>CM048744.1:911940412-916940412 GCA_026315105.1 Locusta migratoria
TAGGGTTTTCTTGGCTTCGTCTTGTTTTGGGGCCACCAAGTCTCGAAAGCTATTTTGTTTGTAGAAATACATGGACGGGGGACGTGAATTTGTTTTGGGGCTACCCCGGACCTCCAACAGCCTTAGTCCGCCACTGATTATTACGTATAAACATCTACATAATGACTATGCAAATCACATTGAAGTGCATGGTACTGCTCTCATAATGTTTTTCTAGCTTTCCGTTCTCTTACAGCACGCGGGACACAGGAAAACCTAACCTATGTTGTTATTAGACAGAAATATTAAAGAAAGTTGTGCCATATCTGTTAACTTCTATATTTTCTCTATGAAAGAAAAAAATTGTAAATGTTTGTAAAGGTATAGTATTCTGTGGTATTGACTGATGCTGTAACTGGCTACAATTCGTAAAGCAAATGTAAAAACATCTCCTAATAAAAAGTCAGTTGAAGTATTTACAACCTCTAAATACCGTACATACTGCACATTTTCTAAGTGAAATTTGTAAAATTTTATTTACGTTATTTATTTATGTAGCACTTGGATACATACTGATATAAGAATGTTTTTGCAGAAACACCTGACGATGGCATTTAATGCCGAAAGATATCTTGTGTGATATTATAAATAAATAATTACAGTGTTTTGGACTATCCTTTCGCTTTATTTCAATATACGACATTTCTAACACTGTGGGCCCGAGATATGACAAGTTATAGATAATTGATCAAATTATTTGTTCTTGATTTAGAGGGCTATGCACTGATAATGAAAGTTGATACGAGGTGACTATACTATTATACAAACAGAGAATCCAAATGGCAGTTGAATAATTGGAAGTTATATGAAATACCATATTATTATAGCGATTGAAAATTCTGTAACCTGGAAATGAGATATGAAATCGCAGCAACTAACATAATTACGTAACAGGGAACTTGGACATTCAATTTGTAGAGACAAAACTGAAGGTAATCACCTGAAAATACGCATTTCCCTAAAACGGGCGTCATATAACTAAACCGCCTTCATTTGTGAATGTTATCTATCAAAGGAACTGTAGCTGAGTTGCACAACATCCATTTCAAATAAAATTAACGTTGGACTACAATTTAAAATACCTCTCATGGTAACAAGTTTGACTCCATACTGGACTCCTGGGCTCAGCGACTGTGCTGTAATATCCGAATGATGAGTAGCTATCAGTCGCAAATATTTATTTTACATTGCATATCTACATTTCGGTCACTGTGCGACTATTTTCAATGCTTTGTAACACACAAAACTAGATATGCAATAACAAATATTTGCGACTGATTTCTGCTCATTATTCACATATTCATTATTCTTGGTATCGTTCTACTCTCTCACTGGCTTGCATGCTTTCGTTGGTGCAGCACTTCCCGTAGTTTCACTGAGGTTTTTGCTACCAAGGAGTCCTTGCATACCAGACTTTTCCTCTCTCTTCGATCTCGAGGATGCCGCAGGAAGAACCCTAGGCGGACCAAAGTGATGGTTAATGGTAAAGAGCGCCCGTATCTGATTCGCAATGATTCGCTTCGGAAGCGATCCGGAGAAGAAACGCTAATCGGTAATCACTTAGGTGTAGTGAGTGGCAGCTTCATAACGCTTCCTGTGGGAGGCGGTTGTGGGCGGGCGCCGTTATGCTGAGGGCACTTTTTGCGGTTAGAATCTTCTTTCTTCCTGTTCGGAAACACTCTCGACCATTGCTTCTAGCAGTGAATGGCCGACTCTTACGTAACGCTTTAGCAAAATATTGTAACTACTGCCACGGAATGTAATTATCATAGACATATAAGCATAACATTTACTGTGGGGATATTGTGTGGAAAAGTTTTGAAAACAAGAATAGACAAAGAGGGCAAAATGGTTTTAAAGTAGGAAGTTTTTGCACAGTCACTACTTTCACTTTTAAAATTGTAGCAGAAAAGATTTGTCCAAGGCAAGAGGTCTAGAAAGGCTTTTGATTTGATCCCATTCAACCTATGGCCCGTTTTAGAGAAATCGAAAGTAAAATATAAATAACTGCAATAAAAGCATGTCTAATTTAAGCTGCTATTGTTGTGGTCTTCAGTCTGGTTTGATGGAGCCCCACGCTACCCTCTCTTGTGCAAGGCTCTTCATCTGATAATACGAACGGCAACCTACATACTTTAGAATCTGCTTTCTGCCGCGATGGAGTAGCCGAGCGGTCTAAAGCGTCTAGTTGCGGAGCGCGCCGTAGTTCGCCGTGGAGGTTCGAGTCCTCCCTGGGGCATGGTGTGTGTGTGTGTGTGTGTGTGTGTGTGTGTGTGTGTGTGTGTGTGTGTGTGTGTGTGTGTGTGTGTGTGTGTTGTCCTTAGGTTAGTTTATCTAGGTTTAAGTAGTTCGTAAGCTACGGACTGATGACCACGCAGTTTGGTCCGATAGATTTACAAACAAACTCTGCTTACTGTATTCGTTACTCGGTCTCCCTCTTAAGATTTTTACCCCACACACTTCCTTCTAATGCTAAGTTTACGATTCCTTGATGTCTCTGAATGAGTTCCACCAACGTATCTATCCCTTTCCTTAGTCAGGATATGCCAGAGCCGCGGCGGATTAGCCGCACGTGCTGGAGCTCCTAACATTCAAATAAATATTGGATGTCGACAAATTTCGCTCATTCAGAAACGCTTTCTTCCCATAGCCATTCTGCATTTTATATCATCTTTACTTCGGCCATCAGAAGTTATCAAATGTTCAAATGTTTCTATAGTCTATGGGACTTAACTACAGAGCCATCAGTCCCTAAACTTACAAACTATTTATGAACTACTTACGAACCAAGACGGCACAAATATCCATGCCCCGAGAAGGGATTCGAACCCCCGACCGTAGTGGCCGTGCAGACCGTGACTGGAGCGCCTTAGTCCCCTCGGCCACCGCGGCCGGCTCAGAAGTTATCTCGCTACCTAAATAACGAAACTCGTCTAGTGATTTTATTGTCTCAGTACCTAATCTAATTCCTTCAGCAACGCCTGATTTTCTGACACTACATTGCATTACATTTGTTTTACTCTTATTAATATTCATCTTATATCCTACTTCCAAGGCACTGTCCATTCCGTTTAATTGCTCTTTTGCTGTCTCTGACATAATTACTATTTCGTCAGCAAACCGCAAGGTTTTTATTCCCTCTCCAAATTTCTCCTTGCATTCCTTCAGATCTTGCTCAATGTGTAGATTGAACAACGTCGGGGAAAGGCTACAACTCTCTGTTACTCCCTTCCAAACTACTGCGACCCTCTCATGACCGTTTGGTTTTTGTAAAAGTTGAATATAACTGTTCGCTCCCTATATTTTACTCCTGCTGCCTTCAGAATTTGGAAAAGTGTATTCCAGTCAATATAGTCAAAAGATTTCTCCAGATCCACAAATGCTAAAAAACCTAGGTTTCCCTTTCTTTAATCGAAGATAAGTCGTTTAAGCGATGTTTTGTTTGTCGTAAAATATCTTATTTACCTTTGTTTTGAAAAGGGCTCCAGTCTCATAATGTTTTATTTTTTAATAGCTTCACTGAATTGTAATAAATACGATTTCGTAGCATGTGTCCGCAAAAGTGACTGGTGGAAAAAATTAACATCTCTAATACTGAAAATATTTTGGCAATATAGTTTCCTTTCTTTTTTTTCTTTAATTTACTGAAACGTTGGTCACCTGGACTTGCGCCATTTTCAAACAAGTGATTCAATTATGGAAGCGACCGGTGGGTGGATGTGCAAGCCTGTCCGCAACCAGGAAATAGGACACCCTTAAAACGTAAAATCGGCCAGAAGTTGAAAACAGTACTCATACGACCAAGAATTTCCACTCTGTTGTCCTTTCTTTTCATCAGAACCTTTTTTTCAGTGACGATATGCCACACTCAATACACACATTTGTTCGCGTTGTGGTCTAACGATTGTATCCCACTTCCCCCTAGTGCGGTGTAAACATCCTATACGGTGCTTTTTGAAACAAGAAATACGTACTTCTGCTGTGTTGGCAGCTACTATTCTGCCACGTTATAATTTACTTAAAGTGTGTGTGTGTGTGTGTGTGTGTGTGTGTGTGTGTTTTGTCTTTAGGATTAATGAAAGTAGTTGGTAAGTCTAGGGACCGTTGACCGTATCAGTTTGGTACCTTAGGATTACTAATATTTATTTTTATTTTGCCGTAGTTGAGTGGCTGAGCGCTCTAAGGCGCGAGTCTTCTCTCGGGCATGGGTGTGTGAGTTGCCCTTGGCATAACATAGTTTAAGTAGTTTGTAAGCCTAGGGACTTGTAAGTCGCTTAGATGTACAAACATTTGAACATTTTAGTTTTATCTATTTTTGTTTCCGTTTTGTAACTGCGACTGACATCTGAGAGGTATTTAAGACCTTGCACTGGTTCCGTTCTTAATTGCACCAGCGCACTATTATTATTCATATTCTGGTTTTACAATGTCAGTACATTTTTCCAACACCTGTATTACATTAAGTCACTAATTATTGTTCTCCACTCTTCTCTGTCCCTCTATAAGTCCTCATGAATGTTGTTCTTCCGCATTGTTGATTGAACTTCCTGCATCCATGTGGTAGGTGGTCGTACCTTTTTTCTTCTTCCGTCGAGTATGAAATTTGGAAACTTTTCTTGTCCCATCCTTCTGACGTGTCCATACCATTTTAAATGTTTGTGCTCGATGAATTCAATGACTGAATTCTTACATTTTTTTCTCTTATTACTTTATTTCTTATTCTTTCTGTTCTTCATATTCTTGCTGAACGTCTCCAGAAATCCATTACTGTGGCTAATAATTTTGTTTTCAGTTGCCATTTCGTTGTCCACACTTCTGAACCATATGTTATAATGCTCCGAACTATTGTTTTATATATCCTTATTTATGTGTTTGTCCCAGAGAATTCCATTAAACAAAGAAATTGTCATCTTTTTTGCATTTCTTCTTTGTCTAATTTCTTTTTCCTCTTTCCCATCATTTGTAATCTACACTCATAAATATTTTTATTCCTCTGTAGTTGTTATTGTTCCCATTCCAACTTCTAATACTAAGTCTTCATTTATTCCACCAATTACCATGCATTTCGTTTCATTCATTTTGACATTTAGACCTGATTTTTTTATATTCTTGAATCAGTTTCCTCGTCATATAATCTATGTTCTCATAGTCTCGGGCTATAATCAGTTGGTCATCTGCAAATTGTAAAGAGTATATTATTCTGTCATTTATTGGTATTCCCATAGTTTGACATTTTTTGTTTCAATTCTGTAAGGTTACCGTTGTATACATTTTATACAATGTAGGTGACATGCTACATCCTTGACGTAATCCTTTTGTGACTTGAAATCCAGATGACAGATATTTACCAATTTTTATTTTTGAAAAAGATTTTTTATTTAAATTTTGAATTGGTTTTTTATTGGATTTATTCCTATTGACAGTAAAGCTTTCCATAGATGAGTAAAGGCACACTATCATAGGCTTCTTCTATATCTACGAATACCAAATGTATAGGTTGTGTTAGAACTAATTTTTTTTTTCAATTATTTGTTGTAGGCAAAAATATGTTCGATTGTTGATCTTCCAGCTCTAAAACCTGCTTGTTTTTCAGCCTCCTTTTCTTTGTATTCTTGTTCTAAGAAGTACTTAATAATTATTCCATATAATCTACTGAAGGTATTGGTCACTGTTATTCCCGTATAATTTTTACAGTCATCTTTCCTTTTTTCCTGAAATATATCCTACTTTCAAATAATTTAGTACATCTTCCCCATTTAAACCTCTTTCGAAAAGGTTTCTTAACAACTCGTTTAATTTCTCTGTTCCAAATTTTGATAATTCTGCGGGAATACCATCCATTTTTTAAAGATTTTACTGCAGTTTTAACTGTCTCTATTTCTAAATGAATGTAATTCTCTGACACTTTCCAGGCTATCAATGACAGGGGAAATACCCTCCGACTTCAAGAACAATATCGTAATTCCAATTCCGAAGAAAGCAAGTGCAGTCAAGTGTGAAAATTACAGAACTATCAGTTTAATAAGTCATGGTTGCAAAATACTAACACGAATTATTTACAGACGAATGGAAAAACTTGTGGAATCCGACCTCGGGGAAGATCAGTTTGGATTTAGGAGAAATGTAGGAACACGGGAGGCAATACTCACGTTACGACTCATCTTAGAAGATAGGCTAAAGAAAGGGAAACCTATGTTTTTAGCGTTTGTCGATTTGGAGAAAGCTTTTGACATTGTCGACTGGAATACACTCTTCCAAATTCTGAAGGTATCAGGGGTAAAATATAGGGAACGAAGAGTTATATACAACCTATACAAAAACCAGACGGCGGTTATTAGAGTCGAAGGGCAAGAAAGGGTCGCAGAGGTTGGGAAGGGAGTAAGAGAGGGTTGTAGCTTTTCCACAATGTTGTTCAATCTTTACATTGTGCAGACAGTGAAGGAATGGAAGGAGAAATTTTGGAGAAGACATTAAAGTGCAGGGAGAAGAAATAATAACATTGCGGTTTGCCGATGACATAGTAATTTTGTCAGAGACCGCAAAGGATCTGGAAGAGCAATTGAACGCAATGGACAGTATCTTGAAAGGAAGATATAAGATGAACATTAACAAGAGTAAAATGATGGTAATGGAATGTAATATCAGAAAATCAGGTGATGCTGAAGGAATTAGATTAGGTAATGAGACAATAAAAGTAGTAGATGGATTTTGTTATTTGGGTAGCGAGATAACTTCTGATGGCCGAGTGATTTGATTTTTCCAGGGAAGCCAAAACAGTCTTGGTCCAACCCGCCACTGCCAGCACCGAAACTAAGTTTATTGTGCGGTATCGCTCCCTGTATATCTAGTAAAGCCAACCAATGCCCTTGAACAGTGCAAGGAGTCCCTTTACCAACTCTTTATTAGACCAAATTTCTTCGGGTCTCGTTGTCCCAAATATTCTGTGCCTTTTACTCTCCAATGCAATGCATTCGAAGATTAGATGTGATGCAGTTTCATCACCGTCATCACAGATCCTACATTTAGGGTCCTCTGCTGTTATTCCGATTGTATATAGGTATTTTTTGAAATTCCAATGGCCTGTCAACAATCCAACCATGAGTCTAATCTCTCTCCTGTTCAGGCCCAGGATTGCAGAGCTTCTTTTAAAACATGTCTTTGGCATCATTACCTTGCCATGTTTTTCTTGATAGACTTTGGTCTAATATTCTATGTGCTGTCTTATGAGCCAGTTACGTAGCTCCAATTTGATCATTGCCTTGGTGATTGTCAGGACAGGTTCCGGTCCAATAAGTGGAGTCTCTGCCCCCCAACCCGGCTAATCTGTCAGCATGTTCGTTGCCACTGATCCCCAAGTGGCCAGGAACCCACAATATGTTTACCCTATTGCTTTTCCCTAGCTCCACCAGAACCCTGTGACATTCTGCAACAATTTTAGATCTTGTTGCAGGACCTGCCAGTGATCTCAGGGCTGCCTGGCTGTCTGAATAGATATAGATGCTACGGTCTTCGTAGCACCTACGCAAATTTTCCTCCACACACGCCCTGATGGCAGTGATTTCGGCCTGGAATGCTGAGGCTAGTTTCCCTAGAGAGATGACACCCTCCAGTCTTGGCTGCACCCCGTATACCCCGGCCCCAACGCCTTGGTCTGATTTCGACCCGTCAGTGAACCAGACAATATCCCTTGTACGGTGTCGAACTATTTTCTCCCACTGCTCCCTACTTCCAATTGTTATACTGAAAGGCTTGTTGAAGCAGTATGGGGTTACAATATAGTCAGCTGGGATTTCGCCAACCTTTCCTATATTTATCTCACTCACTATTTTAGTGTGTGATTCTGGATATCCCAAAGAGTTCCAGTTTTTGCCAGTTTTGAGTCTGTATGCACCAGCCGCTGCCTCCATCTTAACCCAAAGGTGTAATGGGGGCATATCCAACATGGTTTCCATCCCAGCAGTTGGTGTGCTGCTAATTCCGCCTGTTATGGCTAAGCAGGCTAATCTCTGCACCTTACCAAGCTCCTTAGCAGCAACCTGCTGTTCTACCTTCTTCCACCACACGACCGCCCCATAGGTGATCCTGGGTCTAATCACCGTGGTGTATATCCAGTGCATGCCCTTGGGGCTTATTACATCTTACTGGCCGAATAAAATACCGCTGTTGTTTGATTACTAATAATACTGGGTTCCACATTTTATTTAACGGAAAACCCTTCCCTATATATTTATCAAGCATTGCTTGTCTATAGTGGGGCGGTATGACCCTAATGGGCTGCTGGTGCGCCGTTATTGACACTAGCTGGAACTCCAGACATAACTATGTATGAGCATACGTTGACTCAGCCTACGACGTGCCAGCTTAAACTTCGTGGGATCCCTCAGCGAGCTAAGGTGCAGGCCGCTGTCTCTATTTAGGGTGTTCGCAGTTTCGATGGCTTCTTTAATTACACGGTCCTTGAAGCCATTAGTGTGAGCCACAACAGAAGCTCCATCAAATTTGTTGCCGTGGCTGTTTTCTAAAGCACTCTCAGCTAAAGGGGATTCTTCGCGTGACGTATGCGATTTAGTCTCTTAGGTTATTTGGTACGCTGTTCTACAGCACCTACTGTTTGTCCGATGTAATACTGGCGATACTCCCAAGATATCTTGAAGATCTTTGTTGATCACTGATAACAGTAATTTCTGATTTTTTTATGGAGGCATTAAGTTCGATTTGATATTGTCTATTTAGCAGATGTATAATCTTGCCGACACAAAGTCGCAGAAATATTTGTCATGGCCACGATGTCTTTAGAACAGCTTGTCACAGCAATCTGTACTTGCATGCCACGAGCCATGATCACCTCGCCGAGAAAGGCACTGTCTAAGAGTGTAGACAAACCGTGTCAGCCGTCGACAACCTGCCGCAAGAGCTGAACCACTTACGTAAGGTCTTCAGGTACAACGGCTACAACGTTCAACAAATAAATTATCTGAGCAAGAATCACAGTACAGGCGACAAAGAGAAGGAAAATAAACTTTTTTTTCCCTCTCTCTTTTTGCTGCTCTGTGACACTGTTACGGACAAGATCAGCCGCATGCTCAAGATACTACATCATATCGACCTTCAAGCCTTCGACGACAACTCGGTAATTACTGAGACCAGTTAACAAACAGGACAGAATACCTGGATGCCGGCCGCGGTGGCCGAGGGGACTGAGGCGCTCCAGTCACGGTCTGCACGGCCACTACGGTCGGGGATTCGAATCCCCCCTCGGGTATGGATATTTGTGCCTTCCTTAGAATTAGCTAGTTCGTAAGTTGTTTGTAAGTTTAGGGACTGATGACACCGTAGTTAAGACCCGTAAGCTATGCAAACATTTGAACATTTTGGATACCTGGATTCTACAAGATACCATTAGAGTGTGATCATTCATTCATCGGACAAACAATCCACTCTGTAGAACAACGAAGGTAGAAGCATGAAAGGTTTTATCGTCTCCTTGACCTCAATAAATCTGAGCACATGAATTAAAAAGCAATTACCTTTTCAAATCTGATGGAAGTTATGTTGTGCCTAGCACTTACAGTTTCTGGAACTACATAATTAAGGAAGCCATCGAAATTAAACTCACCGGTACCACGTTTAATAGATACGGCAGTCTGCAGCGCAGTACTGCGTTCAAATGTTCAAATGTTTCTTAAGCTTATGGGACTTAACTACGGGGTCATCAGTCCCTACACTTACAAACTACTTATCAACTACCTTACACTAAGAACGGCACAAATATCCATGCCCGAGGGGGGATTCGAACCCCCGACCGTAGTAGCCGTGCAGACCGTGACTGAGGCTCTCCTCAGTCCCCTCGGCCTTCGCGGCCGGCAGTACTGCGTGGGATCGAGCGATCGAGAAGTTAAATTGGGCATTTCGTACGGCGAGTCACTGTTGGGTCTATATAATACAATGTCTTGATTTTATAGTCACCTGTGGCAACCATTGTAAATAAAGGAGAACCTGCTATCTTCATTGCTTCATAATGATACTTTCGTCAAATAGCCTGAAACATTTCCAAATACCCTGTATTCAAATCATTTTGTTTACCTTATTGTCGGTAATCTGTTTGTATACCAATTATTCTTTCCTTAATAATTTTTTATTATTATATCTTAGTGGATAGAAATTGACTAGCAGTAGCTTCTGAGTGCATTTCAATCAGAAATACTTTGTTAGATGGTAATACTACCGCCGACAATTCTAACGTCTGTTCATATTGAAAAAAATAGTACTCTTCACTTCTTTATTACCAGTGGCAGACGAAAGGGGGGCGGAGTGGCGGACCGCCCCGGGCCTCCAAATACCTCAAAATTAGGGTTTTCTTGGCTTCGTCTTGTTTTGGGGCCACCAAGTCTCGAAAGCTATTTTGTTTGTAGAAATACATGGACGGCGGACGTGAATTTGTTTTGGGGCTACCCCGGACCTCCAACAGCCTTAGTCCGCCACTGATTATTACGTATAAACATCTACATAATGACTATGCAAATCACATTGAAGTGCATGGTACTGCTCTCATAATGTTTTTCTAGCTTTCCGTTCTCTTACAGCACGCGGGACACAGGAAAACCTAACCTATGTTGTTATTAGACAGAAATATTAAAGAAAGTTGTGCCATATCTGTTAACTTCTATATTTTCTCTATGAAAGAAAAAAATTGTAAATGTTTGTAAAGGTATAGTATTCTGTGGTATTGACTGATGCTGTAACTGGCTACAATTCGTAAAGCAAATGTAAAACATCTCCTAATAAAAAGTCAGTTGAAGTATTTACAACCTCTAAATACCGTACATACTGCACATTTTCTAAGTGAAATTTGTAAAATTTTATTTACGTTAATTTATTTATGTAGCACTTGGATACATACTGATATAAGAATGTTTTTGCAGAAACACCTGACGATGGCATTTAATGCCGAAAGATATCTTGTGTGATATTATAAATAAATAATTACAGTGTTTTGGACTATCCTTTCGCTTTATTTCAATATACGACATTTCTAACACTGTGGGCCCGAGATATGACAAGTTATAGATAATTGATCAAATTATTTGTTCTTGATTTAGAGGGCTATGCACTGATAATGAAAGTTGATACGAGGTGACTATACTATTATACAAACAGAGAATCCAAATGGCAGTTGAATAATTGGAAGTTATATGAAATACCATATTATTATAGCGATTGAAAATTCTGTAACCTGGAAATGAGATATGAAATCGCAGCAACTAACATAATTACGTAACAGGGAACTTGGACATTCAATTTGTAGAGACAAAACTGAAGGTAATCACCTGAAAATACGCATTTCCCTAAAACGGGCGTCATATAACTAAACCGCCTTCATTTGTGAATGTTATCTATCAAAGGAACTGTAGCTGAGTTGCACAACATCCATTTCAAATAAAATTAACGTTGGACTACAATTTAAAATACCTCTCATGGTAACAAGTTTGACTCCATACTGGACTCCTGGGCTCAGCGACTGTGCTGTAATATCCGAATGATGAGTAGCTATCAGTCGCAAATATTTATTTTACATTGCATATCTACATTTCGGTCACTGTGCGACTATTTTCAATGCTTTGTAACACACAAAACTAGATATGCAATAACAAATATTTGCGACTGATTTCTGCTCATTATTCACATATTCATTATTCTTGGTATCGTTCTACTCTCTCACTGGCTTGCATGCTTTCGTTGGTGCAGCACTTCCCGTAGTTTCACTGAGGTTTTTGCTACCAAGGAGTCCTTGCATACCAGACTTTTCCTCTCTCTTCGATCTCGAGGATGCCGCAGGAAGAACCCTAGGCGGACCAAAGTGATGGTTAATGGTAAAGAGCGCCCGTATCTGATTCGCAATGATTCGCTTCGGAAGCGATCCGGAGAAGAAACGCTAATCGGTAATCACTTAGGTGTAGTGAGTGGCAGCTTCATAACGCTTCCTGTGGGAGGCGGTTGTGGGCGGGCGCCGTTATGCTGAGGGCACTTTTTGCGGTTAGAATCTTCTTTCTTCCTGTTCGGAAACACTCTCGACCATTGCTTCTAGCAGTGAATGGCCGACTCTTACGTAACGCTTTAGCAAAATATTGTAACTACTGCCACGGAATGTAATTATCATAGACATATAAGCATAACATTTACTGTGGGGATATTGTGTGGAAAAGTTTTGAAAACAAGAATAGACAAAGAGGGCAAAATGGTTTTAAAGTAGGAAGTTTTTGCACAGTCACTACTTTCACTTTTAAAATTGTAGCAGAAAAGATTTGTCCAAGGCAAGAGGTCTAGAAAGGCTTTTGATTTGATCCCATTCAACCTATGGCCCGTTTTAGAGAAATCGAAAGTAAAATATAAATAACTGCAATAAAAGCATGTCTAATTTAAGCTGCTATTGTTGTGGTCTTCAGTCTGGTTTGATGGAGCCCCACGCTACCCTCTCTTGTGCAAGGCTCTTCATCTGATAATACGAACGGCAACCTACATACTTTAGAATCTGCTTTCTGCCGCGATGGAGTAGCCGAGCGGTCTAAAGCGTCTAGTTGCGGAGCGCGCCGTAGTTCGCCGTGGAGGTTCGAGTCCTCCCTGGGGCATGGTGTGTGTGTGTGTGTGTGTGTGTGTGTGTGTGTGTGTGTGTGTGTGTGTGTGTGTGTGTGTGTGTGTGTGTTGTCCTTAGGTTAGTTTATCTAGGTTTAAGTAGTTCGTAAGCTACGGACTGATGACCACGCAGTTTGGTCCGATAGATTTACAAACAAACTCTGCTTACTGTATTCGTTACTCGGTCTCCCTCTTAAGATTTTTACCCCACACACTTCCTTCTAATGCTAAGTTTACGATTCCTTGATGTCTCTGAATGAGTTCCACCAACGTATCTATCCCTTTCCTTAGTCAGGATATGCCAGAGCCGCGGCGGATTAGCCGCACGTGCTGGAGCTCCTAACATTCAAATAAATATTGGATGTCGACAAATTTCGCTCATTCAGAAACGCTTTCTTCCCATAGCCATTCTGCATTTTATATCATCTTTACTTCGGCCATCAGAAGTTATCAAATGTTCAAATGTTTCTATAGTCTATGGGACTTAACTACAGAGCCATCAGTCCCTAAACTTACAAACTATTTATGAACTACTTACGAACCAAGACGGCACAAATATCCATGCCCGAGAAGGGATTCGAACCCCCGACCGTAGTGGCCGTGCAGACCGTGACTGGAGCGCCTTAGTCCCCTCGGCCACCGCGGCCGGCTCAGAAGTTATCTCGCTACCTAAATAACGAAACTCGTCTAGTGATTTTATTGTCTCAGTACCTAATCTAATTCCTTCAGCAACGCCTGATTTTCTGACACTACATTGCATTACATTTGTTTTACTCTTATTAATATTCATCTTATATCCTACTTCCAAGGCACTGTCCATTCCGTTTTCACTTTTGCTGTCTCTGACATAATTACTATTTCGTCAGCAAACCGCAAGGTTTTTATTCCCTCTCCAAATTTCTCCTTGCATTCCTTCAGATCTTGCTCAATGTGTAGATTGAACAACGTCGGGGAAAGGCTACAACTCTCTGTTACTCCCTTCCAAACTACTGCGACCCTCTCATGACCGTTTGGTTTTTGTAAAAGTTGAATATAACTGTTCGCTCCCTATATTTACTCCTGCTGCCTTCAGAATTTGGAAAAGTGTATTCCAGTCAATATAGTCAAAAGATTTCTCCAGATCCACAAATGCTAAAAACCTAGGTTTCCCTTTCTTTAATCGAAGATAAGTCGTTTAAGCGATGTTTTGTTTGTCGTAAAATATCTTATTTACCTTTGTTTTGAAAAGGGCTCCAGTCTCATAATGTTTTATTTTTTAATAGCTTCACTGAATTGTAATAAATACGATTTCGTAGCATGTGTCCGCAAAAGTGACTGGTGGAAAAAATTAACATCTCTAATACTGAAAATATTTTGGCAATATAGTTTCCTTTCTTTTTTTTCTTTAATTTACTGAAACGTTGGTCACCTGGACTTGCGCCATTTTCAAACAAGTGATTCAATTATGGAAGCGACCGGTGGGTGGATGTGCAAGCCTGTCCGCAACCAGGAAATAGGACACCCTTAAAACGTAAAATCGGCCAGAAGTTGAAAACAGTACTCATACGACCAAGAATTTCCACTCTGTTGTCCTTTCTTTTCATCAGAACCTTTTTTTCAGTGACGATATGCCACACTCAATACACACATTTGTTCGCGTTGTGGTCTAACGATTGTATCCCACTTCCCCCTAGTGCGGTGTAAACATCCTATACGGTGCTTTTTGAAACAAGAAATACGTACTTCTGCTGTGTTGGCAGCTACTATTCTGCCACGTTATAATTTACTTAAAGTGTGTGTGTGTGTGTGTGTGTGTGTGTGTGTGTGTGTGTGTGTGTGTTTTGTCTTTAGGATTAATGAAAGTAGTTGGTAAGTCTAGGGACCGTTGACCGTATCAGTTTGGTACCTTAGGATTACTAATATTTATTTTTATTTTGCCGTAGTTGAGTGGCTGAGCGCTCTAAGGCGCGAGTCTTCTCTCGGGCATGGGTGTGTGAGTTGCCCCTTGGCATAACATAGTTTAAGTAGTTTGTAAGCCTAGGGACTTGTAAGTCGCTTAGATGTACAAACATTTGAACATTTTAGTTTTATCTATTTTTGTTTCCGTTTTGTAACTGCGACTGACATCTGAGAGGTATTTAAGACCTTGCACTGGTTCCGTTCTTAATTGCACCAGCGCACTATTATTATTCATATTCTGGTTTTTACAATGTCAGTACATTTTTCCAACACCTGTATTACATTAAGTCACTAATTATTGTTCTCCACTCTTCTCTGTCCCTCTATAAGTCCTCATGAATGTTGTTCTTCCGCATTGTTGATTGAACTTCCTGCATCCATGTGGTAGGTGGTCGTACCTTTTTTCTTCTTCCGTCGAGTATGAAATTTGGAAACTTTTCTTGTCCCATCCTTCTGACGTGTCCATACCATTTTTAAATGTTTTGTGCTCGATGAATTCAATGACTGAATTCTTACATTTTTTTCTCTTATTACTTTATTTCTTATTCTTTCTGTTCTTCATATTCTTGCTGAACGTCTCCAGAAATCCATTACTGTGGCTAATAATTTTGTTTTCAGTTGCCATTTCGTTGTCCACACTTCTGAACCATATGTTATAATGCTCCGAACTATTGTTTTATATATCCTTATTTATGTGTTTTGTCCCAGAGAATTCCATTAAACAAAGAAATTGTCATCTTTTTTGCATTTCTTCTTTGTCTAATTTCTTTTTCCTCTTTCCCATCATTTGTAATCTACACTCATAAATATTTTTATTCCTCTGTAGTTGTTATTGTTCCCATTCCAACTTCTAATACTAAGTCTTCATTTATTCCACCAATTACCATGCATTTCGTTTCATTCATTTTGACATTTAGACCTGATTTTTTTATATTCTTGAATCAGTTTCCTCGTCATATAATCTATGTTCTCATAGTCTCGGGCTATAATCAGTTGGTCATCTGCAAATTGTAAAGAGTATATTATTCTGTCATTTATTGGTATTCCCATAGTTTGACATTTTTTGTTTCAATTCTGTAAGGTTACCGTTGTATACATTTTATACAATGTAGGTGACATGCTACATCCTTGACGTAATCCTTTTGTGACTTGAAATCCAGATGACAGATATTTACCAATTTTTATTTTTGAAAAAGATTTTTTATTTAAATTTTGAATTGGTTTTTTATTGGATTTATTCCTATTGACAGTAAAGCTTTCCATAGATGAGTAAAGGCACACTATCATAGGCTTCTTCTATATCTACGAATACCAAATGTATAGGTTGTGTTAGAACTAATTTTTTTTTCAATTATTTGTTGTAGGCAAAAATATGTTCGATTGTTGATCTTCCAGCTCTAAAACCTGCTTGTTTTTCAGCCTCCTTTTCTTTGTATTCTTGTTCTAAGAAGTACTTAATAATTATTCCATATAATCTACTGAAGGTATTGGTCACTGTTATTCCCGTATAATTTTTACAGTCATCTTTCCTTTTTTCCTGAAATATATCCTACTTTCAAATAATTTAGTACATCTTCCCCATTTAAACCTCTTTCGAAAAGGTTTCTTAACAACTCGTTTAATTTCTCTGTTCCAAATTTTGATAATTCTGCGGGAATACCATCCATTTTTTAAAGATTTTACTGCAGTTTTAACTGTCTCTATTTCTAAATGAATGTAATTCTCTGACACTTTCCAGGCTATCAATGACAGGGGAAATACCCTCCGACTTCAAGAACAATATCGTAATTCCAATTCCGAAGAAAGCAAGTGCAGTCAAGTGTGAAAATTACAGAACTATCAGTTTAATAAGTCATGGTTGCAAAATACTAACACGAATTATTTACAGACGAATGGAAAAACTTGTGGAATCCGACCTCGGGGAAGATCAGTTTGGATTTAGGAGAAATGTAGGAACACGGGAGGCAATACTCACGTTACGACTCATCTTAGAAGATAGGCTAAAGAAAGGGAAACCTATGTTTTTAGCGTTTGTCGATTTGGAGAAAGCTTTTGACATTGTCGACTGGAATACACTCTTCCAAATTCTGAAGGTATCAGGGGTAAAATATAGGGAACGAAGAGTTATATACAACCTATACAAAAACCAGACGGCGGTTATTAGAGTCGAAGGGCAAGAAAGGGTCGCAGAGGTTGGGAAGGGAGTAAGAGAGGGTTGTAGCTTTTCCACAATGTTGTTCAATCTTTACATTGTGCAGACAGTGAAGGAATGGAAGGAGAAATTTTGGAGAAGACATTAAAGTGCAGGGAGAAGAAATAATAACATTGCGGTTTGCCGATGACATAGTAATTTTGTCAGAGACCGCAAAGGATCTGGAAGAGCAATTGAACGCAATGGACAGTATCTTGAAAGGAAGATATAAGATGAACATTAACAAGAGTAAAATGATGGTAATGGAATGTAATATCAGAAAATCAGGTGATGCTGAAGGAATTAGATTAGGTAATGAGACAATAAAAGTAGTAGATGGATTTTGTTATTTGGGTAGCGAGATAACTTCTGATGGCCGAGTGATTTGATTTTTCCAGGGAAGCCAAAACAGTCTTGGTCCAACCCGCCACTGCCAGCACCGAAACTAAGTTTATTGTGCGGTATCGCTCCCTGTATATCTAGTAAAGCCAACCAATGCCCTTGAACAGTGCAAGGAGTCCCTTTACCAACTCTTTATTAGACCAAATTTCTTCGGGTCTCGTTGTCCCAAATATTCTGTGCCTTTTACTCTCCAATGCAATGCATTCGAAGATTAGATGTGATGCAGTTTCATCACCGTCATCACAGATCCTACATTTAGGGTCCTCTGCTGTTATTCCGATTGTATATAGGTATTTTTTGAAATTCCAATGGCCTGTCAACAATCCAACCATGAGTCTAATCTCTCTCCTGTTCAGGCCCAGGATTGCAGAGCTTCTTTTAAAACATGTCTTTGGCATCATTACCTTGCCATGTTTTTCTTGATAGACTTTGGTCTAATATTCTATGTGCTGTCTTATGAGCCAGTTACGTAGCTCCAATTTGATCATTGCCTTGGTGATTGTCAGGACAGGTTCCGGTCCAATAAGTGGAGTCTCTGCCCCCCAACCCGGCTAATCTGTCAGCATGTTCGTTGCCACTGATCCCCAAGTGGCCAGGAACCCACAATATGTTTACCCTATTGCTTTTCCCTAGCTCCACCAGAACCCTGTGACATTCTGCAACAATTTTAGATCTTGTTGCAGGACCTGCCAGTGATCTCAGGGCTGCCTGGCTGTCTGAATAGATATAGATGCTACGGTCTTCGTAGCACCTACGCAAATTTTCCTCCACACACGCCCTGATGGCAGTGATTTCGGCCTGGAATGCTGAGGCTAGTTTCCCTAGAGAGATGACACCCTCCAGTCTTGGCTGCACCCCGTATACCCCGGCCCCAACGCCTTGGTCTGATTTCGACCCGTCAGTGAACCAGACAATATCCCTTGTACGGTGTCGAACTATTTTCTCCCACTGCTCCCTACTTCCAATTGTTATACTGAAAGGCTTGTTGAAGCAGTATGGGGTTACAATATAGTCAGCTGGGATTTCGCCAACCTTTCCTATATTTATCTCACTCACTATTTTAGTGTGTGATTCTGGATATCCCAAAGAGTTCCAGTTTTTGCCAGTTTTGAGTCTGTATGCACCAGCCGCTGCCTCCATCTTAACCCAAAGGTGTAATGGGGGCATATCCAACATGGTTTCCATCCCAGCAGTTGGTGTGCTGCTAATTCCGCCTGTTATGGCTAAGCAGGCTAATCTCTGCACCTTACCAAGCTCCTTAGCAGCAACCTGCTGTTCTACCTTCTTCCACCACACGACCGCCCCATAGGTGATCCTGGGTCTAATCACCGTGGTGTATATCCAGTGCATGCCCTTGGGGCTTATTACATCTTACTGGCCGAATAAAATACCGCTGTTGTTTGATTACTAATAATACTGGGTTCCACATTTTATTTAACGGAAAACCCTTCCCTATATATTTATCAAGCATTGCTTGTCTATAGTGGGGCGGTATGACCCTAATGGGCTGCTGGTGCGCCGTTATTGACACTAGCTGGAACTCCAGACATAACTATGTATGAGCATACGTTGACTCAGCCTACGACGTGCCAGCTTAAACTTCGTGGGATCCCTCAGCGAGCTAAGGTGCAGGCCGCTGTCTCTATTTAGGGTGTTCGCAGTTTCGATGGCTTCTTTAATTACACGGTCCTTGAAGCCATTAGTGTGAGCCACAACAGAAGCTCCATCAAATTTGTTGCCGTGGCTGTTTTCTAAAGCACTCTCAGCTAAAGGGGATTCTTCGCGTGACGTATGCGATTTAGTCTCTTAGGTTATTTGGTACGCTGTTCTACAGCACCTACTGTTTGTCCGATGTAATACTGGCGATACTCCCAAGATATCTTGAAGATCTTTGTTGATCACTGATAACAGTAATTTCTGATTTTTTTATGGAGGCATTAAGTTCGATTTGATATTGTCTATTTAGCAGATGTATAATCTTGCCGACACAAAGTCGCAGAAATATTTGTCATGGCCACGATGTCTTTAGAACAGCTTGTCACAGCAATCTGTACTTGCATGCCACGAGCCATGATCACCTCGCCGAGAAAGGCACTGTCTAAGAGTGTAGACAAACCGTGTCAGCCGTCGACAACCTGCCGCAAGAGCTGAACCACTTACGTAAGGTCTTCAGGTACAACGGCTACAACGTTCAACAAATAAATTATCTGAGCAAGAATCACAGTACAGGCGACAAAGAGAAGGAAAATAAACTTTTTTTTCCCCTCTCTCTTTTTGCTGCTCTGTGACACTGTTACGGACAAGATCAGCCGCATGCTCAAGATACTACATCATATCGACCTTCAAGCCTTCGACGACAACTCGGTAATTACTGAGACCAGTTAACAAACAGGACAGAATACCTGGATGCCGGCCGCGGTGGCCGAGGGGACTGAGGCGCTCCAGTCACGGTCTGCACGGCCACTACGGTCGGGGATTCGAATCCCCCCTCGGGTATGGATATTTGTGCCTTCCTTAGAATTAGCTAGTTCGTAAGTTGTTTGTAAGTTTAGGGACTGATGACACCGTAGTTAAGACCCGTAAGCTATGCAAACATTTGAACATTTTGGATACCTGGATTCTACAAGATACCATTAGAGTGTGATCATTCATTCATCGGACAAACAATCCACTCTGTAGAACAACGAAGGTAGAAGCATGAAAGGTTTTATCGTCTCCTTGACCTCAATAAATCTGAGCACATGAATTAAAAAGCAATTACCTTTTCAAATCTGATGGAAGTTATGTTGTGCCTAGCACTTACAGTTTCTGGAACTACATAATTAAGGAAGCCATCGAAATTAAACTCACCGGTACCACGTTTAATAGATACGGCAGTCTGCAGCGCAGTACTGCGTTCAAATGTTCAAATGTTTCTTAAGCTTATGGGACTTAACTACGGGGTCATCAGTCCCTACACTTACAAACTACTTATCAACTACCTTACACTAAGAACGGCACAAATATCCATGCCCGAGGGGGGATTCGAACCCCCGACCGTAGTAGCCGTGCAGACCGTGACTGAGGCTCTCCTCAGTCCCCTCGGCCTTCGCGGCCGGCAGTACTGCGTGGGATCGAGCGATCGAGAAGTTAAATTGGGCATTTCGTACGGCGAGTCACTGTTGGGTCTATATAATACAATGTCTTGATTTTATAGTCACCTGTGGCAACCATTGTAAATAAAGGAGAACCTGCTATCTTCATTGCTTCATAATGATACTTTCGTCAAATAGCCTGAAACATTTCCAAATACCCTGTATTCAAATCATTTTGTTTACCTTATTGTCGGTAATCTGTTTGTATACCAATTATTCTTTCCTTAATAATTTTTTATTATTATATCTTAGTGGATAGAAATTGACTAGCAGTAGCTTCTGAGTGCATTTCAATCAGAAATACTTTGTTAGATGGTAATACTACCGCCGACAATTCTAACGTCTGTTCATATTGAAAAAAATAGTACTCTTCACTTCTTTATTACCAGTGGCAGACGAAAGGGGGGCGGAGTGGCGGACCGCCCCGGGCCTCCAAATACCTCAAAATTAGGGTTTTCTTGGCTTCGTCTTGTTTTGGGGCCACCAAGTCTCGAAAGCTATTTTGTTTGTAGAAATACATGGACGGCGGACGTGAATTTGTTTTGGGGCTACCCCGGACCTCCAACAGCCTTAGTCCGCCACTGATTATTACGTATAAACATCTACATAATGACTATGCAAATCACATTGAAGTGCATGGTACTGCTCTCATAATGTTTTTCTAGCTTTCCGTTCTCTTACAGCACGCGGGACACAGGAAAACCTAACCTATGTTGTTATTAGACAGAAATATTAAAGAAAGTTGTGCCATATCTGTTAACTTCTATATTTTCTCTATGAAAGAAAAAAATTGTAAATGTTTGTAAAGGTATAGTATTCTGTGGTATTGACTGATGCTGTAACTGGCTACAATTCGTAAAGCAAATGTAAAACATCTCCTAATAAAAAGTCAGTTGAAGTATTTACAACCTCTAAATACCGTACATACTGCACATTTTCTAAGTGAAATTTGTAAAATTTTATTTACGTTAATTTATTTATGTAGCACTTGGATACATACTGATATAAGAATGTTTTTGCAGAAACACCTGACGATGGCATTTAATGCCGAAAGATATCTTGTGTGATATTATAAATAAATAATTACAGTGTTTTGGACTATCCTTTCGCTTTATTTCAATATACGACATTTCTAACACTGTGGGCCCGAGATATGACAAGTTATAGATAATTGTTCAAATTATTTGTTCTTGATTTAGAGGGCTATGCACTGATAATGAAAGTTGATACGAGGTGACTATACTATTATACAAACAGAGAATCCAAATGGCAGTTGAATAATTGGAAGTTATATGAAATACCATATTATTATAGCGATTGAAAATTCTGTAACCTGGAAATGAGATATGAAATCGCAGCAACTAACATAATTACGTAACAGGGAACTTGGACATTCAATTTGTAGAGACAAAACTGAAGGTAATCACCTGAAAATACGCATTTCCCTAAAACGGGCGTCATATAACTAAACCGCCTTCATTTGTGAATGTTATCTATCAAAGGAACTGTAGCTGAGTTGCACAACATCCATTTCAAATAAAATTAACGTTGGACTACAATTTAAAATACCTCTCATGGTAACAAGTTTGACTCCATACTGGACTCCTGGGCTCAGCGACTGTGCTGTAATATCCGAATGATGAGTAGCTATCAGTCGCAAATATTTATTTTACATTGCATATCTACATTTCGGTCACTGTGCGACTATTTTCAATGCTTTGTAACACACAAAACTAGATATGCAATAACAAATATTTGCGACTGATTTCTGCTCATTATTCACATATTCATTATTCTTGGTATCGTTCTACTCTCTCACTGGCTTGCATGCTTTCGTTGGTGCAGCACTTCCCGTAGTTTCACTGAGGTTTTTGCTACCAAGGAGTCCTTGCATACCAGACTTTTCCTCTCTCTTCGATCTCGAGGATGCCGCAGGAAGAACCCTAGGCGGACCAAAGTGATGGTTAATGGTAAAGAGCGCCCGTATCTGATTCGCAATGATTCGCTTCGGAAGCGATCCGGAGAAGAAACGCTAATCGGTAATCACTTAGGTGTAGTGAGTGGCAGCTTCATAACGCTTCCTGTGGGAGGCGGTTGTGGGCGGGCGCCGTTATGCTGAGGGCACTTTTTGCGGTTAGAATCTTCTTTCTTCCTGTTCGGAAACACTCTCGACCATTGCTTCTAGCAGTGAATGGCCGACTCTTACGTAACGCTTTAGCAAAATATTGTAACTACTGCCACGGAATGTAATTATCATAGACATATAAGCATAACATTTACTGTGGGGATATTGTGTGGAAAAGTTTTGAAAACAAGAATAGACAAAGAGGGCAAAATGGTTTTAAAGTAGGAAGTTTTTGCACAGTCACTACTTTCACTTTTAAAATTGTAGCAGAAAAGATTTGTCCAAGGCAAGAGGTCTAGAAAGGCTTTTGATTTGATCCCATTCAACCTATGGCCCGTTTTAGAGAAATCGAAAGTAAAAGATAAATAACTGCAATAAAAGCATGTCTAATTTAAGCTGCTATTGTTGTGGTCTTCAGTCTGGTTTGATGGAGCCCCACGCTACCCTCTCTTGTGCAAGGCTCTTCATCTGATAATACGAACGGCAACCTACATACTTTAGAATCTGCTTTCTGCCGCGATGGAGTAGCCGAGCGGTCTAAAGCGTCTAGTTGCGGAGCGCGCCGTAGTTCGCCGTGGAGGTTCGAGTCCTCCCTGGGGCATGGGTGTGTGTGTGTGTGTGTGTGTGTGTGTGTGTGTGTGTGTGTGTGTGTGTGTGTGTGTGTGTTGTCCTTAGGTTAGTTTATCTAGGTTTAAGTAGTTCGTAAGCTACGGACTGATGACCACGCAGTTTGGTCCGATAGATTTACAAACAAACTCTGCTTACTGTATTCGTTACTCGGTCTCCCTCTTAAGATTTTTACCCCACACACTTCCTTCTAATGCTAAGTTTACGATTCCTTGATGTCTCTGAATGAGTTCCACCAACGTATCTATCCCTTTCCTTAGTCAGGATATGCCAGAGCCGCGGCGGATTAGCCGCACGTGCTGGAGCTCCTAACATTCAAATAAATATTGGATGTCGACAAATTTCGCTCATTCAGAAACGCTTTCTTCCCATAGCCATTCTGCATTTTATATCATCTTTACTTCGGCCATCAGAAGTTATCAAATGTTCAAATGTTTCTATAGTCTATGGGACTTAACTACAGAGCCATCAGTCCCTAAACTTACAAACTACTTATGAACTACTTACGAACCAAGACGGCACAAATATCCATGCCCGAGAAGGGATTCGAACCCCCGACCGTAGTGGCCGTGCAGACCGTGACTGGAGCGCCTTAGTCCCCTCGGCCACCGCGGCCGGCTCAGAAGTTATCTCGCTACCTAAATAACGAAACTCGTCTAGTGATTTTATTGTCTCAGTACCTAATCTAATTCCTTCAGCAACGCCTGATTTTCTGACACTACATTGCATTACATTTGTTTTACTCTTATTAATATTCATCTTATATCCTACTTCCAAGGCACTGTCCATTCCGTTTAATTGCTCTTTTGCTGTCTCTGACATAATTACTATTTCGTCAGCAAACCGCAAGGTTTTTATTCCCTCTCCAAATTTCTCCTTGCATTCCTTCAGATCTTGCTCAATGTGTAGATTGAACAACGTCGGGGAAAGGCTACAACTCTCTGTTACTCCCTTCCAAACTACTGCGACCCTCTCATGACCGTTTGGTTTTTGTAAAAGTTGAATATAACTGTTCGCTCCCTATATTTTACTCCTGCTGCCTTCAGAATTTGGAAAAGTGTATTCCAGTCAATATAGTCAAAAGATTTCTCCAGATCCACAAATGCTAAAAACCTAGGTTTCCCTTTCTTTAATCGAAGATAAGTCGTTTAAGCGATGTTTTGTTTGTCGTAAAATATCTTATTTACCTTTGTTTTGAAAAGGGCTCCAGTCTCATAATGTTTTATTTTTTAATAGCTTCACTGAATTGTAATAAATACGATTTCGTAGCATGTGTCCGCAAAAGTGACTGGTGGAAAAAATTAACATCTCTAATACTGAAAATATTTTGGCAATATAGTTTCCTTTCTTTTTTTTCTTTAATTTACTGAAACGTTGGTCACCTGGACTTGCGCCATTTTCAAACAAGTGATTCAATTATGGAAGCGACCGGTGGGTGGATGTGCAAGCCTGTCCGCAACCAGGAAATAGGACACCCTTAAAACGTAAAATCGGCCAGAAGTTGAAAACAGTACTCATACGACCAAGAATTTCCACTCTGTTGTCCTTTCTTTTCATCAGAACCTTTTTTTCAGTGACGATATGCCACACTCAATACACACATTTGTTCGCGTTGTGGTCTAACGATTGTATCCCACTTCCCCCTAGTGCGGTGTAAACATCCTATACGGTGCTTTTTGAAACAAGAAATACGTACTTCTGCTGTGTTGGCAGCTACTATTCTGCCACGTTATAATTTACTTAAAGTGTGTGTGTGTGTGTGTGTGTGTGTGTGTGTGTGTGTGTGTGTGTGTGTGTTTTGTCTTTAGGATTAATGAAAGTAGTTGGTAAGTCTAGGGACCGTTGACCGTATCAGTTTGGTACCTTAGGATTACTAATATTTATTTTTATTTTGCCGTAGTTGAGTGGCTGAGCGCTCTAAGGCGCGAGTCTTCTCTCGGGCATGGGTGTGTGAGTTGCCCTTGGCATAACATAGTTTAAGTAGTTTGTAAGCCTAGGGACTTGTAAGTCGCTTAGATGTACAAACATTTGAACATTTTAGTTTTATCTATTTTTGTTTCCGTTTTGTAACTGCGACTGACATCTGAGAGGTATTTAAGACCTTGCACTGGTTCCGTTCTTAATTGCACCAGCGCACTATTATTATTCATATTCTGGTTTTACAATGTCAGTACATTTTTCCAACACCTGTATTACATTAAGTCACTAATTATTGTTCTCCACTCTTCTCTGTCCCTCTATAAGTCCTCATGAATGTTGTTCTTCCGCATTGTTGATTGAACTTCCTGCATCCATGTGGTAGGTGGTCGTACCTTTTTTCTTCTTCCGTCGAGTATGAAATTTGGAAACTTTTCTTGTCCCATCCTTCTGACGTGTCCATACCATTTTAAATGTTTGTGCTCGATGAATTCAATGACTGAATTCTTACATTTTTTTCTCTTATTACTTTATTTCTTATTCTTTCTGTTCTTCATATTCTTGCTGAACGTCTCCAGAAATCCATTACTGTGGCTAATAATTTTGTTTTCAGTTGCCATTTCGTTGTCCACACTTCTGAACCATATGTTATAATGCTCCGAACTATTGTTTTATATATCCTTATTTATGTGTTTGTCCCAGAGAATTCCATTAAACAAAGAAATTGTCATCTTTTTTGCATCTCTTCTTTGTCTAATTTCTTTTTCCTCTTTCCCATCATTTGTAATCTACACTCATAAATATTTTTATTCCTCTGTAGTTGTTATTGTTCCCATTCCAACTTCTAATACTAAGTCTTCATTTATTCCACCAATTACCATGCATTTCGTTTCATTCATTTTGACATTTAGACCTGATTTTTTTATATTCTTGAATCAGTTTCCTCGTCATATAATCTATGTTCTCATAGTCTCGGGCTATAATCAGTTGGTCATCTGCAAATTGTAAAGAGTATATTATTCTGTCATTTATTGGTATTCCCATAGTTTGACATTTTTTGTTTCAATTCTGTAAGGTTACCGTTGTATACATTTTATACAATGTAGGTGACATGCTACATCCTTGACGTAATCCTTTTGTGACTTGAAATCCAGATGACAGATATTTACCAATTTTTATTTTTGAAAAAGATTTTTTATTTAAATTTTGAATTGGTTTTTTATTGGATTTATTCCTATTGACAGTAAAGCTTTCCATAGATGAGTAAAGGCACACTATCATAGGCTTCTTCTATATCTACGAATACCAAATGTATAGGTTGTGTTAGAACTAATTTTTTTTTCAATTATTTGTTGTAGGCAAAAATATGTTCGATTGTTGATCTTCCAGCTCTAAAACCTGCTTGTTTTTCAGCCTCCTTTTCTTTGTATTCTTGTTCTAAGAAGTACTTAATAATTATTTCATATAATCTACTGAAGGTATTGGTCACTGTTATTCCCGTATAATTTTTACAGTCATCTTTCCTTTTTTCCTGAAATATATCCTACTTTCAAATAATTTAGTACATCTTCCCCATTTAAACCTCTTTCGAAAAGGTTTCTTAACAACTCGTTTAATTTCTCTGTTCCAAATTTTGATAATTCTGCGGGAATACCATCCATTTTTTAAAGATTTTACTGCAGTTTTAACTGTCTCTATTTCTAAATGAATGTAATTCTCTGACACTTTCCAGGCTATCAATGACAGGGGAAATACCCTCCGACTTCAAGAACAATATCGTAATTCCAATTCCGAAGAAAGCAAGTGCAGTCAAGTGTGAAAATTACAGAACTATCAGTTTAATAAGTCATGGTTGCAAAATACTAACACGAATTATTTACAGACGAATGGAAAAACTTGTGGAATCCGACCTCGGGGAAGATCAGTTTGGATTTAGGAGAAATGTAGGAACACGGGAGGCAATACTCACGTTACGACTCATCTTAGAAGATAGGCTAAAGAAAGGGAAACCTATGTTTTTAGCGTTTGTCGATTTGGAGAAAGCTTTTGACATTGTCGACTGGAATACACTCTTCCAAATTCTGAAGGTATCAGGGGTAAAATATAGGGAACGAAGAGTTATATACAACCTATACAAAAACCAGACGGCGGTTATTAGAGTCGAAGGGCAAGAAAGGGTCGCAGAGGTTGGGAAGGGAGTAAGAGAGGGTTGTAGCTTTTCCACAATGTTGTTCAATCTTTACATTGTGCAGACAGTGAAGGAATGGAAGGAGAAATTTTGGAGAAGACATTAAAGTGCAGGGAGAAGAAATAATAACATTGCGGTTTGCCGATGACATAGTAATTTTGTCAGAGACCGCAAAGGATCTGGAAGAGCAATTGAACGCAATGGACAGTATCTTGAAAGGAAGATATAAGATGAACATTAACAAGAGTAAAATGATGGTAATGGAATGTAATATCAGAAAATCAGGTGATGCTGAAGGAATTAGATTAGGTAATGAGACAATAAAAGTAGTAGATGGATTTTGTTATTTGGGTAGCGAGATAACTTCTGATGGCCGAGTGATTTGATTTTTCCAGGGAAGCCAAAACAGTCTTGGTCCAACCCGCCACTGCCAGCACCGAAACTAAGTTTATTGTGCGGTATCGCTCCCTGTATATCTAGTAAAGCCAACCAATGCCCTTGAACAGTGCAAGGAGTCCCTTTACCAACTCTTTATTAGACCAAATTTCTTCGGGTCTCGTTGTCCCAAATATTCTGTGCCTTTTACTCTCCAATGCAATGCATTCGAAGATTAGATGTGATGCAGTTTCATCACCGTCATCACAGATCCTACATTTAGGGTCCTCTGCTGTTATTCCGATTGTATATAGGTATTTTTTGAAATTCCAATGGCCTGTCAACAATCCAACCATGAGTCTAATCTCTCTCCTGTTCAGGCCCAGGATTGCAGAGCTTCTTTTAAAACATGTCTTTGGCATCATTACCTTGCCATGTTTTTCTTGATAGACTTTGGTCTAATATTCTATGTGCTGTCTTATGAGCCAGTTACGTAGCTCCAATTTGATCATTGCCTTGGTGATTGTCAGGACAGGTTCCGGTCCAATAAGTGGAGTCTCTGCCCCCCAACCCGGCTAATCTGTCAGCATGTTCGTTGCCACTGATCCCCAAGTGGCCAGGAACCCACAATATGTTTACCCTATTGCTTTTCCCTAGCTCCACCAGAACCCTGTGACATTCTGCAACAATTTTAGATCTTGTTGCAGGACCTGCCAGTGATCTCAGGGCTGCCTGGCTGTCTGAATAGATATAGATGCTACGGTCTTCGTAGCACCTACGCAAATTTTCCTCCACACACGCCCTGATGGCAGTGATTTCGGCCTGGAATGCTGAGGCTAGTTTCCCTAGAGAGATGACACCCTCCAGTCTTGGCTGCACCCCGTATACCCCGGCCCCAACGCCTTGGTCTGATTTCGACCCGTCAGTGAACCAGACAATATCCCTTGTACGGTGTCGAACTATTTTCTCCCACTGCTCCCTACTTCCAATTGTTATACTGAAAGGCTTGTTGAAGCAGTATGGGGTTACAATATAGTCAGCTGGGATTTCGCCAACCTTTCCTATATTTATCTCACTCACTATTTTAGTGTGTGATTCTGGATATCCCAAAGAGTTCCAGTTTTTGCCAGTTTTGAGTCTGTATGCACCAGCCGCTGCCTCCATCTTAACCCAAAGGTGTAATGGGGGCATATCCAACATGGTTTCCATCCCAGCAGTTGGTGTGCTGCTAATTCCGCCTGTTATGGCTAAGCAGGCTAATCTCTGCACCTTACCAAGCTCCTTAGCAGCAACCTGCTGTTCTACCTTCTTCCACCACACGACCGCCCCATAGGTGATCCTGGGTCTAATCACCGTGGTGTATATCCAGTGCATGCCCTTGGGGCTTATTACATCTTACTGGCCGAATAAAATACCGCTGTTGTTTGATTACTAATAATACTGGGTTCCACATTTTATTTAACGGAAAACCCTTCCCTATATATTTATCAAGCATTGCTTGTCTATAGTGGGGCGGTATGACCCTAATGGGCTGCTGGTGCGCCGTTATTGACACTAGCTGGAACTCCAGACATAACTATGTATGAGCATACGTTGACTCAGCCTACGACGTGCCAGCTTAAACTTCGTGGGATCCCTCAGCGAGCTAAGGTGCAGGCCGCTGTCTCTATTTAGGGTGTTCGCAGTTTCGATGGCTTCTTTAATTACACGGTCCTTGAAGCCATTAGTGTGAGCCACAACAGAAGCTCCATCAAATTTGTTGCCGTGGCTGTTTTCTAAAGCACTCTCAGCTAAAGGGGATTCTTCGCGTGACGTATGCGATTTAGTCTCTTAGGTTATTTGGTACGCTGTTCTACAGCACCTACTGTTTGTCCGATGTAATACTGGCGATACTCCCAAGATATCTTGAAGATCTTTGTTGATCACTGATAACAGTAATTTCTGATTTTTTTATGGAGGCATTAAGTTCGATTTGATATTGTCTATTTAGCAGATGTATAATCTTGCCGACACAAAGTCGCAGAAATATTTGTCATGGCCACGATGTCTTTAGAACAGCTTGTCACAGCAATCTGTACTTGCATGCCACGAGCCATGATCACCTCGCCGAGAAAGGCACTGTCTAAGAGTGTAGACAAACCGTGTCAGCCGTCGACAACCTGCCGCAAGAGCTGAACCACTTACGTAAGGTCTTCAGGTACAACGGCTACAACGTTCAACAAATAAATTATCTGAGCAAGAATCACAGTACAGGCGACAAAGAGAAGGAAAATAAACTTTTTTTTTCCCTCTCTCTTTTTGCTGCTCTGTGACACTGTTACGGACAAGATCAGCCGCATGCTCAAGATACTACATCATATCGACCTTCAAGCCTTCGACGACAACTCGGTAATTACTGAGACCAGTTAACAAACAGGACAGAATACCTGGATGCCGGCCGCGGTGGCCGAGGGGACTGAGGCGCTCCAGTCACGGTCTGCACGGCCACTACGGTCGGGGATTCGAATCCCCCCTCGGGTATGGATATTTGTGCCTTCCTTAGAATTAGCTAGTTCGTAAGTTGTTTGTAAGTTTAGGGACTGATGACACCGTAGTTAAGACCCGTAAGCTATGCAAACATTTGAACATTTTGGATACCTGGATTCTACAAGATACCATTAGAGTGTGATCATTCATTCATCGGACAAACAATCCACTCTGTAGAACAACGAAGGTAGAAGCATGAAAGGTTTTATCGTCTCCTTGACCTCAATAAATCTGAGCACATGAATTAAAAAGCAATTACCTTTTCAAATCTGATGGAAGTTATGTTGTGCCTAGCACTTACAGTTTCTGGAACTACATAATTAAGGAAGCCATCGAAATTAAACTCACCGGTACCACGTTTAATAGATACGGCAGTCTGCAGCGCAGTACTGCGTTCAAATGTTCAAATGTTTCTTAAGCTTATGGGACTTAACTACGGGGTCATCAGTCCCTACACTTACAAACTACTTATCAACTACCTTACACTAAGAACGGCACAAATATCCATGCCCGAGGGGGGATTCGAACCCCCGACCGTAGTAGCCGTGCAGACCGTGACTGAGGCTCTCCTCAGTCCCCTCGGCCTTCGCGGCCGGCAGTACTGCGTGGGATCGAGCGATCGAGAAGTTAAATTGGGCATTTCGTACGGCGAGTCACTGTTGGGTCTATATAATACAATGTCTTGATTTTATAGTCACCTGTGGCAACCATTGTAAATAAAGGAGAACCTGCTATCTTCATTGCTTCATAATGATACTTTCGTCAAATAGCCTGAAACATTTCCAAATACCCTGTATTCAAATCATTTTGTTTACCTTATTGTCGGTAATCTGTTTGTATACCAATTATTCTTTCCTTAATAATTTTTTATTATTATATCTTAGTGGATAGAAATTGACTAGCAGTAGCTTCTGAGTGCATTTCAATCAGAAATACTTTGTTAGATGGTAATACTACCGCCGACAATTCTAACGTCTGTTCATATTGAAAAAAATAGTACTCTTCACTTCTTTATTACCAGTGGCAGACGAAAGGGGGGCGGAGTGGCGGACCGCCCCGGGCCTCCAAATACCTCAAAATTAGGGTTTTCTTGGCTTCGTCTTGTTTTGGGGCCACCAAGTCTCGAAAGCTATTTTGTTTGTAGAAATACATGGACGGGGGACGTGAATTTGTTTTGGGGCTACCCCGGACCTCCAACAGCCTTAGTCCGCCACTGATTATTACGTATAAACATCTACATAATGACTATGCAAATCACATTGAAGTGCATGGTACTGCTCTCATAATGTTTTTCTAGCTTTCCGTTCTCTTACAGCACGCGGGACACAGGAAAACCTAACCTATGTTGTTATTAGACAGAAATATTAAAGAAAGTTGTGCCATATCTGTTAACTTCTATATTTTCTCTCTGAAAGAAAAAAATTGTAAATGTTTGTAAAGGTATAGTATTCTGTGGTATTGACTGATGCTGTAACTGGCTACAATTCGTAAAGCAAATGTAAAACATCTCCTAATAAAAAGTCAGTTGAAGTATTTACAACCTCTAAATACCGTACATACTGCACATTTTCTAAGTGAAATTTGTAAAATTTTATTTACGTTAATTTATTTATGTAGCACTTGGATACATACTGATATAAGAATGTTTTTGCAGAAACACCTGACGATGGCATTTAATGCCGAAAGATATCTTGTGTGATATTATAAATAAATAATTACAGTGTTTTGGACTATCCTTTCGCTTTATTTCAATATACGACATTTCTAACACTGTGGGCCCGAGATATGACAAGTTATAGATAATTGTTCAAATTATTTGTTCTTGATTTAGAGGGCTATGCACTGATAATGAAAGTTGATACGAGGTGACTATACTATTATACAAACAGAGAATCCAAATGGCAGTTGAATAATTGGAAGTTATATGAAATACCATATTATTATAGCGATTGAAAATTCTGTAACCTGGAAATGAGATATGAAATCGCAGCAACTAACATAATTACGTAACAGGGAACTTGGACATTCAATTTGTAGAGACAAAACTGAAGGTAATCACCTGAAAATACGCATTTCCCTAAAACGGGCGTCATATAACTAAACCGCCTTCATTTGTGAATGTTATCTATCAAAGGAACTGTAGCTGAGTTGCACAACATCCATTTCAAATAAAATTAACGTTGGACTACAATTTAAAATACCTCTCATGGTAACAAGTTTGACTCCATACTGGACTCCTGGGCTCAGCGACTGTGCTGTAATATCCGAATGATGAGTAGCTATCAGTCGCAAATATTTATTTTACATTGCATATCTACATTTCGGTCACTGTGCGACTATTTTCAATGCTTTGTAACACACAAAACTAGATATGCAATAACAAATATTTGCGACTGATTTCTGCTCATTATTCACATATTCATTATTCTTGGTATCGTTCTACTCTCTCACTGGCTTGCATGCTTTCGTTGGTGCAGCACTTCCCGTAGTTTCACTGAGGTTTTTGCTACCAAGGAGTCCTTGCATACCAGACTTTTCCTCTCTCTTCGATCTCGAGGATGCCGCAGGAAGAACCCTAGGCGGACCAAAGTGATGGTTAATGGTAAAGAGCGCCCGTATCTGATTCGCAATGATTCGCTTCGGAAGCGATCCGGAGAAGAAACGCTAATCGGTAATCACTTAGGTGTAGTGAGTGGCAGCTTCATAACGCTTCCTGTGGGAGGCGGTTGTGGGCGGGCGCCGTTATGCTGAGGGCACTTTTTGCGGTTAGAATCTTCTTTCTTCCTGTTCGGAAACACTCTCGACCATTGCTTCTAGCAGTGAATGGCCGACTCTTACGTAACGCTTTAGCAAAATATTGTAACTACTGCCACGGAATGTAATTATCATAGACATATAAGCATAACATTTACTGTGGGGATATTGTGTGGAAAAGTTTTGAAAACAAGAATAGACAAAGAGGGCAAAATGGTTTTAAAGTAGGAAGTTTTTGCACAGTCACTACTTTCACTTTTAAAATTGTAGCAGAAAAGATTTGTCCAAGGCAAGAGGTCTAGAAAGGCTTTTGATTTGATCCCATTCAACCTATGGCCCGTTTTAGAGAAATCGAAAGTAAAAGATAAATAACTGCAATAAAAGCATGTCTAATTTAAGCTGCTATTGTTGTGGTCTTCAGTCTGGTTTGATGGAGCCCCACGCTACCCTCTCTTGTGCAAGGCTCTTCATCTGATAATACGAACGGCAACCTACATACTTTAGAATCTGCTTTCTGCCGCGATGGAGTAGCCGAGCGGTCTAAAGCGTCTAGTTGCGGAGCGCGCCGTAGTTCGCCGTGGAGGTTCGAGTCCTCCCTGGGGCATGGGTGTGTGTGTGTGTGTGTGTGTGTGTGTGTGTGTGTGTGTGTGTTGTCCTTAGGTTAGTTTATCTAGGTTTAAGTAGTTCGTAAGCTACGGACTGATGACCACGCAGTTTGGTCCGATAGATTTACAAACAAACTCTGCTTACTGTATTCGTTACTCGGTCTCCCTCTTAAGATTTTTACCCCACACACTTCCTTCTAATGCTAAGTTTACGATTCCTTGATGTCTCTGAATGAGTTCCACCAACGTATCTATCCCTTTCCTTAGTCAGGATATGCCAGAGCCGCGGCGGATTAGCCGCACGTGCTGGAGCTCCTAACATTCAAATAAATATTGGATGTCGACAAATTTCGCTCATTCAGAAACGCTTTCTTCCCATAGCCATTCTGCATTTTATATCATCTTTACTTCGGCCATCAGAAGTTATCAAATGTTCAAATGTTTCTATAGTCTATGGGACTTAACTACAGAGCCATCAGTCCCTAAACTTACAAACTACTTATGAACTACTTACGAACCAAGACGGCACAAATATCCATGCCCGAGAAGGGATTCGAACCCCCGACCGTAGTGGCCGTGCAGACCGTGACTGGAGCGCCTTAGTCCCCTCGGCCACCGCGGCCGGCTCAGAAGTTATCTCGCTACCTAAATAACGAAACTCGTCTAGTGATTTTATTGTCTCAGTACCTAATCTAATTCCTTCAGCAACGCCTGATTTTCTGACACTACATTGCATTACATTTGTTTTACTCTTATTAATATTCATCTTATATCCTACTTCCAAGGCACTGTCCATTCCGTTTAATTGCTCTTTTGCTGTCTCTGACATAATTACTATTTCGTCAGCAAACCGCAAGGTTTTTATTCCCTCTCCAAATTTCTCCTTGCATTCCTTCAGATCTTGCTCAATGTGTAGATTGAACAACGTCGGGGAAAGGCTACAACTCTCTGTTACTCCCTTCCAAACTACTGCGACCCTCTCATGACCGTTTGGTTTTTGTAAAAGTTGAATATAACTGTTCGCTCCCTATATTTTACTCCTGCTGCCTTCAGAATTTGGAAAAGTGTATTCCAGTCAATATAGTCAAAAGATTTCTCCAGATCCACAAATGCTAAAAACCTAGGTTTCCCTTTCTTTAATCGAAGATAAGTCGTTTAAGCGATGTTTTGTTTGTCGTAAAATATCTTATTTACCTTTGTTTTGAAAAGGGCTCCAGTCTCATAATGTTTTATTTTTTAATAGCTTCACTGAATTGTAATAAATACGATTTCGTAGCATGTGTCCGCAAAAGTGACTGGTGGAAAAAATTAACATCTCTAATACTGAAAATATTTTGGCAATATAGTTTCCTTTCTTTTTTTTCTTTAATTTACTGAAACGTTGGTCACCTGGACTTGCGCCATTTTCAAACAAGTGATTCAATTATGGAAGCGACCGGTGGGTGGATGTGCAAGCCTGTCCGCAACCAGGAAATAGGACACCCTTAAAACGTAAAATCGGCCAGAAGTTGAAAACAGTACTCATACGACCAAGAATTTCCACTCTGTTGTCCTTTCTTTTCATCAGAACCTTTTTTTCAGTGACGATATGCCACACTCAATACACACATTTGTTCGCGTTGTGGTCTAACGATTGTATCCCACTTCCCCCTAGTGCGGTGTAAACATCCTATACGGTGCTTTTTGAAACAAGAAATACGTACTTCTGCTGTGTTGGCAGCTACTATTCTGCCACGTTATAATTTACTTAAAGTGTGTGTGTGTGTGTGTGTGTGTGTGTGTGTGTGTGTGTGTGTGTTTTGTCTTTAGGATTAATGAAAGTAGTTGGTAAGTCTAGGGACCGTTGACCGTATCAGTTTGGTACCTTAGGATTACTAATATTTATTTTTATTTTGCCGTAGTTGAGTGGCTGAGCGCTCTAAGGCGCGAGTCTTCTCTCGGGCATGGGTGTGTGAGTTGCCCTTGGCATAACATAGTTTAAGTAGTTTGTAAGCCTAGGGACTTGTAAGTCGCTTAGATGTACAAACATTTGAACATTTTAGTTTTATCTATTTTTGTTTCCGTTTTGTAACTGCGACTGACATCTGAGAGGTATTTAAGACCTTGCACTGGTTCCGTTCTTAATTGCACCAGCGCACTATTATTATTCATATTCTGGTTTTACAATGTCAGTACATTTTTCCAACACCTGTATTACATTAAGTCACTAATTATTGTTCTCCACTCTTCTCTGTCCCTCTATAAGTCCTCATGAATGTTGTTCTTCCGCATTGTTGATTGAACTTCCTGCATCCATGTGGTAGGTGGTCGTACCTTTTTTCTTCTTCCGTCGAGTATGAAATTTGGAAACTTTTCTTGTCCCATCCTTCTGACGTGTCCATACCATTTTAAATGTTTGTGCTCGATGAATTCAATGACTGAATTCTTACATTTTTTTCTCTTATTACTTTATTTCTTATTCTTTCTGTTCTTCATATTCTTGCTGAACGTCTCCAGAAATCCATTACTGTGGCTAATAATTTTGTTTTCAGTTGCCATTTCGTTGTCCACACTTCTGAACCATATGTTATAATGCTCCGAACTATTGTTTTATATATCCTTATTTATGTGTTTGTCCCAGAGAATTCCATTAAACAAAGAAATTGTCATCTTTTTTGCATCTCTTCTTTGTCTAATTTCTTTTTCCTCTTTCCCATCATTTGTAATCTACACTCATAAATATTTTTATTCCTCTGTAGTTGTTATTGTTCCCATTCCAACTTCTAATACTAAGTCTTCATTTATTCCACCAATTACCATGCATTTCGTTTCATTCATTTTGACATTTAGACCTGATTTTTTTATATTCTTGAATCAGTTTCCTCGTCATATAATCTATGTTCTCATAGTCTCGGGCTATAATCAGTTGGTCATCTGCAAATTGTAAAGAGTATATTATTCTGTCATATATTGGTATTCCCATAGTTTGACATTTTTTGTTTCAATTCTGTAAGGTTACCGTTGTATACATTTTATACAATGTAGGTGACATGCTACATCCTTGACGTAATCCTTTTGTGACTTGAAATCCAGATGACAGATATTTACCAATTTTTATTTTTGAAAAAGATTTTTTATTTAAATTTTGAATTGGTTTTTTATTGGATTTATTCCTATTGACAGTAAAGCTTTCCATAGATGAGTAAAGGCACACTATCATAGGCTTCTTCTATATCTACGAATACCAAATGTATAGGTTGTGTTAGAACTAATTTTTTTTTCAATTATTTGTTGTAGGCAAAAATATGTTCGATTGTTGATCTTCCAGCTCTAAAACCTGCTTGTTTTTCAGCCTCCTTTTCTTTGTATTCTTGTTCTAAGAAGTACTTAATAATTATTCCATATAATCTACTGAAGGTATTGGTCACTGTTATTCCCGTATAATTTTTACAGTCATCTTTCCTTTTTTCCTGAAATATATCCTACTTTCAAATAATTTAGTACATCTTCCCCATTTAAACCTCTTTCGAAAAGGTTTCTTAACAACTCGTTTAATTTCTCTGTTCCAAATTTTGATAATTCTGCGGGAATACCATCCATTTTTTAAAGATTTTACTGCAGTTTTAACTGTCTCTATTTCTAAATGAATGTAATTCTCTGACACTTTCCAGGCTATCAATGAACCCGTTGAGTGCAAGGTCACAAGTGGAATGTTTCGTAAGTTTTGTGTTAACAATTATGAGAAGAATAATAGCAGCTGCTAATGACTCACCACTTGCGACGGAAGAAACGTCTGGGATATGCAGAAATCAACCTCCGTGGGATGTATGTATTACACTTCACAAATTGAACAACGTGGATATCAAAGAAATACTGAAAACAAACCATTAACTTGCGCCATGAGCACTAAATGAAAAGGCTCAAGATATGCAGAAATCAACCTCCGTGGGATGTATGTATTACACATCACAAATTGAACAACGTGGATATCAAAGAAATACTGAAAACAAACCATTAACTTGCGCCATGAGCATTAAATGAAAAGGCTCAAGATAGGAACGATCTCTTTGGTATACCGTGAAAGACGTTTAACTAGGTATCCGCAGTTAAAAATGCATGAATCTAACTGGTGTACAGGGGTGATGGAACATGAAATGTGATGTCATACAAGCTAATGTGAAACAATCTGTCGTGGAGCTTATCGTGAAACCGGCTATCTAATTTAAGGCACAGCTGGAGATATTGCGATAGTGTGTATATAGGCACGGAAAAGAAACATCCATAGTCTTAATTAGGTTCCCAGTGCGTGAACTGCAACGCCACATTTCAGGAGGCATAGATTGCTCAAACAAATATAATTTTTATACTCAGTCAAGATACCTTGACCAGCTGTTCACCAAAAAAAGTGCTCATACGACAGTTGTTTTTGTATCCTCATTTTCCTCACTCTCGTCTGCAACAATGATAACATTTCGTACAGCCCTTGCAGGATCACATGCATTATTATTAAAAAAAAAAAAACAGTAGGGAGCGGACCACCTCCAACTTATCGCAGCACGATAAGTAACTTTCCAGTCAGATAGATTACTATCCAAATAATAATTAGCATAATTGTACTAACATGGTGGTCAGAAAATGCCTGAAACACCTGGTACGGATGTTGCAGGAACTACTTGTATTGATGCATAAATCTTAAGAAAAAACTCGATACGTTGTGCCGTTTCCGAGATATTTTGCTCTGAAGTCAGCCAATTAGGTTGTCGCGTCGATTCGGGCAGACTGCGAGGGTTGATGCTGGCTGCCGTGTTCTGCTGTTGGTTTCCTCAAACCGCATTTGCCCGCGCAACGACCTGATTGGCTGTATTTGTACCCCTCAACGTCCGTATCTCATTATAAGCATATCTGCAATACCCTCACGAGCGTTTCAGATATTTTCTGACCAGGGTGATACGTGAAGATATGCAAATATTTTAATATGTTATTCTACAAGTAAAACTAAAGAAAGAAGTTCATATAAACGTAGTTCCGCAAATGTTTAATTACGGAGTTACAACTAATAAGAGATTTTGCCTGCAGTTTTGCAGCTTCGCTAATATGAATTCAGCGCAAAACTATACAAGGTGTAACTAATGCACGATTTCCATTTACATTGTTGGTATTTATATGGTGAATCTAATAAAACATATCCAAGACGTGTGTCTGTAGTGGTTTTCCAAAAATTCCAGAAACGCAAAGAAAGATTTCGTGAAAATTTGTAATTTTCACGACTTATGTCTCAACGATTACGCATTTCACAACCTAAGGTTTGGCGTACACTGAAGTACAATACTGTGTCCTTACCATAAACAGTGCATCATTTACTTCCTGGAGATCCTGCCCTCCGCTTGGAGTTCTGCAACTGGTTAAATACTAATCGGTAATTAGACAAATACATTTTATTTACTGATGACACACAGTTTGCTCGATATGGTATCAATTTATTGTGTGGTATAATCACACACACACACACACACACACACACACACACACACACACACACACACACACAGTATCGGACTATTTGGACCAAGGACGTCTAACTGCCGATACTTACAATTCTAATGTTCTAATGTTTGTAAATTTAAAGGCCTTAAATGCTGCGATTATCAGTCGCTAGGCTCAAAATTACTTTAACTTATGCTAAGGACAACACTCACCCATGCCCCAGGGAGGACTCGAACCTCCGACGGCGAGCGTGCGAGCGCTCCGCAGCAAGGCGCCATAGAGCGCTCGGCCACTCCACCGTGACGATGCGTGAAATTCTGCTGCGTCAGGCATGAGTTTTTGTTTATTTACTATTAAATCTATTCGCTATTCATTTCGCTAAAGTATTAAAAACAAAGTTATATAAAACAACGGGGGTATTGCATTGCTACTTTGCACCAAAATTTGAAAGCAGTCGTTCCAGAATCTTCAGAAATTACATTTACGTTTTCCGTTCATTTGTTTGTAACAGAAAATGTCGGAAAATACTTAACAGATTGATTTAAAACTTTATACAACTTTGCATTCTAATACGGGAATTGCAAAGAATGCAGGGTACAATTAGTTATTTTTAAAAATTGTGTCTGTTGGTTGCATTCAATTTAACTTGTTTTGTTACTTGGAGACGATTTGCAGCTATTCATGGACTGTAATTTCCAAAACTTAGATAGAATTGTTATGAATGACATTGTGCCATGTCATCGGCCCGCAATTGTTAGCGATTTCTTTGAAGAACATACTAGAGAATCCGAGTGAATGATTTGCCTACCTACATAGCACGACAAGAATCGTTCTTTCATGGAACATAATCGAGAGGATAGTTCGTGGGAAAAATACCTCACCGGCAACACTTTCTTAATTATGGACGACTGCAAAGGCGGCACAGTACGTAGGTAATAACTGACATACAGACTTCACATTCCTGGACTCTTCTTTATGCCGATGATGTGGTACTTGCCGAACAAACCCGCCCAGAACTCCAACACGAGGTTCAAACGTGGAAGGAAAATGGACTGCACCTCAATGTCTAGAAGACTGAATACCTACAATGCGGCACCCAAACCAGAGGCACCACCCTCAAACCAGAGGCAGCATATAAGTATCGGAGAAGATGACCTACAAAAGATCATATATTTTAAGTACCTGCGGTCCGTTGTCACCTCAGACTATGATACAACTCTTGATACTCGGACGAGAGTGAATACAGTTTGGCTCAAGTGGAGACAGGACACTGGAGTTCTCTACGATAAAAAGATGCCTCAACGTCTAAAGGCAAACGTTTATAAAACCATGGTACGAACTCCAGTAATCTATTGGATTGAGTGTCACCCTATGAAGAAGCAACAGGAGCAAATGTTACATACCATGGAGATGCAGATGCTTCGTGGTCCATGGGGCTGACCCGATGTGATCATGTAAAAATACAGACGTCCGGCAAAGGTTTGGTGTCGCGCCCATCACAGACAAAGTGAGGGAAGCCAGTCTCTGCTGTTAAGAACACGTCACGAGAAAGCAGGACAATTCGGTTGCAAAAACAACAAACACTCCACATCAACCCAAGAGGAAGAAGAAGACCACGAGGAAGACCGGCAAAGAGATGGACTGACAACGTCAGGGCAGACATGCACGCTGTTGGCGTGAGACCAGAAGAAACGGAGGAAATAGCAAAGCAGCAGACCTTGCGAGTCTGGATTAATGCTTTCAAAGAGAGAGATAAGAGGCAGCATAGGTCAATACTCATGCAGGACACTTCCAACGACTTTTGCAGTTCATTCCACATTGAAGATGCTGCACTTCACTGGCCTTAAGGAGGTCAGAGTTGATAACACGAGGTCTGCCCCGCAATGCATTTCTTTTTAAACAGAGTATAGACTGTTCTTCAAAATGTTCAAATGTTTGTAATTCTATGGGACCAAACTACGTGGTCATAAAAAAAATGTTCAAATGTTTGTGGAACTTATGGGACTTAACTACGGGGTCATCAGTCCCTAAGCTTACAAACTACTTATGAACTAGCTAAGACTAAGGAAGGCACAAATATCCATGCCCGATGGGGGTTCGAACCCTCGACCGTAGTGGCCGTGCAGACCGTGACTGAAGCGCCTCAGCCCCCCGGCCACCACGGCCGGCTACGTGGTCATCAGTCCCTAGACTTACAAACTACTTAAACTAAGGTAAACAAACCTAAGGACAAACACAAACGTCCATGCCCTAGGGAGGATTCGAATCTCCGACGCTGGAGGCCGCGCGATTCGCAACGTGGCGCTCCAGAACGCTCGGCTACTCCCGCGTGGCGATTGCTCATCCTTCTTACTTTCGTTCGTGTGGGGTTGCTGTGAAACGCTAAATATTTCCATACCCAAACATGGAAGACGCCTCAGGACAGTGTGGCGTTTGTTGCGTGTCTCGCACATGATGCAGTTTTAATGCGCGCCATCGTACTGTCGTGCGCTGCTGCAGTCCCGTTTGTCTGACTGGAGTCGTTAACACGAGCCGTGTTGTGGTCGCAGTGTTTAAGATTCTGAAGGCTCGCCGTGTCGGCTCTATTATTCTGCGGGCGTCTATCAATGAAGGCCGTTGGGCTCGACGCACGCGGTTTGGTCACGTTCGCCAGAGCCTTTCAGGGACTCGCAACGTTCAGACCGTAGTAGAAACTACTGGTCTACTAGACGTCTGTGTTCCTAACTCAGCCATTGGAACCTCTGTTTGTTCTAATGTCTATATACAGCTCTCTCTCTCTCTCTCTCTCTCTCTCTCTCTCTCTCTCTCTCTCTCTCTCTCTCTCTCTCTACACTCCTGGCCATTAAAATTGTTACACCACGAAGATGACGTGCTACAGACGCGAAATATAACCGACAGGAAGTGATACTGTGATATGCAAATGATTAGCTTTTCAGAGCATTCACACAAGGTTGGCGCCGGTGGCGACACCTACAACGTGCTGACACGAGGAAAGTTTCCAACCGATTTCTCATACACAAACAGCAGATGACCGGCGTTGCCTGGTGAAACGTTGTTGTGATGCCTCGTGTAAGGAGCAGAAATGCGTACCATCATGATTCCGACTTTGATAAAGGCCTATCGCGATTGCGGTTTATCTTATCTCGACATTGCTGACGCATGACTGGTAGCAGAATATGGAATCGGTGGGTTCAGGAGGGCAATGCGGAACGCCGAGCTGGATCCCAACGGCAGTGGAAATAACAGGCATCTTATCCGCATGGCTGTGACGGATCGTGCAGCCACTTCTCGATCCGTGAGTCGACAGATGGGGACTTTTGCAAGACAACAACCATCTGCACGAACAGTTCGACGTCGTTTGCAACAGCATGGACTATCAGCTCGGAGACCATGGTTGCGGTTACCCTTGACGCTGCATCACAGACAGGAGAGCCTGCGATGGTGTACCAACAACGAACCTGGGTGCACGATTTGCAAAACGTCATTTTTTCGGATGAATCCAGGTTCTTTCCACAGCATCATGATGGTCGCATCCGTGTTTGGCGACATCGCGGTGAACGCACATTGGAAGCGTGTATTCGTCATCGCCATACTGGCGTATCACCCGGCGTGATGGTATGGGGTGTCATTGGTTACACGTCTTTGACACCTCTTGTTCGCATCGCCGGCACTTTGAACTGTGGCCGTTACATTTCAGATGTGTTACGACCCATGGCTCTACCCTCCATTCTATCCCTGCGAAACCCTACATTTCAGCAGGATAATGCACGACCGCATCTTGCAGGTCCTGTACGGGCCTTTCTGGATACGGAAAATGTTCGACTGGTGCCCTGGCCAGCACATTCTTCAGATCTCTTACCAATTGAAGACGTCTGGTTAATGGCAGCCGATCAACTGGCTCGTCACAATACGCCAGTCACTACTCTTGATGAACTTTGGTATCGTGTTGAAGCTGCATGGGCATCTATACCTGTACACGCCAACCAAGCTCTGTTCGACTCAATGCCCAGGCGAATCAAGGCCGTTATTAAGGCCAGAGGTGGTTGTTCTGGGTACTTATTTCCCAGGATCTATGCGCCCAAATTGCGTGAAAATGTAATCACATGTCAGTTCTAGTATAATATATTCGTCCAATGATTTTCCGATTATCATTTGCGTTTCTTCTTAGTGTAGCAATTTTAATGGGCAGTAGTGTATATCGCTCGTTTGCTCGCTCCCTCATTCCTCCGTTATGGCATTTCAGGAGGTTGTTGGTCCATGGCTTTTAGTGCACGTGAAGGGGTTGCTCGTTTGGTATCCGTAAATCTCCTAGGTAGATCCCACAGAAGGCGTTCTATGGGGTTCTTCACTGTCGCCGAATGAAGAAAATAGGAACGTACTGAACATCAGAGCAACTGTATGATTGAATTAAAGATTGTTCAGCTAACACAACACAGAACACATTATCACATTGTCGGCGGAGAGGTCTTATTTGATTTCTAGCGTAATCAGAGGAAATGATATGCGACATTTATATTAAAATTCGTCCGTAGTACTACCACCTTCTAAAATATTTACTATTTTCCTGAAACGCGGATGTTGCTGTAGTACATTCACGTTCAGTTAAAAACAGAAAACATAGAAATATAATGCTCTGTAGAAATGGTTAGAATTTGAAGCATGTCGGCTCGAGAATTCAGAGTCAAAATCGATATCGCGCTGCAACACTACGTAGCGTTATAAGGTACCTGCGACTCTCGTTGTCCCTATGAACCTAAGTGTGGCTCGGCAAGACATGGAAGACGCCTCTCAGATCTATGCGCAATCAGGAATTTGAAACAGGCCACATAATTGGCATGAGACAATGTGATGCATCCATCCGGGTGCTCATATGAGACGTAGAGTTTCGGCATGCAACGTGTGTGCGCAGAACAGTTCACCGAAGGCAGTATCTCGCGCGAAAATACCACAAGGATAAAATTAGCGAGATAAAAGACCACGTGGAAGCTTGCCGGAAGTTGTTTTTCCTGCAAACCATACACAACTGGGAAAGGAGGAAGTGACATTTTACACAAAGTACCCTCCGCAACATACACTGAGGTAGCTTTTTGCGTATAGACGTTGGTGTAGATGTTCGCGTAGTAGAGCGAAACCTTGATGGGCGGTAACGCACTTGCGCACAGCGTGTCAAACACATTCGAGCACTAAATACCTGGGCACGAAGTAGCAGTCGCGTGACTACGTAGCGTTACTATGCCAACGGCTTATTAAACACGCAGATTCTCTGTACTTCGGCGATCAAAACAGAGAGAATTCGTGCGCAGTTGCATACCTTATTCCAATCGCATCTCCCAAATTATTTCGTTGTACAGTAAATGACAATTCGGTGAACTTAATAAAACTGACGTTAATGTACCTGCAACAATAGTACAACATAAACTGATTACTCTCTAATTTGTCTGATTAATATTCACGAATTTCAGGCAAAATCCTGAAAATCAAATAGCTCTGGTCTTCAGTCGAAAACTGATCTCATGCTACTCTCCACGCAATTTTTTAGAGTAGCTAACATGTCCTCGAGAAACGTATAACGGCTGTAGATTCTCCTTGCTATCAACTACTTGCACTAGCAGCATACTATAAAAGATGATTTTGGCTAACGTTAAAAGGCCAGATCATATAATTGTTGTCACTGCAGCTATTCAAAGAGTTGCTGTCGCACAAACAATGGGCTTCTCCACATATAGACCTCCGATTTGGTTGCCCCTTGTAACGATGCATTTTGGGATATATTACCATCTGCTTGCATTACTAACCTCCCGATACCAGTGTTGCATAACAATAGGTACGAATGTAATTATTATCATGTTCTTTTTAAAACCTTTTGTTACTCTTTTTTCTCCCGTGACTAGCTGAAGTTACTTTATATTATTTGACGTCTCCAGTGGTTTATTTAATTAGCAAACATTAATTAGTTCATGGAAGAGACGTATTGTTACAGTTCAGGTATTAGGATAATCGGTATTTCTTGTAAGACTAATTGAATTATATCTGCATAATATTGAAGTAGGTGTTATTATGTTTCACAAGTAATGTTAGGAAAGTTTTGCCCTCGTTAGTTTCTGTATAATTACCGTCTATACCGAAGTAATTGTTTAAAAACCTATATAAATATATTTGAAAGTGAAGCAATATTAATATAACCCAGATTTCTATATCAATTTACTCAGTATTATTTACGCTTCCTTTTACTATAACCAGTTGCATGTAATTGCTTACTATTATAATTTAATGGACTCAATTAACAGTACGCAATTTTCAGTGACATTATTTGGATGACGTAAGAGGATGCTTTCGCCCCATGTAAATGAGTCTTGTTTCGTTTTGGACAGGAGGCACAGTACACGTCACTTTGAATTCCGATTACGAACAATTAGATAAAAGTTCTTCAGTGCTAGTCGTCATTAAGAGCTAAATCTTCAACATTCCGGAGGCAAAATAGTCCTCCATTCGGATCTCCGGGGACTATTAAGGAGGATGTCATCAGGAAAAAAACAATACTGGCGTTCTACAGATCGGAATGTAGTATGTTGGAACTCACATTCGGGTAAGGATGTTAGAAAAATTGAAAATGGAAATGAAGTTGTAATGGGGATTAGTGAAGTGCGGTGGAAAGATGAACAGGATTTGTGGTCAGGAGAGTACAGGTTTATAAATGTGGTGTCGCACAAATATGAAGTGCGCGCCACGTACTTTAGCCGCGCGCCGCCATGCACGGACGGCGCGGCGTTCTTACGACGTCAGCCATGAGCGCCCTCTGCTGCAACTCCGTTCGTGGCCACGACTGCTGCATCGACCACTTGGGACTGAGATAGGAACCAGTTAACACTTCGGAATCAGTTAGGCACCAGTGAAGACTTGGCTATCGGATAGGCACCAGGAATCATCATTAGGCAGGCCTCTATCTAAACTATTTATCAGCATTCTGCAGTCAAGAACTATGTAAAAGTTGTGTATTACCAAGACTCCATGAAATATATATCTCATTCTAATTTACTCTAGTGTTTCTAGTTTCTGCTGTCCCACTGGCTGGTCACCTTCGTACCTGCACACGCGTGCATCCTTTATTCCTGGAAACGAGACACAAAAGCGGCGACGAGGCTGGGACACAAAAATAAATGCAAAATCAGTGATGGGTCTGAAATCAATAAGCATATAGGAATGTAAGTAAACTACTGTGATCAGCACAACGATCGTATTATCGTAGTCAATATAAATATGAAGCGCACATTGACCGCAGTAGCGCAAGTTTATATGCCAAAGAGGAGGAGATCAAAGAAATGTCCCATCAAATAAAACACGTGTTCGACTGGAGGCAAGTCCTTAAATAGTGGTGGCCCGCGTGTGAACTCAGGCCACCACGATTTCAGCACCTCTCTCCAGTCGAGCACGAGTGTTACATGATGGACGAGAACTGACATGTGCAACTCATCAAACCCCAGCTCATGCAGACCTACGTGAACAGTTTGAGCAGCTGTGGAATAATTTATCCGAAGGCAGTATTCGACTTCCGTGTGATCGAATGGACGCCAGAATCAGCGCCTACATTGCTGTCCGTAGAAGCTTCTCCACGACTAATATGGGTGTTTCAAAATGGGTCGACATTTGGTACCTCAGCACCGCTTGTAACCATGTACGCTATATGCAGTGTTACAACCATAAATCTTGAGTGATTTGCAAAACTCGAAGAGTGTGCCAATTCTTATTTCCAGCTGTGTACATTATCAAGGCCACCATTATATGTGGAGAAATATAGTAAAAAGTTACCGTCCTAAGAGTGTCGTAGTATTTTGGTGCAGAGGGTCTGCTGCAGGTAGGGTTACCATATGTTCATCACCAAAAAAGAGTACAGTTCATATAAAAAAGGACACTTTATCTTTAAGATAATGTAATTTGCAACTTTATTAATGAAGCACGTAAAACTAAGACAAACTAAAACAGTAACCCTGTGTGGTTGTTGGAAAACGAAATATTATGAACCTTGACAGATTCCTCATCAGTACTCTCAATTGTCTCCTTGTTTTATTCACTTTTGAACCAAATATATTTGGTGGGCGACGAAATCTCTCTCAAGACCTTTTTGTTTTTATTAACTATTACTGAGAAAAGCTCAGGCATTTCTAATGTTTGAAATTATACTGTACACATACAGTATATTTTAAATATATTCCTGTCTTTTGCCCACTGTGTGTTCGCAAGAGAAAACACACGTTCTGTGTCGGCATTGAGTAGTTATAGGAGGAAAAAAAAGAAGTTACCATTTTCAGCAGTTCAGAATAACTAACAACACTAGATGACTAATGTAAATATGCAGACCACACTTCAGCTGCTAGTATGTTCTGTTTCCTTTGATAATCTTTCAAAAATTTTATAAAATTACAAAGCTGATCGGAGCACAATTTATTATTAATTCTTACATTCGTTTGATCATTCTCTTGAATGATTTGTATTTCTCCAGGAGCACATATTTAACACTTTCTCTTCGGCAGTATGTTATATTTAAGTTCGTAATTTGTTCTGAAGCAAAACGCTACCTACGATCTCGAACACACACTACAGCTTTAACCTAAACCACAAAGTATATCAAAAGCAACGCCATAGAACGTAATACCGAAGACAGAATGCACTGGTTGAATACAGAAGAGACAACCGCGTTCCTTCGCAGAGAAGTTGCGAACCGTTTGCAACTGTCAGACCCATGCGGAGTGCGAAATTTGTGAACGGCAATTTCACTCTGTGTATGCGCGTAATAATTGCGAACAGTTACTGCAGTGCGAATGAACATCTTGTCGTCCCGTCTCTAATGACCACGCTGTCGACAAGACGTTAAACTCCTAGCTTCCTTCCTTCCATTTATCATCAATGACACAAAAATAAATTTTCTTTCTCGGAACCCAGAAAAGAGGATATTTTGTAGAATTTTATATAAATTCCTGCCGGACACATTTTCTTGCCTCTAAATGATGACGTGTCCGGGAAAAAGAGGACGTATGGTAACCCTAGCTGCAGGTAGGCTACAGTGATGCCTGGCGGCAAATCGTCCAGCCAGAGGTAGGCCAGCCTGGGCCCGCGTCCTGCCCAAAGACCTTGTAAAAGTGGTGTTAGAAGATAAATCGTGTATTACATAGCTACTGCGGTATATGTACTTAATTGGTAGTCACGTCTTCACTGTTTGACTATTGCAGTATACATGAAGCACGATGGTGAAGAGCTTCTCAGCGTTTAACTGCATAAATCGATTTACGAAAATAATAAAAAGAAGGAATACTGTGTTCCCATTTACATTTCTCAGAAATACAAGTAGCCCTACTACTTGTGTTCAAGAGATAGTTACTCTTGCTTAACAGGTTGTTAGTAAGACAATATCGGATTCCTAATGAAACAGGTTTTTACGAAAGTGGTAGCTCTTAAAAAAGAGCTACTTTAGGCGGTACTGGTGTACAGGAAGTTGCAAAAAGTTTCATTTTCTGATTATGTAAAATAACTATTGGGGGAACGAGATCACTGCAGTTCGAATTTTTGTTTATGAATTTAATGTTAGTCACTTGTAACACAGAATTTAATGGTCATCTGCTTTACATATAAGAAATTAAAGGGGTTCGCAGAATTGTGTGTAGTTCCAAATATGAATGACACTAAGCCACACTGGATGTACATTGTGAAGTTGAACCCTATCACGATAGTTGCTGACTTTTGAGCAATTCACGGTCTTGTAAGGTATTTGACTTACAGCATTAAAATGCTAATATTCGTGCTAGATACCCCAATGCTAATGTTAGATACACTTAAGACAGATTTATGGCATACTTGTGTCCTTAAAGGAATTTGGTAGTGCCTGGTTGTTGTATTCACAAGGTAAGAAGCTATTTTACAGTTACGTATTTGTTGGGATATTTCATTTTCGCAGTCGATTTTAACATCTGTTTCAGGCAGCCCTGTTTCATTATTTGATGCTATAAAATATCTAAATATTGGAGAATACAGCCGGCATTTAAGCTAACACGTAAAGTGTCATTAAATTCTTCCGAAATTAATGTTTGTACTGAAGTTTCACCATCGTTGAATATACTGAGAAAGTGCCAAGAAAGCGTGTCTGACGATAAATTCCGTTCATAAGTTGCACTTAGAACGCTAAAAAACTAAATGTTATAATTCGGTTTAGTTAGGTAGGAACAAGAAACGCTGTTGCTGATTTCTACATCCCATGTGTAATTTACACACAACCGATAATTGCTGTATATTCAAAGAGTGTGGCGCTGTTTTGTAGCCATATATTTAAATGAGACATAGTTTTCGTGACTTAAGTCGACTGAATACACACACTGATCAAAAGAGTGTTACACACTTTTAAAGTTGGCGCGGTAGTTTGCCGCCGAGTCGCTGTTCAGTTCGCCCGCTATCGGCAGGCGGTATTGTGGGCCTAGGTCCTGCCTTGTGCTGTTCTGCGCTGTGGCGTCGTGGCTTGCGGCATGTGGTCAGCCGCTCTGCCGGCCAGCGGACAGGCGGTAACGCGACGCCGGCGCGCGCGGCCTGCGGTCTCTCGTTTCGCGGGCCTCCGTCGCTATCGCTGCGCCCATCCGCGCGGACCGCCTGTGTGCTTGCCTGCTTGTAAGCTGCACACCCACCGCCTTGTCTGGTCTCTCATTAGCGTGCAAGCGTGCCAGGTCGCATTACCCGAGCCGGCTCCCAGGCCTCACGGTCAAAGAGTGCTACGAAAGACCTGTTTTTGCAAAATAAAAACTTCCAATGTTACATTTCTACATAATTTGAAACTACGCATCTTTCCTACTCTGTTTCTCGTCTGTCTTTAAGGTCGTATGCTGTTGAGCTTAAACTGCTAGAGTGATTCATATCTAGAAGTGGCCTTGCGTTTGGTGAAGTTTTCCACAAACTGAGTTTTGTTGCTGTTGCTCTGCTCGGGATTTGCGTCGTAGTTGGTGTTTTTCTTGGGTCGTAGTTGGTGGTGTTTTTCTTGGGTCGTAGTTGGTGGTGTTTTTCTTGGGTCGTAGTTGGTGTTTTTTTCTTTTGGGTCGTAGTTGGTGTTTTTTTCTTTTGGGTCGTAGTTGGTGCTTTTTTCTTTTGGGTCGTAGTTGGTGGTGTTTTTTTTTTCATTTGGGTCGTAGTTGGTGGTGTTTTTTTTTTCTTTTGGGTCGTAGTTGGTGGTGTTTTTTTTTCTTTTGGCTCGGTGTCGGTGTTTTTTTTTTCTTTTGGGTCGGTGTCGGTGTTTTTTTTTTCCTTTTGGGTCTGTGTCGTTTTTTTTTCCTTTTGGGTCGGTGTCGTTGTTTTTTTTTTTTCCCTTTTGGGTCGGTGTCGTTGTTTTTTTTCCCTTTTGGGTCGGTGTCGTTGTTTTTTTTTCCCTTTTGGGTCGGTGTCGTTGTTTTTTCCCCCCTTTTGGGTCGGTGTCGTTGTTTTTTCCCCCTTTTGGGTCGGTGTCGTTGTTTTTTTTTCCCTTTTGGGTCGGTGTCGGTGTTTTTTTTTTTTTCCTTTTGGGTCGGTGTCGGTGTTTTTTTTCCTTTTGGGTCGGTGTCGGTGTTTTTTCTTTTTTTTTCCTTTTGGGTCGGTGTTGTTTTTTTTTCCTTTTGGGTCGGTGTCGTTTTTTTTTTCCCTTTTGGGTCGGTGTCAGTGTTTTTTCTTTTTTTCCTTTTGGGTCGGTGTCGTTGTTTTTTCTTTTTTTTCCCTTTTGGGTCGGTGTCGTTGTTTTTTTTTTCCTTTTGGGTCGGTGTCGTCGTATTTTTTTTTCCTTTTGGGTCGGTGTCGTCGTATTTTTTTTTTCCTTTTGGGTCGGTGTCATTGTTTTTTTTTCCTTTTGGGTCGGTGTCGTTGTTTTTTTTTTCCTTTTGGGTCGGTGTCGGTGGTTTTTTTTTTCCTTTTGGGTCGGTTTCGGTGTTTTTTTCCCTTTTGGGTTGGTGTCGGTGGTTTTTTTCCCCCCTTTTCTACATCTACATCTACATACATACTCCGCAATTCACCGTAAGGTCGGTTTCGGTGTTTTTTTCCCTTTTGGGTCGGTGTCGGTGGTTTTTTTTTCCCCTTTTGGGTCGGTGTCGTTGTTTTTTTTTTTTTTTCCTTTTGGGTTGGTGTTGGTGTTTTTTCTTTTTCCCTTTTGGGTCGGTGTCGGTGTTTTTTTTCCCTTTTGGGTTGGTGTCGGTGTTTTTTTTCCCTTTTGGGTTGGTGTCGGTGTTTTTTGTCAGGTTTTTGGAGCCGTTGAGGTGGGCAGGGGGGGGGAGGTTGGAGTCGTTGACGTGGGTTGCTGTCATGTGATTACTGTGGGTTGGGTGGCCAGCACCGCCATCATAATTTTTTCGTTGTTGTGTTCTTTACTTTCAAAACAGATCTGTGCAATGTTTTATGCTAGAGTACTCTGAGTACTCTAAAGAGTTCGGTTCTAGTCTTGATTTTTTTAACTACATTTCGGCCTGAAATTTGAAGCCTAACCTGATCCTGTGTTCCTGTTTGCCCCCCTCCTCCCCCCCGTCTAATATATATATTGGAGTAGCGTAGTTGAATATTGACAAATAGCATTACTACAGACATGTAAAGGATGGCATTAAGAGTTCATTCTATATATGCTGTTGCATCTATGAAGGGTGGATGAAGTGTGCATCTATGAAGGGGTTGGCTTAGGGTGGCGTCAATAATGAGCCACTGGAACCGGAGGTGGGTTACAGCGCTTGCGTCCAGGTGATGGGAGGGGAAGGTGGTGGAGGGATCTTAATAAAAATACAAAATCATTAATATAATGTCTTGCCCCATGTGCCAGCTTTGTTCACTTTGCCACTGTGTGTTTTATCAAGCAACCTGCCTTTATTTCCTTCCACATACCCATTCAGTATCACTGATTATTTGATTTTCCTATTTACCCTCCAGTTCCACGTTTGTAAAGCTTCTTTTCTCATTTGAAATGTTTATCGTTCACGTTTCATTTTCGCTTGAGGTACACTCGGGACAAATATCTTCACGAAAGTTATCTTGACCCTCCTCTGGCGTAAAGGCGTTACTCATCAACAGGGTTCATACACCTCCAAAAATCCTTAAAAATTCTTTTTTTTAATGACTAACACAAAATCCCCAGGAAAGGCGCTCCTAAATTGAAGCTCGAAATTTAGCGAGGACTTCAATGCGAGATGTTTACAGTACATTCCACAACGAAACTCTTTCTCGAAATTTGACTGAGAACCCAAAGAGATTTTGGTCATATGTCAAATATACTAGAGGCAAAACACAATACCCTCAAAATACATAGAAATGGCGATCCCGCCGAAGATAGCGCTACTAAAGCAGAGTTACTAACACAGCTTTTTAGAAACTCATTCACCAAAGAATACGAAATTAATATTCCAGATTTCGAATTACGAACAGAGGCCAGAATGAAGTAGGTATCCTCGGAGTAGTGAAGCAACTGAAATCACTTAACAAGAACAATTATTCTGGTCCTGACTGTATACTCACTAGATTTCTATCTGATTATGCTGATGCGATAGCTCCTTACTTAACAGCCACATACAACCGCTCTCTCAAAGAAGGATCTGTACCAAAAGATTGGAAAGTTGCACAGGTCACACCTATATTCAAGATAGGCAGTAGGAGTAACCCACTAAACTACAGGCCTATTTCATTGAAGTCAATTTGCAGCAGGTTTTTGCAACATATCCTGTATTCAAATGTTATGAATTACCTCGAACAGAATGATCTATTGCCCCAAGGTCAACATGGATTTAGAAAATATCGTTCATGTGAAACACAACTAGCTCTTTACTCACACGAAGTGATGAGTGCTATCGACTAGGGATCTCAAATTGATTCCGTATTTCTTGATTTCCAGAAATCTTTTGACACCGTACCTAACAAATGGCTTTTGATTAAATTGCGTATTAATGGAATATCGCCCCAGATTTCTGACTGGATAGGGGATTTCCTGTCAGAGAGGACACAGTTTGTAGTAATCGTTGGTAAGGCATCGACTAAAACAGACGTTCCACATGTTTGTGTTATTGGTCCTCTGCTGTTCCTTATCTACATAAAAAATTTAGGAGAAAATCTAAGCAGATCTCTTAGATTGTTTGCAGATGGCGCCGACATTCACCGTCTAGTAAAACCAGCTGCAGAACGATCTAAATAAAATATCACTATGGTGTAAAAATTGGCAATTGACTCTTAAATAATGAGAAGTGTGAAGTCGTCCACAAGAATACGAAAAGAAATCCGTTAAACTTTATTTACAACATAAATCAATCGAATTTTAAGTCCTTAAACTCCACTAAAAACCTAGGAATTACTGTGACATTAGACTTAAACTGGAAAGAACACGTAGATAATGTCGTAGGAAAGGCGAACCAGAGACTGCGTTTTACTGGTAGAACACTTAAAAAATGCAACAGAACTACCGAAGAGACTGACCGCATACACCACGCTTGTCCGCCCTTTTTTGGAGTATTGCTGCCCACTGTGGGATAACTATCAGGTGGGTTTGACGGAAGGCATCGAAATAGTCCAAAGAAGAGCCGCCCGTTTTGTATTGTCACGATACAAAGGAGACACCGTCACGAAAATGATACAGGATCTGGAATGGGAATCATTACAACAACGGCGTTTATCGCTGCAGCGTGATCTACTTAAGAAACTCCAATCGCCAACATTCTCCTCAGATTGCGAGAATGTATTCTTGACTGCCACTTACATAGGTAGAAATGATTATCAGAAAAAAAAAGTGAAATCAGAGCTCGAACGGAGAGATTCAGATGTTCTTTCTTCCGGCGCGCTATTCGAGAATGGAATCATAGATAGTATAAAGGTGGTTCGATGGACCCTCTGCCAGGCACTTAAATGTGATTTGCGGGGTATCCCATGTAGATGTAGAAATCGTGATAACCTGGCATTGTATCATCAGTGGCCGACCTAACGCCTGCACCAGGCACCTGGTCTCTTACACAGGCGTTGCCGACGGTAGCGCCGTCCTCTGAATATTTACGCAGCTCTCTGTTTGCATATGCATGCATATTTCCGTTTCTTCGTCTGTTCAGTGTAGTTTCGGAAGACAAACGCCGCAATGCATGTTGCAAATGAAGAGTTTTATTTTTATCACTCAGATGCGTTTCGTCTTATTTACAACGCTTCGTCAGTGGGTTTCAGAACAGAGTCTACCGAAATTTTTTCCTCACGTGGGAACCTGATCGCAGTGTCTAACATTTCCTTCTGGCTACTTCGATTTTCTCACTTTGTTCTGCACCGGCCCTTATTGTGTTCAAATGTTTGTAAATCTGTGGCGCTTAACTACTCTGGTCATCAGTCCCTACTTTGGATTATGATATGATGCGAATGGCATCCTTATTCCGATGCATGACGCCACAATATCACGCATCGAAACATGCGATTGCATTTATTTTGCCGGCCGCGGTGGCCGAGGTGACTGAGGCGCTCCAGTCACGGTCAGCACTGCCACTACGGTCGGGGGTTCGAATCCCCCCTCGGGCATGGATATTTGTGCCGTCCTTAGTGTTACGTTTAGGGACTGATGACCCCGTAGTTAAGTCCCATAAGCCATACAAACATTTGAACATTTATTTTTAAATCACCTCATATTCATATGTTCGCGTTAATTAGACACTTTAAAATTGTTGTTTCTTGCCCACTGTTAGTAAGCAAACAGTGTCCACGACACGTCAACAACTGTAACATCTGCGGATTAGATGCCGGGCACTGTAGAAGAAACATCGTAGAAAAGTTAACGTCTTCAAAAAGAGCTTTCTGCAGTTAAGTCACTATGAACTAACTTCAGTTTGTGTCTGAAGTGTTCTAAGTCTTTGTCAAGGAACAGTGTGTTATTTACTAATATTAATTTTTAAAAATGTAGAAAAATATGACTTCAATGAAGGATATCCCGGATGACAAACAAGAGTAACGTAGGTATATCTTTTTTTTGTGTCACAGACAGATCATAAAAGTTTTGCTTATTTGGAGTGTTAATAGCCTTTATTAGGAAGCAGTTTTTACATAACACTTTCTGTCAGGTTAAAACTGAATGTCCTTCGGGACTCGAACCCCGGACATTTCGCGGGCAATTTGTCTAATAATATTTTTGATGACTAATCGCGTAAGCATCGAGTGTTTCATAACTGTAAGTAAGTGATACTGACTTGTTCGAACTCTTACCCGAATGATTGGCATCTGCAGTGTCCAAGAAGCAAGCCTTTACAAACTCGCGTTCACTAAAAGGATTTAACGATTTTCCTATTTTTTATTAATTACAAAAGCAACCTTCACTATATTGTCGCACTCCGTCAAGAATTGTCAAAATTGAAAAGTAGTATTATAAAATATAAACCCTCCTACTAGCATTTGATGGTTAACAATACTAACGACCAGTTGGAGTAATACTGACTCCTGTCCCTTTTACTGAAGTTTTTAAGCATAAACTACATCTCACTGACGAGTGGAATGTTATTGAAAGTCAAGTTAGCTGCAGCAGCTGTAGTCCGCAGAAGCACTTCAGAAGAAGCAGTGTCACTCGGGGTCATGCCTGCCCCATCTGTTACTAGGAAGGTTAACTTTGTCTTTCCGCAGTTGCCTTATCAACTCTTGCTGTGCAGTGTGTTTCCTAGATAGGTGCCTTGGCGTATTATATTCCTTCAGAACAGACAGTGAGCCATTACACAACAGGTTTTTCAGGTCTCTTGCAAACGGGAGGCAAACCCTCTCCTCCTCCTCCTCCCCCTCCTCCCCCCCCCCCCTGTACATTTCGGGATGGTGTCCGCGGACCTCTGATAGTCTTCCTCCCTCCTCCCATTATGTTTGAAGGTGAGAGAAGCTATTTATATAGTATTTTGGGGTTTAAACGAGCTCAACAGCCCGACATTGCAAAAGTGTTCACATGTAATCACGCGATAGTCAAAAGTTGAAAACAAAAGTAATCAGAAATATTTATTATTTTCCTCTGAAATGACTTCATTCACAGAAGTAACTATATTATACACCTTCAATATAATCTCCCCCATTATGACCCTTTGTCAAATAACCAAAAGACGTCCAATTCGGTCTACGCGTCAATTTCTTTTGGTACCCCATATTGACTGAGCTGTGGCAAGGGTAATGTAATCAGCAGCAGCTATTTATGAAGGTCAAAGTAAAGAAGATATAAAATGCAGAATTGCTATGGGAAGAAAAATATTTCTGAAGAACAGAAATTTGGACATCCAGTATTAATTTAAATGTTAGGAAGCCCATTTTGAAAGCATTTGCTGGAGAGTAGCATTGTACGGGAGTAAAACGTGGTCGTGAGGAGCAAAAAGAGAAAAAATACTATAGAATCTTTTGACAAAGGGTGCTAAGACGAATGATTATTAAATGTGTTGATCGCGTAACTAATGAGGTACTCAACAGAATTGGGGAGAAACGAAACTTCTGCCATACGTTGACCTAAATGGGATCGATTGGTGGAACACATAATTAGACATCAAGGAATCAATTTACCGTTTGAGGGAAATATGTGGGGTAATAATCGCAGGTGGAGACCGAGATACGAATAATCAGCTTCAAAAGGATGAAGGTTACCGTTCTTACGGTAAGATGAAGAGGTTTGCATAACATAGGCTAGCGTGGAGAGCTCAATCAAACCAGTCTTTGAACGAGTACACAGGGTGTTTTACTAAGTGTGTTTGCCTCTGTAACTTATAAAATAATAGGTGACGGGAAATTTTAATGCGATAGGTCAACACAAGAAATGTTGCACTTTCTGCGGAGCTATGAACATAGTTTATTGTATCATTTTCCAAAGAGTTACACCACAAGGATATCATTTTTTAAATGGAACAATAGTTTTTTCTATCGTGTATTGGATTCGTTGAAACCAGCTGCGTCCAAATCAATTTAAACTACATTCCTATCACTGATAGTTTGGGAGGCTGCGATAGCCTGGGGCACGGCCCACTGTCTCATGACCACCAGCCAGTCAGCTACGCTGTCGTAGCCTCCGTCCCCTAAACTTTGAAGGGTTGTAGCTCCCAAACTATCAGTGATAGGAATGTAGTTTAAATTGATTTGGACGCAGCTGGTTTCAACGAATCCAATGCACGATAGAAAAACTATTGTTCCATTTAAAAAAATATATCTATGTGCTGTAACTCTTTGGAAAATGATACAATAAACTATGTTCATAGCTCCGCAGAAAGTGTAACATTTCTTGTGTTGACCTACCGCATTAAAATTTCCCGTCACCTATTATTTTATAAGTTACAGAGGCAAACACACTTAGTGAAACACCATATATATATATATATTTCTGGTTATTTAAATGTCTTGTTTATGACATTTAAATAACCAGAACAGTACATGTAAACTTGTAGGCATGTTAAAGTAAATAAGCTATAAAACAGTGATGCGAGACAAAGCAGTAGGCAAATTTAATATCTCGATAATCCTTTCATCCACAGTGTTGTTCCTGGACAATAACAACCTATTTAGAGCTGATTTATACCGTATTTTGTGTATCAGTTTTTAAAGTCGTATGGTTGTTGTTGAACAACATTTTCCGCTCGGTACGGCGTGTAGCCACTACTGAGGCGTTAATTTATCCGTCTGTATACCGTCTACATGTGGCTGTGAGTGTGAGAGTGCTTCATGTTATTCTTTCATTTCAGTTGGGAATTTTCTTGTCTTTTGTGCCGTGGCGAAGATAGTGCTAGCGTTATTGATCTGGCAGTGTTATCTATCAACAAAATAACGCCCCCAAGAAATAAAATACCTCGATACAAACGTCTGTGTTGCGCATGAAAAACATAGTATAAAAAATCAATACTTCGATCAGAAATTTTAAAACACATATTTTGATGTTTAGTGCACTGAATTAATACAGAAAACATCGAAGCCGCGGCGGAGTAGCCGAGCGGTCTAAAGCGCCTCGCTGCGGAGCGCGCGTTGCTCGCCGTCGGAGGTTCGAGTCCTCCCTGGGGCGTGTGTGTGTGTGTGTGTGTGTGTGTGTGTGTGTGTGTTTTGTTCTTAGGTTAAGTAGTTTGAAAGCTACGGACTGATGACCACGCAGTTTGGTCCGGTAGATTTACAAACGTTTGAACATTTTTGAAAACACTGAATGTTAATTATTCCAAAGCTGAATTCATAATGTGGGAATGAGAGGCTTAAGCCGGCTTCTTCGGCCTGACTTTCCTTACCTCAGCTTGCTCGGTGGCGCATTCTGTATATCCCGTTGAGTTTTTGCGCGCTCTTCTAGAAACATCGTGCAGAGGCGCACTACTGTTGTCAGTATCTGCGCATATCGCTATCGCGTGTCGTTTGTCAGGTTAGTCAGCGCCAATGTGAGCGCTCGCTCGACTCGCCCGCAGTCGCTGCCATAACCAGTTCCCCCTCCACACTTCCCTGCTAACACTTCTCGGTTGCCGGCGCGACCGTGTAAACACGGGCCTGCTCGCTTCACATCATTAGTGTTACAGGGTGTCCAGAAATGGCAGTTATGTTTGACATATCCTCCAGTAAACAGTATGTCAAACATAAGTGTCAGAATAGCAGTAATAAATTAATAACCTGACAATCATAAATTATATATACCATGTAAAGAACATTTAGACAGCAATTATATGAAATAATTATAATAAATTATACCTCCACAATCCAATATGGACATACTCTGATGATGGCCACTGTGCCGAAATAGGCCTATTGCTATATTAATAAACATTATATAACATCTTCGCAGTAAAGCAGCATTTTGGTATTATTTGTATTAACAATATGTCCTTAAAACACATACACAATGCTGCAGGCCCAAATGAAATTTAAAAAAAAATTAAGTAGACAAGAATGATAATTTATTTTCCTTTATTGATTAGTATTCGTCCCTCTGATCTGAACAACAAAATATTACTGTCAATTTACGAAATGTATTATTTTGGAAATAATACATTTACGAAATGTATTATTTTGGAAGCAAAACTAGGGTAATGGAGTGCAGTCTAAGAAAATCGGATGATGCTGAAGGAATTAGATTAGGTAACGAAGCAATAAAGGAGGTAGATGAGTTTTGTTACTTGGGCAGTAAAATAACAAATGATGGTCGCAGTACAGAGGATATAAAATGCAGAATAGCAATGGGTAGAAAAGCGTTCTTGAAAAAGAGAAATTTGTTAACATCGAATATTGATTTAAGCCTAAGGAAGTCCTTTCTGAAGGCATGTGTATGGAGCGTTGCCTTGTATGGGAGAGAAACATGGACGATAAACAGTGCGGACAGGAAGAGGATTGAGGCTTTTGAAATGCGATGCTACAGAAGAATGATGAAGATTAGGTGGGTGGACCACGTAACTAATGAGGAGGTACTGAACAGAATTGGGGAGAAAAGGAATTTCTGGCACACCTTGACTAAAAGAAGGGATAGATTGGTAGGGCACATTCTTAGACATCAAGGAATTGTGAGTTTAGCGTTGGAGGGAAGTGTGTGGGGTAAAAACCGCAGAGGAAGACCAAGAGATGGATACAGTAAGCAGATTCAGACAGATGTAGGTTGCCGTTCTTATGTGGAGATGAAGAGGCTTGCTCAGGATAGGGGATTGTGGAGTGCTGCATCAAACCAGTCTCCGGACTGAAGACCACAACAACAACAACATTATTTAGGAACTCATTACAGCATCGACAATGAAAATATTTGTTCTTTATTTATTCCTTTGACGTTGTGTTGTTACTCTGATACAACTGTTATAAACTCAAAATACTATTCACTCCATGGCACCTTTGTACAACACTAGATTGGTCTGTAAGACAATACTTGCTCAAATACTCTGCGAGTGCAGTATTTCATCATAAATATTCATTGTACTCTCATTCTGGAATAATGATAGTGCAAAGAATGGTTCTGACACTCGTGGGCCGCGTGACGTTGGTGTGTGGGCTGTGTGTGTGTGGCGTGGCATAATTCGCAGCTGTAGAGTGAGACGGGCCCCTGGACCGCCGCGCGCAGCCCCCTGCCAGCTCCCACGCCACTTGCCTGGAGCGCCAGCTGTGCAAATGTTGCAAGCAAGCGCTTCCTCGCACTGAGCACACGCGGTCTGCGTAAATGTGAAAGCAAGCAAGAGGAAAGATAGAAAGGGTAGCTGTTACTCGGAATTTTGGGGAAGGACATCGGACGTGCCCTTTCAAGGGAACCAGTGCGGCATTTGCCTGGAGTGAGTTAGGCAACTCGTGGAAAATTTAAATCTCAAAGGCCGGAGGTGCATTTGAACCACCGCCCTCCCGACTACGAGTCCTGTGTGTGTGTGTGTGTGTGTGTGTGTGTGTGTGTGTGTGTGGCCGCTCGGGGTTTCGAATCCCCCTTTCGGTCATGAATGTTTCTGTCGTCTTTAGTATAAGGTAGTTCATAAGTAGATTGTAAGTTTGACTGATGACCCCGCAGTTAAGTCCCTTAAGCTTAACAAATATTTGGACATTTTGTTGTTGTTAAAACAGTACATTTGCAGTATATAAAATGATTACATTTCATTTATTGATCAATAGCTCAAGCAGTACTGAGGTACCATTCATTCTCTCACACACTGACTAAACACGAACTCGCAGAAACTACTTCACCTATGAAGCTGAAATTTGGCAGGAATGTAGTTTATCGGTAGAAGACGTCAGCTAAGACTAGATTTTGCGATAGGACCAATAGTTCAGGAGATACGACGTCATAAACAATGAAAACTTGCCTGTCTTGCGGCACGTGATAGTGTCTTCAGCAGTCCACTATTTGAGGAGGAGAGGACTTAGCTACTTGCAACAAACTTTAAACATATTTTCAAACCTTTAGGAAACTTTTTCTCGCTGACATCCCCAACAAAATGATGAAAGGAAAAAAAGTTTGTCGCCTAGTACTTTTTCGGCGTTCATGCAGTAAAATTACGGCATTTGGCATGACGCTATAAATTATTACTCTTACACCATTAACTGTATTCGTGAGAATTATTAGAGACAGTACACACACACACACACACACACACACACACACACACACACACACACCACTGAACGTACGTTCAAAATTTTGTCATAGTACGACACGCAGTTCATGAGATATGGAGTCATTAACAATTAGGATCATGAAAAACCGCCTGCATCAAACCAGTCTATGGACTGAAGACCACAACAACAACAACAACGCCTCACTTGCTCCTAAGTGTCTCTCGTGTTTGTTATCCACATCTAAACTTCGGAAGCCAGATAATGGTGTTTGGCGGACGCTACTTTGTGTACCGCTGTTGTTGCCTCTTTGTTTAGTTGCGAACGGTTTGCGAAAGAAAGACTGTAAGCCTCCGTTTGGCTCTAATCTCATTTTATCCTCGTCGTCTTTTCGCGAGAGTTCTGTAGGAAGAGGCAGTATACGACCCGTTTAGTAGCGCACAGTGTGGGAACTTCGACAGTACCCATAACCCAAATGAAGAACGCTCCCTTTTGCAGCGTTTCCCAAGGGAGTTGGTCGACCATATTCGTGTCTCTCTCGCGGTTACTGAATAAGCTCATAGTCAAACCTACGTGGGCCTCATGTGTAACTATGTTAGAGATCAGGAACGCGTAAAGCGATATAGAGTTATTTCTAGCTTGCTTCTGACAAATTCGTGTTAGCAATATAACGTCATCAGATATTATCAAATGTGATATTAACGATGTGACTGCTGTTACTTAAATGTTGAAATAGTAGTGGAAGGAAAGGACTTACAAATTACTTTTTCGACAAATCTGGCGGCACTGTTTTAACGAAAATTAAATACCATACAACTTTTATTCAGAGTATTATTATTATTATCATTATTATTATTATTTATTTTACTTACCGTTTCAACGGCATTCTTTAAGAAATAGTAAGCTCATTTTTTTTCAAGCGATCTTTAATCCCTTAACAGCCTGTTAAGGGGTATAAAAATGTTAAAAGGTGTCCATTTTTAATATCAGTGTTAGTAACATAATTCTGTCACAACTCTTCCTATCGTAGCAGTGGCAGTTCACAGTGAGTAGTTGTGCGCAGTCAGTCACAGTGGGCTTGAATATGGAAGCTGGTCTACAAAATATTGAAGGCAATAGTTATAAGAAAAACATGATTTAAGAATCACGAGAGAATGTTGTATACGTGGAAGAGACCAGGAGACACGGGGAGGTACCAGATAGATTTTATAATGGTAAGATATAGATTCCGGAACCAGGTTTTAAACTGTAAGACATACCCAGGGGCAGATATAGACTCTGACCATACCTTATACAAATTGCGCATGGCAGGGAGCGATCTTATAAATGTATTTTGTGAATAATGAAATGCCAAGTTAGAGGTATTTCGTTTTTATTTATAACAGACGACCTGTTTCGATGTACATAGACATCATCTTCTGCTCTCTAAGGGCGAACATAAAATGTATGATTACAAAAAACAAAGGAACATGCCATATAACTATATGTATAGGTAATCATATGTTAACAGTTTTCTTCACATACCTGCTCTAAATTGTAAGGCTACGGACTGGTGACCATAGCAGTTTGGTCCAATAGGTTTACAAACAATTTTACATTTTGAACTTACTTGGTAATATCAAGAGATAAATGTAATATTAATGTGTCTGTGATTGTAGTGACATTGTTAATCTTGCAAAAGAGGATCTAAATAATAATAAGTTTACAAATCGTAGATTCTGTTGTTTTAGTAGCTAGTAGCAATTTATTCTCCATTTGATATTTTTTGATATGATGATTTATGTTTCATTGTTTGATACGTATGTGATCGTGTTACATTACACGTGGTAATCACGATAAAGGACATTAATGTACCGTGTGTTAATGGAAGTTATGATAATGGCAGATTATGAAAGGCATTAACTGCATGACAAAACGTGCGTTTGCATGTGTACAGTTAACCAAATTAAATTCAAGTTCAGATCCATTATAGAGCTCAGTACTGGTCGGATTTAAATACCGTTCTGTGATTTTTCGTAATTAAAAGTTTCTTGTGTAACGTATTAAATGAGTGAGATGCAAAATTTTATACGTTCTTTCTGTCATGCTGTTGCATTTGCAATGCACGATAGACATTGTTGCGCAATTAAGAAACAAGGTACTGAAGACTAATAGCTTTTTTTATCAAACAGAAGTTTTTAATACTCAGGCATATAGCAAGATTAAAATGCATGATAATGCTTTACTTTCTCGCCAACAGACGGCTGGCATTCTGCATCGTGTAGCATGTTCCCTCCACATTCCAACCATTAAATAAATTTTCTCATCTGAAATCTTTAACAGTAAAATATTAATTAACATTCACAGTCCTGCAGCACAGTATTCTAACGTAAAACTAATCTCTTTATGACGAACTCGAACAACAATTTTAGTGCATTTTTCCTATTTAAACGTACGAGATTAGCTTTGCAATCACCTAAATTACAAGAAATCCTTTTCGAGTCTTATATACATTTGGTATCTGTCCGAAAGAACAGACACCATTAAAAGATCCTTCAGCTCTTACGAACAATACTGAAAAAAATTTCAATACCGAAAGAAATTTAAGTCATTAGCTGCTAATGAGTATTTGACATTAGCTGATGGTGAATGATGATCCTGTGTTATCTGTTCATATGGTAGGTAAGGAGAAAAGAGTAAAAAATTTTCTCTGATTATGATGGTGATTGATGCTGCTGGTCATTCTCATTAACAATATAAGTTTATAAAAGTAAAGATGTTTTGTTCAGTTTTCTGATTGTGCGTTGAGTTCGGTCATAGCCATTGAAATAACTGTCACTTTTATTTTCAGGTGAGTGAATGGTAGGCGCGCATCGCTAGTCACTGTGAAGCAGTCTTCATTATCCGACTACCAGCTGCTGCATCACACAAATGTAAGACAAGTTTTCTTCCATTGTATGTTTTCACTCAAAGTGCTTTTACATGCATACACATATACTTTCATGTTGCTAGTTGAGTGCTGATGATCTGCGCCGAGGAACTTCTCGATTCTCTCTCTCTCTCTCTCTCTCTCTCTCTCTCTCTCTCTCTCTCCCCTTTCATTTCTCCTAGCAAGTTAACAAGATAAGTTCCTTTCTGTATCAAGACCAAGACGATTACTTCAATAAATGTTCTTAGACTTGTGATCCCGAGAAAAAGTATTACGTAAGTACTCGCAAGGTAGAATGTCGAGCGTCATCTTATTGTAGATCAAATGTGTCACCTACAAGGGCTGACAAAATACGAGGCGTGTTTTTAAGTAAGTACCGTTTTGAAATTGAAAAAGACATGCTTATTCAATAATTTTATTTTTACATGAAAACCTGTACATTAATCTACTTTTCAGTCATAACATTGTACCAGTCTTTGAACACCCTCCACATAGAAGTCTGCCGTCTGACTTTCTAACCACTGTATTACAACTGACTTCGTCATCGTCTTGTTCGGTCGCAATGCCATACAAAACACTGCGAGAAACATTAGGAAAGTCATCCCGCACGGAAGAAATCGTAAAACGTCTGTTTTCTCTCACGTTATTGTCCACTTCCTACACCAAACTTTCATTAACGACCAAAGGACGCCCACTCCGTTGTTCATCATGCACGTCTGTGCGGCCATCTTTAAATTCTCGCACACTTTCTTACCATTCCATCACTCATAAAGTTTTCTCCGTAAACTGCACAGATCTCACGATGAATATCGATTGCTTTTAGGCCTTTAGCACTAAGAAATCTTATAACAGCCCGTACTTCACAGTCGGCGGGACTCAGGATTATCGGAGGCATCCTAAATAATCAGTACACAACGTAAACAAGGAAGAATCAGACTGTAATGGCGTCAGTGCGTAGACAACATACGTAGGTACCCAGTGCGCATAAAATTATTGAGATATCGTAGCACGCCTTTTTTTTAACTTCAAAACGGTACTTACTTAAAAAACACGCCTCTTAATACGAACAATATGCCGGATAATAAATGTTGCACGTTGACACCACAGCATACATAGACAAGTAACATTAGCCAAGTGCCACTCACCGATTCTGATACGCTTCTAATAAGTTGTTGTATGGGTCAAAATATGAGATACATGTTTGTTTATAATTGGCCATACGCACGTTTAAGTGGTGAACACCCTGCCGATGAACGCAAGGTTATCTTTCTGAGCACATATCGTCCAAACAGTAGGAGATGTAACAAAACTGTTCAAAATTAATTTCTGTGGTTGCTGCTGTACTTCACAACTGTGTCATTCCATCTTTGAACATTTTGATATATTTCGAAATATTCCCGTCATCTCATTAATTTTGAAAATCTAAAAATGTGTAGTTAATCTAGTACTATATTTTAACATCAAACTCAACCATATATGATAGTTAAATCCCAAAGTCGCAGTAGTCACATAATCAGTTGGAAGCACACCTATAGACAGCTGTAAGTGCGGTCTGGCCGCCATATGCCGCTTTTCATACATGGCGATAGTGTTATTTTCGACAGGGAGCGAGACCATATTGTATCAGTTGAATCCTTCAGAGTCCGTCTTTTATTGTTGCACCATGAAACTGCAAACAACCATGTTTGGCAAGCGTGACAGCGGCGGACAGCGGTATATAGGTCTACTTCCAACTAATGACTACTGCGACTTCGGGATGTAACTTCATAGACATGGTTGAATTTGTTGTTAAATATATTATTTGAATTACTACCCAGAAATGGAAGAATGGAAAAGCTGGTAGAAGCCAACCTCGGGGACGATAAACTTGGATTTAAGAAAATGTAGGAACACGTGAGGCAATACTCACCTCACGACTAATCATAGAAGGTAAAGGAAAGGTACACCTACATTTCTAGCTTTTGTTGATTTCGAGAAAGGCCAGCATGGGCAAATTTAAGAAACGGAGTTATTAGAGTTGAAGGGCATGAAACGGAGTCATTGCTTGCGAAGAGAGTGTAACAGGGTTGTTGAAGCTGTGAAGGAAAGCAAGGAGAAATTTAAAGAAGAGATTAAAGTTTAGGGCAAGAAATAAAAACTTTCCGACTTGTCGATGACATTGTGATTCTGTCAGAGACAGCAATTAAATTGAAGAAGAGCAATTAAATTGAATTCACAGTTTCTTGAAAGGAGCTTTAAGATAAAAATTAACAAGAGCAAACCAACGGTAATGGAATGTAGTTTAACAATATCAGGCGATGATGAAGGAATTAGATTTGCTTACTAAACAATAAAGGCGGTAGTTATTCTGTTACATGGGCAGTATAATAAGGTTGTCGCAGTAAAAAATGTTCAAATGTTTGTAAATCTATCGGACCAAACTGCGTGGTCATCATTGCGTGGCTTACAACCTACTTAAACCTAGGTAAACTAACCTAAGGACAACACACACACACACACACACACACACACACACACACACACACACACACACACACACGCCCTAGGGAGAAATCGAACCTCCACGGCGAGCAACGGCGCGGTCCGCAGCGAGACGCTTTAGATCGCTCGGCTAGTCCACCGCGGCTTGTCGCAGTAAAGATGATATACAGTGCAGAATGGGAATGGGAAGGAAAGCTTTTCTGAAAGAGAGAGATTTGTTGATATCTCATATTAAGTGTAAGGGAGACATTTCCGAAGGCGTTTGTGTGGATTGTTGTTTTGTACGGTAGTGATACATGGACGATGAACAGTTCAGACAGGAAGAGGGTAGAAGCGTTTGAAATGCGGTGCTACAAAAGAATGCCGAAGATTGGTTGATTAGATCACGTAACTAAAGAAGAGGTACTGAACAGAATTGGAGAGAAGAGGAATTTCTGGCATACCTTGACTAAAAGAAGGTATCGATTGGTAGGACGTATTCTGAGGTATCAAGGAATCGCGAATTTAGCACTGGACGGAAGTTTGTGGGAGACCAAAAGACGAATATAATAAGATTCAAATGAATGTTGGTCGTCGTTCTTATGAAGATATGTAGAAGCTTGATAGGGGTAGAGTAGGGTGGAAAGTTGCATCCAACCAGTCTCTGGACTGAAGACCAAAACAATATCACACAATATTGCTTAATAGCCTATATCAAAGTGTATAATGAAGTGATTGTTCAGTTGTAAGGTTCACTAGAAACACTTTTTTCTTAAATCTTCTACTGTTTCGACATGTGCTCAGAAAGAAAACAAGCGCGCTTTCATCAGGAGGGTCTTCACTATACCAACAGCCGTATCGACAAGTATAACAAAAAACCTGTCCAAAATTTTGACCTATACCTATTCGAAGAGTATGTGAATCGGCGAGTGGAATTTGGAAATCCCCTCACCCCAGTGCACAATTGCCGTGTGATGTCGGACGTTACACCCTGCATTATATTATAGGTTTTATTCTGCGATTGTCAACATAAATAATAGATGAAATGCGTAATCTTTCAGACTTTCAAAGAATCTAACCAGTTGGTGCGCATTTATTGGGAGCATCTGTAACGAAAAGGGCTTCACTAATAAACAACGTTTTGTAGTGCCACTATCCATAGTCATGATAGAGTACGTGAGGTAACTGACAACGACGGACGAGCATTAAGAACGATTGTGGCTAGGCAATATAAAACTACCGCGACAAAAGAGACTGTAAAACTCAACACCCACTAAAGTAAAAATGTTGGAAAAAAAGTCGCACTGGGGGGATTTACGGTTCACTTTAGGCTTTTCTGTTGTTTTGTGATTTTCTGCAAATAATTTGGACAAAAATAATGAAAATATAAATAATAAAAAAATTTTGACGATACGATTACTACTCTGCTATTGTGATATCTGGCACTCAACACGTAATATTCTCTCTGACTGTATTTTAACAGACAGACAAAATTATTTGATATTTGCGTTTAGCTTTCACAAACATACACTTTTTGAACGTTTACCTCTTTAAACTATTATTTTAATATCTCCTCCATATTTTCAATATCTTTTTTTCCTTAAAATATTATCACCTATCTTGCCGTGGTAGTTTGTCTTCTTTTTCAAATGTATTTTCTTTATCTGTACTGGCTTATGTAAATATTTTTGCAAACATTTCTCAGTCGGTGCGAGTTTTGGAAATAACATAACAAAGTTGTTGAGAATTTTCTCCGTTACAAATAGGCCCTACGTTTATTCGTCTAAGATGAACAGTTAAAGCCTTATTTGCAGTTAAATTTCCTGATTTCGAAAGGCCATCACAAACGGCCTTTTTTTTTAGTGTTACTAACCTATTTTTTGTCAGAAATATTTGAAAAAGGGAGGTTCTGGTCACTGACGATCAACACTTTCGTCTATAAAATGTTGGTGCCGATCTGTTGATCGGCGCGTCTTAAAAAGTGAGAACTGTTACAGAAAGACAGTGTCAAATCGCCGCTTTTTGCAAATATCTCTGAAATGTGAGCTGTGAAAAAATAAAAATAAGGGAGAAAAGTTGTAGAGAACTTTATTCTCTACAAACTCGTTTATTCAAGCCGTTATTTTCATTTAAACTTCGAGCTGTCAAAAGTCGATCGCAAAGGCCCACTTTTAGAGTTCCTACCGCAACGTAGATTGGGCCAAAACAATACGGCTGGAGCTTAACATTCATGGAACGTTTGCAGTTGCTAAAGCCTTAATAAGGGAAGCCAGCGCAAATCTGAGAAAGGAGTGGTGTCAATGGTAAAATGTTTATATGCTATTTAAGTAATTACATTTCATTCTACCACTTTCAAACAGAATACTCAGCTTTTCAGAATACTCAGCTTTTCAACATTACGATGTATGGGGGTTCTGCTCGCTGCAACATTATTCTCCTGGGGCGTCGTGGTAGAAATAAATACTCGATATATACAATTTTTCACTTCTTCTTTAATTTGAAATCAAACTGCTTCTCCACCAAAACATTACAAATTCAAAACATATACAAAGCATCAGAACGGTAGTACTTCCATTTCAAAACACAGACTGACATAGCTTGCAAAGCACTTGACAAACGACAAAACTCGAACTCCCCTCACGCAAGTCGGTGATGCAAATATATAACATTCACAATAATGGCATTACATTACGCATTGTTTATAACAATTGAATATACTGATTTACAATTACCAAGCATACAAGTAAAACATTCCATGTACACAAAAATAATCACAATATAAAATGAAAACTATGCATACAATAATTTTAGATGGCGCATGTATTTTTAAGACGAAATTTCCGATCTTTCTGTTGACAACAAAGTGTGATGTTAAATGTCAATTAATTTGTTAATGAGTACATCATACATGTTCCTAACATATATTGAACTATCAAATATATTGTCAATTCTGAAACTAGGTTTAAAGTCTCACGTCATTCAATTAGTGATGGGAACAATCGAATGAAAACAATCGATTCATTCGGTTGTTGGAAAAAAATCGATCATTCGGTTGTAGTTTCTCGTATCGGTTGAATTATTCATTCATTCTTTTGAGTGAAACCAGTCGGTGGGACCAACCGAATGAAACAACCGATTCAGTCGGTTGGACTATTCATTCGTTCTTTTGAGTGAAACCAGTCGGTGGGACCAACCGAATGAAACAACCGATTCAGTCGGTTGGACTACTCATTCCTTCTTTTCAGTGAAATCAGTCGGTCGGAGCAACCGAAGAAAAAATCGACACAGTCGGTTGGACCACTCATTCCTTTTCTTTTGAGTTAAATCAGTCGATGGGACCAACCGAATGAAAAAACTGACACAGTACGTTGGCCTCTTCATTCGTTCTTTTGAGTGAAACCAGTCAGTGGGAGCAACCGAATGAAACAGTCAGTCGGTCGTAGTTTTACTAGGTTGGATTAACATTCGTTTATTTTTTTCGAATGAAAGTAGTCTGTGGGAACAACTGAATGAAAACATGCGAAACTTTTGCAGTTTTGTACATTGACTGAATTACTCATACTTTCTTTTCAACTGAAAACAGGCAGTAAGTGTTTTCATATCGCTGGAGCAGGCCTGCGATCACTTTAATCGGCCACCCCAGACTTCAAAAACGCCGATCATCTGGGCCCGATCAGATTACTTTCGCACACACCCACAATCTGCAGAATGTAAGTGGCCGATGACCACGAAGTACCGCGGGGAGCGGGGACACGAGAGGGGTGCTGCGTCGCTTGCGTTTTCACTGCTGACAGCGCCAGCAGGCGCGCGCCAAACTCCACACAACAGTGTCTGGCCAGGGGGGCGGGGCGTGCCATCGCCCATTGTTGTCGGTTTCTTACTGTCTCAATAAAAAAGCGTGGAAACTACAGGGTGTTCCAAAATGATCGCTACAAATTTAATCTCGCATACTGTATCCCCGAAGTGGGAACAGGTAGAAACGTGCGGTTTGCGGCTTATTGTTCATACATATCTAAGGTACTAGTAGGACAGTGTTAAGTATTTTAACTTTGAGCTTATTTGCTAGATCCAAATTCGAAGATCAGTAAAACATTACGTATTGTAAAAAAATACGTTTATTAAAGTATTTTGTATAAAAATATTTCTTATATATATATATATATATATATATATATATATATATATATATATTGAAGGAGTACGAGAAGACATACAACATTTATCAGTGCTGTAAATTTCTTCAGCGCGTCTGTATTCGTCAACAGTGTATGAAAACATTCCTCTCAACTTTCATAATTATTCACTCTTGTCACAGATATTTCTGTGGTTATCGGAGAAACGGTATGGAGGTTTATTCCATCCCTCCGCCATGTACCATACAAAATCTTAGATGAACAGTGAACTGCCAATTGTTTTGAAAGTCAAGTGGGCAAAATCTCATCAAGATCGGAATAAAACTCTATATTGGTGTCGAAGTCTGGAATAGCTTCTCTCATGCATCAAACTAAAGTAGATGTAGACGGTGACCATTCTCTTTCTTTGAAGGTGAAGTGTGAAATATATCATTAAAATTCGAATACAAACGGAATTTGTCAAAGTTAGTAGGTAAAGTACCCTCCGCCATGCACCGAATGAAATTTGATGTCGACAGTGACGTTCCTCTTGCTTTGAAGGTCAAATTGGAACAAAACTGCAGATTTGCATGCAATAGAAACACTCACACACACACGGACCCACTGCTATATTTTTAAGATTTGTCTCTAAGAATGTTTCATGCTGAATCACGGTTCATTTATACCCGAAAAGGTTGAAGGAGTATGCAAATAAAATCACACAAAGTCGATGAATTAATAAAAATATCCATATAACTGCAGAAACTGTCAAAGACTTTTTCCAGTCGGTTGTATCGCATCAAGTGAAACCACTCAATGCCGAGAACATTCATGTAAAGGACAGAGACTTCTTTCATTCGGTGCTCGCGCATCGACTGAACCCACTCAAACCCACTGAATGAGTGAAAACATGCATATAGCGGCTGCAACCGACAGAGACTGGTTTCATTCGATTGTTTCGCATCGACTGAAACCACTCAAACCCCGCCAGTGAGTGAAAACATTCATACGGTCACAGAGACTATTTTCATTCGGTTGTTTCATTCGACTGAAAAAACCGACTGAACGAAAAAACAACCGATTGACCAATCGGTTGTCCCATCACTACATTCAATATATACAAAGAATTACAATACTGAATTTCGACTATTACATTAACACAATTAGCTGGTCGTCTATTTATTAAAATAATGTACAATGACAAAAGTATTGTTTATAGAACTGTCTGGTAACGTCTTATACAAATCGCTTAATTAATGAAATCTATCACTTGTTTTGATCACAGTATCACAGAGACATTGTCCTACACTGATTCCTAGACTGGCTATTTCGTTTATAACTTCACACGCAAAATATATCACTATTACACCACACGATTCCGGGCCCGACGCAGACGGTATCTTACGATAACATTGAGATGAGGGGGCCAGGAGTATCGTCACAATGGACTCTCGAGGACTGTAGGCATGTGGTACGGTCCGTTGAATCATCATTTAGATTACTTCCTACAAACAACCGGGTGTGTGTATCGAAAATCCCAGAAGCAGCTTAACGATACAGGATGCCTGCTTTTTACAGTAAAACATGGGGGAGGTTCCGTCATGATTTGGGTATCTATATCGTGGTAGTCAATTAACGTCATTTTATTATATTGGTGAGGTGTTTGTTCTTTGGGACAGACACCACACCAATATAACAAGTATTTACACGCGAAGACGGCGTTAGCTTCAATTACTTCACCGCAGATCCGGTCATACGTTCGATCTTGCACGGGAATCCGTAATGGCGAGTGTAAGAGGGCATGGACATAGGGGCGCTACAGCCATAGCGGGCGAGTTGTGGGAATTCAAGACGGTCAGGAGGCGAGCACGGGTGGCCAAGTGGTTAAGGGGACCACTGGCCCGAAGCGGGAGAACTGGGTTCGATTACCGACCCGGCTCAAATTTTCACTTGTCGCCATTGTTTCATTTCAATGCCCTAAAGCAGCCGCTATCAATCCTTTCCTTCCTAATCCTTCTGCCTTCCTCTCCTTTATCATTAATTTGCTAACGTCATTTGTCGGATAACCGTGACTGTATATCTCATCATTCTCGACATTAAGCTACTTACTGTGACTAACCTATGTCCAACAAACACTGCCATATACAAAAAATAATGCGCCAACCTACTGACAGGGATCAAGCTTTGTTTAGCATTAGAAAATAGTCAAACATCTCCCCTGGAGAGCAAAATCGCCATGTCTTACCATAATTGAACCGTTATGGTTGGAAACTATACATAAATTGTACGAATCTGTTCCTCTAAGAGTTGTAGCTGTTTTCACAGAAAATGGAGGCCCTACATCTTACTACCTGTATAAACAACTTTTAAGTAGCAGACAAAAAGAGATGAAGCAACAGTGAGTTACACGTAACTAGTCACAGTACTCGGAAAGAATAACAGACGAATCAAAACCTCAAAACGATTCACTCCACGGCACATTCATTTTCTTGTCCTCTGAAACTTAGTTTCAGGAGACCAAAGCATCAGAGGTGGCAGTTGACCCCTCTACTTTGAAATGAGACTCGTCAAACTATAAAATTAGTATTTTCTAACAATTCATCAGGTCGAACAGTGTCGGCCTCGGGTATAACGTTTCTAGTTTTGTAATATACCGGATCGACCAGAATTCGCCGTAGCCTAAGTTGATTTACCACAACTTTACGCTCTATGGAATAATAGACTTTGCGACGATCGTAGCGCTAGCACCGCTAGCAGATGGTGTTGCTACTATTCGATGGTCATCCAGATTTTTTCCTCATTAACACAGTGGGTATTACCGTCGAGTTAAGGTTTGTCCACAGTATGGACATGTTCCATCTCACTTATAAACTGCTGCCACAAAGTTCAAACCATTCCATGTCTGCAGACCGACATTACTTTTGCTTTAAGTTCACATTATGTGACCGTGGTTGTTTGAGGAATCATTACATTGCAATATTGCTCAAATAGTTTTCTTGAAAGATGTCACCAAGTGTTATATGTTAAATTAAGGTCTGGAAAGTATATAGAATGGGTCTAATAGCAAGAAAAGGGGGAACTAGTTTGTGTGCGTGAATAATCTCTTCGTCTACCGTGACAAAGAAGAACTGTGTTATTAAATTAATTCTTTCAACGACCTTAGATAGGGCTAGGAAAAGGGAGGTATAAAATGCCTACTTGTAAATTATTATCGCACTATATTTAATTTTCGGCAGTAAGATTTTAATTATTTGTAGAACTCATATCTGTCGTTCCTACTCTTCATTTAAGAATAAATGCGTGCTTTAGCACAGTCCTATGTCCACTTGATGGCTTTAGTTCGAATATGACATTATTTTAATTGGCTACAACGTATCTTGTTTTTCCGTAAGGCAACCTTTCACAGGTTTCATATTAATCTCCATGGGTATGAATTTCTTGTATTTACGGTGTAGAAGACTATGAAAACGTTTTACCTCATGGATTTTATTTTAATACCAGCTAAACGCTTCTATGGTTATTTTGTGTGGCCTTGCTTCGCTATCTTAAGAGTTAATCGTGCTGAAATGTATGCCATTTATGCTGTAGTTTAACACTTCTGCAACATCTAGAGTGCTTTTATTTTTGCTTTTTTTCCCCCAAACGGCTGACATTTTGGTAATAAAGAAATACAAAGATGGTGGTGATGTCTGGAAGAAACAGAATTTTCAGTTAAAGGAAAGTTCTGTTTTTCCTGGCGGTGGATGGTAGTAAGTAATCTGTGAGGCTCCAAGAGAAATTTTTATTTCACTTATATGTCGAAAACCTACCTCTGTAATGTCACTTATTTTCTATCCAAAATAAATGCAAATTCTTACATTTAGTTATAGTAAATCTTAGCCAGGTAATCATAAAAATTCATAAAGTCCCTTAATGGTTGACCCGAGATGTTGCTTTTAATTTTCTTTTTTACGGGGGTTGTTTGAATAGTTTTAGATGTGAAATAGAAAGATACGGCTTACCCCAGTAAAATTTTTGTCTGATACACTTGGTCCAGCGTTGTCAACTTAGCCTGTCAGCTGTTCGTTTGAAAAATAAAGTATATGTCCACTGAGGACGCGCTTGCTGTTATGCATAAAGAAAAATAAAGCCGCGGTGGAGTAGCCGATCGGTCTAAAGCATCTCGCCGCGGAGCGCGCGGTTGCTCGTCGTGGAGGTTCGAGTCCTCCCTGGGGCATGGGTATGTGTGTGTGTGTGTGTGTGTGTGTGTAAAACAGCAGAGAGAGAGAGAGAGAGAGAGAGAGAGAGAGAGAGAGAGAGAGAGAGCTGTGCGACATGCACGCGGCCGTAATTAGCTGTGAGAGTCCTCATTGTCCGCATGTGGGAAACAGCGTGTCAGCAGCTTCCCTTTCTCTGTTGTTAACAGCAGGGCCTGCCCTACACCCGGACGTCCCGTGAGTCCCCTCTCGCTGCCTCACTTGATGAGCCCAATTTCTGTATACTTCATATTATTGACACTGCACCTTTGACTTTGACCATGTGGAATGTACTTCATTATTTTCTTTTCGAATAATCTATCATTACCAGGTGGGTCATAAGTCGCACGACCCTTTTATTTTAAAAAACTTTTCATGATTGGGAAAGGTAAATATTCCAATAAGTATGGGTGAGGTGGTCCAACCTTCACAGGATGTTGCGAACATGGCCGCCATATTGAAATCGGCCATCTTGAGTCTGCCAGTTTTGAAAAAATTGAATTTCTTTCTAAATTTGCTTAATCATTATGGTTTGACTGGGTCAGTGCAAAGTCTATGGATTTCTGAGAAAGGCTGGCTTACGTGCAGAATGCAGCTTGGGACAGTTTTGTGGGGAAGGAGAATGGCGTGTTAAACAATAGCTCTCGTATTCCATTGGTTTGACCATTAAGCAAAATTTGTGATAAGCTTGACGTCACCGATGGGAGGGGCTTGAGAGGAAGATTTCGGAGTTGTGGAATTTTGCTGTGCAGAGAGGTGACTCTGGTGTGGGCGGCGCTGCTGGCCGCATCCTGCTGTTTTTCGGGACTCTGGTCTGGGCCACGCTCCTGACCGGATCGTGCTGTTTTCAGTTGTGTAATTTTCGGTGTTTACTTTGAATTATTTCAGTGTGCTTTCTGCACAGTCAGGTGCTAGTTCTACATGGCTACTATAGAGTAAATTGAAACTTGTAATATTCTGAAGTGCGTGTTTGCTGTCAGATACACCACTCGTAATCAGAATTTTTACTGTTTCTTGAGAGTACAGTTCTATTTTCACTTTAGTATTGTCGTCGGCTTAATTGACAAAACGTGTTCTAATCGTGTCAATCCACATTCGCGATCACTGCTGTCAACACTGCACTGCCCTCAGCTGGTCTTCTCCACCTGCAATGCCATTCAACAGAAAGACGGCAAGGTTGCGCCAACGCATCTGCTGAGAATGGGAGTTGAATGGTAGTATTAGGTGGGAGTTTATCGTGTGCCAGAAGGGACGTCCTTATTCTTGCAGATCAAAAATAGACTTGATCAGAGTTGGAGTAAATTTTCATTTTTGTATTTAATTTTATACTTCGTGGGTTTGCCACTTCGCTCCTGTGACTTAGCCAGTCAAAACATTTTATTTCGTGTACCGACTTTAGTTAATTTCTTATTTTCATGTAAAGTCACCCATTTAGATATTAAGTGTATTTTATTGTCTTTCAAAACTGATCTATTTGTAAATAATAGTGTGTGTGTGTGTGTGTGTGTGTGTGTGTGTGTGTGTAATATGGTCACATGTGTTGTTGAATCAGGCAGGTTGTAAGATAGAATTTGTGAATATAGTTTTTATTCAAATTTGTGCCTACCTCATTTCAACCACCTTTAACTGTAAATATTTTGGAGGGAAAATTCTTCTAAACATAGGTAGGTCAGGGGGAAATATTTCCATTGCATAGACTGTACAATTAGAAAGCTTGCATGTCGTCACTCCATACAGTTAGTATACAGTAAGTTCACTTTACGGATATATATATTTTTTTTTCTAGTTTTGTTTGTTTGTTTGTATTTAATAAATAAAAGCTAGTGGCGACCCTTAAATTAGATTTCCACAGAGGTAGAAGCAAAATGATTGCATCAATCCAATAAGGAACCTAGTTTCACATATAACATCTTATTTTAAAAACCACGTACTTTCAGTATGAGTAACGATATGAGGGAAAAGTAGCCTTTTCATTAACAAAATTCTGCTTTTTCCCCCATCATATTTGTGTAACGCAGTGCGATTTCTTCTGATATATTGTCAAGTTGTCATTCGGTGTGGTATAGGCGAAGGACAAACGAAAGTTTCTTGTATTGAACTATCCGAGAACAGAATCTTAAATTGGATGTCGGCTTGCATTCACATGAAACTTTCCTAGTGTGCGCGTTTTCACTGATTGACATTAACTAGAAGAAATTTCGATATACTGGATCTGTGTCAGACAAACGTAGGGCAGATCCTAGCGTTTTATTTGAAATTAATTTGTAAAAGGTAAGACAGATGTCAGGAAAAGTCCAAGAAACTCACTGCGTCAACTGAGAAATTACAAAACTGAAATATATTTATGTAAAATGAATGTATTAGTTTGTTATAATTCCTTTATGATCATTAGTATTGTCAAACCATTTTCATTATTTGGTGAAGTGTCCACTGAAGGAAAAAAAAATCTAGCAGTTATTTACGAATGTTACATTACATTTTGGGTGATCATCGTTAATGAACATATTTAAACCATTCACCTGCTATGGAAGCATTTTTCGTGAAGAGATTTTTTTTTACGAAAAGTGCTTTAGTGCGAAGCATACTTCGTCATCCAAACGTGGTTATAGTACTTGTATTCTGAAATAGGAAATCTTTCATTGGAGTGTTTCTATTCCTACAGTCCACTCAGGCGACATATTTCAGAAATTTAATTTGGTAGAATCCGCCTACGTCGAAGGAAACGGCATTGCCATCGATATGTATCGAATGTTCGATATAGTGTTTCTAAACCGGAGATTCGGGCGCTACGCGCCCTCACGTATTAAAAAGAACTTGTTGTTTAATCTATACCTAACCTAACTTTGACCTATGCTTCGACTTAAAAAAAAAAAAGTGATCTGTAGCGTAGCCTTAAGAGGGTTAGGTATAGTTTAAACAAGAAGTTTCTTCTTTTTTTTTAGTACGTGAGGGCGAGTAGCGCCTGAATCTCCGGTTCAGAAACACTATAACGAACATTAGATATATATCGATGGCAATGCCGTTTCCTTCGATTTACACGGATTCTACCAAATTACCCATTCTTCTAGCCGGTTCGTCTCACACAGTTGGAGTCAAATCTGTGAGAATCGTCTTGTGACCTCTCCTGGTAAGACTGAGAAATATATGCGTTTTGAATGATCAGTATCTTATTACTAAACGCAAAAATATTATTTCTGACCCAAACGGTACGCAAACTGACTGCAGAATAATAATAATAATAATAATAATAATAATAATAATAATAATTTTCCTAAAGCGACCTTTTTCTCTGCTAGCAAATCTGCGCAACGTGTCCGCTCTAGACCCAAAACGGCGGCTCCATAAGGAACACTGGTGTCCAGTCCTGTCTTCTACAGACCTTGACTAAACATACGCGCCGGTGGTGCTGTCTCTCTGACTTTTCTAACACCCTTCGTACTAGTGCGTGACCGCGGCCAGGCGAGTGCGCGGCGGGCGGAAGCGGCGCCCTCTTCCGGCAGTGTGGGCGCGTGCCCTGTGTGTCCTGCTGCTGTTGTGGCGCCTGGCGCTGCCCGCCCCGCCCCGCCCCCGCCTGCGCCGTCCTTGACACGGTCCGCTGCCTGCGACAGGCCGCGCGCTGCAAACCGGTGTGCGGCGCCGCCTGGGTACCTGCCGGACACAGCTGCCGTCTACACGCACCACTATAGGAGTGGCACATAAAAAGTCGATAGTCGGTATTTTTCTATATCGCCCTGTAACACATCTATGCCAGCGATTAATCGAATGAAAATTCCTGATAATTCGATATATCGGTGTCCAACAGTTGGTTACGCAATTTAAAACTTAAGATATCACATTGTGACGTTACCGGGTGGTAGTTCGTTGCCTCTTGAAGTCATCGTTCGGCGCGTTTTGTTCCATGGGGCAGAACTAGTCTACTACAACTGTAGGCGACACTTAGAATTACACTTCATTGACATCCTTTTCATATTCACAGAATATCTTCTAATATATAAAGCAGAGTGTCCGTATATTTTTACGTGTTGCATACAAATCTACAGTTTCGTTCCAATCTTTATGAAATTTTGTACACGTAAGCTTCAGTCCATGAGGACGGTCGCCGTAAGTGTAAGAATCACATACGATATATAGTTCACGAGATAAGACGTCATAAACAATGAGATGCCCGAAAAAACTGCTGCATTTTGCGACAATGCTGCTCATTTTCTCCTAAACCATTGGACCGATTTCAACCAAATTTGGTACACACACTCCTTACCGTGAGGTAACAATTGCTGCATGGTTAAGAATCACATACGGCACATGTTTCAAAAGAAATTACGTCATAACCAATAGAAATAGCAAAAAATGCCTTTTAATGCGGCGAGACTTTCGAAATATACTGTATGAGAATGACAGTACTTAGCGACATGCAACAAACTTTAAACATAATTTCAAACCTTTATTAAACTTTTTCTCGCTGGCAAACATAGTAAAATGATGAAAGGAAAAAAGTTTCTCGCTTACTGCTTTTCCGCTGTTTATGGAGTAAAACTACGGCTCTCGGTATGACGTTACAATTTATAATTTGAAAATGTTCAAATCTTTGTTTAGCTTATGGAACTTAACTACGCGGTCATCAGTCCCTAAACTTACAAACTACTTAAGAATAAACTATTACTAAGGACGGCACAAATATCCATGCCCGAGGGGGGGATTCGAACCCCCGACCGTAGTGGCCGTGCAGACCGTGACTTTAGCGCCTGAGTCCCCTCGGCCTATAATTTGAACACTACAAATTGTAGCGACAAGAAATTTTACAGACACTATCACATATATAGTTGAATGTAGCTTCTAAATTGTATCACATTCCGACACGTAGTTCATGAGATATGAGCACGTAAACTGTAACGTTCCGATGTTCATGGAATAAAACTACGGCCTTCGATATGACGTTACATTTTATAATTTCTACACTACAAATTTTAGCCATAGTAAATTTTATAGACAGTATACATGCATATATTTGAGTGTACCTTCTAAATTGTATCACAGTACGACACATAGTTCATAAGATATCAGCACATAAACAGTAACGTTCATGGAAAATCGCCCAATCGCGCACCAATTTTTAATCAATTACTTCTTTACTACTAATTGTTTTGCCAAGAGATTTTACAGACATAAAGCCTTTATCCAAATGCACATAAACCTGAAAAATGACAGGAATAAATAAATACCCGGGTAACGCCGTGTTTTCAGCTAGTATGACATAAACTGCGATTGGGCAAAGCCAAAAATGTGTTCCCAGTTAGTGGGGAGGGGTGGGCAAGTTTAAAGCCCTTACTCTTACGGGAATTAGTACATAGTGACTAAGAGTTTGAGTACTGAGGGCAGGGTAAAGCTGGAAATTGATATCTGACGGGAGGCGTGCTTAGGTAGTCCTTGCAGATGCGGTGATCACTGTGTCCCCAGTGGTGTAGGGGTCAGCGCAACTGCCTAGAAAGCACGAGACCCGGAGTCGAATCCCGGCTGGGAACACATTTTCGTCTTTGCCCATTCGCAGTTGAAGTCATATATTCTGTGAACATGAAAAAAATAACAACTGCAGGATCAGAAGTGACATCTGTTCAAATGTTCAAATGTTTGTAGAGCTTAAGGGACTTAACTACGGGGTCATCAGTCCCTAAACTTACAAACTACTTATCAACAAGCTACAACTAAGGACGGCAGAAATATCCATGCCCGAGGGGGGATTCGAACCCCCGACCGTAGTGGCCGTGCAGACCGTGACTGAAGCGCCTCAGTCCCCTCGGCCACCGCGGCCGGCACATCTGTTCCTTGATTGACACTTCAATGAACCTTTAGTGCCCAATCGTCTTCATTTATGGCCAGCGTACAAGTCTCACTAGTAAAAGTCACTATAACCCACTACGCGCATTCCACACATCAATAATACAAATTTTCACATTTCGTGTGTGGAATGGAAAAATTTGAGGTGCACGTTTAGCGTGGCACGAAAATGATGTATAACTGATAATTACGGTAGAAACACTTTCTACACGAGTAACACTGAAGAACTTTTACATAATTGTTCAAATCAAAGTCCAGACTGACGTAGATTGTGCCTTAAATGGCGCGAAAGCATCCTATTGATAATAGTTTAACAATGGCTGAAAATTACGTAATTTCAATTAGGTCCACCTAATTATAACGGAAAAGATAACAATTACATGAAACTGGCTATAGTAAAAGATAGTGTAAATAATACTGAGTAAATTGATGTAAAAGTCTTCCTTATATTAATATTTCTCCACCTATTAATATAATTAATGTTTCTCAAGAATAATTGCGGAATAAACGGTAATAATACGAAAACTAACGGAGGAATAACAGTCCTGACATTAAGTGTGAGACATAATAACACATACTTTAATATTATGAGAAAAGAATTTCTTAGCCTTAACAGAAATACTAATTAGCCTAATATATGACTTACAACAATACGCCTCTGGAGACGTCAGATAATAGAAAATAACTTCAGCTAGTCTGTTAGAAAAAAGAATGGCAAAACTTTTGGAAAAGAAAATGAGACTAATTACATTTGTAATTATTGTTGTTGTTGTTGTTGTGGTCTTCAGTCCAGAGACTGTTTTGATGCAGCTCTCCACCCTACTCTATCCCGAGCAAGCCTTTTCATCTCCTCATAAGAACGACAACCCACATCCACTTGAATCTGTTTATTATACGCGTCTCTTGGTCTCCCTCTGCGATTTTTACCCCACACACTTCCCTCCAATGCTAAATTCACAATTCCTTGATGTCTAAGAATGTGTCCTACCAATCTATCCCTTCTTTTAGTCAAGGTATGCCAGAAATTTCTTTTCTCCCCAATTCGGTTCAGTACCTCCTCATTAGTTACGCGATCCACCCACCTAATCTTCAGCATTCTTCTGTAGCACCACATTTCAAAAGCCTCTATCCTCTTTCTGTCCACACTGCTTATCGTCCATGTTTCACTCCCATACAAGGCAACACTCCATACAAATGCCTTCAGAAAGGACTTCCTTAGGCTTAAATCAATATTCGATGTTAACAAATTTCTCTTTTTCAAAAACGCCTTTCTACCCATTGCCATTCTGCATTTTATATCCTCTGTACTGCGACCATCATTTGTTATTTTACTGCCCAAGTAACAAAACTCATCTACCTCCTTTATTGTTTCATTACCTAATCTAATTCCTTCAGCATCACCTGATTTTCTTACACTGCACTCCATTACCCTAGTTTTACTCTTGTTAATGTTCATCTTATATGCACCTTTCAGCACACTGTCCATTCCGTTCAATTGCTCTTCCAGGTCCTTTGCTGTCTCTGACAGAATTACTATGTCGTCGGCAAAACGCAATGTTTTCAATTCTTCACCCTGAACTTTAATTCCTTCTCCAAATTTCTCCTTGCTTTCCTTTATAGCTTGCTCAATGTACAAATTGAACAACATTGGGGAAAGGCTACAACCCTGTCTCACTCCCTTTCCAACCACTGCATCCCTTTCATGCCCTTCAACTCTGACAACCGCTGTCTGGTTTTTGTACAAGTTGTAAATAACCTTACGCTCCCTATATTTTACTCCTGCTTGCTTCAGAACTTGAAACAGTTTGTTCCAATCAACATTGTCAAAAGCCTTCTCCAAATCTACAAAAGCTAGAAATGTTGGTTTGCCTTTTCTTAATCTATCTTCTAGGATAAGCCGTAAAGTGAGTATTGCCTCACGTGTTCCTACATTTCTCCTGAACCCAAACTGATCTTCCCCGAGGTCGGCTTCTACCAGCTTTTCCATCCTTCTGTATATAATTCGTGTTAATATTTTGCAACCATGACTAATTAAACTGATGGTTCTGTAGTTTTCACACCTGTCTGCACCCGCTTTCTTTGGAATGGGGATTATAACATTTTTCTTATAGTCTGAGGGTACTTCACCTGTCTCATACATCTTACACACAATGTGAAACAATTTTGTCATGGCTGGTTCTCCCAGAGACTTCAGTAGCTCTGACGGGATATCATCTACTCCAGGGGCCTTGTTTCGACTTAGATCTTTCAGTGCTCTGTCAAATTCATCTCTCAGTATAATATCTCCTATTTCATCATCTTCTACATCCTCTTCCCTTCCTACAATAGTGTCTCGAAGTTCATTTCCTTTGTAGAGCCCCTCTATATACTCTTTCCACCTTTCAGCTTTCCCTTCTTTGCTGAGAACTGGTTTTCCATCAGTGTCCTTGATATTCATAGAGCTGTTTTTCTTATCGCCAAATGTTTCTTTTATTTTCCGGTAGGCTGTATCTATTTTTCCCCTATTTATACATTCTTCTACATCCTTGCATTTGCCTTCTAGCCATTGCTGCTTAGCCATTTTGCACTTCCTGTCAATCTCATTTCTTAGTCGTCTGTACTCCATTTTGCCTGTTTCATTTACTGCATTTTTATACTTTCTCCTTTCATCGATTAAATTTAGTATCTCCTGTGATATCCAAGGATTTTTTGTAGGTCTTGCCTTCCTACCTATTTTGTCCTCTGCTGCCTTCACTATTTCATCTCTCAATTTTACCCATTCCTCCTCAACTGTTTTATTTTCCCCTGTTTCTGTCAATTGTTGCCTGAAGCTCCCTCTGAAATTCTTAAGAACTTCAGGTTCCTTCAATTTATCCAGGTCCCATCTCCTTATTTTCCTACCTTTCTGTAGTTTCTTCAGTTTCAGCCTACAGTTCATAACCAACAAGTTATGGTCAGAGTCTATGTCTGCCCCTGGGTATGTCTTACACTGTAGAACCTGATTCCGAAATCTATGCCTTACCATTATAAAATCTATCTGGTATCTCCCGGTGTCTCCTGGTCTCTTCCACGTATACAACCTTCTTTTGTGATTCTTAAACCAGGTGTTTGTTATAACTAAATTATGTTCCGTGCAAAATTCTACCAGGCGGCTTCCTCTTTCATTCCTTTTGCCCAGACCATATTCACCCACTATCTTCCCTTCCCTTCCTTGTCCTACTACCGAATTCCAGTCTCCCATAACAATTAAGTTTTCCTCTCCCTTAATTGTCTGAATAATTTCCTTTAGCTCCTCATATATTTCTTCGATTTCCTCATCATCGGCAGAGCTAGTTGGCATATAAACCTGTACTACTGTTGTCGGTGTTGGCTTCGTATCTATCTTGACAATGATAATGCGATCGCTGTGCTGGTCATAGTAGTTTACCCGCATTCCTATTTTCTTATTCATTATCAATCCTACTCCTGTGATACCCCCAACTGATTTTGTATTTATAATCCTGTACTTACCTGACCAGAAATCTTGTTCATCCTGCCACCGAACTTCACTAATCCCCACTATATCTAACTTCAACCTATCAATTTCCCTTTTTAAATTTTCTAATTTTCCTACTCGATTAAGGGATCTAACATTCCACGCTCCGACCCGTAGAATGCCAGTATTGTCTTTCCTGATGATCACATCCTCTTGAGTAGTCCCCGCCCGGAGATCCGAATGGGGGACTATTTTACCTCCGGAATATTTTACCCGAGAGGATGCCATCATCATATGTTCATACAGTAGAGCTGCATGTCCTCGGGAAAAATAACGGCTGTAGTTTCCCCTTGCTTTCAGCCGTTCGCAGTAGCTGTGTGGCAAAGCCGCATTAGCTGATGTTACAGGGCCAGCTCAGTCAATCATCCAGACTGTTGCCCCTGTAACTACTGAAAAGGCTGCTGCCCCTCTTCAGGAACCACACGTTTGTCTGGCCTCTCCACAGATACCCCTCCGCTGTGGTTGCACCTACGGTACGGCTATCTGTATCGTTGAGGCACGCAAGCCACCCCACCTCGGCAATGTCTGTGGTTCATGGGAGTGGTTGTAATTATTATTATTATTATTATTATTGTTATTATTATTATTATTATTATTATTATTATTGTTATTATTATTACCCAACACTGGTATCGGGAGGTTCAGTAATACAAGCAGAGGGTAATAAATCCCTAGCTACGGTGGAGTAGCCGAGCGGTCTAAAGCGTCTCGCTGCGGAGCGCGTGGTTGCTCGGCGCGGAGGTTCGAGTCCTCCCTGGGGCATGGGTGTGTGTGTGTTTTTGTCCATAGGTTAGTTTACGTAGGTTTAAGTAGTTTGTAAGCTACGGACTGATGACCACGCAGTTTGGTGCGATAGATTTACACACAGTTGAATAAATCCCAACATGCCACGTTACAACGTGTATTTTGAGGTGTGTGTTTTATGAGTTAATAAAAAATAGAAGAAACCCACATTAATTACACATTATTTTTCACATAGAGAAATGTTATGAAAAAATTGGTTGTTCTGCAGGAAAAATGAAAAAAATCAGATAACCAGAAACTCAAGAGACAGATGTAATTTTGAAAAAAGAAAAAAAAGATCTATTCCTATTTTCTTTTTCAACGAATTAAAAAAAATAGTTTGCCATGTTGTGATTTTAATCTACTCCTTTGAACATAAATCACTTCACCAGCTCTTGAAAATAGTCTTTCTGCTGGTACTGAAGTCCCAACAACACACAAATATTTCCCTCCATAATATCGTTTTGTTTTACTACATATTTTCTTAGCAAGGGCCAACTGTTATCAACATCGCTGACGTTAGCTCAGAAACGGTTTTGATTGACGAACCTTCTTTATCCACAGTATTAAACGGTACTCAATCTTTGCAAATATGAAACAAAACAGCTTAATTTTTTGCCATCGTTCTCCTTCTCCTCCAAATGAAGCAACATGTTTCAAAGCTGCAGCGATACCTCCCTGCGCAAAAACTGAGGAAGTGGTTGCAACTGATTGAGTAGAACTGGCGAGGATTGCTTTCTATATCAGCGTTTGATTTTGACGCGCTTTCGTCACTGATTCGGTAGCCATTTATCCATGATCGAAAGCTTTTGGATGTTCGGACTGTAAATATATTATAAGTTTGTGGTGTTATCTGAACTATGGAGTATCTTTTCACAATAATTGCACTTAGCACATTTGCTATCATTTGACTTTACAATGCTGCCACACAATACTTTTAAGAGACATTTCTTTATAGACTTCACACTAAAATCTCACTAAAATAAAGACAAAACTATCAAAGAACAACACCAGCAAAAGAGGTTTAAAAAGTTACCAGTTATACAGGGTGTCTCACGACAGACGCCTGCCAGGCGTCCGCGGGTCGCGCGGTGCGGATCCCGGCCGCCGCCACCGCATCCGCCGGCCACGGCAGCGCCCGATTCTCGGACTCTATTGTGCCGCGGGCGCATACACTGAGTTAGTCTAAAACTGATTGCCATCTGATTAACCTAAGCGTACCTTTATTTACTGTAGATGTTCAAAATGATGTCCCTCTATGGAAAGAGCGGCCTGACATCTCCAACATATTTGCGAACTCGACGATTTTCGGCTGCCGAAATCTGGGAAATGACTAGTCGAATCTTTTTTCACGAAACAATAAATTTTGACAGATATATGAACAATATCCTGCATCCATTTTTCCATTATTTCATGCAGGACAATGCAAGACCACACATTGCCATTGCTTCTATAGCAGTACGAAGTGTTTTTGATGATAGGGTAGTTGACTGGCCTCCTCGTTCTCCAGATCTACCTGTGACTTTTATCTTTGGGGAATGTTAAAAGACAAGATGTATGCAAGCAATCCCCATACACTCGAAGAGTTGGAAGACAGAATTCGACTAGTCATTTCTCAGATTTCGGCAGCCGAAATTCGTCGAGTGTTCGCAAATGTGTTAAAGAGATATCAGGCCGCTCTTTCCTTATAGGGACATAATTTTGAACATCTACTGTAAATACAGGTAAGCTTAGGTTACTCAGGTGGCAATGTTTTTTAGACTAACTCTGTATGCGCCCGTGGCACAATAAGAGCCCGAGAATCGGCCGCTACCGCGGCCGGCGGGTACAGTGGCGGCGGCCGAGAGCCGAACCGAGCGACCCGCGGACGCCTGGCAGGCGTCTTTCGTGAGACATCCTGTATTTATAGTTATAGAGGCTGACAATTACATCTGAAATACGAGTAATTCTACCAACCGTACTTTAGAATGAGACGAAATGACAGCTATGCACTGTTGACAACTAAACTTTTGCTAAAACTCTAAGACATTGTAGGTTGTATAGTTATATATACTAATATCTTAAAACGAAAATAAAGGGGGATTCCTCTATAATAAGTATCCGATTATATCGCCACAAAATAATATTACAGTATCGATATATGGGCTTGGTGGATATCGATTACAAATTTCGCGCAACTGACTCCGATATATCGATATTTCGATATATCGCTGTCCGTTGCCCCATAAATATTGACGACCACGTAAGGTCGGGTGCATACTTTGGAACTAACGTTGGCGCCAACTGTGTTCGTCCATTGTATGAATGTAAAACAGCATTGGAACTAACGTTGGCTGCAATAATGGTACGGCTCAATCACGTGTCGGTATTCTGAGCAAACATCAAAGGACGTTGGGCCAATATCGGTACGCCGTACACACATTGACGCTAACATACCTTCATTCCATTTTTGTCACTTGCTCGTTCGTCTTGGAGTTGTGTTCCTTTGTTCGTTCGCTCTTCGTCGCCGTTTCTTTTAATGTTTCAAAATGTCTTTGTAAATAAAGCTGTATCAGAGATATTCATTTGTGAAAGCAAACACAAAAATTGAAATTCCACTGAAAATTTTAGGCGCGGTAAGTAAAAACATTGAAGTGTCTATAGCTATAGAAAGGAAATATAAAATTAATAAGGATAACAGTGCATTTGAAACACACGCTTACTGAATGAAAATTATTACGTAACATTGCCTGTCAAGGTTCACAAATTGGTTTGCAAAAATTAAAATACAACCATTCGACCGCACTTACGTGGTCGTTGTAGAGGAAGTGTAGTCGTCTCCTGAAGCAAAAAATGGAAGATTCAGTGTCAAAAGATCTTTAGCAGCTGTAGCTTCCCTTCAAAAGTATCCCTTTTTCTATTTTAAGTTCGATCATCGAAGAAGCAGCTCTAAATTTTACTGTGTATCTATTACGTGTAACATATTTTAAAGCTTACGGATTTCGAGGTGTACGATATGAAGTCATACGACGCACCTCAACATCTTCATTTACATTGTTCCCTTTTTTATTTTGCATTGAAAAATATTATTCGCACGTAAAACTGTTGATGCGTCGGCCGAGATCTGGCATCAGATACTTTTACGCTGGCTCTCGACGAATTCAACTGTATATTGACTCCAATGTGTGGGCGCTGTGGCAGAAATATTGACCAATGTTGGCGCCAGCGTTGGTAACAATGTGTTGTCGCCATGTGAAGCCCACTACACACCGTGATCGACTTCGTAAAAACAGAGCATGCTGCGCGCCATCTACCGACGTAAACGTCGAACTACCGGTAGTTCGCGAGCGCAGACGCCGTTTTGTAATAAGCTATCACACTACAGGGCAGTTTCTAAATTTGCTAGTAACGTCCTGAGTGCGCACGCATAAGAATTGAAGTTGGGCAATTTTCATGTTTACGTGTGGAATGAGCCTCGAAATTGCAAGTTGAAAACTACCCAAACACAAACAATTCGCGTACGCAAATAGTAGTAGATGTTTTGCAGAAGTGCTGCCGTCAGTGGTCGCGTACGTCACCGTGACAGGCTGCATCTAGAAAGAAAAGGAACTTTCTAGAATGTATAAAATGTTACTCAAAAGAAGACAAAAATTATGGGTTAAATTACTCGCACTGGCACTGTTCATTATAAATTACCACTGCATGCTGTACGGTAGTATTATGGTGCTATCTTAAACACTATAGTTGAACAGCTGCAGAAGAATACTGCGACGGATGTAGCGGGGTGTAGTATTGCGAGGCTGACCGATGCCTCGCTTACAACACATGTTGATGGTACTGGTGATACTTGGGATTTGTCCAAAGGACACTGTGGTACGTAACAGAGCAGCAATGTATTGGTTGTGTATGGACAATATCATCGTGTGTTTGAGATCACAGGACTCATGGTACAGATAAAACACATTAGACTGGAAATTAGACGATTGGCGGTCTGATTCGGACTCTAAAAACACTCCAAGACCGGTATACAGTACATTCCCAAGCATTACGAAAAGGTTCAAATTGCGCCGTTATAATAACTTCCATACTGACGGTCACACCGCGAACTGCGGATGCGACCAGTGTAGGGTGATAAGGGGGGGGGGGGGGGCGTAGGAGGAGGTGACATGAGCACCGGACCCTTCGGAGCAGTTAAAAGTGTGGCAAATGTCCGGCGCGGCAAGTGTCCGGACAGCATGACTACACCTCCCCTAGCACGCTGTCCCATCAGCAAGGGAACCCCCACCAGTACCCAATCTGCTCCTCTCCCCTATCGCGCCACCTGCGGAGCTAGCTGCCAAGTAATACTGCGCGAGGTAAGCCGTGGCACAGATGAAGATACAGTTCCTTTGTGGCTGTGGTTACTGCAACTGAGATCTGGCAGTCGGATAAAAGACACCTGCTAAGGAAATCCGGCCCGCTTCTCGCGAGACGCAGGAAGCGGCCGCGGCACCTCCCAGCCTGCGGGAAGTACTGCAGCGCACGCCACGGCTGCCACCATTGCGCGCTGCTTTCCTAATTTCCCTCTGGGACACCCGCAGGACGCCGCCGCCGCTCTCCCTGACCTCATTCCCAGGGCAGAAACACTAGTAATTTGCGTGTTATCAGGTCCGGGGAGTCTTACAAGAAGACGTATAGACTAATTGGGACTTGTGTTCGTGTTACAATGTAGCACAACAAATATTTGGTTGGTTTTGTGATTAAAGAGACTAAAGCACTTGGTTATCACCTCCCCCCCCCCCACTTGGTGCTGCCGAGCCATACCATGGAAGGTGCTATCACACAGAATCGAAGAGAGCACTGTGTCTGCTAATGGTCATCATAGCCTAGGAAAAGGGAGCCGTACAAAGGTACGAAGCTCCGACTAGAGAGCAGTCAGAGGGCCCCAATGGTGGAGAGTGGTATGCGGGACGCCCACCGTCACTTGCCACACCACCCGACAATATCCAGGAAAGACTAGCGGCACGAACATAACGACAGAAAGACCAACTCATACAAATCGCAAGAGATGGACAACAGACCGCAGGTAGGATGAGAGCTGGAGCCCAGCAAAAGTTAAGAATTGAGGCTTGTGTTGTTTCGAACCCGTCCGAGGATACAGACGTCGCTATGTGGAGCTGCAGTTGGCTCGGTCAGTGTAAGTGCTAGGGTATTCGGTGCAAGTGTGCTCAGCCCGTTTGAATTGGATGGCACTGCCTTATAAAGCCCGAGTTTGAATCCCGGCGTCGGCAAAAATTTAATCATGTTGAACACCTAGCAGCAGTATTTTAGATCGAAATACTGTCCGACTTACGAAATTAGGATTAGTCAAATGACATACACCGGTTTAATACTACGTAGCTCTCCGTTCCACCGGGATGGTGGCATTTGCACTTCGTGCAATGAATGTCGCAAAACATTGGAAGCTTAAGGATTTGGGTGATGGGAAAAGTACACGGTCAGCAGGTACATCTCCACAATATGCTGTATGGGGCAAGAGGCAGATGATCAACGAAGTACGAGAACCGACAGAAATATGCAGATAGCGCTAATAAGGAGCAATTTGTCGTGGTTTTGTTTCGCGCCCGCATACTAGCTATATGCCAATGCAAAAATAAGAAACGGGTAAAACCATGAAAACACCAAAAGCACAACCCATTGGCGTGCTTAATACAGTGCAGGGAAACAGAATCCATTCGTTTCGAATCGTTAAACAAAGGTTCTGCGTAGTTTTCAACGCAATCTTACACCGTTCTTCATGCAAAGTACTGCCACGTTCAGTAATGGTCATGGCGGTGGATAGCAGTCATTCTCCCTTTTCTCAAAAGTAGACCAGAAAACCTCACTAACACTGACAAGCAACCCCGTGAGTGGGGTAATTAGTTCAATCTCTAGTAAGAGTATTTTGGAATTGATGTCTTACCAGTTATGAGAGGAAAAATATTAGTTGCTAATGACTCAACGTCGGCATCTGGAAGGCGACAAAAGTTAGTGTCCGGAAGGTGCAAATCTTAACATTCTGTAGGACCTATTGGGCATCCACGAAACGCTCCAGGCAAACGTTTAAGTAGCACCATCAACAGCAGATAGAAAGTGGCGCGCAACAGTGATCGCAAAGGTTCCCATCATCAAGATTGGGAGCTCAATCCGTGCAGGACGTTCAGCCGGGTAATTCACTCTTAAAGAATGCATATGTTGGTGTAACGGGTTGATGAGAACATGGATTATAACAACATGCAACCGAATGGGAAACAGTCTCTCACTGAGCTTATCGTGAAACGAGCTATCCTTCAAGGCGTAGCTGCAGGAAGTGCGGTAATATGTTCATAGGCACGGAAAAAAGTCCAGAGGCTGAAGTTTTCCATTGGTTCCAGGTGGTACGGAATGCATTACGCCTTAAATGACAGCCGGTTTCACAATAAATCCACGACAGACAGTATCGCATTCGGTTTGTGCGCCATCGCATTCCGTGTTCCCATCACACCGACTACACCATAGTAATTCAGCATTCATTCTTTAAGAGTGGATAGCTACCTGAACGTCCTCCCAAGCAGTTCCCCCTCGATCTAGATTATGCGATCCGGTTTGATCACTGTACTGCGCGGGGTCCGCACCACACTCAAAAGCCGACCATCGGCTCGTCTCAGCTGAAGTCGGGACTCACGAGACAAAGTGGCTGGCGCAGTTCTTCGAACGACTGTAAAGGTATTGTTACAAAATCACAGAGTTACTCATACTTTGCTGACATGTGTGAGTCATTGAAGTTTTTACTTTCCACCTATCCTTTCCGGGAGAATTGGTGAGTCTTCGGTCTGACGTTTGGTAAGTTCCATCGTCATTAGTGACCTTGGTTGCGTGTTGGTGCACGCAGAGAGAGGTAGCGAGTCGCAAGAGTAGGTGCTGGCTGCTGTAGGATACGGTGGGAGGGGAAGAACAGTGGGGCTGTTTGTGAAGCAGCGTCACGCACTCATTGACGAAACCGCCGCGTTGCGTCTGTCGCAACCACGCTAGCTGGTAGCTGGCTAGCTTCTCTTTCACATGCCCTTCCCCGAGGACAGTGCTTCATTCTAAACCGAGCCGGCTGCCGCAGTGGCAACACACTGGCCTAGCATTCGTGAGAACCGTCAGCCATCCAGATTTAGTGTTTCCGTCATTTCCCTATATCACTCCAGACCAATGTCGATGTGATTCTTTCGTAGGTTACAGCCAAGTTCTTACCCGTTCGTTACCCAGGACTCAGAGCGTCAGCTTCGTCTGTAATGATAGTGCTATCTACTAGACTTGCGCATAATAGTTCGCGATCGGGAGCGCTCACTTTAGTTCGCGGCGTGGTCTGCGCGTGCAGGTGGAGGGAGAAGTTCCCCCACCTAGCTGCTTCATGCGCTTGCTGCTTGAGCCGCTAACGATATCACGCAAACCAAAAGAAACAGTTTGTGGATAATTTCTCGCTTTTAAGTTTAGAGTTATCTCTATATCTTGGCATTATGGAATGTATTAGTCAGATTTTGCAGAGTGCAGAACACATCAAAACAGAAATTTTGTAGCACTGAACTATGTAATCTGGCAGGTAGACGCTCACCTCGAAATGACTCATCAGCAGAAGGCAAACACGTGATTTTTAACTCTGCTACGCGCCCTCTCGCTATTGCCCGTCGGTCTTCGGAAAAGAATCCAACGAACTATGAAGCGAGATACGATTGGCATAATCGTCCGCTGCTCCTAGTTCGTCCGCTGCTCATAGTTCGTCCGCTACTAAAAGAGCTGTTTTTTATGACAGCTTTTTTCTATAAAGAATCAGTGTTGCCAAACCTTGTGCTATTACCTTTTTTTTATACGACCAGTTATAATACAATGGTATTCAACTACTTTGCATGCAGAATACTCGTAGTATTTTATTTTTAAAATAGATTTCTTGTGGCAGTGAACTATGAAACTACAGCTGAGATGCATCTCAGCTAGAAATGAAGGTAACTGGCAGAAGGGAATAACGCGATTCTGCGCGCTCTCGCGTCCTCTCGCTGTTCCCCGTCAGTCTTCGGAAAAGGAGCGGACGAACTAAGAGACGAGGGCTCTGCGAACTAGTTCGCGTAGTTCGCCTGTGGGAGCGCTCTTTCGAACTAGTTCGTTCGCGAACTACACAAGACTGCTATCTACAGGACGTTAATCCGTAAGCTTTCTTCTTTCCTGTGTTCTAAAATTTGTTTTAAGGGTATTCTTAAATGTAGACGAGAAAAAATCACGAGCCTGCAGTTATGCAGAGTTCACCCATACTTCACAATGAACTAGACAAAGACGCAGCAATACTGTTTTCAAGAAACTCATTATTCGTTGGGCCGATCTGGAATTGTTTAAACAGCTTTGCAGCCAAGATCGCTTTCTTCATTTATCTAGATTACCGGTTTCGGCATGCTAGACGCCATCTTCAAACATAATACACAGGTTTTTTTACAAAATGAAATAAATACACAATAGCAAAAACATTATCTACAAATATACGATTACATACCTGTAGTAATCTTACATGAAGTCCCTGCTATTAAAGCAATTTATTACATAGTAAAACAGTGTGCACCCACATTGATGTGTCATCAACATAAAATTTACATGTCAATAATAAAATGTCAGAACCCATTTCTCTTATGGTCTTAGCAAATGTTCAAATGTTTGTTAAGCTTATGGGACTTAACTACGGGGTCATCAGTCCCTAAACTTACAAACTACTTACAAACTGCCTTATACTAAGGACGGGACAAATATCCATGCCCGAGGGGGGATTCGAACCCCCGACTGTAGTGGCCGTGCAGACCGTGACTGGAGCGCCTCAGTCCCCGCGGGCGCCACCGCGGCCGGCGTGGTCTTAGCCAGAGCCACTTCAGAAGCTAAGTTCAATACTGACTGTTAGGCAGGAAGCCATACACAAGGATGTTAAATGTGTTGTTGTTATGGTCTTCAGTCCGGAGACTGGTTTGATGCAGCTCTCCACCCTACTCTATCCGGAGCAATCCTTTTCATCTCCTCATAAGAACGGCAACTCACATCCATTTGAATCTGCTTACTATACGCGTCTCTTGGTCTCCCTCTGCGGTTTTTACCCCACACACTTCCCTCCAATGCTAACTTTACGATTCCCCGATGTCTAAGAATGTGTCCTACCAAGCGATCCCTTCTTTTAGTCAGGGTATGCCAAAAATTCCTTTTCTCACCAATTCTGTTCAGTACCTCTTCATTAGTTATGCGATCTACCCACCTAATCTTCAGCATTCTTCTGTAGCACCACATTTCAAAAGCCTCTATTCTCTTCCTGTCCGCACTGCTTATCGTCCATGTTTCTCTCCCGTACAAGGCAACACTCCACACAAATGCCTTCAGAAAAGACTTCCTTACCCTTAAATTAATGTTTGATGTTAGCAAATTTCTCTTTTTCAAAAATGCTTTTCTTCCCATTGCCATTCTGCATCTTATATCCTCTGTACTGCGACCATCGCACGTTATTTTACTACCCAAGTAACAAAACTCATCTACCACCTTCATTGTTTCGTTACCTAATCTAATTCCTTCAGCATCGCCTGATTTTCTAAGACCGCATTCAATTATTTTTGTTTTGCTCTTGTTAATGTTCATTTTATACACTCTCTTCAACACGCTGTCCATTCCATTCAACTGCTCTTCCAGGTCCTTTGCTGTCTCTGACAGAATTACAATGTCATCAGCAAAACGCAATGTTTTTATTTCTTCCCCCTGAACTTTAATCCCTACTCCAAATTTTTCCTTGCTTTCCTTTACCGCCTGCTCGATGTACAAATTAAATAGCATCGGAGAAAGGCTACAACCCTGTCTTACTCCCTTCCCAACTGATGCTTCCCTTTCATGCCCTTCGAGTCTAATAACTGCGGTCTGGCTTTTGTACAAGTTGTAAATAACTCTCCTTTCCCTGTATTTTACCCCTGATGACTTCAGAACTTGAAAGAGTGTATTCCAGTCAACATTGTCAAATGCTGTCTCCAAATCTACAAAAGCTAAAAATGTAGGTTTGCCTTTCCTTAATCTATCTTCTAAGATAAGAGTATTGCCTCCCGGGTTCCTATGTTCCTCCTGAATCCAAACTGATCTTCCCCGAGGTCAGCTTCTACCAGCTTTTCCATTCTCCTGTAGATAATTCGTGTTAAAATTTTGCAACCATGGCTTATCAAACTGATGGTTCTGTAATTTTCACACCTGTCTGTGCCTGATTTCTTTGGAATGGGGATTATTACATTTTTCTTAAAATCTGAGGGTATTTTGCCTGTCTCATACATCCTACACACTAGTTCAAATAGTCTTGTCATGGCTGGCTCTCCCAGAGACTTCAGTAGCTCTGAGGGTATGTCATCTACTCCTGGGGCCTTATTCCGACCTAGGTCCTTCAAGGCTATATTACATTATGGTCTTTGTCCTGCGGAGCAGTCGTAAATAACTTTTTTAATAATATATATATATATATATATATATATATATATATATATATATATATATAATTGTAAGAAGTACTATGCTAAGCACCATAGAGTATGAGGTGCTATGTCAGGTAACAAACATAGAAGTAAGTACTATGTCAAGTGATCTACAGAAATTTAAGTAATAATTTAAATGTAAAAAAATATATATATTTAAATTTCGTGTAGATCGTTCGACATGGTACTTACTTCTATGTTTGTTACCTGACATAGCACCTCCTACTCTATAGTGCTCAGCATAGTACTTCGTGTATTAAAAAAATTATTTACGACTGCCTCGCAGGGCAAAGACCATAATGTAATATTTTCTACTGTACATTTAACATATTTGTCTATGGCTTCCCGCCTAGCAGTCAGTATTGAATTTGGCTTCTGTCAGTATTGAACTTGGCGTCTGATGTGCCTCTGGTTAAGACCATAAGAAAAATGGGTTCTGACATTTTATTGTTGACTTGTAAATTTTATGTTGATGTCACATCAATGTGGATGTACACTGTTTTACACTATGTAAAATATTGTTATAATAGCAAGGATTTCATGTAAGATTAATACAAGTATGTAACCTTACCTTTGTAAATAGATAAGTTTTTTTGCTATTATGTATTGCAGTTCATTTTGTAAAAAAAACTTTGTGTATTAGGTCTGAAGATGGCGTCTAGCACTCCGAAACCGGTAATCTAAATAAATCAAGAGAGCGATCTTGGCTGCAAACTTTTTATTAATACTGTTTTCAATTAACATCCTGGCATCGAGAGTTGTGGGGTTCATTCTGATCTGAGGTTAGTGACACAGAAACTGGGCGTAAATAAGGGTTCTATTCTGCACTTGTCTGTATGCTTGATTTCTTACGAGCTGAGGCGCCATCTGCATATAAGTTAGTGACAAAACAGCCGCCTTAAGTTTTCTTTGCCGGCCGCGGTGGCCGAGGGGACTGAGGCGCTCCAGTCACGATCTGCACGGCCACTACGGTCGGGGGTTCGAATCCCCCCTTCGGACATGGATATTTGTGCCATCCTTAGTCTTAGCTAGTTCATAAGTAGTTTGTAAGCTTAGGGACTGATGACCCCGTAGTCAAGTCCCATGAGTTCTACAAACATTTGAACATTTTTAAGCTTTTTTTCATGATCGGTTTCAAAATTCCTTAGTCGGCATCGTTTATACAATAATTTCTGTAGTTGTCATCTGTACATCTTACAGAAGAATCAGAATTAAGGACTGTCGAAACCGGTCATTTAATAGAAAAACAAAAAATAAATCAATTCTAGCGATCTTGGCGCAGATCTTTTTTTAAGTTATGAAATTACGAATTTCATTTATTTTAGCTCCAACATTAGGTGCTTACATTAAAATTCCAACTTTTCTCCAAATCCCAGGATTCGGAAATGTGTTCCTTACTCGCGGGCGCAAGCTCTTTGATGTGATATATTGCACAACTACATGACACTCTCGGTTCCAAACCTTATATTTTCTGTTTTTCAATGTCTGTTTCAGCTCTGCGACTTATTTAATGAATCGTAGCGGCTGACGAGTTGAGGCCTGCGAGTTCCTCAGCACAGCATCTCCTAACCTGTATTATTAAACTAACATCTTGAACACGATCACTATCTGTTGCACATCACGAACCCAACGCATTCTTGGGCGAAAAAAAAAATCTCGTGTAATTACTGACCAAATTTAACAAGTATTAAGCCGACACATTCAACTAATTTAGAGGTACAATTTTACCTCAAAAGTTTAACACAATAAGACAAGTATTACAGTCTAGGACTGTATGATTTGGCTGAGGCGGAATGGCTGACGCAGCGCAAATAGGTGTGACTTATTGATGGAGTATTTGTGGATGAGAGCATTTAGACTTCCGACGCTTATACGAATATTTTTGCCACTGACATCTCCTCACTCTCCGCCCCCTCCCTCAAAATGATGGAAGAAAAAATGTTTATTGCTTACTATTCGTACAAATCCGCTGCACATGCAACCAGACTTCAGAATTTAGCATTTCGTTTTATTTGTTCTTCACTACTGACTCTTCGCATTGCTTAGCAGACAATATCTAATTGTAACAACTAAATATATTTGCGAAATCTTTGTACAACGCATAGTTCAGATCGTATGACGTCACAAACTTTTAGATATGTGGGAAAAAAATAGCGTTCAGTAAAAGTGGAGGTTTAAATTTATTACTTCTTTATTACGGAATCTCTTCGTAACACAGCAGACTGTACCTACATAAAAATGAACAACCCTTTGTTCGGGAGGTGTCACTCCTTGAACATAGAGATGTATCAATAACTTACTTTCGCTTAAAATGGAGCGTAAAGTATCTTATATACGCCCACTGTCAATGACAGCACTTGGAGAGTTAAACAACACAATACGTGGAAATTAAATTCCTCACTACTGTATACATGTAGAGAATGTGGTGGCCAGGGCATCAGTACACCAACACCCACCTTATCGAGATACATCAGGGCAGCATGAAAGGTAACGTCACTAATTCAAACTAAAGTAATGGTAAGTCATTGTTATTGACTGGTTGGAAATACGTTGGGGTTGAAATTACCGTTTATTTAATTTGGAGTTGGCTGTGATGTGAACCAATTGGCACTACATATCACTACACCAGGTTGTAGGTGCTACATAAAACTGACCTGCGGTGACCGCTATGGAGTAGTTGAGCGTTCCAAGGCGCCTTGGTGCGGAGCGCTTGGTTGCTCGCCGTCGGAGGTTCGAGTCCTCCCTGGAGCGTGTGTGTGTGGGGGGGGGGGGGAGAGGGGGGGTTAGGTTTGTTATTTTAGTTTAAGAAGTTTGTAAGCCTAGGGCCTAATAACCAAACAAGTCCCAAAAATTTACAAACATTTGAACATTTCTTGACCTGCGGTTTTGTGATAGCTTATCGTAAGAGGTGACCAAATGGAGTGTCATAAATACTGAAGTATTGATTCTTTGAAGCAATCGATTATGTCCAACATTCCTTGAAAAGTTGTCATGTCCATTTGCATATTGAGTGCAGGGTACGTAAAAGTCGCAGTACATCCTTTTATTACAAAAACTTTGCAAAAATAGGGGAATATGAATATTCCAGTAAGTTACGGACGAGTTGGTCTAACTTTTACGGTATGTGCTGAATATGGGCGCAATCTAGAAACTGACCATCTTGAATTTGTTGAACACATTAAATGTGTGTTCTTCATGGAGAACAGTCCAATCTGCACATCCAAACAAGAGGATTTGTAACTTTTGTACGTATAACTGCTTGGTTCAATATGTCCACAGGAATGAACTTGTCAGAAAATGCTGATGTTACTTCAATAACACACGACCCCGTTTCGATTAAAAAAAATCGATTCATGATGATCGATTTAAAAATAGTGCCCATGTTCGGTACATCCTATAAACGAAAGATGACCTCACCCGTACCTTCCCTGTATATTCAGGTTTCTCAGTTCCTGCCGAAATCTTGGGGAAAAAATTGGTGTAAGGGGACAGGGGCTAGTTGTTACAATTTTTTGAGTCTCGTATACCTCGACACAAAACACGTATGTCGATTTAACAGATGCCAAACGTTAGCCCATTATTTAGTCTTCACAATGAAATTTTTGTCATAAATGTAAGCTCAGATTGTTAAGCTCTATATCAACTTTTTTTTCTGACTTGTATAATGTAACAACCTTCCCCACTGTGGGGCATCTTGTTACACTATATGGGGTTAGTTGTTCCATAATTAAGAAAAAATATATTTTTGGTTCCATAACACAGATTTATTTAATCATTAGTTTTAATGCAAGGGATGGTAACAAATCATAAAACTTGAAACACAATACTAATATTGACATACGGTCATTAATCTGATGAAGTTCATTATCAGAGCTACAGTTTTTACAAATAAAGAAACTGTCATGCTTGGCACACCTATCATGTGCCCACCTTTTACATTTTGTGCACTGTTGCCATGTGGTTGGTGGTCTTGACAGAGAGTATGCTTCCATTCACTCAATACACACGCAGCCGTCTTCCTCATCAGATGATTCTACGATCTCACATTTTCGTTTCCCCGTTTTTGCTTTCTTGTTTTTATTTTTCGGTGCCAACACCAGTCGTCCTCTTGCAGGTTTCTTTTGTCTATTTGCCTCAGCTGACACTGCTGCTTTTACCGGTGAATCAGTCAGGATAGCACTCACTCGTTTATTCCTGCTTACGGTTTTCTTGCGGACAGGAGCTTTCGGGGAAGGCATCAGTTCTTCAGGTGGCACATGTGTGTCTATGGATTTTGCAGAACCAACTGCTGAGGTGCAAGGCGTCGGTCTTTATTCCAGTTTTTGATGTGCTGGGGACGCCATCCACTACTGAGTTCGTAAGAGACACAGAAAGCAGAGCTTCATCTTCCCTGTATGGGCGGTCCGTCACGGCAGAGGGTAAAAATTCATCGTCTGTAAAAATGTCTCTGTTAAATGGCCATATTCCAGTCACTTGAAACCCAGCCTTGATGTTCCTTCGCGTAGCAGCGCTAAGCAAAGATTGTTTAACTATAAATGGATTGTCATATATGGTCATAGTGAGTCCAGCATTGTTTTTCATCCACGCATCTGATGCAGAGTTAATATATTTTTTAAATGGGCCAAACACAGCTCCGTGTAAAGGTTGCAATTTATGAGACGTATGTGGCGGAAAAGAGAGGAGGACAACCACGTTTTCTTTGGCTACGTCCAACACTGAAATATTAAGGTGCGAGTGATGGTTGTCCAAAAGAAGGAGAACTGGTCGCTCTCTTGTAGCCCTGGAATTATGAATGAAATGAAGCATGAAGGAGCGAAAATCTTGCCCTGTCATCCATCCTGACTTGTTTGCAGACCCTGCGCTACCTTCTGGCCCATTTCGAAGGAAATAATCCCTGAAGTTCTTTCTTGGAAACATAAAGAAGGCGGCGTTGAGTCTCCACACACATTTACTTCAAAGGCAACAGTAACTAGAGTTCCTCTTTCAGCAGACGTTATAGCACCGACTTGTTTAATTCCTTTCCTTGCTACAATTTTGGCAGGCGTTTGTACCGTGGTGACGGCAGTCTCGTCCACAGTATACACTTCTTGACGTTGAAATTTGTATCTATCATAAACTTCACTTACATTTGTAAAAAATGTACCTACATTGTGCTTATTGAAACTTGTAGCCCTGCTTAGGCTGGTAGCTTCTGGTGTGCGGATGGAAAGCGTTTTCTTTCGTTTGAGGAATCCTCCAAACCAGTCAGTGGAAGCTAGTTCTACATCACTCCAACCAACGGGAAACTTGACGTTATTCTTCACGGCATATTGAAATGCTAGACTCCTCACTTCCTTCGCAGAAAGTCCATAGTAGAGCTTAGCAGCTTTCTGAATGTATTCTTCCAGCTCTGCTTCTTGTTCATCTGAGAAAACCAGACGAGATCGCTTATAACCAACGTTTGGCAAAGCATCTGTCCCGATTCTGAAAGTAAGCAGACAAGAAAAATTGTAATAGGCTGTTATACGTTTTCCTGTGCGTATCTGTTATGTCAGAAGAGATTAATTTGCTTAGTTATATCGATGTATTTGCACGTTATATAATACCAAAAATCTACAATGCCACAGTTGGCGACGCTGACAATAAAAATAAACTACCTACCTCCCTTTGTTGATTCCATTTGCTTACAAAACCTCTGCAGCGTCATAAAATTTACATTGTACTTTTGGGCAGCTTTTCGCAGTGAAGAAAAGCCATTTAGAACTTCATTTGCCGCTTCAGTATATGTTTCCTTGGGAGTAGTGCCTCTGTCAGTCTTCTTCTTATAATTACGCATTATACCTGTAGATAAACATAATTGCTTACATTGAGGGAAAGAAAAACAACTGACCCCATGCTACGCCATTTTCTCTTATTGTCGAAAACAACAATATATAAAACTTTTGTTTGCAAATTTAACGCATACTACTACGTACCTTAATGTTGGACGCTGATGTGTTGCAAAATTTAAAATGAAATCAACAATTTCCTGTGAACTATGAAAAAATTCACAAGAGTAAAAAAATTACTCCAGCATACGAAAAACACGTTTTCTGTCACTAGCGCCTTATTACCAACTGACGACTGATTTATTTAGGATGGGAGGAGGGAGTCTCTTAGTGCTACCATCTGGCGGAGCAACGAGTAAACTGCTCTAGCGCGGAAATTTTTATAGTAACAACTTGCCCCGTGTAACAACTAGCCCGTCTCCCCTACTGCAGCTTTTGATTCATCCCGTAATTCAAATGATAGAGGTAAGCGGGGCTTATGGCGTAGTTTCCTTCTTTTAAAAAAAGATGGTCGCAGTATAGAGGATATAAAATGCAGAATGGCAATGGGAAAAAGAGAAATTTGCTAATATCGAATATTAATTCATGGCGAAGGAAGTTGTGGTGTTGCCTTGTAGGGGAGTGAAACATGGACAATAAATAGTTTGGATAGGAAGAGAATAGATGCTTTTGAAATGTGGTGCTGCAGAAGAATTCTGAAGGTTAGGTGGGTAGATCGCATAACTAATGAAGAGGTACTAAACAGAATTGGGGAGAAAATGAATTTCTATCATAGTTTGACTAAAAGAAGAGATCGACAGGTAGGACACATTCTTAGACATCAAGGAATCGTGAATTTAGCATCGGAGGGAAGTGTGTGGGGTAAAAATCGCAGAGGGAGACCAAGAGACGCACATAGTAAACAGATTAAAATGGATGTGTGGGTTGCCGTTCTTATGGGGAGATGAGGCTTGCTCAGAGTAGGGTGGGCAGCTGAATCAATCTGGATTCCGGACTGAAGACCACAACAAAACAAACGAAGGAACGAACAGGTGGTCGTCCTACTGACAGCCCAGACGTCATTCTACTGTCAAAGTGTTCCATTGTTTAGCTACAAAATAAACACCGTGCAGTTAAAGTACGTTACGTGAGTGTGTGAGCCAGCACGGCTGGAGCGAACACTGCCCCTCCTCTTGGTGTCTAGTCGCGTGTTGCCTCCGTGATACTGCACAGCTGGGTGTGTGTCACATACCTAAAATAGTCGATTACATTTTATTGTTACAGACCCGGGATCCTGATCAGTGCAACAGTAAACTGCTAGTCTAAAATGCAATGATGAAATTCCGACTCACTATCGTCGGTATTTCTGGCCCTTATACAAGACGTAACAGCAGTTTTTTTACAAACGATCAATTCTGAAATGCGCTTTCTGAATCAGAAATATACTGCGTGTACGAAATGTGTATGGTATTACCCCTACCTAGTCTATGCGGTTTTTAAAAAAATGCCAGTCATATGCAAGTCAATTTTACATTCGTGGCATATAGCCTTGATAGTGACGAGCAGCAGTTAAGGGACTGTGGAACCTCTTAGGAAACACATTTATCATTTTTTCGTTTTTCGTCATCCTTAGATGCTTAGAAAATTTGTGGAGCTGAATTTCGCTCTGTTGCAACTAAATTAAAGGGATTTTGTGCCACACGCATTTCGTTTCTTAATTTGTGAAGCATCATCAGTGACCTGTAATACGTGTTTTTTTCTTGTGTATAAAATTTCATTGCAGAACAGTTCTAAATATTTTGCTATGTTTCACAGTATAACAGCTATCTGTCTTTATTATGTTAAAATTTCTAAACTCAAACGTACGAACATGTATTACAGGCCACTGGTGGTGCTTGACAAATAAAGAAGCGAAACGCCTATGGCAAAAAGAAACCTATCATTTAGTTGCAATAGGCCGAAGCCGGCCGCGCTGGCCAAGTGGTCTGCGGCGCGCCAGTCACGGTTTACACGGCCACTGCGGTCGGGGATTCGAATCCCCCCTCGGGCATGGATATTTGTGCTGTCCTTAGTATTAGTTAGTTCGTAAGTAGTTTGTAAGTTTAGGGACTGATGATTCCGTAGTTTAGTCCCATAAGCTTTACAAACATTTTTTGAATAGACCGAAATACGCCAGCACAAAACATATTGTTTCTATCTGTAAGTTCAAAACAATGTTTGCTAATGCTAATGACATTAACCCGGTTGTGGAATGCAACGCAGAAGCAATTATTTGTTTACTGTTCAAGTGTCTGAAAGTGGTTTCCGTGCACTGGCGCATTATTTTTCTGAAGTATTGTTCATGGAAACCACCTGTAAATATTTGTAAATAACAATGATATAACACTAATCTGAAACTACTGTATACTGCACGAATGTGATTTGAAGTTCAGTTGATAGCATCTTATCTTGCGACATGCGTCATACGATTGCAACACAATAACCGGAAGCCGCCACTCCCATAATATATCTGGGCGTATGCATAAGGAACCATTTCAAATAGAACGACCACATAATCGTGGGTGAGGCATATTTCCGACACATTAAATGAAACAATTCTCAGACCTGGGGTGTATCTCCTGTTCAGCCGGGAGGATGGCAACTGACTTTTACATTTCAAATGTTTCAAATGTTTGTATAGTCTATGGGACTTAACTACGGGGTCATCAGTCCCTAAACTTACAAACTTCTTATGAACTACTTACGAACTCGGACGGCACAAATATCCATGCCCGAGGGGTGATTCGAACCCCCGACCGTAGTGGCCGTGTAGACCGTGACTGCAGCGCCTCAGTTCCCTCGGCCACCGCGGTCGGAACTTTTACATTTATGATAAGTATTGCGAATGCATAGAAAGAAAGAAAGATAATTCATCATGTTATTATAATAAATGGAAGCTGTTACTTCCATAAAATATCTGGGAGTAGACATAAGGAGGGATTTAAAGTGGAGTGGACCACTTAAGATTATTCGTGGTTAGGCAGATGCCAGACTCAGAATCAGTGCAAATATCGTCGCGAAGTTTAGTCCATCAACGAAGGAAGTAGCTTACAAAAGACCCGTGACCAATACTGGAATATTTGTGGTCAGTGTAGGATGCGTAGCACGTGTGAGTGATAGAGGAGTTAGATCCTGAAAAGAGTATCGCGCTTCGACAGAGGTTCATTTAGCAAGTGTGAAAGCATAACAGCGATGACTGACGAAGCTTCTGTGGTAGAGAGACGTTCAGCATTACGGTATGGACTGCTGTCAAAGTTCAGAGAACTTACGATTCTCGAAGAGTCAACCAATATATTGCTTTGTGTTTACTTCGCGAAGAGTCAGAGGATAAAATCTGAGAGATTGTAGTCCACAGGAAGTCTTAAAGGCAATGGCCTTCCACGCTAAACGTACGCGAGTGGAACAGGAAAAGAAGGGAGTATCAGTGGTACTGCAAGTATTTTACACCATACATCGTAAGGTAGTTTCCGCAGACGTACATGCGTGCATCGTGTGTTGAGTAATAAGACCACTCAGGCTAAGCTCACACCGTAAAGTTATATGATCATCTAGTGATGGTACGAGTATCCAACAAGTGCAGAATCTGAGAATATAAAATCAAGAAGCGTAATTACACGCTATGAAGGAGAGAGAACACCACTACGGCTCAAAAATAAGCTGCAAAACTCGTCATTGCTTAATTAAAGCAGCATGTAAAAACTGAAAATTACTTCATAATTAAAGATAAAAAAAACCATAGAATATGGCTAAGTAAGTGCCGAAACAGGTTTGGGTGATAAAATAAACTAGGTGACATGCAAAAGGCAGATATCTTCTCCAGTTTAGTCAAGTTATACTATACCAGGTCGCATCGAAGAGGCTGGAAGGTTGACTATTCTGAAGTTCAACTTTCAGCATGTGAATTCTAACGCCACTGCCAATAAGATATCGCGAGTTGCTTATAATGTGCCGAACAGCAAGTCTCGGTGTAAGATCATGATCTGAATGTAGCACTAAACTGCCGCCTATGGATGTAGATGCCTCGGAGAAAGACATCTCGTACAGTAGAACGTTTTGTTGAGAGACGTGCTACAAATAAACCGTTTACATCCACATGGGGTAGTCCGCAAATCACATCTAACTTTTTGGCAAAGGGTTCACCCAATCATCTTCATGCTATTCATCCGCCTTTCCATTCTTGTACAGCGCGCGGAGAGAAAGAACACCTAAATCTCTCTGTCTGAATTGATTTCTCGTATTTGTGATGACTATTTCACCCTGTTTAAGTGGAACTCAAGGGCTTATTTTCGTATTTGAGGTTAAATACGGCGGTCGAAATTTCATTAGTCGATTTCAACATAACGATAAACATAATTTCAAACATTTGTAAACCTAAAGGACCAAACTGCTAGGGTTACTGCCTAGCCTTAAAAACTACAAAACTGCGCGAGTTAGGTGGCGCAGTGGTAACACACTGAACTCTCATTCAGGAGGACGCTGGTTGAAATCCACCTCCGGCCATCCAGATGTGCGTTTTCCGTGATTTGAGTATATCATTCCGAGGTAATGCCGGAATGGATACTTTGAAAGGGCACGGCTGATGTTTTCGCCATCCTTACCCAAAACCCCGAGCCTGCGCTGCGTTTGTAAAGACCACGGAACGTTAAACCGTAATCTGCCTTCCTTCTTCCAACTCCTGTATCGCGATAATAGAAAAGAGCTGCTTTTATTTGTACTATTTCGTTGTCCTCTGTTAACCCTACCAGAATAAGATTCCACACTGCGTAGCAATATTCCAAATGAGTACGGATAAGTATAATGTAGGCAGTCCCTTTTATAGTTCTGTCGCATCTTCTAAGTATTCTACCACTAGCAAATATAGCGTACATTTTGGGGGGAGGGGGCAAGATTAATGTAAAGATTTATCATTTTCATGATACACCCATGATATTTTGTATGTTTTGCTATTCATATTCCGTCCTTTCTGAAAGCACTTGTCTGGAGTGTAGCATTGTGTGGGAGTGAAACGTGGACGATATGGAGTTGAGACAAAAAGATGATAGCTTTTGAAATGTAGTGCTACGGACAAATAATGAACATTAGTGGGTAGATCACGTAACTAATTAGTTTCTGCCATATCCTCACTAAGAGAAGGGATAGGTTTGTGGGACACATTCTGAAACGTCAAGGAATCGTCAACTTAGCAGTAGAGGCAAGTGTGTGGGGTAAACAGTGCCCTCCCCCAAGCACCTCCCCAAGATTGTTAATTTTTTTTATTGTTGTCATTTTTTATTATTTTAAACACGTTGGCACCGGAAGTTTGAAATAGTACGAAATAAAGTACAACGGAACTATACTTAGCCAAACACAGGTGAACGTGATACCGCCAGTGAGAACGTGTGCTGCTGTTACTGTGAGCAGCTTTGCCGCGACCAGCTTTGATGCTGCCGCTTTTGTTACTGCTATGCTAATCATATGCGGCGACCCGCTGCTTAGCAAGTCAGCGGCGCCACCGAGTGGAATCTAATGAACAATAATAGTGTTACATTAGTTCAATTTTTACTCATAGTCTCATGTTAATTAAACTGTAAAGACCTTTCTCTTATTTTACGAGCTGATCAAATTAATACTTAACTATTAATTTTGTGCAATTATTTTAGTAGTATAATTGGTTAAATTGTAAAAGTGTAGAAATAAGTCATAGATTAATAAATTCAATAGACTTTTATTTTTTGAGAATGTTGAACAGAAGGGGCATAACAACTTTTAGATAATTGCAAAAAGACGTGTTGACCATAGCTGTTTATTTTTTCCTCAGTGATACCGGTTTTGGTCATTTACCATTATCAAGCGTTAGCAGAGATTAGCTAATAGCTTAACATGTCGCTATACAAGAATTCAAATTCAAAATTATAACATAAGAATTTGCTGTCATTGTTCTAGTCATTGATAGTATCACAGTGGCTGACTGTTACTGACTGAAGCATACATTGGTGAGTGTAGGGAAACAAATTCACGCCCCTGTGTTCTACGAATGGAACGCAGTCTTCGGTTCGCCTTCCCCACGACCTTAGACGATCCAAACTGGAGAGCCGTCAGCTGGGTAAGAAGGCCAGCTGGTGATGTAGAAGCTGGCCTGTTATTTGGGCGGTACTGCCGCGGTGTGTGCGCAGGCAGCGGCAGGACCGTGACTGTGACGGCTGCGGACAAAGGAGTAACGGCAGGTCGCGCTGCCGACCGTGGCGGGCGTGATGCGGTTGGGCACGGCTGCAGACCGTGGCGGCAGGGGTAGCGCCCATCCGGACCAAAAGCAGGCACATACGGCGGAAGCTGCACGCGCCACGCTGCATCTCGCAACACACTCGTCACTGCGCCGGCCGCGGTGGCCGAGGGGACTGAGGCGCTCGACACGGTCTGCACGGCCACTACGGTCGGGGGTTCGAATCCCCCCCTCGGGCATGGATATTTGTGCCGTCCTTAGTATTAGATAGTTCATAAGTAGTCTGTAAGTTTAGGGACTGATGACCCCGTAGTTAAGTCCCATAGACTATACAAACATTTGAACATTTGAACTCGTCACTGCCACAGGGCAGCCGTCACTCCAGTGATAGTCCAAGCATTAGGGAGAAGTGACCTGAAAACAAAAAATAGTGTTTCTGTTTTATCAAACTCGACCCTAGATTGAGAAAAAGGCGAAAAAATTCGCAAAGTCCCAAAAAACGGTTTTTAATAAATAAATGAAAAAGTATAACTCCGATGGGAAAATGTTAAATTAGAATGTTGTAGCGCTTAAGATTATCTGTCGATTGCTTTTTTTGTAAGTGTCGATTGATTTGATACGTTTAGAGATATATCGAAAACACACTTAAAACTCTTTCAAAATGTTCAAATGTTTGTATAGCTTATGGGACTTAACTACCGGGTCCTAAGTCCCTAAACTTACAAACTACTGACGAACTGGCTAACACTAAGGACGGCACAAATATCCATGCTCGAACCCCCGACCGTAGTGGCCGTGCAGACCGTGACTGGCGCGTCTCAGTCCCCTCGGCCACCGCGGCCGGCTAAAACTCTTTAAAAACTACATTCCTTATAACTCGACAATATTCACTTTTCCAAACTTATTTATTATTTACCACTAGTATGGCACGAAATAGGTCAGACCTTTTTCGAAAAAATTAAAATGTTTTTAGATATATCGTTTTTAAAAAAAACAGGGGGCTCCTAGAAAATTGGCTAGAGCTGGTCAGGGGATCGACCTAGAGTAACGATTTGTCGTCTGTTTTCTTCGTGAAGAGTTGTAATACTTACTATTAAATATTTTTTTTTTAGATTTTGTTAATTATAAGTATCAAAGAATGACTTTGAAATACTTTTACTTTTTTTGGACCCGTTTTCTTCAACTATTTCTATTTCTTTGTTATGAAAATAACTGTTAAAGAAATAGGTTGCTGACATTTTACACAGATTTTAAACAAATAATGCTGCTCTACGACCTTCTGGAGGCGACAGACCACGCGCCAGCCTCTCCGGCCCCCCTCTCCCTTTCCCAGCGGCCGTTCTTCCGCTCTGGCTCAAAGCACTGCGCGATTGCACACTTCACTTTACCAGTCGATTAGGAGCACTAGAAAACAAGGCAACACATCCAAGTATTTTTCTTACAAGTAAAAGTATTTCAGTATTAAGCACCATGAACCACATCGCTCTAAAATGTATATTACGTTCACTCCGGAGGCAATACTCACTTTACGTCTTATCTTAGAAGATACCTTAAGGAAAGGCAAACCTACATTTTTAGCTTTTGTAGATTTGGAGAAAGCGTTTGATAATGTTGACTGGAATACACTCTTTCAAATTCTGAAGTCAGCGGGGGTAAAATACAGGGAAAGGGGAATTATTTACAACTTGTACAAAAGACAGACCGCAGTCATTAGACTCGAAGGGAATGAAAGGGAAGCATCAGTTGGGAAGGAGTAAGGCAGGGTTGTAGCCTTTCTCCGATGTTATTCAATTTGTACATCGAGCAGGCGGTGAAGGAAAGCAAGGAAAAATTTGGAATAGGGATTAAAGTTCAGGGGGAAGAAATAAAAATATTGCGTTTTGCTGATGACATTGTAATTCTGTCAGAGACAGCAAAGGACCTGGAAGAGCAGTTGAATGGAATGGACAGTGTGTTGAAGAGAGCGTATAAAATGAACATTAACAAGAGCAAAACAAAAATAATGGAATGCGGTCTTAGAAAATCAAGGGATGCTGAAGGAATTAGATTAGGTAACGAAACAATGAAGGTGGTAGATGAGTTTTGTTACTTGGGTAGTAAAATAACATGCGATGGTCGCAGTACAGAGGATATAAAATGCAGAATGGCAGTGGAAAGAAAAGCATTTTTGAAAAAGAGAAATTTGTTAACATCGAATATTAATTTAAATGTAAGGAAGTCTTTTCTGAAGGCATTTGTGTGGAGTGTTGCCTTGTACGGGAGTGAAACATGAACGATAAGCAGTGCGGACAGGAAGAGAATAGAGGCTTTTGAAATGTGGTGCTACCGAAGAATGCTGAAGATTAGGTGGATAGTGACATAACTAATGAAGAGGTGCTGAACAGAATTGGTGAGAAAAGGAATTTTTGGCATACCCTGACTAAAAGAAGGGATCGCTTGGTAGGACACATTCTTAGACATAGAGGAATCGTAAATTTAGCATTGGAGGGAAGTGTTTGGGGAAAAAATCGCAGAGGGAGACCAACAGACACGTATAGTAAGCAGATTCAAGTGGATGTGGGTTGCCTTTCTTATGAGGAGATGAAAATGCTTGCTTAGGATAGAGTAGGGTGGAGAGCTGCATCAAACCAGTCTCCGGACTGAAGACCATAACAGATTTTTTTAAGAGAGAAATTTTTCCCGGGTCCAAAAGGTCGTAGAGCAACATTATTTGTTTTAAAATCTGTGAAAAAATGTCAGCAACCTGTTTCTTCAACAATTCCTTTCATAACATAAAAATAGAAATAGTTCAAGAAAACAGGACTATAAAAGAGCAATTTTTCAAAGTTTTTGATACTTACAATTAACAAAATCTAAAAAAATTATTTAATAGTACAATATTACAACTCTACACGAAGAAAACAGAAAATTTTAAAATGTTTGTATAGTCTATGGGACTTAACTACGTGGTCATCAGCCCCTAAAGTTACAAACTACTTATGAAGTAGCTAATACTAAGGACGGTACAAATATCCATGCCCGAGGGGGCATTCGAACCCCCGACCGTAGTGGCCGTGTAGAACGTGACCGCAGACCGCTTGGTCACTGCGGCCGACGAAGAAAAGTAACTACAAATTGTTACTCTAGGTATATCCCCTACCAGCTCTAGCGAATTTTCTAGGAGCCTCCCTTTTAAAAAAATCGATATATCTCAAAGTAATTAATATTTTTAATTTTTTCTATAAAGATCTCTTTTGACTTATTTCGTGCCGTACTGGTGGTAAATAATAAGTTTGGAAACGCGAATGTTGTCGAGTTGTAAGGAATCTAGTTTTTAAAGAATTTGAAGTGTTTTTTCGATATATGTCGAAACGTATTAAATCAATCGATACGTACAGTCTTAGACAAAAAAAATTGATCGCCGGCCGGCCGACGCAGAATGCTAAGTCCGACGATGTGCACGATCTGGCAACACTGTAGAATGCGGTACTGTCAGGAGGAAGTGTTAGGTCCTTCTCGAGACGGTTCTGTGATATGTGACCGCGTGGTCTCGCGGTAAGAGTCGCGTTTACAAGCGTATAAATAAGCAGTCCCGAGATCGAATCCAACCACCTTCAATTTCTTTTTTTAAACTACAAATCGGCTGTCTTCGTTATCAGTGTGGAAGAGCCTCAAATATAACAGCGAAAAGCCCCAGAAATATTACACAAAAGAACTCGCTGCTGCATCAAAACTGAACTGTTTACTCTCGGGAGTAGTGGGCACCGGCTACGGCGACGCGCCAGCGGCCGCATCGCGGCTGCCACCTGCGGACTCAGTGACAGCGGCGCGCCGCTATGAGTTTTCTTACCGGCTGTTATATCCTTACCTCAAGTTCTGGTACTTATATTACAGTCACATATTGAATTTTTCTGACATATATCAACATGATCTAAACGTCGTAAAGTAGAATCGGTATGAAGGGTCATAGGGGTGACTATTACCACATTTTTCTTGAACGTCATCAGGCCGCTCAATCCGGATTCCTACTCACGATTGTTACTAGTAACGAGTTATGATGCTCCCATGCTGATATCTTAAAAAGAAATTAATGACTGAGTACTAAAAGATTTTTATACTCAGCAAAATGCAACCACAACGCCAGGGTGCGCCCATTTTTCGCAAACAACTGAGACACCATTTAGTCCCACTGTAAGGACAAACGACCAAAAAAATTACATCATGTGTTAGTATTACACTATAATAATTCCCGTTCATTTCACAAAGAATACATCGGATAGTGTGCTTTGGAAGTCACCCATTCTGCACCTACTCTTTCGATCATATGTCCTCAAATGTTTATCTTTCCTGCCCCTACTCGAATAACCTTCGACAAAAATTATTTCCAGACGAAAATACACGTCGAACATCTATTGGCGTCATAATTAGCTTGGAATCAGTTCGATTCTAAAGGTAGAGATATGGTAAACTACCAGAAAGTTGTCAGACATTCGCATAATCTGATAGAATATAGCAAGTAACCACAAGAGGTTTCTTGTTGTTTTCGATGTGGATTCGTGCAACTCCTGTCACGAAAACAGCTAAAAAATTTTACTCAAATGAGACCCGAACCAGTGACCAAAGCCACCTCTCCATGGCAGACGACAACTTTACCCCAGAGCTAGCGAGGAGCTGTGCACGCCAGTTCTTTCCTACTGTCACATACATCAGTAGAAAATATAACTCGCAACGTAAGAGACTAGTTGGAATTTCGCCGTGTAAACAATTTTCTGGACCCAAAAGCATGAACAAATAGCCTTCTGTCGCCTCTCAACTGACAAACCAGTCAGATTATTCAATGGGAATTACAGGAAACATCAAGTGAATTTATGAGCATAGTTCTGTGCCAACCAGGAAGTAAGACCTCGGTACCAGCGTTGACAGACTTACACTGCGATGTTGCCAAGCTTCAGTCATACTATCAACAGGAAGAATAAGAGCCGAGGTGATTGCCAAGCGAGCTCGCAGAGACTTAGCTCGCGCCTCGCGCGCCTGGCGGGGGTCCGAACACCTAAAGTATATGTCAATGAGCCCTGCTCGTAAGTCCGTAACTAGCTTTAATGAGTCGATAGTTGTCACTAATAAAAATATACAGATGCACCGACCTCTAACATAGTAATAAGTGTCTCAATTATTTGCGTATTCTGTCTTAAGCGCAATGACAACAAAAGTCATTCACCAGTGCTGTTTTACATTTCTTCGAGCTTTTCCATTGATTATACTGAAAACATTAGATGTAAGCGTCAGTTTCCTTTACGATTATAGACTCAGAAAGTGGCTTTTTTTTATATCGCTGTCAGAGGCACAAACGAACGAAGAGAGGCATACTAACGAAGAGAAATCAAAGCAGCATTGTTTTCAAGATGTGAACATTTCTGGGAAGGCTTCGTAACATGATGTGCAAAATAAGAAGAGCTTCTGTTATCCAAACATAGAAGTAGTGACAGTAATGATAGATTAATTTATCCATCATAATCTTCCATGTTGTATTTTACTTCTATTTTTCAGGTTGTTTCCAATTTCTTATTTCATCCTCTTTCGATAGCTTCTAGCTTTATTACGTTCTTAATTGTGGTTAGTTCATTTGATGATGTTCCTTTCTAAATATTTATTTTCTTCTTTGCTCATGCTATTGTTCATTTATTCTTCCAGAAGTATACGAATGATTGTTTCTTTAGCTTTTTATCATTCATTTAATACATATGTCCAACAAATGGTAACCCACACTTAACCACTCCGACTGACATTGTTTTCCATATTTTTGTAGGTTACATTACTATGGATTTTCGAAACGTCTGTACCTTCTCTTGTACCCATTTTCTTTCTTATAATTCGTCTATTATTCTTTTTGTGTCGTCTGCACATTTGATAAGGTGTATATTTGCAACACTTTAACTAATATTTAATATTCATTCTAGTATTAGCATCACATAATCATAATGTGTAAGAATTTAGCGGTCGTTACATGTAAGGACATCGATCGGAGTTATGTGCTCAGTATTGTTGCAAACACAGAATATCAAACTGTCCAGTGTTTTTTATACCTCCTAAGTAGACTGTTAGACCCGTAAATCAGTATGTGGGTTTTCCGACGAAATAGATATTGTTTTTGCGCATCTCCTATAGCATTAATGTGAGCGTTGTTCTGAGATTGAGGGAGTGGTGCTGTGGCTATGGTTTGCGGTTATCATGCGGACGTGTACAGAATATCGTTATAATATGCAATGGAAAATTATTCAGACATGTGCTTTTGTCGTAGCAGTGGCATTAATAAACAAACTTTCTTCAAACATGAATTATATTTCTGGTAGGTAGTTACAGTCTCACGTATGTGGATAACATTTGATTGAGTATACCCTGATCAGGCACTTTACCATCAAAACTTTGTAGAGAGAAGAAACGTAGGCTTTTGCTGTGTAAAATTATACCACGAACAGGTACTCCACTTTACTGTGATGTTTCATTTTGCAGGCAGGTTGAAGGTTTCACTAAAAATGTATAAAGCAGACAGCTTGCGTAAACCTAATGGAGAAAATATTTCGAGGGAAGTTTCTATAGAAATACAACATTCTGTTCTGCATCTGTTTAACGTGCCTGCTTTCGCACTAATGATCAGATCTGCGTGGTTAACGTCAAAATTGATCGCAGCAATAATAATTTTTAAATTATTTTTCAAAGCGATAGATTGGCTGGCCAGTGCTTACCTTTGTGCTGTACCACCAATAGTGACACAAGTGAAGAAAAAAAGAAAACATACGAAACGGACAAGCTTTCGGAACACAGTTCCTTCTCCAGATGGGAGAGAAGGGAAGAAAAAATGATGGGAACGGAAAGGGAAGGTTAATCACGACCTAGGTCATGAGGATGGTTTTAAGGAGTGTGGAAGTCAGAGATACTGTATTTTAATACTGAGTCAAGTCCGAGAGAATATATAAGCAAAGAGGAAAGAGCAAGCAGTACACACACACACACACACACACACACACACACACGCAAGCACGCGCGCGCGCGCGCGCGCACACACACACACACACAGTCACACACACACATATTAGAATATATATAATAAGATATGTGCATGTTTTCATATACCAAGTTTTTCAATATGTGTCATATTATGAATTTATATAAACTTTATAATTGGAAAAAGGCTTATAGTAAAAATAGCAAAAGTAACGCATTTATAGTTTGTATATAATATATTCAAGAAATGTGTACCTAAAAATCTTCCTGGGCTAGAATGCAACGTTGAGTCAGAATTTCAAAGCAATGGGTCAAGAACTTTCGGAGATTAACAGCTATACGCCTAACATTTTTATACATAGACGTGGAGACATAAGACAGGAAGTACACCCGCCTCCTCCTTTCATCGGTGAATACCGCTGCGCATGTATTCATTCATCACTGACTCACAGTTGCCAAAACGCTTTACAGAATTAACACAATTGTCAAATCATTCAGAGACAGGAGATGGACTGTAATAAAATTGACGTTGCTTTCCGAGCCATATTCACCCAAAAATTGAATATTACTTAAATCAGATCCAGCAGTTACACTTGGATAATTCCTATACGTTTAATTTGATAGCTGAAAATGTTCGTTAGTGTGGAGCTGCCTGGAATTTATTTAGAACAAACTCAAGAATCGAGGCATGCTGAAACAAAAATTCTAATCTGTAAAGCGCTTCTTACGTTTCGCGGCAAAGCATCAGCAGCAGTTATATTGTAACCATCGCTAATGTTGGACAGTAGAATTTCTATATCAGAAAAGTAGGGATGCTTAGAGAGCGACACGGCGTCACGCTGTCTACCGGCTTTACAACATGGTAGTCCTGGTGGGCTTAATTTAGCGCTGACATCGTACGTGTCGGTGGTGTCTTCTCTTCTTATGACCATCAGATCATCAAAAACATGCAGAGAATGGAACCAAGAACCCTTAACATTTGAAAGAAAACACTCGTTTGTCTGCCCCAGTCCAATATACGATACACCTGTCTTAATAGGAATAAGAAGAGACAAAGTTAAGTCGTATGGTAAATAATGAATTCTGCAAATAATTGCTTAGGCAAATTACCGTCTGCTACACAGTTGAAATGTTAGCCATTACACAAGTTTGTATGTTACAATTAAGTAATCAGTTTGCTGCATTATTTCCACTGTTAGGAAATGTATGACCCATTAGTTATTTGAATAAATACACTTCCCACTCCGAGACACAAGTATTTGACATGTTTTGGCCTCTTCACAATCAATGCCTGACGAATGAACACCGCTGAAGTGCCATTACGTTTATTGTCTGACAAACAGTTAAATATAATTCGTGTGTAATAATCAATAATCCTAGGAAATTTACCTCTTCGTCTACAACGAGCTCATCTGAAGAGTGAATTACAATGTCTCTCGTAATTTACAGCATGGAAAACCTATTTTCGTAATTCGTTGTTGTGCCATGGATGAAGATGAAGTGTAAGATGTAGTTATCATGATTGATCAAGTGGCTTATAAAATGTGTATTACACGATGTCACGCAAAAACGAAGAAAGTAACACTATCCGCTACCCATATAGGCCATGATTTCAGTCAGGACACATGACGAGACATTTCTTTACGCTAGTGGAAGGCACCACTGGGCATCGATTTCTGTTCTCTCACTTTTTTCTTTTTCTAAGGCCTGTGAGAGTTAACTGCGAGTCATCAGTCCCTAAAATTACAAACTACTTATGAACTAGCTTATACTAAAGACGGCACACACATACATGCCCGAGGGAGGATTCGAGCCCCCGACGGGGAACGGCCTCGGCTTTGTAGCATAGCGCCTCAATGTTCACTCACTAGCACCGCTTTCCGTCTGAGACTAAAATAGCCTCACTAGAGGGGAGACTGAACGAAACTGATGCTAAGACAATTTCTTTAACTAACGGATCAGAACGCATAAACGCCTAATGATGAGCAAAACGAGCTTGAAATGTATTGTCGTATGTCAGGGTGTGCTGAGCTGCCAACGATCGCTGACGTGTGGGGATACGTTATGCTTGAGTGATTGTGTGTTTGAATGTTTCTCTTTCTGAAGAAGGCTGCGGCATAAAATTTAAATTGTCTGAATGTGAATGTCTTATTTGTGTCTGCCTGTGACTCAGCGTTCATCTTTACGACGAGTTGTTTCCTATCTTTTGCTATTTTGTTATTATTATTGCAGAATGTTAAATTTGAGATTAAATAGTAATGCGGCCGAACAATCCCGCCTGGGATGTCCCGGACAATAATGCCATATGATCACTTCATTTCAATAATTCTAACAGCAGCTTTCTAACTTAGCCTGCACTAAAGAAATGAGAGAATCTTCACAGACTCGACAATATATCATCACCTGCGTACTGCTGCAACTGAAACCATACAGTTAAATCCCACCACAAAGTATGTTTAAAGCCGAAAGCTTTTAATATTCTTGTATTTTAAATGGGTACGACTGCAACATCAACTACAAGAATCCTACGAAACACCTGAGTTCGTAATCGTCAGATGACATAGAATTCGCCACAGTTGCCAGTTACTACTATAATATTGTTCATCTGTTAGAAACGAATTTACGTCAGTCATTGAACTGCATTTTGATTGGTGGAGCTGTAAGAATAAAAGTACAATAAAAAAAAGCTGACAACGAGAAGCAGATTGGGTAGGTATGGAATTGCATCCAGTGTCATATTTTATTTAACATTTCCGGTTGCAATTGTCATTGTCTGGAAAGGGAGTGTGTGTGAATTAAGGTGTGGTGGACCGCAAAAATCCTTTTTCACTTCCAAAACGAGCTGGCAGACTGCTGCAAAACAGAAAATAGAAAAACCGAAAAGATAGTCGCTGTCAGAAAGACACGGTCATATTGCATTTCACTGCGATTAACTGGCATATTATTTGTCTGTTTATGTGTGTGGTACCAGAATGTGAATGCTTATTTACCCGCTACTGCAAAACTCTTTCACGGGCCGAAAATAAGTCCTACAAACCGACGTAGTTAAGTGTCAAGAACTAGTAGCGCATGAATAGTCTCTACAAGATCTGTCTGCCTCTCTGTGCCGTCGTACTAAACGCCTACAATTCTCATTTGAATATTGTGACAGTGTGGAGACATCGTTCGTAACTATACCGTGCACCGACTCAGAAGCACTCTATGGAAAATGAGCTCAACGCTAAGCTAGTTGAACGTATTGAAATCTCGGTAAGTCTCTGTTTTGAGCGCAGTGCAAGTTTGAGAGCTCTTTGGCACCGGCGTGACCGCCGTTACTTCCGGTATGACATAGAAACATGATAAAGTCACTTAATATTTACCTGTCTGTTTGGTGAATCATCTCAGTTACTTACTTGAACGGTGCGACATCGGTGCATTACTTTCTACTTCAAGTGCAATGAGGTCATACCATGCGTAAATTGGCGATTAGTTGTAACCACCAATAGAACAAGCAGGAAGTGAGACGTAGCAGCGCGTCAGTAGCCCTGAGATGACTGTCTACTTCTTAAGCGAGGGCTGCTTTAGGTCATGGTACCAGTCCCTCTGTAGATCAGAATTTTAACCCTATTTTGATAGAGCTACCAGCCATTTAAGAAGATAACATAAAGGCTACAGAATTAGTCACTAATAACAGCATTACACTTAATGAGTGCACTAATGACGTTTATGTGCAAAAGCAGTCATTTGGATTTTGTCGCTTTGAAAGTGTGTGTGCAATACTCCTGCTCCCATCTTTTGAATCCCGTCTGACCAGTAACAACGTCGCACGATGGTCAACTCATCATAGTTCATGACTTACCTGAGTTATCGAGTCTTCCTTCATGTGTAAAATCATGAATACCGGAAAGATCTTTCTTGAAACTGGAAATTTCTTTTGTGAGGTGATTAGCACAAAAGTAATCAATCGCACCATACATACGTTTCGAACTATCTCCACTACTGCCATACCTATATGAGACTCAGTGACAACATGTTTTGAAAGTCTTGAAGCATACTGAATATTATTTGCATAAATAGCAGAGGCGATTCTTCCAGCTCGCTCCGCTCAGAGGAGTGACCGCATCTGTAATTTTTTGTTGTTGTCTTTTTTTAAGGGACGGAAACTGAGATCAATCTTAGCAATCAACATAGAATAAAAACTATCCAACGACCGCAAAGAATAGCTCTATTAGGAAAAAGAAGGCAGGGTTCCACTACCACTGTGGTACAAATTTTCAATATTACCGCTGTCTACCTGAATTCACTTTCCTGCAACTATCGATAAGTTTAAAGAATTCGATTAATAAAATGACGTCGTAAAGCCCCTTTAATCAGACTCAAACAACGAATATCATACTGAAAGTGATTGTCAACTCGGTAATAATCGACGGAGTTCCAGGACATGTAATAGTAACGTAATATTCACATGTATTATCCCTTCTCTAGTGCAAGTGAAATGCACCAAAACAAAAGTAGGGCTTAAGTAATTCATTTCTGTGAAATCCAAGAATTTGTATTGCAGTGGTCTGTAGGTCAAGAAAGTATTTCCATTAACTGTTATTTCATTATATTTATTTGCATATAGATGCTTTTTATTCGCTTAATTTCACCATTTTTTGGTTTGTGGAACTGAAATAGACACCTCAGCTATTCATCCAACTGAATATTACTAGTTACGTTGAGTATTCATCTTCAGAACAATAGCAGAATACTTTCGGGAAAACTGACATCAATAGCCCCATTAATGTAGATATAAACCTGTACTTTGTGTCATTTATTAGACCTCTACAGTGGGTGTAGGGGTGAGAGCAGGAAGTGGACGTGAACGAGAAGTGATATACTCATGCTTTTTGAACACTTTCAGTAAGTAATAACACTGTCGTGACAGAATTTAAATCGTTCGTAGGAAGACCAAATTATAAAATTTAGCTACATATAATTGGCATCTGATGGGTTCGTGTTACGTTCAGAGGTGTCGAAACTGTTCACTAACTGTTGAGCGTCAGAACTTAACAGAACTGTGATATATTCCGAAATAGTGACAATTTGTCTATGCTGCCAATGGATAACGCCAAAGTCACTGAAATTTATATAACAATCTGATCAACTGTGTCATCATATTACGGCCCAATGGTTCTCATATGAATATTGTGGGAGCTTGGAGCTTGTATTTATATGAAAACGGCTGGGGTAAAAACATAATTATAAATAAAACACTTTGCGACTGCTGCATATAATATTAGCACTATGCTCTGCTTCTTAACCCATAGTTATTTTGCATTTAGGGTTCTTTCTGCCTGAATGTTCTGCACAGTCATCAAAAGGTTTTCAGTATATCTGCTGCTCGTTTTTGTTGGGGGATTTGCTGGGACTCTATACAACAGGTGATAGTATCATTTTTGCAATATTTGTAGACTGGATGTCAGTTTGGCTTAAAGATAATTTAATCTATACATTACTATCCCTAATTCTATGTTTGGATAACAGAAGCTCTTCTTATTTTGCACACCATGTTACGAAGCCTTCCCAGAAATGTTCACATCTTGAAAACAATGCTGCTTTGATTTCTCTTCGTTAGTATGCCTCTCTTCGTTCGTTTGTGCCTCTGACAGCGATATAAAAAAGCCACTTTATGAGTCTATAATCGTAAAGGAAACTGACGCTTACATCTAATGTTTTCAGTATAATCAATGGAAAAGCTCGAAGAAATGTAAAACAGCACTGGTGAATGACTTTTGTTGTCATTGCGCTTAAGACAGAATACGCAAATAATTGAGACACTTATTACTATGTAAGAGGTCGGTGCATCTGTATATTTTTATTAGTGACAACTATCGACTCATTAAAGCTAGTTACGGACTTACGAGCAGGGCTCATTGACATATACTTTAGGTGTTCGGACCCCCGCCAGGCGCGCGAGGCGCGAGCTAAGTCTCTGCGAGCTCGCTTGGCAATCACCTCGGCTCTTATTCTTCCTGTTGATAGTATGACTGAAGCTTGGCAACATCGCAGTGTAAGTCTGTCAACGCTGGTACCGAGGTCTTACTTCCTGGTTGGCACAGAACTATGCTCATAAATTCACTTGATGTTTCCTGTAATTCCCATTGAATAATCTGACTGGTTTGTCAGTTGAGAGGCGACAGAAGGCTATTTGTTCATGCTTTTGGGTCCAGAAAATTGTTTACACGGTGAAATTCCAACTAGTCTCTTACGTTGCGAGTTATATTTTCTACTGATGTATGTGACAGTAGGAAAGAACTGGCGTGCACAGCTCCTCGCTAGCTCTGGGGTAAAGTTGTCGTCTGCCATGGAGAGGTGGCTTTGGTCACTGGTTCGGGTCTCATTTGAGTAAAATTTTTTAGCTGTTTTCGTGACAGGAGTTGCACGAATCCACATCGAAAACAACAAGAAACCTCTTGTGGTTACTTGCTATATTCTATCAGATTATGCGAGTGTCTGACAACTTTCTGGTAGTTTACCATATCTCTACCTTTAGAATGGAACTGATTCCAAGCTAATTATGACGCCAATAGATGTTCGACGTGTATTTTCGTCTGGAAATAATTTTTGTCGAAGGTTATTCGAGTAGGGGCAGGAAAGATAAACATTTGAGGACATATGATCGAAAGAGTAGGTGCAGAATGGGTGACTTCCAAAGCACACTATCCGATGTATTCTTTGTGAAATGAACGGGAATTATTATAGTGTAATACTAACACATGATGTAATTTTTTTGGTCGTTTGTCCTTACAGTGGGACTAAATGGTGTCTCAGTTGTTTGCGAAAAATGGGCGCACCCTGGCGTTGTGGTTGCATTTTGCTGAGTATAAAAATCTTTTAGTACTCAGTCATTAATTTCTTTTTAAGATATCAGCATGGGAGCATCATAACTCGTTACTAGTAACAATCGTGAGTAGGAATCCGGATTGAGCGGCCTGATGACGTTCAAGAAAAATGTGGTAATAGTCACCCCTATGACCCTTCATACCGATTCTACTTTACGACGTTTAGATCATGTTGATATATGTCAGAAAAATTCAATATGTGACTGTAATATAAGTACCAGAACTTGAGGTAAGGATATAACAGCCGGTAAGAAAACTCATAGCGGCGCGCCGCTGTCACTGAGTCCGCAGGTGGCAGCCGCGATGCGGCCGCTGGCGCGTCGCCGTAGCCGGTGCCCACTACTCCCGAGAGTAAACAGTTCAGTTTTGATGCAGCAGCGAGTTCTTTTGTGTAATATTTCTGGGGCTTTTCGCTGTTATATTTGAGGCTCTTCCACACTGATAACGAAGACAGCCGATTTGTAGTTTAAAAAAAGAAATTGAAGGTGGTTGGATTCGATCTCGGGACTGCTTATTTATACGCTTGTAAACGCGACTCTTACCGCGAGACCACGCGGTCACATATCACAGAACCGTCTCGAGAAGGACCTAACACTTCCTCCTGACAGTACCGCATTCTACAGTGTTGCCAGATCGTGCACATCGTCGGACTTAGCATTCTGCGTCGGCCGGCCGGCGATCAATTTTTTTTTGTCTAAGACTGTACGTATCGATTGATTTAATACGTTCGACATATATCGAAAAAACACTTCAAATTCTTTAAAAACTAGATTCCTTACAACTCGACAACATTCGCGTTTCCAAACTTAATTTAACATTTTCCCATCGGAGCTATAATTTTTTATTTATTTAATAAAAACCGTTTTTCTAACTTCGCGATTTTTTCGGCCAATTTCGCCATCTCGGCTCTAGTTTCATAAAATAGAAACACTATAAAACTGAATTTCCTACACAATCATATTTTTTGTTTTCAGGTAATAATTTCTGCAAATTTAGCATAACGCCGTCACAGAATGCTTGGACTATAATGCCCGCAATGCACCGATCGGAGTGGCGCTCAACTGTACACAATAGTGTGGAACAATTCGAGCATATCCCCCTAAAGAACCTGGATAATAAACTAGAGCTCGACAAATCTAAGCCAAAGCCTAATTACACCTCTACTTGAGTGGGCAACTGCAACTTCGTGCGACCGGATCTTCAAAGCATAGCTCGGTTTTGCAAGCCAGATCCGAGCCCATCACAATAGGCAATAAACGACTGACGGATTCACTGTCACAGGATACGGCGAGGAGGACATCACCACCATCAATGCCCGCAAACGACGTTTTACTGGTGACCTCTACATAAGGTGTGTTTCAGGACGCCGTAATAGAGACGAATTACAATAAAATTCAAAATTATAAGTGTCCAATTTTTTTATGGAGTACACCGATAAAGCTGTTAGTATGTCACCCAAAAAGAACGTAAAGCAAAGGTAAATGAGGATATTTCCAGTTTTTATTCCGCCGGTTCTTGGTACATCATCATATTGAATTAACCGCACAATTTTGTGCCTTTCTTAAAGTCTGATTATGGCCTTGATAGCCAAAAACAGGTTAAATAAATAAAAATAAACTTCTAGAACACAAAGTTATTTTAATTCAATATGATGATGATCTATAAAGAACCGACGGAAGAACCAGTGCAATTTGCCTTTGCTTTAAATTTGATTTCATACAAACAGCTGTATCACTGCACAGAATAAAAGTTGGACACATGTGATATGGCGCTTTAATTGCAATTCTTCTATACCACCACCTCCTAAAATATTTACTGTTCCTCGAGAAACTGTTCTGTATATTATCTCACTACCTCCCTCACGTGACCCAGAAAACAGGAAATAAAGACATTTTTGAGTGACATTAAAAGCTGACAAAACTGACACTCTCGACTCTTTCTTTCTCTTCTTGGAAATAGTCTATTCGCGACCGACTATCGAATTACAAAAATGCGTCACAAAAGGGAGTATAATTCAACTTCGGCTGATTGCGTAATATAAAAGAAACATTGTAATAAATAAAGGCTTCAACCAGCTACGCGTTTATATATAACCATTTATCGCGTCGTTCCTAGTTTCGAGCTCGATCCCATCATCAGACGTAAATGGTACCAGATGCTGCTTAAATTGGTGTCCTAAAATAATAATTTTTTAATGAATGTATGGATTATAACAAAGTTTCTGGCTTGCATTGTTTATACGAGACTTTACATTGTATCTATACTGCACTTTTTTCAGGAAAAAATGTCATTTACACCTAGGATCTATTTAAAGTTTTGTTTTAAGCTTGGTAAGACAGCTAAGGAAAAGTATGCGATGCTGAGACGTGTTTCTCTGGATTAAGCATTGCCCATGAAGTTTGTGTACGAGTGGTTAACTCGTTTTCCAGGAGGCCGGGACAATTTCCGTAGCGGACGACCGACGACCGCTGACGGAAACAATGAGAAAGTAAGGACATAAATCGCGAACGATTAAATGTGCGCATGATAGCGGATGAACCGCAGATTAACTGTGAATCCGGGCGACAAATCCTTACCCAGAACTTAGGGAAGAGTTAGACTTGTTCTCGCTTTGTGCCAAGTGACCTGACTAACGATCAGAAGCAGGCACGTTTAGATTTTGTCAAAACTGCGAATGCGACATTCAATTTTTTTTCGACCGTATGTCACTGAGCTAGCGTTAAATGTGAAGGGTGAAAATATACATAGTATAAAAGAATAAAAGCCTGAAAAATAACCTTGTTACATGAGTGGCTGGAAGTCAATACTGAATGTAGCAGACAAAATTAATATATAGTATAAAAGAATAAAACCTTAAAAATGACGATAACATGACATTGAAACAGTGTGGTATTATCTGCAACAAGCTTCTCGTATAAAATGAAAATGAATGACATGCTTTATGGCTAACATAAAGTTTACCTAGAATACAAAGGGCACACTAATTTTAACTTGACAATGTTCTGTTTCTTATATTACATTTCCACGAGTAACTCGTTGTTTTACGTGAGTTTTCGTACGTATTTTAACTTTTGTCTTATTTGTATACAAAAAGGCCTTATAGATTTCAACCATCTTCGTAACTTTTTGCAGTGAAAATAGATCACTGCGACTTTTTCTAAAGATGGCATAGCTCAATGAAACAGGTAAAAAAAAAAAAAAAAAAAAAAAAAAAAAAAAAGCAAATAAAATTAAATTAGCGATATTGGCTGAAGTAAGTGTACTTTATAAAAGCTTCACTTTTTCAAATCACCATTCTTATTTATAATAAAGATTCGTTTTTATTCCGATGTCAATCATAAACAAAATCTGATACATCACGGCTTTATTGAAATGCGGTTACAAAATTCATGGCATACCCTCTAATGTCATGTAGGACCTGTTGTTACCCGACGAAGTTCGTCTGCTGACGTGGCGTGGATTCGATAAATCGTTAGAGGTCGCCTGCAGCAATATTGAGCCGTGATAGCCTCTATAACCGTCCACAGCCGCGAAATGTCGCCAATGCAGCATTTTGTGTATGAATTGTCATATTAATGTTCGATCAGATTCATGTCACTAAAGCTGAGTGGCCAGATCATTAGCTTGAAATCTCCGGAAATATCCTTCAATCCAATCGGAACAATTGCGGCTTGGCGCATGGGGCATTGCCATTCATAAAAATTCCACGGCTGTTTGGCAACATGAGTTAGTCAGTGGTTGCAGATGGTCTGCCGGCCGCCGTGGCCGAGGGGACTGCGGCACGCCAGTCACGGTCTGCAGGGCCAATACGGTCGGGGGTTCGAATTTCCCCTCGGGCATGTGCCGTCCTAGTTCGTAAGTAGTTCATAAGTATTTCCATAAAATCTCGGGCGAAGAGGTTGAAACCAAGCAGTTCAGTTCCACCTAGGCTATATGGACGGCCTAAGATCCACAAGAAAAGTGTGTCATTACGTCCAATTGTGAGCAATATTGGAGCAGCCACTTACGACCTTGCTAAATACTTGGCGTCTTTGCTAAAACCTGTAGTAGGCAAGTGTCCACATCATATAAAGAATTCCAATGATTTTAACAGCAGACTTCAGTTACTTCAGCTGTGAAGTAACAACTTGTTAGTCCGTCTTGATGTGGTTTCACTGTTTACAAAGGTGCCTCTTGTGGACACTCTACATCTCATTGGCAACATGTTTGGTGACGACATTACAGCGCTAGTTGAGCACACGCTCTCCTCTACATATTTTTTATTTAACAACGAGTTTTATGAACAATCCGACGGAGTCGCCACGGGGAGTCCTTTGTCTCCCCTGGTGGCCAATCTTTTTATGGAAGATTTTGAGGAGAGAGCACTTGAGTTAGCTACTTTTAAACCAACAGTGTTTTGGCTATACGTTGATGACACTTTTATAGTGTGGCCTCATGGCGTGGACCGTCTCCAAGACTTTTTACATCATATGAACTCCATACATGAAAACATAAAGTTTACTATGGAGATCAAGAAAAATGGTTGTTTGCCATTTTTAGATGTTTTCGTGCGACGCAGAAGTGATGGCTCACTTGGTCATTCGAAATACAGGAAGCCCACTCATACAGATTTGTACTTACAAGCTACTAGTTGCCACCATCCGGCACAAACAATGGGCGTCCTCAAGTCTTTAATCCATCGAGCCCATACCATCTCTGATGCCGACAGCCTTCACACGGAACTGGAACACCTGCAGACAGTATTCCTAAAGAATGGATATACAAGAAAGCAAGTAAATCGAGCGATGCACACCTCCAAACGACAGAACAAGGAAGAAGAAGAGGCTTTCAAATCGACTTCTTATCTCCCATACATTGGGAACATTTCATCGCATATAGGCAGAATACTAAAAAAGCATAAAGTAAGAGTCATCTTTTGCCCTCTTCCTAAAATTTCATCGCTGTTGGGTTCTGTCAAAGACGATCTGGAGCTGCGTAAAGCAGGTGTTTACAGGATTCCGTGCAAGTGCAGCAAGTCATATATAGGGCACACGACGCGCACTGTGCAGGACCGCATTGTGGATCATCAGCGTCATACTCGGCTACTCCAACCCACCAAATCCGCAATCGCCGAACATTGTATTTCCGCAGGTCATTCAATGAACTACAATGAAACGAAAATTGTGTCCCACACATCGAACTTTTGGAGCTCAATGATTAATGAAGCTGTGGAAATAAGATTGTCTGACAGTGAGACTCTTATCAATCGAGACAGCGGTTTCCAAATAAATGCTGCATGGAATCCTGTCATTGAAAAACTCCGTAGTCGGCGTAGTTTCCTGCTACTGAATGACGATGAGAATCGATCTGATATCGAAGCGGCAAGCCTCCACCACGGAGGGCGCTCTGAGCAGCGTACGTAGCTGTAGTGAACGCGCACGCGAAGTACGCGCATGCGCAGTGTCGGCCGAATTGGGCATAAATAGCACAGCTCAGTGCGTCCTCGCCAGTACTTCGGCGGTACTCACCTGAAGATGGCCAGAAGACTCTGCGCCGAAATATCGTGGCAAGAAGTTACGGACATCCGGCAGTTCGCCCGAGATTTTATGGAAATATCTGTACGCCGGGAAAGTTTTAAACACCACAGTTCATAAGTAGTTTGTAAGTTTAGGGACTGATGACCCCGTAGCTAAGTCCCATAAGCTATACAAACATTTGAACATTTTTGAGCAGATGGTCTCCGTGTTGCCGAATATTACAATTTCCAGTCAGTGGTGGCTTGATTTGGACCAGAGCACCCAGTGCATTCCATGTAAAATAGCTCACACCATAATAAAGCCACCACCATCTCGCAGAGTGCCTTCTGAACAAGTTGCGTCCCGGGCCTCGTAGAGTCTGCGTCACACTCGAACCATCTTACTAACTGAAATCAGAATTCAGATCAACAAGCTATAATTTGTCAAGTATCTAGTGTCGAACGGACACAAGCAAGCGATGTCATGCAGTTAGTAAAGGACTCGAGTGCCCGTCTGCTGCAACAGCATATTAACACCAAACTGAACCGCACGGATACGTTGGTCCCACGACCCACATGGATCAATATGGCGTGCCATGTTACGGATTACGCGTCCTGTCGCAGGTTCGAACCTACCCTCGTGCATGGATGTCTTTGCCGTCCTTAGCATGAGTTACTTTACGTAGATTGTAAGTCCTAGGACCGATGACCTCGTCAGTTTTGTTCCTTAGGGGAAAAAGGTTCTCTGTGGTTATTGCACGCAGTGGTGTTTATATATGTCGATACTGCTTCTCTCGGTTTGTGTGAGCGTAGGCCGTTGGCCGCTGCATTGCCAGTGGTGATAAGTAACGCCACACACTTGACGCTCGGATTATGGAAATACTGAATTTACTAAAGAATGCGTCTGGGACTAAGTACTACTAGACGTTCAAAGACCATTACTTCAGTGCATGCAGCCCTAATCATTTCGGAAACGTTTTCAGATGAAACACCAGAATAAAAACGACAGTTCTGCCACAGCTCTACCCTTGTGTACCTTATGTACGCGATACTGTAACCATCCGTATCTGTGCACATGGCTTTCAAACTTTTGTCACCTTAGTGGATAAATAACGTTTCCCTTCTGTAAAATATCTTCCAATCCAACAGGTCGTCTGCGTTGATGGGTGTAGGATGACTAGCTCATGACCATAGGTATTGAGTTGCTAAGAAATTTCATAGCTGGTAGATCACGTCATAGGTGGAATGGGTGGGAAAAAAATGACATGTTGTAACATATCGCATTCCCGCGAGAAATTGCGCCAATACTGCCTAGGCGTATTCTGGCTGGCAGCTTCCAACCTCTGTGTAAGATCCCCTCTGATTCTTTGTGTTAGATAAAGTATTGTAATGTTTCGGTCGGGAACGCTTTTGTTCAGAGCGGTTGCCGATGGGAGCTTTCGCGCACGCCACGCAGCCTCGAGCCTAGAGCCGGACGGAGCCAGCAGGAGGCCAGGAGACACCCCAGTTTTCACTTCGCCACCGGCCGCCGCTCCGCATTCTGCCACTACAGCCTGACTTTAGGAGCGTCCAGATAAATGGCGACAATGGACGCAGGGCAGAGAAAGCCCTTATCTGCAGATACAAACGGCTTTTAATCAAATGGCGTGGATATGGTATATCGCCCCAAATTTGCGATTGGATAGGGTATTTCCTGTCAGAGAGGGCACAGTTCGTAGTAATCGATGATAAGGCATCGACTAAAACAGAGGTGATATCGGGCGTTGCACAGGGTAGTGTTATTGGTCGTCTGCTGTTCCTTCCACTCACGGTCTCCACGGCCACTACGGTCGGGGGTTCGAATCCCCCCTCGGGCATGGATATTTGTGCCGTCCTAGTTCGTAAGTAGTTCATAAGTAGTTTGTAAGTTTAGGGACTGATGACCCCATAGTTAAGTCCCATAGACTAGACAAACATTTGAACATTTTTGCTGTTCCTTATTTACATAAACGATTTAGGGGAAAATCTAAGTAGCTCTTTTAGGTTGTTTGCAAATGACGCCGCCATTTACCGTCTAGTAAAAGATCTGAAGATCAAAACCAACGCAGAACGATCTGAATAAGATATCAGTATGGTGTAAAAATTGCCAATTGACTAAATAATGAGAAGTATGAAGTCGTCCATATGAGTACGAAAAGAAATCCCTTAAACTTTGTTTACAAGATAAATCAATCAAAAGTGAAGGCTGTAAACTCCACAAAATACCTAGGAATTAGTATTACTTCTGACTTACATTGGAAAGAACTCGTAGATAGTGTCGTGGGAAAGGCGAAGGAGGGACTGCGTTTTATTGGCAGAACCCTCAAAACAGAACTACAAAAGAAAGTCCATACACTACGCTTGTCCGTCCATTTTTGGAGTATTGCTGCCCAGTGTGGGATCCCTATGAGCTGGGGTTTGACGGAGGACATCGAAAGAGTCCAAAGAAGGGCAGCTCGTTTCGTACTGTCACGATACAGGAGAGACAGCGTTACGGAAATGATACAGGATCTGAGCTGCGAGTCATTACAACAACGGCGCTTATCGTTGCGGCGTGGGCTACTTACGAAACTCAAATCGCCAACATTCTCCTCCGAATGCGAAAATATATTGTTGACTCTCACTTACGTAGGTAGAAATGACCATCAGAATAAAATACGAAAGTCAGAGCTCGAACGGAGAGATTTAGGTGTGCTTTCTTCCAGCGCGCTATTTGAGAATGGAATGGGAGATAAATAGTATAATGGTGGTTCGATGAACCCTCTCTCTGGCACTTAAATGTGATTTGCAGAGTATCCCATGTAGATGTAGATACCAGAGCAGTCGTTTCAAAAAACAGTGACGGCGTCGCAGATAAACCGTGGACCTCTGCAGACGGGAAGAAGACAAGCAAACTCCTGCAATGCACACTTGTGTGAGTGGAGAGACGCTGGCCTGCAGTTTAGATAAAGTGGTTCCACTAAAACAATGTGCCGGCCGCAGTGGACGAGCGGTCTGCGGCGCGCGAGTCACAGTCCGCACGGTCGCTACGGACGGGGGCTCGAATCCTCCCTCGGTCATGGATGTTTGTGTCATCTTTCGTATAAGGTAGTTCATAAATTGTTTGTATGTTTAGGGAGTGATGATCCCGTAGTTAAGTCCCTTAAGCTTAACAAACATTTGAACAAAACAATGTTCTGGCCAGGGAGAAAGACCCTGATAAATGGCATACCAGACAGCCTTAACACAGACTGCAGCCACCGAGAATGCAGAAGATAAATACAACACGCTAGAAACGTGGGAAAGACCCCAATTCGCGAGTCTCATTCGGCCCACAGAAAATTTCCACCGGCGACTGAGAGGTGTGGTCGTGAAAACGGCGCTCAGCTATTGTATGACATGGCAAAACCAACCCACCAGTCAGAGAGCCAAAGAGACGCAAAATTCGAGGAGAAGCTGTAACTGGGGAGTTTGTGGACTTGGTGAGCAACCGCCGAGGAGGAAACTTGGTCCATCGCTGGAGAAGCGAGGAGACACGCAGGCAGCTCCCACCTGTGCAGACACGGGACGTTGGCGACTTCGCTTGGGGGTCGCGCCGCGCCTTACATCCGCATAGAAGGGCAGGCGCGTGATGCTGCCGCGACCGCCGCCACCGCCGACGCGCGGACACCGCACCGGGCCGATCCAACGCCTGACGCCCGCATCAAGTCAATGTTGGTGAGACAGGAAACTACCTCCCCATTCTCCGTTAATATCCGAGTCGTGTCCATGCCCAGTCAAATCATCCCTGAGAGATTATGGTTATCAAATCAATATAAATATAAAAAATGGAACGTGGGACGAGTGTCCGTATATTTGACTTGGTAGCCAAAATTATTCACTGCAGACCAATTGCGGTTGTGAGTGAGACTAGCCTTTAGGTTCGCGTTGTGCACTATGGTGTTTTAGTCGCGGGGTGTGGCGAACAAAAGTCCGTAAAATGTAGAGCAATACGACGATCAACAGATTCTCAAAGTTGAAAAGACTCAAAGATAAAGCACTAGGAAATACAGAGATACATTAACTGAGCATTAACTACACTGGCATTACACAAATGATCTCAATATAAACACTGGAAAGTGCTTAGGATCAAAATACTAACTGGATTCGCAGTTCCGTGTTGATAGCTATGAGGGTGGATGGTATAGTAGTTGAAAGTCGTCGACTTATATAAAATTCGCACTGAAGACCAGCGATGACTTGACTAATAGCAAAGAGGTTACATACAGCGAAACGTGACGCACATTCTACAGTTGTTTTTCTCCAGCAAACGTACGAATAAAGGAAACTAAGTGCATATTGCAGTTTGAAAAGTAAAACTTCCAAGGAAGTTGCCAAAGCGTAAGAAAGAAATTTCGCGTTCTCGATCTGTTTCTAAAAGACAGATAACGGCGCTGAAAAGTGAATCTATAGACGATAGAAACTTGCAATTTGTAGACGTTGTTTATCTTACACTGTAGGCATAAGTGATTTTTCGATATTATCATCCCCAAGGTGGTGAAATAAGTAATTAACGGTTTTTTGAAAATACGTACCTAATAAAGCAATTTTGAAGAGGAATATAAAACTTCGGATTTAGATTTTTGATTGAAATTTTAAAAACACGTGTTTCGATATTTTTGGAAATTCAACCATTAAGCGGGTGAAATAAGGGAAAAATCTTTTAAGATTACTACTGAGACTATTTTGATGCTAGAAATGTGAAAATTTGGATTTGAGAACATGGTTATAATTTTAAAATATGCGTTTCGGGATGTTTTGAATTCTGCCAACAATGGTGCAATAGAGAGTGGCAAATTGTATCAAAATACTTGATTAGGAAAGTATTTTTAAAGCTAAAACTATGAAAATTTATATCTAAAAGTAGAAACAACCAATGCAGACCATCCAGTGTACGCGTGTGACGCAGCGGGAATTTAGCTAGTCTTTTAATAAATAAAACTAAATTACATGTGGTAATCCTGTGTATAAACTGATATGTTCTCAAGTCAATTCCTTCAATCAAATGTCTCTACCTGCCTAGTTCCATAATCGATCATAAAATTTTTATTTAATTTTACTGCAGTGTGGGGGGTATTCAGGGAGAGGTTTGATTTACCACAGTGTAGTATAGAAGTTAACGTGATTTTGTGTGATTACTGTGTTTACATGAAGCTTTATTATGGAATATTTTGTTTATGTAATTATGCTCTAGCTTTAAGAAACAATTGAATGTAGAGGTTCTAGAAAGGGCGCTTCGCGGAAAAATTGGTGGTACGCGGGACCAGCACTGGCCAGTTGCAGGCAGTCCAGCACAGATGGTTCTCGCGTGAACAGCTGTGACAGTCGCGCACTTAAGAGCCTCTCAGGCAGTTCAAACTTCATATTTTTCAACTACTGTAAATTAGAATTCAAGTTTATGACTATCGTGGACAGTATTACATATGTCGCTTATTGTTTCTCGACATATGAATAAATACTATTAATCAAATGGCATCCATTCTTATTTGAAAGGTAGCCACAGTTTTGAAAGTTCCGCAACACTTCAAAATAGCAGGACCGACGACCTGTGCGCTGCTTCCACGAAGGGACAACAACAGAAAAGACAGGTTAGGGAACAGAAACGCGACACTGGCGATGCATGTAGTTCTACGGCCCTCACGTGCAGTGCTACGTAATTAAATCTTGCGATATTGGCACCAGTGTGGTGCTAATACCTCCGAGGAAAAGTGTTAGAGAAAGTGTAAGAGAGAACTTACAAAAAACTTTCCAATCAATTTTATCATACTCTCTATCCACCTTATATCTCCGACCCAGCCGTATGGGTCTGGATTGTTTCCGAGGGTTGTCTTAGTGTACCACCTAAATTTGAGACCTTTGGTCCTCAATGATGTCACCCTCTAACAGGGGGAGACAAGTCTATACGGGATCGTCGTTCTGTATTAAAGACTGCATAAAAAATATACTGGACATATTCTACAGTAATTCTCGTAGTTATTCTTGGCTGAACGTCCTCATGTCAAAAGTGTTGCCACACTCTACGAAACGGCAGCAGCATTATTATTTAACGCCGCGTGGTCTAAGGTGCCGTGCCACGGATTGCGCGACCACTCTCGTCGGAGGTGTTAATCCTTTGCGTAAGTTTTAGTAGTATGTAAGTCTCTGGACCGATTACCTAAACAGTTTGGGAATAACAAAAATTGAGCTTTTTTAACATAATTTAACGTAGTAACTAGGGCTTGAACTGAGTTGGACTTTTTGAAGTCGATGCTGCTCCTTGCCTTAAAAGCAAGGAAGTACAAGACTGCCTCGTTCGAGAAACGATGCACAACAAAGCAAAGCATTGCAAAAAGTTGATCATACGGGATAATACGAAGTATACTGGGTGAGCGACGGAAGAGTTGTCCAGTATCGGGTCTCGTGACTGCTGGTCGTTGCTCGGCGTTGCCTCTGGTGGCCGCATATTACTGTGTTGGCTGGTGCGTAGTACCGTTGTCTGCGCAGTGAAGGCTATCGTCATGCGCTGTTAATCGCGCAGTGGACTCTACTGAAACAGCTGTTCTTTGCGGCTGCTTTTGCACTGCCATTTCAGATGTCAGGAACGTATCACAGCCTTGTAATTGTGATAGTTGTATGAAGGTCAGTCAAATGAAAAAAAAAAAAAAACAGAACACACATCACAACTGCACCATGGAATGATTTCATTCAAAACTGATTACCGGTCGAAGTCAAACATTGATCGTACTGCGAGATGAGACGACCAGCACCTTTCTCGGGCATCGTTGTTTGTGCTGTCTTTAGTATAAGGTAGTTCATAAGTAGTTTGTAAGTTTAGGGACTGATGACCCCGCAGTTAAGTCCCATAAGCTGTACAAACATTTGAACATTTCGATCAGTACCAGTTCGGCAGAACGCGGTCGGCCGCTCACCGGTCAACAAGCGCATCCACGAATGCAGCCTCTTGACCGACTGAAACCGCATGTCGTTCCTCATGTTGACACAAGTGTGAAAATCAGCCGGTTAAAGACCCGGACTCTACGGAGGATGTTACAATGTTGGCCCACCAAAAAAAAAAAATGTTCAAATGTTTGTAAAGCTTATGGGACTTAACTACGGGGTCATCAGTCCCTAAACTTACAAACTACTTATGAACTACTTACGAACTAGGACGGCACAAATATCCATGCCCGAGGGGGGGATTCGAACCCCCGACCATAGTGGCCGTGCAGACCGTGACTGAAGCGCCTCAGTCCCCTCGGGTTGGCCCACCAAATCGCTGAAGGATGCCTTCGTCAGAATGTCCGTCTGGATGCAAGGTGCAACGCTTCTGTCCCATATCGTCACAGGGGACTAAACGTGGTGCCACAATTTCGAGGCAGAGGGCAAACAGCTACCAACAGTGGAAACATCTCTCATTTCATCCGCCAAATAAATGTAAAGCTGTTTACACAAGATGCGATAAGATCATGATCTTCAACTAACTGGGACCTCTGCCCGTCGACTATTTCGAGTGTGGAACCACATTTAGCAGCTTGACTGTCGGCCATGTAAACCATTCCATACCTTTGAATGCCAGACATTCTGCATGCAGGAGTAGGCGAGCTGATCTTGCTTTCCGTACCTTGTGTCTGGTAAAGAATTGTCTGCTCATTGAAATGAGCAACAAGGCCCCTGTCCCCGAAACACGAAAAGAAATTCAGAACTGAACACACAGGATATAATTCCCATACAGCTGTAACGCCAAGAACCCCACTAAAACGTCTATACTTCGCAAACAGTCTGTATAAGTCGACCCGTCTAAAGAGTCGCTACGATATGTTGCTGTGTCGGCCCCTCTGTCTTGGCCTTCTTTCAGTACTGTCAGGGAGAATATTTTGCGGTTCTACATTCATCTTAGAATCACTCTCTCCATTTTAGGAACGTAAAAACAAAGAAATTCACTGTTCAGAAAATCGAAAAAACAACATACAAAACAATCGGTTCCAAGAATCATCAAACTAGAAATACTCACTAGAAATTTGACGCAATTCTTGTTGCACAACGACTGGATCATCACCTGAATTGTCGATTTCAGCGTCTTCGCTGTCATTAACAATAAAATATTTCTCAAATTCAAGCAAAATTTTGTCCAGCGTAAAAGCGTGGAGCTATGTCTGTTCATTTACATACTGAGTGAGCGGATGCCTCTACCTACTCAGTTTCATACAATGATTGCGACTAGTCAGCCAATTTAAATTTACGAGATCAGTAGGCCGTTTTAGACATTGGATTTGCCAAGCAAGGCATTTAAGATAGATCTAGCCCATCAATAAATTTGATTTTTTGTATGAAAGCAGAAAATCTAAGATCACATCATATGACGTGATTGACAGTCAAAGTATTAATGGGCAGCGCTACGATGACAGCAGAAACTGCGACGCGCCATAAACTGAACACGACCGGGAATGCTGTCCGGTGGGATCGTCTGCCCGCTCTTTATCATGTGAAGTGATGCGTGCTAGCGACAAATTATCTCAAATTATTACGTATTTGTAGATTTTCCGAAGGCTTTTTGACACCGCACGTCACAAACAGCTTTTTATTGATTGCGTAGCTATGAAATACCGTCTCGGATATGCCACTGGATTGGGGATTTCCTGTCATAGATTACACAGTTCATAGTATTTGGGAGAAATGCAACGGAAGTGATATCTGACCTTCCCCATGGTAGTGTTAATAGGCGCTCTGCTGAAATGATTTACGAGAAAATCTGACCAGCGCACTTAGGTTGTTCGCAGATGGTCCTGTCTTTTGTCGTCGGTAAAGTAATTAGAAGATCAAAACAAAATGCAGAACAATTTAGTTACGATCTTCCTGTTGTGCTAAAATTAGCAGTCGATCGTAAATAATAAAAGGTCCTACAGAAGAGTACTAAACGAAATCCTCTTAACGCCATTTATAAGATAATGATATATGAAGGACGTAAATTCGTCTCAATACCTAGGAATTCCAATTACGATAGAGGTAAATTGTAAAGAACGCACAGAAAACATGAGGAAGCCGAACCAAAGACTGCGTTTTATTAGCAGAACACTTACAAGATTTCTTAGAATTACGAAAGAGACAGCATATGCTATTCTTGTCCGTCCTCTTTCGTAGTATTTCTGGCCGTTGTGGGAGCCTTATCAGGTGGAATTGACGTCCAAACCCTACAAAGGACAGTTCACATTGTATTATAACGATACAGAGGAGACAATGTCACGTAAATGATAAAAAAAATGGTTTAGAAACCGTTAGAGCAATGGCGTTTCTCAATGCGGCGAGATCTGATCGTGAAATTTCGATCGCCGACTTTCTCTTCCGAGTCCGTAAACATTATGTTGACTCCCTACACATAGAGCAACTGTCATAATTAAATATGTGAAGTCAGATCGCAAACTAAGAGATGTGGGTGTTCTTTCCTCCCGTGCGTTATTCGAGAATGGGATGGTAAATAATTAGTATGAAAGTGTTTCGATTAACCCTCTGCGTGCCTCATAGGTGTGATTTTCGAGTAACCATGTAGATGTAAATTTGAGACCCTGCAACTTCCTCGTTACAATACATGAAGAAAGACGTGCGTGGGCGTCGGTTTCAGTTGGACGAGTTGGGCTGTGGATCCGTCAACGGACGACCGCGTTCTATGAAACAGGAACGGATCGTCCTCACCAGAGGCATAAACGTCTTCACTCGTCTGCTAATTAATTTTGAATAAAACCATCCTATTGCCCCTTTGTGGTGGGTGTTCGATTTTCATTTAGCACTGCCCTTCATAAAGCTACTCTGGCAAAATACAACACACTTACAAGGTTGCATATATTTTCTTACGGCTAAAAATGCGAGGGTATACGAGAACCCGCAAAGAACAATACCTAGTTTACCAGATGCTGACGTAAGAGTCCATTGCGTGATTAACAGCGCATGACGATAGCCTCCGCCTCGCAGACAACGGTACTGCGCACTAGCTGACGCGGTATATGCGGCCACCAGCGGTAACGTCCACCACTCACGGTACTATGCTGTACGGAAGACCGATTCCGTCGCTCAGCAATGAGTGCACTTGTGGATCCGTCAATGGCCTATGGGTTCTGCGAAACAGGAGCTTGTTGTCTCGTCTCCCAGTGGAATAAATCTCTTAACACTCATGATGATTACTCTAGAGTGGAAACATTCGAAGGCCCTTGTGGCTGGTAGTGGGGTAACAATTTATGCGTTTAAGTGTGCTGTTCTCATTGCTTGACTGGTTGACATTATGATGAGAATATTTCAGCAAATTAGACTGCTAGAACCTCTCAATCTGTAGAATCGATGAATCTGCCTCAATAAAACTGTTTGACTGGGAAACGAACCCAAGTCCCAAGTGAACATCCAGCAGACTGTCTCGTCCGACAGATCATTTTGCCAGCAGTTTTCTTCCATAACGCTACTGCAGCACCATATACAGGGGAGTGTTTGCAATTCTAAAGTACCGAGGTACAGGCTGCATGGATCTTGGAAGCATCGCTCTGGGCGGAAATCTGTAAAATTACCGAGATCTGGGTTTTGGTGTCTAAACCGATGGATACTTCTAATTTCGATAAACGCTAATCTTAATAACCTACTTATATTTTTTTTACTTTTAAGTTGCTAGGAAGTTCCAATAGTTATATAGCAAGTTTCCGTAAGAGCGTGAAAAAATTTAACACGACATAAGGAACCTGGAGTCGGAGACGCTTAAGAATAGGAATACAATCACATTAGTGTGTACTTCCTGTTATTTACGTTAGTTTTCGTTAACTGCAAATACCACCATTGACACAATGAACTTCCATTTGTACCGAATCTTACAAAATGCGTGCAGAAACAGATCTTCAATATATCATGGCGTGGGCGAACAAGATTATCGCACTCTGACAAATATCGCTGACGTATTTGGAATCACATCACAAGCACTTGCAATTCTCGCAACTAATTCTAAATGCACTCGGGTCTGGATACACGCGTGTCTTCACATAGCCCCGTAGGCAATAATCAGTGTCTTTCAGGTCAGGTGTCCTCTTAGGCAATGGAACAGGACAAGGTGAATGCTTATTGGATCGGTAACGCCTATCATATTGTACAGTGTTCCCTGAATAGCACTGAGTGTCGATACATAGCACGTTCTGTCATGGGACAATGCGAGAGACAATGGACAAGAAAAGCAAACAAAACTGCGTCATTACTTGCCAGTAACCAGGCTCGTCCTCGTTTCGTTGCGGGAATAGAATGTACATGTAAATAAACACAGTATCTGAAAACTTGTACGCTTAATAGTCACAAATAAGCTTGAAAACAGTAATGATAGACAAAGCGTCAGACGAGTTCTCTCTCTTACCTCCTTAAGCCGGCTTCTACGACTCCAGCTTCCCTACCTGAAATAGTCCAGAGGAGCGTTTTATATGTCATGTTCAATGTTTGCACGAACTTACGGAAACATACTGTGCACAGGGGTGTTTCATTACGACATGGTCAGTTCGTGTAATTTGCATACTACAACCACTGACAAAGTGCGGTGATAAGTCCTGTAACATTAACGTAGATGACCTACGAACTAAAGTTATCTTACTGTCCACCTGAAATAGTCACCTTCCATAACTGTGTACCACTGAGCTCTGCGACACATATCCTGGAAACTTCGTACTAAGTCTTCCTTTACTGGGACCGTATCCTGTGTAGAAGTTGCATGAAACTGGTGAAAATTTCAACGTACCTTGCAGGGTTCAACGTCTTTCCCTCAGGTAGAAATTACTTGTGGATGTCTTGACTATCGAAAAAGTTTTAGGCTCTTATCTTTTTCCGACGAGGTAATATCGGAGAACACCATTCCATGCTTTGCCGTTTCGTTTCAGGTTCGAACTGGGTACCAGGTTTCATCCTCAGTGACAATAAAGTTCAAGAAATTGGGTGTCGCATCCGCCGTTTCTACAAAATCCTGTGTAGCCTCTAAACTTGCCTGCTTCTGATCGTGAGTCAAGTGATGTGGCACGAGAAAACGTTTCCCTTTTCCCTGACTTGTGGGTAAGGATTTGTCGCATGGATTCGCGGTTAATCTGCAGTTCATTCGCTATGATGCGCTCACTTACTCGACGATCGTCCGTGCTTAATTTCCTCACCATCTCAATACTTTCGTCAGTGACGGTAGACTCCGGTCATCCGCTCTGGTAATTGTCAGAAACACTTTCCCTGTCTCTTCGAAAACAGACGAACCACTCGTACTCACACATAATGGACAGTGCTTGATCCCCAAAAACACGTACCGGCATCGCTTGCGTTTCTTTGTGTGTCCTCCCAAACCTAAAACAAAACTTTTCATTGATCCTTTGTTCGTTGATTGTCCTGTTCTCAATTCAGAATCAACGCAATAAACTAGCAGTTCGTCCAACAAGTCTAACACGGAACACACGCGATGCTGGACTGAACTACGGTTGCCAACACCGGCCGCTACGTACAGGTCGCGCACTTTTTCGAGGCTCCTCTGTGATCGACGGAAGTCGGCTGAGTTCGTGTATCTACGGAATGTTTATGCTCTCTACCAACATTACCTCGTAACAGCATTGTACACAGTAGACCTCGTCAATGTATTGTTGATTTGTGCTTGGTATTGATTGTCTTCCACTTTGTTATTTGCTAAAATAAGTCCACATACTCCGACGACTTCTTTTACAAAAAGGAATGCTGTTCTTGAAAGAGGTGTGAGGAATGTTAATGCCGATTGTTATTCGTTTGCGACAATACAAATAGGCAGAAAGCATTGCTACACCCGCTTAATAAGTCCCTTATAAATAAACGTTCCAGTTTTCTATTACTCAAACATTAAAGCGATAATTTCGTGTTCCATTTGTGACACTTTAAGACCGTACATGTTTCTTTTAAAACCTGTAAGCTATAGGCCATAAGCTGGCAGCGCTGGGAGAAAGAGGCGGGGCTTGTTCTAACAGCCAATGCGCTACGAGCTGAATGCAAGCTTCATCTCCCACATTCTCTGTTCAGGAGCCACGTTTCAGTGCGAGATCTGTAGGTGCAGGGTTGTGACTGGCATGTGTTCTGAATTCATTCACCGAATACTATTGTCAGAGGTTGTACATACCCTCCTGTAAACGTCCTTCCGTAGAAACTGCAGCTTTATGAACAGAGTTTACACTACTGTCGTCTAAGTTAAGCAGTCAACGAGTTGACGGAGTCAAATACGGCGGTAGCGATTGTGTGAGCTGTGCTGTCCGTGTGTATATGCTGTGCGTGTGTGTGCTCTTATGTGTTGCTTGTTCAAAAATGTTCGAATGTCTGTTAAGCTTATGAGACTTAACTGAGGGGTCATCAGTCCATAAACTTAAAAACTACTTACGTACTAACTTATAATAAAGACAGCACAAACATATATGCCCGAGGGGGATTTCAAACCTCCGACGGGGAACAGCCTCGCGTATATAAGCATAGCGCCTAAATGCGCTCGGACACTCGGCCGCGGCCTGTTGCTTGTGTTAGTGCATAAGAATAAAACTGTTGTAGTGGTGTAGAAGTATTACTGTACTTGACGTGTACCTGCCCAAACAAATTCATAAAGGTCTACAGTAGTTTATTAACCGATTTAGAATTAAAAGCAGTTCATCGAATGATCACTGATAATTAACTGTGACACGTAACTAAAAATTGACCACCTAAACCCAATTTAAACACTGTTCATGGAACACGGAGAGTAATTCACCTAATAAAAATCTGTATTATTTCCTTTCAATGGCTCTGAAATAATATAATCTGGGCTCTGAGACTCTTTAGCAGTGTTCACAATCGTACGATAATTATCGTACGTGTACGATAATTTCGTGCCTGCGTACGATGTACGAAAGAATGTTACTATCGTACGCAGATGTACGATAATTTCGAACGTAATAAAATGTAACAGTACATTGTCTCTTCAAAGATTTTTCTCCCACCCCTATTGGAAAATTAATTTCGTAATTAAACTTATCAGTAGCTATGAACGGCTACTTTCGTAATACAGCTCGTCGATTTAATAATCTCTGTGACTGTGAGCGTCTATCGATCGGTGAGCGACAATGTAGTGCCGTTGTCGGGATAAATAAGTTGATTGTTGAAGTTCGCTCTTTATATATTCGCGTTCAAATGCTCCTAGTTACGTTAAAGTGCTTGAAGCATGCTTAGTGGTGCTGAAGTTTCACGCATTTTCTTAAACAATGCGTCATTCTGACACAAGAAATTTTAACTGGACGAGTGATTGCTTTTGGCTTGAGAAGTAAGTACGCGTATATCTCTCAAATACGTTAGTTCTTCGGCTGCGTATTATATATAGATTTATCGTTACACTCTATGATTTTTTTCTTTGTATGTGCCATACCTTCCATCAGCATTTTCCCCCTTTTATTGTCTCTCATTTATTGTAGCAGATCATAGGGAAAGGGATCAGGTGTTATAACTTATTTGGCGGTACGTGCAAGGAAACAGGTGAGCGGAAATGATGACAATCCACAGTGTGCGTGCGACTTGGCCGCCTAACGTGTCGCGCACTGATCAGGTGCTAAGGTTTAGATTTATACCGAACTTACACTGATTCAAGAACATGCGTTTCCCAGACGATCGTCTACAAATGCAGAAGTACTTACTAGCAAGGAATACAACGACACTTAGTTCCGTTACGGAACTATAATGTCCCGATTGTTAGATCGGTGGCATTGGCAGCAATCGGAGAAAGGAGAAAATAAACGCAGTCTTTCCGATGAAGCCGATATCTATCGGAATTTAACCGGGAGCAGTCGCACAACTTTTCCTGGAACTGTTTTATAGGTTATGCATAAAACAATTTTTAAAAACCGCTCTTCATTCAGAAAAAGTAATATATTTTGCAAGAGACAGACTACAGTATGGTATAAGGTATACAAAATGAGATTTGCTAGTAAATATTATGTATTATGGTCATTTTGCAGATAAGTACGATAATTTTGGTTAAATCCGGTACATTTACGAAAATTTTATGGCCCGAGTACGATAGTTCTCTCGTTTCAGGTTGTGAACACTGCTCTTTAGTAATTGTGCAGTCTTCGAAATACACACAACTAGTTCGAACGCCACAGAAGGTTTTCATGAGAAGCGATTTCTTTTAAAATTTGACACTTTCATATATACAATTTATCTAATCATTCTGGAGATCTTATCAACACACCAATTCTTACGCTACTGATATTAATTTTCATCCTCCTCTTTCGTGTAATTAAAGTCAGACCAGTTTAGTTTTATCCGCCGTTGCTTCAAATAAAATGTCGGCAGCCTCCCGCCAACAATGGATTTTCAACAGTGGCACCAAATATACTGAAAATCCTCAAAATCTGGGATGAATTCTAATTACTTGAATTAAACACATTGTATTTTCAAATAATAAAATCAACCTTCGTTATAGACCTAAACTTAATGGCTGCAGAATAACAATCTTTTTTTTATCTGTTCGCACACATAATTACGTGTTAAGAGTTAAACGGCTTATTACAGAGAAAGAGCAGTAGTTACATATGGAGCACAAATTATAGTGCTGTATGTCGGTCATGCATATCTAATATCCAAAATGGTAAGAGAATAATTATGTGACTTGACATTCCGTGATACAACGTAGTGGCAACGTGTAGACCCCCGTTTACACACTACTGAAGTTGCGTTAGTAGTAGATGTTATTTTAACAGTTCACGTGGACTTTACAGATCTGAGGGCTGCTATCTCGATAAGTGTTACGTGAGTGGAACGTACGTCCGAAGCTGGGCTGCCTTTGTCATGTGAGTGAGAATACTGAACGAATACTCTCAACAGTGACCGTTACGTCAGCAGGCAATGCTGTCCGTCGTTAAACGACTTCCCGAATACGTGCTAAGCAAGATAATGTACATACAGGTGTCGTAACGTGTTAAAGGTGTTCTTTCTTGCACTGCCGATAGCGTTCCTTAACTGACACGATTGTTCGTCGTTTACCACCCACGTCCGGTAACTGATTTATCCACTTCTTGTTAGCGTTCGTTCCATGGCCAATACAACAGAATGTTCGACTCATGAAGAGACGTTATTCAGACTGTCGTTTCATCTGGGTTGCACAAAAAAGTGTGATACAATTTGAAAGGGCACCACGATAGTGCGTTTCAGCTTCACCAGATTCATATTTTAGCATGAAGTATTACTTTGCTGCTAAGAGTAGTTAACTGCTTTTTATACCTTCGAAGTTCCTAGATGGCGTAGCAGCAGTATTACTTGCAGACCACTACTACTTCGGCAAGAATACTCATAGCTTTACAGTTAGGTGCAGTCGATTATTAGTTCACTATCGGTTTTGTGTTGTCCGATCTATTATATGGCGTAAAAAACATTCATTATCCTACAAGGATATTTCTTTCAGTAGTGTAACTTCTTCATTCCATTGTTTTGGATAGGATCAGTACTCTGTGCGAGGGCAATAGTAAAGCTACTGGTATTTTTCAATAGGTTTCTGAGTAGTGTTTTTCTGTACCGACGAGAAATTACGGGGAAGAAAGTAGCAATAGGTACGTTAAGGGTACACTTACAACATTGAACTTTCCACGAAAAGTGGATAAAATGGTAATAATGATTAGTAATGATAATAAATTATATTTTATGTACTGCTTTCCTTAAAGATGAATGGTAATGGTCTTGAGCAGGCGAATCTTACAGACTATCAAAGAAAATAACACATGGCTGTGCGATTGGTAGCTTTGATCAATTCACGCGAGTGTTACAAAGAGGCTTCAGGAAATCATATGGGGATCACTGGAAGAAACGCGTCATTCTTTTAGAGAAAAACTGTAGAGGAAATGTAGAGGGCTTCAATTTGAAGCTGGCTGCAGAACAATTCTACTTCCGCAAACTTATATTTCACGTAAATGTCGCAAAGATAATAGAAATTGCGTTCGTACAGAGGCATACAGGCATTTGTGTTCCCTCGTTCTATGTATGGAGTGAACAGACTAGGAAATGACTAGTAGTGGTACAAACTACCCTCCGCCATGCAGTTTACTGTGGTTTGGGGAGTATAGTTGTAGATGTTCGCGATTATTTCACATACCCCCCCCCTCCCCTTCAAAATACATTCCTTCCATTTAATATTCATCAAGCAGAATTGGTATTTTCTGTAGTTGATTCTAATGTTACAATAAATACCATTAGAGAGAAGTAACGGACGAGCTTGTTAATGCTGTTATTCAAAGAATAAGAGTGCTGAAAGTATTTTGAACGTATTGATGAAACTTGAACTCGAATACCAATATTACTGAGTTGTTGAATCATTTAAGTTAATGTGCTTTTGGTCTTTGTATAACGCCGAGTCTTGGAAGCTAACCAATCATTGAATATTTTTACTCATCTGTGTCTTATGGAATAGTTTTCTGAGATAACTGATATATTAGATAGAATTGTTTGTATATATGGGAACAAGTAACAAAAATATATGCACCTAAGGTAGTTACTAGCTGGAAATTAAGCGGTACCATCACAGTACGTATATTTTCTAATGGATTGTCATTAAATCCTTCACCACTGGCGAATAATAGTAATGCACAGGCCTATAACATAAGAGGAAAAATAACATTAATTAGACCCACTATTAAATCTGTCAGTGGGTCAGAAAGGATTTCAGTCCTCAGCAACAAAAATGTTTGATCATTGGCAGTACCATAAAATGTTTTACAGAAACCATAGCAAAGTTTAGATTTAACGTAAAATCATTTACCTTGGACAACTAGGGCATTGACGAATTTTTGTATAAAAACAGGTAGTCTTTTAAAAAGGTACCTAGTTTCTTAGTGTAGTTGGGTGGTTAGAGCTGAAAAATCATATGTTCATCAATGTTAACATTACTAAAACTGTCAGTAAACTGACTCGTTCCAAATCATTTCGATAATATAATCGATCATTTGACCTACTGAACAGCCGGCCGCGGTGGCCGAGGGGACTAAGGCGCTCCAGTCACGGTCTGCACGGCCACTACGGTCGTGGGTTCGAATCCCCCCTAGGGCATGGATATTTGTGCTGTCCTAGTTCGTAAATAGTTCATAAGTAGTTTGTAAGTTTAGGGACTGATGACTCCGTAGTCAAGTCCCATAGACTATTACAAACATTTGAACATTTTGAACCTACTGAACATGTAAATGACTAATAAAAAGGAATAATACATCCGAAATATCGTATGTACCGGTAAATCCTCACGAGTGTTAGTCACTTATTCTGCGGAGCAGTGCAATATTTTATATTCCAGGTAATTCAGTTTACCGTAGACGATTGCCTGAAATAGCACTTCTTGTCTAAACTCTAGCAACCAGTTCTCGGATACTAGCTTGAAATATGGATGCATGCAACGCGGGCTGCATAATAAGCAGCTGTGGAGTGGAAAGTAAGTTTGCAGTTGCCGAGAATACTCTGATGTTACCTGTCGCCAGGACGTGCTTCACAACAGTAAAATTACACTGAATAAGAAGAGAGCTGCTCTTTCTGCAGGTTTACTCTTCACGATGTTGGCGGCAGCATACACAGATAATTAGAATGTAATCAATGAAGTGTAATTAATCTCAAGTGAATCCAAATATCCACTAAATGGTTTCCCACGATGCACTTCAGTATCTTTCTAGATCATACTAAGCAAAATAGACGGCGGCAGCGAATCGCAGTGGTGCTCTGTCCTCTGTTTCAGCTGATGACGAGTGTGACAAGAGTTTTAAAGTTTTGTGAATTGTTCCGACTCCAGCCTAATCTTTTAGGCTGGCTGTTCTAGTGTTTTAGACAGGCTTTTTGTTCTGGTGATCAGCCAGCTGTGATTTTTTTAGTATTGTTTTAACACTCGTACACTATCTCCTTACGTGGGCAAACTTATATTGTCCATATGCAACGCTGAGTTTTTGTTCAACTGCAATAACGTTTGCCTAATTCAGCTTCTTTCTTCGTTTTTTTTTAATTTCTCTCTAATGGATTCACACTCGTCTCCTCTTATATTTGTTTGGGCGCTAAAGACCTACTTATCGTGCTCCGAAAACACCATAAGCATGTCGACACAATTTATTATAATTTTTGACATTTTAAACGTTATTGACTTCAGGAAGGAACAGATATAACACCTTAAAACCAGAAAAAGTCAATTTCAAAGTGGTTAGAGGATTGCTATTCACGTGGAGCACTCTATCAGTAGCGATGATGCCAAATGGAAGATAACATCAAAAATACTGCAAAAAAAAGGCAAACCGGAGAACATCTATCAGTTAATGGAAAACTTCCCTTCACGCTACTGATTCGATCCTCTCACTGCTGCAGAAACCGAATATTAAAAACTTTCGTGGAATCACCTCTGACGAAACTATCCGGTGTGATTTACGTAACATATGTCATGAATGAAGCTGAGAGAGACACTCAACACCCGTCATTTGCAAACCACATGCGGCGAGAAAATGGACAAATGCATGCTTGTGGCGTATAAGGTAACACCCGTCTTTAAGCTAAATCGTAATTTTCTTTTTGAAATTACCGGTTTTAACGATATGTGTCCTTCAGATTACACTATTTTCCTGTCGTTGAAACCGGTAATTTCAGTAAATAAACAAAAGCTGTGTTCTTGGCTTAAAGACCTTAAGATGCATAAAACAAAAAAACTGTAGTCACTGTCCAACAGGCAAAACATGTCAGTTAATTATTGAAAAACATATTTATCTCCTTGTAAAATTGTTACTTAAACTCTTAGTATCCAGGGGTTCCGAAATGCCCGTAACAGTTTTCAAGGATTTTAATGAGGGCAGCGAGCACTTAGTATTTTGATAAGGAACACATGTCTGGACTTCTTGTCTTTCACACTGTGAAACATATCTCTTCTACTGCACGCTTTTGTTGTCCATATTTCGGATTGTCATAGTGTGGATCAAAATAACAAAAGAATTCGGCAAATGTGAGTTCTAAATTGCGCACCTTGAGAGCTATATCTTCCATACTGAAAAAATGTAAGTTCTACTGCTCATACGCTGGTAGCTCTTAGAGTATGCAATATAGAGGCCACGTTTACTAGACTTAAAAAAAATATATTATTTTCCTCCACACAACCTCCTCCCAAAATATGGAAAGCAAAGAGGTAGCAAAAGAAGAGTTTTCTTTCACAGTGTGAAAGATAGTTTCTAGAGCGTCACTGCATAACGTCCCAGACAAGGGTTCCTTATCAAAATATCATGTACTCACTACTCTCTGGAAGTTCTCCAAGTTTGTAACGGAAATTTCCAAATACCCTGTGTAAATACAACGGTCAAAACAATGGAGATCCGTTGAGATATGTGCGTTCTGAAGTATTGCTATCGGCAAACTAAACAAATGGTTCAGCGACGGTTCTACGGAGTGGAGACAACAAAATTATGGCAACCTAGAGCTGCTAATAATAGAAAGATGCTGCAGAGGGGGTGGGTGTTGTTTTCACCCAACGAATTACACACGCAGTTGCATTGAGACAGTTTAGTGAACAGCAGGTAGTGCAGTGCAACACTAACTTCACTTACTCGAAGCTAAGGCACGGAGAGCCACAGGAAGGTTGGAAAGCCGGCCGCGGTGGCCGAGGTGACTGAGGCGCTTCAGTCACGGTCTGCAAGGCCACTACGGTCGGGGGTTCGAATCCCCCCTCGGGCATGGATATTTGTGCCGTCCTTAGGATAAGCTAGTTGATAAGTAGTTTGTAAGTTTAGGGACTGATGACCCCGTAGTTAAGTCCCATAGACTATGCAAACATTTGAAGGGAGGTGGCTGTAGCTATTGGAGTGTCCCAAACTGCAATTTCCAAGACATGGACGCGATTTCAGACAACAGGAACCGCTAAAAGAAGACAAGGCCACGGTCCTGAACCGCTAGCATCAGCAAGAGATGACGTTATCTCCGGTTAACAGCCCGTCGAGACAGGAGACCGAATGCAACTCAGCTACAAAGCACCCTCCAGGCAGCAACTGGACACGCAATATCAGCACAAACAGTCCGAAATAGCGTTCGGGAACGTGGCTTCTAAGCACGGAGTCCTATGGTGTGTGTGTGTCCCATTAAAATCATGACATCGTTTGGACTGCAGAAACCAGGCGGAGGAACATCCGGATTGGAGTCATAACGAATGACAGTTCAGGTGAGTCAAGATTTTGTGCTCAGCCGACAATCATCGTTCCGTCATCGAAGAGAAAGTGAAACTCTGAACAACACCGCTTATGTGCAGGAAACACCAGATCATGGTGACGGACGAATGGTTTTGACAGGAGTCAGTATTGGCGGCGTGCGGACCGCCATGTCGTTCAGAATGGCGCTTCGACTGCTCAGAAGTACAGTGACGAGATCATTCGTCCATTCGTTGTGTCCTACGCTGATGCCATAGGAAATGGATTTCTTCTGGTAGACGATAACACAGAGCTGTACTGGTGGACAACATGCTTGAAGTTGAGGGAACTGAACGGAGAGGTCAGCTTGTTCACTGAGCATTTCTGGGATGCACTTGGCAGACGCATTACAGGCAGAACAGCACTTGCCCCAGCGGTTGCAGATATGAATATTGTACTCGTGGAACAATCGTCTAATATCCCTTAAATGCTAACTGATGACCTCGTACTGCTTATACCACGCGGGTGTGCAACTTTACTGGCCGATCGAGGCGATCACACTCCATATTAGAGTAAGGCGGCCAACTTCTTCATATCCCAATGCGGGACGTTTCGAGGATGTGGATGAAGACTTTGAACGCGTGACTCAGTGTTACTAGTGGACTAACATTGTTGGAGGGCCGGGGCGGCAAAACAAAATGCGGCCCGCCGGTCAGATGTATTGGGAAGAGAGAGAGAGAGAGAGAGAGAGAGAGAGAGAGAGAGAGAGAGAATACCTCATTGGAGGTTTTGCACCGTCCTTCTGAAGGTGTTGTATACTTCTGTAAAAAAGGGAACTCCTTTTAAAAGTCCTTATGGCAGTACCAATTTTGAAATGAATTTCCCGTGTCCCGCATATATTATAGCTCGCAGGACCCACATTTCTACCGCTTCGAATGTGTTATTTTTCTATTAAATTCTTGTTTTGCTGTATGCCTTCATTATTTGAGTGAGAAATTTGTGGCTCCGTTTGTGACATGGGCACTAGAAACGTAGGACGCAATAATAGGCACTCGACGGTAATTTTCATTATCTTCCTGTTTATTTTCAGACGAAAGCGTGACCATAATGTTTTTCCCAGTCAGACAGTCGTAGCACGTGCAAGACAAATTTTACTCTGGCAACAGTCAACTGTAAACCCATGAAATTGGTCCAACAGTACTATACTACGAGTACTTGAGCGGTTTTGAAGGAATAGAAGTCAGTAGCCATCGTGTAAATTAGTTCACCAAACCGAAATCGTGGAAGCACGCAAACACAAATAAACAATATCGAGTCTCCGCGGGGGACTAACTTACAACCTAAACAATCGCCGGTTGAACTTCTGCTTCACCCGGAATTTTTCGTCTGGAACCTATTAAGATCTCTGCCCACTTCCGAGAACTAAAGATTGGTGCCCCGGGCTAACAGCAAGTGTTGTTTCACTCAGTTGTGTATTTATTTCTGTTTTTATGTACACTAGACAACGACAGTTACTACATATAATCACACTCATAAATCCGATTCAGGATATGAACTTATGCTTAAGATACGTGGCAATAATCTGAGGAAGCTTTTAGGCACGGTTTTATAGCGATCCGTTAGATATTTAGTAATTTGAAGACACTAACGTGAAATGCGGAACAATAATTACTCTTTGAAAATTATATTTACTCTTTGAAAATGGTTTTATTGGTTGCATTGTTGCTTGAGATGTAATAATGATAAAAGGGTGGAGTATATTGGGATGGAAAGTTATCGGTGTATATAAAATTCTATGTGTGTGTGTGTGTGTGTGTTAATATTTAGCTGGTGGTTGAAAGTCGTCAAATTAAAAAGAAGAAAAAAATCGGACTGAATGCCAGCGATGACGTTTGCGACTCTATAGCAAGGAGGTTACATACAGCGAAACGTGATGCCACAGACCATATCATAGGTCTATGCCTGCTACAATGTCTTCAGCTCTTTCTCTGTAAGGGTAAGCATACGAATAAGCAAATATAAGAATAAATAAATAAAGCAGTAAAAAGGAAATTTCTTTTAACACATCTCTTTAAAAAAAATGGATTTGATGTTTCGCGCATCACATCAAGTGATCGATCTGTGATATTATTAAAATCATTATTGTTGAATTTCGTGATTGGATTCTTCGAAACGAGTGCATTTTTACGTGTGACGTGTGACGTGATCTACACTTTTCCTGATAAACGGTAAGTGCATAGACTTCCGCAATCTGATAGGAATAGTTTTCAGTGTGTTTCTAAAGAAGGTATTGTATTTAATTTCATCCTTCAAAATCAGTCTCATAGCACACTACTGAAAAATAGCTTATCTAATAATCAACCAACACGCGAGCGGAGCCGCGGGTTTAAGCTAGTGTATAATAAAGAACCTGATCCCCTAATTTTTTTGAGCTGTGTAAAATGTTCAAGAGAGTGGGTCAATAAATCATAACAATTTTATTGATATTTATGTACTAAAAACATTCAACATAGAGCTTAACAGATGTTACTTCAATGCAAGGCGATACTAAAGACAAGCTGCAAAATAATTTTTCCCCTTTTCCGTGTACAGTATTTACTTTTCCGTTGGCTTGTTGACTCTTCAAATCCTGCCACACAGACTGCGCGTGTACGTAATTACGGCGATACTGTTTTTATAACGAGCACTTTGTCGGAGCGGAGTGTGAAGAGCGCAGAAATTACGCGGCTGGCGCAAATTGAAAAGCCAGGTGAGCAGCCGGGCGTTAGTCATTCGCCGCTCACGTTGCGGGGCGCTGTTGAAAGAGGCGGCCGCGCACAAAAGGCTGCCTGCTTTCCGCCCGTGGCGTAAAAAGAACAGAAAAAACTGCCAGCGCCGGCGCTTGCCGAACGCTCGTATTGTGCTCGCGGGGAGCGGCGCGCCACGTACCGACACATCATCTCTCTGCCGCGCCTTACGTTTCTTTCCAGGTGCTTTTTACCCACGATGTGATGTGTTTAATTTTGTTGCTTCACTTAAAGAACATACAAAGTGTCCGGAAAAGGGCTCCCTGATTTCAAAATGAAATATCTCGAAAACAAAGATGGATAGAGGAATGCAGTAAACGGTATGTTTATTGTGAAAGCTGTAAGATGTTTATACAGCAGTTTGAAATAATGATTACAAAAGCTGCAAATACTCCTACTAGCAGGTCTTTCTTCCCTACGTCCCTCCCAACAAAATATCAGCCGCGGCGGAGTGGCCGAGCGCATTGAGGCGCGCTATGCTCCAATGCGCGAGGCCGTTCCCCGTCGGGTGTTCGAATCTTCCCGCGGGCATGGATGTTTGTGCTGTCTTTAGTATAAGTTAGTTTATAAGTAGTTTGTAAGTTTAGGGACTAATGACTCCGTGGTTAAGTTCCATAAGCTTAACAAACATTTGAACATTTGAGACAAACTATCATATGGGTGCTCTTAGTGAGAATTGGTCAACATTTTGAAGTAATACTATGAGCTGAAGTTGCTATTTCAGCCGGCCGCGGTGGCTGAGGCGCTTCAGTTACGGTCTGCACGGCCACTACGGTCGGGGGATCGAATCCCCCCTCGGGCATGGATATTTGTTCCGTCCTAGTTCGTAAGTAGTTCATAAGTAGTTAGTAAGTTTAGGGACTGATGACCCCATAGTTAAGTCCCATAGAATATACAAACATTTGAACATTTTTTGCTATTTCAGATCTAAGTTGTTTATGTCAACAACAATACTCGATATTCCCTTCAGACTATTATTTACTTGTCCTGAAGCCTTCAGATAAGATCCTCTACAATTGGTATTTGTTCCACAAAGCTGTCGGAGACCCTGGATAATGGTGCTGCAGGATATGAAATTGGGGAGACGATGTTTACATTCTAGCTGAAAGACAAATAATGTAATACGTCTGAAATTCAGAATTTAACTTCTGTTGTTGCATCCGCTCTTTAGAACATACTGTGTAAAAAGCAAACATCAGTGTTCGATTATGATAGCATTGTCCATGCACAAAAATGTAAGATGCAGATCAGTAGGAAAAACAATAACATTATGTATTAGTAGTGTAGATTTAAATTGTCGCACGTTACACCCATTCTTTCTATTTCATATACGTACATCTGTTTCTGTGATGCATTAGAGACGTTACAGTTCTGTCATTTCATGTTGCAGGACTCTTACGACGTTCTGTCCGACATGACGCACCAGTTACAAGTTCACTGAAATGCTGAATGATCAATCGGTGAATACGCAGAAGCAGTGTAATATAGCCATTAACGTAGGTAAGTGGAACTTTGCAGAATTCTTAAATGCTGTTTTAAGCTTATAATCAAACAAGGAACGTAGCCATATAGCAGTATGAACAACTCTTTCAGGTATCAAACGCATTTCTGAAGATAATCTTTAAGTGCAAGTATAATATAAGACGACTTTTAGTCGTAATCGAGAAGAGTTATTTTCATGCTGTCATTAGAGATATGTCTTAGTCTGCATGCTAAAATTTCTTCCGGATCGGCTCGGACTGCGCTGTATACATGTAATTAATGAGTCGCTTGTAGTTTATACTTACTTTCGGAGACTTATTTCTCCATGTCGAAGTCAATGAAATTGTTGTGATTTCAAGTCTGTATCGTTATTTGCACGTTAACACAGTCTGAAAGACGGAGGAAGGGTGTGAAAGACTGCACGAATATGCTCCAAAAGAAAATTATTTATCGAAGTCTTGAAATAGGCTGTGATAGTAGTTGTGTGCGCCGATTAATCCTAAATGGTGACCACAATAGACATCTTCAGATATTAATTACCTTTAGAGAATTGACAAGTAATTACAACGGTATTTTCCTCCATCCAGCTGCTTGCGTTGAAGTGAAAAGAAGAAAGTAAGATTTTGTGTTTATGAAGGTCATGAGAATATGCGTCGTGTATCGCAGGGCAACAGACAGACTAGATATTCCTTGATTCGGAAAGGCCACGTACTAATCGTGGTAACTGATTCTGAATACGTGACAACGTTGACTGAGCCGTCGAGTCATTTAACATCTACAGGCGTAAACAAAGCAGATGGACACCTGTCCGCACGTCGCTACTCGCTGCCACCCGGCTCGTACTCAGCGTTTCGCTGGCCTACAATACATGCCACACATGCCTCTGATGTTGCAAGTGTTTTGTCACTAGTTAACTTCAGCAGCTTTTCATGCTGGCGCAGATAAATTTTGTGGATATTTATTCAATAGTAAGTACAAAATTCAATCCCTACCACAGAGTGGTGTGTACAAGATCACGTAGAAACATTGTGGGGAAAGTGTATGTTGGTCAGTCTGGCAGGGCTGTAGCTATTAGATTGTCAGAACACGAGAAGCTGGAGGTTAAAAAAAAAAAGAGAGAGACAGATTCTTCAACCCTTGCTGAACATCTGCTCAGAGAAAACCATGATTACGATGTACACTGTGAAATCCTACATCCCCTGAAGAAAAGCAGAAAGACGTCTCTACAGGAAATATTGGAAATCAATAAACGTTTAGCTCAGGATGCCAGTTCAGTATTGAACGATTAGAACCCGTTCCCCTTTACACCTCTACTGAAATAAGTTTTAGTTTCACACTTTCCTTTTCAACAAAAACAATCAAGTCAGTTTTGATCCTTATCATATACTTATTATATTTTTATATACATGTTAATAACTCTCATAAATATGTACTTGTAATGTACTTTCCCGTGAAAAGTCGATTTTCTGTAATAACATCTTTGTAAATCGTAACATGTCTGTAACATCTTTGGAAACATGTATACTACAGTCACTTGTCACCTGATGATGACCTGAGAAGTCGAAAGCCAGTGTGTGACGAATAAATAAGTTTTTCAGAACATCAGGAAGTTGTTCCTTTTTGATATTATCATGTTCTGTTAAACACCAACGGAAAATTCAATTAATTTCATATATAATTGTGTTAAATGGAGTCACTCGAAGTATTTCATAAGGAAAATTGTTAATATCATTACAAGTTGATCGGCAAACATACGATCGTCAACAGCCATGTCTTCTTAAGAATCTTTGAAATACAAAGACTGTAATAGTAAACAAAATACAACACCGGCCAATTCCGATCTTAACTTGTATGACATACTGAATTTCATGAAGTATTCAAGCTGAAATATACATCAGTAACAGTAATAAGGTGAGTTGGAGTGTATTCCGTTCTTTAAATACAAAAAAAAAAAAAAAAAAAAAAAAAAAATAGTTAAAAATTTCAAATCAATTACGTATCGTCACAAGCTAATGGTTAACTGTCCAACATCATACATTTCCACTGCCATGGACGCCGCCGTTGCACCTGCCGAAACCATTGGGGGTTGTGAACAGACCAATAATGCATGTTTCGGCGGTTTTCAGGCCTTGATTGATAATGTGGATACTTACTAAATATTCACGATGCATCTAGAGTATCTTGCCCTAATGCCCATTTACAGAAGGTAAGAGGACTCTTATAATCGTTCCCACGCAGCTCTTGATGACAGTGGTATGAAATGGATGGAACCGACGTCGCTGAAGAACGTATAGGACCCTGCGTAACTCGTGCCTCTTTCTTCGTGCGATTGCACGGGTACTAACGCGCTTATCTACTGCAGCTGCAACCAAAACATCCCACTCGTATGTCGTCACGTGTTTCCTTTTGTTAGGCTATGTATTATACTACCACATTCACGTAAGTAGTTCAAGGGGTTGATAAATGCCGAGGTAGGTTTGGGATATGCTTCCGCATACAGCGTACAAGCACGAACTACGTTCTTTCTCCACACACCATGAGCACGTTGGCCTTTGATGCTTTAGTAAATGTCATCGTGCGCTCACAACATACTGCTTGCACTAGTACAAGCTGACTAGCAAGTCGCAATGCACTGAAGGAGCACAAAATCACGAGGTAAGCAAACGTAAAATCATCGTACCTAGAAATTGTGCAGGTTTCATTGGGTAAACCAGTCTCGAATTGGAATAGTTTCACAATACGGTATTCAGTAAAACAATGGCACTAGTCAGCATCCCCTATAGAAGAGAGGCTTAGTCCTCTGAAAGATTGTAAACATTAGCAGTGCACGCTGTTTATAGTGCATTCTTTCGTTGAGGAGTGTATTTGTTACGTAAATTGGTGTTGTGCACGCGGTGTGATCGCTACGTAGGACGATTTGTGTGTGTGAGAACAACGTGTGATGTCTTTTTTACTGACAAAATGCCGTTTCGCTGTTCTGTGCCGAAATGTAGAGGAAATTACGACTGTGGCCCAAAAGTTACCGTCTTTAAAAGTCCGGAGAAGAAGAAATGGATATCAAGAATTCCCAGGAAATACTTGGCTCCTTCAAGTTAATGAGTAAGTTTTCGTTTTCGTTTTTGTTTAATCTTATGAAAGAGTTTTAAGTCATGACTGTTTAGCGTTTGATATTGCGTTTCATTTTATTTACGTAAACATCCCCATTAGCTTATTCTTCTACGGACGTTTAAAGACGGTAACTTTTGGGCCACAGTCGTAATTTCCTCTACATTTCGGCACAGAACAGCGAAACGGCATTTTGTCAGTAAAAGAGATCACACGTTGTTCTCACACACACAAATTGTCCAGCGTAGCGATCACACCGTACACAACACCAATTTACGTAATAAATACACCCCTGAACGAAAGAATGCACTATATACAGAGTGCACTGCTAATGTTTACAATCTTTCAGAGGACTCTAAGCCTCTCACCGCCGCCATGTTGTGACATCGTGCGAAGGCACGCTTCTATAGGGTGTGCTGCTAGAGTCTTGCAACAAACGCCACTGATATTCTAATTTAGTCTGTTAGATTCAGTAGACACGCTTCCATTATTTCTGGATTTCAGGAAGGCTTTTGATACTGTGCCCCACAAGCGGCTTCTTATGAAATTGCGTGCTTACGGAATTCACGGTTGGATTCACGATTTCCTATCAGAAAGAACACAATTAGTTTTAATTGACGGTAACTCATCGACTAAAACAGAAGTGATATCTGGCGTTCCACAGGGAAGCGTTATAGGTCCCCTACACTTCCTCGTGTTTATAAACGATTTAGGAGACAATCTGAATAGCTCCCTTAGATTGTTCGCGGATGATGCTGTCGTTTATCGATTAGTGAAGTCAACAGAGGATCAAAAGCAACTGCAAAGCGATTTAGACAAAATTTCTGCATGGTGCGAAAATTGGCAATTGACACTAAATAAAGAAAAAAGTGAAGTAATACACATGACCACTAAAAGAAATCCACTGAACTTCAATTACGCGATAATTCATTCAAACCTTAAGGTCGTAGATTCTACCAAATACCTAGGAGTTACAATTACGAACAACTTTGACTGGAGAGAGCACATAGAAAATATTGTGGGGAAGGCGAACCAAAGGTGACGTTTCATTGGCAGAACGCTTAGAAGATGCACCAGCTCCACCAAAGAGACTGCCAACATCACACTTGTGCGTCCTCTCCTGGAGTACTGTTGCCCCTTGTGGGACCCTCATCAGGTGGGTCTGACGGAAGACATTGAGAAGGTTCAGAGAAGGGCAGCCCGTTTTGTTCTATCACGTTACGGGAGGGAAAGCGTCACGGAAATGTTGCACGAATTGGGGTGGAAATAATTAAATCATTAAAAGACAGACGTTATACATTGCGGCGTGATCTGTTTGCGAAGTTTCAATCACCGACTTTTAGTTCTGAATGTGAAAATATTTTGCTAGCACCCACCTACTTAGGGATACATGACCATCCCAATAAAATATGAGAAATCAGATCGAAAACGGAACAATTTAGGTGTTCTTTCTTCCCGTGCGCTATTAGAGATTGGAACGGTAGAGAAAAGTTATGAAAGTGGTTAATGAACCCTCTGCCAGGCACTTGAATGTGGTTTGCTGAATATCTATGTAGATGAAGAAAAAAAAAAAAACTCTTTGCATGCTTATTGGCTCATAATATGAGCCTCTGACATGCAATCCATCCTTTAAAAACCCCACAATAGCCTTTCCATTTCCGCAATATATGCGGTGGAAGTTTCAGGTGATTGGCCCTTTATATAGCACAGTGTCTTAGTTGTACACTTAAAGTAGCGCGTGGCATGAAGGAAGCCGTGGTGCTAGAAGCAGCCGGCAGAACAGAAGGGCGACGTTGCTTTACAGGTAGAGCAAGGGCGATGTACAAGCCGGCTGGGTAGACGAATTGCTGTCGGTTTGGCTGGGCGGCAGAACCGGTTTTGGGTGCGCGCATTAGGAGAGGGTGGGGAGGGAGAGAGGGGCGCTGCGTGGGTGGGAGCTTGGTGCGGCGCCGCCACGGCTTCATCACGGCAGCCCAGCCGGCGTGGGAGTGGGGAGGGGGCAGCAGGGAGCAGGGAGCTGGACGTGGAGTAGCGGCGCCGCTGCTGGCTGCTGCCTGAGGTCAAGAGCGCCGGCCGCTGCTTTGTTTCCCTTTCCGCGCTGTCTCGCTTTCTCCTCGCGTGTCGTGACTCACCGCGCCAGCCCAGCCAGCGCATCGCTCGGGAAGGCCCAGACCAGAGCTGATTCGCACTCCGCCCCGTCTAAACAATCCAAAATCCGATGCAGAGTGTTCCCGTAAAGGCGTGAAGACCACAAAAAATCTCTGTCCTCATAAATTTCAAAACGATTTTACCGAAATACTGTGTACAGCAGCTGTCCTTGATTAACTTTACTGTGGTCGCACCTGAAATTCTGACACGACAGGTCTTCCAGACGACAATAATCACCCACTGAGCTTTCTAATTATGCAGTCTATTTTTACTTCACTTAAAATGAATTATTAGCATCATACAGTGTGTCCAGAAAAGGACTCCCTGATTTCCAAATAAAATATCTCGAAAACAAAGATCGATAGAGGAATGCAGTAAACGGTATGTTTATTGTGACAGATTTTTATGTTTTGAACAGACAAAAAATCAAGTCTATAGTTGCTTGACTTTATTTCGGAAGTATAATTTTGGTAACTCATTTCTTTTCTTTTTTTTTTTTTTTTTTGGCGGGGGGGGGCCAACATATATATTTTTCAAATGATACTTCCACAAGAGAAATTCCGGAAACCAGTTACTACCATGCCACCATACATTCGTTTGGAAAATTCAAATGTTTGTAGAACTTATGGGACTTAACTACTGGGTCATCAGTCCCTAAGCTTACAAACTACTTATGAACTAGCTAAGACTAAGGACGGCACAAATATCCCTGTTCGAGGGGGGATTCGAACCCCCGACCGTTGTGGCCGTGCAGACCGTGACTGGAGCGCCTCAGTCCCCTCGGCCACCGCGGCCGGCCATTCAATTGGAAAGGCGAAGGATATCTTTTCTACCACTGCTGAATAAAAGTGGCCCTGAGTCCTGTTTTCCGCAAAAACACTTCAAAATTCTTGGTGTTCATCATTTTTAAAATCTTCAATTGCCAGGGATGTCAGTACAGTAACCCTAATGGTTTCCCCCAACAGGTAAATATGCTCTGTATAAAATATAAAAACCAATAACTTTCTAGAACGAGTTATAAGAAGTAACCTCTTCCCCAAGACAAAAACAGTGACAACAGTTACACCAAGAGTCACGTTGATTCAGAACGATATGTTTTACTCAAATACTAATTATATGCGAGTATAAAGAAAAAAAGTAATTTGTGTGTGATTGCTAAAACGCGTTAAGTGAAACACATGAACGTCCGCAGCAAAGCAAGAAGGAATTATTCCCATTGACACTCGTGAGTACACTGATCCAAATCCTGTCCTGAACCTTCCTGATCCTGTTCCCTGGGTTTTGTCAAAACAAACAAGCAATGGCAGTTCAAAGAGGTGTGGGATGATTTGTCTTTCATACAACCATTAAAGGTTAAGAAACTATTGTCCGAGATTATTACCAAGAGTGCAAATATAAACTTACTCTGTAAAATCCTAGAAAACTCCTGTACACTCACTAAATCACCTATAACCTCAAACACCTTGAATCTCATGAAATCTAGTCTATAATAATATTTGATGATTAAAAAAAAAAAATAAAAAAAATAATGTGACCTCTGTCGTTTCCTTACAAGACGTTACATTCTTTCTCAAATGGCATTTTAATAGAGAGGAACAAAATAACAATATGTAGTATGGAAATGTGGTTCTGCCTCAGTATAAAAACCAACAAAGATTGTTTGCTCTACGGAGAACCGCATTTCGTGTTATATGTTAGAAAACACAAAAATGAAGAGCTTCACCCACAAAGTAACAATATATCAGTACCACTGGAGGGAAATTATACATTTATACGGAACATCAGTGTATCATTACGTTTTCAACCAACAGTGCGAAAAACACTCTGCTTACAGCATTTACAGCAGAGCTAGATACGTACATCCTACACACTTCATAGTGCTTGCATTAGTCCTCAAAGTTCACATGCGGGATTTCGATGAAGCGCATAAAACAAAATGGAAAACAATCCTAATCTTACTAAAACGACGTTGCAACATTTATTTTTCCGAATCAAAGTATAAACGTATGTTGCAGTATGCTTGGCGAAAGGCAGGTTATGATATTGATAAATCTCACATCATTTTATCATGTCTGCGATAAAAAAATTGGTAGCGCTTTCTCCCAACTAAGTAATCATAACTTTAAGAGACACAAAACTCTGTGTATTTCACGAGCACGCAACATGAAATTAACAGTTCAAAATAGTTTACCGAACACCATTTCTACAATCGCAAATTCTTGTGTAAAAACATGAACACACATTAGCTGCACTGGCGTACACTTGTTCAGACCAAATTTAGAGTCCAGAGAAGCGACCGTTCGCTGCGCAAATCTTAACTCACTCCCCGATATAATCACTCCTATCACGCAGCAGGGTCCGCCTTCTGCCAAGACTAGACATGGGATTGCTTTTCCGTGCACCTATTCGGTCTCTCTCTCTCTCTCTCTCTCTCTCTCTCTCTCTCTCTCTCTCTCTCTCTCTCTCTCTCTCTCTCTCTCTACACACACACACACACACACACACACACACACACACACACACACACTCTCCCCACCACTTCTGTCCCTTAGCTGCTTTTTTATTGGATAATCGCCATTTCCCCTCCAAAACATCATTCATCTTAACATGAGACAGTTCTCTAAGTAAAAACGGTTATTTACTTCCTTACTAATATAAGATTATTTAAATACACACAATATTAATGTTCAGTCCCAACAGGTCTTGTAATTAGTATTACATGAAGTCTGAAATCAATAAATAGACAAATCAGCTTTCATGAGCTTAACAGCTCATGTGGCACAAAATTTAGGCAAATTGCTGACAAATTGTACAATAAATCGACACAATAAATTACATATACGATAGGTAAATCGTGATGCTTGCATTTTAAATGCTACTGTGGAAGAAATTATCTGTTTATAATTCGGTTATAAATTTATATTAGTTAAAATCAATGGTTAAATAAATATATACAAGTGTGACACTTTCAAGATGATAGCTTGAGACAATAAGCTATCATCTGAACCAGAATTTGTTGAAATTGCATGAGACATTGAAAATTAGGTTATTTTAAGCTTCATTTTTCTATATTTTGATGTAGTAGTCATAAAAATTTGTAATTTTTGAAATATTGAAATTATTTTTGGAATAATGAAATACGCGTAATTATTCCAACATCGTAGATGTCTTAAATGTTGACGATAAATAATTTTATATACTATTTATTTTATTTTGAATCACTGGAGTGTGGAACTTGATGTCCTACAGGCACACCCTTAAGAAACGCTCGTCTAACAGCCATCATTAGTTTTGAGTACAAAGCATGAGCCTTTACCTGAATTCCTGCGATTTGGGCGGCTGCTCGGTTTACCCCCTGCTACCTGTGCTGTCTGCTAGCTGCTACAACAGCTTGCCGCGGTCCAGTGCCAGCTGGTCCTTTATCATTCCAAACAATACCATGACTTACACCAATTGCGTGACTCTACAGATATAACTTACCTAAAGTCACAAGTGACCTCACTGAATTAAGTTTAATTTACCTCCTATGGTGCTGTCACTTGCGGTATGATGCCACGTTGCGCTTGGAAATACACACAACACTGTACTTTTTATGATGAAGTGTTGTTACAAGTCTGGTTTCGTGATTTACCGGTCGTTCGGGCTCAGATGTATCCCTGCTCAGTGAACAGGCGCTTTGCATGTGGTCCGGTCTAAACCAGCTCTGCTTCATTCAAACCATTGCCATAGTTAATTATCAAATTTTTAAACATAAAATTGCTTTAACAGTTGCATATGGCTGTATGGGTTTCAGTAAAAAAAATGAGAGAGAGAGAGAGAAGTTTCCCTTTTTCCCTGCATAGGCCGTGTAAATCACCGAAATGATTTCATACATTAATTTGTTGAGGGTTTTGAACAGGTCTACTTTATTCACGCCATTGAAGACCATAATTTTACACTAAAACTGTGTGTCGGACCTAAATTTGAACTCGGGGCCATTCCTTTTCATGGCCAAGTGCTCTGCCGACTGAGTTACCTAGCACGACACAAGACCCGACTTGACAGAATCTATCTGTCAAGCTATACGTGGGAGGAACGTGCACTGTCGGACGTTCAGCAGAGGAGGATACGTCACGCAGGATGCCTCTCTTGCAACGTCTGTAAGAAAATTGCCCCTTGGAGGTCGTCAAAAAATCTCAAAATTCAGAATGCGTAATAATTTTGTTATTGAATGTTGTAGCAAATCACAACTAATGGGTCGCAACAACACTTTCGCAGTGTAAGTTAGAATTTTGAATAAATAAAAAAATTGATATTAATTAACTTAAAACAGTCACTGTAGTAATTAATGAAGCTTGGCCCTATCTGGCTTAGCATTGACTACAGCCTCCAACTAGCACCTCTTACGATTCACGAACAGCACAACTTCACTAATAAATGTGTCAGAATTTGTGTAGTGGTGATGGCGTGTTCGTGTTATAATCAAATCGTAATAGCTGATAGACTCCGATTGCAATGATAATAGCTGAGTACTGTGAAACTGCGTGGTGCAATGAGCTTCACAAATACTACAGTTAAAGTTCCCAATTATTTTAATGATATTGTTTAAAGCATTCAACTTCCTTATAAAACTTTGCATGAACTATTTTTTGGTAAATTGGTTCCAGGGCCAGGGTAGCGTACGCGTGTAACTGGCTGAGCAGAGTTTGGCATTTAACGTATTTCATAAAAAAATTTACTTCCGTCAAGTCTGGTTAATCAACTATAATACTTTGACTACTGTTAGCCTGGTTACTTCCTACATAAATGAAACCAACTTTACTTTATTTGCAAACTCTTGCACTTTAATTACTAGTCTCTGTGGTTGTAACACGTTTAGCAATTCTTTAACTCGTCTAGCAATTTCTTTAAAACTGATCGTAATTACTTTGAAAATGATTGAACTTGTTAGTCAATGTACAGGCTTGCATAATCAACATAATATAATAATGGTGATAATGGGGTGACTACAACTACTTACAAAATTAAGACTGGTTTCAAAATAAGTCATGTATAATTGAACCAAAGTTCTGATTGGGTTGACACTACATTTACATGCATACAAAATAAAATGTTACAAAAGTACTCATCTGCTTTCGTCGTCTTCTTCGTGAAGTGCAAACAAGACATATGATTACAATAGGTACTCTTACTACAACGACGATCACACTCGGTGACAATAGACTCGATACCAAACAATTACTTTTCTTGCACACATGAAAAAACATTACTCTGATCACTTTTGAACATAAATAAACTTATTTCGCACTTCCTTCAATACATTAAACAGTACGCCTCTCAGGATTATTGCAATTGCATAAAACTCACGCCACACTGCGCCTACCGTGCCTCTGCACCATCAACAAAACGTTTGTGTGTTTACTATAGCGAGTCCGCTCCGCGACTACATTTATGTCTTTACTTTGGCGAGTCCGCACCGCGACTGCTTCAGCAGCGCGACACAGCGCGACACAGTCTTTACAACAGGTTCAACATTTTCTCTGGCGCATTGCTAACTTACAGCATAAGAATGTCCGTGCATTCATGCAGGTTTACACATATAGTACATGTTTACACTAAATGATTCAATATAGAAAATGACGTTACATAAGAAATATATCTAGCATACAAGAAATGAAAAATACATGAAATAAACAAATTTAAGACAATATATACATTACGTTAAATCAAACTGTAAGATACAGCTACAGGTGTACTCTTACACGTCTGCCACTGGAGCTGAGTGATCATCACCGATACGCTTTAGTACTTACTAAATGACTCTAAGTACTGGTTAGCTGTTTACAGATTCCTTTGACTTGTAAAACACTGCCGTGAGTGCATCGTTAACGGTCAGAATTTTGTTCTTATCACCCTAAGACAGAAACGGAGAAGCCACAAGGGTAACCAGAATAAACGTCAATGACTCCTGGAATAAAACGTAACTTTCTTATTTTTCTATAGACAAGTCGTAGCGTGCCTTTTGTTCCTTGCAATACTTTGTGCGGTGGAAAGTAATGATCAATATTCAACGAAGCACTAAGTATTTTAACCCGCAAGGACTCGCGCGTGTTCATTTTGCTCACAATAAGCTCAAAACAATCACCATTTAACCAATTTTAAACAGTCAAATGTGTGTTTTCTTATAAACGCAACTATAAATACTTATTTAAATATATTAAGTACATTACAAAATGTTCTTTGACTTTGATTTGAATTTTTCAGGGAAGCCAAAACTGTCTCGGTCCAACCCGCCACTGCCCGCACCGAAACTAAGTTTATTGTGCGGTATCGCTCCCTGTATATCTAGTAAAGCCAACCAATGCCCTTGAACAGTGCAAGGAGTCTCTTTACCAGCTCTTTATTGGACACAATTTCTTCGGGTCTGGTTGTCCCAAATGTTCTGTGCCTTTTACTCTCCAATGCAATGCAATGCATTCGAAGATTAGATGTGATGCAGTTTCATCACCGTCATCACAGATCCTACATTTAGTGTCCTCTTCTGTTATTCCCATTGTATGTAGGTGTTTTTTGAAATTCCCATGGCCCGTCAGCAATCCAACCACGAGTCTAATCTCTCTCCTGTTCAGGCCCAGGATTGCAGAGCTTCTTTTAAAACATGGCTTTGGCATCATTACCTTGCCATGTTTTTGTTGACAGACTTTGGTCCAATATTCTACGTGCTTTCTTCTGAGCCAGTTACGTAGCTCCAATTTGATCATTGCCTTGGTGATTGTCAGGACAGGTTCCGGTCCCATAAATGGAGTCTCTGCCCCCATCCTGGCTAATCGGTCGGCATGTTCGTTACCACTGATCCCCGAGTGGCCAGGGACCCACAATAGGTTTACTCTATTGCTTTCCCCTAGCTCCACCAGAACCCTGTGACATTCTGCAACAATTTTAGATCTTGTTGCAGGAGCTGCCAGTGATCTCAGGGCTGCCTGGTGGTCTGAATAGATATAGATGCTACGATCTTTGTAGCATCTACGCAAATTCTCCTCCACACATGCCCTGATGGCAGTGATTTCGGCCTGGAATACTGAGGCCAGTTTCCCTAGAGAGATGACGCCCTCCAGTCTTGGCTGCACCCCATATACCCCGGCCCCAATGCCTTGGTCTGATTTTGACCCGTTAGTGAACCAGACAATATCCCCCGTTTGGTTTCGAACTATTTTCTCCCACTGCTCCCTACTTCCAATTGTTATATTGAAAGGCTTGTTGAAGCAGTATGGGGTTATAATATAGATGGCTGGCATTTTTCCAACATTTCCTATATTTACCTCACTCACTATTTTAGTGTTTCTGGATATCCCAAAGAGTTCCAGTTGTTGCCAGTTTTGAGTCTGTATGCACCAGCCGCTGCCTCCATATTGACCCAAAGGTGTAATGGGGGCATATCCAGCATGGTTTCCATCCCAGCAGTTGGTGTGCTGCTAATTCTGCCCGTTATGGCTAAGCAGACTAATCTCTGCACCTTACCAAGCTCATTAACAGCAACCTGCTGTTCTACCTTCTTCCACGACACGACCGCCCCATAGGTGATCCTGGGTCTAATCACCGTGGTGTATACCAAGTGCATAGCCTTGGGGCTCAGGCCCCAATGTTGCCACAATCTCTCCTGGTACTTAAAAGTTCTTTGACTTAAAGGCGCGAGTTTTCGCGGATTAATGCAAGGGATGGATTTAGTTCGTATGAATGACGGTGGGGAGAATTTTAGCGAGTGGTTTTTTTGAAGCGTTTGTTGAGCTCCGTGCAACCACTTACCCTCCGTGGTGGAAGACGGCTGCTGGACGGAAGGTTACAAGGAGAAAGACGCGCTGCTCACCAGCGTGAGTGTCTCGAGGTTTTTGCGAGGCTGCACGGCGGATGCGGGGCTCTTACTGTAATTAAGACACGGCACGGCACAGCACGCGCTGCTCTGCTCTTACGTGAATCGCCTTTGTTTGCTCCGGGCTTCTTGGCAGCCTACCTGCTGCGTAAGGTCATAGACGGTTAATTACTAAAATTGGTATCAGAAATGTTCTGACCTGTACAGCTTGTCCAGCATTTCTAAGAATTTTATTGAAATTTAAAGACGTGTTCAGTTCTTGCAACTCAGCTTGCTTGGTCTCATTGATATGATCTTCCTTAGCATTAGTTGCTAAAAATGGCTAATGATAGTCTGGCACATATTGTGTTTTAGTCCTCTGATTCTCGTAAATTGATCATCGATTGCCGTCCGCAGTGGCCAAGGAGACTGAGGCGCTCCAGTCACGGTCTGCACGGCCACTACGGTCGGGGGTTCCAATCCCCCCTCGGGCATGGATATTTGTGCCGTCCTTAGGATAAGCTAGTTGATAAGTAGTTTGTAAGTTTAGCGACTGATGACCCCGTAGTTAAGTCCCATAAGCTTAACAAACATTTGAACACTTTTTGATCATCGATTACTGCTGACACTTCTCCCATAAATTTAGAGATACCACACACCAAACGAAAGTTCAGTGATATTCTATACAATGGTAAATTTTAATATATCAGGTTAGACATTTCCGATTTATCTATATATAAAAGGAAGTGTCCCGATTGACTGATTGAGTGACTCATCATCGCCCAGCCCAAACCAATGAAGATAGAAACTTGAAATTTGTGGAGGGTGTTCATCTTACTCTGTAGGCGTCATTTAAGAAGCGATTTTTCGATATTCCGTCCGTAAGGGGATGAAACGTTTTTTTTAAATACATAGCTATTTAGGCAGTTTTGAAGTTAGAACTACAAAATTTCGTATTTCAATTCAGGGTTTGAATTTAAAAGACACGTGTTTCGGCATTTTTTGAAATTCGACAAACAAGGGGGTAAAATAGGTGACGCAAAAAATTGATTTTCAAAAATATGTTGCTGTTAACTCAAATTTTAAGTTACAAATACGAAACTTAGGATATGGACTCTTGATCAGTATTAAAAAGACAAGAGTTTCGGTATTTTTGGAAATTCAAAATCTAAGGGGGTAAAAGAGAAGATCAAAAATTCTTTTCGAAAATACTTTGTTGTCAAGACAATTTTAAAGCTATAGCTGCAAAAATTGGTATTTGTATTGTTAGTTATGATTTAAAAAATACGTGTTTCGGCATTTTTGGAAATTCAACCATTAAGGGGGTTAAATTGGAGAGGGGGTCTTTTTCGAACATTCATCAGGATTAAAAAGAAACAACTGGTGCAGACCAACCAGCCTAAGCATGCGAAGCAGCGGGGGTTCAGCTAGTTGACCAGTAAAACTTAGAAAAATATGTTCTTTTGTGGTCAAATAGAACATGATGTATGCCCATTGCGTAACGTCATTCAATAATCATCTTTGGGTGTTTTTGTGGCCATCTCACCGTGTTTTCTCCGAAATAATTGATGAGGTAATTTCGCCTTATACAAGACAACTAGTATTATTCTTTCCAGACGTCTTACAGCACTTATGTGAAATAATCAGTAGGATCATTTTATTCCATTTTGAACTCGTTTTAATTACAACGTTATTTGTAAGTTTTTATAATGTTTGTATTCCCTTTGCATGATGTTAATTAAAAACATTGATTATGTTGTTGACTTATTCGTCATTACTGTTCCTTTGTAATATAGTTTGTCAAGTGTGCAACGCGGGAATAGTCGTGCGCTCTAGAGCGCCTTGCTGCGGAGTGCGCGGTCGTTTCTCGGCGGAGGTTCATGTCCTTCCTCCCTCGTGCGTACGCCTTTGTGTGTGTGTGTGTGTGTGTGTGTGTGTGTGTGTGTGTGTGTTATCGTAGCAGAAGTTAAAGTAGTCTGTAAGTTTATCGACCGGTTACCGCTGTATTTAGGTCCCATAGCTTACAAATATTCTTCTTATGTGAAAAATAAATCAAACGATTTATTAAAGAGATTAAACTGAAGTAGAGGCATTGAATTAAAATTTATGCCACGACCGGGATTCAAACCGGGACCTCCTGCTTACTAGGCTGGCGCCTTAACCACTTCTCTCTCTCCCCCCCCCCCCCTCTTTTTTTCTCTTTTGCTCTTTTTGTTCTGTTCCTTGCGGTCGCTGATCTTGTTCGCTGGTGGAAACAGCGACTGTATGGACGGTGTTACGGCACGTCCCCTTCCACTACATCAACTTCAGATCTGCCTCACGTTCCCTTATAAATACGTATTGAATTGCCAAGGTGTCCAACGGCGGGATAGCACCCCAGCTGACGGGAAATCCTGCCTTATACGTCAGGCACAGGTGAGATATATAAATATCAAATAAACAATGTCCAGAGGCATATTTTGTCTCCATATGTATTAAAGATATTAGTATTAATTTTGAGTGCCTCGGTTGCTCAGTGGTAGAGTGCCCGACTACAAATCTGAAGGTCGCAGGTTCGATCCCCGCCAGGTCCTAGGATTTTTATCTGTCACTTTCCACTTCTCATGTGAAAAATACCGAGTAGTACCGTGGTTCGGAACCCACGTTAAACTGTAGGTCCCCCTATAACTGGCTGGGTAAGTCAGTTCGAAGATCGGAGGAAGGCAACGGCATACCACCTGAAAACAGGACCATGCCTAGTAAAGCACTGTGGTGTTTACCTTACCCTTAGTATTAATTTATATCAAGATATTAATCCATTAAGTCTCGGTGGCCTAGTGATTATAGGCCTGCCTAGTAAGATGGTGGTTCCGAATTCGGATCCCGGCCGCGGCATAAATTTTAATCTAATACCTCCACTTCAGTTTAATATCTTTAATAGGTATCGAGACAAAATACGTCTTGGTACATTTATTTGATATTTACAAGAGCAAAACAAAAATAATGGAATGCGGACTTAGAAAATCAGGTGATACTGAAGGAATTAGATTAGGTAACGAAACAATGAAGGTGGTAGATGAGTTTTGTTACTTGGGTAGTAAAATAACATGCGATGTTCGCAGTACAGAGGATATAAAATGCAGAATGGCAATGGGAAGGAAACCATTTTTGAAAAAGAGATATTTGCTAAAATCGAATATTAATTTCAATGTAAGGAAGTCATTTCTGAAGGCATTTATGTGGAGTGTTGCCTTGTACTGGACTGAAACCTGGACGATAAGCAGTGCGGACAGGAAGAGGATAGAGGCTTTTGAAATGTGGTGCTACAGAAGAATGCTGAAGTTTAGGTGGGTAGATCGCATAACTAATGAAGAGGCACTGAACAGAATTGGTGAGAAAAGGAATTTTTGGCATACCTTGACTAAAAGAAGGGATCGCTTGGTAGGACACATTCTTAGACATCGAGGAATCGTAAATTTAGCATTGGAGGGAAGTGTGTGGGGTAAACATCGCAGAGGGAGACCAAGAGACGCGTATAGTAAGCAGATTGAAGTGGATGTGGGTTGTCGTTCTTATGAGGAGATGAAAAGGCTTGCTCAGGATAGAGTAGGGTGGAGAGCTGCATCAAACCAGTCTCTGGACTGAAGACCATAACAACAACATTTACAGACGGTTTATATTCGTTGTCAAGTCTACGTGCCACAAAAACGAAAGAGCCGGCCGCGGTGGCCGAGGGAACTGAGGCGCTCCATTCACGGTCTGCACGGCCACTACGGTCGGGGGTTCGAATCCCCTCTCGGGCATGACGCTGTCTTAGCTAGTTCATAAGTAGTTTGTAAGCTTAGTGACTGATAACCCCGTAGTTAAATTCCATAAGTTCTACAAACATTTGAACAACGAAAGAACAGGAGGCACATCGCAACGGGGGACACTACACTGCGTTGAGCCGCAGGTTGAGGATGTTGACGCGACGGGAAGCGTGTCCGGATTGCGTAATGATAAAGGTGACGACGCTGGCACCAAACGGGAAATCCAGAAACGAGTTCCGTTCCGGCGCACTGTTCCAACGACATCTACAGAAAGTGTTTCTACACTCTGAGACAAACAAAATGTGTATGTGTTAGCATTGCAGTCAGTAACGAATCTAAGAGGTATCCGAATCGGGACAATAGTTGCGGCTTCTCCCCCTTCCCCCTCTGCCCTTCAAAAATGTTCAAATTTTTGTATAGCTTAAGGGACTTAACTACGGGGTCATCAGTCCCTAAACTTACAAACTACTTATGAACTACCTAAGACTAAGGACGGCATAAATATCCATGCCCGAGGGGGGATTCGAACCCCCGACCGTAGTGGCCGTGCAGACCGTGACTGGAGCGCCTCAGTCCCCTCGGCCACCGCGGCCGGCCCTCTGCCCTGCCCCGTTCGGCGTTCGTGTCTTCTCCTAGTATTTGGTCCTCCAAACAACTTTTCGCTCCTCTGCGAGTTCCGTCCGGGGCAAACACTCGGATTTGCCCATCCCCGCTAGATACGGGCTGATTTAAGTTATAATGAAATCCAAAGTAACAGCCACCAATGTAAATGCCCTCTCGCTTCAGAACGAGCGTTGCTTTCGGAATATCGTGTAGAGGTTGGTTAGTTAAGGAGGCCGCAGCAATAACACGGGAACAGGCGTGCCTGTCCTGTCAGTGTTTGGGTGTCGGCATGCGGCGCACGTGGGCCGTGTGAATGCGGACTGCGTCAAGGCTGGGGGGGAGCGCCCCATGTGGTAACTGCAGCGGCCGCTGGGAAGCGGACCGCGGCCTTGCTGATAGCAGCGGCCGGCGCAGCCACAGCCGCAGTCACCTGCCACTCTGACAGGCCGACGCGTAGCAGCTCCGCAGTCGCCTCCAGCACACAGCCGCGGCGCCACAGGTACGTCTAACTGCTCTCACAGGCTGGCTTGTTTTCCAAACACTTGTTTGTGTTGTTTTGGTCTTCACTCCGGAGGTTGCTTTGATGCACCTACTCTATCCTGAGCAAGCCTCTCCTCATACGAATGGCAAATCAGGTATATTGCAATCTGCTTACTGTAATCGTCTCTCGATCTCCCTCAGCGATTTTACACCCCCCCCCCCCCACACGCTTCCCTCAGATTCCTCGATGTCTCAGAATCTACATTTACATATACAGGTTGTCCCACTTAACTGTTTCAGGAAGGAAGGAATCTTAGGGTTTAACGTCCCGTCGACAGCGTGGTCATTAGAGACGGAGCTAAAGCTCGGATTTTTGGTTAAGGATGAGGGAAGGAAATCGGCCGTGCCCATTGAAAGGAACCATCCCGGCATTTGCCTGAATTGATTTCGGGAAATCACGGAAAACCTAAATTTGGATGGCCGGAGGTGGATTTGAATCACCATCCTTCCGAATACGTGTCCAGTGCTAACAGTTTCACCCCATATATCTCTGCAGCTACAAGAGATATTGAAAAACGGCTGTCAGTCGTGAACGTACGGCAGGAGCTTAGGAGCTTATGAAAGCACGTACTGTGCTCAGTCTAAAACGTAAATAAATATTTTCAATATAAACTTACGTTTTTTTAAATAAATACCCTGTAATATTTTTTAATTTTAAATCTATCGGAACAAACTGCGTGGTCATCAGTCCGTAGCTTACAAACTACTTAAACCTAGGTAAACTAACCTAAGGACAACACACACACACACACACACACGCACACACACGCGCGCGCGCGCGCGCGCGCGCGCGCGCGCGCGCGCGCGTACACACACATGCCCCAGGGAGGACTCAAACCTCCACGGCGAGCAACCGCGCGCTCCGCAGCGAGACGCTTTACACCGCTCGGCTACTCCACCGCGGCTACCCTGTATAATTTCTTAAGCAATCAATAGCATGAAAAATCACAGAAGGAATGCCATCGCAATGCGTCAGTTACATCCGGAGAAACTACGAAGCGAAGTTGACGTTTGAAACACGTGAGGCGGGATGCTAGCGCGTGTGCTAGACTCCAGCGAGACTCGCAGTTGAGTGTCGGACACGCGCCAGCAGCGCGCCTCATGTGTTTCAAACGTCAATTTCGCATTGCAGTTTCTCCGGATGTAACTGACGCATTGCGATGCAACCAACGCCATTCTTTCTGTGATTTTTCATGCTATTGATTGCTTAAGAAATTATACAGGGTATCCATTAAAAAAAACTTAAGTTTGTGTTGAAAATAAAATTTCGTTGCGTTTTAGACTGTTTCATAGTACCCAATTTCATAAGCCCCTGCTGTATGTTCATGACTGTGAAAGTTGTTTTTCAATATCTGTTGTAATTCCAGAAATAACTGGGGTGAAACAGTTGAGTGGGACACGCTGTATACTCCGCAATCCACCGTAACGTGCGTGACGGAGGGTACACTGTACCACTACTAGGCATTTCCTTTCCTATTCCACTTCCAAATAGAACGAGGAAAAAATGCCTACATGCCTGTGTACGAGCCATAATTTCTCTTCTCTTTGTGAACTTTACGCGAAATGTAAGTAGGCGACAGGAAGATCCTTCTACACTCAGCTTCAAATTCCAGCCCTCTAAATTTCCTCGACAGAATTTCATAAAAAGAACGTCTTTCCTCCAGCGATCCCCATTTGAGTTGCATTTCCGGGACACTCGCGCATTAGTCGAACCTACCAGTAAGGAAGCTAGCTGCTCGCTTTTGAACTGCTTCCATGTCTTCCTTTAAGATGATCTGCTGCGAGCCCCAAACACTTAAGCAATATTCAAGACGTGGGCGTACAAGCGTTTTATAAGCCTTCTCCTTTATTGGTGAAGTACATCTTCCCAAAATTCTCCCAATAAATCGAAGCCGGTTGTCTGTCTTACTCACAACTGTCCTTACATGTTCCTTCCATTTCATATTGCTTTGAAATGTTACGCCTTGATATTTGAACGACGCGACAGAATCAAGAAGCTCACTACTACTGCCGTATTCGAACATTATGGAATTGTTTTTACTACTCATGTGCATCACCTTTGCCAATCGATCCCTTCTCGTACAAGGAGACCACATGTGTACTGGCTTTTAGAATTTCCTTGTATTTATGGGACGTGAAGTTCAAAACTCAACCAACCATCAGCCAAAGCCATTTGACGCAACTCTCAAAAATTCTCCAGAAAATCGACTTTGAAGTTTTGCAAAGTACATGTAAGTACCAATAATTAAATCAGTCTGTGTAGCTCAGGTAGTAACGTTATGGCCTCACAACCCTATAGTCGGTGGTTCGAATCCCACTGTATCATATTTTTTTCCGTTTTAGAATTGAATTATATAAAGCATTTTGGGATCTCTAATTCCACGTGGTGTCAGTTTTTGTTTGTGTATATGGCGATGACTTTCCAAAAACAGTGTCGTAGATCTTAAAAAACTGAACAATCCAACACTACTGCCGTCAATTAATACTGAAGCCAAAACTGTAAAAAACCTAAAGTTTTTTTTTTTTTTTTATTCAAACCATCATTAACAACTTTCTATAAAATATGGAAAATAACGAATAAAAAAATACGTGTACTTTTCGTAGAAATTACCATTAGATATTGTGTAAGTATTCGAAAACAACGAAGAAAGAAAGAAAAACAAAAGTTAAGACAGCTCTCGAACCTCCGACCCTACGTTTGTAAGGCCACAACGCTACCACCAGAGCTAGTCCGACAGATGCTGCAGTGATTGGTACTTACACTTACTTCGAAACTTCAAATTCTTTTTTTCGAGAATTTTTGAGAGCCGCGTCGTATGGCTTTGATTGAGTTGTGAACTTCACATACCACAAATATAAAAAATCTAAAATCATATACTCATTTGTTCTTCTTTTTAGTAAATATATGCCACAAACTTTTCTCCCCAATTCTGTTGAGCACCTCCTCATTAGTTATGTGATCTAGTCATCTAATATTCATCATTCGTCTGTAGCACCGCATTTCAAAATCTTCTATTATCTTTTTGTCTGAACTCCTTGTCGTCCACGTTTCAATCCCGTACATTGCTACACTCCAGATAAATGCATTGAGAAAGGACTTCCTAACATTTACATTACTTTTGGATAACAACAAATTTCGCTTCTCCAGATATGCTTTTCTTCATGTACTCATTCTGCATATTATATCTTCTTTCCCTCGGCCAACATAAGTTACTTTGCTACCAAAATAACAGAACTCATCTACTACTTTTATTCTCTCCTTCAGCATCGCCTGATTTTCTTGCAGTGCATTCCCTCCGGTTTGCTCTTGTAAATGTTCATGTTATAGCCTCGTTTCAATACACTTCTCTATTCCGTTCAATTTCTCTTCCAGGTCCTTAGCTGTCCCTGACAATCACAATGTGATCTACAATCTGCAAAGTTTTCATGGTCTACTAGCTTAAACCCTCGGCACCGCTCGCGTGTTGGTTGATTATGATTGTAGTTAATGCGCGAAACGTCAAATCGATTTTTTTAAATAGATGTATTAAAAGAAATTTCTTTTTCACTGCTTTATTTATTTATTTATTCTTATATTTTATTACAGAGAAAGAGCTGAAGACATTGTAGCACGTATAGACCAAAGATATGGCCTGTGGCATCACGTTTCGCTGTATGTAACCTCCTTGCTATAGAGTCGCAAACGTCATCGCTGACAACTTTCAACCACCATATCTTCCACCCCCTTACAGCTATCGGTATGGAACTGCTATGGTGTACAACGGAAGACTTCAGACAACAATTACACACGGACCATTCGTTTGCGTTCTGTACTCCACCCTTTTATCATTATCAACCCTCAACCAACAATGCAACCAAGAAAACCATTTTCAAACAGTAAACATAATTTTCAAAGAGTAATTACTGTTCCGCATTTCGCGTTATATTCTTCAAATTACTAAACAAGTATCAGATCGCTATAAAACCGTGCCTAAAACCTTCCTCAGGTATAAATTAGTAATTGTACAAATATTTAAGTCTCTGCGTCTTGTCGTTGGACATAGCGTACACCGAACAGACATGCAAATTATATATAGCTAGCCGATCACCATAAAACCGTGCCTAAAGCCTTCCCCGGGTAGACATTAGTAACTGTACAAATTTTTAGCTCTTTATGTCTTGTGGTTCAGACGTGATAAACGTACACCGAACAGACATTCACATTTATAGATATAAATAATTAAAAGCACCCTAGTTAAGAATTTTTAATTGTGGACGCAATCTTTTCTAGTACTCAGTTTTTTAAAGATTATATAATCTTTTTTTGAAGGACAGCCTGAACATAAATGAGAGGGAATGAGCTCCATTCGATTTCATGTAAGATGTCTGTAATGATTTGACGTCCGTAGACAAAAATTAACATACCTTAAATTATGACAGTTCTTATTCATTTGTAAACAGATAACACCTGAGGATGCAACTTAAAGCCGCGCGGCAGTAGCCGAGCAGTCTGGTGCGCCACGTTGCGGTTCGCGCGGCCTCCCGCGTCTGAGGTTCGAATCCTCCCTCGGGCATGGATGTTTGTGTCGCCTTTAGTATAAGGTAGTTCATAAGACGTTTGTAAATTTAGGGACTGATGACCCCACAGTTAAGTCCCATGAGCCTTAAAAACATTTGAACATTTTTTGCAATTGAAAATTGAGAAACCGGTCGTGTGTCCTTCAATAAATGATTTTAACCTTCGTAGCGGACCTATTCCTTAACATAAGGAATCTTTTCGACTATGGTGCCCTATATATAAAGTTTATCAAAGTCCATGCTTTCCCACGTAACTATTAATAATTTCTTTTGGAATGATCATATTTACATTCGTACGAAAATCTAAACTGAGCAAGGAGTCACATCTCACTCATTCACCATGTGTATGACAAATGTTCATCGATTTGAAATTCGTGTGATATGACACATTGTATGACTGTTCAGACGTGGTTTTCCGCGGAGGATTCGGCTGACTTTGGCCTTGTTATCAGGTTTTTGCACTTACAGTTCCAGGGCCATCTGCAAGAAACGAACGAAGATTAGGATTTAACGCCCCGTCGACATCGTAGTTATTAGAGACGAAGTATTGGCTGGAATAGTTTTTGTCAAGGATGGGGATGGAAATCAGCCGTCCCCTTTGGAAGGAATGATTTCGGCATTTGCCTCTGGATCGCCGTCTTCCCGAATGCGGGTTCAGTGTGCTACGCCGCGGTGGAGTAGCCGAGCGGTCTAAGCCACCTCGCTGCAGAGCGCGCGGTTGCTCGCCATCGTAGGTTCGAGTCCTCCCTGGGGCATGGGTGTGTGTTGTTCTTAGGTTAGTTTAAGTAGTTTGTAAGCTACGGACTGATGACCACGCGGTTTGGTCCGATAGATTTACAAACAAGTGTGCTACCGCTACGCCAGCTAAACTCAGTCGCAAAAGTATTCGGACATCATGTAAATGCGCATAATTTTGCAGTTTTCCGCATGAACAAATATAGAAATTGCACTTTGTAATGTATTTGGGACTCCGGGTACGATGTCGCAACGTGAAACACGCGTCAAATAACGGATTGTTGTTGTACATGTGTCTGTTACGTAATATTTCCTGAAAACGGAATGGGAAGGTGCAACAAAAGTATTCGGACAAAGGCGGACAACGTGAGAGAATAGTTCATTCCGAGACGCATAGAGGGTGAAGCGACTGCAGTGTGTTAGACATTTCCGCGAGACGATAGCGATGATTAGTAAACACGTATAGCGAGCCTGTGCAGGTCGCCGATGGGACACAGAGGGAAGTGTTCCACGTTAGAGCAAAGGCAACGTGTCGTTTGTCTTCAAGCGAAGGGGAAAACCTACCGGGAAATTCCCGCAATAGTGAACATGAAGAAAAGTACAATTCACGACATTATTAAACGGTTCGAGAAAGAAGACCGATTGGGATTCCGTGGCAGTACAGGACGGCAACGGACATTTTCACAGAGAGATGAACGTGTCATTGTGCGAAAGGTACAACAGAATCCGAAAATATCTGCCACACGTATTGCAAGTGAGGTGGAGGGAGACCTCGGTATAAAAGCTTATCCCGAAACGGTGTGGAGAGTACTACGACGATCGCAGTACCATGGTCGAGTAGCACGGCGAAAGCCATTCATAAATGCAGTGAACCAGAAGTAACGTATGCAGTTGGCGAGAAAAGACGCCGAATACGATCAGGCTTGGTGGACTCGGGTGATATTTTGCGACGAATGTAAATTTACACTATGGCAAAGCGACGGAAAGGCCACCGTGTGGCGAAAGACCAATGAAGAGCTGAATCCTAGGAACCTCAAACCAACAGTAAAATTTGGAGGTGGGAGCATCATGGTGTGGGGATGCATGTCCGGCAATGGTGTGGGTGATTTAGTGTTCATTGATGATGCGATGAACAAGGGAGCGTATTTGAATATACTGCGAGGACATTTGAAGCAGAGTGCACGACATCTAGGTATTGCGAACAACTTTCATTTTTATGAGGATAATGATCCCAAGCATACCGCGCATATTGTACAAATGTGGTTGCTCTTCAATTGCCCGAAAGTATTGCACCCCCCTCCCTAATCACCAATCGAACATTTGTGCGATAAATTGAAACGGATCCTCCGCGCGGACAACATCTATACGAAGGAGACCTTAAAAGAGAAACTGAGCCAAGAATGGGCAAATATAGGCCCAGATTTCACAAAAAAACTCGTGGAAAGTATGCCTAGTAGATTGGAGGAGGTATTGAAAATGAAAGGTGGACCCACAAGGTATTGCCATTATCGTCGTACATCTTATTAACATTTATTGGACAGTGTCCGAATACTTTTGTAGCAACAGGGTGTGCAGGTTGTTTCATTTTTGTAGTTAATTTTTCTGTTATTTATTTTTTGGAAACGTAATAATACAATAATTAGTTTCTAATTAATGTTATGCATATATATTGCTAATAAATGTGTTTGGGTTTCATAGTCAGTGTTTCTCGAGTACTCATTGTGAAACTTCGCACTGTCCGAATACTTTTGCGACTGAGTGTATGTTGGTTGGTTTCTCGCTTAGTAGTCTTAACACCGTGACCACATAACCATGACACCGCGAGTAGTTATTCTAATTAGCTCTTGAGCTTACACAGTTCATTGTTTCTATTTAGTCTTTTTAACACATTTGCACACCTTCTTCCTGTTATCACGACTGATACGTTCAGTTTTGAGGAGCTATCTTACCATTAACTCTTAAGGCGGTGCAAAGAGTCGTTTCCTTTGTGGGGTAGTACGTGCAGTCTCGGGAATACTGAGTCCGTCTGGCGTATGGTAAGGGTAACTGCCTAGCAAGCAAGAGACCCGGGTTTGAATCAGGTACGGCACACATTTTCATACTTTTTGCATTGATATTATTCAAGGTCTGCATCAGCTTAGGTTCTAATTCCTGTTTTGACAAATTTATTGTAAGAACAGGGAAAGGAAAAATTATTTCAGCCAGTCGGCACTTCAGTATATCAGTTGCAATGACAAATATTTCAAGTGGATTGTAACGGAATGAGGCTCACAATACCGTTCCATTGTTAAATGCTAGATGCGATAAGACCTTATTCATTGTCAGTGAACTGGCATTAAACCTGGTATTCACGGCTCGCAAGCTATTGTAATTGGCTGAGACTCAATGGTTAAGTGCCGCTGTTGTGGACGTAATTGACGTGCGTGTGTCTGTGTGTGGGCGCTCTCATTAGTGCCACGCGGCGTTGCAGTCATTGTGCGCGTCGATCTGCGCCGTTTTGCTCTGCTCCGCTCTGTCCACAGACGGGAAACCCGATAGCTGCGAGCTGTTTACCTGCCGCGGGCTGCATCGCCTGCACCGCGTGGTTCTCGTGTTTACCTCCCCCTCTCAGTACCGGCGTGGCTGCCGTCTACTGAACGAGAGTATTGTTGCCGGAGCTGCGCTGCTAGTTACAGAGATCAAGCATACAAAATTGGTTACGATGTCAGGCACAGGAGTTTAAAAACACGTTGTTTCATGTGCCTCCACAGATAAGTCATAAATTTTAAGGACCGTAAAAGTGGGAGGCCACCGACGATGGAAGTGGACATTCTGCTCTGCCCCGTGCAATCCATTGTCCTAGAAAGGACTCATCCAGGTAACGTCGAACGTGCGCAGAGAAACGAGGCAGGCGCCATCCTGGATCAACGTGAAGTCATCAGAATCTTCCAAGTTGAGGAAATAACCAGTCTTGAAGCATATCTAGATAGTTTAAACCTGTATTATCGTCCCCGAAGGACCCCAGCAAGACGCGCGCTTACACGCCTAGCTCATCGTTTAAGGGCGGCCTCAGAAGAAGCGCAGGGAGAGGGTGTATAGATCGCCTAGGAGAAGCTAGGGGAGCTTCTAGTAGTTATGTCCAGACCTGGTGATGTCTACAATATTCTGATTGTTGTAACCGTGTCTCTGTATAATAAAAGTATCTTTCTTAGCTCGTGGTTTCTTGTTTACTTCTCATCTAGCCTGTGTTCCTAGCCGGCCACCTCGGCAGACGACACCGGACACAACAAGACCTATGACATTTTTTTCCCTGAAGAAGTAAGGTCCATACAGATACGTCGATAAATGTTTGTTCAGTAACATAAGATTTTCACTTGAACAAACTGTTAACGTTAAGCGAATTCACTTCACCAGAAAGATGAAAAGCGGATTCAGCGGAGAAAATTAATCGTTCAGAAAAATTGTCTTCTTCCGTATCGTGTAGCATGATACAAAATTCATACCTTTTGATGTCAGGAGGCAATAGTTGATATAGCTACATTTTGTACGGCTTCAGGGGTAGATGATGTTGGAGAATTTGCCATATCGTTGGACGAGGTACGTTCTTTGCTTACTAGTACCGTGGATTTATTTATTTACTCATTTTCACTCTTTGTGTACACTGTACAAATGTGCTCCACATTTTTATTCGATGTGCGTGGACGTTCCCTGTTTTTCTCTTTGCATATGTGAAATTTCGATGGGACTAATTAATCTGCATAAGCCGAGGCGGTTGTTCATTAAACCGGCGGCGACAAGCACGCTGAACTCCAATAATAGACTCGAGATTTGTTAACTGCAGCACACAAAATACTTTTTCCTGTCGTGTCGCTGTTTTACCAACTACGGACTATCAATTTGAAGATTAGATTGCATTACTACTTGTTTACTAATGATCTGGAACGTGTCAGTGTAACAACAAGTATCTTTACATGATATTTTAAAACAAGAATTTTTTGTTTCACAACTACTTATTTATACGTAAACATTCATTTTCTGAGTAGGAGTTAGCATTCAAAAATTCTTTTAATTTCTTTTTAAATGCTATTTGGCTATCTGTCAGACTTTCGATGCAATTTGGTAAAAGACAAACGAGTTTTGTGGCGGCATAGTTCACCCTTTCCTGGACCAAAGCTAGATTTAACATCGAAAAGCCAATATACTTTCTCCTAGTGTTATCATTATGCATGATGACATTACTCTTGAATTGGGTTTGGTTGTTAATAACATATTTCATAAGTGAATACATATATTGTGAGGCTACTGTAAAGATATCTAGATCATTAAATATATTTTTCCGGGATGATTTGGATGGGATCCAACAAGGAATTCTGTCTTCTTTAACCCAAAGGTTACACTGATAAGTGGTACTTCTCAGCAGAAAGAAAACTCTACACAAAAATGAAGTGCTAGACTATAATACTGGTATTACTGGTATGTATGTTTCAGTTAAACCATTTAATATGATACTATGTGTAAAGGTATTGTTCGAACAGTGACACGGGGGAAGAAGGGGAATTCAGATAAAGGGGTTGTGGCGACCAAAGTTGTTGAACTGGCTGGTGGTTTCAGAACCGAAATTTCGCACTCTGATCTACATGATCAAGCTATTTACAGTGACGGAACCTCTGAGTATGTTTCCGATAATGTCATCTACCTATAGAAGTCGAATTGATAGAACAGAAACAACAACTAACCGAAGGAATGAAAACTTCAATAATATCGCTTAACAAGTTTCTTGTAGAATGTCGGTTTGCGTAATTCTTTTGGTGCTTCTGGCGTGCACATTTTAGTAGACTGCCTCTTATTTTTAGACCAAATAGCGGCAGCTCCGTTGCCGCCAGATGTTCTTCTCTATTTATAACCGATCATCGACCGAATGTGGAGCGATTTGTAACGTTTTGTGTATTGCCTGACTACCGTCTAAAGCTGTAAGACGAACTGCTTAATCAGGGTGACGAGCCGTTCCGTATTATTTAAGTTTAGTTAACGGTTTTAGACCTTCCAAACAATTTAACGGTATCCTCCGTGCTGTGAACCAGTGTGACTGTGTTGGCGATGATGGGTGACACTGCGGAGGACGGAGTGTGACTTAACCTCAGATTGCTTTTTCTCTCGGTTTTAAGCACATGTATTACTATTAGGTAGCTATAGGCGACACACACACACACACACACACACACACACACACACACACACACACACACTTGTGTATACACTATTTTTGTTTTTTTCGTTTAGTGTATACTTTTTAACACGCTGTAAATTGACGTTGTAGTTTAAAAGTAGTGGGACGCCATATTATATATTGCAAAGAAGAATAAAACGGACAGGAGATGGACAGGGCATAAAGATAACATACACAACTGACAACTCTATTCTAAAATACACCCCGCAACTAACAACATACACATATCTATACCAAGAGAAGCTGGAATATATCAATTACTGTACAAACAACACTTGCGATTGCAGATATATACAAGGTGCGTCTGAAACGTTCCGTGAATGGTCTTAGTAAATATAGGAAACGAGGGTTACAAATAAAATACGTCTACTGGCCTTAAAAGCAGTCGTCGTTGGCTACTATACGCTTCTGACGCTGGTTGTACAGCTGTTGTAAACTGCCATCAAACGCTTCTTGTCGATTCGCTCGAAGCACTGAGGTCACGCATTGTTGGATCTCCGCAACCGTTGTGAAGCGCGAGCCTTTGATGGCTGATTAAGGCGGGGAAACAGAAGTCTGCCGCCGCAAATGTTCAGATGTTTGTGTAGCTTATGGGACTTAACTATGGGGTCATCAGTCCCTAAACTTACAAACTACTTAGGAACTAGCTAATTCTAAGGACGGCACAAATATCCATGTCCGAGGGGGGATTCCGAACCCCCGACCGTAGTGGCCGTGCAGAACATGACTGGCGCGCCTCAGGCCCCTCGGCCACCGCGGCAGGCTCTGCCGCCGCCAGATCTGTAGATTAAGGAGGGTGTGGGAACACAGTGGCGTTGCGTCTAGCGAGAAAGTTCAGCTAGCGGATGGCAATGTGCGGAAGGGCATTATCGTGCAGGACATTCCACTGTGCACTCGAGAACAGTTCCGGCCGAACTGCTTTATCACCAAACACTTGCAACAAAATTCCGAAGGTCTCCTTCGCCGTTTTGTCTAATTAGAAACAGAAGTTGATGTTAAAGCATTGCACCATGTTGCGTTACATGTTGCAATCACTCGCTCAATTTCTCACATTGACCCTTAGCTAGGTCGCAACGTGTACCAACGCTTAACTGTAGTGCTTTGGACAATAGGAGGGCCCTTGTGGACATGTCCCTCAATGCTTATGTCCGGGTACATCATCCCCAGAGCGGTTTTGTAAAATATGCGATAATTCACAGAACTGTTCAAACGCACCTCTTAGGACAAACAAGTAGAACGCTTCATGTCCGATACAACGAACGCATTTGGACCCGGAAGTATGAAACAAACCCTCCAGATTTGCTGAAGACCTAAGGCTACACTATCACAAACCAGCTTCCAGAGAAGAAGGGAAAATAATTGAACAACAAAAGCCACCTTTTAACTCTACAAGAAAATTATCCCAAAAAAAGTAGAGAAGAAAATCATATGTTAAAGTGCACACATCAAAGAACCGATTACGCTAATAGGCGTAGATAAAATAGAAAACAAGCCCACTCCCTTCATCATTAAACTCTACACAAAACTTTAAATATAAACTGAATTCATCAAAAGCACCCAAACGTTTCTACACACACACACACACACACACACACACACACACACACAAAACAAATGAATTCCGAAAAGAGTTACAGCTGTAAAACTGGGACAGATGACACATTCAAAAAGAAAAAGAAAAAAATGAACGAAAAACGCACAAGAAATTACGTTAACGGAAGAATTTTTTCGTTTTGAGCCTGCGACCAGATGGAAGAACAATAACCAAAGTACCCACTTATGTAGCTTCATATCCCTCCTCGTTATATATAAAATAGTGTCAGTGTGTTTGTATAGAATACAAATCTACAGTTCTATCCCGATATTAATCGAATTTTGCGCTCTCGAAACAATACAGACATCACTGCCTATCTAAGATTTTAAACGATGCCGGGGGGGGGGGGGGTACTTAGACACCACTTCACTGATCACCATGAAATATGTGTGTGTGTGTGTGTGTGTATAGATGGGGAGAGGGCGATGAAGGAGAGATGACTAACTTAAGACTGGAATAAATAAATAAGTACCCGGGCGATGCAGTTTTTTCAGCTACTTTTAAGTAAAACGAAACAATGGTTATAATCTGTTAGTTCTACATCCTAAAACGACAAAGTAATTTGTAGATAAAACAACCTACTGGTGACGTCATGAAATAAAAGAAGGCGACAATAAATTGCAGCAGGAAAACGAGGTTTCAATTTCCAAAAACGAATAGAAAGGAAAGGGAATGGATATTTGTAATAATTTGGGATTTCCTTGTTTAGTGCTGATGTTCGCTTCAGGTAACAGCATCACGACCTCTGCGCCTACTTCAGAAACATTTTCCTAGATAGGGGCTTGTGTAGAAACAATCCCTGGAGACGAACTTAGAAAAAGCCGTGGACCGGTCGACACGGCGCGGCGTCGCGTGCCGTATGAGCAGCAGGCAGCCTGACAGTGTTTACCAGGTGGCAGCGCAGAGTACCGACTGCGCCACAGCGAGCTACGTGCGGCCGCAACCCGTGTATTATGCGCATGCAACAGGCTGCCGCTTTACGTAACCTGCCGCGGGATATCCGCTCACCTCCTTTCCTCTCGCTCTTTTGTCTCACAAACTGAGCTTTTCTTTGCGAAACACTGTGTGTGTCACGAACGAACACGCAACAGGTGGTTTCCTAACCTGTCAGTAAAATATTTGTCATTGTCATCATCAAATGTTTGTATAGTTATGGGACCTAACTGCACTGGTTATCGGACCCTAAGAACACACATACACACACACACACACACACACACACACACACACACACACACACACTCATGCCCGTCGGGAGGACTCTAATCTCCGATGTGGAACGAACGCGCGCACCGTAGCAGGGCGCAAAACAAGTATTCTGTCTTATACCAAGTCTTAGTTTAAATTTATTCCGCTTTCGCAGATCAAATGTCCAACTTTTCTTTACTTGACAAGCATTTTATACCTCTCCCTTCCTCTTTTGCCTTTCACCATTCATTCTGAATCTATCTTTATTACACAGTCACTCCTCATACGGTGTCTGGCCCAGATCATTTTTATCCTAATGATTCGATATCTATATAGAAGAAATAATCAATGAAAGTTTTAATGGAAAAAGAGTTTGTGTTTGGGGTCGGAGAGTAAGTCCGTAATATTTATTGGTGACATGGTTGTCATGACAGAAAATGCAAGTAACATGAAAAAAATGTTAAATGTTGTTAACATTGTCGAAGAACCTGGAGTGATAATTAAAAGATGACCAAAAGCTTGATAATAATTGGAAGAAAAAGTAGCAAATGTATTAGTATGGGAAGAGAGAAAACAGAGGTAGTACGTAACTCCCGTATTCCGGATCCACTATTATGGATAATACGTACTGCACAACAGAAATTAGGAGAAGAGTTAACATGGCAAAGAAGGATTAAACAGAAAATTTAAATTACTGTATGGAGCACTATGAAAAGATTTAAAAAATGATTTGTTAAGTGTTAAGTCTGGAACGGTGCAAACACATGGACATTACCTAAGGAAGATAAAAGAAACTGGATATGTGGATATGGAGGACAGAATAAGTGAAATGGGACGACTGGGGAAGGAGGAGGACGTATTAAGAAGAATTGGAGAAGACGTTATGTTGAATTTGAAGAAAGACCCCCTAGCAGAGATCACAATACTATACATCTGAGAGTAGCTGAAAACCCACCTCCCCTTCAATCGTCTTCCATCTCCCTGCCCGTCTCTTCTTCTCCTATCCCTTGCCCATCTCTTCCGCCCCCTCTGTCTGCTCGTTCCCTCTGTTCATTCCACCTCTTCCCCTTGTGGAAACTCACATATCTGTCAACCTCCGTGGTGGTCAGTGAAACACTGTCAAAGTTTATAGCAAGGTGCCCTTGGCCAAGCACCATACCCTGACTTGCGATTTATATATCCCTCCATGAGAACATTCATACATGATTGAACTTTCTAATAATTAGTAAAACGGCGTCAAATTCTCTTGTAATATACCCACTTGTTTTGATGATTAAGTGTGCAACTTTCTTCAGTCTGAATAAAACTGTAGGTTTTTATCAATTGCTAACAAACACACATAGGGACACTCTTCTTCATATGTGAAAAAGATAAAATTAAAAATCGGTACTTCTATTTTCGTGTTCACGTTTATGCCGCATCAAAGCAGTAGCAGTGTGTCCCTTAATCTTCCTACGGCTACAGCTTCCAAACAGTTGTGTATGGCGGGATGACTGGATGACTCTCGAGAGAAAAGTGACGGATTTTAATTTTTTGTTTTTTACCGATTTTTGAGCTGCTCCTTTGGGCTTTCCCTAGTTTTTTTTTTACTCTAAACCACCCAGTTTTAAAACGAACAAAACAAAATTATTCAAATTGGCCAAGCCAATTCTAAGTTTTAGCTAGACTAAAGAACATAGTCATTTTTAGGAGGTACTCGCCATAACATATTTTTAGAGAAGGCAGAGAGAGAGAGAGAGAGAGAGAGAGAGAGAGAGAGAGAGAGAGAGAGAGGGGGGGGGGGTGTAATATTTACCGAAACTGGTCGTCGCTAATAAATTTATAGCATTATGAACTTGACTATGGAGTGTTTCTGCAAATTCAACATAACTTGTCCTCCAATTCTCCTTAATACGTCCTTCTTCTTACCCAGTCGCCCCATTTCACTTATTCTATCCTCCATATCCACATCTCCAGTTTTTTTTTTTTTTTCATCTTTGGGTAATGTCCATGTGTTTGCGCCGTTCCAGACTTAACACTTAACAAGTCATTTTCTCAGATCTTTTCATAGTGCTTCATATAGTAATCTAAATTTCTGTTTAACCCTTTTTTGCCATGTTAACTCTTCTCCTAATTTCTGTTGTGCAGTACGTATCATCCATAATCGTAGATCCCGAATACAGGAGTTACGTACTAGCTCTGTTCTCTCTTTTCCTATAATAATACATTTGCTACAATTTCCTCCAATTATCAAGTTTTTGGTCATCTTTTAATTATCACTCCATGTTCTTCCACAATATTGACATGTTTCATATACGTTGCATTTTCTGTGATCACAACCATGTCACCTATAAATATTGCGGACTTTACTCTCCGACCCCAACACAAACTCTTTTTCCATTAAAACTTTCATTGATATCGAACCGTGTTGGTGACAAACAGCAACCTTATTTTGCACTCCTTTCCTGTTCATTTTCTGTGGTCGTCGTATCTCTTGAATGGCCGCGTGCTCTAAGGCGTCTTGCTACGTAATGAGCGACCGTTCCCGCCGAAGGTTCGTCTCCTACCTCGGGCATGGGTATGTGTTTTTTTCTTAGTGTAAGTTAGTTTGTAAATCTAGGGACTAATGACTATAGAGTTCGGTCCAATAGGTTTTCAAATACGAGGGGTGTTCAAATGAAAAGGGTACAAACGTTTTAACAACCAAACCGTTTGAAATTTGAAGATGCCGCTTTGGGGATAACGTCGCGCGACATCTAGAGACGCGAATGTAGTATCGTAACCTCCCCCTAAAAAAATTCAAGGCTGAGCCCTCAGCAGGCAAGGTGGTGCTCACCGTCTTCCTCGACGTCCGAGGTCCTATTCTCATCGAATTCTCCTCGAGCATGGAAAAACCATTAACAGTGACGTGTACTGTGAGACACTCCGTAGCCTACGCAAGTCCATCAAGACCAAACAACCTGAGCTGCTCAGGGAAGGAGTGATCCTGATCCATGATAAGGCGCGTCTACACGTCTCCAGGGTCACGCAAAATGCACTGGCAAAGTTCAAGTGGGAGCGGCTTGAGCATCCGCTCTACAGCCCGGACATGTCGCCCTGTGACGTCCACCTGTTTGGACTCCTAAACAAACATCTCAAAGAAAAGCGCTTCAACTGAGACGACGAACTAAGGGACAAGTAGACAACTGGCTGTTGTCACAATGGCAGGAATTCTGGAAATAGGGAATCCTTCGGCTCTTAAACAGTGGGATAATCGTGCTCAGGCCTCAGGCGATTACTTTTGAATAAAGACGTCAATTATACCCATAGTGTCATTTCGTACATTTTCATTTGAACATCTCGTATTTGATCATTTCAACACCCAATCAACTATGTTTCCTTAGGAGTGCCTACAATTTACCCCATCTGACACAGTCAAAAGCCTTGCCAACTGTTAAACATAAATAAATGTTTGCCTTGTTCGTTAGCTGTTGCCACTTAAATCACTTAGAAATTCTAAAAAGTTTTTGAGTTGCACATTTTTTTTTATTAATTCACACCTAGGACATAACGTCAGATGCTCCATAAGGCTGTGCGTGGATGATGATGTACAAGCCGCGGTGGAGTAGCTGAGCGGTCTAAAGCGTCTCGCTGCGGAGCGCGCGGATGGTGTATGTGTTGTCCTTAGATTGGTTTACCTTAGTTTAAGTAGTTTGTAAGTCGATGACCACGCAATTTGGTCCGATAGATTTACAAACATTTGAACTTTCTTTTATGTACGAGGCGGGGTTTTCCAAGTAAGTTCCGTTTTGTTATAGCCACTAGTTGTAAGAGTGCGTCGTGTACCGGCACGGCTCGGGAACAACTGTGCTCAGTTTCAGCTCTGTAGCTAACCTGTACGGTTCTGTTCTGTGCTTTCAAAATGTTTATTACCTCGGCCGCCGCGTGTGAGGTTCGCTCAGTGGTAGGATTCTTGTCAATAAGGAACCTGTCTGCTGCAGAAATTTATCGACCGATTTGCGAAGTGTACGGTGATACTGTTATGAGTAAAAGCAAAGTGCGTACGACAATTCAAAGATGCGAATGCCTTAATCAAGGCTAGTAAAGACGTAGGTCTGAGGATAAGAAAACACAAAACAAAATATTTGGTTAGTACTAGAATGCCAATAGCAATGGATCAGGAAATGATAAGAGTTGGTCACATGCAGTTTGAAGAAGTGAACGCGTTTAAGTACTTAGGTGTGGAGATAACGTCGAGTGAATCCGAGCTACTTCTCACTGAATAGATTACTCTCATCACGGTTATTGTCTAGAAATTTAAAAATCAGAATGTACAAAACTGTTGTTCTTGCAGTTGTGCTGTATGGGCGTGAAACTTGGTCTCTCACTTTACAAACTGGAAAAACGTTTCGAGCGTTTGAAAACAAAATTTGGAGGAAAATGTTTGGAGCAAAAAGAGATGACATTATCGGGCAGTGCCGAAAACTGCACAACAAAGATGTTCATGAATATTCGAGCCCTAACATACTTACATTACGCGATCAGCCCCAGTGGACCGCGTGATGATACAATCAAGGCTCTCCATTCATCACGATTCTACATCTACATACATACTCCGCAATTCACCGTAAGGTGCGTGGCGGAGGGTACACTGTACCACTACTAGGCATTTCCTTTCCTATTCCACTCCCAAACTGAATGAGGAAAAAAAGAATGTCTATATGCCTCCGTACGAGCCCTAATTTCTATTTCTCTTATCTTGTCTTTGCTATCTTTACGCGAAATGTTAGTAGGCGGCAACAAGATCGTACTACACTCAGCTTCAAATTCCGGCTCTCTAAATTTACTTAACAGAAATTCACGAAAAGAACGTCGTCTTTCTTCCAGCGATCCCCAATTGAGTTGCCGGAGCATTTCCGCGACACTCGCGCATTGGTCGAACATACTGGTAACAAATCTAGCTACTCGCCTCTGAACTGTTTCTATGTCTTCCTTTAAACTGATCTGCTGCGGGTCCCATACACTTGAGCAATACTCAAGACGTGGTCGAACAAGTGTTTTATACGCGGTCTCCTTTATAGGTGAAGTACATCTTCCCAAAATTCTCCCAATAAACCGAAGTCGGCTGTCTGCCTTACTCACAACTGTCCTTACATGCTCGTTCCATTTCATATCGCTCTGCAATGTTACGCCTAGATATTTGAACGACGCGACAGAATCAAGAACCTCACTACTAATGCTGTATTCGAACATTATAGGATTGTTTTTTCTACTCATGCGCATCACCTTACATTTTTCTACATTGAGAGCTAGCTGCCATTCTTCTCACCAACTAGAAATTTTGTCTAAGTCATCCTGTATGCTATTACAGCCAGTTACAGACCACACCCTCCCATACACCACAGCATCATCAGCAAACAGCTGCAAGTTACTACTTACTCTGTCCATCAAATTCTTCGCTGCCTGCTTCCAGTTTTTCAAGGCCTCAAGTTTTTTGCAGATCTTCTCTTATTCCGTCCATCCACTTCTTTCTTGGTCGTCCCATTGGTCTTTTGCCTGTTGGTATCATCTGCATGGCCACCTTAGCCCATCTCTCCTCACTCATACGTACCACATGTCCTGCCCATTCTAATCTTCCACTTCTCATCAAGCCCCAATGTTTGGTTCACTATAGAGTTCTTCTAATTCTATATTGTGCATTCTCCTCCATTCTCCTGTTATGTTGTCATGAACCGGTTCAAATATTTTCCTCAAGCTTCTCCTTTCGAAAACTACGAGCCTGTTCAATTCCTGTTTTCTAGTGCTCCAGCACTGACACCCGTGTAGAATGACAGGAAGAATTAATGTTTTATACAACCTTAGTTTGAGTGCTCGTGGTGTGCTCCGGGTCACGTAGCTCGAATGGACAAAGGAAGGCAGAATATTGGTAGGGCACTTAGAGGGAAAACGTCCGGTGGGGAGACCGAGGCGTAGATAGGAGGACAATGTGAAGGACGACTTGAGGAGATTAGGTATTAAAGGCGACTGGAAGGCAATAGCGCAAGACAGGGACAGTTGGCGAAAACATGTTGCTGCGGTAATGGAGTTTAAAGTGCGGTATGGCCAGTGAGTGAAGTTTGCAGATGTAATGTGGCAGGAAATGGTGGACGTTAGATTCCATTTGTGGGGCCAGCCCCCCGCGCGCCTCCTCGGCTAATGCCCCGCGCCGCCTGCAGATAGCGAAACTGCGCCACTACACCGTCTGCCCTGCAGCTAATGGCTCTTATCTCTGCCGGCTGCCGCCACGCCCCCTACTCGCTCTAGCTCGTTCCCTTTCCTTTGTCCCACCACTCGTTTCTGCGGTCTCAGCTCTGCCATTACTGAGCGCCGTTCCCTGTAATGGTATTGGAAGCGTCTTGCTATTTTCAAATTCTCTCAAATGTTTGTAAATCTAAGGCACTTCTGTGGTTATTAGTAGTCCTCGGACTTTTAGGTTCTAAAAATATGAAATTAAGTACCTAAAATAGGTTCTATAACTAAAGAACGACTGAACCGATTCGACTCAAAATTGGTGGGGAGGTAGCTTAGAAGCAGGAGACGGACATAGGAACGTTTTTAGATACCTATTCATTTAATACTAGCTTAAACCGGCGGCTCCGCTCCCGTGTAGGTTCGATCACTTAATGTAATGCGCCAAACGTCAAATCGATTTTTTTAAAGAGATGTAATAAAATAAATTTATTTTTACTGCTTTATTTATTTATTCTTATATTTCCTTATTCGTATGCTTATCCTTACAGAGAAAGAGCTGAAGACATTGTAGCACGCATAGACCAAAGATATGGTCTGTGGTATCACGTTTCGCTGTACGTAACCACCTTGCTATAGAGTCTTCGACCAGAGTCGCAAATGTCATCGCTGGCCTTCAGTCTGATTTTTTTTTAATAATTTGATGACTTTCAACCACCATATTTTCCATCCCAATATACTCCACCCTTTTATCATTATCAACCCTCAAGCAACAATGCAACCAATAAAACCATTTTCAAAGACTAAATATAATTTTCAAAGAGTAATTATTGTTCTGCATTTCGTGTTATATTCTTCAAATTACGAAATATCTATCAGATCGCTATAAAACCGTGCCTAAAACCTTCAAGTATAAATTAGTAACTGTACAAATATTTAAGTCTCTGCGTCTTGTGGTTCGGACGTGATATACGTACACCGAACAGACATTCACATTAATATATATAGATAAATATATCCGATCGCCATAAAACCGTGCCTAAAGCCTTCCCCGGATAGACATTAGTAACTGTACAACATTTTAGCTCTCTGTCTTGTGGTTCAGACGTGATAAACTTCCACCGAACAAACATTCACATTTATAGATATAGATTTTATGTATGACATCTGTATTAATAAAAATGAACTGCCGCATGTATGAAAGCGCATTACTTTAGAATGGCTTCACCAATTTGGCTGATATTTTTTTTATTTTATTTTATTTATTTGTTTTGTTCGTAATTCTCAGAACAAGGTTTGTATGAAAGAAAATTCTTGGAAAATCTACCGGATAATATTAGAATTTGAGAATAACTAAATGTACGCTTCCAGCTCGGATCATTTCCTAGATTCTCCAACAATTAGCTTATTCATTCGCTACTCGCCTAGCGACCAAATACGCTGTAGCGGAGCAAACAAATACACCAAGGAGGTTAGAAGAAAGTGAGGGCATTGCTTGAAGCCAGGGATTAACTGGTATGTATGGTTTAATTTTAAACCAGCTACACAGACCTAGCGGACAATGTTGGCAACAGCCGTTGATTCCGGGAAATTGCGTTACGTCGCTGTTAGCCAATCGGGTGTTAGTATACAATATCCAATGAGATTTGCCGATTTCTTACCAGTACTACGTTTTTCGTTCATGGAAACACTATCGATTGTTCTCGTGGTTATAAGTGATTAGCATTTGTAAGACTGTTTCCATAAGGGAAGTCCATTCCACTCTCATACATGAAAAACATCTTCCTCAGTAAGTTTAATGTGTCTGAAAGTAAATTATTATGCGGATTCTCAAAATAATATCGTCTAGTATGAAGAGAAAACAACTGTCGCCAACGAAAATTTCATTGGCTGCCTCAGGCTTTGCCACGATTGGTTGGCTTCATTCCCATGATTCAAAAGCTGTTGCCTGTGTCGCGGAATGTAAAATTTTACCGGTATGTAGCAATGTTGTTAATTGTGTTTCAATTAGATTCCTAATAAGAGTTCATTATTCAATTACAGGTAAAGTAACTAACAAGAAAGTCAACTGTATGAATTTTTATGCCTATCGTTTGATGATTCACCGAAACGAGGACAATCACATACTGAAATGCCGCAGATTGTTTCATCAGTTCGCCGTTGATATGTGTGTTGTTGCAATAAAACCATTAAGAGTACGAACATTAAAGCTACTAACATCACAGATAGAGCAGCTCGAAAGTTCTCTGTATTAACCCGTTTCCAATTGTTTTACCCATCCTTTTTCACTTGTATTCCCAATACGGGTCCCGATTGCAATAATAAATATCAGAGAGAGGGAGAGGAGGAGATAGAGAATGGGGGAATGAAATGGATTTAAAAAGCGGGGATGGTAGGATGGGGGAGAAAATGGATATGGTGTGGGGTTAGAGGGAGTGGTGTGAAGACACGGGGAGGAGGAGATGGACAATAGGAGGTGGGAGGAGGCGATGGAGGAGGAAGCGATAGACATCGGGAGAATAAGAGATTAGGGTATATATCCCACACACATTAGCGACTGCGAAGCGTTGCCGGGTTTGCTAGTAGGATATAAAAATTAGAAAATAGGTTACAAAAATCTGACATTTTATTGTTTCGAAAGATAGATTGACAATAATCCACAATATTTTATTGTCCATGTCCATGATTACAGTTACAGCAAATAACTAACACTTTTTACAGATTTTCCGTTGCGTAGTTGCATCTCTTTTCTGTTTACAGCATTTTATTTGCCGAGAATGAGCGTTCCATATTAACAGATGTCACAAGAGCATATTTAAATGACGGTATTAAACACGGTGTTACCGCACACCCATTTTATGTTGATTTACCTGATGCTAGCTACTGTGCAGAAAGTGTCAGTCCTGTTTTTACCCCCATTTTTAAATTTTTTTATCACTGTCTGTAGTTTCTCAATAACATTCACACCGATGAGTTGATTTTTTTCTATCACCTCTTCTATGCTGTGTAGACTAGTTACATAATAGGGACGAAAAATGCATAATGAGATTGTATGTATGCACTGTTGCTGGAAACTGTTGGGTCCTTTAAAATATGAAAATTAAGTACAGTCATCTTCTAACATGAAATTAGGTATTTTACGTATTATAAAATTACAATTTTCGATAAAATATTTGCTTAATTCTTAGCTGGGAAGACCAGGAAAGAATGTTAGTCATAACAATTTTTATTTACTTGGATTCTTAAAATTTAGGTACAATTAAGTACTGACCTGAAAGTAGGTATTTTAGGTACTATAAAATTAAATTTTCGATAAAATATATGCTTAATTCTTAACTAGGAAGACTACGAGAAAATGTTGGTCATAACATTTTTTATTTGATTGTACTTTTAAAATTCAGGTTATAAACTGAAATTGACTTTTTAGATACTATAAAACTAGCGGTCTCGATCTTAACGTCGCGTAATTTGTCTGTGTACAACGTTTGTCTCCTTTGTTTAATGAGGAACAAAATAGGTTTTTACCTGAAATCCGAGGTCTAGTAATTAGTCCCTAGGCTACAAACTACTTTCTTACTTTTAGTTTACTTATATCCGACCATACGCCTGCTCTACGAGCCTCTTCCACGACCTTTCGTCGAGTGCGCTCGCTGTCTGTCCAGTTGATGTCGCTGTCTATCCTGGCTGTCTCTTCTCGACACCTTCTTCTGGGTCTGCTTCTTCCTCTCCTTCCAGCTATTCTTCTGGCTGTATGACCTGCCCAGTTCAACCTTCTCTTCTTGAGCACTTCGACGATGTTACGATGTTTGCACAGCTCTCTTAATTCTTCTTTTTTTCTTATTCTCCATTTCATCTTATTTTCATCGTATACAGGTCCAAAAATTTTCTTTAGTACTTTTCTTTCCCGTATTAAGTTTTTCTTCACCCTTCTTTTTAAGTGATAATGTTTCAAATGCATATAGCGTCACCGGTGTAATAGTTGGATATTATAAGCGGATTTTGAAGTTGTTGCTAAGTGATCTTTTCCTTAGAATTTTGTGGAAACTAAAAAGTGTTTTGTACGCTGTAGCTAGTCGGACATTTATTTCAATATCTGTTCTATTATGTTTAGTGGAAAGACTCCCTAAGTACTTAAAGCGCTCAACAGTCTTAAAAGTAAATCCCTCTACAGTCAAAGGTGCCTCTTTTCTCCTTTTCTTACCTGTGGCCAGATATTGTGTTTTCTTCGTTGACATGTAATCCTGTTTTCTCGGCAGTTTGCCGGCCGCGGTGGCCGCTCCAGTCACGGTCTGCACGGCCACTACGGTCGGGGGTTCGAATCCCCCCTCGGGCATGGATGTTTGTGCCGTCCTTAGTATTAGCTAGTTCATAAGTAGTTTGTAAGCTTAGGGACTGATGACCCCGTAGTTAAATCCCATAAGTTCTACAAACATTTGAACATTTTTTTCTCGGCAGTTTTCTAATTTTGGATCATTCTGATTAATTCTGTTTTGAAACTACTTATTAATGCTACATTATCTGCATAGGTACGTCTAGCAGTGTTACTCTCCAGTAGTTGCGTCCCTGGCGGATTAGTTTTGGTAAATTCTCTATCGTTGTTCTATAGGGCAAGGTTAAATAAAACAGGTAAAATGGCATCCCTTGACTGTACAGCGTACCACCTTAAAATTTTCAGTTTCTCCTACCGGTGTCCTTGTCTGTGTATACTATAGTCCACGAATAATATGTGGACATCTGCATTGAACTCCCATGCCTTCTCAGTTACTTGTCTTAAAGAGAATAGGTGATCTAATGTGGATCTGTTTCTGCGAAAACCGCATTGACACTCTCCAACTAATTTTTTTGTTAGTGGAATCATTCGCTTTAATAGATGGATAGGATTTTGTAGGTGACATCCAATAAAGCTATTCCTCTACTAAATTAAAAAAAAAATCTAAGGACGACAGACACACATACACACACTCACTTAGATTTACAAACATTTGAATTTGAATTTTGTCTACCTAAATAATCGTCAGCATACAGCTGTAGCATGACATTTCAAAAACTTCTCACCTCTTCTTGTCTGAACTGTTGATCTTTTACTCCCGCACAAAGCAAAAAATCAAATACCTTCAGAAAAGACTTCCTAACTCGTAAATTAATAATAGATGTTAACAAATTTCTCTTCTTCAGAAACCATTTCCTTCGCATCGTCATTCTGCACTACGAATATAGTATGTTATTTTATCAGCCAAGTAGCAAAACTCGCCTACTTTGTCTAGTTACCTAATCCAGTTCCTTCAACATACCACTTCCTTTGCTTTGCTCTTGTTAATGTGCATCTTACACGCTCAACACACTATCGTTTACGTTTCATTCCTGTTCCACGTACTTTGCTGTCTCTGATAGTATTACAATCTCATCGGATTGATTTCTTATCCAAATTTCTCCTTGTTTTTTTTTCATAGCTTGGTCAATGTGCAGACTGAATAATGTTCGGGAAAAGCTACAACCCTGTCGTACTCCCTTCCCGGCCAGTGCTTCCCTTTCATGTCTTTCGACTCTAATAACTGCTGTCTGGTTTTCGTTCAAGTTGTAAATAACCTGAAAATCAAATGTTCAAATGTTTGTATAGCTTGTGGGACTTAACTACGGGGTCATCAGTCCCTAAACTTACAAACTACTTATGAACGATCTAACCCTAAGGACGGCACAAATATCCGTGCCCGAGGGGGGATTCGAACCCTCCGACCGTAGTGGCCGTTCAGACCGTGACTGGAGCGATCTGTACTCTTGCTGATTTCAGAATCTGGAAGAGTGCATTCCAATCAACACTGTCAAAAGCTTTCTACAAATCTACAAATGTAGCTTTGCATTTCCTGAATTTATCTTCTAAGATAAGTTTAAATGTATCGCCTTCCGTGTTCCTACATTTCTCCTAAATCCAAACTGATCTTTCCCGAGGTCGGCTTCTGCCAGCTATTCCACTCTATTTGGCTCTCTGCTGTCTTCAGTATTTCACAGAAAAGACTTCCTAACTCGTAAATTAATAATAGATGTTAACAAATTTCTCTTCTTCAGAAACCATTTCCTTCGCATCGTCATTCTGCACTACGAATATAGTATGTTATTTTATCAGCCAAGTAGCAAAACTCGCCTACTTTGTCTAGTTACCTAATCCAGTTCCTTCAACATACCACTTCCTTTGCTTTGCTCTTGTTAATGTGCATCTTACACGCTCAACACACTATCGTTTACGTTTCATTCCTGTTCCACGTACTTTGCTGTCTCTGATAGTATTACAATCTCATCGGATTGATTTCTTATCCAAATTTCTCCTTGTTTTTTTTTCATAGCTTGGTCAATGTGCAGACTGAATAATGTTCGGGAAAAGCTACAACCCTGTCGTACTCCCTTCCCGGCCAGTGCTTCCCTTTCATGTCTTTCGACTCTAATAACTGCTGTCTGGTTTTCGTTCAAGTTGTAAATAACCTGAAAATCAAATGTTCAAATGTTTGTATAGCTTGTGGGACTTAACTACGGGGTCATCAGTCCCTAAACTTACAAACTACTTATGAACGATCTAACCCTAAGGACGGCACAAATATCCGTGCCCGAGGGGGGATTCGAACCCTCCGACCGTAGTGGCCGTTCAGACCGTGACTGGAGCGATCTGTACTCTTGCTGATTTCAGAATCTGGAAGAGTGCATTCCAATCAACACTGTCAAAAGCTTTCTACAAATCTACAAATGTAGCTTTGCATTTCCTGAATTTATCTTCTAAGATAAGTTTAAATGTATCGCCTTCCGTGTTCCTACATTTCTCCTAAATCCAAACTGATCTTTCCCGAGGTCGGCTTCTGCCAGCTATTCCACTCTATTTGGCTCTCTGCTGTCTTCAGTATTTCATCTCTCAAAACTACCCATTCAGCTTCTGTGTGTTACGTCCCCCGTTTACGACAATTGTTCTTTTTATGTCACATATAAATCTCTTAGGAAGCTGTTATTCTTCAGCAGCGTCTCGTTCTGCGGCACAGTCTTCGCTCGGATGACAACGGCCACATTTTATGTCGGCGAAGATGATGTCGAGGCAATACCAACGCTTGTCTTCTTGTCATGAAACAAAGAAAAGGAAAAAAGACCGAAGTATCAAGCTTACAGATTTACAATATGCAGCTACACAAATAAACAATTATTACTTTTATTGTTGACTAGCGGAAAACCCGGTGTTGCCCGGGTATTTATTTATTTGTTCCAGCCTTTATTTGTACTTCTCCTATTCCTCCTCTCTGTACATTTCCTTCTTTCTGAAAACATTATTGGAGAATATATAAGAAACGAATTTTAAATAACAATTAAATGAATATAATTAATTTCAGTCGTTTTTGAAGAAATGTCGCTGATAAAGCGGAACTAAAAAATATTCCTATCAGATTGCAGAAGTCTATGCACTTACCGTTTATCAGGAAAGTAAGTAGTTTACATCAAATCACACGTAAAAATGCACTCGTTTCGAAGAATCCAATCACGAAATTGAACAATAATGATTGTAAGAATATCACAGATGATCACTTGATGTAATGCGTGAAACGTCAAATAGATTTTTTTTAAAGAGATGTATTAAAAGAAATGTCTTTTTTACTGCTTTATTTATTCTTATATTTCCTTATTCGTATGCTTATCCTTAAAGAGAAAGAGCTGAAGACATTGTAGCACGCATAGACCAAAGATATAGTCTTTGGCATCACGTTTCGCTGTGTGTAACCTCCTTGCTATAGAGTCGCAAACGTCATCGCTGGCCTTCAGTCGGAATTTTTTTTATAATTTGACGACTTCCAACCACCATATCTTCCACCCCGTTATAGCTATTGGCATGAAACTGCTATGGTGTACAACGGAAGACTTCGGACAACAATTACACACAGATCATTCGTTTGCGTTCTGTAGTTTTCGCTGCAGTCCGAAATACTACGCACACATATAGAATTTTATATACACCGATAACTTTCCATCCCAATGTACGCCACCCTTTTATCATTATCAACCCTCAAGCAACAATGCAACCAATAAAACCATTTTCAAAGAGTAAATATAATTTTCAAAGAATCATTATTGTTCCGCATTTTGCGTTATATTCTTGAAATTACTAAAACCGTGCCTAAAACCTTCCTCAGGTATAAATTAGTAACTGTACAAATATTTAAGTCTCTACGTCTCGTCGTTTGGACTTGATAAGCGTGCACCGAACAGACATTCACACACATATATATAGCTGTCCGATCACCATAAAACCGTGCCTAAAGCCTTCCCCATGTAGACATTAGTAACTGTACAAATTTTTAGCTCTTTATGTCTTGTGGTTCATACGTGAGAAACGTACACCGAACAGACATTCACATTTATAGATACAGATTATCGTTTCCTACCTGCAAAAGTGAGCAGAAGGTAGTTCGGTGTAACGATTAAACATTCTTGGTACGTCACATCTGGCGGAGTCATAAACAATTAGATAAAAAACAAAATATTCAGTTATTTGCGCATACTGGTATGTACAGTAAAACGAACGGGTTGGACACAACTATCTAACAAAGTTGTATAATAAATTTCATTTGTGACTTCTGTGTAACATGTATAAATTTCCTCGTCCCACAAAAACATCAGCTCCAAAAGCATGAGTCCGCATTTTGAAGCTGTCGTGTGCAGAGCAACTCCAGATTGAGCTCTGCCGCTGCTTTAAGTGATACACGAAACCCGCGAGGTACAATGCACGTTCCTGAGACAAATTGTTTAAAAATTATAATTAACTATAAAGGATACAAAGAGCAAAAGCCCTTCCTCTCATCTACTGATAACTCATTATTAATTCAAATACTCGCTTCTCTTTCTATAGACAAGTGTAAACAATGGTCTTTCTATATCTACAGTATCTCAAAGTCTTAAATCTTACCTCCTCGAAGATTGTTGGGTTTCTTACGAAGAAAATTTAACTCTTTATGTCCAGAATCGCTCGATATTGACATTACTGTCATTATAACAACGCCCTTTATTGCAGCACTATTATGTCAGTAAAGAGTATAACCAAAGTACGGGTTACGCCTCATCTCGTCAGTTAACCATCTCTCATCAGTGTCCTTACTGTTAAGGACGTCTGACAACAAAATTCTTGCTTCGGCTACTGCGTCCGTTCCATCTCGCAGCTGTATCTCCTTCCTCTCTGGACCACCTCTCGAGGCAAATTATTTTCCGACATTATTACCGCAGTTTTACAATTGCTTTGTGCCTGACCAACGATTGTGTCTACTGGGAAAAGGTTTATAGTGCTTATGACATAAATGAAAAATATAACATATTCATTATTTGAAAACGTTTTTCGTCTCAAACATAGTTCTATAAGAAAACCATGGATTACAAAAGAAATAAAGATTTGCTGTAAGACAAAAAGGGAAAATGTATCTATCAGACAAGAATAGGTCCAATGCTGATGATTTAGCAAAATTTAAAAAAATACTGTAAAATATTAAGAAAAGTAATTCAGACTTTTAAACAAATACCTAATGAGAAGAGATAGCAATGCCAGGCAACAAAATGGGAGCAATATCGGATATAGTGAAAGAGGAGACTGGTAGAACCAGAAAGGAACAGGAGCAGGATCAGATAGCATTAACAGTAGATGATACGTTAGTAACTGTTGGGTATAGTGTCGCAAATTTATTTAACAAGTACTTTATACCTGTTACTGAGAGTATAGGATTGTCATGGTCAGTAAATAATGCGCTTGAATATCTGAAACTAGCATTTGCAAATAACTTCAGGTACATGAATATGTCACTCATTTCAGCTCAAGAAATAACTTGCATATTAAAATCTTTAAAAACAAAGCATTCTAGTGGTTACAATGAAATATCAACAAAGTTAATTTAAGCGTGTTCTTGTGAATTTAGCACATTTTTAAGTTACTTGTGTAACCTCTCTATTATAACTGGAACATTTCCTGATTGGTTAAAATAAGCAGGATATTAAACTTCTATTCAAGAAAGAGGGTAAAGAGATACGATCAAACAACAGACCGATTTCACTTTGCAAGCATTCTCTAAATTTCTAGAAAAGGTAATGTACAGGCAGTTTCTCAACCACCTGACCACAAATAACATATTGTTCAAAATACAGTTTCGATATCTGAAAGGTTCGGATATTGAGAAAGCTATTTACACCTACAGTGAGAATTTACTCAATTCGTTAGATAATAAGTACATTCTCACTGTAGGTGTAAATAGCTTTCTCAATATCCGAACCTTTCAGATATCCAAACTCTATTTTGGACAATGTTATTTGTGGTCAGGTGGTTGAGAAGGTGGCTGTACATAACCTTTTCTAGAAATTTCGAGAATGCTTGCAAAAGTGAAATCGGTCTGTAGTTTGACGATATCTCTTTGTCCCCACCCCCTTTTTTTTAAATAGAAGTTCAATATCCGCTTATTTTAATTTATTAGATAATAGTCGTGTCTGGTGGTCTTGGTGTACAGCGCTCGACTGGAAACGGAAGAGTCGCGGGTTCGAAACCCGATCGGACCACGAAACTTTTCAGTCTGCGCTTTAACCCATCCTTCTCCTCTCAACGATGTGAGGAGCAGCCAGAAACGACACGTGGTCCGGATTCCACGTTGAGCTGTAGGTCCCCTTTCCCAGGTTGGATAACTAGGGTAGGCTAGGGACACGCAAGTCGCCGAAGTGGTGTCCAAAATTCAAATGTTTAAGCTTATGGGACTTAACTACGGGGTCATCAGTCCCTAAACTTATAAACTACTTACGAACTACCTTATACTAAGGACGGCACAAATAACCATGCCCGAGGGGGGATTCACCCCCGACCGTAGCGGCCGTGCAGACCGTGACTGGAGCGCCTCAGTCCCCAGGGCCACCGCGGCCGGCAAAAGTGGTGTCCAATTGAAAGACTTGCACCAGGCCAGTGTGCCACACGAAATTATCATTAGATAATAAATTATAAGCAGCAGGTATTTTCTGTGATTTGTCAAAGGCATTTGATTGTGTGAACCACACAAAATCCTTTTAAGTAAATTAGAATTCAGTGGTGTCATGGGGATTGCTGCAAGTGGTTCCAGTCGTACCTTGCTAACAGGAAACCAAGGGTGTCAATGAAAGAGACCAGAGAATAAAGCCACCAGTCATAATAAGATTGCAAAGACATATGTGGTGTCAGACAAGGATCCATCGTAGGACCATTGCTTTTTCTTGTCAATATTAATGACCTCTCAGAAGCAGAGTACGTTTTATTTGCAGATGATAAAAGTACTGAAGCAAATAGTGCGTCGAGCGTAGTTTTAGAAAGGTCTCTAAATGATATTTTCATGAACATGAAAAAATGGTTTAAAGCCAACTCGCTCACATTAAACTTTGAAAAGACACACTACATGCAGTTCAGAACTTGCAAGAGGTTTGCATCCAGCTTATGCATAAAGTATGAAGAAGAGCAGATGGAAGCGCTTGACAGTATTAAATTCCTGGGTTTACAGCTTGGTAATAAATTCAGCTGGGAGAAGCACACAGCAGAACTGCAGAAACGACTTAACAAGTCTGTATTTGCAATCCGAATGTTACCAGGTGAAATAAAAATGCTTACATACTTTGCTTACTTTCATTCCATAATGGCATGTACTATAATATTTAGGGCAGCTCTTCAAGCCAAACGTTTTCAGAGTCCAAAAGCGTGTAATACATATTATTTGTGCAGTAAATTCGCGGACATCCTTTAGAAACCTCTTCAATGAACTGGGTATACTAACTATTGCCTCTCAGTATATTTATTCCTGAATTAAATTTGTCATAAATAATATATCCCCTTTTTCGAACAAATAGCCCAGTTCATACATGCACCACTAGGTACAAAAACGATCTACACAATGCCTTAAAAACACTTACTTTACTTCAAAAAAAGGGTTCCACTACTCAGGAACACATACTTTCTATAATTTACCAGCAACCGTAAAAAATTAGCTAGAAGTAAAGATAAGTTTAAGAGGAGCCTGAAAGACCTACGAAAGACCTGACGAATTTTTGAATAGGGCGAAATGTGTGTATCTGTATTCATACTATAAGTATTATAAAATTTAAAAAAAAGGAAAAAAACTGTCTATATCGGGAGCGAAAATAAGTCAACATATACGATTAAAGAGAAGTTGAAATTTTCTTCGGACAGCGTGTTTATGGACACCAAGTAATATTTTACGTACCTAACAATAAGTTACGGAAGACAGTACAAACATAACTTATGTTAAAAGACGTTAACAAAAAAAGTAACATTGACATTTGCTTCTGCTGTTTCAAAGACATTTTCATCATTGGTATTGACATTTGAGATGTGATCAGAAAAAGTTCTAACATAGAGACTAGGGAGTCGCATATAGCAACTGTTTGTTAACTTTCGACTGTTTCCTCACTTGCGGCAAATTCTGTCGCAATTTTTTAAGCTGTGCCGCTACTAGTTCTTTATCGTACATCCCACATTTGACATGATGTGGTTTTCGTTCCATTATGTTGAGGCTCCTCCGCTCAGTGAGAAATTTTACGACAATCTGTTTGGTTAGAAGCTGTATCTTTGTGTATCACAAATGCAAGTGTGCTCATAAGCGCTAGGACATTCTTGAGATCTGTTACTCGTCTGTGTGGCAATCCACTTAGCGAATTGCTCGGGGTCAGGTTCCTTGGAATACAGAATACAGACGTGATTAACTGTATCGTTACACGCGCCATCGCCCAAGAACAATGCCAAACCGTTAGCCGCAACGTTCAACCGGCAAACACCTCGTTAGAAGCAGATTCATGAGAAGCTTAAAAAAATTCATGACTCATGTTGCTTACACATGCGGAAAAAAACAGAGAGTCGACGTGAGTCATATTAAATTCCTCCATACTACACTTCGAAGGCGGTATTTTCTGAAAAATTGTATCCGTATTAAGTCAAGACATTCACACTAACGATCACAACCTAAGTTGTTAATTTTTAACGGGCACTTTCACAGTATGCTCGGTTTGATTTTTACGAGCGTTTTCCTTATAGCTCTATTTACGGCAATAGTTTTACCGTCGAGTTTAGGAAACTGCAAATTACTGCATTTTACAAGGTTTCAAATTATTTACTGCACCTAAAAATGAGAGAATAGAGCATTTAACATCAAGAATACTTGGAATCACGTGAAATATGTGAACAGGAAGCTTCATAAAACGGGTCACGGTGTTTTACCTTCTGCATATACAGTGGTCGAAACAGTTAGGGGATCTTTGAGATACAGTATCTATGTTCTAAAAACCTATCATCGGCAGAACTAAAATGGTTCCACGCCTTTCTGTCGTTTCTACGGCGTGGAAACAACAACATTACGGCAACCGAGATAGTGGTAATAACAGAAAGTTGCTGCAGAAGAAGTTGGTGTTGACTTGCGTTTACTCTACCAAACGAATTACACAAGCAGTTGGGTTCAGATAGTGTAGTGAGCAGGCAGCGCAATGCAACAGCAAGGTCTGCTTTTTTTACACTTTAACGTTGTCTATCAACTTGTATCATGTCCTTCCTCTCAATCTTCCACAAGCAAAGAAGTCAAATTTTGTGATTTGCCTCGACTCTGGCAGAAGCTTTTAGGTTGGATTTTATTTTATTTGCAGAGTGACTGGGTCACCCCTTTTTATCGCTGTTGTCAGCCAGCCATCCTTTTATCTTAGTGTTCATGAGTCTGCCGCTCAGAGTGCACACTCCAAAGAAAACTCCTGCCAAGCCTTTTCCTCAGGTCTTTATCAATTTTCGCCTCATAATGATCTTTCATTTCTGTTGAATGTCACTTTTTGCTATAGCAGTGCGGATTTTCACTTCCTGGTGACATCTCAGATCTTCAGCGACCGTACTTCAGAGATATTTAAATGTTCCGACTTAGTTTATGTCTATTTGATCGATGTTTATAGATGCCAGGTTCCTTCTTTTGCCGATCATCATACTCTTAGTTTTTGCCGTGTTCATCCTCGTCCCATATTCTAGACGCAAGCCTCATTGAAAGCTTTTAGCATATTATTTTCATTTCTCTCGCTTTCTGCCACTAACACCAAGTCATCCGCAAATCTTGGACATTTAGCTATAATCTTATCTTTTTCAGTTATAAGTTAAAGACAAAGGGGAGAGGTTGCTTCCTTCCAACATTTCATTTGCAATCCAACAATACAATTAGTAAATATACGTAACTTTTAGCAAATTAGGGGATTTGGATTGAGAGAGAGAGAGAGAGAGAGAGAGAGAGAGAGAGAGAGAGAGAGAGAGAGAGAGAGGATGATGAGGAGGAGGTGGAGAGGAGAATTGAAGAGATGGTGGTGGTGGTAGTGGTGGTCGATTGAGGAGGAGATGGTGGTGAATTGAGCAAGAGATGGTGGTGAATTAAGGAAGAGATTGGTGGATTCAGGAGGATGACATGGTGATGGTGGATTGAGGAAGAGATTGGTGGATTGAGGAAGAGATTGGTGGATTGAGGAAGAGATTGGTGGATTGAGGAAGAGATTGGTGGATTGAGGAAGAGATTGGTGGATTGAGGAAGAGATTGGTGGATTGAGGAAGAGATTGGTGGTGGATTGAGGAAGAGATTGGTGGTGGATTGAGGAAGAGATTGGTGGTGGATTGAGGAAGAGATTGGTGGTGGATTGAGGAAGAGATTGGTGGTGGATTGAGGAAGAGATTGGTTAATTCAGGAGGACATGGTGGTGGATTGAGGAAGAGATTGGTTAATTCAGGAGGACGTGGTGGTGGTGGTGGTGGTGGTGGTGGTGGTGGTGGTGGGTGGTGGTGGATTGCGGAGAAGGAAGAGGAGGAGGAGGAATAGGAGGTGGTGATGGTGGTGGACGACGACGACGGATAGTAAGGAAGAGAACAGAGAAAGGAAGCAGTTGATACCAATATAAAGTACAGCAAAGCGTTATGGCTGCAGCTGAGGACTAAGCGGAGCCCTTTCGAGAGCTGTTTGGGTTCTGCGAGGTGGCGGCGGCTCCTGCTTTTGGGGACGGTTGTCAGCCGCGCATGCCGGGCGTTCCGCCGCTGCCACAGTCGGCAGTCGGCAGCCTGCAGTTTCCAAGAAGGCGCGCCACGCGGGATTCCGGCAGCTGCTGCTATGCGGTTAATTTTGGCCGGCAATTCTGCGCCGCCGGGGGACGCATTCCTCGCGGACGCTCGTATTGGGCGCGATGCGCCGGTGCCGTGCACACCACCGACCGCTCCCTGATATGAGGCGCACAGGCCTGCTCGCGCGCTGTGGCGCTGCTGCTGTCATCCCCCGTGTCCTGGCGTTTATCCGTTCAAATGTTCAAATGTTTGTTAAGCTTAAGGGACTTAACTACGGGTTCATCAGTCCCTAAACTTACAAACTACTTATCAACTACATTATACTAAGGATTTCATTCCATTCCATGATGGTGGTGGTGGCGGCTGGTGCAGCAACAGTGTTGAATATTAAAAAATGCTCAGTCTCTGTTGCAGTATTTTATTTTCCAATAACGCGTTTCGCGCTGTTAGCGAATCGTCAGACTGGAAAAAGACAAATTTCGTTTTCATTCATTTATTATTGTTTCATACCAACATGTTATCATTTCACAAGATTCATTCCCTCACGTCACAAACATCTCTAGCCGCTCATTCTCGCAGGCGTAAATCAGCCCATACCGCTCTGTTTAACGGTCGCATTTATGTTCCGTAGATATTAAGAATACTACCAGTTGTAAACGTGGACCTGCCGCGACAGCGACTCCTCTGCTGCTATGGTGAGTTTTATCATATAAACCGTTCCTTTAATTTCCATACCACACCCCTTTAGTCCCTAGTTATTCTAGCTCAAATAACCCTTACGTACTTTGTACGTTTACCTCTATGCAGGCACCCAATAACAAAAATTGTTAAGATACCTCCTACACAGCAATAGATAGTTCTGTGGCTCCATCTCCGCCCAAGTAAGTCTGAATTTTCAAATTTACTCACCTTAGCCACATTAGATTCGCTGCCCGCCAGGTACATGGACGGTAACAAAACGTGTCATTTTCCAGTCTGACGATGCGCTAACAGGGCGAAACGCGTCATTGGAAAATAAAATACTGCAACAGAGACTGAGCATTTTTTTAATAATACTAAGGACGGCACAAATATCCATGCCCGAGGGGGGGATTCGAATCCCCGACCGTAGTGACCGTGCGGACCGTGACTGGAGCGCCTCAGTCCCCTCGGCCACCGCGGCCGGCGTTTATCCGTCTGACACTGTTACCCTGTTCTCAGAAAGTGACAAATTTAACGAACGATGCGAGTGTTGCCCTTCCAATTTAAGGGGAACAACTCGACATCAGTGTCAACACTCCGCATCTCCTCAGGCAGTGTACTGGTGTCATTCCTCCTCTTCCTGATCCAGTCGCGTGTGGTTCGTGGGAAAAATTACTTCGGGTGAGCCTTCCTGTGAGCACTAATCTAATTTTACACTCACTGCGAGGTATACTTACATTCTCGGAAATTTGACAGAAGCCATACCGTGAAGCAGAGCGCCTCTAATGGAGTTTGCCGATTAGCTCCATGACGCTTCGGGGTTAATAAATGAGCCTGTAGCCAAGTGTCTTCTTTGGAACTTTTCTATCTCCTCTGTCAACGTATTTGATGTGGATTCCACAATGACTAGCAATATTAGATTATCTTCTAAGCTACCTCCTTTGTGAATGCAATAAACTTCCTGAGAATCCTTCCAATGATTTAGTCTGGCGTCTGCCTTACGATTAATTCAATGTGATCATTCCACTTCAAATAGCAAATGGCGGGCTGTGGCCTTCAGTGAAGAAAGCAGATTCTGCCTGCACGTAAGTGATGGACGTTTGTGCGTACAGACGAGTACCTGACAAGCGCTCCATTTGTCCAACACACAGTGCCTCCATCTCTAGCTATGTGGTCGCAGGTGGTCTCTGGATGATCGAAGGATGGCGCAATCAGCACTCGCATTTCCTCCAGTGAAGGCTACACCCGGAGTAATAAGGGTATTTGAGCATTGGTCGACATTTGGCATCTCGGTACCGCTTGAGCTATTGATCTGTAACTGTAATCATTTGATGTACTCCGTATGCATTCTTTCAACAATACAGCTTGAGTGAATTATAATAACGTAAGACGGTGTGCTGGGTTTTATTTCCGGCAGAGTAAGTAAAGGGGGAAGTCTGCCAGTGTTCGTTCTTTCATTGTGGATCCATACCACGTTTGAATTGGCAGTTGGCGAAATGTTGTTCTTAATGGGCAAAATGGACAGTGACACTAAGTCAGTAGCTGCAAGTTAGAGCGGCGGAAGGTGTAGTGTGGCGCCCCTGCAGTCATGACCATTGTGTGCAGGTGGCGTAGTGGTCAGTCCAATTGCCGGCATGACAAAAATTTTAATTTTTCCCATTGATTTAACCATATTGTTATCTGGAAATTGTCTTTGAAGAAATAAAAGTATTTTTCCTTCGTGGCTGAGCAACATTTCGCTGCTGAAACGTATCTGTTATTATGTGTTTCTTGTTGCAGAAACGTGTTTCTTGTTGCAGAAACGTGTTTCTTGTTGCAGAAACGTGTTTCTTGTTGCAGAAACGTGTTTCTTGTTGCAGAAACGTGTTTCTTGTTGCAGAAACGTGTTTCTTGTTGCAGAAACGTGTTTCTTGTTGCAGAAACGTGTTTCTTGTTGCAGAAACGTGTTTCTTGTTGCAGAAACGTGTTTCTTGTTGCAGAAACGTGTTTCTTGTTGCAGAAACGTGTTTCTTGTTGCAGAAACGTGTTTCTTGTTGCAGAAACGTGTTTCTTGTTGCAGAAACGTGTTTACTGTGTAAAAGTACTGTGGTCCAGCTACATAATATCACTGAAGTGCAAATCTGCACGAGCAGCAGCAGACGGTGAAAAAATTTAGCACTCTTCATGCTGTAGGTATACTAAAGATGTACAATCATTTACCAATCAGACATGGATGTCTTCTGTTACGTTTGATGATTGCTCATCTTTGACACATGCCCTGGCAGGAGCTTCTGGGCACCGGTTAAGTCTCGGTCACGCCCCACCCGCGAACTTCCTTGCCTCGTCACTGCCAACCGTCCGCTAACCGCTACGCCACTTGGGTGTGAACTGGAGCTGAGGGCGTCTCTTCCGTTGCCGGTGCGCTTAATACAGTCAAAAAGACGGAGACGTGTTTTCGCTGGCTGGGAGTCGCCGCCGAGGTGCCTTTGTTGCGCAGTGCTGCGTGTCGCAAGCGGCTCCCGCAGGAAACGGCAGCGACTCACGTGTGAATCACGACTGGTGGGGCACCTGCGACAGCGGCGCAGCGCCACGCCTCCTCTGCTGCCGCACACGCGCCAGCCGGGCTGAAGCGGGGTCAGCAGGGGTCCGTGACGTCTGGAATTCTAATTCATAATAAAGTTGAAAATTCCTGGCAGATTAAAACTATGTGCCGCAACCGGGACTCTAACCTGGGACCTTTGCCTTACGCGGGCTAGCGCTCTACCGACTGAGCTAGAGCACTGTATGGTACAAGCAGAACAATCCGCCATTTTGAATCCCGCGTGAAGGTGCGCATTTAAAGACTACGGTTCACTTATGGTATTTAATATGCTCTTAAGGCTATTAAATATACTTTCCTGACGCAGAAAATATTACAGCATGGTAAATTTGTTTGCTCACATCTGACTGTAAGAGGCAAGTAACTTAAAGTTAGTGGTTAGATGGATATTTAGAGCTATGATACATTCACTTACGTTCCAAAATAAAGCATACGTTGCCGTTCTAAATATTTACCACATACATTTAAAATACGTGACAATTTACGTATTTTCTGGTTTGTAAATGGTACGTCCACATACGTTTACAGTAACTAAGAATTGCTTTCGAAAACAGTTATGGAATATTGTTAAATTCCGATACTGTACTTCCCGTATTTCCCCCTGTAATGTCTCGCATATTTTACACACGCCATATTTCAGAGTAGATTTTACGTTAAAAATCTGTTTAATAACTATGAACGTCTGGTTTCGTTAGACAATGACTAAATAAACTCTTTGTTGTAGCATGCACTTCGAAATAAAGTGAAGGTTGAATGCTAAGTTTTGAACTTAATGACTTTAATTTGCGACTTCTTTCCTGTTCACATTCTTTGTTTCCACACCTGTTCACAGCTTGGCTTAGGCCTACATATTCCCGTGTTGAGAGTCACATTTAAATTAAACATTGACTAATGCGCAATAATTTAAATTAAAAACCATAGCTGAATAAGCCAGTTGCACTCATCACTTAAAATACAATTAACAATCCTTAGAACAATCAGTTGGTCTAAATAAAATCAAGAAAATTAGCTTATTTTAAGCATATTGTCTTATGTTAATCTGTAGCAAACTTAAACCATTGATTACACGTATAGGCCTGTATTTCCATTACTGCCTCTGAGCATAACTATTTCTAATATAAATAAAACAAAGGTTTTGTTCTTAACGTTACAGATATATGCTCGATTTTTGCGTCCATACTTGGCGTCTGGAACTTACAAGCCACCTTTTACGCCTATCTATGTTTGAAGGAAAGCCATAAAACTTATAGCGACCATGTCTGCTATTGTTTGAGCAGTTTGGAGCAGCACAACCAACCGTTTCACACTATGAAACAGTAAAATCACAAAACATTAGCTGATTCACTTCACGACAACACAAAGCATACAACACTGTCGTCGGATTGGGATTCAAAATGGCGGATTGTTCAGCTCGGTGCTTTAGACTGAGCTATCCCAACACGACTCACGATGCCGCCTCACAACTTTACTTCCGCCAGTATAGTTGACGAGATGTAGCGTGTGCTAAAGCACTAGATATACCGAGCTGAACAATCCGCCATTTTGAATCCCAATCCGACGACAATGCTGTATGCTTTGTGTGGTGCAGCGAAGTGGATCAGCAAATATTTTGCGATTTCATTGTTTCACAGTGTGAAATGGTTGGTTAAGCCGCTCCAAACTGTTCAAATAACAGCTGACATGGTCGATATAACTTTTATCGCTTTCCTTCAAACATGGATCGCCATAAAAGGTGGCTTGTAAACTCCAGACGCCAAAATCTAACAACTATCTGCATAACGTTTAGGGAAAAAAAAAATATTTTTATTAGAAAAAGTTATGCTTACAAAGAGGTAGTAATGAAAATATAGGTCTGTACATGTAAGCAATGGTTTATTTTAATTCTGTTACAGACTTTTAAAATAACACGACATATGGTGTATTTAAAGTAAGCTCCTTTTCTTGATTTGATTTAGACCAACTAAGGAGTTACTATAAGAGCTGTTAATTGTATTATAAATGATGCATAAGTGCAGCTGGCTTTACCCAGCTATTAGTTTTTAAATTATATTATTTCGCATTAAAAAAATAAAAAAAATAAACTGAATTTCGCAAGGAAGGCGAACAGGAAAGAAATCGTACATGAAAGCCATTAAATTCAAACTTGGCATGCAACATTCAGTTTTTTCTAAAGGGCATGCTATCAGAGTGACTTTATGTAGTCGTTAACTAACGAAGCCAGACGTTCAAAGTTATTAAACACATTTTTGACGTAAAATCTTCTCAGATATATAATGTGTGGAGACCTTAGAGGGAGAATACAGAGTGTACAGTATCGCAATTTAACATTATTCCGTAACTCTTTTCGGATGCGACTGTTAGTTACCATAAACGTATGTGGACGTACCACTTATTAACTAAAAAATACGATAATTGTAACATATTTTAATTGTATGTGGTAAATATTTAGAACAGCAACACATGCCTTTATTTGGAATGTAAATGAAGGTCTCATATCTCTATCCATCTAATCACTAACTTTAAGTTGCTTGCCTCTTACAGTGAAATGTAAGCAAACAAATTTACTATGCTATAAAACTTTCTGCGTAAGGAAAGTATATTTAATGGCCTTCAAAACATATTAAAAGGCGTAAATGTTCCGTAGTCTTTAAATGCGCGCCTTCCACGTGGGATTCAAAATGGCGGATTGTTCTGCTTGTACTATACAGTGCTCTAGCGTGAGCTATGACGTCAGGATGCGCAGTGGCCCTGCGCCGGTTTTGTGTAGTGGGGGAAGGTGCGGGCGCCGCACAGTTCGCTTCGCGCGTTTCACTACAGTCCGAAAATATCGAGTGGTCTGTGTTTAGGCTGCCCAACTGCGCGCCGGGCCGAGCCTAAGAAAGGAGGAAAATACAATTTTCCGATTTTCACGTTGTAAAAAATTTGGACGGTATATAAGACCACCCCACATCGTTTTATCAACTAATTTTTTCCTTACAAGCTTTGCTTTGCCTATAAAAAAATTAAATGTCTACTTTTCAGTCCGCCCGAGTTTTTAGTTTCATAACGCTTCACACTCCAATTTGATGAAAGTATGCGGTTAAAAAAAATCTGATTTTTAGACATGTGGTAGTAAAACATCCCAGATTTCTAATAAATAATTTACCTTTTCAATATTCATAACAGTCGTTTCCAAATGACGCTATTTCTCAGGTGTGTGCGCTTGATTTACAAATCGTGTATTTGAAAAGTTGGATAGCGGGCAGCTTACTGTTCTGTGCAGTTTAGACCATACATTACAGTGAGTTAAACGGAGGTAAAAGTACAGAAACGTTTTTGAAATGTTTGTCGCACTGATATCTGCCTCCTTTCACAAGTAATTGCAAGTTACCTGGGCGGCGTCACGCCGCGATCGCAAGCCTTCGATCTCGGCCGATGTTGGGCGTAGCGTGACGCACTGCGGCACTGAAAAAAAAAGGATTGCTGGCCACGTGAGTCGCTCCCTCGTTATGTGTTAATTATCCATAACATGAAAACAAGTATAAAAGCAGTGACCAATTACAACTGACAATGTTCTGCTAGGGTTTTACATCAGGTCATACTTTATAACTGATTTCTTGTCCACATTATACAATTAATGGAATATATATTTCGTGTTTGGTACTAGAAGGCTGCAATTCGCCTGCCATGTGCATCCCATACACACTGAATCGGGGTTAAGTTCGGTGAACAAGCTAGCCATTACATTCTTTTAATTCTTTCAGCTTCAATCATGTTATCCACTAGTGCAGTTCTATGGGCAAGAGAGTTATCGTTCACCAGAAGGAGCTAATGTTCTATGGCACTTGGCGTAGGCACAAAAAAAAGGTCTAAGTATCTTGTCTCTGAACCTCTGACCAGTCAAAACGCCATACTGAACGACGTAGAGGTCCGTACGTCCGCCTATATCGACTCCTGTCCACACTATTCGTCCAGCACAATGATATTGGTGATGTTTCCTGCACATAAGCCAGTCTCTCTCCAGATGACTGAACGAAGATTATCGGGCAACATAAAGTCGCCGCGACCGAGTGGCCGAGCGCATTGAGACGCTATGCTCCGATGTGCGAGGCCGTTCCCCGTCGGGGGTTAACCCCCTCGGGCATGGTTGTGCTGTCTTTAGTATATGTTAGTTCATAGGCAGTTTATAAGTTTAGGGAATGATAACCCCGCAATTACGTTCCATATGAACATTTTGAGCATAAAATCTTGACTCATCGCCGCGGTGAAGTAGCCGAGCGGTCTAAAGCACCTCGATGCGGAGCGCGCGGCTGCTCGCCGTTGAGGTTCGAGTCCTCCCTGGGGCATGGGCGTGTGTGTTTGTCCGTAGGTTAGTTTAACTAGGTTTAAGTAGTTTGTAAGCTACGTACTGATGAGCACGCAGTTTGGCCCGATAGATTTACAGACATTTTCTTGACTCATCTCTGAACAGAATCCGGCGGCTTTCGTAACGACTCCAACCCTGCTCTTCCGCGTAGTTTGTGAGGGCCAAAAGGTGTCGTGGTTTCAATGGGATGCACAAGATAAGACTCCGTGTGCAGAGGCCACATTCTATAAGGCTATTTCCAACTGTTTGTGTTGATATTGCGCGGCCTTTAATTGCCTGGAGGGTAGTTTGCAGCTGAGTTGCAATCACCTTCCTGTCTCGACGGGCTGTTAACCGGAGATAATGTTCATCTCTTGCTGATGTTACCCTTGGACGAACTTGGTCTTTCGTTCTTTTCACGGTTCCTGTTGTCTGAAATAGCTTCCAAGTCACGGAAAATACACTTCGGGAGACTCCAATAGCTGCAGCCACCTCCTCCTGTGTCTCGTCCGTTTCCAACATTCCTATGGGTCTTGATGCCATAGCTTCTGGTAAGTCTCGTTGTTGTTGTTGTTTTGCAGTACCTGCTCACTATCTGAATCCAACTGCTTGTGTAATTCTTTTGGTAAACACGAGTCACCACCAACCGCGACTGCAGGAACTTTCTGTTATTACCACTATCTCTGTCGCCGTAACGTTATCACCACACCATAGAACCGACAAAGACCTCGAACCACTTTAGTTCATTCTGTCGGTTACAGTACTTCAGCACCTAGATGTCTCAGCTGATCCCCTAATTGTTTTAACTAATGTAATAACAAAAAAAGCACGCATTAGTCCATTTAATGTTAGTAATCAACATTTTCAACACGATTTTCCGTGCATGATTTGATGCTCTTTGCAAGATTAACGTGAACTCAGTAAAGGTAGTCTTTTTTTATAAGGGAAGTATATCATATTCACCTCTTACTTTAATAACAGACCGCGGAAGGTAATTCGTTGTAGTGTTTAAAATGGGTATGGGGGCAGTCAAATGTGGCCGCTGTTGTTTATTTGTATACAAGCTAAACCCGGCCATATGAAATAAATAGAAAAGGAAATACTGTAATTCAAGTGAACTTAGAATCACAGAGAGAATGCTTCAGTCAAATCAGTATTAATCGTTGGGCTACTGTAGTTATGTTATAAAAAATATAGTTTCGCAGATATTATTTTAAACCCATTACATGGATTACATTTCTTGTAGTTCGTTTTCTCCACAAACATACAGATCAGTTTACCGACTCTGGACCATGTGACCTATAATTCACCTTAGTAAAAAGCTGTTGTTTTCTACATTCTTTCCATCTATTTCCCATCCGCTATGTCTATCCCCTGCTTCCCCACTATCTACCTCTTTATCCTCCATCTAATCCCCGGCCTCTGTTCATCACTCCCTTTCCTTCCATCCATCTTTCATCTCTTCCTCCCTCTATCTCTGTCCGTGTCGTCTTTCGCTCTTCGTACCCATATGAAGAAATTAAAAATTAGAGAATTGGTTCAAATTGTGTGTTATCTGCTGGAAACTATCACAAAGTTACTGTTACACAAAATTAAATGAAATAACGATGCCCATAAACAAAGTTTTGTTCATAATTCGTTTCTAAGGCGTTCTGATTGCCACTGATAATATCATGATCGATCTTACTGAAAATTAACCATTAAGCATGAACGTACCTAAAATGCGTTTTCACGAAAAGTTGTTACTTTAGTGTGAATACATGAAATCAGTGTGGTGAGGAGCCTCCTCTGAAGTGTAATGACGACCTCACCGTCGGTATTGAGACTACAGACAAACCATAATTTTGTTACACAGATTTCCGTTACGTTGTAATGTAAATAGTTTTCATCTGGTAGCCAGTCATCTGTAACACGTAATAGTGGCACCTTAACAATCTATGACAAAGTACGGCGAATAGTCCTGTAACACTAACGTGGATGAACTATTAACTACATTACCTTACTGCCCTTCGAAATAGTCACCTCCCATAACTATGCACCGCTGAGCTCTGTGATGCATGTCCTGGAAACTTTGCACGAATTCTTCCTTTGGGAAGGTGTTCAAAAGCTCGTCACGTTTCGCTGGACGTCAGAAATATCGTCAGATCTCTTTGCTTTCAAAGCGTGTTTGTGTCAAGGGAATAGCAAGAAGTCTGGAGAATTGAGAATCGGCGAGTATGGTTGATGTTCAAATTGCGATAACGCTCGCCCACATATAGCCAGTATCGTCAAATAGTTCCTGGCAAGAAGATGGGTGGTGCAAATTGAACATCCACCATACACGCCGCATCTCAATCCTCCATTCCTGTTCCCTCGAATCAAATTCACTTTGAAAGGAGAGAGATTTGACGGTTCTGACGACTCGACTTTGAACTCCATCCCAAAAGAGGAAGTCGTGCGAAGTTTCCAGGACATGTATCGCTGTGCTCGTGCATAGTTATAGGTGGTGACTATTGCGAAGGTCAGTAAGGTAACAGTAGTTCATAGTTCAAGCACGTTAATGTTACAGGACTATTTACCGAACTTTATTCTCAGAGGTTGTATAGTAAGGAGAAAAAGGTTTTTAGTTTGCTAAGCTGTTGTTTACTTTCACATTCCATTGGTTACTTGCTATAACAGTTTTCCACACGTCCTCACTGCTCTGAGTGGACCGTATTCTAGGCGGTAAATTTACTGAAGGAAGGAAGGGAGGTAGGAATCAAGCTTAGGGTTTAACGTCCCGTCCTCAGCATGGTTATCAGAGATAGATATCACGGTCTGATTTTTGGGTGGTGATGGGGACGAAAATTTGCCGTGTCCTATCTACATCTACATACATACTCCGCAATCCACCGTAAGGTGCATTGCGGAGGTTACACTGTACCACTACTAGGCGTTTCCTTTCCTAATCCACTTCCAAATAGTACGAGAAAAAAAAAAGAATGCGGATAATTCTACGTACGAGCCATAATTTAGCTTATCTTGTCATTCTGAACACTACGCGAAATGTAAGCAGGTGGCAGCAAGATCGTACTACACTCAGCTTCAAATTCCGACCCTCTAGATTTCCTCAACAGAAATTCACGAAAAGAACGTCGCCTTTCCTCCAGCAATCCCCAACGGAGTTGCCGGAGCATTTCCGTAACACTCGCGCATTGGTCGAACCTACCAGTAACAAACCTAGCTGCTCGCCTCTAAACTGCTTCTATGTCTTCCTTTAAACTGACCTGCTGCGGGTCCCATACACTTGAGCAATACTCAAGACGTGGTCGAACAAGCGTTTTATACGCGGTCTCCTTTACAGGTGAAGTACATCTTCCCAAAATTCTCCCAATAAACCGAAGTCGGCTGTCCGACTTACTCACAACTGTCCTTACATGCTCGTTCCATTTCATATCGCTCTGCAATGTTACGCCTAGATATTTCAACGACGCGACAGCATCAAGAAGCTCACTACTAATGCTGTATTCGAATATTATGGGATTGTTCTTCCTACTCATGCGCATCACCTTACATTTTTCTACATTGAGAGCTAGCTGCCATTCTTCGCATCAACTAGAAATTTTGTCTAAGTCATCCTGTATGCTATTACAGTCAGTTAAAGACGACACTCTCCCATATACCACAGCATCATCAGCAAACAGCCGCAAATTACAAGTTAGTAAGTCCATCAGATCATTTATATAGACAGAAAATAATAGCGGTCCTATCACACTCCCCTGGGGCACGCCTGATGATACACTCGTCTCTGATGAACACTCGCCGTCGAGAACAACGTACTGCGTACTATTACTTAGGAAGTCCAGCCAGTCACAAATCTGTGAACCTATTCCATAAGCTCGTATCTTCGTTAGCAGTCTGCAGTGTGGCACCGCGTCGAGAAAAACACAATCCGCCTGTTGCCCTTCATCCATGGCTCGCAAGATGTCATGTGAGAAAAGGGCAAGTTGAGTTTCACATGAACGATGATTCCTGAACCCGTGCTGGTTTGTAACCGTCCTGGTATTTGCCTGGAGTCATATAAGAACATCACGGAATAACTAGGGGATGGCTGGAGATGAATTTGTACCACCGTCTTCCCAAATGCGAGTTCGTTGTGTTACCACTGCACCACCTCGATATTAAATTCCTCTGACGATCAGCACGGAAATAAGGCCTTCATATCAGTATGCAAACACGCTACGACGGAACCACGGAGGGGATATGGCTGGTCACAGTCCTAGTAAAAGCTAGAATTTTATCATCTGAATTTGGACTGCAATGACAGAAATACCTTGGAAGCACACAATTCTTGTTATCCAGATCGAGAGCCTCTATACTAGGTGAAAACCTTCACTTCGTCATGTCTTACAGACAGTGACCATATATCGCTACTGATCTGTTCGTCCGATAAGGACTTAAAATCAGCAGCTTCTTAGTGAAATACCATAGGAGTACGCTACATCCAGTTAACGGCTTGAATTAGCTATCGTTGAGAAATAACTATTGGTTTAGTGCTTTGTCATGGACACCACGGCCGCCCCCCGTCGGATATTAGAGTTCTCCCTCGGGCGTGCGTGCTTGTGTGTGTGTGTGTGTGTGTGTGTGTGTGTGTGTGTGTGTGTGTAGGATGGGGGTTGTTGTTGTTGTTCTTCTTCTTCTTCTTCTTCGTAGCATGTTTGGAAGTATAGGACGTAATGATCTCTGCAGTTTGGTCCCTTAACTTCACAAACATTTCAGCATTTTCAACCAGCTTTTTTCCTTCGCAATGAGTTGTCACTGCTGTGATATCATGTATCATACACGAATAAAAAAAAAAAAGTTCAAATGTTTGTTAAGCTTAAGGGACTTAACTACGGGGTCATCAGTCCCTAAACTTACAAACTACTTATGAACTACTTACGAACTAGGACGGCACAAATATCCATGCCCGAGGGGGATTCGAACCCCCGACCGTAGTGGCCGTGCAGACCGTGACTGGAGCGCCTCAGTCCCCTCGGCCACCGCGGCCGGCCATACACGAATAATATCGTTTCATACATAAATACTATATCGGCATACTGATCATGTGTAAATACATGGGGAAGTTGTACACACTATAGTACAGTACACAATAAAAACATCAACACTCTAATGCTAACATTCGACGAGTACGTCCATAGCAAACGATGTACCGCCACACGAAACGAAAATGCATTGAATTCGACCGCATATCTATATTCATTAAAATTGGGCACATGTTATATAGCATTTTTATTTCATTTCGTCTATATTACTACCTCATAAAGTTACACACCCTGTATAAAAGGCTAAGATGAAAATGGGCGCTTATGTTCGAAACCAGTCACCGAGAAACGATTTTAAAGTGGCGCTGTACCGGACATTGAGGTAAATTGTACACTAAATTAGGAGTCCTCATATCCAATATGTTGAAACTTCGTACAAAAAAAAGTATTTCAGAGTTTCAAATGTTGTACCGGTATGTTAGAAGTAAAATATTTTAAGGATATTCAGGTCCATGTGTGCTACGTTAAATGTAAGAAAGTCTCTCGTATTGATGAATTTCTTTTAGTGTCATGCGGAGGGAGGTTTAGCGTATTTGTCAAAGTTATTTCAGATATTCTTTATAGCTGACAAAATTACAACCTTTTTTCTACCAACTTCTGTTTATTTCATCTATAATTTTAAGGCGTATAATGTATACCCTCTTGTTAGTTGTAAAATAAGGACTGAAGGTCCGAGTTTTACAGACCATTGGTCTGAGAAGGGCCATTAGCTAGTGTTTCTTCGCTTAAATTAGTCTGCCAGGAAGTCCGATGAAGGTGTCGCTGCCGAGGATGTTCTAGATCATTTTGCATTACCAAAGAGGCACGTGCAGATTCTTGGAATCGCACTTCATATTATAAAAACAGCATCCACGATAAAAACGAAGCTGTCTGAAAATCAGGTGGTATCAATGCAGACTTTGCGTACAGTATCTCTTGCACTGGCTTTTTAGGCCGGTGTACGGTTGTCACGCAAGACTATCTGTGCTTATCTCTATAACGCGATCTTCTGGATTCCTGGCACAAGCACACCCTGTCGAATGGCTTCCCCTGCGAGGCAGTGTCTACCCATCACAAATTCTCAGAACTGAGACCCTTCCCAGGAATTACCACAACAGAGCAGAGAATAAGCAACAACCGATTCATCGCGACATACCAGCCTTATGAAGAAGTAGGCTTCCTTCCAGACTCCCGTCTCAACGGTTCGCCGAACAACTAGCTACAAGTATTACCAACGTAAGAGATATCTGGAACCCATCAGAAATTACCAAACACGGAAATGGTTCAAAAGATATAACTGTGATGCTGTCGGTTTCGAACTCGACTGTAACTGTAGGCCAAACCGCTCTGGGTGTGGCCGGTCCTATGTTCAAAATGTTCAAATGTTTGTAGAGCTTATGGGACTCGACTACGGGGCCATCAGTCCCTAAACTTACAAACTACTTATGAACTAGCTAAGACTACAGACGGCACAAATATCCATGCCCGAGGGGGGGATTCGAACCCTCCCCCCTCCCCGACCGGTCCTATGTCTCGCTTTATAAATGGTCAATAGTGGAGTCTTCTAGCTATGACTGTGGAACGCTGAAACGGACATATAATTACTGTAACAGTAGATTGAATGATTTTATCAATTTCAAAGCCATATCAGTGCAAATCTGTAGAAACCTATATATTATTTATCGACATTTGTCTTTTTTGTTTTCTTTTGTGCAATGAAATGCATCACACGTTTTTATGCCGCACTTAAAAATGAATAGCTGTGATTCAGACTCATTAAAACTCAGAAATTGTTCAGACGATTTGAATTATTTTGTTTTGTTCGCTTTAAAAGAAGGCGGTTTAGAAAAAAAGTAGGGAAACCCCAAACCAACAGCTGAAAAATAGAGAAAAAATCTCAATTCCAACACTTATTATTTCCTGAAAAAGGCAGCCCATAGGACTTAAGTTTTGGAGTTGCAGCCTTAAGAAGAAACAGGGGCACATTGCTACCCCTTTGATGCATCATAATATTAATAAGTGAAAACGAAAATCAAAGTATCTAGTGTCCCATTGTGTGTGGTTGCAATTCATACGAATCTACAGTTGTATTCCGATCTAGATAAAATTTTGGACACTTGTTTTTCGAAACAAGGGGAGCGTAAACATGTGGATGCCTGAGAACAGGCGTTGACACCGTTTTTCTAATGTATGAATGATTTCATGGAGTTATATATCGCAAGTTAGCTTACAGTGCATGGCGAAAGTTACCTTGTAATAAACTTTTACAGTGTTTCTGCGATCACTTCGGAAATTGACAGATAAACGTGATTCTTCGTAGATAGGGGGGGGGGGGGTGGAGGAGATGAACTGAAAAGGCGGAATGAATAGGGAGATGACGAGGACATGAAGGGGGGCGGAATAAGGGGGGGGGAGAGAGAGAGAGAGAGAGAGAGAGAGAGAGAGAGAAGGGGGGGGGGGAATAAATACCCAGGCAACATTGGATATTCAGCTTGTTATAAATATATTGCATCTGTGTTACATATAGATAATAATAGTGATATTGTAATTACAGTAAATTAAGCACCACTGCAAGCTTTCATTTTAGGCATACTGGAATTTTAAATCACAGGTTAACGAAATCCAGTACTGGGAATTTCTATTCCTGTTTATTCATTTTTCTGCTCCTCTAAATTCAAATCTCATCTACTGTTTCTATGACTTAATCTTATTCGTTGCATTGATTATGCATTATTTTGCTCCAATTGTAATTGATTTTCAGGGCACTCTCAACTTTGCTCTAATACGTTGTCCGAAATTTAATAAGAGAACTGAATAGAATAAGGTCACTTGAGTGGGGATTAGTGAAGTTCGGTGGAAAGATGAGTGAGTACGGGGTTAGAGTGAGTCTCATAATGAATAAGAAAATGAGGGTAAACTAGTATGAACAGGACAGTGATATTATCGTAAATAATAAGAAGCAAACACAAGTTTATATACCAACTAGCTTTGCCGATGATGAGATCGAAGAAATATATGTGGAGATAAAGGAAATTAATGAGACTGGTAAAGAGATCGGAATAATTTATTGTGATGAGAAAAAGGACTTTGGTAATATGGAAAGGAAGGGGGATGGAGTAGGTGAATATGAACTGGGGAAAAGGAATGAAAGAGAAAGCCACCCGGTAGAATTTTGCACAGAACATAATTGAATCAAAAGAAACTGTTGGTTAATGGTGAAAAAAGGTTTTATACGTGGAAGTTTCAATAGTAATTAATATAGGCTGAAGCATTCATTTAAAATTTCTACCACGGACGACATTGGAATGTCAGAAGCACCAGCGGGGTGTAATGCATAGCGCAACTGCGTAGAAACCATGAGACCTGGGTTTGAATTCCGGCGTTGGTTCAAATTCTAATTCTGTCCACCTGCCTATACTCATTATCTTTGGTATAGCGAGAGTCAATCAATCACAAATATGTAATTATTCGATTTAACAACGTGTTGCCCGTAAACTACAGTATTTGAATGTGATAGCGGGTTTCTGTAGTTAGTATTTGGCGCCGCGCTGAGCAGCGCCAGTGATAGGAATTCATCCGCCTCGGCAGGTATTCAGAGTGCAGCGTTCCGCGAGAGCGCGCCTCGCTCCATAACCGCACACCGGGCCGCCTTATTTTTGTGGCACACGCCGCTCTCTGGTTATTGATGAGCCCACTGTGTACGACTGCGGCCAGCCGGGGGGACGAAGGGGCGCACCGCATCCTGTAACAGGCTAACACACACTTGCACTATAATATATGCGTGGCAAGTGCAGACCGGCGTGGAAATCACACAACTAATAAGTTTAATGTTTATCAACCTTTTCGAATATGCGACCCCTTTGTAAGTATAAACATTTTGGCGACCCCCTTTCAAAGAAAAATACTGTGGCGAACCTCCCCCCCCCCCCCCTCACGAACCGTAACAAATTGTTATCTCAAAGGAAACAAATTTCATCTTCTTTCTTTTGCTTCAGCTTTTAAATTGTTGGAAGAAGTTTGTTTTGTATATTTCTTGGAATACACACATCCTATTTTTACGCGATTTCCGACAGAAAAATAGGCTAACAAGTATTTCGCATTTCATGCAAGACTCAGAATAGAATTATGCTCATTAAGAAAGGTCCCACTATATAGACAATTTGTAGAGTACACATTTACTCGAATTTTTCAGAATTACTTATTGTATAAAATTATTTTCCTGAAAACAGTTTTCAGACTTTGCGCTTTTTCATCATTAACATATTGCCTTGTGAAACAATATATGATCTATTTAATTCATAATGAATATTACACAAATAACTCCGTAATTTTAAAATTAAGTAAATTTCACTGTTTTGTATTAGTGAATCCCTAGTTACTTTACGGTGCAAGTACTTGTTCCAGTGATTCCGACCCCCTAAGCAAAACTTCGCGACCCCTTGGGGGTCCCGACCCTCAGGTTGAAAAACACTGCATTAGAAGACAAGTTAACACCTGCGTTTTTAGGATTTGTAGATCTGGAGAAAGCTTTCGACAATGTTAATCGGAATACACTCTTTCAAATTCTGAAGGTAGCAGGGGTAAGATATAGGGAGCGAAAAGTTATATTTAACTCAGAAGCAGTTATGAGAGTCGAACGGCAGGAAAGCGAAGCAGTCGTTGGGGAGTAAGACAAGAATGTAGTCTATCCCAAATGTTATTCAATTTGTATGTTGAGCAAGCTGCGAAGGAAAGCAAGGAGAAATTGGGAATGAGGACTTCATGGAGACGAATAAAAACTTCATGGTTTGGAGATAACATTCTCTGGAGACAACAAGGAACCTGGACGAGTAGTTAAATGGAATGGAAAGTGTCCTAAAAGGAGAGGATAAAATGAAATCAACAAGAGGAAAACGAGGGTAATAAGAGTGTAGTCTAATTAAATCAGGGATACTGAGGAAATGACATTAGGAGCCGAGACAAAGAAGGTCAATAAAGTAATTTCTGATGGCTTGAGTAGGAATAAATAAAATGCAGAATGGCACTGGGAAGAAAAACATTCAAATTGATGTGGGTTCCCATTCTTATTCAGAGATGAAGAGATTTCAGGGTATTTTCACTCTGCAACGTAGTATGCGCTGATAAGAAACTTTATGGCAGATTAAAACTATGTGGCGGAACCAGGATGCAAACTTGTGGCCTTTGTCTTTCACGAGTCAGCGCTCTCTGGGAAAGCAGGAGGCGGGGGGGTGGGGGGTAGTGCCGGAAGTAAAGCTGTCAGGAGGGACCGTGAAGCGTGTCGGGATAGCTCAGACACCTTTAATCTGCCAGGAAGTGCAATAGAGAGATTATACAGGAGAAAGTGGAACGGAATATCTTGACCAATGAGGCGCAGCGGTACAATTTTAAAATGGTTAAAAATGTAGCATAATCTAATTTCCTTTGGCTGAATCTCGTCAATTTCCAAGATATAAAAAAGTTTCTATTTTTAAAAGTTAGACTAATGCAGTATTAATATGCACTATGCACATTGCTTACAATTTAATCTGCATGCTTTAAGTTTTCGAATATGAATAATCTGATGACATCTAAAAAGATAACATTTACGATATTTCATATAATGTAGGATTCCGCAGATAGTTTGCTATCGACAATAACCAGAGCTATCAAATATAGTGCCAGTTGAAACTCGAGACTATAACAATACATTATGAAATCAATACATTGCTACAAATCGTGTGCCTCTGATGTGATTTGGGTATTACATAAGGCGCCTAAAGGGGAAGAGCTAAAACTGGCTATTGAGCACCAGAGTAGAAAAGGAGTAAAAAATGAGCGAGCTTGTGTTGTATGAAGGGAAAAAAATGGAGAAACCATCATTATACTCTGCACTGTGGTTAAGTGAAGACATTTTAAGAGACACTGAAACTTTCCCCATATAAAGCTTACAAAAATTCTTTCGCTCTTGAGGTACAGTCAACATTTTCCCCATTTTGTTCAGTGCTATTGTCCCTATCTTACTTTAGCATTCGTACATGCTGAATATGCTAGTTACTCTATTTAGATTGGGAAATATATCGTTTGTACGACATCATGCTCCCCATCCCCCCCCCTCTCTCTCTCTCTCTCTCTCTCTCTCTCTCTCTCTCTCTCTCTCTCCCTCCTTATTCTCTGCTTCCCGTTACAGTCCAGAGACTTGTCCGAGGAAAAGCGGAAGTATTTCCCATCTTTTGGTACTAAATCTGTGTGAAATCAAATGTTATTGAATCCGATTAAATCTCCTCTCGGCATTTGTTTTAGACATTGCCTTTACCGGTCGAGACATCTAATAAAAGTGCAGAAATATCGCGTTCCTTTTTCCTGCAGTTGAGTCCACTTTACACCATCTAAAGGGCGTTCCTACCAGAGAGCAGAAATAACGCTATATTAAACCACCACCAAATTAACAAGTTTTGTTTTAAGTTTGTACATATCTCGTAACTTAATGTCAAAAGTGTAGCGTCTGTGACGATAATATTCGTCGGATCATGCAATGGTATGAATAGTCGCTAATGACCACGACGTCGACGGGACGTTAAAACCATGATATTCCTTCCTATCGACATGAATGTCAGCTCGCTTCCGGCACGTAAAAAAATTATGCTCCAAAATACATGCGCTTTATTAAATGCTACCATTGCGAAATTCTGCAACGCCCTAAATTCACAACACCTAAATAAATTTAAACATCAGCGGATGAGATGTCAGATATTGAAAAATAAGCACATGTAAAGGGACTAATTGCAGGCAATTCGTAACACATTTCTTTCTGTTTCAACAGTTGCAACGGACGAATTCATTACTGGCGTTAATAGGAGAGACAATAGGCAAACAAAATACGGCAATGAAGTTCACAGTCCAAGTAGACAATAAATTTTGAGTAATTTCGAAAATTTTTGTCACATGTCATTCGAGTGATATTTAGTGTTTTAATAACCGAAACCACTATCAACAAACAATTTGCATAATTTTCTCCACAATACATATAACGACTATTTGCATATGCCTGAGTTGTTTCTGTAACGTAAATTAAATTTTTGTTACATTTAAATTTCAAGGTCTAAATCACTTCATCTTATATTGGCTGTGTTATATAGAAGCCCACTGTAAAAACTTAGAAAACAGAATGGCGTGAAACCGATAATACTGAGAATCACACGCTATGTTACTGGTGACACAATGGCTGCAGTTCGGTCGGCGTCAATACTTCCATATTTCTGACGTATAATATACGAAAAAAAATTGCCACAGACGGCCATTATATTGACGTACCGACAAAAATAATGAAAGTATGAGGTCTCCTTTAACTCGTTTTCTCTTTGTCTTGCAGGAATCACTTCTGCGGGGAAGACTGAAATCAGTGCAGACTTCCATAGTTAAGGTAAACGACGTATTTTTATTTTACTTTGTCTCTCTTATGTAATGTTTCATACCTTCTGTCACTTGAGTACGAAACTGACTTCGTAGCCATTAAAAATGTTCGCATTTTAGCGCTGATCTGCAATGCTTCCACTATGTGAGTACAAACACTTGTATTTTCTTTACAATCAGTGCGTCTAGGTGCACTAAAAAGAAAGTCAAATATGTAACTGAACATTGCATCCAAAGACTGTAAATATGACCTTTCTTCACCAGGAGAGACCACGGCCACTGATATTTCGGCACTTGGTCTGTGATACTTGTTAAGTGAGCGGCACAACGTCTAGAAAACAACGCGGTAGCCTTTCTTCGTGTCGTTCCCATCGCGGCTGCGAGTTTCCGGATGTCACAGTGGTGAGGCCGTAGTCTTTCTCGTCCATTGAACACTCCTAACAACGTCCTTCGCACAGCTGAAGAGCAGTGAGCCGTGTCAGAAACCTGTTTGTGGTCGCCCGACTTGCGTTCACGGCGTGGCGACTTGAGGAACGGTTCAGCTAACAAAAGCTGTGTCGCTCAGCGTCATTACCGCAAGTTACGTTACAAAACAAAGATCTTGAGGAAGACTATAGGACTTTACTCTTGAACATAACGTAGGAATTATATAAGTTATCTCAAAAGGAAAAGCAGTGCAGTATTTGCAATAACGCCTTGAGCATTTATGATGCTACTACAACTTTTTACAGATAAATTAGGAAATTAATTTATTTTCAACAGTAAAAATGTTCATCATAAACATTGCAAGTAAACAATTGAAAAGCGTACCTTTTTTCTGTGTGTTTATCCTCCTCATCCGCAATTGTAGTTAAACAATTTGTATAGATTACATTACCGTCCTTTGCAACTGTAAAAAGTAGTCTACTTCATACCAGACGAGTTTCGTTTCATTTCAGAGCATCGTCAGAGGTCGTTAACACACATACAGAGTATAAATGAAAACAAAACCAAAGACAAACGCATATTGTCAGTCTACAGTAATGGCGAGTTTTTGGAAACTTTCATAAACAAGTTTAATTGAAAGTAGTATGACAGCATAAGTGGCAATGTGATTGCTATAAAAAAATTGGAAGGTAACTTAAAAACGTGAGTAATCTCAGTAGTTAATTTAATTCAGAACAAAAATAAAACCATTGCATGACCACTGTTCATGATCGAATTCAGTAAAACCCACACAAGAATGTGTAATAAGAAGTACTTCCTGTACAGTTAACCACAGACGATGCTTTGAAATAAAGCGAAACGCGTCTGATCTGAATTAGATTAATTTTTACAGTTGCGCGTCTGAATTAAACTCATTTTTACAGTTGCAAAATACGGGAAAGTAACCTATACAAATTTGGTTTATCTTTACACGAGTATGCAATAAATAACATTCGCAAAGTATATTTCCAGAAAGTATATTTCCAGAAAGTATATTTCCAGAAAGTATATTTCCAGAAAGTATATTTCCAGAAAGTATATTTCCAGAAAGTATAATGCTGTGAGATCAACTAAGATATTCTATTACAGTCAAGGATGCCAGAGACTTACAAACTACTTAAATTAACGACTACATACATCCATGCCCGAGGCAGAACTCGATCGTTTTTGTGGGCATTGATTTCAAGTCAATAAGGCGGTTGAAAATTTGTGTTCAGATCGGTGATCGACCACGAGTCGTCTTCGTAGGCAGATGCTCTATCCATTATGCCACCTGGACACAGTTAATACCATAGTTGCAGGAACTACCCTAGCACACTCCCAACCAGACCTTACAGTCTACACTGCTATTGTAATGTCCTTTGTGCATTAGACCTATATTCCTCACTCGTCGCCGTGGTTAGCCGATTCCGGTAAAGAGATAGATTGTTGTCTGCATCTGCACTGAAATGTATGGATGTTTTTGTCCGCCGTTACATTAAAGACGCGCGCACACACACACACACACACACACACACACACACACACACAGCTTCCCCTTATGGCCTGTATATCGGTGCTACGAAAAAAAAAAAAAAAAAAATAACACGAAATTACCGGTTTGTGAAATCGCATTCTCGGGATGTTCATGTTTAAATGGTTCATTTCCAGTAATACTCACATGCCGCTGATGTTGCCATAAATGGGAATAAAACACCGTAGAAACAAAGCATATAAATAACATTTCTTATCGGTATAGTTATTTCCTGTAGTAGTGACTTTCTGGTCACTTGACAACGTTCACACAAAATTTAAAGCAAGTTCCTAATTTTTAATATTGTAATTTTGAATAGCTATGACGGGGGAAAGATGAAATGAACTGAGAGAGGAAGGAAGAGGAAAGGAGGGTAAAGAGGAGATGAACAAAGACGAGGGAAGACAGAGTGGGTTTGGCGGAGGAGCAGATGGACAGTGAGAGTATTGAATACGATTGCTTTTCTCAAGGACGATTACGTCACATGCTGATTCTTAAAAAGGACAAACGAAATTTCTCTTGCACGCCCAATGATTTTATGAATAAACCTCTTCTTTCTGGCTTAACTTTCATTTCACATAGTCACAGAAACGCAACGAGGGGGCCGGCCGCGGTGGCCGAGGGGACTGAGGCGCTCCAGTCACGGTCTGCACGGCCACTACGGTCGGGGGTTCGAATCCCCCCTCGGGCATGGATATTTGTGCCGTCCTTAGTCTTAGTTAGTTCATAAGTAGTTCGTAAGTTTAGGGACTGATGACCCCGTAGTTAAGTCCCATAGACTACACAGACATTTGAACATTTTGAGCAACGAGGGGGTGCTGATTTATATTCTTGATGCGTCAATGTTTGAAATAATTATTTCATTTACTTTCTTACTAATTTAATATCATGCGGTGGAGGTAGTTTTTTTTTTACTACTCTATCAGGTAGTTATCATTCTGTAATGTTTTATCGCGTTATATGGGGGAATGCGTCACGGAAATGTTGCACGATTTGAGGTGGAAATCATTAAAAGAACGTTATTCGTTGCGGCGAGATTTATTTTCGAAATTTCAATAACCGACTTCTGAATGTGAAAATATTTTTCTAGCATGCACCTACATATGGAAACATGACCATCCCAATAAAATGAGAGAAATCAGATCGAACAAGGAACGATTTAGGTTTTTCTTGGAACGGTAGAGAAAGGTTATGAAAGTGGTTAATGAACCCTCTGCTAGGCACTTAAATGTGTTTTGCAGAGTATCTGTGTAGATGTAGATCACTATTAAAACTTCTAAACGTTTCGGTAAAAGCTAATCTACAAGATGACTGAGCATATCGGTAGCCGTCCAAGTCAGTCGTAATTTAAATTCCGGGGTGGCCTCTTCACTGAATATGTCCTCCAGCGTTTCACTGATAACGTTTTAGAGTCTGAATCATCCTATATTACAATAATTTATAAGATAGTAACCGCGCGGGAGTAGCCGCTCGCGTCGTTTATAAGGCGGCATGCTACGGACCTGGCAGCCGCTCACGCCGGAGGTTCCAATCCTCTTTCGTGCGTGTGCGCATGCGCGTATTTCACTTAGTGTATGCTAGTTTAACTAGTTTGTAAGTATAGGGAGTGATGACCGTTCCAGTTTGGTCCAATAGGTTTACAAACATTGAGCATTTAGAAGATAGTATCAACTAATGATGGACTTGAATTGTGCGAAACTGGTCATAGCCTTTCAATAAAGGACTGTAACAGCCAGAGTGTAAGACTTTTTGTTCAAGATGTTTTGAAGTACGCAACTTTAAAAAAAATCCCTGTACCTGGCCTTTTTTTTTTGCGATTCTTTAAATTTTCATGCATTCGACTCTAAGAAAAACTTTCCGTTTATGACCTACAGAGTAAGACCTTATAGCATCATAGTATTAATACATCAGTAAGAAAATTGAAGTACCGATTTTTAACTTTGATTATACAAGGAAGCGGATGAAAGTCAAGTAATTAGAAAGGTAATTTGTCGTAGATATGCACAAAAACCTGTGTGTGTACGTTGCATTTAGAAATGGTGAAAGGAAGTGGATGCTTTCATATACCGGGTGATCAAACAGTCAGTGTGAATTTCAAAAGGTAATAAATCACGGAATAATGTAGATATAGAGGTAAAAAATTTACACACATGCTTGGAATGAATGGAGTTTTATTAGAATAAAAATATAAAAAAAGTATTGTTATAGGCGTGGACGATCTTTTACGCGCGTCGTTTGGTGATGATCGTGTGCTCAGTCGCCACTTTCGTCATGCTTGGCCTTCCAGGTCCCCAGAACTCAGTCCGTGCAATTATTAGCTTTGGGGTTACCTGAAGTCGCGAGTGTATCGTGAGCGACCGACATCTCTAGGGATGCTGAAAGACAACATCCGACGCCAATGCCTCCCCATAACTCCGGACATGCTTTACAGTGCAGTTCACAACATTATTCCTGGACTACAGCTATTGTTGAGGAACATCATCTTTATCTTAATTTATTATGCTAAGTATTGCTTTTCTGATCAGATGAATTGACATCTGTAGGGCATTTTTTGTACTTTTTTCTTTTTCTATTTTTGGCTACAGAAGAATGCTGAAGATTAGGTGGGTAGATCGCATAACTAATGAAGAGGTACTGAACAGAATTGGTGAGAAAAGGAATTTTTGGCATACCCTGACTAAAAGAAGGGATCGCTTGGTAGGACACATTCTTAGACATCGAGGAATCGTAAATTTAGCATTGGAGGGAAGTGTGTGGGGTAAAAATCGCAGAGGGAGACCAAGAGACGCGTATAGTAAGCAGATTGAAGTGGATGTGGGTTGTCGTTCTTATGAGGAGATGAAAAGGCTTGCACAGGATAGAGTAGGGTGGAGAGCTGCATCAAACCAGTCTCCGGACTGAAGACCATAACAACAACATTTTTGCTTCTAATAAAACCCCATGTCATTCCAAGCATGTGTGTCATTTTTACCTATCTGCATTATTCTGTGATTTATTAAGCTTTCAAATTTATACCGACTTTTTGATTACCCGGTATATAATCTTACTGTTACCTTCTCGATCGCGCATTAAAATCACGATTATTATTATTATTATTAAGTCCATTTGGAAAACTGAAGTGCTACTAACTTCTGACGTGCATACTGATGGGTTCCTTCGAAAAGAAACACGCATTTCGGGCAACTATTGAGCCAAGAACTCCTAGGTTTAAGATAAGATGTTGTCGGCAGTGGAAATCAAAACATTGCAGTAATGAAGTCTAGAAATAACATTGTTTTATTGCTTAGTTATTTCAGTCACTGTTCTGTAAGAGTAGCTTTCTGGTGACATGCCACCGTTATGACGTAATTTGAAGTTACTATTTTAATTCCTGAATTTAAAATCTACGAAGCGGTAAAGAGGGACTGTAAATTGCGCTCTACAGGCCTCGAGGCACCCAACTATTGCCGTGTCACCCTACGCGCGAAGGGGTCAGCGGATGATGTTTGGAGGGGGACTACTCGAAAGCCGCACAATTTCGGCTGTTATGTCTGTTTTCGTGACCGGATCCACTACGTCTCAAACAGGTAGCTCCTTAATCGACCTTAACAGTGCTCTGTGCATCCTCTTGCCGACAGCGTCCAGCAGAACCGAATGGTGACTCATCCGAGTACTAGACAGGTGTATGCACTGCGATACGGCCGTTGGCCGAGTGAACAGGAGACAGAAAGAGAGCGGAGGAAGAGAGAGAGAGAGAGAGAGAGAGAGAGAGAGAGAGAGAGAGAGAGAGAGAGAGAGAGAGAGAGGGGGGGGGGGGGGAGGGGGAGAGAGGAAGACAAAAGAAAGGAGAAAATGGTTAGGATGGATAGACGGAGAGGCCGGCCACAGTGGCTGAGCGGTCTGCGGCGCGCCAGTCACAGTCTGCACAGTCGCTGCGGTCGGAAGTTAGAATCCCCCCTCGGGCATGGATGTTTGTGTCGTCCTTAGTATTAGCCAGTTCATAAGTAGTTTGTAAGTTTAGGGGCTGATGATCCCGTAGTTAAGTCCCATAAGCTCTACAAACATTTGAACAGTTGATAGAGGGAGAAGGGAAGGAGGTGGAGGGGAAGGATGAGGTGAACGAGGAGAACAACAAAAGTAGAAAATGATTGCTTTCCTCAGAGGCAATTACACATACACGCTCCACAGTCGATAACCACATCTTTGATTCTGCAGAAAAACATTTTCGCCGTGGGCTGTCCGTGACTGTACCGTATAGGTTAGGGGTATAAAATAATAATAATAATAATAATAATAATAATAATAATTATTATTATTATTATTATTATTATTATTATTATTATTATTATAAACCGTGCAAATGCGATTGTTATTTCACCGATGCTGGAGATAATTTCCTCTCGACAAATGGAGGTAACACTCCACAATCCTTCACTTTATGTTTATTATAAGACCCTTCCATTAACACCTGCAGCACTTTCTCGCCTAAAACAACTGTCTTCTTCTACCGTTAGGTGAAAAACTGAAACAGATGTAACACAAAAATGCAGTAATGAAGTCCTCGATAATGGAGTTACAGCGTCGGACAATAAAGTTATTGTGACTGAAGACGAATTATTATTATTATTATTATTATTATTGCTGTTGTTGTTATTCTATAGGCCTACCCCTAACCTATTCTCTGTGGTGTCACACAAGTCTGAAGTGCGCGCCACGTACTTTCGCCGTGCGCCGCCATGCACGCGCGGCGTTTTTACGACGTCACCCACGAGCGCTGCAACTCCGCTCGTGGCCACCACTGAACTGTATCGGTCACTTGGGATTAGGACAGGCACTAGGTCTCATCAGTAGGCAGGCCATTACCTAGTTCAACTATGTATCAGCATTCTGCAGTCATGAAACTTGTAAAAGTAACGTATTATATTGATACATATCTTGTTCTAATCTAGCTTAGTGTTACTAGTTTCTGCTGTCCCACTGGCTGGTCACCTCAGACTCTGTATCTGCACACGCGTGCATCCTATTTCCTTGTGTCGGTCTCTCTCTACTCGGCCACCGACAACTAGGACAACCGGCAGAAACTTGAAACAAAATACTCTGTAGAAAAAGTTGACATACAATAAATTATTTTCTGAGGAAACTTGTTTTTCTATCCTTTCATCCCCCCCCCACCCATCCCCCCCCCCCCCCACACACACACGCTTCACGCACTCACAGCAAAGCATTGTTATGATTCAAGTGTTTCCTTGGTTGGTCTTGGTATAATCTGCGAGCAAACAACCTTGGCACCTGCTAATGTTACAGATGAAAGAAAACTAACGAACAGGAGTAAAGGCTAGGGGCCTAAGCTGTAATTAGTACTGTTACACGCTGGTGGCTGCGCGTTGAGCGTCTCCTGGATGCCGCGGCCGCTGCAGCGGCAGGTGAGGCGCGGTGACGCGGCAAGGCCGCCTCCCTTCCTTCGCCCCCCCCCTTCTCCCTGGTGTGACGCAATAGCGGCGCGTCAGCAGGTGCCCTGCCTCCTCTGACTTTCAAAACACACTCTCCTGGTGCAAGGTCGGCAAATACGAGCGCGGCTGCGCAGCCTGCTGCCTGCCGAGTCGCCCACTGCACTATTTCCCTCAGTGGCCACAAGCGCACCACCTACAGTAGCTTACCACATACTCCTTAACTCTGCTTAACTCGACACGATGCGGCTACATAGCCTGTCAACTGTCTGCTACAAATTTCCTTCGGCACGAAGTATAAGACTGGGTAATCTCTATATATACATTGTCCGTATGTTTGTAGGTTTGTGTGTTTGCATTGTACACAAATCAACAACTTTTTGATGAAATTTTGCATATGTGACCTTCAGACCAAGACGAAGGTCAGTCACGGTGTAAACATATACCTCTCGAGATATGACGACATAAACAGTGAAATGCATGACATGCTGCTGCATCACGCGACATTGTTGCACATCTCTTAAATCACTGGACCGATTTCGACCAAATTTGGTGCACATCTTCCTTACCGCGAAGGAAAAGTTTCCTTAGCCGCAAGTACCATCTACGCCACAGATATGACGTCATAACAATGATATACATGAAATGTCGCACTGTCTGTATGAAATTTTGTGCGGTGCAGGGCGGAGATTGCCTTAAAACACACTTCGACGCCAATCTAATATTAAATTCCGATCTTGAAAGTTTAAGCCGCGGCGGATTAGCCGTGCGTACTGGGGCGCCTTGCTGCGGTGCGTGCGGCTGTTCGCCGACAGGGGTTCCAGTCCCCCCTCGGGCATGGGCGTCTGAGGTTAGTTTACCGTAATTTAAGTAGTTTTTAAGCTATGGGCTAATAACCCAGCAGTTGAGTCCGATAGATTTACAAACATTTGAACGAAAGTTAAACGTCAGAATTCGTGAGATGCATGGAGCAGGGTACTTTAGACGTCGACCCCACTCTACAATTTTATTCCCATATTGGTGTAATTTTTGCACCTTACACCTTCCTAACGAGAGGAACGTCGCTGTCTGCACGAAATTTCTTAAGGTGCAGGGCGACATCTTCCAATAATTTTAGACGACGCTCGTGAAAATTTGTAGTTACATGTAATGTTCCGTAGATGAAGAAGGGAGATGAACTGAAAGCTACAGTTTTGTTACGATATTAATAAAATCTTGCACACTTTACCTTGAAAACAAGAGGAAAGTCACTATCTACATAAAATTTCGTATGGTGCATACAGTTTTATTCCTATATTTGTGCAATTTTGCACTCCTGACCTTCAAAATAAGAAGGAGATCACTGTCTATCAAAGACTTTATACAGTGCATGATGGAGGGTACCTATTAATGAATTTAGACACCACTTTACTGATCACCATGAAAGTTAAGAGTTTTATAATTTTTTACAGATGGGGGAGGGAACGTACGGAGGAGCTGTATCTGTAGTTCGACAGTAGGTCACTGGCAGAGGGAAGGGGGAAGAAAGACGAAGATGGAGGGAGAGAGGGGCGGGGGGCGTGGACAGAGAGAGAAAGGGGAAGGAGATGCGGCCTCATGTAAGACTGGAATAAGTAAGTAACCTTGCAATGCTGGGTTTTCAGAATTACCGCATGTATGAAAGATAATCAAACTTGAACGGCCTCACCGAAGTGACGTTTTTGTTATCGTTATTGGCAGGACAACGTTTGTATTAAACAAAAATTTAGAAAGTTGCGTTGAAAATGGTAACAATCGGGAAAAGCGGGAAGGTTTTTTTAAATGAGATTTGACCTTATTTCACCATCAAATAATGCATATGTCTAATTATTTTTCTGTTTTATTCGTTATTGTAATCGAAAATATTTCAGCGAAAAACAAAATTCGAGACAGCTGTAAATAAAAAAAGTCGGAAAATTCGAACAAGTACAAAATCATAACATTTAAATTTATTTTTTCGTGAAAAACGGTTTCACAAAACACCATAAGGTTTATAGTGGAGGGTACTTTAAAATAGACATCGATGTTTTTTGATCGATCATCACGAAAGTTGGCAAATGTGTATATCTTTATCGGAGAGAGTTTGTATAATTTACAACACATCGTGTGATACTTGGCAGACGGTACCTTCTACCGTTTGGCCAATGACCTTGCAAGTTGGCAGAATTTGTAATGTCTTATAGATAGGGGGAGGGGGAAGAGGGAGTATATTGACGGAGGGCAGAGGAGGTGGTAGGCCTTGAGAAGAAAATATTGGCAGTGAGAGGTGAAAGGTGTAGATAGACAAACAGAGGACAGGAGATCATGGAGAGGTGAGAGCGAGGCATTAAAAGAGAGCGATGGAAGAGTGATGTCAGGTGTGCTACAGGGGAGTGTCGTAGGTCCGTTGATATATATATATATATATATATATATATAATGAGCTCGTGGACAACATCGGAAGTTCACTGAGGTTTTTTGCGGATAATTCTGTAGTATATCGAGACGTTGTATCAATGGAAAATTGTATTGAAATGCAGGAGGATCTGCAACAAATTGATGCATGTTGCAGGGAATGGCAATTGAATCTCAATGTAGAAAAGTGTAGTGTGCTACGAATACATAGAAAGAAAGATCCTGTATTATTTAGCTACACTACAGCAGGTCAGCAACTGGAAGCAGTTAATTCCATAAATTATCTGGGAGTAGGCATTAGGAGTTATTTTAAATGGAACGACCATATAAAATTAATCGTCGGTAAAGAAGATGCCACACTGAAATTCATTGGAAGAATACTAAGGAAATGCAGTCCGAAAACAAAGGAAGTAGGTTACAGTATACTTCTTCGCCCACTGTTTGCTGCTCACTCGTGTGATAGATAAACTCCAGTGGAAGACTGCAGGAGAGACGCTCTTTCGCTCGGTACGGGCTTTTGTCGAAGTTTCGAGAACATACATACCTTCACCGAGGAGTTTAGCAGTACATTGCTCCCTCCTACGTATATCTCACGAAAATATCATGAGGATAAAATCAGAGAGATTGGAGCCCACAAATAGTCATACCTACAATCTTTCTTTCCGCGAACAATACGTGACTGCAATAGGAGGGAGAACCGATAGTGGTATTCAACGTACCCTCCGCCACACACCGTCGGGTGGCTTGCGGAGTGTGGATGTAGATGTACATGTAGATGGACTTCTCACCTATAGGTTGGTCGTTCTTATATATGTTAAAGAGAATCGGTGACAGCACACTACCTTGTGGCAAAGCGTTCATTTTTGCTCTTTCTGTTTTGGAACTCAACATAAAATCTTCTGTTAAAGAGTAGTGTTGTTAGGACTTCCACCAATTGGCGGCAATTAGTCATATAATGGACTTTTGAGATGAGAGTTCTTAGGTTGATAGCATCGTAGGCCGCTCCTGTCGAGAGTCCTTTCTCGAAACCGTCTTTGATAAATTTGCTCAAATTGAGAGCCTGGCTGGTACACGACTTTTTCGGACCAAAACCGGCCTGCTTCTTAATCAGACAGCCATCCACATATCCACCTATCCTGTTCACTATAATTAAACATACGGTTATATGTTTTCCAGTTTTGCTGGCTTATGACAAAAATTGTCGAAATATGGTGCAGCATACTAAGATTTCAGCAATTGTGTAATCGAAATTCAATACATTAGAGTCCCTAACACTCGGTCTAATGTGGACCGAAGGCTGGCAGAGTTTGTAAAAACGCCGGTTATCGGGAACAATCTTAAAAAAAGAATAGATGAGATTGTTTTGTTATGAAATACTTTCTATTGTTACTTTAGAATACAGCACAAATGATGGAATACAGTAATACGAAATAAATTTAAGACAGTTTCTTACAAATGATATTCTTTACTTACACTCTCACGGACTTCACAAAAAGCGGCTAAGAAAAGAAAGGCTGTAGGCAAACTGAGCGGCAGAACGCGCGCAGGCCCGTCACATGAGTATCACTATTGTCTGCTGTAACCAAGTTCATTATTTGTCCATCACGCCAAAGCTGATTTTAAACGACACTGTAAAAAAATCACTCCCGCAGTTTTGATCACGACTTTTTTGTATAAAAATGAATATACTTACTGCATTCATGAGTGTAGATGACACAAGAAAATATGATGTCTTGGTCCCTACATAGCATAGCCTGTAACTGCTAAAGGCTAAGATTTCACTTGTATCCTGCATTATGCGAGCACGGAGGTGTGGCCGAGTAAGAGCCGAGTTTTCGAGACTACTGTATTGTGTTTTAATTCTTCCCGTGTTTCGCAATCAAGAAACGACCCAGTCTATGCTGCTAAGAAATAGTGATTAACATAAAGCGAGAATATTGCAGTCGCAAACGTAAGTCTTCATTGTCTGTCGCAGATGGATAGGAAGGTTGGAACAAAGTTGAGCAGTAAGCGGAAATTATTCGTAGTCCTGCTTCTGGAAGTAATGAGCGAACTCAGTGGAGTTTTGCGAGGGCTCGTTATTAGGTAGAGAGCTTTGCCGGCATTGTGCAAGCGAGCAATCAGCTAATTGGCACTCAGAAGACGCTTTCGCGCCTCGCCTCGCCTCGGGTAACTCTATTGCAGAAGGTTAGCGCGTAGGGCGCGCCCTCGCTAATTACGTAAACAGGAAGTGCCAAGTCGAGCACATGATCGCTAACAAAGGACCTCTAGCATCTCAGGCAAACACCAGGAAGCTGCTGTCGGTGTTAAATACTTTATCCGTTAATCAGAGAGTACTTCTTCATTACTTCTATTGTAGAAAAGGCGGCCTCTCCGACAAGTTTTCGCAGCTCTACAAAATAAGTCGAGGGAGCAGTGTTAGTAGTCGTTGAAACTTGCAGGGTGAGGGATATAGCTAATATAGCTGGTAGAACGTGAACATTTTTAGTTCATTATTCTCCGATCATTCTATAGTAATGGTAAAACGTCTGGTCAGCAAAGCAACAAAATAGGCCTGTATTTTAACAGGGACGGTGATACTACATTGAAAGTATTTTCTGTAAGTTGCTGCGAGCATTGTGTAATCAGTCTTTACCTGAGTCAAATATAACGTCTGCTCGTAACAAATGAAACCGAACATTTCTGTTCACTGACTGCAGTAATGTAATTAGTGAACTCGAGCCTATACAAATATTGACCACAACTGGTGCACTAGAAGTTAAAATATACATGGTGTTCGGAAATTCTCTTTGCAAAGTTAGAGGACTTCTAGAGAGGAATGAGAACATAAAATTTTTGCATGGGACCCATGTCCGGAAATATCAACCAGTGACCCTGTCAACACTTTTTTCATTCTGTCACTGTGAAACAGTTCTATCACAAGCTCTTCGCTTTCCATGTTTTGGAAGGAGGATCTGTTGACGAAAGAAAGGAAGCGAATCAGGTTTCGTAAAGGGTTAGACTCCAGATACCTTCAGAAAAGATTTCCTAACAATTGAAGTTTAACTTGACTGCATTTTATGTACTCTCCACGTCGGCCTACTCAGTTGTTATGACGCTCAAAGGGCAAATTTATTTACTACCGTATTTTGATATCTCATACGCTACCCTAAGTTTGACAGTGCTTTGTGGACGTGAAGGTAGAGTATGACCAATGAATACATGCAACATTAAAGAGCATTTTATAGCAGACTTAGCGTACAGATTAAAACGATATCACTGTTCTTGGACAATAGTTACTTTTGCTGAGAAGGGAATATTATTTCCATTCTTTCCATGAACATGTAACAACCAAAATTTACCAAAAACTGTTTAAAACCTGGTTCCGAAATCTATGTCTTATCATTATGAAATCTATCTGGTACTTTCCGTTGTTTCCTGGTCTCTTCCACGTATATAACCTCCTTTCATGATTCTTAAACCAAGTGTTTGTTGTGATTAAATTATGTTCCGTGCAAAATTCTACCAGGCAGCTTCCTCTTTCATTCCTTTTGTCTAGACCATATTCACCTACCATTTTTCTTCTCTTCTTTTTCCTAATACCGACTTCCAGTCTCCAATCACAATTAAGTTTTCGTCTCCCTTGATTGTGTGAATAATTTCCTTTACCTCCTAATACATTTCTTCGATCTCATCATTGGCAAAGGTAGTTGACATATAAACCTCTAGTATTGTGGTCGATTTTGGCTTCGTATCTATGTTGACTACGATAATGCGATTACTACGCTGCTGAAAGTAGTTTACCCGCATTCTTATTTTGTTATTATTAGACCTACTCCTGCATACCCCCACTGATTTTGTATTTATAATCCTGTACTCACCTGACCCGAAAACCTGTTCCTCTTTCCACCGAACTTCACTAATGCCCACTATAACTACAGTCGCTACTTTTCCCGAGAACATGAAGCTGTACTTTATGAATGTGTGATGCCATCCTCCCGGATAAAGTACTCCGGAGGTAAAATGTTTCCTAATTCGGACCTCCCGGCGGAGACTACTCAGGAGGATGTCGTCATGAGGAAAGACAAAGTGGCATTCCACGTATCGGAGCGTGGAATGTTAGATCCCTTAATCGGATGCCGTGTGAGTAGCTACCAACGGTCAACATTTTGAACATTTTAAGTTCAAATGTTTGTAAATCTATCGGACCAAACAGCGTGATCATCAGTCCGTAGCTTACAAACTACTTAAACCTAGGTAAACTAACCTAAGGAACACACACGCACGCGCCTCAGGGAGGACTCGAACCTCCGACGGCGAACAACCGCGCACTCCGCAGCGAGGCGCCTTAGACCGCTCGGCTACTCCACCGCGGCAACATTTTAAGTAACATTGTGTTAAACTGAAGGTTGACAACAATTGTAACCAAATATTAAATGTAAAATGAACACATAAGTAATACTTTTCGCTCCTTGAAGTGGGTGTACATTTTTCTGGCAAACTCTTTGTAGTGTCGACATTTGCAGTTGGGGAAAAAAAATTGTGCTGTATAATCGCCACTTATCAGGCCTACAACATTGTGACTGAAATTAACTTGTTTCCTGTTAAATTCAATCATGGTCGGGTGAAATAGTTTACAGGAGTTGATCATTCAGATTTGCAATTATTCGAATCTTGGCAGGTGTAGTTACAGAAATACGATACACACACTTCCAACACAACCTTGGATAATTAGTATTGTAGACTCATTTATTGATGAATTTTCCTGACAGATTAAAATTGTGTGGCGGAACCGGGACTCGAACCTGGGACATTTGCCTTTCGCGGGCAAGCGCACTACCGACTGTGCTATCACAACACGACTCACGATGCCGCCTCACAACTTTACTTCCGCCAGTACCTTGCCTCCTACTGTCCAAACTTCACAGAAGCTCTCCTGCGAATCATTTATTGATATTAGCTAGACAGCGTTAAGTTATTGATTTCAAATTGTTCAAATGTTTGTAAATCTATCGGACCAAACTGCGTGGTCATCAGTCCGTAGCTTACAAACTACTTAAACTAAGGTAAACTAACCTAAGGACGACACACACACACCCATGCCCCAGGGAGGACTCGAACCCCCGACGGCGAGCAACCGCGCGCTCCGCAGCGAGGTGCCTTGACCGCTCGGCTACTCCACCGCGGCTTCAAATTGTTCACGTATACGTACACACACACACACACACACACACACACACACACACACACACACACACGCACGCCTTTCTGCGTAAACCGACATCAGCAGTACCCTCATATCGCTTACTCCATGCATATTCGTGTCTATTGCTTGTTCGGCGAATCTTCGTTCGGACTGTGTGTGACGGAGCTGCCTCCTGAATGAATTTCGCCTGGTTATCGAGTAACTGATAAGCAGCGGGCTGATTCACAGCTGATAGCGAGCGTCCCGCGCTGTCAACACAGCTGCGCTTACCAGAATACCGCAGCGATACCTCGCATAGACAGGAGGCGGTGCATCTTCACCCGCGTTCCAATCACGCTTGTTTCATGTACGTGGCTGCAACGCCCTGCAACGGAAACAGATCTACTCGTGTAAGTATGTAGTTTTCTGCAATTATTTTACCCACGAGAACAACGCAGTTGTTTTCGTAATATACGCGGTAGACAATTTTGCAATCAGCATTTGCGCCTGGTTGCAGTATTTTCTACAGTATCTTAGGATTCTTCTTCTTCTAAGGGATCAGGCCTCGGGGACCGCACGCTGCTACAAGTTCCGTCTCCAATGCTTCCTGTCCATAGCTGTCTTCCGCCACCTATCCTTATCTATTGCTGCTTGTTTCAGGTCTTCATGGAGACCATCCCTCCTACGTTTCCTTGGTCTTCCTGGGGGTCTCCTCCCTGCGGGAATGAAATCCAGGAGCTTCTGAGGCCACCTGCCATCTTCCACCCGGGCCACATGACCGGCCACTGCATACGCTTGGCGTTTATGGTTTCTGCTATGCTGGGCTGTTGGTATAACCCCTGAAGCTCTTTGTTGTGCCTCATACTCCATTCCCATGTGTCTGCATCCAGAACCGGACCGTAAATCTCCCGAAGAACTTTTTTCTCAAAAACAAGGAGCTTCCGGAAGTCCTGTTTCCGAATACTCCATGTCTCACAGCCCTATAGCACAACAGGCTGGATCAGGATTTTGTACAGTCGGAATTTGAACTGTCTGGATAGACATTTGAAAAGAAGCAGTTGCACTACAGTGTGGTAGGATCGGTTTTCAGCTTGAATTCTGGCATTGATCTCCGCTTCACAAGGAGAGTTGTCTGTAAAAAATGCCCCCAGGTATTTAAATTCACGTACTCTTGTAGGACATGTCTCCCACCTGTAGTGACTGTATTTTTTGTTTATTTATCGTATGGTTTAAATGTAAATGTCCAAATTTAACAACTAGTCCAGAGCACTTTCTGTCACTTGATGTAAACTCTCCAAGTCACCATTAAATGCCCACAGTGGACACTGCTTGACGATATGCCTACGATTTGCTCCTCTGCCCCGCAGTCACAGTCAGAAGATGGAAGAAAACCTCACTTCTTCATGTTGTAAGCACACCTCCCTTGACCAGTCCTGATGCGGTTCAGTCTCGACCAGGTTTGGCGTGGTAGATGGAATCCCTCAACCTTCTTTGATGGATCTTGCACGAGGTGGCCGTTGTGCGGTGGATTTTCGTTCCATCGTTCTTGCCACTTGGAGGTCACGTCGAAGGAAGTGGTGCTTTTTGTGTCACACCAGGGAGGTTTTCGTGATTTCAGACGACATGTTGGGGGACCCCTTAGAGTATCATACAAGGGAGAGTTCTTGTGAGCCTAGACATTGTTTATCAATTTTACCTTAGCTGCTTTCCTCCTCAGATCTTGCGGAGCATTGTTAGCCAGGACAGGTAATGGGCGTAGACTTCACAGTGCCAGTGTTAATCCTCATGGCCTCATTAAGTTGGACGTCAATATTTGGTGTGTGAGCGCTGTTTTCCCACACTGGCGCGCAGTATTCCCCAGCAGAACACACAAGAGCGAGCGCAGCAGAGCGTAGGGTATTGGCGTCCGCACCCCAATTGCTGCCAGCAATCTTACGAAGTAAGTTCGCTCTTGAGGCAAGTTTCTTTGAAAGCTTTAAGCACTGTTCTTTGAATGTCAAGGATCGATCTAGAGTGATACCTAGGTATACCGGATTGTAGTTATGTGGCACTACAATTCCATCAAAAGTCACATGTAGCTTCCTTTGGGCTTCTTTATTATTCAGGTGTAATGCAAATACCTCAGTTTTATTTGGGTTTGGTTGAAGTCTCCAGTTATGAAAGTAATCACTTAATTTAATCAGGTCACTCGTCAGTATCTGCTCGCAGTGCTTGAGGTCGTTACTCTGGAAGACTAATGCTAGGTCATCTGCATACTGGATTTTCGTGGAGTTAGTGTCTGGCATGTCATATACATATAGGTTAAATAGGATTGGGGCCAGAACAGAGCCCTGGGGAAGGCCGATATTTAGCGTCCTCCATCTATTAGATTGTACATTCAGGAATACCTTAAAGCGTCTGTCCGAGAGCATGTTGTTCACTTGGAATGCAAGATTTTGGTATGGGAAGATTTGCAGAAGCTTCAACATCAGTCCTTCCCTCCACACAGTGTCATAAGCTGCTGTGAGATCCAGCTGTAGATGTCCAGCAGTCTGCCCATGTGTCATAACGAGGTACTCTGTCTTGGCTCCATTGATGAGTAGCCCAAATTTGCTGGCAGCCTCCTTTAGTACTGTGGTCATTTCTGTCTTAGGATTACCCTGGACAAAATAATAGGAACACTTGTTGTAGTTCGTACGTACTATAACCACAGTGTGTAATATCATGACAGCTTCCAAAGCTTACCGTGTGGGGAAAAGTTATCTTCCGAACACTTCGCGGAAGAAACAGTTCCCCCTGCTGACTGAAGCGAAAGGGAATTTTAAGAGCATATTCGGAGCTAATAAGAAAAAGTTGGCGCGTTATTATTTTTTTGAGATAGAAACCAGTCGTTCCCTCGGTTCTTCATGACACTGACAACTGATCTTACGCCTTTAAAGAAGACGGTGTCATCGAGACGAATAAAATGAAAAACGCACACGAAACATTCATGGTGAGCTGCTTTACTAAACATCAGGTGAAACTAGGTGAAGTAAGAAAAGGGAGTGATGTGCGTTGGGAGAAGCAGCAAACAATATAAATTTGTAACATGATCCGACAAGACTATATCTGCAATATGAAATGTTTGAGCACGTCTGGCGTACACCAAAGAAGACATTAATGTTCACTGTCTTCCTCCAGCCGTGAAACTGGGTGATAGTTCTGCAGTTCTATAAACAAGGGTCGTATAATCAACTAGGATAAATCTATGGCAAGGTATACGGCACTGTTAAAAGTACCCATATTCATTAAATTTTATTAGTGATGTAATGTATTTTTCTAGCTACATTGTATTTAAATCTCGACCCTATGATGCACCGAATACCACAAAAATTGCCCTTTCCCTTGTATTCATCAATTTTTTCGGTCGCAGGACTTGGCTTTGGGTGTCTTAGTGAGTCAGACTGAACAGTACAGCACCTTGGTGGTTAAAGCGTTTCACGTGGGCGGCTGGCACCGCCTGCTACGGCTATGCCGCATTCGGAAACGCCGCACAAAAACTTCCGACGCCTGGCAACAGCCAGCATCACTTTCACTCTGTCCGGCCTCCCCCGCTTTCTTGCATGCGGACGAAGTGAATGTTGCTGACCCGTCGCAAGGTAAAACTTCCTACAGTCATAAGAATACATAGTATTAGCGCGAGTTATAAACACAATTCTGTGGCTAGCTCACGAAAAACTGTCAGGTCCACTGAAGAAAGTTGAGCCCTAATATGTACCTGAAGGAGGTGAAAAATCAAAGTTTTTGACCAATTTTATCGTTGATGCATTAAGACTTCGGTTGCCGAACCTGACTCAACCAATATTATCTATCTGGCATTTTCCGATATGGCTTATGGTCAAATGTTCAAATGTTTGTAGAACGTATGGGGCTTAACTAAGGGGTCATCAATCAGTCTCTAAGCTTACAAACTACTTATGAACTACCTAAGACCAAGGACAGCACAAATATCCATGCCCGAGGGGGGATTCGAATCCCCGACCGTAGTGGCCGTGCAGACCGTGACTGGAGCCCCTCAGTCTCCTCGGCCACCGCGGCCGGCTATGGCTTATGAAACGAAAGTTCTTAATTATCATATCTACTAGGCCATATGTATAGGAATCAAATAGAATCTTTAATAAAAGCTCCTTTCAGTATTTCAGGGGATAAAATTTCTTTTTTTTGTAACAATGTCTCTATCAATTTGGAGCACATGGCCTGCCAGGGTAGTTACCTTGTGTATCTGGTTGATTCACATGGCATCAAGTGTAAATGTAAAAATGGTAAATCAGTGTGCTTCATACCAAGAAGTCACACCAGTGACAGAATTAATCTCCTGAATACCCTTGCAGAGTATATTTTATACATTCTTTATGTAGTAGAATGCCCCAAGTTAGTTATATTGGCATGAGGTCTATTGACCTTAAAAATACCAGAGGTGAAAGAAGTGAAAAATGAGGTAAAATTGGAAAAACATGGGTGAAATGACATGGGTGTTTATGGGAGCAAAAACTGTACACCGAATAGTCAACAGATGGTAGTTCGTATGATATAATCAGTAATTAGTATAACTCCTGATTTTTAGCAAACAAATGCTAAATACATTGACTGTCGATTTTGGTTCGAATATCAGTTTTCAGTTAACATTAACAGGGACATATGTCCACTTTAGCCATACGTATATAGTCAGTTCGTTAATTTATTTAGAAATGTTGAAATAACTGGTGAATGGTAGCATAGGCCTCCAGATAATATTCATATAATGTTAGCACTACTGTTTTTGACTAATGCTTTCAAAAAGGACTTCTTAACAATTAAACTAATTTTGCCTCTTCAGAAACACTTTTCTTCCCATAGCCATTCTGCACTTTATATCTTCTTTACTTCGGCCGTCAGAAGTTATTTTGCTACCCAAATAGCAAAACTCGTCTACTACTGTCATTATCTCATTACCTAATCTAATTCCTTCAGCAACGCCTGATTTTTCTGACACTACATTGTATTACCTTTGTTCATCTTATACCTCCCTTTCAAGACACTGTCCATTCCGTTTAATTGCTCCTCCAGGTCCTTTGCAGTCTGCCAAAATTACTATGTCATCGACAAACCGCAAACTTTTTATTTCTTCTCCCTGCACTTTAATTCCCTCTCCAAATTTCTCCTTGGATTCCTTCACAGCTTGCTCAATGTATAGATTGAACAATGGGGAAAGGCCACAACCCTGTCTCAATTCCTTCCAAACCACTGCGACCTTTCATGTCCTTCCACTCCAATAATTGCTGTCCGGTTTTTGTACAAGTTGAATATAACTCTTCACTCCCTATACTTTACTTTTTGGCCCACTTTAGGTTACGGTAGTAACACTAAAAGTGGGCCTTTGCGATCGTCTTTTGACAGCTCGAAATTTAAATGAAAATAACGGCTTAACCATGCATCTGACACGAAAATTAAATAACCGAATTTGTAGAGGAGAAAATTCTCTACAACTTTGCTCTTATGTTTTTTTTTCATATCTCGTATCGTTTGAGAGATATCTGCAAAAATAACGGAGTTTTGACACCCTCCATTAAATTAACGAAAACCAGCCGTTCGCAGATGTCACGTGACGTTCCTCGCCCAGAATGCCATCTTGCGCTGCGTATTTGATGATTTTATCATTGTAACTTACACGTTGTAAGTTCAATGGCGCACTGAAGAATTAACAAAAAGACGTCGTTCTTCGTACGATAAATGATAAACTAGTGTCTACAAGTGCGCCTCGATTGCACAGTGGTAGAGTGCCAGACTACAAATCCGTCAGGTCCTAGGATTTTTATCTGTCACTTTCCACTTATTTCACCTCTGGCAGTATTGCTCATGTGAAAAATACCGAGTAGCACCGTCATTCGGAACCCACGTTAAACTGTAGGTCCCCTATAACTGGCTGGTTAAGTCAGTTCGAAGGTCGGAGGAAGGCAACGGCATACCACCTCCAAACAGGACCATGCCTAGTAAAGCACTGTGGTGTTCAAACCAATCTTCGGATTGCTGACTGACTTTTTAGTGCCTATAAATGCCATATTAGCATCAGTCAGCAACGGCCATCAATAGTGTGAGATTAAACAACCCAATTCCTCTTATTAAGTAATTTTTTATAATTTTGATCCAAAATGTTTGCAAAAACTTAAGAAACTACAAATCTAAAGTGTGCCGTAAAACACATCAGTGCGATTTTTTGAAATAGTGTATTCTTGTCAACATTGTCAAAAGCTTTCTCCAGATCCTCAAATGCTAAAAACGTAGGTTTTGCCTTTCCATCATTTATTTTGTAATATAAGTCGTAATGTATTGCTTCGCGTGTTCCTATATTTCTGCCAATGTCTCAGAGGTCGAATTCCAGCATTTTTTCCATCTCATAGTGTTTGTAGGCCGGTACAGGCGTTAGGTGGCGAGTGTACAGTGGTGTCGCAGTGGTGAGGTGAGGGTTGATTTGATTTGATTTTCTCAGGGAAGCCAAAACAGTCTGGGTCCAACCCACCACTGCCCGCACCGAAACTAAGTTTATTGTGCGGTATCGCTCCCTGTATATCTAGTAAAGCCAACCAATGCCCTTGAACAGTGAAACGAGTCCCTTTACCAGTTCTTTATTAGACACAATTTCTTCGGGTCTGGTTGTCCCAAATGTTCTGTGCCTTTTACTCTCCAATGCAATGCATTCGAAGATTAGATGTGATGCAGTTTCATCACCGTCATCACAGATCCTACATTTAGGGTCATCTTCTGTTATTCCCATTGTATGTAGGTGTTTTTAGAAATTCCCATGGCCTGTCAGCAATCCAACCATGAGTCTAATCTCTCTCCTGTTCAGGCCCAGGATTGCAGAGCTTCTTTTAAAACCATGGCTTTGGCATCATTACCTTGCCATGTTTTTGTTTATAGAATTTGGTCCAATATTCTACGTGCTCTCTTCTGAGCCAGTTACGTAGCTCCAATTTCATCATTGTCTTGGTGATTGTCAGGAGAGGTTCCGGTCCAATAAATGGAGTCTCTGCCCCCATCCTGGCTAATCTGTCGGCATGTTCGTTGCCACTGATTCCCGAGTGGCCAGGGACCCACAATAGGTTTACTCTATTGCTTTCCCCCTAGATCCACCAGAACCCTGTGACATTCTGCAACAATTTTAGACCTTGTTGCAGGAGCTGTCAGTGATCTCGGGGCTGCCTGGCTGTCTGAATAGATATAGATACTATGGTCTTTGTAGCACCTACGCAAATTCTCCTCCACACACGCCCTGATGGCAGTGATTTTGGCCTGGAATACTGAGGCCAGTTTCCCTAGAGAGATGACGCCCTCCAGTCTTGGCTGCACCCCGTTTACCCCGGCCTCAATGCCTTGGTCTGATTTTGACCCATCAGTGAGCCAGACAATATCCCCCATATGGTGTCGAATTATTTTCTCCCACTGCTCCCTACTTCCAATTGTTATATTGAAAGGCTTGTTGAAGCAGTATGGGGTTACAATATAGTCGGCTGGCATTTCCCCAACCTTTCCTATATTTACCTCACTCACTGTTTTACTGTGTGAGAGGTGAGGGTTCGGAGTGTAGCGTCGCGTCCCGCTGTCTGGGCGCCGGGTCGGCCGGCAATCGATAGGGCGAGGGTAGCCGCGGGCTCAGCTCTGGCTGTGTGCTGGGCCACGGCCACGGCCGCCTCGCCGCTGCCGCTGCTCTTGACCCACACTCTCTCCCGCACCCAGCCTCTCACCTACCGTCACCGCGCTGTACACACAAACTGCTCACACCACCGAAGCTTGCAGCTCCTATTGCTATACTCTTATTGCACTCTCCCAAATCTCCAGTGGGCGTGATGCGTCATGCGACAACACCAATCGTTCTCTACAAGTCATAGCGAATGAATGGGGTGGACAATGTCTTGAAAGGAAGATCTGCGCTCTTAGGCCTCTTATTGCGAAGTAGGCAGCGCTGGACGTTAGAGTCCTTCCTCGGACATGGGTGTGTTGAACATTTGATCTTTTATTTTTCAAATTACTGATTTATATCCATAAATTCATCTATTGAGTACGAGGAGTTGTTATTTAAAAACTCTTTTAATTTGCTTTTAAATGTAAGTTGGCTGTGATACTTTCGAAGCTGTTTGGGAATTGAGCAAAGACTTTTGTAGCAGCATAATTCACCGTGCCGCTTGGTTCCCGACATTGGACAATTGAACTGTGGAAAAACTATGTGAGGAGAGACGAATGACGGCAGACAATATGACGATGCGATTGCAGGGAGTGGGTATGCTGAACGCTAGGTGAACGTCATCTGCCAGTATGCGTTGTGCCAACAGTAAAATCCGGAGGTGGTGTTGTTGTGGTGTGGCCGTGTTGCTCCTGGAAGGAGCTGGCACCCCTTGTTGTTTTGCGTGGCACATCACAGGTTAAGCCTACATTGATGTTTTAAGCACCTTTTCGCTACCCATTGTTGAAGAGCAATTTGAGGATGCTTACTGCATCTTTCAACATGTTAGAGCACCTGTCCATAATGCACGGCCTGTGCCGGAGTGCTTACAAGACAGTTATATCCCTGTGATGGACTGGCCTGCCAGATTCCTGACTTGAATCCTATAGAACACCTTCGTGATGTTTTGGAACGCCGAATTCTTGCCGGGCCTCACCGACCTACATCGATACACCTCTTCAGTGCGTCACAATGTGACGAGTAAGCTGCCATTTCCTAAGAAACGTACCAGCATCTGATTGAACGTATGCCTGCGAACGTAAGGGTGGGCCAACACCGTATTGAATTCCAGGTGGCCATGAGGCAGGTGTCCGGGTACTTTTGATCACATACTATATACGTGTCGCGTCGATTGTCTTATAACATCCACTTTACATATGAAATCATCCACTTCGTTTAACAAATCATAACGGCTGAGAACACAAGAGTGTGGTTTTGTGTAAATATATGCCAGAGCCGCTTTTGAATAAGTTTTATTGGCCGCTTGAATAATTAGTAGGAAACATTGGTAGTTTAATTTTCGTGTTCGCGTATTTATTCAATGATATAGATGTAGAGAAAAATATTGAGACTTATTTTTGTGGCGTCGCTGTACGCCACAACGCTGCGGTTCACGCGTCTCCGCACATGTGTAAGTAGCGCGGTAAGTCGCTCCATTCCGTAGTACTTCGGCCGCCGTGGGCGCCAGCAGTCTGTACAGGTTTGCTTACCTCGTGCGGCGACCACTACGAAGAAGACAGCACGGGACAGTGCCAGAAGTTCTAAGAGTTCAACGGCTGCGACGCAGGCGTTCAAGAGAGCAGCCAGCAGCCTGTCTTCGCACAAGCCGGAACAAATTGCTATTGCCTTGCAGAACTGTGTAATAGGAAGAAATTTGTACCACACAAGTACATCAATGTGAAGTATTTATTTCATGTTATCTATAAATTTCATGTGGCATAATCACTTCTTTTAGTTACAAACCCATGTCCACCTCCTCGCTCGTAACGCTCCACGTCTTGCACACACAGCATCCCAAAGCTGCAAGTATTGTCACATCAGTGCTGGCTAACTGGTTTGGTACAAACAACAGCTTTGCCAGTTATACTATCACGAATGAAATATTATTTATATATTTATATACATTTTTGTTGGTATTAAATTATATTTATTTGCAAGTAATGTAATTGAGAGTTAAATATATCAAATGTAACTGTTTATAAGTGTATATTATTCAAAGCCCGGCTACTTTTACCGCCGTTTTGACGCTGTATGTTGATTATATCTCAGGATTCCAGGTTCTATTTAAGGCCTTGAATTGGTTCCACAACTCTACAAAATAAACTCTATCTTATAATCACTTCTTTATTGAAACTTAGTAGTATACAATTGCACACATATCTGTAATATCACGTCTGTCCTTCACGAAGTTCGTCGTGAGATTATAAATCAAGGGCCATTTGTTAGAGAAAGGAACATTTGAAGAATCAATTATTTTGTTTTCTCCCTACTGACATTACCTTATAATTACATTGTTGACTCATAACAATATTATTAAGATTTTAATTAATTCTACATAAATAAAAATATTTATACACATTTATATATATTAATTTTAAAATTCATTCCGCTCAGCCTGCTCCTGGCTTGGCTGTCTTCTACCGTCATGTAACGCCGCACAGTGCACCGCCTGTTTTATACGTTGTGTACGCGACAGTGCCGCTGTTGTGTATTTCGCTATCGCTACCCCATGACTTTTACCTCCTCACTGTACGCGCTTGTGGGATAGCCTATATCTTGAGTCACTTAGTCTACGCAATGGTGGTGGTGACGTTATGATCATATGGCGTTTGTAGCCGTTAGACCCCACCTGGGATCGTGTTCGGCCTGCTTGCTGCAAGCCCTTAGGTGGCGCCCCCTAGGCGTTTTGCATGTCCATTATGACGACAACACCAGTCCGCGGGCGTAGAAAATCTTCGACCACATCTGGAATCGAACTCGGTCCCCCTGTGTGGTAAACTACGACGCTGTCCACTGGACTATGGAAGCGGTCATAGCCGATTGTAAAGGCAGGGTGGCTGCAGTATGCGCCAAGATGAGGCGAGCAACCGGAAGCCCTTACGACACACTGTAGTTCGCCTGACAGGTGGGAGATCGACATACGAAGCAGGCGCCGCTGTGGAGCCGCAGCTGGTATTCAGCCGGCAGCCTCTCCGCCGCTCCATTGTCCACTAGAGGCCGCCCGGCGCTTTCGCTCTCAGTGTATTACCATACGCAGAGCCGCGCCTTGCGTCAGCAGCCGCACCGCAGGCCCACGCCGGAATGCGTCTTCCTGTCTGCGGCGTTTCAAAACAATGGCCGTGCGTGTCACGCAACCGCACACCTTCCGCCTCTGCCCGATAAACGGCGGATTCGAACCAGACGCCGTGGATCCGGACACGGCTCAGCACTCGCGCACGGCGGACTTTCTCGAACGGGCAACGACCTCACGATTCGGTTCCACTCGCTGAACCCTTAATCGGGCCGTTCTTGTCTTTTGAAATTTTCAGACTACGCATCGTCTGACTCGCTTACATTCGCAATCCTTCTTCCTATTCTGCGTGCTTGGCTATTACGAGATCCCAACCTATGCAACACTAATTCCCTGCCGCGGTATAGTAAATACAGATCAGTGTGCGTTGTCTTCCGATATACACTTTGACCCAGGGTGCCATCAGCTCTTCTCTTGACCAAGACGTCAAGGAACGGTAATTTACCCTCCGTTTCAGTCTCCATAGTGAATTTGATGTTGGGGTGTATGGAGTTCAGATGTGTAAGGAAGTCAAGGAGTTTGTCCATACCATGTGGCCAGATGATAAAAGTGTCGTCCACGTAACGGAAAAAGCAAGTAGGTTTCCATTCAGATGATGCCAGGGCTTCCTCCTCGAAATTCTCAATGTACAAATTTGCGACCACAGGGGAGAGTGGGCTACCCATAGCGACTCCCTCCGTTTGTTCGTATTATTTGCCATTGATAAGAAAATACGTGGAGGTCAAGACATGCCTAAAAAGTTTGGTGGTCTTCTCGTCAAACTTCTGACCAATCAAATCTAGTGACTCACGAAGGGGCACCCTCGTAAACAACGAAACGACGTCAAAACTCACCATGATATCTGACTATCCAGCCTGAAGATGTTAAGGCGTTTAACAAAATCCACGGAATTACGGGTGTGATGAGGGCATTTACCCACATAAGGACTTCATATTCCCGTCAAGTATTTGGCCAACAAATATGTAGGTGCTCTGATGTTACTGACGATGGGACATAACGGCACCCTATCTTTGTGAACCTTAGGGAGTCCATAAAGTCTTGGCGGTACCGGACCTTGAGGTAGCAGTTTCTTGGCGACACCCTTCGGTAAATCCGCATCCTTGAGAAGCGCCCTCGTCTTGTTTTCCACCTTCTTTGTGGGGTCAACGCTGATCTTCCGTAGGAATCGTCATTTAGCAAGCTCTGCATCTTTTCAGTGTAGTCCTTATGGGAGACAACAACCGTAGCATTGCCTTTGTCAGCCGGTAAGACAACAATTTCAGGGCGCTCCCTCAGGTCACGAATGGCCGCCCTCTCTTTACTACTTATGTTTGACTTCATGGGCTTGGATTTCGTCAACGCACGACAAGTTTCACGACGTATTTCCTCAGCTGATTCAGGCCGAAGTCGAGCTGCAACCTGTTCAACAGCACTAATAATTTCTGCGAACGATGTGAACTTGGGGTTAGGAACAAAGTTGAGTCCCTTTTCCAAAACTGAGACCGCATCATCACTCAACTCCATGCCACTCAGATTGATGACAGTCTTGCACGGAACCTGCACAGATGGTTTGTCAAGGAGGCGTGAGAACTTAGCTGTTTGACGTCCCGTTGCCTTCTTTTTTGTAACTAATTTCCTTCCTGTACTGCACGTTTGTCCTATTGCTGTTCTTTTCCCCTCCCTTGAGGACCATGTCTTGCGTATTTTCTGGAAACCCAAGCTTCTGAACGACTTTCGGGAGATTTAGGTTCCATGAAACGAAGTGTGAAGCTTTGTAGTGTATTGGCTTCCGATTGGTTTTTAAAATACGTTGGTTGTATTACTACCGATTTCCGACAGTTACTGACCTCCTTCAAATACATATTGACACCTTTATACGAGTATTGGAACCTAGTGGCAACACTACTATGAAGACACTATGCAATGGAATCTACTATTGCCGTTCATAGCACACGTCGTTGACATACCTTCCTTACCTCTGAGCAAATGTACTCGCCCGTCCCACCTCACCGGCTGTGCTATAACCGTGTAAATTTTATGTGAACCACCTCAAGATCGTCTTTGTTATGTCAGTTGAGTTTCCTTTTTTATGACATATAGTAGTGTGTTATCGGCAGTTTTCTTTTTCTTCGTTCATTTTAAAGTAGGAAACCTATAGGGTTTATTCGCAGAATAAACAAACACAAACGTAATTCAACAAACAGACTCTCCATGTGGCAACCGCTTGATCTTCATTTTTTAAGAATGTGCAAGCATATGCCTCGTATAATTTTCGATGCTGCTCGGAATTATTTCGAAGAGATTAGTATTTAACAACCGAATAATCTTCAGCTGCAGTCGCTCAAATACAAACGTGTTCTCCGCTTTTCTATAATTCTCATCGCCACGGACAGAAACTGGCTAAATTCGTTGATGAACCCAAATACTTTGGAACGTCGTGACAGTTCTGTTTCCAACACAAGCATCCATTCTGCAATGTACTGGTTAGATACTAAAATAGTGGATTCATCTAATGTGCTTGGTGCACAGAAGTAAATCACTTCACACACTTCTTCGTATACAACTACTGTTATGAAACCTTCGTTCCTGAATGAATGACACTGTGCGTGTTTGGTACTGTTAGTCTTCATGCCTGAACTTTATGTACTTATTATTTTTATCACTAGTATAATTACTTTAATTATGCTTATTATTATTACCACTATTATTGTCATTGTTACTGTGATTACTATTAATACTGCTGCACGTGTGCTGCAGTTCTTTCTTTATTCTTATGTTCCGACTGTGTTTGTTTATTCGGGGAAACTACGAATAAAGCCTACATTTCGCGTAAAGGTCACAAAGAGAAGAGAAATTAGGTCTCGTACAGAAGCATGTAGACATTCTTTTTCCCTCGTTCTATTTGGGAGTGGAATGGGAAAGGAAATGCCTGGTAGTGTTACAGGGTACCCACCGCCACGCACTTTACGCTGGATTGCGGAGTATATGTGTAGATGTTCGCTGCTTTCAAATAAACGAAGCGAAAGCAAGCTGACAATAGTCCACTGCTTTAAATTACGAACACTCACATCTAAGTAATACGCTACCCTATATAAATATCGCCAACGTTTTGCAGAAAAATAGAAGAAATGACCAAGGTTTGAACCCAGGACCCTTGATGTAACAATCTAACAATTTACCCTCCACACCGCCCCCCCCCCCCCTGGGGCTCGCGGTTCTTTCGTGAGTACGTGCGTGGCGAGCACGGGGCCCCGAGATAATGCAGTCTTCCTTCCTTGTTTTCTTCCCCGACTGCATTTCTTCCCCCCTCCCCTCCTTTCCTATTCTCATTCTTTCCGCTCCCCACAGAGGGACTTATAACCTTAGCAGTTTAGTCCCACTATCCCAATCAAACCATCCAACTGTAACGCTTTACCAATTAGCCCACAGGAGTTCGATATGTTACAGTTATGCATTTCCTCCACTCCGTAGGTCAAGTGTTACTTTTAATGGCAGTTTACACACGTATACACATAGCATTAATTATATCGAAGTTTTGTTTGCTACTTTATCGATACACAGCGTTTTGCACCGATATGACATCTGGAGGTTTGGGTGCTAGATGGTGGGGTCATGTTACATACTTGAGGGACGCAAGATTACCGAAGGGACTGATAGTTACGGCAGCAGAGGGTAGAGGGAGGTGAGGAAGACAAAGGAGAAAGTACTTGGATTCGATCAAGAATGATTCTGAAGTAACAGGCTTAACTTCAGACGAGACATTATTATTGTTAGAATTGAATAGGGGATAATGGATAAATGTTATAAAGACGACTACAGACTGAACGCGAAGAGACATAGTCTTAAATGACAATGATTGAATTGACAACGTTGATTATAATGACGACGACGATGATATTTAACATCCGCTCATTTTGAATTTCGCGCCGTATATTTCACTCTTCCAATATGGCAACTTTTGCCGCGACTCCTGGTTTGAGAACCGCAGTTCTACTCTAGTCCTCCCTATACGCTTTCTAGTATTTTGAGGTACGGTTTAACGGGAGGAATGTATTGTTCACATCTTACAAGGAAAGTACTCGGGATCGAACAAACACAAATATACCAAAATCGTCTGAGAGATAATGTAGAGGTCCCTTATTCCACTAGCGATACTCTCGCATCTGCAAAACTCTGCAGTCGCCCATTAGAGGCCTTTGCGTGAGCCACGCCGCATTGCACTTTGACCAGCCGGTACACCAGTCGGGAGCACTAGGGACAGTGCGGTGTGTCTCTGAACTTGCGTTTTATGTCGTTATTTGTGTAGTGAAGCTTCAGATGGGTCTGCGATTGGTAATCAATCCTGATAATGTATTGCGATTGGTTGAGATGAAATTCCAAAGAGCCCTTCTTCGTGAATACGGTCTTGGCGTTAGAAGATGAATCATTGACATATTTTCTGGTATCTATTATAGTGCAGAAATATGAGCATAGATTAGAAACACTATAGTATATACCAGGTAACATGCGAATGATTCATCTTCTACACCAATACCATGTTCACGAAGAAGGTTTCTTCGTAACTTCATCTCAACCAGTCACACTATATTAGCATGATTTTTTATCAATCGCCGACCTATCCGACGCTTCACTACACAAATAACGTAACAAAACGCAACTTCAGAGGCACACTGCACCGTCACTACTGGTGTACCGGCAGGTCAAGGTGCAGTGCGGCGTGACACACGCAGAGGCCTCTAATGGGCGACTGCAGAGCTTTGCAGATGAGGGAATATCACTAGTGCAATGAGGAACCTTCACATTATCTCTCACACGATTTTCGTGTATTTATATTTGTTCGAGCCCAAGTACTTTCCTTATTAGTCCCGTTATCGTAGGAGGCGTACGCCCCCAATGAGATTCTCAATTTTTTCTTTTCTAATGTGGACAAACTTGGCGTGAGATGTGGGAGGGTAGCGTGCCAGGCCGCACCGAGTCGGCCGCGGTGACCCGCGGCGCGGCGCGGCCAATATGCCGTGGCCGGCTGCGTGCCAGGGCCGAGGATGGGGGGCGGGAGATCAATATTAACTGCCGGCCAGAGCCACGGTGCTGTGCTGTGCTGTGCGCCGCGTGGCCCCGTCTACGTCCGCGCCTCGCACTGGCCTCCGCGCAAACAAAGCACTGTGCGCCGCCTGGGCCCTGAGAACTGGTTCCATGCCTGATGGCCGGCCGCGGTGGCCGAGGGGACTGAGGCGCTTCAGTCACGGGCTGCACGGCCACTACGGTCGGGGGTTCGAATCCCCCCTCGGGCATGGATATTTGTGCTGTCCTTAGTGTTAGCTAGTTTGTAAGTTTAGGAACTGATGACCCCGTAGTTGAGTCCCATAGACTATACAGACATTTGAACACTTTTGATTTGGTGCAGCCATCCATACTGCCTTCACCTGGTTCCAATGTTCGTCTCTGATGATTGGCATTGGGTCACAGCTCTACACTAGGGATGGGCAAAACCGACCGGTTAAAACCGATACCGGTATTTTAGTTTTGAATAACCAGTTTCTTTCGGTATTTATTTGGTGTCGGTTGTAACCGGTTTATTTTAGTTATTGCCAAGAACCGGGTAAATAAAAAAACCGGTACGACTACTTCCTGTAGCAGTGGTTCAAAATGTGTTTTTTGTAAATAATTTAAAAAAAATTAAAATTAGTAAGCACTAATATTTAGGCCTATTCCTAAAATTTCCACTGCTGTGAAATACTAGGTCATCGCCGAAACTAAGAAAAGCGATCAGTGTTAATTTAAGAGCAATCCTGGCAGTCAGAAACGTGCAACAAACGCGTGGAATAAGAACTTAGGAACTGGTCCAGCTATTGAGGCATCGATGCACCTGTTGCCGTGTGGCGTGGCCTATTAGACGACGCGCGTGCACCGGCAGTGTAAAAGACTTGCCTCCGTCTGGTCATGCGGCAGTTCCTTGCTGTCGTCGCCAGACATCGGTTGTGTCTTAAATGGTACCATACCGAGTGTAAAAGTACTTCACGAAGTACGGTAGCAGTGAGGTATGATGCTCCATTTGCTTTAAAAAGCTGAAAACGGGTGGAGGTACTACAAACGTGCTGTGTCATTTAAGGAGAAAGCATCCAAAATGTTCCCTGGAAGAGAAGGTAAATTCGATTCATATACCTATTATGTAACTGATGTAATCTAAGCATGGAATACTAACTTTTAATGTATTCAAAATGTTCAAATGTTTGTATAGTCTATGGGACTTAACTACGGGGTCATCAGTCCCTAAACTTACAAACTACTTATGAACTACTTACGGACTAGGACGGCAAAAATATCCATGCCCGAGGGGGGATTCGAACCCCCGACCGTAGTGGCCGTGCAGACCGTGACTGGAGCGCCTCAGTCTCTTCGGTTCCGGCACGCAATTTTAATCTGCCAGGAAGTTTCATATCAGCGCACACTCCGCTGCAGAGTGAAGTTTCATTCTGGAAACATCCCTTAGGCTGTGGCTAAACCATGTCTCCACCATATCCTTTCTTCCAGGAGTGCTAGTCTTGCGTGTTTGCAGGAGAGCTTCTGTGAATTTGGAAGTAGGAGGCGAGGTACTGGCGGAAGTAAAGTTGTGAGGCGGCATTGTGAGTCGTGTCGGGATAGCACAGTCGGTAGTGCGCTTGCCCGCGAAAGGCAAAGGTCCCAGGTTCGAGTCCCGGTTCCGGCACATAATTTCAATCTCCCAGGAAGTTTCAACAATCATACTGTTAGTCAGAACTGTGACTTTACTTTTCGAAGTACTTCTGCAGCACTGACTGAAGTTCATTTGCTGACTGTAACTTATATAATTATTTATTGTGTATATAACGAGATATTCATATGCGCCTTCTCACAAGTCCAACTTATGGAGTGGTTGGCCGCGGTGGAGTAGCCGAGCGGTCTAAAGCACCTCGCTGCGGAACGCGCAGTTGCTCGCCGTGGAGGTTAGAGTCCTCCCTGGGGCATGGGTGTGTATGTTTGTCCGTAGGTTAGTTTACCTAGGTTAAAGTAGTTTGTAAGCTACGGACTGATGACGACGCAGTTTGGTCCGATAGATTTTCAAACATTTTAACGGAGTGGTTGGCTGAATATTTGCAACTGCCGGATGGAAATACTAGGCCAGTAAATCTGTATGCTTCGTATATCGTCTTCTACGGACTCCTGGCTAGGCTTACACACTCTCAAGAAGGCGTAGTATTGGGAGGGGATCTTGCAGAATATGGAAAGACTAGAGATTTGTCGTATAACGTAAATTTACCGAAATTCTAACTAAATGTCGTAAGTTTCGGTTTCGGCCGAAACTAGAAGAATCGAAAAATCGATTACGGTTTCTGTTTCGGCCGCAAAATATGTTTCGTTCAAATTCTACTGGAAATAATAGCAATAAAAACCGAAAACCGGTTATTTAAAAAACCGGTTATCTTGAGCAGTTTCTACGGTGCGGTTAAACTGGAGATGAAAAGAACCGGTATAACCGAAAACCGGTTGTTTCAGCGATAACCGTCATCCCTACTCTACACCCGTCGTCTCTATGTATCCCACACATTTTCGATTGGCAAGTCTTGTGATCTGACTGGCTAGTGCAATAGGCTGACGTCCTGAGACAGCAGCAAGGCACGTGTTCGTGTAGGTACATGTGGCCGTGCTTCGTCTTGGGGAAAAATGCCGTCTGGAGTGCCGCGCAGTAAGTATTCGGCTACGTGTCGCAGGATGTCACCCAAGTAGCTCAAACTGGTCACAGTTCTGACATGCATTTGTGGTTTTACCCAGTTGCACTCAACACCAGAAGGCCTGGAGTTGACACTGTATGTATTGTGCGAATGTAATCAGCTTGATGCCCTCTCCCCCAAGGGCTCACAGCTCTTTCGTCAGTGCGTGTGTGACAAGCATGGGGCTCGAAGCTTGTGAAGTCTGTCTTCCTTCTTTCCTCCCTGGACTGCATTTCCTTTCCCTTCCCCTCGTTTCCTATCCTCAGTCCTTAGCCTCCCCACCGGGGCACTGATGACCTTAGCAGTTTGGTACCACTGTCCCAGAAAAACGACGGGCCGGCCGTGGTGGCCGAGGGGACTGAGGCGCGCCAGTCACGGTCTGCACGGCCACTACGGTGGGGGGTTCGAATCCCCCCTCGGGCATGGATATTTGTGCCGTCCTTAGTGTTAGCTAGTTCCTAAGTAGTTTGTAAGTTTAGGGACTGATGACCCCGTAGTTAAGTCCCATAAGATATACAAACATTTGAAACATTTTTTGAAAAACGACGGTTTATGACATTCCGGCACTTAACTCCACGCGGGATTAGATGCGTTAATTAAATGCTGAGTCCCACCCACAGACCTGTTAACTGTAAATGTCAGTTCGTTAAGGGATGCCACCTATACTTGCAGTGTATAGGAACTAAATACTCGCCGGAATTAGTTGCATTGCAGACACACACACACACACACACACACACACACACACACACACTAAACTACGACTTCGTACAGTAGTACTGTCCACCTCTCAGTGTCGTGTGCCCATTTCCACTCAGTCTCTCAATAAACAGTTCAATGTTGCTTACCTCAGATTTACATGTCCCATTAGATAATCTTCTCTTCAGGTCGTGGACTCTAACGATGTGCAGGTCACAATACCGGTAGCAAAACTGTAAGTTAATGAAGGTATGGTTCTTTCTACTAGGAATTAAATATGGCTATGTTAAAACACTTGGGTTTATTTTTCTCATCAGATTATTAGTGTGAGCCCAGATTCACATTTGTCTTACGAAATATGCGGTAATGAATTATTAGCTTTACTGAGCACTTTTCTGAATTGTAAAATCAAATAATTTTCTTATCATTTACATTAAAATCTTGCAGTCGCTATCTCGCAGGTATTAACCTGCCTTAACTCGCACAGTTCACCAAAACTTCGTAGATATAGCTATTACACCGACGACACAGTATTACGTCATGCCTACACTATGGCCCGCTAGTAACACGTACTGTCCACCTCCTCGCACCTTGGCGCCGAACTCTACAAACTAGCACACTATTGGCTGAATGCCAGCGTCCAATGAAAATCACTTTTGAAAACAAAACCTAATTATTATTAACCTAGCCTGCTTAATAATTATATTAGTACTTATGACAACTGCCAACATGAATGTAATCACTGGTAATGTTGAAGTTTTTGTCCAGCCTTTTTAAACAAAATGTTAACATAAAAGAGTGGCCATTCCCGCCATAGAAAACACGGTGGAGTCCGGCGCTACTTGCAGTGCTGCTAACCGCTGGCTTCCCACGGTTGGGATGACCATCTGTCGTTGTCGCAACGATTCAGCCAATGCCTGTAACCGCTGCCTAGCATGTTTTAACTTGGGCGGCCAACGGATGTCCATACAAATAAAATTAAAATTAATCGCAATAAAGTGTAGCAGAAATGTGAGGTAACGCCACAGGTTCACAGTGTGATGCCGCTCTCCCTCTCCGTGGTGAACCAAAATGCGGCCATCGTTTTCAAACCTGGATTCGTCGGAAAACACAGTGTGAGCCCAGTGACATCGTTCCATACACTATTGCCGTCTAGAAAGCTCTGCAGATTATTCAAAATTTGGCGGAGAACTGGACGATGCGCACCTAATCCGTGCAGTAATAAATGGCGACGGATAGTGTACGACGTTCCACTATTGCGTCGGATCCGAAGAGGACTCAGATCCGTCCTGCAATGCCATTCGGTTGACGTGTCTACCTCCTCGGAGGATGGTCTAGGTGGTGTGTTCTACGGCCTTCCTGGACTATTATGCACACATCCGTTGCAACTACGAAACAGTTCGTCCCACACGGGCAGCAATTTCCCGCTTGTATGCATCACATTATCCCGTGCCAATACTGCACACTCGTTCAGATTCACTGATCTGACGGTTTGGTCCGTGCATACGTCTGCGAGGCATCCTGTACGTCTGCTGAAGTCACATTGAGTCATTATTCTCGTCTTTAGCAACAACAAGAGCCGCGATATCAAAGATCCCGTGGGGCTACATGGTTCAAATGGTAATAATTTCTGCAGAACATCTTAATAAACAAGTTCTGTGAATATCATTTTCATATCTCAAGTCTTTAAAGGTCTTCCGGTCTTTCTTCTTCTCTTTTTTTTCTCCTGAATATGAGTGTACTAAGGATGCCCGTGGACATTCGCACGCTGTATTTGTCGGTTCAGGTTTACTTCTAGTTATGTTTCCACTGCCGCCAAGACCTCTACGCCCTCTTTCCCTCTTTGTTAATAACACTGACGGTTAGGGACCCATCTTGAAGTACAGCTACACTTAATTATGTGGCTGCTGTGTTATATAGTTAACCTACACTCGCAAAGCGCCTCACGATGTGTAGCGGAGGCACTTAGTGTACCACGCTCACTCCTCCATACAATCGCATGTCGTTCACTGGAAAAACGACCGCAGGTGAGCGTCAGCGTCGGCTGTAGACTTTCTAATTATCTCACCGCGCTCTTTCCGCGAGACATACACAGGAGGAAGGAACGTATTAATTCCTCTAGAAAGGCGCGTTCTCGGGACTTTGCCGGTAGCGCGTAACAACGGTTCCCTAGCAATGTCCGTCACCGGAGTTGGCCGATCGTCTCCGCTCGCTAAATGCTGCCCGAATCAAGCTGTAACCAAGTGTACTCCTCCACTTTGGATCTTCATCTCCTCTGTCAAACCTATCTAGTACCGATCCCACACAGACGAGCTACACTCAAATATTGATCGAACGAGTACTTAAGTCTGCTTACCTTGTGGTCGACCACATCTCCTGATGACTCTTACAATTGAAAGTAGGCAGACATAGGCTGAAGTTCATTATTTATGGACTTTTCGCTTTATTTTTGTGAATCTGAACGTGCATCCGCCATATAGCTTTATTTTGTATGTGAAAGTCATCCATGATCGATAATCTCAGTCCATGTTTGTAACTACTGCATATTATAATGTCTTTGCAACTGCGATGTAGCATCTGCGCTACAGCAGCTTCTTTGACTGAAGAGGCGAGTAGTAGAGTGAGCTGTTGAGCAGAAGAGTCGATTGTGGACTAGGCTAGCTGACAGACGTATGGCAACAGTGTTGAATTGGTCAGCAATGATTTTGTTGAATTTATTTCACTTTGTATTTATGAATACAAACGTATTATATTAGACAGTGGATTCTGTATCAAGGGGAAGAGAATATTTGTATGGAACGGAATTCTATAAAACCATTGTATTATATTGAAGACTCAACAAAGGTATGTTTCTTTAATTCAATAAATAACTTAATGATTACTAATTTTTCTTATTTGAGCTGAACCTCGTCCCTCCTTTTCCTGATTGTGGCATTTTTGATTTTGTTGTATGGTACGTGTTGTTTTTTTGAGAAAAAGATGTCCTTTTATATTTAAATGTTCACGTACCAGTAAAAGTAATCAGTCCTTACATGTGACTGTCAGTAATACTGTTCACAGAAGTACAGATTGCCGCGGTGGAGTAGCCGAGCGGTCTAAAGTGTCTCGCTGCGGAGCGCGCGGTTGCTCGCCGTCGGAGGTTCGAGTCCTCCCTGGGGCATGGGTATGTTTGTTGTCCTTAGGTTAGTTTACCTAGGTTTAAGTAGTTTGTAAGCTACGGACTGATGACCACGCAGTTTGGTCCGATAGATTTACGAACATTTGAACATTTTTGAAGTACAGATTGTTTTACTTACATGACCTGATTTTGTTTGTTAAATCCGTTGCGCACATGTGATTAGAGAAACTCTTTGATTTAAATAGAAAGACTTAATATGAATAGGAAACTTTCACTTTAGAAGCTTTCGCAATGAATGTCAATCCGGCATGAGACTTTCCCACGATTCAATCTATGTATTCGTTCCATTCAATCCGTTTCCTATACACACTCCAGATATTTCATGGAAGCAACTGTTCCGGTGTTCGTTCTGCCTTCAGTAAAGAATATTTCTTTCCACGTGTTCACAGTACTTTGTTAGGCACCCGTCGCTTTTCTATGCACTCAGCATCGTTACGCTAAACAAAATGCTGCCATTCTTCGCACCAACTAGAAATTTTGTCTAAGTCATTCTCTATGTTATTACAGTCAGTTAAAGACGACACCCTCCCATACACCACAGCATCATCAGCAAACAGCCGCAAATTACAACTTACTATGTCCATCAAGTCATTTATATAGATAGAAAATAATAGCGGTCCTATCACACTCCCCTGGGGGAAGGATAAGGATAATGTTTTAATCATGGGTAATTTCAACGCCAGGATAGGAAATCGAACAGAAGGTTATGAAAAGGTTATGGTTAAGTTTGGAGAGGATATGGAGACCAACAGGAAGGGAAAACAGCTCTTGGATTTCTGGTCCAGTATGGGATTAGTTATCACACATTCCTTCTTTAAGCGTAAGTGAATAAATAAGTAAAATATTACTGTGTTTTAGACCAACCTATTAGAATTATGTCTACGTATGACACCTGTGCGCACAAGATATGTTATTTACGTCAGTTAACGTTTTCGAAAACCTCTTTGGAAAGTCCAACAAGATGCGATAAATTTCATAAAAATAATGAATGTATTATATTGCGCGATCAAGAATGATTACTTTTATGAAATTTACGTCAGTCTTTACGTATTTCCGTTACACAGTCAGAGAGACAGTGTGAATAGCTCCCTCCTTCCCTTTATATCCCCCGAGGCTTCCACGCCAGGGAGCAGCGGAGTCTGAACCAAAAGCGTTCACCGCGCTGTCGAGGACAAATTTGCAGCCGTAAGAGGGCGCTGCAGATAAAACTCCGCGCGCATAAAAGAGTGGCGGAGGCGGCGTAGCGTGAATATCTGAGCTGGCGCGCGGCCAGCCGGGGAATATTATGGCCCCTGAGGCGCCGCCGAATTTCACTTGTGCAGAGTTTTCCGCTCTTAGGCCCCCCGACAACGTAAATATTTAATGCGCAGTTGGCGTCGGCCGGCCACTTTGTAAACCTGCACTGCTGCCGCGGTCTACTGGAACACGAGAAGTGGCTTCAGCTGCTGCACTGTAACCCGATAGCACGTGGGAGACTATCTGATCCTGCCGCAACATCTAACTTAACTCTTTGTTGCCTGACAATACTTGAAAGTACCACAAGGGTTTTACTCACATACTTCAGGTTTGTCTGCTGACAAGCATGGGCGTAGCCAGGAGAGGGGGGAGCGGAGTTTCTGGGGTTCAAACCCCTCCAGAAATGTTGACAAACGTAACAGAAAATGGCATCAGCCTGTATCAGGATAGAGCCCGCCTACATTTTGCAAGGCTGGAAACCCGTTACACATGCTCCATACGCTCACGATTTCTCCCCATGCTATTCCCATAATTTTTTTCTACTCATCAATACGTAGGTACGATGTACCGGGTGATCAAAAAGTCAGTATAAATTTGAAAACTTAATAAATCACAGAATATTGTAGATAGAGAGGTAAAAATTAACACACATGCTTAGAATGTTTATTTTATTTATTTATTTATTTACCCTTGTTGCGGACCAGCTGCCTTTGGGTATATAGATGGTCGTGATTACAAAATCTATGTGATACATTTATGCGATTTTGATACATTATTTTCTTTATACATTTACAGTAATTAGATAAAAAATACAAAGAAAAGCGTAAAAACGTATCATAAGGAAAATGGAAAGGCAACTTAAAAACATCAACTATTTTAAGAAGAGAATAATAGAAGATAGGAAAGATTGGTTTGAGTGACAGTCTGAAGAATAAGAGAGGAAAGTCCAGGGTGGGAGGCCTCGGAATTACTTAGTCCTGCCATCCTGGAGTTTTCTCATTTTGAGACTCTTATGATTGGCTATATCTGTAGGTTACATTTCGCATGTGTTTATATCGTCCTCTGTGTCGGGGCTGCCATCTGTGGTGTAATTTGTACTGTTTGTGCTTTCACTGTCAGATTCATCATAAGTGTTTTGTCTTCTGTTGTGGGCGTTTCGTGTTGCATTATGTCTTACGTTCTGTGTGTACTCGTCTTTTTTTCGTAGTGAGACTTCGTCCGTCATCCTGTTCATTATGTCCCATCCGTTCTTATCTCGTATTAGTTCGTTTAGGTATTTGGTCGTGTCAAACATTGTGTATGTGTGTGTTTTGTAGAGCTGACAGTGTATGACAGTGTGTTCTGGGGTCCCAATTTCTCCACACGTACAGCATGGATTGTCACTGAGACCCACACGTGTGAGGTGTGTGGGGCAGGGGCCGTGTCCCGTTAGGAAGTGGATCATACCCCGGCTGTGATTGATACGACCCATTCGAAGACGTTCCCTTATATTCGGGAAAAAGTCATAGACACGTCTTCCTTTCTCGCAGTTTTCCCATTCCCATTTGTCCATTCTCCATTTAATTAGTTGCCTCCGTTCTGTTATCTCTTGTCCAACGAGTTCGTGGACCTTGTCGTATTTCCCCGCCTTCAGCCAGTACATAGCAGCTCTTAGTCGTATGGTAAGGTCTATTGGTGGTATCCCCAGTACCACGCAGAGTGCTTCGTTTGAGGTAGTGTTGAAGGCTCCAGTTAGCCTTAATAGAACACTTCTTTGACCTTTCTAACAGTGGCAACGTTGGTCTGTAGTGCCAGACGCTGTGCCCATGAACTGGCCGTGAAGCAGATTACTGACTCGAAGAGGGCTATGTGGTATGTACGTAGTGTTTGTGTAGGTAGTCTGTACGTTGTGGTGTTTAGCCTGGCAAGTTTTTGAGTCATCTTGGTGGCCCTGTCGGTCGTCAGTCGTATATGTACATTAAAGGTCGAGCGTTCGTGCAATTGGACACCAAGATAACGAGTATTGCGTTGTCTGCGTATTTTGAGGTTGTTGTGTATTATTATTGGGTCCCTGATTAGGGCCGGCCGCGGTGGCCGAGGTGACTAAGGCGCTCCAGTCACGGTCAGCACGGCCACTACGGTCGGGGGTTCGAATCCCCCCTCGGGCATGGATATTTGTGCCGTCCTAGTTCGTAAGTAGTTCATAAGTAGTTTGTAAGTTTAGGGACTGATGACCCCGTAGTTAAGTCCCATAAGCTTAACAAACATAACACCCTGATTAGGGTTCCTTTTAGTAATATGTAGACTGTCTTATGTGCTGCCATCTGCAATTTGTTCTGTGTGCACCATTGTCCTATAGTTGCCAGGACATGTGTTGCCTCGTGTTCTAATTGCATTCTCGAGTCAGCTGTAACCGAAACAAGTAGGTCATCTGCATACGCTACAGTGCCTTTGACCAACTCCTGTTGCCCCAGTAGGTTCAGAAGTGGTTCAAAGGTTATGTCACAGAAGACGGGTCCACAGATCGATCCCTGGGGGCACCCTTTGATGATTTGCTTTACTACCTTTTGAGAGTCCTTACGCCATTCAACTGCCCTATTTTTGCAGTAGTCTAAAAGACTGTTATAAAGGGCCTTGGGTACCGTTAGTCTTGTGAACAGTGCCGGCCACCAAAGATTATCAAAGGCGCCAGCAATATCCACAAGAATGGCCAAAGCGTATTTGATTGTTGTTGAGTGGACCATATCAGTTGCCGCATGTAGGGCCTCATCAATTGACTTGCCTCGTCTGAAACCATACTGCGTAGGATTAAGTCCTAGTAGCTCCCTGTGCGACTGTATACGTTCGCACAAGAGACGTTCCTGGATCTTAGCCAGGTTGTTAATTAGGCAAATTGGCCTATAGGATTTGGGGTTGGAATGACACGGGGTTGTATTAGAAAAAAGAAATTGCTAGACGCGTGAAAGATCTCTTGCGCGCGTCGTCTGGTGATGATCGTGTGCTCAGCCGCCACTTTCGTAATGCTTGGCTTTGCGGTTACCTAAAGTCGTAAGTGTATCGTGATCGACCAACATCTGTAGGGATGCTGAAAGACAACATCCGACGCCATTGCCGCACCATAACTCTGGACATGCTTTACAGTGCTGTTCACAACATTATTCCTCGACTAAAGCTGTTGTTGAGGAATGATGGCAAACATATTGAGCATTTCCTGTAAAAAACGTCATCTTTGCTTTGTCTTAATTTGTTATGCCAATTATTGATTTTCTGATCAGATGAAGCGCCATCTGTTGGACGTTTTATGAACTTTTTTTTCCGTTGTAATAAAACCTCATGTCATTTCAAGAATATATGTCAATTTTACCTTCCTCTCTCCATTATTCCGTGATTTATTAAGTATTCAAATTTATAGTGACTTTTTGATCACCCGGTATATGAGATGGCAGTCGCGATTTAAAATGCTAGGGGCGTCATTCAGTTGATACTAGCTATACAGCAGGGTGTGCTCTGGTTATCCCCGTGGTCGCAGTTACAGTTTATTTTAATGTGACTTCTTACCTTTATTGGCTATTAGATTTCTGATTATTTCAGTTTAAATATAAATTCAGTAACCCTGAGATAGATTTTCGTCTCGAATTTGTCCAAGACATTACAGATAAAGGAGAAGCCTTAATCGTTAGTGGTGTGGTGGCCTAACGGTAAGATATCTGCCTAGTAAGCTTGGAGGTCAGGGTTCGATTCCCGACCGCATCACAAATTTTAATTCATTGCTTCTCCTTTATCTGTAATGTCTGATTACTTTCTTATTTTATCTCTCTTAAGCTTGTTTTCAAGGCGATTGAAAGGTGGTAACATTTTTCTGTTACTGTAAAATATGAACAGGGAATGAAATACCCTTTTGTATCCTAAATCTTATAATCACATTAAACGTAATTATGTTTATCAAGAGTTCAGAGTCATGTAACAGTTTGAGAAACAACAGTTTTGTCTTTGAGTGTTAGCTTTGCAGTAATGTGAAGCAGTAGTTCGTTTATTAATAGCAGGTATTTTATCAATGGATCATACCTTGTAGTTATATCAGATAGGTCACGTATACCAGTTTTAAACAAAATATTTAGCTTTTTCATGGTAATGTCTTTTTTTTAGATGTAGTTGTGCTTCCTATGAAATTAGTTCTGATCGAACCAATTTCGCGTTTATCTTTTGCACGTACACCGCTCGAGTCGTTTGTCACTTGAAAGTTGGAACAGTGTGATACTGCATAGATTTCTTTGCTGCATCGAGGAATCTCGAGCATGTTCCAACCCGAGTGTCTTTTGCTAACCCTACTTTGTCGCGTCTTCTTGTGAAAACGGAAGACTGTTCGCATTGTTTCTGTAGTGTTGCCTAGCTTTATATGTAAGCTACTGACACTTCGTCGCCTTTGCCATTTTAAATACATACATAAATTTTTTTCACGTTAGTTTGGGGCATTATGTTGCAAGCAAATGATAGAAAATACAAAGTCGACTTAGGACTACCGTCAGGCTGTGCGAACACTTCGTTGTTGAAACATGCCATAATCTCTCCAGTGTTATGTCCTCTACTACTTATGACATAGCAGGATCAAAACCATAATACTGCTTGTTATTGTCACTGATGCACAAATTGAGTACAGATAAACTCAATTTCTTACGGTTTCCTCATCATAATTTTTTCAGCATACTATGCTTAAATTTCTTCAGTAATTTACGTGGATAACAAAAGAGAAAAATCTTTGCAACTCATCTACAGTACTATTTTATAAAGTACACTCGCGTCTAACGGCTTTGAAGAAACAGTTTTTCCAATTAAGTGAGCACTAAAGAGCTCAAATCTCAGATTGTTGATCTTGATGAATCAGTGAATGTGTTCAAGGGAAGATGTAGCATACAGCAGTGTAATCCACAAAAGTTATTCAAAAACACCACAATCCATAAACAGTTTGTGATGACTAGAAAGGATGAACACTTAATTCTGTTGGGTATTATGATGTAAATGAGACATTAGAGGAGGAATTTTAAGTGTGCAGTTTAGGAGGCAGAGCTGTCTGTACCATATTGGGTTCATTTTGGATTAGTGTCTTGTAAGGACTTTACACACACAGTTCTCTCTCGCAGAAAGTTTCCAACAGACGTGACTCTTACATTTGCCGTCCTGTATTGGCGCCATAAGACGAACCTGTGACCTGAACGTGAGGCGCATCTGGCCGGCAGGGACATCGCCTCGTTTCATCTCGCTTTTTAGCAGTGTCCTAAATACAATACCGGAAAAAATTGGTACACATGGAAACATGACGTCAGTTTAGATCCGCTGACGGCAGATAAACAGTAGATGAAGTGATAATTGTTTTAACATCGTCCGGCACAGATAGCGCACTGACACAGCAGCCAGAGCGTTATCAGGAAATGTATACAGTTAAAAGGATCCGTGTGATATCAACTCGTGAAGCAAATAGACGCATGCTACAGATGTACTCGTACTTCCTACAGCCACCTAAGTGAGTTTGGAAGGTTATAGCCTTCAGAGAGGCCTTCTTTCGGAGAATTGACGAGCTGCGTCAGTTGTGCAATGATACAGGTTGCGATGGTCACGTGAATATTCTCACACCCGTAGAAGAGGTCTCAGCGTTCTGGACGTCCACGCAGCACAGACGTCAGGCAAGATCGTCGTATTGTGAGGGTAGCGGCGCAAGAGTTTGAGATTCCACAAGTGTCAGCACAGACTGTTGCCACCGGTTACTAGCAGTGTGACTGCTGTCACACACATCTCTACGCCGTCTTCCAATCGCGCCACAGCGTCGACGTACGCGACTCGACTGGAGTCGTTATGTCGTCTCTTGAAACAGGGAATGCCAGTCCTCAACGATGAAAGCCGGCAAGCAAGTGAAGGGCCTTAATGCGTGTACAGCATAGACCTGCCGAGCACTGTCTGGTAGCATGTTTCCGTCCTAAAAACACTGGCCGCACCCCAGGTATTAAGATTAGGCGATTCGATAAGGTACAGCTTTCGTTCACATTTCATTTTTGTGGAGAAAACGCACACCAGCGTTCGGGGACTTGTAGAACTTTGTAAGACTCGTTCTTTTGCCGTTGTTCCAATCAGGAAGATGATGTGTTCCAGCAGGATAATGTTTTCCTACACATTGTGCGTGCAACTGAACATGGTCTGTAAGATGGGCAGTAACTTCCTGGCCTTAACAGACTTCTCTCCAACCGAGCGCGTCTTGGATATGAGGGGACGACAAGCGACATATGCGATTCACCAACCCTCGAATCCCTCAGAACTACGTGAACAGATCTAGCGGGCGTGAAAGACGTATCCCAAGGCAGTAATCGCAACCTGTATGATCGAATGGATGACTCAATCAGAAACCTCTAGCGTCGTCCGCGGAGGATATTGTGGGTGTTTCGTCATGGATCGACAACTCATAGCTTAGTACCGCTTGAGCTGTTGATCTATAAATGTAATCATTTCATGCTCTCCATACCCTTTGTTTCAAGTATAAATCTCCGGTGAACTGGAAAATTCTAAGAGGGTGTATTAATTTTTATTTCCGATTACGTATACATACTGCACAACTTATTCCAGAACTTCTCCACTAATAGCGCTATCGTGTACAATTGGCGTTTTGTAGTGAATAATTTACTTAGATAGGAAATCAATTCAGAGCAAAGAAGGGAAGGCTGAAAGGTGGAAGGATTGTATAGAGGGTCTGTACAAACGAAATGAACTAACAAGGCACCTAGAGTCGACGACATTCCCTTAGAGCTAATGAAGTCTCTGGGAGAGCCAGCCGTAACACAGGTATTACACCTGGCGTCCAACATTTATGACACAGGCGTAATACACTAAGACTTAAAAAACATCACACTGACGTGTTTTACGACCCACTTTAGATTTGTAGTTTTATAAGTTTTTGGAAACATTTTGGACAAAAATAATAATCTAAGTATAAAAGATTAATCAATAATAGTGTCTGAAACCCTTTTAGGAAAAGAAAAATTAGGTAGTGGTGGGTTTCGAATTACTGTCCTTCAGCGTCACCGTCCAACGCATTGCCTACTACGCTACGGATAAGAGTTAGAAGTTGCGTTCTTTAATTTCATACTATTGATGGTCGTTGTTAACTGATGCTAATGTGGCACTTGTAGCCACTAGATTATCATTTATCGTACGAAGAACGACGTGTTTTTGTTAATTCTTCAGCGCGCCATTGCTTTAAAATGACAACGTGTAAGTTACAATAAGATAATCATCAAATACGCAACGCAAGATGGCGTATGCTACAGTGAGTTCTGGGCGATGAGTATCACGTGACTTCTGCGAACGGCTGGTTTTCGTTAATTCAATGGAGGGTGTCAAAACTCGGTTATTTTTGCAAATATCTCGCAAACGATACGAGATATGAAAAAACATAAGGGAACAAAGTTGTAGAGAATTTTCTCCTATACAAATTCGGTTATTCAATTTTCGTGTCAGATGAATGGTTAAACAGTTATTTTCATTTAAATTTCGAGCTGTCAAAAGACGATCCCAAAGGCCCACTTTTAGTGTTACTGCCGTAACCTAAAGTGGGCCAAAAGTAGTAATCCCCATTCTAATGAAAGCAGGCGTAGATAGGTGTGAAAATTACAGAATCATCATTATAATGAGCCATGGTTGCAAAATTGTAACAGGAATTATTTACAGGAGGATGGAAAATTTGATTGAAGCTGCCCTTTGGGAATATTAGTTTGGATTTAGGAGAAATGCAGGAAGACGGGAGGCAATACTCACCTTAAGATTTGTGTTTCTAGCTTTTGTATATTTGTACATATCATTAGACAATGTTGATAGGAATACACTTTCTCAAATACTGATGTTAGTAGAGGTAAAATATAGGGAACGGAAGGTTATTTACAACATGTACAAAAACCAGACAGCTGTTATTAGAGTCGAATGACATGAAAGGGAGGCATTGGTTGGGAAGGGAAGGGGTTATAGCGAACTTGCAATGTTGTTCAGTTTGTATATTGAACCATCTGTGAAGGAAATTACGAGAAGGAATTAGAGCTCAGGGTGAAGAAATAAAAACATTGTGTTCTGCCGATGACATTGTAATTCTGTCGCAGACAGCAAAGGACCTAGAAGAGCAATTGAACGGAATGGACAGTGTGTTGAAAGGAGGGCGTAAGATAAACGTTTAACAAGAGCTAAACAAGGGTAAAGGGATGCAACCTAAGAAAATCAAGCGATGCTGAATGAGTTAGATTAGCTAACGGAACAATAATGGTGGTACATGTGTTTTGTTACTTGGGCAGTAAAATATTGTCGCGTTGAAATGGAAGCAGGCTTGACTTCGAAGGCAACTGAACACACAACTTATACTGAAAGCAGGTTTATTACGAACTTAACATACACGCAGCAGTAACCGCCTCTCGGGCAGAGTGGTCTGCTATTTATACACAGACAGACTGTACGAGAAATTAGAATAACAGTTAACATAAGAAACAAGTAGAATTTACAAGTGAACATAAGAAAGATGTAGAACATTCTGGAATTGTTAATTACAAAGAAATAAATTTTTGCCTGTGGGTGGGATTGGACCGGCACCTTTAGCACTGCAGTCCGTGACGCTATTCACTGCGCCAGGCCGGCAGTCAGTTTACATGGTGTCTCGCGGCAATATCATATTATGGTCGCAGTGCAGAGGATATAAAATGCAGAATGGCAATGGAAAGAGAAGAGTTTTTGTAAAAGAGAAATTTGTTAACATCGAATATTAAAGTGAGTGTAAGGAAGCCTTTTCTGGAGCCATTTGTGTGGAGTGTTGCCTTGTACGGGAGTGAAACATGGACGATAAACAGTGTAGACAGGAAGAGGATAGAGGCTTTCGAAATGTGGTGCTACAGAAGTTGATTGATTTGTTTCGAGGGAAGTGCTACAGAAGAATACTGAAGATTAGGTGGGTAGATCACGTAACTAATGAGGAGGTACTGCACAGAATTGCGGAGATATTTTTGACATACCTTGAGTAAAAGAAAGAATTCATTGGACGGACACATTCTTAGGCAAGAAGAAATCGTGAATTTAGGACTGGAGGGGGGAAGTACGGGGGGGGGAGGAGGAATCGTAGAGGGGCCAAGAGACGAAAACAGTAAGCAGATTGAAATGGAGGTATGTTGTCGTTCTTTGGAAGACATGAAAATGTATGCTGAGGGTAGAGCAGGACGGAGAGGTGCATCAAAGCGGTCTCCGGACTGAAGAGCATAGCGAAACCGCCCTTTATTGGTGCTACGGCTACAGCAGAATGTTTTCTGTCTTGGCAGAATAAAGTGGGGCACCCTGCTTGACCGCAGCTCCAGCCTGGACTCGACAGAGCTCGCCGTCCCACTGCTGGGCAGTTGAGCGGCGCGTGTCCGGCAATCAATGCAGCCGGCTTTAAAAATACCGCGGCCGGCCAGCCGTCACGCCACGCGACCGCCCGCTCTGTCACTGCCGACCGACACGCTCCCTCTGCTGGGCTCCACACTGCCACTGCCTCACAACGCTGCACGCAGCTGCTCCTCTCTCACGCATTGCCCGTCCTAGTGGCTTTCCCAAGTTCCCTATGACGAAGCCTTTCTTCAAAAATGTTCAAATGTTTGTAGAGCTTATGGGACTTAACTAAGAGTTCATCAGTCCCTAAACTTACAAACAAACTACTTATGAACTAGCTAACACTAATGACTGCACAAATATCTATGCCCGAGGGGGGATTCGAACCCCCGACCGTAGTGGCCGTGCAGACCGTGACTGGCGCGCCGCAGTCCCCTCGGCCACCGCGGTCGGAGCCTTTCTTAAAAATCGATGTGTGTATTACCTCTGTTTCTTGTTTCGCTAGGTATCATTCTTTCTCCTACTCATCTGCATCATCCTATATTTTACTAAATTTAAAACTAGCTGCCATTCCTCGCACCAACTAGAAATTTGGTCCAAGTCTTCCTGCATCCTACTACTGTCAAATTCAAATGTCTGTAAATCTATTGGACCAAACTGCGTGGTCATCAGTCCGTAGCTTACAAACTACTTAAACCTAGGTAATCTTACCTAAGGACAAACACACACACCCATGCCCCAGGGAGGACTCGAACCTCCATGGCGAGCAACCGCGCGCTCCGCAGCGAGACGCTTTAGACCGGCCGGCTTCTCCACCGCGGCCTACTACAGTCATTCAATAACGACGCCTTCCTGTACAGCACAATATGATCTGCAAACAGCCGCAGATTGGAACTCAATAATAAATAATAACTGAGCCGCAAGTATATCAAAAACATCAATAGCTTAGAATGAACATTACATCGGTAGTCAAGGTCTAACAAAGAAAGTACTTGGGCTGGAACAAACACATATACACCAAAATCGTATGAGAGATAATGTAAAGATCCCTTATTGCACTAGTGACACTCTGCGTGTGCCTTGCCACATTGCACTTTGACCTGTCGGTTCGCCAGTAGGGACGGTGCAGTGTGCCTCCGAAGTCGCGTTTTCTGACATTTGTGTGGTGAAGCGTCAGATGGGGCGGCGATTGGCAATCAATCCTGCTAATGTATTGCGATTGGTTGAGATGAAGTTACGAAGAACCCTTCTTCGTGAAGATGGTATTAGTGTAGAAGATGAATCATTCGCATGCTTTCTCGTATCTGTTATGGTACAGAAAAATGATCCTAAGTTAGATACTGTTGTAACACTAACACATGATGATGATAATAGGGATGATAATAACGAACAACTCATTGCAAGCGATAGTGCTACGATAAGTGCGGGAAGAGGCAATGGAAGCAGTGGCAGTGAATACCAACAGTCTTTCGGGAAGAAGGTTAAAGTTGCAACTATCATCACGGCTTTTGATGACAATACGCTATAGAACATGTACGACGATTATTACACAGCTTATAGTTAAGATATCTGCATTACGTATGTTTACAATGACATCTACAGTGCTATCTAGAGCATGATTGCAAAGTTTTGTATAAAATCGACAGCCACCAGCACACTGAGGTGTACGTAGAGATCCTGTAAGCAAAGATTCATACAGATATGTTTGTTCGAGCCCATGTACTTTACTTGTAAGTTACTGTGTAAAAGTAGATTAGAACTCATGGTGATACAATATATTTTGGAAATGAAAAACACAAAGCCTTAAGAAGTACAGATAAATGTAAAAGCACAAATCGAAAGCTAACTTCAGGAAGGTAGTTCACAAACATATCAGTTATGTGTTCAGCTCCCAAGAATATTGATTTACCATTCTAAAACTCCAGTTAATAAGTTTTTACATTTGAATATAATTTGAAAAAACTATGGAGCAGCATTTTCAATGATGGACACGACGACACCCTCCACAGTTAGTTCTTGCAATCGGACTCTCATGCATGCGGCGCCACACATGGCATGGAAACCAAGCCGCGGGCAACAGAGCACGATACCAGATCGACTCACACCAACTTCAAATGAAAGGGGATGGAATGCAGTCTACTGGAAATGTCGACGACAAATGTAAGATTCAAACGGGAATGCACGTGCATCGACCGAAGAAAGTGAACCTAAAAGCTTCGGGGGTGAAGACAGGGGAGGAACTTACAGCAAACTGTTTTCCGGTTAGCAGAGTGTCACGCACCGAACAGTACAAGCCTTAACAATATTGGAGCTAACAGTATTGCAGAATTGGTGTACTGAAATTAATCCCGAGCGCTGAATAGCTACAAGGGCACGAGAGGATACAAACCAGATAACTAGAGTATCACCAAACAAATCACATTAATAACACCTGAATCGGGGTAGCTTATGCTCTACGGTGAGTAGCCGCAACATCACGAAACGGTACAACCAGACCACAGGAATTTTCACCAATGAATCCTTAAGAAGAGAGAAAAATTTCTGTCTACAAATTACTCCCCACGCTGAATAGTGGGAACGAAACGAGAGGGTTCAAACAAGCAAAGGTGGACCTCACCAATAAAAAGAGTTTAGTTTCACAACAGTACAGCCAGTACCATCATTTACACTACGCAAGTTTACAACGCGCACGACATCGAACTCACTGCCACATGCCAGAAGACAGAAGTCCACTGCTTGATTAGTTCTACATCGGCAGTCCGTCACGGAAGGGAGAACAGAATCACAGCAGCATTTGACGAATGAAGTCCAAAAGAGATAATGAACTTGCCAGTTGGTCAGCAGTGAACGTCCTCAGGCTACTGCTCTCACAGACACGACCGGTACCGCCACTTCCTATCGTGCCTAGGAAGGCAGTCCTCCCAGCACGCAATCTTACACCGCCTGGCCGCAGTCAGCTAGTTCTCCAGGTCGTGCGGCCAGCAGTCTTTAATTTCAAATGCCGTCGCTCTCCCGCTCCCGGTCAAAACACGACTGCCCTGCTCAGCCTCCGAATACTCCGTAGACGCAAAGGTATCGACGATGGAAACCATAGAGACAATCGCGCCAAGGGTGTCTGGAGCGGAGGTTCCGCCTAAGAAACCGAAATGCACAGAAAGGGAGGACAAGGTGCAAACGAGCCGCCACAGCTCAGATAATAACTAAACATCTTGGCTGTTTCAGGGCGCGTTCGAAAGAACAGGCACCATATACACAGCCCAATTGGCTGCTTTTAGTTTCTTGTTAATTAGTACAATATATTTCAACTGTTCGTGCTATAGGATGTAGGTCTCACACTGTTTTGCCATTTCGGCTTCTGAGTTCTTTAACAACACTATTTCGTGTTCTGCAATTCACATTATCGTCTTAGTCATTAGTGGTCATTTCTCGGCTTTTATCGACTGCTGAGAGTATGCTGGAATAGCCCTACCACGTTGTAAACCTGCGTGTGTGAAATCTCCCTGGACGTTTTACCATTATACTTCTTATCTGCTTTTGTCTTTCCTATGGTAGCTGTCTCCATGTCTTGGTTTCAATATTCTTACGTGGTCTATAAAGTCGTATTTATCATATTCATAAAAAAACGAACACCTTGAAAAGATAGAAAGTTCGTATTCGAAGGACATTAGTATGATCTGAAGAAATGATTAGCATTTCAGTCACCTCGTTTCCGCGCGTGTCCTGTTGCCCAGTGGGAACAGGTTCTGCCATCGGCCCTGATACCTCGTTACATGCACCATGGCATCGACGCGTGTAAGACAAGGATACTGTACTGTGCTATAGCTATCCTTATCCATCCATCGACGTGGTTCCAAACAACAACTCTGATGGTCAACGCTGGGGCACAGCGCTGCACACTTTGTTCACCACATCCCACACATTTTCGATTAGCGACAAGTCTGTTGATCTGGCGGTCCAGGGCAAACGGCTGACATCCTCTTACACCAAGACAGCACGTGTTTGTGCAGCAACATTTGGTCGTGCGTTGTCTTGCTGAAAAATGGCGACTGGAGTGTCGTGCAGAAAAAGAATGCTTACAGTTGACAGAATGGCATTCACGTAGGTCATCCTGGATACGTAGTAACTGTGAGTTGAGGTTGCACCCAATTGAGCCCGACACCATAAGGCCTGAGTTCGCACTGTGTGTTTTGTGCGAATACAGTCGCCATTATGCCGCTTCCCGTGCATGAGGCAAACCAAACTGCCGCGATCATGTTCAAATAAACCCAACCTGGATTCGTACAGAAACACTGTCTGACGTATTTCCTGTCCCCAGTGATGTCGTTTCATTCATCACATTCATATGCATTTTTACTGCACATTAGTCGAAGATAGACAGAGAAGTGGACGTCTCTCACGTAACCCGTGCCACAATAAAAGGCGACGGACTGACGCCTTTTATGGTGTACGGTGTGGTACACTGTTGCATAATAACCGAGGACGCGAGTGTGTCCTGCAATGCCACTCGGATGATGCTTCGAGCTTCTCGAGGGTTGGTTCGAGTGCTCCGTCTAACCCATCTCGTCGTGTTCTGCGGTCGTCCGTGAACCATTCTGAAGTCAGCAATTGAACTGCAGAAACACTTCGTCCGACACGATCGGCAATTTCCCGAATGGATGCATCACGCCATGGACTGACAGTCATTTGACGGTATGGCTCGCGCATACGTCTTAGAGTCAAACCTGCACGTCTCCACAGGTCACACTGGTCCACTCCATTTACGAGGTGCATTCAAGTTCTAAGGCCTCCGATTGTTTTCTCCGGACTGGACAGAGATAGAAACATACGCATCGTTTTAAAATGAGGCCGCGTTCATTGTCAATACGTCCCAGAGGTGGTAGCACCGTACGGCACATGGAATTTTACCGCCAGCGGCGAGAGTGATAACTGTTTTAGATACTTAAAATGGCGACGTTTTCCTTACTTGAACAGTGTGCAATCATTCGTTTCCTGAATTTGCGTGGTGTGACACCAATTGAAATTCATCGACAGTTGAAGGAGACATGTGGTGATACGGATGTGTCGAAAGTGCGTTTGTGGGTGCGACAGTTTAATGAAGGCAGAACATCGTGTGGCAACAAACCGAAACAACCTAGGGGTCGCACAAGCCGGTCTGACGACACGATCGAGAAAGTAGAGAGAATTGTTTGGGGGATCACTGAATGACTGTTGAACAGATCTCCTCCAGAGTTGGCATTTCTGTGGGTTCTGTGCACACAATCCTGCATAACGACCTGAAAATGTGAAAAGTGTCATCCAGGTGGGTGCCACGAATGCTGAAGGACGACCACAAGGCTGCCCGTGTGGCATGTTGCCAAGCAATGTTGACGCTCAACGACAGTATGAATGGGACTTTCCTCTTTCGTCGGTTGTGACAATGGTTGAGACGTGGATGCCATTTTTCAATCCAGAAACGAAGCGCCAGTGAGCTCAATGGAAGCGCACAGATTCACCGCCACCAAAAAAATTTCAGGTAACCGCCAGTGCTGAAAAAATGGTGTCCATGTACTGGGACAGCGAGGGCGTAATACTTACCCATTGCGTTCCAAAGGGCACTGCGGTAACAGGTGCATCCTACGAATGTTTTGAAGAACATATTCCTTTCTGCACGGCAACAAAAACGTCCGGGAAGGGCTGCGCGTGTGCTGTTTCACCAAGACAATGCACCCGCACATCGAGCTAACGTTACGCAACAGTTTCTTCGTGATAACAACTTTGAAGTGATGCCTCATGCTCCCTACTCACCTGACCTGGCTCCTAGTGACTTCTGGCTTTTTCCATCAATGAAAGACACTCTCCGTGGCTGCTATTGCCTCAGCGATTTTCCAGTGGTCAAAACAGACTCCTAAAGAAGCCTTCGCCGCTGCCATGGAATCATGGCGTCAGCGTTGTGAAAAATATGTACGTCTGCAGGGCGATTACGTCGAGAAGTAACGCCAGTTTCATCGATTTCGGGTGAGTAGTTAATTAGAAAAAAAAATCGGAGGCCTTAGAACTTAAATGCACCTCGTATACAGACAACAAGAGCTGCCGGTAAGTGGTGTTGCGACGCGATATAGACGTTGACCTTGAACCCGTTGATCGACATGTTTCAAATGCTTTTCATTTCTGCACCACTAACGTACATATACTATGAAAATAAACTTCCTATCTGTAAAGGTATTCTTTTTTTCTGAAGATGAGTGTATCTATTTATTTTCGGTCGGTACACACTAAATAAGAAAAAGTAAAATCATACTAGAGAAAATGAGCAGATAGTGATCAGGGATACAAGCATCATCTGGTGCGCACTGAGCGAAGACAGCGACCGTAGCAGCAGCTGTCCTTAGAATATGCATTTTGTACCTCTAGTCTTTCAGAATGTTTCGTTGTTTTTGAACATTAGTGTATATATAGAAAATGAAGCTTCAGTGTATAAATGAGAGACACTGTTTACATTCGACAGTCGCGTGTACCGGCCCTCATCAGACGATGACGACAGAACAACCACTCCAGCCCTGTTCACAAAGACTATGCAGTTATTTGTTTGCAGTTTTACTTTTGTTATATGGTAATACTGTGACCTGTCAGTTAGATGCAATTACATAAACGTTAATGTATTTGTGTTGGTGTGCCTGCAGGAGGAGATCGGGACGGTGTGACTGCGTGACTGTCTGCTGCTGAGACCACAGCCCGACTGACAAGGTGAGCGCCGGACTCATACTGTGAGTGTATCACTCACGTGTTAACTTCACTGTCAGTACCGTACGCAGTATCATTGGTGTCAATGAAGCTAGCATTTTGACCTCTCACCACATTACAAACTACTTGTGTATGGATAAAACAGTCATAACAAGTATGAACAACCCGTTCTAACCATGCCACCTTTAGAGAATTGGTTAGTAAAACCGTTGTTTTTTCTTACCATACACAAAATTCTTCAGGCTTCATTAATACGTTAGACTTTGCTAGACTAGTTCATGCATGCCTATGGTATCACTACACACCGAAGTGAAACTGGAGGAGACACATTATCGTCATTTCATCATCGAACTTCACTGTGTGTTTGGATTGTTGTTGGTGTTCAGAGGGGACTAAACTGTTATTTGGAACCAAGTTCCTACATGAAGTATAACCTTAAATTGCAAGATTCTTGGCGAAAGACATGTTCAAATGTTTGTAATTCTATCGGACCAAACTGCGTGGTCATTAGCCCATAGCTTACAAACTACTTAAACCTAGGTAAACTAACCTAAGGACAACACACACACACCCATGCCCCAGGGAGAACTCGAACCTCCACGGCGAGCAACCGCAGCGAGACGCTTTGGACCGCTCAGCTACTCCACCGCGGCGAAAGACATGTGAAAATTCAATTAGTTTGGATTTTGATATTGAATTGCTTGAATGCAAATGTCATATTGAATTTAAAAAAAAAGTGGCTTCAGTGAAATGTGTCCTTTTTTTCTCTTCCACTTTGTTTGTCACTTCATCGAAATCCCTCATCTGCTCTTTGATGAATCAGGTGTGTAGGACGTCTATTTTACAGTCATAATTCCTTTAAGCAGAAGGTTTTTTGCCATTATTGACTGAAAATGTAACTATTACTGGTGTCTTTAATGTATAATTTCCCTTTTATGGTAATGAAATCTTGTGACTTTCTTTCAACCTGTCACTTGTGGTAAAAATGCAAATGTCGCATGCACCGCACACGTACCACAAGAGCACACCACTTTACATGCCAGTTGTGACAGTTGTTGTAAGCAAGGTTTCATCTACTTGTAGGCCTACTCTAACACGTACATACATACTACACAAGCCATCATTTGGTGCGTAACGGAGGGTACCTCATATCACCACTAGCTTTCTCCTGTTCTGTCCCATTCCCAATTAAGGCAGGATAACTCTCTCTCTCTCTCTCTCTCTCTCTCTCTCTCTCTCTCTCTCTTTCTTTCTTTGTACAGAAGTGAATCATCGAATAAGGAGTTCAGAGAAGAAAGTGATATATTTTGAATTTTTGTACTATAGCTGGAGTTCAGATGAGTAGATAGCTTAACTAATGAGGAGGTACTGAACAGAATTGACGAGAAAAGAAATTTATGGTATATCGTGACTAAAAGAAGTGATCGATTAGTAGGACACATTTTGAGACATCAAGAAATCGTCAATTTAGCGTCGGAGAGAAGTGTGTGGGGTACAAATCCCAGAGGGAGATTGACAGGCGAACACGGTAAACAGGTTCAAATGGATATACGTTGCCGTTAACTACAACAGATTGTATAAGTTACTCATCCCTTGAAAATATAATTCAATTCACTTTTATTAACGTAATGCAGAGGATTTTGATTTAAATCATTAGTAAATGCAGTACTATATCGTCTACACTCCTGACAGAGCACGTAATTTATTAAATGCAGAGTTGCGTAATTCGAGAAAGATAATTTCCGGTTCAGTGTCTCCAACATGCACAGAGTGCAATAGCCAGTTGTTGTGCTGGCGTCAAACAACAGTAGCAGATGCCTTAGCGTTACTTTGTACGGCTCAATTGTGAGTTCCATCACCATTACCCGGCCAGATGCTGCAGACGCTCCTGCCTCAAGGGCTGAATGACGCAATAATTCCCCCAGATTCCACACCAAACAGCTTTTCTGAAACCGACACGTCTTCGGCAACAGTACTCGAATAACAGGTCAGATCGATCGAAGCGTTTCGACGGGCATTTTGGTTGCTGTGCAACGCCAGTCATGCGAAATACCGTGTATAACATGCCGTAGAATCCGTTGGTCGTAACCTTTTTGTTAAGCCATTGATATGTACAGAATTTTTAAATCGCCTGTACTGAAGTTTCTCGGTATCGCAGCTCAGAAAATGGGTGCAGAGACACGGGAAATTGACTGAGCTGTACGTACTGTGTATACTAGTGCAGTGTCAATCGTGGTGGGACTTTTATGAATACAATGAAATGTATCTTTTTGTAAACAACAGCCAATCTGTCTGACCTGTATTTGCAGCTGCTGTACTGTAGCCACATATTCACAGGTGTTTGGTTGTCATCAGATGACCAGCCTCGTGTAACATTGTATCTTTCACAAAGAAGCGATTGAAATACCTTGAGCATTGTTGAGATGTAGCCACATTGACAATTTGCTGTCTGAGAAAGTTTTGGAGATAGGCAATATTCTACGCCTTCAGGCATGAATTAAGCGTTTAACGTTGACTGCCTTACCAATAGAGACGTGTCGTTAGCTCCATTTGGTGATCAGAGGGGATTGAATGCTCCCATTCAACAGTAATAAGTTAATAACCACGAAATTTATCCCGCTGGAGAGAGGACGATCAGTTGTTGTTCCGCAGAACGCGGTCAGCCGCTGACGGATCCACAACCGCAGACAACCTACTACCTCTTCCTCCAACTTCACGTTTGCAAAATTGTCAAAAGTGAACTGTAGGGAGGAGATCGCGGTGCTTCCAAACCAAGGCCCTAAAGCATAGCCTTCGTCTGACTGGCAGTGTGAGGGCGTGAGTTAGCGTGCTACAAGATGATACTGTCAGACAGCATTCCCGGCCGTCTTGACTTAGAGAGAGAGAGAGAGAGAGAGAGAGAGAGAGAGAGAGAGAGAGAGAGAGAGAGAGAGAGAGAGAGAGAGAGTGAGTTAGAAGGGATAGGAGAAGTACTAACATAAGGCAGGAATAAAGAAATAAACAAATCCCCGAGAAACGCCGGGTTTTCAGCTAGTGTAATATATGTCTCACAAAAATTAAAAAATATTCCAGAAATACTAACCCAACTACGAGGTCTTCCATATCTTATGTATGAACCTCAACTTCGCACCCGTATCCAATCACTTTACAGTCAACAATGCTAGCTAAAATTGATGTGAAATCGAAGCAGGCTATTCAAAGAAATAAGATATGAATCTGTGAACGAATTCTTAAATACAAGAATGAAAAAGTTGCCGTTATCGTCCTTCTGGAAGGACGTCAGTGCTATCTGTGTTAATTTGTGTCTTTTAACAGTTTACAAAGTATATTTTCGCCATGTTCCAGCATTGAGGAAACGGTCAATGGGCATACATTTTGCGTCAAGGGGAGCGCGAAGAACTGAAATACTAGGGTCTGTAAGCTCTATAGTATCAACTCTCTCTCCCATCAAGTTGTCAACCAGATAAGGGAGGAAGTTACACCTTAAACTGCAAACTAGTAATTCCTAATTGTCGCTCACCTATCAAATTTAAACTGCTCTAAGTAGCAAAAAACCATAATGGGGACGTAAACAGAGGCTTCCGCGGCCGTTATCACTGTCAAAAATATTGTGAATCTTTAGTTCCTCCCGGCGTATTTGATAATCAAAATATCCACGGGTGTACTGCCGGTCTATAGTGTCCAACGGGCACAATATTTCGGCGTTCATACATGTCGCCATCATCAGGTGAACTGACAGACTGAGCTCCTGGAAACGCGCCGGCACGGAGATCCGCACGCTACGGCTGCTCGAAGGGAACTGGGTTCTAGCCCGGTAACGGGCGATTTAAATACCTTCGGCCCGCTGAGCGACCCCTCCGCGGTCCGTGCACCGCGCCGCGGCCGCGCAGTGGAACCGATTGCGCCGGCGTCTGAGATGACGTCGGTGTGAGGGCTCTGTCCGCCGTGGTCGTCACGAACGGGACGCGGACCGCGGAGAGGTCGCTCCGCGGGCCCAGGGTATTTAAATGGCCCGCTACCGGACTAGAACCCAGTTCCCTTCGAGCAGCCGTAGCGTGCGGATCTCCGTGCCGGCGCGTTTCCAGGAGCTCAATCCGTTAGTTCACCCGATGATGGCGACATGTATGATCGCCGAAATATTGTGCCCGTTGGACACTATAGGCCGATACACCCGTGGATATTTTGTCAAAAATATTATTCTGTGCTTTGGGCCAAAGTGCACAGTGGTTTCGGCCACTACGGCAAGCAGCTTTCTTCTGTGTGCCGCGCGACACCCTGGAGGAGGCGCCATCGATAGTGGCCGAAACGTGGCTGGACTTTGTTATATACTGACGATGCGGCCCCAAGGCCCGCCGAAGCCTTCGTTTACAAACATAACGTTTGGCTGGATTTGAACCGCCAAAGATTAGATGAGTGCCAATCTACAACGCTACTGAATGGCGGGAAATTTCACCCTGATTACAATTTCCTAAACGTAGTCGAGAAATTTCTAAGTCGATTTGACAAGTTTTGAGAGTGTGTGATGTCTCGACCGTGAAATTTACTTAGACACCACACTTATTGTATATCTTGAAGAGATTGCTTATTTAATGTTGACAGTCCAAATGTTTTTACTAATGACGGAACCAGCTAGACTTCAATCTTCTGTACATCCAGTCAATGTATCATATTAATACTTTTCGTTTTACGTTATAAATAACTTCTTCATAAATTTTGCATTCATTTCAAAGTTTTTTATTCCATCTAATTACATCACTTAGTATGGAATATTGGTTGATTTTGCCATATGAAGATCGAGGTGTAGGAGTGATGATACAGAATACTCTTACAGAACACAAAGTTTCGACATTTTTTGTTTTTATTCCGCCACAGAGCTTCTAGGTATAAGTCGATCTGTGCTTCCTAGAGCTGCTTAGATGCAGCAGCTCAAACGCTTTCCGTTTGCCCGGAATCTGCAGAGACAAGTTTCCTGGGCAACTTCTAGCATTAAAGAACTTGATACCCCACAAATAAATGATTTGATTATTATGAGACACGTAGAGAACCTTGTTACACTACGATGGGTTTGAGTGTTTGCTATTTTGACCCTGAAATTCGTGTGAAAAAAAGGAACCTACAAAAACCCTGTCAATATGGTCTTCTTGTAAGCTACAGTGAAATTCGATCGTGCCGTCTGGTTGCTTCACTGTGAAGCACGAGTGTCACGGAAATGCTCCGGCAACTCAATTGGGGATCGCTGGAGGAAAGTCGACGTTATTTTCGTGAATTTCTGTTGAGGAAGTTTAGAGGGCCGGAATTTGAAGCTGACTGTAGTACTATCTTGCTGCCGCCTACTTACATTTCGCGTGGTGATCACAATAACAAGATAAATTAGAGCTCGTACGTAGACATATAGGCATTCTTTTTTTTCCTCGTTCTATTTGGGAGTGGAATAGGAAAGGAAATGCCTAGTAGTGGTACAGTTTACCCTCCGCCACGCACCTTACGGTGAATTGTGGAGTATGTATGTAGATGTAGATGAAGCATCATGGACAAGGCTGTAGGTCTAATGGTTACCCTTTCTGCAGAGCCATAGACGGCACATGTAGCGCATCTGCGTATAACACCTGTCAGGGCTGTGCTCCCCCCCCCCCCCCCCCCCCCCCCTGCACTGTGAGGTCGCGTCCCACCGCCACCTATAGCTAGCTAGATGGCGCTCCTCTCCTCTCCTCAGCTCGGTCCGCAGTCGGCTTGAGCGATGGGTCGGGCGGACGCTAAGCAGCTTTCCCGGGAGATTACCTCGACGCCTCTCCAGAGAGCCCACCACTGCTTCGCCTGTCTGGCTAGGAGCAGCTGCCGCCTCCGCCCTCACAGTCGCCTAAAAAGTTAACTACAGCGGCCATGTCTCCGTACACATTCAGGAAGGACTTACGTTGAGCATTCCATCAAATAACTCCCAAACTGCGCGGTAGATAGTACAAAATAGAAATAATTATCTGTAAACTTACCTCTTTCTCTGTCTCGTTTCCATTGATTTATGTGTCTGATTCGCAGACGCAGTATCGAAACCAGAGTGACAAGGAAAGTGCTTGGGCTCGAACAAACACATATACATCAAAATCTTACGAGAGATAATGTAAAGATCCCGTATTTCACTAGTGACGCTCTGCGTATGCCTTGCCACATTGCACTTTGACCTGTCGGTTCGCCAGTAGGGACATTGCAGTGTGCCTCCGAAGTTGCGTTTTGTGTTGTTGTTTGTGTGGTGTAGCGTCACATGGAGCGGCGGTTGATAATCAATCCTGCTAAACTATTGCGGTTGGGTGAGATAAAGTTACGAAGAACCATTCTTCGTGAAGATGGTATTAGTGTAGAAGATGAATCATTCGCATGCTTTCTCGTATCTGTTATGGTACAGAAAAACGACAGCATAAGTTAGATACTGTTGTTACAAACTCATAATGATGATAATAGGGATGATAATGACGAAGAACTCATTGCTAGCGGTAGTGCTACGCTAAGTGCGGGAAGAAGCGATGGAAGCAGTGGTAGTGAATACCAACAGTCTTCCGAGAAGAAGGTTAAAGTTACAACTATCATCACGGCTTTTGACGACAATGCGCTAGAGAACATGTAAGACGATTATTACATAAGTTATAGTTAAGATATCTGCATTACGTATGGCGTCTACAATTACATCTACAGTGCTATCTAGAGCATGATTGCAAAGTTTTGCGTAAAAAAGACACCCACTAGTACATTGAGGTGTAAGTAGAGATCCTGTAACCAAACGTTCATACAGATATGTTTGTTCGAGCCCAAGTACTTTCCTTGTAAGTCGGCTTAAGAAATTGTTGTACTTCTCTGCTTATACAGGGTGAAAAATATTTCGTGTAAATTGTCACACACTGAGCTACAAATATAAATTCGTTTTCCGCATGTTCCTATGTCAATAAATGGCAATGCAATTGAATGGTAAAAATCTGGAAATATGAAGTAGATTTTGGCTGTTACTGTGCACCGACATTGGCCAAGGGGACAGATCGGCAACAGGGCTCAACATGCGAGTGTCGTAGGTAGTCTAGCCGCTCACGAGAAGGCCAGGATGCGGCGTCAAGCGACGGTCTGTGTGACACTGCGAGCAGTGACAGCGCTCATATCTATCTCGTACCGTTTTCTCTGGCCGGTATTGTGTGTCGTGGCTAGTTGGCACAGGGAAAGGAACTTGTTGCCTCTTGCCCCTTGACCAACGTCGTTGCACAGTAACACCAAAAAGTCCACTTCTTATTTTCAGATTTTTACCATTCAATTGCATTGTCATTTATTGACACAGGATCATCCGGAGAACGAATTTTTTTGTAGCTCAGTGTGTGACAATTTACACGAAATATTTTTCCTCATTTATGACGCACCCTATATAATGAAGATTTACTAATTTTAGTGAAGTTCTTTTGTATCGCTTGAATAATCTGCTTTCTATAACTTTTAATAAATTATATACCTTGTGTACTGCTGGTCATCCAAAATACGAGCCGCGGCGGATTGGCCGTGCGCACGGTGGCGCCATGCTGCGGTGCGCGCGGCCGTTCGCCGTCGGGGGTTCGAGCCCCCCCTCCCCTTCTCGGGAATGGGTGTTCGTGTTGTCCTTAGGTTAGTTTACCTTAGTTTAAGTAGTTTGTAAGCTACGGACTACTAAACAAGCAGTTGAGTCCTATAGATTTACAAAAATTTTGAACCAAAATACAACTCCAAGAAGGACCATACATAAGTCTAATTTATTTGGGAGATAACTCGTTCTACAAAAGTCATATGATTGACAAAACAGCTTCATATTGGCAGGTATATGTTAAAATAAAAATAGGATTTAATTCGAAAACTATGGCTGAATGTGTGTGGGTACTCTGGCCTATGTTTGTGCGAAAGCGCGTGTAGATTACCACAGCCCTTTGAATATAAAAACTGATAGGAATTTCTGTGATTAAAGAAAGAATAAAAATTGTGAGAAATCAGCGTGGCATCGAGTGACTGCAAGATGTGTGGTCCTGTTTATACGCTCGATTAACAGAACAGCAGAGTGGCGAAAAACCAATCTCTTTGAATGTCCGGTTGCAGCTGAAAGTAGAATTCGTTAATTTGACAATCAAGTACTTCGTTCATTAAACAGAGCACAGATCACGGTTTAACACGAGTGTGATAACAAATAAAAATGTGTCCATGGTTAAATTAATAGACAATTTAGTGACCGATAGAAACAGAACCACTCCCATGAACCACAGACATTGCCGAGGTGGAGTGGCTTGCGTGCCTCAACGATGCAGATAGCCGTACCGTAGGTGCAACCACAGCGGAGGGGTATCTGTGGAGAGGCCAGACAAACGTGTGGTTCCTGAAGAGGGGCAGCAGCCTTTTCAGTAGTTACAGGGGCAACAGTCTGGATGATTGACTGAGCTGGCCTTGTAACATCAGCTAATGTGGCTTTGCCACACAGCTACTGCGAACGGCTGAAAGCAAGGGGAAACTACAGCCGTTACTTTTCCCAAGGACATGCAGCTCTACTGTATGAACATATGATAATGGCATCCTCTCGGGTAAAATATTCCGGAGGTAAAATAGTCCCCCATTCGGATCTCCGGGCGGGGACTACTCAGGAGGATGTGATCATCAGGAAAGACAATACTGGCATTCTATGGGTCGGAGCGTGGAATGTTAGATCCCTTAATCGAGTAGGAAAATTAGAAAATTTAAAAAGGGAAATGCATAGGTTGAAGTTAGATATAGTGGGGATTAGTGAAGTTCGGTGGCAGGATGAACAGGATTTCTGGTCAGGTGAGTACAGGATTATAAATACAAAATCAGTTGGAGGTATCACAGGAGTAGGACTGATAATGAATAAGAAAATAAGAATGCAGGTAAACTACTATGAATAGCACAGTGATCGCATAATCATTGTCAAGATAGATACGAAGCCAACACCGACAACAGTAGTACAGGTTTATATGCCAACTAGCTCTGCCGATGATGAGGAGATCGAAGAAATATATGAGGAGCTAGAGGAAATTATTCAGATAGTTAAGGGAGAGGAAAACTTAATTGTTATGGGAGACTGGAATTCGGTAGTAGGACAAGGAAGGGAAGGGAACATAGTAGGTGAATATGGTCTGGGCAAAAGGAATGAAAGAGGAAGCCGCCTGGTAGAATTTTGCACAGAACATAATTTAGTTATAACAAACACCTGGTTCAACAATCACAAAAGAAGGTTGTATACGTGGAAGAGACCAGGAGACACCGGAAGATACCAGATAGATTTTATAATGGTAAGACATAGATTTCGGAATCAGGTTCTACAGTGTAAGACGTACCCAGGGGCAGATATAGACTCTGACCATAACTTGTTGGTTATGAACTGTAGGCTGAAACTGAAGAAACTACAAAAAGGTAGGAAAATAAGGAGATGGGACTTAGATAAATTGAAGGAAAGTTAAGTTCTGGAGAATTTCTGAGGGAGATTTAGGCAACAATTGACAGAAACAGGGGGAAATAAAACAGTAGAAGAGGAATGGGTAGCATTGAGAGATGAAATAATGAAGGCAGAGGACAAAATAGGTAGGAAGGCAAGACCTACAAAGAATCCTTGGATATCACAGGAGATACTAAATTTAATCGATGAAAGGAGAAAATATAAAAATGCAGTAAATGAAACAGGCAAAATGGAGTACAGACGACTAAGAAATGAGATTGACAGGAAGTGCAAAATGGCTAAGCAGGAGTGGCTAGAAGGCAAATGTAAGGATGTAGAAGAATGTATAAATAGGGGAAAAATAGATACAGCCTACAGGAAAATAAAAGAAACATTTGGAGATAAGAAAAACAGCTCTATGAATATCAAGGACACTGATGGAAAACCAGTTCTCAGCAAAGCATGGAAAGCTGAAAGGTGGAAAGAGTATATAGAGGGGCTCTACAAAGGAAATGAACTTCGAGACAATATTGTAGGAAGGGAAGAGGATGTAGATGAAGATGAAATAGGAGATACTGTACTGAGAGAAGAATTTGACAGAGCCCTGAAATACCTGAGTCGAAATAAGGCCCCTGGAGTAGATGATATTCCCTCAGAACTACTGAAGTCTCTGGGAGAAGCAGCCATGACAAAATTGTTTCACCTGGTGTGTCAGATATATGAGACAGGTGAAATACCTTCAGACTTTAAGAAAAATGTTATAATCCCCATCCCTAAGAAAGCAGGTGCAGACAGGTGTGAAAACTACAGAACCATCAGTTTAATAAGTCATGGTTGCAAAATATTAACGCGAATTATATACAGAAGGATGGAAAAGCTGGTAGAAGCCGACCTCGGGGAAGATCAGTTTGGGTTCAGGAGAAATGTAGGGACACGGGAGGCAATACTCACTTTACGGCTTATCCTAGAAGATAGATTAAGAAAAGGCAAACCTACATTTCTAGCTTTTGTAGATTTGGAGAAGGCTTTTGACAATGTTGATTGGAATAAACTCTTTCAAGTTCTGAAGCAAGCAGGAGTAAAATATAGGGAGCGTAAGGTTATTTACAACTTGTACAAAAACCAGACAGCGGTTATCAGAGTTGAAGGGCATGAAAGGGATGCAGTGGTTGGAAAGGGAGTAAGACAGGGTTGTAGCCTTTCTCCAATGTTGTTCAATTTGTACATTGAGCAAGCTATAAAGGAAAGCAAGGAGAAATTTGGTGAAGGAATTAAAGTTCAGGGGGAAGAATTAAAAACATTGCGTTTTGCCGACGACATAGTAATTCTGTCAGATACAGCAAAGGACCTGGAAGAGCAATTGAACGGAATGGACAGTGTGCTGAAAGGTGCATATAAGATGAACATTAACAAGAGCAAAACTAGGGCAATGGAATGCGGTCTTAGAAAATCAGGTGATGCTGAAGGAATTAGATTGGGAAACGAAGCAATAAAGGAGGTAGATGAGTTTTGTTACTTGGGCAGTAAAATAACAAATGATGGTCGCAGTACAGAGGATATAAAATGCAGAATGGCAATGGGTAGAAAAGCGTTCTTGAAGAAGAGAAATTTGTTAACATCGAATATTGATTTAAACCTAAGGAAGTCCTTTCCGGGGGACATGGACGATAAGCAGTGCGGACAGGAAGAGGATTGAGGCTTTTGAAGTATGGTGCTACAGAAGAATGCTGAAGATTAGGAGGGTGGATCGCGTAACTAATGAGGAGGTACTGAACAGAATTGGGGAGAAAAGGAATTTCTGGCATACCTTGACTAAAAGAAGGGATAGATTGGTAGGACACATTCTTAGACATCAAGGAATTGTGAATTTAGCGTTGGAGGGAAATGTATGGGGAATAAATCGCAGGGGAAGACCGAGAGATGGATACAGTAAGCAGATTCAGACAGATGTAGGTTGCCGTTCTTATGTGGAGATGAAGAGGCTTGCTCAGGATAGGGTATTGTGGAGAGTTGCATCAAACCAGTCTCTGGACTGAAGACCACAACAACAACAACAGAAACAGAAGAGTGTGTACAGATGCAGCACAGATTGGAAGCGCTTTAGTTGACAACAATGAAATTATTTAAAGTAAAGTTCAGAGTACAAATGCAAAATGGACTGAGTATGGATTCTGTTGCGACATTACTAACGATTACTGTGTAATCCAACACGTGCTGAGAACAAACCTTAATTTCATTAGCCGACTAATTGTTGTGTTGTAATAAAGCGGTGTAATTAAGTTCAGTGTTTCAAGCGCTTTCGCCGTGGTGGAATAGCCGAGCGGTCTTAGACGTCTCGCTGCGGAGCGCGCGGTTGCTCGTCGTGGAGGTTCGAGTCCTCCCTGGGGCATGGGTGTGTGTGTTGTCCGTAGGTTAGTTTACCTAGGTTTAAGTACTTTGTAAGCTACGGACTGATGAGCACGCAGTTTGGTCCGATAATTTTCAAACATTTGAACATTTTCAAGCGCTTTCCGCAAACTGACAGATACTGTAGTGGCTAAGAAATGAAAGTCCGAGAATAAGTAGCTAGTCACAGTGTGTGAAAGTAAGATCACAACTAAGGGGTCTGTCGTATTCGTGATGTCAAACATAAATCAAATTTCACTCACCTCTTTTTGTCATCAGCAAACACATGCAGATTACGTACATTAACAAAATATGTAATTGGTGAGAAAGTCGGTATTAAACATTGATTGAGGAAAGTATGGTAACTCGCTTCAGCACATGAATCCATGTCTGATTGTAATTGTCAAATATTATTTGCTTACATATCGCAGTACACCAGTAATGGGTTTCTTTCATTAATTATTCCTATCAGGTTTGCTCAAAATTAAGATAAAATAAATTATAAAATGCTGTATTTAAAATTCATAATACTACGGTAGGTAAGGTGCATTGTTTAACCTCGTCACGCTGGACAGGGAAAAATATCTTATTTTTTAAATAAGGTTATTATAAAAGCCGAACTACATACCGCAGGATGTCTAGCAGTGTCTGTATCTACTTCCTCGCCACTGTCTCCAGTGCCACTGTGAACCACAACACGGCTCAAGCCGATTGTCATCTATGCGAGACCACCCAATGTATGCTATCTTTTTTGATGACTCCCTCGACCATTTTCAGTACGTCCATCATCTCTGTTTCCACCCGGAGTCCGCTTTCGTTTGTTGCTTCGGCAACTATACTTCACGCTCCCTGCCACATTCCCGACGGGTCTCAGCACCTCCCCGCCGTTGTTCTATCTGGAGTTACGTGTCAACTTTGAACTGCGTCCGCTTCCCAAGCACACTACTCGTGGCCCGGTCTACTACCGCAACGAGTTTCCTGCACTCCATACACAGCTTTCCGAACATACATTCATCTACACCGATGGTGCAAAGACAGACCATGCTGTTGGCAGTGCCATGTTACTGGCGATGAATACTGCGGAGCTCTTTGCTCTATATCAGGCCACCCAGTACCTTTGACGCCACAGTGTGTCATCTGATTAAATTCCCTGAGTGCTCTTCAGAGCATCTGCGTTCTGTATACAGTCCATCCCGCGGTACAGCGGATTCAGAAATGCCTCCACTCGCTAATTGTCAGCGGGTCGACGGTGAAGTTACTGTGAGTTCCTGGCCATGTTGGAGTGCTGGGAAACGAGGTCGCGGATGCTGCTGCACAGGCAGCCATCTCCCTCCCTCGGCTTGCTTCGCATTCTGTTCCGTCGGATGATGTCTGTGCTATAGTCTCCAGGCGTGTGATATCGCTTTGAAATACACATTGGTCCTCGCTTCAAGGCAAAACACTCCAAGAGATCAATACCCCCCCCCCCCCCCTCCTTTGGAATGGTCTACCTCCTGCCGGCCCTCTCGCCGAGGCGAGGTCATTATAGCTCGCCTTCGCATAGGACACTATCGCTTTAGCCACCGCCACTCATATGTGGCGCACCTGCCCCAGTTTGTTCCGAACTGTTGACTGTGCGCCACCTTCTGGAGCAGTGACCGTTTTTTAACCGTCTCCGTCAAAATTTGTGTTTTCCGCCTGAGTTGTTCGTTATTTTAGCTGACCCACGTTGTGTTGATCGCGTGCTATTTTTTATCCACCACACTAACATGGAAAAGTGAATTTAACTCTGTCCCTGCTTAATCATTAGTCATATTTCGTCACGGGCGCTTATGACCGCAGTAGTTAAGCGCCCTTAAACACACACAAAAAAGGTCTCCTAGTCGAAGCAGGGGTCCCTCCCCTGCGCTTCCGCCGGCAATAGCAGTTCGCTTCCTGCGTTGCCCGTGTTCATGCCAAACGTCACCACCCAAATCGCAGGCTTCTCTTTCTAGCTGCTGTCCTCCCTGTCCGATCCCACTTTTAACTATCCTTCTACTCCTTGGACCATTCCTCACCTGCAGCTTCGGCTAGACGTGTCCCGTAACTCAAAAGCATCTTTTCCTCCATTGGACCTCTGTCGCCAGTTCCAGGCACTGTATCTCCTTCCTTCTCTGTCTGCTGTGAGATTTGGTAACATTGGTCTCCTCTATGCCTAGTACGTAGTACGGGCGCTGATGACCGCGATGTTGAGCGCCCTAAAGCACTGATTGATTCATTCATTCCGTGTCGCAGAAGTTGTATACACAGACGGTTTCCTGGTAGACGGCCGTGCTGGGTGTCATTATGTCCATAGTGACCACGTTAAGCAGCATTCCTTGCCCAATGGGAGTAGCGTTTTTGCAGCTGAGCTGGTGGCTATTTATCGTACTCTTCAACATTTCCGAGTCTGAGCCGGGGAGTCTATATTAATCTGTAGTGACTTCCCGAGTGACTTGGAAGCCCTTGACCAGTTTCATACTAAAACGCATTTGGTGCGGTTAATTCAAGACTCAGTCTTCACCCTTGTTAAGTTGGCCGTTCAGTGGTATTCGTTTGGACCCTAGTCCACATTGGCATTTCGGAAAACGGATGTGTCTATCGCCTGCCCAAGTAGGCCACCACGTCACGACACTTGGAAACTGCTCTCCAAGGCAGGGATCTCTGAATGGAAATAACGCTCAAGGCCCTTGGGCCTTGGAAGGCGGAATGGACCGACTTCAACGCGCCGAATAAGCTCTGTGTAGTCAAGCCCTCTATAACCACGCGGGCCTCTCATAAAGACTCTGATGGTCCCTGCCGACTGGCCCTACGTGGTTAACGCACGGCCATGTTTTACGTCGAGAGAACCCACACAATTGCTGTTTTGGCGCTCTGTTGACAGCTTTTAGCCGCCTTGTGACAGTCTTTTAACCTGATAGTGTTTTGCGTTTTCTTCGCGCAGCTGATTTTTTTCATAATTCAACAATTCAACAATGTTACTCTGTTGTTAATTTCGTGTTGTCTGAACTGCTTTTAATTGGAGGTTTTAGTATGTGCAGAGTAGCTGGCTCAACCGTCATTACCCGCGGTATTCTCGTGAAAAATTTTAGTCCGTTAAACATTTCGTTTATCACTTTTGTGTTTTCCTCATTGTCAATGTGTACCGCTTGTGGGTTTCCCTTCTGTGTGTTCGGCGCCAGATTTTCTTTTGCTTGCATTGCACTGTAACATCATTGCTGGGGGGGGGGGGGGGGGGAGGGGGGAGATGACCGAGCAGTTTAGTTTCCTCCAACCAACAACCACCACCACCACGACCTGCTCTGTTCCTCGAAAACAAATACGAGGCGGCTCCCACACCACGTTCCGCAGAATAATGGTTTTCTGTCGTCAGCCTTGTAATAAATGCAGTGTTCTTAGACGCAATGACTTTCGCAAGTACAGTAATTGCTTTCCCGAATTATCAACATAAATACTATGTGTGGGGTATCTAACTAATCATTCAAGTAATTACAGTTTCATTCTACCGATACTCAGCTTTTTAAGATTACGATGTATGGGGGTTCTGCTCGCTGCAACATTATTCTCCTGGGGCGACGTGGTAGAAATAAATACTCGATAGCCCCCTGCGGGTTCGGGGGTAAGAATAGGCCCGCGGTATTCCTGCCTGTCGTAAGAGGCGACTAAAAGGAGTCTTCATACTTTTCGGCTTTCCATCTGTGGTCCCTTATGTGGGTTTGACCCTCCATTTTTCAAAATTTTTCAGAAGAGCGAACCATTTCGGGAAGGACACCTTACGTGGTGCATCATGTAATTCTCGTGCCATGCCATCTTAAGCACCCATCATGGAATGGACTTGCGACTGCGGATTCTATTCTGCCACTGGGCAGGTCATTTCTTTTTTCCGTGCAAGTCGCATCCATTGTGCACTGATATCTCAGCACTCTAATTTATGATGGTTCACGTAGCGCCAGAAAGCCAACACGGTAGCCAGTCCGTTGTGGTGGGGTCGTCATGTACCCTCTTGGCTGTAGCCCCCTGACAACACAGGGATCGCTCTACCGGTGCCAGAGCTGCATACTCCTCATGCAAGCCAAGGAGTCGATGCTTGTCTCTGTGGGGCATCAGGACTCCCGGCAATGGTCATCCCGCCAGGTGACGTTGCTGTGGCTGGGTGGCGCCCATGAGGAGAGCCCCTGATCGGAGTGGGTGGCATCGGGGCGGATCACCCGCCATGAAAAGACACAAATCGGGTGACGTTGGCGGACGTACAACCGCCGTCTCTAAGAAGGGAAAGTTTAATGCATCTACGTACGACCCCCAAACGTTCCCCTCCCTGACCACGCCTTGGGAGGGACGTCGGGCCACAAAACAGGGTGAAGATTATGTTCCTCGATATCTCGTGTGCAGCAGGACTGATGGGGACTCATTCTCAGCGACCAAGCCTCAGTTCTTTGTGGACCATCTGGAGGACAGGTTTGGGGAAGTGGACTCCATTTCGAAAATGCGCAACGGGTCTGTTCTCATCCACACAGCATCCCCGGCCCAGTCACGGGCGTTACTCGCTTGTGACAAGCTGGGTGACGTTGCGGTGACCATCACTCCCCACAAGTCGCTGAATATGGTTCAGGGAGTAATTTTCCACCGGGATTTGTTGCTCCAGACAGACGATGAGCTACGGGCAAACCTTGAACGACGGGGCGTTCATTTTATCCGGCGTATCCATAGGGGCCCAAAGGATAATAGGGTCGCAACTGGTGCCTTCATCTTGGCCTTTGAGGGTGATACATTGCCCAAAAAGGTCAAGGTGATGGTTTACCGTGTTGATGTGCGGCCTTATATTCCTCCCCCTGTGAGGTGCTTCCAATGCTGGAAGTTCGGCCACATGTCTTCCCGTTGCATGTCCAGTGCTACATGTAGGGACTGCGGGCGTCCAGCACATCCAGGCGCCCCATGTACGCCACCTCCCATCTGCGTAAACTGTGGTCAGAACCATCCTCCCTGCTCGTCGCAATGTCCCGCACTTCAACGGGAGCGGAAAATTACGGAGTATAAAACCCTGGACCGTATATCCTATAATGAGGCCAGGAAAAAGTTTGATCGTCTGCACCCTGTAACAATGACAAACACGTTCGCAGCAGTGACGTCGTCGCCACTCTCCTTGGCGGCGACAGTATTTTCTACTTCTTCTGTTCCTGTGGGCCCCCAGGGCCGCCAACCTAAGCCTGCCCCCACGGAGGTTGGGGGCCATCCTTCCAAAGCTCCCAAGGCGAAAGCCTCGGGATCAGCTACCACCTCTCCGCCGGAGAAAGAACAACCTTCTCCGGCTTCCCTGACACGGAAGGGGTCCCTTGGGACGCTCCCTTCTGCCAGTGTCAATAGTGACACTTACCAGCAGCAGGCGCGCTCGCAGACTGCTGGTCGTAGGGCTTCACGCTTCACGCTCCTCCTCAGTCCCTGTGGCTGAGTCCAAGGAGCACCTCCCACCAGCGAAGCCCCCGAGGGAACGGAGGGGTAAACAGAAACCAAAGACGGGCATCACAAGAGACACCACGGTGGCTTCAGTGCCACCACCCCCCCTCCACCTGCACCTCTGCTTCTGAGGTGGAGATTCTTGCGTCACCCGAGGACCTCGCTCTCGGGGACGCCATTGAGAAAACGGACAATCCCGATGACACGCCTACACCGGTGGGTGGCAGTGATGCTGAGTTGTAGCCCACCGACTCGGATTCATGTCTTCCCAGCACTCGAACAATGTCATTCTCCAGTGGAACTGCGGCGGTTTCTTCCCCCACCTGGCTGAGCTACGACAGCTTTTGAGCACGACACCTGCTTTCTGCATTGCTCTTCAGGAAACTTGGTTTCCAACAATGCGGACCCCTGCCCTTCGTGGCTACAGGGGATTTTACTGCAACCGTAGCATATATAACAGGGTATCAGGTGGAGTGTGTGTGTATGTCCTCACCTCTGTGTATAGTGAATCTGTGCCACTTCAAACGCCATTAGAAGCAGTGGCTGTCAGGGTGAGGACCACACAGGAGTTTACCGTCTGCAGTATCTACTTGCCGCCAGATGGTGACGTATCTGTGAACGTCTTGGCTGCACTCGTTGCTCAACTACCCCCACCTTTCTTACTTCAATGCCCACAGTCCCTTGTGGGGTGGTTCTACGATCTCTGGTCATGGCAGGGTTGTCGAGGATTTCCTAACTCAACTCGACCTCTGCCTCTTGAATACAGGTGCCCCCACGCATTTTAGTGTGGCACATGGCACTTTTTCGGCCATTGATCTGTCGATCTGCAGCCACAGCCTTCCACCATCTGTTCACTGGAGAGCCCATGACGACTTGTGTGGCAGTGACCATTTCCCTGTCTTTTTGTCACTCCCACAACGCGAGTCCCCAGCGCGCCCACCTAGGTGGGTTCTGCACAGGGCTAACTGGGAAGACTATGCTTCTGCTGCCATCGTTGGCCCTCCCCCACTCGAGGAAATCGATGTGGTGGTCGAGAGTGCCACACATTCCATCATTTCTGCTGCGAACGCGACCATTCCGCGTACATCAGGGTGCCCACGGCGTAAGACAGTGCCGTGGTGGTCGCCGGAGATCGCTGAGGCCATTAAAGACCGCAGGCGGGCCTTACAGCGATTCAAACGGCACCCCTCTCAGGAGCACCTAATCAATTTTAAACGGCTTCGCGCTCGTGCTCGCCAGCTTATAAGAAGACGGAAACAGGAGTGCTGGGAGAGGTACGTTTCCACTATTGGGACAGGCACCTCAGCCTCGCAGGTCTGGAGTAAGATCAGACGGCTACAGGGATTACAGACACCAGTGGGAATCCCTGGGATCTCCTCAAATGGAGTCCTATGTACGGACCCGGCCACACTTGCAGAGATGTTCGCCGAGCATTATGCTCGTGCCTTTGCCTCTGCAAATTATCCACCGGCCTTCCGTGCAGTAAAGGAGAGGGTAGAACGCCAGTCTCTCTCCTTTCGTACCAGCCGCTCTGAATCTTACAACACTCCCTTTTCTGAGTGGGAGCTCCTCAGTGCTCTTCAACAATGTCCTGACACGGCGCCAGGGCCTGATAGCATCCATAGTCAAATGCTGAAACATCTCTCAGCAGATAGTCGGCGAAACCTACTTGCGGTCTATAACCGCATTTGGTGTGATGGTGTTTTCCCGTCACAGTGGCGGGAGAGTATCATCATCCCAGTGCTTAAGCCCGACAAAAATCCTCTTTCCTTGGATAGCTATCGGCCCATTAACCTGACTAACGTGCCGTGCAAACTGCTGGAGCGGATGGTCAGTCGGCGGTTGTGTTGGATTCTTGAGACTCGAGGATTGTTGGCTCCATGCCAGGGCGGTTTTCGCCAGGGTCGATCTACCACCGATAATCTGGTGTACCTCGAGTCTGCAATCCGCACAGCTTTTTCCCGGCGCCAACACCTTGTTGCCGTCTTCTTTGATATGCACAAAGCATACGATACCACCTGGCGACGCCACATCCTCAACACTTTATATGACTGGGGCCTCCGGGGCTCCCTACCGATTTTTATCCAGAATTTTTTAGCTGTCCGTACCTTTCGTGTTCAAATTGGTGCCTCCCTGAGCGCCTCATACATCCAGGAGAATGGCGTTCCTCAGGGCTCAGTTTTAAGTGTTCCATTATTTTTAGTTGCCATCAATGGTCTAGCGACAGCAGTTGGATCGTCGGTCTCCCCTTCTCTTTACGCTGACGACTTTTGTATCTTTTTTAGTTCCTGCAGCACCCAGGTTGCTGAGCGTAGGTTGCAAGGTGCTATTCGGAAGGCACATACCTGGGCCCTAAGTCATGGCTTTCAGTTTTCTGCCACCAAGACTAGAGTGATGCACTTCTGTCGGCGTCGGACCGTCCACCCTCACCCTGAACTTTACCTTAACGACGAACTCCTGACAGTGGTAGACACGCATTGGTTTTTGGGTCTGGTCTTTGATGCTCGGCTGACGTGGCTCCCCCACATTCGTCAGCTAAAACGGAAGTGCTGGCGCCATCTCAACCTTCTCCGCCACCTGGGTCATACGACCTGGGGTGCTGATCGCTCGACACTGTTGCGGCTTTACACGGCACTGTTGCGGTCCCGTCTCGATTTTGGGTGCATTGCCTATGGGTCTGCGGCACCTTCGGCACTGCATCTCCTGGACCCCATCCACAACTGTGGGGTTCGCATCGCGACGGGTGCCTTCCGCACCAGCCCAGTGAACAGCTTACTAGTGGAGGCTGGGGTTCCACCCTTGGGGATCCGCCGCCAACACCTACTTGCGGCTTACGCAGCCCATGTGTATTGCTCCCCAGGCCACCCGAACCATCGTCTCCTCTTTCCTGATGTGGTGGTCCGTCCCCATCAGCGACGCCCCAGATCAGGTCATACGATTGCCTATCGGGTTCAGTCCCTCCTGCAGGAGCTTGAGTCTTCTCCACTTCCATCTTCCTATCGGGTCCGTGCCCGTACACCTCCGTGGTGTTTGCCAAGGCCGTCTGCTCGGCTGGACTTGGCCCAGGGGCCCAAAGACTCAGTTCCACTGGAGGCGCTCCGCCGTCAGTTCTCGGCTATCATAGCGGAATTCCGTGGATATGACCTGATATACACAGATGGTTCCATGGTTGATGGCTGTGTGGGATTTGCGTATACTCATGGTGACCATGTGGAACAGCACTCTCTGCCGAATGGCTGCAGTGTTTACACTGCAGAGCTGGCGGCCATTCACAGAGCTCTCCTGCATATCCGGTCTTGCTCAGGCGAGTCTTTTGTTGTTTGCAGCGACTCCCTGAGCAGCCTCCGAGCTCTGGAGCAGTGTTACCCGCGGTCTCCTCTGGTGTTGGCCATACATGAGACGCTTCGTTCCGTTGAACTGTCTGGGCGATCAGTGACGTTCGTCTGGTCTCCGGGTCACGTTGGTATTCCGGGCAATGAACGTGTTGACAGGCTTGCCAAGCAGGCTGTCGGTATGTCCTGTCTAGAGATCGGTCTCCCGGCTTCTGATCTCCGTTCATTGTTGCGCCAACGGGTACATCGGCTTTGGGATGCTGAGTGGCGTAGCCTGAACACGCCCGACAAGCTCCGGATGGTCAAGGATACGACGGCCGCATGGCGCTCCTCCATGCGGGGTTCACGACGGGACTCAGTGGTTTTGTGTCGCCTCCGCATTGGGCATACGTGGCTCACCCATGGACATCTCCTTCGTGGTGAGGATGCGCCCCAATGTCAGTGTGGGTCGCGCCTGACAATAGTCCACATCCTGTTGGACTGCCCCGTTTTAGCCGCTTTGCGGCGGAATTTTAACCTCCCTGTCATTTTATCGGACGTTTTAGGTGACGATGCTGCAATGGCAGATTCCGTTTTACGTTTTATGCGAGCAGGGGGTTTTTATCGTTCCATGTAGCTGGAGATTTATTAGTGTTCCTGAGTGGTTGACATTTCCGTTTTTATTCTTCTGGTCGGTCAACCACAGGCATCAGCTTCTTTCTTGTCAGATGTCTTTGTGTGCTCATCTTTTAGTTTTGTGTCTTGTTATTCTTGCTGTTTTTCTTTATAGACACAGTGGGACTCCTCTCCCGCTTCACAACTTTAAACTCTGGGCGTGTTATCTTTCACGTGTATGGCTTTCCTTTTGACGCCTAGAGAAGGAATGGGGGACTGATGACCATTGAAGTTTGGTCCCCCCTAAACAACCCAACAACAACAACAACAACAAATACTCGATATATACAATTTTTAACTTTTTCTTTAATTTGAATAAAACTTCTCCACCAAAAATTACATCTTTCAAAACATCAGAACTTAATCGACAGTATCTCCATTTCAAAACAACAGAGCGACACAGCTTTTAGAGCACTCGACAAATGACAAAACTCGAACTCCCCCACGCAAGGCGGTGAGGCAAATATGTAACATTGGCAATAATGACGTTACATTAACCATTGTTCATAACAATTGAATATAGTAATTTACAATGAACAAACACACAAAGAAAACATTTCATGTACACAAGAATAATCACAATAAAAAATGAAAACTATACATACAATAATTCTAGATGGCGCATGTATTTTTAAGACGAAATTTCCGATCTTTCTGCTGACAACAAAGTGCGTTGTTAAATATCAATTAATTTGTTAACGAGTACATCACACATGTTCCTAACATATATTGAGCTATCAATTATCTTGGAAATTCTCAAAATAGGTTCCAAATCTCAAGTGAGTCAATATATACAAAGAAACACAATATTCAAATCTCGAGTACATCATTAATTACACAATTAGCTGGTCTACACAACTTGTTTATGAGCCTAACATATATACAATGCTATTTATTTTCATGTCTTTATGTAGATACAAGAGATTTTACGATTCGTCTGTTTAAGTCTTGAAATAACATACAATGACAAAAGTATTGTTTATAGAACTGTCTGGAAAGAAACTACACGAATCTCTTAATTAATGACCTCTATCACTTGTTTTAATCACAGTATCACCGATACACTGTCCTACACTGATGCCTAGGCTGGCTATTTCGTTTTAACTAACTTCACACGCAACTTTTATTACTATTGAACCACACGATTCCGGATCCGAAGCAGACGGTATCGTAGGATGACATTGAGATGAGAGGACCATGCAAACGGTATCGTACGATAACATTGAGATGAGGGGGTCAGCAGTATCTTTACACTAATCAGAAAAACGATGCGGTTCTGTTGCACATTAAAATGGCATCTAAGGAGGACAGCAATTCTTGCCTCCTTACAACCAAGCCACATTAAACTACCATTTCAGTCTCAAATCAAGAAACAACTGGTCTGGCCGCTGAGTGCTGCGTCTGTGAAAGGGACAGCAGCAGCGAAAGAAGACCAAACGTTAGTGTAAAGAAATTTTTACCTTCATACCCTAATGAGGTGTGGAGCAACAAGGTCGTCAGGCGCCACGTGCAGTGCTTTTTTGTATCACAATTAGGAACATTGGCATGAATTGTCTTGGTAGCAGGATTGTAGAAAGAAGGGGAAAAGTTAGAAAGTTGGGTACTCAATTTCAAATAAATAACTTCCACGTACTTATTTATTTAGCCTGATCAGATTAGGGCCATCAGGCCCTCTCTTACATCGGACCAGGGTTTTACACATACAGTATTTCTTTACATGTGAGTTACCTATAACATAACAATGATCCTTACAGATAAACAATTAATAACATAATTTATACAAGTTGATTACATGTAAAAGGATGTAAATAAAAGGTATTGACTTAATTCTAATAGGATTAATACTAGTAGTACCGCTGAGACACCTTCTACTGCTGTTGGTGTAATAATAGAAGTAACAACATTAGTATTAGCAGATACAAGATGTACTTTTGAATATATCGAGACTGGTTAAGGCATGGCGAATTCTGACAGATGGAAGTTCAGAAAGCTGTACCTGACGAGAGCAAATGGCAGTAGGAGAATATCTGGGAGGAGGGATGGATGTGACGTACCTGGACCGTCGTAGGGTATTAAAGACTGGCGTAATTTTTGCTTTAGTAGACAATCCATTAACTGTCGTTTGAAGCTGGCAGTGTTATTCAGTTCTCTGATATACTGAGGTAGATTGTTCCAGAGCCTGGTTCCTGCTACTGAAAAGGATTTTGAGAAACCGGCTGAGTGATGGATAGGGACAGAAAGGGTTTCGCTCTGACAGGAACGAGTAGTTCTGTTATGTTGATCAGATAAGAGTGTTAAGGTCGAGGAAAGATATGAGGGACAGTGTACGTTGATAAGAGAGTAGAGGAAACAGTGTTTATGAAAATCTCTGCGCTTGTCAGCACGGAGCCAGGATAATTGCTTATAAGATGGTGAAATGTGATCAAAGAGACGGATGTTACATCGAACGCAGGCATTCATGATTAGTTCCAGACGACGTGAGCTTTCCCAAGAAAGACCTTGCAAGATAACATCACTGTAATCAATAATTGGAATTAAAAGTGTTTGTATATGTTTCTTTTTAAGATCGAAAGGAAAAAACTTCTTATATCTCTGTAGGGCATGAAGAGATGCTGATGGCTTCCTACACACGGCGCTGTGCGCTCAGCCCAATTTAGTTTGTCGTCTATTATCACTCCCAGACGTACTATAAAGACGTTACAGCTATCTTTTTCTCTTTTATCCCGCCGTACCATGCACTATAATGATTTTTCTTTTCTTTTACTACTTTTTTTTTTTGACACCAAAACCACTACAAAATTCGATATACCTACTCATGTAGTCGATATAGCTTGTTTACGTGAGCGCTATGTAACAATTACAAAATATTGGTGTCAACTTGATTGAAAAGAGGGTCAGCCAATTGCGGTGGCAGGAATATCGGATTGAGCAGGGTACCAATGTATCACGTGACACATCGAAGCCAGAAGTTAGCGGCATATCGTTGAATGGAAGCGTCGGCGTTCATACGAAGGAGGGTACAATACAGGGAAACAACCTGCACGCTAAAAAGTAAAGCCAGCACTTGGTCTAAATACAGCTGTATATGTTCAGCTCATTTTCACGAAGTAGATATTGATAGACCATCTTTGTCCTGTGTTTGAATATGAGGCGGTGTAGCGCCTTGTATTTTCCTGTCATTTTCGGCTTACATGTACTCTTACTTGGTGCGAGTTAATTCCCTGTTTGAGTGAGTTAGGAAATTGTTTGCGGTTTTGTGGAAAATCCTGTTTACTAGCTACTGGGCGGTCAAGGGTAAATACAAGAACCTGACAACCATTGAGCAGTAACAGCATAAATTATTTACTTCATGTTCAGCACCAAAAAGTATTCTTGTAATTCTGTAGGAGTCAACTAATATTATTTGAAAACCGAATCCTATAGAAACACGAATACATTTTTGCGCTGACCATGAAGTAAATAATTAATGCTGTTCCTGCTCTATGGTTGACAAGTTCTTGTATGTAACCTTCTCCGACAAGTAAATTACTTACTCTCGTTCTCTTCATGCACCTGCAAAGATAACTGGAAGGGGTAATCACAGCTCTTAGTTTTCCGCACTGTTCCTCGTCACAGGCTACGAAATTTGTCACTTCGTTCTTAGAAAGCAAATCGAATTCCCTACAAAACGGCAAACAATTTCCCAACGCAACAAAGAGGCAATTAATTCGCATTAAGTAACATTTCCCATTAGTGCACTAAACGACACAGTATACATCTTTGATACGGTCCAATACTTACGGAACGTTTAACATCTAAAAATCCTTTAAGTTTATGATGCACATTGAACTTGGAAAATTTGTTAGTCTTACGTGTTTCCAGAATTTCCTTTAAGTCTTCCAATGTTTTCTCTGAATCCATTCTTCACTTTTTCGGTTTATTTATTTAAGTTCGAGAACAAGTACGCGCCAAAAGCACTGAGCTCAATGCCAAATAAAACATATTTCTGGGGCCTGAGCCCCAAGGGTATGCACTGGATATACACCACAGTGATTAGACCCAGGATCACCTATGGGGCGGTCGTGTGGTGGAAGAAGGTGGAACAGCAGATTGCTGCTAAGGAGCTTGGTAAGGTGCAGAGATTAGCCTGCTTAGCCATAACAGGCGGAATTAGCAGCACACCAACTGCTGGGATGGAAACTATGCTGGATATGCTCCCATTACACCTTTGGGTCAAGATGGAGGCAGCGGTTGGTGCATACAGACTCAAATCTGGCAACAACTGGAACTCTTTGGGATATCCAGAATCACACACTAAAATAGTGAGTGAGTAAATATAGGAAAGGTTGGCGAAATCCCAGCCGACTATATTATAACCCCATACTGCTTCAACAAGCCTTTCTATATAACAATTGGAAGTAGGGAGCAGTGGGAGAAAATAGTTCGACACCGTACGGGGGATATTGTCTGGTTCACTGACGGGTCAAAATCGGACCAAGGCGTTGGGGCCGGGGTATACGGGGTGCAGCCAAGACTGGAGGGCGTCATATCTCTAGGGAAACTGGCCTCAGTATTCCAGGCCGAAATCACTGCCATCAGGGCATGTGTGGAGAAGAATTTGCGTAGGTGCTACAAAGATCGTAGCATCTATATCTATTCAGACCGCCAGGCAGCCCTGAGATCACTGGCAGCTCCTGCAACAAGGTCTAAAACTGTTGCAGAATGTCACACGGTTCTGTTGGAGCTAGGGGAAAGCAATAGAGTAAACCTATTGTGGGTCCCTGGTCACTCGGGGATCAGTGGCAATGAACATGCCGTCAGATTAGCCAGGATGGGGGCAGAGACTCCATTTATTGGACCGGAACCTGTCCTGACGATCACCAAGGCAGTGATCAAATTGGTGCTTCGTAACTGGCTCAGAAGACAGCACGTAGAATATCGGACCAAAGTCTACCAACAAAAACATGGCAAGGTAATGATGCCAAAGCCATGTTTTAAAAGAAGCTCTGCAATACTGGGTCTAAACAGGAGAGAGATTAGACTCATGGTTGGATTGCTGACGGGCCATGGGAATTTCAAAAAACATCTACATACAATGGGAATAACAGAAGAGGACCCTAAATGTAGGATCTGTGATGACGGTGATGAAACTGCATCACATCTAATGTTCGAATGCATTGCATTGGAGAGTAAAAGGCACAGAACATTTGGGACAACCATACCCGAAGAAATTGTGTCTAATAAAGAACTGGTAGAGGGACTCCTTGCACTGTTCAAGGGCATTAGTTGGCTTTACTAGACATACAGGGAGCGATACCGCACAATAAACTTAGTTTCGGTGCGGGCAGTGGCGGGTTGGACCAAGACTGTTTTGGCCTCCCTGGAAAAATCAAATCAATCAATTCAAAACCTATTTCGGTAGGTCGCTTCCGGTTGTGGTGAGTCACGTGATATGTTACTACCCTGCTCAATCCGATATTCCTGCCGCCGCCAATTGCTGGCGGCCTCGCTGGACATGAGTGTCAGCGTGTCGTGAGGAGGGCGTGCTGCAGCCGCGTGCTGTGCTGGCGGCCTCCCCACCCGTGAGAGGTGGCGCTGAGCCGCTGCAGCAGCCGGCGCCCCGCGCTAATCCACTTAGGCCGTCTCCAGCAATTAGCCGGGCCGCCTTACTTTCTCTCCCAAGTGCCGGCTTACTCCGCCTCTGCAATCGCATTAACCCGAGGCACATAAAAGTATTTGTCCGACTAACAGAGAAAACAGTTCCGTCGCCATCAAGAGTTCAGAGTTTGTCTTGACGAGGTTTTAATTGCGCCGTCGAGAAATCAGGGGAGGAAAGTGACTCCACCAAAGATTGCTACATTATCTTTGAGTCTTGTTTCAGAATTAGTGGCTTGAAAATGAACATAAAATTGTGCGAGGAGAGGAAAGGTATAGATGAGTGATGCACAGTGGGAAGAGGAGGTAATGGACAGACAGAGCGAAAGAAGGGGTGGGGGAGGCAGCAGTTAAGCAGAAACTGAGCGGGTTAGTAGTTACTTTGGTTGTTGGTTGTGTATCCAATTCCCATACATAGGGTAAGGTGGTACAATTTCGATCATTTCGGACAAATGTTATTGTAACTGGAAATATATTGAGAAAAGATGTAATTTTAATTATAGCAGTTGTTCTTGGATGTTTAACTAATATGTAACACAAATATTAGACAATTACAAATGTTGGTATAGACACACAAAAAAGTTACAGAATTGAGAAAAATCGATCGAAAATGTAGCACACTAGGTACAATTGTGATCACTTCCTAATAGAATTTTGACTAAAGGCATCTTCCACATAAAAAGCACTTTTTTCGTCAGGCACCAACGCATACTTCGTTGTACCAAACATTGCATTTTGGGTAGAGAATCTAGTCACCGTAAAATAGAAAATTTATAAGACCTCGTTACACTAAGTAGCTTCACTTACCTCCTAACGTGAAAAAAATTTATTTCTCCTTAGCACAAAGTGGTATATTCTTGGAAAATACAGGAGGAGCTGTAGAAACCTGCTAGGCTACAATGCCACACAACGAGACACTACGAGACTGACAAATGGCGCGAAAATTTATGTTGATCAGAATTGTACCTATATCGAATTTGGGGTAATGGAGTGCAGTGTAAGAAAATAAGGTGATGCTGAAGGAATTAGAATGGGAAACGAAGCAATAAAGGAGGTAGATGAGTTTTGTTACTTGGGCAGTAAAATAACAAATGATGGTCGCAGTACAGAGGATATAAAATGCAGAATGGCAATGGGTAGAAAAGCGTTCTTGAAAAAGAGAAATTTGTTAACATCGAATATTGATTTAAACCTAAGGAAGTCCTTTCTGAAGGCATTTGTATGGAGTGTTGCCTTGTATGGGCGTGAAACATGGACGATAAACAGTGCGGAGAGGAGGAGGATTGAGGCTTTTGAAATATGGTGCTATAGAAGAATGCTGAAGATTAGGTGGGTGGATCGCGTAACTAATGAGGAGGTACTGAACAGAATTGGGGAGAAAAGGAACTTCTGGCATACCTTGACTAAAAGAAGGGATAGATTGGTAGGACACATTCTTAGACATCAAGGAATTGTGAATTTAGCGTTGGGGGGAAGTGTATGGGGAAAAAATCGTAGGGGAAGACCAAGAGATGGATACAGTAAGCAGATTCAGACAGATGTAGGTTATCGCTCTTATGTGGATATGAAGAGGCTTGCTCAGGATAGGGTATTGTGGAGAGCTGCATCAAACCAGTCTCCGGACTGAAGACCACAACAACAACAACAACAACCCTATATAACAACTGCGAAGCATTACGGGTTGTCTAATAATGTGTGTTTCACTCTTATTATTCTTACATGCCTTGCGTAGTCCCATTCCATAATGGATTTTGATGTTGTCTGTCTTAAGTTTCTTTCCTACGTTGATCTGTTCATGTAACAGCAGCACTACCACCCAGTTTCATCAAGGTTTCTAACTAGCGAATCCGGAAGTTCTTCACAATTGCTGAATATGCACGGGAATGGGAAATACACCATTAATTTCTTCCTCTCTCCTTTCCTCTCTGTTCCCCTTCTCTCTTTGTAAATAGGCTTCTTACAAACCACCCTCCACCTCTCCCAGGCCAACTTGCGTGTCTCTCTCTCTCTCTCTCTCTCTCTCTCTCTCTCTCTCTCTCTCTCTCTCAACTCCATCCCCCTCCCTCCCCACCTTTCACCTCTTACTCCTCTCTCTCTCTCTGGTATTAGCCTTATCATTGCTATAACGAAATCTTTATTGGAATTGAAGTCACTTTAAAATAAATGGCCAAAGTAGCTATCGCAATCGATATACGGGCTTTCAGACTGATTTCAGCTGCTCTGGTGTACCGGCGGCTGAGTGGCCAAGAGCATTGAGGCGCTAATCTCCGATGCGCGAAGCCGTTCCCCGTCCGGGGTTTAAATCCTCCCTCGGGCATGGATGTTTGTGCTGTATAACTCAGTTAATAAGTATTTTATAAGTTTAGGGACTGATGACTCCGCAGTTACGTCCCATAAGCTTAACAAACATTTGATTTTTCGGCTCTGGTGTGTTTGTGAGGATAGTATCTTCAATGACAGTATTTTGCATACTGTCAATCAAAAATGAAGTAATATCCCAAAGTTACCCATAAATAGAACTTACTTTTCTCTGATGAAATAGACTGCAAACAACCAGCCTTGTATATAATCTCTGCATAAAATGAAAAATTTCAGATGCTTGTAAATCTATGGGACTCAATTGCGGATCGCGGTTGCTCGCCGTGGAGGTTCGAGTCCTCCCTGGGGCATGGGTGTGTGTTTGTCCGTAGGTTAGTTTACCTAGGTTTAAGTAGTTTGTAAGCTACGGACTGATGACCACGCATTTTGGTCCGATAGATTTACAGACATTTGAACATTTCTCATTTGCGTGATTATTAGTCCATAGCTTACAAACTACTTAAACTAAGGTAAAGTAACCTAAGGACAAGACGGCGAAATGTCGCGCGCACCGCAGCACGGCGCCCCAGTACGCAAGACTAATCCGTCCCGGCTGCGTAAAAATTATAAGTTATGTAAAATAAGATAGAATAAACATGGGACAAGGGTTTTGTGTAATTGAGTAAATGCCCTGCTAACTTAATTAAAAATAAATACTCCAAAAAAGACGAAATTGCACATTTTCATAGCAGAGAATTTTGTTTCTCTCAGTCTGTTTTAACATAACACTCGTAAAATGTTTTGCAGAAGATACCGTACTCGCGGGTGCGGTTCCTTTAGGGGGGATGCTTGTCCATTGTTGGTCAAGCTGATCTCTACGAGTTTACGAGAGTAACTCGGGCGTCCGATCCTTGATTGTCGTAAGTGCACTCGTGCTCTCCCGATAATCCATTTGTAGTTTGGGGCAATCCCCCGGCTCGGACCAAGGCTTTCGGGAGGTTTTTGGTTGTAAGGAAACAGATAAACCTCTACCACTTATTCCCATTTGCATCCCCTTTAGACCGACTACCGGCTTGTCCGATAATTGGTAGAATAGAACCGCGACTCTGTTATGGTCCGGATCTCAAACTGCCCCCTCCCCCCACTCGTTGGAGTGGCGAATGAAAAGCATTAAGGATTGGTTAGATACGGGTAAGATTTCTTGCTTTGTATTGTGTCCTCCATAGTCGTCATCAGGGGTAAGACTGACAATCTGATAGTCATAATTCTGACAACGACTATTCAGGATACAGTCGACAGCTTGGGATCTTTATCTATCATTGACGCGGCAAGAAAACAGAGAGCTTTTTATGCAAGGACTTTCAGGGAAAACTTGGTACCTCAAAAATGTTGCTTAAAAATTGGAGACTAAGTTCATTTGTATGTTTGTTAGAGTGTAATGTCGAATTTTGAAGTAAATCGGACAAGAACTTTCCGAGAGTTTTCGTAGAAAAACCTTGAACAACGAGTTGTCCTTGTAGAGTAGTATAGCTTGCCGTACGCATCTAAGACAACGAATAGGCCACCATACAAAATGTAAGTAAAACTACACCGAAGAGCCAAAGAAACTGGTACGCCTGTCTAATACCGCGTAGGGCCCCTGCCACCACGTGGAAGTGCCGCAAGCCGGCCGCGGTGGCCGAGGGGACTGAGGCGCTCCAGTCACGGTCTGCACGGCCACTGCCGTCGGGGGTTCGAATCCCCCCTCGGGCATGGATATTTGTGCCGTCCTTAGTCTTAGTTAGATCATAAGTAGTTTGTAAGTTTTGGGACTGATAACCCCGTAGTTAAGTCCCATAAGCTATACAGACATTTGAACAATTTTGTGTGTCCCCATCTCTCGTTCGTCGACTGTAATACAATGTTCAAACCCATTCAAATCGTGGTGACATCTCATTGTAGCTGTAGTAACTGATCTAACGCCAGCGCCAGACACCTGTTGTCTTTCATTGGCGTTGCCGACCGTTGGTGTTTACACATTTCTGTGTTTATATACTCATGCTTGTACCAGTTTCCTTGGATCTTCGTTGCATATTAACAAGGTTAATGGAATGGTCAACCAAAACCAGCCGATACTCAAGGACTTAGGTAAAGAGAGAGAAAAAGTAAAATATGAGTTTTGTTATTTCGTTAGCAAAATGACTTGTGATAGTCTAATTAGAGAATGTATAAAATGGCTGTGGGCAGAAAGCCATTTTTGAAGAAAAATTTGTTGACGTCAAATATTGCTAGGAAATCTTTTTGAAATCATTTGTCTGGAGTGGGGCCATGTAGATGGCCAAGGGTTCATAAAGGAGTATGTTGAAGGTTTGATGGGTAGATCGCGTAACTAATAAGTACCAAACATTATTAGGGGAGAAAAGAAATTTCTGGCATATCTTTACTGAAAGAAGGAATCGGCTGGTAAGACACATTCTGGGACATCAAGGAATCGTCAGTTTAGTATTGGACGGAAGTGTGTTTGGAAGGAAGGGTGTAGGAGGGGAGCGGCGGGAGGTAAAAATCGCAATGGGAACTGCGTGACGAATACAGTTGTTGTTGTTGTTGTTGTCTTCAGTCCGCAGAATGGTTTGATGCTCTCCACGCTACCCTGTCCTGTCCAAACCTTTTCATCTTAGAATACGTAACTCAACCTACACCCTTTTGACTTGCTGTATTCGTCCCTCGGTCCCCCTCTACAATTTTTACCCCACACACTTCCTTCTACTACTAAGTGACGATTCCTCGATGTCTCAGAATGTATCACACTAACCTATCCCTTCGCGTAGTCAGGATATGCCAGAAACTCCTTTTCTTCCCAATTCTTTTGAGCACCTCCTCATTAGTTACGTGATCTCCACAAAATATCTAGGAATTACTATTACTTCAGACTTAAATGTGAAAGAACACGTAAATAATGTCGTGGGAAAGGCGAATCAGAGACTGCGTTTTATTGGCAGAATCCTTAAAACATGCAACAGAACTACTAAAGAAACTGCATACAATACACTTGTCCGTCCATTTTTGGAGTATTGCTGCCCAGTGTGGGATCCTTATCAGGTTGGTTTGACGGAGGACACCGAAAGAGTCCAAAGAAGGGCAGCTCGTTTCATATTGTCACGATACAGGGGAGACAGCGTTACGGAAATGATACAGGATCTGGTATGGGAATCATTACAACAACCGCGTTATCGCTGCGGCGTGGGCTACTTACGAAACTCCAATCGCCAAGATTCTCCTCCGAATGCGAAAATATATTGTTGACTCCCACTTACATAGGTAGAAAAGATCATCAGAATAAAATACGAGAAATCAGAGCTCGAACGGAGAGATTCAGGTGTTGTTTCTTCCTGCGCGCTATTCGTGAATAGAATGGAAGATAAATAGTATAATGATGGTTCGATAAACCCTCTGTCAGGCACTTAAATGTGATTTGCAGTGTATCAGATGTAGATGATCAACCCATCATCATTCGTCTGTAGCACCACATTTCGAAAGCTTCTATCATCTTTTTGTCTGAATTGCTTATTATCCACGTTTCACACCCATAGAATGCTATACTCCAGACAAATGATTTCGCAAAGGACTTCCTAACATTTTAATATTGGCTGTCAACAAATTTTGCTTCTTCAGAAATGCTTTTCTTCCCATAGCCATTCTGCATTTTATATATTCTTTACTTCCGCCATCAGAAGTTATCTTGCTACCCAAATAACAAAATTCATCTACTGCTTTTATTGTCTCCATAACCTAATGTAATTCCTTCAGTATTGCCTGATTTTCTGACACTACATTCCATTAACTTTGTTTTACTCTTGTTAATATTCATCTTACACCTTTCTTTCAAGACACTGTCCATTCCATTTAATTGTTCTTTCAGGCCCTTTGCTGTCTCTGACGGATTTACTATGTCATCAGCAAACCGCAAGGTTTTTATTTCCTCTCCCTGGACTTTAATTCCTTCTCCAAATTTCTCTTTACATTCCTTCACAGCTTGCTCAATGTACAGATTGAACAACATTGGGGAAAGGCTACAACCCTGTCTTACTCACTTCCCAACCTCTGCATCCCTTTCTTGCCATTCGACTCTAATAACCGCTGTCTGGTTTTTGTATAGGTTGAATATAACTTTCCGCTCTCTATATTACCTCTGCTACCTTCAGAATCTGAGAAAGTGTATTCCAGTCAACACTGTCGAAAGCTTACTCCAGATCCACAAATGCTAAAAAGCGTAGGTTTCCCTTTCCTTAATCTATCGTCAAAAATATTCGTAATTTGTGTATTGCCCCATGTGTTCCTACATTTCTCCTAAATCCAAATTGATCTTCCCCCAAAGTCGGATTCCACAAGTTTTTTTCCATTCGTCTGTAAATAATAGAGAGGATGTAAGTTGCCGTTCCTATTCTCAGATGAAGAGGCTTGCACAGGGCAGGGTAGCGTGGAAAGTTGCATCAAGCAAGTTTATGGCATGAAGACAGGAGAAGCAATAACAGCCCTGAAGATTCTTCAGTTTCTCCCGGCGTATTTCATAATCAAAATATCCACATGTGTACTGCCGGTCTATAGTGTCTAACGGGCACAATATTTCGGCGATCATTCATGTCGCCATCATCAGGTAAACTGACGGACTGAGCTCCTGGAAACGCGCCGGCATGGAGATCCGCACGCTACGTCTGCTCGAAGGGGACTGGGTTCAAGCCCGGCGATTTAAATACCCTCGGCCCGCGGGAGCGACCCCTCCGCGGTCCGCGCTCCGCGCCGCGGCCGCGCAGTGGAACCGATTGCGACGGCCGTCGTGGTCGTCACTTCGTTACGTTTGCTAGATTTACTCTTAATTAACCCAATCGCTGGTTCCCAAGCTTTGATAAGATTATAGCCACAGTCACGGTTTATGAGGTCGTCACTTGTGCGAATTTCAAATAATGTTTGTATAGTCTTTTGGACTTAACTACGGGGTCATCAGTCCCTAAACTTCCAAACTACTTATGAACTAACTAAGGACGGCACAAATATCCATGCCCGAGGGGGGATTCGAACCCCCGAACGTAGTGGCCGTGCAGACCGTGACTGGAGCGGCTCAGTCCCCTCGGCCACCGCGGCCGGCGTGCGAATTTCAATGGCCTCTCTAACGACGCAGTCCCAGTATCTCGACGTCTGTACCAGAATCCTAGTGCGTTGATACTCCATCGCATGATTCTCCGACAAACAATGTTCAGCGACCGCAGACTTGCTCGGATGCATGAATCGTGTGTGCCTCTCCGACGCAGAGAGTCTACCCCAGGAATTGAAACACCTAAAAACTGTATTTCGAAAAAATGGCAGATTTAGTGGCAGATTTAGCGGGCTCTCCGCCCAACCACTACAGCACAACCTACGGAAACGGATGAAAACACGAGGGGGGATGTAGGCACTGCGTTCGTTCCATGTACCGGCGCACTCTCGGGAAAGGTCGCCCGCATTCTGAAAAAACACCAGGTTGAAACTGTATTTTGTTCGCCGAATAAAATTCGTGCACTGGTGGGGAGCGTTAAAGATCTCGGTTTGAGGAAGGCCGGCGTGTACCAGATTCCGTGTCAGTGTGGAAAGTCATATATTGGACAGACGATGCATACCGTCGAGGATCGATGCGTTGAACACCAGAGGCACACACGATTGATGTATCCGAGCAATCGGCGGTCGCTGAACATTGTTTGTCGGAGAATCATGCAATGGAGTATGAACGCACTAGAATTCTGGTACAGACGTCGAGATGCTGGGACTGTGTCGTTAGAGAGGCCATTGAAATTCGCACAAATGACGACCTCATAAACCGTGACTGTGGCTATAATCTTAACAAAGCTTGGGAACCAGCGATTGGGTTAATTAAGAGTAAATCTAGCAAACGTAACGAAGTGACGACCACGACGGACAGAGCCCTCACACCGACGTCATCTCAGACGCCGGCGCAATCGGTTCCATTGCGCGGCCGCGGCGTGGGGCGCGGACCGCGGAGGGGTCGCTCCGCCGGCCGAGGGTATTTAAATCGCCCGCTACCGGGCTAGAACCCAGTGCCCTTCCAGCAGCCGTAGCGTGCGGATCTCGGTGCCGGCGCGTTTCCAGGAGCTCAGTCTGTCAGTTCACCTGATGATGACGACATGTATGATCGCCGAAATATTGGGCTCGTTGGACACTATAGATCGGCAGTACACCCGTGGATATTTTGATTAGCTCTGAAGATGATTATGCTCCTATGATTAACTTCCATTCTGCATTCATGTTTGATTGTTCAGGACTCCAGTTAGTTGGTAACTGCCAGTAATATGGCACCCATTGTAAAGCCTCCTTCTTAATTCCTAAGCTAGTGCAGAGAGCACCTCTCAATCAGGTTGGGTGGCCTGCAGCTGTACGTCTTCGGCTCGCCCACCTGCTGGGACCCGCGGTGACTCAGCTGACGCCAGCGCAACCAGCCGGCCGTGACGCATACACCTGACGCTCTTGCGTCACGCCTGCTATCGACCTGTCACTTGCCTTGTCCATTTATCACTGCGATTGTCCGCAGGTAGGCGTACACATGCTTACAGTATCGCTAATAGTTGCACATGTATCAGATCGGAATCTACTGATGACGATGGCGTTAAGTGCGCGCCTTATCTAATTCATTACTGCGCCACCCGTGTCCACAATAGAATGTATAAATAACTGCTCCCTGACTGGTACATGGACTTGACAAATCAACGAGAGCTCTACAATAGCTTATGACCACCGCCCTACTTGCATCTTTCTGTTGTAGATCGCCGTATAAAGCGTGTCCAAACCTTTTGGGTCAGTTTGAAACACTTGATAGTGTTCGCACAAGATTATATTGATGTATGTAACTGATGATAGTCTTGTGTAGTTCGCGAACGAAATAGTTCGCCGATTCCTCGCCTCTTAGTTCGTCCGCTCCTTTATCGAAGACTGACGGGGAAACAGCGAGAGGACGCGAGAGCGCGCAGAATCGCGTGATTGCCTTCTGCTATTTACCTTCATTTCGAGCTGAGATGCAGCTCAGCTGTAGTTTCATACTTCACTGCCACAAGAAATCTATTTTAAAAGTAAAGTGTTACGACTACTCTGTGTGCAAAGTAGTTGAATACGATTGTATCACCCATTCGTGTAAATAAGTGGTTTATTTGCCTAAGTATTTGATGTCAAATTGCCCAAAAATACGGGTAATAGCACACGCTTTGGCAACACTGATTCATTATATAAAAAAGCTATGAAAAAGCACTTTTAGTAGCGGTAGCAAAAGCCAAAAAGAGCGGACGAACTAGGAGCAGCGGACGATTATGCCAAACGTATCTCGCTTCATAGTTCGTTGGATTCTTTTCCGAAGACCGACGAGCAATAGCGAGAGGGCGCGTAGCAGAATTAAAAATCACCTGTTTGCCTTCTGCTGATGAGTCATTTCGTGCTGAGCGTCTGCCTGCTAGATTACATAGTTCAGTGGTACAAAATTTCTGTTTTGATGTGTTCTGCACTCTGCAATATCGGACAAATTCCATAATGCCAAGATATAGAGATAACTCTAAAATTAAACGCGAGAAATTATCCACAAACTGTTTCTTTCGGTTTGCGTGATATCGTTAGCGGCTCAAGCAGCAAGCGCATGAAGCAGCTAGGTGGGGGAGCTTCCCCCTCCACCTGCACGCGCAGACCACGCCGCGAACTGAAGTGAACGCTCCCGATCGCGAACTATTATGCGTAAGTCTATTGGACAGTCCTGTCATTCCTTTTCAGTTTAGAAGTTTTCCATCTCCACTTCTTCGAATAAGCGTCCTTTGTCCCTATGAGCCGCTTCTGTATTTGCTAAATCATGTCTTTCACAATATCTACCCGCGTTGCAGTTTGTGCAGCAGTCCCAGATGCAGTCGGCAGGTCTGTTACTCGCCCTTTGCACAGCAGTGAGATGGCGCGGGTGATAGCGCGGCAGACGGCCGAGTATCGGCCTGGCTGAGGTGCTGATTAGATAGCGGCTGCCTTTGGCTCGCGCCGTTGTTTCTGCCTGGCAGTGCACCGGTGCGAACGGGGAAGCGAGCACCCGGCCATCGACACTTCCCGCAGGAACGCTGGTGAGTCTGCCGTCTCCACAACTGCGCGAAGCCGCGTCTGCATTCATGTGCTGGGGTTGAACACGGCTCGAAATATTCCAACATTTTACGTCACACTGCGGAAAAATCTCGGGTTCTTGATCTTCTCAGCAGTCTGAAACTCTGGACGCTGCTAACGCAACGAACTGCTTCATGTTCCATAGGTAGAGGTCTGTGCGGAGCGGATATCCCGCTGCCTTCAGTTAGCGCTTTGAAGTGACTGATTTGACAATACAGTGACAGTTCTTTCTTAAAATGAACTCATCAAGTGTTTTGCGGTACTTCAGCTTGTTGCAGATAGTGTTATGAACTGAACCAGTACTAACTTGAACCTTATCAACTATTATTTTCACAGTCACAAGGCAGGTGGCAGGAATAATGTCGTTAATTCGTCTTTCAAGTGAGGCAGTTGAAATCGCATCTGGGTTGTCCGGAGCGGTCTTCGTCACTCACTGTTTCCCGACCGTTTTTGAACTGCTCCAGCCACTTGTAAAATTCGCAGGATTCATACAACTTTCACCATAAACTTTAGACATTCTGCAACATATACTAACGGTTTATCGTCTTCAGCAAGTAAAATACGAATAGAACAACCTTGTTAAAAAATGTGGAACTTTTAAGCGGACTCACCATCTTGAAATGTATTTTTGAGGTTAAAAACAAAACAATATCGATACATCAGCTAATCAGGGTCATCCCAGTGATGATAACTAGCCATAAAAGTGCCAAACGTTCTGTAGCAACAGATTTTCCACCAGATCGTCCTCTTTAATTATTGAATGACCCTCTTATAACTTCACATATTACATGAATTTTAAAAAAATAGCTATGTAGAACCATGCTTATTCCAGGGCAATGCTGTGCCAGAATTTCAAAGCATTCGGTGATGAATTTTCGGAGATATAAATTTTGAACATTAAACAAGGTTAGAGGAGGAGGAACTGAACTAGAGCGAGGATGTGGAAGAAGGTAGAAGAGGAGGACCGAGTGGACAAGGAGAGGTGGGGGGAGGTGAGTAGGGGGAGTATAGGGACAGAGAGCGGGGAGCGAGAGCGACAGAGACTATGAGAGCAGCGAATGTGTGGGATGTATATCCAGTTCCCGTTCACAAAGTGTTGTGACATTACACAAACTAGAAATGTGTGCTTTCTCCTTCTGTTTCTTTTCCATTTAAGCTGTGACAGGCCACAGCAACGCGTGGGCGCGTACAGCTAGTAAACAATTAAAACGTTATTCTGTTATCGGGATTTCGATGCCCCCCCCCCCCCCCCCACCACACACTATCTGGTGAAGTTTTATTGTACTGTCTCCAAGGCTGATCTAGCGTCTGTAATGTAGTTCACTTTATCAATATATAGTTATTTATTTTGTTAGCCGTTTACTTCTTAATTTTTTTCTAGTTTCATTTTAATGTAGCCGTTTTGTTTTCAAAGTGATTGAAATCTGACACTTGAAAACATGTGAACATATAATGAATTCGTCATTAGTAGCAAACTTGGAGACTCATTACATTATCTCAAAAATAATTAATGTACTATGTTCAGTCAAGTAACATCTTCGGAAGCCAACATTCTTCACCTTTGCGTGTTACTTTTACTTAAGAAATTAGAGTATATATATATATAAAATCTCCGAAGATATTACTTGACTGAATATAGTACATTAGTTATTTTTGAGATAATGTAATGAATCTCCAAGTTTGCTCCTAATGACGAATTCATTATCTGTTCACGTGTTTTCAAGTATCAGGTTTCAATCAGTTTGAAAACAAAACGGCTACATTAAAAAGAAACAAGAAAAAATTAAGAACTAAACGGTTAACAAAAGAAGTAAGTATATATCGATAAAGTGAACTACATTACAGAAGCTAGACCAGCCTTGGAGACAGTGCCATAAAACATCACCAGATGGTGGAGGGGGGCATCAAAATCCCGATAACAGAACAGAATAATGGTTTATATATATATATATATATATATATATATATATATATATATATATATATATATATATATATAAACACTTTGTTATCCTGTGGGAATCCTCAAATTTAGTGCAGTGTTTCACGAATAGTCAAATTTTATGCAGAGCCATATTTTATTGTTGTAGCTAGAACGTAATTTATAGCGTAATCCTTGCTCACACACCGCGCGTGTCAAAAGTCACATAATTGTTCCAACAAACTTGGTACTGCATCGGAAGCTGCGACGTGTCGTGAAAATAATGATCTCGTTCGAACGCGAGTATCGTTTATCCAGCGTTAATCGATCCTATATTTCGATCATCCACGGCGTGGGAACTTGTTAAAAAAATCACATTTTCGCTGCGTGACAGGAAGCTTTGGTCACTGTGCGAAAGCACTGTTACTCTACCACTGGTGCAGCACAAGGCAATCAATACTACTGCCTCTTTTCTATAAAGTTTGAGCAGCATTTTTACTTGGTTGTTGATGGGTAGTTTGTGTCTGCTACAATTTCATGCTTTAAAGGTTGTCTAATATAGTATAGGTTTCAAAAAAATGTTCAAATGTTTGTATAGTTTATGGGACTTAACTACAGGGTCATCAGTCCCTAAACTTACAAACTACTTATGAACTACTTACGAACTAGGACGGCACAAATATCCATGCCCGAGGAGGGATTCGAAACCCCGACCATAGTGGCCGTGCAGACCGTGACTGGAGCGCCTCAGTCTCCTCGGCCACCGCGGCCGGCGTATAGGTTTCGCGAAATGGTACGTGGATAGAAAAATTTATAGGTCTCTGTAACGATATCGCTAAAAAGAAAAGAAGAAAAAAAGTGCAAATATGTATTTCAACTTTCTAAACCAAAATGTAATAAACTATTTTATAGCAAATAAAACGAAATGTACAAGGAATGCTATTGAAAGCAAAAATAAAAGCTGTACTGCGTTAACAGCAAGAAATACATCGGAATATATCAGTTATTAACTCAAGGACCTGCAAATACTGTGACAATCTGAACATAATTTCCGCCTGCATCATCTGTAGTCATGATATTTGCACTATAGGTCTCACACCAGTACGATTTCACCTTTCGTCTCCGGACAGTGAACATTGCACTCGCTTGTCCTGGAAACTGATGTATCTGACGCTTCTAAGGCTTTCATCTCACGAACATTAGCGCACACGGGGAAGAAGGAAGGCATCGGTTCTGCAAGTCTAGGTAACAGTTTGAAGTAACGAGCAACTCAGATAAAGATAGTGGGATGCGTGTATGAGTCTCGCTTTTCTGGAATGCGTGTCTAGTGTCTTATCTACTATTTCGTTCCCCTTGTCTTAAGGCAGGAGATATGTACTGCACCTCAGCAAACACGATCAGTGAATGAGACTGGCTACATTACAGCAAATTTTGTTATTTCTCCCCCTCCCCATCTCTCTCTCTCTCTCTCTCTCTCTCTCTCTCTCTCTCTCTCTGTCTCTCTCTCTCTCTCTCTCTCTCTGTGTGTGTGTGTGTGTGTGTGTGTGTGTGTGTGTGTGTGTGTGTGTCCTGGCTGTAGGGAGAGCAGAATATTTTATGAGGCTACAGTTGGAAAAGCGGCCTCCAGATCAGACAGGAAGAATATAACGAGACTGCGTCACGGTATTCCGTGCTTCCTCTATAGAAAACCCACAACTTGTTTGTCGCTTCTCTACAGGACGCTGAACACGCGGTCAGAGAAGTGTCTGGGTGCAGGGCGCCCCCGCTCTGTTAGCCGCGTGGAGTGCAGAGCGGGCCTCCGCGCTCGGCGCCGCTGGCGCGTGTCCGCGGGTCGATACCCGGCTGATTGCCGGCAGCACGCGCGCTGCTGCTGCCGCTGCCGCTCGCCATTTTCGCGCCCATTCACGGGATAATCCCGCAGCAGCCGCCCCCGCCTTTGTCTCGTGGCCCGGTGCTTTGTGTGCAGACACAGGACGCTGCCGAGCGGAAGCTGCGAGGCAGGCGAGGCACACGGGGAGAGGCCGAGGGCATGGATGCGGTGTCGACTTGTAATGTTAAATCAACACACCGCAGAGGCTGTACAGAAGCGTTATTCAAACTACTGTCAGTTTCCTAACATTTAGTTGCATCCTCAGATGGATACCCTAATAAAACCACATGATGCTGATTGCAATTTATCCTCTCAAACCTATCTTCCTCCTTCCTCTTCCTCCTCCTCCTCCTCCTCCATTCTACCTGATCTCCTCCTACTCCTCCTTCCATCCTTCCTTCCTTCCTGATCTCCTCCTTCCATCCATCCTTCCTTCCTTCCTGATCTCCTCCTTCCATCCATCCTTCCTTCCTACCTTCCTTCCTGATCTCCTCCTTCCATCCATCCTTCCTTCCTACCTTCCTTCCTGATCTCCTCCTGCATCCTTCCTTCCTTCCTTCCTTCCTTCCTGATCTCCTCCTCCATCCTTCCTTCCTTCCTTCCTTCCTGATCTCCTCCTCCATCCTTCCTTCCTTCCTTATCTCCACCTCCTTCCTTATCTCCACCTCCTTCCTTCCTTCCTTCCTTCCTTCCTTATCTCCTTCTCCTTCCTTATCTCCTTCTCCTTCCTTATCTCCTCCTCCTTCCTTCCTTCCTTCCTTCCTTCCTTCCTTCCTTCCTTCCTTATCTCCTTCTCCTTCCTTATCTCCTTCTCCTTCCTTCCTTATCTCCTTCTCCTTCCTTATCTCCTTCTCCTTCCTTCCTACCTTCCTTCCTGATCTCCCTTCTTTCCTTCCTTCCTTCCTGATCTCCCTTCTTTCCTTCCTTCCTTCCTGATCTCCTCCTACTCCCCCTCCTCCTCCTCCTCCTCTCTTCCTGATCTCCTCCTCCTCTCTTTCTCTTCCACTCTTCCTCTTCCACTCCCAGTTACCTGTCCATCCCCATCCCTCCACTCTGTCTCGTTGAGTAATATATTTACGAAGTGCAGTAGAAATCGATCAAGAAGCTTACGTTGAACATTAGCGTGTTTCACATATGCTACATGCCTACGTGTCTTCATTTTCTTCTGGTTTATACGAGGCCAATGGCCGTGCTGCATGGGATACACCGGGCTTGGCTATCACTTGCATGGGTCATCGTTTCGATCTGCCGAGTGCTGTGATCAAGTGGGGTGAACTCTGCCCTCGTGTGACCAGTTGAGGAGTTACTTGACTGGGAAGCAGCGCCTTCAATCATAAAATTCGACACAATGACCGGGTGCGTGGTGCGCTGACTATAGCCATTCCATACCGCACCCGATGACGCCCGTTGGACCTTCAAAGTCTATGGGACGGAGTTTACTTCGTTCTTTTTTTTTATCTATGATACTCAACTGCTTGGGCTTATAGCGACTTTTGGCCTCCAGTGTTGTATTCACTCTGCGTTTATGACGTCACATTTCTATATTATAAAATTTTTCAAATGTTTTAAACTTATTGGTTGAAACTACTATGGTCATCAATTTTTAGAGTTAAAAATTATACTTACACAAAGGACAGCATACACACCCATTCTCGAGGGAGGACTCGATCCTCCGGTGGGAGCGACAGCCCAGTTCGTCGCATGATGCCTTAGGCCACGTGGCTACTCCCCTACGTCTCATAATTACATACCGGACAATGGAAGCGTATTGCGAATAGGCTTACTGTGAGTAGTAAATAGAAATACCTTATAAATTCGTGGCACCTTGCCAGTTCAGTTCAGTGATCACCATTTGAATCACTGTGCTGGTCAAAGGTGACGCCACGGCAGTGCAGAGCTGCGGGTGAGTTTGCCACGCTGTGACAAAGACATGTTCTTTAGCGGTGCGCTGTACTAGTATACATTACGACCCGTACAACCGCTTACACTGAGAACGTAGTTATGGACCATAGAGGTGGTGAATGCCTGCTAACAACGGGTGTTAGCGCCTTTCAGAGAAAGCACTCGCCGAACAATGGCCTACTGGTAGAAGAGCTTGTGTGGCCGTCCTCTGATTTTACCTATAGAGCACTGGCGGACTGTGGCAGATTACAATCAATCAATCTGGTCTTGCCGTAGTTTTGAACCAGCACATACTGTGCTGCAGACTTTAATAATTCGTACAAACGTTTAGCGATCCTCGGATAATTCTCTAAAATCACTGGCTACAGTGACGACGATCAAATTATTTACGTAGCGGCGAAATACTATCCATTTTACACGTAGTGAATGGCATTTTTTACCATCTGTTCCACCCACCAAACCTTAATGTAGCCATTGTATTCCATCGTTTTATCGAAATGGTTGCCTGCATCAGAATAACTCTTCAGAACGTAAGCACGTCTACCTGTTTCGAAATAATTCAGAATTGTGAATATCTTCTTACCAAACCAAAGACACGACATTTGTCGTATTTCGTTTGACCGATTTCCATCACGCAGACCATCATTAAGGAACAAAACTGACACGCACAAGTTCTCAGTTTCATCAACTTACTGAAGGTCTCGGTTTTGCGAGAGTCCACACTCATATCTAGATACTGAGAGACCGAACCGTTCACGAATAAAGGAGTATTACGTAGCTGATGGTAAAATACAGTTCTTTAAATACGCAACAGCAGTGAAATGTAACCTGATATACGTATTAAATTGACTCTTTAATTTCTTCTCTCTGAGCTTTACCATTTTCAAATTATTCCTTATATTTCTTCACAAACGGCACAATAGACAGTTTGAATAATATCAAGGAAAGACAATAATTCATCTTGCTCCCCACTTTCATAGGCAGTCTCTCTCTCTCTCTCTCTCTCTCTCTCTCTCTCTCACACACACACACACACACACACACACACACACACACACACATATATATATATATATCCTTAATTTATGAAATCTTCCGACATTTTAATCAGTTTGGAAAACATTGTTTCCTTTCTTGGAATGAACAGCGAACTTATTAATTAATAATAAAAATAACAGTCTAGTTCGCAATGCAATTTATTAACACTGGCGACCGGTTTCGATCTAAGTGCTATGTCATCTTCAGACCTATGAACATAAAAGAGATAGAGGGAAACAGGTACACTATTAGTTACTAAAATAAATTTACAACGAAGTTTTAAAAAGTTACCTAAAACAGTATACCTCGCTACGGAAGTTCAGGCGGTGAGCGTGCGGCGACTGCTAACCAGCGAGAGACTGCTGTACGTTATAAAGGCAAAGCCCCGCTCACCGCCTGAAGCACCAACACTTCTTAAACCAATGAGGAACGTCATACAGTAAGAAATAAGATGAGAGATGTATATATATACATAGATAATCCATGATGGATACAAAATGCATTTTGCTAACAATAAAATGTAGTTGGCATGTCTAAAATAAAAAATAATTAAAACATTAGACAATAAAAGGAAGTTATCTGTCTAGGAAATATCTGCCATCTATTGGCAGTTGATAATAATAACTTTCAAATCGAACACAGTGTGGGTCAAAGATAAATTACAGCGACGCAGATGGTTGCCGTGGATACGGCGTCGTGGAGACATCGATAAGTAGTCGCAGCAGACGACGAGTCATAGATGTAGCTGCCAGGGACGCGGTCGGTCGCCATGGAAACAGGCCGCGGTGGCAGAGGCGACCGGTGGTAGCACGTACAGCAGCAGAGCAGACGGCGCGTCAGAGATGTAACGGCCAGGCGACGCCGTCCGTCACCGTGGAGACAGGCCATGGTAGCGGTGAGGATCGGTGTTAGCACGTATAGCGGGGAAATACCCCAAAGGTCGTCGATGCCATATGTAGCAAGTGTTGACAGTGTTCAATTTAATTGAACGGTAACCAATCAAAACAGTAAATTAACAAGGTGTTAAAATGTAAGTGCTGTACAACAAATTTTAATATATTGAACTGTGACAAAGGTCATGTCAAACATAAAATAACTATTAACAGGTTTAAGACAAAGTGTAGCAAAAGAGCAGCTATATGTAGAATCAGTCAGAATTTGTTACAATAGCAACAGGTCAACCGTAAAATAACAAATAAAAACTGTAAAAGGAAAGGTAGCACAAGAGCTAATGTGCGTTTAACGTATATATATATACATCTCTCATCTTATTTATTACTGTATGACGTTCCTCATTGGTTTAAGAAGTGTTGGTGCATCAGGCGGTGGGCGGGGCTTTCCCTTTATAACGCACAGCAGTCTCTCGCTGGTTAGCAGACGCCGCACGTTCACCGCCTGAACTTCCGTAGCGAGGTGTACTGTTTTAGGTAACTTTTTAAAACTTGGTTGTAAATTTATTTTAGTAACTAATAGTGTACCTGTTTCCCTCTCTTTTATTTTATGTTCATAGGTCTGAAGATGATCTAGCACTTAGATCGAAACCGGTCGCCAGTGTTAATAAATTGCATTGCGAACTAGACTGTTATTTTTATTATCTTCCGACATTGCTGCCATTTATAGTCTTTTATTTTGTGACATCTGAAAATTTGTGGGGGGAGATCCGGGTTCGAGTCACAAAATAAAAGACTTATGAAGCGCAGATTTCGCAAATTGTCACTAAATATCTGATTATTTAATACATAGATACGGATCATCACCGTTCCTTTGGACTAGATGTCACAGTAAAACCGTCTTAGCATTTTTTTTTTTTTTTTTTTTTTTTTTTTTTTTTTTTTTTTTGTTCAAGTTGAAGGCAACCGTTCATTTCCTTTACTATTCATAGCTTCTATTCCAGTCAACGATGTCAGAAGCTTTCTCAAAACCTAAAATTACTATTAACTTCTGGTTCCGTTTTGTCGGCTTATCTTAACGACAGCATTACCTACCGTGTTCATTCATTTCTATGGCACCCAAACTGGTATTTCTCGAGTTACTACTCCTTAGAATCCAACGTCAGACTGCGGATGGCGTAAGCTTTGACATGCAATAAAGAGCAAGAAGTCAGCCATCTGAAGCGAACTGTGGGGCAGCGGGATCACTAGGAATGCGGAACGGTTCGAGGAAGCTTGCAGCACTCAAGTAAAGAGACGACGATGGCGTCACAGGCTGCTACCTTCACAGCCGTCATATTCCCCCCCCCCCCCCAACACCACTTCCTCATAGCCGCCTCTCTGAAATAATATCTCTGCCACCTGCTGTTCGTGATGAAGCACCGTTGCAACTGTGAAAGAGTGCATTACACTTTTGTTCGGAACTTAGCATCTGGTAGCGGCACTATAAGCTAGTACTTGCATAAACTTGTTAATATGTGTAAATGTAAATACAAAACATTTTCATTTTTCAAAGATAGACACGGAAATCCACTACTAGTAACATTCTAATGAATATTTGAAAGTGAAATATCATTTCTTCATGGTTGACATAGGGGAATAATTACTCCTTAAGATAGTCACACAGTATTGTCATTATTATTGTTACAAATTGAAATGTTGCAAGATTATTCAGTTTTTTCTTGTTTCCTTATTCTTCCCACTTTCTCACAATCCATTCTTTTTTCACTAGGTGCCTTTGTTCTGGTCCTATTTTACCCCATTTTCCCTTGCGCTTACTTCAAAATATGTGGTTTTAGCATTGTTTCTGAATTCTCTCTTTATTTCTGCTTGTTTCACTTTTTCTATTTATTGACACCATTTGATTGACTTTTTTACTGCTACAAGAATCATATTTGTGAGATTGTTTTTGGTATTTGTGAAGAGCAAGTTTTCTGGTCTGCGAGTTCGTATAGTTCTCTGCTTGATCTGTTTGTTTATATACCGTCTGTGTACTGCATCAAAATAATTTCTTAAAATTTAGCGTTATATTTTATCCGACTTCTTGATTCCTGATACTCAATTGTGGTGTTTTGCTTCTGGTATTTCAAATCTATTGTGATGCCTGAGTTTGGCCTGCCTTGATAGGCTTCTTATACTGCATTTCGTTCATATGAGGTTGTAAGATTTTTAGTTCCGTTTGTCCTGTTTTTTAACACAGTTGCTATATTATAATATTATATTGAAGGTTGTAAGCTTTCTCAAGTTCTGTTTAACATGCCTTGTTTCCTCCTCTTCTTTGTTTGTATTCTACTATATACTTGAATTTCTATATTTTGTTAATCTTTCGCCACTGTTTCCTGTCTTTCTCAAATGATACGGGTATACCTGTTCTGGTAGAGATTTTATGTTACTATTTTTGTGTTCCTTGTCTATTGCTTCAGAGTATTGCCAGCCATTTTATGGTTATAATGATTCCGCGAGTTATTTCCTTTCACTTTTTCTTCACATTATCTGATAATTTTGTCCAATACTACGTTGAATGAAAGCGGCGAAAGACTGTCTGTTTCTCTTATATCAGGAATCTGAGATTGCTCCCGTAAATTTAATTTTAGATGTGGTGCTCTGAGTGTTGTATGGGTGCTGTAGTTTTTGTGTCTACTAAATATTCTTCTAGTATTTCAAAGAGAATCTATTTGTCTGTGGAGTCGTAGTCCGGCCGCGCGCGCGCGCGCGCGCGCGCGCGCATGCGAGGGAGGACTCGGACCTCAGATGGCGAGAAAACCGTGCGCTCCGGAGCAAGGCTCCTTAGAATTCTAAGCCACTCCACCGCGGCCAACGAATGTGACTAAATAGTGTAGTGTAACATGGCTTTTTCGGCAAACGTCCTTTATGCACTCCCTCACTTAATCTAAAAAGAAAGGTGATACTTATAGAACACCAACGAACAATTACAAGAACAGTAGAAAGGGAATTAATTGTAGTTACTGTTGACACTGGTGGAAGTCTTTTACAAACAGGCATGTCGGTTTTTAAATATTTATTTCAAATGTTTGGTTCTAATTTGTATTCTATTACGGTAGAATAGATCTGTGACTCTGTATGTGAAATATATGGAAGTCAATTTACAACAAGAATTTTCTTTCCGTAATCAAATATTTTTAAGGTGATACTCCCTCGTTCACTATACTCCTGCTATTTGGTAACGATGTTAGATAAGAAAACCAGGAGGCAATGCGTTGTAGGTCCTCAACTAAATCAACATACACTCCGGCTACCGGAAGATCTTTTTTCCCTTCTTCAGAAATAGCTCAGTTATAGGAGGATTTCCGCTTACTGTTACTGAATGTTTATCTTTCTTTAATTTCTTAATAATTGGTAATTTTAAAAGTCAATAAGTTTTCGAGATATTGTAGTTACTTGGAGTCTGCAGGCTCTCCTGAAATGTACTGCATTCCGTACAGCCGCCGTAACGAAGTGCATGACGGTGGCCTGCCCGTCGACCTCTGCTTCAGCCCCTGGATATCTAGCGGGTCACAACAGCGCTCTCCCCGCCGTTAGACTTTAAAAGCCACAGCCTCTACTGCCGCCTGAAGTTGCTACGATACGTTCGTCACTAGGCTAAGTGCTCCCTATCACGAAGTACTTGATCCTTTCAAGGTTCCGTCCTGGTACTACGTTTTGACCACTCACTCATAGAAGGCTGACAAATTCTGTACAATACACATAGAAACGTACCTGAGAGCGACCTATTGCTATTACTGAAACCATGTGTTTGATAATTTTGTACAAGGCTACGTTGAATAAAAGCGGCGAAATACTCTCTCTACTCATCGAGTTGTTTGTTTATACTATCTACATGTCTGTGATTGGAACGGAAGTTGACCAAGGCTCTAAGCATACTGTCGTTCTGTCTGTTTCAGTATCTCAGATAGTGAAAACGGAACGCATGCAGAGGATCAGTTATTCCATAAATTAGTTTCTCCAAGCCAAGGAGCAAAATTCGAATGAAATCTATCCTTTGAAGAAAAAAAAAAAAAAAAAAAAGAAAAGAAAAATCGTCAATGTTTAATACATCAAGTGAAATAAGTAAATGCTTTTATCCTAGACCAGTAAATTCAATACAGTTTCGTATTAGTAAAAATTAGATTGCGGGGTGTTGTTTTGTCAGTGACGTAAACTTGCGAAAATATTAATGTCACTGTGAGCGGACAATATTAACAGCATATTAGCTCTTACAGGTTACAAGTTACTTGAATTACCGCTACCAGTCACAAATTTGTTGAACTGTAGAAATGATTTATTTGGCTACATGTTTGAGCCTGCACTTTTTCAGGCTCATATAACATTGCAAAAATAACAACTATTTTAATATAGTCTTACATTAACAAAATATAGCAGTAAAATGTAAGAACAATGTGAGGTGATGCATCTTTTTATGTTTGACTACCTGTTCGATTGTAAAAGTTTATCAAATCACTTTTTTGTCGTTGAGTAGATCTCTTCTTCTGATATCTAAAGGTAACACCATTTCTCCTCTGAGTTTGACAGAAACACAGCACTTTACAAAGCTTATTCAAAAAAATGTTCAAATGTTTATATAGCTTATGGGACTTAACTACGGGGTCATCAGTCCCTAAACTTACAAACTACTTATGAACTAGCTAATCCTAAGGACGGCACAAATATCCATGCCCAAGGGGTGATTCCAACCCCCGACCGTAGTAGCCGTGCAGACCGTGACTGGAGCGCCGCAGTCCCCTCGGCCACCGCGGCCGGCTACAAAGCTTGTTTCGATTGCACTATCGATATGACTTTTTGAGTTGTGATTCGCTTGGAATGTCTTCTGTTCCATGCTGTCACTTAACTGACAAGATTCGTCTCATAATAACACGGTGGGCTATGGCAGAAAACTTTATGCTAAAGACGACTTACATAGGTGTTGTTGGGCACTGGATACATGCTCAAACTTTAACAGTAAATAAATATTGAAGAAGTAGGAATTTTTGAACTCTTGTCATTTCGTTTAGGATTTCATTACCCTCGTTTTGCAAATAGATATTTCAATTTTCTCCAAGATGCCCATTTTCCAGCTCTTTTCCAAAGTGTGCAATAGTTTATCATATTTTTAAAAGCTGTGTCTCATTTCACATATATGCTTTCTATGGTTGATTTATTGCTTCTGTCAACCCTGAAACAGTCAATGTGGCTTTAGATTGTTCAGTTGCAGTTAATACATATCGTTTTAGTGGCCGGTTTCGTGTACTTACGATGCATATTGGCGCCCTTATTTATCAGTGTGAACGTTATTGAAGGTTAGTCTACTACGCACATCCTTAGTTGCAATTTTTTTTTAATGTTTGAAGTATAACGCCATCAGAAAATACTTGAAGATTAAATATCAACAGATAATACAATCCCTTGAGACAACATTGTCTCATTATACCAATATTTGAAGATTAATTGCACCGTACATAATAAAAAGCGTAGCATTACGGAAAATAGCCCCACAAAAAGATAACCTACGAGGGGTGCCGACTCTTTTTGTGTATACAGTAGATCCAGACAGTTAAGTCACTCGTATTACATTTAATAGTACTTCATTAAGTTGGCAGGATAATTATTCCTGATATTAGGAGGAGAGGAAGTCGTGCATTGACCAGTGCTCGAAAGACATTAACGGCGATAGCTGTTAGTGCGCGTTGAATTAAATCAAAGAGGGACTCTTTGACTGGGCAATGACCACTGGGGCACAGCGCGCAATGGCTTCGCGAGCTATCCTAGCTCGCCTCCCGTCAGACGCAAATTCTCAGTTTATCCTCACACAACAAGACGCAGTGCCGGCCGCGGTGGCCGAGGGGACTGAGGCGCTTCAGTCACGGTCTGCACGGCCACTACGTTCGGGGGTTTGAATCCCCCCTCGGGCATGGATATTTGTGCCGTCCTTAGTTGTAGGTAGTTCATAAGTAGTTTGTAAGTTTAGGGAATGATGACCCCGTAGTTAAGTCCCATAAGCTTAACAAACATTTTTTTGATCAGGACGCAGTGCCCCTGGCCATTACTCGCCACATGTCGCCGATTCCCGGCCTGGATTGCACTGAAGAAAGGATCCTTGGCCGTTTTTTCCTGTGTTTAACCAGGGTGTAACATGCATAAATGCAAATATTTCTAGGGGCAGCTCAGAACAGTAAACCCAACAACATTATGTAAGTGTGTTTTGTCGTCTGGAGACTTTAATAAAAAGGTTAAGTAGGCTATGCCTAACGCCAAGACGCATATATTCCCGGAGATCAAGGGTAAAGGCGAATGACGCTCGATTTCTGTCGTGGGTTTTCCGTCCTACAGTGTCACCAGCCGGACGGCTATGGGAAGGGAGCATCTGCAGTTACTTTCGTTGGGTTGTGGTACACTGTGGCTATCGAAACGGTGGTCAGTTCGCTAGGAACGGCTGATTTTGAGTCTGCAAATCATGAAACATTTTTGTCTTATATTAATGAACAGTGTATTGAAAATAGCCTTGTTGTCAATGTCGTGACTTTAAATTCGCTGTGGTATTCAAAGTGGTTCAAAGTGGTATTTCCAGAGGCCGTTGGAAAACTGCAAATGGTGAAATCGTTGCTCAACACAACATTCTTGTCCACCTGACAATGCGAACGTAGAGATAAAATAAAATTCATAATTGCAGAGAGTTCACGAAGAAACGACAGCGCCCGTTTCGCCAAATTTTAAGCAGCTATTTCAAGAAGATGAAGGCTTAGAATTCGTTGCAAATGTTACGAATAATGGCAGCTCCAAGACGCAAATAAGGCGAGAAGGAATTCCACAGTAAAGGAGCGCTTGTTCCAAACAGCTAAGCTACCTTTGGCACCCCGGCCAGAAACTCCAAGATCGGAAATCTCACGTGAGCCGACTATTCGGCAGCGAACTGTTCACGCTGGGAACACTAGGAGTCACAATCGAATTCTGTATGGCCAGCCATCGTCCGCTTCAGGCCGACGTATGAGGATGTTAAAATATGGAGTGTATGCAAACGATCCCCATACACCTTAAGAGTTAACTACTTGATTCTAGTCATTTCCCAGATTTCGGCACCTGAAATCTGGGGATCGAGTGTTTGGTAATGTGTTCCAAAGGCTTCAGGCTGCTCTTGCCATGGAGCGACTTAATCCTGAGCACGTGGTGTAAATAAAGGTAAGCGTAAATCCATTCGAACAGCATCTCTACCGGCGGGTGCAGGAGTAGCAGCGGGCGGACGTGCCTCGCGAGCTTTTCCTGGCTGACGTACGCGGAACACTCTGGGTCACCGCCTGCATATTAATACATTCTACTCTTGTTCTGCAAGTGACTAGACGCTGAGGCAATACGTCACCGAAATGTCAGTACATGTCGGCGATGCAGCGGCGTCTCATCATACGGTGACGTCGTCGAGTGTTGGTGCAGTCAGTGTGAGTGGCCAGTTACATGTGGCGACAGCGGCCGTGATGGATGGGCCCGTGGCCAGCGGCAGGGCCGCGGCGCTCAGGTGAGCCTGGTATCGATTGTGCGGTCGACCAGCACAACAGTTCTGAAAGTTTTCAAGACACGGATTCAGAAACAACGAGCCAATACTGCAACAGACGATGCTCAATTCGTAATCAACAATTGTTTAGTAGTAGTACTTTTACATTTAAATGTTTGAAACACTAAGACGTGATGGCCTGTTTTGATTGATTATGAATGATGCTTTGTACAAAATAATAGCCGAACATGCAGTTCAGAACTTGTAAGAGATTCCCATCCAGTATATGCATAAAGTATGAAGAAGAGCAGATAGAAGAGGTTGACAGTTTAAAATTCCTATAAAATGATTTCCAATCCATGGTGTACAACAGCAATCAGAGTAAATATTCCTTCAAACCGTCTTGATTGCAATTTTTTTTTATTAGTTAATGACGCGTTTCGCCCTTTAGCAGGGCATCTTCAGATTATCTGCGTGACAGAATTTACACAATGCTAGGCAAAGCGCTGTACTAGAAAAGGGCATGAAGTACAGTGTACAACCACGTATGCAGGAGAGGTTGATCACTTCGTTAGCTGCAGATGTTAAAATCGCACTAGACAGTTCTAATTGTTCAAAACAATCCAAATTCAAATTATCGTATAAGGCTAGTGACATCATCCAGAAGGCGTTAACAAAACGTCCACCATACTCTGATTCAATCATTTTAAAATCAATTACGAAAAAACTCAGAGACGAAAACGCAATAATCGTGCGGGCCGATAAAGGCAACACAGGAGTCGTAAAACACAAAGCAGATTATATTAATAAGACCTTGGCTTTCTTTGAAGAGAATGGCATAGAAATGATAGATTCTAACCCCACTGCAAACTACTCGAGAGAACTAAAAAAAAAAAAAAAAAATTACCTTGAATCGTGCCTCTACATCATCCCCCCTGAAGAACTCTTCAAACTAAAGGTTATGAACCCTAGAGCTCCTACATTAAGAGCCCAAATTAAGACCCACAAAATAAACTATCCTATACGACCTGTCATTAATGGAATCCGAAATCCGGGAGAACCTGCCTCTAAATTTCTGTAACGTTTGTTGAAGAAGCTACTACTCCCTGAAGAAAGTTTTACTTTGCGCAATAGAAAACAATTAGTGGATTTATTGCATAAACAAATGTTTCCGGATGGTTGCTACCTCTTGTCATTGGACATAAAAAATTATATACCAATGTACCTCTTGAACAAACCATCGACATCATCCAGCAAAACCTCTCCATGAAAGAAAACCTTCCAGACGAAATTGCTGAAATTGTGTCACTATTACGACTACTTACCACATACAACTACTTTTCTTTTAACTACTCCTTTTCTTTTAACAACTCCTTTTATAAACAATGGGTAGTTGTCTGTCAGGTTTCCTTGCTGACATGTTTGTCAATCACATTGAATCTCAATACTTCCAACAAAAAACTCCAATAAGCAGAAAAATACTCTTCCACAAGAGATATGTCAATGACATCCTGATTATTTTCAATGGCCCCCTAGCTGATGTAACAGTTCTAGTTTATGAATTCAACAACTTACACCCGAAACTAACCTTTACACATGAAATAATGAATTCCTCCAGTGTCTTAAATTTTTTGGACCTACAGTTACAGTTAGCTGAAAACAAAGTGGTATTCCAAATATATAGGAAACCGACCACAAGTGACTCAGTCATACATGCATCTTCATGCCATCCATGGCAATACAAAATGAGGTTTTTTAAATCAATGATTAACAGAATTTTTGAGATTCCCCTTTCTGAAACTTCCGCCAATAAAGAAATAAATAATCTTGAATACATCGCCGAAATGAATGGTTACAACCCGTCCTTGGTTCGCAAAATGTACAATAAAAGACGTTCTACAGATGTGCCACAGCTTCACTAGGTAACACTGACGATGAAGTTAAACGTGTCCCCATTCCTTTCATGGGATATTTTTCTTATGACCTGGCTAAACTCTTTCGTGGCACAAATGTACAAGTCGTATTTAGTAGCCCTTTGAGCATACAGCAAATTCTCCCACACAACGAACAAACCAATAAGGACATATACCTTTCCTCAGGAGTCTACAAACTACAATGTCCCGAATGCCCAGCTGAATATATAGGACAGACAGGCCGGACCTATATTGTACGTTTTACTGAGCACCTTCTTACAAAAAAAAAAAAAAAAAAAAAAAAAAAAAAGGCCAACTCAAAAAACAGTCCCCTTTTGCGGAACACACTAAAGCATCCGATCAACAACAACCTACCATTGACAACATGCAAATCTTACATATAGCGCAGAAGGGGCGTAAGCTAAATTTACTGGAAGAGTTTGAGATAGCGAAGCGCGCTTACTTTGGACACGCACACCTTCTAAACGATCAGTTGGCATGCAAAGATCAAACATGCCTAGATATTGTGATGTCTCTGTTCAGATAAAATTACTTTCATTTATAAGTACCAATATAAATTATTAACTTCTGTCCCTTTCGTTAAATTTGTATTCAGATAGCTAGATTTCATCCCTCCCGTCTTATACACCGGCTTCCTAAGTCACTCCCTACCCACATTTAGTTAGTCTGTAAAAGTCGGCGGAGCAGCACACCACGCCCGCCCACCGCCCGTGAGCGCAATTGTAAACATGGGCTTATCTTGTATCACCAGAGACCAGCGCTTCTATTAAGGTAATCTTAAAAATCGGTTTTATGTTTCTCACATCCTTACCGAGTATGTTCCAACTGTAATTCGTTGTTACCCGGTCATTTGTAGAGCCACAAGGAAATCCAAAAACATCGCAGGAAAATAGAAACACCGCAATAACAACTTACGGCGTCACACCACGGAGAGCGCATTGTAAGCTTTGTTTACCATTTTACTGTCTTCGTAACACAAAATAAGCCCATGTGCCTTTATAACCGTTTGTAATTCCGCCTTGTAATTTTGTGTAAATTGTCACGCAGATAATCTGAAGATGCCCTGCTAAAGAGCGAAACGCGTCATTAACTAATAAAAAAAATTGCAATCAAGACGGTTTGAAGGAAAGTTTAAAATTCCTGGGATTACAGTTCAATAATAAATTTCAGTTGGGAGGAGCACACCACAGAACAACAGAAACGACTTAGCAAATCTGTATTTGAAATATGAATGGTATCAGATATAGGAGACATAAAAATAAAAAAGCTTGCATACTTCGCTTACTTTCATTCCATAATGTCATATGCGATAATATTTTGGGGTAACTCTTCAAGTCAAGCAAAAGTTTTGAGAGTCCAAAACCGTATAATACGTATTATTTGCGGTATAAATTCACGGACATCCTGCAGAAGCCTCTACAAAGACCTGGTTATGTTAACTACTGCCTCTCAGTATATTTATTCCTTAACGAAATTTGTCATAAATAATATATTCCTTTTCGCAACAAACAGCTCCGTTCATCAGGTACATTATGGAAGAACTACAATACTAGGAACAAAAATGATCTACACAAGGACATAAAAGCAGTTACTTTAGTTCAAAAAGGGGTCCATTACTCAGGAACACACATTTTCAATAATTTACCAACAACCATAAAAAATTTAGCTACAAAGAACCCTAAAAGACTTTCTAGTGGCCAACTCCTCTTACCCACTGCCGAATTCTTAAAAAGAACTAAATGATGCATTTATCTGTATTCGTACTATTACTAGTATTATATTATCAGCTTGTAAAAAATGGATGTACCTGTATTAATATTATTATATTATAAACTTGAAAAAAAATTGATATTTTGCACATCCACGAGGATCTCCTCAACACGGATCTATGGAACGAACGAACGAACGAACCAACTAATCTAACCTAACTTACGCGCACAATAATTTATAGCTTCTCATGCAGATTTAGCACCCCGCTCCACTGTTTGCAGTTGGCAGGATACTCCAAGTGATGAGGTAAAAAACCCTTATTGGAATTCTCGTGCTCCGAGCAATTTTTCACAAACCAGAACACAAGATGTACCTTTCAAAGAGAAAATCTAATCCGAAAACGAAAATATGAAGAAAACCTTTGTATGTGGGAAAAGTGCGCAGCACCGCAGAGGCAGGGGCGCCTGCAGATATTCGCTGAGCCAGGGTCGCGCGCGCGCAGACCTCTCATTTACAGGGTTAAGCGCATATTAGATATAAATGGGCGCGTGAAAACCGATTTAATTTCAAGGAAAGGCAAATGAGAAACGCATTGGAGCACGGTGGCTTTATCCACTTCGAGCACCAATTACATTAAATGTGCTACTTTTTATAACCCTGTGCGAAAAGTTGAGTAGAGGCTGCAATTTCCGGGGCTCTCACTACAGCAGTGGACTTACGAAGAGCTGTATAACTTTTTATTGGAGATATTAAGCGGATTGGCTGAGTGGTGTTCACGCTTATGGTCGAGCTTCAGATTTACCAAAATTGGTCTGGAGGGATCTCCGATTGATTTGACATGCAATGATCCTAATTTTGGCCCACTTTAGGTTACGGTAGTAACACTAAAAGTGGGCCTTTGCGATCGTCTTTTGACAGCTCGAAATTTAAACGGAAATAACGGCTTAACCATTCATCTGACACGAAAATTGAATAACCGAATTTGTAGAGGAGTAAATTCTCTACAACTTTGCTCTTATGTTTTTTTCGTATCTCGTATCGTTTCAGAGATATTTGCAAGAATAACGGCGATTTTGGGATGTCTGTCTGTCCTTAACGTGTTCCCTGTTTTTAAGACGAACCGATCAACCAATTAGCATCAAATTTTACAGACAGAGACCAGAAACTGCCTTTTTTCAAATTTTTTGGACAATAAATACGGTTGTAATACAAAAAAAAGCCGTTAGTAATACAATTGTAATTGCAAACGAACCGTTCATCTGACACGAAAATTGAATAACCTAATTGGTAGAAGAGCAAATTCTCTACAACTTCGCTCTATAATGTTTTTCTCATATCTTGCATCGTTGCAGAGATATTTGCAAAAATAACGGAGTTTTGACACCCTCCATTGAATTAACGAAAAGCAGCCGTTCGCAGATGCCACGTGACATTCCTCGCCCAGAACTCTGTCATACGCCATTTTGCGTTCCGTAGTTGATGATTTTCTTATTGTAACTTATTTCAAAGCAATGGCGCACTGAAGAATTAACAAAGCCACGTCGTTCTTCGTACTATAAATGATGATCTAGCATCTAGAAATGCCATATTAGCATCAGTTAACAACGGCCATCAGTAGTATGAGATTAAGGAACGCAACTTTTAGTTGTTAGCCATAGCTTAGTGGGCAATGTGTTAGACTCAGACGTAGAAGGTCAGTGGTTCGGAACCCGTAACTACCTAAAAATATTTTTCCTGAAAGGGTTTCAGACACTCTTATTAATTAACTTTGTATTGTTTAGATTACTATTTTGGTCCAAAATGTTTGCAAAAACTTATAAAACTACAAATCTAAAGTGGGCCGTAAAACACGTCAGTGCGATTTTTTTTTCTTTTAATGTTCGTAATAACCGAGTAAGGCCTTTAAAGAAAAATTAAAAAGTTTCCCGGACAAAAGGAATAGGCGAAAAACTGGTGTACTTTTTCTATGATATTTTGTATGAATTCAAAATCGTAAATTAAGATTCGAAAAGTTATGATAGAAAAACATTGAGGGTCATTACAAAGGAAAGTTGGAAAATCATGAAAAATTAGAAAAATCACAGCTTTAAATGGAGTAGATAATCCTTGAGAGGAGGAGGACGAGACATAGTCGTCAGCTCCCTGTCTAAGCGGACCAAACAGTGCGAATGAAGGACAGCCGAGTGGGTCAGCATGTGCCGCTGTGACGTCCGTAATTATGGGGGAGCTGCTCTCCACACGCGCGGCCGCAACCAGGTCGCCGGACACTCGTCTGCGAAAATGGTGCGCCGCAAAAACGTCGGCCACGTTTCAGGTCCGTTTCCACCAGGTGGAAGTCATTACAAGTCGCGTTTCCTGCCGTCAGTATCACTGTGCACGCGACCAGCACTGCAAAAGCTTGGGGTAAAAAAAAAAAAAAGTAACTCGTTCTTGATGCAAGTCAGATTCTTTGGGATTTGACTAATGACACTTGCTCGTCGATCCGTTTTAAACGAGCTTCTGGGCACATTGATTTAGATTGATATTACAGCACCAAGCCGAGGCGAGGACAACGAAGTGTCTTCTTAAGACTTGTCGCAGATTTCAGGACAGCACTGGGTGAAGAGATGTTTGCCCCGTCGACGTAACGTTAAGATGCACAAGTGTGTCGTATCAGTTACGGCAGCAAGGTTTATCCATGTTGTCTAGGGTATCACTGTCTGCGGAATCACTGTGAAGGCTGGCTCAGATTCTGGCAAGGGTCGCAACGTGAGAGGGACGAACTGAGAAATGCGAGTACACTCTGTACTATACTCCCGAAAATCTGGAAAGACTACAAATGAATGACATTAACTCAAGTACATCAATAAGCCAAAAAGCCATTACAAGTGTCTGGTGGTAGGTACTTAGTGTTTCACTTTATACTTTTTCAGTTCCAGTCGCTTAAGGTTTACGGAGAATACGATTCATTGGGTTCATATTAATTTCATTTCATCGTACATACGATTTAACATTTGTACGTTATAACAACTTTTCATAATTTTTGCATTTCATTTAGCCTGGTGCTGCGAGTGATGTTTGACACTTTGCATTTTAATATGTCACTAAGACTGTAATTTTTAGTAGTGACACAGTTACTTAGAATTTGTTCCGATAGACAGCACTTGAATTTCGTTATAAACATGCGTTTCAAATTGAGGCACAGAACAAGTACCAACACAAATAATAGAACAGGCAAATACTACTTCACGAAATAAACAAAGGAGAACTTGATGTTTTCATACCCAATAGAAAACTTGGGCGAGCACACCAAATGTAATGGCTGAAACAGTGCTGCTGTACTCCTTTAATAGCTTCACAAATATATTAGATGATGCATCAAAACGTTTCCAATTTTCTCCTTTCTGCGTTAATATAATCAGCAAAGCACCGTGCAGAAACACGAACGACTAAAGTTGGTTTGTTTAGAGTACGTAATGTTGATACTTTAATTCTGTTTGTGTCTTTCATATCAATTATTTGGAATATTTTTACGCCCCTGTTAAGAACGAAACTTATCTTACCTGACCTCAAGATAATGTAGTAATATACGTTCTCTAAGGAAAGGCTCCATATGTTTACTTCACAATCTTTTTGTTTATCTGTCGCTTCATAACCTGTGAGTGAATTTAAGTTGAAATGTATGTTTATGACGAAGTGAAGGGTTCTGTCCACTAGTACTTTTTAAGTGCCTATCACTAATTAAAATTTTTAGTGTCATATTACAATGACAAGTGTTATATGTTACTGTAGAAAAATGAAAACAATTAAATGACTGCATCCAGCTAACAGAAATCGAACAAAACCCTACCTACTCTATCCGAAGAGAGTAACCCCTTGAAAGAGTTACTTATTTCTTTTTTTATTGATAATGCTGTTTCCCTGCTGCAATTTATTTATGCAGAAGTATTTCGATTTTTTTTAAATTTGAAGGCATCATTAGTGGGTTGGTTTATATAGATCTTATTTGTTTTTATATGTAGTATTATCAGATTCTTAACACTTCACGTTGTTTTATCAAAAACAAAAATGTATTTTCTAGATAAACCAACCCACTGGTGACGCCTTGAAATAATAGAGGGCAAAACGCGTCTGTGTAAAATAATTTCAGCAAGAAAACTGCGTTTTCATTTCTATAAACGAATAATTCGGCGCTTGATGCGGAAGGAGGCCACGTAAACTTGTTAAAAACAGTGATTTATTGTCATATACAGTCGCAGTTCCTTGCCACAGTCGAATATCGACGACATAAGGCGCGATTTATTAAATGACGTACTTACAACATAGATTCCATACGTTGTTTAAAAAAGTGTGATTTAATATAAATAAATACAAAAATCAGAAACCACCGCGGATGCTGTTTCAGTTTCACGATCAATTACGTTAGCTGAAGCTCGATTTGTGGGAGACAAATTCCATTAAAAGTACATGAAACATTGAAGTAGGGTATGTGCGCGAAGAAACAAGTTTTTCCGGTTTCGAAAGCCACATTGCCAGGAGACAGTCTGCACTTCACAGTCGGCAAAGATTAATGTATAGGAACCTTGGCTAATAGCATCATCCCTTGTATCTATCCTCTATTTTCTTTACTGTCTTTACATTCGATGGAGCAATTCCATGGCTTATAAAGTAAGTGTAGCCTACGCCAATAATCGGAAATTCATGTCCGATACTTGATATTGCCATGCACAGTGAAGTAATTTATTTTCAGATGCTCCTGCTTCGACATCCCAAATAACCAATACAGAGAAGTTTCATATGCTTCAGGTTTCGTGGTACAGTGATTTAGGACATGTATTAACGTCCTTGTTAACAATATTTACTTTTACGTAATTAATTTTTCTAGTTCTTCAATACGCAACTTTGTGTATTGGAAATGGGCGTCTCTACAAAGTTCATAGGTTTGCATTGACTTAAGCAAATTTGGAGTCAGCACTTTGAACGATTTGAATAAGCAACTATTTTTAATAAATATTTGTCTTCATCATTAAAACAAATGAATAGAATCTCGTGTCTTTGTCACCCAAATTTAAGAGTGACCTCCTTTAGGTTTTTCTGCAGCAACAAAGTAACTAGACACTCAAGAGGATTCTCATAAGTAGTATAAGCCGAGAAAACGTACATTCACGCACTGTAGTGAGCTCATTACACGTTAATTCAGTCCAGGTAACTATCTGAATTGCTGTCAAATGCCTCTCCTGTTCTTATGGTGAATGATGCACGGGGGAGAGAGAGAGGGGGGGGGGGGGAATGTGCCGGCCGCGGTGGCCAAGGGGACTGAGGCGCTCCAGTCACGGTCTGCACGGCCACTAAGGTCGGGGTGTTCGAATCCCCCGTCGGGCATGGATATTTGTGCCGTCCTTAGTGTTAACTAGTTCATAAGTAGTTTGTAACCTTAGGGACTGATGACTCCATAGTTAAGTCCCATAAGTTCTACAAACATTTGAACATTTTTGAGAAAAAAATGTTCTCTCTGATTTTAGTCACACTCGTACGGTACGAAGGGACTGGAATGAGCCCGAGGTTTTTGTTTGCATAAGGAGCGAGTAAAAGGCGTCTCAGACATTCAAGCTTTGTTTACGCAATACTGTTCTTCATAAAATTTCAAGTGCTATTGAGAGACTTTGTAGTTTCGTTTTACCTGTGTACTGGTTATGATAAGAACTGCTGATGGTAAACCTTTTGAGGTGTAAGGTCATGGTCCACGAAATTCTTCAGTTGCTAACGTCTCGCCCAGGACTGTGCTGTATATCTTCAGAAGCGCTGCTCGTCCTTTGAGTTGTGCTAGTGACAGGTCGGACGTCTGAGAGCGACATGTATTGTGTACAAAAGGGGCGAGGCTAACGTTACACGTGGTAAGCAGATATCCTTGTCAGAGGTCAAATGCAACTATCGAGGAAATAGCTATTAAACGGAGCGACTATTCATATGTCGCGGAGTTTCTGGGTTTCTTCTTTCTTATTAAATTGATTACTATGTTCATATACCGGGTGATCAAAAAGTCAGTATAAATTTGAAAATTTAATAGTGTAGATAGAGAGGTAAAAATTCACACACATGCTTGGAAGAACATGGAGTTTTACTAGAACTACAGAAGAAAAGTTCAAAAAATGTCCGCCAGATGGCGCTTCATCTGATCAGAAAAGCAATAATTAGCATAACAAATTAAGACAAAGCAAAGGTGATCTTCTTTACAGGTAATGCTCAATATGTTCACTATCATTCCTCAACAATAGCTGTAGTCGAGGAATTATGTTGTGAACAGCACTGTAAAGCATGTCCGGAGTTATGGTGAGGCATTGGCGTCGGACGTTGTCTTTCAGCATCCCTAGAGATGTCGGTCGATCACGATACACTTGCGATTTCAGGTTAACCCAAAGTCAACAATTGCACGGACTAAGGTCTGGGGACCTGGGAGGCCAAGCATGACGAAAGTGGCGGCTGAGCACACGATCATCACCAAACGACACGCGCAAGAGATCTTTTACGTGTCTAGCAAAAGTTGGGGTTTTATTAGAAGGGGAAAAAAACCCTATGTCATTCCAAGCGTGTGTGTCAATTTTTACCTCTCTATCTACATTATTCCGTGATTTATTAAGTTTTCAAATTTATACTGACTCTTTGATCACCCGGTATTTCAATAGCTTCTGTGTATAGTCGTGGAAAATAGCACGTCGTCGTGGTTAAAATTTTTGATTCAGGAAACTGTTTCGTGACTCCTGACAGAAGACGATGCTCTGGTATAGCTTATTTACCTTTCGCTAGTCGGCAAAGAGTTTTGTGTTCCTCCATACTTTTATTCACGCTTCTCTCAGTTGTGGGGCACCTAATATCGTGTCGTAACCGCATAAGAGCAGCAACTCGACGTAAACTGAACGATTTTATCTGTACTGTAAGGAGACGATGCAATATTATGAAAGTTTCCAAAAAGGATAATGCCAAGATGGCTAATATATAATTTTATTCCGCCGACCGGTTTCAATTATCTCTGTCATCATCTTCTGTTCTATAAATGCTTAAAAAGCCGTCATCTTTGATGTCAACAGGTGTTTTTTAAAACTATTTAATGTCACTGTAGTTAAAATGTACATGTCAGTATCCATGATACTTTTTGGAACCATTCATAAATTGAACGAGCTCTGCAAGCCTTCTACAAGAATGTTGATTTATGCTGCCTTCTTTTACCGTCTGTAATTCCGAGTGTTGCCGGTGTAGGATTCTCTGCAAGAAGTTACCTGTCGATTACGTCCCATAAATGTTCTATGGGATTCATCTCAGGCAACCTGCGTAGCCAAATCATTCGCTGGAATTGTTAAAAATGATCTTTCAACCAATTGTGAATTGTGGAACGATGACATAGCGTTGTTTAGGAACACAAATTCCACGAATGATTTCAGATGATCTTAAAGTAGCCGAACTCGACGCTTACAGTCAGTTATGGTTTCATTTGGACGGAGGGACAGTGTCTTGTCGACAGCTTGGGTCTTCGGCATTTTTGGGGTGCACTACGCTTGAACCGGGCTGTCAGCGTTTAACAACTGAAATCAGTATTCCTCTGTCGAGCCACGCTTTTGCCGTAGTTTAGGGTCCAACCGATTTGATTAGGAGCCCAGAAAAGGCGCTGCCGTGCTGTCAGCTAGAGTCTTTGTCTGTTTATTTAAATATATGTACATTTACACTATGTGTTGTAGATGGCCACATTGAGTTAACACTCAGAAGGCCAAATTAACGCCAGTCCAAACGCACTGTCCAAACGGAATCGTCCGCTTTACGCCCCACATTGACGTCTGCCGTTATGTCATGCAGTACTCGTCTATCAACACTGACAACTCCACGTAAAGGCCGCTCGTCTGGTCGTTAAGTGATAAAATATTTTCTTGTGGCTCATTGGCTTGGTGCAAGTATTTCAATTGGACGCACACAAAGACAGGAAATATGTTATGTGGACATGTGTCCGGAAACACTTAATTCCTATGTTAGAGATCATTTTAGTATTTCTATTTAAATGTAAATTGAATTAATTCGTGCAGGCAATTGTTAAAATACCCAATTGTTTCGTTAGTATGTACTGTACTTCCTCGATTCACGTCATCAACACAGATTTTCTGTGAACGTTTGGGCAGGAATTGTTGGTGATGTCTTGATTGGGCCTCATGTTCTTCCACATATGCTTACTGGAGCACGTTATCATGATTTCATACGGGATACTCTACCTGTGCTGCTAGAACAAACATGTGCCTTTACAAGTACGACACAACATGTGGTTCATGCACGATGGAGCTCCTGCACATTTCAGTCGACGTGTTCGTACGCTTCTCAACAACAGATTCTGTGACCGATGGATTGGTAGAGGCGGACCAATTCCATGGCCTCCACGCTCTCCTGACCTCAACCCTCTTGACTTTCATTTATGGGGGCATTTGAAAGCTCTTGTCTACGCAACCCCGTTGCCAAATGTAGACTTCGTGCTCGTATTGTGGACGGCTGTGATACAATACGCCATTCTCCAGGGCTACATCAGCGCATCAGGAATTCCATGCGACGGAGTGTGGATGCATGTATCCTCGCTAACGGAGGACATTTTGAACATTTCCTGTAACACAAAGTGTTTGAAGTCACGCTTGTACGTTCTGTTGCTGTGTGTTTCCATTCCGTGATTAATGTGATTTGAAGAGAAGTAATAAAATGAGCTGTAACATGGAAATTAAGCGTTTCCGGACACACAACATATTTTCTTTCTTTGTGTGTGAGGAATGTTTCCTGAAAGTTTGGCCGTACCTTTTGTAACATCCTGTATACAAGGTAGTCACCAGGGTGTAGAAACAAAATTAGTAAACTTTTTAAAAATCTGTCTATTCCCCAGAAGAGGAACAAGGAAAATCTTATCATAATCATAGGAAAATTCGGATCAAAATAAAAAACGAATTGCGTGGAACTTTATCGAAGAAGCATTACAATTTTTGCAGTACCGTAACTTCCCACAACTGTATACCACTTTTGATATATTTTAATGCGTAACCTTATTCTATAATTTCCGAAAGCCCCCTTTTTTGCTTTTAGATAGTAGTTTATGTAAGAAATTAAATTACTGTGTGAGTTCGACTCGACACTGTCAATGTGTTGGTGAAACTTCATGCCAAAAAGTAGTACATTGTTGTAAGGCAAGTGCCCAACTATAGTCCACTATGATTTTATATGCTTAATCAATGATGCCGTTACTATAACAATTTATTTCACTACTTTTTACACTCACGAGGATGCAGAAAGTATTTTAATAAAAAATGAAGTCACAATATAAAGGACACACATTCTCAAAAGTCTCAACAGTGGCTGTCACAATGTTATAAGAAAAACAATCTACCCCTTTACACTCCACTTGTCTTTTACTTCTGGGATACTGTGCAAATCCTTTTCGAAGAGACCTTCACTGTCACACTAATTTTATAAATAATATCTGATATATCGAACGTTAAAATATACTTTACAGTTCGCCGTTTGCAAAAATTCCCGCTTCTCTCCATACAGCTAACTGTGGTGTATGATTTATGCACATTCAGAACACCACCATGCCATTAATCCCATCCTCGCCCCCCTCTCATTCTGAATTATCACATCACCCACTTGAGGCACCAACACTACTGTTGCGTCAACAAAATTCATTACACCGTCGCAAATTTATTAAATGCTCAAATAAATGGTATCATCGTCATCTGATACAAACGATGCTGTATCCTCAACACCGTCTTCTTGGGAATCTGAAAATTAAAATCCAACTTGGAAGGTGGACCATAGATTTGCTCAAGCTACACGTTTTAATTTTAATGCACGTTTCTAGTGTATAACGTCAGCAGATAAGCACCAAGCTAAAGGTAATATACTCTAAATCAAGGCTTTACAAACTAGGTGTCGCGCCACCCTGGGGTGTCGCGAGACTAACAAATTTAGACTCAAAAAAATTCAGATATGCTTTGACTAGACAGAAACCTCGAGTCGTTTACATAGTAGCATCAAAAAATATTGCTGACTGACATTGTAATATATGACTGGAATTGTAATTACCAATAGTAAAACTGCTGATTATTTCAGTAGTAATGCCTGCAACTGTTAATACATTTACCCCACTATGAGAGAAGATGGTCAATTCCTCCCTGCTCAAATGTTTGCAGTTGTCTACAGGATCTGATTTATTTATTTATTTTAATACAGATGTGCCCCTTTCGCCAGAAACATGCCGATGGCCATGAACGTCTCTTTACAGGCCTCCAAAACATATGGGAATCGCCTGGGGAGAAATCGGGACTGTATGGAGCATGTGTAACGGCTTCCCAGGCTTGGAAAAACGTAGGCGACCTTTACCTTTATACAGAATGATGCCAGTTTTTGTTAGCTATGTCAACATTTCGGGAGGGATTAGAACCCCATAAAGCACCCCCTGGCTACGCCCGTGAATTCTCCGTTCTGTTAATTCCTGTCCTGTAATTACGTCGGAAACCTTTTCACGTGAACCAGCGGAGGCTCAAATGGCAGCTTTCCCAATGCACCGACCTTGTGTAGAAGATAGTACTGTCCTCTGTATATGCGCCTATAGCGATCCCGTGACTTTAATCCCCTCGGCGTATTAGCCATTGCCTCTGTCTGCTGGTGGCAAACAAGGGACGCGAGCTATTCTGGTAGACAATTATCTCGTGCATATTCCGGGGTACAGCGGGGCACAGAGGCTACACCGACCGTTCAGAGTGTTTATCACCGGGGGATTAGCCGTCACATCGGCAGGCACAGCCAGGCTGGGAGCTGCGGAGCGCTCAGGCTGTATTGCCGCGTCGGCGCTAAGCCGCGAAAATCCAGATTGGCGACGCGCCGCTGCACAATGCGTGGCGTCACGGGAGGCTCGCGACAGCAGCGCGCGCTAAATGGCCCTCCCGGTAAAATGGGGCACACGGATCGCGAACGGGCGCATTCGACTGGCCGGTCCGTTCTGAATGTTAATCTAGCTGCACTGATTAAGCGCATTCGCGACTGGACTGCTCTGCTGGAAACTGAGCTACAGCCGATCAACAACTGTCATCTCACCGCCCCGCTGATGTTTCCAGCAGAATCGCTCCGAATCGTATGACGGGAATTTAGCGGAATTTAGCGGGTATATTTTACAGTCTCGTACCCGGCCGGTTAAGCAATGATTTCTCATAATACTAATATGTCAACACAAAAATTGATGTAGTTGTAGTAGTAGTAGTAGTAGTAGTAGTAGTAGTAGATGTTGTCCTATGCCCCTTTTCAGACAGCTCTCCGCGCTACCCTATCCTGTTCCTCTTCATCCCTCAATAGGAACGGTAATCTACATCCTTCTCGGTCTCCCTCTGCGACTTTTAGCAAACTACCCTGCAATACTAAATTGACGATTACTTGATGTCTCTCAACGTGTCCCACCAATCGATCCCTTCTTTTGATCAAGAAATGTCAGAAATTTCTTCACAATTCTCTTCTTCTGTACCTTCTCATTATTTACTCTATCTAACCATCTGATCTTAAGCATTTGTCTGTAACACCACATTTAAACAGCTGTCATCAGATATCACTGTGGTGTAAAAATTGGCAATTGACTCTAAATAATGAGAAGTGTGAAATCGTCCGCATGAGTACGGAAAGAAATCTGTTGAACTTTGATTACAAGATAAATCAACCAAAAGTGAAGGCCGTAAACTCCACAAAATATCTAGGAATTACTATTACTTCAGACTTAAACTGGAAAGAACACGTAGATAAAATCGTGGGAAAGGCGAACCAGAGACTGCGTTTTATTGGCAGAACCCTTAAAAGATGCAAGAGAACCACTAAAGAAACTGCATACACTACGCTTGTCCGTCCATTTTTGGAGTATTGCTGCCCAGTGTGGGATCCTTATCAGGTTGGTTTGACGGAGGACACCGAAAGAGTCCAAAGAAGGGCAGCTCGTTTCGTATTGTCACGATACAGGGGGGATAGGGTTACGGAAATGATACAGGATCTGGGATGGGAATCATTACAACAACGTCGCTTATCGCTGCGGCGTGGGCTACTTACGAAACTCCAATCGCCAACATTCTCTTCCGAATGCGAAAATATATTGTTGACTCACACTTAACATATGTAGAAATATAAGAGAAGTCAGAGCTCGAACGGAGAGATTCAGGTGTTCTTTCTTCCCGCGCGCTATTTGAGAATGGAATGGGAGATATAGTATAATGGTGGTTCGATGAACCCTCTGCCGGGCACTTAAATGTGATTTGCAGAGTATACCGTGTAGAACTCCTTCTAGTTCATGTTTGACTGCCGTACAATGCCACTCCAAACAAATGCTTTCAGAAGGGACTTCCTAACATTTAACGTTCAATTGAGATACATATTTTAACTATAAAATGAGTACAATTACACTTGTATTGCTCGAAATGTAGTTTGTCATAGATCCTCACAAAATAAAAATGTGTGTACGTGGTCGTTAGGACTGTCAAAAGCAAGTCAGTGGCGTATCGGGGGGGGGGGGGGGGGGGCGCTGTCACCATGCTGCAGCCCCTCTCCCCACCGAGACCCTCCTCGAAGCCCCCCAGACAATGCTGAGAGAGAGAGAGAGAGAGAGAGAGAGAGAGACCAAATACAAAGGAGAGTAAAGGCGCAATACTGTACGGCGACCTTTTTTTTTTTTTTTTAGAAATCAGACCAAGATCCTGGATACGCCACTGAACCAAGTAGATGCTATCATATCCTAATTGTTATGTTACCTCTTCTATCTCGCATTGAAATCTCCCGCAATAGATTTTATTGACTCAGTCGTTGAAGATGAGAGATAGGAACTCAACTGGTCAGATTATAGGCTTATAACACTCAACAGCAGTATTATAAGATTTATTCCTCCAATAACTCTCCTTCAGGCTCCACGCACTAGCTGATGCATACACGTTGTCGTTGGATGCATGTAGGTACCACATGCTTGTGGAAGGTCTGGACGGTAGCGGGCTTTCGCAGTGGTCCTTATTTAATAACGAATGTTCATCTAGAGCTACCGGTTCGTCTGTAGCTACTGAAGACGGTGCTTTTGAGCACCGAAAGCGGTAGCTTGATGCAATATATCTGAAAATGAAGCTGTTAGGTGTTATTTCACTGCAATAGGAGAACATGAACATTGAAACTGAAGTGCTACTAATTTTTTACCTGCTTATCGATTTGCTGATATGGTAGAAATGACACATGAAAACAACGGCATGTGAAACTGCATTCTACGCACGTTCAAATTTAAATTGATAATTTGCAGGAACAGAAACAAACAGGGTGGCTACAATGCCCCAACTGCTAGGTTGATGCCAGCAGTGGACCCCCAGGAGGCTCACGGTCCTTTCGTGAGTACGTGCGTGCCGAGCACGGGGTCCCGTGCTAAAGCAGTCTTCCTTCCTTCTTTACTTTCCTTCCCCTCCCCCTCCTTTCCTATCCTCATTCCTTCCCCTCCCCACCGGGGGACTGATAACCTTAGCAGTTTAGTCCCCCTATCCCAACCAAACAACCCAACCCCAACTCGGCAGTGGAAGTCAAAACATCGTACTTACGACGTCTGCAAATAACGTTGACTGTTTGCGTCGTCATTTCGCTTACTTCCGTGTATGAGTAACTTTCTGGTTGGTCACTGACGAATACATTTGAAATAAGTTCCTATTTTATTTTATTGTTATTATTATTTTACTTCTTATTCTCCAATGTCGGTAAATCATCTGATCTTTATGTTTGTGCAGAGAAAGGACAAATAACAAATTTAGTAAACTCACTGTCTCTAATGCAGATACGATCAAAGTTCACAACTGACCATCCTTCCTAGGGTTATGACTAGAACTGATCGGCCGCCTTGCCCACTTAGTAGGATTGGCACTCTTTTTGTGTGGTTGTTCACAACTTTGTGGTGGTTCAGTGGTATCCATGCACAATCTAACGGAACACTCAACATAGAGGTTATCAGCGCACAAACTAACGAACACCTTGACGCAAGAAGGCCTTAACACTTTGTCATAAGTTTTTAAGATTAGTGTTGTTAGAAATTTGTGCAAATTTTATCTTAGTCGAGTTCCATATAATTCCAGTAGATGGGTAGTATTGTAACTAATTTAGTAGATTAGTAGACTGGATAAATTGGGCATAAAGAGGGAGAGAACGAACACTTTGATAGTACACAACTGCCTGCAGTGAAACTTGCCAGTGCAAGCTATGTTTAGCTGTACCGCGAGTGCGAAGAACTCGACGTAAACTCGTAAAAAGCTAAAAGCGGCGCCCGCGGCGGTTACGCCCACTTCCTTGCGTCCAGCCGCCCACACCTGCCGACCGAGGAGACGCGCTGCGGACGCGCTGCCTCACTACTCCGCAGAGCGGGGAATGCCACTTCTGAAAGTGCGTCACGGCTGCTTCTCCTGTGTTAATATTACGTGAAAAATGCAGGAGTTTCAAGAACAAAATCTCCCTTGTACGAGCATTCAGTATTGTTATTTGACTATCCTATTTAAGACTAATAACATAAAACTGAAAACTAAAACTCAGTCCCACCTAGGCTCCGAGGGCCCATCGGGTACCGACCGGTCGCCGTGTCATCCTCCGCCCGAAGCCGTCAGATGGAGGACATGATCAGCGTCCCGCACCTAATGACCTAAAGACAAAGAAAGTAACGATGATTATGCACACAACGTTCAGTAGTTCAACATAAAGAAGGAAAAAATACCACATATTTTAAAATTACAAATTTATATCTAAAAATACCTCTACTGACGAGTAAACCTACGGAAGTGTCACTCTCCGATTTTTCTGAAATCGGATGTGCATAATACTCACTACTTTACGCGATCAGGCCAAGTGGATGATATAATCGAGGCTCTCCATTCATTGCGATTCTTTTATGTCTGTTTCCTGTTCTTCCAGGCCTCAAGTTTTTGCTGGTCTTCTCTTACGAAGATGGTTATTTAGTAAAACTTACATATTAAGAGATGTTCATGAATTAGTAAGATATTTCGAAATACAGTGACTGTTATTTCGTTAAAATGTGTTAGTGTTGCATTACTTGATATTCAGTACGTTATAATACTGGAATAAAATGATAGGATTACATGTAACATAATTTGCAATTTTAAGAGAATTTTGTGTTATAGAATAGTTTATAGGGTTTATAGTCTAATTTTGTTCTAAGGAACCATATATTGTCAACACAGACTTGAATGGTGAAAACGTGGTCATTTCTACATGTTCAGGAGCATTTATGATGATAAGGGTACTTGTTTATAATCCATTATATTGCAGCAATTACATTTGAAAGTCAAAATCCCAAGCTGTTTGTAGAGTACTATCAAACTGAAAAGATCCGGCGACCTTGCTGGCCACGGTGTGCGCAGCACTAAGAGAAGCATAAAAAAGTCTCGTTGTGAGGGCGGGCATCATGTTTCTGAAATGAGTCGAGAACAGCTTACAACAAAACGGAACGTAGAATACTGTCGTCGCGCTGTAAGGTGACCGGGGAGTACAACCAAAGGGATCCTGCTACGAAGTGGAGTGGCACACCTGAGCATCAGTCCTGATTGTAGGGCCATATGGCGGGAGGCAGTGCAGCAGATATCCCACCACCGTCCCGCACACCTCCAAACACGTCTTCTTGCCGCGCGAGAACGGCCACGTGGTCTAAGGCGCAATGCTACGGATTGCGCGACCGCTCCCTCCGGAGGTTCGAGTCCTCCATCTGGCATGGGACTGATGGCCCTTGCATCGGGGCTTACCTTGAAGTGGTACGACTCAAAACAGTTTGACTCCATCCAAAGAGATGACAACTCCGAATGTGCCCAGCACCACTGCAGACGGGTCTGTTGATGCCAGTGGAAGTCGGCATATGGAGCGCCGACTCTTCCTGAGAGTCTCCTGTTAATGGTTGTTGTGATCACTGAAGCACCAGTTGAGCCTGATTGGTGATAAAGATTGACCCGGGGCTGGGAATGCCTGCTTGACGATTGATCGGTTCACGCGTTGTGTCGCCTTTCTGGGTCGGCCGCTTTCATCTTGACGCTGTGTTCGGACATCGTTCCACCATTCTGCCAACATCGTCGGATAGAGAGAGGCATCGCTCCTGTTCGGATGTCGAGCGACTTTTCGATTACTTCAGCCGGCTTGTTTGAGGCTAGCTGAACATCTCTCAAATTCCGACATCGGACTGTTCTATTCGCGCGCTTATCTGCGAGGAGTAGCATATGTGCAACTGAGAACTCTGTATGAAATTCGTAGATACTTTGTACTTCAGTTTTGACCTGCACTCTTTTTTATTACGCTAACCAACTGTGCGGTGAGACGACGTTGCATCCTATCGGCCACCAGAGTTTACAATTTTGTATTTTCTGTCTATATCTCTATGAATTTCTTTTTTGGCATAACTGCTTCGTTCTGCGTCGGTTTTCTCTTACAAGGAGAAGGTCACTGATTTTGATCAAATATTGCATGAACGTTCAATATCGAAAATAGACACACACGTGTTTCGAATTTTTTTTTAGACACCACCTAGTTACTGAAAAAATCAGGGTCAAAACTAATGATCGAAAATATTACTTTCATTGCCATGCATGGAAAGTGCAACTAAAAACCAGCAGTTTTTATTAGTATCTGACGAGTTTCGAAGTCAATAATCCTCGAGCTACTAACGTAAGTAGTCAGTCGAACACGATCGGTGGGCGAATATTCGCTGTGGCACAGCACCTTCAGTGAAAGAGCTGCATGTCCTACAATGATTTAAAAAGAGAGGAGAGAAAAAACTGAGCCAGAAACCTCGATCTACACAGAACACGCACGATGCAGACTTCGCAAAGAAGCGATCTACGCGAGTATGGGGAGGGGGGGGGGGAGTAATGGTGACGGTGGTAGATGACCAAGCCGTGGGGCACGGTGGTCACGGCTGTTTCAGTCGAATTTTTTTCTCGATGTATCTCATACTATTCTGATATTTGGAATTCCTTCCTGTCCCTTTTACTGAAGTAAAAAATCAGCCAGAGTGAGTTATAAGCAAGTAATTATACTATGAGAAATTTTTCTACAAACAACATATCGGAAAACCTGTCAGTGCAGCGAGATTTCGTGTGTTGCGCATTTGAATAATACATAGCCGTGAGCAAGGTTTAAACAGGCGACAGTGCTCGGCCGGCTATTTGATGTTCAAATGTTTGTCAACAATGTTCAAATGTTTGTAGAGTCTATGGGACTTAACTACAGGGTCATCAGTCCCTAAACTTATGAACTACTTACTAACTAGGACGGCACAAATATCCATGCCCGAGGGGGGGATTCGAACCCCCGACCGTAGTAGCCGTGCTGACCGTGACTGGAGCGCCTCAGTCACCTCGGCCACCGCGGCCGGCCGGCTATTTGAGTTTATGGCTATCTAAACTGCTGTCCGGAACACAAAAACGTTAATAACCCGATTATTGAATTTGAAACCCATTTTACACTAATAAATCCTGTTTGGTTGTAGATAGTGTTCCGATGTATAGGATTGAAAACTGTCCAACTTTGCCCTTTATTTTTTTTTTTTTCTAATTTTGCCCCTTATTTTTTCTACCTTTGCCCCTTTTTTATTCTAAGTATGAACTTTACAACTTTAAACTTTTTTTTTTGCATTTCTAACTTTGACCTTACACTGAAGATGCTTTATAAATAAAAGCGGAACGCGTCTGAAACGAAGTTTATCGTTGTTTGCAGTCAGGAAAAGACAGTCAAACCCATTATTCTTGATTAAAATTGCTACTGCGGAAGATGGCCACACAAACATTGTGTTTGACCTTATTTTTTTAGTAACTTTATTTTGTAACTTTGACCTTTCCTTTTTGTGTTATGTAACTTCGATCTTTTTTTTACTAAACTTTTTTTTTCCCTAAAGCTAAACGTCGAAACGAGAGTCTTTATTTTCAACATAGAACGTCCATGCATATTTCACCCAAAACGGTGGCCCAAGTGACAGGCCGTATCGTTTTAGTGTATTAAAGAAATGGTTTCGTCGCCGCGGCGGAGTGGCCGAGCTCATTGAGCCGCTATGCTCCAATACGCGAGGCCGATCCTCGTCGGGGGTTCGAATCCTTCCTCGGTCATGGATGTTTTTCCTGTCTTTAGTATAAGTTACTTTCTAAATTTACAAACCACTTATAGACTGATGGCCTCGCCGTTAAGTCCCATAAGCTTAACAGACATTTGAAAATAATTTTGAATGCATTCATCGTCACTGCCTGTAGAGACATGTTAGATGGACAAGACAAAACCCACGTCTTGGTGGCAGTTGGGTTGGCCGGTGCAGTGTGTGGCTTGTAGAGCCCGGCGTCGGCGTCGGCGGCGGCAGGTGGGGCTCGTCCGGCGTTTATTTTGCCTTTCCGCCTGGACGGCGCGGCGCAGCAGCCGGCAGTCAGCAGCCAGTGGCGCTAGGTATTCACGCTGCAAGCCTCGTCGCACCCTGCTGGCTCTGTCAGTCTTCCAGTCCTCTAGCGACCGCCCAGAGCGCGGGAGCTCTCTGTCTCCAGACCAGGTGAGCCCAAGCTTCAGTCTTGCACCAGCAGGGGCATAGAGTTTTTTCTTCTGGAAGAGCTGGGGGTCTGGTCTCCATTTCAAAAAGTTAATTCAGGTCTGTGCCCAAAATATGTATGTGCTGTTGTAAGAAGCTTTGAACGGTTTGTTTTAGGACATTCAAACTGCACGCTTGTCTGCGAGACAATATGAGGACTTTTATATGAATATAGTTTGGTTTAGTAACGAAGCTCACTTTCATTTGCATAGGTTCGTCAATAAGAAAAAGTTGGTGCTTTTCGCGATTCTGGAAGTCGCTCCATATGACGTGCAATGTCCAGTCACGGAATAATCAGTGTGATATTCCTTGATGGCGCGGTGACCACCGAACGCTACGTGAAGGTGTTGGAAGATGACTTCATCCAATGTCAGCATGATTTCCACATGTGGTTCATGCAGGACGGAGCCCGACCCCATCGAAGCAGGGTTGGTATGCAGAAGCTCTTTGGGGACCGCATACCATTCAGATAACATAGATTTTCCGACACTTATGCGGGTCACGCACAATTTCGCTATTCGACTGCGCCTCACCATCGCAATGGAGGGCAGGCAAGCCGCGGTGGAATGACCGAGCGCTCTGAGGTGCCTTGCTGCTAAGCGCGCTGTTGCTCCCCGTCGGAGGTTCGAGCCCTCTCTCAGGCGTGTCCGGTCTGTCACAGGACTCAAATACGAAGTACTTGATGGGTGGACTTAGCATGTCTTCCAGCGATATCTTTCACAGGATGGGACAGGGATGGACTAGAATGTTATGGCGGTTGTGTGGGCAACGGATCTCCACTTTAGGATGGGTGGGGATGATCTTGGGGAGAATGTTTCTCGTTTATAGCCATGATCACATACAGTAAAAGCCTTGACGGAGGATGTCGTTTAGCTGTTACTGTAGGACGAGATAGCGCTTTATATTGTACCTGTTATTTGAAGTGGAGAGAGAATATCGGGCGTGTGGAGCTCTGGCACGGGAAATCTTTTTGCGGACTAGATATGTGGGTAGTGTCTGTCTGTGAAGGGTCACACTCATTGTTTATTATTAGTGCTTGTTCAGGCTTCTGCATTTACCCTAAGTACATCGGAAAGATACGAATGTCAAACTAATGCCTTACCTACACAGCGGTGATTGTATACCCGCATCAATGCCCCAAGAAGTGACCCAATAAAAAGAGATATACTAACAGACTTGGGCAACAATAGCCCGAGGAAGAAAGAGCCTCTTTCGGAAATGACGCAAAGGAATTACATAAAGAACAGTTACGCTCTGCTTATTTTTATGCTTCACTTATCGAGGAAAAACACAGTTTCTGATTCATACATAGATTACAGTGATAAGAGGTATAACAGACAGTATCTAAAAGAGTCGAGGAGCATGAAAGGGAAACAGTGACAGGGCGGTCTGCGGCGGCCAGTCACGATCTCCACGGCCGCTACGTTCGGGGGTTCGAATCCTCCCTCGGGCATGGGTGTTGGTGTTGTCCTTGGATTAAGTTAGTCAAATAATTAGTGTGTAAGTCTAGCGACTGATAACCACGACGTTTGGTCGCATAAGACCTCACATACATTTCAACATTTTTTAAGAGAGGACAGTAGCCTTTCCTCATTGTTATTCAGTCTGTACATTGAGCAAACTGCGAAGGAACGGAAGGTGAAATTTGGAGAAGGAATTAAAGTTAAGGGAAAAGAAAGAAAAACTTCACGATTTGCCAATGACATCGTAATTGTCAGAGAAAGCAAAGAAATTGGACGAGAAATTAAACGAAATGGACAAGTATTCAAAAGAGGATGTAAGATTAATATTAAAAAGAGCAAAACAAGGGTAATGGAATGTAGTGTAAGAAAATTGGACAGTGTTGAAGGAATTAGATTAGGTATTGAGACAATACTAGATAAGTTTCGTTATTCGGATAGCAAAATAACTACTCATAGTCGGAGAAGTTACAAACTGGAGAATGGCTATGAGATTATTTTTTAGATAAATTTCTTATATCATGTTAATTTAAGCGTTAGGAAGTCATATTTGAAGGCATGTCTGGAGTCTAGCCTTGTACGGGAGTGAAATATGCACAATAAAGAGCGCAGACAAATTATATAAAGTTTTTGAAATTTCATGCTATAGGAGAATGCGGAAGATCAGGTGGGTAGACCTCGTAACTAATGAACAGAAATTTACGGCATAGCTTGACTAATAGAAGGTATAGTTTGGTAGGACACGTTGTGAAGTATAAAGGAATTGTCATTTACTTTGGGGGAAGTCTGAGTGTGGGCGTAGACGGGGTGTTAAAAATCGCAGAGGTAGACCGAAAGACGAATACAGTAAGCAGATTCAAGGGTTGCCGTTCTTATTCAGAAATAAAGATGCTTGCACAGGATAGGGTAGCGGACTGAAAAAAAAGTCATTTATTTTGTTAGCTATAGCTGTATCAAATCGCGTTGCTGCAATCCTGCTAGTTGTGCTCTGTGATTAACTCGTTAATGCATGACTTTTTATTTGAAGCTATAAAAGCTATCACGATTAATGTAAAGTGCGTATATACGGAGAAAAATATCGAAGAAAAAAACTCCTTAAAATTATGCGCTGCTAACAACAACAGCTTCATATCTGGTCAGCTATATAGTGCTTCCATGACGTAACCAATGCAATAAATGTCACTATTATGCCTCTAATCTCTCCAGAAAGTAACTCATAATGCAACAGTAGTATGTGATTGACTACTTTTATGTGGCAAAAGAGGAATACAAAATTAGACAAACGCACATTCTAAGAGTAACTCAGTGCAGCTAACTGTCAAAGTGATTGAGTAGCACTCTGAAATTTATAATTTCTAGGACGAGCTACTAGCATATGTAACACTATGTATAGAAGCTGCTACAAATGAAATTTTGATCAGTTTGGGAGATATGGGAAAATAAGGAATGTAGCTGATCGGCTACAGTGTGCATTAGAGGGTTAAGACAGTGTTACCGCTTGGTAGTGCCTTTGGCGCACAGCTGGGGGCCGTGGTGTGGCGAGAGGCCCCGCGTGCCCCGCTAGCTGTGACACTCGCCTAACGGCCGCCCGGCACGCTTAATTTCGCTGCCTGCTCGTATCTGCGCCGTAACGTATCGCCGCTTTTACTCGTGATTAACGCGAATGCCTGTCGACTGGCGCGGATAATTACTGAAAACACTGTGGCGCGAGGCGACGCCGGCGAGGCTTCAATTACGAGAGCGCCCATCCATCACCGCCTGACCCGCCGCGCCGGCCTCAGCGCTGCGCGGGCATCAGCACTGCCAGGGTGGCGCCGGTGATGGAGCCCTCTGTGAGCCTCCACTTGTTCCTATTGTCTTGGCGAGCCGTTTGACAACATGGCCAAGCGTTGTCAGGGGGGTTGAAGAAGCGTTCACTTTCTGGAGTGCCACAAGGATGGTTCTTAGGCCCACTTTTATCCTCCTTGTATGTCAACGATAATTCATCGCTTCTGTCTTTCTCTAAATATTGCTTCAATGCTGACGATTTCCGGCTCTACCCAAGTGCCGGAAGGGAGGAAGGAACGAACGAAGGCAGCAAAGCGGTCAGGAAGATTAGGGTTTAACGTATTGTCAACAAAATGCTCATTCGAGCACAAGCTGGGATTGAGGATGGAGGAGGAAGTTGGCAGTACACTTTCGAAAGAACCTTCCCGGAATTTGCCGTGGGTGATTTCTGTAAGTCATAGAAAAGCTAAATATGGATGGCCACAGACGAAGCGTCGTCCTCCCGAATGCGACTCCACTGTCAGAAGTGTCAGACATTAAAAAATAAATACTGCAATTCTCCAGTACTGTTACTCTGGTAACGTAGGCGAAAAGCGCGGGACTTTCATATCCAAATATCTACCAGAAAAGTGCCTCTTTCTAATATCAAATGAATTCGCATCATGCTTGGACAATATTTTACGCACACTTTCAAAGAAAGAGAAACAAAACAAAAAACAGGTTCAGCCGTTTTCAAGTTTTAGCGAGACTAACGAACAGCAATATATATATATAAAGTGGGGAAGGGGAACCAAATGCTACGATTCATGGGCAGAACAGTTTTACTGAAGAAGCTGCCTACACTACAGTTGTGTGTCCTATTTTGTAACATTGCTGCTGATTGTGGGATCCACACTAGGTGGGGCTAAGAACGATTTAGACAAAGTTCAGATAAGGGCAGCTCGTTTTTTTTTTTATCACGTTAGAAGGGATAGTGTGTTACGGAAATGATGGACGTGTTCGCGTGTAAATCATTAACAGAAAGGCAGTTATTATTCACTGCGGCGAAATTCATGTACTAAATTTATTCTCGTTAACACCCACCTACACAGGACTCCATCACACTAAATGAAGAGTAATCCGATCGAAAACGGAAAGATTTAGGTGTTCCTTTTCCCGCGCGCTACTTTAGAACGGTAGAGAATTATGAAAGCGGTTAGATAAACCCTCTCTCAAGCACTTAAATGTGGTACGGAATGCGCAGTGGAATGCAGACAGTTACGTCGCCATTGTAAGGAGATCTGTAATTCTACGCTTCCTATTTGATACATAGCACTGCAAAATATACTGAGTTCTGTGATTTGAAATGTGTACGAAATGCGCGCCTTAAGTGACGTGTGATATTAAAATCTGAGAAAAAGAGTATAATGAAGAAAAATAGCTAATGATGGACCCACACCGAGAGATTTCGAAATGCATCGTGCATCTTAAACATGAAATTGTGACTGAAGGCGTTTTCAATCATACCGCCTATGTACTGAATAGTCACAGCTGCAAAAGTTGGATATAAGTAAATTAATTACAAGAAATGGACGAACATCAGCAGTAGGATATAATGGTGACGTATGATAATTTTTGTCAGACCGGGACTGTAAGTCATATTTCCCGCTTTTCGCAACCGGTCGCGTGACCCACCACGCTATCGACTCACGACTACCGAACGTACCCAAACTCCCATAATTTTTCAAGTCGGTTTCTTGTTAACATTTTTACTTTTAGTGAATCTGAAGTACACTAATTTTCTTTAATATGGGTAGAACTACTAAACGTGCTACTCATGTGAGACAGCACCGTTTAAATGAAACAAACAAAGTCCGGGAGAAACGCCTATCTCAACAGAGGAAATATACCCCGAGGACAATTTCAAATGAGACTTGCGGAGAACGAAAAAAAAGGAAAAAAAAGAAAAGAAAAACACTTTCAAAAATGCAGCTTTACATAAAAAAGTTTGGAAAAGGGAATTGCTTGACTAAAACGACGTTACGGTAGGTGAGTCAAATATCCAGATTGCCTATAAAAGAGACGGCCGAGTATCGCTCAACTTGCTCCTAAGAATGGAAGACTTCCGTTACAAACATTCATCAAACTACCCTTGAAGTACATCCTTTCCAATAAAAAAAAGAATCATCAAAATCGGTAGGCGTGATATTGAGTAACTCGTCCATTTGTCACGCACATACATACTGCAAATTTAAGACTCATATGGTTTTCTAATGGATGCCATTGTCAGGACTGGACCAAACTGAAATGGGACCACACGGGAAGCACCAGCTTTAAAAAAAAAAAAAAATCAAAATCGTTTTTCATAGACTAAGCAAACATAAAAAGAACAAGTGCCTGCTGCCTGGTCCGCTAACCTCAGTGTCAACACGGCGCCGGAACCACGCCGCCATTCTCCGCTCTGGCTCTGGCTGAATAGCGTCGGCGCAACACAGCGAGCGAGGCCGCATTTGGGGCTAATGGCCCCTCCTGCAGAGAGAAAAAATATTTCAAAGGAACTGTTCCACCACTGATACGCAGGATGGGGGGGGGACACGTTCAATACGTAATACACCATGATAATTTCATCTCGATCAGTTTTGTTTGAAAAAAAAAAAATCTGGCATTTCATGTGGAACAATTTCAAACATTTCCGATTCGTCTCGTATAATTTCATTGACTTCCGACAGGACGCAGCGCTATAAGGATCTGTTAAAATGGCGTCTGTAACGGAAGTGTGTTCCAAACAACTGGCAGTGATAGAGTTTCTTTTGGCAGGATATTTGGAGGCGCTTGCAAAATGTCTGCGGCGATCTGGCAGTGGACGAAAGTACGGTGAGTCGTTCGGCAAAGCGTGTTTCATCGTAGCCGCAAGGTCAAGCTTACCTGTCTGATTTCCCGCGTGCTGGCCGATCGTACACAGCTGCGACTCCCACGAAGTCGGAGCGTGCGAACACTCTCATTCTAGATGATTGACGGATCACAGTCAAAACCTCACTGCTCAACTTGACGTCTCTATTGCTAGTACTGTCACCATTTTTCACCTTTTGGGATATGAAAAACTTTGCTCCCGCTGGGTCCCTCGATGTCTCAAAATGTTCAAATGTTTGTAAAGCTTATGGGACTTAACTGCGGGCTCATCAGTCCCTAAACTTACAAACTACTTATGAACTGAAGACAGCACAAACATCCATGCCAGAGGGTGATTCGAAACCCCATCGGGGAACAGCCTCGCGCATTGCAGCATAGCCCTCGAGGCGATCGGCCGCTCCGCCGCGGCCCTCCATGTCTAACCGAAGACCATAAACTGCAAAGGAGAGCCATCTGTGGGGAATTGCTTGCTCGTCATGAGGCTGATGATAATTTTTTGTCAAACCTTTTTACACGCGATGATACATGGGTTCATCACTTCGAACACGATACAAAATGGCTATCAATGGAGTAGCGCCGCACCTATTTCTCTACCAGGAAATAGTTTAAAGCCATACCCCCAGCTGGTAAAGTCATGGCTAAGTCTCCTGGGAGGCTGGAGGAGTTACACGGTTCGTTGTACTTCCCCACGGTCAAACTATCAAGTAAGGAGTGTTTTGTGTTACTCTTCGAAAATTGAAGAATCCACTTAAGCGTGTTCGTAGGCACAAAAACCTGAACGAACTTTTCCGTCTTCAGGATAACGCAAGACTTCTCACCAGTCTTCGCATCCGAGAGGAACTCAAACTTCAGTGGACTGTTTTTCCTTATCCAACGTACAGCCCCAATCTCGCACCGTCCGATTTCCATATGTCTAGCCCAATCAAGGACGCAATCCGATGGAAGCGCTACGCAGATTATGTAGTCATTTATTCAGTACGACGGTGGCTCCGACATCGACTAGTGGAATAGTACTTCAAAGGCGGCTTCAGGCCGTAGTACTGAATCAAGCTTACGTTGAAAAAAGTGTTGTGTAGCTAAAAGATTGGAGAATAACGTCTGGTATTTGAATGCTGAATAAAACAACCCCTGTTTCAGAAAAAAAAGTGTAACATTACTTATGGAACTCCCCTCGTATTTCGGTTGCATAACGTTCAACCGTCTTCAGACTGAACTTTAAGGCTGACACTCCAGCGCTCGCATCGTCCTTTTAAAATCGTGGACCGCGCAACTGCGCGTGCGGCCACACATAGTACATGCGACAGACGGTGACCGGAGGCAAAGAAGTGCGTAATGCATGAGTTACATCTTTGTTATGTGTGTGTTAGGATGTCGATATATCGCTTCACAAAAGATGAGGTACTTGCCAAAATTTCGACGTTGTCGTACAACGTAATGTAGCCAGTGTCAATACAGTGCTCTGCCACTGTCGACCTGTTAGACTGTAAAAGCCGTGTGTACCTCCCGTGTTCAGTACATACTTCGTGGATAGTACAAGTTGTCTGTCCGATGTAAGAAAGGCCACATTCGCAGAGAATCTCGTAAACTCCAGATTTTTCGGAGCAGCATATCATCTTTAACGGAACCCACGAGTGTAGCTGTCATGAGTGGAGGACGATACATCACTTTCACTGTGTGTCCTCTGAGGATCCTGCCATATGTGGAAAGCATCTCGTCAAAAATAGGACGAAGGATGGCTGAACGTTATCCAACTGTGTTAGGAGAATTCTTGTCACCATAACAGTTTTCGTGCCGCGAAAACTTGAAGATTCACAACTATTTAGTAGTTCCTTTTTTACTCACGTGACAAGTTCCTCGTCGACCTTTCAGAAAGAAAGAAAGAATAACGAAAACATTTATAAAAGGCAAGGATTCTATGGAATTGAAAGTTTTACCAAGGTGGAACGGCTAGATCACAAATTTTTGTGATATCACACATTGTACAAAGATAAAATGGTTGAAAATACATATGTCGAAAGAGGAAATGACGAAATCAGTATTGTTATGGCCATTGCTAGCTATAACCGCTGCTACACGCCTTGGCATTGAATCACAGAGGCTCTAGATGTGTTGCTGGGGTGTATCAATCACTGCTGCTTCCCCATACCGCCAAAGTTTATCTGGCGTAGCAGCGAGTGGTGTATCCCCCCAGTGTTCCGCAGTCATCGATCAGAGATTCCCCACAGGCGAGAGATGGGGAGAACAGGGAGGCCGATCCATCAGAAGGGCGCCATCGTAAACACTGCGTGCTACATGCGGGGTCGCACATCATCGTGTTGCTAAGTGGCCTTCGGCATGCCCCAACAATTCTACATATACATACGTACTCTGCAAGTGACACTGAAGTGTATGGCAGAGGGTTTATCGTGCCGCTTTTTTTTTATATTTCTCTACGGACACATTCTCTAATAGCTCGCGGGAAAAAGGAACACCTAAATCTTTCCGTTTTAGATCTGATTTCTATTATTATATTGATCATACATCCCTTTGTACTTGGGTGCTAACCAAGTATGTTCGCATTCGGAAGTCGGTGAAAGACATTTCGCAAATAGATCTCGTAGCAAGGAATACCGCGTTGCTTGTAATGACTTCCACCCCAACTCGTGCGTCATTTCCCTGGCACTGTCTCCCCTACATCGCGATAATACAAAACGAGCTGCCCTTCTCTGAACTTTCTCTAAATCGCCAGTTCGCCAATCACATAGGACAAGGCCTCACAACAGCCCGTGCTATGTCACGCCGACCGGGCCGCTGCCACCAGCTGAATTGCTGTGCCCCTCAATGTGCAGAAATACTCCGGAATAGGACTAGTGTAGTGTAGGCAGTGTTTTTAGTAGAACTGTTGCATCTTCTAAGTGATGTGCCAACGTGACATAGCCTTTCCTACAATATTTCCTTTCTGTTCTTTCCAATTTAAGTTGGTCGTACTAAAGCGCTTTGTTTGAAGCGTAACGCGACTCAATACGTTTTATGAACTGTGTATTTTAACTGCTCGGATTAGGTAAAAATAAACAATTACTTGATGCACTATAAAATGTATAGAAATGTAGTACTACATGGAGCTATACATTATGACCAGCAATAAGAGAAGAGGCGGTCGATGGTGTTCAGCCGCTAATAGCAAAAATTATTCTAATGTAATAATAACTTAGGTTTTTCACCTTTCTAAAAGATGTAGAACGATAAGTGAAAGTCGCTATATAGTAACAGTTAATTGTTATCAAGTCGAAATCTTTGCATTCTGTGCATAGCCGTTACAACTAGACACTTCTGACTGGAAAATATTTCGAATTCAAAAATTTGTGATCGTTAATGTGAACCATGTCCGTGTTGACCATATCAATAATTGTATAAAAATGTTGCAAGGAACGACATGAAATTATTATATAACAAGTAGCGCGACTCACACAGGCCGCAGAATTAGCAATCTACTACGGTTCTTACTACGCTACTCCAACCTTGATTAGTGTGTTGATGAAACTACCTTACTCTGTAATCAGAAATCTTTCGCGAGTGTGCTCTGCTTTCCTATTGTCCACTAAAGGGGGGGGGGGATATTTTAGGAGTTTAATAATTTCAAAAAAAAAAAAAAAAAGAAAAGAAAAAAGTTTCAAATGTTTGTAAAGCTTATGGGACTTAACTACGGGGTCATCAGTCCCTAAACTTACAATCTACTTATAAATAACTTATACTAAAGACAGCACAAACATCCATGAGGGATCGAACCCCTGACAGGGAACGTTCTCGCGCATCGGAGCATATCGTCTCAATGCGCTCGACCACTCCGCCGCGCTACAAGCCTGTTCATCTGAGAATACGTACGACAACCTATATCCTTTTGAATCTGCTTCCTTAAGTCCCATAAGCTCTACAAATATTTAACAATCTGCTTCCTGTATTGGTTCCTCGGTCTCCCTCTACGATTTTTACCCAACACACTTCTTTTTAATGCTAAGCTGACGATTCCTTGATTTCTCACAATTTTTCCCACCAAGCACCCCTTCTCTTGGTAAGGATATGCCAGAAACTTCTGTTGACCAGCACGTGATCTACCCATCTAATCATCATTCGTCTGTAGCACCACATTTCGAAAGTTTCTGTGTTGTGCTGCGTAAGTGAATGCAAATTGAAAAGGAAAGGCGAAGAGGAAATCAATCTCCTTTTCATTTACAGTAAATGAAGCACTTTTTCGGTTCGTAAAAACGTCCATTTCTAGCCGTAGTTCTGTATGGCTATCGTACCGCGTTCCCTATCTCTCAATATGGCGTCGAGCGGAACGATTGGCTGCATATAGATCAAAGGAGCCGACCCTGCTTTCCCTACTATATACTTCCTATTCTGTGGTGTGATCCTCCTTCCAAACACTATCATCTGAAGTGCATGCTAGTCCTTCCAGCAAAAGAACTACACTGGTAGCGACGTTACAGGGTTGAAACGCAGTGTGACGCAGACACCGTTCAATCGCCTCGCCTTTGGTTTTCCCGCTCGCCTTACAGTGTTGTGCTCGTGTGTTGCAGATGCGCCGACAGCTGCCTGGGCTGGTGACGGCTTGCTGATGCCGGCCCGCTCGACATGACCGTCCACTGGTGGATGCATTGGTTCTGGATCACCACTGGTGAGTACTCCATCTTCCTGTTCCTCCTCCTCCTCTCACACATTAAGCCTATCGACCTGTTCCGGCGTCAGCTCCATCTGTTAACTAGCCATCCTACGTCTCCGCCTAGATTTGTAGTTACAGGGTACCTTTTCCAGTTTATATGTTTACATCACTAGGACTTGTTGATATCTATAAAATATATCTGTATGATGTGAAAAGTGGGAATTGACCCTAAATAAGGAAACTGTTGAGGTCATCCCACTAAAGAAACTCCGTATTACAGGCCTCGAAAGACTCAACAGATACCGAACTGCCGTCGTGTCATCCTCCGCCCTTAGACGTCAACAGATGCGGTATGGTGGGGGGGGGGGGGGGTGGTCAGCACCTTACATTCCCGACTGTTCTTTTCTTGATGGTTACTACTCAATCGAGAGTTTTCAGTATGTCGCGTCTCGTAGCGGTCAGATCTTTAAGAAAAGACATTTTTTTATTAATTTTACCAAAGCTGTTTTTCATTATTAGACTGGCCAGTTTTTGGCTTTGCCCGTTTTCATAAGCCAACTGCTATAGATTAGAACTTTTTTTTTTCTTTTTTTGTGGGGGGGCAGTGGCGGACTATGGCTGTCGGAGGCACGGGGCGATGGCAAAACTAAATGAGCCCCCCCCCCCCCCAATCCACTTAGAAATCCATGTATTACTATAAAAAAGTAACTTTTGATATTTGGAGGCACCACAGGGCGAGAGGCCCGGGTCGAACCCCGCCACCCCTCTTAGTACACCATTGTGTGGAGGATACATATTTTCAATACAGTCGGTCACAGTGTAAGTCACCCTATATATTTTGGAACAATTTGGCGTATTTTTGAAAGTTCTTGATCCAGGGAAGTTTATTGTATAGTCTTATCCCAGTCATACATTAACTAGACTGCGAGTCAGTGAGCTCTCAAAAACTGGATGTTGTTCAAGTGTCAGGATATGGCTGGCGGTGAGACGTGGGCGGTTCAGGTGGCAGAGAGAAATGCAGGAAAGTTTTGTTTAATCAGGCCATGAAGTTTATTTACTTGTTACTACAGAAGGCTACCGGGGGTGTGCAACAGTAAGTGGAACCCGTCCCAGGGAGCATGGTGACCCACGACCTACGGGGTGAGACTCGGAGCTAGCAAGAGAACGTCTTTTCACGACGGTGGCCCGATCAGAAGAGAGCGTGCCTCCGTCCCAGCAATCGTCGGGGCCTGGCGGACGCTCCACGTGAAGCAACGTGGTCTTCTCTGATTGATAGCAGAGTATCGCTGAGTGGTAGGAACTGCGCTCCCCACGACAACGACACGAAGCGAGCAAGGAGGGAAGATGATCGTCGAGTCAGCAAGGGGAGCCGACGGCTCCATCGGTTACGAAACTAAGACGGTCGGAGGGAAAAAAGTCGAATATTTTAATAAACTAAATTTTCGGGTCTATCCAGGGTCCTTAGGGAGAGGTTCCGCTTGTACAATGTATAACTCTGGAGTCTCTTAGCATAGAACTGCAGCGTGCCTGCACATTCATATGTTTTGCGTGTGCACGATCTCACATTGGCCGTCATGTTTTATTTGGCAAACGAATTTCCGTCAATTATTACCTGCCTCTTGATTTGAAAGTTATGTGAATAAGCGGTGTAGTAGGCCGATAGGGGAGCAGAATCGAAACGCTCAGAATCCACTACCCGCTGACATCCGAGGACTCGTATCACCTATGCCAGGGTTCAACCTGCTCTGGACCGAAAGGCGGCGGCCCGGCTGAAATCACCTAGAGAGAAGGCCGCGGCGCTCTCGTGTGACGTCAGGCAGAGTAGGTTGCGCGCGCATACCTGACTGGGTAGCCGCTGGGGCACGGCCCACTATGCCGAAGCAGCGAGCCAGTCAGCTATGCCAACACCACCTAGAAGACAAGGCCTTACAACAGGCCGTGCGTACGTCACACTTAGAGGCCGCGGCCGCCACCTCACTGGCTGTTGGCTGGGGCACGCCCACCGCCGCACAGCGGCCGGCCAGTCAGATGGCGGCCGGGGCCTCTAAGTGTGACGTAGCCACGGCCTGTTGTAAGGCCTTGTCTTCTAGGTGGTGTTGGCATAGCTGACTGGCTCGCTGCTTCGGCATAGTGGGCCGTGCCCCAGCGGCTACCCAGTCAGGTATGCGCGCGCAACCTACTCTGCCTGACGTCACACGAGAGCGCCGCGGCCTTCTCTCTAGGTGGTGGCGCTATGGGCCACCTGTGTTAGCGGCGCTGCTGTCGACCGCTCCCCTTGCTGAACAAGCTACAGGCCACTCCAGAATAGATAAGCTGTAAAAACTCACTGCTGAATAAGGGCAGCAAGCAAATCCTTGACATCATAAAAGACAAAAGCTACAGAAATGGCACAATAAGTGCCGAAACTTGTTTGGGTGATAAAAATAAAACAAGGTGCATTGCATAAGGCGTATTTCTTCACGCATCTGTTATAGTAAGTACGGAAGAAACAAGAGCTTCATCATCTCAAGATGACACCGTTACGGAAATGATACAGAATCTGGGATGGGAATCATTAAAACAACGGCGCTTATCGCTGCGGCGTGGGCTACTTGCGAAACTCCAATCGCCAACATTCTTCTCCGAATGCGAAAATATATTGTTGACTCCCACTTACATGGGCAGAAATGATCATCAAAATAAAATACGAGAAATCGCTGCTCGAACGGAGAGATTCAGGTGTTCTTTCTTCCCGCGCGTTATTCGAGAATGGAATGGAAGATAAATAGTATAATGGTGGTTCGATGAACCCTCTGCCAGGCACTTAAATGTGATTTGCAGAGTATCCCATGTAGATGTAGGTGTAGAAGATTATCATTGTATTGTTTTCGTTTCTTTGTAATACTTCATGGCTGTGATAGTTGAATATACCAAGAAACGAAATACGGACATCTATGGAAGGCACACTCAGACAGTTTAAGTTCAGCACCCAGGTAATAGCACAGGCTAATCACAGACATATATTAGTCTAACATCCTCAGTCGCCACACTCACTGTTGTAAAAGTTGTTACCATCTGACAATTGTAACGACTCTAGCGCTTCTAGTGGTGGACAAGGTCTCGTAAGAATGTTTGTATATAAATAACCAAATAGTTTCTGTAATTATTGCGTGGCATGCATTAGTAAAATATCGAAAAGCGTAAATAATTGTGAAATAAATGCAAAAACAGCCGAAGTTCCCTGATTCAGTGATATAACCAACTACTTACTCGTGAGGAAACACTTACGAATATGTGCATATTTTGCAACCTACTCCGCTGAAAGTAAGAGAATATAAACAGACAAGAAACATAATTTCTCTTCTGATCTGTTCTTATATGACAGGAACTGTAAAAATTCTACGTGCAGTCTAATGATTCCAACATTTTTTCCCTTCACTCGTCTTTCTTACAAACGTATATAGCGTTGAGTGTAATTACTTTTGATTCAAAAACGAATGTCTTCAAGATTCTTGCCGTTTAATTATGGAATTGGTTTCAGCTTTGTTCGGGAACTGTTTTTTATATTTTGTCACGTTTGTGAGGATACTTCTACCTCTTGAGCTGTAGTGGCTTCTCTGGTATATTAAAGTAGGTGTAGCATCTCATATATTTTTCTTTTATTCAACACTTAACTGATTTGACGGGAATCTTGATGTTTCTGAGTAGAAAACCGAAATCGTTCTGCAGAAAGTTGGGTTTGTCTTTGCTCTTTAGGTATTTTTTGTTCTTAACACAAGGTAAAATTCTTGAGTAAAAAGTCGTAGATTTCAAGATAACTAAACGTTATCTTGAAATCTACGACTTTTTACTCAAGAATTTGTCCTGCAAAGTACCGTTTCATATCTTCCAATAGCTCTTAAGAAACGTAATAGAGACAAATGTTGGAGGTATTTTCTAGTTATTGCCGATTTGGTTTTGGCACTACATACTTCCCTGTCGTGAAAAGTGTGTTCAAATCAATTTAAACGACACTATTCACACTCATCCAATATCGTATTCAGAAATGTACCTCGCCAGCCGCTTGGAGCGCTGCTGTCGTGGCGTATAACAAAAATCAGTGGGAGTGTCGTGACTAGAGCTCCTAAGTACCCAGGCTGAATCGTCCGCCATGTTTTCCCCAACATGGTTAGAATCGCGCTGCACTAACAGCGTAGAGGCGCATGCCCTGCCAGCTTTCACAAACTATTTCGCAAAAACTAATTGGTAGAAATATCTAATTTTTCCGCTACTTAAATCTTTATATGTCAGCGTTTTGACGAAATGCTCGTCATTTCATTAATAGTCATAGTTAATAAGATATTGGCTTCGAAATAAGAGACTGCGCTACATTAGGAAAAGTTTGCAGTAAAAAATACAGGCTGCTATGATATTCCATTTGGTGCTTGTTGCACCATATGTTGCTGCGGATGAAACTTTCCTAATGGATTGAATTTTATTTTCGACTTAGGAGATCTTTACCTTTCACTCATACCGCTAAACTTTATTTTATTTAGCGCATTCATTTCCGATGCCTATATTTTGCCACATGGTTGCTACGCAAAACTTCATTAACTGTCGCGTTATTCAAGGAAATAAATAGTTGTAGAATGAAAAAGAGTAAAGTTTGCGATTTATTATTCGATTTGCAGATATTTCTTCGTCACTCACAAATATTTATTTTTTGCTTCTTGTCCATTGTGTTTCAGAGCTACTACTCAGTTTCCAAAACCTAATAGGAGTTACATTTCCTTCAGTTTAAAGCCTAACAGTAACAGAACGCAAGTTACTAGATCTAATGAGGATTTTATGTGAGAATACTTGAAAATGACAGATAGCAAGGATCTCTTCACTAGCTGACTTGTTCTCATTTCCTCACACAATAAAGCTCCATGTATTGAGATTTTTAGAATATCCTTATATAACTGAAAAATTGAAACTGCATATTACATAGACACACAGCACTTTTGTAGTGTGCACCTATTAAATTTAATGGGTTAAAAGAAGTCAGTACCAGTGTCTTCAAGTATGTGCCTAATTATTAGGAGCTCTAATTTGGAAGACGTTTTACTACTAGACGGACGGGCGGATCCCAGTACGTCAAATTTGACATTATCTCACAGAGTTGCTGTTTGGAGAGGATGAAAATTTGACGTATTTTGAACATTTCATTCACTTAATGTGTTCACCTAACTTCAACAGAAAAAAAGTTCCTTGCATGTCGAAAATTCCGTTAAGTCGTCAGAAAGTGCATGGTCGTAAACTATCAATATATGCTCTTTATAAAGTATTGCCATAAATAAGACTAAAATGAAAATGTAGTGTACTTCTTAACGAAGTCATTTATGAAAATTTCACGTTCATACAGTGAGTAGTATGCGAGTGTGCGCTAGTTTAATGAATGGTGAGGTCCGGAACGTGGCAACGTCTGTAGCTTGGGGAAAAATTGGCGGATAGTTCAGCTCGGGTTTATAGGAGCCTTAGTCGTGACTGTACATGTTTGACTGTGGTAATAGATCACTGCTGGCAGTACCGTACGCAGTATCATTGGTGTTAATGATGCCATATTGCCACTCAAAAGTGCGCGTAACCAACTACTTATGTATGGATAAAGTAAGTTACATGCGTCGTATTTGGTTTCAATTTTTCGTAACATAAACTTATTAAGGTTTGTATGGGTAATTGTCCGTTCAAAGTGCAATGCAAATTTTGTAAGAGTTTTTGTTCCTCTTTTCTATTCGTTTATTTAAGATATGTACTGGGTGTATAGTCGTGCGAATGCAGATTTATGTCTTCCAAAATGTCCATTAGTTCTCCTTTGTAGACAGTATGTAATCTTTTGAGATTTCTCTCAATTCATTCTGTCGAAAGTCAAGTAGTTCCTCAGTTGGCTTCACCCCGCTGGTGAAGTGTTCGGTAGACTCTGACGGTGTCCCATTTAAGTGCTAACCAAGACCGACAGTGCTTCACGTCGGTGATCGAGCAGGAAGCGGCCTATCCACTCTGGCATGGCCGTTGGCCATCCCACAAGCGTACTGAAAGAAGTTAGGTTGCACAATAGCTCGCATCAATCTCTAGGCTATCAGTTCAACAAACTACCTAGCCATAAAAAGGTATTTTGTATGTTTCGTTGTTTTAATCACACTTTTAGGAACTTCGAAAATACAACCCCACATTCGCCTTCGTTATCGCGTGGATATCCATTGGAAATAGTTACTGAAAATGCTGCAACAATTTTATTAATTGTGTTTTTCAGCGAAAATTTCGGTTAGGTACTCGTTGTCACATCACCACTTCTCGCGAATATCAATCGAAAAGTAATTCTTCTACTCGCCAGCAAATCACGTATTATAATCCTAAAACCGTAATGCTGAAATCCGCAAATTCCCGAAAGCAATAATGTTACTGTTTCTCTTTACCTCTTATTTAGCGACAATAGTAGCAGTTTTTTAAAGTTATTTACTTATTGTGCGTTTAACTTATTTCACAAAGAGAGAAGACTGTTAGTTACTAACAATATTCATAGCCCATCTTACTTCAGTTACAGTGTTATATCGTCTGCAATATATTGTATTCTCATTTTTACACAAAATGGTTGGTTGTTTTTGTACTGTGTGACTCATTTCAGTCAGTTATTATGATCTGAGGTATCAAATTACACCATCTAGATTACACATTCCTTAATGTAATGACTGGTTTCTGTTAATTAGAGCATATTCAGATTACGAAAAAAGATACTTGATTTATTGGTATCATTTGACACTAGTTTCAATTAATTGCGTCTTACTATTTTAGTTAAATTTTAGGGTTTAAAATGTGAAAAGTCCTTACAGCAAAATATTAATAACAAAGATACATTGCCTCCAGGAAATAGCATGAAAACTGTAAAATTATTTTGCGCTTTGTAATAACGAACGCTCGAAAAGAAGCACAAAACACACTACTTGTTGGGTACTCATATTGCACTCCGCATACAGGTTCGTCCTATTCTCCTCGCTGAATATTTTAATTACCATATTGTGCTCGTGAACGCACGCCACACGGAACACAAAACTCTCTGCTCCTTTCACGAGCGCAAGCTGCAGTTTTTTCGCTGGCGGTCTTTGTCCTTTTTTGGTTGGCGCGTTTTATCGGTACCTCGGCAGTGCGCGAGTCGCCAAACAAAAGGGCAACGCGTCTCCCCCCTCCTCCTCCCGCTTCCGTGCTTCTTTTGTCGCCGACTGCAGCGCCGCGCCTCGGCGTTCTGACAATGTAACACACCGACGCGACGGGCGAATGTGTGGCGCGAAGCAGATTACACTGCATTTTAACAGATGCCAGACGGCTCGCGCAACAAAGACACAAGAAATGAACTGCTACGCCGGTCGTTTTGTACAGCACGAAAGGGTTTTCAAACTTTTCATTTTCCGCAGAACGAACGACTGACGTTTATCGTTTGTTGTGAAGTTTAAACCAACGAGATAAACCAGTGTGAGGCCACGTGTAGGTAAAAGAACAGTAATAACAATAATAAATCAACGAGTATTCAGTCAAGTGGAACGAGAAAATTAGTATTCAGATAAACTAATTCCTATCTTGAATGTGACAAACTTTAACATTCCACGAGGCTTTTTTGTATGCAATCAGAATAAGACACTATTGTGTTTTGCATGCATATGTTGCTCTGTGCTTCATGTCGAAGCAAAATATGATATATTTCTACTTCACTGTGCTTCCTGATTGATTTAACACTTGTGAACTCTCTGACACTTCCATCACTGTGTGAAAGTGAGTTACGTCAGCTGCTTCAAAAATGATTTTCAATCTCTATTATTTCATTATGTGATGAATATTTGTGTCTCCCAAGGTTTTCATTGGGTTTTGAGTCTATCTGTAATCACAGAGTGCCAGATTCAGTGGTTACGTTGAATATCTATGTAATTAAGATATGGCTCTACGAACGTTAGGCGCTGTATCATAAGACCTGCAGCTTGGTATAATAGTACGCATTTATCTTTTTACTGTGACTTTTCTTTTTCATTTAAACCACAAACTTTCCGATTAATAGAGTAGAATATCAGTGTATTCATAGGCAGGCCTTACTAATATTGAGTCTTTGAGATATTGTATGAAATAAATTAATCACAATCAAGGAAGTAATATAAGGAAACCCCGAGAGTTATTGTGTCGGGCGTATGCGGCGACGCCAAATATTGGTGCTTCAGAAAACGGCCGTGCGACATTGTTTGTTACCTGAACACATTCCGCGCTCATGAATATCCGCGAAAAACTGCCTCATTTTACTATTAAATTACACCTAATTAGATACTTAGAAAAATCAGCAATTTTTTTTTTTTTTCGAATTGTACAGTAGCAAAAATCGCTACCAAGTCTGTGCTATAACAACAAGTGCACATTTCTGATGTGTTATTCATGGAATATAATTGAATGTTCAACTGTTACTTCGTTTTAGATAACATTCGTACAACATACTAACAGAATAAATATTGTGTTCATGACCTTCTGCTACATCACAATCGAGTCAGTTTACTGTACAAATTTCCGTGCAAGTCAAAACATTATGTTCGCAAAGTTACTACACATCTCATTATTTTATATCGATCTGATGACTGTGCAAAATTATAATATGAAAATTAAGCTTCACTTTACTGAAGTAAATTGACTGTATCATCATGTAAATTGGATATAGTGGTGTACAAAAAAACATTCAAATGAATATTGCTATCCATAATTCTTCGAATCCCCCCCCCTCCCCCCTTGGCAACATAGCATCATTTCGGTCCATGTTACACAGGTTACACAGTGACCCATTATCTAGTGCAGCTTTTGAGCCGCGAGTTACGCATTATCGAGTACATAGCTATTGCAAATGCCTATGACGCAGACCTTGTCCGTAATATCAGTAGGATTCTAAAAAAGGCGCCCCCTGCAAATGCTGCACACAGATCGCAGTAAGAGTATATATCTTTGGTACTCATACGTTGCAACAGGTTCCCGTATTATGGCAATATTTCCAAGGAAATAGATAAACAGCTTCAAAAGATATTACAGCAGCTTATTTTATCCCTAGAAATAATTGTCAAAGGTTTAGACATATGGAGGAATGAAACTGTTTAAAGACTCCGGGCGTGTACAGCATTACTTGTGATGGCTCCACTACTTCTTATATTGGCCAAACAGGGAGAAGTTTTGAAGTAAGATATAAGGAGCGTGTTAGTACTTCTAGTGCTAGGTCCGCGTTTAACGCGCACTTGCAGGAAGCGAGACAAACAATCAACAATCTAAAAGTACTTCATCCGGAGAAAAAAGGAAATCCTTTTAATATTTTAGAAGAAATTCGAACAGTTAGAGCCCTAAAGAGAACACCTGAAAAACCTAACTCCCAGAGTGATCTATGCCATGGAAACGATGTGGTTAATTTTATTTAAAAGACTAAAAGTTTTACATACTTATGTGTCTTCGTTGCTTTCAAAAGTTTTGTTATGTAAATGACTTTCCTTTTAAGAGAAAGATGTTTTAATAAATTTAAAATGTAATTCAATGAAAATGAAAACTGGAACTGGTTAGAACCTCAATGTTGTCTGAATAGTCAGAGACATTGGCAGTAACAGTTTTTGGGGAAAGGCCCCTTAATGTAGTACTTTGATTTTACTTTTCTATTAATTATAAAGATGTACAGCCATTCCTCATCATTTAAATCGAGGCGCCACTTGTTCAGTAATCGCGACACTGCGCGTGCGCGACTTTTCGCCAGTGGCCAGGCGGAGACAGTTAACAAGTGAATGTAACCACTTCCTGATAACGGTTTTAACCCTTCAGATCCGGCTAGATTGCAAAAGTTAGTTTTTAGAAAAGTAGATTTACGTATTTGAATCGTCACTCCCTAATTTGGTACTTTAAACTGCGTTCTAGACACAGAGATGGCTTCAAATCTCGCCACTAAGTTTTAATTATCGACATAGAAGCCTGGAATTAAATGGTAGAGATTGAGCAACAGATTCTTATATCTTTTTAATGATTTGACATAAGTAGACAAAGACCATTACGACTTTATAGTCCAGGGGGCTCACGGTTCTTTCGTGAGTACGTGCGTGGCGAGCACGGGGCCCCGAGCTAATGCAGTCTTCCTTCCTTCTTTACTTCCCGGACTGCATTTCCTCCTCTCTCCCCACCCCCTTCATTCCTATCCTCACTTCTTCCCTTCCGCACAGGGGGGGGGGGGGGAGATTGACAATCTTAGCAGTTTAGTCCTCCTATTCCAATCGGACTTTACGGTAATGTTAACAATAGGTAAATTCTGACAGTTCTTATTCATCTGTGAACGGATAACACCTGAAGATGCAATTTTAAATTTCGAAACCGGTTGTGTCTCCTGCAATAAAGGAATTGAACAGTCGCAACGGTCCTATACTTTGAAATATTCAAATGAAGGGTAGATTTCTATATTAACTGTGGCACAATAAAGTTGAATCAGCTGTTAATGTTATTGCATCATGTTCATTAAACGGGAAAAATTAGCTTTCATTGTCATACAGAAGCACTAGACTGGATTTGAGACATCCTTTTTTTTTCCAAATGTATTCGCAATCTATATTTAGTGTTCATAAGCACCAATGAACATTAGTGTTCGTGGTGTTGAGAAGCACCAATGGTGCGGCTCGTAGCACAGCGATAGTGCTAGACTATAAATCCAAACGTTGCGGGTTCGATACCCCGCCAGGTCCTAGGATTTCTTATGTCACTTTCCACTTCTTTCACCACTGGCAGTTTGCTGTTGAAAATGTCGAGTAGCACTGTGGTTGGGAATCCACATTAAACTAACTGTTGGTCCTTTAAATAGGCTGGGTAATTGAGTTCCAATGTCGGAGGAAGGCAACGAACGGCATACCATCTCAAAACAGGACGATGCCTAGTAAAGCACTGTGATGTTCAAACCAATCTTGGGATTGTTGATACAACTCTTCTGGGTATTGGACTGTATCGTCAATATATCAAATGTTCCCCCGACGTTCATGCCACTATTGCAAGCGGCCTTCTTCTTCACCCAGAACGTCGATGAAACATTTTGTATATTGACGATGCGGTCCAATACCCAGGAGTGTTTTATCAACAATGACAACGGCCGCCGAAGCCTTCGTTTACACAATCTTCGGATTGTTGACTGCTTTACCTTACATTAAGCACCAGTGCTGCAAAATCTACGTTAATGAGTAGTACATTGCAAAAGTATCAAAACCGATAGGGCTTTGTTACCTTTTGGAAGCCAGAGCTAATTCTCGGTCTTGAAGAAGCAGCCTTGAAATATCCTAACTTGGCGGTAGATATACATGTAAAGAGGTTTACAGTACCGTTATCTGCTGCTGTGGTGGCACATGAAGAATTTAAGGCATTCCTTTTCGCGCCTGTTTACATACAACAAAGTTTGAAAGGTTACTTCTACACTACTGAAACCGCTTTAGATCATTATTCATCTATTCTGTTTTTTATTTCTTTATTTTTTTTAAATAGGTGGGTAGTTATTATTGCATAGGACGATGAAAATATTTTGCGCTGTCCCTACATTGTAGTTGTAAGCATTTTCGAAGTCATTAGATTTAGTTATATAACGGGTAGAAAACCTCTAAAATAGCACCTACTCACATAAATACCAGTAGTGATTTTCCAAATCTAAAATGTTGCTTCTATTAAAATTCTTTGTTCATAAGAAAATTAAAATGTTATCCTAATGAATGATTTTACCTGACGACTACATTTTAATCAGCAGATACGCACATATGTCGTTTATAATAAGGATTTTTTTAAGTGGAAAAAAAAATTAGGCCCTGTGTAGGTATGATAATGACGACCCCCTTAACTGCTGTGGGTCTATATTAAAGACAAGGTCTACAACAACCAAAATCAATGCCGAGGAGAAAGCTGTCATTCAAGAGGGCACAGACAGCAACGACGTTCAGACACTTCTGTGGATCACGCCAACACCACGCAGAGTAGGCCTGGATCACTTAGCTAACTGGGTGGCCGCGGGGCCACGGCCCACTATGCCGTAGCTGCCAGCGAGTCAGGTAGACCTTCGTTGTTTGCCTGCGCCTGCGCCACGTCTCGACGAAGGACAGGCATATCGAACAACATGCCATAACCAAAATCCGAATAGCTGTAGAGACATATTTTTGGAAACATTTTTTATTTCCCTTATGGGGAACAGCACTCTTATTTAAATTTATAAATAAAGAACAGTCTAGAGGGCAAACAAATTTTTTTCCCCTAGTTTCGGTCTAATTTTAACATCTTCAGGAAATTAATCTCCATTGTTGTTGTGGAGCTGGGAGGAAACTTGCTGCCTTCTAGTGCGTCACTGCTGGCTGGAGCAAGGTTTACTCTACCTTGCTCCAGCCAGCTGTGACGCACTAGAAGGCAGGAAGTTTCCTCCCAGCTCCACAACAACAATGGAGATTAATTTCCCGAAGATGGTCTAAAATTAGACCGATACTAGCAGAAAAAAAATTTTTTTTTTTGCACTCTAGACTGTTCTTTATATATAAATCTGTAGAGACGTTTACATGGATAAATTGTGTGAACGCCGTGGTTTGTAATTAATTTGCATTTTATATATTTTTGACGACGTTACAGCGTTCATTTTTAATGAAATAGATCGCAATTTACGATCACTTATGGCTTCACTGTACCAGGTTTAGATGTGATACCAATGTGTACAGTGAAGCCGTAAGTGATCGCAAAGCCGCGGTGGAGTAGCCGAGCGGTCTAAAGCGCCTCGCTGCGGAGCGCGCGGTTGCTCGCCGTGGAGGTTCGAGTCCTCCCTGGGGCATGGGTGTGTGTGTGTGTGTGTGTTTGTCCGTAGGTTAGTTTACCTAGGTTTAAGTAGTTTATAAGCTACGGACTGATGACCACGCAGTTTGGTCCGCTAGATTTACAGACATTTGAACATTTGTGATCGCAAATTGCGATTTATTTCATGAAAAATGAACGCTGTAACGTCGTCACAAATATATAATTGTATACAAGCCGAGGCTGGGCTCCTGACGATAATTGTGTCTCGATACCTCATAGTCTGTTCTCCCTGATGCGGGAATACAGTATTGTGGCTGCGAGCATTACTTAATTTACGTTTTGTTTGATATAGTTCAGTAATTTCACCCTGTAATATATAATTAACAGACCTTCCCGGAACACCGGGTGTCACGCACAGACTCGCTAGGTTTTTTATGCCTCCAAGACTGATAGCTCGCGATTTTTGTGGCCAGTCGTCCGTAGAGTACTGAGCCGGCGGCCACTAGAAGAAACGCTGTGGTTTTTAGCGGCCTGTCTGGAGAGTGGTGTCCTCGGAGGCCGCGGCGCGGCGACGGGGCCCTGTGCCGAGGCTTTGTCTGGCCGCATCGATCCCGCAGGCCGGCAAATTAAATGGGCCTCTGCCAACTGCGGCCGCAGCCTCGACCTGTTGAGTCCAGCACGCCTTCACCCTCTACTAAGAGGGCCGTAGTTTCGGCTGCAAGAGCTCCGCTAAACCTTTTTCCCAACGATGGGCAGTCCTAGTTGGAATGTCAGTAATAATGTGGCAGGTTGCAACTCACTCTAAGGGCCGGTTTGTCAATGTCTCGTTAAGTTCCAGTTAAGATTTTAACTCGTCGTTAGCGGAGAATTGCGTTTGTCAATGTTTCGTCACAGAATAAGGAGCATACAGAAAGGAAACTCCCGCTGCAGTCTGTCGTCCAAAATTTAGTGCGCATGCGCGGAATCGGCCATCTTGAAAAGCAGTAAACGAGTGATCACTCCCTACTCTGTGGCGTGATAATGCGCCGTCTTTGTTTGTTAACTGTGTATTTTAACAGCCTGAATCGCATAAACGTAAGTATTTCGTACAGTGAAAAGAAAGAACTGTGTGTTAGTAGTTGGAGCTGTTCCGTTTTTATTATGAGCAGCAATAAAAGAAAAGGCGGCCGATGGTGTTCAGCACATAATTGCCTCAATAATTCGAATACAAATAAGGATAAAAGTTTCTTCACCTTCGCAAAAGATGCTGGGCAGTAAGTGATCGTCGCTATATGTGTAGTGAAAGTTAAATGTTATCAATTTCGAATGAGAGCAATGTGTGCATAATTATTAAAAGTAGCCTTGCTTCTTCTCTTGACGATAACTCTCATTGTTGCTGTTGCTGCAGCAGTTCAACAGCATCGAAATGTTGAAGTACATTTATATTTTATAAGTTTAACGTTGCAACGAATAATATAAAATGAATGACAAAGAATAGTGCGTAAATAGGCAGGCAAAATTTTACTTACGGCATTGGAGGCGTAGTGTGCTAATGTTGGCAACGAATACTCTTCGGATACTCAAACAAATAGATTAAGGGGAATAATTATTTTATGCTGTTCCTGCTCTGTGGTTGACAGATTCCTCTATATCCCCCTTCTCCGATCAGTAAATTAATGACACTCCTAAAGCAAATACAACTTTTATATATGCCCAGACGTCATTAGTTCTGTGTAATCACGTTGTGCGAATTTATTCGTGTCAAATAAAACCTGGCAGTTGTAAAGTCACTTTCTTGTTTATAACTAATTTCTCAAATATAACTCAGCGTTATTTGGGATTTTTCTAGAGATAAGCACCAAATAAAACGATCATCGATTCCACCGTACATTTTCGTAGTTGTATTAAAATTTAGGCCTATTTTTTTTCCTTGGATTACAATTAGGAGCAAGAAGAGGGCGCAAAATAGCTGAGAGCTTAATGAACAGCCGTTTCCTTTCGTAAAAATCGGTGAGATTAGCTGCAGTTCGTAAAATGTCCATTTCCAGCCAAGGTACTAAGTGGCTATAGTTTTCGACATGGCGTCGAGCGCAATGCTTGGTAACATACAGATCAGCTTTCCCTTCTGTATACTCCCTATTCTGTGGTTTCGTTATGAGTTAACCTGACGTTAAATGACCTCAATCTGGCCGTTAACGACTAGAATTCTGCTCGTTACACGGCTAACGGCCGGTTAAGTGAGGATGTGTATGAAAATGGCAGGCTTACAAAACGCTAAAATACCGCAATATATTACGTGATAAAGACCGATTTATCGAACAAAATAACAGAAGCACTACATGTATGAGAAACGTGTGTGGAAAGCACCTTTACTGGAAACTTTTATCGTCTTATTAATCCCCCATCCATGTCAGTAGCGATGAGTTTGATATATTGCTGATACGTAACCATTGCCGAGGTGGGGTGGCTTGCGTGCCTCAGTGATACAGATAGCCGTACCGTAGGTGCAACCACAGCGGAGGGGTATCTGTGGAGAGGCCAGACAAACGTGTGGTTCCTGAAGAGGGGCAGCAGCCTTTTCAGTAGTTACAAGGGCAACAGTCTGGATGATTGACTGAGCTGGCCTTGTAACATCAGCTAATGTGGCTTTGCCACACAGCTACTGCGAACGGCTGAAAGCAAGGGGAAACTACAGCCGTTACCTTTCCCGAGGACATGCAGCTCTACTGTATGAACATATGATGATGGCATCCTCTCGGGTAAAATATTCCGGAGGTAAAATAGTCCCCCATTCGGATCTCCGGGCGGGGACTACTCAGGAGGATGTGATCATCAGGAAAAACAATACTGGCATTCTACGGGTCGGAGCGTGGAATGTTAGATCCCTTAATAGAGTAGGAAAATTAGAAAATTTAAAAAGGGAAATGGATAGGTTGAAGTTAGATATAGTGGGGATTAGTGAAGTTCGGTGGCAGGATGAACAGGATTTCTGGTCAGGTGAGTACAGGATTATAAATACAAAATCAATTGGGGGTATCACAGGAGTAGGATTGATAATGAATAAGAAAATAGGAATGCGGGTAAACTACTATGACCAGCACAGTGATCGCATTATCGTTGTCAAGATAGATACAAAGCCAACACCGACAACAGTAGTACAAGTTTATATGCCAACTAGCTCTGCCGATGATGAAGAAATCGAAGAAATATATGAGGAGCCGCCTGGTAGAATTTTGCACGGAACATAATTTAGTTATAACAAACACCTGGTTCAAGAATCACAAAAGAAGGTTGTATACGTGGAAGAGACCAGGAGACACCGGGAGATACCAGATAGATTTTATAATGGTAAGACATAGATTTCGGAACCAGGTTTTACAGTGTAAGACATACCCAGGGGCAGATATAGACTCTGACCATAACTTGTTGGTTATGAACTGTAGGCTGAAACTGAAGAAACTACAAAAAGGTAGGAAAATAAGGAGATGGGACCTGGATAAATTGAAGGAACCTGAGGTTCTTAAGAATTTCAGAGGGAGCTTTAGGCAACAATTGACAGAAACAAGGGAAAATAAAACATTAGAGGAGGAATGGGTAAAATTGAGAGATGAAATAGTGAAAGTAGCAGAGGACAAAATAGGTAGGAAGGCAAGACCTACAAAAAATCCTTGGATATCACAGGAGATACTAAATTTAATCGATGAAAGGAGAAAATATAAAAATGCAGTAAATGAAACAGGCAAAATGGAGTACAGACGACTAAGAAATGAGATTGACAGGAAGTGCAAAATGGCTAAGAAGGAGTGACTAGAAGGCAAATGTAAGGATGTAGAAGAATGTATAAATAGGGGAAAAATAGATACAGCCTACAGGAAAATAAAAGAAACATTTGGAGATAAGAAAAACAGCTCTATGAATATCAAGGACACGTATGGAAAACCAGTTCTCAGCAAAGAAAGGAAAGCTGAAAGGTGGAAAGAGTATATAGAGGGGCTCTACAAAGGAAATGAACTTCGAGACACTATTGTAGGAAGGGAAGAGGATGTAGATGAAGATGAAATAGGAGATACTGTACTGAGAGAAGAATTTGACAGAGCCCTGAAAGACCTAAGTCGAAACAAGGCCCCTGGAGTAGATGATATTCCCTCAGAGCTACTGAAGTCTCTGGGAGAACCAGCCATGACAAACCTGTTTCACCTGGTGTGTAAGATGTATGAGACAGGCGAAGTACCCTCAGACTTTAAGAAAAATGTTATAATCCCCAAAGAAAGCAGGCGCAGACAGGTGTGAAAACTACAGAACCATCAGTTTAATAAGTCATTGTTGCAAAATATTAACACGAATTATATACAGAAGGATGGAAAAACTGGTAGAAGCCGACCTCGGGGAAGATCAGTTTGGGTTCAGGCGAAATGTAGGAACACGGGAGGCAATACTCACTTTACGGCTTATCCTAGAAGATAGATTAAGAAAAGGCAAATCTACATTTCTAGCTTTTGTAGATTTGGAGAAGGCTTTTGACAATGTTGATTGGAATAAACTCTTTAAAGTTCTGAAAAAAGCAGGAGTAAATTATAGGGAGCGTAAGGTTATTTACAACTTGTACAAAAACCAGACAGCGGTTGTCAGAGTTGAAGGGCATGAAAGGGATGCAGTGGTTGGGAAGGGAGTGAGACAGGGTTGTAGCCTTTCTCCAATGTTATTCAATTTGTACATTGAGCAAGCTATAAAGGAAAGCAAGGAGAAATTTGGTGAAGGAATAAAAGTTCAGGGGGAAGAATTAAAAACATTGCGTTTTGCCGACGACATAGTAATTCTGTCAGATACAGGAAAGGACCTGGAAGAGCAATTGAACGGAATGGACAGCGTGCTGAAAGGTGAATATAAGATGAACATTAACAAGAGCAAAACTAGGGTAATGGAGTGCAGTGTAAGAAAATCAGGTGATGCTGAAGGAATTAGATTGGGAAACGAATCAATAAAGGAGGTAGATGAGTTTTGTTACTTGGGCAGTAAAATAACAAACGATGGTCGCAGTACAGAGGATATAAAATACAGAATGGCAATGGGTAGAAAAGCGTTTTTGAAAAAGAGAAATTTGTTAACATCGAATATTGATTTAAGCCTAAGGAAGTCCTTTCTGAGGGCATTTGTATGGAGTGTTGCCTTGTATGGGAGTGAGACATGGACGATAAACAGTGGGGACAGGAAGAGGATTGAGGCTTCTGAAATATGGTGCTACAGAAGAATGCTGAAGATTAGGTGGGTGGATCGCGTAACTAATGAGGTGGTACTGAACAGAATTGGGGAGAAAAGAAATTTCTGGCATACCTTGACTAAAAGAAGGGATAGATTGGTGGGACACATTCTTAGACATCAAGGAATTGTGAAGTTAGCATTAGAGGGAAGTGTGTGGGGTAAAAATCGCAGAGGAAGACCAAGAGATGGATACAGTAAGCAGATTCAGACAGATGTAGGTTGCCGTTCTTATGTGGAGATGAAGAGGGTTGCTCAGGATAGGATATTGTGGAGAGCTGCATCAAACCAGTCTCCGGACTGAAGACCACAACAACAACAACGTAACATAACCTTAAAATTATTGTTACGATATCATAATACAAGCTTACGGGTAACGGCTAGATGATTTGATTGGCAATGAAGAGGATGTCCAACCACCAAGTTAAAAGGATTCGTTCCAATGCTCCTTGGTTTCCACAAAAATCGAGATCAAACTCCAGCGCGTAATAGCTATACCTATACTAAGGCGTCAGCAGTATAACAGTCAACGTGGTGTAATTAGCAAGGCGCTCTAGTGTTTTCGCACGCAGACGACCCGAGTTCAAATCCCCTCCACTTGACACACGATTTGTTGTGCATAATTATATGCTTTCATAGTCACTCTTATCTTAATGCTTGAGTAATTGGTCATATAATAACAACTTATGTTAATTGCTTAATATGTCATGTACTGCGCGACGATTATTTTATTTAATTAGTTATTTCGAAGCATACTTTTATGGCGACTTAAAGTTCAGTAAACCGCCTGTAGTTATCAGCTGTAACATTTGTGCAGCATTTGCTAGCTGCGTTTAGTCCCCGGCCCCAGTGTTATACCGCCGAATGCAGTGTGTGCCCACTTGACTCGTCCCAGCGGATTACTACGCTGCGGCCAGGTGGCTAGTCATTCTTATTCTTAGTGTGTCGTTCACATGTAACTGTAATTATGTGATATAACTGTGCCTTTGCAATAAGAATTGATAAAATGGGAAAAAGGAATATAATTATACACAAGCAATCGTCGGACAAATGTTACAAAAAAATAAATAAATAAATTCGGAGCCGGATTTGAACTTACGTCGTCTGTATGACAGTCGTGCGCCTTGCTAATTACACCACGCTAACTGACGTAACCTTGCTGCCTGAGTACAGGTATAACTGTTACGCGCTGGACTTTGATCTAGATTTTCGTGGAAACCAAGGCGCGCTGGAACGAATCCTTTTAGCTTGGTGGTCTGGAGGAGTTCCCGCACAACACACCTGCAACCCAACGAAATTCGTTTGTAACATTCTTGGTGTTCTGCTTGCCAGTCCCAAGTGTCCTTATATTTCTCTATTAAGGCCGCAAGACACACGCACTCGCTTCTTGTAAAATACGAGCGTCTTTCACGTTTGTTACGGTCTGCTAACATCTTTCCTGCCAATGAAATATGGCGAACAGCTGTTCATTCATACGGCACTTTCATTTGTTCTGTTGCCAACATAGTCGAAATATGTCATACCTTCTCGTTTTGTGGAGGTTAGCAAACGAGAGGTTATCTGGCAATGACAAACGCAATGCACTTAACGAACATATTTAACTGAACGTAAAAGTCATCTTCCCATTAACTAACGAGAAGATTAACGAGAGATGGACGAACCGGCCCTAAAGATGATCGCTGGAGTCGCAGATAGGCATATTGAAACGTCACACTGTAGAACCTCGTTCCCCCCCCTCACACACACACACACACAGAGAGAGAGAGAGAGAGAGAGAGAGAGAGAGAGAGAGAGAGAGCATGCGCGCGCAAGGTTGGAATAGACAAATCCGTACGTCTTCTGATGGAGCGTGCAGGAACTAGTGGAAATGCGAGATGTATCTTGGAATCCATTGGAGGCAGGGTGGAGGGGGAGGGCGAAAAAGCAGGGGCAGAAAACAGCCGGCCCCCACACTCACTACTGCAGCTCCTCAAATTCACGTCTCTCTCCCAGGTGTCTGTCGCCTTGTCTCCGTTCCACCTTTGTATTTTCGGCTCTCCACCTCATCACTGCACTGTAAGCTGCATTTCCACCATCTTGGCAAACTAGAGGTTGCGCTTCTGACGGAACACTTTTACAGGTTGTATACGCGAATAAGAAAAAAAAAAAATCCCGAATTTCTCGATCAAAAACAACATTTCCCGTATAAAAATACACATTTTTCCGGGCTAAATACTCTTTCCCTCGGCGAAATACACTTAAAATGACAGTATTGTTTCCCTTGGAGCAGTAAAACTTCAAAAGGTAAAAATGTTTTATTCTCTACCTGTGTTTGAAATGCACCTACGGTGTCGGCGATTTTTTCGTGTCGTGTAGATGTTTCTAACGGCGCAATAATTGATGGAAAGTAGCAACGGCCAATCTTGAGTTAGGTGCAAACAGCCAGTGAGGCTCTGGTTTTTCAATACTTCTGTTTCGTAAATGCAGCTCCTCTTTGTCTCATTCTTTTCCTAATGACACACCTGTAATTTATGTGAAGGACGTTTATTATTTATTTCGTTTTCTAAAATACTTCAGTGTATCGTACGATTATGTTACCGTACGATTTTCGCGAATGTAAATTGGAACCCAGTAGAGCTTTAATTGCATTGTCACATTTACACTCTTGTCAAAAATATTTCGGTGTTATCTTCGAACGGATCATGATTACAGAGTACGTTGTAAGACACAAACCCAATACCACAGAAAAAAAAGAGAAAGAAAAAGAAAAAAACCCTCACACACAAATACAACCTATTATTATTTACAAACTCGTGATAAGCTATCTTCACTTGCTGTAATTTTTTAAATGGATAATTTTACTTTTGCCATCGTTAATGTATAATTTGTACTCTATATGTTAAAGTACTAGAATAAATATGATTAGCTTCGAAACTTGGTCTTTTTAAGGATGTGATATCCTTTGACATATATAAATGTGCTGTTTAAAATTTTTCATAAGCCATAAATTGTTGTTGTTCTGAATCAGCAATTAATCTTAAGTGGTTGGTCCTCAAAATAATAAGTTCCTAATGGGATCACACGGTTCATGATTTAAAAAATACATCGTAAATTCTCACTGTTAACCCAATTCATGTTGTCTAAATGGATCTTTACTTTGGAAGTAGCGCTTCTCAAAGCACTATTCGCAATTTTTTTCTCGACCTGTTAGAATATAGTAAACAGATGAGACATCACGCTCATCGAAGTCAGTTTGTTGTTACGAAGCACTGCACACTCTGCGACCCGACGTCTTTGACATATTCCGCTAACGGGAGCCGCTTGTGTATGCACGGTATTTCGTTTAGGATCTCGCGCTTTTTCTAAAGTTTCGTTTTGTGTTGTTCTCTCGTTTGTTCTATTTCTGCAGTATTATTCCGCAGTAGTAGTCGTTCTTACCAGTCAAAATTACAAAAATAAACTGATAACTAAAACAATGAAAAATTCCCGGTGTTCTAAAATTTACCCACATCTCTCTCGGATTAAAAAAGAAAAAGAAAAAAAATCCCGTGTTTTTCTCGGATCTGCCGTGGCGTATACACCCTGTTTTAAGAAGAATCTGGGGAGTGATTGTCACGGAAATGATGTACGAAATTCATTTCATCAACTTCCTTCTCCGAATGGGAGAATATATTTTGTTGACACCCACCTACAAAGTGAGATATGATCATCAGAATGAAATAAGGGAAATCGGCTGTAAATCGAAAAGATTTTGACGTTCCTTTTTCCCCGCGCGATATTGGAAGGGCGGAGAAATACAGGTCGGCAAGCTAACATGTTTGAATGCTATATAGGATAAGTTCGATTAGTATCGTTTAAACTGATTTGCCTCAGTTTTTACAACAGGGAGCGTAAGTATTTGCATAAATTTCGGCAATAATAAAAAAGAGCCCAATATTAGCCTATCTTTACTTTAATAAAGACAGTAGGACATATGAAACGGTATGTTACATGAGTTTACTTACAAAAATTTACTCAGTGTTTCTTTTAAGAATAAAAAATTGTTTCTAAATGTTCAAATGTTTGTAAATCTATCGGACCGAACTGTGTGTTCATCCGTCCGTAGCTTACAAACTACTTAAACTAAGACAAACTAATCTAAGGACAACACACACACACACACACACACACACACACACACACACACACACACACACACACACACACCCATGCCCCAGGGAGGACTCGAACCTCCGATGGCGAGCAACCGCGCGCTCCGCAGCGAAGCGCCTTAGACCGCCCGGCTACTCCACCGCGGCGTTTCTAAACACCACAAGAACAGACCTTCTGAAGAAAGACGTCGTTTTCTTTGTGCGAATGTTAAGTTTTCGTTACGATAATTCCATTCTAATAAGCGAATGTGGCTTATGCTGGCGGGAAGTAGTTATGCTTACAGAAGATATTCATCTATAACAAAGCCAAGCCACGGCAGAATAGCTGTGCGCACTGAGGTGCCGTCCTACAGTGTGGGCGGCCTTTCGCCGTTGGAGGTTGGAGTCCTCCCTAAGGCATGGGTGTGTGTATTGTCCTCAGGTTAGTTTAAGTACTTTGTAAGCTACGGACTGATGACCAAGCAGTTAAGTTCCATAGATTTACAAACATTTGAACATTTTGGATCGCCAGCTGACTGGCTGCACAGCCCACTGTTGGGTATCGCCGAACCAGTCAGCTAGCGATCGCGTTCTGTCAGCATTACTCTGATGGAATTCAGCTAGTAGGCGACGTAACTTCGGCAGGATGAGGAAACCGTGCTTGACAACCAGAACTAACTAATGACAAATCTAGACACAAGGAATTTACGACATAAACTACGAGTGGGCACTTAAATAATGAAATGGAAAAAGTTGAAAATTTATGCCCGCTCGGGATTCGAATCCGGGCGAACTGCTTACCAGGCAGACGCGTTGGCCACTACGCCACCGCGTCCCGCCCCTACTCGCCTTCCGCCAGATGCAAATTTTCAACTTTTATTTACTCACTACTCACTACTGACGTACTGTCGCTACACGTTATCATTCATACTAGGGGCATGTAGCCATTTCCCGTAAGAGTCAGAGCCTAGTGTGCGTCATCCGTCATCGCCTGATCACAAGTTTTATATATGTGGCGTCTGTTCAAATGTTTGTACAGCTTATGGGACTTAACTACGGGGTCATCAGTCCCTAAACTTACAAACTATTTATGAATTAGCTAATCCTAAGGGAGGCACAAATATCCATGCCCGAGGGGGGATTCGAACCCCTGACCATAGTGCAAACCATGACATGCGCGCCGCAGCCTCTACGGCCACCGCGGCTTGGTGTCTGTTCTTTCGGACATATACAAAAGAACAGCAGTTGTGTGGCTGGAAGGACAAACACCACACTCTCATAAGCAGTCAACAATCCGAAGATTGGTTTGAACACCACAGTGCTTTACTAGGCAGGGTCCTGTCTGGAGGTGGTATGCCGTTGCCTTCCTCCGACCTTCGAACTGACTTATCCAGCCAGTTATAGGGGGACCTGCAGCTTAACGTGGGTTCCGAACCACGGTGCTACTCGGTATTTTTCACATGAGCAATACGGCCAGAGGTGAAAGAAGTGGAAAGTGACAGATAAAAATCCTAGGACCTGGCGGGGATCGAACCCGAGACCTTTGGATTTGTAGTCTGGCACTCTACCACTGTGCAACCGAGGCGTAAAAACTCAATTACAAATCATTTGAAGTAGCTGTCGCCACTCCAGTTTCCTTACCATCTGGATGGCTAGTAATTTCCCACGTAAAGCCTCATGCAGTGCATTCCTATTATCTCTGCTTCTGCTAATAACTACTGAGAATAATACTGATTTGTAATCTTACGTCTCACGGTGACAGAACGCGTAATTCTTATTAATAACTATTTTGCAACCAATACTGTTTTCGCTGCACCAGGTGGTAGAAATCGATTAGAATCAGTATTATACTATACTCCAAATCTTCATGATATGGCTGGCAGACCTTTTATAAAACCATATAGTGTTCTTCAGGAAGAAATGTATGACTGAAAGATGTAAGATAATGTAGATTAGTAGGAGAAACAAATGATGCAAGAGTTGGAGTGGGAAAAATTTTTTTATTCGTTGTGGTGAGATGTATTTTGCGAAATTTCTTTTGCGATCTCCTCGGAATATGAACAATTTTTGTTAACCAACAGCTACACAGGAAGACATGATCATCATAATAAAATAAATCGGTTCGAAAACTTCAAGAATTAAGCGTTCCTTTTTCCTGCGCACTAGTGGAGAATGAAAAGGCAGAGAAATATTATGAAAGCGGTTCGATAAGCCCTCTTCCAGGCACTTAAACGCGATTTTCAGATTAGAACTGTAGATCTAGATGTTATAATATTCGAATACTCCATTAGGAGTGGACTGCTTAACAAAGTCACGCCAGTTACATATTTTCTCGGCGTACCGATGCAAAGTAATATCAAATTGAATGAGCACAAAAGGAGGCGTTAGAACAGTAGCCTAATCCGGTTTATATTAAGAATTTTAGAAAATTGTCGTTCGTTCACCAGTTAAGGAGACCATTATGTGCAGTAACAGACCCACTCTTGAGTATTGCAAGAGGGTAAGCAGAAGACATGAAAGCTAGCGAGTTGCTGTGTTAGTTACCAGTAAATTTGACCAGACTCAGTTATTACGGAGCTGCTTTGTGAACTCACGTGATAATTATACGTATCGTGTCTGTTCTTTTGGGCACTTCGTAAGAATATATATAATGTATCTATGCCTTCACGGCGAGACAATTTCAGAGCGAAATACAAAAAGTGTATATATTATCGTCTCTCTCTCTCTCTCTCTCTCTCTCTCTCTCTCTCTCTCTCTCTCTCTGTAAGTGGTGGGGTAGGTGGTACAGGTTTTGCGTAGAACAGGAAGTGTGTCCAGATGGCCGAAGAGGTTAAACCGACTCCTTGCGAATCCGGATTAGAGTATCGGTTTACCACATTTTCAAGTCTATCCATTGAATATATTTCAACGCCCTAGAACAGCCGAGAAATCAGATATTTCTATCAAATGGTAATCCCTGGGCGAGAAGATCATGAACTTCTTACTAAACTCTATTGAGACAACTAGTATTTGATTGCGAGACTGTATTATCGACAACGAGAACTACAGTTAAAAGAGGTATCAGGGTTTAAATGTGAATTGCAGAGTAGCTGTGTAGATGTGTTTTCTTCAGTTTCACGAAAAATTTAATGTAGACGCGTCGATCCTGTAACTCTGTCATTTCGAAATTCGCATGTTGTAGGCATAACGTTCTACTCAATACAGAACTGAACAATAATCAACAGACATACAACAGTGAAAGTTCCGGAATTTACACATTCTACACATGCGTCAACAGGGTTACTTTTTACTTCTCCATCCCAGTGCAGAGAAATTACGTATGTTTCGGATTTTTTTTTTTTTTAACTGGCATCGTAGAGGGGATTTCCGACACAGGTAATTCTGTTACAAATAAAGGAAAATATTGTTGACAAATAACACCAGTGCTACCAAATAGGCATTTGTACAAATGACTGAGGATTTCACGGAAGCTTGCAGTCATCATAGCGCGACTGGAGGTCAACCACTGCCGATCTGCGCAGCACCTACGTCGCATCTTCATAGTTACATCTCCACTTTGTGACTGCGATGAAGTGGAAGACACAAATCATATTCTTTTGGATGCTTCAACCGGTGTCATAGTTGCTAACGTATTTTGTGAGCAGAAACTACTAGCTACCAACATTTGTGTCAACATTATTGGCAACCACCACTTTGCATTGTACAAAGAAATTATCTCCTTTTCAACGACGGCGAAGAGAGAGTTGTGAACTGATATGTAAAAGATAAAGCAATGTGTAATCTCAACATGTTATTTTAATTTGATCTTGCCTTTTTCTGTCATTATCTTTAATGTTTGCTTTTGCCAACTTGCTTCTATAGCTATACCAGCGTATGTCATTATGATTATTTTTGTGGATGAGGCTACTCAAAGGGCAATAAAAATGTGATACGTTTAGCAAACGAGAGGAGAAGGGGCAAGCGTGTTAGGGTAAGTCCATACAGGTAGTTAGCGCATTTTCCAAGTGAGCAGGAGGCCACGCTTCGAATCCCGACCGTAGTAAAAATTTATATGCGGCGTTCCAGTCTACATATACACACCATAGATGCTGGAGGCTTGACAGTGTGTCTGGAGCCCTGTATTGCAGTTTCACTTAGGAAAATAGAAAATAAAATTTTATGACTATGACTGATCTAATTTCGTAAGTAACAGCTGTCATTGCGCACGTAATTCTCCGATCCTGATAAAAATTATTTCGTTACGATATTAAAGTAAAAGTATACCATGTCCAATTATGTTGCACACGATACTGCGTAACAGGAGGATTGATGTGACATGAGCAATCAGACGTGAGAGCTATATTGTCGACGAGACATTAAACCCGATCCTTTCTTCCTTATTCCATCGACTGCTCTGAGGCCCGCAATCCAAACGCATCCGATAGGAAGAGTCGAGTGGAGTGGGGTGACGTCAGTGGAGCGTGCGGGTCACGGTCTGGGCGTCTCCCTCTGGAGATATCTGCCAGATATCCGCAGGTCAGCCGATCGATGTGCATCCAAGCGCATTCGTGCTTCTACCAAATGCTGCTGCCCGACTGCAGAGTGTCTTTCAAGCGAGACATTCTGATACTGCAGCACAGCGCATTCGCCAAACGAAGCTATAAAATGTTACATATTCACAGAATATATGACATCAACTGCGAATGGGCAAAGCTGAAAATGTGTACCTAGCTGGGATTCGAAGCCGGGTCTCCCGCTTTCTAGGCAGTTGCGCTGACCCCTACACCACTGGGGAAACAGTGATCACCGCACCTGCAAGGACTACCTAAGCACGCCTCCCGCCAGACACAAACTTCCAGCTTTACCCTGCCCACAGTACTCAAACTCGTAGTCACTAATTCCCGTAAGAGTAAGGGCCCTAAATGATGGACAATAATTCTTTCGTTAGTGGGGAGGTGTAGGCATGTTTGGGGCCCTTACTCTTACGGGAATTAGTTTCAAAACTACGAGTTGAGTACTGTGGACAGGGTGAGGCTGGGAATTTGTATCTGACGGGAGGCGTGCGGTGATTACTGTGTCCCCAGTGGTGTAGTGGTCAGCGCAACTGCCTAGAAAGCGGGAGACCCGGGTTTGAATCCCGGGTGAGTACACATTTTCAGCTTTGCCCATTCGCAGTTGTCATATATTCTGGGAAATATTGAAAGAACAAAACTACAGGATCAGAAGTGACGTATGTTCTTTCGGAACAGACGCCATATGTGAATATATATATAAAATATTTAGTAGAACAGTTATCAACGATTGCCTGCCTGTCTTCATGAAGAATAGGCTATGTGTATCTTTACCGATCTAGACTCTAGAGGTAGCTAATTAGAACAACAGTAGGTGGTGTCAGCAATATAGTGATCCGAATTCCCTTGTATTTTATATTTGCGTTTGATTAATACCGACCTTTCTGGTGTTGTGCCGACTTGTTCGAAATTCTACACAAAAATTCGAGGACCGATCTCGCGTCCTGCTATTACATGTACCCGTTGACTGGATTCAAAATAGACTGTGAGTTGTCGTTGTACTCCTGCCGCTATTTATAGGAGAGATCTAATCCGACGTCCAACACATGGTTGGATTTTTTTATTTTCTTTTCTTTTTTTCCTTTTTTTATTTTTGTTATTTTTTTCCATGGCTGCAACTGATATTCCGTGAAATACAAATTCTCTCGGCTTTGCTTACCTCTATAATGATTGTGATGACCGGCGAGTGTTCAGTAAATTAAGTGCTGGTCCCAAGCCTTGGTTAAACTGAAACCTCTGTCCTTCTTTATTAGGTTTTCTTAGGAATTTATTTCGATGGAGTCCTTTAATAGCGCAGTCGAAGAAACTTCATATCTGGTCGACGGTCCACGGTCATAATTTCATTTCATGATAATATTTGAAGCAGTGCACGCACACATATCTGCTTGCTTCTTTTAATCGCCATGTAACGCTCATGCTCCTTTCATCTCTATTCGACTGTTCTCATAATCTGCCCAACACAACATACGTAACATTCACGTGGGAAGAATAGAAATCCGGCTATATCATTGTTAACATTAACAAAGAAAACTTTATCATTGTTAAAGGAAATGAAATATACTGGATGCCACGTTCCCATTGGAGTCTACCGATTTTACCGCTAGTGGGCCAGCATATGGGAGATAGGTCTCCGTCTTAACCTATTTCTCATGTGTTCTTTTGACTACATTACTGTTTGATGTTCGGAGTACCCATACCTTCATAACACCATTGGTAGTTTAATTCTCCGCTGAGGTTCTTTATGCCTGAAAATATTAGAGCTCTATGAACCATACTTTTATATAGAATTTCTTTGTCACGGTTGGCGATTGCTCGAGAAGTGGAGATAGAGGTCATCGTTTGTAGGTTTTCCGTATTAACTTTGTCTCGGGTTTCCTACCCTCCTCCTGTTAACTGACAGGTTGACAAGAAATTGTTGCTCCTCTTTAGCAAATGTTCAAATGTCTGTTAAGCTTAAGGGACTTAACTGCGGGGTCATCAGTCCTTAAACTTAGAAACTACTTATGGACTACCTTATACTAAAGACGACACAAACATCCATGCCCTACGGGAATTCGAACCCCCAACCGTAGCTGCCGTGCAGACTGCGACTGGCGTGCCACAGACCGCTCGGCCACTGCGGCCAGTCTCCTCTTTAGCAATATCAATCGTGAATGTTATATTACTAAAGATCGGTAGAGTTTAAATGCTGCACGTGGTCACACAAAAACATTGTCGTGCACGTAGGTATAGAAACACGTTGATTTCGTCTTGTATTGCAAGACATGCTTGTCCAGATACCTCATTTCATTGTATATAGAACAGTTCAGGCAGAATGATTACTCAGTACATACGCGCACTCAATAGTCTGTACCGTTGCAGGAGTCCAGAGAAATGCGCCGACGAAAACTGAACATGAATATGTAGAAAGCGACATATGGAAGTGGGGAAGCGTGTCAGAATGGCCGAAGTGGCAACGCACCACAAGTTTTCATAATGCCGCCGTTGTGTTCTCGCAACAGCCACCTCACAATGTGGTCAGAAATTCTCTTTAAAACTCTATTGTACAGCTGTAGAATCACCCTGCGGTAATTGTTCTTTGGATATTTGAGAGTGAGAAAACGGAAACCGGAAATTAAAAAAGTATAAAAGTAATTTTATTATGTACTCCAAGTGAGTGTGTCGTATGAACATTACTTTTCATAGTATTTATAAATGACCCAGTAGATAATGCCGGAATCTCCAAGAGACTAATCAGTGATGATGCTTTAACATTATGGAGGAGTAGCGACGCTGGAAAACTGTAAAGAAATGCGGGAGGATCTGAAGGTGAACGACGCTTGATGCAGCGAATGTCAGTTGACCCTCAGTATAGATAAATGTCACGTATTGAGAATAAATAGAAAGGAACATGTTAGTGTAAGATTGTGCGTTTGCAGAGCAGTCACTGGAAGCTGTTACTTTCATAAAATATCTGAAAATATGTGGGAGCATGCATAAGAAATTATTAGAACGATCACATAAAATTAATCCTCCGTAAGACAGATTAAGATTAATTGGAAGAATCCGCAATCAAAAAAGGAAGCAGCTTGCAAAACACTCGAATATTATTCTTCAGTGTGGCATTCGTAGCAGAATGTAGCCTTAGTGGGGATAGAATAGATCCAGAGGGAAGCAGCACGTCGCAGGTTCAATTAGCAAGCACGAAAACGTCACGGAGATGATTTTACAACTCCAGTGGCAGAGACTGCACAGGAAGTGTCCTACATCTTGGTATGACATATAGAGCGTATATTTCCATAATAATAAACCAATATATTTCTTCTGCTACATATATTTTGTGCGCCTCGGTTGCACAGTGGTAGAGTGCCAGACTACAAATCCAAAGGTCCCGGGTTCGATCCCCACCAGGTCCTGGGAGTTTTATCTGTCACTTTTCACTTCTTTCACCTCTGGCAGTATTGCTCATGTGAAAAATACCGAGTAGCACCGTGGTTCGGAACCCACGTTAAACTGTAGGTCCCCCTATAACTGGCTGGGTAAGTCAGTTCGAAGGTCGGAGGAAGGCAATGGCATACCACCTCAAAACAGGACCATGCCTAGTAAAGCACTGTGGTGTTCAAACCAATCTTCGGATTGTTGACTGCTTTACCTTTTTTTTTTTTACGTATATTTTACGAAAAGATAAAGTTTCGAGGCCACACGCCAACCATAATTGTCTAGAAGAAAACAAGAAGGAAGTGACAGTGACACACAAGTATCCTCCGCCACACAACCGTAAGGTGGTTTGCAGAGTACAGATATAGACGCAGAATCGTTCTTGTGGAAATGGCTGCCACCTGTCTGTGCCGGCGTGGCCCTCAAGGTTGCCTCTAAAAAGTAGCGTGCTGTTCCGTTCTATTATCCTGGCGCTACCTGCGAGGTCGACTGGTGTTGCTGACCACAGGCACCCACCATTATTGCCCACCAGGTCGGTTTGAGTGACGACTTAGAAGCAATCGAGAGGCAGGCTACTAGATTTGATTCTGCTGGCTTCGGTCAACATGCGAGCGTTATACAGATGGTTCGGGAACATAAACTGGAATCATCACAGGGAAGTCGAAGAGGAAATTTAGAGAGCATTCATTGGAAGCTGAATGCTGAACGATACATCGGTCGCAAACTTAAATTTCGCTTAATGATAACAAAGGTAAGGTAAATTGAGGCTCCCGTGGAGTATATAAACAGTATTTCCCATCGATCTGTTTGGTTCTAGAACAGGAAAATAAGCGAATAATAGTGCTAAGAAAGTAGCCTCCGCCACACACCATATGGTGATTTACAGAGTGTCACTATTCACTGTGGCTTAGTCTGATTGAAAAAATGCAAAAATCAATAAAATAAATATTGCGAACATAGAATCGCGGGTAACATCCACCAATCATAGCAGTAACGTGCTTGGGGTTGCTGTGCTGTTTAGAATGAAAGTTAAAAAAATGTTTTCTCATGAAATCATTTATAGTAAAGTCAATGAATTGACTGAAATTTTGCAATGTCTATTTTCTTCGTATATCAACAGATCCGACGGTTTACCGAGCCTGAAGCATGCGACGTATAAGTACCCCTGAGTAATGCATTCGTCTTCTACATTTCGTCAATTTACTGCCTATTCCCTATTTGTCCTCCTCCCCCCCCTCTCCCTCCCCCTCTATCCATACCCCGTCTCTGTCATCTCGCTCTTACCTTCCGTCTGTCTTCCATCCCCTCTTCCTCCTCCTTTCTCTCTCTTACCATTCCTCTGTCCATTTCCTCTTTCCCTCGTCTTAAATATTCAACAGGAAGAAATTAAATGTTGGGAACTTCAAATTTCGTTGTAACAGTGGAGAATCCCAGAAAGTCAGTCTTACAGAAAATAAAACGAAATAATGACAGTAATAAACATGTCTTTTGCAGACTTTGTGACTACGATGTTTTGATTTACACTGCTGTCAGCAGTGTGGACGTAGTGGCTGTGGAGTTGTAGCTGCCCGGTATGAGTCTATTATTGCAAATCAACCTTTCAAAAGTGTGGCTCGATGGCAAAGTACCAGGCTACGAATCCAAATATCGAGGGTTCGATCCTCGGTTAAGCCTTGGATTTTTGTCACTTCTCATTCCTTTTCCCTATGGAATTGTTATTTTTGCGAAAAATGCCTAGTTGCATCGTAGTTCTCCTTATAACTGGCTGGGTAACTCAGTTGGAAGGTGTGGGGAAGGGAACAGTATACCACCTTCAAACACGATCATGACTACTGAAACACTATAGTATTGAAATCAGTCTTCGGATTGTTGACCATACGTCCCTAGGATGCAATTTCAAGAAACGTCGTTACTTTCGTGTGGCACTTTTACCGCAGCACCTGATCGGAAAAGAGGGCCAATTTTCGATGTTCGGTTATTGTGACAATTGGAGATTTTAATATGCAGTAAGAAAGTATGCATTAGAGTTATATCGAATATAGATTTGAAGATAGCAAAACATCTTCGTTTCATCAGTCTTAACGGTTACGTACCGACATGATTGCTGTTTTGTGCACGTCTGTGATACCTGGACCATTAGAAAGGCTGAACGGCGAAGAATCGACTCCTTTGAGTTGTGGTGCTGGAGGAAAATTCTTAGAATTCCATGGACGGCAGAGAGAACCAACAGATCTGTATTATAGCAAATAAAACCAGATTTCTCCCTGGAAGGTCTAACATTAAAAGAAAAAGCTCACCTATTTTGGACACATAATGCGAAGCCATGCTTCACTGGAGAAAACATTAATGCTGGGGAAGATCGAAGGCACCAGAAGAAAAGGCCGTCAGAGGATGAGGTAGATGGGTGGCATCACAGAAGCAACGTTTTCCAACCTGTAGGGTCTACGAGAGAAAGTGCAGGACACAGGAAACTGGCGTGTTTTGGTTCATGGGGTCACGAAGACTCGGAATCGACTTAACGAATATATGTACAGGGTGTACCAGCTATCTTGTCCACCCAAAATATCTCTGGAACAATAACAGCTATTGGAAAACGACTTTCACCGGTATCAATGTACGGCTGGGGCCCATGAATGTACTTATTTGGAAACATTCTAAAACGAAAGCAATTTTTTTAACACAAACTTATGTTTTTTAAATGGACACCCTATATTTTTTCTTCAGTAATCCATAGCATGACAAATCACATAAACAATGGCGTTGATTGCATCGCAATGTTCCAATTACATCCCGAGATATTCCGACGCGAAGTTAACGCTTGAAAACCCCGAAATACGCTGTTAGCGCGCGTCCTGAGGCTCAGGCGTGAACCCCATGCTGCCCGTAATCGCGATGTGATTGACATGCGTAATCGCACTTCCATACTTACCTAGAGGTCCGAAACGAATAATACGGTCTGCTGCCACCAACTCTCATAAGCACATAATGTTTTCCCTCTTGCACGTTTTGTGTGTCTACGTACACAATATGAACCAGTACCGATCAGTATACACCAGTCAGGTTGTCTTATTTATCCTGCACACCCAAAATAAGGTTTATCAAATGCGTTAAATCACCCATTGTGCCTTTCGCGCACTCGTTCATCCGCGGCCTAGCTCTACCGAGACACGCAGACCGTATTATTCGTTTCGGACCTCTTGGTAAGTATGGAAGTGCGATTACGCATGTCAATCACATCGCGATTACGGGCAGCATGGGGTTCACGCCTGAGCCTTAGGACGTGCGCTAGCAGCGTATTTCGGGGTTTTCAAGCGTCAACTTCGCGTCGCAATATCTCGGGATGTAATTGGAATATTGCGATGCAATTAACGCCATTGTTTATGTGATTTGTCATGCTATGGATTGCTGAAGAAAAAAATATAGGGTGTCTATTAAAAAAAAGGTTGTGTTAAAAAAAAATTGCTTTCGTTTTAGAATGTTTCCATATATGTAGATTCATGGGCCCCAGCCGTACATTGATAGCGGTGAAAGTCGTTTTCCAATAGCTGTTATTGTTCCAGAGATATTTTGGGTGGACATGATAGATGGGACACCCTGTATATAATATATAATCACCTTTCGAAATGTATAACTGTGATTGGCCTCGTTGTATATTTTGGTATTCACATCGGTACTTCAGTTTTAGGGTTATCTGATTAATTAGATTATTAGACTGCTGATTTTTGAAGTTGTCTGCGATTAATGTGGCTTCACAATTTTGCATAACACACTTGCAAGGAATCCTAGGGGCAGTAGACCGCAAATCGTAACTAGTTTCAGTGTCTCTTAGACAAGAATGTGACATGGAGTTGGACACGGAATTTTTGCGCGTGTCGATGTGCAGTTAAGACCGCCTGCAGTCAGCACGGCGACAATCGGCTGAATCCGCAGCGTCAGAGGAGGGCAGCGCCGCTAGCGGGACAAAGGCGCGGCGCGGCGGCAGGAATAGCGGCGCCGAGTGGGCGCGAGTGGACGGCGAGGCGAGCCACTGGGCACCTGCAGGCGGCGCGTGCTCGGCGGGACTGGGCTGCCCTGCCTCTGCAATGCTGGCGCCCCTTCACCACGTTTCAAAAGACGACCCCCTCCCCTCCGGTTCCTAGGACTTCCACTCCTAGTCAATCTTCTTCGCAGTGGCATTCAGCTATGACGTCTTATTTTCACATACCGCACTCGTACGAAGTGCGATCTGCTGGGTGCACTGAAGGGAATAGGCAAAGAGAAAAAGAAGATATCTAAAGAAAATAATCACTACGTTTACATGTAACATCTTCCGGAAGACGAAACAGGATTTTCGTATACCGCTTTACACTGTCGTGTTTACACGGCACAGCCTGACTCGGATTTCCTTATACACTTTAGACGGCGGCTGAAAAACAGCTGATTCAGTTCCTGATTTAGTCAGCAAAATCGCTATTTTTCTTTAGTTAAATACACAGATTAATGCTCACTCTAATATTCGTACCTTTATTTACATTAGAAAATATCACTCTGTTCATATGTGCAGAAAATTCTTACCAAAGGAACACAATCTGACAAGCCAAGAACGCTTCAAAAAACGGTTGCGTTTACATGGCCACAAAAATCGATTGTGGAACTCGAAAACCGCTTTAGAGAAGTGGATTTCCAGACTCGATTTTGGAGTGTTTACAAGACCAACGAAAAGTGGAATTGAGAAATCGGTATACGAAATTCGTTCTTGGGAGCCCATGTAAACGGGGTGAATATTACGATGAGTATCCAGAAAGCAAGGTTTTTTATTTTTATTTATTTTTTTACACCAAAGACAACATAACTCCTAGAAAATGATAAAGAACACCTATTCGTCGACCCACCAGAGGGAAATTTTATTGGCTCAGTCTTGAGGATGTATACAACACGCCATAACACGCAGCCATACGTAGTGAGTACAGTCACCAGAACGTGGTAATATCGACGCTAGTACCGTGTATACTCTACTTTTGCAGCAATGCGAGCTGCAGTTCTCCCGTGGAGATGTTCATAGAGGTGCCGAGTGTAGTCTTGCGGAATGGCCTGCCATGCTGTTTGCACCTGGTGCCTCAGTTGGGACAGATTTCGTGCCGGTCATGCAGATCGCGCTAGATGACGTTTAATCCAATTTCAAACACGCTGAATGGGGAACAGCTCTGGGGAACGTACTGGCCAGGGTAGCTAATGTACACCGTGAAGTACACTTCGGTTGGTACGCGATACATGTAACGTGCGTGGTCCTGTGAAAACAGATTGCCTTGTTGGTCCATAAACGGTAGCAAGAAGAGTTGATTTACGGTTTTAGTGTACCGTTCAGTGTTCAATACTCACTGTACGATCACCAGAGGTGAACGACCAGTGCAGAATATGGCACCCACACCGTGATGCTGGGTGTTGTCAACGTATGCCTGTGTCGTATACACTGCATATTTTCGCGCTCCCTTGCACGACGCCGCACACGCCTATGACCATCATTGGCACTGAGTCAGCAGCGACTCTCATCACTGAAGACGACACGGCTCTATTCGTCCTTCCACAAGCGCCTATCACGACACCACTGGAGGCGGACTGAACGATGTTGGTGAGTGAGCGGAAGACGTACGCATCAGAGGTCATCCTGGTGTGGGGAGCCATCTCGCACCAACAAGGCGATATTCTTTTCCAAAAGGAAAGTGCTGGTCCTTGTCTATCCCGTACCATCTAAAGTGCTGTCAAGGAGCACGTCAACTTCCCTGGCCAGCGTTATGCCCAGATCTTACTCATCGAGCATGTTTGGAACCGGAGCAAACGTCACATTGCGTTGTCTGCTTGAGCGGCACGAAATCTGGCCAACTGGTACAACAGGTGCAATGCACACATTCTGATGACAGTATTCACGTGCATACTGCTTAGTGTGATCATGTATACGAATGTGTCAATAAATTTTCCCTCTGCTATGTCGACGAATTCATGGTGTTCTTATTTTCATTTTCCAGGAGTGCAGTTACACGAAAAACTTAATTGGCAACAGATACTGCAATATTTGAGCTATTTCTGACATTGTCACTAAAAGAATTGAGACACTTGTCATGGATCAACTTTTGGATTCCTGTGTCGTAGAACCCACCTTGTCACAGTCGTCGTCAACTCTTCGTAGTTCGGAAGACAGTAATTTGATTAGGTGCACGAAAAGATTGAAATCGCTGGGACGAAAGATCAGGATTATATGCGGATGGTTCAAACAGCTGCCACTCGAATTCCTGCAAAACAATTGCGGTGCGCCAAGCCTTATGGGGACGGGCATTGTCGGGGACGGCGCAGCACCTGCAATAAGCATTCCACGCCGCCTCCTGAATGGCACGTCACAGTTTGCGCATTTTTTCACAGTATCCATCAGCGTTCACTGTCTCACTTCGGACAGGAAATCAATGAGCAGAATGCCCTGCCGGTCCCGGAACACAGTGCACATCTCTTGCTGCGCCAGCAGTCAGTTTGAATTTCGTCTTGACCGGAAGTGCACTACGACGCCAATGAAATGGCTATTGATTGGTTTCCGTGGTAAAGTGCGAAATAGCACGTCTCGTCGCCCGTGACGATCCTGTCGAAGAACTCGTCGGCGTCGTCATGATACCACTGTAGCAATGTCACTACTGTTCCATAGCGTTTAGTTTTGTGTTCTGCTGTCAGATTTTTCGGCACCCTCCTGGCAGTCTCGTGAACAGCAGGTGCTGAGTGACGATTTCGTGCTATAACGATCGCGATTTATGCTGGAGAACACCCTAATTGTAAAGCGACTATTCTCCAGGGTGCTCTGCCGCACCAGCGCAACCAGGTGGTCACTGATAAAAGGACGGCCTGTCACTGCGCCTTCACTTGGATACTTTGTCGACCTTCCGAGGGAAAAAAAGGCTCACACCAACGACGCACCATCTGTTTGCCCATGATGTTCTGCCGGTAAACCTGACGGAGTTGACGATGAATTTCGATGAGCGTTACGTTTTGTGCGTTACCCCTCATCGAACGAATATTGGACGCCATTTCGGGACACTGCTGTCGCGGTACTGGCACCCAGCAGGCGGGTATTTCATTGTCATGTCATACATCTGTCGCTCATCCGCAGTTTTCCCACCTAATTACCTTTACTGTAAAGGAAGCGACAACGGGGGAACTTTCTTTCTGGCTGCGCCTCGTATAACAAGGATGGCGTGGTGGACTGGACTGACTTTACACCTCATACACACAGGACTTGATTCTGTTTATAACCCAAAGACATTATTCTTCACAAGGTTACTAGGCAACAATATGCCTGATACCGTAAAGGTGGCCGAGGGGACTGAGGCGCTCCAGTCAAGGTCTGCACGGCCACAACGGTCGGGGGTTCGAATCCCTCCTCGGGCATGGATATTTGTGCCGTCCTTAGTCTTAGTTAGTTCATAAGTAGTTCGTTACTTTAGGGACTGATGACCCCGTAGTTAAGTCCCATAAGCTTTACAAACATTTTAACATTTTGATACCGTAAACGCAAACAATATTTCAAATCAAGACAATATTCAATACTTACTCCAGGAAAGAAACACATGTTTCCCTTAAAAGCTCAAATAAAACCATGCATGTCGTGCTGGAACCCATCACATTAATAAAACACTTACTAATATTAACAGCTAATAACGAACAAAATCGTTGGATTACACCGCATTAGATTCGGACTTTTCATCTATTAAGGTAAGAACTCTTAAAACTCGGTACTCCTATTTGCTGTCTAGTGAACAACAAATTGAATCTTATGAAAAAACTGCCTTGTACTGTTCATAAAATAAATCATATCTCCCCTTTTCATTTTTTACTAAATTCTTTGCCCGAAGTTAAGAAGTTAGTCAATATCTTCGCCTGACGCAGCAGTTAAGTTTCCGAATGTGACCTCGACAGCACACAGCTCCTGACTTCCACACAATGGTGGCACCCTCACCCACCTTGGATGCAGATCACTTCATTGTTCCTCGGACTGGAACTGCAGCTGAAGCCTTTCCTTGAATTTTAAGCCCCAGCCGTACTATTTTCATCGGAGCAGTGTTACTCAGCTAAATGTTGAGTGTTACACCGTCTTTTCCTGATGTCTGACTACAATCTATGCTAATGCTCGTTGGTCATTGTCAGTTAACTTCGAGTTTCGCCCGCTATTTCTCTTCGCCAGTGATGTTCTAACTAGTTTTGTGTACACTGTCATTTCCATGGATACTTTCGCTAATGAAAGTCTTGAAAGATCTTGCATTTCACCAATCACATTTGTGTTGACTGACGCGGAATAAAAGGCATAAATATGCTGCAAGGTGAAGTCCAAAGTTTGGACGTCAGTTGTGCACTGTGGTCTCGTCTCACTATTCACACGTTCGCAGTGGTTCCAACTTGCAACAAGATGTAATATTCTTCACAGTGTTCGTATTACATAACTTCCAACTTTTTCACAATGCCCGTAAAATTTACGACAACTGTAGCATTTTAAGCTTTTACGGATGGACGGTGTCATTTTACGGCTTCGTGGGCAAAAATTTGAAACGTTAGCATTTTATAAGCACCCCACTTCCGTACAATAGATTGTTTGCGTGGGTCGAAGGCAAGTCTACGATAGTCGATAACTCATTCTTTGACGTGATGAATGTGTCATTAGAATTGCATTTAAAGCCGGGATAACAGTTCTTCTTTGTGAATCTAAGGCATCGACAGGCTCCGCAAATTGAAAGAAGTGTGGTAATAGTTACTGGCATTCAGACATGGAACATAGTGAACGACCTCCAGGATACGGATAAATCCATTTTCTTTTTATCAATAAGAAAGTACTGTTGTACTGCCTGTGACAGCATCATTAACAAGTTTACACTCAAGGTTTTGACAAAATTGAAGATGCTCCTTTTTCTTCCATTCGTCTTAATTTTTTCGGAAAATTTTCCTTTAAATATTATGTAAGGAATGGAATGAAACTGCAGATAATGTAGTGAATGAGCTTCGGAGGCAGTTAATAGTTCTTCAGGTAGATGATAGTTCGGTTGCAAATCAATGTGCTGTAAATGATTCCAGTTGAAATTTGAAGAATCCGTAGAGCCTATTCTCATAATGCCCCATAACAATGCAGAACGTCAAAAATAGAAAAGAATTCATGTCGAATGAAAGTGTGGAGTATTTCTACTTTGGAGACCAATAGCTCTGGCAGGTGTTATGACAAAACATTTTTCCAAGACTTCTTGAAGAAATCTAAGAAGGCCACAACTACATCTTTGAAGTCGAACTATCATTTCCTTTGCAGCGTGTATTAAATTATTTTTTGCCTGTGTTACGTCGAACTATTTTTATTTTGTAAAGCTTTGTTCAATTACCCTTCTTAATTTATGAAGGTAGTCCTGTTGTGTATGCTCCAAACCAATCACGCCTGCTGCTCTTTAACCTGGGTTTCTTGTGGATTGTTATGTTCATTTAGAAATATTGCCCTTATGATGCAAGCAGATATGATTTCATTGACGTATCCCATTAAACAATGAATTACTGTATTTTGTAGCCCTGAGATATTATAATTTTCGTGAAGCCGGGGTTTGTCGAAATTAATCAGCCTTCTTGTGGCACGTGATTTTTACTGATAGCCCTTGAAAAGTTGGAAGGTATGATATTATTTTGCTCATCCCCTGTATATCTGGGTACTGATTTTATACGAGGTATGTCCACAAAGTAAGATCCGTTAGTTTTATATAACCAAACAAACGTGTACAGATGCAGAAAAAATATTTATTGTACAAAAATATACAACTATTAAAGTACTTTTCTACATAGCTTCCGAAATTTTGTAGGTATTTGTCATAGCATGGCAGAAGTCTTTGTGTGCCTTCTTCGTAGAAGGTTGCCGCCTGTATATTCAACCATGTGGTAACATGTTCTTTCAGCTCGTCATCGTCGCTGAAGTGTTGACCACCATGGACAGGTTTTAGGTGTTAGAAGGAAGTCGCTAGCAGCGAGACTGTACGGAGGATGATCAAACACGTCCCAGTGAAATTCCCGTAAGAGTTGTTTGGTCACATTCGCCTTGTGAGGTTGGGCGGCAACGTGAAGGGAAGAAGAAGGCTTCTTTCATCTCTTCTTACATCTAAAATCTGTCCTAGGTGGTCAACACTTCAACGATGATGAGCTGGAAGAACATATTTGCCACATAGTTGAATACACAGGCGGCAACCTTCTATGAAGAAGGTACACACAAATTAGTGCCACGCTATGACAGGTGCCTAGAACATTTCGGAAGTTATGTAGAAAAGTAGTTGGACAGTTGTAGATTTTTATGCAATAAATATTTTGTCTGTATCTGTACACGTTTGGTTTATATAACCAATCGGAATTTACTTTGTGGACATGCCTCGTATATAACACATCTATTTACGGCATGATTGCAGATGCGATCTTCACAGGGAAATGATAGATTCCTGGTAAATGAAACGCGAACACTGTGCGGTAGTTCGGCTTTATTTTTCTGGAGTGAATCAGCCTTCTTTCTTCTCCTCCTGCTGCTGGCTCTTAGCCAAAGGCAAAAATCGTAAATCGGGAAAGCGGGGAGAGTAAGAAGGGCCGCAGTGCAGCAGCTCCGGAGCGATCGCCGACAAACCGCGCTGTTCTCGCAGCTCCGTTTCAAGCGAGGCATTCGCTTCCAGGGTGCAGAGCTTCCGTTCTGGTGTTTACGTAACATGAGGACTGGGTGCAATGCACAAGGTTTCACCAGTCTTCAACATTCACTGACAGCGGACCTTACGTAACTGTTGACGTCCGCTTTTAACACGTCTGTCAATTCGGAAGCTTGCTTAAGCTGCGTCGCACAGCTATACCCGTGACTGCAATGTATGCGGAAACGACATTCGGCAGAAGTGCTCTGATCGCTACAACACGACTTACCATAAGATTAGGATAAGAAGACAATGTGAACTTCCCTATATTAGAAAAGTCAATAGCGGTTGCTACCACTACGGTGGAAAACCTGGCAATATATATGGCAATCGGTATCGTGATAGTTTCTAAATATTTAGTGCAGGAAAATGTCTTGTTCCCATTGCTAACAGAAACCTTAAAACTCGCAGCTCGTAGCTCATGCAGTGCTCGCGAGTGTAACTGGGAAGCGTTCATACTTTTAATTATTTAGGGTCAATTGCCAATTTTTGCACAATGCAGATATCTACTTGCAAGACTTTCAGAGAGAAGCTCATTTTCTCGTCATTGCTCGGTGCACCGAAATCTTGCTAATTAGAAAAACAGTTAACAGCGATTTTGATCATGGCAACAGTCAGTGGCGACGCGTCATGTGTATTCAGTGGTTCAGTGAGCTTGCATAAAAGTCTTATCGTCAAAATTAAAAGTATTATTCATTTAAAGTATCATTATTCGTTCCCTTCTCGTATCAGATCATTTTACTTGCAATTTTCAAAATATTTTTATCACGTCAGAAACTTCTATGTTGTGCAGATAGCACCCATAACTTCCATAGCGCTGCCCACCCACTGCTGAGATTCAGAATCTGTTTTGAACCTCGTGAGAGTATGAGCGCTCCTTCGGCAGGCAGGAGCCAGGGGAATCGTCGTTAGTAACAGCTGCGTTTGTGCCTCCATGTTACTCTATGGCGGACGCACGAATTAGCCCGAACGCAAGCCAAATATAGTTAGTTCTCGCACCTTACTTTGCGGATGCACAAAGCCTACCTGAAGGCAATATCAGCGCCCATCAGCTCTTTTGGCGCATTGAAAATTTACAAAGAAACACGTCATATTTGATGTAATTTTTTATAACTAAATGTCAATATTTGAAACATAGCTGTGACTCAGGAAACCAAAAGTAATAAAATAAGCAAAGCACTTGCGCAAATTGTAGGTTATTAACTATTTGGCTGATTTTATTAATTTTGCTAACTAAATACCAAATAATGACGCAACAGTTGTGAAAAGCTTTCCGAAGATTCTAAAGTAAATAATAATTGCGTTATTAATCGCATACTGTAAGAATTCCCATGTTGTTGAAGACATTACATTATGAAGTGAGACCAGTAGAGTTTGCGTCCAGCCACAAGCTATAGTTGTTCCCTGATCTTCGCGTTTATAACATACTATCTTTTATCCGCGGCTTCGCTCGCGTTCATCTCTTGGCATACGTGTGAAAGACCATCGAAAGTTACGACCAGAATCATCAGGATAAAACAAAAGTTTCCAATATTTCGGTTTAAATAAAACCGTGCGTAGAATGACGGTAAATGCAGTCCTCTTTTATCGAGATGAAAATTTGTAAGTAATAAAAGAAACCATGTTTGTTACGTCTTGACTAACCGCCGACTGAAGAAGTTGTACTTCATACCATATATAACGTGTAAATTACGCAGGATACAAATGACATCGAAGTCGGTTCAGTGGTTTGAAGACGTTGACGTCTTGTGTAAGTATTGTATGCATTATGTTGAAACCTGTTATGTACGACTTATCAACCATTAAAAGAATTTTGCTAAAGGTGATAAATTTCAAACGTGAAAGAAGAAATAGCTTTTATAAGAAGTTTTAAAGAGTCTGAGAAGTTATAAAAAATGTTGATGCTCAGCTCTTCCATATTTCGAGTTATATACTTAAAATAAACAAATCTCGTGGATTACACACTTTCTAAAGTAGCCTATGATCTTCTTCAGCGTGCTAGCTATCTCCATACGTAATTTCAACAAAATCGGTTAAGCTGTTTAGTCGAGAAAGCGTAACAGATTCTTTCGCTTTTATAATATTAGTATGGATATTGGAACTTGGAATCCTATAATGACTTTTGTCTTGCTACTTGCCACAAATTTGTGGCAGTTTTTTTCCGAGTATGTCGTCATATCGATTGCCAGTGACGTTTATATTCCACCAACCCATTCAGGTCATGTAACAAGAAACAACAAAATTTGGCCGTTTGTTGACCCTTCGTGATGGGATGATCATGGCTCCAAAGTTCATTAACCCTTAGTTGTCTATAACGAAAAATTTCCTCGAGAGAAATGTCTGGCAGGGGCAGATTTTGCAAGTTATCAGCATATAATAGCTGCGGTATCTTTAGAAATGCACAATTTCTTTACTGCACCAGTTTTAGGATAAAATGTTTTTGTCGTTATTCTGTGCAACATTACGTTCAGCATTATCAGCTACTAGCTTACATGCCCGTGCTTCGCAACGGTTGTTAAAGAGGGACCAGTGTATATCATGGTTTTTTAGGATTGCGGACCTAGGTCAGCAAAAACAGAATGCTTGTTGGATCGCTCTGTCAATAAACTCAGTTCTCCTAGCCAAGATGTCAAATTTAAGGAGAAGTCATTGTCAAAAGCTATGAATGTTTTTCATACAAAAACTGATTGTTCAAAGAGGATTCAACATCAATACTCTACTCTCTACACTCTGCCGTAAGGAAAATCGTAGCCCTTGTTTCAGTGTATTACACATTAGTTATGTGAATAAAATACTCGTCATCGCCATTTATTAGTTATTTGGTGTACTATGTAATTAATAGCGCCTCTATTGGATATTTGCTATACTACGCTGCAATTCAAAAGTAGCGTACACCAGAAACTACATATTACGATATATATTCTTCCCCTGAACCGATTTTGATTAAATGAAGCTTAAATGTTGCCCCAAGGTACTATAAGATCATCTATGGAAACCCATGAAAGTTCATATAGTACTCTTGGAGATTTGCTATACTACACCATATTTATAAGCATAGTATACATACAAACTTCAGATTGAGATTTCCTTTCCCATCCTTACCCAAACAATCCGAGCTTAAGCTCCGCCTTTACGTTGTCGACGGGGCGTTAATATTCCTTCCTTCCTATCTTCCTTCCTTCCTGACTATAAACAATATTTCTTGTCCAGGATACAATATGGATATTTTCTGTGGAGAGTCCATGCATGAGCAAGCAATATAAAGCTGTCCGTGTGAGAAACATGGAGATTTCAAATACACTCCACAGTATTGAGTCGATTGCCCTGTGATTTATTAATCATAATAGAAAATGCAAGTCCCACTGAAAACTGCAGTCTCTTACAGTTAAAAGCCAGATCTGTCGGAAATAATGGGTATTCGTCGGATGTACTCTGTTTCATTCTCTTCTCTTCCTTACAGCTCTATAGATACGTATTGCTTCTTTCTACAGCGGTATGCGCTTCACAGTTCAAAGTTGCTTCAGAGTTTTCAACGGCACTGTCAGGAATTTCCTTAAGCTCACTGGAATACAAGAGAGTCTTAGCAGTAAATAAGAAATGTAATATACATCGTGTGAAAAGTTTTAACCCATCGCAGTATACATGATCTCATATTTAGTGAGTTATATGTTGTACAGTTGAATAATTTTTCAGGTATATTGTCATTTGTATAAGTGTTGTATGTCTGAAAAATCTGTTGGGAATGTAATTAGAAGTAATAGATTAAAACTTGGTGCTTGATGGGACAGTTTTCATGAACGTTACTGTTTATGTGCTCGTATCTCATGAACTACGTGTCGTACTGTGATACAATTTAGAAAGTACATTCAACTATATGTGTGTATACTGTTTGTAAAGTTTCCTGCAGGTACAATATCTAGTGTAGAAATTATAAATTTCGGCATTATCCGAATGCCGTAGTTTTACTCCGTGAACAGCGGGAAAGTAGTAAGCAAGAAACTTTTTCCTTTCATCATTTTGCTATGGTTGTCAGCGAGAAAAAGTTTCCTAAAGGTTCGAAATTATGTTAAAAGTTTGTTGCAAGTCGCTAAGTGCTCTCCTTCTCAAATAGTGGATTGATAAAGTCGCAGTATCACGTGCCGCAAGACGGAGAAGTTTGTGACGTCATATCTCCTGACCTATCGGTCCTATCGCAAAATCGTTTCTTAGTTGACGTCTACTACCTATTCTGTATTCGTCCCTCGGTCTCCCTCTAAGATTTCTACCCCACACGCTTCCTTCTAAAGCTAAATTAACAATTCCTTGATGTCTCAGAATGTGTCCAACCAATCTCTCTCTCTTCTCTTAGTCAGGATATGCCAGAAACTCCTTTTCTCCCCGATTCGGTTAAGCACCTATTCATTAGTTACGTGATCTACCTATCTAATTTTCATCATTCGTCTGTAGCACCACATTTCAAAAGCTTCTATCATCTTTTTATCTGAACCCCTTATCATCCACGTTTCACTCCCACACAATGTTCCAATCCACACAAATGCTTTCAGAAAGGACTTCCTAACATTTAAATTAATATTAGATGTTAACAAATTTCGCTTCTTTAGAAATGCTTTTCTTCCCATAGCCATTCTGCATTTTATATCTCCTTTACTTCGGCCATCAGAAGTTATCTTGCTACCCAAATAACAATATTCATCTAAGTTTTACTACTTTTATAGTTTCATTACCTAATCTAATTCCTTCAGCATCGCCTGATTTCTGACATTGCCTTCGTTTTACTCTTGTTCATGTTCATCTTATATCTTCCTTTCAAGACACTGTCCATTCCATTCAATTGCTTTTCCAGATCTTTTGCGGTCACTGACAGAATTACTATGTCATCAGCAAACCGCAATGTTTTTTATTTCTTCTCCCTGCACTTTAATGCCCTTTCGAAATTTCTCCTTCCATTCCTTGACTGCCTGCTCAATGTACAGATTGAACAACCCTGTCTTACTCCCTTCCGAACCTCTGCGTCCCTTTCTTGCCCTTCGACTCTAATAACCGCTGTCTGGTTTTTGTATAGGTTGAATATAACTCTTCGCTCCTTATATTTTACCACTGCTACCTTCAGAATTTGGAAAAGTGTATTCCAGTCGACATTGTCAAAAGATTTCTCCAAATCGACAAACGCTAAACACGTAGGTTTCCCTTTCCTTAGCCTATCTTCTAAGATAAGTCGTAATGTGAGTATTGCCTCCTGTGTTCCTACATTTCTCCTAAATCCAAACTGATCTTCCCCGAGGTCGATTCCAGAAGTTTTTCCATTCGTCTACTACCTATGAACTACATTCCTGCCAAATTTCAGCTCCATAGGTGAAGTAGTATTAGAGATTTCGTGTTTAGTCAGTGAGTGAGTGAGTGCGTGCGTGAGTGAATGTATGTGTCCTTTCGCTTTTATATAGATAGAGATTTGCTAAGAAAGTGGAGACGACCTTTTATCAAGCTCGGTGATTCAATTAACTGGAAAGGTAAATTTTTTGGCGCAGTAAAAGTAGTGATCCGTCAGGTCACCAGCGGTCACTACCGACGGCATATACTCTCCCCCCTCCCTCCCTCCTTCCCTCCCTCTCTACGTGTGTGTGTGTGTGTGTGTGTGTGTGTGTGTGTGTGTGTGTGTGTGTGTGTGCGTGCGTGCGTGTGCGCGCGCAGTCGTTCCTATTTCAGACCGCTGGACACGGAAAAGATCGACGACGTGTGCGTTGCGCAACGGCGCGGCCTATTACAGAAGCCGTTGGGCGCAGGAAGACCCTCAGCGCCGGCAGAATCTCAGTGCGCAGCGCACAAGGGCGCGGCATTAATCTCTGAATAAAAGCGGCGCGGACAACCGGCTGTGGGCAGCGGTGCGGCTTCCGGCGCTAGGAGGGCCGGACACTGCACACAGCGCGTGAGCACCAGGGGCGCTACACTGCTCGCCACTGAAACTGCTGCACCAAGGAGACATGCAGATCATAAACGGCTGTTCATTGAACAAATCTATATCTATAAATGTGAATGTCTGTTCGGTGTACGTTTATCACGTCTGAACCGTAAGACATAAAGAGCTAAAAGTTTGTACAGTGACTAATGTCTACCCGGGAAGGCTTTAGGCGCGGTTTTATGGTGATCGGGCGGCTATTTTTCTATATATATTAATATGAATGTCTGTTCGGTGCACGCTTATCACGTCCAAACGACAAGACTCAGAGACTTGAATATTTGTACAGTTACTAATTTATACCTGAGGAAGGTTTTTAGGCACGGTTTTATAGCGATCTGATAGATACACACCTGGAAATTGAAATAAGAAGACCGTGAATTCATTGTGCCAGAAACGGGAATCTTTATTGACACATTCCTGGGGTGAGATACAACACATGATTACACAGAAAGAACCATAGGCACATAGACACAGGCAACAGAGCACGCACAATGTCGGCACTAGTACCGTGTATATCCTCCTTTCGCAGCAATGCAGGCTGCAATTCTCCCATGGAGACGATCGTAGAGGTGCTGGATGTCGTCCTGTGGAACGGCATGCCATGCCATTTCCACCTGGCGCCTCAGCTGGACCAGCGTTCGTGCTGGACGTGCAGACCGCGTGAGACGACGTTTCATCCAGTCCCAAACCTGCTCAATGGGGGACAGATCCTGAGATCTTGCTGGCCAGGGTAGTTGACTTACACCTTCTAGATCACGTTGGGTGGCACGGGATACGTGTGGACGTGCATTGTCCTGTTGGAACAGCATGTTCCCTTGCCGCCCTAAGAATGGTAGAACGATGGGTTCCCCCGTGCACTGTCCAGTGTCCCCTCGACGATCACGAGAGGTGTACGGCCAGTGCAGGAAATCGCTCCCCACACCGTGATGCCGGGTGTTGGCCCTGTGTGCCTCGGTTGTATGCAGTCCTGATTGTGGCGCTCACCTGCACGGCGCCAAACACGAGTACGACCATCACTGGTACAAAGATAGAAGCGACTCTCATCACTTAAGACGACACGTCTCCATTCGTCCCTCCATACACGCCTGTCGCGACACCACTGGAGGCGGGCTGCATGGTGTTGGGGCGTGAGCGGAACACGACCTAACGGTGCGCGGGACCGTAGCCCAGCTCCATGGAGACGGTTGCGAATGGTCCTCGCTGATACCCCAGGAGCAACAGTGTCCCTAATTTGCTGGGAAGTGGCGGTGCGGTCCCCTACGGCACTGCGTAGGCTGCGACGGTCTCGGCGTGCATCCGTGCGTCGCTGCTGCCCGGACCCAGGTCGACGGGCACGTGCTCCTTCCGCTGACCACTGGCGACGCCGTCGATGTACTGTGGAGGCCTCGCGCCCCACGTGTTGAGCAATTCGGCGGTACGCCCACCCGGCCTCCCGCAAGCCCACTATACGCTCTCGCACAAAGTCCGTCAACCGCACATACGGTTCACGTACATGCTGTCGCGGCATGCTACCAGTGTTTAAGGCTGAGATGGAGCTCCGTATGCCACAGCAAACTGGCTGACACTGACTGCGGCGGTGGCCAACCGCTGCGCAGCTAGCGCCATTCGACGGCCAACACCGCGGTTCCTGGTGTGTCCGCTGTGCCGTGCGTTTGATCATTGCTTGTACTGCCCTCTCGTAGTGTCCGGAGCAAGTATGGTGGGTCTTACACACCGGCGTCAATGTGTTCTTACTTCAATATCCAGGAGTGTATTTAGTAATTTGAAGACTATAACACGAAATGCAGAACAATAATGATTCTTTGAAAATTATATTTACTCTTGGGAAATGGTTTTATTGGTTGCATGATTGCTTGAGGGTTAATAATGATAAAAGGGTGGAATATATTGGGCTGGAAAGTTATCGGTGTATATAAAATTCTACGTTTGTGTGTAATATTTCGCTCTGCAGCGAAAACTACAGAATGCAAACGAATGGTGTGTGTCTAATTGTTGTCCGAAGTCTCCCGTTGTACACCATAGCAGTTCCATGCCGACAGCTATAAGGGGGTGGAAGATACGGTGGTTGAAAGTCGTCAAATTATAAAAAAATTGGACTGAAGGCCAGCGATAACGTTTGCCACTCTATAGCAAGGAGATTACGTGTAGCGAGACGTGATGCCACAGACCATATCTTTGGTCTATGCGTGCTACATTGACTTTAGCTCTTTCTCTGTAAGAATAATCATACGAATAAGGAAATATAAATAAAGCAGTAAAAAAGACATTTCTTTTAATACATCTCTTTAAAAAATTCTATTTGACGTTTCGCGCATTACATCAAGTGATCCATCTGTGATATTATTGCAATCATTATTGTTGAATTTAGTGATTGGATTCTTCGAAACGAGTGCTTTTTTACCTGTGATTTCTTTTATATTCTCTGATAAATATAACATGTTTTTAGAAAAAAGGAGATGGATAGAGAGAGAGTGGATAGGAAAAAGTACTAACTCAAGGTTCGAATAAATAAATAAATACCCGGGCAACGCCGGGTTTTCAGCCAGTATACTATACTAGAACTGACATTTTCACGCAATTTGGGTGCATAGATCCTGAGAAATCAGTGCCCAGAATAACGGCCGTAATAACGGCCTTGATACGCTTGGGCATTCAGTCAAACGGAGCTTGGATGGCGTGTACAGGTACGATGCCCAGGCAGCCTCAACACAATACCACAGTACATCAAGAGTAGTGACTGGCGTATTGTGACGAGCCAGTTGCTCGGCCACCATTGACCAGACTTTTCAATTGGTGAGAGATCTGGAGTATGTGCAGGCCAGGGCAGCAGTCGAACATTTTCTGTATCCAGAGAGGCCCGTACAGGACCTGAAACATGCGGTCGTGCATTATCCTGCTGGAATGTAGGGTTTCGCAGGGATCGAATGAAGGGTAGAGTCACGGGTCGTAACACATTTGAAATGTAACGGCTGTCGATGCGAACAAGAGGTGACAGAGACGTGTAACCAATGTCACCCCATACCATCACACCGAGTGATACGCCAGTATGGCGATGACGAATACACGCTTCCAATGTGCATTCACCGCGATGTCGTCACACACGGATGCGACCATCATGATGCTGTAAACAGAACCTGGATTCATCCGATAAAATGACGTTTTTTCATTCGTGCACCCAGGTTCGTCGTTGCGTACAACTTCGCAGACGCTCCTGTCTGTGATGCAGCGTTAAGGGTAACCGCAGCCATGGCCTCCAAGCTGATAGTCCGTGCTGCTGCAAACGTCGTCGGACTGTTCGTGCAGGTGATAGTTGTATAGCAAACGTCCCCATCTGTTGACTCAGGGATCGAGACGTGGCTGCACGATCCGTTACAGCCATGTGGATAAGATGACTGTCATCTCGACAGCTAGTGATACGAGACCGTTGGGATCCATCACGGCGTTCCGTATTGTCCTCCTGAACGCGCCGATTCCATATCCTGCTAACAGTCATTGGATCGCGACCAACGCGAGAAGCAATGTCGCGATACGGTAAACCGCAATCGCGGTAGGCCACAATCCGACCTTTTTAAAAGTCGGAAACGTGATGGTGGGCATTTGTCCTCCTTACACGAGGCATCACAACAACGGTCACCAGACAACGCTGGTCAACTGCTGTTTGTGTACGAGAAATTGGATGGAAGTTTGCTCATGTCAGCACTTTGTAGGTGTTGCCACCGGCGCCAATCTTGTGTGAATGCTCTGAAAAGCTAATCGTTTGCATATCACAGCAGCTTCTTCCTGTCGGTTAAATTTCGAGTATGTAGCACTTCATCTTCGTGGAGTAGCAATTTTAATGGCCAGAAGTGTACGATAAGGACAACACATACCCATGCCCTAAGAAGGTCTGGAACCTTCGGCGACAGTGACCGCGCAATTCGCGCCGTCTCGCACCAGTCCATGCGCCCAATCCCGCGCGGCTTTGCAATATTGTTGGCGAAAGGCAGCTTATGTGAATATGCGAATGTAGGCTTTCTCGGCGGATTTCATGTATGAAGTCTTCGCGGGTTATCAGCCGAGTTTGAAAATGTAATTTGTGTTTTTCTATAGCTGTAACGCATCCAATTATGCATTTCTGCATGGTAAATACACGTACTGAGGAAAATGTTAAGTCAATAAAGCCCAATAGAAAAGAATAGTTTTAACAGAAAACAGTTCAGCTTGCATTACCCACACGCATGTAAGCTGTCCGCAACGCAGTGCTGCTCTGCGGATTGCATAACGGCCTGTTGGTAGGCGCATCCTGCTCGGCAATTGGATGGGGAGGGGACTCCAGTTAAACGCATCCGCGGAAAATCACAGAAGCCAGTCAAGTTGGAATGCTTACTCCAAGCGTATTCTAGCAGCTGTATCACAAATGAGATACGCATTTAAAATCGTGTTAATTCTACGGAGCGTTCGGAATGTCTTTGTGCACTTATCTCCGAACTACAGATTAGATTAGTACTTGATCCATGTATCATGAATACGACATTTCGTAATGATGAGGAACGAATCTATTTAATGCAAGGTATTGTTACATATTAGAAGACAGGTTTTTTTAATGACTTAACTGTTTGGTTCAGATGACGGAAGCTATTGATCTGGTCTACAGTGGTTGGGCCTTAAATTATGTTTCAAATAATAGGGTTCGACTAACGAACGTATTCTTTCTTGTTGAATTAAGTTTTAAGGTGATATAGTGAACGAGTAATTTGTTGAAAGTTCACGGAATCGTATTTCAGCCTAAGGCCGTGCGTCGATTTATTATGAAATTTCGAGCGAAACGCTCTCTATATTAGATAGGTGCCTAATGACTTTGAAGACCACCTAAACTAAGCGAACAGAACGTGTTGGATATTTCTGATTATAGGCTGCAGAGAATAGCGAAATCACTTAAGTTGGCACTAGAAAAGTACTCCTGGTATACAACTGCGCATTAATTGGTTAGGCAAACATTGGAATTGTGCCGCATACAATGACAGCAGTGTATTAAATGAAGTATGAGGGTCACAATAAGTGAACATTTATAGCGAAAGGGTTATTGTGAGGGGCCCCTTTGTTCTCAAACGCTCTTAACGAAAACATGCTTAGAATAGCACTCCCGTGACATTTTAAGAGAGAGAAAAAGTAACACGATACAATACTATAGAAGCCAATTTACTTGCGAATTAATGTCGTCAGTTTATAATTACATTGTCAGTCAAAAGTGTCAAAAACCCACTCTTTAAATTATAATAGCGCAAAACACGCATCCTACACACGTGATAGTTCGTATATTAGTCCTCAAAGTGATTTCGATGAAGTGGTGAAAAGAAAGTGGAAGGGAAAAATGTGGGTACCCTACGAAAAGCCAAATTTTTAAAACCGTAATCATTTTCGAATTCAAGTAGTTCTGTATCAAACGTTGAAATCACAGAGTGAAGTCTGATGATGAATAGTGATCATTTATAGCTTCTGCTTTCTTTAAACCACTTCATAGAAATAGAGAACCATCCATAGTTCGATCCCAATTGTTATTTTCAAACTATGACGATAGAAAATAGTGAAAGTTACTTGCAAGCGCTTACCAAATTACCGAGAAATCCTTAGCAGTAACGGTCTCAGAAATGTAATTACTGTTTCACACAACCACTGATGAGGATTCTAACTTGGCGTGTGGAGTACCAAATCCTACTGTAATGCAGTAAGAGATTTTTAATTGTAAACAAATTTGCTTTTTATGAAAGGAAGGTAGAAGAAATAAAAGCTGAAAATAGTCTTAATAATGTACAGTTGCATGACCACAGCTCAAAAGTATTGCTAGTCGTATTATCATGAGTGTGCAACAAAAATAGATCACGAAAGAATTTGAGTAAATTCTCATTGCATGGATATGGCATAACGTCATGCAGCATGGCTTATCTTAAGTCGTGAAATGTGTAATTACATGCTGTTGAAGTTCAGCATGCATGCAGCCGCACTCATCGATACTGTTACAGATGCACTCCCCACGTAAAGCTCACTGCGCTGGGGAATTAAGATTAGCTCGTAGCAATGAGCAGATAAATCGACGTATTTTTTTAATTTAAATAAATTATTTTTTAAATTACCAGATAAGTCGAGAAGCTACTTCTCTTTTACGTCTTTCAATGTAGCCTATAAATATTCGTCTTTTGTTGTGGCGTGATAGGAGCCTATTTCTCTCTGTTTCTCAACTTTTGTTGTACCATATTGTTGAGCTGTCGTGGTACAGAGGTTATGAGTTTGGTCCTGCAAATTTCTTCTCATAAAATTAAACGCTGTTATTTTATTGTAGTTACTTTAACGCTTACTAACAAAATACTACGAACTTTTAGGTTCACCACTGTTGGACGTCCAGCGACCCTAAATTTAGTTGGACTTTAAACCAGTAATTATTCGATTAAAATCGTTTGCCTTTATCCATTTACTACGTTCGTGCCAAGTTTTGAACATATTCCTGAAATACGTTGCTTGCAGTGGCCATTTTGAGCAGCAGCTGAATTGTATTTCACTGTAAGGTTTTAAAATAAATGCCTTTTGCTACTGCAACTGAAGGGTTTTATTTTTATATTTTTAATCACCCATACGCGTTTCGCCCTTTCTCTCAAGGCATCATCAGTGGGTGTCCTGAAATATTTACATCTTTTTGTTTGCACATATAGGTTAAGTCTCTTACATATCTACAAAACATTTCATTTCAGATTTAAAACAGTTCGTTTTTTGGTATAAAATGGTGTACTTACAGCACTTGTTACTCCACTTCAGTCTTATTCTGGCAACCAGGTCGAAAGGTTACACTGTTTTTCGAACCACATTGCAGTTCTCTGATTCTGCTGTCACCTGCTGCCATACTGTGTCTACTGCTGTTTGTTTTGTAGTGTTGCCAACCTTAGCTTATTTGAAATTCAACTGTTTCATTGAAAATGTGTTGAAGGTATCTTTGTGTGTGTGTGTGTGTGTGTGTGTTTGTGTGCATGAGTGTGTGTGGGTGTGGGTGGGTAGGTGGTTTTTTTTTTTTTTTTTTTTTTTTTTTTTTTTTTTCCTCTCTCTGTTTGAATGAGTGTGTGTGTGTGTGTATGTGAGTGTGTGTGGTGGGGGGGGGGGGGGTTGTGACTATGTGTTGGGGTTTGTGTCTACCATATGGTCAATCAGTGAGAACAGTGATTGATTGGTCAGGTTTATTTGGTCATTTAGTAGCATCTTTTTCTCAGCTTTTGTTTTATATATGTGATAATTTTCTTGTAATGTTAGGAGATGTTTTTCATTATTTATTCTAATTACCTTCATGTCTTTTTCTATTGTGGTGGGTTTGTGGTTATATGCTATTAGATGTTCTGCAAAAGTGGAGTGGTTTGTTCTGTATTTCCATGCCCTGATGTGTTCCTTGTATCGGGTATCGAATGTTCTGCTGGTTTGTCCTATATACCTTCCATCACATGAGTTGCATTGTAGTTGGTATATTCCAGCTCTTTGGTAGATATCTGTGTCTGTTTTGATTTTTGGGATATATTTTTGGACTGGGTTATCTGTTTTGAGAGCTATTTTTATGCCTTGTCTTTTGAAAATATTTATTATTTTGTGTGTTAGTTTGTGTTTGTATGTCATTGTGTACCATCTTGAATTTTCTTTTTTGCTTTCATGTGTTTCTAGTACTGCAGTTTGTGTTGTGTGTGTTTGTGTGCTGCTTTGCTGTGTTGTTGTCTGGGTGTCTGTACGTTTGGTGTTTTTTGCCCGTATCTGTTTTTTAATTTTTTTGTTTAATTTTTCTACTATATTACCATCGTATCCATTGTTTGTTGCTAAGCAAACAGCACAAAAAGTATGGTTAAAATCCGAAATCAAAGCCTTATACTCAAAGAAACAAACTTTATCTCGAAAATTATTCAACACACATGTACAGCTAGCAAATAACATTAACAATGCAGCTGTTTTCTCAGATCTGGTCAACAAGGTCGAAAGCTACACAGACACTGCTGTAAAAGAAATTGCGGAAAAACACAAGAAGAAGATGACACAGCTCATAAGACAACAAACACTCCACAAAAATGATAACCATAAACAACCAAGACACACACATCAATTTTACCCAAGACTAATGAACCTCACAAAGACACAACTAAATGAAAATGAAAAAGAGCTGTTAGAAAAAGGATTGAAGTACAATATTAACACAAACATAGATGAAGAATACATAGAAGACCTGATAATACAATCAGAAGCTGTTTTAAAACGTGAAGAAAGAAATGAAAACAACACTGTAAACACTGGGTTAGCGAGGGAACTTATAAAAAACGAAATACATAAAATCATAACAGACATGAAACAACAGAACAACAAAAACAAAAAAAGTCCCGATTCCATAACACTCAAAAACCTAAAGAGAAAACTCCAAGAGGAAAACGTCATCATTTCCAAAGCAGACAAGGGAGGCACAGTCGTTTTGATGGACAAACAACAGTACATTGAGAAAACAAATGATCTCATCTCTCAAAGTAATGTTAAAAAATTAAAATCAGACCCAACAAACAGATTTCAGACAAAAGTAAAAAACACCTTAAAAGATATAGACTACACATTGGATGACACAGAAAAAAGAAAATTAATTCAGAATAACCCCACAGCACCAACCCTCCGATGCCAACCAAAGGTACATAAACCAAATATCCCGTTACGGCCCATTGTGAATTTCAAAAATGCTCCCACTTATAAACTTGCAAGACACATGATGAAAGTACTATCAGAAACCTATCAAATGAAAGATGACAAAACCATAAACAACACCTCACACTTAATACGACTCATAAAAGATACAAGAATCCCAGACTCAGCTACCCTTCTTTCCTTTGACATAGAAAATATGTACACTAACATACCAGTAGATGAAACAATAACTATCATAGAACAAAATCTAAAAGAAAACAGTCAACTACCAAATGAACACATAAAAGAGATATACTCATTGCTAAAATTGATAACCGAACAAAACTATTTTCAATTTAATAATGAATATTACCTGCAAGAAGAAGGCTTACCCATGGGATCACCAGTGTCAGGTACCCTAGCCAATATTTTCATGAACCATGTAGAAAGTATGATTTTTAAAAAAGTAACCACAAAAAACTATAAAATACTTTACTGGATAAGGTACATGGATGACATCCTCTGCCTAATTGATGAACCTCCGGAAAGAATAGACCAGCTCCATACAGATTTAAACACTATACACAAAAAAATAAAATTCACAATAGAAAAAGAACATAACAACCAAATAAACTTCTTGGATATAACCATCAAAAAGGAAAACAACAAGCATACCTTTGACATTTACCGTAAACCGACAACAACTGATACAATTATACACCAGACCTCCAATCACCCACATGCACAAAAACAATCAGCAATCAGATACATGCTCCACAGACTCAACACAATACCACTCAACAAAGAAAATTACCAAAAGGAACTAGACATCATCACACAAATAGCAACAAACAATGGATACGATGGTAATATAGTAGAAAAATTAAACAAAAAAATTAAAAAACAGATACGGGCAAAAAACACCAAACGTACAGACACCCAGACAACAACACAGCAAAGCAGCACACAAACACACACAACACAAACTGCAGTACTAGAAACACATGAAAGCAAAAAAGAAAATTCAAGATGGTACACAATGACATACAAACACAAACTAACACACAAAATAATAAATATTTTCAAAAGACAAGGCATAAAAATAGCTCTCAAAACAGATAACCCAGTCCAAAAATATATCCCAAAAATCAAAACAGACACAGATATCTACCAAAGAGCTGGAATATACCAACTACAATGCAACTCATGTGATGGAAGGTATATAGGACAAACCAGCAGAACATTCGATACCCGATACAAGGAACACATCAGGGCATGGAAATACAGAACAAACCACTCCACTTTTGCAGAACATCTAATAGCATATAACCACAAACCCACCACAATAGAAAAAGACATGAAGGTAATTAGAATAAATAATGAAAAACATCTCCTAACATTACAAGAAAATTATCACATATATAAAACAAAAGCTGAGAAAAAGATGCTACTAAATGACCAAATAAACCTGACCAATCAATCACTGTTCTCACTGATTGACCATATGGTAGACACAAACCCCAACACATAGTCACAACCCCCCCCCCCCCCCCCACCACACACACTCACATACACACACACACACACACTCATTCAAACAGAGAGAGGAAAAAAAAAAAAAAAAAAAAAAAAAAAAAAACCACCTACCCACCCACACCCACACACACTCATGCACACAAACACACACACACACACACACACAAAGATACCTTCAACACATTTTCAATGAAACAGTTGAATTTCAAATAAGCTAAGGTTGGCAACACTACAAAACAAACAGCAGTAGACACAGTATGGCAGCAGGTGACAGCAGAATCAGAGAACTGCAATGTGGTTCGAAAAACAGTGTAACCTTTCGACCTGGTTGCCAGAATAAGACTGAAGTGGAGTAACAAGTGCTGTAAGTACACCATTTTATACCAAAAAACGAACTGTTTTAAATCTGAAATGAAATGTTTTGTAGATATGTAAGAGACTTAACCTATATGTGCAAACAAAAAGATGTAAATATTTCAGGACACCCACTGATGATGCCTTGAGAGAAAGGGCGAAACGCGTATGGGTGATTAAAAATATAAAAATAAAACCCTTCAGTTGCAGTAGCAAAAGGCATTTATTTTAAAACCTTACAGTGAAATACAATTCAGCTGCTGCTCAAAATGGCCACTGCAAGCAACGTATTAAACAAGCCATGCCAGGCATTCCCAGTTGGCCTCTATCACAGATTCAGAAGATTACATCTCAACATCCATAGAACCATAGAGCATTTAAAATTTAACAAATTTTGTCAATCTAATAACCTTGTACCTAACTACATCAATGTAAAGATTAAAAACAGTTCGTCTAGTGCTCAGAAAGCCAAGCAAACAGCACAAAAAGTATGGTTAAAATCCGAAATCAAAGCCTTATACTCAAAGAAACAAACTTTATCTCGAAAATTATTCAACACACATGTACAGCTAGCAAATAACATTAACAATGCAGCTGTTTTCTCAGATCTGGTCAACAAGGTCGAAAGCTACACAGACACTGCTGTAAAAGAAATTGCGGAAAAACACAAGAAGAAGATGACACAGCTCATAAGACAACAAACACTCCACAAAAATGATAACCATAAACAACCAAGACACACACATCAATTTTACCCAAGACTAATGAACCTCACAAAGACACAACTAAATGAAAATGAAAAAGAGCTGTTAGAAAAAGGATTGAAGTACAATATTAACACAAACATAGATGAAGAATACATAGAAGACCTGATAATACAATCAGAAGCTGTTTTAAAACGTGAAGAAAGAAATGAAAACAACACTGTAAACACTGGGTTAGCGAGGGAACTTATAAAAAACGAAATACATAAAATCATAACAGACATGAAACAACAGAACAACAAAAACAAAAAAAGTCCCGATTCCATAACACTCAAAAACCTAAAGAGAAAACTCCAAGAGGAAAACGTCATCATTTCCAAAGCAGACAAGGGAGGCACAGTCGTTTTGATGGACAAACAACAGTACATTGAGAAAACAAATGATCTCATCTCTCAAAGTAATGTTAAAAAATTAAAATCAGACCCAACAAACAGATTTCAGACAAAAGTAAAAAACACCTTAAAAGATATAGACTACACATTGGATGACACAGAAAAAAGAAAATTAATTCAGAATAACCCCACAGCACCAACCCTCCGATGCCAACCAAAGGTACATAAACCAAATATCCCGTTACGGCCCATTGTGAATTTCAAAAATGCTCCCACTTATAAACTTGCAAGACACATGATGAAAGTACTATCAGAAACCTATCAAATGAAAGATGACAAAACCATAAACAACACCTCACACTTAATACGACTCATAAAAGATACAAGAATCCCAGACTCAGCTACCCTTCTTTCCTTTGACATAGAAAATATGTACACTAACATACCAGTAGATGAAACAATAACTATCATAGAACAAAATCTAAAAGAAAACAGTCAACTACCAAATGAACACATAAAAGAGATATACTCATTGCTAAAATTGATAACCGAACAAAACTATTTTCAATTTAATAATGAATATTACCTGCAAGAAGAAGGCTTACCCATGGGATCACCAGTGTCAGGTACCCTAGCCAATATTTTCATGAACCATGTAGAAAGTATGATTTTTAAAAAAGTAACCACAAAAAACTATAAAATACTTTACTGGATAAGGTACATGGATGACATCCTCTGCCTAATTGATGAACCTCCGGAAAGAATAGACCAGCTCCATACAGATTTAAACACTATACACAAAAAAATAAAATTCACAATAGAAAAAGAACATAACAACCAAATAAACTTCTTGGATATAACCATCAAAAAGGAAAACAACAAGCATACCTTTGACATTTACCGTAAACCGACAACAACTGATACAATTATACACCAGACCTCCAATCACCCACATGCACAAAAACAATCAGCAATCAGATACATGCTCCACAGACTCAACACAATACCACTCAACAAAGAAAATTACCAAAAGGAACTAGACATCATCACACAAATAGCAACAAACAATGGATACGATGGTAATATAGTAGAAAAATTAAACAAAAAAATTAAAAAACAGATACGGGCAAAAAACACCAAACGTACAGACACCCAGACAACAACACAGCAAAGCAGCACACAAACACACACAACACAAACTGCAGTACTAGAAACACATGAAAGCAAAAAAGAAAATTCAAGATGGTACACAATGACATACAAACACAAACTAACACACAAAATAATAAATATTTTCAAAAGACAAGGCATAAAAATAGCTCTCAAAACAGATAACCCAGTCCAAAAATATATCCCAAAAATCAAAACAGACACAGATATCTACCAAAGAGCTGGAATATACCAACTACAATGCAACTCATGTGATGGAAGGTATATAGGACAAACCAGCAGAACATTCGATACCCGATACAAGGAACACATCAGGGCATGGAAATACAGAACAAACCACTCCACTTTTGCAGAACATCTAATAGCATATAACCACAAACCCACCACAATAGAAAAAGACATGAAGGTAATTAGAATAAATAATGAAAAACATCTCCTAACATTACAAGAAAATTATCACATATATAAAACAAAAGCTGAGAAAAAGATGCTACTAAATGACCAAATAAACCTGACCAATCAATCACTGTTCTCACTGATTGACCATATGGTAGACACAAACCCCAACACATAGTCACAACCCCCCCCCCCCCCACCACACACACTCACATACACACACACACACACTCATTCAAACAGAGAGAGGAAAAAAAGAAAAAAAAAAAAAAAAAAACCACCTACCCACCCACACCCACACACACTCATGCACACAAACACACACACACACACACAAAGATACCTTCAACACATTTTCAATGAAACAGTTGAATTTCAAATAAGCTAAGGTTGGCAACACTACAAAACAAACAGCAGTAGACACAGTATGGCAGCAGGTGACAGCAGAATCAGAGAACTGCAATGTGGTTCGAAAAACAGTGTAACCTTTCGACCTGGTTGCCAGAATAAGACTGAAGTGGAGTAACAAGTGCTGTAAGTACACCATTTTATACCAAAAAACGAACTGTTTTAAATCTGAAATGAAATGTTTTGTAGATATGTAAGAGACTTAACCTATATGTGCAAACAAAAAGATGTAAATATTTCAGGACACCCACTGATGATGCCTTGAGAGAAAGGGCGAAACGCGTATGGGTGATTAAAAATATAAAAATAAAACCCTTCAGTTGCAGTAGCAAAAGGCATTTATTTTAAAACCTTACAGTGAAATATTCCTGAAAGTTTAAAGGGTAGAAGTGACTCGGTTGAAAGACCTCGACGGTTAGGTTTTTCAGGTAAAATACGAATAAAATACGAAAGGTGTCTATAAGAGTGACACCATTATTATTTTCAGCTCGACTGACATCATCTACAAGAGGAATTAATCGCTTCGCATAATCTGCCTCTGCGACAGTTCCCTTTCGTCGTTAAAACTTGCTTACAAATTGTAACGTAGCTATATTGAGGCAGATGTTACCAGATGGATGTCGGTCAAAGTTTATCATAAAAGTGTAGCTCGGTGATTCTGTCTCTGAAAGGAACGGAACTACCACCACTGCTACATTCACAATACTGCCATCGGCACTAGCCTGCTGTAACATTAACCTCTCCTTTACGATAATTAGTTCTCGGTAAGTTTGCCGTATCAAATACGAAAAAAAATCCCAAGCTTCAGATGATTTTAATAGAAAAAACTTGGGAAATCAAATATGCCGCAACAAATTTACTAAGTACATTTTAGTAAAAGAATCTACAGCGAAGTGCTTTGTATTCAAGTCGTCCTTTCTTTGCTTTTACAGACGCAAAATTTCGTGTACACTTAAAGATTTTTTCCCAGTCTTGCCGTTGGCCTTTACGAAACGCATACGTTCGCCATAATGAGACGGTAGAATTTGGCATAATTAAGAGATTAGCTGAGTTATTCTCTTGGTTGGTACTAGCGGCTGAAAGGCGGGCAGAAACGCGACTGACCGCAGCAGCCAGCAGCCAGCAGCGCCGCCACGTGCTGCATCACACAGCCCTTCCTTCGCCTTCCCTGTTCCTCCACACCCGCGGTGTAAACAGACTCACAACACAGCACAACCCCTTCCGCCTTCCCTGAAAGGAACAACACACGCTGCACAAGTCAAGGAAGCTCAGAATAATGCGTATTAAATAACACCATCTCCACGCATAATATTGAAATAAACGCTAATAAGAAGTGTTCACTTTTGGTGATCAGAGTTTTTTAATGAACATAGAGCCACGAACGACGGCAGTCAACTTTAGGTTTATTCTGCACACCTACGTCAGCCAGTCTCAATAAGTGTTCTCTAGTGTACTGAACACTGTTCAGAGAAAGTCGTAGTCATTTCTAGTTGTTCAGTGAATTTGATTCCAGGTTCTGCGCGTTTTCATAGATGATGGTGTTGGTATGCAACATTCATCATAAACAACAGAGAGGGAGAATTTTCAGGATACACCTTCTCTTCCAGCGGAAAGCACGTGCATGCACGAGCTCCAAGCGTCGCTTGGAATCGGGGACAGTGCAATCAATATCACTCTGTGCCTAAACATGCGATACACGCCATTGATCGTGAATCGGACTCTAGTTTCATTTGACACATTTTAAGTTATGTCCGATATACGATTGTACTAATTCAACCCAACAAGGAAAACTAGTGTGCCTTGGTTTAATCTGGTAAAGGAAAGAAAATTTCGGCGTTATTTGTTTATGAAGCCTACCATTCTTCCAGTAGAAAACGACAGCCCCTTTTCTTCACCAACAACGTCACAGGAAAGTTTGATTCACATATCCCAATAAATTCTGCTTCCATAGTTTCTACGCAACATGTATTTAAAAAAGTAAAACATTACCAGCTTAAACATTGTTTATGATAGGACTATCAAGAAATCAGATCCTTGATATTCACGATCAGAGCTTTTACTTTAATATTATATCTATTGTTATTGTAATTAATGTTGAGATTTGCCCTGCTACTTCACTTTAATTGCTATGTTTATAACTTTATTTGCAGCTCTTTTATTTGCCAAGTTTATGGTAAAATTATTCGAGGTAAGGATCGCCTGTTACATGAATCATGAAAGTCGTACATGTTTCAGTACCTCTGCGGCGTCATCGATCGGTTTTATTTGACGCTGTAAAAATTAACACATTTTAGTAATAACGTATCTCCGAAATCTGTCCCGTATTTTCATGGGGAAAAATGGTAGGTTCAACTGTTTGTCATTTCCAGTTTTTCACTAACGACAATGATTTGTTACAGTGGAAAAATCAGAGTTCTGCACCATGCTCTGGAGAGTAAACAGTAGATTTCCCTTTGACAGTGTAAGTCTGTTCAAGGACCAGAAGGAGGGAAGGAGGTGAATGTTATTTCGTGTAGGACCATGCATGGTACAGAACTTCTATCTTCAAACTAACTTTCGGACTAAGAACAGTTACGAAAGTCGACCCGACTTTCGTTACGTCATCGTCATTCCACCGCTAGACTCAAAAGAGTAAGATGAAGAGAGGGAGAGACAGTAAAAAGTGCCGAATTCTCCAAAAACGTGTTTCCGATGCTGTTGCATTCTCCGTACTCTGTTGCATGTACCTACTCTTGGTCCAAGTGTCAAATCCTGTTGAAAGCGATTGAATCAGTCATTACTGGAAGGACACGATGCTTTTGCAAAGCTGGATTTCCAACTGACATGGTGAGGCTCTTGTTTCATAAGATTTACACACCGTCTGCTACAGCTATGATCCCTTTCTATATAATCACAATGCATGAAACTGACTTGTTTGATTTTAAACGTACAGTAGGACCAATGTTGTCAGTGAAAGCGTGTAAGACCTCCACAAGCAGTATAATAAAGTGTCTGATACTCTTCCATCTCGAATAGGTATTAAAAATTCCTACTCTAAAAATAAAGATTCGAAAATGTGAGTAAATTAAAAAGGAGGCGGCCGTGGGAGATGTGACCTATACCGTAATTTATTTTCGAAATCCCCTATTGATTGAAGAACAGTAAGCTCAGTTTTCTTCACTTAAAATTTCCATACTGATGGGTCGAGGTCTATAAGTAAAACTTTTCTCTAACGTTTAGTCTCCGGTTACGGAAAACATTATCGAAGATAGAGTGGCGAAATTTTAAGAAATTAACGCCGGCAAAGAAAGTTCTGTTGAAAAGGTTGCTATTCCTTTCTCAAGAGTTTTACAATATTCCTTGCAACATTTGATCCAAATAATGGAATTATGTAAGACATAGATCAGTACTGTGGGATTTTTGTTATTAGTATAATGTTGTTATTCTGTTGTAAACAAAACGTAGAAGAAATAGTTTCTTTCGACTATGGTACTGTTAGTTCCGATAGTACTGCTGTATTTCGGTACAAAAAAAAAACGTAGTCTCTATATTTATTGCATTCCAGGCGTGACACTTAAAATTTTAGTTCTTATTTTTGAATTGACAAGATGGGTAGCATAATTTTTTTTTTATTTCAGGGTACCTCTTCAGTATTTATAAATGAAGAGATTGTTTTATTTTTAATTCTCTTGATAAATGTAACATTTGGCACTTCAGTTCCTGCTTCATCTAATCGTATAAGAGTGAGACTAATAAAAGTGGCTGGAGAACGGAGGTCCAAAGTAGAAAGGAACACGTCAGGGGGAAGAACTACAGTACTAACCTGACGGTAGCAGACACTGAACGTGACCACCATTGATCTAAGAGCACTTTTGGGCGCTGGTCAGAAACTTGCTGAAGGCGGATCGTGCTGGACAGCTGCAGCTCCTTCCGTCTCATCCGGAATGTTCTGCTCCTGTTCTTGCAGACTGTGAAGGGCTTGCGATACACTTGAGACCTGAGAACTCCCCACATAAAGTAATCCCACACCGCCACACCTATGACGTGGCTGGCCAGCTAGGACCGCGACCACACTGATCTCTGGTGGCGGCTCTGTCAGGCGTGAAGACCTTGTGAACGCGCTCCGAGGATCGGTCGGCTGTGTGGGCAGTTGCCCCATCATGTTGGAAGTAGCTATAGCTCTGGCCCTCCTCCGTTCATATTGTCACAAATGGTTTCAAAATCGTATCCGCTCAGCCAGGCCACATTTATTTGCCTCGCCGTGTATTTCGAGGGTCCATCTCAAACGAATTGACCTGATTGACCACACAAGTCTCCAATGCATAGTTGGGGGAGGGGATAGCTACTACTGAAATTCATTAAAATAATAGTTGGAAAGTTTGAAATACGCTACTAGCACAACTGTCATCCAACTTCTTCATAAGCAGTCTTCGTTATTTTGGATCACTTGAAAAGACGAATGACAGGAAGAGAGTGAATTCAAAGAGATGTGCGGTTTAGCATGGAACTGTTTACTCGATGCGACGACTTGTCTAAAATGTTCACCAGGCCCTTGCGTGAGTTGTTAGAATAACGTCATAGTTGCCGTAAAGGTTTGCTGTCAAAATTTACATGTGTATATTACGAGCAGGGTAGAGAAACATCAATTACTCCAACTATATCTTTCGTAGTTTTTGAGCGGACAAAATCGGGGAAAGATATCGCATATATCGGACGTAGTTCACGCTTTAACATCCGCAAATGGTACATCAAAGAAGTATGTTTGTAATTCATTTCGGAATAAAGATGTGGATATATATCAATTTAAGATTTCTGAACTGTGACAATTTTATTTCTTGCGAACTATGTACTTGTCTTTTTGAGGCACAGAAATTTAGGAGCATACCATTCTAAGTTGTTATGCACCGCACACTTCTAGCCGAAAAGTAGAAAACGTGCAATAGTTTAACTTTGTGAGATTGCAATCGAAAAAAGAATGATAGGAGAAAAATAAGAGTAAATAATCGTCAATACGATTATGAAAATAACCTGGCGAAGAACCATAAACATACATTTACGCTAATTAATGCTATAAAAATCAGCTATATTAATTTAAATAATATAACCACTGTGCCAAGCCAACACTTCACTTTTCATTTAGTTTATGAATGTAATAGGGCAGTCGATACCATGCTGTCTTCAAAACTTTTGGCCTCACGTAATGTATGAATGTCATCAAATGCAAACCGCTTTCACGTGACGCTAAATCGCAGCTTTTGTAAAGGAACCAGTAGTGTATGCTTAGTCTTGTGCATGATATGTGTACATCGTTGTTTTGGTGTGGCTATCATACGATGAAATGCGATGTGAGCTTCTATTTGTTGGAGTTCGACAAAAATAACTGTTCAACGGATGCTTAGAACCAAGTACTGTATAAAGCCTCCAACAGGGAAGGCCATTTACCGCTGGACCATCATATTCGTTATGAGGGGTTGCTTGTGCCCGGCAAAGAGAAACGGACGTCCCAGTGTGAGTGAAGTGAAAGTCGACCGCGCACGAGACACATTCATAAGGAGTCCAAAGAAATAGGTGCGTAGTGCTTCCTGTGAACTCGTAATGGCAGTGTAGAAAGTTCTGTGACAGAAGCTGTCTATGAAACCATTCAAATTGGAGCTACTGCAGGAGCTCAATGAAGACGTTAAAGTCAAGCGTTTTGAGTTTCAATGACGATAGGGATTGCATTGGGATCGCTTAATTTTTATCGGGGAAGCCACTTTTCACACTAATGGGAAAATGAACGGACATAATTGTCGAATCTGGGGTACAAAGCATCCACACGAATGAATTTGAGCGTGACTCCCCAAAGGTAAAAGCTTTTTGTACCATGTCACGTGGAAAACTGTTCGGGCCATTCTTCTTCTTCCCTCGGAGCACTGTCCCTGGATATTCCTACTTGGACACGCTGCAGCCTCTCGAGTCTGTTTCCCGGTACACCACTGTGCCACGAGTGTTGCCTGTCGACAGGGGCCGCTCCATGGACGGTACAGCCCCTGAACTAGCGCTGGCTATCCGCAAATTATCAAACTACACTGTGGAGGCGCACATGAAAGAAAACTTCAGGGTTTCTCTTCAACATGTCATGTGCAATGTACAATGTTTGGTTCTTGTGCCATAAATAATTGAAAGTGTTCCCGGACTTTATGTACACCCTGTATATTGAGCAAACAATGAGTTGGAGACTACTTTCCGCGTGATTGGTGTAGCGCAGGCAGTGGGGTCGCGACTTCGATACTGAGCATTGCAGATGGTGCTGGTTTGCGCCCCCGGTGTGCGCAAATATATATGTCTCATATTCGCGTTTCAAAGTCAATCAAAGACTTCCTTATTAATTTGATGGAAGTATATTGTATAATATTCGTTGTTAATTGTGCGTCCTTTGAGTAGAGTTTGTTTGGTTGGATTTGTGGACAGAACAGTTTGCACGTCACTTAGAGTAAAATATTTAGCACTTTATTGTTTCAACTCTAGTATTTTCCTAGTTCTAAGGATTGTAGTAATGCATAGAAACAGTGATCGAACAAGAGTAACCTTTTGACTTCACTAAAAACTATGCAGTATGATGACGATGATCGTGTGACATTTGTGGCCGTTAGACGTCAACTGGGGTCGTGCTCGGCCTGTTTGGTGGAAGTCTATTTAGCTGACGCCACTTAGGCGATTTAAGTGTCAGTGATGAGGACGACACCCAGTCCCCGAGAGGATAAAATCTCCACCCCTACCGGGAATCGAACCCGGGCCTCCTGGGTGGCAGCCCACTACACTGTTCTAGACTAATGAGTGCTACTGAGCCGGATACTAATGCAATAATGTTTATCTCTACATCTACATACATACTCCGCAATCCACCCAAAGGTACGTGGCGGACGGTACTCAGTACCACTGCTAACTACTTTTTTTCGTGTTCCACTCACATGTAGAACGAGGGAAAAACGAGTGCTTGTATCCATCCGTACGAGCCCTAATGTTAACCTTATGTTCTTTACGTGAAATGTAAGTTGGTGGCAGTAGAATCGTACTGCAATCCGCTCCAAATTCCGGCCCTCTAAGTTTCTTCAGCAGTGCTTCTCGAAATGAACGTCGCCTCCCCTCCAGCGACTCCCAGTAGAGTTACGAAGCATTTCGGTAACACTCGCGTATTGATCGAATCTACCAGTTACATACCTAGCTGCCCTCCTCTGAACTGCCTCTATGTCCTCCTTTAACACCGATCTGCTAGGGATCTCAAATACTTCAGCAATACTCAAGACAGGGTCGTACAAGCATTTTATATGCGGTATCCTTTCCAGACAAATCACAATTTCCCAAAATTCTCCCAATAAAGCGAAGTCGACCATTTGCCTTCCCCAGGACTGTCATATGCTCGTTCCATTTCATATCGCTTTGCAGGTTTTTCATTGACGCGACTTTGTCAAGCAGCACACTTCTTATAGTGCATTCGAGCATCACGGGATTGTTTCTCCTATTCATCTGCATGACCTTTCATTTTTCTACATTTATCGCTAGTTGCCATTCTTCCTCGCCGGCCGCAGTGGCTGAGCGGTCTGCGGCGTACCAGTCACGGTCTGCACGGCCGGTGCGGTCGGGGGTTCGAATCCCCCCTCGTGTATGGATGTTTGTGCCGTCTTTACTATAAACTAGTTCATAAGTAGTTTGTAAGTGTACGGACTGATGACCCCGTAGTTAAGTCCCATAAGCTCTACAAACATTTGAACATTTGATTGACATTCCTCACACCACCTTGAAATTCGACATTCAATGACGACACCCTCTTGTACACTGCAGCATCAGCAGACAGCTGTCAAGGCCTCTTCTCATTTTAAATCGTACTGTTTTTCATGAAAGGTTTATACGTCGCTGCCCTTACTGACTGAAAACACAACTTTGTTTTTATTCTGGTGTACATTAATATTGTAGATGTTACTTACATATACCACAGACTAGAATATGCAGAAGGTCGGAAATGTGCGTTTTCATATAGTTAAAGCAGAAATTTCATCCCTTCCACTGCGTAAACGACGTAATTCCATAACCTAACGGAGCGAAGTAATATAACGCAGTACGTTGTTTTCGACGGCGAGTGTTCATCATAGACGAGTGTATCGTCAGGCGTGCCCCAGGCGAGTGTGATAGGACCGCTATTATTTTCTATCTATATAAATGATCTGATGGACAGAGTAAGTTGTAATTTGCGGCTGTGTGCTGATGATGCTGTGGTGTACGGGAGGGTGTCGTCTTTAACTGACTGTAATAGCATACAGGATGACTTAGAATTTCTAGTTGGTGCGAAGCATGGCAGCTAGCTCTCAATGTAGAAGAATATAACCTGATGCGCATGTGTAGGAAAACCAATCCCTTAATGTTCGAATGCAGCATTAGTAGTGAGCTTCTTGATGATGTCGCGTCGTTCAAATATCTAAGCTTATCAATGCAGAGTCATATGAAATGGAACGAACATATACGGACAGTTGTGACTAAGGCGGACAGCCGACTTCGGTTTACTGGGAGAATTTTGGGAAGATGTACTTCATCTGTAAAGGAGACCGCGTATAAAACGCTTGTACAACCACGTCTTGAGTATTGCTCAAGTATTTGGGACCCGCAGCAGATCGGTTTGAAGAAAGACATAGAGGCGGTTCAGAGGCGAGCAGCTAGATTTGTTACCGGTAGGTTCGACCAATGCGCGAGTGTCACGGAAATGCTCCGGCAACTCAATTGGGGATCGCTGGAAGAAAGACGACGTTCTTTTCGTGAATTTCTGTTAAGTACATTTAGAGGGCCAGAATTTGAAGCTTGCTGCCGCCTACTTACATTTCGCGTAGTGATTACAAAGACAAGAGAAATTAGGGCTCGTACGGAGGCATATAGGCTTTCTTTTTTCCCTCGTTCTGTTTGGTAGTGGAATAGGAATGGAAATGCTTAGTAGTGGTACAGTGAACCTTCCGCCAGGCACGTTACGGTGGATTGCGGAGTATGTATGTAGATGTAGATATCAATCTCCGGCCATCCAGATTTAGGTTTTCCGTGATTTCTCTAAATCGCAAATACTGGGGTGGTTGCTCTGGATGGTCACAGTCGTTTTCCTTCCCCATCCTTACCCAAACAAAAAGAGTATGGGCTCCCTGTCTAATAACCACACTGTGGATGGGATGTTAAACACAGATCTTCCTTCCAAACTCTGGTGTAGCCGACAGTTGTAGCTGGAGCGCGCTGCCACCGCATGTAATACTGCAAGACACATGTCTCATACGCGCAAGTTGCCACGAGCATCCAGCCGCACGGTCGACTCTGCACGTTGATGGTAGTCGCTAAGTGTGTCTACGTCTTAATTAAGCACGCACGGTGGCGGCCACTGTAGAGCGGAAACGGTTCGGGAAATGGTGTGCTAGGGCAGCGAGGCGCCTGCCGCACTGGGCGCCAGCTTGTGTCGGGGTGGCGTGTTGTGGTGTGTGTTGTGTGGTCCGCGTGACGGTGTTTACGTAAGCGTAATCCCCAGCCGGGGTGCCGAGGGGCTTCTCGCCGTCCACCGCCCGCCACCGCCGCCGCAGAGTCCGCGCGCCACCACGCCGCATGGAGCTGCGATACGGAGCAGGTGAGCCCCGCACCTTAGGCACGGCCTAAACTATCCCTACTCCCACCAGTAAACCCCTGCCACCAGTGTCACACCCTCATCACTGCAAGTGCAACTTGTACAAGGAACATCCAGTTTCTGAGGTGTGTTCTTGTTGTCGCCCCCTCCTGTCCGAAGACCTACGTCACAAAGCTCTCTGCTTTTAGATTAGATTAGTTTTCGTTCCATAGATCCATGTTGAGGAGATCCTCGGGATGTAGAACATGTCAAGAAACAAAATTTACAAGCTGAATAATAGATAATACTAATAATATAAATAGAGATACATACATTTTTAAGTTTTTTTTTTCAGCTGATAATATAATAATACTAATATAGTATGAGTACTGATAAATGCATCATTTGATACAATTTAGAAATTCACTAATGGAGTAGAAGGAGTTGGCCACTAGAAAGTCTTTTAGGTTCCTCTTAAACTGATTTTTATTTGTGGCTAAATTTTTTATACTTGATGGTAAATTATTGAAAATGTGTGTTCCTGAGTAGTGGACCCCTTTTTGAACTAAAGTAAGTGCTTTTAAGTCCTTGTGTAGATCATTTTTATTTCTAGTATTGTATGTATGAACTGAGCTGTTTGTTGGGGAAAGGGATATATTATTTATGGCAAATTTCATTAGTACACTGAGAGTCAGTAGTTAATATACCCAGTTCTTTGAAGAGGCTTCTACAGGACATCTGTGAATTTACTCCACAAATAATACGTTTTACACGCTTTTACACTCTGAAGATTTTTGACTGACTTGAAAAGTTGCCCAAAAATATTATACCATATGACATTATGGAATGAAAGTAAGCAAAGTATGCCAGCTGTGTTATTTTTATGTCTCCTATGTCTGATAACACTCGTATTGAAAATACAGACTTACTGAGTCGTTTCTGCAGTTCTGTGGCGTTCTCCTCCCAACTAAATTTATTATCAAGCTGTAATCCCAGGAATTTAATACTGTCAACCTCTTCTATCTGCTCTTATTTATACTTAATGCATATGCTGACGAGAAATCTCTTACATCTTCTGAACTGCATGTAGTGAGGCTTTTCAAAGTTTAATGACAATGAGTTGTCTTGAAACTATTTATTAATGTTCATGAAAATATCATTAGCAGATCTTTCTATAACTATGCTTGACGTACTTTTTATTGCAATACTTGTATCATCAGCAAACAAAACGAACTCTGCTTCTGATAGTGTAACTGATGTCATTAATGTACACAAGAAAAAGCAATGGCCCTAAGATGGGTTCTTGTGGGCACCAAATGTAATTTCTCCCCAATCCGATGATGACTGTTGGCTTAATTCACTAGTCACTATACGTAAGATGTGCTTACCAGAACATCCGCAACTGAGGGGGTTTAGGCAAATCTCGCGTTATTGTTTTCCGCAAGAAACAGTGCAAAACTGCGAAAAAAAATTGGGTTGAATTAAGTAAACAGTGTTTCACATGTAAAATATAGCTGAATCCTAGTAACATGGTAGCCCCTCGATTGTTTCTCTAAGGACACAACCGTCCTTTTTAGACGCGCTTTTCTGTCGAAGCCGGCCGCGGTGGCCGAGCGGTCTGCGGCGCTTTAGTCACGGTCTGCACGGCCGCTACGGTCGGGGGTTCGAATCCCCCCTCGGGCATGGATATTTGTGCCGTCCTTAGTATTTGCTAGTTCATGAGTAGTTTGTAGGTTTAGAAACTGATGACCCCGTAGTTAAGTCCCATAAGTTCTACAAACATTTGAACATTTTCTGTCGTAATTCTATCGCAAGACGCGCGGCAGCAACAGTACTGGCCACCCGGGGGTCCTCTCTGCTGCGTGAATAGAAACCCAGGCAGTCCGCTTTTACCCTCACACGAGTTTCTTTTCACGCGGGTTTACAAGGGATGTCCTACTTCAAGGGAAGACTTCTGCTTGCGAAACACACATGGCCTCACTACTTCTTCCTTACTTTCTGACAAGTTTGAAATAAATATTTCATACTCTTCCACATCATCAGTACTTTTATCCCTAAAAAACCATTTGTATAAAAGTATTAAGAACTTGATGCTTAAGATGATACAATTTTTCAGGTTTTGTTAGGAAATAATTTTCCAATAGTGACTGTTGAGAATACATGCTTCCCCGTGGACTGAATTTGAATATTGTACGAATTCTAGTAGTTCCTCTTATTTAAGTATTTTACTGATTGATTTTTCTGTGATTCTATATGTTCTGTGTTGCCTTTAAGTAGTCTAAAATTAAAAACGAAAATTGTTTCCCAAAATTAATCGAAGCACAGATTAACGTATTTACACTTAAATACGCATTTTGAAACATCTCAGATTAGGAGGGTCGAACAAAATCTCATGACATCTCACTATAGGGGGAAGGGGTTCGAATAAGCGCGAAAATCACCTCACGTAATTAATGGATGCACCCTTACACTCTCATCTTCAGGTGAACAAATAAATTATGAACTATGCAACAGACTGTGCGGTTGGGGCAAGTCAAAACATGCCGTGCGTCAGTCTGTTTTGCCTGGCTGGTTCTGCCACGTAATCGCACGCCTGCAGCGTATGATGACCTGTGGCATATACCAGCACACAGTGACACCACTGAGCGGTCCTAATCGCCCAGTCCATGGCTGTGGCTTCCAACCTTTTTTACTTCATTTATTTGTTGTGAGCAGCGACCACAAGGTTCAAGAAAAATAAACGTTGAACTCAAAAATGATATGTATTGACCATACTACTATAATGGTAACTTTTAGCCGCGGTGGAGTAGCCGAGCGGTCTAAAGCGTCTCGCTGCGGAGCGCGCGGTTGCTCGCCGTGGAGGTTCGAGTCCTCCCTGGGGCATGGGTGTGTGTGTCCTTAGGTTAGTTTACCTAGGTTTAAGTAGTTTGTAAGCTACAAACTGATGGCCACGCATTTTGGTCCAATAGATTTACAAACATTTGAACATTTGATTTTGGAAACTTTTAGTAGAAAATTAAATTTGGTTTGCAGCAACGTGATTTTACGGATTTCATTTTATTTTCAAGTTCGCTAATCCTACAGCAAATACCATTGCTGAAATCTAAAACACACATCACCACTTACTTTCACTTGATACATGGATCTGTTCTTAAGCAGGGAATCCTTGTTCCCCAAAATTAGTCGTGGAGAAAACAGTAACGTAAAAAATGCTACTACCGGAATGTTATAGAATGAATCTTTTACAGTGAATTTAAAAGCATTCTTATAGTTCCATCATCTTGGAATTCAATAAGCGTTCGCAACACAACGAGACAAATGAATATATTTGAAATGCTGCCGATGTTATCCACTTCCGTCGTCACCAACGAAGTTGTCAAGTTGTCGTCTACATACACAATATGTGGAATTAGAAATCTCTAAATGTTTTACGTAACTGAATTGGAAAACGAAAAAAAAGTTGTGTGTCGCAGTGGGATTCGAACCACCGACTGTAGGATTGTGAGGCCAGAACCCTAACAGCTGAGCTACACCGACAGATGCTGCATCTGTTTTAATTCAGAATGTTCAAATGTTTGTAGAGTCTATGGGACTTAACTACGGGGTCATCAGTCCCTAAACTTACAAATTATTTATGAACTACCTACTACTAATGACGGCACAGATATCCATGCCCGAGTAGGGATTCGAACCCCCGACCGTAGTGGCCGTGCAGAACGTGACTGGCGCATCTCAGACGGTTCGGCCACCGCGGCCGGCTGTTTTAATTATTGGTACTTAAGTTTACTTTGCAAAACTTTAAAGTCGATTGTCTCGAGGTTTTTGAGAGTTGTGCCGAATGGCTTTGGCTGATACTTATTAAAGTTCTGAACTTCACGTATCATAAAGAAATTCTAAAGTCCTTTACCCATATGGTCTCCTTGTGAGATGAGGAAGTTGAGTTGAAACACTTTAGACACATTTCCGCAGTCACGGAGTAGGGGCTGTTGACGGTGTACCGTCCGTAGTGTGTGGACGTTATCTTCTGTGCATTCTTGGAGCCATTCGAGAGAAGTAAGCTGTGTGTCACCACCGAGTTTCGTATCATCCCACTTTTCAGTAGGCAAGAAAATAAACAATGCACTTCGGAAGCATTCGTCGTGCGCATTCACAGTGGAGAGATGCTCATTAACATGCGTGAGAAAGGCAAAATCTAATGGCGAACACTACCACACTACTGCATGATTCTCACATTGCTTGTGCCGATCATTGACACCAGATTTGTGTAGTAACTTTGAGGAGTGACTCATATTTGGAACGAAGTTTTCACTGTATATAACTATAACATAATGCTAACTAACTCGTCCTACTAATTCGCTATCTTAACATAGAAATCATTCACTGATTACATCATAAGCATTACCTCCGTTCATTTCACGTCATCGAGATTCATAAGCACCAAACATCGTTTCACAGTGCCTCATTTAGGCAACTACCACTATTATGATAAATGTGCACTGGAACCCTCGGACATCTTTCATTGACAGTGCTCCTCTGATACTGAATCACCTATTGGCGCATATCATAGTCCGATGGACTACAGGTTTTCCCTTCCATTCCAAGCTCCGCCTTGCCCTCTTGTTTATTCAATACGAATGGTACTCCTAGCATGGGGATATTGCCGAGAAACTAGTTTTACCATCGTCTCTGGCTCTGGTGGATTACGATCTTTTACCTTCAAAGAGATACTCGTTTTGTTGAATATTCAACGTGAGCTAAAACAATGCGCGAGTCTGGCTCGCAATTTCAATGTCTCGTGAATATTCATCACAGTTAACGCCGAGCTTAAAAGCGAACGACGGCAACGTGTCATCGTCATTGCCATTGCCTCGGCTGGTCACAAATCACTTTACTACAGACAAAATCGTTACATATTTGCCTAATTTTCTCCGTATCAATGAAGACTGTAACCGGAACTGAAAAATCATAATAGGGAATTTAGCAAATAAATTAAATCAATGGGGAAAATATAAACTTTGTGCTCAGACTGGATTCGAACCCGGGTTTCCTGCTTATAACAGGCATTACGCTGACCAGTAGACCACGAAATCCAACCAGACCAAAATTTTCAACTTATCAACGTAGTTCCATTGTAACAAGAGGAAAAGGCTGCTTCGTATTTGATATACTTATTAGATGTGAGAATTTAGAGCGTGTGGATATGTTGTTAACGCTGCAACTCTATTTTTCCATCGCAATTAAGTTTGAGGTCCGCTGTCTCTCTTTTCACGGAAGACCATATAGTTCCGAATGGAACATCACTGTTGTTTGTTCCGACGAGTAAGTACAACTACACATACGGTTTCCACTTAACTGGAAGAAGAATCGGACTTCATGCGAGTCGTTTATGGTTCCGACAGCTGTGTTGTGACAGGACAAGAACCCCCCCAGGGGGCCCACAGCTCTTTTGTGGGTACGTGTGTGGCGCGCACGGGGCCCCGAGCCGAAGCGACCTTTCTTCCGTCCCAGGCCGCTTCCCTCTTCCCCCCCCCCCCCCCCCCCCGGTTTGTGCCTTCGCCCGGAGACGGGCGTTTTTCATCAGTCAAAGGTTTCTTTTTCGCTTCCTGTCTTCTCTTCTTGGTCCTCTTCCTTTCTTGTTCTTCAGCCTTCTCCTATTTTTCCTTTCTCCTTGTTCTTGACTCACCCTTTAATCTCCGCCTCGGCGTTTGAGATTCTCCCTCCTTCATCCCTTTCTCTCCTTCCTCCTTTCTTTCCTCCCTGTGCGTGTCTGAAGGTCGACCCACGCTCTGCGTAGCCGGTGACGGGGTAAGGCGTAACTCCCCGCCCCGGGTAGACATGTAGGGCACGTACGTACCCCCCGGTAAAGGCCGGGCCCAGGGAGGGGTGATTACCCGAGCTGATACCTTCCGAACATGCCAATTGGTCCCTCCGTCCGTTCTCGGGAGGTGTGACCTGAGGTGCGAACAGTCACCTAAGGCGGGTGCGCCCTCAGTGAGAGCCCCCACAAGGAAGGAGCGCGCCATCGGAGACGCCGGTAATCATGGGGGACACCTCCGCTATGAAACCTTCCACATCATCTATAACCTTGACCCATAAGCGGAAACATGATTCTCAGCCACAGAAAGCATTGCCAAACATTCCTAGGTTCCTGGTGGTATCACGTACCGACGATAAGGATTTTTCTGCAGTAAATCCGTTCATTATTCAGAAGGGTGTCGATGCGATCGCTGGTCCCTTGAAGACCTGCTCTAGGCAGCGCAACGGGACCTTGTTGCTCGAAATAGAAAATGCATTCCAGGCGCAGAAGTTACTTCGAGCTACCCTTGTACATACTTTCCCTGTGAAAGTGGAGGCTCACCGCACCCTCAACTCTTCGCGGGGGGTAGTGTTTTCTAGATCACTGGATGGGTTATCGGACGAGGAGATATTGAACTATATGTCCGATCAGGGAGTCACGGATGTTCATCGCGTGATGAAAAAGATTAACAATGAACTCGTGCCAACCCGTACTGTCTTCTTGACTTTTGACAAGGTTGACCTGCCATCGAAAGTGAAAGCGGGCTACGAGGTCATTTCCGTCCGCCCGTACATACCAAATCCTACACGCTGCTTCCATTGCCAAAGGTACAATCATACCAGTAAATCTTGTCCAAATGCAGCCAAGTGCGCCACCTGTGGCAGGGACGCTCATGAGGGTGAATGTCTACCTCCATCCCCTCGCTGCATTAATTGCATGGGTGACCATGCTGCTTCTTCACGGGACTGCCCCGTTTATAAAGAAGAGCGGGTCATCCAAGAGATTCGCGTGAAGGAGAAGGTCTCGACCTATGCCGCTCGGAAGTTATTAGCTAGTAGGAAGCCCGCAGTACTCCCATCAGGTACTTTCAGGAAGGTCCTCGCCTCACCTCGACCAACTAAGGAGGTGGGCATTCAGACTTGCGATTTAACGTTCAGTGACACTGTCGTCAGATCGGCTAGCCTGAAAATTGCTCGTTCCACCTCTCCGATGGCTTCTACCCGTTCTACACTGAATTCGTCGACCAGTTCACACACATCCCGGGCACCCAAATCTGCTGCCCGGAGTTCAAAAAGGGAACCCGTCCGCGAAGATTTTCTCAAGACTCCGACTTCTCAATCGTCAACCGCTTCTTCAACCCGTCATGCTTCTAAGAAGGCTTCCAAAAAAGAACAGCCCCCACCTTCCCCGCCGCGGCGTGACTCGTCGGTCGCGCCATCCAACAGTTGCCGGACTCGGCCGTCTTCTGTTTCACCGGGACGCTCCGTTTGCCGGGCACCCGGCCGTCTACCGGCGGTGGAAGCTGCCCCTCCTGATCAACTCCGGGAGGTGGCAGACGCGTCGATCGAACCAATGGAACATGACCCTTTGCCACTAGATGGCGATAGCAGTGCTCCCTCGAAATCCGCTCCTCAGGGGCCGTCGAGGTGACCCCGCTTGCTAGTTGGTTTTTATCCTTATTTCTTATTTCATTTTTATCATGGCACTCCTTCAATGGAACATTCGCGGCATTCGTTCCAATCGGGAGGAGTTAAAACTACTCCTTCGGTTGCACTGCCCGCTTATCGTCTGTCTTCAAGAAACTAAGTTGCGTCCACGTGATCGTGCAGACTTTCCACACTACACCTCTGTGCGGTTCGACCTGCCACCCGTGGAAGGTGTCCCAGCCCATGGAGGGGTTCTGATGCTCCTTCGAGACGATGTCTATTTCCATCCCATTTCCTTGCACACTCACCTACAGGCAGTTGCCGTCCGCATCACCTTATCCACATTTACCTTCTCCCTCTGTAATATCTATTCGCCATCGTCATCTGCCCTTACTAGGGCGGATGTGCTACACATTGTTGACCAGCTCCCTTCACCTTTCGTATTGGTAGGCGACTTTAATGCCCACCACCCCCTATGGGGCTCTCCGGCACCTTGTCCGAGAGGCTCCCTTTTGGTGAACCTCCTCCAACACCTCGATCTTGTCTGCCTCAACACCGGTGCACCGACCTTCCTTTCCGACACAACACACACTTACTCCCATATAGACCTCGCAATATGCACTCCTCAGCTTGCCGGTCGGTTTGAGTGGTATGCACTTTCTGACACGTACTCAAGTGACCATTTCCCTTGTATCATCCACTTCCTGCATCATTCCCCACCTCCTCGTCCCACCGGTTGGAACATTTCTAAAGCCGACTGGGGGCTTTATTCTACCATGGCTGTTTTTCACGATAAGAATTTTCCCAGCTGTGACAGTCAAGTCGAATACCTCACAGAGGTTATTCTCACCGCTGCTGAACGTTCCATACCTCGTACTTCCTCTTCTCCACGTCGTGTCCAGGTCCCTTGGTGGACTGCAGCCTGCCGCGACGCGCTTCGAGCCCGGCGCCGTGCTTTACGCACCTTCCGCCGCCACCCAACTTTGGAGAATTGCATCAATTACAAACGTATGAGAGCGCAGTGCCGTCGTATCATAAACGACAGCAAGAAAGCTTGCTGGACTGCTTTTACTAGTTCTTTTAACCGTTTCACTCCCTCCACGGTTGTCTGGGGTGGCCTCCGCCGTTTGTCCGGCATCAAGGTCCACTCCCCGATTCCTGGCCTGACCATAGAGAACGCAGTCCTCGTGGACCCCGCTGATGTTTCAAACGCATTGGGTCGTTTCTTTGCGGAGGTTTCGAGCTCTGCCCATTACCACCCTGCCTTTCTCCCTCGCAAACAGGTAGAGGAGGCACGGCCGCCTTCTTTCCGCTCTTTTAACCGTGAAAATTATAACGTCGCCTTCACCATGCAGGAGCTAGACCATGCTCTCGCCCTGTCCCGGTCTTCTGCTCCCGGGCCCGATTCCATTCACATTGAAATGCTGAAGAACCTCTCTCCTGCGGGCAAGTGCTTTCTTCTTAGTACCTACAATCGCATATGGACTGAAGGTCATGTTCCCACAAGTTGGCGTGAAGCCATTGTTGTCCCCATCCCCAAACCAGGGAAGGACAAACATCTTCCTTCCAGCTATCGTCCTATTTCTCTGACGAGCTGTGTCTGTAAGGTGATGGAACGCATGGTTAACGCTCGGTTGGTATGGCTCCTCGAATCTCGCCGCCTCCTGACTAATATCCAATGCGGTTTTCGTCGACACCGCTCTGCTGCTGATCACCTCGTTACGTTGTCGACCTTCATTATGAACAACTTCCTAAAGAAGCGTCAAACAGTAGCAGTGTTCTTCGACTTGGAGAAGGCATACGATACCTGTTGGAGAGCGGGCATTCTCCGCACATTGCACACATGGGGCCTTCGGGGCCGCCTTCCTCTTTTCATTCAAGCGTTTTTGGCGGATCGCAAGTTCCGGGTACGGGTGGGCTCTGTTTTGTCAGATACCTTTTGCCAGGAGAATGGGGTACCACAGGGCTCCGTCTTGAGTGTGGCGCTCTTTGCCATTGCAATCAATCCGATCGTAGATTGCCTTTCAGCCGACGTCTCCGGATCTCTTTTTGTTGACGATTTCGCAATTTATTGTAGCGCCCAGCGGACGTGTCTCTTGGAGCGTTCTCTTCAACGCTGTCTTGACCGTCTATATTCCTGGAGCATCGCAAACGGCTTCCGATTCTCCACTGAGAAAACTGTGTGTATCAATTTCTGGAGATACAAGGAATTTCTTCCACCTTCTCTACGTCTCGGCCCTGTTGCTCTCCCTTTCGTGGAGACTACAAAATTCTTGGGACTCATGTTGGATCGGAAACTTTGCTGGTCCACACATGTGTCCTACCTGGCTGCCCGTTGTGCCCGATCCCTTAACGTTCTTCGTGTCCTCAGTGGCACGTCATGGGGAGCGGATCGTACCGTCCTGCTTCACCTTTACCAGGCCATTGTTCAGTCGAAGCTCGACTATGGAAGCCTTGTATACTCTTCAGCACGGCCGTCGATTCTCCGCCGTCTCAACTCTATCCACAATCGTGGATTACGTCTGGCGACCGGTGCATTTTATACCAGCCCTGTTGAGAGTCTGTATGCCGAGGCTGCTGTATTACCCTTGATCACTCGACGTGACATACTCTTGTGTCGGTACGCATGCCGCCTACGGTCGATGCCCAACCATCCATCTTACAGATTATTTTTTGACGACTCACTCGATCGCCAATATCAGTTGTCTGCGATTGCCTTGCTTCCACCGGGAGTTCGGTTTCGCCGCCTGCTACAGCGGCTCGATTTTACCCTTCCTTCCACCCTTCGGTTGAGGGAAAGCCCACTGCCACCGTGGCATCAGGCCCAGGTTCACACACACCTTGAACTTAGTTCGCTCCTCAAGGAGAGCACTTCGGATTTGGTATACCGCTCGAGGCTTGTCGAACTCCGTTCGCGGTTCGATAATGCCGTATTTATTTACACTGATGGTTCCAAGAGCACTGCCGGTGTCGGATCTGCCTTCGTCGTCGGGGACAACCGTTTCCAATACAAGCTCCCTGACCGGTGCTCGAACTTCACGGCTGAGCTTTTCGCCCTCCACCAGGCCGTTTTGTATACCTGCCGCCACCGCCAACCTTTCTATGCCATATGTTCGGACTCCCTTAGTGCCCTGCAGAGTCTTAAGGACCGTCTCTCGAACCATCCTCTGGTATATCAGATCCAACGCTCCCTCCGGTTGTTAGCAGATGACAGCTGTCATGTTTCCTTCCTGTGGGTCCCTGGCCATGTGGGTGTGCCCGGGAATGAGGCCGCCGACATAGCAGCCAAGGCAGCGGCTCTTTTGCCTCGCATGGCTACCTTTTGCGTCCCATCTGACGATGTTCAACGGGCTCTTCGCCGGAGTATCGTGTCGCAATGGCACAGTGTGTGGCTTTCACTATACAACAATAAATTGCGAAATGTCAAACCGATCCCGACCGCTTGGAGGACCTCCTCACGCCCCTCTCGGCGGGAGGAGGTCATTCTGGCCCGGTTGCGGATCGGTCACTGCCGTTTCAGCCACCGTCATTTGCTAACCGCCGATCCTGCACCGCTGTGCTCCTGCGGTGAACTGCTGACAGTGCGACATGTTTTACTGACTTGTGTTAATTTTAATCATCTCCGTGTAGCCCTTCACTTTCCGTCTACTCTGGAGGAAATTTTAGCTGATGACACACGAGCAGCTGCTCGAGTTTTGCGTTTTATCAACTTGGCCAACCTATCCAATGATATTTAACCCTTTTAATTGTCTTTTATCTTTCGTTTTTAGCCTCTTGTTGATGTTCTGACAGTCTCCATTTTTTTGAGATCATAGCGAATCTATGTTCTTGGCTGGGCGCTAATGACCATAGAAGTTGTGCGCCCTAAAACCAAAAAAAAAAAAAAAAAAAAAAAAAAAGGACAAGAACGTTTGTAATACTGTGATTTAAAATTACATTATCGTCGATATCAAATACGGAATGTTTGTGTGGCACTGATTGCTGTTCTCTCAGAACGTCCAAATATTGGCCTTTTCTGTCGCTTGATTTCGCGTCTGTTTAACCGTGCGTGATTACGTTTGAACTTTATGGCACGAAACTATAAAAAAAGTTCTTAGTTAACGAAAATTAGTTGCTGTAGACCTTATTACGCAATATAAGTAAAAAGGTGATGGCATAAACCACCTGTTTTGCCTCAGTTTAGGTTAGGAAGAGTGAAAGTGGTTAGATTGCGATGGTTTGATGGCAGCTCGAAGTTTAATAGCAATTAACGTCTCATCAAGATAAACATTAAATAACGGATTTGTACAGGACACAGTTCACTACAACTTTTCTCTTTTATGTAGTATTTCACATCTCGTACCGTTTCATAGACATATGCAAAGTTAATAGTGATTTGTCACTGACTGTGTGTCTCTATGTAAGGTGTTAAACTTGTTAGGTAACCGATCGGCACCCAATTTTTACAGACGTATTTGTTCGGCACCAGGGACCTGACCCTTCTGATGGCATAACCGGACGCCGTTTCAGGACGGCATTATGCGCTCTATTATGCGTCAGATCAAAACAAAGTTGTTGTTGAATTTGATATCAAGTATCTATTGTTTGAAAATCTTTTCGATATTTTGTCTCTGAAAGTAGGTGGACACGTTTAAAGATTATAATACTTCATATTGTTCTACCGTCATATTATTTTTCTGTAAGTCATTGAATGGAGGTTCGAGAATGGTTTAATTTTTTTTCGCGTTATATTTACAAAATCAGAACTACAGGGAAGTCTAAAGTAGGCCGTAAAACACGCCAGTGCTTTTTCTTCTTTACACTAGCAGACTTTCAACTAGAATTTTATAAGGAAGGGAATTAATGCGATAATATAGAAGTTACCTCTGGTGCAATCCTCTGACCCCCGCACATATATACAGGGTGGTCCAGTGATAGTGATAGGGCCAAATATCTCACGAAGTGCCGGCCGCGGTGGCTGAGGGGATTGAGGCGCTCCAGTCACGGTCCGCACAGCCACTACGGTCGGGGGTTCGAATCCCCCCTCGGGCATGGATATTTGTGCCGTCCTTAGTTGTAAGTAGTTCATAAGTAGTTTGTAAGTTTAGGGACTGATGACCCCGTAGTTAAGTCCCATAGACTCTACAAACATTTGAACATTTTATCTCACGAAGTAAGTAAGCATCAAACGAAAAAAACTACAAAGAACAAAACTTTTCTACCTTGAAGAGGGAAAACTGATGGCGCTATGGCTGGCCCCCTAGATGGCGCTCCCATAGTACAAACAGATATCAACTGCATTTTTAAATAGGTACCGCCATTTTTATTTCATATTCGTCGAGTACCTAAATAAATATGAATGTTTTATTTGGGACACTTTTGTCCCTTTGTTATAGATGGCGCTTTAATATTCACAAACATATTGCTCACAATTTTAGACGAACAGTAACAGGTAGGTTTTTTTAAATTAAAACTCAGAACTTTGGTACGTTTAAACTTTATTTCGGTTGTTCCATTGTAACATGTACTTTTGTGAAATTCTCATACATTATGAAAAACGCATGCTGTTACAGCGTGATTGCCTGTAATTACCTCATGACTTCAATAAATGCTCAAAATGATGTCCTTCAACTTCAGTGCATTTGGCAATACGCGTGACGAAATTCCTCTCAACAGCGAGTAGTTCGCCCTTTGTAATGTTCTTACATGCAATGACAAGGCGCTGGCGCATGTTTTCAGCGTTGTCAGTGAATCACGATAACAAAATCTTTCAATTTTCCCCACAGAAAGAAATCCGGGGATGTAAGATCCAGTGAACGTTAGGGCCATGGTATGGTGCTTCTACGATCAATCCACCTGTCATAAATATTCCATTTAAGACCGCTTCAACTGCACGCGAGCCATGTGCCGGACATGCATCGTGTTGAAAGTACATCGCCATTCTGTCATACTCTGAAACATCTTGTAGTAAAATCGGTAGAACATTACGTAAGAAATCAGCATACATTGCACCATTTAGATTGCCATCGATAAAATAGGGGCAAATTATCCTTCCTCCCATAATGCCGCACCATACATCAACCCACCAAGGTCGCTGATATTCCACTTGTCGCAGCCATCGTGGATTTTCCGTTGTCCAATAGTGCATATTATGCCGCTTTACGATACCTCTGTTTGCGAATGACGCTTCGTCACTATACAGAACGCGTGAAAAAATCTGTTATTGTCCCGTAATTTATTTTGTGCCCAGTGGCAAAACTGTACACGACGTTCAAAGTCTTGGCCATGCAAATACTGGTGGATAGAAATATGGTACGCGGGAAATTTATGTTGATGTACAATTATCAACACCGACGTTTTTGAGATTCCCGATTCTCGCTCAATTTGTCGGCTACCGATGTGCGGCTTGGCCGCAACTGCAGTTAAAAAACTTAATTTGGTATAATCATTTGTTTCAGGTCGTGGTTGACATTTCATTTATGGCTGAATACTTCTCGTCTGTTTAAATAACGTAACTACCCGACGAAAGTTCCAGACACTTGGGTGATGTCTTCCAGAATAACGATATAACGATCAACGTACATAGCTCAGGCCCGTTGGGCATTTTGATCACAATAGTCATACATAAATACCATACCGAACTTTTCTACAATTGGTAAACGGTCCATTTTAATATTACAAAAAACAGTACTGATCGCAAAAAAAAAAAAAAAAAAAAAAAAAAAAAAAAAAAAAAAAAATTGACCGGTTTCGACCTGATGTAGGTCATCTTCGGAACAAAATGTAGCCCATGTGGCCAGTGCTGGACTCGGCTGGGCTGGGCTGTCCTGACTGTTGTGCTGACTGTTTTCTTGTAATATTAATCATATCGAGTAGATCGCTGTTACTCTCCTTTGAAAATGTTGTCTAAATTAATTGTCCATTTTAACACGAGTAATATATCACGAAGCAAATGCCGTCTGCACTGGCGAAATGTTCCGCGTTACCACGTACTTATACGTTTTTATTACAGCGCCATCTTATCACAAAGCGAAAAAAGTGTTCCAAATAAAACATTCCGTTCGACGTAAGGCAGCGCCATCTAGCGGGTAACCAAAGGGCCCCCTCAAGCTAGAAAAGTTTTGTTGTTTCTAGTTTTTTTTCTTTTGATACTTATTTCGTGAGATATTTGGCCCGGTCACTATCAATATATGCAGTCAGTAGCGTGGTAGGGTGTGCATCGGACATACAAATGTGCCACGATCCCTCTTGAAAATGTCCTCCGCAGCTGGGGACGAAACGTTGGGTTTGAGTAATAAATCCATAAGACCACGGCATAATAGCCCGGAAAGTTGTAGCAATATTGAGCATTCCAACCGTGAAAGTTTACATTTTACATGTATATATTGTAACAGTGTTTATCACATCGTTCTCATATGTAGTTTATGTAGGTGTATGTTTCTATATAAGTAATAATTTTCCGTGATTTTGTTGAATAGTTCCAGGAAAATGCCTGGAAAGAGTGTACGAAGGGGTACTGTTGATTTCTTTCCTCATCCTTGAATCACTGCGAGCATGTGTTGCATCTGTAATGACCTCGATGTCGACAGAACGTTTTGCCCTCATCTTCCTTCCCTCATTCCTTTTTCCTTCCGTAATTTACAAAATCAGCGTCTCGCAAGTTGCTTGTACTTCTCGCTTCCTTCCGTGACAGCGCTGTCAGTGCTTATTGCTTCTCTCTGTCGACGAAATTAACAGCGTGGCGAAGGCATTTTCCGCGCTCTTTATCCGTGCCGGCACTGCAAGGCGCCAGCGTTCGCAGACGTTTACTCACGGAAAAGCTGTGCTGGGGGAATTTAAACGGCATGGAAAATTATAAGAAAACGTCTTAAGCCATAGCATTGTCTTAGTGATCAGTCACGCATTGCTATGATTGGCTGAACGAGGGGTTTAGCGAAATCACGGAAGGTCACTTCTAGAAGCATATGAGAATTCTGTAATGGAAAAAAAGTATGTATTCAAAATTCCAGATTCGGTGGGGTTGGGGGAAGGGAAAAATGGTCTCTCTTGACTACCTCCACATTCTCAACAGCGGACGTCAATGTTGTGAGGGAACAATGCACACTGACGCAATACTATGGTCGTGCCACGAGATGTCCGCCTGTCAGAGGGACGAGGAAGTATTCCGTGTCGGAAGGACATAATTATTTACTGCAAAGAGATTGTTAATTGAATTTATGTATTGAACAACCAGTTTTGGTCAACGGAACATCATGAGCATCGGAAAGCATTTCGATCATCATACTAGGCAACTAAAATCAGTGGCGTGAAATAATAAATACGTAAAGTCGTAATTTTTTTCCTTTAAAGTTATTTTGGAGGTCTCAGCTGCAAAAAGTAACGTAAATGGTTGAAATCGTTTCAAATTTCTCAAATACGAGAACAGTAAATGACGTGTTTTGCAGACCGTCAGTGATGCTGTTTTTAGAGAAACAGACGTCCTTTATCTGTAACATCGTGTTAAACTTTTATCATAGATTATATTTATTAATGAATATGGCAGTGTTTTCAATTATCAGATTCGAGCAACAATTACATGAAATATCTTTAAGTATAATAAAATTATTACTGGTACAATGGTATCAGTCAACTCAAGTACCACGGTAATAATTTTGTCATATGAACCACATGTAATAAATTTGTTACTAGTTTAGATCAGTTTTGACTTTCTTCTTCGAGTGTGTGCTTGCAAAAAAATGCCCTTCAAAATTTTTATTCATTTGAGTTTCCTTGTGAAAACTGCAACCCGCTTTAAATGTGTGGTTATTTTACTTGATAATCGTCTCGTAATACGATTCTACAATTTGTACGCTGAATTCAGCTAGTGCACTTGCTGCAAGCCTCTGGTCCTGAGTTCGTACATTTAACTTCTGTGTGCGAAGTGTGAGAGAACTCAATTCTTTCTCCTTTATAGCCCCAGATATCAATTACAGGACACAGCCTTTATGTAAAAATACTGAATAGAGTAATACTTCGCTAAGATCCTATTCGCTAATTTTACGTGACAACGTACTAGCAAATTGCGGACCTTGGCTGGATCCAGACTACCTGCTACTCAGTACGACGTTTGTTCAAGAAATTCCGTAACTTCTGCCACAAAGTTTTTCTACGCTTAACGGTTACATATTGTGCATGCTCTGCTTTGAAAAAGTGTCCTCCACAATTGATGCACCGCTCCCAAATGCCGTTTCCAACTCCGGAAGCTTTCTTGGTCGTGCGCGAAGCACCGTCTGAAATTTTTCCTTGTTTACCGTTGCAGACCTTCAACCTTTCAAAGGCGTTTTAAACTTCGGAAATAAAAAAACGTCCGCATGCCTGGAGAGTACGGAGTGAGAGGCAGTACAGTGATTTCGTTTTTTGTGCAAAAGCCATTAGACTTGCGCATAATAGTACGCGATCGGGAGCGCTCAGTTTAATCGCGGCTCTGCCGCGAACTAGTTCGTTCTTATAGTTCGTCCGCTCCCTTTCTAGTTCGTCTGCTCTTTTTGGCTTCTGCTACCGCTACTAAAAGAGCTCTTTCTTTTGTAGACAGCTTTTTTATATAATGATCAGTGTTGCCCAAGCGTGTGCTCTTACCCGTTTTTTTGGGCAATTGGACATCAAATACTTAAGCAAATAAACCAGTTATTTACACGAATGGGTGATACAATGGTATTCAACTACGTTGCATACAGATTACTCGTAGTAAATATTATTTAGACACTGCTGAATACCTTAGAAAAGAAAATTTGTGGCAGTGAACTATGAAAGTACAGCTGAGCATACAAGAGCCATTAATTGTCTCGCCACATGCCAGGCCGCTTCCTCCTCACATTTTCAAGCCGCAACACGTCTCAATAGCTACATAGATTAACAGGTTATTCCTGTTGCACGAATTCATGAGTAACTAATCGTTCAACACAAGGAAAACCGTCAGCATGGCTTTGACCTGACCTGACGACCTTTCTTGGAGAACCTTTCCCGGCCCATCGTGAATACTAAACTTTGGTCTCAACAACACAAGTTATGATTCTCTTGAGGAAAATCTCGTTCTCATTTGCGTCTTCCAAAAACTTTACGCAGACTGCGAGGCGATGGTCTTTCTGATCTGGTCTCATGAGCCGTGACACGAACTCGGTGGCGACATGATGCATTTAAAGATACTCTGTCAGGATTTCATGACTTGATCCACCTGAAATGTTACATTCTGCAGTCGCTCGCAGAGTCAGTCTTTGATTGACAAACACAATTTTGTTTTCGGTAGAGATCAAAGGGTGTCGTGAACGAGGGCTAGGGCAAAGCAAACGTCTGAGCGACCCTACCCAATGGGAGTGGTCTCATCGTTTGCTACAAACACGTCATTGCCACCTTCCTTGAGGATGATGATGACACTTGCACTGTGGGTCCTCAGAATACACCTGCCCCTTGATGGTTGGAGGATCATATTATTCTCCTGCTCTCCATACGTAATGCGTAGTATAAATAGTGATCCGAAGCCCAAAGCGATCAGTTCCACTATTGAAACGTGAAAGGAGGTTAACAGAGATTAAAACCATGTACTCCATTGAACAACACGTTTTTCTGGTGCTAGAGTACTACAGGTTAGAAGAGTCCTACGGCAACAAGCGAAGCTTTCAAGCACGATTTAATGTTCCAAAAGGACCCGATGCGAAAACCATTCGTACGCTCTTCGCGAAATTTCAACGAACAGGCAGCGTAACTAATGATCTAGTGGGGCATGTTGGCCGCAAGCAAAACGAAGTTACGCCTGAAAATATCGCCAGTTTCTGGAATTATTCAGCGAAATCCAATGTCATCCGTCCGTAGAATTGCATCTGAGGCTGGTTTGAAGCGTTCCAGCATAGAGAAAATATTGAGAAAGAACCTACACATGTTTCTATTCAAAATTCAAACGCACCAGGCCATACCCGTACGAGCTGTGCAACAAAGGGTTGCCTTTGCTAATCAGATACTCACAATGATTGCAAGTGAAGGATTTGATGTTGGCTGCATCTGGTTTACGGATGCACACTTCCACCTGAATGGATACATGAATAAGCAGAACTGGCGATTTTGGGGTTCCGAAAAGCCATATTGTTGTGAAGCGAAACCCCTGTATTCTCCTAAAGTTACTGTGTGGGCTGCAGTATGCAGCAGAGGCATTATTGGCCCTTTTTTTTCATTCGAGAAACGGTCACTGGTGCACGTTACGTTGCAATTTTGGAACAATTTTTCGCCACACAGCAAGCGTAAGAGGATCGACCAGCCCGACCACATCGGACCGAACAAGTGTTTCGCTTTCTTGAGGAATACTTCGGGATCGAGTCATTGCTTTGGAACATCCCAAACTTACTGGTGCAGGCATGGATTGGCCTCCATATTCGCCGGATTTGACTCCCTGTGACTTTTTTTTGGGGGGGGGGGAGGGGGGGGGCACAATGAAAGACATGGTCTACCCGAAGTATCCCGCCACGCTGGACGTGCTTGAATCGGCTATCACTGTGTCTTGTGAATCCATTTCGGTTGAGACACTACGACATGTGGTGGCGAATTTCATTCTTCGTTTGCGCCACCTCTGTAGTGCCAATGGTGAACATTTTGAAAACACTCTGATGTGATTGTTTGCAAAGAAAGTTTTCATACTATTATTTCACGTATGTATGCTAATATGAGCTGTACAGCGTACAGCGCCATCTGTTAGCAGCTTTTTTAATTATTATTTCAAACTGCTGTATAAACTTCTTACAGGTTTCACAATAAACATAACGTTTACTGCATTCCTCTGTCGATGTTTGTTTTCGAGATATTTAATTTTGAAATCAGGGAGCCCTTTTCTGGATACCCTGTATTTACAGTGTGGCTGGATGCACTTCCACCGCACGCCCCCCTGTGATGAAATGTTCACTACAAATGTCTGCGTATAGTGTTATATGTGTGAAAGCGTAAATTGTTACGAAATTTTTGCGAAACTTGTAACTGTAGTGCAAATCGTGTACCAGCCTGGCATTCATTTAGGGGGATGTGAAAAAACCGCCTAAAAACCACACCCAGGCTGCTCGCACTTCGACCCCCTCGTTAATCTGCCGCCTCCCCATCCCGGAGAGCGGTGCTTTAGACCACACGGCTAAACGAGTGGGTAGCCTTGCGCTGTAGACTGTTTTATTAAAACAGTAGCGTATATGCCCGTGCTTTGCAACGGTTGTTAAAGAAGGGCATGTGCGTATCATAGCTTTTTAGGGTTCCAGACCTTAGTCAATAAAAATCCTTATTGGATCGCTCTGTCAATAAATTCAGTTCGCCTAGGCAAGATGTCAAATGTAAGTAAAAGTCATCCTCCGAAACGATGTATCTTCATAAAGTTTTTGATACAAAATAAAACATGCCTAAAGAAGCAAAGAAATGTCGTTAAGGATTTAATACACAAAGCTAAATCAGTATCACTATGTCCAATGTTTGTTGATAATCGTACAGATAAGATTGCATAATTCTATCACAGACGTTCGCTTCCTTCCTTGGAAAACCGTATGAAAATTCGTGCAGTGATTGAAGCGAAAAGCGACAGGCCTACATTTTACAGATTTATTATTCGAACAGCTGTGTTGTACAAATGCATAAGTTTGAGGAATATATTGATTTGTATAAGTGCTGTTTGTCGGTAAAATCTGTCGCGAATACGGTTAATAGTAAAGAAGTAATAGATTACAACGTGATACTTGATGGGGCGGTTTTCCATGAACGTTACTCTTTACGTCCTCATATATCATGAACTACGTGTCGTACTGTTATACAATTTCGAACGTATATTCAGTTTTAAGTGTGTATACCGTCTGCAAAGTTTCCTGCGAGTACAATTTGTAGTGTAATCATTATAAATTGTAACGTCATACCGAATGCCATAGTTTTGCTCCATGAACAGCGGAAAAGTAGTAAGCGAGAAACATTTTTCCTTTCATTATTTTGATGTGGTTGTCTGCGAGAAAAAGTTTAATAAAGGTCTGAAATCATGTTTAAAGTTTGTTGCAAGGCGCCAAGTACTGTCATTCTTATATAGTGTACTAGCTGAACCCCCGCTGCTTCGCATGCGTAGGCTGTTTGGTTTGCACCATTTGTTTCTTTTTAATCCTGACGAAGAATCCATATCTTAAGTTTCGTAGTCATAGCTTAAAATTTGAGTTAACAGCAACATATTTTTGAAAATCAATTTTTAGCGTCCTCTATTTTACCCCCTTATTGGTTGAATTTCAAAAAATACCGAAACACGTATTTTGTAACGTCTAACCAACTATACGAATATCAGTTTTTGCAGCACTAGCTTCAAAATTATATCAATAGCAACGTGTTTTCAAAAAGAATTTTTGATCAACTATTTAACCCTCTTACTTGTTGTATTTCCAAAAATAGTAAAAATCATGGATTTTTAATCCTGACCAAGATTCCATATCCGAAGTTTCGTAGTTGTAGCTTAAAATTTGAGCTAATAGCAACATATTTTTGAAAATCAATTTTTGAGTCACCTATTTTAGCCCCTTATTTGTCGAATTTCAAAAAATGCCGAAACACGTGTCTTTTAAATTCGAACCCTGAATTAAAATACGAAATTTTGTAGTTCTAGCTTCAAAATTGCCTAAATAGCTACGTATTTTCAATAAAACGTTTCGTCCTCTATTTCACCCCTTTACGGACGGAATATCGAAATATCGCTTCTTAAATGACGCCTACAGAGTAAGATTAACACCCTCCACAAATTTAAAGTTTCTACCTTTAGTGGTACGGTAGACCGAGCGAGGTGGCGCAGTGGTAACACACTGGACTCGCATTCCGAAGGATGGTGGTTCAAATCCACCTCCGGCCATCCAGATTTAGGTTTTCCGTGATTTCCCTAAATCACTCCAGGCGAATGCCGGGATGGTTCCTTTGAAAGGGCACGGCCGATTTCCTTCCCCATCCTTACCCAAACAACCCGAGCATAAGATCCGCCTCTAATGACCACGCTGTCGACGGGGCGTTAAACACTAATCTTCCTTCCTTGTACGCTAGTGGAAGTGGTGCAGCATTGGGCCGTATGAATAAAATGGAGTATCTACTTTATACTCTGGATTTCAGAGAACATACTCAGATTCGCATGAATAAAGTGAGTCGGAGAATATACTTCAACCGAGTATGTTCTCGGCGTGAGTAACGGGGTGGGAGAAGTTGCTCACAACAGAGAACATTCTCCAATTTCATATGAATAAAACTGCAGAAGTTTCTCACGACGGGAGAACATTCTCAGATTTCTGGAGTGAGCTCTACAGCATACTCCGTGCTGAAGTAACTTTTATTAAGGTTACGTTTTACTGAGGTTTATAATAAAAATGACAACAATTTTGTTACTTAGAAGGTAAAAGAAAGTTCCTTTATATGTAGCCTTTAAGAAATATGAGGCGATCTATAAAGTTAATACAAATAAAAACATTTTGTTGACGAGTATCTTCCTTCGGAAAAATCGTGTGACACTTCCAGCATTTTATACAGTAACGAGAGTGATGTAACAGGTGTTTTCATTACCGACATAAAAATGAAACAAATGGATTCAGCTGCGTGTTTACTCATTTGTTTGGCGTGTATATTTACAGTTGCAAACAGTCACATAGCAAAATAATATTGTTTTAAAATAGAGTCTATTAGTAAGACCTTATGGTGTTAGTTCCAAATAAAGTGTATCCCAGGACTTCACAGTTTCTATCACAAAATAAATATTGCTGCAATACCAGGTAGGCCTACTGAAGTACTGTTTCTGTCCTAACCGGTTGGCTGTTTATGATGCGTTTTCTGACTTCGTAATCGTAACTTCTGTTATGTTAGAAGTAAGTAAACGCGACAGGAAAATTAATAACTGATTAATTACATACCTAGCAGCGTGTTTCTTGTTCAAAATCGCATGGCCTAACGCTTATGAGCAAACCATTGGGTGTCATATTTAACAAGGCCTATATCATGTTAGAACACTCCGACAGCATTCCACGTTGTAACAGATGAATATGTGATGCATTCTTATTATATCGTTCGCAAATTGTGCTCACCCTGCTTCATTAACAAACGAGTTTCTCGCGTGACGAAAATTTTGTATCGCCAGCAGAATATATTTTCGTAAAAAGTGCATATTTAGTCTTAATAATATGCTCCTTCACAACAAACTAGTATCTAAACACAGTCCAGTTCTTTCTGAACACGTCGATGCCTACTCCATATTTGTACACTTAATAATTTGCCTGATTGGGCTAGTCAAAGAAATACACGATTGGATAGCTGATCTGTGGCGGACATGACACGCGGAGAACTTAATCAAGTAGGAGGGGAGGTAGCGAGAATGAACTACCTGCTCAGAGCATATGCTTCGAAGTTTTTATTCATACGAATTTGAGAACTTACTCAGAGAAGGTTCTTTTGCTCTGAGAATCTTCTCTGGAGCATGTGCTCATTTTTATTCTTACGACCCATTGTGTGCGTGCTGTTGCAGTGGTGGCAGCCCTGCTGCTGGTGCCGCTGGCGGCGGCGCCGCCCACGGCGGCCCCCACGTCGGCGCCGTCGGCCGCGGGCGGCCGCGCGGCGCACGGCTGGGGCTCGTGGCCGCCGCCCTACGAGGACGAGGAGGACGACGAGGACGGCTTCCTGGGGCCGCGCGCGCTGCCGCTGCGCGCCGCCGCCGAGCCGGTGCCGCAGGACGCCGACGTCGACCCGCAGATCCTGGCCGAGTACGCCCGCGAGGTGGCGGCCGGCCGCGCCACCGAAGGGCCCTCCGAGAGCCCGGTCGCGCAGGACGCGGACGTCGACCCGGAGATCCTGGCCGAGTACGCGCGCGAGGTGGCGGCTAGCCGCGCCGCCGCGCGCAGTACGGGCGCGCCCCAGGGCAACGCCTCCGCGGCGGTGCAGGAGGCCGCGCCCACGGTGGCCGCCGCCGCCCTGTCTAGTCAGTCCGACGGTTCGGACAGTCGCGGTAATCGCAGCGCCGTGACGCCGGGCAACAGGGAGAGCAAGTCGCTCAGCTCTTCGGCGGCTCCGGCGTCCGCGAAGCCGGTGAACGCCGTGGAGGGCGAGGGCAAGGCGGCGCGGGAGCGCGCGCCCACGCCGGCTCCTGCCGCGCCCACCGACGGCGACGCGGCGGCGGAAGCCAGCAGCCCGCAGCCGGCGGACGCGGAGGGGCCCACGGCGCCGGCAGACGCCGCGTCCGAGGCGGGCCCCGACGCGTCCTCCGCCCCGCCGGAGGAGGAGACGGCCGAGACGGCGGAGACGGCGTGGACGGCGTACGACGCCTCCGCGGCGGCGGCGGCGGACGACGACTCCGACGTGGCGGGCGAGCAGGAGGAGGCGGTGGGGCTGCGGTCGCGCACCGCCGAGCGCGAGGCCGCCGACGAGGAGGAGCCGCCGCACGACGCGCCCGTCAGCAGGGGCCGCGTGGCGCCCGCGCAGCCCGCCGCCGCCGCCATGGACGCCGCCTCCATCACCGGCATCGCGCTCGGCATCGTCGTCTTCTCCAGCCTCGTCGGTGAGCACCGCTTTCCGCACTAGCACTCTTACTCTCCAGTTTCTTCGTTCTACATCTACATACATACTCCGCAATTCACCGTAAGGTGCGTGGCGGAGGGTACACTGTACCACTACTAGAGATTTCCTTTCCTATTCCACTCCCAAATTGAACGAGGAAAAAAAGAATCCCTATATGCCTCCGTACGAGCCCTAATTTCTCTTATCTTGTCTTTGTGATCTTTATGCAAAATGTAAGTAGGCGGCAACAAGATCGTACTACACTCAGCTTCAAATTCCGTCCCTCTAAATTTACTTAACAGAAATTTACGAAAAGAATGTTGTCTTTCTTCCAGCGATTCCCAATTGAGTCGCCGGAGCATTTCCGTGACACTCGCGCATTGGTCGAACCTACCAGTAACAAATCTAGCTGCTCGCCTCTGAACCGCCTCTATGTCTTCCTTCAAACCGATCTGCTGCGGGTCCCAAATACTGGAGCAATACTCGAGACGTGGTCGTACAAGCGTCTTATATGCGGTCTCCTTTACAGGTGAAGTACATCTTCCCAAAATTCTCCCAATAAACCGAAGTCGGCTGTCTTCCTTACTCACAACTGTCCTTACATGCTCGTTCCATTTCATATCGCTCTGCAATGTTACGCCTAGATATTTGACGTGACAGCATCAAGAAGCTCACTACTAATGCTGTATTCGAACATTATAGGATTGTTTTTTCTACTCATGCGCATCACCTTACATTTTTCTACATTGAGAGCTAGCTGCCATTCTTCGCACCAGCTACAAATTTTGTCGTAGTCAACCTAAGTAGTATTATACACTGTGTCCGCAAAGTCGCTCCTCGGCGGCGAGCTCCGCCGACACCACCTACAAGACGAAGGCCTCACAACTGGCGTGCTACGTCACACTGACGAGGCCGCGGCCGCCAGCTGAATGACTGTCCGCTGGGGCACGCCCCCCAGCCTCGTAGCAGGCAACCAGTAAGCTGGCAGTATGACCACAGTCAAATATATACAGACGGGGAAACCTCCGTAAGGGCCCGGTCCCAACCTCAGGGGTGCGGGGAGGGAGGTTTCCCAGCAGTTCCGTAAGATGTCCCATGATGGTGCTGCGGTCAGAAGCAGCCCAGAGCAGGAGGCAGGTAGCGGTCGTCCCCACCACCACCTCACCTAAAACGCTAGCAAGCCAGACACAGCCGTGGCCTCATGGCAGGCGGCACGAGCTCTCCCCTCAGCCTCCCCTCCGCGCTACCCTCTGACGTGCGAGAGGCACCCTGAGCCAGGGAGCCGCCTGACACCTGGTAGCATCTTACGGAACTACGAGGGGAGCATAGGACAGTGGTTTAGGGGGGGGCTTCTCCTCTGTATATGTTACTCTGTGGTATGACGTAGCACACCCAGTTGTGAGGCCTTGTCTTCTAGGTGGTGTTGGCTCCGCGCGTCTCACCCCTTACGGGTCGCGTGTGAGTGTGGCAGCACATTCGTGTCGTTAAGCTACACTAACCACACCGTAATATTACTGCAGGCCCACGGAACACGTGCAGGTGCGCATTGTCTGTGCTGCCGACCTTACCCGACCCGCAACGCGAGATGCGGAGATCGCCACTGCGGAGAGACTTTGCAGAAGCGCTGTAGTTCGACCCAGGTACAGTGGCAGCAGAGTTTCGCTTGTTCTGCACCTCTACATTACGCATTCACCTAAAGTTGGGGAACATTCGGCAGTGTCTTGAATGGCCTGCTGCAAACGTCAAAGCCATTGTTACCATTAAGTGTAAAAGCTTAATTGTAGCTGGTTATCAACACCACATACAGTGGAAAGAGGGGGGGGGGGAGCATACCGGATGTCTGTCATGGGCTGCAGTCGCTGACCGCCACTACAGAGAGTCTTTGTGGAAGCACTCCAATTCGACCCAGGTACGGTGGTAACCAAGTTTTTGCTTGCACCTCTGTTACACATTCACCGAAAGTCGGGGAACGTTCGGCACTGTCTTGAATGGCCTGCTGCAAACGTCAAAACCATTGTTATCATTAAGCGTAAAAATGGTAGCTGGTTATCAACACCACATACAGTGGAAAGGGGGGGGGGGGAGAGCAAACCATGTTTGCCCTGGGCTGCACTCGCAGCAGGGTGCCAAACAGTCTCAAAAAACTTTTGCACCCATGACGACTGGTTCAGGGCACCGAGAAGAGTGACGCCGAGGGCACCTTCCCCTCTTGACATTGAGTGGGGAGCTTGCTTGGTATAGAGTAGGCTGGAAAGCTGCATCAAATCAGTCTCCAGACTGAAGACCACGACAACTCTTTGTTGCCAGTTTCCATCATTCACGGTGCTCTTATATGACAAATTCTATATAAGCAAGCAAGGGACATAACTGACAGTATACACGTATTCTTCAAAAGCAAACAAACTGTATAGGTATGTACCAATTGTTGCAACATTGCAGTCCGCACCTATGTGCAAACCGCCATCATGCCATCACTTGTTGATTCGTATGGAGTTGGGCGAGGTGATCGCAAAAGGGGGCAATTTGACCCCTCCTATACGTCCTAGAATTTCGGAGTACAGAATTATCGTGCATTTTTACAAATTATTGTATGAGTGTGTCTTACATTGTATGCCACTTGTGGTGTTACTGGTGGCCTACTCGAAGGCTGTCAGCCAGCTACCAATTGTGCAGGATGACACCAAAAGTTACAAGGAGACCATTACTCAAGTTTGGATGATATGTGTACACGTGAAGATGTTATGAATTGCTTGGTGCACAATTTAGTGATGCTCCGTTGTGGTAGTCAGATACTGCTGAGCAGTATATTGACAAGTATGACTGCTTGCAAGTATGCACTCAAACTTTAAGCCCCTGTCACATCAAAATTCTCCTGAAATCTGAATATTTAATGATTCTGCCAGCTGGCCAAATGGAGACCAACAATAATGAGGGCCCCTTTCAAAATCTGTGCACTATTGGGGACTCTGGATTCTTTATTTGCAATTGACAAAGCAATATCAGCTGCAAATTACTGGAAATTTTTTGTGTTTGACTGGATATGGAAAGTAGGTAAGTATGTCTTTTGGGTGCTTTGCTTTTTATTGCAGACAATTTATATATGCATAATCGCTGATGCAGGTCACTGAACAGTAATTTCTCTCATTCAGTTTCTGATAGGTAAGTTTAGATATATATGTTTCTGTCTCTAATATGGATGTTATCTGATTTAATTGTAGTTATTTTTGTTATACCCTTTCAGAAGCATATTATTCGTGTTAGAGGAGCTGTATAATGTATAATTTAATTCTATTTATTACTTCCTGTAATAGATTCACACCAAATTGTGCACTATTATATAGACATAAAAGTGTTTCTAAATCTCAGTGTAATTTTGATTTTTTTGTACATGGTCCATTTGATTCATATCAGTGTTAACTCCTGAATAGTATTCTGATACAACTGATAGTCATGCAAAATATCTTCATTGTATATTGTTGGAAAATCTGATATTTGAAAATTATGGTATAGCCTGTTGAAATTAGTAATAAGAATTACATTTTAATAAAGTGACACTGGCTTTGAATTCAATTGTAGAAGGTCAGTATTAAAAGAAAACGAGGGATAAAAAACTTGACCAGTCCCACTTCTTCAAGACATAATGTCTCCTTACAAAAATGAGTATCTTTGTAAGCTAAAATAATGCCCAACTTACTCAACCTTATAATCAAAGTATGGAAAAGATTAGTGTTTGGGTATAGCTTGAGCACTATTATCATTGATCTTTTTAAACACCTTATTCTTACTATTAATCGAAATTAATTTGTGGTTGTTTGAAAACTATTTTACAGAATGAACAGCAACCTAGATGTAATATTAAAGTTACAGCCAAATTACTAATTTTATTTAAATAAAATTAGCTATTTTTGATCTGAACTGTATTAATTTTAAAAATAATTTGTCCACATACTTTCCAAAAGTCAGTCAGTAGTTATGTCCTGTTATAGAACAGTAACAGGAACTGGAGTCTTGAGTGAGAGTTACCCTCATTTCATTTACAATACCCACATGTACCATAAAATACAGTTGGAATATCACATTGTAAAGTTGTATCTTCATTGAAACCTTGTGAGGTAGTACAAACTTCACAACAGTAAACATACTTGCTGACTATCTTAACACAAGTTTTTTACTGACTCCTTTAATCATTTCAGTTGATAGAAGGATAAATAAAGCCATGACCTATTATCTGTATAATTTTGTGCTATCAAGCTAGTTTCCAATGAATCTTGTGATAATGGAACATAAAAAATTAACCTATTGCCCAGTTTTCATTGATAACTAGTCTGTAAAAAAATATAAACCATATAATCTCTGATGTGAGCAGTTTGAGGTTGCTGCACAGCCGTCCTCAACAAAATTCAGACAATTACTTTTCATAAATTCTACACCATGGATCCCACATATATTTATAGGTCCCAACAATAAGTAAGAGATTGGTTTCACTTGTTGTTTAATCAAAATCTTAACTTTATAATTGAATAAAGAGTACGAAAGTACATATATTATTTGTCATTTAACATATCCATTTTAATTCTCTGACAATGTTATTAAATGGAAGTTTAAAGAATTTCTCAACATAAGTCTCTCCTAATGCAGTTTTAAATAATTTGGTTTTTTAGTAATGTTAATGAGACAAACTTCTTTTTATTTTTAACAAACATTTCCATAAAACTTCAGTTTTATGAAAAATAACTTGACATAGCAAAATGTGTACTGTACCTCAATTTTGCAAACTTTTGAAGAAGAAAGATAGAATGTAAATTTTACGATAACATCTTGTCATTAATCACTTTTTATTTAGAAATTTGATACTTAGGTTGCTGATGCTGAATGCTATCTACTGAGAGGTGGAACCTGTCAGTAGATAGATCTCAAATTTTAATAGAACACATTACATTTTGGAATCAATAATTTCAGGGGCCGTCAGCTTCGTAATGTACCGTCGACGATATTTGAACAAGCCGCAGACGTTGAATGACAAGTGCAGTAATCCTGATTCAAGTGGTTACATTGACGACAGTACACTAAGGGTGAGTTCCAGCAAGGGTCAGAGAGTTATGACATACAAGGTACCTTTAAGACAAATGCACTGGCATTTCAACAAATTAGATGTGCTAGTGTATGTGTAGTGAGGTAATATTAACAAACCATAAACAAAATATAATACCTCACATTGCTAACAACAGATTTAATGCTGTATATTTACTGTATAGAAGCAGGTAGTAAGCACAGAAGCTCTAACTGCTGCTGTAGAAACCTGTATGAATGCTTTTGCTTTTCATTTCCTTCGTTTTCTTCACTCGTCTTCTGTAATAGTATTTGGATAACAGTAGATAATGTCCTGCTGCTCCTACTTTTATTTATTCTGTTATCACCATACAAATTTCCAAAAGTGAATTATATTTATTGTCTTGCCCTATACCTTTATTGGGTGATGTTTGAATTTCACTTTTCAGTTGTAGAAATTGTGGATCCATACCAAGAGTTCAGAAAAGGCATTATGAGCTTACAATGCCAAACAAACAAATATCTTAGAGATACAAAAAGAAGACAGATATTTTGGGAAAAATGTTTCATATAGTAGAGGTAGAAGAATTCACATAAGACATAAGTGAAAATGAATACTGTGAAAATGGTAGCCCATAGCTTCAGTTTTAAAAACTTGTATGTCTGTGTGCAAGAACTATTAACTAAGTATTCTATATGAAACCATTTGTACAATCTTCAGATTAACATATGGGGTATTACTTACAACAGCTTAAATTTCCTTGTTCAAACCATGGCATTAATTAATACAAAGGTCACATTACATTTTTTACTAGTTTTCAATTGTGTTCCTTCTGCACATGAAATGTAATACTATAGTAGACAAATATCAACTGTTGGTGCAGAGTAACTTTGTTGTTATTTGATACTTACTACATAAGTAGTTGTAAATAATATTATACTACCTGAAATGATCAGAAGATCAAAACTAGTTGTAAAAGAAATCTTATTTATCAGTGCCAACAGCACCCTTTTGGTTGCCATCTGTGGTACACATATTGCACAGTAGTACTTCAACACACTCCTATGCCCTGTTTTGTTGTCCTTCGTTGCAAACTACCTTGCGCTTATATTTTAGCTCTGACTGCCTGCACATGGTGAGAGTTTCTGCTGATTGTCTTCATGCTTACCAAAGCAGACAGTGGACACATTTGGAGTCTTACAGGCAGGGTCCTTCAACCAGCTTTGGATTTTGACAAAATTTGGCAAGACCTGTCTCGGGAGGACTTTCAACAACTCTATCAATGAATACAAAGCTGAATAACTGCTTGCGTAAGGAAGAAATGTGATCCAACACTTCATTTACTTCCTCACTTTGTGGAGCTCTTTCTGTAGAATAAATCATCAAATGTTTTTTAAATTGTAATTATTTGTTTGCACATGCACATCACATCCACTGATTTCTGTGCCATTTGGGTATATGCTGCATATGCACATTGAAGATTAGACTATTCATTAGAATCTTCAAATAAATGGCATTGTAATATCGATGCTGACTGTTGCATTCTGTATTCACCTTCAATCTCATTTGATATATGGTTTCTTTCATTGTTTCTGCATGTCGGTCATACACAATTATTACAAAACCAAAAGACAAAGGAAATAAATCACTGGAGACAGTTTGAAAATTGTGTCCAGCCATCAATCCCTTGTTCAATGCAGATGCACACTAGGCCCAAACTCTTAATAGGGAAATGGCAAAATACCATGGGTAATGAGTAACAATGGGCTTTATGTTAGCAGTGTGCAGACAAATTGAGAATTGGTGTCTGTTAGGAGGCGTCCAGGGGTACCCCGCTCTGCTGTGGTGATCACTGTTTCCCCATTGGCGCAATGGTCGAGCACTACTGCCTAGGCAAGTCTAAAAGAACTGACACTATACATATATGAATTTAACAACATAATAAGAGTTAAAAACTTGCTGCAAAGATGTTCATCATACTTTGACAGGCATTATAAAAATAAATAAATAAATAAATAAAACATCCATACACACCTAGCTTTTCTTCATTAGCCTTTGTCAGAAAAGATATCACACACACATTCACACTTCAAAGACACATGTCATTTGTCACCACAGAAGGGCTGGAGATTATGATTGTGAGTGTTTGAAATGTGCCTGTGTGATTTATTTATTTCTGACAACTGCTAAAGGCCAAAAGTAAAATCGGTGTCTATGAAAATCTTTTTATGTACTTTTTTGTAGCTTGATGTATGTCTTTGTGGTGAGTTGTAAACTATTTACAAAATAAGTTAACAACTCTGCAGGGAAGTATGCATTACTCTCACATTTTCTGGAAGATAAAATAGTGTGCTGGATTAGGAATTAAAACACACAAACTAATCGTTCATGGACAATACAATATCTGGCAACAACTCATGATTTATCCTCATTGGGTTCAAGTCATTTCATTCCTCTCTGCTGCCTTCCAAATTATAAAGAAATGTCCTGCATACCTTTCTTTATTACCCCTCATGGAAAAAAGTTTCTGAGTTTCAGTAATGGTTTGGCACACAGTTTTAATTTGCCAGTAATTTTAATCTGGTCAAAATCACAAAATAAAGGCATTACTAAAAGCAGTACAAAGTCTCTTTAAAGTTCATAATCATTGTGTTCATCTTAAATGTAAAATTCTGAAAATAGAACCAATCTGTAGACATGCCATTCTTGCAGATTTTTGAAACCCTGAAGGTAGATAAAAGGGTAAAATCAAAATGAATTTTTTGAAATCCAATTATCATTATCGACACGTGGTTATTTAAAGTCAAGCTAAATTTAGCACATGCTGACACACATTGGACATTGAAACAATTGTTAACTTGAAAGTGGATAGTCATTTAGTTTTTTATGAATTTCTTGCATTAACTATAAAAAAAAAAAAAAAAAAAAAAAAAAAAAAAAAAAAAAAAAAAAAAAAAGATTGAAAACTTGACATTTAAGTTTTTGTGAAGACCTAATTTTCAACCCCTGTTGACTAAAACAGCTCATAAATTATGGTAGAATAAAAGTTGGGAACCAAAATAAAAACGTGTCTTGGTCAAAGTCAAAGATGTAAAATGGTAGAACTACAAAGAAACTGGTACACTTGCCTAATATCGTGTTGTGCCCCTGCAAGCAGGCAGAAGTGCCACAACACAACTTGGCAATGGCTTGAGTAATATCTGAAGTAGTGCTGCAGGATATTGACACCATGCACATTTCAGAGCTGTCCGTAAATGCGCAACAGTACAAGGGGGTGGAGATATGCTCTGAACAGCATGTTGCAAGGTTTCCTAGATGTGCTCATGTCTGAGGGGTTTGGTAGCCAGTAACTCAAAAGGTTGATCCTGGAGCAACTCTGTAGTGATTCTGGATTTGTGGGTATTCCACTGTCTTGATGGACTCGACCAAGTCCATCGGAATTCACAATGGGAATGAATGTATGCAGGTGATCAGCCAGGATGAGTATGTAAATATCAACTTTGTCGTATCTAGACTGGACAACATCTTTCCAGTCATCAACAGTCCAGTGTAGGTGTTGATGGGCCCAGTTGAAGTGTAAAGCTTTGTGTCATGCAGTCAGCAAGGATACATGAAAAGGTCTTCAGCTCTGAAAGCCCATATCGATGTTTTGTTGAATTAAAACAATGGAAGGTCCAATAAGGAATGTTAATACTAATATTTAGATAGGGAACAACTCACCGTAAAGACGAATGTGTAGCCGCCGCCGCCACACACACACACACACACACACACACACACACACACACAATTCTAATTTTTTGGCCTTCCTCAGAAAGAGAACACTCATCCACACAGTTACTCAGGCACACTCATCCCACACATGTCAGCCATCTCTGGCCACCCAACACAGTCTGACTACATGGCAAGCGGAAGGGATGGGAGGGGGCGGAGGAGGAGGGAAAGTGGAGAGGAAAGATAAGGGTGGGGATACAACAAGCAGAGGCGATGTCAGATGGAAAAAGAGATGCATATATATACAACCGCTTTTTAATATTGCATCTCATTTTCCACTGACATCGCCTCTGCTTGTTCATCCCCACTCTTATCTTCCCTCTCCACTTTCCCCCCTCCTCCACTCTTTCCCCCTCCCCCCTCCCATCCCTTCAGCTTGCCGTGAGTCAGACTGTGATGGGCAGCCAGAGATGGCTGACATGTGTGGATGAGTGTTCTCTTTCTGAGGAAGGCTGTGGCCAAAAATTTAGAATATTATGTGTGTGTGTGTGTGTGTGTGTGTGTGTGTGTGTGTGTGTGTGTGTGTGTGTGTGTGTTCTATTTGTGTCTGTCAGCGGCTCAACATTCGTCTTTACATTGAGTTGTTCCATATCTACATGTTTTGTTGAATGGTATACGTGCTGGCAATTTTTGATGACCCAGCATTGAAATACACAGCTATTTGTGGAAGGGTTGCACTTCTGACAGGTTGAATGATTTTCAGTCAACATTGGTCCCATTTTTTCTGGATCTATTAGTGGCTGCAGCAATGTCTGAGATTTGATGTTTTATCGGATTCCTAATGTTCATGGTGCACTCGTGAACTAGTTGTACAGGAAATCCCTGCCTCATTGCTACCTTGGAGATGCTGCATCCCACGCCTTGTGCGCCAACAATATCATGTTCGAACTGACTTAAATCATGATACCCTGCCATTGTAACAGCAGTAAACTATCTAACATATGCACCATACACCTGTTGTCTTATATAGGTGTTGCCAACCACAATGCCATCCTCTGAGTGTTTACGTATCTCTGTGTTTGCATATGCATGCCTATATCAGTTTCTTTGGCTCTTCACAGCAGCTTCTCAACTTATATGGCAGCTCTAAAATATTTAGATCATAAACTCTTGATATGTTGTCACTATTTTACTTAATAGTGTTATTACTCATGTTGTATGTTTATTGTGTATTGTATTACATATTATGTTGTGTTCCACATAACACATATCATCCTATGTGTGTAGCATGCTATGTATCACATCAGGCACATATTTTGTACTGGTTATTACAATTTGCCTTATTACAAGCTGCACATAAAACAAAGCCCTGTTGTGGTATATGAAACGTTACATACAGTGTAATGTCCCATATCATGTGACACATGTTACACATTGTGAGGTGTATGACACACATCATTTCACATGTGATGCTATAATTACAATAAAATTTGATGCAGAAGTTTCACTTTTAGTTCTAAATTTAGCAGGAGATACATAGGATGTGGTCAACACTGCAACACTGACTGAGATTATACATCATTATCCAATGATTACCTGTAGACCATTTGAATTGGAGCCTCTACTAACTTTATTGAATCCTATGGGATCAACAAACTCTTGTCATCGATTACGTTTGTCATCAAATCATCTGTAGTGTAGGAGATGACTGTACAGTCCAATGTGAGAGGTACACAGTTGGCAGCAGTGTTGACCATTGTTTCCAGGTGGATCCTAAAACTCCCACATCATTTGTCTACTGTTATCTCAGAGTATAACACTTGTTTTGGAACTGCTGTCTTAAAATCCTCACTTCTATACCGGTTGAGTCTTTCTTGAAGTTGGCTGGCATTTGTGCATATATCTTGCCATATTACCAGCAGAATTCTCTTTGGACATTTCTGGTGATACTGGTCTAGTTTTAAAGATGCCATTTGTAGCATGTTTAGGATTCAGATCCATAAAGCAGAGTGAGCATTGCAACTGCTTTGTATATGGGGATCTTTGTTGCAGCATTCACATCATGATTGTCATGATTGAGACCTTAATCTAGCAAAGTATGCTCCAGCATGCTTTTCTGCATTGAATTTCCATATCTGTATTTGCATTTGATGATAGGTAAGGAAAGGTATTAATTATTTGAAGATCCACCTTGTTAATAATGACAAAAAAAGCTGTAACTGAAATTGTCTGCAGAAAATGTTAATAAGAGTCTTTGTTTTAGATATCTCAGACTAAACAGTTTCCCATCTATTCTGTAAGTTAACTGTATTCCTGGAAGAAGATTATTTTGACAAGAGGCAAAATAAAGGGAAAATAATTTGGTGGTAATCTCACATTATTCCTAACAGCTCAGTTAAAGTTGAATGGCCCAGCAAAGGATTGTTACGAAGGAGAGACTTTGCTGTCTTACCAGTGTAGATGAGTTTAAAGATGTCAATAAATTCCTATACAAAATCAGTCGGAGCTAAAATTTTCCACAAAGCAACACAGTTGATAGTCAGATGCCTTACTCAAGTTAATAAAGGCAATGTAAAGAGGTTTATTTTGTTCCTTAAATCTGATACTGGTGAATAGCCAAATTGTTCTTCAAAGGGTCCTCAGCCTCTTGTAACATACACTTCATCAATAAAACTGCTTCATTATGCAGTAGGTCTTCAGATTATTCATTCCACCTGTTCATGATTTTTTATTTTATTTTTTGGAAGTACAATATATGGTTGTCCCTGGACTAGTCATCATTGGGCTTCTATCAAACGTGGTTGGACCATAAATTGTATTTGTAGCTTGGAATAAGTGTCCTATATCTTTGTCTGTAGGATGTTGTTGCTCATTACTTCTTCCTATATATCATATATCCTGCAGCACACAGTTAGTTCTTTGTAATTTTGCTGTAGGAAGATGAAGGGCCTATTCCTTAACAATGGAGGTCATATCATTTTGTGATGCTCATAAGGCTTTCAACAATATAATGAGGACAGTTTACAATGCACCGCAAAGACGTAATGACGAGCCTGTGACAGGCACATAAAAGAAACACACGTACAACACTTAAGATATTGGCCATGGCCTCCTTCAGAATAAAGGACATGCAAATTTCACGGTCACACAGCTATCATCTCCAGCTGCTGCACTCCAAATCTTGCTCTGTAGTGGGAGGGGTGATGTAGGACAGGCAGGTTGCACCATGATGGTTAGGATGGAAACAGCACAGCCTTACAGAGCATGTACGTGTTAGATGGGTGGAATGAGATGCAGTTTAGGAATGGATTAGGGAAGCAGTTAAAGAGAGAAAAACAAAACAAGCACAGCACAGTACATGAAATGGGAGAGGTGTAGGAATTGGGAGGAGAAGGGGGGGGGGTGGTAGGAACTGTTGAACTGTTGAGTGTGGGAGGAAAAAAGTTATCTTACCTCAAAAAAGCTGCTGGTGGGTAGGAGGATCCAGATGGCTCGGGTTGTGATGTGGCCATTAAAATCAAGCATGTGCTCCACTGCATGTCGTGGCACAGGGTGGTCTACCTTGTTTTTGGCCACAGTTTGGTGGTGGCCATTTGTCCTAATAGACAGCTGGTTAGCAGTCATGCCAGTATAGAAAGCTGCACATTGATTGCAGCACAGTTGGTAAATTACATGGCTGCTTTGACAGATAGCCCTGCCTCTGATTGGGTAGGAAAAGTCTGTGACGGGACTGGAATAGAAAGGTGTGTGTGTGTGTGTGTGTGTGTGTGTGTGTGTGTGTGTGTGTGTGTGTGTTGCTCTCCTTACCTCACCCACTTCCCAACTCCATTCCTAAGCTGCAGCTCGTTCCACCCATCTAATACATATGTGCTCCATAAGGCCATGTTATATGCAGCCTTCCTATCTCCCCATCTCTCTTTCCCCTTCCCTATACTTTCGCCACAGAGCACGATCGGAGTGCGGCAGCCGGAGATGATGGTTGTGTTACTGTGAAGTGTGCTTGTTTGATTGCTCTTTATTCTTAAGAAGGGCATGCTCGATAACTTAAGTGTTATATGTGTGTGTGTCTTTTTTATGTGCCTGCCACTGCTCATTGTTACATCTTTGTGGTGAGTTGTAAAATGTTCTTGTTATATTGTTGAATTCCAACCTGGAGTTTCCATTGTGAGGCTTTCTCTTTTTTGAGACTTATTTATTTATTTATTTTATTATTATTTTTCCTATTCATTATACATTTCTTTGTGGATATTCAGTTTTGAATTACATAATGATGACATTCATTAGACAGTTAGATACATAAGTTTCTTCTACCATGAGATCCATTCTTACTTCTTGCTCTTCTCCACATCAAATGTGTGCCTTGCACCATAACTATTCTGTTGAGACAATGAAGAATGTTCAAAATCAAGATATAAATCAGACTAAAACGAATTCTGATGTTGAGGCGAAACTTCAAGTCGGCATCGCTGTGTGTTGCATAGTGTTGAATGGGGGTGTAACTTGTTTCTTGAGTATACAAAGTTTTTGTAATTTCGTAATTGAAAATGGACAAATGAGTATAAATTTTGAGTTATATTTATTCCAGCTGTGTGTCCACATTCAGACTGACATGTTATATTTCATGACTTTCATACAGCTTCACTGAAAATGCTTTGATATTGTTGATAACATGATTTTTTCTAATTACATTTACCAACTGTCATTTTTGAATACAGAAAAGAGGTTCATGTCAGACCTGTTGAAATACTGTATGAAGTAACATTCACAAATCAATCAGAAATATTGTGTTGGATTTCTCAGGCACATGGTGGTTGTACATGATGGAGTCTGACTTTATAAAATTCTGCCTAATTTTCGCCTTTCTTGGTGAATACAATGTTTATGTAATAATGGATAGTCTAGACTGGAATTAATAATATAGTGAGGACAGTTTACAACTCACCACAAAGAGATGGCGACGAGCTGCGACAGGCACATACAAAAAGACACACACATACAACACATTCAGCTATCGGCCATGTGATTGCATGAGTGTTCTATTTTCTGAAGAAGGCCATGGCCGATAGCTAAATGTGTTATATGTGTGTGTCTTTTGTATGTGACTGTCGCCACGTCTTTGCGGTGAGTTGTAAACTGTCCTCACTATATTATGAATACAATGTTTATCAGATAACTGCTTTGGATAATTCCACATGTACTGGAAGAGAGGTAAACTCTTCTGTAACTTATTTTTTGTAGGAGATAAAACACTATTTCACTTTCTTTTTTAGTTTCAAAGTTAGGGACCATTTTCTGAAATGCATTGGTGCTAGTCTTGATGAGTTTCACTTTATCCAACCATTTCTCCTCTTCTGTCAGGCAAAGAAACATCCATGAAAAATTTAATACTTTTTGTCGCCTTTGTGTGTGTTTTCCAAACAAAATAAATCTGCCTTATCTAAGTTTTATACAAATTTACATACTGAAATTTTGACATTTTGATCTGAGGTACATTAATGGTTTTTAATAGTAACCTTACATTTGACACATTTTACTGCAGACTAATAACAATTTGTAAGAGTGACACACACAATATATATTTGTCTTGTTCCATTTTTGTGAAGCAAACTCGTAACATCTTTGAAGTACTTATAACACAGTATTATCACAATAATGTATCATCAGTTCAGAATACCATCTGCTCAGTTTTTGTTACTTTTTATATTGATAAAAATATATAAGACAAAGGAAAATCAATTAACTGACTGGATTTATTGCAGATAGTAAGTACTGTAGCTAATAAGACAGAGCTTATTTTAGACTGAAAATCTTGTTAAATTAAAATGAATAATCTACTTTCAACAACTAAGAGATTATTCCAGCAACCTAAAAGCATGTTTAGAATCATTTTTATATTTTAATAAGTTGTGATCTGCCATTGAATGTAACTCCTACTAAATTATGAATGTGTGTTTTTTAATGTTCCAGCTAAGTAGAGTCATTGGAATGTGGAATGAGGTCTTTCTTTTCCTTTTTTGTTTCAGGAGAACTCCGAAGAGATGTACAGCCTGGATAATGATTCATTTTTAAATAGTCTTGAAGCAATGACGATACAAAATTATTGGACAGACAATGTAAAACACACTAAACTTTAGTATTATTATTATTTATTTATGAGAAAATTCCTGATTTTATTTGGCCAGTTCAGTTCTTTGTATAAGGAAAACTAGTAATTTCATGATATTTATGTCTAGACGAAGTCCATAAAAATTTTACAGGTAATGTAACAGCAGTAAATAAATTGCCATTTAAAAAATTACTTTATTTCTAGAACCATACTGTTGTTACAAAGTTTAAATTTCAGATTACTTCTCTGCAAAAAGTTAACATGTTCAGATAACTATGCAGTAAAATTATGTTACTACTACTTACTTCTCAGCTATTTCTAACACTTTGTCAATACAAATTCAGTAAATAAAATTGGATGTTATACTCCTTACTCAAAGCAGAAAAATGATGTATCATATTTGATGTATCTTCCAGCGACTATTTTATGCTCCTCTCATAGTTACCTTCATGTCATTAGATTAAATCAAAGAGTTGTTAACAAATGCATAACAATCCAGAATCAAAATTAAGTAGAAAAAAGGAAGTGTAAAAAGTAGCAATATATTTTGAAATAATTCTGCAGCAATAAAATTGTATTTTATGTATAGTAACCTGTTGTTTGTTAGAAGGATTATACATTTTCAGTGGAAGACTGTAATATATAGTGGTGTGTGTGTGTGTGTGTGTGTGTGTGTGTGTGTGTGTGTGTGTGATTTAGGGAGTGCACATGCATATGTATTTTAGCAAATTTTTGAAAAATGATATCAAGTACAATCTTTCAAAAGTATATCAGAAGTCCTGTGTAAGAATGAATAAAATTTCAAAACAGTAGTTTTAGCATCTGATTGTTATACTCATATTTAATCAGATATATTTTAAACATGTAGTTGGACAAATTCAAGTAACTTTCAGCATTACATCAGCTGTTTACAAGATTGTGAGTTATTTACAGAAGAATGTAAAAGCAGATTTTATGGTATTTTGCTAATTTGTATCAAAGTTTTGTTAATTTCTGTATATCTTGTATTTAAAACAGTTAATAAAATCTTGTTTTCCAGGAATGATTTTATTTATTCATTTATTTTTACTTATTTATTTATCCATCCACAGACAATCAAAATTGTATGGATGTTGTAAATGCATGTTTGTGTTGTAGATATAAAAGCATTCATAAATAATCAATGCAGTTCCATACATATTCTACACAGTTACGCAATTTAATAAATATTTAATGCAGTTATATAAATTCATAAATATTAAATGCAGTTACATATATTCATAAATATGCTGATATATACAAAATGAGAAACATATTATACTGCTTTGTTAGTTTAAATGATTGTTTATAATATTTCAGTATGGAACTAGAAATGTTGCTTTACCTCTTATAACAAAGTTGATCATTTTTGTATATACATTCTTTTACATATCATTTCATGTAGTCATTGACAGTATAACAACACTTTTCTAGCTGGTAGTTTTTTTTATTGATTTCCCTAATTCACTTATTTCAGTTTTTTCTTTGATCCCTTGCAGAAGATTATTGTATAATTTTATTTCATTAAATAACGGACTATTTTGGGAATTTTTTTTTTCTTGACAGATGTAAGTGGTGCCTGGTTCCATGTATAGAACTGTTTGTTGGGAATTGATCAACGTGTCGTTTATATACATTACTGTCTGCAAGATGTATTCACATGGAACAGTCGGTATACCCAAGATTTGAATAACAATGAGCAATGAGATCTTTTGCTGCTATTGGTTATTATTTGTACAGCTTTTTTTTGCAATTTAAAAATAGCCTGTCTATTCTGCTCATTTGAACCCCAAAAGATTATGCTATAGCTAATTAGAGAGTGTACATATGCAAAGTAAGCAGTTCTTTTGCACGAGCTGCTGCACACTAAGATTATTACTCTAAGCGCATAGCATGCTGAAGCTATTCTCTTCCCTAGTACTACAGTGTGCTCGGCCCACTTTAGTTGTTAGTCAACATGCAGGCCTAGAAATTTAGTTGTTGTTACACTTTCTATGGTCTCATCATTCACTTTTAGATTATTATTACTTTGTTTCTATTCAATTGGAAACGAATACTATTATTTTTTTTCACATTTAGCATTAGTTTATTGTTCTTGATCCATTGTGATTCACACATGAGCATTTTCTCAACTCTTTTTTTTTAATATATTGAGCATAATTGGTGACTCAGCACTGATTAAGGTGTTACTGTCGTCAGCATACAGTACTGATTCACCATGATTGACACTTTGTGGAAAGTCAGTGATGTATAGTAAAAAAAGGACTGGGCCCAGCACACTTCTTTGAGGGACTCCTAGGTTTATGTATTCAGGATTAGAATGTTGTTTATAAGTATGACTGGAGGTAGAGTGATTTCCACCTGTTGCATTCTGTTTTGTAGGTATGAGTGAAACCACATGTTTACCGCCCCTTTTATTCCCAATGCGTATAATTTATTTAGTAAAATTGCATGGTCTACTGTATCAAATGCTTTGGTCAAATCAAGAAAGATGCCTGTTACGTGTTCTCCTTTGTCTAATGCTTCAAGAATAACATCTGTTAATTGAGCTACAGCTTATCCTGTGCTTTTGCCAGGCAGGAAACCAAACTGTTCTTTGCTCAAAAGATTGTACTGTACCTCTTTTTCATTATGGTCTCTCTTATTTTGAAAAGGATGACAATAGAGAGATTGGTCTATAATTTCCTATAATTTCTGGGTCACCTTTCTTGTGTATAGGCAGAACTTTTGCATGTTTTAGTTTATCTGGGAAGCAACCTGTTGTGAAGGGTTTACTGATGATGTGTGTTAAAGGCTCTTTGATACTGTCTATGCATTTCTTTAGCAAGCATACAGATACTTCATCTAAGCCCACTGAAGTTTTATTTTTAAGGTTGCGCAACATTACTTACTTCTTTTGCTGAGGTTGAAACTGCACATTTGATGGCTTTAATTTTTTCCTATTTGTCTCCTGTTTGGTGATGTTCCAGGCTGCTTTGATTTTGTTGAATTTGTCATTTTGTTGCTAACAATACTTTTCTGTATATCTTATTGTATGTATGGTAATAGTTTTGAAAAGCAGTATCATTATGATATTTTTTTAAAGAGTTGAGGTGCATGTAGGTTTCAGAGGATTTCCTTATTCTACTGGTTACCCAGTTATTATTATTCTGTGGTTTACTGACTCATAAAACGTTTAGAAACACTTCTTTGAATCTGAATTTAAATACTGACAGAAACTTCGATAACTTCTCATTTACAGTAGAAGCCCTATATATTTCCTGATCTGTGAGGTAAATAAAGCTCTTTGTATCTTGGAGAAAACCCTATTGTACATGTGGATTTTGGTATTGTTTTCTACTTCTTTGTTCTATTCCAATAACTGACTATAATGATCTGAGATGCTGAGGTGATCAATAATGACATTACACCTATCTTTCTCTACGTCAGTTTGCATATGGTCAATGCTTGAGGCTGAGTGTTTAGTTACTCTAGTCACAGTGTAAATTAATGGTGATACACCATAGGTGGACATAAAGTTCAGGAAATTTATGCATTTAACCAATCTGGGTTCATGATATTGATGTTTAGATCTCCACAGATGATGATTTTGCCTTTTGGAGCTGGATACCACGTCCAATGCCTGGATCAGTTTTGCAAAGAAGGTATCCATGTTACCACTGGGAGAATGGTAAATAAACAATACAGTTAATCTTTGAAATACATCTAGGTTTCTTATCTCTATTGCTGATATTTCTATGTGTAGCTCCTTGCTTAATGCCATATTGTCATTTCTAATTTTATATACAAAGCCCTCCTTCACATATATACACGATCCACCAAATTTCATACTGTTCCTACTATAATGACATGCAAGAGTACAAGAGTTTAGTGTGAAATTTGTTAATTCTGATCCCTTACACCAGTGTTCTGTTATACAGACAAGTGAGCTGCCAAATGTCTGCAGTTACACTTCTAACTGTTGCACTTTTGTTTCTTATTGACTGTGCATTCTGGTGGAAAATTGAGAAGCATTGATCACTTCTGACCTTGATGGCTTTACGCATCTTCCTTGGTATAAAAAAATCATTTGCATGATGAGGGGAAGTTTTTTTTTTTTTTTTTTTTTTTTTTTTTTTTTTTTTTTTTTTTGCATTGTAAATCACTGATCACTTTTCTTTCTTTCTCCTTATTTTTTCTTGCTGTTTCTGCTGGGGCTGATTCTGGTACTCTCTCTTCTTCTAGAGGTAATGCTACTGTCAGGTACTATCTTGGGTGCTTCTTGTTCCTTGTGTCGTTAAAAATCCTTCAGGAAAGGGGGGCACAGTACTTTCCATTTGCTTATTCTTCCATGTTCAGACTTATTGACTGGTACTTGTCTCTCAGCATTTGCTCCTGGGAGTCTTGAGCAATCCAGTTGCTTTTGAGGACAGAGCTGATGCTTTCCTTGGCCTGAATGTTGCAGTTGATATTACTTCCTGAGTCAACACTTGACAGATATGTGTTTTGGCTTCTTCTTTTTGTAATTGTTGTTGTATTTCTTTAATTAAGCCTGATGCTAAGTTGGATGATTTTGTTTTATTAGCGGATTCTTCTTGGGTCTTAGTTTTCATTTTTGCTGAGAAGTCTTCAAATTGTATTTTTATGAGCGCTGGTAATTGCAAACTAGTTTATACTGCTTGTTCTAAGTATCTTCACAATTTCTTTTTGTCCTCCATTTGTAAGTGGAGTCCATGTCTTGTGTAATCAATTCTAGTGAGAAATTCATTGATGTCCATTACCTTCACCTGCTTGAAATTTTCCTGGGTGTTCATTATGAATTTGTTTGCTTCATACATTACGTTGTTGGTAAGTCATATCTGTATGGAATTGTGCACAAGATTACTTTTGTGTCGACTGTCTTTCAAAGAGAATCAGTTAGGGCACATCTGAACTCATCAGATTTCTTTGTGATGTCATTTGTCCCACCAAGAATGATGACTGTCTTTTTTCATGTATTCTTTCGTCTTCCCATCTATGTTGTAGACAACATTCTTTAACTGGGCATTTGGTTACACATAAGATGAACATGCGCTCTCCTGTACCATGTGAATGACCAAAAATTGACTTCTTGAAAGGCAAAACAAGCAAAGCAGTTCTGCAACATAAAATGTATCTGTCATCTAGTCTCTGCTTTTTCCCTTGTTGTATCTACTGATGAATGTTTCAGAAACAGTGCATAATAAATACCTCATATGACCCTGATGGCAAAATATGAGCAATAATGTACCCCCTTAAGTAATCAATCTTCGTAACAGGCCAGGTACATTAACAACAAAAGCAAAGAGAAAGGGTGGCTAACATCTGTGATCAAAATAGATTTTGTTAGGAAGAGTTAGTGATGAAAACAACCAAATGAAAACATCTGACACAATTGTAGCTTTGTATATTGAATTACTCATTTCTTCTTTTCAAGTGAAAACAGTCAGTAGATTTTCTGTCAATTGAACTATGTATTCAATGTATATTATAGAGGAAAAATTCCTAACAGGAAAAATATACATAAAAAATAGATGAAGTACACTTACCAGGCGAAGCGGCACAGGCAGTAATAGCAACAAATAAACACACAGACACACACACACACACACACACACACACACACACACACACAAAGATGCTAGCTTTCACAGCCTAGCTGCTTCATCAGGCAGAAGGGAAGGAGAGGGAAAAGGAAATGATGAGGGTTTTAAGGAAGGGGGTAAGGAGCCATTCCAATCCCGGGACAGGAAAGACTTACCTTGGGGGAAAAAATGGAGGGTAAATAAATGCACACACACCCACACATTTACACAGACACAAGTACACTTAGGCAGACATAATGTAGAACTGTAGAAAGCAAAAAGTATTCATTCTTGCAACTGAAACCACACTTTAGTGTTTTAGCTGACTGAGCTATTCATCCTTTCTTTAAACTAGCATGCAGTACTTTCATCAGATAAACTTATGCAGTGCTACATTTTACAGTCAGAGGGCAATGTATCTTGGGCTATGCCCGAAGTAAAAATGTGTAATATACATGCTGATTTAAATATGTACTGAATGGAATATTTTTTTTTATTTTATAATTTAAAACTGATTCATATTTTGCTGTGTACTAAATTGTTCCAGGTGCCATTAATGCATAACTAACTACATTGAAATACTTTCGGAGTCAGCATGCTGACCCAGCTTAAATTTTGAAAAACGCGACAATCTGGGGCAAAGCAAATTATTTTTCTGGAAACACACAGTTCCCAACGGACATGATGTACCCAGGGGAATGATGATCTGAGAGGTGGGATGTTTCATCCCTTCATTTTATTGCTGACTACATTAGGGAGCATGTGCAAGACAAATGACGAATAAAATTTTCAGCTGTCTGGTGACTGGAATGGCATTGTGGTGAAACTAGTTACTGATTGTTGGTGACTTTTTCAATATTATAAAAAAGTCTAACTTAAATATAATTAATATGAACTATCACTTTTATTTGTTACAATTTTAGTTTGTTCCTTCTAATATGAAGGAGTGCAAACAGACATACAATATTTAAAAGCACTGTACATTTTCTTCAGCATGTCTGTAGTAGTCAACAGCATATGAAAACATTAAACTCAAATTTCATTATCATTCACTCTAATCACTAACATTGCTTTCATATTTTTTACAAAAAAAAATGAAAAATGAAAAAAAATGAAAAGGAAAAAAAAAACTGTTTTAATACTGCTTCAAACATTGAGGACTGGGGAAACATTACTTTGAGTAGCAGCATCTTGATACAGGTGGAAATGAACTCTGATTCAGTATTAATCTATTGATCTTATAGACATTCTGTCTGGCCAGTATTGACCTCGGTTAGGTACTGCTGATAGTAACACACAAAAAAGACACAAATGTCAATGAAACTAGAGATTTCCACTAGTTTTCGGAAATGAGTAATTCCTTCATCAGGTAGGAGAGGAGAGAAGATTCGAAGTGTGGCAGTTGGAGGTGATGGTTGTATGACTGTGTTGTGTGCCTGTGTGATTGCGCGAGTGCTCTATTTTCTGAAGAAGGCCATGGCCGATAGCTGAATGTGTTGTATGTGTGTGTCTTTTGTATGTGCCTGTCGCAGCTCGTCGCCACGTCTTTGCGGTGAGTTGTAAACTGTTTTTCCAACCTGGACTTTCCATTATTATATGTAAGTAGTTTTAGCATATAATAAATTGGCAAACTTTTGTATGATTATTAACTTGAAGAATAAAAATGAAAATTAAGCTTCTCATCAGTTGTAACTGTGTGTGTTGTGTTTCCTCTCATGATCTAGTCACTTTCATAGTATTTAATAGCAAGTCCCTCTTGCTGCATCACTATACAACACAACTGTGGTAATTATCGAGGTTGGTAGACACAGTAAAACCACCTTAGTCAGTAACAACACTTTATTGCACATCAGCATACAGCCGGCCGCGGTGGCCGCGGGGACTGAGGCGCTTCAGTCACGGTCTGCACGGCCACTATGGTCGGGGGTTCGAATCCCCCCTCGGGCATGGATATTTGTGCCGTCCTAGTTCGTAAGTAGTTCATAAGTAGTTTGTAAGTTTAGGGACTGATGACCCCGTAGTTAAGTCCCATAAGCTTAACAAACATTTGAACATTTGAACATCAGCATACAAGTATCAGTCACCAACTGAACAATGTGGACAGGAAGCACCTGGAAAATAAGAGCCAAAGACATTCAATCAAAGACGTTTGTATGTGGATCAAGAGCAGTCAATATCTGCCACACAGCTCTTCCCCTGTCCCCCCTCCCTGCAGTAGGGAGTACCCCTCTCAGGTGTGTGTGTGTGTGTGTGTGTGTGTGTGTGTGTGTGTGTGTGTGAAGTGGTATGGCATCCTCCAAGTTTAGCACATGCAGCAGTTCGGCGATGGCTGGGAACAGAGCTGGTGGTGAAGGCTGCAATGGCCAGGCTACTTGGAAGTACTGGAGGTGACCCGGGCAGCAGGTGGGTCGGCCAGCGCAGGTACAATGAGCAGCAACCAGAAACCTAATTAGGATTGTGCCGTTCGATCGTACAAACGCCTGGACAAGGTCAGCCAAAGTTTCAGGAGGGAGAGGAAGGCAATGAATTTTTGAGGGATCTGTGTCTCGTCACTAGTATACATGCAGACCACGAACACTAACCTATGCCACTGAAAGAAGTGTAATGTCCTCAGGGTCAATTGTAAAAAATCTGTTCTACCGGGGGGAGGGGAGGGGGAGGTGGAGGGAGTCCAAGAAGTGGAGACAGCTCGGGTGACAAAGACATTGATGAGAAGGAGATGCGTGGCTGTAGGATCTAGAGGAAAGCTCGAAGGAGAGCTGTGAAAAGCGGAAGCTCGACAAGAGAAGGTGGGGGAAGAGGCAGGGGATGCGGGAGGAGGAAGAGAGGGAGGGGAGGTATAGAGCTCTGCAGCAGAAGGAGCCACTGATGACTAGATGAAATCAGGTTTTATCCAATGTAGGGACACTGTGGTTGGCATGTCGCCCCGAAGATTGTCGACTGTCTGGTCCTTTACTGTGATGATCCTGTACGAGCCCTTATATAGTGGATGAAGTCGTCATGGAGAAAGATGTGAGAAGATGAGGACAGGGAGGAGGGGATGTAGGGACGAGGAGAGGAGAGGAGCGGTGAGCTGGTAGGTGTATGGTGAGGTTGGCACAGTGGCACAGCACCCTCTTGACCTGGACAGGAAGGTCGCTGATCGGTGCGGATATTTCTCTACTTCCTAAATCAAAAATGACTGCCACACTGCAACCTCACTGCACCAACCTTCGAGCTGTGAACTCAACTGCTCACTGTGTCTGGCTCCACTAGTCACTGTTCACCTATCTTCTCAACTTAAGTGGAACTTTTTGGTGGTGAACATTTGTGTACCCATCCCACACATGTATTTTTGATGCACCACAAACTCTCACCAAACATTGTACATCACTCTGTTATTCACTATACGACTAACATACATTGCCCTTGTGTTCTGTCAAGCTCAGGCTTCTCTACCACTAGTGCAAGTGGTACCAAAGATTGTTTGCAAAATTTAGACAAGTTTAACATTGTGTTTTCAAAGTGGTTCTGTGAATGACAACAATTGCAAAATCACAGAGTCGAAAACAAACAAATTTTTCACTGCCTCAATGACACACAATCTCTGCTGGCTGCTGCTAAACACCATCTGTCTATGCTCCAGTCACTGTCATCGGACCACACAAACAAGGTTAGTTCCAGTGTTGCCCCTGCGGGCAGCACTGATCAATTTGTGCCTTTGTGCCCACTTCACAGTGCTAGTGACAATTTTGATTCTTCGAAATGTACATATGCAGACGTTTGTAAATAGAGACCCATTGACAAGACAACGGCATCTGATAACATGCGAACAGTGCCATATAAGCCTCTAGCAGCACCTTCCAAAAACATTTCTTCTCCACGTGTTTCCCTATTGTCGGTTGTTAGGCCCCCTGCTCCTCGATTGGTCGAGCACACTCAATGAACATTAACTTCTCCTATTGCCATGCAACCACATTAATGTGGCCAACATATGAACTACATGTCTGTGTTGAGCTCACCGCCATCTTGCCTCCCTAAGCACGTGGCGCACTCGAGATCTCCGATAGCTGCTCCAGCAACTGCTTTGCCCGCTTGGCCAACTTCGGTCATCCAGAGCACACACGATCTATTGCAGGCTGCTACGCTGTGCCCGCACTCCCCAGCAGCGGCACCTGTTACTAAGTTGTGGTGCTGGTGAACTTCAGTGGCCACAAAACATTATCAGCTGCCTCATGCCAGCGTGCCACCTGCCCACATGCCTGCCATCACACTCACTCGGCTAACTCCGGCAGGTGCTGTTAACACACATGCTGCATGCCCTGCAGCTACTTAACCTCGGTGCTGTCTCGCATCGTGCCACCTGCCTCTTCCTCTGCTAACATTTCTGTAGTCATAAATAGCACAGTGCACAGCCTGCGTTTAACAAATAGCCTCTTAACTCCAGTAAGACGTGATGCTTGTGACCTGAGTAATTAGCTGTGGTTAAGGAGCAGATAGCAGAACTTTTAGAGTCAGGAATTATCGAGCCTTCATCTAGCATTTGGTAGACAAACAAGATGGCTCTTGGCAAATGTGCGGTGACTATCATCACCTCATGGTCGAACTTAAATGGACAATTATCTCATTCCAAATATCACTGATTTCACTCAGTCACTTGCTGGCACCAAGGTTTTCTTTGTTGTGGATTGCAAACGCACCTATCATCAAATCCCCATGGCATCAGAAGACATTAAAAAGACTCCCATTGCTACCCCCATCAGCCTGTTCCAATACCACTATATGTCTTTTGGTCTTAAAAACGCCACACAGATGTGGCAGCGGTTCATTAATAAAATACTTTTCCCTCTCAAGTTCTACTTTGTATACCTTGACAACATTATAATCTTCAGTAAATCTGTCGGAGAAAATAAAGAACATTTAAAAATTCTCTTAGACTCTCTCACAGCCACAGGAACTGAACTTAATGGCAATAAACAACAACTTAGTCAACCCTCTGTCACTTTCTAAGGCTCCCACAGGGAGCCCACAGGTCTTTTGTGGGTGCGTGTGTGGTGCACACGGGGCCCCGAGCCGCGGCAGCCTTTTTTTCCGCCCCAGGCTGCTTCACCTTCCCTCCCGGTTTATGCCTTCGCCCAGAGACGGGTGTCTTTTGTGAGTCAAGGTGGTTTCCTGTCCTAGTCTTTCTTTTTCCTTGGTTTCTTCCTTTCCTAACCTTTACTCTCATCTTTCTCTCCTTGCTGTACTTTCCTAGCCTTCCTCTCCTCCTCATTAGTCTCCGCTTCGGCGTTTGAGACACTTCTTTCTCTTCACTTCCTCTATTCTTCTTCTTTCATCTGTGCGTGTCTGTAGGTCGACCCACGCATTATCATGCATATCAGGTGACGGGGAATGCGTAATTCCCCGCACCGGGTAGACAAGTAGGGCACATACGTACCCCCTGGTAAAGGCCAGGCCCAGGGAGGGGTGATTACCCGAGCTGGTACCTTCCGAACATGCCAATTGGTCCCTCCGTCAGTTCTCGGGAGGTGTGACCTGAGGTATGAACAATCACCTAAGGCAGGGTAGCCCTCAGTGAGGGCCCCCATTAGGAAGGAGCGCACCAACGGAGACACCGGTAATCACGGGGGACACTTCCGCAATAACTTCCTTCTCTTCTTCTGTGACTTTGAGCCAGAAACGAAAGATAGATTCGCCTCAGCAAAAGAAAACTTTGCCCAATCTCCCAAAATTCCTAGTTGTCTCTCGAACCGACGGTAAAGATTTCAATTCTGTAAATCCTTTCGTCATTCAGAAAGGTGTCGATGTGATTGCTGGCCCTGTTAAATTTTAAAGACATGTTCGTGTCAGCGCAATGGTACATTGTTGCTGGAAGGGGACAGTGCCTTCCAGGCACAAAAACTGATTCGGACTACGTTTCTGCACATGTTTCCAGTCCAGGTAGAAATGCATCGCCTGCTCAACTCGTCACGGGGGGGGGGGGGGGGGGGGGGTAGTTTTCACGAGATTGACAGGTTGCCTGACGAAGACATACAAACCTATATGTCTGATCAGGGTGTAACGGCCGTGCATAGGGTGTTGAAAAAGGTGGATAACCAGCTGACACCAACTCGTACCATGTTTTTGACGTTCGACAGAGTTGAACTCCCGTCGAAGGTCAAAGCAGGGTATGAAGTTATCTCCGTCGGCCCCCAATGCGCTGTTTCCATTGCCACAGACACAACCACAACCATCAATCTTGCCCTATTGCAGCAAACTGTGTCACTTGTGGTAGGGATGCCCATGAGGGGGATTGCCCACTGCCTCACTGCCTTAATTGCAACGGTGACCATGCGGCTTCCTCTCGGGACTGCCTTGTATATAAGGATGAAAAGGTCATTCAGCAAATTTGGGTCACTGAAAAGGTCTCAACATCTGCCGCTCGAAGGTTGTTGGCGAGTCGAAAGCCCACTGTCCTCCCAGCGGGCACATACGGTAAGGTCCTCACCTCCAGTCGACCTACTAAGGATGCAGGTACACAGACCTGTGATTTCACTTTCGCTGACACAGTTGTGCGATTGGCCAGCCCGAAGATTGCCCGTTCCACATCCCCTTTTCCTCCTGCTGCTTCTAACGTTCAGTCTTCATCAACCTCTAATAAACCGCGGGCACCTAAACAAGATGCCCGGACTTCGAAAAAGGAACCCGTCCGTGAAGATTTTCTGCGTTCTCAGGCTTCTCAACCGTCAACTGCCTCTTCTCACCGTCACTCTTCCAGAAGAGCCAACAAAAAAAAAGAGTACCTCTTCTTCCCCGCCGAGGCGTGACCCATCCGTCACGCCGCCCAACAGTAGTCGGCCCCGATCATCTTCTGTCTCGCCGGGACGCACTACTGTTAGCCGGGCAACCGGCATTTTACCGGTGGCAGGAAGCTGCCCCTCCTGATAAAGTCAGGAAGGTGGCAGATGTATCATTTGAACCTATGGATCTAGACTCTCTGCCTCTAGATGGCGACAGTAGTGTGCCCTCGAAGTCTGGTCCTCAGCAGCCATCGAGGTGACCCCACCTGCTTGTTCCTTTTTATCTTCAATTCTTCTCTTATTTTTTTATCGTGGCGCTCCTTCAATGTAATATTCGTGGCTTTTGTTCCAATCGGGAGGAATTATAACTACTCCTTCGATTGCACTGCCCGCTTTTAGTCTGTCTCCAAGAAACTAAGTTACGTCCATGTGATCGTGCAGACTTCCCCCACTACACCTCTGTGCATTTCGACCTGCCACCTGTGGAAGGTACCCCAGTCCATGGAGGGATTCTGATGCTCATTCGGGACGACGTCTATCACCATCCCATTTCATTGCATACTCACCTACAGGCAGTTGCCGTCCGTATCACTCTATCCACCTGTTCCTTTTCCCTTTGTAATATCTATTCACCATTGTCATCCGCCCTTAGTAGGGCAGATGTGCTACACCTCGTTGACCAGCTCCCTCCACCTTTCATGTTGGTAGGCGACTTTAATGCCCACCACCCCCTATGGGGCTCTCTGGCACCTTGTCCGAGAGGCGCCCTTTTGGTGGACCTTCTCCAACACCTCAATCTTGTCTGCCTCAACACCAGTGCACCGACCTTCCTTTCAGACACAACACTTACTTATTCCCATATAGACCTCGCGATATGCACTCCTCAGCTTGCCAGTCGGTTTGAGTGGTATGCACTTTCTGACACATACTTGAGTGACCATTTCCCTCGTGTCATCCACTTCCTGCATCATTCCCCATCTCCTCGTCCCACCAGTTGGAACATTTCTAACGCCGACTGTAGGCTTTAATCTTCCATGGCAGTTTTTCACAATCTGGACTTTTCCAGCTGTGACAGTCAGGTCGAATACCTAACAGAGGTTATTCTCACAGCTGCCAAACATTCCATACCTCGTACATCCTCTTCTCCACGTTGCGTCTCGGTCTCCTGGTGGACTGCAGCCTGCCGTGATGCTCTTAGAGCCTGGTGCAGTGCTTCACGCACCTTCCGCCGCCACGTTGGAGAATAGTATCAACTATAAATGACTGCGAGCGCAATGTTGTCAAGTTATAAACGACAGCAAAAAAGCTTGCTGGATTGCTTTTACCAGTTCTTTTAACCGCTTTACTACCTTCTCGGCTGTCTGGGGTGGCCTACGCCGTTTATTCGGCATAAAGGTCCACTCCCCGATTTCTGGCCTGACCGTCGAGAAAGCAGTCCTTGTGGACCCTGATGATGTTTCCAACGCATTGGTCCATTTCTTTGCGGAGGCTTCGAGGTCTGCCCATTACCACCCTGCCTTTCTCCCTTGCAAACAGGTAGAGGAGGCATGGCTGCCTTCTTTCCATTCTTTTAATCATGACAGTTATAATGTCTCCTTCACCATGCAGGAGCTAGACCGTGCTCTTGCCCTGTCCCGATCTTCTGCACCCGGGCCCGATTCCATCCATATTGAGATGCTGAAGAACCTTTCTTGCCGGCTGCGGTGGCCGAGGAGACTGAGGCGCTCCAGTCACAGTCTGCACAGCCACTACGGTCGGGGGTTCGAATCCCCCCTCGGGCATGGATATTTGTGCTGTCCTAGTTTGTAAGTAGTTCATAAGTAGTTTGTAAGTTTAGGGACTGATGACCCCGTAGTTAAGTCCCATAGACTTTACAAACATTTGAACATTCTTGAACAAGAACCTTTCTCCTGCGGGCAAGTGTTTCCTACTTAGTACCTATAATTGCATATAGAATGAAGTTCAGGTTCCCACAAGTTGGCATGAAGCCATTGTTGTCCCCATCCCCAAACCAGGATAGGACAAACATCTTCCATCAAGTTATCGCCCTATTTCTCTTACTAGCTGCGTCTGTAAGGTGATGGAACGCATGGTTAACGCTCAGTTGGTCTGGCTCCTCAAATCTCGACGCCTCCTGACTAATATCCAATGTGGTTTTCGTAGACACCGCTCTGCTGCTGATCACCTCATCACCTTGTCGACCTTTATTATGAATAACTTTTTAAGGAAGTGTCAAACAGTACTAGTGTTCTTCGACTTAGAGAAGGCTTATGATACCTGTTGGAGGGCGGGCATTCTCCGCACATTGCACACATGGGGCCTTCGTGGCCGCCTCCCTCCCTTTTTTCAAGCATTTTTGGCGGATCACAAGTTCCGGGTACGGGTGGGCTCTGTTTTGTCAGATACCTTTCGCCAGGAGAATGGGGTGCCACAGGGCAACGTCTTGAGAGTAGCTCTTTTTGCCATTGCAATCAATACAATCGTAGACTGCCTTTCAGCCGACGTTTCCGGATCCCTTTTTGTAGATGATTTTGCAATTTATTGCAGTGCCCAGCAGACATGTCTCTTGGAGCGTTGTCTTCAACGCTGTCTTGACCGCCTATATTCCTGGAGCATTGCGAATGGCTTCTGCTTCTCCACTGAGAAAACGGTGTGTATAAACTTCTGGAGATACAAGGAATTTCTTCCACCATCTCTACGTCTCGGCCCCGTAGCTCTCCCTTTCATGGAGACAACGATATTTTTGGGACTAGTGCTGGATCATAAACTTTGCTAGTCCTCACATGTGTCTTACCTGGCTGCCCGTTGATCCCTTAATGTTCTCCGTGTCCTCAGTGGCACATCATGGGGAGCGGATCGTACCGTCCTGCTTCACCTTTACCAGGCCATTGTTCAGTCGAAGCTCGACTATGGAAGCCTTGTATACTCTTCTGCATGGCTGTCGATTGTCCACCATCTCAACTCTATTCACCATCAGGGATTACGCCTGGCGACTGGTGCATTTTATACCAGCTCTGTTGAAACTCTGTATGCCGAAGCTGCTGTATTACCCTTGACCACTTGGCGTGACATACTCTTGGGTCGGTACGCATGTCGCTTGCGGTCGATGCCCAACCATCCATCTTACAGATTATTGTTTGATGACTCACTCGATTGCCAATATCAATTGTCTGCGATAGCCTTGCTGGAGTTCGGTTTCGCTGCCTGCTTCAGCAGCTCGATTCTACCCTTCCTTCAACCTTTAGGTTGAGCGAGAGCCCATTGCCACCATGGCATCAGGCCCAGGTTCACACTCACCTCAAACTTAGTTCGCTGCCCAATGAGAGCACCCCGGATTTGGTATACCGCTCGAGGCTTGTCGAACTCCGTTCGTGGTTCGATAATGCCATATTTATCTACACTGATGGTTCCAAGAGCACTGACGGTGTAGGATCTGCCTTCGTCGTCGAGGACAACCGTTTCCAATACAAGCTCCCTGATCGGTGCTAGAGTTTCACGGCTGAGCTTTTTGCCCTCCACCAGGCTGTTTTATATACCTGCCGCCGCCGCATCCTTTTTGTGCCATCTGTTCGGACTCCCTTAGTGCCCTACAAAGTCTTAAGGACCCTCTCTCGACCCATCCTCTCGTGTATCAGATCCAACGCTCCCTTCAGTTGGTAGCAGATGACAGCTGTCACGTTTCTTTTCTGTGGGTCCCTGGCCATGGTGTGCCTGGGAATGAGACCGCCGACATAGCAGCCAAGGCAGCAGCTCTTTTGTCTAACATGGCTACTTTTTGCGTCCCATCGGACAATGTTCAATGGGCTCTTCACCGGAGTATTGTGTTGTCCTGGCACAGTGCATGGTTCTCACTCCATGACAATAAATTGAGAACTGTAAAACCGATCCCGACCGCTTGGAGGACGTCCTCACGCCCCTCTCAGCGAGAGGAGGTTATCCTGGCCCGGTTGCAGATCGGTCTTTGCCGTTTCAGCCACCGTCATTTGCTAACCGCCGGCCCTGCACCGCTGTGCTCCTGCAGTGAATTGCTGATGGTGCGACATGTTTTACTGTTTTGTTCCAATTTTCATTATCTTCGTGTAGCCCTTCACTTTCCATCTACTCTGGAGGAACTTTTAGCTGATGACACACACGAGCAGCTGCTCGAGTTTTGCGTTTTATCAACATGGCCAATCCATCAAAAGATATTTAACCCTTTTAATTGTTATTATCTTATGTTTTTAGCCATCTTTTGATACTATATCTGGTAGTTACCAATTTTTTACGAGATCTAGCGAATCTATGTTCTTATCTGGGCTCTAATGACCTTAGCAGTTGTGCGCCCTAAAAAACACAAAAGAAAAAAAAAACCCTTGCTAACGCTTCAATGTGTCGGCCAATGGCATACCTCTCCCAAAAGACAAGGTTGACCCCATTAGGAACTTTTCTCCGCCATCGACCTACAAAGAACTTCGCCGTTTCCTCGGCACAATCAATTATTACTGCAGTCATCTGCCTGGTGCAGTCGACCTTCAAGCTCCTCTTACCAATGCATTTGCAGGAAAAATCGCCCTGTTCCTCGGTTGGAGACCATGTCATCAGCCTTCTCTGCCCTTAAAGATCTTCTAGTTTGAGCTGTGATCATTGATCACCCTCATCCTGATGCTGAACTTTTTATCATAACCGATGCTCATGACACTGCCATTGGTGCAGAGCTTAGCCAGACAGTCGGTAAGGTCACTTCGCTACTACAGTTCTCTAAGAAACTCAATAATGCTCAGAGAAAGTATTCTGCATTTCACAGGGAACTCTTGTCTGTTTATGAGGCCATTAAACATTTCCTCCCGGCTGTTGACCGTCGTTTGTTTTTCATACTTACTGATCACAAGACCCTAGCAGTGGTGATTCATAACCCTCTTGTAGATTCTCCTCCCACTCCCCTTAATATTCTGCAACTTTGAATACATTTCACAGTTTACCATGGATGTTAGGTATATCAAAGTGCCGACAATGTATGGCTAATTTCCTGTCATGGGTCAATGTTGTCTCGTCTCTCATCAATCTGTCTAATCTACCTGCTCTTCAGTCCGTTGATGAGAACACTATAGCTTTCATCTCAGACCATAACTCCTCACTCTGCCAGTCAGGACTACCTTTCCTGGTGTTAATGGTGAAGCTTGGTGTGATGAGTCAACAGGCACCCTTCTCCCATTTATTCCCCTGCCTCTCCGTCGAGAGATCTTAAGCATGCTTCATTCCTTCTCTCACCCAGGTGTTTGTGCTTCAATCTGCTTGGTAACTGAATGTTTTGTTTGGCATAACTTCAAACTAGGGCCCGATCCTGTATCCAATGTCAGCATGCGAAGATCAACAGACATACTGTGCTCCCTTTAGGCTCCAGTATGTCCATATTGACATCATCAGCCCCCTCCTCCCTCTGAGGGGGCCTGTTACATTCTGTTAATCATTGATCCCATGTCATGCTAGGTGGAGGCAGCACCCTTACCTAATATCACTGAAATTCTGTGGTACGGGTGTGTCGCTCATGTGGCTGAGCAAAAATTGTTGCTAGGTACACAGTGCGGATGTCACATCATGAGATGCATGGCCCACGTGTGGCTCACCAAAGTTTGAGAAACAGTTCACACCAGAGTTCTTGTTGGTGGCCATGCCTGTAGGTGAAGTGCAGTGGATAAGAACAGCCGGCGTAGTCTGTCGGTAAACACTGATAGGCACAGCACTGTTAGGTTCAAATGTTCAAATGTTTGTAGAGCATATGGGACTTAACTACGGGGTCATCAGTCCCTACACTGTTAGGTTGTGAGTCCACAAAGAAAGAGGTGCGCCACTTGCATGAGAAAACAGTCCCAAAGAACTCCAGCAATCATATGCAGAGCTCGATGAGAGACCACAGAAAGTGTACAAAATGTGAGCCGGACAAGCCGTGTGGTCTGTGCACATGGTGTGTGGATGAATACAAAGAAACACCAGGTGGAGCAGTTGCCAGGCAAAGATTTGAATTAGACACAAAAAGAAATTCACATTTTGATCATCAAGAGTCTTGCACACTCAGTGAGACAGTCTTGTGCAATATATAAGGCACTATTGTTCAAAGGAGTGAATCTGTCAGCAACACTCAGAGTAATGGAACCCGAATCATTTTATTCTTGTCCACCACTCGAAAACACTGGAGATGAAAAAGTGTCCTGTGAATTGTTCATCAAAGGATAGAGAACAGACAGGCAGATGTGACTGCTGCAGCACTGTCTGTTGTGCATCCTGGAAACTTGGTGGTTCTGAGATTGTCGTGTACATGGCGATGTAGCAGTGATCTAACAGTTGTCATATTTAGGCAAAAAATAGCACCAGAAAGGCATAACCATGCACCACACAAACACAAGACAAATTAATATCCACTCAGGTGATGAAAATAGTTTCCAGAACTGGATATTTTCCGAGATAAACTTCTATTTGTAGGAAGTTCTCCATGTAGCATCTGTTTATGGCATTGCACTTCTATGTACGGAATGGTGCATCCTTTGAAGTATACCCAGTTGTAGTTGTAGTACTCACTGGCTAGCACTGAAGACAGGACCCTATAATGTCTGTACATTGTAGATTGGAGTTATCAATACTATGAAGTTAGGTAGCAACTCAATCCAAAGAGATTGTTGAGCTGCAGGCAGGCATGTAGAATAGATAATCACATTCAAACAACTTAAATTTTGGGGCACAGATTTTATCAAAAAAAGATACACAAACAGTCACACAATCATTAAGACATATTTCTAGCACACATAGCCACCATTCTGGCCACTCCAGCACAACTAGAATCTTGACAGTAAGTGAGCAGATGAGGGGAGGTGGAAGGATACCAGGCAAGGAAGGGGATAGAATGTACTGCGTGATGAATTGTAAAGGATCTGATAAGTTGGAATGTGAGATTCAGCTTGGAATGCAGCAAAGGGAGGGAGCCGGGGAGAAAAAATGGGAGGTGCAGATGTTTGTGTGGTACACCCCATGTACCAATATGGTAGCACATATGGCCCTGTTAATTTGTTACCATGTATGTGTGGTGTTACATGATAGTAGAGGATAACCAAAGCAGGAGGAGGCTATGTGGAATGAACGATTTTAAAATTTTATTTGAAAGATATAAATGTGGATAAATATTTTTATTCATGCAGAATCACCTAAATTGTCAATAATATTGATATGAATCCACAGATGTAATTATAATGTAATATAAGAATATAGGTAGAAAAGAAAATAAAACATTTGAATAATCAATTACTTATTAACAAATGATACTTGATAAGGAGTCTCACGTCTGACGTCATGAAGGACAGATGTAACATTTCATATATGTGTGAAATTGTATACCACAAAGTTTTAATATACCAGTGTTCACAAAAAATAGTGTACAAGTTTATTTTGTAGAGTAGTGGACCCAGTGAATGGCCTTAAATCGGACATAACCCTAAATTTCATCAACAACAAAAATCAAGATGTCTGTAACGAAAAATTAGCCGATCTTGGAAATTTTGTTTAAGAAATAGAGTCTTATAAACAGTTACAATTTCAATACCTGCAAATATAACTTAATAATAATAATAATAATAATAATAATATTCAATATCAAACAATATTTCATTGTAATAGTATATATACTAATATCAGCAAACAAGTTTTGCACAGCCCTTCTTGTAAACACATTTTTTGCAGCAAGTATGCATTTCTGGACTCATGTTTATTGGACTTATTTCTCTTGTTTTGATGAGTAATATGGCCTCTCAAGGTATTCAACATTTCTTTGAATGCCCTGTATAGTTAAATTAAACAGAGAGCATTTTTGTCACTGTAGACTAAAAATGTAATTGAATTACGTATAATGTCTCTCATATAGTATTGGTATTTTCTAAATTTTTCCTCTCTATTAAAATGACACTTGTGGTAGAATGCAATATTTTGCATGGAAATGACATGTCCCATTAGCTTTTTATGGTCAAATATTATTCCAGGAATGTTTTCATGTGTTTCCGAGAGTATGAGATCAATGGTGCACTTCATCAGAATCAGAGCAGATGGTCAGGACATTTAAGACTCAAATGAGGAAGGCAGTGCAAAAAATGTCAGTAGATGAGATAATTTTAAATTTTTGGTCACACACTGTGCCACCCCAGTAAATGTACATCAACTGGTAGGCCTTCTGCATGGCCAATGGCCCACACATTTTGTATCTCATGTTCCCTATTACCAATCCCTACTAGTCATGCCTCACGCCCCAATTGTGAAAAACATGTTGGTTTGGGTCTAAACAATTGTGTATTAACTGAAATGGACAAAAGGAGTGTCAGTTCCTCACAAAGGTAAGCAAACTCTTGATGTCATCATCATTGAAAGACACAGAAATCAGTTATAGCTGTGAGTTGATATAACCAGATGGAACTGACTTAGAGGATTACAACCAGTAGTGAGGTTGATAGTATTGTTCAAATTTTTATTGAGATGTGGTTCAACAGCCATAAGATATTTGAGGAAATACATACTGCAAACCATCAGCTGTTTATTATTTTTCAAACTACTACCGGTTTCGGTTCTAAACCATCTTCACGGAATAGAACTAGATAGACTGATTAAACAGGTGCATTATATGCCTCCTTATACATACTGGCATGCATATCACACAATAAAAATAAATAAGATGTCACTAGGCATCAAGTCTTGATTAAAAACATAAAAGCAATGCCAAGCTGTGTGATGGTGAACCAAGGTCTACTACAAGAGAAGCTAACACAACTGTTGAATACCTCAGTCAATGAGATAGTATTGTCCCTCAATCTTCTAGAGAATAGTTCTTGCCATCCTGGCACTATGATTATTTCTTATGATCAAGATAGTATTCATCTCCCACATAGTAGGATGAACAATCGATAGGGGTGGTGGCACTCCCTCTGACACCAGTTCATCAGTCGGTTGAGAATAGTGAAGAAATGTTGTCACATCGGGCTCCAGTAGCCACTGAGGTTACTGATGTCATGAGGTAGGTAACAGCTGGCTGAGCTTCCAGCCGTTCACTCGTACCTTCCTAAATGTTTCAGACACAGACCTGGACACTGTTGGCCTTATGTGTCTATTAAAGGGGGGGGGGGGGGGGGGTCTGATACCTGCTCCTGCTGATAATGCAATGGAGAACACAGGACCAATGGAGCTGGTGATGAGCACAGTGTATTTATTGGCTGCCACTAGGAGGGAACACCTGGGATGTTTCTGTTAGTGTGTGTCTCTGATTACAGAGATGACACGTCAGGTCAGCTGCCACAAAATGTCAGTTTTGTGTATTCTGTTGCAAAGTCATACTAACTTCTATACATGTAGTTGTTAAAGAATGCCAAGGCCTTGTCTCGCAATCTGACTTAAAAATTTCAGATTACTGTTTTGTTTTGTCTTGTACTCAGGTACATGGGGATTATGACATTAGATTACTCACTGTTGACATCTAGGTTCATGCTAACAGTGAATGGTGTATTTCCAGACATTGTGAGTTTTACATTCCCAATTTTTACCCTGAACAGGTATAATTTCCGTATTATTTTTGGTCTGAAGATGAGTGTTATTTGTGAAATGTGATTTATTAATCTTGTTACATACAGTTTTCAAATCATTTGATTTGTATACGGAAGACATGTCAAGTTATACAATGCAAGCATTTTATGGTACACATTTTCATATAAATATATCAGTTGCGATTTCAAAATATTAATTATGGTTGTCATTCCAGTGAAACATGTAATTCCCTTGTTCAAACAGTGAAATTGTCTTTAAAAACTTCATTAACAGAACACTAGCACTTTCAAACCAGAATAGTGAAGAGCTGTCAATTCAGAGAACAGAGCTCCATGTTAAATATATTACTGCCCTCTATTTTATTGTAAAATTTTAATCCCATGAACTCTGGTGCTTGGGCATAGTTTTAGGCAGTGTGTTTGAAATTTAAAATTATCTCTAGCAAGTAGTGGTGGAAATGGAAATTGTCAAGTGTATGTTGGTTTCCGTATATCTCTGGAATTACAACAGATATTGAAGGGGGAAAAAAAGGCTTTTAGAGGCGTGTTTAAATGTTTAAGCTTATGGGACTTAACTGCAGGTTCATCAGTCCCTAAACTTACAAACTACTGACAAACTACCGCATACTAAAGACAACACAAACATCCATGCCGAGGGAGGATTCAAACCCTTGATGGGGAACAGCTCACAGTCATGAACACATGGTAGGGGTTTATGATAGTACAGGGGGTAAGTACTATGAGTCAGTCTAATACATAAACAAATATTTTGAACACAAACTTATATTTTTTAAAATGGATACTGCATATCATTTCTTAGGCAATCAGTAGCATAAAAAGTCACAGAAAGAATGGCGTTAGTTACTTCAAAATAAGTCAACTGCATCCGGAGAAAATGCAAAGTGAAGCTGACATTTGAAATACATGAAATGTGCAGCTAATACTTCCAAAAGTTCACCTCGAGTCTCAAAATTCACTAGCTGCACACAGATTTTTCAGTGAAAAATTTGAGTGGGACACCCTGTACATAGAGGGAGGGAATCTAAAGAAGTTTTAAATCTTTTAACTGTGGTCAACAAGATTCCCATTGTTTCGCAGCACACACAGTCCTAATTATTTTCTTTTTTAGTACTAGAAGTCTTGGGACATTTGCTGAATGTCCCCAAAAGATTATGGCATAATGAATAATTGACTCAAAGTAGAAATGGCAGACTATCTTTCTGGTGTCTGTCTGTGACACCTGACAAAAGAATCATTGCCAATGCCAAGCTATTTAGTTTATTTGCTAATCAAATAATTCTATACATTTTTTCTTTGTAAATAAAAATTATATAACAAATTTACAGATTGTATCTTACTACTGGTCATGTCTCCATGCGCCTTGTTTCAACTCAAATCTTTCAGTGGTTTGTTAACAATTTCTCCAACAGTTGTTAATGACGTAATAAATAGAACTTATGTGCAGGTTTTGTGGCTCAGTATCATCTCAGTGTCATTGGAAATAAAGGTGGAACATAGCTGGAAGAAGATGTATCATTTAAAACACCGCTTCACAAATTTAGCTTAACTTCGAGTTTACTTTAACGAGAAATACTCCTCAGCTTTATCTTCCATTTTTGCAATACTGCCTTCCTTTGTACAGGCCTTCTATATATTCCTTCCACGTACCAGCTTCCCCTTCTTTGCTTAGTACTTGTTTTGCATCCAAGTTCTTGATATTCATAGTGTTGCTTTTTATGTCTCTTTTATTTTCCTGTAGGCGGTATCTACCTTTCCCTCAGTTATACATTCTTCTACGTATTGCATTCTCCTCTAGCCACTCCTGCTTAGCCAATCTACAGCTTCTGTCAACCTCATTTTTCAGACATCTGTACTCCCTTGTCTGCTTCGTGTGCTGCATTTGTATATTTTCTCCTTTTGTCAATTACATTCAGTATCTCCTGTGTTATCCTAGGATTTCTATTAGGCCCTGTCCTTCTGCCTATATCATCCTCTGCAGCCCTCACTTCACTATCTCTCAAACCTAACCATTCTTCTACTACTGTTTTACATCCCCTGTTTCAGTCAATCCTTGTGTAATGCTCCCTTTAAAAAGCTCAACCACTTTTGCTTCCTACAGTTTGTCCAGATTCCATCTCCTTAATTTTTAATCTACAGTTCATAACCAGTACGTTATGGCCAGAGTCTATATCTGCCCTGGATATTATGACAATCCCTATTTGAACTGGGTGATCGCCACATTTAATTGTAAATTTCTCGTTAAAGTAAACTCGAAGTTACGCTAAATTTGTGAAGTGGTGTTTTAAATGATACATCTTCTTCCAGCTATGTTCCACCTTTATTTCCAATGACACTGAGATGATACTGAGCCACAAAACCTGCACATAACTTCTATTTATTACGTCATTAACAATTGTTGACAATATGATGTATTACTTAATTACCCCAATGTAATTATGCAAATGGATTCTTTTATATACAATAAGTATTTGTAATTTTCAATATGAAGGAACTAGAATAACAAATAAATGGTTAAGTAGTTTTGTCTTATTATAAAAATGAGGATTCTTATTGTTGAGTTGATGTTAAATAATTCGCTCTACAATGAACTGCAATGATTGACAATTAGATGTAACAACAGCTTTAAATTACAATCTGTGCTGACATTTGGTCAGGCCAAAAATACTATGAAATTAATCTAATTTTAATAAAGGAAATGAGACGAAATAAATACTATGAAATTACTGGGGTTTAATAATGGGAACAAAAGTAAATGAGTATTACAAGATTATTGAGGTTTGATAATGGGAATATCAGGAAATAAATATTACAAAGTTATAGGAAAGCGGTAATTACTATGAAATTAATGGGATTTTATTTATGGGAATAGAATGAGGTAAATACTTAGTGACATAAACAATGTAGTTGTTATAATGCAGAATTGAATAAAAGTGGTATCATAAACTTTACTACAGGGAAAGAAGGGTATCCTGGGCTTCAGTAAAGAGAGGTATCATATACTATAGTAGACAGGGGCTCATGTTGTTTCATTACAATATGCCTTACAGTTTAAAACTGAGTATTTAAATTCTCCACAAAAGAGATAGATTGGCTGTACTACCAACAGTTACACAAGGAAGGAAAAAAACATAAAAAAAGAACTAGCTTTTGGAACAAGGTTCCTTCATCAGGTAGGAGAGAAGAGGCAAAAGAAAGGAACAGGAAATGGAAGATATTTCATGCCCTTCAACTCTGATAACTGCTGTCTGGTTTTTGTACAAGTTCAAAATAACCCTCTGTTTCCTATATTTTACTCCTGCTGATATCAGAATTTCAGAGTCTATTCCAATAAACATTGTCAAAAACCTATACCAAATCTACAAAAGCTAGAAATATAGATTTGCATTTCTTTAATCTATGTTCTAGGATAAGCCGTAAAGTGAGTATTGCCTCCCGTGTTCCAACATTTCTCCTGAATCCAAACTGATCTTCCCCAAGGTCAGCTTCTACCAGCTTTTCCATCCTTCTGTAAATAATTTGTGTTAAAATTTTGCAACCATGACTCTTATTAAACTGATGGTTCTGTAATTTTCACATCTGTCTGCACCTGCTCTCTTTATAATGAGATTATTACATTTTTCTTAAAGTCTGATTTGCCCTGTCTCCTTACACACCATGTGAAATAGTTTTGTCTTGGTTGGCTCTCCCAGAGACTTCAGTAGTTCTAGGGAATGTCACCTTGTTTCAACTTAGGTCTTTAAGTGCTCTGTCAGATTCATATTTCAGTATAGTATCCACGATTTCATTTTTATCTACTTCTTCTTCCCTTCCTACAATATTGTCTCTTAAGTTCATTTCCTTTGTAGTGCCCCTCTATATATTCTTTCCACCTTTCAACTTTCCCTTCTTTGCTGAAAACTGGTTTCCCATCTGAGTTCTTTATATTCATATAGCTGCTTTTCTTGTCTCCAAATGTATGTTTTATTTTCCTGTGGGCAGTATATATTTTTCCCTATTTAAAAATTCTTCTACTGACTTCTAGCCTTCTAGCCACTCCTGCTTAACTATTTTGCATTTCATGTCAATCTCATTTCATATTCATCTGTACTCCATTTTGCCTGTTTCATTTACTGCATTTTTATATTTCCTCCTTTCATCAGTTAAATTTAGTATTTCCTGTGATAACCAAGGATTTTTGTAGGTCTTGCCTTTCTACATATATTGTCCTCTGCTGCCTTTACTATTGCATCTCTCAATGCTACCTATTCCTCTTCTACTGTTTTATTTCCCCCCATTTCTATCAATTGTAGCCTAAAGCTGCCTCAGAAATTCTCAGGACCTTCAGGTTCCTTCAATTTATCCAGGTCCCATCCCCTTACTTGCTTACCTTTCTGCAGTTTTTTTTTTTTTTTTTTTTTTTTTTTTTTTTTTTTTTTTTTTTTTTTTTTTTCCAGACTACAGTTTGTGACCAATAAGATATGGTCAGAGTCTATATCTGACCCTGGGTATGTCTTACAGTTTAAAATCTGGTTCTGAAATCTATGTCATACCATTATAAAATCTACCTGGTACCTTTCAGTTTCTCCTTGTCTCTTCCACATATACCACCTTCTTTCATGGTTCTTAAACCATGTGTTTGTTATGATTAAATTATGCTCCTTGCAAAATTCTAGAAGACGGCTTCCTCTTTCATTCCTTTTGCCCAGTCCATATTCAGCTACTATTTTTCCTTCCCTTCCTTTTCCTACTACCATATTCCAGTCGTCCATCACAGAAAGGGGTGAATTATGCTGCCACTTCGGTCACTTACCAAGTAGCATCAGTCTGACAGATAGCTAGCTGGTATTTAAAAAGAAATTAAAGGAATTTCTGAATGGCAACTCCTTCTACACTTTGGATGAATTTTTAGATAAAACTTATTAAAAAATTAAAATTAAAAAAAAAAATCCTTTAAATATTGTCATGTATAGACACCATTTACTAAACCTACACATTCCACATCATTACGAAATGTCTTATATATGATAATCTAATCATCTCTCACTTTGATGCTTGATGCATCTGCAAACTGCAATAGGTGCTAAACTTAAACAACAAGTAGACCTATACTGGCAACCCATATAGCATTCTTCAGCTAGAAACTAGCTCAGTTACAGAAGAGCTGGTCAATATATGGCTGTGACTTATTTCGTTTCATAAAGAAACACCGACATGCTTGAAGGACATGCTGGCCACTGCTCACAAACAACTAAATTATGCTTTTTGTCAGAGAGTAGTCAAACAGTGTTAATTTGGTTCCACACCATAACGCACATGCTCAGAACACTCAAATTTTCCAAGGCACAAACTTCTTGAACTTACAAAATTTGAATTTCATACCAGCAACTGCCCTGTCAAGTTTGGTTGCCTCCAATAATTCTATTAGTGCTTCTGGACTTGAACTTCTCACAGCACCCCCCACATTCTTGTATCAACGGCCCATTTAATTACAGACTGTATGTAAATGTTGCAAGTACACCTGTACTGCCTGTTATAACATAACAAGTAATCCACTACCAAATATTAAGAACCCGATACCATCAAACTCAATTGAAACATTCAACACCAGTGGCTTGAAACACTAATACTTAATCTCGCTTGTGAGACATGTTTTGACAGTAATACAATTACATAACCTTCATTGTTTTGGGGATTGTCATGAAATATTAAGATAACATACTCACATATAATATATATGTTGGTACATTACTTAGGGCATTTTAACACTTTGTAGATATGAAAACCTTCTGTTAATGGCCTGTAAAAGGAAATATATCCATGTAAACTGGTCATCTTGCATATTTTGTGATCTGGTCTGTTATGCAAAAGATTTTTAAGCCTATTAGTTCAGTAAATCACTTGATATGGATTAATACTGATTCATCACTCATTTGAAACAAATTGATCATATTTTAGAGTATTTGAAATTTATGTTATTCTTCAGAAAGCACCACAGAATCCAAAAGAGATATTGTTTCAAATTTCTAAAACACATCTTTTAAGTTGTCATTTTCACTTCTTTGTTTGTTTATAAATATAACTGTCATTGTCATTCTTTTTAAATGGTTCTAAAAGTCATATCTGTTAATTACATGTCAAAAATAAATATTTGTATATATATTTTTAGTAGGTAAACCAAAGATAAAATTTATGATTTTTGTGTTTCTATAAAACCAGATTGCACTTAGCCTCTTGGTCATTAACATCTGGACAAGGTGCTAGGAGCCTGTACTCCTGTATTGTTTGCAAACATAGTATCCAAAGAACCTAAAGTTGCAAAGACTATGTACTTGAGAGTGCAAGAGCCAAGATAGCAGAATGTTAGTTTCTTTTGTTTTATGAGTTAAAAATGAATAAAGTCATAATTTATGGCTATTACTGAGTTTAATTTGTCTGCTTAAAATATGGACGTCTGCTTTTGTGGGAATCATATTCCAAGGCAACAAGACCATCTCAACTTTGAATTTTGCATCGAGATAATACGAAGATATTGTGTAGTCCGCTACCATGTGTTCTCAATGTGCCATCTTTGTCCTGTTATGATACATATGAACACAGAATTTATTTGAGCTTAAATGTTATGGTTAGCAGGGATATTACACTGTGGAGTCGGCCAGTTTTGTGCAGTCTACACCACCAAGAATGTTCAGTGACTCTTCGAACTGATCTGCTCACTCTGTCAGTGGTGATATGAAATTTAATCATTCTCAAAGTGCTGTTGTGTCCTTTGAGCTTCCTGCATCATGTGATGCATCGACCATGTTGTGAGTTCAGCAATTGCTTCCACTTGTACCAAACTGTTGACACACAAGAACATTCTTGGACACTCCCGTTCATGCGTCGTCTCGCCTCTTCCTGCTACAACCCATTCTGTTATCTTCATAGCTCCACTGGAGAGGACGGACACATCAAGGTCTCACAACGTCACAACAAGTCCACGTCAACACCTCAGCTGATGTTCCAGAGGCACGACCGTCACCAATCCCTGTGCGCCTTCCCAAGCTGCCTCCTTTCTCCTTCGAGGCTCCCATGACCTGGTTCGCCATCACTGAGCAGATATTTGAACACCATTCACTTGACAATTTAGCCCATTACCTATGCCTCATCACACATCTTCATGAACACTTCAACTTGATCTGCAATTTAGTGACCTCTCCTCCAGTAACTGACAAATTTTCCATCAGCTGCTCACAGTCCAGACCGCCCTCACATGTAATATCCTCCAGCCTCCAAACCAATGCATCCACATCATCGACAGAATGTACGATGGTTACCCACATGAGGTACATGAGCTGCAACCTGCATCCAAGACTTAACCTTGGCAGCATGCATCTACTCCTGCGTGGAGCCGCTTGCGCAACAAGGAAACTGCAGTCAAGAAACTGGGTATCAACGTCTGCCTGCATGCAGACCAGTTGACAGCTTTTTCATTTCCACCATGCCCACCAGTGCTCCATAGAAGCAGCTCCTCTGACACTGAGGATGGATCGCCTCCACTCATTTGCTTCCCGCAAGAGCAAGGTCAGTATTACCCTTACTGCTACTTCCACAGTTGCTTCAGTGATGAGGCAAGGAAGTGTGCTTCACCATGTCACTACACAAATGCTGACTCAGGATTGTTTAGGCTTCGCCTCGTACTCTGACGTACACAGGCACCTGCATGTAGTTATGATATTTCTCCATCATGTGGTCGTTTGTACCTACATGACTGTGCTTCAAATGCTCGTTTCCTTATTGATACTGATGCTGATGTATTTTTATTACTTACTTCAATGGCTGCTAGCCACCTCCACACTCACAGTGCAACACTTTGTGCTCTCAACACCACTCAGTTGTCACGTCCAGGTTCAATGACTTAGACTTTCCCCTGAAGTTGTTCAGTGTTTCACCACCCCACAAACACATATTCTTCTTGTGATCTGTTGAGCTCTGACTCTTTCCCCACTAACGCAGTGAGTGTCCATGAGTGTTCTCAGATCATTGAAAAGTTTGACGCTCTGTTTTCAGAGTCACAATCTTGAACAGGTGATCAAACTTGCTGCAAAAAAAGAGAATGTTGTTCGCAAGTGCTTCAACATCATAAAACAATCCGAATCGCTCTTGTTAGAGTGGTTGAGCAAACAGGAATGTGTGCTCAGTCTGCGTCGCGAAAATGAGGACACCACCAGCCACCTTGCAGACATGGAATCACAGCTGATGCCCGCTCTGCACCAACTGTCGTCTCTGCAGTCGCTTCAGAAGGACAATTGCTTCAAGGCCAGTACAAGTGTCACCTCACCAAGTGTTCCCAGTGCCGTCATGCCCACATGCAGTGTATGTGACAGTTCTCCCCTCCATGCCACTCATATGCGAATGTTTGCAAACAGAACTCAGTTTCCACGCCAACTCCTTGCCAAGATGCTCACCTTGCACACTGTCCTACTCTGGTGGTCACCTCTAACACTGCCTCTTTCTCTTGCACCTCACGATCATCATTTGGTTCTGCTCCACTAGTTGAGTCTGTTACCGTGAAGCACACACCACCGTCAGCTAGTGGTCATCTGAGGAAATGTCACAGCTTCATCTTGCTCCAGAGTGCCTGTGGCTCTCCCAGTTAAACCCCTGGCAGGAACTGTAACTTACCCAGCCTTTGGCTCACTCCATTGGCCATAGGCACTGCTGAGCCCCCCTCCTCCTCACAGACTCCAAGTGACTGGCGCCAAGGCACAGCCCCTCTCCCAGCGCTCACCCATCCCATCACAATAGAGAACAACTGTGGATATGAACAAAATTTTTCCCACCAATTCTCATGTGGTCACAAAAGGCACAGTTCAAAAACTCCTTCTGCTTGATGGACCTCCCATCTCTAGCAAACCACACCGTCTTAGCTTGGAGAAATTGGCAGTCATCAAAGAACAAATTGCAGACTTTTTAAAGTCGGGTATCATAGAGCCCTCATCCAGCAGCTGGTTTTCTCCCATTCATTTGGTGCCCAAGCAAGATGGCACTTTGTGTACGTGTGACGATTACCACAGGCTCAATGCTCACACCCTGACGGACAATTATCCTATTCTGAACATTGCAGACTTCACAAAAACTCTGGCAGGCACAAAAGTGTTCTAGGTTGTGGACTTAAGCATATTTACCACCAGATTCCTGTGGCTTCTGTTGACAATATAAAGATTGCTATTACTCCTCCTATAGGTTTATTCCACTACTGATTCATGCCTTTTGGCCTTAAAAATGCCACACAGACTTTGCAGCATTTTATCAATGAGGTTTTATTTCCCCTGATCTTTTGTTTTGCATACCTTGATGACATTAAAATTCAATTATTCTGTTGAGGAGAATAAGAAACATTTAAAAATCATTCTTGACACCTTGGCTGCAGCTGGCATCAAACTTAACAACAGAAAACACCAACTACATCAACACTCAGTGCTTTTCCTTGGTTTCACAGTTTCTGCTGATAGGATAATCCCCTCTCCTGAAAAGATTGGTTATGTCAGGAACCTTTCACCTACTTCAACCTTCAAAGAATTATGTCATTCCTGGGCACCATTAATTATTATTGATGACACCTGGCACTGCCTATCTTCAAGCCCCATTCAACAATGCCTAGGCTGGGAAACACACATCTGGTGATCGATCTGCCCCCTAGGTCTTCTGCATTCTCTGTTCTCAAAGACCTACTCATTCAAACCATCACTATCGATCACCTGCATTTTGATGCTGAACGTTTTATTACCACAGATGCCAGTAACATCACAATTGGCACAGTTCTCAGCCAATCCCTTGACAGTGTCACATCTCCTCTGCAATTCTTCTAAAAAACACTCAATAATGCTCGAAAGAAATACTCTGCCTTCGATCAACAACTCTTGGGCATCTATGAGGCCATCAAACATTTCCACTCTGCCACAGACAGCCATTCTTTTTACGTTCTCACCATCCACAAGCCTCTTACAGCTCTTACAGCTGCTATCACTAACCCTCCAGCAGACCCCCCTCCCCATCGGTTCCGCTATTTTGACTACATTTCTCAATTCACCACTGATGTCCGCTACGTCAAGGGTGCAGACAATGTCATTGCTGACTTTCTCTTGTGCATTGATGCCACTTTGTCTCTCTTAGTCTCTCTCAGCTCATCACTCTTCAACTGTCTGATGACAACACCATGTAATTCATTCAGGATTCTTTGAGACCTATCCGCACCACCTTCTCTGGTGTAGCGGGTGAGGTTTGGTGCAACGAATCTATGGGCACTCTTCGCCCCTACATTATTTGCTACATCAGGTGTAATGCAAAGTCTTGCTCATCCTGGGGTAAAGGCCTTCACCAAGTTAGTCATGGACCAGTTCATCTGGCAAGACATGAAGCACGATTTCCAAGCCTGGGCTCATGCCTGTGTTCCCTGCCAAAAAAGCAAAATTCATAAACACATCTCGCCTCCACTGAGCTCTTTTTCTGTCCCTGCTGGCCGCTTCCAGCATTTTCATATGTACCTTCTCACTTCCACTGATCGCACCACCTGTTGGGCTGAAGCTACGCCCATTCTGAACATCACTGTAGAAACTGTAGCACATGCATTCATGGATCTTACATTCTGGGTGCCCAACTGTCATCACTATTGAGCAGGACCGACAGTTCAAATCTGCTCTATTTCAAAACCTGTGCAATCTGTTCGGAATCAAACACATCCACACCACAGCCTATATCCTCAAGGAAATGGCTTAGTCAAACATTGGCACCACACTCTCAAAGCAGCCCTCATGTTCCATGACACACTGTGGCTAGAGGCTCTTCCCTTGGTCCTCCTTGGTCTTCACTTCACTTACAAACCAGACTTGAAGGGCACTGTCACAGAGTTTGTCTATGGACAAAACCACCACCACCACCACCACTCCCTGTCTACATGATCCAACTGCACTGGCAAAATGCACACATGTCTTTCTCCATGGCAACACTGTCTGTCCCCCCGTATTCTGGCCCTCACTAGGTCCTGAAGAGGGGTGGAAATACCTTCATTATTTCTGTGAACAATGCACCTGTCACTGAATCAATTAATAGGGACAGACCTGCATACATCGACACTGGCTCTCCTCCTCCTCCTCCTCGGCTAGACTGTGCCACCTGGCCCCCTCCACCATCAGTCTCTCCCTCCATGCCTCCTGTTGTCACTCCTCCCCCCCTTCTGTCATCCCCTCCTCTCTCTGCTCCTTCTCCTCCATCACTTTTCCATGGTTTCTCACTCTCCCCTGCACTAGAATTTGTTGTGCCTGGCCCCCTCCCCTTGCCACAGACGTTTCTTTCATTTTTTGCGATCTCTTAGTTTTCATTCTCTGTCCGACTTCTTCTGCATCTCTCCCCCCTTCCAGCAATGAGTGGCAGCTGCAACAGTAGGAACAATGTTTATCTTTATTGGCCGAATTCTTTGGGCAGCAGCTTCCCTGCTCCTGTCGGTCATGTCTAGTCAGTCTGGCTTTGTACTTAGTTGTATCAACAATAAAGTAAATTTCTGTACATCTGCCATTGTGCCACCAGCCAACACTCAATAGCCACAATGACTTTGGCATTCCAGACTTGGCCTGATTTCATTTCGAACCTCTTCCTGTTTCACAAATGCCTAATCTTCATGGTTTGATGAGTGTTTTATCTTTGCCCTTCAACAGTCCAACTGTGCATGCTGGGGTATCCCTTCGCTGGCCACTTGATCAGTCAACAAAGCTTTCAGTTTGAATCCAGTTTCTTGCACTCCAAGCACATCTTTTTCTAAATTCACAACAACCATTCCAGACAATGCTGTTGCTGTAAGTTCCACATAACCGTGTTTCACAAGTGTGAATAGTGAAAGTGTTGTTGCTTCAAACTATCATCCTAGAGACTTGCATTTTCAAATCTCGTGCCCTGTGATACTGTTTTTTACGTGCAGCCATGTGCTGCATCACATGCCGCATCTGTCGTGCCCCACCATAACAGTTGTTTCTGCACAAAAACATGGCTGACACATTTGGACACTCAAGACCATTCATGCAACTGCCCATTTATTTGGCACATCCCAGTGCCTCTGCCACATCAGTCTACAATGCAGTCTCATCCCACCGTGTCTTCGATCTACTGCTGTCATTTCCTGTCCTGCCAGGGACATCTACCATGCCACATGAACTTCAAACCTCTTTCCCACTATCATCGAAGTTCTATTTCAAGTACTCAATCCTCCACCTTTCCTCCGCCACCTGGTCGGCTACCCAAACTGCTGCCATTCTCTTTCGACACGCTGACCATTTGGTTTGCATTGGTAGAGCAAATCTTTGATCACTACTCACCGTGGCATGTTATCTATGCCTCATCGCCAACACCTCCACAAGCACGTTGAACACATTTGTGACTTCGTCGCATCACCCCTGATGGCTGACTGCTATGTCATCACCAAACACACCATCCTTGAACGTGTCTCTCACACTTTTGACGAGACTATTGCACACTTCATTCACGAGGAGCACTTTGGAGATGAGATGCCTTCATAACTGTGGCGCCATATCCAACTGCTTGTCAACGAGCATGACATGCTGGACTAACTCTCATGGCAGTCTGGTCCAGCAAGCTTCCTCCCACTGACCAAAATGCACTCACTTACAACTCTTTTCCAGACAATAAACCAACCTGTGAGTTCATATGGCCTGCAGACAGGATCTACAGATCTAAAAGGTCCATTTAAATGAACACCATCTGAATCAACTTGCGCCTATGCCGCATGACACACCTCACCTCCAAGCTGTCAATTGAGATTGCTCCCACAATGTAGACGACTCACATAAGTCACCTGTCTCATCTTGCTGCCCACATGCTGCATGAACCTAGCTTCACTGCCTCCTTCTTTGCCAGTGTTGGAGCTGGTCGCCATGCAGCGAGTTATTGCGACTTATTGAGTACCTTCAAAAGATAATAGCACTCAGGTCAGCATCTGTGTTCCCTCTGTGAGTGTTATCAGTACCGTCATGCCCGCATGAAGGTTACCATTGCAAGTCTCATCTCTGTGTCCCTGCACTGCTCCTATGATAACACTTGTGAACAAAATTTAATTGCCATGTGAACACTGTTTGAACATTTCACCACTCCAGCAACCACCTTCTGTACTGCTGCACCCCCTCTCCCACCTTTGTGGTGATCTTCTGTTTCACATTCACCTGCTTCATTCATTGAGCATTAATCTAGGACTTTAACTTATCCAATTCACACACCACCACCCATGCAGGTTCCTCTTAGGAACTGCTCAAACACATCTCACACATCTCATGCGCTGCCATATTGCCCTAGCATGACAGGTCTCCCTTGCACATGCCAGCAGCCAATTCAGCAACTAACTCAGTGTCTCAGCTGCCCTGAAAGCTTCAGAGCCACCGTGTTACCCTCGCACGCACCAGCAAATGACATGGCTACTGCGTCAGCACTTTAGCTTCCCTAAAAGCTTCCATGCCACTGCCTGCCACTGCACTACCTTCGCACGTGCTGGCAGCCAATGATGCTACTACTTTGGCACCTCATTTTCTGTCGCCTGTTATGAAAGCTCCCAGACTGCCTCCTGCTGCTGCACTACCCTTGAGTTCATCGGCGGCTGATGCGGCAACTATGTCTGTGCCTCGGCTCTTCTCGACTGTCACAAAAGCTTCCGTACCGCCTCACACCACTGCACTGCCATCACACGGTCCTGCAGCCAGTGCAGCTACTATTTCAGCATCTCAGTCTTCCTCAGTCATCATGAATGCTCCTGAGCCTGCTTCTGCTGACTTGCTCAGAGATACGCGTGACCCTGTGCTGCCTCACGCGGCCCCAGAAATGTCACACATGCCTGTAAATAAACACTTGCTTCCGGGCCCAATTTTATATTTGGTACATCATTGTATGTGACTTTTTTTAGCCATAATGTTTCACCATCTTACCTATTTAAAGGACCATGACTAATTTTTGAAGCCCCCACACAATTATCGTGAACTGCAAGTCCCACATACAACAGTTTGTCATGTGTTGAGAAAACATTTGCATTTGAAACCATGCAGATTGCCATTTTTACAAGCAGTTAAAGACATTGAGAAGATTGCCCAGAAGATCTTCTGTGTCGATATGTTAGACTGAGTGGATAATTATGAACATTTCTTGGACAACATAATCTTTTCTGATGAGTCAACTTTTCACTTAAGTGGCAAAGTTAACACATGTAACTGTAGGATTTGAGGCAGTGAAAATCCACATGAAACATTGCAACATGCTCATGATAGTGCTAAGGTGAACATTTTTTGTGCATTGAGCAAGAAGAAAATGTGTGACCCCTTTCTTTTCCAAGAACAAACCATCAATGGGATAGTGTACCTGGATATGTTGCAACAATTTTTGATACCACAGATTAATGACGACAGAGAACAAAATGTTTACATCATGCCAGATGGCACACCACCATACTATCTGACTGACATCCAGGATTTTCTCAATGACCCTTTTCCAGGTAAATGGATTGGCCGTACTGCGCCAATTGCATGGCCTGCCCATTCTCCAGACCTGGCACCACTAGGCTTTTTCTTCTGGGGCTTCATCCAAGATATGATGTACGTACCTCCTTTGCCAGCCACTCTACTGGAACTTAGAGCAAGATTCTACATCACTGCTGAGCAAGTTACACCTGCAATGCTGATGTGAGTTTGGGAAGAAATCAGTTACCGATGGGATGTCAGCAGGATAACCAACGGAAACCACATCAGACACTTTTAGTTTGAGCTAAAAACATGATGAGTTTTCCTTTGAAACAATACTAAAAACAGCTCTGTACCTCTTTTTAATAAATTAATATGAATTTTCAAAGTTGTAAAGTTCCTGTTGAAACACCCTATATTGTATTCTCATTATCATTCCTCAAAGTTGTCTTACTTTGATGTATCTTATTGTCTTAGTCTGACAGGGTGCTTCTTTTATTTTTCCATTTTTTAATCAATCTGCCCAAAGTCATTAAACTGAGGTGAAATGTCTGCAGTCAATGCATTTAGAGCTATTGATCATTTTAGAAAACTGCACAAAGACATGAATTGGAGTGATGTTTACAGTGCCCGTGAATAAGAAATACAACACTTTCATAAATAATGTCCTCAACTTATTTGAAAACTGCTTTCTCCCAAAACTAATGTGATTAGACCAAAGTCTATACAGAACCCATGGATTACTCAAGAAATAAAGGTCTTGTGTAGGACTAAAAGGAAACTGTACTATAAATACAAACAGTTTGAATGTAAATGCTTTAGATCATGACAAAACTACTGCAAAATGTTGAAGATGTTAATATGGACATCAAAGCAAATGCATTATCAGAATAGGACAGTCGCATCAGACAACAAAATAAAGACAGTATGGGATATGGTGAAAGAGGGAAATGGTAGAACCGGAATAAAGAGGTGTACATAGTATTAAGAGTAGAGGACACGTGGGTGATGATTGTGCTTTCATCTACATCTACATGGGATACTCTGCAAATCACATTTAAGTGCCTGGCAGAGGGTTCATCGAACCACAATTATACTATTTATCTCCCATTCCATTCTCGAATAGCGCGCGGGAAGAAAGAACACCTGAATCTCTCTGTTCAAGCTCTGATTTCTCGTATTTTATTCTGATGATCATTTCTATCAATGTAAGTGGGAGTCAACAATATATTTTCGCATTCGGAGGAGAATGTTGGTGATTGGAGTTTCGCAAGTAGCCCACGCCGCAGCGATAAGCGCCGTTGTTGTAGTGATTCCCATCCCAGATCCTTTATCATTTCCGTAACGCTGTCTCCCCTATATCGTGACAATACGAAATGAGCTGCCCTTATTTGGACTCTTTCGATGTCCTCCGTCAAACCCACCTGATAAGGATCCCACACTGGGCTGCAACACTCCAAAAATGGATGGACAAGCGCGATGTATGCAGTTTCTTTAGTAGTTCTGTTGCATCTTTTAAGGGTTCTGCCAATAAAATGTAGGCTCTGGTTCGCCTTTCCCATGATATTATCTACGTGTTCTTTCCAGTTTAGGTCTGAAGTAAGAGTAATTCCTAGGTATTTTGTGGAGTTTACGGCCTTCACGTTTGATTGATTTATGTTGTAAACAAAGTTTAACGGATTTCTGCAATTGTCAATAAGCATTTCTTTACTATTAGCTACTGAAAAGATGGGGGTTCAGGGTCAGTAACTGCTGCAATGGAATATCTCATACCTGTTATGCCATACCTGGTTGTTTATCAATGATTCTCAAAGTTCTCGATGATCGGCTCTTGGTAGCAGCTGGCTGGAATTTCATGGGGCGAGAACTAATTCACTACAGACAACACACAGAATTACAGTTCTTCAACACTTTAACAGTTTATTATTAGTGCCAAATTGTTCCCATTTACGGCCAGCTTACAAGTCTTATTAATCACAACCATTAACAATACGCACACACATTCCACACATCAATATTATGAGATAACATTGTCCTTGTGTGGAATACAAAAGTTTGAGGTGTACATTGTAATGTGGCACAAATATTACTTAATCACAGTAGATGAACATTCCACACTAACAACGCTGAATAATTTTTGCATAATTGTTTAAATTTAAATTTCAAACTGATGTGGCTTGTGCTTCAGATTGCTGCCAAAACAATAAACAACTCAGAATTAGCAGCATAGACTGAACATCAGAAGGCTGACAAAACAATACTCTGATGCATGCCATGAGTGCATTCTATTTATATGTTTCAAACAATGTCATTGAAAACTGTGTAATGTTAATTATGTTCATTACATTAATTATAATAGAAAAGTAAACAATTATATACAACTGGCTGTAGTAAAAATTAGCTTAAATATACTGAGTTACTGAATATACAAATCTTGGTTAAATGAATAGTATTTCATTTATGTATTCAATGAAATTGTCTTATCAACAATTCTTTCATAATAAATGGTAATTATACCGAAACTAATGAGGGCAAAACTTTCCTAACATTACTTGTGAAACATATTAATAACTTCTTTAATATAATGAGAAAAGCATTTGCGTAGTTTTAATAGAAATACTAATTAGTGTTCTATCTGCACTTTAACAATATACTTCTGGCATGAATTAATTAATATTTGATAGTTAAACAAATGTATCCGGTATCAAATAATAGAAAAAGACTTCAGATAATTACTGTACAAAGTAATAACAGAAGTTTTGGAAAAGAAAATCATAATAGACTAATTACATTCATACCTATTATTATGCAACGGTGGTATCGGAAGGTTCAGTAATGCAAGCAGATGGGAAAACACAGCTTCATAATAAATTTAACTGGTAGGAGCAAATTGCAGAACTGCTTTAGCACCTAAACAAGTCCCTGTTTACTATTTGAATGTTGTCAGACATAGGAGGTATAAAAATAAAAATCTAGCATATTATGCATACTTTCACTCCATGTCATACAGGATTATTTTCTGGGGCAACTTATCAGGCCAAGCTTAATTTTTTAGCGCCCAAAAATGTGTGTGGTGTCAACTCAAGAACATCCTGCATAGGGTTCTTTAAGGAACTGGCGATACTTACTCTGCTTCCCAATACATTTATTCTCTAATGAAAGTTGCCATTAAAATATACCTTTTTCAAACCAATAGCTGAGTTCATGGGATCAATACCAGAAACAAGAATGACTTTCACATAGGTTTAAGGCCAATTACTTTGGCTCAGAAAGGTGTCCACTATTTAGCAACACACATTTTCAATAACATGCCAGCAGCTGTAAATAATTTAACTCACAATAAAGTTCAGATTGAGTGGGCTATAAAGGATTTTTTGGTGGCCAACTTCTTCTACACCATTGATGAATTTCTTATCAGAAGTGACTAATGTATGTTGTACAGTCTAACTTCAGTACTAATTTTGTGAAGTAATGTGATCATTGTAAAAAAAGTGTTGTAAAAAAATAATTACAATATACACCTAGTATATTCAATATTTAGTATGTAGAAATAAGTTTTATGTCCTTTAAAATGTAAATATTCTTAAGATAAATGTTTTCTGACCAGTTCCATATCCATAAGGGCAATTACATTTGGGATCTGTGGAAGGTACATTAGCACATGTGCTCTCATTTTGTAAGTATTTATAGTGTATTTTTTTCTGACATGTTCTACATCCAAGAAGATTTCCTCAATTTACATACTGGAATCAAAAGTACATCTACTCTAATCTTAAGATATAATGATATTACGTGGGAGGTATAGACTGATATGACACTGAAATAATACATCCAACAATTGTTGAGCACAGGAAGGTAACGACATTTCATGGAAAATTTCATCGTCTCATTTCATTCTTGATAAATTTGTAAAAGACAGTTTCAAGACCACTGAGAATTGTTTTGTTAATTCACATTGATACATTAAATAAGGGTTTCAACATGAAATCTTAGAAGGATGTAATGGCACAACAGTCTGCCTCAAAACAGTCATTATAATAATGGTAACAGATCATCAGCTTATTTATAATGAAGTGTACAAAAAACTTATTTGTAGCAGAGCACAAAGACAACTGCTGTGTAGAACACATTTTCAAAAAACGTATTTTATGTGAGATGATGTCACATACTCTGAATGTTATAAAACAAGAATTTCTAATCTGATTCAATTTAGAGCTCTCCCCATCAAAATTTTGCAACTACATTAATAATACCTGCCATCATTATCATATCTGAAATGATGTGTGTTATTAAAAGACTAAGTGTTAGGTGGGGGAGTGAATGGCTGGGACTTTTACGAGGAAAGTGCTGCTCCTACCCACACCTTCCCTTCTAAAAGCATATGGCTGTTGCAGAATGTGGGAACATAAGAGGGGTGATGATTTGTCCAAGGATAATACCAGGGTTTTAATACGTACGAGAATTTTTGCACGCATATGAGAGTTTAAGTGCTTGTACAAGATTTGAGGCAAAAGGAAATATCGTACACAAACATACCAGAATTATTCTTAAGTTTTTAGTATTAAATACACACTACACATATTTAAGGAGGAAGTAATTAATTCACCTTGAATATGTAATGAAATGCACACACATTGTTGAAGAATTATGATGAAGGACGGCCATAGACATGTGAAACTTTTTGATGACAAAAATAACTGCCAATGCCTCTTTTTTCAGTTTGGCTATAGTTTTGTTGTGCACTTGACACTGACTTGGACACCAATGCAATGGGACTCTCCACACCATCCACTACTTGGGACAGTACCGCTCCCGTAGTCGGAAGTGTCCGCCGTTAAAATCAGAAGTCGAGAAGGGTCTTATGCACCAGACACGTAGGGTGTAGGAGAGCGTAGGAAAGCGTGCTTCGGTGCCCAAAAAGCCTTTTTGGATTAATCGGAACAATGCCATTTGACCTGTTCAGAAGCAATCTGCAACAGTTCAGCAATGGTAGCCTCATAAGGAATGAATTTACGATTATAATTCAGCTGACCGAGGACGGATTTTAACTGATGGGTGGTATTGATTGAAGGAGGAAGCTCTTGAATTGCCGTCACATGTTGGGGCATGGGCCTGATCCCTAACGAACTGAACACATGTCCAAGATATTCCAACTGGTTCACAAAAAAGAAACGCTCATCTTTGTTACACTTGAGGTTGGCCTGCTGGAGGACTGTGAACAGGGAATGCAGACTGGTAGCCAGGCCCTGGGCATCTTTGCCGGCCACCAGGATGTTGTCTAAATAATTGGCTGTGCCTGGGATGTTGCAGGTGAGGGTTTCAAGAAACCGCTGAAAAATGGCAGGCACACTGGCTATCCCAAAGGGCAACCTATTATATTGAAACAATCCAAATGGCGTATTGATCACGAGGACTTTCCGGGAGGCGGCATCCGAAGGGAACTGGAGGTAGGCATCCTTAAGGTCTATTTTTGCAAATATGCGGCAGCCAGCCAGCCGGGAGCGAATGTCATCAACTGTGGGGATGGGGTATGCGTCAATGACAGGCTGGGCATTGACTTAATTCTTAAAATCCCCACGAATGCGCAGATCCCCATTAAGTTTCTCCACAAGAACGATTGGTGACGCCCGTTAGCTGTGGGGCAAGGGTGTAAGGATATTCTCATCCTGAAGGCTTTGCAGCTCCTGGCGAAGTGTGTCTCTGAGGTCAAAGGGAACTTTGAGTGCCTTGAAAAATTTTGGCGTTGCAGAAGGAAGGAGGGCCATACGACCCTCAAAACCTATAATGCCTTTACCAGGCTGCTCAAAAATGGCAGAAAACTGACAATAACTTCTCCAAATAGGAGTTATCTGTGACCCACCAAACTGCTGGAACAGAATCGTGGATTTCCAAACTCAATGCGTTGAATAGATCCATTCCGAGGAGACTGTTGGCCCTGAGGGAATTTAGTACAAGAATCCGGGCCATCAGCGCAGTAGAATGATACTGGATGGTTGCTGAGAACTGCCAAGAATGAGATCATTGCTGTAGCTGCGAAGAGGTCTGTTGAAGGGGCAGAGGGGTGGGCAGCCTACTTTGACATACGATACCCAATCAATGATGGACACAGATGAACCGGTATCGATTTGAAATGGGATATCCACCTTATTGAATGACAGACAGATAGATTTTTCGCAGAAGGAGGGAGAATTGCCTGGACCACACGATCAGCCAGGAAATTATCAGCTGCTACCTCCTCTCTAGAAGCAGATAGATCCAAGTGAGTAGCATCCACCAACATCTTTGAAGACTGACAGACTACCGCTTTATGGCCTCCTTTATCACAAGCAGTACATTTAGCACGCCGGTGAGGGCATTGGGGTCGTGGGTGCAAAACAAAGTCAACAAACAAGCGCGCAACCGTCGGGCACCTGGACCATCTCTATCAGAAAAAGATGTGTCCACTTGACTAGAGGAGTGGAATGTTGGCTGCGGCCGGCACGATGGTCAGGTGGTGTACACAGGAGAAGGGTCCTTGACAGCCTTGGTTGAACGCAAGATTTGCTCGAACGCCCGTATGATTGGTAACCATGTATCCAAAAGATGGATCTCACAGTTTCAATAGGTCAGCCCGGAGGCTGTCATCCGGTGCCTGAACGAAAATCATATACGCACCAGGGAAGTCGTGTATGACAGTTTACAGGAAGGATTCTGACAATTAAACCAGGCTGGCCGTGGTGGCCGCGGGGACTAAGGCGCTTCAGTCATGGTCAGCACGGCCACTACGGTCGGGGGTTCGAATCCCCCCTCGGGCATGGATATTTGTGCCGTCCTTCATCGTAGCTAGTTCATAAGTAGTTTGTAAGCTTAGGGACTGATGGCCCCGTAGTTAAGTCCCATAAGCTATACAAACATTTTAACATTTTTGAATTAAACCAGCTGTCCCGGGAGAGTCCCTGAAGATGAGCAATCCACTCCCTGTAAGACTGGCCAGCAGTTTTGTGGCAGCTGCTCCATCCATGCCACGTACTTGGGCGAAGACTCCACTTTTTGTCGAATTGCTGGAACGGCGGGGGAGGTGGGGGATACGGAAGTTCTTGACTAAGGTGTCTATCCTGGAGAGACGCTGGGAGAGCTCCAGGACTGTGCCCAACATCGTCTTCAGCTGTTTGATGATAAGTTGGTTGATCTGCTGTAACTGCTGCAGCAAGATTAACATCTGATTGAATGCCTCCATTTGTTCCGCCATGCTGGGAGCAATTGCAACAATCAATCACTATGCTATACACATGGCTGCACACTTGAGCAGATTCCAAAAGCTACTCATCCCCAACCAACTGATATGTCTACGAAAAGAAGAAGAAGAAACGACAACTGGAACAACTTATATGGAGTTTGAGTTAGTCCACAATGCTAGTCCAGTGTCTTAAACCAAAATTAAATCCTGGGCTTCACCAGGGAAAGAAACTAATCGCAATTCTGTAAAAACAATGAAATAAAGTATCCTTAACATAGAGTTATTGCAGGTGGTAAACCACGCAGTGTCGCACTAAGGGGGGGGGGGGGGCGGACCGCTCCGGGCCTCCGGTTTTGGGGGGCCTCCAAATACCTGGTAAGGACTTTTTTTTTTTTTTTAGCGCGCTTGGCATCTCGTTCTGATGGGGCCTCCAAATCTGGAAAGCTAATTTTTTCTGACGGTCCCGTGGCTCTCTTCCTGTAAGGGGCCTCCAAGTCTTTAAAAAAAAAAAAAATAGTACTACATGTATTTCCAAGTGGACGAGGGGGAGGGGGCTCCTTTCGTTTCGCCGCCGCCCCAGGCCTCCAACAGCATTAATGAATCCATCATCGGTGGTGGAAACGGGACAGTAGCTGGTCAAGAGTCTGGAGGAACTGAGGTACCAACAGCCGTATGTATAATGAAATATTTATTCTATTACAACCAGTTTTGGCATTTCACTATGCCATCTTCAGGTCCCTGTGTATTAATCAAGTGACTAAGGCAAAAACATAAAAAATAAGTGTTGTATGGTAGCATACAGAAAATACAATATTACAATATAGGAATGAAACTACTATACAATACCACATAAAGAATATGTACAAATATACAAAAGTAGTCCACAATAACTTTTTTATCGTATAATAGACACAATTGCATTCCCAAAGCAAAGGGAATGATAGTGAACAACTAAAGAGTGGTTTTTTGGTAATAAAACATTAACATGCTTGTCGGCGTAGGCACACAACACTAAAAACTAGGACAGCCCAAAATATATCTACGGTTACAGAAAACAAATGCCGAAACTGGTTGTAATAGAATAAATATTTCATTATATTTACGGCTGTTGGTACCTCAGTTCCTTCAGACTCCAACAGCCTTAGTCCGCCACTGAAACCACAACCTATGAATGGAAAGTTTCTGTCAGCACTGGTGCACTGGAGCTGTCAGCGGTGCGGCGTCGAACTTCCTCGGTCTCGACCGGCGTGGCGGATGCTGGTGGTTCCGGGCGGTGAGATGGCGGAGTGCGGTCCGGTGCTGCAGGAGTCCAGGAGACCGCTCGCCGGTGACTGCCAGTTGGCCGCGGCGCCGTTCTGTTTAGGACTAGGCGCCAGGTTACTAGTTTGACCTATTTCCCTGTCACGTGGTTTGCGGAGGCGCGACCCCTGCTGGCGCCTGGTGTAAGTCGATGCCTGCCTGACTGCTTCTCTAGCAGACGGAGCCGGCTGACCCCTTCTCGGTCCGGGGCCCGCCTTACGGTCCTGCCATGGTGGTGGCCGATGTGGCAGGCGCTCGGGCTAGCCATAGTAGGTGTCACTTGTGGTAGTACTGTCTGCGACGTCCCTCTCCCTTTTTGTTCTCCCTCCAACTGATATCTTCTTTGCCCCCTACACAGACGTAGGATTGGACAATTATGTGTCTACTGGATGGCTGTTATGGAGAGGAGTCCACTCAGTTCAAATGTTTGTTAAGCTTAAGGGACTTAACTACGGGGTCATCAGTCACTAAACTTACAAACTACTTATGAACTACCTACAACTAAGAACGGCACAAATATCCATGCCCGAGGGGGGGATTCGAACCCCCGACCGTAGTGGCCGTGCAGACCGTGACTGAAGCGCCTCAATCCCCTCGGCCATCGCGGCCGGCTCCACTCAGTTAATGTTAAACATACGTCAAATAAAACCTTGTACTTACCTTTTATCTTGGCCGGTTGCGTTGCTTGCTGTGACGATCTTGCGTTGTGTACCGTTAGCTGTCTTGTTATTTCGCTGTAAATATTTTTCCACGTAATATTTGTTGAAATGAAAACGCGTAGTAGAGTTTATACTATTTTTATTAACTATTACTGCACTTCTCTTGCTAAAAATATAAATAACACAATATCAGATACATGGCCTCAGAGCAAGAGTCAGTGTGTCACTGCAAGTCTCCTGCGAGAGTGTTCCAGCATCTGCGAGTTCGATGCTTTTATTCCCACTCCGAGGTTCACAAGTATGTCTTTATCCACTTAAAATTTTAAAGCAACGTAAATCTTATTTACATGTTACGTAAAGGTAGTAAACAATACACATATTTATTTAATTTAATGGTGTTTGTGTTTTGCTAGTTATTTGTAAAAAGCTTTAAAATGTACGTCTAATAAAGTAGTTGTCATGACTTCGAAAAATGGCTTCTGTTTGTTTACTTCAAGTATATTAAATATTTTGACAGAAATGTTCTCAGTTTAATGTTGTTTGTGCGTGTTATTAAATGACTTATTATTTTCGTGAATATATTTTGGTGTATCTGTTTCGTTCATCAGTGACCAATGTTAACATGAATTTGGACAGTCCCGTTATATTTATTAAATCGGCAATTAATGGCAAGATTCAGTGTTATTGAGTCTATAAACATAATATTCGTTATCAGTGAGTGTTAAAGTTTCATGTGTGCTAATAGGTTTCGCTGTTCTAATTTTATTTATACTTTCAAATTATTGAAACACGTGTCACCAACACTATTTGCTTCTACTTCTATTTATTAACAGAAAAAGGGTGTGTTAATTATTTTTTATTATACACGAAAATATATTTCGGCCTACTATTATGTACTTTTTGCTGTATCAATTTTTCGAGTTAGGGTAAAATTATGGATGGTCCACTTATGTATTGTTATTCTGGCATTTAGATGCAATTACAATCAATTAGAATGCATTATATAGTTTTTTTAACTAATGCTGTCTCCCAAAGGTAACACTTATTGGGTAGTGATATAGGGTGTACATATATGTAAATGTTACATGTCCTCCGCTAATTTTTCTCATAGTTCTACTAATTCTTCCAGGCCATCGACAGTAACGCTAACCGCTTGTGCCCTGGCGCTCGTAATGTTGAAGGTGGGGAAAAAAGATATATGTTTTCAAGTACTCGAAAACACGTTACAACGATTGGATCTTGCTTAGCTGCTGCAATAATTCCTACTAAATTTAAGGCGTGATTATCACAATTTAAAAATAATGCTTCATTATTTTTTCCCAAAATTTTTTGACGAACGCCAGATATGTGACCTGACATCACGACAGCATTATCATAATGTCGTGATCTACAGTTTGGTAATGAAATCTGATTGTAATGTAATTTTTCTAAAATTTTATTTCCGATTGAGGATGCATTTTTAGCGTGTATTTTCATAAATCCCAAAAAAAAGATTCTTTGATAGAAACTTATCTGTTGGTAAAATCAATATCTATATACCTAAAGATTTGTGACATTTGCTCTCGATGAACGACATCAGGAGTTGAATAAAATAAGAGTACATAATATTTATTTCTTTTGATGTCTCTTATTAGTTTACTTCGGACTGTGGATGCCAGCAGATAAATGAATTCATTTTTAATTTGTGGTGATAGGTATGATACAGTTCTTAGTGTTTCCGTGACATTTTTAAGATGATTTGCTAGTAGTGGATCAAACTGTGCTACAATTTTTTAAGTAAAGGTAATAGGTTTCTCACATTTGTACCACCTTGAAATGCTAGATTTTTTACATGACCACACAGAGGAAGATTTTGCATAATCAGATACCTGGTGCAAGCTAATATTCGTTGCAATATATTTCGCCATCTTTCTTCTTCTGACTGTATAATTGCCTGCAATGATGCATCAATTACCATTTCATTAGTTAACCTTCTTTCTGTTTCTTTCCAAATTGTGAAGAACTTTCGATGATTTGGACCTTTTGTGACTGATCAGTTTATTTTTATTGCTACATTTATTAAAACCAGATGCAGATACGAAAGATGATTATGTAGATAATATTCAAAAACTTGAAGAATGAGTGAGAACCGACGGTTAGCTATACCCTATATGGCTTGGCGTAAGGTATTAAAAGTTAAATTTATGATGGGCCGCAGAATGTAAAATGGTACTCTTCTTAATTCAACATACCACAAACAACGTTTATAAAATACCGCCGACGCGGAGTGGCCGAGTGATCTATGGCGTCATGTCATGCACTGCGAGGCCGCTCCCGTCGGACGTTCTAATCCTCCCTCGGGCATGGTTGTTTGTGTTGTTCTTAGTTTAAGTTACATTAAAAAGTAGTAGGGCCTGATGACCATACCAGTTTGGTCCCATTAGATTTTACACACATTTTAACTTATACCAGTACACCTCAATTGGAACACCGATGTATAAAACAGTTTGAAATGTCTGAGTTAATAAGTTAGATATTTGAAGTTAACCATGTAAACGAGAAAAAGTTGATATAAGGTTTGAAACTGAAGTCGGTTTGTGCTCTCATTGTGAAGCATTGGATAAAAACAGAGGAATTTGCAGCCACGTGTACTGGAGCGTCGTGTTGGGGTGCGCGCGGCCGTCCGCCGTCGGAGGTTCGAATCCCCCCTCGGGCATAGATGTTTGTGTCGTCTTTAGTATATATAAGGTAGTTCATAAGTATTTTGTAAGTTTAGGGAATGATGACCCCGTAGTTAAGTCCCTTAAGATTTACAAACATTTGAACATTTATTTTTATTTATTTATTTATTTTTTAGGAATTTGCGGTCCATTTGAAGCAATAGGTAGTTTTCTCTGCATCTTAAATGTTTGTGATTCATTTCTCCTGGACTAATTGTCGTGGAATAGTGGGGTCTCGCAGATACATTCACTGGTATATATGAATAGTGTGTGTGCAAAGTGTGATGGGAATAGAGATAGCAGTAAAGAAGTAATAAATTAAAATGTCATGTCTTATTTTAAAGTTTGATCACATGAACAACAAAAATGTAGTAAGCTACAAAATTTCATCATTATTGACGGTTGTCAAGGAGAAAAATTTTCATAATGATTTGAAATTGTGTGTCAAGCTTGTTGGAAGTTGCTAAGTGCTGTCATTTTCGAGTAATTGATGAACAAAATGGTCTATTTGGGGGCCGCCAGTTACACAGCTTGAAGTGATTCATAGGCAGCTACTTTAGAAAATCTTGGGGCATGCTCAGTGGCGTATTCAAAGAGGGGGGGGGGGGGGGGGGCGGAAGCGGTTGCTAGCCTCCAACCCCCCGCCCCCTCCCTCCGACAGGTATATACTCATATGTAATCTCAAACTCATGCAATACATCTTTATTTTAGCGTCTACATTTTTTCCAATTTCATACCAAGGTAAGTTTAAAGTATTTATTCGTTTTTGCTTCATCTGGTGTTAATTTAGGACCATTTTAATCTCTGAAAGGAGAAAATTAATTTTTTAAATCACAGTAATTTCAATTTCTCGTTTTCACACATAGAACTACACAACAAACAATAAACTCTGTTATCTTTTTCGTCATACTGAATCCATGTATAACTTTATATGTTTACCCATTATTTAAAAAAAAGTCCTTCGCCTGCGGCTACCACATTCAGTGCCAGAATCACACAAACACAAGCACACACACACACACACACACACACACGCACACAGATTATATATATATATATATATATATATATATATATATATATATATATATATATATATACCAGAAACAGTAACAGAGAATTCACTGTCGCAAGATGCCGCAGATGGATCACTTTTACTGCTACACCCTGTCGATTCGATATCAGCGCCACAATGACGATTATCAAACGAAGTACTTTCGTATTTCACCATATACTTATCCATTTTTATTTTCACACGCAAGACATTAAGACGAAATTCCAAGCACAGGTGGCACAGGTCAAAACAGGACAGGAACTAAGGTCCGACTACTTCGTACAATTGTTGACAACAAATTGTTGAAGCCTGAAAATGCAAATAAAAAAAAATAATAATCTCTCGCTAGCTGTGGCGTTTAGTGTTTTTTGAGAGCTGTCAATTAAAACACAAAGACCTTCGCAATTAGTCACGAGGACGGTCTGTTTACAGAATGGTTTAGCTAGGAAGGATGTCGCATCTGGTATGTCGGCTGACTGGTAACGTATGTAGTTCTCAAAAGTTTTTCTTAAAATATACCGCGAATGAAATTCGTAGTATAAACATTTCCATCGTATTTCTAGTTATTTAATACAACAATTAAAGGTTGCCGCGCCGGCCGCGGTGGCCGAGGGGACTGCGGCGCGCCAGTCACGGTCTGCACGGCCACTTCGGTCGGAGGTTCGAATCTTCCCTCGGGGGCATGGATATTTGTGCCCTCCTGAGTATTAGCTAGTTAATAAGTAGTTTGTAAGTTTAAGGACTGATGACCTCATAGTTAAGTCCCATAAGCTCTACAAACATTTGAACATTTTTTGAAAGGTTGCCGCCTACAGTTTACAATAGTGATTTAACAGTCCGCCTCCGTAGCTCAGTGGAAGCGTCGCTGACTACCACGCAGGAGGCCCGGGTTCGATTCCCCACAGGGGACTGGGTGTTGTCTGTTGTCCTAATCATCATCATCTCATCATCATTGGCACGTAAGGTGCCCACGCGACGTCAAATAGAAAGACTTACACTCAGGCGGCCGGGCAATCCCGTAAGGGATCTCCCGGCCAAGAAAGCCATACGCTCATTTCCAGTGACTTAACAAGCGGCATTCAGTTAACATTCGGAATGTTTAGAAAACGGTCACTTCACTCTCCTGTAAATAAGGATGTTAATGCCTACGAATTCAATTAGCTGTTTGTTTTAAGATAATCTGTTTACAACTGTGTATTACCAAAGCCAGCCGCCTGTCAATGGTATAAGACAGTCGATTTTAATTACAGTCAAGAAATATATCGTAAAGAAAAAAGAATACCACAATTTTCAGTCGTCTGCGCCTATGAAGTGACTGAATAATATTTTAAAATTTAAGCAACTAATGCCTAAGTGTAATTAAATAGACACAGTGTATTACTCAGTTTTAACAATTTGTTCAAATGTTTGTAATTCTATGGGACCAAACTACATTGATCACCCGTCCCTAGTCTTACAAACTACTTACACTACGTTAAACTCTATGGGCAGTTCTGCTTCTTGCGGTAGTCGTGTTGTTGGCTCAGCTTTTTTATTGCAGGGGGCGCTTAGCCCTCTGACCGGGCGCGCTGAGCCACGGCGCCCGGCGTTCCGCTACTCCCGCGCGGCCAGAAAGAAAGCAGGCGAATAAGACGTCAATTTTCTGTCATTACATTCTATTACTCTCTTTTCACACGTCTCGTGGCTAAGTAATGACAAGCGCTTTAAGTGAATAATAATTGCGATTCTTGAGTTTCTCCCGGCGTATTTGATAATCAAAATATCGACGGGTGTACTGCCGGTCTATAGTGTCCAACGGGCACAATATTTCGGCGATCATACATGTCGCCATTAGCAGCTGAACTGACGGACTGAGCTCCTGGAAACGCGCCGGCACGGAGATCCGCACGCTACGGCGACTCGAAGGCACCTGGGTTCTAGCCCGGTAGCGGGCGATTTAAATACCCTCGGCCCGCAGAGCGATCCCTCCGCGGTCCGCGCCCCGCGCCGCGACCGCGCAGTGGAACCGATTGCGCCGGCGTCTGAGTTGACGTCTGAGTGAGGGCTCTGTCCGCCGTGGTCGTCACTTCGTTACGTTTGCTAGATTTACTCTTAATTAACCCAATCGCTGGTTCCCAAGCTTTGCTAAGATTATAGCCACAGTCACGGTTTATGAGGTCGTCACTTGTGCGAATTTCAATGGCCTCTCTAACGACGCAGTCCCAGTATCTCGACGTCTGTACCAGAATCCTAGTGCGTTCATACTCCATCGCGTGATTCTCTGACAAACAAAGTTCAGCGACCGCCGACTTGCTCGGATACATCAATCGTGTGTGCCTCTGGTGTTCAACGCATCGATCCTCGACGGCACACATCGTCTGTCCCATATATGACTTGCCACACTGACACGGAATCTGGTACACGCCGGCCTTCCTCACACCGAGATCATCAAAACAAACAACAAATGTTTGTTAAGCTTAAGGGACTTAACTACGGGTTATCAGTCCCTAAACTTACAAACTACTTATGAACTACCTACAACTAAGGACGGTACAAATATCCATGCCCGAGGGGGGATTCGAACCCCCGACCGTAGTGGCCGTGCAGACCGTGACTGAAGCGCCTCAGTCCCCTCGGCCACCGCGGCCGGCCCGAGATCGTCTTTGGTGCTCCCCACCAGTGCACGAATTTTATTCGGCGGACAAAACACAGTTCCAACCTGGTGTTTCTTCAAAATGACGCGCTATGGCCTCTGCATTTAGCATATTGTTGGAGCCGTCTGTACCGCGGTATATAATGTCTAGGTGGCAAACTTGACCTCCAATGGACATCGGGAGTGAAGTTGCGTGTCATGCAGCTCATTGGATACAGTTTGAGTCGAAACACGACATCCTGCGGTTGCACGAATTTACTATTCAGCATGTTCTACGAGGGTAGGGTCACATGAGGACCGCATTTATGCGGACGTGTCCGTTTTTCAACGTTTAATCTGGTATCCGGATATATTTTTAGGATTTCCGTTAATATCCGCATTTTTTTGTTTTGAGAATAATATTCTGATTTCTGTTTTCATCTCGGATCGGATCTTCGGCTATTGGATTACGTAATTTTCTATTTGTTTATAATAGTTCATCTGTTATGCTTCGGAAACTAGTTTGAAATGTAAAATATATCGATTTATATTGCTTACAATCTATGTTTCGGTCTGAATATCTGTATATGTTATAATGTGGACGCAACCGTCTAATGAATTTTCTTGTTTTGCGAGGCTTGAATTTCAAGATGTATTCTGCACTTACATGAAACAATGTATAAAATTTCTCGTAGCTAAAAATATTGCAATTGAAGATCACAAGTGTTTCGGTGAATTTTTAGATTTGAGAAATGTGTCACATTAGATAGGAAATCTGAAGCAAGCCAAACGAAATGTTGGCAGTATTGCGCACTGGTTAAGACCACACAGTTCTCTGCACTGTCAGCCCTTAACGTTTGTGTTGAAAGAACAAACAGCTCTGTTCATACCTACAATACTAAAAACAAAAATGAATTACACAAGGACTTAAAAGCACTTACTTTAGTTCAAAAAGGGGTCCACTACTCAGGAACACATATTTCCAATAATTTACCAACAACTATAAAAAAATTAGCTACAAATAAAGATCAGTTTAAGAGGGGCCTAAGAGACTTTCTAGTGGCCAACTCCTTCTACTCCACTGACGAATTCTTAAATAGAACAAAATGTAGGGTTACCAAATTTTCGAAATAAAAATCCGGGGGGTATTACAGAGAATCTTTATTTCGACCACAATAAGCTTTTTCAAAATCATATTTCTGACTTCCTCGAATTTTCTTTAGTAATTCTTTGTTGGTTTTGATATTGTCATAGAACTGAGTTGTAACTGAAGATCAACAAATCCCTTACACATTGTACAGACATTCGATTTCGTTCATCAGTCCATTGTATATTTAATAATGAAAATACCCTTTCCACAGTGACATTGTGGGCAGGGATTCCGATCAGATACAGTTTTTTCCAAAAATGTTGGTCCAGTTTCGGATTTGAACTGTTTACACAGAAACGTTTTTAGGCGAGTTACCTAATCAAACAATTCAATGTCATTCACAATAACTTTTCTGTTTCTCAAGTAGGCAACAATATTTTCCACATTTTCTCAATCAACTTCCTTGTTTAGAGTTAACCAATTGAATACAGTTAATTCCTCATACTGCCTCAGCCACTTGCTAATGTAATCACTACATATAGTATAAAAAACGTTCATGTCTTTCCTGAACATGTTAATAACCTAGTCATTGTCACATTTAGAGATTACATCTCTTATTTTTAGGGGAACGACGTTATTTTTAGCTCTCCCTTGTAGACTTGACACAGTATCAGAGAGGACAGATACACTTCTACGACAGTCTTTCTTCACCTTCAATACGTAATATTTGTTTCTGTAGGTAATGAAGATGCTATGTAGAAACCTTAGGTATGCTTCAGCCAACGGATTTCTAGTTATCAGCTTGTTTTTAAATCTCTAGTTTTACTCCGTTAAATCACGCTTCACACCGCAGAACAACAGTTAGACGTTGAAGACCAAAAAATCGGGGGATTTTTACTGTTTTGAATATTTGCTACCGGGGGAACTGAAATAGAGCTTAAAACCGGGTGGACCCAGAAGAAACCGGGTGATTTGCTAACCCCAAACCAAATGATACATGTATTTGTATTCCTACTATTAATATTAATATTCTATAAGCTTGTAAAATGTATGTACCTGTATCAGTATTATTATATTATCAGCTTGTAAAAAAAATGACATATTCCACATCCACGAGGATCACCTCAACACGGATCTATGGAATGAACCAAATAATGTAATCTAATCTAATCTGTTCTCCTCAAAACTGGGACAATGGACAAAAAGTTGGTTTGGTGTTTGAAATTTCTGAGTGGACTGTACAGCAAGGTCATCAATTCCCTGGACAAATGGACAACAATACACTAACAACTGTGACTCAGTAAAGGGGGCTGAGAATGTAAAATTAGACATCTGAATTGTTTCAACAGAAGCGACTTTAGAAAAGGATTCGGTGCAATGAGAAATATCCAGAAGACACAGGTCCTGATGTGGATATGTCTGATTTAAGTAATGACATTCTTCTCTGTTCCTTTTGTAATAAATTAAAAATATGGAAAGTGTCCTCATTTCTTACACTAAAATACGGAAGTGTCCTCATTTTTGCATTACAAACTCTGGTAACCCTGTCTGAGGCTTCCTACAAGCAAAAATGTAAAAGTAGCTATTATTTTCTATCTATATAAATGATCTGATGGGCAGAGTAAGTTGTAATTTGCGGCTGTTTGCTGATGATGCTGTGGTGTATGGGAGGGTGTTGTCTGTAACTGACTGTAATAGCATACAGGATAACTTGACAAAATTTCTAGTTGGTGCGAAGAATGGCAGCTAGCTCTCAATGTAGAAAAATGTAAGGCGATGCGCATGAGTAGAAAAAACAATCCCATAATGTTAGAATACAGCATTAGTAGTGAGCTTCATGATGCTGACGCGTCGTTCAAATATCTAGGCGTAACATTGCAGAGCCATATGAAATGGAACGAGCATGTAAGGGCAGATGTGAGTTAGGCGGACAGCCGACTTCGGTTTATTGGGAGAATTTTGGGAAGATGTACTTCACCTGTGAAGGAGACCGCGTATAAAACGCTTGTACGACCACGTCTTGAGTATTGCTCAAGTATTTGGGACCCGCAGCAGATCAGTTTAAACGAAGACATAGAGGCGGTTCAGAGGCGAGCAGCTAGATTTGTTACCGGTAGGTTCGAGCAATACGCGAGTGTCACGAAAATGCTCCGGCAACTCATTTGGGGGTCGCTGGAAGAAAGACGACGTTCTTTTCGTGAATTTCTGTTACGTAAATTTAGAGGGCCGGAATTTGAAGCTGAGTGTAGTACGATCTTGCTGCCCCCTATTTACATTTCGCGTAAAGATCACAAAGACAAGATAAGAGAAATTAGGGCTTGTACGGAGGCATACAGGCATTATTTTTTTCCTCGTTCTATTTGGGAGTGGAATAGGAAAGGAAATGCTTGGTAGTGGTACAGTGTACCTTCCGCCACGCACCTTACGGTGAATTGCGGAGTATGTTGTATGTAGATTACCTGCTGTAATAACCCTTGGACGGCCACAGCGCGGCAAGTTATCGGCAGTTTCTGTATGTCAGTACCTCGTACACATTCGAACAATATCAGTTTGGTTCACTCTCAGACGTCTGGAAACATGCCTTGATGAGAGTCCCTCCAGTAACAGTGCGGATTCGATTAGGGTTACCAGACATGTCCGAATTTTCGATGTTTAATTTGTCGCCCGCTTATTTTTTTACTGTTTCTGTGAACGATCGTTTTTTATTGTTTGTTTTGGGAAATAATATTTTTATTTTCATTTCATATCATTAACAATGTATATATTTTTTACTTTAGCTATTGAATTATGTAATTTGTTATTTACCTGAAATCGACCTTTATGGTGCGAAAACTACAGCCTCAGCCTGACATGTAAAACAGAAAATATCGATTTATATTGCTCACAATCGATGTTTCGGTGTATCTGCATATGTAAAGTTGTAGTCTGGACTTTACGTGGAAGAATGTGTAAAATTTCTGTTGAATAAAGTATTGAAATTGATAGCGACAATTTTTGGGCCAATTTGAAAAAATTTATAGCAAAACCAAAAGAAATATGGATAGTTTACCGAACTTGTTAAAACTGCACATTTGTTTACAGTGCCAGATGATAACGTTTGTACTGAGAAAAAAGGACAAAGGAAAAAAATACATTCACAACTGTGACTCTGTACAAGGAATTGTGACAACAGAAGCACTTTAAAAAAATAATTCGTTGCAATGATAAATATATGGAGGGTATGGGTTCTGATGTAATGTAGGTATGTCTTATTTGCTTCTTGTGCAATAAATTTAAAATATGGATAACTGTCTGTATTTTTCTTTCTAAAATATAAGAAGTGTCCTCATTTCTGCATTCGAAAATCTGGTAACCCTTGTTACGATCAAGCTTCGTAATTGACCTTCTAGGCATGACAGAACCTTCCTTATGTTATGACTGGAATTGATCGACCGTCTCCCAGATTAGATTAGATTAGATTAGATTAATACTTGTTCAATAGATAATGAATATGACACTTTGTAATGATGTGCTACATGTCAAGTTAATAAAAAGTGTCTGTACAAGACATTGCACAAAATATTATATGACACTAATTTTTAAGCTATTTTTCCTTATTTATATTTAAAAATTCATCCAATAAGTAGGAGTTTTTATTCAGAAATTCTTTTAATTTATTCTTAAATGCTAGTTGGCTGTCTGTCAGGCTTTTCGGTAGGTGACCAAAGACTTTTGTTGCGGCATAATTCACCCCTTTCTGCGCCAGTCAGATTTAACCCTGCATAGTGAAGATAATCCTTTCTCCTGGTGTTATAACTATGCACCCTGCTATTACTTTTGAACTGGATTGGATTATTAACAACAAATTTTATAAGTGAATATATATACTGTGAAGTTACTGTGAGGATCCCTAGATCCTTAAATAGATGTCTGCAGGATGATTGTGAGTGGGTTACAGCAATTATTCTTATTTCACGTATCTGTGCAACGAAGACCTTTTCACTCAATGATGAATTACCCCAGAAAATGATGCCATACGAAAGCAGTGAATGAAAACAGGCATAGTAAACAAATTTACTGAGATTCTTATCGCCAAAATTTGCAATAACACTAATAGCATATGTAGCTGAACTCAGAAGTTTCAGCCGACCATCAGTGTGTTGCTTCCAGTTTAATCTCTCACCAATGCACACACCTAAAATTTTTTGAATATTCCACCTTAGCTACAGACTTCTGTTCAAAATCTATATTTATTGCTGAAGTTGTGCCATTTACTGTATGGAACTGTATATAATGTGTTTTATCAAAATTTAAAGAGAGTCCGTTTGCTGCGAACCACTTAATAATTTTATGAAAAATATTATTTACAATTGCATGACTTAGTTCTTGTTTTTTGGATGTGATTATTAAACTTGCATCATCAGCAAAAAGAACTAACTCACCATTCTACATTGATGAAGATGCAAAGTCATTAATATACATTAGGAACAGTAAAGGACCTAAGACCGAACCCTGTGGGACAGCATTCTTCGTTAGCCCCCCCCCCCCTGCCCCTCAGTTTGAGGCATCAGCTGATGTTTTAATATTACATGAACCACTTATTTCAACTCTCTGCCTTCTTCCATTTAAGTAGGAATTAAACAATTTGTGCACTGCCCCACTCAAACTGTAATGATTTAGCTTATCTTAAAGAATTCTATGATTTACACAATCAAAGGCCTTTGAGAGATCACAAAAAATACCAATGGGTGATGTTCGGTTATTCAGAGCATTTAATATTTGAGCAGTGAAAGAATAAAAGCATTTTCTGTTGAAAAGCCTTTCTGAAAAACAAACTTACTTTTTTTTCTTTGCAAACATGGGAGGCTACTTTTGAATTCATAACTTTTTCAAAAATTTGTAATAAAACTGTAAGAAGAGAAATTGGGCAGTAGTTGTTGACATCAGACGTATTCCCTTGTTTTTACACAATGATTTAAAAATAGCATATTTCAGTATTTCAGAGGAAACACTTTGCTTCAGAGATCTACTACATATGTGTCTGAGCATCCTACTTATCTGTGGGGATCAAGCTTTAAGTACCCTGCTGGAAATGCCATCAATTCCATAAGAACTTTTACTTTTCAGTGAGTTTATTATTTTACTGATTTCAGAGGGAGAGGTTGGTGGAATTTCAGTTGTATCAAACTGTTGAGGTATGGCCTCTTATTAGTAGCCTTGCCTTTTCTAATGAACATCTAGATCCTATTTTTTCCACAACATATAAAAATGATTATTGAAAATATTTTCAATTTCTGTTAGTACACTTGTCATTAAGTTTTATGGTACTACAGTCTTACTGTGCTCTTGGTCGCTCTGTTTCCCTTTCAATATTTTTCCAAATTGTTTTATTATGAGAGGTACTGATCTCAGACATGATACACATGCTTCTGGACTTTTTAATAACTTTTCTTACTATCGCACAATAGTTTTTTATAATAGTGAACAACTTCTGGATTGATTCTCCCTCGTCGCGGTGGAGTAGCCGAGCGGTCGAAAGCGTCTCGCTGCGGAGCGCGCAGTTGCTCGCCGTGGAGGTTCGAGTCCTCCCTTGGGCATGGGTATGTGTGTTTGTCCTTAGGTTAGTTTACCTAGGTTTAAGTAGTTTGTAAGCTACGGACTGATGACCACGCAGTTTGGTCCGATAGATTTACAAACTTTCGATTCTCCCTCTTGCTGTTAGATACAGTTTCCTTTTACGATTGCAAGATACTCTGATTCCTTTGGTTAACCATGGTTTTTTTACATTATTTCTTAGAATTATGTTTAACTATTTTCTTGGGAAAACAGTTTTCAAATACCATTAAAAATGTATAATGAAATGAGTTATATTTCAAGTTTGCATTGGGTTCCTTATACACCTCTTCCCAGTCTAGCTGCTGTAGGCTTTCCCTAAAGTTTGCAATGTTAATATTGTTAATTGAGCACACTACTTTGAAAGGCTGATTTGATATACTGCATGGTGCTATGTCATGTACTGTAACTAGCTGTGCACCATGATGTGAAAGACCATTCTCAACAGGATAAACATTTATGTTCTTGAATTTATCTTAGTCTATAAAAAAGTTATCTATCAACATGCTGCTGTCCTTCGTTATCCGAGTTGGAAAATCAATAACAGAGGTCAAATTAAAAGTACTGAGTAATACTCTGTGGCATTGGCACTGATCATGCGTGCTTGGTTGGTTACATATTTGTGTGGGCTGAATGACACCTGAGGCCAATCTAAGGAACTGTGCTCTCGACCTGTGCTCAGTGTTCAGACCTTGCAATCAAATGATACAACATATAACAGGACAGCCCGTCCCCCAGCATTGACGCAGCAGTTGACCACCCAGTGGTCAACTGCAGTTGAGGATACCAGAGACAGTTCGTCCATTTCTGGTTTACACAGACACTTTCTGAACTCTGTGGAGAAATGTGGGACAATGTGCATGTGAATTATCGTAATAAATTTAATTATCTTGATTAGGGTGTAAACTGAGTGATTGTCAGACTAAACAAGATTTCACGACTTTGTATTTCAGTTTGTAGATAATTTCTTTACATTGAATAACATCGTTAAACTAAGTTAAAAAGACAGTAAAATGAGCTATTAGAATGAACAGCTTGAAAGAAACGGAGAAATTATGAAGAAAAGGCGTCACTATTATTGGTTTTAGAAACATAGTTCTTGAAACTTCAAGAGGTCCCAATAGGAGACAATTACATAAAACTTGTGATATGATGTAAATAAATACATGTTGTGGTAAATACACTCTGTAACTTCACTTAACACATTAAAATGTCGCACGAAGAACTTTATTAGTAGCGATTTCGATAAATTATACTATCAATTGCAATTAGAGAGTTTGTGTAATTAAGCAAATGCGAATCAATAGCAAACATCAGATATTATAGTTTTGTAGATCTTTGTGTATATTCAGTGATCATGTTAGCAATAAAATTCATCGTTTCTGTAATTAGTTCAATAACAAGACATCTTTATAGTAATAAGGTAGTTGGAATTTACAAGGAAAATAAAAAGATGTGCAAAGCTTCATAAGATATTCATGATAAGTTAATTGTGAGATTCTGATTATTGTAACTTTTATTAATACCGCAACTTAAAATTAAATGAGTTTTTATTGTCACTGATAATGGATGTAAGATAATCATTCCTTAAGAAAATAAAAATATCGGGGAACCTCGGGCGCCAGGAGTTCAGTTCGATCAGTGGAGCACAGTACTTTCAGAGTCGTTCTATGTAGTTCTTTGTGGTTCAGATTTTCAGTCGTTGTTATTGAAGTTCAATGTTCTTTGGAATGTGAATTCACGAGAAGAATAAAATGAGATAACAATTATGCTTGTTCTTATTTGATCTAATGATGGAAGTATTTAAGTGCCATAAGCTACAGTCACATCATCGTTAATAAAATTTGCATCATAAACACCTTTTTTATGTAGGTATGTGATTGTTTCTCTGCTGTTATTTCATCAACTTCTTTCCCTCTGACTTTGAGTTTAGATGATATTTATTTATTTCATTTATTTATTACATCCATTAGATCACTTTCTTGGCACAGAAGTACCATGTGATGTTGGAGATTACATTAGGTTACATGGCCCATAAAAAGACATTAATATACAACAGGTTACATGGCTCATAAGTAGTAATTAATAGACAATAGGGTAGGAACATCTTATCATTCATCTACATCGATACTCTGCAATCACATTTAAGTTCCTGTCAGAGGGTTCATTAATCACTTTCATAACTTTTATCTACCGTTCCATTCTCTAATATCGCGCGGGAAGAAAGAACATCTAAATCGTTCCGTTTTCGATCTGATTTCTATTATTTTATTGGGATGGTCATGCCTTCGTAAGTAGGTGGGTGCTAGCAAAATATTTTCACATTCAGAAGTAAAAGTCGGTGATTGAAACTTCGCAAACAGATCACGCCGCAAAGAAAAACGTCTTTCTTTTAATGATTTCCACCCCAATTCGTGCGTCATTTCCGTGACGCTTTCTCCCCCGTAACGTGATAAAACGAGCTGCCCTTCTCTGAACCTTCTCAATGTCTTCCATCAGTCGCACCTAGTGAGGGTCCCACAAGGGGCAACAGGTGCATCTTCGAAGCGTACTGCCAATGAAACGTAACCTTTGGTTCGCCTTCCCTACAATATTTTTTGTGTGTTCTCTCCAGTCCAAGTCGTTCGTAATTGTAACTCCTATGTATTTGGTAGAATTTACGACCTTAAGGTTTGACTGATTTATCGCGTAATTGAAGTTTAGCGAATTTCTTTTAGTGGTCATGTGTATTACTTCACACTTTTCTTTATTTAGTGTCAATTGCCAATTTTCGCACCATGTAGAAATTTTGTCTCAATCGCTTTGCAGTTGCTTTTGAGCCTCTGTTGACTTCACTAACCGATAAACGACAGCATCATCGCGGACAGTCTAAGGGAGCTATTCAGATTGTCTCCTAAATCGTTTACAAACATAAGGAAGAGTATGGGACCTATAACGCTCCCCTGGGGATCGCCAGATATCACTTCTGTTTTACTCAATGACTTACTCTTAATTACTATGAATTGTGTCCTTTCTGATAGGAAATCGTGAATCCAATCGCACAATTGGGGAGATATTCAATAAGCACGCAATTTCATTAGAAGCCGCTTGTGGGGTACGTAAGGCTACATGACTAATTATTATTTTACAGTATTATATGTATATTATTTTCATAATCGAATATTAGTACTAACGAATATTAGTACTAGCACATTTCCATCGTATCTAGTATACAGTAAGCCTGATTTTAACAATGGAATAAAATCCGACTGGTATGTCAACAATGAGGGATAGATAACAACTCACTATAAACAGGCTCGCTGAGTTGCTGATAGGCACAAAAAGTAGACAATCACATTCACGCAATGTAAATTGTCGGTCACGGCCTTCATCGGAAAAACAAACATACAATATTGAATTCACATTGAACACATATACGAGGGTTGTTTTTTTAAGTAAGGGCCGTTTTTATTTAAAAAAAAAGATACAAATACATTTGTAAAAAAACTTTTATTTTTGATTCTACATGCTTTTACCTATTTTTCTACATAGTTGCCTTGTTTAGTTAAGCACTTGTCATACCGTACAACTAAGTTTTTAATTACCTCTTCAAAGAATTCGGCCGCCTGCTCCGACAGCCAAGTGTTCACGGCCGCTTTCACTTCATCGTCGTCATTGAAGCGCTGCCCAACAAGATAGTGATTCAGGTACCAGAAAAGGTGAAAATCGTTAGGAGCAAGGTCGGGGCTGTATAATGCCTTTTGTTTTGAATTGCTCTGCGGAGCTTCTTTAGAGTTGCACAGTAGGCATCTAAGTTTATTGTCGTTCCTCGTGGCATAAAGTCCACTAGCGAAACACCGCGCCGGTCCCAGAACACAGTTGGCATAATCTTGCGCTTTGATAGTGTCTGTTTGGCTTTGACCTTGAAGAGTGAGGTTGTGTGTCGCTATTCCATCGATTCAAAAAAATGTTTCAAATGTTTGTATAGTCTATGGGACTTAAATACGGGGTCATCAGTCCCTAAACTTACAAACTACTTATGAACTACTTACGAACTAGGACGGCACAAATATCCATGCCCGAGGGGGGATTCGAACCCCTGACCGTAGTGGCCGGGCAGACCGTGACAGGAGCTCCTTAGTCCCCTCGGCCACCGCGGCCGGCTATTCCATCGATTGTCGCTTGCTTTCGGGAGTGATATGGGATAACCATGTTTTATCTGCAGTGACAATTTGAGTCATCATGTCATCCCCTTCTTCCTCGTAACGAACCTAAAAGTCCAATGAAGTGGCAAATCTCTTCCCTTTGTAGTCCTCTGTAAGGAGTCTGGGTACCTACTGAGAACACAGTTTCTTAAAGTTTAGGTTTTCAGACACAATTTTGTACAAAACCGATCTTGAAACTTGTGGAAACTTCTGTCCTCACGAATCTTTGTTTCGACTGCTGCCCCCAAATCATTAGTGATCACAGAGGGCCGGCCTGAGCGTTCTTCGTCATGGACGTTTTGACGGCCATTTTTTAAACTCTCTAACCCACTGACGCACTTTACCTTCACTCACTGCATTCGAGCCATAAACTTCTGTCAACTGACGATGAATTTCTGCAGCTGATAGGCTTCTCGCGGTCAAAAAACTTATCACTGACCGTATCTCACATGCGGCGGGCGATTCAATAATCGTAAACATTATAAAGTAGTACATCTATGCGTACACGCCAGCTACAGAGCTGCAACTGGCACCAGTGTGAAGGGGAAGGATGCCGGCAAGTGGCGCGGTGGCTTGTTGCGGCGTCCGCGCGAACTACGGGACTATACGCGCCAACGGCCCTTACGTAAAAAACAACCCTCGTATTTACATGGTCGAAAATTTAAGTTGTGTAAATGTGATTGTCCATTTTTCGTACCGTCAAGCCTCAGCAAGCCGATTTACGTTGTTATCTGTCGTCCTTTTGACACTAGTATAAGCCACGCCTGCGGGCCTGGTTAAATCCTAAAGGCTAGTCTACACGACGACACTAGGTTGCGACACTCGTCTAATGAAATGAGTTGCGCACAACTGGTTTCGTGTATGTCTGTACACACGGCGCCGATATTATACACTTCGGTTTCGTTGTTTTGTAAGTGCCGTAGTCGCCGTAGAATGATAGTTTTGGTATCTGTAAGAGTTGTGGCGGAGCTATTGCTTCTCTGTGGGAAGTCGCTGCATAGGACTAAACATATAAAGAATAAGGAACGTGTTTGGGATTGTGACTGGATTAAAAAAAGACGTCAGCTCAGTTGCTTAGCGACCTTGCTGAAAGAAATTGTGATCGAAGACCCTAGAAGTTATTTTAATCAACTCAGAATGTTTAAAAGGAATGTAAACTGCTCTGGTGACAGAGTTAGTAATGCAATAAAGAAACAAGATATTGTCACGCGTGAAGCATTGTTAATAGATATTCGTCTCTACAGTACCTGTACCGTGTTCCCAAATCCACAATTCGTTTTTATAGGTATTTGGAATTGAATGTTCTTTTGTCTGCAATTCACTAATCGTCAACCCATCAATATTTAATTAATGAATAATTGTTTCAAGAACACTAACACGCCGCTGCTTATTTCTGAAATTTTCATTGTTAAAATGGCACAAACACCTATGCATCGCATATATGTCCAAAAAACCGAATTATTTCTTCCTCTCCCCCTTTATGTTGTGTTTTGACTGTATTGGTTATCGCCTAACCTAAAATCACGCGCTATCAGTTTCGTCAAAGTTGGAAGGTGCCGAAACTGTTTAGTTTGCGCGAACGCCTGCCGCGCATGGGCACTGGCCAGTAGCGCAGTTTCATGAAACGTAGTGTCGTCGTGTAAACTAGCCTTAACACAGCAGAGGCGCGGCTCAGAAGCTGCTACGTGGCGTGAATGAAGGCGAGGAGCGGCCGTTCCCACGGTTTCTCCTCTCTCTCTGAAGATCTGGGAGAGCGTGAAGCGGCCCACTGAAGGCCTCGTCACCGCCAGTATCTGTGCCGAGCCGACGCTTTCGCTCGCCACGGCTGCCGGGTCGGCCTGTCGCTGTTTAGCGGTCGCTGGCCAGGATGGCACCGTTATCTTGCCTTTCCATTCGCAGCAGCCCACTGTAGCTCAGTTCGCCGCATCTCCTCTATTAAGAGAAACTGCTGCGGCGAGTGTTCATCGGAGACGAGTGTATCGTCAGGCGTGCCCCAGGGGAGTGGATAGGGCCGCTATTATTTTCTATCTATATAAATGATCTGATGGACACAGTAACTTGTCATTTGCAGCTGTTTGCTGATGATGCTGTGGTGTATGGGAGGGTGTCGTCTTTAACTGACTGTAATAGCATACAGGATGACTTAGAATTTCTAGTTGGTGCGAAAAATGGCAGCTAGCTCTCAATGCAGAAACATGTAAGGTGATGCGTATGAGTAGGAACAACAATCCCATAAAGGCCAATTCACACTGTCCGTCACGTCACGTCACGTCACGTCACGTCAACGTCCGTCAGAACATTACGCAATGTATTTCTAATGAGGCATTCACACTGTCCGTCACCGGACCGTCACGTCACGTCAACGTCCGTCAAGCTTTCTCGAGAAGAATGTTTTGACGGAACGGCCGTCTGCTAACATCGGAAGTTAACCTATTTTCGTCACGCGAATTACGTGTTGCAGTCGACGATTGCACTGTTTATATGCAAATGTGTCTTATTCATCTTTGTGTTGTTGTTGTATCTCGTTTTAGGGGTAAATCTCAAATGTTTCATGACGACTTAAATATTTTTGTCAATTAAGTGTCCCCCTAAAATCGAGGTCGGATGTCTGAAACCAAAAATTGGTTTATGTTACGTAACATTGTAATAGAAACGACTGATGCAAACTGTTTATTTGAATAAGAATTGTAATTTGATCACGCATTTTTCATTAATTAACACTTTAAATGAAAATGTCAGTTCTAATGAAAGACAAAAATTCAGTTGTTTACGACGGTATTAACAATGTCGACGAGCAAATCGTAATGGTTATAGTATACAGGCGCTATTTATGCTCCTACAAGTATGGTTTGATGTCTTCATATTTTTTATTTTTTCGCTTGAAAATAGATGTCGATGTTTTGAAATGTTGTTTCAGTTCCCAGTAAGTTGGCCAAAAACATACATTGTAAAGTTTTCTTTTTCCGTTAATAACATTTAGCGTTGTTGTTCCCACTTTCTAGTATTAAAATATGACTTTCTACATAACAGATCGCCACTGATAATCTCACTTTCAACATCGCGTATTGAGATGGACGAATTGACGTGACGGACACGGACGGACAGTGAGAATACAACTTGACGTGACGGTTCCGTGACGTGACGTTGACGTGACGGACAGTGTGAATTGGCCTTAATGTTCGAATACAGCATTAGTAGTGAGCTTCTGGATGCTGTCGCGTCGATCAAATATCTAGGCGTAACATTGCAGAGCGATATGAAATGGAACGAACATGTAAGGACAGTTGTGAGTAAGGCGGACAGCCGACTTCGGTTTATTGGAAGAATTTTGGGAAGATGTACTTCACCTGTAAAGAAGACCGCGTATAAAACGCTTGTACGACCACGTCTTGAGTATTGCTCAAGTGTTCGGGAGCCGCAGCAGATCAGTTTAAAGGAAGACATAGAAGCAGTTCAGAGGCGAGCAGCTAGGTTTGTTACTGGTAGGTTCGACCATTGCGCGACTGTCACGGAAATGTTCAGGCAACTCAATTGCGGATCGCTGGAGGAAAGACGACGTTCTTTTCGTGAATTTCTGTTAAGTAAATTTAGAGGGCCGGAATTTGAAGCTGAGTGTACTACGATCTTGCTGCCGCCTACTTACATTTCGCGTGGTGATCACAAAGACAAGATAAGAGAAATTAGGGCTCGTACAGAGGCATATAGGCATTCTTTTTTCCTCGTTCTATTTGGGAGTGGAATATGGAAGGAAATGCCTAGTAGTGGTACAGTGTACCCTCCGCCACGCACCTTACGGTGAATTGCGGAGTATGTATGTAGATGTAGCCTTTTAGTATCGTTTTTAGGATCAATCCGATGCGTTTCTCTGAAGTCACTATTCGCAGAAATATATCATTTGTGAAAGAAAAACAGCTTTCAGACGCGAAGTAATTCTGGTTTTTAATTACAGATCGACTTCCGCTGCAATATAGCCATCATCAGTGTTACAGCTATAATAAGAAAGCACAGGTCAGATAAAGCAACGGCACTATTACTTCAGAGTTAAAATGGAAAGAACACGTAGATAATGTCGTGGGAAAGGCGAACCAGAGACTGCGTTTTATTGGCAGAACCCTTAAAACATGCAACAGAACTACAAAAGAAACTGCATACACTACGCTTCTCCGTCCATTTTCGGAGTATTGCTGCCCAATGTGGGATCCTTATCAGGTGGGTTTGACGGAGGACATCGAAAGAGTCCAGAGAAGGGCAGCTCGTTTCGTATTGTCACGATACAGGGGAGACAGCGTTAAGGAAATGATACAGGATCTGGGATGGGAATCATTACAACAACGGCGCTTATCGCTGCGGCGTGGGCTACTTACGAAACTCCAATCGCCAACATTCCCCTCCGAATGCGAAAATGTATTGTTGACTCCCACTTACATAGGTAGAAATGATAATCAGAATAAGATACGAGAAATCAGAGCTCGAACGGACAGATTCGGATGTTCTTTCTACCCGCGCCCTATTCGAGAATTTCAAATGTTTGTAGAGCTTATGGGACGTAACTACGGGGGTCATCAGTCCCTAAACTTACAAACTAGTAATGAACTAGCTAATACTAAGGACGGCACAAATATCCAAATATCCGAGGGGGGATTCGAACCCCAAACCGTAGTGGCCGTACAGACCGTGACTGACTGGAGCGCCTCAGTCCCCTCGGCGACCGCGGCCGGCTATTCGAGAATGGAATGGAAGATAAATAGTATAACAGTGGTTCGATGAACCTCTCCCGGGCCCTTAAATGTGACTTGCAGAGTATCCCATGTAGATGTAGACTTACAAAATGGTATAACCATCCAACCCTTACTGTAACAACATATAAACATACCGTATTCAGTAAATACAGGTAGACTTGAAGCGGGACATATTCGCGGTTTGATTGCTTTCTTTTATATATATATATAAGAATGACAAAGCGTCGTCACATCATACAGCAATCTTTTTAAAGAACTTGTATTGTTCCCTCTCGAGTGTACCTCCATCTGTTGTAACATTGCTGACGTCCGGTATGTTCACATGTTGCTATCCAAAATGTTGAATGTCATATATCACTTGATTAAGTACCATTACTTTATTTGACCTGTGCGTCCTTATTTCAGCTGTAACACTGGTGATGGCTAGGAAAAGAATTCCCCGTCCACTTTATAATTGCCGTTTCAGACAAGAGAGCTGCGAACTGTTGGTGTGTTCTGCTGTTGATTTATTAGAATGACGCACGAGCGGTATAAGTACGCTCTTAAGTGTAATACGGTTCCAGAACTGAAATTGTTATACGCGCAGCAGATAAAACTAATATGCATTTGTTAACTCATTCTTGTACAGAAAACAATCGAAATTAACAATCTATACATCTTATAAAATAGGTTGTATGTGGGTATGTATGTTCCACATCTCCTCCTAAACTACTGGACCGATTTCAACCAAACTTGATACACATGTTCTTAACTATCAGGTAACAATCGCTATCTGGGTACGAACCACCTAGGACACATATCTAAGGAGAGATATGACGTTATAAACAACTACAGTTGTGAAAAACGGCGACATCATGCGATAATATTCTACATCTGCTCCTAAACTAATGGACCAATTTCAACCAAATTTGGTACAAATATACTTTAAGGTCACGAATCATTTACTATGGTTGCAAAACCACCTACGATACATGTTTCATGCGATATCACGTCACAAACAATGAAAACTGTTCGACCTTGAGGCGCATGATAGCGTGATTTTATTCTTCAACTATTTGACAATAAGAGCACTTAGCGACTTGCAATAAACTTTAGAAATTATGTTTTAATCTTTAAGAAACTTTTTCTCGCTGGCAACCCCAACAAATAATGAAAGGAAAAATATTTATCGCTTGCTTCTTTTTCGATGTTCATGATGTATATCTCCGGCATTTGGCATGACGTTACCAGTTATTACTTCTACACTGTAAATTTTATACGCCAGACGAATCACAGACAGTACACTTACATAGCACTGATTGTTCCTTCGATATTATATCATAGTTTGACATATAGTTCGTGGGATATGAAGTCATAAACAATTTGGTTAATGAAAAACTGCATGATGTTTTGATTTATTGTGTCTTTGCTATTAACACTTCACGACATATTTTGCAGACATTAGGCACATATACCACTGAGTGTACCTTCAAGTTTACATCATAGTACGTTGTATATTTCAGAAGATATGACGTCATAAACAACGAAATTTTCGAATAACTGCTACATCATGCGCTATTTTTCCAGATCTCCTCCTAAAATAATGGACCGATTTCAACTAAACTTGGTACAATATTGCTTACAATCAGACAACAATTGCTGTGGGGATAAAAACTATCTACGTCACATAGTGCAGGCGATATGACGTTGTAAACAATGAGTCACGAAAACTTTCCCATCACGCGACGCGTTATTTAGGAGACTTTATTTGTCCACTATTTATTCATCGCAGACAGTTTCCTAATATTACTCTCTACAAGTCTGAAAAATTATATTATTGTAGGACACATAGTCAAGGATATATGATGTCATAAGTATTGAGCTGCATATTTATTTGTTTTACTGTTTCATAATTTCTAATCTGATTTCATAAAGATGAAATCTTTTCCAAATTTTTAATTTCGTTAGGTAATACAAGACTGGAAAAATGCATATATACCACGGAAAAACCGGGTTTAATAGCTAGTAAGAATAGAAAAGTGTTGTGTTGGCAAAAAACGCAGCAGAACGTTTAGAAAACGATACTTTCGATTTAACATATTCTTCTGTAGAACACGCATAAATGTGTAAGATAAAAGAAAGGTAGTGTTACTATCGAATAACTAAATCGGACGCGTAATACATTTGCTATTAATACATACTTCTACAGAAAATCGTACGAAATTAATAATAATTTTAAAAAATCTGTTTTGCGATCTAAAAGGCTAAATATAGTTGGGCGTGTAGCTGATAAAAATATGCTTCCTTTTAATACAATATGCTGCAGTAAAGCGAAATAAATGAAAATAAAATAGAAAATTATGGTGTACGGACTAATAACTAAGAAGACGTCCCATTGAGAGGATGGACATTTTGAAACAATATACGCTGGTGTACGGTAGCCATTCACGTTGGTGAGCCCTTATTCATAAGTAATCGACGATTAACATTCGGAAATTTACACAAATCTTAAGATCCTTAAAAATGAGAAGGCATTCAGACAGCTGCTTATATACGAGTAATCACCAAAAACAATTACGGAAAGTGTCATTTTACTGTAGACCTTTGTGATACATGTTCTGATTAAGTGCTTTAGTGTAGTGCACAACGCGTCTGAACTTGCCATAGCATCCACAACATACGCATTATAAGCTGCTTTACGAAAGCATTTCCCGCTTCAACATATTTTCCAATTGATTTTTAGTTTCCTTGCGCGATCAGTCTTTATTTGTCTATTTCAAGGTGAGATTATGTTTGCGAAGAACTCGATATTGGAATGAGCTGCTAACCACAAAAAGCAGTGTCCCTTTAACAACACCGAGCAATAGTCACATGACACTAGAAGCGGTGAGCATTATTGCGCTAATACCGTATCTGTCCCTTTGTAGCGTTCATGCCGTTGAACGGCCCGTCAGTGCACACGTTGTTACACAGTGTATGTATGCTCCAAGCTCTCCCGTGCGATATTCCTTCTGAGAAGCCTTAAAGGTACATTAACTGACCAATACCTTGTAACAGCTATTTCATAGCCATATTAATTATGGCCTTCTACTGCTATGGGGACATGCTGCAGGTTGTAAGGATGTATTAATGCTACAAAAAAAGGCTGTCAGAATAATTACATCAAGCAAAAGAATGGACCACTGCAAGCTAATATTCAAACGATTAGGTATTATGATGATCTTCAGCCAGAATGTGTTTTTATGCCTCTTCGGCATAAAAGGAAAACCAAGGGGAATTCAGCATGAGGCAAGATATACATAACGATGACACCCGTAACAAGAGGAGCATTGAAATACCAATCTGTCGTCTGACCGGAACACAAGATGAAAATGTTTGACTCGCTGCCCAAAGAAGTGCAATCCTTGCCAGCAGAACCATTCAAAAGGAAAACTACACAGGACCTGAAACAGCACCCACTATACTCAATTGGTGAATTTTTCAACAGTGACGAAAGTGACTGGACAAAATGATGATGTTTATGTTGTATATGTCCAAGTTGTTAACTTTTCCTTTTTTTCCTTTTATATATATGTATGTATATAATCTTGACGCAGTCTGTCCAGTCATGACTGGTAAACGACACAGAAATAGTAATATTCTTTCGTAGAGCAGCCAATCTAAAAGTTAACTGCAACGTGGAACTTTATGCTAGTGGGACTATAATACGAGGTGCATTCAAGTTCTAAGGCCTCCGATTATTATTTTTTTTTTCTAATTAACTACTCACCCGAAATCGATGAAACTGGCGTTACTTCTCGACGAAATCGCCCTGCAGACGTACACATTTTTAAAACGCTGACGCCACGATTCCATGGCAGCGGCGAAGGCTTCTTTGGGAGTCTGTTTTGACCACTGGAAAATCGCTGAGGCAATAGCAGCACAGACGGTGAATGTGCGGCCAAAGAGTGTCTTTCATTGATGGCAAAAGCCAAAAGTCACTAGGAGCCAGGTCAGGTGAGTAGGGAGCATGAGGCATCACTTCAAAGTTGTTATCACGAAGAAACTGTTGTGTAACGTTAGCTCGATGTGCGGGTGAATTGTTTTGGTGAAACAGCACACGTGCAGCCCTTCCCAGACATTTTTGTTGCAGTGCAGGAAGGAATTTGTTCTTCAAAACATTTTCGTAGGACGCACCTGTTACTGTAGTGCCCTTTGGAACGCAATGGGTAAGGATTACGCCCTGCTGTCCCAGAACATGGTCCATCATTTTTTCAGCACTGGTGGTTACCCGAAATATTTTTGGTGGCAATGAATCTGTGTGCTTCCATTCAGCTGACTGGCGCTTTGTTTCTGGATTGAAATATGGCATTCACGTCTCATCCATTGTCACAACCGACAAAAAGAAAGTCTCATTCATGCTGTCGTTGCGCGTCAACATTGCTTGGCAACATGCCACATGGGCAGCCTTTTGGTCGTCCATCAGTATTCGTGGCACCCACCTGGCTGACACTTTTCGCATTTTCAGGTCGTCATGCAGGATTGTGTGCACAGAACCCACAGAAATGCCAACTCTGGAGGCGATCTGTTCAACAGTCATTCGGCGATCCCCCAAAACAATTCTCTCCACTTTTTCGATCATGTCGTCAGACCGGCTTGTGTGAGCCCGAGGTTATTTCTGTTTGTTGGCACACGATGTTCTGCCTTCATTACACTGTCGCACCCACGAACGCACTTTTGACACATCCATAACTCCATCACCACTTGTCTCCAACTGTCGATGAATTTCAATTGGTGTCACACCACACAAATTCAGAAAACGAATGATTGCACGCCGTTCAAGTAAGGAAAACGTCGCCATTTTAAGTATCTAAAACAGTTCTCATTCTCGCCGCTGGCGGTAAAATTCCATCTGCCATACGGTGCTGCCATCTCTGGGACGTATTGACAATGAACGCGGTCTCATTTTAAAACAATGCGCATGTTTCTATCTCTTTCCAGTTCGGAGAAAATAAATCGGAGGCCTTAGTACTTGAATGCACCTCGTACAATATCGTTTACTTAACTACACAGACATTTGTCGTCTACAAATAAGTGATAAATGTTCGCGTCTGTGAAGATATTCTAAACCACAAAATGTTACAAAATTTATTTTACAACAGCTGTCTGATATTCGTCAGTTGAGAAACCTCGACCCTCACAAGGCCCGGGCCCTGAGGATTCCCCCCCCCCCCCCTCTGTCCACGGCCATGCAAGATGGCTGTTTATACATCAAATTGTCCAAGAAGCTTTCTTTTAGTTACAGCAACATTCAGAACAGATCGAATCGGTCATTTTTGCAGCTGGACTAAATGTTTGATTGTAGTCTACTCCTTCACATTGACTGAAACCCTTGGCAACCGGTTGAGCCGTAAATTTTTCAGTCTGATCCTCTGCATTTGCTTTTAGTCGAAACACCCATTTACACGATATTGACTTGGCAGCGTTTGGTATGTCTTCAAGCTCCCAGGTTTCATTTTCGATCAGAGATTCCATTTATCTGTCCACCTCTTCTTTCCATTTCGTGATATCCTCATATCTAAGTGCATCCTCGTATGTTGTAGGAACCTTGGTTGTGATAAACAAATCTTCTGACATCATTGGATAATCATTTAGGTATTGCGGCCTCTTTAATCATGCACGATCGCTTCACTCCTATCCTCTCTTTGTAGGCCTTCAAGTGTTACCATCTGATTCTGTGTCTATGGTAGTTTTTTTTAGTTTTCTGCAGCAAAACAACCATAGCGAAAGTTGGTGTAACTGTATGTGAACAGAATGAGGTAACATTTCTTCCGGAATGATTGATCAAAAGGTCCACATACATCAGCTGATACAAACTCGGCAAGTCTTGTTGATTTCTCTCGTTCCAAAAGGGAAAAGTACAGTCAACGTTCAGTTAATAGCACCACACGTCACACGCAATGGGCTCGTTCGTGTAGAATCTGCTTCAGTCGGCACTGGCTATCGAACATACTTATTCTTCCACATATAAAGGTTACAATTGTATGATGCGAATTTGAGACAATCGGAAATAAAGGGTTAAAAACAACGTAAAACCTTTTAAAAAACTGACTTCTATATTTGGAGTTGGGGGCAGATTTTGATTCCTGCCCCAGGCCCGGTGGTGCATCTCAGCGGCTTTGCCTTCTTGTATAGTAAATGGTAAACTCGAGCAAACGATTTACATGGAACAACCAATGGGTTATGAAGATGGTATTGACAGAATCTGCTGATTGAAGAAGAGCTTGTATGGCTTAAAACAAGCACCAAGATGCTGGAATAAACGATTCAGAGAATTTTTGAATAGTCTAGCTTTCAGAGTGAGCCAGGCAGATCCATGCTTGTACTTCAAAATAAAAATGGTAAAGTAGTCCTTGTAATTTTGTATGTTGACGATGGGTTGGTCGGAGCGTGGTATGTACTAACCCTTAATCGCGTAGGTAAGTTAGAAAATTTGAAAAGACAAATGGATAGGTTGAAGTTAGACATGGTACGGATTAGTGAAGTTTGGTGGCAAGATGAACAGGATTTCTGCTCAGGTGAGTACAGGGTTATAAATACAAAATCAGTTGGTGGTAATGCAGGAGTAGATCTGATAATGAATAACAAAATAGGAATGCGGGCAAATTACTATGAACAGAGGATATCAAAGAAATGTACGAGGAGATAAAAGAAATCATTCAGAAAGTTAAGGGAGACGAAAATTTGATTGTGACGGGGGACTGGATCCCGATAGTAGGAAAGGGACGAAAAGGAAATGTAGTAGGTAAATATGGACTGGGAAAAAGGAATGAAACAGGAGATCGCTTGGTAGAATTTTGCACAGACCACAATTTAATGATTACAGCACTTGGTTTAACCATCATGAAAGAAGACTGTATATGTGGAAGAGACCAGTAGACACTGGAAGATACCGGACTGACTTTATAATGGTAAGGAATAGATATAGAAGCCAGGTTTTAAACTGTAAGACATATCCAGGGGCAGATAAAGACTCTGATCATAACTTATTGGTTAAAACTTAAGATACTGCAGAAAGGTAGAAAAGTTACGAGATGGAACCTGAACAAATAGAAGGAACTGGAGGTGGTTGAGAGTTTCAGAGGGAGCATTAGGCAAAGATTGGCTGAAATTGGGGAAAGTATTACAGTAGAAGAAGAATGGGTAGCTCTGAGAGATAGGATAGTAAAGGTCGCAGAGGATCATATAGGCAGAAGGACAAGGACTAATAGAAATCTCTGGATAACACAGGATATACTGAGCTTAATTGATGAGAGGAGAAAATATAAAAATGCACCAAGTAAAGCCGGCAAAAGGGAGTACAAATGTCTGAAAAATGAAGTTGACATGAAGTGAAGACTGGCTAAGCAGGAGTGGCTAGAGGATAAATGCAGAACCGTAAAAGAATATATAACCAGGGGAAAGATAGGTACCACCTACAGGAAAATAAAAGAGACACTTGGGGACAAGAAAAGCAGCTGTATGAATATCAAGGACTCCGACGGAAAACCAGTACTAAGCAAAGAGGGGAAAGCTGAACTGTGGAAGGAATATATAGAGAGCCTACACAAAAGAAATAAACTTGAAGGCAGTATTATAGAAATGGAAGACAAAGTGGAGGAAGATGAGATAGGATCGCAACACTGCGAGAAGAATTTGACAGAACACTGAAGGATTTGAGTCGAAACAAGGCCCCTGGAGTAGATGATATTCCGTCTGAACTGGTGATATCGATAGGAGAGCCAGTCATGAAAAAATTGTTCCACCTGGTATGCAAGATATATGAGACAGGGGAAATAACCTCCGACTTCAGGAAGAATATCGTAATTCCAATTCCAAAGAAAGCAAGTGCACACAAATGTGAAAATAACAGAACTATCAGTTGAATAAGTAATGGTTGCAAAATACTAACCTGAATTTTTTTTCAGACGAATGGAAAAACTTGTGGAATCCGACCTTGGGGAATATCAGTTTGGATTTAGGAGAAATGTAGGAATACGGGAAGCAATACTCACATTACGACTTATCTTAGAAGATAGATTAACGAAAGGCAAACCTACGTTTTGGCATTTTTAAAAGCTTTTGATAATGTCGACTGGAACACACTCTTTCAAATTCTGAAGGTAGCAGGGGTAAAATATAGGGGGCGAAGAGTTATATTCAACTTATACAGAAACCAGACAGCAGTTATTACAGTCGAAGGAGAAGAAAGGTTGGGAAGGGAGTAAGACAGGGTTGTGGCCTTTCCCCAATGTTGTTCAATCTCTACATTGAGCAAGCAGTGAAAGAATTGCGTGCTTATGGAATATCGACCCAATTGTGCGATTGGATTCACGATTTCTACTTCTACATACATACTCCGCAATCCACCGTAAGGTGCGTGGCAGAGGGTACATTGTACTACTACTAGGCGTTTCCTTTCCTATTCCACTCCCAAATAGACCGAGGGAAAAATGAATCCCTATATGCCTCCGTACGAGCCCTAATTTCTCGTATCTTGTCTTTGTGATCACTACGCGAAATGTAAGTAGGCGGCAGCAAGATCTTACTACAGTCAGCTTCAAATTCCGGCCCTCTAAATTTCCTCAACAGAAATTCACGAAAAGAACGTCGTCTGTCCTCCAAAGATCCCCAATTGAGTTGCCGGAGCATTTCCGTGACACTCACGCATTGGTCGAACCTACCAGAAACAAACCTAGCTGCTCGCCTCTGAACTGCTTCTATGTCTTCCTTTAAATTGATTTGCTGCGGGTCCCAAACACTTGAACAATACTCAAGACGTGGCCGTATAAGCGTTTTATACGCGGTCTCCTTTAAAGATGAAGTACATCTTCCCAAAATTCTGCCAATAAACCGAAGTCGGCTGTCCGCCTTACTCACAACTGTCCTTACATGTTCGTTCCATTTCATATCGCTCTGCAATGTTACGCCTAGATATTTGAATGACGCGACAGCATCAAGAAGCTCACTACTAATACAGTATTCAAACATTATGGGATTGTTTTTCCTACTCATGCACATTACCTTACATTTTTCTACATTGAGGGCTAGCTGCCATTCTTCGCACCAACTAGAAATTTTGTCTAAGTCATCCTGTATGCTATTGCAGTCACTTAAAGACGACACCTTCCCATACACCACAGCATCATCAGCAAACAGCCGCAAGTGACAAGTTACTCTATTCATCAGATCATTTATATAGATAGAAAATAACAGCGGTCCTATCACACTCCCCTGGAGCACGCCTCACGATACACTCGTCTCTGATGAACACTCGCCGTCGAGAACAACGTACTGCGCTCTATTACTTAGGAAGTCATCCAGCCAGTGACAAATCTGTGAACCTATTCCATAAGCTCGTATCTTCGTTAGCAGTCTACAGTGTGTCACCGCGTCGAACGCCTTTTTGAAGTCGAGAAAAACACAATCCGCCTGTTGCCCTTCATTCATGGCTCGCAAGATGTCATGTGAGAAAAGGGCAAGCTGAGTTTCACATGAACGATGTTTCCTAAACCCGTGCTGATTCATAGAAAGAAGCTTTTCCGTTTCAAAGAAATTTACTATATTCGAACTGAGAATATGCTCCAAAATTCTACATGAAACTGATGTCAACGATATTGGCCTGTAATTATGTAGGTCAGTTCTCAATCCTTTCTTATAAATGGGAGTCACCTGCGCTTTTTTCCAATCACTAGGAACTTTGTGCTGAATTAAAGATTCGCGATAAATGCAAGCTAAGTAGGGGGCCAATGCCGCAGAATACTGTTTGTAAAACCGAACTGGTATTCCATCCGGACCAGCAGACTTTTTCGTATATAGCTCTCTCATCTGCTTCTCTACACCGGAAATACCTATTACTATGTCCTGCATTTCGGAATTAGTACGTTGATCAATAGGGTATTTGACTGTTTTCTGGAAATCGTTTTAAATTGTTAATTATGTTATATTATGGTCCGAACATGCTTTTTTACCTCGTGGATTTCAGTACTTTTTTTTAAAAAAAAGAAATGAAATTCAAAAAATTTGAAAGCCCGCTAAAACGCTACTTTTAGTCACGTGATGCCTGTGACGTCATACAATACGCTGCTGCTGCTGCTCTTGTAAGATAAATATTGTTTGGTCCGAGGCCTCGTGTTTGGGCATTAACGTTTGCATAATGACCTACAAATATTGCTTAGTTCCGCACTGTACCAATACATCTGTCAAGACTCGAGAAAAATTGTTCTTGCAAGTACCAAAAAATGAGAAGATACACAAAAGTGGTTGAACTGGCGCGAAGAGATCCAAATGAAATAGCGGCTACTTCATGTGTGTATTTCTGTGAGGATTATTTTGATGTCAGTAAACAATATTATTCCATTGGTAAACTGAACTGTTTAGTATCATTCTCTTCTGCTGCAAAGGTGTAAAGTAGTATAATGTGTAGGTTAATGAGCTGATGTTTACATTTGCGAAGTAAAACTTCATAATGTTACACGCCTACGATTTATGTGTAATTAAAGCCGTTTCCTAATATATTTCGTGAAAGAACAACTATAAATGTATAGTACTGATTATTTACCTCTAGTAAGTGCAATTTTATCACCAATAGATCTTAGTCAAATAACGGTTTTATACAACGACAACGCCCTTCTGGTTACTTTACAACTTACCCTATCGTAATATACGTATATGGGAGATGTCTTTAATGCGCCGATTTATTTAGCTTTCAAACTTACGTAATATGCAAGTGTAAATACGATTAAAAGTGTTAGTTACCCAAATATGTGTTTATTGAAACTTTACTGGGTTAAATTTTACTAACTATCCCGGCGGCTTCCTGTGATTATGGTGGCAACAGATGCTGAATAGAGAGAATCATGAGACGTTACTATTAGCCAATCGCGTGACAGCGCAAATATTTTGTCGTGAAACCTTTGATTTAAGAGGGCAGTTACTTTTACTGACCGGACAAGGGTACATACAAGAATCATATAGCAGGAACAGCATTATTAATTTACTTCATGGTCTGTACGATACATTAATCTAGTCATTCTATGTGGTCTGAACATCTGGACATAGATTTTCTATCGTGTTGTTGATGTTGCCAATATAATCACTCAAGGCCGCTTGGATAGAAGATAAAATTTCACCCTTTATGGAATTATATGGTGACTTCAGATTAAGCCTGCTGACACCAGCAAATACGGTACTTTTTTCCAATGGCATAAAATATCTCTCGAAATAATTAGCTTTAAAATGTAGGTATGCGTTACTTAGAATGCAGATTTCACGTTTCTTATTTCTGGCACGTAAAAGTTTGGATTGTTTTGAAAGAATGAAGATACCATAATTGCATCAACTTTAGGGAGGTTTCCGCTGTCAGCCTTCACATAACCATTTTCCATTGTGGCACAACAACTGTAAACGCGTTTAGATCACGAAAAAACTGAACTTAAAGCTGCGAAATGGAGGAAACGCGTACAATAATACAGCTCCGACATCTAGTTGCCGCGCTGTAGGTGTTCTATGACGTCACCAGTACTTCAGCCAATAACGGAGCGTTTTCGATCACGTGATCTAATCGAGAAATTTGATGATTTCTAAGCTTTAATTACGTAAGAATAACAGAGGTTTTGTAAGAATTATGAGCGAAAATGCTGTCTGAATGTTATAATCACTCAGAATAACAATAATTCGAACCATATTTTCAACACAGGAAAATACCGTATTGATGGTACTTTCGTGCGGTCCTGCGTGAAAGATTTCTTAAAGGTTAAATTTAGAACTTCAGCTTTCTGTTTGCTTTCTTCTATGACTGCCCCCGAATGATCAACGAGTGACTGGATAGTGGGCTCTGACCCGCTTATCGATTTTACAAAGGACCAGAATTTTTTCGGGTTCTCGGAAAGATCTTTTGGTAAGGTATGGCTGTGGTAATTATTGTATGCTTCGCGCATCGATCTTTTTATAGTCGCACGAATCTCTACCAACTTTTGCCTGTCATCATTTGCGTGTTCTTTTTTTAATCGAGAGTGCAACAGTCTCTGCTTTCTCAGCAGCTTTCTAACATTATTATTATACCATGGTGGATCTTTTCCATCCTTAATCGTCTTTACTGCCACATATTTATCAAACCCTTTATTTACAATGCACTTAAATTTAGTCCACAATTCATCTACAGCCATAGTGAAAGAAATTCTGTATGGTTATTATGCAATTAATGATAAAAAACATTTTAACTAGCAAAACGTATATCAGACAAACATAACTTTATTTACACCAAAGACACTAATAATAGAATGCATAAAAGTCAGAGAGTACAAATATATAAAATCTCTGAAATGTCCATTACAGATCGCTAAAGCCCAAAGTAGTTTCCATTCAATATCCAACATCCCCACCAGAATGCAAACCCATTTTATTTACACAGTACAAATGTTTGTCATACATTGTTCCTTTAGTTAAAATGTCAGCTGCCATCTCACATCCTTTCAATTTTTTTTGTCGTTTTTTAGAGCGCACAACTTCTACGGTCATTAGCGCCCAGACAAGAACAGAAATTCGCTAGATCTCAAAAAAGAAAATAAAAGGGTAACTGCCAGTTGGAACATCAAGAGGCTAAAAACTAAAGATAAAAGACAATTAAAAGGGTTAAATATCCTTTGATAAGTTTGCCAAGTTGATAAAACGCAAAACTCTAGCAGCTGCTCGTGTGTCATCAGCTAACATTTCCTCCAGAGTAGACGGAAAGTGAAGGGCTACACGGAGATGATTAAAATTAACGCAAGACAATAAAACGTGTCGCACCGTCAGCAATTCACCGCAGGAGCACAGCGGTGCAGGATCGGCGGTTAGCAAATGACGGTGCCTGAAATGGCAGTGACCGATCCGCAACCGGGCCAGGATGATCTCCTCCCGCCGAGAGGGGCGTGAGGAGGTCCTCCACGCGGTCGGGATCGGTTTTACAGTTCGCAATTTATTGTTGTACAGTGGAAGCCACGCACTGTGCCATGACGACACGATACTCCGGCGAAGAGCCCGTTGAACATCGCCCGATGGGATGCAAAAGGTAGCCATGCGAGGCAAAAGAGCTGCGGCCTTGGCTGCTATGTCGGCGGTCTCATTCCCGGACACACCCACGTGGCCAGGGACCCACAAGAAAGAAACGTGACAGCTGTCATCTGCTAGCAACTGGAGGGAGCGTTGGATCCGATACACGAGAGGATGGTTCGAGAAAGGGTCCTTAAGACTCTGCAGGGCACTAAGGGAGTCCGAACATATGGCATAGAAAGGTTGGCGGTGGCGGCAGGTATACAAGACGGCCTGGTGGAGGGCAAAAAGCTCAGCCGAGAAACTTGAGCACCGGTCAGGGAGCTTGTATTGGAAATGGTTGTCCCCGACGACGAAGGCAGATCCGACACCGGCAGTGCTCTTGGAACCATCAGTGTAAATAACTATGGCATTATCGAACCGCGAACGGAGTTCGACAAGCCTCGAGTGGTATACCAAATCCGGAGTGCTCTCCTTGGGGAGCGAACTAAGTTCAAGGCGAGTGTGATCCTGGGCCTGATGCCACGGTGGCAATGGGCTGTCGCTCAACCGAAAGGTGGAAGGAAGGGTAAAATCAAGCGGCTGTAGCAGGCGGCGAAACCGAACTCCAAGTGGAAGCAAGGCAATTGCAGACAATATTGGCGATCGAGTGAGTCGTCAAAAAATAATCGGTAAGGTGGATGGATGGGCATCGACCGCAGGCGGCATGCGTACCGACATAGAGTATGTCACGCCGAGTGGTCAAGGGTAATACAGCAGCCTCGGCATACAGACTTTCAACAGGGCTGGTATAAAATGCACCGGTCACCAGACGTAATCCCCGATGGTGAATAGAGTTGAGACGGCGGAGAATCGACGGCCGTGCAGAAGAGTATACAAGGCTTCCATAGTCGAGCTTCGACTGAACAATGGCCTGGTAAAGGTGAAGCAGGACGGTACGATCCTCTCCCCATGACGTGCCACTGAGGACACGAAGAACATTAAGGGATCGGGCACAACGGGCAGCCAGGTAGGACACGTGTGTGGACCAGCAAAGTTTCCGAACCAACATTAGCCCCAACACATCTTTTCAAAAACACAAATTTTATCTTCTTCATCCGTATGTTCTCTCTGAGAAAATGCAGACGAATGTCAATGTGTTTCGTCTTTGAATGATAACAGTCTGTAGCGGCCAACTTTATTGCACTTTGATTGTCACAGTGTATATCCAACGCATTATTTTCTTGTTTACCGAGTTCAGTTTGCAGTTGCTGAAGCCACAAAGCTTCCTGTGCTGCTGCCGCCATCGCCATATATTCTGCCTCCGCTGTAGAAAGCGCAACAGTCCGCTGTTTGCATGAATTCCAGGCAATACTGCCATTCTGGAATAAAAACACATATCCAGTACAGGATCTTCTATCTGTAGGATCATTGGCCCAATCTGCATCACAGTATCCGGTTATTTCTGTGACGTTTTCTTTTCTGAAACATAGTTTCAGATCCTTAGTTCCCTGAAAGTATCTGAATACTAGTTTTACACCAAGCCAGTGTTTAGTTTGTGGATCGTTGCAGTACTGACTTGACTTGTTTACAGCATACAAGATATCCGGTCTTGTTACTTGTGCAAGATACAGCAGACATCCGATTGCTTGTCTGTAAGGTATATTTTTACTATTTTCAGTAATATTTTCATCAAATTTTACATTCACTTCAATGGGAGTTCCAACAGGTTTGCAGTTTATCATTCCGAAGACATTCAATACTTCATTGATATACTTCTTTTGATCTAGCTTAATCAAACCTGTTTCAAGATTTCTAGTTATGTTCATGCCAATACATTGTTTCACTTGACCAATATCTTTCATGCAAAAATTTTCTTTTGGTTTTTCTTTAATTTCTAGTTTGTATTGCTGATGACTAGCAAAAATTAGTATGTCATCCACCCACACTGTAAGGAATAACATAACTGATTTATCAACAGAGTAATATATACAGGGATCTATCCTCGATCTTTTTAGTCCCATCTCAAGCAGTATATAATTCAGTTTTAGATTCCACTGTCGGCTAGCCTGCTTCAATCCATATAGAGATTTATGTAATAAACAAACTAGGTTGCCTTTTGAGTACATCTCCGGTTGTGACATAAATTTCAGTGTCGATGTCTCCCTGCAGAAATGCACTAACTGCATCCATCTGATCAACGTCTAAGTCGTATTTAGTAGCCGAAGCAAACAGATAACGAACCGATGTGTACCTTACAACTGGTGAGTAGACTTCATTGTAATCAGCACCTTTCCTTTGAACAAATCCTTTCACAACTAATCTTGCCTTGTATCGAATAATTTCTCCCTTCTCGTTCGTCTTCGTCTTAAATACCCACTTACAAGGCAAAACTCTTTTTCCTTTGGGTAGATCTACCAATGACCAAGTTTTATTTTTCATTAAGGAACCATATTCTTCATTCATGGCTTCCTTCCACTTATCACCATGAGCAGATGATATAGCTTCTTAAACAGTTTGAGGCTCATTCAGACATGGAACTGGACAAAATAAACTGAATTCGTCCTCCTCTTCTCTCTGTAGTGAATAATTCGTTTTCGTAGACGTAAATTATAATCTTGTATCGAGGTATCTGTAGATATTTCATCAGGTATGTATACATCATCATCGTCTGATTGGTATTCAGTAACATCATTCATAGTTGTCTTGGAATTATCATCTGTAGAGTTACATTCTCCCTGCATTTCTTCTATATTCTCTTCTTCCGTCTTGTTAGTAATATCTTCAGATGGGGTTATGCTTCTCGCAGAAGCATGACGTAAGTAAAGTTTGTCACAGCTTAACACATTTTCTACAAATAGAACGTCTCTACTCTTGATGATGTTGCAAGTGTCAAGATCAACCAGACGATACCCTTTGGAAGAATCACAATAGCCAACAAATATAAGATTTCTGGACTTTGAATCCCATTTTTGCCGTTTTTGTTTAGGAATCAAAGTCGTAACTTCTGAGCCAAAAATTCGCATATGTGATAAATCAGGTTTCCTACCTGTCCACAGCTCCAAAGGCGTCCTTTCACCAATCGCTTTGGCAAGTGATCTGTTAATAATATAAGCAGCTGTCGCTGTTGCCTCTGCCCAGAATTGTTTAGGTAAAGCAGCATCAAATAACATACACTTTGCCCTTTCCACTAGCGAGACCATTCTGCTGAGGAGAGTAGGGAGTAGTAGTTTGATGCTTAATACCATTTTCGTTCAAGTAATCTTCGAAATTTTTGTCACAGTACTCTTTGCCATTGTCTGTGCGAATGGCTTTTATTTTCTTATCTAGTTCATTTTCTACTAGGTTTTTGTAAGCCTTGAAAGCTCCCAATGTACTGAGTTTGTCTTTTAAAAAATACACGTAAACATTTCTGGAATAATCATCTATGAAAGTAAAAAAATATTTCATACCTCCCAATGACGCAGTTTCCATAGGACCACATATGTCACTGTGAATGATCTGTAATGGTTGTGAAGCTCTAGAACCAGTATTATTGAAAAGCAGTCTGGTTTGCTTAGCTTCAAGACATGTTGTGCATGTAACAGGTCCATTACTACCGGTAGGAGACAAACTAACACCTTTTGCACAATCTGGTAACTTATTTACATCATTAAAATTCAAATGACCCATACGGCGATGCCATAGGATAACGGAATTTAAATTCTGAGGGAAAGTTAAATTAGCATTCACTTCTCTGTGTGTGTTTAATACATATAAACTGTTTATCAATGTCGCTGAACACACAAAATTCCCCTCTTTGTTATATGTATCACCCATCATGCCTAAAATTTACTTGGCATCCGTTTTTGACCATAGCACTGACAGGCAGAAGGTTAGCTGCAAGTTTAGGAACATATAATATGTCTCTTACCTGAATTCTTCTGTTGTCGTTACCTTTCAATATCAAATTGACACTTCCCATACTTTTCACAGGAAGCGGTGTCTTGCTGGCACCTGTTATAGTAGGTATCGCTGGACTTCGTACATCATACATCCAATCATTTCGATTTGTCATGTGCATTAATGCACCTCAGTCAACATACCACACGTCTAGATCCATCAATTGTGAAGAGGCACTAAAACCAGCGACAAAAGTTTTATCTTCTTCTGATTTATTTGCCGTCTTTTTCTTTGACACGCGGCACTGCTTAGCAATGTGGCCCTATTTATTGCAACTGAAGCACCGTGGCCCCCTGATGTACTTCAATGCGTTTTGCTTATACACCTGTTTTCCTTGAACATGTCTTTTTCCTGTGAAAAATGCTGCACTCTCCGGATCTGTTACTTCTTGTAAAAGCTTTGTTTTTATAAGGTCTGCACTGATTTTTATTCCAGAGCTTTCAATTCCCATTATCATTGGTTTGTAAGATTCAGGCAACCAGCCAACCTTTGGCGTCTCTAGACACTCATCATTGACTTCAAATTTAATGTTCCTTAATTTATGAGCGGTTGACATGATTTTGTTCACATAATCTTCAACATTTTTAGACGATTCCAAAGTAGTAGTAATAACGTCTTTCAGTAATGGGTCATTCCATGCCAAGTGGTCTAGAGGCTCCCACATGACCCTCATGGATTTTGATGAAATTTTGTATGAACATTCACACATGTTCTCAATGAACACTGGTAAAGTTTCAGTTCAAACAAATCAATACTTCCGGAGATACAGTCACTTGTTTAAGACCATAGCACAGCTTCCAATAGTGCGTCCTTGAATTTTCAGCAACTTTGAGATGATATATCTCTGGGAGTATTTGCATGAAAGAAACAAAACTTGGCCATTTTATACAACTTTTAGAGCTCTTTAAAGTAAAATATCAAGAACAGGATTTCTGAGCAATTTTCATATAGAAAATTTGTGGCAAAGTTGGGCGAAAAAATTGCTGGTTAAAAAAAGTGCGAACTTTACTTTTTTATATCTCCAGAAGTAATTGTGGGATGTACATGAAACTTTGCACACCATAACTCACCAACACAAGGTCTTAGAATATAAAGTTTCATTCTCCTATTGCTTCCCATTATTTCACAAATCTAGGGTAAAGTTGACGATTTTTCAAAAAGTGCTAAAAATGGGTATTTTCAGTCAAATTTTTCAAAAAAGTGTTTTCTCCAAATTCCTTTAGACTATGCTCATTAGAAAGAGCATATTCTAAACTATCTAGAAAAGTGGATTTGGTTTTGCAATGCAAGCATATAAGGCCCTAAAAAGTAGCATAATCCTAGAGGAGCACTGGAAGTTTGAACCCATTTTTCTGGCACTCAAATTATACCTAAAATTTTATATTATGTCTAATAAACATTTGTTAATGCCTGGGATAAGTGAAATAAGAGGTCCTGATGAATAGGACGTAGCTCAAGTCCGAATAGAAAAAGAATAAAAATAGAAACAATGTTATTTCTTAACTGTACCCCCCATCCCACAACTCTCTCTCTCTCTCTCTCTCACTCGCACACACACACACACACACACACACACACACACACACACACACACACACAATTATAATTTAGAATGAATGTAAATTGTAAAATTTATTTGCACAATCATTATCTAATTATTAGTAGCATTTTTAATCAACACCACCAGCTTACTGAAGGACAATAAGTATATAAATGAGTTGTTGTGGTTTAACCACTGCTAGATTCATTTCACCTGAGAAAACCAGTATCTCCATCACCATAGGGGCTACGCTCGAGCATCAATAGCTATGGGTGAGTTCCTTTCCACAGGTTTCCAAGCGTGATGAATGTAAACAGGAATGGTGTATCGCTGGCCAGACGAATTTACTGACGGAGCTGGAATAACTGCAATAATGTGGTGTGATGGAACCCAGCACTTGTCACTTATTGGTGGTCAATAAAATGAATCTGCTGGACCATGAGGGTGGATAAAGTTTATTAATGCACCCCTTTGCTCAGTGGAAGTCTCACAGATATTCCCAATCCACCAAAAATTTTCTTAGATGCATGCAACATATTGTCCAGGTTGGAGAGCAGACATTAATATGCCTTCTTTAGTTCTCTGACCCATTGTAGCTACAAAAGATGATCAATCATTTGAAACTCTGCTGACCTGAATTATTGTTTCATCAATAGGTAAAAAGTGACGATTTTCTCTAGTGCCTGCTACAGTTTGTCCATGTTTAAACCTCACTTCTTGTGACAATTTTTTTTTCTTTTTTCCTTCCCCCCCCCCCCCCCCCCCCCCCAAATTTCATCTTTACTGGCGAAAAAAATTTGATTCCATTAATGTTTTCAGAGAAGAAGTGAAACAGGTGTAGGTAAGTAAGATTGAGCACTGGAGCCATCATTGAAATTATGAATGTGAGATATCTGTTCAAACTGTGCTTTTATATATTTTATGAGCTCCTTGATAAAAACGTTAACTGTACCAGTGTCATGCCACAAACAAGAACTGATAATGCAGAAACTTAAAGATTCCACTTTCTCATTTTGATGAAAGTAGATAACAAATGGATAAATTGTTGCTTTCCAGTGGAAGCCTTGCACAGCATATGAATAATAAAAGAATAATTTTCCAAAAAATCCATTAGGACAACAAGCTCTTTGTTTTTCAGATAACATTTAAGGCCTTTAAGGTGCAGTAAATTTGTCTGTCTGACAATAAACCATTCCTCTTGATATTCATCAGAAAATTAATGTAGCATAGGGTAAGGTGGTACAAATTCGATATAGGTACAATTCCGATCAACATAGTTTTCAATCTCGTATTGTTGCTAGCACTTGCCTTTGTGTGGTGTTGCAGTGTAGCAGGTTTCTACAGCTCCTCCTGTCTTTTCCAAGAATACAACACTCTGTGTTAAGGAGACATAAATTTTTTCCTGTAAAGATGTACTTGGAGCTACTTCATCGAACATGCTCTTATAAATGTTCTACTTTCCATGTGCTTGTAAACTCGTTATTGTGCAACTTTTGCTACAGCGAAGTATGCAGTGGTGCCCGAAGGAAAAAGTGCTTTTTATGTTGGAAAAGTCAGTGATCAAAATTGTACGAGGAAGTGATCATAATTGTACCTAGTGTGGTACATTTTATATCGATTTTTCTCAATTCTGTAACCTTTTTTTGTGTTCATACCAACATATGTAATTGTCTAATATTTGTGTTACATATTCATTAAACATTCAAGAACAAGTGCCATAGTTAAAATTATTTCTTTTCTCAATATGTTTGCACTTACAATTACATTTGTCCGAAATGATTGAAATTGTACCACCATACCCTATCAAAAATTGAAATAGGTTAGAGGAAACTAAGCAACCTATGAGTGGCTTCTAATTTTACCCAGGACACTTCAATAATTTTATTTTCAGGCTTGGGAACCTGTGTAAAGAAATGCTTATCACGCTTGGGGTATCCTGTGGTAAAGGAACCCAACCGTGGCTGTTGTTGCCCCTGTGGCGATGGGGATGCTGGTTTTCTCAGGTGAAATGAAACTAGCAGTGGTTAAACTATAGCAACTCATTTATACACTTCTTTTCCATCAGTAAGCTAGTGTTTGTTCATTAAACAGGCTACTAATAATTATAAAATGATTATGGAAATAAATTTTATGAATTAAATTCAGTGTGTGAGATTTGTGGGATGGGGGATGGGGGGTACAGTTAAGAAATAACATTGTTTCTATTTTTATTCTTTTTCTATTCGGACTTGAGCTACGTCCTATTCATCAGGACCTCTTATTTCACTTATCCCAGGCATTAACAAATATTTATTAGACATAATATAAAATTTTAGGTATAATTTGAGTGCCAGAAAAATGGGTTCAAACTTCCAGTGCGCCTCTATGATTATGCTACTTTTTAGGGCCTTATATGCTTGCATTGCAAAACCAAATCCACTTTTCTAGATAGTTTAGAATGTGCTCTTTCTAATGAGGATAGTCTAAAGGAATTTGGAGAAAACACTTTTCTGAAAAATTTGACTGAAAATACCCATTTTTAGCACTTTTTGAAAAATTGTCAACTTTACCCTAGATTTGTGAAATAATGGGAAGCAATAGGAGAATGAAACTTTATATTCTAAGACCTTGTGTTGGTGAGTTATGGTGTGCAAAGTTTCATGTACATCCCACAATTACTTCTGGAGATATAAAAAACTAAAGTTCGCACTTTTTTTAACCAGCAATTTTTTCGCCCAACTTTGCCCCAAATTTTCTACATGAAAATTGCTCAGAAATCCTGTTCTTGATATTTTACTTTAAAGAGCTCTAAAAGTTGTATAAAATGGCCAAGTTTTGTTTCTTTCATGCAAATACTCCCAGAGATATATCATCTCACAGTTGCTGAAAATTCAAGGACGCACCATTGGAAGCTGTGCTATGGTCTTAAACAAGTGACTGTATCTCCGGAAGTATTGAATTTTTGAAACTGAAACTTTACCAGTGTTCATTGAGAACATGTGTTATTGTTCATACCAAATTTCATCAAAATCCATGAGGGTCATGTGGGAACTTTTCTCAATATTAGACCACTTGGCACGGAATGGCCCTAATGCAACTCGTCTGTATAAACCACTGTCATCGAAAGCTTGCTCCAGTTTCTCCCAGAGCTCCTTAACTGTAGGTGCATTTTGTATGTGCACGTAACTGATGGGATCTAATAATAAAATGAGCCTCGATCTTGCCTTAATTTCTTTCTTCGGAGTAGTGTTGGTACCGCAAACACAGTTCCAGAGCTCGTCATGTTCTAAATATTCTTGTACTGAGAACTTCCAACTAGCCTAATTATCACGCCCGGTAAGTTTCTCAATGTGAAACTTATTTTGATGAGAACCTGACATCTTCTTGAATTAAATACAGGAAAAAAAAAAAACGACACGCCGTATCCGTCACTTAGATGATAACTGAAGTTACGTTGTTTGACCAACTGAGAATTTTTATCATTTGCTGTGCAACGGTAACCATAAAATACTTCGTAAGCTCTGCTACCATGAGAGAAATTCTGTATGGTTATTATGCAATTAATGATAAAAAAACATTTTAACAGGCAAAACGTATATCAGACAAACGTAACTTTATTTACACCAAAGACACTAATAATAAAATGCATAAAAGTCAGAGAGTACAAATATATAAAATCTCTGAAATGTCCATTACAGATCGCTAAAGGCCAAAGTAGTTTGCATTCAATATCCAGCACATAGTCCCTGAATTAAACGAGGCCCATTCATTTTCTAAGCGCGATCCTAACATTTGTTTATTGGCTCTTCCCAACAAAAACACGCTCCTAGTCTTCTTGATTGGTTTATGAACTTTGGTAACCATCGACGCTATGACAATATCATGATCACTAATTCCTGTCTCTATACAGACATCGTTAATATGGTCAGGCCTGTTCGTGGCTATAAGGTTGCCGGTTTAACTGCTCAAGACAGTTTTTGGAGAATGTGTCCAAAAGTAGCTCACAAGACTGCTTGTCTGTACCACCTGAAATGTAACTAGAGAGGTTACAATCTATACTCCTAAGGTTGAAGTCGCCTCCGACTAATATTGCATGGCCCGGATACCTATGCACTACATGATGTAGATTTTCTTTGAATGATTCTAGAACTGCTACAGCAGCACTGGGCGGTCGGTAAAAACACCCAACTATTAACTTTACTTCTTTTGGACCTGTTATATGTGCCCAGATAACTTCACAGTTACTTTCTCAGTAGAAACAATATCTTTGTCCACAGCGATGAACACTCCTCCTCCTCCTCCTCCTCCTCCTCCAGTTATATCCGATCTATCTTTCCGATACACATTCCACGCCTCGCTAAATATTTCTGAACTTGCCAGTTCATGATTTCAAATGTTCAAATGTTTGTAAAGTCTATGGGACTTAACTACGGGGTCATCATTCCCTAAACTTACAAACTACTTACAACTAAGGACGGCACAAATATCCATGCCCGAGGGGGGATTCGAACCCCCGACCGTAGTGGCCATGCGGACCGTGACTGGAGCGCCTCAATCCCCTCGGCCACCGCGGCCGACCTTCATGATTTAGCCAGCTCTCGGTGCCTAAAACTATCTCAGCACAATAATTTCCATGCAGTGCGGCAAATTCGGAAACTTTGTTTCTAATACTTTGTAAGTTCGCGGCTAATATTTTGATATTTGAATTTTTGAACCGAAAGTGGCCTGAATTCGCTCTTTGAATGTTGACAGGAGAGTGCTCATCAGAGTTAGCGCCTAGCCTAAAAAAAACCATGTGCACTCCACAAGTACTCTGCTACCCGAGTAGCCGCTTCCTTAGTGTAGTGCACCCCTGATCTATCTAGGGGCACCCTACTCCGGCCGCAGTGGCCGAGGGGACAGAGGCTCTCCAGTCACGGTCTGCACGGCCACTACGGTCGGGGGTTCGAATCCCCCCTCGGGCATGGATATTTGTGACGTCCTTAGTATTAGTTAGTTCATAAGTAGTTTGTAAGTTTAGGGACTGAGGACCCTGTAGTTAAGTCCCATAAGCCGTACAAACATTTGAACATTTTGGCACCCTACAATTCCCCACCCGACAACGCAGATCCAGAAATCTGCAGCCATTACTGTCACAGAGTCGACGAACCCTCTGCTTCAGACCCTCCACTCGGCTCCAAACCAAAGGACCCCGATCAACCCTGGGAACAATGCTACAAATCGTCAGCTCTGCTTGCACCCCGCGTGCAAGGGCAGCAGCCTTCACCAATTCCGCCAGCCGCCCGTAAGACCTGAGGATGTCCTCAGTACCCAAGCGACAAGCGTCATCGGTGCCGACCTGAGCCACGACTTGCAGTCGACCGCACCCCACACCTTCGATAGTCGCCGGCAAGGCCACCTCCACATCTCGGATGAGGCTCCCCGGCAGACACACCGAGTACACGTTGGACTTCTTTCCGGATATCGACGCTATCTGCCTAAGGGGCTCCATCACGCGCCTAACATTGGAGCTTCCAATAACTAATAATCCCCTCCCCCCGTGCACCTACTCGGACCCAGCTGACGGACCCTCTCACATGACGAACGGGCGTGGACGGACGTCCAGCATCCACATTGGCCTTCCGCCTCGAGCGACGAGAACGCCGTACAACCCGCCAGTCCCCTTGCGGAGAGGGCGGCTCGACCACGTCCGGTAAACCTAAAGGCGCTTCCGTAGCAGGGACAGAGAGCGAAGCATGAATATGTTACTCTGTGGTATGAGACACCTGAAGTGTCCCACTCGACGCACCAGACTCCCCACCATCGCTGCACCCCGAGACAGCAGCCTGAAGACGGCTGACCGTAGCCAACAGCACGCTCAGCTGTTCGCGAACTGCGGCCAACTCCTCCTGCGTCCGAACACAGTAGGCACACATCCTATCCATACAATTAACTGTAGAAAGTAGAAAACTAAATAATAAACTTTTAAGTAGCCTAGTACTTTAATAAAGGCGGCTGGCAGCTGACTGAACTGTGGTCAGTGGTAAGTACACTGTCAAAACAACGAAACTGAGTCCGGCAGTTTTCAAAATAAACAAGAATATCTATGGAATACACCGTTATCAAACGCGCGGTAATATAAGCTTTCTCAAAGCAGAACACGAAAATAAGGATGTGACAAAATGGCGCGTAGCTTGCAACAGACGAAAACTATACACACGGTATTTATCAAAATACGAGAGAATAAACTCTTAAAGCAGTAGCACAAACGAAATCTGTCAGATAGGTGAGAAGAAACCTCTTAAAAACAGAAACACCAAAGAAAATTAAGAAATTAACTGGCAACGAAATTTCACGCAATTAAATTATGATACTTAGCGCTCTGGGTGATGAGACAGCGAAACAGCGGGCACTGAACTGACTGCTAACCGACTGAATGATAATCTGCCAAGTACGCGGTAATAAACCTCTAAAACAGAAGTACTGACGAAAATGAAGTACTAGACTGGCAAATTAAATTTGACACAAATTAAATTAAGATACTTAACGCTGTTTACGATGTGGCACTGGCAGCAGTTCGTAGTAATTAACTGACAGTAAATCATCGAGTAAAACAGAAGTGATATCTGGCGTTCCCCGGGGGGGGGGGGAGCGTTATAGGTAATACTCTTCCTTGTGTTTGTAAACAATTTAGGAAACAATCTGAATAGCTCCCATTAACCCGTTACTAAAAAAGTCAATTTGGTTAAACGTTAAAGCGACACTTTACGGACAATTTAACGGAAGTTAACGTTAATCGTTAACTCGGAACTGTATTGTGCATCCACGAAATCTCGCCTTCAGTCTCTGGATTTTTTATTCGTGTTGTCGTGCCACTGAAATAGAGCAACACTACGGTCGGGGGTTCGAATCCCCCCTCGGGCATGGATATTTGTGCCGTCCTAGTTCGTAAGTAGTTCATAAGTAGTTTTTAAGTTTAGGGACTGATGACCCCGTAGTTAAGTCCCATAAGCTTAACAAACATTTGAACATTTTTTTTTTTTTGAAATAGAGCAAATTAAGTAAAACATTTTAAGAAAAAAATATTCATTACTGCACCCTGTGATCTTAGAGCTGGAAAGAACTGAAGACTTCTGGATAAAGATAAAATAATACGTTAATGTGTGTTAATCGATTACAAACTTTGGGCCAGCAGTCGCCTTAACTTCTCGTCCATCCGGAGCGCGTCTCCCGTCCGCCCAAAATTCTCACTAGTCCCACGCTACGCTCCACCATATTTCTCAGTGTTCACCATCAGGGATTCCCAAACGAGGTCCAACGATTTTTTCACATTAGCGATGAAGACTGGAACCCAGAATCGTTGCATATGAATACTACTTACATAGAGGTGTGATGTCTGTTCTTTCAACAGCCATGACACCAGTAAGTATTTACAATTAATGTTGATTGTGTGAAAGTGTTGGAGAAATGGTAATTTCGGTAGGCAGACTAGCATATATGTATTCCTCTGACTTCTACAATTTTTTTCTTCTAATAATTGCCTATTAAGGTGATCATATTTGCAAAGGTGGGACCAGTTTTATAAGTACTCACTATTCAGAATGCAACAAGACCCTGTGATCGTTATACATTATTGAAGCTTACAATGAAATGAGTAACAGGCACCAAATCATAACATAGGAAGCAAATATAACATCAACCATTCATATATTCACAGCTGTGTAAGATACACTCAAGTATTAAAAATTAGTAAACAATCTTGCTTAGGTAACTTCATAGAGCCTTTTGACACTCACCTGCTCATGTTTCAAAAGTAAATAAATGACAGTGTTTGAGAGGTTTATTTTTTTCTTTTTTGCTTAGTTTTAACTTTCATATCTTCTACTATGGATGTTGACAGCTGCCTATTATTTAGAACTCTACAACCTGGTACTACATAACTTCATGTAACTTATTTTTTCAGTAGCATATATCAAGAGAGAACACTGGCAGTAAATATTCTTACTTGCCGGCCGCGGTGGCCGAGGGGACTGAGGCGCTTCAGTCACGGTCTGCACGGCCACTACGGTCGGAGGTTCGAATCCCCCCTCGGGTATGGATATTTGTGCCGTCCTAGTTCGTAAGTAGTTCATAAGTAGTTTGTAAGTTTAGGGACTGATGACACCGTAGTTAAGTCCCATGAGCTTTACAAACATTTGAACATTTTTTTATTCTTACTTAACTTGGCTGTTGAAATTCAAATGGCTGAAAATACTTTTCATAGAACGTAGTTTAAAGAAAAAAGCTCTGCTTTCAAATCGGATGTGGTATACTGACTTAAAACACGCCTCTGCTTGCATTAGGCGTTCATACGAAAAACAGTGTGTAACAGTACTCTAATACTGGCATCTGTGCAACACATCCAATAGGGACAGCCCACGTCAGTTTACAGTGATGTATCAATTACCGCAACAGAAAAAAAATTATAGTTCTCTGAGAGATCTTCCACATTTATTATTTACTTATCGTATGGCATACATCGTTAAATCTCATAATTTTATACAGTAATTACAAAAAGACATTGAATATAATCAGTTGCCTCCTTGTTGCAGCCAGGAAGTCTGTGAACGTTCCCTTGTAGGCTCGGACTGGGCGTTCTTCCACTATGTGTTGGATCGTTTGCCTCTCAGCACCGCCGTCGTAATTTGGCGTTGCCATGTTTCCCAATTTGTGGAGGGCATCAGCACTTCTTCCACGGCCAGTACGTATGCGATTCAGTGTTGCCCACACTTCACTTGATTGCTTGAAGCCAAGCGGTTTCTCATTGGTCTAGAAATTTTGGCATTTTGGTGGGCAGTGTCTGGCAATGATGTTCCCAGAGACTTGACATCAAAGTTGGAGTTCGTCAGCCATGCCCCCCCCCCCCCCCACATTTGATTGCGGGCCCTGAACCCAGAAAAAAGAGACGGGCCCTCCCCCACCCCGTCTTTTCTTTTACTGTTATGTGCAATAGTTTGAAATTGCAAGTTATATCTTAATCATGCAGTTTTTAGAATGTACTTTAACTTGGTACAACAAGGTATAAATTTGATACGATAAGCTTCATTTATAAAATTATTTTGCTTAAAATTGAGACTTTACATACAATGTCCACAGCAGGCCCATAGTCAGGATTTAGTTTCGGTGTGGGGGGAGGGAGATCAGCCAATTACGATGTATATTCTAACCTGTGAAGCTTTACAACTGAACTAAAGGCGCAGATCTATTTCAATAGAGACAGTATTAAATTGTATTCAATACAGATCTCGATGAAGCAACTTCAGCATACTTTTGAATTACATTATCAGCAATTAGGTGAATAGTGAGGCTTTTCGGGGGGGGGGGGGGGGGAATCGATCCCCTTCATCCCCCCCCCCCCTCGGCTACGGCCCTGGGCCACAGTAAGCACTAGTTTAGGTTAACAAAACACTTGTTCGTACCTCTGGCAGACGCTGCTCCCGGTAGGCGGAATAGCTCTTGTTGTTGTGTCCTTCAGTCCGCAGACTGGTTTGATGCAGCTCTTCACATTACCCCGTCCTGTACAAGCCTCTTCGTCTTAGAATACGTACGGCAACCTACATCCCTTTGAATATGCTTACTGTATTCGTCCCTTGGTCTCCCTCTGCGATTTTTACCCCACACACTTCCTTCTAATACTAAGTTGACGATTCCTTGATATCTGAGAATGTGTCTCACCAACCTATCCCTTCTCTTAGTCAAGATATGCCAGAAATTCATTTTCTCCCCAATTTTGCTGAGCATCTCATTAGTTACGTGTTATACCCATATAATCTTCATCATTCGCCCGTAGCACCATATTTCTAAAGCTTCTATCATCTTTTTGTCTGAACTCCTTATCGGCACGTTTCACTCCCATCCAAGACTACTCTCCAGACATATGCTTTCAAAAAGGACTTCCTAACATTTAAACTAATATTGGATGTCAACAAATTCCGCTTCTTCAGAAACGTTTTTCTTCCCATAGCCATTCAGCATTTTATATCTTTTTTACTTCGGCCATCAGAAGTTATCTTATTACCCAAATAACAAAACTCATACTACTTTATGAGCATCTGAACACCATTAATGGCTTTATAGTAAGCTGGTAAATATTATCCCAAATTTTTAAGAAAGGCCTTCCTCACAGCTGGTATTATATTTTTCGCATATTTTTGGAGTCCCCTCTGGCTGATGAAACAGAACTTCACTATTGCAGTATCCGGTATCATAATGTCTGAAGTTGATAATTTCACGGCAAATATGAATATCCAGACTTTTTCATCTAATAACAAAAGTTTACTTACAAATTATTCGGAGAAACGGAGGGAACGGCAGATTGCTGCAGATGTTGCACCGGCTGAGGGCAGCTTCTGCAGATACTACCCATTGCTGTGGGCCTAAAGAGCCGCGTCGTATGTAAAGAGGCGAACTGCGCCTGTCGGCGACATCAAACATTTCTGGTGTTCGACAGAAATCGGCAGCTGACTGGGTGACAAATCTTTGGATCATTTTATGGTTGACAGACTGCAGGCCTACAGAAGATGTTCTACATGGGTAGAATTTCAAAGAATCTGCCAGTATATGTTAAATTTTAAGGATACTTTGAGATGGGATTGGTGATTTTAACTTTGTACATTACTTTGTAGGTCCACGAAAGCCAAAAACTGGTGAAAGTAGATGAAAAAATTGTTCATAGCTCGCAAATATTGTTGTCAAATCTTGCATTACAAAATTAAGAACAGGAAAGACAAAAAATAAATAATAAAAAATGCCCCTCACTGACGTGTTTTACGCCCCACTTTAGATTTGTAGTTTTATAAGTTTTTGCAAACATTTTGGACCAAAATAATAATGTAAATAGTAAAAATTATGGTGATAAGATTACGACTCTGTTATTGTGGTAATATGTATGCACCCAACACGTAATATTCTTTCTGGCCGTATTTTAACAAACAGCCAAAATTATATGTTTGAGTTTAGCTTTGACAAACATACTCTTTTTTAACTTTTACCTCTTTGAACTATCATTATAATCTCTCTCCCACATTTTCATTATATTTTTCCGTTGAAATATTACCTATCTTGCCTTGGTAGTTGAAAGTTTATTTTCTTTGCCTGTACTGGTTACGAATGACTATAGCCTGGATGGAACACAGCGTACATTTGGCGTAGGTAAATCAGGCACGTGACATCCCTCGCCCCAAAATCTCTTTTTCGTACGCTATCTGGCTTTCTCTACTTGATGATTTTGTTATTATAACTCAAGCGTTTTCATTTCAAAGCAATGGCGCAATGAAAATTATCAAAAACACGTTGTTCTTAGGACGATGAATTATAATTTAATGTTAGTTAATACCTGCCATCGATAGTTCGATAATCACGGATTACACTCGCAGCTGTTCGCCATAGAGTAATATGCGAGGAATTAGTTTCTGTTCTACGAACATATCACGGTGGTTCGAAACTTGCTAGGGCGCGGTTGCACAGCACGCTCGGTCAGAGGGTTGCCGGTTTGGTAGCTCGACGCCCTCTGTAACAAGAGAACTGAGTTATCCGCAACGATCAAAATAGGGCAATACAAACGCCCACAAAGTACCCGTTCAAACCGACGAACCAATCAAAAGAGAGAAAACGAAAGACGGTTCAACTGACACCATCTGAAAAGAAGGCCTTGTGCACTGCCGTGCCACGTCACATCACACAGAGTAGGTCGCGATCGCGTAGCTCACTGGCTGGCCGCTGTGAGGCGGTGGGCTGTGCCTCCTCAGCCAGCCAGTAAGATACGTGATCGCGAGCTACAATGCGTCAGTGCACAGGCCTTCTCTTCAGACGGTGTTGGTTCAACGCCAATAAACTGAGTAAAATTCTCAACGAACAAACCAGAACAAATATGAACAAACGACCGCAAAGCATCGATTTCACTGAAGTATATATAACCGCCACCTTCAATTTTTTGTCCCACTTTATTTTTCGATTTGCTTCCTAAAAGGGTTTCGTTTCGCACACTCTTGTTAACTGAACGCAAGTGTATTCTGCAAGATTCTGAGTTGATCAAAGGTAACAGCACTTTCTCTGAAAAGCGCATTTGTTCTGTTTTGAGAACATTCCATGAAATACATAGCAACGAATTGTAAACAGACTTCTTTAACACATGTACATAAACTGGGGAGATACTGTTACAATGACTGTTGTAAATGACGTATTAATATATATTGAGTACTTGAGTTACGTGGAATTCAGTATTATCACACTTATTCAGTTTATGGTTATAGCTGTAAAAGAAAATGTAATCATGGTTTGAAATAGAATATTTGCTCTTTATTTTAGCGCAGAACAGCGTAACATGAATGAAGTCACATCTGAACTACAGGAAATGGAACGACCACATAAAATCAATCGTCGGTAAAGCAGATGCCAGACAGATTCATTGGGAGAATTCTAAGGAAATGCAGTCCGAAAACAAAGGAAGTAGGATACAGTACACTTGTTCGCCCACAGCTTTAATACTGCTCACCGGTGTGGGATCCGTACCAGGTGGGATTGGTAGTGGAAGTGGAGAAGATCCAACGGAAAGCAGCGCGCTTCGTTACAGGATCATTTGGTAATCGTGAAAGCGTTACGGAGATGATCGCTAAACTCCCAAAGCAAGATTCTGCAGGAGAGACGCTCTGTCGCTCGGTACGGGTTTTTTTCGAAGTTTCGAGAACATACCTTTACAGAGGAGTCTAGCAGTATATTGCTCCCTCCTACGTATATCTCGCGAAGAGATCGTGAGGATAAAATCAGAGAGATTAGAGCCCACACAGAGGCATACCGACAATCCTTTCCGCGAACAATACGTGACTGGAATAGGAGGGAAAATCGATAGTGGTACTCAAGGTACCATCCGCCACACACCGTCGGGTGGCTTGCGGAGTATGGTTCTAGATGTCCTGGCGAGCCCCCTGATGGTATGGACGATGTTACGCCATTTGTCAGCTGCCATCTTCAACGCACATTTTTGAATATCTACGCCGAGTATCTCGTTCCAATGCGATGCCCACTACCCTACGGCTAACGATTAGAACATGCATCCCTTAATCTCATACTATTAATGGCAGTTGTTAACTAATGCTAATATGGAATTTTAGACACTAGATTATCATTTATCGTACGAAGAACGTGGTTTCGTTAATTTTTCAGTGCACCATTGCTTTGAAATGACAACGTGTAAGTTACAATAAATGTTCAAATGTTTGTTAAGCTTATGGGACTTAACTATGGGGTCACCAGTCCCTAAACTTACAAACTACTTATGAACTACCTTATACTAAAGACGGCACAAATATCCATGCCCGAGGGGGGATTCGAACCCCCGACCGTAGTGGCAGACCGTGACTAAAGCGCCTCAATATCCTCGGCCATAAGTTACAATAAGAAAATTATCAAATACGCAACGCAAGATGGCGTATGCCAGAGTGAGTTCTGGGCGAGGAATGTCACGCGACATCTCCGAACGTTTGGTTTTCGTTAATTCAATTGGGGGGGGGGGGGGGGTCAAATCTCCGTTATTTTTTGCAAATATCTCTCAAACGATACGAGATAGGAAAAAGCAAAATAGAGCAAAGTTGTAGAGAATTTTCTGCTCTACAAATTCTGTTATTGAATTTTCGTGTCAGATGAATGGTTAAGCCGTTATTTTCATTTAAATTTCGAGCTGTCAAAAGACGATCACAAAGGCCCAATTTTAGTGTTACTACCGTAACCTAAAGTGGGCCAAAGAAAGATCTGAATTAATTTTATGCTACAGCCGAAGTAGTTCAACTGTCCTTTCATTCGCATCAGGTTTCCTATTGATAATCTCTGATGAAATGCCAACTGCCTCAGCAACTACTTTTTCTTCATTCAAAGTGATGTCATAATGTGTTTAACTTAATCACTGGCATCGCTACGTTGAGGGAAATTACATTGTTCTGTATAACAACATTTTTGTGAACAATAAAGGTCAAGCTGTCAATTACTTCTAGAGATTCAGATCACGTGCGCGCGGCCGTTCGCCGTCGGGGGTTCGAGTCCCCCTCGATCATGGGTGTTTGTGTTCTTAGGTTAGTTTACCTTAATTTAAGTAGTTGGTGAGCTAAGGACTAGCAACAACGCAGTTGAGTCCTATAGATTTACAAACATTTGAACAAAATATCAGTTGAAGTTGTTACAAAAAGTACATTAATTTACATTTTATTAGTACTTTATATGATTAAGTAATGCGACCAGAACAACTTAATTTAACAGTGCAGTGAATTTTCTTCAGCAGATCTGTATTTTTCAACAACATGTGAAAAAATTCGACAAGTTTCATAATAATTTACTCTAGTTACTAATATTGATTTCACAGTTTCTATGGCAAGCTGTATTTCGTCACTTGTCCATATATTATTCATGTGGGGAAAATACCCTTTCAGTAATAGCATTATTTCCGGAAAGGAAGAAAAACTGCAGTAGTTTAAGCACATTGAGAATGGCACATGATTCTCTCTAAAATGAGAAATAATATCAATCCATCTTTGACCTGGAAAAGTGGTGTTAGCAGTCCATTCACAGATTTTCTCACTGGTATAGTTTGTACGTGTATACTCAGTGGAAACGGTTTCGACAGTTTGTGATAAGTACCTTAAATCTAATGAACCTATTGTCTAACAGTTCCCCCCCCCATCATAATTAAAACTAATAATAAAATAGACTGACACAGGTGAGATAAATTTATAAATCTGAACACAATTGTTAAATTCGGGACAAATAGCTGTACCGAATTACCTCTGAAAAAAATCGTGACAGACAGAAATGAGTGACTGTCCCGAAGAAATCGGTACGGTTGGTCACCTTAGTTAACACATACATACAATACCAACCAATGGCAATAACTAAGAGCATCAATCGAAGTCATCGTTTAAGATAAGCGGTTTATCATAAATATCTACTACAATTGCCTGTAGAATCTAAAATTTCGTTGGATGAAAAATGTTCAACATGTTTTTTCTAGTTTGTTTTTATTTCAGTAACCAAAAAAAGTGAATCATTTTGGACTGGGCTTGGGCCCTGGACCCATGGGTCCACCCAGCCCCACCCTTGTGGGGGCCATGTCGTCAGCTCTAACGGAGAGTACTGCTGGTCTTCTCGATCAGAGTCTTCTGCGTTCCAGGTTAACTACATCATTGTGTATGGTCTACATCTACATCTACATACATACTCCGCAATTCACCGTAAGGTGCGTGGCGGAGGGTACACTGTACCACTACTAGGCATTTCCTTTCCTATTCCACTCCCAAATTGAACGAGGAAAAAAAGAATGCCTATATGCCTCCGTACGAGCCCTAATTTCTCTTATCTTGTCTTTGTGATCTTTACGCGAAATGTAAGTAGGCGGCAGCAAGATCGTACTACACTCAGCTTCAAATTCCGGCCCTCTAAATTTACTTAACAGAAATTCACGAAAAGAACGTCGTCTTTCTTCCAGCGATCCCCAATTGAGTTGCCGGAGCATTTCCGTGACACTCGCGCATTGGTCGAACCTACCGGTAACAAATCTAGCTGCTCGCCTCTGAACCGCCTCTATGTCTTCCTTCAAACCGATCTGCTGCGGGTCCCAAATACTTGAGCAATACTCAAGACGTGGTCGTACAAGCGTTTTATACGCGGTCTCCTTTACAGTTGAAGTACATCTTCTCAAAATTCTCCCAATAAACCGAAGTCGGCTGTCTGCCTTACTCACAACTGTCCTTACATGCTCGTTCCATTTCATATCGCTCTGCAATGTTACGCCTAGATATTTGAACGACGCGACCGCATCAAGAAGCTCACTACTGATGCTGTATTCGAACATTATAGGATTGTTTTTTCTACTCATGCGCATCACCTTACATTTTTCTACATTGAGAGCTAGCTGCCATTCTTCGCACCAACTAGAAATTTTGTCTAAGTCAACCTGTATGCTATTACAGTCAGTTACAGACGACACCCTCCCATACACCACAGCATCATCAGCAAATTACAACTTACTCTGTCCATCAGATCATTTATATAGATAGAAAATAATAGCGGTCCTATCACACTCCCCTGGAGCACGCCTGACGATACACTCGTCTCTGATGAACACTCGCCGTCGAGAACAACGTACTGCGTTCTATTACTTAGGAAGTCTTCCAGCCAGTCACAAATCTGTGAACTTATTCCATAAGCTCGTATCTTCGTTAGCAGTCTGCAGTGTGGCACCGTGTCGAACGCCTTTTTGAAGTCGAGAAAAACACAATCCGCCTGTTGCCCTTCGTCCATGGCTCGCAAGATGTCATGTGAGAAAAGGGCAAGCTGAGTTTCACATGAACGATGTTTCCTAAACCCGTGCTGATTCATGGAAAGAAGCTTTTCCGTTTCAAGTAAATTTACTATATTCGAACTGAGAATATGCTCCAAAATTCTACATGAAACCGATGTCAACGATATTGGCCTGTAATTGTATGGGTCAGTTCTCTTTCCTTTCTTATACACGGGAGTCACCTGCGCTTTTTTCCAATCACTAGGAACTTTGCGCTGACTTAAAGCTTCGCTATAAATGCAAGCTAAGTAGGGGGCCAACGCCGCAGAATAGTCTTTGTAAAACCGAACTGGTATTCCATCCGGACCAGCAGACTTTTTCGTATTTAGCTCTCTCAGCTGCTTCTCTACACCGGAAATACCTATTGCTATGTCCCCCATTTCGGAATTAGTACGTTGATCAAATGATGGTATATTTGTGCGGTCCTCCTGCGTGAAAGATTTCTTAAAGGTTAAATTTAGAACTTCAGCTTTCCGTTTGCTTTCTTCTATTACTGCCCCGGAATGATCAACTAGTGACTGGACAGTGGGCTTTGACTCGCTTATCGATTTTACATAGGACCAGAATTTTTTCGGGTTCTCGGAAAGATCTTTTGCTAAGGTATGGCTGTGATAATTATTGTATGCTTCACGCATCGATCTTTTTATAGACGCACGAATCTCTACTAACTTTTGCCTGTCATTTGCGTGTTCTTTTTTTGAATCGAGAGTGCAACAGCCTTTGCTTTCTCAGTAGCTTTCTCACATTATTATTATACCACGGTGGATCTTTTCCATCCTTAATCGTCTTTACTGGCACATATTTCTCTAACCCTTCGTTAACAATGAATGGTCCATAGTTTATTTAAAGACGATTTACATTATACAGTTTTTGGCACTGAATTATGAATTTGTGACTTCTTCTGAAGTCCTGAATCCATCTGGGGATGTGGACGTTTGTTACAGTATATAAACAGAGTAAAGATTCCTTAATTTTTGTAATACAATACTCACGCTGTCAAAATAATCACGAAACGCAGGGCTATTGCTAGGCAAATCCAGCTAAGCAACACCAACTTCAAGTATTATTGCAGATCTCCATAACTAATGCGCTATCACACAGGTCTTATAAACGCATTCTGAATTCGGTACGGTATGTTAGGTTTAAGAAATAAAAGTATAGAAACTATTACACTGCTAAAAGTTCAAGAAATTACGTCTTTTAACGTCACATGACCGAGAGCGGCAATATTTTTGCAGATACTGTCTTTACAAAATGAAATCAATTCTCTTATAGCAGTTTGTCACAACTGAATTGCACGGTATTATTTTCAACTGAAATCGGACCGAAAAAGGCGTCAAACTCAGAGTGAAGGTTTTACTTTTTTAAAACCCATATTAAATTTTTTTGAAGTGACTAAATTACGTAACTTCAAGGACTTTAGAGAGAAAAATACCCATTTTTTTTAAGCAGAGTCACGCATAGTGCCGATTATTTTTACCTTGCCCATGCGTGTTATGGAACGTTAATTTTCGTAGTGACAGTGCACTGACAGATATTTAGGGTCGAGCTGCGTATGAAGCACAATTATTTCCCCAACACACTTTACAAACAAATAATCCTCCCAGGAACATAAAAACGGCACACTAATATCCAAAAATTTTTTGCGCATGTTGAACGCTCGCAAGACAGATTAACAGTGTCACACTTGATAGAGTCACAACGGATACTTCAGAGCACAGAAAAGAACGCGATTGCGAGCGCTGTCCGAGCTGCCACAGCCGCCACCCGGGGAGCACAGTGAGGGCGGGAATGCTCCGGGACGGCACAGGGTGCGCAAACACTCGAGTAGTGCAGTCAGAGGGGCCTGCTTCACAGCCAACGACATGCGGTCTGGAGGACGTGCTATATAAGCTCAGGGCATTGGTTTCGTCGATTTCGCTGTATGCATCCGGCCCATTTTTACCAGCCAGCTAGATTTTTATTGCGAATTTTTGACGACTAGCTTGCCGGGCCACTCAAAAAAAGCTCGGCGGGCCGCAGGTTGAGTACCACTGGTCTAGAACACTAACTGCTTCTCTGTCAATCACCCCGTTTACATGGGCTCCCAAAACCGGATTTCGTAAAACTATTTTCCAATTCCGCTTTTGGTTGGTCATGTAAACACTCCAAAATCGATTCTGGAAATCCACTTCTCTAAAGCGGTTTTCCAGTTCCACAACCGATTTTCGTGCTCATGTAAACGCAACCGTTTTTGAAGCGTTCTTGGCTTGTCAGATTGTTTTCTTTTTTATAAGAATTTTTGATACATATGGACAGATTGATATTTTCGAATTTGAAATAAAAGTATTAATATTAGAGTGAGCATGAAAAATAGCGATTATGCTGACTAAATCGGGGACTGAATCAGCTGTTTGTCAGCCGCCATCTTAAGTGGATTAGGAAATCCGATTCAGGCTGTGTCATGTAAACACGACAGCGAAAAACGGTTTACGAAAATCGGTTTTCGTCTTCCGGAAGATGTGTTACATGTAAACGTAGTGAATTTGTTAGCTTTGTTACTTTTCACACTGGAAGGTGCAAGTGTCCATTAGCCGCCATTACGAACAATATACATTCGATAATTGACCACACAAAACAAAAGTTTACGTACTTTTATTGTAGTTTAGACGCTGCAACTACTGAGTAATCCGACAATGAGCGCGGACTTTTATAAGCATCAGCAACAGCGAAAGTGTTAGAGAAACTCAGAATAAATGTTGTATATACATCTGTTATTGCTATAGAAACGTTTTTCAGCTCTTCCTCTGTAATTTGCCGCAAAAGGGACCTTTTTATATCAATCATGTGACAATTTATAGCCGTTCTAAGATTACAGTTTCTCAGGACACCATATTGATGACGTCATAGCCACGATTCCGTGGCCGGCGAGAAAGACAGGCCCGGGCGCTCCGCCTGGTCACGTGATAAAGAGTAGTGCCGAGGCAACGCGATCGCGAAGCTGGCTGGTTGGCTGCTGAGACACAGTGGGCCGTGCCCCAGCGTGTTGCCTCGGAACTACTATTATCACGTGACCTGGCGGAGTGCCCAGGTCTGTCTTTCTCGCCGGCCACGCACGATTCCACAGTCCGGACCTTCGGGGACTTTTATGATGTTAACTAGGCCATCAAACATTATTGCAAGAGGTTTCATCTTTCCCCTATATCTTTCATATTCAGACTTTTTTTTTGTATAAAGGTCCTGACTACATATCCTGCATAATTTGTTTCTTCAGAGAAAATTTTAAGGTTGGTACCTACTACCTACCCTGCAATCTACAAGTATTTGAATAATCCGACCATGACAAAAAAGTGAACAATGCATCTGCAAATCGCAGATAATTTGTAATGTCCTCATTAAAATACCTGAATATTGCTATTCCCACCCCCCGAATTCCTTCGGCAAATATATTTTTACATACTTGTCATGGTTCAAGAAATAATTAAAAAGTGTCAATCGCCAATCTCTTTACAACCTCTATGTATAACACTGGTTGCTGGGCATACAGGTGTAGAGTGACTGCATATTAATATGTTTTGCACATGTTCTGCATTGACCACCATGGTTTAATTTGGCAAACAAATTTCCATCTGTCCAAATGTGACAAAGAATTGCTTGTTTACTTGTTTCCATCCTTATATCAATATGCGATTAATAAGCAGTTATGTGAGCGGAATCTAAACGTATTTTCTTTTCATGTTCTAGTAACATTTCATCGCAGCAATGTCTTAATTTGGCAAGAAACAGAATATGAACATCTATGGCTGGCACACTCAGACAGCTGAAGTTCAATATCTAGATAGTACAGATATCAATGGGCACTACCAATTGCAGAAAAGAAAAGATGCTGCCACAACTCAAAGTTTCGTCAAACATATAACAGCTGCGGTGGAGTGGCTGATCGTTCCAAGACGACTAGCTGTGGAGCGCACCGCTGATCATGGTCAGAAATTCGAATCCTCCCGCAGGCAGGGGTGTATTTGTTGTCCTTAGCATAATTTAGTTTGTAAGCCTAGGGACTGATGCCCATGACAAGTACCATAGCTTTATAAACATTTGAACCGATATAAAAGTGCATTTTAAATTATTGCCAAAAACTATCTGCTTAAAGTAATTATAGTGCAAGACATCCTATACACCCAATAGTACTTGTTATAATCAAAGTGTAGATGTGGGGTTTTGATGAAGTGATTAAAACATCAGAAAACTTCAATTTACAAGTAAATGTTCTGCATCAAAGTATAAGCTTAATGTTGCAATATGCTTCACTTGTCATCACTTGATAATTGAATTAACACGGCTGCCTCATGTCATCGTGGCAGTCAACGCGTTAATATGGTTTTGATTTTGACCCGCTTGACTACGAAAGTCATTTTTGACCAAATCTACACTGATGTCAATTTTGTCCGATTGCTATTAATACATTAGTCTATTAAAATGACTGACCACTTTATGACAAAATGCTGTTTCAAGTATGGTTTCATGTGATTCCAAGCAATCATTTCAAGCGTTATGAACAACCCACATTTTAATATTGCAATGTTTTTCATAAAAAAGTACACAGAATGAAATGAAACAGCAGAGTTGCCAACTTCTGAGAAAGCCAATTAGTAATGGCCCAGTGCTGTTACTGTGAGGGATTATTATGCAATGGCACCACTAAATAAGACACAGTAAAACTAACACATTAAAACAAATACATTATAACAAAGGCTGGTATGTACAGAGCCTCTTTCTTATATGCCTATTGGCATCAACTCAGATCTGCACTACAATTGCTGAAGTACGATCATTTTTTGAGTTGAACACTAGTTGCCCCCTTAACTGTCCCTGTTTGCACTGGTAACTAGCTTTTTGTTTTTGCATCATATGCATCTTCTGCACTAACATCATATAACAGTTCTGTTTTATATTAGCATGAAATTCTGATCTCAGATCTGCACTACATTTGTGAAGAAGTTCAAGAATCATTTTTTTAATCGAAAACTCCAGTTGCCCATAAACTGCTCCTGTTTGCTTAAAGTATACTGATAATATGCTTATTGTTTTGGTATCATCATCTGCACTAACTTAACACTTAACAGTCCCTTGTTCATGATAGCACTAAATTCTTAGCTACATAAGTGTTCATTTTTTGAATTGAATACTTTAGTTGCCACTTTAACTGCTAGCAGTTCCTGTTCGCAGGAAGTACATTGGAAACATGCTTTGGGTGTGGCATCATAAGCATCTTCTGCAGTAACAGAGCACTTAACAGTTCTGTGTTCATATTAGCTTATTAAACTCAGTCTTATTCTTTGTCACCACACTAAATTCTTCCCACAGGGGAATTACTGTCAGGCACCAGAAGAATAGTCATAAGTTTAGTGACGGACAGTTTCTTATTCCTGAAGCATCAGTGATTTTATATATTTGGAAAAATCTTAATTTTATATACGTCATTCGTAATGTTGTAATTATTCGAGGAAATTCGTAATTATTGTGACTGATTCGTAATGGTTGGCATCTCTGTATCAGGCACACGAACTAAGTTCCAAGTATTTGTTTCTTTAACATGTTGCTGCCACACACTGAGGAATGTTTAAGCACTAAAAGCTAGGCCTACTGTTGCTGCCTGGCCTTGTGTTTAAGAATACCTGTGGTCCAAGAGTTCTACTAAGATTGACATAATGACATGAATATAATTTTAAGTATCACACTGGCTGAGGAATAACTGGAAGGATCATCATATAGAAGAGGAAGTAAATTTGTTATTACTTACAGAAATATACACAGCAAAAAGAACATCACCTTCAGCCATCTTAAATATTTTTTTGATTCTGCCACTAGATATGTCTGAGCATGCACACACAAATACACACACTTCTGTGCAATGTTAGGTTTGCTTTTTCACCCCAGTAATTTGTTGCATTCTTTGCAAAATATTTAGTATGGCAACATAAGAGGTCTGAACGATAGAGGCACAGTTTCGTAGCATGTGACTTTGAATTTGGGGCAGATGTGAGGAATGCCCAGACAAGTAGTTAAGGCACCTGCAGGCCAGTTTAGAATCCTGATCTGAAAACAATTTTCATTTGTTAAATTTCTATGTCCTAATGCAGCAAAAGGTAACCATTTCTCATACCTTTTCCTCTTTCCTTGCCCCATAAAAGGATGTGCCTCAGGCTTCTCAGTTCACTTTTATTGAAAGGGGGAGGGGGAGTTGCTCTTTCTGCAAGCTGCTGACATTTCAAAAACTTTCCAACAAATGTTGATTAGGAGACTTCACTGCCTTCAGCTGATCTGCAGCATTTCATAAGAACCACAGTGCAGTATTTAACATCTTTTCCAGCAATATCTGCACACCATCTGTCATGGAGGGAATGTGATGTACGTATCCAAACCAGTTTGCAGTATCCTAATGTGATTTGACAAGTGTATCAAACCTTCACATTCCTCATTATTGCTTAACCCAGATAGTGTGGAATTATTTTTGGTTTAATATTTTTTCCAGAAGCTATTTTCATATGACTGCATATGATCATAAGTAATTTTTTTTTATCAGGTCAGTTTTGCAATACTGCCCTTCTGGAAGGACGTCAAAATGAATGTTCTAGAATTTTCTGATAAACCTTCCTTTTGGAAGGATGTCTGCGCCATCTGGGTTAAACTATATGCATGGATCCATTCTAATCCAACTTCTTATGCAATCTGAAATGACATATGTAGCCTGTGTGTGCTAAATGTGAAGTTAAAATCTAAGGACTTTAAAATATGATTTAGGAAAACTTTAATAGTTAAAAGCTCATGCTTTGTATAACATTTTTACTTTATCTTACAGTCTTTTTTTTTGGGGGGGGGGGGGTTACAGTAGACTTGTGTAAATTTTTGTAATCTTTTCCATACTGCCTTGATACAGCTCAAACAAACTAGCTAATTTTGAAAGCAGAAAGAATACCGAGTTGAAGAATGCCAGAGAATAAGGTTCATTGAAACGCGCGCGCGCGCGTTTCAATGAACCTTATTCTCTGGCATTCTTCAACTCGGTATTCTTTCTGCTTTCAAAATTAGCTAGTTTGTTTGAGCGCGCGCGTGTGTGTGTGTGTGTGTGTGTGTGTGTGTGTGTGTGTGTGTGTGTGTGTGTGTGTGTGTGGGGGGGGGGGGGGGGGGAGGAACAAGGACTGGTAATTTTAGGTCTATCTCACATATGAAATTTCAATAAATAAATGTGCTACCTCAAGTGATTTCTATCATATGTATTCAAGTTCTTTCATTACCACAGCTACACATATAGAAGTGTTCTAATCCATCTGGATATCATCAACTATAGTTCTACTTATCAGCTAAGCAATCTCCCAAGGCATTTCCTTATGGGGCTTACCTGTGATTGTAAAGTACTGTACACTGTACTTACCATAAATATTTCCAACATTACTTACCATGATACCTTGCTCGAGTGACAACTGGAGTTAATTTCAGATTAAACACCCGTTTCTTTCACTTATAAGTCATTTAACTTTTGTGTCAGATAGCACAGAGGAACTACACTAGTACTGGAACTTTGGTTTTAGTAGTGCTGTTATGTATTATTTAAATGCAAAATACTTTTTGCAAGATAGTGGTAATTAATATACAAGAAAGGTAATACCTGTAAATGAAATTATGCCAATAATTGCCAACCAGCTAAATAACTAATAGCAACTGTCAGCACCTTTTTAAAAGTAATGGAGACAAAACTACATTCTTATTTTAATTTAAAAGAGGCCGCAAAAATCTAAAACCAACAAGAGTACAACAAAGGGATGGCGGGAAAGGTATGCTAGCCAACCTTTTCTCTAGCTTCAGCATTTTACAAGTACTAATTTTGAAAGTATAAAGACCACTGTGTTGAATGAAACAATCATGGCTGAAATAATTCTGTGGACAGCTGTAAATATTTTGTTTCTTAACCAATGAATCTTTTTTTACTAACTGTATTAAACTCTTACTGCCCATAGCAGATCTTACTGCAAACAGATTTTATATAGAAAAGTTAAAGCAGTCAACAATCTAAAGATTTATTTTAACACCACAGTGCTTTACTAGGCATGGTGCTATTTGTAGGTGGTATGCTCTCATGTAAAAGACTATGGAACAATCAGTAGAAAGTTCCGTGTTTGCAAACTGATGATTCACTTTAATGATATCATCCACTTCAGCGACTAGATCATGGCTGGTGAGTGAAGGCCTACCACTTCTGCCTTCATTGTAAACGTTTCCTCTTCCATTTTGAAACATTTGTTTCCATTGAGGGGCAACACCCTTCACTCATAATGGTGGGAGCAATAAGCCAAGCAAATTCACATTTTGGGTGCCAAGTGATGTTTAGCCCAAAGAAATCTTAGTGTCTCACTTTATACTTTGCTGCATATATGTCAATGCTCATGTTAGATTATAACTTGCTAACAGGTGACAGTAACCTGTGCCACATTGCACAGCTAGAAGTTTATTACATATACTGAGGTTACTTTGTAGACAGCCTTTGTATAATAGTACGTTCAAATGTTTGTAAATCTTATGGGACTTGACTACGGGGTCATCAGTCCCTAATATAATAGTAGAAAAATTAAAAATACTTTTTGTAGGATAGGTTGCTACTCACCACAGATCATGATTTCAATTTAATCAAGCCAACTGGACAGAATTTGGAACAATACCCCTCAGAAGTACATCCGACAATGATCAATCAATGCCAAGCCAACATAAAGGCCAGAGCTGTACCAAAGATATACTGACTTAATTTGTGAAGCTCACTTTAATTGTTCAGTTTTTTGAAATTTTAAACCTTTGTCCATACACGTTCAGCTCAACTGCCAATTTCTGTCCTATTAGGATAATTACTTCATGCCTCATCCCATCCCTAACCAACTATAATACATTTTACTCTATTGTTCATTTCAGAACATGAACAAAGTTTACTATGAGTTAAATAACTTTAACCACTGACAATTCTCCTGCAAAGTAATGCTTAGGTATTTAACTATGTTAGTTTTTAATAAAATAATTTAAATTCCAAGAAAGATTCAACAATATTTTTGAGAATAATACGTTGCTTAGTCATCAGAGACAACCGGTGAGCCGCAGAAAGACACAAATAAGAATACAACTTGAAAACATTCTGATGTCAGACTATATGCATCTTAGAAGGGTACTGAAACAAAGAAACCGATGTTCTTTTTCTTCTTTCCTTGTTTTAATACCCTTCGAAGACACATACGGTCCGATATCAGACTTTTCAAGGTGTATTCTATTATTTTGACCTTTCCACAGCTCATCGGATGTCTCTGGTGACTAAGCAACCTCTTTTTCAAACATATTGTTAACTTTTAATTAAAAGAATACTGATGTCAGACCAACATCCAGATTTTTTTTTTGCAATTCAGTTGACTAATGAACATGAGCATGAGCATTTTTTACAGAAACAAAAAGTAAATGTTTTAAAGAGTAACTACAGAGATGAGGTATCTTATCTTCATCTACATAAAACTTTTGAAGCACCATTGCCATTGCCATGTATCATTATTAGTTGCACAGAAGCACGCACAAGTTGCAAAGGCTGATGCAACAGTTGCTTCAGCTGTTTCTCTACACTGACAATGCAGGATGTTTCTGTAACATACAACAAATCTCACTAGAGGCACATGTGTGATTAATATTTTTACCTCCTTACATTTTTCACATATTTCATTTTGTCAATTTGGTTAAATTTTTACCTCCAGATCATTGTTTTCAAATCACTACTACAAATTTTACCATACCTGATATCAGAATAATAAAGCACCGAGTAGAGAAAAACTACAAGCCTTCTGATTAGCAACAAGGTACCGATGTGTCACGACAGTCATCTGGTATCACTAAATAGAGTGTTAGCAACTTCAATACATCTCCCCAAAAAATGATACAAAAATTCAGCAGCACAGGAATGCTGCATTTTTCTGGTTCACAAGGAATCAGTCTTATTCTTTGTACTAAAGTGAAAATAGTTTTGGGGCAGGATGGTGGGTTTTTGACAAGCATGAAGGAATTATCTTCAGTTTTAGGAACAATTAAATGTATTCAGATAAATTTGTCTGTATATTTTAAATTAAAGTAGGAAATCACCACAGTAATTTCCATTACACAAACTTATTTATCCATAGACTATCAGTTTCTGATCAATTTTTCTCCAAAAAAAGTTAACCTCAAGGAAAGCTAGAGTTCTTGATTCTTTATCTTTTTCACCCATTTCACTGCTGCACTAATGTCAGTGAGACTAAATTGTCTTTAGTCACCTGCTGTCTTTAACTTTTTCTCCATGTTATAGTATATTTATTCATTTACTGCTTATATACGTGACGAGGATTTTCATTAAATTGCATTTAAATTCAACAATCCTTTTACATAAAAATGCAAGGAATAAATCTTTTCCATATACCAAAATTAGTATTATTATGTCTTGGGAGTGTCATTTTTCTCTGCCATGGTTTTCGCTCATGGCAATATTTGCACAAACAAGTCTTGCTTGTTTTCTCAAACACAAGAAACTCTTCTGTTAATTATCTGTATCAACTGAAAACTACCATAATAAACAGCAGCACACATCAAAACCTCTGAAGCATCAAGAGATTAGAAACTTATTTCCAACAAGCAATACACTGTCACGTCAAAGAATGCATTAGAACAGTTGAATGACTAGATAAAAAAGGTGTAGAACTGACACACAGATACTGTTATTTCATTGCTTTCAAACTAATTTTCCACTCCTACAGTCAAGTGAATGTAATTAGATACAATTTAGTAGATTTCCCAGTTTCATGTTTTCAGCAAAAATTTTAGCATTTCATAAAAAATTTGTCTACATTTGCTTTTTGAGAAAAACAGGTGCTTCTATTCTGCACATTTTTATCACCTCAGTGTGAAACACACTTAAAACATGTTTTGTTTGAAAATGGGAAGTTTTATTTTCATATTTACAGTATAACTCTCTTTTTACATACCCAGAATTTTTCATGACATTTACAACATTTTAGTCAATCCCATTAAATTTCCTATTTTCACAAGGTTAATTCACCCTGTTTCTGCATCAACATATTTTCCCTCTTATTTTTAATGAAACCGGATTTGTGGAGAAACCAATAGTGTGTTCACTTAAATCCCTATTTCATGTTTCATTATTGGGCATCATAAAGGCTTCTCAGATTTATGATTGCTTCATCAGCCAGTGCACCAATCGGCAGTTTCGTTTGAGCAACATATCTTTTCATGTCTAACATGATGCATTTTGAGACTTTATTCTTACTGTGAAGTGCAAACATTTCTGTAAGTACTTTTGTAGCATTTTATAAACAGTGAGAATAGCTTAGGTTACTTTTTCTGCACACAGGAAAGGAGAACAGAATATTATGACCTCAAAAGAATGACTCCAATGAAAGGCACAGACATCACAAAAATTATGTACATATTTATTCTTGATAATACTAATAAATTCTCTAATATTGTCCTGTGAAACAAGGAAAAATAAAAAAAAACATGCAACTTGTTCGATGTTTCATTATTTACTTAATGAATTGACACAAAGGCTTGCCGAAAACATCTATAATAATTAATGAAATTAGGTCAAATGTTTCTACTTCCTTTTGAGTTATTAGTCTGGTTGGCCTGGCATTAAAAACAACTTTCTAAATTCAGATAACTTTTATTACATAATAAGGCTCCTAAGTATTTTTACATATACATTAACTACGAAAATGCAAAGGGGGATCCTATAAGCAAATTTTACTACTGAAAACATTACCTACATCATATTTTCCACTTTTTAGACCACTGTGAAATCTAAGTGTGCAAGTGGGATTCTACTGTACTTTCATGCTACTGAGAGCATGTGCATCACTTCTTGGTATACCACATTAACGGGTTTTATTAAAAAATTCAATGGTAGTTACTTGTTTTGGTATATTGGGATTACAATACACCACCAGTTTCTTTCTGGTTTTTACAATATTTCATGACAACTTGCAGATACAATTTGTAGTAACTGAAAAGAAAATATAGGTTAATCTTTCTTGTGGGAGGTGGGGATGGGGGGGATCTATGAGAAAACAGCCAAGCTCACTATCTTATTTACACGACCAGTTTCTGCAGATTATACTGCCATCTTCAGATTTATAAGCATAGATTTGAAATCTACTCAACATGCTACAATAAACAATCAGAGAAACACACACCCTTAATATACATCCTATCCTATAGACATCAACCTGCCATTTTCATGTGCTATATCACAGCGGAAACCTTTTAAAATGTACCTGTTAACCAACATTGTTAGCATATCACAACATGAAATGTCAGTCACATCTGGCTTCAATTGATGTGGCCACAGTTTAAACAAATAATGATTAAATTTGTTATCAATATAACATTGAACCAGATGGCACTATGGACAACAATGACCAGAGGGTGAAGAAAATTAAGAAAAGCCATTTATTGTCAGTGCTGGATACAGTACTGGGTCATCTTTTAAAACTGACAATCTGAAAATGTTGTCAAAGAAGCAGGATATTGTACCAGTAAAACCCGCCGCATCTGCTGCCATTGGATGTGTGCCACGAACAGAGCAGCAAAATTAAAACCAACTGTTAATGCCCAGAAGAAAAATGAGCTGCCTTGTACAATGTGATGTTGGCAGCTAATGTAGTCAATATTGGTTATAAATTTGACCATATCACATTGAAGCAACACATGGGTAACACTTGAGGCACCCTAATAATAGTGGCGAACTTCATATTTCACATGTAAACGACAGATGAGTGATGTGATTGGATATCTTTTAAGTACATGTACTTCCACGACTTGTTTTAAATTATCCATATCGAGTACGATTTTGCATGTCTACTTGTTGATCCGATGACTGTTTTTGGTAGGTTAATCATTTCTAGAAAATTAGTTATTGAACCTTTTTTCCAATTAATTGAAAAGGTATGACATCATGAACACTGTGAGCTCAAAGGAGAAGTTACATTATTTTTTATTCAATCTAAACTATAGTTTAACAAGAAGTTTCATGTGGAATTTTTCAAAATTCTTTACCTATACAAGCAAACCTTTTTGCAACATTAATAATTATTTCTACTGAAGATTGTGAGTTTTAATGGATTTCACAATGTAGTACTTTATCAAAGTTACTTTTTTTTACTGCACCCAATTTGTTAGATTATGTACAAAATGATACTGCAGCCACTTAACGTTAAGGTGAAATTTCATGGGCTGAACTGAAATTGAAGTAATGCAAAGGGAGTACTAATTTGTGCGACTTCCATTAACACAATTACATTGTTACCAAAACATGACAGAATTCTGACAACCCCAGCAAGGTTCCACACAACAATTACAGTAACAAAGAAGTTGTCAGCAGGATAAGCCTTGCTACATGGGATTAATGTTAATTACAGCATCAGGTGTAAAAGCTTTAGAATAAAAACAAGACATATCATAAATAAATTTTATAGTACAAAATGCTACAGAAAATAATTTCACTTCTGAGAAATTTAACTCCGGATCCTACATTCGTTTGCAAGAAGAAATCCAGAAGCATATTTAAACAAGAGTACCTCACAACACAGTAGAATGAAGTTGTTTAGACAGTTTCTCCGTCAACTTTACATATTAAAATTTTATGCTCCACACTTTATATAACATATTTCACAACAGTTTTAACTACCAGTAAAACGTTAAGACATTCAGAAACCTCTCAGCAAATTTGTCCACTATCAAACTCTCAAAATTAAATATATTCACAAAGTAATTATTACAGTGGAGAGACATCACAAGGTATTCCCATCAAATTACTGAAAGAAACTGGTAGGAAGATTTAAAATAATTTTGCAGGCATACAGATTAAGAACACTGCACAAGTACCACATGGTACTCCCATAAAGAAACTAGGCCACATTTTGAATTAATATTCCTCACAATATGAGAATTGGTGATGATTTAAAAATGAAACTTAAATAACACACTGATTACAACATCTGATAATTGGAAGGTGGTATATTTGATCTGATACGTAAAAATACTGAGTATTCCTTCTGGTGCATTTTATATAACTTTCTTAAATATTTTGGCATTAGCCATATGAAGGGATTTGTTCAAAAAAGTTTTTTGAACGTATAAAACATTTAATAGTTTACATTTGTATTAGACTATAGTATAGATATTAAATAAACTAACAGAACATTATGAACTCCGTTTTTAAACTTTACAAGTTCATTTATTTTCAAATAGTGCAAATGAGTATCATGCCATCACTAAAATTAGCTACAGTTTCAGAAATGCAATTGTAAAAACTGTTTCACAGGATACAGCTTAGTTATGTAAATGGAAGAATGTTCTAAAAGTCATCCCCCCGCCCCTGCTCTTTAGCACACTCAATATAATAACGTGCATATGTCAAGATGAACTTGCACCACAGTCATTTACAGTCCACTGTTTATTGTTCCCCATAGAAAAATTAGTACATACATAATGGCAGAATTGCCAAATGTTATATCATAGAGCAATATCCTTTAAATCTTGTGGCAGTTCATTTTTGGGATGCTTATTTTCAAAATGCTGTCTGTATGTCTTGGGATCTGGCATCTGTGCCTGTAACAATGCATGAATGTAACTTTAAAAATGTTAATCAAGAACAATTTTGGACTAACATTAAAATTCAATGATGACAATACTTAGGTAAGTTCTGTTATGTAGTTGATCTTTCCGGCCTTTAACATTTGTGAAATCCAATAACAATCTCAGAACCTATTTTTATTCCAACCACAAGCACAATCATGATCAATTTGACCATTAGTACTTTATTACAATTATAAATGTCTACATAAATATCACATTTAATGGGTGTTTAATTTTCATCCAGCAAAATAGTACCAATGGAAGACACTATAAACATTGTAACCTTGTTTCCAGTATTCTACAGTATTTTGTTTTTGTGTAGTGGAGAAAAGAAAAAAAAAATTGCTTAGATCAATCAATTCAACTGTGTCACTTCAATCTTGCAGCTACAAATGAGGTACTCCAACTTTTGCAGAAACCACATAACTGGATACTCTGTTAAGCCCTGGTTAAATTCTATGATTATCAGAATCTAAACAGAAATGTTGGATTTGGAGAGGCACAACAACCAAATATGACATGAAAAATTTTTTTATACAGCAAATATTTGATCAACTACCAAGACCCAGACTAGTGCTATTCTTGCTTCCTCCATAATGTACTGTTTGGACTACATTTTCAACTAATCTGTACTGGTAATATAGCTACACTGATGAGTTGTTCAAGGTAGTAAAAAAAACTTTGCATTTTTAAAAGACAATGGAAACAAAAACATTGTTCACTCAATTACACACAAAAAGTAGTAGTTCCAATCAAATGTAGGATATGATACTGGAGCGAAAATACACTGAAGAACCAAAGCAAAATTGCAAACTATTCAACAAAATTCCTAAATTCACTCCAAGCTCTCAATCCGTCCTTGAGGGAAAAAAGCAAACAAATATCTAAAAAACAAGGGGCAATTCAGTAGTCATACAAATTGTTTCATTTATTTTAACTTTGAGTGGCTAATTTTTGGAAATAATTACAGTAAAGCATAAGCCAACACTGCAAAGTTAATCTGAAAGATTTATGTTCCTCAAACACAATTTTACACAAAGCTAACCAAAATTTCCACATGTTTGCTTTGCCCCATAACATAACTTTATTGTGTTATGAGAAGAGTGGTGGTGTTGAGAGTTCAAAAGAGACTTGGCATGACACCAAGTTCTCAGGGAAGCTGTATTCACCTGGCTATTTTACTGGGTGGTACTGTGACATCCACCAAAACAGTCCAGACCATGCCACTAATGATTCTCACATTTTCAGACCACTTAACAGCAGTCACAGTGGTTCAAGAGCCAGCCAGACTAATACTGCAAGGGCATTTCAAATTTAATGCTGTCATGGGACAAATGTGTGAACCAGTGTGGGGACTGAAACTAGTGTAAAATAGGAGGCATAATTTTAACAACCTGTATGTAACTTATTTTGGATAATAAATAGGGAGCACAGACTGATTTGCCCTTATGAATTTGAAGTTTTATATTGGCACCAATTTCAATTTGATTGTATGTCAAAGTTGTTAGATGTGTCACTGAGTCACTTGACATTTGGTGTCCTGGATCTGTATCATCGATATTCATCCGTTCATGAAGGTTTTCTTCTTCACATTCATGGCAATCTATTTCTTTTAGCATACCGAGAATTTCGGACATATTCTGGTCATCATTTTCAATCATACCTCGTGAATTTTCTTTTGTGTCCAAAATTTTATTCCAGGCTTTCTTCACATTACCTTCCTTTACAATATGCCATGCTGCGCTGATCATGTCAATATTATTGTGATTTCTTAAGAGACTTTCTTCTCCATCCTCTTCTCTTTATAACAATAACTTGCGCAAGAATTCTTTCCTGTAATATTGTTTGAACATCTCAATAATTACTTAATCAATGGGCTGTAATAAGGAGGTTACAGTAGGTGGAAGAAATATTGCCTTTATGAACTCTTCTTTTTCGTTTATCACATGACAGACGAGTTAGTGCATTGTCGAGGAGAAGTAGTGTTTTCTCCCTCTTTCCATTCTTTAGCTGATGAGCTTTTACAGAAGGTACGAAAATGTCCAGAAACCACTTCATAAAAATCTTACTATCCATTCAGGCACTCTTGTGAGGTGTATACAACAGGCAAGGCTGACATTAACATGCTTGAAAGAACACGTTTTTTTTACTTTTACCAATGAATAACATAGGCAGTCGCGTTAGCACAAGCCAAAGCTGTAATATGGTCCTTGCTTGTTTTAGGAGAAGGTGCTGCTAATTCATGACGTGAAACAAGAGCTTTTCTCGGTAAAGCTTTCCAGTTTTTTCAGCACTGTAAACGTTTGAGAGCATAATCTTCTTCCATTAATACATCCCTTAGTTTGACTTTGAAAGAATCAGCTGCTGAAGAATCAGCCGACAGTTTTCCCCCTGTATTGTAAGCTCACGAATGGCGTGTCTTGACTAAGCGTTTTACCCAGCTCGTGCTCGCTTTAAAGTCCGAAGAACTTCCAAGTTTTTCGTTGAGCTGCATTGCCTTCACACACAGAATGGGACCTGAGATAGATTCTCCTTGGGATCTCTTGTGTAAACCACTTGTAAACAGCATCATCTAGATCTGTGTTAGTGGCGAGCTTCATAGTTATAAAATTTGCTATACTCGTCTTGTTTTTTTTATATCCATAATTGTCGACTTCCCCAGCTGGTACTATTTGGATAAAGCGGTTGCAAATTCAACTACTTCTAGCCTTTTAATAATCTCATACTTGTCCCTCATTGAAAGGACAACAAGTTTACGTTTAAGCATTTTGTATGGTCAAGTTCACTTCTTCACGCAGCAGTACACAAGTGGGCGTGCAATCCTTGAAACTGTGCAGAGCGGCACGCCTAAACTAAGCTGGCACAGCTGTTGCTGTGAACAGCTTTGATACTGCTGCTACTTCTACTGCCAGTGCCAAGTCGACAGAAGTGTGCTGATTGTTGAAACACAGCGAAAATGTTCTGCCATCGGTGACCCAATGCAGCAACTACTGTGGGAAACTTGATTTGGGAGTGAGGGGGATGATGGATGGTAGGGTGGGAGAGGAACAGGTGCAAGCGAGTACCCAGTTCGGTTAAGCAGTCATTCGGTTGACCGACGTTCGGATAATCGACGCTCTACTGTATGTCTTGCAAGTTTACATTTGGATTAGTATAAACTGTTGGATGCAGCCTTTAATGAATTTCAGGGTTTTGTGGAATCTCATTGCTTTGCCAAGATCGCTTTTTTATCTACCACAATTATCTGTTTCGACTGAGCTTCCAGTCATCAGATCTGTGGAGCTGTGGCAAATCTAATCATACCAGTAACATGCAGCTCTGCCTATATGACATTCTGTGGCATTGTCAAATACACCTAACAACATAGTCATAATAAAAACCATTCATGGCACCCACATCATACACAGCCATGACTACACTTTTTCCCCCCCTTCTGTACTGTTGACTTTGTACCACATACATATAGTTGTGAAAGTTTGGGTATTGTGACAGTTTGAGTGTGGCGGTTTCCATTAACACAGATCCAGTACTAGACATCACATGAAATTTGAAGTTTCAGGTTTTAGAGTGTGGAGTCCTGGTAGCTATTTTACTATTTGAGCTACACAGGTGAAGTGTAAATTACAAGTTTCATTTTTGCATTTAATTTTAATAATTTCAGATAGTTTTTTTTTTTAGTTTTTTGTTTATCGGAATGGTGTCATTATTATTGTATATTTCATTCGTTCTCACCCAGAATCACATACTTCCACAGTTAATCTGTTAGTTCCATATGACTTACATATTTTGCACATTTTTTTGTTCAGTTGTGGGTGTAAAGGGTGACTGTGGTCACCAATGTGGACAATTTAATTGGGGATGTCTGCTATATTTATGGTGTCTTAGGGTCAAAGACAATTGGTCCCAACTTTGAGTAATTATTTTGACAACTACAATTATAATGCAATCAAATTAGATGCTATACACATTATCAACTGCACATTCTTTTATTCAGGAAACCACCACCACCACCACCACCACCACCACCAATAGGAGGTGAATAAAATATGAACACCTAAAAATAGATAATTCTTATTACGAGTTGCCAACTACTATGAGAAAAGATTTAATTGAGGAAAAGATCCATAAAACATAGTTTCTAAGCCATCCGCTGGTTCCTTCAACGATGCTGGAGCTGTAAATTGGGGCCTCACACACTGCTCTAGAACTCCATCTCAATTATGTTGCTACAAGACAATTTAGCTGACCAATGGAGGTCAGAGAGAACACATTTTGGAATATGACAGTTTGTTAGCAAAATGTTAACCATAGAAGTAGTTTGTTGTTGAGGATGATATATTCAGAGTTGTCTGATCTGACCAGTTAAGAATAATGACGGGAACAATTTAATACAATATACATATTGAAATCATGACAACCTACACCATTCTTGACTCTGGAGCAGGCACGTCATATAGTAAGCTTATTTTGGGTTTTCAATACATAAACTCATTTGTTTGTATGAAGCAATGTAACTATGATCAATCCGACCATATTATATACTACCAATAATCAAGGCCCAGGTTTTATGCTTGGCAACTTTAGCCCTTCCGAGAATATTAATCTAACATGGTGTGACCATTATGACCACACATTTTTATCAACTTGAGATTTAGCCAGCTCTGTTCCCACTGTTATGCATATTGGTCCATTAGCTTTGGGTTTAATTGTCAGCTTGTATAATGTGAGTTACATCTTTCCAAAATTCTGTTATTTCGACAGACTGTGTTCCATTTTTGTTACATATTTTTGATATTTGCAGATTTGAAGCATTTGGAATATGGGGGAACTTAGTAAATCTCCAGGAGACCGCGTGAACACAATGCATGCATGAGATGTCCCCAGGACTTCAAGCATTGAAAAATTTATATTTTGTTAAGAAATTTGTAAAATGTTATGGATCATTAATTTCATTATTAGCTATTGGAAAATGTATAAAATTTTTAGTTTATGAGGTGTGCAGTTGTTCTAGATATATCAATTTCAATTTGCCAATGCTCAATGTTAATGCATTGTATTTTCATGATTATTTACCTTGTATTAAAGGCTCATTTTCAAAAATAAATAAATAAAAGGCATTGACATTCCTAACATTTTACCGACCAAAAGAGGTTACACTGACATCAGTATTTAGTATCCCATGTTTGCCACTAATTTAGTCAAAGGTTCAGGTCCAACCGTACTGTTATAAAAACTATTTCTCAAGTGTGTTCAGTTTTGCAGTTATTTTTGTTGTAATTTTATGTTGTCTGACCACATTCATTCTTAATGTTCAGTCAGTAATTGGCATTTAACTTCAATTTCTGCCTACTATCACTCTTCACACCCCCATGAACAAGGCACTGCCAAGGTAAGGTGGTTTGCGTGTCCAAACAATACAAATAGCCATACCATAGATGAAACCACAGTGGACGGGTATCTGGAGATACCAAATGTGTGGTTCCTGAAGAGGGCAGCAGCCTTTTCGGTAGTTACACGGGCAACAGTCTGGCTGAACGAGTTGGCCTTGTATCATCAGCTAATGTGGCTTTGCCACACTTATTGCAAATGGCTAAAAACAAGGGAAAACTACAGTCGTTACTTTTCCCAGGGACCTGCAACTCTACTGCATGAATATATGATGGCATTCTCTCAAGTAAAATATTCCCCCATTCGGAACTATGGACGGGGACTACTAAGGAAGATGTCGTCATCAGGAATGTTAGATCCCATAATTGGGTATGGAGATTAAAAAATTTAAAAAGGGAAATGGATAGGCTTAAATTAGATATAGTGAGGGTTTGTGAAGTTTGGTGGAAAGAAACAGGATTTCTGGTCAGGCAATCAGTTCAGGGTATTACAGGAATAGGTCAGATAAGGAATAAGAAAATAGGAATGTGGGTAAACTACCATGAGCAGCACAGTGATCGTATTATTGTTGTCAAGAGAGATATGAAGCCAATACCAACCACAGTAGTACAAGTTTGTATGACCACTAGCTCTGGCAGTGAGATCTAGGAAATGTATGAGGAGGTAAATTATTCTGGGGAAATAAAACAGGCAGCAGGGGACAAAATAGCTGGAAAGGCAAGACCTACAAAAAATCCTTGGATATCACAGGAAATACTAAATTTAATCAATGAAAAGAGAAAATATAAAAATGCAGTAAATGAAACAGAAACTGGAGTACAAACAATTAAGAAATGAGATTGACAGGAAGTGCAAAATAGCTAAGCAGGAGTGGCTAGAAGGCAAAAGCAAGTCAGTAGAACAATGTTTAAATAGGGGAAAAATAGATGCCACATACAGGAAAATTTGGAGACGAGAAAAGCAGTTGTATGAATATAAAGAACTCCGATGGAAAACCAGTTCTCAGCAATAGGAAAGCTGGAAGGTGGAAAGGAGGCTCTACAAAGGACATGAACTTGAGACAATATTGTAAGAAGGGAAGAAGATGTAGATGAAGATGAAATAGACAATACTAACAGAAGAATTTGACAGAGCACTGAAATACCTAAGTCGAAACAAGGTCTTGAGTGGACGACATTCCCTCAGAACCACCGAATTCTGTGAGAACCAGCCGTGACAACTATTTCATATGGTGCGTAAGATGTACAAGACACTCAGACTTCAAGAAAAATGTAATAATCACCATTCCAAAGAAAGCAAGTGCAGACGGGTATGAAAATTACAGAATCATCACTTTAATAAGTCATAGTTGCAAAATACTAATTATTTACATAAGGATGGAAAAGCTGGTAGAAGCCAACCTTGGGGAAGACTAGTTTGGATTCAGGAAAAATGCAGGAACACTGGAGGCAATACTTTACGGCTTATCTTAGAAGCTAGATTAAGGAATGGCAAACCTGTAATTTCTAGCTTTTGTAGATTTGGAAAGAGCTTTTGACAATGTTGATTGGAATAGACTCTTTCAAATCTTGAAATCAGCTGGAGTAAAATATAGGGAAAGGAGGGTTATTTATAACTTTTACAAAAATCAGACAATATTTATTAGAGTTGAAGGGCATGGAAGGGACACAGAGGTTGGGAAGGAAAGAAGACAGGGTTGGAACCTATCTCCGATGTTTTTTCAATTTGTTCATTGAGCAAGCTGTAAAGGAAAGCAAGGAGAAATTTGGAGAAGGAATCAAAGTTCAGGGTGAAGAAATAAAAACATTGTGTTTTGTCAATGACATTGTAATTTTGTTACAGACAGCAAAGGAACTGGAAAAGCAGTTGAACGAGATGGACAGTGAGTTGAAAGGTGCATACAAGATCAACATTAACAAGGGTAATGGAGTGCAGTCTTAGAAAATAAGGTGATGCTGAAGGACTTGCATTAGTTAAGAAACAATAAAGGTGGTAGATAAATTGTTACTTTGACAGTAAAATAAATAATTGGTGCAGTACAGAGGATATCAAATGCAGAATGGCAATGGGAAGAAGTGTTTTTGAGAAAGAAATTGGTCAACGCCTAATATTAATTTACGCATATGGAAGTCCTTTCTGAAAGCATTTGTGTAGAGTTGCTTTGTATGGGAGTGCAACATGGACTTTAAACAGTGCAGACAGGACGAGGATAGAGGCTTGTGGTGCTACAGAAGAAGGCTGTGCGGCAAATTCGAGAACTTTGTTTTTAACACTTCGAAAGTTCACAGCTAATATTTTGATAGGCTAATTATTGTGGTGAATGTGGTCTGAATTCACTGTCAATGTTGGCAGTTGAGTGCTTATTGGAGCTAGTGCCTAGCCTAAAAAAGCCCCATGTGCACTCCACAAGTGCTCTGCTACCTGAGTAGCCATTTCCTTAGTGTAGTGCATCCCTGATCGATTTAGGGGCATCCTACTATTCCCCACCTGATAAATCTAGACACCTGCAGCCATGACTGACAGTCAGCAAAGCCTCTGTTTCAGACCCTCCACTCGGCTCCAAACCAAAGGACCCCAATCAACCCTGGGAACAATGCTACACATCGACAGCTCCGCTTGCACCCCCAAGTGCGAGGGCAGCAGCCATCACCAAATCCGCCAGCCACCTGTAGGACCTGAGGATGTCCTCAGAACCCAAACAAAGTGTCAATGGTGCTGACGTGAGTCACGACTTGCAGATGACTGCATCCTGTACGCTCTATAGCCAGCAGCAAGACCACCTCCACATCTCGGATGAGACCCACCTGGCAAACACACCACGTGCACATTCCTTCCAGATCTCTCTTATCTACCTAAGGGGCTCCATCATGCACCTAACATTGGAGCTCTCAATAACTAAATATTCTGCCCCTGTGCATCTGCTCAGGTGCTGCTGAAGGAGTGGCCCCACATGCGCTCACAGGATGAACGGGCGTGGCCCCCAAATTGGCCTTCCATCTTTAACGACACGTATGCCATACAACCCGCCACTACCCTTGCAGAGAGGGCAGGTTGACCACTCCGGTACATCTGAAGGTGCCTTGACAGCAGGGACAGAGGGCAAAGCATGAGAGACCTGAGATGTCCCCTCAGTGCACCAGACTCCCCACTGCCACTGCACCCCGAGACAGTGGCCTGAAGACAGCTCACTGTAGCCAACAGCAAGCTCAGCTTCCTGTGAACTGCGGTCAACTACTCCTGCATCCACAAACAGCAGATACACATCCTATCCAACTGACTAAAGAGTAGAGAAGTAATTTTTAATTAGTCTGGTACTTTAATAAAGATGGCTGGCAGCTGACTACTGTACTGCACCAGTGGTAACAATACTGTCAAAACAATGAAACTGTCTGGCTGTTTTCAAAATAAACAAGAAAATATATGGAATATTGAAAAGTGAAAAGTTGATACTTAAATTAGGTAGCTTTGAGCACAAATTAAATCTGCCATATACATGAGAATAAACCTCTTTAAAAAATAAAAACCAGAACACTAATGAAAATTAAGAAATTGATTGGCAACAAAATTTCGCGCATATTAAAATATGATACTTAGCGTTCTGAAACTTGACAGTGGCAGCAGCTGGCAGTGGACGCCAGAAAGAGGTATACTCTTACATGATCTTGAAACAGTGAATGCTGTTCCTGTTATATAGTTGACAGGTTCTGGTTTTACCCCAATCTGGTCAAATTAATTATTGTGAAGTACGAGTTAACCCAAATAGAAGTTTGAACTTGAGGTTTATGTAATTCTTGTGGTAATTTTTAAGTTTGGCATAAATGTAATTTTTAGTCTGAGCCAATTAAGATGTATAACAATGTGCCATTTGGTACATTAGTGGTTTACCTGGCAAAGTTAGACTAATAGCAGAAATGAAGCATCCAATTTTTATGTACATTATATCACAGTTCAAGGAAGTAAGGAGGGGAGATTAGCGTTTAATGTCCTTTCCACAGGGCGGTCATTAGATGGAGCTCAAGTGTTGATGTTTTTGGGTAAGAATGGGGAAGGAAATCTGCCATGCACTTCTAAAGGAATGTGCCCAGCATTTGCCTGGAGTGAAGTAGCAAAATCACAGAAAACCTATATCTGGATGGCCAGAGCCAGATTTGAACCACCGTCATCCCAAATGTCAAGTCTACTATGTTCACTCAGACTGCGAGCATCACCTGATGAACTGTGACTATCTGAAATTAGAATTCTTGAGCTAACAAGTAACTTTCCTCTTTAACAAATGCCTTTTCAGTTATTATAAAACAGGGCAACAAATTAGATGAATTGGGCTGCCCTAAAAGCAGCTTACTACACTTATTGCATGTTATTACTATAATTTCTGAATGATTGATGGCCGAGTGAAGCATTTCAAATTTACAAGTGATTGCTCTACACTCCCTCATATAAATATTGAGAGTGTTCTATATATTTGCACACGACCCCTTGTATACAACATAAGAAGTTTAAACAACCCAATTGGAATGATACTCCACCAATGTGTTGATACAAGAGTACAATTACATTGCTCTTGGCCTACACTTTAGAATGCTGCTCATTTTCCATAAATCAGGAATATCGATGTACAATTTTTGAAGTCCCTGCATCAAATACGTATGGATGAAACAACGTGATGGAGAACAATCTTGGGGACAAAATGTTCACCTATGTCTACTGGCAGTGATAAGATACCTTTATTGAATTCAACAGCCATGGGACAGACTAACGAACTAGCAATGTCATTAAGCAGTTGTGCTTAATCTTACCTTTCATAGGATTGGTAAGGTGATTTTCCAACAAGAAAATGTCTGACCCCTTTCATGTATAAGAGATTACTGGATTATAGGCAATACATAAACCATAAGCACAACAGTTATGTTTACAATCTGCCACCCCTCAGGGGGATAACTCCTAATGATAAAGTGCAGTTTATGCATATGTGACTGGAACTTTAGGTTTAGACATTGGCAACAGCAGAAGGAATGATAGGTGAAGGCAGCCAAACAGCAGTTGGAGGGAGAGGGGGGGAGGAGCGGGAGCAGCAGCAGTAAGAAATAGCTTTAGGCTTTATCATCTGCAAACAATTCAGCACAGTGGATGTATACGTTTTTAGATCAACGTAACAGTATTTTAATTGACAAGGAATAAAATTTATTAGTGACTACTTGCAGTTAATTGACAATATTTATTACCATTACATCCATGTAGTCAATGGTTCTCTGTATACATTTCTGATTTGTTATCTGGTAGAATATCTTTGTAAATACAAATTGCTACCAGATTGCAAATTGGAAAAGTACATTGAGAACCATTAAATGCATAGGTTTAATAGTTTTACATATTTTAAATTGACCACAGTTGTTCAGTAACAGATTTTATTCTGTGTCTAAATACTGCAATAGCTTGAGCTAAAAGTATTTACATCCACCACACCAATTTGTTTACATTGCCAAATACACTGCAGACAAATGCCAGGACACATTCTAAAACCAATACCAAATTTACTAGATATCAAACACACAATCGTATTGGCCACCTGAATGTAACTAGTCCTTGGCTGCCTTCACCTCCCATCATTTACAGTGCCACTGCAACGTCTACACCTGAAGTGCCTGATGCATACACATTAACTGCACTCTATACCAGCATTACTGATAAGAGTGCAACCATGTTTGCACATCAATATTCTGATTTGCCTAATATTCAACTATTTTCTGAATTTACCTTGCACTTTTAGATTTAGGCTAATTGCATTGAATAGGGCCCAAATACAGATTAATCTTACAACAATTATTTTACTAAACTCCAACTTCCACTGTTCAACCTACTATAAACCTCTGACTTCTACAGGTAAATCATTTAACAGAAGGAATAGGTACTAACAAGCCAAAGCACACAATAGCCGTTAAGATACCTTTTTTCGCTATGGGAACAATAAGGCATTTGTATGCTAAATGCAGCACTAATGGAAAAATGGGAAAATATGGGTGTAAGTGCTGTTTATGAGTGCACAAATGGTGCTTTATGTTTAGATATTGGCAACAATGCGATGGATGATGGTATTAATGTTTGAGCGGCAAATGTGTATTTCATTGTCTAGTAAATTTGGTGTTAGTTTCAAAATTTGTTTTGGCGTTGGTGTGCAGTGTTTTTGGAAATGTAATTGATATTTAATTTATAATCCAAACTAACTGTGATATTTATATCACCATCATCATTTACAAACACACATATATGGTACAACTGTGATATAGCCTACCGAACAACCAACCACTGACGTGTATTTATGAGGATAATTTACTCACCGGGCAAGGGTGTACCAACAACCTGTCAACCATAGAGCAGGAACAGCATTAATTATTTATTGGTGAACAGGAAAACACTCAAAACTCATTAACAGAATGAGGGAAATCTGTGTCCATCATTAAATAACTAAGAATGCTGTTCCTACTTTACAGCTGAGTTCTTGACTGACCCTTGGGCAAGGAGTATATTAATTATTCCCTTAAGTGCTGCATATTTGCAAACCATAACAATATTTCTTATTGGCCACAAACAACTCCAGTCATTTGTAGCGTCGTCGCCAACATCTACATGCCAAGCACCAGTTGCCGACTTCTAAACTGCAATTTACCCAAATTTTTTGAAAGTCATTAAAACTGAAAAGCCCACAAGATTTGCAAACAAACTGTAGCTACTGGCAATAGTGTCAAAGAGATAGTAAATAGTTGTAAATGCCATCAGACCATAATAAATGGAGTAAATGTAGATGAGGTAGGTTCTATATAGCTCATAACTAATACCTACAAGACTGGCTTAAAAGTCACCCAGGATGTGCTTCGCAGTCTGCAGTTTCTAACAAGTTTTTCGAAAATTTCTTTCTAACCATTAATGCAATAACAGTTTGCTGTCTTATGTGAAACCTTATCTATTCCCAAAAATTTAATAATAAATATTACAAGTTAGCAGATACAAATTTTTAGTAAATCAAGTTATTAAAAATTGAAATAAATAAAAGCCTTGTACACATGATTCTTACAGATAATCAGCTTCTCCTTCTGAACTAGACTCTACAATTTCCTCTTCTAGGGCATTGAAGAGATCACTCCCATTTAAATTTGGCATGTCGAGAATATGCAGAGTACTCAGACAGTAACTCTGATAGCATACTAAAGTAGTGTAGGACTCAACAGATCTAGGAATACAAAGCCCTTTTGTCGTGTACAAATATTTAAAACCCAACTCACTATGTGGCAGTACAATGCTGAGAACCTTCCTTCATTTTATATAGAACTACCAATAGGAGGCAGGTTGCACAATTGCAGCTACAAATTTTTTACTTTTGCCCAAGTCAGATTCTGGCACTATCCACAATGCGTTGAAGAGTGGACACTTTAGTGATAAATAACATGACACGTGTTGGCTAGAGAGAGAATCTGTTGAAATAAAGATCAGTGTAATAGAGCACTGGAAATACTAAGTGTCAGCTTTGACCATCTCCAGACTTCACAGACACCTCAAGAGATTAAAGTAAGATTAAAATCCAAAACAATTTTCCAATTAAGTAGTCAAGTTCTTACTTTGACCATATTACTACTGGACAGGGAAGGGAAAAATGTGTTTATACATTACATGGAACATATTTGCAATCAGTTTAACAAATGTGTTAATATAGTTGCTATATCAGAGTGAGCATGCTGGCTTTAACTAAATAGGCCCTACTTCATGGCAACAAATTGCGTCGATAGGAATTTGTTTCACCAATGAAAACGATAGAATCAGCATTATTTAATAAAAAAAGTTTATTAATAATTTATCTTGATAACTGTTTAAGACTATACTACATAAGCGCAACAATGCCTTTGAAAAATCTTCCATCTAGGAAGATTTATACTAGGGGCAATATACATTTGTGTACAAGGAAGCTAAATAAATGCCTTCAATCTTATTTGCACTTTGGGTACTCGAAACTTTCATTTAATAATATTTACCTTGCACACTACACAGACATGCACAAGCGCCGCTTGTGCAGCTTTCTTCTGGGTATTCGCATTGTGACCCTGCTGCTTTTTCTGTTTCGCCAACTTTTCAGCAGCGCGGGCCTGAGATTGCAACTTTTGTTGTCCTCGTGCCATTGCAAACTAGGAAAAACAGAACGCATCCTATATTTCATGGTAGACAATCAAAATGACATTAGCTTACGAATGATGTCAGACCTGTTTTGAAACGCTTATTCATGTTTCAAAACAGACTGACTTAATTTATTGCAACATACAAAAAATTGGTAATCATGAAATAAAGTTACAACATATGATCAAATTCCAATTAAAAATCCCGCTACTCCAGGTCACAAAGCACGCCGTGCAAATAATGAGAGCAGCTAGTGTGTCAAGTCAATGTCCTATATCAGCTTTATGAATCGCCATAGATTACGTATCTAACAAATTATGCATTCCATTAATTACAAAGTTAAATACAATACTTACGCACTTCGCAACGATTTTGCCACGACTCACAAGAAATGTCCAACTTCAATCCAAATTCTAACGATGCAACACCTTTCACGAAAGCAGAAGCGTTTCCGAAATTTATCGCAGATAACAAAAGTGCTGCCAACTTTAAAAATTTGAATGAAGTGTGCCAACTCAATTTCTTGTTTATCCAACTGATTTTGTTAGCACTGACAAGAATTTATTTTTTATACTTTCATAAATGACAGTACGTTTTATATGAATCCCTAGAGACTTCTCAAAATAGATAGGCACTCGATAATATTGATAACTTGAAAATTTTTCTAAAATGGGTAAGTAGCTGAAAAAGGTAACAATTAATTTATAAGCTGCTAAACAAATCTAATACATTTTATAAAAGTGAGTTCTAGCTCTACATTTGAAATATTCAACGGTATTTAAAAACTCAGGACTGCCAACATTACAAAATCTCTGACGAAAGTACAAAAGAAGTTTTTGTTTACAAACACAATTTGACAAATTACAAGATTGTGAAATGTTTCGCGCATTTTCTAAACGCCACAGTGAAGCTAATAATTTGAAGCTTATTAGTACAGATATTTTACACGAATAAAAACGAAATACTATGTCTGCAAGGTAGGTGCACTTCTTAAAAAAAGTCACAATTCCATGCAACTTCTTTTTCATCACCTGCCTTATAGGAATGGAAAATCGTTTGCCTTTTTTTTCCATGGATGAGAACTTATAGGCCTAAACACTGGGATAGAAAATTATATGGACCACAATAAAATATTCGAATTCTCACGGCAGCATGATTTGGTTAATTAGTGATGTTTTCGGATAAGCCTTTTCATAAATAGTGCAAATTAAAGACCGCGTGTGAATGAACAGTGAATGTCTGTGCACAGTAAGAATATTAAGCCTGTATTTGAATTGATAGTTATCTACGCAGTAATATACGGGGAAGCCAGTTTCAGGTGAAGGAGTGCAGTACACTCTAGTGCATTGTATAAATAGTGTGAATTAACTGTATGCTTTACTGATTCTTAATTTCATTGTATTCCAAGTTTCGTGCCAAATGTAACTAATTTATATGTATGGTTAAATAAATTTCAGTTATTACAAAACTAACGTAAAATTCTTGTAAAGACGTGATAACTAGGCTATATGGAATTATTTCTCTGTTTTACACTGGCAAGATTCATCTGAATATTTAATTGAATATTAATTTCTATGCAAATATGCAACATTATTCTGCAAAACAACACATAGGACTGAGAGCCAATGACTGCTTTATTTTATTGTAGTTTTATGCTTCTTGTGATGTAGCCAATGATGGTTACAAATTTTATTTGCCTCTTTTGTTTAGTTCAAAGATAGAGATTAATCTGCAGGTAACCATTGGTACTGAAATTGGTCATTGAATAAACGAGAAATTGGTGATCATGGAGTTGTGAAATTTAAATATTTTCAAACTTTGGATTGGTGTTATCTTCAAAGTCACCCTCCTTCAAGTTGGAACATACATTTTGAGCAAGTATGGCAGGCAAACCTTTTAAATTTAACCCACATTGCAAATTGTTTGCAAAATTCTAAGCAAAGGCATCAGAACATCGAAATTTATTTTCTAGGAAAAATAATCTCCTCCAGCAATGAGATAACAACTATTTAAAATATAGGAGAAGTTAATTAACAATTGCCGAAACTTTTAATAGGCTGTCTGTTTCTGTCAACATTGGATAGTTAAGGTTTGAACAGTTGGAAAGTGGTATATACTCAGTCTTTGTGTGGCCAAATGAGAAACTACCTGATTGGGAAGTAGAATCTCTTGTCATTAAATTGGTATCGCCCAGGAGAGTGGTGTGCTTACCAGACACCCCTGCGTATTTGCATCCAGTGATGCCCACAGGTCGAGGAAGAGTCAGCAGTCGAATCAGTACTATGATTGTGTTAAGATTGTGTTCGGTTTTTCAATGTATTTGTTGAGAACAGTAATTTCCTAGAGATCCTACACTCTTGATATTCAGTCTGCTGGTACTTGTTGTATTATTCTCTCCCCAGTTCTAAATTGAGCACTTCCCTTTTGCGAATAAGAATGAAAGCTATGCTAAAAAGAGTTAGAGTCATTAGGCACAGCAATAATCAAAGTTTTCTTCTGATACCGTTCCTCTCGAAAATTCTCTACATACTGCATAAGTGTCTCAATGGCAATTTGTCCTTTCTGTTCACTTAGTAACTTATCAACTGAATGCAGTAGTTCAGGATCTAGGCTTAGATTTAACATTATAAGATTTGCTGTGGGTAGCACTTCCATTGCTTCTTCTGGGCAGTACAAATGAGACTGTTACAGATTCAAGTGGATAATTCCCGATACGGTACCTGGTAACTGAAAATATGGCCACTCTGTTTCACTAGACGTTCCATTTACCTGCAGTCCACTTCCTTCTAGCTCAATTCTTTTTACAAAACACCCTGCCTGATAAAAAAAAACAACACATTTTCCTCCAGTGGTTCCACCACACACAAAACTTCTGTGGGTTTTTCATGGGGTGTCTTCTTATCAACACTTTATTCAACCGACATTTCACAAGCTTAACACAGACTGGTTGAAAGTAATTGTTGGTGGTGGCCGAGAGGTCGATTATTGCTATCACCACCACACGGCCTCCCCCCCCCCAACCCCTCTGCAATACTGAGTACTCTAATTGAGGTGAGGGCATAGGATGGGGCAGGGTTGGGGGGGGGGGGGGCAACAGCCAGCGATGGTTGTGTGTGTGTGTGTGTGTGTGTGTGTGTGTGTGTGTGTGCGTGTGCGTGTGGAGTCTGGGTGATGGACAGCTCCACAGAGTTGTCTGACAGAGGCAACAGTCCTGAGGTGAGAGGGCTGCCAAACCCAAAGCACCAGCTGGCGTGAGGCTGAGGGTTACGCAGGCAGGAGAGGAAGTACCACTCTAACCACACCCGAGGGGAGCAGAAAAGCTTGTGTGGTGTCCAGATTCAATGAAGCAGGAGGGGAGAAACATTTTAGTAACTCATACCTACATTGCTGGGGAGGGGGGAAAGCACTGATGGCCATACACAGTATGAAAATCGAGCCTTTGTGCAAAAAAATTATAATGTCAGAAGAGAGTTTGTGAGGGATAGAAACCTTTAACTCTAGGTCTGGGGCCTCAGGAAGAGGTTGAATGCTGAAGCCTCGGAAGGGGGAGGGGAGAGTGAGGAGAGACCTAGAATGGAGAGGCAACTCAAGCAGGAGGAGGGGAAGGCAGAGGCGCATTGGCAGCAGATGACGGAGAAGCCTAAGAGGCAGGAAGACAAGAATCTGCCTCGAACGTAATGAGAGGAGGTAAGGGCTCGACATGAGCAAGTGTAATGCCACTTAGTGGGGGGGGGAAGTGATTGATAAGTAAGGTGAAGATGTTTGCGGAGAGCCTGAGGGCCCATTGAGGGTCCAAGTAATGAGGACTGAGTGGAGGACAGACCGTATCGTCCTGTAGCATGACAAACTCACGAGATTCCAGGCTCTTGGGAAGAATGACCTGTTGAGGAGTGTGACTGGAGGGAGGTGGAGGGCAGATCCTCGCGCACCCAGTCTACCAGGGTGGGGAGGTCAGACGAGTAAGGAATGGGAGAGGGGAAGAAGAGTTCACTAGGTAAAAGTACAGTGCCACAGAAGTCCTCTTTCTAGGTCGCTCGTAACTCGAGCGAAACAAGGGGAAGTGCCTCCATCCACAGTGTCGTGGCACCGGAGAGCGTTTTAAGGGGTCTGTGCCACCCCTCTACCAGCCTGTTGCTTTGGAGGTGGTAGGCAGTGGTGTGGATGTGTTTGATGCCGCAGGGGTGGCAAAGGTCAGAAAAGAGAGCGGATTTGAACTGGTGGCCTTCGTCTGTGGTGATGACCAAGGGACTGCCGAACCAAGAAACACAAGAATGAAGGAAGGCTTTAGCCACTGTCTCTGCTGTGATGTTGGTGAGAGAGGTGGCCTCAGCCCAGCGGGTCGTCCGATCAATAGTTGACAAGACATAGCGGAAACAATCAACCAGAGGAAGAGGGCCGATGAGGTTGATATGGACATGTTGAAATCTGCCCACAGGAATGAGGAAAGACCCAAAGGAGGGGAGATGTGGGAGGTGATTATGTTGCGTTGGCAGGGAATGCAGGCCTGAGCCCAAGCTTGACAGTCTCACTTGACATCTCACCAAATGAAACGTTCAGTGACAAGTCTGGTCAAGGGGCAGATGCCAGGGTGCAAATGCAGTTTTTGGAAAATCTCACAATGTAAGGGGCGAGGTATGAAGGGAAGAAGCTTGACCATGGAATCACCAGACCAGTGTGAAAGTGCTTAACCCTTTCACGTATGACATGACAGTGCCCCCAGGCTGATGCCGCACACTTGTATTTTATAGAGCGACACACATCGGCACATTTAAATCGCGCGCGCGCGCGCGCGCGAACGCGCGCGGGAAATACAGGCTTCGGGAAGTTTGTGACGTAGGGGTTTTTCCGCGGGGCTGGAAAACCGGAAGCCGAGTCGTGCAGAGGAAGGGGAGAGTCGCGTGGACTGCCGAGGACGGTGGAGCGTGGTTGCTCGTCATGGCATTTTCTGTAAAAACGTGGGATAGCTTTTCGCGGCTGAAGTACCGTTTTTTCGTATGCCTTTTGAGTTAAATGATTCCGGTGTGTGGGCCAAAGTGCGAAGTTGCGTGGGAGCTCGAGTCACAAAAAACATCTTTATAAATTTAAACACGTGCATAGAAAAATTAAACGTATTTAAAACAACATCTGTGTGATGAACATTATGTTTTCGCAACTCGCCCTGTACGCCCATAAGTCTGTATAATTGGTATGTACTTTTGTTTATCAATTGAAAAATGTATTAAGGCGCACGTGGACGGAACAGCACCAAAGCGGGAATCATTTAATATCATCCCCTAAACGACCACAAAACGTTTTTCCACCAGAAAGAGGGAAAAGCATGTTCCGCCCCGTCGCACACGGCTACGAGGGCCACACTTCCACTGCGGCTGACGGCGGCGGCTGTGCTGCCTGCCCGGCCGGCGGGCCACTGACTCAGCCGGCGGCCTCTGTAGGCTGTGGTGCTCGCAGTATACAAACACTCCACTGAAAAAAGTGTTACTAAATCAGTTTAGCGTAATACGGACACACGGCTTACACCTGCTCATAACAATCGCAAAGAACCAACCGAAGCTTTCTGTTATAAGTTTATCCTGTGCTGAAAATTGGCTTCTTCAGAAAAATTATCAGAACTTTTTATTTGCCACAAATACATTCAAGGTACATGGTTTCAGAGAATGCTGCTGCTAATGAAAATATCACAACTCTGACTATTCTTACTGTAATCTGTACATATTATAATAACATATGAATGCATTGCTTCTCCTCCTAAACTACTTCACTGATATGAACCGTATTTGTTACACATATTTCTTATAGTTATAGAACTATTGCTGTGGGCGTAAGAATCACCTATGACAGATATTTCAAGAGATACGTCATTTTGAACAATGAAATCGGTGAAAATTGCCACAGTATGCAATAATTCCTAAACCAATGAACCAACTTCAACCAGATTTGATACAAATATTCTTTACCGTCAGAAAACAATCACTGTTGTTGTTGTTGTTGTTGTTGTTGTTGTCTTCAGTCCGCAGACTGGTTTGATGCAGCTCTCCACACTACCCTGTCCTGTGAAAGTCTCTTCATCTAAGAATACGAACGGCAACCTACATCCTTTTGAATCTGCTGACTATAATTGTCCCTCGGTCTCCCTCTACAATTTTTACCCCACACGCTTCCTTCTAATGCTAAGTTGACAATTCCTTGATGTCTCAGAATGTGTCCAACCAATATGTCCCTTCTCTTTGTCAGGATATGCCAGAAACTCCTTTTCTCCCCGATTCGGTTAAGCACCTCCTCATTAGTTACGTGATCTACCCATCTAATTTTCATCATTCGTCTGTAGCACCACATTTCAAAAGCTTCTATCATCTTTTTATCTGAACTCCTTATCATCCATGTTTCACTCCCATACAATGCTACACTCCAGACAAATGCTTTCAGGAAGGACTTCCTAACACTTAAATTAATATTAGATGTTAACAAGTTTCGCTTCTTTAAAAACGCTTTTCTTCCCATAGCCATTCTGCATTTTAAATCTTCTTTACTTCGGACATCAGAAGTTATCTTGCTACCCAAATAACAAAATTCATCTACTACTTTTATTGTCTCTTTACGAAATCTAATTCCTTCACCATCACCTGATTTTCTGACATTGCATTCCATTACCTTCGTTTTACTCTTGTTAATGTTCATCGTATATCTTCCTTTCAAGACACTGTCCATCCCATTCAACTGCTCTTCCAGATCTTTTGCGGTCTCTGACAGGATTACTATGTCATCCACAAACCATACAGTTTTTATTTCTTCTCCCTGCACTTTAATGCCCTCTCCAAATTTCTCCTTCCATTCCTTCACTGCCTGCTCAATGTACAGATTGAACAACATTGGGGAAAGGCTACAACCCTGTCTTACTCCCTTCCCAACCTCTGCGTCCCTTTCTTGCCCTTCGACTCTAATAACAGCTGTCTGGTTTTTGTATAGGTTGAATATAACTCTTTGCTCCCTATATTTTACCCCTGACACCTTCAGAATTTGGAGGAGTGTATTCCAGTTGACATTGTCAAAGGCTTTCTCCAAATCGACAAACACTAAAAATATAGGTTTCCCTTTCCTTAGCCTATCTTCTAAGATAAGTCGTAATGTGAGTATTGCCTCCCGTGTTCCTACATTTCTCCTAAATCCAAACTGATCTTCCCCGAGGTTGGATTCCACAAGATTTTCCATTTGTCTGTAAATAATTCGTGTTAGTATTTTGCACCCATGACTTATTAAACTGATAGTTCTGTAATATTCACACTTGTCTGCACTTGCTTTCTTTGGAATTGGAATTACAATATTCTTCTTGAAGTCGGAGGGTATTTCCCCTGTCTCATACATCTTGCATACCAGGTGATACAACTTTTTCAGAATTGGCTCTCCTAACGACATCAGCAGTTCAGACGGAATATCATCTATTCCAGGGGCCTTGTTTCGACGCAACGCTCTGTCAAATTCTTCTCGAAGTATCATATCTCCTATATCATCTTCCTTAACTTCATCTTCCATTTCTAGAATACTACCTTCAATTTTATTTCCTTTGTATAGGCCCTCTGTATATTCCTTCCACAGTTCAGCTTTCCCCTGGTTTTCCATCTTGAGTTCTTGATATTCATACAGCTGCTTTTCTTGTCTCCAAATATCTCCTTTATTTTCCTGTAGGCGGTATCTATCTTTCCCCTAGTTATGCATTCTTCTATGGTTCTGCATTTTCCCTCTAGCCATTCCTGCTTAGCCAGTCTGCACTTCCTGTCAATCTCATTTTTCAGACATTTGTACTCCCTTTTTCCTGTTTCACTTGCTGAATTTTTATATTTTCTCCTCTCATCAATTAATTCCAGTATATCCTGTGTTATCCAGGGATTTCTATTATGCCTTGTCCTTCTGCCTATAGGATCATCTGCTGCCTTCACTACCCTGTCTCTCAGAACTACCCATTCTTCATCTACTGTATTACTTCCCCCCGTTTCAGCCAATCTTTGCCTAATGCTCTCTCTGAAACTCTCAACCACCTATGGTTCCTTCAATTTGTCCAGGTTCAATCTCCTAACCTTTCTACCTTTCCGCAGTCTCTTAAGTTTTAATCTGCAATTCATAATCAATAAGTTATGGCCAGAGTCTATATCTGCTCCTGGATATGTCTTGCAGGTTAGAACCTGGTTTCTAAATCTATTCCTTACCATTATTAAGTCAATCTGGTACCTTCCAGTGTCTCCTGGTCTCTTCCACGTATACAGCCTTCTTTCATGGTGATCATTAAATTGTGCTCTGCACAAAATTCTACCAAGCGATCTCTTTCATTCCTTTTTCCCAGTCCGTATTCACCTACTACATTTCCTTCTCTTCCCTTTCCTACTACCGAGTTCTAGTCCCCCGTCACAATCAAGTTTTCATCTCCCTTAACTTTCTGAATGATTTCTTTTATCTCGTCATACATTTTTTCAATGTCCTCATCATCGGCCGTGCTAGTTGGCATATAAACTTGCACTACTGTGGTCGGTGTTGGTTCTGTGTCTATCTTTACTATGATAATGCGTTCACTATGCTGTTCATAATAACTTACCTGAATTCCTATTTTCTTATTCATTATTAGACCTACTCCTGCGTTACCACCAACTGATTTTGTGTTGATAACCCTGTACTCACCTGACCAGATATCCTGTTCATCCTGCCACTGAACTTCACTAATCCCTACCATATCTAACTTTAACCTATCCATTTCTCTTTTCAAATTTTCTAGCTTACCTACACGATTAAGGGTTAGAACATTCCTCGCTCCATCCCGTAGAATGCCTGTTTTGTTTTTCTTGATGATGACGTCCTCCTGAATAGTCCCCGCCTGGAGATCCGAATGGGGGACTACCTCCGGACTACCTCTAGAATATTTTACCCAAGAAGATGCCATCATCATAAAGTCATGCAGTAGAGCTACATGTCCTCGGGAGAAGTAATGACTGTAGTTTTCCCTTGCTTTCAGCCGTTTGCAGTAACTGCATGGCAAAGCCATGTTAGCTGATGTTACAAGGCCAGCTCAGTCAATCATCCAGACTGTTGCCCCTGTAACTACTGAAAAGGCTGCTGCCCCTCTTCAGGAACCACACGTTTATCTGGCCTCTCCACAGATACCCCTCCACTGTGGTTGCACCTATGGTACGGCTATCTGCATCGTTGAGGCACGCAAGCCACCCCACCTTGGCAATGTCTGTGGTGCATGGGGGTGGAAAAAATCACTATGGGGGTCAGATCCATATACAACATACAGTTCAGGAAATATGACGTAATAAACAATGAGAGTCACAAGAGACTGCTCCATCGGACAACATGCGAATAACGACGTTGTATCCATCTATTGATCCGATGTAGCTCGTCTTGTAGCAGAATTCGCGGACTGATACCAGACTGGTATCAGACTCGACAGGGGTCGCGAACGGGAACGCTTCTGCTGTGACCTCCTGAAGTACACTGGGACAGCCGCAGCTTACACTGATTTCTGGATGAGCAAAATATGATTCAATAGTTTAGTGTTTGTTGTATTCGTCTATCTCTGTTTTTATAGTTTTAATTCTGTTTTCTATATTTTATCTATGTATTTGAACACTGTTTTTTTGTAAAAGCACTTAATTCTGTACTTTATATTTTACCTCTGTATTTTACTACTGCTTTCTGTAAGAGCACTTACTTTTGTAGTTTAAATTATGTGCTGGCTTCTTTCAGTAACATTTGTGATGTAGTTTCGTACACGAATAAATAAATAAATCCATCCATTACTTGAGAATGAGAGCACTTAGTGATACACAAACGTTAAAAACATATTCAAACTTTATAAGAAACTTTTTTCGTGCCAACTTTGCTGAAATGATGTAATGAAAGGAGGTTATAGCTTACTACCTTTCCACTGTCCACATACTAAAAATATGTCATTCAGAATGATGTTATTATTTATACACAACCAATAGCCTAGCACTATGCATAGTTCACGAGATATGAGGGCATAAACAATAAGGTACATGAAAAACCGATCCAGTGCACATAAGGGTTCGATCTATTACACCTTTGCTAATCTTTCCCTACCTCATTTATGACACAGGCTTAGGACTTCCGCTGGCTACGTTAAAAACATTTTTAAAATTTTTTTTTTTTATACGAAGGTTACTTACCAGGCGAAGGAGCACAGGTGTGACAGCATCACAAATAAATAAATGAATACACACACACACACACACAAAAGCAAGCTTTCGCAACCCAGTTGCTTCTTCAAGCAGAAGGGAAGGAGAGGGAAAAGGAAATGATGAGGGTTTTAAGGCAGGGGGTAAGGAGCCATTCCAATCCCGGGAGAGGAAAGACTTACCTTGGGGGAAGGAAAGGAAGGTGAACAAATACACACACACCCATACATTTACACAGACTCAAACACACCTAGGCAGACATACTATAGAAACCAAAGAAGTTACGAAGTTAGACAGAGATGCCACTAGTGGCAGAGGCTCTGTCCAGAGAACCGAGGCAAAGATGTGAAGATGTTAAAGATGGCGGGCGGGAATTCAAATTTAGCGGAGGTTAAGACCAGGTGGGCAACGGGAAGAGAGACTATGCTGAAGAGCTAGTTCCCATCTCCGGAGTTCTGAAGGATTGGTGTCGGTGGGAAGTATCCAGATAACCCGGAAGGTGTACCAATGTGCCAAGATGTGCTGGCCGTGCACCAAGACTTGTTTAGCCACAGGGTGATCCTCGTTACCAACAAACACTGTCTGCCTGTGTCCATTCATGTGAATGGACAGTTTGTTGCTGGTCATTCCCACATAGAACGCTTCACAGTGCTGGCATGTCAGTTGGTAGATCACATGGGTACTATCGCAAGTGGCTCTGCCTTTGATCGTGTACACTTTCCGGGTTACAGGACTGGAGTAAGTGGTAGTGGAAGGGTGCATAGGGCAGGTTTTACAATGGGGGCGGTTACAAGGGTAGGAGCCAGAAGGTAGGGAAGGTGGTTTGGGGATTTCATAGGGGTGGACTAGGAGGTTACGGAGGTTAGGTGGGCGGTGGAAAGACACTCTCGGTGGAGTAGGAAGGATGTCATGAAGGACGGATCTCATTTCGGGGCAGGATTTAAGGAAGTCGTATCCTTGCTGGAGAGCCACATTCAGAGTCCACTCCAGTCCTGGAAATTATCTGGTGACAAGAGGGGCACTTCTGGGATTCTTCTGTTGAAGGTTCTGAATTTGGGGGGATGAGGAAGTGGCTCTGGCAATTTGTTTCTCTACCAGATTAGGAGGATAGCTGCGGGATGTGAAAGCTGTTATTAGGTTATTGGTGTACTGGTTCAGAGCTTCGGGACCAGAGCAGACCTGTTTGCCACGAAGACCTAAGCTGTAACGAAGGTACCGTTTGATGTGGAATGTTTGGCAGCTGTCATAATGCAGGTACTGTTGTTTATTGGTAGGTTTGATGTGGACGGATGTGTGAAGTTGGCCGTTGGACAGATGAGGGTCGACATAGAGGAAAGTGGCATGGGATTTGGAATAAGACCAGGTGAATTTGATGGGATCAAAGGAGTTGAGGTTGAAGAGGAAATTCTGGAGTTCTTCTTCACTGTGTGTCCAGATCATGAAGATATCATCAATGAATCTGTACCACACTTTGTGTTGACAGGCTTGGGTATCCAGGAAGGCTTCCTCTAAGCATCCCATGAATAAGTTTGCGTACGAGAGGGCCATCCTGGTTCCCATGGCTGTTCCCTTTAGTTGTTGGTATGTCTGGCCCTCAAAAGTGAAGAAGTTGTGGGTTAGAATGAAGCTGGCTAGGGTATTAAGGAAAGAGGTTTTAAGTAGAGAAGTGGGTGGTCGGCGTGAAAGGAAATACTCCATCGCAGCAAGGCCCTGGGCATGTGGTATATTGGTGTATAAGGAAGTGGCATCAATGGTTACAAGGATGGTTTCTGGAGGTAACAGGCTGGGTAAGGATTTCAGGCGATCGAGGAAGTGTTGTTGTCTTTGATGAAGCATGGGAGACTGCAAATGATGGGTTGAACGTGTTGGTCTATGTAGGCAGAGATTCATTCTGTAGGGGCTTGGTAACCGGCCACAATTGGGTGGTCGGGATGATTGGGTTTGTGAATCTTCAGAAGTAGGTAGAAGGTGGGGGGGTGCAGGGTGTCGGTGGGGTCATGAGGTTAATGGAGTTAGGTGAAAGGTTTTGTAGGGGGCCTAAGGTTTTGACGATTCCTTGAAGCTCTGCCTGGACATCAGGGATGGGATTGCCATGAAAGACTCTATATGTGGTACTATCTGAAAGCTAACGCAGTCCCTCAGCCACATACTCCCGCCAATCAAGTACCACGGTCGTGGATCCCTTGTCGGCTGGGAGAATGTTGATGGAATGGTCAGCCTTGAGACAGATAGCTCGGGATTCAGGTGCGGTAATGTTGGGAGTAGGATTAAGGTCTCTCAGGAAAGACTGGGAGGCAAGGTGGGAAGTAAGGTATTCCTGGAAGGTTTGAAGAGGGTGATTTTGAGGAAGAGCAGGTGTGTCTTGCTGTGATGGAGGACGGAACTGTTCTAGGCAGGGTTCAATTTGAATGTCGTCTTGGGGAGCTGGGTCATTAGGAGTAGGATTATTTTTCTTCGTGTCAAAGTGGTATCTCCAGCAAAGACTACGAGTATAGGAGAATAGATCTTTGACAAGAGCTGTTTGGTTGAATTTGGGAGTAGGACTGAAGGTGAGGCCTTTGGATAGCACAGAGGTTTCAGATTGGGAGAGAGGTTTGCAGGAGAGGTTGACTACTGAATTAGGATGTTGTAGTTCTGGATTGTGTGGATTGGAGTTTTGAGGTTTAGGGGGGAGAGGAGTTGGGAGTTGGAGATTGAGTTGATGGGAGAGACTGGGTTTGTGTGCAATAAGAGGAGGTTGAGGTTTATTGGAGAGGTTGTTGAGGGAGAGAGTATTGCCTTTCTGGAGGTGGGTGACCAGGAGATTGGATAGTTTTTTGAGGTGGTGGGTGGAATGTTGTTCTAATTTGCGGTTGGCCTGAAGGAGGATGTTCTGAACAGCAGGTATGGATGTGGGAGCGGAAAGGTTGAGGATTTTGATTAGGGATAGGAGTTGACAGGTGTGTTCATTAGCGGAGTTGATGTGTAGGTTAAGGATTAGGCGGGTGAGGGCTATGGATTGTTTGGAATTGGTATAGGGCGGGATGAAAGGATGGGTGATTCCAAATGTCAGACAAGCCTGCATAAAAAGAATGTGGGAGCGTAATTTGGCTAGGGAGAAAGCATGTTTTCGGAGGGTATGTACATAAAAATGGATGGGGTTGTTATAGGGATGTTGTGAGGGAGGCATAGTATATGGATGAAGGATGAGTGGGAAATATGGGCTATGTAATAGGCTGCAATGAACAAATAAAAATAAAAATATGTATAAAAATATATAAAAAAATTATTAAAATATTTACATGTCAGGAGGGAGATGAATGTGGACAGTAATTCAGGTATGAGAAAAGAAAGGAAATTGAAAAAGTTTTTAAAATTTGTTGTTCATACTGTGGTCACCTTTAGTTGTCAACAATGTAGTATCAAAGGGTTAGGTAGTGGTATGGCGTGCAAAACGGGTTTAAGCAAGGTGAAAATCGGAAAAAGTACAAGAAAACCGCGTGGGAATGCAAGGAAAACGTCTAAATAGGATTGGTTATATGGTAGCAGATTACAATTTTGAGGCTGAAATAGTCTGACATAGGAAAAGTGGAATGAAAACCAACGGAAAGTTGCTGAAATATGATCGGGAAAGTATTAAACACGAACAGAAATGTGGAAAAACGCGAATGGAAGCAATCACAAGGTAACTAAGAAATGCCGAAAATGGTTATAAACAATATAGAAACTATTGTTAGGAAAGAGTGTTTACGATTTTAAACGAGAAAATTGGATGAGCGGCGTGTTTCAGATGCCAGCAGGAGTAAACCTTAGGCCCCCTACAAAACCTTTCACCTAACTCCATTAACCTCATGACCCCACCAACACCCTGCACCCCCACCTTCTACCTACTTTCCAAGATTCACAAACCCAATCATCCTGGCAACCCCATTGTGGCCGGTTACCAAGCCCCTACAGAATGATCTCTGCCTACATAGACCAACACCTTCAACCCATCATGTTCAGTCTCCCATCCTTCATCAAAGACACCAACCACTTCCTCGATCGCCTGAAATCCTTACCCAGCCTGTTACCTCCAGAAACCATCCTTGTAACCATTGATGCCACTTCCTTATACACCAATATCCCACATGCCCAGGGCCTTGCTGCGATGGAGTATTTCCTTTCACGCCGACCACCCACTTCTCTACTTAAAACCTCTTTCCTTAATACCCTAGCCAGCTTAATCCTAACCCACAACTTCTTCACTTTTGAGGGCCAGACATACCAACAACTAAAGGGAACAGCCATGGGAACCAGGATGGCCCCCTCGTACACAAACTTATTAGTGGGACGCTTAGAGGAAGCCTTCCTGGATACCCAAGCCTGTCAACACAAAGTTTGGTACAGATTCATTGATGATATCTTCATGATCTGGACACACAGTGAAGAAGAACTCCAGAGTTTCCTCTTCAACCTCAACTCCTTTGATCCCATCAAATTCACCTCGTCCTATTCCAAATCCCATGCCACTTTCCTCTATGTCAACCTCCATCTGTCCAACGGCCAACTTCACACATCCGTCCACATCAAACCTAACAATAAACAACAGTACCTGCATTATGACAGCTGCCATCCATTCCACATCAAACGTTCCCTTCGTTACAGCTTAGGTCTTCATGGCAAACGGGTCTGCTTCAATCCCGAAGCTCTGAACCAGTACACCAATAACCTAATAACAGCTTTCACATCCCGCAGCTATCCTCCTAATCTGGTAGAGAAGCAAATTGCCAGAGCCACTTCCTCATCCCCCCAAATTCAGAACCTTCAACAGAAGAATCCCAGTAGTGCCCCTCTTGTCACCAGATAATTTCCAGGACTGGAGCGGACTCTGAATGTGGCTCTCCAGCAAGGATACGACTTCCTTAAATCCTGCCCCGAAATGAGATCCGTCCTTCATGACATCCTTCCTACTCCACCGAGAGTATTTTTCCGCCACTCACCTAACCTCCGTAACCTCCTAGTCCACCCCTATGAAATCCCCAAACCACCTTCCCTACCTTCTGGCTCCTACCCTTGTAACCGCCCCCGTTGTAAAACCTGCCCTATGCACCCTTCCACTACCACTTACTCCAGTCCCGTAACTCAGAAAGTGTACACGATCAAAGGCAGAGCCACTTGCAATAGTACCCATGTGATCTACCAACTGACATGCCAGCACTGTGAAGCGTTCTATGTGGGAATGACCAGCAACAAACTGTCCATTCACATGAATGGACACAGGCATACAGTGTTTGTTGGTAACGAGGATCACCCTGTGGCTAAACAAGCCTTGGTGCACGGCCAGCACATCTTGGCACATTGGTACACCGTCCGGGTTATCTGGATACTTCCCACCAACACCAATCCTTCAGAACTCCGGAGATGGGAACTAGCCCTTCAGCATAGTCTCTCTTCCCGTTGCCCACCTGGTCTTAACCTCCGCTAAATTTGAATTTCCGCCCGCCATCTTTAACATCTTCACATCTTTGCCTCGGTTCTCTGGACAGAGCCTCTGCCACTAGTGGCATCTCTGTCTAACTTCGTAACTTCTTTGGTTTCTATAGTATGCCTGCCTAGACGTGTTTGCGTCTGTGTAAATGTGTGGGTGTGTGTGTATTTGTTCACCTTCCTTTCCTTCCCCCAAGGTAAGTCTTTCCTCTCCCGGGATTGGAATGGCTCCTTACCCCCTGCCTTAAAACCCTCATTATTTCCTTTTCCCTCTCCTTCCCTTCTGCCTGAAGAATGGGTTGCAAAAGCTTGCTTTTGTGTGTGTGTGTGTGTGTGTGTGTGTGTGTGTGTGTGTGTGTGTGTGTGTTTGTGTGTTTGTGTATTCATTTATTTATTTGTGATGCTGTCACACCTGTGATCCTTCGCCTGGTGAGTAATCTTCGTCTATTTTTTATATATAATTTTTTCTGCTAGGAATTTTTCATGTTAATAGTCTTTCCTGGTGGGAAAAATATGTATAAAATAAAGATTTTTGACTTACCTAAAGTACTGGCTCGTTAACAGAAACATAAAACACACACAAAAACACACAAACATTCAAGCTATCGCCATCACTGGCAGCTTCTTCAGGAAAAAGAGGTAGGAAGGAGAGGAGAAAGGGAAGGATACGGGTTGTAAGGAAGTATAAAGTTGTTCAAGAGAGTTTTTGAAGTTGAACCTGGTAGAAACTGAGGTCAACTACACTTGGTTAACAACGTAATGTACTATGGTTTTGTGGTTCCTTAAAACCTGTATCCTTCCCTTTCTCCTCTCCTTCCTTCCTCATTTTTCTGAAGAAGCTGCCAGTGGTGGCGAAAGCTTGAATGTTTGTGTATTTTTGTGTGTGTTTTATGTTTCTGTCGACGAGCCTGTACTTTAGGTAAGTCAAAAATCTTTAATAGAAGGAGACTTTCCTGGTGGGAAAAATATGTATAAAAGGTCCCCTATGGTAAGTCCTTCCACTCCTGGGATTGGAATGGCTCCTTTTCCACTTCCTTAAAACCCGTATCCTTCCCTCTCTTCTCTTTTTTTTTTTTTTATTTGTTTTTTTTCTGTTCCATAGGACCCACTTGAGGAGTAAGACTCCATGGTCATGGAACAAGTCAATACATTGTTACACAAGAATGGTAATAGAAAGAATTTAAGTAGTCCTTTGCACACGGCAATCTTAAGACAAAGTGAAAAGAATCAATAAAGAAAAAATGAATTAGCTTAATTGTTTAACTTTTCTAGGAGTCCCTCGACAGAATAAAAGGAGTAAGCCACGAGGTAACTCTTCAGTTTAGATTTGAAAGCATGTGGATTAGTGCTAAGATTCTTAAGTTCTTGTGGCAGCTTATTGAAAATGGATGCCGCAGAATACTGCACCCCTTTCTGCACAAGTGTTAAGGTGGTGTGGTGCAAATGTAGATTAGACATCTGTCTAGTATTCACCGAGTGAAAGCTACTAACTCGTGGGAATAAGCTGATATTATTAACAACAAACGACATTAAAGAAAAAACGTATTGTGACGCCAGAGTCAAAATTCCCAGACTACTGAAAAGGGGTCGACATGACGTTCGCGAACTTACACCAGATATTGCTCGAACCGCCCGTTTTTGAGCCAGAAATATCCTTTTTGCATCAGGCGACTTACCCCAAAAAACAATGCCGTACGTCATAAGTGAGTGAAAGTAAGCAAAATAGACTACTTTTCGTGTTGAAAAATCACTTATCTCAGATATTGTTCTAATGGTAAATATAGCAGAATTTAGTTTTGGAACAAGATCCTGAACATGGGCTTTCCATGACAGCTTACTGTCTATATGAACACCTAGAAATTTGAACTGTTCAGTCTCACTTGTCACATGCCCATTATGTGTAATCATAATGTCAGATTTCGTCAAATTATGTGTTAGAAATTGTAAAACCTGAGTTTTACTGTGATTTAACATCAACTTGTTTTCTATTAGCCATGAACTTATCTCTTGAACTGCATTATTTGATACTGTGTCAATATTACGAGCAACATCCTTCACTACCAAACTGGTATCATCAGCAAACAAAAATATTTTACAATCACCTGTTATACTCGAAGGCATATCATTTATATAAATAAGAAACAGCAATGGTCCCAAAACAGACCCCTGGGGCACCCCATACTTAATTGTGCCCCATTGGGATTGCACGTCATAGCCTCTTTTTCCCGAAGAAGCTGCCAGTTGTGGCAAAAGCTCAAATGTTTGTGTGTTTTTGTGTGTGTTTTATGTTTCTGTCGACGAGCCTGTACTTTAGGTAAGTCAAAAATTTTATACACACATATATATATATATATATTTATTTCATTTCCTTTCCTTGGCATGTTCATCGTTACTGAAACAACCTAATATTTCCTTAGTGTATGGTATTTTTCAAAACATGGCACCATGCAGAGAGCAACTTCACACTTTTTACATTTGAAACATGTCATTTTTTTGTATGAATTAGCAGTATACACTACACAACGTCTCTGGGGAAATTCTTTTGTCTCTGTTGCTCTGAGGAACCCTTAATTATGTCCTTTTTATTTTCCGGTAGAAATGGAGTTTCTTGTTGTGGCGTCCGTGGGATCTCAGCTTATCCATGAAATTTTTTCAGTAACTGGTGGATTATTTCTATGTGGAATTTCGTCAGTGGCATCTTCTTTTTTTCGTAAATAGCTTTCGCGTTCAGCCCACACACGTCAGTTAAATGGAAAAATACTTTCTTGTACCATTCCATTGTCTTGTGCACTGTACAGAACTTAACATCATGACTGTCTTGTCAAGAGCACCCATTGACTTATTATAGTTAACTACAGAAGAGGGTTTTAATTTATTCTGTCCCGTTTTACGATCCCTTTTCTCTGTCTCAACAAAATCTGGTCCATTTACTGTTGAAAGCATCCAACTTCTTTATTGTCCATCCATTTTAGTGATAACAGTGTTTCAAAAAACTTGAACTGTAATTCCCCTTTTTCTTCAGTTTGTCAGACATCGGTGGTAAATGTTTTCTGTTTTTGCGAACTGTTCCGATTGCATTTGTGCATTTCTTATGGAGCCGCAGGAATAATTTGAAGCTTGAATGCCAAATATCTAAATAAATGGTACGACCTATGTTGTGATATGGCAATAAGAAAGTCACAACAACATTGCCTGATTTTCCCCATTCAACATTACCAGATTCTGTCTCCGTGCCGGCACTAGTGTAGACAATGTAATCTAGAGTATAATTACTTTGTACGTCACAAAGAGCGAAAATTTTAATACCAAAACGGCTATGTTTCTTCGGTGTATACTGTTCAGATCTTAGTCTTCCTATGAAAAGAAGCAGACTTTCATCTATTACAAGGTTTCAAAATGGAACTATGGGCTCTTGAAATTTTTTTCGTGTGTGTTCTACAATGAAACGTATTTCCTCAAGAATATCTTCTGATGCAGCGGTATTATCACTGAAGTGTAATAAACACAAAATTAGTTTGTACCGGTCTCTCAACATTATCTAAGAAAATACCGGTGTTTTAAGCAAAGAATCTGTTGACCTATATTAAATCATTTCTAACTTCTTACTTCTTGGCATAAGAAAGGAACGGGTAAAGAAGCAATAAAATTCAACATTCTATTTGTTTCCATTATGATAATGTGCTGGGCACTGTCGTCAGTTTTTCGATAATAAATGAATAGTACTTATTCATTTCTGTACAAATAACAGAAGCAAATTCTATTGACATAAAGTAAAAGAAAATGTCTAAATGATTTGCTGTCTCATCAAAATCTATTTTTACATTGCTAAATATTTCAATAAATAATGACGTTTCGTCACAGATTGATTCTCCGACCAATCATATGTTCTTTTTCGTGATGTCGATATGCTAACCACTACGTCTTCTTTTCCCTCTTCAGAACAAGAATTTTCTGATGAAGTTACTGGCAGTACCTGGTCCAGACACATCCACATCTTCATCCGAAAACAGGTCCGAACCGTCACTACAATCTTCGTCACTACTATGCATGAGGATATCCATTATTTCCTTGTCTGATATATTATGAGACTACATTGCAAAGCAGTAAACTCAAACACTGTCGTCTCACAAAACTTGAATACAGGACTGGTCCACTGCTCGATTCGTAAGCGGAAAGAGATGGGAGCACGGGAAGACCGTAGTTCTTTCCGGCATCATAAAGAAGAACAGATAACAACAGTGTTCACGGGTGCCTTGAGATACAGACGATAGTCAGTCACCATTCTGTTGTAAAAAAATTTGCTCGCTCATGCGCTCAGGTCTATTGTGCATGTTTACCTGCTACCACACCCGGGCATACATGAATGCCCTTAGCCGTCTGGTCTTCCCACCTGCCTGGGATAAATGAATGCCCGTAGCAGTGTGGGTCATCTACCTGCTGGTCATAAATGTATGCCCGTAGCCATCTGGGCCTTCGCACTGCTGGGCATACATGTATGCCCATAGCCGTGAAAGGGTTAATGGCCTCGTAAATGGCAAGGAGATGTAGGTCGAAGGCCGAATACTTCCTCTGAGCATGATTTAATTTTTTTGACAAGAAATGGAGAGGAGAGAGATTGCCGTCTAGAGATTGGCTAATAATGGCAGTGTCGCTGGCTTTTGGCATTGGTCGTGATGAAGATGTCCGCCTCCGGGTGAGGGTGAGCGACAGTAATAGCATTCGATAAAAGGTCTTTGAGGGAAGAGAAAGCCTCAGACATTGCAGGGGTCCAAGAGATGGTGCTAGTGCCTGAGAAATTCTTGCCTGGCAGCGCAGAGAGGCTTCAATGTCAGCACCACCGGGCAATTGCCGACGATAATAATTAATAGTGCCTAAGAACTGCCTCAATTCTTTGAATGTAAAGGGGTGTGGTAATTCCTTGACGGCATTGACCTTTTCAGACTGGATCAAATGCCATCAGACGAAACAGTGTACCCAGAAACTTAATGGAAGGTAGGTACAGTTGATCCTTGTTGTGATTCAACTCAATCTCTGCCTTGGCCAAAGTGTCACAGAGAATTTGTAAATGACGTTTGCCATCTTCAACAGAGGTGCTGAATAGTAAAACGTCATCTAAGTAAACAAAACAAAACTTCAGGCGAAGGAGAATCTCAGTGATGAAGCATTGCCAGGTTTGTGTGGCATTTTTAAGGCCAAATGGCATGAAGCAGTAGTGATATAAACCTATCGGAGTCGTGATGGCAGTCTTCTCAACATCCTCCGGAGCCATGGGTATCTGATGGTGCCTAAAATTATCTGAGCACAATAATTTCCATGCAGTGTGCCAAATTCGGGAACTTTGTTTTTAATACTTTGTACCAGTCAACCAGAGAAACAATTTTAGCACCAGCGAGAGCATGAGTGAAATTGGCTACATTGGGAATAGGATACCTGTCCACGACCGTCTTAGCATTGAGCCTACAGTAGTTCCCACACATTCTCTAAGAACCATCGCCTTTTTTTTTTTTTTTTTTTTTTTTTTTTTACTACACGAATGGGGGAGGGCCAACTGCTAGAAGAAGGTTCCATTGTGCCTGCATCTAGTAATTCTGTGATCTGTGCTTCCATGGCCACAAATTTTTCAGCACAAAGGCAGCATGGTTTACACAATGGTGAGTCTGAGTCTGTGGACCGTGACTTTAGTTACTACAGAAATGCACTGTTGAGGGTGGGAGGGCATGGCATCCACTTCATAGGATTCAGCGGACAATGTTGTGACAGCTGACGCAGGGGTGGGAAGCGACAGCTGACTGTCCGGCCGGCTGTGATATCCACTGGTGCCGCTACAAGTGCGAGAGCACAATATGACTGCCGGGCCGCTGTGGTGTGCAGGTCGGGAGGCGGAGTAGTTGAAGCATGCGCCATCGTTGCAAACAAGGGTGCCAGCTGGGTGCATGAGCAAGATTGCAGATGAGCTGCGGTGGTGTGCAGATCGGCTGGCCAAGTAGTTCACGCGGGTGCCATGGGAGTTGGTGAGGGCGCCACCAGGGTGCGCGAGCAGTATGGCGGCCGAGGTGCAGTAGTGTGCAGATCGCTGGCAGAGTAGTTGACATGGAACCCACCATGGCAATTGGTGGCACCACCTTTGACACAGCGTAAGATGGCGCCGAGCTGAAGCAGCCGGGAGGTCAGCTGAGACGAATGTTATGATGGTGGCCACTGAAGCACACAGGTGTGCCACTGTCACAGAAACAAAAGGCTGAGCTGCAGCAGGCATGGCAATAGGTGAATGAACATTTGAAACACTGCGCAACAGGGGGTTTACACTAGCGTTTGAGTCTTTAGCTCGAACAGAAGCACAATTGTTGCCAGCGGAGATAAACTTGGATTTATGTTTGTCCATAGGCTGGCAACTAACAGGTTGTTTAGGGAAAGGGGACGTTAAGGTTTCAGTTATTAGGTCTGTAGGCTGGGAGTTGTGAATAGCATGCAGAGCAGGCACCAGAGGGCAGAGTGCACGTATAGTTCTGACAGCTGTGGTGGTTGGCCTGGCACCCGCATTTTGCACATGTCAGCATAGCAGTGAGGAGCAAGGTGAGGCAGGTAGTCAGAAGCCCAATCATGCCTATGCTTGGGTGCGGGTACATTACTGGTAAACACTGATACTAACCTTGCAACCCACCCGCAGAGCAGAAAGATGTTGTTTAGCTCCGATTCAACATGGGGGAAGACAGCGTACGATGCTTTTCTGTTCACTCCTGAGGTCAAGAACTTATTTATGTTTGTCAAAGCAGTTTTTCAGCAGTGTGTCAAAGTCATCAGACAATTTTGTATATTCACTAACAACAGTAGCACTCATGGAAACGGATTCGAAACTCGACGAATCACATGAAAAATGATTGTTTGAGGGATGATAGAAAACAGAGCGGTCCCCAAATTGGGTGAAAGTTTATGATCTGTTACAAAATCTACACCCACAGTGGGTTCCGGAATGTCTGCCACTAAAAAGTTCCACTCAAGAAGGCAATGAGGTGATATATGCACAGGGAGAGAGGTTGAACCCACGCACTGAAGTTGTGTGGCGTTGCCAGCTCGCAGGAATGGGTGATGTGGAGGGAGAGGGCCAGTTGTCATAGTAGTGGTTAGCAGGAAAACATCTGTGCTGGTGTCAATGAGGAACAGTTGCGCAAGTAGAGGCGATCTTCCTGACTGGGAGTATGGCGAACAGAATGCAGTGTTGGTGGGCACCCATTGTCTTCCGAGCGAGGGGTGGCGCCTACATTCCCCCACAAGTTGCGTTTAGGTACTAGAATGGCGGACAGCACATCTTGGCAGCTGCATCAAAGCGACTGTGGAAGAAACAGTATGGGTAGTGAGGTGACTGTTCCAGTGGTAAGCGAGTGGGCGGTGGAAGTCCCATCTGCAGATTCTATGGTGGACGCTGGCTGTGGTGTCTCAGTTGTGAGGTGATGCGGAATGCCAGGTGGGTTGACAAGGTCCGATGTAAAGTGGCAGTGCCCTGATCGAAAGTGCAAGGAGGTGCAGTTTGCGCGCAGGTAGACATGTCGAGATGGGCTTCACGTAAGTAGACAGCGTGAACCCAGTCAGCGATGCAGATGCGCTCGCTCAGAGACTCGAGGATATAGTAAGCCAGAACCGTCTGGGCTGGTAAAGGTAGCTTGTTGGTTCAGACGGCCATCAGAGTTGAGTCTGGCATTGCCTGCTCACTGACCATCAGCCAAAGACGTCTCTATAACTGGGAAGGCCTTCTGTCGCTGAGATGTTCCTCCTACAGAATATAGTGGATGATTTCATCAGGAGTGCGTTTGACACACTGCAGAATGGTCTGCTGCACCATAAAGTAGCGTCGAGTCGTTGGAGGCGACGTTACCAGATCACAGATTAGGTTGATGTGCTCGTGCAGGTGTGTGAAGAGACATAGATAGCGAGAAGCATCATCCAGGGAATGGTGGTCAAAGATTGGTTCTACTAAGGCGAACCATGTAATCGGAGCCTCGAAAGAAAATGGAGGCAGCCAGGGCAAACATCCAGTTGATGGAGGAGGAGGAGAGGACGGTGCCCGAGGTTCCGCATCCGGCACCGCAGTGTCAGGTTGATGTTGCAGTTTTTGAGGAGGCGCGATGCGGAAGGTCGATGTGGCAAAGGCACTGAATTGTGCTGATGAAACGGGTGGTTGAGCGTGAGACAGCGTAAGAGTGTCACATGATGTGCCAGCCACACAAGCGGACGCGGTAGGCCAAAGCGGGCATGGTAGGGGTGTGTTGGGACACCGAATGTGGCTGCATATTGAACACATTGTCCAGTCCTGACAAGTTCACGTGCGAGAAGTCACTCGACAGAGTGTGAGGGTTAAAAACACAGTCACTGGGTAAACACTGCACAGGTGGTCCAAACGACGAATGCACTGCACTGTCCACAACTGAAGCCATGCACACAGTAAAAGTTGTCGAAGGAGCTTGGGCAAAGGTCCTGAATTAAACGCAGCACCCAAAGAATAGTCAGGAATGAGTCTGCTAGCCAGTTCATTAGACACAGGCAGCAAAATATAGTTCTGTGACAGCGTGCCATTGTTCAAACCGAACTGGTATTCTCTCCCCACCAGCAGACTTTTTAGTATTTAGCTCTCTCAGCTGTTTCTCTACACTGGAAATACCTATTACTATGTCCCCCACTTCGGAATTAGTATGTTGATCAAATGATGGTACATTTGTGTGTGAAAGATTTCTTAAAGGTTAAATTTAGAACTTCAGCTTTCCATTTGCTTTCTTCTATTACTGCTCCGGAATGATCAACCAGTGACTGGATAGTGGGCTTTGACCCGCTTATCGATTTTACATAGGATCAGAATTTTTTTGGGTTCTTGGAAAGATTTTTTGTTAAGGTATGGCTTTGGTAATTATTGTATGCTTCGCGCATCGATCTTGTTATAGATGCACGAATCTCTACTAACTTTTGCCTGTCATCATTTGCGTGTTCCTTTTTGAACCGATAGTGCAACAGTCTTTGCTTTCTCAGTAGCTTTCTAACATTATTATTATTATTATTATTATTATTATTATTATTATTATTATACCACGGTGGATCTTTTCCATCCTTAATGTACAATGCACTTAAATTTAGTCCAAAATTCCTCTACATCCATAGTCCCGGAACTAAATAATGCTCATTCATTTTCTAAGTGCGATCCTAACATTTGCTTATCGACTTTTCCTAACAAAAACACGCTCCTAGCCTTCTTGGTTGGTTTGTGAACTTTGGTCTCCATCAATGTTATGACAATATTATGATCACTAATTCCTTTCTCTACATAGACATCATTAATAAGGTCAGGCCTGTTTGTAGCTATAAGGTCTAAAATATTTCCATTGCGCGTGGGTTGCCGGTTTAACTGCTCAAGACAGTTTTCGCAGAATGTGTCCAAAAGTAGTTCGCAAGACTGCTTGTCTGTACCACCTGAAATGTAACTAGAGAAGTCCCAATATATACTCTTAAGGTTGAAGTCTCCCCCGATTAATATTACATGTCCCAGATACCTACGCACTACCTGGTGTAGACTTTCTTTGAATGACTCTAAAACTGCTACAGCAGCACTGAGGGGCCAGTAAAAACGCCCAACTATTAACTTTACTTCTTTTAGACCTGTTATATGCTCCCAGATAACTTCACAATTACTTTCAACCTCGATCTCAGTAGAAACAATATCGTTGTCCACAGCGATGAACACTCCTCCTCCAGTTATGTCCGGGTGTCTTTCCAATATACATTCCACGCCTCGTTAAATATTTCTGAACTTACCACATCATGATTTAGCCAGCTTTCAGTGCCTAAAATTATCTGAGCACAATAATGTGTATGCATTGTGCCAAATTCGGGAATTTGTTTTTAATACTTTGTAAGTTCGTGGCTAATATTTAAGTTTCATTCAGATATTTGTATGTGTCTTCATATATGTGCAGAAATTTAAGTTATACATTTTTTTTTTCAGGAAAAAAATGGATTTATTGTTTCTACGAAGAGCCAGTGTAATCATCAGATCCATTACTAAAGAATTATATCAGCCATACGCAGCATCAAGAAATTTTACAACCAGTGTATCTGTCTTTGTTAAGCAGAAATTTCCTATAAATGAAGAAGAAGCAAAGTTACTTCCAGGTAGCTATTGAGATTAATAATAGAGTCACTGAAATGTAATGTAATTGCTGACATTACTTATAAAATTTTTACTCATTTGAAAATATGTGTTTAGTATTTCAGTATCCAGTGAGCTCCAAAGGTGATCGCCGTGTCTATGTTTGGGGTTTGGCAGAACATGGAGCATTGGGAAATGGACTGGAGAACAAAAAAAGAAAAATAAGACCTCATCAAACTGTTCGCTATCCACACAGACTTCATTTTGCAGAGAAGCACAAGGTAAAAATAATACCTATAATCTGTATCAAATGGACATTTTATGTGAGCAAATAATAAAATTATAAAACAGAACTGTTGGCCAGTACCTATCTTCAGGAGAAAAAATTTTCACTACCACCATTAGACACATATAAAAGTTATAATAAGTCCAGGTTGGAATTAATAATATAGTAAGGACAGTTTACAACTCACCGCAAAGACGTGGCTATGAGCTGCGATAGGCCCGTACAAAAGACACACATACAACACTTTCAGCTGTCGACCATTGCCTTCTTCAGAAAATAGAACACTCACGCAATCACACAGGCACACAACACAGTCATACAACCATCACCTCTGGCTGCCGCACTTCGAAACCAGTGCAGCAGCCAGAGGTGATGCTTGTATGGCTGTGTTGTGTGCCTGTTGCAGCTCGTCACCACGTCTTTGCAGTAAATTGTAAAGTGTCCTTACATATAAAAGTTAAAATTATATGAAATTATCTTAGCTGATAGAGCTATTAAATCTTTCTTTTTAGGAGAAAAGAGACGTAAGTTGGGGAAGATTAAAAAGTAAGGGCAGATCTCTGAGATTGAGAGGTCAAAGATCATGCGCTAGGTCGAAGACAGTATATTGGTACACACACACACATATTTTTATAGATATAGATGAAGGGGAGTTGATAGAACACAATTGCTTGAGAACTACAAAGCTTTTGTGCAGGTCCAAAAATATTGTGTACAGTATTTGTGTACTTATGAGTCATGAAGTATTCGTAAATTATTCATTGATACAATTCATACTGAGGGGGTAAACAGAAAATGTGGGGTGTTATTGATAAGGTGGCATAGGTAAACTTTAAGAGAGAGAGTCCACAACTACAGTGACACATGTGAAATTTACTACAAATCAATGAATACTCACCTTTGAGAGTTGCAGAAATACAAAAAGACTGATAAAGTCCAAACATTTGTATGAAAACTTCAAAGTCTCCTTGGCAGTCCACGTTAGTGCCTAAGTGTCAATACATATACATGTCTCAATGCACTGTTCTGCGAAGAATAGGACTTCATCGTGAATTGTTGTAAACTGTCCACTGGATTGAAGACACTGGATGATTTGGGACACTCATATGATATCTTGTAAGCCATAGCTGAAGGGCAATAGGTGGAATGCTTTTTTCTTTTATTCCCAAAATATGTTTGTCATGGAGCCACATTGTGGACTCCTAAGGAATAGAATAGATTCCCAGATATGTATCTTGAAAACTTCTTAATTAATAGAATCCAGTACATTGTTCTGAAGACGAGTGTACATCAGAGACAAGAGTATTGTCCAGAGTGCCCCAGGGAAGTGTGTTAGTGAAGTGGACTTGTGCCAGCGTCACTTACAAGCTAGTTGTGTAGTCAGCTGACCAGCTACCAAGCCGACACACTGTGCTCAGGGTGTAGGCTGTGGTAACAAAAATAGAATGGTCTTCACAATATTACACTTTTTATTACACAACACTTGCTGATAATAAGATTGTTTCTGGGCAATAAATATATATCCACTAACAATTATGTGATACTGGGAACCAATGGATGCTTTTTGGATGATGCGGATATTTGTTACTGCAAACACTTGGCATTGAATTTTTCATGGACATGACGAGTGATAAAACAATAGTGCTGAAGTTATTATGTGCTCGTTGGTGGGGAGCTCACATTAAGCTCAACCCATGCAGTCCATGTTTCACAAAAACAGAATCACAACAGTATGTCTGTACAGTATTTGATTGATGATGGAAATTCTCCTCAGAAATGATAAATCATTTTTCAAAAGTGATAGATCGGCTGGCCAGTTCTTACCTTTGTGCTCTATAGCTGATAGTGACACAAATGAAGGGGGGGGGGGGGGAAATTGAGAAAGGACAAGCTTTTGGAACATAGTTCCTTCTTCAGGTGGGAGATAAGGAAAGGGGGGGGGAGGATGGGAACAAAAGGGAAAGGTAAATCACAACCTAGATCATGAGTGTGGTGTTTAAGAAGTGTGGAAGTCAGAGATACTGACAGTATCTCTGACTTCCACACTCCTTAAACACCATCCTCATGACCTAGGCCATGATTTACCTTACCCTTCCACTCCCACCCTTTTTTCTTCCCTTCTCTCCCACCTGAAGAAGGAACTGTGTTCCGAAAGCTTGTCCTTTTCAATCCGTTTTCTTTTTTTCTTCATTTGTGTCGCTATTGGCGGTACAGCACAAAGGTAAGTACTGACCAGCCAATCTATTGCTTTTGAAAAATAATTTGACCATACCGTATTGTGGTTCTGTTCATACTTTCTCTTTTTTTTCTGACGATTGCTGAAAATTTCGACATCAGTGGCTATCTAACACCTCTGCCTTGTGCCACTTGTCAGCCGTTCTGCCATTCATGAAACTCTGTGCTATTGTAGCCAGGCTGCTACACGGGTTCCCTCTTGAGAGTGGAGCTCAGGAGCTATATGAAAACAAAAACATGGCTGATCAAATTGCAGGCAGCATCTGTTTGGAGCCTGCACACTTGAGGAGACGTGAGAATGAGCACAATGGCTGCAGGCCTAACAGTGGTGATTGGGCTGTGAAGTCAGCGCACAAGAGTGTGGGCATATCCATGTGTAGGCTAGTGACAGCAGCAGCAGGGCTGGCTGGTTGCAAACTGTCTCTTGTAGAATGCAGCTGTGAGAGCAGAGGAGAAATGCTGATGTAGAGAATGCAAATAAACACAAAATAATTAAGCTTTTACCACTTGCACTATTCATTGTTCACTGTCACACAGATGCATGTCGCGGCATTAGATCCAGCCTCACTGCTCAAGTCAGCAGAGGCATGTAGATTATGTGGAATCTTGTAAATGCAAACCAATTTTGTGGTGTTTCAAATAGTTGGGCCTGTGAATGGTGATGGACAAAGCGGCGGCATGGTGGATGCACGTGACGTAGACCACTGGTGGCTGCAGTGGAGACCGTATGCCTGTGGCAATAGGGTATTTTCCTGTGTTAAAAATATGGTTAGAATTGTTGTTATTCTGAATGATTATAACATTCAGACAGCATCATTTTCGCTCATAATTCTTACAAAACATCTGTTATTTTTACGTAATTAAAGCTTAAAAACTATCAAATTTGACGATTAGATCACGTGATCGAAAACGCTCCATTATTGGCTGAGGTACTGGTGATGTCATAGAACACCTAAAGTGTGGCAACTAGAAGTCGGAGCTGTATTAGTTTACAGTTTTTATGCCACAATGGAAGATGGTATGTGAAGGCTGACAGCGGAAACCTCCCTAATGTTGATGCAATTATGGTGTCTTCATTCTTTAAAAACAATTCAAATTTTTACGTGCCAGAAATAAGAAACGTTAAAACTGCATTGTAAGTAATGCATACCTGAATTTTAAAGCTAATTATTTCGAGAGATATTTTATGCCATTGGAAAAAAGTACCGTATTGGTTGATGTCAGCAGACTTAATCTGAAGTCACCATATTATGCAATAAAGGCTGAAATATTATCTTCTATCCAAGCAGCCTTGAGTGATTATGTTGGCAACATCAACAACACGATAGAAAATCTTTGTCCAGATGTTCAGACCACATAGAATGACTAGATTAGTCTATCGTACAGACCATGAAGTAAATAAATAATGCTGTTCCTGCTGTATGATTCTTATATGTACCATTGTCCGGTCAGTAAAAGTAACTGCTCTCGTAAATCAAAGGTTTCACATCAAAATATTTGTGCTGTCACGCGATTGGCTAATGGCAACGTCTCATGATTCTCGCTATTCAGCATCTGTTGCCAACATAGTCACAGGAAGCCGCCGGGACAGTTAGTAAAATTTAACTCAGTAAAGCATGCAGTTAAGGGAGTAATTTTATTTAACTACTTCAATACTGATGCAAAGTGAAACATCAAAATCTGTAAAATACAGCAAAAATGCCTTGTGTATAGTTATACAATATATCTATAGTCTAGAACAGGGACAGCGGGTTGCGTCGGCGTTGTTTTCATATTGCTCATAGGTTGGCAACGCTTATTTCGCGTAGCCAAAGGAATGTCACTTTCATGTAAACATTGCAAGCGACACACGATGGAATAAATTTATAGCGCCGAAATTACAAAGCTTTTCTGGTTTGTTGTTTTTGTGAGTGAATGTTTGTGATTGTGTGTAAACTTTCTGCCATGCATATTAGTATTTTCCTTGCATATTCAAGATTTGGTTTGATATGAATGTGTCGCTACTTTTGACACTACAAACTAATCCATTTTCGTTCACATACGAAGCCCTATGCTTTAAATACAAAAAAAAAAAAAAAAAAAAAAAAAAAAAACCACGCTGATCAGGTGAAACGTTATTTACTTGCAAATGCTTGTTAGAGCCCTGTGCAGAAGAAAAGGCTTACGTTATTTTATTTGTGTTTAGTAAAACTTTTATATTCCATCATATTTTTCGTCGAAACACTGTGTCAATAAACACATATTTGGGTAACTAACACTTTTAATCGTATTTACAGTTTCATATTACGAAAGTTTGAAAGCTAAATAAATCGGCGCATTAAAGACATCTCCCATATACGTATATTACGATAGGGTAAGTTGTTGTAAAGTAACCAGAAGGGCATTGTCGATGTATAAAACGGTTGTTTGACTAAGATTTATTGGTGATAAAATTGCACTTACTAGAGGTAAATAATCAGTACTATACATTTATAGTTGTTCTTTCACGAAATATATTAGGAAACGGCTTTAATTACACATAAATTGTAGACGTGTAACATTATGAAGTTTTACTTCGCAAATGTAAACATCAGGTCATTGACCTACACATAATACTACTTTACACCTTTGCAGTAGAAGAGAATGATACTAAACAATTTCGTTTACCAATGGAATAATATTGTTTACTTAGATCAAAATGATCCTCACAGAAATACACACATGAGGTAGTCGCTATTTCATTTGGATCTCTTCGCGCCAGTGTCAACCACTTTTGCGTATGTTCTCACTTTTGGTACTTGCAAGAACAATCTTTCTGGAGTCTTGACAGATGTATTGGTACAGTGCAGAACTATGCAATATTTGTAGGTCATTATGCAAACGTTAACGCCCAAACACGAGGCCTCGGCCCAAACAATATACAGGTATTTGTTTATCTTACGAGAGCAGCAGCAGCGCGTTGTATGATGTCACAGGCATCAAGTGACTCAAATGTAGTGTTTTAGCTAGCTTTCAAATTATTTGAATTTCATTTCTTTTTTTTAAAAAAAAAGTACTGAAATCCATGAGGTAAAAAACCATGTTCGGACCATAATATGACATAATTAACAATTTAAAATGATTTCCAGAAAACAGTCAAATAGCCTATTGTGGTCTGGTCTGTTGCACAGGACCTGGCTGCCTGGCCATGTTGGGGGAACACTGGAGCGCATGTGACAGTGCATTGACAACTCTCAGCATCCGTGTGTCATTAGCAGCTGCAGGTGGGTGAAAGGGGGGGGGGGTCGTATCAGGGGAAGTGTCAACTATTAAAAGGGCATCTTCTGCTGGGTCGATAAATGAACATGACTTGGGATGGTCTAAACATAAGCCGTCTTGAGTCTGTCTGTCAAGACTTTGAACAGCTTTCCATTGTATTCAGTCTTGAATGCCTAGTTGCTGTGAGTTGTTATGTGGTGCAACCCCGAATAGGGTGGCCTAAGTGTTGCTATTGAACAGGACATGTGTACAGCACTGAAGTTCAGCATGTACAAAGATCTTTTCCGGTGTCGTGCTGCGTCAATGTGTGTGGTTGAAGGCGGGCCATGTACGTGCTCAGACATTCTGCCAGTGGTATTGCCGAGGCGTTGTGTGATAGTGAAACTTCCTCTGTGAAGTCACTGAGTATGGCCAAAGATTCTCCATAAACTAGGTCAGCGGGTATGGGCCGATGTCTTCCTTTGGTGTAACTTGCAGGCTGAGATGTACAAGTGAAAGTGCTTCTGTACAGGTGGTTTTGTGACAGGTCAAAGCTGCTTCTATAGTTGGCGTCATGTAGGAAGGTGATCCATACATAGAGGTGGAGCGATAGAGAAAGCTTGAAGGGGAGGAGCAAGGGCGAGTGCCCACAGTGGAGCCTGTAGGAGAGACATTGTGTAACTTGCAGCCAGCCACGTATCTAGAGAATGAATATTATTGGCTGCCAGTGTGGCAATGGAGGGGGGATGCACAGAACGCCTGAAAACTAGGCTGCCTTCCTACGTGATGTGGACTGTGGTGTCTTGTGGAGCCTCTAGACCATGCTGTTAGATGCCAGGTGGTAGCTTGTAGTCCTCTGCAGCTGCATATCACACCGTCAGGTGATGAGTTTGAAGAGAGTGCAGTAAAAGTGGCAACCTCAGTCTATTGTAAGGTGACTTGGACAACCCATAGTGCACCACCCACATGTCAACAAAGATGGTGGTGGTGGACTTGACGGTGATGTCCACTATGCATGTTGCTTCTGGCCAATGTGTGAAGCAGCCTACTGTGGTCAGCAGATACTGCTTACAATAGGACAGCATGAGGGTGGCCGACGATGTCCATGTGGACGTGTGTAAAATGGCACATTGTCTTGGTGAAAGTGCTAACAGGTGCTTTAGTGTGTTTTTCAACTTTGCCATGTTGACGTACCATGTAACCACATGCCCACTGATAGCAGTATATTCATAATCCCATCCAGATGAAATGTGCGGCCACAAGTTCCTCACTGGTGTTGACGCCAGGGAGTGACAGGCAGGGCCGGCCTTAGCCATCCAGGCGCCCCGGGTGAGTCACCCACTTGGTTCCCTTAGGGGGTGTCCATTAATTATGTGAGCATTTTTTGGGGGGGGGGAGGAGGGGGTTGAACCAAATCCACCAAATTTCACGTGCTGGAGGGGTGGTCTCGGCAATTCTCACATAATTTTTTCCCCACAAGAAACGGTGCAAAACTGGGTTAAATTAAGTAAAACATGTTTCACATCTATAATCTGGCTAAATCCTACACAATAATACTAATTGCAGCTATTCAAACATCATATAGTAACACAGTAGCCCTTCTAAGGATACACATCCTTTTCTTTTTCCATGCGCGTTTTTGTTGGTATTCGAATGCACACTCATGGTAGCAACAGTGCTGGCCACCCAAACACCTCTCTCACGCTGCATGAAGCCCAGGCCAGTCCGCTCGGCTACAGCCATACAAGTGTTCATTTCGCATGCATTTTATTATTATGATTATGATTATTATTATTATTTATTTCCTTTTACTGTAGCACTACTTCAAGGATTGAAGTCATCCCATTGTTCACTTGCGCTGGAGCAGTGGCAAATTACAGTTATGTTCTGATAATAGAATACATGTGCTTTTTATTTTATTCAAAAACTTTTTCTTAATCGTTTCTCACTCTTCTGGCATAATTTAATAATGTGGGAAATTATGACGTAGACACTGCTCTACTTTGCGACCACAATTTTAGATCTATAACAAATAAATAAAATCACCTATCACTAGACATAACTAGAAAAGAAAACATGAACTAAATGATAAAAATGTTTTTAACCTACCAGAAAATTGAAATGTTGTCCTCGTCACAACACTCTTTTCACTCACTATGATTCATCACGGAAACACATACTTCGCCTCCGCCTCAGACTAACAGTTTCTGAGATGTGGATGTTAATCATAGTGCTGCCAACACATGCAGTCCAACACACACCGGGTGGCGCTGTATTATTTCAGTATGTCAGGGGAGTGTTCTCCACGAATGCAGTGATGATCTATTAATTACTGTAGATGAGTCATTAAGTCACAAATATTCAATATAAATCCATTCAAATTAATTAATTTCAAATGTAATGACAATTTCACAGTCCGTCTTTTTCCCTTATTTGGACTGGCACCTACTAGTAGTTTCTTTGGTGCACGAGAGATGGTGCAGCTAGCTGTATGGGCACTCCCTTTTTTGCAGTACTTGAAATAAATAACAGAGGTGCTGTGGTAGACCTGTCTCCCAGACATCAGACAAAGCTCACGTGAATCATGGATGAATGTAGCCAATAGGAACATTGCATTCGGCATGTTTCCTCTTCTGATATCTTGAATTCAGCATGCGTTTGTGAGATTAACGACGTTTGTTGAATGAGATTGAATAATATTTTGTTTTCGCAAGTTGGATCTTTGTAAATTGTGATATTGATGGTATACTAGTGTACCGTTTTTTTACATATGTTGGTGGCGTACACGGCGCCACTGGGCCTTGGCACTCTGGGCGACCTCCCGCGTCGCCCCACCCTAAAGCCAATGCTGGTGACGCACCATGCACATGGTCCATGGCACTGTGTCAAAATTTCTCTGGGTGAAATGGGCTGTACATGCCTTTGGAAATGTCACGCCAAGTCTTGTGGTTGGAGTCAGAGATGGGAACTAACTTGAGTTGCAGACCAGTGGAAGTTCACTCCAGAGATAGTGAAACTGTTTGTAACTTTCTTGTTCTTGGGCAATATCCTCTACCTATTCCATCTATCTACATAAATACTCTGCAAATCACATTCAGTTGCATGACAGAGGGTTCATTGATGAACTGCTTTCATGATATTTCACTGCCGTTCCATGCTTTAATTGTACACTGGATAAAAAAAACACCTAACTTTTTTGGGATCAGTTTTTAGGTGATGGATTGTGTTTCTTTTTGTCGGTGTTAGGTTGGTTTCTATATTGTGGGATTTGTGATATGATGGTGATGACCTGTCATAATTTAGGAAATTCCGAAAAGTTGAAAGGGTATGATTTTGTGGCAGTTGTGGTATATCTTGACTGGATGGAGGAGTGGACTGGGTCAGGCAGGATTCAATATTAGTATTGGGTTGTGTCTGTATGGTGAGATTGATAGCAAAAAAGTATTTCCATTATACAGACCAGGAGAAGGAGATAACTTTCTTAACAAGTCTGGAATGGTTGAATTTTGGAGTTGGAGAAAATGTAAGACCTTTGGAAAGGACAACTGAAAGCTGCTTATAGTTGTAAACTTTTGTGTGTGCCTTTCTGCAAATCATTGAGGCGTCTCTGTGGTGAGTAGCTATCTATCCTTTCAAAAATATTGTTGAATCCATCCTGACATTTTTTATTCTGCAAAATCCTCACAATCAGATAGAAAACATAATAATTAAAAAAGCACCTATGAGCTCTGCATTGTACAAAAACGAAACATAATTTTGATCAAACGCACCTATTTTTTTTTTTTCCTTTTTTGATCTGGTTTCTCTTATTTTATTATGATCATCATGTCTTCTTATTTAGGTCGGTGCTAAAAAAAATATGTTTGCATTCAGAGGAGAAATTTGGTGAAAAAAATTTCACCAATAGATCTTGCCACAATGAATAATGCTTGTCTTTTAATGGTTTCCACCCCAGCTCATGCATCATTTCTGTGACACTCTCTCCCATGTATTGCATAAATACAAAATGAGCTGCCCTTCTCTGAACTTTCTCTTTATCCTCCGTGAGTCCCACTCAGTGGGGATCTAACAGTGCGCAGAAAAACTCCCAAATAGGACATACAGGTGTAGCGGGGTCATTTATAGGAAGTGATTCCACCCGTTGGATTTGACTTGTGGCATCAGTGAGTTGTGTAGTAGGCAAAATACTTTTGACAAGCTAGACTGTAGATGTCCATTCTGATTGACCTTAACAGTTTTTACAAAAATGTCATAATTTTAAAGGGTGTGGTTAGTTAGGAACCTAAGGGTACAGCTTAACCCTCTACAGGTTGGATCATTATTTGTAACTTAAGAGGCCATGTGTGGTCATGGTGACTGTGCTAATTTATTGCTACTTTAAACATCATTTCTATGCGTAAATATGTTTCAGTGCTTCTTGAAAGTGTTGTGAATAACAAATGGAAACAAAAGATAAGTTGAGAATACTTTTTTATTTTATAAACCAAAAACAAACAGAAGGAATTATTTGCAAATTGGTTTCAGTATACATCTGCAAAAATGATTTTTTTGAATAAAGCAACAAACTTGTTTTGAACATTTTTTAACAATTTCCTAATTGAAGTGTCTTTTATACATAGTAAATTCATGAAATAAAAAAGGTGTAGACTGTCCAAATTAATGAGACACTGTTCACACATTGTTTGGCTACATTCTACACATATAGGTTTTTGGCACATAAAACAAGCATAAAAAGTTTTCCCCCTTTTTTTAGGGTCACACATATAACATGTTTTCATTTTTTTCCAATATTTTCTTCACCTTGGGGTTTCTCTTCTGGAACTTTGAGAATTCTGCAAATGACTTCACTTAGTTCTCATAGCATGTGGTGATAGTATGCACAAAGTTGTTTTAGGAAATCAAACCTCCGTATTTTTTGCTCATGAACTGTATTGTAGATGACTAAGGCATGTAGAAATGTCTACCTTGTTGTGTTTGCGCGCGCGCGCGCGCGCGCGCGCGTGTGTGTGTGTGTGTGTGTGTGTGTGTGTGTGTGTGTGTGTGCGTACGCTTGTTTACCTTTCCTTTTTTCCCCTTAAGATAGGTCCTTCCACTCCTGGGATTGGAATGACCCTTTTTCCACTTCCTTAAACCCTGTATCCTTCCCTTTCTCCCCTCCTTCCTTCCTCTTTTCCTGAAGAAGTGACCAACGGTTGCAAAAGCTTGTGTGTGTGTTTTTATTTGTATTTGTCGACGACGAGCCTGTGCCTTGGGTAAGTTATCCAATTTTTATTTTTTATACATATTTATCCCACCAGGAAAGTATGTGTCTTTGTTTGGTGAAGATTAGTGGCTGAAAGTGTTTTTTATTATGTGCCTTTTGTGGTTCGACCAACATCTTCGTGATGAGTTGCAAACTGTCCTCATTATATTTTTTAGTTTAAAAGTCTTTTATATTTTAACCAGACTTGTCTTTGAATGATGTAAGTGCTGATAATTACATCATTGAGTGCCCTAAATCCACAAATATCATAAATGCTACCATAACAATATTTAAACAAACCACTATTGTATTTCAGGTAGTAGACATTGCATGTGGATATGGTTTTACGGCATTTGCTGTTGATGCCAAGGATGGATACAAAGTATTTGGATGTGGGATAAATACAGATTCACAGATAGGTAAATGAAAAATTTAAATTACTTATTTTGATTTTATATATATATATTGGTACTCATCGAAAAGAGAAAGTGTTAAACAGCAGACGGTCACAATGAAAAAGAACCTTAGAAATATTTTCAGATTTTGGACTAAGTCTTTCAGAAAGGTATCTCTCACATGTTAATTATTCCTGCTTATGTTCCAGTGATTCTTCTGTGTGATGAGTAGCAATCTGTTTTATCTAGAACCAGGTTTGAACATGACTTATACTGTTCAGACAATTTACATCACAGTTTGGGAAATCTCAGAATATGTTCGAATATTTGATCATGATGCTGTCTATTGATGTCAAAAGGTACTATGTCCATGTCTTGCAGTGATATGTTCACACATTCACAAATATTTTCACCACTGTGGAGTGAACTGTTTATATAGGAAAGTGGAAGCAATCACATTATTTCTTTTTTTTTGTGGGGAATAATAATAATAAGTGTGAAGTGCTGACTGTAGTAACTTCTAAGGTGCAGAAGTAAAAACAGTAACAAATGTACAAGTAAAAGTCAGCAATTACTATTTAAAATTCAAGTGCTGTGCTCCATTGATGTCTGTTGTACTGTTTATTCCCATGGTCACAATTACAGTTTGTTTTAATATGTCTTAATTCCTTTATTGGGTATTAAATTTCTAGTTCTTTCCATACAACATCAGATTTAATCCTGTTCAAGATGGTTAAAAGGTTGTAATTTTTTTTTCTGTTACTGGACCCTATGAGCAGGGATTGAACTACTCATTTGCAACATCTCTCTTATAACAACATTAAACATAAATGACTTATTAAGGATTCAGACTCGTGTAACATATTTTGAGGAACAGTATTTTTACCTCTGAGTGTCAGCTTTTTGCCGTTTTGTTTTTAGAGGCTGAAATTTTGTTTGTCAATGGGTCATATCTTTTACTAATATCAGACAGCTCATGTATGCACATTTTTAAACAAAATATACAGTTTTTTCAGAGTGATGTCCTTTTTTTTCTTTACATACACTCCTACTTCCTTTGAAATTAGTTCTGTGCAAAGCGATAGATGGTTACTTTCAAATTTCCTGCTTATCATTTGTACTATGTCATGCAAGTCATTTGTCATTTGATTGTTTGAACAGTTCAATACTGTATCGAGTTCTGCACTGTATCGGGGTTCAAATTTATCATTTGCCCAGCCCTAGTTTTATCCATATTATTGATATTCCAATCTTGGTTATTTATTCTTCTTCCTAATGAAAAGAAACTCCAAAATAAAATAATTGTGAGAGGAAACTGGACTGTTCATGTATTTTGTAGAAAATCTGTCCAGAACTACTCATCAACAGTTACAACAGGGCATGACCAAAATTAATTATCAATAATGTGTCAACAGCAGAGCAAACTTGAAAAATTGAATTCATTGTGTTCGATACACTGACCGCAGGGGACTGATGACCAAGCTGTTTAGTCCCCTCTAACTCCTAACAACAACAACTGACTGCAGTAGTAAAAGTTCATTTGCCAACATGCTCTGCTGATGGTGAGGAGATCATAGAAATATATAAGAAGGCAAAGGAAATTATTCAGTCAGTTACGGGAGAGGAAAAATTGATTGATATGGGGACTGGAACTCAGTAGTATAAAAAGTGGTAGGTGAATATGGACTGGGGAAAAGAACTGAAAGGTGAAGCTGCCTGATACAATTTTGCACAGAACATAATAACAAACTCTTGATTTAATCATAATGAAGGAAAATTGTATAAATGGAAGAGACCAGAAGATACTGGTAGGTACGAGATGTTAAGGTATAGATTTAGAAACCAAGGTTTAAACTATAAGACACATCCAGGGGCAGATATAGATACTGGCTATAACTTATTGGTTCTAAACTGTAAATTAAAACTCAAGAAACTGCAAAAAGGTATTAAAGTTAGGAGATGTAACTTGTAAATTAAAGGACCAAGAGGGTGCCGAGATTTTTGGAGGGAATGTTAGGCAAGGATTGACTGAAATGGAGGAAAGTAATACAGTAAAAGAAGACTGGGTAGCTTTGAGAGGTAAAGTATTCAAGGCTGCAGAGGATCATATAACTAGAAGGACAAGGCCTAATACAAAACAAAGAAATAATAATAATTAAAAAAAAAAAAAAATCAACTTCCTGTCTTGCCCATAAAAGGCAAAGGTCCCAGTTTGAATCCAAGTTCTGGCACACAATTTTAATCTGCCAGGAGATTTCATATCAGTGCACACTCTGCTGCAAATGAAAGTTTCATTCAAGAAATAAAAACTTTGCAATTTTCTGATGACATTGTACGTCTGTAAGAGATAGCTAAGGACCTATAAGAGCAGTTGAATAGAATGGGCAGTGTCTTGAAAGGAGGGTATAAGATGAACATTAATAGCCATTGCTGAAGAAATTAGATTAGGTAATGAGACAATATAAGTAGTAGATGAATTGCGTTATTTGAGTAACAAAATAACTTGCGGTGGGTGAAGTAAAGAAGATATAAAATTCAGAATGGCTACAGGAATAAAAGCATTACTAAAGAAGTGGAATTTGTTGACATTTAATATTAATTTAAATGTTAGGAAGACCTTTCTGAAAGCATTTGTAGCATTGTATGGGAGTGAAATGTGGATAATAAGGAATTCAGACAAAAAGATGATAGAAGCTTTTGCAATGTGGTCACATTCTGAGACAACAAGGAATTGTCAATTTAGCACTTTAGGGAAGTGTGGGGGCTAAAAATGGTAGAGGGGGACTGAGAGACCAATAAGCATGTTCAAAAGGATGTAGATTACCAATTTTATTCAGAGATGAAAAGGCTTGCTTATGACAGGATAGCTTGGAGAGTTGCAGCAAAACAGTCTTGAGATTAAAGACCACAATACGCAGTCAGACAGATGACTTGTTTTCAATGGATGTGACTTCAATACTTGCTTTGCCGTAAAATTTATAGCAACTTAATCTATAGTATGACCTCAGTGTGTGCTAATTGGTTGCTCTACTACTTCCATATTTTCTGTCCCTCTTCCTTGACTTCTGCAGTTTCCTCACACTACTTTCCATATCACTTCCCTTATGTTCTGTCCAGCTCTTTGTCGCTTTGATATGTATTTATTTTATTTATTTATTAAATTAAAAGTATCTTGTTTTCAACTGTGGGCTGTCATTTGTAACTGGCTGCTACAGCGTATGTAAGAAATTAGTCCTTGCAATTCCAAACCCTTCAAAAAAATCACACTGACGTGTTTTACAGCCCACTTTAGATTTGTAGTTTTATAAGTTTTTGTAAACATTTCAGATCAAAATAATAATCTAAATGATTACGACTCTAGTATTGTGGTAATATCTATGCACCTAACATGTAATATTCTTTCTGACCGTATTTTAATAAACAGGCAAAATTATATGGTATTTGAGTTTACCTTTGACAAACATACTCTTTTTTGAACTTTTACGTTTTCGAACTATCATTTTAATATCTCTATGGCCGGCCGCAGTGGCCGAGTGGTCTGCGTCGTGCCAGTCCCAGTATGCATGGCTGCTGCTGTCGGGGTTTCGAATCCACCCCTCAGGCATGGATGTTTGTGCCATCTTTAGTATAAGCTAGTTCATAAGTAGTTTGTAAGTTTAGGGACTGATGACCCCGTAGTTAAGTCCCATAAGCTCTACAAATAATTGAACACTCAAATATCTCTCTCACATTTTCATTATATGTTTCCGTTAAAATATTATCAACTGTATTGCCGTAGTAGTTCAAAGTTTATTTTCTTTACCTGTACTGGTTACGAATGACTATACCCTGGAATGAATGTAGTTCACCGGCTGGTCTCTGTGAGACGGTGGGCTGTGGCCCATCAGCCAGCCAGTGAGCTATGCGATCACGACCTACTCTGCATGACTTGACGTGGCACGGCAGTGCACAGGCGTTCTCTTTAGACAGTGTTGGTTCAACGCCATCTGTAATACAAAACTTAGTAAATTTCTCAACGAACAACCCAGAACGAATATGAACAAATGACCACTTATATATTTCCTCTTACTTCCTAAAAGGTTTTCACACACTTTTGTTAACTGAACACGACTATATTCTACAATATTCAGAGTTGTTCAAAGGTAACAGCGCTTTCTCTGAAAAGTGCATTTGTTCTGTTTCGAGAATATGCCATGAAATACATAGCAACGAATTATAAACATAGACTTCTTTATCACATGTACATAAACTGGGGAGATACTGTTAAAATGACTGTTGTAAATATAACAAATAACTTTGTATATATGTTAAGTACTAGAGTTATGTGGAATTCAGTGTAACCACACTTACTCCGTTTGTGATTTTAGCTGTAAAAGAAAACATAATGACGGTTTGAAATAGAATATTTGCTATTTATTTTACAGAGTAACATGAACGAAGGCATATCTGAACTACAGGAAAGGTAATAAAATCTACGTTAAAACCGTCCATAGCAACCATTGCAAACATTTTAGAAAAATGAAATGATTCTAATTAATGACTTTCAATATATTCCATAAATAGTGAATAAACGCCTTGGAAAAAAAAAAAAAAAAAAAAAAAAAAGGTAATTTGTTGCAAAGTATACACTTCCCTTTCGTTTCATTAAGGGAACTACACTTGTCACAGAAATCTAGAACTTCCTTTATATATACGAAACTACCTGTATCAGCATGTTGTTCAGAATTTTCATTATTACAGTATCCTCCCAGCTTACATGCACATGCTTCAGAAGACCATTGTTGAATTCGTTGTTAAGTATTTCACGGCATGTTCACGAAATAGCAGAAACATGCAATTTAGTGGGAGCATTTTTACATATGCACAACTATAAACATTGAAGAACATAGCTGTATATAATTAATAAGGATGCCCGGAACCCTTTTAGGAAAAAAGGAGAAAAAAAGTTTTTTTTGGGTAGTGGCAGGTTCCGAACCACTGAACGTGAGCATTACAATCCAATGCACTATCCACTACACCATGGGTAACAACTGGAGTATGTGACCATCATTCTTGTACTGTTAATGGCAGTTAACTGATACTTATATGCCATTTTTAGACACTAGATTATCGTTTATCGTACAAAAAACAACATGTTTTTGTTAATTCAATATAGTGTGTCAAATCTTCATTATTTTTGCAAATAACTCTCAAACAATATGAGATATGAAAAGAGAGAGAGAGAGAGAGAGAGAGAGAGAGAGAGAGAGAGAGAGAGAGAGAGAGAGCAAAATTGTAGAGAATTTTCCTCTCTACAAATTAGGTTATTCAATTTTTGTGTCAGATGAACGGTTCACTTGCAATTACAATTACAATAGAGACGGCTTTTTTGGGTATAACTAACGTATTTTTTATCCTAAAAATTTGAAAAAGTGAGGTTCTGGTCTCTGTCGGCCTACATTTATGTCTATAAAATTTGGTGCCGATCGGTTGTATGGTTCGACTTAAAAAGTGGGAACAAGCTACGGACAGACAGACAGAAAGACAGACATCCATCCCAAAATCGCCGATATTTTTGCAAATATCTCTGAAACGATATGAGATATGGAAAAAACATAACAGAATAAAGCTGTAGAGAATTTTCTCCTCTACAAATTAGGTTATTCAATTTTTGTGTCCGATGAACAGTTAAGCTGTTATTTTCATTTAAATTTCGAACTGTCAGAAGACAAACTTAAAGGCCCACTTTTAGTGTTACAACCGTAACCTAAAGTGGGCCAATAAGGCTGTGAATTGTGAGTTTCAGATTTTTAGATAAGCAAAAAGAGCAAAGACTGTTATACTAAATACTATACAACATTGGTGCAATACAAACAAGATAGCACAAATATTATGAAAGATACTTTTTAGTGAAACCCATCAATTAAAAGAAAACATGAGCATTAAAAGAGAAACAGTCACTTACCTAGGAGTGCACATTGACGTAAAACACAATTTCGCCCAACACATATGCATAACCACTAGTAAAGCGGAGAAAATTTGTTAGAAAATAGCATGCATAACCAACACCCAGTAAAGACTACCAGTCACATGCACTTTCTGTGACTAAGCAAGTGTAAGGGTGTACATATGCTTGCTCTAGTGAGCAATTATTGTATACCAGTGAGACACGGCGAAAGGACTATACTTCTAAGGCTTTCTGGGATATTTTGCACTACTTCAACAGAGGCACTTTGTATCTTATTGAGTATCACCCTGACTGACATAACATTCAGATATTGGGCCACATGTTACTGGCTTAAATATATGACAAGATCAAGTAAATCACTGGATAAGACAGTGACGAAAAATATCAACTATACACTTGGTGATTGCCGATGAAACACGCCAGTCCTGGTTGTGGAATGGTCCATTTCCTAACTGGCCATGGCCCTTACCTAGCGTACCTACAGTGCTTTTCACTTTCTAAGGATGACAAGTGCCAATGCACTGAACATAGAGTCCCTGAACACATAGTGCTATATTGTGAATGGTGCTCATGCGCATACCAGGACATAACAGAAATCACAACAGAAACACTGCCACACACACTCAGGTATTGAGATAAATAGGAAAAACTACATGAACTAACAGACATGTATTACTGCATCTCACTTTCTGCTGGACCTCGCCTCTGATTGTTGTATTCCCACCCTTATCTATCCTCTCCACTCCCCCCCCCCCCCCCCCCCCCCGCTACTCTGCTCCTGCATGTTGCTGGAATTCAACAATACTTGTTCAGTGTTAGTGATGGTTAGGTGGTGGTTATGTGAGCAGTTATTTTATTTTATTTGTTTTTAATTGACAAGATTTAATGTGGTAAAAGTTGTGTGGGATGCTTGCCTGGGCCTCATGACAAAGTGTCTTGACAACAATTAAGAAGCCAAAGCTCAACTAAGCATTGATTACAACTTAAGACACCCTGGTACCTCTCTTTGTTGGCAAAGTTTTCAGTCTAACTCCCATACTCATTATACAAATTATTGTATGTTATAGAAGGAAACTTTCCTGGTGGGATAAATATGTATAAAAAAAAATAGAACTCTAATGGCTTACCCAAAGCACAGGCTTGTAGTCACAAAAACACACACACACAAATAAAGACACACACACAAACACAACATTCAAGCTTTCGCAACCATTGGCTGTTGCTTCAGGAAAAGAGGAAGGAAGGAGGGGAAAAAGGGAAGGGTAGGGGGATTGAATCCCCCTCCCTGTATCTACGCCCCTGCAAGTATTGTCAACTTTAATAACCTGCTCCTCAGGCACACATTTCCAAAAGGATGTTTCAGTGCTAACAAAAATCAGAAAAATTGTCTCAGAACTTAAGGAAACTGTTAACATGCCAACCAGCAAAAACAAAAAACACAAAGAAATGTGGTAGAAAATATCAGCAGTATTCCAGAAGATCAACTACCAGTATCAAAACCTGTGGAATTTACAAGTCAGGAATAACAAAACAGAAACAAACAAAAAAGTTTTAATAGTGGATGACCATCAGGGTGGGTACTCTAGAAACATACTCAATATGCATGGTTTGAAATCCTGCAATAAAAGCAGAATATTGATAAACATTGAAATGGATGGATTATCGTGAGATAAATTGACTCATCACAGTTTTCACTTGAACACAAAGGGAAAGGAGCAAATATGCAAAAGGCCTAAAAATGAGCAATTCTACAAAACATGTGCAATAATCCATCAATCAAGAAAAAAAAAAAAGAATATTAAAGAGACCTTTGAAGAAAAGCAAGCAGCTGTTTAAATTCCAAGAGTACCAACTAAAATCGTGAAAGGGGAATGAATATATAAAGGATATATGGGTGAGCCATGGCGTCTATCTGCGCCATGTGCCATTTGCTGGCGCACATTCTGGCGCAACTAGAAAGGCTCTTATCTACTATCCTTTCTGTTTTCACCACTGGTGTCATCACTAGTTTTCCTTCTTCATTTGTTTGTGTTGTTGCGAGGTCTCTGGCAGGCGCTCGGGGGGGTTATCTGCGGCGCAGCTGGCATGCGAAGGCAGTACACCTCCGGAAGAGCAACGGTCCAGCTTGGGGAGCAGGAAGTGATTACAACGGTGCTGGGCTAGTGACAAAGGCATCCCACCATACTGTGGTTGTGATTCCCCAGGTGTGATGTGAAGCATCATCAGTTTGTTCCAAGGGTCAAGGGTCGGCATGTATTTATCACCTCTGTGTACTACAGAGTCTATGGAGAGCTGACCTCATGCTCAGTTGCAAAGTCCTTGGGTCCAGGCCTGCCGACTCCAGTGGATGAGCTATTTCCATGCTGTTGGCATTACTTTCTGCATTTCATTATGGAAGCTGCTTATGGCAACTTTCACCTCTCTGTGTTGCTCAACACCGGCTGTCTCTGCAGATAAGTAATCAAGTGAAATTTCCTCTTCATCTGATAGTTATAGAGTATGCCAGTTGTGCTAGCAGTTTGGCCTGATTGTGTTCACTTCTGCCCGCGGCTTTTCTTGTGTCTTAGCCTTCATTATTTGTTTATGTTTGTCAATTTCAGTAGGTTTTGTTAATGGAGCCCCAGCTATTAGCAGTGCATAATGTCTGTGTTATCCTTGTAAATGTTGGTTATTGTTGCTTGGTGGGAAAATTGTTACCTAACCATTATTAGTGTCGTTAAAATTTAATATTGAATCAAATTATTGCCCTTGGGTATTAAGTGTGTATGGGACTTTTGCCCATCTGTTTCTATGTAACCTACCTAGGTAGCAGGCATCATTTAGGATAGCGTAAATTTTCCCTCTGTGGTTTTCTCTTCACCCATGGTTGTATTTGTGACAGTTGGTTTAGAGCTGCAGGGCTCCTGCTGCTTTGAGCCAAACTGTTTGGCTGATTTTCCTTATGATATCTCACTTGTCCTTCCACCACAAGTGGTTTCTCAGCTTAATGTGTGTTTACCGAGCCATTGCTACTCTGAACACCAGCATCAGTTAGATGGCTATTACTGAAATTATTCAGCTGACTTGTTAAGTTGTCTAATTGTTAAATTAATTTATCTACACCACTTCTAGCCACATTGCCTATTATATTATCAAACTAAAGATGAACTGCATTTCCACTGCAGTGGGTTTGTATAATTGTTTTAAAATAATATATGTTGGTAGTGATGTTTTAGTGGCTTGTATTATACTCCTCTATTTTGAACTTTTTGCCTTATGTGGCTATTACATCTACCTCTTGTTTTAAATACATTCTGTTTTAATCTGATTTGAGTTGGGTGTTAATTGGTGTGAACTGCTTGCTGTTGTTCTAGTGGCTAGTAAGCTGATAAGTGGGCACAAATAAGATTTTCATGGCTACAGTTTTTTGGAACCTGAAGCCGTATGTGTTGCCATGTTGTCATGGATTTGACTTTATTTCGCCTCTACTAGCTTATTTCTGTTCGCACATTAATTGTAACTAGTGGCCTACGGTTAATGTCAGTATCTAATAATTGCAAAAGGGTCACTAATCAATCCCTCATTGTCATATGTGGCTGTGTTGTTTAATAATTTTTTTTCATTGTATGCTTGCTTGGTTCTGGACTTTATACCTACTGATGGAAAAGTGATTGTGCATCTCCTTTCTTTTAAACCTTAATTGTTATCATTTTAGTGTATTTGGGCACTAGCCGCCTACAGTGAATATCAGTGTTTTTGTAAGCTGCTCATTGCTGACGTAAATAGATTGAGATCTTGTTGTTAAGGTTGTCATCAACCATTTACAAGTGCATTAAGTGGCTTCTAAAGGTTATTAATATTTTGGTTGAATTTATTGAATCACCAAGTGTGACCTTTTTATTTAACCATTGGTTTTAAGATATCCTGCTTTTTTGCCATTAACAAGTCCAGATTTGTTCAAAAAGATTTCGGGTTTGCCGCCGGTCATTGTAAACTTCATTCTACGATATTTCAACTGGACACCTGCCGTCATCTTCAGTTGAGGCAACAAAGACTGACGAAGACGCTCAGCTCCACCTTATATATCATGCTGGTAGTATTACCATGCATGCATCAAAGATACGGTGACAGTGACAGAAGTACCACACCGCCTGGTGACAGCACCCTTGTTGGTGTAACTGCAAGGATCAGCTGTTTTCGATAGTGCTGCTGGCCGCAGTTACCGGAGGCTTGTGGCAACTTTGTCTAGTACAAATCTCGGAGATGACGGAATATCACGCGTTATCAGCTTGTAACCACTGTCACGGTTCATCAAATTTTCCGCAATGCATATTTCAATGGATTCTTTTATAATGGAGTCCCAGAAGGATTTTGTTGTGGCCAAAATTGATGCTTTATCAAACTCCATTGTATGTCCGTTAGAAATACAATGCTCTGCAACTGCAGACTTACTGGGTTGCAGAAGGCGAGTGCAACGTTGATGTTCAGTACAACGTTCTTCCACAGTGCGTGTAGTCTGTCCTATATAGGTCATACCATACTCGTAAGGTATTGTATAAATTTTTGCCTTCCACAGTAACAAATCATCATTTACTGATCCCAACAAGTTAGAAATCTTAGATGGTGGATGGAGAATCACTTTCATTTGGTAATTATTAAGTATTCTTCCTATTTTGAAGGAGACATTTCCAACGAATGAAAGGAAAGCTAGTGACTTAGTTGGTGCGTTTTCCTCTTTATCCACTTCCCAGTTCCTGGTTTTAGGTCAGAAGGCCCTGTTAATGTGCCAAGTCGAGTATCCATTGTCTCTGAATACTATCCTTAAATGTGCAAGTTCTTTTGGTAGATTTTCTGCATCCGACATGGCATGGGTCCTGTGTACAAGGGTTTTAAGCACACTCATTGTTTGGTATGGGTGACTCGACTCGGTAAATTAACAGGGCCTTCTCACCTAAAACCAGGAACCGGGAAGTGGATAAAGAGGAAAACACACCAGCTAACTTGCTAGCTTTCCTTCCATTCATTCGAAATGTCTCCTTCAAAGTAGGAAGAATACTTAATAATTACCAGGTGAAAGTGATTTTCCATACACCATCTAAGATTCAATTCAAATTTCAACTTCAGATTTGTTTTAGTCAATTATTTGCTTGTTAAATCTATTGTGTTTGGCATTGCCTTATATTGTATATTAAAATTGTTGATTGATATTTTGGTTAAATTTATTGAATCACCATGTGTGGCCATTTTATTTAACCATTGGTTTTAAGTTATTCTGTTGTTTACCATTAATGAGTACAGATTAATTGTGGTCAATTATTTGCTTGTCAAGCCTGTTGTATTTTGCATTGGCTTGTATTGTATATTACAGAAATTAGTTGTTTTCACAAGCTCTGATTATTGTGGTACCCCCTGCCTCAGCCCTTCCACCATTAATTACTGTTATTACTGCTTTCATGAGTGCTATTATTAAAATAAAGATAGCCTAAGTAACACCTATCAATGGGGGACAAACATATATAAAATAATATAGAAAGAGAAAAGCTATAGGTGAAGATGAAATTAGATATGTGACAGGGAAAGCAGAATTTGCCAGAGCAATAAAGACCTAAGTAGGAAAGAGAAAAAACAATCTTCAGTAGATGAGATCCCCAAAATTTGTTACCCTTGGAAGAATCATCATTGACAGAACTATTACATCTGGTGGACAAGATATAAATACCATCAGATTTCAAAAATAATATAATAATTCCATTTCAAAAGAAAGCTGGTTTGATAGCTATGAATTTTACCAACCATTAAATTCCATAATTAGTAAAATAATGAGTATACATTGCAATTTACCAAAAATTTGATCATCGAGACACAGGCAACCAGTTTTCTTTGCAGTGAGTTGCAACCTATGCTCATTATGTTGTTGAATTCAATTTGGACTGTTCATTGTTACTTCAATAAATTGTGATTGTATGATATTGTTATGTACTGGTGCCGTTGGACATGGTTGGCTGATTGAACACTGTTTTAAGCTCAATAATGATGGATCATTATTTCTCAGCTCACGTAGAAGTACTAGAACTGTATATTCAAATTAAAATTTACTACAGACAGTTTGGGTCTTGAACCCATGACCCTTTGCTTCAGAGTCCAACACCAACCACTACACCAAACACTTATTGTTTTTGATCACTTCATTTGGAACATTGTTCCCTCTTAGGTGAATAGTGTCTTGATGTCCACGTCTTCTTGCTGTGGGAATGAGTCATTGGCCCTGCATACTGCAGCTCTCAATGGCTGATGCTTGTTTTTGCAGTGAACCTTGTTGAACTCATCTTACCATTACTGCTTTCATTGCCTCTTACCTTGTTGAGGCATGTTGGAACTTAAAATTTATCCTGAGCCATGGGATCTCTTTAGGGCTTCATTTGTAGGACATGGACTGTGTCCGGAAACTTCCCTTGCCTTGTGTTGGGGTTGCAATCTTCAACATCATAAGTGACATCAGATAGCTATCTTCTGACATTGTATGGCCTAAAGTAACATTTGAGTAGCTTCTCAGACAGCCCAACCTTCCGAACAGGAGTAAAGATCTAGACAAGGTACCAGGCTAGGACAAAATTGGGCGGTGGCTGACATTATGCCTTTGACAATCCTTATCCTGGGCCTGTAGCATCTACATCTACATGGGATACTCTGCAAATCACATTTAAGTGCCTGGCAGAGGGTTCATCGAACCACAATTATACTATTTATCTTCCATTCCATTCTCGAATAGCGCGCGGGAAGAAAGAACACCTGAATCTCTCTGTTCGAGCTCTGATTTCTCTTATTTTATTCTGATGATCATTTCTACCTATGTAAGTGGGAGTCAACAATATATATTTGCATTCAGTGCAGAATGTTGGCGATTGGAGTTTCGCAAGTAGCCCACGCCGCAGCGATAAGCGCCGTTGTTGTAATGATTCCCATCCCAGATCCTGTATCATTTCCGTAACGCTGTCTCCCCTGTACCGTGACACTACGAAACGAGCTGCCCTTCTTTGGACTCTTTCGATGTCCTCCGTCAAACCCACCTGATAAGGATCCCACACTGGGCTGCAATACTCCAAAAATGGATGGACAAGCGCAGTGTATGCAGTTTCTTTAGTAGTTCTGTTGCATCTTTTAAGGGTTCTGCCAATAAAACGCAGTCTCTGGTTCGCCTTTCCCACGATATTGTCTACGTGTTCTTTCCAGTTTAAGTCTGAAGTAATAGTAATTCCTAGGTATTTTGTGGAGTTTACGGCCTTCACATTTGATTGATTTATGTTGTAAACAAAGTTTAACGGATTTCTTTTTGTACTCATGTGGACGACTTCACATTTCTCATTATTTAGAGTCAATTGCCAATTTTTACACCATACTGATATCTTATTCAGATCGTTCTGCAGTTGGTTTTGATCTTCAGATGATTTTACTAGACGGTAAATGACGGCGTCATCTGCAAACAACCTAAGAGAGCTACTTAGATTTTCCCCTAAATCGTTTATGTAAATAAGGAATAGCAGAGGACCAATAACACTACCCTGTGGAACGCCCGATATCGATGCCTTAGCAGAGGACCAATAACACTACCCTGTGGAACGCCCGATATCGATGCCTTACCATCGATTACTACGAACTGTGTCCTCTCTGACAAGAAATCCCCTATCCAATCGCAAATTTGGGGCAATATACCATAACCACGCAATTTGATTAAAAGCCGTTTGTGAGGTACGGTGTCAAAAGCTTTCTGGAAATCAAGAAATACGGAATCGATTTGCGAACCTTTGTCGATAGCACCCATCACTTCGTGTGAATAAAGAGCTAGTTGTGTTTCACATGAACGATATTTTCTAAATCCGTGTTGACCTTGGGTCAATAGATCGTTCTGTTTGAGATAATTCATAATATTTGAATACAGGATATGTTCCAAAACCCTGCTGCAAATTGACGTCAATGAAATAGGCCTGTAGTTTCGTGGGTTACTCCTACTGCCTTTCTTGAATATAGGTGTGACCTGTGCAACTTTCCAATCTTTTGGTACAGATCCTTCTATGAGAGAGCGGTTCTATATGACTGTTAAGTAAGGAGCTATCGCTTCAGCATAATCAGATAGAAATATAATGGGTATACAATTCGGGCCAGAAGACTTGTTCTTGTTAAGTGATTTTAGTTGCTGCACTACTCCGATTATATCTACTTCTATGTTACTCATTACGGCATCTGTTCGTAATTCGAAATCTGGAATATTGGTTTCGTCTTCATGGCATCTGGGAGGACCCGTTCCACATCTGGAATGACTCCACCCGGTATGCACACAGAGTGCACGTTGGCCTTCTTCCCCTCCTTGGCAGCCATCTCTCTAAGGGGCTCCATCACCCGCCTAATGGTGGAGCTCCCAACTACAAGCAAACCCACCCTCTGTGAGAGCCCGGATCTTGCAGGCTGGGTGGTGACAGGGTGAGAGACACCATCCGACTCAGGAACGTCGTTCTGAGCAGACAGCGCCTCAAACATGTTCGCAAGACGAACCGGGGAGGCCTCACGATCGGTCCCCCGGAATGTCTTGCGCCTCCTGCCACGCACTGGAGCAACCTCCCACGCAACCACGGGTGGGATGTCTGCCTCACTGCTAGCAGTTTCAGGGCATGTCGCTGCGGCAGGCCGATCGGTGGAGACGACGGGAGTCCGTTCGATGCCCATCGCCAGCCAACAACAACGACGCCCATTGATCGCAGCTTCCAACTGTGCAACCGAGGTTAACACAGCTTGAAGCTGGGAGCGAAGTGTCACCAGCTCAGACTGCATCCGCACACAGCAGTCACAGTCCCTATTCATGATTACAGTGCCAACAAAAACAAAAACTACGTTCGCGATGCATTCAAAGGAAAACTACACTGTTCGTTAAAAAGCGGATGTGAATTCAATACGCACGACAGCTCAGTATAACTTTACAAATTGAAACGAGAAAGTGCAGCCGAAAATTAAAATACTATATGTCGCTTCTAATCAGAAAATAAAGACAGACGACTGTCGCGACGCGGTTCACACGGCGGAATAATACACTAACCGGATATTTAACGTGAATATGAATCAAATAAAAACGCGAGCACACAATAAATTTAATGAACTCGAGGGAAAACGCACTGAAAAGTAAAAATATGTAGCTTCTAGAGAGAAGCCGGTTACACTTACAACTGATAATTTACTGCTACGCCACTGGAGAGGTGTGCTCTGGACGACGTCCGCTGGACGACTGCATATGGAGTTAAGCCAATTGCCAAGCCTCCTCAGCCCTGGTTAATAACTGATCAATGTAATCATCATCCATGCCATCAGCGAAAACTGGAATGACAGTGTCCATGATTGTTATTGTTGTTTCACAACCAGCACCAAGAAGAATTACATAAATCCAGTCATCTCTTGTTTGGCAGTGTTGCAGGCAAAAATTATGAAAGGCAAAACTACATCCCAGTTGCCCTGCTTGACATTGAGAGACATGGACATCATATCAGCCAATGTCTTAATAAGATGTTCAGTGAGCCACTTAGTTTTACGATAGTAGGTAATTGTCAAGTGATGTGCAGTGTTGCACTGACAGTTTGACTCTGTCACAGGTCTTGATTGAAAAACTTTTCCTCAATCTGTAAATATAGATCTTAGTTTTCCATGTTCCAATACAATGCCCTTCACAATGAATTTGGCTACTTCAGGTGCCTCCACTGTTTCCAGAGCTTTTTTTAATGGCTTATGTACAGTAATCCAATTATTGCCACTAGTAGAAGTTGTAAATCATACGAGTAAGTCAATCCCAACAAATTGGAAAGGTGTCTCCTCTGGCAGAATTGGTATGAATCATCCTGGTGGTTTCTGAACCACATATCTTCTCTGGCACTCTTGACTGCGTGACACATAGTGATGAACGTGTCTATATAATCCTGGCCAGAAAAACCTCTTGCAGCTTCTATCATACGTTTTTATGTACCTCAGATGAATGACTTCAGGATCATCATGAAATTTCTGTTGAATATCTAGGTATGGGTGTTTAGGAAACACTAGTAACCACCTCTTTCCACAAAAGTTGAAATTTTTCTGGCAAATAATCCATTCATGCTCCAAATAACAGCAAAACACTCTCGTTCTGTAGTTGAGTTGTTTTTCTCAGTTTTCGTAAGTGTCCAGGAGGCATATGCTACTATGTTCTCTTTTCTGTCAAAGATATGTACACCTAACTTCAGGGAGTGGCTGGACATGGTGGTTGTGTGTGTATAGTTGTCTCATTGATTGTGTGAATGTATGTGTGTGTGTGTGGTTTTTTTTTTTTTTTTTTTTTCTGTCAAAGGCCATGGCCAAAAATTTAAGTTGTCTGAATACAGTTATCTATTTTTGTGTCTTTTAGCAGCTCAGGGAGCCTCTTTAGAATGAGTTGTTATCCATCCCCCATTATTGACATTCCACTCAAATTTTCCATTGCTAAAATTTAATCTTATTTACATTACATTCCTTTAGATTGCTATTTGAGCTGAAATTCTTTATGTGTATTTGGTCATCCATGTGTTTTCACATTTAAATTGAACTATTTTATAATTTATGTTATTACCAATTGATAGGTTATTTCATATTCCTTATTTACTTTTGATACTTGTTAGATAATCCGCTATGTACTCAGATATTTCTTGTGGATCTTAGTTTATGTTTTCACTGGTGTATCGAAATATTACAGTTTCAGTTCAGTCTGTTTAGTCCAGAAAAAGTGGTGGTAACTGTGTTTAAATATTTCTGTAGGTATTGTCTGTTACATTGTGCTGTTACCTGGTTGTAGACCAATGATTCTCAATGTTGTAGAAGATCATTGCTCTTGGTAGCGGCTGGCTGAAATCTCATGGGGTGAAAACTAATTCACTACAAATAACATAGACAGTAGACACAATTGCAGTTCTTTGACATTTTTAATGATTCATAAACGCCCAGTTGTTCCCATTTATGGGCCAGCTTACAAGTCTCATTAATTACAACCATTATGACCAGGTACACACATTCCAAACATCAGTAATACAAATTTACAAAGTTTGTGTGTTGATTGATTGATTGATTTTTCCAGGGAAGCCAAAACAGTCTTGGACCAACCCGCCACTGCCCACACTGAAACTAAGTTTATTGTGCGGTATCACTCCCTGTATATCTAGTAAAGCCCATCAATGCCCTTGGAACAGTGCAAGGAGTCCCTTTACCAGACTCAATTTCTTCGGATCTGGTTGTCCCAAATATTCTGTGCCTTTTATTCTCCAATGCAATGCATTCGAAGATTAGTGTGATGCAGTTTCATCACCGCCATCACAGATCCTACATTTAGGGTCCTCTTCTGTTATTCCCATTGTATGTAGGGTTTTTTTGAAATTCCCATTGTCAGGACAGGTTCCGATCCAATAAATGGAGTCTCTGCCCCCATCCTGGCTAATCTGTCGGCATGTTCGTTGCCACTGATCCCCGAGTGGGAAGGGACCCACAATAGGTTTACTCTATTGCTTTCCCCTAGCTCCACCAGAACCCTGTGACATTCTGCAACAATTTTGCAGGAGCTGCCAGTGATCTCAGGGCTGCCTGGCTGTCTGAATAGATATACATGCTACGATCTTTGTAGCACCTACGCAAATTCTCCTCCACACACGCTCTGATGGCAGTGATTTCGGCCTGGAATACTGAGGCCAGTTTTCCTAGAGAGATGACGCCCTCCAGTCTTGGCTGCACCCCATATACCCCGGCCCCAACACCTTGGTCCGATTTTGACCCGTCAGTGAACCAGACAATATCCCCCGTACGGTGTCGAACTATTTTCTCCCACTGCTCCCTACTTCAAATTGTTATATTGAAAGGCTTGTTGAAGCAGTATGGGGTTATTATATAAGACAGCTGGCATTTCCCCAACCTTTCCTATATTTACCTCACTCACTATTTTAGTGTGTGATTCTGGATATCCCAAATAGTTCCAGTTGTTGCCAGATTTGAGTCTGTATGCACCAGCCGCTGACTCCATCTTAACCCAAAGGTGTAATGGGGGCATATCCAGCATGGTTTCCATCCCAGCAGTTGGTGTGTTGCTAATTCCGCCTGTTATGGCTAAGCAGGCTAATCTCTGCACCTTACCAAGCTCCTTAGCAGCAACCTGCTGTTCTACCTTCTTCCACCACACGACTGCCCCATAGGTGATCCTGGGTCTAATCACTGTGGTGTATATCCAGTGCATACCCTTGGGGCTCAGGCCCCAATTTTTGCTACAAGCTCTCCTGGTACTCACAAGAGTACCTTTTGCCTTGGAGCAAATATTCCTGATGTGAGGGGTCCATGTCAGTTTCTCATCTAGGGTAACCCCTAGATATTTCACTGTCCCCTTCACAGGTAGCGCTTCATTGAAAAGCTTTAGATTCCAACTTGAATGTTGTATATGCTTCTTTGTGAATGGTACAACAACAGTCTTCTTAGGACTAACTCTCAGATCCTGTTTTCTGCACCAGTATTGCACAATGTCCAAAGCACCTTGTGCCATATTCTTTACTGTGTCAGCAAATTTGCCAAGTATTACTATGACAAGATCATCTGTGTATCCTTGGCAAAAGTACTGCCTAGAGTTTAATTCTCCAATGAGATCATTCACCACTAGATTCCACAATAAAGGGGAAAGAACTCCTCCTTGCGGGCAACCCCTAGTGGTGTTGATTACCATTTTTTCATTCATCATGGTAGCTTCTACCTTTCTTCCACTGAGCATGGCCCTAGTCCACCTACATATTGTGGTCCCTAGGTCATGCACCTCTGCTGCTCTAACCATGGAATCGAAGGTCGTGTTGCTAAAAGCCCCCTTGATGTCCAGGAAGATACAGAGGGCTATTTCCTGAAAGTGTAGTGCTTTCTCCACCTTCCCAACGAGTTGGTGGAGAGCTGTCTCACATGATTTACCTGGTTGATATGCATGTTGGTTTGAATGTAGAGGAGCCCTACTTAACCTCCTTTCTCCAACATGCACATTAACCAGCTTTTCCAATGTCTTTAGAATGAAGGAGGACAGGCTGATTGGTCTCATATCCTTGGCCTTGGTATGATCAATTCTCCCTGGCTTTGGAATGAAAACAACCTTCACTGCCCTCCAGGCATTGGGAATGATTCCTGCTGCTAGGCTAACCCTGAATAACCTGCATAGGAATCTAATAAGATTTTCTCCCGCTTGTTGCAGGAGAGCTGGAAAGATTCCATCGGGGCCAGATGACTTGAACGGTTGAAATGTTCCCGCCTCCCATCGGACCTTACTGTGATCGACACACTCCTTGGCCAAATCCCAGTCCTCTTTGCGAATACCTGAGAACCATTTTCTCTCAGGAATTGCATTCTGGTCTGAGTTACCCCTAGAGTATATTGAGGAAAGTGAGTTCCAGCATTTCATGTGCTGTCTTTGTATACTCCCCATCCTCCTTCCTCAATGTTCCCCCTGGATTAGTTGGTATCCTAGTGAGGATTTTATGAAGTCTCGCTTGAGCAGCTGTGCCTTCCACTTCCTCACAGAATACCTTCCAGGATGCCTCCTTTGCCCGTCTGATGGCAAGGTTGTAATTGACAAGGGCCTCACGATACTTTGCCCATTGTCCTTTGCACCTCGCAAGATTAAACAGTCTTCATACCTGTTTCCTTTGCATTTCCAGGTTGTTATTCCACCAAGGCATACTCCTATTTGTGCACTTCTTGGTGATTGAGCAGTTGTCCTGGTATGAGGTCACTATAGCAGAGGTTACGGCCTCTGCTACTTCCTCAAACTCTGCTGGATTCCTTATCGAAGTTTTAGTTTCCGATAGGCTGAAGTCAAGGTCTTTCCTATATGTCTCCCAGCCCATTTTCCTGGGGTTTCTATAGTCTGTCTGGTTCCCATTTCAACCTTGAATTTAATATACATGTGAACTGATGAGGATGGCTCCAGGACCACATGCCACTGTTTGACGTAACTTCCCATCATCATGGAACCAAAGTTATGTCAATTACTTCTTCCCTTCTACTATTCCTGAATGTAGGTTCATCACCCCTATTCAGGATCTCCAAGTTGTTAGATAGGAGAAATTAAAGAAGGTGCTCACCTCTACTGTTGGTGTCCTTGCTGCCCCACAATAGATTGTGGGCATTGGCATCACATCCCACCACCAGTTCGTCACCTTGCCGATGGCAGGCTTCCGTCAGTCTCGTTGTTGTGGTCTTCAGTCCGGAGACTGGTTTGATGCAGCTCTCCACAATACCCTATCCTGAGCAAGCCTCTTCATCTCCACATAAGAACGGCAACCTACATCTGTCTGAATCTGCTTACTGTATCCATCTCTTAGTCTCCCTCTGCGATTTTTAGCCCACACACTTCCCTCCAATGCTAAATTTACGATTCCTCGTTGTCTAAGAATGTGTCCTACCAAGCGATCCCTTCTTTTAGTCAGGGTATGCCAAAGAATTCCTTTTCTCACCAATTCTGTTCATTACCTCTTCATTAGTTATGCGATCTACCCACCTAATCTTCAGAATTCTTCTGTAGCACCACATTTCAAAAGCCTCTATCCTCCTCCTGTCCGCACAGCTTATCGTCCATGTTTCACTCCCATACAAGGCAACACTCCACACAAATGCCTTCAGAAAAGACTTCCTTACACTTAAATTAATATTCGATGTTAGCAAATTTCTCTTTTTCAAAAATGCTTTTCTTCCCATTGCCATTCTGCATTTTATATCCTCTGTACTGCGACCATCATTTGTTATTTTACTGCCCAAGTACCAAAACTCATCTACCTCCTTTATTGCTTCGTTACCTAATCTAATTCCTTCAGCATTACCCGATTTTCTTAGATTGCACTCCATTACCCTAGTTTTGCTCTTATTAATGTTCATCTTATAAGCACCTTTCAGCACACTGTCCATTCCGTTCAATTGCTCTTCCAGGTCCTTTGCTGTATCTGACAGAATTACTATGTCGTCGGCAAAACGCAATGTTTTTAATTCTTCCCCCTGAACTTTAATTCCTTCACCAAATTTCTCCTTGCTTTCCTTTATAGCTTGCTCAGTGTACAAATTGAACAACATTGGAGAAAGGCTACAACCCTGTTTTACTCCCTTCCCAACTGATGCTTCCCTTTCATGCCCTTCGAGTCTAATAACTGCGGTCTGGTTTTTGTACAAGTTGTAAATAACTCTCCTTTCCCTGTATTTTACCCCTGCTGACTTCAGAATTTGAAACAGTGTATTCCAGTCAACATTGTCAAACGCTTTCTCCAAATCTACAAAAGCTAAAAATGTTGGTTTGCCTTTCCTTAATCTATCTTCTAAGATAAGACGTAAAGTGACTATTGCCTCCCGTGTTCCTACGTTCCTCCTGAATCCAAACTGATCTTCCCCGAGGTCAGCTTCTACCAACTTTTCCATTCTCCTGTAGATAATTCGTGTTACAATTTTGCAACCATGACTTATCAAACTGATAGTTCTGTAATTTTTATACCTGTCTGCGCCTGCTTTCTTTGGAATGGGGATTATTACATTTTTCTTAAAGTCTGAGGCTATTTCGCCTGTCTCATACATCCTACACACCAGTTTAAGTAATTTTGTCATGGCTGGCTCTCCCAGAGACTTTAGTAGCTCTGAGGGTATGTCATCTACTCGTGGGGCCTTGTTCCGACCTAGGTCTTTCAGGGCTCTGTCAAATTCATCTCTCAGTATAGTATCTCCTATTTCATCTTGATCTACTTCCTCTTCCCTTCCTACAGCATCGTCTCTAAGTTCATTGTCTTTGTAGAGCCACTCCATATACTCTTTCAGCCTTTCCTTCTTTGCTGAGAACTGGTTTTCCATCTGAGTTCTTTATATTCATACCACTGCTTTTCTTGTCTCCAAATGTTTCTTTTATTTTCCTGTAGGTGGTATCTATTTTTCCCCTATTTATACATTCTTCTACAGATTTGCATTTGCCTTCTAGCCACTCCCGCTTAGCTATTTTACACTTCCTGTCAATCCCATTTCTTAGTCATCTGTACTCCATTTTGCCTGTTTCATTTACTGCATTTTTATATTTTCTCCTTTGATCAATTAAATTTAGTATTTCCTGATATATCCAAGCATTTTTTGTAGCTCTTGCCTTTCTACCTATTTTGTCCTCTGCTGCCTTCACTAATTCATCTCTCAATGCTACCCATTCTTCATCTACTGTTTTATTTCCCCCTGTTTCTGTCAATCGTTGCCTAAAGCTCCCTCTGAAATTCTCAAGAACTTTAGGTTCCTTCAATGTATCCAGGTCCTGTCTTCTAATTTTCCTACCTTTCTGCAGTTTTTTCAGCTTCAGCCTACAGTTCATGACTAACAAGTTATGGTCAGAGTCTATATCTGCCCCTGGGTATGTCCTGCAGTTTATAACCTGGTTCCGGTACCTATGTCTTACCATTATAAAATCTTTCTGATACCTTCCGGTGTCTCCTGGTCTCTTCCACGTATACAAACTTCTTTTGTGATTCTTAAACCACGTGTTTGTTACGATTAAATCATGTCCGGTGCAAAATTCTACCAGGCGACTTCCTCTTTCATTCCTTCTGCCCAGTCCATATTCACCTACTATTTTTCCTTCTCTTCCTTTTCCTACTACCGAATTCCAGTCTCCCATCACAATTAAGTTTTCCTCTCCCTTAACTGTCTGAATAATTTCCTTTAGCTCCTCATATATTTCTTCGATCTCCTCATCATCGGCAGAGCTAGTTGGCATATAAACCTGTACTACTGTTGTCGGTGTTGGCTTCGTATCTATCTTGACAATGATAATGCGATTACTGTGCTGCTCATAGTAGTTTACCCGCATTCCTATCTTCTTATTCATTATCAGTCCTACTCCTGTGATACCCCCAACTGATTATTGTATTTATAATCCTGTACTCACCTCACCAGAAATCCTGTTCATCCTGCCACCGAACTTCACTAATTCCCACTATATCTAACCTCAACCTATCCATTTCCCTTTTTAAATTTTCTAACTTTCCTACCCGATTAAGGGATCTAACATTCCACGCTCCGATCTGTAGAATGCCAGTATTGTCTTTCCTGCGGACAACATCCTCCTGAGTAGTCCCCGCCCGGAGATCCAAATGGGGGACTATTTTACCTCTGGAATATTTTACCCGAGAGGATGCCATCATCATATTTTCATACAGTAGATCTGCATGTCCTTGGGAAAAGTAACGGCTGTAGTTTCCCCTTGCTTTCAGCCGTTCGCAGTAACTGCATGGCAAAGCCACATTAGCTGATGTTACAAGGCCAGCCCCGTCAATCATCCAGACTGTTGCCCCTGTAACTACTGAAAATGCTGCTGCCCCTCTTCAGGAACCGCACGTTTGTCTGGCCTCTCCACAGATACCCCTCCACTGTGGTTGTACTTACGGTACGGCTATCTGCATCCTTGAGGCACGCAAGCCACCCCACCTTGGCAATGTCTGTGGTTCATGGGGGTCAGTCTCCTCACTTCCAAAGAAGGAGGAGAGCTGTCTTCGTAAGGAAGGTATGCTGAGGCCAAAACAATTTCCCTCGTGATACCTTCCTCACGTTGCTGCATCCTGATGGTCACCAGGTCCCTGGAACAAAAATCCATAATTGGTATGAAAGGTATTCCATTTCTAACATAAATGCATGTTCTGGAGTTTTTTAGATTTCTGGCATAAATCAGCTTACCTCCAGTACCACCGAGGCTTGATACACCCCCTTTGTATAAATAGGGTTCTTGTATCAGGGCCACGTCCACCTCCTGTCTCCCCAGGCGACGGCTCAGGGCAGCAGTGGCCCCTTTACTGTGATGCAGGTTTATCTGCAGCACTTCCAGTCCCCATCTTGCTGCCATTATTGCCTTTAAGGTCTTTGATTACTCTGACGCAGACCTGCAAGAACCCTAAAAACAGGTTCAGGCCTTGCTCTCGCAATGCCTTCAGGGACTTCTCTCCGACCTTCACCACCAGGGTTCGTCCTTCCGGAACGACCTTTTGGTTAATTACCCTCCAATCCTCTGTCGAGACTTTTGGGTTCTGGACCCTTATTTTCTCGAACAGAGTCTCTGGAGAGACATCCTTAAGGATCTTTGGTACCCATACTGATACCTTTGCGGTCTTCAGGAGTTCGGCTGCTGTCTTGACCAGCAGCTTCGCATCCTCCCACGGGGATGTCATGGGCACCTTGTACTTAAGCCATTCTGCTGAGTGCTCCCCCTCGCAGACAAAAATGAGAGCACTGCGATCTAGATAGACCCTCCTGAATTTGGGTCCTGGACCAGTGTCCCCCCAATCTCTTCAAAGAGGGCCATCTGCATGAGCTCCTCCTGCTGCGAGGTGATGCTCACCAGTGGGTATCCTTCTTGGACAACCGCCACTCTAAAGACCGACACTGCAGTACTATAGGTCTGTTTCCCTATTTCCTGCCTCAGCCTTTTAGGATCACGCTTGTCCAGAGAGGAGGGAGTCTTAGATTCATCCCTAACCCTCTTGCCACCTGTCTTTGATGTCGGGGGGTCTGTGTATCCCCTTCGACCTGAGGCAGTTTCTTTTTGGGGGTCTTGGGCTCAAGCCCTTTTGATTCCCTCCGCTTATGCTTAGGAAGCCATTCTTTTCCTTCCTTTTGCTTCTGTTCCTTGAGAAGTTTCCTCCTCTGAGCCCCAGACAAGGCCTTAATCCTAATTTGGTCTAACTTCTTTGATACAGTTCCCACTTCTTGCTCAGGTCTAGACCCTGACTGAGAAGTAGGAGTGCACTCCATCGGTCCTGATCCCGATGTCTGAGTATCTGAGGTCTCAGATTGCCCTTCAGATTCTATTAAAATAATTTTTTTCTCCGTGTTCATCTTAGTCCCACGAGATTTGGGGATTTATATGGTTCACACCACGATAACCCTGCGCAGTGCAAGGCAACTTACTGAGGGAGGTCGCCCGGTATCCCTGAGGCTCTGTTCGAGACACATCCACCCCTGTGCCACGCACCCCTCAGCACGGGTCGCACCACACCTTGGATTGGGGGGCAGTTTAATGTCGTGCCCGGGACGAAGGTTCGGTGTGGAATACAAAAGTTCGAGATTTACATCTTAATGTGGCAAACATTTTAATAACACTTTCAACATGAATAACACTGACAAACTTTTACATAATTGTTCAAAATTAAAGTTCCAACCTGGTGAGGCTTGTGTCTCAGATTGCGGCCGAAACAATACTTAGAACTAGCGTGGCTTGTGCCTCTAACAACTGACTAAACAATACTCAGTTACATGCGGAGAACACATCCAATTTATATCTTTCAAACAATGATACTGGAAATTTTGTATTATTAATTATGTACATTAAATTAATTATAATGGAAAAGTAAACAATTACGTGCAACTGGCTATAGTAAAAGATAGCATAAATAATACTGATTAAATTAATACACAAATCTCAGTTCAATTAATAGTACTTCATTTATATATTTAACACCCCCATGAACCACAGACATTGCCGAGGTGGGGTAGCTTGCTTGCCTCAATGACACAAACAGCTGTACTCTAGGTACAATCAGAACGGCGAGGTATCTGTGGAAAGGCCAGACAAACTTGTGGTTCCTGAAAAGAGGCAGCAGCCTTTTCAGTAGTTACAGGGGCAACAGTCTGGATGATTGACTGAGCTGGCCTTGTAACATCAGCTAACATGGCTTTGCCACACAGCTACTGCGAACAGCTGAAAGCAAGGAGAAACTACAGCCATTACTTTTCCCGAGGACTTGCAGCTCTACTGCATGAATATATGGTGATGGATACCTCTCAAGTAAAATATTCCAGATGTAAAATAGTCCCCCATTCACATCTCTGGGCAGGGGCTACCTAGGAGGATATGATCATGAGGAAAGACAACACTGGCATTCTACAGATGGGAGCGTAGAATGTTATTGGTGGAAAGAGGAACAGGATTTCTGGTCAAGTGAATACAGGACTATAAATACAAAATCATTTGGGGGTATTATATGAGTAGGTCTTGTGACATTACCAATTGTTTCCATGTGAAAGGCGGGTTTTGTCAGGCTGTTGGGTTGCCCAGCTGGCCGGCTAACAGTTGGGACCTAGTGAATGGAATACAGGTAGTTAGGATTTTCCTAATCTGCTCGGAAACCAGAAATGACGCTCTTGGTTGAGCAAGGATGGCTCTCCCAGATTGCAACTGAAATACTATATAGCCACACACATTATTCTAAAAATCCATATAAAATCAGGGAATGATGGAATGGATTCAGGAGACTTGTGAGAATCAAACTCCATAATTACATTTTCAAATCTGGTGATGTTGAAGGAATCAGATTAGGTAACAAAACAATAAAGGAGGTAGATGAGTTTTGTTACTTGGGCAGTAAAATAACAAATGGTGATCGGAGTACAGAGGATATAAAATGCAATATGGCAATGGGTAGAAAAGTGATCTTGAAAAAGAGAAATTTGTTAACATTGAATATTGATTTAAGTAGAGATGGGTCGAACCCTAATTTCACCAAATCGAATCCGAATACCGAATCTTAAATAAAACATTTGCCGAATACCGAACCCGAATCCAATCTTCCGAATCTCGAACCCAAATAATCTGTCAACTCAAGTACATGTATTTAAAAAGAATTAGTATTCTATCACAGCCAGTGATGAAGATAAAGCCTTCTGGGGTGAACCCAGACGACAATATTAACAGTAAAATTTAAGAAATTAAACTTTCATTTAGATTTTTATTTTAAATCTTTAAGATTTTTATATACCCCTTACCCTTATAAGAAATTTGTATGAAACACTTCGATATATATGTTGTTGAGATGGTCTAAAAGATTATAAGAAACTGTCTTCACTCTACTACAAAATGTTTCATTTTGAAATAAAAAATAATGAAAGGAAAGGATTACAAATTGTTTTTCTTTTTTCAAAGGGGAAGACTCAAAAATAAAACCTGAAAAGATGAGTAGATATTTTGGAAATTCAATAATAGATTCTTAAAAATTAGGATGTGTAAATGTTAAATAATTTTATAGTGACATCAGGCATTTCATGAATGACGGACAGAACATTCAGACACATAGAAATCCGCGTTTATTCAACATGTGTGTACTTGTTATTGCCACGAAGACATTTCAGAACTGTGAAAAGATTGTGCATTTCAGAGGGTTAAGCAAGGGAATTTGGCAGATTTATTTATTCTTTCAAACATTTAAGATCACGTAACTAGTCTGCACAGAATTTTTATTCGTACAAGATTTAAAAATCACTACTAGAAGTCACTTGTCATGCTTCATTTCTAACTATTCCCATTCAGCATAAGAATAATACAAATGTAAACATTAACGTGATACGTATATTCTTCAGTGTTTGCCGTTGTCTTTCTGGTTCGTTAGGTGGACGGAATATAAATATGGTAACAGCTAACACGGAAGATTACATGGCGTAATGTTCATTCGTAATTGAAGGTTTCCATATAAGACTTTGGATTCTGGATTCGGTAGTATTCGGCCATTATGCACCGAATCTCGAATTCGAAGCCAGTGTGCTAGATTCGGTGAATAATGCATTCGGCCGAACCACTCGGACACAACCCTAGATTTAAGCCTAAGGAAGTCCTTTATGAAGGCATTTGTATGGAGTGTTGCCTTGTATGGGAGTGAAACATGGACAATAAACAGTGCGGACAGGAAGAGGATTGAGGCTTTTGAAATGTGGTGCTACAGAAGAATGCTGAAGATTAGTTGGGTGGATCGTGTAACTAATGAGGAGGTACTGAACAGAATTGGGGAGAAAAGAAATTTCAGGCATACTTTGACTAAAAGAAGGGATAGATTGATAGGACACATTCTTAGACATGAAGGAATTGTGAATCTATCGTTGGAGGGAAGAGTGTGGGGTAAAAACTGCAGAGGATGACCAAGAGATGGATACAGTAAGCAGATTCAGATGTAGGGTGCCGTTCATATGTGGAGATGAAGAGGCTTGCTCAGGATAGGGTATTGTGGAGAGTTGCATCAAACCAGTCTCCAGACTGAAGACCACAACGACGACGTATATTTCGACAGCGGCCGTATCTTTGAATAGTGAGACGCCACGCTTAGTAGCTATCCAAGCAAAGAGCTTCAGCCTCAACCGTTTTTAGAATTGTTAAATATATATTTGTTTGTTAAATGTAAACAACATTTGTAGGGAGGTGATCAAAGCATTTAATTCTGTGATATTCAAATGCATAATATTTTGGAAGGGAAATTGTATTTTAAAGATGAGGCGTTAGGATGCGCAGAAGGATACCATTTTGGGAGTAGGGAGAGCATGCTTTCGAATGCTTGGGAAGGGAGTCGTAAGTTGGACGCGGTGGTGAAAGGTCACTGGGCGGTCTGAAGCTGTGTTACAAACTTGTGGTTTGAAGACTTAGAAAATTTACGGGACTGTGACTGCAGACCTTAGTCTCCAGTTGAAAAGTGGTAAACTATGGACGGTAGTAGAGCTGAACTGTCATAATTCAGCTATCTTGTACTCATGTGATGACAAACTGTGTTTTGTAACAAATACTGTAATTAATTTTGGATTAATTTGGAACTGCAATGTTTGATGGATTTCACTAATTTACAAGTGATAATTTGGAACTTTTATTCTTGAGTATGTGTGATACTTATTGTGCCTCTCATGAACAATAGTTTGGGAAATTTTCGGTTATTTACTGATGTATGAAGTAGGACCACCTCCACATTTTCACGTCCAAAAAGAGTAATAAACTCCATTTATAAAGAATTACTTCGTGAGAGAATCACTTCTTTATCTTAGAATCCATTTTATTGGTTATTCAGAGGTTTACTTTGTGTTTCTTTAAATATATTTTCTTGTCATCATATGCAGATTGAAAGACTGGCTAAACTACAGATTAATTATTGATCTTGTTTAAACAGATTGGTTAGCTGTTCAGGGCATAGAAGCTGACATACATAACTCACCCCTATGAACAGAGACAACGAGCCATAAACCTTTTACTACCCTGAGTTATGTATTGCCCAATTCTTATTGGTGAGTACTGATAGGAAGGCCACAGTCTGATAATGAATAAGAAAATAGGAATGCGGGTAAATTACTTTGAGCGACACGGTGATCGCATAATAGTAGTCAAGATAGATACGAAGCCAATATTGAACCCTAATAGTACAGGTTTATATGCCCACTAGCTCTGCCGATGATGAGGAGATTGAAGAAATGTATGAGGAAGTAAAGGAAATCATTCAAACAACTAGGGGAGAGGAAAACTTAATTATGATGGGAGACTGGAATTTTGTAGTAGGAAAAGGAAAGGACGGAAAAATAATAGGTGAATATGGACTGGGTTAAAGGAATGAAAGAGGAGGTCACCTGGTAGAATTTTGCACTGAACATAATTTAATCACAACAAACACTTGGTTTAAGAATCATGAAAGGAGGTTGTATACGTGGAAGAGACCAGGAGACACTGGAAGGTACCAGATAGATTTTATAATGGTAAGACATAGATTTTGGAGCCAGGTTTTAAACTGTAAGACATACCCAGGGGCAGACATAGACTCTGACCATAACTTGTTAGTCATGAACTGTAGGTTGAAACTGATAAACTGCAGAAAGGTAGGAAAATTAGAAGACAGGACCTGGATACATTGAAGGAACCTAAAGTTCTTGAGAATTTCAGAGGGAGCTTTAGGCAACGATTGACAGAAACAGGGGGAAATAAAACAGTAGATGAAGAATGGGTAGCATTGAGAGATGAATTAGTGAAGGCAGCAGAGGACAAAATAGGTAGAAAGGCAAGAGCTACAAAAAATGCTTGGATATATCAGGAAATACTAAATTTAATTGAGCAAAGGAGAAAATATAAAAATGCAGTAAATGAAACAGGCAAAATGGAGTACAGATGACTAAGAAATGGGATTGACAGGAAGTGTAAAATAGCTAAGCGGGAGTGGCTAGAAGGCAAATGCAAATCTGTAGAAGAATGTATAAATAGGGGAAAAATAGATACCACCTACAGGAAAATAAAAGAAACATTTGGAGACAAGAAAAGCAGTGGTATGAATATAAAGAACTCAGATGGAAAACCAGTTCTCAGCAAAGAAGGAAAGGCTGAAAGAGTATATGGAGTGGCTCTACAAAGGATATGAACTTAGAGATAATATTGTAGGAAGGGAAGAGGATGTAGATGAAGATGGAATAGGAGATACCATACTGAGAGAAGAATTTGACAGATTCAGGAGACATGTAGGAACAAGGGAGGCAATCCTTACTTTACGGCAAAGACTAACGTACATTTCTAGCTTTTGTAGATGTGCACAAAATTTTTGACAATGTTGATTGGTATACACTCTTTCAAATTCTGAGATCAGCTGGAGTAAAATATAGGGAACGGAAGGTTATTTACAACTTATTCAAAAGCCAGACAGCAGTTATCAGAGTTGAAGGTCATGAAAGGATGCAGAGGTTGGGAATGGTGTAAGACAGGGTTGTAGCCTTTCCCCAATGTTATTCAATTTGTACATTGAGCAAAGCTATAAAGGAAAGCAAGGAGAAATTTGGAGAAGGAATTAAAGTTCAGGGTGAAGAAATTAAAACCTTGCATTTTGCTGATGACATTGTAATTCAGTCAGAGACTGCAAAGGACTTGCATCAGCAATTTAACGGAATGGACAGTGTGTTGAAGGAGCATATAAGATGAACATTAACAAGAGCAAAACAAGGGTAATGGAATGCAGTCTTAGAAAATCAGGCATTGCTGAAGGCATTAAATTAGGTAACAAATCAATAAAGGTGGTAAATGAGCTTTGTTACTTGGGCGGTAAAATAACATATGATGGTTGCAATACAGTGGATATAAAATCCAGAATGGCAATGGGAAGAAAAGCGTTTTTGAAAAAGAGAAATTTGTTAACATCGAATATTAATTTAAGCATAAGGAAGTCCTTTCTGAAGGCATTTGTGTGGAGTGTTGCCTTGTATGCGAGTGAAATATGGACGATAAACAGTGTGGACAGGAAGAGGATAGAGGCTTTTGAAATGTGGTGTTACAGAAGAATGCTGAAGATTAGGTGGATTGATCATGTAACTAATGAGAAAGTAGTGAACAGAATTGGGGAGAAAAGGAATTTCTGGCATACCTTGACTAAAAGAAGGGATTGATTGGTAGGACACATTCTTAGACATAAAGGAATTTTGAATTTAGAGTTGGAGGGAAGTGTGTGGGGTAAAAATCGCAGAGGGAGACCAAGAGATGAATATAGTAAGCAAATTCAAATGTATGTAGGTTGCCGTTCTTAGGATATGAAGATGGTTACTCAGGATAGAGTAAGTGGAGAGCTGCATCAAACAGAAACACAAAAACAACACCATTTAACAAAAATAGGTTCATCAACAATATTTACATAATTAGTGGCAATTATACAGAAACTAATGAGGGCAAAACTTTCCTAACATTACTTGTGAAACAGTAATACCTACTTTAATATTATGAGAAAAGAATTTACTTAGTTTTATCAGAACATAGCTGCCAACTATTACGCATTGTCTGTAATTGTTATGGATTTATCGTCATATTTACTGAGTTACGGGAAGTTTGTGAAAAATTACGGAAACTAGATGTTTAACGATGTGATGTGTTTTGAGAAAATCGAAGTAGGTACTATCTACATTTCGGTAATAGTCGATAAAAGTTTTATATAAATAATTTCTTTCATTCCTGAGAACATAGCAAAGCTGTAGAAAATGTTAAAGATAGCATTTACGTTGGAACAAATCTGGATTAAATCCCGCCTATAATGTCCTACACACCTACCTAATACATGCTCACACACCCAAGATCTATGTAAATTCTACGGTCTATGAGTATACTCGTCTTTCATTCAAGCTTAACAGCCCACGTGTTTTACCGGGTGGCGGAAGTGAGCCAGTTCGTTTCCGAAGAGAAAAACTTTTGCTGGCTTTTCTCGCGTGTACCTGTTTTTCATAGCTGTGTTGTGCAGCTACCGGAATATTTCTAAGCCACTCACGGTATTTACACAAATGTTTAGGTTCTTCCACCTAACCTCAGTCTTTTGATACAGAATAGTTTTTATACGGTTCGTGGCAGATATTTGTGAATACAGTGTCAGGCTAAAATTTTTAAAATATTCTTGGGACACGGCCGTAGCCCCACGTCCTCTTTGGTCTTGTGCATCATTACTGACAGCCATTTCTAAAGGTTGGCAGCTATGTCGGAAATACTAATTAGCATTCTATCTTAACTTTAACAATATACCTTTGGCATTAATTAATTATTTGCTGATTAACCATACTTCTGGGACACAAAATAATATAAAATAACTTCAGTTAGTTATGTTATAAAAAAGAATAATAAAAGTTTTGGAAAAGAAAATGATAATAGACTAATTACATTCGTATCCATTATTATGCAACAATGGTATCAGGAGGTTCAGTAATGCAAGCAGATGGGAATAAATCCCAACACGTTTCGTTACAACATATCGTGCTTCATATCTAGAAGCTCTCTTCCTAAAAAGGCATAGTAAAAAAGAATGTTAATAATTAAGGTTTTTTTAGATATTTCTTTGATCAGGTTAAATGATTCTGGGAATACATTGGTAGTAGTATCTTATCAATAGCATCCATGTACAGACCACAATATATGTGATGTGATGAAGTCAGGAAGTCGCCCCCTATGTGATCAGACTGCTTTCTACATGTCTTATTTCACTACATAAAATGTCACGCAGTCTTCACTCTAATTTGATGATTTCAAACCATATTTGGTCTGTCTCAACCAACTCTAACAATACTTTTTCCAAGGGGGTATTGAAACTGTAACCCACTTCCCTCTTGCGGAAAGGAATAATTATGGAAGACTATGACGAGCAGAATGAGGGGAAGGAGCAGAAGAAGAATAAGATTTGTGCTAAACTGACATGAAGCACAATCTGCCTGACAGATAATAATGTGTCTTAAATTGTATACTTAATTTTCAATGTCTTCTGCACATTAGTTTTCTTGTTATATAATAATGGAAAGTCCAGGTTGGAATTAATAATATAGTAATAAGGACAGTTTACAACTCACCGCAAAGATGTGGTGACGAGCTGTGACAGGCACATACAAAAGATACACAGACATACAACACTTTCAGCTATCGGCCATGGCCTTCTTCAGAAAAAAAGAACATTCACACAATCACACAGGCTCACAATACAGTCATACAACCATTACCTCTGGCTGCTGCTTTTGAATGTGATTCGAAGTGCAGCAGGCAGAGGTGATGGTTGTATGACTGTGATGTGTGCCTGTGTGACTGCGTAAATGTTCTATTTTCTGAAGAAGGCCATGGCCGATAGCTGAAAGTTTTGTTTGTGTGTGTGTCTTTTGTATGGGCCTGTCGCAGTTCATCACCACACCTTTGCGGTGAGTTGTAAACTGTCCTTATTACTATATTATTAGTGTTCTTGTTGCTTTTTATTTGTATCTTCATATTGTTTCAGTGTAATCTCTGCAACATTTAAATGTGTATAATTTTGAGGTAGATGGTGTTTGTTTCTGGGTGTGTTGTCTTTTTAAGAATGCACTTCATCGAGACTTTGTCCTTTTTTGTATAGTGTTATATATTTGTTTCAAGGGTACCATGCACCACATAGGGATCATCCTCTGGGACTTGTGTTAGCCCCTGCTCCTGTGGAATTGCCAGTTCATGGCCGAGTGAAGAAAGTTGCTGCTGGGCGAGCACATCTTATTGTATTGTCAGAAAAAGAAGGAGCTTTTACTCTTGGTAACAACGCTTATGGGCAGTGTGGCAGGAGGATAATTGAAAATGAGAAGTACTCTGGGAGCCGGACAGTACATCGTATTCCTTCCCTTGATGGAGTTGCGATTGAAAAGGTCTTTTGCGGACAAGACCACAGGTGAATAGATGTTAGAAACAATACATCAATGTATTATTTCATGGCTATTGTTTCCTGCTCACAGTGGTCTATTTTGATCCTAAGTCATAACCTGGATACGGTCTGGTCATATAGTTGCAGATGTTCAGTAATCTTACTAGTATTCTGTTCCCTTGTCATACTCATTTATTCAGAGAAATAGAAGCACTTTATGTGTAATTCAAGTTGACTGCATGCTAATAAAATTATGTTGTCTCAAATATTTTGGATATTACTAACTTCATTGTTGGTTAAGTGAAGATAGATTGAAGGAAGGATGTCAGGTATTCATTTTCCTTAACTATCAGACACATTTGGTTTCTGAATTGGTATGTTTACAGAATCTTGTAAATCCATTAGAGAACATTGTTATAAAATTACTGTGAAATTTATTAGGGAAAACTTAACTTCATTGAATGTATCATACCACCTGAATAACAGCAAAGTCTTTGCAATCTGTTCAAAATATTTTGTTTTACCATTTTTTGCATAATTAAATTCAATGTTCCCACTGTTAGGGAGCTGCAGGATTGTTATAGATTCTTGCATGGGAGCTGCTTTACAATATTTTGGAAGTACAGTTTTAGAAGTATGTGGGTACTTTTTTTTTCTAGGAACCAGCATTCCTTCTATTTCTACAGTGACATGTGAATTGACCAAATTGGTGGCATTATATATTTCAGTTCTTCATATGCATTAAAACCTTAGAATTATTCAATACATGGCTGATGTACATTGTATGGGTAAAACTTACTTTCCATGATGATCACAATAAAACTTACACTAGGAAGAAGGGGAACAGGAGCTGTTTTAGGACAAATTTGCACAATTGAGTGTGTTGGATAGTGGATGTGTACACTCATGACACAGTTGACTCTGTTGAAAGAACATTAGATAAAACTTTACCAGTTTGGAAGAGGGGATTGTAGGACCATACTCTCCACAATAGTTTACCGTGATTATTGACCGAAAAGAAGTGCACCAGTGCAAGAAAGCTTAATCATAAAATGTCTGCTTGGGCTTTAAAGGAATTTGAAGTAACATGAAATTAAGGATAATGTTATCAGCCAAATTGTGAAAAGGGCCAGACAATTATGAACCTATGGGAGTTTCTACTATAAAATTGCAATTTCTGTACACTATTGGGGATGAACGAGTAATAATTAAACCTGTTAAGACAGCTGAGTTATTGTAAAGTGTACTTCTCACCAGTCACAAGGACCCTGAGGTGTAAATTCACACAACAAAAATAGTAATTGATTATTATGAGAGTGGCTTAAGAATTTACGTCTTTACAGACAGGGCAGTAGTCGTGGTGTTAGCTGTGTTGAGAGATCCAATGACCGTACTTTTATAATGAATATCTTCTTCTCGAACACAGGAAAGATTTGGTTGTGGGTTTACTAGTTTTTGACTCGCAACTAACATACTTCTACTTCCGTCTTAGTATCATAATAATTCAGCCATAATAATGGTCTGTATATGTTTATCTCATTCCGCCTGGGTTCAGGCTCAAACTGCCACTGAACTTCAATGTGAAATTGAATTATTCTTTGGCATACATGTTGGCGACCACTTCTGCAGCAAGTACAACTGAATTAGCTGTTACACTACATAGTATAGCTGACAGAGAATCTTCAGAGTGAAGAAATTCATCAATTCAGTTAAGACTTCTGTTAAATTCTTCAGAGATTATTAAGTGAGCTGGAACCAAGGACAGTCAAATGTAAAAGAAACTGATGGAAAACAAATAAGTGTAGTGTCTATTGTTGTGTGAAACAATAATAAGTGTGTGGTGAAGCAGTAAACTGTCAACAAAGGTGAGAAGCTATGTGGGCTACAGCTGAAAAGCTTCAGTCTACAGTTCTGAATTGTGGCACTAGCTCTGGTGCATCAGCAGCAGCACTTTATGCTGTCAGACTGCCTGAGAATCTTGACACCACTGTTCCTTCTGATGTACTTGATCTGCCTGGTTTGGTGTTATATGAGAGTATTTAAAGACAGTGAAAATGTTTTTCAAAAGAGATAGAGTTGCTGGCCAGTACTTACCTTAGCTTGCTACCTCTTATAGTCACAAAAGGAGGGAGAGAGAGAGAGAGAGAGAGAGAGAGAGAGAGAGAGAGAGAGAGAGAGAGAGAGAGAGAGAGAGAGAGAGAGAGAATTGGAGATAAAAGTAAATGTTGACACTAGATTTTGGAAGTATAGTATTTTCCTTCATCAGGATGGAGAGAGTGGAAAAGAAAGGGTCCAGAAGAGAAAGGTTACTCACAACTTAGATCATGATGTAGGTATGGAAGATATCAAATAACATATAGCAGGACAGACCATATTAGTACCTCCATGTGCATTAACTGATGTGAGATCTTCCATATTGATGAAATTATGACTCAGGCAAGAAGTACTACCTCACCTGTTTGAACTGAGACTGACCCTCCTACTCCTACAAAACTGAGACACATAAGGAAGGGTTGTTTAAGTTGATGGTTATAATTAGCTTAACTCAACATATTTCTTATTGAATTTATACCTATTTCTTAAAGTAATTTTCTAAAAAAATAATTTAATGTAATAATGAGGAATTGTTAAATAAACTTTGGGTCATTAGAGATATAAGAGACCGAACCATTGAACTCACTCAGGAATTACTGAATGATGTCAAAATTGATCCTGGACTTCTAAAGAATGTTATAACATATGATAAACATGGGTATTCATAGGCCCAGTTGTTCCTGTGGAACCTGAAGCTCCAAGACAAATAAATCTTCAAGTGTGATTGCATGTGAATGTTTATTCACAGATTTTTCAACAATGGACTAGTTTATCATGAGTTCTTGCCTTATGGACATATGGTCAATAAGGAATACTACCTAAAGGTTGTGAACTGTTTGCATGAAGCAGTCCAAAGGAAATGCCCAGAATTGTGGAAACCAATAAACATGACCGTCATGTTGTCTCAGCCACTGTATTCACCAGACATAGCCTCCTGTGACTTCTTTATGTTCTTGCGGCTGAATTGATCCTTAAAATTTTGTTTTTGCCCCCATTGATGAGACAGAGACAGAATCGCTGCAGCGGCAGAACACCATAGTGAAAAGTGAGCTCTGTAAGTGTTTCCAAGATTGGAAAAAGCACTGGCAAATGTGCTCTATATCTGAGGACAATTAATTTTAAGGGGATAAAAATGACACTGATGAATAAATAAAGATTCTTTTCCATATCTTTTTGATCAAACCTCATATACACATATTTGGAAACATGTCTATGGGATTTAGAGGGGTTGTGAATCTAGTAAAACCACCAAATACTGTACTAATTGACCAGGCTTTATTCTTACTCCACACAGGGAGATACACAGAGGCAGCTCATCCAAAGATGCTCATACAGAAATAACACTTTTTAATAGAGGTGGTCAATAGTTGATGTACTGTCGCCATCATGCAGTTCCCCCCCCCCCCCCCCCACACCGTGCAGTTAGGAGTACTCCTCTTGAGCTTGAGAGCTGTGTGGGGTGATAACAGCAGTCGGTGTCAAATAACATCATGGAGACCATATGATGGTGAGCCCCACCATATCGTTGGGAAGGCTTGACGGATCATGGAGGCAGTGGGCAGTGGCACCAATGAAGGTGAATTCTGCCAGGTGTTGAGGAGGCCGGATACATAGATGAAGTTTACCTGTGGCCTGATGGGCAGATGGTCAGAGGGGAATGATGGCCCATACCACACTTGAGGGAAGTAGAAAGACACACATTAGAATCTATGTCCACTGAAGGGTCGGTGGGAGGTTGAAGCACTTAAGCAGTTGGCACTTGCACTGTTTTGGAGGGGGAGAACTGCTCGTGGCCATGCATACTACATACAGTGAGCCCTCTAGCAAAAATTTAGAGATTTTGGTCGCAAGGGGGGGGGGGGGAAGGTCGTACTTGACCACAGGAGTAGAGGGGAGGGGAATTTGATGGTAACCACAAAAGGGAGAAGACAGGGAAGTCTGGGAATCCTCAAATGGAGAGGGAGAGGGTGAATTGCCCAAGGCAGAAGCAGGTGTAGTGGGTGGAAAAGGGGGAGAGGGGATAGCCTCATGTGATGTGACCGGAGGGAGGGTGACCTCGACGTGACGTACGGAAGCGGGCTCGACGAGAGCGGGTTTAACCTGATTTATTGAGTCAGTAGTGGGTTTGCCATTGATCAAAATTATGAAGGTGTTTGTAAACCCGATGTGGGCCAGATTAGGGATGAACTGTGTCATCTCATAGCATTATGAAATTACAGGAGTCCAGCTCATGCGGGTTGCAAACGGAAGGAGGAGAGTGACTGGATGGGGATGGAGCATGTATCCTGACACAGTGGAGTCAAACCATGTCGACGAGGGTGAGAAGATCAATTGGGTTTGAAGGAGAAAGGGGTTAATAAGTTCCCTCGGTAAGATCAGAACTCTGTGATAGAACCATGGAGGTCCTCCTTGTAGGTGGCACAAAGGTCAAGGAGGACCAGAGAACAATCCTCCGTCCAAAGAGTGCCATGGCATTGGAGGGCGGTTTTAAGTGTCCTGTTTCATTGCTCTACCAGTACATTGCTGTGTGGATGGTAGGCAGTGGTGTGGACATGGTTGCTGCCACAGACATGGCAAAGATCCGAGAAGGCCGATTCAAACTGCTGGCCTTGGTCTATGGTTATGTCCAAGGGGCAGCTGAAGCAGGCAATCCATGACTGAATAAATGCCCTCGCAACTGTTTCAGCTGTGATATTGGTGAGGGAGTGGCCTCCACCCAGCGAGTGGCAGAGAGAATGTAATGGAACCTGTCAGCTGGAGGGAGGGGGTCGACTAGGTCTATGTTGAAATCTCTCTGCAGGAACAGGGGAGGACCCAAAGGAAAGTATGTGTCAAGATTTTGTTGCATTGACAGGGAAGGCACGTGTGTGCCCATGCTTGGCAGTCACATTTCATATTCCATTAGACAAAACGTTCAGTGACTAGTCTGGTGGAGGCATGAATGCCAGGATGTGACAGGTCATGTAGTTTTTGAAAGATCTCGCGTTGGAGCAGGCAAGGAATTAGGGGGGGTGATGTTTGCCCATTGAATCATGGGGTGAAGAGAGGAAGTGTGGTCAGAAATGAGTTGCATGAGGTCATTGTCAGCTGCTTGTAAGTGAAAGTGTAGCGGATGAGGAAGTGACAGAGGCTAAAGCGGGGTCATGGAACTCTTCAGGGGTGTGGTGGAAAGAATTTTTGTACACATCGTTGTGACAGGAGGCTCCATGTGCGACAGAGACAGCTGGACCACAGTGTGGGCGGCGAACCCATCAGTTGACGTGGCTGCTGGCAGGAGGCGGAGTGGTGCTGAGGTTGTGTTGGCTGCTGCTGGTGCTGCTGAAGGTGCTACTGATTCTTGTGAGCAAGATGGCTGCCGAGTTTGTGGCATTGGACAGGTTGACAGGCTGGGTAGTAGCAAGCTTGGCCGCCACCTTCATGCGAGGGCAAGGTGGCGGCTGGGCAGCAGCAGACAGGTTGGGAGAGGACGAAGTTCTGCAAGTGGCCACTGACATGAGTGGGGGTACCAGTGTCATAGAAGCAGAAGATGGCAGTCAAGCGGCAGGTGTAACAACGTAGATTGTGCCTTCAAAACACTATGATATTTGTTGAAAACACTAGAGGGAGCGTGAGGGCTCGAGCAGGAGCATATTTACCATGAGTTGCAATTATTTTTTAGCACAGCTCACCACAGTGATGCAACAGAAAGGTTGGCTTGAGGCTGGGAAAATTAAAGTTCCAGTTCTCAAGTTGGTTGCGGGCTGTGCAATGTGTAAAGCAGGTACAAGAGGGCAGCTTGTGTGCACCACATCGACAGCACACAGGGTCATCATGGCAACCAAGTTTTGTTTACCTATCTCCACGTAGGAGTGGTGAGGGGGCACCGAACAGTCAGAATCACAGTTAGCACTGCGTGCGGGTGCGATGTCACTATTTGCACTGAGAAAACAAGTATTAACCTTGAAATTAGTGTTGTTTGAAGACTCTCAGAGAAACGGAAGGTGCTGCTAGGCAGATGACTGCTGAGATTTAACATTGGTGAGGTGGTGAATGATGTCCCCTCTCTTGCGCCGAAGGCACAACACTTGTTCATTTTCAGTAGACCATTTCGAAGTAAGCAAATCCAACTGTTTAATAGTGTCAGAGCACTCACGGACAATGATTTCCCTTTTGTTGCACATATTAATCACTTCATCATGTTCACTAGACCACTTTGACAAAAGTTTGTCAGACTCGTTAATTGTTGTCAAACACTTGCAAACTGTCTGTACACAAGTGACGGGAGGGGTAGAGCTCAACGAATCACACAGGGCATATCTGTGTGAGGTATGGTGGAAGACGGCGTGGCACACAACATCGAAAAAGAGATTGTGGTGAGCCAAAAAATCCATGCCTTTTATATAGGTTACGGAATATCAGCCACAAAAAAGCTCTGTTTTAACACACAATCGGAAGACAGGTGAACAGAGTACAAGGTCAAACCAGCATATGGAAGTTTAGAGGAATTGACAGCTCAAAGAACTACTCGGTGAGCTTGTAGAGTGCCAGTTAGCTTGGACGATGGAGGCAGCGAGATGTAGGCATCTGTGTCAATCAGGAAGCGTGTGCCAGAAAAGCAGTCGTGTAGGTAAAAGGGACCACCTGGAAGCGGAGACCCTCACATGGAATGCAGGTGCCTGGTTTCCGCTGAGCAGGACACGGCATCTAAGTCATCCTGCACTCTGCCTTTGAGTGAAGACATGGCTGCCGACACTTCCAAGCGGCGTCCCGTAAACGGGTGTGGAAGCCTGTTCCTGCAGATAGCTGATGAGTGGAGATGGGCTGTAGTCCGAGTCAGCAGATGGGGTCGGTGTGTTTGCGTTACACGGAGGCTGAGGCTGTGGTGTCTCGGTGGTGAAGCAGTGAGGAATACCAGGTGGCTCGATGAGTTCCTCACATAACCGGAAATGTTCTCGGGCAAAGGTGTGTGCCGTGCTGTTGATTGTTGAGCCTGATGTTGCAGCTTGAGATGAGCCTCCAGAAGATATGCATTATGCACTCAATCTGCAATGCAGATGCACTCGCTGGGCAACTCAAGTATGTTGTAAGTGAGTACTGTCTGTACCGGGATCAGCATCTTGCTGGTCCAGACTGCCATGAGCGTTGAGTCAGACATAGCATGCTTGCTGACCAGTTGACGGAGGTGCCTCCACAGTTGTGAAGTTTCATGTCACTAAGGTGTTCCTTATGCAGGATGTGACGGATAGTTTCATCAAGCATCAGCTTACCTGCTTGAGGATAGTCTGCTTGGCCAAGTAGTAGTAGTGAGAGGTAGGAGGTGAAGTGACCAAGTCACAGATGAGGTTGATGTACTCGTGCATGTACATTGTTAAGCACAGATAATGAGCTGCATCATCGAGTGAGTAGTGGTCGAATATTTGTTCCACTAAGGCAAACCACATCATCGGTGCATCGAATAAGGGTGGCAGCTTCATTAGATGTCCAGGCAGAAGGGAAGGAGGTGATTGCTGTGCCTGAGTATCAGTCCTTGTAGCATCAGTGTCTGCCTGTTGTTGTTGCGGCAACACCACGGTGTCACGCGGCATGGCAGAAGTCTCCAATGGGGCTGCGAAAGCGAGCAGATGTGTGGTGACATGGTGTTGCAGGGAGACATGGTAGGCTGACATGGTAGTGGCACTGAAATGTGCTAGAGAAACAGGTGGTTGATTGGAAGTGAACATGAAAAAAGTTATGAGATGCACCAGTTATACAAGTGGAAGAGGGCAGCACTTGTGTTCACAGTGTGGTAGGCATGTACCGGGAGGCTGAGTATGACTGCACATCCTGAAAATTGTCATTGTTCAAAAAGTTCATATGTGGGAAAGCACTCATGAGATTTTCATTGTTCAGAACAGTGTCACAATTGAGAAACTACACTGGAGGTTGCACAAAGGATGAAGGGACAGCTCTGTTCATCACAGATATTGCACACAAAGAAAAAAGTGTAGTGGAAACTTGTAAACAGGAACTCAAGCCGTAGACCGAATTCGAAGAAGAGTCTTGAGTGTGTTCATTGACTGTGGCACAAGGTGTGGCAGATTGAATAATATCTTGCTGAAACAAAGTACTGTGCAACCGTTAGAGCCGGCCGCGGTGGCCGAGGGGACTAAGGCGCTCCAGTCACGGTCTGCACGGCCACTACGGTCAGGGGTTCGAATCCCCCCTCGGGCATGGATATTTGTGCCGTCCTAGTTCGTAAGTAGTTCATAAGTAGTTTGTAAGTTTAGGGACTGATGACCCCGTAGTTAAGTCCCATAGACTATACAAACATTTGAACATTTTTTTGCAACCGTTAGCCAGCCACGTGGGCTGCGGAGTGATACATTGAAGCACATGGCGGCGCAGTGGCAGGACAAGAATTCAAATTCGAAGCACTGAAATTTGCACTATTAGTGTTCAACACAGGCAGATGTTGAGCTCACACGTAATAGTTCTGTGGAGAATGGAAATTGTCCAAACCTTAGGCACTGTGTGCAACGTTTGGTTAACAAAGCACGAGTCCATTGTGAGGCTGTGTCAATTGTTACGAAGTTTTGAAGCAAAAGGATTTTGCAAAATTGCCGGGCCAGTTCTAGAGGTGTTGAAGTGAAGGAATTCAATGCATCTTGCAGTTGAGATGAGCTTGTGAATTTTGCGGGACCAGTATGTAGCTCGGCATGAGTCGCATTGGTGAAGTCATTGCGGCAGGAGGCCGTTAGTCCACGACTCATCATAAAACAAGAAAAAATAGTGCGAGTGGCACAAAATACACTGAAAAATATGCTCGGGAGCAGAATAAAGCAGTCAGGATCACCACTATGGGATTTACAGGGGTTGTGGCCCCAGTAAAACCACCAAATACCATTTGACTAGACTTTATTCTTACTCCAAACCAGAACATACACATTCAGACAAAGTAAGCATGGTGGCTGACAGGCAGCTTGCCCACAGATGTTCATACATAAATAACACTTTAATAGAGGTGGTCGATAGTTGATGTGCTATTGCGGCCACATATCCTTTGCTAGTCACTACAACATAATGATTCATTTGTATTTTGTAGTTGTTACTTGATCCATCAGTGAGATAGTAATTTTGTTTGTAAAATATGTCTACAGATATTTGTGTCAGTATATTTTTACCAATTAGAATGTGACTTATCAGATTCAGAGGGTGATTTTATGCAGAAGTTGTGAGACTGATGTGGAATTACCATCAGTAGTTTGTGTCCTCGCCCCTCCCCATGTTCACCAACCCATCACAGTTCTTTCCACAACCATGCAGGAGTTAACTGGGACAGCAGTGAATTTGATATCTAAAGTTGAAATGAAATGAAAGACCAGTAAGATGTTTACATCTGGAAGAAGGGGTGCTCTGAAGAACAGTGGGGTCTCCATTGCGTATGGCCTACTATCATGTGGATGACTCCACCCTCAGTGTCTATTGATTTATTTTGATGATTCCATGCTGAATGTCACTGACAAAAAAATATAGAATCAGATGTTCAATTTGAAAAAGTGGGAAAAACAACCCCCCCCCCTTGACACACACACACACACACACACACACACACACACACACACACACACACAAAGTTGGACCTTCACTGGAGAAATTTAGGCAGTGATTGGTATCATCCATGCAAGTGGAGCAATTTATGCTTTTGAAAGACTAAAGTTGTGTGCCTCTATGAAGAAAACTTATTTGATAGGCTGATGTTCTAGTATATGAGACATAGATATTATTGCCATTTATTGTCCTTTAACTGTACACAGAGCTATTTAGCTGATAAGTACTGGTGTTTCCTAACACTCCCTTACAAACACCACCCTTTCAAATATAAACAGGCATGGTAGGTTCAGTATCATGAGGAGGGAAGAGAGGAGAATATGATTCTGATATTCCAATTTTTGGTTTTGTATACAGACTGATTACAAGGAGCATTACCTCTGAATATTATGCAGTATGTAATTGCTGATTGAAAATGTGTACAGTATGCCTGTATTACCATTTTTCTGTTAATGCTTGAGCTTAGTATCTGCCACATGTAAGCTTAGCTGTAAGAGCTTTAATATGAGTATTCCATATTAGATGAATGTGTTTTTGATGTACTCTTGTAATTAAAATTTTGGTGTCATTTGTGAATGAAGTTTAGCTTGTATGGTGTCGTTAAAGTCATCTATATACAAGAGAAAGAGAATCAGATGCAATGTTGACCCTTGTGGCACACCATATTTGATTGTAGTTTTCTTTAATCTGTGTGTTGTTCTGAAAATGTTTGCAGTAGTTGTATCTTGTTTAAGAACACCTTTCTGTTGCTGGTTAGTAAGATATGATCTAATCCATTCATTTGAAATTCCTCGAATTTCCTTCCTTTCCAACTAATGTAGCAAGATACTATGATCTAAAACATCAAATGCTGTGGATAGGCCCAGTAGCCATTTCTTTTTCATCAGTAGCATGTAGTATAGACTGTAAATATTCATAGATTGTTGTAGTTGTTGAATCAGATTCCCTGAAACATTGCTGATGATTTGATATCAGTGAGCTTGTTAACAAACTGAAGCAACTTGTTATGAAAAAACTTTTGAAAGACCTTGAGACTTGAAAGTGTACTTTCTGTTCAGTATGTAGCAGCAACCCAGTAATATGCTTGACATGTTCCAATCAGCTGTTATGGTATAAATAACACAAGAAAGTATTCAGGATGTTCATGTTCAAACACATATTATTTAGTTCTCAATTTACTCTTACAACATAGCATTACACAGCACTTGGAAAAAGTACACAAAGTATGCAGTTATTTTAATAATTAATATCTGCCACTGATTCCAAGAAAATGTGATGTAGTTGATCAGCTTGAAATGTATTGTGCTTAAATCTCCCTTACGCCTCTTAAAATCACCATCAGATGTAGACCATCTTCTTTAAAACCATGATCAAATGTTATTCATCGTATGGATCATCATCAAGATTCATATGCTCTCATTACTTTAGCCACTGCAGAGAGGTGTGGTACTTAATTCAGGACATTGGCACAAAGATTGATGTTCGGAAACTTTAACCTCTTCCTGTTCTCTCCTGCCAGAAAGGAAAATTGGTTGTTAACAGTATTTTTCAATCCAAGTACTGGCATACAAATAAATAGAACAAAATAGTTCTTATTTTTAAGTATGGTGTGGATTCCTAATGCCAATATTATTAGGGCCTGAACAATTCCTTCCATCTGTTCTAGGGCATTAATATTTTCTGCACTTCTAATATTAAAGAAACCTTGCAAATCAGCATACTAGGTAACTGTCAGAATACTATTGGAAATCACGTGTTTTACATTTGCACTGTTCCGAGAGAATAATTATAATAATGATGATGATGATGATGATGATGATGATGATGGTAGTGTTGTGTAAAAATGCCTTAATTAACTGTATAGTATCTGAATTCACAACATGATATCATCAAATGTTTTCAGTAATATTTTTAGCTATATTTACTGAGCCAAATAATTGTTCAACCTTCTGAAATATTTCTTGTTCTAGTATCTTCATAACTGAAAAAGGAGATCTATATGCTTGTGGCTGGGGTGCTGATGGCCAAACTGGATTAGGCACTTATGAAACAGTTTATAAACCTACGAAGTTGAAAGGCGACATTGAAGGAGAAAATATCATAAAAGTTTCATGTGCATCTGATTGTGTCTTGGCTCTTAATGGTGAGTATTTGCTTTTATAATAGTCCCTTCATTTGTTTACTTTGTTTAATAGTCCCTTCATTTGTTTCAGTTAGAGTGAAACATTTAAGTGAAAGGAAAAGTATCAATTTTTTATTCACTACCTACTGATTTCAAGTTATGAATCCACAGGTGCAGCTAATAGCTTAGTACCAACTCAGGTTGTATTGAAACTCTTCTAAAAAACTGGAGCAATAAATCACACAAAAGGCACATGTAAACACTGTAAGAACCAAATCACCTTGAAATGGTTCCACAGAGACAAAGTAATGATTCATAATTGAAATAAAGTTACATTGTCATTCAACATTTCATTTGTTTGCCTGTATGTTCTAAGAACCCCATGGAGATGTATTCAAATGCATTGTGAATGTGGTGAACATTTGTCTTGCCTTGTAGTTCTGTAATCTTAGTTTGGGTCATCTGATCCTTTACTAAACCATATAGGGGAAAGAAACTAGTGGAATGAGGTCAGATGCTTTTTTTATATCCAACAGTGATACGGATTTTCTGTCTAGCCCAAGTATCAATGGGGTACTTGGGCAACATAGGACCTGTAGCTTGTGCTGTATCGAGATAAGTGTGTGTCACTAAATGCTGTTGGCCAGTTCACCCCACCAATCTCTTGTTAGTGTCTGAAGCTTTTAATTATGTGCCAATGAATTGTGACCTTTGCCTGAATTCTGTTAGGTGTTTTAATTTCTGTATGCACTTTTGCATACAATTAAGTCCACTGTGTGAACCATGCTTTCATTGAGCATGGAAACTGCCTGTTTTATTCTGCCAGGCTCTGCATTACTGCCAGTACAAGTGATCATAAACAGATGCAGCCTTAGGCAAGTGGATCAGTGCAATTGCACAGGGCCCTGCACTTCTAGAAGCCCAGCATAAAACATCAGAACATAATTTATAAACAGTCTTTTGATGTATTGGTAGTATGTCATTCACAAAACATAGAATTCTTTTGAACGTGATGAACTTATATAAGTTTGGCACTGGGTCTCATGCCAGCAAAGGTCACCTCTGAACCATGTTCTGTCTATGCAGAGGAGGATAGAAAAGTGGTGACCAGAACTTTCTGACAATCCAACTATTCAAAGAAGTATAAATTGTAATTGTCGAAAATTGTGGCAACAGCAATGGCTAATTTTTGAAATAATTATGGAGTTCAACAGTGACCTTACAGTAATATAAAAATTAAAATAGTCCAGATTGCAGACTTCTAATTTTATTGTGTTACCAGTTTCAGTCGATGCAGGCCACCTTCAGACAAAGACCACTATCATTGTAGACAGTGGCAGTGGGCAGAGCTGGCTGCACAAACATTTGTGGGGCCTGCTCCATCCACTGCAGCAGCAGTGAAAAATCCACTTGCAACAGCAGATCTTGCTTTTACAACTGATGCAAAACCAACAAAATTTTGTAGCTGCCATTTCTTTGTCTACCCTTAACCCTTCTGTCCTTCACATTCTTCGTTGGTTGATAGAGCAAACAAGAGTTTGTTTTGTTTTTTACAGCAACACAAGTCAAATAATGTTGGTATGTGTCATTTGTAACAGTAAACTCATGAAGTGTTGCAGAAACAACACCCATACATGGATCCTGACATATTTCATTTTTCTTACATTATGGTTTTCTTACCAACTGTTACAGTCCCCAAATACACATAATTGCAGCTAAGCTCAAGTTTAATTAAGGTGTTAAACAATGTCAGCAGTACTATTGAGGTTGGGTTGGGGCACGAAAGTATGACTTTTTCAATGAAAAATGCTACACATCATATCCCGAGTCCTTAATTGTGATGTTATTATCCATTGTGTTTGAGATAGAGAAATAACTACAAAGGCTTAATAGGTATCTGATCCATCTTTGAGCTATGAGTTAAAAATTGTCAAAAATCATGAAGTAAATGTATCAGTGTAAGCTATGTTTCACAATTCATCTAGTTTCAATGTTCTTAGTAGTCTTAGTCACGCCTTTGTTTTACAATAAACTAATGGTTTCCAATCAATATCATCATGTTTTTTACTTAGATTGGTAGTCCAGTGACACAATAATTCAATAGTTATTCCAGTTATTAGAGATCTGTCACCGTCGTCATTGATAGACGTGTGAAAATAGAAGTTCATTGTATGAGTGCATGTTTTTGCGGCAGTATCCATTAATAAAATCTTCTCGGGATACAAGCTGCTTTATGAAGTTTACTGCCCATGAGCTTTCGACAGAGATCTATTCTGCCATTGTCAACTGGATGATTGTCATTTCGAGCCTGCTTCTATGCTTATATAACCACACTGCCGTCAGGGATGTCACTGGTCCCCAGTTTCTTGACCATATTTGGCAATGTTTTGGTCGTGATACACCGCGCCCACTTCAACTCCGTAATTACAGAATCCCATGCCATACTGAGCTGCAAGCCGCCGTCTTTATTGAGGGTGTATTCAGAAATTTTGATCTCTACTGCCTCGTTTATTATGCCGTCCCAGAAGCTGTTGGTCCGTTTAATAATAGATGTCTTGTCAAAAGCAATTCAGTGTCCGTTTTCCAAAGCATGTTCCACCACAGCTGACTTTTCGGGATAGCGTAATCGAAAACACTGCTTGTGTGCTATGCATTACTTTTCAGTAGTGCGAACAGTCTGGACAACATAAAACTGCCCACACTCACACAGAATTTTATAAATGCCTGGTGTTCTGAGACCTAAATCATCTTTCACAGGCTTCATTAGTTGCCGAATCTTTGCTGGTGGCCTGAAGATAGTGTTGATTTTATGTCTCTTCAGGATCTGGCTAATTTTCCTTGTTGTGGAGCCACAAAATGGGAGCCACAAACATGTAAAATTAGCCGGCTCCTGAAGAGACATAAAATCGACACAATCTTCAGGCCTCCAGTAAAGATCCAGCAACTAATGAGGCTTGTGAAAGATGTTGTTCTCATAACACCAGGCATTTATAAAATTCCATGTGAGTGTGGGCAGTTTTATGTCAGACAGATTTGTTTGTACTATTGAACATGCTTTGGAAAACAGACACTGAATTAATTTTGATGAACCATCTATTATTAAATGGACCAACAGCTTCTGGGACAGCGTAATAAATGAGGCAGTAGAGATCAAAGTTTCTGAAAACACTGTCAATACATACGGTAGCTTGCAGTTCAGTACGGCATGGGATACTGTAATTGCGGAGTTGAAGTGGGCGCGAGGTATCGAGACCAAAACATTGCCATATATGGTCAAGGAACTGGGCACCAGCAACATCACTGGTGGTGGTGTGGCTTTATAAGAACAGCAGTGGCCTCGAAATGACAGTTATCAACTTGACAATGGCAGAGAAGAGCTCTGTCGAAAGTTAGTGGGCAGTAAACCACATGACGCCGCTTGTAACCTGAGAAGATTTTGTTAATGGAAGTGCTTTGTTTTTACACTAGGTTGTCCCAGCAGAGACTCATGCAACATTTTCCTCGGATTATTGTCAAAAGACCCCAAATATTTGTGACAGCAAATCATGTGTGGTTTGCTGCGTCAACAGCATCACTGCTCTTTCTGCATACCAGAACACCTTGTGAGTGTCTGCCTATGCTAATACGCACCAGCATCATGTACTGTCAATGCATTGCGCATTGTCCACCTGGTGTCCACGGCAGCATCTCATGTTGGAAATGGACATTAATTGCCCGATGACAGATTTTCAGGTACAAATGGACAGTGGCTAATGAGGACACATACCAGCACATTGATTTCTTTCAGAGCAACGTGGTGTTGTACAATGACCAGTCCATCCTGTTTTAAGGCCAAATTGTAGCTTTGTAGAAGGATGTATGTAGCTTGGAAACTAATCTTGTTAGTGTTTGATAACAACCATTTTTGTTTTAGATGACATTGTACTTTTTTGTTTTTAAAATATCAGAACCAGGTAAATTAAAGTTCCATTGTAATTCTATTGACACGAGTAAATACATGTTTTAATATACATTAAGTTTGCATCGGGCCCATGTATCCTTAAATTAGTTGGCACCGTCTTCCGTTGTTTGTACCATGTATGAGCAGGTTGAAGTAGAACTAATAGGTAGCAAAGATTGGGAGTATCATCTAGCCAGTGATCTACATCCATAGCTGTAATTGCAAAACTTATGGGGCACATTGAATTTGCAGCGATTTTAAGTCTATCATTAATGTTCAAGAAAATGTCTGTCTGTATTCCTTTTATAGGCTGGAGTAGTTAATGGCTAAATTTGAATGTGCTCATTAATTTTAACTGCATGTAGATTGTCAGACAAAACAGATTTTAGTGATTAATACACGATTCTGTATGTTTTAGTTCTAAAGGTGAAATCTGACTTTGCAGGTGCTTTTGCAATATTTTGGAGATATCTCCAGTAACTCATTCAAGGTATCCCCAACTGTGTTAATTACTTACATGACTTGCTAATTCTGGGGAGCACTTGGGACCAGCACTTGTGCAACCTACAGAGTGCAATGTACTGATGTTGGAGTGGCTCCATGTCCATGGTCTTCAATGTCATCTCAACAAACGTAGTTTTTCTGAGCAAGGGTGAAGTGCTTGTGACATTTGTTAAGTGAAGATGGACTCTGTCCACACATGGTAATGTGGACACAATTCCTTACTTATAATCTCCAAAGAAGCTTGAATTACTTAATTTGTTCATTGGCAAAGTAATTTATTATGTTAAGTTTATGCATAAAGTGGTCTAAATATGCCACCTATTTAATTAATCAAAAAAAAAAAAAAGAGGTGTCAAAGTTCTGTTGTCAGAGACATGTCATAAGCCTTCCTTGGATCTTAAAAATGCTTTAAGTTGTCTGCTAGTTTAGCAACATTACAGTTCTGCAGACATTTAATGCTTGCCAATCATGTGTTGAATTGTGTCACACAAATACACTTGTGTCAGAGAACAGCCCATTCCATTTGCATCTAAAACATTAAATACAGCTTAGAGAAATTACTCATAAATTTATAAATAAGTGGGCTGTGATATGCAGTGACCAAAGGTTTCACCTCAATACCAGCACAAGAGGCTCATTCAAATGTTCCAGATAAAACAACACAGCTGCTGCAATATCCACAAGATCAATTAGCAACCAGTGACCAGTCTTCCTGCTTCCTTATGTTACAACTGGACTTCTGTTAGTGAAGCAGGTGTTCCATTACTGTTTCTACTGAAACTTTGTGTGTTTGAACAAACACATTCATAACTTGTACTAAATTTTACAGTACTATTGCTGAGAAAAAGATGGACAATTTTGATGGCTCCAGTCTCAATGGCATACCAACCAGAATACTTTGAGGTTCTGTTGTTAATGTAGTGTTTTTTATTTTTGTAAAGATCTTTTTAATTCATACAATGCTGGGTATGTCACAATTATAGCTTAATTGCCTTCTAAGGACCATAAACATAGGCTTACCAGATGCCAGTCTTAAAAAAAGAGGACATTTCTAAATTCATACAAAAATTTACAAAAGTGTTATAATTCTAATTTGAAATTATTAGAAGCTGAAGTATCTTGTGTTGTAATAACTGGCCACCTCACACATCACCTTTGGTACACCAGTTATTTCTTTTGCAAGGAACTTGAGCTCAGCTTGGCAGTGACATTTGTCATAAAAAATGGTACAATGTTTAGATTTTGTGATTGTAAGAGTATCTTCTTCAAGTGTGCTAGAAACTCTACTGGACTATTTATAAGATCCAAAGAAAGAGGTCTTGTCTGAGTGTAAGAAGAAGCCTGGTAATGCTACATAAACATTCACAAAAAAGGGATTGCCCTCCTGTTGTTTGCCAGCGGAGGGCTGGCCAGTCCACTTCTCATTTTGCTGGGACAAAATATTTAATCCTTGTCGCTGTTAATTTTCAACACATCACCTGTAACTCTATAAGTCCAAATCAGCCACTTCTCGCTCTCTATGATATCACCAAGGACAACTGGCAGAATAAAATGCTGGTATAGTAATCCTACAGCCACAAAAGGAATCAAGGCCTTCTTATATTGCTAGACCAAACCATTCATAATTTGTACTGAATTTCACAGTACTATTATTGCTGAAAAAATATGGACAATTTTGATAACTCCAGCAACAATCTGCATTAAAAATTGAATTGTTCTGATGGCTACAGTTGTAGGCAATGAATGGCCACTTACTTTTCATTACTTGATGCTGCTGGCCTCAGTGCAGTGATGTCAGTGACCTTCCTACTAGTATCATGTGTACCAAGAAAATGTCCTCAATAAAACATTCCAGTTCAGAGTTAATGTTTCAGTAAACTGATAGCTGTTAGTTCAAAGAACCCAATTCTGGATAATAAATTGATATTAATTGACAAAACAATTGTGAACCAATGCTAGCTGCTATTAGTTGATATTCCCATTGTATTTAGCAGAGGTCCTATTGGTCCATAAGTCTCTTTTCCCCCAAAAGTATCTAAAGGGTACCTATTTTTTCAATTTGGTCCGTAAAGTACATTTTTTTTTTCCAAATTGGAACACACAGTTTGTTGAACTTTAATAACTGCAATAAAGCTTAACTGGGGCACCTTTCATTTTACAACTGGCTTTAACCTTTGTCTCAGCATTTTTGTCCCTTCTCTGCTCCTGCACATACAGAAGTGTCCTATCAAGGGGAGTGCAAGGAGTGATGGTAGGACATCGTCGACTGTGGGGTGAGGAAAGATACCCGGAGACAGTTCTATGCAGTTCCACAAACTTTTGCGCGACTTGCTCTTCATCTTTTATCGTAAAAATGACGCATAGAAGTAATTCGTATATGTTGGTAGTAGCTACAATGAGGACAACTTGTGACTCCTACCGACTAAATAATATCGATTGGAGGCAGGACATGCCGAGAACCGTGCTACCGACGTCAGCTTCGATGAGAAACATTCAGCTACTGACTTCGGCGGTGGTACTATGTTATTCTTGGCCACTGTATGTATGTTTAAGTCGCGCCACACTGAATTTCGTAGCTGCGTCAAAATCATTAAGTGAGCAAAAGAATTACAGTACTTTGGTAAGTTGTCTGAATGGTAGGTTGTTAACTGTGGCTGTGAAATACACTCGAGACAATTGATTGGTATAGTAACTACTTTTGGATTGGCATTGTCTTAATATATTTTGTTAATGATAAAGTGTAAATATGAGATTTGCATATCTGAGTACTTTTAAATTTAGTGGAGCTGCCAAATAATTGAAATTAAATTTAACAAACAATTTTCAACTTGTAGATCACAGGCAATGTGGAATATGATACTGTAGATTTCAAAACATTTTTTTTTTTTTTTCCCTGAAGAGTTCTTACACTGCATGCAAACCCTTAAAACTACAGATCTTTCCATGTTTATAAACTATTCTTTTCGTCAGCCTACAGCAATACCAAAAATAGAATCGATAAGATACGTCACGATATATCGCAAGACTCGCAATAAAATGACAACACTTGCATGCAACAGTGTTATACTTGAGTACAGTTGTGCTATAATGGCAAACTGCAGTTATTATTAAGTTGGTGTTGGCGGGGCTTAATAAGCACAATAAAAACAAATTGTAATATTCAATCTAATAATGGAAAGTCCAAGTTGTAATTAGCAATATATAATAGGACAATTTACAACTCACCGCAAAAATGTTATGATGAGCCGCAACATGAACATAAAAAAGGACATACACTTACAACAGTTTCAGCTATCGGCCATGGCCTTCTTCAAAAATAGGTACATTCATGCAATCACACAGGCACACAACACAGGCACACAACCGTCATCTCTGGCTGCCGCACTTCGAATCACACTCTGCAGTATAGAAGGATGGGAGAGGGAATAGGAATGTTGTGTCATGGTGGTGGCGGTGGTTACATACATACTGACGCTGCAGTTGTTATTTTTTCATATTCACAGAATATATGACATCAACTGCAAATGGAAAATATGAAATAATTACAACTGCAGGATCAGAAGTGACGTCTGTTCTTTCATTTATAATATGCCAGTGACGGGCTTTGATACTTTCGTTAGTGGTGAGGCGTGGGCAAGTTTGGCGCCCTTATTCTTATGGGAATTAGTTTCAAAACTACGAGTTTGATTACTGTGGGCAGCGTACAGCAGTGAATTCATGTCTGACGGGAGGTGTGCTTAGGCAGACCTTACAGGTGTAGTGATCACTGTGTCCCCAGTGGTGTAGTGATCAGCGCAACTGCCTAGAAAGCAGGAGGCCCGGGTTAGAATCCCGGTTGAGTACACATTTTTCAGCTTTGCCCATTTGCAGTTGGTAAAGTTACTGTTTTGTATCTTTTGATATTATTATTATTATTATTATTATTATTTAATTTGCTTGAGAATATTGAGTTATATTCAGATGCATTTTTAATTTTGTCATTAATTTTGCTTTCGTATTGCATCTAATTTCAACCATTTTATCTGGTTTGAAAAATTCTTTAACTTTATTAGTGTAATATAACATTTTTTATATTTGTTCCTTGGGTTTTATACAATATATCACCAATGGTGCCTTCACCTCTCTACTATGTGAGGAGCCGTCAGAAACGACATGTGGTTTGAATTCCATGTTAAACTGTAGGTCCCCTATACTCAGTTGGATAACTGGAGTAGCTAGGGACATGGAAATCATCAAAGTTGTGTCCAGTTGAAAGACATGTGCCAGTCCACTCACCCACACAAAATTATTATTAATAATAATATTATTGATATTTGATATTAAAGTGTCACAATTTCCCAGTTATGTTCCAACCAATGTCTATAAAGTGTTCCACTGAATAATTTGAGGGACGAAACCTGGGTTGGAGAAGCTGCTTAAGGAGATATGGATGTAAACCTGTTTTCTACTTTGACATGTGTTAATGTTTTCCAGCTTATTTACAACTAATATGAGTACATGTTTACATGTACTTTGCTGTTTTTTTACATGTAATTTTTTTATTTCCTGCTAGGAATCAAAGAGGATGATCCTGTAAATTGGAAGTCATAATGGATGTTTTCAAAATGTTCATGTTTGTATAGTCTATGGGACTTAACTAAGGGGTCATCAGTCCCTAAACTTACAAACTACTTATGAACTACGTACGAACTAGGACGGCACAAATATCCATGCCCTAGGGGGGATTCGAACCCCCGACCGTAGTGGCCGTGCAGACCGTGACTGGAGCGCCTTAGTCCCCTCAGCCAATGGATGTTTTGTTTACTTTACTTGTCCATCAGGTGACTCTCTTGTATCATATTTACACTGACCCATGACAGTTTTCCTCATCCCATACATGGTGGCTATTCCTGTTGTTCTAGATGCTATCTCAATCTAATTAAATGAGGCCTCCTCAGGAAATTGCATGTCACAGATGAAATCTGGTCATTCAATCCATTGTTGGAGCAACTGCTGACTCAAAGTGTCACTTAGTGCAAAGACATTTGCAAGCATTGCATGGACTCATTGTGGTTGATATGGCTATAATTGTTATTCATTGAGTATCTGCCACACACTAGTATGTGCAGTGCTTATTTCACATGCAGTATGATGAGTACTTGTAGTGGGGTTACTCTAACACATACCAGCATCTCTTCTACAAAACTGGGTCTAGGAGTGGCCCTCATCTTGCCAAGTCCCTTGTTTCTTCTTTCCAATGAACCAGTCTCCTGCATTTGGTGATCGAGAAAAAGAAGCACTTGTCATTATGGATTATGCCTGCTAGGAAATTGTTCCTTGTACAGCCTTACAGAAGCAAGAGCATTACAACCTACTTCCTCCTTCCTCATACACAAGGTGCATATCAGGGAGTTCTGCAAAACTGTAATGTTACCACTCCATCATATTATACTGTACTTCTCTGGATATCATTAATTAATGAAGGGTTCATTGTTGATTCATAGCATATTCTGTCATAGGACAATGTAAATGCAAAACAATGGAGTCAACTGATGGACAAGTAAACAAAACTGCCATCATGACTTCCAGTAATCAGGCTCCTACTCCATGTTTCCTTGCAGGAAATAAAGAATGTACATGTAAATAAACAGCACAGTATACGTAAACTTTTACTCGTGTTAGTTGTATATAAGCTGGCAAACAGTAAAGAGTGATACAGTGGTAGAAAAGTTTACATCTGTATCTCCATCTGACAGATTCTCCAACCCCAGGTACTCTACCTCAAATTGTTGAGTGAAGGATTCTCTATGTCCTGTTGAATTTTTGCTCGCTCATACAAAAGACCCTGTATAGCCACAAGCCAATTTCTCTCAGGTTTCTGGCTGGAGTCTCCCAAGCTGACAGCAGACTTTTCACTGATGTAGGCCGATGATGTTGGTGGGCTGGATCTCATTTTTGAGGGTTCAGATGGTTGTTGGCTGCTTTCTAAAGCCACCTTCACAGCTGCAAGTCATGTGCATCCTAGTGTGCAACTATCAATAGTATTCTCTTCTGCCGCCCGAGCAGTTCTTTCATTAAATGTGAATGAAGCTCCACTTCCTCCAAGTCTTCCCCTCCGCAAAGAGAGGTTTCCATTGACTAAACTTCCTGAACCTTCTGTTTCTTTAATACATTGTGATGTAACATGTTTTACATCACTTATTCCACATAAGGCACATGATATCCACTTTTATTTATGGGGGGGGGGGGGGGGATTTATTTTAGAGGCTGGAAGGGATACTGTGGGAGAATTTTATTTCTGCAGGAACACTTGATTTCAGCAAGTCTAAGAGTAGGAGAACCTTAAATCAGGGGAACTGGAGTATTCCATGAAAAATGGTGTTCCTTTTTTTTTTTTTTTTTAAGTTAGAACATTTTTCATTATTCATACTTCTTGATTGTAGACCGAATGTGAAAGGTCAGATACTGCTTCCATTGTATTTGAAATACAGTAAAATGTTCTACGTACTTTTAAAGCTAAAAGGTGGTGAATTATTTCAAGAAGTAGTCAAAGAATAATTGTAATAAGATTATATTAGTGCCATGAGTTTATTGACTCAGCTGTCAAGAAAGTTAATTTAGTAGGCACTGTGCAGGAACGGAATAACTAGGCCTGCACTCAAGAATCTCAACATGAATGGAGATTATCATCAATAGTCATGATTTTTGTACTATTTAAAGGAAGAAGTAGTAGTCATTTTTTCGTATGGTCAACATCTACAAGAACACATATAAAGGGTTAGGCTTCAATATATAGAAAATAGTTTAAATTATATAATAACAATTCTAGCTCACTTTTCCCTTCTTTGCCAGTATTAAATTTAGCATTATAAGATCTTGGAAATGATTTTCAAAAACAAGTTAGTAGAATCCATAATGTAGCCACATGTTTAGGCTACAAACTGAACTTATTTCTTGACATTCTCATTTTTCAACATCTATAACAAGTGAAAAAATTCTTAGTTATCTATTCTTATATTGAAAGCTAGTACAGTTTAAAAGTTATTAAAAATTGAAATAATACACATAATTTATGGATACTCTGTATACAATTATATTCATTTGAGTTACTAAAATAATTAATATATTTTTCAATCTAGTGGATGAGAAGAAGCTTTTTTAAAGATTTAGAATTAAAAATTTCTGTGAAAATGATTAAAAAAATGAATTATATTTTGATATTGACTCTTTCACAACTAATATTCAAAGACATATACTCATGATAAAGGGTCAAAATACCCTCCTCTGGTGTTTGAGGCCTCTTCCTATGCTTATAAATTTCATTAGATTTGTTTTTGACTTTTTGAATCAATTTCAATCTGTATTCTGGAATCAATTTTGATCTATGTTTGGAGAGATGGCTATATATTACTATAACACATAAGAATGTATTCTAATTTTATCTTCTTAGTGTGCAAATATTTAGTCTATTTACTCAGAATTTACATGTATTTTGTCATTTATATTTTTCCTTTTTTAGCTAAGGGTGAAGTTTTTGGATGGGGAAACACAGAGTACGGACAGCTGCTATTGCCAACTGACTTGCAACAACTGAATGTGCCAAGACACATTAATCTTGCTGGTGTAGGCAAAGTATTGGATATTGCATCTGGAGGATCTTTCTGTATTGTTGTAAATGGTAATAAGTGCTTTCGATATTAATTGTGGTTGTTTTGCTGATATCTTTTAATTATATAAAGTTATGCTTTTTTTGTGTTATTCATTGCATCTATCTTATACATATCACTTGAAGATTTTTATATTTAATAATTTCTTTTAAAAAATAGTATTAAAGTTGTAAGTAGACTTTTTTTTTTATATGAACCTGGAGACATGTTTTAGCAACACAATGAAATTATTTGTTTTTTAAGAAGTCTTAATGTATTGATGCCACAAAACATTTATTATTACAAACTAGAAAGTAGCAGAATATATACAGGTTGTTTCAAAAAAATTTTTTACAAACTTTGGGAACAGGACTTAATTTCGTCCAGAATGCATTAATGGGGCCTCTCAGAGATTATTTTCATTTTTAGTTTTCTAAACATTTTGTACCACAGGCTTGAAATAGATCGCCAAAGTGATGGTCAACTGTGTGTGTGTGTGTGTGTGTGTGAGAGAGAGAGAGAGAGAGAGAGAGAGAGAGAGAGAGAGAGAGAGAGAGAGAGAGAGAGTATATGTGCCAGTGCATACATGTGTCCATGCATGCGTGCACTCATATGTGTGGGCCTCTCGGATTGCTCCCTGCAGCTGCCATTCTGCAACACGAATACTAACTGAGCTAAAATACAAAGTCATCGGCAAACAAAGAAGAAGATACTGATTACTCTACTGTGGCAGCAAGACCGCTTATTGCGACTAAAAATAGTGGTACACTGATAACAGAGTCCTGTTGGACACCATTCTCTTGAATATGATGTGAGCTAAGAGAGGCTCCAACCTAACCTGAAAAGAGTAGTGGGAAAGGAAATTCTACATTGGATGTAGGCCCTGTAAACCCCAGTTGTACAATGTAGCCAGTGTATGGTGGTGGCTGGTGGTGTCATACACCTTCCGGAGATCAAAGAAGACAGCAGCAAGATGTTCATGGCACGTGAAAGCTGTGTGTAGGGCTGACTCCAGTGACACAAGGTTGACGATGGCGGAGCGGCCCTGACGGAAACCCCCCTGTTGGGGGGCCAAGAGCCCCCTATCTTCGAGGATCCACATGAGCAGCTGACTCATGATATGTTCAACGAGCTTGGAGAAAAAGTTGGTGAGGCTGATCAGGCTTGTCAGTCACCAGTGGATCTGCTTGACATTTTAACATCAGGATGATGGTAATTTCCCGCCATTGGGATGCGAAAACCCTCTCTTCCCATAGACGGTCAAACAAAGCGAGAAGCTGGTGTTGAGACTCTGCTTAAAGGTGATGGAGGATTTGGCTATGAATCCTATCTGGTCCTGGAGATCTGTCGGGGCATGCAGTAAGGGCAGTTTGGAATTACCACTCGCTGAATGAGGCATTATAAAGTTCCCGATAGCATGTACAGAGTGATAAATGCTTCCACTCATCCTGATCTTTGAGGGCACGGAAGTTCTCACTGTAGGTTGCAGTCTCTGAGCTCAGGCCCGGAGACATTTAAAAGCAATCAGATGTTCTGCACATGGGTGGTGGCAGCAATGCTGCTACAGTGCTCGCTGACGATCCTGGATGGCCTGGAGATCTCTGGCATCCACCAAGGCATGGACTTACACCAAGGGGAGCCATTGGTGGTCAGAATAGTTGCCTCAGCACCAAAAACTAAAGCATCAGTGACTATTGAACCACCATTCCACATCGGGTGGCAATGGTACAGGAACTGTAGCAACAAATGTGCAACCCTGCCAATCAGCCCTGTGGAGAGACCATCAGGGCAGGCAGTCTGCACATTGAAACTGCAGGAGCGACATGATGATTGGGAAATGGTCGCTGCCACATAGGTCATCATGGACCCTCCAACTAAGGTGCAGTTTGAAGGTTTGGGCTACAAGCAAACAGGTCTATGGCTTCAAGCCACGCAAAAATGCATGGGAGCACCAGTGTTCAGGAGGCATAGGTCTTCCTGCCACAAAAGGGTCTCAACATCCCTACTGTGGCCCCCGGTGCACCCCACATTGGATGGTGGACATAGAAATCCCCCAAAAGAAGAAATGGGGGGGGGGGGGGGGGGAGCTGAGTGACCAGAGCAGTAAGGTTAGCTAGAGACAAGACCTCATCCTGGGGAAGATAAATGCTACAGATGGTGAATTCCTGCACTGCCCAGATTCTAACTGCTACTGCCTTGAGAGCCATGTGTAGGTGCACAGGGGCACTGGGAACAGTTGCGAGGACATAGAGACAGACACTGCTAGATACCCTGTCATAGATGGATTGGTTTCTAAAGTAGCCCCAATAGCTGCGAAGGGTAGGGGTCCGCTGGGCAGGAAACCAGGCTTCTTGGAGGGCTAAGCAAAGTGCAGGGTAACAGCACAGTAATTGTCACAGCTCAGCCACAATTCTACTGGAGAATTACATTTTTTCTGAGCTGAAAGGTGCAGTGTTCACGGTGAGACAGAAATTACAATGACCGTGCTGCTACAATCGAACTCTTCTCCCGAGACACAGCACCCAAATTATTGCGTGGTTTAGTTCATATATACACACCACATCTCACCAAATTAACTTGTTCATACTTTCTCCTTTAATAGTTTATGATTATGTAAAAGATTTGGCCTGTAAGCTAGCACCTAGAACTCAGGCTAGGACGTCCTTCCGCAGCAGGGAGGGAACACACTCATCGAGAATACACTTTAACTGAATAAAAATCACAAGTTTGTTAACTTTTATGAATATCTTGTATTATGCCCCATAGGCTAAGGTTACATAGGATCCATACTGGACCCAGTTTCAAGAAGAACTTAACTAAAATTATGTCTACAAAGTATATCTTTTTTTATTTTATTTATTTATTTATTTTTTTAACTTGATTATATTTTTAAATTGTTTCACCATTGCTCCAGCTGTCCTTGTTTTTCTAGCTAAGTGAGATAGACAGCAATAATTTCTGTCTGTCTGTCTATATTCAGTAGGATATAATCAATGTTGTTTGTATTTTAGATGGGCCAGTTTAATACAGTCTATGTGACAATTCTTGATTTGCAGATGCTGGTGATGTTTTTGTCTGGGGCTATGGCATACTTGGAGTGGGTCCTTCAGTGGACCATGCAAAAAAACCTGTTTGTATCCCACCAACTCTCTTTGGTAGAAATGAATTCAACACAGAATCCAGAATTGCCAGTGTAGCTGCTGGAATGAGCCATATGGCTGCCATTACCAATTATGGTGATCTGTACATGTGGGGTCGAAACAAGGGTGGTTGTTTGGGTCTTGGACATGAAAAGAATCAATTCTTTCCTCTTAGAGTAAGTATTGTGTTAATCTTTTGTAATTTAGTCAAAAAAATCATTCTTTCAGTAAATTATGCATTTATGTAGTAGTTCAGTATATTACCGTTATTGCAGAATATTATGTATTCCTCTCTCTAAGTATAAACAATGAAAAGTTAAAATGATGTTAATTTTTGTTTATCCTCTTTAACAGTGCTTTATCATCAGTGGGGTTTACTATACTGTGAAAAATAAATGTGCTTTAGTTATTATAATTTCTTATGAAAGTGTTCCAGCATGTACTTGGAAGAGTGTTTAAAAAATTGTAGGTGATATTGCTCCACCAGGTTTGTTTTTGGTTTTTGGTTTTTCATATTATTAAATGTGATAAGGGAAGAAACTTGGAAGGTGGACGAAGTATATGCCCCTCAGGGTAGAAATATAGCTCAAGAGAAAGGAGAATTTGAGGAGGAGCTACAACAACAGCTAAATGGCCAGAGCATCTTAGTCTTCAGGGATTTGAATGCACACATGGAAAGTGGTAGTCAAGGAGATGAAAATGTATTCAGAGCAGAAGTACGGGGTGGAAGGAATGTTGAAGGGAGAATGTTGCTGGATTTCTGTGAGAGAAATGGGTTAGTTGTAGGAAACTCTTGGTTTAAGAAGAAAGAGAGCTACAAAGTGACATAATGCAACAGTGATTTAACAAAGAAATCTTTATGAGTTTGGAAAACATAAGTTTCCTTTTGAAAAACAGCAAGCTGATATATGTTTTAAAATGAGAATAACATTCACGTTCACAAAAAAATTTAACAATTTATTTGATAAAGTGACCAGTTTCAGTCTCTTCCGAGACCATCATCAGACTGATATGTCTCACTGTTGATGCCAAGGAAATGATTGTGCATCAACTAGCAGTCACTGCACCCTCATTGCCTTGGCATCAACAGTGAGACGAATTGGTCTGATGATGGTCTTAGAAGAGAAAGAAACCAGTCACTGTATCAAATAAATTGTTAAAACTTTTTGTGATCATGACTGTTATTCTCATTTTTAAAAGAAATCTTTGGTGAAATAAAGAGTAGTGTCACAGATATAAAAGTAATATCATCAGATGCCTTAGATAGTGACTACCGGCTACTGGTTATGAAACTAAGGTTAGGTAAGAAGAGTGAGAAATTGGAGTACAAGGAAAGAAGAATGGAATCTGAAGGAAATGAAAGCCAAGGAGGAATTCTGGAAGAAAATAAGGGAAAAGCTGCCAAAAGATAATCCAAAAACAGGAGAAGAGGAATTGGTGCAGTTCAAAAGTGCAATGGTCAAATCTGCAGTAGCAGTATGCAAAAGAACAACCAACACAAAGCAATATAAGGAGACACATTGATGCAATGATAGAGTAAAAGAAGCAGTGGGAAGGAAGAACAATGTTTTTTTCAGTGTCTGGTTACAGAAAATAACTGATTTAGCAAGAGAGGATTATAAGCAAAAGGCAAACAGGCAGTAGAGAAATGGAGAAGGACCCGATTTGGAGAGAAGTGGAAATGGCAATGTAAAAGATGAAAGGAGGAAGAACACCAGGTGTGAACGAAGTGAGTGTGCAAATGGCGAATGAAGCAGGGGAAGTTGAGAAACAGTGGCTGTATCGGGTGATGAGGGTGATATGGAAGGAAAAGAAGACCCTGGAAGATTGGAATAAAGGATTGATAGTCCCAATATTCAAGAAGAGTGTGCAGAAATTACAGAAGAGTCAAACTGATGTCACACTGGGCAAAAGTATATGAGAAGATTTTGGAAAGTAAAATTCAGAAGTTGAGGGGGAAATGGGAGAAGAGCAGTATGGATTCCAACCTCGAAGATCGACAGTGGACCTCATATTTGCAGCAAGGCAACTCCAAGAACAGCATTATGAGTCTGGGGAGGACCTTTTGATAGAAAAGGCATATGATAGTGTGTGTGTAGGAAAAAGGTATGGGAAGCACTTGGAACTAGGGGAGTGGAAGAAAAGACTGTCAGTGTTGTGCGAAAGTGGGAGAGGGAAGAACAGAATGGTTCAAACAAGTGAATGGGCTGAAGCAAGGCAATGCATTGTTAACCATTCTCTTCATTGTGGTTGTGGATGTCATTATGACAAAGATAGCAGAGAAAATTGCAGAAAAAATGATGAAAGCAATGGTGTTTGCAGAAGATGTGATGATCTGTGGCAACAAGGAGGAGGAAATACAAGAGCAGCTCAATGCTTGGGGAGAAACAGTGAGAGAATACGAATTGAAGTTCGTTGTTGTGGTGGTCTTCAGTCCACAGACTGGTTTGATGCAGCTCTCCACGCTACCCTGTCCTGTGCAAGTCTCTTCATCTGATAATACGTTTGGCATTCTACATCCTTTTGAATCTGCATGCTATATTCGTCCCTCGGTCTCCCTCTACAATTTTTACCCACACACTTCCTTCTAATGCTAAGCTGACAATTCCTTGATGTCTCAGAATGTGTCCAACCAATCTATCCCATCTCTTAGTCATGATATGACAGAAATTCCTTTTCTCCCCGATTCAGTTAAGCACCTCCTCATTAGTTACATGATCTACCCATCTAATTTTCATCATTTGTCTGTAACACCACATTTCAAAAGCTTCTATCATCTTTTTATCTGAACTCCTTATCATCCACGTTTCACTCCCATACAATGCTACACTCCATACAAATGCTTTCAGAAAGGACTTCCTAACATTTAATTTAATATTGGATGTTAACAAGTTTCGCTTCTTTAGAAACGCTTTTCTTCCCATAGCCATTCTGCATTTTATATCTTCTTTACTTCGGCCATCAGAAGTAATCTTGCTACCCAAATAACAAAATTCATCTACTACTTTTATTGTCTCATTACCTAATCTACTTCCTTCAGCATCGCCTGATTTTCTGACATTGCATTCCATTACCTTTTTTTACTCTTGTTAATGTTCATCTTATATCTTTCTTTGAAGACACTGTCCATCCCATTCAATTGCTCTTCCAGATCTTTTGCAGTCTCTGACAGAATTACCATGTCATCAGCAAACCGCAATGTTTTTATTTCTTCTCCCTGCTCTTTAATGCCCTCTACAAATTTCTCCTTCCATTCCTTCACTGCCTGCTCAATGTACAGATTGAACAACAATGCGGAAAGGCTATCACCCTGTCTTACTCCCTACCCAACCTCTGCAATCCTTTCTTGCCCTTCGACTCTAATAACCGTTTTCTGGTTTTTGTATAGGTTGAATATAACTCTTTGCTTCGTGTATTTTACCCCTGATATCTTCAGAATTCGGAAGGGTGTATTTCAGTCGACATTGTCAAAAGCTTTCTCCAAATCAACAAATGGTAAAAATGTAGGTTTCCCTTTCCCTAGTCTATCTTCTAATATAAGTCGTAATGTGAGTATTGCCTCTTGTGTTCCTACATTTCTCCTAAATCCAAACTGATCTTCCCTGAGGTCGGATTCCACAAGTTTTTCCATTCCTTTGTAAATAATTTGTGTTAGTATTTAGCAACCATGACTTATTAAACTGATAGTTCGTAATTTTCACACTTGTCTGTACTTACTTTCTTTGGAATTGGAATTACAATATTCTTCTTGAAGTCGGAGGGTATTTCCCCTGTCTCATACATTCTGCATACCATGTGATACAATTTTGTCACGACTGGCTCTTCTAACGACATCAGCAGTTCAGACAGAATATCATCTACTCCAGGGGCCTTGTTTCGACTCAAGTCCTTCAGCATTCTGTCAAATTCTTCTCACAGTATCATGTTTTCTATCTCATGTTTCCTATCTCATCTTCCTCCACTTCGTCTTCCATTTCTAGAACATTGCCTTCAAGTTTATTTCCTTTATAAAGGTCCTCTATATATTCCTTCCACAGTTCAGCTTTCCCCTCTTTGATTAGTACTGGTTTTCCGTACTGAGTTCATATTCATATAGCTACTTTTCTTGTCTCCAAACATCTCTTTTATTTTTCTGTAGGTGGTATCTATCTTTCCCCTAGTTATGCATTCTTCTACGGTTCTTCATTTGTCCTCTAGACACTCCTGCTTAGCCAATCTGCACTTCCTGTCAATCTCATTTTTTCAAATGTTTGTACTCCATTTTTCCTGTTTCACTTGCTGAATTATTATATTTTCTCCTATCATCAATTAAGTTCAGTATATCCTGTGTTATCCTGGGATTTCTATTAGGCCTTGTCCTTCTGCCTATATGGTCCTCTGCAGCCTTCACTACCATATCTCTCAGAGCTACCCATTCTTTTTCTACTGTATTACTTTCCCCCGTTTCAGCCAGTCCTTCCCTAATGCTCCCTCTGAAACTCTCAATCACCTCTGGTTCCTTCAATTTGTCCATGTTCCATCTTGTAACCTTTCTATCTATCTGCAGTCTCTTAAGTTTTAATCTGCAATTCATAACCAATAAGTTATGGCCAGAGTCTATATCTGCCCCTGGATATGTCTTATAGTTTAGAACTTGGTTTCTAAATCTATTCCTTACCATTATAAAGTCAATCTGGTGCCTTCCAGTGTCTCCTGGTCTCTGCCACATATACAGCCTTCTTTCATGATGATTAAACCAAGTGTTGGTGATCATTAAATTGTGCTCTGCGCAAAATTCTACCAAGCGATTTCCTCTTTAATTCTTTTTTCCCAGTCCATATTCACCTACTACATTTCCTACTCTTCCCTATCCTACTATTTCGTCTCCCTTAACTTTTTGAATGATTTCTTTTATCTCCTCATAGATTTTTTCGAAGTCCTCATCATCAGCAGAGCTAGTTGGCATATAAACTTGCACTTCTGTGGTCGGTGTTGGCTTCGTGTCTATCTTTGCTTCGATAATACGTTCACTATGCTGTTCATAGTAACTTACCCGCATTCCTAGTTTCTTATTCATTATCAGACCTACTCCTGCGTTACCACCAACTGATTTTGTATTGGTGACCCTGTACTCACCTGACCAGAAATCCTCTTCATCCTGACACTGAACTTCACTAATCCCTACCATATATAACTTTAACCTATCCATTTCTCTTTTCAAATTTTCTATCTTGCCTACTCGATTAAGGGTTAGAACAGTCCACGCTCTGACACTTAGAATGCCTGTTTTGTTTTTATTGATGACGACATCCTCCTGAGTAATCCCCGCTCAGAGATCCGAATGGGGGACTATTTTACCTCCGGAATATTTTACACAAGACGACGCCATCATCATATAGTCATACAGTAGAGCTGCATGTCCTCGGGAGACGTAACGACTGTAGTTTCCCCTTGCTTTCAGCCGTTCGCAGTAACTGCATGGCAAATCCATGTTAGCTGATGTTACAAGGCCAGCTCACTCAGTCATCCAGACTGTTGTTCGTTCATGTTAACCTCCAGGGGAAAGAATAAATCAGTGAAGGGGATAACACTTGGAAGTGAACAGCTGATGAAGGTAGAACTGCACTCGTGACTCACTCTCACCGGCTGACGGCTGGTAGAGAGAAAAGCAGTGATGTCACACTGCCAAGAGAAAGACAGGGTGAGTCCCGGTACTCCTGCATTCATATCGCGCCGGCGGGGCTGAGTTGAAGCTGAGCCACAGCCTGCGTGTTAACATTGCACTCTGGGCCGGGCCGAGGTAAAAAAAGAAAATGGGGAAAATCCACTTTTTCGATTTTCATGTTGTAAAAATTGTTGATGGTATACAAAACCACGCTACATCTTTTACAAAATTATTTTTTGACTACAAGCTTTGCCTTGCCTGTGAAAAATAAAAAGACTACTTTTCATTCAGTGCGAGGTTTTAGTTCCGTAACACGCCTCATTTGATTTTGATGAAAGGATGCGGTTAAAAAATCTGATTTTTGGACACATTGACATAAAACACCTTAGCTTTCAAATAAAAGATTCATGTTTTCATAATTTGTAACAGTCATTTTCAAATGACGCTATTTGTCATTATGTGCACTTGATGTACAAATTGTGTATTGAAAAAGTTATGTGGTGACCCTGCTCCACTGTGTGGCCATTGTTTCCAGCCCTTGACTGTATGCCATCTTCTGGTGGTGTGCCCATTTTGTTTCTGTCCGCATCAAAATTTGTGTTTTCTGTCTGAGTTGTCTGATGTTTTGGCTGATGACCCACACTCTGTTGATTGCACTTTACTTTTTATCTACCACATCAACATGTTGAAGGAAATTTACCTTTGCCCATGCTTAGTCCTTGCAGTCAATAGATTTTGTGATGGGCACTAATGACTATAGTAGTTTTTCACAAAAAAAAAAAAACAGTTGAGATGATGCCAAGTCATAGTTTGATGCCTCTTGAAGTTCTCATTGATTGGCTGGCTGGCTGAAATTTCATTCATGGGGCAAAACTAGTCTACTATCAATAATGTAGGTGACACATAGAATTGCAGTTCATTGACACTTTAATGAATCATTAGTGCCTAGTTGTCCTCATTTATGGCCAACTTACAAGTCTCATTAATAACAGTCACTACAACCCAGTACGCACATCCCACATGTCAATAATACAAATTAACACAGTTCGTGTGTGGAATAAAAATTCAAGGTGTACATTTAGTGTGGCATGAATATTAAGAATTGGTTCATAATCATGGTAGATAAACTTTCTACGTGACTGACACTGTAGAACTTTTACATAATTGTTCATGATTAGAGTTCAAAGTGATGTGGACTGTGCCTCTATCAAAGATGAAACATGACTCATTTACATGGCGTGAAAGCATCCTATTTATATTAGTTAAACAATGGCTCTGAAAATTACATTTTGTTAATTGAGTCCATTAAATTAATTTTAATGGAAAAGTAAACTATTACATGCAACTGGCTATAGTAAAAGATAGCATAAATAATACTGAGTAAATTGATATACAACTCTCGATTATATTAATATTGCTTTACTTTCATATTAGTTTAATAGGTTCGTTAACAATACTTTTGGAATAGACAGTAATTATATGGAAACTAATGAAGCTACAACTTTCCTAACATTAATTGTGAAACATAATAGTACCTACTTTCATATTAAGCACATAGAATTTAATTATTCTCCTTAGAAATACTAATTAGCCTAATATATGACCTACAAAAATATTCCTCTTGCATAAACTAATTAATATTTGCTAATAAAACAAATCTCTGTGATGTCAAATAATAGAAAATAACTTCTGCTAGTCACATTATAAGAAAGAATAACAAAAGTTTTGGAAAAGACAATGATAATAGTCTAATTATTTCTGTTTTGTTTCATAGTTCCTATGATTGTTCTTTGAAAAATGGCCTTTACTTTGAAGTATGTAATTTTTTTTATAGTCTCAATAGCTGAAAATCTGCAAAATTGTGAATTATATGGGAAAACATATTTGCCTGCCCTCATTCTTATCTCGTGAATCTTTGGTTGTTTCTACATTGAATCCTGAAGCTCCATGCAAACATCTTCAGTGAAATCCTCATTCAGTAATATGTCTTACTTGTCAGCAGATGAAAAGCCTGCCCTAAAATATAAAAGGAACATGAAAATAATGTAGGTAGTGTAAACACCTTGTGTTGTCATATGGCAACACCAGTGTTCAAACTGGTCATTATTTAATCAGATTAATAAATATTATAATATCATATTTATTAGTGTATGTATAACATCTCTATAAATGCATTGATAAAAGAAACAATTTTGTAATATCAATAATAAAATTACTTGAAGCACACACTCATGTTTCTTGCAGTAACTTTCAGTGTCATCAATAAACGATGACAACCAACACTGACCATATTGTTGATAAGTCTTTGCATTCAAGGAACTGCTAATCACCAATCTAACTGAAAATTTAAATACTTCAGAAAATATTTAGTAAAGTCATGCAACATCAGTGGTCAATGGGTTATTGATGAAACAGTCACACAGTTTCATATTATTGTTCTTGTCAGAATGATTATTATTATTATTATTATTATTATTATTATTATTATTATTATCCAAAAATGTGATTTGGAAAAATAATGGATGGGTGGTCACAGTAGAGTAAATAAGGATGTTTTACAGTATCAGCTTAATCTTGGGGTGCAGAAGGAATTGTGCTATTTACTTACATTAATTTATTAATTCACATGAGAATTATTTTTTATAAACATTTATTGTTTTGTATGGAGTCACCAACACTAATCCCAAGTCCATGCCACAGGGAACATAGCTTATGCATATTCTTTAGTGAATAAAAAGGTATATGCTCCAGGTTCCTAGCAGATACAGTGTGTTTCAGTTTCATCAATGACAAGTGTTTTGGACAAATCAGGAAAGCTGCTTGTGAATCCTGTGCATGCCTTGGGAAGATGGAGGGAATATTTTGAAAAATTTCTCAGTGTAGGCGAAATGTTCAATGATGTGTCAGATTCTGAGGTAGAATGAGATAGGAATAATGATGGAAACAGTGTCACAGTTGAGGAAGTGAAGAGAATGGTCAATAGATTGCAGTGCAATAAAGTGGTCTGGGGTGCATGAAATTAAGCTGGAACTCATCAAATACAGTGGAATGTAAGGTGTCAAATGGTTACACAGGATAACTGAGAAGGCGTGGAAGTTGTAACAGGTTCCATCTGACTGAAAAAAAGTGGTAATCACACCAATTTTCAAAAATGGAAACAGAAAAGATTGTAACAACTTTCTCAGTATCTCTCTAATTGGCGTTGTAGGCAAAATATTCTCAGGTATTGTTGAAAGGAGAGTGCGAGTATTAGTTGAGGGCATGTTGGATGAAAATCAGTGTGGGTTTAGGCCTTTTAGAGGCTGTCAGGACCAGATATTTAGCGCATGGCAGATAATGGAGAAGTGCTACGAGTGGAACAGGGATATATATATATATAGAGGGAAACTTTCCCGGTGGGATAAACAAAAATAAAAAAATAGAAAAGAGATGACTTACCAAAAGGACCGGCTCGTCGATAGAAACAAATAAAATAAAATAAAATTACACACAAACACACATACAAGCTTTCGCAGCCTAGCTGCTTCGTCAGGCAGAAGGGAAGGAGAGGGAAAAGGAAATGATGAGGGTTTTAAGGGAGTGGATAAGGAGTCATTCCAATCCCGGGACAGGAAAGACTTACCTTGGGGAGAAAAAAGGAGGGTAAACAAATACACACACACCCACACATTTACACAGACGCAAGTACACTTAGGCAGACATACAGTATGTCTGCCTAAGTGTACTTGCGTCTGTGTAAATGTGTGGGTGTGTGTGTATTTGTTTACCCTCCTTTTTTCCCCCCAAGGTAAGTCTTTCCTGTCCCGGGATTGGAATGACTCCTTATCCATTCCCTTAAAACCCTCATCATTTCCTTTTCTCTCTCCTTCCCTTCTGCCTGACGAAGCAGCTAGGCTGCGAAAGCTTGTATGTGTGTTTGTGTGTAATTTTATTTTATTTTATTATATAGGCTTTTGACCTTTTTCCTAGGAAGAAGCTGTTGTCATTTCTACAGGGTTATGGAATAGGATGCTAACTTCTGCAGGGAATTAAAGGTCTTTACATATACTGTCAGGCATCAGTTAGAGTATACAGCAAATTAAGTTCATGGTTCAGGGTAGTTTCAGGGGTAAGACAAGGCTGTAACCTGTCACCACTGTTGTTCATACTAATCATGGATCATATTTTGAAAAGAGTAAACTGGCAGGGTGGGATTAAAATAGGTGAAAACAAAAATGCTGTCTCGCATTTGCAGATGACTTAGTTGTGATGGCAGATTCAATTGAAAGGTTGCAATCTAATATTTCAGAGTTCGATTAGAGGTGTAAGGGTTTTGATATGAAGAAAAGAAAAGTAATGTCTGTGGGAAAGAGATTTAAACAGACTGAGTGCCAAGTAGGAGGAACAAAGTTAGAAAAGGTAGACAGTTTCAAGTACGGAGGATGTATTTTCGCACAGGATGGCAACATAGTGACAGAACTTGAATCAAGGTGTATATAAGCTAATTCAGTGAGTGCTCAGCTAATATCTACTCTCTTCTGCAAGAAGGAAGTCAGTACCAAGACTAAGTTAGCAGTGCACCCCTCTATCTTTCAGCTAACTTTGTTGTATGGGAGTGAAAGCTGGGTGGATACAGGTTACTTTATTCATAAGGTTTAGGTTACAGATATGAAAGTAGCAAGAATGATTGCAGGTACTAATAGATGGGAACAATGGCAGGAGAGTGTCCTTAATGAGGAAATCAAAGAAATACTGGGAATGAACATCATAGATAAGCAGTTAGAGCGAACAGGCTGAGATGGTGGAGAAGCATGCATACCTAAGGGACTTATCGGTTCAGCAGTAGAGGATCAAAGGAGTTGAGGTAGACGAAGGAGAAAGTGCTTAGATTTGGTGAATAACGATTTTGAAGTAAAAGGCTTAACATCAAACGAGGCTTCAATGTCAGCACTGAATAGGGAATGATGGAGGAATTTTATTAGGGGGACTATGCTCCAGACTGAATGGTGAAAGGCATAATCAGTCTCCGATGATGATGATGATGATAATAAGTGGAGCTCTTAGAAATGCGACACTATTAAGTTTCCAAACATAATTGAATTACTCAGTAAAGAACAACATTCAATATATTACAGAATTTTGAAGTACTCTTATGAAATATCTATGGCATTGTCCTATTTTTACTGCATATTATATTTGTGAATTTTACATCTTTCAGCTGACAATGATTAGTGTCAATGATAAAATGTTTTATGAAACTTGTAAAATCGAAGACTGAAGTGATGATAGGCTTTACATTATAATTAGCTCGCAATCCAAACTTGAACAGATTTACAGCAACTTATAAAAATATATTGATATTTATGCCATCGTAGCAGCACAGAAACATTGGCCAACCAATCTCTAAATGAGATGCAAAATGTTCTCCATATAAAAGTGTTCTATTTTCTCATAAGTTCAAATGGTTTCCTCAGAATAATCATGTTTTGTTTCTTGCAGCAAGAAATTGTTTCACAGAATGTTTGTGCCGCATTTTGTAAATCACACCATTTACTAAACTAACACATGGAATGGACAGCTCCAAAAACAATGTTCCTAACCCCAGACCACCCAGAAGCACTCCCTTAGTCACCCAGTACCATCCTGGCCTAGAATGCCTCAACAAATTCCTCAAACAGGGCTATGACTTTCTCAAGTCATGTCCTGAGATGAGACCATCACTCCAAACTGTTCTTCCCACACCACCCAGAGTAGCCTTCCGCCGTCCTCCCAACCTCCGCAACATCCTTGTCCAACCTTACAACACCCCAAAACCACCCTCCCTACCTAATGGTTCCTACCCCTGCAACCAATCCCGCTGCAAAACCTGTCCAATGCATCCTCCCACTACCACATACTCCAGCCCCACCACAGGAAAAACCTACCCAATTCAAGGCAGGGCCACATGTGAGACAACACGTCATATACCAGCTGACATGTGTCCACTGTTCAGCCTTTTATGTTGGTATGACTACCAACAAATTGGCTGAGCGGATGAATGGGCATAGACGGACTGTTCGCCTGGGGGACACCCAATATCCTGTGGCAGAACATGCCCTCCAGCATAACTCCAGGGACCTGGGCGCGTGTTACACCACACATGCCATTTGGATAGTACCAACAAACACCAGTCCCTCAGAGCTACGGAGGTGGGAACTTGCCCTCCAACATATCCTCTCCTCCCGCCACCCCCCTGGCCTAAATCTACGCTAACCCCTCCCCTTCCTCCATCCTCAGCTCAGCTCACCTATTCATTATCCGTTCCTTACCCCTCTCTCTCTCTCTCTCTTTCTCTCTACCTCTCCCTCCCGCCCTCTTGCTCTCTCTGTCATTCTATCTCTCTCCATGTGTGTGAGTGTGAGTGTGTGTGTGTGTGTGTGTGTGTGTGTGTGTGTGTGTGTGTGTCCATCCATATTTCCCTGTTTATGAAAAACGTTTTAGACACACCCCCCCCCCCCGCCCCTCCTACACCCCTCAGCATCATTAATTTCACTCTCTTCTCTTCTCTTTACTACTTGATCTTTCCCCTTTGGTTATATTTATCCTCTCTGGCTTGGCTCAGTACATACATGCAGTATCTCTGACGTCCACACTCCCGAAACACCACCTTCATGACCTAGGTCGTGAACCACCTTTCCCTTCTGTTCCCATCCTTTATTCTTCCCTTCTCTCCCACCTGACGAAGGAACTCTGTTCCAAAAGCTTGTCCCTATATATATATATATATATATATATATATATATATATATATAGAGAGAGAGAGAGAGAGAGAGAGAGAGAGAGAGATGACTTACCAAAAGGACCGGCTCGTCGAGAGAAACAAATAAAATCACACACAAACACACATACAAGCTTTCGCCACCACTGGCAGCTTCTTCAGGAAAAAGAGGAAAAAAGGGGAGGAAAAGGGAAGGATATGGGTTTTAAGGAAGTGGAAAAGGAGTCATTCCAATCCCAGGAGTGGAAGGACTTACCTTAGGGGAAAAAAAGGAAGGTAAACAAATACACACACACTCAGACATATCGAAACGCAAACACACCTAGACAGACATTTGTGAAAAGCAAAGAAGTTGGACAGAGATACCAATTGAGGCAGAGGCTCTGTCCACAGAACCCAGGCAAAGATGCTAAAGATAGTGGGCGGGAATTTGAGTTAGCGGAGATTGAGACCAGGTGGGCAACGGGAGGAAAGAATAAGCTGAAGGGCAAGTTCCCATCTCCGGAGTTCTGAAAGGTTGGTGTCGGTGGGAAGTATCCAGATAACCCGGACGGTGTAACACTGCGCCAAGATGTGCTGGCCGTGCACCAAGGCATGTTTAGCCACAGGGTGATCCTCATTACCAACAAACACTGTCTGCCTGTGACCGTTCATGCGAATGGACAGTTTGTTGCTGGTCATTCCCACATAGAACGCTTCACAGTGCAGGCATGTTAGTTGGTAAATCACGTGGGTGCTATCGCAAGTGGCTCTGCCCTTGATCGTGTACACCTTCCGGGTTACTGGACTGGAGTTAGTGGTGGTGTAAGGGTGCATAGGGCAGGTTTTACAACGGGGGCAGTTGCATGGGTAGGAGCCAGAGGGTAGGGAAGGTGGTTTGGGGGTTTCATAGGGATGGACTAGGAGGTTACGAAGGTTAGGTGGGCGGCGGAAAGACACTCTCGGAGGAGTGGGGAGGATGTCATTAAGGATGGATCTCATTTCAGGGCAGGATTTAAGGAAGTCGTATCCCTGCTGGAGAGCCACATTCAGAGTCCGCTCCAGTCCCGGAAAGTATCCGGTGACAAAAGGGGCACTTCTGGGATTCTTCGGTGGAAGGTTCTGGATTTGGAGGAATGAGGAGGTGGCTCTGGTAATTTGCTTCTGAACCAGATCAGGAGGATAGCTGCGGGATGTGAAGGCTGTTATTAGGTTATTGGTGTACTGGTTCAGGGATTCGGGACTGGAGCAGACTCTTTTGCCACGAAGACCTAAGCTGTAGGGAAGGGAATGTTTGATATGGAATGGATGGCAGCTGTCATAATGGAGGTACTGTTGTTTGTTGGTAGGTTTGATGTGGACGGATGTGTGAAGTTGGCCGTTGCACAGATGGAGGTCGACATCAAGGAAAGTGGCATGGGATTTGGAGTAGGACCAGGTGAATTTGATGGGACCAAAGGAGTTGAGGTTGGAGAGGAAATTCTGGAGTTCTTCTTCACTGTTGGTCCAGATCATGAAGATGTCGTCAATGAATCTGTACCAAACTTTGGGTTGACAGGCTTGGGTTTCCAGGAAGGCTTCCTCTAAGCGTCCCATAAATAAGTTTGTATACGAGGGGGCCATCCTGGTTCCCATGGCTGTTCCCTTTAGTTGTTGGTATGTCCGGCCCTCAAAGGTGAAGAAGTTGTGGGTTAGGATGAAGCTGGCTAGGGTATTAAGGAAAGAGGTTTTAGGTAGGGAAGTGGGTGGTCGGCGTGAAAGGAAATACTCCATCGCAGCGAGGCCCTGGGCATGTGGGATATTTGTGTATAAGGAGGTGGCATCAATGGTTACAAGGATGGTTTCAGGAGGTAACAGGCTGGGTAAGGATTTCAGGCGATCGAGGAAGTGGTTGGTGTCTTTGATGAAGGATGGGAGACTGCACATGATGGGTTGAAGGTGTTGGTCTATGTAGGCAGAGATTCGTTCTGTGGGGGCTTGGTAACCGGCCACAATTGGCCGGCCTGGATGATTAGGTTTGTGAATCTTAGGAAGTAGGTAGAAGGTAGGGGTGCGGGGTGTCAGTGGGGTCATGAGTTTGATGGACTCGGGTGAAAGGTTTTGTAGGGGGCCTAAGGATCTGAGAATTCCCTGAATCTCTGCCTGGACATCAGGAATGGGGTCTTCTTGACAGACTTTGTAGGTAGTATTGTCTGAAAGCTGGCGCAGTCCCTCAGCCACATACTCCCGCCGATCAAGTACCACGGTCGTGGATCCCTTGTCAGCAGGGAGAATGACGATGGAATGGTCAGCCTTCAGATCACGGATAGCTCGGGATTCAGCTGCGGTAATGTTGGGAGTAGGATTAAGGTTTTTCAGGAAGGACTGAGAGGCAAGGTTGGAAGTAAGGAATTCCTGGAAGGTTTGAAGGGGGTGATTTTGAGGGATGATTTGAGTGATGTCTTGGGGAACTGGATCATCAGGAGTAGGATTATTTTTCCTCGTGGCAAAGTGATATCTCCAGCCAAGGCTACAAGTATAGGATAGTAGGTCTTTGACAAGGGCTGTTTGGTTGAATTTGGGAGTGGGACTAAAGGTGAGGCTTTTGGATAGGACGGAGGTTTCAGATTGGGAGAGAGGTTTAGAGGAGAGGTTGACTACTGAATTGGGATGTTGTGGTTCAGGACTGTGTGGATTAGGATTGTGAGGTTTGGGGGGGAGTGGAGCTGGAAGTGGGAGATTGAGCAGATGGGAGAGACTGGGTTTCTGTGCAATCAGAGGAGCTTGTGGTTTATTGGAGAGGTTGTTGAGGGAGAGAGTATTGCCTTTCTGGAGGTGGGTGACCAGGAGTTTGGATAGTTTTTTGAGGTGGAGGCTGGCATGCTGTTCCAATTTGCGGTTGGCCTGTAAAAGGATGTTCTGAACTCTAGGTGTGGATGTGGGAGTGGAAAGGTTGAGGATTTTGATCAGGGATAGGAGTTGACAGGTGTGTTCATTGGCGGAGTTGAGGTATAGGTTAAGGATCAGGCGGATGAGGGCTGTGGATTGTTCTGTTTGGAATTGGTATAAGGCAGGATGAAAGGATGGGTTACAGCCAGAGATGGGAACTTTCAGTGTGAGGCCCTTGGGGGTGATGCCAAATGTTAAGCAAGCCTGAATGAATAAAATGTGTGACCTCAATCTGGCTAGGGCAAAGGCATGCTGACGGAGGGAATGTAGATAAAATTTGATGGGGTCAATGTAGGGTGACATGAGTAGTATGGAGGGAAAAAAAAACTGTTGGTAGAATAAGGTTGAAGGATGAAAATAATCTACCGAATGAATAGAAGTGAAAACGTGTAGAAAAAAGATCGGAAAAGTCGGAAAAACAGACGGAAATATCGAAAAACGGGAATGGAAATAATCGGAAAGTTGCTACGAAATTCCGAAAATTGTTATGAAATGAAAACGTGTAGAAAAAAAGATCGGAAATGTCGGAAGAACGGACGGAAATATCGAAAAACGGGAATGGAAATAATCGCGAAGTTGCTATGAAATGCCGAAAATTGTTAAGAAATGTAAACGTGTAGAAAAAAGATCGGAAATGTCGGAAGAACAAACGGAAATATCGAAAAACGGAATGGAAATAATCGCGAAGTTGCTATGAAATGCCGAAAATTGATATGAAAAGCCGAAAATTGTTATGAAGTGCCAATTAAAGGTTATAGTAAATGAAGTTCTGAGATGATGTTTGCAGTAAAATGAGAAATGTAGATGAAAGGGGGATATTATCGAGATGCAGTTTTGAAGGCGGTATCCGCGAGAATATGAATAAAAATAATAATAATGACGTTGGTCGTTTTGTTTGGATAGGCTCACAAGTTATATTATAGAGGAAAAATTCCTGACAGGAAAAATATACGTAAAAAATAAATGAAGTACACTTACCAGGCGAAGGGGCACAGGCAGTGATAGCAACAAATAAACACACACACACACACACACACACACACACACACACACACACAAATGCTAGCAAAGAAGCTCTCTACAGTTCTACAGTATGTCTGCCTAAGTGTACTTGTGTCTGTGTAAATGTGTGGGTGTGTATGCATTTGTTTACCCTCCATTTTTTCCCCCAAGATAAGTCTTTCCTGTCCCGGGATTGGAATGGCTCCTTACCCCCTTCCTTAAAACCCTCATCATTTCCTTTTGCCTCTCCTTCCCTTCTGCCTGATGAAGCAGCTAGGCTGTGAAAGCTAGCATTTTTGTGTGTGTGTGTGTGTGTGTGTGTGTGTGTGTGTGTGTGTGTGTGTGTGTGTGTGTCTATTTGTTGCTATTACTGCCTGTGCCCCTTCGCCTGGTAAGTGTACTTCATCTATTTTTTACGTATATATATATATATATATATATATATATATATATATATATATATATATATTGTGCAGGGTACTTACTATAGATCTGTCCCTTTTCTTTCCCTTGACCAACAATGTTATCATTTCACATATTCTGTAGGATTGCAATTATTTTTGTTTCAGGTTGCAGTGGGAGCTCAAGTGAAAAAACTTAGCTGTGGGGTGGATCACACAGTAGCACTATGTCAGCCATATGTTTGATAAATATGACATACTTTAAAATAAAACATGTAGAAATGATAAGAAATTTCCATTTATAATATGAAATAAATGTGTGAAACATTGAAAATGTACCTTTCTAAGTTTGCTATATAGAACAAGTTAAAGCAAACCAAATTCATATACAACACTAAAATGACTAGTTTGCAACTCACTGCAAATACATTTGTCAAGCCACAACAGGCAGCTAAAAAGACACTCAGACACTCATACACTCATAACTCATCTTTCAGCCACAGCCTTCATCAGAGAAAGACACATGCTCTCATTCATATAATCATACAGGCACACTTCACAGTCACAGAACCATCTTCAGCTGCTGCAATCCAAGTAAACTAAGTTGTGTGTACATGGAGTGTCTTTTTTATGTGCCTGTCACAGCTCAACAAATGTCTTTGAGGTGAGTTGCAAACTATCCTCATTATAATGTTGAGTTCCTACCTGGATAAATTCATACAGAAATATAAGCTTTGATTGACAAAGAAGGTCGGAAAGAATCTAACAATAAGTCAGTCACAGCTCCTGATACCAAAGATAACTTGAAAAGCAAATTGCTTCTGTTTCATCTTTTTATTGTTTAATAGAATTTAGTCAAAGAAATGTTTAAAGTGTTTGAAATAAGTAAAAGTGTTTTGCAAGACTTCTTGGCTGAGTTATTGCTCAGTTTTCATGTAAATTTGGCATGTAATCCAGAACTGATCTGGATCTTGGCTTACAGTCATGTAATAAAATTGTTATTGTTCACAATCCACTAAACTATTGTTTTATTTTCCTATATTTTTGATGATACCTGAAGTGTTTTGTTTTCATTTATTCTACATTTTGAACATAGTGTAAGTGGATATATAAATTGATCATTGTGTTTAGCACACTTCATTATACAGCCCAGTAAATAGTGAACCACCATGAATTTGAATTTTGTTACTGTTATAAATTTTTGTGATTGAAATAACAAATATGTAAAAATCATGGCTGGAGATTAACGAAATTTTAACTGATTTCAGTGCTTCAAATACAGTTTAGCTTTCACTAAAGCCAAGATTAACCCACAGGTCAGTTGACAAAACACTGCTAATAAACTATGATATACATTTGCTACTCTCTTAGAAATGTTACATTCCCGAATATCAGTCTGATGTCGAATAGCAGTCCAATTTATGACAAGTATGACCATGTGCGCAGAACAAGGGCTATCATTAAGTCTATTTTGGGAATAGCTTTCACCAGTAATTAATTTGCTGCTGATAAATAGTTCTCTTAAGGGTTCATAATTTGTCAATGTCAATGTTGGCAATAGACACAACTTCAAACTGTAACTAATTTTCTATATTTCTGAATAATCATAAATATGCAAAGCAAACACAGCCTCCACCACACATTATAGTGATGGTAATTTACACAGGTCACCAATATTAGTTTTCACACACTATTGATTACTTTTATCTCACTATTGCACAACAATCCCTCACTGCATTCGATGTAGTTTGTAGCCGGTGCAGTTGACACAATTTGCAGTGCGGAAATCTTCTTACACAGTTATGATCGGCAAAATGGTGAGAAAATCCACTCACGGCACTGGGGATAAACTCAACCCGAAATCTGCACAATGAGTGGGCTTCCACCATCACTCTTATTACTCACTTACGCGGCTCACACTCTCGCTGACATTCCACACTTGAGCTGTACCACTGCCAGAGCCCCAACAATTGACTCACTGCGCTCACTATGCCAACTATCGATATAATACCTAATTCGACCTGTGTAATGCAACTAGGGCAAAAATGTAAGTTAGTTAAAGAGATTTTAAGTCTTTTGAGTGAACATTTTTGAAAAGTGAATGCTAAACTCTAATGAGAAGTACTAAATTTTGAGAGCACTTCCATTAAAGATTGTCTACACTTAAGCAACTTGCACCTTTGTACACACCGAATAGGATATTACACCTAGCATGCAGTGTGGCAAATAGGCATTGATTTGATTTTCTCAGGGAAGCCAAAACAGTCTTGGTCTAGTCACTCTAGTAAAGCCAACAAATGCCCTTGAACAGTGCAAGGAGTCCGTTTACTAGTTCTTTATTAGACACAATTTCTTCGGGTCTGGTTGTCCCAAATGTTCTGTGCCTTTTACTCTCCAATGCAATGCATTTGAAGATTAGATGTGATGCAGTTTCATCGCCCTCATCACAGATCCTACATTTAGGGTCCTCTTCTATTCCCATTGTATGTAGGTGTTTTTTGAAATTCCCATGGCCTGTCAGCAATCCAACCATGAGTCTAATCTCTCTCCTGTTTAGACCCAGTATTGCAGAGCTTCTTTTAAAACATGGCTTTGGCATCATTACCTTGCCATGTTTTTGTTGGTAGACTTTGGTCCAATATTCTACGTGCTGTCTTCTGAGCCAGTTATGAAGCACCAATTTGATCACTGCCTTGGTGATCGTCAGGACAGGTTCCGGTCCAATAAATGGAGTCTCTGCCCCCATCCTGGCTAATCTGACGGCATGTTCATTGCCACTGATCCCCGAGTGACCAGGGACCCACAATAGGTTTACTCTATTGCTTTTCCCTAGCTCCACCAGAACCGTGTGACATTCTGCAACAATTTTAGACCTTGTTGCAGGAGCTGTCAGTGATCTCGGGGCTGCCTGGCTGTCTGAATAGATATAGATACTATGGTCTTTGTAGCACCTACGCAAATTCTCCTCCACACACGCCCTGATGGCAGTGATTTTGGCCTGGAATACTGAGGCCAGTTTCCCTAGAGAGATGACGCCCTCCAGTCTTGGCTGCACCCCGTTTACCCCGGCCTCAATGCCTTGGTCTGATTTTGACCCATCAGTGAGCCAGACAATATCCCCCATATGGTGTCGAATTATTTTCTCCCACTGCTCCCTACTTCCAATTGTTATATTGAAAGGCTTGTTGAAGAAGTATGGGGTTATAATGTAGTCGGCTGGCATTTCCCCAACCTTTCCTATATTTACCTCACTCACTATTTTAGTGTGTGATTCTGGATATATCAAAGAGTTCCAGTTGTTGCCAGTTTTGAGTCTGTATGCACCAGCCACTGCCTCCATCTTGACCCAAAGGTGTAATGGGGGCATATCCAACATGGTTTCCATCCTTGCAGTTGGTGTGCTGCTAATTCTGCCTGTTATGGCTAAGCAGGCTAATCTCTGTGCCTTACCAAGCTCCTTAGCAGCAACCTGCTGTTCTACCGTCTTTCATCACATGACCGCCCCATAGGTGATCCTGGGTCTAATCACCGTGGTGTAGGCAAATAGGCATACTGTACATCACCTCAGAGGTTCTGAGGTTCTGGAGACTTACTGGCCACATTGTGTCCTGCATAAGTTTTCGGTTGTTTGCACAGCATATTACGTAAACTTAATAAAGGCTTGTTTGAAAACATTGTTTTGTCACTTGAGTTGCACATGTACCCCAAGTGCTGTCAAGACACAAGCAGCTCACAGTGTGTGGTTATCACTAACTGAGATAAGAATTTTATCATCTCAGATTCCCAAACTGAAGGCTGATTAGCATCCATCTTTTGTCAACATAAGTCTGAGTCAGTGTGAATTGTGTTTTCTTGTTCCTGACTTACATCTGAATTGTAATACACTACGTTTACATGTAACACATCTACCTGAAGACGAAAACCGATTTTCGTAAACTGTTTTTCGCTGTCGTGTTTACATGGCACAGCCTGAATCGGATTTCCTAATCCACTTAAGATGGTGGCTGAAAAACAACTGATTCACTCCCCGATTTAGTCAGCATAAACACTATTTTTCTTTACTTAAATACACAGATTCATGCTCACTGTAATATTGATACTTTTATTTCACATTAGAAAATATTACTCTGTCCATATGTGCCAAAAATTCTTACCAAAAAAACACAATCTAACAAGCCAAGAACGCTTCAAAAACGGCTGCGTTTACATGGGCACGAAAATTGATTGTGGAACTGGAAAACCGCTTTAGAGAAGCAGATTTCCAGAATCGATTTTGGAGTGTTTACATGACCAACCAAAAGCGGAATTGGGAAATCGGTTTACGGAATCCGGTTTTGGGAGCCCATGTAAACGGGGTGATAGAGAAATTGCTTAAAAGAAGGAAGAAAGAAAGAAAAAGAAAATATCACCCTATTTACCACAAATTGGGCACAAAACTGAGGAAATGGCTGGCTATTGATACAAAAGTTAATAGTGTACATTATTTTGGTCACCCACTGCATCTCACGCATATTAGACTTTCTCAGTCTTTTGGGCCTTTTCTGAAAAGTCTTCTGTATGTATGGCTAGTCAATAGGCTAAACAGATTTTCGTCCATCTAGTGGTATATCTTCAGCCTAACAACTCTTGCATCTCTGCTACTGATGAGAATCAGACACAGAAGAATTGAAAAGAAATTTGAACGTCTAGATGATGATTAGTTCGACATTAGGAAAGGTAAAACCACAAGAGGAACAGTACTGACATTGCTTTTGATAATGGAAGCAAGACATGAACAATCAAGACAATGCATAGGATTTGTGAACCTAAAAATAGTTTTTTTTCAATATAAAGATGCACAATGTTTGAAATTTTGAGAAAATGAGGAGTAAGCAATTGGAAATAAGGGTAACACAGAATACACGGGTATAAGAACCAAGAGGTACAATAAGACTGCAAGGCCAAGATCTGAGTTTTGAGATTTAAAAGGGTATATGACATGGATGCATTCTACTCATTATATACATTGAAAAGCAATTATGGAAACAAAAGAAAAGTTCAAGAAGGAGATAACATTTTTGGTGAAAGGATTTCAATGATATTATTTGCTAGTGACATTGATCTCCTCAGTGGATGTGAAGAATTACAGAAACTTTTGAACTAAATGAACAGTTCAATGAGTACAGAATGTGGACTGAGAGTGAAATGCAAAAAGTAACTAGAAGTAGCAGACATGTAAATAGCAAGAAACGTAAAATCAAAATTGTTGAACAGGTAATAGACAAAGTTAAGGAACCAACCAAAATAACCTATGACAGATCAAGCAAGGAGGACAGAAAAAGAAGATTAGTGCAGGCAAAGGTGGCATCTACTAGTATCTTGCTGAGCAGCTTAGCCATCAGTTGCATTGCATCGGCCAGGTTTCTAGATCGAGGGCATGGGACATGATGCAGATTGCCTGTGTGTATAGTTATGCATGTGATCACCGTGATGCTGCATGGTAGTAGCAACAGTGTGAATGTTAAGAATCTCAAAAATGCTATCATCGGTGGAAGTCACTGCGTCACCACTGAGAAAGTGGTCCTTACCTAATGTGCATGTTGCAGTGGCCAAACGTGAGTCCCAAGTCTCAAGTAGCAAGGTGTGAGGAAACACTGTCAGTTCAGCCAGTGTGTGGAATTGCTGGAGGAGCACACAGGTACTGTAACTGCAATGTGGTGAGTCCCTCTGTTAGCTGGGCTAAAAAGACACTGAACTTGCCACACTGTGGTGGACTGGCAATAATGTGGGCTTCCGCAGTAACTGAAGGTGTAACCTAGTGCAAACTGTTGCCTCGTGAAACCTTAACTTTTCCCAGCGTAATGAATTTTTAAATTTTGCTGTCAAGTTAACAAATCTTTTTTGACATGTGCTGACTTCCACTTACTTTTTATTCAATGGTCAGTACTATGAACAAAGTGATGAAGTTGCAGTGGAAAGTCTGTTGTCACCTATTGTGGCCAATTTGTTTATGGAGGATTTCAAGAAATGTGCTTTAGTGTCAGCGACCCTGAAACGTGCATATTTTTTCAGATATGTAGATGAAACCTTTGTCGTTTGGCCTCATGGTAGTGAGAATTTTAAACGGGTTTTTGTAACACCTAAATTCAATCCAACCGAATATTCAGTTCACTATGGAGGTGGAACAGAATAGCTGCCTTCCTTACTTTGATGTGTTAGTCAGAAGGAAGACATGCTGTTTATAGGAAGCCTACTCACACTGATTTGTATCTGTGAGCTGATAGTTGTCACCATGCAGCTCAGCATGAAGGAGTACTTCGTACCTTGGTTCACAGGGCGCATGTCATTTCAGATGCTGAAATTTTGTCAGCTGAGTTGTCCCATCTCGAAGTCACTTTTCGTCAGAATGGTTATAGTGAGAGGCAGATAAAACATAAGTTGTGCTATCAGCCTACTGTGCAATGGGTGAGTGATGATAGTAATGAAGCGGCACCTAAATCTATGGCCTTTAGGCCTTACACAGGAAGCATTTCCAATAAGATAGGTCATATTTTGCGGAAATATGATGTGAAATGTTTTCCGACCACCTTGTAAGATAAAGGCCCTGTTGGGGCCCGTAATGGATGATCTTGGTTTGTGTAAGGCTGGTGTCTACCATAGTCCTTGCAGTTGTGGCATGTCATATGTTGGTCAGACAATCAGGACTGTGGAAGACTAGTGTATTGAACACAAACATTACACAGGCTTACAACAGACAAACAAATCCACTGTTGCAGAACACTGTTCTAGTGTTAGTCATCCTATGGAACACAACAACATGGAAATTCTGGCATGCACTTCCACTTATTAGGATAGTGTTATTAAGGAATCTGTTGAAATTAAACTAGCAAGTGGCCTTATAAACAGAGATGGTGGTTTTTGTTGAAATTCATAGCCAAAAGGAGTACTCCCTCATCCTTAGATAGACATAACCAGAACAAATAGTAGTTCCACAGAGGGTCAGATGCCTGACAGGGAGGAACATCAGACCAACCTTCGCAAACAAAGCAAAAACTTGTTGGAGCAGAGGGTCAGACACAACCAAAGCTGACAACAGAGATGAAGTAAGGGGAAAACTATCCACAGCAGCCTGAGCTTCAGTGTCAATATAAAAGTATAGTAGTTCCTCGTGGTCAGATACTAGTTCGGGACCAATAGGGACACAAGTACAAGGTGTCTGCATTAGTGTGCTGGGCCATAGGGCAGCAATGAATCTCATAATTGTACCAGGATAAAACAGGACCCATTGCTGCAGCCGATAAGTACTCTGTCTGGTAAGGATGTAGTAGGGTGAAAAAGTGATACTAAAAGGTGATGAGGTGAAACTTTACACCATACAAGTACACATTAAATTTTTTAAGGTGTATATAATGGCTAACACCTCCTTCTCAATTTGGGAATACCATTGTTGTACAGGAGTCACTGTTTTGGATGCATACACAATGGGGGTTTCAGACCTGTCAGAGTATTTATGCATGAACACCACTTCCAGCACATATGGAGAGACATTTGTAGTAAGCACAAGATGTTGGCCTGGAGAATAAGCAGTTAAGCATGTGGCAGACACAAGTTGCTGTTTTAGTGTACAAAACGCATGTTCACAATCTGCAGACTAGACAAAAGACACATCTTTATGCAAAAGGTGATGGAGCAGGTGCACGACCATAGCATCCCCGGGCAGAAATCTGTGGCAATATGCAACTTTACCCAGAAAACCTTGCAACTCTTTAACTGACGTGGGCCGAGGCAAGGAAACAATGGCAGCCACATGCACTGGAAGGTGATGAACCTCAATATAGAAGAGCTTTCATTGGCCAAACTGCACTGAAGACATGTCGCTTGGTGTGTGGAAAAAAGGGTGTAAAGGTTCCATAAGTGGTTGGCAGGGGAGGACCCTGTGACCATGATATCATCCAAATAGTTAACACAATGAGGAACAGGATGCAAAAGCGGCTCCAATACCACTGAAATACAGCTGGGGTGCTAGCTACACGAAAGGGCAGTTATTGGTACTGTTAAAGACCAAATGGAGTAATCACAATTAACAAACATCTAGAGTTGTCATCGAGTTGAAGTTGTAAATAAGCTTCAGCCAAATCTACTTGAGAAAAAAGTAGGACCTGGCAAACATGGCAAGCAATTCATCCTTACATGGCTGAAGATAGGAATTAGTAAAAAGATTGAGCATTCACAATAACTTTTAAGTCACAACATAAATGTAAGGAAGGCAAGGATTTTTTTTATGATCACAAGGGGAATGGCCCATTCACTAGAGGAAATAGGTTTGATTACATGTAAAGCCTGCAGGCAGTTGAGTTCAGTCTTAACTTGATCTTGTAGAGTCACCAGCACCTGACGAGCATGAAAAACCTTAGGACAACCAATAGATTTCATAGTAATATGCGCAGTAAAGGCAGTAGCAACAACAAGGTCAAAAATTCCTGACAAAGCAACTAAAGGTCATGAAAAGAAATGGAATTAGAGTCCAGCTCACCCAAGTCTGAAACAGAGAAACCAAAATACTGAAAGCATCAAAATCAAAAATGTCAGCAACTGCAGTGTCGTCAACCACCAAAAAGGACAAAGGTTGAATCACCAATTTATAAGCCATAGGAGTCAAAAACTGACCCAGGACCAGAATGCAATGGTGGCTGTAGTTTTTTTAGGTGATGATCCATGGGCAACAACAGGGGGGAACCCAGGAAAAATTAGTGTGATAATTCAGGAGAGAAACGAGGACCCTGTGTCAACTTGCAAGCTAACCATTTTGTCAGAAATTTGAACATCAACAAATAAACAGGATGGGCATGTAAACTTCCCACAACATTAACTTCCATGTGCATGTCGGCAGAAGCAGGCTGCGAATGGCACACAGAGGCCATGTGGCCTTTCTTGTGACAACTGTTAGAAACAACGCAATGCTTAGGGTTGTTGTTGTTGTTATGGTATTCAGTCCGGAGACTGGTTTGATGCAGCTCTCCACCCTACTCTATCCTGAGCAAGCCTTTTCATCTCCTCATAAGAACGGCAACCCAATTCCATTTGAATCTGCTTACTATACGCGTCTCTTGGTCTCCCTCTGTGATTTTTACCCCACACACTTCCCTCCAATGCTAAATTTATGATTCCCCGGTGTCTAAGAATGTGTCCTACCAAGCGATGCCTTCTTTTAGTCAGGATATGCCAAAAATTCCTTTTCTCACCAATTCTGTTCAGTACCTCTTCATTAGTTATGCGATCTACCCACCTAATCTTCAGCATTCTTCTGTAGCACCACATTTCAAAAGCCTCTATTCTCTCCCTGTCTGCACTTCTTATCGTCCATGTTTCACTCCCGTACAAGGCAACACTCCACACAAATGCCTTCAGAAAAGCTTCCTTACCCTTAAATTAATATTCGATGTTAGCAAATTTCTCTTTTTCAAAAATGCTTTTCTTCCCATTGCCATTCTGCATTTTATATCCTCTGTACTGCGACCATCACATGTTCTTTTACTACCCAAGTAACAAAACTCATCTACCACCTTCATTGTTTCGTTACCTAATCTAATTCCTTCAGCTTCGCCCGACTTTCTAAAACCGCATTTCATTATTTTTGTTTTGCTCTTGTTAATGTTCATTTTATACACTCTCTTCAACACACTGTCCATTCCATTCAACTGCTCTTCCAGGTCCTTTGCTGTCTCTGACAGAATTACAATGTCATCAGCAAAATGAAATGTTTTTATTTCTTCCCCCTGAACTTTAATCCCTATTCCAAATTTTTCCTTGCTTTCCTTCTCCACGTGCTCGATGTACAAATTGAATAACATCAGAGAAAGGCTACAACCCTGTTTTACTCCGTTCCCAACTGATGCTTCCCTTTCATGCCCTTCGAGTCTAATAACTGCGGTCTGGCTTTGGTACAAATTGTAAATAAGTCTCCTTTCCCTGTATTTTACCCCTGCTGACTTCAGAATTTGAAAGAGTGTATTCCAGTCAACATTGTCAAATGCTTTCTCCAAATCTACAAAAGCTAAAAATGTAGGTTTACCTTTCCTTAATCTATCTTCTAAGATAAGACGTAAAGTGAGTATTGCCTCCCGAGTTCCTATGTTTCTTCTGAATCCAAACTGATCTTCCCCAAGGTCAGCTTCTACCAGCTTTTCCATTCCCTGTAGATAATTCGTGTTAAAATTTTGCAACCATGACATATCAAACTGATGGTTCTGCAATTTACACACCTGTCTGCACCTGATTTCTTTGGAATGGGGATTATTACATTTTTCTCAAAGTCTGAGGGTATTTCGCCTGTCTCGTACATCCTACACACCAGTTAAAATAGTCTTGTCATGGCTGGCTCTCCCAGAGACTTTAGTAGCTCTGAGGGTATGTCATATACTCCTGGGGCCTTGTTCCGACCTAGGTCTTTCAAGGCTCTGTCAAATTCATCTCTCAGTATAGTATCTCCTATTTCATCTTGATCTACTTCCTCTTCCCTTCCTACAGCATTGTCTCTAAGTTCATTTCCTTTGTAGAGCTACTCTATGTATCTTTCCACCTTTCAGCTTTCCCTTCTTTGCTGAGAACTGGTTTCCCATCTGAGTTCTTGATATTCGTAGAGTTGCTTTTCATGTCCCCAAATGTGTCTTTTATTTTCCTGTAGGCGGTATCTACTTTTCCCCTTGTTATACATTCTTCTACATATTTGCATTTGGCTTCTAGCCACTCCTGCTTAGCCATTTTGCACTTCCTGTCGATCTCATTTTTTAGTCGTCTGTACTCCATTTTGTCTGTTTCATTTACTGCATTTTTATATTTTCTCCTTTCATCAATTAAATTTAGTATTTCCTGTGATATCCACGGATTTTTTGTAGGTCTTGCCTTTCTACCTATTTTGTCCTCTGCTGCCATCACTATTTGATCTCTCAATGCTACCCATTCCTCTTCTACTGTTTTATTTCCCCCTGTTTCTGTCAATTGTTGCCTAAATCTCCCTCTGAAATTCTCCAGAACTTCACTTTCCTTCAATTTATCTAAGTCCCATCTCCTTATTTTCCTACCTTTCTGCAGTTTTTTCAGCTTCAGCCTACAGTTCATGACTAACAAGTTATGGTCAGAGTCTATATCTGCCTCTGGGTATGTCCTGCAGTTTATAACCTGGTTCCGGAATCTATGTCTTACCATTATAAAATCTATCTGATACCTTCTGCTGTCTCCTGGTCTCTTCCGCGTATACAACCTTCTTTTGTGATTCTTAAACCATATGTTTGTTACAATTAAATCATGTTCAATGCAAAATTCTACCATGTGACTTCCTCTTTCATTCCTCCTACCCAGTCCATATAGGGTAGGATCCACAAAACAAAGCAGACATGAAGGAAGAGATTGTGGCATGTGTGGGTGTCTGCTGTGGAGTCCATTGATTCTGTTTATCAAGAGCCTGCTAATGGCTGCTAACATGGTGAGTGGGGCAATATCAGAAGCAGCTGGTGGACCGTCATGGAAAGAGACAGTTGCTATCTCCCCATGCCTCAATTTGATCCCTGGCAGCATGGGAAATCTCAAATGACTGAGTAATATTCAAAACATCTGCCAGAGTAGGGTTTCAAATTGGAGAGCACATTGATACACTTCATGAACTGGTCCCAAGCACAGAATTGGGTCATGAACCATGTCTTTCATATATGATTCCCAATGAGTAGGGGTAACAAACGTACAGTGATGACTAAGGCCATTGACTTCAGCTGCCCATGCATGATATGACTGATTAGGCTTCTTCCACAACTGATAATATTCCATACAGGCTGCAATGACATGAATATGGGACTGATAGTAAATAGACAGCAAATGACACATTTCATCAAAGGAAATGTTTGCTGGTTCCTGGAGGGGGTGAACTGACACAATAACTGATAAATGCTAGCTGAAATCCATTAGAGAAAAACAGCTTTGCACAGGGCCATATCAGAGACACCAAAGACTAAGAAATGTTGGCGCAACCATTTTTCATAAGAGTCCCAGTCTTCCAGTGGCAGTGGAAACTGAGCAGAAACTGTGTGAACGATAGAAACTAGCGGCATGGGGTGGAGAGGGGGGGGGGGGCAAATACAACTTCGTGACAACAGATGCGATAGTGTCCATGCGTTCTGCCTGAATTGTTGTAACTGTAACCAGATGCTGAATTGACTCAACTATGTTTTGTTCACTAGTCCAAAGTACCCGACACCACAGATGGAGTTGAATGTCCAAGGGAGGGACAACAGGTGGGCTGAGAAGCACACAAAAGTCATAACACCACACTCAATAAATGTGATGTAAAGCAAAACACAAGTGCACATGGAGTTACAGGATATACAAAATCGTGTTATATGATTTTTTTTCTGTTGTTAGTAGACATGTGAAACAGCTATATCAAGTCCACTTTATCTGTCAGAGCTCTTCTGTAGCCATATGATCTGTAGGTTACCAGACCATCTCCTATAGACACTTTCCTGGCCATCTTCTTGAAATTTTCTTCAGGTGACAACACTATCCTTTATGCAGGCACATTTCCACATACTTGAGAAAAAAAAAAAAAAGTTACTGCATAGTTTTGTGTGGCTTCCATTGTAATGCAAGGAGGAAAATGATGCCAAACAATTTTGAAAGAAAACAAATATTAATGTTTATTTTGATGTCTATGGGGTTTCCAAAGAGGTGTTTCTTTTTTCCTTAGATTATATTAGTTTTTCCTTCCATAGATCCCTGTTGAGGAGATCCTTGTTGATAATACTAATAATATAAATACAGATACATACATTTTTAAGTTTTTTGAGTTGATAATATAATAATACTGATACATGCATCATTTGGTATAATTTAGAAATTCACTAATGGAATAGAAGGAGTTGGCCACTAGAAAGTCTTTTAGGCTCCTCTTAAACTGATCTTTATTTCTAGCTCAATTTTTTATACTTGATGGTAAATTATTGAAAATGTTTGTCCTGAGTAGTGGTCCCCTTTTTGAACTAAAGTAAGTGCTTTTAAGTCCTTGTGTAGATCATTTTTGTTTCTAGTATTGTATGTATGAACTGAGCTGTTTGTTGGGAAAAGGGATATATTATTTATGACAAATTTCATTAAGGAATAAATATACTGAGATCTTACTTGATGGATGATGAAAAATCATAAAATTAGAAGCTTGAAATAGGATTTAGTAATGTTATGTTATTTATCAAACACATTTATGAATATTTGTTGCAATTCTGCCCTACTATGTATTCCACATGTTTTTGCTTAGGCATGTGCATTTACTCCACAGTAATGTATAATGAGATTAAACTTGTGTAAGTGGCTTGCATTGACGATGGGTGTGAGGTTGTCAGCTGAAATACTGTTTCATGAATTCATAACATCCCAGATGCATGCTTGAATAATATTGAATATGCATGCAGTGTTCTTATTGCCAGAAAAATCCTTCAATCTGGTCACACTGTCATTTAGTTCATTATGCTACACTGTAGATCTGTTTCAAACACCTTCTGGAAGTCAAAGAATACAGTATCAATCTGGGTGGCATCCTGTGTCTGTGGACAAGTAGAGGTGGCAGGGTTTCACAATCTGTTTTTGAACTCGTGTTGATTCCTACAGTGGGGATTTTTTGATATTCAGAAATGTTAAAAAGTGAAAACAATAAACATTTTCAAAATATTACGACTGACTGATGTCTGAGACAGAGGCCTAGTTTTGTGTATGTGGTCAACAACACTTCTTGAAAATGAAAACAAACTGTGTATTTTAGCAATCATCAGAAGTGCTTCACTGCTCCAGCACATTGCTGTAGTCCTTTTGTTATTGTTATTGTGGTCTTCAGTCCGCAGACTGATTTGATACAACTCTCTACCCTACTTTATCCCGAGCAATTGTCTTCATCTCCTCATAAGAACAGCAACCCACATCAGTCTGTATCTGCTAACTGTATTCAGTTCTTGATCTTCCTCTGTGGTCACCCCCCCCCCCCCCCTCCCAAACACATACATGCTTACCTCCAATGCTAAATTTACGATTCCTTGATGTCTAAGGATATAATATTTACTACCAATTGATTCCTTCTTTTAGTCCAGGTATGCCAAACATTCCTTTTCTCCCCAATTCTGTTCAGTACCTCTTCATTAGTTATGTGATCTACTAATCTAATCTTCAGCATTTTTCTGTAGCACCACATTTCAAGAGTCTCTATATTATTCCTGTCTAAACTATTTATCATCCAAGTTTCACTCCCTCACAAAGCAACAATCCACACAAATGCCTTCAGAAAGACTTCTGTAACTTAAATTAATATTCAATGTCAGCATATTTATCTTTTTCAAACCCACTTTTCTTCTGCCATTCTGCATTTTATGTCCTCTGTATTGCGACTATCACATGTTATTTTACTGGCCAAGCAACAAAACTCATCTACGACCTTTATTGTTTCGTTACCTAATCTAATTCTTTCAGCATCACCAGATTTTTTTAAGACTGCACCCATTACCCTTGTTTTGCTCTTGTTAATGTTAATCTTATATGCTCCTTTCAATACACAGTCCATTTTATTCAAATGCTCTTCCAGGTCCTTTGCTGTCTCTGATAGAATTACAGTGTCATCAGCAAAACACAATGTTTTTATTTCTTCACCCTTAACTATAATTCCTTCTCAAACTTTCTCTTTGCTTTCCTTCACAGCCTGTTTAATGTAAAAATTGAATAACATTGGAGAAAGGCTGCAACCTTGTCTTACTACCTTCCCAACAACTGCATTCCTTTCAACTCTAATAACAGCTGATTGGTTAGTGTATAAGCTGTAAATAACCTTCTGTTCCATATATTTTCCCCTGCTGACTTCAGAATTTGGAAGGTTGTGTGGCAGCTTTCTGCCACAGTGACTTCACCAGCACATCCTATGACAAGCTACTTCTGGTGCCGCAAGCATTCACAGCCTCGCCTCATCTACAGAACATACCAAACTCTAAATCTTTGATGCCTCTCCAACTGGTTCAGCATTTTTCACAAGATCTTTTTGACTGGGATCTGCTTTTTTATTTAAGTGCAGTTTCTGTTATGAGTGGTGCTGTACTATCTACCTTTGTGCACTCTCAAAACTTTGAGGGTGCTTATCCGCACTTGAACTTTGTGAACAGTGACAATTTTCAGACTGAGACGCACCTGCCACACTGTGACTACAAGTGCTGTTTGCTTCTATTTGTATGACTGACATTTCTCAGAACTCTTTCACACACAGCCAATTGCCTATTATTCCAGAACATTTTGGTGCTGCTGCTGCACCAGTGTACCGTGCCACATGGCAACACTGTACCGCCACACACCTGCATGCTTTTCTGGTCCCATTCAGGACCTTTGTTGTGCTATGCGACCCTGTGGCTTTGCCACTACAGCAGCATAAGTTGGACACAGCAACCGTAGCCCAAGGACTTTGCTCAACTTTTTGTCTACTGGAGCTGCTTCCTTTCCTTTTCGACATGCTGATGATGTTTGCACTGATGGAACAAATCTTTGACTGCTACTTGCTCGATGATGCGGTTTGGTATCCCTGTCTAATAATGTATCTACACAAGCACATAGACCTGATCTAGCTGTTTAGCCCCCTCAAAAACCAACAACAACAACAAACTGATCTGTGACTTGGTCACTTCGCTGCCCACCACCCACTGTTACCAATCAGCCAAGCAGACAATTCTTGAGTAGGTAACCCACACACCAGACAAAACCATTTGCCACATCCTGCACAAGGAACACTTCGGGGCAAGAAACCCTCACAGCTGTGGCAATGTCTCTGCCTTCTGGTCAGTGAACATGCTATGCCTGACTCGACACTCGTGGCAGTCTGGACCATCAACATCAAGCTGCCTCTTCCGGTCCAGACAGTACTCACCTGTAATATACTCGAGTCACCTGGAGAATGTATTCACATTGCGGATCAAGTGCACAAAGCATATCTCTGTGAAGCATGCCTCAAGCAGGATTCACAGGCTCTGCAACCTCACACCTTTGCTCATGGACATTCCCGGGTTCCCGATGAACTGATCAACCTGTCTGGCATTCTGAGTTGCCACACCACCGAGGTGCCACAGCCTTGCCCTCTGCATAGTACCGACACACCTGCCCCATCTACTGACACCTACAAGGGCCTGCCTCTGCTCATCCACTACCCACAGAAGCAGACACCATATTATCTGCTCTGTTACACACATTTTTTGGGAATGCCACACCAACATGCTGCCAGCCATGCCTTCACCCAAATGCTGAATGCAGAACGACATAGGCACTTGCTTCCTGATTGACATGGGTGTTTACGTATCACTGCTTCCTTTGTCCATGGTAAGTAGCACTCTACAACCTCTCTGAGCAGTTCTTCGAGCTGTCAACACCTCTCAACTTCCGTGTGCTGGTTCTACCTTGTACTCTGTTCGCCTGTCCCTCGAGTGCAAATTAAAATGGAACTTTTTCATGGCTGACATCACGGAACCCATTCTAGGTATGGATATTCTGGATCACGACAAACTTTCTCCAGATGTTGTTCATCGAGGCGTCTTTCATTACACTTCTAACAGGCACTTTACATGTGATTCACCAAGCTCTACTCCTCCCTTCATTTGTGACAAAAGAGATTGCAAGTGTTTAGCAAACATTAATGAGTCTGACAAAGTTTTGTGAGAGTGGTCTAGTGAACATGACAAAGTGCTCAAACTGAGCCGTGAAAGAGAGAACATCATCCATGAGGGCTCTGATACTATTAAACTATCAAATTTACTTATGTCAAGGTGGGCTACCAATCATGAACAAGTGTTGCACCTCAGGCGCAAGAGGGAAGACATCATTTGCTGCCTTGCTGCTGCCAAGTCCCAACTGTCATCCGCCAAGCAGCACCTTGCATCTTTTTGAGCCACCTCAGAGGACACTAATTTTAAGATTTTTAGGGTAGTACACCTCTCAGTACAAACAGTGACATCGTGCCTGCATACAAGGTTAATATTGAGTCTGACAGTTTGGCAACCCCTCTCAACTCATATGATGCAGTTTGTAAACAAAACTTGGTTGCCACGACTACCCCGTGGGCTGTCAACATGTGCTGTGCGCATCTTGTGCTCCACAGCCGACTTGAGAACTGAAACTTTAACTTCCCCAGCCTCAAGCCAGCTTTCACATCACATCTCTGTGGTGAACTATGTTCAGAAAATTATTGCATCTCATGGTAAACATGCTCTCACTTGAGCTTTCAAACCTTCCTGCAGTGTTTTGACTGATTCGCATACTGTTTTGAATGTGCAATCATCTGTTGTCCGCCATCTTCTGCTTGCGTGACAGTGGCTTTCCCACTCATGTCAGCAGCCACTTGTGCTTCTGCTGCTACCCAGCCACCATCTTGGCACCATGCCCAGGTGGTGCCACCAATTGCATCGACAGCCGCACCAGTTACTAACCAGCCAGACAATCTATTGCCTGCCATGGATCAGCAGCCATCTTGCACACTCAGACCAGTGACACCTCCTGTGGCAGCCATCATAACCTCGCCACCACTTCGCCTCTTGCCAGCAGCCACAACAACAGCTGGGGTCTTCGATTGTGCAGTCTCTCAGCTGTCACTGCTGCAGGCAGCCCCTCCCATCACAACAGTGCATGTAAACATTTCTCCCGGCACACCCCCTGCAAACTCACGCAAGCCCACTTTCAATGCTGATGCTCTCTTCACTTTCCCAGCAGTGTGTTTTGGTTGTTACCAATGGGACTGTACACACACTATGACTAGCAGATGACATTCCTGTTGTTAGCAAACCACAGCATCTATGTACTGAAATGTTTGTGAGATGCTTGATTCCAGCATTATAGAACCTTCATCAAGCAATTGGTCTTCTCCCATTCAATTAGCTAAAAAAGATGAATGTCTCTTGGTGCAGGTGTGAGGACTATTGGAAGCTCAATGTCAAGAACCATCATGAACAGAAACCCAATTCCGAATGTTGCAGATTTCACCCTCACACTTGCAGCCACGAAAGTTTTTTCTGTAGTGGACTATAAACTAGCATACCATTAAACTCTGATGGTTCCAGAGGACCTTAAAATAAATTCCAGCATATCACTAGCGCTTCATGCCCTATGGACTTAAGAATGCTACACAGACATGGCAATGCTACATAACCGAGGTTCCCTTTCTGCTGAAATTCTGTTTTGTTTACCTAGACATCATACTGAGATTTTGAGCTTCGGTAAAAAAAAAAAAAAAAAATTAAAAAAAAAAAAATTAAATAAATAAAAAATAAAAAAAATAAAAATAAATAAACGCTGAGTTAAATCACAACAAGGACTAACTCCACCAAACATCTGTCCATTTCCTAGGCTTTACTGTCTCTGTGGATGCCATCTACCCTTTGGTTGAGAAAGTGAACTCTTTTAAGGACCTCCCTTGTCCTTCCAACTTCAAAGAACTCAGACATTTCCTGGGCACAATAAATTATTAATGACATTATTTGCTGGGTGCAGCATACATTCAAGCTCCATTTTACGAATGTGTTAGCAGGCAAACACACCTCTGGCACTCACCCTGTGCTCTGGACTCCAAAAACGACTATTGCATTCTCAGCTTTTAAAGATCTATTGGTCCATGTGGTAACCATTGTTCACCCCCACCCAGCCATGGAATTTTTATCACAACTGATGCCTGTGACACTACGATCGGCACTGCTCAGCCAGTCCCACTCTGGTGTAACTTCCCCTTTACAATTTTTTCCCCCAAAAACTTCAATGCTCAGAAATAATATTTGGCGTTTGACAGTGAACTCCTGGCCATTTATGAAGCAATTAAACCCTTTCATTCCAAAGTCAAATGCCACACTTTCTACCTACTCACAGACCACAAACCTCTTGCAGCTGCAATTCAGAAACCCCTGGCTGACCACCTACTCACGGCTTCTGCTACCTTGACATTATCTCACAATTCACAACAGATGTCAGGTATATCAAGGGTGCAGAAGACATTGTGGGCTGACTTTCTGTCTCGGGTTAATGCCATGTCCTCTCTAATAGACCTCTCCAACCGCGGCTACCTTAAAAGTCGCTGATGATAACGTAATGCAACTCATTTCTGATCCTGCTTCATCTCTTCACCTCAGCTGCACCTCATTTCCAGGTGTCGCAGATGATATCTGGTGTGATGACTGAACAGGCAGACTTTCTCCCCTTTGGGCCCTTTTCCTGTCTCGAAAGGAAGATTCCAACATGTCCGCATTCACTTAGTTGGCCCACTACCTCCTGCCGATGGGTTTCGTAACATCCTTTCTGCCATCGACTGCACCACATGTTGGGTGGAGGCCACCTCCCTCCCCAACATCATGGCGAAACAGTAGCCAGGGCAATCTTACAATCAGGGATCGCCCACTTCGGCTGCCCCTTGATCTTAGCCACGGACCAAGGCAGGCAGATCAAATCAGCTGTATTCTCTGATCTCTACCACCTCTGTGGCATCACATGCATCCACACCACCACATACCATCTGCAAAGCAATGGTTTGGTAGACCAATGGCACAGGACACTAAAAACTGCCCTTCGATACCACAACTCTCTATGGATGAAGGTCCTTCTGCTGGTACTACTCGGTCTTCAATCCACTTATACCAATGCGGCTTGGTTGCCAAGTTCGTCTACAGACTACCTCTTGTCTTCAACCCTCCCCCCTCCCACCAGATCTGAATCAACTGCCCACTCTCATTGACAGAGTCTGCCTTCATTGTGCTAACATAAAACCTCCCCCAGCCAGTCACACTATCCCTTCCATCCACATTCCACGGGAGCTGGATGACTATGAATTCTTCATGTTCCACGACGACACAGTGTGCCCCCCACTCAGCCTGGCCCACATGGGGTCCTCAAAAAGTTGCCCAACATATTCATCCTTCTAGTCAATGGCAAGTCATCAACAGTTTCAATCAAACACAAGGATGAGGTCACAGCACCTCTACTAATCCCTTTTTTAGGATAGGGAGGGGGGAAAGAAAACCAGTCTTGAGAGAACTTGTAAGACACCCTCAGTCTGGAAAAGCAGATAAACAGGAGATAGATTTTAGCAAACAATGTTTAACAGAAAGTACTCAGAAACTTCCAGTAAATCTTACTCAAGCCATTAGTATGGAATATCAGTTATCTTTATTACATCAAAATATTCCAGGACTCAGAAATAACTTGATGAATTACTCATTTGTATTGATGAAATAGATTCCTCTAGCCCAATTGACATAATTTGCCTCTCTGAACATCATGTGGCCACTAGTATAGATATGTTAAACATTCCAGGATTTAATTTAGCTTCACACTTCAGTAGAGTAGATATGGAGGTAGGAGGAGTTGCCACATTCATTAAAAACTGCTATAAATTCAAGAATATTTATATAAATAAATTCTGTCTAAAGCAACATTTAGAAGCTTGTGCAACAGAAGTAGAATTCCATAACAGATGCTATATAATAGTAACTATTTACCGAGCACCTGCAGGAAATTATAATCTATTCCTAAATCATCTAGAAGCTCTATTGGGTTATTTAACAGGAAGAAATAAAGAAATCCTGGTTGCTGGTGACTTTAATACAGATTTTCTTATGCAGTCCTCCTAACACAAACCGTAAACTTTCCGACTAGGATAACTAAAACTGCTAGGACAGCAATTGATAACATTTTTATAGACAAATCAAAGGAACAAAATCATATCATAAAACCAATAATAAATGGCCTGTCAGATCATGATATGCAGCTCCTTGTTTTAGATATAGATTCTAAACAGATTATGAAGACTGCAAAATGTACATACAGGAGAGTAGTCAACCTACATCTACATCTACATACATACTCCGCAATTCACCGTAAGGTGCGTGGCGGAGGGTACACTGTACCACTACTAGGCATTTCCTTTCCTATTCCACTCCCAAATTGAACGAGGAAAAAAAGAATGCCTATATGCCTCCGTACGAGCCCTAATTTCTTTTATCTTGCCTTTGTGATCTTTACGCGAAATGTAAGTAGGCGGCAGCAAGATCGTACTACACTCAGCTTCAAATTCCGGCCCTCTAAATTTACTTAACAGAAATTCACGAAAAGAACGTCGTCTTTCTTCCAGCGATCCCCAATTGAGTTGCCGGAGCATTTCCGTGACACTCGCGCATTGGTCGAACCTACCGGTAACAAATCTAGCTGCTCGCCTCTGAACCGCCTCTATGTTTTCCTTCAAACCGATCTGCTGCGGGTCCCAAATACTTGAGCAATACTCAAGACGTGGTCGTACAAGCGTTTTATACGCGGTCTCCTTTACAGGTGAAGTACATCTTCCCAAAATTCTCCCAATAAACCGAAGTCGGCTGTCTGCCTTACTCACAACTGTCCTTACATGCTCGTTCCATTTCATATCGCTCTGCAATGTTACGCCTAGATATTTGAACGACGCGACCGCATCAAGAAGCTCACTACTGATGCTGTATTCGAACATTATAGGATTGTTTTTTCTACTCATGCGCATCACCTTACATTTTTCTACATTGAGAGCTAGCTGCCATTCTTCGCACCAACTAGAAATTTTGTCTAAGTCAACCTGTATGCTATTACAGTCAGTTACAGACGACACCCTCCCATACACCACAGCATCATCAGCAAACAGCCGCAAATTACAACTTACTCTGTCCATCAGATCATTTATGTAGATAGAAAATAATAGCGGTCCTATCACACTCCCCTGGGGCACGCCTGACGATACACTCGTCTCTGATGAACACTCGCCGTCGAGAACAACATACTGCGTTCTATTACTTAGGAAGTCTTCCAGCCAGTCACAAATCTGTGAACCTATTCCATAAGCTCGTATCTTCGTTAGCAGTCTGCAGTGTGGCATCGTGTCGAACGCCTTTTTGAAGTCGAGAAAAACACAATCCGCCTGTTGCCCTTCGTCCATGGCTCGCAAGATGTCATGTGAGAAAAGGGCAAGCTGAGTTTCACATGAACGATGTTTCCTAAACCCGTGCTGATTCATGGAAAGAAGCTTTTCCGTTTCAAGAAAATTTACTATATTCGAACTGAGAATATGCTCCAAAATTCTACATGAAACCGATGTCAACGATATTGGCCTGTAATTGGCCAAAAATTGAAAATTTTAGAAAACTCCTCAAAGACATGAACTGGAAAGACGTATATAGTGCTAATGGCATGAATGAAAAATATAATGTATTCATTAATAATGTTAGTATCATGTTTGAAAACTGTTTTCCTTTAAAAGTAACGCGAATTAAACAGAAGTCTATAATAAAACCTTGGATTACACAAGGAATAATGATTTCATGTAAGACAAAAAGGAAAATGTATCTATCAGCCAAGAGTAGTTGCAATGATGATGGAAGGAATACTGTAAAATATTTAAAAAAGTTATTCAGGTATCTAAACAAGTGCACTATGAAAAGAAGATAGCAACATCAGGAAACCAAATAAAAACAATATGGGATATAGTGAAAGAGGAGACTGGTAGAACCAGAAAGGAACAAGAGCAGGTAGGATTAAGAGTAGCTGAGACATTAGTAACTCATGGGCATAGTGTGGCAAATCTATTTAACAAGTACTTTATATCCGTTACTGATAGTATGGGATTGTCTGGGTCAGTAAATAATGCCCTTGAATATTTGAAACTAGCATTTACAAATAGCTTCACACTCATGAATATGTCAGTCACTTCACCACAAGAAATATTTTCCATAATAAAATCTTTGAAAACAAAGAATTCCAGTGGTTATGATGAAATATCAACCAAGTTAATTAAAGCGTGTTCTTGTGAACTTAGCACAATCTTAAGTTATTTGTATAACCAATCTATTATAACGGGAACATTTCCTGATTGGCTAAAATATGCAGATATTAAAACTCTCTTCAAGAAGGGGGATAAAGAGATACCATCAAACTACAGACCTATTTCACTTTTGCCAGCATTCTCAAAAATTATAGAAAAGGTAATGTACAAGCAGCTTCTCCACCACTTAACCACAAATGGCATATTGTCTAGAACACAGTTTGGATTTCTGAAAGGTTCCGATATCGAGAAGGCTATTTACACTTACAGTGAGAATGTACTTAATTCATTAGATAATAAATTGCAAGCAGCAGGTATTTTCTGTGATTTGACAAAGGCATTTGATTGTGTGAACCATAACATCCTTTTAAGTAAATTAGAATTCTATGGGGTCACGGGAAATGCTGCAAAATGGTTCAAGTCGTACCTCACTAACAGGAAAAAAAGGGTGTCAGTGCAAGTGACTAGTGAATTAGGCCAACAGTCATCATTGGATTGGGAAAAAATTACATGTGGTGTCCCACAAGGATCCATCTTAGGGCCATTGATTTTTCTTGTGTACATTAATGAACTCTCATCAGTTACACTACCAGAAGCAGAGTTCGTTTTGTTTGCAGATGATACAAGTATTGCAATAAAAAGTATGTCAAGTATAGTGATAGAAAGGTCTGCTAATGATATTTTTATGAACATTAATAAATGGTTTAAAGCCAACTCATTGTCATTAAACTTTGAAAAGACGCACTACATGCAGTTCAGAACATGTAAGAGATTTCCTGACAGCATATGCATTACGTATGAAGAAGAGCAGATAGAAGAGGTTGACAGTATTAAATTCCTGGGATTACAGCTTGATAATAAATTTAGTTGGGAGGAGCACACCACAGAACTGCAGAAACGACTCAACAAATCTGTATTTTCAATACGAGTGTTATTAGACATAGGAGACATAAAAATAAGGAGACATAAAAATAACAAAGCTTGCATACTTTGCTTACTTTCATTCCTTAATGTCATATGGTATAATATTTTGGGGTAACTCTTCAAGTCAGTCAAAAGTCTTCAGAGTCCAAAAACGTGTAATACATATTATTTGTGGAGTAAATTCACGGACGTCTTGTAGAAGCCTCTTCAAAGAACTGAGTATATTAACTACTGCCTCTCAGTATATTTATTCCTTAATGAAATTTGTCATAAATAATATATCCCTTTTCCCATCAAACAGCTCAGTTCATACATACAATACTAGAAATAAAAATGATCTACACAAGAATTTAAAAGCACTTACTTTAGTTCAAAAAGGGGTCCACTATTCAGGAACACACATTTTCAATAATTTACCATCAAGTATAAAAATTTAGCTACAAATAAAGATCAGTTTAAGAGGAACCTAAAAGACTTTCTAGTGGCCAACTCCTTCTACTCCATTAGTGAATTTCTAAATTGTACCAAATGATGCATGCACTCATACTATATTAGTATTATTATATTATCAGCAAAAAAAAAAAAAAAAATAAATAAATAAATAAAAAAAAAAAAATAAAAAAAAAATAAAAATAAAAAATAATATATATATATATATATATATATATATATATATATATGTTTGTTAAGCTTATGGGACTTAACTACGGGGTCATCAGTCCCTAAACTTACAAACTACTTATCAACTACTTACGAACTAGGACGGCACAAATATCCATGCCCGAGGGGGGATTCGAACCCCCGACCGTAGTGGCCTTGCTGACCGTGACTGGAGCGCCTCAGTCACCTCGGCCACCGCGGCCGGCTATATATATACACCCCTAGACAGACATTTGTGAAAAGCTTTTGGCTTTTGACCCTTGGCACACCCTCCCACCTGTAGCAGCTCCATTTCACTGGATTGGAATCGACCTCTTAGGTAGGTACCCGAAGTCAACAACTGGTAATAGTCTCCACTGACTACCTCACCCAATATGCTGTCACAAAACCTGTGCCAACTGCAGAAGCTTCAGAGACAGCAAAATTCCTAGTAGAAGACATCATTTTGGGGCACAGTGTATCTCATGTAATAGTATCTGATTGAGAAAAAGTATTCATGTCAAAACTAGTATCAGAGGTAATGTCACATTGCAACATTGCCCACCAAATAACAACTGCCAGCCATCCTCAGACAAATGGTCTTTAACAAGATGTTAGCAGATATTCTGTTGATATCCACTGATGTTGAGCAGAAGGATTGGGGTACAATACTGTCAGTCATGACTTTGAAACATTGTTAACAGGTCCTCAGTAACAATTACACAATTGATTGCTTATTTGAAACAAAAATGTAAATAAATTAAGGAGCACCATTAAAAAAGTTAAAAATTGCTTATTTTAAATAATAAAAGCAGAAAAAAAGGGGACAGGTATAAGGAAAAAGGCTGAATCCAATTTTAGTGCTGCTGTAGAGATTTTTCATGTTTTCAGTAACAGGCATTCATTTACTAATTTACTAGGAAGTCACGTATATGTAACGTAAGAGTTTTTGGTGCATAATGGCTGAAATGCAATGGATTACAGTCCTCCACTGTGTTTTTTTTTCCTGTCTGTATGTTTACACTACTCTCAAGATGCATTGTAGGGATTGCTTTACCCACGTCAGACTGGTGCAACTGCCCCACCAACCGAGCAGCCTTGAGCCATAGCACCGCATTTGACCTTCACATTATCGGGTAGCAGTCTGCTCGAGATTCTAAGTACTATGGAACACTTGCATAGTTAATTACCTAACTACTTCCCAGACTTAATTGTAGCTAAAGGTACTTGTGCAAAACTAAGAAGGGTCTATACCGGCAGGTGTGAAAGAATGACTGCAGATGGAAATTGTCAAGTTTTTGCCAATGGTGATGAGTTCTGCACGTGGTTGATTCATGTATATAAGAGCTACTTCTTGCTTTATATCAATGTCAATGAACAAAGAAGCCGTCTCCCTGAATATTACTGCTGTCAGGCAATCTCTCCCGAACTATTTCATCCTAGCTACACTAATGTGGTGACAGATATTGGAATGCCAAATTTAGTACCCACAGCAAGAATCACAATGATAGCTATCATTCCAGCATAGTTATACAGTAGACCGGGAATGTGACGTTCCTTTAGTTTCTTTTAACACGTTCGCTGCGGTCACCATCGCAGGCCGCTAATGCTCTAAGTGGACGCCCGTAAACGCACTTGCGCTGAGAGCAGAAATCATACCCCTGTGAGACCAGTAATGACATGTAGTGCATGTATGTAATATTGACAGCAAAAATGTCTGCACAAGAGGTGGTGCTAGATATAGAAATGCAAGTATGCTTTAGCTGCATGCTGAATGCTGTCTGACGCTTGTTGTTGTTGTGGTCCTCAGTCCACAGACTGGTTTGATGCAGCTCTCCACACTAACCTGTCCTGTGCAAGTCTCTTCATCTGAGAATATGTTTGGCAACCTACATCCCTTTGAATCTGCTTACTGTATTCGTCTCTCGGTCTCCCTCTATGATTTTTACCCCACACACTTTCCTCTAATGGTAAGTTGATGAGTCCTTGATGTCTCAGAATGTGTCCCACCAGCCTATCCCTTCTCTTAGCCAGAATACACCAGAAACTCCTTTTCTCCACAATTCTGTCGAGCACCTCCTCATTAGTTATGTGATCTACCCATCTAATTTTCATCATTCATCTGAACTCCTTATCATCCACGTTTCACTCCCATACAATGCTACACTCCAGACAAATGCTTTCAAAAAGGACTTCCTAACACTTAAATTAATATTGGATGTTAACAAGTTTCACTTCTTTAGAAACGCTTTTCTTCCCATAGCCATTCTCCATTTTATATCTTCTTTACTTCGGCCATCAGAAGTTATCTTGCTACCCAAATAACAAAATTCATCTACTACTTTTATTGTCTCATTACCTAATCTAATTCCTTCAGCATCACCTGATTTTCTGACATTGCATTCCATTACCTTCATTTTACTCTTGTTAATGTTCATCTTATATCTTCCTTTCAAGACACTGTCCATCCCATTCAATTGCTCTTCCAGATCTTTTGCGGTCTCTGACAGGATTACTATGTCATCCGCAAACCGTAAAGTTTTTATTTCTTCTCCCTGCACTTTAATGCCCTCTCCAAATTTCTCATTCCATTCCTTCACTGCCTGCTCAATGTACAGATTGAACAACATTGGGGAAAGGCTACAACCCTGTCTTACTCCCTTCCCAACCTCTGCATCCCTTTCTTGCCCTTCGACTCTAATAACTTTTTGTATAGGTTGAATATAACTCTTCGCTCCATATATTTTACCCCTGACACCTTCAGAATTTGGAAGAGTGTATTCCAGTGGACATTGTCAAAGGCTTTCTCCAAATCGACAAACGGTAAAAATGTAGGTATCCCTTTCCTTAGCCTATCTTCTAAAATAAGTCGTAATGTGAGTATTGCCTCTCGTGTTCCTACATTTCTCCTAAATCCAAACTGATCTTCCCTGAGGGCGGATTCCACTAGTTTTTACATTCGTCTGTAAATTATTCATGTCAGTATTTTGCAACCATGTCTTATTAAGCTAATAGTTCTGTAATTTTCACATTTGTCTGCACTTGCTTTCTTTGGAATTGGAATTACAATATTCTTCTTGAAGTCGGAGGGTATTTCCCCGGTCTCATACATCTTACATACCATGTGATACAATTTTTTAATGACTGGCTCTCCTAACGACATCTGCAGTTCAGACAGAATATCATCTACTCCAGGGGCCTTGTTTCGTCTCAAGTCCTTCAGCGCTCTGTCAAATTATTCTCGCAGTATCATATTTCCTCTCTCATCCTCCTCTACATCATCTTTCATTTCTAGAATACTACTTTCAAGTTTATTTCATTTGTACAGGCCTTCTATATATTCCTTCCATCTTTCAGCCTTCCCATCCTTGCTTAGTACTGGTTTTCCATCAAAGTTCTTGATATTCATGCCGTTACTTTTCTTGTCTCCAAATATCTCTCATATTTTCCTGTAGGTGGTATCTATCTTTCCCCTATTTATACATTCTTCTACAGTCTTGCATTTCTCCTCAAGCCACTCCTACTTAGCCAGTCTGCACTTCTTGTCAACCTCATTTTTCAGACGTCTGTACTCCCTTTTGCCATCTTCACTTGCTGAATTTTTATATTTTCTCCTCTCGTCAATTAAGTTCAGTATATCCTGTGTTATCCAGGGATTTCTATGAGGCCTTATCCTTCTGCCTATATGATCCTCTGTGGCCTTCACTACCCTATCTATCAGAGCTACTCATTCTTCTTCTACTGTATTAATTTCCCCCGTTTCAGCCAATCCTTGCCCAATGCCCCCTCTGAAACCCTCCACCACCTCTGGTTCCTTCAATTTTCCAAGTTCCATCTCCTAACCTTTCTACCTTTCTGCACTCTCTTAAGTTTTAATCTGCAGTTCATAACCAGTAAGTTATGGTCAGAGTCTATATCTGCCCCTGGATATGTCTTACATTTTAAAACCTTGTTCCTAAATCTATTCCTTACCATTATAAAATCAATCTGGTACCATCCAGTGTCTTCTGGTCTCTTCCATGTATACAGCCTTCTTTCGTGATGTTTAAACCCAGTGTTTGTGATCATTAAATTGTGCTCTGCACAGAATTCTACCAAGCGATCTGTCATTCCTTTTTCCCAGTCCATATTCACCTACTACATTTCCTTCTCTTCCCTTTCCTATTACCGAGTTCCAGTCCCCCATCACAATCAAGTTTTCGTCTCCCTTAACATTCTGAATGGTTTCTTTTATCTCCTCACACATTTGTTTGATATCATCGGCAGAGCTAGTTGGCATATAAAATTGTACTACTGTAGTCGGTGTTGGTTTTGTGTCTATCTTCACTATGATAATGCATTCACTATGCTGTTCATAGTAACTTACCCACATTCCTATTTTCTCATTCATTATCAGACCTAGTCCTGCGTTACCACCAACTGATTTTGTATTTATAACCCTGTACTCACCTGACCAGAAATCCTGTTCATCCTGCCACTGAACTTCACTAATCCCTACCATATCCATTTCTATTTTCAGATTTTCTAATTTACCTACGTGATTAAGGGTTAGAACATTCCACGCTCGTCTTGTTTTTCTTGACGATGGCATCCTCCTGAGTAGTCCCCGCCCGGAGATCCGAATGGGGGACTATTTTATCCAAGACGACGCCATCATATATTCATATGGTAGAGCTGCATGTCATTGGGAAAAGTAATGGCTGTAGTTTCCCCTTGCTTTCAGCCGTTCACAATAACTGTGTGGCACAGCCACATTAGCTGATGTTACAAGGCCAGCTCCGTCAATCATCCAGACTGTTGCCTCTGTAACTACTGAAAAGGCTGATACCCCTCTTCAGCAGCCTCTTCAGTGTATATTGTTCACTCTTCCCATTCTTTTTCGGGTGAGAAGGCCCTGGTGTCTGGTGCTTCGCCACCGTTGTAAACAATGCACAACACAGACAACTAAAGATAAAAAACACAACTAAAGACAAGAAAACGTTACATGATATTTTTTGGTGGCTTGTACTAAAACGAGTGCACAGCCGAACAAACTGAAGTGAGTACTCACCTAGCGAACGGACCGCTTTTAAGTGTTACCCGCACTGGGTTGTTGATAGCAGAAACGCTTACAAGTGTCAGCCGCAGCTAATGTGTTATATAAACAGTTAAGCTGTCTTCAATATATGAGAAGCAACTTTTCAAAACGTGTCCACTGGTGGGTGTTTGATATTAACAACTTGACTGTCGCGATGACATCAGAGGTGCGCCAAAGCCACCTGTGGCCACACAGCAGCTTGTGTTAAATCATGAATTTTCTAACTCGCTTTACACACTCTTGCATATGATTTCACAAAATATATATGCCATTCTACAAATACAGCTTTGAAACAGAGAAAATGAAACCAGTAGAATTTTGTCCTCTGGCATGAATTAAACTCCCTTATTTTACAATATAATAAGGACAGTTTGGTTTGTTTTGCTTTCCTCCCCTTACCTGCCTCTCCACTTCATTCTTTTGTGCATCTCGTTCCACCCATCTAATACGTACATGCTCTGTAAGGCCGTGCTGTACCCATTACCACCACTGTGATAACCTTCCTTTCCCCACCACCCCTATTTCCATGCAGTGTGTGATTCGCAGTGCGGCAGGCAGAGATGATGATTGTGTGCCTATGTGAATGTTCTATATTCTGCAGGTCATGGCTGAAAACTTAAGTGTTGTATGTGTGTATGTGCCAGTTGCAGCTCATTGTTATATCTTTGTGGTAAATTGTAAACTGTCTTAATTACAATGTATGTCATCCTGGAGTTTCCATTATTTTATTATAATGAATTTGCTACAATATAAAGCTGGTAGACTTGAAACAAGTGGCCAAAAATAGCCTTTTGGTATTTAAGTTTGGTATTAAAGCACATTATCACAAAACAATCAAAATGCACTGCATCCAAATTGCAACGTATGAATAAAGTGGAGAATGTACTTCAGAAATCCTGAAAATATTATGCTTTGAAAGTGTAATAAGGCCATATCAGTAGCTAATTCCAAATTACGTGCCACTTGGGAATCCCTGTTGTGCACCACAAAATAAATATTACAATATTTTATTGCTCATGTTCTTTCCAAATATCAACTGCCCTTTTTTTTCTTTTTAATAAAACCATATAGGCTACACTTACATGGGAAATTTTACACATTTAACCAGAAGTATTTCTTGTTATAATCTAACAGTTCCAGTTTGGAGTAAACTAAAATTTGTAATTCTCCCATCATCTTGCTCACATGTTCATTTAACTTCACTAAAATTCCTCACATGTTAAAAAATTTGAAATGATTGTATGGCATTTTTTTTTCCACTTGGTGGAATTGTTCGGCCACCTAGTGCAAGTCTTTTTACTTGACACAGTTTCGGCAACTTGATAAGGACAACACAACACCCTGTCCCCTGCTGGGAATTGAACACAGGACCCCTGCTTGGTAGTCAGCAACGCTGCCATCTGCAAATTCAGTAACATAAGAATCATCGGGATTATTTTCTGGAACAACTCATCAGGCCAAGCTAGTTTTCAGACACCAAAAACATGATATGGATCACTTGTGGTATCAACTCCAGAACATCCTTCAGAGAGCTATTTGAAGAACTAGGTATACTAACTACCACTTCCCAATACATTATCTAATTAGTCATTAAAATATATATTCTTCCAAGCCAATAGTTTATGGGATCAATACCAGAAACTATAACTTTCAAAAAGATTTAAATTTACTGACTGGCTCAGAAGGGCATCCAGTATTCAGCAATACACATTTTCAACAACATTCGAGCAGCCATAAAAATTTAACTCACAATGAAGTTCAGTTTGAATAGTCTGAAGGACTTGTTGGTGGGTAACTCTTACTCCATTGATGAATTTGTTAACAAGTGGTTGATGTATTTTATTGTATATAATATCCATAAATGACATTGTTCAGTCTGACTTTAGTACTAATCTTGTGCAGTAATGTGATCATTGTAAGTAAGTGTTGTAAAAAATGCCTAAAAATTATATGCAGCCAGTAAAAAAACATTACTATGTACTAAATGTTTAATGTCCTTTAACATGTAAATAAGAATATTTCTGAGCAATTCCACATCCACAATTACATTTTGTATCTGTGAAAGGTATATTAACACACCTGGTCTCATTTTGTAAGTAATGTAGTTCTGACATGTTGCGTATCCAAGAGTATCTCACCTGCTCAGAGAAAATGCAATTGTTTTATTTGTGCAAAACAGAACTTTCCTAGGGAATATTCTTTTCTATATATACAAATGTCTAGAGTGCAAAATTGATTTCCAACGAGTTTCCACCCAATGTTGGGCAATCTTCAGGGTGTTGCTCCATGATGGTATAGAGCAGCGCAGTAGCTGCAAGTTCTCAAGTGCTGTCACTAAAGAAACAATGTTTCCAAAAATATGTTCTTTTGCCCCGAGAATCTTTAATGTATAATGGTCATTTATTCATATGGCCAGTACGTCCAAAATACCTTACGTAAAAAGGCATATTATTGAACTGAGCATAAACTACATTTAGTTCACCATAACAAGTCTAAATAGTGTGACCTTTCAATAAACTCTTGATAACCATACCTGAAATTTGGAAACATTATTAAAATAGTTTCAGTATAAGTTCATTTTTCCTCCCAAAAACTTTTACTTTGTGACAACATCAGTTTGAGAAGTTTCTAGATTACTCGATTTGGAGTGCTATTCCCTGTGAGAAATGTACACAACACTCCAAAACACAGTAAGGGGGAATCCCAATTAAGTAGTGTGAAGTTTGTTCTGCACAAGGAATGCTTTGATATGTAAAGGCGTTATCACTGGGAAACAACTCTTCTATAGAATACTATTAGAATGCTTTGTTGGTCACCAATAAGAAATCCATATCACTGAGTATAGTTGTGGAAACAACTACAATGTTGTGTACTCGAATTCATTTTTAACATTATGATAAAGTCTTACATTACTTCCATTAACAGTCCATTTTTATTTTTGTATTTGTGGAAGGGAATGTAACAAAACTTGTTACACACTCTGGAAGAGTGACGAGTAATTGTGTCTTACCTTTCAGAACTATGTAGCAACAAAATAGTTTTTAGAAAAATCATAACTATTGTGCAGTAGAAACCCTTTAGGGTGGAGTGAACTTCACAAGACAATTACATGAATGGGCATTATGCATATTCACTGCACATCATCTTTGGTTGGAGCAGCATCAACAGCAGTCATCTCTCTCTCTCTCTCTCTCTCTCTCTCTCTCTCTCTCTCATATATATGGTTTCTGACCTAGAATTGCAAAATGCCTCAAGTTTTTCATTACCCTCAAGTTTTAATTAGAAAAATCTATTTCCTTGAGCCCAATTTCCTGTAACTTGAGAAGTACAGAACAGAAGCATTGAGCTATTATGAACAAAACTTCTGAGAAAGTTAAGGATAAATATGAACTGCAATACAGATAAAGGTTTGTCATAGGTTGTTTTCCCCATATGTAAAAATCTGTCTTGCTGAAGATGTTTACTTTTAAGTATGTTGGTTAACACAGTAATTCTTTGAAATATGAGTAATCCTTGGCCAACTTTCATATATTCCATGAAAAAAAAAAATTCAGCAAAAACTTTTTACAAACATTTCATTACTAATTTCCAAGATGTGAAATTAAAATTCCCTATTTTCGTAATGACTAGTTCCCAATACAGTTAAGCTTGGGGAAATTTATGTTAGTCTGTACAAGAAAGAATTGATTGCTCAATTCTAGCTTTTAAATTTATGGACTGTAAGGCTGGTTGAGTGGAAACAAATGAATTTTTGCTTTTTGTTTCAATAACACACATTACACTGGTGTAAACAATAACATGGGGTTATGCACAGGTTTTAATAATTACAGAAATATTTTGTAGCAACGACTTTATTCACCTTTGCTCACTGAACAGTGGAATTGTACCAGCTGTTTCGCTTTGGGAATGGTAATTTTTGTGCAACATGTCTTTCATTACAGTTTTTGGTTTGTTTAATGAATGGCAAAAATATATTACTTTCATAAGGACTAGAAGCATTACACTCAGCTGAAATTTTCAAACAAGCCCTTAATGGCTAAAATATATCATGTGGTGAACACATTACATGAGCCAAGAGGGAGCAGAAACACTTTATATGAAGGATGAATTCCATCCCTAGTGAACTATATTCTATTATTTATTCAAAATTGCTGTTACAGCTAATATGTTTTTACTGTGGTTAAACTTTTTAACCTCTTACTCCCTTTTTCTATATGGCATAAGCAACAGCTTATCTAAAGCCTTTCTATGTGTATGTTACAACTGAAAAGACTCAGAACTGTGACAAACCACTGTTATTGCCGTTAAATGAGAAACATTCAATAGTATGAACACTTTAGCATTCATTTTCAGTGTGTGCGTTCATTCTTTGCAGAAAAACTTGCAAATGAGAATACAGCATGAGTATCTTAACTAAATTATCAATACAGCATTATACAGGAAAATCATTTCTAACAGCAGCAATTATAAATTATAATACCATACAACAATTTACAAAATACTGATGACCAACATTTCTACTTCCCATACCAGTCTTATGCTTGTATGAAGTATGGGAAGGTTGTTTTCTTAAGATTAAAGAAATGTAAATGTACTGACAAACAGCACTGAGCTGTAGACATGTCCTTTAGTATGGGTACATGGGAAGCAGAGTGGATGTAAAATATTTTTCTGTAGAGATTAGTTGGTCCACAAATGTTTACAGAGTGCCTTCAATCTTGATGAGCTCCAGGATGCCATCATTCATTTCCTTCACAGCATCGTACTCTGTAAGGCCCATGCGCCTCTTGTTAGAAATATCATATACACCACCCTCAGCCTCTGTGTGTTCACCTCGTGTTCCACGGACCTGTGGAAGGACAAGTTATTAGAACCTATACCAAACTGGAGGCACTCCAGATTTATCAATTCAAATTTGTGGGCCTTGCAAAATTTAGACAAGTAAAGCAATGAAAGTTAATTTTCAAGATAAATTTTACTCTATTGTACCTGCAAACTTGCAAATTCCATCAGTAATTCCAGGAAATTGAACAATTTAAGACGTAAAATGAAAATATTAAAACCAAACAGCTACTGTGATGGTTACTGCAGATATAATGAAACTTATAAGCATCATAAAACAATCTAAACTTTCCAATATTTAACACCTTAATGTTTATAATTGTGCTTTGTTTCTACAATATCTTACTGCAGACTGCTGGAAGACTTGTTCTGAATATCTTTTCATGGACTGATCTCATCCCATTAATTTCAAGTTAATCATGTGAGTGCTGTGATGTCATGTGCCCCCCCCCCCCCCACTTCCCTTTTACAGCCTGCTTACTAGTTCATAGTGCCATTTGCTAGCTATGTTGAGACAAAACAGTTGGAGGAGTAATAATTTTGGAATAAATGTTTGTCAAGTACTTTTATAAGGCAAGATAAAGGAGAAAATGTTTACAGGATAATACCTAGTGAAAGCAGCTAACCTGCGTCTTAACAGCATATGTGAGAAATTTCTTTCACAGTGTTAGTGATAAATGATCCAGCTTTTATACGGAGAACCAACACTATTTTAAGATTATACCTTTGGAAAGTTAAGTTTCATTCTAAATTCTGGTCCATTTTAATCAGTGGCAAGCAATTGCATAAAAATTTTTAAGTATCTATAACCCATTCACTTATTTGAAGCACTTACCACCTTAATTCTGATTGCTTTTACAATGTGGCCCCTTCACATTTAGTCCCTAGACATACTTCATACTGTTTATGCCAGCTACTAGGTAAAATTTGAGCTAAATTATTCTATACCTTAGGAAAAACATTTTTGAAATTCTGAAATAATTTGGGACAATTACCTGGAGGTTAAATTTTCCAGCAACTTCCTCCAGTTTTGCCCTGTCAGCTGCAAGTTTTGGCAGCTTTATGTGGACAGAGGCACGGAGTGTTGTTCCCAGGTTTGTGGGGCAGAATGTGAGGAAACCAAGACGGTCATCATGCGAGAAAGGAATGCGCTTCTCAATTTCATTCACGGCATGTACAAGACGGCGGTAAACCTGAATTACAAAACAAAGAGTTAAATATTGACTCAACATATTTAAGTAATTTGAATGTTTTATGTTTTCAGTGAATTTAACAAACCTGTCCCAAGTCACCACCAGGCTGCATAGAGATGATTCGGAGGTGGTCTTCCTCATTGCACCAAACCAAGAAGGTCTTGTTGTCATTGTGGTAAATACCACGACCAGAAGGCCAGTATCTGCAGGCATTGGCAGCCTAGAACAATTCGTATTATGAGAGAGAGAGAGAGAGAGAGAGAGAGAGAGAGAGAGAGAGAGAGAGAGAGAGAGAGAGAGAACAGACCTGTAATATTTGTAATCAAACTACATTTGATATTTGCATTTCATGTGGCATTCCTACAACACTGAAGGTAATGAACAACAAATTTTACTTATTTAAGGAAATTGGTGAACTGCATATTACCAACTCAACAATACATAAAACTTACACAACCTGAGGGTCACTCAGATTTGTAACAATGAAAAACTTTTTATAATATTCATATAAAATCTGACAGTAATTTCCTAGGAGCCATGAACATAGAATGAAACAGCAGTGCAATTGATTATATACCGTACTGGACATTCGCTGGCTCCTTTAGCAGTGATGGGAAACTAAGGTGGTGGAACAGCTGATTTGAGTAGCTAATACCGATGATTCTTGACATGATAATTCTATGAAATTTCTTGGCCAATAAAAATTGCAACTAGGTCATCACTACAGGGGTGCAACAGTTTTACAAAATGTAAATTGACCACATTCACTTAATAAACAACTTATATTCATTGTCAATGAAAACAGACTTCAGCCAAAGCTCTGTAATTACAACAAACTACAGGTATCTAACAAGCGAATGTTATGATTTTTTACAAATATGTCATGATTTTTTTAAAAGATGTGGTTAGGCAGGAACAAGAGTACAGCTTGTACTCTCACAAGTTAAGCTGTACTCTTAGGTTCCTATCTGACCACATCCTTTAAAATCACAATATTCATAAAAATGATAACATTCACTTGTCTGATATCATTTCTATATCAAATGGAGTCGTCCGATATATAATCTCGGACGACATGTTTCATTTGATGTACACGGCTCCTAGGAAATTACCAATCTGTCTGACTCACAATTATGTGTAAATGAATATAACACTCTTCCAGGTGGGATACAAAGACACCACAATGTTTGTTTAGGTTTATATAAAGAACTGGGAGATAACTACCCATAAAAAACCTTTTGTTTCATTCACAAGTACACAGTTTAGCTTTTAGCAAATAGTGTGCTTGGGGGTCTGCTTCGACCCCACCTTGTGGACCAAGGGTTAAACATTGAAGCAAAACAATTTTTTTCTGAAAATTCCACTGCATTTACCAAAGAGTACACAGAATTATTAGATTACATTTTGCTATCAGTACAGCAAAAAGTAAATGAAATAAGTGAAGAAAAGTCAATTCACATACCTGCAGGAACCTGTCACCTTCCTTGAACAGGAAGTGGTCATCAATGAGCTTCTGCTGCACTTCCTTGCTCATGCCAGTGAGAGGATAGAACTGACCCTTCAGCTCACCCTCCAAACCAGACAAAGTGGTAGACACTTTCTGTTCCATTTCTTTGTACTGTGCCTCCGTCAAGCAAGGGTTAAATGGGTAGCCCTGCATGGAGCGACCACAGCGAACACGAGTGGAAATGACGTATTCACCATTGGGGTCTAGGTTGCCCAACGTGTCAACGTCACCGAAGTTCTTGGGTGGGTGCTTATCAGTCTTCTTGAAGCCACCATGGTAATCCTCAATGATGGGGTCAAACAGGTCAGCAAAAACTGTGTATGCCTCAGCATCAGGAGCATAGATACCAACACCAGAGTCATGATTCTCCAGACCTGTAATAAATCAGTTTAGCTGCTTTACTGTTTAATATCCACTAATGATAATTACATAAAAATTTCCTCTATTCACAGTTGTCACACTATCTGGAACATAAAGAGATCATTTGCAGGTGGGTGGGGTGGTGATTATGGAAAAACTAAAAACATTAACATTCCTAATATAGGCAGGATACCTTTTTGCATTCAAAGTAACTTACAGTTCTGTGGATAGGAAAATTCATATTCTGCATGCTATCCAAAGGCTTTTCCCCACAAAATAGTGACAATTTCAGGTATCCCAATGATGTAGATGGTTACCATGCACGCTTCTCTCCAAAGCAGACTATTACAACTGATGACTGGTGTTTAAGGGAGATGCAACAATTCTGTCCCATGATTACAAAACCAATGCTGGTTAGTTTTTACTAACCATATAAACTTATTTCGAGAAAAGGTAAATTTTCCTTGATTCAAACCATAATATCTGTACTACACTAACTGCTGTAGAACCTCATGTTACCAGTAGAACCTCATGTTACCAATAGCATGTTTTAACTGTGATATTAGCATTTAAATTTGACTACAGAAGATTTATATCAAAATAATATGTGAAGGCAATACAGGCCTATACAACTCTTAGGCAGATCCAAAGGGGGGGGGGGGGGGGGGGGGACTGATGAAGGGTTGTTCATGCTACCCTCTCCCCCAAAGTAGACTGCCCTGGATCCACCCCTTATACAACTGTACTTTAGAAATCTTCATGTAAGGTAGTGAATAACCTTACGATCACAGAGCCACATGAAAAAAAATTATAAAAACTGACATTCATTACCGTAACTGATTTTAAGAGAGAAACAGCAGAGCAAAATCATTAGATGAAGACTTATGGCATAATCTGACTTATTAAAAATTAACTCTTCAAATCCACCACTCAGTTGGTATGACCCTAGAATGTCTATGGATGCACCACAACAAATATACAGTACACCAACAGAAACAAATTCACTATTGAGTAAGTCTAGGCAGAGGATGAATGGATGTTCAATATTCAGACACGAAACATCAGCTGGGAAATATGTGAACAAGTTGTGATTGAGAGATTTTAATATATGTTCCTTTTCTGATTACAGCTATGACCAAAAATTTGAGGTAGTTTGAATGTGACTGCCTTTCTTGTGAGCTCAGCAATCTTATTGTTATTCTAATCTAGACTTTCCATGTTAAACAAGCAAACAAAATTTGCATTGATGTGTCAATTTGATGTTTACTCAAACACTTAACTATTTTGTTAGAATGAATTACATTTGGGTTAGAACAACAGTTTCCTAAATAAAATTTTATACTGGAAGTAAGCCCCGAGGCTTAAGCATTTGCGGCAGTTATGGTCAATGCTGATTCTGTCAAATCTAGGCAGCAGTGAAAGAAATATAGTAATTACGACTAAAAAGTGAAAAGTGTTTTATAAGCTTATATTCAAAGAACAAGAAAACAATTTATGATTTTATAGCATGTAAATAAGACGATGGTAACTTCACAAATGCTATATTCTCCCAAGGATTTAATGAATGGATGTGTGAAATTTTAAAATAGCCTATTTAGGTAATTTGTGCATTTCAAATTATCTAATGAAAATGCAAATAAATCTCTGCAGCTCACTAACTGGAAAGTCTTAATTTTCTGTCTCAAATATTGGTTGTGTTAATACAAACATACAGTGCACATGAAAAGTGAAAAATCCAGCCATACTAAGGATATTATTTCATTATAAAACATTTGATCTACAAGTAGGCCCAATTTCATTATAACCAAGGGTCACTGTGACTGGCATATAATTTTTAAAACAATTTCATAAGTCTGTACTACAAATGATAACAAGCAACAGTATTTACCTATCTACAGCAGGATATAATACAACAATATCAGAAACTAGAAGAGCACATAAGGGAATGCATTTTTAAGAAAGCTATAAATCTTAGTTTTCTACTTGCACTGAAAGAAAACTGCAAATACATTGGGATGCAAATTGCAAGATACCATATATAGGGTGTTGATATTTTAAATCAGTAAAAGAAAAAACATTTAGGTGTACAGTATGAAACAGCCTGTGCAAAAGAAATAATAAAAGTTAGAATCCAAAAACTTTGTAATTACAAACATGGAAACTGTTACCTTGTCAGAAAACATGTAGGCCTATTTAAATATGCATTAACCATTTTAGATTATGGTAACATTGCACATAATGCATGATTTACTGTAGGGTAGGCCTACATATTTTTGTTGACCACTATTTGATTAGTTATCTAGGGAAAAGATGGAGGGTGGGGAGGCTACAGATTGATGGAACATTAGGTGCCATAATCTGAGGGTCTTTATAGTAGATTCCTAGATTGTTTTATTTCTGGCATTCCACATGTCAATTTAGACTTGGGAGGATATTCTTTATACTGACCAGACTGAATGCAGTCTAGCAGAGTAGAACCGAAGGAGGTCTTCTTGGTCTTGAGCTGGTCGAAGACTTCCCTCGTCAGGTACTTCTTCAGCAGAGATTTGCTGTCGGAGGCTTCCAGCTTCTTGAAGCCGGCCTCCAATTTCTCCAGCACTGCAGCATCAACCATATTGCTCCCACTGCAACAAAGAATAAAGGTAAAATTACCGTGCAGGCCTACATATGAAATATGCAAGTCGTTGCCAAAAAAATGGCGCTCTTTTACATAATAGTCCCTATAATATTCCTCCGACTGGTTTGATTATTTACATTTTGGGTTGAATGCACATTATTTTTTTTTCCACATTTTTATAACAACGATAGATGAAAATTTTATTACCTACATCGTAAGGCTGAGCATATTGACCGCTTAATGTATTATGCAATTTAAAATATGAGGAATTGTCAGACAATTCTGACATTTAATTCATAAATTTCTACCAATGAATTCTGTACAGGCTCATTTGCTATTTAGATCTTGTCTGCAGTCTATGATTCGACGATGTACACGTGATAAAGAGTGAAATTGGCACGTTGAAAACGACAAATACACAGATTAATTCTTGCAGCACACCACTTTCGATTTAATCTGATCAAGCCGGATAATCTAAAACATGAAATTACAACATCGAGCCTAAAAATTAAATTGTTAATTCTGTCCGAGTAGAAAGGCTTACCCTTCAATAAAATCACCCATTATAGCAGGTAGAATCAACAGCTCTGTAAAACAAAATTTTACCAACAGAGATCCACGTAATGCAAAAGCGTTATTATTAAGATATACATCACCGCCTACCGCACTGACACATTTAATAGCGCTTTATTTTACGCACACCAAATCGAATCACTACCATACACACAACTCCAACCGCAGGAGAAAAGTATGATCATAGATACTATGCAACTCATTGTTGGTGAGCTACAATTAAACATTGTTTTAGTGGCCGTGGAAAAGTAGCTATAATCACTTATTCAGTGCAAAATGATATGTAAAACAAATTTTAATATTAATTTTGATTTGTCTAATTTTGTGGAATATTAAATACCACTACATCTGCCGAAGTACGCAGTTAGTTTCATCTTTGCCTTACCGACCATAACTTCGCAATCTAATTTTTTAACGGTATTGTGGTGTATACTAAAGTGAAAATAAAAGCGAAATAAATTTTTAAGCAACAAGACTCAGTTTCAAATGTTAAATATAAATGGAAATATACAGCCGTCATTAACATATACCCTCAACATTTTAGCCGGTTAAATAATGGGAATGTAGTAGCCTGAAGAATGAGTATTTGAATGATTTGTGTGCGTTTATCTGTTTGGCTCATGGTACGTACACACAGTTTACAACAATGTCGTTCTCAACCCGCTGCAGTCGGGATATAGAAACATTCCTCGTGAATGGTTTTGAATTAGGCGGACGACGCGAGAGCTGTCACGCATGTGGAGACGCCCCGACCACACCCTTGGTCCCCAATAAGATGGCCACCAACCCTTCCCACGCATTCTCACTCCCCCGCCTGGATTTAAGACCCTGACATTTCGCTAAAAACGTTAGCGGCACAGCGTGTAATAATTTAAAAAAAGTTGCATATTTTTGGTGTTACCTTCAGAGGAATGAAACAGTGAGGGAACAATCGTGCAAATTAAAGCACGTTTGACGTTTTCAGGGCGTTTTGTCATTGTATTTTTCGCACTTTAAGGGTGATTTTGATCAGTCAACATAATGATTAACATTTTTATTGGGGTGCTTCTATATACATGATCATAATGAGCTAGGTAGTTTTGTTTGAAGGAAATAATAGTATTTAAGAAACTACTGGAATTTAGCACGTGAGTCGTCTACCCTTTGAAGCAAGCTATTTTTGCGTATTGTACTAACATTAGTAAAAAGTGTGGAATAAATATGATGCGTCCGTCACACACGATACGCTACGAGTGTAGAAAAAGTGATAGCTACAGTTGGGGACTACCCCAAGCGCCGGGCTAGCCGGCGTGTCTGGCGTCAGTGGAGGAGCGTCTGCAATCGATACGTCGACCACGAGGCGGCCTACCTTTCGTTGTCGGGCCCGTTGCCGGCTCCGCCCTTCTCGTCCGCCGGCGTCGTCGCCTTGGATGCGTTCTTGCTGCCCGCGGCATCTCCCGAGTCGGCAGACGCCGCCGTCTCCGCCGCACCCGACGCCGCCGTTTCAGTCTTTTTATCTTTCGACGCACAACCACCCATTTCCGAAAATTTCACGCACGCGTTCCGGCAAGGAAAAAAGGCAGTCTCCCCTTTTTTACTTTACTAAAAAACGGTTTCTATCGTACAAATGATTCCGTGTCGTATAAAAAGTCGAAGTGTGTAAGAAACGAGCTAAAGTGGCACTACAAACTACTAGTCTAGGGGACTATGCTCCCTCACTCACATCACCACCGCCCGCCGGCCCATAGCACAATGACCCTGGCCGGTAGGCGCGGCGCGACGGCGTTGTCGGAGGGGTGGCTCGTCCCCGATCGATAGCAGCTCGACCAATCGCAGACCGCCACACCACGCCTCCTTATCACTTATCACGTCCACATCGAGATATCGACTCGCGGCGGGGAAGAGCGGTTCGCAGAGTGGGGAACTGAGAAGAGAGCCGGCATTTCGTTTCAAGAGGTCGCCTCTGTTCAATTGCACCGCTCACGTGGTCGGGGCGTAGCTTGTTGCCACCTGCCAGTACGGCGGGGGAGTGTTCGTTCTCTACATTTCCCCAGATTATATTTTAGTGAAAATTTCCCGTTCAGCAGTTTATTCAGCAACTGAGTGTTTCGTCCGGTGTTCATATACATTATTAGTACGTGGTCGAAATTCGACTAGTTGTGTTTCCAAAGTCAAGAAAAAATATAAATTGATGTAATTTGAGCACTGCAAATTTATAGGTTTTATGTGAAAGCTGTAAAAACTCCGAGCGCTAACTGACTGAGCTAATTTTGCCTGTACCAATATGCCACCTACAACGAGTTCTAGTGGCAAAACTTACGGAGTTTCTTTTTAGCACTCCTAACGGCTACGTGCACATAATTTTTATATTAGCAATATCTATGACAAACCACCTTTCGAATTATGTACGTTTCATTTGCCGCCTTGTATGATATTAAAAAATCTGTACCCTCAGTTTCGTGTTTGCGTATTTATATAATGATTACGAGTGACATTCCCAGAGTAAAATGATTCAGCCGTGACAAATGCAACTTATTTCGATGCGTAAGGGAACTCCGAAAAATAAATTATTTCCATTTAAATGCTCCGCAGTTTGCTTAGGTGCACTGTAAAGGCGAATTACAATTGTTACAGTGCTTATGCAATTTAAGATTTTTTTACCTGAAACGAATATTTAAATACATTCAGAAATTTGTTCCATAGTAGCTTGCGACCGTGGCACTTTCTAATATTCAATAAATTCTACTTTCCAAAACACCAATAAAATTTTGACATGATTTTTATATTTGTTTACAATTTCTGCAATATTGAGCTCCCTCGTGTAGAAAGGTCCACGTAGCAATTTTCGCATTTAAATTTGTACTACAACTAGTATCAACTATTTCAGTTCAAAGTACTAGGTTCATTGTAAAAAATGATTGGAGTGGGATAGTTACAGAACTTAAAGCATCGACTCTCAAAATGTTTCTATCCCTCTCCAACTACAAAGTTTCCTTATACGAATCCTTAGGGCCCAGTAATTTTACTGTGGAAAATATGCAGAATTTAAAGGCATAGTAGACTTTTCCAAATACGTAGCTCTGCCCGCTCGATTTCGCTGGACCTAAGGAAAGTTAAAAATTAGAGAAGCTTAATATTTATAGGGGGAATGTGGCCCTTCCCCGATTCAGTTATCCTGGTTTGGTTTAATTATTTTCTCCAAATCATACCAGACAACGGTCAGAATACTTGTTCTAGTAAACAAAAAGCGCACTTTTCCCTTTGCTTTGTCATTAAGACCATCTGAAATACTGCACAAGACGATTAAAAACTTTAAAACTAAGGACTTTTAGAGAGGACTGAGTACAAACTACTTCTGACAGAAACCTATACCCATAAATGTTATCTAGAAACAGCGAATAATTCATCTTCGATACTGCGAAACAATATGTTACGAGCTCTTACTTCCCATATTTTAGGAGGAGCGTAGGCCAAAGCTAGGAAAAACATTTCCAGTAAACACGGTCACTGCGGTGCATACCGTAAGAGCGATGAGAACTGTAGCAATAAAAGAAATTTTGTCTTAGTACGGAAGAAGATTATCTGCACGCAGCTCTTGAGGTAAGAATTTTAGAACCCATGTTTACTAGGAATTTTCCCTTTCTTCCCTCCACCCCCCCCCCCCCCCCCCAAAAAATATGAAAGCAAGGAACTGGCAGCAGAGATTTGTTTCACAGTTTCGCAGATGCAGTGCTCACAACGTTTGATATTGTTGGACATGAGTTTCTGTTGAAAAGTCTACGTTTGTAAACATATTTTATCTCTCTGTATAAGGATGGGCTGTAGCGGAGTGTTCACTGATAAACTGTGCCGGACCGGCGTTCGAACCCGGGACTTTCATCGTTCGCGGGCAAGTACTCACCGACTTTACTACCCTGGCACGCGCCCATGGCCCGTATTCATCTTTACTTCCGCTAGTACCTCGTCTCGCAAAGATCCTTGGTTCGAACCCAGGCTAAGCACAGTCTAACCTGCTAGGAAGTTTCACCATCTATATTTTTCCTGCTACAATTCCGAAGCTCCATGATTTTATTTCTTTTCATACATACTGGACATTTATGTCTTCTACGACCTTGCATCATAGACGGAGGTATATAACTGCGGAGCTCTATATGAGATGTGAGAAGCTTTACCCTCAGCAAAGAAAGGTAGTCTACCTTTAAGCGTGGCAGCACCAAGGTATTTCAGGTTACAAGGAGCACCAAGCACAGCAAATTTTGCCCGTATTACAATTAGCTGTGAATCCTGTAAAATGCATTTTTTGTCTTTGCCAACAGCTGTTGTCTGTAAAACATATGTACAGTGCGTTATACTTATTGCAGTATTGCTCTGATTTCCTGCAGACATAGGACCGAAAGAGTTATTTTCTCAGTCGTGAAATTTTGTTTATATAATATTTACAATAATTTCAGCAGTTATTTGGTCTGTTAGGCTTGAAAATAGCCGAGATGTACTGAAGTTAGAGGTGATGGACACTGATTTTACAATAACATTTTTTCTACATGCTAGGTGGTTGTAGAGAAAACACTAAGACTTGTCACATGGCGTACCGACCCTGGGCAAAATGTGACCTTGCGCATAAAGTTTCTATATTTGTAGTTTTTAAAATTTTAACTATAGAAATGTATGGTGTACTTTGTAAGGTGAGAAATAGAAAAAGGCTGATAAAGGATTTTATGATTTTTTAACAAAAACGAAAAATGTACTGGTAATTTTTGCGCGTGCTTGGTTCTTGTAGGGATAATGACGGATTACTAAATGATTCTCATTGCGGTATGTTTGTTTTTATTATTTTGTTCGTTTAAGGGGTAGGACGATTTGGGCGCTAAGGAGAGCAGCGGGATGGCGCGCGCGCTTGCCGCTTGGCGGGGCTCTCGTCAGAGTAAACAGAAGAGCGCACAGCAACAGAGTGCCTCTTAATTCACGTGGAACGCTCTCGTGGAACGCGTGATAGCCGAGTGTGCTCGGCGGCGCAAACAGCCAATTAACGCCGCCTCGAGGGCGCGGCCAGCAGAGTCACTGGAAACGGCGCCCGCGCAGGCAGGCGACTCAAATCCCGGCAGAGCGCTGAATCGATGCGCGCGCACCCCCGCCATAGGCCAGCCGCCAGCCAATAGCGTGCCGCGTTCGAGCCTCGGCGCGAGCACAGCCGCGCCACGCCTAGCCACCACAGCTGGCTTTGAACGTTAGCAACTGCTCGAACAATTTACGTCACAGTTCGGGAAATCTCGGGATATGTTCGAACAGTGACGCTATATGACAATATCCACAGGTACTATCTCTACGATTTACAGCGATGATATAAATCTTTTAGGCACTGTGCAGTAAACTACGTATAACGAAGATAGTGTCAATGTTGGTTAATAAGTGTGAAATGTACATTATCGTAGCTTCTAGTGTGCAGCTCTTAAGTGAAAATGTTAACGAATTTAGGCCATACGTAAAACGATAGCAATCGCGATTTAAAATTCTAGTGCTGCGATCTAGCTACGCCTCTGATACTACGTACACAGCAGCTCATGCACTGTTTATTCCGTGGTCGCAATTACAGTTTATTTTTATATTACTTATTTCCGTTATTGTGTATTAAATGTCTAATGTTATCCCTATTTCATCTTTTAATCGCCTTGAAAACAAGATTAAAAGGTGGTAATAGTTTTATCTGTTACTGTAGCGTCTGAAAGGAGAATGGAATGGTCATTAGCAACCTATATCTTATAATCACATTATCGTAATTTCTGCTTATGAAGGATTCACAATCATGTAAAATACTTCCAGAAACTGTTTTGCCTTTGAGTATTAGCTTTGCAGTATTTTAATGCAGTAATTCTGTTCTAGTAGCAGATATTTTATCAATGGATCATTAGACATCTCGCTTATGTACCGTTTTAAACAAAACAGATTTTCATACTGATACCCTTCTTTTACATGTACTTTTACTTCCTATATAAATGGTTCTGAGAAAAGCGATTGTCCAATAATTTCAAAATTTCCCGCGTATCGTTTGGAGATACGCAGCGGGAGTCATTTGTCATCTGAGTGTTCGAACATTTCGATTTTGTATCGAATTCTCCGCTGTATCGAGTAATCCGAACATGTTCGAACGCTCGTACCGTTCGCCCAGCCCTACTAAGCACTCGGGAAATTTGGGTGCCAAACTTCACTCCCGAGCCAAGAATTATCTTTGACCTAATCAAAATGTCAGTTTATCATTGTGACGACCCAGTATGGCTAATATATAACTTTAGCACAATCCTATCTCGACGAACCGAGAGAGAACATTTGGATAATATGTCCCCATCTAACAAAGTGAATTCATTTAGCTATTTTATGCGCTGCCGTACCGTCCATCCGATTCCGACGAAACTGTCAACTCATTTCTTATACTTTCGCGAAGGTTATAGGCATCATATCACTGTACGTCAAGGTCTAAACGTACTTGGCAAGAGAAAACAGCAAACGACTAGTGTTTTTGTAGTACGCTAGTGAGTTTTTCCGTTTACGTTGATAAATATATAACACTGTGCAACATGCACGTGTTTCCAAGAAGCTCAACAATTCTTACATTATGTTGCTGATTGCTTACTCTTGGCAGGCAAGTACGGGATTTATGTGATTTGTTTAACTGTTAGTGGATAACGGATTTTTTGTATTTTATAGAGTGCTTTAAACATCCATTTTTGACAGTTCCTTGCTTAACAGTTGATTGGTTTTATCGCGTTATCAACAACTTTTTCATAAAGCTGCCAGCTATCAGTAAGAGAAATTTCTGAGTCTGAAAATTTTTTTAATGCCGCAACATACGACTTACACAAACCTTTGGTATAGTATACTTCAATTCAGAAATGGAATCCACCTTTGTTTGCAATTTCATATAAATAATAGTTAGCCCAGAATTCGATCATAGCTCCGTTATTTAATTCATGCGTAAATTTTAGTCTATAACTTATGAGCAATGTGGGACCGCAATTTTCACTTAGGACGTCTATTAGTGGAGGTTTCCCAGTGTGAACACAGTAACTAGGCTTTATATGCCGAGGTAAGCTAGCTGATTCTGTTGTTTTGTGGAACTTTTAGAACTGATACTGGATGTGTCTGACAAGGCAAGATGTGGTTTCTGTATGACTAATTTGTTGACATTACCTGACATCGCAGGATGGTGGCGATCTGCATTGACTAATTCTAAAGTAAAACGCAAAGATCGCAACATGATTTATTTACTGACTACTTGTTTCTACGGGCTCTGCCATCTGGTCGTATAAATCCTACAATGTGGTCAAAAGACATGCAAGAAATAATACATAGCACACAGGTCCAGGAGGAACAAACAATACTTTTTTGTCCTTGAGGTTATACCTATGTGTATTCGTCCGACAGAACGTGGTTAAGAGACAAGCTACTAAAGAGTAATGTTCGAAAATAGATCTCTGATCAGCACACAAACTTCATTCCATTATTCTGGCGCTGACAAAAATCGCTCATTGAAATACACTAATGGCTTAGAGGACAGTGCACCTCATGCTTTGTTTCGTCTGCGTGGAGAGAGAGAGAGAGAGAGAGAGAGAGAGAGAGAGAGAGAGAGAGAGAGAGAGTCACGAGTTATTTGTAATCTAGACACGTGCTATAAACCTCTGAGCAGTGCACCTATGTAAGCCGAGCAATGGTGAGAACACCGTACTACTGTTTTAGTGAAACCATGCCGATTTATAATTTTTAGTTTTTCGGGATCATTACGGTGTACTTTCGTGTTCTGGTGAGCTCGCGCTTGGTTCCGGGCGGTGTAGCGCGGGTTGCGTGCAGCGCCTGCGCTGTGACGTCACGCGCCGGCTGCCCCTGGCGGCAGACACCCGACACCTCGCAACGCACGCACTCAGGTGTCAGCTGTTGCGTGTTGCCCGCAGGTTCCCAGGCTCACGCGCGCTTCTTCCTTTATAAGGCTGCATCTTTCCACACTAAAGTTTTTGTTGAAGATTTTAGCATGGGATCACACCTTAAAACCCATTTAGCCAAGATGGAGGCAAGTTAATTCATCATATGTAACTTTACAGTCGCGGTATAAACAGTGATCCAAAAAAATCTGTTAGGAATTACGCAGTTTCAGAAATGGTGAAATACTTTATAAGTATATCTAAAATTACATCATGTGAACACAGTATTTAACGAGTATATCACAAGAAAAGTTGTGATAATATAATGGTATCTTGTTTTTCAGCAGAAACCAGAGGCGATATTGTTTAACACCAGCAAAAAAGAATCTAACTGCCATATTAAGCCTCAAATTTGAGAATTCTTTGGAAACACTATTTCTCATCCCTTCTCCTAACGGACACCTAGGAGTTTTATTTTACAGCCTCGGTATTAGTGCAACAGAACTAGAATGAAACTCACTCTGCAGCGGAGTGTGCGCTGATAAGAAACTTCCTGGAAATTTAAAATCGTGTGCCGGAACCGGGTCTCGAATCTGAAACATTTGCCTTTCGCGGGCAAGCGCTCTGCCACTGAGCTATCCCGACATGACTCACGGTCCGTCCTCAACCTCGCCTCCTACTTGCAACAGAACTGCGTGACCAGAAGGTCACTTTCCATGGGTTTTGACAGTAAGCCCACTGTTTCGTTAAAATTGAAAAGGGAACATTTAAGCACACTAAGGAAAAAAGTACGAATAGTATCCAAATTCGTTTTAGCTGTGCTACTTTTTAATTAAGCCAAACAGTGCCTCTGCAGACTTTATGGATGATTTGGAGTTAACATTAGCACGAGTAATTAAATACTAAAAAAGAAGAAAGTAATTGAAAATTATGTGGTACAAAGAGAAAGTGAAACTACAAAGAATGTGTATAAATATTTAGGTTTTATTATTTGTTAGAATACGTAACAGGTAAATGAATTGGGTGTGGCTGAGACTCACTGCCTGAAACAATGTAGCCAGCAATTTTTCATGAGACCGTCTTTCAAAATCGGCCACCTGAAGACTTTCACTACAGTATTTATTCTGACGCTAAGAACCATGTTGCTGTTTGATGTCTCCTTCAGTTCAATCTGAAAACAGAAGTAATTTGATGCAACTCTAGCATTCGCGCTTACATTGTCAACAACTATCTACATAAACGGCACAGAGAATTTAATGTTCTGGTCTTCTGCTCATGAAGTCTTTTTGAAGAGTAACTCAAAAAATCAATTTCTCCGAACACCAAATCAAAACAGTTTAATGTGTTTTAGATCTCTAGTTTTTCAGTATCAATCAACCTCCGAGAGTAGACTCAATGACATCAACGAGAGGCTGAAGTAAACTTGGGAGATACCCAGAAACGATAAATTTTATTACATAATTTTGGTTGTTCAGTCGAGTTACCGACGTTGGTAGCAGGATTTATGCACTTATCTGCAACGTCATTTAGTTGAATCCTGCCGCGATGTGAAATCCTGAGCACTCATTCGGAAATAGGTTGGCTTAAAATATTGCACTGCGACAAGTGCTGAATGCCATTTTCACAAGTGAACATTTTTTATAGGTGAAATTTGTGACCTTATTTCGCTAGTGTTTGCTTCGTAAACGAAACGACGTCCTAACGTCTAGAAATATGCGGATGCGGAGGTTAACTGAACACATCTTAAAATTACCTGCAAGAAAAGTGAACTAGCTGGACGGCGGTCAAAACCCACTTTCCGCTACTAGGGTTTAGGTTTTCTGTTGCTCCCCTTAAACGTTTAAGGTAAACGTCTGGCTTGTTCCTTTAAAAATTCTCTCTGAGCGTTGATTAGTCTGATAGACCCCAATATGCCACTTATCTCAAAGTTTCCCAGGCATGTCACTTCACCAGTAGTATGTGATTAAGAAATATCACGTATTGCTTCTAAGAAGAAGCAGTATGACTCATTTTGTGTTATTACATTTTACTCAGTTATTTTACCTGTAACAGCAGTTCAAGATAAAGTGAAAATTTTAACATGCGGTATCTAGAACGAACTTCAGACATTTACTTTAGATAATTTACAAATCAGTCTAAATACCTTTTTTTCGCCTGCTTATTGAACAATATTAAAAGAAAGCTAAAGCCACATTTATACTCAAATCATTTAGCACTATAGTTTCCATTTTTTCTGTTCAGTTTCCGAAAGGGGAAAGAAGAAAATTCTGAGCTCAAATTTATCGTGGTCATTTCGCGAAATATGACAAGTAGAATACTTTTGGGACGTGCGCTCACGAAATTTCAATAGTGAAAATATGTAGCTTCTGCTGCTGCATTTTGTATTTGAACAATTTCTTTCGGAAAGTGAATGCTGAGATGAATTTTGTTCTGCTACGAAACATTTAAAACGTAATAACGTTTCAGTGTATATACCAGTCACGTATGGTTTGTAATATATTTTTAAATAGTATTGTTGAAATGAGTAATCATAGGTAACTAAGGGATGAGACAGGGTTAGTTTTTCGACTAATTACCGCAAAGATGCACTAGCTCAGAGGAAGTGATATTGGGAAGTGCATTTCTCGAATCTTTGCTGACCACAGCAATCCATTTTCAACGAAAATCCTAAACCGAAATTGATTCCTACAAATTTCCGTCATTTGACAATATCAGCTGAGTTCATTGTGGAATCAAACTTTCCCCAATCTGACAACAGAATCTAAATGTACCGTAAGTTTAAAGTGCATACTTCAGTTCTGCTACTCCGTTTTGCAACACCACCTTGGTTTTTCAAGGTCCTCTTGAACAACCTCTGAATCAAATAGGGGAAAGTGTAGCAGAATATTTGTACATGAATTACTATGTTATCAAATGTCGCCTGGAAAGTTATTGCGAGTGTTATCGCATCTTACGTTATCGTGTTCATCGAATTAATGAAATGGGCCTCAAGTACTGACCGATATGTCACAGCTGCCAGATAACGGCGAAGTTAATCTCTATCAACCTGTGTAGCACATGATTCATCATACGATTGTGCGGAACAACGACCATTTAAGGTTCTCTCTCCGTCATATCTAGTCATTTAGTAATAATGATGTAACAATCTTGTGATACCATGTACTTTTATTGGGATGTTCGATCCCTACTTTGCCAGAGGAGATCGAGCAAATACATCAATTATCCTCTTAATGCCAATGACAGATTTCGATATGATCAATTTTAAAGTATAAAAGCTCACCAAAGTGACAAGAAATGAAACGTGGAACATGCAGGAGCACTAGAGATTAGCCTCATTAAGTAAAAGGGGTGTTTCGTAATAAGATCCTGTTGAAAACAGTTTTCTAATTTGCTTATTTACAAATAATTTTAGAAATTTAGAAATCTGATATTGTCTAGCGGTGGCTGCTTATTGGCGTCATTTTCCCCATGTGTTGTAGGGGGAGAGAGAGAGTGGTTATGTTAAGCCTACATGCTGTGTGTGTAAATCTATTTGGCCACCTTAACCATATATTAGGCATTTCAGTTACCCTTTAGTCTGTATGTATAGGGGCAATGGCTTTTCACTCTACAATACATCTGCTTCACTGCACAAAAGCTACTCCGTCCAGATTAACATTTTTTATAATACGAAACTAACCACCTAAGCAAGTTTCATAAACCGCTCGTCGATTACTAGAATGAAAAAACTATATTGGAGTTTTTACTTTGACTATCAAGGTTTTAGGAAATTATTAAAACGACTTTTTAGTGTCCCGTGTAACTTAAGGTCACATCCAAAGCTACATTACTGTGCCATTCTCAGAAGTGTTTTTCTTCACCCTTTGCCGGACTATTTCTTGACTATTACACTATTATATGGGCTCATTACGATGGATTTTTCTTCTTGTCTCTGGCTGAATCAGACTTTTTGCATTTGGAGGAGGTTAAGGCAGTTTCTAATACAGGTCACCATTAAATAATACATTTTATAGTTCAGGTATGCTTGTTTAGATATCTTGTCAACTCAAACACAGGAATTTCGACAGCTGCAGTCTCCACCTCGAGTAGTCGCTATCACAAATGACTCGTGCTGCGAACGACCGGCCGTTCGCAGATCATTTCACCCAGCGACGCTAGCTAGCGTTAACCTGGCTAAAGAGGGTGACTGAACGGCTTCCAGCCGCTCTGAGTCACCGTAGCAGCAGTCGCGCCTTCACAGCCGGCAGACGTTACCGTTACAACACTTCCCAGACGGAAGTCACCAGTCATTTACGTGACTGCTACAAACCAAGGTTATGTTTCGCTGTATCAGGTACTCCCTCGTTTATATTTACTAATGTTCATTTCTTCATTTCAAATAATTTTTTTTAAACTTTGCAGAAATGGCAGAATTGGAATTTAGTTTCCTTAATTTATATAGCTCAACAAGTGTCACTAACTGCAGCTACCGCTATATCTACAGTAATTCATAATACATCACTTAGTCCATAACCGAGGTAACGTCTTCGTTATTTGTACTGCCCATAGCGATAGTTTAGGTGTATTCTACTTTTCAAAATTCCTCCTATGCAAAGTTTCATCCGAAAGGCAGTGTTCACACAAGTAACGGACTAGCAGCAATACTGAAACAAGTGGGGAACATCTAAGAGCAGTCGCTTTGTCTCAGCTAGAAATTGCCATGTCTTGCATGAAAAGAGCATCATGTAGATTAAAATATATCTACATTTAACTTTCTCATAGTGCCAATATTTCCATTTATTGGCTATTACAGCGATAACTAAATACATCTACATGCATAAACGAGGTGTCAATAGATTTAAATCTCTGCTGGCCAATTTACACCATTTTCTGATCAATTCGTGAATTATACACTAACAGAAGGACTTTTGGAAGGTCTAAAAAAACTAATTTATCCGATTAGCCGTAGTGATTTCGTGACGAGGGAGGAAGTAATATGTCTGGACGTGTACACACTTGAAAAACAGTAAAGTTGTCCGTACCTTTAGAAGAGACAACTGTACGGAAATGTGGCACTTTTCTAGACCAACTACCTCTAGTAATTTTTCCAGTACAGCACACTATACAGATAAACAGTGCTAAATAATGGAGATTGCCACCCAACCCGGGATAGAATGGACATTAAACACGGCCTCTTTCCAGGAAATTACGTATGCAAAACCGCGCATACGTAGTTGTGCTATTGAAAATGCCACCTCATGCAAACAGAGGAAAAGTATCAAACTGACGCAGCAGATGTGCTTGCACCAGCGTTGCGCACGTCAGGTGTTTCGATTCTTTAGAGAACTCTTTCCTTTAGTGTCATGTACTCACACCAACTACATGTACATACAAGGGTCTTTAAGAACCATTTTGTAATGGGGATTGAGAATAGTTATGAACGTAAATTTTATCACAAACTACAATATGCACATTTATCCAAATGTCTACATACTCTCTGATCATTTAAACAATTGTCAAGTCGTCAACATTTAGATCGCAGCATCAAATAACTCCGCAGTCTGTCACTTTTTTGCAGTGGAGTTTTCCGTAAAAATGTGATAATTTACTGCGCTTGTGGGAATTTCTGATGCAGCTGGTCAATAGTGAAGCGCCTATTTTGATTCGGACGGCCTGCTGTCATGAATGAAGACTCGACAAGATGCTGATGAGGCAATTCGCCACAACAGTGTCGTCTCGTATTGACGAGCTGCATTAGAAATTTGCACACTTTTCTAGGAAAGTAGTTTATCACACTGTTACTGAAAAATGTCACCACAAAGAATGCCAGTCAAGTGACACTTCTTTGGTGCTGGGGTCCAAGACCTGATGCCTGAACTTAAATGTTCAAACGTTCATGGTGACTGTTGAAAAGTGAAAGTGTCGATATTTTAGTTTGTGATGCAATTTACATTCAAAAATAAAGTTTGTTACTGAATTATAAATCGGTTCTTCCTTTAAAAGTGACCCTAGTAAATATTTCGCAAGCTATAATAAAGTGCGTGGCGGAGGGTACCACGTACCAGTGAGTCGCTTTTACATCTACAAGGATACTCTGCAAATCACATTTAAGTGCATGGCATAGGGTTCCTTGAACCACTTATGGTATTTGTCTACCGTTCCATTCTTTAACTGCGCGAGGAAAGGAACATAGAAATCTGAAAAATTTGTATCTGATTTATTATGACCATGTCTCCATATGTAGGTGGATACTAAGAAAATATGTTCGCATTCGGAAGAGAAGGTTGCTGAAAAATTTCTGAAATAGATCTCGCCGCAACGAATAACAATTTCCACCCAACTAGTGCATCAGTTCCACGACACTCCTATATCGTGATAATACAAAACGGAATGACCACCTCTGAAGTTTATGTAAGTTGTTCGTCCGCCCCACTTCTTAGGGATCCCACAATTCGTAGAAATACTCCAAATGGAATACGGGAACATTGATATGCTACCGGCTTAAAGTACAGTCCCTACGAAATTTCCTTAACAGCTTTTCTCCAAGAAGAACGTCGTCGCCTTCAGCCTATGGATTTGAATTCTCAAAGCATCTTTGGCCCTCGTGTGTTACCTACCGGTAACAAATCTAGCAGATCTAAGACCGTTTGGGATCCCAACAAACGAGGAGTACTCTAGAATGGGTCGCATTATGTTCTGTAAGTGGCCTTTACAGACGAACTTCATATTACGAAAATTTTCTCCAAAACTATCATTCGCCTTTCCTACTACATCCTTACGATCTCGTTCCATTTCACATAGATAAACGACACGACTCAATTTTGCACATGTTTGCCAACTTAATTCGGTTCTGGACATCCTCAAAGCTATCGACTCAGCTTTTCTCAGGACCAATAGCGTACTATCCGAGCTCGTACGCTGACAGCGCCCTAGACATCTACCCGTTGGTTTCTGCTGTACTATAATGTTTGAAAGGGAGCCCTCGGCTCGGAGGCAAGTCCTGCTCACTGTAGCCTTTTTTCCTCCCCCCCCCTCCCCCATGTCAGCTTCTTGAAACGCCGCACCGCACCTTAATTACCTTAGATTTTCTACATCTAGAATTAGCTAGCATTTATCAGATTAACTGGACCTTACTGCACTTATCGACGACACCATATCGTCCACCATAGCATGAGCGATCGCAGTTTGTTACCAACCCTGTCCGCCACTTTTACAGATAGGAAAGAAAAGGTAGTCCTGAACTTCCCAAGGACACTATCACAGACAGGATTATCGTCTCAACACTCGCCGCCGAGAACAACGAACTTCATTCCTTACCACATCCGAGAACGTACGCCGTATGCTTGTACCACTACCAAGCAGCATTCAATTTTTCAGTGGACATTTGTTACAGTTTTCGCTCGTCAATGTACATCATTCTACATGCAATCCAAGTCACATCATGGTGTGTGATCGAGGGTACATTGTGTACCATTGTCACTTCTTCCTATTCCATCGGTTATGGTTTGTAGGGAAAAAAATTGTTTGCAGATTTGCCTCCGTGTGGTCTCTAATCTCTAATTTTAATCCATTTGCGAGTTATCCGTAGGAGGGATCGATATATTCCTTTATGGAAGCCCTTAGCGCGATACATAACGTGTCTCTTGCAGTGTGCCACTGGAATTCCTAATTTGTGAGGCTTTTGCGTTAAAATGCCTGTAAAGAAGCGCGCTGCTCTCCTTTGAATCTCTGTGAGTCCCATCTGGTGGGGATACCACACTGATGAGCTAGACTCAAATGCCGGCCGAAAGTGTTTTGTAGCCCATTTCCTTTCTTGACGTTCTTTCAATGGAGTCCGGCGTCCACCTTACCGCCTCGGTGGAGTCGCCGAGCGGTCTAAAGCGCCTCGCTGAGGAGCGCGCCGTTGCTCGCCGTCGGAGGTTAGAGTCCTCCCTGGGGCGCGTGCGTGGTTTTTTGTTTACCTTAGTTTAAGTAGTTTGTAAGCTACGGACTGATGACCATGCAGCTAGGTCCGATAGATTTACAAACATTTGAACATTTTCCCCACCTTACCCACTATTTTATATGGTAGTCCTATTTCAAATCGCTCCTTCTGTCTACCGACATTTTTATGGAAATTACAATTACAGTGTTCCGTAGTTATAGAGCATCTATCTATGAAACGAAGCAGTTTACACTTCCATGTTGAGTCAACTGCCATTCCCTGCACCATACTTCGATACACTACCGATCATGCATTTCACTACACTTTTCCAGTGCTACGACTTCTCGGTACGCCCCAGCATCGAGATGACTGCTTTTAGGTTTGTGATTTCTGAACGGGAATTGGGGTAGAGTACCGTGCAAGACACGTTGCGTTTGCTACGGCAGCTCGTAGGCATTCAGCCGGGCCGTTGCTACCGAGAACCGCTGTCGCCACAGCGGCCGCGCTGACTAGGTGGCCGAGGGCCCGGTAGCGAGAAAAACCGCGGTTCCGCCTGCGGCAGGCGGTTGCAAGAAGCCCTGCCGAGGCGTGGGCCATAGCCGCGCCGCTGCGTCAGCATGTTCACGACGCGCTCGGCTGACGACACCCGCACACCGAGCCACGGCGAGCGCAACCGCCTCACTAGTTCGGCTTCTGGTTGCCGACTCGCTGCCAACCAGAGATTGACTTAAGCCTTGAGGCGGTCATATCTGCACAAACCTCAAGAATGAAACTTTCACTCTGCAGCGAAGTGTGCGCTGATATGAAACTTCCTGGCAGCATCGTGAGTCGTGTCGATAGCACAGTCAGTAGTGCGCTTGTCCGCGAAAGGCAAAGGTCCCAGGTTCGAGTCCCGGTTCCGGCACAATTTTAATCTGCCAGGAAGTTTCAAGCCTCAAGAACTTTGCTACGAAAACTTTCAGCCAAACGACGCATATATTTACAATTACTAAGGTGTAATAACAGGGTATTTCTATTTCTTATCACTGTTTTATCCATACACGAAAATAGATTCCGTGCTTTTTTTGTGGCAGCACGGCGGCGAGTGCAAATTACTAGCTTCACTGACACCAGTTATACTACGTATAGTACTACCAATCCAGGTAATGTCTGACGTCGCGGAGCTACTCAAATGAGAAACTGCAGTAGGCGTGCGCTAGCGTGGCAAAGATATGTTCAGCGCAGTCTAGTTCCATTAGGCATACTTGGCAAATTGACCACCACCACCACCACCACCACCACCAAAATGAGACACCAAAAATTTCTAGATTATACGCACATCTAAATATAAACAGTAAGCGGCATGTAGCAGTCAAGTCCTTTCATCGACATTAGAAATTCATAGATTTTTGTAGATAGAATGAAAGGTGTTACAGGGATTTGATACAATTTCTTTCGCCGTAGCGAAGTAACTTCTTGTAAATAAGACTGCGAAATATTTAGCCAAGGTCGCAATATTTATGAAATAAAACTAGTTTCAGCCTATATGCAAGTCGTCTTGATCTTGTGCAGCCAATTTCCTGGAGTAAACTGTCGCTACACTTCAGGGAATATTGCGATCTAGACTAATAGATTTTGCGAAAAGTCGCTATTTACAATTTTAACAGACAGCTTATCGCCAACTTAGCAAGTCTAAGTAACATTACGAAAACCCAAATTTGAGATTTAAAGCGCGCGCTTTGTGTGTGTGTGTGTGTGTGTGTGTGTGTGTGTGTGTGTGTGTGTGTGTGTGTGTGTGTGTGTGTGTGTGTGTGTTGACATGTATCTACTTTGGCTTTTCTCTTTTTCGGCCGTTTACCTTTGATATTTTGCAAAACAGTAAAATTTGAGACTACAAACTAAGAAATTTGTTTTTCAAGGTTATTCAATTGTGTTGTCAATTGTATTACTCAGTAACTGAAAGTACTATCCTTTTATTTGCTGATAAACATTTTACTGTGGGGGGCACGTTTCTGGCTTCCACTCAGCGGGATTCAGATTTTGACGAACGCAATATAAAGCACGCAGTTTATCAGGTCACCCTAAACTAGTGTAAAAATGTCGAATGGTTTCATCTGTTTTAGAGCTGCTTTCATTTCCGCTAGACGAATTCCCCCTCAACCCCTTATTTTTGGGCAAAATTGGTGTAAGACCCTACTAAGAACTGAACTGGAAACCGAGGCATTTAATCTCATTTATGTGGTTTTCAAATTTAAACAAGGTTGGTCGCGTCATTTCTGTTTGTGTGGCTGAGCCTTTACCAAGTTTCGTACACCGAATCTACAGAAACAATTTTATTTCTCTGGCCACAGTCACAGTCTATAACATCGCCATTCTAGGTAGGGACAGATGACCTTACAGTTTGTGGTTCAGGTAATAAGCATTTTTTAAGATGCGATACTGTCAGACGCAGGGCGGCACTTTCAAATCTTTGAAGAAAGATAAGAAAAAAGCAGGCGAAGACTCCTTTCGGAGATTACTGAGGTTGGAAAACATTCTGCAGGGTCAGAATTAAAACCGTTGTCTAGAAATGCAAATTTAACTTCATCTAAATCACTTAAGGCATGTTCTGAGGTGATTCGTTTGGAAACTTCCTCAATGCTAGCCTGTATTGCTATAATTATCTTGACGTCCAAGGAGCGTACAGTGAAACTTTCTTGTAGTCAGAGCAAATGGTTTTGGATCACTGGCCACACGCGTCTTTTGCAACAATTACTTTGCGCCCACGATTCTCTTCTTGTTTACTTCCATTTGCAGGTTCTTAGCGTGGCAAACATACGTACGGAGAAACTACGTGTCTCTGACAACTTTATTTGGTTCGACCGAGGTCTACTCCTTGGTCACCTCTTTTACTTTATTTCGAAATAAAGTTCCTACAGTTATTTTAAAGTTTTCATTTATGCATTACTATGCACAGGTAGTCAATCTCTTGACAATTCAATAAAGCCTGCCAGCTTAATGTACAAACTTAATGCTTCGCTTATTGACAAGACATTGAAAGCTACGTTAGGTTCAGAAAAATCGTAAGTACTTCGCCGAAGACAGTGGCATTTAAAGTGTTGGTTGCTTTTAGTTTTTAAAAAGTCGAGATGAAGACAAAACAGACTGCGCCTCACCATGGGATTCCTGCACGTCTTTACAGTTTGCCCTAATGAAGACTAAACTGCTTGACCTTGGGCGGACTTCGGCTGCAGCCGGATTACAATTGATTCTGAAGATGGCGGGCAACTGTCTGCCCACTGTTACCATCTCTCAAGTGCAGCCGTCTAAACGGAGGATTCCACTGTAGCGTTATCGCGACTCCGCTCCAGACGGTCGTTCCCTTATCGATGTTTGTCCACCACCTGCGTACTTCAGACCGAGATCTCATCTCCGCTGATAAGTGCGTTGTGTAACTGCCGCCTCTGCTTTCTGTACAGCAGTGCCATCTGTCCTTTGTCTCAGTATTACGACTGTCGTTTGCACGTTTCGCGTGTAGAAGCCGCCAGTATAGCAACGCCGCTTTCCTGGAGCCGTCCTGAGGATCATAAAACAAAGCGCTGTCTTCTCAGTAATGAGTCGTGCAAGTGCCCGGACGCATCGTCAAGGCGCTGTGAAGTTACTCATCACCTGTTACGACCTGCATCTGACGTCTTTTAACCCTGGCGATTGTTTTGTGCGCCAAGTCCTGTACTAAGGACGAGTGAACTTTGTTTCCTGGAGCAAAGTTATTCCGTTTGTGCACACTGAAGATGGAACGTGAAGTTTGTTCTTTTCACGCTACATGTGGCCATGGTACATAAGATTTCAAACTACCGACGAGAATAGCAACGTTTTGCAGCACACTAATCCTAGTAAATATCGCTAACCCCAACTGCTACTTATGTTTTTTTCTACCCTCAAACTGACGCAACATAACAGTTTTCGTGTATCGTCAAGTAAGTACATATTAATGTTCGTAAAATACAGAGTGACGGGCGATATTTCTATTCTTCGTGACAGTTATCTGCGTCAGGTTGTGGTCTAGGCATCTTTGCCTATCATTTCGTTTAATAGGCGTGATCATTTTGAGTTATGCGACTTTTGTTACATAGAGCCAAATCGTGCGGGATTCAAATATACTGATAGCACAATGATATAGGCTATAAAGACGTAGTTAATTTTCAAATGCAAGCTTTCATAGTTCGTTGCGGCAGGCTAGCAACGTCTGTCGGTTCTGCAGATAACCACAGAAGTGTGTGAAACTTTAGACATGATTTAATGCCCTTAAAATAGGTTTTAAAGTGGTATAAAACATTCGTCAACTGGTTAAATTACATCGTATCTACGAGATAAATGCTACAAAATGTGCCTGTGTATGGCAGTTAAGGAGCAATCAATCACCATAAGCATTAATTACATTAAGTGAAGTATGTATAAATGAACAAGTGTCAAATTCAAATCTACGGGTGGGTTTAAGATACTAAAAAGGTGATAAGCCCCTCTAGCAAGAGGTAGTACCTCTAAGTTAACGAGGTCTGCGAGAATGAATGATGGTGAAAGTGGAATTTAATCATTGATGTGTAAGTCACGAGCTGAGAATTTACGAAGTAAAATATTTGTATATCGGGAGATTCCTGAAGGGCCTTGTACAAGCACGGACTAACAGACCAAATTGAACGTTTCGAGGCGAGTTGACCAACTGACCTACAAAATTTGTCTGGATTGGCCGACACGTCCAATTTGTCTGTTGGTCTAAGTGTATACGGGCTGTAACAGTGAATAAAGTACATAGAGCAGAAAGGTTAAGCGTTCTTTCTTCCCGCGCGCTATTCGAGAATGGAACAGAAGAGAAATAGCCCAAGGAGTTGAATGGGCCTTCTGGCGGGCAATGAAATGAATTGCAGAATATTTTTGTAGTATTTGATGTAGACGAAGCGACTCAGCCACAACGCTGAACTACACCCGCATCTGACTCCCGCAAACTCCACTTTCCCGAATACAGTTATCGAGTGAAGAACACTTTCTAGTCGGGAGATTCAATACAGTGAAATCGTGAAGACTAATCGTGGTCATCAATAGAACTCAACAATAGAACAAGGCAAGAGTAATGAAGTCAGTATGTGACTTGTGACAAGAGCATATCCCACGTTTCTATACCTGCATCGCAGTCGAGTTCGCCTCCTACCCCTGCCTTGTGTGGTTAAAGTGTCAAAAGGAAGACTAAGCATGGGAATACAATCCATGCTCAATCTTAGCATGTTTTTCCGTAGTGCGTGTCTGGCAATGATTTAATGAGGAAAATGCTGAAGTGCTCTGAGTAGAATTAATGTCCCACTATACTGGCTGGACACTTTAAGGTCGTATGGAGACAAGGATATGCCATCTCCGAAAGAACCATGGCAAAATTACTTTTGTAGCACCTAAATTAGGTGGAGGACATTTCCATTTACAAGTCTAGCTACAAAGTTGCCTTCATTCAATGTAAACGAATAGTAGCCATTCTACAAAACTGTACTGAAGTATTTACAATAATTAGACGACACCGTTTAGTGTTAGAAGCTGTCAAAGTATCCTTTGAAGTTTGAATGCTGGTCTGAAACTTAGTAATTACTGAAGGCTACCCACGTTCAGTCTTCAGTACTTCAATCACGGGTATTGGAGGGCCTGTGCAGCGCACGTCAAAGGGCCTACTGGTCGATGAAATATCCTGTACAGGGCCTCCAATACCCGTGATTGAAGTACGGAAGACTAAATATACACTAGATGTGCTGCATAGAGGATAAGGGGGCACTGAAAACGAGACAATATAAAAAAGCAAAGACTTATTTAAGAAATAATCGCCATCAGTACGTTCATACCGATATGAGGCATGATAAATGCCATCCTGGAAACTTTTCAGTTGGCTATGGAGCGGTGGAGTGGCAGAGCACTAAAGCTCCTTGCTGCGAAGCGCGTGGTTGCTTACCGTCGGAGGTTCGAGTCCTCCCTCGGGCATATATGTGTGTGTGCGCCCTCACGTGTCTAACTACGCTGCAGAATATTTGTAGATTTATCTTTTATCGCGACTGCGTTTCGTTTCGGCAGATCCGGTAATATAGTTCGAACTTAATGGAAATCAGGTATGGTGAGCTGTGGACGACAGGGGCGCTACTTCCGTAACCTCTGAGTTGAGAATATGGATCATCACACGTCCTTCACTGGCCGAAGTGAAGTAAGATTAGGGTTCGACCTATCGACAGCACGGTTCTTAGAGGCAGAGCACAAGCTCTGTTACCGGATAAGAATAAGGAAAGTAATCAGCCGTGCCATTCCGAAGGAACCATTCTGGCATTTGCCTGTCGCGATTTAGCTAAATCTGGATGGTCCTAGGCGGGTTTGAACCGCTGTAGTCCCGAATGCGAGTCCAGAGTACTAATCACTGTGCCTACTCGCTCGGTTGGCCGAGCCGTTCAAGGCTTTAGCGAGAAATCAGGATTCGAGTCCCGATTCGGCGTCAATTTTCCACTTCATACTGAATTACTTCAATGCCATGGCGCTGCCGAAGGAATTCCCTCCCTCTTCCGGCATACACTGCAGCAGTTTCGATGGTAAGCCCTTGTGCATCCTTCATACCGTGAAATCTCAGCTTGTCCCGGCGTATTGAGTGCTCCGAAACTCATGGGTAGGCGGGAGACGGGATCTACGATCGAAGTTGCCTTGATAATTTAGTGTGCTCCGGCGGTCGATTCCATCACCCATTTGCATACTCGTGCTTTTGGAACACACTATACCGTCTCAGTCTCGCGATGCGATGTCTACAGTTTTTGGAGCCGCCACTGAAACATTCATGAACGTTATCATGGTTGCAATTGCGGCTCCTAACGCAACCTAATTTTTCCATGAAGGCTTTTACCCGTCTTCTCAGTGGGATGAATGTATTAGAACTTTACGATTACGAAGTAATAGTATACTTTTTCCATATATCCGTCAGCTGACTGTCCCTTAAGCTTTATTGTCTAGTAGTAGTCGTCTTCAGTCCGGAGACTGGTTTGATGCAGCTCTCCACCCTACTCTATCCTGAGCAAGCCTTTTCATCTCCTCATAAGAACGGCAACCCACACCCACTTTAATTTGCTTACTATACGCGTCTGTCTCCCTCTGCGATTTTTACCCCACACTCTTCCCTCCAATGCTAAATTTACAATTCCTCGATCTCTAAGAATATGTCCTACCAAGCGATCCCTTCTTTTAGTCATGGTATACCAAAAATTCCTTTTCTCACCTATTCTGCGTCTTTCCTGATAACATCATCCTGAGTAGTCCCCGCGCGGAGATCCGAATGGGGGACTATTTTACCTCCGAAATATTATACCCGAGAGGATGCCATCATATTTTCATACAGTAGAGCTGCATGTCCTCGGGAAAAGTAACGGCTGTAGTTTCCTCTTGCTTTCAGCCGTTCGCAGTAACTGTCTGGCAAAGCCATATTAGCTGATGTTACAAGGCCAGCTCAGTCAATCATCCAGACTGTTGCCCCTATAACTACTGAAAATGCTGCTGCCCTCTTCAGGAACCACACGTTTGTCTGGCCTCTCCACAGATACCCCTCCGTTGTGGTTGCACCTACGGTACGGCTATCTGCATCGTTGAGGCACGCAAGCCACCCCACCTCGGCAATGTCTGTGGTTCATGGGGGTGGCAAAACAATCATTTCTGCCCTATGAAAACACCATCCGACAGCTCTAGCTGCGATCGTGAAATATCTTTAAGGTCGTAAATTCTACCAAATACCTAGGCGTTACAATTACGAACAACTTTGACTGGAGAGAACACACAGAAAATATTGTGGGGAAGGCGAATCAAAGGTTACGTTTCATTGGCAGAACGCTTCGAAGATACACCCGCTCCACCAAAGAGACTGCCTACATCACACTTGTGCGTCCTCTCCTGGAGTACTGTTGCCCCTTGTGGGACCCTCACCAGGTGGGACTTGTGCGTCCTCTCCTGGAGTACTGTTGCCTCTTGTGGGACCCTCACCAGGTGGGACTGACTGAAGATATTGAGAAGGTTCAGAGAAGGGCATCTCGCTTTGTTTTATCACGTTGGGGGGGGGGGAGAAAGAGTCACGGAAATGTTGCACGAATTGGGGTGGAAATCGTTAAAAGAAAGACGTTATTGCGGCGTGATCTGTTTGCGAAGTTTCAATCACCGACTTTTAGTTCTGAATGTGAAAATATTTTACTAGCACCCACCTACTTAGGGAGACATGACCATCCGAATAAAATAAGAGAAATCAGATCGAAAACTGAACGATTTAGGCGTTCTTTCTTCCCGCGCGCACTAGAGAATGGAACGGTAGAGAGACGTTATGAAAGTGGTTAATTAACCCTCTGCCAGGCACCTAAATGATTTGCGGAGTATATGTAGATGTAGAAAGCCTGAAGACCCGGTTTCGTGGTGTGCCAGGATTCTATCCTCGGCTATGTTCTAACCACAAAATTTTGGCAGCGGTGGGATTCGAACCCACGCATCCGAAGAGACTGGAGCCTTAAACCAGCGCCTTAGACCGCTCGGCCACGCTACTGTTGCAATTAAGTGATTCTATCTGGAAAATTCAGAGTACGCGTGTTTGCTACTGTCCTGCGAGGTCGGAGCTGTTTGTGTGATGGCAGAGCAGCTGTCGCAGTGTGCTAGAGCGCCCTCCGGCAGATTATATACCTGGCGGATGCGGCGCGGTCGCGCCCGATTGTTCCGGTGGAGGGTGGAGCCCTCAACGGCTGCGCGGATCCACGTGGCGACCAGGTGGGGCCGGCCCGGCCCGTTCGCAGAATACAAAGCGGCGAGCTGTTCCAAAGAGCCAGCAGGTGTGAGCGACGTGACGTGACGCACGCCCGGGCCTTTCAGCGCTGCTCCGCCTGGCCTACGTGCGCTATTTGCACAACTTCCTCGCAGCAGCTAGCTGTTCTTTCCCGCTGACGAACTCGCGCAATACCGTGCGCTCAAACATGACAACTGCAACGCACCACTGCTTGAATTGCACGTATTCTGGAACATACGGCTTGCCCTGCCTGTACGCTGCAAACTGACCATTTTGAGATGTACACAGATTTGTTCGAATCTCAATAGGAATTCATTTCTCAAATGTTCAAATGTTTGTATAGCTTATGAGACTTAACTACGGGGTCATCAGTCCCTAAACTTACAAACTACTTATGAACTAGCTAATACTAAGGACGGCACAAATATCCATGCCCGAGGGGGGAATTCTAACCCCGCCCGTAGTGGCCGTGCAGACCGTGACTGGCGCGCCTATGTCCCCTCGGCCACCGCGGCCGGCAATTCATTTCTGCGATTGGATTCGTGATTTACTGCCAGAGGACGCAGTTCGTGGTAATTGATGGAAAGGCATTAACTAAAACGGAAGTGGTATCTGGCGTTCCCCAATGTAGTGTTATAGGTCTTCTGCTGTTCCTGTCTTTACAAATGATTTAACAAACTGAGAAGGCGTTTTAGTTTGCACACCATGCTGTCATTTATCGCCTAGTGAAGTCATCAGAATATCAAATCCAACTGCATAAAGCTTTAGATTAGATACTTTGTGGTGTCAACATCAGCGATAATTTAAGTGTAAGGTCATCCACGTACTAAAAATTTATTAAAAGTTTACAGGATAAATCAAGGCCATAAAATCAATTAAGGCAGATATATTAGGATGAAAAATTTGTGGGGAAGGTGAACCAAAGACTGCGTTTTATTGGTAGATCACTTAAACAGAACTACTAGAAGCTACCCACATTACTCTTGTCCGACCTCGTTTGGAGAATTGCTGGGCGATGTAGCTTCCTTATCAGGTGGAACTAATGAAGGACATAAAAAAATAGAAATGAAGGCGCTCCTTTTCCACATTATCGCGATATAATGGAATGTCATGGAAATGAGTCGGGGTGGGAGTCATTACATTTCTAGTTGTGGCGACATTTAACGAGATTTTCATCAGCAACTGTCCTATGCATGCTAACATATATGCTATAATATATAGAAACGATCATAGAATACTAGAAATGAAAACTTACAGATTTAGGTATTCGTTCTTGCCGTGCGCTGTTTGAAAATGGGATAGTTTCATGTACTGAATCGTTCCATAATCCTGGAGACTTGCTCCTCAACCGAGTCTAGCGGAACAATATTAATAAAATAAAAATCCTGAGACACTTAGGTGTCATTTATGAAGTACTCAAGGCACGTAGATCTGGTCACGAAAATTTAGAAAGCTGTTCGCAAACCGTCCTCTGATTTTAACATATTTACTCTTTAGGAGACATTTTTGAGGGTTATAGGCCCATGTCTCTTACCGGTCTTATTTCTGCAATCACAGTACAAGGAGGATTCAAAAGCGAGGATGTTTTCTAGTGATGTACAATCGATCTTAGTAGTTCTGAGCCTGCGCATGCTCTTTCATTCACTGCGATTGGAAGAGGAATGTTTCTATAACGGTGCAAAGTGCGTGTAGGTACGTAGACAGATGCTCCACAAATTATTCAAATACGAACAAAATGCAATGCTGGCCGTCTTGCACGTGGACACTTCAAAAACCACTCTGTAGCAATTATGGAAATCACAAGCAACAATAATGCATTTACAATTCCTAAGGAAGAAGAATACGGCATTTTAAGATCAGGGCATAACGTCGCGAGGAAAAGGTCATTAAAAACCTACGACGACCTCACGTTATGGAAGGACCTTCACCTTCCAGGTCAAAGGGACAATCCAAGGTCCACTGAGCAGTTCAGGAAACTCGAGGGAACCCACAGTCATCCCAAATACGAGTCCAGATTCATTCCACATTCCTTGCTTTAAATCAGACATTGATTTAGAGAGACCACAGTCATGTTACCCCAGAATGGCTGGACAGGTATTCTAAGTGCTTAAAATACAAATTGGGCAAGGATACGAAACGTTCAGCTAATTTTTCAGTAACAATTCTAAAATAGCTATGTGTCCGGCAGCTAAGAAAAGTTTGAAATAATCTGTTCATTTATAAATCAATTTGTTTAATTGCTCTATTAATACAAATATTTTGAAACAGCATGCTGCTGTTTTTCTGAAATAATTTTTCTAACTTTGTCTTCCACAAACACAGGAAGGTGCTCTAGTGCTACCCTGAATCCTTTATAACGGATGTTGCAAGAACTAAGATTACATGACAATATGAATACAGAACAGATTCCGGCAATTTTTCATCAATTCTATGGAAACAATGGTATGCAACGTTTCAATTGCAATGGCGTTAATTTTTAAAACACTCGATTAATCGGTAATCACAAAACCGCACAGCAATCTATTAGTCTAGCTCTCTACTGAACTTCACATTAACATGCATGTGAATCTCCTTATGATAGAATACAAGAGAGTCAGATCATGCCATGTTCGAAAATTACTGCTACTGATTTTGGCACACATTCAGTTCTACTGTGACGATTTAGTCAACATTCAGAAAAATATTCTGATCTACATCCCCAGATTTTAGTTTAAGGAATCACTGAAGGTGCTAGAACAATGAGTTCTCAGCATCGTCCAACGTAATGCACCTAACCGAAGCCATTAACTGCTAATAAAAAGTCGAAAAATTGAAAGAGCACTTTACACTTTGATTTGTATGAGAAAATACACTGCAACAGTTCCTTAACGAGGAACATTTCAGTGTGTTTAGAGGTAAAAAGTAAAAGTCAACAATCCAATGATTGGTTTGAACAATACTGTGCTTTACTTGGCATGGTCCTGTTTGGAGATGGTATGACATTGCTTTCCTCCGACCTTTGAATTGACTTAATCAGTTGTAGGGGGCATTACAATTTAACTGATTCCTAACCACAGAGATTAGAAGTAAACTTAAAGATTAAGCTTGTTCTCTAAAAAAACGGCACTTAATTTCCAATCAACCATTTATGCACTTGACAGTCTAGCACGAAAGAATATTTATGGCTACTGCATCCACGATTATGGTCCGTTTTCATAGTTTTAAAAAATGGACCATATATCAGACGAATCTGAAATTTCTATGCCACTTATGACAAAAGTTTTCCGTTCACATTTGACGGGTGTCTACGTGGCTTTCACAGTCTTTTCGATTTCCAGGAGCGTTAACTCACAGTATTAGCACCTCACGTGTGTGACACTCATTATCGTGAACTTGGCAGAAGGCATTGTTAAGCAGCTACGACAGTCGTGTCCTTGCACTGTGCACACTACCAGTACTCATCTATTACAGAGAAGAGCGGGCAGTGTACTGGCACACGTCAGTAGCGCGGCAGTGTCGGTGCACAAGGTCGCGGCGGGCAGTAGGTCGCGACACCTCCGGAAGCTGCGTTATCAGCGGGGGCGGCCGGCTCACCTCACCTGGTAGCTGTGGCTGTGGTCGGTCAGACAGGTGTTCCGGTGGTGTCTCCTCGAGTGCGGCGTCGCGGCGGGCCCGTTGCTGTCGAGTGAGGACTGCCGGGGGGATCAGCGCCGGATAGTTGTAACCCCGCTGTGACGTAACGCGCGCGCCGACCAATCGCGCCGCTCCGCGCCTCGCCGCCGCTCCGCGCAACAAGCGCCCAAGCGCCGCGCCCGCCCGCCCTAAAACTAGCCGGCCCGCCCGCCCGCCTTCCAATTGCCAATTAAAACAATTGGGATGCTTTCTTGGCGGGAACACCGCACTTCTTGCAGCGCCTGTCCGGCAGACGGAAAAAGACTGCAGTGTCGAGCGCTGACCCGCGACCATTATGTAAATTACTGACACCTAGCCTACTCGTGTGATCTACAATCGGCATTCAGCAGTCACCGAGCTGAATAACTGCGGTCTCTTCATTAATAAAAAGTAGCTGAAACCAGCAATTCTACGAACGATTCCTTACCGCCTGGAATTTAATTTTCGTGCTAATTAGAGCGTACGTTATGCGGTAGATCACTTTTTAATAGCTTCTTAAACGTTATTGAAACTATATTGTCGCAAATGTGTGGTGTAGCGGATAAAGGAAAGGGTCCTGGGTTAGAGACCAACCTCTTCCTGCATTTTGATTCAAATATAGTTTTAGTACTTTCTAGATTTATTGAGAATGTTCCGAAGTATTGGATAGTGTATATCCCTGTGTTGCATAGCGTCCACTATAGTGGACGTCTGTTATTGAACATATTTCGTTGCATCTGCGATCCTTTTAGAACTCCTAATGAATGAAGTCCACTCCATGGGACCCTTAGGATAGGTACTGCATTGCAGGAGTCGCCAGTTAAACTGAAAAGCGCCAGTTTTTCACCAGAAGGCAGTAATGTGTCAAGATGGATGGCGTGAAGTGGCAGTGACTTGTTTCGAAATGCATTTCACCAGTTGCAGAAAGAACAGGCAAAGGAAATTTCCTCTAAATGCAAGGATTCTCTACGTCTAAATTTCTTCGAAAGTTTCGATAAGAAAAGGAAAAAACTCATAAGGCTTCAAGTGCACAGTGTCCACATCAGTGGACATGACAATTTTTCCGTGTAGATGGAAAATTGCTATAAATTATTGTATTTTATGCTACTAGACATTGATCTTTACTATATGAACACCATTTCAAAATTTTCTCCTCATTAGTTGGTAATTCATGCATCACAGGATTAAACACACTATGTAAACCTCCAGCCGGAAGTAGTTCATTTTATGCTATTGTACGTGTTTGAGAAGTGCTAAATAAATCACTAAGTCAACCAGTGTTCGTTAGCCACCTACGTCCTACCTCACCACCACGTGGTGATAATTCAGTGCCTCACTGCAATGAGGACATCGGTAACCAAACAAGCTGAGCTGTATAAAATTTTTCGCTATTTCAACAAAATTTCCAAATTCAGAAGGTATTATTACTGAGAACATATGGCAATGATAAGCCTATTTCACATCTAACAGCGCCCATGTAGGACTAGGAGCAGTGAAGAAATTTAATAACATTTCATCTACAACGTTATATACTCTATGGGATCCAATAATACACCTTAATATCTTATTAATGAAACCCTTTTCAAATTCATAATCACTATTGTGCATTTGTGTACGGGTTTTCCAAGGCGCTATACAGATTCGATGTAGAACTGGTACGAAATTACAAAGAAATTTCTTATTTAATTCTCGCTGTTTATTTGAAAATATGCCGTGTATCGCTAGCGTAAGTTATTTTGCAACATGAGAAGCCCTCATTTCATGGGTGACAGAGGTACATTAGCAAACTAAGGCTTTTATATTTAAAGAATATTTTAATATTAATTTATTCAATACCTATGTAGTGTTTACCTGATGGTATAACAACCGAAATCTGTTAAAACAAATTTGCAGAGTATTACACATTTATCTCTTTTGTTTCTTTCAAAACTTTCACGTTAAACTTGTGTATCAATTTACCTAACGACGAAACTCTACAGTGGCTTGAAATTAAGTTGCTGGCGGCATAATGTACTTCAAAAATTTTGTAATACTTCAGAAAAAAATTAATAATTAGGAGAATCATTTAACGTACAAAATTCTCAATAGGTTACCGAATGTTTTCAAGTAATCAGAAATGTACTGATATCCTTAGTTCTAGATACAATTAAAACTTTTCTAAATTGGGTGTTTGCACATTTCAAGAACATGGCGATGGATACTAGCAAGTAAAAAGGGGACAAATTTATTTCTGCAGATTACTAAGCCCTCATTAATTCCTTTTCGTTAGCTGCTTGGCGCATGAATTTCACGACATTGGAAACGTGTCATCAGCTCTGTGGTTCGGAGTTTTCCTCGAGTGGAAATAGCGCGCTGGAGACTAAAGATTACGTTGATAACGTATTGCCTAATGCTGTCTCGCCACTCGATATCTTTATCTCTACGAATCGCAGAGTAAATGTGCTAAAACGTTTTACGTGATATGCCATCGAAAACTAATCATAAAAGTACAAACATTATGTGAAAGCTTTCCTCTTTATAGACGAGAGCTTTCAAGAAAATTTCGAAACACTACATGAAAGTCAGCTCGCATGGTTCATGTGCAGCGATAAAATTTCCTCGAAAGAGTTAATGAAAGTATCCACAGTAAGCCGTTAATACCATATTTCAGTTTTTCGTTGGTGTCACGCAATTACTATAACTCATTTCGCTTCTACATCCCAGAAAGAAAAGCCTAACATATTTCTAACGTAGTATCAGGTTCAAGAAACCCGACTGCAGAACATTAAGACCTAACTGATTTGGTGAGAATCAGTTAAAAACTAGGTGCAAAGACGACTTTTGGAAGTGTTCACATACTTTTATCTAACTTCCATACTAAATATGATTAAGACTAAGGACTGATTAGCTTACGTTATGACATGCGTACCAACAGAGACCCAGTTGATTTTAAATAACAATTATTTACTTTAGCTTTTCTTTCCATAGACATAGGTAATACGGTGTTTCAAACTAGACTTAATGGACTACGTAAAATCTTTTTATAACATCATGCAATTAGGTGCAGATATTAGCATCGTCTAAGGAAAAAATACAATATTGCTTTTAATTTTTTCTAATACCACTTACACATAGTGATAAGCATGCAAAGTTTAATTCTGCATATATTTCCTTTAGTTCTGGTCATAAGTGGAATGTCTAATTTGGACCTGAATGAGTAAAATGTTCTAGAGTTGCGCCATAGCTGTCGTTTACGTGAACAGTGAAAGAAAAACTGATGGGCAGTAAGTTTACTTATGTGATTAACTTGTCGCAAAGATTTCCTGTCAAGGTTCAATTCAAACTGCCCAACTTTTTTCTTTTTTTTTTCTTTTTCTTTTCCTGAGAGTAGCCGGAAGGTGATTCTTCAGGGACACAGGCAATTAACTTGGAGAAACTTAGACAATAAGGTAAATTTGTCACCCTATTAGATGCTTACGTCAGCCTGTTAACTACGGTCTAGTATTACGTAATCACGGAAGTGTGCTAGGTATGGATATTCGACGAGACGTTGCGTTAAATGATTTTGTCTTGTGAACCAGAAACGAATATTTGATGAATAACTTCACAGGCAATTCATAAAATGCTAGTCTATGGTAAAGTAAGATAATGAAGACTCCTGAAAATGTAGAGATGCTAACTGTGGACTGAGAACTCACGAGGGATATAAACGTCCCCTCACTACTGAGGGACAACAGACACAGCAGTAACTGTTCGTCAACCTGGTAAAGGGTGCGTGCGACCGTTTAACGGCTATTCTTGTCCAGCCGCGTCACTCGTAGCAGCGATTCCAGAATGCGCGTTTACACTAAGCGACAGGCACAGGGAGCCACGAAAATAATGCTCAGTATGTACTCTTCAGTGAAAGAGTGGTTCACAAGTCAACCGTTGACATGTTCGTACATAGGTTATTCGTCGATTCCTATGTGCTCGTAATCCGCAGCAAAGGCTTTGTCAATAGCATTGACATTTGAACTCTAGTCGCAACTTTGACATGCTGCTGAAAATAACCTCACTCCGGAAAAGCATAGGTGCGCAGTTATTGCATACAGTCACACTAACATTCGTAAACTATTCTTGTATTGCCTTTATACGTGGCTGGTGGTACACTTCGTACGCATACATGCAAGCGTTTTATACATCTGGTAGTTTGTACAAAACTTATCTTTTCAGTTAGTACTTTTAACTAGGAATATAAGTTCTTCAAAATTTCTCCATTGAGCTTATGCTTAACCTTTCAATAACGCGAAATTCGTACAACAAACTAATATTTTGGAAGTTTTGTACAACGTTGATGCGATTGCAAAATTAAAAACACTAGCTTTTATATTCTTAATTGCAGGTGAACTGTATCAACATCATGGTAATTCAATTGCACTTAGATTTTTCAAACAAAATTGTTATTCTGAATCAGTTAATTTATCGATGTTTCTTCCGCACGGAAGGTAAACTTTGGAAACTTTAATTACACAATTAATAGATCAGCGTTTCCTCTTTCAGCAAGAAAAAATTGGGTGCTACCTCTTGTCCCGAATACTTTTAACCCTCATTCGGTTCTTTAATTCAGAGAGAACTTGTGTACAAGTTAACAGTTTGGTTACGAAATGCTATTTCAACAACACTTGTCTGCATTTATAACATATTCCCATTAGGTTTTAATGTCCACCCTCCAGTCGTTCATGTGTCGTTTCAAATTTGACAAAGAAGTTCTTTAAGTTTGCTGCTTCACCCAAAGGCGCCAAGCATTTCGCAATTGCCTCTAAGTGTTCTACATTTGGCCGCGATTCAACAAACACGATTCCAAAATAAATACAATAGACCAATTCCAAGTGACCGAGAACACCTGGCGAGTGTGCTGATAATTTCGCAACGAGCCACTTTCTGCTTTGTTACTTGTTAATTGAATCTTGCTAGTATTTCAAGAACACGAAATGTTAATATTTCATTCTGATCTACACTAAAGGATATATTTTTTTCTATAGGTAAAATCAGATCCTAATACTATCAATGTTCTCGAATAGGATACTATGATCCTTTATTGGATGTATGAAAACAGCTGTATTGTACCATGTGTTACAGTTTTAGTTCAATTACCTTCGATCACCTTGGTGATCGATGGCAGGCTCGACAGATATGAAGTTTAAATTGCGGAGATGCGCATACTCGCATTCTTAGGAAGTGAGGTTGAAGTTCTCTTTAGGTATTCTGTACTACTCGACAAAAGGGAAACACTGAAGATGTTGTCTAATGTCAGTTCATCTTCGTATACAACAACGGTTACATCAATGCTCAGGTATTCTGTGAGGCGCTAGGTCAGAGAGTGCATTACTGCTGATAGCATTTGTTTTAACCAGATTTTAAGGTTATGTAAGGGGGCGGACACACAACAGTCGGGACTGTAACTAGAGCCTTTAGCGATGAATTCTGATTTGACTGCATCACATCTATGGTCCTATTAGAGTCTGAAGAGACTCCAGTTTTATTAGGGAGTGCTGAATTTTTGCCTTATGCGTCGCCGTACTGCTCCCGCAGCCGCCATTATGGTTTGGCGAATTCGACAAAATATGTCTATCGTTTACTGGCGTTAGAGGTGGGGTGGTATTCGATTCCAATCTCGCCTCCCTCCCCCGTGTACGTAGATGTACAAACAGCACATCCAGAGCCTCTCATTCGATGCAAAGTAAGCAGCAGCGCTAATAGATGGGAATGGTGCCAACAGAACTGATTTCATCAGCTTTCTTAATTCACATGTATTTCAAATCATGTGATCTTCGCGAAGTGTTCTCTATTTCACTGCGATATCTCTGGTCCTCCTCGCATTTCGGATGGCCACCAGTGTAATATCTGAGCACTGGTTTCTCTCTACGTGCCAGTCCAGCGTGCAAAGGTCGAAATATAGTCAAAGTGGTTCTATGAACCCTGCCTGCCACATGTGTATAGTACAGTAATGTCGATCAACGGTACTGGTAATTATCCTGATGGAACCGGATCAGCTGATTTACAGTCAATTTGGAAGAAACGTATCTGGTAAGATTGTGATAATGCATTAACTATTGAGTAAAATATGTTTCCAATATCAGTGTCTTCATCCGCAAACTTTGTCCAAGCGTTCACTTCGACCTATCGACCTGAATTAAAAAACGTGCTGCACACAACGCAACCCGCTTCCGGTGTCCACCGCAAATACGATGAGGTCAGAGTCAAGTTAGGAACAAGTAATGGTCACCTGCAGAGCTGTTTGGTTTAAATACTTTTCGCCTGATCTATCTTTCTTCCCAGGAGGCAAAGTTCCTCGAATTGTTTCGAGGTGTGAACTTTAAAGATGCCCTTTTACTTCGTTTGACTTTTACAGAAGCCCTTTGTAATTAGGTCCTGCAGACGGTAAACTGCTGTTGAAGTTGGAGAAAGTTTCCCTGTTGTGGACGGCTGTCGCGGTCCACAGTGGTTTACAGTTTTGCTAAGTTAAACTGCTGTGAAAGCTACGTCCTTGGTGCTTTTTTATGTACACAATTTCTATTCCTCCTCGGTTGTAGACAATTTTTTTCAGTAATATTTTATATTCCGAAGCAGTGATGTTTGAGCGCGATTTCAGAGTCAGGAATGAAAGTTAATGACGATTTATTAGCAATACTAAGTGCTTCGCAAAACATCTGCAAGCCAATATGATGGTGAGTATAATGTATAATATAAATTACATCGCTGCAAAGTACAAAAAACTAGCAAATAGTGAATACACTAAGGTGATGAAAGTCATGGAATGGCGATAAAAAGGAAAAGCAGATTCGTTTGAACACACGGTGCTGTACTAGGCATGGTCTTGTTTGGAACTGGTATGCCGTTACCTTCCTCCGACCTCGAACTGACTTATCCAGTCATGGGGGGGGGGGGGGAGACCAAGTTGCTGTTCTACATTTTTCACATAAGCTCCCGTGGCAGAGCAGCCTAGCGCATTGAGGCGCTATGCTCCGATGCGCGAGGCCGTTCCGTTGCGGGTTGCAGGTTCGAATCCCCCCTCGGGCATGAATGTTAGTGCTGTCTTTAGCACCATGTAGGTCATAAGTAGTTTGTAAGTTTAGGTATTGGTGACATCGCAGTTAAGTCCCATAAGCTTCACAAACATTTGAATATTTGAATCACATAAGCTGGGGTTTGGTTGAATAGGGTGACTAAACTGTTAAGGTTATCAGTCCCCGGAGGTGAGGGGAAGAAGTGATGATAGGAAAGGAGGGGAGGAGAAAACGGAGGGAGGAAGGAAAATTGCATTAGCTCGGGGGCCTGTGCTCGCTACGCGCGTACTCACGAAAGAACTGATCCTCCTGGGGTTTTCACACAAGAAACATTGCCAGAGGTTAAAGAAGTGAAAAGTGACAAATCCTAGAACCTGGCGGGGATTGAACCCGCGGCCTTTGGATTCACAGTCTGCCACTACCACTGTGCTACGGCAGTGGTAACGTGTCTATTTCGACGGTTCGAAGTTTCCGAGGCGAGAATTTAGACAACGTGAAATGGCAGTTGGTGCTAGACGCGCGGGGAGCAGTTTGTCATTAATGGACTATGGTAAACGATTGAGTGCCTTTGGTCGCAGCATATCTGAAACGCCTCTCCTGAGCTGCGACCATATGTTGAAACTGAGAATATTTGAAGATTGCCTTGGTTTCAGATCGTAAGAGCTGATAACGTTAGAATGTGGCAAACTCAACCATGGACTCTTGATACGGGCAGTATTCTAGATCGGCTTTTTCATCGAATCTGTCCTCTCGACAACTCAACCGACCTCTGACTGGAAATGGCTGGCATACTTCGATACCATTAACTGCTATTCCTGGACAATGTTGCAAAACTATGGTATTTTTGTTGACTGTGCATCATGTTATGAACCAAAATTGTTCGCGAATAGTCAGCGACAAGATTGACAATTTCAATGATTTGGCACGCCATCAATCCCGTCGAATTATAGATAATCCAGGTCAGTGCACAAGTTCCTCAGGCAGCCTTGGTCTATTCCAAGAAGGGACTTCCAACAACATAAGTCCATGGCAGGTCGAGTTGCTGCAGTCCTCTGAGCAGGAGGTATGCTGTGACTTATTACCATAGTATCACTAATCCGATATATCGAACATACCGAAATAAATTCATTGGGAAATTTTTAACAGTGTGCTGGACTGGATCAAACCCGGATTTCTCCGCTTAGGGTCAGTGGTCGCCTTAATTAGGATATCTGGCCACATGTCCCGCCCTTCCCAAATTCTCGACAAATTTGACACTAGAAGGTAGTGCCGCCTGCTCATTACTATCTCTTGTTCGCAGCCTAACTATTTCCGCAAGGGATTGAGCGTATTTGTGCATAAGCACAGAAATGATCAATAGCGCTGAGGACAATTATTGATATGGTGTTTCTTTCGGACACGTAGGAAAGAGCAGACACCATATCAGTGTATCAGTCGTGTGTATCACTCGCAAATGGTAAAATCAAATCGAGCAGCGAGCGTAATAGTACTACCATCGCCGTTTTTCGAGATCGTAGTTTCGAAACGTTGAGACGCAACAGTATTTGTCAATAAGAATTTATTTTTTCGGGCCATAATGTCGCTATAATTGACCACTATTCGTCTCTTGATTGTGGCACGAGCCCGTAACGCTGAAGGCACCAGGGAAGTGAGATTTTTCGATAAGCAACTATTCTCTATTTGCGAAATCTGCTGACTGGCTGCAATTCTTAAAGTGGTCTATTTTAAGAAACTTTTGTACCAGACCGGGATGTATAACCCGGTTCTTGCGGGAGATCTGGGTTCGAGTCCCGGTTCGCCAAAGATTTTCATTTGTCGAAAACAGACCACCGAAGTACAGCCGAAGTCGGTAGATTTTGCAAATCGAGAATAAATAATTGATTAACTACATAAATACTCCGCAAGCCACATTGCAGTGCATGGCAGAGGATTTAGCTAACCGCTTTTATGATGTTTCTCTACAGTTCCATTCTCTAATAGCTCGCGGAAAAGGAACACTTAAATCTTTCCGTTTTCTATCTTATTTTCATGATCATGTCTTCCTATGTAGGTGGGTGAAAACAAAATATGTTCGCATTCGGAAAGTTGGTGAAATAAATTTTGCAAATAGATCTGGCCGCAATGAATAACGCCTTTCTTTTAATGATTTCCACCCCCAACTCGTGCATAATTTCTATGACACTCTCCCCTCTATATCGCAATAGTACAAAACGAGCTGCCCTTCTCTGAACTGACTGTCAGTCCCACTTGGTGGGGATCCACAAAACGCAGCAATACTATAAAAACAGGACTCACAAGTGTAGTGTAGTCAGTTTCTTTAGTAGAACTTTTGCATCTTCTAAGTGTTCTGCCAACGAAACGTAGTCTTTGGTTCGCCTTGCCTACAATACCTTCTGTGTGTTCTTTCCAATTTAATTTCTTTGTAACTGTTACTCCTAGGCATTTAGTGGAATTTATTGCCTGTAGTTTTGACTGATTTACAGTGTACTTTAAGTTTAACGGGCTTCTTTTAGGGGTCATATAGATGACTTCACACTTTTCGTTATTAAGGGTAAAAAATGTTTAAATGTTTGTAAAGCTTATGGGACTTAACTGCGGGGTCATCTGTCCCTAAACTTACAAACTACTTATGAACTAACTTACTAAAGACAGCACAAACAACCATGCCCGAGGGGGGATTCGAACCCCCGACGGGAAACGGCCTCGCGCATCGTAGCATAGCGCCTCAATGCGCTCGGCAGCTCCGCTTCTATTAAGGGTCAGTTGCCATTTTTTTTGCACCATGCTGATATCTAAATCATTTTGCAGTTGATTTTGATCTTACGTGACAGCATCATCCGCGAACAGTCTAACAGCTACTCAGATTGTCTCCTAACCGGTTTACAAAAATAGTAGAGGCCGTGTAACACTTCCATGGGGAACGCCAGATATCACTTCTACTCAATGACTTTCCGTCAGTTACAAAGTACTGTCCTGTGACAGGAAGTCAGAAATTCAATCCCAGTATTGTGGTGATGGGATTCCATAAGCACGCAGTTTAATTAGAAGACTGCCTGTGAGTTACAGTGTGGAAGGCCTTCTGGAAATCTAGAAATACGGAATCTATTTGACATCCCTTGTCCATAGCACTCTTCATATGTGAATAAAGAGCTAGTTGTGTTGCACAAGTATACTTTCTGAATCCGCGTTGACTACGGGACAGTAGGTCGTTCTCTACGAGGTAGTTCATAATATTTCATGAAATTACACTCCTGGCCATTAAAATTGCTACGCGACGAAGATTACGTGCTACACGCGCGGAACTTAACCGAAAGGATGAAGATGCTGTGATATGCAAACCATTAGCTTCTCAAAGCATTCACACAATGTTGGCGCAGGTTTGACACCTACAACGCGCCGACAGGAAAGTTTCAACCGATTTCTCATACGCAAACAGCAGTTAACCGGCGTTGCCTGTTGAAACGTTGTGATACCTCGTATAAGGAGGAGAAATGCGTACCATCACGTTTCCGACTTTGATAAAGGTCGGATTGAAGCCTATCGCAATTGCGGTTTATCGCATCGCCACACTGCTGCTCGCGTTGGTCGCTATCCAATGACTGTTAGCAGAATTGGGACTCGATGGGCAATACGGATTGCCGTGCTGGATCCCAACGGCCTCGTATCACTAGCAGTCGAGATGACAGACATCTGCATGGCTGTAACGGATGGGGCAGCCACGTCTCGATTCCTGAGTCAGCAGATGGGGACGACAACCATCTGCACGAACAGTTTGACGACGTTTGCAGCAGTATGGACTGTCAGCTCAGAGACCATGGCTGCGGTTACCCTTGACGCTGCATCACAAACAGGAGCGACTGCGATGGTGTACACAACGACTAACCTGGGTGCACGAATGGCAAAATATTTTTTCGGATGAATCTAGGTTCTGCTTACAGCGTAATGATGGTCGCATCCGTGTTTGGCGACATCGCTGTGAACGCACATTGGAAGCGTGTATTGGTCATCGCCATACTGGAGTATCACCCTGCGTGGTGGTATGGGGTGCCATTGGTTACAAGTCTCCGTCACCTCTTGTTCGCATCGAAGGCACTTCGAACAGTGGCCGTTACATTTCAGATGTGTTACGACCCGTGGCTCTTCATTCGATCCCTGCGAAACCCTAGATTCAGCAGGATAATGCACTACCACATGTTGCGCGACCTTTACGGGCCTTTCTGGGTACGGAAAATGTTCGACTGCTGCCCTGGCCAGCACATTCTCCTGATCTCTCGCCAACTGAAAACGTCTTGACAATGGTGGCCGAGCAACTGGCTCGTCACAATACGCCAGTCACTACACTAACTGTGGTATCGTGTTGAAGCTGCATGGGCATCTGTACCTGTACACGCCATCCAAGCTCTGACAATGCCCAGGCGTATCAAGGTCGTCATTACGGCCAGAGGTGGTGATTCTGGGTACTGATTTCTCAGGATCTATGCACCCAAATTGAAAATGTAATCACAGGCCAGTTCTAGTATTTGTCCAATGAATACCCGTTTATCATTTGCATTTCTTCTTGGTGTAGCAATTTTAATGTTCTACAATCCTGCTGCAGACTGACGTCAATGATATTCACCTGTAATTTTGTGGATCACTCCTATTGCCTTTTTTGAATATTTGCGTAACATGTGCAACTTTCCAGTCTTTGGGTACGAAACGTTCTCTGAGCGAGTGGTTGTATATGAACTAGGTATGGGGCTATTGCATCAGCATATGAAACTAATTGGTATACAACCGGGACGGGGAGACTATGCTGTGGACCATCTATGAGTGTTGCTTTGGAACAGACAGTTCACAGTAAGGTAGCGTTTTGGGTCATCGGAGTGGCGTTAGTCATTGAAGAGTGGGTGGTGCGGCTTTAACGACCGGTGGCAGGGTGCAGGGTGTAGGACAGGACAGGGTGCGGTGGGCGGATCGATGGCAGCAAGGTCAGGGCGGCGGGCCCGGCTGCCTGCCCCTGCGGCTGCAGCTGCAGCTGCGGCTGCCCTCTTCTGCACAGATCGATGACGTCAGCTGCACCGCTGCCAATAGCTGCGCCCCTCGCGACCGTCTTACCGTTCATCACAATTCGGAAAAGTTCCAATTAAATTACAGGTCTTTTACTACATCAGCATATTCACCGTTAGCTTACGAAAAGTTACCCATAGGAAGGCTGTCAGTTCATTGTGTTGTTCACACAGTGTGGTAAATATAGGAAAGGTTGGGGAAATGCCAGCCGACTATATTATAACCCCATATTGCTTCAACAAGCCTTTCAATATAACAATTGGAAGTAGGGGAGCAGTGGGAGAAAATAGTTCGGCACCGTACGGGGGATATTGTCTGGTTCACTCACGGGTCAAAATCAGACCAAGGCGTTGGGGCCGGGGTATACGGGGTGCAGCTAAGACTGGAGGGCGTCATATCTCTAGGGAAACTGGCCTCAGTATTCCAGGCCGAAATCACTGCCATCAGGGCGTGTGTGGAGAATTTGCGTAGGTGCTACAAAGACCGTAGCATCTATATTCAGACAGCCAGGCAGCCCTGAGATCACTGGCAGCTCCTGCAGACCTTGTTGCAGAATGTCACAGGGATCTGGTGGAGCTAGGGGAAAGCAATAGAGTAAACCTATTGCGGGCCCATGGCCACTCGGGGATCAGTGGCAACGAACATGCCGACATTAGTCAGGATGGGGTCAGAGACTCCATTTATTGGACCGGAACCTGTTCTGAAAATCACCAAGGCAATGATCAAATTGGAGCTACGTAACTGGCTCAAAAGAAAGCACGCAGAATATTGGATCAAAGTCCATCAACAAAAACATGGAAAGGTAATGATGCCAAAGCCATGTTTTAAAAGAAGCTCTGCAATCCTGGGCCTGAACAGGAGAGAGATTAGGCTCCTAGTTGGATTGCTAACAGGCCGTGGGAATTTCAAAAAACACCTACATACAATGGGAATAACAGAAGAGGACCCTAAATGTAGGATCTGTGATGAGGGTGATGAAACTGCATCACATCTAATCTTCGAATGCATTGCATTGGAGAGTAAAAGGCACAGAACATTTGGGATAACCAGACCCGAAGAAATTGTGTCTAATAAAGAACTGGTAAAGGAACTCCTTGTACTGTTCAAGGGCATTGGTTGGCTTTACTAGATATACAGGGAGCGATACCGTATAATAAACTTAGTTTATGTGCGGGCAATGGCGGGTTGGACCAAGACTGTATTGGCTTCCCTGAGAAAAATCAGTCATTGTATTGTTGCTGTGGTCCTCAGTCCAAAGGCTGGTTTAACGCAGTTCTCCACGCTACTCTATCCTGTGCAATCCACATGACGATTTTAACACCCCCCCCCCACACACACACACACTTCAGTCCAATACAGATTTTCTTTGATGTCTAAGAATCCTTTAATAGTCAAGTTATCCAGAAACGTCTCCCCATTTATGTTCAGTACCACCTCAATTATGCAACGTATCCCTTTTTTAGGCTGTAGCTTCCCATTTTTCTTAAGTCTTCGTCCGCGTTTCACTCCCGTAGAAGGGGAGGCAAAAATATTTTCCGGCCCGAATCAGTCCAGGAACAGTATTCCACACGCCTAAATTCAGAAGTTCCAGTGTTCCCAATTCTAGATGTTTGGAGCTTCAGATTTCGTTTTTTCTTCGGCAAATAGCAATGTAGCAGGATACAGTATATGTCGAGTTGCTTAGCACGTTACCTTACTGTATATTGTCTCAAAAATTATTCGAGCATGTCAAAATGGTTGCAATATAACACGTCTATAGCATTACCAATCCAATGAGCGTTTCATATCTGCTTCGGTGAAGGAGTGAATGACTACGAACGTCAAGCACGCACGTTCGAACCTGTTTCATTTTTAAAATTTATTTTTAATATAGGATTGTGTAACTATTTTAAACCTTAATCTGCTACAGATTCTGCAGTTTTAGGCTTTTCTATGTTCCACTTCTTCCAAAAGACTGTTTCACGATAGTCTAGTTTTTAAACAAATGGCCATAATAAAATCAAATTTTGTGTATTTGTAATTACTTTGAGCGTCACCTCGTGTGTATATATAGTTTTCAGCTAAGAAACGTGTCATTTGATTGACAAATACCAAATTCGAAGTAGTTCTAAAGTCGGTACACAATCTGATTTGCCCGAAGTCTTATTTACATTTAGTTTTTTTCCAAATGCATGTTAGTTTTTTGCTAAATTCGTTCTTTTTCAAAAAAATAATTTGATTTCAGAAATCTAATTTGAAAAATTCGGTGGTGTATTTTGCCAAATGTGTTACTTCGAAATATGAAGTTTTGTTCAAGTTCAGTACGTTAACCGTTGGTTCAGTTGTTTTTACCAAAGATGGCTAGTCCTCTGGCCGAACGCGCTGGGCTACCGATTGAACAAAAACTGGAGAAAGGGTTTTAGCCTGTCTTACTCCCTTCTCAGCCAATTCTTCCCTCATGCTCTTCGACGCAAATAATTTTTTGTACAAATACGTAAATAACCTTCCGTTCTCTATATTTTACTCTTGACTTCAGAATATTCCAGTTAACATTGTCAAATTCCTCAAAGTCTACAAAAACTTTAAATGTAGGTTTACTTTTCCTTAATTTAAGTCTTAAAGTGAGTATTGCCTTCCGTATTTTATTTCTCCTAAATCCAAACTGATCTTGGAGGTCAGCTACCAGGTATACCATTATTCTGTCAACAATTCTTGTAAAAAATTGCAAGTATGACTTCTTATGGTTCTGAAACTGTCAGACCTGACTGCGTCTGCTTGTTTTATTACGTGTTTTCTATTTTATTACAAACCAGGGGCAGAATTTCTTCTGTATGCAGTATAAGTGTTGTAATGCCAAGCAAAGTAGAACCAACGGAAAATTTATGTATGGGGAAAATTGATAAAGACGCCAGCATTCAAGAACATTTTTTGCTTTCGATATAGGGAGTTAAAATACAGTACATCAGCGGCAACTTAAAACTATTTGCTACATTAAATCCGGGAGTCCCGCTTTTTGCGAGCGGTGCCTTGCAAATTCGGCCATCCAGACACGCTTTCCATCGACTAAGTCGCACCTGCCACACAATTATCCCACTTGTTCGCTTCATAAACCTGTATCCCACAAGGTACGTTAAGTGCTTCGTGCAGCTGCACTCAAATTGTCGAATTGCAGTCCGACACGATATTTGTCAAACTTAATCTTCTTATAAATCAGATCAATCTCATCCGTGAGAGAAAACAGTACTCTGGCACCGCGACGTAATGCTGAATTGAACTCTGGCTGTATCCAGGGGGTCCAACACAAAGGAGGCAGGGATTACTGGTCAGAACGGCTCTGATCAGGACTAGTCGAATATACTCGAGTAAGACCTCACTGCCATTTCAATCCTAAAGCTGTCTAGACATTCAGACACCTCAGCAGAATTCAAGCCGCCAAAGGATATTTTTTTTTGGGGGGGGGGGGGGATTAGGGCGCAAAACTAAGAGGTCATAAGCGCCCTTGCCCGTGCTTATTAGGAACAAAGACTAAAAGCGATACAATTATGCTACGAGAAAAGGTAAAGAATCAAGGACAACAGAATCCTCAAGCGAAGGATTTTAAACTACTTTCGCCATATTGGTACGATGTATAACGCGATCAACAGAACGCGTGTCATCCACTAAAACGTCAGTTCTGGCGATAGACTGTCTTACTATATTAGAAACGGGCACTGGAGCAGAAGGTGGTGTGCAGTCAACGGTTCGGAGCAGCAACCACACAGTGGAGCAGGGTCGCCTCTTAAGTGGCGGTGGCTGACCCGACATCGGCCTGTGCGCAGCCGGGTGAGAATGACCTGCTCGCGGCGAGAGGGTCGAGTGGCAGTCGACCAGGCAATAGGGAGAGGCTTAACTCCCTAAGTTTATTTCCTTGAAGGCAAGACCAATGCGCATGCCAAAGTGAGACCACACGTTCAGAAACGATGGCACGAAGGTCAGCTGAAGGGACAGAATACGTAGCAGGGCGTGGGAGGAGGGCCGCACCCTTTGCGACAGCATCGGCAGCCTCATTCCCTGACACTCCAACATGATCCGGGACCCGAAAGAACAGAACAGTGGCGCCATTGGCAGTAAGTGAGTGAAGGCACCGTTCGATTCCTTGCACTATGGGGTGGACGGAATATAGAATGCATAGGCTCTGGAGTGCATTCAGTCTGAGTATATAACGTTTAGAATGCTGGTGTCGCCTGATGTATTGAGTGGCATAATAAATGGCGAAGAGCACCTCCGTAAAGATCGAGTAGTAGTCTGGGAGACCATACTGCAAAAAGTCAAGCACCCGACACCACGGTCAGTCTGAACCAACACTGTAAATGAAGCTGTGAGCTACAAACAGGTCAGCTGTAGTCTTTGAGAAGCGAATGGAGGTCAAAGTTGACAAGGACCTCGGGACAGAACCAGGGCGGGGAAGATTTCGCTACCGTCGGGATCTTGGTAGGGAGCGTAAAGTCAAGTTACCGAAGAAGTTTACGAAAACGGACTCCGGGAGGTAGTAGAGAAGAACTCTGCATAGTGATCAAGGGAATCATCAAAAAAGTTTTACAGGATGGGCGGTCACGCATAGATATCAGCCGACTCACTAAGGAGCACCTCCCCAGAACGACAGCGGCAATGCAGCAGAGGCACTCTACAGGGCTTGTGTAGAAAGCCCCTGTTGCTAAACGAATCTGTTGGTTGTGGATCGTGTTAAGACGGCTGATGAATAGACAACGCATCTGTACTTTCGAGCGGACAAGAGATCGGTACCAGCGGAGGACCGTGGTCCGATCCGCTACCCACGAGGTACCGCACAACACAGAGCATTAATGGTTACAGCGAGCTGCTAAGTGAGACATAGGAGTACCATTAAAGTTTCCTATATATTAGTCCCAAGAATTTTGTAGCGTCTACGAATGGAAGAACAACTGGTCTGATTTGGAGGGAAGGAGAGAAATTCTGTACACCGCCACAAATTCATAGAAACCGTCTTGTCTGTGGAGAAGCGAAAGCCGTTGTTGATGCTCCAGAAGTAAATACGGTCGGGACATCTCTGAAGACGCCGTTCAAAGAAACAGGTTCGTCGAGAGCTGCAATAAATTGCAGTCATCTACGATGAGAGAAGCTGAGACGCCCGGTGTGAGACAGTCCCTAATAGAATTAATTGCTCTAGCAAACAATGACGCTCAACACTAAGCCTTAAGGTAACACTGTTCTCCTACAGGAAAGTTAGAAAGGGTTGAACCCACACGCACCCGAAAAACACTGTCTTAAGAATTCCCGAATAAAGGCTGACAGGTGACCATGTGGGTAGAGTGCCAAGGATACCCATCCTCCAGCAGGTGTCATATGCCTTTTCAAAATCGAAAAATACGGCCACTTTTTGGCACTTCTGCAGAAAATTATTCATAAGTTGGTAGGATGACTAGCTGATCGACTGCTGGACGGTGCTTACGAAAACCACATTGTGCCTTGGGATTACGAGATTCGAACCACCATACCAATCGACCATTAATCTTACGTTCCACCTTGCAAACGCTACTGGTGAGGGAGATTGTAGCTGTAAGGTAGATATTTATCTTTTCCAGGCTTAGGTAGACGAATCATAATGGCTTCACGCCAGCACCGAGGAAACTTGCCTTCCGTCCAAATGCGGTTGTACGTTCGAAGAAATTGCAGGCCCTAATCCGCCAAAGGTGTATGGAGGCTAGAGCCGTTAAGGGCTACATGTAAGTGATCCGATATGGTTCAGAAAGAGTCAGCTTATTTCTTAAGTCAGCATCTTCAGGAATGAAAGAATTCATCTTTGTTGTAAAAGGTTAGAGGTCTCCCCGCCCAAGCTATCACGCTCGCTCCACCTATTCTAAATTTCTCAGTAGGACTAGAACCTTCATGGAGAAGCCTTTAGCCACGAGCTATCTACGTTATCTACCCAAGTCACATTCTAGTGTGTTGCAGAGTACTTATACAGCTTCTTTCCTGATCCAAGGCGAATGATGTGAAATTTATCAGTGAAATTTGAGAATAAGCCGCAGATTGTTCTGAGGATAGTAATGTTATGTGTTGGTGCGAAGCAATGCCTTTCTCGAAACAGTTCAGTAGAAATCAAGTTTTACACAAGGTTGTGAAAAATGTTCATGTGAAACGGTTTTGGACTGGTCAACTGCTAGTGCTAGATATTTTGTCACCATTTTTACTTCGAACATTAGTTTTAAAATTTTTCTGTCTTACATAGACATTTTCATAGAAATCTTTAACGACGCGTTTCGGAGATTCCATCATCAGACGTGTATCTTGGTGACTTCAACCACTCACACCAGATACTTTGATGTTACAAGCTGTAGGTAGTCTGCACATGTCTGACAGTTTTTAACATCCATGTAAAGGTATCTTCTGTGAGTGGCTGAAGTCACCAAGAGATACTAAACTGATGGAATCTCCGAAACGTGTCAAAGAATGATTTCTATGAATGTTTTGCGAGCATTCAGCATACCCGCACCACTACCAATTATATGTATGGTCGCCTGCCTATCGCGATTTATGTCGCACTTACAGAAGTACAATCAACTTTTAATTCTCACGTTATCTAGACGCCAACGAATGTCATTGCCACATTTAACTGAACTTCAAACCGTGATCTCTGCAACGGATAATTATTAGATAAAATTTATCTACCTTAGTGCCAAGTTCGGCCTGTTCATGCAAGTTGTATCTATAGAAATGACCTCAGAAACCTGCCATAAAACTCTTAAACTTTATATAAAACCCAAACGATTCATATAAAGAAGTCATTAATTTCAGTCCAATTGACATGTGTAGAAGTAATCTATTTGCTTTAGTTCATTGTTCAAACTTTACGACAAAGATTAAAACTTATGTTTAATTTGCATGGAAACTGACGATGTTTCGAGACAAAACTATCCTATTTTACGGTAGACAGGAATCTAGCATCAAGAGTCACAAAATGGCGACTCCTCGTTGCGTTTTCGAACATTCATTACAGTGCTACGTTTTTCCTCAGAAGTTTCGAGCACTGAACGTTTTCGAAAGGGCGTGAAAGAGATCCTATCTCACCAATGATGTGGGTAGAAATGTTAAGGGGAACGTTGATGAAAAGTACTATTTCAAAATGCACCAAATCTACAGTTTGAGGTAGTGTAATGAAATTTCGTAGCACGCTTTACATGAAAGTAACATTAAAATATAAAATCCTTTGTTTATACATATGTATAACTTTTTTCAGTGAAATTTGAAGTTTTATTTAAAAATAGTGTTTCTACAAAAATTTGTTTCATCTTTTTATATGTTATAAACTTCTCTTATGAGGTTTTTGGAATAGGTCAAATGAGAATTTTCATAATTATAATTGCACAAGTACAATTTTAAATTCATGCAAAATTCCAAGCACTTTGCCCCATATTTCATCTTGCAATCAGAATTTCAAAGTTTGCTCTTGAGACAACATTTATTAGATTTACAGAAATTCTCGCGACGTTCCCATCATAAAATACAACAACTGCGTCATATGTTGCATTTCTGACAACTGTAGCAGAGGCAAATGGGTTTTTAGGGCATCGTTTCCATATGAGTAAATTTAGAGACTCATTTGGATTCTGGGTTTTGCCATTAACACACAGAGGTGCAGGATCGGCCAGAAACGAAGATTCATCACTGAAGTATGCATCAATCACTTCATTTTTCGCTAGGAGCTGCTAGGATACGAGTTGCTATTTCAGCAGATGGTCTTATTTCGGAGGTAGCCTCATTTCTGGTTTGTCGTTTCAAACGCAGTTATACAGTTTTTACACACACACACACACACACACACACACACACACACACACACACACACACACACACACACACACACACACACACACAGTGGCATAACTGAATGAAGAAAGAATCGAACACTTGTATAATTAATAGAAACGATCCCAGAGACGGATTTACGTCTCAAAATATGTCAGACATTGATAAATCTGAAGCATTTGTGGTGCGGCCGGAAATCGAACCCGGATCTCCATGCTTACTAGGCAGACGTCTTAACCGTTAGACTACCACACCACTAACGATTACGGCGCCTTGGAATAGTCTACGTACGATTTCCCTCCACATCACAAACTTTAATTCAGCTTCTGTGTTCCAAAGATAAGGGAAATCGTACATAGACTATTCCAAGGCGCCTTAATCGTTAGTGGCGTGGTAGTCTAACGGTTAAGACGTCTGCCTAGTAAGCATGGAGGTTCGGGTTCGATTCCCGGCCCACCACAAATTTTAATTCAATGCTTCAGATTTATCAATAACTTGCATAATTCTCCATCAATATATCTAGACAAAAAATTGCTTCGTCATAAGCGATACAGCTAGTTTATTATTGTTTATAAGATACGGAACAAAGGCAAAGATGATCGATAAAACCAAAGAGTATGTATCACGGCCTGGGTTGTATCCCGCTGATTCAAAACGTGGGCGTTGCAGGGAGGCCGCGTCACAATTTTCAGGCACTTCGGATGCGATTTCAACATTGAAACTTTGGGAACTTATTGTTCACGAGTTGTAATAAAAATAAAAATTGACATTTGTCGGCTTCATCAACGTCCCTCTTAAGCTTCATGTCTGATATGGCCGCTGACCAGAGATGGGCACAATTCCGTTAATCGTTAATTAACGGACGTTTTGAGTAACGGATTAACTTTTAAGTTAATTAAAAAAACTTTAACGAACTAACTTCCGTTAATTTGCCTGAAGTCCGTTCCGTTAATCCGTTACTTTTGTACCCATTTGCCGCATAAATTATGCTCCTATCTGTATGCGGCTACGCCCACGCTATGCTTTGAATCACTTCCTGGAAGCGAGCGGTTGATCAGAACGGTGCCGCAATACCCGAACAGCGGAAATGGGGGCCCAGGGGAAACCCACAACAGTGTAGGCCTGCTCCAACTGAGGGAAAACCGCGACTGCGTATACCTGCGCCAAGTGAGTCTAGAAAGGAAGAAAGATTAATAGTAACGTGTCTTGTCAGTGATCTGTACTCGCCGGTAGTAGGTTGCTAAGTTCGCATTAAGTGCACCTTTCTCTAGTGGAAGTGGTGTGTCTTAAGAAGATCTGTGTGTGAAATTGTTATGGGCTCAACAGTTGATGGAAATACGTGGCCACATATAAGTGATTTTTTTGGAATTTATATCTAGATCGGGAGAACAAACACTTTTCAACTTAAATCGTGCCTTCTGAAAAAACAACGCTCACACACGATTGAAACCTTTTTGTACAAGAAGAGAAATCATTTCAAAGAACAAAAGATTCTCCCTCCCCCCCCAAAGCAATCGACTCTTACGGAGGCTACTTTATAGTATGTGATTAGACATTTGTTTACGCACACGGACGACTGCCACGATAGAGCGGCCGATTAATATATTTCTTTTATTTATACTCCAACCCCTATTTAAACTTGCGTAACTAAAATTCCGTGGTTACGGTATATCGTCCCAAATTTGCGACTGGATAGGGGATTTCCTTTCAGAGAGGACACAGTTCGTAGTAATCGATGGTAAGGCATCGACTAAGAGGCGATATCGGGCGTTCCACAGGGTAGTGTTATTGGTCCTCTGCTGTTCCTTATTTACAAACGATTTAGGGGAAAATCTAAGTAACTTCGGTTGTTTGCAGATGACGTCATTTACAGTCTAGTAAAATCTGAAATTCAAAACGTTCTGCAGTTGGTTTTGATCAAGATATCAGTATGGTGTAAAAATTGGCAGTTGACTGAATAATGAGAAGTGTGAAGACGTCCTCATGAGTACGAATAGAAATCCGTTAAACTTTGTTTACATGATAAACAAAAGTGAAGACTAAACTCTACAAAATACATAGGAATTACTATTGCTTCAGACTTAAATTGGAAAGAACACGTAGATAATGTCGTGGGAAAGGCGAACCAGAGACCGTTTTATTGGCAGAACCCTTAAAACATGCAACAGAGCTACAAAAGAAACTGCATACGCTACGCTTATCCGTTCATTTTTGGAGTATTGCTGCCCTGTGTGGGATCCTTATCAGGTGGGTTTGACGGAGGACATCGAAAGAGTCCAAAGATGGGCAGCTCGTTTCGTGTTGTCACGATACAGGGGAGACAGCGTTACGGAAATGATACAGGATCTGGGATGGGAATCATTACAACAACGGCGCTTATCGCTGCGGCGTGGGCTACTTACGAAACTACAATCGCCAACATTCTCCTCCGAATGCGAAAATATATTGACTCCCACTTACATAGGTAGAAATGATCATCAGAATAAAATACGAGAAATCAGAGCCCGAACGGAGAGATTAAGGGGGTTCTTTCTTCCCGCGCGCTGTTCGAGAATGGAATGGGAGATAAATAGTATGAAGGTGGTTCGATGAACCCTATGCTAGGCACTAATGTGATTTGCAGAGTATCCCATGTAGATGAAAACATTTTTCTTAAATACCAGGTAGGCTAATAAGGTTTTTTAATTGCTTATTTAAATAATGTGGTGTGTTGTTGTGGTCTTCAGTCCGGAGACTGGTTTGATGCAGCTCTCCACAATACCCTGTCCTGAGCTAGCCTCTTCAACTCTACATAAGAACGGCAAGCTACATCTGTTTGAATCTGGTTACTGTATCCATCGCTTGGTCTTCCTCTACGGTTTTTACCCCACACACTTCCCTCCAATGCTAAATTCACAATTCCTTGATGTCTAAGAATGTGTCCTACCAACCGATCCCTTCTTTTAGTCAAGGTATGCCAAAAATACCTTTTCTCCCCAATTCTGTTCAGTACCTCATTTACGCGATCCACCCACCTAATATTCAGAATTCTTCTGTAGCACGACATTTCAAAAGCCTATCCTCTTCCTGTCCGCACAGCTTATCGTCCATGTTTCACTCCCATACAAGGCAATACTCCACACAAATACCTTCAGAAAGGACTTCCTTAGGCTTAAATCAATATTCGAAGGTAACAAATGTCTCTTTTCAAGAACGCATTTCTACCCATTGCCATTCTGCATTTTATATCCTCTGTACTACGACCATCATTTGTTATTTTACTGCCCAAGTAACAAAACTCATCTACCACCATTGTTTCGTTACCTAATCTAATTCCTTCAGCATCGCCTGATTTTCTTAGACTGCACTCCATTACCCTAGTTTTGCTCTTCATCTTATATGTACCCTTCACCACACTGTCCATTCCGTTCAATTGCTCCTCTAGGTCCTTTTCTGTATCTGACAATTACTACGTCGTCGGCAAAACGCAATGTTTTTTTATTCTTCCCCACTGAACTATAATTCCATCACCAAATTTCTCCTTGCTTTCCTTTATAACTTGCTCAATGTACAAATTGAACAACATTGGAGGAAGGCTACAACCCTGTCTTACTCCCCACTGCATCCCTTTCATGCCCTTCAACTGACAACCGCTGTCTGGTTTTTGTACAAGTTGTAAATAACCTTACGCTCCCTATATTTTACTCCTGCTTGCTTCAGACCTGAAAAGAGTTTATTCCAATCAAACTTGTCAAAAGCCTTCTCCAAATCTACAGAAGATAGAAATTTAGGTTTTCATTTTCTTAATCTGTCTTCCAATATTTCAATAATATAAATATATAAATTCGCAGACTAGTCGAATTTTCGTGGCTGCACAATACTGTTACAAATTAACGGTTAACGATTAACAGTTAACGATTAACGTTAACTTCCGTTAGTCGGCTGAGTAACGCTTTAACGTTTAACGAAGTAACTTTTTTAGTAATGGATTAATTATTAACGATGTTAACTTTTTGATTAACGGTGCATAGCTCTGCCATTGACCGGAAATAAGTGTTCCAAATACGTAAATACTGCCGCGCATATCACTTGCGTTCACACTATCTTTACGTCGGCACATTTGACGTACTTGCTGTGCAATCGCGAATATAACGTGAGATAGGGGCAGTAGTGGAGTGGAGTGTGGAGCAGACAGAATTAGTGGCGGCTGTCGGCTGTCGGCGCGGCGGCGCGCTGTGTGCTTTGGCAGGGCTGAGAGCGAGCGTGCCAGACGCCTGCGCCGCGGGTGGCCGGCCTGCAGGGGCCGCACGCACCGGCCGCCAGCACTGCACCCGGCGCGCAAATTGACACTGCGCTGTGACCAGGGGCGCCGCGCCGACTCCGTGGCTGCTCCGGGGCTCGTGCACCCCAACAATGTTTTGAGGGTGCTGAGCACCCACATAAAATTGAGGTGGAAAATAAAAAATTGTATAAATTTTAATAAAGTCGGGAAAAGCAAACAGGGAATGCAAAACGTGACCTTAGCAAGAGACGATATTTCATGCGTGAAAGAAATGTGTTGTACGCGGGTCCCCAAGCAAGTAGTAATGAGTGTCCGTGTTTTACCCACTGTTGTTGTGGTCTTCAGCCCGGAGACTGGTTTGATGCAGCTCTCCACAATACCTTATCCTGAGCAAGCCTCTTCATCGCCATATAAGAACGGCAACCTACATCTGTCTGAATCTGCTTACTGTATCCATCTCTGATTTTTTCCCTCCACACACTTCCCTCCAACGATAAATTCACAATTCCTTTACGTCTAAGAAAGTGTCCTACCAATCGATCCCTTCTTTTAGTCAAAATATGTCAAATTCCTTTTCTCCCCCCAATTCTGTTCAGTACCTCATTAGTTACGCGATCCACCCACCTTATCTTCAGCATTGTTCTGTAGCACCACGTTTCAAAAGCCTCTATCCTCTTCCTGTTTGCACTGTTTATCGTCCATGTCTCATTCCCATACAAGACAACACTCTATACAAATGCCTTCAGAAAGGATTTCCTTAGGCTTAAATCATTATTAGATGTTAAATTTCTCTTTTTCAAGAACGCTTTTCTATCCATTGCCATTCTGCATTTTATATCCTCTATACTGCGATCATCATTTGTTATTTTACTGCCGAAGTAACAAAACTCCTCTACCTCATTGTTTCGTTACCTAATCTAATTCCTTCAGCATCACCTGATTTTCTTAGACTGCACACCATTACCCTAGCTTTGCTCTTCAGCACACTGTCCATTCCGTTCAACTGTTCTTCCAGGTCCTTTGCTGTCTGACAGAATTATTAAGTCGTCGGAAAAACGCAATGTTTTTAATACTTCACCCTGAACTTTAATTCCTTCTCCAAATTTCTCCTTGCTTTCCTTTATAGCTTGCTCAATGTACCAATTGAACAACATTGGAGAAAGGCTACAACCCTGTCTTACACCCTTTCCAACCACTGCATCCCTTTCATGCCCTTCAACTGACAACCGCTGTCTGGTTTTACCCACTGTGCTAGCTTTATTCATCCTGAAGCACGTCGGTCCTTTTGACCTTTCAGGTGTACGTATTTATGAACATTCAACTGTATTCTTTCAGGAATTTAGCTTTAAGAATCTGATGCTGATGCTAAAGTTAATCGATTTTCATTTGTTTGTCACTTCCCTTATTAAAATTATAGATTCAGTTGAAATTTGTAATGCTTTTCTCTCAGGCTTAAAAGAACCTTTGACTATATTAATACTGTCAGAGATGTCATCAAGTTATCTCGAAGTGATAAAAGTTTCGATGAAGTATACTGCTCTTGCTTGGAACTGAACAAAAAAATGATCTCAGACTTTAAAAAATATTTCAGATTTCTTTAAATCTTGGTGATGGTGTTCTACAAAACGCTTTTGTCAGAAAGAATAGCTTCGCTCAAAAAGTATACAGTGAAAAATTGGTCATGTACAAGTTTTGGGTGTTAATATATCTACTTCTGCCAATTAGATCGCTTTATTATAGTGTCCTGATGCAACTATGCTTTCCTTTTCTTTCTCCTCCTTCTTCCTTCTATCTTTAAAAGGCCAGACAACTGCCTATTTACTCTTATCAACTATTGCTCATTCAAAAATACATGGACGTGATTTTCAGGAGGGTTGGTTTCAAACATTTGAGAACCGTGATATAGGGCACCCACACTAATTTTCAAAAGTCAGCGCCTCTGGCTGTGACTTATGGGAACAACCGTAAAGGAAAATTATTATGGTCACTCATCAGCCATCGCACGAAGTGTCAATTTGCATATTCAGTGCAGTATACTCTCATAACATTGCAAGTTTTTACTACATCAGAAGACAACAGTACAGACAATCTAGAATGTAAAAGCATGCTACAACACGTGCGCAAAGGTAGAGGTACTGTAATTAGAACAAGGTTTAAATAATCTTTCTACCTGTAATCAAATGTTTTTGGTCTCTTCTCATTAGGGATCGCCTGTTTATTGATTTAGTAATTTTTATACTGGCTCTTTAGTGTACACTATCGAGCGTTGTTTGCTAGAGTGACCGGCATGAAAGATCAAGATCACCCTCGTGGCCTCTATTCCACAGGCGCGAAGTGCTGTATTTAGCCTGCCTCGAGATTTCGTTGCTGCATAGAACACCGTTAGCATTGTGGTACCGTATGTCAGAATTAGCTTAATGTTCAGTTTTTTATGCGACATAACTTTGGTTTTGGTATGATGTAGAAAGATGCATTTGACGATATACAGGGTGTTACAAAAAGGTACGGCCAAACTTTCACGAAACATTCCTCACACAAAGAAAGAAAATGTTGTGTGGACATGTGCCCGGAAACGCTTAATTTCCATGTTAGAGCTCATTTTATTACTTCTCTTCAAATCACAATCATGGAATGGAAACACACAGCAACAGAATGTACCAGCGTGACTTCAAACACTTTGTTACAGGAAATGTTCAAAATGTCCTCCGTTACCGATGATACATTCATCCAACCTCCGTCGCATGGAATCCCTGATGCGCTGATGCAGCCCTGGAGAATGGCGTATCACAGCCGTCCACAATACGAGCACGAAGAGTCTCTACATTTGGTACCGGGGCTGCGTAGACAAGAGCTTTCAAATGCCCCCCATAAATGAAAGTCAAGAGGGTTGAGGTCAGGAGAGCGTGGAGGCCATGGAATTGGTCCGCCTCTACCAATCCATCGGTCACCGAATCTGTTGAGAATCGTACGAACGTTGTCTGAAATGTGCAGGAGCTCCATCGTGCATGAACCACATGTGTCGTAAAGGCACATGTTCTAGCAGCAGAGGTAGAGTATCCCGTATGAAATCATAACGTGCTCCAGTGAGCGTAGTGGAAGAATGAGAAATACTAAAATGAGCTCTAACATGGAAATTAAGCGTTTCCGGACACATGGCCATAACATTTTCTTTGTGTGTGAGGAATGTTTCCTGAAAGTTTGGCCGCACCTTTTTGTAACACCCTGTACTGCGGTTTATTCAGTTCTGAGTAACAGGAAGCTGGGAGTATACTTTTACGAAATTTTATGAACTGTCAACAAAAGCATGTCTTTTATCCAAGTAGACTTGGCTATAAGCTACATGTACCAAATAAGGCCCGGTTCCTAATAAGGCCCACCCTCTTTTTCTGGAAATAAAGTTTGAAAACAGCGCTAAAATCGTTGGTAATGAGTTTTACAATTAGTCGGCAAAGCAACCACTACTTCCGCACCCGCTCTCGTGCTGGCCATTTCACTTTCAGTGCTACGGCGCTCAATGAAGGAAGGCTGCTTCTTACTTTCACGGTACGTTTCATCTCATGCAATCGCTTCGGTCATGAAACATTTTTACTGGTAAATATGTATGTGCACAGAAAATTGTGCATTATTATGATAGTGGTATAATCTTCCTAAAAAAGTTTTTAAAACAATAAACACGCATTTTAAACGGGTTGTCCCCATCATAGAAAATGTAATAATTAGCTTTATGTTCCTATTAAATATGGACAAGGAAACTTCCTGCTGTTAGAACAATGTTGGTTGCTGATTATTAAATTTAATCTTAAGAGTTAAATAATATATATAAATGACGAATGAAGATCTTTGGAGAGACAAATCAGCAACCAATCAACATACAAATCAAGGAAAGAAAATGTAAATGGATTGGGCATACGTTAAGAAAACCCGATGAAGCTATTGAAAAGGTGGCGTTGGACTGGAACCCTCAAGGAGTTAGGAAACGCGGTCGTCTCAAACACACCTGGAAAAGAACGATCCAGAGAGAAACTGCAGAGGATGGGAAAACCTGGATTGAAGTGAAGAGACTTTCTAGAAATCGTATCGGGTGGAGAAATTTCGTTTCGTCCCTATGTTCCACTGGGAACTACAGGAACTAAGTAAGAGATAATTACCAGTAAGTTATCAACAGTGCTGTATGAAGTGTTTGTAAAAAAATGTAAATATAAAATTCTATGTATCATCTCATTCCACTTATGTCGAAAATAAAATTACAATTAGTGTATTCCAACAGTTTGCCTGCTATTTACGTGCCTCAGAATGTTAATATGAACTAGATGTGGCTACGGGCCATATTGGGAACAGGGTCTCTTAACAAGGCCCACTTGCAGGGGTTAAACATTTTCTTTAAAGTTATTAAAATGGAACGTTTATGTAATTTATTTTTGAACTGAATATAGTTATAGGCTGTTTCACGTACGATCTGGGAATATTACCACATACTGTGTACGAAATTCCTATACGTTAGATGGGCCTCATTTGATTCACGTACCTTATTAGCAAAGCAGATACGTACAAGTGTTTAAATATTCTAAGAAATTGATGTATACTTTAACGGCAATCTTCAGAATTTGATTTCAACTAAGAGCTTATTTAGAACTTGGTTATGAGACAGGATTATCTCCACTCCCTCGGTTTTCGATTCAGGAAGTGCAATGAAAGACGGTAAGATTTTATCGAAATACACTGCAAACGTGAATTAAACTGTTCGAATAAATATTTTGCTCGGTTTTTATGGGATTAGTACTATAAAGGTAAAGTTACTTTAGCCTGTATCATCGTTTTGCGTTACGGGTGCGATGAAAGATCTGTAATAGTGGCAAGTAAACTTATTGAGTAGGGAATATTCTCGGCCATATAAAAGCGAGCCATCGGAACAAAATTGTTGGCGATGGCTCACCACCACTAACGTTCTGCTGCACAGTTACAAATTGCTGCCATAGGTGGCGCGATACTATCATCTGCAAGGTGTTACAAAACTTATTTCATAGTTAGTAAGCTTTCTCGCTGGAAGTTTCCAGATCCAAAAGAACGGGAATTCATAAGCGCCTGCATTTTTGGTAACAGACCCGGAATACTCACAGCCTAAAGTAATTTTTTACTATCTCTGAAGACAATGTAGTAGAACACGTATCATTTATGTACAAAGTTTGAGAAAGATACTAAATTTTTATTGCATATATGTCAGTGCTTCATTTAAAAATTTTATTTAAAATTTCTTGTTTTTATGTTTTAGTGGCAGTTCCGAATACTTTTCTTTTGGAAAGTACACCACACGCCTTGTGTACGCAGTACTACCGGCACAAACTCGGTGCACATCGCTATCGTATGACTTGTCACCTCACTTTTTAGCAATAATTACACCACCTGTAATTTTCTATCAGTTTTGGTTAGAATTCTAAGCAGACGGGAGGCGTGCGCGGTTTGCCCAGTTAAGATGCCCTAGATTCGAATTGCTCTGGCACAAATTTTCACTTTTCTCGTTTCATCCCCTAGTGCGATCATTCATTCCGTCCTCATACCTCTTACGTCGGTTAAATCTTAGTATAGGTGGTAGTAGGTTCTCGATTTGCATATGTGAGTAGCGAAAGGCAGCGAATGAGGTTGAGAAAGCCAATGAAAATGCACGTTTCAATTTTTTTAACACTAGTTCATATAAATGTTTTAACAAATTCGTGACATTCGTTAAAAATGTTCTTGAGTGATACTGTAAAATTACGATGACATAGCAGAATAGTGTATTCTTAGGAAATACTTCAATGTTCTTGATTTTCAATGTAAAAGTCATTGATCCATCGCTGTCGATACAGAATATCAGAAAAGTACATCGAAAACCAGTTTCTACACGGGTCAGAGTTTTTAATTAATGTAAACAAATTCATTCGTCAATATTGCTTTATTTACATTTTAAATCCTTTTTAGTCAGAGCTAGGTAAAGGAAAAACTGTCACCCATGTAGTGACCGGTTCTCGATGTATTAATTGCGCCAATATCAGATTTCTTTCCGTTACTATGGAACCTAATTCCACAAAGTAAACAAAAACTGCATTTCAAATATTTCGTTTCTTGTAATGAATTTTACATTACATTAAATCACACCTCTCGTAAATGTCATTGCGAAAAATTACACGTGTATTCCTTCATGGTATGGAAGTGATTTTCATTGTGTCTCAGCCAGACTTCTGATTGCCTTTCGTTACCAACATCTGCAGCTCAACGAGATACTATCACCTAAACTGGGATTTGACGTTTTAGGTTCTATCGCACTCACGATAGCATAGATCTAAGATCGAAAAGATCTTGGAAAACTTAAAATATATAACTTGCGATGAAGGCACAATTGTTTTGCCTGTGCTGTGACTTAATGAAGCCATTATATATATATATATATATATATATATATATATGAAAAGTTTAACAATCTCAGTAACTCTTATGCCTACAAGCAGTGTGATTGGAAAATGATATAGCATTCGATCTGTGGGGTGGAAACTAGGTCTACAGAGAAAGGCAATTTTATGATCGCTGTACATAAAACGCTGTAAACGGCTAAAAATTGAAATATTTGAATATTTTACATTACTGACGTTCTTTCATACCGGCTTGTGCATAAGCTTTAAACAGTATTATGCATCAATGAATTCCTTTTTTGAACTAGTCTAATTGCAAGCGGTGCGGTGCCGTGGAGCAAAGACGAAGATACCTTGCTCTGATAGGGAGGAACCATTAGGGGATGCGCGATTTGCGTAATAATGAACCATTTATGCTCGTAAAAAACTAACATTGTCGCAGAATCCGTTTGGACTTTACTGTGGAGTACCTTATTTGGAAGTTTACACAGAATTGACGGTACTTCAGGGTAAGGTATGTTACAAGATAGTACATCAAGAATATTAAGAAAAAACATTTCATGTTATACCGCTCGGATCGGAACCAAGAAACCGCCATTGCAACTAAAGATTACATTGTTAATATCCATCCGTTAACGGTTCCCTTTGGGCTTTGTGGGGAGGGGGGAACAAAGCTCATTACAGAACGTGCCGTGGACTGTAGTGGAGGTTCACTTACACGTGGCACATATCAAATAATCGACTTACGTTTTTATAGTGGTTCAAACGATCAAAAATAGTGCCCAGTGAAATCACTTTAAGAGTACTGAAGATACTGGATCCTCTGTAAAAACGGCGTTCCAACTAAGACATATTGCGGCAGTGAAAATTGCCCTTTGTACCCACCAGAAAGTTCCACTATAGTCTCTAAAAGCAATTTTTTGTAATAAGATTTGGTAACTACAAAAATTAGATACTCCGTCTGCGTTACGATCCTAAAGTGTCACCGTGGCGCATGTGGTGTTTTCGACAGCTGGCTGGAGATAAAACAACCTCACAATATTGCAGGAATTTTCTTCTGACTCGTCAGACTTCATTTTCCTGCATTTCTGATATCTAATGGAAGTACTATGTTTCCCTCTCTTCTTCGTTTCTTAAGAACACCGAAAAGTACAACACTGTGGCATTATTCAAACCCAGACATACGAATATTCACAAGACTTCTCATGGCAGCCAAGCAACGTATAGGAGCAAGATGGCGGAATGAACCACGTGACGATTTCAGCCAATCAAGCTGCAGACGGCGGCAAGCGGCGCGGAAAAGGATGGCCATACTTTCCCTATACAGAGCTTTAGCTGCGAGGCGGTGGGCCGTGCCCCAGCGGCCGGCCAACTAGGTAACTAGCCGGCCGGCCGGCTCAGGACTATGCTTACGTCGCATGACTTGCGCGCCAGGGCCTGTATTTCACGTAGGCCTTGTCTGCCACGGCATGGCATGACGGCATCACAGTGCAAAACATGGCCAACAGGTGGAACAGCATTTGTCAAAAAATGATCACTTTTCTGTGGCTAACGCCACTGCAGTGATCAGTCACTGTAGTAAGTGAAGTTTGGGGAAAGTAAAACTTCTACAGAAAACTTTTAGTACTGACGGGAAATTTCGCTTTTTCTGTTCCCAACACGGTGACTCGCGTGATTACGTTGGCAGCAACATGACAATCTCTGCCGAAGGCACATCTGAAGAACGCGATACAACTTTTCGTCTTCGGCCAATGACGTCATATATGACGTGAGTCTTACAAGATACGCTACATATATATATCAACTAACAGAACAAACGGTAAAGGTTTCGTACGTGTAGGCATAATTTCTCCGTACTTAATTGCGACATACCTTACCTTAAAATACATGTTTTGCAAATGTCTTTCAAGCGCCGTTACATTTAAGCTGCCAACTTTCGTAATTTTGAAGTTTAAATAAAAAATCCACCAAATACGGCACATTTGCTTCCGATCGCCTGAATTGGAGGCTGCGCAACGCGATGTTCATTTGTTGTAGAACAAACTAACGAATATAATCATACGGGATATCGTAATAGTTATCTATTGTATTTAAACTGATTATCATCGTAAATTACAGATTACCACAATAGAATGAACCATCACAGCTGTCAGGCCAAAATACGTGCCTTTGGCGCTCACTTGTGAAACTGAGAAAAATTCTGTTAAACTACACCTATCAGAGAGGCTACATACCAAGTTTTAGTCAAGATCGTAATCTATAATCTATGTTTACAAACTATCATCTTTAACTCGTGACGGCAATCGTCAAAGCCGACGGGTCGTATCGCGGACTTCAATTTATCCTTGCCGAGATATATATAGTTTGACATTTGTCATGTTGGATACGACGGGAATATGGGATTTCCGCCATCACTGGTGTCATATTTGCTAACATGGGCGATTTAATGCTCGGTGCTTGGTGGGGGGGGGGGGGGAGGGGGGGATGTCGCCATAACACCACGTAAACTGATTCTTCCCTAGCGCATTAATGGTATGAAGAAAAGCCGTTAACTTGCAGCTAACCTGTCTTCCAGTACCGCTACAGCCATCAGGATGGAGTTTTCGTTGAAAAAACTTAATAGGGAGCGGGTTCAATATACCTCCATCTGGTCTCATGTCCTTTACGCCCGCCTGCTTATAAGTGGGTTAATCGTTAATATTTTCTGGCTAGTGTAGCGTTGTGCCGAATGCAACTCCGACTACACTTATCTGCTTGTCAGCTCTTAAACTGGAGGGGGGGGGGGGAGAGATTTTTATAACGGAATCGCTACATGAAAAGACTGGCAAAAATGGGTATTACGTTATGTAGGAAAATTTGCACTAAACGTGATTTTGATCTAGGCACGTCCCATCAAGCAGAATTTCATTTTACCAATTACATCACGGAGGTAAAGCTATTTAATGATGTGCTGTAGAATTATGAAGATTTCGTGGCTAGACTGGTTAACTAAGTGAAAATGTACAGAGAAGAATTGGAGAAAAAATATGACAAGTTGACTAAAAAGGGACTAGGGAATAGTTTGTTATTGTGGGCGTTGTGGAGTGGGATATGTAGAGTAAAAATTGCAGAGGAAGTTACAGTGACGAATATTGTATGTTGAAATGGACGATTATGCAGATGACGTAATGAAGTGTGATATGGAACGCTACTTTCAAGTACACCCTGCTGCCTAGGTTGTAAATGGAAAGCTTTGCCAGCTACTTTCCGAACGTAGTACAAAACGGTGACAAACACTGAACAATAAGACAGGCGATTGGATGAAAAATTATTTGTGTAGGCACAACCATTAAATGATACATAAGTGGTACCGATTGTAATTTTAAATCTCAAACTTTTCGGGTGTGCAGATAAAGGCAACCTGTTTCTTTTTTGCTTTCATTTTTGTGGTATTACAGCACGTGGACGGTAAGGGATTTTTCAAGTCAGTGAATAGTGATTTTTATTACTATCGAGTAATAATGCAAGTTCTATGTTTTTATTACACAAATAGCGTTGATATTTTCGGAAGAAAACCGTTACCCAGCACCAGGCTACAAACATGAATATGTAAATGAAAGACGAGGCTAAAAAAAGCTTTAAAACTAGTTTAAGGATATGTCCGAGATGGGTCGCTATTATCTTTGTATTCAGTTACTACGCGATAGTGTTCAACGATACTCAATGGAGATGGTTAATCTATTACTTTGTAATCTGCTATTTAACATCTTTTGAAGCATTCATTTTTATTTGCTATAGAGCCAAATGGTTTACTGTACTAACATAAGCGAATGCGAGTCTACTTTAGAATGAACTGCGTTTGAAATTTATACTTTTATTACATTCCATTCAAGCGCAAATCCTTCCCACTTATTTGATTCCGTGGGATGTCTATAGAACGAAGAGTTTGTCTCCGCGTAGTTTGAAGAGCGGGGTAATAACTGGTTGGATAAAAAGGGGTTACTCTTTCAACTTACTGTATAGATTTCTGAAGAATATCTGCAGTATTAATTTGATTTATAGGCTAAACATATCTATCAAACTGACAGGCGTGTAACTTTCATGAAAATTTAAAATAGTTTTTTCATGTTCTAAACTACAGTATATTAAGCAAAAGTGGGACAGAATAAAGAGTTAAAAATATCGTCTATAAATTTAAAGGAGGGAGCTATGAAGAATTAAAAGGAGAAATCTAAAATTGGATGAAAAATACACACTGATCCCCACTGCCTGTACAAACAGCGGTAACCGGAACGTACTCATCTTTAGGGGGAAACATTTCCCGCTTGATGAAGGACAAGAAAGCTTGGACGGCGGCCATGTCGCGACTTCCAGCGCAGTCAGCTGCAGTATGGCTAGTGAGTGGACAGTGGTGTCAAGCAGCGAGCAAACACGGCCTTGTTTGCCCGCCAGGGTCGCGGCCGCCGACGGCAGCGCCACGGGCGGCCGCAGCGGACAACGCGACAAGCACACAACTTTTACCTGCCACATATCTTACGGAAGACGAAAACAGAATTTCATAAACCGTTATTCACTACGTTTACATGGAACACATCTTCCGGAAGACGAAAACCGATTTTCGTAAACCGTTTTTCGCTATCGTGTTTACATGTCACACCCTGAATCGGATTTCCTATCCCAATTAATATGGCGGCTGAAAAACAGCTGATACAGTTCCTGATTTAGTCAGCACAATCGCTATTTTTCTTTACTTAAATACCCAGTTTCATTCTCACTCTAATATTTATACTTTTATTTCATGGTAGAAAATGTCATTCTGTCCAAATGTGTCGAAAATTCTTAACGAGAAAATACAATCTGACAAGCCAAGAACGCTTCAAAAACGGTTGCGTTTACATGGGAACGAAAATCGATTGTGGAACTGCAAAACCGCTTTACAGAAGTGGATTTCCAGAATCGATTTTGGAGTGTTTACATGACCAACCAAAAGCGGATTTGGGAAATCGGTTTACGAAATCCGGTTTGGGGAGCGCATGTAAATGGGGTGATTCGCTGTCATGTTCACATGTTAAATCCTGAACCTGACTTTGTAGCCCACTCAAATATGGCGTCTGAGGAACAGCTATTTCATTTCCTGCTTTAGTCAACTCTTTCCTTATTACGCGATCAAATTTTAAATCTTTGACATGACGCTAAAAAGGGGTATTACACTGTCGTCATACTTTTGATCATATTTCAAGATGTCGGACAGTAAACACATGTTATCATGCGCTGTCGTTGCTACTACGCAAACTGCATTTTGAAGAAAAAGGATGGGTTTACTTGAGTGAAACTGGAAATCATTTCGTGTTGCGGGAGTTGCAAGCGGAGGACGCCAAGTCATACACAAATTGCTGGGGAATGGATGATAAACGTGTCGGTATTTACTCAATAAAGTGGCCCCACACATTAAAAACCAGTATACGCAAGTGAAAAGACTATATCAGCAGAAGACAGGTTGCTACTGGCCTGGGGTTAAATTTTCCTACGGTGCGGCGGCGGAACTTACTCATGTTGGCAACGAAATGTTCGCTATACGAGAAGAATTAAATTACTGGCCGGACAAGAGCAATACAACAAAGCAGGAACAGCATCGATTATTATTGGATTGAGAAGGGTGGAGAGCATATAAAGATCTGATTCATTTATTTCTAATAATTTTGTGGTTGATGCAACACAGGAGGCCATTAATCTTCTTCTTAATATCCTCGGCTGTACATCCAGGCTGAATTTCTCTGTTGAGTACCTCTGCCATTCTCTTGTAACTTTCGAGTCTCCTTAATCTGTCCTTATATTTAGGGTGTCTGGGATTATGCAGTGCTTCGTCTGCTTAATAACAAGGTAGGAAGCTTAGGGTTTAACGTCCAGTCGACAACAAGGTCATTAGAGACGAAGCTTACGCTCGGAGTTTTGGGTAAGGATGAGTACGGAAATCGGCCGTGCCCTTTGAAAGGAACCATCCAGGCATTTGTCTGGAGTGATTTAGGGAAATCACGGAAAACGCAAATCTGGATGACCGGAGGTGGACTTGAACCACCATCCTTCCGAATGCGAGTCCAATGCGTTACTGCTGTGCCACTTCGCTCGGTCGTCTGCTTCATAAAGTTCGATTCATTTTGTCGTCGGCGGCACACACAAACTAAACTTCGACGTCATGTTTTCAACTATGAGGTTTGTTTTCAAATAAGCGCGGTCCAAGAGTTACATCGATGATATTTATGTCAAAGTTCCCTATTACACTATCAAATTTTTATTATGTAAACTAGCTGAAAACCCGGCGTTGTCCGGGTATTTATTTATTTATTCCTGTCATTTTTCAGGTATATATTAACTTTTATAAGAGCTGTATGTCTGTAAAATCTCTTGGGAATACAATTAGTAGGCAAGAAGTAATAGATTAAAACTTGGTGCATGATGGGGCAGTTTTCCATGAATATTACTGTTTGTGTTCATATCTCATGAACTACGTGTCGTACTGTGATACAATTTAGAAGGTACACTCAACATATGCATGTATACTATGTATACTGTTTGCAAAATTTCCTACGGCTACAATTTGTAGTGTAAAAATCACAAAATTGTAATGTCGTACCGAATGCCGTAGTTTTACTCCATAAACAGCGGAAAAGTAGTAAGGGAGAAACTTATTTCCTTTCATGATTTTGTTATTATGGTTGTTAGCGAGAAAAAGTTTAATAGGGGTTTGAAATTATGTTTAAAGTTTGTTGCAAGTCGCTAACTACTCTCATTCTCATATAGCGTATTTATAAAATCTCGCCGCGTTTTGTGGCAATTTTTTACTATTCCTATTGCTTTTGACGTCATATCGACCATGAGTCGTGTGTGATTCTTAATGCTACAGCAATTGTTACCTCACTATAAGGAATGTGTGTACCAAATTTGGTTGCAATCGGCCCAGTGGTTTAGGAGAAAATGAGAAGCATTTTCGCTAAATGCAGCAGTTTTTCGCACATCTCATTGTTTATGACGTCAAATCTCGTGAACTGGGTATCGTACGTTATTCTTAAACTTACGGCGCCCGCTCTCGTGGATTGAAGCTTACGTGTAATAAATTACATAAAGATTGGAACAAAACTGTATATTTTATGCAACACGTTCACACAAACACATAAACATACGGACACTCTGCTATATATGCGATGTTAATTTTCGACAAAGAAATGTGACCGTGTAATACCGGCCTTAAATAGATTCATTCTGTCTCATATCTATACTTCTCTTTCACTGCCGAAAAATTCACTGTCCATAGTAACAGAAATTTCTTAACAAGAAGACGCGGTGAAGTAGCCGAGCGCTCTAAAGCGTCTCGCCGCGGAGCGCGCGGTTGCTCGCCGTCGGAGGTTCGAGTCCTCCCTGGGGCATGGGTATTTGTGTTGTCCTTAGGTTAGTTTATCTTAGTTTAAGTAGTTTGTAAGCTACGGACTGATGACCGCGCAGTTTGGTCCAATAGATTTACAAACATTTGAACATCTTAACTAGAAGACGCAAACTGAAAAGTCAAGCACATTTCAAAAAAGCTTGAGTTTACACGAGCTCGAAAATCGATTGTGGAAGTGGAAAACCGCATTGTAAAAGTGGATTTCCAGAATCGAATTTGGCACCCTTCCGGATGATGACCTCCGTCCTGACATTTACCCTTCCTACCAACTCTGATCCCAAGCGCCTTGTGTATGTGCTTCCTCTTCCCTCTCCCGACCCTGCCCTCCTACCTTTCCCCCTCTCCCCCTCCCTGTTGAAGCTCCCCCGCCTTCAGTGTTTCCGTGTTGTCGTCCATTTGTGTTTTTTAAAGTGTTGCGCCCGCCAACTCCAGTAGAACAACAGACACGCCTGTGTTTTTTAAAGTATTCATCTGTGCTTCAGTGTTTCCGTTTCTTCAGTGTACGTTTTATATCATCGTTGCTCGTTTTTAAATTTCTACCATTCTTGTTTATTACCTCACCTGACGAGATTTTAACTATCACCCATACCGTCTTCATTTCCATATCTTAAATTATTGTTTTATTATCCCCATTTCTAGACATTTATCACATTGAGAAACCACTGCATTTCTCTCGGCTTGAAGAGTGACAAGTAAGCCGCTGCCAGCCCGCCCTCCCCCCTTTGCTGCTTTAAAAAGAAAAATAAATCGATTTTGGTTTACGTGACCAACCAAATGGGGGATTGGAAAATCGGTTAACGAAATGCGGTATTGTGAGCCCATGTAAACAGGGTGCAGCAGTTCCAGAACCGAATTTAGAGTGTTTAAATGACCACTCAGAAGCGAAATTCGAAAATTGGTTTACGAAATACGGTTTTGGCTGCTACTGTAAACAGCGCCATTGGGTGTGTATGTGTTGGGCAACTGCCCGTTGGGAATTTCATGTCAGGACTGGCACTTGTCGGTCAGTGTGGTTAAAAAAATGTTCAAATGTTTGTAAAGCTTATGGGACTTAACTGCGGAGTCATCAGTCCCTAAACTTACAAACTACTTATGAACTAACTTATACTAAAGACAACAGAAACATTCATGCCCGAGGGAGGATTCGAACCCCAGACGCGGGAGGCCGGGCGATCCGCAACACAATGGTGTTGGTCATTGCATGTACAGTATAAGGCCCTTTACACATGTACGTCAGGCACATGCCGACAAAAAGGACGTGTAAAGATGCGCTGGCCGATGGACAGATATAAATTTCATATCTTGACTAGCCAGTTGTCGTTTTGTGTCTCTTTTGATCGGTGCGCATAAATACCCTTTGCACAAGCACCGACCGGCAGATTTACAAACTGGATCATCACCTCCAATTTGTAGGTGTATCTGTCGAAGCGGGTAAAAAACCTCTGCAGCAGTATTATCAACACGTTGCGATACAGATTTGCCTGACCCATGAATACTCTTCCTTAATTCGGCACTGCACTGTACGCACGCGATTCATTAACCAAGAAACGCCACATCATACTCACACATCAACCTTCGTGGTCCACGGACGAACGTGATCCTGCACAACTGTCTACATCTACACCTACATAAATAATCTGCAAGTCATATTGAAGTGCATGGCAGAGGGTTCATCGAACCGCTTTTATGATGTTTCTCTACAGTTCCATTCTCTAATAGCTCGCGCGAAACAGGAACACGTAAATCTTTCCGTTTTCTATCTGATTTGTCTTATTTTATTTTGATGATCATGTCTTCCTATGTAGGTAGGGGGCAACAAAATATGTTCGCATACGGAAGAAAAAATGGATGAAAGAAAATTCGGAAATAGATCTCGTCACAACGAGTTAACGCCTTTGTTTTAATGATTTCCACCCCAACTCGTACATCATTCAGGTGACACTCTCTCCCCTATATCGCGAAAGTAAAAAACGAGCTGCCCTTCTCCGAACATTCCCTAAATCAGTGTTTTTCAACCTTTTTGATCGCGCGTCGCCCTTTCGGAGTAAAAATGCCCTACGACCACCCCCCCCCACCCTCGCCAATAATAAAACTATGTCAGTGATTCCAGAGGCAAAGAATTTAATTTTCTTTCTTAGATGTATCTGAGATCTGCGCAGACATCCACATCTGGTGAAAGCTACAGTAGCGGAAACGAATAAAAAATGAAAAAAAAAAACACTTTATGACTACATTTATTTGATGTATGGTTTTGTTGTCATGAATAATAAGCCACAATGCGTAATTTGAGGCGATGTGTATAAAACCTTCATAGCTGATGCATCGCTTCTTAATATTTCTTCGAAAGGTTACTGAATACCCTGAACTAGCAGCAAAATACTATGATCCAGTAACAAAATGGCATTGATATAAGCTGATTAAAATAATATTGGACTGAAAACTCGTTACTAGCAGCAAACTACTACAACCCAGTAGTAAAAAGGTATTGTTACGTACTGACTAAAAATAATATTATGTTAGTGATTTTTGTTTTTCTGACGTAACAATATTTGAACGTAAGACAAAATCATACAAGAAGATTGCGACCATTGTAAATAGCTGTAGCACTACTGCACAAGTGCTGTTAAGTCGCTTAATCAACACTTCATCACGAGATGGAAAAATTGCTTCATTGTTACGCGTTTCGGTCGCCCCAACATCAGAATCCAAGAGTGGCTTAGCTACATCTTGTATGTGTCACTCTTTCGATGTCTCACAAGGCAAGTTCTTGGGCTCGAACAAACATATTTCTATGAACATTTGGTTACAGCGCCATTACGTATCACTCAGTGTGCTGGCGGGTGTCGTTTTTCTGCAAAACTCTGCAATCGTGCTCTAGATTGCACTGAAGATGTACTATCGCTTGCAATGAACTGTTCTTCATTATCGTCCCTAACCACAGTGTGTTAGTGTTACAACAGTATCTGTTTCTAACTTATGCTCATATTTTTGCAGTGTCATAGATACCAGAAAACATGCGAATGATTCATTTTCTACACCAATATCATCTTCACGAAGAAGGGTTCTACGTATCTTCATCTCAAACAATCGCAATTCATTAGCAGGACTGATTACCAATCGCCGACCCATCTGAGGCTTCACTGCACAAATAACGTCACTGAACGCAACTTGAGAGGCACACTGCACCGCCTCTACTGGTCCCGACTGGCGCACCGGCAGCTCCATGTGCAATGCGGGATGGCATAGGCAGAGTTTTGCAGATGCGGGAGTATCACTAGTACAATATGGTACCTTTACATTGACACTCACACGGTGTGTCTGTGTTTGTTTCAGCCAAAGTATTGTCAGTGAGGAACACACGAATCGTGTCACAACAAAGGCAATTTCTACCTTGATTAAGCAACTTTTAAGAAACCCTGTCACTTCCGTTTCCGTGTGCCACCTCTGCCACAGTAGTTGAACGTCACGAAACGTAGATCTGCTATCGAACAAGCGGCTACTGCTTCCTCCTCCGACCACGACTCCCCCCCCCTCCCCCGAGCAAGAATTTGCGACCACCCAGGGGGTGGCGACCCATAGGATGAAAAACACTCATCTCTCATCTACGCCACAGGGTGGGCAATACGGGACGTCATCAAAAAAGACGTGCAGATGGTATTCGGGGGGCGATTATATTGAAACTGTGTAGCGGTAAGCATCTCTGTCAATAATGTCATCTCCGGGAAAAATGTAAAAGATTAATTTCCGAACATGAGTTATCACAATCATACCACTCAGCTTTTGAAAAGGGCTATCAGAAAAATCACGCACGACAAAAAGTCTGACGAATGCCAACATACCACGGTTTCATAATATTAACAATAATACTTTTGGATTACAAAATACAATAGTTCACACTTTAAACAGGATACTTGAGTAAAATCATATCCACTTACATCATACGCCAACGTTTCTAGATGAACACAACAATCGAGAAGAAATCCATGTTAATTGTAATAGGCGTGGTGACAATTGATTTAGAACATACATAAAAGACTTCCTTGATAAATTAAGCAGATATGCGAAACTTGAAAAAGGTCAACACACTGAAACTAGTTTAATACAGGAAAGATATAACACACACTGTAAATCACATGCTAGTTCGACTCTGAGGTAATTGTTGTAATCTTCTTAGCTTGTTGCAAGACGTCCAAAAACATTTTGTCTTAACAGGTCCCAGGTCTTTAAAATAGAAAGACTCGGGAGAGTCATTGGACATGGATGATTTGAAGTCTGTTCTATTTTTCTTCACAAGGTTGACAACACGTTCTCATTTTGTATTGCTATGGGCTGTGGTGGGAATAGAGAGCACTACTAAAGTATAACGGAATTTCTAGAAAAGTCCTTTGGTTGCACGAATTATTTGTATTGGTGTTCAACTGGAATCATCTGCAGCACTTTGATTTGCAGCCAAACCGTTATCTAAGTGAAGAGCTGTGAACTGCCTCTGAAGCTCAATCACCATCTCATCTGTATTTTCATTCTCTACCTTGCATAACAAGATAAGAAACGTTTCCAAGGAAAAACTAATAGATGAAAACTGTGTATCTTCAATTTTGTCAAACCTTGAGTGCAAACTTGTTGATGTAGTCACAGGCAGTACTTACAAAAGTACTTTCTCATTGATGAAAAGAGAAGGAATTTTTCTGTATCCTGGAGATCGATCACTGCGTTCTAGGTCAGAATGCCAACTAACTAATGATCACTTCTTTGAGTTTGGGGTGCAGAGCCTGTCGAAACCTTAGATTCAAAGGAAGAACTGTTATCCCGACTTTAAATTCAACTCCAATGACGACACAAACATCACACTCTTAAAAACACCAATCGTATCATAAATCTTGTTATCTACTATGGTAGACTTGCCTTCGACCCACACAAACAATCGATGGGGTGATTATCAAATGTTAACGTTTCAAATTTTTGCCCTCGAAGTTGTAAAACAACACAGTCCATCCGTAAAACAGTAAAACGCTGCAATTTCCGTAAATTTTACGGGTAAACCGTGAAGGTTGGCAGGTATGCACAATGTGAGCCTCTTGTACAGAGCCTAGAAACCAGGGATAGCGATTCTGAAATACTCAGAACACCGAAATATTTATCTCTCTCTCTGGCATCTGACAGTCTCCCCTCCATCTACACACTATTTACTGCAGGTACAGACTTACCAACATTCCCATTATCCTATTCACAAAGAGAGATATCGTCAGGACCGAATGTAAATGTGAATATGAACAGAAAGTTCCATATCTCGTAAGAAAGACGCTTTTGAATATCATATTTAACTGCAAAGCTCTTGTATATTAGAAACCCTGGTACAGTTTTCTGCACTCTTTCGAGGTGTAGGGCTTTGGAAATCGTCGTGGAACGAGAAGACAAACTGGCTACAACTCACCAAGTGAGACGTTCATAGTGCAGAGGCATTCAACATCGGGTACTCACCAAGACCCCCTAGAACAAAAGAAAACGAAAATTAGGTTTAGAACATGGGTATCGTTAAAAAAAGTAATCTAAAATACGTCCTCTAAAAATATGAGCTATAATGAAACCGTCGTCAGATCACATTCCCACAAATTAACTACAGCTTTTAAGCAGATTTTATCTATAAACTGTGTAACAGATGTAGGCAAATACAATATTTTGATACATACTGTACTCAGAGCAAAGCAAAGCAAACGCAGTGCTCTCTACGGCCGACCGCAGTGGCCAAGCGGTCTGCGGCGCGCCAGTCACGGTCTGCACTGCCGCTGCGGTCGGAGGTTCGAATCCTCCCCCGGGCATGGGTGTTTGTATTGTCCTTAGCGTAAGTTAGTTAAGTAATTAGTGTGTAAGTCTAGCGAATGATGACCACGAAGTTTGGTCGCATAAGACCTCACACACATTTGAACATTTGCTCTCTACGGATTGTCTACGTGCGACATATTCACTGTTTATGGGGGCCACAGGTGAATGGTTATGTTTCAGATTTCGTCTGTGTGTGAAGTGCATGCGACTCCCTTCTAATTTCTGGCAACCTCCAACGTTCAATAGGAACACTAACGAAACTAAGTTCGTTATCTCAAAGGCAACGAATTTACTTTCTGTTGATACAGCTTTCTCGTAAATTGTTGGACGCTATTTTTAATGCGTATTTTTCGGTATGGAAGACTCTTTTTTACATGGTTTCCGACAGAAACATATATTTTGCATGACGAGTGTTTCGAACTTAGACAAGATTCAGAACCGAAATATGCTGATATATTGCATAGATAATTTTTTAAAGATTTTTTTAAAATTTCTTAGAATCAATTATCGCATCTTCTACATTTATCTAACGAATGGTTCCTGAAAACAGTTTTCAAATGTTTGTAAATCTATCGGACCAAACTGCGTGGTCATCAGTCCGTAGCTTCCAAACTACTTAAACCTAGGTAAACTAACCTGAGGACAAACACACACACCAATGCCCCAGGGAGGACTCGAACCTCCACGGCGAGCAACCGCGCGCTCCGCAGCGAAGTGCCTTAAGGTGGGTTGTCCAAGACGCGGCTGTTAACTGCGATTGCGGCTCGGCCCCCCTCCCTTTTCCAGCCGTGGCAGATGACGGCGAGTCGGCAGCACGACGGCAGCCGCTGCCGTTTACCAAGATGCGGCTCCTGTTCGGCGACTCGGGAAATTCATGACGAAAATAAAATTTCCGATTTTCTTCCTGTAAAAAATACTGCTTGTTAAGGAAGCAAAGCTACATCAGTTCCCACATTTAGTTTTTCGTTACAGATTCTCGTTTTCCTTTAAAAAAATTAAAAAGCGCTACTTTCAGTTGTGCGTGTTTTTTCACTTTTTATTACATCTCTGTCGAGTTTGAGGAAACTACGGCGCAAAAAAATTTGGTTTTTGCATATCTTGTAGTATCATACCCCAGCTTGATAACGAAGTGTCTATTTTCTCAAAATTCCTCATAGTTATTCAGATACTTAATTTTCAACTAACCTATTGCATTAAACTTGAAGTGTTTACATCGAAAAATGTAGTCGCTGGCTACTTTGCGTATGGTTCATTTTAGGTCATACATTGTTGCGGATGAAATGAAGCCAATAATTTGAAATTATTTTTAAAGTTGAGAGCAGGACGATACCTGTCTCCGTTTTAGAGATATTGGCTCGTATATCTACGGTACGGGAGCGTCGCAACTAGCGCGCCAGTTCTCTCCATGTGCAACCTGAATTGTGCGGAGGTAACAATCATCACATCTTATAAGCAGTTGTAGATGTTGAACCCTTTTTTTAAATGATAGCCTGGGAAGGAATTCATGTTTTATACAATCATTAATACTCAAAGCTTTTCTTATCTACAGGTATACAGAAATAACTATAGTTTTTTTTGTTTTTTTTTTTTTTTACGAAGAACCGAGGTATTAATTAAACAGAATTTAATATTTATGGATGTTTATTTCCGTCTATTGCAACTAAATGAAAGGGGTCTCGCTTCTTTATTTGTGAGCCATCATCAATGGCAGTTTTTTAGTGTTAATTCTATGTGCGACTTCATGAAGCTATGTGTGGATTCTCCAAAGGGATGAAAGTTTTGGTTCTTTAATTCATCAGGCTTTTTTTTTTCATTTTAACTGATTGAATTCACCTTCTGTATTGCCTTTCAAATAAGTCCCAGTGTTGGAAACGTACAGTTGAATTTTTTTCCAAGGGAGATCAAAAATAGCAAACACATAACAAAGATTTTTCTGCAGCTTGTTAAATGTATCAACAATAGTTGTAAGACTGTTCGCTGTTTTGTTATAATTTATTTCATTCTGACCGGTTTCTGTCCTAAACCATCTTCCAGCGAATATGGAAAACAAAAAGATTTTAAAATATCGGAGATGTCATCCATACCGTATACGAGCCATTTGAATATAAATGGTACACCACAACATTTATCTTTGTTCATATAAACTAAGATAATTTTTGCGGCGCGCCACAAAACGGACTGTATTGGTATGAATCAAATTATTGAAAATATTACATTAACGTTGTCATGCATTTCCTTACACCTGTGGGATCACCTAAACAAACAAACAAATTGTTACAACCGGTCACATTTTTTATTTCCAAAACCCTAGAGGCCAATACAGCTCCTTTTCCAACCTTCATTTCTCTTTTATTTCTCCGAATATTTTCAGTCTACTCTTATATATGTCACTAAATTGCCATGAAATCTAAATCTGTTCAACATACAAAGGCATTAGCTTAATGGCGAGACGAGCACATCTTTTGAGTGGTTCATATCCGTTTTTGTTCGGTCCGCTTGGCTCGACATCTTTCTGCCACTGCCTTGAGTCGTCCGACTCCCATCGCAACACTGCTCACTGGTGCAGTCCTGCGATTGTCGCCGCGTCAGCCGCGCGCCGCACTCCAAACTGAAAGTGCGCATGCGCGAGCAGCCAGCCTCTGACGTCACGAGCCGATCCATCGCAGCCGCAGGCAGCAATCGCGCCTTGGACAACCCACCTTTAGACCGCTCGGCTATTCCACCGCGGCAAACAGTATTCAGACTTTGCGCTTATTCAACGACAACACACTGTAATACGAACAAATCTACGTTCTATTCAATTCAAATTTAATGTCATAAGTAATTATATATTTTTTTTTTTTTAAAGTAAATATCTTATTAGGCCTATACTTTTGTATAGTGGAACACTTTGTAGTACAAGGTGCACTGGGCGAATTGCAGAATTCTAAGTGCGGCAGCCGGAGGTGATGGTTGTATGACTGTGTTGTGTGCTTGTGTGATTGCGTGAGTGTTCTATTTTCTGAAGAAGGCCATGGCCGATAGCTGAAAGTGTTGTATGTGTGTGACTTTTGTAGCCGGCCGCGGTGGCCGAGGGGACTGAGGCGCTGCAGTCACGGTCTACACGGCCACTGCGGTAGGGGGTTCGAATCCTGCCTCGGGCCTGGATATTTGTGTCGTCCTTAATATTAGCTAGTTCATAAGTAGTTTGTAAGTTTAGGGACTGATGACCCCGTAGTTAAGTCCCATAAGCTTAACAAACATTTGAACATTTTTTTGACTGATGACCCCGTAGTGAAGTCCCATAAGCTATACAAACATTTGATTTTTGACTTTTGTATGTGCCTGTCGCAGCTCGTCGCTACGTCTTTGCGGTGAGTTGTAAACTGTCCTTACTATATTATTAATTCCAACCTGGACTTTCCATTATTATATTCCGCTTTTATTACAACTTTTTAAAAATCCTATTTGTACTTTGCCAAATACAGACACATATGATGAGTAACAATGAAGCTGTGAGCAGTGGCGGCGCTAGGCGTCGGCGACGTCGGCGACCGCCGACGGCCTCGCGCCTGTGGGGGCCTCGCAAAACATTGTTAAAATTTTAGCAGCGTTTTTTTCTTTTGTTTTCTTTTTTATATTTGATGTTTAACGGCGCTTTTCAACTGCTAGGTTATGTAGCGACGACCTGTATCTAACTTACACTAGTTTAAACGAGGGTGCAATTCGAACCCCGACGAGAGGGATCTCGCTCACCGTGGTATGACGCCTTAGTGCGCTCGGCCATTCCCGACCGGCAGCTGTTTATTTGTCCGTATTTATTTCCGAATGAGTACAGCAATAAAGTAATTTTTAGTTAAATACTTGCAAAATAACTTCAGTGCTTTTTAGAAAACAATGTGGAAGAAGTATATCCTAATGTTTATATAACACTCAGAATCATGCTCAGAGTTCCAGTCAGTACAGGTTCGGCCGAGAGAAGATTCACAAAGTTAAAATTGATTAAGACTTACTTGAGAAGCACAGTGAGCCAGGAAACACATTCTGCGTTGTCAGTAGTATCAACTGAAGCCGAAATAGCGCCTAGTATTAATTAAGATGTGCTCTTAAAAAACAAAAACAAAAAATCATTGAGACGAAAAGCCGAAAAGTTTTTCTATTTTAATTTGAGTATGATTGTTGTAAATTTTGTCATTGTAATAATACTTGCATATTATACAAATAAAAATTTGGTATAATCATTATTGATGTATAATTCAGCTCATTTTATTTAACATTTTCTCCCTTACTGGAAAAATGAAAGGGGCCTCTCAAAGACTAGTTCGCCGACGCCCAGTTTTCGTCTAGCGCCGCCCCTGGCTGTGAGTAAGATTTTTGATGTCAGCTGCCATTAGGCCTTGAAATATCAACGGCGCGCCTTGTCAGGGAGTCGAACCCTGATCTTGTAGTTAGCAGTCGGCTGCGCTAGCCACTTACCCCCACCCAGGCGCCGTGGCTTCGCGCAACGGCGCGGACTGCTCTGGCAATCTCCCCGCCAGAGACCACTTCTCGTACGTCGCACATTTCCGGATTAGCGCCCTTGTTATCCACTTCCCGGCCGCTCGCAGCTCCACGCAGGGAGTCTGGCTTGGCAGTGACTCTGTGCTTGACGGAGTCCTCTTTTAACGCGTCAGGTATCACAACAGTGCTACGTTTAATGTATTTTCTCTCGGACACGTAAGTGCCTAGCAGAACTGCCTAGTAAGCGGGAGAACCGAGTTCGTATCCCGACGCGGGCCCCCATTTTTGTATTTCGCCGTTGATCGTTCAACGTAGAGCTCCCTAATACCCAGGCTGAATCGTCCGCTACTTAAATCTTTATAAGACAGTAGAGGAGGAATGGGTAAAATGGGTAAAACTGAGAGATGAAATAGTGAAGGTAGCAGAGGACAAAATAGGTAGGAAGGCAAGACCTACAAAAAAATCCTTGGATATCACAGGAGATACTAAATTTAATCGATGAAAGGAGAAAATATAAAAATGCAGTAAATGAAACAGACAAAATGGAGTACAGACGACTAAGAAATGAGATTGACAGGATGTGCAAAATGGCTAAGCAGGAGTGGCTAGAAGGCAAATGCAAGGATGTAGAAGAATGTATAAATAGGGGAAAAATAGATATGGCCTACAGGAAAATAAAAGAAACATTTGGAGATAAGAAAAACAGTATCTATGAATATCAAGGACACTGATGGAAAACCAGTTCTCAGCAAAGAAGAGAAAGCTAAAAGGTGGAAAGAGTATATAAGGGGCTATACAAAGGAAATGAACTTCGAGACAATATTATAGGAAGGGAAGTGGATGTAGATGAAGATGAAATAGGAGATACTGTACTGAGAGAAGAATCTGACAGAGCCCTGAAAGACCTAAGTCGAAACAAGGCCCCTGGAGTAGATGATATTCCCTCAGAGCTACTGAAGTCTCTAGGAGAACCAGCCATGACAAACCTGTTTCACCTGGTGTGTAAGATGTATGAGACAGGCGAAGTACCCTCAGACTTTAAGAAAAATGTTATAATCCCCATTCCAAAGAAAGCAGGTGCAGACAGGTGTGAAAACTACAGAACCATCAGTTTAATAAGTCATGGTTGCAAAATATTAACACGAATTATATACAGAAGGATAGGAAAGCTGGTAGAAGCCGACCTTGGGGAAGATCAGTTTGGGTTCAGGAGAAATGTAGGAACAAGGGAGGCAACACTCACTTTACGGCTTATCCTAGAAGATAGATTAAGAAAAGGCAAACCTACATTTCTAGCTTTTGTTGATTTGCAGAAGGCTTTTGACAATGTTGATTGGAATAAACAGTGCTACGTTTAATGTCTTTTCTCTCGGACACGTAAGTGCCTAGCAGAACTGCCTAGTAAGCGGGAGAACCGAGTTCGTATCCCGACACGGGCACCCATTTTCATATTTCGCCGTTGATCGTTCAACGCAGAGCTCCTAAATACCCAGGCTCAATCGTCCGCCATGTTTTCCCCAACATGCTTGGAATCGCGCTGCACTAACAGCGTAGAGGCGCATGCCCTGCCATCTTTCACAACTAATGTCACAAAAACTAATTGGTAGAAATATTTAATTTTTCCGCTACTTAAATTTTTATATGTCAGCATTGTGCCGAAATGCCCGTCATTTCGTTAGTAGTCATAGTTAATAAGATATTGGCTTCGAAATAAGAGACTGCGCTACACTAGGAAAAGTTTGCAGTAAAAAATTGAGGCTGCTATGATATTCCGTTTGGTGCTTGTTGCACCATATATTGCTGCGGATGAAACCTTCCTAATGGATTGAATTTTATTTTCGACTTTTATTTTCACTCATACCGCTAAACTTTATTTTATTTAGCGCACTCATTTCCGATGGCCATAAGGCCAGAATGAATCATTGCGTATCTCATACACGGTTAGAGATATCAAAATGATATTTTGACAAATGATAACATGCAAAGAGGGAAGTATTTTGCCACATGGTTACTACGCAAAACTTCATTAATTGTCGCGTTTTTCAAGGAAATATATAGTTGTGAAATGAAAAAGAGTAAAGTTAGTGATTATTCGATTTGCAGATATTCCTCTGTCAATCACAAATGTTTATTTCTTTGCTTCTTGTCCATTGTGTTTCAGAGCTACTACTCAGTTTCCAAAACCAAATAGGAGTTACATTTCCTTCAGTTTAAAGCCTAGCAGTAACAGAACGGAAGTTACGAGATCTAATGAGGATTTTATGTGAGAATACTTGAAAATGACAGATAGCAAGGATCTTTTCACTAGCTAACGAACTGACTTGTTCTCATTTCCTCGCATAATAAAACACTCTGTATTGAGATATTTAGAATATCCTTTTCATATAGCTGAAAAATTTAAATTGCATATTACATAGAGACACAGCACTTTTGTAGTGTGCAACTATTAATTTAATGGGTTAAAAGAAGTCAGTACCAAAATCTTCAAGTATGGATGTTATGCAGTACCAACATGTGCCTAATTATTAGGAGCTCTAATATGGAAGATGTGTTACTACTAGCCGGGAGGGCGGATCCCAGTGCGTCATATTTAACTGACATTATCTCAAGTTATACGTTTCTCACAGAGTTTCTGTTCGGAGAGGATGAAAATTTGATGTATTTTGAGCAATTCATTCGTTAAAGTGTTCACCTAACTTCAACAGAAAAAAAGTCCTCGCATGTCGAAAATTCCTTAACGTCGTCAGAAAGTGCATGGTTGTAAACTATCAGTAAATGCTGTTTATAAATTATTGCCATAAATAACACTAAAATGAAAATGTAGAGTAGTTCTGAATGAACACGTTGATGGAAGTTTGACGTTGATACAGTGAGTAGTTTGCGAGTTGAGCGAGTGGAATGAAACGCGAGGTAACGCGTGAGCTTCGTCCGGAACGTGGCAACTCCTACAGCTTGGGGAAAAAATGGCGTATAGTTCTGCTCGGGTTTATAGGAGCCTCAGTTCAACGCCTGCGGCAGCTGACGTCACCACACCATTTCACTGACAGCTTCACCGTCCGGTCTCAAAATGTGTATATGTACTAACGACGCGTCCCACCTTCCTACAAGTGCAGTTTATCTTCCATGAAAGGTGTAAAGAGAGGGGCTCTACAAAGGAAATCAATTTACAGACTATATTCTAATAAAGGAAGAGGAGATAGATGAAGATGAAATTGGAGATACTATACTGAGAGAAGAATTTGAAAGAGGCCTGAAAGACCTAAGTCGAAACAAGGCCCCTGGAGTAGATGACATCCCCTCAGAACTACTAAAGTCTCTAGGAGGACCAGCAATGACACAACATTTCACCTGGTGCATAAGATGTATGGGACAAGCGACATACCATCGGAAAAATGTAATAGTTCCCATACCAAAGAAAGCAGGTGCAGACAGGTGTAAAAATTACAGAACCATCAGTTTAATATGTTATGGTTGCAAACTTTTATCACCAATTATTTACGGAAGGATGGAAAAGCCGGTAGAAGCTGACCTCGCGGAAGATCAGTTTGGATTCAGGAGAAATGTAGAAACATAGGAGGCAATACTCACTTTACGCCTTATCTTAGAAGATAGATCAAGGAAAGGGAAACGTACATTTCTAGCTTTTGTAGATTTGGAGAAAGCTTTTGACAATTTTGACTGGAAAACACTCTTACAAATTCTGAAATCTGCAGGAGTAAAATACAGGGAACGGAAGGTTGTTTACAACATACAAAAACCAGACAGCGGTTATCAGAGTTCAAGGGCATGAAAGGGGTGCAGAGGTTGGGAAGGGAGTAAGACAGGGTTGTAGCCTTCCTCCAATGTTATTCAATTTGTACATTGACCAAGCTATAAACGAAAGCAAGGAGCAATTTGGAGAAGGAGTTAAAGTTCAGGGTGAAGAATTAAAAACCTTGCGTTTTGCCGTAATTCTGTCAGAGACAAAAAAAATGTTTGTATAGCTTATGGGACTTAACTACAGGATCATCAGTCCGTAAACTTACAAACTGCTTATGAACTACTTATGAACTAGGACGGCACAAATATCCATGCACGAGGGGGGATTCCAACCCCCGACCGTAGTGGCCGTGCAGACCGTGACTGGAGCGCCTCAGTCCCCACGGCCACCGCGGCCGGCTGTCAGAGACAGCAAAGGACCTGGAAGAGCAGTTGAACGGAATGGACAGTATGTTAAAATTTGTATATAAAATGAACATTAACAAGAGCAAAACGAGGGTAATCGAGTGCAGACTAAGGAAATCGGGCGATGCTGAAGGAATTACAATAGGTAACGAAACAAGAATGGTGGTAGTTGAGGTTTTTTTTACTTGGGTAGAAAAATAACATGAAATGGTCGCAGTACAGAGGATATAAAATGCAGAATGGCAATGGGAAGAAAAGCATTTTTGAAAAAGAGAAATTTGTTAACATCGAATATTAAATTAACCGTAAGGAAGTCATTTCCGAAGGCAGTTGTGTAGAGTGTTGCCTTGTATGGGAGCGAAACATGGACGATAAACAGTGTGTGAGGCTTTTGAAATGTGGTGTTACAGAAGAATGCTGAAGATTAGGTGGGAGGATCGCGTAACTAATGAGGAGGTACTGAACAGAATTGGGGAGAAAAGGAATTTCTGGCATACCTTGACTATAAGAAGGGATCGATTGGTAGGACACATTCTTAGAGATCAAGGAATTGTGAATTTAGCGTTGGAGGGATGAGTGTGGGGTAAAAATCGTAGAGGGAGAGCAAGAGATGAATACAGTAAACAGATTCAAATGGATGTACGTTGCAGATCTTATGAGGAGATGAAGAGGCTTGCTCAGGATAGAGTAGGGTGAAGAGCTCCATCAAAGCAGTCTCCGGACTGAAGACCACAACAACAATATATATAAAAATTGCTGTGTGTATGTATTTTTTCGGTTGCTATTGTACTACGTAATATGAGTCAACACAATCAGTATCATGCTTATACAATCCTCGGCGTATTTAATCCATATTTACACAGAAATATCATAGTTTAATATATACGTAAAAGTTTACACCCAGCTTTGTGGGTTACGTTTGCCAATTAGAACGACAGCAACGCCCCTAGTAAAGAAAGAGCGAACCGCAGCGGCACTATCAAAGCGATTAGCCACAGAAGCGTCGCCAGCGCCCCAAGTGGCAGCACTGCATATCAGGTGAGTGGCATGATACTAAGAATCTTCTTCCGTTAGGAGCGCTACTGTCGTTGCAAGTGCCAGTTTAAACTTTCACTTATACGTTACACTGTGATATTAGAATGTTAATATGCTTTATTAACGCTAAGGATTGTATAAGAATGGCATTTCTTATGTTGAAACATGTTACGTGGAATATATATACCAATAAAAGCATTTTGTAAAACATGGTGAAGTGTACCAATGAACAGACAGAAGAATCAGTGTAAATGTCCTCAGTTGCCTCTTCTTAAAGTTGATTTAGGTTAGATACTAACAGCTATAACGATGTGCTGAATATACAGGGCGAATCACCTAACACTTGCACCGCAAATATTGCGGAAACGGAAAGTGAGATGGATGTGCGATTTTCACAGAATGGATTGATAGTCAATGACTCGTATTGTTAGCCAATAAACAGATTGTAAAAATACCTAGAAAGTGTTTTTCTTTATGACAACATACAATTTTTCAAAAGTAACAATGGTTGCTTCTATAATTCACTGGAATTTTTGACACCAGCTGCGTACAAAGAATTTTGAATGACATTTTTATCACGTTTAGTTTGGCAGCTACAACCATTCAAAATTTTGGTGTTCATGAGACAGTGGGCCTTGCCCCAGGGGGTTGGCCACTCGGCCAGTTAGCTACACTATCGCAGCCTCCACCCCCAAAACTTTTAATGGTTGTAGCTGCCAAACTAAACGTGATAAAAAAAGTCATTCAAAATTCTTTGTACACAGCTGGTGTCAAAACTTCCAGTGCATAATAGACAAAACCACTGTTCCATTAAAAAAACTGTATGTTTGCACAAAAATACACTTTATAAGTAATATTACAATCTGTTTGTTGGCTAAAAATACGAGATCCTGACTACCAATGGATTCTGTGAAAACCGCACATCAATCGCACTTTCCGTTTCCGCAATATTTGCGGTGAAGTGTTAGGTGATTGACCCTTATATTGGACGCATGTTATGGGGCATCTTTAAAGCAACTCGTCTATTCAACAACCTCCTAAAATGTTTACGATTCCTCCTGAAATGCAGTGTATACAATTATCGTGTGTGTTTTTTCGATCATGTCTGAAGGAACAGATAACATTTTTGATCCTGCGGCCATTATTAAGTTACTTCAGTGGGGTAGGTTTGAAATTTTATTTCGCATTAGGTTTCGAAGCCAGGTCTGATGCTCATCAGGCAGTCCACTTTTTTTCTTTTTTAGTTTGTTCGATACATTACGGACCTTTGTTAGTATTTGTTCGTTATTCAGTTCTTGGCTCAGTTTTCTATTATTTACTAGCTTAAACCCGCGGCCCCGCTCGCGTGTTGGTTGATTATGATAGATAATGCACGAAACGTCAAATCGATTTTTTTAAAGAGATGTATTAAAAGAAATTTCTTTTTTACTGCTTTTTATTTATTCTTATATTTCCTTACAGAGAAAGAGCTGATGACACTGTAGCACGCATAGACCAAAGAAATGGTCTGTGGCATCACGTTTCGCTGTTTGTAACCTCCTTGCTATAGAGTCGAAAACGTCATCGCTGGCCTTCAGCCCGAATTTTTATATAATTTGACGACTTTCAACCACCTTATCTTCCACCCCCTTCTAGCGATCGGCATGGAACTGATATGGTGTACAACGGGAGACTTCGGACAACAATTACACACAGACAATTCGTTTGCGTTATGTAGTTTTCGCTGCAGAGCGAAATATTAACACACACACACACATGTAGAATTTTATATACACCGATAACTTTCCATCCCAGTATACCCTTTTATCATTATCAACCCTCAAGCAACAATGCAAACAATAAAACCATTTTCAAAGAGTAAATATAATTTTCAAAGAGTAATATTGTTCCGCATTTCGCGTTATATTCTTCAAATTACTAAATATCTATCAGATCGCTATGAAACCGTGCCTAAAACTTTCCTCAGGTATAAATTAGTAACTGTACAAATATATAAGTCTCTGCGTCTTGTCGTTCGGACGTGATAAGCGTACACCGAACAGACATTCACATTCATAGATATAGATTATTATTATTATTATTATTTTTAGGCAGAGAGCATTTAGTTCTTTCACGAGCGCGCTGCGCCAGCGCGCCGGCGACCACTAAGCCATTCGGATATGGTAATCACGACAGACACAAATATGTAATTAAGGCCAGTGATTCCTGTAGCGGAAAAGCACACTTTGCTCGAAGTCTTTATTGGAATCGGTCAAATGCCACGACAAAGTATGAAAAAAGAGCAGGGGTACAAGTCAGCAGAGTGTTAGTAAGTTGAAAATTTGGGTTTTTCGGGTGGCGCGTTGTGGTTACCGTCATGTCCGGATGGTGTAGGGGTCAGCCCATCTGTAAGCCGGCGAGGTGGCTCTGCGTGTTCGGAGAAAGGGGTGGTTGCTGTCTCAAATAAAAGTAAAAAGTAATAAAAATTAAACAATCAAAATCAAGAATGATATTTTTACGCTGCAGCGGAGTGTGCGCGGATATGAAACTTCATGGCGGATTAATCTGTCTGCCGAAACCCGGGACCTTTCTTCAAAAAAAATGTTCAAATGTTTGTATAGCTTATGGGACTTAACTACAGGATCATCAGTCCCTAAACTTACAAACTACTTATGAACTACCTTATACAAAGACGGCACAAATATCCATGCCCGAGGAGGGATTCGAACCCCCAACCGTAGTAGACGTGTAGACTGTCACTGGAGCTCATCAGTCCCCTCGGCCACCGCGGCCGGCGATCTTTCTTCCTGGAGAGCTACTCCTGCGAGGTCCATAGGAGAACTTATGTGACGTTTGGAACGGGGAAGACGACGAACTGGCGGAGGTAAAAACTGTGATACCGGATCGTAAAGCCTGCCGGGATAGATCAGTTGAGTGAGCGCGTACCCGAGAAAGGTAAGGGTGCCACGTTCGAATCCTGGTTCTGGCCCACTGTTTTAAACCACCAGAAAGTTTCAACATAGAACGAGCACGCAACCACGTCAGCAAAGGACTGATCTACATAAATATGGAGAAAAATAAACAAATAAAATAAACTGCGTAGTAAGCAGCAGACATGGGTTCGAATCCCGATAGCACATAATTTTCAGCTTTCCACGGTGATGTAGTTCAATGCTGCTGTAAGCAAATTTTTTTAACTCCTTTGTATTTTAATATGGATAAATTTAAGAAAAAAATGTTTTTACATAAATTTCATGGAGTAATGGTTGACAGGTATAAAAGGGTTGGAGTATTACGGCAGATAATAATAAGACTAAGGTCGTGTTTCGCAAAGGTTTGCCAATGCGTGCGAAAAAGAACTCTTCTCCTACTTAATGATCAATTCTTTGAGCGGCACCAGCTCCACAGTGCTGTACGACCCCTTTGTGTGGTAAGCCCACTAACGAGAGCTTGCCTGAGACCGTACAAAGCACGCGCCTCGTACAAAGGAAGGAGAAGCGCAGACAGGGCCAAGCGTGCATCGTAACGGCTGACGTCAGCAGGCCGACCGGGCATCTGGAATCGATAGGTGGTGGTATTTCGGTGCTCAGCGCAGCGTGACGGCCGCGGCTTCACTTATGAATGAGGCGCGTGGGCCGAGCGGGCAGGGGTAGCCGCAGGCCAGCACACGCCGTCCGACTGCCGCCAACTGCCACCGCGGGTCTGCTTGCATGGGATGTCATAACAACTGTTTTGACAAATGTTACGGTAGACGTGATTGAAAGTCATGATAAAAGAAAACGATCGTTAGTGAAATTAAAACATCTGGAAAAATCCAAACAAAACAGGAAGATTAGGATTTACTATCGTTAGGAGAGCCAGTCATGAAGAAGTTCTTCCACATGGTATGAATGATGTATGAGACAGGGGAAATACCCTCCAACTTCAAGAAGAATATAGTGATTTCAATACCTAAGAAAGCAACTGCAGACAAATGTGAAATGAACAAGTCATGGTTGTAAAATATTAACACGAATTATTTACAGACGAATGGAAAAACTGGTGGAACCCAACGTTGGGGTAGATCAGTTTGGATTTAGGAGAAATCTAGGAACACATGAGGCGATACTCACATGACGACTTATCTTAGAAGATAGGTTAAGGAAAGGGAAACCTACGTTTTTTTAGCATATGCGGATTTGGAGAAAGCTTTTGACGATTTTGAATGGAATACACTATTTCAAATTCTGAAGGTGTTGTTGTTGTGATCTTCAGTCCGGAGACTGGTTTTCTGCAGCTCTCCACAATACCCTACCCTGAGCAAGCCTCTTCATCTCCATATAAGAACGGCAACCTACATCTGTTTGAATCTGCTTACTGTATCCATCTCTTGGTCTTCCTCTGCGATTTTTACCCCACACACTTCCCTCCAACGCTAAATTCACCATTCCTTGATGTCTAAGAATGTGTCCTACCAATCTATCCCTTCTTTTAGTCAAGGTATGCCAGAAATTTCTTTTCTCCCCAGTTCTGTTCAGTACCTCCTCATTAGTTACGCGATCCACCCACCTAATCTTCAGCATTCTTCTGTAGCACCATATTTCAAAAGCCTCTATCCTCTTCCTGTCCGCACTGTTTATCGTCCATGTCTCACTCCCATACAACGCAACACTCCATACAAATGCCTTCAGAAAGGACTTCCTTAGGCTTAAATCAATATTCGATGTTAACAAATTTCTCTTTTTCAAGAACGCTTTTCTACCCATTGCCATTCTGCATTTTATATCCTCTGTACTGCGACCATCATTTGTTATTTTACTGCCCAAGTAACAAAACTCATCTACCTCCTTTATTGCTTCGTTTCCCAATCTAATTCCTTCAGCATCACCTGATTTTCTTACACTGCACTACATTACCCTAGTTTTGCTCTTGTTAATGATCATCTTATATGCACCTTTCAGCACACTGTCCATTCCGTTCAATTGCTCTTCCAGGTCCTTTGCTGTATCTGACAGAATTACTATGTCGTCGGCAAAACGCAATGTTTTTAATTCTTCACCCTGAACTTTAATTCCTTCTCCAAATTTCTCCTTGCTTTCCTTTATAGCTTGCACAATGTACAAATTGAATAACAATGGAGAAAGACTAAAAACCTGTCTTACTCCCTTTCCAACCACTGCATCCCTTTCATGCCCTTCAACTCTGACAACCGCTGTCTGGTTTTTGTAGAAGTTGTAAATAACCTTACGCTCCCTATATTTTACTCCTGCTTGCTTCAGAACTTGAAAGAGTTTATTCCAATCAACATTGACAAAAGCCTTCTCCAAATCTACAAAAGCTAGAAATGTAGGTTTGCCTTTTCTTAATCTATCTTCTAGGATAAGCCGTAAAGTGAGTATTGCCTCCCGTGTTCCTACATTTCTCCTGAACCCAAACTGATCTTCCCCGAGGTTGGCTTCTACCAGCTTTTTCATCCTACTGTATATAATCCGTGTTAATATTTTGCAACCATGGCTTATCAAACTGATGGTTCTGTAGTTTTCACACCTGTCTGCACCTGCTTTCTTTGGAATGGGGATTATAACATTTTACTTAAGTATGAAGGTACTTGGCCTGTCTCATACATCTTACACACCAGGTGAAACAGGTTTGTCATGGCTGGTTCTCATAGAGACTTCAGTAGCTCTGAGGGAATATCATCTACTCCAGGGGCCTTGTTTCGACTTAGGTCTTTCAGGATTCTGTCAAATTCTTCTGAAGGTAGCAGGGGTAAAATATAGAGAGCGAAGAGTCACATTCAACTTGTACAAAAGCCAGACAGCAATTATTAGAGTCGAAGGACATGAAAGGGTCGCAGTGGCGGGGAAGAGAGTAAGATAGGGTTGTAGCCTTTCCCCAATGTGGTTAAATTTGTACATTGAGCAACCTGTGAAGGAATACAAGGAGAAATTTGGAGAAGGAATTAAAGTCCAGGGAGAGGGATAAAAACATTGAGGCTTGCTGATGACATAGTAACTCTGACAGGGATAGCAAAGGACCTGTTAGAGCAATTAAATGGAATGGATAGTGTCTTTAAAGGAAGATATAAGATGAACATTAGCAAAAGTAAAACGAAGGTAATGGAGTGTAGAGTCAGAAAATCAGGCGATGTTGAAGGACTTAGATTAGGTAATGAGACGATAAAAGTAGTAGACGTGTTTTGTTATTTCGCTAGCGAGATAACTTCCAACGGCCGAATTAGAGAAGATATAAGATGCAAAATGGCTATGGGAGGAAAAGCGTTTCTGAAGAAGCGAAGTTCGTTGACATTCAGTGTTAGTTTAAATGTTAGGAGTGCAGTATTGTTTGGGTGTGAAACGTGGACGATAAGGAGTTCAGACAAAAAGATGATAATAGCTTTTTAAATTTGGTGCTACAGACTTATGACGAAAATTGGAATGGGTATGATCTATGATGTAGAAGTACCCATTTCTCCACCAGAAGGGTGTATACATGTAGGCGCCTAAATGCTAGTTAACGAACGCACAATAATCGCTCCCACAAAAAGGCAAACATGAAAATTAAGACGATTAACCTTCACAGATAATTTAGATACATCCTGTGAAAGTAGCTGTCATAGTTTTGTACAAATAAGCGTTATGCGTAAACCTTCTAAATCACAAGTTTACATAAGATTAAAAATATAAATCTTAAAAATAATGGACTACCTCATATTTTCCCTTCCGTGTTACTAGAGAAAGATGACAAGTATTTGTCTATGTGATGGCATACAATAAAATAAAAAAAAATTCTAGGTAAATGCAAACCCTTGTAAAGTGCAGCAAACAGCACACTGAATGGATAAAATTTGGGTGATTTTTCGGCAGTTGTTACTTCGTTATAAATATGATTGTAGTCACTAAATTAATCAATCTACTTATTTTAATTGTGATATGAAGCCATGCATGAAAATGGGGCCATGTCTGAAATTAATATGAGTGCTGCACATTTGCTGTATTGGTAAGAAGACACCAGCTTCTAAAGCAATGAATTTATTTGACGTGTTCTATATAATCCATCATCGGAATATCATAAACATCTTTCTGTTCAGACGGAATTCAGAAGTTACACAAATATAATATTACATCCAGAACCGTAAATGCAGACTACAACATAAGTAATGTGGTTAAAGAGAAACTAGTGCGACTTAGATGCTATGGGCTGCTAATTCAACTGGTGCACTTAAAAAATTGTGCTGGACCGAGACTCGTACCCGGATTTCTTTAAATGTTTAAATGTCTGTAATTGTATGGGACCAGACTACGTTGGTCATCAGTCCCTAGTCTTACAAAGTACTTAAACTAAGTTAAACTAACCTAAGGACAACAAACGCATTAATGGTCGAGGGAGGATCCGAACCTCCGACGCGGGAGTCCGTGCGATCCGTAACGTGGCGCGCCCGGATTTCCCGCTCTCGCACTCTGGCTGTGGTTAAGCCACGTGCCCACATGCTAGGCCTCCATGGAGACCGAGGGACGAATATAGTATGTAGGTTCAAAAGAAAGTAGGTTGCCGTTGCCGTTGCTATTCAGAGATGAGGAGACGAACAGGACATGGTAGCGTGGAGAGCTGCATCAAGTGAGTCTGCGGACTGAAGACCACAACAACATCCACAGTGACGGCCGGTGCCTTAGATGACTGGGGGTTCAGCTCTCTGACTGCCGGATCTTGATAGCGGCGCCGCCACCCCGTTTCGGCGTCCAAAGAGACAATTTGACACACCTCTACTAGTGGCGCGGGGAGAAAGTGACAGATCTGCAGAATGTTTTACCTCGGCTTGTTTGCGCTTGCTTCAACTCGAGCTATGTTTCTAAAATATTCTGAAAGTTATTCATTTTCCTTTGATAATAAACACTAAGAACATGTGAATATGCACATGAACACTAAAGCATCGTAAGTAGTTGATTAAACTGCTAAGAGAGCGTAACAAAATGAATCTGTTACGATGAAGAGGCAAGCTGCGCAAATGCTGCTCCCACGCAACATCTTTTCAAACAGTTACATATTTGTTACAATGAAGAGCGTGAATGTCATTTATCCTCAAAATCGCGACACTTTCGCTAAAACGTCCAAAGATACGTGGCAAATGCCAATAAAAAAGTGATTGTTGTTCCCGTATCTGTTAAAAGGAATGTTTCCGTTTTAAAAATAATTGCGTGCCGTTGGTCTCGAACCTGCTACCTTCGACGGCGCAACGCGACGCCTCTAAATCCAACGCTATACATTGCTAGGTGGAGCGTACGCATTTCATTATATTCATGATAGGATCTTCTTTAATTTATAGCTATATTTTATTAAATAATGTTTTTTGATGAATCTCCAATGCGTCAAAAACAAATATGAAGGGCGAATGTTGCCTACATGGAGGATTTGCCGATGCGCAAGGCGAGGTGCGCAGTAGCTCCATTGTTTTGCTTCGGGACCATTAGTGCATAACCGCCAGAGCTCGAGAAACCAGGAGCTGGCGTCTCTACCAGCTCCAAGGCCAATGTTAAAAGCGGCGTTTCCCCTCGCTCCTCCCTGCCGCGGGAGCGTCCATTTTACTGCCTCCAGGGGGTTCACAAGAGAATTTGAACCTGAGCCGCGCATGCGCATCGCCCTCGCTGCGGTACACACAGGCTCGGTTGCATAATTGCATTTCTTCAGTGAGTAGACTAACCTGAGTTTCGTCACTCCACTGAGATATGATAAGAGCGACACTTAGGAGATTTTGCACGCCGAGAAGCGAGATAAGGCGAGGTGGAGTCAGCGGCAGACAGACACGTAGGCCCGCGCTTACGTCAGCGCGCCATCCCTCTCCACGTCAGCTGTCCCTCTGAGTACTTAACAGCCGCCTTACTTACGAGTCAAGTCTCTGTAAACAGCACCTGTAAGAGCTGCGGAGAATGTATCGTCCTGCCGAGGTCTCCTACAATTCCAGTCCACACATTAAACGCGCTAATGTTCAAACCTTTGTGAAGTGATGGGACCTAACGGTAGGGGTCATCGGTCTCTAAACTTAGAAACTACTTGAACCAACTTATCCTAAGAACAAAACACACCCATACCCGAAGGAGAATTCGAACCTCCGACGGTGAACAGCCACGCGCACCGCAGCAAGGCGCCTTAGCGCGCACTGCTATTCCGCCGCGGCACACACTAATGTCTAGCCCGTACGGTAGCATGAGCATTGCGATCGCCCCGTATGGATCGATTCTGCAAATTTTTTACACCATATCTTCCAAACGCAGCCTAGACTAAAAAAAGAAAAAAATAACGAAGAGACAAACTACGGATTGACGGCTGATTGATGGCTGATCAGCAGACGTAAGGTCCTAGGAGTTTTGAAGATGATGTTAGAATGGATGACTTTCAGTTATTGCACAATAGACACGTTGAAGACGGACGAATAAAAATTGTAAACACGTCTCCCTGGCAACACAACGCCTACTAGGATACAACCAGGTAAGTGCGGTTGTTGGCCGCTATTGGTTGTACTGCAAAGACGTTGAACGTGAATTATCATCAGTAACTCGAAGACGAAGAAATTTCGTACATTTAATTGTATTGCCTTTTTTCCTTGTTCGGTCCTCAAAAATTATAACGTATATTTGAAAGACCATGTGTGCAGAATGTAGATAGCATCATGCGGCCTACTTCGTGTCCCTCCTGCTCTGAAACCCTGATCGTTTTCGTTTTGAAACGTAGTAGTCTTCGTGTACTTTGATGCTTCTTTTATGCTGCCTTCCTGGTGTTGCAGTTTTAATGCTGAGCAGTATTGTTACATGGACAATTCCAAATTACGTGGAGCGGGAGAATTCGTCATTGAGTCGTCATGCCTTTCTGATCGCAGAGTCGTATCACTGCATCGAAAAGTACGAGTCTGTGGATTCGAAATTGTTGTCATTTACAGAAACCTAATAAAAAACAGTCATGGTCGCGATTATAATTTTTAATGACGCGTGTAGCCTTTCAAGGCATCACCAATTTATCAACAGGGTGACGAACCGATATTCTTGATAATTCTGTGACACGTAAAGGCATGCATTAAAGATGGAGCGGAAGGTGCTTTTGTTTGTTGTAGTATACCTCAAAACAAAATGAGCCTCAACACTGCTGGCACTATATTGGTGACAACGAGCTGAAGCAGCTATGTTGTGCTTTTGAGAGGAAATGTTGGAGACTGGTTGAGTTAAACTTCGGTTTGTCCTGTGAACTTCATGCAGTCAGCATGATAGTTGTAAAATAAGATGCAAAATATACGAATATTTTCAATGTATCTTGGAAATTTTTAACTGTGTAACTGAGTCAGCTACAGATATAACATGTAATAGATTATACAGATGTAAAGATTATACGAAAGAAAATTACAATCGGTTTCTTCTGAATTCGAAGTGTCTCGTTTATTTCGTTCGCTGTAGTGTGAAGATGCATTATAACACAAATACCTCAAAACAACGACGAACACAAAGTCTTTCGCCAACTTGTGCAGAAAAATGATTACAAGCAGAGGAAAAAGAGAGAGAGAGAGAGAGAGAGAGAGAGAGAGAGAGAGAGAGAGAGAGAAAGGGCCATACACACACATAGGATACATCGAAGCCAAGAATAAAACTGTGAACGCAAAATCATTATTAAATTGAATTTAAAATACAGTTTTCTAATCATGTAATAGAGACTGAATAGACCATTTTTCAAAATGATGACATAGCACACCAAGACACTGTGTCCCGGTATGATTGAGGAAAATACTCCACATCAAAAACTCGTCTAGTAGCTGTGACGTCCCCTAGCATAAAGACCTAAAATAACAGTAGTCGCCTTATTGAATCGCTGTCAAACCGGCTACAGAATGCAATAATCCAAAGACGTAAATACTAATTTTTAATAAGAACCTATATAATATCATGGAAACTATTGTCGGAGTTACATGTCTAAAGTATAATAACTGTTGTAATATCTGTATTCGTTCTTGTTGGAAGCTGGCTTTCGTAAGTATGGAAAGGAAGGATTTGTGAGAAGTATTTTTAATACTAGAAGCGCTACGAGATTGTTTTTCAACAGATTTACAATTTGATGTCTACATGTAGGTCCAATTTATGATCTAGAATAGAGAATTGAAATACGTAAATGTGTTTCCATTCAAAGTTCTTTTTCCAACATTTTAGCTGTAGCCGTCAGCACAGTCATTGTTGAAGCCGGAATGCAGTATTCAGCCAACATTTCGCGGCCCATTGAAATACATAAATTTCAGTAGCTCAGGAAAGGATGCGAAGTGACAAGAGATTCTAATGACTTTCTTTTTCAGGCCTTTATGAAAATAATAGTAAATGTTACTAAATGTGACACACCTAAGTTAGTGCAAAGGCGTGACGATCTGAAGGTGACCTAAAGAATTATTAAATTGCAGTGAATCTTTTCAATACAGGAAGTGTTAAGTTAATTAGACGGAGGATTTCTGAAACTGATTCATACTATGGCTCTCTCTTTTACTCGGGTGCAAGATAACTATGTACCTTTAACATTTTGTATCACGGTTAATCCATACGTTAACTGAGGCTAACTACTGTAATTTAAAATCAATTTATTAAAATATTTAGGTAAATTAACTTGAGAACTAATAATCAGACGAGAGATAGTACATCACTGGAAAAAGTATCGGTTTTCGTTTTAAGACCAGTTTTCAATATATATGGAAAGACTTTAACAGTATTTCAAAGTGTAATAGACATCTGTTTAATCATTCAGCTCCAGTGACTATTCTCAGAACATTAGGTAAAATATTTTGTTCCACTTATATGAAGTACATTACGTACCCAAGGCTTAAAGAGAAAATAATATATTTGCATTATGTTTTCATTCAAAGTAATTCATTAAACACTTAACCATTTATATATTGAGGGACGCCACATAGCGGAGTAAAATGAAGCCGATCCAAATTTGTCGTGTTCGTTGGTGTTACTGTTTTCCACATGTGCACCTTGGTCTTTTGCAACTGAGTCATGCTTGTCATATTTTTACGACAGGTCGTTGTGCGCTGCATGTTATATTGCAGCCAGCTGTTGGAGTCTGCCACCGTGTGGTCTTGCACAATGTACTTTGGGTAGGATCTCGCCGTCTTATGTGGCTGCAGCTTCTTTCTTCAACTACTCCTCTTCTTATTCTCAGTAATAATAATAATATCTCTGGAACTCCAACAGAAAGTTTAATATATCTGTTAAACTCATGCAATATCTCCTACAGACAGAGAGATCAAGCTTACTTCGTGTCCCCAATAGAAAAGTGGAAGAAGGAAGGAAGATTAGTGTATAACTTGTGGAAATTTTTCAGCAATCAGTCGTAAAAATATTTATTTATTTACAAATGTAGATTTCGACCACTGTGTGGTCATTATCAGTGCTTAAAAACTATTAAAATAGCTGCGTCAGTACGAAAGCAGCCTCCAACATGGAGGTCGAGATGTTTTAAGTATCGAAATCTAGGTCTTCAAATAAATAAATATTTTTACTATTGATTGCTGAAAAATTTCCACTAGTCAAATACAGTCGTGGAGCACAAATTCCACCATTGAATCAAGCCTTAGTGTTCAACGTCACTACGAGACGGAGGACTTAGGAAATGGATCACAAGCTTGGTTTATTTCAAGGATGGGGAAGGAATTTGGCATTGATCTTTCAAAAGACCGTCTAGGCATTGTTCTTGATAAAATCATACGAAATCACGATCTGGCGCGTCCGACACGGTTTTAAACCGAAATTATTATATCAAGAATGTTTTATTTCTAAATATGAAGAAAAATGTAAGAACTAATAAAAATAATCTCCAAAACAGTGGTATTCGGTAATTTCAAACAGGAATAGACTTCCTAGTTTTCATCATAAGTTTTACAATATACAATACAAAAATGAATGTAGGTTAGGCCTTGGCGTTTTTCAAGAGCGATACTTTAAAGACGAAGCACCGACCTCTTTAACTTTAAAAATAAACACTAAATGTAAAATTTGACAATGGATATTTTGTCAGTGATATTTTATTCAGATATGTAATCATTAACCACCGTATCTTTAGCGGCACAGATGAAACATAACAGTACCATCATCTGGATAAATCCGGTCTCAGTATTCCAGAAAACAAACATTGAGGATGACTAATATCGAGTGCGTATGAAATTAGTTCATTACATAAGATATGCAATACTTTTTGAAGAATTAATTAATATTGTTAGACTATACACATATTCACAGAATATATGACATCAACTGCGAGTGGGCAAAGCTGAAAATTGCACCCATTCGCAGTTAATGTCATATATTCTGTGAATATGAAAGAATAACAACTGAAGGATCAGAAGTGACATCTGTTCTTTCGGAACAGACGCCACATGTCTATACACATATGTTATTAACAAATAAAAAAAAGATAAAAAAAGAAACCTCAGCAAACTATTAATCATTTCAAAAGCGAAGTTAATGCATCAGTATAGTAAATATACCTTACAAAAACGAGTGCTTAGTCTGACAGACATAAAATTATTTGAACAAGAACTCAGCCTACTTAAAACTATATCTAAACATAAGCTATGCTACGCACAAGAGTCTCTCAAAAAACAACTGGCATGGGGATCTTTACAACAACGGCGCTTATCGCTGCTGCGTGGGCTACTTACGAAACTCCAATCGCCAACATTCTCCTCCGAATGGGAAAATATATTGTTGACTCCCACTTACATAGGTAGAAATGATCATCAGAATAAAATACGAGAAATCAGAGCTCGAACGGAGAGATTCAGGTGTTCTTTCTTCCCGCGTGCTATTCGAGAATGTAATGGGAGATAAATAGTATAATGGTGGTTCGATGAACCCTCTGCCAGGCACTTTAATGTGGTTTGCAGATTATCCCATGTAGATGTAGATTACAAAAAATGTAAATTTTAAAACTTTACCAAAATATTTTGTTTCCGTGAGTCATTGTACTTGAGATACTTGTAGCAGACAGAGTGTAATAATATTTCATATTTTATAAATAAAATAATCATATATCACAATAATTTTAAGGTTGTAAAATAGTTCAGCAGTTTGCTTCAGTTTGGCATCTGTCTTATAGTCACACATTGCTGCTAATGAACGAGTATGCACTTGCTCTTGCTATGAAAGCGCTGTGATCGTACGCGACGTTGAAATGGTCTTCGCTGATAGGTCTGTGAATCACAGTGAAGGAGCAGTATGTGGGAGTGCCGCAGAGAGCTTTACTGCTAGCGGAGCACTTTGAACAGCCCCGCGGCCGCAGTGTTTACGCCGCGGGCTTTTTATGAGGGGACTCCGGCAACGAGAGCGGGGTGCTCGCCTCAAATTGAATCGACAAACGCGCCGCGTTCGCGCCTCGGGCCTAACTGATGCCGGTAATGAAGAGGCTGCACCGAACTCCTCAGCTTTACGTCTTCGGTGGGCGACAAATGGCGGTTCTCGGCTACGTTACGTCAAACACTTTTTCAGTGTGAAAATGGTCTTTTCCTTAGAAAATTATTATTTACTATCATTCCCGGCATTTCTCAGGTGTGTATTTAATGCTTTCTTATGCTTCATGTTCTTCTTCCCCATCTATTCGTCGCCCTTCAGTTTCGCTTTCATGCAGCTCAATTCTTATGACATCTCCTCACCGATGTAGCCCACAATAATAAAATTTTCCAGGTTCGTAGGGTAGACTATTACTAATCTGTCTGCAAAATATGTTGCGAATGGAGTTGGTCCTAATGAGGTAATAAATTACCACCTCATGAGTGATGGGGAGAATTTCCATGTATTTCATTGTTCTTGACGTCATATTTTCTAATCCATTTGTCTTACAATTATACCATTTTCAGTGTTATACGTGCACAGTGTCTGCAAAGTATGTCACGAACAGAGTCAGTAATACGTAATAAATAGAAACCCATGCATTATGAGGCAGTATTTCATGAACATAATTATATGTGGACTTATACATCATTCACTAAGTGCTTTACTATGATATAATTTCGAATGTAGGTACATTCAATGATACGTGTAAAATGTCTTGCGAATGAAGGAATGTAACGTCATGCAAGGTGACGTAGTTTCATTGCATATTATCGGTAATGTAGTAAGCGATAAAATTATTTCCATTCATATTTATGCTGGTGTTGTCAGTGAGGAACAGTTCCGTAAAGGTTTGAAATCATGTGTAAAGTTTGTTACAAGTCGGTAAATGCTCTCATTCTCAAATAGTGGATGAATAAAATTACGTTGCTTGATGGGGCAATTTTTTGGTGACTCTCAGTATTTATGACGCCAAATCTCCGGCACTATGTGTGGTAGGTGGATTTTAAGTATATAACTATTATTTTATTACGGTAAGGAATATTTTTTACAAATCTGGTTGAATTCGGTCCATTAGTTTAGGAAGAGATTAGGAATATTGTCGGTTGATGTGGTAGTTTTCCGCGAATTGTACTGTTTATGACGTTATAACCTCCGGAACTATCTGTCGTTAGGGTGTTCTTAACCTCACAGCGATTGTTGTTTGATAATGAGGAATATGTATAGTAAGTCTGGTTGAAATCGGTCCAGTAGAGTAGGAGGAGATATGGAACACACAGACGCCCACACACATACATATTTATAATATGTACAGATTTTGCGTTGGCATACTACATCACACGAATGAGTGTCACATAATTAGCCTACAATATAGACATAAAGAGCGCATAAGAGAATTGTTGATCATGAAGAAAGTTAAAAATATTTAAGGTTCAAATACAATATTTGTTGCTTTACTAATTTTTATTTCTTTCGAAGTAATTTTCAGCTTCTTAGGCCATCCTACGAAACAAGCGGCTGGCGTTGCCAAGAGACGTTAGTTCTTACCTTACAAAACTTGATTATAGTCAATCAGGGTAACTTTTTATCAGTCAGGGTATCTTTGTACCACTTAATATTTGGCTTTCATATGGCTCATGTTCCACCTACTGGGGAATTATTTATAACAGAGGTATTAAAATTTATCTTTGGAACAAAATATTGCCAATAGATGGAACGCGAGCCATTTTAAACCCAAATATTAAGTGGTACAAAGATACCCTGAGTAGTACCTAGTTACCCTGATTGACTGTAAAAAAGATGCAACTGACAAACACAGAATCTTGGCAGTGACATTGAGTGAGAATATGTCGAAGTCATCACTCGTCATGAATAATAACCAATAAATACACTTCTCAACATTTTAGCAGCTAATTTACAAAAGGATAAAATACTCAATATTACTGTATTAAAGTTAAATGGTAAACTTTATGATCGTCTGATATATGTTGCGAACTGTCAAATGAAGCACAAGTCACTTTTGTGATGCATCTAACATTTTTTTTTTTTTTTTTTTTTTTTTTTTTTTTTTTTTTTTTTTTACATTGCAGTTATAATTCACGTAATGGATAACATTCAGACACAGTATACGATCACATATTGCTAAAAAAATTAATATAATTTCGTATTCCTACATTGTTCACCATACAAACTTTAGTATTAAAAAATATTTAAGATACTGTAATATTGTGTGATTTAATTTTGTAAACTCTGTTAAAATGTTATACATTACGTAAATTATAATTACAATATAAAAAGCTACACCTGAAACACAACAAACGTGACGACTTATCAGTTTACATTGCGCACATTGCTTGATGCGATGCTCTACGTTGAGTATCAGCGATGCTACTGTTACACCTGGCCATGTCGGTAAGTCTTCGCTGTTTCTTAGCTCAAGGTATGGGATGCTACCAAATATTAACTTACAATGTAAGCACTTCAATTCGAACTGTTAAAACAAAATTAAATTATTTTCAGTTGCGAAAGTATGATTTTTCTTCGAGTTATTGGGGTAAGTTATCTGTAGTACTCTGTGTTCGAAGTTTAATAACTCTACAGACAATCGGAAAAGTCCGAGAAAGATATAACGACAAGTGGAGTAATAAGAATCGTAACTGAGGCAATATTTGAAGAAGGGGAAAAAAACGTAAACACTTGCTTTAAGCAATATGTATTACCACATGTAGTATTTACAGTTTCAGTTTATCCAAAATAGAAGTCGTATGAATAGACTTCAGATTTAGCCATTACAGTAACAACCAGTGGAACAGCTCGTCAAAAAGATCAGTGTGGATTAAGATACTGGATTACTGTAATGCATATAGAAGGAAATGATGCAGCCTTATCAGATATTGGTTCGTCAACTGTGATTCAGTACGCTTGTGACCTTTGTTGAATGATAGGAAATACATATATCGACATCTTAAAAATGTTTGTTGTAGCGGCTGGATCTTGGTTATTTTCTCATTAGATTCTTTTCCTCGCTGAAACTGATGCATAAATGGAGATTTTGTGACACTTCATCGATACTTCTACATAACTGGCTGCGTTTTGAATGACAGAAACAATTATTGTGGTAAGTACAACTAATTGATTCTATAATAAAGACCGGATTTCTTGTGTTTAAATAATTATTGTTTCTTCTAAAAGTCATCATTCAGCAATTCAATACTAACAATGTCCGCCAATGAGTTAAAATTCTACATAGTTTACTTATTTTGGAATCATTCGAATTTAACTTCTTTACGTTGCTGCCTACAAGCAATATATATTTACGATTTATTGCATTATAATCTGCTTATGCATGGTAAAGCACACACCATTCATCACTGCGTGCTTGGACAAAGATTTGGGACAGTTTTGCATCGCATTCCTGCCGTAGTCATTGGTCATTGTTGCCCTGTGGCAGAGAAAAGAAAGCTGCTTTACTAGGAGGGCAAATCAGGTCGATCCTCCCTAAATCTCGACATACATTCGTTCATAGTCGGAGACCTTTGTTCACCTTCCTGGAAAGCAGAGTGCGGTACCCTGCTGCCCACGGCACAGTAGGTGGAGTTTTGTGAGCCTGCAGTAACAGCTGCGGCGTGCCTTTATTTCTTGTGAAGAGGCGTGAGTTGCGCGCTCCACTGAAGACGGTCAATGCCGCCACAGAGAAATCGGATTGATTTCACCGCGACGTCCTGGAAGTGAGGAAACAGCTTACACAGTTGGCGTGCTGCGTTCACCTCCTGTTCTACAACAGCAGTGTTTACGCATGTGCGTATCGGAAACCCTGTGTGTCCAGGTTTTCCAGTAAGAGCCGCAACCCAAAGCGTTCGTACGTTGGAGTTATCTTCCTTCCCAGTAGATGAGGGATGTTTAGCACATTCGAGGAACCCATGTTGACACTTTCAACTGCCAAGAAAGACTGATAAGCAGATGCGATCGTGTATCCTTTTATACCCCACAGATCGTGTCACGTGACCTTTGCAAGGGAGGAAAGACGGAAGACTATTTTTCAAATTTCTTCAAAAAAATGTTCAAATGTTTGTAGAGCTTATGGGACTTAACTACGGGGTTATCAGTCCTTAAACTTACAAACTACTTATGAACTAGCTACTACTAAGCACGGCAGAAATATCCATGCCCGAGGGGGATTCGACCCCCGACCGTAGTGGCCGTGCAGACTGTGACTGACGCACCGCAGTACGCTCGGCCACGGCGGCCGGCTTCAAATCTCTTAACGACTATACCTATATACATATGGACTATTACATCGCGGTTACCAACCGATAAGGAAAGCGCTGTACCCGAAATTGTAGCGATATACTTCGTACAGCGCCCATACGGAATGTTGTTTGTTAATGGTCAGCTGACACAATCTTTGTGTATGAAAGGATGAACGATCGCATCCGATGATCAGACTTCCGTGGTAGATGAAAGGGCCCTTGAATGTGCTAAACATCCCTCATCTACTGGGAAGGAAGATAACGCCAATGAACGAACGCTTTGGGTTGTGGCTCTTACTGGAAAACCTGAACAATCTTGTTACTGACGTTGGTAGAATAAATTATACCGAAAATGCTACGCTTCTCAGCAAGACGAACTTAAGTGTGCCTATACCCATTACAGAGCCTTTTTGCGACAAAATAAAATCTGCGACCTAGTGCAATGTCAGGAACAGACCGAGACGAGCCTGTCTGCGGCGCGACAGTCACAGTCTGTACGGCCGCTACGGTCGGGGGTTCGAATCCCCCATCGGGCATGGATGTTTGTGTCGTATTTAGTATAAGCTAGTTCATAAGTAGTTCGTAAGTTTAGGGACTGATGACCCAGCAGTTAAGTCCCTTAAGCTTAACAAAAATTTGAAAATTTAGAAACTCTGTGTGTTACTATTGTGGCCGTTTCCAGTGACGATAAGGAGTGTGAATTTTCCTTATGTCGCTGTGTCAGATCATAGTATTGATACAAACTTCGATGCCTTTGTTCAGCCGCTTGAAGTCAGTTGCTTCTGATTAACGTGAAAGAAGAAACTGTTGCTATTGATTATTTATCATTACTACATACACATACAAACTGATTCGTTTTTGGGATAATTTTAATTAGAAAAGTGCAATCACCAACATGTCTCCATTTCGTTGAAACTCATATTACACTAAATTTTCGGCATAGAAAATACAGTTTCACAAGCATTTCACTTTCTCAGATGTTCAGATTTTCCATTTCAATTTATTAGTGAAATAATTCTTCCAAAGAGAGTAAAGGTCATGGAACTGCAGTTGAACGGAATCGGCAGTGTCATGAAATGAGGATTTAAGAAGAACAGTGACAAAAGAAAACAAGTTATATATATGTAGTGTCTGTTCTTTTGGACATGATCCTTTCTTCAGTGCGGAGGGGCTCTTAGGCCCTTACTCTAACGGGAATCAGTTTACGAAAACTTCGAGTTTTAGTAATAGTAGGCAGAGTAATGTTGAGAATTTGTATCTGACGGGAGGCGTACGCGAGTAATTCTCCCACTGGTGTAGCGGTCACTGTAACTTATTAGAAAACAGAAGACGCGGGTTCGAATCCCGATTGGGTACCCATTTTCAACTTAACCCATTTGCAGTTAATGTCATACATTCCGTGAATGTGAATAGATAATAACTGCAGGATCAAAAGTGGCGTCTGTTTCTTCGAACATGTTGGAAAACATAGACTTATACAATATGCCGATAACGGGCGATGATACTTTTTTTCAGTGCGGAGGCACTCCTAGGCTCTTACTCTTACGGAAATAAGTTTACAAAACTATGAGTTTGAGTTTTAGTGGGCAGGAAATATAGAAAATGAATGTCGGTATTTGAGTAAAGAAATTTATACATATTAAAAAAGGTGTCTTTATGCACGTAGGTGTATTTTCCACATCTCCTAAACTACTGGACCGATTTCAATCAAACTTGGCGAACTTACCGTCAAGAAACAATCGCTGTGAAGGTAAAAACCACCTACGACTAGTAGTTCAGCAGATACGACCCAATAAATAATGAAATGCGCGAAGACTTTTACATCAAGCGACTGTGTTCCATGTCTCCTCCTAAGCTAATGAACCGCATCTATCAAATTTAGTATAAACATTCTTTACTATCAGGCGAAAATATCTATTGCGGAAGAATCACCTACGACACGTACTTCAGGATGTATTGACGACCTAAACAAAGTGAGTCGCAAAAACTGTGCTATTTGGTAGAAATACCCATTTTACAAATTTTGAGTACCTGACGAAAGAAAAACACTATAGCACTCCGTGCTCCGTTTAAATAATGACTGAATGAAAATTGGCCGTTTTTCTCATATTAAATTATTGTATTTTGTATTACATTCACACAGCTCAAAAATGTTCATGTTTGTCAAGCTTATGGGACTTAATTGCGGGGTCATCAGTCCCTGAACTTACAAATTACTTTTGAACTACCTTATACTAAAGACAAACATCCATGCCCGAGGGGGGATTCGAACCCTCGATGGGGAACGGCCTCGCGCATCGGAGCACAGCGCCTCAATGCGCTCGGCCGCTCCGCCGCGGCCATTAACACAGCTCGTCATGCTTATTTATTTAAATAATAACTTAATGAAAAGCTGCAAGAGGAAGTCGCAGGAAACATCGCAATTTAAAGTCCTTTATTTACATGACCAAGTTATCATCTTCTAATATTATGCCACAAATGTATACAAGATTCTTCATTCTTAGATTATGAAAGACCGAACTGTTAGAATGCTCGTAGATTACATTTGTTCTTTAATATATGAAATGATGCCGCCTTATTGTTAAGCTTGTACTTAGATTTGTACATGTTACCTATCAATGTGCAAGTTTTGAGCTGGATTATTGTCATGTATATTTCATTGCAACCCACAGCTAAGGTGACACTTCGTAAGTATACAGTGTTCTACACTGCTCTTAGACTGTGGAGCTTTGAGTCTTACGTGTGAAAAATTCATTTGTAAATCTTGATAACTTAATTTGCTTGTAGTCTGTCTCCTATTACACTTCACAGTGTTATAAACTATGTTTTCGTTGGATCTAAGGAATATCGGCAAATCTTGTTCCTTTCAAAGCAGTTTTGAGTCGTGGGAATACGAAGAAGTGTGGAGAATTGACTTACTTCTATTTCCAAGACTTAAACTCACTGTAAAAGGAAATAGATTTGACGATATCTCATTAGGTTTTAACATCCCGTCGACGTAGTGGTTATTAGAGATGGAGCACGCGCTCTGATAGTTTTTGTAAGGGATAAGGAAAGAAATCGGCTGTGGCCTTTCAAAGGAACCATCCCGGCATTTGCCTGGAGTGATTTAGGTGAAATCACGAAAAACTGAAATCAGGATGGTGGGAGACTTTTTGAAACGTCGTCTTTGCGAACGAGAGTCCAGCGTGTTAGCAGTGCGCCGTATCACTGGTCAGGTCCTTTAAAAGGAGCGCTCTCATTTGGTTAGTCATGGTCGGCAAGTCAGATTTTTCTTGGCACAACATCATCTTAACACTTGGGCAGATAAGGTCGTATGCGTACCTTTCTGTGGAGCGGCTAGTCTAACTACCAAGGAAGTTTATATGGAGACTTCTCGAGGACTTCAAGGATCATTAAATATGGAGGAACTGCTTAATCAGAAGAAGTTGGATGTACGGATTCACTGTGAGATACTTGAAGAAATTCAGGTCATTTACCAGTTGTGTGATGTGTTTCCTAGGCGGAGATGAAACAATAAGAGTAAGAAACTGTGATAATTTTCTTCCCCAATGGTTTCTGTAATATCAAGTTGGCATTTATTTCATTGTTACCTTGTGTTTTTCGCTTCTCTGGAGTGCTTCGGAGGTTGGGCAGAAACAATAATACGAGGAAGCGGTCTAGGGAAATCGCCTATACTTGGTTGGGAGAATTCGACCCAGTTCTGATTCATTCGAGTGTCGTGCAGGCTGGTGCTCTGTGCGTCACGCTAGACAGCGGTTAGCTTTTATTAGCAGGAGTTACACAATGCATTCCGAGAATGCAGGTCGAATCGCATCGCATGTTTAGCGGAGACCGTATAAATGTTAGACAACAGGCAGGAAGACACAACCAGCGAGCTCTAAATTGTCCGACTCTAAGAATATTGATGATCTTATGAAGTTCACGAAGAAATGATAACATAATCACGATATCGCTATCATTACAGAACTAATCCAAGATATGAATTACGTAAGAAAAGTTACGTGTCTGAAAGCACGTATCGTGAGCGACTGGCTAACGTTGTCTCTTTTCTGAAACATTTCCTTGAATCTGTTTTTTAACACTGTTGTGATGCTGAAGTAACAACGTAGTGATGTTTAGTTAATGATAATCTTTTTTTTTCTAAAATACCTTGGGATTTGTTTCTGATTGGAGTTTTAACATTATATAATTGAAGGCTTTTGAAATGAAATTTAAGCCATTCAATATGAGGCTATTTTGTAAAAAGTTGACTTGGTGCGATAGTGACAGTGCAAAAACACAATTAAACTATTACAAAAAAGTAATATTCTGTTTCAGTTACTGCTATTTTCGGCCAAAATATTGGTTTCGACCACAGTGTCGGCTTGGCGGAAATTAGATTTTTGGAACTTACTGATGAAGTCCTGTTATGTTCTGGATGGATTCAGTCAACAATAACTATTAGGATTCTCTCCCCCCGCGCAAAAATGGTGGGTGTTTTGTTGTTGAGCATAATATAATGCAATCGTATCTTATAGTGATATACTGTGTTATAAAAATTTAACTTAATCAGTCTTGTACGTAATGGAACGGATTATCATACTATTATGGTGTAAAGTTTTGTTAATGAGTTTCCTTGAAAGCGAAGAGTCTTTTTAATATCTAATATGGGTTTAGGAATCATTGATCACGTGGCACACTTCTTTTACTGTTCAGTTTGCGTAAATTTATACTGACTACAGTAACACTGTTAGTCGGAACTATCACTTGATTTTTCGAAATACTTTCTGTAGGACTGACTCAAGGTGATACGTATTCGGCAGTGCCACAAAGGAGATATGTTGTTTGTCGATTGCAAAAAACGGAAGTGAAGATGGAAATATAAAGCTAGCGACCTCAAGAAAAAACTTATAAAAGCAAACGAATGATTACTTTCTGCGTAGTTTGTATTGTGGCAGTCATATTAAGGCTCTGGCATTTCGTAGCATTTATCTGACATGTTTGTTGTGTACCTAAAGACTATCTTCCTATAAGAAGGTAGGCAGAACTACAGAATTTGTGGTATCTATACAGTAGCCTCGTTAGTTCGAGATGAACGTGACCGGGATCATCTCGAACTATCGAAATTTACGAGTGCAAAAGTAAATCGACCGTGAAAAGAATACACGTGTAAAAATGTGATCTTTTCTAAAACGCAATCATTTACATTGGCAGCCTGAAGGTTTTGAAGTCTTTTCACTGTATAGCCCTATTCGCGTTATAATGGTGGAGTGCATTTATCTTCGACGACAGAATGTACAGGCAGTTGATTTGTTTTATGGCGCTCGTATTTATGGGAAACTCGTAATACCGAGACTCGAAATGTCGCCACTCCATTGTGTAGAGCTCATTTTACTTATTGTCTAACTTAATTTAATTTTTATTTTCTAGGTAGGAAATGTCACAACGAGGAGAAAAGAATCCACTTTGGAAGTACTTAAATAAAAGTACCGACGATTTGTCTAAACCTGTTCGCCTCCAATGTCATCTTCTACGGATTCCAGATTAGGCTTACAGACACTCAAGAAGGCTTAGTACATGGAGGGGATATTGAAAACGTCATTTGTGGTGTAACGTAAATATACAGATATTTTAACTTAATTGCCCAAGTTTCGGTTTCGACCGAAACTAGGAGCCGAATATTCGGTTACGGTCTCGGTTTCGACCAAAAGTGATCTTTTGGCCGGACTCTACAGAAAAGTAAACAGAAACCACGCCAAGAAACATTCGGCTCATCGAAAAGCAGGATAAACTAAATGTATATTTACACGCGATCAGCTATTTGACGATGAACCTTCGAAACATATATAGGCATTATTTGATCTTCAGAAATAACATTATTAACAGTGGAATTCACCTCCATGAACCACACACTTTTTTGTTTCCCTTTCAGAAATCATGCCTAATAGCAGCAAGTCCAAAATACCTCTTATTGTTACTGACACACATTTACATCTACATCTAAATCCAAACTCCGCAAGTCACCTGACGGTGCATTGTGTATCAATGACACTTCTTTTCCTAGTCGCCTCGTGCATGGTTGGCGGGGAAAAAAAAAGAGCCCGTAACGAAGCGTGCTGCTCTCCTTTGGATCTCCTCTATGGACTCTGTCAACCCTTTCTGGCAAGGATCCGAAAGTGACGATCAATATACAAGTGTTGCTCGAACGAGTGTTTTGTAAGCTAATTCTTTTACTGGTGGACTTTACTTCCAGAGGATTCTTCCAATGAATTTGTCTGGCATCTGCTTACCCACGATGTGGTTGTTCCACTTCATATCGCTTGCTTGCGTACTCTCAGATATTTTACGCAAGTATTTCCAGTGATTGTTCTGTAATTGCGTATTGTATAATAATAAAGGATCTGTCCTACGTATGCGCAATGCATTTGTCCAAGCGAGAGTCATTTGGCACTTTTTATACAATGCATCGATACGCTGCAGTGCTCCTGAATTTCCCTACAATTTTCCAGCGTTTCAGCTGCTGGAAATCCTACAGCACAATACACGAAAAGCATTATTGAACTTCCGACTTTATACAGGGTGTAAATTTTAAGTTGACAAACCAGAATAACTCGAAAATAGGCTTCACACGAAAAATTTGTAGAATCCAAGGTTTATTATTTTCGAGGGGGACATATGCTGGTGCTAAAATTAGCCCACCACCCTGGACGCGGAGTTAGTATTGCTGGGCGGAATTCTCGCTCATAGAGATTATAATCCTTCCCCGCCTCCCCCCCCCCCAAAAAAAAAAATAAAAAAAAAATAAAAACCTTACCAGTCAGATTCAACATAGTTGTTGTTACAAGAGATTTTGACTGTCAGTATACCATTAAGTGCAGTTATGTCTATTAACCTCGCGTCGTCAGACGTCAAAATTTTATTGAACAGGTTAAAATTATGTTTCTGTTGGTAACTATTGGTCGAACATCAATTTTCAAAACTGAAGAAGTTGCTCTGGATAATGTTTGCGTAACCCAAGTCGCTGACGTTTAATGTATACGTTAAATTTCTGTTTGTGTAATGTTCTTTGCACTGACCTTCAGTTGCTAATCATATGGTCACAGCTGAACATATGGGCAATTCATTTCCTCAGATGTCACTGTTCTTGGACTGCCAGATCTTGCTGTATACATAACAGATCTGTGTTCTTCAAACCTATGTCTCGTATATCATACTCTGTGATTTTTGCTCTAAAATGCCCTTTCATTCATTAGCAACTGTAATAGTACCACTTTTATAAAATGGTTTTTTTTAAGTGAAAATGCTTTCTTCTATCGTTACCATCGTAATAATGAGTAAAAGATGCCTCACAGATCACGCTTTCAACAATTCACTAATTTGATTATTGTGTTTGTTTTGTTTGTCAATGCACTGATTGTATATCAACTTGAAAAGGTGCAATTATCACCATTTGGTAATAACAAATTAAGAGTTAAAAATCCTACTGCACTACGTCTTCCTGTTTTTTGTTTTTTTTTTCTTTTTTCTTTTTTTCTTTCTTTTTTTTTTTTTTTTTCTTTTAACCAACTGTCCAGTGACTTTTGCGCCACCCTGTATATTGTAAAAGGTAACACCCCTAAAAAAATCCATTGGGGCATACGAAAAATTACTCACGCCAGAAGACTTTTCTATGCTGAGAATGACATGTTGCGTTTTGATAACTAGAAGCAGTGCATTCAAACAGTCTAATATTCCGCATGCTCGTATTTTGTCCATTAGAACGGTATCGTACGCCTTACGGAAGTAAAGAAAACCGACCTACCTTTGAGCCTGTATCTATTATTGTCTGAGTTTTGTGGACGAATCTCTCGAGGTGTGATTCACATGATCGCTGCTTTCAGAACCTACGTTGTTTCCTACATAGGAGATTTTTTTGTGTCCAGATATGACATGATACTTGAGCTCAAAACGTGTTCCAAAATTTTACAACAGACCGAAGCCAGGCGTGCAGTTATATAGTTTGGCGCATCTGTTTGACAACTCTTCTTGAAAACGGAAATGACCTGCGCTGTCTTCCAATCATCGGTAACATTTCGCTCCCAATAGACATGCGGTACACTGCTGCTAGAAGGAGGGCAATTTCCGTCTAACACTCTGTGAGCTATATGAGTTGAAGCACAATGTCAGAATATTAAGATTCATAACCCTTCCCCTTCAATACTTCCCCAAGGCTCTAATATAATTTCTCCTTTTAATATTCTACTTTATATTTGCAAGTATTATTACACTTACTTTCTGATTCATTTCCTTTTAGATGAACCACAGCGAAGCGAAGTCGGGTTTAGGTAGTATTTATTATTTGTTTTAGAACGAAACTTTCTAAATTTGAGAACCGAATAAAAAGAAAATTCACTGCAGAGTCAAATAGCATTTTTCTGTGGAAGAAACCGAGAGATAACTTTATCTGCGAATCAAAGACTGGCGATAAAAGTTTTCCTCATAGCCACAAAAAATGTTCAAATGTTTGTTAAGCTTATGGGACTTAACTACGGGGTCATCAGTCCCTAAACTTACAAACTACTTACGAACTAGGACGGCACAAATATCCATGCCCGAGGGGGGATTCGAACCCCCGACCGTAGTGGCCGTGCAGACCGTGACTGGAGCGCCTCAGTCCCCTCGGCCACCGCGGCCGGCCCTCATAGCCACAATAAGGTTCTCTAGTTCCGAACGCCTCTACACTAGGGATATCTGTCTCTGTGGTGCAACGGTAACGGATGGTAGCTGACAGAAAATAAGTAAGTGCTCCTACTGAAATTGCGTCGTCAGAACAACGAGTATGAAAATGTTTGGCACTTTGTCAAAAAATTACATAATAAATTCCTAGAGGGTGGTGTCGGAGACGAGTCAGGTACGAAGCTATTGTGTGATCCTCGTTACATTCGTAATTTACTGACGACACATTCCCGAAACAATGCGACGATTTCCTTGATGACGGATGTGATGATGGGCGTTGGTTCGCCACCGTGGTTATCACCCGCCCAGATTGAATACTGCCGATTGCGTCGCGTCTGTTATCTAAACACGTCTGGCGCCGGTAAGGAGATCAGTGTTGCGAAACATCGACACCAGCTTATTTCAGAGTCTTCTTTCTTCGCGGTTTCTTTCGTTCGAACAATGTCTCTGCTTTCGACCCCATTTTACAATTATGTGAGAATTGTTGAGTACCTGCATGTAGGATGTTTGTATTGATACAATGTCAAAAATCACCGTGAAACGTAATGACATTGTAATAAAATTATCTTAAGAGCAAAGTTACGCAAATGATAACGACGACAGATAAAATTCATATGACGGCTCATGAGTCTTCCCACTAGTTTTATGCGGTATCCTTCTTTGCTGAGTTTGCTGAATACAAAATGTTCAAATGTTTGCAAATCTAAGGGTCTTAACAGGCTGCAGTTATTAGTCCCTAGGCTTACAAATTGCTTAACTAACTTATGCTAAGGACAAAACAAACACCCGTGCCCGAGGGAGGACTCGAACTTCCAACGGCGAGCGACCGCCCGCTCCTCAACAAGGCGCTTTAGAACGCTCGGTCAGTCCGCCGCGGCGGTGCGCAGAACCTCATCATTCCCAATTTTCAGCATCTCACACCCGTCCATTTTCTTCTGCTCAGGTTTTTCCGCTGTAAATGTTTCACTACTATATCATGCTGCGCTGCAAACATACATTCGCAGAAATTTCTTTCTCACATTAACATACAACAAAACATCTCTTGGCAAGGAATGTCCTCTTTGACGGTGCTAAGCTAATTTTTATGTCGTTTTCGCTTTGTCCCTCTCCATTATATATAGTAGCCATAAAGATAAAGGATTGGAGGAACCTAACAACTGCATTCCTAGAAACACTTCGCGAAATCATAACTCTTGTTGGTTGATCACATTTTCTTTAAGTGTGCAATATCCTTTTTTAAAAAGCTTCTCCTCTCGTAGATTGGTCAAAAATCTGCAATTTGCATCTTGTGTCGAAGGAAAGCGTCGCATTTAACTAATACATTGATTGAATACCTCGTCATTTGAAGAAAAAAAATTGAGTTTAAACGTTAAATATCATCTGCGTATAAGTATACAAGGGTAGTCTGCAAATCACAGTGAAGTGTCTGGCAGGAAGTTCATCGAACCACCTTCATATAATTTCTCTACCATTCCATTCACGAACAGCGCGACTAAATATCTCCGTTAGAGTTTTGATATCTTTTATTATAATGATCACTTCTTTTTATGTGACAGACAAAATATATTTTCTCATTTGGGGTAGAAAGATATTGATCCAAATTTCGTGAGTGGCTGTCGCCGCGATTAAAAAACTGTTGTTGTAACGATTCCCATCCAAACCTTATTCCCGTGACACTCGCCTATATCGCGATGATGTCTTCCATCAATCTCACCTAAAAGGATCCCACAGCGCGCAGCAGCGTTCAAAGATAGGACGGATAAGAGCAGAATTCGAAATCTTTACAGGTGCACCACAATCTCGGCTTGGGAAAGAAAATCAGCGGAAAAACCTGGTCTGGTTGTCTGATCTGGTATTCGAACTTTCATCCTTTTGAATGAGACTCCGTCTCGCTACAAGTGCCACACGCCTGATAGTCGGGAATTTAAGGCCGTTCTGGTTAACACAGTACCTGACTGTGTATTGTTGACAGTATACATACTAGACAGCTTTTCTTTAAATGCTGTTACGGACTTTTGTATCACTGTCGCTAACTCCATTTCCCAGCTTATGGCGCGCCTTTTGTGTTGCATTATTACTTACAGGGTTCGCGAGTGAGATATTCAGATGTTAAATGTTATTGGATAGAAGAGAGAAGATTGTTTCTATTACATAAATTCTAACCAATGTCTCTAAGAGAACAGCATGATTTTGCCCAAGACTCAAAATGCTATTTGGGCAATCAGCTATTTTCGACTCTGAAGCTTTTGTGAAGCAGCATTTACTATGCATAAGTCCATGCCATGTAGCTGTTCAGCTACCTCTATTCCTTTCAAAATCGCATCATAACAAATACAAAAAGCATGTACAGTAGTGAACCGAATCATGTTTCAATTGGAACTTTTATATCACTCTCTGATTACTAACGGAAGAAAAGTAATGAAATATCTATATGTGCTCCGTGAGTTACAGATTAACCTGATCGAAGAATTTCCTCAAACAATGGAAAGACTAATGGAAAATATTCACAGGAAATAGTCGACTTGCATTGCACTTCATGTAAAGGTAATGAAAAAATACAGGGTGCTCCACTCGAAAGAGGCCCCGCAAGCATTTGCTTACATTACACTTAAAAGGCTTTGCATAAAACTCTGGAAACGAGTTTACTTGGTTCATATGGAAATAACGGTGAAACACAAAAGGCTCTGTAACTGACCGCCCAATGCGCTGCAGATTCTCGACTGTGGCTGGCAGAATCTCTTGTGTCACTGTCCGGATTTTGATGGATAACGCTCTCTCGTAAATCTTCCAAGTTGCCTGGACTGTTCTTGAAGACTTTGCCTTTTAGGCCACCCCATAGGGAAAAATCAGGGGATGTTAAAGAAGGTGACCTTGAGGGCTACAAATCTTTCGAAATCTCTCTGCTGAAGAAAAATGATTCGACCTCACCTGTGGTCAATCGAGATGTGTGACATGTGTCGCCTTCCGGTTAGTACCAGCCGGATATAATTTCTTCATAGTCCAACTGGTTCCCAAATTTTCAAATCATTTCGCTGTAAACTGCACTTCTCCCACTAGACTCCTATTTTTTCCGATTACGCAGCGCTGTGATATTGCACAGATAAATGCAATAGTTTTTGAATGCAGAAATTTCCATTACACCACATACGTGTATTCTGGGATTAAGATAGCCAGAGAGGTGGAACCACATGAACAGTATTGCAATATTCCTGGCCTCTGATCAATGACTTGCTGACACCGACCTCAAGAAAGTAATGCGTTTGTCTTTGTCACTGACATTACGTTCCAGAACAACTGTAAACCCGTATGTATACGTGCCGGCTTTCGTCACACCTCTGTGACATTTGCTCCAAATGTTCAAATGATTGTAAATCTATGAGACTTCTTTGATTATTAGTCCCTAGCCTTACAAAAAAACTAAACTATGCTGAGGACAACACACACACACCCATGCCCGAGGGAGGACTCTAACCTCCGACGGCGAGCAACAGCGCGCTCCGCAGCAAGACGCCTTAGAACGCTCGGCCACTCCACCTAGGTTCATGTGCTCCCTGACATTCCACTTTCCTGTGATAAAAGCCGACCAGACGTTGCAGGATAGTCCAACAATCTTTGTTTCGAATCAGTAATTTTTTCTTCCGATAATAGCCGGCCGTGGTGGCTGAGCCGTCTGCTACGCGTCAGTCACGGTCTGCACGGCCACTACGGTCGGGGGTTCGAATCCCCCCTCTGGCATGGATATTTGTGCCGTCCTTAGTTCATAAGTAGTTTGTAAGTTTAGGGACTGATGATCCCGTACTTAAGTCCCATAAGCTCTACAAACATTTGAACATTTGAATCTACCGATAATAGGGGCCATCCCCTTTCGTGAAGATCCAACAACGTCCCAGTGCTCTCCATCATGTTCAAATGTTTGTTAAGCTTTTGGGACATAACTGCGGGGCAAATGTTCAAATGTTTGCACAGTCTATGGGACTTAACTACGGGGTCATCAGTCCCTAAACTTACAAACTACTTATGAAGTAACTAAGACTAAGGACAGCACAAATATCCATGCTCGAGGGGGGATTCGAACCCCCGACCGTAGTGACCGTGCAGACCGTGACTGAAGCGCCTCAGTCCCCTCGGCCACCGCGGCCGGCTAACTACGGGGCCATCAGCCCATAAACTTATAAATTACTTATAACGTAACTTATACGAAAGACAATACAAACATCCATGCCCGAGGGAGGATTCGAACCCCAGTCGGGGAACGGCATCGCGCATCGGAGCATAGCACCTCAATACGCTCTACCACTCCGCCGCAGCTCTCCATCTTGTTTACTAACTTATGAATATAGCATTTCGACAGTATAAGCTGGTCACAAACCGTCCAACAAACAATCGCTCACGTGTCTTAATGTAATATAACCCTATATTGTTTAACAAGAAATACGCGGTCTTCGACAAAATAGCAATACATTGTCACTAAACACTGAACACCGAACCAAATTAACGGAGGCGTTTGTTCGACACAAATGACACGATGCAGTTTCAGCGGAGTTACGAGTTGTTGGGCCTCTTTCGAGTTGGACACAGCAGCTTAATGGAGTGCACCTCAGCTCACGTGGTTACTTTTGAGAAGATAGCGAACGATACAATGTTAAGAAAAAGAGGAAGGATACTTTAGAGGCCGTGTGAAATCAGTAATTTTGAAGCCAGGTCCCGATGACACACAGCCGCTGACAGGGTAATAAGTGGATAGCGCAGGCTCGCAGGAAGGCGCGGAGATGCGTTTATTTGGGCCTGGCGCGCGCCGTCAGCTGCGCGCAGTGTGCTGGACGCAAACGGTTTGTTTGTCTTCGCCGCGGCACGCAGCATAAACTAACATTCCATTCAGGCACACGCGTCTGCGCCTCAGAGGCACTCTGCTCCGCTCACACAAAAGACACTCTAAAGTAGGCGAGTCACACTTAAAGGTTACTTTTAGTGACCCGTAGCATCAATGTAGCGGTATGTAAATATAGTATAACAACATACACAGTCACGACAATCCCACTGATTGTTGTTATACGCCACGACAGCAGCGCCCCTGGCGGCTGCGAGGTACATTTCTGAATATGACAACAGATAAGTATGAATAGCGTTATTTAAATTGATTTTAACATATTTTTTACAACAGGGGAGGTACGTAGTGACATAAAAAATGGACACACGGCTTCCTAGTCCGACGAAACGAGCTCCCGATCTGTGATGTCTTACTTGCTGGATTCCTGTTATTTTATTTTCGTTGCTGTTTTTAACGCCGATTTTTGTTCACTCTCTTCGTTACTTAAGTTCTGTGAATGTTCCCATATTTTACAACCCGCGATGGCGAAGATGAGGTGTCCAACACAATCATAGAGAAAAATGTCAACAAACGCCCCCTATTGTGGAAAGCACTGCAGTGAAGCTGTGGTACAGGCTGCGACCCAGCTAACAGGACCAGTGTGAGAACTCGTGTTATTGCAACTTCGTGCACAAAATGGAGCAACGCGTTAACAAGTTTTGCTTCACGTTAGGGGTATTAGTGCAAGTGTATGGTGTTGAAGCAGTGAATAAAGAGTGTGTGTTTGAGTGGTCTAAACGCATTAGAGACAGAAAGGAAGGTGTCGACTTTCCACAATCACAGTAACAGACAACTTCGAACGAGTGCGACGGATGCTAGTGGATGATTGGCACTTGTCTTTCAGAATGATAGCAGACAATTTGAAGATCAGCAGCGGTTGTGCAGATCCAAAAACGCGTGACCTCAGTGCTTCGAACGATCCCACAAGAAGCATTCGCTGACAGTTTCCAACAGCTGTACAACCGATGTCAGAAGTGTACTGTAGCCAATGGCGATTACTTTGAAGGCATGTAAAGGTATTTCGTATGTAACTCTTGTTTATTATATTTCCTGCATACACCGAACTTTTCAGACACATCTTGTATATTCGCGCGCTAAAGATATATCAGTCGTGCGCCCAAAAGTTCCTACCCCATCCTGTCTATTCTATTCTTTACTCGAGCAAACTGTCACTGGAGATGAGACACGAGTTCGACATGGAAATTTCTAAACAAAAGAACAATTATGGCATGGGATCACATCAGCTCCCTGACGAAACCACTAAAATGTATCCAAATATTTTCACTGGAAAAGTTCTTGGCAGCTGTCTTTTGGGACCGGAGACGTAGGCATGCGTTGGTTGTTTTCGTGGCACAGGGAATAACAGTTAAACTGGACAAGTACTGCGACATGCTAACCAAGCTGAGGAGACAGTTTCAGTGGCGTATTGAGTCCCGACTGTGTTTTGAAGCCTGACGATGCTCGGCCACAAACTGTCGTGCGCATCCTAAATCTCTTAAAACGTTCCTGTCGGAGTGGTTGCCACATCCAGCTATACGAGTCCTTACTACAAGCGACTTCCGCATCTTTTGCAAACGTGCAGATATAGCTCGGGTCGCAGACGTTCCAATCGCGTGAGGAACTCACGAAGTGGGCAGCTACTATAACAAGCGGCAATGTTTTACGCAGAAGGGATTTCGAACCCATCATAAAAAATATCGAAAGTTTCTTCCCGAATCGCCCTCGAAGTGCCAAAGGAAGACAATGCGTCGCCACACATCATTACTGTTGTGTTGGCGATGGCGGTCAGTCTTTTCCGAGAACGATTTTGTTCTGTTTATGAGCCTTCTCATTCGTAATCTCTGTTATCGGTTCTCACTGACTGTAGTGTTAGCCTGAACATCGTACTGATAGTCCATGGTGAAGTTCTCAGCTAAATTGTAGTCGACAGTGATGTACACTTTTGGCACATGTAAAAGGTTGAGTAGCATTTAAATTCCGAAGCAGGTAAGTTAAGATCTTGCCTGGTATCGTGAACGATACAACACCACTATATATCCTCACAGTACAATAATACAAAGGGAAACTCTACTCTTTGGTGGGAAGTGCCCTAAGCTCATGTTAATATATGCAAACAACCGTCTTTCTGAAACTACAGAGCGGAAACGTCAAGGAGTGTCCCACATGTCAGCCAAACCTAGATTTCAGGGAGTGCGCGCAAGACGCTCCCTCAAACGTGATTCATAGAGGAAGACGCCATCCAGACGCTTCGCAACACTTAGTCATTCAAGGAGGAGTGGTGCCAAATATATGCAAATCACTTCAGCAGTGAGACGTAAAGCGTTTCACACAAGAGCAAATCCGCCTGGCTATCTCTGTTTGTTCACTGTTCTGGAGGCATACGTGGGAAAGCTATGATTCTTATCACTCGACCATAGCATTCCGCGTGTAATAACTTCTTGCCATCCTGTAACCAACGTTGACGACAAAGTGCCGGTTTGGAGTTTAAATCATGACTACATTAGTACTTTTCAAATAGCCAAGATCGCTATTTATTATTGAAAATAGGTTTCGGCAAACCGACGTTGCCATGATCTGATCTGTAAAGAAATATAGATGAATACAATACACTCGATCAAACACAAATATAGCAACACACATTCTTACATAACTGGATACCAACAATATGTTTCATGACTATAAACCTTAATAAAAATCAAACATCAGTATAAGACGTAGTGTTAACTCATAACAAATCAGTTCTTGGATGAAGTTTGTAAAGAGTTACATGAATTGTGACATGTTGCTGTGAGTGCCGGAGCCCACATTCAAATAAAATTGGAGGAGTGATTGTCTACATCTACAACCAAAGATGTGAAGGTTTACCAGCAGTTGACGCTGCTGTAACATAAAAATCGATATGACGATGTTCCAACGCAAACTGGCGTACGTACTCAAACTGTCTTTGAACTGTTCCGATGGGAGGAGTTCTCGCAATCCACCCTATAGAACTGACTTGGCTCCTAGCGACTTTCACCTTTTCCTAAACATGAACAAATGGCTTGAGTCGCAGCGGTTTCAAACGGAAAAGGAGGTCGAGGAGGGTGTCAGTGTGTGGCTATACTCACAAACAGTAGATTCTTACACAAAAGGGATTTAGAATCTTGTGAAAGGGTTTGACAAATGTTTTAGTGTATGAAAATTAACTTGGAAAATAGCTGTTAAATTATACTATGGTACAGCACAGAGTTCGAGTGTAGTAATGTCATAAACATTGCCTTTTTGTGAAAGCTTTAGCCTAATTATGAGCCCAAATTACCCTGTAATTTGTTTGTTGAAAGCAGTTGATGACCTCCAACAAATTTTAAACACAGTTTCAAATATTTGTAAGGTCCTCTCGATTACATACCAATTTTGGTGCTTATTGTAAATTTAGTTTTTTTGCCAATAATGGTGTTTATTTTTGCGTTTTAGAGCTATTTCATTGGTAAATTAGTTTTTTGGCAGTATCACTGCAATTTTTGTTCGTTTTCTGTGTAATTATTTTTTCAGTTGTTTCAGTTTTTTTCCAATTCCTTTGCATTTATTGACGATTTAGCAGGTATTTTTTCCCACATTCGATGTTGGTTTATACGGATTCGGTGTTACTGTTGGCCAATACAACGTTTATTTCAATTTTTGCTCTTATATTTTTGCCATTCGTTTTCTAATATTTTTATCTATTCGGGTTTATTCTTCTATGAAATTCGAAGTTTTTGTAAATGAGATTTGGTACTTCTTCCATGTTCGCTGTTTTGTCAATTTTCGTGTTGTTTTTTCCGAAATGTGCTGCTATTTTTGCCAGTTTCGAAGTTGTTTTGTTCCAGAAGCTATTCTTCTATTACCTGATTCGGCCTTTCATTGTTTCTGTTCTCGTTTACGTTTCTGCATATTACTGATCCTTCTATCAAATTCTGAGTAGCCGTTGTGACAAGTTCGATGAATTTTGCCATATTGGCTGTTTTGTGTCCCCATTGTTTAGAAATTTCAGCGTCCTTAATTTTTAATTTGTTTAATTTTTCTAGCCTGAGAAGCTGGTAGGTAGTGTAATAATACAACATGGACAAATGAAAATTTCTGCTGGGGCCGGGATTAAATCTCGCGATCTCCTGCTTACTGCGTAGTTCCGCTTAGCCCCCGATGCACCCAGGCACATGGGTGTAATACATCTGAACAGACCGTTGTCCGACCCAAACTTCCACGTGCCCTCCTACACTGAACACTGTACTCCACGGCTCGCATCTCGCTCTGCATTCCTGCTAGCAGTGCAGTCCTGGTGTGCACCGATCACTGAAATTTGCATCAGTCCTCGGCTTGGTGGATTACAATTAAGAAATTGGGACGTGCCCGAAAGAACAGACGCCGCAATTTCTTAACTGTAATCAGCAAGTCGAGGACTGATTCGAGCCATAGAGTACAAAGGTCGCTGAGGGGGAAAAGTTAAAGTCCACAATATACAGCGTGTAAATTTCAAGTTAACAAACCAGAATAACTCGAAAAATAAGCTTCACACGAAAAAATGTGCGGAATCCAAAGTTGATTATTTTCGAGGGGGACATCTGTCGGTGCTAAAATTAGCCCACCACCCCAGCCTCTTGGGGATGGGGCCCGAGGTAACTTTAAAATTTCGAATGGGAACCCGTATTTTTATTTGAGAATTAGATTCTACATAAAAAATAACGTACATTTTGTCTTAATTGTTTGTTTTGATTCTTGGTAATTGGTTCTGTAATTCAAGAAAATCCGTATTATTATATTTGCGTGGAAAATGGTTACGGATAAATAAGAAGTACATATTAACTTGGTAATTTTGATTCGCTAAAACTATCCCTCTCCCACTTAGGGTGGCGTTTTGCTCGCCACCAGTCGCGTTTGACGCGTAGTTAGTACTGATAGGTGGGGTTACACCGAGCGGACCGCTTCTTGCTCATAGAAATTCTAATCCTGCCAAGCAATACTAACTCCGCGTCAAAGGCGACTGGTAACGAGCAAAACCCCACCCCATGGGGAGAGAGGGAGAGTTTAGTTTCAGCGAAACAGATATTTTTTATTTATTCGTAACCATTTTTCACACAAAAATGAGAACATGGATTTTCTTGAATTACAGCGTCAACTACCAACTACCGTAATGAGTAACGTAGAAGTAGATATCATCGGAGTAGTGCAGCAACTAAAATCACTTGACAGGAACAAGTCTTCTGGTCCGGATTGTATACCCAGTAGATTTCTATCTGATTATGCTGAAGCGAAAGCCCCTTACTTAACAGCCATATACAACCTCTCTCACATAGATGGATCTGTACCAAAAGATAGGAATGTTGCACAGGTCACACCCATATTCAAGAAAGGCAGTAGGAGTGACCCACTAAACTACAGGACTATTTCATTGACGTCAATTTGCAGCAGGGTTTTGGGACATATCCTGTATTCAAATATTATGATTTATCTCGAACAGAACTATCTATTGACCCAAGGTCAACACGGATTTAGAATATATCGTTCATGCGAAACACAACTAGCTCTTTATTCACACGGAGTGATGGGTGCTATCGACGAGGGTTCGCAAATCGATTCCGTATTTCTTGATTTCCAGAAGGCTTTTGACACCGTACCTCACAAATGGCTTTTAATCAAATTGCGTGGATATGGTATATCGCCACAAATATGTGATCGGATAGGGGATTTCCTGTCAGAGAGGACACAGTTCGTAGTAATCGATGGTAAGGCATCGCCGGCCGCGGTGGCCGAGGGGATTGAGGCGCTCCAGTCACGGTCTGCACGGCCACTACGGTCGGGGGTTCGATTCCCCCATCGGGCATGGATATTTGTGCCGTCTTTAGTCTTAGTTAGTTCATAAGTAGTTTGTAAGCTTAGGGACTGATGACCCCGTAGTTAAGTCCCATACACTCTACAAACATTTGAACATTTTTGGTAAGGCATCGACTAAAACAGAGGTGATATCGGGCGGTCGACAGAGTAGTGTTATTGGTCCTCTGCTGTTCCTTATTTACATAAACGATTTAGGGGAAAATCTAAGTAGCTCTCTTAGGTTGTTCGCAGATGACGCCGTCATTTACCGTCTAGTAAAATCATCTGAAGATCAAAACCAACTGCAGAACGATCTGAATAAGATATCAGTATGGTGTAAAAATTGGCAATTAACTTTAAATAATGAGAAGTGTTAAGTCGTGCACATGATTACGAAAAGAAATCCGTTAAACTTTGTTTAGAAGATAAATCAATCAAAAGTGAAGGCCGTAAACTCCACAAAATACCTAGGAATTACTATTACTTCAGACTTACATTGGAAAGAACACTTTGATAATATCGTGGGAGTCAGAGACTGCGTTTTATTGGAAGAACCCTTAAAACATGCAACAGAACTACAAAAGAAACTGCATACACTACGCTTGTCCGTCCATTTTTGGAGTATTGCAGCTCAGTGTGGGATCCTTCTCAGGTGGGTTTGACGGAGGACATCGAAAGAGTCCAAAGAAGGGCAGTTCGTTTCGTAATGTCACGATACAGGGGAGACAGCGTTACGGAAATGATACAGGATCTGGGATGGGAATCATTACAACAACGGCGCTTATCGCTGCGGCGTGGGCTACTTACGAAACTCCAATCGCCAACATTCTCCTCCGAATGCGAAAATATATTGTTGACTCCCACTTACATAGATAGAAATGAGCATCAGAATAAAATACGAGATATCAGAGATCGAACAAAGAGATTCAGGTGTTCTTTCTTCCCGCGCTATTCGAGAATGGAATGGGTGATAAATAGTATAATGGTGGTTGGATGAACCCTCAGGCACTTAAATGTGATTTGCAGAGTATCCCATCTAGAAGAAGATGAACTACAACCAAAACAAATGTTTAAGACAAAATGTATGTAGTCTTTTTTAATGTAGAATCTGATTCTGCAATAAAAAAATGGGGGTTCCCATTTGAAATTTTAAAGTTGCCTAACACCCTACCCCCAAGGGGCTGGGGTGGCGGGCTAATTGTACCACCAGCCGATCCCCCCATGGAAAATAATCAACTTTGCTTTCTACAAATTTTTTTTCGTATGGAGCTTGTTTTTCGAGTTATTCTGGTTTGTCAATTAAAATAATTACACCCTTTTTATAAGTTACGAATATTTGGAAACTTTTTTCATCAGATTTATATTTTTTTGAATGGGAAAAGAGAAAATTTTGCGATGTTTTATAGTTTTCAAAATGATAAGCCAAGATCGCATACTAACAATTTATTAAATGACGACCGGTTTCGGTGCACTGTGTCACCATCATCTGGTCACATATATGTTATAATCTTGTTATCTTGTTAATATAATATTTTTAACAAGATGACCAGATTATATCATATATGTGACTAGATGATGGTGACACAGTGCACCGAAACCGGTCGTCATTTAATAAAGTGTTAGTATGCGATCTTGGCTTATTATTTTGAAAACTATAAAACGAATAGATCGCTTGCAGACCAGACTATGTCAGGTAATCTTTACGATATTTCTTAAAAATATCCGATTTAGCGTCATTTCACGGGGGGGGGGGGGGGGGGAAGAGAAGCAAAACGGACAGTTTGGCGTATTTTGCTTTATTGTTTGCGCGACACTCAGGCAGCTGCCTCGATAGTAACGGTGTTGTGTATTTAGTCAGGTGGTTTAGGGGCTAGGTGTGGCCTGTGGGCGTCGGCCGGCTAGCCGCGTCGCGCCGCATGGCTTGCAGAGAGAGAGAGAGAGAGAGAGAGAGAGAGAGAGAGAGAGAGAGAGAGAGAGAGAGAGAGGCGCCCCCGCTGGCCGCCAGATTGCTTCCGGGCGCCGCAATCAATACAACTGCTCCAAGCGCAGCAGCCCGCCTAAAGGAGCCACTGCGTCACACGTAGCGTTGGCATAATCTCGAAATCAAAATCCAGGACAGAACTTACGGTCAGCGTAATCGATGGAAGGAAATTTAAATATGAGGAACTAGCTGAAAACCCGGCGTTGCCCGGGTATTTATTTATTTATTGTTATATTTCCTTATTTGTATGCTTATCCTTACAGAGAAAGTGCTGAAGACATCGTAGCACGCAATGATATCACGTTTCGCTGTATGTAACCTCCTTGCTATAGAGTCACAAACGTGATCGCTGGCCTTTAGTCCGATTTTTTAAAATAATTCAACCACCATATATTCCATCCCCTTATAGCTATCGGCATGGAACTGCTATGGTGTACAACGGGAGACGAAAAATGTTCAAATATTTGTAGAGCTTATGGGACTTAACTACGGGGTCATCAGTCCCTATTGGGAGACGTAGGATAACAATTACAGACAGACTATTCGTTTGCGTTCTGTATTTTTCGGTGCAAAGCGAAATATTAACACACACACAGGTGGAATTTTATATACACCGATAACTTTCCATCCCAATATACTCCACCCTTTTATTATTATCAACCCTCAAGCAACAATGCAACCAATAAAACCATTTTCAAAGAGTAAATATAATTTTCAAAGAGTAATTATTGATCCGCGTTATTCTTAAAATTACTAAATATCTATCAGATCGCTATAAAACCGTGCCTATAACCTTCCTCTATAAATTAGTAACTGTACAAATATTTAAGTCTCTGCGTCTTGTCGTTCGGACGTGGTAAGCAAACACCGAACAGACATTCACATTAATATATATATAGATAAATAGCTATCCGATCGCTGTAAAACCGTGCCTAAAGCCTTTCCCGGATAGACATTAGTAACTGTACAAATTTTTAGCTCTTTATGTCTTGCGGTTCAGACATGATAAACGTACACCGAAAAGACATTCAGATTTATAGATATAGATAACGAGTTCTCATGCCCCTAAGGTAAGGGAAATGTGCATTTAATTAGTGATCCAGATTTTAGGAAGGACTGCTTCATTAAGAAAGCATTTATTAGCAAAGATGAGAATATGCATTCAATTATTCAGTACACGAAGTTCCATTGCTATCATTTAAGCTTTTCTTATACCAATCGTATTTTCCACAACCTTGAACAGATGAAAGGAACCTGATCTGCTTGTCAATCAGTTTATAGCTTCTTTTTTAGTTTTGGCGGTGGAAGAGTTTTCTGCATCTTTTGAGTCACTAAAAACCTGAGATACAATTTTTGGCCGGACGCAGTGGCCGAGCGGTCTGCGGCGCGCCAGTCACAGCCTGCACGGCCGCTACGGCCGGGGGTTCGAATCCCCCCTCGGGCATGGGTGTTTGTGCTGCCTGTAGTATACGGTAGTTCATAAGTAGTAGGTACTGATGACACCGCAGTTAATTCCCTTAAGCGTAACAAAGATTTCAACATTTTTTATAATTTTTGAAGTGCGAGAGCTGGAGCTGTATGAATGATGGTGTTTCACACAGTGAAATGCAAATGTAGCTTCTGCTACAGCTACCATCTATCTGTGTTTTCAAAATCTGGTTAGCTGTTTGGAAGAAGATAAACCTACTGCCGTCTTATGCTTTTTCCATTGCACATGGTCATGAATATCACGTCCGCCTCATTACTGACTGAAATGTAGGAACTGTGAAGAGAAAAACGTATAATAGAATAAGTTTTGCAGAAAACAAACGATCTAGCACCTGCACAATTAACAATTTAAAAACGATTTCAGTGGGTCTATGTATAAACGTAATGCCACTCACCCGCAAATTTTGCAGAAAGTTTCGTCTATAGTTCTTTCTCAGTTTATACTTTGCGAACTGTTTAGTATATTTCTCCCTCAAGTTAACCTTTCGTCTAGTCGACATTATTAAACCACCAGACAAATAATAACAACTATTTAATAAGATATATCACAACAGACAGGTGTGAAAACTACAGAACCATCAATTTGATAAGTCATAGTTGCAAAATATTAACACGAATTATTTACAGAAGAACGGAAAAGCTGGTAGAAGCCGACCTCGGGGAAGATCAGTTTGGGTTCAGGAGAAATGTAGGAACACGGGAAGCAATACTCACTTTATGGCTTATCCTAGAAGATAGATTAAGAAAAGGCAAACCTACATATCTAGCTTTTGTAGATTCGGAGAAGGCTTTTGATAATGTTGATTGGAATAAACTCTTTCAAGTTCTGAAGCAAGCAGGAGTCAAATATAGGGAGCGTAAGGTTATTTACAAATTGTACAAAAACCAGATAGCGTTTGTCAGAGTTGAAGGGCATGAAAGGGATGCAGATGTTGGGAAGGGAGTAAGGCAGGGTTGTACCTTTCTCCAATGTTATTCAGTTTGTACATTGAGCAAGCTGTAAAGGAAAGCCAGGAGAAATTTGGAGAAGGAATTAAAGTTCAGGGTGAAGAATTAAAAACATTACGTTTTGCCGACGACATAGTAATTCTGTCAGCAAAGGACCTGGAAGAGCAGTTGAACGGAATGGATAGTGTGCTGATGAGCAAAACTAGTGTACTGGAGTGCAGTCTAAGACAACCAGGTGATGCTGAAGGAATTAGATTAGGTAACGAAACAATAAAGGAGGTAGATGAGTTTTGTTACTTGGGCAGTAAAATAACAAATGGTGGTCGCAGCACAGAGGATATAAAATGCAGAATGGCAATGGGTAGAAATGCGTTCTTGGAAAAGAGAAATTTGTTAACATCGAATATTGATTTAAGCCTAAGAAAGTCCTTTCTGAAGTCATTTGTGTGAAGTGTTGCCTTATATGGGAGTGAAACATGGACGATAAACAGTGTGGACAGGAAGAGGATACAGGCTTTTGAAATGTGGTACTGCAGAAAAGGTGGGTGGATCACGTAACTAATGAGGAGATACTGAACAAATTTTATTCGTGTGTAGTCTATGACGTTCTATTACTTTATATCCATTTTCTTCTTTGACGATATCAATAAAGTTTTCTTCGTATTTTTTGTGTTTCAAGTCAACTTGTTCATTTACTATTTCAGAGGGGTTAGTGTAGTGAGTGTAAATATATTTCGATTTCCTCCAGAATGTTCATGAGTTGTCCTTTAGGTGTTAAAGCAAAAATTCGAACACCTTTTCTATATTATCAGCTGTGTGCTTTTCTGTTTTTAAGTGTTGGTAAAAAGTTGACGGGTTATTTGCTCTTTGTCTGGTGTGCTCGCGGTATCTAATGTTGAAATTTCTGCCTGTCTGCCATATATAATTACATGTAGCAACTGTAGTAAGTTGTAATTATATGCAGCAAATGCAGTAAGCTGTAATTACATGTAGCAACTGTAGTAAGTTTTATATAAGGCAGACAGGCAGAAATTTCAATATTAGATACCAGGAGCATACCAAACAAAGCGCAAATAACCCGTCAACTTTTTACCAACATTTAAAAACAGAGAAGCACACAGCTGATAATATAGAACAGACGTTCGAAATTTTAGGTGTAACACCTGAAGAACAACTCATGAACATTCTGGAGGAAAACGAAATATATTTACACTCACTAAACCAACCCCCTGAAATACTAAATGAACAAGTTGACTTGAAAGACAAAAAATACGTAGAAACAGTTATTGATATCGTTTACCAAGAAAATGGATATAAAGTAACAGAACATCATAGATTATATACGAATCAAATTTCAATAAGAAAGATAACTGAAATTTACGATGCGAAGATCACACATGTCAATAACGATTCAGCTAACTAAATAAAATTTACGAAGCAATAAAGAAACTGACAGCAGGAAAACCAATGATGTATGTGGATGTCACGAACATCTGACGTATGTATAATTAGTAACAGAATTTACAATTAAGGTAATAAAAAAATTCGGTGTATTTGATAATGTCACATTTTCACATAAACCTGAAGATGGCGCTAAAGCCGAAATAGGTCCTATAAAGTAATAAATATACTTGGAAATAAAGCAGTAATTGGAATTTTATTCAAAAATGTCTTTAAATGACATATATAGTGCTACAGGCCCAAGAGAGACTAAATCTATTATATTTGTTTGTGACTGATGTATTGAACTGTAAGTGGACATTTTGTATTTTACCCCATCTACATCGGTTACTCTGCAAATTACATTTAAGTGCCTGGCAGAGGTTTCTGTTCGTAATTACAGATAAACGTGCCTGGTTCAACTTTTGGATGTATACTTGTTTTGCCGGTTTTATGAGTTAGTTTTACTCGACTACATTGATACTGAACTCTACACTCGAAACGCTATCATCATCTCATCCATAATCAGTTAAGTGTACTCACATTCAACATGATCAAGCATTCCTGGAAGAAACCTAAATTTCCAGTTGCTTGTAAAGGTTTTGACGTTCCTGACAGTGTTATTTGGAATACGGAAGATTCAAGTTGCTAATTCATAATTGCAAACTGCATCATTTATCCTGTTCGCTTGTTGTCGGTTGCATTTGTGCTTAACGGATTTTTATAGCAAGATTCACAAACATTCTTCGTAATAGGTACATACAGCTAAATGGAATAAGTAAATAAATAGTAATGATTATTATTTTATACTGGTACTTGTGGTTCCTATCCTATCCATTATTACACCTCTGTCTATAAAGCTAGCCTACATGTATAGTTACCACTATGGGCAACTAAAATTTGTATAGTAATTAATGATTAGGCCATGACTTTCCATTATAATTAATATTACAAGGTGCGCCTAAAAAGTTAGGTGAATGGTCTCAGGAAATATAGGAAACAAGTGTTACTGGCCTTCAAAGTAATCACCGTTAGCTACAATTCGCTTCTGACATAAGTTGTACACGTGCTGGAAACTGCCATCAAACGTTTCTTGTGCAATCGCTCGAAGCACTGATGTTACGCGTTGTTAGATTTCCGTAACCGTTGCGAAGCATAAGCAAATGTTCAAATGTTTGTTAAGCTTATGGGACTTAACTACGAAGCATAAGCCTTCCAGGGCTAATTTAAGGCGGGGAAGCAGAACCGTCGGCGCCAAATCTGGGGAACAAGGAGGATGTGGAATGACAGTGGCGTTGCGTCTAGCGAGAAAGTTGAGCACGCGGATCGCAGTGAGCGGACGGCCATTCTCGTGAAGAAAATTCCGTTGTCCACTACGGTACAGTTCTGGTCGAACCTGCCGGATGCGTTGCAGCAGCCGATACAAAACTCACTCGTAATCTTACGTTTTGCTTAATTTGAAATTATTGCGTTGCTCCATTTAGCCTTTAATGTTGCAATGGCACGAGTTCTCACATTGACCCTGTTAAGGCCGCAGTGGAGTGGCCGAGCTTTCTAAGGTGGAGCGCATACTCCTCCTCGCAGTGAGTGGTTGCCACGCTACGTCCGCGTTATCTAGTCCAAACATGGTTAAAATTCTTCAAGACCTCTACTAGAAATTCGGTTCTTACATAATACATTACTAAATTTCCTGATCAAAAGAAGTAACAGCTGTGTGTGTGTTGTTGTGTGTTGTGGTCTTCAGTCCGCAGACTGGTTTGATGCAGCTCTCCACGCTATCCTGTCCTGTGCACGCCTTTTCATCTGAGAATATGTACGGCAACCTACATCCTTTTGAATCTGCTTAATGTATTCGTCCCTCGGTCTCCCTGTACGATTTTTACCCCACATGCTAAGTTGACAATTTCTTGATGTCTCAGAATGTGTCCACCCAACCTATCTCTTCTCTTAGTCAGGGTATGCCAGAAACTCCTTTTCTTCCCGATTCGGTTAAGCACCTCCTTATTAGTTACGTGATCTACCCATCTAATTTTCATCATTCGTCTGTAGCACCACATTTCGAAAGCTTCTATCATTTTTTTATCTGAACTCTTTATCGTCCACGTTTCACTCCCATACAATGCTACACTCCAGGCAAAGGCTTTCAGAAAGGACTTCCTAACACTTAAATTAATATTAGATGTTAACAAGTTTCGCTTCTTTAGAAATGCTTTTCTTCGCATAGCCATTCTGCATTTTATATCTTCCTTACTTCGGCCATCAGAAGTTATCTTGCTACCCAAATAACAAAATTCATCTACTACTTTTATTGTCTCATTACCTAATCTACTTCCTTCAGCATCGCCTGATTTTCTGACATTGCATTCCATTACCTTCCTTTTACTGTTGTTAATGTTCATCTTATATCTTCCTTTCAAGACACTGTCCATTCCATTCAATTGATCTACTAGATCTTTTGCAGTGTCTGACAGAATTACTATGTCATCGGCAAACCGCAAGCTTTTTATTTCTTCTCCCTGCACTTTAATGCCCTCTCCAAATTTCTCCTTCCATTCCTTCACTGCCTGTTCAATGTACAGATTGAACAACATTGGCGAAAGGCTACAAGCCTGTCTTACTCCCTTCCCAACCTCTGCGGCCCTTTCTTGTCCTTCGACTCTAATAACCGCAGTCTGTTTTTTGTGTAGGTTGAATATAACTCTTAGCTCCATATATTTTACCCCTGCTACCTTCAGCATTTGGAAGAGTGTATTCCAGTCGACATTGTCAAAAGCTTTCTCCAAATCAACAAACGCTGAAAACGTAGGTTTCCCTTTCCTTAGTCTATCTTCTAAGATAAGTCGTAATGTATTGCCTCCCGTGTTCGTACATTTCTCCTAAATCCAAACTGATCTTCCCCGAGGTCGGATTCCACAAGTTTTTCCATTCGTCTGTAAATAATTCGTGTTAGTATTCTGCAACCATGACTTATTAAACTGATAGTTATGTAATTTTCACACTTGTCTGCACTTGCTTTCTTTGGAATTGGAATTACGATATTCTTCTTGAAGTCGGAGGGTATTTCCCCTGTCTCATACACCTTGCATACCAGGCGATACAATTTTTTCATGACTGGCTCTCCTAACGACATCAGCAGTTCAGACGGAATATAATCTACTCCAGGGGCCTTGTTTCGACTCAAGTCCTTCAACGCTCTGTCAAATTCTTCTCGCAGTATCATATTTCCTATCTCATCTTCCTCCACTTCGTCTTCCATTTCTAGACTACTGCCATCAAGTTTATATCCTTTGTATAGGCCCTCTATATATTCCTTCCACAGTTCAGCTTTCCCCTCTTTGCTTAGTACTGGTTTTCCGTATGAGTTCTTGATATTCATATAGCTGCTTTTCTTGTCTCCAAATATATCTTTTACCAACAGTAACAGCTACTGGTGAGAAATAGCTGAGTGTCCATTAAGGTGGTAGCTATCCAACCACAACTCTCAACAAACTGAGATACAAGCAATACGTGACATCATCCTAAAAATGCATTAGCAAACTTAGCTTCCATACCTACCATAGAAGCTTCGTTTCAACAACACACTACTAGTATTTTCCACCAGGAGCAAAACTGTATTGGAATCTACTTGGGCCGGCCGTGGTGGCCGAGGTGACTGAGGCGCTCCAGTCATGGTCTGCACGGCCACTACGGTCGGGGGTTCGAATCCCCCCTCGGGCATGGATATTTGTGCCGTCCTAGTTCGTAAGTAGTTCCTAAGTAGTTTGTAAGTTTAGGGACTGATGACCCCGTAGTTAAGTCCCATAGACTATACAAACATTTGAACGAAATTTGAATCTACTTTGGTCTAAAGCAAAGGGAGTGGAAGTTGTCAAAAATGGGATGTCTCCCATTACCACACTAAAAACCCCACTCTTGAGAGGCCTCTTCAGCTGATATCTTGCAAATGCAAGACATATTGACAATGTCGGTATTGGTGTAGGCGTAAAATAATGTTCTGCACGAAGCTGTGCCTCTTTTGTGAAGGATCGCGCACCTACATCGATAGAATTTACAAAATTGTGCAGCGTTACGAATAAACTTTTCTCTTTCATATTATTAATCATTAAATCATGATTTTACAGTAGAAGAAAGTAGGAGAAACCAACTCAAACCCAATCCTTCAAAAACTCAAACCTTTGTTTTCTATCTAAAGAACAAGAAGGCGTCAAGGCCCCTACAGATAAACTGGGAAGGTATTTCACTAAAACACAACGCCACCCCTAAATAAATCTGGGTGTGACTCTTCACCGAACGCTTACCTACAAAGAGCACTGCATGAAAACCAAATGCAAAGTAGCTGCTAGAAATGTTATTGTTCGCAAACTCGCAGGCTCAAACTGGGGTGCACAACCCAATACATTATGAACCACAGCCCTGTCCCTGTGTTGCTCAGCTGCAGAATACGCGTGCCCAGTATGGTACAACTCATGCCACGCTAAACAAGTGGATGTGGCTCTAAACGAAACCTGACGAATTGTCACGGGATGTCTAAGGCCAACGCCAGTTGAAAAACTATACTGCCTGGCTGGTATAGCGCCACCTGGGATTAAAAGGAAAGTCACAACCAGAATGGAACGAGCAAAGGCATCGAAATTATCAACATATCCTCTTTTTGATTATCAGCCAGCCCATAGCAGACTCAAATCAAGGAAAAGCTTTCTGCATGCAACGACGGAGCTCGAGAAATCACCACAACTGACCAGGCGGGAGATGTAGAGAGCAAAGATCGGGGACCTTGGTGGCTGGATGACCCCACAGGAAGCACTCCCACCTGGCTATGAGGAGGACTGGATGACGTGGAAGTCCCTCAGTAGACTGCGAACCAACGTAACAAGATCCAAAGTCAACATGAGAAGGTGGGGCCTCTCTGATGCATCTGTCATGTGCGAGTGTGGAAAAGAACAAACCACCGAGCATCTGCTACAGTGTGAGCTTTGTCCAGCCTGCTGTACCATGCAGGACCTGAATGGTGCTACCCTTGATGCATGTGATGTAGCCAGGTTTTGGGCTAGCATAGTTTAATGTTTAATTCTGGGGAAAAGACCTTTGAACTGTTACCACTGTTACTTGTAAATATGTGTACTATTAATGGCTAATTTGTATTTATATTCATTGATCTTCATTTTTGTCTTTTGTGTTTCATGTTATGTTTTGTACAAAATGCTTGTGACACGATAAATGAAAAGTAGAAGAACGGCATCAATTCACTGTTCAGGTTGAACGTCTACAGCCCCCAACTCTTAGCCTGCACTGTCCAAGACCCTTCACCTACTAGTGCCCAAGAAACGTCGTCTGTGCCACTAACAGCCAAACCGAGACGCGTAAAGGAACTTCCCTCTTGACAGGTTTGATCGGGAGCCGGGTGCTGCAGAGAAACATGTAACCGAGATGCCGAGCGTTCCGACTCGCCAGTTCGGAGAGAGTGGTTGCTATCTGCTGCCGACCTACATCCCACAGTTCCCTCACAAACTTTGAAGGGGGAAATGTAATGGCAGCACAATTACAAAGCCAGTGTAGACAACGATCATTCTGCTACAGCGTTCAGAATGACAGAGTTGTCATGGGCAGTGTTCTCGACAGAAGCAATAGAGAATATTTTGCTCATGAAAAATATAAAATCTTCCAGATATAAGACATCGAGCATTTCAAAACGTGGCGAAAATCCTCAACGTTACTCCATTAATTTACGACTGAAGATATTATGGAACTGGGAACGGCAAGATTCTGTGTCCAGTACACCTAGCAGGAAGGAGTACGACACCACTGTTGAATTTTGTATCAGTGCACAACACTCATTCTCTCATACACGAAAGGTATGTGGCTCTACTACATTTGTACCCCTTTTCTCTAACGCTGGCAAATGTCAGTTTCGTAGAGTTTTCACAAAAGAAACCGATTAATATCCAATCTGTTCAGTTGGGACAAGAAGCTGTCAGTAAAGTTCGTATAGCAAGTAAAAAAATGACAGACCAGTCGACTGTCGACTACACCCATATGTCAATTCAAAAATGTTCAAATGTTTGTTAAGCTTATGGGGCTTAACTGCGGAGTCATCAGTCCCTAAACTTACAAACTACTTACGAACTACCTTATACTAAAGGCAGCACAAACATCCGTGACTGAGGTAAGATTCGAACCCCTGACGGGTAACGGCCTCGCGCATCGGAGCATAGTGCCTCAGTGCGCTTGGCCACTCTGCCGCGGCCATTCGTCCATTTATCATCTGGTAAAGTGTAGCTATTTATAGATGAATGCTGATTCCCTTGGGTTTCAATTCCAGTCTCTCACGTTTAAGTGAATGAATTGATACAGAACTGCGTAGCCGAAACCTGTATTAGACTGTCAGTTACATATTGCATTGTTTATGGAACGTCATTGCGTTAGCAAAAGGCCCAAGCTTCAGAGAAACAATGCCATTCTTATAAATTGCAAATTAGGTGGATATTGTTGACGATTGTATAAAACTACATAAAAGCAGCAAATTAATACATAATATCACGTTTCTGTGAAACTCATATGTCCCCTCTTCACCCTCATATGTCCCCTATTGACCCTCCCTTTATTTAAATATCCGGACAATATTTCAGAAGTTCTTCTACGTCTGTGAATTCTAATATGTAATACACTATCACCCTAACTATGAAACGCATATTATCTCTAAATACTTGTCTGAGCATGATATTGAAATTATCTATTAATTAGAAAACCCTCGTTAAATGTATATATCATTAACATATTTAAACTTATTTTGGTTACTTACCTCTTATCGGTGGATTCTCTGAAATCATCCACTTGTTTCTATTATTCATAGGAAGAAAAATGACGTGTTGTAATGTTAGAATTTCCTTGTTTATGCGTATGTAGCCTCCAGCGTTTCGATTTTATTTCTAATAATTCTAGTATTGCTACTTACATGACATCGTATAGCTGTTATCGTTTCTATACAGACTGTTGTAATACGTGTTTGTTACTTTTATAATTCTAATGACGTTGGTGTTTTGCAGTACCGCGGCGGAATAGCCGTGCGTACTAAGGCGTCCTGCTGCGTTGCGCACGGCCGTGCTCTCTCGGGGGTTCGAGTCGTCTCTCGGACATGTCTTTTGCGTAAGTTATTTTAAGTTATTGCAAGTACATCTACATACATACTCCGCAATCCACCTTAAGGTGCGTGTCGGAGGGTACACTGTACCACTACTAGGCATTTCCTTTCCTATTCCACTCCCAAATAGAACGAGGAAAAAAAGAAAAGAACGTCGTCTTTCCTCCAACGATCCCCAATTGAGTTGCCGGAGCATTTCCGTGACACTCGCGTATTGGTCGAACCTACCAGTAACAAACCTAGCTGTTCGCCTCTGAACTGCTTCTATGTCTTCCTTTAAACTGATCTGCTGTGGGTCCCAAACAGTTGAGCAATACTCAAGACGTGGTCGTACAAGCGTTTTATACGCGGTTTCTTTTACAGATGAAGTACATGTTCCCAAAATTCTCCCAATAAATCGAAGTCGGCTCTCCGCCTTACTCACAACTGACCTTACATGTTCGTTCCATTTCATATGGCTCTGCAATGTTACGCCTAGATATTTGAACGACGCGACAACATCAAGAAGCTCACTACTAATGCTGTATTCCAACATTATGGAATTGTTCTTCCTACTCATGCGCATCACCTTACAGTTTTCTACATTGAGAGCTAGCTGCCATTCTTCGCACCAACTAGAAATTTTTTCTAAGTCATCTTGTATTCTATTACAGTCAGTTAAAGACGATACCCTCCCATACAGTAGTTTGTACGCCTAAGGACTGATGGCCAACGTAGTTAAGTCCCTTACATTTACAACAGCTGAACAGTTTGTTTTGCAGTTTAATAAACCCAAGAATTCAAAACCTGAACCTAAGGACTGTATGTGAATGTTAACTTGTGTTTGAAGTACCGCTATGCTAGTAATAGCCACAACCTTCCCTTGGTTCTGAGCAATGCCTCAGACAATCAATAGCATCACACATAATATCGTGCCGAGCGTTTTCACAAAGCAATTATGATTGTCTTACTAGCTTATATGCCCATGCTTCACAACGGTTGTTAAAGAAGGGCCTGTGCGTATCACGGCTTTTTAGGGTTCCGGACCTCAGACAGTTTTAAACATGAACTATCTGTAAACCCGGCGTTGCCTGGGTATTTATTTATTTCACACTCTCGTAGTCCACCTCCCCTCCCTCCTCGCTCTGAATCCATCTCTTTCTCTTCCATATCTCTGTTCGTTTCCACCTTTCTCTCTCTCGGCAAAGTTTTTCACAAGGTTACCCTCTGTCATATACCATACCAACATTTATGTACCCAGTGACCTTCCTCTTAGTTTAAAGGTCATGTGTGTAAAAATTAAACAAGATCGAAGCAAAACTATGCATTTTGTCAAAGTCCGTAAGTTAAGTACCCTCCATCATGCATCACCGAAATTTTATACAGACAGTGACATTCCTCTTGTCTTTAAACTCAGATATGCAAAATTTCATCAATATCGGAAAAACTATAGATTTGTATGCAATAAAACCAGGGTCACATTGAAACACGCGCTTTATTGTTCTCACATTTTCCAGTTTTAATTCATACAACCCTTGTTCTGAGATCTGTGAAATCGGTCGAGCTGTTCTCAAGTTATGGCGCGACCAAGGTATTAAGGGATACATTTTTATGTTTCAAGATACTCTCCCCCATACACCGTATTAAACTTTAGGTAGACGAGGACCTTCTTCTTGTATTGAAGATCAAGCGTGCATAATTTCGTGAAGATCGGAATGAAACTGTAGATTTCGTCAGTCTGTAGCAAAAGTATCCTCCTCCATGCATCTTAATACTTTAATACTTCCTTAGCTGACGTCTTCTACCTATAAACTACATACCGGCAAAATTTAATCTTCATAGCTGCATTAGTTTTAGAGATTTCGTGTTTAGTGTAAAGACGTAGTAAATTAGAACATCATGCTTATTAGGGTGATTTTCATGCATTACATTGTCTTTGATGTCATAGAACCTGAACTATATGTCGTAATACGATATTATTTCGAAGGTACATCCGGTGGTGTATATGTAAAAGTCTGCAGAATACGTCGCAAACAGAGATAGTAGGAAAGACGCAATAAATCAAAACGTCATTCCTGATGAGGCGGTTTTCCATGATCCTAATTGTTAATGACTCCATATCTTATGAACTGCGTGTCGTACTATGACATAATTTTGAGCGTACGTTCAGTGGTATGTGTGTATACTGTCTGTAAGATTTCTCACGAATACAATTAATAGTGTACGAGTAATAAATTGTAACGTCATGCCAAATGCCGTAATTTTACTGCATGAACGCAGAAAAAGTAGTAAGCGACAAACTTTTTTCGTTTCATCATTTTGCCGGAGTTGTCAGCGAGAAAAAGTATCCTAAAGTTTTGAAATTATGTTTAAAGTTTGTTGCAAGTCGCTAAGTGCTCTCCTTCTCAAATATTGGACTGATAAAGACACACTGTCACGTGCCGCAAGACGGGGAAGTTTTCATTGTTTATGACGTCATATCTCCTGAACTATGGGCCCTATCGCAAAATACTTTCTTAGCTGACGTCTCCTACCTATAAACTACATTCCTGCCAAAATTCAGCTTCATAGGTCAAGTAATTTTCGAGATTTCGTGTTTAGTCAGTGAGTGATTGAGTGAGTGAAAATGTCCTTTCGCTTTTATATAGATAGAGATTACGGCTATCTGTTTGATAAGAAGTAACCAGTGAAGCCTCAAATCCACATTATTAACACTTCTCCAATAGAATAACGGAGGACATCGCTATTAGCTGCTCAGTAGTATCACATGTCTTAACTTAGTGCAACGATGCAGAAAAGTTGAGAATGTAACGCAGGGCACTGTCGCTCAGTCTGGTTATCAGGAACAGTATGCTATCGATATTGAGTCACCGAGACGAACATTCATCATGTCGATCAATTCTTTTGAATAACATGAAACAAATAATGTTGTTTAATGACCTCGATTACGAAGATGAGTATTATTGCACGATTCATAAAATTTGCTTCATTATTAGTCTTATTTGATAGAACATTTTGCTCTTCAAAGAGTAAGTAAAGCAGAATTACCTCGATTCCCACGAACAACAATACATGATAACCACCGCTGCGATCACCGTCATTATCACCACCCTCCGTTTTCTTCGGCTGTAAAAAGGCAAGAATTGCGATACTGTTGTCACAAGAGTTTTCATATTAACTATCATTTTTTCTTAAATCCAGTTATTCATCATAGGATCGAATCAAACATAGTCCAAAGGACACAGGCTTGCTTAAAGACGATTTAAATATTTTTTTATTAAAAGTAATAGTAAACAAATAGTTACGAATCATTGTGAATGTTTTCATTTTGTCGATTAATAAGAAGAGACAGGAGGCAGACATCCTTGTATCCAAACGTTAGCGCTCTTTATAGCCTCGAAATAATATAAACTACAGTGATAAAGGTCAGGCCCGGTGGTCTTGGGGTAAAGCGCTTGCCTAGAAACCGAAGGGTCGTGGGTTCGAAACCCGGTCGGACGTCTGATTTTTTCAGTCCGCGCTTTAACCCATCCTTCACCTCAGAACGGTGTGAGGAGTAGCCAGAAACGACACTTGGTTCGGATTCCACGTCAAGCTGTAGGTCCCCTTTCCCCGGTTGGATAACTGGGGTAGGCTAGGGACATGCAAGTCGCCGAAGTGGCGTCCGATTGAAAGACTTGCTCCACGCCAATGAGCCACACGAAATTATTATTATTACAAGAATAAAAGGTGCTTGCTAGAGACAGTGATGTGAATACAAGCTGTACCGGAAAACGAGGCTCCTCCACCAGGACACTTACACAATACATGCGAACACACCGACACACTTTCTGAGTTTGTTCAGGAGTGTTTTGTGTGTTGATATAAGACGCCCAGGGTTTTTTAATTTAAAAAAAATTGTCAAGCTTATGGGACTTAACTGCGGGGTCATCAGTCCCTAAACTTACAAAATACTTATGAACTACCTTATACTAAAGACGACACAAACATCCATGCCCGAGGGGGGATTCGAACCCCCGATGGGGAACGGCCTCGCGCATCGTAACATAACGCCTCAATGCGCTCGGCCGCTCCGCCGCGGCAAAAGGCGATTATGTTCTAGTCAGTGTGAAAGATGTAAGAGAGGAGAATGTAGCAGCTTCAGAAAAGTTTAGATAAAAATATCTAGATATATTCGCAAATATTTAACGTAACACGGCAAAACGTCTTTCGACATGGCGTTTATCATGTAGTATAACACTGCATGCCACTAAAGTTTTGAATGCATCCGTCCACACTTCTTATTACAGATTATGGATAACTCTTAAGAAAGCGCTAATATGTCTTTTTCTTATGTAAATGGTTTTGAAGCTGTCACATAATTCGAGGATCTAGTTCTCCCTTTTTAAAATGTTCAAATGTTTGTAAATCTATCGCACCAAACTGGATCTAGTTCTCCCTTTTTAAAATGTTCAAATGTTTGTAAATCTATCGCACCAAACTGCGTGGTCATCAGTCCGTAGCTTACAAACTACTTACACCTAGGTAAACTAAACTAGGAACAAACACACACAAACCCATGCCCTAGGGAGGACTCGAACCTCCACGGGGAGCAACCGCGCGCTCCGAAGCGAGACGCTTTAGACCGCTCGGCTACTCCACCGCGGCTCTCCCTTTTTACGTACTGACCTGGAGTATTCGCCTTCTTGTGTTATGACAGAAGTATTTTTAATCCGTTCCCAACTTTTATTCTACCGTAGTTGATAACTGTCGTTGTCTACAGACATTGTGAACTCAAAAATGTGCAAATGTTTGTAGAACTTACGAGACTTAACTACGGGGTCATCAGTCCCTAAGCTTACAAACTACTTATGAACTAGCTAAGACTAAGGACGGCACAAATATCCATGCCCGAGGGGGGGATTCGCACCCCCGACCGTAGTGGCCGTACAGACCGTGACTGAAGCGCCTCAGTCCCCTTGGCCACCGCGGCCGGCATTGTGAACTACAAGGTCTTATCGAAAAATTACGATTATTTTACTGCACTTACTTAAAATCTTACTGCAATTAACGTGTAAACAACGAAACGATAATTAATTGACAACAGTATCAACTTTTAAGCTCACCATTTGTTTTGGTGTCCAACAACTCAGAAAATGTTAAATTACGCTTAACCACGATATCCCTACGACGGCTAATATTATTCGATTAAAAAAAAATCGGTTTGACTTTATCCACTTATTAACTTTTGTCCGCGGCTTCGCATACTTGTAATAGACCATTGACGGTACAATAATTTCGCAACTTTGTTCTTAAGTTATGACCAGGATCATCAGGATAAAAGAAAAGTTTCCAATTTTTCGGTTGATATGGTGTACATAATGCGATTCAACATAGTGGAATAGGTCCTACAATGCTTACGCAAGACGCTAACGTCTTCAAGCCGTCGAACCCATCTCGATAACATCGAAATAAATTCGGGGGTTTGAAGACGTTGACGTCTAGTGTAAACATTGTATTCATTTATGTTGAATCGTACAACATATCAAACATTAAAACTATTTTAATAAATGTGATAAATTTCAAACGTAAAAGAATAAATAACTATTACAAGGATTCTTTAAGCGTCTTAGAAGCTATAAGACAAACCGTTGATGCTCACATCCCCGTATTTCGAGTTATATACATAAAATCAACAAATATCTTGAATTACACACTTTCTAAAGTAGCCTCTGTTCTTCTTCAGAGTTAAAGCCATCTCCATGCCCAATTTCATCAAAATGAGTCAGCGCTGGAGTAGCCGTGTGGTCGGGAGCGCGACGTTACAGATAGCGCGGCCTTACAAGTTGGAGGTTCCAGTCCTCCCTTGGGTATGGGTGCGTGTGCTGTCCTTAGCTGTGTTAGTTTAACTTCGTTTCAGTAGCTGGTAAGCCTAGGGACTGATGACTTCGGAAGTTTGGTTCCATGGAATTACAAACATTTGATCAAAATCGGTTAACCATTTAATGCATAGTGTAGCTTATCAGCTACATACCTTATTTTCAATTATCTCTCAAACTAATCAACATCTGACCACAAATTCATTTGTAGCTGCGTGTATACATAGTGTTACACCTGCAAGTAGCTCGTCCTAGAAATTATAAATCGCAGAGTGCTACTGAATCAGTTCGACAGTTAGCTGCATTGAGTTACTCCCTAACATGTGCATTTGTTTACTTTCGTATTCTTCATTTGCCATGTAACAGTAGTCAATCACATACTACCGTTGCATTATGAGTTACTTTCTGGAAAGATTAGAGGCACAATAGTGACATTTACCGCATCGGGTACATCATGGAAGCACTATATAGTTGACAGCTATGAAGTTTTTGTTGCTAGTAGTGCATAATAATTTTAAGGATTGTTTCCAATATTTTTCTCAGTATATAAGCACTATATATTAATCATGGCAGTTTTTATACCTTCAAATAAAAAGTCAGGCATTAAAGGCTTAAGGGGTTTATTCGTGAAAGGGAAGCAGACATAACTTCTTATTAGAATATTAGTAAGGATGTACATTCGTGCAAAGTTAGCGCTGATTCATACAAGTTTATATTGTAGAATTGATGCGATCAGAAACCTCCCACAAAAATATATCTTGCACATAAAATGAAATGCGAACAGCACACAAAAACGGTGACATGAAGTGAGCACTAAAATTTAGACCAGCTGACATCTTTTGTAAAACAAACTAATCGACTCCCACGATTTGCCTTGACGCCAGATACTTTCAAATTTTACTTGTATATATATAAGTCGATGCTCTAATAGCAATAGGAAGCTGGTCCGAGCTAAACCAACCACTTTTCTTCTCTCGATGCTGGCTCAGATAGGAATCGATCAACAAGACTTAACAAATCGCGTTTCTGCACTCGACGTTTGCAGTCTGATTGGTTCTCAGTTTTAATGAATGACAAACCAATACACGTAGTACATCACTTCAATCAGTGGCAATTCAATTGCGATCTTGTGTGCATGTTCATCACCTTATAATTTTACAACATTTTATAATTACAAATTACATCTGGCAGAAATGTTAGGTAAGAGGTCTTATAATCTCGCATAGATCTATCGCAATTTAAATCGTCTATAGGTTTTGAGTTACCAGTTAAAGCTCGATGTAGAGGAAACATTGTTTTGGACGCAACTACATTTTGTGTCATTACAGTGTACAACATACAGTCGCAACAGTCCCACTGATTTTCGTTATACATTGCGACATTAGCGCTCCAAGCGGTCGGTAAGCTACATTTATGAATACGATATTGGATGAGTGCGAATAGTATAGTTTATATTGATTTTAACGTACTTTTTACATTTGGGAACGTATGTAATGGCATAAAAAAGTTGATATCTTAAAAATAGCTGCACATTTGTCTTTCTTGGGTTTCTTAAAATCCCTGACGAGGTTCGAAACGTTACATTAGAAGACAGATTATTTACATTTATTTTGTAACCTAAAGGCTTTTACTGAATAATTTCATTTTCTATCAATAATAAAAAATACTAGTAAACACCAGAAGACCTGCCCTTTGGCAGAAAAAAGTCGTATATCTATTCAGGAACGTATGTTTTCCTTCATTACAGTTCCAGTAAAATCGGTGAGGGTGAAACGTAGGAAACGTATATAGAATGGAATAACTACAGCATTTAACGTACCAAATCTTCCACCACACCTGTAGCTGAAGGAAAAAGTCACTGAACGAAAACCTAAATCTGCATGGCCGGAGTTGGATTTGAACCACCACCCTCCAGAATGCGAGGTCAGTGAGTTACCACTGCGCCACCTTGATGGTGCCACTAGTACAAGCGAGAAACTGATACTATGCAAGGAATATTAAATGTTTCTGATTCAAATATGACACTGGCGAAAATAGCATTAAATCCTACTACTGTAAAAACTCCTATTTGTACAAATCTGGAATAAGATATCTAACAAGGTACGGTTATATATGCATATATAAGGCCGGATCCACACATTGGACCCAACGTTGGCGCCAACAGTGTTGGTCCAATGTGTGAATCGGTGAAATAGCGTTGGAACCAACGTTGGCGCCAACGTTGGTACGGCTCCGTTGGTTGTCGGTATTTCGACCAAACATCAAAGGACGTTGGGCCAATAAATGAACGTCGTCCACACATTGGCGCCAACGTTTCATTCCGACTTTGTCGTCTGCTCATCTTGAAACTGTTTCTCTCTTCGTTTGTTCTTCGTCGTCGTTTTAGAGTTTCGAAATCTCTTTGTAAATATTAGAACTGTATCAGAAAGTGATTCATTTGTGAAAGAAACCTCAAAAACGAAATGCCACAGAAAAACTTAGGCCCGAACTGTGAAATAAAAAAAACTTTTTAGACTTTAGACACACTCCATTAGTAAATTTAATTTTTAAAATTAACAGTACAGTACTTAATATTTCCTGTCAAGTTTTAAATATTGTTTTGCAAACTTCAAGCACTTCTAATGATATCAATTACATGGTTATTTAAAAAGAGAAGTGTAGGCTACTAAAATTGTCTCCTTTAGCAAGAAATCGAAGCGTAATACCAAAAGAATAGCATCCCTCCAGAACATCTTTCTTTTTTATTTTATTTTCAATCATTTAAAGTAGCAGGTCTAAGTTTTTATAATGTGTATCGTTTACTTGTAGCATATATTAAAAAGTTAATGATTTCGTACCGTAATTAATGTTCGGTAGGAAGTGATACAACACCCCATCATCTTTTACGTATGTTTCCCACTTTGATTTACAATGACAAAATGTAATTATTCACACTCGAAAGCGTTAACGCATTGGCCGCGATTTGTGCGTCAGATATGTTTTCGTTGGCTCTCGACGAATTCAACTGAATATTGGCTCCAATGTGTGGACGCTGTCTCAAAAATATTGGCCAATGTTGGCGCCAGCGTTGATACCAATGTGTGGACGCGGGGTAAGCCTTTAGCCTATGCTGATAATTAAAAGATAATTAAAAGATAATGAGCGAAGGTGAAAGTCTTTTGTTTCAAAAGATATTATTTGACTGAACGCATTACAATATTTTATTTGTTTGAAATACTGTAATGATTTTCTAAATCGGTTGCAAATCAGCAGTTCGAGCCCTGTTCACTTATTAGAAAAACAGTTTAAAATGATACCAGTTTTTAATCAGTTTGATAAAAATACGAACACATTTAAATGAAACATGGAAGAAAGATAATCAGTAATAAAATTCCTACCAAACGAAATAAACCGTGATAAAGTGATTATAATTTTTATCGTGAAATTAAATTTTAGTAGCAAAGGCTGTCTTCGTTGCAATATCACCTGACGTCACTAGATCGCAGGAAGAGCGAAAGCTCGACGATTGTACAAAGTCGTGATTGCAGTCTCTAATTTAAATACTATGTGACATTGTTATACAGGACATTTAGCCTAGAAGATATCAGTCCGTGCTTCACAACTATTTTTATTTTAAATATTTAGCGTGCATTAAAATACTATGACAGAGCATCCGTCGCTATATTATCAACAAAAGTCACCAGATCGAAGGCTATTCGAAAGATCGAATAGATCCGAGATTTCATGAAGTGTGACGTAAACAGTTCGAGTCGTGTTCAAACCCAGCACTAGTACTTGGTAGATGTCACGTAGCGACTTTCAGATGTTTATTGCCAACTATGGACATAAGGGCTGCTATCAGCCGGCGTTGACTGATTGGGAGATTCTATTTACACTTCGGTAAAATCAGACGTGACGTCATTATGACGCATCCACACTATCGACGTCCAGAAGAGCGGCGCATCGACTTTTGCGATCGTTCGAGACGCTGGTTTTGGGCGCGAACAGTACAAACAGTCGTTGATTGTCTGAACTAGCATGTTGCAGCAACTTGGCGGTAGATGAGTACCCAGTTTTACGAAATGTGTTACATGATGTTCGCAGAGCCTCTGTAAGAAATGACTGTATTAATATCCAGCTCATTTGATTTATAGTTTCGGCGAAAACATACATATACCTAGGGTGACTATATGTTGTTTTTGTGTGTCGCATATTTTGACTTGTCCAAGTACACATTTTCGCTCCATAGCCTGGTAACCTTATTTTGTCCTCTTAGTTTAACGTAGACTCCGTACTACAATGCAACTCGGTAGCATTTTGCGCTTAGAGAAAAGTTTCCATTAGTTTTAAACACAACCTTCACAAATGGGCCACGATGACAACATCAGATTTGGCTGAATAACGTTTCAGAGCTCGCAGTGTAGGTCCTTTTTCGGAAAGTTTATAGCTTCCTACTTTCAAAAAAAAAAAAAAAAAAAAAAAAAAAAAAAAAAAAAAAAAAAAAAAAAAAAAAAAAAACCAAAGTAAGTTTCCGAAACTGTAATGAATATACCAATTGAAGATATTATCAGCTACTCCTTTAATTCGTCTGCTACAATTGCAACCGCAGTTTTGCGTCTAGAACGACCACATAAGTCAATCATGGCTCCAGTCGTCTTCGATAGTGTGGATACGTCATAATGACGTCACGTCTGATTTTACCGAAGTGTAAATAGAATCACCCTGACTGATTGCTTTGTCGTTTGTTTTATTGCTTAGCAGGATGCCAAGTTACAGTGCACGAGTAATACACAAAATAATAATAAGAATAATATACAAAATTACGATATTATTACTAACTACTTTCACTAATTATATATATGTGCAGCTTAATAAATTCAAATATTATCTGCGGAATGACACAAAACGTACCGTAAACAATAGAAAGCAGTAAACAGTCGCTGCCGCCAGCGACGAAGTGGCATCAGATTCATTTAAAGTGACATCGGCGAGTAGAACAGTTGCTCTTTCGCGCAGAAATTAGTACAAATAAGCGATCAACAAAAGGTTTAACTGCGAGAACAAAGTGAATCTTAGAAACGGCTGTTTCGTAGCTATGTGCAAGGAAATAAAACTTAGAAACGATTACGCCCTCTAAAATTATGGTTCAACCACAGACTAACATATACAGTCACGACACTTCCACTGATGTTTGTTATACCCACAAACATATATAACTAGTCAGGCAATGCCGTATACAATATCATTGGTGCTAGTGAAGTCTCGCCGCCATATTTGTATACTATAGACGTGTAAGCAGTCGTGTGTGTTATTGCAGAAAAAAAAGTTGTTAAAATACGGATGAACTGACGTAACTACGCTGTCTTTAGAGTTTTGACATACGGGAAATTCTTGTCTTATATATGGCTGTAGATTTTTCAGCTGGAGTAAGCTTTGATGCATACAGTAATGAGTTAACGTCGATTTGCTGTTATTATTAATCTGTTAACAATTTCATTCATCTTCGGATTTTCTTTCAGTAGTATGGTAATTATAAAAATTTTGTTTATCGTGGATAACACGTATCATTATTTTTTTGAGAGTTCTTACGAAATCTCCAGTCTGCTTTGATACATACGGTACACAGAGTCGCGTCGCGTTTTCTGTTTTTATTAATCTGTTACCAGTTTCGATCAACTTCGGCTTTTCTTTTAATAGTATGACTGTTATAAATGTGCTATTTGTCGTGGGTAACACATATCTTTATTCTTCTGATTGTTTTTCAGATAACTGCAGTCTGCTTTAACGGTACATAACGATAAAATTTTACCTACCATCCCAGCGGTCTCGTATGACTATGTTGGCAACAACAATAAAACGGTAGAAAAACCCTCGCTAAGATGCTGATATTCTTCGAAATTAGTGTTTCATGCAGATGATGAAGTAAATAAATAATGCTGTTCCTGCTCTATCGTTCACTGAATTTAATTAATTGCCCTTGTGAGATTACCGCCCAATAGAAATATTGCTAATTAATAGCGTTTGATAATTAAACAGTATGAAGTTCACTGCTAACATTGACCATGCCAATGCACTAAATGTCACGCAATTTTAATCTTATTAATTATGGTATCAATGTATGTACGCAGTTGGGTGACAACATTTATATTTGGCAAAGGTAGAAATTCTCCACGTTGAGATTTGCTGTGTGCTTGTAGCTGACGGGAGGCCAGCGAGCAGGCCGACGTTGGTGGCTTGTTCCAACTTAGGATTTTCCAGTTCGTTTCCGGTGAGGGGAGAGAGGGACAATGGCGAGTTCCAGGCACAGTGCAATGCACAAATATTGTAATAATACTGGCATTTGAAGTAAGGAACGCAGTTAGGAACGTTTAAGGCCCTCATTACAAAATAGCCTGTTGACAAATAAACAATACATTAGCTGATATAGTCACATCTGACGTAATATGTTTAATTGACAATGAATAGTAATAAATTACCAATAAATACAAGACAGTTACACAACCAGCATGGCAATGTTTGTTTATAAAAATAATATATTAACTATTTCTCATTTTATTTTCAATTAATCTTTTGTATTTCATCTTGAAGTATTCAGTTAAATCACTTGATCTGTGGTATAAGAAATTGCACGATTATGATAAACAGTACAAAGGATGTTTATACTAATATAAAAACGTAAGAAAATATTTGTTTAATGTGTAGTGTAACTATTTTGATTTTAAGTAAAGTTTTAGAAATGTATTGGCTGAGCGCTGTACGTTGGCAAATCGGTTACAACAGCTTACATGGGGAATATGATGACGTAGGGGAAAAAACCCCGGCAGTTGAGTTTTGGCGCGCGCGCGCTTTAGGGCAGGAAGTGAGGACTCCAGAGAGCACGTGGTGTGGCTGGCCTGGCGGGGTCGCTCTGCCTCAGTCGGCATGTGGATCTCGAGGTGGTGACTTGAGAATGGTCTGTGGCAATCGCCACGTGTGGTTGCTCGTCGTAGACTGCACCAAGTTAAATCGAGTGCTACTGTGTGTTTGTGAATATTTAGCCGGTGGAACAAGGTGTGCATCGCATTGAATTAAAGTGACTGTGATTTGTTAATGTAACACGTGTCGTCGCATAGGCATGAACATAAACGGTGTTTGAGACAGCCACGTGGTGTGAAAACAATTCGCGACAAATATTCATTTTTGTCTGGGGGCTCACGAGCTATGTTTGATAAATGTGCCGACGTACAGACATATCAGCCACAGGGTTCTGACATTGTGAAATAAACAACATAAAGTGAACTTTCACGTGTTTTCAAAAATACTAGTTAGTACACCCTTTTCTCTCATGAACTTGATTTTATTATGAATTTGTTTTGTTAATCATATGCAGGGAAGGAAAGCTGAGAACGTGTGATATCATCCCATAGAAAACGAGTCAAACAGTCGGAATCACAGTTCCAGTGTTTTTGCATGTTTAGGAATTTGGTTCACAGCTGGTGGTTGTGAGTTTAAAAAATTAAACTTTCTCTATTTTAAACTCTCACCCCGACCTTCACCCTCGCACCCTCCTGTAACGAAGATTTCATGATAAAACATTTTCGTTGTTACGCGATTAGCTAATGGCAACGTCACATGATTGACAACATAATCACGCGAAGCCACCAGGACGGCAAGTAAAATTTACCCATACGTAACACGTTCTTCTCATAACGTACGTGTTAAATTGAACTATAGCGGAAGCATTACCTCAAATCCAAGTTATCTTCAAACCAACTAGTATAGCTTACAACGTCATATCGAGTCAGAAGATCGTAGTAGTACCGTACGCCGGCCGCGGTGGCCGAGGAGACTGAGGCGCTCCAGTCACGGTCTGCACGGCCACTATGGTCGGGGGTTCGAATCCCCCCTCGGGCATGGATATTTGTGCCGTCCTTAGGATAAGTTAGTTGATAAGTAGTTTGTAAGTTTAGGGACTGATGACCACGTAGTTAAGTCCCATAAGCTTAAGAAACATTTGAACATTTGAGTACCGTACGGAAACTTTTGAAGTGAGGTGAGGCAAGATGGCGGCGTCAGGCTTCAATCACAGAGACAAGTTTGCCATATCGGATGAGTGTCAATAGTGTCGTTTAAATTGATTTCATCATACTTTTTACAACGGGGAAGGTATGTAGTGCCATGAAAATAGGCAATAACCAGAAAATAACTCCACATTTGTCTTCATGGGGTTTCCTAAGATCCATTGGAGGGTATGAAACGGTACTTTGCAGGACGTTCATTTAAGATTATCTTGAAATCTACGACTATTTAATCCAGAATTACATTTTCTATTAATAACAAAAATGCCCAATAAAACAACAGAAGACCCAACCATCTATAGAAAGACGCCGGTTTTCTACTCAGAAACATCAGGATTTCATCACTACAATTCCAGCCAAATCAATAAGTGTTGAACATAAAGAACTTATGTGGAATGCATTGCTTATATTACTAAATGTACCAGATGACCCACTACAGCAGTAACAGAAGGGAAAGCCTCACAAAAGTGACAATAAAACACCGAAAGAAAAACACAATTTCCCAACGAAGAAGAAACCAATTCCACAATTGTTACTACATCTGAACTACAAACGGCAAGAATCTTCAAGACACTCGTTTTATAATTAAAAGCTATTATGCTCAAAACCATATGGGTTTATAACAAAGAATAGTGAAGTGTAAAAATGTTCGAATCATTAGCTCCATATCGAATTTTTACACGTCAAAGAAAGTTCCTGTTATATACGAACAGACCGCAACAGGAATTAATGTTTCTCGTTTGTTTATATTCGCTCACTTTCAGTGGAGTAGGCTGTAAAATATACACATATTCGTATTTCCTCGTGAACAAGTTATTGTTTATATCACTGAATCAAGGAAATTCGACTGTTTTTAGATTTATTTCACGATTATTTATGTCTTTCGATATTTTACTAATGTTTAAAACGCAAAAATTGCAGAAACTATTTTTTTAATAACGTAGAAAAGTAATTACAAACAAACATTCCTCTTAAGGCACCTTGCCCACCACCAGGAGCTCTAGTGTCGTTGCGCCGCGGCGGAGCGGCCGAGCGCATTGAGGCGCTATGTTGTGTTCTTCCAATAAAGCGCAGTCTTTGGTTCGACTTTCCACAACATTTTCTATATCTTGTTTGAAATGTAAGCCTTATTTGTAATTCCTTGCTGTTTAATTGAATGTACGACCCACTGATTTATCTTGTAAGCGAAGTTTGACGTATCACTTTTGGTACACATTTGTGTAACCTCATAGTTTTAACTATTTAGGTTCTATAACCAATATTTGCACGATACACTATGTTAATACAAGTATCCAAATGCAAGCAGGCATTAATATGCGGTAACTTCATACTCCACCTTTATCGCCGGAATATTTTAAATGAGGTGTCTGAATTTCTGTAGGCGAATGGCGGTAGCCTATGACCAAAAAGTTAGTGACAAAGGACGCTGGATGACGAATCGTCACAGACGTGTTCCACTTGTTCACGTCAGGGCTGGAGCCAGGATAGTCTACAGAGATCATACAATGTAAGCTTTCACGGCCGGCGTCAACTTCATTTAAAACTTCCGGGCTCATAAGCCGTGGTCGATTTATAAAACTTTCCCCTAACGTTTCATCTTCGGCTGCGGAAGACATCCTCAGAGGTAGAATGGCGAACTGCGATGAGAACTTGAGGGAGCGCCGTATATATAGGCAATGTAGAGGGCACCACAAGACATCACGTGACGTCTGCTACGACACTATCTCTGGTATTGCCAACATTCTTGGCAGAGAAGAATCGATTGTCATATCGCTGGTGTAAAGCAGAAGTCCAAATTCTGTCTAATTTAACAGCTTCCTCTTTCCTGTTAAAATTATTGCGATGTTTATATATCTCGATTGCTTCTCTATATGTGCGCGCATGATAGTGTGAAGTTTTTGAGATGACACTAGTCTCATTAAATTTAATTTCATGATTGCCATCTTGGTATACATGTTCTGCTACGGCCGATTTCTCCGTGTGCCCCAGGCGGCAATTCCTTTTATGTTCGACCAGACGAGTATTGACGCTCCTTTTTGTAGTTCCAATGTAGACTGAACCACAGCTGCAGGGAATTTTATATACACCTGGTGTATTCAACGGATGTCGTACATCTTTTGCAGATCTTAAATACTCTTTTATCTTCCTTGTAGGTCTGAAAATGGTTTCTACCCCATATTTGTCCAGCACTTTTCCAATACGGTCTGTAACCTTATTTATGAACGGAAGAAAAACTTTCCCCTTAGGCGGTTGTTGTTCCTTGTTAACATTAACTTTCTCCCTGGGACGAAGGGCTCTGTCTATTTCTTTGGTAGAATAACCGTTCTTCTGGAAGGTGGATCGTAAATGCTCCAACTCATCTTTTAAATAAGTAGGTTCACAAATTTTATGCGCCCTGTCAACCAATGTTTTAACCACACCTCTTTTTTGTCTGGGATGGTGGTTAGAGTCTTTATGCAGGTAACGGTCAGTATGAGTAGCCTTCCTTTAGACCTTGTGGCCCAACGTCCCGTCCACGTGCTTGATTACAGAAACATCGAGAAAATTCAGCTGCCCGTTGCTCTCTGTTTCCATCGTAAATTGTATTCTGGGGTTGATACCATTCAGATGTGTTAAGAAGGCATCTAATTCCTCTGCACCGTGTTTCCATAGCACAAAAGTGTCATCGACATATCGAAACCACCTATCTGGCTTTTTATTAGCAGTCTGCAACGCCTGTTGTTCGAAAGACTCCATAAATAGATTGGCCACCGCTGGACTCAGTGGACTGCCCATAGCCACTCCGTCAATCTGTTCATAGAACTCGTTATTGTACTGAAAATAAGTAGTGGTGAGGCAGTGTCTAAACAATGATAGTATGCTAATAAATAAGTGAAGATGTAATAGCTTACTGCTAGTTTCCGCTAGTAGTCGTCTCGTCTGGTGAATCCTCTCTCTCAGCATTGCTGTTTCCATGCGGTTGTAAACACGGTGTGCTTGGGCCGAGCGAAACTTCCTCTTCACCTTTATGAACTTCGGAACTATTAGCAATAGTATGCAGTGTTGGGATTGGAATAAGGTTGACAACCTAACGTTCAGAACCATGGAACGTAGTGCAGAGATTTCTGTCAATAGACAGAAGAAGAAATTTTCTGGTCTCCAGAAGAATGTGTGTGTTGATTCAGTTGACGATAACTCCCGCACTGTTATCAATCTGTCTGATAAAACTCTGAATGAAGTTGAAATTTCTGTACTAGCCAAAGGGGGCAATTTTGCAGTGACTCCACAAAAAGTACCCACGGAAGATATTATATCAAATATTGAGGCAGGTATCAGGCTACTTCCACAACAGTCTGCTGATGTAATTAGAATGGAAACAGCCAGAATTTTGCGTAAATGTAAACCACCAAAAAGTAATTTGTCTCACGAACAAAGGAAGGCGCTGAGAGATATTAACGCAGATACCAACATCATGGTTCTCACCGCAGATAAAGGAAATGCAACCGTCGTATTGAGGAGTGAGGACTATCATAACAAGATTAAGGATATTTTGGTCCCAGCCAACTATAAAAAACTGCAGAAGGATCCAACTACGAAGATTTTAAAGACGACTAATCAACTGGTGAAAGCATCTTCCTTCTCATCTGACGACAAGAAGTTGCTCTGCAAAACGGAAGCGTATCCACCAAGGCTCTATGGACTCCCAAAGGTGCATAAAGAACAGACTCCGCTAAGGCCAATTGTGAGTGCCATTGGGTCACCCACTCACGAGTTAGCCAGACATCTAGCCTCGTTGTTGCAACCCTATGTTGGAAAAACTGACAGCCATATAAGAAATTCGGCTCATTTCATCGAAAAACTAAAAGAGATGAATGTTGCCCATAGTGATATTCTCGTTAGCTTTGACGTAGTGTCTCTGTTCACGATGATTCCAGTAAACGAAGCTATCTCTTGCTTAGCGGATATTTTTCCACCTGAAATACTATCATTGTTTAGACACTGCCTCACCACTACTTATTTTCAGTACAATAACGAGTTCTATGAACAGATTGACGGAGTGGCTATGGGCAGTCCACTGAGTCCAGCGGTGGCCAATCTATTTATGGAGTCTTTCGAACAACAGGCGTTGCAGACTGCTAATAAAAAGCCAGATAGGTGGTTTCGATATGTCGATGACACTTTTGTGCTATGGAAACACGGTGCAGAGGAATTAGATGCCTTCTTAACACATCTGAATGGTATCAACCCCAGAATACAATTTACGATGGAAACAGAGAGCAACGGGCAGCTGAATTTTCTCGATGTTTCTGTAATCAAGCACGTGGACGGGACGTTGGGCCACAAGGTCTAAAGGAAGGCTACTCATACTGACCGTTACCTGCATAAAGACTCTAACCACCATCCCAGACAAAAAAGAGGTGTGGTTAAAACATTGGTTGACAGGGCGCATAAAATTTGTGAACCTACTTATTTAAAAGATGAGTTGGAGCATTTACGATCCACCTTCCAGAAGAACGGTTATTCTACCAAAGAAATAGACAGAGCCCTTCGTCCCAGGGAGAAAGTTAATGTTAACAAGGAACAACAACCGCCTAAGGGGAAAGTTTTTCTTCCGTTCATAAATAAGGTTACAGACCGTATTGGAAAAGTGCTGGACAAATATGGGGTAGAAACCATTTTCAGACCTACAAGGAAGATAAAAGAGTATTTAAGATCTGCAAAAGATGTACGACATCCGTTGAATACACCAGGTGTATATAAAATTCCCTGCAGCTGTGGTTCAGTCTACATTGGAACTACAAAAAGGAGCGTCAATACTCGTCTGGTCGAACATAAAAGGAATTGCCGCCTGGGGCACACGGAGAAATCGGCCGTAGCAGAACATGTATACCAAGATGGCAATCATGAAATTAAATTTAATGAGACTAGTGTCATCTCAAAAACTTCGCACTATCATGCGCGCACATATAGAGAAGCAATCGAGATATATAAACATCGCAATAATTTTAACAGGAAAGAGGAAGCTGTTAAATTAGACAGAATTTGGACTTCTGCTTTACACCAGCGATATGACAATCGATTCTTCTCTGCCAAGAATGTTGGCAATACCAGAGATAGTGTCGTAGCAGACGTCACGTGATGTCTTGTGGTGCCCTCTACATTGCCTATATATACGGCGCTCCCTCAAGTTCTCATCGCAGTTCGCCATTCTACCTCTGAGGATGTCTTCCGCAGCCGAAGATGAAACGTTAGGGGAAAGTTTTATAAATCGACCACGGCTTATGAGCCCGGAAGTTTTAAATGAAGTCTACAGAGAGTTTCAAGAGAAACAGCAAATGTTTTAAGAGGCACTACTATAGACGAATTGCAATAAAAATACCCTATAACAAGTGTAGAACTTTATTGAGAACAGAGATACAACTGGTAGTATGAAACTCAAAGAAATTTAAAGCAAAGGCAAATGAGACGTTCAAGTTAATTTTTAAAAATTCCACCATCAACTTTGATGCACTTTTGATTTCTCCTGATAACACCACGTGTAGCTCCTCTGAGGACATATTTGCCTTCTTTAATGAGTGCTAGACTATTCATAATCCAAACAATCAAATTGAATCTTGTTTTTACTTTTTCTTTGTAGACTTTGTCTTTCAACCACCCCCATAGGCAAAATTCCTCATGGGTATGATTTGGGGACCTTGGTGGCTGAGAACATCTACCGAACCATCTTCCTGGGAATGTCAGGTTTAGATGATGTACCATGTGATGGCTAGACTGTGCAGGAGCCCGTCTTGTAGGAAGAAAATGCGCATTCTTGTAACCAAAGGAATCTCTTCCAATATTTCTGGAAGCTCACTTTCAACTGAATGTTTGTCAGTACACACCACACTTTTACAAACAAGTGCTCCTGAAAATGTGTCCCCACAATAGCATATGAGTTTCTTCTTACCAGTGATGTGAATTAAGAGTATTATTGTAGAATGCCTCAGAGTTACTGAAGTCTCTGGGAGAAACAGCCGTGACAAAACTATTTCACCTGATGAGTAAAATGTATGAGACAGGCGAAATACCCTCAGACTTTAAGAAAAATGTAATAATTCCCATTGCAAAGAAAGCAGGCTCAGACAGGTGTGAAAATTACAGAACTGCCATTTTAATAAGTCAAGGTTGCAAAATTTTAACACGAATTATTTACAGAAGGATTGGAAAAGCTGGTGGAAGCCGACCTCGGGAAAGATCAGTTTGGATTTAGGAGAAATGTAGGAACACGGGAGACAATACTTACTTTACGACTTATCTTAGAAGTTAGAGCAAGGAAAGGCAAACCTACATTTCTAGTTTTTGTAGATTTGGAGAAAGCTTTTGACAATGTTGATTGGAATACACTATTAGAAATTATGAAGTCAACAGGGGTAAAATATAGGGAAAGGAAGGTTATTTACAACTTGTACCCTAACCAAACAGCTGTTATTAGAGTTGAAGGACATGAAAGGGTCGCATTGGTTAGGAAGTAAGACAGGGTTGTAGCCTTTCTCCAATGTTATTCAATTTGTACATTGAGGAAGCTGTGAAGGAAAGCAAGGAGAAATTTGGAGAAGGAATTAGACTTCAGGGTGAAGAAATAAAAACAATACGTTTTGCTGATGACATTGTAATTTTGGCAGAGACAGCAAAGGACGTGTAAGAGCAATTAAACTGAATGGATAGATGTTGAAAGAAGGTATAAGATGAACGTTAACAAGAGGAAAACAAGGGTAATAGAATGCGGTCTTAGAAAATCAGGAGATGCTGAATAAATTATATTAGGTAATGAAACAATAAATGTGGTAGATGTGTTTTGTTACTTGGTCAGTAAAATAGCATATGACGGTCGCAGTGCAGAGGATATAAAATTCAGAATGGCAACGGGAAGAAAAGCATTTTGAAAAAGAGAAATTTGCTAACGTCGAATATTTATTTAAGAGTAAGGAAATCTTTTCTGGAGGCATTGGAGTGTTGCCTTGTACGGGAGTGAAACTTGGACGATGCATGGTTTAGACAGGAAGAGCATAGAGGTTTTTTAAATGTGGTGCTACAGAAGAATGTTGAAGATTCGGTGTTTATATAGCGTAACTAATGAGTAGATACTGAATTGCGGAAAAAAGGAAGTTTTGGCGTACCTTGACTAAAAGAAGGGATCGATTGGTAGGATACATTCTTAGACATGAAGGAATCGTAAATTTAGCATTGGAGGGAAGTGTGTGGGGGAAAACCGCAGAGGGAGACCAAGAGACGAATATATTATGCAGATTCAGGTGGATGTGGGCTGTCATTGTTATGCGGAAATGAAGAGGCTTACTCAGGATAGAGTAGGGTGGAGAGCTTCGTCAAACCAGCCTCCTGACTGAAGACCACAACAACAACAACAACATTGTTACCGTCACGCGTAAAAGTGTCTTCTTCACTGAAAGGTAGAAATGGGATAATTAGAGATTTTCAAGTATTCAACAACGAAATTCCAATTGTCTATCTTCATCTCCTGCTTGAAATCAGCTGTAAGTGGTACGGACTGAACCCAAGCAAACTTGTCCGCAATACTCTTGTATGTGTAGAAATGTTTCCTGTGCTTGTTGACGGACTTCATCCACAGCGTGTTCATTTAATCGTCCAGATGCAATACTATGATTGATGTGCACTGTACCAGTTTCATTTAGTGTATTGATCGCTCGAGTAAACACTCGTGAATCTGGAAGTCTTTGGTTAGGAAATCGTATGGCATATTATCTACAAGCAGCAGCAACGTTTCCGTTACAAAACCCATACGAAAATTACATATCGGCATACTCAGCACGAAGAAATATCTGCGGCATGTTTACAGACTACAGTTCAGTAACCTAGGCCAACAAATCACAGCTTCATTGTGAACTAAAGCACGACTTCAGTAGTTGAACATCAACGCTCAACTGCTAAAATTCTATAAATACGCCCATAGCTATTAATAGCAACCGGTTTACCAACCCACGATACGAAAATACACTTAACTCATCTTAATCTCTTTGCTCAATAAAAATTTTACACATATGGCATATTTCATTGAAATTTGTCCATATTACCACCTTCTAAAATGTTACAATTCATGTGAAACTCCCGGTATTGCAACAGTATTATGGTACACGAACAACTGTATTGCAGTACTGTTTTACAACAGGCGCATTGTCATGCTGACACAATTATCATCTTTAAACTGTCTACTGTGTGAAGTGCACAACGTTGCAGTATATTCAAATCTTAGCGTTTTCTTAAGGACAGTTAACAGTAGCATACACTAACTACGAAAACCACCCCCATACTTTCACTCCTCCTTCCTCCTCCTGTGGCGTAACGTTCTCCAGGCAGTCGCCGACCCAAAGTCTTTCAGCGGGTTGACACGGGTTATAGCAAGATTCATTATTCTAAATCACTCCTTATCAGTCATGCACTGTGCAGCGGCGTCGCTCTCTTTACACTAGCTCACGCATCGCGTGAGCATTGCACTAAGTTCATACGAACGCCCTACTACGCAAATGGAGTGCTTGTAACACTTCGAAACTGACGAGGGATCGCTTTGTATTTCTCGTAGGTTTTCACAACCAATTTCTGCAATGCTTGTCGGTTCCGCCTTTCATTACATGAGAGTCGCCTCGGTTTAGTACAGGGTACACTGTACCCTCCGCCACGCACCTTACGGTGGATTGCGGAGTATGTATGTAGATGTAGATGTAGTTGTGGTTGTAACATCGCGTTTACACTTCTGAAATAAATTTCCAACAGTCGATGTGAAATATGTGTTATTCAGGTGACGTCTACTGACTAGTCCACGTTCGATTTGACTGAGTTGTTCTTGTCGACTCATTCTGCTGCTACAGTTTTTCTGCTGACAACATGGGACTTCCCGTCTCCTTCTGGTGAGTCAGTCTCTAGTGAATCCAGAGGTCAATTATGTTTACGGCTACTTCTGATGAGACAGTGTAGTTTGTGTCTAACGCGTTGTGAACACAGTTTGTGTTTTGTTTTGTGCACATTCATAATTACGTACATTGACTGACTATGTGTCGTGTAGACATATTTATTTTTCTGTACATATTCACTGCCATTTAAGCAGTTTACCTATTTCTGTCACGAAAGCAGCCTATTACACCCTTCACTCGAGTGCTGGACGCTGGAAACTGCAGTCCATAAATATTTCACTTTGCACATCACCCACGTGAACGTAAATGCTATTATAAACCAGTGATCTCTATACAACCTGGATGCATAACTCTTCTCTCTGAGCATAGAACTGCAGCGTGCCTGAACCTTCACATATTTTGCTTATGATTTTGCGTTGGCCGCTATATTTTATTTTCGAAAACGAATTTACACCAGTTTTTACGCGAGAAGAATTGCTTGCTTATTCCTCAACTTTGAAATTTGTCATATACGATGCAATAGGCTGGTATCGCAATGGGCCGACCGCGGTGGCCGAGGGGGCTGAGGCGCTTCAGTCACGGTCTGCACGGCCACTGCGGTCGGGGGTTCGAATCCCCCCTCGGGCAGGGATATTTGTGCCGTCCTAGTTCGTATGTAGTTCATAAGTAGTTTGTAAGTTTAGGGACTGATGACCCCGTAGTTAACCCTTAAATGCATGGTGTTGCATATCTGCAACATCGATTGTAATAGTGTTTTACCCGCCTCTAGTGGAAATTTTGTAAACTAAAACTTGTTTAACAGATGCCGTAGAGTTTGTAGAAAGTATCTGTGATGTTTTTTTGCGTCGTGGTTGGCTGAAGTGTGAACTTCTGTTAACATCTTTGCTTGTGTTTGGAGAGAACTGTAGATATTGCAGATTTTGACGTCTTGTTTTCCATATAAAGAGTTAGTTTTGGAAGGAGGAAAAAAATCACACCAATTAAGACAGATATGAAGAACCATAATAAGCACAAAAAGTTGTTCATACCATCCAACTTTGAAAATTATATTACAAGTTTTTGTATGTTGCATATTTACTTTTTTGGAAAACTAGCAACATGGGAATTTTTTTACTATTTTTCCCTTTGTTTGTACAACTTATAAAACACAATATAATTTTTCTTTTGAAATTAAAAAAATCATGCAGTTAAGGGTTAAGTCCCATAAGCTTTACAAGCATTTGAACATTTGTATCGCAGTGGAATCGCAACATATTTTAATTTCTTGTTTGAAGCAGCCATATTTGAATTTGGAAAGGAAAGAAATATGAACATCTATGGCTGGCACGTTCAGACAGCTGAAGTTCAACGTACACGTAGTATTGAGATCAATGTTATAAACACAACAGAATATCTGTGTTCTACTGTAATATCTTCGAAAACAATCCACAGACTTTTCTAATTGATATTCGATAACTTGTGTAATGGACCTAATAATATTATTTATATCGTTAATCGAAATCACTTTCCACTACTCAACATGAAACAGTACAATGAAAATAGATAGTAAGTGGAACTACCAGACGTGCATTATCAAAATAATGGACCGATATTATTGCAATAACGGTATGTGAAAAAAGTCTAGTATCACTTAGGAAGTAAAGTTGCAGAGAAATTTATCTCACCTGAGCTGTCGGCGAACCATCACGTTACTGAAGCCACAGATCACGGACGGGAGATAAGACTAACTGCTGTTTACTGCCGATAGCAGAACTACCTTCAGCTCCCTGAAGACGTAGTATGGTGCTAACGATCACTCTGCGAACTGACCCAACGTAAAAATTCCTCCTTCTTATTCCAAAGTAAAATATATATGTTGTCTATTCCCAAGTAGTGGACAGAAATGGACTTGTTATTGAAGGAAAAATATCGTTCGGCAGAAGTGCGTTGGAAAGCCACTAAAACTGTAAATCAGGCTGATCGCATAGGCGTTTCAACTGCATCTGCTTTGTCTTAACCACTATGTCACCTCAGTCCGTCCCAGGTTTGACTCCTCATAAGTCGATTAAAATTTAGACAACTTCTTAAATCGCATCCAAAGCTGATTAGGAAGGTTTTTCTACAGTATGAAATGGGATGATACCTGCTTTCATATTTCTTCTATTTTCGCAAGATTTCTATATTGTCGATATAAAGCTTAAAGCTTGGGCACCCTCCTTGCATTTTAATGGTTCAAAACTTTGCCGATTATCATAATGCATAAACATTCTTATCACGATGTACTCTAGTGTCCAAAATTTAACCATAATGACTAAACGGGGACATACCTCTTTCTCAGAATGTCAGAAGGATTGCCGAACAAACTGGAGCTTAATCATACACCTATTGCCATAAAAATAGTCCTACAATGAGTGTTAGTAAGGTTCTGATAGCTACGGTACACCTCATACGAACACCAACCAACTTAGAACCGTCATCCACAAAAATAAGCAGTTATTAGGGAATATGGTGACCCCTGGCGGCCACATATGCTTCGCATTGACATGGCATGCTCTCTACCAGACGGTCTAAGAGCTATCTTGACATTCGATCCCATCCTCAGAAAGCAATGCTCAGGTCTTGGAGGGTCCTTGGTGGAGGCTGACATGATTGGATTCGCCACCTTAATTCGTCCCAGGCGTGTTCTTAAGGATTCATATCCGCAGACCTCGTTGGCCAGTCCATGATATCTTCTTCATCTTCTTCTTCAAGAAATTGATCCTCCAGAGTAGCGCGATGCGGCCGGGCACTATCGTCCATAGGAAGTCTGGACCAACCGCACCTCTGAAGGGTCGCTTATGTGGTCGCTCTAGTTCATCCCTACATCTCTAAGCGGTAAGAGTGTTCCTCAGACCACCAAGAAAGGTATGCAGGTCCGTAAGGCCATTCCACAGATGCCTCCCTACACCATGATGCCACCAACACCGTATTGGTTCTTTTCTACGATGTTCCTGTGGTGGTATAGGCAACCAGGTTCTCTCCAGATTAATGTAAGACGGGAATTATTCTGTACACTGAAATGGGATTCATCTGTGAAGAGCGCATTTGTCCATCCATTCATGATCTAATTTCGATGTTCCCAATCCCTCAGTAAACGGTCCTGACAATGTAATCGAGCGAGCGGCATGCACACCTCTGAACACCTGGCAAACAGATTCAACTCCATTTTGAGCCTCCGGTACAGAATTTGACTAGAAACTGCAACCCCTGAGGCAGCTGCAAGATCTGCAGACAATTTTTGTGCAGGTGCATTTCAGTTTCGTCGAGCATTTAAGGGCAGACATCGGTATTATTATGAGTTACTCTTGGTCGACCTGGTACTGCCCCACGACGAAGATTCCGTGTTTCTGGGACTTATCTTCAAAGCGTGGAAATCACATTTTTTGACACATTTGAGACTACTGAGACTTTGGTCTGTGTCTAGCCTGCTTCGAGGCGGCCGAGTATCTGCTTTGCAGAACAGGGTCCATATGGCGTCGTTGTGCCATTAGGTTGTCGCTGCCATCACGAGTATACAACGTCTTGTCGACGAACCGAAGGCTGGCCGTCATCCGTCTCGTAGTCTCTGGCGACTGTGCCAACACCACCTAGAAGACAAGGCCTTACAACAGGCCGTGCCTACGTCACACTTAGAGGCCCCGGCCGCCACCTCACTGGCAAGCCGCTGGGGCACGCCCACCGCCGCGCAGCGGCCGGCCAGTCAGATGGCGGCCGGGGCCTCTAAGTGTGACGTAGGCACGGCCTGTTATAAGGCCTTGTCTTCTAGGTGGTGTTGACTGTGCCCAATGTCGCGTTCCGGACACCAGGAAGCACCGCTTTGAATGCCGCCGGGCGTCTGCCTCGAGGGAGCTAGCCCGTGGAATGCTGGCCCGCATCTACCGGACCATCCTGAGGAACGGGCCGGTGGACTGGTTCACCATCCCAGACATCAAACCGTACCCGCGCTCCAAGCACAATTCAACCATTTGGTTGCTGGAGTATATGTCCTATGCCATTATTCAACTCCAGCTGTCGGTCGGTGTCGAATTCATGTCCTATCTGTGGAACTCCCACCACAAGTTAAGATTCCATGGCGGTTACCAGCAACAATTTGCGAATTTCTTGTCGGCGGCACATGTGCACGGCTATCAGAAAGTCATAGGAAGGTAGATGTCAATGTGTTTTAATTGTGTTGTGTACGTCATGTGTTCAGCACGGATTGGTACTCTCCCTTCTCTGAGAGGTTCATGCCATCAGATGTGGTGAAGAAAAAAAAAAAAAAAGCTTTTCCTTCAGGAAGAGGCACACAAAGAAAAAAGCGATCGCTCACGTTTCTTCCTTCAATTTTCGATTTTACTAATTATGTGTAACTTTTGGACGCTAGAGTGTGATGTATTAAAGACAGATTGCTAACGTTTAATGTGAGTAACATACGGACATATTTTCTAGAATACAGAAATCAGAAAGTCAATTGCGAAGTGTAGAAGTGGCCAGAACCTTATAATGTAACTAGCCAAATACCGGAAAATGATGAGGCACTTGTTTATCCAGTTCTGCTAGTATATTCCCTCCCTGTCCCTCTGCCTCTGCATGCCTACATCACACAGAAGCTCCTCTGTCCGCCTCGTTCCACCCACATTATCTAGTACGTTCTGCTGCCACTCACTCCCCCATCTGTCCCTCCTCTTTCTCTGTTTATCTGTTCCCGCCCCTACTTTGTCTTTCTCATCCCTCGCTGTGTCCTATTCCTCTCCTCCTCACCTCCTCTAAGGCCGTCTCTTCGACTCTCTGTCCATCTCCCCCTCCCCCCTCCACATTTTTGCCCATCTTCTCTCCCATCCTATGTCCACCTCCTAATCCTCTCTCCATCCGACTCGTTAATTACATGTCGATGAACTCATAACACAGAACCATAAAGACGTTGCCATACCCCAAATATGACTACTTGTGTCTTCGGTTAAAATACATATTCGTAAGTAAAATATTTATTCTAAGTGAGGACACTGGTAGTTGCCATATTGTCTATGCTATTATGTTCGTCGAAACGTAAGTAATGAGTCCATGATTATCTGAAGAAGACGTATAGAGGTCTGTCGAAACCGTGGTCAATAAAGTTATATTTAACCAACATCTTGCAACTAGTACCTGTTTTTCTTCATTTCATCAAATGTTTGCAACCATGTTCAAAATCTTATACCGGCCATTCATTCAGAAATGTATTTATGTAAATCATTAGGTTCTCATTATTCAGGTTGAGACTAATAGTTCTGTCACCTTAACTCTCACTTTATGATTACGAAGTGTGTACGATATGTATGGAGGTCCTCGAAACCTCGTACAACATGATAACTTCCACAAGATGGCGAGAAGCGCTCTTGAGAGCTACCGCCTAGTAAGAGTTGGTGCATGTAATTTCGATATTCTGTAGTATTATGGGACAATATTTCCGTATTGGTTCTCAGCTTAATTCTCTGGGCTTTATTTAAAACTTCGAAGAATTTTGCTCTCATTCCGTAGCAGTTCGTGTATTACTCTTTCATCAAAAGAAATACTCTGACGTACAAAATTAAGCAAAATATGGTCGTTTTGCAAGGTTGCGTTTATTTTGCCAAAAAACAGGATGAAAAGGTTAGCCACGGTAGGGTGGCTGAGCGTTCCTCGGCGCCTAGCTGCGGAGCGCGCCGCTGCTCGCAGTCCGAGGTTCAAGTCCTCCTTCGGGCATGGGTGTATATGTTGTTCTTAGCATACGTTAGTTTAAGTAGCATGTAAGCCTAGGGACTGATGACCAGAGTAGTTAAGTCTCATACATTTGCAAACATTTGAGCAGGTGATAGTAAAGTAGACAACTGGTTAATATGACAACCTCTGTCAACAATACAGGGCGTGCTTCAAATGCTGTCATCAATCTCACGTTGAAACAATAACGCTCATTCCTCCTGCAGAGCTGCCGCAAGTCTTGGGTCTGATTGGTGGATGTGGACGTGATGCCACCCGTCTCTCCAGTAGTCTAGTCACTAGTGCGTCCCCAAAATGCTCTGTGGTATTCAAAGCGAGAGTTAAAACAGACCGCATCATGCGTGTAATATCTTCTGCTTCCAAGAAAACATCAACAGCCCCTGCTATAACAGGTCGAGCATTTATGTTCAAATGTTCAAATGTTTGTTAAGCTTATGGGACTTAACTACGGGGTCATCAGTCCCTAAACTTACAAATAACTTATGAACTACTTACGAACTAGGACGGCACAAATATCCATGCCCGTGGGGGGATTCGAACCCCCGACCGTAGTGGCCGTGCAGACCATGACTGAAGCGCCTCAGTCCCCTCGGCCACCGCGGCCGGCGAGCATTTATGATTATCACTACGACGTCTGGGCCTGCACCTCGCAATATCAGATCCCAAAATCTCGTTACGATATTTGACAGCGGTTAAATCTTGCCGATTAGCTTGTCCACATCCAAGAAGAGACGTGCGCGTACCGGCCGCGGTGGCCGAGGAGACTGAAGCGTTTCAGTCACGGTCTGCACGGCCACTACGGTCGGGGGTTCGAATCCCCCCTCGGGCATGGATATTTGTGCCGTCCTAGTTCGTAAGTAGTTCATAAGTAGTTTGTAAGTTTAGGGACTGATGACCCCGTAGTTAAGTCCCATAAGCTTAACAAACATTTGAACATTTGAACGTGCGCGTACTCAACATAATCTCAGTCCACACCATTAGGGATCCTCCTCGATAACGGTCTCTCTTCACAGTGTTTGGATCCCTAAATCGTGTTACAATTTCCGTGCAGTTGCGACTAAGTCGATAATCACTTCCCAGTCCAAATCCAGACTCATTCCTGAAAAGACCATTGGCTCACTGTTTGCCGTCCACGTGGCATATGAACGACTCAGACGTTCCCTTCTGTGAAGACGGTTACACGTACAGCTTACAAGGAAAGAGTCTGGCCTTTGGGTCACCGAATTCGATCGAATTTTGCCTGGACATTCTGTATTGAGTATAGAGAGACACATGTTTCGTTTTTTTTTTTTTTTTTTTTTTTTTTTTTTTTTTTTTTTTTTTTTTTTTTTTTTTTTTTTAGGGAATAGTTTTTGAGAAAATCAATGTCAAAGTTGATTACGGAAAATCGCGTTTTCAGTGCTATACATCGAAAGAGCGTCTAAATAAGGACATTTTTTTATTAATATACGTGGGGTCAAAAGTTAATGACGTTCCAATAATTATTGTGTATTCATGCTGTAGCTCGTGAAAGTTTCCACCACGCCACGGAAACACACACACACGCACAAAAAGATTCGAAGTAGTTTCGACACTGAACGTCACATACTCCGCACCGTAATCGAATACGCAACTTACTGTGCTACGCTCACACCTAAAAAAATCTTCCACAAAATTCTCATGATGGCGGTTCGAACCTGGATAAACGGCTAGACAGTCCAAGCCCTGGACCGCTCGACCGGCGATGGCGCTCTATTTATGACCACGCTTGAAAACGCAAAAGTGTTAATTACTAAAACGTCATTAACTTTTGACCTCATGTTTATTACTAAATAATGCTCATCTTTAGACGATCTTCCGTTATGTACCACTGAAAATGCGATTTTCTGTCAACAACTTTGACCTTGATCTTTTCAAAAACTACTCAAATTTTGTAAATCTATGGGACTTAACTACTCCGGATATCAGAGTTACAAACTATTTAAACTAATTATGCTAAGGACAACAAATACACTCATGCCCGAGGGAGGACTCGAATCTCCGACGGCGAGCAGCGGAGCGCTGCGCAGCTAGGCGCCTTGGAACGCTCGGCCACTCACAAACTACTGTCTAGCTAAAAGCAGGAACACGTATTTCTTTACATTCAGTACAGAACGTCAGTGCAAAATTTGATCGAATGTGGTGACCCACATGTCAGACCCTCTGCTTGTTAGAGGCCACAACTGCCGAGTCCGACTTTTTACTATTTGCCTCAATCTTTGAATGGTTACTGCAAATACATACTTTCTTTGTGATGTCACATGTGGAAGGTCCTGTCCTGGATGTCGGGTTACAGTTCGGGCTCTATAAAACTGTCGCCACATCCGAGAAAAGAAAGAACGATTCACGTTAATACATCTGAGTCTAGCCTGCATCCGTTCATCTTACAGACCTCTACCGGAGAGTGTCTGGTAGGCGCCTTCCTTTGCCATATTGGGTACGTCTACACAACGAAAGCGGATGCGGGACTAGCAGACAGGTGGCCCGCCATAGTTGGCAAGGTTGTGTGCTGAACGGAATTCCATTTTCCACAACTGTACAGTCATCTATTGACAGCTTGTGTGATTATATTGTGAATTCTACAAAGGGGGGCGGTTTCCTGCTTTACTTGTGGACATTTGTGTAAACATGTGGAAGCAACTCAGTCTTCTGGAAAACGGGAAAGTAATGCAGGAAAGCTACAGAACGTGTGGTGGAGGTGGTTAGGTGTTGTCATATCCTGCCCTGCCCTCTGTGCAGTCAATATGTACGTGTGTGTAACTGTCCGCCACAGTGGCTGCCCGCGCTCGATAAGGCGAGTGCTCAGCAAACAGGGGCCTTGGTCGAGAGTCTCGCGCAGCTATCACGGCGGCGGTAAACAGCTCATAGGCAGCTAATTGTCCCAGCGGTGTGTGCTGCCCTTACTGCGGCTTTGTCACTGCTAATGCTGTTACAGTGACACTGTGTGCCTTACTTGAAATAATGTTAATGTTTCTAATCATTATTGTAATACTGCTTTGCTATTATACAGCACTTAATGATTCAGTTTACAGTGAGATAAAATTTTACTGAAGATCACCCTTGAGCAATGTTCTAGAATGACACAAACGAATGTTTTGTAAAAAATGTTCAAATGTAAAGTTTATCTACATCTACATAGAAACTCTACAAATCACATTCATGGGCCTGGCAGAGGGTTCATTAACAACATTCATAACTTTTCTCTACCGTTCCATTCTCTAATAGCGCGCGGGAAGAAAGAACACCTAAATCGTTCCGTTTTCCATCTGATTTCTCTTATTTTATTGGGATGGTCATGTCTCCCTAAGTAGGTGGGTGCTAGCAAAATATTTTCACACTCAGAAGTAAAAGTCGGTGATTGAAACTTCGCAAACAGATCACGCCGCAATGAATAACGTCTTTCTTTTAATGATTTCCACCCCAATTCGTGCAACATTTCCGTGACGCTTTGCCCCACGTAACGTGATAAAACAAAACGAGTTGCCCTTCTCTGAACCTTCTCAATATCTTCCGTCAGTCCCACAATATTTTCTGTGTGTCCTCTCCAGTCAAAGTTGTTCGTAATTGTAACTCCTAGGTATTTGGTAGAATTTACGACCTTAAGGTTTGACTGATTTATCGCGTAATTGAAGTTCAGCGGATTCCTTTTAGTGGTCATGTGTATTACTTCACACATTCCTTTATTTAGTGTCAATTGCCAATTTTCGCTCCATGTAGAAATTTTGTCTAAATCGCTTTGCAGTTGCTTTTGATCCTCTGTTGACGTCACTAACCGATAAACGACAGCATCATCCGCGAACAGTCTAAGGGAGCTATTCAGATAGTCTCCTAAATCGTTTATAAACACAAGGAAGAGTAGGGGACCTATAACGCTTCCCTGGGGAGTTAACTACGGGGTCATCAGTCCCTAAACTTACAAACTACTTATGAACTAATTTATACTAAAGACATCACAAAATCCATGCCCGAGAGGGGCTTCGAACCCCCGACGGGGAATGTCCTCACGCATCGAAGCATAGCGCCTCAATGCGCTCGGCCGCGGCAGTGTTTTGTAAGCAATCTCCTTTTATATTAATTGAATTTACGCAGTATTCTAACAATAAACCTGCTTTAACCACGACTTGTGCAATTTTCTCAATGCATTTAGTATTCATACAAAGTGTTAAACTCTGGTATTTGCATTAGTAGACTGAATCCAACTGTGCCTCACTGTTATCATAGTTGCAGGATATTGTTTCCGATCACACACAAGCTGTAGGATAACACACAGCACTAAACCGATGTTTCGCATCAGAATCTAAAGGGTTTTGGGTTATATCAGAAATGTAGGTAGCACTTTAGCGGAATTTTTTTCGCGTGTTACAACTGTAACAAATAATCAAAAACAGAAGTCTTAATTTAAGCACCCATACATAAGGGACGCATCGCTCACGTCACGTACCTTTCTATATACAAGTGTGATTCAGGAGGAAAGCCACATAATTTGTGAAGTGATTCTGCATATTCTGTCCTATTAGAACGGAATGAGAACAAAGGATGATGTTGAAAAATTAAATTTATTTTTTGTACTTTTTAATGTCACAGGTATATGTACATCTATACACAGGAATTTGCAATATATTGCTTTGGTATTGCTTTTTTATTTTTATTTTTTATTTATTTATTTATTTTGTAAAACTTCACTTGTTTTAAGGAACATATTTCTGTATTAAAATAGATAGAAAGGGCAGAGAAAATGCACTATTGTAAATTACTTATGTCGAACTGAAATTTTTTGGCGAAAAAAGTCATATTAGTGTCAATTGATGAAATGTCCATCAGTTCATTCCAGAACTTTTAAGTTATTCATGCTTATACGACGATCCTGCAGGTAGTAAATTATCCTATTTTTTAGAAACAACAACTATAATTATGTTTGAGTAATTATTCGACATAGTCACAAAAGAACTGAAACACCTGTCAAATCTCAGGATCAACTTTCGTTTTCATGTGTCGTAGAAGTCTGTCGCCTGGGAATTCCACCAGCGTATGACAGTCATCCTCATCTCTTCGTCGTTGTCCACATGTTAGCCGCAGGACAGGAATTTCTCGAGGTGCCAGAAAATATGGAATGCTTCTTGCATGTGTTTCACTGCTCCATGGCATTGGTCGTACCCATACGGCCTGGATCACAACATCTATTTTGCAGAAGTTCGGTTGGGGGCCGCTGGATCATCCAGAATACAGTCCTGATCTTACTCGCAACCATTTCTTCTTGTAGATCAATTTGTGACCTACGGCCAGCGTTTTGAAAACGAAGAGGAGCTCAAGACGTGTCTCACACGCTGGTTTCATTCGTAGGTAGTAGACGTCTACGCCACGGGATTTCAAAAGTTGATCAGTTCAGTTGGTGAATATGTCTAAAATAAACTCAAACATTGGTGTAACTGGTGCCAATTAAAGGGGTTTTTTCGTGTAAATACGTTGTCTGTGTTTTTAAAAAGTAGGAAAAACTTATTTTCTGTATGTGCCTCTCAATTCTGTCATGCGCATATCAAAAAAGTGTTGCATCACCACGATTCTAGGGGTGCCTGCCTGTTTGCATAAAAATGGAACAGAGATATACAAAAACATTTCAGTTTTCTTTATTGCTCATGAATATATCACCGTAACAGGATTGTTCCACCATGTCCATTGCTGAGGTGCTATTCCGCTGCATGGAGAGCCTTGGAGGGAAATCGTACATAGACTATTCCGAGGCGCCTTAATCGTTAGTGGTGTGGTAGTCTAACGGTTAAGACGTCTGCCTAGTAAGCAAAGTAACCGTTGTGTTCTAGATTTTAGCATACACCAGTACCCATAATACGTCTTCTTGAATTGATGAACGCTTCTGTTCGTCGTGGCATACAGTCCACTACGCCATCAAGGGACAGGTTGTCTCACTCCTCAACGGCCATTCGGCGTAGATGTGTCAGATTGGTTGGTGGGTCGTCTCGTTCAAAAACAGCTCTTTTCAATGCATTGCAGGGTTCATGTCTGGAGAACATGCTGGCCATTATAATCTTGCTATGTCGTTATCACGAATGAACACATTCACAAGATGTGCACAATGAGTGCGAGAATTGGCGTCCATTAAGATGAATCCGAAACGGAAATGCTGGCGATATAATTGCACTATACGTCGTAGGTAGTCATCACTGTACCGTATAGCCGTCTGATTGCCCTCTAAGCCACCAGTGGCGTTCGGTGGCCCCACATAATGCCACCCCAAAACATTAGGAACCACCAGTTTGCTGCACTGGCTGGACGGTGTTCAGGCTGACCACGCTGCCTCCAGAAACGTTATCGACGATTGTGGCGACTCTCATCCGCATTTGACTTCGGTTCTGACCAGTCCACTCAGCATGCTGTTGGGCCCATCTATACTGCACTGCATGGTGTCTAGATGTCAAAGTTGGACTTCGCTGTGAACGTTGGGAGTGAAGTTGCATGTCATGCAACGACAACAGTTTGAGGAGAAACGCGATGTTCTGTGGCTGCACGAAAATCGACATAGTGGCCTTGCTCTCGGAGTTCATCCGAGCGTCCATCAGCTCAGTAAGCGCCCATCAGCTACCGTGGTAGTCTTTGACGCCAGGGCAAGTGGTCTATAGTTCCTGTGTCTCTGTGCTGTCTCCACATCCGAACAATATCGACTTGGGTCACTCCGAGGCGTCCGGAAACTCCCCTTGATAATAGTCACTTCTACCACAAAGTAACAGTGCACATACTATCAAACTTCTAAATTGACCTTCTAGCAGTGGCGTATCCAGTGACGTGGGAGCCTGTCAGGCTGCAGCCCCCCCCCCCCCCAGACCCTCATGGAGCCCCCCCCCCCCAGAACTCGCTGCAACCTCCTCTAGAGAGAGAGAGAGAGAGAGAGGGGGGAGGGGGGAAGAAAAAATAAAGGGATCAATCCTCCCAATATGAGTTATATTGGGAGGATTGATCCCCTTCTTCTTTCTTCCCCCCTCCCCCCCTCTCTCTCCCTCTCTAGAGGACGTTCCAGCAAGGTCTGGGGGGGGGGGGCCTCCAGGAGGGCCTGGGGGAGGGGGCTGCAGCCTGACAGGCTCCCGCGGTTCTGGATACGCCACTGTTAGGTCAATTTCGAAGTTTGATAGTATGTGCACTGTTACTTTGTGGCAGGGGGGACTCTAATCAAAGGAAGTTTCCAGTCGACTCGGAGTGAACCAAACCGATATTGGCACTGATCATGGGTGGATGTTTACACTTTTAGCGGGTCGAGTGACATCTATGAAAACTGTGTTCTTGATCTAATGTACACATTCAGCGACATTGTTCACGAGGCATTGGTACCAAATTAATACTACACTTTTAATGTGTGTACGTCAGTGGAGGAATTTGAAAATTTGTCGATAATCGGCAGTCCAAAACGTGCAGCGATGTTCGGAGAGCCGTCCGCGGTGGCCGAGGGGACTGAGGCGCTTCAGTCACGGTCTGCACGGCCTCTACGGTCGGGGGATCGAATCCCTCCTCGGGCATGGATATTTGTGCCGTCCTTAGTATTAGCTAGTTTGTAAGTTTAGGGACTGATGACCCCGTAGTTAAGTCCCATAAGCTATACAAACATTTGTTTTGTTTTGATGTTCGGAGAGCAGTGTGTGGCGCAGCGGTGGAGGGCGGCAGACGCGCCGTGGCGGCACGGGCGCGCGGCGGAACGGAGGCGGGCGTAATCGCCGATGTGTCAGAGCCGGCCATTGCATGCAAATGCCGCCGGCGATGGCGGCAGCGCGCGGGTGTCGGGTTCGCACCACAGCGCGGCCCGCCCGCCGCCCGCCGGCTTGCGCAAACCGCCGCGCCGCTGCAACCCGAGCAGCGCAACGTGACTCCGGCCAGCGCCCGGGCTCGATCTGCCTTCCCAGCCTGCCCTTGTCTATACTACCTGAAAGTACTACCTAACTACTGGCGTCAGTGCAATTCCGGGGGTGGGATAAAATATGGAGGGTGATTTTCTTCCACGTGCAATCAGTAGGGTTTGATCGAGGAGAGAATACGAAGCAGAAAGGTCTAATAAATTAATGTCCGGAAATGCGTGATTCCAATACTAGTTGACGTCATGTAGGAAGACGCTTCCGCGCGTAGAGGCGGAGCGATAGGGGAAGCGAGAAGGGGAGGAGCTACAGCCGACCGCCAACAGTTGAGCCTACGGGAGAAACATTGCGTAACTCGCGGCCAGCCACGTGCCTAGAGACTGAATATTACTGGCTGCCAGCGTGTTAATGGAGGGGGATGCGCAGAACGGCTGAAAACTGGGCTGCCTTCTTTCGTGACGCCGACTATAGTCACTTCTGTCATACTTTGTTACAAAGACTGTGGTCCAATACGTGCTGTACTATGCAGCTACAGTTGCACTATGCATGGGTTTCCTCCCAGAGGCTGTGCATGGTATGTTGACAGCGAATCTTCTACACCTACATATATACTTAACAATCCACCACAAGGTGCGTGGCGGAGGGTAAACTGTACTACTACTAAGCATTTCCTTTCCTATTCCACCCCAAACCAGAACGCGGGAAAAAAGAATGTCTATATGCCTCTGTACAAGCCGTAATTTTTCTTATCTTATTTTTGTGATCTTTATGCGAAATGTAATTAGGTGCCTGGAAGATAGTACTACTCTCAGCTACAAATTCCGGCCCTCTAAATTTCCTCAACAGAATTTCTCGAAAAGAACGTCATCTTTCCTCCAGCAATTCCCATTTGAGTTGCTGGAGCATTTCCGTGACACTGACATATTGGTCGAACCTACCAGTAACGAACCTAGCTCCTCACCTGTGAACTTCTTCCATGTCTTCCTTTAAACTGATGTGCTGCGGGTCCCAAACACTTGAACAATACTCAAGATGTGGTCGTACAATCTTTTCATACGCGGTCTCCTTTACATATGAAGAACATCTTCCCAAAATTCTCCCAATAAACCGAAGTCGGCTGTCCGGCTTATTCACAACTGTCCTTACATGTTCCTTCCATTTGATATCGCTCTGCAATGTTACGCCCAGATATTTGAAAGACGCAACTGCATCAAGAAGCTCAGTACTAATGCTGTATTCGAACATTATGGGATTGTTTTTCCTACTCATGGCATCACCTTACATTTTTCTATATTTAGAGCTAGTTCCCATTCTTCACACCAACTAGAAATTTTGTGTAAGTCATCCTGTATGCTATTACAGTCAATTAAAGACGAAACCCTCCCATACACCACAGCATCATTAGCAAACAGCCGCAAATTACAAGTTACTCTGTCCATCAGATCATTTATATACATGGAAAATAAGAGCAGTCCTATCACACTCCCCTCGGGCACAGCTGACGATAACTCGCCCCTGACGAATACTCGCCGTCGAAAACAACGTACTGGGTTCTATTACTTAGGATGTCCTCCACCCAGTCACAAATCTGTGAACCTGTTCCATATGCTCGTATCTTCGTTAGGAGTCTGTAGTATCTCTGCAGCCAATATTTGTTGCCCGGGATAATTATCGCACATATTTTTGGACCAGTCTTTCTTCCACGTCTCCTGACGGACCGGTACTATCTGCATTTGTTTTGCCTCCACTACTGGGAGAAGTAACATTGATGGTAGAAGGGTTATGTGGCTGATACATGACTGTGCTCCAGTCCACTTCGCCGTTAAAGTCAGGACGGATGTCAGTCCTGTCCTCGCTGTTCAATGTTTCGGACGAGGAGGTCCGGTTGGGGTCTGCTCGTTCACCAAATGTCAACTTCTGCGATTTCTTGTTTTCGGGCCATCTCAGAAGTTTTGTATACGTAAAGCCCATTTCGGCAACCGCGAGCTCTGTAGCAATGCGCCATAGAACGCTCGGCGACTCCACCGCGGCTAACCCTATATTTTACCCCTGCTGACTTCAGTAAAAAGTGTGATGGTATATCTAGCACGGTGCATTTCGGGACATAAGTTCATTAGGTCTTTTGTTCTTCTTTTCTCCATCAGTTACTATTGTACACGGTGGAAAATTACACTGTATAAACACCACATATACAAAGCATTTCCATCCTAAACGCCGCAGGAAAATTGTTTACCTACGAAACAGCTCATATTGCTTTCAGAATCTTACAGTTAGGCGTAGATGATTCCGGGGACGGGGAGAGGTTGTTTCGCTAAAGCCCCCCCCTTTTTTTCATCCCACTCAAGCCACCAGAACACCAGCTGTTTTGTACTGTCATACCAAATAGGATTTTTGAGCTGGTACTTTGTTAGGGTGAGGGTTTCGTTTAGAATATTCGAAGCGTTCACGGCGCCACAAAATTCCATTGAGTTCAGAACCCCCTTCCCTCCGACCAAAACATGACAAAAGTCACGATATGCAGACATGGAGATGGCGGTAGTATCACGCATACAAGATGTAAACCTTGGTCCACTGGCAGAGCCTTCATTTATACTCAGATGATTAATCTAAAAACGTTTCCGTCGGGATTGTGGCTGCGCGATGTAATTAACAGACTTGGAATGCGAGATGGTAGTTGGCTCTATACGCATGGGAGATTACAATCGGGAAATTTTTAAAGAATTCCTTCCGAGAGCTATCGATCTTGGCCGAGAATGCCTAATTAAAGGCATTACTTGTCATCACGGTCAACGCAGTCAGTGCTAATAGACAAGTAACATTGCGTGAAATAACTCTAATAGTATTTGGGTCGCACATCCTCTTCGTGTCAGAACTGTTTATGGTCCATGTTTCATTCCAATACAAGGCAACACTCCAGACAAATGCCTTCAGAAAAGACATCTTTACAATTAAATTAACGCAGTCAGAACTAATAGAGAAGGAACACTGCGTGAAATAGCTCTGATAACATTTGGGACGTACGGAGAACGTAGCATTTAGGAAATTCCGGCACAATATGGCTATGGCAGCAGACTCGAGTGTTTTGCTAACAAACAGTGTTGGCTCTTTTTTCTCGAAGATGGTCGCAGGTAATGCAGTAATACCTCTAGTACGTTCAATCTTGCTCCAACTCCGTTGTTCCTGTTTCGAAAATATAGTGACACTTACGTTAGACCGCTTGCTCACAAGTGACTGTTTTTCCCTCGATTGTGCGCACGCCGGTGACGTGGGACGGGCGAGTCCATTTGCTCGGAGGTAAGATAGATATGTCAACAACAATAATAGATTCCATTGCATAGTGTCTCCACATCGGTGTTGCTACTATTTAAGCTCCAAACCTCGTACTTGCACTTGCACTGAATAGCACTGGTTCCTCGTCACGTGACGGTCCAATCGCCTGGGCGGGTTTATATCGATAGTACGTAAATCGTAATAATGATATGGCTGATCAGTGTATATCAGCAACACCTGATTTAATTCCGTCTATTAACTTTTATTTAGAAATTATGTATCAATCTTGGAGTGTCAGGTACAAAGTGACAGATTAGAGATATAAAGAATTCGGACTCGATTCCCGGTTAATTCTAGGATTTTCATGTTTCACTTTTTTTTCGGCGTTTTGTTAAAAATGGTGAGTTGTAGTGTGGTTCGGAAGGCAACGGCATCCCACCTCAAACCGAGTAGTAAGATACCAAGGTGTACAAACCAGCCTTCGCATTGATGACAGCCTTACTTACAGTATCATTTTTAGAGGCACATATGTCGAGAGTAATTCGTAAACTGTAAATTTAGCGTCAGTACAAACTCGGATCAGACCATACCTGAAGGCAATAATCCGTTCAAGCTCATTGCTGATATCATACATGGTCTGCGGTACTTTGCACCAATAGCCATTCTTACAAAATATTTCTGTAGTACAGATGGTTTGGATTTTTATTTAACCTGCCGATTGGTGTCCACTCTACCAGTAGTGTCTTCGTGAGGCCACGTAGTAAACTCACCTGAGTGGAACGTAGAACTGTCTTCTGCGACGAGCAACTGAATGAGGAGATGGGAGCCGCGGCAGAATAAGGTGCCCAGCTTCGGTGCGCGAGGCCGCTCGCTGTCGGGGGTTCGAGTCCTCCCTCGGTCATGGGTGTTTCTGTTGTCCTTAGCATAAGTTAGTTTTAGTAGTTTGTAAGCCTAGGAACTAATAACCAGAGTAGTTAAGTCTCACAGATTTACAAACATTTGAATATTTGAAAATTAATTTCATGTGGTTTAATTGAAGATTAATTTCATCGACTTTCAGAATTTTATTTGGGCCAAACCTTGTGACATATCATTCGAGTCGTAATTTGTGTAGTTTTTGAATACATAATCAGAAAGTTAATAATTATTTATTTAATGCACACTCCGTTTGTCACAAAGACTAGGCAAAGTAGCAAACAGGCACATCATTGTTCGGCTGGGAAAAGTTTCAACTCTACAGTGTCTTCCTGCCCTACTTCAATGGGATTTTACTGATTTCTGGGGAACGTATCTGGGATTCCTTAGAAGAAGTGTTGGCATTGAGGCTATCCTTCGTGAAATGAAATACTGATAACTGTAATTACGATACAAATACAAGGAAATCGTAAATTAACAAGTCGAAAGCGAATACGCCTTTTCTGGCATTGTCTTGTACGTAATTGTCCTTACATGTGTTACGCTGCTCGCATTCGGCATTGTTCTGTTCCCCTACAAGACATTTGTTACTAATAACCCCGGTGGAAGCAATAAGTCGACCCGGCGGGCGTCATGGCGAGATGATGGACGGCTGGTGACCGGCCCAGAGTGAGCACAGGATGCTTTCTGGCGCCTGCCGCATGCAGCGTGAAACGGAACGCTTCATTTTACAGTGCCTGCGCACCCTCCCGATGCGCTCCCTGCCAGCTACTGCTTCAAAAGAATTGTGATAGCTCATCAGCGGTTACAGTACCGCCCAGGACAACGCCTCAGGTGGCCTTCATGACAGTACTTAGCTACTTTCATCCACTCAGTCGAGGGAATATGTGTCTACTTGGCGATTATAAGCTTTTCGTAAACATATTCCGGAGCTAATCTAGATTTCAACTTTCACAACGTTTATATAATTCCTCCGTTTTAGTCTCTGGTATATTATATCATAATATTTAACGCTTAACAAACACATATAATTCACTTTTTATCGGCAGTTACATGCTCCAGTAATTAATCGATGTTTCTCTTGCTTCCAGCGGTGTTCAGCGGAGGTCCCTACCAACATCGTCGAATAGTGGCATCGCTCTTACTCAGGTGTCTAGTGAGTCACCGTTTATTTCAACCGGCTGCACCCCAACTCTATTTTTTCTCTCGATTATTGCCTTCTACTTTTATTTTCACGCGCCTCTCTACGAGGCGTAGTTACTTTCTAGCCAAGTACAATGAATTAAATTCTTGAAAACTTTATGCTCTGATCCCATGTACCATGTTTACTAACCTTTTTTGATGAACAGTGAAATTGCTCAGCAGCTCCACATATTCGTCCACCAGCCACTGATGTTTACAATTTTTGCTTTTTTCGCCGATATTTGTTTGAGTTCATATTGGTAACCAACTTGCATAAATCCTTCGTGTTGTTTTTTTTTCTGTCGTCTTTTATTACCTGTAGACACACACCGAATAACAATGTCCTCATCTTAAGTAACGAGTATCTAGTATTTATATTTCTACTGGCACACTATGCCCATGTGCGAGCACTGTTTACTGTTACCATTCGAAATCTAATATGACTGAAATTGTTCCGAAGATAAAAATTAGTGTGCATCAGAAAAATTTAAGAATACTTATCGGAGTCTATTAAAATTGCACATAACTGTAATTTGCCGTTTTCATTGTTTCTTGTAGAGGAAATGTGTTATATATGCCGGCCGCTGTGGCCGAGGGGACTGAGGCGCTCCAGTCACGGTCTGCACGGCCACTACGGTCGGGGATTCGAATCCCCCCTCGGGCATAGATATTTGTGCCGTCCTTAGGATTAGCTAGTTCATAAGTAGTTTGTAAGTTTAGGGACTGATGACCCCGTAGTTAAGTCCCATAGACTCTACAAACATTTGAACCTTTTTTTTTGTTATATGCGTCACATCGTTTACAAGTGTTAAACAATGATTTTACAGTTTCTCGAAAACATAACCTCAAAATCTAAGAATATTTAAAGAGCAATCTCTCTCTTTAATAATATGTTAGAAATTTATGAAGGCGAATCACCCCCTCCGCGTTCCACTAAGTATGTACATATATTAATACAGTACAACCTACAGCGAAGTTCATTTGGGAAACCTCCCTTCTGAAATATTTACATATATATTTTTTGAGTAAATTTTCTTTTTAATTTTAGTTTCGTTGTTGGGTAACGTCAGGGTTATAAATATATTCGAGGAATTCTTGTAAGAATTGTAAATGTACTAGAATTGTAAATGTGCAAGCTAACATGGGTGACATAGACATTAATATGAGAAGATACGTTATCTTTCATCAGTGTTGCTGTTGTGCTCTGCCTCATAAATATTACTGCGCCTCAGGCCGCTCAGCTGCATAAATGATTCTCTTGTCATAATACATCACGAATTGTCTTGTTATTATGCAGAACAGATTGTAGAACACAGTGCACTCACTCTATAAGAAATGTATTCGCCATTGTGAATATGGATTAGCCATCAGCTGTATAGTTTAGTGGTGACATGAATACTTGTGCTTGACAGGGATTCGAGTCCGGATGTTCGGATTTTCGCTAGCAATCGCCTTAACCATTAGGCTATCCGTGCATGCTTTTCGAACTGGCCTAAATTACCAGATGCCACACACTGTCCAGTTCCCATGTATGCTCGTACATTCTATTCAGTGATTACCACACAGGGAGAAAGTTTATTGTTCGGCTTTTGTTTTCTAATACAGCGCGTTTATTTTTTTTATGTGGCAAAGGCACATGTATACATCGATAAACACGGACGCTACACATCGTATGATATACTGTATGTTCGGAATCTGAGACTGTTCTCTAAGCTAGGAAATCAATGGTAAATGTTTTGTATTTCGGACTTTATCACTGCATTTTGTGCCTGCTTTTATTTACTTATATATAAAAGAATCTACGAAAACTAAAGTCAGTTGGCCAAACCAAACTACCCGACCGATTTCCTTCATTTTTGTTTTAAATGAAAGTTATACAGAGTTATATCAAGTATCAGAATTTACATAACTCTCGCCTTCCTTTTTCTATACTCAAACGCGATTTCAAAAAATGTTCAAATGTTTGTAAAGCTTATGGGACTTAACTACGGGGTTATCAGTCCCTAAACTTACAAACTACTTATGAACTACTTACGAACTAGGACGGCACAAATATCCATGCCCGAGGGGGGATTCGAATCCCCAACCGTAGTGGCCGTGCTGACCGTGACTGGAGCGCCTCAGTCACCTCGGCCACCGCGGCCGGCAAACGCGATTTCCTTCTGTATATTTCTTATGGGACTGTCCATGCTGTTAACTAAAGTCAGTCGGTTAGGCCGTTCTATCCAACCGATTTCCTTCCTTTTTGCTGTAAACGAAAGGTATTCATTCACAGATTTGTCATAAACTATCAGAATTAACTTAAGTCTCTCCATCCTTTATTTTTATTAATACTCGGTATCCTTCTGTCCTTGCATTGAATATTTTAATTGGTTTGTTTTACTATATCTTCGGTTCTAATCAAGGTACGCAGTTCTTTTTGACCTAACAACACTCAGCGGCTCAGGCTCTTTCATTTGCGCTTTTAAACACTTGCATTGATTGATTCTGAAGAAAGCTATGTGTGAACATTCAACTTTACTTCCATTTTTCCCATCTTTTTTGTCTTTCCAATAATGGTGCGAAGTGTTCGCACGGATCGTTTAGTTTATTTTCATTCGCGTGGAACATGCAGGTAACTTCGTTGTGGCAACTGCTATAGGCTCAGTTTCCTCGGTGCAGTACACAAACATTTAACAGCTCGGTATTATCTTTCTCCACATGTCAAATCCGAGTTGCGTGGGTGGAATGTTATTATCGTGACGGCGTGTACGGTATGCAGGAACACGCAGTCGGCGCGGCTGGCAGCTAATGGCCGTGATGAGCGCGCATTCCACGAAGCTCTGCACTTGCAGTGCTTTACGACCTCCGCGTCACCGCTCGTAAGAGCCGCAACTCTCACGAGTGCTGTGTGTCACTTCCAGAGGAAGTCCACACTGCAGAATGCTAAAGCAACACGGATTCTAACGTTGCAGTGTTACATTTAGTAATCATTAGAGGTATTTATTTGAGATCTGTCACAAACCAAGATCGTGCAACTTTCCTGCAGAAGAATGTTTAATGTTCAAATGTTTGTATAGCTTATGGGACTTCCTGCAGAAGAAACTTGTATAGGCTCTAGCATATATTTAGATAATGTAAAAAAGGGAACAGCTGATTGTAACATTGCTTACAGAAATATACGAGGTATGTCCATAAATTAAGTCCCGTTTGGTTATAAAAACAAACGTGTACAGATACAGAAATAGATTTATTGTACAAAACTCTAAATGTATTAAACTACTTTTCTACGTAGCTTTCGAAATTTTGTAGTCACTTGTTTTAGAGTGGCGCAAGTTTTTGTATGCCTTTTTTCATAGAAGGTGGCCGCCTATGTATTCAACCATGTGGTAACATGTTCTTTCAGCTCGTCATCATCGTTGAAGCGTTGACCACCAAGGACAGATTTGAGGTGTAAGAAGAGACGAAAGTCGCTAGGAGCGAGGTCCGGGCTGTAAGGAGGATGATCAAACACGTCCCAGTGAAATTCCCGTAAGAGTTGTTTGGTCACATTCGCCGTGTGAGGTCGGGCATTATCATGAAAAAAAAAAAAAAAAAAAAAAAAAAAAAAAAAAAAAAAACTTACGACAGTAATCCTCGGCGCTAATCCTGTATTGTATACCCAAGTTTCAACACCCGTGACTATCTGAGAAAATGGCCTTCTTCATTGTAGCGTGTCAGCTGAAGTGCACTGCCCATCCGTTGTTTTTTGTGTTGTTCAATAATAAATTTGGGTACCGCACGTGAGCAACGTTTTCGAAATTTTGAATTTTTCAGTTAACACTTTCATGAATTAGTGATCGTGATATTTGCAAAACTTCCATAGCAAGGGCCTTAAGCGTAAACCTATGGTTGTGCTTAATCTTCTCTTCAGTTATAAGAACCAGTTCATCAATAACCACAGACGGGCGTCCACTTCTTTATTGTCCACTTGATCAAGTCCTTCACCGAATAGTCTGACCCATCTTCTAACCATTGAATCACTCATAGCATTTTGCCCGTAAACTCGCAGATGTGCCGTTGAATTTCCTTAGGTTTCGTTTTCTTTTCATTTAGAAAACGAATCACGGATCTTATTTCATACGCGGTGGCATTTTCAATTACGGCTGACACGATAAAGAAGCACTACAAAGCACGCGTCGGCAGCAGCGATCTGAAAATGGTGTAAATGTCTTCCCCGCATGCTCGGAACTGCGATAGTAGCGCTGCCGCGTATAGAAATAGAAACGAACTTACTTTGTAGACGAGTCTCGTATAAAGTGTAGATCTTCCTAGATGGTCAGGAGGCGACAATTAAGGCACTGCAGTTTATACATCGAGCTAATTATGAATGTAACCTGTGGTGATCTGCCACTGAGATAGCAGAAGTTGTAATCGAGACATACAGCAAAGACTGCCTGAAAATGCCGTCACTCTGAACTGTGTGGACGCTATCGGAATGTAAGCCGTTCGAAATAAGCATCATGAGTCTACCAGACTTCGTAGTGTGGGTTTGCCTTAGTGTGCTATCTGATCCTTTCTCCCAGATTTTTTATTTATTTATTATTTATTTATTTATTTTTGCCGGCCGCGGTGGCCGAGGTGACTGAGGCGCTCCAGTCACGGTCAGCACGGCCACTACGGTCGGGGGTTCGAATCCCCCCTCGGGCATGGATATTTGTGCCGTCCTAGTTCGTAAGTAGTTCATAAGTAGTTTGTAAGTTTAGGGACTGATGACCACGTAGTTAAGTCCCATAAGCTTAACAAACATTTGAACATTTGAACATTTATTTTTGTTTGTTTCACTTAAAGTAAGTGTGGCTTTTTTCAGACGACGTTGTATTTGAAGCGTCAACATCGTTGTCATCAGCGCACTTACTGGATATCGACGCACGCGTCTCGTGTTTTGAACAATGTCTGATACGACAAGTGAAAAACTGCAACGATTTGATAGCATTTCTCTTCAGAATTGTTCGTCAACAAAAACAATTTAACAGTTACACTGTAATAAAAACGCATCATCGTCTGAAAACCTGTTTCGTAAAAGCACTAAATTCCCTCTTTGGGAGGTTAATAAGTGACAAGTTTAGGATATTTAAAAGCATCGCTCACAAAACCCAGATTTAGTTTTTGAAAAAATAGCCAGAATGCGCAAAAGATTTTTTTTATAAAAATTGAGTTTATCAGAAAAAAAGTCATTACAGTGTTCGTGACTCCAATCAATCTGGCGTCTTAGCACACGAATAAAACTGAATTAAGCTTCACTTGAGATGATCCTTAAAGGAACGAAAATCAGATGCACTTTGTATGTGAAATACTGAGTACGTAATAAAAAGCAAGGACTCAGCCAGCCACTCAACATTTTATTTACATCTCCCCCCCCCCCCCGCCCCCCACTTCAGGCAGAAGTCTGACGCTTCCCAAAATATTAAAATACGTGTTATGCTTTGCTGTTTAATGGTGTGCCTCGTGTTATACAGTCCAGATGTGTACAAGTACTCAGAAGCACACCATTAATCAATCACACCGAGAAAATATGAGATACCGCTGTTGCTATAGTTAGGTTCTGTGAGCCAGCAATGTTGAAGATTTACGGGCCGCGTAGTTGCTCTACCGGGAATGTGGCAACCTAGGGAGAAGGCACAATGGCCATTCTGCGCGCTGGCTAGTGGGTAGCGAGCACGGCTTTGGAAACGTATGCTGGTGCCAGGTTAGAAAGGGTTCGCCTGCCCCGGGGACCGATGGCAACTCATTGACGGGATCCACGTTTTCGCAATTTCGGCTCTCAGATCCGAATGGCGATGAGGCTTCCTTTTGTGAGCAACTCTTTATTCAGAGCAGCAGGACGCACGCAAAAGGGCAGAAGGAGCTGGTCGTTCAGCTCTAATGCGCAGCCAATGGTCTGCAAATAACGTCACACAGCTGTGTCGCTTTTCCACCGCAGATGGCTCCGATTCGGGATGTTTTCAGACCTCTCAAACAGTGAAACAGTACAAAAATATTAGCAACTTAGAATTCTCGGCACATTTTATATACATAAAGAATAACAGTCCTTCTACTTGCAACACTTTAGCGATAGACAGAGATTAACATCAGTTTTTTTTTTTTTTTTTTTTTTTTTTTTTTTTTTTTTTTTTTTTTTTGACCTCGCAAAGTAGCTTTTCCTATTTGTTCTGATAAATTTCATTGTGTTCTTTGGGCTGTTAATTCCTGCTGTAGCATTTTTTTAAAATTTCTTTTTAATGACAATCTTTTCATTCGTACGGTGTTGTCTGTTTTTTATCTGCTACTTAGATCAAGGAAATAGCATGTCGGCCGAGCACCATGTACCATATTTACTGCCAACATCCAACTAGTGACTTCTGGAAAACCTGATTGTTTGCATTTTGCTCAAAATTGGCAGTTTCATATTATGTCAAGATGCCCTGTATTCAAACATTTGTGTCTTACTTGTTAGTACCAAAATAGCGAATTACTTTTGCTGCTACGGTTGCAAACAAAAATACGCTAGAAGATGAAAGTGTTTGTTCCATCATTGAGTAGGTCTAATTGTAATTATGGTACTAGCCAGAGGCGCTTTGGCGTATGGAAAAATCAGAGGCACACTGGTGAAAATAATACGGCAAGGCTTTTACGTACCAGACAATTGCTAAATTAATTCGGAAGTGTATGTTTTGCCGGTAATCCACTGCTTTTGACCAGTAATCACCCGCTTATAAGATTTAACTATATGAATGATTTCCTCCAGATTATACAAAATATTCAAGCCATACGATGCTTGTAGTGGCCATTTGAGCAGCAACTGAGTACTATGTATTTTCACTGTATTGTTTTTAAAGAAAACACCTTTTACCACTGCAAATGAAGGGTTTTTATTTTTATAATTCACCCATACGCGTTCGACTTTGTCACAAGGCATCATCAGTGGGTGTCAGCACTTGCTACTACATATCAGTCTCTTTCCGGCAACCAGGTCGAAAGGTTCCTCTTTTTTCTGAAAAACTTCACATTTTTCTGGTTCCACTGTCCTCTGCTGCAGCAAAAGATTTCTTATCATTTTATAAAAATTGAGTTTATCAGAAAAAGTTCATTACAGTGTTCGTGACTCTAATCAATCTGGCGTCTTAGTACACGAATAAAATTGAATGAAGTTTCACTTGAAATGATCCTTAAAGGAACTAAAATCAGATGACAGTGGGACCAGAAAAATGTGAAGTTTTTCAGAAAAAAGAGGAACCTTTCGACCTGGTTGCCGGAAAGAGACTGATATGGAGTAGCAATTGCTGACACCCACTGATGATGCCTTGTGACAAAGGCGAACGCGTATGGGTAAATTATAAAAATAAAAACTCTTCATTTGCAGTAGCAAAAGGCGTTTTCTTTAAAAACAGTACAGTCTACTTTACTGTAGGAAGTTATATTTCTATCTAATTACGAATGTTGGAACTTAAATAGTGGCAACACTGCTGTGGAGTCACTATGCAATGCAGTCTACTATTGTCGCTGATAGCACCCGTTCTTACTTCCGAACAAATGGACTCGCCCGTCCCAAGTCACCGGCGTGCGCACAATCTAGGAAATCACAGTCTCTTATGAACGAGCGGTCTACCGTAACATTGTAACTATGTTTTCGAAACAGGAACAACGGAGTTGGATCAAAGATTGAATGTGCAAGAAAGAGGTCGTACTACACGACAGTGTCGTCAAGGTCTTCAAGAGGCGTGCAGGAAATCGTCATTGCTCTACAGAACAGTGACCCGTTGGGTAAAAGCCTTCAACGAATGTCAGCAAACCGTGGCAGACATGCAATGCACAGTATTACAGTCAGTTTTTGAAGCTTCACCAGCGACCGGCTTTGCAAAAGAAGCGGCACACTTTCTGCGCAACCCACCCATCATTCTGCACGACAATACGCGGGCGCATAGCGTAAGCTCTAGCTACTCTGTTCGATTGATGGGTCTGGGAAGCTCTGTACCATCCAACATATTCCTTGTGACTTTGATATGATTCCGAAGTTGAAGGAACCACTTCGTGGCATTCGCTGTTCCAAAGATTCGACAGGCAGTAGACCGCTCCATTCACACCACCAACAGAGCAATAGTTGCCACTATTTAAGATCCAACCCTCGTATATGTTGTCAAATGATTTTCGCATGTCACATTATTTAACCAAGCTTGGTTATACTCTTATTTACGGAATGTAAAAACAAAAACGTAATAAGAATAAAATATATTTTGGGACTAATACAGGATGCCGATTAACTTGATATTGAAATCTTAGATGAATTTTTTGCTGTACAGTTTTATTTGTTCCTTTACAATCAATCAGGGTAATTTTTATCAGTTGGTTTATTGGTAATATTATTTTCGTTTCAAATGGTTGGCTTTTCACCTACAGAAATTATTTTGTTGCTAAGGTAACTGTTACTTTTACAGTAAAATGCCAGTAGATATGAGTCATTTGAAACTAACATATCCTTAATGGTTAAAAGTTACTCTCATTGATTGTAGCATGTGTTCTGAGCACTTAGTTTAGTGGATGCACATATCTATTTCTTCTAAAATGTTCGTAAGCTGGACATTATGTAAGATAGTATCCTAATCTTTCGAAGTTTTTGTGGTTTATTTTCTAGCCGCGGCGGATTAGCCGTGCGCACTCGTGCGCCGTGCTGCACTCGTGCGCCGTCGGGGGTTCGAGTCCCCCCCTCGGGCATTGTGTTAGTGTTGTCTACAGGTTAGTTCACCTTAGTTTGGGTAGTTTGTAAGCTGCGGACTAATAACCACGCAGTTGAATCCGATATATTTACAAACATTTGAACATTTTTTAAATTTGTTTTCTCTGATCTTGCTAAAAACTGAGAGGTATTTTCGCCTACATTTGTGTGTTATAAGCAATGCTTTTCTGCCTGTCTCTTCAATGTAAGATTTATTTCATTTGCTGGATTCAATTTTATAAACATACGAATGATTATATCACTCTGTTTTTTCTATTTTACGAATGACGTTAGTTTCTAACTTTCACTGATACAGAACTATTCTTTTAGGTTTGCTTTCTTTTTAGGTATAATTTTCTTATCCATCTACCCACAATTCCAAATTTATCTTTTTTTGTTTTCTTTATCATCATCATCTCTCTTTCGGTTTTTTTTTTTTTTTTTTTGTAATATATTTTTATATAGCCTGTTGAATCTCGATTAAACCTATTGCTGTCCTTAGTGCTCTGAGTACTATTATGAGAGAATTTGTTGACTCAGTCTGTTACTGATCTGAAGTACATGACTCTTTATTCCTCTGTTTGTGACAAGAGCTGTTCTCCATGACATATTGTCAATCCGTAGGTGAGCGTCGCTAATTTCTTCCAGAGATTCATTAAATGGCATGGTAATACCAGTCATACATAAACTTCTGATTGCTACTTCGTTTCTGTATTTGTAAGTTTACTTGTAAAGTATCAATAATCTCATCAATGGACACATTGGATTATAAAATTATATCGAAGGAGAGGAATGTTCAATTATTTATGTTTTTCATGTCTTTATTATTCTATCCAGTCTGTTGAGTTTGACTGTGAATCTCCCTATTGTATGCACAATGTTTCGTTATGATTTTCTTCACTTTTCTCTCGTTTTTAAGTACGCAGAACTGTTTGACAAAGGGCATAACTTATGTGCTTTTAGTGCTTTGTGTATGTCGTGCAAATGTTGTAGTTCCTGATTTTGGTTATCCTTTCTTTATTGCAGATTATTTGTTGCATATGATTCAATGACTCTAGCAGTTTTGCCAACTACTCTATTTGGAGTTTCATAATAAGTTTTGTTACATCCAGCGCCACTTTTACATGACCTATCAGAAAATCAATATTGTTGTTGTTGGTTTTTGTGGAAAGTAAGCTGCGTCGCCATAGCCGTGCGCACTAAGGCGCCTTTTATGGTGCGAACTGCCGTTCCACGTCGGAGGTTCGAATCCTCCCTCGGATACGGGCGTGCGTGTTATTCTTAGGATAAGTGAGTTTAACGTTTGTAAGTTAAGGGTCCGATGACGACTCCAGTAGGTCCCATAACGTTATGAATATTTGAATATTTTATTTGTGGAAGGTAATGTGTGAGTAATTTTTGTAACAAATTCATTTCATAACTAGTAATATTTTTTGAAACTTAAGTATCATCTTTGTTGCAGATAGAATTGCTAAGGAACAATTACCAGATGCTACTAAATAATTATTATGGAAGACGTGACCTGTTTCATTAAAAGGAGGGCGGGATATGTTGAATGCATTAAAGTTGTTCACAACCGTTCTGTGAGAATTCGACAGTTCATGCAGTACGCTGAAGTCGTTGTGGAACCGATTAGTGCAACCTTTCGTGTGCTTCAGCAATATGTTTCGAGACATCATTTAAATGCTTACGATTATGAGCAAGTAGGACAATTATGGGTTCTCTTGACAGAATTGTGCCCCCAGATATGGTTTGCTGTTTAGCAACTCATTACCCTTGTATATATCTTTAAACTTTTGTTGCGCTCTTTGGGTTCCACTTTCCTTCTTTATTAGGTTTGCTACATACACTCCTGGAATTTGAAATAAGAACACATTGACGCCGATGTGTAAGACCCACCATACTTGCTCCGGACACTACGAGAGGGCTGTACAAGCAATGATCAAACGCATGGCTCAGCGGACACACCAGGAACCGCGGTGTTGGCCGTCGAATGGCTCTATCTGCGCAGCGGTCGGGCACCGCCGCAGTCAATGTCAGCCAGTTTGCCGTGGCATACGGAGCTCCATCTCAGTCTTTAACACTGGTAGCATGCCGCGACAGCATGTACGTGAACTGTTTGTGCAGTTGACGTACTTTGAGCGAGGTCTTATAGTGGGCATGCGGGAGACCGGGTGGATTTACCGCCGAATTGCTCGACACGTGGGGCGCGAGGTTTCCGCAGTACATCGATGTCGTCGCCAGTGGTCAGCGGAAGGTGCACGTGCCCGTCGACCTGGGTCCGGACAGCAGCGACGCACGGATGCACACCAAGACCGTCGCATTCTACGCAGTGCCTTAGGGGACCGCACCGCCACTTCCCAGCAAATTAGGGACTCTGTTGCTCCTGGGGTATCAGCGAGGACCATTCGCAACCGTTTCATGAAGCTGGGCTACGGTCCCGCGCACTGTTAGGTCGTCTTCCCCTCACACCCCAACATCGTGCAGCCCGCCTCCAGTGGTGTCGCGACAGGCGTGTATGGAGGGACGAATGGAGACGTGTCGTCTTGAGTGATGAGGGTCGCTTCTACCTTTGTGCCAGTGATGGTCGTACGCGTGTTTGGCGCCGTGCAGGTGAGCGCCACAATCAGGACTGCATACAACCGAGGCACACAGGGCCAACACCCGGCATCACGGTGTGGAGAGCGATCTCCTACACTGGCCGTATACCTCTGGTGATCGTCGAGGGGACACTGAACAGTGCACGGTACAGTCAAACCGTCATCGAACCCATCATTCTACTATTCTTAGGCCGGCAAGGGAACATGCTGTTCCAACAGGACAATGCACGTCCACACGTATCCCGTGCCACCGAACGTGCTCTAGAAGGTGTAAGGCAACTACCCTGGCCAGCAAGATCTCCGGATCTGTCCCCCATTGAGCATGTTTGGGACTGGATGAAACGTCGTCTCACGCGGTCTGCACGTCCAGCAAGAACGCTGGTCCAGCTGAGGCGCTAGGTGGAAATGGCATGCCATGCCGTGCCACAGGACTACATCCAGCACCTCTACGATCGTCTCCACGGGAGAATTGTAGCCTGCATTGCTGCGAAAGGAGGATATACACGGTACTATTGCCGACATTGTGCGTGCTCTGTTGCCTGTGTCTATGTGCCTATGGTTCTGTCTGTGTAATCATGTGTTGTATATGACCCCAGGAATGTGTCAATAAAGTTTCCCATTTCTGGGACATTGAATTCACGGTGTTCTTATCTCAATGTCCAGGAGTGTATGTCTTCAGTCTTATGTTGACAACAACATTTTAGGGGTCACTTTACTTTTTAGGCAACTTGGAGTTTATCCTCCTTTTTCGTTTTGATCTCTCTTTTGTTATCACGACACTTATAGCCTGGTATGGCAGTAACATAAAAGATATTGTGTCATAGGTGGCTTGTGAAAATGGGTAAAGCCTGAAACTAATGGTAAATTAGCAGCTTTGGTGAAAAAAGCAGTTCGTTAACTGCAATAAATGTCTAGTAATGTGTCTCACAAATATCCATCGTTCGCTGTTATGAATGTCTTGTGGCAAGAGGCAACAAACATCTCCCGAAATTCGTTCCTGGTATCTATCTCACAATTTACCATATTGTCATACCTATTGATAAAATAGTCTTTCAGACCTTACGTCGTATTTCGTGTATTCGTAGTTTTATTTATTCTTTCTGGCGCTGGCTTCATCTGTGTGTCACTTACCTTTGTAATTCATGGTTGAGGATACGGCGTGTTCTTGTCAGTCGCTGCAGCCGCGATAGTCAAACAGCAGCAGAAGAATCGCAGAATTACTACAGTATTACTTTATAGATCTAAATATTTTGTACTTCCTTTTCAGAATCTACAATTGGATAACATACTTTTTGAGAACTGAATAAATGTTTTAAATGTTTCTCACAACGCATACATCTGCCAGTGAATTAGCAATCACCTTATATTACATGAGTCTGCCTTCAAACAGTGTGGAGGTTGATCTCTGTATCAGAAGTCTAGTACCGGCAAAGGAACGAGTTAAAAATTAGCAGTGGTCCAGAATAATTTTCACTGTAATTAAATGTATCACTTACAAAATCAATCCAGAAAAATGGTAACTTATCGTTTTTATATGATGTCATTTAAAGCCGTCTTAAAATATCACCTGCTTGTAAAGCATTTTGAATTCTGATTGGTTGTTTTCTTTGACAAAAATATCTTGTGACAATCCAAGGACTACAGACGTTATAGTGACTCTCTTCTCTATGGTATCCACCACACTTGAAAATTATGAATCTTCTCTAACAGTGATTAAAGTGACCTTTTTTACATATAAACGAAAGACATGATTTTTTATGTGAATAACTGAAATTTAGAAAGCATTATGTAATGGCGTTCGAGGAGCATTATTCGCGACTGCCATTTCCAATAAATAAATAACTTAAGGAACAAATTATCAACACAAGTATAAAATGAAAGGAACAAAATATCTCTTGATATAGATGAAAGTTCATTTTATTCATACAGCATCAGTACAGACAATAAATTGAATCAGTACCTTGAAATTATTGGCGTACATTAATGGACTGGATATAAAAGTACGAATGTTAATTCATTAATTACTAGGAGTACGATTTCTTCCAATCAAAATTTTATTGCTATGTAAGTAATGTATAGTGGTCGACTCCATCTGCTCATCTGCCCAACAGGTAGCCTACTACAGGAAGTGTTTACTTGCTCTTCTAAAAGTCTAAAAAAAACTAAAAAGTGGCAAAGCGCCACTTCACACAATTATCGATCGCAAATCAATAAATCGTATCTATGCATATGTACAGTGTGTGTCTGAGTCACGAAAAATAAAAATAAATAAATTTCTCCATTGTTCCTCTCCTGTGTTTGGTAGATTACAAGGTAAAAATATAATTATGGTTTTTATCACAGTCTCAAGACATTTTCCATGTTAGATTTTTATAGAGTACCTATAAAATGACCAATTTTGTTGCTAAGTTAACTCCAGATAATAATTAAACATATCAGTGAAAGCCAGCATTATAGTCTTTAAAATGAGTCGGATGTTTTAAGGGAAATAACACCTGAAAAGACGTGTTGCCAGTAAATGCTTTAATAAGAATATTAATGGTCACTTACACGGAAATAAGTGTGCGTTATGTTTTATCTTCTTTCGAAATCAATTTTTTTTTCTCTGCTGCTTCACTCTATTTTTCTCAGATAGAGAGAGAGAGAGAAAACGAGATAATACGGACCAAGAAGATTACTATTAGTCCAATTTTCCAATTCTTTCCTTCAATTAACATTATAAGAATCGTTATTATGAATGAAGAGTGTGAAGCAATAAAAAATTTTAAAATATGCATGTAAATTAAAGAATTTAGTCACTGACAGACCTTAAAAAGATCTTTCTCTAACTCTACAATTGTTATATAAAAAGAAGCATCTACATCATTTTATTGTGTTATTAGTACTACTAAAATTTACGTAATCGGCAAAATGTAAAAAAAAAAAAAAAAAATGTTTTCATGAAGTGCTTCCAAAATGTACACAATATTTGAAGATATAAGAATGTTATGGAAGAATCACTGTGATAAATTACTATCCTAACCGCTTTTGTGAACCTCTCTTATATTCATGATGGATTTTATCAATAATCCTGCAATTTCATTTACATGTGACATAAAAAACAGTGTCATATGCAGCCTTTTGTATTGGGCAACTCTCTTTATTTTCTGCCAGCACCGCCACTCACATCTACTATCAAGTTTCAAGATTAATTCCGACTTTTAGTTAAGTTGTATCATTAATTCTTCTATCAACTGGTCCACCCATCCAATCTTCATCTCATCTTTTCTGTACCGAAATGTGTATGCGACCTTTCATAATATAGTACAGGTCACAAAAATATATTGTTGCAGTCGTAACTATCTATAATGTATATAATTATTAAACAATTATATAACATTCATTCCATTCAGAAAAGTGTACACTTAAATGCAGTTAACTTTTTAACATTAGAGTTGAATGAGCTTAGTTTTCTGAAAATAATATCCGAGGCATATTTGTTATATGACGTCTTCCACAAGACTATAATAAATGAATATCAACAAATTTAATATCTTTGAATATTTGTTTGCACTTATTAAACTGTTTCTACACAGCTCTGAGAGCTGTTCTTAAATGTGAGTAGAGTTATTACACATAACGTTAACAACGAATCAATTGTAAACCAGAATATATCTAAAACGAGTTTTTAGTGTATCCAAAACTAATAATGATTGTACATCTTTGAAAATTTTGGAAGCACTCTTTATTTTCAAATTAATTTTCGATGTCTGCACAGTTTCTATTTGCACCGAATTATTAAAGGTTGCTCAGCTGTTACATAAACCTATCGCATTTGTGAGAGAAAACATATTGCCTAGCTCCTAGTACGCCTTTCTTCATAACCACATAACATATTGCACGCCGGTTTAGGGCAATTCACTGGAGTAAAAAGTTACTATGTTGCAGAAAAAATTGCCGCGCGTGAGTAGCCGAGCGGTCTGGAGCGCCACGTTACGGATAGCGGGGCCTCATGCTTGAGGTTCGAATCCTCCCTCGGGCATGGATGTTTGTGTTGTCCTTAGGTTAGTTTAACTTACAAGGAAAGTACTTGGGCTCGAACAAACATATCTGTATGAACGTTTGGTTACAGCATTTTTAAGTACACCTCAATGTGCTGGTGGGTGTCGTTTTTATGCAAAACTTTGCAATCATGCTCTAGATAGCACTGTAGATGTAATTGTAGACGCCATTCGTAATGCAGATATCTGAACTATAACTTATTTAATAAACGTCGTACATGTTCTCTAGCGTATTGTCATCAAAAATCCAAAGCCGTGATGATAGATACAACTTTAACCTTCTTCTCGGAAGACTGTTGGTATTCACTGCCACTGCTTCCATCGCCTCTTCCCGCACTTATCGTAGCACTACCGCTAGCAATGAGTTCTTCGTCGTTACTATCCCTATTATCATCATTATGTGTTAATGTTACAACAGTATCTAACTTATGCTCATATTTCTGTACCATAGCAGATACGAGAAAGCATGCGAATGATTCATCTTCTACACTAATACCATCTTCACGAAGAATGGTTCTTCGTAACTTCATCTCAACCAATAGCAGAATTTATTATCAATCGCCGCTCCATCTGATGCTTCACCACACAAATGTCACAAAACGCAACTTCGGAGGCACACTGCATCGTCCCTACTGGTGAACCGACAGTTCAAAGTGCAATGTGGCAAGGCACACGCAGAGGCCTCTAACGGACGACTGCAGAGTTTTGTAGATGCGGGAGTGTCACTAATGCAATAACGGATCTTTACATTATCTCTCGTACGATCTTGGTGTATATGTGTTTGTTCGAGCCCAAGTACCTTCCTTGTTAGTTTAAGTAGTTTGTAGGTCCTGGGACTGATGACCTTTTTTTAGCAGAAAAAAATGTTCAGATGAGTAGGTGTCGTTTTCAAAACAATGTACCCCATAGGTAGTCTCATGATTATTTACACTGACGTACCCAGTCTTCAGAAAAAACCAGTAAGGCACTCATTTTATAGTCATAATACATGCCACAAAGAAAAAAAAAAAAGATCATCCATTAACAAAGTAAGTGTTTCCAATAGATGTACAAACCTTGTAATAAACCTGTTCAACGCACTACTTTATTAAAAACCTTGAAAATGTTCTACAAAACTGGCACAGAAAGAAAGTATTCTATGCTTTAGCAGAGTTTTCTTATTTTGCAAAAGATAATAAACTTTAACTGATACTCATTATATATTCATATGCAGATCCAAATGATAGGAATAGCTTCGGAATGGAACGTCTTGCAATCATCTGTTCCACCGAGTCTTTGATACTGATGATTACTAGATTGTGAAAATATTGTACTGATTTTGAATTCAAAGAGACAGATCAGATGGCTGGCAAGTTTGAAATTTCACTTGCTAACAATTATCATCGGAACGAACAATATGGAACGGAGGGCGTTGGCAGCCTGACACAGTATGGGGGAGCGCTGTGTGTGTGTGCCCTGGCCTCTCCTGCAGTTAAGTAAACCTCGCCGGCCCCCGTGTTTACACGAGCTGTTTGCCTGTGTGCAGTCGGCCATGCTCCTATCGGCCAGTCACGCATCGCGCTTAACTCACTGCTGCGCTACGGTATGAGGAGGCCCAAGCTGACGACGTGCCTCTACATCACCCCGTTTACATGGGCTCCCAAAACCGCATTTCGTAAATCGATTTCCCAAATCCGCTTTTGGTTGGTCATGTAAACACTCCAAAATCGATTCTGTAAATCCGCTTCTCTAAAGCCGTTTTCCAGTTCCACAATCGATTTTCGTGCCCATGTAAACGCAACCGATTTTTAAGCTTTCTTGGCTTGTCAGATTGTGTTTTCTTGCTAAGAATTATCGGAACGTATTGAAAGAGTGATACTTTTTAATGCGAAATAAAAGTATAAATATTAAAGTGAACATGAATTGTGTATTTAGATAAAGAAAAATGGCGATTTTGCTGACTAAATCAGGAACTGAATCAGCTGTTTTTCAGCCGCCATATTAAGTGGGCTAGGCAATCCGATTCAGGCTGTGCAATGTAAACACGACAGCGACAAATGGTTTACGAAAATCGGTTTTCGTCTTCCGGAAGATGTGTTCCATGTAAACATAGAGGGTAAACATCGGTAGTAAGATGCGCGTTTTCGTTGGTAAAGGCACTAGTTATGCTACTTGGACTCTGTCGGAAATGAACGAATTGGCCCCATCTGAAAAAAATGACGCCTGTTCCTGCATCTCACCTTTTGTATGCACAGAGATCCTCTGAATGCAACGTTCTCGCCTCACAGTTGTTTTTGGCGAACTGAAGATTTATCAAAGCACGTAATTTAAAACAGTTTAAGCGCTAACAAGTCGAGGAAAGGCATTCTACAAACAACCGGTTTTCGAGCTCACTGATCAATATTTGGTAATCGAAATATCCACGGATGTACTGCCGGTCTATGGTGCCCGTTGGACACTATAGACCGGCAGTACACCCGTGGATATTTCGATTATCAAATACGCCGGGAGAAACTGAAGAATCACAATATTTGGTAAGATCAACTGCATAATGGACGCACATGTAAGACGTCTTCGTCTGACACTCGAAGCATTCTTTTGTTATTTGTTTCAGTCCGAGACGCATTTAACAGATAGTCCTTCAGTTACAGTGGAAATTGATAGCGCAGTGAGACTCATGATTATAAGCTAAAATTTAATCTATGCACATGGTTCAGAGACTTTTTTTTTTTTTTTTTTTTTTTTTTTTTTTTTTTTTTTTTTTTTTACACGCCACCCTGACACAAAGGCTTCACAAAACCACACGGATCCTTATACCCGAATCAGTCCACATGATTTTCCCCGTTAAAACTCCGCCTTTGCTGTGTTGATCGAGTTTAAGTAGATGAGAATTTGGGCTGAGGTGGCTGGCATTGTGGTAAGGGCAACCCACTAGTCAGTAGGACACCTGAGTTCGAATCCCGGCCTTGGTACAAAATATCATCCATTGCTTCAGTAGACCTGACCAATCATCTCTTTCATCTGCGCAATGCTTTCGACTGCCATTTCAATATTTACAACAATGAATACATTTCGTTGTATGCAGAGGTGCTATTGCAACAGATCTGGAGTGTGTCTGCAATGTTGTTCGAAGGAAGATAAAAATTTGAACTAAGAGGGGATGCATGCCTCCACAATTCATGTCTTTTAGTCTTCTACTGGTACTGATACTAAAGCCAATGTCTTCAACTACCATCACTTTTCTACCCGAACAAGCAAAAAATGTTCTTGCTTTATGTTCTTCAACATACTATTGCACGTACTGATGTACGTACTTGAGCTGTGTTGGGTTTAAACAGAAACCTTCATTATTATTTTGTGCAATCCGCTTAAGTCTTCTTTGGTTATACAAATCATCAGTGATTCATATTACATTTTGCATCTACTCTAGTTGTTGTGTGGGCTGAATGTTCTCCCCATGGAGGTGACATTTTACGACTAGTTCCAACCGCCGTTTTTTAAATTCATTCAAACTTGAAGCTAAGAGTTGATATCCGATAAACTTTCAGACGTACCTAGAATTATAACAACAAGCAAACGGTATGTGACACTCTCAATAGAAGATGAACTATTTTTTAAGTCAGCTGCACAGGCACAGGTGTAAAATCGATTCGAGAAAATGAAAATTTGTGCCACATCAGGACTCTAGCCCGTATCTCCTGCTTTACGCAAGTGCTTGCCTTAATCGAAATTGTTCATTTTCCTTGGACAGTCAGTTCATTGAAGACGTGGGATAGTGATGTTCAAAAGTTTTTCGATGATTTCTTTGCTCTAGTCTTATAAGTTTTATTATTGCAATATTCTTCAAGTTTGTTACTTCAGAGGTGCTAACTATTGTTCTGGCCTTTTGTTTCTCTTGGGTTCTTTTAATCACTCAACGGATGCGAAACTGTAATCTTGTAACTATAGATGCGAATACTTGCCTGGCTCTTTCAAAGAGAATAGTCCGGAAATTTTGAGAGTGTTTTACTGAGAGTCGACAATTGATGCAGAAACTGAGATGAGTAATGTCCGATTGGGAGACTGTATAGGGAAGCTTGGGAACAACTAGCAACAAAATTTCTGCTTGTATTTATGGAACGGTTTCACAAACATGTTTCGTATTTCTTAACTTATTTAATTTGGAGGTAAACCAGTTTATAGTAAAATTATGCTAATAATTTATTACATACGAGGCTTGGAACTTAAATGGCAACTTTTTATTCTCAACCGATACAAAAGCGTTACATGTTTGAACCTTTTACTGTCCTTCAAATTAGTCACCAGTGTTTTGTAGAACCCGTTGCCAGCGATGTGGAAGTCATAGTATACCGTTAGCAGAGCCTGTTCTGTTGATGGTGCGAATGGACCTGTCTACTGCCTGTCGAATCTCCAGAACAGATCTGAAGCGAATGCCACGAAATGGTTTCTCCAACTACGGAATCAAATCAAAGTCGCAAGGACGTAAGTCCGTGGTGTATGGTGGATGGTACAGTACGTCTCAATCCCATCGACCGAACAGAGCAGCCACAGCTTGCGCTGTATACGTCCGCGCATTATCGTGCAAAATATGGGTGAGTTGCGCAGAAAGTAATACCGCTTCTTTCGCAAAGCTGGTAGCAGATGATGGTCCTAAAACGAACAGTAATACAGTGCATTGATGGCTTGCCGTGGAGGAACGTAATACGTTAGGATAGCACCATCACAGTCGTACCAAGAATCACCATAACTTTCACTTTGACACTGTCGCGCTGTACGACCTCTGGCACATTCAATCTTAATCCAGCTCCGTTGTTCCTGTTTCGAAAACATAGTAACATCGTTACGTTAGACCGCTCGCTCACAAGCAACTGTTTCTCTCGATTGTGCGCACGCCAGTGATGTGGGATGGGCGAGTACATTTGCTCAGAGGTAAGGTAGGTATGTCAACGACGTGTGCTATCAGCGATAATAGTAGATTCCATTTCATACTGTCTCCACAGCAGTGTTGCCACTGTTTAAAGTTCCAAACCCCGTATGTTTGTTTCAATTTATTTCGAGATTAGTCAATGGTAACTTATGTTGTTGTTCCACTCGACGGGCACTTATTTTTCTGTTCTATTTTCAACTCAGGAACCCACAGCACGTTTGATAACAATATCGTTAGTGTATGTACAGTGTGTGTGCGGTGCTGATTAAATACACCGCTGGCCGTCCAAAATGCAGCACCAAGCAGTACCGGAGATAACAAAGCCACGTTTAGTTTGGGAGATAATACGTCGTACAAAGATCACACGACTGAAAATACAGCCCCGTGTGAAGTAAGATGGTGAAATCACAACTGCTACACACGTCGGCTATCGATGTGTTTTTGAGATACATCAGTCCACACTGTTTACACACCTTGCCAAAGCTGATCTGTAGTCGTGGCGGGTGCTGTATCCCGGCCCGTCTTTTCGCAGTCGTCGACCAAACGTTTTCGATGGCGAGATATTGGGAAAAGATGGAGGCCAGGACGGTAATATAATGTGACTGCCGACAGACTACAAATATACGGGAGGACAGCAGACATTAACTCTTCAGAGATGTAATGACAGCTGGCTAATGGTTATTGTACAGGCAGTGCATACTAGGGTGCAAACCGTGATAGACCGTGCAGGATCAATATGGCGATGCGTGAGACAACAGTTCAACTGTCTCCTAGCACGCTGTCTACAGGTTTTCACCCGACCATAGCGTGTTGCAGGCAGGGAATTCGTATTAACTTAATTCTTTTTTTATATATATTTAACGACGTATACATCTTCCTCGCTTCATATGGGGCTGTATATATCCTTATACAGTGTACAAGGTGGGGCTGAAAAGTTCTACAAATGGTCTCATAATATATATAGGGTGTTTCACTAAGTGTGTTTGCCTCTGTAACTTATAAAATAATAGGTGACGGGAAATTTTAATGCGGTAGGTCAACACAAGAAATGTTACACTTTCTGCGGAGCTATGAGCATAGTTTATTGTATCATTTTCCAAAGAGTTACAACACAAAAATATAATTTTTTTTTAAATGGAACAATAGCTTTCTGTATCGTGCATTGGATTCGTTGAAACCAGCTGCGTCCAAATCAATTTAAACTACATTCCTATCACTGTTAGTTTGGGAGCTACAACCCTTCAAAGTTTCAGAGGCAGATACCACAAACGATGCGCATAATGCAATGCACCTTCAAAATGTGGTGCGGCCGAGTTGTAACGTCGCCGGTGTCACGGAGCGAGAAGTTTCCTCGATGCGCTGTTAGACTGCCGACTGTCGCCGCACACGGCCGTATACCCGACAGTTGGAGCCACACAAACGACCGGGGCTCAATATACCACAGTTACTGACATCGGATGACGATGGCATACACGAACAACGAGTACGTTGACATGTTGCTGATGCTCGGCGAGTGCCGACACGATGCCACTGAAGCAGCCACGACGTACGCCGTGAGATATCCTAGGCGAAGAACCCCGGCAACCATTAGGTTCCTACGTGCCGAAGAACGACTTCGGGAAACAGACAGCTTGGTAATGCGCAGCGGTAGCAGACGAAGTTAGGGGGCGGAGGCGGAGGCTACGACAGCGTAGCTGACTGGCTGGTGGTCATGAGACAGTGGGCCGTGCCCCAAGGGATAGCCACTCGGCCAGTCAGCTACGCTATCGCAGCCTCCGCCCCCGGAACTTTGAAGGGTTGTAGCTCCCAAACTAACAGTGATAGGAATGTAGTTTAAATTGATTTGGACGCAGCTGGTTTAAACGAATCCAATACACGAACTACTGTTCCATTTAAAAACATTATATCTTTGTGCTGTAACTCTTTGGAAAATGATACAATAAACTATGTTCATAGCTCCGCAGAAAGTGTAACATTTCTTGTGTTGACCTATCGCATTAAAATTTCCCGTCACCTATTATTTTATAAGTTACAGAGGCAAACACACTTAGTGAAACACTCTGTAATATATCATTCTCAGAGACAGCCGCCGATCATCCGCAAGCATCCGTCGCACTCGTTCCATGATGTCTGGGACTGTGATTGTGAACGGAGATCAGCTATGCATAATCATGTCAAATTAGCTGAATGTAAAAGACTTTTTTTTTTGAACCTATCAATTTATAATCCAACCATGAATTGATTTTCATGGTTAGACACTATACTGATATGTTAAAAAAAATCTGTTACATCCAGCTAATATGACATAGGATTATGCATAGCTGATATTACGATGACTGATGCAGTGAGGATGATCACTATGTGATCGAAACCGATCTGCAAAAACATTAATAAAAAACGATCAATGCTGCAAACTACAGTTATTGTATTCATTGTTTTGTGGTCGCCGTTCCAAAAAATGGTATCAAACCTCAAAAAAAGGTATACTTTTGCAAAAATGGCATTATGCGTCACAATTTCGTAAAACACAGGGCTGCCTCCAGGTGATCTTTGCTCACTGATGCCATGTCTGCGAACTAATGATTTATCCGAGAAAAAGGAAAATGCTGGAAGCAATTGCCGACTGAGTATGTGGCCCAAATTAGAATCGCGGCTTTGGCACGAAATTTAATTCTATGCTACGCCCTGTAATTATCACACAGTAATTAAAACTTCCTGGCAGATTAAACCGATATTCCAGATCGGGATTCGAACCCGGGACCTTTGCCTTTCGCGGGCAAGAGCTGTACAGACTGGAGCTACCCTGGCACGCCCCCTCACCCTTCACAGCTTTCCTTCCGTCATACCTTGCCTCTTACATTCCACACTGGTTCGGCACAAAGTTTTAAACTGCCAGAAAATTTATTGTGCAAAGTCTATTGCAAGAGTGAAAATGATATTCTGGAAATTGTCGTGAAAGATACAGAGAATAATTGTGTCTCAGAAAGCCATCATCTACTGGTGTAGTCAAACATTGGGAGAACAATAACAAAGACATTATTGATAAATCTTAAGCATTGAATTAAAATTTGTAGTGTGGCCGTGAATCGAACCCGGACCTCCATACTTACTAGGCAGTCGTCTTCACCGTTAGACTACCACACCACAAACGATTAAGGCGCCTTGGAATAGTCTAAGTACGATTTCCCACCAAGTCACAAACTTTAATTCAGCTTCTGTGTTCCAAAGATAATTGCCACTACTGCCAAAGCTCTCCATGCAGTGGAATAGCACCTCGGCAATGGATATATTGGAAAAATCCTGTTAAGGTGATATAAATATCAATTTTAATACAATAAACAATCCCTGAGACATTATTGATAAATCTGAAACATGGAGGTCCTGGTTAGATTCACGGCCTCACCACAAATTTTAATTCAATGCTTCAGATTTATCAATAATGTCTTTGACATATTCGAGACGAAAATCCGTCTCAAGGATTGTTTATTAGTATTAAATTGATATTTATATCGCCTTAACAGGATTGTTCCAATATGTCCATTGCCGAGGTGCTATTCTGCTGCATAGAGAGCCTTGGCAGTAGTGGCAGATATCTTTGGAACACAGAAGCTGAATTAAAGTTTGTGACGTGGAGCTGATGATACCAGCTTGGTAGTGAAGGACGTTGCTCGTAATATTGTCACAATATCAAATAATGCAGTTCAAGAGATAAGTTCATGGCTTGTAGAAAACAAGTTGATGTTAAATCACAGTAAAACTCAGTTTTTACAATTTCTAACACATAATTTGACGAAAGCTGACATTCTGATTACACATAATGGGCATGTGATAAGTGAGACTGAACAGTTCAAATTTCTAGGTGTTCATACAGACAGTAAGCTGTCATGGAAAGCCCATGTTCAAAATCTTGTTCCAAAACTAAATTCTGCTATATTTACCATTAGAACAATATCTGAGATAAGTGATTTTTCAACACGGAAAGTAGTCTATTACGCTTACTTTCACTCACTTATGACGTACGGCATTGTTTTTTGGGGTAACTCACCTGATGCAAAAAGGATATTTCTGGCTCAAAAACGGGCGGTTCGAGCAATATGTTTTCAGTAGTCTGGGAATTTTGACTCTGGCGTCACAATACGTTTTTTCTTTAATGTCGTTTGTTGTTAATAATATCAGCTTATTCCCACGAGTTAGTGGCTTTCACTCGGTGAATACTAGACATAAGTCGAATCTGCATTTGCATCACACCACCTTAACACTTGTGCAGAATGGGGTACAATATTCTGCGGCATCCATTTTCAATAAGCTGCCACAAGAACTAAAGAATCGTAGCACTAATCCACACGCTTTCAAATCTAAATTGAAGAGTTACCTCATGGCTCACTCCTTTTATTCTGTCGAGGAACTCCTAGAAAACTTAAACAATTAAGCTAATTCATTTTTTCTTTATTGATTCTTTTCACTTTGTCTTAAGATTGTCGTGTGCAAAGGACTACTTAAAAATTTTCTATTATCATTCTTTTGTAACAATTAATGTATTGACTTGTTCCACGACCAAGGAGTTTCACTCCTCAATTGGGTCCTATGGAACAAAAAGAAAAAAAACAAAAACAAAACAAAAACAAAAAAAAAACAAAAAAAAAATCGTACTTAGACTACTCCAAGGCACCTTAATCGTTAGTGTTGTGCTAGTCTTAACAGTTAAGACGTCTGCATAGTAAGTATGGAGGTACGGGTTCGATTCCCGGCCGCACCACAAATTTTAATTCAATGCTTCCGATCTATCAATAATGTCTCTGACATATTTGAGACGAAAATCCGTCTCAGGGATTGTTTATTGTATTAAAAACAATAACAAAATTCCAAAATTGTCGACAGACTTTCCGTCTCACAAATACATTGAGTGGAGCCAAATGAGTAGGACAAAAATGTTCAGTATATTGGTAAAAGACGTTTCTCAAAATACATCAGTAACAAAAGGTCCCAGACACGTACGCGGGCAAGACACTGGATACAATTTGGGTGGGCCGGGCCGGGCAGCAGCGAGCAGCGTGGCGACCGCCGGCAGCTGCGTCTCTAGGCCGCTTCGCCTCCATCTTCTCCACTACAAACACCACACACAGTCGACACTCTCTGATACACTTACCAGCAGCTACTACTGTTCTGTCTACCAAAAAGTCATCAAATACAAGCAATCTTTAAATGGCACATCTCTACAAATATCGTTATACAGGGTTCCCCAACATATCTCTCGAACAACAATTGATATTAAAATACGACTTTCACATGCTTAAGAAATAAAAAAAAATGTGAGACAGTCAGAAACTTAAACAAATATTATGTTCAACTCATGTCAACTCATGTCAAAAATCTTGAGTTAAAGGAGAAGCGTTAAATTACAATTTGTGCCTCCGCTGGGAATCGAACCGGGGACCGCCGGCCGCGGTGGCCGATGGGACTGACGCGCTTCAGTCACGGTCTGCACGGCCACTACGGTCGGGGGTTCGAATCCCCCCTCGGGCATGGATATTTGTGCCGTCCTTAGTCTTAGTTAGTTCATAAGTAGTTTGTAAGTTTAGGGACTGATGACCCCGCAGTTAAGTCCCTTAAGCTTAACAAACATTTGAACATTTTGTAAGTTTAGGGACTGATGACCCCGTAGTTAAGTCACATAGACTACACAAACATTTGAAACATTTTGAACATGGCAAAGGAGGAACACAAACGCTCACGTTAGGAGTAAGTCAATGCAGCTAACTGTCGAACTGATTCAGTAGCACTCTGACATTTATAATTTCTAGGACGATTTACTAGCATATCTATACAAGCAGCAACAAATGAATTCGTGTTAAAATGTTGATCAGTTTGAAAGATAACGAGAAAATAAGCTATGTATCTGATAAACTACACTATGCATTAAAGGGTTAAATCAATTTTCTCTCCACAATACGAACTTCAAGACTCCTCATTTTCCCCTGCATAAATACGTATCTATATTACCTAGGCTCTCCAAAAGTCAATGGTATTCCAGGAATGAACGTTAATGGAAATGATTCCGCCTTTTACCTCAGGTACAGGTGATATAAATATCAAATAATAAAACAATGTCTAGAGACATATTTTGGCTCTATATATATAAAAGATGTAGACTTGAAAGCAGGATTGTTCCCATACACTCCCATTGCTGGGGTGCTATTTCGGTAATGGAGTGACTCGGCAAAGTTGATACGTATTTATATAGGGAAACATGAGGCAGTTTGTGTTATGGAGGGAGAGGGCATTAAGACAGTCATGGTCTTAGTAGGTATAGCGCTTCCCTAGTAAGCATGAGGTCCCGTGTTCAAAATTGTTCAAATGTTAGTTAAGCTTATGGGACTTAACTACGGGGTCATCAGTCCCTAAACTTACAAACTACTTATGAACTACTTACGAACTAGGACGGCACAAATATCCATGCCCGAGGGGGGATTCGAACCCCCGACCGTAGTGGCCGTGCAGACCGTGACTGGAGCGCCTCAGTCCCCGCGGCCACCGCGGCCGGCTCCCGTGTTCAATCCCGGCCGCAGCATAAATATTAATTGAATGCCTTTCCTTCAATTCTATATCTTTGATATATATCAAAACAAATATGTTGGCTCATTGATTGATTTGATACAAACTTACACTTTTTAATGGATGCCCCATAGTATTCTTTATACAATCAATAGCATGAAAGTCGAAAAAATAATGACGTTGGTTACATCTCATCCCGAGAAATTGAGAAGCGAAGTTGCAGCTTGAAATAAAAGAAGCGCGCAGCTAGCGTGCGGTTACGGCAGCGTGATGTCCATGTTTAAGCCTCGGGATTTGCACTGACTTTGCGCTTCATTTATTTCAAGTTCCAACTTCGCTTCTCAATATCTCGTGATGTAATTGACGTACTGAAATTTAAACATCATTATTTTTGCGGTTTTTCATACTGTTGATTGCATAACAAATAATATTTGGCAGCCATTAAAAAACATTAATTTGTATTGAAAATAATATTTGTTCAAGTTTCAGAATGTCTCACAGTATTTTTCTTTCGTAAGCCCCTGTCATAAGTTCATTCCTATGAAAGTCATATTTCAGTATCTATTCTTGTTCCAGAGGTATCTAGGGAGTAAAGTTTAAGTGGCCATCCTGTATAAATTCGTGAAAATTGAAGTACCGATTTTTAATATTAATTATACAATAATATAATTCGAAAGAAGCTTTGCTATACATGTGCATAATATAAAAATCTTGTATGTACACAGACTTTAAGAGAGGTTAAAGGAAGTAGACGTTTTCATATAAAGGGTGTATAGACGACATTACCCTGTGAAAGGTACAGGTATAGTGCGAGACCCATCTAGTGGTAAAATGGAACAACTACAAGGTCGACATATTGTCAGAAGTGGAAATCAAAATATCGCAGCAAGGAAAAAAATACATTATTTCTTGGCGTTATATAAATACATGATCACAAAAATTGAAGTACCAGTCCTTCAATATAAATTATATAAACGAGGATAATAGAAAAGGGATTTGCCATTGATGTGAACAAAACAGAAATCGTGTGTGTACTGAGCCGTTAACAGCAGTTAAAGGAAGTGGGCGTCTTCATATCTAAAGGGAGTAATAAACGACACGCCATCAAGGGTATGGTTCTAACATAACAGCAGAGGAAACCTTGGCGTGTAACAGTAGGCTGTGTAATATATTTCATAATATAGTGCCGGATGTACTGAAATTATATTTTACCAAGCAAACTTTATAGATTGCGTTGTCTCTCTATAACTGTATATACTTTTCATTCCAGTCTCGTCTGCTGAATTGTTTATTTTCTACGTTTTTGGGTGTTGCAAAGATGTGTTAAGTGCAACGATCATGGTAATCTACAAAGGTGTTTAGGGAAGTTCAACAGAAAGCAAATAATATTCAATTATTACAGTAAACAAAGTAAATTGAATCTGAACCAATTATAGGAAAGGACTGAAGGTAATTACGATTGCATCGAAAAGTGGAGCTGAGGTTGATCAGATATTGGTGCCAACTTTGTTACTACTTGTACTTATTTGTAAGACCATAAAATTTTTTACCGCAATAAAAATAAAAATTGTTTTTATGTGTTTAAAATTGGAAGTATCTAAATAAATTTTACGAAGATATAATCACATTATAGGTGGAACCATTTAGGCCCATATCTAATAATCAATCAGTTATCATCAGATCATTCTTATAGTCACTAAGCTTTTTTATTCTCATATAGCAGTAAATTTTCATCTGTCAATCTTCCTCTCTGTTTACACCATTGGTTCATCCATCTACGCTTCCTCATTTCCTTACATCATCGCAACGACAGGCCAAAAACCAAAAAAAGAGCTGACTGCAGCATTGGCCATGTTTGCAAGTTTGAGATTTTGACACTAATATTGGAGCAACATTGGTTCGCTATCTGTGGGAACCATCAATATATTGTACAATATTATTAAAGTCTACAGACCACGAAGGGACATTTTGATTCCGCGGTGATGTGGAGATTAGCAGCAATTAAGTCGACACCAGAAAGCTACCGTGAGTATAAAAGCTGCCGCTCTTAGTGGTTCTACGCGCAGCCACGAACAGTGCCCTTTCAATAGCGTAGCAGCCGGCGCCATATCTGAATTCTACATGCACCGATGTCGTATGTTAATCTACCAGTCTACATATGACCTGATCGATAGTTCAAGAAATACTGCTGTGCCGCACTCTGCTGGAGAACACTTGATCTTGTACCCAGTGGCGTAGCTATGTCACCGAGGGCCCCGGGGCAAAAATGACATTGGGGCCCTCTTTACACTAATACTGTACAGATGCAAAACTACTTCATCATCAGCTCCTTACTGCCCACTAGAAGACATAATAAGGCAAACCTAAATACTACTAAGTAAATTATTATGTGTCATACAGCAGATAATATTTAATCGTACTCTCTAATATAAGTGTGAAAGTTTATTTGTTTGTTATGCTTTCATGCAAAAATTACTAGCTGATTTGGATGAAATTTTGCAGAGGGCTAGATACAGAGCTGGACCTGGGTAGGACATACAGGTGAAAATGCCCCATGGGATATTTTTCGTCAGCGGTATCAGCGGGCGGACTGTTGTCAGTGCCAACAACTCACGCTCGCTAAACTACTGCGCTGTTAGCTCATTTCGTTGATAGCCCAGTCAAAGAAGGAAAATAGGGGAAATATTCGTGTAGGATGGTTTCATCAAAAGTAATTTGCCGGATTTTGTTTGATTAAACACTTTGGATTGACCGTGCCCCTACCAGGCTTCTTGATGTTAGTGTCTGGCCAGGAAAAAGTAATAAGTAAAGTAACTAAGTCGATATCTTCGCTTATTATCGTGACAGTGGGGTAGAGGGCAGCGTCTTGATGCACAATTCACTATTGAGACAAAGTAATTATTACATGAAACATCTGATCCGCGAATGTAATTAAATCTTTAAATGTCAGAATAAACAAATAGTGTGCGGGTAGAGACGTACCTTAAAAGATTGTGTGAAGTGCTAGATTCTCACCATTTCTTTAAAACACAGTGAAGATGTATGTTTTTCACATAGACGAACTGAGCAGAATGTGGCGGAGGGTATAGTGTTAATATGAACGTAAATTGAAGAGCGAATAGTTCTTATGGTATGGGAAGGCGCCATTCCCAGAAAAAAGACACAGAATGCCGAGTTCATTTCCCGCCAACCATTGCCAAGTAGTGTGTAGAAAAGTAAGTAGGTATTACTTTCAGTATTAACGCATTTGTGGAAAATAAACATGCCTGTTTCATGGCGCAACGCATTTTGTGGAAAATGCGCACTCTCCAAGTGTGTCTGCGCAGCACGTCATCTGTGATTTATGAGGTGCACTGTGGAAGGGTCGGTATAACTTTGTAAAACACCTTGTAATTTCCTATTGCGACGTAATGGGGTAGACAGAGTGGAGGCTTGCTTTCTCGCTATTCGTTTTGCAGGCGCACAAAGAACGGCACTGCCTGACCATTCCAGCGGTCTGCCCTTTCCCGCACCTTCTGCCCTCCAACCCCCCCCCCCCACCACCCCTTTCTGCTGTCACCTGTCACATCCCCACAACAAATCATATTCCCAGTACTGTTCTACTGTACTTATACATTTAATATTTTGTCTTAGTCCATTCTATTCAACAATAACTATATTAACATATTGGCTGCCAAAGGTATACTCGAGTTACCGACCCCCGGAGATCATTTACTTTACTGCTGTCGGGTTGGTCACTGTGTCTTCGGTGGCGGAGTGGTCAACGCGTCTGTCTAGCAAGCAGAAGATCCTGGGTTCGAATCCCGGTCAGGCACAAATTTCCATTCGTCACATTTTGATATTCCATCTAAACCTAGTACAGCGAAGCCATAACTGATGGCAAATTGCGATTTATTTCAACTAAAATATTATATACAGTATAACGTCTATTATCCAAAGTAATTTGGGGACATGGATATTCGGAAAACCGGTTTATTCGGATATTCGAATTGTACACTTCTATTTGCCAATAAGAAGTACTGTACAGTAAATGTATTTATACTGTATTTGGAGGAGCGCTATCCTTCATACAGTGCCGAGCCGGCACTCCGCAACACTTGGAAGACGCAGCTGTTGCTGTGAGCAGCTTTGATGTTGCCGCTACTTCTGCCGACTGAAGTGTGCCGATTGTTGGACACATTGACTGGCAGCTTCGCCTGTCAGCAGTGTGTCTTGTGAAGGCTCCATTAGAAGCATTGTTCTGCCACCCGGTGGTCCATTGCGGCTACTGTGGGAAACTTGGTTAGAGGGAAAGGGGATATGATGCACGATAGGGTGGGAGAGTAAAAAAATAAATAAATAAAAATAAAATAAAATAAAAATTTCGTCGCTCACAAGGGCCGAGGGGCCCCTGGAGCTCGGGAGCCCCGGGGCACTGCCCCGCCTAGCCCTATGATAGCTACGCCACTGCTTGTACCGCACACTGTGTTGTGACATTCCTGACAAAGATATTACAATTCTGCATTATGTATCAGTTCAGGCTGGCGAGTTAGTAGATAGCCTCAGGACTCGGGACAAATAGTAAGTTCTATCCTGTCAAACGCTCGTGAAGTGAATATACTCACAGAGAAACTTCGAGAGACTTCGTTGTACACTGAGGTGACAAGCCATGGGATTGTAATATGCACCGTACAGGTGACGCCAGTATCGTGAACACAACTAAAATGGCGATGTACTGCCACAGCTGTTGTCAATACTGCGGAATTCGTGTGAAATGTTTCCAGCGTGATTATGACTCCAGAAAGGAAATCAACATATTTTGATAACGGAATTATAAATGGAGCTATGCGTGTGGGACATTTCATTTTGGGAATCCTGAGGGAATCCCTAAATCCACAGTGTCAATAGTGTACCGAAAATATCTAATTTCAAGCATTTCTCTCAATGACCGAGAGCAGCGGAGTTTGTTTAGAGTTATCAGTGCTAACCGACAAGCACCAAAGCACGGCCACTGCACGAAACAACAACAACAGAAATCACTGTAAGACATATGATAAACGTATCCATTTGGACAGTGCAGTTTAATTTGGCAGTCTACCAACTTGAGTGCCTTCGTAAACAGCACACGATCACCTGCAGCGCCTCTTCTGGCCTCGTGACTGTATGTGATGGTACCTAGATGTCTGCTCTGATGAGTCTAGAGCCGATGGAAGGGTCTGAGTGTGCCCCATGAACACTGTTGTCAACAAGGAACTGTGCAAGCTAATGGTAGCTGTGCAATGGTGCAGGCTGTTCTTACTGAACCGATCATTGACTGAAAATAGTTACATTTGCCTACTGGGAGACCACATGCAGCCGTTTGTGGACATTATGTTCCCAAACAACGATGGACTTTTTATGGATGTTGGTGCGCCATGTCATTGGGCTACAATTGCTCATAGCTGATTTACAGAATATTCGCGACAGTTCGACCCACACAGTCGGATATAAATCCCGTTTAACATTTATGGGACACCATCTAGAGGTCATTTTCCACACAAAATCCTACACTGGCTACCCTTTCGCATTTATGGTCGCCTGTAGAAGCAGCATAGTTTAATATTCCTCCAGAGACTTCCAACTGTTTGTTGAAACCCCAGAGATACTGCACTTTGATAGGCAAAAAGAGGTGAGGCATGGTATTACGAGGTCTTTTTTTTATTATTATTCTTTATTATGGCTTTTGGTTGCAGTGACCTTACAGCCAGCAGTTATTACAGTGGCAACATTGGAATATAATTGAAAATCTTACAATGCATATCACAATATTAAGAGTTATCTAACATCATACTGCCTTACAATAAAGTGAGAAAAATCACATTTGTAAGATAACATATAAAACAATACATATTTCTCTGTACTATTGACAGACATAATACAACGGAAGTGCAAAAAGCACAAATCAAAATGAGAGTTGCAAGGACATGATGAAAGTCGAGATATAAAATACAAAATTACTCCTCCAGTTTCAAGCTGTGCTTGTTCAAGATAAACATGAGAGCTCTTAGATTAGAGCTGGATTCCGGTGACTTTTAGGTAGTCCGTGAGTAAACTGTACTTAAACTGTCGACTCGACGAAGTAAGACAGTAACACTTGTGTATTCTGTAGAATACTCTTTGTGGACCGTGTATTTGGTGCATGCCAGTATAATGTGGTTGAGATCCGCCCTGCCGTTGGATTTTTGTCGCAATGTCGAGAAATGATGATTTTTAAACGGAGTAGGTGGGGAGGTAAATTACGAGGTATAACATGATGTTTGTCACCTTAGTATAATTTTAGGCAACATCCAGGCAAAACAGCAACTACACTGGTCAAAACAATTAGGGTATCAGCTGAGATGTCTATCATCTGAAGTATTGTCATCAGCAGAATGAAATAAAATGGTTCGACGTCTTTCGGTCGGTTCTACAGAGTGTAAACAAACACATTAAGGTAACTGACATAGTGGTAATAACAGAAAATTGCTGCAAAGAGTGTTGTTTCTTTACTCTACCAATCGAATTACACAAGCATTTGGGTTCAGATAGTATAGTGAACAGGTAGTGCAATGCAACAACAATTCGAAGTCATGGCACGGAGATTAGTAGGAAGGGTGGAACGGGACGGAGGTGGCTGCAGCTACTGGAGTGTCCCAAAGTGTAATTTCCAGGATCTACACGCAGCTTCAGACAAGTGACGAGGTTAAAAGAAAGCAAGGCCAATGTCGTCCACGTCTAACATGATCAGGAGATGACGTTATCTCTGGTTAACAGCCCGTCGAGACAGGAGGCTAAATACAAATTAACTGCAACGCACTCTCCAGGCAGCAACAGGACGCGTAATATCAACACAAACAGTCCGAAATCGCATTCGGGAAGTGGGCACTACGCACGGAGACCTATTGGTGTGTGTCCCATTAAAACCACGACACCGTTTAGCTAGAAAAAACTGGGCGGAGGAACATTACGATTGGAGTTGAAACGAATGGCGCCAGATTCTGTTCACAGAGGGATCAAAATATTGTTTTCATCCGGACAACAGCAGGTTCCTCATCTACATCTACATCTACATCTACATCTACATACATACTCCGAAATTCACCGTAAGGTGCGTGGCGGAGGGTACACTGTACCACTACTAGGCATTTCCTTCCCTATTCCACTCCCAAATTGAACGAGGAAAAAAAGGAATGCCTATATGCCTCCGTACGATCCCTAATTTCTCTTATCTTGTCTTTGTGATCTTTACGCGAAATGAACGTCGTCTTTCTTCCAGCGATCCCCAATTGAGTTGCCGGAGCATTCCGTGACACTCGCGCATTGGTCGAACCTACCGGTAACAAATCTAGCTGCTCTCTGAACCGCCTCTATGTCTTCCTTCAAACCGATCTGCTGCGGATCCCAAATACTTGAGCAATACTCAAGACGTGGTCGTACAAGCGTTTTATACGCGGTCTCCTTTACAGGTGAAGTACATCTTCCCAAAATTCTCCCAATAAACCGAAGTCGGCTGTCTGCCTTACTCACAACTGTCCTTACATGCTCGTTCCATTTCATATCGCTCTGCAATGATACGCCTAGATATTTGAACGACGTGACAGCATCAAGAAGCTCACTACTAATGCTGTATTCGAACATTATAGGATTGTTTTTCTACTCATGCGCATCACCTTACATTTTTCTACATTGAGAGCTAGCTGCCATTCTTCGCACCAACTAGAAATTTTGTCTAAGTCAACATGTACGCTATTACAGTCAGTTACAGACGACACCCTCCCATACACCACAGCATCATCAGCAAACAGCCGCAAATTACAACTTACTCTCTCCATCAGATCATTTATATAAATAGAAAATAATAGCGGTCCTATCACACTCCCCTGGGGCACGCCTGACGATACACTCGTCTCTGATGAACACTCGCCGTCGTGGACAACGTACTGCGTTCTATTACTTAGGAAGTCTTCCAGCCAGACACAAATCTGTGAGCTTCCATAAGCTCGTATCTTCGTTAGCAGTCTGCAGTGTGGCACCGCGTCGAACGCCTCTTTGAAGTCGAGAAAAACACAATCCGCCTGTTGCCCTTCGTCCATGGCTCGCAAGGTGTCATGTGAGAAAAGGGCAAGCTGAGTTTCACATGAACGATGTGTTGAACGATGAACGTGCTGATTCATGGAAAGAAGCTTTTCCGTTTCAAGGATATTTACTATATTCGAACTGAGAATATGCTCCAAAATTCTAAATGAAACTGATGTCAACGATATTGGCCTGTAATTGTAAGGTTCAGTTCTCTTTCCTTTCTTATACACGGGAGTCACCTGCGCTTTTTTCCAATCACTAGGAACTTTGCGCTGAATTAAAGATTCGCTATAAATGCAAGCTAAGTAGGGGGCCAACGCCGCAGAATAGTCTTTGGAAAACCGAACTGGTATTTCATCCGGACCAGCAGACTTTTTCGTATTTAGCTCTCTCAGCTGCTTCTCTACACCGGAAATACCTATTGCTATGTCCCCCATTTCGGAATTAGTACGTTGATCAAATGATGGTATATTTGTGCGGTCCTCCTGCGTGAAAGATTTCTTAAAGGTTAAATTTAGAACTTCAGCTTTCCGTTTGCTTTCTTCTATTACTGCCCCGGAATGATCAACTAGTGACTGGACAGTGGGCTTTGATCCGCTTATCGATTTTACATAGGATCAGAATTTTTTCGGGTTCTCGGAAAGATCTTTTGCTAAGGTATGGCTGTGATAATTATTGTATGCTTCACGCATCGATCTTTTTATAGACGCACGAATCTCTACTAACTTTTGCCTGTCATCATTTGCGTGTTCTTTTTTGAATCGAGAGTGCAACAGCCTTTGCTTTCTCAGCAGCTTTCTAACATTATTATTATACCACGGTGGATCTTTTCCATCCTTAATCGTCTTTACTGGCACATATTTCTCTAACCCTTTATTAACAATGCACTTAAATTTAGTCCACAATTCCTCTACATCCATAGTCCCGGAATTAAACGATGCCCATTCATTTTCTAAGTGCGATCGTAACATTCGCTTGTCGGCTCTTCCCAACAAAAACAAAAACAAAAACATCCGGAGAGAATACTCGGAACAATCCGACGTACGCGCAGAAACATCACCATATCATGGTGGTGACGAATTTGGGCAGGAGTCAGTATTGGCGCTTTGACTGGTCATAGGTATAGAAACGAGATCCTTCAACCTTTTGTCGTGCCCTACGCTGGTGCCATAGGAGATGGGTTTCTCATGGTGGACGATAACTCGGGTCCCCATAGAGCTGTACTGGTGGTCATCATGCTTGAAGCTGAAGGAATTGAACGAATGGAGTGGCCAGCTTATTCACCGGCACTGGGATGCACTTGGCAGACGTATTCCAGCCAGACCAGCACCTCCCACAATGGTTGCAGGGCTGGATATTGCACTCATGTAAGAATGGCCAAATATCCGCCAAGAGGTGATTAATAACGTCATACTGTCGATGCCCAGCAGGTGTGCAACTGTACTGGTCGTCCGAGGTGATCACACACCATATTAGAGGCATGACTTTTTCACTATATGGTAACCTCAAGGCGCGTCGCTCTAAGTAAACGCCATGTCAACCACAAGTAAAGAGTTGAGATAGCAAATATCGTACTGAATCAACACGAATTATAATTGTAACCAATATCTGAATAATCTGTATAACGTGTATGATATCTCTCCTGATCCCCTAATTGTTTTGAGCAATGTACAAGAAAAGTGTTATGTTATAATATAGCAGAAAATGTCAGTTGTTTTTTACTTATTCTGAATGAGCGCTACACTTGACAAGTGATCCATAGCAATATGTTTGTTAGTGGTCACATATCATCTAGTACCTCCCTTGGTCGTCGTCAGAATCCCTGTTTACCTTAACCAGTGCTAGCTCGGCAGATCAGTGTTTTACGTTAACAAAATTCATTTCTATAGCACATTATGACACTTTTTGGAAGCTGAGAAATTTGGAATCGATGTCATTAACGCTATGGCACCTTCATACTATAATATCACATAGACAGTCGGTTGTATCCACTGACAGCAGAACAACTGATGACGAGAGACATTTTTGACAACATTGTGGCAAGAGAAGTATGTATGGAGCTTCCTAGAAGGAAAACTACATTAAAAATTATAGAAATTTTGGATTGGCTATGAAGAAAAGAGCGATGGCAACAGCTGAAATCCTTGCAGCGAATTAAAACAGAGTAGCACCTTACCACGAATATTCAGAAATAGGTTACTAGAAGCAGGATTGTGATGCATAATTCACTGCTGAGGCAATATCTCACCCACAGCGAGACTTGTAGGATATACAGCCACAATCAAATGGGACACTGAGTATCATTCTTCAAAGATGAGTCTCCCTTCTGCCTGTGGCGGTCAGATCAACGCCAAACCGTCTCAAGTAGTTTTGGTGAAAGGGCACAAGCTGGAGCGATCCTTGGTGTCAATATTTTACCAACCCCAAAAAACACGTGTTGGGAAAAATTATGAATATGACAAGAAGGCTGATTTTATAACTGTTGAGTTTATCTAAATTGTCGCCAGTATGTAGTAGGAATGGGAACACTACTGTCAAATTCTTTCTGATCAGAGCACCAAATTGCATATTGCAAGAGGATAATACGATATTTAACACATCAGTTAACACCACACCTTGAGGATTTTAGGGATCCTTGACTGGCTTGCCCAATTTCCTAATTTGTGACCGCTTAAAGAATGTGTGTGATCTGATAGGAATACATTCATACCATCTCCAGTCAGAAATGCCTTGCTGATGTTGATGATGAAATCTGTTTCAAATGAAATCAAAGTTTAATCGTTTACTGTCAGTTAGGAACTAAATTTCCATTAATCTTGATAAATATCGAACTGGTGTCTACATGCTGTACAATTTTCCATTTACATTAGTGTTGTATTAGATAAACATTGCATGCTGCCAAGCTAGAAAATAACAAAGTTTCAGAAATAATGCTGCACGTCCACTTCAGACAAATGGTGTGAAACAGAACCCCATCAAAACATCTTTGGGTGTTTGTACGTTGTAGATGATTTTGTTTGACCATACGTCCACAGTATCCATATATTTTTAAATGAAGATATTGCCATGAACTCTGTTGCTGTTGTTGTGGTCTTCAATCCGCAGATGGATTTGGTACAGCTTTCCACGCTACTCTGTCCTGTACAAACCTCTTCATTACATTTAATTATGTTGTAAGCATACCTTGGCTACATACTATATATACTAAAGGCTCTAAGGAGAAATGAGACTTTCTAATTGAAATGGGGAGGGGGGAGGGAGCGATTGATTCACAGTGGCAGTAGTCGGATTTTGTTTTTAGATATATGTAGCTCCAGACACATCAGGCTTAAAACATCATTCCGTTATTAGTAGAATATCTCTCACGGCTGTAATTATACTATGCTTAGTAGTTCATTATTCATGCCCTTCAAAAATCCTAAAAAGTCACCTGTTAATGATGATCTACTTTTAAAAGCAGTGAAATGTGAGTAGTTCGAATGTTGCTTCCTAGGGTCAGATAGATTGATTAGTATCTGTCTCTTCGACACAATAAATGTACCATGTATCCAACATTTCTGGTTGATGGAATGTTACAACATCTCATTTCTGTCAATATTCCCAAATAATATTAATTACGAGTGTCACAATGTGTCTACAATCAATAGTGGCAGCATTATTAATAGGTGTCCTTGATGTCAGGATGCTAAATGATCAGTTAGCGTATACACGGTGTAAACTGCAAATTCCTTAGATGGGGGCAATTTACTCAATCACCTTTGTAATTAGACATAGTTTTGATAAGTGTTACATATACAGTATACATACAATATGTGATCAAAAGTATCTGGACACCGCAGAAACATACGTTTTTCATATTAGGTGCACTGTACTGCCACCTACTGCCACATACTCCATATCATCAACATCAATAAACATCGTGAGAAAGCAGAATGAGGCGTTCCGCGGAACTCACAGACTTTGAATGTGGTCAGGTGATAGGATGGCACTGTGTCAGAAGTCTGTATGTGAGATTTCCGTTTTCTTAAACATCCCTAGGTCCACTGTTTCTGATATGATAAGTGAAATGGGAATGCAAAGAGATACTTATAGCACGAAAGCATGCAGGCCAACCTGGTCTGTCGACTGACAGAGACCGCCGACAATTTTGAAGAGGGTCGAACAGTGTAATAGGCAGGCATCTGCCCAGACCATCTCACAGAAATTCCAAACTAGACCAAAATACACTCCAAGTAGTGTGACAGTTAGGCGGGAGAAGCTGCATATAAACAACACATATCGCAGGTCAATGCCAAACAACGCCTCACTTGGTGTATGGAGCGTAAACACTAGACGATTGAACAATGGAAAAACGTTGTGTGAAGTGACGAATCACGGCAGACAATGTGGCGGCTCGACGACAGGGTGTGGGTATGGCGAATGTCTGGTGAAGGTCTTATACGATGGTGTGGTCGTGTTTTCCATGGAGGGGGCTTCCACCCCTTGTTGTTTTGCATGGCGCTATCACAGCATACGCCTGCACTGGTGTTATAACCACCTTCTTGCTTCCCACTGCTGAAGAGCAATTCGGAGATGGTGATGGCATTTTTCAACACAATCGAGCACCTGTTCATATGGCGCGGCCTGTGTCGGAGTGGTTACACGACAATTACATCCCTGTAATAGACTGGCCTCCACAGGGTCCTGATTTGAATCCTATAGAACAGCTTTGGGATGTTTTGGAACGCAAACTTCGTGATGGGCCTCACCGACCTACATCGATACTCTTCTCAGAGCAGCATTCCGTGAAGAATGGACTGCCATTCTCCAAGAAACCTTCCAGTACCGTATGCCTGCGAATGTGGATTCTGTCATGAAGGCTAAGGGTGGGCCAACGCTTTTGATCACATAGTGTACGTTTCCATAGTTTTAGAGGACATGTATTAGACCATGTGGTTACGGCTGGTCCCTGCAGCGTCCTGCTGGCGACTCTTGGCAGAGGCTTCCTTGTCGAGAGCTTGCAAGGCGACTCTTTAGACAGCAGCCCGTACTGGCAGTAGAAGAGCAGTGGCCTGGTGGCTGTGGCACAACCAATACAAGTGTGGCAAGGAGGACACAACGGTGGCACTGCTGCCTGCTGCGGCACAACAACAATTATCCTCGCATTTCGTTCTTAAAAAATTGCGCACCAGTCCTATTCTTGTCACAGTGTAGGTTGTTGGAGGGAAATTCTTTCACCATTGGCTATTACCTTAACCTAATACTGTCTTGTGTGTGGCCTCTAGTGGTTGAATTTTAAGAAAAACAACGTTCTGAACAACTAATATCAGTGTAATTTATTTAAATAATTCACTGTGCTAATTGTTGAACATCTCATGTTTACATATGTCTATGGATAATGAATTTGGAAATATGGTATTTTGAATACTGGGAGAAATCATAAAATTGTAACAAATACTTACAAATTTGTAACTAATTACCCCAAAACTATAATTAGCAGTAGAATATAGTCACATACTGGAGTGCCAATGATAAAGTGCTTGAACAACCATGACAACATTTTTGCAGGCAATAATTGTAAGTAATATAAATGGGATGTAAATACATAGGGAACCATTACATTAAGATAATTGTATTAACACACTAGTAATTGTGCTAGTAGCTAAGATAGGGTCACAAATTATAGTCATAAGCTAATTGAGATGACATATGCTACTGTACCACAACCTGTAAGATAATGCTGTCTTAGAATTGCCTACCATTCCTATGTCCCCCACTTGGCCAGATGAAGTGAAGGAGATTTGATTGTGGCAACTCTAGTCATAAATAGTGGTAATGAACACAATGCTAAAAGCTTCTAGCAGCCACATTATGTAGTGGGTCATAAATTAGACCTATGTAAATATTATGAAATATCAAAAGGGGACTATTCAGAATGGAGAAGAGGAAATGTGGCAATTGATAGATATTCAAAACAAAGTTCTATATCTTATGTAAATAACCAATGCGAGCACAAGTGAGCATATCCGTTGTGATAGGGAGTGGGACACATGATCTTGGTAAGTGCAGTTGGATGAGATAGAGTGACCTTGTAAGTGACAGGTGATGTTTGCTTACTATGGGCCAGAATGGGATTTGTACCACTACTTCCAAACATTAAAAACAAATTGAAGAATTTCTGAATGATAACTCCTTCAATTCAATAGATGAATTTTTTACATATAAATTAGTAAATTTAAAAAAATAAAGTGAAATAAAACCAAATTAAAATAATATCATATAATATTATCTTTTACTAAACTGACATGTTACACATCATTGTGATATCCCTATTCATGTTCTATGGCACAAGTATTAATCTAATCTAATCATGGGTTTCTGCTTTCTGTACTCAATTTGTTTTTCGAGAAACCTTCTACAGTTCTTTGTAGTTGTAACACTGTGTGTTTCGAACTGTACTGACACTGCCTTATGCTGTGAGATTCATGTGTAAGACCAAACAACATGACAGATTCAGGACCCTCTGGTGAACTACTTGCTAGTCTTTACTTAACTATCATGTATAAATTTTATTTGGAACGACCTACAAAGTTCCGCTGTAAACCATTAAAGAAATCTCAGAGAGGAAAGTTCCTTCATAATAATAACTGTTGTCATAATGAGGAACCGAAATCTGGCAAATATGTAGAATACAGGAAATGTTACAACAGTTGAGACTGTGCCCGGGTCGGTAGCTTTGGGGCAAGATGCAGTGGGCTATTTCTGTGTGCCAGCAGGCTGGTACAATTCAAACTTATACAAGAGTGGGGTGCTAATCAGCTTTTAGAAGGCCTAGTCGCGTCACATAAGCGATATTTTGTCAGATCTTTCGAGAAAGAATATAAACTGTCATTCGCTGCCTCATCTTGTTATAAGTATTGCTTGCCGTGCTGGTTAACCGTTCATTACTTTGAAGAGAGATCAGCAATGTCACACAATCTCATTCAGTGTTTCGTTCGCATGGTGACGCAACTATTTTGTGGTATGATAGCAGACCAACACCGACAGGAGTACCGGTAATTTAAATATCTCCCTCCCTCCCCCCCGCCCCCGTATTATTTAGGTCTACTTTTCATAATTCACCTTTACCTCACCAATAAACTCCCTTGGATATATTTGTGTAGCTGTGTCTGTTGCGTTTTAAGAGGGTTTAATGTCAGTTACACTCTTATTTCAAAATATATCTCAAGTCTTTCTTTTTCTTTACGTCTAATTTCTCTTTTTATTTCTGAGGTGAATTCCCAACATCTAGCCTCAGTATCCACACAAATGACGGGACCCTAAAGGCAGGAATGTAATCAAAGCGTTACAAGGTACTTACAGAAAACTGGACTGAAACACATACTGTAAAATAATGAGGTGTTGACCCAAACTTTGGCAACCACTTACACTACCTTAACCACTGGTAGTCTCCTTTCACTGATGCACACAATGAGAGACAAAGCTTACGACTACTCCACTCAAATGTTTCCATTGGAATTACGACTGAGACATGGATCTGCAGTTAGAGATTGAACTGTTTGCGCCCAGAATTTAGGGATGGGCGGGGAGGGGAATAATTAGGAAGAAACTGATTTACCACACAGATAATCAAAACTAAAAACTAGAGAGAAGGTTTTAAATCAAAGAGCGATACACTAGCTTAGCAAGAAGACGGATACACAAGCACTCCATCACTGTCCTGGTAGATTATACTGTGTGCTGAATCACAACTCCAACACGGTACCTTTACCTTTTGAAGGGAAAAGCTTCAACAACTGAACACAAATCATGACCGATCCTCACAATTTTACTTCCGGCAGTACCCCATCTCCTGTGTCCCAAACGTCACGAAATTTCTCTTGCAAAACTTGCAGGACTACCACTCATCGAATAAACCATATTGGAGACATTGCTTAACCACATCCGGGGAAAGAAAATTACACTCTGAATGGGACTGCGCATTGATATGGAAAGATTAAAACTGTGTCCGGGACTTGAACCAGGCCTCTGGAATTTCGTAGACACGTGCTCCACCGACAGAGCATGAGTCTGTTCTCACAACTTAAAGTACCGCCAGTTCCTCACCTTCTACCATCCAAATTCACTGAAGTCATACGAAAGTACTCGAAAGACTCACACTCCTAGAAAAAAAGAATATTGCGAAGACACGCTATCGCCAGAATGAATTATTCACTCTGCACTGAAGTGTGTTCTAATACTTTCTGCAGGTTACAACCGTATGCTAGATCTGGATTCGAAACCAGGGCCTTTGCCTTTCACGGCCAAGTTTTCTATTAACTGAGCTACCTGTGAACACCAAATAGACGATCTGTACAACTTTACTTCCACAGTACATCTCTTAACTTCCCAACTGAACAGAAATTCTGCAAAACTTGAAAGAATTATACTCCTGGAATAAATAATATGGCAATGATGTGACTTAGCCACATCCTGGGAATGTTTCCAGAATGATTTTGTCACTTTACAGTGGATTGTGCGCTTATATGACACGTTATGCAAGTTTAAAGTGTGTTTGGACCAGGACTCGAACCACCATCTTTTCCTTTCGGGGGCAGGTGCCTTAACAACTGAGTCACCTAAGCATGAACCACAGATTGGGTACATAGCTTTACTTCCAACAATACTTATCCCCTACATCCCAAACTTTTAAAGTTCTTCTGTGAAAATTGCACTAGTGGGTGAAAGTACATTCTGAGAACACTTGTTGGTAACAGCCTGGTGGAGGTTTCAATAATGAAATTTTCACTCTGCTTCAAAGTGTGCATTGACATTCTTCCTGGCAGATTAGAACTGTGATTCGGACCGTGACTGTTTGAATCATCCAAGAAGCACGACTCACAACCTGTCCTAAGAGCTTTACTTCCACCAGAACCTCATCTCCAATATTCAAAACTCCCTGTAAGTTCTCCTACGAAACCTGAAGGAATAGCACTTCTGGAAGATAGGATATTACAAAGACCCGGCTTTACCACAGCCTGGCGGATGGTTCGAGTATAATTTTTTCATTATGCAGCTGAATGGGCTAGGAAATGAGGGCTTAATCACAACCTGGTGGATGGTTCAAGTATGAGTTTTTCACTCTGCAGCTGAATGTGCTAGGAAATGAGGTGGACGTGGCAGTATAGCTGTGAGGACAGGTCATCAGTCGTCATTGGATAGCTCAGTCAGTAGAGCAATTGCCAACATAGAACAAAGGCTCTGGTTTCGAGTAAATTTCTGGCACACTAATTTCATCGAAACAAAAGGTTTTCAGATTGTAGCTAGGCCAAGTCTTTAAGTAGAAATTTCGAGATTTTAGAAGCTAAGATAATGCAATTATGGTATAACTAAAGCTGTGAAAATGAGTCTTGAGTCATACCAGGTAGCTAAGTTGCTGGAGCACTTGCAGATGAAAGGCAAGTGGCAGAAAGTTTCTAGCCTCCAATAAGTTCCATATGAGTACACCCTCTGTTGCAGAGTGCAAAATTCGTTCTAGAAACCGTCTCCAGGGTTTGTCTAAAGAATTTCCCACAATATCATTTCTTCTGGGAGTGTTAGTCCAAGAACAACTTCAGCGAATTTTCGGAAAATAAGAGATCATGTTCTGGTGGAAGTAAAGCTGTGGCAATGGATATCTCAGTTGGTAGACCAGTTGCCCACAAATGGAAAATATTCCAAGTACGAGTGTAATTCCGGCGCACAGTTTTAATATGCCAGAAAGTTTCCCATCAGCACTCTCTCCTTTCCAGAGTCAATAAATCTTTCTTGAAACACCCCCCAATCTGAGGCTAAGGCAATGTCTTTGTACTGTGCTTTCTTCAAGGTGTGGTAGGTAGAAGGCGAAAATAAACCTGTGAGAACGACTCGTTAGTCGTGATAAGACTGCTCATGGGCAGAGTACTTGCAAAGGTGCGCCATGCCTCGGATTGCACGGCTACTCCCCGTTTGAGATTTGAGCCCTCCTTCAGGTATGTGGTATGTGTGTGTGTGTGAGTGTGTGTGTGTGTGTGTGTGTGAGAGAGAGAGAGAGAGAGAGAGAGAGAGAGAGAGAGAGAGAGAGAGAGAGAGAGAGAGAGAGAGAGAGAGAGGTGTTCTTAGCACAAGTTAAAGTACTTTGTAAGTCTAGGGACTGATGGCCTCAGGAGTTTACAAAGATTTGAATTTTACGAGGTGTTTGGTTGGATTCCCGGCCTGGCAGACAGTTTTAATCCTCTAGGAAGTTTCATGCGAGTGCACACTTCACTGCAATGTGATTGTGGAGACATCCTCCAGGATGTAGTTAAGTGAAATCTCTGTAATATATTTTCTTTCAGGAGCACTAGTTGCAAGTTTTTCAGGAGAACTTCTGTATAGTCTGAAAGATAGGAAATGAGGTACTGGTGGAAGCAAACCTGTGATATTGTACCTAGGAAGTTCAAGCAGCTGAGATTCCTATTGACATGCAAATGCCTCGTTCTGAGTCTCGGTCTGGCACACAGCTCTAACCTGCCAGCAAATTTCATATCAGCACACACTCAACTGCAGAATAAAATATTCATTCTGAAAACAACACCTGTTTGTCCGTGATGCCGCACCAGTCTTCGTCCTGTTTGGCGACAGTGAGCCGCCTGTTGCATGCTTCACGCGACTACTTCCAGCAGTTACGGAGAGGTACGCGGGAGCCGTAGCCGCATGCAGTGATGCCTCTACAGCTGCGGCACCCACAGCTAGCGCCGAAACCCCTTGCTTTCTGCCTCTGCTTCCACCTGCAACTTGGAGGTCTGATCGGGGAGACAGAGCAGCAAGCAGTGATGTCTCCACTGCTGCAGCACCTGAAGCCGCTGCTGACGCAGCAGGATTCGCTCCACTTCCTCTAGCTGCCATTTGGACGTCTGACGGCAGAGCGGCGCGCAGTGACGCCTCAACCGCTGAGGCACCTGCAACTGCTGACGACGGTGCACGCTTCGCGCCATGTTCTCTAGCTGCCAGGTGGAGGTCTGACGGTGGCACAGCAGCACGCAGTGATGCCTCAACCGCTGAGGCACCTGCAACTGCTGACGACGGTGCACGCTTCGCGCCATGTTCTCTAGCTGCCAGGTGGAGGTCTGACGGTGGCACAGCAGCACGCAGTGATGCCTCAACCGCTGAGGCACCTGCAACTGCTGACGACGGTGCACGCTTCGCGCCATGTCCTCTAGCTGCCAGGTGGAGGTCTGACGGTGGCAGAGCAGCACGCAGTGATACCTCAACCGCTGAGGCACCTGCAACTGCTGATGACGGTGCAGGCTTCGTGCCATGTCCTCTAGCTGCCAGGTGGAGGTCTGATGGTGGCAGATCAGTACGCAGTGATGCCTCAACTACTGAGGCACCTGCAACTGCTGACGATGGTGCACGCTTCGCGCCACGTCCTCTAGCTGCCAGGTAGAGGTCTGACGGTGGCAGAGCAGCGCACAGTGATGCCTCGACAGCCGCGGCACCCGTAGCTGCTGCCGATGCCGCTGGCTTCGGACCGCCACCTCCGGCTGCCTCGTGGGGCTGTGGTCGGGGTGTAGTGATGTGCTCGGATGCTTCCACTGCTTCAGGACGTGCAGTTGCCGGAGGAGACACTGCAGACTTTGTGCCACCACCTCCAGCTGCCACAGGGGTGTGTGTTGGGGTCACAGTGGCAACTGCAACTGCAGCCGCCTCAGCATCTGCTGCTGGCACCGATGTTGCCTCTGCTTTTATTTCTGATGCCGCTGCTACTGGAACTGCCCTCTGACCCAACACTGGTCCTGTTGCAGTTGGCGCCACCACTACCGTTTCTACTGTTTCAGTTGACAATCTAACGGTTTTTTTCATCTTCGGAGCCTCTGTTACTATCTCTGACGCCCCTGTCTCCATCTCTGGTGCCACTGTTGCCCCAGCTGATCCCAGTGTAATCACTTTCTCTGTTGACACTGATGACCCTGCACCCACTCTGTACATCGGTGGTACCCCTGCATCTATTGCTGTTGCTGCTGCTGTAACTGCTTTCTTCATCATGGGTATCCCTGTTCCTATCACTGACGACCCTGTCTCAGTCCCTGGCATCACTGTAGCCCCTGCAGTTATTACTCTTGCTGTTGCTGTTGGGCCGGATACTGTTGCTGCTGTAACTGTTTTTTTCATTACGGGTGTCCCTGCTGCTGATGCCCCAGCATCTGTTGCTGGCACCATTGTAGCCCCTGCTGTTATTTTCGATGCTGTCACTGTTGCTGCTAGGCCTGGTACTGTTGTTGCTGATGTTTTGCCTGATACTGTTACTGCTGCTGCTGTAACTGGTTTTTTCATCACGGTTGTCCCTGCTGATGATGCCACAGCATCTGTTACTGGTACCCCTATAGCCCTTGTTGTTATTTCCGATGTCAAAGAAATCACTTTCACTTCTGAATCTGCCCTATGGGCCCCCGCTGCCCCTGGTGCTCTTGACGAAGGTACTGGTTCTGGTTTTGTCGTTGCTGGTGCCCCTTCTGGTGCTGCCGAAGATTTAGCAGCTGCCTTTGGCGCCTCTCGTGTCCCTGATGCTACTGCTGACGCCACTTCTGCCGTTGATTCCACCAATTGTGCCTCCACTGCTGATGCCGTCGCCGGAGACGACGTCTTAGCACCGCCGACCACGCTGCCTGTCGCTGTGTCTCCCGTAAAGGCAGCCTTCATCCTTTGCAGATACTGACGAAAAGTCAAGCTTATATGTATCCTCAAGTCGAGTATACTAGTGTACTTAATGAGATACTAGATTCGCAAAATCTGTGCTAACTAGCTGTTTCAATCACTTCTTAGAAGCATAGAACCCTTCATAAGTAAGAAGTCTCTGGGAAACTCGACAACCTTAGAACCTTAATTACTAAGCTTATAGTTTTCATGACCAAGTTAACGATATAATCTAGAGTTTAGATGAACTGACAGGTGCCCTTGAATGTTGCACAGACGGATAGGCAAAGTACAAAAGTAAATGTTGAGGAAAACGTTGCAGTTTACATTTATGGAATCTAGGACTGAAGTCACAGAGAAGTTTCAATGGCTCCTGGTTTTGTAGAAGATTGGTAAGTAAAAAAGGTCCGTGTTAAGCAGTGAATAAAGAGTTACACATTCGAACCGCCAATGACAAGTGGAAAGTGTGTACAGCAACAGATAATAGGAGCCCAGTAATGAAAGCTATCCTTCAGAGGTAGGTGACCAAAGAACTGAAACACATGTGCTAGTGGGAGTAGCATCCCCAGCCATTCTCTTTACTATCCTAAGGGTAAGAATCAATTGACCACCCCATTCACGAAGATGTACCTCAAACTTACAAACTTAGTTCACCAGCGCCCAGTCTTCAGGAGGCTGGTCAAGCAGAGGGGAAGGTCGCTTTTATTTATGGCCTTGTTCGTTCACAGCAGAATGACTCAGACACAAAGCTTTCAAATACGCAAGAGACCCCACAATCTTATAAGCCCTACGCCCTGTGCAAATCCATTCCCATCTACTGAGGCTTGAGAGAAATTTAAAGAGCTAATCTCTAGCATCTCCCTATGAATCTCGCCAACAACTTTGGGATTTTTTAAATGTAATAATAATAAATTCGTGTGGCTCATTGGCCTGGTGCAAGTTTTTTCAATTGGACACCACTTAGGCGAATTGCGTGTCCCTAGCCTACTCCAATTATTTAACCGGGAGAAGGGGACCTACAGCTTAACATGGAACCCGAACCACGTGTCGTTTCTGGCGACTCCTCACATCGTTGAAAGGTGAAGGATGGGCTGAAATTCAGACTGAAAAATCCAAGGTCTGATCGTGTTTCGAACCCGTGACCCCTCGGTGTCCAATCGAGCACTTTACCCCAAAACCACAGAAAGCTAACATTTACACATCCAAAATTTTCTGGTTACAGCCAGCGATTAGCCAAGTTACATCAAGCATGTGCAGCATATAGCAATCAAAATGACAAATGGGAACAGAAACGATACTGGCACACCCATGTAGCTGATTTTTCACCTCATTCAAATTATAATTAATCGTCAATGGAGCAACATAGTCAACGACCGCGGGTACACCTATTTTCTCTAGACCCTGTTGGGTTGGCTACCTATTGAACGAATCACTGTCCAGGTCTGCCGAGTGCTGTTAGCAAGTGGGGTGCACTCAGTCCTCATGAGGCCAATTGGGAAGATATTTGATCGAGAAGTAGCGTCTCTGGTCACGAAAACCGACATAATGGCAGGGAGTGTGAGGCGCTGACCGCGTCTTCCTCCACACCACACCCGTTGACGTCTTTGGGCGGAGGATGACACGGCAGCCAATCGGTACCTGTTTGACTTGTCGAGGCCTGTAGGACGAAGTTCACAGTTTACAACTTCACTGAGGAGGGATCATAATGTCCACATGACAGCACCACAGGGTGTAACAACGAGTAAATGTTTTATAAGAGTACCTATCAGTCCACTAGCATGGCGGAAAAGCACGAAGCTGAAGTACTGAAAGTAGTCGTTGTGACACCGTGATGTCAAGTATGCTGAAGAACCCTGGAAACTAGAACATAAGGGTCATCCCCAGCAAGACACAATATCATTTCCTTAAATGGGATGAGGTTTTTGATCCCCAATTGCGTGAAGTTACTTTTTATTACTTACAAATCTTAATGAGTAAACTGTGATAATATTTGACAGTAGATCTGTGGATGTTAGCCCTTTTCCAAGCACTACACAACATTTTAATCATGTGTCTTACTCATAAAGTTTTAATTAGATTTATGTTCCTTGAACTTCGGATTGTTTCGGTATGGAATAACAGAAAACTGAAATAGACAAACATTTAGAAACAGGTTCATCAGACAATGCTCGGACAGCAGTTGTTGTATCAGCCTTTGATTTCGGACGACCGTGTGCTGCAAAGGTGAAGACTCACACACTTTTTTCACTTATTTAATTTTATTTTTTATCTACTGTATCTGTGGAAATTTGGGGAAGATTTGGCTAATTGTAAGATTTGTAAACCGTAAGCCGCAATACAAAAATTCATCGATGCGTGAGTCACACACGTTTGTACGAGTGTAAGTCTTTAACTATGACTTACTACTGCTATTAACCTTATTTCGTTATTGATTACACAACAAAGCATGTTATGCTTCCTTCAATACAGGGTGACATAAGAGAAATGATCAATATGGAGTAATATCACACGAACGATCATCTGAAGCAAAAAGTCAAGCAAACATGGGGCTCTAAAATGTACACCTCCAATGCAATGCACAACTATTCATCTTCGATACTGCAAGCTCTTTCCTTTGTATATATTGAGAGGTGATACTATGAACCAAAACAAAGAAAAAATCCAGGAAACATGAGCTATGTATTTATTAAGATCTATGAGAACTTGTCCCCCTTCTCTTCTGTGAAACACATATATCTGTGAAACAAGTGCTCATAACCATTTGAGATACGCATTTTAGAGCCCTTGTTTACTAGACAGTTTTCTCTTTTTTAAATCCATACCAACACCTCCCAAAATATGGAAAGGAAACAGTTTGCAGCAGAAGAGATTTTTCCATAATATCGAAGATGAAGAAGTGCTAGTAGCTGTTATGTTGCTGTGGCCTTCAGTCCGGAGACTGGTTTGATGCAGCTACCCACTCTTCTCTAACCTGTGCAAGCCTCTACGTCTCAAAATAACTAACGCAGCCCACATTAATTTGATCCTGCTTGCTATACTCGCCTCTTGTCTCCCTCCCCTTCATTTACCTCCAACACTTCATATACGATGCCTTGATGTCTCTGAATGTGACCTGTCAACAGATCCCTTCTTTTAGTCAACGTATCCCACACATTTCTCTTCTCAATTCTATTCAAAACGTCGTTAGCTGCGTGGTTTCCCCATATAATATTCAGCGTTTTTCTGTTGCACCTCCATCCTCTTCGTTTCAACTGCTTATAGCCCACGATTCGTTGATGTATAAGGCTACACTCCAGATAAATTCCTTAAGGAACGACTTCAATAAACATAAATTTATATTCGATATTAGCTGATTTTTCTTCTTCACATCTTCACAAATACGTTTCCTTCCATTGTCACTCTACATTTTGTATACTCTCTGCTCCGCCATCATAATGTTTTACTCCCCAAATAGCAAAATTCATCAACTACTTTTAATGTTTCATTTCCTAATCTTATTCCCTCGGCATAGACTGTTTTAATGGGACTACATTCCGTTACCCTTGTTTTGATCTTATTAATGTTATTCTTACGCTCTTCTATCAAGCCATTTTCCTATTCATCAACTACTATTCCTAGTAGCAAACGCTACTTGTGGAATCGCTCGAGGCTCTAAGGTCACGCGTTGTTGGATATCCGAAACCATTGCAAAGCCTAAGCCTTTCAGGGCTATCATTCTCAAGGAAAGTCGGCGATCATCCGCAAGCATTCGCCGCACTCGTTCGATTCCGACTGGGGCTGTAATTGTGAACGGTCGATCCGAACGAGTCTCATCCTCAATACCTTCCTTTCCGTGTCTAAAGCGTTTAAACCATTCAAACACACGTTTTACTTGCTGCTTCAACACCGTACCCTCGCTCTAATAATTCACTGGTCTCCGTCGCCGTTTTGCCTAATTTGAAACAAAACTTGATGTTAAACGCGTTGCTTCATTTTCGTTCCTTATTGCTAAAACGCGAGTTCTAACACATATCGTATTAGCTGGGTCGCAGCGTTACTACCGCTTCACTGCAATGTGTAGGCGCGGGAACCTCATCTTCGACAGCGCGGTTTGGGAAATATGGGACCATTATTCGAACTTTTCACACGCACCTTGTACAAATGCCGTAGATGAGGATTAACATTTCAGTATTTAAGTATTATCTCGCAAGTTACGAAAATTCTCCTGAATTCGAACTGATATTTCCCTAGGACGACTTCCACCAGTTTTCCAGGTCTTCTGTAAATAATTCGAGTCAGCATTTTGCAAACATGACTTATTAAAGTTATGTTTTTGTAATACATCTGTTAGCACTAGCTTTATTTGTAATTAGAATTATTACATACTTCTTCAAGTCTGAGGATATTTTATCTGTGTAAATGCATACTGCATACAGGTGAAATAATTTTGAGGTAGTGGCCCTCACAACTACATCAGTAGCTCCGAGGAAATACCAACTACTCCATGAGCCTAGTTTCGATTCAAGTCTGCCAGTGCTTACACAAATTCTTCTTATAGTATCGTATCTCCTATTTAATCTTCATATACTTCGTCTTTCCTGTCTACAATACTGCCTTCAAGTTTATTTCCATTCTCAAGCCTCTCTCTATATTCTACATCTACATCTACATAGATACTCTGCAAATCACATTCAAGTGCCTGGTAGAGGGTTTTATTAACAACTTTCATAACTTTTCTCTACCGTTCCATTCTCTAATAGCGCGCGGGAAGAAAGAACACCTAAATCGTTCCGTTTTCGATCTGATTTCTCTTATTTTATTGGGATGGTCATGTCTCCCTAAGTAGGTGGATGCTAGCAAAATATTTCACATTCAGAACTAAAAGTCGGTGATTGAAACTTCGCAAACAGATCACGCCGCAATGAATAACGTCTTTCTTTTAATGATTTCCATCCCAATTCGTGCAACATTTCCCTGATGCTTTCACCCCCGTAAGGTGATAAAACAAAACGAGCTGCCCTCCTCTGAACCTTCTCAATGTCTTCCGTCAGTCCCAACTGGTGAGGGTCCCACAAGGGGCAACAATACTCCAGGAGAGGACGCACAAGTGTGATGTAGGCAGTCTCTTTGATGGAGCTGCTGCTCTTCGAAGCGTTCTGCCAATTAAACGCAACCTTTGGTTCGTCTTCCCCACAATATTTTCTATGTGTTCTCCCCAGTCAAAGCTGTTCGTAATTGTACCTCCTAGGTATTTGGTAGAATCTACGACCTTAAGGTTTGACTGATTTATCGCGTAATTGAAGTTCAGCGGATTTCTTTTAGTGGTCATGTGTATTACTTCACACTTTTCTTTATTTAGTGTCAATTACCAACTTTCCACCAAGCAGAAATTTTGTCTAAATCGCTTTGCAGTTGCTTTTGATCCTCTGTTGACTTCACTAACCGATAAACGACAGCATCATCCGCGAACAGTCTAAGGGAGCTATTCAGATTGTCTCCTAAATCGTTTATAAACACGAGGAAGAGTAGGGGACCTATAACGCTTCCCTGTGGAACGCCAGATATCACTTCTGTTTTACTCGATGACTTACCGTCAATTACAACGAACTATGTTCTTTCTGATAGGAAATCGTGAATCCAATAGCACAATTGGGGAGATATTCCATAAGCACGCAATTTCATTAGAAGCCGCTTGTGGGGTACAGTGTCAAAAGCCTTCCGGAAATCCAGAAATATGGAATCGATTTGAGATCCCTTGTCGATGGCACTTAACACTTCATGTGAATAAAGCGCAAGCTGTGTTTCGCAAGAGTGATACTTTCTGAATCCGTGTTGACTATTGGTTAATAGGCCGTTCTCTTCGAGGTAGTTCATAATATTCGAACAAAGTATATGTTCCAAAATCCTACTGCAAATAGACGTCAATGAGATAGGCCTGTAATTGTGGGGATCACTCCTATTGCCTTTCTTGAATATTGGAGTAACTTGGGCAACTTTCCAGTCTTTGGGTACGGATCTTTCCCTGAGTGATCGGTTGTAAATCATAGCTAAGTATGGAGCTATTGCATCAGCATACTCTGAGAGGAATCTAGTTGGTATACAATCTGGCCCGGAAGATTTGTTTTTGTTTAGTGCCTTAAGTTGTTTTACTACTCCAGGAACATCTACTTCTAAGTTTCGCATGCTGGCAGCTGTTCTTAGATTGAATACTGGAGTGTTCACTTCGTCTTCTTTGGTGAACGAATTTCGGAAAAATTAGTAATTCTGTCTTAGCAGTACTGTCATCGATAGTATTACCATTTCCATCGCATAGTGAACGTATTGTTTGTTTCTTGCCGCTAGTGTACTTCACATATGACCAGAATTTCTTCGGATTTTCTGCAAGATTACGAGACAGGATTTCGTTGAGGTAACTACTATAGGCTTCTAGCATTGAAGTCCGCGCTAGGTTGCGAGTTTCACTAAAAGATTGCCAGTCTTGTGGATTCTGTGTCTTTTTAAATTTTGCATGCGTTTTTCTTTGTTTCTACAACAGTGATCTGACCTGTTTTGTGTACCACGGGGGTCAGCTCCCTCTTTTATTAATTTATTTGGTATAAATCTCTCGATAGCTACTGATATTATGTCTTTGAAAGTAAGCTACAACTGATCTACACTCGCATTTTTAGTTTTGAAAGACTGGAGACTATCACTCAGGAAAGCGTGAAGCGAATTTTTATCTGCTTTATTGAATAGATATATTTTTCATTTATTTTTGGTGCATTTGGGCGTTTCGACATTCAGTCTCGCTACTACAACTCGATGTTCGCTAATCCCTGTATCTGTTTTGATGCTAAATGTTCAAATGTTTGTTAAGCTTATGGGACTTAACTACGGGGTTATCAGTCCCTAAACTTACAAACTACTTATCAACTAGCTTATTCTAAGGACGGCACAAATATCCACACAGCTACGACAATTTATAACTGTTATACCAATGGTTTCTAGATCTTTCTTCCTGTGTCTGATCTGCCCCCTTTGAGACTGAAACCCATTTTGTGTATTCCCGAGGCCCTCTAACCTAAAAAATCCGCCCAGTCCACGCCACACAGCCCCCGCTACCCGTGTAGCCGCTTCCTGATTATATTGGACTCCTGACCTCTTTAGCGGAACCCGAAAACCCACCACCCTTTGACGCAATTTGAGGAATCTGCAGCCCACACGGTCGCAGAACCGTCTGAGCCTCTGATTCAGACCCTCCACTCGGTTCTGAACCAAATGTCCGCAGTCAGTCCTGTCGACAATGCTGCAGATGGTGAGCACCGCTTTCATCTTGCAAGCAAGACTGGCAGTCTTTACCACTTCTGCTGGCCGCTCAAAACCAGAAAGGATCTCTTCTGATCCAAAGCGACACACATAATTGGTCCCGACATGAGCCACCACCTGCAACTGGCTGCATCCTGTGCTCTTCATGGCACCCGGAAGGACCCGTTCCACATCTGGAATGACTCCCCCCCCCCCCCCCCGGTATGCACACGGAGTGCACATTGGATTTCTTCCCCTCCCTAGCAGAAATTTTCCTAAGGGGCTCCATCACCCGCCTAACGTTGGAGCTCCCAACTACTAACAAACCCACCCTCTGTGAGTTCCCGGATCTTGATGGCAGGGGGACGAGTACAGGACAAGCGACTCCATCTGCGTCAGGAACATCCTATGCCACAGGCAGCGACTCGAATTTGTTGGCAAGACTAAGTGGTGAGGCCTCCACTTCGGTCCCCCGGGAAGTCTTACGCCGCCTGACACGCGCTGAGAAGACCTCCGAATCCACCACGGATTGGGGAGCTACCTCCTCACGGGCAGTGAGGCCGATCGGAGGGCACAACAGACGCACAAGGCGTCTGCTGCACCCCCGCGAGCGGCCCACAACAGCGGCGCCCACCCACCGCAGTCTCAAGCGTTGCCAGCGAAGCCAACGCCGCCTGAAGCTGCGAGCGAAGAGTCACCAACTCTGCCTCCATTCGCTCGCAGCAGTCACAGTTCCTAGCCATTCTAAAAACCTTAGTTTTTTCAAGTATGTACGTCTGAGGTCACAGGAGTTTGATAAACAGTGAGCTTCGAAAAATATGGATCTAACACTAAACTGCTTATTAACAGCGAATCTGTAAAATATATACACGAGCTAATAAATCAAAATAAGAACTTAACTGACAACTGAACGCGATTCTTAGTAAATAAACACGCGAGCACACTAAAGATTTAAGAACTATAAAAGAAAGCACACACGAAATGAAAGTAAGTCGCTTCTATTAAGAAGCCGGTTATCTTACAATGTAGAGGAGCTGCTGCTGTCGCGTGTGCCCTGGCCGGCGGTTACTGAGCAACCGCCTACCTTACAATTTGCCCTTATTTGCTAAAAATTTGTTTTCCCTCCGACCTCTTGAGGTTCATACAACTGCTTTTCTTGCCTCAAAACGACTCTTTAATGTGATATCTTCCTTAGCCATCATGTTTTACAGACTCGAGCCACACCTCCTAGCAATTTTACACTTCCTGCCAAACTCGTATTTTACGTGTCTGTATTGCCTTTATATGCTTCAGCTTTATAGTTTCTCCTTTCATTAATTATTCTATCTCCTGTGATGCCCAATGATTTCTATTGGGCTTCGTCTTTGTACCTGTCTGATCGTATGCTGCAATCATTTTTTCTCTCTCTTCGATTGTGTTCCTTTCGCCTATTTTCAATCAATTGTTGTCTGACGTTCCCTTTGAAGCGCTGAACAACTTCTGGTTATTTCAGCTTATCGAGGTCCAATCACTTTAATTTCCTACCCTTCTACAATTTCTTCAGTTTCAATCTACAGTTCATAGTCCATAACATACGCATTTTAGAACATGTTTATTAGACTTTTTTGCTTCATGCTATCGTTCTTGTCACATCTCTAAATACTGGTCATTCCTCCTGGGAAACCAAGTATGAAATGTATCTCTGATGACATCGAGTAGTCTGATGAAGTAGTAATTAGTTTTCACATAAAGTAACACAAGAAATGAAGTGCAACAATCAATAAGATCTACTACATGAAAATGATTGTGGATGTTAGTACTGTGAATGTTACGCACAAGTTGTCCAATGTTTCATGGTTTATAATACGTTTGAGGACTAAGTTCCCATTAATAGGTGTTATAAAACAAGTAAATGAAATCAGTTTGATGTAAACTACAACAAGACTAATCAATAATCTATATCATCCTGCACTACAATCTTATATGTAATTAGGCAACGCCAAAAAAAAAAAAAAATAAATAAAGCTGCACATGCACTTTCAAAGATAGAACGTTTCCTTAAACTCATGCTCACATAACACACAAGCAGAGTTGTAAATTGATGGCACTGCCTACAACCAGCAAAGATGATTCTTTTCTGTAACACATATTCACAAGCACCAGCGATATTCCTGCCTGCAGTTTCAAAACTGCAACTATGTTACCTATGTACTGTAAACGTAATAAGCAGCAAGAACAAATCGACCATCCTAATCATCCCAATCAGACAAAGTCGGTAACTGTTTCTCCAAGAGGACCTCACTAAAGTCGACCCAGAAATGTCCCTTGGATATATATATCTGTCTCTTCATTTTACAAAGTGACGCCCTTCCATCTTAAGAGGCCAAAACATCAACTTCCTCCATATCAAACAACGACCCGCCTTATTCTTGAAGCGATTAGCCATTGCCAATGTGCTTTTCTCTTTATTATTATGCTCTTAGAAACCTAATGTAAATTTTCTTCCCAGCGTAGTTATAAAGAGAATGAACAGTACACCGACGGTGGCGAAGTACCTCAAGACTGAACTGAATTCGTTGGTCAACATAAGAGACAGTATGAGAGTATTGCGCTAGGCTGGTGCATGCCTAATCTATAGGAAGCTGAGTTCTTTAGCGCGTGAACATGCTGAATAAGAAGATAGAAAGGTTTGCAGGGGCATTTCTGCGCCCACTTTAGTGATGTCCTCCGTAGAAAAGAAACACCAACTTTGACTAAAAGCGCCAGGTTTTTTTTTTTTTTTTTTTTTTTTTTTTTTTTTTTTTTTTTTGAACCTTGAATGTAGACACTACCTGTCCCCAGTCTGCATTTGCAAAAATAGTCTCGAAGAGGAAGGGGGTAAAGGGGGGCCCCCTGTCAGGTTTCAGTCTCGGTTGGGGAATATCGTAGATCCGCTGCTTTATAAATGGACACAGGTAGTGAAGATGTAGTTTTGTTTTTTCGTATGTTCAATAGGCACTACAGTAAATATCATCTTTGTTAGTTGAAGGCAGCTGCCATCAGTTTACAACTGTGCCGGTGTAGGTGTTGTGTACGGTACCGGGATGTCCTTTAGGAAATGTTTTATGTTTGACTATCCACGTGAACTGCTTAATTTTTAACGTAGCGCGTGTCTTGGCGTGGTTTACGGCTCTGGGGTAACGTACGTAGCTTCGAAACGTCTCTATATATAAAATGAATGAAAATCCTCCAAGATCCCGGTTCGTAGGAAGCTTAGGATAATTGACCTATGTAAACCTGCGAAGGTTCGTGGCGCAAAACCAAGTGAGTGTGACACATGTTTCAGGATATATGACGTCATAAACAGTAAGATTCCGCACAGATTTATGTATCTACTACTTGAGAACGAGAGCACTAAGCATCTTGCAACAAATATATATTTTCAAACCTTTTCTAAATTTTATCTTGCTGACACTCCCCAAAAAATTACATTTAATTAACATAGAAAACGCCCAAGATGGCTAAATCTAGTTCGGTTTCCCGGCCGTTATTGTAAATCTACGTTGGAAGCATGCGGTAGCGAAAGGAGACAGGTTTTCCACGTTCTGAAAATTGCTGGCAGTTCAAGAACTAAGCCAAACCGGCGGCCATGAACAGCCCTCCTCTGTTAGGATGGTTACACTGACCTTTTCGCATACTGCGGAGCTGCACAGGAATTCGTTGACCGCGTCTTTAAATAACCTGTAGAGCAGCTCTCCAGCCTCATTCCGTTGCAGTGCCGAGAGGTATCGACATCGCGAGGACAGCGTGATGCAGTTACCGCCACTTTGCGGTACGTATTTCCCATTATCTTGGGAACAGCCTGTATTAGTCATACGTGAGGGGCTCGTGATGTTTCGGGCTTCGACGTACTCCTCAGCTGTGACGGCTGTGGTTGTGCTACCGCTGCAATTGCATCACCAGATTCGGGAGCTGTAAAACCGGTATGTAGCGTGATAGGCTTCAGTCGACCCCTGTTTCTGTGATTCTGCGCGTAACCCATGACTAGTTTTTTCTACTTCTTGTATTGGCTCTCTCTGAGGACTGAGTTTGAAGTAGTGTGTGACTCATTGAATTTCCGACTCGACGTGTAGCAAGTCTATTTCTCGCCCAACGGCTACATTGAGTAATGGTTTATGAAAAGTTGTGACAGGGCTACCTCTCATGTATGTGCTTAATTCAGAATATATGCGCAGTCTAACATATACCGTCGCGACACACTGCTGTGAAAGTTGATGCCAATTGACAGTTGCAACGACATTAGCGCTCCTAGCGGGGGGAAGCCGCCGAAGGAGTGGTGTTTGTTTATAATTATTCTTGTACTTAATTAACGAAATAGTTATATAATCATTGTGTTACAAGCAATGGAAAATATGAAGAGACGTACGTGATATTGAAATTAATGTAGAAACAGCCGAATTTAACTGATTCATTGGTATGAAGTACAGCTTCGTTATCGACAAATATTTACGAATATGTGTATATTAGCAGCTTATTCCGATGAAAGTAAGTAGAATATAAAAGTAAGAGAAAGATAAATTTCCATTTTGGTCTGTTCTTACTATGACAGGTAATTCGTAACAATTCGGTGTAGAGTCTAATGATTCGCACATTTTACACCTCTCTTTCGTGTTTCTTACACGCGCATATTCTTTTGAGTGTAATTACTGTAGCTTAAAAAGCCAAATTTTGTAAGATTCTTGCCGTTTAATATTCAACTGTAGAAATAATTGCGGCATTAGGTACTTCTTTGTTGGAAAACAGTTTGATTGTTTTTGCCCTTTTATTGCCACGTCAAGGACGTTTTTCCTTCAGCTACAACTGTGGTGACACATTTGGTACCTTAAATACTGTAATTAATGCTTTCTATACACGATTCCTATGCTTCAATCTCACCGATTTTACTGGAATTGTAGTGAAGAAAACATACGTTCCTGAATAGAAATACGACGTATTTCTGCCAAAGGGCAAGTCTTCTGGTGTTTCCTAGCCATTTTTTATTTTTATTTTTTGTAGTAAATGGAATTCTTCAGTGGAAGTCTGTAGGTTACAAGATAATTGTCGATTAACTATCCTGAATGTACCGTTTCGTACCTTGTCAGGGATCTTAGGAAACTAAAGAAAGACAAATGTGGATATATTTATAAATTATTAACCTATTTTTGTGTCACTAAATATGTTCTCTAATTTAAAAAGTATTTTAAAGTCAAAATAAACGATACTTTTCGCACTGACCCAATATCGTATTCAGAAATGCAGCTTGCCGGCCGTTTGGAGTGCTGCTGTCGCAGTGTGTTATAAAACCTGTGGAAGTGTCGTGACTGTATATGTTAGACTGTCATACATGTTTCGACCGGCTGTTCTGATTTTCATTGTATGCACCTTTCCTTGCCGCCCCCTTCTACAAATTAATTTGTTACTAGGCGACGACGTTGTATCGCCTGGAATAGAAGACATGCAAGTGAGTGATCTGCTAGGGAACAATGTAAGTCGGTGTTTCTTTGGAAGTTAATTCTTCCTCTCTTATAAGAACAGATAGCAGCTACAGTTACTTTTATCAACATGTCCATGAAACAATAGGATGCAATAAAACATTGAGATACTTGGAAACCTATCGCGTCAGGCACGACGTTTTATTACTGTGTTCCTACTAAAGGTACTAAATCATTTCGAAATAGTATTAAAAATGAAAGTATGGAGGGTGATTTTTTTCGCCGTGTACAAACTCTAGGGATTTATCGAGGAGAGGATAAGGAACGAAACAGGTCTAGTGAACATATGACCGAAAATGCATGGTTTCCATGCTAGAGACCATTTACCCAGTTGTAATCTGTTACAAAGACTGCGGTCTAATAACACGCTGTACTATGCAATCACAGTCACAGTTGTTGTAGTCTTCAGTCCGGAGACTGGTTTGCTGTAGCTCTCCACCCTACTCTATCCTCAGCAAGCCTATTCATCTCCTCATAAGAACGACAACCCCCATCCATTTGAATCTGCTTACTGTATTCATTTCTTGGTCTCCCTCTACGATTTTTACCCCACACCTTACCTCGGTCGCTAAATTCGCGATTCATTGATGTCTAAGAACGTGTCCTATCAGTCGATCCCTTCTTTAAGTCAAGTTATGCCAAAAATTCCTTTTCTCAGCAGGTCGATTCAGTACCTCTTCATTAGTTATGCGATCCACCCACCTAATCTTCAGCATTCTTCTGTAGCACCACATTTCAAAAGCCTCTATCCTCTTCCTGTCCGCACTGTTTATCGTCCATGTTTCACTCCCATACGAGGCAATACTCCACACAAATGCCTTCAGAAAGGACTTCCTTAAATTTAAATTAATATTCGATGTCAACAAATTTCTCTTTTTCAAAAACGCTTTTCTTCCCATTGCCATTCTACATTTAATATCCTGTGTACTGCGACCATCATATGTTATTTTATTGCCCAAGTAACAAAACTCATCTACTACTTTTATTGTTTCGTTACCTAATCTAATTTCTTCAGTATCTCCTGATTTTCTTAGATTGCACTCCATTACACTTGTTTTGCTCTTGGCAGTCACAATATGTGCTGAAAATGAGTTCTGTGTGTCTCGACGCATGTGTGCATTCGCCGTTGCCTTTTCTGACTCACACGTTCACATCGACCAGGCTGCATCGGAAAGCGTCGAAGGCAGCATGAATACGCTGCTCCGGTATATGTATACCTGGATTGGGGTCTGGATATATGTTACTTTTTAGATAGTTACATAACCAGAATCCTCACGGGTTGAGATCCAGCGAACGAACAAGCCACGCAAGTGGACCTCCTCGTCCGATCCAGCGACCAGGGCAGACTCGAATGAGATGCGTCCGGACGTCACCGCTAGGTGGACTGGGGCACAGCCGGCCGCGGTGGCCGAGGGGACTGAGGCGCTCCAGTCACGGTCTGCACGGCCACTACGGTCGGGGGCTCGAACCCCCCTCGGGCATGGATATTTGTGCCTTCCTTAGTCGTAGCTAGTTCATAAGTAGTTAAGTCCCATAAGCTATACAAACATTTGAAAATTTTTGACTGGAGCACCATCGTATAGTAGCCAAATAACTCTTCGAATCATCAACACTACCAACCACAGGCGTAGTCAGGATATGATTTCGGGGGGGTTTGAATGAATGGACATTGTAATAACGCGTACTCTTAATAGAAATGCAAACGGCACTAGTACTGTGTACAGGGTGTGTCTCACCTACGAGTCGTAAGGCGCATTTTCTTTGGTTTTTGAGCAGATATTTGCAATTTCTTTTTTGCAATGTGTTGCTGGACTCGGGCCAAACCAATTCTGATCATGACGCCATTCCTGCGACGCTCGGTGTAGATGTAAAGCGTCGGTTTGTTTCCCGTCACGAACAAAATTTTTATCTCGATCGATAGAGCAGTCCCTAATTAGTCTAGTGTGATATTCGGCTTATAGAAATGTATTAGCAGAGACAGTAAAACACGACAATTGACCAGTACTCCGGAAGCGGCTGTGAAGCGCTTCCATAAGGCAGTAGCAGACGCTGCGCGGTGAGGTGGCACACGTGAGATGGGGCACGTCGGGCGAGGACGAAATGGCGAGCACTTGTGTACCAAATCGTCAATGTCTGTCTTGGGTATCAAATGCGCTGGACACCGGTTGAGGCCAATGCTAGAAGGCACAGCAGTTATGCAACACAATGCAGTATCATTTTCAAGAAGATTTCTCGCAATGAACACGCGTTTCAGCTTCTGTATACCTAACACTTATGGAAACGCTACACAGCCGCTTCCGGAGTACTGTTTTACTGTCTCTGTTAATACATTTCGATAAACCGAATATCATACTAGACTACTTGGGGACTGCTCTACCGATTGAGCACAAAAAAATTCATTAAAATGCTCAGTCTCTGTTGCGATATTTTATTATCCAATAACGCGTTTCGCGCTGTTAGCGCATCGTCAGACTAGAAAAAGACAAATGTTTTGTTACAGTCCATGTACCTGGCGGGCAGCGAATATAATGTGGCTAGGGTGAGTAAATTTGAAAATTCAGACTTACTTGGGCGGAGATGGAGCCACAGAACTATCTATAGCTGTGGAGGAGGTATCTTAACAATTTGTGTTGTCATTGGGCGCCTGCAAAGAGGTAAACGTACAAAGTACGTAAATACGTACTACCTCTTTGCAGGCGCCCAATGACAACACAAATAGTTAAGATACCTCCTCCACAGCTATAGATAGTTCTGTGGCTCCAACTCCGCCCAAGTAAGTCTGAATTTTCAAATTTACTCACCCTAGCCACATTATATTCGCTGCCCGCCAGGTACACGGACTGTAACAAAACATTTGTCTTTTTCCAGTCTGAAGATGCGCTAACAGCGCGAAACGCGTTATTGGAGAATAAAATATCGCAACAGAGACTGAGCATTTTTTAATTATTCAACACTGTTGCTGCACCAGCCGCCACCACCACCATCATCATGGAATGGAATGAAATGCAAAAAAATTCACTTTAAAAATCTTTTTGTTCGTGACGGGAAACAAACCGACGCTTTACATCTACACCGGGCGTCGCAGAATGGCGTCATGATCAGAATTTGTTTGGCCTGAGTCCAGCTACACATTGCAAAACCGAAATTACAAATATCTGCTCAGACACCAGAGAAAATGCGCCTGACGGATCTTAGGTGAGACACCCTGTATATTATATTTTATTCCAACATCTACATCTCCATGCATGCTGCGCAAGCCACCCGATGGTTTGTGTCGGACGGTACATTGAGTACTACTATCTGTTCTCCCTCCTATTCCAGTCACGTATTGTTCGCGGAAAGAAAGATTGTCGGTATGACTCTGTGTGAATTCTAATCTCTTTGATTTTATCTTCATGATCTCTTCGCGAGATATAGGAAGGAAGGAGCAATATACTGCTAGACTTCTCGGTAAAGGTATGTTCTCGAAACTTCGACAAAAGCCCGTACCGAGCGACAGATCGTCTCTCCTGCAGAGTCTTCCACTGGAGTTTATCGATCATCTCTGTAACGCTTTCACAATTACCAATTGATCCTGTAACGAAGCGCGCTGCTCTCCGTTGGATCTTCTCCACTTCCTCTATCAATCCCACCTGGTACGGATCCCACACCGGTGAGCAGTATTCAAGCTGTGGGCGAACAAGTGTACTGTAACCTACTTCCTTTGTTTTCGGACTGCATTTCCTTACGATTCTTCCAATGAATCTTAAGTCTGGCATCTGCTTTACCAACGATTGATTTTATATGGTCGTTCCATTTTAAATCACTCCTAATGCCTACTCCCAGATAATTTATGGAATTAAATGCATCCAGTTGCTGACCCGCTATAGTGTAGCTAAATGATACAGTATCTTTCTTTCTATGTATTCACAGCACATTACACTTGTCTACATTGAGATTCAATTGCTAGGGTGTCATCATGGTATAGATACCAAATTAGTGAACTTGTTAAACATCTACCTATTCTCCAAAATAGAAACAAGGCCAATCTTATCATGATAAGAAAATTCGGATCGAAACACGGATGGCAAGCAGAAATGAAGTGCATGGAGCTTGATCGGAGAAGCACTAAAATTTTTGCGGAACGTGTAAGCTGTCAATGACAAAAACTAAGTGTTCAGATACTCTTTGACTAGACAGGAACCTAGAGTCGTTTAAATAGAAGCATCAAGAAATATTGCTGACTGACATTGTACATATGACTAGCATTGTAATTACCAATAGTAAAATTGCTCATTATTTCAGTAGTAATCACCACAACTTTTAATACATTTAAACCACTGTGACGCAAGACGGTCAATTCCTCCATGCTCAAATGTTTGCAGTTAGCTACAGGACCATTTTTTTCACCCAGGTGTGCACCTCTTCGCCAGAAACATACCGATGGCTCCAAAACATATGGGAATCGCATGGGGAGAAATCGGGTCTCTGTAGAGCACGTGTAACGGCTTCCCAGCCTTGGCAAATTGTAGACGGTCTTAATTATGGCAAATTTGTTAGCTTTGTCAACATTTCGGCAGGGGTTTGAACCCCAGAAACCACCCCCTGACTACGTCCATGATACCACCCTCTAGGAAGAAACCAGGCATACTGTAATTGTGACTGCATGCACAGCGCGTATTGGATCGCGGACTCTGAAACAAACCATGCATTTCTAGACATGGGTTTTTAGAGCTTTCGTGTTCCATATCCACTCCTCGACCAATTCCAATAGTTTGTATACAGTAAAACAAAAATCGCACTGACGTGTTTTACGGCCCACTTTAGATTTGTAGTTTTATAAGTTTTTGCAAATATTTTAGACCAAAATAATAATCTAAATAATAAAAAATTAATTAATAAGAGTGTATGAAACCCTTTTAGGAAAAATAATTAGTTAGTGGCGGGATTCGAACTACTGACCTTCAGCGTCACCAGTCAAACGCATTAACCACTACGCTACAGCTTTTAGTTTCGTTCTCTCCTTTACTCTTGTACTATTGATGATAGTTGTTAACCGATGCTATTATGGCATTTGTAGACACTAGATTATCATTTTTCATACGAAGAACGACGTGGTTTTGTTAATTCTTCAGTGCACCATTGCTTTGAAATGACAACGTGTAAGTTACAATAAGAAAATTATCAAATACGCAACGCAAGATGGCGTATGCCACAGAGAGTTCTGGGCGAGGAATGTTACGTGACATCTGCGAACGGCAGGTTTTCGTTAATTCAATGGAAGGTGTCAAAACTCCGTTATTTTTGCAAATATCTCTCAAACGATACGAGGTATCAAAAAAGCATTAGGGAACGAAGTTGTAGAGAATTTTTTCCTCTACAAATTAGTTTATTCAATTTTCGCGTCAGATGAACGGTTTATTTGCAATTAAAATTACATTACAAACGGCTTTTTTTGTATTGCTAACGTATTTCTTGTACGAAATTTTTGAAAAAGCGAGGTTCTGGTCTCTGGTAGCCAACAATTATGTCTGTAAAATTTGGTGCCCATCGGTTGAACGGTTCGACCTAAAAGGTGGGAACACGTTACAGCCAGACAGACATCGTTAAATCGCCGTTATTTTTGCAAATATCTCTGACATGCAAGAGATGAAAAAAAACATAATAGAGCTACCTCTACCAATTAGGCTATTCAATTTTCGTGTCAGATGAACGGTTCGTTTGCAATTACAATTATATTACAAACGGCTTTTGTTGGTGCTACTACCGTATTTTTGTCCGAAAAATTTGAAAAAAGGGAGGTTCTGGTCTCTGACGGCGTAAAAGTATGTCTGTAAAATTTGGTGCTGATCGGTTGAACAGTTCGTCTTAAAAACAGGGAACACGTTACGGACAGACAGACAGACGGACAGACTGACAGACATACATCCCAAAATCGCCGTTATTTTTGCAAATATCTCTGAAACGACACGAGATATGAAAAAAACATAAGAGAGCAAAGTTGTAGTGAATTGTCTCCTCTACAAATTCGGTTATTCAGTTTTCGTGTCAGATGAATGGTTAAGCCGTTATTTTCATTTAAATTTCGAGCTGTCAAAAGACGAACGCAAAGGCCCACTTTTAGTGTTACTACAGTAACCTAAAGTGGGCCAAACAATATTCAGCATAAAGCCACGGGCGTGTTTCAGTGCCACATTGCATCAATAACTTAAAGCAATTATCTGTATGGAACCATTGGACAGTGGACAACAGGCGCAGGTAGAGAGCAGGAGTTACCCGGGAGCGCCGTCGCCCTCGGCCTCGCCCTCGCCCTCGCCCTCGGCCTCCTCTTCGCCCTCGGCCGGCGGCGGCGGCGGCGCCCCCCCGCCGCTAAACCTCTCTTTCAAATCTTCAATCAAGCGCTCTGCCACCTCGCTGCCTCGAAACAAGCAAGCACCGTCTCAGCCAGCTGCAAACTAGAGCTACTTTAACAACTACACCTACTGTTTCATTCAGTACGGGCCGCACGTCCAGTACTGACAGATCAAAACTGTGTTTATACCTAGTCGGATCTTCGCATTCCGCGAGCAAGCGCTCTGCCAACCTTTCCTTTGGCTGGATAGGTTCATTGCGACGTGTGATCGTTTTTCGGTGTACGTTGATCGATTAGTACTTCGCTCAATTTTTATCTCCTATTTTCCAAACTTGTCCTCGAAAGGCAAAGATCCTGGATTCTAATTCCTGACTGACACACAGTTTTAATCTGTAGAAAGTTTCATGATACAACATCACATTACACAAAAATTGATTATTCTATCAATAAATACGAGGAACATACCGAAAGCCATTTACATGAAAAACTGTACTGGCAACAGATACACTAATGCTTGTACATTTTTTGTGACATCGTCACCAAAGGAATTGAGACAATTGTAAAATTTGGGAGATCATCGTTTGTATTCCTATGTCGTACCCCCCAAGGGGCTCACGGTTGCCGGCCACGGTGGCCGAGGGGACTAAGGCACTCCAGTCACGGTCTGCACGGCCACTACGGTCGGGGGTTCTAATCCCCCATCGGGCATGGATATTTGTGCCGTCCTAGTTCGTAAGTAGTTCATAAGTAGTTTGTAAGTTTAGGGACTGATGACCCCGTAGTTAAGTCCCATAGACTATACACACATGTGAACATTTGGCTCACGGTTTTTTTTCGTGAGTACGTGCGTGGCGAGCACGGACAACGCCACCTAGACAGAAGGCCTGTGCGCTGCCTGCGAAGAGTAGTCATAAACTATTTGTCTCACGTAGCGTTGTGATGAGTTTGTGAATACGTACACGCTACATACTGTGTTTCAGATTGTTCTTACTGTTATTTTTGTGACTCTCCTTGCATATTTTTGCTGGGACGAGACAAAATACCTAATACGAATCGTCCGATTCCAATATCGGTACGATATCTAACTAATAGTTTATAAATATCTTATACCAATATGTATTTGTCTGTGAATCACATAAGTAACATTCAGAACATTCTGAAACACTGTGTGGAACGTGTACGTTTTTCCAAACTCATCACAACACTACGTGAGACAAATAGTTTGCCTACGTTATGACTACTCTTGGCAGGCAGTGCACAGGCCTTGCATCGAGGTGGCGTTGGCACGGAGCCCCGAGCTAATGCAGTCTAAAATGTTCAAATGTTTGTACAACTTATGGGACTTAACTACGGGGCCATCAGTCCCTAAGCTTACAAACTACTTATGAACTAGCTAAGACTAAAGACGGCACAAATATCCATGTCCGAGGTGGGATTAGAACCCCCGACCGTAGTAGCCGTGCTGACCGTGGCTGGAGCGCCTCAGTCACCTCGGCCACCGCGATCGGCAATGCAGTCTTCCATCCTTCTTTACTTCCCGGACTGCATTTCCTTTCCCTCTTCCCTCCTTTCCAATCCTCACTCCTTCCACTCCACACTGGGGGACTGAAAACCTTAGGAAATTAGTCCTCCTATTCCAACCAAACAACCCAACCCCAACCCTATGTAGTAGAAGTCTGCCGCCTGTGGCCAGTGAATGGAATCAGTAGGTGACAACCGTTTTCAACTCTTCATCGTTGTGAAAAGAAAGAGCGAGGTGGCGCAGTGGCAATACACTGGACTCGCATTCGGCAGGACGGCGGTTGAAATCCACCTCCGGCCATCCAAACTTCGGTTTTCCGTGATTTCCCTAAATCAATCCATGCAAATGCCGAGAAGGTTCCTTTGAAAAGGTGCGACCGATTTCCTTCCCTATCCTTACCCAAACAATCGAGTGTGAGCTCTGGCTAAAGACGGCGCTGTCAACGGGACGTTAATCCCTAATCTGACCAGAGAACAGGAATATCTTGAGCTACATTTTTGTACAATAAATTCCTGTCTTCCGGCAAGCGTTCTGATAACGAGGAAGAGCTGAAGACGTCTAGCACATGCTGGTTACATTCAAAGGCGGCAGGCATCTACGACATAGGAATCTAAAGTTTCCCACGATATGACAAGTGTTAAAATTTTTCTGTTGACTATGTCAAAAATAGCCCACACATTGCTGTTCCTGTTGCCAGTAACGTTTTACACGTAACTATCTTATAATTGTTTAAAAAATAATGCGCTTTTATATGCGCGTACACTTTTGTCAGCATAAACATCTTACGGATCTAGAGATACATAATTTAAGAAAACAACAGTTAATGAATAATCCATTGAAATACTGACCTGCATCACTAACTCGATAATTAGTACGATTCTGAAGCATGTATTGTATATAAACAACTCAAGTGTCCTTGAAGAAAACTATCTATAGAGATATAACCAATACGAGTTCAGAAAATATATTTTTTGTCCCTACACAACTATTTATTGACAGGAAGTAATGAGTGCTATCGACAACGGATAACTAAAGATCAAAGGTTTGTAAATCTAAGACACTTAACTGCTGCGGTTATCAGTCCCTGGACTTACAAACTACTTTAACCTTTAACTGATACTAAGGATAAGGGAGGACTCAAACCTCCGACGGCGAGCAACCGCGCGCTCCCGCAGCAAGGCGCCTTGAAACCCTCGGCCACTCCACCGCGGCTCTCAAATTCACTCCATATTTTTAGATTCCTAGAGGACTACCGACACCGTTTCTCACATGCGAATTTTAATCAAACCGCGTGCCTACAGAGTTGATTGCATCTGTGATTTCCTGTCAATTCATAGTAACAGATGGAGCACCATCGAACGAGACAGAAGAATATCTGGCGTTCCCCAAAGAAGCGTCATAAGTCCTCTGATTTTCTTAATCTGTATAAGTTATCTACGAGATAACCTGAGCAGCAGTATTAGGCTGTTTGCCGATTATGATGTATTTACCGGCTAGTAGTCATCACAAGATGCATACAAATTACAAAATAATACAGACAAAATATCCGTACGGTGCGAAAAGTGAAAATTGAACCTAAATGAAGCAAATTGTGAGATTATCCACACAGTCACTAAAAATGAGTCAAATTTAGTTTGCGCTATAAATCGCACGAATTTCAATGGCCGCGTAGTCTAAGGCATCTTGCTACAGACTGGGCGGCCGCTCCCTGCAACATGGGTGTGTGTATTGTCCTTAGTGTAAGCGTATTTAAGTAGTCTGTAAGTCTAGGGACTGATGACCATAGCAGTTTGGTCCAATGGGTTTACAAACATTTGAACATTTTGAATTTCAAAGCTGTAAATGCTACTAAATACCTAGGAATTATAATTATGACAAATTAGAAAGTTCTCATAGGGAGTATTGTGAGGAAGCCTAACTAAAGACTGAGCATTGTTGGTAGTGAACTCAGAAGACGTAAAAAAATCTACTCAATATACTGCCCACACTACTATTGGCCGCCCTTTGCTTGAATACTGCTGCGGGGTATGGGGTGGTTACTAGACAGGATTGACGAAGGACGTCGAAAAAGTCCAAAGATGGGCAGCTCGTTTTGTATTATCGCAATATAGGAGACAGAGTGTCACGGAAATGTAACACCAGTTGGGGGTGGCATTCATTAAAACAAAGGCGTTTCTTGTTGCGGCGAGCTCTAATTACGAAATTTCGATAGCCAACTTTCTTCTCCGAATGCGAAATTTATTGTTGACCCACCTAAAAAAGGGAGATATGATCATCATTGTTAAACAAAAGAAATCTGAGCTAGAACGGACAGGTTTAGGTGTTTATTTCTCTCGTGTAGTTTAGTGTAACGATAGATAAATAGTCAAATTAGTTCTGGGAAACCTCTGCCTGGCACTTAATACTGGAGTCACAGTAATCATGTAGATGTAGATGGCGTTTTGACCTGGGTTATGGTATCGTGCGGCCACTTATATATCGCCATGCCCCTCTAATTTGAACGACAGTATAACGTAATACGTAGAAAGTGATGATTTACCGACGTTTTTCTGCTCTCCTTCTCTTCCTCCGTCCCACAAAAGCTTCGAGGGCCCAAAGGGCACCGACCGCCCGCCGTGTCATTCTCCGCCCTAAAGACGTCACAGGATGCAGAATGGCGGTTGTTACCTCTAATATCCCAAGCATTTCAGTCGGCCTTTTAACTCTGATGGCAAGCTCCTAGGATGGTGCAAACATCAGTCATTTTCTCTATTCACATTCCTAGACGTTTTATTATTTCAGTGTCCAGTGGTCACCGTGAACATGCGCTTCAACATCCTTTCTTGTCAGGCAAGTACGCAAGCCTCGCCGAATTTTACTATGTCACTTTTCTTTCTGGTGAAAGAGTCTACAATAGTTCGCCCTGACATACAATAAAAGTGAGGCATCATGGTCAGAAATGGGATAGTTGGGCTGCCTAGTGCAAGCTTTTCTATATGACGAACTGTGGCGATTCGTGCGTCAATTATGATAAGGGAAAATGATGGGAATAAAACGCACACATAAAAACAGCGGTAACAACTTAAGAGTTCATCCACCTTGTATTAGGGGCAATCGAAAAGGTTTCCCTTCGAAGGTCGTAAGCTACAGGCAGAATCGCGAAGAGACTTGAGGCAATCATTCGACCGACACATTGGGTTGAAGGTACTCGTTGGGTGAAATACGGCATGGGGAGAGATCACGACTATAGAGCAGATACTCCAGTTTCTCAAACTTCAGATGGCATAAACTGTGAGCTACAAGTAATATGACAACGTGCGTTATTATTGATCCAGTTTTTTAACACAGCAATGCTTTTCGACAAACGTACTGGCCCATTCACATTCTTCATTCTCAGCTGGTGTTTCTCTTTCGGGAAACAAGAAAAGTTTAACAGCACGTATGTCCTGTTTGGAGGCGTCTTTTAATAATGTCGACATGGTTTTAGTTTTCGCATTGATCGCACGCACGTCGGACAGACACGAATGCAACACTAATTGCGATTTTGTAATCTTAATTTTTTTACAGCGTCAAGGGACCTAACGTCAGTATGTAACTTTCAACTAGATAGTCATTTTTGCAGAACAAGATAGGTCTTAATATCTGGATAGACATGGTTTCTTTTTTATAGAATGAGGTTGAAATTAAATAAGTTTTACGAAAAAGAAAGAACAACGAGACGATGCGTATACGCTGCAACAACGATATCAAAGGGAACTCTTTCCACACTGCTGTAGAAAATTCCACGAACTGTAATTTACTACTCCTAATTGCTTATGATACGGATGACGAAAATGGTAAAAATTATTTCTGGAAATCCATCTTTAAACACCTTATACTGGGTATAACATTCTGGTTCCAAAGACCAAGCTATACGCACGGGAGGCATGATGAGATTATGAGACAAGACAAACTGCAGGTGCAGCAGGCATAAAGCAGTGTGTCATTTTCACGTTATCTCTTTTTCAGCTGAAAGTGTAACAACCCCAGGAAAAAAATCTGATGTCACGTTATCTGTGATGAACAAACTTCCTCAGTGACAGCTCTGAGAAAAATAAATGTTATTTTCGGTTTACTTCACTTCGTGACCGATAAGAAGCACTTTTTTTTCAGGCGTCACTGCTTTACCTGCAACTGGTTCATGAGTGCTCATCGCAAGTTCACTTAATAGGTCACTCCTACTTACTCTTCAAAAATGTTCAAATGTTTGTAAAGCTTATGGGACTTATCTGCGGGGTCATCAGTCCCTACACTTACAAACTACTTATGAACTAACTTATAGTAAAGACAGCACAAACATCCATGCCCGAGGGGGGATTCGAGCCTCCGACGGGGAACGGCCTCGTGCATCGTTGTATAGCGTCTCAATGCGCTCGGCCGCTCCGCCACGGCTACTTACTCTTAATTATACGTTGAATGATACATTGTTAGATTCAAGGAACGTTTCTGCTATTTGCTGACAGCTATTAATGGACATGAACATCCTTCGTGTATATAACTGCTTGAATTATGTCGGGGTCTCTGATTGTCTGGTGAAATGGCTGCAACGAAAGAAGGTAGTCATGTTGCACGCTGGGATTTAAAATGAAACTGATGTTAGGTCGGGATCTTCGAATTCCATTTCATTTCAGGATTATTATTGCCCATAAACCATTACTTCATAGATGCTGTTTTATGACATACTGCAGAGTCATGCTGATACAATCATCGTCTCAGAAATGTTCGTCTAGTTCTTTTGTAATTGGAATGATCTCCCTTGAGCAAAACACCGTTGTTTCTTTTGCAACTATCGAAACAGTTGCAGTATCTACACATGACTTTTATTCATTTCATGTAGTTACATGCTGATATATTCCTGAATTTATACTTTTTTTTGGTTCCAGTGGATCCTGTTTTCCTGTTTGTCATCTGCAAGTCTGTTGGTGCCTTCAATACTTTACAGTGAAGCAAAAGAAGGAAAACAGCACTATTTGACTTCCGCTGTCACTCTCATTTTAATGAAGACACAAACAGACTTTCAGACAACTTCTTTTTTTAAAAAAATGTAAAAATATAGGAATACCTCAGCATGTAATAATAAAAAAAAGGTATTAAAGCCCTCCGAAGAGCTGCAGCTGCAGTGAAACATGTATGGCTAATTAAAACAACAAAATGCCGTACTCGTATTTTTCTCACGCCAGTCCGATCCAATCACAAAATAACTTGTGGTTAAGGAGCTTCAACCTCAAGGTGACTATGTTCGTGTACTGTAAGCAGTGAACATTCTTCCGCACTTAGCTTTTTTCTAAACACAATTCGATGACCACATTCAAAGCAGGTAAAGCACTTCGCATCGTACACTACCTCCTCAGTTCTACACTGTTGATACTACACAAGGCGCCTGGGTACATGGTTGAGGTATTCGCCAAACTCAAACCCTTCTACAGCTACATACTTCGCAATTCAACCAAAGGTGCATGGCGGAGGATACTCAGTCCCACTACTACTTACTTGCTTTCCTGTCCATTCCCATATAGAAAGAGCGAAAAATGAATGCTTAGATTAATAAACAATTTTGTCTTCAAGCCGCTGATAGCGTGGTCATTAAGAGGCGCGGCACAATCTCCGTTTGTTTTGATAAGGAAGGGGGAAAAATGGCCGATGAATAATTTACAGAAATAACCGAAAGTAAGGTGTGGTTGTTTCTACGAGAATGCAACTAGAATTTAAGGCGCAATATGGAGCTGCAGCAGTGTGTTCCATTGATTCAAAGTGTTAATTACAGAGACATTCAACACTAATATGAGACTAAGCAATTCAGGTGATTCATTTATAGGCTATTAAAAAGTGAACTGTATGACACGGCAGAGTAATCATCGAGTGTCTTTTGGCAACAACGAGAGGAAAACTGGCAACACATTTTATAAAGTAACGTTCACAGCCGACCTGTGTCGCCAGTCTGTGTCTACCGCCGCAGAGGGGTCTATGCCACAAATACAGCACCACAAAATTCTATAATGCCAGCAGACGACCTTATTCTCTCCTTTTTTTCGTACGTCTCACCCGTAAGGTACAGCAGCCCAAATGTCAGGTGAACCAAATTAGCCGGCCGCGGTGGCCTAGGGGACTGAGGCGCTCCAGTCACGGTCTGCACGGCCACTAAGGTCGGGGGTTCGAATCCCCCCTCGGGCATGGATATTTATGCCGTCCTTAGTCTCAGCTAGTTCATAAGTAGTTTGTAAGCTTAGGGACTGATGACCCCGTAGTTAAGTCCCATAAGTTCTACAAACATTTGAACCAAATTAACCTGTGTTTTCCCCAGCTGTTCTGGCAAATGTAACTTACTCCTTATTTATGTTGCCGATATGTCCACTTTCTGACCTACGTCTGTGTAATTAATCACTTATCGTAGAGTGAAAGACTTGAAATACTTTTTCGAACAGTTCAGTAAAACTGATCAAACATAAGAAACAAGAGCACCAAGAATCATGACTTGTTTTACATTACCCTAACAAAAAATAAAGAAACATCGGGAAGTCCAGCTTGAATTCAACAATATAATGAGGTTAGTATGCAACTCACCGTGTAATTAAATGAATGAGTGTTATGTGCTCTTTTTCTGACGAAGGCTGTAGCCGAAAGTGAAGTTGCGCGTGTATGAGTGTCTTTCTTGGGTGCCTGTCGCTGACTGACCAACGTCTTTGCGGTGCGTTTGCAAACCAGCCTCATCATACTGTTAAAAACACAGCTGAAAAACACTAACTTATGCTATCGTAATACTTCACGAATGACCAAATTATTCGTTACAATCCGTGAAACCTCGAATTACAATGAAGGTAGTGGAATTAAAATATTCTCTTGGAGACTGATTAACACACAGTACAAATAAAGAAAAAAAACTTTAAAAATATAGACCGTTTTACGAAAATGGGCGCTCTCGTTAATACTCGCTACAAAAAACATATCTTACATTTTTTCTGTATAGATTTCCCAGAATGTTGGAGAGGTAAACGGTAATTTCCTACATGAATTTCTCGTTCATGTGGTTTGATTTTTCTTGGAGAGTTAATAAATATTAGTCTTTTTTTCACCTTTATGTCGGGCTTTCGTCATTGTAGTTTTGTCTCATTTTCAATAAAATTGGTCAGAATTTGTACGAAATACCACCGCATCATTTGAGAAACGTGCCATCTCTGGACACTGTTACGACGCCCTGAGTACAACCAATGTACTCTCCATTTGCTCTAATGCTTGTAACCTCAGTGGAACAGAAAACGTATTGTGGAAAATATCCTTTCCGATTTCTTCAGCCGTACTGAGAAAAAATATTTTACAGCTTTTTGTCTGGATGTCTAACCGTTTCACAAAGCGTATGATAATAGCCATTTCCTGGTCTTATGAACAGAGACAAAACTTCAGGCTAGAACTAGGTGGTGTTAAAACCTTAAGCTAATTCGGAATTTTAATGCGGGTCTTAATTTTTCACAAGTAATGTTCTGCAGTCTAAAACGCTAAACTTCAGGAACTTCAAACTTCCGCTCAGACATGCAATGTAAGATTTTTATGTTTGTCGTACGTATTTACTTCTAGGAGGGAGTAAAATAAATAAGCATCTTTACTTTTATAGAATACATTTTAGACACAAAGCACTTCGTCTCTGTTTGCATGCGAAGTCGTTATTAGGTCAACCAAAGATTTCCCTACATCTTTAAAATTCCCTGAAAGAAAAGAGAAAAAGAGTAAAAACCGTGATTATTAGTGCATGTGCCTTTAGTTTCGAAAGAAAAAAGGTCCTTCACGGATGTTCTGACATTTCTGATTAACATGACACTATCTGCCTATTGCCTTCCAGAAAGTATCCTACTCAATGTCTACCAGTCACCTTTGGCAGATGCTTAATGTTGGGAAAGAAAGCACAGAACTGTAAAGAGCTGCTAACGGAACGCTTTAGTAAACTCATCCAGTCATGCCTCTGATACTTGTAAAAGAACTGATTTCGCTTTGGAAACTTAATGTAGCGGTCATTACTAGTTAGTGATTTGAGCAGTAGATCACGAGAAAAAACCTGTACTTATTTTCCATATCGTTAACCACCTGATGCTAATATATTTAATGAGTATCATTTCGGCAATTTGTGTGTTTATCTTATAGTGGTCAATTGTCGAAGAATGCTGTGAGAGTGTGCCGCTGATGATGCTGTTTGTGGCGAGAGAAAAGGGAAATGAGAATTCCAGGTTCTGGCGCACAGTACTCTATACTCTCTAATAACAAGAAGCAGACGTTCCGAGAACGAGACTGTTGGGTTACACTCTTCCTTCAAATGAAAGCCAAACGTTGACAACACAAATACAGTATTTCTGCGACCAGTATTCGCTTTAGGGCCCATGCTGCGGAGGTTTGTACGACTATTAAGATATGGACGGAATTTGATGCACTAAAGCATATTTCGTATACTGCAATTTTAAGCCGTACAGCTTGTTAGAATAGTCTGCTGTATATCGAATATTCCGTATTCCTAATTTTCCGGAAGTCATTGGACACGATAACAAATCGACGCCTAATATATAAGATCATATGGAGTATCTTCGCAAATTTATGAGTAGCTTGATAATTATTTGTCTACGAAGATGATTCGGAAAGAAAGTTCCAATTTGAGTTCACAATTTCAGTGCAGAATACACGTTTTGTCCTCAACAATCGTATTTCAGTCTTGAATAACGAGTACGATGCGATAAGTAAATGCAGATTTTTCAGATAATACTATATTAAGGCCTTTTATGAGGTATCAGAGAATAATGGAACATTCCAGTCATTTTAGATCATAATTTCCGTATACATTCGACTCATTTGTCATACCACTTTACAATATTGGGATTCCCTTCTGTGTAACACTCTGCCACCTGATTCAGCAGCAATCCACTTAATCATCCGTTAGGAAAGTACTCTAAGAGTTCAGAAATAATAAAACGATGATTCTCTCTGACCAAGTCATCCACTTTAACAAGTTCATGTTTCACAACAGACGGCCTGGCACATCGTACTTCAAACGCATGACACCAACATCGAACAACGCTCTCAATCAATAATGTTTCCGTACACTTAAGTAATTCCACGATGAACTGCTGCTGGTGTCATTTGTTTTGTCCACGTACCTCATGCTTAGTGCGATCCCCTATTTCTCCACAACTTTTAAGACTATGTATCTAGGCGTAACGTTCAAAAGAGATATCTAATGTAACAAGCATGCGAATATAGTAATGGGGAAGGGATATGGTCGACTTCTGTTTTTGGGAGAGTTTGGGGAAGGCATGGTTCACCTGTAAAGGAGACTCGTGTAAAATACTGGTACGAGCCACGCTTGACTACTGCTGGAATGTAGGGGATCCCTAAGAGAACGGATTAAACAAAGGCAAAGAAACAAGTCATATGGGTACAACATTGGTTACCGGCAGGTTCGACGAACGTGCGAGTATTACAGAGATGATATGGGAACTCAATTGGGAATCCCTGAAGGGAAGACGACGATCTTTTCGAGAACCACTATTGCAGATATTTGAGAACCAATACCATGTTACTTTTCGCTGCGTTTGGAACAGAACAGGAAAGGAAATGACTAGTAGTAGTGAAAGGTAACGTCCGCCACCACAATACGCTGGCTTGCCGAGTGTATAAGTAAATATAAATGCAATAATCGATTTTGTCTTGCAGTGATCGTGAGAATAATGCGCGAATGTAGTGGGACAGAAAATAGATATTGCTACGACATACCTTATGCCATGAATTATAAAGCGTTTGTGGGGTATAAATACTGCTAGAAAGGCGTCGATTTTGGTCCTATGACGGCAGATGGGGGGTGGTGGATGTGCTGATAATGCTTTCAACTACGTCCACCAACAGAGAGCGTAGTAACATAACTTCGAGAGCGGCATCTGTGTGTATCCTTTAATATGGAATGTTTACATCCATCGACTCAGTGTGTTATAAGCATGAGAAGAAAACAAGCGCCATGGTACGGTGACCCACTGTGGTTTCTACAGCCAACCGAGCAAGTCTGAAAGAGGTCAAATTGTGGCCCTCCGAGAAGCGGGATGGTCCCCTCGGAGAATTGCCGCACACGTTGGATGTACTGCGTCAGTTGTGCAGCGATACAGGTTGCAACGGTCACGTTAAGATTCTCAAACACGTAGAAGAGTTTGTGGACGTCCACGCAGTACAGATGTCCGCCAAGATCGTCGTCATGTGAGGGCAGAAGTGGCAGACCGTACAACTACCGCAGCACAGATAAGAGGGTTTGTAAGCCCACGAGTGTCAACACGAACTGTTGCCAACATCTTACTAGCACGTCTCATGCCCATCTTCCACACGTCTCCGCATCGACGTGCTCGCCTCCTCTGCTGCATCAGAGGTTCACTTGGATGATGTATAGGCAAGTGGAAGTCTTTAGTGATAACACCAGGTTCAGACTGCACGCAAGCATACTGGATTCGTCACTATGATCGAATGGATGCCAGAATCAGCACCTGCATTCTCATTCGTGGAAGCTAAACAACGAAGTAAAATGAGTATTGGCATGTATCGACGCCTTGTATCGCTTGAAATTTTTATATGTAAAGTAGCTTTGCCCGGGTATTTATTTATTTATTCAAGCCTTGAGTTCGTACTTTTCCTATCCACTCTCTCTCGGTCCAACCCCTTTTTCCTAAAAACATGTTACATTTATCAGAGAATATATAAGAAATAAGAAATCACGCGTAAAAATGCACTCGTTTCGAAGAATCCAATCACGAAATTCAACAATAATGATTGTAATAATATCACAGATCGATCACTTGATGTAATGCGCGAAACGTCAAATCGATTTCTTTAAAGAGATGTATTGAAAGAGTTTTCCTTTTTACTGCTTCATTTATTTATTCTCATATTTCCTTATTCGTATGCTTATCCTTACAGACAATGTAACACGCATAGACCAAAGATATGGTCTGTGGCATCACGTTTCGCTTTATGTAACCTCCTTGCTATAGAGTCGCAAACGTCATCGCTGGTCTTCAGTCCGAATTTTTTTATAATTTGACGACTTTCAATCACCATATCTTCCACCCCCTTATAGCTACCGGCATGGAACTGCTATGGTGTGCAACGGGAGACTTCGGACAACAATTACACACAGACCTTCGTTTGCGTTCAGTAGTTTTCGCTGCAGTAGTTTTAACACACACACACGTAGAATTTTATATACACCGATAACTTTCCATCCCAATATACCCCACCCTTTTATCATTATCTTACCCTCAAGCAACAATGCAACCAATAAAACCATTTTCAAAGAGTAAATATAATTTTGAAAGAGTATTTATTGTTCCGCATTTCGCGTTATATTCTTCAAATTACTAAATATCTATCAGATCACTGTTAAACCGTGCCTAAAACATTCCTCGTGTATAAATTAGTAACTGTACGAATATTTAGGTATCTCCGTCTTGTCGTTCGGACGTGATAACCGTACACCGAAGAGACATTTACATTAATATATATATATATATATATAGCTATCCGATCGCTATAAAACCGTACCTAAAGCCTTCCCCGGGTAGACATTAGTAACGCTACAAATTTTTAGGTCTGTATGTCTTGTGGTTCAGACGTGATAAACGTACACCGAAAAGACATTCACATTAATAGATATAGATGTAATCATTCCATATAATCCATATACATGGTTTCAACAATGAATCTCGAGTGAACTGGTAAACACTCTAAGAGGATGTGCTAATTTTTATTTCCAGCAGTGTATGTAAATGTGAATGTTGTCATCCTATGCTTGGGGAACTACAATCACAACCATAGGTGGAAACATAAACGCCCCAAAACACTTCTCCTCATAGACTAACCACCTACGGTCGTAGGTGGCAAACCCTTGCAGAACAGCCAACTGACTGGCAATGCCAGCTGAGCCCACAGCCGACCTACAGGCAAAGTAGGGAAACCATATTCAGCGCACTAAACACAAACAAACCTAAACAGTCCCAAACACTTAGCCAGTTCTATGACCGAACTTCCTAACTACCATGACAAACTTGGCTGTGTTACAGGTATTCTGCCACAGCCGATGTTCACGGGTATTCTGCCGCAGCCAACCCAGGAGACTTCACAGGAGCTCAGCTGCAGCAGAACCTCGCATCAAACGGACTGATTCTTTATGACTAACCTAGCAAAGTTAACGGTACTGAGATATACCCTTTACTAACATTATCAAACCTTACATGATCTGTCGCAGATAGCATACCGCTACTACCCTTCAAACCTACCCCACTGTCGCAGAGGTTTTTTTTTTCCCTTGGATCTTGCCTTGGAACTTTTTTTCCTCTGCCCTTACATACCGCTACTGCCCTTCAAACCTATCCCACTGTCGCAGAGGTTTTTTTTTCCCTTGGCTCTTGCCTTGGCACTTTTTTTCCTCTGCCCCTACATACCTTTACCCTTCGTATACCTTTCGACCAATTCTATCTCCAGAGGCACCGTATTAATGGGTGATCGTGCCCACACGTACGGATAACATCGCGGTTCCCACATCCCCGTGATCCACCTTAGCAAACTAACCTAATTACGGAGGTGACAGTAGAACTTTTGTGATGGTCACCACGTTGGTGTGGGCGTGGAGGGGCCCCATCCTTTGTACTGCGGTGTGATTGCAGGCGGTGTTATCACCTCGACACCTGCCTCGCGCGAACATTTGTCACGCTCACGTTATGTAATCAGGCCAGCGGATCTCGGATGCACTTAATGTGACGACGGACACTCGTCTGTAGCCGTGCAATGATTACCGAATCTGGCCCATTAGGCGGCGGCGGGCGGCGGCGAGGACGTGGGCGGCGGCGTCTGACTGCCCGCCGCTTCCTCTGCCTGAGTCACCGGCGCGCAATTGCCGCAATTGGAGTAACGAGCGCCAATTGGAGAGAGCCGACACCCCCTCCGGGGGAAGCGCTGCCAAGGCGGGGGAGGCGGCACCGGCTGCAGACGGGCCTGCGGACGCCCGCCAATGGACGCGACGGTCGTGGGACAACACGCCACTCTTTCACTCCGGCGCGGTGCAACAGCTCGTCACGCTGCTACTGGCCACAGGGCTGGGGAATTGCGGAGGGGCATTCAGTCAAGCTCGATAAACGCCTTGCTTTAGCGACAGACAACACTCAGACGTAATGTTGTCTTCGCTTCGTTGTTGTTGTTGTGGTCTTCAGTCCGCAGACTGGTTTGATGCAGCTCTCCATGCTACCCTGTCCTGTGCAAGTCTCTTCATCTGAGAATACGTATGGCAACCTACATCCTTTTGAATCTGCTTACTGTATTCGTCCCTTGGTCTCCCTCTACGATTTTTACCCCACACGCTTCCTTCTTATGCTAAGTTGACAATCTCTTAGTCAGGATATACCAGAAACTCCTTTTCTCCCCGATTCGGTTAAGCACCTCCTCATTAGTCACGTGATCTACCCATCTAATCTTCATCATTCGCCTGTAGCACCACATTTCAAAAGCTTCTATCATCCCTCTATCCGAACTCCCTATCGTCAATGCACACAATGCTACACTCCAGACAAATGCTTTCAGAAATGACTTCCTAACATTTAAATTAATATTGGATGTCAACAAGTTTCGCTTCTTTAGAAACGCTTTTCTTCCCAAACCCATTCTGCATTTTATATCTTCTTTACTTCGGCCATCAAAAGTTAGCTTGCTACCCAAATAACGAAATTCTTCTACTACTTTTATTGTCTCATTACCTAATGTAATTCCTTCAGCATCGCCTGATTTTCTGACATTTCATTCCATTACCTTCGTTTTACTCTTGTTAATGTTCATCTTATATCTTCCTTTCAAGACACTGTCCATCCCATTCAATTGCTCTTCCAGATCCTATGCATTCTCTGACAAAATTACTATGTTATCGGCAAACCGCAAGATTTTTATTTCTTCTCCCTGCACTTCAATTCCCTCTCCAAATTTCTCCTTCCATTCCTTCACTGCCTGCTCAATGTACAGATTGAACAACATTGTGGAAAGGCTACAACCCTGTCTTACTCCCTTCCCAACCTGTGCACCCCTTTCTTGCCCTTCTATTCTAATAACCGCTGTCTGGTTTTTGTAAAGGTTGAATGTAACTCTTCGCTCCCTATATTTTACCCCTGCTATCTTCAGAATTTGGAAGAGTGTATTCCAGTCGACATTGTCAAAAACTTTCTCCAAATCGACAAACGCCAAAAATGTAGTTTTCCCTTTCCTTAGCCTACGATAAGTCGTAATGTGAGTATTGCCTCCCTGTTCCTACATTTCTCCTAAATCCAAACTGATCTTCCCCGAGGTCAGATTCCACAAGTTTTTCCATTCGTCTGTAAATAGAACCATTTCAGTTCATCCTGTCGATGACAATACTTCAGAATCTAGATGTCTTAACTGACCCTCTAGTTGTTTTGACCAGTGCACATTTATACTTCTATTTTTATAAAATGAAGTCCTCCTGCCGCTTCTGTCTGTCTGTCCTTGATGAACTCAGAAATTACCTAACTGATATTCATACGGTTCTTACCAATGGGCGGTGTGATTCATGAGGAAGGTTTGAAGTGTATAATTCATCACGGAGCGTGGCAGTGGGTGAGTGTACATAATAGAGGAAAGTAGCGAGTGGGGTGACGCAGTGGTGACACACTAGCCTCTCATTCAGGAGGGCGCGCTTCAACCCCCCACCGGACATCCAGATTTACGTTTTCCATAATTTCCCTAAATAGCTCCAGGAAATTGTGGCCATTCTTTCTTTCAAAGCGCATGACCGATTTCCTTCCACATCCTCGACAAAACTATAGAAGTCTGCGCTCCGTTTCTAATAAACAGAACGTCGAGGGGACATTAAGCCCTAATCTTCCTTCCTTCCTTTTAGAAAAAGTTTATACATTGTTTGAATTTGTGTTTAAGGCTTGTTATAATTCAGTAATTGCTCTCATTATCAAACTTCAAAAACCAAAACCAGCAGTTGTATTTCAGAGCTGCGCGGAATCGCCGCGTGGGCTAAGGCGTCATGCTACGGACTAGGCGTCCTTTTTTGCCGGAGGTTCGAGTCCTCCCTCGAGCATTGGTGTTAGCGTTGTCTTTAGTCTAAGTTAGTTTCAGTAGTTTGTAAGTCTAGGGGCTGAAGACCATAGCAGTTTGGTCCAGTATGTTTACAAACAAGAATTTCAACATTTGTACTTCGCATTGTGTCATATGCGTAAGCGATAAACAAAGAACCACTCCGTTAACACCACGACCCCACAGCCCAAAGCCTACTATTACTACTACGTATTAGGTGCGCTGCAAATAATTCTTCATAATACTGTCTCAAATATCATGAATTTTCTCTCACGAAGCGTATGAAATTATTTATCGCTTCAATCGACCTATTTAAGTAACACCAAGGACCCGTGCGAATACTTCGCACCGTTAATGGAATGAGAAAAAAGTTGGGAATAATGAAAGTAAAGTTGAATGTTCATGCAAAGCTTTCTTCGGAATTAATCAATGCAAGTGTATAAAAGCGTAAATGAAAGGGCTTGATACGCTGAGTGGTGTGAGGACAAAAAGAACTGCGTACCTTAATTAGAACCGAAGATGTCGTAAAATAAACCGATTAAAATATTCAGTGCAAGGACAGAGGAATAAAATAAAGGATGGAGATAGTTAAGTTAATTCTGATACTTGATGACAAATCTGCGAATGAATACCTTTCGTTTACGACAAAAATGAAGAAAATCGGCCGGGTAGTTTGGTCTGGCCGACAGATTTTAGTTTTCGTAGATTCTTTTAATATGTAACTGACTCCAATACATTTGCATATAACCGGTGAAATTGGTAATTAATATCGTTTGCACCGCATAGCCATTCATATTTACTGTTTCGAAGCCAACCCATCGTCTCTTTGAATGTCTCAGATCTTAAAAGGAGGCCTTCATCCCTGCAATCGTGATGACATACGAAAATCGCGGAGAGTGAAAGGAAACTCATCGTAACCCCTATTCTGTAGTGACTTCCACTAACAATGTACATTCTCAAAGTGTCCTACCGATACTGAATTGTGTAATAATGAATAGGACAGGAAACACAGGTACTAGTATAACATAACGACTATTATTATTTGTTTGCTTAAGCTATTTAGCTGTGGGTATCTATTATGAAGTATGTTTCGGGATCTCAGTATAGAAATCCATTAAACACAAATAAGCGACAACAAGCCCAATGGATAAATGATGCAGTTTACAATCGGTTGTTGAGCAACTGGAATCTTCCGTATTCTAAATAACACTGTCAGGAGCATCAGAAGCATTACATGCAACTGGAAATGCAGTTCTCCTCCAGACATGGTTGATCACGTTATTGTAATTGGGTGCACTGAACTGATTATGGATGAATGCATAAGTTCTCTGGTTTAATAGAAAAGTTCAAAACTTTGTCTGGGTCTGAGTTCATTATCACTCCATCAACATGATTGTTCATAATCCCAAGTAAACAAATACAAGTAACAACCATTCCACTAGAAGCAACGTGTCTTGTTCAACCTTTGGATGTATAATTCTTTCACCAGTGGAACAAATTCACTAAATGTTTTTGATATGTCGCGTTTTGCAGCTCTTAAATATTGAAGAAAAGACATTTTTAATTATGCACCAAAGCTGCTTTTATTTAAATGCTGACGACTAGTTTCGGGCTTTGCCCATTTTCTAAGTCACCTATTACAGAGAACAAAGTGTGTTTTACATGAAAATACATTAATATAGTGATGTTATATTGATTATACAGGTTATAATTACTTACATTCATATACATTTATATTTGGTTACTGTTTATGTCACGCTGTTTGTCGTAATTACTTTGGTGTAATTTACAGAGCTGTTGATCAAAAGATGTTTTATTAAATATCTTGGCCAGCATATAAAGTACAGTCCATCCTACCGTAATATACTTCAAAATATGCAACGAAACGCGATAAATTATAGTAGCACCGCAATATTATCCCTGTATTACAATATAGGACACAAATCAATTTATTACACTTAAAATAGTTCGGGATGAAATCTAAAATTTATTGTACAATGTTTGTCATGGTACTGTTTGTGTCTCACTGCATATAACCAACGATATTGTTACAAAGAAAATTGAGCAAAGAATATTTAATAAAACATCTTTTGATCAACAGCTCTGTAAATTACACCAAAGTAATTACGACAAACAGCGTGACATAAACAGTAACCAAATATAAATGTATATGAATGTAAGTAATTATAACCTGTATAATCAATATAACATCACTATATTAATGTATTTTCATGTAAAACACACTTTGTTCTCTGTAATAGGTGACTTAGAAAATGGGCAAAGCCCGAAACTAGTCGTCAGCATTTAAATAAAAGCAGCTTTGGTGCATAATTAAAAATGTCTTTTCTTTTCTTCAAAATTCACTAAAGTTTTTGTGAGAAAATTCTACTCGACAACATTGATATTTAACTCTGTAGCCGCAACAATGCCATCAACATTCATCCATAATCAGTTCAGTATACTCATATTCAACAACGTGATCAAGTATGCCTGGGAAAGCTACATTTTCAGTTAGATGTGATGCTTTTAACGCCCCTGAGAGTGTTATTTCGAATACGGGAGTTTGTTCAACATTGCCGATATAGAAATCTGTTAAACACAAAAGCAACCAAGACCCACAATATGCTTCATAATAGGTATATACAGCTAAATGGAATAAGTACATAATAATAATCATTATGTTATACTGAATGTCCTATTCATTATTACATCGCAACCTATAAGGCTAACCAACATGTGTGATTACCGCTAGGGGCAACTAAATTTGGTGTAGATTACACGTTTAGTTTCCGTTGTAATTAATATTATTTCAGTATCGCTGAGACAATTTGTGAATCTACAGTAGCTTATGCGATGCTCTGAATTTGAAATAAACAAGTAACTCTAATACAGGTGGGTTTTATCATCAATATAGAGGCCACCCAAATACACGTATCTGTAAGAATGTACAAAACTGATGTATCACTCCCTTCAGGAGGAAAAGCATTTCAGGAAATAACATGCTAACTACAGCGCAATTTGAGCTTCTGACAGCTTTCTATACCCTACTTACATCAGATGCGACGTAACTGTGAGCGGAATTTGATACGCATTGTACCTATACTGCCTATCCCGACCGCAAGTCCTTGTTTGAAATTATCTGCTTCTCGGTATAAGGATACTTCCACCACAGTGTAATTATAGCTAGCGGTTTTATGCTAAAAAGAAGGATTGAAGGTCGGGGTTCAGTATCTCGTCGAGAATATAATAGCTCGGAACAGAAATCTACTTCATTTTGACAAAGAAACGAAAAGAAAATCTAAACTATCGTGCATGTTATAAGATTTAGTGCAACACCAGAAAAGTATATTGTTGTGTTTTTATGTTAAATACTACTAATGTCGTGGAATACTTCATGTCAGTCGTACCAAAACAGCAAACATTTTTTGTTAAAAGTATAATTTCCTATCCAAACAGCAGTTTTTATGTACGTTATATACGTACTTCTGTATTTATCCCTCCTCCATGAAGTTAACAAATGAATGTCATTAATGGAAATTAAAAATAATCAGGATCGTTGCACTACTATGGAAAAATAACACTGCGGAGGAAAGTCAGTTATGGAAATGTGGATTTATTTAGAACACTCTGCCTGCATCTTTATTAGGGAGTTAGGAAAGAACACCCAATACAAACCTCGAAAAATAAAGGTTTTCTACTAGAGATGCAATTTACGAGGTTAGAAAAACTAAACTTTTCCCTACGGGACAGTGGAAGAAGAAAATTAAATTACAGCAGAGGAGGTCGTTAAAGCCGGAAGACAAATTCGGTTTGGATGAGAATAGGAAACGAAAACGGCATTTATCTATCTTTTCGGATTCACCTTATCGACACCGCAGGGAAACTATCCAACATATAAAAGGCACAAATTAATCTTGTTTCATTTAAGTAAATGAAAGCAGGCAATGAGATTTCTATACAAACGACACCATTTTCTTCGTGTAAGATACCACAGCCATATACTTGTTAAAAGAAACAACGAAAGTTCACAGCCCGGCTGCTGTCATAGTCACGTTATTAAATCTTCTACAGCTTCTCAATTTCGGCTTTACGGATCATTTTCAAGAGTAGTCTACAAAGAAACAGAACAAACATATATCAAGAATAGGTTCGAGATTGTTATGTCAATAAGATAACTTACGTTACTTTACCATATTTTAGGCTACTGTGAAAATGGACTGTAAGGCTGAAATCAGTCATTCGTGTAAGATGTAATAAATGAACATTTGTTCATAGCCGAGGTGGAAACTTTCAGTAAAAAATGTTCAAATGTTTGTCAAGCTTAAGGGCCGATCGCAATGTTCATGCTACAGTACGGCTAGACTTTAGAGTGTGCCGCGGCTGAATAGCCGTGCGCGCTAAGGCGCCTTGCTGCGGTCCACGTGGCCGTTCGCCGTCGGAGGTTCGAGTCCTCCCTCGGGCATGGGTGTGTGTTGTTCTTAGGATAAGTTAGTTCAAATGTCTGTATAGCTTATGGGACTTAACTACGGTGTCATCAGTCCTTAAACTTACAAACTACTTATGAACTACCTACAACTAAGGACGGCACAAATATCCATGCCCGAGGGGGGATTCGAACCCCCGACCGTAGTGGCCGTGCAGACTGTGACTGAAGCGCCTCAGTCCCCTCGGCCACCGCGGCCGGCAAACTTTCAGTACACTTGGAAAAACTACGTTAGAATTTAAGACCATTAGCTGATACACACATCTAGACAAAAGAGAAAGCAACAAACACTGCACTATAGATTTTGTAGCAATTTTTGTAGAGCAGTTTAGAACAAAATATTGATGGAATCGATCTAGTCGAACTATTTTAGTTTTTTCTTCATACAAACGCTTAAGCCTAACGTACAACGATAAACTTTCATAGTTTTTTAAAATTTATATATATGTTCTATTTAGACAAAGATATAACATCATTTTTTGTAAATTTTTAACGTGTCAATGAATTAAGGAATGAAAATTAGTCTTTAACGTACCGACGACAATGAGGTCATTAGAGACGGACCACAAGCTCTGATTAAGTAAGGATTCAGCGTGGGAAGATGTGTATCTGTTATATTAAAGCTTTTTTGTTTTATTATTATTATTATTATTAAATTATTATTCTTTCGTTGCGTGATAGATGGGGCTGTAATAACCAAAATCAAAGTGAGTTAAAAATAATTGAGATTGAAAAATGACATTGTATCAAGAAATGCACAACCGATTAGAATCCCAACATGTTAGAAAGACAGTTATTACAAAATCTATAGGAGAAATTGTTTTTATAACAAAAACCTTATTGCTGCATAACATATTATTGAACACATTACTGTTGTAATTTCTTACATAGACGTCGCGAAATGGAACGCAGTTGGTACAGATTACTGCGTTGCTCATCAATCTGTCATAAACCACTTTTAGCGTTAATCAGCAATAACGATGTGGACGTGATAGTATTTTGTTCCTTTCGGGGTGCTTTTTTAATATGAGACCCCTTGCCTGTTACCATTGGAAGCGTTATTTTAGATCATAGACCTCTAAGTGTTTTCGATTACGCTACGAAAAAAAAGTTAAACACAAAAGTTACATATTGTTCTCCGAGAATTCGAATTCAATTGTGGTTGTTATTTAGTATTTAAAAGTCGACTTCCTCTCCCGCCAACTTCGCGTTTAGTGCCTCCATTCGAGACGAATATCTTTTATTACTATTTGTAGTTTTCCATACACTTACAGTTTTCAGTGCCTTAACCAGTAAATACGAAAATCGCTTAGAAATCGCATTTGAATGGTAGTTCTTGGTGATATGATCACGATATACCGAGGTTATGGAGAAAAGGCTACCATTATGTGTCAGGTCCCTTGTGGAAGAATGTAGAAGTATCCTGAAAGACCCTCCGATATTTCTTCGCTGGATTTAGGGTCCAGCTTGTTCCACTAGACTACTTGAAACACTCTTTTATCGGTATTTTTACTTTGCATAAGTATAGTGAACTGCGTACGATTGTGTCCATAGGGCTTAGATGTGTTGTGCGAAAGGGGAAACCACAACTATGTCCGTTAAGGTAACTCTATGTGGTTACTGCTAAGGTGGAAAGGTAATAAAAATTTGAAGTAGTGGAGCAAAGAAAGAAATCTGGATGTTCATCAGAAAAAAGCAGTTTACTCGTTAATTGAAATATGTTGCTAGTCGGGCAGACGTTCAACTTTGTCAGTATTTTGAAGTACTGCTGACTGTGACAAGTACTGTTCCAGAAGATACTCATCTCCAGAAGCAGATAAGCGGCGCCTGACGTCCAATACCTGCGCCGTATCGTTATAATCCATCAACAGTGACACATTGCGTCCACGCCCGAGGAACCAACGTGATTGTTTGAACGTTGCGCAACGCAAGGGCAATAAACCGAGAAATGGAGCCGTCGAACGAGACGCTCAGTACCTCGCTGTACATACCCATTTATAACTGCGCCTTCTTCAAACAACGCTAAAAACCAAAATACACCACCATCACTCACTATTTCCGGTCGTAACTCACGCAACTGAAGCTGCAGTCTCTCTAGTTGGCAAGAAAAATTCCTGTTTTACGTTTTTGGGGTACCGAAATTTTATTTTCTTCGTCATATCGAATAACGTTTGCCTCTTCCGAGCAAGGGACTCGAGCATATTGTAACGATACATATAGCAGGATAGTACGAAATGACAAGCAACATATAAGGAGACGAAATTTTTTTCGCTATTTTATATTTATTTATATTTTATATGTTCATAATTTTTATTTTTAACTTATTTTTTCGTGGAGAGATATTTTTCTTATTTTCTATTTCATAAAAAGATATGTTGCTGTGGTCTTCAGTCCGCATAACGTAAAAAAATTTCATTGGCAATACATTTTTAGATTCGTTGCCATAGATTATTGATAGCATTAATTAAACAATTCATTATCTCTGAAAATCAGCAAGACCAAGACGGTTGAGATGACCATAAATAGAGAGGGAACAAGTTCAAACATCTACTTGGAGGGAACAAAAATTAAATCAGTTTCCCACTTTCAGTACCTTGGAAGTATTTTCTCCTAGGACAACACCATCCGGCAAGGAATCCTCAACAGAACACAAAAAGCATCAAATTTCTACATGCAAGTTCGGAATCTACTCTGGGACAAAAAAAGTATCCCAGGCAGCAAAGTTAACTTTGTATTACACTTACTTCACTCCAATCCTTATATATGGCATGCAGCAGAATCCAAGCAACAGAAATGAGGTTTATCAGGACTATGAATCAAAGTACCAGGAGAGACAAGATCAGAAATGAGGTACACAGGAAAACAGCTGGTATCAGGGTCCCTATTACGAACATCTTGGGGAAACGAAGACTGCAGTGGTATTGCCATGTAATGAGAATGGATAGCATAAGAACAGCTAAAAAATACTTCAGAATGGAAGTGGGAGGAAGAAGACCAAGAGGAAGGCCAAGGAGACGATGGATAGAGGCAGTTAAATCAGACATAGAAAAGAACGGTTTTAACTGGGATTATGTCCAAGACCAAATTCTATATCAAGATCGGATGAGATGGAGAGCGCTTGTTAGCCACACCCGGGAAACTGGAGATGGAAAATGATGATGATTATCTCTGATTAAGATCTCTGATTAAAAAAACTAATGTCTGTGGCTGTTGACTTGTCTTTCTTTAAGTTAGTAGTAGTTAAGTAGATCTGTGATCTGTTGCTGTGTGGTAAAAAATCTGTGACAGTGAAGTTGATGATGAATTAAAATTTAAAGTGGAAGTGTTATTGTTTTTTTTTTTTTTAATTTGTAAAGTAGTGCATTTCAGTGTTGTATTTCAAACTAGATCAAGGCCTTAAAGCAACACGTGCCCTCGACCTTGAGAAAAGGAAATGGTAATGACGAGTCCACTCGGAGTAAGTAACAATATTCTTGAAGAAAAATTTTGAAAGGAACAAATATCATTTACCTTTTCACAAACGAATTTTTGTATATCAAGAAAAAAACTTTAACTGCAAGAAACTATGACAAACATCGTCTTTCTTCGACCGCAAAATATTATTTTTTCCTCTAATTTTTAAAATTGTTAAAATTTTTTAAATTGTTACATTATAATATGCGTTGTGTTCGATTTAATTTTATTGTGTGTTTCTTTCGTTCTCATTTTCCTTCAGTTCAACAACGCTCTCGAACCTCGTGTTGACATCTTCTTCTACTCAAGTCTCAATCTCAAGAATGTTCATAAATTACAATTCATCAGCCTGCAAGTGGCCTCCCAATTCGTGTCTCAACTGTATTGAAAGTCAGAAATCACAAAACGTAACATCAATTAAAAATAAGATGGTAGACGTTGAATGATATTTTCTCTCTGCAGCAGACTATGCGCTGATATGAAAATTCCTGGCGGATTAAAACCTGGATTCGAACCCAGGACTTTTGCCTTTCGCGGGAAACCGCTCTACTGCTTTTTTTTTTTTTTTTTTTTTTTTGGGGGGGGGGGGAGGGGGTAGATCGGCTATTTGCGATTGTGGGATGCAGTTTGGTCTTCATAGCTCACTGGGTTCTTGGCTCTGCTTTTTTATTTAAGAGGACAGTCAAACCTCTAACCCAGTGTTTTTCAACATTTTCGAATATGCGACCCCCTTCCAAGTAAAAATAACATTAAATAAATTTCACTTAGGCATACGTTTTTCTATTTCTGAATGCCCAGTTACTTTACGGTGCAAGTATTTCCTCCTGTGACGGTGAACCCCCAAGCAAGACTCGTGAGCCCCCTGGTTAAAAAACACTGCTCTAACTGATCGCGCTAAGCTACTGCGTCGGCTGCTATTGAGCTACCTGTGCACGCCTCGCAGCCTGAGGTCCGCCAGTTCCTCGTCTCCCACCTTACAAATGTCACACTAGTTCTCCTGCGTACCTTACAGAACGTCGCGCCTCCACTATATCCTTTCTTCCAGGAATGTTAGCCCTCCGAATTTCGCAGGAGAACTTTAGTGAAGTTTGGAAAATAAGGAGACGAGGTACTGGGTGAACAAAAGCTGCGAGCATGGCCGATGAGTCGTGCACATGTAATTCATCCGTAGACAGCTGGACCACGAAGCGCAAAGGTCCTGGCTTTGAATCATTTCCTCGCTGTACGGCACAAACCCATTCCCCACTCCCTTACCCATCAGTATGTGTGACGTAACTATCTTCTATTGAAAAAGAACATGTGCATTAAAGAAAAAGATTTGGCTTTTAACTTTGTCGTTTTGCGTGATAAGCTGTTCCATGCTTCTACATCTATTTGCAAGGAACTGTTATCGAACCCTTAGCCGGCCTGTCGACGTTTCAGTGTCACTAGTTGAAGCTATTTTAACACACATTATACCGCAACTGAAACCCTTCTCAACATCTAAGTATCAGCAGTTCGCCCCTCTTGATCTATGTTTTATGAAGTGCAGATAAACACTCAGCGTTCATACTTTCATTACCTGATAAGGGTCTAAACCCGTCTCAGTGTGCTACGGTCCTGTACGAAGAGCAATTGTGCGACCAACGCAGTGATTTTTTCGTGTATTGTTCATTTCAACACAATATGCTTTATATTACTGTCATAATACAATCGTAGTCTCCCTTTAACTAGGATGTTATCAACTGGTGGATAAGAGGAGACATCGCCGTGGCACAAAGAGTACAAACTGCTGAACGTAACTGTCAGAGTTAGTCCAGTCAAATTAGGGTTTCACCTCGGAATGAGAGGTAACCAGCTGAATATTTGCATGAGCCTTTGTTTTGGCGTTCTAAATGATGTGTCAAAAGTCTCATGAAATCTCGTGTCCGCGTCTTAAGATGTTAAATTGTCAAAGGTCACGAAAATCAGTTTTTCGCAAATATCTCGCTTCCTATGCGTTAAATGGTATTTGCATCTCGAATAAAAGTTGTAGAGCATGAAATTCTCTACAAGTTTTGTTTTAAACATTTTTTGTGCAATTCATCGTTTTTTAGATAGAGCGCGGAAAGCGCACAGGTCACAGTGCTCAAACATGTAAGACGTAATACGAGGTCAGCTGCGAATCACAGTCAGTGGTAGGTTGAATAAAACAATTGTAATTGTTAATAAAATTTCATTATTTACGAATTAATACCCAATTTTAATAATACTTATTTCAAGCAATTACTATGTCATTAATTCCATACTTTAAGTACATTTTAATTCTGTTCCAATGTATCGTAACTATATTTATGTAGAAAATAATGATGTCATTAAACTAGTTGATTGGTTGACGCTTCATAACCCCTTTCCAAATACGAAACAATTGATATCTCTAGCTAGTGGAATCGTTGGAAATGACCAAATTAATTGTCACAGAGACTATGAAAATTGATTAAAATCAATGTTTAAGATAACTGGTTTGAACTTTAACGAGATAAAATTTAAACGTGCTGATAAGGTTTTACAGCTTTCAGTTGTTAACAAATCTGTCCCGATTAACAATTGTAAAGTTGCTGTAGACCCATTACTTCACTTCCAGACAATAGCTGCAGGCAAAAAGTTTGAAAGTAATCTTCAAGAATATTTTAAATACGAAATAAGTTCGTATCCAATATCTTTATTTGATAATAATGGCATGAGGAAAACCACGAAACCGACATTATATGACAAAATGAGATCTATCGATATCGATCTTTATGAAAGTAATGTAACATATATTATCGATGGTGGATTTCTTCTGCATCGCTTCATATGGAGCAAAGACGATACTTTCACCGTTGTTTTAGATAAATATATAAACTATTTACAAACACATTATGGCTCAACAATGGTTGTTATATTTGACGGATACTCGGACTACAGTAGAAATACTAAAGCAATGGAACAACTAAGAAATCTTGGAAGGTTTAGAGACGACGATCGTCGATTACGAGGATGATGATAATGAAATGGACGTTTTCGAGCGACCGGATGAAGACGACGATAATGATCAAGAAGATGAAAATTGAGACTTATGTATTATTAATAATTAAAGTGAATAAAAATCCTCCTCACGGTTGAACTTCTAATTGTAATAAATGAATCATACATGACTACTAAATAAAGATGTACATAAAACGTATTTCCTGGTTTTTATATTTAATATATTTTTGCTTCAAATATAATTAAGTCTTATTTATAGTTAATTTTATTCTTTTCTACATGAAACATAATTAAGATACCTTAGAATATAATTAAAATATACTTGAAATATTTTGCTTCATAACTTCATAATTTCATGAAATAAGTCAATATTATTAAACAAATCTTTTTGATTTATGAATAATATTATGAAATATTGAACATAATTCATAAAGAATGAAGGTTTGCTATTGTAATTGTTGCAATGATTTATTAACTTTAAACAACCTACCATTGACTTTGATTCCCAGCTGACCTCGTATTACGTCTTATATGTCTGAACGCTGTGACCTGTACGCTCTCCGCGCTCTATCTAAAAAACGATGAATTGCACAAAAAATGTTTAAAACAAAAATTGTAGAGAATGTTATGCTCTACAACTTTTATCTGAGATGCAAATACCATTTAACGCACAGGAAGCGAGATATTTGCGAAAAACTGAGTTTCGTGACCTTTGACCTTTAGTATCTTAAGACGGGGACACGAGATTTCATGAGACTTTTGACACATTATTTAGAATGCCAAAAGAAAGGTGTATGCAAATATTCAGCTTGTTACCTCTCATTCCGAGGTTGACGCCTTTTTTCGGCTTATTTGACTGGACTAAGTAAGTGGCAAAAGGAAGGAAGCTTAGGGTTTAACGTCCCGTCGATAGCGTGGTCATTAGAGACAGAGCTTACGCCTGGATGTTTGTGGAAGGATGTGAAAGGAAATCGGCCGTGCCCTTTCAAAGGAACAGTAAGTGACAAGGACGACTAAAGTGGAAATGGTACTACAATTATTAAACCGGGAACAGCCGCGGTGGAGTAGCCGAGCGGTCTAAAGCACCTCGCTGCGGAGCGCGCGGTTGCTCGCCGTGGAGGTTCGAGTCCTCCCTGGGGCATGGGTGTGTGTGTTTGTCCGTCGGTTAGTTTACCTATGTTTAAGTAGTTTGTAAGCTACGGACTGATGACCACGCAGTTTGGTCCGATAGATTTACAGACATTTGAACATTTGAATTTGAAACTGGGAACAGCGCCAATGGCTGATTTTAACAATCTTTTTGCTTGTTTACTCTCGTCTGTGCTATCTATTACTAATTCGAACAGTTTCATATAAGTTCCTTCATGGTAACGTCCAAACTGAGAAGCTCAAAATTCAATAGGATGTCACATTATGGGGTTTGCACTACTTAGCCGCGGCGGAATAGCCGTGCGCGCTAAGGCGCCTTGCTGCGGTGAGCGAAGCCGTCCGCCGGCAAAGGTTCAAGTACTAAAAAAATAATAATAATAAAGAAAATAAAAATAAAATGTTTGTAGAGCTTATGGAACTTAACTGCGGGGTCATCAGTCCCCACACTTACAAACTACTTATGAACTAGCTTATACTAATGACGGCACAAACATCCATGCCCGGGGGGGGGGGGGTGATTCGAACCCTCGACGGGAAACGGCATCCCGCATCGTAGCATAGCGCCTCAATGCGCTCGGTCGCTCCGCCGCGGAGGTTCGAGTACTCCCTCGGAAATAGGTATGTGTGTTGTTCTTAAAGTAAGTTAAGTTCGTTTAAGTACGGTAGTTTGTAACTTTAGGGATCGATGACCACTCCAGTTAGGTTCCATAACTTTAAAAACATTTGAACATTTTTGCACTACCTAAACAAAAACACGAATTAGATGCAGTTGACGTTGGCTTAATAACTTACTTGTCAGTATTATCTCAACATCGATACAGTGGTAGTAGTACAAAGATCGGCGCGGAACAGAATTTGGAGCTATACCCATGGAACTTTCCATTTCTGAAAACGTTAGCGAAAACAATATTCCGAGATTAACAGTGTCAAAGCAGTGGCGAGAATACCACATTTCAGGTACTACCTCTCACTACCTCAACACAGTGGTAGTCGGCCTGCACTTATTGACCTAGAGCAGCGGAGTTATCAGTGCTGTCATACGAGAAACTCTATGAGAAATAACTGCGGACATGATTGTCCGATGTAAGGCGAACATATCTGTTAGGACTGTGCAGAGTAATTTGATGTTAATTTACTATAGCAGCTCTAATTGTAGTAATTAACTTTTCTACAAAAATTGAAGATTATTTCGTCTCTGGATATCGTTGACAGTAAATTTTAATCTTGAGATGGTTCCTGAATTATATATACTCAAATGGAGCTGTATTTACAACAACCTAACCTTCGTGCAATGTGTTATTTTCTAAATAAATTTGACTGTGATTCTGCGGTCCCTTTCTGGTGTTGCAATTAGAATGGCACATTTACTTCTGTCTCTAGCCATATCTCTGCTCCTTTCTTTGGACTTCCGCAAACCTGGCGGACATTATTCAGTCTGCTCACTGCGGTGGCAGCGAGTCTGCACGATATTCCATCGGTCTGAGTGCAAGAGATCTGGCCGCGTTGGACCAGTGTTCTGTTTGCGTGGCGGGTGTGTTTACTCGCGCTATTACCGCCAGTGGCACGAACTCACGGACCGCTCCGTGCTGTGCCTCGTAATTCTTCTTTTACCGTTGACAGACCACTAGTGTATTTCTCTCCTCTGTCGTCACCAACACAGCCAGTCTGCTCTACTGCAAGAATATCTTCGTTACAGGGTACAAGTAGCATTATTTTCACACTCCGCTCTGTGGCCTTATTATTCTTTCTCTGTGACGCGATTAATTATACTTTAGAGAACGGACTTCTGACTTTAGACTTGTCCTAGTTTCCTTTGTGTTAAACCACCCCCTCTGTTTTCTTCCCTCTTTCGCATTTCGTCCTTCCGCGCCCCTCAAGTTTGTTGCTCTTGGGCTTAGGGACAGCTAGCCGAACTCGTTACAGAACACCAATTTAAAGCCATCATTCCAGCAGCAGTTTTTACAAAACTACCAACGAATTATTCTCACATCTATTCTTATTTCCATCAAAACGATAAATATGTAGTTTTTAAAGAAAACGACTCAGGAATGAGTTTAATGATATTATTGAGGTAAAAAACATCACATTTAATTTAAAAAAATGGAAAGCAGTTAGCAGTACGAAGATTAGTTTGAACACCACAATGCTTTATCACTAGACATGATGCTATTTGGAAGTGGTATGCCGCCGATGTACAGTTTAACGTGGATTCCGAACCACGGCGCTACTCAAAATTTTCACATCAGCAACATAGCCAGAGGGGAAAGAAGTGGAAAGTGACAGATACAAATCCCAGGACCTGGCAGGGATCGAACGCGCGACCTTTGATTTATAGTATAGCAATCTACCACTGTGCTACCAAGCCACGCCAGATTTAATTTCAACAGCTAAAAACACACTACCGGATGAAACTTCCTGGCAGATTAAAATTGTATGCCGGAACCGGGACTCGAACCTGGGACCTTTAATCTGCCAGGAAGTTTCATGTCAGCGCACACTCCGCTGCAGAGTGAAAGTTTCATTCTGGAAACATCCCTTAGGCTGTGGCTAAGCCATGTATCCACCATATCCTTTCTTACAGGAGTGCTAGTCTTGCATGGTTCGCAGGAGAGCTTCTGTGGAGTTTGGAAAGTAGGAGACGAGGTACTGGCGGAAGTAAAGTTGTGAGGCGGCATCGTGAGTCGTGTCGGGATAGCAGAGTCGGTAGTTCGCTTGCCCGCGAAAGGCAAAGGTCCCAGGTTCGAGTCCCGGTTCCGGCACACAATTTTAATCTGCCAGGAAGTTTCATATCAGCGAACACTACGCTGCAGAGTGAAAGTTTCATTCTGGACACTACAGGATGTTAAAATCAGTACACCCTTTTAGAGTTTTCCAATTCACTCAAGATTTATTGTTGAAACAGTGCATATAGTTGTACACGAAATGGTTACATTTGCAGATCAATACCGTAAGCGTCACTAGGGACTCAGGTATCGTCCATGATGAAACATCAAAAATTATTAAGTGGTGTAGCCTTCACGGACGGCAATGTATACGCAGATTCTGAAATCTATTCCATCATACAAATGATGAACACTGTCTTGGGATATATTACTCCACGCCTACTCAACCTTTTCACGTAATTTTTCAACAGTTATGGGTTGACGTGTCGCAGGTGCCAGGTTGTCATCCCATCAATCCCACACGTGTTCAGTCGAGACATGTCCCAGAGATCGTGATGGCTAGGGAAGCTGCCGTAGTCACGCAGGAGTAGCCGAGCGTTCTGGAGCGCCACGTTACGGATCGCGCTGCCTCCCGCGTTGGAGGTTCGAATCTTCCATCGGGCATAGATGTGTGTGTTATCATTAGGTTAGTTTAAGTAGTTTGTAAGCTAGGGATTATTACCCCAGCAGTTAAGTCCCATAGATTTACAAACATGAATATATTTGTGTGTGCTGCTGTAGCTGTACTGTCTGTCACTGCTGCCACTACAACGTCCAGAAAGTACACGTGACCATTTCAACCAGAATCGTTGGACAACTGACGTAACTTGTGTGGCAAGTCTCCGAAAGGATCAATACCACCATCTCGCCGCAACGAATAACGTCTTCTTTCAATTATTTCCACCGTGACACTCTCTCCCCTTATCGCGATAATACAAAACGAGCTGCCCTTCTTTAACTTTCTCTATACCCTTTATTAGCCCCACTTGGTGGGATCCCCACAATGCACAGCAATACTCCAAATTAGAACTCAAAAGTGTAGTGTAGGCAGTTTCTTTAGTAGAACATGGCGCTAGTTTGCTTTACTCGTTAATCTCGCACTGAGCTTTATCACAGTGAACATTCCCTATTCAAGGGGAGAGACAGATGACATACTCGAGCTATGTCAGCGCGCTCTCTGTTGGCAGATGACATTGAAACCATTATCAGTGCATCTACTATCCCGCATCTGGCAACTGCGGTTGTCGGATCGAAGTCGACTTCTGCTTTCCAACTGTACTAATTTTTTTCGACTGTCTAATAGAGAAAAAGTGCGTTACGATTATTATACTTGACTCAAATTACGATCGTGTCAAGTACAGTGTTTTGGCGTTGTCGTGTTTCTTTATGACGGTGAAGTTGCTATACGACGTAGGGCAGCAACTGCAAATTTGCAAAATGAATTACGTTATACTTGCTTGTATCCATAAACCAGTTGTAATAGTTTCGGGTTACAGTACGGTTCAAGCACTGGTCTCTTATCCCGAAGAAAAACTATTCAAATATCAGCAGAGATATATTGATTTGTATTTCGTTTCTTTAAATCACTTCCAAGTCAATTTCGAGGAGGATTCATAAACATGGCGCCAGCAAAGTTATATAGTGCCTGATTCTAAAACCCGTAAAACCGACGGGACGTTGGACTACAAGTCTTATCGCATTCATCCAATTTTTCTAGATTGGTCCATAGTCTCAATCCCAACATTTTATTTTACCTAAATGTTTTCCTTGGTTTCTTTCGCGGTGAGTTTTAAATGAGTGAAGAATGTCAATGCTACGTCATGACAACCTTTTGAATACTATTATTGCGTATCAAACAAATTGCTATATGCGTTTGAATAGGAGTTAACAATTCGTATTACTTCTTTGCACCAATAATTTATTTCATAAACATTAACATTAGACTGGAATAGTGGTCACAGTCTGTAATATGCTACCAGATAGCTGCGAATTGTGAAGCGCACAAAACCGATTCTGCTTGTGCACTAGAGCTTGCGGTTCCCATTAATCTTATTATGTGACTACTAATGAGGATGAATTTCATTCTCTCTTTGCAAATATTAATAACGTAATGAGTTCACCATATAATTTTTTTACGCACGTACCAGCCGAATTGCCTTCTTTCTGAGAACGTAGACTGTTAACAAAAACTGCATATTCCGAGACGTAAAAGAGACAAAATTCCCAGTACATTACGGCGCCAAAAGGCGTGACTTATGAGCTATCAACGCTTTGTCGTCGTCTTCGCTGTAGTGAAACACGTTTCTACAGCGAGCTCTTTATTTATATGCCACATTCCGTAGGCTGTTCCTCTGCTACTGTCCAAAGATCCAGCATGCAGGAAACATCATTTTGTTAATGTTGTTACAACAAATCGTGTCCACAGTTATGGACAACTACAACACGTACATCAGTTCTAATGAAACCGGTCTCTTACGACAACTCTGTGAAATGCTTTTACATTGAAGTACTATCACTGCAGATATCGGTATAATGGAAGAACATTACTCCACACGGCAAAAATTAGTTTTTTTTTTTTCAACTTATGGGTGGGGTGGGAGTGGGGTTCGCGAAATCACTGGAGGAAGAAGTGCCATGTATGAATAAAATGACACAAGCCTAACAGAAGTAAAATTTACCATACGTTAGTTCAAAAATGTTCAACTAGCTTATGGGACTTAACTTCCGGGTCATCAGTCCCTAAACTTATTAACTACTTATGAACTATCTAAGACTAAGGACGGCACAAATATCCATGCACGAGGGGGGATTCGAACCCCCGACCGTAGTGGCCGTGCAGACCGTAACTGGAGCGCCTCAGTCCCCTCGGCCATCGCGGCCGGCATACGTTAGTTCTGAATTGAATAGAACGTAGACACTGATTATGCAAAGTACATTTTTCTGTCGGTATTCATGTAAAAATAGGATGTGTTCCATTCCTAATAATATGAAAAAATCTCATTCTATAATTATAATACTGTACATTAGTTTTTACAAGAAAGAAATTAAAGTGGTTGCCTTTCAGATCGCACACATAATTATGTCATGGTTTCTAGGATCCCAGAAAATTTTTACTTGGAAGAGGGACGCAAATTCAAAAAGATTGAGAATACGGGGAAAATGCCGGTGTAGATAGTTTGCGACAGTAGAGAGTCTGCAATAGAAGAAACTTCACACCAGTGAAAATGAACAAGTACCGTGTGATCAAAAAGTCAGTATAAATTTGATAACTTAATAAATCATGGAATAATGTGGATAGAGAGGTAAAAATTGACACATGCTTTGAATGACATGGGGTTTTATTAGAACAAAAATAAAAAATAAAGTTCAAAAAATGTCCGATAGATGGCGCTTCATGCGAACAGAAAAGCAATAATTAGCATAACAAATTAAGACAAAGCAAAGATGATATTCTTTACAGGAATGCTCAATATATTCACCATCATTCCTCAACAATAGCTGTAGTCGAGGAATAATGTTGTGAACAGCACTGTAAAGCATGTCCGGACTTATGGTGAGGCATTGGCATTTGTTGTACTCTTTCAGCATCCCTAGAGATGTCGGTCGATCACGATACACTTGCGACTTCAGGTAACCCCAAAGCCAATAATCGCACGGTCTGAGATCTGGGGACCTGGGAGGCCAAGCATGACGGACGGCCGGCCGCGGTGGCCGAGGGGACTGAGGTGCTCTAGTCACGGTCTGCACGACCACTACGGTCGGGGGTTCGAATCCCCCCTCGGGCATGGATATTTGTGCCGTCCTTAGTCTTAGGTAGTTCATAAGTAGTTTGTAAGCTAGCTGAGGGACTGATGACCCCGTAGTTAAGTCCCATAACTTCTACAGACATTTGAACATGACGGAAGTGGCGGCTGAGCACACATCACCAAACGACGCGCGCAATAGGTCTTTCACACGTCTAGCAATACTTTTTTTCCCTAATAAACCCCAATGTCATTCCAAGCATGTGTGTCAATTTTTGCCTCTGTATCTACATTATTCCGTGATTTATTAAGTTTTCAAATTTATACTGACTTTTTGATCACCCGGTACCTCTTCTCTTAACGTCAAGTATTTTAGAGTCCACGCACTATTGTACCGCAGTTCTGCTGCAGTGGACGGACCGCACGGTATAAACGCAGCCTTAGACCGCGAACATTCCCGCGCGGTTACCCTTGTTCTGGTCCATACTACGCGTATTTCGGCGTCTAGGTCAATCATCGAAATCCAGCGTTCAAAGCGAATCACCAGCTCCGATTGAAAACCGAAGTAATATCATCAGTTCTGATGCGTCCCATGTCGTTGTGAAAACTCTGTGGTAAATCACAGAGATAAGAACATGACACGCAGTATGATCGCGTGGTCTAAGGCGTCATGCTACGGGATTTGTCGGCCGTTTCCGCGGAGATTTGAGTCCTCCCTCGGGCTGGGTATGTGTGTGTGTGTGTGTGTGTGTGTGTGTGTGTGTGTTGTCCTTAGTGTAAGATAGTTTAAGTAGTTTCTAAGTCTAGGGTCTGATGGCCATGGCAGTTTCACAGTTTGGAAATTTTGATAAGAAAATGTTCCTGGGATTTATTCTACATTCATTCCGCCTCCCAGCTGCTAGTTCACAGAGCACAAAGCCGGCGACATTTTCTTTTAAGATCCCTTTCCTAAAAATTTTTTATTGCCGCATCGGAAGGCACTTGCCGACCGCAGAGGATGGCATCGCGAGAAGGCAGCAACACTCCGAGCGCACAGACGCTGCTTTGTATTCCCGGGGCTGTCTCGCCGCTGTTTCCTGTCAGCGACACATTCGTCATGCGCTACAAACGAAATAAACAGCCCAACAAGTAAAAAGTAGCAACGAGAAAAAAAGATTGAAGAGGATAACATATACGCATCATATGACGACCGGTGATATATGTTTCAGATTAAGAGACTGTATTATCTACTGTTACAGGAGGGGTTTTCTGTATCTACAGTTCGATTCTGCAAGCCATTGCGTACTGAATGACAAGAAGTATTCTCATTTAACACCTCTTAAATTTTTTTCCCACTCTATCCCCTATGGTCCGTTGGATATAAGTAGTCTAATCTTGTATTCGTTGTCCCTACAGGAACGCTAAGTGGAAGATAAAATATGATATATGAAGCATTTTCAGAAAGAAAGTCTCCCTATTTCTTTAAAACAGAGACAGCACAGTCACATGAAAAATTTTGTAACACCTACAGCAATGTTTGACCTATTTTTGAACATAGTCACCAAAGGAATTAAAAATTAATTATATCTGTCGACTTTCATGGTGATCGGTGAAACGGTATCGAAGTCCTCCGCCAGCTCTTGAAGACTTGAAATAAATTGAAGTAGAAGACATAGGTGACATTCCATCAGAATTTCTAAAATCCTCGGGGAAGTCGCAACCAAATGAGTATTTTAATTTGGTGAGGAGAATCGATGAACGCGGTCCCATCAGACTTTCGGATAAATATCATCCACCCAGTTCCGAAGATAACGAGGACAGGTAAGTTTGAGAATTCATCTTCCCTTCTTGCTCTGTCCCTCTCCTCTCTCTGTTGATCCTCCTCCCTCCCCTATATCCATCTTCTCCTCCTCTCTCTTTCTTTCACCTTCTCAGTCTATCGGTTCCTCCCTCAGTCTGTGAAAAGGCATATATGGTTGCCAAATTTCATGGCATCGATCAATCGTTATCGAAGTTTATTTCCGCTTGGTAGGCGATGTGAGATGTTTATTTTATTAAACTTCAAAACATATCGATTTCGTCCCTATGAGGATGGGACATCATCAGTGCTGTTAAAAACAAGGTATCTTAGTCAGACATTGAAATTAAGATAAAATTACATACACCAAGAATGTTACCATTATATAATGGAATTACATACCAGAATTGCAAGTCATGATGACCTATGTGCTCTGGTTAAAACATTTTTATCCCTCATGGCATAAAATACATTTAAAAGGTCTTGCCGGTACAAGCCACAAGAATAAAATCAAGTAGCTGCTTACGTACACCTACGCAGCTTAGCCTGTAGATAGCTGGTGCCTGGCGCCCTCTTTCTTTAAAATCAATTACATTGCAATAGTTTTATAAGAAAAAAGTTTAAATCACATTAAACGCTTAAGAAGGTAAAAATGGTGATTGTAGGTGACTTAGAGTTTAACAAATAACATACACAGATTATGCAATATAACATAAAAATACCATTTATCAGCGTGCTCAGGTGGGTAGGTATTAAAACATATCTTTAAAAAAAATTATTTATATGTTTTTATTATTTTATTATTTTTTAAGATATGTTTTAATACCTACCCGCCTGAGGGCGCAGATAAATGGTATTTTATGTTATATTGCATAATCTGTGTATGTTATTTGTTAAACTCTAAGTCACCTACAATCACCATTTTTACCTTTGTAAGCGTTTAATATGATTTAAACATTTTCTTATAAAAAATGTTGCAATGTAATTGATTTTAAACAAAGAGGGCGTCAGGCACCAGCTACCTAGAGGCTAGCCGCGGTGGAGTAGCCGAGCGGTCTAAAGCGCCTCGCTGCGGAGCGCAAGGTTGGTCGCCGTGGAGGTTCGAGTCCTCCCTGGGGCATGGGTGTGTGCGTTGTCCTTAGGTTAGTTTACCTAGGTTTACGTAGTTTGTAAGCTACGGACTGATGACCACGCAGTTTGGTCCGATAGATTTACAGACATTTGAACATTTGAATCTACAGGCCAAGCTGCGTAGGTGTACGTAAGCAGCTACTTGATTTTATTCTTGTGACTTGTACCGGCAAGACCTTTTAAATGTATTTTATGCCATGAGGGATAAAAATGTTTTAAGCAGAGCACATAGGTCATCATGACTTGCAATTCTGGTATGTAATTCCATTATATAATTGTAACATTTTTGGTGTATGTAATTTTATCTTAATTTCAATGTCTGACTAAGATACCTTGTTTTTAACAGCACTGATGATGTCCCATCACAGGGACAAAATCTATATGTTTTGAAGTTTAATAAAATAAACATCTTACATCGCCTAGCAAGCGGAAACCTTTTATTTCAATATAATTCTGTGGTGGGCTGGCACAAAATGGAATCTAGTTACAAGAGCTTTTTTATTTCGTTGAATAGTGAGATTCGGCTGTCTTCAGGATAATTCACGACTCTTAGTAATGCATGGAACGCAAAACTATTCCATTATTAAGGTTAAAAATAATTAAAGACGAAACTTCCGTGTCTGCCTCCTGGCCGCTTGGGGCACTAGCTGTAGCTGTTAACTGTGCAACGGTACCAGAATTTCACGGTGGAGAGTGTACGTGTCAGACGGTGGAGGCGGCGGTCACGTAGGCAGCGGTGACTCAGCGCAGCCGGCGCTTCTTGCCGTCCGCGCTCCAGCGCGCGCCAGACACAATGTAATGCCCCTGTTTCCGCATAGCCGGGCCCGCCACGTCGCCGGCCTTCCAGCTACTCTGCGTACGCTACACTCTCGGCGGAAGCGCGCTCATTCACCACACCGAGTTCCCATAAGGCTGCGGTCGCGGAGGTTCCGACAGCGGGAAGATTCCGCTGACAGTGGCGGAAGCGGACGATCTTGTCACACCAGTAAGTGTGCGGTCACAATGCATCCGATTTCATCGACACAACATACAGACTTCGTACGACAATCGGTGAAATTCAAATCCCTTTTACGAATTCGAAATATTACGACATATTGACTGTTACGGAGCACCGAAATAAATTCTACGACGAAGTTGAAAATTTCTAGTGGACCAGAATTCCAAATCCACCCTTCGGACCAGCGGTCGCCATACCTATTAGACTGGATAGACACGCTAGGTTTCTCATTACAGCGATTGACTTGTAAAGAGCAGTAGAACTTGACGATTTATTTGCTATCTTAAGCGAACTGACTGGGTGATCTTCATGCTAATGGCCGTGCTTCTCTTTTACTAAAATTGGTGAGGTGTGAGCCTATGGTTGACTTGACATGCAATTATTCTAATTTTTTCTTTTAATGTTCGTTAGATCAAAGTATGACCTTTAGAGAAATAAAACGTTATAATGTTGCTCGGACAATAGGAAATTTGTGAAAAACTGGAGCACATTTTATGATATTTTCAATGAATTCAAGATAGTAACTTAACCCTACAAGCACCAAGCACGGGCAAATATTGCCCCTACATATTTCTTTTATTAAAAAATCAGAAATAAATCCTCATTTGTTTATGGGCCTTTTTCTATTTGTCTCTCACCTTATAAAGCACTACATTGTACAGTTCTATGGTTACAATTTTAAAACTGCAAATATAGAACTATTATGCCCAAGGGCACATTTTGTCCTGGGTTAGTACTCCATTCTTTGTGTCTTGGATACAACCACCAAGAATGGAGGAAAAAATTGTAAAATCATTGTCCATCACCTCTAATTTCAGTTTATATCACCTCTAATTTTAGTACATTCCAGCTATTTACAACTGAAACTATTGTAAATAATAGTGTATAAACAAAATTTCGCAAGACTGCGAAAGTTAACTCTTTCGGTCCTATATCTGCAGCTAATCCAAAACGGCAATACTGCAATAAGGATAACGCATTGTACAAATGTTTGACAGACAACAGCTGATGGCAAAGACCTAAAATATCTTGGTGCTGCTAGGGTTAAGTTTCGAAAAGTTATGATGAAAAAAATTAGGCGCCATTACAAAGGAAAGTTGGAAAATCCGGAAAAACTAGAAAAATCGCATGTATAAATGAATCACTGAGAATCCATCGAAAGACAATAAAATACAGAACTGTGCTTACGATAACTGTTGGATTCTGTTACCATAGTATACACTGTAGGTGACGGATGAATCGATACATAGGTCTCCTAACTGAGCTTGTATGAGTCAAAGTAAAGGGATCGTCAAAGGAGTCATTTTTGTGTTTCAAAATCCTTTGGTAACTGACGTGACGGACGAGTGGGTTGCACAGCTGCGTATATTTCCTGGAAACAAGACTAGTCATGACAAATACTAACTATTCTTAATGTTTCCTGCATCGTACCAGGCATTAATGTAGGCGTGAGGAGTTGATGGACATAGAGGGAATGAGCAAACGACTAGAATAAAAAGGCTGGAGCTAGTATCATGATACAAATCATATTAGGGAGTCGGGACAGACATGATAAAAGGCGCCCGTTTCATTGACAGCGAGTGTCTAGGTAGCAAAGACCACCAATTTGTTGCCTCTAAGAAGTGAGTGTCGACAGACTCGCAGTACCTGCACTTCCTCAATACGTTCTCCCAGTGGTTTTATTTCTTGCTGGGCTCAACTCTTTCTCTCCTCTCTCTAACCGCTTTCTCACATTAAAGACGACGTTAAGCAAGCAGGCTCCCAGCACAAACATAAAACCTTGACGATTTCTTGGAATCGTTGCAGTCACTGTTTCGGCCTCAGCTTGCGGTTAACAGCGAGAGGCGTGACAGTCTCAGCTGGATGGCATCAGTGGCATGGAGTCCAAGGTGTAGCTCCTAGCAACTAGAACACAGGCGGAGCGGTGACTACAGCACTAGCCTCATAGTAGAAAACCTAATCAACTCTCCAGCTTTAAACGTCTGCTCGCTTTACAGATGTGTTAATTTGCCGGTTTATTGCAATGTTGTCAGAGGCAGCAAATGACCTGGAACAACACTTGAACGGACGTTGTCTTGAAATGAGGATATAAGATGGACATTAAGAAGATCAAACTAAAGGTAATGGAAAGTAGCTGAACTAAATCAGCTGATGCGGAGGGAATTAGATTAGGAAACGAGTCAGTAAAAGTAGTTAGATGAGTTTTGATTTTCTGTAATAAAATTACTTACGTTCTTTGTAATAGAAAATAAGTAAAATTAAGAACAGCAATGGGAAGAATTTAAATGTTAAAAGTATTAGAAATTCCTTCCTAAGGGAGCTTATCCGGAGTGAAACGTGGACGATAAACAGTTCAGACAATAAGAGGATAGAACCTTCAGAAATGTGGTGCTACCTAACACGGCTAAAGATTACATGAGTAGCCCACGTAGCTAACGTGGCTGACCAGACCAGACGAGAAAAGAAGGGATCGATTGATAGGACACATTGTAAGACATCAAGGAATCATCAATTTCTATTGGAGGGAAGTGTGGAGGTAAAACTGGAAGAGGGAGACCAAGAGACGAATACAGCAAACAGATTTAAATGGGTCTGGGTTGCAGTTCCTACACGGAAAAGAAGAAGCTTGCACAGGATAGAGTAGGGTGGAGAGCTGCATCAAACCAGTCTTCGGACAGAAGACCACATAACAACAGGAGACATAATGTCATGGAAATGTAGCACCAGTTGGGGTGGCGTTTCTTGTTGCGGCGAGAGCCAATTACGAAAAATTTGAGGTCAAACATCTAAGCGATAAAAAGACTACGGAAGGTTTAAAGTTGTGCCTAAAGTTTTTGGGAGATCGCTAAGTACTCTCATTGGAAAATGGGTCAATGGTTATCTGAGTTCTGTTTTAAGGAAAAGCTAGTATTTCACTCATCTCAATCTATGAGGCCATACTTCTTAACGTTAGAATTATGCAGACAGTTTCAGTTGTATATGTAGACTCCATCTGCAAATTGTGCACAGTTAGTAATAAAGACCTAATTAAACGTCATGCCTGAAGATGAAATTTTACAGCATGAACAGGGAAAATATAGTAAGCAATAAACGTTTTCCTTCACTCCTTTCAAGGGGATTTGAAGGAGCAAAAAAATTTCGAAAAGATTTTAATTTAAGTGTAAAACTGGTGGTAATTGTTAATTTGTCTCATAATCAAATACTGGAGCTTTTAATCTGAATAATTGGAGAGAGCTACGCTGCCTCAAATTGTCTTACTGAGTTAAACTTTTAATATCATACCAGAGTATTATTGGTTAAGGCTCTAACGTTAGATTATGCATATTAAAGAAATGATTACGACAGAATTCCATATTTTTAAAATTCAGTACTAAACAATATGAAACGTTGAAAGTGTTGTCCTTGGATTAATTTAAGAAGATAACCTCCAACAGGAACCGTGCCACTGGTTAGCCGTTTAGCTACATACACTGCTCAAAACAGTTAGAGGATCAGGTGCGACATACACAATATACATATGGTAACGTATTTTAGTCAGATATTCGTTACAATTGTAACTTGTGTGTGATAAGTAAGATGTTTTACTGTCTCGCCTCTTTGCTTGAGGTTTACATGGCGTTTACTTAGCGCGAGGTACAATGGGGCTAGCAAAATAGTGAAAAAGTCAGCCTCGTTGCCCTCTTATATGATGTGTGATCACCTCGGACGGCCACAGGACATTTGCAAACCTACATGGCATGGACAGCATGAGATTATCACTCAGCTCTTGCGGGATATTTGGCCATTTTTCATAAGTGCAATATCCGGCTCTGCAACCGTTGTGGGAGGCACTGGTCTAGCCTCAATGCGTCTGCCAAGTGCATCCCAGACAGTCTCATTCGGCTCTAAGTTCGATGAACAATCTGGCCATTCCATTCGTTCAATTCCCTCAGCTTCAAGCATGTTGTCCACCAGTGCAGTTCAGTGAGAACGAGCGTTATTCGTCCACCAGAAGAAACACATCTCCTACGACACCAGCGTAGGGCACAACAAAAGGTCGAAAGATCTCGTGTCTAAACCTTTGAGGAGTCAAGCGTCATTCTGAACGACATAGAGATCCGTGCGTCCGCCAACACTGACTCCTGCCTATACCATGGTGATGTATCCTGCACATAATCAGAATTGTTCAGAGTTCTACACCTATACAAATACTCTGCAATTCACTTTGAAGTGTATGGCAGAGGATTCATCGAACCGCTTTTATGATTATTTTTCCCCCACGCCCCATTCTCCAATAGCGCGTGGGAAAAAAAAAACACCAAAATCTTTCCGTTTTCTGACTGATTTCTCTTATTTTATTGTGACGATCATGTCTCCCTATGTAGGTGGGTGCTAATAAAATACTTTTGCATTCGGAAGAGAAATTTTCTTTTAATCATTTTCATCCCAACTCGTGAATAATTTCGGTGACACTATCTCCCCAATATCGCGATGATATAAAACGTGTTGCCGTTCTCTGAACTTTCTCTAAATCGTCCGTCAAGTCCACTTGGTGGGGATTCCACAATGCGCAGTAATACTCCAAAATAGAACGCACACATGTAGTGTAGGCAGTAGTCTTTAGAAGAACTGTTGCGTCTTCTATGAGTGCTCCAAATGAAACGTAGTGATTGGTTCGCCTTGCCTACATATTTTGTGCGTGTTCTTTCCAGTTAAATTGTTAAGGAAAAGGAAACCTACGTTTTTAGCATTTGTGGATCTGGAGAAAGCCTTCGACAATGTTGACTGGCATACACTTTTTCAGATTCTGAAAGTAACAGAAATTATTAGAGTGGAAGGGCATGAAAGGGACGCAGTGCTTCGGAAGGGAGTAAGACAGGGTTGTAGCCTTTCCCCAATGTCGTTAAATCTGTATAGTGAGCAAGCTGTGAAGGAATGCAAGAAGGTAACAGGGATAAAATACAGGGAGTACAAAAACCAGACAGAAATTATTAGAGTGGAAGGGCATGAAAGGGACGCAGTGCTTGGGCAGGGAGTAAGACAGGGTTATTGCCTTTCCCCGATGTTGGAGAGGGTATTAAAGTCCAGGGAGAGGGAATAAATTATACAGAATGGAAGATATAAGGTGAACATTAACAAGAGTAAAACGAGGGTAATATAATGTAGTGTCAGAAACTCAGGCGATGCGAAAGGAATTAGATTAAGTAATGATACAGTGAAAGTAATAGATGATTTTTGTTATTTGATTAGCAATATAACCTCTGATGGGCGAAGTGAAGAAGATATAAAATGAAGAATGGCTGTGGGAAGAAAAACTCTTCTGACGAAACGAAATTTGTTGATATCCAATATTAGTTTAAGTGTCGTTTTTGAAAATATTTGTCTGGAGTGTAGCATTGTATGGACGTGAAACGTGGACGATAACTACTTCAGCTTTTGAAATGCTGTGTTACAGACGAATGATGAAGATTAGATGGGTAGATCACGTAACTAATAAGGAGGTGCTCAACAGAATTGGGGAGAAAAAAAGGAGTTTCTGGCATATCCTGACTAAGAGAAGGGATAGGTTGTTGGGACACATTCTGAGATACTAAGGAATCGTCAACTTAGTATTAAAAGGAAGTGTGTGGGATAAGAATGTTAGAGGGAGACCGAGGGACGAATACTGTAAGTAGATTCAAAAGGATGTAGGTTGCCGTATTTATTCTCAGAGGCTTGCACAGGACAGGGTAACGTGGAGAGCTGAATCAAACCAGTTTGCGGACTGAAGACCATAACAACAACAGCAACAATTGTTATTTCCAGGTATTTAGTTGAATTTACGGCCTGTACCTTTATTTGACTGAGTTATGGTGTAAATGAAGATTAGCAGATTTTAATTGTCATATGGATGGCTTCACACTGTTCATTATTCATGGACAATTGTCAGTGTTTACATCGTGCAGATATCGTCTCTAAATCACTTGGCAGTTAATTTTGATCGTCTGATGTCTTTACCAACCGATACATGACAGCATCATCCGGTAACAGTCTAAGAGAGCAGCTGAAATTGTCTGCTAAATCATTTATAAAGATAAGGAACAGTAGGGGCCCTATAACACTTCCATGTGGAACGCCAGATGTCACTTCTGTTTTACTCGTTGACTTTCCGTCAATTACAACTTGCTGTGTTCTTTCGGTCAGAAAATTTCCAACCCTGTCGCACAAATGTGCTGATATTCCATAAGCACGAAATTTGATTAGATTAGAAGAAGCTTATAAGCTTATGAAGTACAGTGTCAAAAGCTTTCCGGAAGTCCAGAAAAATGGAATCCAGATGACGAAACAACGATTGACCCGCAGAATACAAAATCTTGACTCATCTGCGAACAGAACCCAACACCATTTGTTACGACTCCAATCTTGATATTCTTCCGCCCAGTTTCTGGAGGCTAAACGGTGTCGTGGTTGTTTTGGGACACACACACCATACTCCACATTCCCGAAGGCGCTTTCTGGCTGTTTGTGTTGATATTGCGCGTCCTCTTGCTGCTTGGAGGATGCGTTCCAGGTGAAGTGAGTTGCATTCAGCCTCCTGTCTCGACGGGCTGTTAATCGGAGATAACTGTCATCTCTTGCTCATGATACCCGAGGACGACCTTGGCCTTCCCTTCTTTTAACGGTTCCTGTTGTCTGAAATCACGTCCAGGTCCTATAAATTACACTTTGGGACATTCCAATAGCTGCACCAACCTCCCTCTGTGTCTTTCCCGCTTGCAATCTTCCTACGGCTCTACATGCCATAGCTTCAGGTAAGTTATGTTGTCGTTGCATTGCACTACCTGAACCCAACTGCATTTGTAATTTCTATTACCACTATAACGGTTGCCGTAATGTTATTGTCTCCGCTCCTTAGAACCAACAAAAAGATGTCAAACCATTTTAGTTCATTCTAGCGATGATAATACTTCAGAACCTACATACATCAACTGATCTCCTAATTGTTTTGACCAATGTAGGTGGAGATGTAAGTTTAGAATCGTCCATCTGACTATTTTCATAAACATTTCTCGCTATCACTTTAGACCAGTTTCAAGTGGACGCTTCAAAGAGATCGTGACTAAATTAATGCTTTTTGAGTGTGTGTTTGTGCTATGTCTGCAATTGTGTAGACTGCGTGAAACCATTGGCATACTAACTTTTTTTCTCGACACCGGAATAGCTCTTATGCCATACTCACTCTTAGAGACTCTAACTAAGATTTCACGGTACATAACTACAAAAAATACAAAACTTCAAAGAGGTTTGTCTAGCAAGGCTGGTTTTTCAAGGAAATTTCAACTACACTCATTGCCTTTTGGATACATACTTTTACTACTCCTGCTAGGAGGAAGTGTTTGTTTTAATTATTACTATTCATTATGCAAGTAAATCGATAAATTCAAAGGCGTGTCATTAGACTAAACCTAGTCGTTTCAACGATCCCGAAAGTCTTCCGACGACGTGGAAGGATCTTTTATGTAGCTCATTGAAATCCCTTTCCCTACCTGCAGTTATGAAAAATTGCACTAAGAAGTCTACACGGGTTGTAAATGAACTCTACGCAGTCAGTATATCGTAAAACTCGTTTAGAATTTACAAGTTACATATAAAAGAGATTCTGGAACATACAAAGACTCGATTACCCAGTGAAGCAGTACAGAAAGAAATCTACACAATTACAATCCATCCTTCACCATGTTCTATGATTACACGTGAATATGTTCATATAAAGGCCAATGAACTGCATGTAATATCAATATGAACTCCAAATATTATTATTTTGCCGCCAAGCGAGGCATAGGCTAAAACAATATTCCCGATCTGAATTTGAAAGCCTGTCTCTTTGAATGATTGAGATAACAAATTGTGAATAATTAAGGAAAAAATCGTAAGTATAAAATTTATAACCAAGATGAATCTTTAACTTTTCTTTTTGTATGTATGGCTGAATAAATGTAAATTAGACTTTGTTATGTTACTTAGGAAGAAAAATGTGCGGCCTATTAGATTCCCACAAGCTATTGCGTAGTTTTCACACTAAAATTGGCACACAAACAAGAATGCTATTGTGATCTTGAACTATTTTAAATACGTCCGCTGAAAAATGTGTATGTGGCACCTGTCTGAGATATATATGGTTTTCCTAATGTGCCGTCCTAAGTTTCTTTCGGGATGCGCTCTAACATCAAGGTCTCCAACGCACCGATTGTCTTGTCGTGGTTCGCGAGTGTGAAGAAATCAGTCTGTTTGTAGGCTTGCCTAGAGGAGCAGCAACTGGAACGGTTGATACTGTTCATAGAAGGTATGTGAAACATCTGAAGACACAATTGGCCTCTATCATCTAACAATTGATTTATACGTTTGTTTTGAATATGTTAAAGTGCAATACGGCCTTCTGTTACAGCTGAAATAATTGCACTTCATTAGAAGTGAAGGCTATTATTTTTCATCAAGAAAATATAACAAAGAATAGACACTTTATCGGTAAAGCTAAAGTAATAAATTATACGTCGACTCATATTTAAGTGCGTGGCATAGTAATGATAGTCTATATTAACATACTATCGCTGAATTATGTGTAAGTTTCAGGCAATTCGTGAAAATGTAAAACTGCGTTTCAGATACATTCTCGAACACGAATCTGTTCCTGCTGCAGAAATAGTCACTATATTTTGTCCATCGCACATTTCTTCCAATCTTGAGCATGTCTCTCTCGTTCTAACATCCACATTTCAGGATCATGCTATTGTCTCTCTCGTTCTAACATCCACATTTCAGTAAAGCATCGCAGTCTTCAGACAAACCAATATTCATCAAAGCTATAATCCTGGAACTGAATTATTTGCAAAAGAAGCAACAGATAAAGTAAGAATGACACAGAACCGAAACAAGTAAATAGATAACAGACGAGAAAGAGTGAAAATGGAAAAAGTGGGAAAACGGTACGACGCGTAATATAAGACGTTCAGTTTAGAGAATTATGTTCCCAAACTTTTTCTACATTTATGTAGAAGTTTAGTTCTTCCTGTAAATAATTCGTCAAACTCACAGTAGAATAGTTTTGTTTTTACTGTACAGTATATCAAATTTTATAAACTTTTATTTTTCTCAACTTTTTCGTTTTTCTACTTTCCTGGCTTACCTATCCACCAATAATACTATCACCTGACTTTTGACAATATTTTATAAAGTTTTTCTGCCAGCATACATTTTACACTTCATCTGCCTTTTATACGGTTTCGTAGCTTCACTGGTGACACAAAATATTCCTCATACTTTTTCGGGATTTGGCGATTTTTTAGTCTCCATCAGCTGTAATTGACATCGAGGGAGTTTGTAACGCCCTATACTACGACCAACCTTTGCTTTCCCCACTCCTCCCCCCAGCCTCCAAAGCTCCGTTTCTCATATTTTATTTCTCCTGTTTAAAATAGACACTTGTCTTAAAATAGCTCTTCTGTAACACATATTACCGTCTAAATATTGATTGCAGATTAAAGTCGCCAATGAGATGTTTTTTTCGAATAGATACGCAAATACATATTATTTCAGGACCTTACTAATATGATTAAGTAAAGAACTAACTTATCTTCGTCTGACTGATAAAATTCTGCCTCTAGGGGTAATTTAAAATATCTCTTTATTATTAATTTAAATACACCGAAGTTTCTGCTTAAACCATTTCCAGATAGTCATAATCTGACCTGTAAATATAAAATTAAACAATGCTGAAAAACATAAGGGTTGTCTAAATTTAGAAAATAAATTGTGTGACTGAAGATGACTTTAACATTGAATTGCTACATATAACCACGGTCGAAAACACTTCTGTCATGGGTTAGACGAAAAGGACCACTGAAATTAGATGTTTCCGAGCTGGGTGATCTACATCTACTAGTCATTCAGTTTCTTTTTCTGTTCTACTCCCAAGCACAGCGAGGGAAAACGACTGTTTATATACTTTAGTACGAGCCCTAGCCTCTCTAATCTTAGTGGTTTTTACGAGAAATGCAAGCTGGAGGTAGTAGAATTGTTCCACAGTCCGCTTCAAATTCCGACCCTCTAAATTTCTTCCAACAGGCGTTTGTCGCCTCCCCTCCAGCGACTCCCATTTGAGTTCCCGAAGCATTTCAGTAACACTCGCGCATTGATCGAAATCTACCAGTTGCAAACCTAGCCGCCCACCTCTGAACTGCATCCAAGTCCTCCTTCAAACCGATCTGGTAGGGATCCCAAACATTTGAGTAATACTTCAGACGGGGTCGTACAAGCGTTTTATATGTGGTCTCCTTTATAGACTGATACCTGGTACCTATGTATCGTTTGACCTTTTGCTGTAACTGTAATAGTTTCATTTACTCCATACGCAGTGTTTTCCTTCAAGTATTATGTGGAACCACATCAAAACACGACGGTCTTTCACATGGCCAGAAATATAACGACAGTACTCTTGGTGATTTGTCTTTTACGCTTGCCTTACGTTCACTTACGATAAAGAAGAATACCGTCGACGCCTCTCGCAGTCGTGTTTGGCCAATTCATGGATCATATACTCGCTGTCGTTTAACCGCTAATTAACACTGATGTGTACAGAAAGGACGCATAAGGTAATGTGCATCAATATATTACACTAATGAGCAGCAGATCTTGAACGACTGCATGTAACTAGCTGAGGACATATATGAAAAGCTAGTTACTAATTTTTGGGCCTACAAGGCATTAATATAACTAGAAGACTTATATGATGTTTATTTAGCAGTCGGTCTATTCAATTAAGGACCATTACACGCATATATTTTTAAGTACAATTAATGTTGATTAAAAGAGAACTTTAGGGACAACATGGCATTATTAAAACTTGAAGAATTGTGTAAAGTATGTTAGCTGTGATGGTCTGTTCAACGAAGCACCATTACACGCATATATTTTTGAGTGCAATTAATGTTGATTAAAAGAGAATGTCTTGAATATTCCTGCCGTTTGTTGTTTAGATGTAGTAACAATTGTGAATTTGGTTTCTGATTTTTGGGAAACACATATATTGCTTTTGACCTTTTTGCCACACCAGTGAGGTTTTCCCTGCAGCTACAGATGTAGCTGATTTAGTGTAGCATTCCTACATTCCACATTCGCCGGTTTGACTGGAATTGTTGTGGCTACCACACCGTTCCTGAGTAGAACAGCGACGTCTTTCTGTAAATAAGGCCAGATCTTTTGGTTTTTACTAGCCATTTTTTGTTCTTAATAGAAAATTAAATTCTTCAGTAAAAACCTGTAAGTTACAAGACAATGGTAAATAAATTGTAGCCTACTGTAATTTACCGTTTCAAACATCATCAGAGTTCTTAGGCAATCTAAGAAAGACAAATGTGGAGTTATTTTGTAGTTATTACTGATTTTTATGCCACTACATACTTCCCCGACTACGAAAGGTGTTTTAAAATCAATAGTAACGATACAATTCACATTCGTCCGAAATCGTATGCAGAAATGTACGTACCTTGGCCGCTTGGAGCGCTACTGTCGCAGTGTATGACAAAATTCAGTGATTGTGATATGTTTGACTGTGGTAATAGTGTTTGCTGCATTTGGTGGAGTACTTTGAATTCTTTCCTCGGAAGTAAGCAGCCACCAGTGGAAGCTTTAATGTATTCGGGACTGTTACGGTTTCTTCTTTAATTGCATACAGATTTGATTCAGGATTTCAATAGATTGCGAGCATTGGAGAGCGGAATCAACAATGAATTCGATTCATTGTTTATGATCGCGCGGATTTTGCAAATCAGCGTATTAAAATTAATTTTGACAGTGCCAGACCTTGCTGTTTTGAGTTATTACTTCTGCTACTGGAAAACTAAGGGAATTGATACAATACACCACAGTTCCCCAACTAATGAGAAAAAAAAATGAAAAAAAAAAAAACTATCGCTGCCCAAATGATGTAATAAGACAGTAAAAATGTTGCACACACTACGTTTACATGCAACACATCTTCCGGAAGACGAAAACAGATTTTCGTAACCCGCTTTTCGCTGTCGTGTTTACATGGCATAGGCTGAATCGGAGGAGCCCACTTAATATGGCGGCTGAAAAACAGCTGATTCGGTTCCTGATTTAGTCAGTACAATCGCTATAGCCGCGGTGGAGTAGCCGAGCGGTCCAAAGCACCTCGCTGCGGATCGCGCGGTTGCTCGCCGTGGAGGTTCGAGTCCTCCCTGGGGCATGGGTTTGTGTGTGTTGTCCTTTGGTTAGTTTACCTAGGTTTAAGTAGTTTGTAAGCTACGGACTGATGACCACGCAGTTTGGTCCGATAGAGTTACAAACATTTGAACAAACAATCGCTATTTTTCTTTATTTGAATACACACATTCATGTTCACTAAATATTTATACTTTTATTTCACATTAGAAAATATCACTCTGTCCAAATGTGCCGAAAATTATTAACAAGAAAACACAATCTGACAAACCAAGAACGCTTCAAAAACGGTTGTGTTTACATGCGTTCGAAAATCGATTGTGGAACTAGTTTTGTCCCCCTTAAACACCCGACTAACAACAACAACAATGCTGTATTCGCCGCGCGGGAGTAGCCGAGCGGTCTGGAGCGCCACCGTACGGATCGCGCGGCCTTCCGCGTCGTGGGTTCGAATCCCCCCTCGGGCATGGATGTGTGTGTTGCCCTTAGATTAGTTTAACTTAGTTTAAGTAAGTTGTAACTCTATGGACTTATGTCCAAAGTAGCTGGGTCCCATAAGAATTAAAAACATTTGAAAATTTTTTACTGTATTCGAACATTACGGAACTGGTTCTGCATCACCATACATTTTTCTACATTTAACGCTCATTGACATTCCTCACACAACCTACAAATTTGGTCTACATGTGCATCTTCATGGGATACTCTGCAAATCACATTTATGTGCCTGGCAAAGGGTTCATCGAACCACCGTTATACTATTTATCTCCCATTCCATTCTCGAATAGCGCACGGGAAGAAAGAACACCTGAATCCGTTCGAACTCTCATTTCTCGTATTTTATTCTGATGATCATTTCTACCTATTTAAGTGGGAGTCAACAATATATTTTCGCATACGGAGGAGAAAGTTGGCGATTGGAGTTTCGTTAAGTAGCCCACGCCGCAGCGATAAGCGCCGTTGTTGTAATGATTCCCATTCGAGATCCTGTATCATTTCCAAAACGCTGTCTCCCCTGTATCGTGACAATACGAAACGAGCTGTCCTTCTCTGGACTCTTTAGATGTCCTCCGTCAAACCCACCTGATAAGGATCCCACACTGGGCAGCAATACTCCAAAAATTGTCGGACAATCGTAGTGTATGCAGTTTCTTTAGTAGTTCTGTTGCATCTTTTAAGGGTTCTGCCAATAAAACGCAGTCTCTGGTTCGCCTTTCCCACGACGTTATCTACGTGTTCTTTCCAATTTAAGTCAGAATTAATTGTAATTCCTGGGTATTTCGTGAAGTTTACGGCCTTCACTTTTGATTGATTTATCATGTAAACAAAGTTTAACGGATTTCTTTTCGTACTCATGTGGACAACTTCACACTTCTCATTATTTAGAGTCAACTGCCAATTTTTACACCATAGTGATATCTTATTCAAATCGTTCTGCAGTTGGTTTTGATCTTCAGATGATTTTACTAGACGGTAAATGACGGCGTCATCTGCAAAATACCTACGAGAGCTACTTAGATTTTCCCCTAAATCGTTTATGTAAATAAGGAACAGCAAAGGACCAATGACATTGCACTGTGGAACGCCGGATATCACGTCTGTTTTAGTCGATGCCTTACCACCGATTACTACGAACTGTGTTATCTCTGATAAGAAATCCCCTATCCAATCGCATATTTGTGGCGATATACCATAACCACGCAATTTAATTAAAAGCCGTTTGTGAGGTACGGTGTCAAAAGCTTTCTGGAAATCAAGAAATACGGAATCAATTTGCGAACCCTTGTCGATAGCACCCACCGAAGTCGATATTTCCCCTTCCCCATTACTGGACAGACGATTCCATTTTGCTGTGCAGCGTTACGCCTAGAAGTTTATACTCTGTCATGTATCACAATAATAATGCTGCATTCGCCCCGCGGGAGTAGCCGAGCGGTCTGGAGCGCCACGTTTCTGATCGCGCGGCCTCCCGCGTCGGGGATTCGAAGCCCCCTCGGGCATGGATGTGTGTGTTGTCCTTAGATTAGTTTAACGTATTTTAAGTAGTTTGTACCTGTAGGGACTTATGACCAAAGTAGTTGGGTCCCATAAGAATTACAAACATTTGAACATTTTTTGCTGTATTCGACCATTACGGGATTGTTTCGTCTACTCGATGTGCATCACCATACATTTTTCAATATTTAACGCTCGTTCACATTCCCCACACCACCTAGAAATTTGGTCCATGTCATCCTACAGCCTACTACAGTCATTCAATGACGACACCTTCCTGCAACCCACAGCATCATCAGAAAACAGCCGCAGATTGCCACTCACTTCGTCCATCAGATCATTTATATATATCGAAAATAATATCGGTGCTATCACCACTTCCCTCGGGCACTCCTGACGATATCCTTATCTCTAACCACTGGCCTTCGAGGAAAGCGTACTGGGTTGTGTCACTTAAGAAGTCTTTGAACCACCCGCAGACCTGCAGACCTATTGGATATCGGATGCAGCAGAGTGGCGTCAGTCCGGAAACGTGGGCGTCGCCCGACGTTAGCGGGAGGCGGGAGTGGGAGTCAGAGCGGGCATTAATGCGTCGCTTCCTGCTTAGCCGCGCCAACCACTGCAGCCGAGGCACGCTCTCTGCACTGCTTACGCTTACATTCCGTCCGCACGACAGCCGAACCGTTACAAGATGCTTAAGTTGCGACCGTCCAGATAAGGACTACACACACATACATGCACGCGAACCAAAGTCTGGTAAAGCAATGTGTACATTATCCTGCAATATCAAATCATTGCCAGAGTCCGGGATCGAGCAAGGTGACGCAGTGTAAACTTATTCCAGAGGACTGCGCGGAAGTTCGAACTCGCCTCCGGTCATCCTTATTTTGGTTTTCCACGATTTCCATAAATCATTACAGGCAAATGCAAAAAATGTTCAAATGTTTGTAGAACTTAAGGGACTTAACTACGGGGTCATCAGTCCCTAAGCTTACAAACTACTTATGAACTAGCTAAGACTAAGGACGACACAAATATCCATGCCCGGGGGGGGGGGGGATTCGAACCCCCGACCGTAGTGGCCATGCAGACCGTGACTGGAGCGCCTCAGTCCCCTCGGCCACCGCGGCCGGCAGGCAAATGCTGGGATGGTCCCTTTCAAAGGATACCCCCGTGTTCCTTCCTCAACTTTAATATAAAATCAATCTGAGCTTGTGTGACCACGATGTAGACAGGAATTTAAAACCTAAGCTTCCCTCCTTCCTTCGGAGTTCTTGAATTTTTGTTACTGGTGGCCCAGCTAACAGGAGCTACAAGAAATTCGTTTGGAATATTTTGCGTACGGCAATTATTTACCAAATTTAAAGGTTTAAAATATCCTAATGCTTTACTCATCATGACGTAAAAACTCATGTTAAGTTTAACACGACAAGGGAAGAATTACAGTTATAAAGTGAAGTGTTTGTCTTAATGCTGTCGGTACTGAAATATTACAATTTTCCTCGTCTATAATTAGATAAGATTAATACTTGTTCCATAGATCATATATAAGACGTTTCGTAATGATGTGGAACGTGTCAGTTTAGGAAATGGTGTCTACACATGACAATATGTTAAGGTTATTTCATTTTCATTTTAATTAATTATTTTTTTTTATTTCCGACGATGATAAAAATTAGCGACTTGCAACAAACTTCACATATAATTTTAGACTCATGTGAAACTATTTCTCGCTTGTATCATCCACAAAATGATGAAACAAAAGTAGTTCATCGCTTACTACATTTTCACTGTTAACACTGCATTTTCCATAACTTTTTAAATTATTACTTTTTTACTATGAATCTTTTTGCAACACGTTTTGCAGATAGTACCTACATATATCACTCAATGCATCCGCAAATTTATATCGTCATATAGCAAATAGTTCAAGAGATAGGACGTCATAAATAATGATATTCGTTAAAAGTATCTCTTTTCTTAACATTAAGGGCAAATTACGCATCCTATGATCGGCCAGTGTTTCATATGAGAGCATTTAACTACTCCTTGTTTGTATGTAGTACTGGTACTAGTACAAACTAGGTGTATATATATATAAATCTTGTATGAGCTTCCTAATTGAAAAATAAGACCTTACAAATAAACTACGACTGTAGAAAATAAAATTTTTCTGTTGTTTAATTTAAAGGAATAAAGATCCACCGAAACTGCAGCAAAACATGTAAAAAGAAAAACCAGTGTTTTGCTCAAGGCAGACCTATGTAGTAAAAATCTAAATATCTGTTAAGTAAACACCAGCCACAGAGCTTCAACATCATGATGATAATGTTACTTAACAGATTAATACTTGGGAACTATGAAAATATAACTCTTTTGCTTTGAAATATAAACATTTGTACCAGCAAATGAACAATGCAACAATAACCTATATAAAGCCCTGGCCGAAGCTTGGTAAGCTACTCTTCCCAATGATATCTGTATTAGATTAGCTATTGAAATGAAGGATGGGACAAAAGCATATGTTTGTGCAATTTAATGTCAGAAAGTGCTAAATGGGCAGAAGCCTTTATCAAGACAGTGATAGTTTCAATCCCTAAAGCATCTGGTCCCATGAAATGGACACATTATAGAACAATGATTTTTATTTTGTTAAATCCCACCCATAAATTAAATTTTCACGAAAGAGCTGTGTTACTGTCAGGAAATATTTAGATATTTTCGTTCTACACAAGTCCTATTACGACACCAAATGTTTCTACAGTTTCCACTTTTTACGATTCAAGTGCCAAAATGTATTGTATCGTCGTAGTATTGACGTTGGTAATATTAAGGGAGATCTTGCTCTTGTAGACAGCGCACGTCATATTTTATTATTTTATTTTATCTTCTACTTTCAATTTCAATGTCAAACAGAATCTTGTCTTTGAAATTCCTGCCACATTCATTTTCTTCTTCATTGTTCTCTATACTAACGCTTGTTACTGCAGATTTTCGTTATTATGCAAAAGCTTCTTATGAGCGATTTCTGCTTCTTTCGTTCTACCTGGTTTTCATCGCACCGCGTTTACCTGAGTATTTGTGTGTAGTGACGAGAGTGGTATTTGCTGCATCTGCTGGCATGATTAGATTCAAATGTTTGTACATGTAAAATTGCTGATCAGTCTCTGGGCTTACGAACTACTTAAACTAACTTATGTTAAGGACAACACAATCACCCATGCTCGAGGGAGGACTCGAACCTCCGACGGCGAGCAACCGCGCGCTCTGCAGCAAAATGTTCAAATGTTTGTAGAGCTTATGAGACTTAACTACTTATGAACTAGCTTATACTAAAGACGGCAAAAATTTCCATGTCCGAGTGGGGATTCGAACCCCCGACCGTAGTGGCCATGCAGAACGTGACTGGTGCGCCGCAGACCGCTCAGCCACTGCGGCCGGCGCTCTGCAGCAAGGCGCCTTAGAACGTTGGACCACTCCACCGCGGCTCATTGATTAGGTTGAAGTGGAAGCAGGCAGCAGAAGCTGAATAAACATAATTCGCAGCAGCCTTTGATTCAATTGCTATTACGAAAATGTCATATTTTGACCTTGTGTATGCTGCGGAAGAAATTGCTGAAGGTATTTTCTATATTTTAGCACCTTATTTGGCTCTGCAAACAAGTGTTTTATTTCACTTTTAAACTTTTACGTTTTTGCTATTCGTTGTTCAGACAAACAACTGGTAGTCCGTTGTAATTTGTGCCTATTCTGTGGCATAATTTTTTTTTCAATTCCAGTTGAGTCACTCTACGGTGCGTAAATTGTTCTTATATATTTTCTATTACAGCCATGCATGAGAGGAGTATTCTGTAATTACAATTTTCCTATCTAATTTAGAGATAATCTGATGATGTACTAAAAAGACGAAACGCGCCATGAAAAATTTAATTGGAATTATGAATATTTTTATTCAAATCACACACACACACATTATCTTTAAAGAAAAACACACGGTTCCAAAAAGCGGGGCTACGCGTTTTATTACGATACAGTGATTATATTGAGTAGTGCCACCCTCACAGAATCATGCAACGTTGTGTCTTCCCACATTTGCAGTTAACGCTACGCACGTTAGCACGGTTCGACATCGACCGGAAATTTTCGTCGCGTGACAATAGCTGCCCGCAGTGATATGATCAGCTGAATGTTTTACTAAAGGCGCCCTTATCTCGCGCAGTTTTATCTGCTGCGGACGGATTGGTCCGCGATGGCTGCGCGTTTATTTCTGCAAAGCCGCGACGAATACGAGCAGGCACGGCGATTGTAATTGTTGGTACCATCCGGCGACGTGCGCTGCCGTGGCGTGCGCGTACGTCCTGCCATTCGTCGTCTTCTCGGGGCGTTCTTTCCAACTTCTGCGACCGCGGCCACAGAAACAATGCGGCCCTGTTACGAAAAGTACTCGTCCCGTCTGAGACCTTCTGTGTTCCGAGCATTTCTCGGCAATGTGCCATCTTAGCTGTCAGCTAAGAAACTTTGTCTAAGAATTTAGAGGCGTCAGCTATTCTAAAACGCTACGACGTAGAAGAGGTAGACATCTTACCCAAGTCGTATATATTTAAACAATGAACATTCAGCAACAGATTCGAGTGTCTTCCACTAAGAAGGAACGCATTTGGTAATTACTATTCATTTTCTTGCTGGACGACAGTGGAATAATTCGATCCGAAATCTAACGGCTTATAAAAAATCTTGCATTCCCTACAACATGACTGTAGTGAAAAACCCAGTAATGACTATCCTCATTCATATTTTCATTAGTTTACCTAATACGAAGTTGACGAATGGAGGGGGGGGGGCAGTTTCTTCCCCCATTCTTGTCCAGCTGAGTTATGAACCTCTGTATCAACCACGGTATTGTAACAGTCGAAGCTGCCATTAGGGAGTATTGCTGTGTTCGAAATCGCCGTGTGCAAAAATGCGGCTCTACAAGTAACCATATCAAGGGCTCTGTTGATGACATCTAAAGTTCTGTTGATCACAAAGATAATGGTGTAAGTGTTTTGGATAGCCCATGATGTAGTAATCATTTATGTACCTATCAGTACCTATGGCTCAGTACTGGTTCAAAATTTAAACATTACATACTTATTGCAACTAGGCCAGATTGAACAAATCGGTTGGTTTTTGTTATTTACTTGTGTTCTAGGGTGGGATTCATACGGCTTATAAAAGCACCATTTGTTCACGGTCGGTTGTTGAGAAAACCATGATTTTTCCACGCCAAAACTACAAATTACTGTACCTTTCATTCATAGGAAATCGTAGAAATTTTTGTCAAATGTTCTCTCTCTCTTTCCAAACATTAATCGCGACTTGCAGGATCTGCTGCTTTGCTGCGTCTTCTCCATTTCTTTCGGAAGTTACATCTTCTTGTGTTAAGCTAACAGCGTGCATGTCTGCCCTTATGTTGTCAATCCACCAACCGAGTTGTGCTGATTTCTGATTACATGGCCGTACCAGCGGAAACGGGCTTCACACAATTTGTCTGTGATGGGAGCGACACCAAACCTTTGCCAGACTTCTGTATTTTTCACATGATCACATCCATGGACCAAGGAAGTATCTCCATCTAAATCTTATGTAGCATTTGCTCCTGTTGTTTCGTCACAAGGTGACACTCAGTCCCATAGATTGCTGCTGGACGTACCATGGTATTATAAACTTTTGCCTTTAGACGTTGAGGCATCTTTTTATAGCAGAGGACTCCAGTGACCTGTCTCCACTTGAGCCAAGCCGTATTCACGCTCGTCCGAGTATCGAGAGTTGTGTCACAGTCTGGGGTTACAATGGACCCCAGGTACTTAAAATGCATGGTTTTCTGCAGGTCTTCTTGCCCGATACTTATGGTGCCTCTGGTTCGGGAGCCGCATTCTAAGTATTCAATCTTCTGGACATTGAGGTGCAGTCCATTTTCAGCCAGTCTGTCCTTCCACATTTCAACCTGGTGTTGGAGTTCTGGGCGGGTTTCTTTGGCACATCATCATCGGCATAAAGAAGGGTCCATGGGTGTGTCAGCGGTTGCCGTATTCATGCAGAGGAAGAATAGTAAAGGTGAAAGGGCAGAACTTTCATGAACGCTCACAGTGATACCGAAGGGCGGAGAGATACCAACAGGACTCCGAACAGCACTAGTGGGATTGCGGTACAGAAGTTGCAACAAGCTTACACACTCTTCAGGGATGCCATGACAACGAAGAGCTCGCCAGATAACATCGTGTGGGATACGGTCAAAAGCCTTTTCTAGGTCTACAAATTCCATGTTTTTTCCAAATGTTCTTAAGGTGATATTCTGAAACAGATTTTTAAATTTTTTCCATACCTGTATCTGTTACTGCGATCCATGTGTTCAAAGGTAAGGTACTTACACACAAAACTACAAAAACCAGTTTTAGACGTATTTGCGCGGTGAATCACAAACATCTAAGTAACCAATCATAGAAACTGCTCAAATTTTAACAATATATTCTCTACACGCTTATCTAGAAGCGCCATTTCCCCGTTTTCGAAAGTATTTATCCGTTATCAAGATACACCCAAAATATCAATATGCTTGGGTATTGAAAGTGCCACTTGTATAAAGAGACAACTTTTCGGCCACTATGACACGTATTATATGCTTTTAAGAGAACAATACGACTAAAATATTTTATTTTTGCTCAACTTAGAGTTTGAAATATGGTCTCGATGAAGAACTGCTATTCTTTTCGTTATTCGTCACATTAGATTTTAGCATCAAACGATGTAAAGCATTGCAACATATTTTAAAAAGTTTGTGAGAGGGGGGCGGGGGTCAACACGGGAGAGGAGGAAGATGCTGCTGGTACTAGTCAGTTCTTCAGTCGTGTACATAAGTTAGCCTTTAATTTTTACTTGGTGGAGCAACCATCAGTTTTGTTTTTTTTTTTTTTTTATTTATTTTTTTTTTATTTTTTTATTTTTTTTTTTTTTTCTTACATATTCAAGTCCTGCGGTTTACCGGTGTGCCTCAACGAAGGGCACCTCTTCGTTGCTGGAATGTACTCTGCAGCTGGGTTACGCTGCAGGCCCATTGAAATTGGATGAGCCACCAGGAAAGCAACTGAAAAGTTGGAATTGCCTGCCAGTTTCATTATGGAAACATCCCTTACGCTGAGGCTGAGCCATGTCTCCACCATATTCTTTCTTCCAAGGAGTACTAGTTCTGCAAGATTCGCAGGAGAACTTCTGTGAAGTTTGGATAGTAGGAGGCGAGGTACTGGTAAAAGAACAGACCGTAAAGCGTGCCGGGATAGCTCAGTCGGTAGAGCGCTTGCCCGCGAAAGGCAAAGGTCCCAGGTTCGAGTCCCGGTTCCGGCACACAATTTTAATTTGCTAGGAAGTTTGAGTTTGGTGTTGCTACTTTCAAAAATATTAAAATGTTTGTTAAGCTTAAGGGACTTAACTGCGGGGTCATCAGTCCCTAAACTTACAAACTACTTATGAACTTCCTTATACTAAAGACGTCACAAACATCCATGCCCGAGGGGGGATTCGAACCTCCGACCGTAGCGACCGTGCAGACTGTGACTGGCGCGCCGCAGACCGCTCGGCCACTGCGGTCGGCATTGCTACTTTATTTTCTCGAAAGTTAGCTGATAAATTAAAATCCCACTGGCAAGATATTCACCTTTGCTCTATGTGTGTGTGAGTATGTGTGTGTGTTGAGAGCAGCTGTGGGCTGCAACCGCGTCCTTGGCCTTGCCCGCCGGCGGTCCAGAATTACCAGCAGGAGCAGCACCGCTGCCAGCAGAACAACACAGCACTGTTTACAGCGCCAGCCGTGTGAAAATGGGGCGCAAGCGACTGCCAGGCAACTAACTCCCTCGCGAACCGCCTCCCAATTCTTGGCAGTCGTTTCGCGTGGCAACGTCCCGTTGGCCACTTTTATCGGTAACCAGTGCCAGGATTTGGTCCGTTTGTGGATCATTAGGTTCTTCTGATACACACAGCAGCAGCCGTGACCCTGAAAGACGACGCAAATGTAGAGCACGTCCGTGTTACAACCAATTAGCCGAAGTCCATAAAGATCAGTTCCAAACCTAATTCCACTGTTTTAAAAATTATCTTCTTTCGATGTGTATCGGTTTAGATGATGATGATGATAACGATGCCGACGGCGACGACGATGATGACGATGTCATGAAGAGGAGGATGGTGGTTTTAAAATGAACTAGCTGATAACCCAGCGTTGCCCGGGTATTTGTTTATTTATTCCTGCCATATTTCAGTCATACATTCATTTATATAAAGGCTGTATATCTGTAAAACCTCTTGGGAATACAATTAGTTGTAAAGAAGTAATAGATTAAAACTTGGTGCGCAATGGGGCGGTTTTCCATGAACGTTACTGTTTATGTGCTCATATCTCATAAACTACGTGTCGTACTATGATACAATTTAGAAGGTACACTCAACTATATGCATGTATACTGTCGATAAAATTTCCTGCTGCTACAATTTGTAGTTTAAAAATGATAAATTGTAACATCATACCGAATGCCGTAGTTTTAGACCATGAACAGCAGAACGTTACTGTTTATGTGCTCATATCTCATGAACTATATATCCTATGATGATACAATTTAGAAGGTACACTCAACTATATGTGTGTATACCGTCTGTAAAATTTCCTGTCGCTACAATTTGTAGTGTTTAAATTTTAAATTGTAACGTCATACCGAGAGCCGTAGTTTTACTCCATAAACAGCGGAAAAGTAGTAAGCGAGAAACTTTTTTTCCTTTCATCATTTCACTATGGTCGCTAGGGGGAAAAGTTTAATAAAGTTTTGAAATTATGTTTAAAGTTTGTTGCAAGTCGCTAAGTACTCTCATTCTCATATAGTGTATTTGTAAAGTCTCATCGCATTATGGCAGTTTCTTGCAACTTCTATCGTTTATGGAGTTATATCTCATGAACCATGTGTCGTATGTGGTTCGTACTCCTACAGAAGATGTTATCTCACGTAAGGAATATGTGTACCAAATTTGGTTGAAATCGGTCCAGTGGTTTAGGAGAAAATGAGCAGCATTGTCGCTTATGCCAGCAGTTTTCCGCGCATCTCATTGTTTATGACGCCATATCTCGTGAACTATAAATCGTATGTGATTCTTACACTTACGGCGACCGTCCTCATGGATTGAAGCTTACGTGTACAAAATTTCATAAAGATTGGAACAAAACTGTAGATTTGAATGCAACACGGACAAATATACGGACACACTGCTTTATATATTAGATAGATTAACTACATCGTTATTAGTCCCTCTTTCCTCTCACGGAGTTCGAAATCATCGATACGGGCCCTTTGTAATATTACATTATGGTCCCTTCGTCCATCTGTCCGTCTGCCCAACAGTTAAACTCCTAGTACCGGATGGAGCACAAAAACCAGGTGGGGATCATCTGTCACCGTTCCCTTTTACATACGTTTTACCTGCAAAATGTCTACCCTCACTGATGACTGGAGCAGTATTGCAAGACAGGTTACGTTCAGGGTAATGACTTTCCTGAATTCGCGAAAGCACTAGGAGAAAAGAATGCCACATAGGGTCATGCCGACCTAACCTGGTACTAGGAAGGTCAAGATTTTTTCTCACAAAGGAAGGTAAAATGACCCGTGCGTGGACAGATCAAGATGAAAACAGAAATCAGGTGTACCGAACTAAAAAGAACAGGCCAAGCTCAACATGTTCAACAACGAGCGACTTCGAAGATCCACGGAGTCGTTGTTATGTGCTCTCGGTGTTTGAAGAGCAAAGTGTGAGATCCTGTTCAAATCTCCTTCGTTCGCCATATATTTACCGTCCTTCCAGTCACTGATGTGTCTGTTCACCGTATTCAATTTTGTTTCTTTGTCGAGGTGTAATATCTTTTTGCAACAGTGGGGTGTAAGGATGGGACAAAAATGGAGGTTGATACCACACAACTAATCTTTTAGTAGCAGAAGGAAGTGGCTCTCGAATGGGAACCACAAACATCCGAAGTAAAGGAGTTACTGACTACTTTGGAGACAGTATCATCACATTTACTTGCGACAACGTAATTTTGTCATTTGACTCATATTCCATAGGCTGATTTTTTCCACCATGTACAAACTCTAGGATTAGATGTGGAACAGAAAAGGTATAACAAACTTTTGTCTGGAAATGGATGGTTTCCATGATAGGGGCCATTTATTTAGTCATACAACGAAGGCGGTCTCGTATATGCTGTAACACGAGATTCCCACTTTGCAGCCCAACAAAATGACCAGACAACCATGACGCCGTGGCTCTATATTGCTTGAGCTTGGTCCGTTTTCACGTTTCCGAACAACTTCTTCCTAAACTTAAGCATGATCTGTGTTCAGTTTTTGGTGGGATATCGACAGGTTCATCTTACCACTAAATCTAGGGATGTTGTCATGAGGTGTTTCCCTTCTCAGTAACAGGTAGAGGAACAGTTTAAAAATTTGTCACATACCAAGGCAGTGCGAAAAAATTCAGCTTCCAAGTCAATAAAACCCTTACAAACACACAACCAGGAAGTGGTGAAGGAGAACGGTACACCTGCAAATATCTCTTACTTTTCTTCCGTTTATTGATATTTTTCTTAAAATATATTTTGCTATAATTTACAGGTGAAAGTGGTTTTACTAAAACTATTTAAAATTTCCTGGGACGTACAAGATACCCTGCTAGTGTGTTCGCTTATAACTTTATATTATGAGCCAGACCACTCGGAACTGTGAACGAACGCGGTACATTGTACTCGCCGTTTGCAAACAAGTAATTCTATTATAACCTAAATATATGTCTCCATCGTAGTTACCATGGAATATGACAAAACAATAATTCTGACTCAACAACATATTTCTGGAAACCAGAGACTCCCAAATTTTCTCAAATCGAATAGGACAGAGAGTGTCGACGGATGTGGCGAGCGGAAACGCAGATGACAACTACTGCATGGTTCTGCAGTCCACCCAGCGAAGTTGCTACCAACTTGAATTTGATGCACTGATGCATGAGCGGAATACACTCAGCGTCCTATATATTGCGCAACGAATCTTCCATGGTTCACTTGAGGATGAATAATAGGTATTCAGCTGAAATGTAATGGAGTTTTAGTTGACGACAATCGGTTGCAAGCTCGGATTTTTTCAAATATTAATATTTCTATCAACAGCAGCTTCCGTTTCAAACAAGTGCAGAGCTTTGATTTCTTCGAATCGAACATTAGTGGGACAATATATACTAGATACTTTCTCACGTTTAAGAAAATGCGAATTTATAGAATCATGATCGGCCACTTGTAATCTACTAGTGTGCAACAAGGACATCAACGAGTACCGTTGGGTAGCAATACAGGATTTGTTAACACAGGGTCCTGAACAAGATCTGAGGTACAGTGCAGGATAAAAATGGTCTGTGGACATCTAGAATGGACAAACTCAACGCGCGGGAGTAGCCGAGCGGTCTGGAGCGCCACGTTAGGGATCGTGAGGCGAGGCCTCCCGCGTCGTAGGTTCGAATCCTCCCTCGGGCATGGATGTGTGTGTTGTCCTTAGGTTAGTTCAACTTAGTTTAAGTAGTTTGTAAGGGACTGATGACCAACGTAGTTTAGTCCCATTGAATTAAAAACATTTGAACATTTTTTGGACAAACTCGGATAGATCGCGCGCCTTCCACACAATATAGCATGCTGACTAATACTACATTCACCGAGTGTCCGACAAGCCGACATTCATTGTCAGGTAATGCTATTATTGCATAGACGGGTTTATATCGGCAGTAGATAGTGGTCATAATGTTTGAGTGATTAGTGAACTCAGGTGCAATAAATGCTGCCCATATATGATGCGCTTTTCAAACGTTTTCTTCGTTACCAGTAACCGTTTATTAAGTACCAGCAGTCGAAGGTACCACAACCCACTACGGCTGACACGAACTTCTGAAAATTTTCGAAATCCTGTGTTAGTTACACATGATACACATCAACCTGAAAATTATACAATTCAGTAAATACCAACAATTAAAAACGCGCCAAGATCTGGTAGTCTGTCCTTACTACCTTCTAGTCTCACATGTTTTTATTCTAATTTTCCACCATACAGATGAATAGCCAGAATGAATCACATTTCTTCGGAAAGGAGCAATGCTAACAACGATAATGGTAATGGTACATTCGTAGCAAAGTATAATCAAGTTGCTACTGCAATTACACTCCATCCCACAACCTGAAATGGTTTGTAGGGTACAGATGTAGAGGTAGAGACCTAAAATCAGGATGGCCAGATATATGTTCGAAGTCGCCTCCTCCACAAACCGAGCTCTAAATCAATCGCTACGACTCCACACTGAGCTAGTCGCAGAGATAACGATTTACTTGCTTGACAGTTGTTTCTTCTTCTAGCTTTCTTCTCGTGGAATAACGGCTTCATCCCTATGGCTACCGAGTGCTCGACCGTTGCCTTTGCTTTTCTTTGCCCTCAGATTTATGTCTTCAGCGACTGACGTAGTCTGTCTTCCGTTAGTTGCTGGGTTTATGCAACGTTACTACGTCGTCTACGTGAACGAGACGAACGTCATAACACAGCTGTGTTGAACTCGCACTTCACGACTGTCTTAACGATTTCCTGCTACTAACAGAGCGCACAGCGACGTCTCGTTTGAATGTCTGTTTGACGATAGACCCTACTGATTTATACTCTATTAACTCTGTAGTTTTTTTATCGTTTCAAGAGGGCTTAGTGCCTTCTTCAATAAGTGTTAACACCATGCACGACAGCGACACTGTAAGAAGTATGAGCTGTCATACAGAAGAAGGATATTTGTAACTCAAAAAAAAAAAAAAAAAAAAAAAATCGTGTGCAGCCGACTTGACATTGGTGCATCCAAATAAGGTATAGTATTATCGAATACGCCAAATTACAGACACTTACAAGTATTGCATCGAAAATAGTGCTTATTGATCGGTTCCAACAACTTTTTTACTGAATTCAGTTCCCATGGATAAAATGTATTAGAAAAATGTTCCGTTCCTATCATGCAAGCTACAAGTACTTTCCGTTCTGAATGCAGAAACTTTGTGGCTTCATCGTTACATGCATGGCACAGTTAGTTTACCTGAACAACTGACTGGAAATAAGATGTTCTCAACGTGCAGTAATAACATTTATTTCTGAAATTGTCAAATTGTCGAGAGAAAGATCATTCCGGCACCGTTTTTCTGACAAGATCCTCTATGCTATTCGTTGTTTTTTGGAGTGCCTGCGATAGTAGGTGCGCCGGGCGGTGATCATGATGGAACAATGATCACATGAAGAATAAAGAAAACGTTTGAAGATCACAGAGGCAATGAGATTATCTCACTGAAATTTTCATCCATTTACGTAAATGACATTGAATACAGAAAATTTGGATACAGTTAGTAGAACCATATTCCAGTGTGGCTTATTCGTTAGTTATATTTGCAAGGGCTCATTAACGTAAACACAAACACACACACACACATCACAAAGAGACTTAATATTCCAAGATTCCATGCAAAGTTTAAACTTCAATCTATGTACATGCTGTGTAATATTTTTTAATAATCCAAATTTGTTGCTAATTATCGTATTCTGTCACGAATAATCTATACTTCTATGCCACTATATAACGCTAAGTTGTTTAACGTTGTAACCAAAAAACTCGAAAATTTCTTGACCGACTTTCCCCAAATTTTTGCGCGGGGCTCTAATAAAGATTCGAAAAAACATAGGATCATTCGGTTGGGCATAATCTATATATTTTATGATAAATATAATATACAAAGGGAAAACGTTATTAAAATCAAATGTTCAAATGTTTGTAAATCTATCGGAGTCAACTGCGTGGTTATTAGTCCGTAGCTAACAAACTACTTAAGCTAAGGTAAACTAACCTAAGGACAACACACACACACACACCCATGCCCGAGGATGGGGGGGGGGGGGGGGGGGGACTCGAACCCGCCGCGACGAAAGCGTTATTAGCAGAAATCTGAAAAAGTTCTTGAACAATTTACTTCAAATGTTTACACAATATTCTTTAACCGTTCTGATACACGTAGGCTACGTGTCTGTGTTGATGGCGTTATAACATAAACGTCAAACTCCTAGACCGATTCACTGCCAATTTTTATACGATACCTAATAAACGTTCGTATGGTCATACACTTTTTAGTAATATAGTGTTGTGGAAACATTTTCGAAAAAATATCGGTAAGTTTTGGACTAGCTGGGAATTTAAAACATTAGAAAAGGCTCAATCATGATTTCATTTCGGACACTACATATTCATTGCACAAATGCGTTTAATATGATAGCTAATTTTAGATTTGTATACGAGCATCAACGACTTTGGATTTAGCACATCGTATAGTTAACAACAAAACGTTAACACTGTAGCCAGAATATACAAATGCAGTAAGATCTGAATTGTGAATGAGGACACACTAAAATGTGACGGGTTACTTTCTTGTGTTTTATAAGTTGACTATTTCTTTTTTTTTTTTTTTTTTTTTTTTTTAATTTATCATAAATCTGAGCTGCTTCTAGAGTTTAGCAATACAGACACGCACAAGGCTGGCCATCGCAAACAAAACGTGTAACGCCATTGTGCAGCGCTAACTTTATTTTTGTCTTTCGCTTAAATAGTTTGGAAGCCAAACTATGTCACAAATCTGGGGCGAGAAAATACGGATAAAGTTTAACGAAAATTACTGCACCTTGACGTTTTGTAATGGAGATTGTGAAAAGTATCTTTATACTTAATTAACCTCCTAAGTATTGCCAATCGCGTAACACGACCCTAATTTCCTTTACTATTGAAGTCCGGAATGAACTAGACATATATTCATTACATAAGTGCGCCTCGGTTGTATAGTGGTAGAGTGCCAGACTACAAATCCAAAGGTCGAGGGTTCGATCCCCGCCAGGTCCTAGGACTTTTATCTGTCACTTTCCACTTCTTTCACCTCTGGCAGTATTGCTCATGTGAAAAATACCGAAACCCACGTATAACTGTAGGTCCCCCTATAACTGGCTGGGTAAGTCAGTTCGAAGGTCGGAGGAAGGCAACGGCATACCACCTCCAAATAGGACCATGCCTAGTAAAGCACTGTGGTGTTCAAACCAATCTTCGGATTGTTGACTGCCTTTTTTTAAGTGAATTTTAAGCTTTGATCACGTAGAACAAGTGTACTTTTGTACCATGTAACCAATTTCACTTTGAGTAATAAGTTTGTTTCATTTTATGGGCGATAACTCATAAACATTCTGGGTGTCTTTTACGTCTCTTAATCCTTCGTGTGGAGAGAGACTTGTTGGAGATGTAAAGACAGTCGCCAACGTGCAATTGGCACAGGGGTGGAACTCAGTGCTCAAAATAGACGTGCGGCAGCCAAGGGCGAAGGGTCACCAGCCATCCGCGCCAGCACTTGACGCGGCCGCACCGGCTCGCCACAAAGTCACTAACTGCCGAGTGGCAACGTAGTGGTCAACTGTAGATGAATATGTTAATTAGTCATCAGTAGTTGTATAAACATTGTGTAAGAAGCGCCGGGAAATGTTGGCGTAACTGAGGACATTTATGGAGTCTTCTGTCACTTCTTGGCAGAAAAAACCCGGTTTTTGGGTTGGAAACAAACTGTTTTCTGTCTACTAAAAATATTCAAATGTTTGTGGAACTTATGAGCTTAACTACGTGGTCATCAGTCCCTAAACGTACAAACTACTTAGGAACTGGCTAATAACAAGAACGGCACAAATATCCATGCCCGAGGGGGAATTCGAACCCCCGACCGTAGTGGCCGTGCAGACCGTGACTGGAGCGCCTCAGTCCCCTCGGCCACCGCGGCCGGCATTTATGGAGTCTTCTGTCACTACCTGGCAGAAAACCCCGGATTTTGGGTTGGAAACAAACTGTTTTCTGTCTACTAAAAATGTTCAAATGTTTGTGGAACTTAAGGGACTTAACTACGTGTTCATCAGTCCCTAAACTTACAAACTACTTACGAACTAGCTAATACTAAGGACGGCAAAAAAATATCCATGCCCATGGGGAGATTCGAACCCCCGACCGTAGTGGCCGTGCAGACCGTGACTGGAGCGCCTCAGTCCCCTTTCGGCCACCGCGGCCGGCATTTATGGAATCTTCTGTCACTACTTGGCATAAAAACCCCGGATTTTGGGTTGGAAACAAACTGTTTTCTCTCTGCTAAAAATGTTCAAATGTTTGTGGAACTTATGGGACTTAACTACGTGGTCATCAGTCCCTAAACTTACAAACTACTTACGAACTAGCTAATACTAAGGACGGCACAAATATCCATGCCCGAGGGGGGGATTAGAACCCCCGACCGTAGTGGCCGTGCAGACCGTGACTGGAGCGCCTCAGTCCCCTCGGCCACCGCGGCCGGCATTTATGGAGTCTTCTGTCACTACCTGGCAGAAAACCCCGGATTTTGGGTTGGAAACAAACTGTTTTCTGTCTACTAAAAATGTTCAAATGTTTGTGGAACTTAAGGGACTTAACTACGTGTTCATCAGTCCCTAAACTTACAAACTACTTACGAACTAGCTAATACTAAGGACGGCAAAAAAATATCCATGCCCATGGGGAGATTCGAACCCCCGACCGTAGTGGCCGTGCAGAACGTGACTGGAGCGCCTCAGTCCCCTTTCGGCCACCGCGGCCGGCATTTATGGAATCTTCTGTCACTACTTGGCATAAAAACCCCGGATTTTGGGTTGGAAACAAACTGTTTTCTCTCTGCTAAAAATGTTCAAATGTTTGTGGAACTTATGGGACTTAACTACGTGGTCATCAGTCCCTAAACTTACAAACTACTTACGAACTAGCTAATACTAAGGACGGCACAAATATCCATGCCCGAGGGGGGGATTAGAACCCCCGACCGTAGTGGCCGTGCAGACCATGACTTGCGCGCCGCAGTCCCCTCGGCCACCGCGGCCGGCTTCTGTGTACTAATTTTTATTTATATCGATCTATTTTTCGGCTCATTGGATCGTATTCGGGGAAAAATTGGCTAGCGTCTGCCGGGGACTGTAGTTCTTAGTTATCAAACATGATACACAAAGATACAGCCCATAAACACAGAATCTTTTGACTGTGGCATTGGTTGAGAAGCTTCAAATTCATCTCTTCTCACGTATCCCGTGCAATAAACATGCTTCTTACCATTGTAACACCTAATTTACAAAAAGACAAAATGAAACACACAACATAGGAAATACTCAATATTACTCTATTATAAGTTATATGGTAAACTTTGTGGGGTCTTTGTAAATGTTGTGAACTCTCAAACTAAGCACTCGTCATTTTCGTAGTGCATCAAATTCGTTTTTTAAATTGTAATTACAATTCATGTGTTCGATAACATTTACACAGTAAACGATTTTATTTTGCTATTCAAACTTGTAGAATGAACTTCCCATTCCTATATTGTTTACCACGCTAACTTTAGCATTAGAGCAGTATCAAAATTGTAGTATTGTAAGCTATGTCACAATCTTACAAAGTTTGCAGTGTAACTAGTAATAAAGTAATATTTATTATTTTAAGCCTATAATGTCTTTGATTTTGTCCTTTTGTAAACTAGCTGTAAAATATGTTTAGAAGCATGTTTATGTACAGCATACGTGACGAGTGATAGGTATGACAGTTTCTCAACCAGTGGTACGACCCACAATTCTATGTTTGTGGATTTTATCTTTCTCATGTTTGGTAAGCTAAGAACTAGCGTCTTTTAGAGATGCTAGACAGTCGTTTCCTAAAGATGGCCTAATTAGCAGAATACCAGTTCGAGGTTAATAAAAATTAGTAGAACCAAAGTAACTGAAATATGCGCAACGCTCTAAATGGAAAGAAAGAAGGAAAGACATTTTTTCGGAAGATTGCATATGTTTACACATATTTCTGGAGTGTTATTGCCGCGGTCGAGTGGTCGAGCATTGTAAGGCGCATACGTGTGCCGTCAGAGGTTCGAGTCCTCCCTCGGAAATGCGTGTATTTGTTGGCCTTAGCATAAGTTAGTTTTAGTAGTTTTTACGCCTAGGGACTGATGAACAGAGTAGTCAAGTCCCATAGATTTACAAAAATTTGAACATTTGATTTGAAGTATTATTTTCGGAAGCAATCTCAAAAACGGAATTATGTTTCCACAATAAGAGCTCAGAGTATTAAATGGGCGACTGGTGCACAAAACATTGCGTACTGTAAGAGTTTCTTGAATTTCAAGACACAAAACGACACAAAATATGGAAGGATGAAAGAACATCACTATACAATTAGGTGACAAAGGTCAAAATGTTCAAATGTTTGTAAGGCTTAACAGACTTAGCTGCGGGGTCATCAGTCCATAAACTTACAAACTACTAATGAACTACCTTATACTAAAATACGGCACAAACATCAATGCCCGAGGGGGGATTCGAACCCCCGACGGGGAACTGTCTCGCGCATCGTAGCATAGCGCCTCAATGCGCTCGGCCGCTCCGCCGCGGCGACAAAGGTCATGTTATACCGATATTCATAGATAGAGGTAACTGGAGTATTGCATACACAAGGCATAAAAGAGCGGTGTATTTGAACGAATGGTGGGAATTAGTACTAGATTGTGCGTTCTATTTTGGAGTATTGCTACGCACTGTGGCATTGAATGACAGACGACTTAGAGAAAATTCAGAGAAGGGCAGCTCGTTTTGTATTATCGCGATATAGGGGAGAGAGCGTCACGAAAATGATACGCAAGTTGGGGTGGAAATCATTAATAAGATAGGCGGTATTTGTAGCGGCGAGATCTATCTGCGAAATTTCTTTCACCAACTTTGTCTTTTGAACACGAACATATATTGTTAGCACCCACCTACATAGGGAGACATTATCAAAATAATAAAACAAGAGAAATCAGGTCAAAACAGAAAGATTTACATGTTCCTTTTTCCCGCGAGCTATTAGAAAATGGAACTATAGAGAAATGTCATAAAAGTGGTACGATGAACCCTCTGCCATGCATTTCAGTGTGACTTGCAGACTATCCATGTAGATGCAGATGTAGATTCAAGGTACATTCCATTTCGGAAATCGTTAGGAACTTTTATATCTCCAAATCCACAGTGTATAGCTGTGCCAAAAATACCTAATTGCAAACATTACCTCTCACCAAGAAGAATGCAGTTAACGAATGAGAGCAGCAGCGTTTGCACAGAGGTTTCAGTGTCAGCTGACAAGCAACACTGCATAAAATGACAGCAGAAATCCCAATAGATGCGATCACATTCATCGGTGTTGGAGCCCCACGATGTCCTTAGAGAAGGGATGATTCGTCTTGTCGAAGGACGTCAAGAACGTCGTCCTGTTGCCCGTCTCGTCACTCGTTGGGTAATGTGTGGTATTAACGACCCAAAGAAAGGGAGCTATTGTCGCCCTTTATACCAAACCCTGAGGCCTTCCTGTATTGATTCTAAGCGTATGTTCTCCTCGAACACTCAGAAAAAAAAGAAAAAAGTGTGATTTCAATGCTGTGAACCGTGATTCTGACCACAAACACAGAGGCGTCAGATTAAGGGGTGAAATGTGGAAATGTGGATAGAAGAGGATGTGACAAGCTGTGAGAAATGTGGTGAAATTTGTTGCCAGTATAATGCGATAACCTTACTTGAAAATTCACATGAATTTCTTACCTCTGTCCCTTTTTTGCATTTGTCGACAACGTGTTCTTTGATGCGTCACCAAGCTCGAGGACAATGACTCGTGTCATACCTTCATACCATTAAAGAGAAAGGTTGTAGGCTTCCTTAAACCAAATTTTAAACCAGAAATCTAAGTCGTAATGGGTCTTTGTAATTCGTTCTACATTTGGCAAATGCTGCCACGAGTCTACGCAAATGGTCCGACGGTAGGAATTATAAAGAGGGAGTTTGCTCTCACGAAAATTTGAGTGAAGTAAACTAGACAGGTTTTATTTTTAATGTCGTTTACTATAGAATCGTCATTTCTTGTTAAGCTTGAATAGCCAATCAGACACAACGTTTGCTCAAAAGTATAGGTTTACGTGAATTGAGTCCTGTTCAGATTTACACTTTAAATTTACCACGGAATATCAACGAAGCGTGCATCTGGGGGAGAGTACGTGACCAAATGTAGCCCTGAGACCATAGAAAACCCGATCGCTTCACTGTATTAATTCTCGGAAAGGTGCTAGTTGCACAGAATCGTGGGAGAGAGTGTCTCTAGTATTTGGAAGAACAGGATCGGAACCAGCAAAAAAACTGGAACTTTGAGTCCGTTCGTGAGAGCACTCCGATTTTAATTACAAGTATTCCGTCCTCTCATTTTGATGAACATTACTACTGTGGTAGATGAGAAAGAAACTTCCTCTGAAGTGACAAAAAGTCATGAGAGAGCGATATTCGCCTATATAGACAACGGTAGAATACAAGGTACAAATGGATGATGCATTAGCAGAGCTGGCACTTGTGTTCCTGTGATTCACGTGAAATGTTTGCCGACCGGATTACGGCCGCACGAAGGAATTTTTCACAGTTTGAGCACGGAATGTTGGTTTGAAGTTTGAAGGGCATTTCATTTCATAAGACGCTAATGCCTGAAATGTGGCATTCTCGGCACACTCGTGACACTGAAGGTCTCGAAATATTTTTCGAGACCTTCAGTGTCACGAGTGTGCCGAGAATGCCACATTTCAGGCATTAAGTCCCACCGTTAGGGCCATTAGAGCAGCAAACGACTTGACCACCTTTACTAACATCGCCTACAACGGCTCTCGGGAATCGTGAGCATATAGATTGGACCCATGGCGTGTGGAAAGCCGTAGCTTGATCAGATGAATTCCTATTTCAGTTGGTAAGAATTGATGGTAGGTTGAAATGCAGCGCAGATCCCATGAAGACAAGCGTTCATGATGTCAACAAGAGGTGGCTAAGTAATGGTGCGGAATAATTTTACATGCATTGTACTGGGTCCTCTAATCCAATGAACCAATCACTGACTGTAAATTTTCAGTCTTTCATGAACGTAATATTCCCAAACAACGATGGAATTTTATGGGTAACAACACGCCAAGGCAGTGAGTTTGGGCAGTTCCAGTGAATGATTTGGAATCACATCACCCGAGATGAATCCTATCGATACTTTGTGGGACATAATAGAGATGTCAGTTCGTGAACAAAATCGTATATCGGTAACGCTTTCATAATTATCGATGGCTATAGGCAGCATGGTTCAATTGGTTCAATATTACTGCACGGGGCTTCCAGTGACTTGCTGATTCAATGTTACACCTAACTTCGACATGATATTGTCAGGTATCCCATCACTTTTAACACTTAGTATGTTTTCTAAAATGTAACTTACAAAATGTTGTCACAGTGTTTACTCAAGAGAGTGATACCACTAGCACAAATTACAGGTGATTATCAGTGTGGTGTTAGAAGAGATAGGGCAACTAGTGACCTTATTACACTTCGGAAGATAACTAAGAAGGCCTGGGAATATAACTTTGACATCCACATGGTATTTGTTGACTTCAAAATAACTTACGACAGCATACACAGGAGCACAATAACCAACTTTCTCAAAGAGTTTCAATTTCCTGACAAGTTAATGAAGCCTAATGTAGCTGTATCTGGAAGAAACCTATTGCAATGTAAAGACCAACACAGAAGATTTAAGGAGTTTGAAGTCAGAACAGACCTTAGACAAGGAGATGCATTATCCCCCATATTTTTCAATCTGGTTTTGGAAAATATTGACAGGGAAGGCAAAAACAAACCGGTTAGAATAAGGATGTGTCGTAATAAAATACATCGTCTTGCTTATGCTGACGATATTGTTCTAATAAGTGGCAATAAAGAAGCATTGCAACGCATGACAAGCTCCTATACAAAGATTGCAAAGGAAGCAGGATTAGAGATCAAATACAAGAAAACAGAGTACATGGTCGTGAGCAAGGCACCCAATGATGGCAGACTACTGACAGTTGATGATCTCACTTTTAAAAGAGTAGACAACTTCAAATATTTGGGAAGCGTCATCATTGAACAGAATAAAATGGAAATTGAAATTCAAGCGAGGCCAGCAGCAGCGAGATGGCCTACGAGATGTGTTACACATTAGAGATGTTTCGAGAAGCTTCAGACTTAGACTGTACCAGAGTGTAATTCTACCTTTAGCTCTATACCAGTCAGAAAGCTTTACATTTAGAAAAACACGTGAACAAAAACTATTAGTTTTTGAAAGGAAAATATTACGGACAATTTTTGGCCCCAAGAGAGACCCTGATACAGGGGAATGGAGGGTACTAAAAAACAAGGAGCTGAAAGAGCTATATCAACAGACTGATATTAGTCAAAGGATGAAGAGAAGAAGACTGATGTGGGCTGAACACCTAATTAGGATGGAGGAGGAACGACTACCTAAAGTAGAATTCTCTGAATCCATGGAGGGAAACGGAAAAGAGGAAGCCCACATACTAGATGGAAGGATAACATCGATGATTACGCTGTGACCATGGGCCTGAGAAAATGAAAAAAAAAATATGTTCAAATGTTTGTAAATCGTATGGGACTTAACTACGGGGTCACCAGTCCCTAAACTTACAAACTACTTATGAACTACTTACGAACTAGGACGGCACAAATATCCATGCCCGAGGGGGGATTCAAACCCCCGACCGTAGTGGCCGTGCAGACCGTGACTGAAGCACCTCAGTTCCCTCGGCCACCGCGGCCGGCCTGAGAAAATGAGAATGGACTGAAAAAGCAAGGAACACAGAGGACCGGAAGAGGAATGTGGAGAATGCGTATGGTCGCCAAGGTCCAAGCGACAATTAAGAGCATTTGATTAAGAAGAGTAGTATGGATTATGTAGTAGAAATTCCCCAGTATCTCTGAAATCCCCTGCATGATGCCACTGGAGAAGATGTGTTTGGTGGGCTGCTGACACGAGAGAGCGCGCTATTTTAACGCCGAGCGGCCGGGGCGCCCAGGAGGAGGAGCCTGAGGCCCAGCCTCCAAGAATAGGCGTCTACCTGCCCGTGCTGCTGCCGCCACCATCCACCATATCTACTCTCGCCGCACTCGCTGCTGGGTGACGACCAATCGTGCCGCTTGGCCTCTTTAGTAGCTTCGCTTTCTTTTGCTGGCGCGTTTGTAAGCACTGCTTCTCGTTACTAAACACGCCATTAGCAACAGGTGGATGGACGCCCGCCAAAAATCGCAAAGAAATGCGTTGAGCATTTAGTGAAAGTGTCCCCCTGTCTTAATGGGCGTGGGGTACTCTGTTGCATGTAGTCATACTTGGTCCAGGTGCCAAGCTGCTGACATTGTTTTTAAAACATTCGTTAGTAGATGATACATGGACTTTGTGCCAGGCTGTTTTTCTTTCTGAGTCTAAAAATTGAAAATGTATGAAAAGATTTTGGCGAACACACATACACCAGTTAAAAATCAAAGCTGTATTTCTGTCTTGTTCCTGTTCGTCCTTCTCCTCTGTCCATCTCCTTATCTCCCTCTTTTCAGCCCAATTCCTCTGACCTTTTCCTCCCTGCTCATTCATTGCTCTACCTCTGCCCATCTTATGTCGCCTCTCTGCTCCTCTCTGTACATCTTCCCTATCTGCTCCTCGCACTCTACCTGTTCCTTCTGCCCCCTCTCTCTTTCTACACCCTTCCTCTATTCACCTTACCCCTCCCGTCCCTCCCCCTCCTAGCCATACCCCGCCATAAATGAGCACTCTGTACTACAGATCGCTGTATTAAGCCGATGATACTCCCACAACACGTCTGCAATTCAAGAAAGAAGGAACGAAGCTTAGGGTTTAACGTCACATTGACAGCTTCGTCATTAGAGCACACGCTCGGATAGCTTTTGCCAGGAATGGGGAAGGAAATTCGGCCGCGCTCTTTGAAAGGAACCATAAAAAAATGATCAAATGTTTGTTAAGCTTATGGGACTTAACTGCGGGTCATCAGTCCCTTAACTTACAAACTACTTATGAACTAACTTATTCTAAAGACAACACAAACACCCATGCCCGAGGGAGGATTCGGACCTCCGACGCAGGAGGCCGAGCGATCCGTAACGTGATGCTCCAGACCGCTCGGATACACCCGCGCGGCGAACCATCCCCGTATTTGCCTGGAAAGATTTAATAAAATCACAGAAAACCTGAATCAGGATGGCCGAAGGCGAATTTGAACTGCCATCCCCTTGAATACTCGCTAAGTCTGCAGTTCAAGGCAGTCCGCATATCAGGGGCTTGAATGTAGTTTGGTAGTGCAATTTAAATGCCTTAGTACCTTTTTGCCAGTATTGGAAAATAATTTAGCCTCCATCTATTGCAGATAAAAGGCTTCCTAAATGGCAGTATCTGCATTCCATTTGGAAATGGGAAATTATAAACCCACGGTGCTGTGTCTAGTGTTGCAAACAGTATCTGTACCAAAGTTGGCTGCAATCGGTCGAGTCTCCTATTCACTTTATATTTGCTTGTCTCCTTCTTTCTGTTCCATCACAACCTTTCGTTTCTATCTTGTCTTCCATCCCTTGTTCTCTCTGGCCATTAACATCTTCAAATGAACCTCTCAGACCAATTCTCCTTCGCCATTTCACCATTTCCTCTCCTCGCCTACCTCTGGCCATTTCTTCATACCCCCTTCTCCTATTCCCTCTCTTATCTCCCCCCCCCCTCTCATCTCCTACTGCTGTATGTCCATCTCCTCCCTTACTCTCTCTCGCAGTCCACTTCATTTTCCCCATTCTCTCTGCCCACCTTGTCGTCCTCTTCTTTCACTGTTTCTTGTCGCCGCGGTGGAAGTAGCCGCGCGTTCCAAGGCGCCTAGCTGCGGAGCGCGCCGCTGCTCGCCGTAGGAGGTTCGAGTCCTCCCTCGGGCATGTTCAAATGTTTGTAAATCTATCGGACCAAACTGCGTGGTCATCAGTCCGTAGCTTACAAACTACTTAAACTAAGGTAAACTAACCTAAGGACAACACACACACACACACCCATGCCCCAGGGATGACTCGAACCTCCGACGGCGAGCAACCGCGCGCTCCGCAGCGAGGCGCTTATACAGCTCGGCTATTCCACCACGGCCCTCGGGCATGGGTGCATTTGTTGTCATTAGTATGAATTACTTTAAGTGGTTTGTAAGCTTAGGGACTGATGATCAGCGTAGCTCAGTCCAGTACATTTACAAAAATTTGAATTTGTTTCTTGTTCCTGACAAGTAGACTTCTCTGCCAAGCAGGTCGATATAGCAGCAGATACTATTCCCACACGAAACACCTGTTGTGCAGAATAGCATATATGACATTGTTTGTAAACAGTTTTTGCCTCTATATCCCGCTGATTCTCGTATTGCAAGCAGTATGTGTCCAAAATTATGATGAAATCGAATCATTGTGACGCATGTAAATGTCTCCTGAACTATGTACTGAACAGCGATACAATTTTATATTTACATTCTGCGATATATGTAGATACTGCATGTAAATTGTCTTATGAATAGCTTTAGCAGTTAAAAAATAACCAATTACAATACATAGCAGACGGTGAAGTCTGACCACTTGAATAGTGAATATATAATAACTGACACACGTGTGGAGTGTCAGTACCTTCCTGAATCTCACTGACTCTCTCCCTGCATCTCTCGCAGCGGCCTGTGCTGTATAAGTTGGTTATTCAGTTTCTGACAGGCAGTCTCATTGTGTGACTGAACGGTGTATAGCAGATAAATGAAATAATTGTAATCACTCAAAATATGATTTATAAAAGGTCAAGTGAAACTAGAATAATTGAAATAAAGGGAATAAGCGGCATCTACATAGGAGGAATAATTTACAAATTGGTCTGGATGGGATTCTTAGCATACCTATAATTAAAAGTGAGGAGTAAGGAAACCGTGTCTGAACAATAAGTACTAAACATGGAGAAGTGGAATTACTATTATTAATTTTCATTATTTCAGAGTTTCATTATTTCAAGAAAGTTCATACCGTGGATGTTACATAAAATTTTGTAAGTGTACACATCTTGAAGAATGTAATGTTTCGTGTTCTGGCACTAGGCAGGCCATTCCTACCGACCGCCGTTCATCTTCGGCCAATGGCGCTATTGGATGCGGTATGGAGAGGGATATGCCCAGCATGCATTTACTGAGCTAGGAATCGCTCTTCAGTCGGCCTCAGAACGCTGAGTGCACCGTTCCATTCCTCTCACCATGAAAATAAATCTGTCAGTGCCGATTGTCCAAACGAGGTCTGGCGTATGGCAACCAAACACGCATAGCAACTCAACTACGGGGACATATCATTTAAGAATGTGGTACGCAAAAGTGATTTGCTGGTAACCACTACAACCAAACATTGATAACAATCGCTGCGGTTAGGCCGATAGTTACCTAGTGCCCGTGGTGTTTACATAGGCAGAGCTGTCGTGAAGCAATACAGAGAGAACAGCCGCCTGTTGCTAACGTGAAGCCGGACGGCGATCCTCCGCTACGGCTTCAGCCACTTAGGGCTCGTTAACGTACCAGAAACATTATACGGCGGCAGCTGCTCGGGGGGACAGCGTAGTTTGACCAACTGCATCGGAATTCCGGTGGTTTGGCGCCTAAAATGTTTTAAGCATTTCGTTCTTTATGCAAAATATTACTATTTATTGCAATTAATTTCTTTCCCTAAGAACACCTTATGCATGACTTATTTGTAAATATGTCGTAATAACTCTGCCGTAAGCCACTGTGGTGTTGAGAGCTTCCCACGCAGTACATGTGATAGATCAACTTGGCACAATGTTAGTACACTGTGTCACGTTAATGTGGGACAGGCGGACTCATTTCGCATTAAATCAGTTTCCGGACTGAAATTCATAGTTAATTCGGATGATCCGCTTTTTCACGTAGGTCGCCATTTCATCCAATACGAGCTCGTTGCCGACTGGAAGTAAAAACATCAATGCTTCTTTCCTCAGACCTTCCTCGTAGGTAGTTGATGAATCTCCAAATATATTATGGCAAACATCCATATTTCTCTTCTTTCTCATGACTCATAATATGTAAGAAGACACATTCGGAAGTGAGTATTTTCTGTTGGTTTCATCACAATTGTTTTCATCCCATATCTTAATATATATAAAAATCGAGATGTTTGTGCCTGTATTTAACTCTCCAGCCAAAAATACACATCGCAAATGAATAGTGTTTGTATGTTGTAGTAGGTATCATTCTCCCATTGTGCGCTATGGTGGTAGAGGGTTCATAACGATAAGGGGGTGGAAGACATGGGAGTTGAAAGTTACACTTATATAAAATTCTACGTGTGGGTGTCAATATTTTACTCTGCAGCAAAAACAACACAATGGAGACGAATGATCTCTCTGCGTTGTTGTACTACGAAGTCTCCCATTGTGCACCATAACAGTTCCTTGTAGATAACTTAGTGGTTGAAAGTGGTCAGTTTATATAAAATTCGGACTGAAGACCAGGGATGACTTTTGACACTATAATAGCAAAAAGGTTATATACAGCGAAACGTGATGCACTTTCTTCAGTTGTTTTACTGCAACAAGCGTACGAATAAAGAAAGTTAAGTGCATATTGCAGTTTGCAAAGTGTAACTACCAAGAAAGATGCCAAAGAGTAAGACAGAAATTTCGCGTTCTCGATCCGTTTCTAAAAGACAGAAAACGGCGCTGAAAATTGAATCGACAGACGATAGAAACTCGAAATTTGTAGACGTTGTTCATCTTGCACTGTAGACATCAGCGGTTTTCGATATTCTCATCCCTAAGGGGGTGAAATAGCGGACGAACGGTTTTTTTGAAAATACGTTGTTATTCAGGCAATTTTGAAGCAAGAAATACAAAACTGCGGATTTATATTTTTTGATTGGAATTTTAAAAACACGTGTTTCGATATTTTTGGAAATGCAACCATTAAGCGAGTGAAATAAGGGAAAATCTTTTAAGGGTGCTACTAAGCCTATTTTGATGCTAGAAGTGCGAAAATTTGGATTTGGAACCATGGTTATAATTTTTTTAAATGTTTTGAATTCTGCCATCAGTGGTGCAATAGAGGGTGGCAAGTTGTTTGAAAATACTTGATTAGGAAAATATTTTTAAAGCTAAATCTATGAAAATTTATGTTTAGAAGTAGAAACAACCCGTGCAAACCATCCAGTCTACGTGTGCGAAGCAGCGGGAATTGTGCTAGTCAATATATACAGTCTTAGAGCATTGTTAAATGGGATGTTATTTGTGTCTGTACTCAGAAGCAATGACACAAATGCTTGGCCTCGTGCCTGTGATGATGTTCGGAAACAAGTTGAAAACTGAGGCTGCAAAATAAATGAATGAACAGCTGGACGTCCACTACATCAGTACCAAGGCCAATGGTTGCGGGGACATGGGCGTGCTGTCTGAGTCACCTTGCCACGCATTGCGCTGCCGCTCGCTATCGGAGGTTCGAGTCCTCCCTCGGGCATGGGTGAGTTGTCCTTCGCAAGTTATTTAGAATTAATTTAAGTAGTTTGTAAGTGTAGAAACCGACGACTTCAGCAGTTTGGTTCCTTAGATTTACAAACATAGGACGTCTTCACCCAAAGCGAATCGTTGCTTTCAAGATACGGTTCATAGTATTTACAAAGTAATAATTACATAAAACTGATACGGTATTTTTTCATGGCGATAAATTAAACTTTTCAAGTGGCACTCTCTCTAAGGTAGTCAATATGTATTCCTTTTACCATGTTTTCCGAAAAAGTTCCAGGGCGTCAGTGTTATCATAAATTATTTTGGTGAATATTAAAAAATCCTGTTTGCAAGCATCGCTTCAGTTTCATAATGGTTCTTAGTCTTTTTCCTTCGATCTTTCCTAAGAACTTCTTTGTGTCAGACAAAATGGTTTCGCTCTCTGGTATTAGATAAGAGAAAATGATTTCACCTGACGCATAGTTAAGTAGCTTTTGGACTGATCTTAACAAATTCTATGGAAAAGTAATCACCAGACGTGTTAATATATTTATGTCACTGGATAACGAGGCGATCGTATAAAGCAGTCGATCGCTGACGGCTTCACAATTCGGTTGAAACCGACGCTTGTCTTTCTCCAAGAAAATCATACGGTACAAGACTCTGGTTTGGCAGTGTTGGGGCAAGCGTTATCGTCTAACGTGAATCAATCTAATAGCATTCCTGGACGTGTAGACTTCGCGGCGCGTCGCAAATTCTTCAAAGGGTCTTCATAGCGCTGTGCGGTGGTAGTAGTTCCTCGCCCAAGGAACTCGATAAACAGAGGGCTTCTGCAGTCGAAGAAGGTGGTCGTTATCTTACCGGAGCATGTGCGAACATCTTTGGATTTTTTTTATTTTTATTTTAGAGGTAGGGATACGGTATGCATCCACATTACAATTCGTAGCATGAATCGTTGTTACTTGGAATCGTCACGAGATAGATGTTTCTTTTGAACGACGACTCGTCTGCACCACAATTACGGTTCTTTATTTGTATTCGTTCAAATGAACGATATGTTCACGAATCATAACAACACTAGTGTACGTACAGCTCGCATCTTTGTCGACCTGTTATTCAGATGCACGTCGCCTTCAGTCTGATGACGCGGTGTGAGAGTGGGCAACGTTTAAACCGATTAGTACATGTTGAAATCGTAAATGCGAAGTGCTTCAAAAGACCTCCTACTACAATAGCCGGCCGCGGTGGCCGAGGGGACTGAGGCGCTCCAGCCACGGTCTGCACGGCCACTACGGTCGGGGGTTCGAATCCCCCCTCGGGCATGGATATTTGTGCCATCCTTAGTCGTAGCTAGTTCATAAGTAGTTTGTAAGCTTAGGGACTGATAACCCCGTAGTTAAGTCCCATAAGTTCTACAAACATTTGGACATTTGAGTCTACTAGAACAGCTCTATTTTATTTTATTTTATTTTTTCGTGAATAAAATCAGAACTGTGGGCATCAAAGTGTCACCATTAGCATTCATTTCTACCTAACTGACGTCTACTGCAATTGTAATTGATCGATTGGCATTATTTTCTTGGACGGCAGCTCCGGTACGTTGTTCCAAATTTGCTTGTGTACTGTAAAATAGCTACAGAAAGGCAGATGCTCTAATCGCCATACAAATAGCCATACAATAGCCATACAAAAAGCTTTCCACCCCCTGATCCTAGGTAAAACTGGAACCGTACACGAAGTCCTCAAAAGCGCCTTTTCGAACATATCATCTTTGTAAGGTGAACTAAGAGTGTTGCGCTGCCTCCCGGATGAAGACACTGGAGGTGTCGCTGGCGTCACGTTTCCCGGTAGGTGGGTGATTTCTGCGCAGCAGCCACGGCCCTGTCTTGCATCACCACAATGCAGGCGCGCGCCCATGTCTGCCGCGGTTCAGACACATCATCGCTACTTACCGGTACATTCTCTACGAAAACAAGTAAGCCGCGGGTGAGTGGCCGAGCGATCTAACGTTTCTGCGGAGCGCGCGGTTGCTCGCCGTCGGAGGTTTGAGTCTTCTGTCAGGCATGTGAGTGTGAGTGTGACTGTGTATGTATGTGTGTGTGTGTGTTGTTCTTACCATAAGTTAGTTTTAGTTGCGGCGGAGCAGCCGAGCGCATTGAGGCGCTACGCTACGATGCGCGAGGCCGGACATGGGTTCGACTCCCTCCTCGGACATGGCTGTTTGTGTCATCTTTAACATAAGGTAGTTCATACACATGTTCACATGTCTGTAAATCTATTGGACCAAACTGCGTGGTCTCAGTACGTAGCTTACAAACTACTTAAACCTAGGTAAACTAACCTAAGGACAAACACACACCCATGGCCCGGGGAAGACTCGAACCTCCGACGGCGAGCAACCGCGCGCTCCGAAGCGAGGCGCCTTAGACCGCTCGGCTACTCCACCGCGGCAAGGTAGTTCTAAGTAGTTTGTAAGTTTAGGGACTGATGACCTCGCAGTTAAGTCCCTTAAAGCTTGACAAACATTTGAACATTTGGTTTTAGTAGTTTGTAAGCCTAGAGGCTGATATCCGCTGTAGTTAAGTCCCTTAGATTTACAAACATTTTAACATTTGAACGAAAACAAATAAGACAAACAGATACCGATATTGTGTTGAAAATATCGTCAAATGGGGTTCTCATGCCAGTGACAGGCTGATCGGAATACTGGTTCTACTTTATTTCACTTACACTCTCCGATCAGAAATGACCAGACATACCGATGTGAAGCACAGTTGAGCACTAGATATCACGGCAGAACCGTAAGTATAAAGGTTGGCGACGATCATTCTATTGTCAGTCAGGATAGCTCACTGACAACGAACGTGAACTACAAAATGTTTGTATAGCTTATGGGACTTAACTACGGGGTCATCAGTCCCTAAACTTACAAACTACTTATGAACGGCACAAATATCCATAACCCCCGAACGTAGTGGCCGTGCAGACCGTGACTGGAACGCCTCAGTCCCCTCGGCCACCGCGGCCGGCAACGTGGACTACTCTCTGGGTGCGCTTTAAGGCGGAGGTTCGAGTTCTCCTTCGGGCATGGCTGTGTATAGTTGCCCTTAGCATACGTACTAAGGACTGATGTCTACTGCAGTTTGGTCCCACAGATTTACAAACATTTGAACATTTTTGAACTCACTGGATACTTCAAACGTTGGAAAGATAACATGACCATCATGTAGTATACAACATCTTGTTTCAAGTTGCCACCACTCCATACATGTTAACACAGGCGCGACCGCAGTGCACAATTGGCGTACCAAGCCTTGTACCTTACCTTTTTATTATGTAATGGTCAACACAGAAGATCGGGCGAAATGCGTGCTCTCCCAGACAGTGCGCAGTTTGTCCCAATATCTGTGAGTGAAACGGCTGCACTGTTTGTTTCACTAGCGGCAGCATCCTCGTCAATGACAGCGTACGCAATACAAGGAAAAATGTAATTGGCGAAGAGGAATTGTTGGCGAAACCCGAAGTTCACTGGCAATGACCGAAGAGCTTTAGGGACAATTGTGGTCAGACAGAATAAAATTACTATGTCAAAACGACTCGACACTTCCTTAAGTAATACTGTTTCTATAAGGAAAAAAAAAAAAACAGTACGACTGGAGCTTAACATACTTGGAAGGGCTGTGGATGCTAAACCCTTAATCATGGAAATCAAAGCACAGTCAAAAAACGTGGGCACCTGATCATGGACAAACGGGACGTAACTTCATCAGATTCAGCGAACACACAAGAAATAACGAAAAGAACAGTCCACATTTTTTGATCACATCAAAAACGAACACCATAAAACCGACAATATTAACGAAGTAATTGAAATACTGCACATAATTCCCAAGGAAGAAAAAGAAATATACATACATGCACACAAGCGCCCAAATAAAATACTCAACGATCAAACAGATCTAAAGCACAAGCATTTTCTCGAAAATTTTATTAGTCATCTGAAATTGGACGCCGGATAAAATATAAACATTATAATTCCAGCGATACAAAAATTACAGCAAAGATACTAACCTCTTAAACTGTTTCATAGAACATATATGTCCTCAGTAAACATACAGTATGTTATCTTAGGTGCGCTGTCAAATTGCTGTTGAATTCAATAGCACATAGTCCACAATTAAAACAGTGAACGAAATTATTATCTAACAAAGTTCAAAATATCACAGTGAACACTTCGAAATAACTCAGATATTTCGGCACCTTCAAACGACAGCGTCCGCACCAGATGTATTGTGAGCATTTTAGATCATAGCCTAATGTAATTAAAAGTCTTGTGGACATTATAAAACCATCATAGCATACCATGATTGCAACTAGATCAATATCAATTCTGTTCATTACATTGCGCAGGAGCATGACAGTGGCAATACGATGCCGAAATAGATGTACCGCGCACTTATAAAATAATAAACATCATTATGAGCAGCTACCTAGATTTATTTATAATATAACATGTCTGTAAGAGACATCGAAGGTGCTGCGGGCCCCCAATACAAGAAATCGACTAATAGTTGTTTACATTGCTTTCTACAAGCAACTGCTTTTATATCAAAAACACCACGAAAGCTTACAATACAGCATGTCTTTTATCAAAATGTTCAAATGTTTGTAGAACTTACGGGACTTAACTAGGGGGTCATCAGTCCCTAAGCTTACAAACTACTTAAGAACTAGCTAAGACTAAGGCCGGCACAAATATCCATGCCCGAGGGGGGGATTCGAACCCCCGACCGTAGTGGCCGCGCAGACCATGACTGGAGCGCCTCAGCCCCCTCGGCCACCGCGGCCGGCTGTCTTTTATCTCGAGTTAAAAGTGGGGAGGTTTCCTCATGATTTGGGAAACTGTTTCTATCAATACTCTCACTGGTCGGATAACTGTGAATGAATATCTCACCATCCTCGACAACAAATTACTTACTATGACTAACATATAAGTAACGAACACTTCCGTACTCCAAAATAATAATGCGTCAACACACACACAGCCAAAAGGTTTCAGGCGTACTATGTACAGAATCACAAAATTATCAAACATCGCCCCTGAACAGCACAATCCCATGTCTCGACATAACTGAACCGTTATAAGAAATTTCAGAGCAAAGAGTGAAGACAAAATTTACAGCCCCCATATCGTCTAAGTAATTAGCGGATGTTTTGGTACAAGAATGGATAACACTCTGTTGGAAACTATAAAGACGCTTTACGAATCTGTTCCTCGAAGAGTTTCAGCGATTCTCAAAGTCAATGGTGGGCCAACTTCTTACTAATAAATAAATATTTGTGTCTATGTTACGCGTTCGAATTATTTTGTGCACCTCCTGTACCTGCGTAACGAATCTATCAGGTATATATCAACAACTTTTAAATCTGCTGAAGTCGATTTTTAATGATAGCACTGTGAGTTGGAAACACGAAGGACCAAGGACAAAGGCCATCGATCTGTGAGGAGGGTAGATGAAAACAAGCCGCAGGACACCAAAGTGCTTACAGCAGTCCAGTTAGAATGATGACTACGCTTGTGGTTTAAAATGGTCGAGAAGCTCCTCATAACACACAGGTTCCTCCAAACTTCTAAGTCTAACTACCGCCACAACAAAAACATACCATTTTTGTACTATTAAGTGAGGTGTACAGTGCACTTAACATGCAAACCACAGAAGAAATTATATCCAACCGTCACTTCTTTACATACATACATGTAACCTTAATTATTTCAGATTTCAGTTTATCGGTACGCTAGTTCAATAATTATCAAAATTGACTGAACATTATCCCGATGATGAAAGTACAAAAAGTGCTAAAACAAATTGTCTTCCATTAAGTTGAATTTCCTCACCATTTACAGGACAACAGCTATGAAATGACGACTGTTTCTATCTGCATGACAAAGCAATATACCTTACGATTTTGACGTAACAGTGTTGCTTTACAAGGAGAGTACTACGATCGCCTTCCATTAAGTCAGAATTGTGCTGTTACTTTATGCAACAGAAGGGTTTGTTTAATGATCTAATAGAGAACAGATGACTTTGAGAAAGTTTTGTGGACGGTTAGTTCACTTCCTGTTCATAAGATGGCATATATTCATCGGATCCGTAGCAATAGATTCAACCTGCCAAGAGCTAGTGTTTCTCGTACCTTTTTCTGTATTGCCTATGATTAGACAAGTTCCGACGTAACGGTCAGTGTTTTATGGGAAGTTACTTTCCTTAAAGGCACTGGCATTCCTAGAGCAGCGGACTGAACCCAAAGGGACAGTTTGGGACGAGTTAGAACGTCGGATTCACGTCTCAGCGTCCAACATCGCCACCTACCTACTCAGGTTTCGACTATAAAGGAAGAATGAGCTGCCAAAGACATTCAGACGCTTTATTAATTCAGATCTCTCATTAATATCCAGTGCACAACTGAAGGCTAGCAGGCCGAACTTCGAAAACTCTGGATTGTAAGTTAAGAATGAATTACCTTGTCCTGTCTAATTTCAGCGTGACACTATAGATAGATATATGAATTCGTTATTTGTGTTCAGATGTAAATGGGCTTTATGATCCAACTGTTTGAGATTAATATCACACGTAAAGTACCCCAGTTGAAAGTGCTACAAGAACATTTTATTATACTCGACATATTTTGTCATTCAGTTTTGATGAAGATGCCATGTAGACTGAACGAAAGAAGCATCTGTTTGCTGTTTGCGTATTTAGTTATTCACTCCTTACATCTTTGGGATTGTTATGATTCGTTGCTGTGCCTCTCGCGTGGCTGGAGTAGTCCGATCGTTGTGCGGACTACTGTTTATTGAGCGCGTGTTTTCATTGTCTCCTATTACGGCTTGTTGACGCTTTGGAGGTTGCGTCAGAAGCCAGCCTGTTTGACACCCGTCAACCAATTTTTCAAACAGTAAACCTTTCCTGTCGTCTACGAACACACTGCTTCGAGCTCAGTTCAAGGACACGTTCTGAGGTATCTTGTATGTAGCTCTATCTTGCCCCATTCATTGATCACACTACAAACCTCTTCATTTATGAATAAGTAGGCAACCTGCATCCCTCTGAACCTGCTAACTGTATTCGCCTCTCCGTCTCCCACTGCGATTTTTACCCTACACACTAACCACCAATGGTAAATTGACAACTTCTTGATGTCTCAAAATGTGTCCTACTAATCGATTCCTTCCTTTAGTCAAAATATGCCACAAATTTCTTTTCTCCCGAATTACGTTCAGTACCTCTTGTTTGTTACCCAATCTATCCCATTTAATCTTCGGCATACGTATGTAGCATCACGATTCAGTAGCTTTAATCCTCTTATTGTCTGGACTACTTATCATCCACGTTTGACCCCCGTACGCCGCTACACTCTAGATAAATGCCTTCAAAACACTTCGTAATATTTAAATTAATACTTGATGTCAACAAATTTATCTTCTTCAGAAATAATTTTCTTCCCATAGCCATTCTTCCTTTTATATCTTTTCTCTACTTCGGCCTTTGTAAGTTATTTTGCTACGTAAATATCCAAACTCGTCTACTACTGTTATTATCTCATTGCCTAATCTAATTCCTTCAGCATCGGCTGATTTTCTTCAAAGGAGACCACATGGGTATCGGAATTTTGAATTATTTTATATTTATGACACGTGAAGTTCATAACTTAAAACAGTCAGACGAAGCCAATCGACGAAACTCTCAAACATTCTCGAGAAAATCGACTTTGAAGGATTGCAAGTACACATCTGTCGGTGTAGCTCAGGTTGTAGCGTTCTGGCCTCACACGTATAGCCTAGAGTCGGTGATTCGAATCCCGCTGCGACAAATATTTTTTCGTTGTTTTCGAATTTAGTTATATAAAACATTTTGGGTTCTCTAATTACACGTGTTGTGTCAGTTTATGTGTAGGTAGACAAGCTGAACACTTTGTCGTCACGTAACTGCTAAGCTATGGAGATGACTATCCAAAAACAGCGTCGTAGCTCTTCACAAACTAAACAAACAAAGACTACCGTCGTCAACTAATAGTGAAGCCAATACTGTAACTTGGATTTTTGATTGAAACCATCATTTTTAATAACCTTTTATAAAATATAGAAAATTACGAATAAAGAAAAATACGAGAATTTTTGGTAAAAATTACCATAAGATATCAAAATTATGTAAATATTCGAACCCAACGGAAAAACATCTGTCAAAACAGGATTCGAACCACTCACCCTATGGCTGGAAGGCTAGAGCGCTACCACCTGAGCTATATTGACAGACGGGGCAGCTGTTTTAATTATTGATACTTACATGTACTTGCAAAACTTCAAAGTCGATTTTCTCGAGAATTTTTGAGAGTTGGGTCGAATGGCTTTGACTGATTGTTATTTGTGTTCTGAACTTCACGTACCATAAATATCAAAACATTCTAAAATCCGATACCCATGAGATCTCCTTGTTAGACTGCATACCATTACCATATCTTTTGCTGTTTTTAATGTTAATCTTATAACCTCCTTTCAGGACACTGTCAATTCCGTTCAGTTGCTCTTCCAGATCCTCTGCTGTTTCTGACAAAATGTCACTGTAATTCCTTCTCCAAAATTCCCTTTGCTTTCCTTCACAGTTTGCTCAGTATACAGATAATTTCGCTGTTCCCTAAAGGCTACAACTATAACTCCAAAATTAAATGAAAAATTTCAGAAGCAAATGCGAAATTACACAAGAAGTTAATCTTAAAATCAAATTTTACTCCTGGAATTACTAGGAATTGATATCGATAACAGGCAAAAATCGTCGAGATACTCGAATTCTGCGATGGTGGAAGTTGTAACGATACCCTCTGAGCGTGACTCCTATTCTCACTTAGGCCGGTATTACAGTGTCATATTTCTTTGTCAAAAATTTACATCATGAAAATTTGATAGTGTAATAGGAAACTTTGACATATCTCTGCATTCGTCAAAAAATATGATCATATCTAGTGCCTCGCAGTAGATTTGATCATAAAAGTCGTTTGTCTACTGTTCACTGCAATGCGAAATGTAACCGCTTGGAACGCTGGCATCGCTGTAGCTCTTGGACTGCGCTTATTTGAAAACAAACGTCCTTGTTTCAAAACATGACGTCGAAGTTTATTTGGTGTGTGCTGTCATCTGAAGCAGATGAAGCACTATATAATCGCAGACACTCTGAATAAGAACAGATTGAGGAGACTCGTATGGCGGAGGTACTCAACGGAGAAATTCGGCCTGAGTGTAAGAAGAAGATTGATGGCCTCATGTGTTACATCAACCACAAATTAATAGAAATATATGAAGCGGATTTTATAAGCTCTCCGCTCTTCTCAATCTAGTAATAATCGACGCTGTTTCTGCTCTGTTGTTGAGAGGGTCTTGTAAGCGTTCTTGTCCGTCCAGTAAGTTAAGCCTTCTCCTATAGCGAACATTTCATTGCCAACATGAGCAAGTTACACCGCCGCGCCGTAAGTAAAATTTAACCACAGTAGCAAGAAATTGCTGTGTCACTGAAAACTTGTCTTCTGCCGATATAGTCTTCTGACCTGCATATACTGATTTTTAATGTGTAGAGCCACGTTACTGAGTAAATACCGATACGTTGTATCATCCATTCTCCAGTAGTTTATATGTGACTTGGCGCCCTCCGCTTGCAGCTCCTGCAACACGAAATGATTTCTACAGTTTCCTGAAGTAAGCCCCTCATTTTTCTTCAGAATGCAGTTTTCGTAGTAGCAATGACAGCGCATGATAACATGTGTTTACTGTCAGCCATCTTGAAATATGATCAAAAATATGACGACAGTGTAATACCACAGTCTAACATATACAGTCACGACACTCCCACAGATTTTTGTAAGACGCTGCGATAGCAGCGCTCCAAGCGGCCGGCAAGCTACGTTTCTGAATACGATAGTTGATGAGTGCGAATAGTATCGTTTAGATTGGCTACAGCATACTTTTTACATTAGGAAACGTATGTAGTGCCTTATAAATAGGTAATGATTTTAAAATAGCTCCCCATTTGTCTTTCTTAGGTTTCATAAGACCCATGATAAGGTAAGAAACGGTATATTACAGGACAGTTAATTTACAATCATCCTGTAACATACAGGCTTTAAATGAGTAATTTCATTTTCTATTAAAAATAAAAGTGCCTCGGAAACATCAGGAGACATACCCTTTAGCAGAGAGACGTCAATTTCTACGCAGGAACGTTAAGTATTCTTCATTACAATTCCAGTAAAATCGGTGAGGGGGAAACATAGGAAACGTATATAGAAAGCAATAAATACGGTATTTAACATACCAAATCAACCATCACAGCTGTAGCTGAAGGAAAAACGTCACAGACATGGCAATATAACGATAAAAGCAACCAAACTGTTTTCCAACAGAGAAGAACCCAATGCCACAATTGTTGCTACATCTGAACCACAAACGGCAAGAATAATCAAAACATTTGTTTTTTAAAGCTAAGGTAATTACACTTAAAAGAATATGCACGTATGAGAAAGACGAGTGACGTGTAAAAATGTGAGAATCATTAAGACTCCGTACCGAATTGATACACGTCAAAAACTGGCTGCCATAGTAAGAGCAGACCATAATAGAAATTTATTATATCATTATGTTTATATGCAACTTACTTTCAGCGGAATAAGCCGCAAATAAACACATATTCGTAAGTATCTTTTCATGACAGAGTTGTTCTTTATTCCATTGAATCATTTAAATGAGGCTGTTTTATTATTAATTTCCGTATTATGTTTGTCTCTCGATATTTTAATAATGCTTGTAACGCAAAAATTGTAGTAAGTATTTCGTTAATTATGTACAAAAGCGATTATAAACAAACATCACTACTTCGGCAGCTTGCCCACCGTTAGGAGCGCTAGTGTCGCAGCAACTGTCAGTAGGTAACAACTTTTACAGCAGTGAGTGTCGTGACTGTATATGTTAGACTGCGGTAATACCCCTTTTTAGCGTCACGTCAAAGATGTACATCAAAAAAATATTACGAACTTATGAAGATATTTTTATGTCAAAGATTTGATCAAAAATTTAACAGTGAATACCGGCCTTATCTCTTTTCTCAATTATTATTTTATCACTTTTTTTTCGAAAAGCGTGCCCCTAAACACGCTGAAACTGCGGGATGTATAGACGTCTCTGATGCCCGCCGCCACACGCGGATCGACTGGGCGCCGCTCCGTCGTTAGGTGGCAAGTGCGCACGTCATCTGCTGCAGCACCCCTCCCTGGCCGTCGAGAGGCTCTGGGCCAGACGAAGCCGCTATCGAGCGGATCGGCAGCGGCGCTTAGGCGGCTCTTGCGCTGGCGCGCCGTTGCGCAACGGGCAGTGGGTCACGGCGCCGCGACGCTGGCGTGGTGGGGGGAGGGTGTGAAGCCGCAGGGAGGGAAACGACCGCAGCAGGTGACGGACGCTTTTAGACGAAACCTGGGCAGCTGACGCCGCTCACCTGGGGGCTCGTCTCTGCCAAGGACTAATTGCAGCGCTGACGGCCGCGCCCCTGCCCCTCGTCACGAGTTGCTACTTAACAGTAAGCTCCGGACTCTTAACCCTCCCGTATGTGTCCCACAAGCGAATGTATTTACCTGAGTTCTCAGTCATATGACAGAAATATTCATAAAATCAGTAGTAAAAATATAGGAACTGACGCACAAAAACAAAGAATAAATACACTGGGTGACACTTACTGCCGAGTGCACCAACCTCGGTCAAAAGTTAATCGCGGCCAAGACGGCATTTAACCGTGGTCAACTCAAGTTTTCTGGTGCGCCGACACCGATCAAAGTTAAACGAGGGAGTTGATCGCGGTTAAATTTGATCGCGGCTGACGCCCGGTTTTGTCGAGATGACTAGGGTTGTATGAGTGTGCAGTATCAAGATGGCGGCCCGTTTTGATGTTTTAGACAGAATTGACGAAGATTTATTTTACCTCGATCATTTAAATAGGGATCAAAAGCGGAACGTTGTGATTGTGGAAAGGGGAGACCCTTTTCAAGATTACAGTGATAAAAAGTTCGAAGAAAGATTTCATTTGTCCAAAGAAACAGTGTGGTGGTTGCAAATCAATGACAGGTTGTAATTTCCTACCGATAGAAATAAACCTATTTCGCCTATGAACAGACTGTTGAATACGTTAAGAGCATATGCATCTGGTGCATTTAACATACATATTGGTGCATGGGAAAATACGCTGTGAACAAGAATGGCATTTGTGTTTATTTGTTCTAAACAATAAATCATAATTTATGTAATTACATAAATCTGTCTTAGAGTGTTCTTTAATAATCATTTCTCTTTGCAATATGACTGAATTCGGTAAAAATTTACGACGCTTTTCGCCGGACTCCAGTGCTTATGTTGGCAACAGATGAACAATGAAGTGTAGAATTGCGTTAATATTTTTCACAAGCTACAGAGTAAATGTTATTGCTGCTCGTTTCACTCTCAGAAAATTTAATACTGTACCTGCTCTATGGTCGACAGGTTTGTACCCTTGTCCGTTTAGAAAAAAATAATTTTCGTTTTAATTGCAGCTGTCACGAAAAAACATTTATTGGTCATCTGAGTTGCTGCCATTAGCATTGGTGCCAATATAACCACTGCAGCCCGGTGAGAAGCGTCGTACAATTTAACCCAGGAGCATTAGCTCCGACTAATTATAATAGAATATTAACTTCGAATTCGGAAAAATTCGGAGCACTCTTCTCCATATCTGCAAGACAGCAATTGTATACAGATTACAGTATTTATAACCTTGTACATACAAATCACGTGGTACTGCCGTCATTCGCCAAAGATAGTCGAGAATACACAGGTAGGTAACCTCAAATAACACATTTGCATTACTTGGGTGCATTCCATTGCGCTACACGGACTTGATCACGATCAAATGTACGATTGGCTGACGAGGGTTAGCTGACCGGTGATTAAAGTTGGTGCACCGCAGAGACGTTTTAACCGCGATTAACTTTTGACCGTGTTCTCGGAACCCTTGATTATCGTGCTTTTTTACCGAGGTTGGTGCACTCGGCCGTGAAACACAGATTTCTTCTTGAGCACTGACCTGAGTACTGGCGCCAAATTACGCCTGCACAAAGCCACGGTTCTATCGAAGATGCTTTATGGCAGCTCAGTCTGGGGACTGGCCAGTGCTACCCAAATTCAACGTCTGCAGGTGATACAGAACAAAACCTTACGATGGATCCTCAGGGCAAACAGATACACACGGAACACCGACATCCATGAGGCGCTTCACATGGATACTATCATGGAAGCCGTCCAAAAAAGGGCGACGAAGATCCACCACAAGATTGACCAACTACGGGATACCGTACACAACAGCCGCACATTGGGGAGGACAATGCCACTTCCATGGCATAGGTACGAAGTGCCGCGGGTCTTGACAAATCGATAAAGTCTTAAATTAGATGTAAATACAAAATTTAACTGAAATTGCCATTAATACATCGAGAGGGGTACCTTACGGCCAAAATAAAGGCCCTTACAAGTTAACCTCTAAAGTTTATTTTCATAAATAAAGTTATAGTTAACCCCCATATCCTCAACTGTGAAGTGTAAATCGTCCATGACGATGGTACTTCGCCGTGGAGGTTCGAGTCCTCCCTGGGGCATGGGTGTGCGTGTCCTTAGGTTAGTTTACCTAGGTTTAAGTAGTTTGTAAGCTACGGACTGATGACCACGCAGTTTGGTCCGATAGACTTACAAACATTTGAACATTTTGATGGTACTTCAGTCACTTTGTACCACCATAAAAAAAAAAAAAATAAATAAAATAAAAAAAATGAAACATAGCGCCCCTAGCGGAACACTGGGAACTTAGGCGTGCATCTAAAATTTAATACTCGTGCTCTATGAAGCACTTGTACACAACAGGCGCAAACAGACGCTAGCTGGTTGCGGTCGCTACGTACAAAAAGAGCGAGACACCGCTTAATTGTTTCAGTTGTGGCCATTGGAAGAGCTTCCAGCTAACAGAACGTAGCATGTCATTCTCAGCAAAGTCTTCTGACGTAAGAGTCATTTCTGGCGTACCCCAAGGAAGTGTTTATGGGACCGTTGCGTTTCATACACAAACGGAGGATCTGTAACGTATCGACACATGGTTTAGGGAGTGGCAATCGAGCCTCAACATAAACATTGATGTAGCTCCATACTAATGTGGAGCGTTGGGACAACGGCTAGTTGAAATATGATCGGAGTATATTAAAAATATATAAAAACCAACAGCCGTAACATAATGATTTTATTAACTGACAACCAATTTCAGCACCTCATTAGTGCCATCTCCAGACCACCAAGATATCCAGGATGAAAAAGTGATATATACGGTTAAATTTAACTGGATTCACAGCTTCCATATGGGCATGTGTGCTGTCTTGTATGTTGATGGTGCACACGTGCCCATATGGAATCTGTGAATCCATATGGAATCTGTGAATCCAGTTAAATTCAGCCATATAGATCACTTTTCATCCTTGATGTCTTGGTGGTCTGAAGATGGCACTACTGAGGTGCTGAAAGTGGTCGCCAGTTAATAAAAGCATTATTGTTACGGCTGTTGGCTTTTATATGCGTGTATTCTTAATATACTTCGACCATAATCAATATGAACAATTGTAAAGTGCTGCCTTTACATACAAAGAAAGATATTTTATTGTATAACCAGTCAATTACACGATAAACACTGGAAGCAGGCACTTCCATAAAATTTGCGGTAGTAGACTTAAGGATTGATTTTATATGGTATTTCCATTTCAAATCTGTCGTCAGTAAGGCACATAACAGACTAAGATTAATTAGAAGAACCTCTTAGGAAATGCAGTCCGTCAACGAAGGAAGTAGGTTACAAAATACTTGTTCGGTCGACGCTTGTATTGCTCATCAGCGCGGGATCCGTGCCAGATACGATTGATAAAAGACTTAGACAATGTCCAACGGAGAACAGCATGCTTCGTTACAGGCTCATTTACTAGGCGCGAAAGCGTTAGAGAGATGATTATGAAACCTGTACCGGCTTCCGAGAGCACTCGTTTCTCGAGGAGTCAACCAATGTATTTTTCTATTACGTATTTCTCTCTAAGAGACCACAAAAATAAAATTACAGGGATTAGAGCTCCCACGGAGGCATACCGGCAGTCGTTTTTTAAGCGACTGAAATAGAGGGAAGTGGCAATGATTCACAAAGAACCCTCCGCCACTCACCATGAAGTGGTGAATGTACAGATATGGATGTATGCACGCCTTATGTTACAGCGATGTTATGTACTTTTCTTCCTATCTACAACAAATAAGACTTTAATTTTGTTAATATTTTTGCATGAAATGTAGATTTGTGCACGTATTTATCGATAAAAGACTTAATCGTTTTGCCTTATGGCCTCGTGAGTAGGGAATTTCTGTCTGTTGGTCGTAATTGTCTTTATTTTTCCCTTAACACATTTTTTCGTGCTGTGGACCTATTCGAAAGATTATTCTATTGGCAGGTCAGGTGAAATTGTAGTATCGCCTTCCCTATTTTTGGACGTAGTAATAATGAACTCTTTCATCACTTGTAACTATAATAATGAAAGAAATGGGGCCAAATCTTTTTTCGCCTTGTTCTTGTAGAGCAGCTTCCAACATGGAGAAACATAAGGATAGCCAAGTATGCATCCTGATAATGTGCTCTTGTTATTAGCTTTAAAACACTTCCCAGCAAATAATCACAAGTATCAGATACAGACAATGCAGCATGTGGAATTAAGAGATGAGGACTAGTTTTTTATGCAGATATTCAGCCACGTTTTGGAAATTTTCTCAAAAGTTTAAGCTATAAATAAATTTGTTTGGCATAATAATCCTGCTTACTGCCATCTTCTTACAGATCTAACCCTATAGGAAACTTTCTACTGATACTAGGATTCTGGATAACATTTCAGTGATACAGACATTTATAACATGGTAAACGAGAGAAATCAACCAAACGCACAATGTATTTCAGAATTTAATGCTACTCGTGTGGGTGAAACATTTAAGTCCACTTAAATGATTATAAAATTATAAACAACAGTCGAAACATGGCACAACTCAGTACAGGCTACACTACAAAAGCAGGGACCCAACTTTTACAGTAAGATGCGAAACTTCAATTAATTCGGTTACAAAGGATTTAAAGAATATGTCTCCTGTATAAGTGCATTGGGGCACAGTGGTTATCACACAGGACTAGAATTGTGGAGGATTACGGTTCAAATCCGTGTCTGGCTATCCAGATTTAATGTTCCGTATTTTTTTCTGAATTGCCGCAGGCGAATGCTGGGTTGGTATCCCCCATCTTGTGATATCCAGTGACGTAAATGTCTTTCTCCCTTTGTGCAGTAAAATTTTCTAACGTGTGACTACTTTACAAGTGGCTTTACGTGTTAAATGTTTGTCGTCCAACATGTAAGCGAGAAAATTAAGAAAAGATTTGAAAATACACTTAAAGTTTGTTCGAAGTCGCTAAATTCTCTCATTATGAAATATTTTCAGATTAATTTCCTCTCCACGCGAATATATTTGTTCGAGATGTCAACGTCTCCTGAACGAAGTGTGATATAATGATACAATTTTACAGGTACATTACGTGGCATAGATGAATACTGATACAAACTGTGTTGCGAATAGATTCGTTAGCAAAGAAGTAATAAAACGCTATTTTCTTATCCTAAAGTATAAACGTATTATCAACGAAAATTTAGTGAGCGATAAATTTCTTTTCGTTCATCATTTTGTGAGGATGTCAGTGGGTAAAAGTTTCGCAAACGTTTTAAATTACGTTAAAGTTTGTTGCAAGCCGCTAAAAGCTCTCATTCTCAAACAATGTATGAGTATAGGCGGGGTATTTACGCGTTCTTTAATGAGTATATTATAATACCATTTTAAATTCGGTCAATAACTAAGAAAAATATTTTTAAATCAGTTTTCTGCAGGAAGTCATTGTATGGTATAGGCAATTTGTTACTTGTACTGGGAATTTGGATATAGGTTTACTAAGATAGGTCTATGTAACATGGAATACGAAAGAAATCAAGGAAAGGCACAGCGTATTTCAGAATTACATAATCAAAGGAGTTAGAAGGTACTTTTACTTCAAAGAAATCGGTAAGATTTCACATTCTACCAATATCAATAAGAACTTGACGATGCTTTTAACTGTCAAGAATTAGTGCCCTGACAAAGTTATTTCAGAGAGAAAACGAGCTAGAAAGTCTTATCGAGTATTTTGTGGCGCAGTTCATTCTATACTGCGTCTTCCAAATTCTGTCTTAGTATTTTTTGGTGAGTTTCCGCATCCGAGTGACGGGGCTAACATCAGACAAGTATGCTTCCTGCTGAACGAAAAAGTGACAGTAACTCTATTACATTCGTAGAAAATGACTAGTGTGCTAATAATACCCATTTTAACTGCTGCTACGAGGCACTGGATTCCAGACCATCAGTGAAATAAGGGGCATGAAGGGCTGTGTAAACTTTTTACGGTTCATTTTAGTATTAGGTAGTGTTTCCTTTGCAGTAAGTTGGTATAGCTTTAGTAAATACCACATACAGAGACAGCAAATTACTATCGCAGACGAGAAAGAGTAGAGTACGTTGTTTCTTAAGTATCCTCCTGAAACGTGAAAATGGGATACTACTGCCGACTTCTGTCCTATCTTCCTAGCTTCTTCTGCACCTTTCTGAGTTTAAAACTGGATATTTCGAAAGAATTTGATAGAAATATGAAACGTAAGTGACATGAAGAGTTGAAGCATAAATACTGGATAAGAACCTCAGATTTACATTCATAGTTGACTGTACTACTGTCTTCTTACTTACAGTTTCAGTAACAGATGTACTGAAATTCACAGAATCCTCCCAAAAAGAATAATTTTCCAGTTGCCTTCTTCACATCCGTTGTTATATGTTTTACACTATTGCGTAGAATTCTCCGAAGAAATCGGCCCACACGTTTTTTGCTACGATTACTGAAATCTTGTATTGCCTAGTTATTTCTTTTATGTATGCTAATATCCTGCTTCAAGTCAGTTTTAATGAAGACTGCCATTCATACCAGTTAAATGTTATGCATTTTCTTACTGTCGTCCAGCAACCATAGTTTCCTGCACATAGTACCATCACCAGAGAACTGTGTCTTAGAAGTAATGTGGGCAAGGAAGTGCAGGAGTTTTGAAGAGTAACATCTGCTTTAACAGATGCAACGCTTCCGCGTTTCCAGCCATGGAGCGAGCAGTTACCCGTCACCCAGACACTGTAAATACAAACAGCGTTGGCGTACCCACCCCTGCCTCGTAGTAAACAGAAATACTATGTCTACCAGGTTGTTTGGAAACATTCCCCTCTCTGTAGCTTACCCAGAAACAAGCTACATTACATACGGACAAAGAACAGGAGCGTACGCTATTGTGTGAAATAAGAGCCCAGCACACAATAAAGCAGTGCTGTCACGCCGAGATAAAATCGCGATATTGCGACGAGTGACTGGAAAGTTCTCGGTCCATCCTAAAATATTTATCATAGCAGAATGTCAGTTTAGTAACTAGATTAATGCCAAATTTTCAATTAACATCTTTTTTTGTTTCAGGTGTTGGAGTTGGAAGTTCCCATGCTGTAAACATTTTGAGAACTGCATAAATGGAGCAAGTGTGTGGTCATCCAATCCTGCTGGAAAGTGTTCGAATGTCTAGGAGGTGCATGATGACACGATGGAAAGATTAGGGGAGAATTTACCTTCCTATTCTGCTATGAAAAAGTGTTTATCGGATCTCAAACGGTGCAACTCCTCAGTCCAAAACGCACCTCTTAGTGGAATACAAGTAACGATTAGTACATAGGAAAACGTCATTGAAATCCAGGATATCAACTTACCAGCCCGGCGTGAGACAATATTACATTGTTGAGAGATTGGACATGTCTCAGAACGAGATGAACACATGAAAAGAGTAGTATTTGACATGCATGAGGCCACTTGTCGATAGGTCCCAAGATGAAAACATACTCCAGAGACGTCTTGTCCACGAAAAACTTGATCATTTTTCAGTCAGATGCTGTGACACTTCTCAAACGTTTTGATACTACGCTTGAAGCATGGGTTCACCACTATCAAGAAGAATCCAAGGTGGAAAAACCTCCTCATTCATCCCCAAGAAGTTCAAGGTAATTCCATCAGGTGCCGAGGTGGTGGTATCTATTTTGGGGGATTCAATGCTTTTATCCTGTTTGAAAACCCATAAAAGATATTGAAAAATCTTAGAAGATAGATTAAGGAAAGGCAAACCTACATTTCTAGCTTTTGTACATTTGGAGAAAGCTTTTGACAATGTTGACTGGAAAACACTCTTTCAAATCCTGAAATCAGCATGAGTAAAATATACGGAACGGAAGGTTATTTACAACTTGTACAACTTATCAGAGTTGAAGGGTATGAAAGGGATGCTGAGGTTGCGAAGGGAGTAAGACAGGGTTGTAGCCTTCCTCCAATGTTATTCCATTTGTACATTGAGGAAGCTATAAAGGAAAGCTAGGAGAAATTTGAAGAAGGAATTAAAGTTCACGGTGAAGAACTAAAAACATTGCGTTTTGCCGATGACATTGTAATTCTGTCAGAGACAGTAAAAGACCTGGAAGAGCAGTTGAACGAAATGGACAGTATGCTGAAAGGTGCGTATAAAATGAACATTAACAAGAGCAAAACAAGGGTAATGGAGTGCAGTCTAAGAAAATCGGCCGATGCTGAAAGAATTAGATTAGGTAACGAAAGAATAAAGGTGGTATGTGAGTTTTGTTACTTGGGCAGTAAAACAACATGCAATGGTCACAGTACAGAGGATATAAAATGCAGAATGGCAATGGGAAGAAAAGCGTTTTTGAAAAAGAGAAATTTATTAACATCGAATATTAATTCAAGTGTAAGGAAGACCTTTCTGAAGGCATTTTTGTGGAGTGTTGCCTTGTATGGGAGTGAAACGTGGACAATAAACAGTGCGGACAGGAAGCGGATAGAGGCTTTTGAATAGTAGTGCTACAGAAGAATGCTGAAGATTAGGTGGGTAACTAATGAGGAGATACGAACAGAATTGGTGAGAAAAGGAATTTTTGGCATATCTTGACTAAATGAAGATATCGACTGATAGGACACATTCTTAGACATCGAGGAATCGTGAATTTAGCGTTGGGGGGAAGTTTGTGGGTAAAAATCGCAGAGGGACACAAAGTGATGAATACAGTAAGCAGATTCAAATGAATGTAGGTTGCATGTCTTTTGAGGAGATGAAGAGGTTTGCTCATCATAGAGTAGGGTGGAGAGCTGCATGAAACCAGTCTCTGGACTAAAGACCACAACAACAGCTACAACAACAAAAGATGAAACGGAACGGACCAATAACATTTCTCAACTTATGCATTTGAGATAGTCTGTCAAAGTGAAAAGCATCGCGATGTAAACAAAATGGGCGAGCGAGGTGGCAAGAGGTGTAATACACTGGATTCCCATTCGGGAGGACGGCGGTTCAGACCCTCCTGATTTCCTCGTCCCTGACTCGAACTATCCGAGCGTATGCTCCGTCTCTAATCACCATGATGTCAATGGGTTGTTAAATCCGTCATTTCATCAGGACAAAGCGCCCGTGGACACATCTGTCATTACAATGCCTGGCATCGAGTCCTGTGGCTACTTCAGCACCCTCCTTACTCACACGACTTAACCCCAACTTTCATCACTTTCCTAATGTCCAGAAATATCTACCTGGAACCCACTTTCAATCATATGATAAAGTCATGGCTGTAGTGACAGATTTTTTTACCATTCGGGAAGAAACGTACTTCAAATAAGGTATAATGGATTTGCAGAAATAGACGCAAAAGTGTGTGGTCCAAAAAGAGGACTACGTTAAGAAACTTTCTGTCACCCTTCTTCATCAATAATAGGCTACTGTTGTTCATATAATTGCTCAGGTTTCCACAACCAGAGACAGTTGACATAAACGTTTCCGGGTGTTGTACCGCATGATATTGTAAAGATGGCTATTACAGAAACAACCAACGTTTCGGACACCGTTAGAGTGACCTTCTTCTGGGCATACTGGTGTGTTGCTTGTAATTTGCTGTTTTTTTTAAATTGTTATTACTATTATCCCCAGTTTTTGAGTCATGTTTTCATCTACTTTAAGAATATCTTATAGTTCATTCATTTCTGTGCATATGCATCTAGTGCTGCATATTACTGTTACATATCTCAACCACCAACCTTCGTTATTTGTACAACAGTCAATGTACTTAATTTCAGTAGTGGGGAGAAAGAAAGTTCAAATGTTTGTAAATCAATGAGACTTAACTACTGTGGTGATCAGTCCCCAGGTTTACAAACTACTTAAATTAACCTCAGGGCAACACACACAAACACTAACACACACACACACACACACACACACACACACACACACACACACACACACACACACACACACACACACCCATGCCCGAGGGAGGACTCGAACCTCCGTCGAGGAGCAACCACGCCCTCCGCAGTAAGGCGCCTTAGAGCGCGCGGCCATTCCACCGCGAAAATGTCCGGGAGAAAGAGATCACATTTTCCTCACTATAATTTTGCAATATGTCTGCCTTTTACAGCGGCATTCGAAACATTTTTCCAAAGTAGAGGATTCCCCATATAAGTAGGTGATTTTGTGTCTGGACTGCTGCACAACTGCATCTAACGTCCTCTTCGTATCGCAATGAAATCATTTTTGTTCTGCGCCTTGAGACTGCTGTTCAGATGTGTTTACGTCTAGGCTATTTGGTAACCACAGCTAATTTCTTCTCTTGGCGTGAAGCCCTCCTCTTATTTAAGAATACTTTCTTGTCACAATGAAACACGTCTAACATTTGGCTCGACGTAGAGATTCGCGACGAAAAAAAAAATCCTTGACTTGTGGTGGCGCATGGAAACTGTAGAATTTGTGTCAAGGGCTTTGGGTTATCAGACTGCTTCTACCGTACTATTTCTCCCGCCACTTTGTTAATCCTTCTATTGCTGAAGTAACGAATCATGTTAATCGTACGCATGGATTGCTCATTTTTTTCTGACCGTCTTTCTTTCGTTCTATATGGTACACCAATATTTTTAAATAGTGGACACAAACTAAGACGGATGCGGTTGTTATCCATAATAAATCGAAGTTGGTGCCACGTGCTAAGATATGCGAGCACAGAATAGTAAGCACCAATCAGGTTTCAGTTGTGTCACTTGTGATGTTCATAAATATACTGACTGCCAGGTAGGTTATCAATAGTCACAGGTTTTATGTACAAAAGTAATAGTATCGGTTGAAGGAGTAAGATTCATTTCAGGACATCGAAACACAAGACTAAAAATTATTTTAACAATACTGCGTCTTCTTACACTTCTTTGTAATTTCTCAGAGAGGAAACGAATAACATCATGACACTAGTGTAGGCGGTGTAATTGAATGTTAAAAGCACAATCCCAACTTTGTACTGAGCAATTTTTGGTAAGTAGCAAGCAAACTGAAATACGTTCACTTATATACAAATCAAAGTTTTTTCACATATTGTGAACTGATATTATATGAACTGAATTCCAAAGAAACTGCAAGTCCCCTGAAAAAAGTTCGACCTCACGCGCTTTTACCAAGAGCTTCATAATGGAAATGTTTCTTGTCCGTTCGCCAACTTTTGTCGTATATACTCTTCCCTTCAAATTTACTACCACATTCTGACTGACAAAACTTTATTCATTCCTCAAAAACAGTGACACTGAAATACGGCGGCATTCTCGTCCTTGTTTTCTTTTTTTTTCCGTGAAAAAACTAGTTTCATTTAGTGCTCTGGTTCGTAGCACTTTCACACCATAACTTAACTTCAATAATTTACTTATTCTCACTGCAAACAAAATTATAAAGATTTCGTTTTTCCAGAAACCGAAAAAGGAAGATAAATACGACAGTTTCGTTTCTGTGTGAAGCCCCAGCAAGAAATTGTTTCTCCCGGAGACTTTTAGGCTGATGGAGTGGAAAATGGCCCCCTTCTTGGTGGCAGACGTGCAGCTCGGCTGTATCGGCCGAGCCAGGAGCACACCGCTTCTCACAAGCCGTTAGCTGCAAGAATTATGGCTGCTGTGGGTACTCTACATCAGCTCACAGCGCTTATAACTCTTCTGTACCCCGTCAAATACTCAGCGTGGTCAGCCACAACATTTTTTTAACACTCACTGCTTTCGTCATCCTATAATATTGAGACATTAATATATATATAATATTTTAATGTAATTAATGGCGAAGTATGAAACATAGTATATTATTCTGTCTCTATAAAAACAGCATTCATAGTGGCTTAGATACACAGGGTGTTTCACTAAGTGTGTTTGCCTCTGTAACTTATAAAGTAATACGTGACGTGAAATTTTAATGCGGTAAGTCAACACAAGAAATGTTACACTTTCTGCGGAGCCCCTGAAACTTCGAAGGGTTATAGCTCCCAAACTAACAGTGATAGGAATGTAGTTTAAATTGATTTAGAAGCAGCTGGTTTCAACGAATCCAATGCACTATTGCACTATTGTTCCATTAAAAAAATTATATCTTTGTGCTGTAACTCTTTGGAAAATTGTACCATAAACTATGTTCATAGCTCCGCAGAAAGTGTAACATTTCTTGTGTTGACCTATCGCATTAAAATTTCCCGTCACCTATTATTTTATAAGTTACAGAGGCAAACACACTTAGTGAAACACCCTGTATATTACAAAATGCATGTGAAACCTTTTACTATACAACCCAAGCAAACATAAATAACACAAAATTATCGCCTCTTCTTAATATGTTTTAAATCTTTCTATGCTCTCCTTCCCCACCTTTTGTTCTATTCAGTAAAGATGAAAATAATAATGGCGATAATCGAGTGTAGTCCGGACGCCACAGAGACCAGTAGGTAACTTCACTGTACAAGGTGGGACAGAACTCTTTAGGAAGCGATTAGCAGAAAGTAAGGACAGAAAGTCTACAAACAATACAAACTACCCACTATCTGGGGAATTTTTTAAAATGTCCATTTTTTACTTCCCTCAGCACAGCAAATTACCCACATAATATAATAATCTGCACTTGTGCAACCTGGTATTCTCTCTTCCACGTGAACTCGCAGGATAAACCGCTGCTTCGTCCATGAATCTTTCAACTAAGTACGTAAAGTGAAGGTTTCATTAGCCAAAATTCGCACCATATTGTGTTGGGGCTGTTTTAATAATGACATCATCTCGAGGTGGTCACCAAGGCACGGTCGCTTGTAACCTTGACACGGCTTCAAATATGCGCCTCCCGCTGCCAGCAGAAGGCAGTGGGCACGGAGACCTTTCCTCGCCCCTGCCAGACGTCAACCGAGCGCTGAAGCCGTTGCGACAGTGTTGGCATAGTCGACAAATGCTCTAAATATAACTGTCACCGCCTCAGGCTGCGCCCATTCGCAAACACGACACGTTAATAACAGTCCTCAAGGCCGGCGAGGGACGCGTGTTCTGCCCAGCATGTAAAACACGGGGATCAAAAATTATTGCTTAGTCTTTCAGTTGGTTAACACGTATTTGAGACTGAAGGATACAACCCCAGCACAAGAAGATGTTCAAATCTAAAATACTCTGCTTAGAATATTTCGTGCTGTAAAAATGAAAGGACTTAAGACTAGGGTGGTCAGATTAGATTAGATTAATACTTGTTCCATAGATCACGAATACGACACTTCGTAATGATGTGGAACGTGTCAGTTAAATGAATTGTGTCTATACATAATATTACATGACACTCAATATTTGAATTTTTTTCCCTAAAGTACTAACTTTTATCTAGAAATTCATCTAATGTCTAGAAGGAATTGCCATTCAGAAATTCTCTTAATTTATTTTTAAATGCTAGTTGGCTATCTGACAGAATTTTGATACTACTTGGTAAGTGACCAAAGACTTTTGTGGCAGAATAATTAACCCCTTTCTGTGACAGAGCTAAATTTAACCTTGAATAGCGTAGGTCACCCTTTCTCCTAGTGTTGTAGCTATGCACACTGCTATTACATTTGAATTCAGGTGGATTGTTAATAACAAATTTCATAAGTGAATATATATATTGTGAAGCTACTGTGAAGATTCCTAGATCCTTAAATAAATGTCTGCAGGATGATCTTGGGTGGGCTCCAGCAATTATTCTGATGACCCGCTTTTGGGCAATGAATACTTTCTTACTAAATGATGAATTACCCCAGAATATGATGCCACATCCTAAACAAGAGGTACTCCCAAGAGTTGCAGTGTTCCCCCTTATAGATTTTCCTATCAACCCAGTCAGTAAAACTTTGTCTCAACTGACTACTCGAGACGAGTGCGTCCACTGCAGTGTCCCTGGTTCTTTATTTCCGTATTGAGACTCGTCTGTCTCGAGGATATTTTCGTTTAGACGTCAGTACCAGGATTGTAGAGCTGTCTGTTGTTAGTTTCGTATCGGAACGATTTGGTGATGCTATGAGGGCTCTTTTAAAGTAGGAGTCAAAATATATATTTTTCTATTTCCCGGCGAACATATATACTTAAAAACACACAAAACAATACCGATAATGCAGTAAAAACTTACTTTTTATTTTTCATATCTTGTTTTCTTGTTAATTATTGCAATTATTTTTCTCGGGTAATAATTCTGACTCACTGTTGAGTTTTCATTATTACACCTTTATCTATTTACGCATATATTTGTGCATAATGAAGGCTTTTTCTATGTGAAACTAAATACCTCCCTGCTTGCAGATATTCGTCTCTTTTGTAGGAAAACGCTAGCAGAAATATTAGGCCGTAGGGCAACCTTTTCAGTGTGATGAGGAAGGTCAGTTTAAGAAGGTGCATAAGCATTTCTGTAACAGAAATGAGCTCGGCCAGAATAAGTTAACATCCAATGTTAGTAGGTGCCACTATAGAGTGTAGCACGATTGGAAATTTAGAACACACTGGGCACATTCTATAGAACATTGACGTCACAAATTCACTCGAAATAGGGGTTGGCGCTAATTTACCGGCAGGCACGAAACGCGCTCGCACTTAAAAATAGTGGCGCGCGGAATGCCCGTGAGGTCTTAGGCGTCTTGCCACGAATTGAATGGCCTCTCCCCGTCGGACGTTTGAGGCCTCCTTCGAGCATGGGTGTGTATATTTTTCTTAGCTTACGTTTGCTTAAGTAGTTTTTTGTCTACGGATTTTTTTTAATGTTTGTAAATCTATCGGACCAAACTGCGTGGTCATCAGTCCGAAGCTTACAAACTACTTGAACCTAGGTAAACTAACCTAAGAACAACACATACACCCATGCCCCAGGGAGGACTCGAACCTCCGACGGCGAGCAACCGCACGCTCCGCAGCGAGGCGCCTTAGATCGCTCGGCTACTCCACCGCGGCTGTCTACGGACTAATGACCAGAGTAGTTTGGTCCCTTAGGATTACAAGCATTTGAACATTTTGAAAAAGAGTAGTTAATCTTCACCAGAAAGTCGCTCGTGTGAAACAGGCATACGGAGCTCGGAGAGTTTTTTGTCAGGTATGGGAAAGAAAATTGGCAGTGTCCTTTGAAACGATCGATCACGGCATGTGCCTTGGGCGATTTAGGAAAATCAAGGAAAACCTAAATCTCGATGATAAGAGGCGGGCTTGAACAGCCATCCTCCCTAATGCGAGTCCAGAGTGTTAACCACTGAACCTCCTCCCTCGGTGTAAAAATGAGTACACAAGGTATCTGCAGCTTTATAAAACAACTTTGTCCTGGAACATCGTACATAACAAAACAGCACAAGCCAGTCGATTATTTGCTTCTGTTTTCGTATTTTGCACCCTCGTTTTTGGACTAAAGAAAGAGACGTATTGCGAAAGAGGAACTGTCGATGTGCGAGTACAATATACTCAAAACAGCCAGGTCGAAATCGAAGTGACGGATCCCACCTGATCATTCTCTTCTTTTGTTTTCAACATGCATCATGCTCTTAATTGACCAAAACTGGCGATAGTAATAAAGTACAATAATAATGGGTAACTTTGAGAGATGAAATAGTGAAGGCCGCAGAGGATCAAGCAAGTAGAAGGACAAGGCCTTGTAGAAATCCTTGGGTAACACAGGAGATAGTTAACTTCATTGATGAAAGGAGAAAATACCAAATACAGCAAATAAAGCAGTCTTAAGAGAGACGCCCAAAAAATGAGGTTGACAGGAAGTGCAAATCCGCTAAGCAGGAGTAGATAGACAACAAATACATGGCTGTAGAAGAATGCATTCGCCGTCGGAGGTTCGATTCCTCTCTCGGGAATGGGTGTATGTGTTGTCCTTAGATTAGTTTAACTTAGTTTAAGTAGTTTGTAAGCTAGGGACTAATAACCCAGCAGTTAAGTCCCATAGAGTTACAAATATCTGAACGTTTTTTTAAGAATGCCTGACAAGGGGAAAGACAAATACGGTCTACAAACAAATTTTTAAAAATTGTTTGGAGATGAGATAAACAGCTGTATGGATATCAAGAGATGAGATGAAAAACCAGTACTAAGTGGGAGACCCTAATATTCCTTCCACCTTTCAGCTTTCCCTATCGCTTGAAATAAATGAAGCGTGTAGTGAAACGATACATTAGTAGACATTAACCGAAGATATATTTTATCCCGGAGCGCTTTTCTCTCTCTCGTGTATCTCTGAACCCTGATCAGTATTCCCCTGGTTTTTCTGGACACGAGAGACAGAACAGCGTTGAACTTCTGTCTGTTCCTATCCTCCGAACTGTTTAGACGCATCTGTTCTCCATATTTTATCTATGTGAGTATTTGTTAAAATAAACCGTACGAAATGTTGCCAAAATGTAATATAAAAAGTATTTTTCATTTCAGTCCGCGTAATTGATATCTGGCTAAGTAATTTATCCCGGTTTAGTTGTGCAATGGGTTTGGAAGCCATTACGGCTAACGAACATTCGTGCAGTGTTTGTTGCCAAATTCATTAACTTATAAACAAAATCATTCCTATACAAAAGTAATACGCATTTCAAAAATTGCAATCGCGTTTTCTCTTTCCAAAGAGCCGAAGTCCGATAACTCTCAATTTGAGATTTTTACCGTAACTTACGACTGGACACTGATCTAAAATTTAACGCACGGTCAGCTGCACGAAACAGATCGCGTAACCAGTCCAAAACCATTTCATGACGGGGATTTACCTTCATGAATATGCATTTTGTTACAGCTACAACACCAGAATGAGCGGATCTTATAAATGAACAAGGGAAAATCCCTCTCTTTTTATTGTGTAACTGCCGCCAACGTCTACTCAAATTAATTTTCAAAATCTTTCAAATATCCCTACTAATTTCACCATTTAGGCTTATTTAGCAATTCCTATCAGTGTAATAATTTTTTACGAAATTTTTACTATCTTGATCCAAATCCAGATTTAGAAAACTTTTACGAAATTAAATCAGAAGATGAACCTTGCACTAATTCCAATCCTTAAGGCAGTTCCATTATAAAAAGTTCGCGACTGTGACAGGACACGTGCAGCTAGCCGAGACTCGAGCACACTGACCATTCTTTTTGCGATTTTTCGTGCTATAGATTTTATAAGAATTAATATAGGGTATCCATTTAAAAATATACGTTTTTATGGAAATAATATTTGTTTATCTTTTAGAACGTCTCATTGTGTTTACACTTCATAAGCCTCTTCCGTAAATTCATGCTCGTGAAAGTCTTATTTCAATGTATATTGCTGTTCCAGTTATATCTGAGGTGAAAAGTTTAAGTGAGACACTCTGTATACAGGGACTATACATTATACAATATCTAATAATGGAAAGTCTAGGTTGCAATTAACAATATAGCAAGACAGTTTACAACCCACCGCAAAGACGTGGCTACGAGCTGCGATAGGCACATACAAAAGACACCCACATACAACACTTTCAACTATCGGCCATGGCCTTCTACAGAAAATAGAACATTCACACAATCACACAGGCACACAACATCATACAATCATCAACTCCGGTTGCCGCACTATAAAAGAGAAATCATTTGAAGGCTGTATTGTTGAAAAAAAAAAAGACTTAGTCTTTTCATTCTCCACTCCGAGGAGTGGAGCGGGCTGTTTGAGATCCGGCCCATAAAGAGTCGCGGTTCTATTCAGCCAATTATCAGACAAGCTGATAGTGGGGCAAAGGGGGATCCCAATCGGGAATAAGTGGGGGGAAGAGGAAGTAGATGAAGGTGAGTTAGGATATACGACACTGCGAGAAGAATTTGACGGAACACTGACGGATCGAAGAAGAGGCAAGGCCCCTGTTGTAGATGATATGAGGAGCTACTTTTCAAAACGCATTATGTCCCAAAAAGTAAATTTTTCAGTAGTAGCGAAAAACGTATATCGCAAAAAATATTCGATTATTTTTCCGAATATTACACCACATACTCAGGTAGGGCTTTTGATCCAAATATCTTTAATACAAGGAAATTGCTTTTTATAATTTCAAGCTATGAGCACTTTAGTGATGGACAAAGTGCGTTTTGTTGGGTTCTGTTGCACAATCTACCCTTTTTTATTTTCTCTTCATTCGTTTTCTCGTTCCACGATTCATTTCCTCTCCAACAGTCACATATTCACTCTCTATAATACTCTCCATCTTAGCACAAAACGATTTTACGCCTGACTTCCTAACAGACAGAATGATAAACGTTTATACACAACAATGCCGTAATACTGAAAACGAATATTAACTGATCATTGTTGGTCAGTTTAATAGTTTCGGTTTAGTCCACGAGTATTACATTGCAGCCAACATAGCTAATAAAACAAAATAAAGGCCGGCCGCGGTGGCCGAGGGGACTGAGGCGCTCCAGTCACGGTCTGCACGGCCACTACGGTCGCGGGTTGAATCCCCCCTCGGGCATGGATATTTGTGGCCTCCTTAGTGTTAGCTAGTTCATAAGTAGTTTGTAAGCTTAGGGACTGATGACCCCGTAGTTAAGTCCCATAAGTTCTACAAACATTTGAACATTTTGAACAAAATAAAGGCAACTGTTGGACTTAATGCAGTTTGATTCAATCATACTAGAGGACGAAATGCTATTTGTTGCAACTGCTACTATTCAACGCTCTTTTTGAAGGTGTTAAATGCGTTTTGACACAATCTGATTGCAGGAGTGTGTGGAGCGGGTAATAAAATGCCGGATTTCATATCAAACTCAATATTGTCCACCAGTGGACATAGTGCGTTTTGAAAAATTGCTCCTCATATTCCCTCAAATGTATGAAGGAAATTCACTAAAAAACACAGTAAAGCTGGCCGGTGTATCGCCGGAGCGGTGAATGTATTGGTGAAAATGTTTGTATAGTTTATGGGACTTAACTACGGGGTCATCAGTCCCTAAACTTACACACTACTTACGAACTAACTTACACTAAGGACGGCACAAATATCCATGCCCGAGGTGGGATTCGAACCCCCGACCGTAGTGGCCGTGCAGACCCTGACTGGAGCGCCTCAGTCCCCTCGGCCACTGCGGCCGGCTGTATTGGTGAATCTATGAAGACGAGCGGAGACAGTGGAGCAAGCGAGAGACTGAATGGAGAGTAAAGACGTGGTAAAAACGACATAAATAACTTGGGGTGCAGTCGAGAGCGCGTGTCCGTCTGGAGGAGAGATGGGCCATGTATAGCGGCCACATCTGGAGGGCTAAGAATAACGCGGGCGCGATCCTTGCCCGCTGCTAATGGAACAACGGCTGCTGGAATTTTTATAGACCGCCCTGGAGCGCGCGCTGCGCTATTTCCGTAGCCCGACGGCGACGTCTATCTGGTGCCTCTTTTGTCTTTTAAATGCACGCCTCTGCTGTTCCAGGTGACACAACGGTCATTGTCACCAATGTCTGAGGGTAGTAAGGTTTCCAAGTTCTATTTGCGGGATAATTAGTCTGATCGACAAACTAATATGACTACTAGAAACCATGGCGGAAGGGTAACTACACTGCCGGAAAAAGGACGAACACTTCAGTGAATCACTCTTGTCCAGTGATAGCCTGGCTAGTGTTAACATCGAGAACGCTCCATGTATAGCTCTTCACGCTTCATCCTTTACCATATACAATATTGTTTAATTCCCTGTGATCGTCTATGTATAGCAAACTTTACTATAAATCAGTTACTATGATGATGAGCGTATGGCTTTCTTGGCCGGGAGATCCCTTACGGGATTGCCTGAGTATAAGTCTTTCTATTTGACGCCGCGTGGACGACTTACGTGCCAATGATGATATGATGATGATGATTAGGACAACACACAACAACCAGTCCCCTGCCGGGAATCGAACCCGGGACTCCTGCGTGGTAGTCAGCGATGCTGCCACTGGGTGACTATTAAAAGACTACAATTACGTCAGCATACTGATAACGCAGAATTGTGTACAATGATTAACATCGCGGCTCATGACATGACAACTGTCAAGTGATAGAAACTATTTTTACTGATCCATGGATCATTATTGTTTTCAGCGTTACAGCTAAGCAATTTTTCCTGGTCAGTTTATGTTTTAGATTGGAAACTAGTCCCGTACTCCACAGTAACTATAGCGTGCAGTACTTTGCCACGAAAGAACGTAAGGTTTGAAATCTCCATGAACGTAACGATCTCTCGCGGACTGGAGTTTACAGGGAGAATTTTGGAAAAGTGTGGATGAGCTGTAAAATAGACTGATTATAAAATACTAGTGCAACCTTTCATGAGGACTGTTCGAGTATTTGGGATTCCCATCAGTTCGAACTTCGAAACAATTCGTAGGCAGACTGCTAGATTTATTTGATAAACACGCGAGAATTACTGATATGCTTCGTTAACTGAAATGGGACTGAGTTGAGGGGAAAGATACTCCTTTCGTACTAATGAGAAAATTTAGAAAACAAGCATTTGAAGCTGACTGTTTCCGAGGTACATTACACGTTAAGGACAACGAAGATAGCCGCGCAGATTGTCCGCGTGGTCAAGGCGTCATGCTAAAAACTGGGCGGCCGTTCCCGTCGAAGGTTCGAGTCTTTCCACGGATATAACTGTGTGTGTTGTCCTAAATGTAAGTTAATTCAAGTAATTTGTAAGTCTAGGGACTAATGACCGTAGCAGTTTGGGTCAAAAGTTTACAAACATTTGAACCACGAAGAGAAACAAATTAGTCGTATTCTCCTCACTCTAAGATGAAACAGGAAGGGACACAATTAGCAGTGATGCGATGTAAATGTAGATATCGATTAAATATTTAGATGGTCGTTACTTATGTAGCGCGTCTAGCAACACGGTGAGAGATTTGAGTGAAAACAATATTCGAGCGTGGATGTCGGCGTGGTCTAAGACGCCATATCATGATCTGCGCAGCCGCACCCGCCGGAGGTTCGAATCCTTCCTCAAAAAGAAATGTTCAAATGTTTGTTAAGCTTATGGGACTTAACCACGGGGTCATCAATCCCTAAACTTACAAACTACTTACGAACTACCTTATACTAAGGACGGCACAAATATCCATGCCCGAGGGGGGATTCGAACCCCGGACCGTAGTGGCCGTGCAGACCGTGACTGGAGCGCTTCAGTCACCGCGGCCGGCAATCCTTCCTCGAGCATGGGTCTGTGTGTTGCCCTTAGCGTAATTTAGTTTAAGTAGTTTGTTTTCAAGACTTCGCGGGCGCTGACTGCAGCGGCTGCGATGAGGTTCCATTAGACCACGGAGTATCAGCAGCGGGAGCCTTTCATCCTAAACATAGACCCGCGGGGCGCCTCGCAAGGCGTGCTGCGGTTCTCCACGGCAGCTACCACAATATGGCATGGGGCCTGCTGTGCCACAAGAGCCAGCCAGTTCGTTTGCCCGCTTCTTTGATGCCAGGCGCTTTCTGCCCGCAGCCGCAAGTTTACCGATAGCTTTGTGTGAGCGAGCAAGCAAGCACTCCCTGCTCTTTCTTCCTACCCAAAATTGTTCCGTTAACTTTGGCCATCATTAAGGGAACAAACCTTAGTATTCGAGCAAGTTTTAAATTCCCAAGCAACCACTGCAGATTGGGGTAGTTTGTGAAAATAAATTATCGTCGCAGCACACCTATGCCTGTATATCGTTTTCGTGAAAACTACATTTTAAACGTTGTTTTTCCAAACCCCATTCACTTGAAATAAATTGTTGAAACAGTGTATAATGAGTACATGAAATCTGTGACTCGGCTTCGGTTGTATTTGGCTTTAGTTTGTGACTTGTAAGCTGTAGATTTCGGCTTAACTTTCACAGTTTGTAAGGGATGTATGGGTTCTAAATTTTATTTGTCATTCCAGTATGAAGTTGGTAGACCTAGTACTTCTTTCGTCATTAGTAAAATTTATATCTTTCTTGCATTTTTCACACTGTAAATATTGGTTCTGTGCATAATTTAAACTTAGACTTTTCGTAATGTTTGAGCATGAAATTCCGTTTCTCAGGGGCTGATATTTAATTTAAAAAAATTGAATCATTGGGTTCCGGTAGTTCAGACCGTTCGAAGCCAGCCACAAAAGATATTATTTGTGCCTGGTTCCTTTTTCTGTTGAATTATTCTTTAAAAAATAAATTATTAAAAGTCTCTCCTAACCAAAGCTGTTAGATATTTTTTTCAAACATTAACTGATTTATTACGAACTTCACAGATATTATTATATGTTCACGTCTAGAATAATCCTGGACCATATTAGGAAACTAAATACTTGAATAACTGTTTAAGACTTTTCTTTAGTTTCACAGATTCTCTATTTTGAAATTAATTGTTACAATCAAATCACTTCCACAGAAAACACTTCGTACGTTCACGATTCGTGACTAATTTCGTAAACGTCTCATTTACATTAAAGTCTCTGGATCCTACTACATTGATAATGAACTTTAATTCTTCCAGATAAGTTTTTTCGTAGTTATTTCCTTAAAACTTGCAAATAAGTTCGAATTCCATTATCACGAATATTAATCAGTTTACTAATGGGAGGCAGAAGTTTCTAATTCTTCCTTCCTAGCCTATCCCGTTCAAAGTGCAAAGATATTGCACGCATTAGCGTATGATCATGATATGAAAGTTTATATTAAGAAAATGTTTCAAATGTTTGTTAAGCTTATGGGACTTAACTACGGGGTTATCAGTCCCTAAACTTACAAACTACTTATCAACTAGCTTATCCTACGGACGGCACAAATATCCATGCCCGAGGGGGGATTCGAACCCCCGACCGTAGTGGCTGTGCAGACCGTGACTGAAGCGCCTCAGTCCCCTCGGCCACCGCGGCCGGCTTATATTAAGAAATAAATAATTTATCGGATTCCTTTCTATCTTGGAAATAATCCGCGTAAGATATTTTGAAGTTAAGCACTGAGTACTGAGAACTAATCACATAGAGATTTTAAAAAATATATTTAAAAAAATTAAAAAAACCTTGTTCTTTTCATTCTCCACTCCGAGGAGTGGAGCGGGCTGTTTGAGATCCGGCCCATAAAGAGTCGTGGTTCTATTCAGCCAATTATCAGACAAGCTGATAGTGGGGCAAAGGGGGGATCCCAATTGGGAATAAGTGGGAGGGACTTACCAGTTCTGGCATACGCCTTATAACCAAGGAAAACCTCCCGAAAACCTTGGTCAGAACCGGGGGATTGGGACCAATTTAATTTATCTCTGGGACGTTGTCCCAAATGGATTATCGGGAGAGCACGAGTGCACTCACGACAATCAAGGATCGGACGCCCGAGTTACTCTCGTAAACTCGTAGAGTGCAGCTGGACCAACAGTGGACAAGCTTTCCCCTAGAGGAACCGCACCCGTGAGCACGGTATCCTCTGCGTCGATGATAGAGCTAATCACATAGAGCGTTAATCACATACAGAGCGAGTAACTCAACTACGGGTACTATTTATAATGAAATCTGACAAATGAGCTCTGATATACGAGGTGTTTTGGCCTGCTTATTCCCTGGATACTATTATTCTGAATTACGCTGATATAATTTTTATTTACTAAAAATTGTGAAAAATGAGAAATTTCTACCTCTTAACAAATAATTAAAATTACGAAACGATGAAAAATGTTGGAATTTGGTGATTCTAATGCTATGGTCGCGATGTGGTGTTACAAATGCTTACATTTACAAATCAGCAGCTCAAGTGGCACTCAAGTACTAGGGGCCAAACTACACCAAAATACCCATTGTAGTACGTGGTGCAAGACAGGCGTTGATACTAGTATCCATTCGACGCCTTCTCGACTTGCTCCCGTTGTCCTGCAAGAGTGCACGTGTCATCTGTCGTCCCATCATGTCCCGTCATGTCCCGCACAGGCTCAATTGGAGACAAGTCCGGAGATCGTGCTGACAAAGTAAGTTGCTGAACGTCTTGCAGATCACGTTCAGTTCACACCCAGTATGTGGGTGAGTATTAGCTTGCTGGAATATGGTATTCCTGTTGCAAGAATGGCAAAAGAACGGGTCTTACAACATTCTGGACGTACCAAGCGCTGATCAGCGTTGCCTACATCAACACCAAAGGTGAAGGAGAGTTTTAGCTTATCGTAACCCAATCCTGCAGTGGGAGCAGTCTTGAACGAATGCACTCAAGACAGCACACGCCAGGTCTACGTCGTACGCGCATATGACCGTCACTTGTGTACAGGCAAGGTCATCGACATTGACCACGGACCGTTGCTGCAAGTGATCCTCTAAAAGCACAATTCGAGCAGTGCACGTCGATGCTGTTACGTGAGTGCAAGAGGCGTGCGTGCCCATATTCCCGCTGCTACTAACCAGTTGACAACAGTTCATGTAGACACTTCAAGGGTAACAAAACGGTCTTTGGCCGTGGCGGATTAGCTGCGCGTACTGGAGCGCCGTATTACGGTGCGCGCGGCCGTCCGCCGTCGGGGGTTCGAATCCCCCCTCGGCATGGATATTTGTGTCGTCTTCAGTATAAGCTAGTTCATAAGTAGTTTGTAAGATTAGGGACTGATGACCCTGCAGTTAAGTCCCTTAAGCTTTACAAACATTTGAACATTTCGAACAAACCGTCTTATCTGTGCTGTTGGTAGCGGTACGATATGCCACTACTGCCCTTACATTACGATTGTCTTGGCGGGCGTCTGTGCTATGTGGACGACCAGAACTTCGTCTACAGGTGTGAGAAGGTTCACAAAGCATTGCAACTAGCATCCTTGCACAACTGACCACAGCAGGTCCAGTCCTCGCGGCAATTCGCCGAAATGGTCATTACGCCACTCGGAAGGTCAAGATTTCACTCCTTTCAAAGTCGCTCATTTGGCTGTAGGAAGTACGAGTGCGTGTACGTGGCATGGCCCCTGTTTCTTTCACCCGTTCACGCCACACTGAGCCTCGTGACTATAAAATTCCCTATTAAAGGGAAGGCACACACAAATGGCGCTCTGGTAACTATGTCACTACGCTCTATTTTGGAGAAAGACGTTTAAACCATATTCAGCATATCTACTGTCCTGCAGGTGGCATATACCATCATCGGATCAAAATCGACGCCGTCTTTCCGGGATCCGACCCTCTAACATATCGGCCTCACCCTCCATTAATCCCTCTCCTGGACCCTCCACCTACGCACCATCTGTCAGAAAGCGTTTCCCGCCCCAACCTCCTCAACCTTCTCAGTGGCCGGACGTGCGACCTCAACGCTTCCACCATCCTATACACCTACCGATCCCTTATGCGTCCCGTCCTCTGTAGCTTCCATCCCGCTTGGGTTTCCGCTCCTCCCACCTGTTATAAGACCCTCCAAATCCTTGATCGCCACGCCCTCTGGCTCGCCTATCGTAACCAGTTCCCCTCCCCCATGCGGATTCTTTACGACCTTATCCCGTTCCCTCATCTCCCGCAGTACCTCAAACACATCCGGATCCTCTGTATCACCCGCAAAATAGACCTATCCTCACAAATACCGGGCCTCTGCCACGCCCTCACCATTGCATCCCTCCCTCCACCTGCAAACGCTTCACATCCTCTCCCAGGGTAACCTCTGACACCTCCCACTACCGGATGCCGCCCTCCGTCCTGAAATCTATCCCTCCTACTAATCCTGATCTCCCCCCCTCCCGTAGATGCAACGCCCCCTCTTCGTTCCACAGCTCTTGGTTATCCATCTCCCCTCTATGGAGTTCCAACACTCCTTCCCCTCCCACCGAGCTTCCCACCTTCCCTGCGGTCATATGTTAAATATACTAGGGGCAAAACACAAACAATACCTTCACTACGTGGTAGTAATGGCGATCCTGTCGATGACAGCGCTACTAAAGCAGAGTTACTAAACATAGCTTTTAGAAACTCATTCACCAAAGAAGACGAAACCAATATTCCAGATTTTGAATTACGAACAGAGGCCGTAATGAGTAACGTAGAAGTAGACATCATCGGAGTAGTGCAGCAACTAAAATCACTTAACAAGAACAAGTCTTCTGGTCTGGATTGTATACCTATTAGATTTCTATTTGATTATTGCTGAAGCGACAGCTCCTTACTTAACAGCCATATACAACCGCTCACTCATAGAAGGATCTGTACCAAAAGATTGAAAAGTTGCACAGGTCACACCTATATTCAAGAAAGGCAGTAGGAGTAACCCACTAAACTACAGGCCTATTTCATTGACGTCAATTTGCAGCAGGATTTTGGAACATATCATGTATTCGAATATTACGAATTATCTCGAACAGAACGATCTATTGACCCAAGGTCAACACGGATTTAGAAAATATCGTTCACGTGAAACACAACTAGCTCTTTATCCACACGAAGTGATAGATGCTATCGACGAGGGATATCAAATTGATTCCGTATTTCTTGATTTCCAAAAGGCTTTTGACACCGAACCTCACAAACGGCTTTTAATAAAATTGCGTGGTTATGGTATATTGCCCCAAATTTGCGACTGGATAGGAGATTTCCTCTCAGAGAGGACACAGTTCGTAGTAATCGATTGTAAGGAATCGACTAAAACAGAGATGATATCAGACGCTCCATAGGGCAGTGTTTTTGGTCCTCTGCTGTTCCTTACTTACATAAACGATTTAGGGGAAAATCTAAGCAGCTCTCTTAGGTTGTTTGCAGATGACGCCGTCATTTACCGTCTAGTAAAATCATCTGAAGATCATAACCAACTGCAGAACGATCTGAATAAGATATCAGTATGGTGTAAAAATTGGTAATTGACTCTAAATAATGAGAAGTGTGAAGTCGTCCACATGAGTACGAAAAGAAATCCGTTAAACTTTGTTTATAAGATAAATCAATCAAAAGTGAAGGCCGTAAACTCCAGAAAATACATAGGAATTACTATTACTTCAGACTTAAACTGGCAAGAACACGTAGATAATGTCGTGGGAAAGGCGAACCAGAGACTGCGTTTAATTGCCAGAACCCTTAAAGATGCAGCAGAACTACAAAAGAAACTACATAGACTACGCTTGTCTGTCCATTTTTGGAGTATTGCTGCACAGTGTGGGATCCTTATCAGGTGGGTTTGACGGAGGATATCTAAAGAGTCCAGAGAAGGGCAGCTCGTTTCATATTGTCACGATACAGGGGAGACAGCGTTACGGAAATGATACTGGATCTGGGATGGGAATCTTTACAACAACGGCGCTTATCGCTGCTACGTGGGCTACTTACGAAACTCCAATCGCCAACATTCTCCTCCGAATGCAAAAATATATTGTTGATTCCCACTTACATAGGTAGAAATGACCGTCAGAATAAAATACGAGAAATCAGAGCTCGAACGGAGAGATGCAGGTGTTCTTCCCGCGCGCTATTCGAAAATGGAATGGGAGATAAATAGTATAATGGTGGTTCGATGAACCCTCTGCCAGGCACTTAAATGTGATTTGTAGAGTATCCCATGCAGATGTAGATGTAGACTAAAGGTCTATTTATTCCGAGCCTGTCGACGTCTTTAACGAACCCGTCGTAGAGACGTTAGACCGTAAAGTTGATTCCTTCGCCTGTTAGCGGTCGTAATGCCGCTCCCCTGACTGCAGGGACGTTAAACTTTGAGTTGGCGGTCGGCAGAGTGGTACAACAGTCGGTTACGCCGGCCCTTGTGTAAGGCGGCGCGTCAAGGCGTAAGGCGACGCCCCCACGCCGTCACGGCGGCTGGCAGCGTTCTGCGTGCGCGCGAATACCTGCGCACAAATAGCGACAGCTGCCGCGGCCTTGCCAGCTGCCGCAGCGCACAATGCCAGTCCGCTGCACCGCAGCCACCAGCTAAGAAAACCTGACGGGAGGCGTCTCTCCCGATGACACACTTAGGTGACAAAACTCGTGCCGTACTTCCCAATATCGTGTCATGAACTTAGAGACGATCTTGTAGGAAGGGAAGAGGAAGTACATCAAGATGAAATAGGAGATACTATTGATTGATTTTTCCAGGGAAGCCAAAACAGCCTTGTTCAACCCGCCACTGCCCGCACCAAAACTAAGTTTATTGTGCGTTATCGCCCCCTGTATATCTAGTAAAGCCAACCAATGCCCTTGAACAGTGCAAGGAGTCCCTTTACCAGTTCTTTATTAGACACAATTTCTTCGGGTCTGGTTGTCCCAAATATTCTGTGCCTTTTATTCTCCAATGCAATGCATTCGAAGATTAGATGTGATGCAGTTTCATCACCGTCATCACAGATCCTACATTTAGGGTCCTCTTCTATTATTCCCATTGTATGTAGGTGTTTTTTGAAATTCCCATGGCCTGTCAGCAATCCAACCATGAGTCTAATCTCTCTCCTGTTCAGACCCAGGATTGCAGAGCTTCTTTTAAAACATGGCTTTGGCATCATTACCTTGCCATGTTTTTGTTGATGGACTTTGGTCCAATATTCTACGTGCTGTCTTCTGAGTCAGTTACGTAGCTCCAATTTGATCATTGCCTTGGTGATTGTCCGGACAGGTTCCGGTCCAATAAATGGAGTCTCTGCCCCTATCCTGGCTAATCTGTCGGTATGTTCGTTGCCACTGATCCCCGAGTGGCCAGGGACCCACAATAGGTTTACTCTGTTGCTTTCCCCTAGCTCCACCAGAACCCTGTGATATTCTGCAACAATTTTAGACCTTGTTGCAGGAACTGCCGGTGATCTCAGGGCTGCCTGGCTGTCTGAATAGATATAGATGCTACGATCTTTGTAGCACCTACGCAAATTCTCCTCCACACACGCCCTGATGGCAGTGATTTCGGCCTGGAATACTGAGGCCAGTTTTCCTAGAGAGATGACGCCCTCCAGTCTTGGCTGCACCCCATATACCCCGGCCCCAACACCTTGGTCTGATTTTGACCCGTCAGTGAACCAGACAATAACCCCGTCCGGTGTCTAACTATTTTCTCCCACTGCTCCCTACTTCCAATTGTTATATTGAAAGGCTTGTTGTAGCAGTATGGGGTTATAATATAGTCGGCTGGCATTTCCCCAACCTTTCCTATATTTACCTCACTCACTATTTTAGTGTGTGATTCTGGATATCCCAAAGACTTCCAGTTGTTGCCAGATTTGAGTCTGTATGCACCAGCCGCTGCCTCCATCTTGACCCAAAGGTGTAATGGGGGCATATCCAGCATGGTTTCCACACCAGCAGTTGGTGTGCTGCTAATTCCGCCTGTTATGGCTAAGCATGCTAAACTCTGCACCTTACCAAGTTCCTTAGCAGCAACCTGCTGTTCTACCTTCTTCCACCACACGACCGCCCCATAGGTGATCCTGGGTCTAATCACTGTGGTGTATATCCAGTGCATACCCTTGGTGCTCAGGCCCCAATTTTTGCTACAAGCTCTCCTGGTACTCACAAGAGTACCTTTTGCCTTGGAACAAATATTCCTGATGTGAGGGGTCCATGTCAGTTTCTCATCTAGGGTAACCCCTAGATATTTCACTGTCCCCTTCACAGGTAGCGCTTCAATGAAAAGCTTAGGAGATACTATACTGAGAGATGAATTTGACAGAGCCCTGAAAGGCCTAGGTCGGAACAAGGCCCCAGGAGTAGATGACATATCCTCAGAGCTACTAACGTCTGTGGGAGAGCCAGCCATGACAAAACTATTTGAACTGGTGTGTAGGATGTATGAAACAGGCGAAATACCCTCAGACTTTAAGAAAAATGTAATAATCCCCATTCCAAAGAAATCAGGCGCAGACAAGTGTGAAAATTCCAGAACCATCAATTTAATACGTCATGCTTGCAAAATATTACCACGAATTATCTACAGGAGAATGGAAAAGCTGGTAGAAGCTGACCTCGGGGAAGATCAGTTTGGATTCAGGAGGAACGTAGGAACCCGAGAGGCAATACTCACTTTACGACTTATCTCAGAAGATAGATTAAGGAAAGGCAAACCTACATTTTTAGCTTTTGTAGATTTGGAGAAAGCGTTTGACAATGTTGACTGGAATACACTCTTTCAAATTCTGAAGTCAGTAGGGGTAAAATACAGGGAAAGGAGAGTTAGTTACAACTTGTACAAAAACCAGACCGCAGTTATTAGACTCGAAGGGCATGAAAGGAAAGCATCAGTTGGAAAGGGAATAAGACAGGGTTGTAGCCTTTCACCGATTTTATTCAATTTGTACATCGAGCACGCGGTGAAGGAAAGCAAGGAAAAATTTGTAATAGGGATTAAAGTTCAGGGGGAAGAAATAAAAACATTTCGTTTTGCTGATGACATTGTAATTCTGTAAGAGATAGCAAAGAGCAGTTGAACGGAATGGACAGTGTGTTGAAGAGAGCGTATAAAATGAACATTAACAAGAGCAAAACAAATATAATGGAATGCGGTCTTAGAAAATCAGTCGATGCTGAAGGAATTAGATTAGGTAACGAAACAGCGAAGGTGGTAGATGAGTTTTGTTACTTGGGTAGTAAAATAACATACGATGGTCGCAGTACAGAGGATATAAAATTCAGAATGGCAATGGGAAGAAAAGCATTTTTGAAAAAGAGAAATTTGCTAACATCGAATATCAATTTACGTGTAAGGAAGTCTTTTCTGAAGGCATTTGTGTGGAGTGTTGCTTCGTACGGGAGTGAAACATGGACGATAAGCAGTGCGGACAGGAAGAGAATAGAGGCTTTTGAAATGTGGTGCTACAGAAGAATGCTGAAGATTAGGTGGGTAGATCGCATAACTAATGAAGAGGTACTGAACAGAATTGGTGAGAAAAGGAATTTTTGGCATACCCTGACTAAAAGAAGGAATCGCTTGGTAGGACACAGTCTTAGACATCGAGGGATCGTAAATTTAGCCTGGAGGGAAGTGTGTGGGGTAAAAATCGCAGAGGGAGACCAAGAGACGCGTATAGTAAGCAGATTCAAGTGGGTATGGATTGCCGTTCTTATGATGAGATGAAAAGGCTTGCTCAGGATAGAGTAGGGTGGAGAGCTGCACCAAATCAGGCTCCGGACTGAAGACATAACAACAACAACCTCCTTTCACCAGGTAAAAAGGTAAAAGTCGTTGAAAGTCCGCTGCAAGAATATTGAACCATTCTGTCTCTAGATTCTGTCATTTCTCATCTTGTGAAGTCACCAAAGGATCAAAACCATTTGGATATCATCTTTTGTTGTGTTCTTCAGTCCAAAGACTGGTTTGATCGACACCACCTAGAAGACAAGGCCTCACAACTGGCCGTGCCTGCGTCTCACATGAAGACCGCGAACGCTGGCTGACTGGCCGGACTCTACGAGGTGGTGGACATGTCCCAGCGGCCAGCCAGTCAACTGGCAGCCGCGGCTTCTATGTGTGACGTAGGCACGGCCAGTTGTGAGGCCTTGTCTTCCAGGTAGCGTTGGTTTGATGCAACTCTTCATGCTGCCGTAACCTGAGCAAGTCTCTTCGTCTCTGAATAAGAACGACAAACTACATCATTTTGAACCTGCTTACTGTATTCGTCTTTTCAGTCTTCCTCTGTGTTTTTTACTCCACACATTACCCTCCAGTGCTACATCGATGATTTCTTGATATCTAAGAATGTGTTCCGCCACTTCTTTTACTCAAGATGTGTCAGATATTTCTCTACTTCACAATTCTGTTCATTACTTCCTCATTAGTTACGCAATCTACCCATCTAATCTTAAGCTTTCCTCTGTAGCGCAACGTTTCAAATGCTTCTATCATCTTCTTGTCTGAACTCTTTGCCGTCCACGTTTCACTCCCGTACAATGCAACACTCCAGACAAATACTTTCAGAAAGGACTTCCTAACATTTAAATTAATATTGGATATCAACAAATTTCCTCAGAAATGCTTTTCTTCCCATAACCATTATTCATTTTACATCTTGTTCACTTTATACATCAGAAGTTATTCTGCTACCTAAATAACAAAACTCATCCACTACTTGTATTGTGTCGTTACCTAAGATAATGCCCTCAGCATCGCCTTAGTTTCTTATACTATGTTCCAATGTAATGCAAAAAAAAAAAAAAAAAAAAAAAAAAATAGTAATTGACCCTAAATAACGAAAAGTACGAGGTCTGTAGACCATGTGACCACAATTGAGGCCACTAACAGATGATCAAGATCCCCTAGAATGTTGATTGCTACAAACCACCGATGCTTCAGGCACTTTCTACTGACAGCACCAAACGGCAGAATCTGAATAACAAAGACTCAAAAGCGCGGTAGCGGTATAATAAATGTTACAAAAAAGACCAATTTTGGGGGTCATGTTACTCAGTTCCTATCTATGACAATGAGGTCTTTTTTGGCCATGAGAAGAACTGTCTTACTGTTAACCATTTTACAGTTCCTTTCAAAGGTATCATCCCAGCATTTGCTGATTTAGAGAAACCACGAAATGGCCGGAGGCGGGTTTTAACCGCCATCCTCCCGAATACGATGACCTTACGATACAATGACCAATCGATACAAGCTGAATCGTTATCTACGTCCAAACCGGCAATGACCGTGAAGTTCAAGGGGCCATGAAACGGAATTCAAAGCCGCTCCTGCCGGATGTTCGAGCCCTCCCTTAGACATGGGTGCGTGTGTGTGTGTGTGTGTGTGTGTGTGTGTGTGTGTGTTGTCCTTAGGACAGCCTTAAGTTAGTTTAAGTTGTTCGTAAGTCTAGGGACCGATGAACACAGTAGTTTGGTCCCATATGTTTACGAACTATTGAACCATGAATGTTTCTCAGCCTGTGAATCGCAACCCCAAGGGGTTCGCAAAGTCTTGTTAGAGGGGTCGCCGTCACAGGAGAGAGTAGTTAAACCACGAAACAATGAGCCCAGTGTTTGTCTGAATAATAGGGTTCCGTAATTTAAAAAAATCATAACGCCTAGGAAAAGGGAAATTTATTTTACAATACGGTTACGTATTTCCTAGTTTATCATAATAAATACACCTTTCCCTAAAAAAAAAAACAAAAAAAAAAAAAAAAAAAAAAAAAACTGAAAACTGTTTTAGAAGCCATTCAATTATTAAATTAACAATATGCCTTAAGTAATTTTGAGAAATTCTAAAAAAGGTCTATTTCTTTACAAATGAATTCTACAGCAGGAACTAGCTTAACGAGCATAATTCTATTTTGCTTCTTACCACGAAAGCGAAACATCCTTTATGAAACAGATCTTTTTCTCCCTTAATTCGTGTAAAAAAGGAATAATGTATTCAGGAAAATAAACAAAAAATTCGAGCTCTGATGTGTAATACTATATCTTTCTCCGTTTTCTTCCTTTTTTTAAAAAAGAACGAGAAGTATCAACAAAAGAAAATTGCATTTTTTGCCTTTGAAATCACACACACAGTTCTCTTATGGTACAGGGAGGAGGTCACCGAATATTTTTACATGGAAGGGGTCGCGTATTCAAAACGATTGAAAAACACTGCACTAATATATTCCTACTAAAAGCATGTTCCTAGCCATGTAGTGTAGCACATTGTTGCATAAACGTCTGTATGTGCACCTGAGTTCCTTGTATCTCTTCAACAGCGCTGACCAAAAGACCATTTTGCTCTTTTAAGAGGGTGAAATACAAAATAATCAGGTTTGACAGCTGGAGAGGCAATATCAGTCGACACTATGTGAACAGCCAGTAGCTTTCTTTCAATCTCGAACTAAGAATGAGATTTTTGGTGCATTCGCCAGTAAAAAATACCTCCAGTAATAAGATTTCCAGTGTGAAACCATTTAGATGTTGTGTCAGCAAATTGCGGCGTTTCCGGTGACTTTGTGCGAATTTCCGGAAATAGGAAACGCGGCCGACGCCCGGTAGCATTGAGTGGGTGGGCGGGCGGGCTACACTCCGCGCCACGGACGAGCCCACGCCAACGCGGGCTTCATTCAGCCAGCTCTGAATACCTCGCCAACTCGCTGCAGTCGCTGCTGCTGCAATGCAACCGTCGTGGGAAGGGCCACACTTTGCACAGTGTGTGACGTAGGTAGGAAGCTGCTCTTGTATCGATAACAAAGGTTAGCTCCGCAGTTTACTGAATGGCGTCTCGTCTACAAACGGAGAGATCCTAGGATGGTTCCCGATGACAACTGCAGATTTTCATAAGATTCAAAGGTTTAGAACTGGGTCCATTCTACCTCGCGAGGCTGGGAAGCAGCTTGATAAAATAAGTGCAGCAATCGACGAAGCCACCGAGTAGGCGTCAATAAATTTAAATATTTGAATTAACTATCACAGTGCCGGACATGTGCTAGTCACTCAATATTATGTACTTACACAGTTTTAAAACAGTGCCAGGTCGGCAGATGGGGAGTCCTACCGGCCCCGGTTCGAATCCGCCCGGCGGATTAACGAAGGGGCTCGTAGTGCCGGCCAGCCTGAATGTGGTTTTTAGGCGGTTTTCCGCATCACCCTGTGTGAATACCGGGCTGGTCGCCAAATCCCGCCTCATTTACACGATTCGCAAACGTTTCGTAACACACTCTCACTCATATAACGCCATACTCAGATATTTGGGATACATATTTCCTCCCGGGAGACCGGCCGCGGTGGCCAAGGGGACTGCGGCGCGCCAGTCGCGGTCTGCACGCCACTACGGTCGGGGGGATCGAATCCCCCCTCGGGCATGGATATTTGTGCCGCCCTTAGTGTTAGCTAGTTTTCTGGGTGTTGCACCGCGTCATGATGTAAGAAGGCTATTACTTCACTAACCGACGTTTCGGCCAACGTTACAGTCGCCTTCATCTGGGTGTACTGATGTGAGTTGGTTGTTACTATATTTTATCTACACGGTCAAGTTTAAGTAGTTTGTAAGCTTAGGGACTGATGCCGAAAGTAGTTAAGTCCCCTAGATTTAGAAACATATGAACACTTTCTTATCGTTGTTTGTGGGCTGATATTGTAAATTCATGTTCTTTGAAGACTTTTACTTGTAAATTCGTTTAATTTTATTTAGTATGGCACTGATCGTATACTTACGAGACGCACCTAGAAAGTAAATTTACCCCCCACTTTCTTTTTTTTTTTTTTTTAACGAAGGCAACATAGTTACACGAGAAACTCTATTATTGGCAACAGGTATAGCAATGTTTGTGCTGTTTCTCAACACAGTCACCGCAAGAATTGAGAGATTTGTCATAATGTGGTATCAACTTATGTATTACTGTGTCGTAGAAATACGCCGCCTCTGAATGGAACCAGTGATCAATCCTAACTACAAAACAAAGCTGAAACTGCGACGTACTATTCATAACAACAAGCGTACAATCCTTACTGCAGGGCCGGCCGCAGTGGCCGAGCGGTCTGCGGCGAGCCAGTCAAGTTCTGACATTACGGTCGGGGATTCGAATCCCCCCTCGGGCATGGATATTTGTGCCGTTTTTAGTATTAGCTAGTTCATAAGTAGTTTGTAAGTTTACGAACTGATAACCACCTAGTCAACTCCCATAAGCTCTACAAACTTTTGAACATTTTGAACTTACTGCAGGTTTTGTGCTGTTCCGTAACAATGCTCGGCCCCATACGATTTGGCACAGAGCAACTGTCTTGCAGAGTTCGGGCGGGAGGTGCTTGTGCACCCAGCACACAGTCCTGATCCTTCTCCCAGCGATTTACATCTTTCTTTTGCTCTTCAAGAAATCTCCATCCTCGGGCCAGCGTTTTGACAACCACGAAGAGCTGAAGACGATTATCACACGCTCGTCCCATTCATAAACGACAGATTTCTACAGCACAGGAATACAAAATTTCATCCCATGTTATTACAAAAGTCTCAATTATTTTGGCGACTACGTCGAACAATAACTCAAAGAATATTCTACCTGATGTCATAAATTTTTTCATGTAAGTTTGTTGTCTTTGTTTTAAAAGTAAATAGGGAAACTTAGTTTCTGGAGGCGCCTTAATTCGAATCAATTTAAGTAAATAAAAGAAATAAAAAAGCAAAGTTAGAACAGGTAGACAGTTTCAAGTACCTGGGATGTATTTTCTCACAGAATGGCAACATAGCGAAAGAACTGGAATCGAGGTGCAGCAAAGCTAATGCAGTGAGTGCTCAGCTAAGATCTACTCTCTTCTGCAAGAAGGAAGTAAGTACCAAGACTGAGTTAGCAGTGCACCGCTCTATCTTTCGACCAGCTTTGGTGTATGGGATTGAAAGTTGGGTGGATACAGGTTACCTTATTCATAAGATAGAGGTTACAGATATGAAAGTAGCAAGAATGATTGCAGGTACCAATAGATGGGAACAATGGCAGGAGGGTGTCCATAATGAAGAAATCAAAGAAAAGCTTGGAATGAACACCATAGATGAAGCAGTTAGAGCGAACAGACTGAGATGGTGGTGTCATGTTACACGCATGGGAGAATCAAGGTTACCTAAGAGACTCATGAACTCGTCAGTGGAGGGTAAGAGGAGTCGAGGTAAACCAAGAATAAAGTACTTAGATTCGGTGCAGAATGATTTTGAAGTAAAAGGCATAACATCAGACGAGGCATCAATGTTAGCATTGAATAGGGGATCATGGAGGAATTTTATTAGAGGCACTATGCTCCAGACTGAACGCTGAAAGGCATGATCAGTCTCTAATGATGATGATGAAGAATAAAAAAGCTCTTGTTTTCGTATTATTCACACATAAATCGACCCGCGAAATGATTACTAGAGCTAATGCGCAGCTGTACCGACAATCATTCATCCCAAGCGCCATTTCGCCATTTATGTGCATTTAGTTAAAAAAATATTTCTTCAAGTTTTGAACAGTGCGAAGTGATGTCTAGCGACATTGGTGTGATTCAGTCGTGCGCGGAGACGTCATAGTACGTCCCCGGAAGGTGCCACGGATAGGAACAAGCTACCTTTGGGGAACCAAAGTATTGTCGGTTACTACACGTTAGAGGCGATGTGTAACGCTGACAGCAACAGAGGTACGCTTTGTATGGCCTTTTCAAGTGTTCGCTCTCCCTCTTTCCGGTCACCGGTTTCAACGCCTGAGTAGCAACCAGTGTTGACTGCGTCGCCGGAAGCATACTGTAAACAACCTATTTCCGACATCAAAGCTCCGATTCAGCTGGATTGCCAGCCTAGTGTGAATTGCCGTCATCAGTCAAACATCGAACTACACATTAGAAGAGAATAACGAAAAGCTGCTGGCTTATTTTCAGTTGACTTTGCTCGTCATCACAGTAGAGGGAGAAGTGAAAAAGTCCACGTAAGGAACAAAAAGGAAAACATACTAAATCGGAACTCTGTCTTACACTGTTACCCGATCAATACCTACAGGTTTGCAGAAATTTATAGGGTGCAGATTAAGGGCCGTATTTCGAACAAAATATGCCAAATAACCACAGGCCAGAAATGCAAAGTTGTTGAATTGGCTCCACAAAACGACTATTAGCATCGACTGTGCGGAAGCTCTCAACCACGAACAGCTGGGCGCTAATTTTTTGAGACCATGACGGTCAGTTTTAATACGCTAGGAATGTTTGAGAGGATGAGATCTCCTCCCTGATGTGCTTTCCACTTTAGCTGTAGAAATATTAATAATAACAATTATAAAGAAAGAACGTCTGATAATTTGAGTAAGGGTTCATATTTCAAAAACTGGTACGCACAAAGCTAAACAAAAGAGTTGATTATGTAAATAAAACCCATAAAAATAGCCAGATGTGCTCTCCAGAAAGGAAGCCGCCATCTAAAATTTACATCCAGCAGTTGAGGACTTTTCAGTGAGTTGTGCGCTCACGTTAAACTCCACATATTGCTGGTAGTGACGGTGGAAATGGGGCGGCGCCTCCTATTCTGTCTTTACGGTTCCGAAATTGATTTGGCACGGAATAGATATTCCAAGGTCCCATCTCGTCTGTAATTCAGATACGGTGATGCCTACTGCGTATTTATACGATCTGACCCTGACCTAATGCACGTTAGAAATAGGAGCTGTTACAGTGGAATTGTGTGCTGACGGCAGAGGAAAGGACACACAAGTACGAACGGTATAAAAATGAGATGGGGAGACATCTGCTGAAGGGTGAAGACACATTGACCGCCGCTCCTGAATACTGATATTTATTTTTGTAGGATCCACGTTATTCTAGAACCCTAAACGTCACTAAGAATTGTTGAGACAGTGAACTGGAATATTTTTTTATATATAGAAAAATGTAGTTTCCAATTTACATGACACTCTCTAGTGTTTATAACTAATTCGAATTATTCATGATCCATAATGAAGATTCAAGTGTGCTCTCTTTGGCAGCGAAATACAAGAGCAAGTATAAATTAAAATGTGGGAAATAGCACTGTACTTTTATATAAATAACGGAATTATAATAGAAATACCAAGTCTATAACTTTCATAATTGATGGAGAAATAAAAAACATTGCGAATTGTCGATGACATTGTAATTCTGTCAGAGACAGTAAAGAACCTAGAAAACCAATTGAATGGAATGGACAGTGTGTTGAAAGGAGCGTATAATATGAACTTTAACAAGAGCAAAACAAGAGTAATGTAATCAGTCTTTGAAAATCAGGCGATGCTGAAGCAATTAGATTAGGTAACGAAACAATAAAAGTGGTATATGAGCTTTGTTACCTGGCTAGTAAAATAGCATATGATGGTCGCAGTACAGACGATATAAAAAGCAAAATGGCAATGGGAAGAAAAGATGTTTTGAAAAAGAGAAATTAATTGAAATGTAAGGAAGTCTTTACTGAAGGCATTTGTGTGGAGTGTTGTCTTGTACGGGAGTGGAACGTCGACCATAAACAATTCGGACAGGAAGAGGATAGAGCCTTTTGAAATCTGGTGTTACTGAAGAACGCTGAAGATTAGGTGGGTGGAAGGCGTAATTAATGAGGAAGTAGTGAACAGAATTGGTGAGAAAAGGAATTTCTGGCATAACTTGACTAAAAGAAGGGCTCGATTGGTAGGACACATTCATAGACATCAAGGAGTCGTGAATTTAGCGTTGGAGGGAAGTGTGTGGGGTAAAAATCGCAGAGGGAGACCAAGAGATGAATACAGTAAGCAGATGCAAATGGATTTAGGTTATCGTTCTTACAAGGAAATGTAGAGGCTTGCTCAGGGTAGAGTAGGGTGGAGGGCTGCATCAAACCAGTCTCCGGACTAAAGTCCACAACGACAAGAGAATTTCAGTATAACGTACAATGCTTGTATGGTTTTGTTTTGCATGTGATGGTTTGATAATCACAGCTGCAGAAGGACGTAACAATGAGAAAAAATGTCACAACCAGCCGCATGTGCAACTAATGCACGATGTTCTGCTCCGTGGTGATATCACAGCTCAACTACTTCTGATACAGAGGCATATTCATCTTATATATTTCTCATTAAGAAAAAGATATCTACTTAAAAAGGTATTGAACCCAAGTTGAGAAATAGATACCATAGTAAATCAATTGCTCATACCATCACTTGGTACGGCATTACATACATGAACCAATTTTCGCTGAGTAGCCTTTAGGCAAGAAATACTTTTAGTTTCGCGAAAAGTGCATAAAATTCAATAAGAAATGTATAGTGCGGTCTGGTGAGCGTACACGTGAAATAACAGGGTGGTCTACGAAAAATAGTACATTTCCCCTTGTTATCGTGGGGTTTATCATTTATTTATATAACTTATTGGTAACTGTTCCTCATATTTTCATACTGCAAGTTAGATATATGTATTTCTTAAAAATTACATCACGAAAAATCTTTTATCATTGGCGGTACTGTTCTGAAGACGTCCTTATTTGGAACTGAAAGATCAGCTGATTTCGTTGTTGATATTTTGTGTTCGAAATATATCGGACGTTTTCACTCTGCAAAGGAGTGTGCGCTGATATGAAACTTGCTGCCAGATTAAAATTGTGTGTAGTGAAGCATACCGGGATAGCTTTATCTGGTAAGCTTAACAATTGAGCCACTTACCGGTTAATCTCGTTCCACAATCCCTCTGCAAAGACCTACGAGGGATTTGCAATGTTCTAGAATGGCGACTAAGAGTCGTTATTGACTTCTTGGCAGAGCCGCACGAACTCGCTAGATATTTTCCGGCGTTCGACCTACCATTTTAGGTCACCTACGCTTCATGTTAGGTTCAGAACCCTCTTTCGGGCCACTGTTGTATCAAAAAAAAAAAAAAAAAAAAAAAAAAATTCAAATGTTTGTAGAACTTATGGGACTTAACTACGGGGTCATTAGTCCCTAAGCTTACAAACTACTTATGAACTAGCTAAGACTAAGGACGGTACAAATATCCATGCCCGAGGGGGGATTCGAACCCCCGGCCGTAGTGGCCGTGCAGACCGTGACTGGAGCGCCTCAGTCCCCTCGGCCACCGCAGCCGGCCATTGGGCAACATTCCATACTGAATTGAACGACATGCTACGACGTAGGAGCGAAAAGTAACGCTCAATAATATTTTTTTCGGTCTTATTGCAGCTGGTACGTTGAAAATTCTCTACGATATTGAATGAAGTTACCGTTATAGAGTGTACTTTGTTTTAATGTGCAGCTCTAGAAAGAGAAGCCTTAACTACGAAATAAAAATATTGTGCGCCTGTCACTGTCGGCAACTTGTGAAGAGCAGTGAAGTGTAGTTCGATAATTGTGGATCAAAGGGCAAAACCGAATGAAATTCACAGGAACATGCGTGCATGTATGGGCGACTGTATGAAGCGTAGAAATGTCTCTCCAGGTGGTGCTCATTCTTCTAAGATGTCTGCGTAAACCCTACTGTTTCTCCACGCTCCGAGTGTCCGGTAACAACTGCAAACTCACAGAACAAGTAGTACGGTGCAATTAGCCCAAAAAAACGTCCTAACCCAGTCATCCAAATTAAACATTTCCCTCCAACTTTAATTATTCTATACAGTCCACATATTGTTTGACAAAAAGTTACACCATTTTGGCGTCGGGTTTAAGAGGGAAGGGAGTGAAAAGTTAGACATTGGCAGTTTTTATTAGTTTTTCTTAAATATCTAGGAAAGTATGTGGTTTAGCACGAAACGTGCCAAATAGAAAAATAATCAACATTAAATTTCGGACAGAAATGGTACCATGCATACTGTTGCTAAAGTGAACAATTTCAGAGTTACGGAAGGTGAAAGAAGAAAGTTCTGCAATTTTTGGAGATTTATTTTATTTTTTGAAAAATTAAGTTATAAAGAAATAACAAAACAATTTTACTGAAAAGTAATACTGAACAGTCATACTGTAGTCCAAGAGAGACTAAGAGTCAGCACGGTGGGTTAAAACGTGGAAATACTGGGAACGAGAGCGCGGTTGCCAGAACAAAGCTGACCGTAAAAGCAACCTGCCGAGCCGCGGCGCAGCGGCCGGGCGCATTGAGGCACTTTGTTCCGATGCGCGAGGCCCTTCCCCGTCGGGGGTTCGAATCCACCCTCGGACATGGATGTGTGTGCTGTCTTTAGTATAAGTTAGTTCACATGTAGTTTGTAAATGTAGGGACTGATGACCCCTCAGTTAAGTCCCATTAGCTTTACAAACATTTGAATTGGACCTGCTGTTCCTGCACCCTGACGCCCGTCCTCCCCGTCACACACCCTGTAATCCATTGTCTTTCCCTCAGTCGTATTGGGAGACCTATTGACTGCATCTGTGTTGTTTCTAGTGAAGTTCTGCTGTCAGTTTTTTATTTATCGTCTTTGGAAGACTGTGAAGACTTTGTGTGAATTATGGCAGAGTGTGTGTTGAAACCTTGTAAGGACATGGCTGGTAAGCTAATTATTCGGAGTAGAAAGGCGGTGGACAAAATAATTCAGTGTAGTAAAATTCGTAAAGATGGTGGTAAAGACAAGTTCCTGGAGAACGAATCGCACCTTCACCTTCATTGTGTCCATCAAATGCTCCCCATTTCCCATGCGTCTGGTCACTTAAACTACGCCAAATATGCACATGTTTATCTGGATGACTCGCTGGGAGTTCTCAACTCAATAAGCCCAGAAAACGGTTTCCTTAATCGTGGTTATTTCACCATCCGTCGTATTGAAAAGTTTTGGTCTGGAGTGACATGACTATTGAACCGGTTTTGATTAGATCCTTGCTTTGCCTGGGTGGATTGACCAAAGGCAGAGGAATAAGAGCTATAGCTATTGCAACTTGGATCAACTCCATGCTAGCTTGCTCTTAGGTGTATGAAGCAATGGAATAATTTGCAGGTGTGCGCAGCATCTCTTCAGAGAAGCACGTGGAGCTACGAAATGCAAGGAAGGAAAGGAATTGCAAAGACTTGCAAACATTTTTTCTAAAACACCTGAACTCTCTTCATTATCAACAGGGGGTGGAACAGATGAAAACGTGAAATGTGATAAAGTATTTGAAGTTGGAACACTAGTCTTGAAAGAGACTGGGAACAAAACATTGTATCAGATAAACTTGAAAAGAAAGTTAGCTGTTGAGTCTCTAGCCTCTATGACCAAGTCTATGACAATTAACAATGTAATTGTGTGTATGCACCCTAACACTTTCTTACATTGGACGGTGTGCACATTGGATGGTGTGTTGAAAGACTTGAAGTAATATTTCAGTTTGAATTAAATGCTTATCCTCCTCCTTTTTCGACAGACCTGTCTTGATGAGGAAGGGAAGCAAATCTTCAATCGTGACTGGTTTGGTTCCAGATTCAAATAAATCATTATCCACCCCAATTTCAGAGACAGTGTCCATCATTGATAGAGGTCACCTTCTTCATCGTGTTGCATGGCGACGCCCAGTTACTTTCAGGCATTTGCGAGCAATACAAAGATTACATAATTACTCTTTATGGGCCAGCAACTGGTTTTAATGGATATGAGCAAGGGAATACTAAATATGAAGAACACTTACGCAGATCATACTCTACCACGAACACTGAAGTAACAGTAGAAGACTCAATCAATGTAAATCACCGGAATCAACTTTCATCTGTTTGGTCCCACGCATCGCGACAGATAATAAAGTGAAATAAACAGTCCGCAGGTGGCTCTGTTCCAACCAAACGAACTTCTACGAACAGGGCATACTGAAACTGATATATGGTTGATGATATAATAAGGATAACGGTTATTCTCACTCCTTTATGGGCTTCTATTCGGCCTTAAGCCAGCATCAGGTAATGTTTCTTGTAATATCGTTACTTGCTGTCCAATTGAGTTTTAAAGTCAATTTTATGCTTGTATATTGATGGTATATTTGCTATAGCTCTGGCTGTAATAAATCGCCTAGAAGCCAGTTGCGGTAAGTTGTACAAACGTCGCGTAAATATTGTAACATAGCTACACTAAGATAGAAGTTGTAATGGTCACAACAGCGGGCACTAATCCGAGCTAAGCCAAAAAATCTTACATTGTGACCATAGCTAAAATAGAAACTGAGCGTCAAGATCTCCCTCGACCTTTTCAAATACACGTATTTACTACAGTTCTCAAAATTACCTTCACATCTGTCGACTTTCTTCCGTTAAGAAGCAATACCACGAATTACTCGCAAACATACGAATCAATTCTGCTGGGATTTGCTGAATGCTAATACCATACCCACAGCACATAATAAGTCCACTAATGGGCAGTTAAGCTAGGAGTCGGGGGTTCGAATCCCCCCTCGGGCATGGATATTTGTGCCATCCTAGTTCGTAAGTAGTTCATAAGTAGTTTGTAAGTTTAGGGACTGATGACCCCGTAGTTAAGTCCCATAAGCTTAACAAACATTTGATTTGTTAAGCTAGGAAATCCTATATAGTAGTCTGTTGCACCATCTTCATTAGGGGATTCATCGTGGCGCCGGAGCTACAAAACAGAACCATGGTGTTCTACGACGGCTCACGAATATTGATCCGAGAAGAACGAAAAGTGAGCCCCTATCCTCTTGACACGAGGGGATGGGTTCACGGGTCGAGCGTCGTCATGCCCCTGAGTGTTTATGAACAGGTCGGAACAATGGCTAGATACACGAACGTAGGTATCTCTTTCATTAAGTAAAAAGCGAAAAATGAGTGAACGATGCTTCTCAGTTCTTGTGTAGTTACAGAGAAAAACAGAAAAAAACAGCGGTGCACCTCTTGCGTGTGTCAAATCGTATAACAATTTATGGGTAATAGTAATAAGTGAAATGAAATGGGATAATCACTCAAAATCGCCGCCGTAAACTACAAATCAGAGATGCAGATTTCTTGGAACGGTTCTGGGATAATGCGGACAAGGCGTTAATGTGACTAAATTTAAGGAATTTTTACTACGTTTGTAGTCATTATCAGTTAGGCAGTGAGGCACAGCACTAATTTAGTGACGCCCTTCTAGAAACGTAACAGGTCAATTTAGTTCATGTAGGAGTGCAAAAGTAACGGCCGTTAAGTAGAAACCCTAGGGAAAGGACGACATAGTTTTCGCGAAGTCCTTTGCTAGCGTGCATTGGAAGAAGAACACGCATGTATTAGCTTCCACCGTCGTATATCTCGTACAGGAACTATAAGAGAAAGAAAGGATTAGTGCAAAGAGATACTGCCTCTTGCAATACACGAATGGCATACGACAGAAAACCGATAAAATATGTGCAACGAGCCCTCGGCCATGATCTGTACAGAGCTTGAAAACTCCTAACGAACAGAGACATTGTTCGAGAGCAATAACCACAAGTGATGATGGACGATATGAAAGATACACGGACTGATGACCACGCAGTTTGGTCCAACATATGAAAGATAGTACATACGTAAATGAAGTGGAGTGGTTTATTTACAACGAAAAATTGTGCAGATTTCTCCGAATAGGAAAGCAGGATAACAGACACAGATGGCGTTTATGTTTGAGAGAGAGCAGCCTCCCAAGATAAAGGTCGATATCGGACTCTCAATATGATCTCAATATTTTTCATCTGGTATTCAAGCAGGCTTCCAAGCATTCCTTGGCAGATATTCTCCACCCTCTCTCTGGAGGCGGTTAGGGGAGAGCCTGTCCCTTGAGAAACACGCCAGCCAAGAGCATCCCAGGAATGCTGTCATTACTTAGGGTTTGCGTCCAGATAGTGCACAGACCATTTCATACGTAAAATATCTTCATTTTCCTGTTTATCCAACGCCTCAGCGCCAAGAGCATCCCAGGAATGCTGTCATTACTTAGGGTTTGCGTCCAGATAGTGCACAGACCATTTCATACGTAAAATATCTTCATTTTCCTGTTTATCCAACGCCTCAGCGGTCGTGTATGATGGCCACTGTCATCCACAGTGGGAAGAGCATGTGACGAAGACACGGTACCCTTTTTCTACATTTTTGTTGACTTGGGCGGGGAAGTTTAAACGATTTCGAGCTATATGTGGGGTTGGCAACACAGAAAACACTTTGTAGTGAGGTATTGCAGAAGACTATATCAATATCTGAAATAGTAAACAAACATATTTAACAGCAATCCAGGTTGAAAATGTTATCTACATCTACATGGGATACTCTGCAAATCACATTTAAGTGCCTGGCAGAGGGCTCATCGAACCACCTTTATACTACTTATCTCCGATTCCATTCTCGAATAGCGCGCGGGAAGAAAGAACACCTGAATCTCTCCGTTCGAGCTCTGATTTATCGTATTTTACTCTGATGATCGTTTCTACCTATGTAAGTGGGAGTCAACAATATGTTTTCGCATTCAAGAAAAATGTTCAAATGTTTGTAGAACTTATGGGACTTAACTACGGTGTTAATGTTGGCGATTGGAGTTTCGTAAGTAACCCTCGCCGTAGCGGTAAGCGCAATTTTTGTAATGATTCCCATCCCAGATCCTGTATAATTTCCGAACGCTGTCTCCCCTGTATCGCGACAATACGAAACGAGCTGCCCTTCTTTGGGCTCTTTCGATGTCCTCCGTCAAACCCACCTGATAACGATCCCACATTGGGCAGCAGTCTCTTTAGTAGTTCTGTTGCATCTTTTAAGCGTTCTGCCAATATCGTTCACACTGTTCAATGTGGAACCAAGTGCGTAGAAAAACAATAACAAATATACATCTTTGATCCGATTCGAATAAATGTATCCATTTTTCTTTAAAAAAACTGGTAAATTGCAAACAGATTTTGTGCACGACCTAAACATTTTACAAGTAATGCTGATGCCTCCTTAATGCCAGTATGTTCAACCAAATATGGCGAAATGCCTGGCATTGTTCCAGTGCTAATCCTAAGCCTTAGTGACCGGTCAAAGAAAACTGACAAGAAAACTTCTAAAGTGTTTTACGTAGGAGTATAAAGCTGAGGAAAGCAGGAAAAAGGCATTGCAGTGGAGAAACATAATCACGGAATGGAAGTTTTTTCAGGTACAAAGTGTAAGCAAAGCTGACGACGCTGCAGCAGCATTTTGCGCACAGGAAATATCGGATATCGTAGAAATATAATACAGAGGTGGGCGGTGGACAGGTTAAGTGAACAAGGGTAGACGCGGGGCATCGCGCTGAAACCCAATAGCGCGCGTCTCGCGTCTCTGCCCACCTGCACCGCACGGCCAGCGGCTCTGTCCAATTCCTCCCAAATACAACGCTCATCTGCTTTAAATTACTAAAAGACTGTATACTTTTACAAATACAAATTCCCAAATTTTCCAGGCAACTTTCGGGGCATAAAGAACGATCTAGTTAGCTATTTAGTTCAAACAACTTACGGGTATGCTGCCGGATGACAACGTCGACCACCGCCGATGTTTCGCGAGGAGCAAACCCTGCCATAATCAAGACACGACTGCACTCAAGGAAACAATATGCGAGCGAATTTAATACCTGCGTTTCCAAAGGGTAAACAAAGAAGATAATACGTACAAGTCAGTACAGAGCTAACACAACAATTGGAAGTAGGGAGCAGTGGGAAGAAATAGTTCGACACCGTACGGAGGATATTGTCTGGTTCACTGACGGGTCAAAATCAGACCAAGGTGTTGGGGCCGGGGTATACGGGGTGCAGCCAAGACTGGAGGGCGTCATCTCTCTAGGGAAACTGGCCTCAGTATTCCAGGCCGAAATCACTGCCATCAGGGCGTGTGTGGAGGAGAATCTGCGTAGGTGCTACAAAGATCGTAGCATCTATATCTGTTCAGACAGCCAGGCAGCCCTGAGATCACTGGCAGCTCCTGCAACAAGGTCTAAAATTGTTGCAGAATGTCACAGGGTTCTGGTGGAGCAAGGGGAAAGCAATAGAGTAAACCTATTGCGGGTCCCTGGCCACTCGGGGATCAGTGGCAACGAACATGCCGACAGATTAGCCAGGATGGGGGCAGAGACACCATTTATTGGACCGGAACCTGTCCTGACAATCACCAAGGCAATGATCAAATTGGAGCTACGTAACTGGCTCAGAAGACAGCACGTAGAATATTGGACCAAAGTCCATCAACAAAAACATGGCAAGGTAATGATGCCAAAGACATGTTTTAAAAGAAGTTCTGCAATCCTGGGTCTGAACAGGAGAGAGATTAGACTCATCGTTGGATTGCTGACAGGCCATAGGAATTTCAAAAATCACCTACATACAATGGGAATAACAGAAGAGGACCCTAAATGTAGGATCTGTGATGACGGTGATGAAACTGCATCACATCTAATCTTCGAATGCATTGCATTGGAGAGTAAAAGGCACAGAACATTTGGGACAACCAGACCCGAAGAAATTGTGTCTAATAAAGAACTGGTAAAGGGACTCCTTGCACTGTTCAAGGGCATTGGTTGGCTTTACTAGATATACAGGGGGCGATAACGCACAATAAACTTAGTTTCCGTGCGGGCAGTGGCGGGTTGGACCAAGACTGTTTTGGCTTCCCTGAAAACAATAATCAAATAAAATCAATCAAATCAACACAACAAAAGACGACCAAACATGAAAAATATCGATAGTAACTATTAATCAACAGGTGGGGCAGTATTTATTCTGTCCCGCTGTTTCTTGACAAGAGACAGTGCCAGATTACAAGCAGAATTTAAACAAAAACCGCCATCTCTGTTCATAAGGTCACTTCTTAGTTTAATTTCAACAGCTTCCTTAATAACACTATCCTAATAGGTGGAAGTGCATGCCAGAATCTCTGTGTTGTTGTATTCCATAGGAAGACCGGTGGCAAGACAGTGTTCTGCAACAGCGGATTTGTTTGGTCATCTTTGGTCGTGTTGACCCTGTAGTGACTTGTACTGTGTGTGTTATCTTCCTTGTTTCATTACGCCGGCAAAAGTTAAGGTTTCAGCTATTTAGTTAATTAGCTCCTTGTTCTATAGATCAAATTTCCGATGAACACTGCGATTTTGAACGTGTAAACAGGACAAAATAGATTTTTTTATGGACCTTAACTGCGGGGTCATCAGTCCCTAAATAAAAAAACTACTTATGAACTAACTTATACTAAAGACAGCACAAACATCCATGCCCGAGGGGGGATTCGAACCCCCAACGGGAGACGGCCTCGCGCATCAGAACATAGCGCCTCAATGCGCTTGGCCACTCCGCCTCGGCGACAACTATAGAGCAATATATTTATGGGGGTATCTGACTTGAATGTACAAAATGAGAAGGCTTGCATATGGGGGGGGGGGGGACAAGAAGAAGGAAGATTACGGGTCAAAGTCACGTCGACATCCGTGATCATTAGAGACGAGCATACGCTCGTATAGCTTTTGACAAGGATGGAGAAGGAAACCGGCTGTGCCATTTTGAAGGATCCATCCCGGCAATGCTGTGGAGGGATTTAGGAGAATCACGGAAAATCAGAGTGGCTAGAACCGCCGTCCTCTCAACTGCGAGTCCAATATGTTATCACTGCGCCACCTCGTTCGGTTGTGGAAGGGAGTCATATCTTTATCTTTGACGCTTTGGAACAAATCGCTTCTACTGCAAGCAATTTGCTCTACGTACTTTGGGAGGCCATACTGTGGACCAAAAAAAGAAAAAAATCTTGTAATCATGCATTTGTTAAGAGCTATGAGCGCGTCAAGGGCCACCTACCAAATAACCTTTGGCACGGATAACTGCAGATTATACATGTTGATGTAGATGTAGGATAAGTTGAGGAAATCCTATGTGTCGTCTCTCCCAAGAATCCCTCAATTCAAACAATAATGTTGTTTGCAACTCCCCATCATCAAACTTTGATTAATAAATGTTGGTGTAGCAGCGAATCAAGATGTATGAACCTATACACTATCCTCGTCAACACTTGGTAGCGTAAAACAAGCGTTCTCTTTGTAAAACAGCCCAAATAAATTTACGTGCACTTTTAGTTTGCTCTTCACAGATCAAATACTCTGCAGATCTTGAACAAAGCTGTCTTCAGGTTATGACAACGGTAAAATGTACAGCAATCTTTCATCTAATGTAGCTATGGTTTCAAACAATATTAACCTCTTTAATCGTGGCGCAGTGGCAGCACACTGGACTCCAATACAGGGGGACGGTAGTTCAAACCCGCCTCCCTGACATCTTGATACAGGTTTTCCGGGATTTCCCTAAATCACTCCAATCAAATACCTGGACGATTCCTTTCAAAGGGAACGGCCGATTTCCTTCCCCCATTCCTGACAAAACTATCCTAGAGTAACGTGTTCTGATCCCCTCCGTGTTTTTGCTATTTTTTTTTTTTTAATCAGACTAGTTCGACATTCTTTCTCTAATGACCACACCGCCTCCTTTCCTTCCTTCCTTCAAAAGTATAATAGGATTCAGTAACTTTGGATTTCCGTTGACACTAACAATGGGACCATCAGAAGTGTAAATACCAGATTTTGGTGGGACTCCAATGTTGTAAAGGCATACACCCTGAGTATGAGCATATCCGTTTTTTTTTTTTTTTTATCGGTGGACCTTGGTTTCCGAGAAGTTCACTGCGTGCTGTAAGACACGAAACGTTCCAACCAAGTGAGGTTGGCGCAGCGTTTGAGATCTAAGGCTAAGACGCTAGAGGTAACGTGTTCTGGTCCCCTCTGTGGCTTTGCTTTTTTTATCAGAATAATCCTACATTTTACCATTTTATTTTACTGAATATCAACAAAGAGTTTACATTGTGAAAAAATGAGTAAAAATTATTCAGTTTTGTCGTACTAATTTAATTTTCACGTCATTATTAGAAAATCTTACTCGCTATCGCCTGCATTGCTTGCTATGCCCCAACACTAATCCGGATGATAAGCAACCGAAACACAGTAGTTCATAGCTCCAAAGCACATTTCGTGAAAACTACTGTCTTGCAAGTGCACGGAGTTTGTAAGAGCGATACCGGAAAACATTGTTCATTTACATTAAAATAGGGCACTGCAAGCGATAGCGAGTACGATTTTGTAATAACGACTTGAAAATTAAATTACTACGGCAAAATTGATTATTTCATACTAATTTCACACAATCTACTCTGTTCATTGATATTATGTAAAATAAATTAGAAAAATATCGGACTATTCTGATTAAAAAAATAAATAAAATAAAAAACATGGAAAGAACCCAAACACGGTACTTCCAGCCTGTAACTGTAGACCCTAAACGTTGCGCCATGCTCTCTTGGTTGGAACAAGTCTAACGTTACGCGTCTTACTGTGCGCAATGAACTTCAACATCAATTTTCTCGAAAACGAAGGCCCGTCGATAAAAAGGCGAATTGACTGTTTACCCACATCAACGAAAGACATACAACACAAGTACTTCATACATCCTTATGTACAATACTATTTCAAAGATCAGTTTGAGAGTAGACTTATATTCTTTGTAACATAATGAAAGAAAAATTCTTTGTCATCACCATCAGACCTATAACTTTTCATCTTGCCACGTAATACCTGTAATAGATATCTGTATCGTGCGCAGATTGGCAGTTGGCTCTACGTAACGAAAAGTGTGAAGTCGACAAGAGTACTAAACGGAATCCGTTAAACGCCGTGTACAAGATAAATAAAAAAAACTGAAGTACGTTAATTCAACTAGATACCTAAGAATTACAATCCAGACAGTTTTAATAGGAAAGAACACTCAGATAATGGTGGGAAAGGCGAACGAAAAATTGCGTTTTATTGGAAACATACTTAGATAATGTAACAGTCTACAATACGCTTTTCCATCTTCTTTCGGAATATTGCTGCGCAGTGTGGGATCCTTATCAGGCAGGATTGACGGAAGACATCGAAGGGTACAAAGAAGGGAAAATCGTTTTGTACTACCCCGATACAGGGGACAGATTGTCGCGGAAATGATACAAGAGTCGGGGTGGGAATCATTACAAGAACCGCGTTTTTCTCTTCCAAATGCGAAAATATGTTGTTAACTCCCATTATTATCATAACAAAATAGGGGATGTCAAGAGTTCGAACGGAGAGATTTATGAGTTCTTTCTCCCATCGCGCAGTTCCAGAATGGAGTGGTAGATAAAGAGAATGAAGGTGGTTCAATGAAACCTCTGCGAGGCACTAAGACGTGATTTACAGGGCACCCCATACAGGTGCAGACGTAGACCGATATGGCGGAGACGATGCTGCATATTCTCCCAAGAATATGAATCTCGTGGGGAGGCGAGAGGAAACGTCTCCTGGCCCGCCACCGCCGGGGAGAAAGGAAGAAGAGTCCAGAAATAGGCGGTCCGGGCCGCCACTATTAATACCGGCTCTGAACAAGGTCTGGGTTACGGCCGAGGGGGCTGTCCTGCTCAGGACGTTCACCGCTGCACCTGCGGTCGTTCCGGAGGGCTGCGCCCAGCACAAACACCAGTTACACGGGTCTCAAACTGGCTTACTAAACTCACTAAATAACATTTGTCAACTTCTGTAATGTTATTTTTCAATAATTATTGGCTCGATGCGTACCTGCAGCGTGTTGTCATATATATGTTTGCCCCCCCCCCCCCCCCCCCCCGAACGCACACATAAAATGATGAATCGAAAACAAGTCTACCGCTCGCAACAGTTTCGCTGCAGATGGCGTAAAACAGTCGCTTAAGGAATGACCTTGTAAGTATATATAGATCTGTATTGTGTACTGTACTCTATGTCTTTGTCCAGTTGTAACATATTTCCGTTACTCATGGTAATAGTATCAGTCTAAAAAATATTTTTAAAAATTTATTCTATCACTAATGTCTACCAAACAGCGATGAATATCGATCAACTCTAGCACATAGCATTACTCTCTCGCAGTTACTTCATGAAAAAACGTTTATAATATCTGTCGGAGTGGAGAATGACATGTAAGATGTAAAATTGCGCATGTGCGTAGTTGGTTATGGAACTCGACATAGTTTGGAGGGGATCAACAGAGAGGGAGGGGAGATGAAGAACACAGATAGAGAGGGGGGAGAGGAGGAGATGGACAGAGAGAGAAGGTGAACAGAGAGAGAAAAACGAAGGCGAGATGGACTAAAGATTGGAGTAAGTAAGTACCCGGGCGACGCTAGTACTTTATAAAAATGTAACGCGCTCGCGCTTCAGTGCGTGCGTGTGTGTGTGTGAATGCGCGTGTTCTACATCTTCCTCTAAACTATCATTTCGATTTCAAACAAACAAACATATTCCTTACTATCACTCAACATCACTGTGGGGGTAAGAACAACCTATGACGTTTAGTTCAGGAGATATGACTTCATAAACAATAAAATTCGCGACAAAGTGCCATATAACGGGACAATGTCCTACAACTTCTAAACTAATTGATCTTTTTCACGCAGATTTGATACAAGTATTCTTTACCGTAAGGCAGTATTTTGCAACCTTTCAGAATATGTGATCCCCTTCGGAGTAAAAATAAACTAGCGACGTTCTCCAAATAAAAGTATTATGGCGACACCGCCCTCGACCTCACGAAACGTAACAGAACTATGTAATTTCAAAGGAAACAAATTTAATCATGTTTCTTTTGCTTCAGATTTCTTTTAAATTATCGGACGAAGTTGTAGTTGTATATTTCTCGGAATGGTACACGTATCCTATTTTTACGAATTTCCGATAGAAAAATATTTTTTATTAACGAGTGTTTTGCATTTCAGGCAATACTCTGAAGCGAATTATGCTAATTAAGAAAGGTCCCTGTATATAGACAATTGCTAAAGAAGGAGATCTTTTCTAATAATTTTCATAATTATTTGTTGTATCAAATTCTCTTCCTGAAAACAGTTTTCACTCTTTGCACTTATTCATCATTAACACACTGTATAGTAAAAGCATCTATGATGGCTTCAGTTCATAATGATTGCTACACAAAGAACTCCGTAATTTTAACAAGACTTTGCGACCTCCTGGGCCTCGCGATTCACAAGCTGAAAAACACTGCCGCAAGGTAACATTCGCCAAGGTTGTGAAATACGCCTACAACACATTATTCAGGTGATATGAAGTCATAAACAATCAAAATGTTCGAATGTTTGTAAATCTTTGGGACTTAACTGCGGGGTCATCAGTCCCTAAACTTAAAAATGACTGATACTGAAGACAGCACAAACATCCATGCCAGAGGGGGGATTCGAACCCCCAGACGGGGAATGGCCTCGCACATTCGAGCATAGTGCCTCAATGCACTCGGCCGCTCCGCCGCGGCCATAAACAATACGAGTCACAAAAATGTGCCCCATCACGCAACGTAACTTTATTTATTCACTATTTGAGAAAGAGAGTATTCAGTGACTTTCAACGAACTTTACACATAATCTCAAATCATTACGAAACTTATCCTCGCTGACAACTCCCGCATAATCATGGAAGGGAAGAATTTTACGATTACTAATTTTAGGATGAACACATGGTAAAACTACAGCAGTCAGGATGACGTTACTCTTTACTTCTCCTGCATTACCCATCTTATTCGCGAGATATTTTACAGAGAGTATACTCACATATCCTACACAGGCCTCGAAAGGCCCCTCTGGTACCGACCGGCCACCGTGTCATCCTCCGCCCACAGGCGTCACCAGATGCGGTATAGAGGGGGCTGTTGTGTCGGTTTTCGCGACCGGAGCCGCTACTTCTCCATCAAGTAGCTCCTCAGCTTGCATCACAAGGGCTGAGTGCACCCCACTTGCCAACGGCACTCGGCAGACCGGTTACCCACCCGAGTACTGATCAATCCCGACGGTGCTTAACTTCGGTGATCTAACGGGAACCGATGCATCCATTGCGACACGGCCCTTGGCATGACTGAATATACATTCGAAATTATATCATAGTACAGCATATACTTCAAAAGATATGCCGTCAAAAGCAACGAATTGCTTGAAACCCGCCCCATCATGCATGAGGTTGTAATTCGTCTTTGCTACGAACCCCATTCGCAACACATTTCGCAGAAAGTTACCTAACATTCCACTCTATGAACCGGGATATTTATATTACTGTAGGACACATAGTACATGAGGTATGACGTCATACAGAGTGAGATACATGGAAAGGAAACTGAAATGAATGGAGAAGTAGGATGGGAGGCATGGTCAGACAGGGATGAAGGAGACGGACTAATAGAAAAAAGGAATAAATATATACCCGGGAACTGACGCTACTCATTATTTACAAATCATTTGTTAATTAGAAATTCCCGTAAAGCACAAAACCATTATTTGCTGTCAGTGAGGTAATACTTCGGTGTATTATTCTCTACGTATATAGAGCACAAGAATAGACACGACATGAACATGTCACACATTCCAGTACTCACACACCCAATTTGCCAAAAAGAATCGAAATTAAAGCAAAACAATCAAGAAGAATGAACTGCCTAGTGTTTGCACATCATTCAATTAATCTACATCTACTTCTACATGGTATACTCTGCGAATCACATTTAAGTGACTGGCAAAGGGTTCATAGAGCCACCTTTAGACAATTTATCTCCCATTCCATTCTCGAATAGCGTGCGGGAAAAAAGAACATCCGAATCTCTCCGTTCGAGCTCTGATTTCTCGTATTTTATTCTGATGATCATTTCTACCAATGTAAGTGGGAGTCAACAATATATTTTCGCATTCGGAGGAGAATGTTGGCGATTGGAGTTTCGTAAGTAGCCCACGCCGCAGCTATAAACGCCGTTGTTGTAATGATTCTCATCACAGATCCTGTATCAGTCCCGTGATGCTGTCTCCCCTGGACCGTGACAATACAAAACGATCTGCCCTTCTTTGGACTCTTTCAATGTCCTCCTTTAAACTCACCTGATAAGCATCCCACACTGGGCAGCAATACTCCAAAAACGGGCGGACAAACGTAGTGTATGCAGTTTCTTTAGTAGTTCTGTTGCATCTTTTAAGGGTTCTGCCAATAAAACATTACTTGTTCTTTCCAATTTAAGTCTGAAATAATAGTCATTCCTAGGTATTTAGTGAAGTTTGCGGTCTTCAATTTTGATTGATGTATCTTGTAAACAAATTTTAACGGATTTCTTTTCGTACTCCTGTGGACGACTTCGCATTATTTAGAGTCAATTGCCAATTTTTACACCATAGCGATATCTTATTTCGATCGTTCTGCAGTTGGTTTTGATCTTCAGATGACTTTACTAGACGGTAAATGACGGCGTCATCTGCAAACAATCTAAGAGAGCTGCTTAGATTTTCTCCCAAATCGTTTATGTAAATAAGGAACAGCAGAGGACAAATAACGCTATCCTTGTTTTAGTCGATGCCTTACTATCGATTACTACATACTGTGTCCTCTCTGACAAGAAATCATCTATCCAGTCGCAAATTTGGGACAATATACCATAATCACGCAATTTGATTAAAAGCCGTTTGTGAGGTACGGTGTCAAAAGCCTTCTGGAAATCAAGAAATACGGTATCAGTTTGATAGCACTCATCACTTCGTGTGAGTAAAGAGTTACTGTGCTGCCTCTAATGTAGCATAGCTATGCCTACATGTAATTAGCTCAAGACGTAATTAAAGAGCTAGTTACTAATTCTTTGGCTTCCTAATGCATTAATAAAGCGTGAAGATACAATTTCTTGAATACTCTTGCCGTTTGTTGTCCAGATGCAACAATAATTGAATCGTTTATTTCAGAAACCAGTCAAGCACCAAGGTTTTCAATTCTGGTAAAACGCAAAGAACTGTATACCGTCAGATTACATGTTACGACGGTGACTTGAGTATTTTTTGCAGATAGTAATATATATTGCAAACTATTAAATATTTTTAGTTATTTAACATTGCTGTAAACGTAACCAAACAGAAATTCACTCAACTGTTTCTTTTTCTTTTTCTTTTGTGTGTGTGTGTGTGTGTGTGTGTGTGTGTGTGTGTGTAAACGAGATAAGCATACACAATCTTACTACAGTCATGATCACACCTTCCTGTAAACCACAGCGTCATCAGCAAACGGTCGCCGATTGCATCTCACTCCGTCCGCCAAATGATAAATATATAAATTAGTATATAAATAATAAATAGGGTAGAAACTTCTTTATTTTTAGATATCCCTATTGATGAGAATTTAAAATGGGAAAAATTGGTACTCTCAGTTCGGCCACATTTCTACATAGAACCATCGCAAATTCTCAAGAGAGACAAATGAGTAAGCCAGCAATTTTGCGTACTGTCATTTAGTTATGTCATATAGTATTATGTTATGGGGTAGCAGAGTCAGTCTTTATTGTTCAAAAATATACTGTAAGAATAAAATCTAGCATTCACGCACGATAATCTTGTAAACATCTGTTTAAGAATCTGAGCATTTTGACTACTGCTTCACTACTCATAAAGTCCCAGTTCACAAGGAGCAATGACAACAATTGTAAAATGATAAGAAATATCAAGGTTACCGTTAACCAAAAAAGGGGTACGCGATAATGCCACCAAACATTTCCTCTTCTATTCCGTAGAAGAATTTCTACTACTGTAATGTGTGAAATGTGGTAGGTAGGAATTACTAGCTCATATCTGTGTGTTGAAAAAGATCAAAATGTTTAGCATGTAGTCACATTTAAAAATTAGTTTGTGATGTGAATGTTAAGTGACTCGTTTCACATCATTATTATTTATCGTGCAAATGATCCATCGAGCATGACACTAACAAAAGTGAGCACGGTGCTGTGAAAACTGTGGCATCAAAACACATATCCATAAACTCACATCTAGAATACAGTACTTAAATTTTCTGCCCATTGGAGTTATTATGCAGATAAAAATTCTAACACGAGAGCAATTAAGATTTGTACGACAAAATTTAATCCCAATAACGTCAGTCGAAACCTGAATCACTTCTTATTACGATCGATATTTGGTGTAATGGTCGGCAAAGGTACGAATTTAACGCCAGTATATTTTTTCCGTAAACGTTAATCATGACATTGAAGTGTTACGTCGAGAAGAGCGCGAAGTTCAAGTAGCTGCTATTTACGACACTAGCAATTACGGACCGTTCCGATCACGTAACTGAAATTGAAGATAAGATAAATGACAAATATCGAACAGTCAACGGAGCGCCGGAGAAAGCAGGTCTTCAGACAGTCAAATTCTTAAGCAATGCAATAGCCCATGCACCTGTAATGGCCGTATTAACGAAGATTACGAGGTCTGTTCAAAAAATTACGCAACTTTTGCGCAAAATTTTTCTACGCTTACGTTTTACTAATTCTACATGGTCTCCTCCACAATTGATACACCACTCCCATCGCCGTTACTACATGCAGAAGCATCTTATTATTCCTCTTTCTGAATCACGTGAAATGCCCACTGCGAATTTTCTCACCTATCGTTGCAAATTTTCGTCTTTTCAACGGGGTTTTTAACTTATGAAATAGAATACGTCCGCAGGGGCCAGGACTAAAGAGTACGTGGGATTCGGTTCTTTGTGCAATAGTCGAGCACCAACAGGCATGAATGTGCAGGTGCGTTACGGTGATGCAAAGGCCATAAATTGTTCCCCATTGCTTCTCACATTTTCTCGCAGGCGTCACAACATGTCCTATCAGTACCATCGATTGACAGTTTGTCCCTGTGGTACGAATTCATGATGAACTGATCCTTCCAAGTCAAAGAAAACTAGCAGAACGGCTTTGACACTCGATCTTACCTGACGATCTATTTTTGGTCTCGGAGATCCTTTCCCGGCCGATTGAACCTGAGTTCAACACCATAACCGCAGACCAAGTCTCAACACTAGTTATGATTTCCCTAAGGAACATCTCGTTCTCACTTGTGCGAGTCAAAAACTCTTCACAGATTGTGAGGTAATGAACTTTCTGCTGTTCACTCATGAGCCGCAGGACGTACTAGACGGTAACACGTTGCATGCTGTTTCAGGGTTTCAGGCATAGTCCAATTGAAATCGAATAAAGTCTAGTATCCAAACCATCCGTCAGCTTTGAACAATGACGTCATACATTATGCATAGATGTTACGTCCGTGAGATTATTGATACAAGGAACGCAGTGCAATGAACAAATGAATGTACGAAGAACATTCTTTAAGCCGGAATAATCGAATGTGTATATGATTTGAATTAAAATACTTCAAATGAATTCGAAACATTACGTACATAAAAGAACAACAGAGAATATATTGTTAATGGGTAAATTATAGCGTGAAATGATGGAAATGTGGTACGAGAATAATTTTTAATGTGGTCTTCAGTCCGCAGACTGGTTTGATGCAGCTCTCCACGCTACTCTCTCCTATGCAAACATATTCATCTGAGAATACGAACAGCAACCTACATCCTTTTGAATCTTCTTACTGTATTGGTCCCTCGGTCTCCCTCTATGATTTTTTCCCCACACATTTCCTTCTAATGCTAAGTTGACGATTCCTTGATGTCTCAATGTGTCCAACCAACCTATTCCTTCTCTTAGTCAGGATATCCCCAATTCTGTTGAGCACCGCCTTCCTCATTAGTTACGTGATCTACCAATCTAATCTTCATCATTCGCCTGTAACACCACGTTTCGAAAGCTTGTATCATATTTTTGTCTTAACTCCTTATAGTCCACCTTTCACTCCCATACAATGCTACACTCCAGACAAATACTTTCAGTAAGGACTTCTTAACATTTAAACTAATATTGGATGTCAACAAATTTCGCTTCTTCAGAAATGCTTTTCTTCCCATAACCATTCTGCTTTTTATATTTTCTTTACTTCGGCCATCAGAAGTTATCTTGCTACCTAAATAACAAAACTCATCTACTACTTTTATTGTCTCATTGCCTATTCTAATTCCTTTAGCATCGCCTGATTTTCTGACACTACATTCCATTAGCTTTGTTTTACTCTTGTTAATGTTTATCTTATACCTTCCTTTCAAGACATTGTCCATCCCGTTTAATTACTCTTCCGGGTCTTTTGCTGTCCTTGACGGAATTAATATGTCGTCAGCAAACCGCAAGGTTTTTATTTCCTCACCCTGGACTTTAATTCCCCTCCAAACTTCTCCTTGCATCCCTTCATGGCTTGCTCAATGTATAGATTGAACAACATTGGGGAAAGATTACAACCCTGTCTTACTCCCTTCCCAACCACTGCGACCCTTTCATGACTTCGACTCTAATAACTGGTCTGGTTTTTGTACAATTTCAATATAACTCTTCGCTCCCTATATTTTGCCCCTGCTACCTCCAGAATCTGAAAAAGTATATTCCAGTCAACATTGTCAAAAGCTTTCTCCAGATCTACAAACGCTAAAAACGTAGTTTCCCTTTCCTTAAGTCGTAAAGTGAGTATTGTCTCGCGTGTTCCAGCATTTCTCCTAAATCCAAATTGATCTTCCCCAAAGTCGGATTCCACCAGGTTTTCCATTCGTCTGTAAATAATTCGTGTTAGTATTTTGCAACCATGGTTGCAAAATATGAGAATAATTATCACGCTGTATAAATAAAGTTCAGAGACCTTAACGGGACCAACGTGGGAAATTGTGGATTTTGGTCGGGGACATACTAAATTTAAACACACAAGATTGTTGAAAACATAAAGGATATTAACTATCACGCGTTATAAATAATATTCACATAACTTGACGGGAGCACTACGGGAAAGTGGGAGTTTTGGGCGGGAACATACTAAATTGAAAGATAAAAAATAGTTGAACATACAATTCTGAACTAAACAACTTCACCTATATAGCTACCGATACCAGCTCTTCGTATTTTTGATTCTGATACATTTAATGGGTATCAACATCTAGACTTGACCTATGTAGGTGAAGTCTAGTTACCAATATCAGCTCTTCGTATTTTTGATTCACATAAATTTAGTAGGTATCATGTTTTTGTTTCATTCGTAGTTAGTGGGTATCGGCATATATCTGAAAAAATTCGAAGAGCTGGTATCGGTAACTACACTCGACCTATATAGGTCAGATCTAGGTGCCAATACCCATTACATAATTCTGAACTAAAAATATGAAGAACTGGAGTCGCACGTGTTTTATATTTTTAAATACAACAAAAAACGTCTCGGGATGTGAAGAGATCCATATTTAAGCCGTTTACACAGGGACCAGTTACTTGTTTAAGAAAAATCTCACAAGAGAGAAATACCATGTTTTACGCCAGTGAAAGAAATAGAGATATATTAAGTTTTTACGTCAAAAATTATGAACACCCAAACATTTTGCTAAGTCAAGTTTTCTTAAATTATTATTTAGAAAATTATGAGATGCAAACATACATGTAACCACCCATAAAATATTATCTTTGTCATAGTATTACTATAATGGACGACTAGTAATAAGCATAAATGTAATTGTCTGTGATAGAATGACGTAAGCTATGACGCCTTTGGTCAAAGCCGACGGGTTGTATCGAACACTAGACTTGACCCGAAATCTTCTGCAATCTCTCGACCAGACAGTCTTAGATTGCCACGCATGATTTCGTTGAAGTTAGTAACATGTGTGCCGTCGGTAGAGGTCGATCGGTGTGTGGCGTATCCAGAAATGTGGTCTGGAAGGAGGTGAGCTCCTTGAAATTTTGTGCTACCGTTCTGTCTCCAAATTTTCTAGAGTACCGTATACGAACGTGTTTTCTTAAACTACGATTTTCGAGAACTCTGAATCTGAATTCTCAGTCTTCAACTTTTTATTTGCTGATATAATACAAGAAGGTAGATTTGGCTTCGAATTTTCCTGCAGCACTGTGAATAACTAGACTAATTGATTTGGCGCGCAACCAGTGGCGGCGCTAGGCGTCGGCGACGTCGGCCACCGCCGACGGCCTCGCGCCTGTGGGGGCCTCGCAAAGCATTGTTAAAATTTTAGTTTTTTTGTTTCTTCTTTTTTTAATTTTTTTATTTGATGTTTAACGACGCTTTCCAACTGCTACGTTATATAGCGACGACCTTCATCTAATTTACACTAGCTTAACCAATGGACGAAGGCAACATTCGCACCTAAGGGTGGGATTCGACCCCCGGCGAGAACGATCTTGCTCACCGTGGTATGATGTCTTAGTGCGCTCGGCCATTTCCGTATGAGTGCAGTAGTGATGCAATTTTTAGTTTAATACTTACATAACAATTTCTTCAGTACATTTTAGAAAACGATTTGGAAGAAGTATATCCAAATGTTTATATAACAATCAGAATCATCCCCCGTTCCAGTCAGTACAGCTTCGGCCAAGAGAAGCGTCACAAAGTTAAAATTGATTAAGACTAACTTGAAAAGCAAAATGATCCATGAAGGACTACCTGCGTTGTCAGTACTATCAACTGAAGCCGAAATAGTGGCTAGTATTAAGATGTGGTCTTAAAAAATTCTGTGAGACAAGAAGGTAAAAAATTCCTCTAATTTGAGTTTGTTTATTGTAATTTTTGACATTGCAATAATACTCGTATATTATACTAATAGAATTTTAGTATAATGATTATTGATGTGTAATTCAGCTCATTTAACATTTTCTTCATTAATGAAAAAATGAAAGGGGCCTCGCAATGCCGAGTTCGCCGACGTCCAGTGTTCGTCTAGCGCCGCCACTGCGCGCAACAGAAGCTATACTTCATTGAAAAAACGCCCGGTAAGATTCAGACCAATGTTTGAATAGGCTAATCCAATGAGTCAACGATGTAGTGTTTCTTATGTGGACAAAGATACTGTAAGTTAAGATTCCAATATGTTACTGGAGTGTGGGTTATTGAATACTGCCAGTAATTTTGTCATAAATACAGGAGTTGTTTCATAAGTTCTCTAAATTTCCATGAAAGAATGGATTTTCTTTATCTTTATGATTAGCACGATTGATTATTGAAAGTATCGTATAAAGAATTTCAACAATATACAGCGTACAGTTCATTATTGGCAGTCGTCTCAATTGGCCAGTGTGACGACTGCAGTGGAAATGGAGAAGACCGAGTTTCGTGCTGACATAAACATTTTCATTTGACGGGATGGGCCGCGACAGAGCAGCCGAGCGCATTGAGGCTCTATGTTCCGATGCACGAGGCTGTTCCCCGTCGGGGGTTCGAATCCCCTCTCGAGCATGGATGTTTGTGCTGTCTTTAGTATAAGTTAGTTCATAATAGTTTGTAAGTTTAGGGACTGAAAACCCCGCAGTTAAGTCCCATAAGCTTAACAAACATTTGAACATCTTTTGACGGGATGGACTGCTGCACAAACTCTGCGCCATCACTGAAGATGAAGCTTACTACTGAAACTGATCAGAAAAAAAAAAAAAAAAAAAAAAAAAAAAAAAAAAAAAAATTACAGCGCCTAAACTGCTGAGCCGTTTGTTCGGTTTCGAACCCTACAACTGTACAACGTCCTTCTTTTGTATCGCTCTCTTCTTCCGTTTGAGAAACCAAACGAATATTTTGGCAACACTGACACTGGCAAAGCTGCTTAATTTGCATGCACAACGACTTGATTGAGTAACCTGAATGCCAATTAAATGAAAAAACGAAGCAATTTTTCTTAACAATTACTTTTCAGTACACCTATCCTACGGTACTTCAACCGGTGAATTATCACAGTTAAAAAATTAAAATAAATGACGCTCCTCCTCTAGCTTATAGTAGCATTTATGAATTCGCAAATATATTTTGTTTTTAATTCCTAGATGGTTAATTTTATTATCTTCGGCTACACCCATAATTGTACGAATTCGGCTAAATTCGTGTGTTACCGATATGACGATGTGGGGAAGTCAAATGAAAACGAGATGCCTTAGAGGAAAAGTGTAAGTAAAATCAAACGTGTTTTTATTATTTGAAAAGAATCACCATAACTGTTAACACATTTATCCGATTGTGAGACAAGACGGCTAAGGCCTTCGTGACAAATGTTTGTGGTTGGCTACGGTACCGTGTTGTTATACTCAGATATTAACGGCCACGTATTAGTATGAGGACACCTATACCCGTGGGCAAGAGCGGAACGACCTCCGTCCTCCAAGACCTCACCATAAGAGGAAAAATTAGTTTCGGCAGTGATTTTCTTTCAACAAAATGATTTAAAGCCATTATTTTATTTAGATGATTAAGATTTTAATAGAGTCGAAACTGGAACTTTTTATAGCAGCATAAAAGTCGGCATTCGTTCTCCAAAATAATAAAAATACCTCCAGGTCTTACCCAACCCTTCGGTACTGCCCCCCCCCCCTCCTCCCAGCCCCTCCATCAGAAAATGTTATACGGGCGCCCTTGTTCCTGAATAATGGAAAGAGATCGGGAATGTGTGGAGGCGATGTAATGGGATCCTAGTGAAATTTTTGCACACTAGTCGAAACAACTTGGGCATGTGAGCAGGCATTATCCTGCAAGGGAATGACGCCGTCAAATAAATTTACTCTTTGACCGAGCACCAGAATCCCAACGGGAAAGAGAGCTACCGTAACAATTACGGCGATTACTTTTGAAATAACAAACTGTTTTTCCCATCTGTCTAATTTTCATTTGACTCACTTAGTGACGTATTAAGTCAGTAATCAAAGAGCAAGTTTCGAATATTGTTCAATACATCATGTTCATTGTAGACATGATTTTCTACGCAAAATGTGTTAATGAATCCGACCAAAGATTAAAATGTTGTATTTCTGCAATCTATGTTAAATTTCAGTCAGGGAGCTGAATAAAAAGGTAGACAGAAAATCCAGGTTACATAACGTATAGACGTAGGTATTCGTTATGACGGTAGTATAATCATAATATGTCGTTACAGAAAATTTAATGGAAAACGATTAACATTGACAGTAATAAGTAAAATGTGTGATAAATGTTGTTTCGCTTATTCTGTAACAATACAGTAAAATTCGTCTTCTTTCTACCCTCCAGTATGTAAAATTTTCTGCTTTGGACGAAAATCAGAGAAATCATAACTGGAGTTTCGAGTTCGAGCGATGCCTGTCCTCTACCGGCAGACACTCACCTAAATCTGTGGCGCGGCTGATTTTCAGAAGTTCTTTGGGCGCGACATTCGAATCATTTTCAAGGCACGACTACTACTCCTCAGAACAGATTTATATATGGATATCGCGAATGTCGTTTAGGAAATCCCTTTCAGACAACAATGCAATATGTCGGATATGCTACAAGAAAAATCTGCAGTGTTTTAAAGTAATTCTACTGTCGTAAATTAAGGCAATTTTTTGTGGGAAAAGCTTTAAAGAACATCATAAGTGCTGTTCATACAGCGTCAAGAATAAAGGGTGACGTAACCTAGATTTAAAAACAATAACTTAGGCACACTAAGCACTTTCAAAAAGATAATGAATGTATATACGAAATAATAATTGATGACTTTGCAAAACATCTACTAACAGTTAATATACGGTACGAATCTACACTACTTCTTGACATTAAATAATTCTTGGTTAGCACTGATCACAAAACAGTTAATAAATACGTTTTACGGTAGCGTTACTGGACACAGCTGTAACTAGCAGTAGGCCTAGCTCCCTAAAAACGTTTTTGTCAACACTAACAATGAGGTCGTAAATCAGCCACTACATCTACGAAGCAAAAATAATGTACTCTCCTCAATCTCCTGCTACGCTTGTAGTATTATTCTACTACCACAGTCGTTTTCAGTTTTCTACAGTATTGTCGACTACTAGATTGGTCCCTACAAGGAACTAAAAGCACAGTTTCCCTGCTGTTAGGTTTTGTTTCCAGACGAAGCTGTGCTCCGTATGTGTACAAGACACAAACCGGCTACATGACCTACACAACGCTACTCAGCTGTCAGTCAATTAGATGACTGAGATTCAGCGATAACTTTTGCACATAATTCGAACAGCCAAAGCTATTTAAGCAACTGAAGTGGTTATTGTGGCTCATCACTCACTCACACACACACACACACACACACACACACACACACACACGGCGAAAGCTTCTGCAAGAAGTGAGTGATTGTACTTACCGCAACTCTCTGCATGCGAGGAAAGTGTACCATAGAGCGAACATGCTGGTCGTTGTGGTCTCTGGTGCGTTTCTTACAGCTGTTGCGCGAATGTAGAAGGTACGATGTTCACTTCGTACACTTTTTTGGCGGCGTAGCAGGACGGCTGCAGTGCAGAAACTTCGGGAGAGGGCTGCCAAGGCTCGATCACGTCTAGAGGACAGGAGGACCAATAACGTACGCTTACTGGGAACGAAAGATAGGCCGAGATAAGATGTGTGCCACCCAATTATTCGCGTCTCACGCTGAATCTGAGGCCGATGTGTCCAGGTACTTGTTGCTTGTGACTGCAGCGCAGTGAGAATGTGTGTTTTGCGAATGAGTGAGCAAGTTGAGCAGAATGTTGTAGCTGCGGCTGTCTTCAGCGTGACATTACTGGAGCCAGCTAGTATATTGATCAGCTGCCGACCTACTGGCCGGCATGCGTAGCGCACGAACTTTTCCCCCGACCTCTTCAACCCCCTAACAGCCCGTGCGCTGTGCTTTTGACTAGATGTACTACGATACTGTTACTTTTCGGGAAATAATAAACCTCATTCGACAAAATAATTGCTAGATATACGAAATCGTCGAGTAAACCATGTTTTTTTGTGAATTTTTTGCTTTTAAATAAGTTACGCACTCCAGTAATGACTAACACCATCTTCCTCTCCAACTTTAGCGAGAAACGAATCTAAAAATCAGAGTTTCCATCTTTCAATGAATAATAATAATGTTAGAGGTTGAGAAATATATTCGGTTAAAGCGCAGAGGAGAAAAGGGTTATCATATCGATATGTATTGCTTAGCGCTGGGCGGTTCAGTCATAAAGAGAAAGAAGCTGAATATATTAGTTATTAATGGGAATACCAGTAATGAGAGTTGTATTTGTAAAACTTCATTATAGTTGACGATCAGTTGGTGGTCATTCACAATGAAGTTTCACGATAATTTGACCTCCGTAAAAGCCCACCTCGTCATAAATCTCCAGTTGTATTTAGTAAGTTACTTCTAACATCGAAATTAAAACAGGAGTTCCACAGATCCCGTCAAGGATACAGATGCAGTTAAAACTATATTCTCCTGAATCGAGAAAGCGCGCTTGTAGAACACTTCGCAGAGCTTTGTCGTTTAACGTAAACAGGAGAAGTGAATATTTTTCGTCAGTATGGGATTCTAACTACAGCAATATAATTTAAATACTAGAAAACGTGTAATAAAAGATAGCGCATTTAGAAAGTTCGTAACCAGCTCCAAACGAACCAGATGCGCACCAATGGAAGGATCGAGGGATGGAATTCGCTCTGACGGAGTGGATGGGACAAAATAGTGGGGTATTTCACTCCGTGTGAAAATACTGAACATGTTTTATCAATTTTAATGACTGTCAAGGTTATTTCTACTACGTTATCAAGAACATTTGCAAAAGTTGAAATATTCTAGACAATAGGTGCGGTAGTTAAAGATTTTTGGAATCGAATGTTTAATCGTATTGTGATTACGATTTTCATTGTTATTGTAATTTCAAGAACAAAAAAACTTACCATTGGTTTAGCGGCAACACCATACAGCAGTAGATAATTTTTGACGCAAAATATAGAACTTAATTCCTCTTTTGTCAATGAACTAAAGCTTCTTTGACTATATACCGGTAACTCCAGGAAGAGAGTAAAACCATTAAATATGATTAATTTGTCGTTCATGTATCGAAGCTCTTTGTACAATCCTGCGGTCTTGCCTGGGATGAACTTATGTTATTGGAAAGCGCAGTATTTCGCGACAGAAGAATGAACTTTCTCAAAATGCGTTCCTGTTTATTTCAGGCGCTTCGAAAATTTTTGCGAAGCGAGCATGAATTCTAACGAACGAGATATCTGACTATAAACTCAGAGCCAGATAAGAACTTTATAAAAATAATTTCACATCACTGCCACTTACCAAAGACCAAACAGCCATCAGTTACAGAAGTGCAATACACAAGAGCGGTTTTCTGGGGGGGGAGGGGGCAGACCTAAAGGTATGGAGTATTTTTAATATTTTGGAGGACGAATGTAGACTTTTAAGTAGGCATAAAGTTCTTGTTCCGACCCAACGGAAAACTTAGTCCTGTTTCTAAAATTTTTACTAGCCTATTAAATTATTTTGTTAAAAGAAAGTCACTTCTCTAAACTACATTTTTTTCCTTACCTTGAGAGCTCTTGTAGAGGAGAGGAAAGGGGGTTTCAGGAGCATCCCTTGCCTGCAGGTGAGGAAAATCGTGCCAAATCGAACATTCATTGCTGTATGATAGAAAAAACCAATGAGATTACTTTCAGAAATATATTTCTTTGCTCAAAAAATGTTCAAATGTTTGTAAATCTAAGGGACTTAACTACATTGGACATCAGTCCCTAGGCTTACAAACTACTTACACTACGGTAACTTAAAATAACTTATGCTAAGGACAACACAAACACCCATGCCCAAGGGAGGAGTTGAACTCCCAACCGTGAACGGCCGCGCACACTGCAGCTGGGCGCCTTAGTGTGCACAGCTATTCTGCCGTGCCTTTGCTCCAAATATCCTATTGTTCCAAAAACAAATGTAATCCCAACTGACTCTCAAACCCCAGCTTCCACCAAGGATGTATTTGTTTATATATTTTTGGTATGTGTGGGGAGAGAGAGAGGGCTTATCTTAATGTTCAAGCCCCAGTTGGAGCTCTTTTATCACATTGCCATGTACCTAAGATTTGACTTTAAAGAACAAAAATCTTACAGTAATAGGGAATAAAGGATACTAAAAGAAAAGGAGAAAAATCTCTGTCCCATCCCCACCTCCAAGATATTTTTCTGAAACTGTGCTGTAATACAGGTTGGATTTAATATGACACACCCTTAATTCAGTTAGGTAAGAATAGAAGGAACTCTTAGAGGCCTTGGTCTCCTTTACCTTAGAATGAATTTCACTCATGATCCACCTCTAAAGGCATCCTAACACATTCATCCAAACACAAATAGATCATGTGTATTAGTATGCCAAAGTGGAAACAAGGTATAAACAGAGCCAGGAACATAGCAGAATGATCATCAAATGTGATGTAGATGACTTCCAGCCACTGCCACAAAACTACATTGTTGCAGTTGCTCTGAATTTTAATGAGAGTTAGTGATAGAGAAGCTGCATTTTGGTTGCAAAGTATTTTAATTTTTGTATTGGAATTTCTAATTAATAGGCTTCTCCACCAGTGCTGGTCCTTGAATTTGGATTAATTTTATTAATTGAAATTCTGTTAATATGTTAAAGGACTCTATTTGTAGCACATCCTGGTTATGGCATCTAAACAGCTGCTATTATTCACCATCTTCAAGAGCACTCAGATAAATGTTTTGAGAGGGGATGATGTAGGGATATGGAGTATTTTTAGAATTTTGGGAGACAAATGGTAACCTTTAAGTAGTCAACAAAAAGTTTTAGCTTCAATCACTAGGTCAACTTTTAGTTTACGATTGTAGTTAATATTTCTTTATAAGAGAAGCTGATATAGACGGATACATGTTGAATGAATAATGAGGATTGAACAAATTCTCATCAATATCCTTATTCAAAGACCTTCATATTACTTCCATGAAATTAATTAGAGAAGGATGGGATAATCAGATGAATAGGAAGTGGGTACAGTACAAGGGCAGATATTGTAGTGAGGAGTAGATGGTCAGGGGGGAACAAGGGGACTGACAAATGGAAGATCAAAGTAAAAACATACCCAAGCAAAGATGAGCACTGCAGCTAGTGTAAAGATAAAATCAATGAATAGGTTATCAATAATCAAAGCACAGTAGCCTGAGATGGCAATCATGTGTCTTTGAGTTGTGCCTATGTTGTTGTGCTAATGCATGTGTTCTCTCTTTTTTAAAAGAAAAAAAAAATCTGTGGTCAAAAATTGAAGTTGTATGAATTTAACTGTCTTTTCTACATGCCTGACTGTGACTCAGCAATCATCTTTATGGTGAGTTATAACATATCTTCATTATTATTAATTTAAGTTCACACCAAAGAAATTTAAAACTCAATAACAGAGGATATGTAGCAAGTCACCTTACAGACAATCGCTAAGCTGCAAATAGGCTCATAGAATAGACAATCACACTCACACAACTTGAAATTTCCAGCCACAGCCTTCATCAGACATAGATATTCATACATTCACACAATTACTCAGACATAACTCTGATTACTTAGTTGTGGAGGTGGAATTCAGAAAAAGTAGCAAGGTCTTTTGGGAGGCAGGAAGTCTCTAGGGTAGTAATTTTAATCCATATGGTTAGCGTCATTGTACTAACAGCAACATTTCTGTTTGATATACTATGGACTATGTAGAGTTCACATATTTGTAAATTACTGCATGCTGCTTTAAAATCATTTGAAGTGCCTATTACAATTTTAGTTTTATTGTACAACTATTGTAGGATATGTGGGATATGTGATTCCATACTATTAGTTGCGCAGATAAAGTGTTAAAATATTTATTTTGCATTCAGATGACTAACATTTTCACACTTGTATTAAATTCACTAATTTAAAAGCATAGTAACTTTCAGCTAAGTTACTACTACAGGGTGTGAATACAACAGTGGATAACCAGCCCCTATAAAGACTCTTAAGTTGCTGAAAATGTTAAATGGCTGCGTGTCTGGCTTGGGGTCATAACAGATGTGACTGTAGGGTTCTACATCTACATCTACATACATACTCCACACGCCACTTCATGGTGTATGGCAAAGGGTACTTTCCATACCAATGGCACTTTATCCTTTTCAAGTCACGTATGGTTCGTAGGCAAAATGATTGCCTGTATGCCTCTGTGTAAGCCCTAATCTCTCTAATCACTTTGTGAGATCTATACAGGAGGAAGCAATACATTGACTGACTCTTCATGAGAAAAATGCTCTCGGAACTTTAATAGAAGCCAATACTGAAATACAGAACATCTCTCCTGCAGCGTCTGCATCTGGAGTTTCCTAATCATCCCTGTGCCACTTTTGACCATACTAAATGAGCCCATAATGAAATGTGCTGCCCACCATTGCATCTTCTCTATGTCCTCTATTAACTCTACCTGGTACAGACCCCGCACTGATAAGCAATACTCAAGTGCTGGCTGAGGAGTTTTGTAACCTACTTCTTTTATTGATGGACTACATTTCCTGAGGTTTCATCTAATGAATCTCAGTCTGGCATCTGCCTAACCCATGACTTCTTTCAGTGTTTTTCCTGCTATTATGTAGTTATATAATAAAGAATGTTTCTTTCTATGTAAATGTAGCACTTTAAACTTGTTTATATTGAGATTCAACTGCCATTACCTACACCAAACACCAACACAGTGTATATCATCCTGCATTTCATTACCCTTTTCTAGTGTTGTGACTTCACAATAAATTACAGCATCATCTGCAAAAAGCCTAATTGAATCATTGGACTTCTGATGTTAAGTATGAGGCCATTTATAAATATATTGTGAAAAGGTACAGTCCTGTAACACTCCCCTGCAGTGCAAGAGGCATTCAACAACTTGAGAGCAATGCTTTGTGTTCCAACTTGGCAGAAAGTCCTAAGAAAATTTTGTCCTACGTCAGATTGGTAAATGGACCAAAACCAGATATTCAGACACTCTGTGACCATATTGATGTTGAAACCGAGGGTGACATACAAAAGGCCAAAATAATAAATGTGTTTTTCCAAAGGAAAAGATTGCATTCTATTAACTCCCCTAAACCATAGCATGATAGATAAAATGGCAGATATTGAAATAAGTATCAGATGGATGGAAAAGCAATTGAACTCACTCAACACAGGAAAAGCCACAAGGATACCAATTTGATTTTACACAGAGTATGCGAAGGCACTTGCCACTTTTATAGCAACGTGTACCAAAGGTCTCTAGATGTATGGCATGTTCAAAGTATTGTAAGAGTGTGCAGGTCATTCCCATTGCTCAGATGTGCTAAACTATAGGCCTATATCTCTGACATTGGTCAATTGCAGAATTTAGGAACACGTTTTATGTTTGAGTGTTACGTAATTTATGGAGACCGTAAATCTCCTTTGTAACAATCAACATGGTTTTTGAAAGCAACAATCATGTGAAACTGTCTACAAGATCCGGAGGTCAGTAGAAACAGGGCACCAGGTAGATGCTGCGTTAATTGACTTCCACAAGTCATTCAATGCTGTTCTTCACCACTGCCTGATGAACAAATTCCAAACATTCAAACATTACAAACATTTGGAATATTGGACCAACTGTTTGATTGGATTGAGGTGTTCCTAGCTAACAGAGCACAACATTTCATTCTCAATGGAGAGAAGTTTTCAGATGTTAAAGTGACTCAGGCATGCCCCAGGGGATTGTTATAGGACTATGTTTTTCACAGCCTACATAAATGACTTCATACATAACCTCGGAAGTTCAATGAGGCTTTTTGTGGATGATGCTTTAGTTTATTGAGAAGTCACAACAATGGAAGAGAGTAGCAAAATGCAGAATGATCTGCAGTGTATTGATGATTGGTGTAGGAAATGGCAACTGTACCTCAGCATAAACAACTGCTGCATTTACATAGAAAGAAAGATCCTTTATTATATAAATATGCAATAGCAGCAAAAAAAAAAAAAAAAAAAAAAAAACTGGAAGCAGTTACTTCCATAAAATATCTGGGAGTAGACATAAGGAGCGATATGAAAGGGAATGACCATATAAAAATAGTTCTGGGTAAGGAATGTGCCAGACTGAGATTCATTAAAAGAATATTCAGGGAGTGTAGACTGTCAACAAATGAAGTAGGTTACAAAACTCCTGTTCAGCTGTTTGCTTGAGTATTGCTATTCAGTGTGGAATCTGTACCAGGTACGGTTAATAGAAGGCATAGATAAAATCGAACAGAGAACAGCATGCTTCATTACAGGCTCATTTAGTAAGCATGAAAGTGTCACAGAGATAATTAAGAAACTCCAGTGGCAAACACTGCAAGAGAGGCAGTCTGTATCATGGTACGCACTTATATTAAAGTTCCAAGACCAAATGTTTCATGAAGAGTCAACTAATATAGTGCTTGTGATTCTTCAATTTCTCTCAGCATATTTGTTACTCAAACAGTCCATGGGTGTACTGCCAGTTCATAGTGTCCAACACACACAATATTTTGGCGATCAGAAATGTCGCCATCGTCAGGTGCACTGACATACTGAGGTCCTGAGGGTGGGCGGCGGGTGTCTTATGTCCCCCCCCCCCCCCCCCCCATGAGACATTAATTTTGTGGTACGCACCCATGGTCACACATCAGTGGTCATTGAGATGCTGGTGTCAGCGTATGTGGGCAAGTTGATGTACTTGCCTCACCTCTAGTCGCCAGATCATTTAGTTTGCTGAATGTCCTCTTCTTAATTAGTCTCAGTGCTAGTTCCCAAGCCTTGCTCAGATTGTACCCAGCTGCAGTCTTGGTTGATGAGACCTTCCCTGTTGCAGACCTCAATGGCCTCTCTAAAATGCTGTCCCATTATCTAGAAGTCTGTGTCAAGATCCTGGTATGTTCTTAATCTATCTCATGGTTTTCAGACAAACAGTGCTCTGCAACCACCGATTGTGAGGATACTTAAGTGAAGTGTGCCTCTGATGTCCACGGCAACGATCATCGATGGTGTGCACGGTCTGTCCAATATAAGACTTCCCACACTGATATGGAATCTAGTATATGCTGGCTTTCCGCAAACTGAGATCATCTTTGACACTTCCCAATAAGGTTCGCGTTTTATTGGATGGGCAAAAGACAGTTTTTACTCAGTGTTTCTTTAATATGTATCCTATTTTTCCCACTACTGAGCCATTGTACAGTATAAAGGCCACGGTTTCCTCTTCCTCCGTGACTTCTTCATTCATGGGTTTTGAAAAAGGAAATCGTGTGAAACCCAGATTGCGCTATTCGTCCACGAGACTCAGAGGGCCATAGAACACAGGTTCTCAGGTAGATTCTGTGTTTCTTGACTTTCACAAGGCGTTTGATACAGTTCCCCACAGATGTTTAATGGACAAAGTAAGAGCATATGGTCTATCAGACTGTAACGTATCTGCTATGTTAGATGCTCCTTAAAAAAAAAACCAGTTGCCAACATTACAAACATGAAATATCGTACACCTAAAATAAAACTTCGCTACTGGACATGTATAATATCACATTTTCACGTTCAGTTTAACATACTATTAATAAAATGCTTTTAAGAAACAGTATGTTGATTTAAACATAACTTTGGCTGTCCTTTTACGGAATTTTCAATTTTTAATACTTTCATAAATAATAGCTGTAAACACTAAAAATGCATTACACTTAGTTTCAGAAATTGCTGAACCTATAAAGATACTAATTTGTATAAAAACAACAATATTGCATGTTATAACTATTGCACAACATGATTACATATATACTTTGTATTTAAATAAATTAGGGCAGACCATGTTTTATATATCACTGGATCCTAAATTAAAGACTGATCATTTTTCATGCACTAAAATTAATAATCCATTTGGTACTAAGAAACTATCTTCGAAATTAACAAAACTACAACAACCGTATACAAATCCGTATATATAGAAAATTAGACCACAAACGGAAATACATTAAAATTCCATGTCTCAATAATAGTACGTCTACACAATATTGGCAAAACAAATATGTGTGCACTTCAAAAACACAAATAATGTAAATAATTTGAGCACTGTAAACACTAGTCAAAGGATGACTTTAAATTTGTGTACCACATTAAATACAAATTTCATGAAACACATACATACATTGAGATAAATAGTTAAAGCTTAAATGTAATATTTTAATTTCTGTATTTTCGCATATTTAAAGTAAAAGAATATTGGTTAATTGTGAATTATAAAACATTGTCATTAGCCTTATTACGCGGTTATGCTGCAAACATTTGAGTGCGGGCCATGCTCTGGCACTCGTTTAGTAGTCACAAAGCTCTAAACATCTACGTTATCTGAGGCTAAATGTTTCTAACATTATAATGTTGCACAACTAAATAAATTTGTTTCCATTACAATGGAACTATCATCAAGAATGTCTGTGATTATTTACTTGAATCTCCTGAAGCGTATTCTACTATTTTGCTGAATGCTGAGCAACAACAACGCAAATGTCCATATTCAAGAACCAAGAGAAGTAAAATATTTATGTTCGATCTTCCCCATCAAAAGTGAAGTGGATTGCTATAAATGTGACTGTTGAAATGAAATTTGTATCTGGTATTTAGGAAACTTCAATTTAAACAGTTAAATGCATGTTCCAGAAGAGATGGTGTTGCTAGAAGACCAATTGTGTGATTGGATTGAGGAGTTCCTAGATAACAGAATGCAGCATGTCATTCTCAATGTAGAGAAGTCTTCCGAAGTAAGAGTGATGTCAGGTGAGCCACAGGGGAGTGTCGTGGGTCTGTTGCTGTTCACAATATATATAAATGGCCTTGCGGATAAAATCGGAAGTTCACTGAGGCTTTTTGCGGATGATGCTGTAGTATATAGAGAGATTGTAACAATGGAAAATTGTATTGAAATGCAGGAGGATCTGCATGGAATTGACACATGGTGCAGGGAATGGCAATTGAATCTCAATGTAGACAAGTGTAATGTGCTGTGAATACATAGAAAGAAAGATCCTTTATCATTTAGCTACACTATAGCAGGTCAGCAACTGGAAGCAGTTAATTACATAAATTATCTGGGTGTAGGCATTAGGAGTGATTTAAAATGGAACAACCACATAAAATCAGTTGCCAGTAAAGCAGATGCCAGACTTAGATTCATTGGAAGAATCCTAAGGAAATGCAGTCAGAAAACAAAGGCAGTAGGTTACAGTACACTTGTTCGCCCAGTTCGCAGTGCGCTTCATTACAGTATCTTTTGGTAATCGAGAAAGTGTTACAGAGATGATTGATAAACTCCAGTAGAAGACTCTGCAGGAGAGATGCTCTGTTGCTCAGTATTGGCTTTTATTGAAGTTTCAAGAACATACCTTTACCGAGGAGTCTAGCAGTATATTGCACCCTCCTGTGTATATCTTGCAAAGAGATCATGAAGATAAAATCAGAGAGATTAGAGCCCACACAGAGGCATACCGACAATCTTTCTTTATGCGAACAATACGTGACTGGAATAGGAGGGAGAACTGATAGTGGTACTCAAGGTACCCTACGCCACACACCATCGGGTGGCTTGAGGAGTATGGATGTAGATGTAGAATAGAAAGAAGTGACAATGGTATGCAACGTACCCTTCGCCACACACCATGAAGTGACTTGCGGAGTATGAATGTAGATGTAGACACAGCTTTGGATAATTTAGGAAACAAATTAATGAAGGGACGCAAAAATCACTCCCCCCCCCTCCCCCCTATTATCTGCCTCAAATTTAAGATTGCTTCTCAGGCTCCTTTATCTGCCACAAAACCTTCTTGTTATGCATAAACTTGAGACTGCGAGATTTTATTTAGGTATTGATTCGTTTTGGACAGGAGGACTTTGTTAGCAGGTTATATGAATGCTATAGTTCTATAATTGGAGCAATCCCTAACTCATCCTCTTTTTGTGATGAGGTTTGGTTTGGTTGGTTGTTTGGGACAGGGAACAAAATGCTAAGGTCATCAGTCCCCTGGTAGGTAGGGGAAGGAGTGAGGATGGGATAGGATGAAAAGGGAAAGGAAATGCAGTCAAGGGAGAAAAGAATGAAGAAAGACTGCATTAGCTTGAGGCCCCATACTCGCCACGCTTGTATTCACAAAAGAGCTGTACACCCCTTGGGTGGGGGTTTTGTGATGAGGAATTAGGAAAGATGAAATTAATATATTAATATTTTTGAAAGGATAGGTTTCTACTCACCACAGACACGACTCAATGAGTCAGAGAAAGGCACACATAACAGATTACAAATCTACTAAAGCCATTACTGCCTTCATCAGAAATAAAAGCAAAATCTCTCTCAAACACACTGACATAAACATGAGTGCTGACTCCAGCCACTGTGACTAGACTGCAGGATTTGGCTGGCCCAAAGTAAAAGCAACCAGTGGTAGGGTTGAGGAGGCAGCTTGGAGATGTAAGCGTGAGGGGAGAGGAGAGATGTAAGGTGGGGGTGGGGGACTACACCAGCACTGTCTGATGGAGTGTGCTCTGATTTGCTGTTGGAGGCAGAGGGACATGAAGTAAGGAAAGGGGAAGGACTGAAGTGTGTGGCAGAATGGAAGATTTATGAGAGGGTAGAGTGTAGGCAGAGGAGGGGAGGGTGGTGGGGGCACGAATTAATGAAAGTTTAGGCACGGGGAATTGCAGGAGAATTTTTGTGTCTCGTTTCCACCGGTTGTCGTAGGTGTCGGTGGCTGAGTAGAAAGAGACCGACACAGGAATAAAGGATGCACGCATGTGCAGGTACAGAGGTGACTAGCCAGTGGGACAGCAGAAACTAGAACACTAGGCTAAATTAGATCAAGATATATATTTTGTGGAGTCTTGGTAATACTTAACTTTTACATAGTTCTTGACTGCAGACTGTTGATACATAGTTTAGATAGAGGCCTGCCTACTGATGATTCCTAGTGCCTATCCAATAGCCAAGTCTTAACGGGTGCCTATCTGAGTCCCAAGTGGCCGATGCAGCAGTTGTGGCCATGAGCAGAGTTGCAGCAGAGGGCGCTTGTGGCTGACGTCGTAAGAACGCCGCGCCGTGCGTGCATGGCGGCGCGCGGCGAAAGTACATGGTGCACACTTCATATTTGTGCGACACCACAAGAATTCTCTCAGAGGGGGCACCATAACTATCCACAATAGGATGTCCAGGGAGCATTTAGAAGGTGGAGGTGTGGGGTGTAGGAGGGGTGAGGAGAGAGATAGACTTCTGGTAGGAGTCCGGAGATGGGCCTAAGGATTTAAGGAGGGACTGAAGATCCTATTGGATTTTTGTAATGGGATCATTGTGGCAGGGTACATAAGTGGAAGAATCTGACAGTTGGCAGAGACCCTTTGCCACTTGGTCCTTGCAGCCTAAAAAGTTTGTCAGCAGGTAAGACCACAAAGTCTGGATCAGTTTATAAGTGGTGGATTTCATTTCTTTCTGAACGTTTGAGGTTGGTTTCTATATTGAGGGATTTGGGGGATGATGGTGAACCCAGATTAGATGTTCGTCAATTCTTAAAATTTAACAGACAGGGCAGTGAGGGGAGGGGGAGCATCTCAACTGCATGGAGGAGTGAACTGGGACAGGCAAGATTTAATAATGGTATTGGTTTGAGTCTGAATGGTGGGGATGATATAAAAATAGCTTCCATTTTAATGATCAGGAGAAGGAGAGTTGAACCTAAACAAGTCCTATGTGGTTGAATTTGGGAGTGGGGCAAAAGTTAAGTCCTTCACTGACCATAATTACCCTCCCAACCCTGTCCAGAAACAGAACCTCATGTGCCCTTTCTTTCCATTCAAGTACCACCTCCTTCACACCCACCATCCAGCCACAAAGGAGCACCCAAATTGTGACCCAGTACCACTCAGGATTGGAGCAATAAAACCACACTCTCAACTAGGATTTCAACTACCTTTCATTCCTTACTTACATTAGAAATACCCTACACACTATCCTCCCCATGCTTCCTACAATTGTATTCTACCGCCCACCACGCCTACATAATACCCTTGTGAAACCTTACTACATCCCTGCTCCCAAACCCTGGCCCCATGGCTGCAATAGACCTAAATGCAAAAAAACCTGTCCTATGCACCATCCTACCACCACCTACCCCAGTCTTGGCACAGACATTTCCTATGCCATAAAAGACAGAGCAACCTGTGCAAGGTGTCATGTGATCTACAAACTGAGTTGCGACTACAGTCCAGCTTTCTAGGTGGGCATGGCCAGTAACAAGGTGTCTGCATGAATGGCCATTGTCAAACTATGCCAGGAGACAGCTGGACCATTCGGTTGCAGTGCATGCAGCCCTGTGTGGCTCACTTCAATGACTGCTACTCAGCCTGTACCATATACACTGATCAAAACATTTAGTGGATCAGTTGAGACATCTAGGTTCTGAAGTATTGTCATCAGCAGAATTAACTAAAACGGTCCAATGTCTTTCTGTGAGTTCTTCAAAAAGGAGACAACAACATTACAGCAACCAAGATAGTAGTAATAACAGAGAGTTGCTGTAGAGGGCATTGGTGTTGACTTGTATTTAACAAATGAATTACACAATCAGTTGGGTTCATATATTGTAGTGAGTAGGTAGTGGAATGCAATCACTTACCTGAAGCTAATGCATGGAGAGACTTAGGAAGGCTGGAAACAGAACAGCCACAGAGGGAGGTGGCTGCAGCTATTGGAGTGTCCCAAAGTGTAATTTCCAGGACCTGTACACAATTTCAGTCAACAGGAACCATCAAATGAAGGCAAGGCCAAGGACAACCATGGTTAACATCAGCAATAGATGAACATTATCTCTGGTTAATAGTTCGTTGAGACAGGAGAAAGAATACAAGTCAACTGAAACACACCCTCCACACAGCAACATGATGTACAGTATCAACATGAACCATTCATCATCATCTTTGTGAATGTGGCCTCTACACACAGAGGCCTATGGTGTGTGTCCCATTAAAACCACGACACCATTTAGCTCACAGAAACTGGGCAGGAGAGAACATCAAGGCTGGTGTCGGTGCTATTCACAGATGAGTCAAGACTGTGTGTTCAGCCAGACAATCATCATTCCCTCATTTGGTGAGAACATGGAACTTGGAATGGCCCTGCTTATGTGCAGGAAACATCACCACATCATGGTGGTGGACAAATGGTGTGGTCAATAGTCAATATTGGCAGACATACAGACTTCTATGTCATTCAGAATGGTGCTTTGACTGCTCAGAAGTATAGAGATGAGATCCTTCAACCTCTTGTTGTGTCTTATGCTGATGCCATAGGAGATAGGTTCCTCCTGGTGGATGATAATGCTTGTCCCCACAGAGCTGCACTGATGGACAACATCCAACGAAGAGCAGTGTGCTTCTTTACAGTATCGTGTGGTAATTGAGAAAGTGTTACAGTGATGATTGATAAACTTCAGTAGAAGACTCTGCAGGAGAGATGCTCTGTCGCTCGGTACGGGCTTTTGTTGAAGTTTCAAGAACATACCTTTACTGAGGAGTCTAGCAGTATATTGCTTCCTCCTGTGTATATCTTGTGAAGAGATCATGAAGATAAGAACAGAGAGATTAGGGCCCACTCAGAGGCATATAGGCAATCATTTTTCCTGCAAACCATATGGTACTGGAATAGGAGAGAGTGAGAATGGTATGCAAAGTATCCTCCTCCACACACCATGAGGTGGCTTCTGGATTATGAATGTAGATGTATGTGTAGAAAATTAACATGGAGAAAAAAAAAAACATATAAAGATGACATTCCCAAACGGAGGTTGAGAAGCTGCAGAGGACATAATATTTCTTGGGATGGAACTTCTTTATAACAGTCAATAGCTTCAAATATCTGGGACTGACTCTGCAAACCATTGCCAGATCATTCCAAATACAGGTAAAATCTTGAGCAGTAGATGCCACCAAAACCAGATCTGACATCAAAGCAATACCCACACTGTCAATGAAAACAGCCATGGCCTCCTTCACCACAAAAATGTCCCCTTTGCAAATTATGAACTATAAATCTCATTTAAGAAAAGTTAAATGTAAAAGTTGTAAGGACTCTGGAAACAGTTAAATCACTCTTCTTGAAAGCCACCCTACGCGGCTTAAAACACACAAAGCCAAGGCTAGTATATGAACTCACCAAGGAGCCCTTTTTATAGAGGAACTGCATATGAGGCTCCCATCCACCGACAACTCGAATAAACTCCCACACAAAAGAGAGAGCAAGAGAAGGGAATTTTGGCTCAACTTTTATACAGTGAAACTTCCCTTAATGCACACTTCCAAATAGCGGACATTTTAAAATTCCCCTGTAAAACATTATTATCCATTATGCTAAAATTATTCCATATAGCAGACATTCTCAATAACAGACACAGACACTGTAATATGTCCCCCAACAACAACCAAAACTTCCAAATAATGGACAGCATGAAAGAAAGAGACGGTTGTAAAATAAACGACAACATCATTTGAACGTTTTGTAAGTTAAAATTGCATACAGTATGTACTGTAGTGATAAAATATCAAAGAAACAAAAACAGTTAACACTGAAGCAAAAGGTCAAGATCATCAACTTCTACGAAAAGGAAAAGCTCAGTTTAAGAGATATGGCCAAAATGTTTGCTGCCGGAAAAACACAGGTCAGTGGTATTTTAAGAAACAAAAAGGACATTCTAAAGTTGTGGTCTGGAAATGATAGCCTTGCAAGTAAATGTGTGCTAGTTTGTTAAAAAGCGATGACCTTTTATGAGCTGACTGAAGGAAAGGAGTGAGAATGCCTCAGAAATGGCTAAGACCCTTTCAGGGATCATACCCTTTTATGGAAAAAGAAATTTAAGGAGTTTTTAAGGAGTCTCTGAATATAAGGAGTTTTTAAGGAGTCTCTGAATATAAAGAGTTTTTAAGGAGTCCGCTTACATGTATACACAGTACACACAAAAATTCAAGCAAGTAAAACAACTGCAATGTCATGAACAGTAGGCTTCAACGAATTAATTTTTACATATACATAAACTTGAAAATACAAGAATACCTTACCTCACTATTAAAAAATTTAATCAATGAATCTGAAGATTGTTGAATGAACATCTCCTTGTGGAACAAGATTGATTTTTAGAGTGTAGTATAAAAAAGTACCACTCAGTTTGGCCACAAACTATAATAAAAAAAATCTTGCAGCATCTCAAGTTTAGTCACTTTTTATTTTTTAATGCAACACATTAAGTTTGACATGGGATAACAGTACAAAATAATTTTAAGTTATTTCTTATTAAGGGGCACTGACAGATTTCTTCTAACTTACTTTAGACCACGAGGCACAGTCGAACATAGCAGTCGTGACACTGGTGTAAAATCTGTTACCCACTGACAGCACAGCGCCAAGCGGTGAGCAAGGGAGCTGCCTGTTAATATCATATGCATCATATGGATAAAATTCATTTTCAACCCCCTTTTCTAAGTAGTTCACAATATGATTGTTTTACTTTAGACTCGAGGGCATTAGTCTAATATCATACGAAAAGGATGATGCTAAAAATAAACAGTAGTGGAACTAAAACATGAATTAAATTGCAAAACCTGGTACTAGTAAAGCAGGAATAAATGCCGATCTGAATATTTTTGCAGCTTACCCCATTGAAATCAAAATAATTTACATCAAGATACATAAACAGTTTTAAGCGTAATAAGCGTGGCCATGTAACTTCAAAGTTAACAGATATTACACACAATTTCCTTTTTGTTTCATTCTGTGTTTTAGATTTTAGGATACCTGTTAACAAAACTAAAACTTTAGTACTGTATTTATTATTGTCCTGTGATGGATAAGATCTTATCCAACTAACAGTTGAAATACATTGAAAGGTATTGTACATTAATGCACAAATTTTCCAGGCAATAATAAAAAAAGGGGGGGGGGGAAGAAATAGAAAGAAAAAAAAATGGACGAGAATGACTGCTGATGCCCAGATTCGAATTTGGTGTTAATATTTTAAACACCTCTCGGGTATTTGCGCATCTTATCAGACCATTTTCTTCTTGTTTTATGAACTTTCAAGAATCTTATGGTGTAATTTATAATACGCACTTTTCTGTACTTTTGTACATCCTAACTGCAGTATATAGTTCTCTATATACATGAACCATTTTCTACTTCTAAAAAGATCAAAAACCCCTTATCATATTTCAATATATGCAGTTTTCAGTTGAATTGTAATAGAAACATTTCAGCTGTATGATTGTGTTACATCCCTCTCTAGGTCCTTACAAAATCTTTAACAAAAGGGCAAAGGAGGTAGCTTTTTTCTGGTTGTTTCTGGTTGTTTTCATTGTGCTACAAGCATGTTCCGTTCCAAAAAGCATCACAAAAACAAATATAAGATATGGGTAACATGATTTACAATGTACAAAATATTGCACCTCACTGGTGTCCCCTGCTGGCCTCTTGAAGCACTGCTACTGCGGTGGGTAACAGAAATTCGCTCGAGCATTGTGAGTGGTATGTTAGACGGTGCCATGAGGTTCCTCTTCATTAAGGAACCATTTTTCCATCTTTTTTTAAGTATTTGTTGTCCTCTTGTGTACCTACCACCGAATTATGTTCCAAATTGTGAGCTCAACTGTTCGTTTTATTATTATGACATTTGTTTCCAAAAGCATGATATTAATCAAATTTATGTTTATACAACAATTTGCACTTCAAAGACACAGCTGTGTCTTACAGAGTCTGTAATCTCTAATATTAGTGGAGGATGACGACGAAAACCCAGAGGTTGTTGGGTTCAATCCTGGTTGGAAAGAAGGGACGAAGACAGGCACTCATGTTTCCAATTAATGTAGGAATTGACGCCCGATGATCATTTGGAATTTCTGAACTTCCTGAGAATGGTGGTGGATTGTTTTAACAAGCTGTTGTCGATGATAAAGGAAGGTATTCACTAAAGTGACAGTTATATAGAAAACTTTCACCCAACCACAAGTAAGAAGTACACTATCTTTTTGCCCGTTTATTTTTCTTGGCATATTGAAATAAAGCAAAAGATTAAATCAGATTAAACACACTCTTTTGTCAATTAGGATGCTACATGTACAAATCTCAAGTCTCACATGTTTGCAGACATATCTTATTATCATACGGCGGGTCGTGAGGACAATACAGATATATTTCCTTGCTGTACATCTGAATTAAGACATTCAGTACTTGCTTGGTTCAGTTTATTTCTAGAACAGAAAGCAGTCAGTGCAAAGAATGCTTTTCATTAACAGCCTGTATAGATTTAAAGGAAAGTCTATTGGCAAAAAATACTGCTTTAGTTTAATTGCTGCATTTGTGAAAATTTCATGACAGAGAAATTAGAAAAAAAAAACTCCACCAGAAAGCTTGGAAGTTAAACGGGTGTCCACAGACATCAACAGTATACAAATAACCTAACCTGTTTACAATTAACAAGCAGAAAGCTTATTGGAATTCCACCTTCTGTGCATGCACGAGTCAGCGCTGCCTTCTGTGCATGTGCGGATTTGGGCAGAATAGAACTATTCTCTATACCGACATGGAGATAATGTATCTCCTAAAAATCGTAGTTTCACCTGTTCTATTGCTAGATGGCTGTCGCAATAGACCTATATTACCTTTTGCTGCAGATCATCGTGTAATAGGGGTTTAAAAATCCCGTACCAAACTCTCTTTTGAAAAAGTAATAAAATAAAATGAAGATACGTGAAATTACATTTTAAAAATTCATTTTTGGGACATGTTAAAATAAGAAATTTCTAAGGGCCCTTAAAATTTAGTCATTGGAATAAGGACTTTTTAAGGATTTTAAGGAAGCATATGAACCCTGCCTTTTTATTTTCACACCAGATACATTATTTCTCTCCCTCTCTGTTTTTTTAGTGGGCTTGAGTTCAATCCGAGTGGCTTATCCTCACTGTATGCCAGAGATATAATACAAATATTATAGACAAAAAAATTCCTAGCAGGAAAAATATATATAAAAAATAGATGAAGATTACTCACCAGGCGAAGGAGCAGAGGTAGTTATAGTAGCACAAATAAATAAAACACACACACACACACACACACACACACACACACACACACACACACACACAAACACAAGCTTTTGCAACCCTTCTTCAGGCAGAAGGGAAGGAGAGGGAAAAGGAAATGATGAGGGTTTTAAGGGAGGGGGTAAGGAGCCATTCCAATCCCAGGAGAGGAAAGACTTATCTTGGGGGAAGAAAAGGAAGGTAAACAAATACACACACACCCACACATTTACACAGACGCAAACACACCTAGGCAGACATACTGTAGAAAGCAAATAAGTTAGGAAGTTAGACAGAGATGTCACTTGAGGTGGAGGCTCTGCCCAGGAGAACTGAGACAAAGATTTTATGATGTTAAAGAGGTTGGGTGGGAATTCAAATTTAGCGGAGGTTGAGACCAGGTGGGCAACAGGAAGAGAGAATATGATGAAGGGCTAGTTCCCATCTCCAGAGTTCTGAAGGATTGGTGTCAGTGGGAGGTATCCAGATAACCCAGACTATGTAACACTGTGCCAAGATGTGCTGGCCATGCACCAAGGCGTGTTTAGCCACAGGGTAATCCTCATTACCAACGAACACTGTCTGCCTGTGACCGTTCATGCGAATGGACAGTTTGTTGCTGGTCATTTTCACATACAACGCTTCACAGTGCAGGCATGTCAGTTGGTAAATCACGTGGGTACTATCGCAAGTGGCTCTGCCCTTGATCGTGTACTCGTGTACACCTTCCGGGTTACGGGACTGGAGTAAGTGGTGGTGGAAGGGTGCATAGGGCAGGTTTTACAATGGGGGTGGTTACAAGGGTAGGAGCCAGAAGATAGGGAAGGTAGTTTGGGGATTTCATAGGGATGGACTAGGAGGTTAGGTGGGCGGCGGAAAGACACTCTCGGTGGAATGGGAAGGATGTCATGTAGGACGGATCTCATTTCAGGGCAGGATTTAAGGAAGTCGTATCCTTGCTGGAGAGCCACATTTTGAGTCCGCTCCAGTCCCGGAAAGTATCCAGTGACAAGGGGGCACTTCTGGGATTCTGTCCTTTTTCCCCTAAGGTAAGTCCTTCCACTCCTGGGATTGGAATAACTCCTCATCCACTCCATTAAAACCCACAACCTTCCTTTTTCCCCCTCCTTCCTTTCTCTCTTTGTGATGAAGCAACTAACGGTTGCGACTGCTTAGAATGTTTTTTATGTTTGCGTGTGTTTTTATTTGTGTGTCTCAACGAGCCTGTGCTTTTTCACCTGGTAAATTAAACCATCTCAATTTTTATACATATTTTCCTACCAGGAATGTTTCCCTGTATAATATCCATAAATATCTTCTCAATATTACTCTCAATGCCCATCTTTCTTAAGGTGGGAACAGACATAAAATTTTAGATTATGTGGAAGAAATATATGGAATGATCACAAAAGTAGTGTGTTGATCTATCTCTAGAAAAACCTGGCACTTCAATACCAGAAAGCTCAAGTATTTAGATTCCCCAACAAAGTTACTTTAATTGGAAATCCAGGTGCAATGAAAAGTCACAGGAACTGGAAATGAGAAGTACGCTAATACTCCTATTCTTTAACTGACTACAGATACTCTTATAATTTTTAAAATGGTTATAAAGAATGTTGCTGCTGTTATATTCTGCACAAAAACAAACATTTCTATGCAATAGATTACTGCTGTGAAAATAACTGTTAAGAAAAAAAAAACCAAAATTTTGAAAACTTTTATATATTTCAAATTAACAATATTACAATATACTGTAACAAATACGTGCCATACAGGAAGGGCATCTTAAAAAAATAATTTCCACAAATCTTTCTAAATTTGTATTTACAAAATGATCATTTTTAAACCAATAGACCATTTTAGTCACAGCCATACAATAAGAGATATATCAATGATTCTCCAGCTTTTAATTAAATTTCCAATATTTCTAATCCTTATCATGTGCCAAATACAAAATTCTTTTAAAATGTATAACAGACCACCTCTCCATATACACATCGTGATATCATATAAAGTATCATTTGAAACAACTTTCATCGTCAAACACAACAATCACTTTGAAATTGACCCATGAGAAAGGACTGAATGACGTTTTAATCAACAGTTGCTCTAACAATTTAGGAGTTGCCATATTACTATTTACTTGAAGTAGGACAATGGATACACATACCATTTCTAAATACAACTAGACTCTCTCTGAAATCTATCAGCATATGTTATTTACAGAAACCAGCTGTCTAAGGATCAAAATACTATGCTCCAAGAAATGTAAGACATTTATTTTATGGTGCCAAAGTAACATGAGTTACTAATTATAATGATTCAAAACCAGAATTGTTCCACATATAACTCACAAAAGGAATTGACTGTCTGATTTGCAGTCACAAACATTAAAATCCTCAATAAAGCCAGAACTCCAAAACACAGAGATAAAATAGTTTCAGATTACCAATCTCACTGCTATTCTTTCAAAATATGTAATGTTTTTACTAAAAGGACCATGTAGTATCTTATCATTGGAATCACTATGTTTTCATATAATCTACTCACTATTATGTAACTTAAGATTGAAAAAGGTAGTACCTAATTTCAGAATACTAAACATATTAAGATTGGTTTCCTGTACCTACAAGATATAATTACCCAAATATTGCCAGAATTAATGTACACATTTAAAATATAAAAATAAAAATACTGACATACCAGAAAACTATATATTATTTGATTCAATGCCCTTATATATACATATTAATATATGTTGTTGCTCACTACACTCCATCAACTGAGGAGTGCAATGAGATTCTAGATTAAAGGACAATAGCTTCTGTGTTTGTGTGGTTTTTTTTTTTTTTTTTTTTTTTTTTTTTTTTTTTTTTTTTTTTTTTTTTTTTTTAATATTGTGTGCTAAACAATGAGGCTACAAAGAGATGTGCAGAGTCATCATCAGTGTTTATAAAAAATTATGTTTCACATTAAAGAAATGCAATTTGTCCTTCCCCTGCCACATTATAGGATTACTGATTATAATAATTGTTCCCACTACCACGGAAAAAAGTGTGACCCATTTTATCACTTTACATGCTGGTATACAAGATTTCCCACTTTTTAATTTTTATATTCAAACCATTCATTAGTTTGGAATCTTTCTTACAAGCACTTTCATGCATGACAATTTATGAACTACCAAGCCCTCTCTGCCTTGCTTCGAAGCCCTTTTCTAATTGTTTAAGGTACTGCCTTCGACAATCCATCTCATCAGCTGGCCTGTTGTGCGGTGTCCACACTGGAACTCCAATAAAGAACCTTTTAGCTTTAATAAAGTTCTGAAACAAAAGAGAAAAGGCATTGATTATAACCAAACCACCATCTACTTCACTAAAAGTGTAAAAGTACTTATAAGACTACTGACAATATTGGATAATAAGAGTAATGTGTGAGAACTGACAAAAAACAACAACATTTTACCAAAATGAGAATTGTTTGAAGCCACTAAAAACCAACCTTTGAAGAGAAAAGTCTTAAAAGTATTTTTCTGGTGCTTTCTTAATTAGTTCCATCTGCCTTGCTACATTGGATGCCATAATTTCTTTACACTGACTGTACTGAGGATAAATACTTTATAGAAGAGTTCCACGTGAGATGTATAAAATTAGCACATTCTGCTACTGGATCAAGAAAAAGTTTTCATCATATATATTCCTTAAGCTGTGAGTCCAATATAGTCACTGAGATAACTACAGCTGCACAATCTGAGGTGGGCATTTAAGGCTGAGTGTACGTACTGAACTGATTGTTCAACTTGCAACAACAGCTTTTGGTCACTCCACGAATGTCACGGCAGAGCTACCTTAAACGCAACATACAAGCTGTGGGCGGCAACCTTTTCTATGATGATGTTTTTGTTATGGTCTTCAGTCCGGATACTGGTTTGATGCAGCTCTCCACCCTATTCTATCCCGAGCAAGCCTTTTCATCTCCTCAAAAGAACAGCAACCCACATCCATTTGAATCTGCTTACTATATGCATCTCTTTGTCTCCCTCTGTGATTTTTATCCCACACACTTCCCTACAATACTAAATTTACAATTCCCCAACATCTAAGGATGTGTCCTACCAAGCGATCCCAATTCTGTTCAGTACCTCCTTCATTAGTTACACAATCTACCTACCTAATCTTCAGCATTCTTCTGTAGCACCACATTTCAAAAGCCTCTATTCTCTTCCTGTCCGTAACTGTTTATCATCCATGTTTCACTCCCGTACAAGGCGACACTCCACACAAATGCCATCAGAAAAGACTTCCTTACACTTCAATTAACATTGGATGTTAACATATTTCTATTTTTCAAAAATGCTTTTCTTCCCATTGCCATTTTGCATTTTATATCCTCTGTACTGTGACCGTCATATGTTATTTTACTACCCAAGTAACAAAACTCATCTACCACCTTCATTGTTTTGTTACCTAATCTAATTCATTCAGCCTCGCCTGATTTTCTAAAACTGCATTCCATTATCTTTGTTTTGCTCTTGTTAATGTTCATTTTATATGCTCTCTTCAACACACTGTCCATTCCATTCAACTGCTCTTCCAGGTCCTCTGCTGTCTTTGACAGAATTACAATTTCGTCAGCAAAACACAATGTCTTCATTTCTTCACCCTGAACTTTAATCCCTATTCCAAATTTTTCCTTGTTTCCTTCACCGCCTTCTCGATGTACAGATTGAATAACATTGGAGAAAGGCTACAACCTCGTCTTACTCCCTTCCCAACTAATGCTTCCCTTTCATGCCCTTCGAGTCTAATAACTACGGTCTGGTTATTATACAAGTTGTAAATACCCTTGCGCTCCCTATATTTTACTCCTGCTTGCTTCAGAACTTGAAAGAGTTTATTCCAGTCAACATTGTCAAAAGCTTTCTCCAAATCTGCAAAAGCTAAGAATGTTTTGCCTTTTCTTAATCTAATTTCTAAGACAAGTCGTAAAGTGAGTATTGCCTCCTGGGTTCCTATGTTCCTCGTGAATCGAAACTGATCTTCCCCGAGGTCAGCTTCTACCAGCTTTTCCATCCTTCTGTAAATAATTCATGTTAATATTTTGCAACCATGACTTATTAAACTGATGGTTCTGTAGTTTTCACACCTGACTACACCTGCTTTCTTTGGAATGGGGATTATAACATTTTTCTTGAAGTCTGAGGGTACTTCGCCTGTCTCATACATCTTACACACCAAGTGCAATAGTTTTGTCATGGCTGGCTCTCCCAGATACTTAAGTAGTTCTGAGGGGATGTCATCTATTCCAGGGCCTTGTTCCAACGTAGGTCTTTCAGGGCTCTGTCAAATTCATCTCTCACAAGGAAAGTACTTGGGCTTGAACAAACATATCTGTATGACCGTTTGGTTACAGTATCTCTACATACACCTCAATGTGCTGGTGGGTGTCATTTTTACGCAAAACTTTGCAATCACGCTCTAGACAGCACTGTAGATGTAAATGTAGACGCCATAGGTAATGCAGATATCTGAACTATAACTTATGTGTTTGTGTCTGTGTAAATGTGTGGGTGTGTGTGTATTTGTTTACCTTCCTTTTCTTCCCCCAAGGTAAGTCTTTCCTCTGCCGGGGTTGGAATGGCTCCTTACCCCTTCCCTTAAAACCCTCATCATTTCCTTTTCCCTCTCCTTCCCTTCTGCCTGAAGAAGCAACTGGGTTGCGAAAGCTTGTGTTTGTGTGTGTGTGTGTGTGTGTGTGTGTGTGTATCATCATTATGTGTTAGTGTTACAACAGTATCTAACTTATGCTCATATTTCTGTACCATAACAGATACGAGAAAGCATGCGAATGATTCATCTTCTACACTAATACCATCTTCACGAAGAAGGGTTCTTCGTAACTTCATGTCAACCAATCGCAATACTTTAGCAGGATTGATTATCAATCGCCGCTCCATCTGACGCTTCACCACACAAATGTCACAAAACGTAACTTCGGAGGCACATTGCACCGTCCCTACTGGTGAACCGACAGGTGGTGGTGGTGGTGGTGGTGGTGGACATGAGGGACCAAACAACGAGGTCATCAGTCCCTTCAACCCCAAATTGTATACGCCATGGAACCCAACGAAAAATAGGTGAAAGCCAAAAGACCATTACACTAGAAAGTAAAATCGACTCGCCAACAAGACTAAGACCAACCCAGGGCAGCAAATGCTACAGTGTCCGATCCCACAGCTCTGGAAGCGACCTATAGCCTAAACCACCAGGTACTAATGGCACAGTGGTCAACATATCATAGCTCCAGAGCAGGGAGAAATAAAACTACATTAAAATGTAAAAGAGTGTGGGGGGGGGGGCTGATGGGGATAAGGCTCTAAACCCCACAATCAGCCAAGAATCACAAACCCACTCACCCCGACCAAGCGAGTCCTAGAGCTGACAATAAAATCTACTTTCACGGAGGAAGGCAAGGACGCGATCAACCATCCGTGGGTCATCCGCCAAAACTAAAGGCAATGCAGGCGGTAGGCCATAGTCGCCATGAAGTGTCGAATGGAGAGGACATTCAGTCAGAATATGAGACACGGATTGTACGGCTCCACAATCACAATGTGGTGGATTGTCATTTTGTAAAAGAAATCCATGGGTCAGCCTGCAGTGTCCAAGACGGAGGCGACAGAGGACAATTGATTCTCTCCGGGAAGGGCGTAAAGATGAACTCCAAGCTGCAGTCGTATCTTTGATGGTGCGGAGTTTATTGGAAGGGGCAGTAGCTTTCCAACTGCTATCCCATGAGGAGTGAAGCAAAGATCTGATCTGCACCCGCAGATCCGCACCCGGAATTTGAAAGGGAGACGGGCAGCGAGTAATTGCCGATCTAGCCAACTGGTCAGCTACTTCATTCCCTGTAATACCAACGTGGCTTGGCACCCAGAGAAAGGTAACGGAGCAGGCAGCACGATGAAGGTCAGCAAGGAGTTCATGGATGGAAATAACTAAAGGATGGGAGGGGAAACAACGATCAATGGCCTGCAGACTGCTCATGGAGTCAGCACAGATTAAACCACGTTCCACGGCAGAATGTTTAATAAAACAGAGGGTTCTATAAATCGCCATCAGCTCTGCCGTAAACACACTGCATGCCTCTGGCAGAGAATGGCATTCCGCCCCAACAGGAGATGTAAAAGCATATCCGGAGTGGCCCGCTGTTTTCGAGCCATCAGTGTAGAAGATAGAGGCTCCCTGAAACTCTTCTACTACTGGGCGCACCAAACGCCAAAAGACCATGGGGGAAATTAAAGCTTTTGGGCCCTGGAAGAGATCCGCCCGAATTAGTGGTCGCGGCACCATCCACGGAGGTGTGCGTGATGTAAAATGGGGGGCGCAATCTAGCGAAGGGAAATGGAAATCCCGGCAAAGAGAGGCAAGCCGCAGTCCGACGGGAAGGCCCGCCCGCGGCCGGGTATCAGGGGGTCGAAGCCCTTCATATGCAAAAAGAACCTGGTAAGCGGGATGATCAGGATATTGCCGGATGGCGATGGCATAAGACGCCAGAAGCTGATGCCGCCTGACCTGAAGAGGGCAGATTCCCGCCTCAACAAGGAGACTGTCGAGTGAACCGACAGGTCAAAGTGCAATGTGGCAATGCACACGCAGAGGCCTCTAACGGATGACTGCAGAGTTTTGCAGATGCGGGAGTGTCACTAGTGCAATAAGGGATCTTTACATAATCTCTTGTACGATTTTGATGTATGTGTGTTTGTTCGAGCCCAAGTACTTTCCTTGTCAGTATAGTATCTTCTATTTCATCTTCATCTACTTCCTCTTCCCTTCCTATAACATTGTCTCTAAGTTCAATTCCTTTGTAGAGCTCCTCTATGTACTCTTTCCACCTTTCAGCTTTCCCTTCTTTGCTGAGAACTGGTTTTTCATCTTTCTTGATATTCGTAGAGCTGTTTTTCTTGTCCCACAATGTCTCTTATTTTCCTGTAGGCAGTATCTACTTTTCGCCTTCTTATACAATCTTCTACATCCTTGCATTTGCCTTCTAGCCACTCCTGCTTAGCCATTTTGCACTTCCTTTCAATCTCATTTCTAAGTCGTCTGTACTCCATTTTGCCTATTTCATTTACTGCATTTTTATAATTTCTCCTTTCATCAATTAAATTTAGTATTTCCTGTGTTATCCAAGGATTTTTAGTAGGTCTTGCCTTTCTACCTATTTTGTCCTCTGCTTCCTTCACTATTTCATCTCTCAATCTACCCATTCCTTTTCTACTGTTTTATCCCCCCCCCCCCCCCCACTTCTCATTTCTGTCAATTGTTGCCAAAAGCTACCTCTGAAATTCGTAAGAACTTCAGGTTCCCTCAATTTATCCAAGTCCCATCTCCTTATTTTCCTACCTTTCTGCAGTTTTTTCAGCTCAGCCTACAATTCATGACCAATAAGTTATGGTCACAGTCTATATCTGCACCTGGGTATGTCTTACTAATCCCCACTATATTTAACTTCAACCTATCCATTTCCCTTTTTAAATTTTCTAATTTCCCTACCCAATTAAGGGATCTAACATTCCATGCTCCGATCCATAGAATGACAGTATTGTCTTTCCTGATGACAACATTCTCCTGAATAGTCCCCGCCTGGAGATCTGAATGGGGGACTATTTTACCTCCGGAATATTTTACCCAAGAGGATGCCATCATCATATTTTTATACAGTAGAGCTGCATGTCCTCGGGAAAAGTAATGGCTGTAGTTTCCCCTTGCTTTCAGCCGTTCACAGTAACTATATGGCAAAGCCACATTAGTTGATGTTACAAGGCCAGCTCAGTCAATCAACCAGACTGTTGCCCCTGTAACTACTGAAAAGGCTGCTGTCGCTCTTCAGGAACCACACGTTTGTCTGGCATCCCCTCCACTGTGGCTGCACCTACAGCACGGCTATCTGTATTGTTGAGGCACGCAAGCCACTCCACCTTGGCAATGTCTGAGGTTCATGGGGGTGGTCTATGATATTACTACTGGTAATTAATGGAATGACATTGCATTTTATGCAAGATGCTGAGTGTGGCTTTCTGTTAAGATGTTGTCAGACTACTTGGCTCCAGTTGCAGTCATTGGTTTTATAAATGAAATATGGTGCTTGCAAGGATACATATATGTTGATACTGAAGAGTATACAGTAAGGCTCTTTGTATGGTAATGTAGAAAAAGTCTCTGGATAAGTCTTAACAATGAGCATTGAGGTGCGGCAAGCAATTGAGTCAGTCAGTCAGTCAGTCAATTTAGTAACTGGCTGTGGGAGATAGTGGATGGAAGTTGAAGGTGCAGGTGGCAGATTCTGGGAGTTTAGACTTTCTTTTCAGTCATTTAATTAAGAGTGTAAAGGAAAGGAAAAAGTAAGGTTGGTTAAACACCAAAACTTTGTTTTCCTTCCTTAAACTTCTCTACTACCATGAGAGATTTATATCACCATTGGAATTCCACTAATAATTCCAAAGTTGTGATATATCCCACCAATATTATTGGGGAACTTCCCACAGCCAAAACAATGACATTGGTCAGTCAATGAGTTCAATAAGAGTTGTCGCAGATATATTCTATGGCAGCAGGAAAATTTCACGTGCTTCTATGTAAAGATATGGAGGAGACAAATCACAGTACTGTAGCACTATGCACCATATACTCAGGAGAAGAAAGGGGTGAAAAACTTATGTTGTTTGTGACAGACATGCTACCTATATGTTCAAAGTAGAAGTAATAATGAAAGAAAACAAATGCATTATTATTCTTGCCATGGCTTTCACTATCAGAGAAAGTCAGAAATAATTTTTACACAATGGACAGTATCATTTCCTCTGTTATGATTTTCTCAAGGATTCTACCCACATTCATACTGTTCCCATTTGAACACAAACTTCACCTGTTGCTGTGCATTGCTCAACAGCATTATATGTTTCTGGCTGTCTAAAATGCAACACCAAGAAGGGCCAGAGATATCAAAGCAAAATTTATTCAGGAGATAGTACGTTTCAAGATCACATGATTGAAAATACAGCATCTTGTAAAGTGAGGAGGATGATTACATCAGTATTTATTTTTGCCATCACTGCTGGCTATAAGCTTGGTACAGATGTCAAGTGGCTCTGGATGTGTTGTTCAGGTGTAACAGTCCACACTGCTTCCACATATAGCCAAAATATATCTGGTGTAGCTGCAGGTGACATATCCTCGGCCAGTAGTTCCACAATCATTTACCATAAATTTTCTAAAGGAAACATATTGTGATGTAACATGTTTTATTCTGGATAAGGCTCAAGATATCTGCTTTTATTTATAGGGGGATTTATTTAAAAGGCTGTAAGATATACTGTGGGCGAATTTTCTTTCTGCAGGAACACTTGACTTCAGCAAGTGTCTGGCCAAATCTAAGGGTACATGCTGCCATGGAGAACCTTAAATGAGGGAAGCTTGTTAAATGGAGTATTCCATGAAAGATGGTGTTCCTTTGTTTTAAGTTAGAACATTGTTCATTATTCACTTCTGGATAGTAGACCGAACGTGAAAGGTCACACTTACTACTTCTTTTGTATTTAAATAAAATAAAGTGTTCTACTTACTTTTAAAGCTAAAAGGTGGTGGATTAATTGAAGAAGTAGTTGATGACTAATTTTAATAAAATCATATTATTACTACAAATTTATTGACACAGTTATCAAGAAAGTTTACTTATTTGATGCTATGCAGGAACAGAATAGCCTGGCCTGCACTCGAGAACATCGATGTATACTTCACGAATGGAGATTATTATCAATACTTATGATTTTCGTATTTAAATATGAATTAAGAAACCCTGAGACGGTTTTTCGTATCAAATATGTCTATGACATATGGAACAAGGAAGCTGAATTAAAGTGTGTGATGTGGAGGGAAGTCATACTTACACTATTTCGAGGCACCTTAATCGTTAGTGGTGCGGTGGTCTAACGGTAAGACATCTGCCTAGTAAGCAAGGAGGTCCGGGTTCGATTCCCAGCCGCATCACAAATTTTAATTCATTGCTTCACCTTCAGCTTCAATGTCATGGATTTTTGTATTATTTAAAGGAGGAACTAGTAGCCATAAACCCCCCCCCCCCCCCACACACACACACACAGTCAACATCAGCAAGAAAACACACAGGATTACGCTTCAATATGTAGAGACCAAGGTAGCAACACAATTCTATGAGTGACAAAGAAGTCTTTAACAATGCATGCCACATATATTTTTCAATTATCCTATTGCAGTGTGGCTATCAGAAAGCTCTAAATGTTTGAGAGGACAAAAGATTTAACACTTCAGAGATATAATGCTAGTTTATTAGTGTACTGGCAAATTAAGGGTGCACAAGAATGAAACTGAATACCATCCAAAACCATAACATCAGTATGTGATGCACAGGGCAACAGTTCAACAGTCTCTCACCATGGTGTCTCACCATTTTGCTAGTGCAGGTAGAATTGGGATTCATAGATAAAAACAAAGGCCATTCCAATCTCAAGTCTATATGAACCACCTTAATGGTCACAGAGTCTGGAGACAGTGTGATGAATGTTCAGCTATTGCTTTATGCATCACCATTCTGCTACTACTCCCAGTATTATGTTTATGGGGTGGTATTGGATTTCACTACCACACAACTACTGACCCTTCTCCAAGTGGGAACAAGTAAATAGAACAGAAGAGGATGCTGTCCACAAGTGTAGCACTGCATCTCTCAGATGATTTGCTTGCATTCAGATAAATTTATTTGTGCTTTTGTAACCTTTTGATAAGAACAAATTGTAGAAAATCACAACCACCATATTAGTTACTGATTAGTAGCTATAAAAGAGGAAAGCTGGAAACATAAAATCAGCTGTAGTAAAATTCTCTACAGTACATCAAATTAAAAACCAATCTGCATCTGACAGTTAACTGTCATTTAACACAGTTGCATTGGTAAAGTATGTGTTAATATTTGTCATTTGTCAGTAAACTAATTTATTAAATTACAAGAAGTTGAAACAAATTTAAAAGCTTACTTGTGCTTCTCAGTGCACACATTATTATTATTATTATTATTATTATTATTATTATTAATTCCCCTCCCCTAAAGGTCATATCAAACAAGCTGCAGGGCACAGAGTAAACATACAAGAGGCTATCAGAAAGATTTTGTAACACTACAGCCTGCATTCAACTACAAACTCATGAGAAATGTTTATAAGTATTACTTTTCATTGATTTCAGTTATTCCATGTGTAATTGTAAGAAATTTCCCTGCAATGTAGATAAATTTCATTTGTAGACTCTCGCAAGTTAATATATGTTTAGCAATAGAAAATGCAGGAAAAATTGCTTGGGAGAAGCAACACCTGATTTTCGGTTACAGTCAGCAATGAGACAAAAGCACCTGGTGTGCAATGCTGTGGGCAAAACAATTTCTGCTAATAGTCTCTGTCAACTGTCCTACTTCCATGGGATCACAGCAACTCATTGCAGAAACAGCATTGCCAATTGCATCACACAGAGATAAATTGGCATCATAGCACAGTTTGCGACACCATTTTCCAACAGAGAAACTATTTATATGGTAATCTGTTTCAATGTAGAGCTGGGTCATCTGTTTCTTACATAATCAGGATGAAATATATATAAATATTAAAGGCCTATTTTCCAAACTGCCAACTCATATGATGAAATCTTACTCAAGAAATGCTGCTTACTCCAACAACAAAGAAGCTATTTTCAATTATAGACTTTCCTTTGCATTCCTAAATCAAGTTTTTCTGATATTTTATACAACCATTAGTTTTTCCATCTTTTTTTTTTTTTCCCCCCCAGAAAACTACAAAGAGCATATTTGATACATTTAGCGAATAAGAATGGGTTTGTGAAAACTAAAAACTATACTTTAAGAAAACTTTACCAGTAGTGCTATCTCAGCATGATAGCAAATTAATAACTACAACAGACAAATAAGAAAAAAAAAGAAAGTATTCTAATCACATTTTAGTTTCAGTAATCTTCCAGTTTCTATTCTTACATTACTCCTGACATCAGTATGTTTATACTGGTGACGTTTAAAGTGAAAATGTCTCCTTCATGACTAGCCTTTACAATTTAACTGTTTGTCAGAGCTCTAATGGCCTACACCCCTACACACCTCAATTTCTTTTAAAGATAAGATAATTTTATTGTCATTGGATCATAATAGCAATAGACAAAGTATAGCATAAATATTCCATTGGTAAATAGAAATATTAGTAACTTACAACATGCAACATACAATTCCATGTTACAGTCAAAAAAACTCTTAATTCATAAACAGGGTTTGCAACAAGCCATTTATTTAAAGCTTTTCTAAATGCATCATCTGGTAGGTTTTGTACCTTCTGTGGAAGCCAATTAAATAGTTTATGGCCCAACAGCTCATAACTACTGCTTGTCTTTATTAACCTATTGTATGATGTATGTATAGGAATAGGGATAGGACATTTAGGGCGCACAACAGCAAAGTCTTTAGCGCCCTGACAAAATAATTAGACGATGCACGTGAAATGAGCCAACAGTAAATAAAGAAGAACAGGCAATAAAAGGATGAACTGCATGTTCAACAAAACAACTGCACAAACACATATTGCAAATTAGCCATGTAAGGTGGCCTACTTAAGTATACAATATTAGAATTACTTAAAATATCAGAGTATAGCGGTTCGCTGATTTCTAATGTTAAAGTTATCAGCGAGCAATTCTTTAACACACTAAAACCTCCAGCCTAAAAGCTTAGGCCAGAGTCACGAAAGTTCACAAAATAGTAAAACATTCCTCATAGTCGCCTCGTTGTCAGTTAAAACCGTGGGAATGACACCACCAAGATTAGCTGCTGCCCTCTCAGTACGATATAAAATACACTCAATTAAAATGTGGCATACAATGATTTGCATGCCACAGTCCTCACAAATCGGTGGATCCTCTTGACGGAATAAAAAGCTGTGGGTCAAAGGGCAGTGCCCAATGCAGAGTCGTGCATGGCTGGCAGGAGGTTTAACCAACCGCAGTTTATTACCATCACTGCCAGCCACGGCTCCTCCCACAACTGAAGGAACCTCTGCCACAGCACAGAGTAGACGTCCTGCAAGGGAATGTCACACTCTTTGACATTTGAGTCACTGCAGGCACCTTGACAGCCACATCCACCACTTCATTACCCTGAAATCCCCACATGCCCCCAGGTACCCAAAGAAATGGCACCTCTTTGCCCCACTGTTGGAAGAGGTATAGTTGCTCATGGATCAACTGTGTGACAGCAGCCAGATACATGACCCACAGTGATTATAGTGCACTAAGGGAATTGGACCAGAAAATGATAAGGTGGGGGAGCTGTGACAGAAGGTCTTCGAGGGCCGCTACATCGAACGTGCCATGAGGTGGCAGATAGAGGGAGCACAATGTCAAACTGTGGCACACATATATATGGATACTGCAATGGCTTATAAATGTTTGGTGAGAGAGAGGGGCTCAGAGTGATAGGCTGTATTAATAAAATTAGCCACTCTGCCTCTCGCTCTCTTTCGACTGAGATTGTCCTCCTTGTGGAGAACATACCCACGGAGCTCAGGGTTGTCAGTAGATTTAAAGTTTGTCTCTTGGTTCACCTTGAGTGAGTAAATGTAGTTCCTCCACAAGCATCCTGAAACCCTGCAAGTTTCACTGCAGTACAGGGGCCATTTATCGCAGAAGTTTAATCTTTACCCTCTCTTTCTTCCGAGACGAAGACACTGAACATGGTGGAGGTCCAGAATTGGGGCGAGATGGTTGCCCCTGAAGCATATCCAGCTCCGAGGTTTCGAGCTGGGTCAGATGACGCATCAGGTAGAATAACTTTAACATTGTCTGAAAGGTTCATAGCTGCTTTTGCCTGTGACTGCATTTTGCTGATAATTTTCTTTGGTTTAGGTTACTTAGTGTTGGATACAGAGATCATGGTTGCAACTGTGTTGGTGGTTGTAGTGGTGGTGGCGGCAGCAGCAGGTTCTGCAGTAAGAAGTAACACAGACTCTGTAGAGGCAGTATCTGTACCTTTATCGGCAGTTGTCAGTGGGGCCACAAAAGATGCAAGTTCTGCGGCCTTACAGGTGCACTGGCGAGTGCATGTGTTGGTGTCTACACTAAAAATCTCTCTCTGTGTGTGTGTGTGTGTGTGTGTGTGTGTGTGTGTGTGCGCGCGCATCTTCTTCTCCTGAAGGTAAACCATACAGTTTCTACTCCAGACTGGGTTGTTACCAGAACAGGTAACAGATGTTATGGGTGGAGTACAGGCAAACCCTTCGTGTGCTGCTTTCCCAGATTTGCGACAGGTAGCTTCTCTCTTGCATCCCAAGGTGGTGCGCCCAAAGCACTGGCACCTGAAACAGCACTTGGGATAAGGGACATAGGGTCATACATTTAAGTGCAGAAAACCCACCTTAACATGCTCAAGTAGTCAAGGGCCATTGAAGGTGAGGATGGAGGACTCTGACTTTACCAGTTCTCCATCCACCCTTTTCTTAATATTGTGTGCATTGACTATGCCTTCTGCAGCCCATTCTTCCTTCAGTTCATCCACCGGGATGTCAATCAGATCCCTACAGTAGACTACGCATTACAATAATTCAAGGTACTGTGTAGCTCTGTTTCAATTTGATATTCCACAAGACTCTTTGCTGTTTGAAGTTTGGACGGCTTTTGGGAAGTTGATGTTTCCACCAAAATGGTGACATTCAGCAAGCCCTCTTATTTGATTGGGTGTTGGTACCCCCAGTGGTACACTCATGCCACTAGGAGGTGGAAAATTACTCAACAGGTCCATCTTGCTCCCACGAGCAGCTAGAGAACTAAATGTCTGCCTAGACAGAACTACTCATGCCTAGGTAAGCTTTGTAGCACTGAGGTTCAGCAGTATCCCCAGAGGTTGCTCGCTCTTGAATGTTCCACCTCAACAGCCATGCATCCCATCAGTACGTAGCACACCTTAGGATAGAGGGTTTTATGTTATTATTATTTGTTTTTTATAGAGGTATGTCCTTCCTTGTGATCCGGGTAGTCAAGCCGAGATCCCCATTCCCTGGTACACACAATGTTCCACCGCCATGCCACATGCTGGTCGCTGAAGTATGCCCAGAGGTTATGGTGTCTAGAGGACTGGCGGTGCTTACCAGTCCCAAGCTCAGGAACCCCGGGTTCGCCAACCCCGTACCCAGCAAATTAATGCTGAGCCCCTGAGGGGGATGTATGTATAGACATATTTTTTTCTTGTATTATGTTCATGAATGTTGTTTCTATGTTTTACCCCATGCATTTTTTTATATTTTTTTAGATATTAGCACTTGGTGTATATAGATAGCTTTATACTGAGAACATGTAATGACTGATTGCCTTCTTCTGCAGGAGTAATACATCTTTAACATGGCTTGAGTTCCCCCCAGAGAATAAGTCCATATGAAATAATACTTTGAAAAAATTAAAAGTATGACGTTTTAACATATGCTACTGGTATACATTTTACAAGACATCTTAATAAATAAATTACCCTAGGCAATTTAACACTAATGTATTTTATGTGTTGCCCCCAGGACAATTTCTCATCTAAGTATACCCCCCAAGTACTTTACATAACTGGGATCATTTAAAGGGTTTTTGTCCTTCAGATTAAATACCATTTATTGAGTTTTGTTCTCGTTCCGGAGAAACCCATTTGACTCAAACCAGTAAGAGGCTTGGGCAAGTGTATCGTCAACATTCTTTTAGTTTGTTAAGATCATTGTTATAATTTAGGAAGGTAGTATCATCTGCAAATACTGCAAATAGCACCCTATTGGAGGTTGTATAGGAGGGTAGGTCGTTTATCATTACTAAGAACAAAACTGGTCCTAACACAGAGCCCTGTGGAACCCCCACATTAGTTTGTTTCTCGGTAGAGTTTTCTTTGCCAATTGACACCACTTGCCTACTTTGGAGATAAGCTGTTAACAATTTTAGGCTGTTGTCTCTGATGCCATAAAAGTGGAGTTTCAATAAAAGTGTTTTGTGTCTTATATAGTCAAATGCTGTACTCAGGTCACAGAAAGACTTTCCCATCAAACACTTTAAGTACATATTTCACTACTGTGTTTATTGCATCAACCACTGATGATTTTTTCCCTAAATCCATACTGTGCTACATTAAATATTCCAAGTTTTTCAAAATGAGCAGACAATTGATGGTATATAATATATTCTATTATTTTGGACAGGGATGGAACTTTTGATATTGGTTTGAAACCCACGGGGTTTTCTTTATCACCCTTTTTGAACAAAGGGAGCACACTAGATAATTTCAATTCCTCAGGAAACTATCCCTCTCACATATATTTATTTATGCAATGGCTCAATAGATGAACAATGGAATCAACTATTTTCTTCAGCAAATTGCAAGAAATGTCATTGTACTGTCAACTTACTAATTCTGTTCCTTTTCAGATGGTATAAGGTTAATAATACCCATACAAACCTTTGAATCAAGCGTGAATCGATGATATATTCCACTCGGAATTATGATCATATCACCTGGTACAACTTCAATACGAATCCATTCATCATTTCCATTTCGTACATCAAAGTATCCCGAACCTTCAAGTACAAATCTTATCTCTTCTTCAGTGTGCAAGTGTTCAGTGAAAAAGCTCTTCAGCTGAAATAATTTATGTAAGGTTAACAATACTTTCCCTACTAAAGTAAAAAAAGTAACATCAAGCCAAGACATCCTGGAGGTGACAACAACTACAGTAACACAGAGTGTAGAAATAACAAGCCATAATTTTAAAACTAATGTTTATGTTTGCAGTTTCCATAGCCAGTTCTAAGCACCTAACAAACGAAACATTCTTTTTCACATATTTTCTTAAATGTTTAATAAAATGAAAGATAATCGGTGAGTCACAGACATGCACATAGGTAAGACAATCACATTCACACAACTTACATTTTCAGCCACAGCCTTCATCAGAGAAAGATTATACATACTATGGAATACTCTGACATCGACTTAATTCGCAATTTGTGCACCCCACAATTCACCTCGCAACACCAGAGGCCGCACAGGAACACTATGGGCCAACCGCTGCGAGAGGATGTACGAGGAAGCAGGACAATGAGACCAGTATGCCAACTGACAGGGAAAAGTATATTCTAAGCTGGGCGGCCGAGCCGCTTGCTCAGTTGCTGCACGGACTCCAACCTGTGTTGTTTAGTAAATAATAGAATTTGAAGTCATAAAATTTGCAATGAGGTTTTCACATGTGTGTGTGCTGTTGCTGCACGATGGACGAGCTGCTTCGGGCTGTCTGTGCCCACCTCCAGCGTCTTCCGTCATTGATCGCGGAACAACAACTGTTATTAGCAGCCGTGTCCTCCATGGTGTCTGTGGTATTACATTCGGGCCCCGGGCGCAGCCACTGGCAGTGGCGGTGCCTCCTTTTTGCAGTTTGAGACGACTACTGATGAATGGTAATTGTACGAGCAACATCCACATCAACATTTCATGGCTTTTTCGGTGCTGGACCTGTGTAAGCAAAAAGCTTGTGTTTGTCATGGTAGTCCCCGTCTATGTATCATAGGCTACTTTGACTTTCCCCCTTCAGGACCCCATCGCACTGTCATTCTCTGAAATGTGTTCCCTTTTTTTCGGGGTATTAGGTCAAATAGTCCCATGAAGTAGCATCTAGGGTTGCCTTTCACAGGAGTCGAAAACAACCATCACAATCATACAAGGAATGGGTAAAGGAACTTCAAGGTCTGGCCAGGCACTGCTGCTTTATTTCCAAACCTCACAATGATTCGTATGCAGAATCAATGCTTAGGGATGCAGTGATTTACTTTGCACCGGACACTGAAGTCTGCAGACAACTGTTACAGATTAAAGATCCTACCCTTATCGAAGTCGTTATAATAGCCGCAGCATACGAAATGTCTTCCACTGTCAATTCTCAGATCAGTGGGCCGGAAATTCGCCATACAGGTTGCCCTGGTAGGCAGGCTGCCGACCGTGGCTTCGTCAGCTCCACAAAGCAGGACAACACCACGCGCCTTGTTTACTAATCCGGCACAGTAGGGCAGTGCCGGCTCACCTTACAACTGGCTGTCTTGCCCTGGTTGTTTCATTAAACATGACTGTGTTTATTGCCCTCAGCGATGGGCAATTTGTCACCACTGTCAAAAAATGGGGTCATATTGTTACAGTCTGTTGTACAAAAAACCATATATAGCCAGTGGTTATAGATACATCTGATGTTTACGAATACCCCATGCCGGTCTACGAAGTTATAGACATTTCCCCAGAGTCCTCCAAAATTCGAGTCAGTTACAATTCTGGGCTGCACCGTGTCCTTGCAAGTCGATGCTGGTGCAGCGGCTACTGTTTTAAGTACCGCCACATACAGTACAATGAATTAGGTTCCCCACAGCTCGCACCGGTAACACTTAAGTTGCGAGGGTATAGCAAGCAACAGATCCCTGTTTGGGGACAATTTCAGACCGCCACCGAATACAAATCAGTCTCCCAGCTATTAACTTTCATCGTCAAGCCATGGACGCACCTAATTTATTCAGGTAGACACCTTCACAATCTTTGTGTTTACATTGAATGACTCTATTCACTTTGTGTCTGAGTTGGTCCCAATCAATGCATTCTCCACTCTTTGCAATGAATTTGCTCCCCTATTTTCTCCCGAACTGTGTCGGGTGCGCGGTTTTGAGGCAAACCTCCCTCTGAAACCAGTGACCATACACACATTTAAAAGAGCTCAGTCTCTTCCGGCCAGTATGCGTTCCATGGTCAAACAGGAACTTGAGAGATTAGTCCGTAAAGTTGTGTTCCCCATCAGATCTAGTGAGTGGGCCTCCCCCTTGGTGGTCATGAGAAAGCCTAGTTGACAGTTACAGCTATGTGGGGATTACAAACAGTTAATGCACATTCTCAGTTGGATACGTAACCCATGCCTTGCCCGGAATTTCTGATTTCTAAGCTGACAGGAGGAGCCTGTTTCTCAAAGTTAGACCTAGCTGAAGTGTATTTTCGATTACCTCTGAGTCAAGAAGCTCAACATTGCTTGGTGTTGAACACTCCTTTCGGACTCTATCTGCGGCTGCCGTTCGGGTTTTCCAACATGCTTCGATATTACATAGGTACTTGGAGCAGCTTTTGCAACCAGTAGATGCTTGTGTAAATTACTTAGACAATATTGTGGTCATGGGAAACACCCCCGTGGCTCATATTGCCAACCTTTGACAGGTTTTTCATATCTTGTCCAACTTCGGTGTCAATATAACTCGGTGAAATCTGTTTTTCAGCCAAGTATAGTATACCTCGGGCTGGAAGTGTCCCCGCAAGGTGTTACACCTGTAAAGAAATATGTGGAAGCGGTAACCTCCATGCTTGCCCCACAGAATGTAAGGGAACTACAAGCCTTCCTCAGGAAATTGACATATCATCGTTTTCTTCCCCATGCAGCCTCCATTGCTAAACCCTTTCATGACTTGTTGCGCAAAGATGTCGCATTTGAATAGTCTCCCGCCTGTCAGGCCACTTTTTAGCACCTTAAATGATTATTGTTGTCTCAAACATGTCTGGCCACATATTCTCCGGATGTGCCCCTAGTAGTTGCAGCAGACACATCACAGTATGGAATGGGAGCAGTCCTATCACACTGGTACTCGATGGCATCGAACAGCCCCTGGCGTTTGCATCTAAAATCCTCACTCCAGCGCAGGAATGATATTCCCAGATAGAGAAAGAGGCACTCTTGATCAGCTTTTTTGCGGTACAGAAGTTTTACATGTTCTTATATGGCAACCACTTCACTTTAATGACCGACCATTGACCTTTAATGGCCCTCTTTTGGCCGGATGCGGCCCTACCAGATAAGTCCGCCGACTCCATCGATGGACCTTACACTTGTCCCGTCTTCAGTACAATATAACCTACCACCCCACTTCGCAACACGCTAACACTGCAACGTTATTGCGGCTTTCGCTAGGGACAGATCCACAGCCTGATAAGGATGAAATCCTTTGTTTTCTCATAGATGCAGATGAGGAAAGAACATTACATGGGTTTCCCATCACTAGTGAAGTCCTAGTGGCGGCCATCGACAAAGACCCCATGTGTGAAGTCATGTGTGGAACGAGAGTGGCCAAAACACCTGCCGGGCCAAGCATCGGACCCATTACGTAATTTTTTCCTCTGGCACTGGCTCTCAGATGCGGCCAGGGCACTCTTATTGGCCAAGGAAGCCGGTAATCTGCAGGTTGTAATTCCAGTGACTATGCGACCATGAATATTAGGTTTACTAAACAAGGGGCCCTGGGGAATATCCCACACTAAGGCCCTGGCCTGACACCATGTCTTTTGGTCAGGAATTGATCAGGAAATCAAACATCTGGTGTCGGCATGTGACGCTTGCAGCCTCCAGCAGGTCAATACCCAACGTTCCCTCATTCCCTGGCCTGTCCCTTCACAACCGTGTGACCAGATACACAGAGATTTTGTGGGGCTGTTTCTGAGTTCCTATTGGCTCTTGGTAGTTTACGCCCTCTCTAACTTTCTGTAAATCGTTCGGATCGGTTTCACTTCAGCCAGGGCCACCATTGGGGCGTTAACTAAACTATTCTCTATTGAAGGTCTTCCATACACGATCGGGACAGATAACAGCCCACAATTCAGTGCAAAAATTTTTCGGTCTCTCTGCGTGCACTAGGTCATTTGGAATGTGTGGGCTCCGCCGTTCCATCCGCAATATAATGGGGAGGTGGAGTGGCTTCTGCGGACATTTAAGGTGCAGATTTGCAAATATATCACCTCCGAGTCGGTCAATGACACCTTGTTATGATATTTGAAGACCTATCGAGCCACTCTGAGCAACTGTGTCTGGACAAACAGGTCCATGGCCGCCAACCTTGTTCTCTGTTAAATGTCCTGATACTTGCTGACATGCTGACCCCGGGCGATGCATTCTGGGCCCGTGGTTATTGTAGTGGAGCGCCACGTTGGTTTCCCCGGGGTGTCACACATTTCGCGGCTGACACCTCCTGGACCAGTGCACAGCCTCGAGCATCTGCATGTGCCACTGAGACCAGCTCCGACACCATGTCATGGGGGTTGCTCCTTCCGGGATGGCGGGTAGTGGGTCTAGCCCAGCTGGGGTTGATGTCCCCATCCCTGCCGCGAGCCCCGTGGCCTGCTCCATGATGGGGATTGGTCGGCCGGCCCATCGCAACGCCATTCAACGCCTGTGCTCTGGTGTATTCCACGCGCCTTCTCGACAGAGGCACCAGTCCAGCAGACACCTTGAGGTTATGGATTGGGACCCTTCTTCATTGCCGGCAATCACCGAGCCTGCTCGCCCCCACCCCCCACCCCCGTGTCAAGGAAGGGAGAGGGTATGGAATACTCGGACATCAACATAATACGCAATTTGCGTGCCCCACAATTTGCGGCGTGCTGCCAGAGGTCTCACAGGAACACGACGGGCCGACCGCCACGAGAGGCTGTACAAGGAATCGCTACGAAGCAACCACCTGATGGGAAAAAGCATGTTATATGCCAGGCGGCAGCCACTCGCTCAGTTGCTGTATGGATGGTGTATGTGAGTGAGGTGGGGAGTGGAGGGGCAGGATGCTGGGTAAAGGTGGGGTTGGAAAGTTCCGCATTGTATGATGGATTTTAAAGGCTCTGTTAGGTGGGAATTTGAATTGCGGCAATGAATACAGTGAAGGGAAGGGGTGGGAAAGGATAAAAGGGAGGTGTAGAAGAGTGTGCAGAAGAAGTGGGGGGATTTGAAATGATGATAAGGAAAAACTCCAGTAACCAGTGACAATGGAGTGTCCTTCTTGTCACCCAATACCACCCCAGACTTGAACAACTTAATCACATCCTTTGTCAGGGCTTTGATTATCTGTCATGCCCTGAAATGAGGGACATCTTACCCAAAATCCTTCCAATCCTTCCTAAAGTGGTGTTCCGTCGCCCACCAAACCTCCACAACATCCTAGTCCATCTCTATGCCACTCCCAACCCCAACCCCTTACCACAGGGATCATATCCCTGTGGTGGACCATGATGCAAAACCTGCCCAATCCACCCACCCAGCACTTCCCTCACAGGCTTATCTTACCCCATCAGAGGTCGGGCCGCCTGTGAAATTCCAACTCTGCTGCAATCATTGCACAGCATTTTATATTAGTATGATGACAAACCAGCTGTCTGTCAGGATGAATGGCCACCGCCAAACTGTGGCAAAAAGCAAGATAGACCACCCTGTGGCACAGCATGCAGCTGAGCACACACTCTGGCTTTCAATGGCTGCTTCACTACCTGAGCCATCTGGATCCTCCCCTCCACCACCAGCTCTTCTGAACTGCGCAGATGGGAGTTGTCCCTTCAATACATTCTACGGTTCCACAACCATCCTGGCCTCAACCTAAGACAACTTCCCATCCCTGCACCCTATGCCTAACATCTTCTCTCCCCCACCTCCCTCTTCCTTCCCCACTCATTATCCTGATCTCATGTCACCCTTACAACTGTATATCGCCACTTACAATATCCCCTTAATTTATTACTTTTTATTTTTTCCTTGCTCTATTTTTCCCTTTTTTCCTATTTCTATTTTTCCTTATTATTATTATTACTACTATTATAATTTCAAATCCACCCCTCCACTCCCCCCCACTCCCCTACACCTCCCTTCACCCTTTCCTGCCCCTTCCCTTCACTTTATTCATTGCCGCAATTTCAATTCCCACCTAACAGAGCCTTTAAAATCCATCATGCAATACGGAACTTTCAATCCCCACCTTTACCCAGCATCCTTCCCCCTCAACTCCCCACCTCACTCACAGTATAGCTTGTCTCACTGGAGTGGCCGGACATGATAGTTCTCTCTGTATAGTTGTCTGAGTGATTGCATGAATATGTGCGTTTCTTTTTCTGACGAAGGCATGGCCAAAACTTTAAGTTGCATAAATGTGATTATCTGTTTTCGTGTCTGTCAGCAGCTCAGTGAACCTCTTTACAATGAGTTGTTACCTAGTCTCCATTATTGAATTTTAACTCGGCAAGAAATAGCTATTTTCTACTACCCTTTGTCAACTATAGAAACAACTCAGATTTGTTAGAGCTGTCTCCTACCGGGAATTTTTTTTCTGTTAAAGCTGTAGGTATGTTTGAATGTCAAAGAGCTTCATTATGGATGCTCATTTTGGAGACTGTGCCACAATCTTCCTTCAATCTCTGACCTAGGTTACCAAACCACGGTGCAACTTTGCATGACTTTCAAATCCACCAGAAAATGCCTGCAGCAAAGGTAATGCTAACAATTTTCTTCGTTTGTGACAATTTTACCGAGTGAGGAGGATTAAACCAGAGAATGGAATGAGCTTTCTTCAAATCCCATGAAATCGCTTTTCCTAGACCTTCAAGTGAACTCTGATGACTTCATTTTCCAATATGTTGGAGCTCAACCACATTGTCACGATGTGTGCCAGTTTCTCAATTACTCCCTGCCTCAACAGAGGAACAGGTGCAAGGTACACAAGATACTGACCTGCATTCTTGGCTTTGTTGTTTCTTTTCTGTATCTGCATATGATATAACTTCTTATGAAGACTAGCTTTCTGCGACTGTGTGTCAACAGAAATTTTACTCAACAGTTGACAAAAACTGATTTTTAAACATTTTCCACAATTCTAAAAGCTCGCTAACAGTTTCCATTCTTTCACATAAGAAATATAACATTCTGGTATCAATCTTCAGATCTGACCAGATATATGTAGTTTTGTTCTGAGAGTTGCTTAACTCTTCATGTAATGGGTTCCTTTTACCTCGACATTCAAAACTTTGCGAGATTATTAGAAGTAAAGCTCCTACTTGCTCCAATGTGACACTAATTCAGTTAGTTACCTAGAATGTTTGCTTGTTAAATTTTTTCTTTTGCTTGCAATTTTTATTTTTATTTATGTATTACACAAAACAATTGCAAGTGAACCTGATGAAGGTGGTTGTCACTGCTATATTGACGAATTCAGATCTAGCATCCTACTGACATACCCATTTTTTCCTATTCTTTTACCTCCCTTTACAATGGTATTTAGAGACTATGCAGGCAATCGCATAATACAGAACTTAATTTCCTGTTCCTTCTACTCTCTCCTTTATAAGAGAAATTAATACTTGCTTATTTGATGCTACATACTTCTCTATATACTATATCTATCTATATCTATATACTTATGTACTGGTATTGTTAAAAATTTCCGTAAGTCTTAACTGTAATGAAAATACATTAATAAGCAACTGTTTCAATAAAATTAGAAAATTACTACCTTTTCTTCATAGTTTGGTAAACAGTCCTTTGAACATGTTATTTCATCTTCATATGTGTACCCACGCTCTTTCTTTATTTTTTCAAGTTCTCCATCTTCAACAAATGTTTTTGCATTCAACTGAAACAATGATAAAGTTAATATTAATTTATGATACGAATATTAAGACAAAAAATTCCTAGCAGGAAAAATAAAATATAAAAAATAGACGAAGATTACTCACCAGGCGAAGGAGCACAGGTGTGACAGCATCACAAATAAATAAATGAATATATACACACACACACACACACACACACACACACACACACACACACACACACACACACACACACACAATCGCAAGCTTTCACAACCCAGTTGCGTCTTCAGGCAGTAGGGAAGGAGAGGGAAAAGGAAATGATGAGGGTTTTAAGGAACGGGGTAAGGAGCCATTCCAATCCCGGGAGAGGAAAGACTTACCTTGGGGGGAAAAATGGAGGGTAAACAAATGCACACATGCCCACACATTCACACAGACACAAGTACACCTAGGCAGACATACTGTAGAAAGCAAAGAAGTTAAGTTATTGAAGTTAAGAAGTTAGACAGAGATACCACTTGAGGCAGAGGCTCTATCCAGAGAACCGATGCAAAGATGTTAAGAAGGTGGGTGGGAATTCAAATTTAGCGGAGATTGAGACCAGGTGGGCAACGGGAAGAGAGAATATGCTGAAGGTTCCCTTCCTTACAGCTTAGGTCTTCGTGGCAAACGAGTCTGCTCCAGTCCTGAAGCTCTGAACCAGCTTTCACATCCCGCGGCTATCCTCCTAATCTGGTAGAGAAACAAATTGCCAGAGCTACTACCTCATCCCCCCAAATTCAGAACCTTCAACAGAAGAATCCCAGAAGTGCCCCTCTTGTCACCGGATACTTTCCGGGACTGGAGCGGACTCTAAATGTGGCTCTCCAGCAAGGATACGACTTCCTTAAATCCTGCCCCGAAATGAGATCCGTCCTTCATGACATCCTTCCTACTCCACCGAGAGTGTCTTTCCGCTGCCCACCTAACCTCCGTAACCTCCTAGTCCACCCCTATGAAATCCCCAAACCACCTTCCCTACCTTCTGGCTCCTACCCTTGTAACTGCCCCCGTTGTAAAACCTGCCCTATGCACCCTTCCACCATCACTTACTCCAGTCCCGATCAAAGGCAGAGCCACTTGCGATAGTACCCACGTGATCTACCAACTGACATGCCTGCACTGTGAAGCGTTCTATGTGGGAATGACCAGCAACAAACTGTCCATTCGCATGAATGGACACAGGCAGACAGTGTTTGTTGGTAACGAGGATCACCCTGTGGCTAAACACGCATTGGTGCATGGCCAGCATATCTTGGCACAGTGCTACACCGTCCAGGTTATCTGGATACTTCCCACTGACACCAATCCTTCAGAACTCCGGAGATGGGAACTAGCCCTTCAGCATATTCTCTCTTCCCGTTGCCCACCTGGTCTCAATCTCCGCTAAATTTGAATTCCCACCCACCTTCTTAACATCTTTGCATCGGTTCTCTGGACAGAGCCTCTGCCTCAAGTGGTATCTCTGTCTAACTTCTTAACTTCAATAACTTAACTTCTTTGCTTTCTACAGTATGTTTGCCTAGGTGTACTTGTGTCTGTGTGAATGTGTGGGCATGTGTGCATTTGTTTACCCTCCATTTTTTCCCCCAAGGTAAGTCTTTCCTCTCCCGGGATTGGAATGGCTCCTTACCCCCTTCCTTAAAACCCTCATCATTTCCTTTTCCCTCTCCTTCCCTACTGCCTGAAGACGCAACTGGGTTGCGAAAGCTTGCGATTGTGTGTGTGTGTGTGTGTGTGTGTGTGTGTGTGTGTGTGTGTGTGTGTGTGTATTCATTTATTTATTTGTGATGCTGTCACACCTGTGCTCCTTCGCCTGGTGAGTAATCTTCGTCTATTTTTTATATTTTAATATTAATTTAGTTTGTGTACATTAAATTACAATAAACACAATTCATAACACTTTGATCTGTAAAATATACATGATTTAAGGAAAGGAAAAACTTGTGACATTAAAATACCACATAACCCTGTGAAATTTACTACCATACAAATATGTGTAATCAGTAAATCCACCAGATTGTAGGAGGAAACATTTCATTAACAAAGAAAAAGCAATATAGCAGGATGCCTAACACACAGCAATAATCAGAAACCATCAAAGATATGGGGAAAACAAGAAAGTAGTTTATCAATCTCTTTCAAGAACACATTGGTGGTCAACTGTCCCCACACACCACCTTCACCAACTGCCCTCTCCACCCCTCTGGAAGTGTGCATCACAGGAAGGTGTTTTGTTCATTGCAGTATAGTAGAAAGTGATCTTCGAAACTATTGAGAATGGCTGTGATAGGCACTCTCAATGCGGCACAGCTAAATGGTAGGTGCCCCAGGGTTCCGTTTTGGGGCCACTGGTGTTTATCATTTATATAAATGATATGTCAAAGTATAATACATAGTTCTACGATATTTCTGTTGGCTAATGACACTAGCTTGGTAGTGAAGGATGTTGTTGGCAATACTGATGCAATATCAAATCATGTAGTTAAAGAAATAAGTTCATGGCTTATAGAAAATAAATTGACACGGAATCACAGTATTACTCAGTTTTTACAGTTTCTAACACACAATTCAACAAAATCTGACCTTTTTTCCTCCCTTCACACTGACGATGGGCATATGATAAGCAAGACTGAACAGTTCAAATTTATACGCATTCAGACAGTAAGCTGTCATGGAAAGCTCATGTTCAAGATCTTGTTCAAAAACTAACTGCTGCATTGTTTACCATTTGAACTATTTCTGAAATTAGTGACAGTTCAACATGAAAAGTAGTCTACTTTGTGTAGAGCCCATTATACAGTTGTAATCCAGGTAATTTAGCAGAGAATGTGCTGAATCAACTGTCCCAAACAACACTGTATATTTATTTATTGGTCATGTGAAATTATACATTGTACAGAGGTACATAGTGATATAGGACAAGTCATAGATAAATCCCTGGCACAGATGAGATTCCAATAGGCCACCAAGCAAACTGGTAAAGCCCAAAGTGGAAGTTGAGTATCAATAAAACTAAGAAGTAGCATCAAAAGGCAATTGCAAGTAGGCATTGCATAAATCTATGCTTGGAAAATATTGGCCCTCTGATCACTTCACTAACAACTGCTCTAGTCACAGCAAGCGATGAGCCACTACAAGTGCGCACTGTGCTATAGGCCTTCTGAATTGCCATCAAAGGTGTGGCCGACTGACTTGACAGCAGGAGGAATGATACCTCTATCCTAGAAACACTACAACTTTTCTTTGACTTAGTCACACCTGGAGAAGAGAATGGACTGAGGGCAGCTTAGGAAAAATATGTACCTCAAAATTTTTGGCTTGGGCCAAAGTAGTCCTAAACAGCAAGTGGTATGAGTGCAATAATGAGACCAAATCTTGAAAGAGGACCAACTGATACACTAAACACACTTCATTCACAGTTTGGAAGAAGAAACCTAATGATTTAAGTTACCATTCCATATTCTAATAATGTGCACATCTGGAGAATTCATCCGTCAGCAGAACATGATGTTTACTGTAAGACACCACTTGACACAATGTACATTGCAATGCAAAACAGCCTGAGATCCTGTATGTATCTAAGTTAATGTGGCTTTACTTTAAATTCAACGGATCAATCATCCACTACCAAAATGTGTCAAGGTAATTTGTACAGGGCATTAGAGACATCCCAAAGTCCAGTGAAAATAAAGGCATATCTTTAATTCCATATTTGATTACCATACTCAGCAATTGTATTAATATGTAAATGATGACCAGCCATCAGTCGCGAATAATTATGTATTATTGTAAATCTATATTTCAGTCATTGTGTGAGCATTATCAATGTGAAAAAAAAACACAGTTACAATCAGTTAACTTGAATGCCATATTAACTATCAATTGTACAGGTTTGTCAATAATAAAATAGGTACATTTAAAAATGTGGTTTAAAACATACAATTTCAATTTTCATGTTGAAGATTATGTTCACACTGATGCAGAAGTTACAGTTTCTACACAACTTGCTTCAGTGTACGTCATTGTCAACTGTAACACTCTCTTTAATTCTTTATTTGCTTTTACATTTCACATGTTATTTATTTTTATAGCATAATTTTACATTTAAAATTATGTCATTTAAATCAATACATTCGGATTCCATTTAAACATGAGTAGTGGTGGCTTTGTAAACTACCTGGTGCCTTTAAACTGTCTCTGTAAATAAAAAGTTTGATAACAATTTAACGTTGTTTTAACAATAAAAATGTAATTGAAATTTATTAGTAATCTTGTTCAAAGCATACATATTAAGAACACTTTTATGATTTGTGAACATAGTTGAATGAGAGGGTTAAGCAGAGAGATGGCGTAACAGCTTCAATGCCAACGACTTTTGCTGAAGCGATTGTAGTTCTTACTTATTACAAACTGGTTTCACTCTTAAGGTGCACCTTAAAGTCCATTATAAATAGAACAGTTTAGTGTTAAAATAAATGGACAACCACATATTTTATATAAATTATTTTTCAAAAGGGAGAGATTGGCTGGCCAGTACTTACCTTTTTTGCTGTACTGCCGATAGTCACACACAGAAAGAAAAAAGGACGAAAATAAAACAAATTTTCGGAACAGTGTTCCTTCTTCAGATAAAAGAGAAGGGAAGAAAAAAGGAATGGGAAAGCAATTCACAACCTACGTCATGAGGATGGTGTTTGAGGATTGTGCAAGTTAGAGATACTGTATATTAGTACTCAGCCATGCCAAAGAATATATATAACCAAAGAGGAAATATCAAGTAGTAAAGAGAAGAGAAGATGAGAGAACCGAAACATTTTAGACAACCCCCCTCCTCCAGCCTTCAGCATCTTTTCTTCTCTTTACTGCTTGATCTTTCCTCTCTGGACTTTTTGACTATTGGCGGTACAGCAAAAAGGTAAGTACTAGCCAGCCCATCTATCTCTTTTGAAAAATTATTTATCATCTCTGTGAAGAATTTCCATCATTAGTTGAACATATTTTATAAATAAATACACAATATATCTTGTATTTGTCTTGATAGAAAATAAACTCTTAACTGACCTGCAAGAAGATTGGACAAAAATGAGTCATTATTATCTGCTAATTTGCATCTGTTGGGATCGATTCTAAATAACCGAACCCAAATGATTTTCTAAATAGTTCCAACAAATGGGGACTTCTTGCACCTAACTGCTGATAGAGCAGTGTCACACGGGTTGACACTTGATGACGGAATACTTTACTTCAAAATCTTCCCAAAGGTCCACACATTTCGTTTTTCACATGAGTGTAGTAAATGCATGTGTAGAGACATAGCTGGTGTACTATGTCCAGTTTTGATGAGGTGGGTATTGAAACTAGTCTTTTCAGTGGCATTTTTACAATGTAATGTGGTGTGTCCATTGAACCTGACTGAGTCTTCTGCCTACTGATCAACATAACAAGCACGAAACTCTGGACATTCAATCCTATAGACACCTGATATGTCAAATTCATTGCTTTTATCGATTTTTTTAAATTCCACCCCAATTATTTGTGATTAAATTGCCACATAAAATTTTTGTTTCCTAAATATAACTGCCACCCTGTCACGGATGGACAAATGTGACACTGCTCAATGAGCAGATAGCCACCAAGTTCATAAATCACCGGAATATTCCTAATACGTATGCTTGGAGCAAGTTAACTAATACATTACAATTAGATTTTTGAAGTTAAAACAATGTTAAATTGTCATAAAACTGTTTATTTACAGGGCGAAGGAGCACAGGTAGTGATAGTAACAAAACACACACACACACACACACACACACACACACACACACACACACACACAACACAGGCGCGCGCAAGCTTTCGCAATCCAGTTGCTTCTTCAGGCAGAAGGGAAAGAGAGGGAAAAGGAAATGATGAGGGTTTTAAGGGAGGGGGTAAGGAGCCATTCCAATCCCGAGAGAGGAAAGACTTACCTTGGGGGAAGGAAAGGAAGGTGAACAAATACACACTCGTCCACACATTTACACAGACGCAAATACACCTAGGCAGACATACTGTAGAAAGCAAAGAAGTTAGACAGAGATACCACTTGAGGCAGAGGCTCTGTCCAGAGAACCGAGAACTGTGAAGCGTTCTATGTGGGAATGACCAGCAACAAACAGTCCATTCGCATGAATGGTCACAGGCAGAGTGTTTGTTGGTAATGAGGATCACCCTGTGGCTAAACACGCCTTGGGGCAGAGCCAGCACATCTTGGCACAGTGTTACACCGTCCGGGTTATCTGGATACTTCCGACCGACACCAATCCTTCAAAACTCTGGAGATGGGAACTAGCCCTTCAGCATATACTCTCTTCCTGTTGCCCACCTGGTCTCAACCTCCACTAAATTGGAATTCCCGCCCACCATCTTAACATCTTTGCCTCGGTTCTCTGCACAGAACCTCTGCCTCAAGTGGTATCTCTGTCTAAATTCTTAACTTCTTTGCTGTCTACAGTAAGTCTGCCTAGGTGTATTTGCGTCTGTGTAAATATGTGTGTGTGTGTGTGTGTGTGTGTGTGTGTGTGTGTGTGTGTGTGTGTGTATTTGTTCACCTTCCTTTTCTTCCCCCAAGGTAAGTCTTTCCTCTCCCGGGATTGGAATGGCTCCTTACCCCCTCCCTTAAAACCCTCATCATTTCCTTTCCCCTTTCCTTCCCTTCTGCCTGAAGAAGCAACTTGGTTGCGGAAGCTTGTGTGTGTGTGTGTGTGTGTGTGTGTGTGTGTGTGTGTGTGTGTGTGTTTTATTTGTTACTATCACTACCTGTGCTCCTTCGGCTGGTAAGTAGACTTCATCTATTTTTTTACATATATTTTTCCTGTTAGGAGTTTTCCCTCTATAATATTCGTATCAATGTTTATTTACAGAGAGATTTCAAAATCACCAGTTAGTTTATAAAGCTACTACCACTCATGATTAATTAAAACCATATATATTGTTTTAAACAATAATTTTAAATGTAAAATTATGCAATAAATAAATTTTAAAATATGAAATTTAAAAGAAAACTACATTTTTTAAAAGGTATATATTTTCTTACGTACAACTGATGTATAATACAACATGCGTGTTAACTGGTTATAACTGGTTCAATTTTTTAGCATAGGTAATGGTCGCACCCACCCCCATGAACCACATAAAATGCTGAGGTAGGGTGGCTTGCATGCCTCAATAATACAGACAGACGTACCATAGGTGGAACCACAGCAGAGGGGTATCTGTGGAAAGGCCAGCCTTTTCATTACTTGCAAGGGCAACAGTCTGGTTGATTGACTGATCTGGTCTTGTAGTGTCATCAGCTAATGTGTCTTTGCTACACAGTTACTGTAAATGGCTGAAAGCAAAGGGAAACTACAGCCGTTACTTTTCCCCAAGGACATGTCGCTCTACTGTATGAATATTATGATGATGGCGTCTTCTTGAGTATATAACAGTACAGAACAAATATTTACTATGACCAGTTTAATGTGACATAAATTTGTTTTCTTTTTATTTATATATGCAATGTGAGAGAATACTAAAATGTCAGAGTTGACTAAAGTGGTCAATAACACAACTACAACATTACAGAACAAATAATTACTATAAACAGTTTACTGTGATATAAATCTTTTTTTTTTCCCCTTTTGTTTATATATGCAAGGTGAGAGAATACTAGTGTCGAGATTTCAATGTTTATGTATATATTTTAAAAGTTTACTAAAGTGGTCAATCACGTCACTACACGGAGCTGGGAGCAAGGGAGGCAAGGCGTGTGGTCTTTTGCTTGGCGGACACCGAGTAGGTAAGATAGCTGCTTATAGTGGCATTAGTGCACTTCACATTTTATATGTCACGTGTGGCATTCCGAAATTTGTAAGTGCGCTCGTACGTGAATGTCTTCCATTCTCGGCTCTAATAGTTACGTGAGTGGCGAAGTTGTTTATTGTAAATTGTGATATATAGTGTAAATGTGACTAAAGAAAATAAACTAACGTAGAAGCACAAGTGTGGACGTATTCATTAACGGTACTGTGTTACAACCACCCCTTAGTAGGCGAGCCAAGATACATTTATGTTAGGTTGTACATGAGCCCTGCCATTAGGCACGTTGCAAGTACAATACTCCAGAGGTAAAATAGTCCCCCATTCAGATCCCCTGCCAGGGACTACTCAGGAGGATGTCATCATCAAGAAAAACAAAACAGGCATTTTATGCATTGGAGCGTGGAATGTTAGATCCCTTAATCAAGTAGGAAGGTTAGAAAATTTAAAAAGGGGAATGGATAGTTCAAGTTAGATATAGTAGGGATTAGTGAAGTTCGGTGAAAAGAGGAACAGGATTTCTGGTCAGGCGAGTACAGGATTATAAATACAAAATCAGTTTGGACTATTACAGGAGTAGGTCTAATAATGAATAAGAAAATAGGAATGTGGGTAAACTACTAAGAGTAGCAAAGTGATCACAATATTGTAGTCAAGATAGATACGAAGCCAACACCTACCACAGTAGTGCAAGTTTATATGCCCACTAGCTCCGCTGATGAGGAGATCGAAGAAATGTGAGGAGATACAGGAAATTATTCCAACAGTTAAGGGAGAGGAAAACTTAATTGTAATAAGGAATTGGAATACGGTAGTAGGAAAAGGAAGGGAAGGGATAATATTAGGTGACTATGGACTAGGAAAAAGGAATGAAAAAGAAAACTGTCTGGTAGAATTTTGTACAGAACATAATTTAATCACAACAAACACATGGTTCAAGACTCATGAAAGAAAGTTGTATATGTGAAAGAGACCAGGAGACACTGGAATGTTGTTGTTGTTGTTGTTGTTGTGGTCTTCAGTCTGCAGACTGGTTTGATGCAGCTCGCCACAGTATCCTGTCTTATGCAACCCTCTTCATCTGAGAATACATATGACAACTTACAACCTTTTGAACCTGCTTACTGTATGCGTCCCTCAGTCTCCCTCTACAATTTTTACCCCACACACTTCCTTCTAATGCTAACTTGATGATTCCTTGATGTCTCAGAATATGTCCCAATAACCTATCCCTTTTCTTAGTCAGGATATGCCAGGAACTCATTTTCTCCTCAAATCTATTGAGTATCTCCACATTAGTTACCTAATCTTCTTCCTTTGTCTGTAGCCCACTTTTGAAAAGCTATCATCTTTTTGTCTGAACTCCTTATCGTTCATGTTTCACTCCCATACAATGCTACACTACAGACAAATGCTTTCAGAATGGACTTTGTAACAAAGCATGTTGGGGTTTATTCCCATCTGTTTGCATTACTGAACCTCCCCATACCACTGTTGCATGATAATTAGTCTATTATCATTTTCTTTTGTTATTCTTTTTTATAATATAACGAGCTGAAGTCATTTTCTATTATTTAACAACAGAGCAGTTTGTTTAATTAGCAAATATTAATTAGTTAATGCCAGAGGCATATTGTTATATTTCAGATAGTACATGTAACTGCCCTAACTCTCGTATCAAATTATACCCCCTGTACACATATGACTGCAAATAATTATTTTTTTGAAACTTCCTGGCAGATTAATATTGTGTGCCGGAACCAGGGCTCGAACCTGGGACCTTTGCCTTTCGCGGGCAAGCGCACTACGACTCACGATGCCGGCACACAACCTTACTTTTATTTATTTATTTTAATCAGAAAATACCATGCCCCGTAGACTAATTCTACTGTACCAGAATCCCAATCACTGCAGACAGGGGTGGTGGTTTATTTATTTAATTTTTTTTTTTTTTGCATGCATCTGACGTGCTTACTAAACAAAGATAAACAGCAAGTCGCGTTCTTTTGTGAAAAGTGTGAATGTTATTTTCACACCGGTAGCTGTTCCAACTACGGCAATATAGGATCTCTGGTGTTTGAAAACTTCATCGTAATTACTGGCAGCATTTGCATCGAAATTCCTTTTAGATGAAATACAAGTGGCCAATATGTCAAGTTCATGCTAGAAAAGATAGACCTTTTTATCTAGATAAATACTTCAGCATGTTTAATAATTTAAAAAAAATATAAATATCGATTGCTAGAACGTTTATTTGCTGGACAAAGCCCGAACGACCGATATTAGTTTCTACGAAGTAAGTACACCCAGTTCTAAACCAATGAACTATTTTATTATTTATGATATATAAATATATATTCCCATCAGGATAATTTATGACTGTTTTGTATACAACATTTATTCTTTCTTTTTTATTTGTTTAAACTTGAGGATGCATCAACTAATGAGGTTTTGTAAATAACAGTAAAAGAAAGAATTATGATAGAAAAACAATTTCTTACGTATTATGGTAGCTCTATCAACGGTATGGCTACTTCAATACAACAATCATTTTTATATCATACAGGTTTAACATCAATATTGAGAAGAAAGAAAAGGGGAAGCATTTGTTGTAATTGCTCAAGTACAGTCTTTATTATTTAATAGCCCTGATTATGAGCAGTTAAAGTCATCCTTCACCTACGCAGCACCCTATGTCCCTGAAAACAGTTAAATTGAACTATCTTTCAAAGTAGGCCTTATTTTAAGATTCAACTACAACTCATCAGTCCAATAAAATTAATCTGTCTTACACACACGTCACAATTGAGTTACCTAATCATTTTGTGCAAACTTTCAATACATCTCTGTCCCTATCGAAGTTTACCAAAATCCAAGGGTCCTGTGGACATACTCCAGCACCACTCGAATAAACAGTAAAGTTTAGGTACCTTTATAAATATATCTCAGCCTGAAATGTTGTCAGTAACCGATGGTATTGTGGATTCTTTCCACTAATACCCCACTTTACATGAAGCACAAGCGTACGAATAACAACTGCAACTCTCTCAAAAACTCTACACATCAACAGCAAATTATTATATCTTTTCCACAATATTACAACAACAAGGATAGGTTATTTTCTCTCGACTCTCAATCAGACCTCAATAGGACAATCAGCATTTTTTTTTTTTAAATAGCATCTCTCCAACACGTTACCGAATTCTCTCCAGGTGTGTATCGACTCAGTATGAACGCAATGTGGCGCAGTACGCTGAAATCCAGGCCCAAATGCTGGATTACGTCCACAGCCAGATGATATGTAACTTTGATGACATACTCTGTTTTAGCCAAAATTGATTGAAGTATTCCCCAACAGATACACTACGTAGTCTCGGGCAGCCTTCAACTACTCATAATTAACAATCAATATAATCTTTCATTCCCCCCCCCCCCCATCTTCAATCTCCGTGACTGCTGGATTACTCCTAGCAGCCATAAAGGTAGCCCCAGAAGCCAGCTTCGGAATGTGTATTTGCATCCATGGCAGCCATTTTGGTTAGACCCACATCATGCCATGACTCCCGCACATTTCGCAGCAAAAGTTTACATGCAACATATTAAAAAAATAATTAATACACTATAAGAATACAATTTTATAATAAATCTTTTGATAAAGTTTCAAAACCATAAACAAATCAGGCGATAAACTTCGACCGAGTTAGCAGCGAAAAATCGAACGTAACATAATGTTACAGAAATATTCCGTACCACTACATACGCTAATCTAGGGGCATGGCAGAGCCCTTGCCAAGTCAAGCGCATGGCCATACCATCCTTTTCTTGAAGCAGTAGATAAAACTTTAGAACCCCCTGTATCTCAGTTGTCGATAAAGCTAGAAGCCTGAATTTTCGGTTACCAAGAGTATCTACTATAACTAGTTACATTTTCAAATTATACTATTCTGCACCTTATAGTTTACAAAATATTAGCATCGAAAATTGCTAATTCTGTCACTCACTGTTCCACCGATCATCAAAATTCTAAGGTACTTCTAGCAAACACACAGACATCAAATTTTGTATTTAGATAGTGTTTAGCCTGTAATGAAAGGAAAAATTCAAACATCTGTAAATATAATTTCTGTTATGGAAACACATTTTCGCTTGAAAGAATAGTATCCATATCTTGGCACTGTAGCCATTATATTGTTAGTGGTCTTGTGATAATGTACTGGATTTTCTTAGGACAGGTCTCGGGTTCGATTCCAGGTGCAAAAATCTTTTCATATTTTTTATTTTTTTACTTTTCATTTTAACGTGGCCATTACCTTTCTACTAAGGGTAAAATCATCAGAAATAACATGTGGCACCTGATTTGAGAATGAAGAATAAATTGTAAGATATAGCTTAAATTGCTGTAAATGGAAACAGTACTAATGACACATTGAATGCGAACTTGAAAACTGAAGTACTGATTTTCTATGATAATTTTATCAGAATGCCAATGAAACATATAATTTGAAATATGGTTTGCTATAGATGTGCACAATACAATAATCATGAGTGTACATAGCCATGATGAGAGGTAAACGAAATAGATGTTTTGACCATTTAAATTCTCCATCTATACTAATAATAAATCTGTGCATGTAGGCCTGTCGCTGTTCACTTCAATCTTCAAAATTACTGGACGAATCTTTATGCAGTTTTCACAGGAAACATGAGAAAAGTTTGGGTCAACATATAGGCATAACTTTATCAAAAGATATCGTAATTTTAAGTGTTTTCAGTAACTGTCGTGTCTGTTCAACTATTAAAATAAAGTTATCATAATTTAATCATTTGATTAAAAGCCATTGTGTATGTCTATTTGTTGAGGGTAATCTCTAAGGGTACTACAGGAACTTTCGTGGGTTTCCACAGGTAAATTGAGAATACTTTGGAGAGTAACATAGGCTTCATTTCACCAAAATTGGATCAGAGGAAGGAAAGATATTGTCATTTGAAGTTTTATGTGTGTACTATGCTTATAAGTATGGTGTAGCACAGAAAATCTCCAAGAGTACTGTATGAACTCTCATGGGGTTCCATAGGTCAACTGAGAGTACCTTGGGGCAACATATAAGCTTCATTTCATCAAAATCTAATCAGGGGATGAAAAGATATCATAATTTGTAGTTTCTGGCACATGCTACGCTTGAATTGCAGCATAGTATAGGAAAGATCCAATAGAGGCGCTGTTACATAATATACCAAATAACTAATATATGGCGATACTGCATTTTTTTCCCACATAACTAAGGTGTAATACATTGAAACAAGGGCTATGATTTTTCTTATGGCAGCGGTGTAATGTATTGATGTTGGCAACAGCTGTTGAATCCTTTTTGAAAAATCAATCATGTACAATGAGGGGAATAATTCTGTGTGTTGATAATGAAGTGACACAAATAATTAATGTTGTTATGATTAATAAATTAATGATCCCCCTTAAGCGAATATTCTGTTGCCAACGTTAACATACTGAACCGCTGCCACTGCAAGTAAAATTTAACACAGGTACAACACACACAAAAAATTCTTTTACTATCTGTGTCTCTCATGACTTGCAATATCATGGAAAGAATTGTGCTTCTTTCCTAGGGTATCATTTGAATTTAAAACATAACAACGTTCCTTCGCATCCATCAATGTTTTCATTTCCTAAGAATTCTTTGCAAGGCAACACGAATTTATAAAGTTTCCTTTCAGATTTCGGTGCATACTTATTACATCTTGAGTCTATTCTGTTTATGAATGCCTATAACACAGTGTAGTACAGTACAGAACAAATAGAGGCCAGTTTAAGGCTCCTATGAGGGTTTTAAGGAGCTCTTGCCTTGTTAGTTGCGTAGGGCACCAAAGAACTAATAGTTTGTGCTGCTGCATTTATTATTTTTTAAGTATTTCTTTTCAATGGTTAAGCCATAGAACAGCAACAAACCACTAAAGGTGCTGTTGGTTTTGTAGTGCTGCAAAGAAACAATACATGATCATGTGTGTATTCCCTTAGTAACAGAAGTATTTTGAATTAAGAGCGACAACCTTATTTCTGCAAATACACATTAACATTGAACAGCGAATTTCTGATTACACTTTGTATATTCACACCTTCACGACATGTCTTTGCTTCTTTTGACGGGGAACATTTGAGTTTAAAACATAACGACATTCCTTCGCGTCTATTGCTGCTCTAATTTACATAAGAATTCTATGCAATGAAAGCCAAATTTTTGTAGTTCCCTTTTTTATTTTGGTGTATTCTCATTACATTTTGAGTGTGTTCTGTTTAGGAATGCCTCAAAAACACCATAGTACATGAAAGGACAAAGTGAGGCGACATTAGTTATATAGTACACCAAATAACTACTTACATCGTTGTTGCGTTTTTTTCATTCTCATAAATATGGTGTAATACACTACAAGAAGGGGAAGAATTTTACTTACTGCGGGGTAATTGTGTGATGATGTTGGCAATGGCCATTGAAAGCTTTTTCAAAAATCAGTCGCTTAGAATGAGAGAAATTATTCTTAATTTATGTTGCTCTGATCAGTAAATTAATCATCATCCTAAAGTGAATAGTTCGTTGCCAACGTTAGAAAACTAAACTGCTGCCATTGCAAGTAAAACTTAACACAGATAGGGGGGAAAAAAAGACTATTTACACATAGTCACCCGTCTTAACCAAAGAAAAAAAGGACCAAGATAATCAGCGATTAGTAGATTTTTCCCATTATCACGTGACATTTCCACCTTAATGTTGAGGACACAAAATCTGTTCTGTGCATCGGAATGCTCACTCCAAAGATATTTCTGCTCTGTGCCTGCCACTACAGATAATATACACAGAATTACTATGTCATCAGCAAACAGCAAGGATTTTATTCTCTCTCCCTGAACTTTAATTTCCTCTCCAAATTTCTCCTTGCATTCCTTCACAGCTTGCTCAGTGTACAGATTGAGCAACATTGGGGAAAGGCTACAACTCTGCCTTACTCCCTTCCTAACCATTGTGGCCCTTTCATGCCCTTCGAGTCTAACAATTGCTGTCTGTTTTTTGTACAAGTTGAATGTAACTGTTTGCTCCCCGTATTTTATCCTCGCTACCTTCACAATTTGAAAGAGTCCATTCCAATCAACATTGTCAAAAGCTTTCTCCAAATCTACAAAAATCTAGAAATGTAGGTTTGCCTTTCCTTAATCTACTTCTAAGATCAGCTGTAAGGTGAGTATTGCCTCCCGTGTTCCTACATTTCTCCTGAATCCAAACAGGTCTTCCCCAAGGTTGGATTCCACCAGTTTTTCCATTTGTCTGTAAATAATTCATGTTAGTATTTTGCGACCATGGCTTGTTAAACTGATAGTTCTGTAATTTTCACATTTGTCTGTACTTGCTTTCTTAGGAATTGGAATCACTATAGTCTTCTTTAAGTCTGGAGGTCTTTCTCCTGTTTCTTACACCTTGCTTACCAAGGGGAACAATTTTTTCATGACTGGCTCTCCTAAGGATAACAGCAGTTCAGTTCAGACAGAACATTGTCTACTCCAGGGCCTTGTTTCTATCCAAATCTTTTCGTGCTCTGTCGAATTCTGGAATGTACCAAATAGATTTTATAATGGTAAGGCATAGATTTCGAAACCACATTTTAAACAGTAACACTTACCCAGGGGCAGATAAAGGCTCTGACCATATCTTATTGGTTATGAACTGTAGACTGAAATTGAAGAAACTGCAGAAAGATAGGAATATAAGGAGATGCAGCCTGGGTAAATTGAAGGAGCCTGAAGTACTTGAGAATTTCAGAGGGACATTTAGAAAACAATTGAGAGAAATGGGGTAAATAAAACAGTAGAAGAGGAATGGGTAGCTCTGAGAGATGAAATAGTGAAGGCAGCAGTGGATAAAATAAAAAATCCTTGGATATCACAGGAAATACTAAATGTAATCAACAAAATGAGAAGATATAATAATGCAGTTAATGTAGCGGGTAAAATGGAGTACAGCGAAGTAAGAAATGAGAGTGACAGGAAGTGCTAAAGGGGCTAGGCAGGAGTGGCTAGAAGCCAAACGTAAATCTGTAGAAGAATGTATTTACTAGGGGAAAAATAGAACCACCTACAGGAAAATAAAGAGACATTTGTAGGCAAGAAAAATAGTTGTATGAATAGCAAGAACTCAGATGAAAAACTAGTTCTCAGCAAGGAAGGGAAAGCTGAAAAGTGGAAAGTGTACATAGAGGGACTCTACAAAGGAAATGAACTTCGAGACAATACTGTAGGACGGGAAGAGGAAGTAGATGAAACAGAAGATACTACACTGAGAGATGGATCTGATAGAGCACCAAAAGACCAAAGTCGAAACAAGGCCCCTGGAGTAAATAACATTCCCTCAGAGCTACTCAAGTCTCTGGGAGAATCAGCCTAAACAAAACTATTTCACCTAGTGCGTAAGATGTATGAAACAGGTAAAATAATCCCAGACTTTAAGAAAAATCCCCATTCCAAAGAAAGAAGGCACAGACAGGTGTGAAATTTACAGAATCAACAGTCATGGTGGTTAAATTTTAAAATGAATTATTTACAGGTGGATGGAAAGGCTGATAGACGCTGACCTCAGGGAAGATCAGGAGAAGTGTAGGGAGCATGGGAGGCAATACTCACTTTATGGCTTATCTTAGAACATAGATTAAGGAAAAGCAAATCTACATTTCTAGCTTTTGCAGATTTGGAAAAAGTTTTTCACAATGTTGATTGGAACAAATTCTGAAGTCAGACGGGTTAAAATGAAGGGAATGGAAGGTTATTTACAACTTGTACATTAACCAAACATCTGTTATTAGGGTTGAAGGGCATGAAAGGGAGGCAGAGGTTGGGAAGGGGGTCAAGACAGGGTTGTAGCCTTTCTCCTATGTCATTCAATATGTATGAAAGCTTTGAAGGAAGGAAAGAAGAATTTGGAGATGGAATGAAGAGTTCAGGGTGAAGAAATAAAGACATTGTGTTTTGCTGATGACATTGTAATTCTGTCAGAGACAGCAAAGGAACTGAATGGAAAGGACAGTGCGTTGAAATGAGTGTATAAGATGAAGATTAACAAGAGCAAAACAAGAGTAATGGAATGCAGTATTAGAAAATCAGGCCACGCTGAAGGAATTAGATTAGGTAACGAAACAATAAAGGTGGTAGATATGCTTTGTTACTTGGGTAATAAAATAACGTATGGCGGTCGCAGTGCAGAAGGTATAAAATGTAGAATGGCCTTGGGAAGAAAAGTGATTTTGAAAAAGAGAAATTTGCTAACATCAAACATTAATTTAAGTGTATGGGAGTTTTTTCTGAAGGCATTTGTGTGGCATGTTGCCTTGTATGGGAATGAAACTTTGACTATAAATAGTTTGGACAGGAAGAGGATAGAGGCTTTTGAAATATGGTGCTACAGAAGAATGCTGAAGATTAGGTGGGTGGATCGCGTAACTAATGAAGAGGTACTGAACAGAACTGGGGAGAAAAGGAATTTTAGACATACCTTGACTAAAAGAAGGGATCAATTGGTAGGACACATTCTTAGACATGAAGGAATCTTAAATTTAGCATTGGAGGGAAGTGTGTGGAGGAAAAATCGCAGAGGGAGACCACGAGATGAATATAGTATGCAAGTTGAGATGGATTTGGGTTGCTGCTCTTATGAGGAGATTAAGAGGTTTCCTCAGGACAGAGTAGGGTGGAGAGCTTTATCATACCAGTCTCCGAACTGAAGATCACAACAACAACAATGTTCACACAGTGACCAAAATGTAGCTTTGCAATAATAAATATTTATTACTGACTGCTGATCATCATTTAGGCAAAGGAGTGTTCGGTGACCAATCCAACACTTGTCAACTGTCAAAAACAGTTGCCAAATGGCCTGTATGGTGGCATACTCCATGATGTCACAGGCATACTCTCAGACAGGGCCGCCTGGAGAAACCAATTTGTCATACAGAGCTGTTTACCACACACATCTAATGGTACCTTCTACCAATTGACCAAAAGGGTGTCTCTTGCAATAGCCATTAATTTCATGTGATTCTGCATCCTAGGCAATGTGGAATCTCAGGATCAGTTGCCAACCAGGCAGCTGCTGTCCTGAATTAGTAAGACATACATTTGAGACACTTAGAACACCACTTATGGGAGAGACTCTACAAGCTGGTGAGCTACACTGCATACAGTTGCCCAGAGTGCTTGTGATGCTGGTTAAACAGCAACCATTTGTACCCTGTGGTTTTGATATCATTAATACTACATAAGTAATCAGCACAATTTGACAAAAGGCAGCTTCTCTGTGGAAGGCTTCAAATTTTGAACAACTTCATATAAACCTGGACAACAACAATGTCTTTATCAACTAATATGCCTCGCGTGATTTCAGAAAGAAGCAGTGTAACCCATTTTCTCACCTTTCCACAGACTCATCAAAACTGGCTGCTGCTGCTTCTTCTTCTGTAGATGAAAATTTTCTTGTCAGCAATGTAGAAAACTGTGTTCATGATGTCTCATAATTAACATTATGAAAGGGAGGGTGTGAAACAATACTGCTATACAGCATGGTCAGCACATGGTGCTCCACAGACTGATTGTAGTTCAATAAGAAGACAGGGTTACAATCCCACAAGAGAACTCACAATGCAAGTCAATCTTGCGTGAAGCAGGAAGTCATAAAGTCATGGGTGGAATCCAAAACACACAGCAGGTGTGGATGACATAATTTGGCACTCATCATTGCACATGGCATGAACTGTTACAGCAAGGTACATAATAGTTTACATACACAACTGGCTTGACATGCCCATGACTGCTTGCCAGTACAAACCATGGCTAGTGGGTCTGCCTGTTCATGTCCTCTGCAAGCTCTATTGCAGCTTTTGTCATAAATTTGCTGCACTAACCCTCTTCTGTTCCATCAAGCTGACTGCCAGTGAGATACTTAAACGTCCCCTAGTTTTTCTTGACATGCAAAAACATAAGTGTTTGCTGCACTCAAACAGCAATGTACTTGATTTACATTATGTAAAGCTGCATTTCTTGCAGTATCTAGTAATTCTATACCCACCTTAAAATATTCAACACCAGTAGTCTTGTACAACTCATCAAGATCTAAGAACTGAGGAGGATCTCTATGATGTTCCAGCCTTTGGTCAGCATCAGAAGTGTCCATGAACCAAGCTCGAACCATCCTAAAACATACAAAAATATATGCCTGGAGTTACAAGTAATTTTTTGTTTATATATAAGTCTGGTGGAATGAAAAATCGCAAATAGTTGCAATTAAGTACTTAAACGAGATTACTCTTGCAGTGTAGCTCAATAATGAGACAAATATTTGTATCATATACAACAGTTAATGTAAATCAAGGTAGTAATGAATTTCCAAACTTGTTACCCCAACTGTAGTACATCACCTTCAATGGCACGACAAAAACTGTGGACAACCAGAAATGCTGGTATCACCACATGGATTCCACCCCTGGAGGCCCTTCCCCCCAGGCGAAAAATCTGCCGTGGAAAATGTGGAAGTCCCTCAACAGACTAAGAAGTGGGGTAGGTAGAACAAAGAACAACATAGCCAGATGAAACTATCTCGGGCATGAATCAAATCTGCGAATGTGGATCCGAACAAACCACCAAGCACTTGTACAGCTGTCCTCAGTGCCCAGTATCCTGCACACTGAGGACCTATTGCAGGCCAAGGAGAATGCTGTCGAGCTTGCTAAGTTTTGGCCTGATTATATTTAGTGGTTTTGTATCATAGTTGTACTTTAGTCTTTGACCATTGTATGCACTGCTTCTGGCACAAATAAATTAAATAAATGCCAACATGGCTAATATTTTCATTGTAAACTATAAGAAGATGAAACATGTTACAAAGTCAATGGCTACTCCTGAAAGATTTGTAAATCATGAAAGTTTTTTTAGATAATCTTCAGCATTGCGGTACTAGTACTGCAGTGCACAACTGGCTTAATTCACACTGTAGTGGAAGTGAGCAGAAATTGGAAATAATTGATTCAGGTTAAAACGTTACCACCTTACACCGACTCGGTGATTGCGGTCTTCACGTCTTAATAAATCTCCATAGCATCAAAGTTCAGGACAGTTACATTGATATCTCACGAATGTAGAATATTCTTAAAACACAGCATCTGCATAACCTGCTTACAGGAATCCCTACAATTCATTCTGAATGTATGCAGCTAGAGAAATGTTCCCTATTTTATGTTTTCATCAAAATTAAGGCAAGAACTCAGAGCAAACGCCAGGTATCTGAAAAGCGGTTTAATTTAATCACTTTTACCCTACAATTCATTACAACAATATGTACAATGGTGCCCAAACTGGCTTGGAAAGCTGTTACAAGACTGCCTTTCTTGATTTTTGTGTGGCCTCCTCTTTTAGTCTGGCCTACAATACCATACATTGTTACAACTATTAAAAATATGAAAAACAATTAGTTTGGTCATGGTATGGAAAGATAATAGCAGCTTTATATTCAAAATTAAGATAAATATCAATTTACATCGATTCATTATAATCCTGCTTTCATATATTGGGTTATGCATCTGAAATATGCTGAACTATAAAATATAGCAATACATTGTTTGTTTATAGCAATATCTTGAAAAATAGTGAAGGGCAAATGTTCCTATCATGTACAGAATAATGAAATAAATTATTAGTTGTTTTGCTGTATACAAGAACAGGGAATATTTCCTATAGGCTTAGTTAATCTACAATGCTGCCTGTGCTGGCAAGTTTACATTCAAAACATTTATTATATTTGTGTTTTCTTGGACAGTTCCTACTCAAATATACAATAGAATATATCTCTAGGCATACTATTTCACTTCATGTTTTCCTAAAGTGCATATTAGCAGGTTTTAGTTTCATAGCCTAGTGCTGTTGTTTATTTTCCTATTTTATGATGAAATATTATTTGTTTGTTTTCCTAGCAATGTATGTATCTTCTCTTAACCATTATTTTATTTAGAAATCGTGTTTCTTATATTACACATACTCAGATCACAAACTGGCATTTAACACTTGAGGTTCTAATGAAATAATTTGTTATTTGGGTGATGAAGCAGTAAACATTTAGCTCTGTAGCTTGCCTATTACATCTCAAGGTAAACTGGAAAAATCAGTCGATTCCTCAAACTGGTGAGCTATTAAGAATTTGCCGTTCTATGTTCATGATGATCCAAAGCTAGTCCTTTTTGCTGATGATACAAATATGGTAATCACTCCTGACAACCAAGAGTTAAATAATAAAATAGTAAATAAAGTCTTTGAGAAAATTATTACTGTATGTGGTCCTCTGAAAATGGACTCTTATTACATTTTGATAAAACACAATACATACAGTTCCATACTATAAATGGCATGACACCATTAATGAATATGGTTTGCGAACAGAGGTCTGTAGCTAAGATAGAATATTCAAAGTTTTTAGGTATGTGCACTGACGAGAAATTGAGTTGGAGGCAACACATTGATGGTCTACTGAAACGTTTCAGTTCGGCAACTTATGCTATTAGTGTTATTGCAAATGTTGGTTACAAGCACCTTGGTAAATTAGCTTGCTATGCCTCTTTCCATTTACTGCTTTCATATGGCATCATATTTGGGGTAATTAATCATTCAGCAAAAAAGGTATTCATTGCACAAAAGTGTATAATTACAATAATTTCTGGAGCCCATTCAAGATCATCTTGCAGACATTTATTGAAGGATCTAGGGATCTTCACAGTGAAACAGTAGGAGAAAGAATTATCGCTAAGGTTAAATCTAACCTTAGCACAGAAGGGGATGAATTATGCTACCAAAAGAATCTTTGGTCACTTACCAGATAACATCAAAATGCCTGACAGCCAACCAGCATTTAAAAACAAATTGAAAGTTTTTGAATGACAACTCCTATTCAGTAAATGAATTTTTGCATAGAATTTAGCAATTTTACAATAATAATATTATTATTAATAATAATAAAATTTATGTCAGGTAAAGTTATCTTTTACTAAACTGACACATGCCACATTACGAAAACTCAAATTCATCATCTATTGAACAAGTATTAATCTAACATAGGGCTACTGGTGTTTACAATATGATGACAACACTAAATTGATGGTAGTTCTGTGTTTTTCCATCCTTATGTAGTTATATTCATTCAGGTGTCCAACTGATGATATGTGGAAGTATAACTCATGATGTACACATTATACCATCGATCAGCTGACACTAAAGTATACTGTAACACGGAAACTAACATATTACTCACTGACGGAGGAATACAGGTTGTAGCTAATGGAATAAATATTGATTTTTCTTTATTGCCTTATCCTTTATTGCAGTTATACGAGTCGAAGGGCATGAAAGGGATGCAGAGGTTGGGAAGGGAGTAAGACAGTGTTGTAACCTTTCTCCAACATTATTCAATTTGTACATTGAGCAAGCTATAAAGAAAAGCAAGGAGAAGTTTGGAGAAGGAACTGAAGTTCATGATGAGGAAATAAAAACGTTGTGTTTTGCCGATGATGATTCCAATTCTGTCAGACACAGCAAAAAACCTGAAAGAGTAGTTGAACAGAATGGATAATCTGTTGAAAGGTGCTTATAAAATGAATATAAAACAAGAGCAAAACAATGGGTAATTAATTGCAGTCTAAGAAAATCAGGCAATGCTGAAGGAATTAGAGTAGGTAATGAATCAATAAAGGTGGTAGATAAGTTTTGTTACTTGGGCAGTAAAATAACATACAATTATCACAGTACAGAATAATTTGAATATTAATTAAAGCATAAGGAAGCCCTTCCTGGAGGTATTTGTTTAGAGTGTTGCCTTATATGGGAGTGAAACATGGACAATAAACAGTGCAGACAGGAAGAAGATAGAAGCTTTGGAAATGTGGTGCTACAGAAGAATGCTGAAGATTAGATGGGTAGATCACACAACTAATGAAGAGGTAGGGCCTACTAGACAGAACTGGGGAGAAAAGAAATTTTTGACATACCTTGACTAAAAGAAGGGATCAATTGGTAGGACACATTCTTTAACATCAAGGAATCATGAATTTAGTGTTGGAGGGAAGCGGGTGGGGTAGCAACCGCAGAGGGAGATCAAGAGGTGAATACCAGTAAGCAGATTCAAATGGATGTAGGCTGCTGATCTTCTGATGAGGTGAAGAGGCTTGCTCATGATAGAGCAGGGTGGAGAGCTGCATCAAGTCAGTCTCTGGACTGAAGACGACAAAACCAACAACAGACCAATAATGTCATGACAAATAAATGTAAACATATGAAATTGGCTGCACACACAATGTTTGTAGTCTCAAACTACATGGTTCAGGCATAATTTATCAGTGTGGCATGTCAGGGAAAAGTGGGTGCTAGTCATATCACTTCATTACTCCCTAAGATGAGGCACCCTGAAAAACTAAGTATGTGTATTAAGCCCTCGGTTCATAAAAGGTTGCTCATGCCAGGGCTAAATCAATGTGGAGAGCTGCATCAAACTATTTCTCAGACAGAAGACCAGAACAGTTACATGACTGTATTATACCTACATGGGTATGTGGATGTCTACTTTGAAGAAAGCCACTAGTTATTCCTTCTACATTATTTCAATACTGTCAACGGGGTTATTAATATAGAACATCAAAAGTTAAGGTCTTTCTCCCATGGGCACATTTAAATTTACGTCGACATCAGCTCATGATTTCCTTCCAGGACAATATTCTGTGTTCTCTCTACCACAATATTGTCAAGGCAGAAACATATTCAAGCAACTCTATAAAGTTTGATTTCACATGAACGTTTTTGAAATTATGGTACTGCTAGTAAGTAAGGAGGATGTCCTTTTGTTGGAGATCCCTCATTAGTCATTGCATTTAGCTCAGTATATAGACCAAGAGTCAACAGCGGAGGGGTGTGAAGGAATGGAGCCATATTACTGTGGATCGTTTGGCTAAACTGCAGAGTCTGTTGCCTGTTGTTGTTATGGTCTTCAGTCCGGAGACTGGTTTGATGCAGCTCTCCACCCTATTCTATCCTGAGCAAGCCTTTTCATCTCCTCATAAGAACGGCAACACATATCCACTTGAATCTGCTTACTATACGTGTCTCTTGGTCTCCCTCTGCAATTTTTACCCCACACACTTCCCTCCAATGCTAAATTTACGATTCCCCGATGTCTAAGAATGTGTCCTACCAAGCGGTCCCATCTTTTAGCCAGGGTATGCCAAAAATTCATTTTCTCACCAATTCTGTTCAGTACTTCTTCATTGGTTATGCGATCTACCCACCTAATCTTCAGCATTCTTCTTTAACACCACATTTCAAAAGCCTCTATTCTCTTCCTGTCCGCACTGCTTATCGTCAATGTTTCATTCCCATACAAGGGAACACTCCACACAAATGCCATCAGAAAAGACTTCCTTACACTTAAATTAATATTCAATGTTAGCAAATTTCTCTTTTTCAAAAATGCTTTTCTACCCATTGCCACTTTGCATTTTATATCCTCTGTACTGCCACCATCACATGTTATTTTACTACCCAAGTAACAAAACTCATCTACTACCTTCATTGTTTCGTTACCTAATCTAATTCCTTCAGCATCGCCTGATTTTCTAAGCCCGCATTCCATTATTTTTGTTTTGCTCTTGTTAATGTTCATTTTATATGCTTTCTTCAACACACTGTCCATTCCATTCAACTGCTCTTCCAGGTCCTTTGCTGTCTCTGACAGAATTACACTGTCATCAGCAAAACGCAATGTTTTTATTTCTTCCCCCTGTACTTTAATCACTATTCCAAATTTTTCCTTGCTTTCCTTCACTGCCTGCTCGATGTACACATTGAATAACGGCTACAACACTGTCTTACTCCCTTCCCAACTGATGCTTCCATTTCATGCCCTTCGAGTCTAATAACTGCGGTCTGGCTTTTGTACAAGTTATAAATAACTCTCCTTTCCCTATATTTTACCCCTGGTGACTTCAGAATTTGAAACAGTGTATTCCAGTCAACATTGTCAAATGCTTTCTCCAAATCTACAAAAGCTAAAAATGTTGGTTTGCCTTTCCTTAATCTATCTTCTACGATAAGACGTAAAGTGAGTATTGCCTCCCGGGTTCCAATGTTCCTCCTGAATCCAAACTGATCTTCCCCAAGGTCAGCTTCTACCAGCTTTTCCATTCTCCTGTAGATAATTCGTGTTAAAATTTTGCAACCATGACTTATCAAACTGATGGTACTGTAATTTTCATAGCTGTCTGCGCCCGATTTATTTGGAATGCGGATTATAATTACATTTTTCTTAAAGTCTGACAGTATTTTGCCTGTCTCATAAATCCTACACACCAGTTCAAATAGTCTTGTCATGGCTGGCTCTCCCAGAGACTTTAGTAGCTCTGAGGGTATGTCATCTACTCCTGGGGCCTTGTTCCGACCTAGGTCTTTCAAGGCTCTGTCAAATTCATCTCCCAGTATAGCATCTCCTATTTCAACTTGATCTACTTCCTCTTCCCTTCCTACAACATCGTCTCTAAGTTCATTTCCTTTGTAGAGATTTTCTATGTATTCTTTCCACCTTTCAGCTTTCCCTTCTTTGCTGAGAACTGGTTTCCCATCTGAGTTCTTGATATTCGTAGAGTTGCTTTTCTTGTCCCCAAATGTCTCTTATTTTCCTGTAGGTATACATTCTTCTACAGATTTGCATTTGGCTTCTAGCCACTCCTGCTTAGCCATTTTGCACTTCCTGTCAATCTCATTTTTTAGTCGTCTGTACTCCATTTTGCCTGTTTCATTTACTGCATTTTTATATTTTCTCCTTTCATCAATTACATTTAGTATTTCCTGTGATATCCGAGGATTTTTTGTAGGTCTTGCCTTCCTACCTATTTTGTCGTCTGCTACCTTCACTATTTCATCTCTCAATGCTACCCATTCCTCTTCTACTGTTTTATTTCCCCCAGTTTCTGCCAATTGATCCCTAAATCTCCCTCTGAAATTCTCCAGAACTTCACTTTCCTTCAATTTATCTAAGTCCCATCTCCTTATTTTCCTACCTTTCTGCAGTTTTTTCAGTTTCAACCTACAGTTCATGACTAACAAGTTATGGTCAGAGTCTATATCTGCCCCTGGGTACGTCTTGCGGTTTAAACCTGGTTCCGGAATCTATGTCTGACCATTATACAACCTTCTTTTTGTAAACAATCTTCTTTTGTGATTCTTAAACCAGGTGTTTGTTATGATTAAATCATGTTCCGTGCAAAATTCTACCAGGCGACTTCCTCTTTCATTCCTCCTGCCCAGTCCATATTCACCTACTATTATTCCTTCTCTTCCTTTTCCTACTACCGAATACCAGTCTCCCATCACAATTAAGTTTTCCTCTCCCTTAGCTGTCTCTATAATTTCCTTTAGCTCCTCATATATTTCTTTTATCTCCTCATCATCAGCAGAGCTAGTTGGCATATAAACCTATACTACTGTTGTCGATGTTGGCTTCATATCTATCTTGACAATGATAATGCGATCACTGTGCTGCTCATAGTAGTTTACCCGCATTCCTAATTTCTTATTCATATTCAGTCCTACTCCTGTGATACCCCGAACTGATTTTGTATTTATAATCCTGTACTCACCTGACCAGAAATCCTGTTCATCCTGCCACCGAACTTCACTAATCCCCACTATATCTAACTTCAACCTATCCATTTCCCTTTTTAAATTTTCTAATTTTCCTACCCAATTAAGGGATCTAACATTCCACGCTCCGATCCGTAGAATGCCAGTATTGTCTCTCCTGATGACAACATCCTCCTGAGTAGTCCCCGCCCGGAGATCTGAATGGGGGACTATTTTACCTCCGGAATATTTTACCCGAGAGGATACCATCATCATATGTCTATACAGTAGAGCTGCATGTTTTCGGGAAAAGTATCGGCTGTAGTTTCCCCTTGCCTTCAGCCGTTCGCAGTAGCTGTGTGGCAAAGCCACATTAGCTGATGTTACAAGGCCAGCTCAGTCAATCATCCAGACTGTTGCCCCGGTAACTACTGAAAAGGCTGCTGCACCTCTTCAGGAACCACACGTTTGTCTGGCCTCTCCACAGATACCCCTCCGCTGTGGTTGCACCTACAGTACAGCTATCTACATCGTTGAGGCACGCAAGCCACCCCACCTCGGCAATGTCTGTGGTTCATAGGGGTGGCTGTTGCCTACGCGGCGCAAATGTTAGCGACACTACAGAATATTTATGTATCTACCACAGCAGTCAACCATGGGGCAGGTATAGCATATTTTATTTAATTTATGATCTGTGCAAAACAGTAATCGTTTTAACTGAAAGTAAGGTACACATAGGTTAAACAAGAAGTTTTTTTTAGTATGTGAGGGCACGTAGCGCCTGAATCGCATGTTCAGAAACACTCAAATTATTGTTCTCCCATAGTAGCTTGCGGCAAATTTGGCAACATACGCGGCATGATAGTAACGTGGGCAACAGACACTGTTGTTTTACCGATCGTTTTCCTTCTTGCGGATGGGTATCACTTTACTTGCATCTTCTGTACTGTACTTAATCTGACAAGTCATTCATTAAGGTCCTTAATCCTTGACCAATTTCAGTCATTGTACATATTTTAACACCACTGGCACTATTATCTAAAATAAATAAATGTCTTAAAATATTGGGTGTCATGTATAGACATCATTTATTAAACTGACACGTTCCACATCATTTCGAAATGTCGTATTTATGATCTATGGCACAAGTTTCATCTACTCATCATTTCAGTTGTGCACATATTTAATCACGGGACTTATAATCTATTTTCCTTTGTAAAATAAAACAACGATTGAAGACATAGGTATCATTCCTACTGTTGCTCTGCTACTGTACTAACAACTTCTATTTCGTGTCATCTACGTGTCCGGGAACGTAAGAGTATCTACATCAGTTAATGCAATAACAAACTGCTGGCACGTTATTACGTTGCAAGAGAGCAAATAAAAGAGGAACAGGAATTTACTTCCCGTACTCAAGTGTGTATTCACAAAGTTGTAGGTACATTATACAAACAAGTCTTAATATAACGCCTCACCTTCAATTAAATGATACAGTTTACTCCGAGAACGAGTCTTTCAATTGCGTACCTTACCTTGTGCAAATTTGAAGGTCGCGTGACAGCTGATTCTAGGGAAAACGCGTCTTAAATGTCTTTTTGTTTTTGTTTTGCTACAGGAAGGACAACACTGTACACTACTACACTATACTATGGTCGAAGACACTCGACTCCCCTATGTTGTCGGTATTTCGATTTTCATTGTAAATGATTTTCGATATGATATTCTACCGCCTATCAGCTAGAGTTTTCCAAACTGGATGCCTCGTAGAGTATTTATTTATTCGTAAATAAACTGACGATTTGTGACGGCCACTAATATGAATTTTGTTGATATTCGTTTAAAGGCCAATTCACACTGTCCGTCACGTCACGTCACCGTCCGTCAGAACATTCCGCAATGTATTTCTAATGGCGGCATTCACACTGTCCGTCACCGGACCGTCACGTCACGTCAACGTCCGTCAAGCTTTCTCGAGAAGAATGTTTTGACGGAACGGTCGTCTGCTAACATCGCAAGTTAACCTAATTTCGTCACGCGAATTACATGTTGCAGTCGACGATTGCACTGTTTATATGCAAATGTGTGTTATTCATCTTTGTGCTGTTGTTGTACTTCGTTTTAGGGGTAAATCTCAAATGTTTCATGACGACTTAAATATTTTTGTCAATTGACTGTCCCCCTATAATCGAGGTCGGATATCTGAAACCAAAAAATGGTTTATGTTACGTAACAATGTAACAGAAACGACTGAAGCAAACTGTTTATTTGAATAAGATTGTAATTTGAATACGCATTTTTCATTAAATAACACTTTAAATGAAAATGTCAGTTATAATGAAAGACAAAAGTTCAGTTGTTTACGACGTATTAACAATGTCAGCATGCAAATCGTAATGGTAAAAGTATACAGGCGATATTTATGCTCTTACAAGTATGGTTTGATGTCTTTATATGTCTATTTTTTCGCTTGAAAATAGATGTCGATGTTTTGAAATGTTGTTTCAGTTCCCAGTAAAAACATACACTGTAAAGTTTTCTTTGGCCGTTAATAACATTTAGCGTTGTTGTTCCCCATTTCTAGTATGAAACTATGACTTTCTACATAACAAATCGCCACTTATAACCTCACTTTCAACATCGCGTATTGAGATGGACGAATTGACGTGACGGACACGGACGGTCAGTGTGAATACAACTTGACGTGACGGTTCAGTGACGTGACGTTGACGTGACGGACAGTGTGAATTGGCCTTAAATCTCAGTTTCTCTCCTATGTTCTTACCTAATAATAAAACCGGAAATCGCTACATATTCGGAAATGAATAACCAGCTTTGTTCTCCTTTTTTATTTATTTATTTTGTTTTTTAAATTCACAATCACAGTTACCGTCACAGCCGAAGTTATCTGTCCGTTAACGATAAATACGCGTTCCCCTGGGATTACCTACACATTCACCAAGTTTACATGGGCTCCCAAAACCGGATTTCGTAAACCGATTTCACATTTCCGCTTTTGGTTAGCTCCAAAATCTATTCTGGAAATCCGCTTCTCCACAATCGATTTTCGTGACCATGTAAACGCAACCGTTTTCGAAGCGTTCTTGGCTTATCAGATTTTGTTTTTTCTTTTTAAGAATTTTCTGCACGTATGGTAAGAGTGATATGTTCCAATGTGAAATAGAAGTGTAAATATTAGAGTGAACATAAATCTGTGTATTTAAATAAAGAAAAAATAGCGATTGTGCGGACTAAATCAGGAACTGAAACAGCTCTTTTCAGCCGCCATATTAAGTGGGCAAGGAAATCCGATTCTGGCTATGCCATGTAAACACGACAGCCAAAAACGGTTTACAAAATCGGTTTTCGTCTTCTGGAAGATGTGCTGCATGTAAACATAGTGATTGACGTTAATTTTAACTATATCCGCTATGTAACGAAGTGTCGTGGAGGGGATACGCCTAAACCGGGGCGTTGCGTTTGCTGCAGTGACCTTGGTCTGCTGAATCGAGTCAAAGATCTACTAGTACAGTGTTCTGCAATCCTATTTGTCGTCGTTATTTCGCAACGAGCTCTCCCTAACGATAATTCCAACTAACCAACTAAACCAAGTCATACAGCCAGTTAATAAACTGTGACCGACAACAGTCATAAAGGCCAAAATTAAGATTGTGAATTAAAAATCTCTAAAAAAGACAATTGCGGCAGTTGGCAGCAATCGGTATGGTTGAGAGACCTCTGAAAATAACATTTGTCAACTTTTCACCATGCTGTGAGGGTTTTTCATTAAGTTCATCTTTACCATGGTATTAATGAAGTTGTAAATGTTCAATTGTTTGTAAATCTATCGAACTTAACTATGTGGTCATCAGTTCGTAGCTTAAAAACTACTTAAACTAAGGTAAACTAACCTAAGGACAACACAAACATCCATTCCCGAGGTGGGTTTTCGGACCTTGGGTGGCCGCGCCAATGCCTTCGTGATAGGCAGTGGTCGCGCGCACCGCAGCACGTCGCTCCAATCCGCACGGCTAACCCGCCGCAGTTATTATTTGAGTACACCTTTCATCACTTGTTCGTTGGAGAAAAATCAATTTCAGTTTCCAATCCCATATGGTCCCCATAATTCCTGTCTGACCAGAAGATGCACCAAGGTGCTTTTTTATTTGGCATGCCTGCTTGGCCCCATGGCGCCCGTGTGCGAACCAGATTTTGTCGCCTCCCCCCTACAAAACTATTTTTTTCACGCTTGTATAAAGACTCATCATCAGCATTTTCGTGATATGAAATTTCTTTAATAACAATTTTTACAAAAAGGAAATCCATAAACATACCATACTAATTCATTAGTTATTGCATATAAATAAAAACCATTGTTGGCAAATCCAAGAATACTTTAATTATAGCTAGGTTGCTGACATGAGTGAAAGTTTCTTCGACACTTACATGTATTCAAAGAAATTGAACTCTTCTTGCTTTCATAATTGCAAAATCTTCTATTATCTGTCTAGTATCTAAACCGTCCAAGATCTCGTGATCTATTGAAATAATAGCCAAATTTATCTCTGTTGAGGCATTATTGATCTTAGATAATTTTTTATAATTTTAATTTAGAAAATGATCTTTCACCTGATGCAACTGAGACTGGCCAGAGTAAGAAATATTCTTATTGCTATTGCTGTGTTTGCAAAAGTTGATATTAAATCATTTTTGAAAAGATATTGAAGAATTGTATATGGATCACAAGACTGATTTTCTAGGAAATGCAGCCTTGAAGCCGTTAATTTCATTGTACAAATCAGTACCGTCAATGTCAGTTTCATTTCTTGAATGGTCTTTAAGTTTCATATGCAAATCTTCACAACGTTTCAGCAGTTCTTCCTTAGGGTAACTAAATAATGTACTACTGAAAAACCCAAAAAAATTGTAACTCTTCAAATCTTTTTGTTACGGAAATTAATGTTTTATCTAGAATTCGGAAAGAAAACTCAACTTTGAAATTCATTTTGGGATCTAAAAAAACTTCATAATGATGTTCATACTGAAACTGACTCGTTTTTCTTGGGCGAACTATATTTACTGGAGGGAAACTTGCTTCAGCATTTAGTTTGTTTGCCACATTTGTAGCTTCCTTTAAAACTATGTCAAAGTTTTCATCTGTGTAATATTGTGTGAATATATCAATCAAGCTCTTTAACAAATTGATGCCTATCTGAGTATTAATTGTCGGGTTTTGCATCATTTTACTTAAAAAATTAATTTCACTCAAAACATCGTACCAGATTACAACAGAACAAATGAATTTATAATTTTGAATTTTTAAAGCAAGTGACTTCGCTTTGAGAGTGGTGGTACAATCCAAACTAGAAGAAGCTTCTGAAATTTCCAACGGAGCATCAAATACAGTTTCTGTGTAGCAAAGTAATGGCTTGATTGCTTCAATTCTGCTAGACCATCTCGTAGCACTTACAGCTTTTAGCGTTAGCCCTGGTAAATGTTTGCAAATGATTGACTACCTAAAAATAATCGTTGATGATGAAAAGAAGACGTAAATTTTTGAATTACGTCGAAGAAATTGATGGTCTCGTGCTACGAAATATTTGCTCCGTCATTTACCACTAAGTTTAAGCTATGAGCTCCGCATGGGACACAAGATGCACGCTTATTGATATCCAGAATTCTTTTCTGCAGTCCATTGTGTTTTCCATGCAAGTTATAGCCTTTGTCATAATCTTGTCCTTGCAAATCTTGAATATCCAGGTTCAATTCAGAAAATAAATTCAAAACGAAATTTAACAAACCCTCGCTTGTTGAACTCATAATCGGGCAGAAACCAATGAAATGTTACATATCTCTACTTTTTTGTCTGTGTGATGTAGATAAACATGCCTAAATATTACTTTTAATTATTTGTTCTGTATGGCTTGCATCTGGTGTGCAGTTTAATATGATAGAAGAATATTTAGAGTCCCTACCTTTCTTCAAAATATGGTATTTTATCATTGTGCTTAGTAAATCAATAATTTCATTTTGAATGTGATCTCCTAAACAGCGGGCCATAACCATCCGGCGTCATTCAGATTTTGATTAATTCTGCAAATATGTTCCCACCTAACTGAATCAAAAGATGCCAGCATCTCTACTGCTTTTTAAAAAAATGCATATATTTGTAGAACTGCAAAATGCCAGACATTGTCACGACAAAAACTTAATAACAGCAATAGTCCTTTCTAATATATCACACCAGTATTTTTTCCTTCTCTATTAGTCTCAGTTGCATCTGTTATTTGTTTGTAACATATTATTCAATGGTACCCATGACTTCATATTTTCATTGTGGGAATCGCTTGTTTCGTGTCTTTTCAGAGTCAATGATAAATGTTGCCAAACTGAAAATCCATTCATATCAGACAGACTACTTGCACTCTTGCCAAACATTTTACAACAGAAACAATACACTGCATCATTTGATAAAGAAACCAGTCTCTTTTAACTTTTTCACCGTTAGAAAGATTCCTGTAATAGTAAGTGTCAGCAAACTTTCTTCCTTCATCGTTGATAGGATAATTGTGATTGTGTACCTGGACAGGTCTACATTTAACTAATATATTAACGAAATCACTATTAATATTAAGAGGCCACCGCCCTGGGTCTTCGCTAATTGTCAAACTCTCGCAAACTACCACTATACTGCTTGAAGATTCTTTAGCAGCAACATCAATGCCTTCGATGAGACCACCAGAGGGAGTAGGAGCGCAACATCTCTTATCTTCATTTGCTTCTATAGTTTCAGATCCACACGTCGAGCACGTGACAGAGGCATGCATTTCTTGACCGTCATTTGGTCAAAAATTTCGTAATAGAACCTGCCTGTTTTTCTTTTTGCCTTTCCTTCTCTCGTTTCTGATTACGAAACAGGGCCCCAGAAGTTTCTTTTTTCTTTTCTGTGGTTCCTGAAACAATTTTTGGGTGAAACTAATAAAATTGTTGTTGGTACTTGGTTAAACAAATTTACAAGTACCGTATATTTCGGGAGATAAGACAGATGTATAAGCATAAAAATTTTTACGCAAGGTCTGGGTCGTCTTATACGCCAGATATTAAACATTTGCCTACATTTAGGGTTTACCAGACGTCCTCTTTTTTGCACTCTTAAAAATGATCCAGAGTGCACTCTTAAAAATGATCCCCACCGCCATGAACCACAGACATTTCCGAGGTGGGGTGGCTTGCGTGCTTCAACGATGCAGATAGCCGTACCGTAGGTGCAACCACAGTGGAGGGGTATCTGTGGAGTGGGCAGACAAACGTGTGGTTCCTGAAGAGGGGCAGCAGCCTTTTCAGTAGTTACAGTGGCAACAGTCTGGATGATTGACTGAGCTGGCCTTGTAACATCAGCTAATGTGGCTTTGCCACACAGTTACAGCGAACGGCTGAAAGCAAGGGGAAACTACAGCCGTTACTTTTCCCGAGGACATGCAGCTCTACTGCATGAACATATGATGATGGCATCCTCTCAGGTAAAATATTCCGGAGGTAAAATAGTCCCCCATTCGGATCTCCGGGCGGGGACTACTCAGGAGGATGTTGTCATCAGGAAAGACAATACTGGCATTCTACGGATCGGAGCGTGGAATGTTAGATCCCTTAATTGGGTAGGAAAATTAGAAAATTTAAAAAGGGAAATGGATATGTTGAAGTTAGATATAGTGGGGATTAGTGAAGCTCGGTGGCAGGAAGGACAGGATTTCTGGTCAGGTGAGTACAGGATAATAAATACAAAATCTGTTGGGGGTGTCACAGGAGTAGAACTGATAATGAATAAGAAAATAGGAATGCGGGTAAACTACTATGAGCAGCACAGTGATCGCATTGTAATTGTCAAGATAGATATGAAGCCTACACCGATTAAAGTAGTACAGGTTCATATGCCAACTAACTCTGCCGATGATGAGGAGATCAAAGAAATATATGAGGAGCTAAAGGAAACTATTCAGACAGTTAAGGTAGAGGAAAACTTAATTGTGATGGGCGACTGGAATTCGGTAGTAGGAAAAGGAAGAGAAGGAAAAATAGTAGGTGAATATAGAATGGGCAGAAGGAATGAAAGAGGAAGTCGCCTGGTAGAATTTTGCACAGAACATGATTTAATCATAACAAACACATGGTTTAAGAATCACAAAAGAAGGTTGTATACATGGAAGATACCAGGAGATACCGGAAGGTATCAGATAGATTTTATAATGGTAAAACAGAGATTCCGGAACCAGGTTATACACTGTAAGACATACCCGGGGGCAGATATAGACTCTGACCATAACTTGTTAGTCATGAACTGTAGGTTGAAACGGAAAAAACTGCAGAAAGGTAGGAAAATTAGGAGATGGGACTTAGATAAATTGAAGGAACGTGAAGTTCTGGAGAATTTCAGAGGGAGATTTAGGCAACAATTGACAGAAACAGGGGGAAATAAAACAGTAGAAGAGGAATGGGTAGCATTGAGAGATGCAATAGTGAAGGCAGCAGAGGACAAAATAGGTAGAAAGGCAAGACCTACAGTAATTCCTTGGATATCATAGGAAATACTAAATTTAATTGATGAAAGGAGAAAATATAAAAATGCAATAAATGAAACATGCAAAATGGAGTACAGGCAACTAAGAAATGAGATTGACAGGAAGTGCAAAATTGCTGAGCAGGAGTGGCTAGAAGCCAAACGCAAATCTGTAGAAGAAAGTATAAGAAGGGGAAAAGTAGATACCACCTACAGGAAAATAAAAGAGACATTTGGGGACAAGAAAAGCAACTCTACGAATATCAAGAACTCAGATGGGAAACCAGTTCTCAGCAAAGAAAGGAAAGCTAAAATTTGGAAAGAGTACATAGAGCAGCTCTACAAAGGAAATGAACTTAGAGATGATGTTGTAGGAAGGGAAGAGGAAGTAGATCAAGATGAAATAGAAGATACTATACTGAGAGATGAGTTTGACAGAGCCTTGAAAGACCTAGGTCGGAACAAGGCCCCAGGAGTAGATGACATATCCTCAGAGCTACTAAAGTCTCTGGGAGAGCCAGCCATGACAAAACTATTTGAACTGTTGTGTAGGATGTATGAGCAGACCCTCAGACCCTCAGACTTTAAGAAAAATGTAATAATCCCCAATCCAAAGAAATCAGGCGCAGACAGGTGTGAAAATTACAGAACCATCAGTTTGATAAGTCATGGTTGCAAAATTGTAACACGAATTATCTACAGGAGAAGGGAAAAGTTGGTAGAAGCTGACCTCGGGGAAGATCAGTTTGGATTCAGGTGGAACGTAGGAACCCAGGAGGCAATACTCACTTTACGTCTTATCTTAGAAGATAGACTAAGGAAAGGCAAACCTACATTTTTAGCTTTTGTAGATTTGGAGAAAGCGTTTGACAATGTTGACTGGAATACACTGTTTCAAATTCTGAAGTCACCAGGGGTAAAATATAGGGAAAGGAGAGTTATTTACAATTTGTACAAAAGCCAGATCTCAGTTATTAGACTCGAAGGGCATAAAAGGGAAACATTAGTTGGGGAGGGAGTAAGACAGGGTTGTAGCCTTTCTCCGATGTTATTCATTTTGTACATCGAGCAGGCAGTGAAGGAAAGCAAGGAAAAATTTGGAATAGGGATTAAAGTTCAGGGGGAAGAAATAAAAACATTGCGTTTTGCTGATGACATTGTAACTCTGTCAGAGACAGCAAAGGACCTGGAAGAGCAGTTGAATGGAATGGACAGTGTGTTGAACAGAGCGTATAAAATCAACATTAACAAGAACAAAACAAAAATAATGGAATGCGTTCTTAGAAAATCAGACGATGCTGAACGAATTACATTAGATAACGAAATAATGAAGGTGATAGATGAGTTTTGTTACTTGGGTAGTAAAATAACATTCGATGGTCGCAGTGCAGAGGATATGAAATGCAGAATGGCAATGGGAAGCAAAACATTTTTGAAAAAGAGAAATTTGCTAACATTGAATATTAATTTAAGTGTAAGGAAGTCTTTTCTGAAGGCATTTGTGTGGAGTGTTGCCTTGTACGGGAGTGAAACATGGACGATAAGCAGTGCAGACAGGAAGAGAATAGAGGCTTTTGAAATGTGGTGTTAAAGAAGAATGCTGAAGATTAGGTGGGTAGATCGCATAACTAATGAAGAGGTACTGAAAAGAATCGGCCAGAAAAGGAATTTTTGGCATATCCTGACTAAAAGAAGGGATCGCTTGGTAGGACACATTCTTAGACATCGAGGAATCGTAAATTTAGCATTGGAGGGAAGTGTGTGTGGGGTAAAAATTGCAGAGGTAGACCAAGAGACGCGTATAGCAAGCAGATTCAATTGGATGTGGGTTGCCGTTCTTATGAGGAGATGAAAAGGCTTGCTCAAGATAGAGTAGGGTAGAGAGCTGCATCAAACCAGTCTCTGGTCTGAAAACCATAACAACAACACAAAAATGATCTGGGTGGATTTTTAGAAAATGCAGAGATTTCTTCTCTGATGCGCCACACAACTGCTTAGATTTGAAGTGTGGGTATACAATTCCTCACAGTTGCAAGCTCTAATATTGTTGCTATATTTTTTTAATCTTTTATTTTGTATTTTTTATTCTCCAATTACGCGTTTTGCGCTGTTAGCGCATCGTCAGATTGGGCGGAGGTGGAGCCACAGAACTATCTACAGCTGTGGTAGAGGTAGCTTAACAATTTGTGTTGTCATTGGGTCTCATAGCAGAAGAAGAGTCGCTGTCACTGACACTGACAGCGACTCTTCTGCTGCTATAGGACCCAATGACAACACAAACTGTTAAGCTACATCCACCACAGCTGCCTCCATCTCTGCCCAATCTGACGATGCGCTAACAGTGCGAAACGCGTAATTGGAGAATAAAAAAATAAATAAAAAAATAAATAAATAAATAAATAAAAAAAAATTGCAACAGAGACTGAGAGTTGTTTAATTATTCAACACTGTTGCTGCGCCAGCCGCCACCATCATGGAATAGAATGAAATGTGTCTAAGAAATTTAACCTTTCTACCATATTTGTTACTGAATTTTTGCTTATCTATATCGCCGCCGCTTCTATCTCAATTTACAATTTCAGACCAATTGAACCAATAGGCCTGGCCACTATCATGCAGCAAGATCTGTGAGACGGCCAGTTAAAAGCATTACTCACAACACAACCTACACCAATACTTGTTAGCTGTACGTAGAAGGTTATTATTCAGTATGTGTTTCTACAGGCAACACCGCAACAATGCTAAAGGAGGCATTTGCATTACGACGTGTGCAGTCGTACCAGTTGTTTAGAAGTAAGTACACAGCGGGTATGTGCATAAAATCGAGCCTCGCGGGAATAGCCGTGTGGTCTAAGGTGCCTTGTCGTGAACTGTGCGGCTGCTTCCGCCGGAGGTCCTCCTTTGGGCATGGGTGTTTGTGTTGACCTTAGAATAATTTAGTTTTATTAGTGTGTAAGCTAAGGGACCCATGACCATAGCAGTCTGATCCCAAAAGATTTCACACACATTTGAACATAAAATTGAACAGCCGATACGACGCTTTTATATATACTCGAGGTCATTACTCGAAACAGTGCGCGTACTATTACCTAGATGATCTTTGTTCTAAATTTACAGGTCGTTGATAGTTTGGGGCCCGTCTTATATAACGGACATGACGGAAAACTATGTAGGCCTATCTTTGACGAAAATTTATACCTCGTCTTATCTTTCAGCCGAAATCTACGTTAACTTAAATGCTCACTCTTCAGTTATATTAATTTTATTTTGTAATATCAGTTATTTTATTTTGTGTTACTGTAGGCATTTTAAAATGTATAAATATTTCCTTCCACTTCTGACACGCTCGTTTTTTTCCGGCGTATAAGTGACTGCCGAATCCAGAACGTGGTCGATAGCGCTAAGCAATTTAGGCTACAATTCACAACAGAGCTAGTAAGGGAATGAACCTAAATACGCAACCAGTTTTATGTATGTTAATGTCATACGGAATGTAAACCTACTTACCGTACTGTTTTAACTGGTAGAGTGTGTAGCCAATTTATTGCAAAATGGGGATTCGGTTTTGGCTGACCTTGCATCCATTTAGACGTTTGGGTTTAACAATGGGAATATCTGTGATGTACTGCAGATGATAAGCAACTGGCAAACAGCGTGGGATAATGTTTCTCCATTGTTAATCGTTTGTTGCGGAAGTCACCTCTCCTTTGAAAGCGCTGCTGCAACATGCAGTTATGTCCACATAGGCACATTTATTTCTGTGATTACTTTCCGTGGGGCGAGTTGTGTGTGTTATGCGTGTAAAACTTGCTTTATTGAAAACATTTTCTTTACACGGACGCATTTAAAGACTTACTAACACGCAAAATGAAATAAAATGTATAATTTGAAAAGTTAGGCCTACAGAAACTCTGTAGAGCAGATGCCACGGTACACAGCACTAATCTCTGAATCCCTGCTGTACCTGATTGCATTCAATAGAGTAAATAATAATAATAATAATAATAATAATAAATCGATTATTTGAACCCATGAACCCACACCCGTGGCTACACCCCACGTAAGATAATGGTTTTTGCCCCAATCAAAACAAAACGCTTAGTTTATACTTGCACTTAAAAAATTTCCATGTAGTAATTGAAATCTTAGAGAAAATACTGGGATAAGCCTCGTCGTCCAGAATTTCTGTTTTCATGAAAACGTTTTTAAGCAGAAGACACGAGTAACATTCAAAAAAAGGATAAAAATGGATCCATGCAGCAATGGCTATATTATCAGCCAAATTAACTCAATTACAAAATATACAGTGTGTAGATGTGCGGGGCAGGAGCATTGAATTTATTCTACAGAGAGGCAGAATTCGTCAAGGCAACTGAGGTTGTATACGAACCTATTTATGATAGACAAGAAATGAGAAAGCTTGAAATCAGTCAGTTTACCACAAGACTCAAATGTGTATTGACACAAAATTGTCCCCACCTTCCTTAAATGGAGATGAAAATGCCTACATTATTTTGAGTATTAACTGTGCTATTATTGGCAATAGTAAAGCATATTAGAGCAGTGGCGGGCTAAGGCTGTTGGAGGTCCTGGGCGGCGGCGAAACGAAATGAGGCCTTCTCCCCCCTCCCCCTCGTTCACTTGGAAATATGTTACTGTAAAAAATGTTACAAACTTAAGCGCAAACTTAATTTCTAATGTCAATGGTGAATTGTGGGTTGTGGCCACTTTGGGAGAACGTAATGTCTGACTGAGGGTTTAAAGTTCTGTATAGACACTGCTGTCTGTAATTAATGTATTAAAACAGGGTATTAGTATTAGAAATTAGTAGAATTAAACTAGAAAATACTCACCATATGGAAATATGTTACTATAAAACAGAAACTTTTAAGATTTGGAGGCCCGCACAGGACGAGAGACTCAGGCCAGTCTAAAAAGAATAACATTAGAGATTTGAAGGCCCCAGCAGAACGAGATGCCAAGCAAGACTGGAGGCCTGGGGTGATCTGCCAACACCACCTAGAGACAAGGCCTTACAACAGGCCGTGCCTACGTCACACTCAGAGGCCGCGGCCGCCATCTGACTGGCCGGCCGCTGCGCGGCGGTTGGCGTGCCCCAGCCAACAGCCAGTGAGCTGGCGGCCGCGGCCTCTGAGTGTGACATAGGCACAGCCTGTGTAAGGCCTTGTCTCTAGGTGGTGTTGGATCCGCCCCTCGCCCCTTAGTCCGGCACTGTATTTGAGTAATATTACCCTGACTGATTGCTGTAAAAATGTTACAAACTTAAGCGCAAACTTAATTTCTAATGTCAATGGTGAATTGTGGGTTGTGGCCACTTTGGGAGAACGCAATGTCTGATATATATATATATATATATATATATATATATATATATATATATATATATATATATAGGAAAAATTCCTAACAGGAAAAATATACGTAAAAAGTAGATGAAGTACACTTACCAGGCGAAGGGGCACAGGCAGTAATAGCAACAAATAAACACACAGACACACACACACACACACAATATATATATATATATATATATATATATATATATATATATTATAGAGGAAAAAATTCCTAACAGGAAAAATATATTTAAAAAAAGATGAAGTCTACTTACCAGGTGAAGGAGCACAGGCAGTGATAGTAACAAATAAACAAAAACAGATGACTTACAAAAAGGACCGGTTTGTCGATAGATACAAATAAAATCACACACAAACACACATACAAGCTTTCGCAACCACTGGCAGCTTCTTCAGGAAAAAGAGGAAAAAAGGGGAGGAGAAAGGGAAGGATATGTGTTTTAAGGAAGTGGAAAAGGAGTCATTCAATCCCAGGAGTGGAAGGACTTACCTTAGGGAACAAAAAGGAAGGTAAACAAATACACACACACTCACACATATCCAAATGCAAACACACCTAGACAGACATGAGGCCCTAGTTCAAAGTCTATTTTATTCTGCTAATGTTCAAATTATTGTAAATCTAAGGATCTTAACTACTTAAACTAGCTTATGCTAAGGACAACACACTCACTCACCCATACCAGAGGAAGGACTCAAACCCGTGACAGTGAGCAACTGTGCACTCCACAGCAAGGTGCCTTAGAGTGCTCAGCCACTCCACTGCAGCTTCAGCTAATGAATGACAGATCATAACTAGATTGCTTTTAGGAATGTAGTTTATACTTTTTGCAATGACAGTATTAGTAATCCATATGAAAAATATATTTATAATTCTGAAATCAGTTACTACATTAGAACTTACTTACCAATAATCTGGTTATTATTTTGACTCCTGTTAAAGAGTAAAAGTAAACACCAACTATAAAAATATCACTCAAATTAGCAATATGCACATAAATTGTATATCGTCAGTGAAACTAAAGGGATTTAACATGACATCTGGTGGCACTATTAACAATTTCTTATGCAACACTGCTGCTTGTGGTTTGATATATGAGGCACTAACACAGTGTGGCACTACTCTGTAAATGGTAGAGCTACATGAAGTGCAAATGAAAGTAAAGCAGGCTTATACCAGTGTGTTGACCATGAAACAGATTTAACTTTTTTTGTTATGTTTTGTTTCTGTACCCTGATGCAGTACAGTTTAGAATTATGATCAATTATGGAACTTGTCAACCTGTATGTATGGTGATTTGAAGATAACATGTTTTTCTCGACTGTCTGACAATTTTAAATCTTTGTGTTGCACATTTAAATGGTTTATATGCCCAAAATCACCGAGGTTGCAAATGAAGGGATCAAATGTAGGTCAAAGGGGGTGTGATAACCTTCTCATCATGTGACATATTTTGGTGGTGTTAGCCAAAATTGTGATGAAATACATTCATTTAGTGACGCAGCACAGCATTTGCTTTGTGCAATTATTTTTATATTTAATTACACTTTACTAAATGAACGATATATTCAGAATTAAATTATCTCTAGAAAATCTTCAGACTTGTGTGGAGGAGAGGAGCAGTTATCATCTGAAGAGCTAGCAATGCCATGTTGTAAAAGATCATTAATGATAGATTTTCCATGCGAAAGTTTTAAGAGGGCAAGCTACGAACTTTAAGATGTATTGGTGGCACTTCTACCATGGTAATTCTGTGGCAAATGCCATTAGTAATGGCATGTGGGGTAGTTGTTCACTAATCTTATTCTGGATTCTTGGGTAGTTGGTGACTGAGTTAAGGAAGGGGCAGAACAAGAATTGTCTACGACTCAAAAATCAACAACTTGAAGCTGCTGAAGTGTCTCAAGAGCACTGGAGAGGTCCTTTAGGTTTTCATGTATGGAAGTACAGCACACCATTGTCTCCCATAAGTTTGCATTTGAACACGAGTGCCAAAAGTACCAAGCTGAGGCTTGAAGCAAATATGAAGCACCCATAAAGTGGGAAAAGGGGAGGGGGTGATATTTTTTAGCACCACAGGAGGAGGAGATCTACAGATGTAAGTACTGCTCTTTTGATGAAGCAGAGAAGTGATGCTGACATCCATAGCAATGTAGAAAATCTGTGCTGAGTGCGGGCTCTTTAACAGCAGTGACTTGAAAGGTCCCTACACAATGTAAGTGAAGGTTGTGGTGTAGTGTATGGGATACAGTTCCAAGAATGTTTCTAGGAGAATTATTCACAATGTGAAGTGGCAAACAATCTGATGTAAAGGAGACCAGAGGAAGCTTCATGGAGAGAACACTAGTATCTGCATGTGTATCAACAGGGAAGGAAATTTTAATGAAAGAATTGTTGGTGCATAACCTAGAGTGTCTTGATGAAAAGAGCCTGAATTCTGCAGTGGTGCCAACACCTGTCGATGTAGCTCTATCTGGCAAAGAAATCAGATGGTGATGGCAGATGATACAGTATGCCTGGTCTGAAATCTGTAAGCCATCGATCCACAGGAGCGGCATTGTGGGAAAGGAGTTTTGGAGTTTCAGTTGTAACTCCAATGGTAGTTTCACCAGCCAGAGCATTCACTATGTGAAGACTGGCATCAACATGATATACGCTTGGGCATGGAAGTGAAAGTGACACCAGAACTGTGCAGGCATAAATTATCCAAACTGCTCCTTTTGGATATTGTGATGGAAACATACAATTTATTTGTTCGTAAGTGCATATGGATAAGAATGAATATAAATGCTGTGGCAAGCAAGTAACAAAAAAACAGAGTCAAAGATGATCTTTGTTGCAAAGATGTTTTTACTGTAGTCAGCATCAATAGTAGCCACAAAGTCATGGTGTTCCACAGGGTCAAATTTAGGTTTATTTCTTTTCGTAGTGTTGAGAAATGATTTCTCATTCACTGTTAGGAGTTCAGAGCCACTACTATTTGTGAATGACACAAGTTTATTAACTGCAGGAAATAATGAAGGAAATCTTATTGCATGTGCTAAGTATATTATGAAAGAACTGTCCACATGGGCAACAGAAACAAACTAATGGTAAATCTCCTTAACAAATTACTCATAAATTTTCATATGGATCCAAATAAAAATGCAGTATGCATAACCAAACAACTAATGTTGTTACTGAAAGAAAATTTCTGCAGGTTCACAGTCAAGAAAATCCTAAATGGAGTACTACATCACATCCCTAAATTCAACACTAGGTATGTACTTGGAATTTTTTGGAACTTCACTGACACTGAAGAGATATATACTCGAAGTATATTATGTTAGTGTACATTCATTACTGTGGTACAGTATTATTCTTTGGGAAAATGTACACCAACAGATTTTTAGGAAAGAAAATACAATTTTAAGAATAATGAAACAAGCATGCAGAAGGAATCATGCAAACCTTTCTTCAAAGTACCACTTCCCTCCATTTATATTAAGGTCTCTAATACTGCGCCACGCCGGCAGTTGGTTTATATGGTGTCTCGTGGCAATACTTTTTCACAGTAAATATCATTTTACCAAAAAACCAATTATGGATAAAAAAGCTTGGACTTTAAGCCATTTTTCATTGTAGTCCCCATCATGATTGATGCATTTTTGGAGATGATTTGGAAGCTTTTTCAAGCGTGTATTATACCATTCTCCTGCTGACTTGAGCAGGAAGGAATCAATAGCTACCTTCAGGTCTTACTCATTTGAGAATTTCATTCTTCCAAAGTGGTGTTTTCAGTTAGGGAAAATGTAGTAGTCACTGTGAGCAAATTAGGATTTATGGAGGATGGACAGTGATTTCCCACATGAATTTGGTGATGAGATCCCTTGTGTTGCAAGCGACTTGAGGGCGGGTGTCATAATAGCGTAAAGGAACTCCCTTTGTCAGCTGACTCCTCCTTTTGTTCTCTATAGCCCAGCATACTTTTGTTAGTGTCTCACAGTACTTTGCAGTGCTAATTGTTGAACCTGTTTTCAGGCAGTCAACTAATCGAATACCTTTCCTATCCAAAAATATCAAAGCCACCACTTTCCCAATGACAGCATTTCCGAACTTCTTGACATTTGGAGAAGTGAAAAGCCATCATTGTTTTGATTCTTCTGTAGCCTCTGGCATGAAGTAGTGAACCCAGGTCTCATCCCCAGCTACAACTGAATCCCGAAATTTCTCACCCTCTATCTGGTAAATGTGCAGAAATTTGCAGGCACTTCTGATGTGCCCTTTTTTTCTGTCAGTGAGCATCTGTGGCACCCATCTGTGATACTTCAGAATGTTCATCAAAATATTGTCTGTAGTAATTTTAGATTTGTCTCCTGTCAGTTCGGCAATCTCTCACACAGTCACACACCAACCTACAATCAAAATTTCAATTTTCCTCATCAGAAACGTATGGATACCCACAGCCGACTTTGTCATGGACATTTGTATGGTATCCTGGAATCTCCCTACATGACCTACATGTAATTCAACTGATGATGAATTTTAATATGAGTTAACCCCTTAAACAACAGAAACCTAATCACAGGACACAATTCACACTTGGCAGAAGTATTAATTTTCCCTTCCATCATTAAGGTCTGTCATGCCCTTTCTAAGTGTTGCAAAGAGATGGGGGTCAGACAGAATAGTGGTGGGGAAGCAAGAAATATGGCACTGTTGTCGATTTAAGATAGTTTGCTACATCACAGTGGAAGTTCATAGCACTCCTTATTTTACAGATATAACTTATATATTGAAGGTAGTTACATGTGCCAAAAATTATACTGAGAATACAAAATCATTTGTGTCAAAACAAATACATACATTTTAGCCACTGTGACACCTCATTGTGCCAAAAAGGCATCATCATGTAGGAACAAAATTATACAACAGAGTACCTAGAAATGTGAAATCTATTCTTGAACTTCAAAACATCAGAAAGAGTGTGGCATCCTACCTACTATAAAGCAGATTTAATTCAATAATGCAGTATCTTATGTATGAAAATTTGTAGTTAAAATTTTAATTGTAGAATTCTGTTTTAAATATACAGTATATCTAAAATTATACATGATATAGGTCCAATTTGAATGGGGTGTTTGCAAATTGTAAATACAACAGATAAAATACAAATTATGCACTGGAAAGAGATTTATATGGACAAATAAATAAAATAAAAATCTTTATGGTTCTTCAGTCCATTTTATTGTAAATAGAAGGCAGCAGAAACTATTTAATAAATAAAATTTCTTTCCTATGTAGTTTCTACAGTTCAAATTACATTATTGAGTAAATAAATTCGCAGTATTTGTAGCACAAAGAGTTAATATTAGTTAAAATAATGCATGATAAAATTAAGTGATATTTTCAGGTTCATATGAACACATAGTAGGCACTCCAAATTCCAAATCAAAACTTAACAATTCATTTACTGTAGGGAACATATGACCTTGAGAAGCATCCTTCATCTCATCTGTTTCCAATAGCTGTTTAAGTTTCTTCAGGGCCTGTAAATACAAATGATTCAAAATTACTATCACTCTAGCACTGTAAGTGTTATTTTGTTAGTTTTTGCATATGAAATTGTACAATACCCTGCAAGCTGGCAGAGGAACTGCACCCTCAGAAAATATTTTTGGACGTGACAGTGTATCTTCAAGTCGTTCTTTAAGAGTGATCACCATGAACCCACATGCAAACACAAGGAATGGTGTGTACAGACGGTCATCAAATGCTAAATCACTGTTGTACATCACATTCCCTTGACTTTCTTTTATATGCATAACTGCTTTCCATAGTCGTTGAAACTGGCTGTTTGCAGGGCCTTCAGCAAATATTAGTACCTGTATATGATTGGAAAAATTAAAAAGACTTATGCAACATTTATGCCTGATTTATCACAATTATAATATAATGAGTGCCTGTCTCTTAAGAGTGATTAAATGAATTTCATTAGATAATCAACATTATGTTTCTTTAATCTACAGCAGAAGTCAACATAAACAAGTACTTCTCATCACATATTTATGTAGTGTCTGCTGTCAATGGTTACGGTTGGCTGTGTTTTGTTACAATAATATAATTTTCAAACTGATCATGTTCACATGAAATAAAATATAATGCATTTAATTGACTTTCATCACCACCTCCTTTGATTAGTTATGCTCTTCAGCATTCATTGTGAAGAGTAGTCCCCCTTATAAAACTCCTCCACAGTTCCTGTTAATGCCTCATTTGATATGAAGCCTGTTACTTCAAAATAACTTTTGACCAAATTAAAGTACTTTCTCCTACCCTTCTAACCTCTAATGCCAAACCCATGAGTGTCAAAGTTAACCTTGCTTCATCCGTGTGTTTATTCTCAGTTTTTCTAAATATCTGATTCCTCATTATGGACACCCTCCTGCCATTTTTCCCATCCATTAGTACCTGCAATTATTCTTGCTACTTTCATATATGCAACCTCAGTCAGTAACCTGTATTCAACCAGGTTTCACAACCACACAAGAAAGTTTTTTGAAAGATTGAACAGTGCACTGATAACTTAATCTTGGTCAACCTGTTCTAACTTTGTTCCTCCTATATGGCACTCAATTTGTTTAAATCTCTTTCTCACAGACATTATTTTAATTTTGGGGAAACTGATCTTCATACCATAACCCTTACATCTCTGATCCAGCTCTTAAATGTTAGTTTCCACCCATATAGTTGATATATGCTCCATAAGGCCATGCTGTATCCCTCCCCTTCCCCTCCCCCACTATTACACAACCTTCCTGTCCCCCTTCCCTTCCCTTTCCTCCTATCCGCTCACTGTAGAGCATGATGCGGAGTGCGGCAGTTGGTTATGACAATTGTGTGACTATGAAGTGTGCCTGTGTGATTGTGTAGATGCTTTTTTTCTGAAGTAGGCTAATGGTCAGTATCTTAAGTGTTTTATGTATTGTTGTCTTTTTATGTGCTTGTCACAATTCATTGTATGTCTTTGTTGTGAGCTGTAAACTATCCTTACTATATTGTTGAATTCCAATCTGGATTTTCCATTATTAGACTTAACAGTGGTTCAAATATGAGTTTGAGATAGGCAATGTGTCCAGATGTCGCTTTTAGTCATCACATTTTTTGGTGGTCAAGGCTTTTATTTCATGTTTCAAGAAAAAAAGATAGCTCTTGTTCAGTATGTTCTAATAATACTAATAATAAGTGTTTTAGATTATCAAAATAACCAAACTGCTCACTACTAAAATGTTCCTAATAGAATTTTAATTATATTAATCAAGCAGTAAAATATTAAAGTTGGACAGTGCTAAGAATATGTATAACACTCATCTATAGGTGGGAGCACTGCTGTTGTGGAGTGTTTCCTGTAACTGTACATGTTACAATTAAATTAATCTTCCAATTTTCCATATATGAGATTGATAGACCAAACAGCACAATGACATAACACAGAATTGAAGCTCAGAACTGACAAGAATCTGACTGAACTAACCAACTAACTGACAGTAAAGTGAAGTGAACTCATCTCTCTTCTGCACATCTATATATACCTTAATTACAATGACTATGTGGGAATAAGTGGGGTTGTGGCCCCAAACAAGCATCATATACACAGAACGTATAAACTTTATTGTTCACTCAGCAATTTACAAGTCCAAACTGAACACATGGCAGCAGATACTGGTGCCAGAAATCTGCCCCAAAGAGTATAAATAAGTTAGTATTGATCATGCAAGTTTACTTACAGCATCTCACAGACCCACTGCCCCTCTACCCTGCAGTACAGAGTACTCCTGTTGAGCCAGGGGGTGGAGAGAGAGGGGCAACCTTGGCCTACATGGATGTGAGTTGCAGCATGCAAGCCAGGAACAGCTCAACAGCATCTTCTGGAATTGGCAGCAGCAGGCAGTGTCGACGAGCAGGGGGTCCAATGATAACATAACCTAGGAAGCGACAAGGGCGATGCAACAACCAGTCCGATTGAGAGGCGTGGGCCTGAGTGGATGGGGCCTGGGAGGTGTAGATTAGCACTTCACTGGAGAGGAGCACAAACATATGCACACCCGCAAGATCGACTTGATTGGGTAGGTCTATGCATCAAAGCAACTGGAACTCGATAGAAGTGGTGGGTGGTGGAGCACTCACAACTAGACATAAAACAAAAAGTGATCAATCGTGCAACATGATTGAGATGTCTACTGCGAAAGTATGGGGAATGAGAACAGCATATTTCAGAGCTGGGGAATACGGGAGGGGGGTGGGGTGGGGGGAGCAAAGCCTCGGAATGGTGAGGCAGTAGTTAGAGGTGTCAGTCTCGATAAAGGAGAGGAGGGGTCACGAAGAACACTCAGTGGTGCACTGTTGCTGCTCAGCATGAGAGCAGAGTGTCTATATCGCTCGATTGCATGCTGAGCAAGCACGTATATACTGGGCACGTATAACAGGTCTAAAAGAAGTAAAGTTAATAGTTTGCTGTTTTTACTGGCCCCCCAGTGTTGCTGTAGCAGTTTTAGAATCATTCAAAGAAAGTCTACACCAGGTAGTGCATAGGTATCCGGGGCATGTAATATTAGTCGGAGGAGACTTCAACCTTAAGAGTATAGATTGGGACCTCGCTAGTTACATTTCAGGCGGTACAGACAAGCAGTCTTGCGAGCTACTTTTGGACACATTCTCCAAAAACTGTCTTGAGCAGTTAAACCGGCAACCCACGCGCAATGGAAATATTCTAGACCTAATAGCCACAAACAGGCCTGACCTTATTAACGATGTCTGTGTAGAGACAGGAATTAGTGATCATGATATCATCATAGCGTCGATGGTGACCAAAGTTCATAAACCAATCAAGAAGGCTAGGAGCGTGTTTTTGTTGGGAAGAGCCGATAAGAAAATGTTACGATCACACTTAGAAAATGAATGAGCATCATTTACTTCCGGGACTATGGATGTAGAAGAATTGTGGACTAAATTTAAGTGCATTGTTAGTAAAGTGTTAGAGAAATATGTGCCAGTAAAGATGATTAACGATGGAAAAGATCCACCATGGTATAATAATAATGTTAGAAAGCTGCTGAGAAAGCAAAGGCTGCTGCACTCTCGATTCAAAAAAGAACACGCAAATGATGACAGGCAAAAGTTAGTAGAGATTCGTGCATCTATAAAAAGATTGATGCGCAAAGCATACAATAATTATCAGAGCCATACCTTAGCAAAAGATCTTTCCGAGAACCTGAAAAAATTCTGGTCCTATGTAAAATCGATAAGCGGGTCAAAGCCCACTGTCCAATCACTCGTTGATCATTCCGGGGCAGTAATAGAGGAAAGCAAATGGAAAGCTGAAGTTCTAAATTTAACCTTTAAGAAATCTTTCACGCAGGAGGACTGCACAAATGTACCATCATTTGATCAATGCACTAATTCCGAAATGGGGGACATAGTAATAGGTATTGCCGGTGTAGAGACGCAGCTGAGAGAGCTAAATACGAAAAAGTCTGCTGGTCCGGATGGAATACCAGTTCGGTTTTACAAACACTATTCTGCGGCGTTGGCCCCCTACTTAGCTTGCATTTATCGCAAATCTTTAATTCAGCACAAAGTTCCTAGTGATTGGAAAAAAGCGCAGGTGACTCCCGTGTATAAGAAAGGAAAGCGAACTGACCCATACAATTACAGGCCAATATCGTTGACATCAGTTTCATGTAGAATTTTGGAGCATATTCACAGTTCAAATATAGTAAATTTCCTTGAAACAGAAAAGCTTCTTTCCATGAATCAGCACAGGTTTAGGAAACATCGTTCATGTGAAACTCAGCTTGCCCTTTTCTCACATGACATCTTGCGAGACATGGACGAAGGGCAACAGGCGGATTGTGTTTTTCTCGACTTCCAAAAGGCGTTCGACGCGGTGCCACACTGCAGACAGCTAATGAAGATACGAGCTTATGGAATAGGTTCACAGATTTGTGACTGGCTGGAAGACTTCCTAAGTAATAGAATGCAGTACGTTGTTCTCGATGGCGAGTGTTCATCAGAGACAAGTGTATTGTCAGGCATGCCCCAGGGGAGTGTGATAGGACCGCTATTATTTTCTATCTATATAAATGATCTGATGGACAGAGTAAATTGTAATTTGCAGCTGTTTGCTGATGATGTTGTGGTGTATGGGAGGGTCTCGTCTACAACTGACTGTAATAGCGTACAGGATGACTTAGACAAAATTTCTAGTTGGTACAAAGATTGACAGCTAGCTCTCAATGTAGAAAAATGTAAGGTAATGCGCATGAGTAGAAAAAACAGTCCCATAATATTCGAATACAGCATTAGTAGTGAGCTTCTTGATGCTGCCGTGTCGTTCAAATATCTAGGCGTAACATTGCAGAGCGATATGAAATGGAACGAGCATGTAAGGACAGTTGTGAGTAAGGCGGACAGACGACTTCGGTTTATTGGGAGAATTTTGGGAAGATGTACTTCACCTGTAAAGGAGACCATGTATAAAACCCTTGTATGACCACGTCTTGAGTATTGCTCAAGTGTTTGGGACCCGCAGCAGGTCAGTTTAAAGGAAGACATAGAGGCAGTTCAGAGACGAGCAGCTATATTTGTTACCAGTAGGTTTGATCAATGCGCGAGTGTTACGGAAATGCTCCGGCAACACAATTGGGGATCGCTGGAAGAAAGACGATGTTCTTTTCGTGAATTTCTGTTAAGTAAATTTAGAGGGCCAGAATTTGAAGCTGAGTGTAGTACGATCTTGCTGCCGCCTACTTACATTTCGCGTAAAGATCACAAAGACAAGATAAGAGAAATTAGGGCTCGTACGGAGGCATATAGGCATTCTTTTTTTCCTCGTTCAATTTGGGAGTGGAATAGGAAAGGAAATGGCTAGTAGTGGTACAGTGTACCCTCCGCCACTCACCTTACGGTGAATTGTGGAGTATGTATGTAGATGTAGATGAAGCAAGCATGCTCGGCTGGTGAGCAGCACCATTAGTGCCGGTGCATGACGCATGATCAGTGGTGTGTTGACATCCTCGACCGGAGGGTGATTGGTTGCTGGCTCAAAGTGAGCCCGTTTCACTCTGTTCAATGATATTGTGACAGGAGAACATTTAAACAGAATGTCTATAGTTTTCTGTGCATGGCTGAAAAATTTCTGCAGGCTAGTGTATGGTTCCTAATGTGGCATTCAAACAGTGTCATCACAGAGCATGATGTATTCACAGCTGTCTAAAACGTGTGGTATGTAAGAGTATGGTAGCATGTGACTTGATGGGTTAGGGAACTGATTTTAGCACAACAAAGATGTCAAGTAGTACGGGCAGTTCAGCAAAAACTGGACATGCCACAGGAGAGACCAATTCCCCATATACAAACTCTGTACCATTCCATGAAGGTCCTCTTTCAAAAACAGTATTCCACTTTTGACAGAGAGCTCCTGGCAGTATGTGAGGCTATCAAACAATTCCGCACTGGTATTGAGGGTTGCCCTTTTCATGTACTAACAGACCACAAGCCTTTGGAAGCTGCGGATTCTGAACAGTATGACAGGTAATGCTATTGCTTTGCAGGTGGTAGGCGGTGGTATGGGTGTGTCGAATTCCACAAAGCACACATATGCTCTGATCAGTGGTTATGACTGCTGGGCAACCAGATCAGGCAATCCAAGATTACACGAATGCAAGCACGACAGTTTTGGTTGTGATGTTATGCAAAGGTGTGGCCTCCACCCACCAAGTTTTTCGATCAATGGCCAAGAGAATGTATTCGTAACCATTTGGCAGAGGGGAAGGCATTCTACCAAATCTATGTGAATATGCTGGAATTGGCCAGCTGGAATAGGAATTCAGACAAGAGGAGGTTTGTGTGCCTGGAAATTTTTCCTTTTTGACAGGAAACACATGCATGATGAGCCTATGCTTGGCAGTCCTGTTTAATGTTTCGCCATACAAAGCATTCTGTGACTAAACATGTGGATGATGTGAGACCGGGATGCACTAACCAGTGCAGCTTGTTGAAAACTTCCCACTGAAGTGGCTGCAGATTGAAAAGACAAAGAGTTCTTGTGGACTCATCCCACCAAATTTCATCAGTCACTCTCAGAAACATGGTGTGAATCAGCTTGAAGATTGAATTATGATAAAAAATGAGCTGCATCATTTGGTCATTGGTGGACTGCAGAGCAGCGAGATTCAAGAGGTCAAAAAGTGAGGGGACTGCATCACTCGGGACAAGAATCAGTTACCACATTATCACTTTATCTAATGTCAATGGTAAACTGGGAAATGAAGTCCAAGAGGCAGAAACTGCATATTGGAGAATCAGCACGAGGATTCCAGATGGCAGCTGCCAAAGGCTTGTGGTCTGTTAGTACATGAAAAGGGCAACCATCAGTACCAGCGCAGACTGTTTTATAGCCTCGTATATTGCCAGGAGCTCTCTTTTGAGCATTACTGAACGTTTTTGAGAAGAATTACAGGGGAGAAGTGTCACCGTTAATGGTCTGGCTGAGAACTGAACTAATGGTGGTGTCACTTGCATCAGTCATGATGAAAAGTACAACATAGGGATGAGGGTGAGCAATGGTGACGACCTTTGCTAAGAGATCCTTGAGGGCAGAGAACACATAAGTCATGGCATCATTCCAGGGAACAGGGCGAGTGCCGAAGATATATTTACCTGCTAGGGCATTGGTGCTGGCAAGTAATTCTTTGAAGGATGAGGGAAGAGGCAAGTTTGTGACATGGTGAACCTTCTCTGGGGGAGGACCAATCTCAACTGCAGAAACAGTGAAACTGAGGAACAGTAAAGAGCATTGGTATAACTGTTTCCTGTTGTCATTAAGTTTGATGACAGCTGAGGTGAGCGTTGAGAAGGATCTGCCCATGTTTCTTGTTCTCCGTGACCAAATCGCTGAACAATAATATGTCATTGAGGTAAGAATACAAAATATCAATGGGAAAAGGGTCTCAGTGATAAAACATTGCCATGTCTGTGTTGCATTTTTTAAGCCAAACGACTTAAAACAATAATGAAACAAGACGATGGGGGTCATGAATGCAGTTTTTTCTACATCCTCAGGGACCATTGGAATTTGATTATATGCATGATTGCAGTCCACTACAGAAAGTGCTTTCACACCTGCCAAAGTTTTTGTGAAATCAGCAATGTTGGGTATGGGATAGTTGTCCATTATAGTCCTGGTGTGGAATCTGCGATAGTAGCTGCACATGAGCAAAGTACCACCCTTTTTGTCCACTAAATGAGTATGTGATGACCAGTCATTGGACAAAGATTCAAGACGTCAGTATCCAAAAGTTTGGTGATCTGTTGTTTGACAGCTGCAATTTGAGCATGAGGGAGGCACTGTCATGCAAGCTCAAGATGGCGGTGTGTGTGATGTGTTTGAGCAGTTCCCAAGACGAACACGCTCAGACGGCAGGGTGCGAGTCAGAGAAATTGAAGTTTCAGATTCGTGCTCGACCAACGAGGCAGGAGAGCATGAAACAGAAGAAGATCGTCACGCGAGCGGAGAAAGAGTAATGTGGGAGGCGGCTGCTAGAGTAGGAAGAAGCGCTAGTGGTGTGTCCGAGTGAGGCATTGCAATAGCAACCAAGTTTTGTGTACAAGAGTCACATAGGAGTGGCACGGGGAAACAGAACTGTCACAAGCATTGGGAACCTTGTGCGTGGGCATGACATCAATAACACTAGTGGGGGAGGGGACATAAATGCTGACCTGGGTGCTATTGTCCGTTGAAGTTACTCGACGAGTTGTAATAACTCGCTGCAGGGTGGCTAGGTCGAACACCGGCGAAGCAGGAGGCAGTGAGGCTGGAACTTGGGCAGCATGTGGGCAGCGAGACAAGTAAGTTTACTTGCGTGTGTCATTTACATTGCGGGAGCGACCTCGAATGTTAGCAGGATGGTGAGGCGTGTAATTCAGCGTAGGCACAATTAAACTTTGACGGTCATCACAAGAGTGGGCATCATAGATTCTGTCTGCATATCAAATGCACTCACAGGGTGTCAGAAATAGATCCTCGACGATACTGGAAGCAAACACACTTGGCGAGGTGAGGTATGAAGTTGACGAGGAGCGGCAGATGTCCCCAGTGGGACAGGAAATGAGAGCGGTAGATTCAAAACATGCTGAGATGCAATGGCATTATATACAGACGTAGCAGGGGCACCGGACTGTGCCACATAAATGGGCGGTCACATGTGTCCAAATGTGTTGGTCATGTGCGAGTGCGGAACCGACTGTTGTGGTCACGGCGTGGCAGAAGCATCACGTAACGCAGCACATGGCTGCACATAAAAAACATTGTCACAGGACACAGGATTTGAAAATGCAATGTCTGTTGCCTGAAACTTGGAGCAACAGCATTGTCTGGAATGTTCGTTGTGCATGGAGATAAAGGTGTGCTTGGAGCGCGACAAAACTGATCCAAATTTCAAACTTGAAATTGCACAATTAGTAAAGTCACTGGGTACTGAAGGGAGAATAAAGTTTGATTGCAGCGGCAGAGTAGCACATTGTTGACAGATTATGTAACCGGTTGTTGAAACACCATTGTTCAAATTTTGCAAGTCTGAAAAATATACATTCTGATAATTAGAATCATAATGTGGAATGGAAACATCCCTTAGGCTGTGGCTAAGCCATGTCTCCACCATATCCTTTCTTTCAGGAGTGCTAGTCTTGCGTGTTTGCAGGAGAGCTTCTGTGAAGTTTGGAAAGTAGGAGGCGAGGTACTGGCGGAAGTAAAGTTGTGGGGCAGCATCGTGAGTCGTGTCGGGGTAGCTCAGTGGTAGAGCGCTTGCCCGCGAAAGGCAAAGGTCCCAGGTTCGAGTCCCGGTTCCGGCACACAATTTTAATCTGCCAGGAAGTTTCATATCAGCGCACACTCCGCTGCAGAGTGAAAGTTTCATTCTGGAAACATCCCTTAGGCTGTGGCTAAGCCATGTCTCCACCATATCCTTTCTTCCAGGAGTGCTAGTCTTGCGTGTTTGCAGGAGAGCTTCTGTGAAGTTTGGAAAGTAGGAGGCGAGGTACTGGCGGAAGTAAAGTTGTGGGGCGGCATCGTGAGTCGTGTCGGGGTAGCTCAGTGGTAGAGCGCTTGACCGCGAAAGGCAAAGGTCCCAGGTTTGAGTCCCGGTTCCGGCACACAATTTTAATCTGCCAGGAAGTTTCAGAATGTGGAATGTTCAATTGTTCAACGGCACTAAATAAAAGCAAAACATGAGGAAGCACATTGGGGGTAGCAAAGCCAGAGGCGTTACAATATGTGACTGCACTCATAGGAAGCGAAGTGGCAAAAAAAATTGCGAAAAATGTTATGGCAAGGTCGAAGATAAAGTATTCATTGTACCATGCAGATTAGGCACTCGTGGAACACATAGAGCGTCGAAGTGAAATCCATGTAAAGTCTGGAATGGCAAAGTCATTGTGGCAGTTGACTGTTGGCTGGTGGCAAGTGGTATTTTTGGTGTAAAACTGGAGCGAAAGTTGCAGATTTCCATTGTGCGGTCGAATGAATGTAAAAAGAAACTCGGGGTCACCAGTATGGGAATCTAGAGGGCTTTGAGCCCCAGAGATACCACATATATGAGGTAGAAATGCATTTTATTGTTAATGGCTTGAAGTACAGACCCAGACTGACTACATGGCCGATAGAGCTCAGGGGAGCTGGCTCCAAAGATATTGGCCCAAAGATACATTAGTGTATATATATTGATGTGGACACACCACCACAATGTAAATAATAATAGCTAAAAGTTATTTTTTATTTATTTATTTATTTTTTGCTTTGAAATTGGTTAGTAATTATGTTAGGATTAGCATCACACAATTTTTATAACCTTTGTTCTTCAATGATGATTTACTTTTTTTTTCTATATTTTGTATGTACGTTATATATGAATTACATTATGAAGAAGTAGTATCAAAGTCTGTTGTAGCAAGCTTACCTTACTAGGGAAGTTTTGCAATAAGGTGAAGTGAGGAGGGGAGCTATGTAGCATGAAATTTTCATTTTGACAACTCGCTACATGAGATCACAGGATCGCTACAACTTATTGCGACAGACATATATTTTATTCTTCTTTACTTATTAGGAAAAAGTAATTTATTGGTAATTTGTATTATTGTAATTAATGTTTTTGTGAAACTATGTTGTTGAACTGCCTTGTAATTGGCAATCAGCTGATCCACACCTAATATTAGCTGGGCATCCAAAGATATGTTGGCGAGTACACTGCCGACAGTGCCTGATATCAAACGCTGTTACCTACTGCTCCTACATCTTGTCATAATTTTTTATCTAATTGATTATCTACCAACATCTGTAGTGACTATATCAAAATTATACATCTTCATTTCTGCAATAAATATAATGACTTGGCAATCACACCATAATATAATGATATGAGAATAAAAATAATGATCTGGCAATTGCACATTGTCATAATGACATAACAGCAATTTATATTTTATTATGTAGCTGAAGCTGAATATAATCACTTAAGAATGAAGTACACTCACATGTGCATAAATTTTTTAAGTACTAGTGTATGTTTCCATGGGAAATCAAGTCGGTTATTTTAGTTAGTGCTCATTGAACCACATATTTGTTATCTACAACTTATTTGTTATCTACCAATATTTATAGCAACTATATTAGAATAATACATCTTTAGTTCTATAATACATATGATAACTTCACAATCTCACCGTAATATAATGACATAAGAATACATATAATGATTGGGCAATTACACATCGACATATAAAAATAATTTATATTCCACTATGTATTCAAACATAGTTACGTAGGAATGAAATATCTCACATCTGCTTAAAGTATTTTAAATATTAGTTTATGTTGCCACACGATTGCCAAGTCATAATATTTATTATAGAAATATAGAAGTATAATTTTGAAATAGTCACTACAAATGTTGGTAGATAACTAATTAGATAAAAAAAAAATATGACAAGGTGTTGAATAGGTGGTTCCATGAACACTAACTAAAATAAGTGACTTGGTTTCCCATAAGATCTCACGACTTTTTATGATGGAATGAATTCATCATGAGACTTGCATTTTTGTACATTTTATGTTTTGATGGGATATCATTTCTTTTTGTAGGTAGTCCTTTCCTGTAAATTTTTCCACGGATTTTCTTAAAATCCATTCCCTATCTATTTGGTTTGCTTTGGTTTGATGTAATAGTATTTGGAAAGTCTGGAAAGTTGATTACATTGTTATTGTTCAGTCCTTTCATCATGTAGAGTACTGTCACCTTTGGTGGATCAGTATACAAATATCAGCAAGTTACTGTTGTATTTCGCATCAGTTTGTGAACTTCATAATAAAAAACACTGATATTCCCAGACTTTTCCTTTCGATGCTCATCGTACATCGATTTCTTTGAAATGAATGTTGATGTTACCATTGATGCTTTTCTAATATCAATCACCCCTAGGGCACCTCAATTTCTGACGTTCACTTATTATTAGAGTTGCAGATTTTAAATCGTGATCTGAGCTATAGGTACCGAGCGAGGTGGTGCAGTGGTAATGCACTGGACTCACATTCGGGAGGATGGTGGTTCAAATCCACCTCCGGCCATCCAGATTTAGGTTTTCCGTGACTTCCCTAAATCACTCCAGGCAAATTCAGGGATGGTTCTTTTAAAAGGGCACAGCCGATTTCCTTCCCCATCCTTACCCAAAACTCAGAGTGTTAGCTCCTCTCTAATGACCAAGCTGTCGACAGGCATTAAGCCCTAAGCTACCTTCCTCCCTTCCTTCCGAGCTATAGCTTTGAAAACATCTACTCTGATTTACCACTCTCAATGGCTATGTACACTGATGATTATTGTATTGTTCACATCTACAGCAAACCATCTTTCGAATTATATAAGTTTCATTGGCCTCCTGAAAAAATTATCGTATAAAATCAGCACTTCAGTTTTCAAGTTTGCGTATTTATATAATGATATCGCGTGACAACCCTAGCTTAATGCTGTTAACATGAGTAAAACCAGCACCTCCTAGAGAGGACAGAACACAATACTCACTCCAGAGGGTTTCCACTCTAAGGCACAGCCAATAGATAACATTGCACGTCTCCCAGTTCAATGGCGCCTCCCTATCTCTGCCATGTTGTGGTTTGGAAGCATAATCTAATATTTTGGCTCTTGTTCTGAAGTTTTTGCCCTCCCTCATCTGACAGAATTTTCAACATTATGGGTAACAGTTTTTTCACTTATAACTGAAGACGTCATTGGTACTGGCTCCAATTGCAGCAATTTAAGCTATCAATATTAAGACGAAAAATTCCTAGTAGGAAAAATTAAATATAAAAAATAGACGAAGATTACTCACCAGGCGAAGGAGCACAGGTGTAACAGTATCACAAATAAATAAATGAACACACGCACACAAACGCAAGCTTTCGCAACCCAGTTGCTTCTTCAGGCAGAAGGGAAGGAGAGGGAAAAGGAAATGATGAGGAATGGCTCCTTACCCCCTTCCTTAAAACCCTCATCATTTCCTTTTCCCTCTCCTTCCCTTTTGCCTGAAGAAGCAACTGGGTTGGGAAAGCTTGCGTTTGTGTGTGTGTGTGTGTGTGTGTGTGTGTGTGTGTGTGTGTTCATTTATTTATCTGTGATGCTGTTACACCTGTGCTCCTTCGCCTGGTGAGTAATCTTCGTCTATTTTTTATATTTAATTTTTCCTGCTAGGAATTTTTCGTCTTAATATTCGTATCATATATTTGAATTCAACAATTACTTCCATCCTTGCTCTGTTACTTTTCGAAATCTTTTCTGTCATCTTACTTTCCCTTTGGTTTTTGTTTTTATTTTTATTATTCATTTTTTATTTATTCACTTATTTACATTTTACGTATCAGTTCCTTTCTACATCACTTCTTTGTTTACTGTTCATAGTTCGCTAATTCTTACAACAATACGTTTTCTTCCAAACCTTTTCCTATTAGTACGTTTATTTCGATATTTACCACTTTCATTACTCCTGCTTCTGTCTGAAACACGCCGCCATTCAATTTTATCGTTTAAAATCGTAAACACTCTTTCCTAACAATAGTTTCTATATTGTTTATAACCATTATCGGCATTTCTTAGTTACCTTACGATAGTTCCATTCCCGTTTTTCCACATTTCTGTTCGTGTTTAAGACTTTTCCGATCATATTTCAGCAACTTGCCATTGGTTTTGATTCCATTTTTCTTTCGTCAGACTATTTCAGCCTCAAAATCGTAATCTGCTACCATATAACCAATCCTATTTAGACGTTTTCCTTGCATTCTCACGCGGTTTTCTCATACTTTTTCTGATTTTCACCTTCCTTAAACCCTTCTTTCACGCCATACCACTACCCAACCCTTTTAAACTACGTTGTTGATAAGTAAACGTGACCACAGTATCAACAACAAACTTTAAAAAAATTTTCCTATTTCCTTTCTTTTCTCATTTAAAAAAAAAAAAAAAAAAAAGTATGTCTGCCTAGGTGTACTTGTGTCTGTGTGAATGTGTGGGTGTGTGTGCATTTGTTTACCCTCCATTTTTTCCCCCAAGGTAAGTCTTTCCTCTCCCGGGATTGGAATGGCTCCTTACCCCCTTACTTAAAACCCTCATCATTTCCTTTTTCCCTCTCCTTCCCTTCTGCCTGAAGAAGCAACTGGGTTGCAAAAGCTTGCATTTGTGTGTGTGTGTTCATTTATTTATTTGTGATGCTGTTACACCTGTGCTCCTTCGCCTGGTGAGTAATCTTCGTCTATTTTTTATATTTAATTTAAGCTATCAGTTACTCTTCATTCTGTAATCAGGTACATGATGTCATTTCTGACGACTCTTCACTAAGTAGAAAGGTGATGGCTACATTAAAATGAAAAGTAAAAAAAGTTACAGCAACAGGGACCTAACATGTGATCCTCCGCACGTGAACCTAACGTGCTACCACAAGACCACCAGCAACACAATGCTCAAAACAGCAAGTTTGCAGATACTATTCTATTGAGCCAAAATGTTTTCTACAATGGATTTAGTTTTTGCAGATGTTTGAATTTTTCCTTACATTACAGGCTAAACACTATTTTAATACAAAATTTGACATTGTGTGTCTGCTAGTAGTACCTTAGAATTTTGATGATCGGTGAGTCAGTGAGTGACAGAATTAGCGATTTTCAACTGCTAATATTTCATAAACTATAAGGTGTAGAATAGTATAATTTAAAAATATAGCTTTTAACAGTAGGTACTCTTGGCAACCGAAAATTCAGGCTTCTACCTTTATCCACAACTGAGATACAGGGGGGTCGAAAGTGCTATCTACTGCTTGGAGAAAAGGATGGTACAGCGGTGCGATCGATTTGGCGGGGGCACTTCCGTGCTGCCAGATTTAATATATAGAAAGGTAAAAGGGTAAAGTTACTACTGTAGATAAAGAAAAAATCTCTAGTTACAAAACAGTGATCTCTAATATTATTCATTGTAGTTATTTTTAAAGAAACAAAATGCTAAACCTGAGGTAAAAAAAAAAAAAGGGGGGGGGGGGGTAATGCAGTCAACAATCTGAAGATTCTTTTGAATACCACAGTGCTTTACTAGGCATGGTCCTGTTTGGAGGTGGTATGCCGTTGCCTTCCTCCGACCTTCGAACTGACTTACTCAGCCAGTTATAGGGGGACCTACAGTTTAACATGGGTTCTGAACCATGGTGCTACTCGGTATTTTTCTCATGAACAATACTGCCATAGGTGAATAAGTGGAAAATGACAGATAAAAATCCTAGTACCTAGTGGGGATTGAACCTGTGACCCTTGGATTCATAGTCTGGCACTGTACCACTGTGCAACAGAGGCGCAATACGAACCATGTAATACTGAGAACAATTCTTTGCCTTAACTTTGTACTGATCTCCACTTAGTGACTGCATTTTATCAAAGGCTGTAAATGATATACCCCATAAAATTCAGCTTATTTGGATAAATGCAAATAGTGATACCTCTTGTAGATGAACCTTTCCTTATGCATAAACACAAATCTATTAATAAAACTTTATAATACATGACTGTTTAATTGTAACAATGGTAATGTTATTACTTAAAGCTTCTGGGCTAAGATGCCATGGTCCATACATAAAACTTTCCCCTGACGTTTCGCCCTCGTCTGCAGAAGGCATCCTTGGAGGTAAAGCGGCGTACTGCAACGACAGCGCGAGTGAACGTCGTATATATAGGCAAAACAGAGGGCGCTGCTGTCAGTCACGTGGTGTCGGCTGTGCTGTGGTCTCTGCTATGGCCAACCTCCTCGACTGAAATTAATCGATTGTCATGCTGTTGCTGCAGTGTTGACATCCATATCTTTTCAAGTTTGAGACCTTCTTCTTTTTTGTTAAAATTATTTCGATGTTTAAAAATCTCAATGGCCTCTCTGTACAAACGCGCATAATAATGCGACGTCTTCGCTATGACGGACGTGTCGTTAAATTTTATTTCGTGGTCACCTTCTTGAAACACGTGTTCCGCTACAGCCGATTTATCAGTATGTCAGAGGCGGCAGTTCCTTTTGTGTTCTCCCAGACGAGTGTTGACACTTCTTTTCGTTGTACCTATACAAACTTTTTCACAAGTGCAGGGGATTTTATAGACACCTGGTGTAGCCAGGGGGTGTTGCTTACCTTTTGCAGATCTTAAAAATTCTTTTATTTTCGTGGTTGGTCTGAAAACAGTTTCCACATTGTACTTGCTTAAATTTTTTCCAATACGATCAGTGACCTTACTGATAAATGGTAGAAAAACTTTCCCCTTGGGTTGTTGTCGTTCCTCGTCCGTCCTGGTTGTCAGTCTATGGCGTAGTGCACGATCTATCTCCTGTCTGAATAGCCATTCTTCTTAAATGTCACTCTAAGATGTTCCATCTCATTGTCTAAGTGCGCTGTTTCACAAATTTTGTGGGCCCTGTCTACTAATGTCTTAATCACGCCTCTTTTTTGTCATGGATGATGGTTAGAATCTTTTTGAAGATAACGATTAGTGTGTGTGTCTTTTCTATAGACTTTATGACCCAATGATCCGTCCTCTCGTCTAATAACCGTCACATCTAAAAAGTTCAGTTGACCATTGGTTTCCTTTTCCATAGTGAATTGAATTCTAGGATTGATGCTATTCAGATATAACAGGAAGGCATCCAGCTCCTCTTCGCCGTGTGTCCATATAACAAATGTATTGTCAATGTAACAATACCATTTGGCTGGTCTTTTTCTGGCTGTCAGCAGTGCCCGTTGTTCAATGTTCTCCATGAACAAGTTAGCAACAGCCGGACTAAGAGGACTGCCCATGGCCACTCCGTCAATCTGTTCATAAAAAACATTCTTATACTGAAAGTAAGTTGTTGTGAGGCAGTGTTTGAATAATGCCACAATGTCACTAGGAAAAATATCCGCTATGCATGCGATAGCATCGTTCACTGGGATCATGGTAAACAATGACACCACATCAAAACTGACCAGGATGTCATCAGGGTCCACACTTAATTCCTTTATAATATCGATGAAGTGACATGAATTCTTAATGTGGCTATCAGTTCCGCCAACATATGGTTGCAGCAACGAGGCGAGGTGTCCAGCTACCTCATGGGTGGGAGACCCTATTGCACTGACTATAGGTCTCAGAGGAACCAGCTGTTTATGCACCTTCGGTAACCCATAGAGTCTGGGCGAGTAAGATTCTGTTTTACAGAGATGCTTTTTGTCGTCTGAAGAGAGGAGCTGCTTTAACCAATTGGTTCGTCATTTTTAGAATCTTTGATGTCGGATCCTTCTGAAGTTGTTTGTAATTGCTGGGATCCAAAATGTCCATGATCTTTTCATGATAATCTTCACTCTTCATTACGACGGTAGCGTTGCCATTGTCTGCAGATAGTACGATGATGTTTTCATCTGCATTGATGTCCCTCAGTGCCTTCCTTTGTGCCTGTGACAAATTACTTGTAGGTGGCTTACATGTACGTAAGATTCTAGCTGTTTCCATTCTTATAACATCAGCAGACTGCTGTGGGAGCTGACGGATCCCTGCCTCAATATTTGCCACAATATCTTCCGTAGGAACCTTTCGGGGCATCACTGCAAAATTTCCACCCTTTGCAAGTACCGAAATTTTGTCTGCAGTCAAAACTTTATCTGACAAGTTAATAACCGTCTGAGAATTATCCTCCACTGTGCCTACCAACAAGTTCTTACAGATATTATAAAGGAATTAAGTGTGTACCCTGATGACATCCTGGTCAGTTTTGATGTGGTGTTGTTGTTTACCATGATCCCAGTAAACGATGCTATCGCATGCATAGCGGATATTTTTCCTAGTGACATTGTGGCATTATTCAAACACTGCCTCACAACAACTTACTTTCAGTATAAGAATGTTTTTTATGAACAGATTAACAGAGTGGCCATGGGCAGTCCTCTTAGTCCGGCTGTTGCTAACTTGTTCATGGAGAACTTTGAACAACGGGCACTGCTGACAGCCAGAAAAAGACCAGCCAAATGGTATTGTTACGTTGACGATACATTTGTTATATGGACACACGGCGAAGAGGAGCTGGATGCCTTCCTGTTACATCTGAATAGCATCAATCCTAGAATTCAATTCACTATGGAAAAGGAAACCAATGGTCAACTGAACTTTTTAGATGTGACGGTTATTAGACGAGAGGACGGATCATTGGGTCATAAAGTCTATAGAAAAGACACACACACTAATCGTTATCTTCAAAAAGATTCTAACCACCATCCACGACAAAAAAGAGGCGTGATTAAGACATTAGTAGACAGGGCCCACAAAATTTGTGAACCAGCGCACTTAGACGATGAGATGGAACATCTTAGAGTGACATTTAAGAAGAATGGCTATTCAGACAGGGAGATAGATCATGCACTATGCCATAGACTGACAACCAGGACGGACGAGGAACGACAACAACCCAAGGGGAAAGTTTTTCTACCATTTATCAGTAAGGTCACTGATTGTATTGGAAAAATTTTAAGCAAGTGCAATGTGGAAACTGTTTTCAGACCAACCACGAAAATAAAAGAATTTTTAAGATCTGCAAAAGATAAGCGACACCCCCTGGCTACACCAGGTGTCTATAAAATCACCTGCAGTTGTGGAAAAGTTTATGTAGGTACAACGAAAAGAAGTGTCAACACTCGTCTGGGAGAACACAAAAGGAACTGCCGTCTCGGACATACTGATAAATCGGCTGTAGTGGAACACGTGTTTCAAGAAGGTGACCACGAAATAAAATTTAACGACACGTCCGTCATAGCAAAGACGTCGCATTATTATGCGCGTTTGTACAGAGAGGCCATTGAGATTTTTAAACATCGAAATAATTTTAACAAAAAAGAAGAAGGTCTCAAACTTGATAAGATATGGATGTCAACACTGCAGCAACAGCATGACAATCGATTAATTTCAATCGGGGAGGTTGGCAATAGCAGAGACCACAGCACAGCCGACACCACGTGACTGACAGCAGCGCCCTCTGTTTTGCCTATATATACGATGCTCACTCGCACTCTCCTTGCAGTATGCCACTTTACCTCCGAGGATGCCTTCCGCAGACGAGGGCGAAACATCAGGGGAAAGTTTTATGTATGGACCACGGCATCTCAGCCCGGAAGCTTTAAGTAATGACGACACCTGCCGTGAAAGCCTTCATTCTATGATCAATGGTAATGTTCTTTAAATCATTTTGTTAAATTGTTTCTGTTTGTAAAAAAACATAGCATTAATATTATGCAATAATATGTTTTTGCTAATTATATTTGTAACTAACATTATCTAATGTCTTTCGTTATATACTGACTTGTTTGCAATCTTCTGTTTACCTTAAAACTGTGTAACTACTTCAATTTAGCCATTATTAATATTATAAATAAACCTATTTACTTTTCTAGTCATAAATTACTTATTATCTTAATTTCTGTTTTGTGTTGATACAAAAATATTTTCACAACAGTTGTTATAATTTTGTGTATATCCTCTTTATGAAAGATTCATTTATATCTAACAAATAAGATAATTATGAAACGAAAATTATAGAAGGAAACTTTCCTGGTGGGATAAACAAATATAAAAAATAGAAAACGGATGACTTACCCAAAGGACAGGCTCATCGATAGACACAAATAAAATCACACACATACAAGCTTTCACAACCGTTGGTCGCTTCTTCAGGAAAAGAGGAAGAAAGGAGAGGAGAAAGGGAAGGATATGGGTTTTAAGGAAGTGGAAAAGGACTCATTCCAATCCCAGGAGTGGAAGGAGTGGGTGGCCGGCAAGGCGACACTAGCTGGAGAAGATACAGCATTGCCAACATCAACTGTCGAGCCAGTTGGTGAAATTAACCTCTGTATGGTGGCGTGTGCATGAATGTTTGACAGAGGATTTGCAAGAAGCAGGAGTACTAACGGGCACACACTGAGATACTTCACTAGAGTTTGTTGAGACAGGGACAGTGAACAACAGTGGGCTGGTTCAGGAAAGTTACTCGCAGAGCACTTGAACAATTTTGTCTGTTTTGTGCTGAGTTCGAGGGCACAACAGTTTGTAGAGGAAGCGAATGAGGCAAGTGTTTGCTATTTTCTTTACAGAGCAGCAGGAGCAGCAGGAGTAATACTTGGAGAAGGCAAAAGTTCTGAAGTAGGAGGGGGTCCACTGGTAACACGAGTCAAAACAGCACTGTGACTAACCTGTGATTTGTGAGGGCTGGACAGCTGCTCGAGGACTTGTCTTGCAGAGTCGAGAGCAGAATGATTTGCAGCCAACTGCCGAGACAGCTCGACACGTTCACATCATAATTGTTCCACTTCCACATGTTCTGAATTAAACTTAACAATGTCCCTTATATGTTTGGTCGCAGTGTCACTCAGGAATTACACTAAGGCGTTCACAGTGTAATTGTTTGACTTGCATTTGTTCCATACATAACTTGTCAATGGTACTTCCTAGTTTGGTGACAGTATCTAGACACTCATGAATTACACTAAGATTAGAACAGCTTGATGGAGCACACTCGATAAACGTTTGTGAGGAGGAGTGAAACATTGTACGTTGAATGATATCAGGAGACAGTCCATGAAATGAGAGAAAGTCAATTCCAAGAATATAATCAGGAACACTGACCACTAGAAAATCCCACTTGAACACATGTGAAGGTGAGAGCTTGACTTTGAAAGTTGCCCTAGCAGTGAAGTTGTGAGGCATTGAAAGCTCAGTTTATGCCAGAGTTCAGATCAGTGACACAGAGACGGCCACCTGCAGTAGCAAAGGTGTGCACAGAGTGGAGTGTAGGTGGGCATCTCCAATCTTCAAGGTGGGTGGTGGTGCCTAGACCAGTTGGGTGGCTGCAAGGGGATCTACACTTCCTTGCAGCACTGCTTGGAAATAACAATAAGGGTAGTGCAGCTGTTGTTTCTGCAGGGAGTGTGGAGGTGAAGGGGGCATGTCCTCTTTGCCAGAGCTGACGCCCTCTGGTGCTGGCAGTGGCTGCAGCATTGCAGTGATGATGCGGCACAGAATGCTAGGCTGATCCATGATCTCCGGGAAGCGGAAACGACCCCGTGCGAAGGAATGAGGGCGTGGTGTGGGGCCCAGTGTGATGGATTCCACAAGATGAGATTCTCAAATATTAGCTTCATGCACTCGGTCCACAATACTTATATGCTCACTGGGGAACTCAAACACACTGAACGTTAATGCTGTTTACACAGCAAGAGGCAGTTTACTAATTCAGATTGCCATGCAGCAGAGGTGCCAGGCGGCACCAGAGCATTAGTCAAAAGTCCAGCAAAGTTCGGGTGTTGTAGAAGGGGACTACTTTGCATCACAGAAGAAACATCCGGAGGCATGGCACATGGTAGAACATGCTGTGTAGCATACGTGTTTGCAGAATTGGCACAGTGGATGAAACTGTGGGCATTGTAGGATGGTTCATTGCACGGAATGTTCACAGGATGCACTGAATGAGGTAGTTGAGCCGGTACAGAGAGGAGGAGACAAGCTGCCAGAGCCGAGCTTGCACAAATAGGTGCACTCGCATAGTTAGCACAATGTTTAGCACAAACATGGGTACAGTAACTATGCTGGCGAAGTTCATAAGGTACACTTTGATGCACAGCACTTGAAGAGGAAAAAGTTCATAACCCACCTGTCCATTGATGGCTAGGTGCATGACTGGAGGAATGATACACTGGAGTACCCGGCATGGAGGCAGACAGTTGCACTTTTGAATTTTGAACAAAGGCCACATTGCAGCTGGCATTGTATGAAGCATGGAAGAGCTGAGAGTGCTTGAATAGTGTCACGGCATAAAAAGGAGCACTCGAAAGCATCTCTGGAGTGACAAAGCCAGAGTCACATTTACATTCAATCAAAGATTCATGATAAATGCAAGCTAAGTAAGGAGCCAATGCCCCAGAGACTCTTTGTAAAGCTGAACTGGTAATCCACCTGGATCTGGCAGTTTGTTTTCAACTCTCTCAGCTGTTTTTCTACACTAGGTATGCCTATTACTATGTCCTCCATTTGGGAGTTAGTGTGATCATCAAACTAAGGTATGTTGACATGGTCCTCCTGTGTGAATGATTTCTTAAATCTTAAATTTAAAATGGGCTTCATATTGCTGTCTTCTATCACCATTCTGGAATGGTCAACAAGTGACTGAATAGAGGCATTTGATCCGCTTCCCGAATTTACACAGCACCAGAATTTTTGATGGTTCTCAAAAAGATCTTATGCTAAGATGGTGGTAGTTATTGCATGCTTCTTGCATAAATCTTTTTATAGACGAGCGAATCTCTACTAACTTCTGCCTGATTTGATTGACATTTTCTGAACTGAGAGTGCAACTGCATTTGCTTCCTCAGTATTTTTCGAATATTATTATTAAATCATAGTGGGTCTTTCCCATCCTTAATCCACTTTGTTGGCACATATGTCTCCAGGGCTTTATTAGCAATGCATTTAAATTTTGTCCATAATTCCACTAAGTCCACCATACTGGAATTAAACAATATCCATTCATTCCTCAAGTGATTACTAACAAATGCATATTAGCTCTTTCCAGTACAAACACTCTCCTAGCCTTCTTGGCCAGTTTATTAACTTTGGTGACCATTGTCACTATGACTTCACAATCACTAACCCCTGTCTCTACAGTGACATCACTGATGAGGTCTGGCCTGTTTCTAGCTGTAATGTCTAAAATATTTCCATTTCTTGTGGGCTAACACTTTAGCTGATCAAAGCAGTGTTCAGAAAATGTGTTCAAAAGTAGTTCACTTGATTGCTTCTCCATACCCCTTGTAGTGAAACCTAGATGTCCCAGTCTACACTAGGCAGGTTAAAGTAACCCCTGTGACAGTGGGAGGTGTGTGGTGGTAGTGGCAAAAACTCCCAACCATTAACTTAATTTTGTCTATAGCTGTTATTTGTGTCCAGATACTCTCACAGTCACTCTTGGCTTCAACCTCATTAGAAACAACACTTTTGTCACCTGCAATGAACACCCCTCCCCCTCCAGTTACACCTGATTATACACACTCCACTGTTCGCTAAATATTTTGTAGCTTTCTACTTCTGTTTTCAACTGACTCACAATGCAGTAAATTCAGGAACTTCATTTTATTACTCTGAAAATTTACTGCTAATACAGTACTTTGTTGAATTCACAGCCTAAGGTCACTGTCTGCATATAAACTGATTAGCGTTCATCAGAACTACTTAAGTAACAGAACCCAGTACATTGTCCTCAATTGCAAATGTTCATCAGAGACTAGTGTATAGTCAGGAGTGCCCTAGGGAAGTGTGATAAGACCACTGTTATGTACTATCTATATAAATGATCTGACAGACAGAGTGAGTTGCAATCTGTGGCTGTTTGCTGATGATGCTGTGATGTACAGGAAGGTGTCATCATCGAGTGACTAGTAGAATACAGGATGACTTGGAATAAATTCCTAGGTGGTGTGAGGAATGGCACTTTGCTCTAAATATAGAAAAATGTAAGGTGATGCAGATGAGTATGAGAGACAATCCCACAATGTTTGACTACGACATTAGTAGTATGCTGCTTCACAGAGTCATATCCATTAAATATCTAGACATAATTCTGCACAGTGAAATGAAATGGAATGAGCATATCAGGACAGTTGTGGGGAAGGTGGATGGTTGACTTCATTTTATTGGGAGAATTTTGATAAGATGTTATCTGACTGCAAAGGAGACAGTATATAAAATGCTTGTATAACCAACCCCATCTTGATTATTGTTCAAGTTTTTGGGAGGACAAAGAGGCAGTTCAGAGGCAGGCAGCTAGGTTTTGTAACTGGTAGATTCGATCAAATGAATGTTATTGAAATGTTTTGGGAACTCAAATGGTAGTCACTGGAGGAAAGGCAACATTCTTTTTGAGAAACACTGTTGAAGAAATTTAGAAGACCAGAATTTGAAGTGGACAGCAGAATGATTCTACTGCTACCAACCTACATTTTGCATAAAGACCACAAAGATAACATCACAGACATTAGGACTTGTACATATACATACAAGCATTTGCTTTTCCATAATTCTTTATGGGAGTAGAACAGAAAAGCAAGTAAGTAGTAATGGTACTGAGTACCCTCTGCCACATGCCTTTGGGTGAATTGTGGAGTACGTATGTAGATGTAGGTGGGGGTGGGGGGGGGGGGGGAGGTGGGGCAAGTAAGCTCAATGCAACTGGACACCTTCTGACAAACTTACCTGTGCAAGTGATCTACTTTGGCAATGTTTAAACCATGCAGCCTTATAGACATTATTCAGACAATTCTGTGACCTATGTAATCAAGTGCACTTCAGAGCACTATAATAAATCAGGTTTTTATCCATAATTAGTGTGCTTTGCTTATTTGTGAATCCCACCATTAACCAACTAATCACCTATCTGTTGTCTTTTCTTCGACACTAACAAGATGTTCAATTATACGTAATACCTCAATAACTAAACCAAAAATTTTGCCTTGGGATTCCTCTTTCATTATAAACCCATAGATTTTAGCCACCAAGAAATCTCTCAAGCAGTTTCCTCCTTTCACCCAAAGACAGATACAATTCTCTCTTTCAAAAGACTCAGAACCGCTCTCTTCATCATCAAGATTTCAAATGTCTCAATACAATATTATCTTTCTCAAACCAAGTCATAAATGTAGATAATTCCTCCATTAAATATGTCCCTGGCACCCATTGTTATCTTTTTTTATTTTTTATCTCCAGAGTGCTCGCACCACTACTGTCAAACAATATACAGTATCATTCTGTGACCAACATTAACACCAAGATTTCTGCCCCTTTAAGCACTCCTGCTGTAACCCTTTCTTGAGGCATCTCTCTCTATGACGTCCCCCAGTTCTACCCCTGGTAATGTATAAAACATATAAAGAAGAGAGACACATGAATTGACATGTTATTTACCAATTAATAAGCATTCACCTGATCATCATTAAAATAGTTATAGTAAGAATTGGCCCAGAAGTACATGGAAAGTCAGATCATTTGTTGCACATGTTCTACAGTATGACTCAAGGAGCTTGTGTGCTTGCTACCTCATACAACCAGTGTGGATACACTCACTTGCCACTAGTTTCCATCAACATCAAGATGGGAAATTTCTTTCCAATATTTTCCTGCTTCCTCCCAACCTCATGGGTTTAAACTCCAATTACAATGTCTCCATCCACTATTCAATTTATATATTTCTACATCTTTCACTGCTGGTATTTCCTTATTTCTATTAACGGAACATGTCCAAAAGAACAAATGCCACAGCTATATAACTTATATAAAATACCAATGATGGGCAAGGATCCTTTCTTCAGTGTGGAGGCACTCCTAGACCCGTACTCTTATGGGAAATAGTTTACAATAACTATGAGTTTGAGTTCTAATGGGCAGGGGTAAAGTTGAGAATTTGTATCTGACAGAAGGCATACTTGAGTAATTGCGTGCAGGTGTGGTGATCACTGTGTCTCCAGTATCATCCGAAAGAACAGACGCCACATATATATATATAACTGATTTTTCCTTATTCATTCATCTTCTTACTCCTGTGATACATGTGACTGCAGCACATTAAATTCTATCAGAAGCAATAATAAACTCAATAAGAAAACACAAAGTATTATAATAACAATAAAATTAGTGAGACAACAACCAGAGTACTACCTTATCTACACCATCAATTGCAAATCCTGTTATTGGTGTAGTGTCAACCAAAATAAGAGACTCTTCTATGCTTAGCTCAGATGATAGGTAGGACATACTCCCTTTCTGGAAAGAAAAGGAGTTTCTCACAAATAGGTGTACAAATGCTGATCTTAAATAAAAATAAAGATTCTAGAAAATCACTCACATCTCTTGACAATGAAAGTTCATTTGCAGTACTGTCATTGCGTTGATGGTAATAAATTTTTGCAACATTGTAGTCACATGCCATAGCACTCTGATAATCAGTCAGTGGTATAATTGGCCCCAAGCTAACACTGTTCACTTGAAATACTTCTGCAATGATATGACTTGCAAGTTTTAAATCTTTTAGAATGATACACAAGCGAGAAAAAACAGATGGCGATGTTAATAATAGATGAAGAGATGGCTGAAGAGCAAAGCCCATTTCAACTTCAACCTGCAAAAGGAAAATAATATCTGGCCTAAAAATTTATGGCTACATAATCATGCATTTCCAACTAAAGAGGATTTATTTGGATGTGAAAGGACAAAGCAACTGAATGGAAATGAAAAACATTTTAAATACATTTTTCTGGATAGAGTATGTATCAATATTGTTGAAAAGAGAAAGAGTGGCTGGTTAGTACTTACCTTGGCCTGGTAACACTGTTAGTCGGACACAAAAAGACACTAGCTTTCATAAATAGAGTATTTTTCTTCATCACGTAGGAGATGAGGGAAGAAAAATGGGATAGAAGGAAAAGGTTACTCACAACTTAGGGCATGAGGTATCTCTATTTTACATAACCCATTTGTACATAAAATTCTGAGGAGGTATTCTGACACTACAGAACTATGATGATCACTGAATAAATAAATAAAAAGAAAATAAATACTTTGTTAAGAACTTTCCATGTGCTATAATAGGAAAAGGACACTTGTTTTTATTCCAAGTGCCAGCAAAAATGAGGCACTATGTTTCATTTATTTATAACACAGGTACAAAAATACAACAGTAAGTTTGTAACCAGTAGAACTGAAATCAACAAAAATATTTGTAATACTGGGTATGAGGTCCTCATGATATGAAAAATACTATTTCCTTGTTACTCAAACATGTTTTGGTACTTCTGTGCCATCATTAGTGGGTTTTTCTTTTTGTTTACAGCTTTGGAAATTGACATAGATTATTTTAGTACTAACCTATGTGTAAAAATTAGGCCTAAAAGTCATATATCTTATTTTTAGTTACTACCTTGGCTTTACATTGCATGGTTATGTATTACCATTTTTATAAAGTCAGACAGTGGTAGTGTTATCATATGCAACCAAATAATTCTGTGTGAAAAAATTGATTAGTTAATATGTTATTGTTAGATTGTAGGCTTGGAGTCATTGATGCATTAGGAAGGTAGTGTTCAACATCAGAAAGCATTGGGGATGTTAGTATAGAGGGAGGTGGCATCTCTGTAATGAGCATGGTGCCAGGCAGAAAAGGAATAGGAGCTGGAGAGTTGATGGAGGAAATGGTTGGTGTCTTTTATTTAGGAGTGTAGGTTGTGGGTAATAGGTTGAAGGTTTGGTCCATGGGAGCAGAGATTCTCTCAGTGGGGGCATCATAACCAACCACAATAGGATGTTCAGGGTGGTCGAGTTGTTCACTTTAGGGAGCATGTAGAAGGTGGGGGTACAGGGTGTAGGAGGGGTGAGGAGAGAGATAGACTCAAGAGAGAGGTCCTGGAATGTGCCTAAGGATTTGAGGAGGGACTGGTAATACTGTTGGATTTTTGGAATGTGCAGAGGATGTAACTGGGATAATATGACAGTTGATGAAGATCCTCTGCCACAAACTTCTTGTGGTCTAAAACCATGGTGACAGAGCCTTTGTCAGCAGTTAGGGTCATACGATTGCGATAATTTTGTAGGTGGTGGATTTTATTTCTTTCTGCAGGTTGGTTACCGTATTGAAGGACTTGCGGAATCGTGGAAGTTAGGAAATTCTGAAAAGTTACAAAGGTATGATTTGGAGGCAGGGAGGATAGATCTTGACTGGATGGAGGGGTATAATTCAGTACTGGTATTGGATTGAGTCTGAATGGTGAGGATGAGCCAAAAAGTGTTTCCTTTGTAAGGGCTGGGAGGAGGAGAGAAAATTCTTAACAAGTCTGGCATGGATGAGTTTTGAAGTGGAACAAAAGGTAAGGCCTTTAGAAAGGACTGATAGTTCTCTAGGACTGAAACTTTTGAAGAAAAGTTCCATTACTGTGTTTCTTGTCTGTTTAGGTTGTTAATTGTGTGGTGAGGTGGAGGAGTCTATGAGGATGTGATAAATGTATAAGGTCTTCAGGTCTATGTTAGTTGGCTGTGAGGGGATATGGAGTATCTATGGAGGCTCTTGTTGGGGGGGGGGGGGGGGTAGATAATGGTAGCTCAACATGGGCATTGGAGGTGAAAATGTTAGAGAGTTTTTTTTGAGGTATTGCTCTAGTACTTGAAAGGCATGGGTGTCAGTCTGTGAGATAGACTGAAGGTATTTGGGGTTGCAGAGCAGGAACATTTTTTGGGTGGAGATGAGGTACTACAAAGCTGTTTGGACCTGGTTTTCATAATTATTGCAGGATTGTGTTGGTGAGAGCTATGGACCAACAGAAACTGAACAGGTGGAAGTCATTGTGGAGAGAGGGATTGCACTGGAGATGGGTGAAGGTATTTGGGGTTGCAGAGCAGGAACATTTTTTGGGTGGAGATGAGGTACTACAAAGCTGTTTGGACCTGGTTTTCATAATTATTGCAGGATTGTGTTGGTGAGAGCTATGGACCAACAGAAACTGAACAGGTGGAAGTCATTGTGGAGAGAGGGATTGCACTGGAGATGGGTGAAGGTATTTGGGGTTGCAGAGCAGGAACATTTTTTGGGTGGAGATGAGGTACTACAAAGCTGTTTGGACCTGGTTTTCATAATTATTGCAGGATTGTGTTGGTGAGAGCTATGGACCAACAGAAACTGAACAGGTGGAAGTCATTGTGGAGAGAGGGATTGCACTGGAGATGGGTAATTTGATAGTCAAGCCATTTTCGGGTTGGGAGGGGGGCGTAGACTATGAGCAAGGCAACAATGTAGGAATAGTATGTGGAACTAGGTTCTAACTAGGGATAGGGAAACTTTTCAGAACTGGTGCAGATAGAAGGGGCAAGGATCCATGGAGGCGTATTAAAAACAGATAAAATCACATAACAAATCACAACATAATGAATGTGTCCTTACATGAGTGTAGAGATATGCAATGATATGTAAAAATATGAAAATTTCATAAGAAATGCATGACAAACACATATGAACATATGAGGACCTCAATAAATGTGTCAAAAACTTGTAGGAATGTGTTGGAAACTTGTAGGAAGCTGTGACCAATACCAAGAATGGCTAAAAACCAGTCAATAATATATGAAGTATATTCAAGAAAGTGGGGTAATTTGCATAAAAAATCATGCAGGGAAAATTACAATCAGGATTTAACAGATAAACTCTAGGGTAGTGGGGGCTGTTAATGGAACTAACAGTCATCAGTTTCATAGTAAGTACATGTGTGGGAGGAAAGTTGCAAATGGGATGCTGTATTGACAATCAGAGCAGTTATGTAGGTGTTTGTAATGAATGGAGGGGAGTGTTAATATAAGGGGCTTGGAAGTCAGAGCATATGCATTTTATAAGAGGATTAAAACAAAAGAAAGAAGAAAAAGAATGGACACACAGTAAAGAAATGCATTAGAAAATTGTAACAAAGGAAAACAGCACTTGGTTTGGTTTAGAAGAGAAGCTGTCATGAAAAAAAAAAAAAATTGCCAGAGCCACTTCCTCATCCCCCAAAATTCAGAACCTTCAACAGAAGAATCCCAGAAGTGCCCCTCTTGTCATCAGATACTTTCCGGGACTGGAGCGGACTCTGAATGTGGCTCTCCAGCAAGGATACGACTTCCTTAAATCCTGCCCCGAAATGAGACCCGTCCTTAATGGCATCCTTCCCACTCCACCGAGAGTGTCTTTCCGCCACCCACCTAACCTCCGTAACCTCCTAGTCCACCCCTATAAAATCCCCAAACCACCTTCCCTACCTTCTGGCTACTACCCTTGTAACTGCCACTGTTGTAAAACCTGCCCTATGCACCCTTCCACCACCACTTACTCCAGTCCCTTAACCCGGAAGGTGTACAAGATCAAAGGCAGAGCCACTTGCGATAGTACCCACGTGATCTACCAACTGACATGCCTGTACTGTGAAGCGTTCTATGTGGGAATGACGAGTAACAAACTGTCCATTCGCATGAAAGGACACAGGCAGACAGTGTTTGTTGGTAATGAGGATCACCCTGTGGCTAAACACGCCTTGGTGCACAGCAAGCACATCTTGGCACAGTGCAACACCGTTCGGGTTATCTGGATGCTTCCCACCGACACCAACCTTTCAGAACTCTGGAGATGGGAACTTGCCCTTCAGCTTATTCTCTCCTCCTGTTGGCCACCTGGTCTCAACCTCTTCTAAATTCAAATTCCCACCCACCATCTTTAGCATCTTTGCCTCGGTTCTGTGGACAGAGCCTCTGCCTCAAGTGGTATCTCTGTCCAACTTCTTTGCTTTTTACAAATGTCTGTCTAGGTGTGTTTGTGTTTGGATATGTGTGAGTGTGTGGGTATTTGTTTACATTCCTTTTTGTCCCCTAAGGTAAGTCCTTCCACTCCTGGGATTGGAACGACTCCTTTTCCACTTCCTTAAAACCCATATCCTTCCCTTTCTCCTCTCCTTTCTTCCTCTTTTCCTGATGAAGCGACCAACGGTTGCGAAAGCTTGTATGTGTGTTTGTGTGTGATTTCATTTGTGTCTGTCGACCAGCCTGTCCTTTGGGTAAGTTATTTGTTATAATGAACAATATTTTGGAAAGGATAGCACTAGTGTATTCCCCAAACTCCACCTGGCATCCCTCCCTTACCCTCCTGTTTCACTCTGCTGGTAGCAATACATTCATATTGATAAATTTAGTTGTCTGCTTTTGGCGTCACCTGTGTGACATAAAAAAAAAAAAAAAAAAAAAAGAGTACATCTGTCTCAGCACTCAGTTCTCAGTTGTAAAATGCAGTTGTTGTGTCTTGTTACATGTCTTCAATAAATATTAACATGGTAGCCGAGGTCTGTGGTTAGCTATGAAGAAGTTTGTTATTCTGCGAAAATATGAATTGGTGCAATAGGACATGACGGACTTTAAGATACCAGTATTCGATGGAGAGGACTACAGGAACTGGAAACAGTGGGTGGAAATTAAGATATGATAATGGTAAAGAATATTTAAATTAAAACATTTTTCAATTTGTAAAACAGAAAGGAATAATTTTAAATGCATATCCTCCTTATGTACATGAATTAAATGGCTCAGCTGAAAGATACAACATGTCAATTATGGACATGTCTAGATGTCTGTTAGCTGAAGCAAGAGTACATAACAGATTTTGGCGTGAAGTAGTTTGTACAGCTGCAAACCTTAAAAACAGAACTTTAGCTAATGCTATTGATAGAAAAACTCCTTATGAGATTTTATTTAGGAAGAAACCTAACATGGACATTTGAAGTTGTATGGAAGTAGTGTTTTTGTACATATTGCATAACAGCTGAGAAAATCGAAGTGGGATCATAAAACAGATTTGGGAATTTTAATGGGCTATACAGGGATACAGGGTACTGATTAACAATAAAATTGTAATTGCCAGACATCTCAATATTGTGAAAAAGTTTGTAAAGTGAATAGGTTTAAAAGATTCAGTTTCAACAAGTCAATTGTTTTGTGAGCGTGAAGAGATAGGAAAAAAATTAATGAATTAAAAAATGAAATAAGAGGATATAGAAATGGGGTCAAGTAATGATCATTGTAGTCAAGAGCAAGGGCTGAGAAGATCCGCCAGAAAACGTAAAAGTCTGATAGATTTAGTGATTATGTTATGAGTAATTTCATTTATGTGAACTTCTGTAGTGCTGAAAGTCCAAAACATTTTGAGGAGGTGATAAATTGTAATGAAGCAGTGTATTGCAAATAAGCGATGGATAAGGAAATTGAATGTTTAAATAAAAATGAAACTTGGGAACTTGTAACTAAACCAGAAAATGTAAATGTTCTTGGAGTAAAATGGGTTTTTACAAGAAAATTGGATAACACTTTTAAAGCAAGATTGGTTGTAAGGGGCTTTCAACAGAAGGAAATTGTGGATGATATTTATTCACCAGTAGCTATGATGCAAGTGTTAAAACTTTTATTATCATGTTGTTGTCAAGAAGGTTTAATTGCTGAACAAATGGATGTACAGACAGCATTTCTTAATGGTAAAGTATGCTCAGACATTTATGTAAGACAACCTCCAGGATATGATGATGGAACAGATACAGTTTGTAATTTATTTAAGGCATTGTATGGTGTGTGGGTATGACGATTCCTTTCTGTAGTAGTTGTAATTAGACCATCATATCTAACAGCAAAAATTAAAGTCTTAGCAATTATATCAATCTTTAGCTGAAATAATGAAGGGTTGCGAAATGAAATAGATTTTGTAAAGTCACCGTCACTTTTATTTAACAATGACTGCTATGTACACTGACGTACATTCCAGGCCAATCAACAAGACAAAACTAACTAACTTTTGGCACGCGGATGTGTCCTTTAAATACATTTACAATAATCACACCCATTATTGTGGTTAATTACATTGTATATCAATAATTAGACATTGCAAATACAGATGCTTTCGACTGGATAATTACAGCAATAGAAAAGACATTTCGTACAGAAAGCTTCACAATTAATAATGATATTACTTAGCACTTTCAAGACATCAAAAATTAATAAAGTATGGCACATTTGTAGATGTATTAATTACAGTAGAAATAACACATCCAATGTAAATTACAGTATTGAATTGAACTTAACAGATTCATAATAACATGCTGGGTTTGTTTTAAAGAAAAGAAGAAGTGATCAGAATAGCAAACTAAAGCATAGTATTCATGACTTGACCATCACATCAAATGTTGAGGACAAGTTGATTTTACATTATGTATTTCCTTTTGATAGGGGTCCAGCTTTTCAGTAATCAGATTGCTGGTACATTTACATCTATATTGGTCACCACCCATATGCATTCATCATATTAGCACCATTGTTTAGGCTGAAATAGCACCAAATTTATCAATATTCTGTAGTGGTAAAGTTGAGTCAAACTAACAGTGACCAGGTTGCTGACATATCCAGTTTAATGCTCGAATGTGTGGTGGCGATAACCATAATTGACCAGGAATGGACTATAATATCTTTACAATAGTCTTTGGGCGAGCTGCCTCCTGGCTGCCACCAACAATCACTTTCAAACAGTTAGCTAGTCTGTGTTAAGCTTGTAAAACAGTTCAATAAAGTGTTGTAATGCAGAAAAGTGTGTTTTCTGGGGCTCACACCCTGTGAAAACCCACATTAGTGACCCCGTACTGAGTTTCTTGTGCCGTGGTGCGTGTTTCAGTGCGCTTCACTCACAGGTGCTGGGTTATTTTGCAAAATAACATGATCCGATGGTTACGACCACAATGAACATGCCAGACCGACTTCCGCCGGTCTTAACCGTGATTTCTCAATCATCGTTCAACTCACTGCTGCTTTGCAATTCATCAAGTGTATTGATTTCAATGCCTCATCACACGGCCCAGCAATTTTCTCTGGACTTGTTCAATTCGGCCCGGACAACAATGCGCAGTGTCACACAATGGACTCCCGTTTTGTGACCCTGAACTTACTTTCCGGTGCTCAAGTAACAAACAATGCTCATGTTCTGCAGGACCATTTTGTGCGTGCACATTCTCAATCAGTGCCAACTACAGTTAATTCAGTGTACTGTGCTTCAAATTTGAATCCACGGCTCTGCCATGTGCACCAGTGTATCCTTCCATGACATAAGTCCCTGAACGTAGTTTGAACAGTGGCGTGCTGTCGCAGTACTATATTTCACCACCTGTGTTTAATGAACTGACTAGCGGACATGTTCCTGACTCTTCTTCAAGTTCTGTGTTTAATTCAGAACCTCTGTCTCAAGATCCGTCCACACCTTTTTCCGTACACGCGGCTTCAGTTGCGGACAGTGCAGTGCATTCATCTTTCGGACAACCACCTGTGCAGTGTTCACCTGGTGACTGTTTTTAACCCTCACACTCTGTCGAGTGATTTCTTGCGTGTGAACTTGTCAGGACAGGACAATGTGTTAGGTATCCAGCCACACTCGCCAACCCGACACTTTCCTGCCGCACTCGCTTTGGCCTACTGCGTTCACTCATGTGGCTGGCATATCGTGTGACACTCTTCTGCTGTCTCGAGCTCAACCGCCCATTTCATAGACACAATTCGGTGCCTCTACCGCATCTGCCATCCGTGTCACGTCTCCTCATCAACTGCATCAGCCTGACACAGTGGTGCCAGATGCAGGACCTCAGGTGCCATAGTCTCCTCATTCTCCACCACTAGGACGTCTGCCCAAGCTACTTCCATTTTCGCTCAAGGGTCCAACTACTTGGTTCGCCTTAGTAGAACAAATCTTCGACCACCATTCCCTGGATGACGCTTCTCGCTATCTCTGTCTCATCACACACCTGCACGAGCACATTGATCTAATATGTGATCTCCGTCTACTCGTCACTACTTCATGGCGAAGCAGACGATACTGAAGCGTGTCACATGCACTCCTGACAAAATCATCCACTATATTCAGCAAGAGGAACATCTCGGTGACAGGAAGACTTGCCAGTTGTGGAGACATCTCCGGCTGCTGGTCAGCGAGCAGGCGATGTCAGACGCAACTCTGATGGCAGTCTGGACTAACAGGCTGCCTTTACCAGTCCAGACGGCTCTGGCCTACAACATCCTCGAGTCTCTGAGTGAGTGTATCCTCATCGCTGATCAGATTCATGCTGCCTACTTATGTGAAGCCCGCCTTGATGCGTCTGCTCCTGCGTAAACTGCACCTCCTCACACCTTCGTTCGGGACCACTCCCACGTGCCGGCTGACCTAGTCGACCCTCCTGGCATTCCGCGTCGTCTCACAACCGAGACACCGCAGCCGGTCTCCGCCTCAGAATCCAAAGATGGACTTCCGCCGCCCACTCACTTCCCACTGGAACAGCCGCCACATTACCCATACAAGAAGTGCCATCCGCCATGCTCACACCCAAATGCAACTTGCGGGGGGGATGTATGAAGAGGTCACCTCTACTTGTGTGACTGTGTTTCTGGCGTTGGTTTTCTTGTCGATACCAGCGCGGATGTTTCCCTGCTACCCACTACAATGACCACTAGCCCACTCTGCCTGCATCACCCATTGCTGTGAGCTTTCAATGCCACAAAACTTTGGTGTTCGGGTTCAACCTCTCACTCTGTGCATCTCTCACCTGACTGAATTCTTGAGTGGAACTTTCTAGTGGCAGACATTCCGGAACTCAATGTGGGCATTGAGTTTTTAACACATCATAAACTTTCACCCGATTTTGTGTGCTGCTCTGTTTTCCATCAGCTCTCAAACAAACATTTTTCGTGTGATTCATTGACCTCCGGCTTCGCAAGTGCTACTGCTGGTAGTGAATATACCAAATTGTCTGATGACTTCAACACGCTGCTGCATAAGTGGTTTGAGGAACATAAACAAGTGTTTGACCTTAGAAGTGAATGGGAAGGCATCATACGCCATCTTGCCCAGGCCGAAGCACATCTGTCTGCGGCCAAATGATGTCTTTCTGCTCTTCAGGCGGATTGCAAGGTTAGTACCAGTGTTTCCTCTGCTATTAATGTTCCCGCGCCCATGCGTAGGCATGACTGTGTTTCAGACGCCCCACCAGACCTTGCTCCTCATTCCTATGCTGATGTGTGCAAACAAAATGCGCTTACCAGGCCAACCGGCACAACTGTCAAAACTGTATGTGTACTATGTACTCTGGCGCCTGCTCCGCACGCAATTCACAACTTTCAACCTACTTATCTAATAACTGAAACTTTTAACTTTCCACATCTCTAAACAACCTATCAATCGCCAGCCCATGGGCAAACACAAATCCAAGTTTATCTCTGCTGGCAACAATTGTGCTTCTGTTCGAACTAAAGACTCTATACACTAGTGTATACCCACAGTCGCGCAGTGTTTCAAATATTCGTACACATGCTGCCACACCTGCCGTAGCACAGTCTTCTGTTTCTGCGATGGTGGCATGCCCGCTTGCCTCGGTGGCCACCGCCGTAACATCCATCTCAGCCGACCTCCCAGTTGCTTCGGCTTGGTTGCCATATTGTGCTACACCACAGGCCCCTCAGGGGCTCAGCATTAATTTGCTGAGTACGGGCTTGGCGAACTTGGGGTCCTGAGCCGTGGGCTGTATCGCACCAACAGTCCGCTACACCATAAGCTCTGTGCATGCCTCAACGACCATCGTTCGGCGCGACGGTGGAACGTTGTATGTTTCAGAGCCCAGGGATCTTGTCTTAATCGCCCGGGTCGCAAGGATGGTACAAACCTCTATAAAAAACCCATAAATCTCAAGGTGTGCTACGTGCCGAGGAGATCCATGGCTGTTGAGGTTGAACAGTCGCTAGCGAGGAACCTCTGAGGAACCTGCCTGACATTAGTTGTATAAGGCTTACCCAGGCAAGAGGGGCTCTGCCTGGGTGGACCTTTAGTTCCCTAGCTGCTCGTGGGACCAGAATGAAGCGAGCAAATAATGGCGTCGCCACACGCAAACCTGGCGTCTCTAAGCGTGGGAAGTTTAATGCCACTTTGTATGACCCCAAGTCATTCTCTTCCTTGGCCACGCCCTGGGAGGAATGCAGGGCTGCAGACAGAAATGAGCCGTATTCACCAAGGTATTTAGTTTGTACAAGGACTGATGGGGAATCATTTACGACAGTGAAGCCTCAGTTCTATGTGAACCTCCTGAAGGAGAAGTTCGGAGACGTGGAGTCCCTCTCCAAGATCGTAATGGGTCTGTGTTGATTCACACTGCATTCCCTCCCCAGTCGCGGACGTTGCTTGCTTGAGATAAGCTGGGAGATGTCGCGGTCAACATTGCGCCACATAAGTCCCTTAATCTGGTCCAGGGCATTTTTTTTCATCGGGATTTCCTCTTACAGTCTGATTAGGAGCTGCGTGCCAACCTCAAGCGGCGAGGTGTCCACTTCGTCCGGCACATCCATCATGGGTCGAAAGATAATAGGTTTGCCACTGGTGCCTTCATCGTAGCCTTTGAAGGTGATACACTGCCTGGGAAGGTGAAGGTGATGTGCTACCAGTGTGATGTGAAACCCTACATTCCTCCTCCTATGAGGTGCTTCCAGTGCTGGAAGTTTGGGCATATGTCGTCCCATTGCCCTTCCAGCGCCACTTGCCGGGATTGTGGACGTCCAGCTCACCTGGACTCCCCTATGTACTCCGCCACCCATCTGCGTGAACTGTGGCCAGGAGCATCCTCCCTGCTCGTCGCAATGCCCTATTCTCCATAAGGAAAGGAAAAATCGTCGAATATAAGACTATGGACCGGTTGACCTAAACTGAGGCTAAAAAGAAGTATGATTGCCTACACCCAGTTAGGATGACCACCTCTTTTGTGACAGTCACGTCCTCACCGTCGTCTTTGGCGACACGTGTCTTTCCCAGTACTTTCTATTCTGTGGGCCCTCAGGGCTGTAAGCCTTCACCTGCCTGCAAGGTGGTTGGGGGCTCCCTTCCTTCTTCTGCTCCCAAGGTAATTGCCTCGGAGAGGGCCCCCACTAGGAAGGAGCGCGCCATCGGAGACGCCGGTAATCACGGGGGACACTTCCGCGATGACTTCCTTATCTTCTTTCGTGATGTTGACCCAGAAACGTAAGTTAGACAAGCCTCAGCCTAAAAAGACTCTGCCTAATGTACCTAAATTTCTGGTTGTCTCTCGCACCGACGGAAAGGATTTCAATTCTGTCAATCCTTTCTTTATACAGAAAGGTGTAGATGCAATTGCTGGCCCTGTTAAAACCTGTTCATGTCAGCGCAATGGCACATTGTTGCTGGAAGTGGAAAGTGCCTTCCAAGCCCAAAAACTGATACATACTACGTTGTTGCACACGTTTCCAGTTAAGGTAGAAGTGCACCGCACACTCAACTCGTCACGGGGGGTAGTTTTTACGAGATCCCTTGACGGGTTGTCTGATGAAGACATCCAATCGTATATGTCCGATCAGGGTGTGACAGCCGTCCACAGGGTGATGAAAAAGGTCGATAACCAATTGACACCGACTCGTACTGTGTTTTTGACGTTCGACAGAGTTGACCTCCCGTCGAAGGTCAAAGCAGGGTATGAAGTCATCTCTGTCCGCCCTTATGTGCCTAACCCAACGCGCTGTTTTCAATGCCACAGGTACAACCATGCCCGTGAACATTGCCCAAATGCAGCAAAATGTGTCACTTGTGGTAGGGACGCCCATGAGGGGGATTGCCCACCTCCGTACCCTCACTGCCTAAACTGCAACGGTGACCATGCGGCTTCCTCTCGCGACTGCCCTGTATACAAGGATGAGAAGGTAATCCAGCAAATTCAGGTTACGGAGAAGGTATCAACATCTGTCGCTCGTAAGTTGTTGGCGAGTCGAAAGCCCACTGTCCTCCCAGCGGGTACATACAGTAAGGTACTCACCTCAACTCGACCTACCAAGGATTCCAGTACCCAGACATGTGACTTCACTTTCGCTGACACAGTTGTGCGATCCGCCAGCCCGAAGATTGCCCGTTCCACGTCCCCGCTTCCTCCTGCTGCTTCTAGGGTACAGTCTTCGTCAAACTCTAGTAAACCGCGAGCACCTAAACAAGATGCCCGGACCTTGAAAAAGGAACCCGTCCGTGAGGATTTTCTGTGTTCTCAGGCTTCCAACCGTCAACTGCCTCTTCCCGCCGTCACTCTTCCAGAAGAGCTGACAAGAAAAAGAGTTCCTCTCCTTCCCCGCCGAGGCGTGACCCATCCGTCACGCCGTCCAACAGTTGCCGGCCTCGGCCGTCTTCTGTTTCACTGGGTCGCTCCATCTGCCGGGCACCCGGCCCTAGACCGGTGGCGGAAACTGCCCCTCCTGATCAACTCAGGGAGGTGGCAGGCACGTTGGTCGAACCTATGGACCACGACCCTTTGCCCCTGGACAGCGATAGCAGTGCTCCCTCGAAATCGGGTCCTCAGCGGCCGTCGAGGTGACCCTGCTTGCTAGTTCGTTTTTATCCTTATTTCTTCTCTCATTTTTATCATGGTGCTCCTTCACTGGAATATTCGCGGCATTCGTTCTAATCAGGAGGAGTTAAAACTACTCCTTCGATTGCACTGCCCGCTTCTAGTCTGCCTCCAGGAAACTAAGTTGCGTCCCCGTGATCGTGCAGACTTTCCACATTACACCTCTGTGCGGTTCGACTTGCCACCCATGGAAGGTATCCCAGCCCATGGAGGGGTTCTGATGCTCCTTCGAGACGATGTCTATTACCATCCCATTTCATTGCATACTCACCTACAGGCAGTTGCCGTCCGCATCACCCTATCCACATTTACCTTTTCCCTCTGTAATATTTATTCGCCATCGTCATCTGCCCTTACTAGGGCAGATGTGCTACACCTTGTTGATCAGCTCCCTTCACCCTTCGTGTTGATAGGCGACTTTAATGCCCACCACCCCTTATGGGGCTCTCCAGCACCTTGTCCGAGAGGCTCCCTTTTGGTGGACCTTCTCCAACACCTCGATCTTGTCTGCATCAACACCGGTGCACCAACCTTCCTTTCTGACACAACACACACTTACTCCCATATAGACCTCGCAATATGCACTCCTCAGCTTGCCGGTCGGTTTGATTGGTATGCACTTTCTGACACGTACTCGAGTGACCATTTCCCCTGTATCATCCACCTTCTGCATCATTCCCCATCTCCTCGTCCCACCAGTTGGAACATTTCTAAAGCCGACTGGGGGCTTTATTCTACCATGGCTGTTTTTCACGATTGGGATTTTCCCACCTGTGACAGTCAGGTCGACTACCTCACAGAAGTTATTCTCACAGCTGCTGAACGTTCCATACCTCGTACTTCCTCTTCTCCACGTCGTGTCCAGGTCCCTTGGTGGACTGCAGCCTGCCGCGACGCGCTTAGAGCCCGGCGCCGTGCTTTACGCACCTTCCGCCGCCACCCGACTTTGGAGAATTGCATACATTATAAATGTATGAGAGCGCAATGTCGTCATATCATGAACGACAGCAAGAAAGCTTGCTGGACTGCTTTTACTAGTTCTTTTAACCGTTTTACTCCCTCCACGTTTGTTTGGCGTGGCCTACGCCATCTCCCCGATTCCTGGCCTGACCGTGGAGAACGCAGTCCTCGTGGACCCCTCTGACGTTTCCAACGCATTGGGCCGTTTCTTTGCGGAGGTTTCGAGCTCTGCCCATTACCACCCTGCCTTTCTCCCTCGCAAACAGGTAGAGGAGGCCCGGCCGCCTTCTTTCCACTCTTCTAATCGTGAAAATTATAACATCGCCTTCACCATGTAGGAGCTAGACCGTGCTCTCGCCCTGTCCCGATCTTCTGCTCCCGGGCCCGATTCCATTCACATTGAAATGCTGAAGAACCTCTCTCCTGCGGGCAAGTGCATTCTTCTCAGTACCTACAATCGCATATGGACTGAAGGTCATGTTCCCACAAGTTGGCGTGAAGCCACTGTTGTCCCCATCCCCAAACCAGGAAAGGAAAAACACCTTCCTTCCAACTATCGTCCTATTTCTCTGACGAGCTGTGTCTGTAAGGTGATGGAACGCATGGTTAACGCTCGGTTGGTCTGGCTCCTCGAATCTTGCCGCCTCCTGACTAATATCCAATGCGGTTTTCGTCGACACCGCTCTGCTGCTGATCACCTCGTTATGTTGTCGACCTTCATTATGAACAACTTTCTAAGGAAGCATCAAACAGTAGCAGTGTTCTTCGACTTGGAGAAGGCATACGATACCTGTTGGAGAGCGGGCATTCTCCGCACATTGCACAGATGGGGCCTTCGGGGCCGCCTTCCTCTTTTCATTCAAGAGTTTTTGGCGGATTGCAAGTTCCGGGTACGGGTGGGTTCTGTTTTGTCAGATACCTATTGCCAGGAGAATGGGGTACCACAGGGCTCCGTCTTGAGTGTGGCGCTCTTTGCCATTGCAATCAATCCGATCGTGGATTGCCTTTCAGCCGATGTCTCCGGATCTCTTTTTGTTGACGATTTCGCAATTTATTGTAGCGCCCAGCGGACGTGCCTCTTGGAGCATTCTCTTCAACGCTGTCTTGATCGTCTATATTCCTGGAGCATCGCAAACGGCTTCCGGTTCTCCACTGAGAAAACTGTGTGTATAAACTTCTGGAGATACAAGGAATTTCTTCCACCCTCTCTACATCTCAGCCCTGTTGCTCTCCCTTTCGTGAAGACTACGAAATTCTTGGGACTCATGTTGGATCGTAAACTTTGCTGGTCCACGCACATGTCCTACCTGGCTGCCCGTTGTGCCCGATCCCTTAACGTCCTTCATGTCCTCAGTGGCACGTCATGGGGAGCGGACCGTACGGTCCTGCTTCACCTTTACCAGGCCATTGTTCAGTCGAAGCTCTACTACGGAAGCCTTGTATACTCTTCTGCACGGCCGTCGATTCTCCGCCGTCTTAACTCTATCCACCATCGGGGATTATGTCTGGCGACCGGTGCATTTTATACTAGCCCTGTTGAAAGTCTGTATGCCGAGGCCGCTGTATTACCCTTGACCACTCGGCGTGACATACTTTTGTCTCGGTACGCATGCCGCTTGCGGTCGATGCCCAACCATCCATCTTACCTTTTATTTTTTGACGACTCACTCAATCGCCAATATCAGTTGTCTGCGATTGCCTTGCTTCCACCTGGAGTTCGGTTTTGCCGCCTACTACAGCGGCTCAATTTTACCCTTCCTTCCACCTTTCGGTTGAGCGAAAGCCCATTGCCACCGTGGCATAAGGCCCCGGTTCACACTCACCTCGAACTTAGTTCGCTCCCCAAGGAGAGCACTCCGGATTTGGTATACCGCTCGAGGCTTGTCGAACTCCGTTCGCGGTTCGATAATGCCATATTTATCTACACTGATGGTTCCAAGAGCACTGCTGGTGTCGGATCTGCCTTCGTCGTTGAGGACAACCGTTTCCAATACAAGCTCCCTGACCGGTGCTCTAACTTCACGGCTGAGCTTTTTGCCCTCCACCAGGCCGTTTTGTACACCTGCCGCCACCGCCAACCTTTCTATGCCATCTGTTCGGACTCCCTTAGTGCCCTGCAGAGTCTTAAAGACCCTTTGTCGCACCATCCTCTCGTGTATCGGATCCAACGCTCCCTCCAGTTGCTAGCAGATGACAGCTGTCACGTTTCTTTCCTGTGGGTCCCTGGCCACGTAGGTGTGCCCGGGAATGAGACGGCCGACATAGCGGCCAAGGCCGCAGCTCTTTTACCTCGCGTGGCTACCTTTTGCGTCCCATCTGACGATGTTCAATGGGCTGTCCGCCGGAGTATCGTGTCGCAATGGCACAGTGCGTGGTTTTCAATATCCAACAACAAATTGCGAACTGTAAAACCGATCCCGACCGCTTGGAGGACCGCCTCACGCCCCTCTCGGCGGGAGGAGGTCATCCTGGCCCGGTTGCGGATCGGTCACTGCCGTTTCAGCCACCGTCACTTGCTGTCCGCCGACCCTGCACCGCTGTGCTCCTGCGGTGAACTGCTGACCGTGCGACATGTTTTACTGTCTTGCGTACTTTTTAATCATCTCCGTGTAGCCGTTCACTTTCCGTCTACTCTGGAGGAAATTTTAGCTGATGACACACGAGCAGCTGCTAGAGTTTTGCGTTTTATCAACTTGGCCAACTTATCCAAGGATATTTAACCCTCTTAATTGTCTTTTATCTTTCGTTTTTAGCCTATTCTTGATGTTCTGACAGTCACCATTTTTTTTTGAGATCATAGCGAATCTATGTTTTTGACTGGGCGCTAATGACCATAGAAGTTGTGCGCCCTAAAACCACAAAAAAAAAAAAAAAAAAAAAAAAAAAACCTCTCTGGCACCCGTCATTCAGAAGGCGTCCCTCGGGACACTCCCTTTCGAGGGTTCTGCAAGTGTCATTGACGACATGCCAGCAGCAGTCAAAACCGAAGGCTGCTGGACGCAGGGCATCACGCTCCTCCTCAGTCCCTGCGGCTGAGTCTGAGAAGCCAGCCCTGCGGGCGAAGCCCCAGAGGGACAAGAAGGATCAGAGGAAAAAAGTAGAAAGTAAAGAGTTGCAGGATACCATGGTGGCTCCCGTGCCACCACCCCACTCCACCTCAACCTCTGAGGATGAGGTGGAGATTCTAGTATCCCCGGACGACCTTGCTGTCGGGGACATCCCAGAAATAATGGATTCTGAGCCAGAAAACTGGCAGTCAGTGGATTTGAGTGACGCTGAGTTGTAATCTTCCCTCTTAACATTCATGTCTTCCCAGTTATCAGACAGCATCGTCCTCCAGTGGAACTGCAGCGGTTTCTTCCCCCACCTGGCTGAGCTACGACATCTTTTAAGCTTAACACCTGCTTTCTGTGTGGTGTGTGTGTGTATGTCCTTAATTCTGTTCATAGTGAATCTGTGCCCCTTCATACACCATTAGAAGCAGTGGCTGTCAGGGTAAGGACAACACAAGAGTTTACCATCTGCAGCCTTTATCTCCCTCCAGATTGTGATATTTCTTTGAATGTTTTGGCTCCCATTTGACAATAGTCCACATCCTTGTGGACTGCCCTGTTTTAGCCGCCTTGTGGCATTGTTTTAACATCCCTGGCATTTTATCAGATATTTTACGTGAGGATGCTTCAGCAAATTCAGTTTTAAGTTTTATTCGAGTAGGGGACTTTTCCTTGTGCTGCCGAGTGGTTGACTTTTCCTTTTTTACTTCTATGCTCGGCCAACCACTGACATCGGCTTCTTTGTTGTAAAGTGTCTTTGTGTGATTGTCTCTTTTCGTTTAGTTCATTGTCCTTTTTGTTGACGTTTTATGGACTCAGGGGGATTCCCATCCCACTTCGTACACTTACACTCTGGACCATTTCTTTGACATCCGCCATTTTATTTTTGACAATTAGCAATGGAATGGGGGACTGATGACCATTGTAGTTTTGTCTCCCTTAAACACCCAACTAACAACAACAACTTATACCACAGGTGGCACCGCTACCTGCCAAGGTGGTCGTCACAGCAACAACTCTGCTGGTTGATCCGATGAACCGAACACCGCTGCAGCTTGGTTGCCACCCCAGTGGTGCTCTCACCTGCACTGGTGGCCCTCGCTTCAACTATTCTGCACGCCGATCCACACACTGCTGCAGCTGGCCGCCATCTTGCTCGCGCACCCCAGTGGCTCCCTCACCTGTTCCGGTGGCACTCGCTTCAACTACTTTCCGTGTTGACCTGCACACCGCAGCAGCTTGGCCACCGTCTTACTCGTGCACCCCGGTGGCTCCCTCACCTGCACCAACAGCGCCCGCTTCAACTACTCCGCCTGCCGACCTGCACGCCACTGCAGCTCAGCGGGCATCTTGTGCTCTTGCACTTTGGTGCCTCCAGCAGCACCAGCAGATGTCACAGCCGTCAGGGACAGTCAGCTGTCGCCTTCCACCCCCACGCTGGCTGTCACAACATCGTCTTCCGAATCCGATGCACCGGACGTCACGCCCCCTGCTTCCTTCCGCCATCGGCTGTGCATTTCTGTAGTAACTAACAGCACGATTCACAGACCTAGACTCACTGACAACACACCTGTGTGTAGAAACCATGCTGCCTTTGTGCTGAAAAATTCAAGGCCGAGGGAGCATAAATCACAGAATTACTAAAGGCAGGCATAATCGAACCTTCTTCTAGCAGTTGGTCCTCCCCATTCACTTAGTAAAAAAAAAGCGATGGTTCTTGGAGAATGTGTGGAGACTACCGTAGACTCAGTGCTAAGACAATCATGGACAGGTATCCCATTCTGAATGTAGCCGATTTCACTCATGCTCTCGCTGGTGCTATAATTTTTTCTGTGGTTGACTGCAAACGTGCATACCACCAGATACCCATAGCTCGAGAGGATGTTGAGAAGATTGCCATCACGATGCTGATAGGTTTATACCACTGCTGTTTCACACCATTTGGACTTAAGAAAGCCACACAAGCCTGGCAATGTTTCATCACTGAGATTCTCCTTCCCCTACAGTTTGGTTTTGTTTACTTAGATAACATTTTACTATTCACTCCCTCTGTTGAAGACAGCAAACATCATTTACAAATTCTCTGTGACACTTTGGCCAAGGCAGGGATTGAGTTGAATCACAGCAAGGATCAACTGCACCTACCTTCAGTTACATTTCTTGGGTATACTGTTTTGGCTGATGGCGTTTCTCCTTCCTCCAAAAAGGGCAATGCCATCAAGGAATTGACACGCCCCTCCACTACCACTATCAGTTATTATCGTCAACACTTGCCCAGTGCTGCTGACATTCAGGCCCTCTACAGATGTGCTGGCAGGCAAGAACACCTCTTGGACCCCAGCAATGTCTGAGGCTTTCTCCTCGCTTAAAAACCTTCTATTGAATGCTATCACTATTGCTCACTCTCATCCAGAGGTGGACATCTTTATCAGGACCGATGCCAGCGACACTGCCATCGGTGCCATTCTCAGCCAATCACTCGATGGCAATGTCTCTCCTCTCCAGTTTTTCTCAAAGAAATTAAATCATGCTCAGAGGAAGTATTCGGCCTTCGACCATTGACGAAGCCATCAAGCACTTTCGCTCTGAGATCGAGGGTCATCCTTTCCGTGTCCTCTCCGACCACAAACCTTTGGCTACCGCAATACAAAATCCACCATCCGTTCCTCCTCCCAGACACTTCCGATACCTAGATTTAATCTCTCAGTTCACCACTGATGTCAGGTACATCAAGGGTGCTGACAACATCATAGCCGACTTCCTCTCCCAAATCAATGCTGTGTCTTCCCTGCTTGATCTCTCCAACCTTTCCATTCTCCAGTTAGCTGATGATGAGCTCATGCAACTAGTTTCTGATCATTCCTCCTCTCTCCACCCTGTCCGCACATCTTTTTCTGGGGTGACGGGCTAAATTTGGTGTGACAATGCCATAGGCAAGCTTATGAGTCACCTGCAATGACGACCTCTGTTGCACTGTTGCCGAATTTGTCTATGGACAATCCTTACTTTTACCTGGCAAACTCGTCTCCCCCCTCCTACTCCTCACTTATCTGACCTCCCCACCCTGGTAGACCAGGTGCGTCAGTATTGCATGAGGATCTGCTCTCCAACCCCCTCCAGTCACACTCCTCCACAGGTTCACTGTTCCCAAGAGCCTGGAACCTTGCAAGTTCATCATGTTATGGGACTACACGGTCCGTCCTCTGGTCAGAGCTCCTTATTTGGGCCCTGCTCAGGTGCTCCCCCAACACCTTCACCTTGCTTATCAATAACTCTCCCTCTACTGTGTCAGTAAACCACATTGAATATGCTCATGTCGGGCCCTCCTCCTCACATCCAGTCGAGGGCAATCCTCCTCTCATGGGGTTTGAGGCAGATTCCTCTCTTCTGGCCTCTTCAGCTTCCTCATCGTCTCCTGCCAATGTGCCTCTACATTTCCACCCTCCTGCTCGAGTTGCCTCTTCGACTCATCCTTCCCCCACCTCTTCATTCGAGGTCTCTCCTCACACTACTGCCTCTCCCTTCCGAGGTTTTGGCGTTCAACCTCTTCCTGAGACCCCAGTTCTGGAATTCAAGGTTTCTATCCCTCTCCAACTCACCACTGACATTGCAATACTTCTGCACAAAGATTCAATTTTCATATTATGTACAGCCATCAGAGCTTCCCCCCCCCTCCCCAGCAATGTGTGCTACTGAAATGTTTCTCCCTTCCTGCTTCATTCAATCTGGATGTCACATGAGCTTTTCTGCTCCCCACAGGTGTTGTGAGAGTGGTACTTCCCCTCCTGCGTGCACAACCCTCAGCCTCACGCCAGCTGGTGCGTCCGGTTTGGCAGGCTCCTCACCTCAGGGACTTCGAGGTTTTTGGCCCCACTTCTTGCCGCCTACATGGACTGCTGCCTCTGCCAGACAACTCCGTGGAGCTGTGAAAAATCACCTGGACTCCACGCATACAATCATCGCCGACTGTCGCCTCCCAGCCCCGCCCTCTGCCCTCACCTCAACAAGAGTACTCCGTACTGCGGGGGTGGGGTGGGGGTGGGAGGGCTGTGTGGCGGTGATAGCCATAATTGAGCAGGAATGGACTATACTATCTTTATTATAGTCTTCCACCAACAATCACTTTCATACTGTTAGCTAGTCTGTGTTAAGCTTGTGAACAGTTCAGTTCAATAAAGTGTTGTAACACAGAAAAGTGTGTTCTCTGGGGCTCACACCCCATGAAAAACCCACAAATGTTAACACCTGGCACCCCTGAATTGAAACACAACATGAGAACATATGTACATCATAGGATAATCTAATAGAATTTGATGATATGAATTTCCTATCCTTATTTAACCAGTTGAAAGTAAAGTTTCAAAAGGCAAATTAGATTTGAAAGCAACTTTAAGTTTTCTCATTGCATCAAAATTGACAATTATTCAAGCAATTATGAATGATCAGTAAAATCTCTATATGAAAGCAATTAAACAATTTTACCAGATATGCTGAGGGGACCAAAATTCACACATTGTTTCATTAGACCTTACACTAAGCTGAAAATAGCATGTACAAAGATTATTTCACAACAGTATAACTTACACTAAACTTGGTATGCAAGACAGTAGATCATAACTTAAGCATAATAGCAGTTTATGTACAATTTCACAAATTCTTTCACAAGATGTACAGCATAGCTGCACCTTCATTCCTCCTACCAATTCACACAGTCAAATGTCCATGTGGTAGTTTACACACATAAATGCATCATCTGTGCAAGTCCTTTAATACAGGGGCTCTACTTGTGCCAGTCCATAAGAAACCAAAGGGTATAATTGCATACTCATTGCATTTGTGGAGGTTTATAGGATCGGGTCGGATAAGACACGAGACACTCCAACTTTTATGCACTGACTTTATTATTACACGTTTACTCTGTACAATAGTCAGGCGGGAACTGCTGTTTCCGCTTCCTTACAGCAAAGACCTTTCATAAAACACAAAGTTACTACACTTGTCCAGTGTTGTTTAGTATCGATCTCCACATAGCCCCCCCCCCCCCCCCCGGCAGTATGGAGTACAGAAAAAAAACTTAAAAGATTAAAATTACACAGCTGGTAGGGGATGCAGAAAGGTGACTGGCAGCTCTTGTGCGTCCTCAGGTAGGGGGCGGTTGGTGGGTGACCGTGCGGCGAAACCCGGCACGGTAGTCTCGAAGTCCTCAAGGGTGGATGGCGGGTGAAGCCGACGTCCGAATCTTGATGATTGTTGTGGGGGGCCTCGATGGTCAGCTAGGAACCGCACAATGACGGTTCCGTACGGGCGGATGAACGAACGTAGATTGCCTGCGGAGGCGAGGTGGGAAACTGTGATGCGTCGAACCACACGTTGCACTACACCACCTGCCTGATCACTTTTTTCGTCACACGCGAGCATGATGAACACTGAAACACCCTGCACTAACACGCTGAGGTTACATATATGATCTGGTTCAACCCTAGTTCTGAATTCTACCTCAGTAGCAGTGGAGGGAGGCATACGGCTGCGAGTAGGGGTGTCAAAACCCCGACATAAGGAGGGTGATGCATCCAAGGCGGGTGTGGTAGGAGTAATTGTTGCAGGCAAACGGCCAGGGGAAACAGGTGTGGAGGACTGATGTGGACACGATTTCTTGCCGCGTGATGGGCGCAACGAACTTGTGCAGGAAGAAGGGGTTGAAGGGGTGAAGTTTCGTGAGGAGGGAGTCATGCGCAAAGGATGCCGGTAGTGTTTTGGCCTGCCAAGGCATCTGTGAGTGGTGCCTGAACCTCAGCAGCAGCTGGCAAATGTTTCCTATAATAGTTAACTGTTCCTAGGAAACGACGTAATTCTTTATAAGTGTCAGGTCGTGGTAAGTCTAAAACAGGTTTGACCTTGTCAACAGGGGGTGTGAGGCCCTCAGCTGAAACAACATATCCAAAAACAAAACTGAAGATTTGTGAAGTTGCAGCTTCTTATTATTAAGCTCTACACCAGCTGCAACGAGAGTGTCCTTAACTATCTGCAAATGTTCCTTATTCTTTTCCACAGTAGGGCTGAATATCAAAATATCATCGAGGTAGGCGAAACAAAAGTCTAAGTTGAAGAGTACCTCATTGATAAACCTTTGCCAGGTTTGAGCAGCATTCCGCAACCCGAAAGGCATGAATCTGTATTGGAACAGTCCGAAAGGTGTGGTGATTGCCGTTTTCTCTATGTCCTCCGGGGCCATAGGAATCTGGTGATAGGCACATTTACAGTCTATCACCGAGAAACACCGGGCACCGGCCAAAGCGTGGTTAAAGTCTGAAACGTTGGGGACGGGATATTTATCGATGATGGTATGAGAATTAAGCTTCGTATAGTCTCCTACCATGCGCCAAGTGCGTCTTTCTTTGTGACGAAATGAATCGGACTCGACCAACATCCCGAAGAGGGTTCAATAATTCCACCTTTTATTAGTTCGTCGATCTGTTCACGAGCAACGGGCATAAGTTCAGGTTTGAGACGACGAGGGCGGCACGAAATAGGCGGTCCGTCAATCAAGCGTAGCCTATGAACAGTTCCGTTAGTCACTAAGGCAACGCGGGGCACCGTGTGCGAGGAAACAGTTTGTATAGGCGCGACTGGCGCGAGCGTATCGGCCTCCGAGCGAAGCTGCGGCGCTGGCGTCGCGAGTTTACACGATTGCCAACTGCCCGTAGGTAGAGTGTTGCAAACAGGCGGCCCGTGTTGGGTTGAGTTGGTACACTGAGTAATAGTTGCGGAAGGCGCCGAGGGCGAGGCTGAGGGCAGCAGCGGCGCTTAGAAACAGCTGATGGCTGTGAGTTATTGACACTAGCCTGCGCGCAGAAATTTGACTGTCCAGGTAGGCGGGGAGGCGGGGTAGCACTCGTAATAACACTGTCAGCATGATGGCGAGCGCGAACGCAGTTACAGAAAGAGGAATCCCTGTCACAGTTGCGCGCGGGCGCAGAATCACTAGAACACTGACTAACCTGTAGTACTGAAGGCGAGCAGGATGCTTGGAGACTGTTGAGCTGTTCGCGGACAAATGACAGCTCAGAGTTCAAATCCTGCAGCCGACGATGAAGTTCGTGATTCGTAGATTCGATTCGCTCTGCGAGCCACTTATTCGACCACTCGAGAGACTCGCTGGGGAGGTTAGCGCTTTTGGTAGCTAGGCGAACGTTATCTTTGTCTTTAGTTAGGACACTGGCAGGCGCACAAGAAATATACAAGTTGCACGCCGGATAGAACACACGATCGCTTGCTAAATCGATTGTTATTTTGTAGTGTCTAAGAAAATCTATACCTATTATAGGTTCTTCGACTTGCGCAACTAAAAATCTCCACTCTAACTCGCACTTGGGGGCGAGGGCGACATTAAGAGAGGTTAGGCCGGTGCACTGGAGATGCGATGCGTTGACTGCTCTAAGTGTAGTCTTCTGCCGGTGAATCTTCCTGTTAGCGAGGGAGCAGGGAGCAGTGACACGTCGGCTCCGGTGTCTACTAGAAAATTTGTTCCAGAGGAGAGATCTTTCACGTACACCCGGCCATGGTTTCTAGTGGCGTCTGACACAGAATGTAAAGTTGGGTGGCACTCGTTTAGTTTGCAGGAGGTGGCGCCGCTGCCTACCTGCGATTGTAGTTTGGGTACGAGCACGGTGGTTTGCAATTGCGTGCTTGCTCTCCAAATCTATTATAGAAGAAACAGTACGTCATTGCTGGGGGCGGAGGAAGCTGCGACCCATGATCTTCCGCGGCGTCAGAAGCGCCGTCGCGGCGTCGAGTTGAAGGTGCCGGTAGAGCAATTGACTTGACAGGTCTTGTATTAGACGGTCTAGAAGTGCTGGCGCGGAGTTCGCGTAGCCGGGCGGAATGAACTCTATCGGCGGCGCGTAAGAGTTCGTTAACTAACCTGTCCTCGTACGCGGAGATTGCCGTCTCTACAGGCAGAGGCAGTTTTTCTGTCCAAATCTCGGTGAGTGTGTCATTTGGCAAGTCGTGTTCACTGACAAGTAAACGGAGGCATCGCCACAACTGTGATGGAGACCTGTCGCCGAGACGCTCTTCATATATTAGTTGTCTGACATTCTCTCTCCTTGTTTTGGACACACGTTGCAGAATCGTCTGCTTGGCTGCCGTGTACTTCCCTGTCGAGGGAGGGTTCTGGACAAGGTCGTAGATTAATTCGACGCGCTCGTGGAGATGGTTCACAAGGCAGTAAAAACGCGTGTTGTCATCAAGCCCGTAAACGTTGAAAGTTTGTTCTACCAAGTTAAACCAAAACTCTGGGTGAGCAGGTTTGAAAGGAGGTAGCGTGGGCATGTTCTCCAACCGTTGAACAACAGTCTGTGCGAGCGAATTGTCCCTGTTAGCAGGCGATGAATTCTGGAGAAACTGCGGCGACACATTATAAAATTGGTGAAAAGAGTTTGCGTGCAGAGCCTCAGAGGCAACATCGTGTGTCGGAAGTCAGGTAGATGGGTCCCACTGGCGTGGCGGATGAATATTGCACTGCTGACGGTTAGGAGTTTGAACACCGGCTGCAGCATTGTTCGTGTTCAAAACATTTCAGACAGACGCAGGAACACTGAAGTTATGGTCGTAAACGTTCGAGGCACCCTCATGAACTCTATTACACACGTTGTTTACACCCGGTGTGGCGAAAAAGGTGTCCTGCACACGAGGTTCGACAGGCGCGGAGTGATACGTAACGGGCGGCCTTTCAAATGCCGTAGCGTTCTGCTGACTAGAGTTCAGCCTTAAAAATTCCGCTGCATTAGCGGGAGCGGAAGGAAACCTCGGCGTAGAGGAGAGAACCTCTCCCAGCACTGCTGTTCCTTGTAAAATTGCATTTTTGCGGGCTAACAAAGCCGGAGTCCATAGTAGGCACAGGTATACTGACGAAGCTTGCACACGGAGTAGCAATCCCGGAGTTGTAAGAAATTTGCTGTCCTCGACAGGATTCGGCAGGTGGAGGCACACTCACGGGACGGCAGAATCCAGGCGGCGGAGGTCTGTTAGGTGAAGCCATTGTGCACAGTACAGACAATAGGCGGCATGCGAACGCGGGAGCGCGAATATCGCGGTAGACGCGGATGGAAAGCACTTCGGGCGGTAACTCGAAAGCGACACTTGATCGGGGTCACCAATGTGGAGGTTTATAGGATCGGGTCGGATAAGACACGAGACACTCCAACTTTTATGCACTGACTTTATTATTACGCGTTTACTCTGTACAATAGTCAGGCGGGAACTGCTGTTTCCGCTTCCTTACAGCAAAGACCTTTCATAAAACACAAAGATACTACACTTGTCCAGTGTTGTTTAGTATCGATCCCCACACATTACTCCCCCCCCCCCCCCCTCACCCTTGTTCAACAAGACACACAATTACACAGTAAAATCTGTCTACAATTTAACCAGGAACAAGTATTGAACCACTGTACATCTTGAGATTATAAAAAAAATGTACTTAATGTACTCAGAATATAATGTTAAAACATAACATACACATAAAAATGTTAAAATCAATTTACAAAATTACTTTATAGCACACTATTTGTACAACTTTAGCTCTGTTACATTCTGTAGGGCAAATAGTTTTCTTGATTTGGTATATACAAGTTTGTATGCATTTGGGTGAGGGATTTCCTTCACTATAAAGGGTCCAATATATAAATATATATACGTAAAAAATAGATGAAGTACACTTACCAGGCGATGGGGCACAGGCAGTGATAGCAACAAATAAACACATAGACACTCAAACACACACAAACGCAAGCTTTCACAGCCTAGCTGCTTCATCAGGCAGAAGGGAAGGAGAGGGAAAAGGAAATAATGAGGGTTTTAAGGGAGTGGATAAGGGGTCATTCCAATCCCGGGACAGGAAAGACTTACCTTGGGGGGAAAAAAGGAGGGTAAACAAATACACACACATTTACACAGACGCAAGTACACTTAGGCAGACATACTGTAGATCTATTCCCCCACACTAAAGGTAGTCATCTTTCCTTTACTGTGATGTCTCTTTTTTTCTCATGTTGGATTGTTTTTTCATTACAGTTTTCACAATTTCCACACATTCCTGAGATGACTAGCATTTGCATGCAGGAAATGTTATGAGATTACTAATTAGGTTATCCAGCAGTTTATCATGAACAATTTCTTAGGGTGAAAACCCTGTAGATGAATGCTGAAGGCTGTTCATTATAGATTCAAAATCATTTACACAATCAACCCAATCAGAATGATTCTTACTACAGTAAGTTCTGAATAGCCTGCCAATTTCCCACATGTATCTTTCAGTAGGATTGCTGGAAGGATGATACAAAGATGTCAATACATGATTAATGTTCTCATCAGTAACAAATTATTTTCATAATTTAGAGGTTCTTCTAAATAGAATACCATTATGAACTTTGTAGTACTGATCAAACTTTTCATGTCCCTTTTTCCCAAGATGGCTTTTCACTAACCTCCAATTTTGGTCATCATTGTGACATCTCCTAATATTCTTACTTATTTGACCCTCTTCCTTCACACACCTGATATACATGAGTCTGAATTCTCTATCATGATCCCTACTGAAATCCTCATGTTTGTCGCATACAGGAAGACGAGAGAGACAGTCTGCAATGATGTTATCTTTACCTTTGATGTACCTTACAGAGTAGTTGAATTATTGTAAGAACATAGCCCACATTGTTATTCTATCATGATACAGGCTGCACTCCTGAAGATAAATTAAAGCTTTATGGTCAGTATGCGACCTTCTTATCAGTACTCACCAATAAGAATTGGGCAATACATAACTCTGGGTAGTAAAAGTTTATAACTCATTATCACTGTTCATAGGGATGAGTTATGTGTCAGCTTCTATGTCCTAAACAGCTACCCAGTCTGTTTAAACAAGATCAGTAATTGATCTGTGGTTTAGCCAGTCTATCAATATGCATATGATGACATGATAATATATTTTAACAAACATAAATTAAACCTCTGAACAACCAACAAAATGGATTCTAAGATAAAGAAGTAATTCACTCACAAAGTAATTCTTTATAAATGAAGTTTATTACTCCTTTTGGACATGAAAATGCGGAGGTGGTTCTACTTTATATATCGGTAAATAACTGAATATTTCCCCAACTATTGTTCATGAGAGATGCAATAAGTATCACATGCATTCAAGAGTATAAAAGTTCCAAATTATCACTCGTAAATTAGTGTAGTCCATCGAACACTGCAGTTCCAAATTAATCAACAATTAAAGTATTTGTTATAAAGCACAATTTGTAATCAAACGAGTACACAATTGCTGAATTATCACAGTTCCACAGCCCTACTACTGTGCATATTTTATCACTTTTCAAGCAGAGACCAAGTTCTGCAGTCACAGTCCTGTAAATTTCCTAAGTCCACACATGCCTATCTCTTCAAATCACAAGTTCGTAACAGAGCTTCAGACCACCCAGCGTCACAACCTTCCACCGTAATGTCCAAGTTACGAGTCCCTTCCCAAGCGTTTCCTCCCTGTTTCCAAAATTGTATCCTTCCATGGATCCTAATGCCTTATCTTTAAAATATAATTTCCCTTCCAAAATATTATACATTTGAATATCACAGAATTAAATGAATTGACCATCTCCCCACAAAAGTTGTTTACATTTAACAAATAAATATATACTTAACAATACTAAAAATGGTTTAGACAGAAGCTCTTTGCTCAGATAGTCATTAACCCTTTCACTGCTATGCCTGTATATGTATGGTTGGTAATTGCTACACATCATTTGTGGCGACCATATATACACGGGCACCATTTCATTTTCGTATGCAGCTCCCATTTTTACACTGTTTTCTGTATTTCTTTTCCTTTATATTTACCACTCTCTGTTGGGACTGGTTACAACTCTAATCTCAACAATAGAGTTGTTGTACTGCGTCGTTCTGTGTTGTTCACTTGCTACAGTGTACAGAATGTCATCTTCATCTTATGTTTGTCTAAGTGGAATAGAAGTATCAGCTTTAAATGAGTTATTCAGCACCTTGGAAAGTGAAGATGAAAACCCTAGTTTCAATTATGTAGACAGTGATATAAGTGATGATGAAACTCCAGCTCATTTTCGTTGTAATAATGCACATTTATGTGACTATTGAGACGTTGCCAAATGCCGCCCGTCGTTGTGCACCGTCGTCGCCCGCAGAACAAACAGAAGAAATGTTTCACTGGGTGAACAGTGAGTTTCATCCAAAACCCCATAAATTTAGTGAAACGAGTTCTGGTTTCAAAGACGTTTTATGCTGTGTTAATGACGCATCTGAAATAATAGATTATTTCGAATGTTTTATTACTCCAGAACTTACGGATAAAATAGCTTTCGAGACGAACAGATATTTTCAGTACTTGATTTCTAATACAGATCCAGCAGTGTCATCTAGACTACGTAAATGCAAAGACACAAACTCCAAGGAAATTTACTTGTTTTTAGCAGTAACGATTCTAATTTCTAGGAATAAAAAGCTGAGCCTGCACAACTGTTACCAATAAATTACTACATACTCCAATTTTTGGTGAGACAATGCCGAGAGACCATTATTTGTTGCTACTTAGGCTCCTGCATTTCTGTGATAATGAGCAACAAGAACTAAATAATAGACTTATAAGATAGACATGGTGTTGAATGAAATTAGAAAAGTATGTAGCGAAAATTTTTATCCTTTTGAGCATCTTTGCATAGATGAGTCTTTAGTGCTTTTAAAAGGACATTTGTCCTTCAAACAGTATGTTGTTGTTGTTGTGGTCTTCAGTCCGGAGACTGGTTTGATGCAGCCCTCCACAATACCCTATCCTGAGCAAGCCTCTTCATCTCCACATAAGAACGACAACCTACATCTGTCTGAATCTGCTTACTGTATCCATCTCTTGGTCTTCCCCTGCGATTTTTTCCCCACACACTTCCCTCCAATGCTAAATTCACAATTCCTTGATGTCTAAGAATGTGTCCTACCAATCTATCCCTTCTTTTAGTCAAGGTATGCCAGAAATTCCTTTTCTCCCCAATTCTGTTCAGTACCTCCTCATTAGTTACGCGATCCACCCACCTAATTTTCAACATTCTTCTGTAGCACCATATTTCAAAAGCCTCAATCCTCTTCCTGTCCGCACTGTTTATCGTCCATGTCTCACTCCCATACAATGCAGCACTCCATACAAATGCCTTCAGAAAGGACTTCCTTAGGTTTAAATCAATATTCGATGTTAACAAATTTCTCTTTTTCAAGAACACTTTTCTACCCATTGCCATTCTGCATTTTATATCCTCTGTACTGCGACCATCATTTGTTATTTTACTGCCCAAGTAACAAAACTCATCTACCTCCTTTATTGCTTCGTTTCCCAATCTAATTCCTTCAGCATCACCTGATTTTCTTACACTGCACTCCATTACCCTAGTTTTGCTCTTGTTAATGTTCATCTTATATGCACCTTTCAGCACACTGTCCATTCCGTTCAATTGCTCTTCCAGGTCCTTTGCTGTATCTGACAGAGTTACTATGTCGTCGGCAAAATGCAATGTTTTTAATTCTTCCACCTGAACTTTAATTCCTTCTCCAAATTTCTCCTTACTTTCCTTTATAGCTTGCTCAATGTACAAATTGAACAACAATGGAGAAAGACTACAACCCTGTCTTACTCCCTTTCCAACCACTGCACCCCTTTCATGCCCTTCAACTCTGACAACCGCTGTCTGATTTTTGTACAAGTTGTAAATAACCTTACGTTCCCTATATTTTACTCCTGCTTGCTTCAGAACTTGAAAGAGTTTATTCCAATCAACATTGTCAAAAGCCTTTTCCAAATCTACAAAAGCTAGAAATGTAGGTTTGCCTTTTCTTAATCTATCTTCTAGGATAAGCCGTAAAGTGAGTATTGCCTCCCGTGTTGCTACATTTCTCCTGAACCCAAACTGATCTTCCCCGAGGTCGGCTTCTACAAGCTTTTCCATCCTTCTGTATATAATTCGCGTTAATATTTTGCAGCCATGACTTATTAAACTGATGGTTCTGTAGTTTTCACACTCGACTGCACCTGCTTTCTTAGGGATGGGGATTATAACATTTTTCTTAAAGTCTGAGGGTACTTCACCTGTCTCATACATCTTACACACCAGGTGGCACAATTTTGTCATGGCTGGTTCTCCCAGAGACTTCAGTAGCTCTGAGGGAATATCATCTACTCCAGGGGCTTTGTTTCGACTTAGGTCTTTCAGGGCTCTCTCAAATTCTTCTCTCAGTACAGTATCTCCTATTTCATCTTCATCTACATCCTCTTCCCTTCCTACAATATTGTCTCGAAGTTCATTTCCTTTGTAGAGCCCCTCTATATACTCTTTCTCCTTTCAGCTTTCCCTTCTTTGCTGAGAACTGGTTTTCCATCAGTGTCCTTGATATTCATAGAGCTGCTTTTCTTATCTCCAAATGTTTCTTTTATTTTCCTGTAGGCTGTATCTATTTTTCCCCTATTTATACATTCTTCTACATCCTTGCATTTGCCTTCTAGCCACTCCTGCTTAGCCATTTTGCACTTCGTGTCAATCTCATTTCTTAGTCGTCTGTACTCCATTTTGCCTGTTTCATTTACTGCATTTTTATATTTTCTCCTTTCATCGATTAAATTTAGTATCTCCTGTGATATCCAAGAATTTTTTGCAGGTCTTGCCTTCCTACCTATTTTGTCCTCTGCTACCTTCACTATTTCATCTCTCAATTTTACCCATTCCTCCTCTACTGTTTTATTTTCCCCTGTTTCTGTCAATTGTTGCCTAAAGCTCCCTCTGAAATTCTTAAGAACCTCAGGTTCCTTCAATTTATCCAGGTCCCATCTCCTTATTTTCCTACCTTTTTGTAGTTTCTTTAGTTTCAACCTACAGTTCATAACCAACAAGTTATGGTCAGAGTCTATATCTGCCCCTGGGTATGTCTTACACTGTATAACCTGGTTCCGAAATCTATGTCTTACCATTATAAAATCTATCTCGTATCTCCCTGTGTCTCCTGGTCTCTTCCACATGTACAACCTTCTTTTGTGATTCTTGAACCAGGTGTTTGTTATAACTAAATTATGTTCTGTGCAAAATTCTACCAGGCGGCTTTCTCTTTCATTCCTTTTGCCCAGACCATATTCACCTACTATCTTCCCTTCCCTTCCTTGTCCTACTACCGAATTCCAGTCTCCCATAACAATTAAGTTTTCCTCTCCCTTAATTGTCTGAATAATTTCCTTTAGCTCCTCATATATTTCTTCGATTTCCTCATCATCGGCAGAGCTAGTTGGCATATAAACCTGTACTACTGTTGTCGGTGTTGGCTTCGTATCTATCTTGACAATGATAATGCGATCACTGTGCTGGTCATAGTAGTTTACCCGCATTCCTATTTTCTTATTCATTATCAATCCTACTCCTGTGATACCCCCAATTGATTTTGTATTTATAATCCTGTACTCACCTGACCAGAAATACTGTTCATCCTGCCACCGAACTTCACTAATCCCCACTATATCTAACTTCAACCTATCCATTTCCCTTTTTAAATTTTCTAATTTTCCTACTCGATTAAGGGATCTAACATTCCACGCTCCGACCCGTAGAATGCCAGTATTGTCTTTCCTGATGATCACATCCTCCTGAGTAGTCCCCGTCCGGAGATCCGAATGGGGGACTATTTTACCTCCGGAATATTTTACCCGAGAGGATGCCATCATCATATGTTCATACAGTAGAGCTGCATGTCCTCGGGAAAGGTAACGGCTGTAGTTTCCCCTTGCTTTCAGCCGTTCGCAGTAGCTGTGTGGCAAAGCCACATTAGCTGATGTTACAAGGCCAGCTCAGTCAATCATCCAGACTGTTGCCCCTGTAACTACTGAAAAGGCTGCTGCCCCTCTTCAGGAATCACACGTTTGTCTGGCCTCTCCACAGATACCCCTCCGCTGTGGTTGCACCTACGGTACGGCTATCTGCATCGTTGAGGCACGCAAGCCACCCCACCTCGGCAATGTCTGTGGTTCATGGGAGTGGTCAAACAGTATATATAGGTGAAAAGACATAGATTTGGTTAAAAAAAAATTGTGATAGCCGGTGTCAAAATGGACTATATCTTAGACTTTATAATTTATACAGGTGCATAAACAGAGCTGAGTGTGTTTGATAAAACCCTGGGAATTTCTGGCTCTGTTGTCTTGCAACTCGTTCAGCCATTCCTTGGCAAAGGTCACAGTCTATACTAGACAACTGGTATATGAGCCCACTTCTATGTGGAACAGTTAGAAGTGATAGGAAAAAAATGACTGCCATTGAGAAACCACAAGTAAAAGGAGAGTCACGGAGTAAAAATTGTGGACTTATTATGATTGTGAAATGGCTTGACCGAAACGTTTTCCTGTTGATTACTATTCATGCTGACTCAAAGGTACCAACTGGTAAAACAAAACGAAAAACTGGAGAACTGGTTATGAAACCTCTGTGAGTTGAAGAATATAAAAAATATATGGGAACCATAGACAAAATCGCTGAGAAGACAGCTCATCAAAAAGTACAGCAATGAATAGAGAGGGGGAAAAAAAATAAAAATAAAAAACGATTATGGTCTCTTCAGATGACTTGCCTACGAGACTGGCAGCCTACCACTTTCCACAGTTAGTTCCACTCATACCTGGGGAAAAACAAAACCCTCAAAGATATTGTTATGAGTGTTCCAATACTCAAGTGGCTAAAAAAAGAAGAAGGGACATGAGATATCAATGTACAGAGTGTAATGTCAGTTAGTGTATTATCAGTTGTTTTCAAAAGTATCATACATTGCAGAAATTCTAAGTAAATGTGTTTGTAAAACGATAAAAAAATAATTATTACTTTGTGTGTTCTAACATGTAGCTTGGCTCAAAAAGTCAGTTGGCATATTATTAATTCTTGTCAAATGCATCATTCATTGTAGAAAATCTGAGTAAATGTTTTTGTAAAAATATACATATTACATTGTCATATGTAGCCGCTCGTCAGTGTAATGTCCTTCATTTCTTCTTTTGACCTGAAGAAATAAAAGAAAAATAATAGACCGCATGGAACACCACTTTCCCGACACCGCAGCATAGGGGGGTGGGGGGGGGGGGGGGAGAAATATTCAACTGCAAGAAAGTCCATTTCAGGTGCCGCATATGGGTGTTACACACACTTTCCTGACACCGCAGTGAAGGGGTTAAGTGTGGCGTCTCACTGTTCAAATATACTGTCACCGTCGAAATATAGTTACACAATTAATATTTAATTTATCATGCCTTTTATAAATATATATTCAGTTCTTGTCCACAAATACTTATAATTGTTTGTATATAAATTATCTGCATATATAAATGTAATGCACTTTTCTGGGTTCATGTTTTGTGTTTCTGTGGTGGAATCTATGTTCTGACACAAGCATATTATTACTTCAGTGAAAAGCAAAACAAGTGAGTATACAAAGTTTACTGAATGAATACAGAAATAATGTGGTATGTCTATTAAGATAGGTAGTGTGGTGCAATGCTGCCCATTTCCTTCTTAAACTGTTACTGATTGTAAATACAAGTCTTATAATAATATTATTATAGTACTGAAATTTATTGGCTTTTTATCTGTAAGGGATATTGGAATTGTAATTATGGCTTTTGATTCTCACAGGTCTTCTAAATCCATTCATATAATTATATTTGCCATATGATCATTCCCTGATTTTATATGGATATTTAGAATAATGTTTGTGGCTATATTGTATTTCAGTTGCAATCTGGAATAGACGCTCTCGCTCATTCAAGAGCGCTTCTGATTTCCAAGCACATTAGGGAAAACCTGACTACCTGTCCATTCACTAGGTTCAAACTGTTGGCCGGCCGGCTGGGGAACCCAACAGCCTGGCAAAACCCGCCTTTCACATGGAAACAATCAGCTTCCCCCTGTATGTGTAATATGGCTCGGATAGCCATTAAGTTTGGCGTCTCACTGTTCAAAAATTCTGCCACTGTTGAATTATAGTTACACAATTAATATTTAATTTATCATGGCTTTTTATACAAATATATTCAGTTCTTGTTCACAAATACTTATAATTGTTTGTATATAAATTATCTGCTGCATATCTTCCATTTTTAGTTGGCCATGAAATATTTAAGTGGCAGTCTACAACATAAAATGAACATTCCTAAGAATACTATTTAATATAATAAAATACATATATAAATGTAATGCGCTTTGATGGGCTCATGTTTTGTTTTCTGTGGTGGGGTCCATGTTCTGACACAAGGATATCACTACCTCAACGAAATCAGAACAAGAGAGTAAAATAAAGTTTATTGAAAGAATACGGAAATAATGAGGTACGTCTTTTGAGATAGGTAGTGTGGTACAATGCTGCCCATTTGCTTCTTAAACTATTAATGATAAACAAAACATATCAATAATTGTAAATATAAGTCTTATAATATTATTATTATAGTACTGAAATTTGTTGGCTTTTTATCTGTAAGGGATATTGTAATTGTAATTACAGCTTTTGATTCTCTCAAGTCTTCTGAATCCATTCATATAATTATATTTGCTACTTGATCATTGCCTGATTTTATATGGATTTTTAGAATAATGTGTGTGGCTATATTGTATTTCAGTTGCAATCTGGAAAAGCCGCCCTCGCTCATTCAAGGCAGTTGTTTCCAAGAAGATTAAGGAAACCCTGACTACCTCTATCCTATTCACTAGGTCCAAACTGTTAGTCAGCAGGCTGGGGAACCCAACAGCCTGGCAAAACCCGCCTTTCACATGGAAACAATCAGCTTCCCCCTGTATCTGTAATACCACATATGATAAATTTGTCTGCCAAATTATCATGTCAAGTAGCACCAAAATATTTTTGACCATTTTCTCTTAAATTAATAAATACATTAAAATTATTATCAAACACTGTGCCAGAACAAAGTGTATAAAACTGTAGTGGCGTATGTACCATTTGCACTTCATATATAAGATTTAAATCTAAAGTAACATAAATTATAAAATTTATGGCATATTAATTAAATGCCCACAGAACTATATGTTCCCTCCCCCCACCACTTACTCCAGTCCCGTAACCCAGAAGGTGTACACGATCAAGGGCAGAGCCACTTGCGATAGCACCCACGTGATTTACCAACTGGCATGCCTGCACTGTGAAGCGTTTGTAACGTCTCTGCTATGTTGCTAACTCCTAAAATATCCGTTGCCAACATAGAAACACGAAATATCTGATACCTACAGTAAAACTTCATTACCGGACATGTGATATTTACATTTTCGCCTTCTGTTTGAAATTCTATTAACACTATTAGTAAAACGCTTTTAAGAAATAGTACGTTGATTTAAATATAACTTTGACTGTCCTTTAACGTAATTTTCAGTTTTTAATACTTTCATAAATAATAGCTGCAAACACTAAAAATGCATTACACTTAGTTTCGGAAATTGCTGAACCTATATAGATACTAATTTGTTTAAAAACAACAATGCTACATGTTATAACCTATTGCACAACATGATTTCATATATACCTTTTGTTTAAATAAATTAGGGCAGACCATGTTTTATATATCACTAGATCCTAAATTAAATACTGATAATTTTTCATGCACGAAAATTAATAATCCGTTTGGTACTAAGAAACTATCTTCGAAATTAACAAAACTATAACAACCATATACAAATCTGTATTAATAAATAATTTGACCGCAAACTGAAACACATTAAAATTCCATGTCACAATAATAATACGCCTACTCAATATTGGCAAAACAAATATGTGTGCATTTCGAAAACACACATAATGTAAATAATTTGAGCACAATAAACACTAGTCAAAAGGATGACGTTAAATTTTTGTACCACATTTAAATACAAATTTCATGAAACACGTACATACATTGACATAAATAGTCAAAGCTTAAATGTAATGTTTTAATTTCTGTATTTTGGCATATTTAATGTAAAAAAATATTGTTTAATTGTGAATTACAAAACTTTGTTATCAATATTATTACGCGGTTATGTAGAAAGATGTTTGAGAGAAACCATTGTTTAGTCAGTCGGTTATAGAGTTGTTGAGTGGCCAGAAACCTGTAAGCAGCTGTGTTGGCTTGCTGCTGCTTTTTTTTTTATTGTGCAATGTTTAAATGGAAATAAAATTGTTTCCATATCAACTGAGATGGTTTTACTTTACGAAAAGATCCTGTAAAATCAAATTCTTTAGTGAATGCCGAAGATAACTCACAACGCAATGGACTTCAGCCAGCATATAAGATAAGTTCAACTTCACCTACAGTGGAATGACTTTGTTATTGACTGTGAACTAATAAACATTTCCGTGATTCAGGAATATATTAGGGCTCAGTTTGAGTCATTCCGAAAAGAGGTGATGGACGTTAGACATTCTATGTTGGAATGACCACCAACAAATTGTCCATTCGCATGAATGGTCACAGGCAGACAGTGTTTGTTGGTAATGAGGATCACCCTCTGGCTAAACATGCTTTGGTGCAGCACATCTTGGCACAGTGTTACACCGTCCGGGTTATCTGGATACTTCCCACTAACACCAATCTTTCAGAACTCCGGGGATAGGAACTTGCCCTTCAACACATTCTCTCTTCCCGTTGCCCACCTGGTCTCAACCTCCGCTAAATTCAAATCCCGCACAACATCTTTAACTTCTTTGCCTCGGTTCTGTGGACAGAGCCTCTGCCTGAAGTGGTATCTCTGTCCAACTTCTTTGGTTTCTACAAATATCTGCCTAGGTGTGTTTGCATGTGGATATGTGTGAGTGTGTGTGTATTTGTTTACCTTCCTTTTTGTCCCCTAAGGTAAGACCTTCCACTCCCAGGATTGGAATGACTTCTTATCCACTCCCTTAAAACCCTCATCATTTCCTTTTCCCTCTCCTTCCTTTCTGCCTGACGAAGCAGCTAGGCTGCGAAAGCTTGCGTTTGTGTGTGTGTGTGTGTCTGTGTGTTTATTTGTTGCTATCACTGCCTGTGCCACTTCGCCTGGTAAGTGTACTTCATCTATTTTTGCCGTATATTTTTCCTGTTAGGAATTTTTCCTCTATAATATTCGTATATATATGGTGTGCACTTGCGTCTGTGTAAATGTGTGGGTGTGTGTGTATTTGTTTACCCTCCTTTTTTCTCCCCAAGGTAAGTCTTTCCTGTCCCGGGATTGGAATGACTCCTTATCCACTCCCTTAAAACCCTCATCATTTTCTTTTCCCTCTCCTTCCCTTCTGCCTGACGAAGCAGCTAGGCTGCGAAAGCTTGTATGTGTATTTGTGTGTGATTTTATTTGTTTCTATCGACGAGCCGGTCCTTTTGGTAAGTCATCTCATATATATATATTGCAGACGGAAAATTCCTAGCATATATATATATATATATATATATATATATATATATATATATATATATATATATATATATATAGAAGGAGACCTTCCAGGTAGGAAAATGGTATAAAATAAAGATTTTTGACTTACCTAAAGTACAGGCTGGTCGATAGGAACACTAAACACACACAAAAACACACAACCATTCGAGCTTTCGCCACCAGTGGTGGCTTCTTCGGGAAAAAGAGGGAGGAAGGAGAGGAGAAAGGGAAGGATACGGGTTTTAAGGAAGTGGAAAAGGAGCCATTCCAATCCCAGGAGTGGAAGGACTTACCACAAAGATTACTCACCAGGCGAAGGAGCATAAGTGTGACAGCAGCACAAATGAACAGAACACACTCTCATACACACAAACGCAAGCTTTCGCAACCCAGTTGCTTCTTCAGGCAGAAGGGAAGGAGAAGGAAAAAAGAAATGATGAGGGTTTTAAGGAAGGGGGTAAGGAGCCATTCCAATCCTGGGGGAGGAAAGACTTACCTTGGGGATAGAAAAGGAAGGTGAACAAATACACACACACCCATACATTCACAGAGACACAAACACACCTAGGCTTTGGTTTCTATAGAATGTCTGCCTAGGTGTTTTGTATCTGTGTGAATGTATGGGTGTGTGTGTAGTTGTTCACCTTCCTTTTCTGTCCCCAAGGTAAGTCTTTCCTCCCCCAGGATTGGAATGGCTCCTTACTCCCTTTCTTAAAACCCTCATCATTTTCTTTTCCCTCTTCTTCCCTTCTGCCTGAAGAAGCAACTGGGTTGCGAAAGCTTGCGTTTCTGTGTATGAGAGTGTGTTCTGTTCATTTGTGCTGCTGTCACACCTGTGCTCCTTGGCCTGGTGAGTAATCTTTGTCTATTTTATATATGTATATTATAGAGGAAAAATTCCTAACAGGAAAAATATACGTAAAAAAATAGGTGAAGTCCAGTTACCAGCCGAAGGGGCACAGGCAGTGATAGCAACAAATAAACACACAGACACACACACACAAACGCTAGCTTTCGCAGCCTAGCTGCTTCGTCAGGCAGGAGGGAAGGAGAGGGAAAAGGAAATGATGAGGGTTTTAAGAGAGTGGGTAAGGAGTCATTCCAGTCTTGGAACAGGAAAGACTTACCTTGTGGGGAAAAAAGGAGGGTAAACAAATACACACACACCCACACATTTACACAGACGCAAGTACACTTAGGCAGACATACTGTAGAAAGCAATGAAGTTAAGAAGTTAGAGAGAGATGCCACTTGAGGCAGAGGCTCTGTCCACAGAACCGAGGCAAAGATGTTAAGATGGTGGGTGGGAATTCGAATTTAGCGGAGGTTGAGACCAGGTGGGCAACGTGAAGAGAGAATATGCTGAAGGGCTAGTTCCGATCTCCGGAGTTCTGAAGGATTGGTGTTAGTGGAAAGTATCCAGATAACCCGGACGGTGGAACACTGTGCCAAGATGTGTTGGTCGTGCCCCAAGGTGTGTTTAGCCACAGGGTGATCCTCATTACCAACAAACACTGTCTGCCTGTGACCATTCATGCGAATGGACAGTTTGTTGCTGGTCATTCTCACATAGAACGCTTCACCGTGCAGGCATGTCAGTTGGTAAATCACGTGGGTGCTATCGCAAGTGGCTCTGCCCTTGATTGTGTACACCCTCCGGGTTACAGGACTGGAGTAAGTGGTGGTGGCAGGGTGCATAGGGCAGGTATTACAACGGGGGCGGTTACAAAGGTAGGAGCCAGAAGGTAGGAAAGGTGGTTTGAGGATTTCATAGGGATTGACTAGGAGGTTACAGAGGTTAGGTGGGCAGTGGAAAGACACTCTCAGAGGAGTGGGGAGGATGTCATGAAGGATGGATCTCATTTCGGGGCAGGATTTAAGGAAGTCGTATCCTTACTGGAGACCCAAATTCAGAGTCCGCTCCAGTCCCGGAAAGTATCCGGTGACAAGAGGGACACTTCTGTGGTACTGTTGAAGGTTCTGAATTTGGGGGGATGAGGAAGTGGCTCTGCAATTTGCTTCTGTACCAGATCAGGAGGACAGGTGCAGGATGTGAAGGCTGTTATTAGGTTATTGGTGTACTGGTACAGGGAATCGGGACTGGAGCAGACTCGTTTGCCACGAAGACCTAAGCTGTAGGGAAGGGAACGTTTGATGTGGAATGGATGACAGCTGTCATAATGCAGGTACTGTTGTTTATTGGTAGGTTTGATGTGGACGGATGTGTGTAGTTGGCCATTGGATAGATGGAGGTTGACATCGAGGAAAGTGGCATGGGATTTTGAATAGGACCAGGTGAATTTGATGGGACCAAAGGAGTTGAGGTTGGAGAGGAAATTCTGGAGTTCTTCTTCACTGTGAGTCCAGATCATGAAGATGTCATCAATGAATCTATACCAAACTTTGGGTTGACAGGCTTGGGTGTCCAGGAAGGCTTCCTCTAAGAGTCCCATAAATAAGTTTGCGTACGAGGGGGCCATCCTGGTCCCCATGGCTATTCCCTTTAGTTGTTGGTATGTCTGGCCCTCAAAAGTGAAGAAGTTGTGGGTTAAGATGAAGCCGGCTAGGGTACTAAGGAAAGAGGTTTTAGGTAGGGAAGTAGGTGGTCGGCATGAAAGGAAATATTCCATCACAGCGAAGCCCTGGACATGTGGGATATTTGTGTATAAGGAAGTGGCATCGATGGTTACAAGGATGGTTTCTGGAGGTAACAGGCTGGGTAAGGATTTCAGGCGATCGAGGAAGTGGTTGGTGTCTTTGATGAAGGATGGGAGACTGCACATGATGGGTTGAAGGTGTTGGTCTTTGTAGGCAGAGATTCGTTCTGTTGGGGCTTGGTAACCGGCCACAATGGAGTGGCCAGGATAATTGGGTTTGTGAATCTTCAGAAGTAGGTAGAAGGTGGGGGTGCGGGGTGTCGGTGGAGTCATGAGGTTAATGGAGTCAGGTTAAAGGTTTCGTAGGGGGCTCAGATCATCCTTTAAGAATTCATCATTTGAATAATAGCATTTTTGTACCAGAGTGCTGTATAATTTTCTTTTCATTGATTCAGTTTCAACCTTTAAAAAATGTGTATTTTTTATTTATTACATATTTTAATTCCCATAAATTGTGGAGCCTGGGCACATAGATTTAGTCTGTGCATAGGAAGCATGAAACTGTCTTTGTTCCTTGTTTCATTACTTTGCTGGAAGTTATTATGAAGAAATAGTTCTGGATTATTATTTATGAAAAAAATTATTTCGAATAAGTACAATGAGGGAACACTCAGTATATTTAGATCTCTTAATAATGGCCGACAGGATTCTCTTGGCTTTGCACCACACATGTTTCTAATTTTTTTTTTTCTGCAGGGTTAATATTCTTATCATAGTGCTAGCATTTACCCAAAATGTGATGCCATATCTCACAATTGACTCAAAATAGCTACGGTACACTATTTTTGTTGTGACTAAACTAGTTACATTGGCTAGGATGGACATAGCAAATGCAAGGCTGTTTAATTTGTCTTTTAGGTAGTCTATGTGTGAGGACCAGGATAGCTTGCTGTCCAGTTTCATTCCCAAGAATTTAACATGATCTGCTTCATGTAGTTCCTGACTATTGTGCTTGATCTGTATGTCATTTAATTTAGACTGTTTTGTCTTAAACTGCATTACCTGTGTGTTTTTTTTATATTTAATTTTAGACCATTTAGATGGAACCAGACATCTAGGTTTTCTAGGGTCTTTAAGACATTTTCAATAATTTTGTCTACTTTTTTGTTTTCAATCAGTACTTACGTGTCATCAGCAAATAGAACTGAATGATAATTTATATTTATGGGTAAGTCATTAATATAGAAAATAAAAAGGATTGGTCCTAAAATTGAGCCTTGTGGTACCCCCTGTGGGATAGTTCTCCACTTAGAGGAGTATTTTCCTTTGCTTGATGTTATGATAACCCTTTGTTTCCTCTCTCTTAGATATGACGTACACCACTGCAGGGCAGTACCCATAATTCCATATTTTTCATTTTATATAATAATAGGGAGTGGTTCACACTGTCAAATGCCTTGGACAGATCACAGAATATTCCTGCTGCTTTTTGTGATTTGTCTAAGGTGGAAGTAACTTTGTTGACAAATTCATTGATAGCATAGATTGTACTTTTTCCTTTTTGAAAGCCAAATTGATGTTTTGATATTATATTAAATTTGTGACAGAAATTATGAATTTGAACTGCAACAATATTTCAAATATTTTGGAAAACACGGGAAGGAGTGAAATTGGACGGTAATTTCCCATATCTTCTTTAGAGCCTTTTTTAAACAATGGTTTCGGTTCTGCATATTTTAGGGAGTTTGGAAAGTAGCCTTTTTTAAGTGATTGATTGATTATTTTACACAGAGGATATGCTATTATATATAAACACCCTAGCTGTTTCGTCAGGCAGTAGGGAAGGAGAGGGAAAAGGAAATGATGAGGGTTTTAAGGGAGTAGGTAAGGTTACCCTCCTTTTCCCCCCCAAGGTAAGTCTTTCCTGTCCCGGGATTGGAATAACTCCTTACCCACTTCCTTAAAACCCTCATCATTTCCTTTTCCCTCTCCTTCCCTTGTGCCTGACGAAGCAGCTAGGCTGGTAAGTGAACTTCATCTACTTTTTACGTATATTTTTCCTGTTAGGAATTTATATATATATATATATATATATATATATATATATATATATATTTTTCTGGTGGTGTGTCCACATGGAGATTAACGTAAAAAATAGATGAAGTACACTTACCAGGCGAAGGGTCAAATGTTTGTTTCTTTACACACGTGATGTTTGTTGTGACAGCGCGAGGAGGCACAGTGACACACGCATCAAGGGGCATTCCACTGAGTGAGCCGGCAGAAGGGGGCTCAGGAGCTTTCATGATGAATGAGGAAAGCCAAGACGCTCAAATGGTAGCTGTGTCAGCCGTCAGTGCGCGCGAGTGTATTGCGACGGCGGGCAAGTTTTTGTGGCAGCCTAGGAGAGCTGAGGCAATGAAATAGTAGGCGAGCCAGCTGATGGTGTGTGCTAGGGCAGCACAGCATTGGGCGGTGACTCGGAAATTTTCGAGGCGGCTGAGGAGAGCCAAGACAACTAAGTAGTATTTGCACTGCTCGGCGGTGTTTGTGAGGGCAGCATGACAGTGGTCGGTGGCTCAGAAATTTTCAGGTCAGCCAAGGAGAGCCAAGGCGGCGAAGTAGTATTCGTGCTGTCCAGTGGTGCTCACGAGGGTAGCAAGGTGGCGGGCGGCAGCTCGGAACCTTTCGGGGCAACCAAGAAGAGCCAAAGCACCGAGGTAGTTGACACGTCAGCCGCCGTCATGCATGAGAGAGGCACTGTCGCACAAGCACAAGATGGCGGCACGTGAGATGTGTTCTAACAATTCTCAAGATGAACATGCTCAGTCGCAGAAATAGTAGTTTCAGATTCGTGCTCGACCAACAGGGCGGGGGAGCAGGAAACATAAGAAGATTGCTGTGTGGGAGAAGAAAGAGTGATGTGAGAGGTGACCGCTAGAGTAGAACTAGGTGCTGGTGGTTTGTCCGATTGAGGCATTGGCATTGCAACCAAGTTTTGTTTACAAGCGGTTGTGGAAGAGCGGCACAGGGAAATAGCACTGTGACTATTACTGGTAACCATGTGCATGGGCGCGAAGTCACTAATAACAACTAGCAGGTAGAACACAAGTGTTGATTTGGGTGGGATTATCCATTTAAGTTACTAGAAAGACGTAATAACTTGCTGCAGGGTGTCTAGCTCGAACACCAGCGAAGAAGGTGGTGAGACTTGAACTCGGGTAGCAAGTGAGCGGCGAGACGAGTAAGGTGACTTGCGTGTGTCATCTACGTTGCGGGAGTGACCTCGAACGACAGCAGGGCGGTGAGGCATGTACTGCAGTGTAGGCACAGTTAGACTTTGATGGGCATCACAAGAGTGGGTGTCATAGATTCTGTCTGCAACTCGAAAGCACTTACAGGGCGTTGGAAATTGAGCGTCGATGATATCGGAATTACAATAAACTTGTTGACGTGAGGTATGAAGTTCACGCAGTGCGGCAGATGTCCCCGGCGGGACAGGAAATGTTAGCGGTAGATCGGAAACATGGTGTGGCACGACGGCGTTGTAGACCAATGTGGCAGATGCACCAGCTTGTGTCTCACAAACGGGCAGTTGCGTGTGTCCGAATGTGTCCGTCATATGCGAGTGCGAAATGGACTGTTGTGGTCGAGGTGCGGCAGACGTGTCATGTGACATGGCACATAAAAATCATTGTCACAGGACACAGGATTTGAAAATGCAAAGTCACTATGGTGGTAGTTTGAAGCAAAAACACTTTCACTGTTCACACACAGAAAAGACTGTTCACGAAACTTGGAGCAATGGCATTGTCTGGACTGTTCGATGCGCATGCAGTAAAAGGTGGGCTTGGAGTGCGACAAAACTGATTCAAAGTGCAAGAATAATTCATAGGAAAAGCCACTGTGTCCTGATGAGAGAATAAAGTTCGATTGTGGCAGCAGTGTAGCACATTGTTGACAGTAACATAACCAGTGGTTGGAAGTCCATTGTTCAAATTTTGCAAGTCTGAAAAATATACATTTGGATAGTTAGAATCACACTGTGGAATGTTCAATTGTTTGTTGGTACTAAACATCAAGGCAAAACATCATGAAACACATTGGGCGCAGGAAAGCCAGAGTCATTACAATATGTGTCTGCACCCGTAGGAAGCGGAGTGGCAAAAAAATCTTGCGTAAAAACGTGCGGTTAGGTGTGGCGAGGTCAATTGGGATACACTTCTCAATGCCTGCACATGTTCATACAACACCAAAGTGCATGAAAGTACTGGCTTATCTCCATACGAGGTCGTATTTGGTGGAAAAATGACATCACCCTTCAATTTCCGCATGAAGCAGTAAAAGGCGATATTTCACAAGTGAAGGATTTCACAAAGACTGTGAAAATGTTCTCGCCTCAAGTTAAGAAGGTGAATACTAAGGCCCTATAATGTCAGGAAAAATTATTCAATAGTAAGGCAACATTACCAAAATTTCATGTGGGACAATGGGTAATGTTATCAAATCCTTTTGTACCAAAAGGGAAGACGAAGAAATTTGTTTCTTGGTATGATGGCCCATATCAAGGCACTGAGATGACATCACCCGTAAATGTTACATTACAGCTACCAACCCGTACAGTAGTTGTACATTTCAGCAGGGTTAGACCTTTCAAGGGAAATATTGAGTTGGTACCTCGTTTGTCGATAGCCGGGGGGCGGGGGGGGGGGGGGGCGCTGCATAATAAAATAAAATAAAATAAAACAAAACAAAGAAGTGGTTAAAGAGAATGATAATGGTTCTGTAAAAATGCCAATACATTACTACGCCATTAGACCGCGCGCACGGGCAGAGAGCTGATAATGGTTTTTTTTTCTTTTCCGCAGGAGACGAGGATTCGGCCCAGGTACAACGTAACCAGGAACATCAGCCAGTTTCACCGTCTTAGGCCTACTATGTGTCTTATCAGTGTCTAAAGCTTTGAAGGTACGTCCTTTAACAGGCGGGGTGATATTTTACAGAGGGACTGATGTGGTGGTATCAGATCACCACTGGACTTTGAGGATAGAGTGTGACTTTTGGCAGTGGGAAAGGTAATAGAGGAATTGCAAAGCACGTTTACCAGGTTACATAATCTAGTGGTTAATCAAATTGAATTCAGTAGTAGACAAGAGGAATACCAGCTTTTACAAACAGCTTTTGCACGATTACAGGCTCAATTACGACAAACATCTCCAGTGATTCCATGTGATACGTCGGAAAAGGGGATGGTGGGATACAGGAGGATGCATTTTTAAAACAGTGTTTAGACCAGTGGATTTTGAGGACCTTAAGAACATTAATAAGGCATTACAGCATTCACAGAGTGACGTGAGAGGCAACCAGGAGACATCAGACTTGCATATGACAAGGTTGTCTAGACTCGAGAATGACATCTTAAATAATACTAAGCAACTCCAAACTCTAGCTGACGCATTGTTATCGCACGTTCAATTATCGGTGAATGCAACAAACCACGATTTGAACGTAGTTAAATGTTGATGGACAGCTGTTAATTGCAAAGATGCTACGGAGTCTACTAGAATGCATAACCTATGCCCGTATTGAAATGGCGGATTTAGAAGAGGCATTACTACATGCCACTTGTGGGCACTTGTCGCCAGCATTGCTATCGCCAGAACAATTTGAGGACAGATTGGAGAGGATTAGAGCAAAGTTACCATCACCACTAGCACTTTTGTTGACTGACAGAGACAAAACACTGTCCATCTATTATCGCATGGCATCAGTAACAAGCAGACAGGTGGGAACAAGGTCAGAGATTAATAGATTAGATTATATTAATACTGGTTCCATAGATCATATATACATTTCTTAATGATGTGGAACATGTCAGTTTAGTAAATGTTGTCTACACTTGACAATCAATATTTTTAAGGATTTTTTATTACATTTTTTGTTGTTGTAATTTTTTTATTTTTTGTAAAGTTTTATTTAAAAATTCATCTACAATGTAGAAGGAGTTGCCATTCAGAAATTCCTTCAATTTCTTTTTAAATACTAGTTGGCTTTCTGTCAGACTTCTGATGCTACTTGGTAAGTGCCCAAAGACTTTTGTGGCAGCATAATTCACCCCTTTCAGAGCCAAAGTTAGATTTAACCTTGAATAGTGAATATCATCCTTTCTCCTAGTGTTGTAGCTTAGCACACTGCTATTACTTTTGAATTGGGTCGGATAGCTAATAACAAATTTCATGAGTGAATATATATATATTGTAAAAAATAGAAGAAGTCACTTACCAGGCGAAAGGGCACAGGCAGTAACAGCAACAAATAAACACACAGACACACACACACACAAAAATGCATTTTTGTGTGTGTGTGTGTGTCTGTGTGTTTATTTGTTGCTATTACTGCCTGTGCCCTTTCGCCTGGTAAGTGACTTCTTCTATTTTTTACGTATATTTTTCCTTTTAGGAATTTTTCCTCTATAATATTCGTATATATATATATTGTGTGTGATTTTATTTGTTCCTCTCGACGAGCCGGTTCTTTTGGTAAGTCATCTCTTTTCTATATATATATATATTAACTTCTTTGCTTTCTACAGTATGTCTGCCTAGGTGTACTTGTGTCTGTGTGAATGTGTGGGCATGTGTGCATTTGTTTACCCTCCATATTTTCACCCAAGGTAAGTCTTTCCTCTCCCGGGATTGGAATGACTCCTTACCCCCTTCCTTAAAACCCTCATCATTTCCTTTTCCCTCTCCTTCCCTACTGCCTGAAGACGCAACTGGGTTGCGAAAGCTTGCGATTGTGTGTGTGTGTGTGTGTGTATTCATTTATTTATTTGTGATGCTGTCACACCTGTGCTCCTTCGCCTGGTGAGTAATCTTCGTCTATTTTTTACATTTTATATATAAGGAGACCTTCCAGGTAGGAAAATGGTATAAAATAAAGATTTTTGACTTACTTAAAGTACAGGCTGGTCGATAGGAACACTAAACACACACAAAAACACACAACCATTCGAGCTTTCGCCACCAGTGGTGGCTTCTTCGGGAAAAAGAGGGAGGAAGGAGAGGAGAAAGGGAAGGATACGGGTTTTAAGGAAGTGGAAAAGGAGTCATTCCAATCCCAGGAGTGGAAGGACTTACCTTAGGGGACAAAAAGGAAGGTAAACAAATACACACACACTCACACATATCCACATCCAAACACACTTAGGCAGACATTTGTAGAAACCAAAGAAGTTGGACAGAGATGCCACTTCAGGCAGAGGCTCTGTCCACAGAACCGAGGCAAAGATGTTAAAGATGGTGGGCGGGAATTAGAATTTAGCGGAGGTTGAGACCAGGCTGGCAACGGGAAGAGAGAATGTGTTGAAGGGCAAGTTCCCATCTCCGGAGTTCTGAAAGATTGGTGTTGGTGGGAAGTATCCAGATAACCCGGACGGTGTAACACTGTGCCAAGATGTGCTGGCCGTGCACCAAGGCATGTTTAGCCACAGGGTGATCCTCATTACCAACAAACACTGTCTGCCTGTGACCGTTCATGCGAATGGACAGTTTGTTGCTGGTCATTCCCACATAGAACGCTTCACAGTGCAGGCATGTCAGTTGGTAAATCACGTGGGTGCTATCGCAAGTGGCTCTGCCCTTGATCGTGTACACCGTCCGGGTTACTGGACTGGAGTAAGTGGTGGTGGAAGGGTGCATAGGGCAGGTTTTACAACGGGGGCGGTTACAAGGGTAGGAGCCAGAAGGTAGGGAAGGTGGTTTGGGGATTTCATAGGGGTGGACTAGGAGGTTACGGAGGTTAGGTGGGCGGCGGAAAGACACTCTCGGTGGAGTAGGAAGGATGTCATGAAGGACGGATCTCATTCCGTCCTTCATGACATCCTTCCTACTCCACCGAGAGTGTCTTTCCGCCGCCCACCTAACCTCCGTAACCTCCTAGTCCACCCCTATGAAATCCCCAAACCACCTTCCCTACCTTCTGGCTCCTACCCTTGTAACCGCCCCCGTTGTAAAACCTGCCCTATGCACCCTTCCACCACCACTTACTCCAGTCCAGTAACCCGGAAGGTGTACACGATCAAAGGCAGAGCCACTTGCGATAGTACCCACGTGATCTACCAACTGACATGCCTGCACTGCGAAGCGTTCTATGTGGGAATGACCAGCAACAAACTGTCCATTCGCATGAATGGACACAGGCAGACAGTGTTTGTTGGTAACGAGGATCACCCTGTGGCTAAACACGCATTGGTGCACGGCCAGCACATCTTGGCACAGTGCTACACCGTCCGGGTTATCTGGATACTTCCCACTGACACCAATCCTTCAGAACTCCGGAGATGGGAACTAGCCCTTCAGCATATTCTCTCTTCCCGTTGCCCACCTGGTCTCAACCTCCGCTAAATTTGAATTCCCACCCACCTTCTTAACATCTTTGCATCAGTTCTCTGGACAGAGCCTCTGCCTCAAGTGGTATCTCTGTCTAACTTCTTAACTTCTATAACTTAACTTCTTTGCTTTCTACAGTATGTCTGCCTAGGTGTACTTGTGTCTGTGTGAATGTGTGGGCATGTGTGCATTTGTTTACCCTCCATTTTTTCCCCCAAGGTAAGTCTTTCCTCTCCCGGGATTGGAATGGCTCCTTACCCCCTTCCTTAAAACCCTCATCATTTCCTTTTCCCTCTCCTTCCCTACTGCCTGAAGACGCAACTGGGTTGCGAAAGCTTGCGATTGTGTGTGTGTGTGTGTGTGTGTATTCATTTATTTATTTGTGATGCTGTCACACCTGTGCTCCTTCGCCTGGTGAGTAATCTTCGTCTATTTTTTTATATATATATATATATATATATATATATATATATATATATATATATATATATATATATAATGAAGGTACAGTGAAGATCCCTAGATCCCTAAATAAATGTCTGCAGGATGCTCTTAGGTGGGCTCCAGCAATTATTCTTATATCCTGCAGCACGGCATCTCCACAGACGGACTTGACGACAGTGGCAAGACGACGAAGTCACTTCTCAGCGGCGCAGAGACTAAGTCTGACAAGGGCTGTTATCCCGGACGCGCACACTAGTAATTTTAGGTGCGCGCTCCTTGGCGCGTCCGCTTATATAGCGGCCGCTGAGCGATAAGCGGTTGCGTAACTTGTTTTCAACTGATACTTCAAGGCCAGCACCTCAGCGCATGTTGCCTATGTGGGCTGCATATACAATAGGCGTACTACACGTTAAATTACTTACATCAATACTTCACACATATACCCCCCTTTAAAACCCCCCACACATTGAAGTTAATAAAATCAAATTGTTGCATCCTTGAGCCCCCGGTCACAGATGTACGGGACAGCGGTTCGTGGCTGACGCTACAGTTCACTCTGCATGGTCTGATGAAGGGGGGGTCACAAATAATTAACACATATTAATATTCACATAAATTTATTCAATTGCTGTTATAGTGTGTTACATCACCAATAATCTTTATGCTAGAACAACAATCAAATCCTTTATACCAAATTGCTACGGATTCCATTTCATTAATTCTGCTAATATTCCTCGTCCTCATAACAAATGGCATGTTTGATGTAAATTCTTAAAGGACCATCAGTGTTTCGTGGGTGTATTGTGAATTTTGCAATATTTTCTAAGGAAGCAAATCCACAACCTGGTAATGGTTGGTTAACTATTGCGGTATTACGTTGTAATGGTGCTACTGTGAAAGCACTTGCTGGACTCACGTGATGTAATGAATACTTTTTTACTCAATGTTGAATTGCCCCAGAATATGATCCCTTATCAAAGCAGTGAATGAAAATAGGTGTAGTAAGCTAATTTACTGAGACGTATATCACAAAATTTTGCAATAACTCTGATAGCATAAGTAGCTGAACTCAAATGTTTCAGGAGATCTTTAATATGTTTCTTCCAATTCAGTCCCTCGTAAATGCAAACACCTAAAAATTTTGAATATTCTACCTTTGATACAGATTTATATTCAAACTCTAAATTTATTAATGGTGTCATGCCATTTACCGTATGAAACTGTATATACTCTCATTAGAGAGTCCATTTGTAGAGAATCACTTAATAACTTTCTGAAAGATACCATTTACAATTTCATCAGTTAATTCCTGTTTGTCAGGTGTGATAACTGTACTTGTATCATCAGCAAAAAGTACTAGCTTAGCATCTTCATGAATGTAGAATGGCAAGTCATTAATATATATTAAGAACAGCAAAGGACACTAGACTGAACCTTGTGGTACCCCATTTTTTATAACTACCCAGGTAGAAGAATTAATTGTTTCATCTATATCATGTGAACTGCTTGTTTCAACTTTCTGCACTCCTCCAGTTAAGTATGATTTAAACTATTTGTGCACTGTCCCACTCATACCACAATACTTAAGTTTATCTAGAAGAATACCATGATTTACACAATCAAAAGCATTTGAGTGATCACAAAAAATCCCAACTGGTGATGTCCAGTTTTCAAAGCATTTAATATTTCATCAGTGAAGGTACATATAGCATTTTCAGTTGAAAAGCTTTTTTGTAAACCAAACTGACATTTTGTTAGAACTTAATTTTTACTAATATGTGAAGCAACTCGAGAATACATAACTTTTTCAAAAATTTTGGTTAAAACTGTCAGAAGTGAGATGGGGCGATAGTTGTTGACATCGGACGTATCCCCTTTCTTATGCAAAGGTTTAATAATAGCATATTTCAGTCTATACGGGAAAATACCCTGCTTTAAAGAGCCATTACAAATATGACTAAGAATCCTACTTATCTCCTGGAAACAAGTTTTTAATACCCTGCTGGAAATGCCATTAACTCCATATGACCATTTACTCTTGAGAGAGTTTATTATTTTCCTAATTTCTGAAGGAGAGGTGGGTGGAATTTCAATTGTATCAAATTATGTGGGTATGGCCTCTTACATCAATTACCTTGCTCCTTCTAATGAACATTTAGATCCTATTTTCTCTACAACATTTAAAAAGTAATAATTAAAAATGTTTTCAACTTCTGACTTTTTGTTAATAAAGTTTTCATTTGTTTTGATGGTAATACCCTCATCCTCTGCTCTTGATTGCCCTGTCTCCTTTTTAATAACATTCCAAATTGTTTTAATTTTATTATCAGAGGAGCTAATCTCAGACATGATGCACATGCTTCTTGATTTTTTTAATAACTTTTCATAACGAAGCACAGTAGTTTTTATAATATTTTATTGTTTCTGGGTTATTACTCTTTCTTGCGTACAGATATAGTTCCCTTTTTCAGTTACAAGATATTTTTATTTCTCTAGTAAGCCATGGTTTTTTTGCATGGTTTCTTACAATTAAATTTAACTAATTTGTTGGGGAAACAGTTATCAAATACTCTTATAAATGTATCATGATATAAGTTATATTTTAAATTAACAGCATGTTCCTCATAAACCACATCCCAGTCTAACTGCTGTAGACTTTCTTTGAAATTTCTAGGTGTTAAGTCATTAAACAAGCACACAATTCTGGAGGACTGTTTCAAATTACTGAATGGAGGTATGTCATATACTGTTACTAGCTGTGCACCATGATCAGAAAGACCATTCTTTATGGGACAAGCATTTACGTGTTAAGCTTATCTTGGTCTATAAAAAAGCTGTCTATCAATGTACTGCTGTCCTTTACTATCCAAATAGGAAAATCAGTAACGGATGACAGATTGAATGAGCGAATAAGACTTCCAGGTCTTTCTTCCTATTACACTCTTTCAGTGAATCTACATTGAAATAAGCACAAATAATAAATTGCTTCCCGCTATCTGACAGATAGCACAACAAGGCATTCATGTTTTCCAGAAATAACTGAAAGTTTCTGAAGGGGACCTATATACTGTTACAATCATAAGATAATCATCATTGAGTTTAAGCTGGCAGGCACATGCTTCAATATGCTGCTCTACAGAAAACTTTTTTTGTTTCTGAATTTTTTACACTGTAATAGCTTTTGACATATATGGCAACTCCTCCTCTTATCTTATTATCTCTACTTAAATTTGAAGCTAATTGATATCCACTGGCATTCACATTTTCCATACCTATGACAATGTGATGCTCAGACAGGCATAGTATAGCTATTACATTATCAGTTTCTATATCATCTAAACAAACAGAAGCTGATCTATTTTATTCTTTAGTCCCCTAATATTCTCGTGAAAAATGATAACATTGTTTTTTACTTTACGTTTCTGAGAAACATTTGATTTTCAACATTTTTAGTGCCTGTCTGCCTGTGCTTCTCACTGGACACTGATCTTACCATAAAAATGAAGTACTTCCAAGAATTGCAGTGTCCCCCCTTAAGGATTTAGCCATCAACCCAGCTAGTTTCCCCTTTCCTTTCCTATTGAGATGCAGGCCATGCCTAGTGAAATCCCACCTATCAATAGCATCAACAGGAACCAAACCTATGTCTGACCAAGTAGCCACCCTAAGCAGTTGATCAATCTCCATATTGACCCTCCTGACAGAGCGGTTCAATTGGGGTCAATCATACTGCATGAAAGCAGGCAACAGTCCAAAATTTGTCTGGGTCATTACAGAAGCTATCAAAATTCCACTTACATGTGAAGGCTGTAGATTCCAGAGTTATGAAATACATACATATCCGATGTATTGGGAGGCAATGCGTAAGATGGTACACTTAAAAATGCAGGACATATTGTTGATATCTACAGAAAGACGCACTCACATACTACAGTCAGTGGAGGAACAAAATAGTGCATTATAGGAGCTGTTACTATTTGCCCCACAAAATTAATGCATACAGTTTCAAAATATTGTGAATTTTCATTGTTTTGCTCAAATAATTTAACCGAGGAATGCCCAAGAGAGGTTATAGCAGGGAATCTGGATTTTTTTTAAAGAAAGTAGGTCAGCATTGGCCGTTTTTAGTAGCAAACCCTATGATTATTATTTAGACATTTTATGAACAAGGATGGCAAATGGAAACACAAAGATTGGAACTCCATGGTCAGGGATTGATAATCAATGGCACAGCATGTGACATTTCTGGACCTACTTTTAGCTTACCTGCCACAATAGTAGGAACAGTTGCCATAGGAATAAAACATACTTTGATTTATGTACCAGATCAACCACTGGAAATTTTATCCCAGAAACATCTTACAAAGTTGAATGATTTGTTGTACTCTACCTTACTCACTTCCTTAGATCAAATGATTGCCGCACAGCATTGTCATATTGCTATTGTACAATTGTTAGAACATGTTCAAAATTATCGCCAGCAACAGCGGAGGCAAACAATAATTATCAGATCATCAACAATTGTGGCTAGTGTATTTTGTATAATGGTAAGATTCTTGTATTATGTGTTTAAGAAATAAAGTACTCAAATCCCATTCCTGCCATCACCAACCCTGAGAATCCTATCCAGCAAGCTTGGTACTGAGCAAACTAGTAAAGTTTGTCATAAAGACACTGGATCTTGTTCAGGGACTGTGTTTCACAGTGAGATTCTATTTAATAACCAAAAAGGTGGAAGAGAGACCTGAAAATTTTTAAGTCAGACTGAATATAGTGTAGGAACATGATGCAATAAGGTTAAGGTGTCATTAACAATTTTAGTATTTCGTGTTTATTCTTTTGATGAATAAGTGTTTGTTTTTGAATTAGCAGTATGATGTGCTGGGTGATGCCTTGTGAAATTTTCGTATTGGGGAGGAGTGTAGAGGCATGGAGATATTTGTTAATTTTATCAGTTAATAAGTCAAGTAATACTGTGGTTTTCACGAGTACATGTTCTGGCGGCAGAATCAGAAGGTGTTGAAACAAGTCTGCTGATGACAGTAACCCAGAAACTGGGATGATGTGGTCATCGCACTGAGACCATTGATCGACGGTATGCTGAACCTCGGAGTTTGATGTACGCAAGGGGACATGCTGGACAACACCTCATCAGAAAAGCAGTACTTAAAGGCAATGTACTAGGCAGTGGGCTTTCGATGATGCAGAATGCCATGACAGGAACATCTCTACGATGGATGTCGCCACCACGACCTAACAGGACAGCATGCCATCGACACGGGATGTCAAAGTGAGTAGCTACAGCGGAGCGGCTCTGGCAGGCCGCCACTCCTCCGCCGTCATCACGCGGGCAGGGCTAATGGTGGGTTTCCGGCAGCAGGTGCTGCCAGACACCACGGCGCCAGTAGGCAGCGAGACGTCATCAGCCTACATCTGAGTGGGGTCAGCACCCCAAGGGCGTACAGCAAGGTGGCATGTGTTTCCAATGGCAGCTTTAGCCGGCGTGGTGCCAGCAGCTCGACTCAGCGGAATCGGAGCTGCGTCTGCCGGCCAGCCAGGCACCTTAGCTGGTGCTTCCGCCTGCCACTCGCAACGCCTGCCCTAGTCAATCCACAGCCCTCACCCGCCTAATCCTTAATCTATACATCAACTCCGCCAATGAACACACCTGTCAACTCCTATTCCTAATCAAAATCCTCAACCTTTCCACTCCTGCATCCACACCCACAGTTCAGAACATCCTCTTACAGGCCAACCGCAAATTGGAACAGTGTGCCACCCTCCACCTCAAAAAACTATCCAAACTCCTTGTCGCCCACCTCCAGAAAGGCAATACTCTCTGCCTCAATAACCTCTCCAGTAAACCTCAACCTCCTCTTATTGCACACAAACCCACTCTCTCCCGTCTACTCAATCTCCCACTCCTAACTCCTCTCCCCTCCCAAACTTCAAAACTCCAATCCACACAATCCAGAACCACAACATAGTCTTTGCTGGAGGTATCATTTTGCCAAAAATGTAAAATGAATTATGTGCAGCAATCCACAATTACAGCCAGTGTAATTAAGGTATATATAGACGTACAGAAGACAGACTCCTAATGATCCAGCTCCCCAAGACATCACTCAAATAGAACCTTGCCTGGAACAGTTCCATCCTCCAACACAGCTAGACCCACCCACTCTTCCTCAAAATCACCCTCTTTAAACTTTCCAGGAATTCCTTACTTTCAACCTTGCCTCTCAGTCTTTTCTAAGAAACCTTAATCTTACTCCCAACATTATCACAGCTGAATCCCGAGTCATCCGTGATCTGAAAGCTGACCATTCCATCGTCATTCTCCCAGCTGACACGGGATCCACAGCCGTGGTACTTGATCAGCGGGAGTATGAGGCTGACGGACTGTGTCAACTTTCAGACAATACTACCTACAAAGTTTGTCAAGACAATCCTACCCCTGATGTCCAGGCAGAGCTTCAAGGAATCCTCAAAACCTTAGCCCCCCCTACAAAATCTTGCACCTGACTCCATGAACCTCATATGACCCCAATGACACCCCGCACCCCCACCTTCTACCTACTCCCCAAGATCCACAAACCCAATCATCCCGACCGCCCTATTGCGGCCGGTTACCAAAGCCCCTACAGAACGAATCTCTGCCTACATAGACCAACCCTTCAACCCATCATGTGCAGTCTCCCATCCTTTATCAAAGACACCAACCACTTCATCGATCGCCTGAAATCCTTACCTAGCCTGTTACCTCCAGAAACCATCCTTATAACCATTGATGTCTATTACTTGTACACAAATATCCCACATGCCCAGGGCCTCGCTGCGATGAAGTATTTCCTGTCACGCCGACCACCCAATTCCCTACCTAAAACCTCTTTCCTTAATACCTTAGCCAGAGTCATCCTAACCCACAACTTCTTCACTTTTGAGGGCCAGACATACCAACAACTAAAGGGAACAGCCATGGGAACCAGGATGGCCCCCTCGTACGCAAACTTATTTATGGGACACTTAGAGGAAGCCGTCCTGGATACCCAGGCCTGTCAACCCAAAGTTTGTTATAGATTCATTGACGACATCTTTATGATCTGGGCTCGCAGTGAAGAAGAACTCCAGAATTTCCTCTTCAACCTCAACTCCTTTGGTCCCATCAAATTCACCTGGTCCTATTCCAAACCCCATGCCACTTTCCTTGATGTTGACCTCCATCTGTCCAACAGCCAACTTCACACAACCAACTAATAAACAACAGTACCTCCACTATGATGGCTGCCATCCATTCCACATCAAACATTCCCTCTCCTACATCTTAGGTCTTTGCGGCAAACGAGACTGCTCCAGTCCCGATTCCCTGTACCAGTACACCAATAACCTAATAACAGCCTTCACATCCTGCACCTGTCCTCCTGATCTGGTACAGAAGCAAATTGCAGAGCCACTTCCTCATCCCCCCAAATTCAGAACCTTCCACAGAAGAACCCCAGAAGTGCCCCTCTTGTCACCGGATACTTTCCGGGACTGGAGCGGACTCTGAATGTGGCTCTCCAGCAAGGATATGACTTCCTTAAATCCTGCCCCGAAATGAGATCCATCCTTCATGACATCCTTCCCACTCCACCGAGAGCGTCTTTCCGCTGCCCACCTAACCTGAGTAACCTCCTAGTCCATCGCTATGAAATCCCCAAACCGCCTTCATTACCCTCCGGCTCCTACCCTTGTAACCGCCCCCGTTGTAAAACCTGCCCTATGCACGCTTCCACCACCACTTACTCCAGTCCTGTAACCTGGAAGGTGTACACGATCAAGGGCAGAGCCACGTGCGATAGCACCCACGTGATTTACTAACTGAAATGCCATTCGCATAAACGGTCACAGACAGACAGTGTTTGTTGGTAATGAGGATCACCCTGTGGCTAAACACGCCTTGGTGCACAGCCAGCACATCTTGGCACAGTGTTACACTGTCCGGGTTATCTGGATACTTCCCACCAACACAAATCTTTCAGAACTCGATAAATGGGAACTTGCCCTTCAACTTATTCTCTCCTCCCATTGCCCACCTGGTCTCAACCTCCGCTAAATTCAAATTCCCACGCACCATCTTTAACATCTTTGCCTTGGTTCTGTGGACAAAGCCTTTGCCTCAAGTGGTATCTCTGTCCAACTTCTTTGGTTTCTACAAATGTCTGCCTAGGTGTGTTTGCATGTGGATATGTGTGAGTGTGTGTGTATTTCTTTACGTCCCTTTTTGTCCCCTAAGGTAAGTCCGTCCACTCCCGGGATTGGAATATTTCCTTTTCCACTTCCTTAAAACCCGTATCCTTTCTTTTCTCCCCTACTTCCTTCCTCTTTTTCCTGAAGAAGCTGCCAGCAGTGGCGAAAGCTTGAATGTTTGTGTGTTTTTATTTGTGTTTTATGTTTGTATCAGTGAGCCAGTAGTTTGGGAAAGTCAAACAATCTTTATTTTATACATATTTTTCCCACCAGGAAAGTCTAGACGAAGATTACTCACCAGGTGAAGGAGCACAGGTGTGACAGCATCACAAATAAATAAATAAATACACACAGACACACAAAAACAAGCTTTCGCAACCCAGTTGTTACTTCGGGCAGAAGGGAAGGAGACGGAAAAGGAAATGATGAGGGTTTTAAGGAAGGGGGTAAGCAGCCATTCCAATCCCGGGAGAGGTAAGACTTACCTTGGGGAAAGAAAAGAAAGGTGAACAAATACACACACGCCCATACATTCACACAGAAGCAAACATGACTGCTGTTTACAGCCATTGAGGCTAGACTGCAGGACTGACCAGCAACAAACTGTCCATTCGCATGAATGGACACAGGCAGACAGTGTTTGTTGGTAACGAGGATCACCCTGTGGCTAAACATGCCTTGGTGCATGGCCAGCACATCTTGGCACAGTGCTACACCGTCCGGGTTATCTGGATACTTCCCACTGACACCAATCCTTCAGAACTCCGGAGATGGGAACTAGCCCTTCAGCATATTCTCTCTTCCCGTTGCCCACCTGGTCTCAACCTCCGCTTAATTCGAATTCCCACGCACCATCTTTAACATCTTTGCCTTGGTTCTCTGGACAGAGCCTCTGCCTCAAGTGGCATCTCTGTCTCACTTCTAACTTCTTTGCTTTCTACAGTTCTACAGTATGTCTGCCTAAGTGTACTTGTGTCTGTGTAAATGTGTGGGTGTATGTGCATTTATTTACCTTCCAATTTTTCCCCCAAGGTAAGTCTTTCCTGTCCCGGGATTGGAATGGCTCCTTACCCCCTTCCTTAAAACCCTCATCATTTCCTTTTCCCTCTCCTTCCCTTCTGCCTGATGAAGCAGCTAGGCTGCGAAAGCTAGCATTTTTGTGTGTGTGTGTGTCTGTATGTTTATTTGTTGCTATTACTGCCTGTGCCCCTTCGCCTGGTAAGTGTACCTTATCTATATTTTACGTATATATATATATATATATATATATATATATATATATATATATATATATATATATATATATATATATATATATATACACGTAAAAAATAGATGAAGTACACTTACCAGGCGAAGGGGCACAGGCAGTAATAGCAACAAATAAACACACAGACACACACACACACAAAATGCTAGTTTTCGCAGCCTAGCTGCTTCATCAGGCAGAAGGGAGGAGAGGGAAAAGGAAATGATGAGGGTATTAAGGAAGGGGGTAAGGAGCCATTCCAATCCCGGGACAGGAAAGACTTACCATGGGGAAAGAAATGGAAGGTAAATAAATGCACACACACCCACTCATAGAAAACGGATGACTTACCCAAAGGACCGGCTGGTTGATAGACACAAGTAAAATCACACACAAACACACATACAAGCTTTCGCAACCGTTGGTCACTTCTTCAGGATAAGAATAAAAAAGGGGAGTAGAAAGGGAAGGATATGGGTTTTAAGGAAGTGGAAAAGGAGTCATTCCAATCTCAGGAGTGGAAGGACTTACCTTACGGGAAAAAAAGGGAAGTAAACAAATACACACACATTCACACATATCCAAACGCAAACATACCTAGAGAGACATTTGTAAAAAGCAAAGAATTTGGACAGAGATACCACTTGAGGCAGAGGCTCTGTTTACAGAATCGAGGCAAAGATGCTAAAGATCTGTGGGCGGAATTTAGTTGCATGAGTCCAGGGTAGTACTGGGTGACAAGGGGAGTACTCTTTTGTGGATGGTTACTGGTGTTAGGAGTTGGATTTGGGATGTGTGAGGATATGGCACGGGAGATCTGTTTGCGGAATAGGTCTGTGGGGTAGATTCTGTCTGTGAAGGCCTTTGTGAGACCCTCAGCATATTCAAAAATGGAGTTCTTGTCACTTCAGTAATGCCGTCCACGGATGGCCAGGTTGTAAGGGAGAGATTTTTTGATGTGGAAGGGATGGCAACTGTCAAAGTGTAGGTACTGTTGGTGGTTGGTAGGTTTAATATGGATGGAAGTGTGTGTGGAGCCATCATTGAAGTGGACGTTGACATCCAGGAATGTGGCATGGTAGGTTGAGGAAGACCAGGTGAAGTGGATGGGAGTGAAGGAATTGAGGTTCTTATTGTGCTACCTATGTGATGTATAAATAATAGTGTATCTGTCTTGTTCCATGTCTTCAATAAATATTAACAAACTCTATATGCCTTTTCATCCCAAAGTCCTGCAGTCTAGCCTCAATGGCTGTAAACAGCAGTCATGTTTGTGTGTGTGATACAGCATGGCCTTTTTTTTTTTTTTTTTTTTTGATGATGTCTGAAGTGGCCAAAAGTGTGAGTAAACTTGTAATCTGTGATGTGTGTCTTTCTTCAACGTTTCAAGATGTCTCTATGATGAGTAGCAACCTATCCTTTCCAAAATATTGTTGGACCCTTCCTGGAATTTCCATTGTTTGATGTTTATGCAATTGATATTGATGAATGTGTTTGAAAATGAGAAAACAAACACTGAGCTTTACAGAACTACTCAACTCTACTGTACTTGAACTTGCACTGACTTACTTGTCTTCTGTACGTCTATATATACCTTAATTACACTGGCTGAAATTGTGGATTGCTGCACATAATTCATTTTACATTCAATAAAAATGAAATCTGTACATCAGTTCAGCTGTTTGATAATAAAACTAAAAGTTACATTAGTTCTGTTAATATTATAACACATTATGGTGTATTTTGATGCATTTTTCAATAGAACTACATGATAATTAACATTGTTACAGTTACCTTCGTCTCCTCCATGTGGAAGAGACGAAGAGACACTGGGAGGTACCAGATTGACTTTATAATGGTAAGGCAAAGGTTTAGAAATCAAGTTTTAAACTATAAGACATATACAAGGTCAGCTATAGACTCTGACCATAACTTATTGGTTATAATAAACATTTAGTGCGGCAAAATAGCCATAAATTACAATAAATTTCAATAAATCACAATGAGTGAAAAAAAAAGTTATAATAAATATTCATTTGTACCATTGGTTGCATTATCTCTGATTGATCTGGTCCTCTTGTTGCACAGTTCTATGTGATTTCTTTCATATGATTGTCCACACAATGTACAGTTGCATGAGTTTGATGGTTCGTGGTATGTTGTGTTTTCACAAATTTCATGGTGGAACCCATGTACTGAAAGTCTTGTAAGTACGTGTCTCATCTCAAAGTTTGCTGATGTTCATGTGCGATCGATCATGGCCCCTGTTCTGTAGAATTAAATGGGTACTTTTTACCTTTTCCTGGTTAGTGATCTTAGTAGGTTTTTTGATGCTGTTGTGCTGGGTAGGAGGTATATTGTCCTCAGATCCTCTATGAGGAAAGTTTCCTAGGCGAGAAGGTAGACTAACCTGGATCTTGTGGTTTTTGCAACTCGTATTGCTCTTTTGATGTATGTTGATTTGACTTTTTCCAGTGTTGCTAAGTTATTTTCATTGAGGTGTGCCCATATAATTTCAGTACCATATGTGAGTGCTTCTCCGTAGCACAGTGGTAGAGTGCCAGACTATGAATCCAAAGGTCAGGGGTTTGATCCCTGCAAGGTCCTAGGATTTTTACCTGTCACTTTCCACTTCTTTCACCTCTGGCAGAGTTGCTAATGTGAAAAACACCGAGTAGCACCGTGGTTCAGAACCAACGTTAAACTGTAGGTCCTCCTATAACTGGCTGGGTAAGTCAGTTCGAAGGTCGGAGGAATGCAATGGCATACCACCTCCAAATAGGATCATGCCTAGTAAAGCATTGTGGTGTTCAAACCAATCTTTGGATTGTTGACTGCTTTACTTTTTTTTTCACTTATGTGAGAATTTGGACTATTTTTGATTTGAATAGTGCCATTGCTGTGTCTAGACTTGTGTTCTGATGAAACTTATTTCATTTATCGCTCTAATGGCTTGTGTCGCTTTCTCTATTGTGTGCTTAGTGAAGCATTTGAAGACGGCTGGAGTGTTATCCCTACATATTTGTATTCTTTGGTGATAGCTATTATATTCCCTTCTAATGTTATTCTTGCCATTTTTGGTATTTGCCCTCCTGATCTGAACACCATCATTTCTGTTTTCTCAGTGTTAATTGTGAATTTGTGTTTTGTGCATCACTTTTGTGTCTTGCAGTTTTTTTAAGCTGTTTGATTGAATTACAATGTTATCTGCATAGGTGTATGCTGCTACATCTTCCTTTTGTGCAATTTGCATAATGTTCTTTGCTGCCAGAATGAGCAGCAGCAGACTTAGTGGGTCTCCTTGGAGTACACCATTTGTTTGGGTTAGTGGTTCTGAAAGGTCTAGGCTAGAGTTTATGATTCTCATACAAGTGCTGTCTCTTCCCAGGGTTTCTTCGAGCATCCTATGTAATAATGCTTGGTCCAGGAGATCGTATGCTTTTGTGAAGTCTATAAATATTGCGTAGTATTTTTCCTTCCTATCAATGGCTTCCCATATGTTGTTTAGTAGCAGTTGCACTGCTGTGACAGTGGATCTTTCTTTCCTGAACCTGAATTGGAATTCTGTGAGGTGCTCTTCTATTGTGTGCCTTATTTTTTCTGTGATTAGTTTATTGAATATCTTTAAATGATTGTTTTCCAGGAATATTCCTCTGTATTTATTTGTGTCCTTCAGGTCTCCTTTCTCTTCAAACATTACCCTTACTATTGATTAACTCCACTTATCTGGGATTTTTGCTGTTGCTATGCATTTATTATAGTTTTGTCCAAATTGGAGTTAGCAAATGAGCCATGTCTTTTAGGTATTCAGTGTACAGCATGTCTGGTCCTGCAGATTTTTTTTCCTTTTTGTTGATTGAATGATGTTTTAGACCTCAAATGTAGTGAGTGGGGACCATGCTGGCATTTCATGCATTGTATGTTCTTGGTTGGTTTCTGGGGCTCCTTCTCTTCCTTCTTTATTGAGGATGCATTTGAAATGTCTTGTCGGATTGCTATGAATGGGTCTCTCTTGGCATCTTCAGCTATTACTCTTCATTCTTCTTCCATGTGTGCCATTTTCTTCTCCCATGGTTGGTTGGTTTGATTTTAAAGGGACTAAACGGCTACGGTTATCAGTCCCTTCTTCTCCCATGTTAGAGTTTTGTAGAATCTTCTTTTCTCCAAGTATGTCAAATGTAGTGAGTGGGGACCATGCTGCCATTTCATGTGTTGTATGTTCTTGGTTGTTTTCTGAGGCTCCTTCTCTCCCTTCTTTATTGAGGATGCCTTTGAAATGTTGTCGGATTACTATGAATGGGTCTCTCCTAGCGTCTTCAACTATTCTTCTTCTTCCATGTGTGCCATTTTCTTCTCCCGTGTTAGAGTTTTGTAGCATCTTCTTTTGTCCAAGTATGTCTTTAGGAATGTATGATTCTCAATGTCTGATTTTAGTCTGTGTAGAGCTCATAGCATCTCTTTCCTTAGTAGGAAGCACTCTTGACCAAACCATGCTTTTGCTCTTTGCACTTTCCTGGGGGTGGCTGCCTGTGTTAAGAGTTTCTCCAGTTTATGCACTGCTTTTTCTAGATTTGAGTTGTCGATTTGTGACTTAATTTGTTCCACCTCTTCTTGCATTCTTCCACTTTCCTGACATCTAAATTCCTTGAGAGTGGGCCCTTTTCTTGTTTCTTCATTTCCTTCCATTCACTTTGTATAGTGATGCTCATCAGAATGTGTTTTCTTATTGGTGTGTGGTTAGCATTCCAAAGTGGTTGATGCCCCCTTTTATTTTTCCTCTAACGAGGGCGATGTCTATAGTGCTTTTGCCATTGTGACAAATATATATGGGAATATTGTTGTCATTTATCAGAATGAAACCTTTTCTGAACTATAGATTAAAACTTAAGGGACTTGAAAAAGGTAGAAAATGAAGGAGATGGAATATGGACAAATGAAAGGTACCAGAGATGATTGAGAGTTTCAGAGGGAGCATTACATGAGGATTGACTGAAACAAAGTAAAACAGTAGAAGAAGAATGGGTATCTCTGAAAGATAGCGCATTGAGGGCCACAGAGGAGTATTTCTGAAAAGTTGTTTATTTGCAAAGTAAGCCAGTTTAGTTTTGGAGGGAAGTGATTTTAGTAAAAATCACAGAGGGAGACCAAGAGATGAATTCAGTAAGCAATTTCAAATGGATGAGTGTTATTGCTTTATGAGGAGATGAAGAGACTTGTACAGGATAATTAGTGTGGAGAGCTGCATCAAACCAGAATTGAGATGGATATTAGGATGAATTGCACATTATAGGCTTAGAAAATTCATACTCACTTCGATTTTGGACTCATTCTTAGATAGCTCTTCATCAGTGAATGGGCTTGGTTGATCATCCTGTTCATATTCTGGAGCCAAATTGATAGCTGTATAGTCTTCTGGTGGCACAAAGTTATCTGAAAGTTAGAAAAATAATAACCTCTATATATCTGAAGAAATATTTTCCTATGAGACACCAATCCAAAAGTATTTCCCTTATAATACTGAAATACCATTGTAAAGTAATGAAAAGTCCAGGAAGGATTACAGCAGTATTTTGAAAAAAGTAGATTACTGGGCAGATTAAAACTGTGTTCTGAATGCAATACATTGCTACTCACCACACAGAAGTCACTATGAATTGTACAAAGGTACATTTAAAAGACTTCTTAATCATGTTATGCTTTTTGCTCATAGAGCCTTCATGCATATATCTATTTCAGACATGTATACTATCTCACAAACAAGATCATTGCCTCCAGTTGCTGTGGTGAGACTTCAACATGTGATGTCCTGTAGAAGCAATAATCGGTGGCGGGGATGGAAATAGCTTGGGGAGGGGGCCCTGAGTGGAGGGATGCAAGGTATGGATGGAGGAATACACTAGTGTTTTCTGATAGTGTGCGCTCAGACTACATAGCCCAGGACAGTCTCCTAAGTGATGTGATGGTTGGGTGGCTGAGGAAGGGAGAGGGGAGGGGAGAAATGGAATGGGAAGAGAGACTAGAGACTGGAGAACAAATATAGACTGAAATATGTATGTGTTACTGGAGTGTGAGTAGAGAAGGGAAGAGGTGGTGGAGGATGGGAAATAGCAAAGGCTGAAGCCTGGGGGTTACAGAAATGTAAGATATAATGTAAGGAGGTTCACACCTCTGAAATTCAGAAGAGCTGGTATTGATTGGTAGAGGATCCAGATGGCACAGGCTGTGTACCAGTCATTGAACTGTGCCATATCATGAAGGGCCACATGTTCAGCAACTGGATGCTTCAGCTGTTTCCTATCCAAAGTTTGTCGATGGCTATTTGTCCAGACAGGCAGTGTGTTAGTTGTCATGCCCACATAGAAAGGTGCACAGTGGTTGCAGCTCAGTTCATAGATCACATGACTGCTTTAGAGGTTGAGCTTCCTTTCATGGGATAGGAGATGCTGGTGACAGAAATGGAGTAGCTGGTGGTGGGATGATGAACAGTACAGGTCTTTCACCCAAATATATTGCAGGGGTATGAGTCACAGGGCAAGGGTTTGGTGCAGGGTTGGAGTAGCTACAGACATGAATGTTGTGTAGGTTTGGTGGGGAATGGAGTACCAGTTGGGGAGGAGTTAACAGGCTAGTGGACCTATAAATGGGGAATTCACTAGCTAACTCTCTTACAGCAGTATTGTCACCCAGCAATTCAATGCAATATTCTTGTCTATCCCTACTCCAACACTACCTTCAGCCCCTTGCCTCATGTCTCCTATCCCTGCAATAGATCTAGAAGTAAAACCTGGTATGGCAGTCATGTTTTTGAGAGAGATTGTGTATTTATGTTTCTGATGAAAGCTCACTATAATGGAGAAGTCTTTTAGATGTGCATGTTTGCAATTGATCATATTGACTCTCTGGTGATTAGAAATCTATCTATTTGAAAACATCATTGAGAATAAAAGAAATGTAACAATAAAAGAGTGTAAAGTATGTAAATTTATTATATGGTCTTTACACCATTTAGGGGGACAATGACTGTTCACGCCTATACTGTTCCTGAAACTACATGTGTCCCCTGGGAGGCACAAAGTCAGAGCCAGAAGTCATGGAAGCCAAACCACTTGTGGATTGTCATGGCTCTTAAACACTTGGGTTGATTAACTTAAGGATGAAGAAGAAGAAATAACAAACTCCTGAGTCTGTACTAGCGAGAGAGCTGGGCAGCATTACCCATATTTGCCAACTGAATGTAAAGGGCTTGGCAGCTCCAAGAAACAATTTATTTCAAAATTTCTAATGGAAAATGAAGTTGCTGTAGCCATTTTTCAGGAAACACAAATCAAAAATCAAGAACAACAGAAGTCCAGAGGTAGGATCTGGTTATAATCTTCTGGGAGCTGTAAATCACCAACATTATGGACTCACTATGTGGGCAACAATATTGAAAATGTGGCCTTTTCTTACTTTCAGCAGACTCTTTCCAACAAATAGTAACAAAGATTGATTAACTAGCAGTGGTAAAAATATTCAACCCTCCTCAAACAGAATGGCCACAGAACATTATAGAAACTCACTGCCACCCTACAATATATGCTGGAGATTTCAATAGCCACCACACCACCTGGAAATATTATACAACCAATATAAATGGGGAAAAGCTATTAAACTGGCCTGAAGAAAATCATCTGCACCCGGTCTTTGATGTGAAAGATAAAAACATTATATGTTCGTTCCCAAGATCCCAGTGGAACCTTCAAAAGCAAACTAGGAAAAATTTTCTAATGGCAATGATCAAACCCTGCAGTGGATCCCTGCCAGATGGTATAATTGTGATGAATTTGTAAAGATAATTGTAGCAGTGGCCAAATGATACATTTCCTGTGGCTATTATAAGGAATATATCCCAGAGTGGAATGAAGAGACAGAACTGCTTCAGAGATTCCTGCAGCAGATGATGTCGAATTTGTGGAAGAATGTCTTCAAAATCTGGATGTAGCTCAAAGGAAAAATGGGAAGAAACCACTGAGCCATTAAACTTTAACAAATCCAGCAGTCCGGCATTGACCCTCATCTGAGAGATGCCAATGCACCTGAATGACAAGTATCAGGAGTATCTCTCAACAACATTGCCTTATGAATTATATCCTTGTAAAGAGCCCATAGAGACTAGGAACATACAGCTTTTGTTGCCACCAGAAATAATTCTGTCGGTTGGTAGAAGCTCCAAATAAAGTCTCTTCCTTGTTCACAGTTGAAGAAATCAATATTGCCATAAGTAAAAGAAAGAAAGGGAAGACCCCAGTATTTGATGGAGTTTTTCCTAAATTCTTATAACATAGTGGCAGGTGGACGAGGCGTATATATCATGCAGACTGGCCTTGTACCTCTGGTATTCAAGAAAGCTAAAATAATATCTTTGCTAAAGCGAGACAAACTGAAGAATATACCAGAAAGTTGCCACACAATTTCCCTCCTAAGCACCGCCTATAAGCTGCTGGAGAGGCTCATTTTAAATTGAATAGAACCAATACTGAAAGAACACCTATCAGTGGAGCAAGCTGGCTTTTGCCACAACAAAGGCTGTGAGGACCAGGTGCTCAGCCTAGCCAGTCACATCAAAGCAGGATTCCAGCAAGGACTCAAGACTACAGTTGCCTTTGCGGATTTCACTGCTGCTTATGACAGTGTGTGGAAAGATGGCCTCTTACATAAATTGTATACCACTGTCCCATGTCGGAAACTCTTACACCTTCATTAATTATATGCTGTGTGAGAGACCCTTTCAAACAATAATGGGTGACAAAGCAAGAAGTGTCTGAAAAATAAATAATGGCCTCCCTCAAGGATCGAGGCATGCACCTGCACTTTTTAACTTGTTCGTATCAGATGAGCCAGAAACAAAAGTACAAAATTTTGGATATCCCAATGATCTGCCAATAGCTGCTCAAGAAAAGCAGGCAGAAGATGCTGACACTGTCCTTTCTCAAGATCAAAAAGTTATTGGGAAATTCTACAGTGACTGGAAATTGATTGTCAGGACATCAGGACGGAAACAACGTCTTTTCATCTGGACACTCTCCTAAAGTATTTTTCAACAATAAAGTGTTCCCTCATAATCAGTTTCCAAAGTATCTGGGTCACACCCTCTCCTTCAGGAAAAACTGGAAGCAATGGCAACCAAAATCAATACTCGTAATAACATCTTGCTCAAACTGTGTGGTAGCAGGTGGAGAGCACATGCTTCCACTCTGGGAGGTTCTGCCCTAGCCCTTGTGTACTCTGCTGCAGAATACTGCTCCTCTTAAAGACTGAATAGCACCCATGCAAAGAAACAAGATCCCAGACTACATGACACCATCAGTGAATGCATCAAAAGCACACCTGTAGAACAACTACCTGTGCTGAGTCACATTGCTCCACCTCTGCTACAAAGAAAGGGATTCTTGGTCTGACAGTTGAAGAGGATCCAAAGTGACCCAGACCTACCAGTGCACAAGTACATCCCTCATTTATCATTGAGAAGGCTGAAGTCCAGGAAACCTCCACTAGTCTCAGTGCAACAAGTACATGACATGGATTTCAACATCACTGAGCAATGGTGGACTGACTGGAGCACTGACAACTTCACAGCTCTCTGGGACAAACCCATAGAAAGACCTACTGGATTTGAACTTCCCCACCAACAATGGAAAACACTTAACAGAATCTGAGTCTGTCAGCGTTCTCTGTACAAGTGGAGCATATGGCTAAGTCCTCAGTGCGACTAATGCTTGTGACAGACAGTAGATTATATCGTGTATGACTGCAACATCAGATAGTAACCAGATCCAAAATCAGACCTATATAAAGTGACAGGTGCTAAAATTTCATGTCTGAATGGTTTATACATTAATATATAAGGACCATGTTTGCTGCATATCTTACTTAATTCAGTTAACTTAATTGTGTAACTTTTCTGCTCATTTCATTTTTCTTTTTTTATTATTTATTTCAATCTCCAAGTTAAAGGTCTCTATCTGAGAGCTCTCTCAGTCCAAGCTGATCAACAGAAAATCCCAAAAACTTTAGGTCACTCACAAGATCTCACTATTGCCTCAATAGAACTTCTCTCTGTGCCTGAACCATGCACCTCAACCTTCTACATACTGCCTAAAATAACCAAAGAAAATTGTTCTGGCCATCCTATTGTAGCAGGCTTCAAAGCCCCAACAGCATGCATCTCAGCTCTGGTAGACCAACATCTCCAACCTATAGCCTGTAGCATCCCATCATACACCAAGGAGACAAATCACTCCCTGGAATTCCTCAAATCCATCCCCATGCTCCTTCCAACTGATAGCTTACTTGTCACCATAGATGCAACATCCCCCTACACCAACATTCCTCACATCCATGGTCTTTCTACTCGAGAACACTTCCTTTCACAATGACCACACAAAAGCCTTCAAAAAACTTCATTTCTTGTTCCAATTGCCAATTTCATTCTCACAAACAATTACTTTACCAGACCTAAAATTAAATTGGAGGAGAGCTATGAGAACCTTTCCTATTCCATCCTTTTCATTGATCGCATGGTAGAGACGTTCCTTAAGACACAGCAATTGCACACCCTGGCTTGGTATTGATTCATAGATGACATCTTTGTGGTCTGGAATGTTGGTGAAGAAACTCTTCTGACCTTCCTTCAAGTCCTCAACTCCTCTTCCAACCTGTAATTCACCTGGTTTTACTCCAGAACCCAAGCCACCTTCCTATATGTTGACCTTCACCTTGTACTGTCAACATCCACAATTTGGGCCATATGAGTACCTCCACTTTGATAGCTGACATTCCTTCCATAGCAAACAATACCTTTCCTACAGCCTAGTAATCTAAGGCAAACGTATCTCTCCAGTGATGAATCCCTTACCATCTACACCAACAACCAGTCCGATGCTTTCCTCTCCCCTGCAACTATCCTACAGACCTTTTCCGCAAGCAGGTCTCCCAAGCAGTCCATTCCTACTCTTCCAGTAACAATATTCCTAACACCAGACCACCTGTAATAATCCCTTAGTCACTCAGCAGTATCATCCTGGCCTGGAATACCTTAACAAATTGATAAATCAGGGCTATGAGTTTCTCAAAGCATGCCCTGAAATGAGATCATCCCTCCAAAGTATCCTCCCCAGACTGCCTAGAGTAGCCTTTTGCCATTCTCCCAACCTCTGCAACATCCTTGCCAGAAATTACAACATCCCAAAACAACCCTCCCTCCCTAATAGTTCCTATGCCTGTAAATGACCCTGCTGCAAAACCTGTGCCATGCATACTCTCACAACCACCTACTCTAACCCCACCATTGGAAAAACCTACAAAATTCAAGGCAGGGGCACATGAGAAACGACATATGTCATCTACCAACAGACGTGTGTTCACTGTATAGACATTTATGTTGGTATGACCACCAACAAATTGGCTGATTGAATGAATAGTCATAGACAGACTATTCACTTGTGGCACAATCAATATACTGTGGCAGTGCATGCCCTCCAATATGGTTCCAGGACCTTGGCACATTTTATATCACATGTGTTATCTGGATACTCCCCCAAGCACCAATCCCTCAGAGCTATTTAAAGGGGAACTTGCCCTCCAACACAGCCTCTCCTCCCAACATCATCTTGGTCCAAACTTAATTAACCTCTTCTCCTCTGCCATCTGCAACTCATTTAATCATTAATCATTTCTCACCTTTACTTTTTTGTGTGTTTCTAATCTTCCCTTTTTAATTTTTATCAACCCCCACCCCCACCCCCCACCCCCAACCACCACTCAGCATTATTCAGTTCCTTCTTGATCTATCCTCTCTACATTGCATTGGCATAGCTCAGTACATATTATGCAATATCTCTGTAGATGCAACATCTCTAACATCCATGTACACCCACACCACCTTGTGGCTCAGGTTGTAAGTGACCTTTTCCTTCTGTCCCCTCTCTCTTCCCACTTCCTGACTGACAAAGGAAATATAAATTTCCAAAAGCTAGAACAAACTTATAATTTCATCGCAATTTATACCATTTCTTTTGTGTGTACCAACAGCAGTACCAAATTGTGAGTAAGTATTCACAGACTCAAAACAATAATCTCGAGCTGCCACACTCCAAATCACACTCTGTGTTGAGGGGATAGCCTGAAAGGAGAGGGTCGGGAAGGGGGAACAGGAAGGTTGCAAGGCTATGGTGAGAATGGGTACAGCATGGCCTTACAGAGCATGAAAGTACTAAATGTGTGGAATGAGATGCAGCTTAGAAATGGGGTAGGGAGATGGAGGAGAGGAAGGAAGCAAAACAAACACAGCACACAGAATGGGGGAGCTGTGGATTAGAGGATGTAGGAACTGTTGGATGTGGAGAAAAAGAGGGTTATCATAGATTGAGGCCTGGATAATTTTTAGATCAGAGAAAGTACTGTAAAGATAACTGTAATTTATGTATTTCAGAAAGGCTGGTTGTGGAAGGGGTATATTTTGAGTAGATAATCATTTTCTTAGCTGTTATGTTTACATATTTTACAAAGTGACATCGTGGAAACATTATAATTTTCACTAACTTACATTAATCTACTGTTCATACCAATTTGTGACTATTTTCACTGAATTTTGAGTCAAATAAACTACTTATGTCAGAATAGAAACTCAATATGACAATTTTCTTGAAACTTTACCCTATATAGACAACCCATTATTATGGAATAAATAGTTATGGAATTGATGGATTTGTGAGAATATTTTATTCTTCCAAAGAGATAGATTGGCTGACCTGTATTTACCTTTGTGCTGTACTGCCGATAGTCACACAAAGAAAGAAAACAAATGAAAAAAGAACAAGCTTTTGGAACAGGGTTCCTTCATCAGGTAGGAGAGAGGGGAAGAAAAAAAGAATGGGAATGGAAGGGGAAGGTAATTCACAACCTAGGTCATGAAGATGATGTTTGAGGATTGTGTAAGTCAGAGATACTGTATATTAGTACTGACCCATGCCAAAGAGGATATATATATAAAGATTGTTTGACTTATCCAAAGCACAGGCTTGCCGATAGAAACAAAAAAAAAAAACACAAATATAAACACACACAAACATTCAAGCTTTCGCCACCACTGGCAGCTTCTTCAGGAAAAGAGGAAGGAAGGAGAGGAGAAAGGAAAGCCAAGTATGTCTGCCTAGGTTTGCATTTGTGTATATGTGTGGGTGTGGGTGTATTTGTTTACCCTCCTTTTTCCCCCCAAGGTAAGTCTTTCCTCTCCCGGGATTGGAATGGCTCCTTACCCACTCCCTTAAAACCCTCATCATTTCCTTGTCCCTCTCCTTCCCTTCTGCCTGAAAAAGCAGCTAGGCTGCGAAAGCTAGCATTTGTGTGTGTGTGTGTGTGTGTGTGTGTGTGTGTGTGTGTGTGTGTGTGTGTGTGTGTGTATGTTTTGGTAATGGGAAAGATTAGCTGATTCCTTAAGACACATGAGATTGACTCGGTCTTCAAGCCTCCTACAAAATTACGACTGCTTATGAGACGTGTGAAAGATGATCTAGGCCTTAGAATGCCAGGAGTGTATAAGACATCATGTGGGTGTGGACAGTTTTATATCAGACAGACAGTGTGCAATGTTGAACAGTTTATTTATTTTATTTATTTATTTATTTATTCTGTTCCATAGGACCCACTTCAGGAGTAAGACTCCATGGTCATGGAACAAGTCAATACATTAATTGTTACACAATAATGGTAATAGAAAAAGTGAAAAGAATCAATAAAGAAAAATAAATTAGCTTAATTGTTTAACTTTTCTAGGAGTTCCTCGACAGAATAAAAGGAGTGAGCCACGAGGTAACTCTTCAATTTAGATTTGAAAGTGTGTGAATTAGTGCTGTGTTGAACAAGAAATATGTTCCCACTTATGTTACCCTGAGAAGTCAGAAATTGTGAAACATGCACTGGAAAACAAACAACACATTGGGTTCGATGAGACATCAGTCATTACCAGAACTAATACTTTCTGCGATTGCATAATAATTGCTTGTGGATATCAAACCACTTGTAGTGGCAGGAAACCAGACAGAATTTTATCATTTTGGCCTTTAGTGTGCATCCTCTGTTTCAACACCATTATTATCACAGAGCATCCGGATAACTGATTTTGACCCATTTATATAATTTGGAATAGGACCAAAATTCTTACAATTTTCTGCCAGGTCAGTATACAAAACATTATTCTCAAAGTTGATGGACACCTTTAGCATGGTTGCCCTTATGCTACTTTGGGATTCATCTAACTTATGGTTGTATACTAGACTTTGCAAATAAATTATATATAAAAAATAGATGAAGATTACTCACCAGGCGAAGGAGCACAGGTGCGACAGCATCACAAATAAATAAATGAATACAGATAATATAGTGAGGACAGTTTACAACTCACCGCAAACACGTGGCGACGAGCTGCGACAGGCACATACAAAAGACACACACACTGGACTTTCCATTATTATAAATGAATACAGACACACACACACACACACACACACACACACACACACACACAAACGGAAGCTTTTGCAACCCAGTTACTACTTCAGGCAGAAGGGAAGGAGAGGGAAAGGAAATGATGAGGGTTTTAAGGGAAGGGGTAAGGAGCCATTCCAATCCCGGGAGAGGAAAGACTTACCTTGGGGGAAGAAAAGGAAGGTAAACAAATACACAGACACATTTACACAGACCTTTTACTACAGAGGGGACGTACATAAAACTGGATGGGGTTTGTTGTAGGGGTGTTGTGAGGGAGGCATAATCTTGGATGAAGGATAAGTGGGAAATATGGGCTATGTAGCAGGCTGCTATGGACAAATAAGAAATAAAAATATAAAATATGTATAAAAATATATATGAAAATTTTTTAAAAATGTTTACATATCAGGAGGGAGATGAATGTGGACAGTAATTCAGGTATGAAAAAAGAAAGGAAATAGAAAAAGTTTTAAAGTTTGTTGTTGATACTGTGGTCACCTTTAGTTGTCAACAACGTAGTATCAAAGGGTTAGGTAGTGGTATGGCGTGCAAAAGGGGTTTAAGGGAGGTGAAATTCGGAAAACGTACGAGAAAACCGCATGACAATGCAAGGAAAACGTCTAAATAGGATTGGTTATGTGGTAGCAGATTACGATTTTGAGGCTAACAATAGTCTGACGAAGGAAAAGTGGAATCAAAACCAACGGAAAGTTGCTGAAATATGATCAGAAAAGTATTATACATGAACGGAAATGTGGAAAAATGGGAATGGAAACAATCGTGAGGTAACTAAGGAATGCCAAAAATGGTTATAAACAATATAGAAGCAATTGTTAGGAAATAGTACTTATGATTTTAAACAATAAAATTGGATGAGCGGTGCATTTCAGACGGGAGAAGGAGTAATGAAAGTGGTAAATATCAAAATAAACATACTTATAGGATAAGGTTTGGAAGAAAATGTATTGTTGTAAGAATTAGTGAAATATGGACCGTAAACAAAGAAGTAAATGTAGAATGGAACTGCTATGTAAAATGTAAATAAATGAATAAATAAAAACAAAAACAAAAGCCAAAGGGAAAGTAAGATGACAGAAAAGATTTCGAAAAGTAACAGAGCAATGACGGAAGTAATTGTTGAATTCAAATTTATGATACGAATATTATAGACGAAAAATTCCTAGCAGGAAAAATATGTAAATAAAAAATAGATGAAGATTACTCAAAAGGCGAAGGAGCACAGGTGGTGATAGTAGCACAAATAAAACACACACACACACACAAACACAAGCTTTCGCAACCCAGTTGGTACTTCAGGCAGAAGGGAAGGAGAGGGAAAGGAAATGATGAGGGTTTTAAGGGAGGGGGTAAGGAGCCATTCCAACCCCGGGAGAGGAAAGACTTACATTGGGGGAAGAAAAGGAAGGTAAACAAATACACACACACCCACTCATTTACACAGACTGTCTGTGACATTTGGTCTGTGTAAATGTGTGGGTGTGTGTGTATTTGTTTACCTTCCTTTTCTTCCCCCAAGGTAAGTCTTTCCTCTCCCGGGATTGGGAAAAGTCACAAGCACTAGAAGAGGCACACACCGTGAGCATCACACACACAGTGAGTTCTATGGTCCCATCTGGTAGGATAGGAGGGGGAGGCAATCGACATGCAGTAGGGCATCCAATGATGAAGTTCTGTAATCGAGGAGGCAGCATAACCTGTCGGGAGAGTTGCCGGCTTGAGCGGGAGCCACAGACAAGAACTACTTCTAGTACAGTGCTCGACGAGAGCAGGAAGGCCCAAGCCGCGGAAGGAACGGAATCATGGGTGAGCTGAAAGAATTTAATGATCTTGCATTTAGAGGATGATGCACACATTATGAAAAGATTATCATCACGCACCACAATGGACAGCTCTGTTGTGAGTGGTGGGGGAATGGGGATTGAGAATTGATAGCAGGGGTCAGAGGGGGGAAGTGGACAAGAGAAACCTCTGAAGGGGAAGGATGGAGAGGAGGAAGAGGAGTCACGCACCAAAGTCGGTGCATGACCCAATGGCGAAGGAGAGGGGGGCAGGGAAGCGCAGGAGGGAGAAGGAGCGAGAGTGAAGGGGAGCCTCGAATGAGGAGAAGGAAGAGGAGGGAGCCTCGACCATGGGAGGAGAAACAGGATCGAGGTGTGCAAGCTTCAGGCAATAGATGGATACAGAGGAAGATTTGCTATGGAGGAGGATGGTAAAGGTGTTTGCTGCAGGAAGGAGCACTGGATAAGGATCGGAGTAAGGGAGATGTAAGGGCGGGCGGATGTTGTCATCACACAAGAACAGGAACTTGCAAGTCTGCAGGTCCAAAGGTACCCTTATAGGAGGAGGAGAGTGGCTGGCAGGAGGGGAAGGGGAGACCACAGTGTAGATAATGTGGACTCGGTCAGCCAATGAAGGGAGGTCCTCGAGTGAGGGGGTAGGAGATGGGGTGGCAAGCTTGCCGGGTAAGGTGCATTTTGCATGTCTGCCCTGGTGTGTGTTCATGTATATGTATGTATGTGTGTGTGTGTGTGTGTGTGTGTGTGTGTTTGTTTACCAATCCTTTTTCCCCCAAGGTAAGTCTTTCTTCTCCCAGGATTGGAATGACTCCTTACCCTCTCCCTTAAAACCCTCATCCTTTCCTTTTCTCTCTCCTTCCCTGCTCTTTCTGATGAAGCAACCTTAGCAAAAACTCAGTTTTGTGTGTGTGTGTGTTTTTATTTTTATTTGTGTATCAGAGAACCGGTGCCTTCTCACCTGGCAAGTCCAACTTTCTTTACGTTTATATATAATCGAGGAACAAATTCCTGGTAGGAAAAATATATATAAGAAGTAAATGAGGTTTACTTACCAGGCAAAGAGCACAGTTACATAGATAGAAGCACAAATAAAAACACACACATACACAAACATACAAATGCTGAGCTTCCGCAACCCTGGGTTGCTTCTTCAGAAAAAGAGCAGGAAAGGTGAGGGAAAAGGAAAGGAAAGCAAACCTGCATTCTTCCCTTTTCCGTATCCTCCCCTGCTCTTTTTCTGAAGGAGCAACCCAGATTTGTGAAAGCTCAGCATTTGTGTGTTTGTGTGTGAGTGTTTATATTTGTGTTATGGGAAGGTAAGGAAGGGGGTGAGAAATGAGTAACCGATAGGTGAGTTTAGGATGGAGGAGCGGGAGAGGTTAATGTAGATTTAGGCCAGGAGGGTGGCAGGAGGACAGGATATGTTGGAGGGTAAGTTCCAATCTCCTTAGCTCTGAGGGAATGGTGTTAGGTGGTAGTGTACAGGATAACCAGCCATCAAAAATAGTTTATGGAAATAATTCAAAAATTTTATTTCAAAACTTCGCCTAAATTGTACAAGTGTTCTTCCACTGTTACATATGCCTTGACAATGTGATCAAGGCTGTTCTCCTTGCAGGACAGAGCCGGCCAGAACCAGCATTGAATGCTGATTCTAAAATCAAGCCACCCTTCTGTTGTCCGTTCTGAAACTACTAACAGTTCCATGCTACCATGGAGCCAATGGCAGACACCCACGTTTGATCATGAGTGCTACTGCAGTAGGACTCAGAGGTGCAAGAATCAGTGCCTTCGCTTCTCTTCAGTTTTAGTTCTCGTAGAGAACAGACACACTCGAGAGGCTCAGTGTATGTGCGGGGTGAACGGCCACTTGCCATCCGCTCTCGCCTAGCGACTGTTCAGTATCAGCCACCAACAATGTGAACTGTAACCTTTACCTTTTCCATTTTCTAATCTGTAACTTAGCCTGGCACTCATTCATTGCATCCAACCCCAGGGCAAGTCCTGATATCTAACCCGTATTTGAGATTATAGACAATGTTAACTTGAAGCCTATCTTTTATTTGCCAATCAGCCACCCTTTCCTAGGGTGCCCACAAGCCATCATCGCTTCGCCTTCCATCCTGACAACACCTCCAACCCATCTTATTTGTACAGCTGTGGGATGAGTTGTAGAATTTTAGTATCGTCCTTGGGATAAAGATTAAGTGCTGTACAGTAGTATGAAAATGGCATGTGTGGTGTAATATGTGCCAAGGTCTGTGGAAATATGCTGGTGGGCATGTTCTGCCACTGGATATTGGGTGTCCCCATGTGAACAGTCCGTATGTGCCCATTCATCCACTCAGCCAATTTGTTGGTGGTCATGCCAACATAAAAGGCCACACAGTGGAAACATGTTAAAATATATGGCTTGTGTTGTCTCGCAGGTGGTTCTGCCTTGAATAGGGTAGGTTTCTCCTGTGGTGAGGTTGGAGTATGTGGTTGTAGGAGGATGCATTGGACAGGTTTTGCAGTGGGATTGGTAACAGGGTTAGGAACCATTAGGCAGGGAGGGTGGTTTTGGATGTTGTAAGGTTGGACAAGGATGTTACAAAGCTAGGGAGAATGGCGGAAGGCTACTCTTGGTGAGGGAGTAAGACTTTGCTCCATCAGGTCTATAACTTTCTCAAGTCATGCCCTGAAATAAGATCATCACTCCAAAGTGTTCTTCTCACACCACCCAGAGTAACCTACCGCCATCCTCCCAACCTCCACAACATCCTTGTCCAACATTACAACATCCCAAAACCACCCTCCCTATCTAATGGTTCCTGCCCCTGTAACCGATCCTGCTGCAAAATCTGTCTAATGAATCCTCTTACAACCACATACTCCAGCCCACCACAGGATAAATCTATCCTATTCAAGGCAGGGGCACATGTGGGACAACACATGTTATATATCAACTGACATGTGTCCACTGAGTAGCCTTTTATGTTGATATGACCACCAATAAATTGGGTGAGTGGATAAATGGATACAGACGGGCTGTTCACCTGGGAAATACCACTCTTTCCCACATTACACATCTATGTGAAACACCTCTGTGACAGAGATCAGAATTGCAATACTCGAAATTGATTAGAATCGGACAAGTTTTTCTTTTTTTCCTTTTGCCGGCTGAGGAAAAGATTTCAGACATACCATCACTATGAATAGACATGAAATTGCCTGAGAGGTGGTATAAATGGCATCTCATACTTGGGGGCAGTGGTTCTCACACATTATATAACTGAAAACCAAAGTCCACAAGACTAAGAGCAACAGAATGACATCAACAATATTTGACAATGACTGGACAACTGATGTCATTTGGCAGATTGTGGTGAAATTTGAGGCTGTGTGACATCATTGAAACATCTCAAACCTCACATGAAATTCTGATGAATATATATATATTTTTTTTATTTCTGGTTGTGATCATAGCTTAAACAGCACTACCGAGCCCAAGTGTGATGTTACAAGTGTGCCACACTTTTGTAGCATTACAGAAGAAGAGTGTATGCACCTTTGAACCAATTTACAAACTTCTGCTTCACAATAAGGGACATTCATGATGTTTTTTTGTGCAGTGTATGTTCATATTAGTCTCTCCCGACATAGCAATCCTAAGAACATCACAATAAAATGACACAGTAATCAAAGGGTATATTAACAGTGTGAAACTGTATCAAAAAATAATAGTGTGGACAACTGTCAAAAATCTATCCTCCCATATCAAGGACACAATGACTTCTTTCACCAATTCTCCACACCTTCACCTCTTTACCTCTTGGATCCCTACTTGTCACAGTTGGTGCCACTAACAGACCACATGACTTCATAACTATCACCAACTTATAAAATAAAAAAAAAAAAAATAAAAACTATTTTCCTTTGAGAGAAAAGTATACTATCAAATCCATGCCACCCTCTGATGCCACCCTGTTTATTGTCTGTACGGAGGAAACTTCCTAGCTTGCCAAAACCCCAAACCTCCAAACCTGTAGTCTGGTTCGTGATGATATGGACTCAAGGGCAGGGCTCCCTATCCTCCTGCTGACACACCTCAATGCCTTCTCTCCCATCTGCTTCACCTGATATTCCTCAACCCCATGTGCCAGATGCCTCCATGTCAACCTCCACCCTACTGATGATCCTATCCACACATCCACCCATATTAAACCTACCAATCACTGACAGTACCTATACTTTTACAGATGCCATCCCTTCCACAGCAAAACATCCCTCCCTTACAGCCTAACACCCATGGGTGGTGTATTTGCAGAGAAAAGGACACCATTACTCAATATTTTGAAGGTCTAATAAAGGCCTTTACTGACAGCCACAATCCATCAGGCCTAGTCCAAAAAAGATTTACCATTCCATAGTCCCATACACACTAAATCCTTCCTCCTCCCTCCACCACCAATAACCAACCACAAAGGAGTGCTCCCCTCTAACCCAAAACTACCCTCGACTGGAATAACTAAACTGCATCTTTTGGCAAGGTTTTGAAATCCTCTCATCATGCCAAGAAATTAGACACATCTTTCTCAGGATTCTCCTCACCCCTCTTAAAGTGGTGTATTGTCATCTCAAACTTCACAATATATTAGTCTATCCATATGTCACTTGCAATCTGGCACCCTGCCACAAGGATCATAACCCTGTGGAAGACACTGTTGCAAGATCTGCCCAATCCATACATTCAGGAAGGTTTGGGCGACATGTGAAACCATGAGTGTAATTTACCAACTGTTTTGCAATCACTGCACAGCTTCCTTATCTTGGCATACCTACTAACCAACTGTCGTTAGGGTGATTGGCCATCAACAAACTGTGGCCTAAGCCAAGGTCAACCACCCCGTGGCACAACTTACAGTTGAGCATGAAATGTATATACCCTATAAAATTCCGTTTCTTTGGATAAATGCAAAGTATAATAATTACTTTAATTTAACCATTTTAAAAAATATAAACAAATCTGTTTACTGCTCTAATTGTAAATTACTTAAGATCTTGATTTCTTATTTGTTTTGATATGAAAATCCTGTTATTACATTTGTCATAATTTTGTGTATCTTTACTTGAGGCAAGATTCATTTATGTTCCACAAACAAATTATTAAAACTATGTTTAACTATTTCTGTGTTCTCGAATGTTCTAGAAAATCTGATTGCATTAATACATGCAAATTGGCGCGAACACAGTGAGTATTAAGTCATTAGTTATGGAGTCAGTTTTATGAAAACATCATGTCAGCTTCTGTTTAAGTGCTTCATCAAGAATAAAAATAAAAATACGCAAAATGAAATGATTTTCAGTCCATGGTGTACAGCAATCAGTGAGAATAAATATTCCTTCAAACCGTCATGATTGCGAATATAAAATTATTTCTAGTCCATGGTCTTGATTGCAATCAAGACAGTTTGAAGGAATAGTTATTCTCACTGATTGCTGTACACCATGGACTGGAAATCATTTTATACGAACCTGCCTTGTCGGGCTGCAAGAATGGTGGCATCATCCATGCAGATCATCTTTTGCAATCAAGACGGTATGAAGGAATATTAAAATGAAACATGTCATGGTTAATTACAAAAGACGTTGAATAACCTGTCATCATGATGCTTTCATAATAATAATGCAGGCAAGCTGTTAAAACTACAAGATCTACCTCTGAATGACCGAGACAATAAGGTGATGTATTAATTATATTTTAGAATCACATACATAATGTGGTTCTAGTTTAGTGTATAAAAAAGCACCAAACTAGGTGCATTGGTCGGCAAATGCTGTCGATGTTTTGGAACCTTCATTTGTGACATGTTTCAGAAACAATAAAGAAACAAAATGAAGAAGAAACAATACATGTACACACACTTTATGAATGAAATCTTAATAAATCTAACCGGTATGGGATTCAAGATGAAATGATTTATGTTAAAAAGGACGTTGAAGTAAGACAAAAAGTTACGTTATGTTTGAACTTGGAATGGAGTGGATGCCAAAAACTGTGTTATTAAACTTTGATTTTTACTAAAGTGAGTACAGTTTATTCAACATGGATAAAGACAAAGAAAATATTAATATGTCAACTGTAAAACAGGATCTTTTAATGGAACAAAAACAGACGTTAGATATGCCACAACAAATTTTTAATGAAATGGGGACTAAATTATTAAAAAACATCAACAAAATCTAATTAAAATGAATTAATAAGGGAAATTACAGATGATCAAATTAATGAACTTAAAATTTTGTATGAAGTGACTGATTTCAAAACATACAATGAAAATTTAGTGAACACTGAGTTAGGCCTAATAAATGATAGCTATGTAAAGAGTTGTTTTCATGAAGTACACACAGCAGGGAGGACAGTGGAAAAAAGTGTAGACTTTGTTAAAGAAGTGAATAGGGAAAAGGTTAAAAAATTATCATCAGATGATTTTGTGAATAATGATCTTGTAACAAAGGTCATTCATAATTTTGGTTTATGGCCTAAAATTCCTGTAAAGAGATTCCCAGAAAGGGATTTGCACCCTGTAGATTTTATTTTAAGCTGTGAAAATAATTTTGTTGAAGGTATGACTAATACTAATAAGATAAAATATGTAAAATACTTTTTGAATGGAGACGCTTTAAGCTGGGTTAATCAAAACATAAAACTTTGGATAAATTTTGAGGAATTTAAAAAGAGTTTTTTAAATAAACTTTGGTCAGATTTGGTAGATTTTTGTTTGGACCAACTTTCAAGGGAAAACCAAAAGAAATGACACAATTTTGCAAAAAATAAATACAGAAACTAATACACTTGAAGCATCTGTTTGACGTTATGACACAAATTCATGTGTTAAAAAGTAGGCTACCAAAATATTTGCAATGGGAATTAATGCATGCACCTGATAATGATATAGAAGAATTTTTAAATTTTGTGTACAAAATTGACAAACTTGTTGAAAGTCAAAGGTCTAATTACAGTAACAAATGGACTGGGGGGTGGCAAAGAAACAGAGACAATAAGTATGGTAATACACATTTTAATGAGAACAGAAAATACAGAAATAACAATACACAAATAAAACACAAATGTAACAGACTAGTTGTTAACTTAAAACATAAACAATGTGATGTACCAATGCATAACAATTTGGATAATTTTGTATTTGAAAATACTTGTGGTCAACTTCAGAAAAATGATTGTAGACCTGTATCTAGATGTGATCATACGTTTGTATCTGCATCTGACAATTGTAACTTTGACTTTGTGCATGCTATTAAATGCAATAACATTTTACCTGAGTGTGACACTTGTATTGTTGAGGTAAAGGATAATGTTCATGCTGACATAAGTGAGGTATCTACTGATTTGTGTAAAAAGTTATTTACTGAAAAAGAAAATGCTACATATGGGAAAACTGTTGATGACATTAACAATGAACATGATGTAATATGTAGAAATAATGAGACTGAATATGAACAGATTAAAAATAAAAAAAAAAAGGTTGATATGATTGATTATGTTAGCCATGACAATGTTGAAAGTAGGGATTTTGTGAAAAATAGTAATGAAACATATATTTGCTACTGAGCAGTATGTTGAGGTTCTAAATGTTGAAAATATGATAGTTGATATTAATAATGAAGAAGGGCTTAAAATATTTGTGTTGACAATGTTGAAGGCAGGGAACATGTTGATAAAAACTATGTTGTGTCTTAAAAATAATCCTGAAAATGTAAACTTGAAGGATATTGTCTCTAACTGCAATTGACTGCAACTCACCTGATTTGACTTTTGAAAAGGAAGCATTATGTCAGAAAGGTAAAAATGACAGATAATTTATGTGGAAAAAGCTAGAATTAAGCCAGGAAAAATTGTACCCAGAGTGGTGGAAACATCGTAAAGTAAAAAGAAATGGGCAAATGATTGTGGATATGGGATCTCTCATAATTGAAACAAAATCCCAATATGTTTCTGGCATTGTAATCAATTTTATTTGCTTTAAACAGGAATGTACAATATTTTTGATGCTAATTCATAAACTTTTAGTAAATTATTGTGTAAATTTAAAATATTCACTGATAGTAGGCCTATGTGCATTGTAAAACAATGTTATGTGTCACTGTAATGAATGCTATTCAAAATTACCTAGTATAAGAAACCTAATGATACATTTTCATTTAATTGGATTGAATTTCATTTTGTAAGCCAATTTCTACTTACTATTTTCATTTGGAATATGTTTGTTGGTAAACACACTGTGTCATTACATTGAATGTTTTAAGATGCCTGAAATCCTAGTAATATTTCCTACTTGAACTGATAAACAAAGTTTTTGTGATGGTAGTATTGTTTCTAAAGTACTTTGTGCAAAACATTTTGAGAATCTTGATGACATAATCAAATTTAATTGTTTGTAAAGAAAACTTTTTGATAAGATGGTATTTCTCAGGTTACACACAGTCTTTTGTTTAACTTATCGGATTTCAGTGGGGTTGTAGCCCCAATAGAAACCCAATTATAATCCGAACTGAACTTTATTGTCTCGACACTGCAAAGACTCATTGCAGACTGAGTTTACAAGATGGCTGAAGCTGGGAAGCGGCTGGTGAAAGCAGTTAGAACATGGAGAAATGTTTGTTCATGGTGAAAGATCGATTATCGCCCCCCCCCTCCCCCCCACGCAGTACGGAGTACTCTTGTTTCGAGGAGGTGGGGGGGGGGGGGTGAGCGACGACATCCTGTAGTACACGGGATAGTCGAGTTACCGTAAGCTCGACAGACTCCGCCAGCACCTGGGGACAATGATGAGTGATGGTGGTGGTGCTGGAGATGAAGTCGTTGAGCCAACGGGGGGGGGGGGGGCGGATGAGTGGCCCTGTGGAGCTGGCGGGGGGCAGATGGAGGCGAGGCAAGGGGTGCCACCTCTGCAGATGGAAAGAGAAACACCTTGATGTCGTTGAGGGAAGTTGCAGGCAGGAGCTCGATGCAGTGAAAAATCTTGTGGTCACTGTTAACACTGGCATCACACGCTGAATAACCCAAAATGAATAACTTGGAATCTTGAATTATGAGTTCAATGTCTGGGATTAGCTCCACAGGTACTGGCACTGTTACCTCGAACATAGATGAGGTAGGTAGGGGGGAGTGAGGAAAACCTAAGAATGGCGAAGAAGGAGAAGGGGAGGGGGGGAAGGAGGGGGCGACGGAGCAGTGGTCTGAGACGAAAGAGCTCGAATGAGAAGTGGAGCCATCTGATGAGGTAGGAAGGGAGAGGAGAGGGGGGGGGGAGGAGGACGAAGAGTTAGCAGGGGGAGTGGGAGGATCAACGTGTGCAGGTTGTTGATGGAAACAGTCATGTGCGAGTTGTTGAGATGGATGACAAAAGTGTTGGGGCCATGTTTTAGAACTTTGTGAGGGCTAGAATAAGGAAATGGAGTGGGGGGGGGGGGGGTCTGACGGAGTCATCCTGCAGGAAAACATACTTACATACTTGCACGAGAGAGGGTTGCGTGGTACTTTGACGGGGGGAGGGGAGTGGCTGAAAGGAGGCGGAGGTCGGAAGGAAGGACAAATGTGCCTTATCTGTTCTAAAAAGGACGGGAGGTCACATTTGGCAGGACAGGGGGAAGGGAAGATAAGCTCGCCAGGCAAGTTTACTATTTGTCCGTACACAAACTCTACTACTGAGTCGAGCATGTCATCTTTATAGGTTGTTCTCAAACCTAAAAGTACAAGAATGCAGAAAGAATCATGGCACCTGAGAGTGGTCTTGAGAGTGTGATGCCACCGCTCTACCAGCCCGTTGCTTTGTGGGTGGTAGGCGGTGGTATGAATGTGGCATATGCCACAAAGTCTGCATAGGTTCTCAAGCTAGCTGATCCGAATTGATGACTTTGGTTCGTAGTGACAATTGCGGGGCAGCCAAAGCGGGTGATCTATGAAGAAAGAAAGGCTCGTGCTACAGACTCGGCAGTGATATTGACAAGCGGAGTTGCCTCGACCCACCGAGTGGTTCGATCTATGGCAGAGAGGAAATAGCGAAAACCCTCAGCGGGTGGGAGGAGACCAATGAAGTCATGTATGTGCTTGAATCTGCCTTTGGGGAGCAGAAACGAGTTGAGTGCGGGAGAAGTATGTGTAGACACCTTAATGCGCTGGCACGGGACACAAGCATGCACCCAGGCCTGGCAGTCACGCTTCATGTCCCGGGTACCAACTTGACAGAGGCCTTGACGCCCAGGTGGGCGAGGCCATGGAGGGCATTGAATGTCTCACACTGGAGACAGCGGGGGAGTATGAGGCAGAGCTTGCCGGTCGACTTGTCACACCACACTTCTCCCAAGACACTGGGGAAGGTGATGCGAATGAGTTTGAGCGAAGAGCTCGGGTCAGTTAGAATTTCAGCTACGGCCGGGTTGGAGACCTGCAGCTCAGGCAGGTTGGACATATCAATGAGGGAAGAAATGGAATCAATGCAAGAAAGGAAGTTGGCTACAATGTTGTCCATGCCTTTTATGTAGCGGACGTCTTTGGTAAATTGGGAGATATAGTCAAAGAAGCGGAAGCTGCAGGGAGGGGGGTCAACAGGGGGATTCTGAATGGCTGATGTGAGTGGTTTGTGGTTAGGACAAAGAAAGCTCTACCATCAACAGAAGCACGGAAGTGCTTGATAGTCTCGTAAACAGCGAGGAGCTCCTTGTCTAAAGCAGAGTACTTTCTTTGAGCATTGGATAGCTTTTTTGAAAAGAAATGTAGAGGCGAAGTAGTGCCGTCTATGGTATGGCTGAGAGCAGCACTGATGGCATTGTCACTTGCATCGGTTGTTATGAAAATTTGGGCATCAGGATGAGGATGTGCTATGGTCTGTGCATTGGAAAGTAAGCCCTTAAGTGCATCAAATGCGGCAGTCACTTCATTGGTCCAGGAAACAGGGCAAGAGCCTGAAGTCTTTTGCTGGCCAAAGCATCTGTGAGCGGTGCTTGTAACTCAGCCACACTGGGCAGGTGACGTTGGTAATAGTTAATGGTTCCTAGAAACCTGCGGAGCTCTTTGAATATGGATGGGGGCGGGAGTTGCCTAATTTGATTCACATGGTCAGCCGGCGGGGAGATGCTTTCGGCGGATACAGTAAATCCGAGAAAGAGCACATGAGTTTGCTGTAATTGTTGCTTTGAGTCATTAAGGGCAATGCCGGCCGCAGTGAGTCTGTCTAAAAGTAGTTGCACATGTTTCTTATTCTCTTCGACAGAGGTATTAAAAACTAAAATGTCGTCAAGGTATGCATAACAAAATTTGAGGTCAAAAAGTACTTTGTTAATAAAGTGTTGCCAAGTATGAGTAGCATTCTTTAAACTGAAAGTCATAAAGCGGTACTGAAACAAACCAATCAGAGTCGTAATGGCAGTTTTTTCATCGTCCTCCGGGGTCATGGGAACCTGGTGATAAGCATGTTTGCAGTCCACCACCGAAAACACTTTTGCACCTGACAGAACGTGAGGGAAGTCTGCAATGTTTGGTATGGGATAATTGTCCATAATCGCCCTAGCATTAAGTATACAGTAGTCGCCATACGCACGCCATGAGCCATCCTTTTTATCAACAAGGTGTATAGGCGATGACCAGTTGCTGGCAGAAGGTTCAATAATACCAGTGTCCAATAGTTCGGCAATGTGCTGTTTAACCGCTGTGAGTTTTTCTGAGCAGAGGCATCAAGGCTTCCTAGAAATCGGGGGACCCTTCAGTAAGTCTAAGTCTATGCACTGACAACAGAGACACGGGCCGGAGCGCTGGACTGTCTTTGATTACCTGCACGTGGCGAAACTAGATAATGTGGGGCAGGGAGGGGGGGTACCAGCTGGCAAGGCACTGTGAGGCAGCAGCTCAGGAATATTCGAGTCAAACGAAGGTTGCTGAGCAGTGCAACCATTGGTGGCCGAGAGGGCAGCACAGTGGTTGGTGGACAAGATGGCGAATCAAGAGGCAGATCGAGACAGTTCTGTGGCCTGCGACCAGCGTGTGGCAGCATGCGCGGTTGCACAATGGCGGGGCAAGTTACGTGCTCTGCCAGTGGAGAGGGGGTAGGCAAAATAGTGTCTGTAGCGGCCACTGGCGGCACAGCAGAACAAGTATGCGGCGTTGGCATGGGAACAAAGTTTTGTTTATAAACATCCATGAGTGTACTGGACGGAATGACAGATAAATTTTTAGCAAAGCAAACCCTATGGGGGGGGGGGGGGAGGGAGGCACACGGCACTCGGATTGGAGACACTGTCACTAACCTGCTGTGTATTCACTGCTGGCGGAGCATGTAGTGTCTTTCCTGTCTGCAGTGCTGCGGCTAGTTGATTCTCCGTGTTGGCGATGTGATAAGACACCTCCAACTGCTCAGAGTGGAGGTGGGCTATTTGTTTCAGTTCATCACTCCACTTGGAGACAATGTCACTTAACTCGGCAACAGTTTTTAAGCACTCGCAGATAAGTTCGACGTGAGTGTTTGATTTGGCAGAAATGTGATCCAATGAGGCACACGGAAGATATGAATTTGTGTCATGACGAAATACTGTGCGGAGTACAACATCCGGATAGAGTTTTGGTGAGATAAGAAATCAATGCCAATTATAGGTTCACTGATCTCAGCGATGAAGGAAATCAATTTAAGAGCACAATTAGAGTTTAAGTGCACAGTGTACTCGGCAGAGCCTAAGCACTTGAGATTAGTGTTACTGGCTGCTTGAAGGAGCGGCTGATGTGAACGTAAAGGTCCTGTGGCCATAGAAACTGGTAAGACAGACACATCTGCACCCATGTCAACTAAATAACACTTGTCTGTGAAACAGTCCCAAAGATAAAGTCGACCACTTTGCATCGGCGAGTGGCACATGGAATGCAGCATGGGCTCGCGCTTGTAATCAGCCGGGTGGAGGGAGGCGCCAACATCCCCCAGCGCGTCTTGTTTGGGTGTGAGCACAGCATACAGCACTGTTGTGCAGCAGTACCAAAACGGGCGTGGTAGTAGCAACAGCTGTGATTACTCTGCTGCTGTTGCGGGTGGTGCACTGGCGGCGAGGTGCTGGCAGTTACGAGTGGTGTGATGACCTTGTGGGTTGGCGGTTGACCTCTCGAAGACAGCAGTCGATGCGCTGCATCCACTAGGCGTAGGCACTCATCCAAGGCATCTCCAGACCAAGGCAAGAGTTGCAACTGCAGCTCTACTGGCATTTTTAGAAGCCACAGGGACCAGAGTGCGGCTTCAGGAATAACAGAGGGGTCGATCTGAGACCACAGAAATTGCTGCAAACCTGATGGCAGCTTCTCATCCAATTTCACCGAGGTGATGAAATCTTGTATGACCTCTCCAGGAGAACTTGAGAGCCTTTCAAGGAGCATCCGTTTTTTGGTGTTGTACTGGTTGTCCTTTGGCGGGTTGAGAATCACATTGCCAAGAAGGTCGAGATGATCTTGGAGGCCTGACAAAAGGTGTGCATAGAGTGAAGCATCACTGGTGATACCATGAACCGCAAACAAATGTTCCACCAACGCAAACCATGTCCATGAATTCTCGCGTGAGAAAGCCGGCATCTTGAGGGACCAGAGAGCACACGGCGAGCCAGCGCGGCAGCACTGTTTGTTGTTGCATGAGATCACAAGCGAGCGGCACTGTGGGTGTGGAGGAGGTGACCAGTGCAATAGAAACACTCGGGAACGGCATGAAAACACTCGATGTACAAGCCACGCGTGTGGAAGCAGATAGTGTACGTGGCACGGAAGTAGCATGTCCAGACGCAGTTCGTGGCTGAACATTGAACAATAGGTCGTTATGCGCACTGTTCAGGCATGAAAAATCGCTCGACAGAGCATCCTGTTCGCCAATATGAATACTGTTAGGGAACAGTTTAGACTGTCAAACATTTGGCACAAACACAGAATTGTTCACGAGTGGGACCTTGCGCACAATGAAAGGTCCCGCACTTTAATTGGGACTAGAAGGAGAGTCACAAACGTGTCTACCTGCACAAGCACTGAAAGCCGTAGTCACAAAATAGTTCTGCACATGTGCGCCACTATTCAAACTGGAAACCAGTGCGGGAGATGCAGAACGATACACGAGTGGCGCGGTGGCGGGGCCTGTGTTCAAATTTGAATCACAAAGTCCGGCAGAAGTCATGATAGAACCTGGCCATGAATATACATAAGAGAAACTGTTCTGGGCACTGAAACTGTTCATACAAGGCACATTTCGCAAAGTGCTTGGTGTTATATAACTGGAATCCATTGTCTAAAAACTCGTGCTATTGTTTGGCGGCGAGCTGAGTGTATCTGGTGAAACGGCTTGCGCTGAAACTTTAGGCGTAGACATCTGAGCACAAGGAGGTGAGAGTGCGAGAGATGGTGTTGATTCTGAAGCTGTGGCAGCACTCGTTGGCAGGTGAAGCGGTGAAGTCATGGTCGTTGTAACCGTCGTACCACTGGTAGCCGTATTTGATGAGAACATACCGGCACGGAATCGAGAGTTTCACGAACAAACACCCTGCGACACTCGGAAACTTCATGTGGGGTAACCAGTATGGGATTTCAGCTGGTTTGTAGCCCCTGTAAAAACCCATTTATAATCCGAACTGAACTTTATTGTCTTGATGCTACAAAGACTCAGAGCAGAGTTTACAAGATGGCTGCAGCCGGGAAGCGGCTGGTCAAAGCAGTTAGAACATGGAGAAATTGGTGAAAGATCGATTATCGCCACCACAAACTAATATGAAATTTTTCTGATATTGTTTGCCACTGTATTAAAATCTTGTAATAGCCATTAGTAGACATATTCATTTTAAGAAAATCCTTGAATTAACAGCTGACTGTATCCCTCATGCTAAACCAAATTTGTTGCATAACCCACATGATCTACTGACCATAGGATATAGTTGTGAAATGTTTATTGTTTAAACTGATAATCAAACTTTCTGATGTGATGATATTTTTTGCTTTCCAAAGTACTTTATGTAGGATATTCTGGGAATCTTTGGTTACATTAAAAATTAACTCTCTGTAATGTTATTCTTTTGGTAAAATGGTACTTTGATGTCACACACAGTCTCATGTCTGACTAATATGGAATACTTGAATATTATATGCCTCTGACACTTATGTTGGATTTTTCACTAAATATTGAAATTTCTCAAATTGGTTTCTGTAAGCAAGCTGTATTTTCATGCTTTACTAAATCTGTTGCATAGACCACATGACAAATAGATACTATAGTCTATAGTCATGAAATATTATTTAACTTCAGTAAACCTTAAAATCTTAAGATTTTTATTAATTGGTTGTAATTTTCATTTTAGTAACAGTCTTATTCAAATTTATTTATAAAGTGGGGGTTAAATGATTTTTGTGCAAGAAACTTGAAGTGGTACATGTCATTTAAAATATGATTATGATTGTTTCATGGATCTGACACATTTTATATTGTTCTCAACCATGACTTTTGTGTACCAAACTTGACTATGCATTTTGTGTTCTGGTAATGTAAAGTTTTGATGTGCTTAACTTTTTTGACTTTGATGGCTGGAGTCTTTTCTTGTCATTCATGGAGGTTATTGGAATGAGGTTTATATTAGATGCTGTATTTATAAAATAATATGAAAGGATACTGTATTCATGAAATAATATGAATTTAATAATTTTTGTAAGTGAATTTCTATGGTGAGCTCAACAGCTATCATTTTAAGGTGGTGACATGCCCATCTGCTGACCTGTAGCTGTACAGGCTGTGGGTGTAAAATTTACAGTAGCATAATATTTTTTCAAATGTTTAGGTACTTGTGTGTGGTTCACACAGGTGCTGAACTGGTAGGATTTATGTTCATAAAACTTCTGGTCACACTCGTTGATGTATTATGCCACAATCTAGCTTTACTCTTTTATATTGCCATTAAGACATATTACTGATTACCAACATTTTATTTTGTATTTAATATTCCCATAGCAATAATCCTTACATTATCAGGATCAATGTTTTTATGTCTGTTTGTTAAATATGACATGACAAAATTCTCATATTTGAATGTAATTTGAAACTTGGGAATTATTTTGCATTGTCAAATTATTTCCAGTATTTAAAAATTGTAATAATTTATTAAGAATTTCCCAATGTACACTTGCAACCAAAAGATTGTTCTAGTAATCATGTTTATACTTTATTTCTGAAATCTGATGTTTACTCATTTTTTGAAATCTGAATGGTTCACACATATGTTATGTGTACTCACTGTTAACATGTAAGATCATTCTTTTTATCTAATATGACTTCAGACTGCATCCATGGTATGTAATTATGGTTCAACAAAACTTTGTCTTCTTAACCACACTTGTTCTGTAAAATAATTTATGATCCTTCTGTATCTAACTTCATGGTAGTTAATTTAAATAGTTGTGAATTTAAAAAAATCTTCAGTAGTAAAATGTTGTTTTGGTAACAGTTTTCTATAAAATCAGTCATTTTATGATTGAAATACTAAAATTAGTTACTGTAATATGATTTAAAATTGAATTTGACAGATATGTAGTATAAACTTTGTATTGCTTACAAAACTGTATATCTTATATAAACATCTGTAATTTTTGTAAATGTAACAAGTAGATTACCGATGGAGAAGAATCAGAGAGGAAGACACCACAAATTTCCCTGTAAATTGGTTCTTGTCATGTGAAATAACTTTCATTGGGCACATGGCAGAATCACCCACATTCCATTTGTTTAAATTTGAACTAAACATTATTGTGAATAGTAATTTTGTGAAATTTGTTAAATTTGGTACCATCAAAGTATTTGTTTCCACTACATATGCAGTATAAACCTTGCATGATTCCATAAAATTTTGTGCTCTTTTTCATTCTAAAAACTGATCATCATTTTGACTTGTGAGGTTTAAAATCAAAATTTTTGCTGATTGTAAATACTTCCCAATTCTGTAATCACACAATGTCTTACACATATGATGTCTGACATTGTGTGAGGGGGGTATTGTAATGTATACACCCTATAAAATTCCGTTTGTTTGGATAAATGCAAAGTACAATACCACATTTGATCTTAGTATTATACCCTAATATTCCATATTTATATTACATAAGCATTTTATAACATCACTACTTGGTCACACTGATTTAATAACTTTCATTACTTGGGTCTTCTAATAAACTAAATTAATTAATTATTGAAAGTCATAATGCTGGACAACAATGTGTTTGTTAATGAAATTAATAACTAACATTATCTGAGGTCTTCCGTAATGCATTGACCTTAGTGCAATACTTTGCTGACTGTAAAATTGCATAATTACTTTAATTTAACCATTTTAAAAAATATAAACAAACCTGTCTACTGCTCTAATTGTAAATTACTTAAGATCTCTATTTCTGATTTGTTTTGATACAAAAATCCTATTATTGCGTTTGTCATAATTTTGTGTATCTTTACTTGAGGCAAGATTCATTTATGTTCCACAAACAAATTATTAAAACTGTATTTAACTATTTCTGTGTTCTCAAATGTTCTAGAAAATCTGAATGTATTAATATGCGCGAACACAGTGAGTATTAAGTCATTAGTTATGGAGTCAATTTTATGAAAACATCATATCAGCTTCTGTTTGTGTGCTTCATCAAGAATAAAAATAAAAATACATAAAATGAAATGTGTTATGGTTAATTCCAAAAGATGTTGAAGAACCCGTCATCCTGATGCTTTCATAATAATAATGCAGGCAAGCTGTTAAATCTACGACGTCTACCACTGAACGACTGAGACAATAAGGTGATGTATTAATTCTATTTTAGAATCACATACATAATGTGGTTCTAGTTTAGTATAAAAACACTAAAAGCATAAGCTTGATTTTAATGGCTGCTTGACAATGCAGGTCATCTGGATTCTTTCCTATCTCCCTCCCTCCATCATCAGCTTTTCTGAACTACACTGGTAGAGTAATCCTTATGGAACTTTCTCTGATCGTGAAATTACCTAGGCCTCAACCTACAACAACCTCTTATTGCCCAGACCCAACAGTTCCTGCTCCTTCTACCCTATTCCAATTCCATGCCATGTGTGTGTTTTGCTTCCCTCCTCTACCCCACTTCTCCAATCTCTTCCACCCATTTAGTATCTGTATGCTCTGAAGGACCATGCTGAATTAGTCCACACGATGACTTTGCAACATTCCTGTACCCCATCCCATCCCCTCCTATCCTCTCACCACAGATTATGACTCAGATTGCAACAGCCAAGGATGGTGTGTCTGTGAAATGTACCTATGTTACTGTGTGAATGAAACTGTTTGTCTTTCTCAAGGAGACTGAGGCAAAGAGCTTTAAAGTTATATGTGTATCAGTGATTTTTTTATGAGCCTCTTGTAGCTTGACAATTGTCCTTACAGTGTGTTGCAAACTATCGTCCTTAATCACTTTCCATTGTTTAATAGCAGTTGGAGTTACAGAGATTAGCCTTAGATCTCAGGTACAATAAATGCTTGATTATATTTTAAATTCACCTTCACCCTTGCAGCTCCAGCGAAAGCATAAGGCTGCAAAATAAATAACATGTGAGCAAAATAATGTTTAAAGATGAGAAGGAATGATCAAATTATTAAATAATACATGATTTTTTTCTTCAAACATTTTGTGTTTTTAACTAAATGGAAAATAAAGTTTTAATGAGGCAAGAACATATGTAGCACATCTGGTTCCTATAACAGCAGAAAAGAGATTGGCATTACTGACCAAAACATCATTAAGAATCTTGATTTGTGTTACACTTGTTAAAACATTAACACATCATTCCCATTAATTCCTTCTATTATGTAACAGTTTTAAATATCATCTCAGAATAGTATTTAAAATATTATTACAATTTCCTTTCTAAGAATTTTGTACACAGAAAGAAAAAGAAAAATAATTAAAACATTTCTACCAAATTTAAATTTAATTGATTCACTGACAGACATGTACAAAATAACATTCCACTCAATTAACTTCTTCTTTTTGCCAGGTGAAGATCCTTTTCTTATGAGACCTAGAATTTGTACAACTTTATAAATAGTGTTTGTCTTCTACTGTGTTGTAAGGAGAAATATATTACATCTTTATACAATAATAGTTTAATCTTGAAGATTCATTTTCTCTGTTACCGGTATGTAGCTAATGATCCATTTTTTTTCAAAAGACACTCCAGATCATTGTCTCTTAATTCAAAGTCATTTGTGATGATCAGAAACAGGAATTGAATGAATAATCTGTACAACGTGAACACCATGAGTGTTATTTGAAAAGAGAAGAAGAAGAAGAAGAACAAAGAAACACTTTTAGCCATAAAGAAATATTTTGGTATGTCAACAATGATTATTATGGAGAAAGATACTTGGTGAATAAACAATATAAATAAAACAGTATATATTGAATAATGTGTAGGTTCTGTAGTGTATCACATGACTTCAATTACTGAGGAAATTAACAGTAACATATAAATGTTCACCTGCTGACACTGGGTAATAATGCTTAGCACTTGCTGGCGTCAAGAGGGCACCTGCCTCATCAACTGACATCCCTTTCATTACACAGTGAAGGTCAAAACCAGCAACAGCAAGCTTAACAGGATCTTTACGGTGTTCTTTTTTGGCTGCAGAAAGTGCTCCACAGCGATATGCTCGTCCAGTAGACAATGTCTGTTGACAATGTGTGTGATCCACATCACACTCATCAATTCCAAATATTTTAGCATTCTTAACATTCTCAGTATCTGCTCTTTCGCCATATATCTAAAGAAATGGAATTTTAGATATTTAGTTAATTTTTTTCGCAGCAGAGAAAAACCAAAACATAATAGTAAACCACTCAAAAGAAACAAAGCATTAAAAGATAGAAAGATGAAATTTAAAAATTAATGTAAATCTAAAACAAGTTACTTGGTATAGTTGATTATGGGGATTGATTACAGATGTCAAAGAAATATTAATACAAAAGACTGATGTGATAACATACAGTGATATCAAACACAAGCAAGCAGATTTATATTTCTAAAACCATTAGAGTTTCAACCATCAAGTGAAGAATCAGCAAGTTATAAGAAATTCTGGATAAAATAAAGTTGGAAATCAGGACTGGTCTGAATTCTATGCCACACTAATCCAGGTAATTCTCTCCATCACTGCCTAAATACTATATATTTTATCCATGTAAACCTAAGTACTTCCTTCTTACAATCCAAGGGAAGAACTTGAAGCCAACATTGTAGAAAGAGAATAGGAAGTAAATGAAAATTAGATAGAAGATATGTACTGACAGAAGAATTTGACAGAACACTGAAAGATTTGTGTAAAGACAAAGCCCCTGAAGTAGATGATGTTCCCTCTGAACTGCTGATATTGTTGGGAGAGCCAGTCATGAAGAAACTGTTCCCCCTTGTATGCAAGATGTATGAGACAGGGAAAATACCTCTTAGACTTAAAGAAGAATGTAATAATTCCAATTCCAAAGACAGAAAGTGCAGACAAGAGTGAAAATTACAGAACTAACAGTTCTGGTTGCTCATGGTTGCAAACTATTACTATGAATTGTTTACAGATAAATGAAAAAACTGGTAGGATCTGACCTTGGGGAATGCCAGTTTGGATTTTGGAGACATTTAGCAACACACAGGGCAATACTTACATTATATCTTATCTTAGAAGATGGGTTAATGAAAGAGAAACCTATGCTATTAGCATTTCTAGATTTGGAGAAAGGTTTTGGCGATGTTGACAGCAATGCACTATTTCATATTCCAAAGATAGCGGGGGTAAAATAAAGGGAACAAAAAATTATATATACAAATTGTGCAAAAACCAGAAAGCAGTTGTGAAGGCAGTAAGACAAGGTTGTAGCTATGGGATTAAGTGGGGTTTGGGCCCCAATAACTCTAACATATACTTGAGCAAACAGTAACTCAAACACCTACAGGAAAGAACTAAATGAAACATGGCAGATGGAGTCCAGAGAGGCTGAGCTCCCAAAGATTACAAACAAAGGTATTTCACTGGTTGTTGGTGTCTGATTGATTGCTTTGTCAATGTCAAAAGATAAAAAAGCAGCCCTCGGTCACAAATTAAAAATTATTTTACCTGGTTTCGGCAATGACTATGATTGCCTTCATCATAAACTACAAAATAAAAACAAGTCACATAATAAAATATACAAGAAAGCTGTAAAACTTACGTCATAAAATTTAAAAAGAAATTTCTAGGAAAAGCTAGCCACTATGGGCTGCATGCCTGCACAGAGGCATCAGACTGGTGTGTGCTAAGTGAAGTTGTGAGCAGGAAGACATTACCTCAGTTGTGCCATCTAGTAGCCGCAATTCCAACTAGGCTACTGTACAGAGAAAAACAGTTTTGAAAAAACAATTGCTATAAAATGCTTTGTGTAACATGAGAGATGGCTAAGGCATCATTTTGTCAATACAATATTAGTAGAGAGAATAAATGAGTAATAAAGTTTTAATAAGCACATAGTTAAAAAATAGCTTTTGTAATACAAATGCTTTGGATCAAGTAGGAAGAAATATTTCGGACAACATCAAAAACCGAGTAACGGCTTAATACCATTAAAAAAGCTTCTATTATGGAGTTGTAACTGTTCATTTAGAATAAGCCCGTCATTATAAGAAAAATGTTAAAATATTTGCAATTCCTTGAGTACGTCTAATCTGTGGCCTTTCTTTTTGGTATGCAAAATTTTCAGGTCATGAATGGCTTTAGGTACGTGACCAGTAATGAGAAGATGGTCAGCAAAAAATGAATTCGGCGGGTTATTGCCATTCTTTCTCAAAAGATGTTCTTTAAACCTGATTTTAAAAGGACGTCCTGTTTGACCTTTGTAGTAGGAAGAACAAGTATCACAAACAATTTTGTAAATGCCGGAATTATCTAAGGGAGAACAGGTTGATATTAAATAGACAGCCACTCCTTCTACATCCTCACAGATAATAAACCTCTTGATGCTGCTATCTTGAACCCTCCAGTGGACCCTCTACCATGGCGGTTCTGCTATTTTTACTATATCTCTTAATTCACCACTGATGTCCACTACTTTTCCCATTGCCCACCTGGTCGCAACCTCCACTAAATTCAAATTCCTGCACATCATCTTTAACATATTTGTCTCGGTTCTCGACAGAGCCTCTGCCTGTAGTGGTATCTCTGTCCAACTTCTTTGCTTTCTACAATATGTCTGCCTAGGTGTGTTTGTGTGTGTATCAGTGTGTATTTGTTTACATTCCTTTTTTCTCCCCAAGGTAAGTGTTTCCTCTCCCAGGATTGGAATGGCTTCTTACCGACTCCCTTAAAACCCTCATCCTTTCCTTATCCCTCTCCTTCCCTACTCTGTCTGAAGAAGCAACTGGGTTGCGAAAGCTTGCATTTATCTTACAATCACTATCTGTGCTCCTTCGTCTGGGAAGTATTCATATATATATATATATATATATATATATATATATATATATATATATATATATATATATATATATATATATAGAGGGAAACTTTCCCGGTGGGATAAACAAAAATAAAAATAGAAAACAGATGACTTACCAAAAGGACCGGCTCGTCGATAGAAACAAATAAAATAAATAAAATCACACACAAACACACATACAAGCTTTCGCAGCCTAGCTGCTTCGTCAGGCAGTAGGGAAGGAGAGGGAAAAGGAAATGATGAGGGTTTCAAGGGAGTGGATAAGGAGTCATTCCAATCCCGGGACAGGAAAGACTTACCTTGGGGGGAAAAAAAGAGGGTAAACAAAAACACACACACCCACACATTTACACAGACGCAAGTACACTTAGGCAGACACACTGTCTTTATTTGATGGTGGGTGGGAATTCAAATTTAGCGGAGGTTGAGACCAGGTGGGTAACGGGAGGAGAGAATATGCTGAAGGGCTAGTTCCCATCTCCGGAGTTCTGAAGGATTGGTGTCGGTGGGAAGTATCCAGATAACCCGGACGGTGTAACACTGTGCCAAGATGTGCTGGCCGTGCACCAAGGCGTGTTTAGCCACAGGGTGATCCTCATTACCAACAAACACTGTCTGCCTGTGACCATTCATGCGAATGGACAGTTTGTTGCTGGTCATTCCCACATAGAACGCTTCACAGTGCAGGCATGTCAGTTGGTAAATCACGTGGGTGCTGTCACAAGTGGCCCTGCCCTTGATTGTGTACACCCTCCGGGTTACGGGACTGGAGTAAGTGGTGGTGGAAGGGTGCATAGGGCAGGTTTTACAACGGGGGCGGTTACAAGGGTAGGAGCCAGAAGGTAGGGAAGGTGGTTTGGGGATTTCATAGGGATGGACTAGGAGGTTACGGAGGTTAGGTGGGCGGCGGAAAGACACTCTCGGAGGAGTGGGGAGGATGTCGTGAAGGATGGATCTCATTTCGGGGCAGGATTTTAGGAAGTCGAATCCTTGCTGGAGAGCCACATTCAGAGTCCGCTCCAGTCCCGGAAAGTATCCGGTGACAAGAGGGGCACTTCTGGGGTTTTGTTGAAGGTTCTTAAATTGGGGGGATGAGGAAGAGGCTCTGGCAATTTGCTTCTTTACCAGACCAGGAGGATAGCTGCGGGATGTGAAGGCTGTTATCATGTTATTGGTGTATTGGTTCAGGGATTCAACTGGAGCAGACTCGTTTGCCACGAAGACCTAAGCTGTAGGAAAGGGAACGTTTGATGTGGAAAGGATGGCAGCTGTCATAATGCAGGTACTGTTGTTTATTGGTAGGTTTGATGTGGACGGATGTGTGTAGTTGGCTGTTGGATAGATGGAGGTCGACATCAAGGAAAGTGGCATGGGATTTGAAATAGGACCAGGTGAATTTGATGGGACCAAAGGAGTTGAGGTTGGAGAGGAAATTCTGGAGTTCTTCTTCACTGTGAGTCCAGATCATGAAGATGACGTCAATGAATCTATACCAAACTTTGGGTTGACAGGCTTGGGTGTCCAGGAAGGCTTCCTCTAAGCGTCCCATAAATAAGTTCGGGTACGAGGGGGCCATCCTGGTCCCCATGGCTGTTCCCTTTAGTTGTTGGTATGTCTGGCCCTCAAAAGTGAAGAAGTTGTGGGTTAGGATGAAGCTGGCTAGGGTATTAAGGAAAGAGGTTTTAGGTAAGGAAGTGGGTGGTCGGCGTGAAAGGATATATTCCATCGCAGCGAGGCCCTGGGCATGTGGGATAATAGTGTATAAGGAAGTGGCATCGATGGTTACAAGGATGGTTTCAGGAGATAACAGGCTGGGTAAGGATTTCAGGCGGTCGAGGAAGTGGTTGGTGTCTTTGATGAAGGATGGGAGACTGCACATGATGGGTTGAAGGTGTTGGTCTATGTAGGCAGAGATTCGTTCTGTTGGGGCTTGGTAACCGGCCACAATGGGGCAGACGGGATGATTGGGTATGTGAATCTTCGGAAGTAGGTAGAAGGTGGGGGTGCGGGGTGTCGGTGGAGTCATGAGGTTAATGGAGTCAGGTGAAAGGCTTTGTAGGGGGCCTAAGGTTTTAAGGATTCCTTGAAGCTCTGCCTGGACATCAGGAATGCGATTGCCTTGAAAAACTTTATACGTGGTATTATCTGAAAGCTGACACACTCCCTCTGCCACATACTCCCGCCGATCAAGTACCACTGTCTTGGAGCCTTTGTCGGCAGGGAGAAGGGCGATGGAATGGTCAGCCTTCAGATCACGGATGGCTCGGGATTCAGCTGCGGTAATGTTGGGAGTAGGATTAAGGTTTCACAGGAAGGACTGGGAGGCAAGGTTGGAAGTAAGGAATTCCTGGAAGGTTTGAAGAGGCTGATTTTGAGGAAGAGCAGGTGGGTCTCGCTGTGACGGAGGACGGAACTGTTCTAGGCAGGGTTCGATTTGAATGATGTCTTGGGGAGCTGGATCATTAGGAAGAGGATTATTTTTCTTCGTGGCAAAGTGATATCTCCAGCAAAGACTGCGAGTATAGGATAGTAAATCTTTCACAAGGGTTGTTTGGTTGAATTTGGGAGTAGGGCTAAAGGTCAGCCCTTTGGATAGGACAGAGGTTTCAGATTGGGAGAGAGGTTTGGAGGAGAGGTTGACCACTGAATTGGGATGTTGTGGTTCCGGATTGTGTGGATTGGAATTTTGAGGTTTGGGAGGGAGAGGAGTTGGGAGTGGGAGATTGAGTAGATGGGAGAGACTGGGTTTGTGTGCAATCAGAGGAGGTTGAGGTTTACTGGAGAGGTTATTGAGGGACAGAGTGTTGCTTTTCCGGAGGTGGGTGACCAGGAGATTGGATAGTTTTTTGAGGTGCTGGGTGGCATGCTGTTCTAATTTGTGGTTGGCCTGAAGGAGGATATTCTGAACTGCAGGTGTAGATGTAGGAGAGGAAAGGTTGAGGATTTTGATTAGGGATAGGAGTTGACAGGTGTGCTCATTGGCTGAGTTGATGTATAGGTTAAGGATTAGGCGGGTGAGGGATATGGATTGTTCAGTTTGGAATTGGTATAGGGCGGGATGAAAGGATGGGTTACAGCCAGAGATGGGAACTTTCAGTGTGAGGCCCTTGGGGGTGATGCCAAATGTTAAACAAGCCTGAATGAATAAAATATGTGACCTTAGTCTGGCTAGGGCAAAGGCATGATGGCGGAGGCAATTTAGATAAAATTTGATGGGGTCAATGTAGGGTGACAGGAATAGTATGGGAAAAAAAACTGTTGGTAGAATAAGGTTGAAGGGTAAAAATAATCTAACGAATGAATAGAAGTGAAAACGCGTAGAAAAAAGGTCGGAAAAACAGACGGAAATATCGAAAAACGGGAATTGAAATAATCGCAAAGTTGCTATGAAATGCCGAAAATTGTTATGAAATGAAAACGTGTAGAAAAAAAGATCGGAAATGTTGGAAGAACAGACGGAAATATCGAAAAACGGGAATGGAAATAATCGCGAAGTTGCTACGAAATGCCGAAAATTGTTAAGAAATGTAAACGTGTAGAAAAAAGATCGGAAATGTCGGAAGAACAGACGGAAATATCGAAAAACGGAATGGAAATGATCGCGAAGTTGCTGGAAATGCCGAAAATTGTTATGAAAAGCCGAAAATTGTTATGAAGTGTCAATTACAGGTTATAGTAAATAAAGTTGTGAGATGATGTTAATGTAGTAAAATGAGAAATGTAGATGAAAGGGGGATATTATCGAGATATAGTTTTGAAGGCAGTATCTGCGAGAATATGAATAAAAAATAATAATAATGACGTTGGTCGTTTTGTTTGGACAGGCTCGCATGTTAATATTACTGATTGTTGTACAGATTGTTGTATGTAGTCTAATTGCCTGGAGAAAATTGAATTATAAACTAAGAAGGGAGGTAAAAATAAAGTGAGAGTAGTATGTAGAACATAAACAGAAGGAGAAAGTAAGAGGACAGAAAAGATTTCGAAAGGTAACAGAGCAATAACAAACGATCGTGATTGTTAGATTCAAATTGATGAAACGAAAATTATAGAGGGAAACTTTCCCGGTGGGATAAAGAAAAATAAAAATAGAAAACAGATGACTTACCAAAAGGAACGGCTCTTCGATAGAAACAAATAAAATAAATAAAATCACACACAAAACACACATACAAGCTTTCGCAGCCTAGCTGCTTCGTCAGGCAGAAGGGAAGGGGAGGGAAAAGGAAATGATGAGGGTTTCAAGGGAGTGGATAAGGAGTCATTCCAATCGCGGGACAGGAAAGACTTACCTTGGGGGAAAAAAAAGAGGGTAAAGAAAAACACACACACACACACGTTTACACAGACGCAAGTACACTTAGGCAGACACACTGTAGAACTGTAGAAAGCAAAGAAATTAGAAGTTAGACAGAGATGCCACTTGAGGCAGAGGCTCTGTCCAGAGAACCAAGGCAAAGATGTTAAGATGGTGGGTGGGAATTCAAAGTTAGCGGAGGTTGAGACCAGGTGGGTAACGGGAAGAGAGAATATGCTGAAGGGCTAGTTCCCATCTCCGGAGTTCTGAAGGATTGGTGTCGGAGGGAAGTATCCAGATAACCCGGACGGTGTAACACTGTGCCAAGATGTGCTGGCCGTGCACCAAGGCGTGTTTAGCCACAGGGTGATCCTCATTACCAACAAACACTGTCTGCCTGTGACCATTCATGCGAATGGACAGTTTGTTGCTGGTCATTCCCACATAGAACGCTTCACAGTGCAGGCATGTCAGTTGGTAAATCACGTGGGTGCTGTCACAAGTGGCCCTGCCCTTGATTGTGTACACCCTCCGGGTTACGGGACTGGAGTAAGGGGTGGTGGAAGGGTGCATAGGGCAGGTTTTACAACGGGGGCAGTTACAAGGGTAGGAGCCAGAAGGTAGGGAAGGTGGTTTGGGGATTTCATAGCAATGGACTAGGAGGTTACGGAGGTTAGGTGGGCGGCGGAAAGACACTCTCGGAGGAGTGGGGTGGATGTCGTGAAGGATGGATCTCATTTCGGGGTAGGATTTTAGGAAGTCGTATCCTTGCTGGAGAGCCACATTCAGAGTCCGCTCCAGTCCCGGAAAATATCCGGTGACAAGAGGGGCACTTCTGGGGTTCCGTTGAAGGTTCTGAATTTGGGGGGATGAGGAAGTGGCTCTGGCAATTTGCTTCTGTACCAGATCAGGAGGATAGCTGCGGGATGTGAAGGCTGTTATCAGGTTATTGGTGTATTGGTTCAGGGATTCAGGACTGAAGCAGACTCGTTTGCCACGAAGACCTAAGCTGTAGGGAAGGGAACATTTGATGTGGAAAGGATGGCAGCTGTGATAATGCAGGTACTGTTGTTTATTGGTAGGTTTGATGTGGACGGATGTGTGTAGTTGGCTGTTGGATAGATGGAGGTCGACATCGAGGAAAGTGGCATGGGATTTTGAATAGGACCAGGTGAATTTGATGGGACCAAAGGAGTTGAGGTTGGAGAGGAAATTCTGGAGTTCTTCTTCACTGTGAGTCCAGATCATGAAGATGTCGTCAATGAATCTATACCAAACTTTGGGTTGACAGGCTTGGGTGTCCAGGAAGGCTTCCTCTAAGCGTCCCATAAATAAGTTCACGTACGAGGGGGCCATCCTGGTCCCCATGGCTGTTCCCTTTAGTTGTTGGTATGTCTTGGCCTCAAAAGTGAAGAAGTTGTGGGTTAGGATGATGCTGGCTAGGGTATTAAGGAAAGAGGTTTTAGGTAAGGAAGTGGGTGGTCGGCATGAAAGGAAATATTCCATCGCAGCGAGGCCCTGGGCATGTGGGATAATAGTGTATAAGGAAGTGGCATCGATGGTTACAAGGATGGTTTCAGGAGGTAACAGGCTGGGTAAGGATTTCAGGTGGTCGAGGAAGTGGTTGGTGTCTTTGATGAAGGATGGGAGACTGCACATGATGGGTTGAAGGTGTTGGTCTATGTAGGCAGAGATTCGTTCTGTTGGGGCTTGGTAACCGGCCACAATGGGGCGGCCGGGATGATTGGGTTTGTGAATCTTAGGAAGTAGGTAGAAGGTGGGGGTGCGGGGTGTCGGTGGAGGCATGAGGTTAATGAAGTCAGGTGAAAGGTTTTGTAGGGGGCCTAAGGTTTTAAGGATTCCTTGAAGCTCTGCCTGGACATCAGGAATGGGATTGCCTTGAAAAACTTTATATGTGGTATTATCTGAAAGCTGACGCACTCCCTCTGCCACATACTCCCGCCGATCAAGTACTACTGTCGTGGAGCCCTTGTCGGTAGGGAGAAGGGCGATGGAATGGTCAGCCTTCAGATCACGGATGGCTCGGGATTCAGCTGCGGTAATGTTGGGAGTAGGTGTGGTGTCGCACAAGTACAAAGTGCGCGCCACCTACTTTCGCCGCGCGCCGCCATGCACACACGGCGCGGCGTTCTCACGACAGCCACGAGTGCCCTTTGCTGCAACCCCGCTCGTGGCCACCACGGAAAGACATCACGCACTTCGGACTGAGATAGCAACGAGTTAGGACCTTCGTAATCAGATAGGCACAAAAGTGGCGACGAGGAGTGATAGAACCTTGGACCAGCCCGCTTGCAGCAGCCAGACAGCAGCAGTCGGAGCACGCAAAAATTGCTCTCGCCCACCCACCCTTATTATAACAATTTTGGGGAAAGATATTTTGTTACGTGTTTTGTGGACTTTTTTGTTGCAGAGCGTCCTCTTTCATATTGCATTTGTGTTTTGTTATAATTTACTTGTATGCGCAGCGCCTAATCGGTCAGCATGGCCACTACCCCAAACCCAAACTTAATGGAAATTATTCAGTTACAGACGGCGCAAATCACTCAACTACTGCAGGCCGTGTCGCAGTTGACGGCACAGGCTGCTCACCAACACCAACAGCCGTCACATCAGCAGCCCACACCTGCCGCTGCACTGCTTCCTACATTTCGCCAGTACAACGAATGTGAGGAAGAATGGAGCGACTACTTCGCACAGTTTCAAGAACTCGTCGCGGCTCATCAACTTACAGGTCAGACTGTTAAGCATCTTTTATTGTCCGTGGTGGGCCCTCAAACCTTCGTCTTACTGCAGAAACTATTCCCGCAAGCATCTCCGCGTGATGTAGACTTTGAACAAATAGTAGAGGCACTAAATGCTCATTATGAGAGGAAAGTTCTTGTAGCCGCTGCACGGTACCGATTTTTCAGACTTAAAAAATTACCGCAGCAGTCACACCAAGAGTGGATTACGGAATTGAAGGGCTTAACCCGCCAATGTAAATTTACTTGCTCTTGTGGACTTTCTTATAGTGACGTTATGTTGCGAGATGCGATTACGCAGAATATTCAGGACCCCAGAATTAGAGCAGCAATTCTGAAACAGTCTGACCCCTCATTAGACAGTGTACTGCAGCTTATAAAAGCGCATGATACTTTTGACTTAGCAGATGTAGAAATGCAAAGCCACAGTGTAAATTCAATGCGCCGCAACGGACGCTTTCCTAGCCGTAGTTCTCAGTATAGCACTAGTGATTCTTATTTTTCTACCGGCCGTGCTGAACGGCCAGTGAATAATAGCCAGTGTGAAAGTGCGACAAAGAGATTGCCCCGTCGGGTTAGAAACAGTGATTTGAATAACGGGCGCCAACGCTCATTTCAGAAAAATGTTCGTAAATCGTGCCCCCAGTGTGTGTCTCGCCACAAGCGTGCTCATTGTCCTAGTCGCAACGCGACCTGTTATCAATGTGGCAAATCGGGACATGTGCAGTCTGTGTGTATGCAAATTAAACACTCGAACAGTAACGTTAGAAACAGTGCTTCCCACAGTGCGAGAGCAGTTCATTCTGTACATGTTATACGGGCTGTGGACTTGGACAGTGCTTTCCTTGGATCTCAATTGCAAGAAAGTAGTTCTGTGCCTATGGCAAAACTATATAGTGCACCACGTAGCAAGCGCCGATGAGCGCGTAATTCTGTGCAACGGAAAAGGGTTCGGGACAAGCAAAATGACTATGTACAGTGCAATCCTGTAGTGAACCGAGTGCCTTCGACAACTTCTCCTTGTGATAGTGCCCAGTACTGTGTAGATAGAGACAGTAGACTTGTTGTAGCTACTCAAAAGTTTAGTGCAGTAGTTAGTAAATCTGGAGTAGCTTCGCAGGCTTGCGCGGACGCCGATCCGGCGGTAGTGACATCTAGTGACAGTGTTGTTAATCCGCTGCGTGCCGAGTCTGCGCCGCTTACTTCACTACGCGGCCCGCGCATCCGCAGCAAACAAACCGTAGCAGACGTTGCCCACATTCGCGCACCTGTCGTGCGCCAGAAGCACAAACTTTTTGTAAATCTCTCCATAGAAAATAAGACTGTGCAATTTCAGCTTGATACTGGTTCCGCTGTCACATTAATAAATAAAGATACTTATGAACTTCTGGGTTCGCCAAAATTGTCGCCGTCACAGCAAGTGTTAACAGCTTATACAGGTGAAAATATTCCCGTGCTAGGAACATGTAGCCTGCCCGCCTCTTTTCAAGGAGTAACAAAAACAGTTGCTTTTGTAGTTCTTCAGGCCAAATCGACACAGAACATTTTTGGACTAGATGCTTTTGACTTGTTTGGTTTATCAATTCAAAGAGATGTGCTTCAAATTTCGTCAATAGTGCCTCAGGATAAAATCAATGCATTGTGTGACAAATATAGTGACTTGTTTTCGCCGGAACTAGGTTGTGCAAAAGACTTTAAAAGAATCTGCAGTTCCAAAATTTCGTAAAGCTAGACCAGTGCCTATCGCCTTGCGTGATACAGGTGCCGAAGAACTTAAACGTTGGCAAGATAGTGGGGTGATTTCTCCTGTTTCTGCGAGTCAGTGGGCCTCGCCTATAGTAATTATACCCAAGCCGTCAGGAAAACTTCGTATCTGTGCGGACTTCAAATCAACAGTGAACAGTCAAACAATTGTAGACACCTACCCTCTGCCCGGACCTGAGGAACTGATGGACAAATTAGGACAGTCTCGCTTCTTTTCCAAGATTGATTTAGCAGAGGCATACTTACAGATTCCACTTGATGACGAGTCAAAAAAGTTTTTCGTCATTAATACTCACATGGGCCTTTTTCAATTTCAACGCCTACCCTTTGGCAGTTCTTCCGCTCCCGCTATTTTTCAGCGCTTTTTGGAACAGCTGACAGTTTCTGTACCGTGTTGTTCGAACTATTTCGATATTGTGGTATCCGGACGTATAGTTGAAGAACATTTAGCAAACCTGGAGTGCCTTTTCAAAGTTTTGACTGCAGCAGGTCTACGTTGCAATAAAGCAAAGTGTTCGTTTTTTCAAACTGAAATAGAGTACCTAGACCATGTGATTAATGCCCAAGGAATCCATCCCTTACAGTCACATCTTCGAGCAATCAAAGACTTGCCTCCTCCTAAGAATGTGCATGAATTGCAAGCAGTGATGGGAAAGCTTAACTATTATTTCAGATTTATTCCCAATGCCTCTCAGATTGCAGCTCCACTGCATCACTTACGTAGGAAGAATGTTCCTTTTGTATGGTCTAAAGATTGTCAGGTTGCCTTTGACAAACTAAAGTCTGCACTACTCAGTGATGCATGTTTGATTCCCTTTGACCCACAGAAGCCTGTAGTGTTAGCAGTTGACGCCTCGTCGTACGGTCTGGGTGCCGTTCTGTCGCATCATATTGGATGTCATGATCGTCCTATTGCCTTTGCATCCAAGCTACTGACGCCGACGCAACAGAATTACAGTCAGATAGAAAAGGAGGCCTTAGCAATCATTTACGGCGTCACAAAGTTTCATCATTATCTCTATGGCAGAAAATTCTATTTGTAGACAGACCACAAGCCTCTCACGTCGTTGTTCTCACCCACAAAGCCAATTCCGCTGCGAACAGCACAAAAGCTTCAGAGATGGTCCTTGATATTGTCTAATTATCAGTATGAGATTTTGTACTGACCTACCACTAAACACGCCAACGCGGACACACTTTCCCGACTTCTGGTTGGCCAGGATGTGTCGTTTGATTCTTCGGAAATGGCATGTTGTCAGATAGACTCCAGAGATACTACCGCTGTCGCAGATTTCCCTTTGAACTCTCGTCGGGTTGCACAGGAAACAGCTGCGGATGCAGACTTAAGTGTGGTAACACGTTTTGTTCGCTCAGGGTGGCCTGCCAGAGCCAAAGACATTGATCGGCCTCTGGTTCGACATTATTTTGCACAACGTCATGCATTATCTTTAAGTCAGGGTGTACTGTTGTTGCATACCGACAACGACCAAGCAAGAGTGATTGTTCCTCGTTCCCTGCAACGAGAAGTGTTACGCCTCCTGCATCAAGGACATTGGGGCATTGTTAGGACAAAGCAATTGGCCAGACGTCATTGTACCTGGGTTGGTATGGACGCTCAGATAGAGAGCATGACATCACAGTGTACAGTTTGTGCGGAGCATCAGGCGGCTCCTCCACAGCGTTTCTCAGACTGGCCACGCCCCAAGGAACCATGGCAACGTTTACATATTGACTTTGCCGGACCTTTCTGGAATACGCGCTGGTTAATTGTTGTAGACGCTTTCAGCAAGTTTCCTTTTGTGATTGCCATGAACTCAACGACAGCGTCTAGTACAATCAGTGCCTTAACATCAGTGTTTTGCATCGAAGGCTTGCCTGAAACTATCGTCAGTGACAATGGACCTCAGTTTGTTAGTGCGGAATTTCAACAGTTTTGTCGTGTGAATGGTATTCAGCTTATCACCACCGCACCTTTTCACCCTCAGTCCAATGGTGAAGCAGAACGTTTCGTTCGAACATTCAAGTCTCACATGGAGAAGATGAAAGGTCAGCACTCCAGGCAGCAAGCTCTTCAAATTTTCCTGTCTACGTATCGATGCATGCCACGTGACGGCCCGTCTCCTGCCGAGCTGCTACACGGCCGCCGTCACCGCACTCTCCTTCACCTGCTGCAGCCTCCCACGCACCGAGTCGGTTCGTATGGCGCTTCGCGTTTTCAGGTTTCCACGCCGGTGCTGTACAGGGTGTTTGATGGAAACAAATAGAAACAATGGATGCCGGGCATCATTCAGCGCGTGCTCGGTCGCAATATGTATGTTGTACATTCTTCCACAGGGTCGGAGCTGCGGCGCCACGCAAACCAATTGCGTCTGCATAGGCCGCGCGATCCTGTCTCCGGTTTCTTCATTCCAGACCCAGTTCACCGCCAGGGAGCACAACCACATTGTTCGTCCTCGGACTACGAGATCGTCCCGATGGAGATCGACGCGACGCCGCCGCTGTCGCCGCCGCAGATGACAGCGTCACCGAGAGGGACTCCGGGACCGTGCGGGGCCCACCCCGCTTGGGCCACGCACCTCAGAAGAAGATGACCAGCTCCCTCTGGGCGGGGGCGGGCGCCCTTCCCCAGGTTTCGGCGGGTTCCCTGGAGGATCGCAAGGCGGATGCCGGGACGCGGACGGCGTCTCAATCCCGGCCTCAGCTACGACGCCCGTCCCACCAGTAATGCCCCCGCCCAGGCCCTCCTCCCAGTGCCGTCGCTGTGGCCCTCAGCCCTACGCCACGATGGCGCGGCGGTTTGGGGGGGAGGGTTGTGGTGTCGCACAAGTACAAAGTGCGCGCCACCTACTTTCGCCGCGCGCCGCCATGCACACACGGCGCGGCGTTCTCACGACAGCCACGAGCGCCCTCTGCTGCAACCCCGCTCGTGGCCACCACGGAAAGACATCAGGCACTTCGGACTGAGATAGCAACGAGTTAGGACCTTCGTAATCAGATAGGCACCAGTGAAGACTTTGCTATTGTACAGGCACTAGGCAAACCTCTAACAACTATGTATCAACATTCTGCAGTACTATGTAAAAGTTAAGTATTGTTACATTCTGTGCAATATATATATCTCTTTCTAATTTACTCGAGTGTTTTTAGTTTCTGGCTGCTCCCCTCCGTACCGGCACCAGCGTGCTATCTTTGTTCCTGTGTCGGTATCGTTCCACTCGGCCACCGACACCTACGACAAGGCTGGGACGCAAAAGCAGCGACGAAGTTGGGACACAAAAGTATGATTAAGGTTTCTCAGGAAGGACTGGGAGGCAAGGTTGGAAGTAAGGAATTCCTGGAAGGTTTGAAGAGGGTGATTTTGAGGAAGAGCAGGTGGGTCTCGCTGTGACGGAGGACGGAACTGTTCTAGGCAGGGTTCAATTTGAATGATGTCTTGGGGAGCTGGATCATTAGGAAGAGGATTATTTTTCTTCGTGGCAAAGTGATATCTCCAGCAAAGACTGCGAGTATAGGATAGTAAATCTTTCACAAGGGTTGTTTGGTTGAATTTGGGAGTAGGGCTAAAGGTCAGCCCTTTGGATAGGACAGAGGTTTCAGATTGGGAGAGAGGTTTGGAGGAGAGGTTGACCACTGAATTGGGATGTTGTGGTTCCGGATTGTGTGGATTGGAATTTTGAGGTTTGGGAGGGAGAGGAGTTGGGAGTGGGAGATTGAGTAGATGGGAGAGACTGGGTTTGTGTGCAATCAGAGGAGGTTGAGGTTTACTGGAGAGGTTATTGAGGGACAGAGTGTTGCTTTTCCGGAGGTGGGTGACCAGGAGATTGGATAGTTTTTTGAGGTGCTGGGTGGCATGCTGTTCTAATTTGTGGTTGGCCTGAAGGAGGATATTCTGAACTGCAGGTGTAGATGTAGGAGAGGAAAGGTTGAGGATTTTGATTAGGGATAGGAGTTGACAGGTGTGCTCATTGGCTGAGTTGATGTATAGGTTAAGGATTAGGCGGGTGAGGGATATGGATTGTTCAGTTTGGAATTGGTATAGGGCGGGATGAAAGGATGGGTTACAGCCAGAGATGGGAACTTTCAGTGTGAGGCCCTTGGGGGTGATGCCAAATGTTAAACAAGCCTGAATGAATAAAATATGTGACCTTAGTCTGGCTAGGGCAAAGGCATGATGGCGGAGGCAATTTAGATAAAATTTGATGGGGTCAATGTAGGGTGACAGGAATAGTATGGGAAAAAAAACTGTTGGTAGAATAAGGTTGAAGGGTAAAAATAATCTAACGAATGAATAGAAGTGAAAACGCGTAGAAAAAAGGTCGGAAAAACAGACGGAAATATCGAAAAACGGGAATTGAAATAATCGCAAAGTTGCTATGAAATGCCGAAAATTGTTATGAAATGAAAACGTGTAGAAAAAAAGATCGGAAATGTTGGAAGAACAGACGGAAATATCGAAAAACGGGAATGGAAATAATCGCAAAGTTGCTACGAAATGCCGAAAATTGTTAAGAAATGTAAATGTGTAGAAAAAAGATCGAAAATGTCGGAAGAACAGACGGAAATATCGAAAAACGGAATAGAGGGAAACTTTCCCGGTGGGATAAAAAAAAATAAAAATAGAGAAGAGATGACTTACCAACAGGGCCGGCTCGTCGAGAGAAACAAATAAAATCACACACAAACACACATACAAGCTTTCGCCACCACTGGCAGCTTCTTCAGGAAAAAGAGGAAAAAAGGGGAGGAAAAGGGAAGGATATGGGTTTTAAGGAAGTGGAAAAGGAGTCATTCCAATCCCAGGAGTGGAAGGACTTACCTTAGGGGACAAAAAGGAAGGTAAACAAATACACACACACTCACACATAGAGGAAAAATTCCTAACAGGAAAAATATATGTAAAAATAGATGAAGTACACTTACCAGGCGAAGGGGCACAGGCAGTAATAGCAACAAATAAACACACAGACACACACACACAAAAATGCTAGCTTTCGCAGCCTAGCTGCTTCATCAGGCAGAAGGGAAGCAGAGGGAAAAGGAAATGATGAGGGTTTTAAGGAAGGGCGTAAGGAGCCATTCCAATCCCCGGACAGGAAAGACTTACCTTGGGGGAAAAAATGGAGGGTAAATAAATGCACATACACCCACACATTTACACAGACACCAGTACACCTAGGCAGACATACTGTAGAAAGCAAAGAAGTTAAGAAGTTAGACAGAGATACCACTTGAGGCAGAGGCTCTGTCCAGAGAACCGATGCAAAGATGTTAAGATGGTGGGTGGGAATTCGAATTTAGCGGAGGTTGAGACCAGGTGGGCAATGGGAAGAGATAATATGCTGAAGGGCTAGTTCCCATCTCTGGAGCTCTGAAGGATTGGTGTCAGTGGGAAGTATCCAGATAACCCGGACGGTGTAGCACTGTGCCAAGATGTGCTGGCTGTGCACCAAGCTTCCAGCAGCACCAGCAGATATCACACTAAGATGATCATTACCGCTTCATGCCATTTGGACTTAAAAATGCCACAAAAAACCTGGCAATGCTTCATCACTGAGATTCACCTTTTTCTAAAGTATTCTTTTGTTTACAAAGACAACATTTTACCATTCAGTACCTCCGTCAAGGATAACAAATGTCATTTACAAATTCTCTGTGACACTTCGGGCAAGGCAGGGATTGAGTTGAATCACAGCAACGCCAACTGCACCTACCTTCCTTTACGTTTTTGGGTACACTGTTTTGGCTGATGCAATTCCAACCCCTTTCCACCCTTCCAAAAAGGTCATTGCCAACCTGGCATTAACACACCCCTCTACATTCAAAGAATAGAGGCAGTTCTTAGGCACTATTAATTATTATTGTTGGCACTTGCTGACATTCAAGCCGTTCTTATTGATGAACTGGTAGGCAAGAACACCTTGGGCACACGACTTATCTCTTGGACCATTGCGATGTCTGAGGCTTTCTCTTTCCTTAAAAAACTTTTATCAAATGCTATTACTATCGCTCACCCTCACCCTGCAGTGGACATCTTTATCATGGCCGATGCCAGCAACACTACCATTGGTGCCGTTCTCAGCCAATCTCTAGATGGCAGTATCTATCCTCTCCAGTATTTCTGTAAAACATTCAATAATGCTCAGAGGAAATATTAGGCCTTCAACCGAGAACTCCTTGCCATTTACGAGGCCATTAAGCACTTCCACTCTGAGATAGAGGGCTGTCCTTTCCATGTCCTCACTGACCACAAACCTTTGGCCACTACAATACAAAACCAGCCCCCTGATTGTTCTCCTAAACATGTCCGATACTTAGATTTCATCTCCCAGTTCCCCACCCAGTTCCCCAGGTACATCAAGGGTGCTGACAACATTGTAGTCAACATCCTCACCCAAGTTGATGCTGTGTCCTCCCTGAACGACTGATTCTCCAATCAGCTGATGCAGAACTCATGACACAAGTTTCTGATTATTCCTCATCTCTTTACCCCCTCTGCACTTATTTTAATGGGGTGATGGGTGTAATTTGATGTGATGATTCCATGGGAAAGCTTTGCCGTTTCATCCCTCACCCCTTACAGTGCAAGGTTTTTTAAAAATTGCATGAGCTTTCACACCCTGGCATCTGTGCCTCAACCAAACTTATTACTGAACATTTCATCTGGCAAAATGTCAAATGAGACTATCAAGCTTGGGCTCAGGCCTGCCTTCCCTGCCAATGCAACAAAATTACCTCCCACATCTCTCCCCCATCGGGCTCTTTCCCCATTCCTGTGGGTAGATTTCAAGGTATCCACCTCAATGCTCCTCTTCCTCTGGCTAGATAGTTCACGACCTAGGTCATGAAGGTGGTGCATTGAAACACCACCTTCATGACCTACGTCATAAACTACCTTTCCCTTCTGTTCCCATCCTTTCTTCTTCCCTTCTCTCCCACCTGTTGAAGGAACTATGTTCCGAAAGCTCGTCCTTTTTGTCCCCTTTTTTCTGTTTCTTCATTTGTGTTACTATCGGCGGTACAGCACAAAGGTAAGTACTGGCCAGCCATTCTATCTTGTTTCAAGGTATAAAATAAAGATTTTTGACTTACCTAAAGTACAGGCTCGTCGACAGAAACATAAAACACACACAAAAACACACAAACATTCGAGCTTTCGCCTCCACTGGTAGCTTCTTCGGGAAAAAGAGGAAGGAAGGAGAGGAGAAAGGGAAGGATACAGGTTTTAAGGAAGTGGAAAAGGAGTCATTCCAATCCCAGGAGTGGAAGGACTTACCTTAGTGGACAAAAAGGAAGGTAAACAAATAAACACACACTCACACATATCCAGATGCAAACACACCTAGGCAGACATTTGTAGAAACCAAAGAAGTTGGACAGAGATACCACTTCCGGCAGAGGCTCTGTCCACAGAACCGAGGCAAAGATGTTAAAGATGGTGGGCGGGAATTAGAATTTAGTGGAGGTTGAGACCAGGTGGGCAACGGGAAGAGAGAATGTGTTGAAGGGCAAGTTCCCATCTCCGGAGTTCTGAAAGATTGGTGTTGGTGGGAAGTATCCAGATAACCCAGACGGTGTAACACTGTGCCAAGATGTGCAGGCCATGCACCAAGGCATGTTTAGCCACAGGGTGAACCTCATTACCAACAAACACTGTCTGCCTGTGAACGTTCATGCAAATGGACAGTTTGTTGCTGGTCATTCCCACATAGAACGCTTCACAGTGCAGGCATGTCAGTTGGTAAATCACGTGGGTGCTATCGCAAGTGGCTCTGCCCTTGATCGTGTACATCTTCTGGGTTACTGGACTGGAGTAAGTGGTGGTGGAAGGTTGCATAGGGCAAGTTTTACAATGGGGGCGGTTACAAGGGTAGGAACCAAAGGGTAGGGAAGGTGGTTTGGGGATTTCATATGGATGGACTAGGACATGACTCAAGTATAACCTTGCCTGGAACAGTTCCGTCCTCCATCACAGCTAGACCCTCCCACTCTTCCTCAAAATCACCCTCTTCAAACCTTCCATGAATTTCTTACATCCAACCTTGCCTTTCAGTCTTTCCTAAAAAACCTTAATCCTACTCCCAACATTACTACAGCTGAATCCCGAGCCATCCGTAATCTGAAAGCTGACTGTTCCATCGTCATTCTTCCAGCCGACAAGGGATCCACAACCGTGGTACTTGATCGGCGGGAGTATGTGGCTGAGGGACTGCGTCAGCTTTCAGACAATACTACCTACAAAGTTTGTCAACACAATCCTATCCCTGATGTCCAGGCAGAGCTTCAAGGAATCCTCAAAACCTTAGGCCCCCTACAAAACCTTTCACCTGACTCCATTAACCTCATGATCTCACCGACACCCCGCACCCCCACCGTCTACCTACTCCCCAAGATCCACAAACCCAATCATCCCGGCCGCCCCATTGTGGCCGGTTACCAAGCCCCTACTGAACGAATCTCTGCCTACATAGACCAACACCTTCAACCCATCATGTGCAGTCTCCCATCCTTCATCAAAAACACCATCCACTTCCTTGATCGCCTGAAATCCTTGCCTAGGCAGTTACCTCCAGAAACCATCCTTGTAAACATTGATGCCACTTCCTTGTACACTGTTATCCCACATGCCCAGGGCCTCGCTGCGATGGAGTATTTCCTTTCACGCCGACCACCCAATTCCCTACCTAAAACCACTTTCCTTAATAGCCTAGCCAGCTTCATCCTAACCCACAACTTCTTCACTTTTGAGGGCCAGACATACCAACAACTAAAGGGAATAGCCATGGGGAAAAGGATGGCCCCCTTGTACGCAAAATTATTTATGGGACGCTTAGAGGAAGCCTTCCTGGACACCCAAGCCTGTCAACCCAAAGTTTGGTATAGATTCATTGATGACATCTTCATGATCTGGACTCACAGTGATGAAGAACTCCAGAATTTCCTCTCCAACCTCAACTCCTTGGGTCCCATCAAATTCACCTGGTCCTATTCAAAATCCCATGCCACTTTCCTCGATGTCGACCTCCATCTATCCAATGGCCAACTACACACATCCGTCCACATCAAACCTACCAATAAACAACAGTACCTGCCTTATGACAGCTGCTATCCATTCCACATCAAACGTTCCCTTCCCTGCAGCTTAGGTCTTCGTGGCAAACGAGTCTGCTCCAGTCCCAAATCCCTGAACCAATACACCAATAACAGCTTTCACATCTCGCGTCTATCCTCCTGATCTGGTACAGAAGCAAATTTTCAGAGCCACTTCCTCATCCCCCCAAATTCAGAACCTTCCACAGAAGAACCCCAGAAGTGCCCCTCTCGTCACCGGATACTTTAGGGGACTGGAGCGGACTCTGAATGTGGCTCTCCAGCAAGGATACGACTTCCTAAAATCCTGCCCCGAAATGAGATCCATCCTTCATGACATCCTTCCCACTCCACCGAGAGTGTCTTTCCGCTGCCCACCTAACCTCCGTAACCTTCTAGTCCATCCATATGAAATCCCCAAACCACCTTCCCTACCCTCTGGCTCCTACCCTTGTAACCGCCCCCGTTGTAAAACCTGCCCTATGCACCCTTCCACCACCACTTACTCCAGTTCAGTGACCCGGAAGGTGTACACGGTCAAGGGCAGAGCAACTTGCGATAGCACCCACGTGAATTACCAACTGACATGCCTGCACTGTGAAGCATTCTATGTGGGAATGACCAGCAACAAACAGTCCATTCGCATGAATGTTTACAGGCAGACAGTGTTTATTGGTAATGAGGATCACCCTGTGGCTAAACATGCCTTGGTGCATGGTCTGCACATCTTGGCACAGTGTTACACCGTCCGGGTTATCTGGATACTTCCCACCAACACCAATCTTTCAGAACTCCGGAGATGGAAACTTGCCCTTCAACACATTCTCTCTTCCCGTTGCCCACCTGGTCTCAACCTCCGCTAAATTCTAATTCCCGCCCACCATCTTTAACATCTTTGCCTCGGTTCTGTGGACAGAGCCTCTGCCAGAAGTGGTATCTCTGTCCAACTTCTTTGGTTTCTACAAATGTCTGCCTAGGTGTGTTTGCATGTGGATATGTGTGAGTGTGTGTGTATTTGTTTACCTTCCTTTTTGTCCCCTAAGGTAAGTCCTTCCACTCCTGGGATTGGAATGGCTCCTTTTCCACTTCCTTAAAACCCATATCCTTCCCTTTCTCCTCTCCTTCCTTCCTCTTTTTTCCGAAGAAGCTACCAGTGGAGGCGAAAGCTCGAATGTTTGTGTGTGTAATATATAACAGATGACTTACCAAAAGGACCGGCTCATCGATAGAAACAAATAAAATAAATAAAATCACACACAAACACACATACAAGCTTTCGCAGCCTAGCTGCTTCGTCAGGCAGAAGGGAAGGAGAGGGAAAAGGAAATGATGAGGGTTTCAAGGGAGTGGATAAGGAGTCATTCCAATCCCGGGACAGGAAAGACTTACCTTGGGGGGAAAAAAAGATATATATGGTCTAACTTCTAACTTCTTTGCTTTCTACAGTTCTACAGTGTGTCTGCCTAAGTGTACTTGCGTCTGTGTAAATGTGTGGGCGTGTGTGTTTTTGTTTACCCTCTTTTTTTCCCCACAAGGTAAGTCTTTCCTGTCCCGGGATTGGAATGACTCCTTATCCACTCCCTTGAAACCCTCATCATTTCCTCTTCCCTCTCCTTCCCTTCTGCCTGACGAAGCAGCTAGGCTGTGAAAGCTTGTATGTGTGTTTGTGTGTGATTTTATTTATTTTATTTGTTTCTATCGATGAGCCGGTCCCTTTGGTAAGTCATCTGTTTTCTATTTTTATTTACGTAAAAAGTAGATGAAGTACTTACCAGGCGAAGGGGCACAGGCAGTAATAGCAACAAATAAACACACAGACACACACACACACACACACAAAAATGCTAGCTTTCGCAGCCTAGCTGCTTCATCAGGCAGAAGGGAGAGGAAAAAGGAAATGATGAGGGTTTTAAGGAAGGGGGTAAGGGGCCATTCCAATGCCGGGACAGGAAAGACTTACCTTGGGGGAAAAATGGAGGGTAAATAAATGCACACACACCCACACATTTACACAGACACAACTAGACAACAGACACAGACAATCTTTAAGATAAAATTGTTTTTACAGAGTTGATTATGGCTATCTCCACCACAAGGTAAAAAAAAAAAAAAAAAAAAAAAAAAAAAAAAAAAAAAATCTTATATTAACACAAAGAGTGCATGCACTATTCAAAATCTCTGGAAGGTACTGTTCCTAGTGGCAGCAATCTTCTTCGCAACAATGCTTTGTTGCACACTGTAGCAAAATCAAAGCAACAACTAGCCAAGCATCATTGGGAATTACTGGTTTTCCACCACACAGCCTGACCTGGCATCATCAGATTCTTAACTGTTTCAAAACAGTAGGAATTTCTCAGTGGAAAGCACTTGGAAAATAATATCATGTTGAAAGACAGTTACTAATTGGTTCAAAGGTCAGGCAGCAAAATTCTTTGATGCTGGGATCCAAATGTTACTGCCACAACTTAACTTCATGGTGACTGAGTTCAAAATTGAACAAATGTGCATATGTAGTTAAACACTGTAATGAAGGTAGTTTGGAACTCACTAAAAAGACGTCCATTGAACCATGACAGGCACATAAAAAAAGACACTCATGCACATTAAAGGCCACTGCTAAACTGTAGCCAAAAAGATTAGATTAGTAGTTCGTTCCATAGATCCATGGTGAGAAGATGCTTGTGAAAGTGTGTAATGTAACATCATGAGCCACGGTCTACTGAAGTTAAGGATACCTTTTTTCTATAGTGAAGCTCAGGATACCAGTTTTCTTCCTTTCTACCTTATATCAACCACATTGTTTCTACATCTAAGAATCCCTTTCCTTTTATTCCCTTTTTCAAATTCCAAAATTCCAATCTTTTGTGTGTGGCAAGCAGCACACACAAGATCTGGAGGGGTGTGTGTGTGTGTGTGTGTAATGTAACAACATAAGCCACAGTCTACTGAAGTACAGGATACCTTTTTTCCTATAGTGAAGCTCAGGAGACCAGCTTTCTTTCTTTCTACCTTATATCAACCACATTGTTTCTACCTTTAAGAATCCCTTTCCTTTTATTCCCTTTATTAAATTCCAATAAAGTTCATAGTATTTATGGCCTGACCAGATTTCAGTACATCTAGTAAATTAAACAATTATTCACGATTGTTTGTTAAACATTATTTACAAATTTTAAGTAACAATTAGTATGTTCTAGAAGTTCGATTATTTAATACAACCCTATTATTAAATAATGCTGTAATTTATCAATTTCTTGTAACATAAAACTATGTTGTCTTGTGGTTTCTATCCAGTTAAAGATCTAGTATTGATTTTATAGTTTAAATTTCATGAAACTATTGTAGTTTGAAAAATTTAATTATATACCAACAATTACAAGTCATTGTTATGACAAATGTTAATTGTCATTAACTTTATATAAGTCAGACGAAGAGATGGTTTGGGTGGGTTTTTGTTGAGGAGTTCTGGTGCTGAAGTTGTTGTACATTATGAATCTGTGACAGAAATAAAAATTCTTCAAAGTGAACTCGTGTCTAAGTTTCAAATTAAATATCATCATAAATTCATATATATAACAGTAGCCCAGATTAAATGGGGATCATCATAAGTGGAACATGTCAATTTTTTGCAAGCAGATAATGTAATAATACTAATAGTATGAAAACAGACACATTCTCATTTGGTTCCATTCAAAAATTGGTCAGTGGAGTAGGTGGTGGGTGGAGGATTCAGATGCCCCAAGTTGTGAAATCAAGCATATGCTCTACTGCATGTTGTGCCACAAGATGGTCTACCTTGCTTTAGGTGACAGTTTGGTGGTGGTCACACATTCTAATGGACGGCTAGTTAGTGGGCATGCACAACACTGAAGCTGTGCAGTGATTGCAGTACAATTGGTGAATTACATGGCTGCTTTCACAGGTGGTCTGGCCTCTGATTGGATAGGACAAGCTAGTGACAGGACTGGAATAGAAAGTGCTGAATCAGTGGATTGGACAGGTCTTGCAGTGGGGTCTTCCACAGGGACATTATCCCTGTGGCAGTGGAGTGGATTTCGGGGTGGCATAGGGATGGACTAGGATGTTATGGAGGCTGTGAGGGCAATGGAACACCACTTTAGGAGGGATGGCAATGATCTTGGCAGGATGTCTCTCATTTCTCAGCATGAGGACAGAAAATCAAAACCTTGGTGAAGTTTAGTTTTTCAAGTCCACAGTAATATTGCAGTGACAAGGGTAGTGCATTTTTTGGATGATTACTGATGGTACAGAGAGGATTTTTGTTGTGTAGGGATACAGCACAGGGGATCTGTTTGCAGATTAGGTATGTGGGGTAGTTACTGTGAAGGCCTTTGTGAGTCCTTTGGCCTACTGAAAAAGGGCGTTGACACTGCAGATATGCTGTTTGTGGATGGCCAGACTGTAAGGGAGTTATTTTTTTGATGCGGAAAGGATGGCATCTGTAAAAGTGTAGGTATTGTTGATAGTTTAATACAGACAGAAGTGTCGATGGAGCCATCAGTGAGGTGGAGGTTGACATGCATGAATGTGACATGGTGGGTTGAGGAAGACCAGGTGAAGTGGATGCGGAAGGAGTTGAGGTTTGGAAGGAAGGAGGTTAAGGTGTCCTGGCCATGAGTACAGATCATAAAAATATCATCAATAAACCTGAACCAGGCCAGAGGTTTGGAATGCTACAAAGGATTCCTCCAGATGGCCCATAAACAGTTTGGCATATGAGAGTGCCATATGGATGCCCATGGCTATGCCACAGATTTAATGGTAAACTTTCCTCTCAAAGGAAAAGTAGTTGTTTGTTAGGATAAAGTTGGTGAGGGTTACTAGGAATGAGGCATCAGGCTTGAAATCAGAGGGACACTGGGAGAGGTAGTGTTCAAGAGCAGCAAGGCCATGGGCATGTGGAATGTTGGTGTCTAGGGAGATGGCATTGACTGTGTGTGACAAGGAAGGATCCAGGAGGTAAAGGGGTGGGGATGGTGAAAAGTTGGTGAAGGGAGTGGTTGGTATTCTTGATATGGAAGGATAGGTTTTGTGCAATTGGTTGACATATTAAGTATTTTATTATTCATTTATTATAAACTCTGACCATAACGTATTGGTCATGAATTGTACATTGAAACTAAAAAAAAAAAAACTGCAGAAAGGTAGGAAAATAAGGAGGTGGGAACTGGATAAACTGAAGGAACCTGAAGTGTTTAAGAATTTCAGAGGGAGCTTTAGGCAACAATTGACAGAGACGGTGGAAAATAAAACAGTAGAGGAGGAATGGGTACCACTGAGAGACAAAATAGTGAAGGCAGCAGAGGACAAAATAGGTAGGAAGGCAAGACCTACAAAAAATCCTTGGATATCACACGGCATACTAAATTTAGTCGGTGAAAGGAAAAAATACAAAAATGCAGTAACTGAAACAGGCAAAATGGAGTACAGACGACTAAGAAATGAGATTGACACGAAGTGCAAAATGGCTAAGCAGGAGTGGCTAGAAGGCAAATGCAAGGATGTAGAAGAATGTATAAATAGGGGAAAAATAGATACAGCCTACAGGAAAATAAAAGAAACATTTGGAGATAAGAAAAGCAGCTCTATGAATATCAAGGACACTGATGGAAAACCAGTTCTCAGCAAAGAAGGGAAAGCTGAAAGGAGAAAGAGTATATAGAGGGGCTCTACAAAGGAAATGAACTTCGAGACAATATTGTAGGAAGGGAAGAGGATGTAGATGAAGATGAAATAGGAGATACTGTACTGAGAGAAGAATTTGAGAGAGCCCTGAAAGACCTAAGTCGAAACAAAGCCCCTGGAGTAGATGATATTCCCTCAGAGCTACTGAAGTCTCTGGGAGAACCAGCCATGACAAAATTGTGCCACCTGGTGTGTAAGATGTATGAGACAGGTGAAGTACCCTCAGACTTTAAGAAAAATGTTATAATCCCCATCCCTAAGAAAGCAGGTGCAGTCGAGTGTGAAAACTACAGAACCATCAGTTTAATAAGTCATGGCTGCAAAATATTAACGCGAATTATATACAGAAGGATGGAAAAGCTTGTAGAAGCCGACCTCGGGGAAGATCAGTTTGGGTTCAGGAGAAATGTAGCAACACGGGAGGCAATACTCACTTTACGGCTTATCCTAGAAGATAGATTAAGAAAAGGCAAACCTACATTTCTAGCTTTTGTAGATTTGGAAAAGGCTTTTGACAATGTTGATTGGAATAAACTCTTTCAAGTTCTGAAGCAAGCAGGAGTAAAATATAGGGAACGTAAGGTTATTTACAACTTGTACAAAAATCAGACAGCGGTTGTCAGAGTTGAAGGGCATGAAAGGGGTGCAGTGGTTGGAAAGGGAGTAAGACAGGGTTGTAGTCTTTCTCCATTGTTGTTCAATTTGTACATTGAGCAAGCTATAAAGGAAATGGAGTACAGACGACTAAGAAATGAGATTGAAAGGAAGTGCAAAATGGCTAAGCAGGAGTGGCTAGAAGGCAAATACAAGGATGTAGAAGAATTTATAAGTAGGGGGAAAATAGATACACCCTACAGGAAAATAAAAGAGATATTTGGAGATAAGAAAAACAGCTCTATGAATATCAAGAACACAGATGGAAAACCAGTTCTCAGCGAAGAAGGGAAAGCTGAAAGGTGGAAAGAGTATATAGAGAGGTTCTACAAAGTAAATGAACTTGGAGGCAATATTGTAGGCAGGGGAGAAGAAATGGATGAGGATGAAGTAGGAGATACTATACTGAGAGATGAATTTGACAGAGCACTGCAACATCTAAGTCGAAACAAGGCCCCTGGAGTAGATGAAATTCCCTCAGAGCTACTGAAGTCTCTGGGAGAACCAGCCATGAAAAAATTGTTTCACCTGTTGTGTAAGATGTATGAGACAGGCGAAACACCCTCAGACTTTAAGAAAAATGTTATAATTCCCTTTCCAAGGAAAGCAGGTGCAGACAGGTGTGAAAACTACAGAACCATCAGTTATTAAGTCATGGTTGCAAAATATTAACACGAATTATTTACAGAAGGATGGAAAAGCTGGTAGAAGCCAATCTCAGGGAAGATCAGTTTTGATTCAGGAGAAATGTAGGAACACTGGAGGCAATAGTCACTATACGACTTATCCTAGAAGATAGATTAAGGAAAGGGAAACCTACATTTCTAGCTTTTGTAGATTTGGAGAAGGCTTTTGACAATGTTGATTGGAATAAACTCTTTCAAGTTCTGAAGCAAGCAGGAGTTAAATATAGGGAGCGTAGGATTATTTACAACTTGTACAAAAACCAGACAGTAGTTGTCAGAGTTGAAGGGCATTAAAGGGATGCAGTGGTTGGGAAGGAAGTAAGACAGGGTTGTAGCCTTTCTCCAATGTTATTCAATTTGTACATTGAGCAAGCTATAAAAAAAGCAAGGAGAAATTTGGAGAAGGAATTAAAGTTCAGGGTGAAGAATTAAAACATTGTGTTTTGCCCACGACATAGTAATTCTGACAGAGACAGCAAAGGATCTGGAAGAGCAGTTGAACGGAATGGACAGTGTGCTCAAAGGTGCATATAAGATGAACTTTAACAAGAGCAAAACAAGGGTAATGGAGTCAGTCTTAGAAAATCAGGCAATGCTGAAGGAATATAGAAGGTAGATGAGTTTTGTTACCTGGGCAGTAAAATAACAAATGATGGTACAGAGGATATAAAATGCAGAATATAGATTTAAGCCTAAGGAAGTCCTTTCTGAAGGCATTTGTGTGGAGTGTTGCCTTGTATGGGAGTAAAACGTGGACGATAAACAGTGAGGACAGGAAGAGGATAGAGGCTTTTGAAATGTGGTGCTACAGAAGAATGCTGAAGATTACGTGGGTGGATCACGTAACTAATGAGGAGGTACTGAACAGTATTGGGGAGAAAAGGAATTTCTGGCATACCTTAAGTAAAAGAAGGGATTGATTGGTAGGACACATTCTTAGACATCAAGGAATCGTGAATTTAGAATTGGAGGGAAGTGTGTGGGGCAAGAACTGCAGAGGAAGACCGAGAGATGGATATTGTAAGAAGATTCAGACAGATGTAGGTTGCCGTTCTTATGTAGAGATGAAGAGGCTTGCTCAGGATAGGGTATTGTGGAGAGCTGCATCAAACCAATCTCCAGACTGAAGACCACAACAACAACATTGATCAAATGTTAGCATCAACAATTACTGATTTCCATTTTGCTCATTCAAATAAAATATACAATATGATGAGAAAAAGAAAATATCCCATCAATGATAATTATGTCAAGAATGATAATAAAAATAGGAAGTGCCCCATTTCACTTCTGATTATCAGAAGTAATATCATGAACAAGATGAATAAGGTTCTTAATTTTAATAACCTGACAAAAGATTGCCCCAATATCAATGTTATCTTATTGTATAAAAATAGGAAATTTCACCCTTATAGTAATTATACTATGAATTATTATTGGAGCAATAGGATGATTACATCAAACATCATTATGAAAAATTATAGCATATTTATCAATTAGACATATAGGATGAATAATCAGAGCAATAATCATTAGATAAAGTATATAAGAACCATACTTTTACATTTACCCCACATTAAATACAATTATAGTTTTAATATTCAGATAATAAATTTATCCTTCATAAAACAAACAAATCTAATAGGAAATATAATAACAGAAGTCAAGTTCATAATAATAACATCACATCTATCATTATGAGGTCTTTCACAAATACTAGGATTTCTACCAAAATGAATTATTATTCAAATAATTATTAACAACAAAATAAGAGTTATAAAATTTTTATAGTTATATTTACTACCATTACATTGTATTAATATATACAAATTGGATTTTTGGTAATTATTCTATCACATACTAAAAATTCATGATTAACACCAATTAAGCCAAAAAATCAAGAATAATATTACCCATTATAGCAACAATCTCAACACTTGGATTAATTTGTACATCAAACCAGCCACACTTGTCCAGGATTATTTGGTTCCTGGGTTTTTGGGATCATGTAGAAGATCTGGTTTGCAAACAGCTCACCCATTCCATATCCCTATACACCCCAAATCCTCCCTCTACCACCAGTAATCATCCACAAAAGTGCACTCCCCTTGTCACTCAGTATTACCCTAAACTGCATCCTTCGCCAATGTTCTAATTTTCTGTCCTCATGCTCAGAAACGAGAAACATATGGCCAAAGATTCTTCACACCCCTGCTAAAGTGGTGTTCCATTGCCCTCCCAGCCTCCAAAACATCCTAATCCATACCTATGCCACCCTGAAACCCAAGCCACTGATGCAGGGATCATGTCCCTGAGGCATACCCCACTGAAAGACCTGTCCAATCCACCCATCAAGCACTTCGTATTACAGTCCTGCCGCAGGATTATGCTACCCTATCAGAGGGTGGGCCACTTATGAAAGGATCCATGTAATTTACCAACTGCGTTGCAATCACTGCACATCTTTCTATATTGGCATGCCCACTATCCAGCCATCCATTAGTATGAATGGCCACTGCCAAACTGTAGCCAAAAACAAGGTAGACCACCTTGTGGCACAACATACAGCAGAGCACATGCTTGGTTTCAATGGCTGCTTAACAACTCCAGCCATTTGGATCCTCCCACTAGATTTTCTGTACTGCACAGATGGGAGTTATCCTTAAACTACAGTCTTAGATTGTGAAATGTCCAGTTTGTGTGTGTGTGTGTGTGTGTGTGTGTGTGTGTGTGTGTGTGTGTGCATGGACACATATGTATTTGTTTTATTTTGTTCTGGTTTCCTCACCTTACCCACCGCCCCACTCTCTTCCTAACCTGGTCTGTACAGCCGTGCTGTATTCATCCCCACCACCGTGAAGCAACCTTCCAGTCCTCCTCACCTCCCCTCCCTTGTATCCTCACCACAGAAAGTTATTTGGATTATACTGGCCGGAAGTGACTGTGAAGTGTGATTCCGTGAATGTTCTTTATTCCGAAGAAGGCTATGGCTGATAGCTTAAGTGTTTTGTGTATGTGTGTGTCTTTTTTACGTGCCTGTCATAACTCAAATATTACATCTTTGTGGTGAGTTGTAAACTGTCCTTATTATATTGGTTAATGTATGAAATTTATTTTAAAAGATTATAATTTTTAGTATATTATTATGACTTACCTCTATGACAAGTCTTTCTGTTTGCAGAAACTGGACCAGTTGCACTCGGTTGGCATTATAAGTCAGAATAGCATGTGCATCATTAACAGCAAAGTTTTCTGTTGATGGTATGTCCATGCTCTTTGTCTTTACAAAAATGAAATTTGGAATTCTATAATTCAGGAAAAGTTTGTTGAAGCTGCAAAAATAATTCAGTCATCAATTATATAAAGTAACAGTAGCTTCAGTATTAATAGACAAAATGTTGTGTGCAGGAACATTTTTAATGTTACATTAAGGAAAGCATACACTATAGCTCAGAATCAATTCTTCCTTCAAAAGAAGAGTTATAAAAGAAGGTTCAAGAAATTAGGAGGAAAAGAGAGAGTAATTGGGTTTAGGCAAATGAAATGCCAATTGACTTTGGTAACACCGAACTTTCTGCCAGCTGCACTGTTATTTGTCACCTCCGTATCACCAACCACCATTAATTTGAAATTGGAGTCATATTCACGAACCAATTGAAAACTGTGAACAGAAAGATGCATGTTTCTCAACTGAATTCATTATAGATTTTGCATAGTACTGATAAAATTTTCTTTGTGGAGTTTAGGAAGGCCATACAAAGAAAATTTTCCTATAAGCCCTGTAGTACCTCCTTTTCAGCCCCATGTTACAAATTAGCCAAAGAACTAAATGACCTTATCAAAACCAAAACCAACTTTAAACAAAACCAAGGTATTCTGAACTCAATTGATCTAGTGAACAAGTTAAAAGACTTCCCTATTCCCCCTAGTGCCAAGCTAATTTCTTTTGATGCCAGCAACTTATTCACTACTATACCAGTTGGTGAGAGCCTAAACATCGTCACAGACTTACTGGATAAATCAGGAGTAAATCCACTTGTCACAAATGGCATAAGGTTAGCCACACATACACTACACATTATTTTCATTTCAATACTTGCAGAAATATTCACGGACAATTTTGAGAATCAGTTCTTAGAAAGCAACCCACTCTCTTCCAAGGTAGGATACTGGTTTATATATGTTGATGGTGTGTTGTGTTTGTCAACAGGAACTACCACACAGCTTCAAACAGCTTCACAGACACTGTAATACCTACCCTATCACAACATCCAGTTACTCACAAACATGCAGCAGTTCATTCCATTATCCATCGCTTATTATCTATCCTCATGAGTAAAGAAAGCATCCAAATTGAATTAAATACCGTCAGACAAATAGCTTCAAATAATGGCTATCCCCCTACCTTGGTAGATTCTATACTGCACAAAAAACAGTCACAACATGTATCTTCCCTTCTTTACCCTGTTATTAACACCCCAACATCTCAAGACCATAGTAAATGGTGCACAATACCATATTTAGGAAAGATTTCTGTAAATGTGGCCAAGAAACTCAAATCCAGAAATTTCAAAACATCATTATATACACACAATACCATTGCTCACTTTCTACCCAATGGTAAAGAAAACCCTTTAGCCTTGAAAAGAGTGGAGTATACAAGATTACTTGCAACTGTGGCAAATTCTATGGATAGTCAGGCAGAGCAATTTGTACTAGACTAAAGGAACACCACAGAAGTTGGAAACTTAGGCAAGGAAATTCTACATTTGCAGACCACCTGCTAAAATAAGGCCACAGTTATAATGTAACACATTAAGTCCTACATCATGTACAAAAAGGAAGGAAAACGAACTTCTTTGAAATAATGGAAATTAACAGACATATGTACACCTCCCAAAACCTGGACTGAATGATCAGACACAATTTCCATATTCACCACTTCTGTCTGAAGATCCTAATCATAACCCTGTGCAGACAATGTAAACTATAATCTCCTACCAACTTGTCTCATACCTCTACTACTGTTTCATAGCCATGTTAAAAAGCCTTGTGTAATCAGAACTGTTTGTCTGCTTACCAGATATAAATTGTAATGCCTTATTTTACTAGTTATAAAATTGTGTAATCACAACTGTTTTGGCTGATTGTGAGATATAAAATTTAATGTCTCATTTTACTAGTAACCGTAGTTTAATTTACCCGTTAAAAAATTTTAACATATATTTACAGATGCTTCACTCAACTTTCCCACATGCTTCCATTTTTTTGGTGAAGTTTAATTTAACCAGGTAAAATTTTAACATATATTCACAACGCTTCCATGTTTCTAGACATTAGACCTGTTTAAGGTAAGATACATTTTGATCAATATTTTGCAGCCAATTTCTATTGTTTCACTTTATATTCCATAGGATAATGTCATAATCTATTATATTGTCACATATTTTATCAATGTCAGTATGTTACACCACAACTTGAATTGTAATAATTTTCCACAGGTTAGTTGTAAACCAAAACACTAGTCTCCTTTGAAAGTTATATATCTAGCAAGTTAAGTTCTATGAAACATAAACTTGTAATGTTTACCTGATGATGGCGTAACAGCCAAAAACTGGTTTGTAAACCAAGAACAGGCACCACTTCTGATCCTGCAGTTATTAGCTATTCATATACACGGATTATATGACATTAACTCCGAATGGGTAAAGTTGAAAATGTGTACCCAGCTGGGCTTTGAACCCGGGTCTCGTGCTTTCTAGGCAGTTGCGCTGACACCTACACCATAGGGGACACAGCTATCACCATAACTGCACGGAATTACTCAAGTATGCCTCCTGTCAGATACAAATCCTGAACTTTACCGCTGCAGAAAGAACAGACACCATATATCTATTTATGTCATCAATGTAGAGGTGGAACAATAGAGGTCCTAAGACAGAACCTTGTGGCACTCCATACTTTATTGATGATTTATTAGAGATTCTCTGTAACAACACTTTATTCACCAATAGTGAAATAGTCTAGACACAGACTGAATCAAAATTATGACGGCGAACGAGAGGCTGCTCGCCCAAAAATAACCATAAAGATAAAATGATTTGTGCAAAGTCAATTATAACTGTTGTCGCCACACAGCCCCCCTACCCCACAGTATGGAGTACTTGTGTTGAGGTGACGGTGGGGGAGGGGGAGGGGGGCAACAGCCAGCAGTGGTTGTGTGTGTGGAATGCGAGTGATAGACAACACAACAGAGTTGTCTGACAGAGGTGATGATCCATGGAAGTGGCGAGCAGTGGGGCCACAAATCTAGAAGTCTCTAAGACAAGGGAGGGGCCAAATCCCATACACCAGTTGGCGTGAGGCTGAAGGTTGTGCAGACAGGAGGGGAAGTGTCACTCTAACCACTCCCTAGAGAAGCAGGAAGGCTCGTGCAGCATCCAAATTAAAAGAAGTAGGAGGGGAGAAACATTTCAATAATTTGTACCCACATTGCTGGGGAAGGGGGAAGTGCTGACAGCTGAACACAGGACGAAAACAGAACCTTCATGCGAAAGAGTCACAATGTCGGTAGAGAGTTTCGGAGGGATAGAAACCTTGAATTCCAGGACAGAAACATCAGGAAAGGTTGAATGCGGAAGCCACGGAAGGAGGAAGCGGGAGAGTGTGGAGAGACCTCGAACGAAAAGGAACGGGAGGGGGAAGGAGGAGCTGGAGAGGCAACCTAAGCATTATCCATCTAGAACATTATGAGGGGAGGAGTGCCCTCGACTGGAGGTGACCAGGAGAGCTATTGATGAGTAAGGTGTACATGTTGGGGGAGCACTTGAGCACCTAATTAGGGCCCAAGTAATGAGGGCTAAGTGGAGGATGGACCGTGTCATCCCTTAGCATGACAAACCCACAAAATTCCAAGCTCTTGGGTGCGCAATGACCTGGGGAGGGGAGGTGGGGGGGGGGGAGTGACTGGAGGGAGGTCGAGAGCAGATCCTCACCTATTGCTGGCACACCCGGTCTACCAGGGTGGGGAGTCAGAGGAGTGAAGAACGGGAGACAGGGAGATGAGTTTTCCAGGTCAAAGTAAAGATTGTCCGTAGACAAATTGAACTATAGTGCCACAGAGGTCCTCTTTGTAGGTCACTCATAAGCCAAACAAAACAAGGGGAAGTGCCTCTGTCTATAGAGAGTTGTGGCACCGGCGAGAAGTTTTTCGGATCCTAGGCCACTAGACCATCGCTCTACCAGCCAGTTGCTTTGGGTGTGGTAGGTGGTAGTGTATTTGATGCTGCATCGGTGGCAAAGGTTCGAAAAGAGTGGATTCGAACTGGCAGCCTTTGTCTGTGGTGATGACCAAGGGGCATCTGAACAAAGAAAGCCAAGAATGAAGAAAGGCTTTAGCCACTGTCTCTGCCATGATGGTGGTAGGAGGGGTGACCTCAGCCCAGTGGGTTGTCCAGTCGATAATCAACAAGACATAACACAAACCATCCTCAGAGGAAGAGGAGCATTGAGGTCAATGTGGACATGTTGAAATCTGCCTGCAGGAATGGGGAAAGAGCCCAAAGGGGGAGGGGAGTGGGAGGTGATTGTGCTGCATTGGCAATGAAGAGGCAGGACTGAGCCCAAGCTCGACAGTATTACTTGACGTCTCACACCAGATGAAACATTCAGTGACAAGTCTGGTTTAGGCACAGACGCCAGGGTGCGAGAGCTCATAAAATTTTTGCAAAAAAATTATCCTGTAAAGGGCGAATGATGAAGGGATGAAGCTTGCCCGTGGAATCATCACACCAAATTTCGCCTTTCACCCCAGGAAAAGAGGTGTGAATGGGGTGGAGAGAGGAGGAATGAGCAGAAACTAGTTGCATGATCTTGTCATCAACTGACTGGAGAATGGCAAGGTTAGAGAGGAAGGACACAGCATCGACTCAGGAGAGGAATTTGGCTACAATGTTATCAGCACCCTTGATGTACCTGACATTGGTGGAGAACTAGGAGATGAAATCTAGGTATCGGAAGCATCTAGGAGAAGAATCTGTCAGCGGGTTTTGTATTATGGTGGCCAAAGGTTTGTGATCAGTCAGGACAAGGAAAGGACGGCACTCAATCTCGGAGTGGAAGTGCTTAATGGCCTCAAAAATGGCAAGGAGTTCATGGTAGAAGGCTGAGTACTTCCTCTGGGCATGATTTAATTTTTTTGAGAAAAACTGGAGAGGAGAGATACTGCCATCTAGAGATTGCCTGAGAACGACACCAATGGTAGTGTCACTGCCATCGGTTGTGATAAAGATGTCAGCCGCAGCGTGAGGATGAGCGATAGTAATAGCATTTGATAAGAGGCGTTTAAGGGAAGAGAAAGCCTTAGACATTGCAGGAGTCCAAGAGACAAGGCGAGTGCCCAAGGTGTTCTAGGCCTGCCAGCACATTAGTAAGGAAGGCTTGAATGTCAGCAGTACTGGGCAAGTGCTGACGATAATAATTAATAGTGCCTGATAACTGCATCAATGCTTTGAATGTAGAGGGGCATAGTAATTCCTTGTGGCAATGATATTTTTGGAGGGGAGGAGGGGTGGGAGAATGCAATCAGCCCAGTGGATCATCTGATCGACAGTCAATAAGCCAGAGGAAGAGGGTCAAAGAGAACGACCTATTGTCCCATCATCAACACGGATTCATAAAGTATCATTTTTGTGAAACACAGCTTGCTCTTTACTCACATTATATGATAAGTGTTATAGACGAGGGATGTCAAATAGATTTCATATTTCTAGATTTCCGAAAGGCTTTCAACACTCTTCCTCACAAGTGTCTTCTAATCAAACTGCGTGATTATAGAATACCATCACAATTGTGCAATTGGATTCATGATTTCCTGTCATACAGGACACAGTATGTTGTAATTGATGGAACGTCATCGAGTAGAACTAAAGTGACATCTGGCATTCCCCAGGAAAGTGTTACAGGGCCCCTATTGTTTGTCATTTTTATAAATGATTTATGAGACAATCTGAGTAGCTCTCTTAGGTTGTTCGTGGAAGATGCTGTTACTTATTGGTTAGTAAAGTCACCAGAAGATCAAAAGCAATTGCAAAATGATTTAAATAAGCTATCTGCATGGTGCAAAAAATTGCAATTGACCATTAACAATGATAAATTTTATTTGTTGTGATGAGATCTATTTGCGAAATTTCTTTCACAATCTTTCTTTTCTGAATGCAAACATATTTTGTTAGCACCCACCTACATAGGAAGACATGATCATGAAAATAAAATAAGAGAAATCAGATGAAAAATGGCAAGATTTAGGTGTTCCTTTTTCCCGTAAGCTATTAGAGAATGGAACTATAGAGAAACATCATAAAAGTGGTTCAATGCACCCTCTGCCACACACTTCAATGTGGGTTGCAGAGTATTTATGAAGATGTAGATGTAGGTATAGCCAAAACAGTGTACCCAAGAAACTTAATGGAATGTAGGTGCAGTTGGTCCTTGCTGTGATTAAACTCAATCCCTGCATTGGCCAAAATGTCACAGAGAATTTGTAAATGTCTTCTGCCATCCTTGACAGAGGAAGTGAATAGTAAAATGTTATCTAAGTAAACAAAACAAAACTTTGGGGGAAGGAGAATCGCTGTGGTGAAGCATTGTCAGGTTTGCATGGCATTTTTAAGTCCAAATGGCATGAAGTGGCAGTGGTATAAACCTATCAGAGTCATGATGGTAGTCTTCTCAACATTATCCAGAATAACGGGTATCTGATGGTATGCATGTTTGCAGTTGACCACAGAAAAAATTTTAGCACCAGCGAGAGCATGATTGAAATCGACTACATTACGGATGGGATACCTGTCCATGATCATCTTAGCATTGAGCCTACAGTAGTCCCCATACATTTTCCAAGAGCCATCGCTTTTTTTACTAAGTGAATGGGGGAGGTCCAACTGACAGAAGAAGATTTAATAATGCCTGCCTCAAGTAACTCAGTGATCTGTGCTTCTATGGCCATGAATTTTTCAGTACAAATGCAGCATGGTTTGCTACACACAGGTGTGTCATCAGTGAGTCCGAGTCTGTGGACCATGCCATTAGTGAGTACAAAAATGCATTGCCAAGGGCGGGAGGCAATGGTAGGCATGGAGTCCGGTTTGTAAGATTTGGCAGATGAGGTTTCAACAGCCAGCATATGGATAGGAGAGGACAACTGACTGTCCTGGCCGGCTGTGATATCCACTGGTGCCACAGGAGGCACCACAAGTGCGAGGGCACAAGATGGCCATCAGGCTGCAGAGGAGTGCTGATCGGCAGGTGGAGTAATTGAAGTGGACACCATTGGAGCAGGCGAGGTCACCACCTGGGTGCAGGAGCAAGATATGCAGCAGTGAGCGGAATGGCTGGCAGAGTAGTTGATGTGGTGACCACCATCGTAGGTGATGGCACCATGTGTAGCACAGTGTAACATGGCAGCAGACACGAAGCAGCCGGGAGGTCAGCTGAAAGGGATGTTATGGCAGTGGCCACTGAAACATGCGGGCGCACCAATATTGCAGAAACAGAAGGAGGCTGAACCATGGCAGGCGTGCCTGTGGGAGCATGAACATCTGAAACACTGCATGACTGTGGGAAAACACTAGAGTTTGAGTCTTTAGACTGAAGAGAAGCACAACTGTTACCAGCAGAGATAAACTTGGAGTCATGTTTGCCCATAGGGTGCCGCCTGACAGGTTGTTTAGAGACAGGGGAATTTAAAGTTTCAAATCTTAGGTCACTAAGTTGAGAGTTCTGAATAGCGTGCAGAGCAGGTGCCAGAGGCAGAGTGCACATACAGTTTTGACAGCTGTGACAGTTGGCCTGGCAACCACATTTTGTTTGCACACATCTACATAGTAGCGAGGAGCAAGGTTAGGGGAACAGTCAGAAGCAAATCACACCTACACGAGGGCGTGAAAATACTAATAGCAGAGGAAACACTGATACAAACCTTGCAATCCACCTGCAGAGCAGAAAGAGGTTGTTTGGCTACAGACAGCTGTGATTCAGCATGGGCAAGATGGCATAAGATGCTTTCCCGTTCACTCTTGAGGTCAAGCACTCGCTTATGTTCGTCAAACCACTTATTCAGCAGCATTCCTCCTGCAAAATGTAGCAGATGATTTTGTCAGGAGTGTGCGTGACACGCTCGAGAATGGTCTTCTTGGCCACAAAGTAGTAGCAAGTTGTCGGAGGTGACATTACCAGATTTCAGATTAGATCAATGTGCTTGCGCAGGTGTGTGATAAGGCAGAGGTAGTGAGAAGCATCATCTAGGAAATGATGGTCAAAGATATGTTCTACTAAGGCAAACCACGTAGTTGGAGCCTCAAACAAAAATGGAGGTAGCTTGGGAAGACGTCCAGGCAGCAGAGTAGAAGGAGAATATGGTGCCTGAGGTCCTTAAGTCTGGTACTACAACGTCAAGCTGTTGATGAAGTTGTTGAGGAGGCACGACACAGAAGGCCAACACAACAGAGACACTGAATGGTGCCTATTAAACAGGCAGTTGAGTGCAAGACAGCATAAGAGAGTTACATGATGTGCCAGCCACACGAGTAGATGTGGTAGGCCAAGTGGATATGACGCTGCAGGGGTGTGTCGGGACGTCAAATGTGGCTGCACATCAAACACATTGTCCTGTCGTGACAGGTTCACTTGAGAAAGTGAGAAAACACTCGACAGAGTATGAGGGTTAAAAACACAGTCACTAAGTAAACACAGCACAGAACATTGTCTGAAAGATGAATGCACTGCACTGTCTGCAACCGAAACTACACACGCAGAAAAAGGTGTAGTACGAACTTGAGACAAAGGTCCTGAACTAAATGCAGAACTTGAAGAAGAGTGAGGAATGAGTCCACTAGCTAGATCATTAGATGCAGGCGGTGGAATATAATGCTGTGACAGCATGCCACTGTTCAAACTATGTCCAGGCACATGGGTTGCGGATGGATACACTTCTGCATGTGGTGGAGCTGTGGCAGGCCACGAATACAAATTTGAAGTATAGTACACTGAACTATCTGCAGTCGGCAGTGGTTGAGAATGTGTGCACACAAAATAGTCCTATGAAACATGAGTATAGTTCATCATTTGTGCACCGGAATGCAAGTTTGAGGTCACAAAGCCAGAGTCCATTGTGTGGCTCTGTGTATTATTGCTCCGGGTCAAATTGAACAAGTCCGGAGAAAATTGCTGAGCTGTGTGCCAAGGCTTCGAAACAAATACACTCGATAAATTGTGAGGCAGTGGTGAGTTGAACGATGGTTAAGATGCCACGGTGAAGCCCGGTGGAATTTGCACAAGCATGTTCAGTGTGGTCATAACCGTCGAATCACATACTGCCATATTTAGCGAATTAACTCAGCAAAGGCAAGAAAAATGCACTGAAACATGCACCGTAGCACAAGAAACTCAGTACAGGGTCACCAATTTGGATTTTTCACGGGGTTTGAGTCCCAGAAAACACACTTGTCTGCATAACAACGCTTTATTCACTGATAGTGCACAAGTATAGACACAGACTGAATTGAAATTATGATGACAGCCAAGAGGTGCCTCAGTGAAAGATAAAAGTAAAGATAAAATTATTTGTGCAAAGTCGATTATGGAGATCACCGTCACATACTCATACATGGCTGTTATTGTAGACATGTATTTGCTGAATCCGTGTTGATTTGGTGATAGTAATGAATTTTTTGTTATGTAGCTTAGTAATCTATTGTAGGAAACTCTCAAATATTTTGGAGAATAGCGAGTTGGGATACCGGATGATAGTTATTTACATTTTCAGTGAATTTTTTTAAACAGTGTAATTACTTTGGCTGTTATTAAGCTATTCGGAATTACTGCAGTTGATAATGGTGTATTTACAATATAAGTTAGAGGCTTTATTACATAATGAGATGACTTTTTAAAGACATAGTCTGGCACATAATCTGGTACACACGAATATTTGTTGATGAGTAACTTTATTATTTGCTTAATCTCTGTTTCTGTGACTGTTTGAAAGAACATAGATTTAACACTGGCATTTATATAATTTGGTAGTCACTTAGGTTCATCTTCATACTTGTATTTTATTAACTGATTTGCAATGTTACTAAAGTATATGTTAAACTTATCAGCTATCTCTTTTGGATCTGAGGGTCTGTTATTTTCAAATTTGTAGAGATATATCGTTTGACGATGAGTGTTCTGTTACCGTTTCTACTCTAACCTTCCAGGCAGATTTCATTTCATTTTTTACACTTGAAATGTAGTTATCAGTTTTATGTCTTTTGGCTTCTTTTATTACCTCATTGAATATTTGGTTACTTTTTTCACATACTTTCTGACTTCTGTAGTAGTATTCTTGTAAGTGAAACTTTTTTTCGGTCTACTGGGTGTTATGGTGCCTTTTGTTACCCAACATTTATTTTTCACTATCTTAATTCACCTATCTTTCATTGGAAATACTATATGCAAATAATGCAGGTATACATTGTGGAAACTGTCGAACATGTTATATACTTCAGTTTTACTGAAAACATCCTCCCACTTTTTGCTTGACAGCACAAAATTAAACACTCTTATGTTGTCATCACTGAAGTCTCTCTGCTGCTTGACAGCACAAAATTAAACACTCTTATGTTGTCATCACTGAAGTCTCTCTGCTGAATTACTTTAGTTTTTGGGCAACAATTATTGTCTCAATTTAGTTGAATAGAAAGGATCTGAGATTCATGATCACTGTAGCCCATATTTATAACACTAATTCAATAGCTTAGGTCACATAGTCTTATGAAAACTTTATCAACAGCAGTTTTACTATTTGCAGTAATACTAGTTGAAGAATTGATTGTGTGTATAAAACCAAAACTACTAATTATATTTAACATCTCATTTCTATGACTTGCATCTTATCGAAAGTCCACATTGACATCTCCAGAGATAACCACTTTCTTTCTATCACATTTTATATAGTTTAGCAGCCTTTCAAAATTGTCAATGAAACTTTCCCAATCCCCAGATCTATATATTGTTACATCCAAAATATTAACATGTGTCAAACCAACAACACTTAGCTCAAAGTCTTTGTCTCGTGCCAAGCTTTAATACTTTTCTACTACAGTAAATTTTAAATAATCTTTTACAAAAATAGCTGTTCCACCTCATTTACTATTACTTCTGCAACAATAACTAGTGAGTCTCTAACCAGGAATCACTGTTGAGATAATTTGGTCTTTTTCTAACCAGTGTTCAGTTACACACAGAATATCAATGGTTATTTCAAGATTTACTAATTCAAACTGAAGTAATTTATTTTCTAGAGATTGGACATTGTGATGCAGCAGTTTTATCACATTAGAATTCTTATTAATTTTACTGTATATCTTGTAATTTTCTTGCTTCTCAGTTTTTTGTGGGTGATTTGAATCCTTGTTTCTTACAGACCAAATCCAATCCCTGTGAAGGAGCCCCCAACACAATTAAAGAACCGATTTTGGTGCTTTTTCACAGAATATTTTGTCAGCAGCATGATTTATGTTTGCCATAAGTTCCCTTTTCCCACACAGATTTAGGTGCATACCATGTCCAGTGAAATAGTCCCTATGGTAGCTACTAATATCTAATAACTTTATGTCCACAAATTCGGCACAAAATTATTTCAGTTTATCATTTGTTTTCCTGGTTTCTGTGTTTACACATGACCACTTAGGTAGGTCATATCAGAGTGGCAGTGTGTAACAAAGCATAACGGATTTATCCCCATCTGCTTGCATTACTGAACCTACCGATACACCTGTTGCATAATAACAGATATGAATGTAATTAGTCTATTATCATATTCTTTTGTAAAACATTTATTCTTTGTTGTAAAGTAACTAGATGAAGTCATTTTCTATTATTTGATGCTGGAGAAGTTTGTTTGATTAGCAAATATTAATTAATTTGTGCCAGAAGTATGTTGTAAAGTTCAGATAGCATGCTAATTAGTATTTCTGTTAAAACTAGGTAAAATATTTTCTCATAATATTAAAGTAGGTATTACTATTGTAGTAATACATTAATGATTTTTTTTATAACTTGTGCGATGCTTGTCGCTGACTTCTGCTCTCTCTCTGACAGCGTATCGATAAACATATGACATTTGTCACGTTCAACTTTTTTGCAACAAGCTGAAGGGAGAGAGCGGAACTGTTCGACTTGCTTTCTTCTCCTTGAGGTGTTAGGACGCATTCCAAGACTTTGACTAATTATTGTAAGTGTGAGCTTCCTTTTTTATTAATTTCAATAAACCCCCATAGTTAATTTGAAATATCTTACTTACTTACAACCCCGTCTCCATTCTCACTAACTTCAAAGTTATTTACTTTCAGCAGATCCAGTACTTCATAAAGTGATGCTCGGGTATTGTTGCGATTTGTTTCGCGATTGTACTAGAACATTCTCTGTGTAACTTTTATTTATTTCGTGTCTATGAATGGATTATTACATTTTAATGCCTGCATAAAAATCTTCGTAATGTTTATGAAGTCCGATAATTTTGCAATTTTTGGCGACTATCATGATTAATTTTCCACACGGTCATAGAACAATAGTAACCGAAACGCACAATCCCAGCATCAATTTATCGAAGTAATATTCCAGTCATCACAGCTAGAATCACTACAGAACATGACCGAAATATTTGTACCAGCTCTCAATGAGGTAAAATTTAGATTCCGCCGACTTCTTCTGTAATGTTGTTTTCTGATGTTGTATTTGCCACCGAAATTACGACCGCTACCATTTAATGGCAGAATCCAATAATTTTGTTTAAATTGTCCCTTCCTTGTCAAAATTGCGTAGTAATCTCATTTAAAAATTTTCACTACCTGGTAAAATTTCATTTGCGGTCCCCAACCTTAACTTTAATACGCAACACCCATTTTCATACGAAAGCAGCATTACAAGAAGAATTGGCGCCCATTGTGACAGGACACATATATATATATATATATATATATATATATATATATATATATATATATATATAAAAATTTATTTGAAATATTTAGTTAAGATTTTTGTGAAGATTGTGCCTTTTCATGTCACTTATCCTGATATTGTGTTTTGTTTCATGTGTCAACAATGAACTGTACGGGAGATGAAAATTAATGATTTTCGCAACTGAAGTAAAGTTTAACCAGCCGATAGCAGTTAGACATCCAATCCAGCCAACAATTGCAGTCACAATAAAGGTAAGATCAGACTCATTATTCAGCTTGCTTGGTACTTACTAGATTCTTCTATCTGTCGCTAGTGCACTGTAGCAAATTCAGTATTTTCCATTAGGTACCGCGTTTTCAAAATTTCTCTCGCAGTTACATTTTTATTTCAAGTGAATATCAGGGAAAGTATCAATCAAATAGTTAATGCTGCGTGTAATTAAGCTTATCTTTGCTTTTCTCTCTCGAAGTTTCTCTCGCGTACGTGTGAACGATTCCACAAGTAATTTCAGTGATTTTCCGTGTGAAATTTATAGGACACCTTTCTGTTATCAATTTTTGCCAAAATTCAACAAATATTATGGTTAAAACCCGCAATCAGTTTCGCAACATGGCATCTGAACAAAATCTAAACATTCCCCAACAATTTGTTCAGAACGTAGAAGACAACATGGCTGCCAGCTCTATCGAGCAAATTCCACCATTAGTGGAACAAAATCTGGCTACACAAACTCGCGAAAGTAACTTATCCCCACAAACTGAACACCATGTCACGGATACACAGAATGACTGGCTAAAGTGTTTTGAGGAACTTTTGACTACTCAGATTAGCAATTTACAAGCTGCGACTAACACACAAATTACGGTTTTGACTAATCAGATCACAAATGAAATTGATAACTTGAAAGCCAATATGTCGCAACAACAAGCTGCGACTAACACACAAATTACGGTTTTGACTAATCAGATCACAAATGAGATTGATAACTTGCAAGCCAACATGTCGCAACAGCAGCTTGCGATTAATAATCAGATTTCAGGCTTAACTACACAGACCAAACAACAATTAGATCGCTTAGAAGAACAGCAAATAAAAACACAAGCAGAAATTGAAAAACTTGAGTCTGCTCAAAAGCATTTGTATACACGAATTTCCAATGAGGTAAGTGAACAATTAAGTGCACAGATGCTCAAAGTCGAAGAAATCATAAATAGTAAATTTTCCACTGTACAAAAGAAAGTTGTCGACGAAATTATGGATACGGTAGACGCAAAAATTTCTTCTGTTGTCGACAATGTTACTGATTGTCAGGAAACAGTAAAAACATTGCCTTCTGCCATTGATAATATTGCGCAAAATCTCTCGGAATTAAAAATCAAACAGGAAAATTTAGAAACCACTGTTGAAAGAATTACCAGTCAAGCCGAGACTATTGTGAAAGATAACCAAGAAAGAGTGCAGCAATTTTTGCATAATACGGAGGCTCAATTAAATGACAAAATAGAGTCAGAATTGGCCTCTGTGATAAAGAAAGTCACTGAAAAAGTATATGAAGATCATGGAATCACCGTCAAATCTTTACAGGAAGATTTGACGGCGGTAAAATCCATGTTATCTTCACAAACAAAGTCTTCTCAGGGTTTCACGCCTGTAATAAATGTACCGCAGAATCTGAACCCAGAACATAATGCAATGAATACCCCTCGTTTTCTTGACAATCAGAGCTCAATTAATAGATTAATATCTGATCGAACACACACTGACTATCAACTGACGACTTCCTGTGACCTTGACAGACTTGGTAGAGAAATGAATCCTAAATTACAATCCAAATGTTCATGTAACACAGAAGAACTAGATGAAAGTATGATTAAACATCATCAATTTCAAATATTTATTAATGAGAAACGCACTGTACATCCCGTGATCTTTCTTCAATCTTTTAGAGGATTACTACCCGAGACCTGGTCGGAGAAAAGAAAAATCAGATTTGTTGTGGGCTATATACAAGGCGAAGCCGGAATATGGGCAAACGAAGCCTTGCAATTATATGACACCTATGGTGAATTTGAACGGGCATTTTTGTCCACTTTTTGGTCGCCCGTAGTACAAGAACGATTTAGCAATGAAGTGTACAATCCGCAGCCTTTCGATGGAAGAAACGGAAGCCTGCGGAGATACTTCGAGAAGTATCTCAATAAAGCAAAATTCTTTGACGACCCTCTTCCGCACCGGTAAGTACTTCGTGTACTTATTAACAAATTGCCCACAATACTGAGGCTACAGCTGGCTAATGTGCAAACGTACGATCTGCAAAGCTTCCTCTCAATGTTGAAGATGATCGAGCACGTCATTACAATAACGGGTACGGTAACGGGAACCGTTTTCTCAATCAATACAGCAATCATCTGATTCCCATCAGCCAACAGCCGCAAGCAGGAAACCAAAACATGTCACAATCCCAGCCGATATTACTGCAACAGCCATTTATTAAAAACAACGGACAGTCACGTCCCCAGCTAATGACAACACATGCGAACGGCAGTAACGTCGTACGTAATGTTCCCAACGGCGGGCAATATTACCAACGCCACCGTGGTAATCGGTTTAATCCTGGCTATTTCAACAACAACAACAACAACAACAATAGCTACCGTAATACTGCTGTTGCCTATCTGAGCAATTTTAATGTCAACCAGCAACCTCAGTGGCATAACCATAATCAGTATAGAAATTTAAATGAGAATAGAAATTTCTTCCTAAATAATCCCAGCAGTAATCAGCAATTTAAAAATTTTCGTCCGCCTCAACCACCGCAGCAAACTACAAACACCGTACCGATTGCAACTATGACCACTGACTGTTCGGACCAGACAAACTTGACGACAAGCCATTCGGCAGTGACAATAACTGACGTGACTGAGACAACAAACCAACCACAACGACAGGCTAGCAGTATGCAGACGTCAAACCAGAGAGGCTCATGTTAAGCCCACCAACATTGAGCGACAGCGACAGCGTGGGCACAATTCTTTCTGTTAAAATGCTAAGGTACAATGATGGCATGGACATTAGGGAAGAGCTATTTCATTAACCAACACAGCAACACAAAGTTATTGTAGTCAGCTACCAAGCACACTCCGGTCAAAAAATACGAGTTTTATACCCACACAAACATTTAAAGAAATTTTATGCATAAATCCAAGCTGATCAGCTAGTATCTAGTCCTACTTTCACTAAAAATACTAAGACAGTGAGCAAAATTCATTTTCTACAAAGGTAAGTGCAATGCAATAGATGTTGGCTCACAGAAACTGTTGTCACGCGTGAAATTTAAGAATTATATAAAAGAATCTCACCTAAACACTTATTATGACACACACACATTTACAAAAAGAGCATTATTTAGTATAGTATTTAGTATTATAGGGTGTAAGAATATTTACAATTTTATTATATGTCAAGGAGATGAATGAAGGAAATGATATTATAATGATATTATTGCGGGGTGGAGCGCACTAGCACACCTTCGTCTACGATGAGAGTTGAGTAAAAAAAAATATATATATACATTATTATAAGAGAAGGAGGTGATGAGGAAATATTTATATTTTAGTTGTCTATGGCTCTTAGTACACGCACACACACCCACACACACACAAACAAACACACACACGTACACACACATACACACACACAGGAATGCTGGCATTACGACACGTGAGCAGTAACAAAAATAGAAACATTACAGTTAACTCCGATCAGCTGACCGACACTACAAATCTAACGATTCCTTAAATTGTTAAGACGAATGTAATTTATACAGAACAACGAAGCTTGTTGAATTATTCTATCTATACTGTAGGGTACTGACAACCGCTTAAAGGTTAACGTAATATTTTACATTATTGCCAGTAAACACGCACACCAGTTGGTGTGGAATATCTTTCCACCCATGTGCCACTTTTAGATTTAGTCACCAAAACATTACACTGAATGTAAACAAATCTCGTAGCGCTGCAAGCTCATACATCATAATTATGCACCAATCTAAAAACATCAACGTCTAGTTTAAATAGTCTGTAGCATAAGCTGTAGAATAAGAATTCATTTTCAGCTGTGAATGAGCAGAGAATTGTGTCGCCGCCGACGCTACGAAGATCTACGAGTCGCTGCAGAGGAGGATTCATATGAACATTTATCACAATTTATATTAGACTAGATATGACACTGTAACGAACATTTCACACCTGATAAGTATAAGGAGCTATACAAATTAACATACCACCCCTTAAATTAGTAGGCACAGGAACATTTAGTCAGACACCAATATTTGCAACTAAACCACGCACCTATTTTCATAGTCAAATGCGGACAGAACGCTCGTGAGCCAGAGACGACGAAGGAGAGAGAAGGGCAAAGAATGCTAATCTAGAATAGACCCGCTGTTAATTTTATGAAATGCAATATTCTGTAGTAGTAGAAGTGTGCAGTAATTTTTGTAGTAATGCGTCAATATGCTGAATTTGTGTAATGCACTATTTTTTTCTTGCGACTATTCTCTGACTATTTTCTCTTTCTCTCAAACTGTATTAAAAACTAACAGGCTGTTTTGCACCAGGTTGACTAACGGGTCTGACCTTGCCTGTGTCTGCCAAAACTGTATTTATTGTCATTTTATTTGTCTCGGGCTGGTATGCATGATTTTATCACTCAAGTCGTTTAGTCCAATTTTATGAACGGTATAACATGACATGTTAATTTTGACGAAGTGTAGTAAAAGCTGTAAACCGAAATTTAGTATTGTATCGAAAAACTACCCAAGACGCTTCTAAAAGTCATTGAATGTTTACTTACTCATGTCAAATACAGTAACTTATTTAAAAGATATAATATTGCTGAGAATAAATAACTTTCCACCCAATAACTGACATGAACATAGGCCACGCCTTAAAAATAAATATGTAACACCCAATGTTGACAAATAATCGTTTAAAGCAAAAGAATAATGTGATCTGAATGTCACTCGAAAGAAACTGTTCTTCTCTGCCATTCTCAATGACATGACTTTGTATATAGCCTTGTACATAGTTTATGTATATTAAAATCATTACAAATTGTAAAAAGACTGAAGTTTGTGTGTGAAACTAATAAGACAGTGAACTATAGAGAGAACAAAAACAGTGACTGATAACTATCGAAAGGACGCAAACCCGCGACTTTCCTAACAAGTAGTGATTTTGTGATTAAATAAACTCTGAAACTATGTATATTCGCAAGCCACATGTTTGAGTGAAGTGAAATATCAGTGACGAGTATAAGCATGGACTACGATACGTAGCAGGCAAACTAACAGAAATTTTGAACGGTCAGCATACAGATACGTTATAAGGTGTTCGTCGCTGTAAACGTCTCCGTGCTGGACACTTTAAAGAGTGCGACGCATGTTACTATCGCAAACCATAAGTGCTACACACTGTTACGAACTGTTAACTTTGAACTTGTGCAGTGCAGTGCCCAACCAAGGTACGCTACGAACTTATAAAGTCGTATAAAGCCCAAATGCAGCAGTGTTGTTTCAGCGAATAGACTATAATCGTAACTGCTGAGATAGCCGGACGGTGCAATGAACGTCGCGCGGCATACGGATAGACTTAATCTATGGTATACGTGAAGTGTACTCACCGCGCTGCGTCGATTTTAGTAGTAGCCCTGTCCAAAGGATGAAGTGCAGAAATCACACACGACTGAACGAAAAAAAAAAAAAATCCAAGTGTAATGTAAAACTTATGCAAATTCACGTGTTGCCACCGCCACGGTCACGCAAGCACTGGCGAGACTGGCGCGCGTTTACTACATGCCCATTATTGGAAACTTACTGTTGCGTCACGCAGCCGGCGGTCGACCCGACGCGTGGAAATTTCAAACTGACAAAGTCAACGACTCCACGAACTGAAAAAAAAATTAAATGTTTAAAAGTGGTGTTAAAGAGACTGACTCTTCAGCCTTGTCACATCAAAAGACTGTGCTGTAGTACTTGCAAATGCACATTCCCTGAACTAATAAAGTAATGTCCTTGAATGAACCCTGTATATATGTATATGTAACATCTAAATATGTGTATAAAGTAAAAGGTTAGATTTGCAAACAATTTTTTTACTAGAATGCTTCATCTAATGAAAGTTAAATCATTCTCAATGTACGTAGTGTATAGTAAGAAAACTTTCGCAACATATGCTTTGTAAATAGTTAATTTAAATTGCCAAAATTAGTTTATGTAAAAGATGCGACACATGTTCATGTCAGATTACTCAGATATTTGATTTCACAGAAATAAGCTCACACTTACAAACCAATAGTAATGTAAAATTCTTGCTAAGCAAACAATGACAGAGACACTCGCAAGAACAAAACTGTAAAAAAAATATAATAACTAACTGTGTCTCTCTTTCAGAAGGAAGGACTGTAACATCTGATTAAGTGTCAAATTGTAATGCCTTTTATGTGATCTTTATTTCATGTAATCCAAACTGAGATGGGCCGGCCTAGCCAAAGCGAGCGGCAGCGCAATCCTGACGCCACACCGGCTACACCGCCGGCCCTGGGGGCCAGCAGCGTCATCTCCCCACCACAACCACCAGCGTGCTGCCTTGCGTCGCGCCACAGCCCAGGCATCAACAATCGAGGCGCGCTGCGGAACCGCCTCCTACCACCTCGCTGCACCGCCGCGCTACTCGCCCACTCACCGACACTTTGCATCGATTGAATTATAATAAAAAAAACAATGCAAAGCAAAAAAGAAAAAGAAATTAATTTGTGATGTAATAATGAGACTAATTCAAAATGTATATACCTCAGACTGTGTTGTTAAAAAAAACAAGGAATTTGAAAATTGTCAATATCCTATAAACAGAAATCAAAAATAAGCTCACACAATATTAAGATAAAATGTAATGACATAAATTTCTTCTTGTGTAAGGTATAACAATACGAAAATTATAGATTTTTTTTTCTTTTTGACTTTGAGTAGGAAATTTTCATTTGCCCACTCAAAGCCAGAGGGGGCAAATGTAGTAATACATTAATGATTTTTTTTTATAACTTGTGCGATGCTTGTCGCTGACTTCTGCTCTCTCTCTGACAGCGTATCGATAAACATATGACATTTGTCACGTTCAACTTTTTTGCAACAAGCTGAAGGGAGAGAGCGGAACTGTTCGACTTGCTTTCTTCTCCTTGAGGTGTTAGGACGCATTCCAAGACTTTGACTAATTATTGTAAGTGTGAGCTTCCTTTTTTATTAATTTCAATAAACCCCCATAGTTAATTTGAAATATCTTACTTACTTACAACCCCGTCTCCATTCTCACTAACTTCAAAGTTATTTATTTTCAGCAGATCCAGTACTTCATAAAGTGATGCTCGGGTATTGTTGCGATTTGTTTCGCGATTGTACTAGAACATTCTCTGTGTAACTTTTATTTATTTCATGTCTATGAATGGATTATTACATATTAATGCCTGCATAAAAATCTTCGTAATGTTTATGAAGTCCGATAATTTTGCAATTTTTGGCGACTATCATGATTAATTTTCCACACGGTCATAGAACAATAGTAACCGAAACGCACAATCCCAGCATCAATTTATCGAAGTAATATTCCAGTCATCACAGCTAGAATCACTACAGAACATGACCGAAATATTTGTACCAGCTCTCAATGAGGTAAAATTTAGATTCCACCGAAATTACGACCGCTACCATTTAATGGCGGAATCCAATAATTTTGTTTAAATTGTCCCTTCCTTGTCAAAATTGCATAGTAATCTCATTTAAAAATATTTCACTACCTGGTAAAATTTCATTTGCGGTCCCCAACCTTAACTTTAATACGCAACACCCATTTTCATACGAAAGCAGCATTACACGATGTTTCACAAGTAATGTTAGCAAAGTTTTTCCCTCTTTAGTTTCTGTGTAATTACCATTGATTATGAAAACATTGTTGATGAATCTATTTTGTTAGATATGTAAAGGAAATACTATCATTTAACTGAGATTTGTATATTAATTTAATCAATATTATTTACAATATCTTTTACTATAGACAGTTTCATTTAATTGTTTATTTTTCCATTACAATTAATTTCATGTACATAATTATCAACATGTAATTTTCAGTGACATTGTTTGGATGATATAAATAGGATGCGCTTGCAGCATGTATCTGAGTATTATCTAGTCAGTTGTCAGAGCCACAATCTACGCTAGTTCAGAGTATTGTTTCATCCTCCATCTGATGCACAACCTAAGTCAGTTCCGAGTTATGTTTATCTTGCTTATCCATTTGATTTTATTCTGTACGGAATATCATGAAATTTTGCTTGTTGGTTTTTACCATGTATCTGTGCTATGTGTAGTGTTCAAATCATTTCCATCATTTCACTCTTTTTCACTCAGCTGCTTTTTTAATTCACTGAATTTTTCACTGAGTACAATGTATCTGTTGTTTCAGATGTCAATGTCACTTTGAATCCCTTTTATAATTTCGTCTTTGTCTCTGACGGATCTTGCAATTTCTTGTTCATGTATTTCTGAGATACAGTTACAGCATGACCACACAAAATTGTCATTACCTCATGGATCTTCGAGCACTATTTGTGGAAACAACATCAACACTGTATGAAATGAATACCGCTCAACACATTTTTAGTGCAAATTTTACACAAATAATTACTTTTAATTATATTTTTGTCACAATTATTTTCAGATACAATATTAACTGATACCATCTTGACAGCAGGCTAAGTGACAACATTTTTCAAAGGGCTAAATAGATTGCAAAAAGATTGTGAAAACCTCATTTATACTTTCATTTATATTTATGGAAAACTTAGGGAATTGTTAACACATCTGAGTACAAAACCAGATCGACCAGACATGACCGATGGGAGCAGGGTGGCTGCTCCCCAAAGAAATTGGCCACCGAAGATAGACGTTGACCTGTTGAATAATGGGGTCTATTGCTGGATAATTGTGTTGCTCTGGCACAATACTTCGGCTGCGTAACTCACTGCCTTCTTCAGGTGCTCTCTTATACTGCCACATTTTCAAGGACCTTGTCCAGTATTTATGCCCAGAGGGCACTGAGCACTTTGTTTGCCATCTGAACCCACTTGACGCTGCTTGTAAGGTGTTGTTTCTTCCCTGGTGCTCTGTCTATCGACAGTGCATGGCTAGACCACTATCTGTGGGCATGGCAGCTCTCTGAAGTCCGTCTTATGTCGGGCATCCCATTCGTGCTCCAAGGCTGCCTACCGCTGCTCCTGAGGTGTTGGCACTTTCCTGGTGCTCCAACTGACGTCTGCACCTGGCTCGTTCACCATCTGTGGTTGTGGCAGCTGTCTGAGGCCATCCCACATTGGGCACTCTGTTTGAAGTCCACGCATGCCTGGCACTGCTCCTGAGGTGTTCCAAATGTGGTGTGTGCATTTACACACATATGGTGCTAGTATATTCTGCAGGTATTGTGGAGTGGGACATGTTGGTGCTCCAATGTTACTGACAAGGGGTTGAAGAAGGACCCCCTCCTTGTGGACCTTGGGGAGTCCATAGAGTTTGGATGGTATAGGTGCTTTGGGATGAAGCTTCTGTCCACTTTGTCTGGGGGGTCGCGATCTAGTGGTTTGTATGCACTGTCCTCCAGAAGTTGTTGCACCTTCCTATCATACTCCAACTTGTTTAAGATAACTGTGCAGTTTCCCTCATCAGCCAGGAGAACTACAATGCTGTCATCCTCCTGTATCTGTCTGAATGCACCCTCTCCTCACTCAAGATATTGGATTTGGGGGGCTTCGTCCTGATAAATGCCCTGCTGGTCTCCCTGAAGATCTCTTCAGATACACTGGAATATAGCGTGTTGTTGACTTTTTCAACTGAAATGATGAAGGCTGCAACAGGTACACTTCTGGAAGTTACTGCAAACTTTAAGCTCCTGCTGAGTACTTTTGAGGTGGTCTCATCGAGCTGCTTGTCACTCAAGTTGACCACCGTTCGTGTGTCCCCATCCTGTTGTAGCTTCTTGTTGAGGTGCTCAAATTTGGCCTCTTGCCAGCATTGTAGTTCTGCCTACTGAAAAGGTAACTCCACGGTCATCTTAAAGAATTGGAGTATGATAGTACGGTGCAACAACTTCTGGACACTGCATACAAACCACTAGGTGGCGACACCACAGACAAGGTGGACAAGAAGAGCTGGATATTGCTGAAGGAGACAGGCATTTACAACATCTCATGCCAGTGTGGAATGTCATATTTTGGCAAGACAAACAGGACGGTGGACGTGAGGTGCAAAGAATACCAGAGGCATACCAGCCTCAGTCAGGTAACTTAAATCAGCCATAGCAGAGCACTGTCTGGATCTTGGTCACTCGATGGACTGCAACAACAAAATGGTGATATAGAGACCAAGATTTTGGGACAGTGTCATAAAAAGAGGCCATCAAGGTACAGACAACCTAATAAACTGGGCACTGGTTACCAGCTCAGTTTGGTGTGTAGTCCAGCTCTGGAGCTTATCAGGACCAACGAAAGGAACCAAGAAACTCCTCAAGTAGTAAAGACACTTCAGGAGGAGCGCCAGCCAACAAACACGCCAGCCGCGGACCACAAACAAAGCGCCTGATGTGGGATGGGCCTCAGACAGCTGCCACAACTGTAAATGGTTAACGAGTCAGGTACAGACATCTGTTGGAGCACCAGGGAAGAGACAACATCTTAGATGCAGTGCCAGGTGGACGCAGATGGCAAACAAAATACCCAGCACCCTCTGGACATAAATACTGGACAAGGTCCTCAAAAACAGCAGTATCAGGGAGCATCTGAAGAAGGCAGTGAGTTACATGGCCGAAATATTTTGCCAGAGTGATGCAAACATCTGGCAGTAGACCCGTTTATTCAACATGTCCAGATTTCGCTGGGAAAGTTGGAAGAGTTAAATCAGAAGACTCTTTGGATAAGAGATATACCTTAACATCAAGAAGCTGGATAAGCTTTGACAGAGGAAGGAGAGAACACTGAGCTCTCTCAGTTTTCTATTGAGAAGCCGAGAGGGGATGTAGTTCCAGTTTTCGCCAGATTCAACATCATGTTAACACCAGAGTGGCGAACAGGATCAAATACTGAGCCAGCCTCACACTGGTAAGGGAAAGAGTGTGTGACATGTGCCATCACCTAGCTGTCATGTACAGGGATTTACTGTATTCCACCTTCCATAGCAGCTATACTGGCCCGAGAAGATTGGAACCAGGTTGATGGTGCATCCTGGTCTTTGGCTGAACACACCATGAGGAAATCAATAGCATGTCAACAGACCAAGTTTGAATGTGTCAACAAGAAGGTCAACAGGATGCGGTTACACAAATGGTGGTGAACCTCAAGTTTGCAGTAACAGCATGTCAACAGACCAAGTTTGAATGTGTCAACAAGAAAGTCAACAGGATGCGGCTACACAAATGGTGGTGAACCTCAAGTTTGCAGTAACTTCCAGAAGCGTACCTGTTGCAGTCTTCATCAGTTCAGTTGAGCAAGTTGCCAGAAAGCTACCTTCCAGCATGTCTGAAGAAATCTGCAGGGAGACTTGCAGGGCACTCCCCAGGACAAAGCCCCCCAAATCCAACATCTTGAGTGAGGAGAGGGTGGCACTCAGGTAGCTATGGGAGGATCACAGCATTGTAGTTCTTCCAGCTGATAAGTGTAAATGCACGGTCATCTTAAACAAGTTGTAGTATGATAGGAAAGTGCAAGAAATTCTGGAGGACACTGCATACAAACCACTAGGTGGCGACCCCACAGACTAGGTGGCCAAGAAGACCCAGATGTTGCTGAAGGAGACAGGTCTACCTGAACAGGTCATCAAGAAGCTTCATCCCAAAGCACCTGTACTACCGAAACTCTATGGACTCCCCAAGGTCCACAAGGAGGGGTCCCTTTCGACCCATTGTCAGTAATAATGGAGCACTGACATGCCTCACTGCACAATACCTGAAGAAGATACTGGCACCATATGTGGGTAAATGCGCACACCACATTTGGAACTCTGAGGACGTCCTACAATGGCTAAGGCAGCTACATACAGTGGACTCTGACATCATGATCAGCTTCAATGTGATGTTGCTCTTCACATGAATGCCACTCACTGATTCACTCGATCTCATTGGAGAGAAGTTTGATGGTGCACTGCTCGACCTGTTCAAGCATACACCGACCTTAACATATTTTCTTTACGATGATCCATTTTATGAGCAAACTGAAGGAGTGGCAAATGGCCAGTGGTGGCCAGCATTTTTCTGGAAATGTTCAAAGAGCAGGCATTACATCAGCCACTTACCAACCCAAGTGGTTTTTTAGATATGTCGATTATACATTTGTCAATTGGCCCCATGGCAGGGAGAAGCTAGATGACTTTCTGGAATATCTATACTCACACCACCCAAGTATAAAATTCACATTGGAGCTAGAGAAGGATGTAAAGCTCCCATTTTTGGATGTTGTGGTCAGGATGAAGGAAGATGGCAGTCTGGGGCACAGTGTGTATCATAAGCCCACACACACTGAGTTATATCTTCAAGCTAATATCTGCCACAAACTGGCACAGAAGAATGGAGTCTTGAAAACACTAGTTCACAGGGCTTCGGCTCTATCGAATCCAGAAAGTCTGGCTACAAAGATAGAACATCTACAGCTGATGTTTAGCAGTAATGGATACTCCTTCACAGACATCCAGAGGGCGCTTTGTGCTACAAGCCAACCACATGGTACAGAAGAGGAGCTAGAGGAGGCAAAGAAAGTGGCATACCTGTTATATGCTGGACCTATTTCTGCAAAGATCAGCAGAATACTTACAAAATATGATATAAAGAGTATATTCTTCTCACCCTCCAAAATTGAGACCGTGCTGGGAAGTGAGAAGGATGTTCAGAGGCTATGTAAACTAGGCATTTACAACATCCTGTGCCAGTGTGGTATGTCATACATCGACCAGACAACCAGGACGATGGACATAAGGTGCAAAGAACACCAGAGGAACACCAGACTCAGACAGGCAACTAAATCAGCCATAGCGGAGCAATGTCTGGAGCTCGGTCACTCGATGGGGTACAACAACACCAAAATTGTGACACAGACATCAAGATTTTGGGCCAATGTCATAAAGGAGGCCATCAAGATTAAGGTCACAGACAACCTAATAAATCAAGGCAGTGGTTACAAAGCTCAGTTCGGCATGGAGTCCAGCACTGGAGATAATTAGGGCCCAATGAAAGGAACCAAGAAACTCCTAAAGAAGTAGAGACACCTCAAGAGCAGCGCCAGGCAGGCGCGGACTGCCAATGGAGCACCCGATGTGGGACAGGCCTTAGACAGCTGTCACAACCACAGATGATGGACGAGCTGAGTGCAGACGTTCGTCGGAGCACCAGAGAAGTGCCAACACCTCAGGAGCAGCGCCAGGCAAGGGCAGACCATGAACAGAGTGCCCAATGTGGGATGGGCCTCAGACAGCTGCCACGGCCACAGATGGTGAATGAACCAGGTGCGGACAGTTGTCGGTTCACCAGGGAACCGCCAACACCTCAGGAGTAGTGCCAGGTGAACAAAGCACCTAACGTGGGATGGACCTCTGACAGCTACCACGAACACAGATGGTGAACCAGATGAGCGTGGATGTCTATCGGACTACCAGGGAAGTGTCAACACCTCAGAAGCAGCACCAGGTGGGTGCAGACCATGAACGGTGTACCTGGCACAGGATGAGCCTCAGATCCCTGTCAGGATTGCAGATGGTAAACGAGCAGGGTGCAGAAATCCAACGGAGCACCAAGCATGTGCCAACACCTCAGGAGCAGTGGCGGGTGGGCATGGACCACAAATAGAATGTCCGATGCAAGACTGACCTCAGAGAGCCTGGCTCGGCCACACACAGTGGCCGAGCCAGGTGTGGACATTCAACAGAGCACCAGGGAAGAGACAAAACTTTACAAGCAGTGTCATGTGGGCACAGACAGCAAACAAAGTGCCAAGTACCCTCTGGGCATAAATACTGGACTAGGTCCTCCAAAACGGCAGAGCACCAGGGAAGAGACAACACTTTACAAGCAGTGTCATGTGGGCACAGACAGCAAACAAAGCGCCAAGTACCCTCTGGACATAAATACTGGACTAGGTCCTCCAAAATGGCAGTCTCAGAGAGCACCTGAAGAAAGCAGCGAGTTATGCGGCCAAAATATTGTGCCAGAGTGACACAAACATCTGGCAGTAGACCCGTTTAAGATTTTGCCAGGAAAGCCAGAAGGGTTACACGAGATAAACATTGTTCATGCTATTGCAGTGATTGATGTGGTCACGTCACCACAAAGCCCTCCCTCCCCCTTTCCTCTGCAGCATAGAGTACACCCTGCTGAGTCTGGGGCAGGGTGGGGGGGGGGGGGGAGGGAAGGGATGATCAAGGTGTCGAGCGGTGCATGCATGAGATGAAGAGCCCTGTTGTGTCATGTGACAGTGGCGTCTGGCGTCTATCGCAGTGATTGATGTGCTTACGTCACCACAAAGCCCTCCCTCCCCCTTTCCTCTGCAGCATAGAGTACACCCTGCTGAGTCTGGGGCAGGGTGGGGGGGGGGGAGGGAAGGGATGATCAAGGTGTCGGGCAGTGCATGCACGAGATGAAGAGCCCTGTTGTGTCATGTGACAGTGGCATCTGTTGGAGGGGGAGGGCAGGGCAGGGTTCAATAATGCTTGTTTCCAAAAGTTCAGCAATTTGCTGTTTGATGGCTACAAGTTTCTCAGGGCACAGATGTTGTTGTTTGGTAGAAATGGGAGGGTTGTCCATTAAATGAAGGCTATGCACAGATTTGCTCATGGTGACCAAAAAAATCAATGGGTGTGGAGGTGAGGAGAGCCAAGGCACTGAAGTAGTGATCATGTCGGTCACCAGTGCTTGAAGGGTAGCGCAGCAGTGGGAAGCAGCTTGGAAGCTTTCGTGGGAGCTTAGGAGAGCCGAAGTGCTGAGGTAGTGGCCACATCAGCATCTGTGGTGCATGAGAGAGCCATTGTCATGGGAGCACAAGATGGCGGTGTGTGAGATCTATTTGAGCAGTTCCTGAGACAAATACATGCAAGTAGTGACGTGCGTGTCAGAAAAGTTAAAGCTCCAGATGCATGCTCAACCAACAAAGCAGGCGAGTGTGAACCAGAAGAAGATTGCCACATGGGTGGGAGAGAGGGTGCAGAAGGACAGGAGACAGCCACTGGAGAGGAGCAGAGTGCTGGCGAAGAATCCAAACAGGGCAATGGCAGGCAACCAATTTTTGTTTACAAGCGTTCCTGTAGGAGGGGCATGGGGACTCATGCACTGGTAATCTTGCACGCAGGCATGGCGGCACTCTCACAGGGATGAAACAAGGGCTAACCTGAGTGTGATTATTCATCAAAGGTACTCAACAAGTCATGGTAACTTGCTGCAAGGTGGCCGGCTCTAACACTGGTGAAGAAGGAGCCAGTGAAGTTGGAATTCAGGCAGCAGGTGGGCAACAAGACTCGCAAAGTGACTTGCAAGTGTCATCAACTTTGTGGGAGTAACCTCGATCAACAGCAGGGAGGTGAGGTGTGTCATGCAGAATAGGCACAAGTTGATTCTGACGGTCTTCACATAAGTGGTCCTCGTAGATCATGAGAGCTGAGACCAACATGTCGTGCTCCTTGACAATCAGTCAGAGATGGCACCACAGTTGCAAAGGCATCTCATCACCAAGGTGCCCCTCATGAATAATGTATCTGATAGACTCAGCCAAAGAGTGAGAGACATGTTTCTAGGATAGTGTGTTTGATGATGATGTGGCAGTCTGCCATTGAAGGCAACATTATTAAGTCACAGATGAGGTTGGCGTGGTTGTGGAGATGGGTGGTGAGACACAGGTAATGCAACGCATCACCCAGCAAGTAGTGATCAAAGATTTGCACTACCAATGCAAACCAAGTGGTCAGCATGTTGAAAGACAACAGTGTTAGTTTGTGTAGCTGTCTGGGCAGCAGAGAAGATGGTGGGTCTATCTCATTGACGTTGATTTGCAGTAGGATTTTGGAACATATACTTTGTTCGAATATTATGTACTACCTCGAAGAGAACGACCTATTAACCAATAGTCAGCACGGATTCAGAAAGTATCGCTCTTGCGAAACACAGCTTGCCCTTTATTCACATGAAGTGTTAAGTGCCATCGACAAGGGATCTCAAATCGATTCCATATTTCTGGATTTCCGGAAGGCTTTTGATACTGTACCCAACAAGCGACTTCTAATGAAATTGCGTGCTTATGGAATATCTCCCCGATTGTGCGATTGGATTCACGATTTCCTATCAGAAAGGACACAGTTCGTTGTAATTGACGGTAAGTCATCGAGTAAAACAGAAGTGATATCTGGCGTTCCACAGGGAAGCGTTATTGGTCCCCTACTCTTCCTCGTGTTTATAAACGATTTAGGAGATAATCTGAATTGCTCCCTTAGACTGTTCGCGGATGATGCTGTCGTTTATCGGTTAGTGAAGTCAACAGAGGATCAAAAGCAACTGCAAAGCGACTTAGACAAAATTTCTACTTGGTGCGAAAATTGGCAATTGACACTAAATAAAGAAAAGTGTGAAGTAATACACATGACCAATAAAATAAATCCGCTGAACTTCAATTATGCGATAAATCAGTCAAACCTTAAGGTCGTAAATTCTACCAAATACCTAGGAGTTACAATTACGAACAACTTTGACTGGAGAGTACACATAGAAAATATTGTGGGGAAGGCGAACCAAAGGTTACGTTTCATTGGCAGAACGCTTAGACGATGCACCAGCTCCACCAAAGAGACTGCCTACATCACACTTGTGCGTCCTCTCTTGGAGTACTGTTGCCCCTTGTGGGACCCTCACCAGGTGGGACTGACGGAAGATATTGAGAAGGTTCAGAGAAGGGCAGCTCGTTTTGTTTTATCACGTTACGGGGGGGAAAGCGTCACGGAAATGTTGCACGAATTGGGGTGGAAATCATTAAAAGAAAGACGTTATTCATTGCGGCGTGATCTGTTTGCGAAGTTTCAATCACCGACTTTTAGTTCTGAATGTGAAAATATTTTGCTAGCACCCACCTACTTAGGGAGACATGACCATCCCAATAAAATAAGAGAAATCAGATCGAAAACGGAACGATTTAGGTGTTCTTTCTTCCCGCGCGCTATTAGAGAATGGAACGGTAGAGAAAAGTTATGAAGGTGGTTAATGAACCCTCTGCCAGGCACTTAAATGTGATTTGCAGAGTATCGATGTAGATGTAGATGTAGATGTAGACTGAAATAGAGACTCAATGATAGTGGAATCTCAGCACACTAGTGGGGGTTAAGTTTGGTCAATTGATCAATGTAATTTTTGTTCCATAGCTTCCCTCAACCCTCTTACCCTCTTTTTTTCCAAATATTCCATTTATTAACATCATTGTAAATTCAATGTACATTTGCTCAATGGCTACTTAAGCCACTGAACGTTTATGTTCCACAATGCATGTGCCGCCAATCCTGGTATCCATGCTTTCTGCTTCCCGTCAGTAGGCGTGAATGACTCCAAATGCCCTGACATACCTTTCAGTCATATATCACATACCCTAGATCATAGGCATGTTCAACCAATGTGATATGCAAGTATAGTAAGTAACAGTTTTATTCTGATTCTGTATTTCACAATGTTTTAGACAATAGGTTTGGTATGAGACATATTTCCGACATAATGATTCTGAATTGTAATTTATGATGTCACATTGCCTATAGGTATAACATGTATTTCTGAAGGAGATGGGTTTATATTCATTGAAACCATGGTCCAGTTTATCAAAAAACTACTATTATTGCATCTGGTTGGGCTGATTATTAATTTGCTATATGCATTTTCCCACTTCCTTTTATAGGCCATTGTGTCTCCATCACAACGTGGCAGCCCTGTCAAATATATTTTCTGTAGAAGGCCTTCCTTTCAAATATATTGTTGACTCCCACTTACATAGGTAGAAAAGATCATCAGAATAAAATATGAGATTCAGAGCTCGAACAGAGAGATTCAAGTGTTCTTTCTTCCCGTGCGCTATTAGAGAATGTAATGGGAGATAAATAGTATAAAGATGGTTTGATGAACCCTCTGCCAGGCACTTAAATGTGATTTGCAGAGTATGTGTGTAGATGTAGATGTAACTGTAAATACCTCTGTTAATAAAATTACTTCAGAGAAAAATAAAAGTTCTTATTACTTTTTATCCAACCCTTGTACACTGTTTGACATACTGAGATAATATGTTATACATGTAGCTCCTTCCTCCAACAACTGCCCACTTTCCCTTCCTGTTTGACAGTTGTTTCCAACGTCTTCCACATTTCCTCTTCTCACTGTCCATCTCCAACATTTGTCTGGCCACCTCCTCCTTCCTTATTTCTATTTTTATGTCCTTCCCTACCTCTCTCAATGCATCAACTCATTTGCCTCCTCAGTTCCTCCATTCCCTCCTCACCCTCCTTCTGTCCCATCCTCATCCCTCTGGCCTCCTGTTGATTTTCCTCTTCCTTCTTTCTCTTCCCTCCCCCTCTTTGTTTCTCTTTCGATCTACTGTTCCTACCTCTCTGTTGTACCCTTTTGCCCCTTTCTGTCTGTCTCCCATCTCGTCTCTCTCTGTCCATCTCCTCAGATTCCCTCTCTCTATCCACTTCATTATCTGACTCTTCCAACTTTGTTTGAAAGGCTCCCCCCTCCCTCAACCTGACCATCTTTTCCTCTTCTCTCTCTGTCTAACTACTGTTCTGCCCTTCTGCCTGACACTACCCTCCTCCCCACCTATCTCCATCACCTTTCTCTCCTCTCTTTATCCATCTCTGCTACCTTCTCTCCCCTTTCCTCTCCTCCTACTTCTCTGTCTGTTCCTCTAACCACACTATTCATTGCCTGCCTCTTTGTTTGACAATCTCCTCCTCACACTCCTGTTTATCTCATTCTCTATCTCCCCTTCACCCTTCTCTTCCCTCTCTGTTGCCCATCTCTCTGTTCCTACTCCCTCTCTATGTATCACCTACTTTTTTCTTTGCAAATGCACCTCCTCTTCTGTCTCTGTCCTCTGTTTGGCCACCTCATATGTTACACACTCCTCACTGGCAGGTAAGTCCTAACCCCTGCAGTGCTTTTCCCAAACAAAAAGGGTCATGTTTATCAAGTTTGGTTGAAATTGGTGCAGCAATTTTAAGAATATATTTAGTGCATACATGTTTACATAAATTCATTATTTTCACCATACAGGATTTTTACTTTGCTGCAGCAGAATAGCCGTGCACACTAAAGTGCCTTGCTGCGGTGCATGCGGCCATTTGCCATTGGGGGTTTGGGAGTACTCCCTCGGGCATGGGTATTTGTGCTGTCCTAAGCACAAATTAAATAGTTTGTAAGCCTAGGGATTGATGAACAATGTAGTTAAGTCTCATAGATTTACAAACATTTGAACTTTTATTATTATTATTATTTTATTACTACTTTGTTTCCTGACTCATTCAAACACATGCAAAGTAGAGTCAACAAAACACCATTCAAAGTAACATAATCAATTTAACTGTTTTAGAATTTGGTATTTCATTACACATTTAAAATAATTGTTACATGTCATGGATTGTTACAAGGATTACTTACCCTTGACTCCTTAAAGTTTCAACAGGAAGTTGTACAATGTTTTTTATTCTTATACACAATGGATTTAACTCCTGTTTGTGAATGATACTTAGCAAACTCTTAACAGAAATTGTTGCAAATGCATAGGGGATGTCTGGAAGGCCATTTTTGATGTAACATGATGATTCCCTTAACCCTGACAAGACCAAAGAAGACATATATCATGAATTCCAAAGAATTCTACATTACATTACATTCTACATTACATTGTTCACATAGGTGTTAACAATAAAATAGAAATGGAGATTATGACATTGCAGATTAATATCTTTATAGTCTTGAAAATGTAAGAGAAGTGTGCTGCTACTCTGAGATAGTAGAAAAATTTACCATATTTGCCGTTATATAAGATGCACCGGCATATAAGAAGCACCCCACTTTTAAGACCTTTTTTAGGGGAAAAAACACCTAATACATCTATTGCAATAGAATTATAATACATTTATTCATGTACATAAAATATCGAAGGCAGTGCCTTCAAGTAATGTTCATAAACTTTACGCAATCAAGTTTCTTGACAGTTTGTGCTTATTCAAATTGATATTTCACCTATTGCTGATTCCAATGCACACCCACAATGACATGATAGTTGACAAGAGTGTCGTAAAGGCTTACAATAGTGACACCTCTGTGACTTTGCTTACGACTGCTCCAGTCACACACTGCGCCAAGTATCAATTCACAAACTTCGCATGGCGAGTAGTAGGTTTTCATGTTTAAAATGATGCGTTTTGAGAATTTATTGTGAATCACAAATATTTATGTAAGTATTTTGGTGATGTTCCACAAATTGTGAGAATGATAGATGGTTTCATGTCTGTGTATTGGTTGATGAACTGTATGGGGCACAGCATGTTATAACCTTAAAAATACAACAACTGTGAAATGCAGAAGCTGTGCAAACACAACAAAAAGATACTTGTGTACATATTTGCACTTGCCTATGCAAATAAATTCTGAAAATATCGTCAGGCGAGACGTGGACAAATAAATGAGCAGTGTTTCATTATTCAAATAATGAATGACACCATTACAGGATTGCCGAAAATATCGATTATGATGAATAAAATTACGTTGAAAGTTTCTACTTCCTATTAAGTTACCAGTTCCAGTTACGCTTGGCACTAAAAATAGGACAAAATTCAGAAAACCTTTCCTAAATAATTAACGATCCTGACGGGTATTTTGGTGCATATTATGTACATATATCAAATAAAAACTATAAAATTGTGGGAGAGAACATTTAAATGCAAATTTTCGCACATAAAATGGTTTTTCCTCTTAAAATATTATTTCCTCAATTTTACACCATTTTTAAATACTTTTAAAGAAACTGAATGTGTAGATACCTACATTAACTGCCAACTGGCATATGAGATGCATCCAGTTTTCGGACCAATTTTTGTAGGAAAGAAGTGTGTCTTATATGTCAGCAAATACAGTAATTTCAAACATTCAAGCAGAAAGGCGTGGTCCTCACTTCGTGCATTGAGTGGCTCCCTTAATGAATGTAATCAGAAGCCTGGTACTTCAGCCAATAATAACAAAAATGTCTAGATCATTCAGGGATAAACGTTTTCCTTCAGGATCAAAAAGTTCTCCCATTCACCTTTGATGGAAGATGAGTATCTTTAGCAGAGATTAAAATTTATAAGAATCCAGGGTGTAATGAATTTAACCCCAAGGAATCTGATTATTTGGTAAAATGAAGATGGCTACCCAACACAATTTCATATGTAATGAGGTCTTAAAAAAAAAAAAAAAAAAAGGTAAAGCAGTCAACAATCCGAAGATTGGTTTGAACACCACAGTGCTTTATTGGGCATGGTCCTGTTTGGAGGTGGTATGCCGTTGCCTTCCTCCGACCTTTGAACTGACTTACCCAGCCAGTTATAGGGGGACCTACAGTTTAACGTGGGTGCTACTCGGTATTTTTCACATGAGGAATACTGCCAGAGGTGAAAGAAGTGGAAAGTGACAGATAAAAATCCTAGGACCTGGCGGGAATCGAACCCGCGACCTTTGGATTTGTAGTCTGGCACTCTACCACTGTGCAACCGAGGCGCACCAAACTAACTTAAGGACAAACACACACACACCCATGTCCCAGGGAGGACTCGAACCTCCACGGCGAGCAACCGCGCGCTCCACAGCGAGGCGCTTTAGACCGCTCGGCTACTCCACCGCGGCAATGAGGTCTTAACTTTGCACAACAATGAATATACTTACAGAATATGTACTGTCAACATTGCTTTCTATAGCAATTTGTTAAATTATTTCTGTTCATAAAAAGACCTTGTAATAATGATTAGTTCCAATAGTATGCAATAATTCATATTTGCTAATATATTTGATCACTAACATTTCCTGATGTCTTTTGTAATCCACTTAACAATTTTCCTTGGTTCAATTAACTCAAAATTTTGTTATTGTCATAAATTGTCCAGTATAATTATGTAAACAAAAACAGAACTGCTCTAGTCATAATTTGCAACAGACCTAATTTCTCCAATGTTCCAATGTTTGTATAGCTTATGGTACTTAACTACAGGGTCATCAGTCCCTAAACTTACAAACTACTTATGAACTAGCTAACACTAAGGACAGAATAAATATCCATGCTTGATGGGCGATTCGAACCGCGACGGTAGTGGCCGTGCAGACTGTGACTGACGCGCCGCAGACTTCTCGGCCACCGCGGCCGGCACCTAATTTCTGTTTCGATTCATCATGTAATAGTTTACTATACTTTTTGTCTGTGAACAATTTATTTAAGTTTTGCCAAAATGGAATAAAGTAACTACATTGTAACAAATTTGTTCTGGAACCTTTGAGAAGAGATGCTAATGTAAAAATACATGTGCAGGAGAGAAGCAAGTCAGCATTTGTAATGGCTTACTCCAATGCTTTAATTATGTAGTGAAGTGATACTGTAATTTCTTTCTGATGGAATAAAAACAGTTAATTTAAATTCAAGTTAACAATTGTAGTTTTGTTAACAGTCAAGAACCTAAGTCATATAATAATAAGGACTTGTTGTTGTGGTCTTCCGTTGACAGACTGGTTTGATGTAGCTCTCCACACTACCCTGTCCTGTGCAAGCCTCTTCATCTGAGAATAAGTTCGGTAACCTACATCCTTTCGAATATGGTTACTGTATTCATCCCTCGGCCTCCCTCTACGATTTTTACCCCCACACACTTCCTTCTAATGCTAAGTTAACAATTCCTTGATGTCTCAGAATGTGTCCAACCAATCTATTCCTTCTCTTAGTCAGGATTTATATCTTCTTTACGTCGGCCATCAGAAGTTATCTTGCTACACAAATAACAAAACTCATCTTCTACTTTTATTGTCTCATTACCTAATCTAATCCCTTCAGCATCACCTGATTTCCTGACATTACATTCTATTACCCTCATTTTACTCTTGTTAATGTTCATCTTATATCTTCCTTTCAAGACACTGTTTATTCCATTCAATTGCTCTTCCAGATCTTTCGCAGTTTCTGACAAAATTACTATGTTATCGGCAAACTGCAAAGTTTTTATTTCTTCTACCTGAACTTTAATTCCCTCTTTAAATTTTTCCTTGAATTTCTTCACTGCTTGCTCAATATACAGATTAACAATACTGGGGAAAAGCTACAACCCTGTGTTATTCCCTTCCCAACCTCTGCGACCCTTTCTTGCCCTTCGACTCTAATAACTGCTGTCTGGTTTTTGTATAGGTTGAATATAACTCTTCGCTCCCTATATTTTACCCCTGATACCTTCAGAATTTGGAAAAGTGTATTCCATTCTACATTGTCAAAAGCTTTCTCCAAATCTACAAATGCTAAGAACGTAGGTTTCCCTTTCCTTAGCCTATCTTCTAAGATTAGTCGTAATGTGAGTATTGCCTCCCGTGTTCCTAAATTTCTCCTAAATCCAAGCTGATCTTCCCCGAGGTCACATTCCACAAGTTTTTCCATTTGTCTGTAAATAATTCATGTTAGTATTTTGCAACCATGGGTTATTAAATGGATAGTTCTGTAATTTTCACATTTATTTGCACTTGCTTTCTTTGGAATTGGAATTACAATATTCTTCTTGAAGTCTGATGGCATTTCCCCTGTCTCATACATCTTGCATACCACATGGAACAATTTTTTCATGACAGGCTCTCCTAACGATATCAGCAGTTCAGCCGGAATATCATCTACTCCAGGGGCCTTGTTTCGACTCAAATCTTTCAGCGCTCCAAAGTCTTCTCGCAGTATTATATCTCCTATCTCATCTTCCTCCATTTCGTCTTCTATTTATAGAATACAGCCTTCAAGTTTATTACCTTTTTATAGGCCATCTATATATTAATTCCACAGTTAAGCTTTCCCTTCTTTGCTTAGTACTGGTTTTCTGTCTGAGTTCTTGATATTCATACAGCTGATTTTCTTGTCTCCGAATATCTCTCTTATTTTCCTGTAGGCGGTATCTATCTTTCCCCTAGTTATACATTCTTCTAAGGTTCTGCATTTGTCCTCTAGCCACTCCTGCTCAGCCAGTCTGCACTTCCTATCAATTTCAATTTTCAGACAATTGTCCTCAATTTTGCCTGCTTTGCTTGATGCATTTTTGTATTTTCTCCTCTCATCAATTAAGTTCAGTATATCCTGTGCTATCCAGGGATTTCTATTAGGCCTTGTCCTTCTACCTATATGATACTCTGTGGCCTTTATTACCCTATCTCTCAGAACTATCCATTCTTCTTCTACTGTATTACATTGCCCCGTTTCAGCCTTGCTTAATGCTCCCTCTAAAACTCTCAACCACCACTTGTTCCTTCAATTTGTCCAGTTTCCATCTCCTAACTTTTCTACCTTTTTGCAGTCTCTTAAGATTTAATCTACAGTTCATTACCAATAAGTTATGAGGACTTAAAAACTTTAATTGCAGGCAAGCTGACGGCGTGGATGAAAAACAACAGGTGATGTAATATTTTATAGGGCAATGTAACCAAATACATCATAGGAGCCAGATAAAATACATCCAGAATTTTATCACACCTTGGTGAAATGCCAAACATTGGTTGAAATTGGGGGAGGGGGAGTGGGGGGGGGGGGGGTAAACGACGATAGCATTGGGTGTTGCAACCCGAAGTGTCCTCAAGACAGTCAGCTCCACCGCATTCTTGGGCAGGATCGAGGGATTGTGGAGGTGGTGTGCAATGGAGCTGAAGTGCTGTAGCAGTGGAGGCAACAGTAGAGAGAGAGAGAGAAGTAAATTCATGTGGCCTATCAGGGAACGCACAGAGAGTGAGTCGCAGAGTGCGTGCTCGTCAGTGTTTTCAGCTGCTGGCAGGAGGCAAAGTGGCAGTGAGGTAACTCCGGCTGCCATCGGTGCCGGTGGAGGCACCACTTGTGCAAATGTGCAAGATGGCAGCTGGGCCGCGGCAGCAGATGGGATGGTAGGTGGTGTAGTTACTTTGGTGGTCACTGGTGCAGGTAGCGGAGCCACCTGCATGCTAATACAAGATGGCTCCTGGGACACAGCGGCAGACAGGTCGACGGCTGACACTGACGTAAGTGGAGGAGCCTCCAGCATGCTAATGCAAGATGGCTGCTGGTCCACAGCAGTTGGCTGGCTACAAGAGGACTGGTTGCATCCAAGGCCAGTGGCGTGAGAGGGAGCTCTACAGTTGCAGACTCAGAATATGGTGGTGGAACATCAAGTGTAACAACAGGACCTTGCACACCCAAAACACTCTGAGCCAATGTGACAGTGTTAGAAAGCAAAGTAATCTTATTAGCAAAGTTCATCAGCGTGATATGGTGGGAAGGCTGGCCGGTGGCTGGGGAAGTTACAAGTTCCAGTTCCCAGACTTGCAGGAAGTGCGCAAAGTGAACATAAGAGGGCAGGATGCATGCACAGCCTCAACAGCACATGAGGTTGGCATGACAACTGAATTATGTTTACACAAAACCACATAGGAGTAGGGAGTAGGGATGATGTGTATGGATGTGATGTCACTGAATACACTGTCGCCGACATGTTCTTCTTGTAGGATGTGAAGAAGCATATCATCAGGAGTGTGGGTAACCTGCTCAAGGATGTTCTGCTTGGCCAAATAGTAATGTTGAGAAGTAGGTGGTGACATCACTAGTTCACAAATTAGGTCAATAAGCTCATTCAAGTGCATTATCAGACATATGTAACAAGTGACATTGTAGAGAGAGTATGGATTGAAGATCTATTCTACCAAAGCAAACCACACCATTGAGTCATCGAAGGAAAATGGTGGCATCTTGGCACTGGTGGAGGTGAACGCAGTGATTGTTGCACTTGAATCCCAGATTCTCTAATAGCTATGACTGCCTGTTGACGTATTGGCAATGCCATGGTGTCATGGTGGGATCTAGAATGTGTGGGTTGCATGGCCACATGGTGCGATGGATCAACACAGAAGGTAGATGTGACAGTGGCACTGAAATGGGCCAAAAAATGGGTGATTGAATGTGCGAGAATGTGAAAGTGTCCTGTGATGTTCTAGTCATGCGGGCACATTAGTGCGGCACCGGCAGTCACGGTGTGGCAGGACCATCTTGAGACAATGAGCGTGACTGTACATTGTACAAATTGTCATTTGTTAAAATGTCCATACAAGAAAAGTCACTCACTGTCGAGACACTGCACTGGTGGTTGCACAACACAGGGTGGAAAGGTATTGTTTGACATGGAAACTATGTGCAAAGAAAAAGGTGTGGGAGAAACTTATGATTAGGACACCAAGCTGTAAACTGAACTTGCGGAAGAATCTGGAATGAGTCCACTGTATACTATTATTATTGAGATGAGTCTTTAGGTCAGACTGATATTTTGGTCACTTCTAACATGTACTTCACTCATCTTATGGATATATAACACTTCCATGAATTAAAAATTCTTACACTGATTAAAGTTTTAAAGAACTTTATTTTCTGCAGTTTAGGATAGTTTCACACAGATTTGATACAAATTGAGCATCTTGTTCAAACAGCAAAAGACAACTAACTAATTCATTTATTTAAAGACATATGTGTGTAACATGTCAAAGTTATTTAATATACATCATGCAAGTAATCTATGTTTAAGTTCTTAAAATCTATGTACTGGAATTCAGAAATAAAACTGATGTGTATTACAATTTATGAAAATATAAAGGATTATTCTGCAAAAATAGAGAGAGAAAATTTTAACTCCGTACACTTTTTCTTATTCCCTGTTTTCTAAACCATGTAACGTCACAACTGACAGGTTCACAGGGGCCAGCAGGCTGGAGAAGGTCCTGTGGAAGTGAAGTACTGTGCAACCATTGGCCAAGCATATGGCCTGCAAAGTGATACATATGAGCACATGTTGTCACAGTGGCTAGACTTGAATTTAAATTAGTAACACTGAAAATTGAACGATTCATTTTTGACACAGGTTGATGTTGTGCACACATGAAAAAGTTTTGTGAAGAACATAGACTGTTCAAGTTTGACCACTGATGGAATGTTTGGTGTAACAAAACCCGTGTCCATTATAAGACCATGTCCACTCTTATAAGTTGTGGTGAAAAAGTCCTGTGAAAATTGCTGAGCCATGTGAAAAGGCATTAAGCAAAAGCGCTCAACGAATCTTGTAGTGGAGGTGAGTCAATGAATGGTTCTGGAGCCAGAACATAGCTCAGAAGAGGCCACACAGGAAAAGTCACTGTGGCAGGAGACCGTTAGTCCACGCCTCGTTAAATATAACAAGGAAAAGCGGGTAGAGTGACATGAAACTCATTTCTAACATGCACGAGGGCATAGAACAAAACAGAATGGTCACCATTATGGGAATTTTGAGGGGTTGCAGCCACATGTAATATACCGGGTCATAACTTGTTACCTCTTGAAGTTCTCATTGATTGGTGCTCTCAGTAACGGCTTGCTGAAATTTCATGGGGTAAAACTAATCCACTACAAATGATGTAGGCGACATGTAGAATTGCAGTTCATTGATACTTTAATGATTCATTAGTGCCCAATTGTCCTCATTTTTGGCCAGCATACAAGTCACATTAATAAGTCACCACAAGCCAGTATACACATTGCACACATCAATAATATGTGTTTACACAGTTTGTGTGTGGAATGCAAAAGACTGACGTGAGGTGTACAGTTCATGTGGCATGTATATGAAGAATTAGCTTTTAATCATAAGGGTAGAAACACTTTCCACACAACTAACTCGGAGAAATTTTTACATAATTGTTTAAATTAGAGTTCAGAGTGACAGGGATTGTGCTTCAGATACATCACATTGCATGACTCGAAACTATACTTCCTGCTCGCTTGGATTGTGCTCTTGATCAAAGATGTAACCAGACTCTTTTACATGGCTTGAAAGCATCCTATTTATATCATTCAAACAATGTCAGTGGAAATTATGTATTGTTAATTATGTTCATTAACTTAACTACAATGGAAAAGTTAACAATCACATACAACTGCCTATAGTAACCTTTTTGGAACCTTGAGTAAAAAATCTACCACGAAGCCGGCCGAGGGGACTAAGGCGCTCCAGTCACGGTCTTCACGGCCACTACGGTCGGGGGTTCGAATCCGCCCTCGGGCATAGATATTTGTGCCATCCTAGTTCGTAAGTAGTTCATAAGTAATTTGTAAGTTTAGGGACTGATGACCCCGTAGTTAAGTCCCATAGACTTTACAAACATTTGAACATTTCTACCACCAACCCTGTATTTTGTAATATTCTCATACTCTCTTTGAACTACTATGTTTCTCTCACATATACATGATAGTATAATGTTTATTTAAATAACATGTTAACTTTTTCCATCTTGTAACATAATATTGTGTTTTGATACCTTCATAAATAACAATCACAACTACTAAGAATACATTACGCATAGTTACAGAATATGCTCTTCCCATAAATTTGTTAAAGGTAAAGCAGTCAACAATCCAAAGATTGGTTTGAACACCACAGTGCTTTACTAGACAGGTCCTGTTTGGAGGTGGTATGCCGTTGCCTTCCTCAGACCTTCGAACTGACTTACCCAGCCGGTTACTGGGGGACCTACAATTTAACATAGGTTCCGAACCACAGTGCTACTCGGTATTTTTCACATCAGCAACACTGTCAGAGGTGAAAGAAGTGGAAAGTGACAGATAAAAATCCTAGGACCTGGCGGGGATCAAACCCACAACCTTTGGATTTGTAGTCTGGCATTCTACCACTGTCCTACAGAGCTGCTATATAAATTTAACAACATTACATGTTGTACCTTGTAATGTAACAACATGAGCCTCTGACTACTGTAGTATATGATACCTCTCTTTTTTCCGGACCCCAGGATACCCTTCTTTCCTTGTAGTAAAGTTTATGATACCACCTTTCCCTATAGTAAAGTTAATGATACCACCTTTCCCTATAGTAAAGTTAATGATACCACCTTTATTCATTTCTACATTATAACAACTACATTGTTTATGTCACTAACTATTTACCTCATTTTATTCCCATAAATAAAATCCCATTAATTTCGTAGTAATTACCACTTTTATGCCCATTAGTAAATTCCTATAACTTCGTAATACTCATTTACCTTTGTACCCATTATTAAACCCCTAGTAATTTCATAGTATTTATTTTGTCTCATTTCCTTTATTAAAATTAGATTAATTTCTTAGTATATCTGGCCTGACCAAATGTCAGCACAGGTTGTAACTTAAAGCTGTTGTTACATCTAATTGTCATTGCATCTAATTGTCAAACATCAACTCAACAATAAGAATCCTCATTATTATAATAAGACAAAACTATATAATCATGTATTTGTTATTCTAGTTCCTTCATATTGAATGATAGGTGCAAATTACAAAGACTTACTGTGTATAAAAGAATCCATTCACATAATTGCATTGTGATAATTAAGTAATACATCATATTGTCAACGATTGTTAATAACGTAATAAATAGAAGTTATGTGCGGGTTTTGTAGCTCAGTGTATCTCAGTGTAAGTCAGTATTAGATCAGTATCATCTCAGTGTCATCTTTGTAGTTGATGCTTTCGGAAATAAAGGTGGAACATAGCTGGAAGAAGATGTATCATTTACAACACCCCTTCACAAATTTAGCTTAACTTTGAGTTTACTTTAATGAGAAATTTATAATTAAATGTGGTGATCACTCAGTTCAAATAGGGATCGTCATAACCTATTGCACAACATTATTACATTATTTGCCTTGTTTTTAAATAAGTAAGTTAGATCATGTTTTATATATCACTTGATCGTAAATAAAATTGTAAGTACTATTAAGTCTGTGATTTCAATAATCCATCAGAAAATACAAAGTTATTGCAGAATGTAACAAAAATACTACGACATTAAACAAATCCATATTTATAAAAAAAATTAACCCACAAATTGAAACACATTAAAAATTATGAGTCTAAATAACTGTACACCTAAACACTAATTACAAACCACACATGCAAACACCATAAATATAGTTAATAAACCAATTAAATTTAATATGTAAATTTATAAAGTCAAATGTATGCTTGGTATTCAAGTGACTAGTTTAAATGAAATTACCATAACTGCATGCATCCATGTGGTCTCAATAATTAATTATTACAAAACAAAACTAAAAACAATATTTATAACCTATTTCAAATATTAGTTTAGCATGTGTATAAAAACTGCATAATGTAATTGTTTCCATGATTTTGGTGACAAGGCTGGAAATATTTGGGGAGAGGCCATATTAATTGACTTTGTACTTAGCACTGAAGGTGTGAGCAGCCCTGTAATTCTCTGCTGGATATTATTTGGAGGCATAGTGTAACAAACATCTGTGTTTGAAATGTTCCATTAAGATGGAAATAAAATCATTTCTATAAAAGTTTCATCAAGTGCTTCTTATTTGCTACAAGGATCCTATAACATATTTTACCATTTAATGGGAGACAGACAAGAACATCAACAAAATGTCCATCTTTCAGAATGAAGATAAGTAAACTTTCAATTAATAATGGAAATTCTGCACGGAGATGATAAATTATTTTTCAAAAGAGATAGATTGGCTGGCCAGTATTTACTTTTGTGCTGTACTGCCGATAGTCACACAAATATAGAAAAAGGATGACAGCTTGTTCTTTTTCGCCCTTTTTCTATATTTGTGTGACTATCGGCAGTACAGCACAAAGGTAAGTACTGGCCAGCCAATTTATCTCATTTGAAAGATAAGTAAACTTTTAATGTTACCCACCTACAGAGGAATGATTTGTTTGGTGGCTGTTAAATGAAATAATTCTCTGATATTTAGAAAAAACTCATTGAAACAGCTTAAACCATCCTGAAAAGGGGTGGTGCTATTTCAAAATGAATGGAAAATTTACATAATTTATCAGTTGTTAAAAATTAAAGACAGTGTCCTATCACCAAAATAAGATCCAATATGTTTGACACTCCTAGATACATACATTGTAAAAAGAAAGGACACATTATCTCCCAATCCTCTTACTACACTTCCCTTCCTACGTAACACTTTTAAATTTGCACTTAGCTTTCTGGGGGTCCACACCTTCATCAGGTGCAAAAATGATTGTTCCAAATGTCACACAGTGTCCTTGTCGTGGAAGGGGAAAAATTTCCTACGTAAGTGCCTCTATAAAACTTATCACTAATTACACAAAAATCAAAAGGATTTTATTATGGGCCATCTGGAGGTATCCCTCCTAGCATCCCAAAACCAAAACCTCTGGCCTGTTTCAGGTTTATTGATGATATTTTCATGATACGGGCTCAGGGCCAGGACACTCCATCCTCCTTCCTTCAAAACCTAAACTCATTTTCCCCATCCACTTCACCTGGTCTTCTTCAACCTATCATGCCACATTCCTGGATGCCAACCTCCACTTCACTGATGGCTCTATCCACACTTCTGTTCATATTAAACCCACCAACCACCCATAGTATCTACACTTTGACAGTTGCCACCCCTTCCACATCAAAAAACCCTCCCTTACAGCCTCATCACCCATGGACAGTGTATCTGCAGTGACAAGAACTCCCTTTCTGAGTATCAATATGCTGTGAGTCTCACAAAGGCCTTTGCATACAGAAGCTACCCCAGGACATAGATTGCAAACAGATCTCCCATGCCATATACTCACATATCCCAAATCTTCCCTCTAACACCAGTTACCATCCGAGAAAGAGTGCTCCCCTTGTCACCCAGTAATACCCTGAACTCAAACAACTAAATTGCATCCTTCTCCAAGGTTTTGATTTTCTATTCTCATGCCCAGAAATGAGAGAAATCCTGCCCAAGATCCTTCCTACTCCTCCTAAAGTGGTGTTCCGTAACCCTCCCAACATCCATAACATCGTAGCCCGTCCCTATGCCATCCCAAAACCTAGCCCATTGCCACAGGGATCATATACTTATAGAAGACCCTGCTGCAAGACCTGTCCAGTCCACCCACTCAGCACTTCCTATTCCAGTCATGTCACAGGCTTATCCTACCCTGTCAGAAGCTGGGCCACCTGTGAAAGTAGCCATGTAATTTACCACCTGTGCTGCAATCACTGTATAGCTTTCTATATTGGCATGGCCACTAACCAGCTGTCAATTAGGATGAATGGCCACCACCAAACTGTAGCCAAAAACAAGGTGGACTACCCTGTGGCACGGCATGCAACAGAGCACATGCTTGATTTCATTGATTGCTTCACAACCCAGACCATCTGGATCCTCCCAACCACCACCAGCTTTTCTGAACTGCACAGGTGGGAGTTATCCATACAGTACATTCTCCAATCCCAAAATCATCCAGGCCTCAACCTATGGTGTGCAAGTATTTTATATTTATTTTTATATCTATATTTATTTTTTATTTTATTTCTTTGTTTTTATTTTATTTTCCTCCCCTCACTTGCCTTCCCACTCCATTCAAAGCTGTGTGGGAATCACGTATTACTGAATAAACTGTACAGTGTATAGTGCTTATTCCATGAGCAAGTGAAAGACAGTACATTTATTCTTTGTCTTTATATATGTTTTTTCTTAGGTTTAGCTTTTTTTTAGTTATGTTTCAATTGTTGAGCGAGTAACATTTTTTCTGATGAATAAATGTCTTTAATGATGAATACAGAATTTATAAATACCCTTACGGGTACTTGTTATGATAAGAATAGTTCCTATAAAGTGGTGACCCTGCAAAAGACAGACAATAGGGAGATAGAAAATCAGACATCATCATCGCCACATAGTGCGATGAAGACGCACGCAAGAAGACAATTAGAAGAGATTCGCGACGAGCTGCAAAAACATATTGAAGACTTACAAGCAAAAGTAGTGCAACAAGAGAACACAGAAATGAGTCCAATAATCAATAGATGTGCAATGGTAAACGGACCGCACACGAACGTACGCGCACCATAGTTTATGCCAGACAAACTGGAACTTTAGTTTGCTATGCTAGAGCTGGCTTTCGAACAGAATGGAATCGCAGAAGAACGTATGGAATTTGCAGTAGCAGTGAATGCATTGGATTCCAGGGCAGCTGTTATAGGCGAAGACGTCATCCTCGCACCACCATTTGAACGGCCATATACAAAATTAAAATCACTGTTGATCGATAGGATGTCCAAGCCACAAAGTCAACGAATACAACGAGTACTCAAGAGTCAAAAGTGGGCGACAGGACACCTTCCAAATATTGGCGTCATCTACGCGGCATCGTATCTGAAGCAGATGTATCGGACGCAATATTACATCACATATGGATTACGCAATTGCCCAGAACGGTTAAAGCAGCGGTAGCAACATGTGAAAAAGAAGATACTCGTTCCCTAATAAAAATAGCTGACAAAGTTCATGTGACATTGGACAATAATAGTGCGTCAATGTTGGCAATGGTCATAGATAGCTCAGATCAACAAATGAACATTGAACAACAACAAATGGCATCGATCCAGACTAGCAGGAAAGTAGGCACCGCTAAGCAGTTATACGAACTCAGGAAAGGGTAAACAACCTGCAAAGCCAAGTGTCACAGTTATTGCAGGTAAAAACATTTACAAAGACTGTAGATCAGCTAAGGTTCAGGGAAACAAACAAGATAGCGGACAGAAGGATATATGTTGGTTTCATCGACGGTTTGGCAGCAGGGCGACAAAGTGCACGAAACCTTGTATATTTGAATGTGAGAACAACGTGGGACTCAGCATGGTGAGTAACTTGTCAACATCTCTTATTAGGTCACAAAGATTGTACGTTGCAGACATGAAAACAGGACGATGTTATCTAATTGACTCAGGTTCTGATATAAGTGCACTACCAAGTGGTCCTTTCCAAGGTGCATCATCGTATATAAATGACAAAGCTTCAACTGCTACAAAATCATTGCTTCTTGCAGGAGCGAATAAATCTCCAATAGCGACTTTTGGGATGTGTGCGTTAGAAGTAGGTTTAGGCTTTCAACGTAGTTTTAGGTGGAACTTTGTACTAGCCGAAGTAGCAGAAGCTATATTAAGTGCAGATTTCCTAAGCAAAAATAATATTGAAGTGCATATCAGTGCATCACAGATTAAGAAAGATGGTGAAGTGGTCACGGGTATACATGGACGATGCACATGTCATGCTACTGATTGTTTTCATGCTGTGGTAGTAAAAAACGAGATTGATAACGCAGGGACGCCAATGTCGAAGTTACTGCATAACACAGTACATCGCATTAAGACGACTCCTGGCCAACCAGTTTCACAACTGCCACGAAGACTGTCTGCAGACCATTTCGTAGCAGCTAAGACGGAATTTGAAAGTTTGTTACAATCAGGTGTATTATGCAGATAGGACAGCCCTTGGTCGTCACCTATACATCTCATAGAAAAAACAGATGGCTCTTGGAGGCCCTGTGGCAATTACCGATTACTTAATGCCCGTACAATCCCTGATCGTTATCCAGTACCCAATTTAAGGGATTTTATTAATGTTTTAGCAGGTGCAACAATATTTAGCATGATCGATTGTAAAAAGGCATATCATCAAATTCCAGTAGCAGAAGAAGATATACCCAAAATGGCAGTCATCACACCTTTTGGGCTTTTTGAGTGTCAGAATGCCTTTTGGATTGAAAAAATGCAGCACAAACCTGGCAACGATTTGTGGATGAAGTACTCAGGGGATTGCAATATTGTGTTTAAAGCATTACATGAAGAGCACCTTAAGGACATTTTCGAACGGCTAAATAAATATGGCATAATAATCAATGAGGCAAAGTGCCTTTCGCGGGCAAGGCAACGGTCCCAGGTTCGAGTCCCGGTTCCGGCACACAATTTTAATCTGCCAGGAAGTTTCATATCAGCGCACACTCCGCTGCAGAGTGAAAGTTTCATTCTGAGTACATTTATTCTTTGTCTTTATAAATGTTTTTTCTTAGGTTTAGCTTTTGTTTTATTTATGTTTCAGTTGTTGAGCGAGTAACATTTTTTTCTGATGAATAAAGGTCTTTAATGATGAATACAGAATTTATAAATACCCTTACGGGAACTTGTTATGATAAGAATAGTTCCTATAGCTACATCTCGTTACTCCCATCTAGGCTGTGCTGTACCCATTCTCACCACAGTGACACAACCTTTCCATCCCCCTTCCCCCCCCCCCCCAAAACCCTCCACTATTCTATTTACATGCCGCAGAATGTAATTCGATATGCGGCAGCCATAGGTGACAGTCGTACGACTGTATTGTGTGCCGGTGTGATTGCGTGAATGTTCTATTTACTGAAGAAGGCCATGGCCAATAGCTGAAAGTGTTGTATGTGTTTGTCTTTTGTTTGTACCTGATCAGCCCGTTGTCATGTCTTTGCAGTGACTTGTAAACTGTCCTTATTAAAATATCATAAATACCATTAAGATCACTACCACTGTCCAGCAAGCATTTTATAGGTACCCCTTTCACACTAGTGGACACTATTGCATACCACATCTTATCAGTACTTCCTATTGCTTCTTCTTCATACAACCAGATCTTCATTAATTCTCTGTCTGGATAAGCAGTCATACATTTCAGACAAATCATTTGAAACTACTGTTAAGTAACACACACATTATGGTCTGCCTCCACTTACCCACTATTTTCCAGCTCTAACTCTGCATTCTCTTCCTACTCACTGTTTCTTTCTACCTTTGTCTTTCTAATTACTTTACCACCTGCCCACCGGCAAAAATTTATTTCTTTGTAATTAACATTTCCGGAATGTTCTACATATTTCTTATGTTCACTTGTAAATTCTACTTGTTTCTTGTGTTAACTGTTCTTCTAATTTCTGGTAAATTCTGTCTGTGTATAAATAGCAGAGCTACTCTGCCCAAGAGGCAGTCAGTGCTGGTGGACGTTAAGTTTGTAATAAACGTGCTTTCAGTATAAGTGCTATGTTCAGTTGCCTACTTCCATTTCAAAGCGACATTGTTTGGTGGAGGCGCTGGGTATTCTGTACGACAGCTGCATCACCGTGGCTCCGATTAGGCAACATAAAAGCGGTCGCTTACACGGACTAGAACCAGAATACAAGGGTTATACCGAGTACATCCTTCCAAAAGTCCTGTGTAACATACTGAATCCGACTGAGGCTGATAAAATCACACACCTGATGAAGGGTATTGCAGAAGACATGTACCAAGCTCTTCTGATAAACGACGCCGCTACGACGGAAGAGTTCATCAAGTGGTGCCAGCGTATTGAAGAGATGCAACAAAGAAGGGTTGGATGAAAGAAGTATGACAGACTCCCCAATGTAGTCCCTATGGCCATTGTGGAAGATCAGCATGACTTCGCTTCTCTCATACGACAAATTGTGAGAAAAGAATTACAAGAATTTATGGTAGCCGAGACTATTAGACCGAGCAAGCATCATATCATGGCAATGGATATAAGCCCTGTAAGTGATGAGGGAGCCGATGCCACTGAGGAAGAGGTATTTCAGGCAATAGCTCCTGTCTGCCCTGCCAATCGCATCCGACGTGAAGAATGGTGGCGCCCTGGTATGACTTATGCTGCAGGCGCCAAACGGCAGCCCATGAACCGGCCGACGTGACCACAACCAACTCCCCTGGTAACTATGACGCCCCGCAGAAGAACACACATCTTGATGACAGAAGACAATACACCACTGTGTTACCACTGTGGGTGCCCTGGACATGTCGTATGCTACTGCAGAGAGAGGAGGCAAGTATTCGACGATTATTTTGCCGCAAGACTTCAGCCATCAGAACAGTTCTATCCAAGGCAATCACCTGCTGATGAGTTCAGACGACCTATGGGAAGAAGCCCATCGCCGTACCCTAGAAGAGGTCACTCCCCGACGTGCCGCAGCCGTTCACTGTCGCTGTACAGAGGTACCAGCCGCTCCCCTAGCTGCTGCACCCAGGAAAACTAAGCGAGGCGACCATCTAAGGAGGTGAGGCCACCGCAGATGAAAATCCTCCATGGACGACAGTCGCTAAGATGTCGGGAAATCTCATCGACGTCATAATCGACGGCCAACCTGTCCGGGCACTTGTTGATTCAGGAGCGTCTTTTTCTTGTTGTCGGATAATTACTGCTGCACACTAAAGAAGACAATGTTCTGTGATACGGGGACAACTGTTCTGAAGGTCGCAAATGGAAAGTACGTCCAGCCAGCAGGAACTTGTGTCGCAAGAATAACCATCAACAACAGGACCCAGCCATTCGAATTTGTCGTGTTAACAGAATGTAGTCACAATGTCATCCTTGGATGGGACTTTCTTCAGGCATCCCAAGCTATCATTGACTGTGGAAGATCTGAGCTGCAAATTGAAGAATTCGTTCCGACGGATGCACGTAATACAGAATTTTCTGGGAAGTAATTTGTCATTGACAATGTGACGACACCGCTGTTGTCAATGAGAAGAGTTGCAGTCATAAACACAGATGACAGGTTAAACTGTGAAGTACTTGTTGATAGTAAAAAGTTTATCAGGGTCATAAAAGAAATTTACATACCAGCGGCTATCATAAGCATTACCGTTGGTCAAGGAGAGATTTGGATCACAAACTGTCATGAGCAGTCACAACTTATCCACAAAGGAATGTGTATCGGGACAGCGGAACCAATCCAGAACGGTGAGCTCAACATCATCAATGAAGACCCATGCCCTGCTGTTAGTACAGACAACAAGCTGGAGGAAACAAACGTGGAACTGCCAATAGGGCCTGGACTGACCAAGGAACAATGCCAGCGGGTGTTAGGTATAGTACGCCAATTTTCCGTGCATTCACACCTCATCAGGGGAAAAGTCAGACGAAATGGCCCACGATAAAGCACCATATCAATTCAGGCGATCATCCAGCAATTAGCCAACGTTCGTATAGAGTGTCAACAGCCGAAAGACGGATAATTCGTAAGGAAGTGGAGAAGATGTTGCGAGATATTATTATTCAACCTTCGGAGCATCCTTGCTCATCTCCGGTGGTATTTGTAAGGAAGAAGGATGGCACATGGCGATTCTGTGTCGACTATCGGCAGCTGAACAGAATCACAAAGAAAGATGTCCACCCATTGCCACACATTGACGACACCTTGACACCTTAAACTGCTTGAAAGAAGCGACATACATCTCAACTATGGACATGCGGACAGGATACTGGCAAATCGAAGTTGACAAAGCTGACAGGGAGAAGACTGCGTTTATTACACCTGACGGCCTCTATGAATTTAAAGTAATGCCATTTGGGTTATGTAATGCTCCAGCCACATTCGAACGCATGATGGACAATTTGCTTTGACACCTTAAGGGGACAACGTGTCTTTGCTATTTAGATGACTACTGACATTTCATAAAAGGATTTTGTAACAAGGCATGCCCATTACAAGAACTTCTGCAGGGAGACGCCAAGTTTTACTCGGATGAGACAAAAGAAAGAGCTTTCCGGGTACTTAGGGAGGCTCTAACCTTCGCACCAGTGCTAGCCTTGTACAACGAGAATGCAGAAAAGGAACTTCACACAGATGCCAGTGGGTATGGGATTGGTGCAGTGCTTGTACAAGTTCAGGAAGGTGCTGAAAAAGTGATAGCCTATGCACCAAGAGTACTCTCAAAGTCCGAGATAAACTACTCTACAACTGAAAAAGAATGTCTCGCAGTTATCTTGGCTATCAACAAGTTCTGGCCGTATTTATTCTCAAACCATTCACCGTTGTGACAGACAACCATACTTTGTGTTGACTGACTAGCTTGAAGGATCCATCAGGTCGACTAACAAGATGGGCACTAAGACTCCAAGAGTATGATGCCACAGTGGTATTCAAGAACAGTTGCAAACAGAAGGATGCCGACTGCATTTCGAGGAATCCATTAGTGGAACACAACAGCATGAATGAAATTCCAGCCCTCACTTAATTAGATGATGTTACAGCTGAACAGAGGGAAGATCCAGCACTATTAACAACGATAGAGGCCTTGGAGAAAGAAGACCCGACCAATGGAGAGTTCCAACTTATAAACGGAACATTGTCTAAAGGCAACTACGATCCACTGGGCCCCAAATAGCTACTGGTCGTTCCAGCTCATTTCCAGCCAGCTATTCTCAAATATTTCCATGATGCTCCAATATCTGGTCATCTGGGATTCGTGAAGACCCTAGACAGAATCAGACGTAGGTATTAATGGAAAGGTCTCTACTGATATGTCAAGCACTATTTGAGTCACTGTAAAGAGTGCCAGTGATGGAACCATGTGCCGCAATTACCTCCAGGGCATCTCGTACCGATTACGCCGGCAGCAGCTCCATTCCACTGAGTTGGGATTGATCTTTTAGGGAGGTTCCCGAAGTCAACAACCGGTAACCGATGGATAATAGTCTGCACTGACTACCTTACACGCTACGCTGTCACCAAACCTGTGTCGACTGCAGAAGCTCCAGAGATCATAAAATTCCTTGTAGAAGACATCATTTTGAAGCATGGAGCACCACGTGTCATGATATCTGAACGTGGAAAAGTAATCCAGTCAAAACTAGTATCAGAGGTAATGTCACGGTGCGACATTGTCCACAGAATGATAACTGCATACCATCCTCAGACAAACGGTCTTACAGAACGTTTTAACAAGACGTTAGCCAATATCCTGTCAATGTACGTCAATGTTGAGCAGAAAAATTGGGATACAATTCTGCCAGTTGTGACATTTGCTTACAATACCGCAAGACAAGACACCACAAGCTGAGATGACAATGGATACGCTGTTCCCTTTCCAACCGGACCACAATCAGGATGACTATGTTAAACAGCTCATCACCAGGGTCAAAGAAGCAAGACAGCTGGCTCGCATACAGACACTGGACACCCAGGAGAAGGACCGTCAGCAGTATAACGACAAGCACCGACCTGTTGTGTACAGCCCAGGAGATCTTGTATGGATTTTTATCCCTATACGGAAGTTTTACTGTCAGAAAAGTTATTGAAGTGATACTTTGGTCCGTATCGTGTCATATGCCGCCTGTCAGACATCACATACGAAGTTGAGGATTATGAGCCGTCGGCGAAACGACAAAAATGAAGAGACATTGTTCACGTCCTGTGCATGAGGCCTTACTACAATCCTGAAGAGCAGGTAGACGACAATGGCTTCTTGTTCAAGGACGCTAAGGACGGTAATGTTACTGAGGAAGCCACGAAAGGAATGTCTGTCGTCGATAATCATGGAGAAGTGATGGATTCCCTTGAACTGTCATACAGAGGACGCATGACCAGGTCATGATCCAGGACATTGCAGCTGGCTCCACAGGGAACATAACAGCGGGTCCCTGTTTTTCCAGGAGAGGGAGCAATGCTGCGAGAGACCACGTACACCGACTGCCGGCGTAGCGCAGGGGATAGCGTCACGGACTGAGATGCTGAAGGTCGCCGGTTTAATCCCACCCACTGGCAAAAATTTATTTCTTTGTTATTAACAATTCCAGAATTTTCTACATATTTCTTATGTTCACTTGTAAATTCTACTTGTTTCTTTAGTTAACTGTTCTTCTAATTTCTGGTAAATTCTGTCTGTGTATAAATAGCAGAGCACTCTGCCCGAGAGGCCTTTGAAGTCAAGCCTGCTTCCATTTCAATGTGACGATATACTAATAAGGACAGTTTACAACTCACTGCAAAGAAGTGGTGACGAGCTGCAACAGGCACAAACAAAAGACACACACATTCAACACTTTCAGCTATCAGCCATGGCCTTGTTCAGAAAATAGAACATTCACGCAATCACACAGGCACACAACACAGTCATACAACCATCACCTCCAGCTGCGACACTTCGAATCACACTCTGCGGCATGTAAATTGGGGAGGGGAGGGGAGGGGAGGGGGGTAGGGAGGTTATGTCACGGTGGTGGGGATGGGTACATCACAGCCTAGATGGGAATAATGATAGGAATGTAGTGGGGAGGTGGGTGAGGGGAGAAAAATAATATAAGACAAGAAAATAAAATAAACAAAATAAATATACCTGCTCTCTTTTCCCAGGCCTTAGGCTCATCATAATCCACTGTCTCTCAAATCATTTCTCATTCTCCATTTTTTCTGCACCATCCCTGCCCCAATGGACCAATCCCTGATCCATCTATCTGTACCAGTTCAGGAAAGTATCCTTTTCCCTTGCAAAAACCCAATCCCACATCCTATTCCTAAAATGCTGCCTAAGTCATGATATCCCTCCTAACGGTCTAACCTTAAAAATTCCATTGTCTGGATCTAATCCCTCCTTCCACAATGACCTGCACCTTTTCAGCTTCCATCTGTCCTTATCCCTCATGAACTTAATCCTACAAATCATCTCCCCATGGCTCATAAATCCCTTAGCTACCTTCTCTCCCTCCATAAGATATTATTATTGTGTAACCAAAACTATCAAGATCCCATCTCCCAGATGGAAGCCTTATCTCTCCAGCAACTGGAGGAGCACTCCAAACACCACCTCCACAAGTTGTCCAGGCTGCTGACATCATATTGCCACCTTGGGCACCCATATCCAATTCTTATCTGACCCACAGTGTTCCTCCTCGTGAACCCCTCATAGCTCTCAGACCATGCCTAGCTGACCTCTTGAACCTACCTCTCCCTCAAAATTCCCTAACACCAATCCACAACATCCAATACCAAAACAACCCCAGAACACTGTGGTTAATGTATCCACAAAACAACCTAAATCCCATTGAAGTTTCTGTTTTACCCAAAAGTCTTACCTTTAGCCCTACACCCCAGTTCAATCATGTTGGTCTTGTCAAAGACCTACTCTCCTTTTACCAATCCCTACGATGGAAACACTACTTTGCCACCAATCCCTCTGACTGTAAACTACCTAATCCCAATATTGAACCCTGCCTGCCCCAATTCATACCACCACCCAACAGAGATCGCCCTACACTCCCACCTAACCACTCTCTGGTTACCATCCAAGAGTTTCTCACCTCAACATCCTTCCGCAAGTCCCTCCCAAGAACTCAAACCTTTCACCAGAAGAAAGAAGAGCCGTCCACAACCTTAAAACAAATCAGACATAATCATCCTCCCTGTGAATAAACATTCCACCACTGTAGTTATGGATCACAGTGACTACAAGGCAGAAGGGCTCCGCCAACTCTGTGACTCCTCCACCTACAAGTTGTGCCAGAATGACCCCATCCCCAAAGTCCAAGAAGATCTCCAGTCCCTGTTAAAATCTTATGGCCCTTCCCAGAAGCTCTCGCCTGATTCCATCTCCCTCCTCACCCCAGCAGCACCCCGCACCCCCACCTTCTACATGCTCCCCAAAATCCACAAACCTAATAATCCTGGATGCCCTATTGCTGCTGGTTACTGGGCCCCTACCGAACGAATTTCAGCCCTCGTTGACAATCACCTTCAACCAATTGTCCAAAATCTATCTTCCCACTTCAAGAATACCAACCACTTCCTTCATCAACTCTCCACCATTCTTTTGCCTCCTGGAGCCTTACTTGTCACAGTGAATGCCACCTCCCTATACACCAACATCCCACATACCCATGGCCTTGCCACTCTGGAACACTAACTCCCCAATGTCCCTCTGAACTCAAGCCTGATACCTCATAACCCTCACCAATTTCATCCTCACTAACAACTACTTTTCCTTTGAGGGGAAAGTTTACCATCAAATCCAAGGCATAGCCATGGTCACCCCCTCCTATGCCAAACTGTTTATGGGCCGTCTGGAGGAATCCTTCCTAGCAACCCAAAACCCCAAACCTCTGGCCTCGTTCAGGTTCATTGATGATATTTTCATGATCTGGACTCAGGGCCAGGGCACCCTAGCATCATTCCTTCAGAATCTCAATTCCTTCTCTCCCATCAACTTTACCTGGTCTTCCTCAACTTAACATGCCACATTCCTGGATGGCAACCTCCACCTCACCGATGGCTCCGTCCCTATTAAACGTACCAACCACCAACAGTTCCTACACTTTGCAGTTGTCACCCCTTCCACATCAAAAAATCCCTCCCTTACAGCCTGGCCACCTGTGGACAGCATAACTGTACTGACAAGAACTCCCTTTCTGAATATTCTGAGGGTCTCACAATGCCTTCACAGATAGAAACTACCCCACAGACCTAGTCTCAAACAGATCTCCCATGCCATATCCTCACACATCCACAATCCTCCTCCTAACACCAGTAACATCCACGAAAGAGCGCTCCCCTTGTCACCCAGTACTACCTTGGACTCGAACAACTTAATTGCATCCTTCGCCAAGGTTTTGATTTTCTATTCTTGTGCCTAGATGTGAGAGACATCCTGCTCAAGATCCTTTGCACCCCTAATGAAGTGGTGTTCCGTCACCCTCCCAACCTCCACAACATCCTAGTTCATCCTTATGCCACCCCGAAACCCAGCCCACTGCCACAGGGATCATATCCTTGTGGTAAACCCCGTTGCAAGACCTGTCCAATCCACACACCCAGCACTTCCTATTCCAGTCCTGTCACAGGTTTATCCTACCCTATCAGAGGCAGGGTCACCTGTGAAAGCAGGCATGTAATTTACCAACTGTGCTGGATTCACTGTGTAGTTTTCTATATTGGCATGACCACTAACCAGCTGTCCATTAGAATGATTGGCCACTGCCAAACTGTGGCCAAAATCAAGGTGAACCACCCTGTGGCCCAGCATGCAGCAGAGCACAAGCTTTACTACAATAGCTGCTTCACAACCCAGGCCATCTGCATCCTCCCATCCACCACCAGCTTTTCTGAAATGCACAGATGGGAGTTATCCCTACAACACATTCTCCGATCCCGAAATCAACCAGGCCTCAACCTATGATAACTTTCCTTTCTTCCATACCTTACAGTTCCTACCTCTCTATCCCAAACCTCTCCTTTTTTGAGTGGTGTGTGAATGTGCGTGCGTGCGTGTGTGTGTGTGTGTGCGTGTGTGTGTGTGTGTGTGTGTGTGTGTGTGTGCACGCGCGTGAGTGTGTTCGCATGTGCGTGCATGTGCGCATGCATGTGTACGTGTGAGAGTATGCTCTTGTGTGTGTGGGTGTGTGTTCTTGTTTGTGCAGTGTGCGTGCATTTTATTTTTATATATTTTTTAATATTTATTTAAATGTATATTTATTTTGTTATTTTAATTTCTTATCTTCTTTTATTTTTCTCCCATCAACCGTCTCCCCACTCCATTCCTAAGCTGTATCTCATTATTCTCATCTAGGCCATGATGTACCCATCCCCACCACCATGACCTAACCTTCCTATCCTCTTTCCCCTCCCCTCCCCTCCCCTCCCCTCCCCTCCCCTCCCCTCCCCTCCCCACCCCTCCCTGATTTACATGCCGCAGAGCGTAATTCGAAGTGCGGCAACTGGAGGTGATGGTTGCCTGACTGTGTTGTGTGCCTGTGTGAATGTTCTATTTTCTGAAGAAGGCCATGGCCAATAGCTGAAAGTGTTGTATGTGTGCCTTTTGTATGTGCCTGATGCAGCTTGTCGCCACGTCTTTTCAGTGAGTTATAAACTGTCCTTATTACTATATTATTAATTACTTTACCATCATCATCAGAAAGAGATTCATGCACTTCATCTTCCTCATCACTAGATTTGTCGGAACTACTTGTTCTTGAACACTTGGCACTATCACTAAAGACAAACTATTTATCATACCTGTATCTTCAATATTTGAACATAATGTCAGACACTTAGGTTATTCATTCTGTCTTAATGATTTCCCTTCACCCTTAGGTTCAAAGCCATTAAAAGTTTTACAATTATTAGTAGAAACATTTCTATCCCTAGTACATGCAATATATTCTTCATTTTTGACCTTTTTCAGTTCCTGCTCTATCTCTACAAGCTTAGAATCCACATCCTCCAATTTATTTATCACAGATATTGAGTATCCTTCCACTTTATCCTCTACCAGGCCTAACGTAGTTTCCAATTATGATTTTACCTGACCAATTTTATTTTCAAGTTATTCTTTATTTCATTTCATTTCTCTGTACAAGATTTCCTGACAGACTGAAACCCGTTATCCCAAGAACTAGCAAGAGTTTCCACTCCTTTTTTTCACATAAGGTAATTCTGTTATGATTATTTACAGAGGGCTTATTAATTCAAGCTAACTTCAGACTGACATTTTCTTCTACAGTTTTTATTTTATTCTCACAACTATCTTCCACTTCTCCAATTTTATAAATAATATAGTGAGGACAACTCACTATATTATTTATTCCAACCTGGACTTTCCATTATTATACTTCTCCAATTTTCTTATTTAATACTACTAAAGTACTATTTTATACAACAAATTCCTATTGTTTCATTCAGTTTCTGGTTTAATTCCTGATACAAATTACCCATTTCACTACTGATTTTATTATCAATCTTTTCAATCATGAATAATAACTTTGCCCAACCACAAGGTTCATCTGATACTGACTTTACAAAATCACCACCACCTTGCGCAGATACATTACCTAATGTAATATCTTCGCTGTATGATTGATATCAGACACGAGTTACATATGGGCCATGAGAGGCTGCCATGAACATAACCATGCATTTAGGTATTGGTAGAGCCCGGCTTGCTCTCATTTGGTCTGTATTCTTAGTTGGGTTTAGAAGGAGGCCTCACCTCCGATTGTGTTGGGCAGAGGCATCACCTCTCACTATTGTAAAGCATTCTATGTTATAATAAGTTGTATCTGTTTGATATTCATTATAATACTAATGTTGCAAATACAAATTTAATTTTCCTTTTTAAATATAGTAAGAGGGTACGAACCTGCCAGAAATAGAGTTGATAAACACCGGTGTTGTAATGATCCTGTACCATTTCCGTGACATTGTCTCCCCTGTATAGTGACAATACAAAATGAGCTGCCCTTCTTTGGACTCTTTCAGTATCCTCCGTGAAACCCACCTGATAAGGATCCCACACTGGGCAGCAATAATCCAAAAAAGGACAGACAAGCATAGTATATGCAGTTTCATTAATACTTCTGTTGCAGCTTTTAAGGGTTCTGCCGATAAAATTCAGTCTCTGGTTCACCTTTCCCATGACATTATCTGTGTTTTCATCAAAGTTTACATCTATGTTTTGAAAATTATTTTGAAATAACACTGACAAATGATTGTTCTACTATTCATAGTGCCACACCTAGTATCACTTTAACTATAATAGTCACAACTACATACAACTCATTACTCATGACACTCTGTTCGTAAAACATTATTTATGAGTTCTAATTCAGGCAGTCATTAAAGATGAATCGTCACCCAAGAGGGCACCATATATCATGTACCAGGTCGTAACTAACTGGCTCTTGAACTTCTCAGTAACAGCTGGCTGAAATTTCATGGGGTAAAACTAATCCACTACAAATGATGTGGTGACATGTAGAACTGTAGTTAATTGATACTTTAATGATTCATTAGTGCCCAATTGTCCCCTTTTATGGCCAGCGTACAAGTACATAAATAGCTATAACCACAACCCAGTATGCACATTCCACATATCAATAATACAAATTTACACAGTTCGTGTATGGAATACAAAAGTCTGAGGTGTTCATTTTGTGTGGCATTTATATGAAGAATTAGCTTTTAATCATAATGGTAGAAACACTTTCCACACAACTAACATGGGGGAACTTTTACATAATTGTTTAAATTAGAGTTCAGAGTGACAGGGATTGTGCCTCTGATACATCATGTTACACGACTCAAAACAATACTTCCTGCTGGCATAGACTGTGCTCTTGATCAAAGACATAACTAGATTCATTTACATGGCCCAAAGTATCCTCTTTATATCATTCAAATAACTTCACTGGAAATTATGTATTGTTAATAATGTACATGAAATTAATTATAATGTAAAAATGAACAATTATGTACAACTGGCTACAGTAAACTAAACCGTTATAATACTGAGTAAATTGATGTATAAATCTCAGTTATGTTAATTGTGTTTCCTTTACGTATTTTATGAAATAGGTTTGTCAACAATAATTTTAAAATACACAGTAATTATACAGAAAACTAATGAAGGTACAACTTTCAAAACATACTTCTGAAACATTACAATATCTACTTTAATATTATGAGAAAATAATTTAATTATTTTTAACAGAAATACTAATATATGACATACAACCATATGCCTCTGGAGTGTACAAATTAATATTTGCTAACTAGCTGAAAACCCGGCATTTCCCAGGTATTTATTTATTTCTATTACAGAGAAAAAAATTCCTAGCAAGAAAACTATGTATAAAAGATAGACGTGGTTTACTTACCAGGGGAATGAGCACTGGTATGTAGAGAGAAACATAAATAAAAACACACACACAGAGACAAACAAATGCTGAGCTTTCGTAACCTTCGGTTGTTTCTTCAGAAAGAGCAGGGAAGGAGAGGGAAAAGGGAAGGATGACGGTTTTAAGGGACTGGGTAAGGCGTCATTCCAATCCTTGGAGAGGAAAGACTTACCTTGGGGGAAAAAGGTTACGTAAACAAACACACACACACACCCACACGCACACACACCAAGGCAGACATATGCCAAATGCAAAGATGTTGGACAGAGATGGCAGTCGAGGCAGGCGGTCTGCCCAGAGAACCAAGGCAAAGATGTTATAGAATGGTGGGCGGGAATTTGAATTTAGCAGAGGTTGAGACCAGGTCGGTAACGGGAAGAGAGAATGTGCTGAAGGGCAAGTTCCCATCTCAGGAGTTCTGAACAACTGGTGTCAGTGAGAAGTATCCAGATAACCTGGATGGTGTAACACTGTGCCAAGGTGTGCTGGCCATGCACCAAGGCATGCTTAGCCACAGGGTGGTTCGCATTACCAACAATCACTGTCTGTATGTGTCCATTCATGCAAATGGACAGTTTGTTGCTGGTCATTCCCACACAGAAGGCTTCACAGAGTAGTCATGTCAGCTGGTAAATCATGTGGGTGCTGTCACAAGTGGCTCTGCCCTTCCGGGTTACAGGACTGGAATAAGTGGTGGTGGGAGGATGCATAGGGCAGGTTTTACACTGGGGCCAGTTACATGGGTAGGAGCCGCAGGGTAGGGAAAGTGGTTTTGGGATCTCATAGGGATGGAATAGGAGGTTACGAAGGTTAGATAGGCGGCGGAAAGACACTCAAAGTGGAGTGGGAAGGGTGTCATGAAGGAGGGATCTCAGTTTGGGACAGCATTTAAGGTAGTAGTATCCTTATTGGAGAATCACATTTAGAGTCTGCTTCGATCCTGGAAAGAATCCAATGACAACAGGGGCACTTGACCTCCATTTATCCAATGGCCAGCTCCACACATCCATCCATATCAAACCAGCCAACAAACAACAGTACCTCCATTATGACAGCTGCCATCCATTCCATATCAAACGGTCCCTTTCCTACAGCTTAGGTCTTCGTGGCAAACAAGTCTGCTCCAGTCCTGAATCCCTGAACCAGTACACCAATAATCTGATGACAGCTTTCACATCCCGCAAGTACCCTCCTGTTCTGGTACAGAAGGAAATAGCTAGTGCCACTTCCTCTTCCCCCCAAACCCAGAACCTCCCACAGGTCCTCTTGTCACTGGATACTTTCCAGGACTGGAGCGAATTCTAAATGTGGCTCTCCAGCAAGAAGAAATGAGATCCGTCCTTCATGACATCCTTCCCAGTCCACCAAGAGTGTCATTCTGCTGCCCACCTAACCTTCATAACCTCCTAGTCCATCACTATGAAATCCCCAAACCACCTTCCCTATCCTCCTGTAATCCGGAAGGTGTACACTAAGACTTTCCTCTCCCAGGACTGGAATGACTCCTTACTCAGTCCACCACTTACTCCAGTCCCGTAACCCGGAGGGTGTACACAATCAAGGGCAGAGCCACTTGCGACAGCACCCACGTGATTTACCAACTGACATGCCTGCACTGTGAAGCGTTCTATGTGGGAATGACCAGCAACAAACTGTCCATTCACATTATTGGTCACAGGCAGACAGTGTTTGTTCGTAATGAGGATCACCCTGTGGCTAAACACGCCTTGGGGCACGACCAGCACATCTTGGCACAGTGTTACACCGTCCGGGTTATCTGGATACTTCCCACCGATACCAATCCTTCAGAACTCCGGAGATGGGAACTAGCCCTTCAGCATATTCTCTCTTCCCATTGCCCACCTGGTCTCAACCTCCGCTAAATTCGAATTCTCACCCACCATCTTAACATCTTTGCCTCGGTTCTCTGGACAGAGCCTCTGACTCAAGTGACATCTCTGTCTAACTTCTAACTTCTTTGCTTTCTACAGTTCTACAGTATGTCTGCCTAAGTGTACTTGCATCTGTGTAAATGTGTGGGTGCGTGTGTATTTGTTTATTCTCCTTTTTTCTCCCCAAAGTAAGTCTTTCCTGTCCCGGGATTGAAATGACTCCTTATCCACTCCCTTAAAACCCTCATCATTTCCTTTTCCCTCTCCTTCCCTTCTGCCTAACGAAGCAGCTAGGCTGTGAAAGCTTGCGTTTGTGTGTGTGTGTGTGTCTGTGTGTTTATTTGTTGCTATCACTGCCTGTGCCCCTTCGCCTGGTAAGTGGACTTCATCTATTTTTTACGTATATATAATTTATTTATTCCCACCAGGAAAGTCTCCTTCTAAAATATATATTGATTTATATATTCAAGCTTTGAGTTAGTACTTCTCATATCCCTTCTCTCTCTTGTCTATCTCATTTTTAATAACATGTATTTATGGGAGAGTAATCAAGAAATAAGGCTGTCTAGCATAATGTACAAAATAATAACTGTAGTATGCAAACAAAAAAATTTAGTCATCAAGATGAAAATGATGTTGTTATTGTGGTCTTCAGCCTGTAGACTGGTTTGTTGCAGCTCTCCTTGCTACCCTGACCTGTACAAGTCTCTTCACCTGAAAATACATTTGGCAACTTACATCCTTTTGAATCTGCTTACTGTATTCGTCTCTTGGTCTCCCTCTACGATTTTTACACAACACACTTCCTTCTAATGCTAACCTTACAATTCCTTGATGTCTCTGAATGTGTCCCACCAATCTATCCATTTTCTTTGTCAGGATGTGCCAGAAACTCTTTTTCTTCCCAATTATGTTAAGCACCTCCTCATTAGTTAAGTGATCTACCCATTTAATTTTCATCATTCACCTTGAGTGCCACAGTTTTAAAGCTTCTGTCATGTTTTTGTCTGAACTCCTTATCGTCCACAACTCACTTCCATACAATGCTACACTCCAGCAAATGTTTTCAAAAAGATCTTCCTGACATTTACATTAATATTGGATGTTAACAAGTTTCACTTCTTTAGAAACACTTTTCTTCCCATAGTAATTCTGCATTTTATATCTTCTTTACTTCAGCCATCAGAAGTTATCTTGCTACACACATAACAAAACTCATCTACTACTTTCATTGTCTCATTACCTAAATTAATTCCTTCAGCATGGCCTGACTTTTCTGACATTGCATTCCATTACCATCGTTTTACTCTTGTTAATGTTAATCTTTTATCTTCCTTTCAAGACACTGTTTATTCCATTCAGTTGCTCTTCCTTTCACGACAGTGTCCATTCCAATCTGTTGCTCTTCCAGATCCTTTGCAGTCTCTCACAAAATTACTATGTCATCGGCAAACCACAAAGTTTTTATTTCTTCTCACTGAACTTAAATTCCCTCTCCAAATTTCTCCTTGCATTCCTTCACTGCCAACTGTATGTGCAAACTGAACACCATTGGGGAAAGGCTACAACCCTGTCTTACTCCCTTACCAACCTCTGTGTCCCTTTCTTGCCCTTCGAATCTAATAACTGCTGTCTGGTTTTTGTATAAGTTGAATATAGCTCTTTGCTCGCTATATTTTACCCCTGCTACCTTCAGAATGTGAAAGTGTGTATTCCAGTCAACATTGTCAAAAGCTTTCTCCAAATCTCCAAATGCTAAAAACTTACATTTGCCTTTCCTTGGCCTATCTTCTAAGATAAATCGGAATGTGAGTATTGTCTTCCATGCTAGTACATTTTTCTTAAATCCAAACTCATCTTATTCGAGGATGGATTCCACAAGTTTTTCCAGTCAACTGTAATTAATTTGTGTTAGTATTTTGCAACTATGTCTTATTAAACTGATAGTTCTGTAATTTTCACATTTGTCTGCACTTGCTTTCTTTGGAATTGGAATTACTATATCCTTCTTGAAGTTGGACGGTATTTCCCCTGTCTCATACATCTTGCATACCAGGTTGAACAATTTTTTTATGACTGGCCCTCCTAACAATAATAGCAGTTCAAACGGAATATCATCTACTCCAGGGGCGTTGTTTCAACTCAAATCCTTCAGCACTCTGTCAAATTCTTCTTACAGATCATATCACCTATCTCATCTTCCTCCACTTCATCTTCCATTTCTAGAATACTGCCTTTAAGTTTATTTCCTTCGTACAGGCCCTCTATATTTCTGCGAAACACCATGTAAACCAACTGCCGGCGTGGCGCAGGGGATAGCGTCACCCACTGCGGTACTGAAGGTCGCCAGTTCAATCCCGCCCACCAGCAAAAATTTATTTCTTTGTAATTAACAATTCCAGAATGTTCTACATCTTTCTTATGTTCACTTGTAAATTCTACTTGTTTCTTATGTTAACTGTTTTTCTAATTTCTGGTACATTCTGTCTGTGTATAAATAGCAGAGCACTCTGCCTGAGAGGCAGTTAGTGATGTGTATATGTTAAGTTCATAATAAACCTGCTTTCAGTATAAGTGCTGTGTTCAGTTGCCTTCGAAGTCAATCCTGCTTCCACTTCAATGTGACATTGTTTGGTGGAGGCGCAGTGTATCCTGTGCAACAGCTGCATCACCGTGGTTTCAATTAGGCAATGTAAAAGCAGTCGCTTACGTGGACTAGTACCAGAATATAAGGGATATACCGAGTACATCCTCCCAAAAGTCTGTATTATCAGAAGAACGATGTACATGAAACCAGTGGTAAGCCTGTCCGGGCACTTGTTGATTCAGGAGCATCTTTTTCTGTATTATAGAATAATTACCATTGCACACTAAAGAAGACAATGTTCTGTGATACTGCGGCAATTGTGCTGAAGGTTGCAAATGGTAAATACGTCCAGCCAGCCATTTGAATTTGTCGTGTTTACAGAATGTAGTCAATGTCATCCTCGGGTGGGACTTCCTTCAGGCATCTCAAGCTATCATTGACTGTGGAAGATCTGGACTGCAAATTGAAGAAGTTATTCTGATGGGTACACATAATACAGAATTTTCTGGGAAGTTATTTGCCATAGACAATGTGACGATCCCACCGTTGACAATGAGAAGAGTTGCAGTCACAAACACAGATGAGCGATTAAACAGTGAAGTGCTTGTTGATAGTAAAAAGTTTATCAGACTCACCAAAGAAATTTACATACCAGCGGCCATCAAAAGCATTACCGGAAGTCGAGGAGAGATCTGGATCACTAATTGTCACAAGCAGTCACATCTTATCTCCAGAGGAATGTGTATCCGGACAGCTGAACCAATCCAGAATGGTGAGCTCAATGTCATCAATGAAGACCCATGCTCTGCTGTTCGTACAGAGAACTCGCTGGAGGAAACAAATGTGGAACTGCCAATAGGGCCTGGACTGACCAAGGAACTACGCCAGTGGGTGTTAGTTATACTATGTCAATTTTCTGGTGCATTCACACGTCAACAGGGGAAAATTCAGTCGAAACAGCTGTAATATATTTAGCCAGGAGGGTTCCGTTTGTTTAAATAACTGAAGTATTCGATACCATAATTGGTCGTAGTATTGTAACCTAATATTTCATATTTATATTACATAAGCATTTTATAGCGCTTCTGTCAAGTTATTTTAATCATTTTAATTTGCATTACTAAGGTCTTCTAACAAACTAAATTAATTAAGTATTGAAAGTCGTATTAACAGTGTAAACATATATTAACACTGCACTAATTGTTGTTTACTTACGATCTTTTCTACTGTTTATTTTAATGTAAAAAACTTATTATTACATCTGTCATACTTTTATGTATCTTTGTGTAAAGCTGGAGTCATTAATGTTTATTGAACAAATTGTTAACTATTTAAATGTTGTACTTCCGTGTTCTAGAAATGTGATTGTGTATTTATACGCACGAATTGTCGCAAACTCAGTCAGTCTGTAGTAGTCTGGAGTCTTATGGCAATCTTAGTGGAGTAACATTTTATTTAGTATGGAAGTGTGTTGTGAAATGCTTTATCAGGAATGGATGAGTGAACATACTTAAAAATTAAATGAAAGTGTCACACTTGTAGTTTCTTGAAAACCCAAGAACCCGCTGTCATAACATAATTTTGTAATGTGTTAATGGCAGGGTGATGTATAGAAAAATGTGGCGTTTCATTATTTCGATGTTCTGTATTTTACTTCTATGTGGCCCAATCCATTTTTATTAATCTTTGACCCGAGATATTTAAATTTCTCTACCTGTCTTATAACTGCTTCGTCATTGATGTTTACTTCAAATTTAGCATCACTATTCACCACCAGATTCTCTGTTTTTGTTAGACTCATTTGTAGCCCCCAGAAGTAAAATACAGAATAAAGCAAAGCAGAAAGGAGTTAGGGTGTTTAAATTCTTTTTGGTGGGATAAGAATATTTCAAACAATAATTGGAAAAGAGTAGGTAAGATAATGGTTGAATCAGTGCTATGCTATGGATCAGAACTATGGATATTAAATGCGAATCTCAAAAGAAGACTAATAGCTGTGGAAATGGACTATTTGCATAGGAGTGCCAGAATATCAAGAATCGAAAGAAAAACTAATGATGAGGTAAGAGCTAGAATGAAGGCAAATGATACAGTGATAGAATTGAAAGAAAATCACTGAAATGGTACAGACATATGATGAGAATGCCAGATCATTGGCGGCCTAAGAAAGTTTATGAATGGAAACCATCCAGCAGACATAAGCGCGGAAGACCACGACACTCCTGGACAGACCAGATAAATGGAGTGATGGAACATTGCGGCATTGAGAAGTAAGAATCGCTGGATAAAGAGGCTTGGCGGAGGATAACAGGAATATGACAAGATGTTGTTATTAATTAATATTGGTATTAATTAATCCTGTAATAATTATTATTATTATTTAGATGTGGTTGTCTGCAAAAAAAGTTTAATAAAGGTTTGAAATTATGTTTAAAGTTTGTTGCAAGTTGCCAAGTACTGTCACTCTCATATAGTGTATTTTTAAAGTCTTGTCACATTATGCAGCAGTTTTTTGCGATTCATATTGGTTGAAATTGGTCCAGTGGTTTAGGATAAAATGTGCAGCATTGTCGTTTGACGCCACAGATTTTGGCACATCTCACTGTTTATGACATCATATCTCCTTACGTATGTGTCATAGGTGATTCTTAACCCGACAGCAACTGTTGCCTGATATTAAGGTACATGTGTACCAAGTTGGTTTGAAATCAGTGCAGTAGTTTACGAGGAGATGTGGAACATACATACATACATACACACATAGAGTCTATTTTATAAAATGTAAGATTCCAACCTGGTCTTTCCATTATTAGATTTTTGATAGCTTTCACTACTCCTAATCTCCTTTGTGTGTATGCATACATTTGTTGCCACATCTATAGCATATAGTATATATCATATGGATATATTTTATTTGCAATTACATTTAATAGCTATGCAAAATACCTAGTGTTAGAGATTTATAACTTAAACAAACCTGTAAATAATGATTCACCATGTAATGAAAAATTCAGGGCACCTTCCCCCTTTTTCTTTTTCTTTTTTGGAGTTCTCACACTTACTGCTCTTTTCTTTGGTATAACAGTTTCCTGTGACTGTCGTGGACTTTTCTCATTAATATTAATGTTAGATGAAAGGAACTCTAATTCCACAGCCTTTAAAATATCATTATTCATTCCTCTTACTGGCTCATTTTTAACCTGGTGGAAAGATGAGTATTTAAACAAAAACAGTGACATCATTAACACATGATTAAATGTGGTGATTATTTTGATTACAAAGTGTGAAATGATCAACTAATAATATCTGTTTTCTAAACAGTTTTTTCAGTCAGATTTATCTCTAAGATAAAGAAAAATAATGAAATTCTCTCCTTCTCTCCCCCCCCCCCCCTCTCTCTCTCACTCTCTCTCTCTCTCTCTCTCTCTCTCTCTCTCTCTCTCTCTCTCTCTCTCTCTCTCTCTCTCTCTCTCTCTGTGTGTGTGTGTATGTGCGTGTGTGTGTGTCTGTAAGGGAGGAGGAGAAAGATACATGTAGAGGCTGCGCCTCGTATATATCAACCGCCACTCGCTGGCTAGCTGCATAGCGGCACTGCCCACCTGCCGGTTACATACTAACGCCAACTACGTAGCCAGTGGGTGAGGCAGCCGCAGGCTATGCTGCAGTCAGTCTAAATCCAGCTCCAGGACAAGCAACTGACTTCTGTTCGATTATGTGTACTTGTGAAGTTTAATAAAGCTTTTAATAGGTTACAACACTATTGGCGACGAGGATGGGATATACAAGAAGTTCTAAGAAAATGATAAACGACATGACTACGATGGAACAAATATTAGATGCTCTGTTAGAGCAACAGAAACTTCTTATAAACAATGTATTCAAGCTGCCAAAGGCCCTCACCATGGCACTGCAGACATTTCTCACTATGCCACATCACACCAACACACCAGTGCGGAACATACTGATGTACACACCCTATGAAGAATCTGTATAATACTGCATAGATTATGAAAAGCATCTATGCCAACATTTCATCACCTTCAGCATTGATGATTCACAGCTCCGTAAGTCTCTCTTCTTGTCTTGGATATCTCCTAAACTGTATAAGTTGCTGGCCCGACTTGCCCCTTTCAAGGAACTGTCTTCTTTAACATTCGATGAGATGTGTTCTCTCCGTATGTGTTATTACTGCAAGCAAACACATGTAGTGGCTTCCTGTGTGGCCTTCTACCAATGTAAAAAGAAACATGACCAGACGTATTGGGAATGAGCGGCCAAACTACAAGGATTAAGCCGCAAATGTTAATTTGTCACGTAAAAACACAACGAATCTTATGCCCACCACATGGTACGGGATGCCATTTTATGCTCTGCACCTGATCGTGAAGTCAGACAACACACATTGCAATTAGTCAATCCTACTTTAGAAGAAGTGCTTGATATAGCATCCACTTTTGAGATAACTTGCTCCGCTGGAGCACAAATTTATTCATGGGGTGATGTTTGCGAGTTTCAGTCGGTTAAGGTCCTCTAAGACATCACCATGCAGGATGAGGTAGACAATGTTGCTATAAAACTTCCTGGCAGATTAAAATTGTGTGCCGGAACCAGGACTTGAACGTGGGACCTTTGAATTTCGCGGGCAAGTGCTCTACCGACAGAGCTACCCCGTCACGACTCATGATGCCGCCTCACAACTCTACTTCTGCCAGTACCTCGCCTCCTACTTTCCAAACTTCACAGAAGCTCTCCTGCAAAACTTGCAAGACTAGCACTCCTGGAAGAAAGGATATGGTGGAGACATGGCTTAGCCACAGCTTAAGAGATGTTTCCAGAATGAAACTTTCACTCTGCAGCGGAGTGTGCGCTGAACATTGCTATAGTTCAATCCTCCGTGCACAACAGGAAAGGTAGACAAGAAACAGGATTTTAGAAAATGCTCACTACAAGTGATACGGCATTGCCCTCATGCTCCCGTTGCTTAATACAGCACCCACGGGAAGATTGCCCCCAGCATTGGGCCATGTGTCACAACTGCAACAAGAAAGGTCATGTGTCTCCTATCTGTCGTTCTAGAAATGTGCAACTAGTTCAAAACAGGGAAGATGAGGATACACTAGTCTACTTCGTGAACTCCATTTTACCTTCCTCCAACGAGTTGTTTATTGATGTCAAACTTTTAGGACAAGAAGTTCAAACGCAGGTCAATGCAGGTTCTGCAGCTACCTTGATCTATGCTCAAACTTATGCCTCACTCGGTTCTCCACCCAAGTCCGCTGTATCGGGAAACCTGCGAACTTTAAACTACCAGAAAATATCACTGTTAGGCGAACTTGAAGTCGACATGACTTATAAATCAGTATCTCACACACTTAACGTATTTGTAGTAGATCACTCTAGGTCTGAAAATCTCTTTGGTTACAATGCTTTCAAGCTTTTCAGATTTTCCGTGTTCGACACAGTGCACGTCCGGCCAAAATTCTTTCGCACATACCTAGTACCAGCATCCATGCACCATGACATGAAATGGGAGATAGACCGGCTTGCTTCCACGGGTGTGTTATTGCCAGTCACTGTGAGTGAATGGGCCACACCTGTCATAGTAGTCTATAAACCAAATGGCAACTTATGCCTGTATGGAGATTTCAAGGAAGCTGTAAACTCACAATGCTTAATAGACACATATCCCATGCCCCGGCCAGAACAATTATTTTCTAAACTCCAAAACTGATCTCTTGCAGGCCTACCATAAACTACTGCTTCACATGAATTTTTGGTGATCAATACTCCGTTCGGCCTATATCAATATCAGGGTCTCCTGTTCGGAACTGCCAGTGCTCCAGCCATTTTCCAACGCTTTCTTGAACAATTATTGGCACACATCCCAGGCTGTATTAACTACCAAGATGGCACAGCTGTGATGGGCACCAACACAGCCAAACACCTCCGTAATCTGAAAACCCTTGTTTTTGGTGCTACAGGAGGCTGGCATAAAATGTAACTTCCAGAAATCACAGTTTTTTCAGCCATCGGTTGTCTATCTAGGGTTTCAGTTTTACAAAGAGGGAATACGCCCACTCAAGGATTATGTCACCACCATAGAGGCCTTGCCACGCCCTACAAATGTATATGACTTACAAGTTTTTTGGGGGCATTGACGTATTACCACAAATTTCTTCCATCAGTTGCAGATGTCGCACATGCACTACACTGACTTCTCAAGGAAAAAAAAAAAAAAGATCCTTTTCAATGGTCAGACAATTGTGAACGGGCATTCACACGCCTCAAAACTTTGCTTCACACAGCCCCATGTTTAGCCACGTACACCCCAGGTCAAATGTTAGTTCTTGCAATCGACACATGGCATAGGTGCGGTCTTGGCGCATCTGTATGCTGATGGCTCTGAATGACCTATCGCATATGTCTCCAAAACACTGAACGAGGATCAGCAGAAATACAAATCGAAAAGGAAGCCCTTACAATCATTTACTCTCTGCAGACGTTCAGTGTTTTCTTGTACGGAAGTAAGTTCCATCTCATTACTGACCATGAACCTTTGGTATCTTTATTCAATCCCAATTCACCACTCCCTGACAAGACAGCACATTGCCTTCAACGTTGGGCTCTTTATCTCTCACGGTTCCACTATGAAATTAATTTCAGACCAATGTCCCAACATGCAAATGCTGATGTCCTGTCAAGACTTCTGCATGGACCTGATCTGATTTTTGATAGAAATGAACTATTATGCTTCCATCTTAATGATGAAGAAAACAAAGCCGTTGAAGGTTTCCCCATTACCAGTGAGTGCATTGCTGCAGCAACAAAAGCCAATCCAGTGCTTCATAAGGTTCTCCAACACATTGCTGTAGGTTGGTCTGAATGTTCTACTCGCAAAGCCTCTGACCCCCTTTGCAACTATTTCCACTTATGCTACAGACTTACAGCGTTGTTCTGCTTGCTATGGACTACACCACACCTCGAGTTGTCATACCAACTGGACTCTGCTGCGAGGTGCTGAGATTACTTCACCAAGGACATCCGGGCATCACTAGAACAAAAAAACCTGCCTGTCAACACATCTACTGGCCAGGCATCAACTTGGTGATCTGTCACATGGTTACCTCCTGCACTGCATGTGCCCAGCAGGTGCAGGTGCCAAAATCAACCACCACCACCTGGCCGACATGAACTCTTCCTTGGAAATGGATACACATCAACTACACCAGGAGGTTTCTTGGTGCCTTCTGGCTTCTAGTAATCGACGCTTATTCAAACTTTCCTTTTGTAACCCATATCTCATCATCCTCATCTGAATCCACTATACAAGTGCTAAATAAAATATTCAGCCTTGAAGGGCTGCCAAACACCATTGTCTCCGACAATGGCCCGCAGTTCACATCCACTGAATTCTTCAAATTCTGTTTACAACATGGCATAAAGAGCATCATGTCACACACATGGTGAGGTGGAAAGACAAGTCCACAACTTTCAAAAATAAGATGAAGAAGCTCCTAACCTCATCCTCTGATGAAGATGCACTCACTACATTTCTCCAAACCTACCGGTTCACACCAACTGGAAATCATAGTCCAGTGGAATTGCTTCACGGATGCAAACCACGCACCCTACTTCACCTGATGTCTACCTGGTAATACATTACAACTGACCCCACCAGGCAAATTCAAGATTGGGGCACCAGGATGGGTGCACAGTTATGACTGTCAGCAAAAATGGATTCAAGAAACTGTAATCCACAAAAAGGCAGCCACATGCACCGAGTGCAGACAGCGGATGGGGATGTGGCTTGTCACATGGACCAGCTGCAATTAAGGATACCATCATCACCCGAAGACTCCCCCCGATCAAGCCAGGAACCGATGGCTGCTGATGTCGACATTCTCCCACCACCAGGGCATTCATCTGCATCTTCCCAGGCTCCAGGCATCAGTAGCGATGCCGCGCCACTGAGCAGTACCCAGCCATCGCCACAAGAAGCCCTGCCGACTCCAGCGTCCCTCAGATTTCCATCGTTGCACCCTCAACCAGCAGAGATATCACTGGTCCTGGGTCGCAGGCACAATTCCATCAGGGAGGACACTATCGACCATACACCCAAGTTACACCTCGCGAATTCACCATGGTAGGTGAAGAAAGCATGGATGTGAGCGTTATTCTACAATCAGTATCACTGCATTGAACAGCAGTGCATAATCCAAAGATGTAGTGATATGCCAACCAGGGCAATCAAAAAAATTTTTTTGTTCTCTTTCTTTGTCTCCTTTTGCTTCCCTTTGCTTACAACTAAAAGTGTCAACACACAAGCTACACGTACAAATTAATGGTCTGTGACTAAACTGTATGCTGTTATGCTAAAGTAATAGTAATTAATATTTACAAGTTCCTGTGCTGTGCACATTCTTCAGCTGACCTAGCAAAGACTTAAAATTTTGCTTGCCTAATTAAATAGAGATGTTCATCCTCCTATTGACTTACTTTTAATCGGTGATATCTGTAAATTGCTTATTTGAGACCCTCATTTACAAGTGCTCGAAAGTGGTTGAGAAATGATGTTTATTTGTTGCTGTTACATATGTACCCTTGTCATTAAGGAAATTTGTATTTTGAACATATGTTAAATTTGCATGGGGGAGATGTGTAAAGGCTGCGCCTCGTATATATCCACCACCGCTTGTCGGCTAGCTGCATGGCGGTGCTGCCCACCAGCCGGTTACATGCTAGCACCAACTAGAAAGCTGGCAGGTGTGGCGGATATGGGCGAGGCCGCGATTAGTCTAAATCCAGCTCCGGGACAAGCAACTAACTTGTGTTCGATTATGTATACTTGTTAAGTTTAATAAAGGTCTGACCAGGTTACAACAATACATTCCTCACATTTACCCCTCAAATTCCTGTTCAAGCTCTCTAATTAACATTTGTCATTAAATCAAAGTCAGATCCATATGTGAAAGCAGTCTCCATCATTTATCAACCACCACACAGCAGTCAATAAGTGTGTGACCACCAAGAAATAATCCACCCAGATGAATTTTGCTATTCTTCAACTTGACATACAAAATGGTGTTGTTGTGTTCTCAAGTAATCAAATGATTCGAAGAAGTAAACAGCCGCCAGTTGCAAGGTGGTGCCTGTTTACTTTTCCAACCTATAAAACACAGTTGCTACAATGGATAAAACATTTAATTAAATGAGATTTTTGCAATATCTTCAGAGTTTTGAAGCAGGAGACATAACATGATTTCTTATATTTATTTATTTATCCTTTGATAACTGTTTGGGGTGATATTGGATATCAAGTGAATTTTATAATTACAGTCTATCTAATTATAATATAATTATATATATAAAATAGATGAATATTACTCACCAGGCGAAGGAGCACAGGTGTGATAGTAGAACAAATAAATAGAACACACACACACACACACACACACATAAAAGCAAGCTTTCGCAACCCAGTTGGTTTTTCAGGCACAAGGGAAGGAGAGGGAAAAGGAAATGATGAGGGTTTTAAGGAAGGGGATAAGGAGCCATTCCAATCCCAGGAGAGGAAAGACTTACCCTGGGGGAAGAAAAGGTAGGTAAACAAATACACACACACCCACACATTTACACGGATGCAAACACAAACATAATTATAATAAGTATATGTAATACAATACCATATGAAAGAATACAATGAAATATCTAATACAATACAATTAGCATGGGTATCTATTTTCACTTTCTGCTTTAATTCTAGTGTGGTTATCAAAAAGATATTATAGATTGTATGTAAAATTATCATTTACAAGTACTTGTAGTACATTTTTGTTAATTGCCCTAGAGACTAGATTTTCTTTGTGTTTATTTTGCATTAGTATCAAAGTATTTATTGACACTGCATAAACAATCATTCAAAAATTCTCTTAGTTTTGTTTTGAATATTGTAGAGCTTTTATATTTTTTAGCCTTATTGGTAATCTGTTGCACAATAAGCGCCCAGCTTTCGTAAGTTCTCTATAGGCCAGTTTTAGTCAGTTGCTGTTGATTTGATAATCTTGTTTAATTCATTTTTCTATTTAATATTGGTATGCAGTATAATTTGAGATACATGTTGGTTTCGTAAACATACAAAGATGGGACTGTCAGAATTTTAAAATTTGATTTTGTCTCTTAGTGAGAGCCTTCCAAAACATTTGATAGCTTTCTTTTATAACTTCAGCAGTCTATTTATATGCATTTTGGTGCTCTACCCCGTATTATTATACCATACAAAAAAAAGTGGGTAAAGGAGTCCATAGTACATCTTTAATAGTGTATCTGCAGCAAATGTATGTGACATTTTCTTAATTAAAAATATACTGCTGCTTATTTTTGAGCAGATCTTTTCTATATTGTTTTTGCAAGTCATAAATATGTCTACTGTCAATCCCAGTAACATGTTACTGTCAACTTCAGTTATGGTGTGCCCCTGAGTCTTATATTTAGCTCCTCTGCATTTGTTGTTCTCTTTGTTAATAGTTTCATGTATGTTGGTTTCTTTTGACTTATAAATAGATTGTTTTCACTTAAATATTCATTTGACCTTTTTATCTCCATGATTGTTCTTGTTTCTAAATCAGTTACTGAGCTGCTACTTACAATGAAGGATGTATCATCAGCATAAATGATTACATTTTCTTTTACCAATGCTGCCATATCATTCAGACACATTATAAACAATAGTGGAGCAAGTTCTGAGCCTTATGCTACTCCATACTTTACTACTTGGAAGTCAGAGTGCACAGTTTTTACCATATTCTTTACCTTGTGTTTATATCTACACTTTGTTGTCCATTTTCTATGAATGATCTTATTAGACTGATTGCAATTATACCATATCTACACAATTTATCTAGAAGAGTACAGTGGCATACACAGTAAAAAGCTTTTGAGAGGTCCAGGAAAACACTACATTCATTCTTTTGTTCTTCTGATGCTCTGATTGTGTGTAACATGAAACTTGCTACTGCTGTTTCTGTAGATTTTTCTTTCCTAAATTCATGCTGTGCTTTATCTAAGATATTTTGTTATTCTATGCATTTTATAATTTTGTTTTTAATGGCTGTTTCAACAATTTTTGATAGGGTGGGTGTTTTTGTAATTGGTCTATAATTTCCAGGATCCCATTTGTCATCACCTTTATAAATTGGCACCACTTTACTCGTTTCCAAGCATGTTGGGAAAAGATGCTTCTCCATCACCAAGTTCACTAGGAATGTCAAAGACTTTATCAGATACTGTGAGTAGTGTTTAATTACTTTTGCAGATATTCCATCAAGGCCCTCTGTGTCTTTCTCTTTTGGTGATCTAATTATATTTACAATTTCTGTATATTCTGTTGGAAAAATGAATAGGCATTTAGTTATTCCTGATGAGACTATACTCTTTCTGAGCAATGCTGCATTTTGTTTCATTGGCTTCTGTACTACATCTACACAATATTGATTTAAAGTGAAACAACCTTCATTGATTAATTCTGGAAATTCTCCAGAGAGATGATAAATTATTTTTGAAAAGAGATAGATTGGCTGGCCAGTACTTACCACTGTGCTGTACCACCAATAGTCATATAACGAAAGAAAAAAGGACAAAAAAGAAAAAGCTTTCAGAACAGGGTTCCTTCTTCAGGTAGGAAGGAAGGGAAGAAAAAAGGAAATTACCTTCTGAAGTAAACACTGTTTGTCGTAAACACTATGCCGCTCGTTCCGCATTCACTCGTCGAATGACCTGGCCATTGCTCTGGCCGTTTGACACTGCGCCGCCAACAGATGGCGCACAGTTCCTGTCAGCTGTCTAGATGACCGTGCCCTCCCGTGGCTAGGCCGGGAACTATCTCGGCCAGGCCAGCGATAGCCACAGAGCACATACAGGCGCGCGCGATCTGAATGGCCCGCTAGGCCATAACACCTTCCCCTTCCATTCCTTTTTTCTTACCTTTCTCCTATCTGAAGAAGGAATTCTGTTCCGAAAGCTTGTTCTTTTTTCGTCCTTTTTCTTTCTTTGTGTATAAGCAGTACAGCACAAAAGTAAGTACTGGTGTCAGCCAATCTACCTCTTTTGAAAAACAATCATTGTTGTATTTATATTTTTATCCTGTGGATCACATATTGTATAAAAATACACATGATATAGGACAAGTCATTTTTCATGAAGAAGTAGGTAGTTTTAGAACATTGTTCTCTCTAAAATGAAAATGGAAACAGAGAAACTGCTAAATGTTGAATGTAGTAACACATAAATTATAAAAACATTGAACATGATCAATTATGAATTATGTATACAATGGATTTTCACTCAAAATTTACACAAATAATCACTGAGATACAAAATACTGAAAATGACCACTGGAAATACAAACAATGAGAACAACATTAAAAAAATACATTAAACAAGAACAAAAATTATTGGAAATGCACATAGAATGAAAATTACTACTAAGCAAAGTGTAATAATACATAAGGGTGTTTATAGGTTACAAATGTTCTACTCTTAACCCTATATTTTTTCATAGAAAACAGACACTTTTGTTTTTCATTTCCAGGAATTCTTGTACTGAATAAAAGCAATGCTTTGTCAGAAAGGGAGCAAATGTGTATGATTAGAGTAACTGGGACAGTATGATTTAATGCTGCATCAACAATTCTCACAGTTACATGGATATGTGCAGGATCATTAATAAAGTGTGGTTTGGATGCCATTTGCATATAAACTGACTGGCATACTATGACATAATGGATACATAGTCAGTATAACACATAATTATTCTAATTCTGGAAATGTATGGAAGGCAGGGTGGCAGTTATGCAAGTGGGTGAAACATGTTGCATCTGTTGTGGAGGGCCAGGCCAGCCATCAGGTGCCTACCTTTCACTGAGACACTGGTGGACAATGGCAAACCACCAGAAATGGGTTAAACCTGTGCTAGACGAATGAAGGTTAAAGACAAGGAATGTCTTAACAGATACTCTGGCAGATTCTTAACAGAAGGGCACTATCATAATTTATAAATAAATAATAACACAGTGTTTTTATTATTTTAATATATTGAAAATTACAAAAGTTAATGTTCACAACAACTGAATATAGCAAAATTAAAATTACCAGCTCTTGAATGTATCATGTGATTTCAATAAATTATGTCTTTAGAGTATCTGAAACCATCATCATAAGCAAACACACTTGTATCTATCCCTTTATGTAAGAATTTGTTGCACTTGTTATATCAATTTATTATGAAAATGTAGTCAGGTCATCTCATCCTCCTCAGTAACCCAGAAATGCAAGCAGCATGATGTACCCCTCTTGTCCTCATGTTTGTCTAATTATTCAACTAATATTTGTCTATTTTGCAGTAATATTACATAAATATTGTGTAGTATGAAATAATGGAAATTTCAGGGAGGATCCAATAATATTTTCACTGACAGCTTACAGCAGTCATGTTTGTGTGAGTGTGGGAGGGGGGGTGAGTGTGTGTGTGTGAGAGAGAGGGGGGAGAGGGGGGGAAGAGAGAGAGAGAGAGAGAGAGAGAGAGAGAGAGAGAGAGAGAGAGAGAGAGAGAGAGAGAGAGGAGAGAGGGAGAGAGACTGCATTTCTTTTTCTGAAGAAATTATATGCACCTTTCTGCTAATATTTGAGATGTCTCGGTAGTATCACCTAAAGGTAAAGCAGTCAACAATCTGAAGATTGGCTTGAACACCACAGTGCTTTACTAGGCAGGGTCTTGTTTGGAGGTGGTATGCCGTTGCCTTCCTACGACCTTCAAAATGACTTACCCAGCCAGTTATAGGGTGATCTACGGTTTAACGTGGGTTCCGAACCACGGTGCTACTTGGTATTTTTCACATGAGCAATACTGCCAGAGGTGAAAGAAGTGGAAAGTGACAGATAAAAATTCTAGGACCTGGCGGGGATCGAACCCGCGACCTTTGGATTTGTAGTCTGGCACTCTACCACTGTGCAACCGAGGCGCACTAGTAGTATCACCTATCATATCGAAAACATTATTGTGTAGTATGAGCAGTCAAGCACATGAAGACTGGCGTATTTATTTATTTCATAAGTTATTTGTTGATAAATAAGTTGATAAATAGTCCCAAGGTGACTGTTTATAAATTTTCTACTTAAAATAGTCAAAACATTAAGTTAGTGTGGAAGTGGTCAAAGTTAAGTCAAAACAAACCTTTTATGTTAAGAACAACACTGCTTTTCAAAGGGATTTCACTCTGCCAATGAGAGAGTGGCTAGGGCAAAAAAACTGCTGAGGTTAAGTCAAATTCTAGGACGAATTTGGGTGGCGAGCTCCTTGGAGCTGTAAGAAAACTTATGTCTCATTTTAGAATGAGGAGGACCTGCCTAGTTAGCTGACGTGATTAGTTTGTGACGGTGTTAGAATCTGTGCAAAAAGAGCCATGCCGGCAGGACTTTAATATTGGCAAGATTTAATAAGTGTCAGCTTAAGAACTTTAACTTTTTCTGGTTTCATTTCAGAATTGTAACTGAATAGTGTATGTGATTCTATAAGATAATTTATTAGTGTTGATATGTTACTTGTCAGATTAAGATTTGAACTATTTTGACATGGTAATTATTTTGTCTTGTTTGATCACAAAATGGGCTTAGTATCTGAGCATTGTCAATGATTACTTAATTAGGGATTTTCCTACCAGTCTCATAATGCAGTCTCATGTCTGTTCTCATAATTTAAAAGGTTTATTTCTAAGCTATTAGTTATGTTTCCGCAGGACCACTTCCAATAAACAAATACATGCATCTGAATTATTTATCTGGTGTTGCCTACATTATTTGCAAATGTTAGAATAAAACTTGTTTTTATTAAATAATGATTTCTATTTATTTTCTACTTCATGATTAATTTTCAAATGTTAGTCTATGCATGAATTATTTTTCAAAAGAGATAGATTAGCTGGCCAGTACTTACCTTTGTGCTGTACTACAGATAGTCACACAAATAAAAAATAAAAAAAAAATAAAAAGGACAAAAAGCAGCAAGCTTTCAGAACAGAAATTCTTCTTCAGGCAGGAGAGAAGGGAAGAAAAACGGCATGGGAAAAGAAGTGGAAGGTAGCGTCTATGTAAATGTGTGGGTGTGTGTGTATTTGTTTACCCTCCTTTTTCTTCCCCAAGGTAAGTCTTTCCAGTCCTGGGATTGGAATGACTGCTTACCCACTCCCTGAAAACCCTCATCATTTTCTTTTCCCACTCCTTCCCTTCTGTCTCACGAAGCAGCGAGGCTGCGAAAGCTAGCATTTGTGTGTGTGTGTGTTTATTTGCTACTATCAGTGCCTGTGCTCCTTCGCCTGGTAAGTAGACTTCATCTATTTTTTTACATATATTTTTCCTGTTAGGAATTTTTCCTCTCTCTCTCTCTCTCTCTCTCTCTCTCTCTCTCTCTCTATCTATCTATCTATCTCTCTCTCTCTCTCTCTCTCTCTCTCTCTATATATATATATATATATATATATATATATATATATATATATATATAAAATGAAGTACACTTACCAGGCGAAAGGGCACAGGCAGTAATAGCAACAAATAAACACACAGACACACACACACACACACACACAAAAATGCTAGCTTTCGCAGCCTAGCTGCTTCATCAGGCAGAAGGGAAGGAGAGGTAAAAGGAAATGATGAGGGTTTTAAGGAAGGGGGTAAGGAGCCATTCCAATCCCGGGACAGGAAAGACTTACCTTTGGGGAAAAAATGGAATGTAAATAAATGCACATACACCCACACATTTACGCAGACACAAGTACACTTAGGCAGACATACTGTAGAACTGTAGAAAGCAAAGAAGTAAGAAGTTAGACAGAGATGCCACTTGAGGCAGAGGCTCTGTCCAGAGAACCAAGGCAAAGATGTTAAGATGGTGGGTGGGATTCGAATTTAGCGGAGGTTGAGACCAGGTGGGCAACGGGAAGAGAGAATATGCTGAAGGGCTAGTTCCCATCTCCAGAGTTCTGAAGGATTGGTGTCAGTGGGAAGTATCCAGATAACCCGGACGGTGTAGCACTGTGCCAAGATGTGCTGGCCATGCACCAAGGCATGTTTAGCCACAGGGTGATCCTCGTTACCAACAAACACTGTCTGCCTGTGCCCATTCATGCGAATGGACAGTTTGTTGCTGGTCATTCCCACATAGAACGCTTCACAGTGCAGGCATGTAAGTTGGTAGATCACGTGGGTACTATCGCAAGTGGCTCTGCCTTTGATCGTGTACACCTTCCGGGTTACGGGACTGGAGTAAGTGGTGGTGGAAGGGTGCATAGGGCAGGTTTTACAACGGGGGCGGTTACAAGGGTAGGAGCCAGAAGGTAGGGAATGTGGTTTGGGGATTTCATAGGGGTGGACTAGGAGGTTACGGAGGTTAGGTGGGCGGCGGAAAGACACTCTCGGTGGAGTAGGAAGGATGTCATGAAGGATGGATCTCATTTCGGGGCAGGATTTTAGGAAGTCGTATCCTTGCTGGAGAGCCACATTCAGAGTCCGCTCCAGTCCCGGAAAGTATCCGGTGACAAGAGGGGCACTTCTGGGGTTCCGTTGAAGGTTCTGAATTTGGGGGGATGAGGAAGTGGCTCTGGCAATTTGCTTCTGTACCAGACCAGGAGGATAGCTGCGGGATGTGAAGGCTGTTATCAGGTTATTGGTGTATTGGTTCAGGGATTCAGGACTGGAGCAGACTCGTTTGCCACGAAGACCTAAGCTGTAGGGAAGGGAACGTTTGATGTGGAAAGTATGGCAGCTGTCATAATGCAGGTACTGTTGTTTATTGGTAGGTTTGATGTGGACGGATGTGTGTAGTTGGCCGTTGGATAGATGGAGGTCGACATCGAGGAAAGTGGCATGGGATTTGGAATAGGACCAGGTGAATTTGATGGGACCAAAGGAGTTGAGGTTGGAGAGGAAATTCTGGAGTTCTTCTTCACTGTGAGTCCAGATCATGAAGATGTCGTCAATGAATCTATACCAAACTTTGGGTTGACAGGCTTGGGTGTCCAGGAAGGCTTCCTCTAAGCGTCCCATAAATAAGTTCGCGTACGAGGGGGCCATCCTGGTCCCCATGGCTGTTCCCTTTAGTTGTTGGTATGTCCGGCCCTCAAAAGTGAAGAAGTTGTGGGTTAGGATGAAGCTGGCTAGGGTATTAAGGAAAGAGGTTTTAGGTAAGGAAGTGGGTGGTCGGCGTGAAAGGAAATATTCCATCGCAGCGAGGCCCTGGGCATGTGGGATATTAATGTATAAGGAAGTGGCATCGATGGTTACAAGGATGGTTTCAGGAGGTAACAGGCTGGGTAAGGATTTCAGGCGATCAAGGAAGTGGTTGGTGTCTTTGATGAAGGATGGGAGACTGCACATGATGGGTTGAAGGTGTTGGTCTATGTAGGCAGAGATTCGTTCTGTTGGGGCTTGGTAACCGGCCACAATGGGGCGGCCGGGATGAGTGGGTTTGTGAATCTTGGGAAGTAGGTAGAATGTGGGGGTGCGGGGTGTCGGTGGAGTCATGAGGTTAATGGAGTCAGGTGAAAGGTTTTGTAGGGGGCCTAAGGTTTTGAGGATTCCTTGAAGCTCTGCCTGGACATCAGGAATGGGATCGCCTTGAAAAACTTTATATGTGGTATTATCTGAAAGCTGACGCACTCCCTCTGACACATACTCCCGCCGATCAAGTACCACTGTCGTGGAGCCCTTGTCGGCAGGGAGAATGACGATGGAATGGTCAGCCTTCAGATCACGGATAGCTCGGGATTCAGCTGCGGTAATGTTGGGAGTAGGATTAAGGTTTCTCAGGAAGGACTGGGAGGCAAGGTTGGAAGTAAGGAATTCCTGGAAGGTTTGAAGAGGGTGATTTTGAGGAAGAGCAGGTGGGTCTCGCTGTGACGGAGGACGGAATTGTTCTAGGCAGGGTTCGATTTGAATGATGTCTTGGGGAGCTGGATCATTAGGAAGAGGATTATTTTTCTTCGTGGCAAAGTGATATCTCCAGCAAAGACTGCGAGTATAGGATAGTAAATCTTTCACAAGGGCTGTTTGGTTGAATTTGGGAGTAGGGCTAAAGGTCAGCCCTTTGGATAGGACAGAGGTTTCAGATTGGGAGAGAGGTTTAGAGGAGAGGTTGACCACTGAATTGGGATGTTGTGGTTCCGGATTGTGTGGATTGGAATTTTGAGGTTTGGGAGGGAGAGGAGTTGGGAGTGGGAGATTGAGTAGATGGGAGAGACTGGGTTTATGTGCAATCAGAGGAGGTTGAGGTTTACTGGAGAGGTTGTTGAGGGAGAGAGTATTGCCTTTCCGGAGGTGGGTGACCAGGAGATTGGATAGTTTTTTGAGGTGCTGGGTGGCATGCTGTTCTAATTTGTGGTTGGCCTGAAGGAGGATATTCTGAACTGCAGGTGTAGATGTAGGAGAGGAAAGGTTGAGGATTTTGATTAGGGATAGGAGTTGACAGGTGTGTTCATTGGCGGAGTTGATGTGTAGGTTAAGGATTAGGTGGGTGAGGGATATGGATTGTTCAGTTTGGAATTGGTATAGGGCGGGATGAAAGGATGGATTACAGCCAGAGATGGGAACTTTCAGTGTGAGGCCCTTGGGAGTGATTCCAAATGTCAGACAAGCCTGCATAAAAAGAATGTGGGAGCGTAATCTGACTAGGGAAAAAGCATGTTTACGGAGGGAATGTAAATAAAACTGGATGGGGTTGTTGTAGGGAGGTTGTAAGGAAGGCATAATATATGGATGAAAAAAATTGAGAAATATGGGCTATGTAACAGGTTGCAATGAACGAATAAAATAATATAATAAAATAAAAAAGTATAGAAATATATATATATATAGATTTTTAAAAAAATGATGAATGTGAAAAGTAATTCAGATAAGAAAAAAGGAAGGAAATAGAAAAAAGAAAAAGTCGTTAAAATTCGTTGTTGAAACTGTGGTCACCTGAAGTGGTCAACCACGTAGTATTAATGGTTAGGTAGTGGTATGGCGGGCAAACGAGGTTTAAGGATGGTGAAAATCGGAAAAAAGTACAAGAAAATCGCGTGAGAAAGCAAGGAAAACGTCGAAATAGGATTGGTGGAGTGGTAGCAGATTACGATATTGAGGCTAAGAATAGTCTGACGATGGAATAGTAGAGTCAAGACCAACGTAAAGTAGCTGAAATCTGGAAGGTCTCCTTCTATATATATATATATATATATATATATATATATATATATATATATATATATATATATATATATATATATATATAGAAGGAGACCTTCCAGGTAGGAAAATGGTATAAAATAAAGATTTTTAAAGATTTTTGACTTACCTAAAGTACAGGCTCGTCGATAGGAACACCAAACACACACAAAAACACACAGCCATTCGAGCTTTCGCCACCACTGGTGGCTTCTTCTTCAATCTCCCACTTCCAGCTCCACTCCCCCCCAAACCTTTAAATCCTACTGCACACAATCCGGAACCACGACATCCCAATTCAGTAGTTAACCTCTCCTCTAAACCGCTCTCCCAAACTGAAACCTCTGTCCTATCCAAAGGCCTCACCTTTAGCCCTACTCCCAAATTCAACCAAACAGCCCTTGTCAAAGATTTACTATCCTATACTCGTAGCCTCTGCTGGAGATATCACTTTGCCACGAAGAAAACTAACCCTACTCCTAATGTTCCAACTCCACAAGACATGACTCAAATAGAACCTTGCCTGGAACAGTTCCGTCCTCCATCACAGCTAGACCCACCCGCTCTTCCTCAAAATCACCCTCTTCAAACCTTCCAGGAATTCCTTACTTCCAACTTGCCTCTCAGTCTTTCCTAAAAAACCTTAATCCTACTCCCAACATTACTACAGCTGAATCCCGAGCCATCCGTGATCTGAAAGCTGACCGTTCCATCGTCATTCTCCCAGCCGACAAGGGATCCACAACCGTGGTACTTCATCGGCGGGAGTATGTGGCTGAGGGACTGCGTCAGCTTTCAGACAATACTACCTACAAAGTTTGTCAACACAATCCTATCCCTGACGTCCAGGCAGAGCTTCAAGGAATCCTCAAAACCTTAGGCCCCCTACAAAACCTTTCACCTAACTCCATTAACCTCATGACCCCACCGACACCCCGCACCCCCACCTTCTACCTACTCCCCAAGATCCACAAACCCAATCATCCCGGCCGCCCCATTGTGGCCGGTTACCAAGCCCCTACTGAACGAATCTCTGCCTACATAGACCAACACCTTCAACCCATCATGTGCAGTCTCCCATCCTTCATCAAAGATACCAACCACTTCCTCGATCGCCTGAAATCCTTGCCTAGCCAGTTACCTCCAGATACCATCCTTGTAACCATTGATGCCACTTCCTTGTATACAAACATCCCACATGCCCAGGGGCTTGCTGCGATGGAGTATTTCCTTTCACGCCGACCACCCAATTCCCTACCTAAAACCTCTTTCCTTAATACCCTAGCCAGCTTCATCCTAACCCACAACTTCTTCACTTTTGAGGGCCAAACATACCAAAAACTAAAGGGAACAGCCATGGGAACCAGGATGGCCCCCTCGTACGCAAACTTATTTATGGGATGCTTAGAGGAAGCCTTCCTGGATACCCAAGCCTGTCAACCCAAAGTTTGGTATAGATTCATTGACGACATCTTTATGATTTGGACTCACAGTGAAGAAGAACTCCAGAATTTCCTCTTCAACCTCAACTCCTTTGGTCCCATCAAATTCACCTGGTCCTATTCCAAATCCCATGCCACTTTCCTTGATGTCGACCTCCATCTGTCCAACGGCCAACTTCACACATCCGTCCACATCAAACCAACCAACAAACAACAGTACCTACACTATGACAGCTGCCATCCATTCCACATCAAACGTTCCCTTCCCTACAGCTTAGGTCTTCGTGGCAAACGAGTCTGCTCCAGTCCCGAATCCCTGAACCAGTACACCAACAACCTAATATCAGCTTTCACATCCCGCGGCTATCCTCCTGATCTGGTACAGAAACAAATTTCCAGAGCCACTTCCTCATCCCCCCGAATTCAGAACCTTCCACAGAAGAACCCCATAAGTGCCCCTCTTGTCACCGGATACTTTCCGGGACTGGAGCAGACTCTGAATGTGGCTCTATAGCAAGGATACGACTTCCTTAAATCCTGCCCCGAAATGAGATCCATCCTTCATGACATCCTTCCCACTCCACCAAGAGTGTCTCTCCGCCGCCCACCTAACCTCCGTAACCTCCTAGTCCATCCATATGAAATCCCCAAACCACCTTCCCTACCCTCTGGCTCCTACCCTTGTAACCGCCCCCGTTGTAAAACCTGCCCTATGCACCCTTCCACCACCACTTACTCCAGTCCCGTAACCCGGAGGGTGTACACGATCAAGGGCAGAGGCACTTGCGATAGCACCCACGTGATTTACCAACTGACATGCCTGCACTGTGAAGCGTTCTATGTGGGAATGACCAGCAACAAACTGTCCATTCGCATGAACGGTCACAGGCAGACAGTGTTTGTTGGTAATGAGGATCACCCTGTGGCTAAACATGCCTTGGTGCACGGCCAGCACATCTTGGCACAGTGTTACACCGTCCGGGTTATCTGGATACTTCCCACCAACACCAATCTTTCAGAACTCCGGAGATGGGAACTTGCCCTTCAACACATTCTCTCTTCCCGTTGCCCATCTGGTCTCAACCTCCGCTAAATTCTAATTCCCGCCCGCCATCTTTAACATCTTTGCCTCGGTTCTATGGACAGAGCCTCTGCCTGAAGTAGCATCTCTGTCCAACTTCTTTGGTTTCTACAAATGTCTGCCTAAGTGTGTTTGGATGTGGATATGTGTGAGTGTGTGTGTATTTGTTTACCTTCCTTTTTGTCCCCTAAGGTAAGTCCTTCCACTCCTGGGATTGGAATGGCTCCTTTTCCACTTCCTTAAAACCCGTATCCTTCCCTTTCTCCTCTCCTTTTTCCCGAAGAAGCCACCACTGGTGGCGAAAGCTCGAATGGTTGTATATATATATATATATATATATATATATATATATATATATATATTATAGAGGGAAACTTTCCCGGTGGGATAAATAAAAATAAAAATAGAAAAGAGATGACTTACCAAAAGGACCGGCTCGTCGAGAGAAACAAATAAAATCACACACAAACACACATACAAGCTTTCGCCACCACTGGCAGCTTCTTCAGGAAAAAGAGGAAAAAAGGGGAGGAAAAGGGAAGGATATGGGTTTTAAGGAAGTGGAAAAGGAGTCATTCCAATCCCAGGAGTGGAAGGACTTACCTTAGGGGAAAAAAAGGAAGGTAAACAAATACACACACACTCAGACATATCGAAACGCAAGCACACCTAGACAGACTAGGTGTGCTTGCGTTTCGATATGTCTGAGTGTGTGTGTATTTGTTTAGGAGATGAGAAAAGGGAGGATACGGGTTTTAAGGAAGTGGAAAAGGAGCCATTCCAATCCCAGGAGTGGAAGGACTTACCTTAGGGGAAAAAAAGGAAGGTAAATAAATACACACACACCCACACATTTACCAATATATATATATTATAGAGGAAAAATTCCTAACAGGAAAAATATACGTAAAAAATAGATGAAGTACACTTACCAGGCGAAGGGGCACAGGCAGTGATAGCAACAAATAAACACACAGACACACACACACACACAAACGCAAGCTTTCGCAGCTTAGCTGCTTCGTCAGGCAGAAGGGAAGGAGAGGGAAAAGGAAATGATGAGGGTTTTAAGGGAGTGGATAAGGAGTCATTCCAATCTCGGGACAGGAAAGACTTACCTTGGGGGGAAAAAAGGAGGGTAAACAAATACACACACACTCACACATATCCACAAATGTCTGCCTAAGGTAACGGAATACAGTGCCTCCTCTCCGGCTCAACGATTTTTTAATCAAAGGCAGCAGAGAGAAGAAGCCCTTAAGGTAACCTCTCAACAGTGTCCAGTACCTTTAGAATTTTGCAATCAGAAAATTTACTTTCATAATGTGCAATGACTTACAAACTAAGTGAATGAAATAGAAATCTTAATAAATAGTAACAGTGAATTAGCAAATGTGCAAATAGTATGTATTACTGAGCACCATATGTGTTCTTCTGAAATCGAATGTGTTGTGCTACCACAGTTTAAGCTGATGAATCACTTCTCAAGGAAAAATTTCAGGGGTGGAGGGAGCTGCATATTTGTAAAAGATAATATTACTGCTCTACCACTGGATATATGCAACTCTCACAGCACTGAAAAAGACAGAATTATCAGGCATAGAACTCACTGACTTTAATATTTATTTAGTATCAGTTTATAGATCACCCTCAGGCAACTTGAGCTGCTTCTATAACAAACTGGCCTTAGTACTAGAGAAACTAACAAAATGGAAAAACTTCAGAATTGTTATTTGTGGTGATTTTAATATAGATTTCCTAGTAGAAGATAGTGACCATTTAAATTTCAAAAATTTTATGAATCTTTATAACCTGGAACTAAAGGTTAACTCTCCTACCAGAATAACAAACCACAGTAAAACTTGTCTAGACCAAGTAACTACTGACATAGATTGCACTGCATGTTCTGTAAAGCTAGGTTTTTCTGACCACAATACTCTATTCTTACAAATAAATGTGCCAGAAAGCAAGCCCCCTCTAAAAAAGTTTTCAACACAAAGTAGAAACTATTGTGAAAGCAATGTCGACACCTTTCTGTCCCACATGCAAACAGAAAACTGGTACGAAGTATATCAGTCCCTGTAGATAGCAAATTTGAGGCTTTTCTCAATACTTTTAATTATGACTTCAATTACCATTTCCCCTTAAAAACAAAAGTATTTGCACTAACAGTAAACCCTCCAAGTGGATAACCATGGGTATTATTACCTCAGCAAAAAGAAAAAGAGAACTTTTCTCCCTCAGCAAGGCCGAATTTGGCAAAACTGAAGAATTTAAGAATTACTTCACTAAATATAAAAAAATCTTTAAAACTGTAGTTAATGCAGCCAAAAAAACTGCAAAATGATACCCTCCTCAAAACATCAGCAAACAAAAGTAAATGCATGTGGAAAATTATTAATACACTCAGTGGTAGAAATCAGCATCTGACAAGCAATGTCAACTTAAAAATAAATGGGAAGTTAACCTCAAATAAAAAAGAAATAGCAGATGAATTTAACTCAAATTTCATTAAATCCATTGAAAGACTTACAGATCACCTAAAAAATAATCACCTTCCAAAACTTTACTCAAATAATTGCACCAACACATTGTTCTTAACACCAACAACAGAAGCAGAGGTAGAAAAAATTATTCAAACAAAAATAAAAATAAAAAGTCCTCTGCAGGACAAGATCAGATCCCTTGCTTCCTTCTTCATAATTGTAGCAAGCTTATTAGTAAACCACTTTCCCACATAATAAACTCCTCATTCCTCAATGGCATATTTCCAAGCAAACTTAAAACTGCAAATATCATACCCATACATAAAAAAGGAAATAGAGAAAATACTAGCAATTACTGACCAATTGCAGTACTCTCAGTATTCAGCAAGATATTTGAATACACAATGGCAGACAGACTTAAGTCATTCCTGAGGAAAAATAATATCATATCACCTGCTCAGTTTGGCTTCCAAAGGAAAAAAAACTACAACCGATGCTATACAGAAACTCCTAGATCACACTCTAACACTAGTAGACAAGAAGCTTCCAGCCATAGGCATTTTTCTTGACTTAACAAAGGCCTTTGATATGGTTAACCACAATATACTGCTGCAAAAAATTTACTCCTATGGAATAAGGGGCTCCGGCCATGACTGGTTTAAAAGCTACCTCAAAGACCGAGAACAATATGTCCAAATAAATGAATCCAATCAATCAGGCATAGCTAATGCTGAACAGTCATCTAGCCAAACCATAAAACATGGAGTTCCCCAAGGCTCAGTGTTAGGGCCCTTGCTGTTCTTGCTTTATGTAAACGACCTCCCCTTAAGTTTACCCACTGACAAAACCTTTCTCTTTGCTGATGACACCACAGTTATGATATCTGACTCTATAGACCATCTCCAAGGTGCAGTAAACAGAAGCACAACCCAACTAAACTACTACTACTCAATATAAAGAAGACAGTTGGTATTACCTTTCACACAGTTCAGAATAAAAAACCAATCAGTCCCAATTACATCACTGAGTGACGTCAAGGAAACCAAATTCTTAGGGGTTACCATCTCAGACACACTTTCATGGAAAAGCCACATTAACATAACCTGTACCAAATTGAGTAAAATATGTTTTATGATTAGACAAATAAGAAACATTGTTAGTACCAGCACACTCACATCAATGTACTACGCTCTTTTCCATTCTGTACTAAGTTATGGAATTATATTCTGGGGGCATAATGCAGAGGCAATGAAGCTGTTTAAACTCCAGAAACGAGCAGTTAGATTAATACTGTTCAAACAACAGAAAGAATCATGCAAACCATTGTTCCAGAAACTGAACATACTACCCATCCCATGTCAGTACATACAAGATCTACTGTGTTACACGAAGAAAAACATTGGCAACCTAGACATAAACTCAGATTGGCACCACCACGATACAAGGTCAAAAAACTCCCTACGATTAGTTCCACATTCAACAATGCTATACAGTAAAGGTGTAAAATGTATGGGGATAAAACTGTACAATCATCTCCCACCAGAAGTGAAGAATATTGGACTAGTGAAGGATTTTAGGGTAAAACTGTGGTCACTCCTAATTAAACATTGCTTCTACAGCATACAGGAATTTATTGAAACCAACCTGTCATAAGAAGCTTCACATTCAAAGAACATCAGGCAATGTATGTCAGTTATTAACATCATTCGAAGGAAATGTAATATAAATGAATGTAAAATGTTAAATTCTGATATTGAATAAGTATGAGACCTATGTAAAAATTACACTGAATCCTCATCTAATAATGTACTCTTCCAAGGATGTTATTATGTATAATTTTATAGCATTAATTTTCTACCTTATGTTAAATGTAATCATCATGGCATCTCCATCATCTTCCATCACATCACCTATTCTGACTTGTCCTATATCATGATGTGCATGTCTGTACAATGTATAATTCAGAGGACCAAAAGTAAATAAATAAATAAATTGAAGTTGCTGGGCATGAAAGCTGAAGTGTATGGTTCTACCCCAAGACCACATTCAGTCACATTTCTTTAATAGAGCCCTACATAGCCCATTATTTCTACGTTATGTTGGGCCAATACAGCATAGCTTAGTCAACAAATGAAAGCACATAAAGTCAGAACTGGGGTTTTGTTGTCCAGGATTTGAATCTAATTTCTTTAGAATTTCAGTTACAATAATTTGTGATCTCAGTCCCAATATCTGTTTCATAATAGGCAGTTTGTGTGTGGGCTCCAAGGATATGATCTTGCAGCAGCTGCGAGATGAAAACTAGTAGCAATAATTATGTATGGGGACGTTAGGTGCAGACTTCAGGAGTTAAGAAACAAAGAGAAAGAGACATGATACCCTACTGCCAGTGGCAGCATGGCAGCAAGTAGCACTCTACAAGAATCTACAGGCACAGCAGCAGTGACTAAGCATATGAAGTTCTTGAGTTTTTCAGTGTTGGAATCAGCAGCAACCACACTTTCAAGCTGTATAGCAGTTGCATCCAGAATGACTGATAAGTTAATTACAGATGCTGATAGTGCAAATTTGTGTGAATCTGCAGGTTTATCATCAGTGATGGAGCTGACCACAATTAAGTAATCAACTAGTATGTGTGGTTCAGAATAATTCAATGGTGTTGAACAACAACTTCGTATGTAAAAAAAAAAAATCAGTTTTACAAGAGGGTGAAATAAGCATTATTATTTTACAGTTATCTTGATAGCAAATAAATAAAAAACAATTATTATTACTATAAATTATTTCATTAATAAAATATTCCATGAAAAAGTACTGAAAAAATAGTTTTCAAGCCATAAATTAAATAAAAAATTTTAACAATGTTCTTACATGAACAAACTGACATACGAGGTTGCAGTTCAACACCATCGATATATCAGTGAGCCAATTAATCAGAAATCTGAATATAGTAGAATAAACAGAGAAAGTGTTAGTAGCACAGATAGTTCAAAATCAGATATGGAAATTAATCTTATAGGTTAATAGATTACTAGAGGCAAATTATAGTTTGAAAAATAAAGAAAAATGTTACTTACCACATTTTGCACTTCAGGATCAGATGAAATACTTTTTATAGTTAACATTACAGTTTCATAGTGCTCATTACATGGTCCTGGCCTCAACAGCGTAACTTCTTTCCCCACAGTAATGAATGTTTTTAGTATACATTCATCTAATATGACCTGACGTGCTGTCTGATAACCTGGAGGATACTCCACATTATCAAATTCTAAAACCTCCATGAAGTCAGCAGTAGGTAAAAAAGGATCTTTCTCATGAAGGTAGAATGTATTTGTGTTTTCCTTCTTGGCCCTATGGAAATGAAAATATTTCACCTAAATTTTTAAGTAAGTCTTAAAATACATATTTAGTGTGAGTGTTAGTTGGTTAGTGCTGTATTTTGTATATATAGATTGCCTATCAGCAATTATGTTTGTGTGAGAATATCTGGACTGAGCCAAGTCATTTATGCAACTCTTTCCAGTATGATTTTGAATTTTTCTGTGAACATACTTGGAACATTTAACTATAAGTTGGTATATAAAAGTATTTTCTTTTACTTACAGGAGAGCCATAATGGTCCACGAAGTAGTTGTCAGATTGCGAAACGATCAGTGATGGAGTTCCTCCTCAAGACCGATGATGACTCTGCCACATCGATTCACAGGCTTTCTATGAGGAGGACACAGTAGATCACATCAGTATCCAATGGTGGTTGCACAGGTGTGAAGTAGGTGATTATCTGCTGAAAAATCCATGATGGAGTAGGCCATCGATGGCAGTGAGTGATGTGAATGAGGAGACCAGTGATCAAACCATCCAAAATGACAGATCTGTGACTACACCACAACTTGCTGAAATGATTCGTTTGTCATTGGGTAGTGTGGTATCACTGGTACAGTAACTACGGTACAGAAAAATCTGTGCACATTGGGTGCCTAGATTATTGATAAGAGGACTGAAAACAATGAGGAAAGATGTATGCAAGGTTCTCATTAAGACCTTTACTGAAGAGTGGAAACAGTGTTTTGACGGCGTCATCACCCAGGATGAAACATTTTTGTTTTTGTATGAACCTGAGAGCAAAACCCAATCCATGGAGTGGTGGCATCTGGGTTCCTCTAGGAAAAAGAAACCAAGACTTTCATGAACATCAGGCTGAAAGGAGATGGCCTCCTTATTCTGGAATCAGCGTGGTGTAATTTTCAATGACTTTTTGGAACCTGGCACCATCATTAACCAAGACTGTTACTGTTTGTCATTGGACAAGCTGTAAAGTTCCATCAAGACCCACACACCACATCTTTAGGGGCAGCTCATCAGACTACACCATGATAATGCCAAACCACATACAGCCCTTATGACAGGAGAATATAGGAGAAATCGGTTCGAAAATTGTTCCTCACCATCCCTATAGTCCAGACTTGGCTCTGTCAGATTTCTACCTCTTTGGTCGCATGAAGGCTGTGTCAAGCGATGGTATAAAAGTCAATCCCCACAATTTAACCAAAGTGCATTTACATCATGGAAAGAACATCGGGGTAAATGCATCTCAACACATGGAGGCTACATTGAATAGACTCAATGAATAGTTAAAGGTTCCAAGATTTGTTCACAAAAAATGTCTTTCTCCTCGAGCAAAAAATAAAAAGATGGAGTCGAATGTACAAAACTTTTTGAACGCCCTTTGTGTATTTCTTGAAGAGCATAAAATTAAAATAAAGCATCCTGTCAGATCCTCTAGCAGGAAAAAAGTCTGTCACAATTACATGGAATGATTATCCTCTGCATTATTTGTTTATTAAGTATTAGTTAAAATGTATTTATAAGGAATTCAAGGAATATCATTTGATAAAAAAATAATAACTGTCTGCAATAATTACTTATTTGCATCATAAAGAGACATTAAATACATAATAATAATTTAAGTATATTACTTATTTAAGAGATACATTCAAAATACACTGCCTGACCAAAACGTGATGCAGCATAAATTTGTAGATGTAGAAGACCACATGACTTTACTGAACTGATTACAGTATGGGGTGATAGATGTTGTCTTCAAGTCAATGTAGTGTCCCATCCCTCTGGCCACAACGCATGTGGTTTGAAATGGTGTAAAACAATCTTTGGGTTCTCGCCTGAGGCATGTTTGTCCACAGATGTTGCAGTTGCCTCTCCAGACGCCACAGTTGATACTAAAATGGATTCCATTTCCAATGTCATCCCACATGTGGCCAATGATTGAGATGGTTGATTAAATTTTGAAAGGACCTAAACTGCAATGATGAACAGTCCCTTTTTCCATTCATAGCATATACATTAAAAGCGACTAAAAATAATGTAAAATTATGTGTTAAACTACATTCAAGCTAAGAATGTAACACATCAAAAGTAAAGGTAGCAACTAAACTGGAAAAAGAAAAGTGTTGAAAATAAATCAGCAGAGGATCTTTGTTGACTGATCACAAAAATAAAACTGAATGAGCCATCCATTCTTAACATGTTAAAAAGTCCAGTCTAAAAGTATTAGGCAAGGAGGACAGATAGATAATGGACACTCACTAAACCTCAATTGGAGTGATAAAACCTACTTTCATGAATAAAAGTTAAAATTTAATCAGCCATTGAGACAATGTCAGCTAATATGAAAGGTAAAACATTAAAAAGGATAAAAGTCTGCTTCAGGGCAACTAAATTGGGGAATTCCAATAAAATGTGGTGGATTGTCACTCTCGATCAACAAGAACACTAAAGAGGATCCTTGTGTTGGGGAAGGATCCACGTGTCAGCCACACATAGCCAATGCAGAGCTGACAGAGGACAACAGAGTTCCTGCAAGAGGCCTCCGTGAAGAACCTCCACATCTTCATTGTCTCCTTTATAGACCTCAATTTGTGGGCATTTGTGGGCATTGCTAGGGTATGCCATTCAGTATACCACAACTTGAGAACTCTATTGTGTGATAGCATATGGAGGTAAGTAGCCAGTACACCAATCTACAGAGCAGGATTTTGGGTAGCCTCTTTGGCTAACCTGTCAGATAATTCCTTTTTTTCTATTCTGATGTGTCCTGGAGTCCAAATAAATACTACTGACCATCTTCATTGTTTGATGGCATATGTGGACTCTTGGATGGCATAATCAAAGGATGATGAGGGAAGCACTCATTGAGTCATTGAAGACTTTTAGACTGCTCAGGGAGTCGCTGCAGATGAGGGAGAACTCCTCATTGCAGGAAGTGATACGACTGAGTGTACGGAAGATGGGTACGAGCTCTGAAGTGAAGACACTGTGACCATATGGCAAGGAGAACAATTTGTTGTATGGCAAAGGGTCTCTGGTTGAACTGAGTTTTTTGGAGCACTGCAACAATTCCAATTAAAGCTGTGATCAATGTAAACACCATTGTGGAGTATGCAATTGGAATTGGAAAGGATATGGTTGGGGAAAAGACTCTAATTTACTGAGAAGTGACATCCCCTATTTCAGTCACCATTGTGGAATGTGAAGTGACCTGTTTGGGAAAAGGAGACAGTGGTTTGGATGATAGGAAAACCACATACATTAGCAGTGTAGCTGGACAGCACTTGATTTGTAGTAGAAGAAACCCAGCCTCCACAAGGAGACTGTCCACAGTACTTGTGAAAGTTCCTGTTGTGAGTGGTGGATTAGGCCTAGCAACTGCAATGCTGAGGGCAATGCTGAACCATATTCCATACTCTCATACTAAAGTTGTGAAGAACAAGGGCTTCGTAGCAATGCAGGAGTGTGTGGTCTGCATCCCAAGTGGTATTGCTAAGGCAGTGAAGGGCATTCAGATGCTGCGAGCACTTCTGCTTAAGCTGGTTGTAATGTAATGACAAGGACAAGCTATCAGTATAGATCACAATACCCAGTTTCTAGTTGAGTTACCGATACCCAATTCATTAGTCAAGATACCCTCTTTGCTATACTATAAAATCCACTGCCAATGTCTTTTTCTCATCTTCCTTTCTGTCACAGCATATTTATAGCTTAACACAATGAACTATCTGTAATTTCCATATATTTCATTTGTTCACAGGTTATATATGAAATATTGCTTTTATTAAAAATCATTAATTACATGTAAAATAATACAATAATGTTTTTCATAGTAACCATGTTTGAGAAAGTTCCTTTGTATATTATTGTCAACAAAATAATTAAATTTATGTAAATTATTTATTTTGAAAGGAATTAGTGAAAGATGTAAATAGAAACTAAATCAGGATTACTTCAGTGACCTTTCTGTACAGTTTTCATAATGAACAATCATTAATTCAATTAATAAAATAATAATTGCTCATCTCACTCACTTACAACCTGGATACCATATTTAATTACAATTTTCATTATATTTGAAAATGAAATTATTTTCTGCTGAAGATCTACTTTCATAAAGCTATATAATGTATATGATTGCATTTCTGTAACCATATTTAATGATAAAGTTTCAATTGTAGAACCACAAACAACAATACGATGTAACAATACTTATAGTCTTGATCATATAAATACTGCACCTGCTGCCATTGTTTGAGACAGTTTAGTTTTGATATTGAGCAAATTTAGTTCAGACCAGTGTCTTAGCTGAAGCGTGCTATGTAATTGTTGGTTATGGAACAAAAAATCACTGAAGCAAAGCAGATGTCAAGAATCCTTTTCCATTTCACAAATCACAATGTTACCTATGAAATTGGCAGAAATTATAACACCTGCAAAGACATAGGCTGACTGTATAGTGAAAATGAGGTAACCATGTTAGTCGGGTGTCACACACCAGTCTCAAGATGTGATGAGTGTCCACTAAATTGGTGGCCATCAGTATAAAGTTCTGGGTGTTGGTAAACTGTCTAATAAGAGAAGGAAAAGATTCACTGTAGTTCAACAACCAAGTTAGGAAACTGTTAAACAAAAGCAAAGAGAACTTCATTGCAAATATCTTTATATCTTTATATTTGCAAAGTCTAGTATACAACCATGAGTTAGATGAATCCAAAAGTAGCATAAGAGCAACCATGCTAAAGGTGTCCATCAACTTTGAGAATAATGTTTTGTATACTGACCTGGCAGAAAATTGTAAGAATTTTGGTTCTATTCCAAATTATATAAATGGGTCAAAATCAGTTATCCGGATGCTCTGTGACCATAATGGTGTTGAAACAGAGGATGCACACTAAAGGCCAAAATGATAAAATTCTGTCTGGTTTCCTGCCACAACAAGTGGTTTGATATCCACAAGCTTCCATCCAAGATCTGCTCACCCATTATCAAGTGGTGACTGTCGAGTCATTGCTGTCACTGTCCTTATATAACTGGGTGGTTTCCTGTGATGTCACTGGTGCCCTGTCGCATCACCATGTATGACAATATTTTGGTTCCATGCCTTCTGCGCCCACTTCAATTGTACGAAGGCCGGGTTGCAAGCTGTGCTCAGCTGCTAGCTGCCATATTTATTAAGAGTTTTTTCAGATATTTTAATTTCGATCAACTCTTTTATTATGCAATCGCAGAAAGTATTAGTTCTGGTAATGACTGATGTCTCATCGAACCCAATGTGATGTCTGTTTTCCAGTGCATGTGTCACAATTTCTGACTTCTCAGGGTAACATATTTCTTGTTCAACACAGCGCTGTTCAACATTGCACACTGTCTGCCTGATATAAAACTGTCCACACCCACATGGTGTCTTTTACACTCCTGGCATTCTAAGGCATTTTGTAGGAAGCTTGAAGACTGAGTCGATCTCATGTCTCTTAAGGAGCCAGCTAATCTTTCCCATTACCAAAACACAAAATGACAAAAATGCAAACTTCTTTGGCTTTTCCTCAAGGGTCCCCTGCTTGTGTGTCTTCAGTCGGATGGCTTGTGAAATCTGGTGGTTACTGTAGCTAGTCTGAGACTGATTGGTCAGCTGGTGTAGTCTCTCTGTTATTGATTTCTGGTTAATCTTCAAACTACATGGATCAATAAAAAAATAAATAAAAATAAAAACAATAATATCACAGTTGCAGTTGAAATCTTAATACACTATAATTCAACAGAAGGCAGCTGAAGCACAACAAAAACTTTGAACAACACTTTCTAGAAAAGATTGAGTTTCTGTTAATAAGTCAGAATGTGTGATTACTTATTTTGACTCTTCTTACACTGACTATACCCTGTTCCTGGCAAATCAGTTTGTGGTACTTCCTGATTTTTCCTTGGCAGTATTAATCATTTTATTCATCTTACTTTTCCCTCTTTACTTCTTAACCTATTTTTCTTTGGTTTGAAAATGGCACGTACTTATGGTATGTTATCTTTGATATCCATTTGACACAATTTATTCCATCTTTTCTTATCTGACCATAACCCAAGTTTTCAGAAACCTACATAACACTTTCTTTTCTATCCCAAACCCCTACTGTCAACATCTTATCACTGTTTTTATGAAGAAACAAGTTTCCAAAAACTAGGTTGTATTTTTTATTTTCTTGGGCTTTATTGTGTGACTATTACTGCACTGAGCTCAAGTAAGTACTGTCCCCAGCCCCACTCCCCCTATTTTTACAGATGTTCCTTTCAACTAATTAACTAATTAATTAATACCTTTCACCAGCTTTGTTGCGACTTTGTGAAATATTAAATTCAATTTTATGTGCATGGAGCTCAAACAGAGTGCGCATTTTCATCTGAATGCAGTGTGTTACACTAAATGTAATCCAGTAGATGGATCCAACTCTCATAGTTTTCAGAGCACATTCTCCATCAGCACTATATACCTGCAACACAAAAATATAATGTAACCACATAATTTTCTCAACAATAATTATCTTAATGTAAATTCCAGGATAAAAAGATAAATAGGGAGAATGGCAACTATTCTCTTTCATATTCATAATTTAGGTTTTAAGCAATCACCTGTGTCCTAAGTATGAGTACAGTTTCTCTCTTATAAAACACACCACAAACACACAGCAACTCTAATTATATATAACTATCTGAAAAACCAGCAATGCCTGGGTATTTATTTACTTATTCAAGCCTCAAGTTAGTACTTCTCTCTCTGCCCATCTCCTTTTTACTAAAAATATGTTACATTTATGGGAGAATATATAAAAAATAAAACTGTCTTCCATAATGTACAAAATTATAAGTGTATAATACTAACAAAGAAAGGTAGTAATCAGTTACATATTATATGTCACATTATACATTAATTTAACTCAAAACTTGACTATAAAGAATATTTCTTATTACTTGTCGAGGATCTAATGTGAATAAATTCTTTCATGAGCTCAGCCATGAGCAAGGGACATAAGGTTGTCCAGGTGAGAAACATGAAGATGTCAAATCCACTCAGCAGTATTTATTAGAAAGCCCTACGATTTATTAATCATAATAGAAATTGCAAGACTCACTAGAAATTGCAGTCTCTTGAAGTTGAAAGGTAGATCGGTCAGAAATAATGGGTACTTGTTGGGTGTAGCTTGTTTCTTTCTCTTCCTTTCCTTGTAGCTCTATAGAAGTTATGGAATTAGATGGGATTTGGACCCCACATAAAACCTAATTAATCAAGTGAAAAAACTTTTATTGTCGACTCCACAAGTTACAGAACAAGACTGAATATACAATACGGCTGGAGAGGGAAGAGAAGCTCCCACAAGGAAGCTCAGCCATGAAGAGAATACATAGTCGTAATGGTCGATAGGTGATCATGTTGTCACACAGACACCGCCCCCCCCCCTCCTGCTGCAGTATGGTGTACACCCTCATGTGGCAAAAGGGGGGGGGGGGGTGACCTCGGCAGAGCATGACGCAGCATTTGAGTGACAGGCAGCTTGACACTATATTCAAGCAGCAGTGTCAACAAGCCAGTGATGTGTCCACTACATAGTTCAGAAGCCTGTGAGGGCAATGGACCTCTCGTGGAGGTCGTGAGGATGAGGAGCCAGGGGGGGGGGGGCAGAGGAAGAATGAAAGCACACGTCTGGGAGGTAGACCTCTTGTGGGAGATTTATACGTTTCAGGAGATGCCACTCAATGGATGTGGGAGGGGGTGAGGCAGAAATAGATAAGCATAATATGAAAAGAGACTGATCCATCAAAATAATGGAAAAATCGGCAGGGTAGGGGAGAGGGCATGGGGACAATGAACTGGAGGCTGGGGCGGCAGGAAGCAGGAAACCTGTGAAACCTCGAAAGGGTGAAGAACGGGACATAGGATTAGAGGGAACAGAGGATGTTGCTGGCAATGATGGCTGAGGGGGTGGGGGAGAGGGAACAGAGAAATGCACAGAACTGCCCGTGGGCATTGTACTGTCAGCTGGAGTGGAGGGAAGCTTGACATCAACTGGTTCAATCTACCAAGACCATGCCTGGGAATTGTTGATAGAGATGGTGAAAGTGTTGTTACCTTGTTTCAGGACACAGCATGGTCTGGAGTAGGGGAGCTGTAAGGGGGGTCGACAGAATAGACTCAGAGAAAAGTGATAGCACTATCTTCCAGTGAACGTGGGACGTGGGGAGAGTGGGGAGGGTGGCTAGAGGGAGTGGACGTAGACAGCTTAGAGCAATGAATCCTGATACGGTAACAAGGGATGGTAATTTGGTGGGCAGAGATGGGAGTGACAGATGCACCAGTTGGCCTGGAACTGTTCGTTTCTGACCATAAACAAATTCAGCCACTGAGCCCTGCAGATCCTCTTTACACGTGGTATGAAGACCAAGCAAGACCAGTAGCAGAGCCTCAGTTCATAGCAAGTCATGACCCACAACGTGGCTTTCAGAATCAGAATTTTATTGACTCATAACATACAAGTTAAATCATTGATTTACTGTACAGGAGACTCGTCAGTTTAAAATAATAATATATAAATACAATGTAGTTATAAAATCACAGTACATAATTATATGTTTTTATCCTGCTCAAATTCTCAGATCATCATTTAAGAATTCATCAATTGAATAATAGCATTTTGTAACAGAGTGCTGTATAATTTTCTTTTCATTGATTCAGTTTCAACCTTTTGAAAATGTGTGTTTTTTAATTTATTACATATTTTCATTCCCATATATTGTGGAGCCTGGGCATATAGATTTAGTCTGTGTGTAGGGAGCATGAAACTGTCTTTGTTTCTTATTTCATAACTGTGCTGGAAGTTATTATGAAGAAATAGTTCTGGATTATTATTTATGAAAAGAATTATTTCGAATAAGTACAATGAGGGAACACACAGTATATTTAGATCTCTTAATAATGGCCGACAGGATTCTCTTTGCAGCACACATGTTTCTAATAATTTTTTCTGCAGGGTTAATATTCTTATCATAGTGCTAGCATTTCCCCAAAATATTATGCCATATCTCACAAATGACTCAAAATAGCTACAGTGTACTGATTTCCTTGTGGCTAAACTAGTTACATTGGCTAGGATGGACATAGCAAATGCAAGGCTGTTTAATTTATTTTTTAGGTAGTCTATGTGTGAGGACCAGGATAGATTGCTGTCCAGTTTCATTCCCAAGAATTTAACATGATCTGCTTCATGCAGTTCCTGACTATTGTGCTTGATCTGTATATCATTTAATTTAGACTGTTTTGTGTTAAATTGCATTACCTGTTGTGTCTTATATGATGCCAACGCTCCACCAATCCATTGCTCTGTGGGTGATAGGCAGTGGTGCGAATGTGGCGAATTCTGAAGAGATTACATAGGGCATTCAAAAGAGAAGACTTAAATTTCCTACTGTGGTTGATAGTGATGATGGAGGGGCAGCCAAAATGAGCAATTCAAGTGTGAATGAAAGCACAAGCTACAGTCTCAGCAGTTATTTTAAGAAGAGGTATGGCTTTGGCCCAATGAGTGGTGTGGTCAATAGTGATTAAGATGTAGCAAAAGCTGTCAACAGCAGGAAGGGGACCGACCAGATCGACATGACCATGGTGAAAACATCAGGCCGGGGCCAGAAAAGAGCCCAATGAGGGGGTGGTGTGAGTTCTGACTTTGTGCCACTAGCAGGGAATGCAGGCACATGACCAGGTCAAAGAGTCCATTTTCATGTCTTGCCAGACAAAACAGTCGGCAACTAATCTGGTGAAAGCTTTAATACAAGGGTTAGATAGACTGTGAAGTTTGTTGAAGATCTTGCGTCACAGACAACTAGGAATGAAATGGCATAGATTTCCAGTCGATTTGTAACACCAAACCTCGCCCAAGAGGAGAGAGGAGAATGCAGTGTGGATAGGTTTAAGAGAAGAGCTACTATCATGTATTAGTTGCAATAGAAGAGTCAGAGGTCAACGGATCACATGAAAATTGTGTGTTCAGTGGGTGATGAAACACCCATGGGAAAGTTTGTTGTGCGATAAAAAATCAATACCCAAGATAGGTTCATGAATGTCAGCCACCAGAAAGTTCCACTTGAGTAGGCAGCTCGGTGACAGGTGAACAGCGAAGGTTGTTGAACCGGTGCATGGCAGTTCTGTGGCACTGACAGCTCAAAGTAGAGCCTGATGTGGGCAAAGAGGGGCCATGGCCATATAAGTGGGTAACAGAGAGACATCGTCACCAGTGTACATGAGCAAACGGGTGCTGCTAACACAGTCATGTAAATACAGGTGACCCCCCCCCCCCCGAAGGTGAGGTGTCATGAACAGAATGAAGAACATGTTTGCACCTTTGTACCAGACCCGGTTGGGCCACCCTCTCCCCCAGGGGAATGGTGGGTTCAACGGCGTTCGCGTCGCTCGAGGCGCAGGCTCAAAGGGGAGGTTGGCTGTGTGGCATCGCCCGCTCTGCCTGTGAGTGAGCATATGGCCACTCCTTCAGCAAGGTCCGAGCAGGCACACGGGGGGAGGGGTTTATTAGTGACTAGCTGCTCCCCGCGGTGTTACCCGCGGTTCAATAATCAGACATTAAAGTTCCAAGAAAGGGCATAAATAACTACATGACTGTTTGCGACATTGTTAGCATGGAATATATAATTGTCTTGGAACGGATGGAGAGCCAAAAATCTTTTGCAATACGTCCCTCTACACGATGTTTCGAGACTTCTTGCTCTCCGAGTATTCGTAGAGATTTCTAGCTCTTGATACACGGGAGCAGCCTACGTAGACCTGTCCGTGCGAGAAACATGGGGTGGCCAGATGAATACCTGCCACTTTTAATGTTTCTCCTTGACTCTTGTTTATAGTAATCGAGAAGGCCACTTTCAGTGGGAACTATAACCGTTTAAAATGGAATGGAAAGTTTGTTGGCATGATGGAAATTCGTGGTATTAATGCAGTCTCTCCCTTGGCTTCACCGGTGATAATGGTGGCTTGCACAATATGCCTTCTCAGGTCCATGTTGCGTAACCTGGTCGCATTGCTTAATCGTGGTGCATCCAAGTTACGCATCAATAAAACAGGCACACCCACCTTCAGATCCAACTTGTGGGATGGCACACCTGACAGCTCTAACAGAAAAAAGTAACGAAATAAAAAAGAATTCTAACGGAGAAACGAACTGTTGAGATCCTACAAATGCAAAGCGAACCAACAAAAGAAACAACAAATGTAACGAATAAAGAAACTATCCTGATCCTATAAATACGAACTAAACGAATGAAAGAAACAATAAATATAACAGGGAAAGAAACCAACGAAGTCTTACAAACCAACGAAATCACCAGAGAAAGATTGAATCAGTGAAATCTAACCAGCAAAGTCACCAGCACTAAAAGCAAACATTCGAATGCTATAAATAATCGAAATCACCAAGGAAACTATTATTCTTTGAAATCCAAAGAGAATACACTTTTAAAGAATTACAATAACATCACAATGTTCGAACATCTATAGTTGAAGGTGACAGTCCAACACACGTCATCGAAAACCAAGCAGAAAACAATAATTAAGAACCTGGATAATATCACAATTGAACACACATTATACGTCCTGAGAAATATTTTCATGAGTGTTATACTGTCTGCCATCTGTTGAGTGCATTTGCTACTACTTTCGTTGCAGTTGGCCGGAACACACAATGTTTCATATGTTAACTGCGGCATACCGCCTGCCATCTGTTGAGTGCATTTGCTACTACTTTCGTTGCAGTTTACGTATGCTATTGTATGTGGTAGTTCACACTTTGTACACAAAATAGGGCTTGGTATCTAGATCCCATTCTGGACAAAACGTCAACGTTTTTTCTTGCCATGGTACTTAGAGCATATTTTATTTAAAGTCTTCAATTTATATACATACTTCCTTCATTTGTTACAACAAATGAAAATGAATATGGCATAAACACCAACATTCAGATTTCTTGTGTATGTAATTATATGTCAGTTAAACCGTTTTGGCAGTATCACAGAATCTTTTTGTATATTCGAAAGTAAAAAAGATAACAATAACAAATAAAAAAAATTTCACTATAGCAGGACACGAACCATTGCCCAAAATAATGGAAGTTTATGACATGACGCATTAACCCTCGCGGCTAAGCATGACATACACTACGTAGCACCGCTGCTGTTGTATTAGAAGCTTCTTACAACCATTACGTATTTCTATGGATATATTTCAAATAAATAACTTGTAATAAACATTTTGAAAAGTAGCCTATGTCCTAATCCAAGACATAAGAAATCTCTACATGAAATTTCATCTAAATCAGTGCTGCAGTTTTAGCGTGATGCGGTAACAAACATACAAACTTTCGCATTTATAATATGTATAGGATTGGGAGCACCAATGTTAGGCGGGTAATGGAGCCCCTTGGGGAGATAGCGAAAAGGGCGGGGAAGAAGGACAGTGCACACTCTGTTTGCTTGCCAGGGGTTCTCATCCGAGATGTGGAGGAGGCCCTTCCGGCGGCGATAGAGAGCACTGGGTGCACCCGACTGCAAATTGTTGCTCATGTAAGCACCAATGACTCCTGCCGGCTGGGTTCAGAGGTCATCCTCAGTTCATACAGGCGGTTGGCGGAGTTAGTGAAGGCAGAAAGCCTCGCTTGTGGGGTGGAATCTGAGCTAACTATATCTAGTGTCATTCCCAGAACCGATCGCGGTCCTCTGGTTTGGAGCCAAGTGGAAGGTTTAAACCAGAGGCTCATACGATCCTGCGAAGATCTGGGCTGCAAATTTCTCGACATCCACTATCAGGTGGCGAAATGTAGGGTTCCACTGAATAGGTCAGGTGTGCCCTACACGCAGGAAGCGGCTACAAGGGTAGCGGAGTACGTGTGGAGTGCACATGGGGGTTTTTTAAGTTAGAGAATTCCCTCCCTAGGCCCGACAAGTTGCCTCCTGAGCCGCAATAAGGTAACAGTATGCAGAACACAACAGGGAACAAATTGATCAATGTAGTAGTAGTTAACTGCAGGAGCGTCTATAGAAAGGTCCCAGAATTGCTCTCAATAATAAACGATCACAACGCCCACATAGCACTAGGGACGGAAAGTTGGTTGAAACCAGATATAAACAGTAATGAGATTTTAAGCTCAGACTGGAATGTTTACCGCAGAGATAGGCTGGACAGTGAAGGGGGAGGCATGTTTATAGCGATAAAAAGTGCATTAGTATCGAAGGAAATACACGGAGATCCAAAGTGTGAAATAATTTGGGTGAAGGTCACAGTTAAAGCAGGCTCGAACTTGGTAATTGGATGCTTCTATAGGCCTCCTGGCTCAGCACCTGTTGTGGCAGAACACCTGAAGGAAAATTTGGAAAATATTTCGAGTAGATTTCCTGATCATGCTATAGTTTTGGGAGGATATTTTAATTTACCTGATATAGATTGGGAGACACAAACGTTTATTACAGGTGGCAGGGACAAAGAATCCAGTGAAATTGTTTTGAGTGCATTATCTGAGAACTACCTTGAGCAGTTAAACAGAGAACCAACTGGTGGTGACAACATATTAGACCTTCTAGTGACAAACAGACCTGAACTATTCGGAACAGGGAATCAGTGATCATAAAGCGGTTACAGCATCGGTAATTTCGGCCATAAATAGAAATATTAAAAAATGTAGGAAGATTTTTCTGTTCGGAAAAAGTGACAAAAAGGGGATTTCAGAGTACTTGACAGCTCAGCTCAGAAGTGTTACCTTAAGTACAGATGGTGTTGAGGAACAGTGGCCTAAGTTCAAAGCCATCGTACAATACGCATTAGATGACTATGTACCTCGTAAGGTCGTAAGAGATGGAAAGGAGCCACCGTGGTACAACAACCGAATTAGAAACCTGCTACAGAAGCAAGGGGAACTTCACTGCAAACATAAACGTAGCCAATGCCTTGTAAACAAACACAAATTACACGAAGCGAAATGTAGCGTGAGGAGGGCTATGCGAGAGGCGTTCAACGAATTTGAAGTTAGAGTTCTTTGTACTGACTTGGCTGAAAATCCTAAGAAATTTTGGTCTTTTGTCAAAGCGGTAGGTGGATCAAAACAAAGTGTCCAGACACTCTGTGACGTAAATGGCATTGAAACAGAGGATGACACTCTAAAGGCAGAATTACTAAATGTATTTTTCCAAAGCTGTTTCACAGAGGAAGATTGCAATGTAGTTCCTTCCCTAGATTGCCGCACAGATTACAAAATATCAGATATCGAAATAACTGACAGAGGGATAGAGAAACAATTAAAATCATTCAAAAGAGGAAAGGCCATGGGGCATGATGGGATACCAGTTGGTTTTTACACAGAGAACGCGAAGGAACTGCCCCCCCCCCCCCCCCCTCTTTCTCGCAGTGGAATATCATAGGTCTCTAGAACAGCATATCGTTCTGAAAGATTGGAAAATGGCTCAGGTCATCTCCGTTTTCAAGAAGGGTCCTCGAACAGATGTGCAGAACTATAGGTCTATATGTCTAATGTCGGTCAGTTGTAGAATTTTGGAACATGTATTATGTTCAAATATAATGACATTTCTCGAGACTAGGAATCTGCTCTGTAGGAATCAGCATGGGTTTCGAAAAAGGCGTTCATGTGAAACCCAGCTCGCGCTATTCATCCACGAGACTCAGAGGGCCATAGACACAGGTTCTCAGGTAGATGCTGTGTTTCTCAACTTCCACAAGGCATTTGATACAGTTCCCCACAAACGTTTAATGAGCAAAGTAAGAGCATATGGTCTATCAGACCAATTGTGTGATTGGATTGAGGAATTCCTAGATAACAGAAAGCAGCAGGTCATTCTCAATGGAGAGAAATCTTCTGAAGTAGGAGTTATGTCAGGTGTGCCACAGGGAAGTGTCGTGGGTTCATTGCTGTTCACGATATATATATATAAATGACCTTGCAGATAACATCGGAAGTTCACTGAGGCTTTTTGCGGATGATGCTGTAGTATATAGAGAGGTTGTAACAATGGAAAATTGTATTGAGATGCAGGAGGATCAGCATAGAATTGACGCATGGTGCAGGGAATGGCAATTCAATCTCAATGTTGACAAGTGTAATGTGCTGCTAATACACAGAAAGAAAGATCCTTTATCATTTAGCTACACTATAGCAGGGCAGCAACTGGAAGCAGTTAATTCCATAAAGTATCTGGGAGTAGTCATTAGGAGGGATTTAAAATGGAACGACCATATAAAATCAATTGTCGGTAAAGCAGATGCCAGACTTAGATTCATTGGAAGAATACTAAGGAAATGCAGTCCGAAAACAAAGAAAGTAGGTTACAGTACACTCGTTTGCCCACAGCTTGAATACTGCTCACTGGTGTGGGATCCGTACCAGGTGGGATTGATAGAGGAGGTAGAGAAGACCCAACGGAGAGCAGCGTGCTTCATTACAGGATCATTTGGTAATCGTGAAAGTGTTACGGAGATGGTCGATAAACTCCAGTGGAAGACTCTGCAGGAGAGACGCTCTGTTGCTCGGTACGGGCTTTTGTCGAAGTTTCGAGAACATACCTTTACCGAGGAGTCTAGCAGTATATTGCTCCCTCCTACGTATAACTCGCGAAGAGAGCATGAGGATAAAATCAGAGAGATTAGAGCCCACACAGAGGCATACCGACAATCCTTCTTTCCGCGAACAATACGTGACTGGAATAGGAGGGAAAATCGATAGTGGTACTCAAGGTACCCTCCGCCACACACCATCAGGTGGCTTGCGGAGTATGGTTGTAGATGTAGATGTTCTTGTCAGAGCAGGAGGCAGCGCCTAGATCCTCCAGTGCTCTGCATTTGGGTGATGGCACGGAATCAGCAAAATGACTATCTTAATAACAGTATGGGTAATGAGAAGCCTGTTATTGTGGGAAGCGGATGAGCAGAAGAGGCCCCTCATCAGAGTCGGACAAGTTGTAGATGGCAGTGGTGGTGGTCAAGGTAGAGAAGACAAGCTGAGTCTCGTTCAGTGTGAAACTGAAGATTCAGGCCCGTCTGCTTGCGGGTGGCTTCCGAAGTGCACGGGTGACCACGTCCACACACATACTTCGCAATCTAACGTAAGGTGCATGGCGAAGGATACACTGTACCACTACTAGGCATTTCCTTTCCTATTCCATTCCCAAATAGAACAAGGAAAAACAGAATGCCTCCATACGAGCCCTAATTTCTCTTATCTTGTCATTGTGATCACTACGCAAAATGTAAGTAGGTGGCAGCAAGATCGTATTGCACTCAGCTTCAAATTCCCGCCCTCTTAATTTCCTCAACATAAATTCATGAAAAGAACATCGTCTTTCCTCCAGCAATCCCCAATTAATTGCTGGAGCATTTCCATGACACTCGTGCATTGATCGCACCTGCCAGTAACAAACCTAGCTGCTCGCCTCTGAACTGCTTCTATGTCTTCCTTTAAACTGATATGCTGCGGGTTCCCAATACTCAAGACATGGTCATACAAGCATTTTATATGCGGTCTCCTTTACAGATGAAGTACATCTTCCCAAAATTCTCCCAATAAACTGAAGTCGGCTGTCCGCCATACTCGCAACTGTCCTTACATGTTCGTTCCATTTCATATGGTTCTGCAATGTTACGCCTAGATATTTGAATGACGTGACTGCATCAAGACGCTCACTACTAATGCTGTATTCGAACACTATGGGATGGTTTTTCCTACTCATGCGCATCACCTTATATTTTTCTACATTGACGGCTAGCTGCCATTCTTCACACCAACTAGAAATTTTGTCAAAGTCATTCTGTATGCTATTACAGTCAGTTAAAGACGACACCCTCCCATACTCCACAGCATCATCAGCAAACAGCCTCAGATTACAAGTTAGTCTGTCCATCAGATCATTTATATAGATAGAAAATAATAGCGGTCCTATCACTCCCCTGGGGCACACCTGATGATACACTCGTCTCTGATGAACACTTGCCGTCAAGAAAAACGTACTGTGTTCTATTACTTAGGAAGTCTTCCAGCCATTCATAAATCTGTGAACCTATTCCATAAGCTCGTATCTTTGTTAGCAGTCTGCAGTGTGGCACCACGTCAAACGCCTTTTTGAAGTCAAGAAAAACACAATCGGCCTGTTGCCCTTCATCCATGGCTCGCAAGATGTCATGTGAGAAAACGGCAAGCTGAGTTTCACATGAATGATGTTTCCTGAACCCATGCTGGTTCGCAGAAAGAAGCTTTTCCATCTCAAGAAAATTTACTATATTCGAAATGTTCCAAAATTCTTCAGGAAACTGATGTCAACAATATTGGTCTGTAATTATCTGGGTCAGTTCTCTTTCCTTTCTTATAAACGGGAGTCACCTGCGCTTTTTTCCAATCACTAGGAACTTTGCACTGAATTAAAGATTTGCGATAAATGCAAGCTAAGTAAGGGGCCAATGCTGCAGAATACTCTTTGTAAAACTGAACTGGTATATTCCATCCAGACCAACAGCAGGGAGGAAGCTCGAGATTCAGAGGCGAAGAGGGGCTGATGTGCCTTACAGAGATAGGCCTCGTACATCCTGTCAGTGATGTGGATGGGTTCTATTGGAGGCTGAAGAATGTTGTAGGTGAGGGCTGTGCACACAGCGAGCGGATCTTTGCTTGACGAGACAGCCATGAGGGTGGAGTCAGGCAAGTCATGTTCACTGACTAGTAATCGGAGGCAGCACCACAGTTGTGAAGGCTTCTTGTCTCCTAAATGCTCTTCATGTATGTGTTTGATTGCATCATCAAGAGTGTGAGTGACCCACTCCAGGATAGTCTTCTTGGCAGTGGCATAGCGAGTGGCAGTTGGGAGAGTGGTTATGAGGTCACATTTGACGTCGGCATCTAGAGCTCTGCATTTCGATGAAAACAACAGCTTGAGCGTTTCCCATTTCGTGCCGCTGCTCAACGGCTGGGGTAGGCCCACGCTGCGGCACGGCTGCGGCCATCTAATGCAGCATGTAGTCGGTCGCCCTCCAGCTCTCGGTTATCGGCGCAATCATCGAGCACTGGCGGGCGCTCGAGCGCACTCATAGTCTCGGCCGGTGACAGCGCGACCGCCGCGCCCTCAACAGTGCGGAATCGCATTAGAATTCGACCCGGCTTTGAACAACGCAGATAGCGTTATGGATCAACGAACTATAGGTCATAAACGCTAAATTAATGAAGAAGAAAGACATGTTGGAACAGGAGGCGAAAAGTGAAGCATAGAAATAGTTTACACTTGTAGTGGATACTGTCATGCAAGCTTCTGCTGGTTTTGTGCAATGTACCACATGTGATACTATACCTTCGACCAGTCAACCACAACAGGTATGATTCCCCACTGCAAAGTAAATGCGGAGCAGAATTCCACGACCACTTGCTGTTCCAAGTAACATAAAGAAAGTTGTTGTTGATAGGTTGGTCGATATGAGTGGAATAGATTTGCTACCATTAAATACTTGTTGTAAAACTGGCTTCAAGAATTATTCTCAGGGGCTCAATGTTTGCACCCTTCAGGCAAAGTCAATATAGAAGATTTTCTTTGGCACGCTACCACTGTATCACAGCATATTAAAGAAAAGGTCGACAAAATACTGGGACAACGGTGCATTAAAGAACAAAATGTAAGCTAAACCCTGATCTGTGCTCTGATAACTACAAGAAAAGAAATTTTTTGACTATGACATCGCTTTATGTGAATCATGAGTGGCAGCTAGATAAGCTTGTTTTGATAACAACCGAATTTCTGGACGTACCTAAGACAGGAGAGAATATACGGCACTAAATCGAAGAGCGGATGCTTGAGTTAGAAACTAACCAGAATGATCTTACGAAATGTTACTTGGTTGCCCACCAAGGAACTAATATAAAGAAGACACTTGAATCTTACGATCATTTGCCTTGCTTTGATCACTGCCTAATTACTGCACTTCGTTACACATTTCAAGAGACATTTTTACAAAACGAAGCCCCTGAAGTCCTGTCGTGACTACTATCTGCAAGAGCTACATCTACATCTACATGGAATACTCTGCAAATCACATTTAAGTGCCTGGCAGAGGGTTCATCGAACCACCATTGTACTATTTATCTCCCATTCCATTCTCGAATAGTGCGCGGGAAGAAAGAACACCTGAATCTCTCCGTTCGAGCTCTGATTTCTGTTATTTTATTCTGATGATCATTTCTACCTATGGAAATGGGAGTTAACAATATACTTTCGCATTCGGAGGAGAATGTTGGCGATATGAGTTTCGTAAATAGCCCACGCCGCAGCGATAAGCGCCGTTCTTTTAATAATTCCCATCCCCGATCCTGTATCATTTCTGTAACGCTGTCTCCCCAGATCGTGACAATACGAAACGAGCTGCCCTTCTCTCGACTCTTTCAATGTCCTCCGTCAAACCCACCTGATAAGGATCCCACACTGTGCAGCAATACTCCAAAAATGGACGGACAAGCATTGTGTATGCAGTTTCTTTTGTAGTTCTGTTGCATCTTTTAAGGGTTCTGTCAATAAAACGCAGTCTCTGGTTCGCCTTTCCCATGACATTATCTACGTGTTCTTTCCAGTTTAAGTCTGAAGTAATAGTAATTCCTAGGTAATTTGTGGAGTTTACGGCCTTCACTTTTGATTGATTTATCTTGTCAATAAAGTTTAATGGATTTCTTTTCGTACTCATGTGGACGACTTCACACTTCGCATTATTTAGAGTCAATTGCCGATTTTTGCACCATAGTGATATCTTATTCAGATCGTTCTGCAGTTGGTTTTGATCTTCAGATGATTTTACTAGATGGTAAATGACGGCGTCACCTGCAAACAAGAGAGTTACTTACATTTTCCCCTAAATCGTTTATGTAAATAAGGAACAGCAGAGGACCAATAAAGCTACCCTGTGGAACGCCCGATATCACCTCTGTTTTAGTTGATGCCTTACCATCCATTACTACAAACTGTGTCCTCTCTGACAGGAAATCCCCTATCCTATCGCAAATTTGGGATGATATACCATAACGAGACAATTTGATTAAAAGCCGTTTGTGAGGTACGGTGTCAAAAGCCCTCTGGAAATAAAGAAATATGGAATCAATTTGTGAACTCTTGTCGATAGCACCAATCACTATAGTAGGGTGAAGAGATTGGTTCACTTGGGACGTCTGAGGCAGTCTGTGAAGAAGAAGCTGTAACTCGGCGGAGCAGATACAAAAAAAGAACTGTATAGTCAGAATTCACTTGTAGTGTTATTTACAGGTCATAATTTGTTTATAAATTAACATTTGTACAACGAAATTTCGTGACTATTACTTTTAACTCCGTCCTTCCTTCCCGATCCTGCATTCAATAGTAGTACAACGCATAGGCGTATCCAGGATATGATTTCGGGAGGAGTTTTCAATGAATGAACATTTTCATAACGAACTCTTAATAAAACTGCAAATTGCACTAATACTGTCTATGCTATATTACATTCAAAAGGACTGTATACTAGAGGGTCACCAGAATATGGATACAAAATTAGAAACAAGGCAAATTATATCATGAAGATAGGAAAATTCGGATCGAAACACGGACGGCTATCGAAAAGGCAGTGCATGAAGCTTGATCGTAAAAGCACTCAGATGTTTGCAGTACGTGTAGGCTATCAGTGACAAAAATATGTGTGTAGATACTCTTCGACTGGACGGAAACTTAGAGTCATTTACATAGGAGCCTCAAGAAATATTGCTGACTGACATTGTAATGTATAACTGACATTGTAATTCCGATAGTAAAACTGCTCATTATTTCATTAGTAATCACCATAACAGTTTAAACATTTAACCCCCTGTGAGACAAGATGGTCAATTTCCCCATGCACAGATGTTTGCAGTTAGCTACAGAACCGTATTTTTTACCCAGGTGTACACATCTTCACCAGAAACATACCAATGGCTATGAATATCTCTTTTCAGGGTTTCAAAACATATGGGAATATCATGGGGAGAAATCGAAACTGTATGGAGCACTTTTAACTGTTTCCCAGACTTGTCAAAATGTAGGCGAACTTTGTCCTGACACAATGATGTCAATTATTGTTAGCTTTGTCAACATTTCGAGAGGGGTTTGAACGATTCTCCTGTCTACGCGCATGGTACAACGTATACGTGGCCGAGTTAGAAGATACACTACACATAGCCCAGGAGTAGACTATTGTTTTCCCGTTTATCTACCGAACGGAACAAAGTAATATATACAGATATTACAGTTCTAACAAAAAAATTACTGCAATACTTGATCACCTCAAAGATGAAACTCCAGTAGTCTGCAACATATAAACGAACATGAAATGTAACATATGCAATTGTAATATTTAGGTTATACAACTGCTAGTAAACAACGAAAGACATTTGCAAAAGAAATAAGTAAGTGGTTAATGTGAAGCGGTGGCCTCTGATCTCAAGGAGTATGGCGAAGCGCAGCTCGCCGTCGCTGAGTGCGTCGGTTACTGGCGACTGGCCGAGCGTTCGGTGCGCCCGGCCGAGCGCTGGCGATCGGTTGCCCGCAACTGGTAGAAGAGGACGCTCGGCCACGTACTCTCGAGAGCCAGGGAGACGAGTGGGACTCGCCGGTAAAAATCTGAGATATTGCAGACCTCTATCGACATGTTCATGGAGATGATTGAACAAATAGCTAGCAAAAGGCCTCATCAAGTGAATAGTGGTCAAAGATTTACTTGTCAAAAGTGAACCAAGTTGTGGGAGCCTCGAAAGAGAAAGGCAGCAGCTTGGGCAAGCGTCCAGGGAACGGAGACAGAGTTGGATCCAGAGCGTCAGGCAGGGCATGTCCATGAGTGGCTGGACATGGTGGTTGTGTGTGTATAGTTGTCTGAGTGATTGTGTGAATGTATGTGTTTCTTGTTCTGATAAAGGCCATGGCCGAAAATTTAAGTTGTGTGAATGAGATTATCTACTGTATTTTCATGCCTGTCAGCAGCTCAACAAGCCTCTTTACAGTGAGTTGTTATCTATCCTCCATTATTCACATTCCAATAAGATTTTCCATTGTTAAATCTCTGACTGTGTGTACATCATTTTCAAACATTAGAATAAAACCCTTTAATCAGTTAGTTATATAATAATTCTTATTTGTTTCCCAAACTACAGCCTATGCATAAAATGTTTTTAACTATATGTTCACAGGTAAAAAATTACATATGCGGCTAAGGGAGTTGCTGGGGCATGAAAGCAGACATATATGGTTCGACCCCAAGATAACATCAAGCCAAACTTCTAAATCAGAACTGTACATAGCCAAATATGCAAGTTCTTACATCGTATAGTCACACTTGCTTTAATATTAGCTGTGATAAATGCAGTGCAGGATATAGTGTATACTAGCAATTTGCTGTTCACAGGTGACTATGCTGTAAGGAAGGGATGGCAACTGTTAATGTGTAGGTACTGTTGGTGCTGTTGGCATGTGGAGGAAGATGGATTTAGGAGACTGCTTCTGGTAGGGGCCATAAGATTTCAACAGGGATTGGAGATTCCGTTGAACTTTTGGGATGGGATCATTCACACACAACTTGTAGGTAGAAGAGTCAGAGAGTTGGCAGAACCCTTGTGGCAGGTAGTCACTGTGATTTTGGATGGTGGTATGAATTTGGAAAGTCAGAGTTTAATGTTGGGATTAGGTTGGCTTTGGTCAGAGGGGTTCGGGGCAAAGTAGTGTTTCCATTGTAGGGATTGGGAAAAGGACAGTAGGTCTTTGAGTCCTAATTTAAGTTTTGGAAGCTTTGAATTTGGACTGAAGAACCTTGCTTACAAACTGCAACCTCTGGATGCACAGACATCATAAATAGGTGTGCAATGAGATGTATTGTTTCACAAATTTATATAGATACAGTGCCAGGGTCTCTAAGGATCTAACGCGGAGACTAATTTTGAATATTTAAGTAGTGATATTAAGGACACTGTTGCTAAAAAATATACAGGTTACAGTAGGTGATATGAATACATGTTTTATTGATGTGTCAATATAACATATAGTCACATCACCATCTGTGGCATGTACATATTAAAAACAACGACCTTAATAGCACTGCTCAAAAACTGGAAATTCATCATAATGGGCACATACCTCCTTCAATACTTTATGTCTTGTCTGAAACTTAGAAACTACTACACTCCATCCCAGATAGCTACACAAGTTGAAGTGTTTTCCAACTCTCAAACTTCTGGAGCAAGCTAACAATAGTGTGTCCTAACGGTCATCAAAATTCTGTTTCTACACACAGTAACACAACTATTAAAGCACTTTAATACCTTACTGACAGCTCAATGTGGTCAACAATGTCTATAGCATGTGAATAGGTAACAACTCACTGTAAAGATGATTGCTGAGCTGCAGACAGACATGCAAAAAATACAATCACATTCACACAACTTAAATTTTCTGCGACAAATTTCATCAGAAAAAGATCTACAATCACACTATCACTTAGGCACAACTCATGCACACATGACTGCCATCTCAAGCTTATATAGTCCAACTCACACCTTAGCGGTGAATATGGAAGAGAGGAGTGAAGTAGAGAGGATAGGGGAGGGGTGGGGAGTGGGAAGATACAGGACATGGATGAGGATAGAGTTGCTCATTTTCTTATAAGACTGTGGCGGTAAATTTACTTTGTGTAAATGTGAGTCTGTTCTACAAGTCTGACTCAGAGACTGTCTTTAGTGTGAGATGCCATCTATCCTCATATTATTGACTTTAAAATAGGGAATTCTCATTGTTAGTACAATATAGTTTTTATAAATGGACTTATATTCCTTTATTATTTTATATGCCAATTGTTCTGAATATTTTTGTTAAAATACCCTTCTCCTTTTTTCCTTTAATGTGGTTTCACCATCACAGCTGTCTATACAAAGTGTCTGAATCTGCTCTTAAATGTGAAATGACAGTTCCTCTGGGCAATGTCATAAATTCTCACATATATTTTGTTAAAATTTCCTTATATTCCAAATTCACTTTTTCATCATTCTCATTCCCTTTTGACTATTGCTTCGTGTTCTTTCCTAAGGTCACTAAAATAGGGTATTCCCCACGTAATTTATGTGAGATTGATAGGGAAACCATCCACACAATCATCACTCAATGGTTATCTAGTAGATTTTACCTTTTAATTCTTTTGGTCACAGTTAACTATTGTAGAGACTATATTAGATTTATACTTATTCCTTAGATCATAAAATACAACACTTCCTAATGATGTGGAATGTGTCAGGTTGATAAAAGACATCTGTCCAAGATATTACATTTCACAAAATATTATGAAACAATTTTTCCTTTAGATTTACTAATTTATATCTAAAAATCCATCCAATGAGTAGATGGAGTTGTCATTCAGAAATTATTTTAATTTATTTTTAAATGCTGGTGGGCTATCTGTAGGGCTTTTGATGCTGTTTGGTAAGTGACCGAAGACTTCTGTGGCAGCATAATTCACCTCTTTCTATGCCAAAGTCAGATTTAACCCTGCATAGTGAAGATCATACTTTTTCCTGGTGTTATAACTATGCACACCACTATTACTTTTGGACTGGTTTGGATTAGTAACAACATATTTCATAAGTGAATATATATACTTTGAAGTTACTGTGAGATACCTGAATCCTTAAACAGATATCTGCAGGATGATCTTGGGTGAGCTCCAGCAATTATTCTGATTACACACTTTAGTACAATGAAAATAATGAAGCTACAACATTCCTAAAATTAATTATGAAACATAATCATATCTACTTTAACTCCTGAAACACCACCTTCATGACCTATGCCATGAATTACCTTTCCCTTCCGTTCCCATCCTTTCTTCTTCCCTTCTCTCCCACCTGATGAAGGAACTGTGTTCCGAAAGCTTGTCCTTTTTGTCCCCTTTTTTTTCTGTTTCTTCATTTGTGTTACTATCGGCGTTACAGCAGAAAGGTAAGTACGGCCAGCCATTCTATCGCATTTGAACAATATTTATCATCTCTGAGGAGAATTTTCATCATTAATCGAGTACTTTAATATTAAACAGATTAAATTTATTTAGCCTTATCAGAAATACTATCTGAACTATAACAGTATGCCTCTGGCATGAACTAATGAATATTTGTTTATTAAACAAATCTCTGCAGTCCCAAATAATAGAAAATAACTTTAGCTAGTCACATTAGAAAAAATAATAACAAAAATTTTGGAAAAGAAAATGATAATAGACTAATTACATTGATATGTATTGTATGAACTTGTATGTTATGATTCAATAAAATTCTGATTCTGTTATGCAACACTGATATTGGGAGGTATAGTAATGCAAGCAGATGGGAATAAATCTCAACATGCTTGGTTACACAATGTTGTCTTTCTGGATGACCAGATCCTCCTGAGTAGTCCCTGCTCAAAGATACAAATGGGCGATTATTTTACATCCAGAATATTTTACCTGAGAGGATGCCATAATCATATATTCATACAGTAGATCTGTATGTCCTAGGGAAAAGTAGCAGCTGTAATTTTCCTTTGCTTTCAGCTGTTCGCAGTAACTGTGTGGCAAAGCAATATTATTTTATGTTATACAGCCACTGAAACTACTGGAAAGTCTGCTGCCCCTCTACAGGAAACACACATTTATCTCTGGCCTCTCCAAAGATACCCCTCCCCTCTGCTTTTTCAATTTACATAATGTCTATTTTAAAGACTACCACACAATTTTGAGAGTCATTTCAAGTGTTTCAACCAATAAACCAGTGAAAAGAGCTAGTGAATAAGATATTTTTGTTGTATTTGGCACATAACATATTTGGATTCTGTGACTCAAGCACGTCAGCCAAAGATGGCAACCATGCACTTGACTTGTGTGAATGTGAGTCTGCTTTGGCTAAAAATTCTGTCTCATAATTTATCCAATGAAATAACTGGCAGGCACATACAGGCTGAAATTTGTCAACAATAAAACAAAAAATATATAAATAAAATGCTTTTATGATGATATTATATTTGTGTACCTTGGCAATGTCACCCCAACTGTTAATATCAACTGCATACTGGAGAGCACCAGGTATCAAGGTGTATTCCAAGCGAGCAAAAAATTCTGGTTTATCAACATGAAATACAATTAAATCATTTACAATCTCTATAACAGTTTCATTCTTTTTTCCTTTTTCCTTTTGTGGTTTCTTTGAATGTTTCTGTTTGCCTCCTGTTTCTTTGTCTTCAATAGGTCGAATTGCAATCAAAAATGTGATATTAAAAGTTGCAAGATGGCTGAAAATTGAGGGAACATGCATTAGTGCTCTCTAAAACATAATTAAAAATTGACAAATATTCCACCAAATGAGTTTATAAAACTCATTATAAAAACAGTTAATTTTTATATAGTAGCTAACTCTACTCTCTGGTTCCATAGCTGAAGGCTCAGTGTGATCGTCTGCCATGCAGACAGCATAGGCTCAATTCTTGGTATATTCTTGGTGGAAGCACTAGAATGTGGTGCATTGAGCCTTGAAAGAGAAGTAGTGGTTCCAATAATGACTGTTTGTGTCTGTAGGATTCCTTAAGCTACACATGTCTCCTGGGTAGTGCTAAAGAAAAGTCACTGCATGTGTAGAGGAAATGCTGGGTCACACACACACACACACACACACACACACACACACACACACACGAAGATCTGTCTGAAGGCTCGATTTCCTAGAGGAGCTCTCCTTATCTGCCACCTGAACATTGAAGACATCAGCAAATCTAAATGCAAAATACTGCACAAGATCCACAGAAAGCATGAAATAGATGTGGTTGCATTGCATGTAGGCAGTGCAGACTAGCTTAAAACAAGTGGCTGAATCCCTGGATTGAGCAATATGGCACTGCTACATATGTCCGAAAGTCAATTTCTAATGCCCAACTTATGAAAATAAGTTCTCAAAATGACTCCACAGCAATAACAATCAAAATTGGCAACACTAGAATTACAAATATCTACAAATAACCCAATGCATCATGGTCCGATGGCATACAACTAACAACCTCACACTCAGCCATCATACTAAATGGGGATACAGACAGGTTATTCCATCTGGTACTGAAATGTTGAAATGGTCTGAAGCACACAATATGCACCTCATTTCTGATCCCAAAGATAAATGCATATTTCATTCAGCCAGATGAAAACATGACACAAATCCAGATCTGAGCTTTTTCACAACTGGCGAAACAGATATACCACTGCCAACCACCAGATAACTTTCCACATAGTCAACATCAGCCAATAATCCTTCAAGTACGAATGCAAATACCAATAATTGAGAACTCACCATATTCATGATAGAATTTTTCAAAAGCCAACTGGGACCAATTTTCTCAAGACCCAAACAACAATACCCATTGGATCAGTCTCACCCCTAATAAATACTGGAAGTTCATCAGGATGGTAATCAAATGGCCAAAAAACACATACCCAGAGGCATTAGAAAACAATACATACCATGTTGGAGAGACTGGCAAATTTCTGTATGAAGAATTTATACAAAGTAGACAGACAGAAGTTGCAGGCAATCTCATTAGCAGCCTAAATGAGCACAGAAGGAAAATATGGACAAAAACAATGAGGAACTAGATTTTAAGCATTCAAGTGACAAAGCCTGGAGCTTTCTAAAGTAACTGGAGAGCAGTCTCACAAACAGCAAGCACCTCAGTAAGATCAACCAAACATAATACCAAGTCGAATAGTTCAGATGTCTAGGGCAAAATTGGACAAATCACACTTGAAATTATTTAGAAGAGACCTAAGAAAACTAAAAAAAAAAAAAACATACTCCTCTATACCAGAGCTATCAAAAACCATTCACCATAGACAAAGTAACTATGGCCCTACAAAGCTGCAAAATAGGAAAGGCTCTAGGTTTTTCACAACATCCATAATGAGTTCCTCATTCACTATGGCAAAAATGCTAGGAAATGGCTTGCCGACTTCGTTACATCCATCCAACTCACAATAGACCTGCCTCCAGAGTTCAAGAGGTCAAAGATTATTGAGTTCTTGAAACCTGGAAAACCACCTAATGTTCCTTAAAGCTACAGACCATTAATGCTATTAAGCTCAGTCCACAAACTACTTGAAAGACTGATCTACAACAGAATCGGTCCAGCCATTTTCAAGATCCTTCCATAGAACAAGCTGGTTTTAGACTGGGATGAAGCTGCAAAGATCAAGTACCATATTTGATGGCATATAACATGCACCCCACTTTTGAGACACTTTTTTTAGGAAAAAAATATATCACACCTAATAGATCTATTGCAATATACTTGTTGTACATATATTCAAGTACAGTAGCAGTGCCTTCAAGTAGTGTTCATAAACTTTATGCAGTCAAGTTTCTTGACTGTTTGTGCTTATTCAAATGGATATTTCACCTTTCACTGCTTACAGTATGTGCCAACTATGGTGCAATGGTTGATAAGAGCAGTGTAAAGGCTTATGACATTGACATCTAGGTAGCATTGATTACGATTGCTCCAATAAGCCAGCACACTGAGTATCAGTTTGCATGATGACTACAAGGTTTTCATGTTTAAAATGATGCATTTTGAGAATTTATTGTGAAGCATAAATATTTATTTATGTAAGTACTTTTGTGATGTTCCATAAACTGTGAGAATGATCAGTGGTTTGCATATGTGTATTGCTCGGTGCACTGTATAGGACACAGCATATTATAACCAAAAAAAGATGACAACTGTGAGATGCAGATGCTGTGCAAACATCACGAAAATGCTTATCTATATATTTGTACTTGAGAATGTGAATACATTTTCAAATATAGGCAGGTGATACATGGATAAATAAGTGAGCAGTGTTTCATTGTTCAAATAATGAATGACACCATTACAGGATTGCCAAAAACATTGATTATGATAAATGAAATTATGTTGAAAGTTTCTACTTCATAGTTACCAGTTTCAGTTATGCTTGACACTAAAATTCTGATAACCTTTACTACATAATAAAGCTCCTGACGGGTTATTTTCTGCTCATTATGTACATATATCAAATATAAACTACAAAAATGTAAGAGAGAAACTTGAAGCAAATTTTCCCACTTAAAACATTATTTCCTGTATTTTAGACCAAGTTTTTGAAATCCCTTGAAAAGGAATTGAACTTGTAGGTACCTACCTTAACTGTCAACCAGTTTATAAGACACATCCAGTTTTTAGACCATTTTTTCTAGGGAAAAAAAGTTTGTCTTATACGTCAACAAATACGGTACTTGCTCTGACAATATTCACTGAAGCTGGATTTGAAGAGAAGCTTAAGACTGGCTCTGTGTTCATAGATCTTACAGCTGCATTTGACGCTGTATGGCGAGACGGATTGGCATACAAACATCTAAAATCTTACAGTACAGAAACACTTCAAACCTAATCAACTGAATGCTTTCATATATAATAATTCAAGGGGTCATGAACAATACCTTGAGAAAACCAAGGAGACTAAACAATGGACTCTCACAAGGAATCGTATTGGCCCCTTTGTTATTCAATGTTTATCTTGCAGATATTCCATGAGCAGGGTCAAGACATTTTGCCTACGATGATGATATTTGCATAGCCACACAGCACACAAAATTCAACAGCCTTGAGGACACTCTAAGATGTCTGTTTACTAAGTTTCTTCCTAAAGTGGCACACTACCAAAACAAAAACATCTTGCTTTCATCTCAGTAAGATCCTGGCTCATATCACCTTGAAAGTGACTATCAATAACAGCATCTTACTGTACAACCTGAACCCAAAATATCTTGGTGTTACACTGTACCGGACACAATCATACAGCAAACATATCTCCAGCCTCGCAGCTAAACTAATTACCAGAAACAACATCCAATCTAAGTTATCTGGGCAGCACAGCATCAACTCTACACACCTCCACCTTCAGCCTGGTGTATTCAACAGCGGTATACTGTTCTTCCATCTGGCTTAACAGCCCCCACACCATGAAAGTAGACACTGACCTGAACCAAACAATGTGGATTATCAGTGGTGTCATCAAGACAATCCCACTGCACTGGCTTCCAGTACTAAGCCACCTCCTTCTTCCACATCTACAACACATGAATAATCTTGTCTGAGAAGAAAATAAAATATTGGCCAATAACTACCAATACACAAAGACATCCAAAGAATCACTTCAACTAGACTCAAATCTAGGTACCCTCCCCTGCTGCTGGCTCAAAAACTGATGAATGATAACTTTAGCAGTCAGCATTGTTGGAGTGAAGGATGGACAGCTAATGCCTCTGACAAATGAATATCATTCCTTGATACCCACACAGCCCCCACCTGGATTTCATCTCCTGTGGCATATCTGGATCTGTCTGAATAGAGTGCATATTGGACATGGGAGAAGCGGATCCGCAATGCACTCCTGAGGCCTTTGACCTTCTCCAACCTGTGACTGTGATGAAGACTTTCAAACAAGACAACACACACCTTCAGTTGCCTTAATAGAGCCTTCCACGAAAATCTCGATGACCTTCTGACAGATTCTACACCTGCTACTCAATGGCTAGAACTGGACATTCAAGTATAGTTTTCAACCTTTTACTTGGTCATCTACATACCTACTTACATAATATTACTTTGTATCTTATTGCTTTTGTAATTTTTCTTTTTTCATATTGCAAATATCTCTATTGTTTTTCTACAGTGTTCTCATCATGCCTTTTTAGTCTCCCTGTTTTGTAAATTACTCTACATTTTACATCATATTACTAATTTTATGTGTGGCTTAAATTGTATCTTAAGCTAAATAAATAAAAAGTGGCTCCAAGATCAATAAGGCAAAAACAGCTGGGAAAGTTGCCTACTGAACCTGCATCCCTCCATAGAGAACACAAATTACACTATTAGCTGAATCTAATAACGAAAAGTCCACATTGGAATCCAACAATATAATGAATATATCTTGAAACTCACCAGTAGTTACAGGGGCAACAGTCTGGATGATTGACTGACCTGGCCTTGTAACATCAGCTAATGTGGCTTTGCCACACAGTTACTGCAAATGGCTGAAAGCAGGGGAAACTACAGCCGTTACTTTTCCCGAAGACATGCAGCTCTACTGTAGAAACATATGATGATGGCATCCTCTCTTGTAAAATATTCCGGAGGTAAAATAGTCCCCCATTTGGATATCCTGGCGGGGACTACTCAGGAGGTGTGATCATCAGGAAAGACAATACTGGCATTATACGTATGAGAGTGTGGAATGTTAGATCCCTTAATCGGGTAGGGAAGCTAAAAAATTTAAAAAGAGAAATGGATGGGTTGAAGTTAGATATAGTGGGGATTAGTGAAGTTCGGTGGAAAGAGGAACAGGATTTCTGGTCAGGTGAGTACAGGATTATAATTACAAAATCAGTTGGGGGTATTACAGGAGTAGGTCTGATGATGAATAAGAAAATAGGAATGTGGGTAAACTACTATGAGCAGCAAAGTGATCGCATGACTGTAGTCAAGATAGATACGAAGCCAACACCATCCACATTAGTACAGATTTACATGCCAACTAGCTCTGCCGATGATAGATCGAAGACATATATGAAGAGCAAAAGGAAATTATTCAGACAATTAAGGGAGAGGAAAACTTAATTGTTATGGGATACTGGAATTTGGTAGTAGGACAAGGAAGGGAAGGGAAGATAGTAGGTGAATATGGTCTCGGCAAAAGAAATGAAAGAGGTAGCCGCCTGGTAGAATTTTGCACGAAACATAAATTAGTTATAACAAACACCTGGTTTAAGAATCATGAAAGAAGGTTGTATACGTGGTAGAGGCCAAGAGACACCAGGAGATGCCATATAGATTTTATAGTGGTACGACATAGATTTCGGAACAAGGTTTTAAACTGTAAGGCATACCCAGGGGCAGATATAAACTCTGACCATAACTTATTGGTCATGAATTGTACGCTGAAACTGAAACAACTGCAGAAAGGTAGGAAAATTAGGAGATGGGACGTGGATAAACTGAAGGAACCTGAAGTTCTTCAGTATTTCAGAGGGAGCTTTAGGCAACAATTGACAAAAATGGGGGGGGGGGGAATAAAACAGTAGAGAAGGAATGGGTAGCACTGAGAGATGAAACAGTGAAGGCAACAGAGGACAAAATAGGTAGGAATGCAAGACCTAAAAAAGTCCTTGGATATCACAGGACATACTAAATTTAATCGATGAAAGGAGAAAATATAAAAATGCAGTACATGAAACGGGCAATGAAGTACAGATGGCTAAGAAATGAGATTGACAGGAAGTGCAAACTGGTTAAGCAGGAGTGGCTAGAAGGTAAATGGAAGGATGTAGAAAAATGTATAAATAGGGGAAAAATAGCTACAGCATACAGAAAAATAAAAGAGATAGTTGGAGAAAAGAAAAGCAGCTCTATGAATATCAAGAACACAGATGGAAAACCAGTTCTCAGCAAAGAAGGGAAAGCTGAAAGCTGGAAAGAGTATATAGAGAGGCTCTGCGAAGGAAATTAACTTAGAAGAAATATTGTATGAAGGAGAGAAGAAGTAGATGAAGATGAAATAGGAGATACTATACTGAGAGATGAATTTGACAGAGCACTGCAACATCTAAGTCGAAACAAGGCCCCTGGAGTAGATGAAATTCCCTCAGAGCTACTGAAGTCTCTGGGAGAACCAGCCATGAAAAAATTGTTTCACCTGGTGTGTAAGATGTATGACATAGGCTAAATACCCTCAGACTTTAAGAAAAATATAATAATCCCCATTCCAAAAAAAGCAGGTGCAGACAGGTGTGAAAACTACAGAACCATCGGTTTAATACGTCATGGTTGCAAAATATTAACACAAATTATTTACAGAAGAATGGAAAAGCTGGTAGAAGCCGACCTTGGGGAAGATCAATTTGGGTTCAGGAGAAATGTAGGAACACGGGAGGTAATACTCACTTTACGGCTTATCCTAGAAGATAGATTAAGGAACAGTGGCGTACTGCAATTCCGTGATGATGCTGGCAGCAGTAGCTATACAGGACACAGGGACAGTTGTGCTGATCAGTTGTTTGATAATGAGCATCAAGTGAAACAGTTATGTTCAGACGAAATTTATGAAGACATATCAAATTTTTACCAAACTGTAATGTCCATTGCAAATGACTGATATCTCAAATTCTTAGTATTTTGTAATTAAAATGTGGATGCTCATTATATGTATGTGTGAACAAAAATGAATCAGTTTGTACTGTAAAATGTAATCATACATTTGTAAAAAAAGAAAATAATTCCTCACTTCACTCAGTTTCACTCATTTAATGGAATGGTTTGTTATAACGCCATGAAAGTATAACAGACACTCACAAAAATAAACCAGACAAGCGCTTCAGCTCCCATGTCACGAACACATTCAGTCGCCCCACATCTGTCATTCATTATGTCGACGTGACATGCCAGTGGTTACCTATGTTGGCACTGGCCCGGTGAGTGATGGGAAGTGGTGAAGGCAGCCAATTAGGAATGGTGTTCAGACAAACAATAAGAATGTCTTTCTTTTTCTCCCATGGCTTGAATTAATCACGAAATTATCTGTTGTTGCAAAGTGTGCAGAACTTTGTTGGGAATGCAGATCATAATGGAAATATTACATAGAAAACCAGCCATTACATGGATGTAACAGATTTTCTAATAATGTAAATTGAGCACATTTACTTTTATTAGTAATTTAAAATACTTTTTTCAAATAAAAGCTTCAAAATTAAAGTCACGCCTATGTAGTGACTTTCTCTAACTATGTTTTTTTTAAATCTTTCAACAAACGTAATAACTTTTGGGTATGTTGTTAAGCAGGTGCCTAATAGCAAGACTTAATTTGTACATGTGAAATGAGCATCAATACCATTTACAAGTAAATTTTCCAAAACAATGTATTTTCAATGCATATCTATTTTGTTATGTTACTGGTAAAAAATATGTCCATCCACAACCCCGATTTGTTTCCAAGGAGTAAGGACATTGTCGCGTATTTAGAACTCGCAATGTCAGAAATATATTTAACAGAAGCCAGAATAACTGATTTCTGTGGACAGTACACTTGGTACAAAGATGACGCCTCAGGAAGGGTGTTGGTTTAGGCGTGGCAGGTAGCTCATACAAAGAACAAGGAGGCATCACATGGCCTCACGTGGGAAGCTTCTAGAAGCCGAGGGGCTTTGACCATGAGCATACCTTACCTTATATGGTCACAAGGAGCGGCCACAAGGGCAGTGCCGATGCAGGTGCCCACAAGGGTATATAAGTCGCAGCACGTCACCTGCTCGAGGAGATCCGACAGTTCACTCGTCTTAGTAGTCACAGGTCGGACCTCCGTGTCACCCAGGCCTGGGGCCTGGACTTTGTAGTTTTCGCTCTGGCTTCTGCCTGCTATTCAACTTAGCCGCATACCTCCCTCCTATGTAGTCAGTAATCAACTTTCTGCTCAGACAACCAGTAAAGCTTATTCACTCAAGCTCAAGTGTTTTATTCTTTTTTTGTTCATATTCCCGACCGAGTTCTGAAACTCCTAAATTCCTACAGTTAGCATCTCCACGATTGCTGACTGAACAGACCAGCTGAAATCCCTTTTGTCAGTAAAACGTCTGCACCGCTCGGGACGCGACAACATTCTTAACAGACTGAACGCCACTCCTGATTATCTGTCTTCCCATCATTCATCATGTCTCTACCAACATTACATCACCAAACCTACAAAATTATTAACTGCAATATATTTAACTCAACACACTAGCTACAAATGCGGCCTACAGAATAAGTTTTTGTTGAGCCCACAATTCTCAAAAGAAGAAAATAATGTAATTTTTTGGTTTCAAAAACACAAGGCTACAATTTCACCTTTGGCCGCGGTAGCATAGTATGCTGATTTGGCACGACAATTTAATATGCATTGATAACTCAATCATGCAGAATGAGGAGAATGATCTTTGTGTTGAAATAAGTAATTAATGTTCATTGTGCTGTTCAGTTAACATGTTCGTTTTTGTACCCTGTTCCCGTCAGTAAATTAATTATTATTCATTGCTAACATTAACATACTCAGCAACTTCTTCCGTAAGTAAAATTTAACCTACACAAAATTCAGTGTATACATCAGGTACACTTTTTTACTTTTCAGAACACTTAGTGTGAAGTGCTAAATTAGTTTTTTGAATCCAAAAATAAAACTTTATTGTATCCAACGTTATTGTGTCAACAAAATGGCTCTTACATGTTCACCACTGAGGTTACTCCTGCATCTAAATTTGTCAAATTTGAGGAATGAAAATGTTTGTTTGCATCTGTGTTTAATGCCAAATACAAATAATCAACTTCCTGAAAAGTCTTTAATGAAAGGGTAGTTTTCTTTAGGAAGAAATGTAAACTGTACAGTACTGCCTTTCTTAAATTTGTCCTTCATTGACTCATCTGCTTGCAGTTCAATTATTTCCATTTCCAACACTGCAGGAACATCTTCCACTTCACAAGAGATGCGTCATGTAAAATTTGTATTTCCTTCGAATGTGCATTTCAATAGAAAAAGAGAGCGGAAAACTTGATCCATCTTCAGTGATTATCAATTAGTAGAATGCGAAACAGTTTTCTGTTAGATAATACTTTTAAAAATTCTTAGCATCTGTTGGAAAACATTGATGTGCATGTTTATAGATCACAAATAATATTATCCCCCCCCCCCCCCTTAGAGTTTTATGTTGAATTTGTTTAAATGGAGAGAACATCAGTCAAGAAAGCTAATTTCTATAGCTGCTCTTGGTCTGACAGAACTTCTAAGGGGTTATTTATTTATTTATTTTTATTTATGTATTTTTTGTTTAGAAATATTTCTCTCTCTATTCTCAAGCAATAAAAAAGATGACAAAATTTTACCATATGTTTATCACCTTACTGCCATTTGGCATGTGGTATGGAAGATTACTAGACAAAAATTCAACCTTTTGTAGGAATTGGTGGTGTTTGATTCAATAGCTTCAAATAAAGTTCACAACAGAAATTACAGATCTCATTACACAAGACATATCCACGGATTTTGCACAAAGTTCTCCCTGATGAAGAACATGTTGCCTGTCAATGGTTTGGGAATACGTCTGGCTACATAATCTGCATTTACTCTGCCAACAAACCCTACAAATTTGCCACACATATTTCTCCCTTCATCGTTAAGATACATTTAAGCCAAGAAAGGGGAAGATTACACTTTGTGGCTGAAGTTAACTGTACCTCTTTAAATAATATGTCATCACCTATTGTTGTGCCATACAGAGAAATAAGTTCTGCCAGTTCTTCAGTTGCTTCAAAGTTTGAGCTAACATCTCTAAAGAACAACACAACTTGGACATTATTACTGAGTCAGTATATTTGTCCACGGCTATACAATACAAAGCAAAGTTGTATGCCCTTTCTCGCAACTTATTTGTTAAATCAGAAACAATGTCTTTAACCCAATGGGCCACAGTATTTACTGATATAGAAACAACTTTACAATGTTTTGTTTCAATCAACATACTGCACAGTGTACACTTATTCGGCACAAAAATTTGATAGATATTACAAACAAAGAAAATCTTATGTAACTAGGGACATGCTACAACAAACGAACAAAACAAACAAGACGAAACTGGTAAAGCAAAATACAGCGAGAAACCTACTTGAAACTGGTGCGCAGGCCAGATGAAAGCCTTCTGCAGACCAGATCCAGCCCGAGGGCCATATTTTGGAGACTGCTGGTCTAGGGAACAGTAAAATAAAATAGATTTTTTAAATGCAGTATATGATTATAAATTTATTCACTGTGTCTGCTTATAACAAATATCTACACACTTGAAGTTATTAAGTTCATTTTCAAGGAAAAATGTGTTCACTTTTGTCTGCTTGCACTTTCAAAGCTGTGGAAGTTTCTGAAAATAATTGTAATAGTAAACCCTCTGTGTCCTTTTCCTTCACTTTTGTTATTTGTTGACATTTCATATAAAGGGGTCCAAGTCGGATGTTCAAATTTATATCATGGACTGATCGGCCTTCTTTTTTTAAGTCATGAATCTTTTACACGCTGGAAGCAACTTGGCCTGGCAGTTAGAGACTTATATCACAGTATGTGTGTGTGTGTGAAGTCACTCAGGGCATTACCATACAAAGTTGTTGGTGCGACTAATTTGTCTCATTTCATCACCTAAGGGACATTTAGATTCACATTTGTCATTTAGGCATTCCAGTCAGTCACTGTGATTTACTGTATTTGCATTTATAAATAGAGTAAAAAAAATTTAAAAAAAGCAATGGAGAGTCCAGGTTGCACTGCCAGTAACGAAGATAGGTTTCAATGCACCGTAAATATGTTCACAAAACCACAAATGGGCATGCAGAAAAGACAATGACATTCACAAAACTTAAATTTTTGGCCACAGCCTTCACCACAAAGAGACAGTGCACACACACACTCGGTCACCAAGTGACCCAGGTAAACTCATGTGCACGACTGGTGTCACCAGGCACTGCAGCCTGAATAGGGATAGCGGTCAGATGTGTATGACTTGTGCCTGAATAATTAAGTGAATGTGTGCATTTGTGTGCCCAGTTTCTGAAGAAGGTTGTGGTCAAAACTTTAATTTATGTGAGTGTGACTGTCTTCTACAAGCCTGTCTATGACTAAGAGAACTGCTTTATCAAAAACAGGTTCTTTTGGAGTGCAATGTGACAGTGGAAGGAAAGTAAGTTGATTTGATGTCAATCAAAAAAGGAGCCACAACTTTACAGAAGGGATTGAGCCATATGTGTGATTATGCAGTGCATGCGGAATTGCCTAAATGTTGGATATGCCTGTGAGCATGGTGCATAAAATCTTGTATCGTTATCCATACAAATTCATCCGTTTTGAAACGTTGATCCTGCTGACCAACCAGCAACACAAACACTATTTCTGAATTTCTTGCTTGCGTGGAAGTGGACACACAAAGATCATTTCCATGTCCAAGGACATGTCAATTAGGAGAAAACAGGCAATGAAAAATTGTTTGCACATCAACTGGTACCACTTCAGTCTATGAAAGTGATTGTGAAGTGTGAGTTCATAGCATTGCTCATTGTAAGGCGGTATTTTTCTTTTCCTTCTTCTTTAATTTTTTATTTATTTATTTTATTATATTATTATTAATTTATTTTATTTTTCCTCCCAATGGAATGAGTCCTATGGTTCCTATTACATCTACCATTTCTGTGTGTTTGTGTGTGATTATTTGTGCCTATCGACGAGCCGGTCCTTTTGGTAAGTCATCCGATTTCTATTTTTTATATTTGTTTATTTCTAGTAAATGCTATGAAAATCTTTTTTCCAAGCCTTCTACAACTTAAATGTGTAGGCAGAATCATTTTTACATAAGGTGGTGCACCTCTGTCCATCATACAACCAGTGAAATGGCCACTGCAGAGGCCATAATTATTAGCCATAATTTCCTCATAGCTACCTGTCCAGATCAGCTAATCTTAAACTGTGTGGCTTCTGGCAGTGGGGTTATCTGAAAGATATTGTGATCAATGCTCCAACTATGAATGTAGCTCGATGGAAGACATGCATTGCATAAAGCATTCTGAATATGATCCCCGATATAGTCCATTCTCATGAGGTACATGCTGTTTATAGATTTCAATTTGTGGCAGAAAACAGTATGGCAGTATCAAAGCAATTAAATACCAGTGTAAATTTGTCGATAGTACTATTTTCAGCCTCAGGACAATTACAAATTGAAACTTCCTGGCAGATTAAAATTGTGTGCCAGAACCGGGGCTCAAACCTGGGACCTTTGCCTTTCGCTGGCAAGCGCTCTACCACGAACTATCACAACACGACTCATGGTCCGTCCTCACAACTTTACTTCTGCCAATACTTCGCCTCCTACTTTCCAAACTTCACAGAAGTTCTCCTGCATACTTTGCAGAACTAGCACTCATGGAAGAAAGGAGTGCTAGTCCTGCAAGGTATGCAGGACAACTTCTGTGAAGTTTGGTAAGTAGGAGGCGAGGTACTGGGAGAAGTAAAGTTTTGAGGACGGGCCGTGAGTCGTGTCGGGATAGCTCAGTGCTAAAGCACTTTTCCACAAAAGGCAAAGGTCCCAGGTTCGAGTCCCGGTTCCAGCACTCAATTTTAATCTGCTAGGAAGTTTCATATCCGCACGCACACTCTGCTGCAGAGTGAAAGTTTCATTCTCAATTAGAAATTGATTTTTCTGATCCAATCTGGTACATCCTTGCCATGGTGGGATGGGCTTACATAACAAAATATGCACAACTGTTAATACTGAACTTGTACAGTTATGCACGTTGAACATGTATGTTGCAATATGCCACTCAAACCATAGCCATCATATTGTAATTCAACTGTCAACAATAGCTGACCCACATTTATGATCAGATGCTTACTTTGTCATCTACTGGTAAAAAATTTCATTGTTCTCTCTCTCTCTCTCTCTCTCTCTCTCTCTCTCTCTCTCTCTCTCTCTCTCCACACACATACAACTCATTCAAAAGAAGAGGAAAAATACGTTTCCCTTTGTGTAAATAACATGCTGATCAAATCGGATACCATTAGGAGCAGTGGTTGTCTTTCCACAGCATTTTGAAACTAAATTCATCAAGATTGTCAAAATATTAATTGGAAATTATTAAAACTGAACACCATCATACACATAATAAAAGTGAGTAGGGAAAGTTAAGCCTGAATGGGAATACAAAATGATAAATGAAGCTTACATTTCTAATCATTACAATTATGTAAAATGTAGGAAAGGCAACAATTCACCTAAAGTAGATTGAAGTATGGAAGAAACAACATGTAGCAGAAAGCAGATTTAAGATAACATTTGAGCACAGGTTCTTTTTACAACTTTCCTGTCTGTTTAACAGTGGAAGTTCTTATACAATTGCACTGTTGACACCTTTATTTCTCTGAAAGTTGCATTTGCTTTTTCTACATGCTGAATCTGTCTTTTCAATGTCCATTTCTTTTGTATTTCCTCACATTTATCCCATGGTCACTTTTATCTAGTTACATTGCACTTCCTACTGATTTCATTTCTATGTGAGTTTTATTTCTGTTTTCTTTTCTTCTGGAGAATATTTTTGAACTTCTTTCTTTAACTGAGCAACAAAGAAGAAATGAAAATTAGAGTTTAATGCCCCATTGAGAGCATCGTCATTAGATCTCAAATGTTTGTAAAGCTTATGGGACTTAAATGTGTGGTCATCAGACCCTAAACTTACAAACTACTTATGAACTAACTTATACCAAATATGACACAAACATCCATGCCTGAGTAGGGATTCGAACCTCTGATGCAGGATGGCATGGTTATTAGAGATGGAGCTTATGTTAGGATTGTTTGAGTAAAATCAGTCATGTCCTTTCAAAGGAATCATCCCGGAATTCGCCTAGAGTAATTTCGGGAAATTGCAGAAAACCTCAAACTGGATGACTGGAGGAAGATTTGAACCACTGCCCTCCTGAAACTAAAGTGTGTTACCACTGTGCGACCTGACTTGGTTGCAACTATGCAATTGGAGTATTTCATTTTTTACCTGCATTTACTTCCACATTCTTGTGGCTATATTTGCCTTTCTAACCCTAGGATTTTAAAGATCCCCCCCCCCCCGACAGACACACACACACACACACACACACACACACACACACACACACACACACAACTTAACCACCCACTACACTCATTATTGCAGTGTCTACACTCTTAGACAACTCTGAATGAATATAATAATTAGATTAAATCTAATAATGGAAAGTCCAGGTTGGAATAAATAATATAGTGAGGACAGTTTACTACTCACCGCAAAGACGTGGCGACGAGCTGCGACAGGCACATACAAAAGACACACACATACAACACATTCAGCTATCGGCCATGGCCTTCTTCAGAAATAGAGCACTCACGCAATCACACAGGCACACAACACAGTCATACAACCATCACCTCCGACTGCCACACTTCGAATCACGTTCTGCAGCGAATCGGGGATGGGAGGGGAGGGGAGGGGGAGGGGATAGAAAGGTTCCGTCACGGTGGTGGGGATGGGTTAGATGGGAATAACGAGATGCAGCTTAGGAATGGAGTGGGGAGGCGGGTGAGGGGAGAAAATAAAATAAAATAAAATAAAGTAAAATAATTCATGTACACTGCAAGTGCACAAGACCACATACACACACACACACACACACACACACACACACACACATACATATACACACACACGATCACACATTCACACACCACTCAAATCAGGCGGAATGTGTTGTATGTGTGTGTCTTTTGTATGTGCCTGTCGCAGCTCGTCGCCACGTCTTTGCGGTGAGTAGTAAACTGTCCTCACTATATTATTTATTAATAATTAGGTTAGGTATCCAGTTTTCTCATACATTGATTCTTACTATCATCACTGTCATCTTAAGCTACCTGTTTATGGGATCTTACAATTCAATATTTGATTTCAGAATCTCTTTTATATCATGACCTAATCCACTTCATATCTTTCACTGCCTCAATTACATGTTTACAACTCAAATTATTTACTACATTTATCAAAGAAAACTTAAGTGGAAAAAATAAATAAATAAAATAAAAACATTTTATGAGATAATAATGGAAAGTCCAGGTTGGAATTAATAATATAGTAAGGACAGTTTACAACTCACCGCAAAGACGTGGCGACGAGCTGCGACGGGCACATACAAAAGACACACACATACAACACTTTCAGCTATCGGCCATGGCCTTCTTCAGAAAATAGCGCTCATGCAATCACACAGGCACACAACACAGTCATACAACCATTTTATGAGATAGAAGTGTTGGTCAGAACTTCATGAGGTGAAGTATTTAGTACAATCAACACACACACACACACACACACACAGAGAGAAATCAAATGTGAGACTATCATGATACCTTTTGGAACTATAACTCCTTTATTGGAAAGTAGAGAGGGATAGATTGGGGGAAGGTTAAATGTGAATGGGAGGGAAGACAGACCCCTGAATGATAGAGAGGACAAGGCTAGACAAAGACACTGTTAGGACTAACAATTCCATGTAGGTCTGTTTAGTGAATATTGTTCAATTAAATGTTGGTTTCTATAACACCATCAAGAATGAAAACCTTCCAGGGGGTGAAATAAATCAAAGTATACATTAAAAAGTCCAAAAACATGCATAAAAATAATTTTTGGAATGTACTAATATTACAATGCATTAAACAAGTCTTTTGTACAGAAGATAACAACAACAACAACATTTTCAGTCACAAACAATATGTTATTTCCCTGTAGACAGTTAAAACCAGACTTTAAAAAAGAAGTCTTTTATAACTGTTAACAAACCACTTAACTTCAGTCTGTGCTATAAATTGCCTTGCAAACCAAGATAGCAAAACGTTTTTTGTTTGCACCTTTTGTATAAATTGTAAAACAATCAATTTTTTTCTGGCTAATCCTATATTGTTGCAAGTGATGTTGGGTCTGAAGTGCATGGTTAACAGTACAGCACACACTATGATTGTTCTATTCACCCAGCTACCAAATTGCAACTAAAACAATCGAAAGTGAAAAAAATCATATATATATATATATATATATATATATATATATATATATATATATATATATATATGGTTCATCACCAGGCTATTGAAAGACAAGTTACTTGTCATGGAATCTATTTGTGAAACATTTAAGCAACACAAAAAACAAAATTTACACTGGGTCATATTTCAAAGTTGACTTCAAAGATGTCATAATTTTTATTGTTTGAATATATTTCAAATGCTATAACCATTACTTAAAACCAGTTCAAAAACAGATGAAGATTATCAAACTCTGTCATATGCACAAAGTGAGGCTCTAATGAATAAAAACCATGTCTAACAACCAGGCATTTTAGATTATGAAACAGGAATTGATTGCTTAAAGTTTCACTTGGTTAAGTAATTACACATATTTTGGATGGAATGCAAGGAAGAAAATTTAAAACAAAAATAATGTATTACACTTGACATAATGTTTACAAAATTACACTACAATATCTCAGCAAATGCAAACAATTATGTCTCATACATATTATGATATGAAGTTATCAAATATTTTCTCCTGATTTTGTTCACTAATAGATATCTGTCTGTCTAATTAATGGCAGTAAATATAAATATTTCTCATTAATTGAGCATGCAGATAGCTATTACAGAAGATAAATACTCCACTTTTACTGTTGTGAACTTTTTCTCACCTCTCTTCTGTAAAATCTGTTGAGGATTCCATAATCAACAGGAAGAAACAATTGCACATCAGCTTCAATAAACTGAAACAACTGCTCTTCTACTACACATGAAAGAGACCAGTTATAAAAAAATCAACATATATATACTGTAAATAAATAAAGATGTTTAATGACTGGGGGTATATTTCATGTGTTCTCTTTGAGGAGGGGGAAGGATTAAAATAAATAAAATAAAATAAAATAAAAAATCCATCACAAAATAAACATTATATTTTAAGTAGCTATATAACAAACAGATGAATTACAATGTATTTTCAGACACTGTGAATGTGAAAACAATAGGCCCCCTACTGTTATAATAAGTTACCGGTACCTCTGGTTGGCCACATAAAAAAAAGCACACAGAATTAACAAAATGTTAATAAACACAATCTATACTGTTGAACTGTTTCACTTACATTCTGCACATGTATCACTCATAAATCCAAGTTCTGTTCTATGTTCAATGAATATTCGTTTATTACACTGTTGGAACAAACCAAATTTTCTAACAAACAAACTCCTGATTAACAGGTAGTACACAATATGGCAATGGAAAACACTACATTACTGACACATAATTTGTTAATAATTTTGGAAAACAGTTTCCTTTTAGAAGACAGCGAACTGGTAAATGTTTCAAAAGATGAAAATAACAGTCAAGTTCACAAAATTTCAAGTTATTTTCATCTTTTTATATGATTTGTGCCAACAGGATACGTCATCTTTAACTGAAAGACAAAGAAATTGATTATGTTTCCATAGGCAAAAGATCGAGACCATGAGAAAAAGTTTGTATTAGCATAATATTACCAACCAGATTCTATGAGTCAGAGTGTGGAATGTCAGTTGTGGAATGAGGTGAGAAGTTCGGACTTGATATCATGTTGATCTGTGAAGTTAAATGAGAGAAAATAAATATTTCTGATCAGATGAGGACAGAATTATACAACTGAGAAAATGTAATGGGGGTAGGAATGGTCAAGAATTGGAAAATTAAGCAGAGAGTGAGTTACTGTTGACAGTTCAGTCAAACGATTACTCTCATCGAGGAGATTTATTTGGAAATAGCCGGAAGATACAGGACAATTCCAGCTGTGAAATAGAGATTCTGAAATGAAATAGCAGGCTGTATGACATATCCAGGTGCAAATATAGATTCAAACTATAATTTAATAATAATGAAGTTTAAGGGAACCAACCAGACGGGACAATGTGAAAATATGGGCTATTGAACTACTGAGAATTGTTATGTGTGGGTCTTTAGCTCTGTAAGAGTCTATAGACTGTGTTAATGAATGACACAGTATGTGGGATAGTTGAGGAAAAGGGACATCTTTAAAAAGGGCAATAACATAAGCTGGACAAATGAGTGTATGTATAAAGAAGGAAACTCAAAAAGCCATGGATAACAGAAGAACTATTTAAATTGCTTAACAAAACAATGAAATAAAAAAAAAGGAATACAGTAATACAAGTAACTGAGGTATGGAATTAATCAGAAGTGCAGTGAAGATAAGTGAAATAGTTGTGGGGAATAGGTTTCATAATAAAAAAGTCAAAACATGCAACAGCAAAATTAATAGCAAAGGCATTAACAGCAAGAGTGCAAGAACAGTTCCATTGTTGAACATAGAGGAGAGAGCAAATAGGTGTAAAGAATACATTGAATGCCTCTGCAAAAGGGAGGAACTATTTGATGATGAGAAAGAAGATGAGATAAGTGTTTATTTAGGGAATCCAGTATTATAGAAATAGTTAAACAGAGCTTTAATGGATGTAAGATAAAATAACAAAGAAGGGGGTTTCAGAGGGAAAAATGGAAACCAAATGACTGTTCACATTGGTTTGCAGAATTGATGAGGTGGGAGGTATACCTCAGGATTTTCAGAAAAATATCATCCACACAATTTCAAAGACAATGATAGCAGTTAAGTGTGAAAATAACAAATGACTATGACAGTTGAAAAAAAGAATCATAAAAAAGCAGAATATAAGGAGCAAAGACAGAATTCCACAGACAAGCAAGTGTTGTTGTTGTTATGGTCTTCAGTCTGGAGACTGGTTTGATGCAGCGCTCCACCCTACTCTATCCTGAACAAGCCTTTTCATCTCCTCATAAGAACGGCAACCCACATCCACTTGAATCTGCTTACTATACGCATCTCTTGGTCTCCCTCTGCGATTTTTACCCCACACACTACCCTCCAATGCTAAATTTACGATTCCCCCATGTCTAAGAATGTGTCCTACCAAGCTATCCCTTCTTTTAGTCAGAGTATGCCAAAAATTCCTTTTCTCACCAATTCTGTTCAGTACCTCTTCATTAGTTATGCGATCTACCCACCTAATCTTCAGCATTCTTCTGTAGCACCACATTTCAAAAGCCTCTATTCTCTTCCTGTCCGCACTGCTTATCGTCCATGTTTCACTCCCATACAAGGCAACACTCCACACAAATGCCTTCAGAAAAGACTTCCTTACACTTAAATTAATATTCGGTATTAGCAAATTTCTCTTTTTCAAAAATGCTTTTCTTCCCATTGCCATTCTGCATTTTATATCCTCTGTACTGCGACCATTGCATGTTATTTTACTACCCAAGTAACAAAACTCATCTACCACCTTCATTGTTTCGTTACCTAATCTAATTCCTTCAGCATCGCCTGATTTTCTAAGACCGCATTCCATTATTTTTGTTTTGCTCTTGTTCATGTTCATTTTGTATGCTCTCTTCAACACACTGTCCATTCCATTCAACTGCTCTTCCAGATCCTTTGCTGTCTCTGACAGAATTACAGTGTTATCAGCAAAACACATTGTTTTTATTTCTTCCCCCTGAACTTTAATCCCTATTCCAAATGTTTCCTTGCTTTCCTTCACCGCCTGCTCGATGTACAAATTGAATAACATTGGAGAAAGGCTTCAACCCTGACAAGCAAGTGTACCAGAACATTTTTGAGAATGTATGTCTGTAGCACAGCATTGTATTGAAATGGATCACAAACTATAAGGAAATTGGAATAGAAGAATGTAATACTAGGGAAGGATGTTGAAAATCAGATGGACTGATATGAGATGAGGAGGTTCTCCCTGGAATAAGCAAGGAAAAGTACAAATGGAGAAGAAATGTATTAAAACATCAGGGCATTACTTCAAATGCAACTAAAGGGGGGGGGGGGGGGTGATGGGTAAAAACTATAGGGAAGATTGTAATTCATCCAACAGATAAATGAAGACATTCAAATAAAGAGTTACTTGAAATTAAGAAGTTAGTGCACAAGGCAAATTTTGGACTGCTGCATAAGAAAAGTGATGGAAAAAAAATTTATTTACTAATGGAGTATGCTCAGTTATGTAAGAGAAGCGTAAGATGGGTTAAAAGCTCATTCAAACGAGCTAAAAGTAATGGCCAAATATCTCCAGCCCAAGAAAACTAGAGCATTAAAGAGTTTTCTTGGCCAAATTGGTTACTATAAATGATTTATTAGTGATTTTAGCAAAGTGGTAAAATCAATCTATGAGATACTGAAAATAAGGTGTTAAGTATAACTGGAGCACCAAACAAGAGATCATGTTTCAAGTGCTGAAAGAGAAGATGCAAACCCACCAATATTACACTATCCACATTTTTCCAGTGCAGTGATGCTATCAAGGTAGTGATCAGGGCTGTACTGGGTCCAATGGGAGATATGGAAAGACTTTCCTGTTGTCTATGAATCCATAACTCTGAATAATGTAGAGCAAAATTATAGTACCACTAAAGAGAGTTATCTGCCATAGTTTGCGAGAGGATGTGTAGAGTTGTGTCTAAGGAGGGAGTGGGAGAAGGGAAACTATAAAATGATAAAAAGAAATAAAATAATAATAGGTTCACTAATTAAATAAAGGTATATTGAAATTACAAAGAAAAATAAAGAAATAAAAATAATAATAATAGAATACAAAACATTGTGCCACCCAGTTGAAAAAAAAAAAAAGACACAAACTTGAAGGAGATACAGCATAGTGAGTGGGTGAGAGCGAATTGTTAGGCATGGGTTGACAGATAAGAAGTTATATTAGGCTAGGGCCAAGGTGGTTGACGGGACAACTTCCATCTGCACAGTTAGGAACAACTGGTGGTGAAGGGAAGGATCCAAATGGCCTGAGTTGTAAAGCACCATTGAAATCAAGTGTATTGTGTTCATCTGCATGCTGTGCCACAAGGTGATCCAACTTGCTTTTGGCCACATCTCAACAGTGGTCATTCGTCTGATAAACGGCTGGTTTGTTGTCATGCCAATGTAACAGGCTGTGCAATGACTGCAGCAGAGTTGGTAAATCACATGGCTCCTTTCACAGGTAGCGCAGTGTCTGATGGGGCAGGATAAGCCTGTGATGGAACTGGATTAAGAAGTGCTGGGTGGGTGGATTGGGCAGGTCTTTGACGTGTTACAGATAAGACCAATAGCAATATTTACAAACAATAATGTAGAGCATGAGCTAAACATTCTAAATTGAAACTAATGGTTTTTGATAAATCTGTGGAAATATAAACGAAGGTCCATGGGACATATATGAGTACACTATGGACCATCTAACTAGTATCAAAAGTAAATAAGCAATATGAAATAGCCTATCAATTGGCAGGAACATAAATTATGAAATAGTTTAATGTAAATCTGCAAATATAGATGAGCACATGGCTGACTAGACATTAAGAATTTTAGCTCAAATATCAATATAAGGTTACATAAAGTAAATCCTATGTGAGCATGTAAGCTTTTAGTAATAATCAATTTTAGATTAAATTTTGACAGAATAATGAATTAAATCATAAAAGCCAAATCCTCTATTTACATAAACTCAGAGTATCCATTGTTCTTTTTAATCAATCTTGTTACAGAATTGAAAACACTCATGAATCATAGCTACATAAATCTTAGGAACAGTTTCCTATTAATATTTTTATTATTTCTAAGATAGATGCAATATTAATTGTTACTTTTAATATTTAAGTATATTTTCACGTATGAGAAACATTTATGAAAGTTTCAATGTTACTAAAAAAATAACATCATATTTAAAATTGTTTTATATAATATCAGATGTTATTAAGATTAAGATAATTTATTGTGAAATTAATATTGTCATGTTTTTATCAACTCTAACAATGCAAGGCACTGACAAGAACTGTATACAAAGGCTGTCTGCAAAGGTCATGGGGATGCAATTTTTAACCAGATTTCGAGGCAGTCACTATGCCCATCAGCACGCTGACATTTCATTGTTTACCTTCTGCCATGCACTTCAATGTGACAGAATTTATGTAGATGTAGATGTGGTTATTGTGCAGATGCAAGTTCATTTAAAGAATTGGATTAAACTACTGATTAAAACTTACCTGGTGTACCTCTTCATAATTTCAAGCCACTAACATACACAATAATTGAGTTCAGCTGCCCGTATTCAATGTAATCCAGATGCTGCTGCAGTATTGAGAATTCAGATGTTGAGTTACCAAAAGTTACACAAAACCTCGAGACAACAAGGTACCACTTTACAGCAGGCATGGCAAAACACCGCCCTGCGGGTGCGAGGGCCCTCTCCGAGCCCGCACCCCCGCCAGCGGGCACCGGCGCCTTTGCTACGCCCCTGCCCCGCATACTGCACAGCGGCGTGTGGGGCAGAGTAGCGAACAGTTAAGTTTCGATTTTCATGTATTATATATATTAGTGCTAAAAATCCCAACTATAAAAGTACTCTACAACATTGTCATCTCCACTTAGTAGCCTCACTGTGTTACAAAAAATGCCTTCTTTCATATCCCCATTGCAGCGTTTGGCACATAGCCTTCTCATTCCCACATGTGTTGCAGCCATTGCAGTGGTGGGGGAAGTTGCACACCCGTTAAAACTGCTCACGCCCGAAGTGCGCTAGCATCTTTTCAGACAAACTGGGGGAAAATGCACCTAAAACCAATCTTTCTCGTTAGTTTTTTATTTGTGTTTTAACAATAAGTATTTACTTGTAAGAATAACATGATACAGCCCTTACATAAAATTATTTTTAAAATAGCATATTTATGATACTAGATCATTTAAGAAACATATATTTTTCAGAAGAAGCCTACTGTATATATGACGAGTGTGCATGTACAATACTAACAGAATCAAATTTGTGTCATAAAATTACAATGTTTTTCTTCGATTCGTGTTTTGTATATTTTCTAAAGCTTCAACTAGTGATACTGCCATACAAACACTAATTGTTACCCAAACAGTAAAAGATTTGCTTGTTTTACCATTCTTTCACCACATTACAGAGATGCGGTTCCTCTGTTACTTCATTTACGCTTGAGCTGACAGCGGGACAGTCCAGCGAAGAACAGTGCTGTGCGGTTTCACTCTTTCCGCAGCTATCTCTCTTGCTCTGTTGCCGACACTAGCCCTACTTTCGAAGGGTTGCAAAGAGCTTGGGTACGATGTCTCTCACTTCAGTGCATGATGGCAGATAATCAAAGCCTCGATGAAGGATGTGATTTAGTTGTTCCAGTCTGAGGTGGTAATTGGTGACAAGAAGGACAGGGACACTAAATATCACTGCTTATAGGGATGGAGGAAGGACTGGTAGTGTGTAGGGATATGGCATGGGAAATCTGTTTGAGGACTAGGTCAGGAAGATGGTTTCTGTCTGTAAAGGCCTTTATGAGGTCTTCGGCATACTGTGTAAGGAACTTCCAATCACTGCAAATTTGCCAGCTATGAGTGGTAAGGCTGCATGAGAGGGATTTTTTTATTGGGTAATGGATGGTAGCTTTAAAAGTGCAGGTACTGTTGGTAATTACTAGGTTTTATGTGGACAGAGGTATGGATGGACTCATCAGTGAGGAGGAGAAAGGCGTCATGCCAGCCTCCTACCTAATAATAACTGACACACTATCCAGAATAAAGGAAGAACAGTCAAGTGAGACACTGGTTTTGGCAATCAGAAGTGGAGAAACGTCTACAGACAAGGCAGACAAATAGCAGGTGTCAGAAAACAATACAACTGAATCAGAAAATACTGGACATGGTCCTGCATGGAAAAATATATTGCAGACTACCTTCAAGGAGAAAAGGAAAACACCAACATCGCAGAGGGTGTTTGACAGGTGTAACATTGAATTGTGGTCAGTTAACAGTAACCGATAAAAATAATATGGGGACCCTAACATCTCAAGCCACTTGAACACTGTAGCAGAACCAACAGAAAAGCTGGACGTTGATAAGCTCACACACTGGTGAAGAGAATAATTCTGAAATTCAGGATTTCTTCAGTAATACTTCTTGACAAAGGCAAAATTTTTTGAGTGTCACACTAAAAAGACTGTGCAAACTGTTAAAAGGTTGGGTCAAGTACAGACTTCTACCATCTCCAGTCTAAAGAAGACTAAGAAAGATCACAATACACTATAACAGAATTCTGAAGACACTATACATCAATAAGGAAAGTCAGATTGGGATGAATGGCTACCATTCACCATCTTTGCATCAGTACCATCAAGTGCAACAAATTTTACACAATGTAAGATTAGGGATTTATTTTATAGACTGCAACATACCATGTATGTTGCAACGAGAGGTGTTACTTACAATAATGACTGATCTTGGATTAAAAGACAAAATGAGACAGATTCACCAACATGACAGGGACCATAACAACCAGTGCAAGGAGAAAAATAAGGAGTACTATGATAGAGATCAGAATCCAAAAGAATTTAAAATGGGAAATCAAGTTTTGTTATAGAATGAAAGTGTTAGAAGACGCAGAAGTCATAACCTATACCAAATTGGTGTGGTGCATTTACTAAAGGAAGGATAAAATGATCAAATGTACTTATTTGTTTGAAAATAAACAAATTTTTTGCAGTGCACACCAACAGGTTACAGGAGTTCAAATCCGTCACAGCTTTCTCGAGTTGCATTTGAGGTAACTGATGAAGTGTTGCCCTAAGTGAATTGTATTGCTGCAGTGAACACTATCAGGATTTTAGTACTGACAAGTTTCCTTTACAACCTTGTTCATTCCATGACTATAATGGCAAGGCTCTGCCATAGTTAAAGAGAGGAGCTGTTTTACTCAATGAAAGTTAGAACTGGTTCCTGAACAAGTTTATTATCTTCACCTGAAGATGTCTGTGCATTTACCCTGAAATTCATGGAACTGGATAGATGGTATAATGTGGGCCCAAAGAAGATTGGATTAATGAGGTGTCTACATTTAAAAAAAAAAATAAAATAAAATAAAATAAAATAAAAAATAAAAAAAGCAATGTTTGACCAGCTTGAGACGCCTTCGCAACGAGACACAGTTAATAGTTGCTCTAATGTTAATATGACAGGTAGACATCTAGACAACACTACAATGTTGGTCTTAGATAAAAGGGCTGAACTTTGCAATCATACCAAAGATTTTACCAGTAACTTCTTTCATCAGTGCCATTGAAAAAGCACTTTCCACAGATTCAGCAGATGAAATAAGACATGAAACATACTGTGCTGTAATGAAGGTTCACCTTCAAAGAAGTAATATTTCTGTGGCAGAGAGGGGTGCACTACACAAACTTCGCCAAAAACACTGAGGCAGTAGTTCTTCCTGACAAAGGTAATGCCACTGTTTTAATGACTCGTGAAGGCTACCATGATAAAATGTATACTTTACTGACTGATAGCACATACCAAAAGCTCACTAAAGACCTCACAAATCAGGTGGAGAGGAAGACTATACATCACTTATATAAATGCCTCCACCTTGCCTCCAGAAGTTATGCTAAGAATAATACCAAGTGGTGTTGATCCTCCAAGACTTTATGGACTTCCAAAGATTCACAAAAAGAATGTCCCATTGTGTCTGATAGTGAGTAACATTGGATCTCCTAACTATGATAGTGTCAAAACATTTAGCATCGTTATTAAGGACACTGGTGGGGAAATGTTCTCATCACAATGCACAACTTCATTACCAAACTAAAATCTCTGAAACTGGACAGCTCTGACTCATAGTTTTGATGTAGTGTCTTTATTTACAATGGTTCCTCTCTCTTATTCACAAAAACTTTGACAAAGAGACTTCAACTTTGTTCAAACATGTCATGACTTAAACACTTTTTTTTTTAACAAATTTTTTGAACAGACTGTCACAGTGTCGCCATGGGTAATCCCTTGTCACCTTTGGTGGCCAATATGTTCATGGAGGACTTTGAGGAAAAGTTACTGTAATCTGCCAGATTGAAGCCCACAGTACTCTGGAGGTATGTTGATAACCTGATTGTTGTGTGGCCTCATTGTGAAGATAAGTCACAAGAATGTTTATACCACCTGAATTCCATCTACAAACAAATCCAGTTTACAATGGAAGTCGAAAAAGAGGGATGCCTTACACTTCTGGATGTAAAGGAACAACACAAAGACAATGGCACCTCAGGACATTCAGTGTATATTAAACCGATGGATACTGATTTATAGTTACATGCAAATACCTAGTTGCCATTATCTCTCCGAGACGATGAGTGTTCTCAAAACACTGGTCCACAGAGCACATGTCATTGTTGATGAGAGCAATCTGCAGGGCAGATTCTTCACAACAAATACCTAAGGCACTACATATGAAGCGGAAAAATTTTACGACGCTTCTCGCCGGGCTCCAGTGATTATGTTGGCAACAGATGAACAATGAAGTGTAGAATTGCGTTAATATTTTTCAGGAGCTACAGAGTAAATGTTATTGCAGCTCGTTTCACCCGCAGCAAATTTAATACTGTGCCTACTCTATGGTCGACAGGTTCTTGTATGTACCCTTGTCCGTTCAGCAAAAAATAATTTTCGTTTTAATTGCAGTTGTCACGAAAAAGCATTTATTGGTCATCTGAGTTGCCATCATTACCACTGGTGCCAGCATAACCGCTGCAGCCCCGCGAGAAGCGTCGTACAATTTAACCTATGAAACTATTGGTACACCTGAGGTTCGTTCCAGCAGCTGCCAGACTGCTTGACGCGCATGCGCAACGCTGAAATTGTGTTCCAGCAGCGCCTTCTCCCGATTCTGGCTACTTGGAGTGTGGCTGTTTGGTGTTCCAGCAGTTGCCGCAAGCAGCCAGACGCTACCCGGAAAAATATTTCTGGTGCGGTCAAGCTGCCAATCTGCGCATGCAGTTAGAGTGGGGGGTAGCCATCACGTGATACGTTTGTGTTTGTAGCGTGTTTTTCGACTATTTCGAAGTCACTGCAATCCCACTTGAGAACAGATATTTCTCATTTACACTTCTTCGTTATTAGGAAGGAAAGTATTTCAATTATTCCTTATAACTTACCTTCGCCTGCAGACATAAACAGTGCAAAAAGCGTTCCAGCAGTGCAAGTATCAAACAAGGGTTCTCACGTCATAACAGCTGCGCATGCGCAGTAACACCTGTTTCTTGGCGCTTGAAAGTAGCCGTCCGGCAGCTGCTGGAACGAACCTCTGAAGAACACAAGATATGCAGAAAGTTTTAAATCCATGGTTCCTGTCAAATGTGGGAAGCCTGTCATTGAAAATCTGACAGATCCTGAACAAACACAAAATTAAAGCCATTTTTCGCCCCTCACGAAAGACAACAGCACTTTGGTGCTTCGGAAGGGCAAAGTTTACAAGATACCCCGTGAATGTGTACTTTCGAACATAGGCCAGACAACACATACAGTCCATGAAAGATGTACGGAACACTAAAGCTATACCTGTCTCTTGCAACCTAATAAATTGGCAGTGCAGAGCACTGTATTGATCCTGGGCACTATATAATGTATGAAAACATAAACATTTTAGCTTCAGTGGTGAAAGAAGCAAATGAAATATGCTTAGGGATGAATTTAATTAACACAGACAGTGGTTGCAGCTTAGATAAATCTTGTAATCCGGCACTTTCTGTAATAAATTTACAAAGACGCAGCCACAGCAGCTAATAATACATCGATACCTCCACAACAATTGACCGTGCAGCTACAGACTAAATTTATACATATGTTTACTTACTTGCCATTGAGTAAAGTCTTTGACATCTTGCATATCTGTGACAGCATACGCAGTAGTGTGGTCCGCGCATTTATAAGCACGTGCTAGAGCGTCAGGCTACGACTCTCTTTCTGAAGACGGTTGTACTAACCAATGGCGTAACTAGGACTTGGCTTGGGGGGGGGGGGGAGGATAGATCTGCTTCACGAGCAAAATTTTAGTCAGTTTCCAGACAGACTACCATTCACCACTCTCACTGAAGAAACTAATTCACTCCCATCCAATGAAAGATTATGGTAAAACACCACAAGTTTTCAATCTTTACCATTACTAGATTGCTGTTATACGATTTGTTTTCTTTTTTTTTCTTTTCTTCGAGTTTTGGGGGGGGGGGGGGGTTCTATCCCCCTCCCCCCCCCCCCCCCCCCATAGTTACGCCACTGGTACTAACAAGGAAACGGTCCAATAAGACATGTCGAAACCTACCCTGAAATTTTTTACACAGGCAGAAGACACCGAAAGAAATGCACTGTCAAAATTTTCGCTGTTAAGAGGCACTGCAAGTATTTTTTAAAAATAGCTGAAAATTGCCTCATTCGTAGCGGGCTAGGTGGCAGTAGAAATGTACACCCATACTGGCGCTGTAGCAAGAGCACATGCGCAATTAGGCGAATTGCATCTGACACGAACATTGATAATTTCCATGCTTCGTCGACCTGGCTAAAAAGTTTCAAGAAACTGTACGGAATAGGAAATCGCAAAATTATCAAGTTTACGTCACGTAAACGTGTAGAGCAGATACCAGTGATAGACAATGCCATAGAGAAGTTCATAAGTGACATAAAGACGAAACTTGCTGTTATCTCTGCAACAGGTGTTTATAACGCTGATCAGTAAGGTTTCGTGAAAGAACTGCGTGCACACCGCACTTTTCTTTTCGGGGTGAAAAAAAGACGGAGTCGATTGCCCAATCAATGAATGCAATGACTCATTCATATACGACAATGCCAGTGATAAGTATGAGTGGTTTACTATTTGTGCAGTTGTATATCTGTCTTCAGGAACCTCAAGGCAAATTAGGACCAAAAATAAAAAGTGGACTGTTTAATTGCAAAAATCTAGTAATCGACGTATAAAAATCTGGAAAAATGGGAAAGAATAATTTTCAACATTTCGTTCGAAACGCATTCTTACCAGTTGCAGAAACTAAGTCATTACTTTTGTTGGATTCATGGTCTGGACATAATCATGGCCCCCACAAGGGTGGGGCTGGGTGGACCTGAAGAGGGCCCGGGAACGGTCACATGCAGCATAATTTTTAATTACGTTAATTCAATCTGGAAAAATATTTTTATCCAATTGGATGTTAGAATATTGTTTAACTAACACACGGATGTTTATAACAGACAATTATGATAAACCGTTTATTGTAATAATTTCATGAAACTGGTGCTAGCAGTTACTGTCACTCAGTGGCGGCTGGTGATAATGTACTAATGTGCTGCAGCACACTGTAAATATATTACTAAAATTATGCCATTTCTCTTCGAAAGCAAGCGAGAAATCGCTGTAAAATTACATCCTTTCTCTTGGAATACGAGCCAGATATCACAATAAAATTATGCCAATTCCATTCCAATGCGTATTAGAATGCTAATTATAAGGATGAAAACGCATTTTGGACCGCTCTCGCCGCGATAGCTGGAAACCAGTTCCGTGTGCTAAAGTGAGAAACAGCCACGCTGGTACGTGCGCAGAGGCGGCGCAGTCGTCTGTTCGCTAGTGCGCATGCGCAGACGTGACGTCAGGCCTGGCGACTCGTGTGCTGAGACCGACTGCAGCACCATATCAATATTTCTCTTCGCGCTGCGTGTGACGGTTGCGGAAGAATAGTATATGACGAATATTGTGGCTTACAGAGTCAAATAGCGCGCTGACTCAGGTGTCTTGCGAGTTCTCTCTCAATTCCTGTGTGAGGCTCGTATTCAAATACCTCTGAGTCTAAATTTTTAATTTCTGTAAATAAAATTAATATTTTTTAAACGTTGTATTTACTACCTGCAGTGAATACATGCAGTTGGCAGCGCTGTTATAGATTCCCCTGAAGGTCTTACTGTCAATACAGTATTAATTGATATTTAATTGCAGGCAATCATACAAAGGTTGACTTTTTACTTTAGTATATTTTGTTTCTTGTTTATTTTTGTAATATTATAACACACTGGTCAAATTTTGTACGAGCCGCCACTGCTGTCACTGCGTATGTCGTGTGAAGTTGTGTGCCACAAGGCGTGACGCTGTCAGGCTGGAGTTGCCTCAGAAGGCAAACTCGCCGCACCGGCCCGCGTCAGCTGTTGGTGCATTTGACTGCTGTGTTCTCCAGACAGCCGACCATCTGCGCCACGGCAAACGTGCGAGACGTCCAAACCGCTTTCACCGGTAGGGTTGCCAGACCTCCGGGCGCCGCCCGGAGTGCCCGGGTTTCGAATGAATTCTCGGGGTCTACGGGCCAATGACTCTCATCTCCGGGCTTGAATGTAACCTTCATCGTAACTTTTTTTACGACGCTTTTTAAGTACTATGCTCATGTAGCGACGATCTATATCGAACTTAACGTAACTTAAACTAAGGACGAACACAACATCCATGCCCTAGGGTGGGGGGATTCGAACCTCTGGCGGGAGCAGCCTCGCGCACCGTGGCAAGACGCCTTAGTGTGCTCGGCCATTCCCGGCCTGCTCCTCTCTAGTAATTATGAATAACTTTAATAAATGTCAATTTCTTATTGCAACTAAACGCTACTTTTCTATTCTTCCTCTGAAAACTTTTCATTGTTGCGTCGGTAGTATTCGGCTAGCGCATTATTAAGCAAACACTGTTGAGGCAATGTGTCAACTGGCGACGTCTATTATTTGTGTTCGTTGGCTCATTGTTTGTTATCGGTTTACCGGCAATTTTTGGAATACTCGGATCGCGTGTGAACAGACAAGCTTACATTAACTCACATTAGTGAGTAATAACAGTGAAATGAAGAGACGATATCTAAGTTCGTTCCGTGAAGAATGGTTGCAGGAAGAAAATTATAAAGAGTGGCTACAAAAAGTTGATACTGATGCGTGTATGTGTAAGTGCAGAATATGCAATATCTCATTTACTGTTAAGTACAACGGAGTGAAAGCTGTGAATAAACATTTACAATCAGAAAGACGCAAAGCGAATATTACCATACAAAAGAAGAATCGGTCGCTTCTTAAATTCTTGCCGAAACAATTTTCTGCAGAAGACGACATAGTCACTGCAACGGAATTAACTTTGAATTATCATGGTGTGAAACACCACCATTCTTACAATTCTCAAGATTGTGGTAATAAGCTATATCCGTATGTTTTTAGAGATTCCTCAGTGGCAACGAAAGTCAGATGCGGCCGAACAAAAAGCGAGGCATTAGTAAAAAATGTGCTTCTGCCTTATGCTAAAGAGAAGCTACGAAGTGAATTAAAGCAAAATGTTCCGTTTTCATTAGCTTCAGACGCTTCAAACAAGGGCAACAAATATCATAACTGAAGTGTGCCGATTGTTGATCCACAGCAACTGGCGGCCTGGCCAGTCAGCTGCGGCATGTGAAGGCCACCCCTAGCAATGTTCCACGGGGGGGGGGGGGGGGATACTTGCTGGGAGAGAGGAGATGATTACGTTTTTTTATTTTTTTTTTTTTTTTAATTTTAGAATTCACGTGTTATCCTGGTTGGGAGGGGGAGTGAGTTGGTCGCAGTTGCAGGGGGGGGGGGGGCACGTCTGGTCTCCGGACCTGCCTCGAGTTCAATCTGGCAACCCTATTCACTGGTCATCAGTCCACCTGTCAGCTTCTTGTGATGTGTGCTGAATTTGACATTTTTATCTCCTGTTACGAAAGTATTATTTGGTTCAGTTTGATGTAAACTTACATTACAGAAAGTACTTCGTTTTGCTACGATGATTTTTATGTGATAATATTCTTGACCACTCCCATGAACCACAGACATTGCCGAGGTGGGGTGGCTTGCGTGCCTCAAAGATACAGATAGCCGTACCGTAGGTGCAACCACAGCGGAGGGGTATCTGTGGAGAGGCCAGACAAACGTGTGGTTCCTGAAGAGGGGCAGCAGCCTTTTCAGTAGTTACAAGGGCAACAGTCTGGATGATTGACTGAGCTGGCCTTGTAACATCAGATAATGTGGCTTTGTCACACAGCTACTGCGAATGGCTGAAAGCAAGGGGAAACTACAGCCGTTACCTTTCCCGAGGACATGCAGCTCTACTGTATGAACATATGATGATGGCATCCTCTCGGGTTAAATATTTCCCGGAGGTAAAATAGTCTCCCATTCGGCTCTCCGGGCGGGGACTACTCAGGAGGATGTGATCATCAGGAAAGACAATACTGGCATTCTACAGGTCGGAGCGTGGAATGTTAGATCCCTTAATCGAGTAGGAAAATTAGAAAATTTAAAAAGGGAAATGGATAGGTTGACGTTAGATATAGTGGGGATTAGTGAAGTTCGGTGGCAGGATGAACAGGATTTCTGGTCAGGTGAGTACAGGATTATAAATACAAAATCAGTTGGGGGTATCACAGAAGTAGGATTGATAATGAATAAGAAAATAGGAACGCGGGTAAACTACTATGACCAGCACAGTGATCGCATTATCATTGTCAAGATAGATACGAAGCCAACACCGACGACAGTAGTACAGGTTTATATGCCAACTAGCTCTGCCGATGATGAGGAGATCGAAGAAATATATGAGGAGCTAAAGGAAATTATTCAGACAGTTACGGGAGAGGAAAACCTAATTGTTATGGGAGACTGGAATTCGGTAGTAGGACAAGGAAGGGAAGGGAAGATAGTAGGTGAATATGGTCTGGGCAAAAGGAATGAAAGAGGAAGCCGCCTGGTAGAATTTTCCACAGAACATAATTTAGTTATAACAAACACCTGGTTCAAGAATCACAAAAGAAGGTTGTATACGTGGAAGAGACCAGGAGACATCGGAAGATACCAGATAGATTTTATAATGGTAAGACATAGATTTCGGAACCAGGTTCTACAGTGTAAGACATACCCAGGGGCAGATATAGACTCTGACCATAACTTGTTGGTTATGAACTGTAGGCTGAAACTAAAGAAACTACAAAAAGGTAGGAAAATAAGAAGATGGGACCTGGATAAATTGAAGGAACCTGAGGTTCTTAAGAATTTCAGAGGGAGCTTTAGGCAACAGTTGACAGAAACAGGGGAAAATAAAACAATAGAGGAGGAATGGGTAAAATTGAGAGATGAAATAGTGAAGGTAGCAGAGGACAAAATAGGTAGGAAGGCAAGACCTACAACAAATCCTTGGATATCACAGGAGATACTAAATTTAATCGATGAAAGGAGAAAATATAAAAATGCAGTAAATGAAACAGGCAAAATGGAGTACAGACGACTAAGAAATGAGATTGACAGGAAGTGCAAAATGGCTAAGCAGCAGTGGCTAGAAGGCAAATGCAAGGATGTAGAAGAATGTATAAATAGGGGAAAAATAGATACAGCCTACAGGAAAATAAAAGAAACATTTGGAGATAAGAAAAACAGCTCTGTGAATATCAAGGACACTGATGGAAAACCACTTCTCAGCAAAGAAGGGAAAGCTGAAAGGTGGAAAGAGTATATAGAGGGGCTCTACAAAGGAAATGAATGTCGAGACAATATTGTAGGAAGGGAGGAGGATGTAGATGAAGATGAAATAGGAGATATTGTACTGAGAGAAGAATTTGACAGAGCCCTGAAAGACCTAAGTCGAAACAAGGCCCCTGGAGTAGATGATATTCCCTCAGAGCTACTGAAGTATCTGGGAGAACCAGCCATGACAAAATTGTTTCACCTAGTGTGTAAGATGTATGAGACAGGTGAAATACCCTCAGACTTTAAGAAAAATGTTATAATCCCCATCCCTAAGAAAGCAGGTGCAGACAGGTGTGAAAACTACAGAACCATCAGTTTGATAAGTCATGGTTGCAAAATATTAACGCGAATTATATACAGAAGGATGGAAAAGCTGGTAGAAGCCGACCTCGGGGAAGATCAGTTTGGGTTCAGGAGAAATGTAGGAACACGGGAGGCAATACTCACTTTACGACTTATCCTAGAAGATAGATTAAGAAAAGGCAAACCTACATTTCTAGCTTCTGTAGATTTGGAGAAGGCTTTTGACAATGTTGATTGGAATAAACTCTTTCAAGTTCTGAAGCAAGCAGGAGTAAAATATAGGGAGCGTAAGGTTATTTACAACTTGTACAAAAACCAGACAGCGGTTGTCAGAGTTGAAGGGCATGAAAGGGATGCAGTGGTTGGAAAGGGAGTGAGATAGGGTTGTAGTCTTTCTCCATTGTCATTCGATTTGTACATTGAGCAAGCTATAAAGGAAAGCAAGGAGAAATTTGGAGAAGGAATTAAAGTTCAGGGTGAAGAATTAAAAACATTGCGTTTTGCCGACGACATAGTAATTCTGTCAGATACAGCAAAGGACCTGGAAGAGCAATTGAACGGAATGGACAGTGTTCTGAAAGGTGCATATAAGATGAATATTAACAAGAGCAAAACTAGGGTAATGGAGTGCAGTGTAAGAAAATCAGGTGATGCTGAAGGAATTAGATTGCGAAACGAAGCAATAAAGGAGATAGATGAGTTTAGTTACTTGGGCAGTAAAATAACAAATAATGGTCGCAGTACAGAGGATATAAAATGCAGAATGGCAATGGGTAGAAAAGCGTTCTTGAAAAAGAGGAATTTGTTAACATCGAATATTGATTTAAGCCTAAGGAAGTCCTTTCTGAAGGCATTTGTATGGAGTGTTGCCTTGTATGGGAGTGAGACATGGACGATAAACCGTGCGGACAGGTAGAGGATTGAGGCTTTTTGAATATGGTGCTACAGAAGAATGCTGAAGATTAGGTGGGTGGATCGCGTAACTAATGAGGAGGTACTGAACAGAATTGGAGAGAAAAGGAATTTCTGGCATACCTTGACTAAAAGAAGGGATGGATTGGTAGGACACATTCTTAGACATCAAGGAATTGTGAATTTGGCGTTGGAGGGAAGTGTATGGGGAAAAAATCGCAGAGGAAGACCAAGAGATGGATACAGTAAGCAGATTCAAACAGATGTAGGTTGTCGCTCTTATGTGGAGATGAAGAGGCTTGCTCAGGATAGGGTATTGTGGAGAGCTGCATCAAACCAGTCTCCGGACTGAAGACCACAACAACAACAACAATATTCTTGAGCAACGTAAGGTAAGAGAAACCGTTAGCAACAATCCAATTCGAAAAACGTAGATTAACTGTATACTCAGGGGCGGATCCAGGATTTCTCTTAGGGGGGGGGGGGGACAGTTTTTATGTCTGTTGCCTATCTTCTCAAGAAGTTAGTCCAAACAAAAATATTAACAATTGTTTAGTTTGTTATATGCCTAATATTTGCACCTGAGTTATGTTATGGTTGATTTATAAGATAGGTTGAAACAAAAACTCAGAGATAATGAGAATATAAAAATACAGCAGCACATAATTTAAACGTATGTCATGGGGAAAAATTACTTGTAACTCAGAATTACTCAGAAGTCAGATACAGATATCATTATTTATGAGCTCTGTCAACAGCACTGCTGACTAACTTACAGGGTCCCGGATTCAATTCGTTGTCTTTGTTATCATTTTCATCGTCATCGAAACACAAGTTGCCCAAGTGGCGTCAAGCAGAAACACTTCCACTAGGCGGCCGAATAATCCAGACAGGATCTCCCAGCTAATAATGCCATACCATTCTTTCATTTTTTTAGTGAAAATAAAGGATAAAATGGGTGTATATTTATAAAATTTATAAACGATAAAGATAGATTAAGTATTAAAATAAAATATTTCATTTTGTCCTGTTTAAAAAAATTAGATACAATAATGTAATCTGGCACTTCGCACTGCTTTAACAAGATGTTAGTTTGAACTTGATCATGCTGTAAAGGCATTAACTAATTTGTCTTGTTTCACCTTCCATGCATTAAATGCACACACCTCATTTTGCGAATTTATTGATTATTTTAGATATTTTTCACTGCAAATTTTTGCACTAATTTAACGTCTGCACAGATCGATTGCACTAAACATTTCCTCAGTTCAGGTGTTTCAAGATTTAATGTCGTTATCTCCATTACTCTCACCTTCTTGATCATCACAGCGTTTTTGGCAAACATCAGCAATAATATTTTCATCTTGCACACACACAGCGTGGCTGTCATCAAAATGTACAAAACTGTCTAAATCTGTAGAGCTAGCTTATTTCTAGACACGACTTCACAATCACCAATATCAACTTCATCGTCATTATGTGGAATGACATCTTTCATTACCACGAAACTTTTATTGATGTGCACCTGCAATCAAATTGAATCATTAGAATAGGGCGCAGCTGTCTTTCCCCAGGCGACGTGAGTGCAACAGCTTGTAAGTACGTTTCCTTTTTTGTTTAGGCCTACGGTATGACATTTTAATATTTATTTTTACATTACTTTAGTGTGTACAGTAGAATCGCTCACACCGTCCCCTATACCTCTCTAGCCAACAATGCAACCTGTAACTTCACCAGACAAAATCAGTAATGATTAAGAGAGTAAATTACTTTATATCATCACGTAGTATCTCTCAATTTTTTAGCATAAGGCCAGCTAAATTGTCGTCAGATTGTTCTCTATGCACCGTTACATTATTAATGACATCGAAATTCTCTCCGACAATTGATAATTTTGTGCAACACACACGAAAATAGAAATGTGGAATTTACGATAGAGTCTTACACTTGTTTCTTTCCATTTTGTCTTTTCCACTTTTCAGCCTGTCGAGATCTCTTCCTAGCTTTGCCTTCTGTGGCTAGTGAAATACTTTGTTTCATTGCACTCACTTAAAACTTAATTATTAGTAACAATCCTGCAAACATCATTCAAAAACTGAAGTACGGCCTGCCGGCCGCGGTGGCCGAGAGGACTGAGGCGCTTGAGTCACTGTCTGCACGGCCATTACGGTCGGGGGTTCGAATCCCCCATCGGGCATGGATATTTGTGCCTTCCTTAGTATTAGCTAGTTCATAAGTAGTTGGTAAGTAAAGGGACTGATGACCCCGTAGTTAAATCCCATAGCTATACAAACATTTGAATTTGAAGTACGGCCTAGCGTTTCTTAATATCTGGGACAGGCTGTCGCCATGACAGATTTTCCGGGTCATTTAATCATATATGCTCTTACCATTGGTGCAGATTGCTTTTTCAGCAGATTTCCGTTTTTGATACCAAACATCTGTGTAGATGTCCGCTTTTGAAGTGAACAGTAAACCTCAATGTTTATCATACTTCAGTCCGTTAAGAAACAAACGACTTCGCCAATACAAGGGCCAGAAAATTCCTTTTAGAATCCGTTAATAACTAAATTTTGACTCGGGGGTCAGATATCCGAGTCGTATTAGGCTGCTAATATTTCCTTTCTTTTAACGACTTTTTCTTAACTTTCTGTCGTCTAGAGCATTTCAGAGAGTAATTTGCCATATTTTAGTAAATTTCATAATAAAATGCAAATAGTAGTCTTTAGCTTTAAATATGCGGCCCCTACTGCGATGGGCGTTGATGTGACTGACCAAGCAAAAGTTACAGGTGTGTTGATAATTGTGGAGGAACCGTAACGCCGGCCGCGGTGGCCGAGGGGACTGAGGCGCTCCAGTCACGGTCTGCACGGCCACTACGGTCGGGGGTTCGAATCCTCCCTCGGGCATGGATATTTGTGCCCTCCTTAGGATTGCCGGGCGCCGTGGCTCAGCGCGCCCGGTCAGAGGGCTCAACCAACACCTTCACTCTAGAAGGTGTTGGCTCAACGCCCTCTGTAATAAAAAAGCTGAGCCAGGAACACATCGAACAAGAAAGAACAAACACGAACAGCGTCCGCAACGGACAGAAGTACCCATAGAACAAAAAAGTATTAGCTAGTTCATAAGTAGTTTGTAAGTTTAGGAACTGATAACCCCGCAGTTAAGTCCCATAAGCTATACAAACATTTGAGCATTGTTTTGGAACCGTAACGAAGTTCTTATTTTTGATTGGTATAATTAAAAATAAAACATCATGGGGAACAGGTCCCTGGCACTCTACAACTCCATGTCGGAGTAGCTACTAAGGTATTATTCGAAAGTCTAATTTTTCGTAATTAGTTTGTTATCTTAAGGGTGGAGTGTTTCAAGTTGATGTTTCAGTCATTCTATCAAAATGTTTGACTTTTTTTTTTTATTATTTACGTAGTAATGGCGATTCTCTCAAATAGTTAGAAATGCGATTACTCTTACAAAATTTTGCTACCAATAAAATAGAGTATTCGGGTCGTAATCCAAAGGAGGTGGGGGGGGGGGGGGGCACTTGCCCTGTGATCCCATTACCGTACTGGATCCGCGCCTCTTGAAAGCACTGTGCTTTAAACGGAATGTATTGTTTCGTTTCAGATGACATAACGCAACAATTTAAGATGCGAGCTACAAGCATAAATCTGGAGCGTTAAAAAGAAAACTACAAAGAGACAAATTAGAAAAAGTACCTAGCTAAAGGGCGCCAGACTATTACAAAATTTTTGAAGTATCATGATAAAGAAGAGTTGCAAAAAGTCCAATTTCATGCTATGTCAAAAGATACAACAGCCCCAGATAACCGACCTATGTGTTCTGTAGTTCATTCGGTTTCAGCACAAAAAGATGTAAAAGAAATCGTACCACAAGATACTGTGATATATGAACATCTAACTGAAGCCGAACAAACGAAAAACTAAATAGATTTCCTTCGTGAATGTAGTGAACAATTTGGTAATGTAGACCTTGGTATGAAAACTGATGAAAGCAACTGTTGTATTTTGGACGATCCTAGTACTTGGCCTCGAGTGATGAGCGATAAACTGAGAAATAGCGTCGTATTTCGTTGGTTTTTCAGCTTTTTGAAACCAGATCAAAGTCTTTTCCTATTGATCTTTTCGGGAAACGCTTTCATGAGACGTTGTTGTACATGAAAACAGCAAACAGAACAAGTAAACCATTTCCATGTGAATGGTTAATCTGGAGCGAGTCGAAAAACAGTATTCATTGTTTCCCTTGCAGTATTTTTAAACTAAATCAAAGTAAACTTGCAAATAAGGATTCTCTCCACAAAAAACACCCTACAAAAGACTCTACAGGTTGTTACCGATGCATGAAAAAAGCTCTGAGCACCGAAAACTTTACCTCGACTGTTATCACTGAAAGCGACGGTGTCGATTGTAATCTCCAACAGATGATTAATTGTGAAGCAACGAGGTGGAAAGCTATATTACAAAGAATTTTTGACACAACTTTATTATTGAGTAGTAGAGGTTTAGCTTTCCAAGGCGAAAATATCCAGATTGGTGATGTTCACAATTGATTTTTTTTTTTTTTTTTTTTTTTTTTTTTTTTTTAGGAATTTTGGAACTTATTGGCAAATATGACGAAGTAACTCGTGAACATCTAGCCATAGTAAAAGAATACCATCTCATGAATAAAAGTATGACAGGTCAAGCTCACTATTTATTATGGTACTCGCAAAATGAATTTATTTACTTATGTGGCGAAAAACTATTGAAAATTATTTTACATAAAAGAGAAGAGTCTGTATTCTACGGAATTATTGTTGATGCAACTCCTGACATTTTTCACCAGGAGCAGAATGTGCTCATTGTGCGTTACGTATACCAAAATATAAAAAAAAGTCATTCGAAATTTATGAAAGATTCATAGAATTTATGAATATTAACGGGAAAAAAGGCCAGGCAATAACTGATGAATACTGTCCTCATTGGAAACTCCTTGGAATACGACTTGTCGATTGCTGTGCGCAGGGTTATGACAATGGCTCCAACATGCGACGTCACACAAGTGGAGTTCAGTCAAAAAAAAAAAAAAAAGTCTGCCAATTTTTCTCCCTGCGGAGCGCGGAGCACACTCTCTGAACATAGTTGGTACCAACGCCGCTAAGCTGAATTGTGATGTGACATTTTTGGAAACATTGAAAGTTTCTATAATTTCTTCTCTAGCAGCGCTGCTCGTTGAGAACTGTTGAAGCAGCATGTCCCTTTGTCTCTGCAAAGCCTTTCTTAAACTCGCTGGAGTGAAAGACTACAAGTTGTGCGGCCTATTTTGAAGCACTATCCTTCAGTCCTCACACTTTTAGGCTTGTTCCAAGTGGATAAGGTTACTCACCACATTAACTCAATCAGCAAGATACTATTTTGGGGCTTAAGAAGTACTTTGCATCCTTCAAAGGCCTATTGATGACATCATTTTCACACAAGATCTTGGCCTCTATTGATAAAAAAACGTCATTAAAAAAAGTAATTTCTCTCAACATAGAGACGCAACTAATTAAAGATTGCCAGCCGAGGAGACTGAGGCGCTTCAGTCACGGTCTGCACGGCCACTACGGTCGGGGGTTCGAATCCCCCCTCGGGCATGGATATTTGTGCCGTCCTTAGTTGTAAGTAGTTCATAAGTAGTTTGTAAGTTTAGGGACTGATGACCTCTTAGTTAAGTACCATAGACTCTACAAACATTTGAACATTTTGAATTAAAGATTTACTTAATGAAATGCAGGTCCTTCGAGATTCATGGGAATCTATTTTAAATGAAGCTAAAGTAGTTGCCGAGGCAGTTGGTATTACATCAGATTTTGATATAAAAAGGAAAGCCAGTGGAGATGGAAAGACGCCCGAACACCTACAGCTGGAAGCCTCAAATAAGTGCAAATTATCTGTTTTCCTTCCTGTTTTGGATTTCATCATGACAGACTTGACAATACGATTTACGAGTTGTGAACAAATTTGTAATCTGTTTTCACGAATTTTGGATTTCATGGACTTAGAAAATGTTGAACTGCAAGTTAAAACCACAAATCTTGTCTTAAAATATTCTTCAGATTTCCCAGATTCAGACAGCTTAGTTGAAGAAATTCTACACATGAAGAGCGTCCATAGTACAGTCTTCCAATCAGAAAGGGACCCGATGAGACTTCTAAATTCCATTAACGAGAAAAACCTTCACTCAATTTTTTTAACCTATGTACTGCAATTAGACTTTTCTGTGCCATTCCAGTGACAGTGTCTACGGCTGAAAGGTCGTTTAGTAAACTGGCGAACTCTTTAAAAACTTGGCAAAGGAGTACAACAGGCCAAAGTCATCGTAATCATTTAGCAATTTTATCAATTGAGAATGAGCTGGCCAAAACTCTCCTCTTTTCAGACGTAATTGTTCAGTTTAGTCAGAAGAAAGCGTGCAAGGCTATTATTAAGTAGTCTTTCTCTGTAGCCAGTGTCTCTGGCTGACATTGATTGTAATTTTAGTTTTTTGTAACTATTTTTATTTTAATCTTTATTAGATAAATACACTTGCTGTGATCATTTATCATCATCAGTTTTATAAGTAAAGTCTAGTATGGGATAATAAAATAGTTGCTGTAACTATACCTTGTATTTTCTAGTTAAATTACATTCTAAGCACAGTAATGGTAAGAATTAACCATGGAATTTTAATGTAGCACGTGAGTAAAATTCAAATGTTTGTTAAGCTTAAGGGACTTAACTGCGAGGTCATCAGTCCCTAAACTTACAAACTACTTATGAACTACCCTATACTAAAGACGACACAAACATCCATGCCATAGAGGGGATTCGAACCCCCCGACGGGGAGCGGCCTCGCGCATCGTAGCATAGCGCCTCAATGCGCTCGGCCGCGGCATGTGACTATAAAATTGGGGCGGGGGGGGGGGGGGGGCGTCTCTGATTCTGGGTCCAGGGCCCGCAATCGAATGTGGGGACCATGGACGTAATGACACCTCTGTTTTTGTGGAGGACGGCGAAAAATCTGTGGACGTAATGTGCATTCCGCCTGGAACTACTAGTGCGATTCAACCTCTGGATAAAGAATTTTTTCGACAGTGGAAAGCATTTTTTAGGAAATTATGAGACAACATAATTTCCGATACCTTTCTCTCATTTCAGGTTTATAAGCTCCAGTTTTAAGCTCCAGTCATTTGTGCATTACCAGTTTTCTTCGCCACGCTTTACGAATTTGATCAAGTATGCCTGGTATGCAGCACAATATGCAGAACAACTGCCGGGAGCATTACTGACTCTGTCCCAGTTCTGTCTAAATAAAACTAGTGGTTACTGCGAAGTGCCTGAATGCATCAATTTTTCCTTTGTCTGGATTCAATATACACTTCGCATTTTTGTGACGCCTACATGGAATAAACAAAGAACTATTTCACTGATCGTCAAATGCACAAGATTCAAAAATTATTTTAAGGAATGGCCGACAGGAACTGTTATAAAATGTGGTACTGCTAGACCCATTTCATTTCAACAAATTACAAGTCCACATTGACGGAAGTCGTCTATGTCATCAAACACTGTCATGAATTTATTTTCTCTTCTAACCACTTTTATCAGAATTTCATGTGTAAGAGTTGAACAGTCGGTACCAAGTTATTCAAAAAATGTTTGTATCGTTAAAGCCAAGTGTTCACCAGAGCAAACAAAATAACAAGGGCTGGCCGCGGTGGCCGAGGAGACTGAGGCGCTCCAGTCACGGTCTGCACGGCCACTACGGTCGGGGGTTCGAATTCCTCCTCGGGCATGGATATTTGTGCCGTCTTTAGTATAAGGTAGTTGATAAGTAGTTTGTAAGTTGACCCCGTATTTAAGTCCCATAAGCTTAACCTTTAACTAACTTGGTGCGGTCTATCTGACCGCGCGCTTTCATCAACAATTGCGATTTAGCCAGTTCCCTACCCATTATTGCGCCCGTCGGCTCAGTAGCTTCGAGTTTAGTTGTGAGTGGACCGACAAAGCGTGTGGTGTTGTTCCAGAGCTTCTATAACGTGAGTGACGTCCGTTTGAAAATAGGTCGCGGTCATTTTGACCGCACTACGTTGTTTGTGTAATTTTTTCTGCTGTGACTTTCCTTACATATTCTCGATATCTTCCATTTCACAGCTTTTGAAATATGGAGGAACCAAGTACTTCTACAGGTAAAGGATCTGCTGCAACCAACAGACAGTGTGTGAACACTTTAGACCGTAACTTTGAGGAAACTGTGAGCAGATGGTTGGAAGAGTCAGATGATAGTGACTGTGACGATAATCCTGAAGAAACTGAACCAATTGTGAGTGATCATGACACATTGTCAGAACAAAGTGCAACAGAAAATTACTCTGACGAAAGTAGTGAAAGTAGTGATCCATCTGACGACCAACGGAGAAGCAATTACGTCTATGGCAAGAATCAGTACAAATGGGCCAAAGCTCCGCCAACCCGAGCTGTTAGAACTCCTCGCCATAACATCATCATGAAATTTCCATCCACCACGTTGACTACAGGAGCTCCAAAAGACCCATTTTCATTATGGCATCTCTATTTTGATGACGAAGTTCTCGATCACATCTTACTGTGGACAAATGCTAAAATAGATTGCGTCAGGCAGAAGTACCCTGACAAAAGCAAAGCTGAACTTCAGAACCTGGATTTGGATGAACTTTTGGCGTTTTTAGGACTTCTGATATATTCTTCTGTCTTTAAATCCAATCACGAAAATGTAAATTATATATTTGCAACTGATGGTTCAGGTCGGGAAATTTTCAAATGTGTCATGTCTAGGAACCGTTTCCTAATGTTGTTGAACTGCTTACGGTTTGATGACTTTCGAACCAGAAAAGAGAGGCTCAAAGTTGACAAAATGGCAGCAGCCTCTTTTCTCTTCAGAAAAATTGTGGAAAATTCCCAAAAATATTTCAATTTAGGCACATGTGCTACTGTAGATGAGCAACTAGTTTCCTTCCGTGGTAAATGCTCATTTGTGGTCTACATGCCAAAGAAGCCTGGTAAATACGGTTTAAAAATAATGTCCTTGTGTGATGCAAGGACCAGTTACTTCTATAATGGGTATGTGTACACTGGAAAAGGCTCTGATGGTGATACTATGCCGGACAATGATAAGAAAATGATGATACCAACGCAGTCTCTGTTGCGATTGTGTAAACCAATCTATGGCAGTAATCGCAACATTACTGCTGACAATTGGTTCAGTTCAATACAAGCTGTAGAAGAGTTAATGAAAAGAGGATTGACTTTTGTTGGAACTCTAAAAAAGAATAAGAGAGAGATTCCGCAAGCCTTCCAACCAAATAAGAATAGGCCAGTTGGTTCGTCTTTATACGGTTTTACGAAGGACACCACTCTGTTGTCGCATGTGCCAAAGACAAACAAAGCGGTTCTTCTTGTCTCTTCCATGCATCATAGCCCTGCTGAGGATTTGACTTCTCAGAAACCAGAAATTATATCATACTACAACGCCACTAAAGGAGGCGTCGATGAACTCGACAAAAAGTGCTCCATATACTCCTGCAGTCGGAGAACTCGACGTTGGCCAATGTGTTTATTCTACCGTTTACTGGACATCAGCACAGTAAATGCATATGTTCTTCAGAAGAGTGGATCAGATGAAGCTCCTGTCGACAGAGGCATCTTCCTGAAAGAGCTGGCCCGTAGTCTTGTGCTGAAACATATGCAAAAGCGAGCTCAGAACCCACGACTTCCGCAGGAGTTACGACTAACGACCCGCCGGATTTTAGGCCCTGATTCTCCAACAGAAGAAGCAGTGGAAGCAGAATTAGGTCCTAAGAACAGGAAAACTTGCAGAATCTGCCCAGCCAGCAAAAAAAGGAAGACTTCCCATGCTTGCTACGTCTGCAAGAGGCCCATATGCATGCAGTGCTGTTCCCAGGTCTGCAAGCACTGTTGTGAGAATTTGTGATTTGAACGTCTCTGATTTTTCATATGGTACTTCTTCAAGTTAAAAACTTAACATTTTTTGTTTCATTAGTTCTTTAAGAAGAAATACAAAATATACCAAAGTATGAATGTCATTATTAGCTAATGGAAAACGTATAAATGTATTAGTGTACAATATGTGCAGTAACCACTTCTGAATGCCTGTTCATCAGTAACTATTTGATGTTAATGTTCTGTTTTTTCATGTTTAATTACTTTGTATTAAAGACTCTTTCATATACAAAACAGAGAATTTCAGAGTTGTTCATATTGTTAACATTATACCCACCTATAAGTAAGGGGGTCAGATTGACCGCACCACGGTGTTAGTGTCCCATTTTTGCCACCACGTTAGTTAAAGGTTAACAAACATTTGAACATTTGAAAATAACAAGGATGAGCAAAAGAAAATTCTATCTGGTGTACCCGGTAGGCCTCTTGCAGGTCTTTCAACTGGACGCCACTGCAGCTGCTTAGGTGTCCCTAACCTTTCCCAGTTACCTGATCGGCAAATAGAGACCTGCAGTTTAAAGTGTAATCCGAACTACATTCCTTTCATAGCCACTGCACCATCTTTGAACAGTAAATGCTCGGTTAAAAATCGTAGTGAAAAAATTTGTGGTCTGAACGGGATTTGATCCCGCGCTCTCTGGTTCACGAAGCGCTCACTTTGCCTCCTTTTTTTTTCCCACTAGACCAGTAGACCTGACACGCGTACTGTTAGCACCAGACATCTCACCACCTTACCTGATGCTCGACGTCGGTAATTAGTATTTTCTTTATAAAAATCTGCTCAGTGCTAATGAGAAGCCAGAGAAAAATTGCAGCCAACATACAAGGAAAATTTTGGACCAGTGCTAAGGGAAGCTGGAGATGAATTCCGTGTAAAATGCACGATCTCGATGCGTGTCTCCCTTCCATACAAATTGAGACACATAAATTCTTCCTTCCCTTCGCCATTTTGCTTACTCCGTCAAAAATAGTGCGCTCGCCATGCACAATAATCCTCACTGAATAGCAAAATTTCGCGCTGTGCCTCTAACAGGGTATAGTTATATGCTGGATGCCGAATATTAACTCCAAAAACTAATAACACACCGTTCGCAGGCAATGTGTTCTCGTGTTCTCTTCCGTTTCCTCTAGTGTAAACGATTCAACCCATATACAAGCGAATGGTAGTGAATTTTCTGCAAATGCTCATTCGTTCGTGTTCGCTTCCATTCACTACATTGTAAACCAGACTTTAGGTACTTTATATTGGTGACTGTGAACTCTGCATAATTCCGCTAAGTCGCGCTGCGTGTTTCGCCGAGTTGTGCGCTAAGCGGGCAGGGCTGTACAAACCGCTGTTATAAGCTGTTCTTCGCGCGGCAAAAATGCGTAACTTCAAATTTTTTTTTTTTTTTTTTTTTTTTTTTTTTTTTTTTTTTTTTTTTTTTTTTTTAATACTTACAGTGCCTCTTATCAGCTAAAATTTTGGGAGTGCATTTCTTTCGTTGTCTTCTTTCTGTGCAAAAAAATTTCAGGGTATGTTTCGACATGTCTTATTGGACCGTTCCCTTGTAAGACGAAATATTGGATGAAGTCAACTTTATGCGGTTGCGTGCCAGAAGTTTTTTTGAACAGTCATTGCGTGCGAAATTTGAAGATGCACATCAGGATGCTCCATATTTCAAATAAAGACTGATTTAATAAAAATGTGAACAGAAGCAATTACTTCAGCTGACCAAGGAGTAAGTACCCATCATCAGTCATTTTGACATGTTTAAATTACACATATACTTGTACGTAAGAAGGAAATGTTTGACAAAAATTTTGAGAACTTGTATACTATTTGGCCACGATAACTTGACGATTTTGTTGGTGCTGCCACAAGCGGACAAAATCGGCATCAGTTGAAAGATATTCATTTATTTACATACGCTGCCAACTTTACAATGCTCCTTGCCGCGAAGAATTACTGTGCACATTGTTAGGGTAACGGTTGCAGCACTGCAGCAAGCAGCCGATGCTGCCGTCCGTTCGTGCAAGACAGGCTTCGTGCAGCTCCCAGCAGCCACCGCGCGAATCGTCAAGTTATCGTGGCCAAATAGTAGATATATGAATGAATATACCAATATTAGCGATGATCTGTTCATACGGTAGGCACTGATATATACTGACGAGAGAAAGACCTAAGATACAGCCAAACAATTTGCTTCATTTTTGAAAGGCCGCTTGTGTTTGGGTAAAATTGAAGGCTTCTAAGATATTTTGGCTCAGTACCTCCCAAACTTTGAGAAAACTTCCCTAAGGTAATGACATTAAATTGACTCAAAATCAAACAATATAATAAGTAGGATTGTGTCAACGCCACCTAGTATCTAGGTGTCGTTGGTTGTGTCCGAGTGGTTCAGCCGAATGCATTATTCGCCGAATATAGCACACTGACTTCAGATTCGAGATTCGGCGCATAATGGCCGAATACTACCGAATCCAAAGTGACATATGGAAACCTTCCGTTACGAATGTTGTAGCTTACTTTGCATAACAGTGCGCTTTCGTTTACGTTATTTACTTTATTTTCCATAGATCTACTAAAAAACGCGATATCATAAAACGAAACGACCTAACTTTGAATAGTTCTGATAAATGGCGCTAGGAGCCACCACAAGCCACTTTTTCCGTCTAATATAAGCAGTGCTACACAACCTTGCTTACAGGCGCAAATATAAATACTGGCTAAAACTTTCGCGCTCGAAAAAGAGAATAAAGCATTTCAAATATAAGTAGCAACAACAATAAATTTCTTCACGTAAATACCAACAATACATAAGGCTTTAGGATTCTTGCATGAGTTGCCTCATTCTGATTTCACGTATTGTTTCGTCGAATTTTGTGAAGTGCTGAGGTGTGTGAACTGTAATGAAGCACTAGGATTTCAAGAAGAAATTAATTTATTATGTGAGTAAAAAAAAGTTCTAATCGTCCACCATTCAGATGGGATGATGTCAATTCAGCAACCACTTGACGTCTGTTTCAATAAATAGTTTTTAAGGTCAAGCTTAAACACATGTACACCGACTGCCTTTCGAAAAGTGACAAGACAACTGACAGCAACAGGTCGTGTAAAACGTGCAAGTGTGCCAATGGAGTGGATACCTGGAAGTGGGTTCCAAATCAGATTGCGTAACATGCATTTAAAAATGTCCGAGATCGAATGCACTAGATTGTACGAGGTATGATGCTCTGTAGTACGAAGGAAATGCGTAACAAGGAATCAAATGATAGTGATTCAGAATTATCGTACCGTTATCTAATTATAAACATTCCGTAAAATTTGTATTATAAGTCTTATAAAATTGATTTATATTTCCGCAGTTAGTGTCATACAATAGCCACACATTTGAAGTCTTATTTAAAAGCTACTACGTAAAGCCGATTGGCGAGCCAGGGTTGCCAACTCGTTAGTATGAAATACCTCTGACCACAGTTTGAAAACCCTCTGAATCGGAAGAAAAACCTCCAGATTTCTCCTTTTTTATATAATTACATAGGTACCGGAATATAAACAATATTTATAATTATTATTTTCAACTTTTCGAACAAAACGATTGGGGGGGGGGGGGGGGCAAGATAACTTGACGATTTTACTGGTGCTGACCCATATTACAATGCTCCTTGCGGCGAAGTATTACTGTACACATTGTTAGAGTAACGTTTCCAGCACTGCAACAAGTAGCGGATGCTGCCTTCATACACGCCTCCTGCAGCTCCCAACAGCCACCGCGCCAATCGTCAAGTTATCGTGGCCATATAATATATGTGTGGGTGTCCCATTTAAGCTGATACATAGAAATAAGTCGAAAAATAAAAATATTCACCGTATCCAAAAATGAATATCTCCAGGGGATGATCTGCCTGACCTGTACTCAAATATCCCCCGCTCCTGGATGTACCCTTGTCCGCTCAGTAAATTAATTATCATCGTAAACGGAATCTTTCATAACAAAACGTTTTCGTTGCTATGACGTCACGCAATGTAATATAGTCGGATATTCCACGAAGACAAATTATTAAATATCGAAATGGCTGTCGTATACTACCACCTGAATGGCTAACGTCACATGCAGCGGCCGTTGCCAACGTCGAAACACTCCACAATATGCCACGACACAGTGAATAAAATTTAACCAAAAGGGGGTAAAATTACCATGTGCTGGGCGGGGGGGTGGTTTGATTTCAAGTCAGGCAGATATCCCCCTTGGAGATATTCATTTTGTGTCTTGAACATTTTTGGGTTCGTTGCGTATTTTTCGAGTTATTTAAATTTGTCAGGTTATATGGGAAACTCGGTATATGCAGAAAAAATTACTCCTCAGTTCACTTACCTCATTGCCTTGATGCTGGATCGTCAGGATCTGAATCGGTGTCAATTATTTCAGTCACAGTACCGATACCGATACTGGTAGATGATATAGTTGGTGTTGAATAAATACCAAGGGTACCAATGTTCTTCAATACGCTATCAAGAATTTGGTAATCAAAACAATACCTCCCAACACGTTTTAGACCTGCCCTAATATAAAGAATTCCATTTAGCACTTCTTCACCCATTATGTTCCTTAATTCAGTTTTCACTAAATTAATCTGGCTAAATGTACGCTCAATTTCAGCATTAGACCATGGCAAAACTAACACACAAAAAGCTAACTTAGAAAGATCTTCAAATGGTTTTTCTTCACAAGCATCTGTATAGTTAGCAACTTCATGCCAAAAGTCAACTATGCTTCCAGTATGTTGCCAATCGACCAACGTAAGTTTTTTCCATTGAAAATCTATTTTAGTAATTTCATCGACTGTAAACTTCATAAGTTCTGCCAATGGAACTATTGATGGTTTGAACACACGCAGGCATTCACTGGGTGAAAGCATTTACACTTTTTGAAGAATTTCTATATTTGTAGGTAACCGTTGTTGTAGTTGCGTTACGAGTTTCGCTACAAAATCAATACACCTTTCCCTGATCAACGTCAGTCGAAATTAATCTTAGGTTTTCCAACTCATGTATTTTCTTTTCTACTGCATAGCCTAGATACGATTTTCGATCTATAAAATTGAATATATTGTCTTTGAGAAAATTAGCTCTGCATCCTGGAAGGACAATTTTCTTAGCTAATCCTTCAATGAGAAAAACGAGGTCATTGACAAGTTCACAGGGATCACCAGAATCCGACTGAAATGCCTTATTAACTTTCTGTGCCTCAGCTAAAATGGGTTTCAAGAAGAGAAAATAAACTTTATTTCCTGGATCGCTGAACATTTGATAAAGCATCTCAGCTGTATAACACCTTTCTGTGTTTCTTACAACATGGAAATGTGCTTTCAGCTCACACCATTGATCAACAATACGATTGACAGCAACCTCTATAGACAGCCACCTTGTTAGCGACACTTGTACAATTTTCAAAGGGTGTAATCCCTCATTAATTGTCTCATAAAGAATTTTATAAGCAGCTTGTCTACTCGATGATCGAGCAAACCAACTATAGGTTTCAGAAAGCAAGAATTCTAGGTGTCTCGGAAGCGCATCTGCAGTGGAAGAAGACACAGCCAACTGTAAGGAATGGCAAACACATCTTATGAGAACAAGATGTACATCTCTTTGCAATTTTCTGTATACGCCATTAATTCACGCCCACCATAACACTGGCATTATCGGTCCCTATGCCCTCTAAGTCATGCCAAATTAAGATTGAATTTACCAATAGCAGAATTTAGGACGCCAACAATAGAATCAGCATCTGCAGATGACAGTTCAAACAGACCAAGGAAAGTAGAAATTATGCGCTTTTGAACTTTGGAATAATACAAAATGCATAAACCTAAATGTTTTGTCACACTCACACCAGTGGATTCATCAATTAGAAGACTATAAAACCCATCACCAATGTCCATCTTCAGTTCCTGTTGAAAGTGAGGGCTCAAAACATTTTTTACTATGGCTGTACATTTTGTACGATGCAGTTTGATATCACTGGCATTGAAGGATTTTTGGCAAAGATTGGTGAGATGATCCACAACCCGAATAGCTGAATGACAGGCTGTGAATAGCACTAACCTACATTCCTTTCTAGCGTTTTCAAGCTCCGTGGTGTCATTTTATGTTGTAAAATTGATTTTACATTGTCGTCTATCACTAAACGGATGTGCTGATAGTGCGTGTTTTATCCAATCTTTCAGTTTCTCATCCCTAAACCATTCTTTTCTAAACTTTTGAACGTACGGCACTTTAGTTTTTCCCATTGTTCACTCACTTACGGTTCTTCAAAATTTGTTAAAAATAAAAGAAACACAACTGTATATAAACACTTTCAGTTTCACACACTGTATCTGAACACCATGCCACAGAATAGGGAGCATACAGAAGGGAAAGCTGGAGGCGGCGCCTTTGATCTGTATTTTATTTAAAGTGCTGCCAACGCTACAATGGTCCTCGACGCGAAAGATTACTGTAAACATTGTTAGAGTAACGGTTGCAGCACTGCCGCTAGCTGCTTTCCCCTCGCCCTTCACTCCCCGCAGCAGCCGTAATGGAGCTCCCAGCAGCCACCGCGCAAATCGTCAAGTTATCGTGGCCAAACAGTATGTTACCAAGCGTTGCGCTCGACGCCACATTGAAAAGCAGTAAACCCGGACCTATAGCCACTTAGTACTTTGGCTGGAAATGGACTTTTTACTAACTGCAGCTAATCTCACCGACTTTTACGAAAGGAAACGGCTTTCATCTATTTTGCGCCAACTTCTTGCACCTAATTGTAATCCAACGAAAAAAATAGGCCTAAATTTTAATACAACTACGAAAATGTACAGTGGAATCGATGATCGTTTTATTTGGTGTTTATCTCTAGAAAAATTCCAAATAACGCGGAGTTATGTGTGGGAAATTAGTTATAAACAAGAAAGTGACTTTACAACTGCCAGGTGTTATTTGACACGAATAAATTCGCACAAAATATTGAGTCAGACTTAGCAGTACAATGTGATGGCACAGAACTAATGACGTCTGGGCATATATAAAACTTGTATTTGCTTTAGGAGTATCATTAATTTACTGATCGGAGAAGGGCATATAGAGGAATCTGTCAAGCACAGAGCAGGAACAGCATAAAATAATTATTCCCCTTAATCTATTTGTTTGAGTATCCGAAGAGCATTCATTGCCAACATTAGCACACTACGCCTCCAATGCCGTAAGTAAAATTTTATCTGCCTACTTACGCACTATTCTTTGTCATTCATTTTATATTATTCCCTGCAACGTTAAACTTATAAAATGTAGATGTACTTCAACATTTCGATGCTGTTCAACTGCTGCACCAACAGCAACAGCGAGAGCTACTTTTAATAATTACGCACATATTACTCTGATTCGAAACTGATAACATTTAACTTTCACTACACATCTAGCGACGTTCACTTACTGCTCAGCATCTTTTGGGAAGGTGAAGAAACTTATATCCTTATTTGTATTCGAATTATTGCGGCAATTAGGTGCTGAACACCATCGGCCGCCTTTTCTTTTATTGCTGCTCATAATAAAAACGGAACAGCTCCAACTACTAACACACAGTTCTTTCTTTTCACTGTACTAAATACTTGTTTACTTTTATGCGATTCAGACAGTTAAAATACAGAATTAACAAACAAAGACGGCGCATTACCACGCCACAGAGTAGGGAGTGATCACACGTTTACTGCTTTTCAAGATGGCCGGTTCCGCCCATGCGCACTAAATTTTGGACGACAGACTGCAGCGGGAGTTTCCTTTCTGTATACTCCCTATTCTGTGACTATGCCACACGAACTGACTTGTAGTTGCAGCAACAATCGCGACAATGACCTACGTCAGTCTTCACTTATTATTGTTAAAGTGAATTATTCGCGCCACTCTAAACTTTAAAAATAAAAGTGACCAAAGGAAATGAAAATACCTTCGAAAAGTAAAAAACCTCCATCCGAGCAACAAAGAACCTCCAATTTTCCCTCTTACCTCCGAGTTTTGTTTTTTGCCCTCCGGCGGAAGCAAAAAACCTCCAGACTCAGAGGGAAACCTCTGACATTGGCAACCCTGAGCCTGTGTTGCGTCAATATGCCCGATGCTACAACCTCTGTCTCCGTGCTACAACTTTCGTGTTTTTTCTATTTGGGGCAAGGGATTGTTCCTATGAATCGTGATTCGTAAATTACACACTCTTTTCGCCATAAGAATACTGTAATACAAATGTAAACATTATGCCATGTAATCTTCCGTCTTAGCTGTTACCACATTTTAAATTCCGTCCGCCTAATAAACCCGAAAGACAACCGGGAACGCGGGAAAATATACGTATAATGTCAATGCCGCATCTAGGGGGGGGGGGGGGGGGGCAAAGGGGGCAGTTGCCCCGGGCGGCAGAATTTAGAGGGCGGCAAATTTTGACCGACTTTTTATTTATTTATTTTTTTTATTTATTTTTTTTTTATTTTTTTTTATTTTTATTTATTTTTTTTTTTTTTTACAGAATGTATCTTTCTGGTATTATTTAATAAAATTAACTGACACAGAATTATTAAAAGTAAAACGACTGCAAGAAATACCGAAATCATTTAATAAAACTAAAATTCCTGGTTGCTGACTTCAGTGTTGCCCTGTCACAGGTACTTCAGCTAATCAAATATTTAAAATCTACTAGATATTAGCCAGAATGAGGGAGATGTTTGCGTTATTGCATATAAGTAAATGCCCAATGTTTATTAATTTGCATAGATTTCCTTTTTCAGATAAATGAATATTCATATTTTATATCAAGGTAACATTTGTAGAACAAGTAAATTTGAATAATGTTCCAGTCCTTATAAAAAAAAGTATTTCAGGTGCGCACACTTTTTACTGAAAGTCAAAAGCATTAAGGATCTAGAGTCCTCTCTCGGTAGCGGTGGAATTGATAGACATCTACACAGGATACCCTGTAAATCACATTTTTCTGCCTGACAGAGGGGTCATCGGACCACTTTTATACTATTTACCTCCCATTCCATTCTCGAATCGCGCAGGGAAAGAAAGAACATCTGAATCTCTCTGTTCGAGCTCTGATTTCACGTATTCATTCAGATGATCTTTTCTACTTATGTAAGTGGGAGGCAACAATATATTTTCGCATTCGGAGGAGAATGTTGACAATTGTAGTTTCATAAGTAGCCCACGTCGCAGCGATAAACGCCTTTGTTCTAATGACTCCCATCCCAGAGCCTGTATCATTTCCTTGACGCTGTCTCCCCTGTGTCACGACAATACAAAACAAGCTGCCCTTCTTTCGACTCTTTCGATGTCCTCCGACAAACCCACCTAATAAGTATCGTTCACTTGGCGGCAAGACCAGATTAAACAGGAGGAATCACACTGTATTATTGATGTGGTCCTTTTTCTAGCTAAGCAAGGAAGTCCTTTTAGAGGACCAAAAGAAGATGGCGATTTTGGTGATCCACATAGCGTCAAATCTCTAAATACAATTGATCTCAATTCATACTATTGTGTCCCCCTTCGTCTGCGTATTGAACGCAACAAGAAAGGCCAGATTAGCTATTATTACAAAAATATACAAGATGAGTTCCGTGACTTGATAGCTGACAAAATAAAACAAGATATAATTAAAGATATTTTACCTGCTAAATACTTTTCACTGATGTTTGACTGCACTCCAGATATCAGCCACAATGCGCAGATGACACAAGTAATTCGATATGTCAAGTCGAATGACTCAGAGGTTGTGGAAAGTTTTACTGACTTTTTTAGTTACAGACAAAACAGGAGAAGGCCTTAGTCAAGAGATACTGCAAAAATTGGAACAAGATGGGTTGAACATTAAGTACTGCAGGGGGCAGTCACATGATGTTGGGGCAAACAGGGCTGGAAAGTACAAAGGGGTCCAGTCAAGAATACTTCAGAAGAATGAACTGGCCTATTTCGCACCATGTGCTGCTCACTCTTTAAATTTAGTAGGAGCAAATTCAGCAGACATTCAGCAAGACTAGGTGATCTGCAAGAGTAGATGCGGTTGAATCTGTTTACAAGCATTTTCATAAAGTTTTGAAGGCCCTGGAAGAAACTGAAACTTATAAATTGTCAACACCAGAAATAAAATCAGAGGCAAGATCATATTTTAAAAAAATATGAGAACTCAAATTCATTACTTTAACTTGTTTCTGGTATTCAATATTAAAATAAATTGTTCATGTTAATCAGTTTCTACTAAGTAAATACTTTACAATTGATAAAGCTGTTCGAAAGATTCAAGGACTTTTGGGCTTTCTCAAAACTTCCGGGGATTCTTGTACCTCTGAAGCTATTTCTGAGGCCAAAGTGCTAGCAGAAGATAATAAGGTATCAAGGGTATTCTCCGAAAAAAGGATTTGAAGAAAATGGCCGATGAGCTTTGTGAGGTATCCAACATTCACAGAAAAAAAAAGGAATAATTGACAGAGCTTAGTCCAGGTTTACCGCACTTGAGAAAATTGCTGCAAAAATTAGTTTTCTGTGTGGTGTGCACGTTCGAGAAATGGAAGTGGAGGACTTGATGACCAAAACAGCGGAACTGGCAGAAGAACTTGAAAGTTTCAGACAACATGAGCTGGCAGTAGACAGAGCCTTGCAAGATTCCACTTCATCATCAACATTACGTTTAATTTATAAAAATAAATTACTTACTACAGCGTTAAAATATATCTTACCATTCGTTTCTGTTTCGTCTGGAGAAAGAAGTTTCAGCGAGCTGAAACTAATTAAATACACTTGCGGAGCACGGCTGCTTAACAAATCTGAGTATAATATCCATAGAGCACAAACGAGCTGCTTCTCTAAACTATGACGATATCAAAAACATTTTTGCAGCAAAAAAAAAGTTCGAAAAGCGAAATTTTGAATTGATCTGTTTTCCTTTGATCTTAATTCAGTCAATAAAATAAGTTCTTCCTGTGAGATTATGACATTTACTGTATTTAGAAATATGTAACCCAATTAGCGTCAAAAAGTCGATTCTTACAGGGGGTTGAAAGAAGGGGCGGCAAATTTAAGCTTGCCCCCCTTGGCAAATGTCCTAGATCCGGCCCTGCTTATACCGAACGGAAGCATATAGAAATGAAGCACGGCAACTGACTTCTGGTACTGATTTTTAAATCTTCTACGAATACAAATTCTCTGCAGACAAGTTACGTGATCTTAAATGTTGGAAATAATAAATAAATCTACAAAATACCCTTGCTTAACTCTCCGGAATGCGCAATCTCCACGTTAAGTACTTTTCAAAGTTCTGAAATGTCTTTGTGGTAGAGCTGGGCCAAAATAACGATAACTGATAGAAATATCCGGTTATTTGTGAATAACCGTGATTGTAATAACCGCTCATCAAATACTGGCAGTTATCGTAATAACTATGCGTACTGCGTAGCGCCATCTGTTCACAAAAGTTGGTACTAATGAAACGCGCCATCTGTTCACAAAAGTTGGTACTAATGAAACGATTCGACCACAGTATCGACCAGATGTCCTGTCCAAATACTGGTCAGTTCTATACTCCTTGGAATAACTGTTAAACGATTATCCATCTGTTGGTGAAAGTGTGTACTACGTTCTCGTGGGAATCTTGTATCTAATAACATGGAGTGACCAATGCGAATTCGAGGTACTATGATAACGGTAGACGCTTTAGGGAGTATTGAGAGTAGTAGAAATATCAGTGGCAGTTAATTTTCACTGGCAGTATAATTATGAGTATTTGGCAAAGACCTATATACTTCTTTGGTATTTGGTTATTAACTGTAGCAGGTCATGATATTCCCAGAGAGGATACATATTTCGTTCGTAGAGTGCCGACTTTTAGAATTATGAAGAAATCCTCCAAAAATAATAAAAAAAATAAAATTTAGTTTTGTAACCAATGCTAGTCAGTGAAAAGGTTCATAACATTGTATGACAGGATTAATAAATTTTCTAAATAAAAGAATAAATATGCTCTAATCGTTATAATTAATATTTTATGCTATTACGAGGAAGAAAGTGCCCTGCTGCCAATACTTTGTAAACAAACTTACGTCAATTATTGCCATTTATTCGTTAAGGATTGAGGGGGAGGTAGAAAAACGGAAATCTTACATTTCTAATACATTTTTGATGGGACTCACACTCCGAGGTGCGTGTAACGAACGCATAAATCTTTGTTAAACGGCGCATTTTCGTGAAAATATACATGTACCGGTTCAACATGTTCATTTCGAGGCGATTGTAACTGGGGGGAGGGGGGGGGGCTGTAATCACCAAGTTACGAGAATATTGCTGTCTAATCCAGGACTTCCTGGCAAATTCAAAAATATTTATTGTTTTTAATTAAGTCTTCTACCATATTCCACAAATATTTCACATTTTAACTTGACAAAAAATTTAAACATTAATAGTAGGATGACTACAGTGAATGTCTTGTTAAGTATTTGCAAATTAAGGGCCATAGTTACACATCAGCATCTCTTTAAAAAGTACGGTATTTATGAGAAGTCTGCTATTATTAGGTACTCTATTATCCATTTGTATAGCAAGAGAAAACTGAATCAGTTGTAACTTTCTATGAACTAAATTTCAGACTGCAAGTTTCATGAAGAACAATTGTGCTCTAAACTGAATTTTTTTGTAGCAGAATGAAAGACACACTTTAATTTTCATCCCATATCCATAGTCAACGTAATATTTGCTTATGTTGATGTGAAACCCATGTATCTGCAGGTCAAACCAGACCTGCAGAAAAACTGCTGATGGAGGTGACTCCACCAGTCACATGCAGTATGGAAGACGAGCAACATATCCCATCCACCTCAAGGCAGCAAGTTGTACAAAGTGCCATTACAGAATTTTTCCCCAAAACGATTGGAAAAATGAAAAGAAGAAGATAGATGGGCACCTCCTAAAATTAAATAAAAAGACAAACATAAATATTTGATGCCTGTGTTATTTGATGATTCCAGTGAACTGATCCCATCCTTGTCCAGACACAGTTTGTGCCCCATCTAATAGCATTTAACCATATTTTTTTTTCCTTTATTTGTAACACTTGTGTTTGAAATCCTCAATTTGATTTGGGAACGGAGTCAAGGTTCAACCCAACTGATGATCCCACATTATAAACACAGTTTGGATATTGATACATTTTTAAGTGCCTCGATTCCTCACAGGCAGTAAGTCTTCACTTGTTGCCTAGTCACATGTGTCTGTATTGAGGTGATATTGCTGTCTAATAAAATCATGAGAAAGAATGGCAGTGCTGGTTTACATAGAACAGGATCACACAGCTCATTATTTGTATTAGTGCATGTTTGGGATGTTAAACATCATTCAGTATATTAAATAATAGCAAATATAAAGAAAAAACACTCAATCCTTCTGAAAAAGTGCTTTCTGTGATATTTCTGTGAGAAAACATACACAGCACAGTTAACGAGTATGAATGTTATATTTTTGAACATTTTTCTCATGTTTAAATATTGCATGTGGTGTAAAATATTAAAGCAAATCTGAACCATCTGCAAGTACTAGTATACCCTGTACCTCAACCTTAGTGGCTTCATTAATATTAGGTGCCAATGCTGCATCACAGACATGTCTAATAAAAAACACCTACCATACATCTTATTCATGTCAGATTCAGAGTACAAATTACTTGGGTGGTTTGGTGAGACTTTTCTCTTAGGTATTATTGTGAGAATTGTGACTGTGACTAGCTTTCTCATATAGTATTCTTCAGTTACACATGGTAGTTTTTTATTTAATTATTTAGCATGAGACTTTGAAAAAACTTTCTACAGCACATTAAACACAGCAGTTTGCACAAAAATTATACAACAGAATATTCACATTTAGGAGACAAATGTCAAGTTAAGCACTTCATGGAGGAATGTTTTTAATGAAAACCTTTGTTGTAATAACTGGGTCACACATAGTTCTTGCTGGTACTTTATGAATTAATAGTAATTGTGCTGATACATAAAGAATTTCATCATACAGGGTGACACAGAAGAATTTTCTGCCAGGTGAGATTTACTTTGAAACTTACACTGACATTTACAGTGGCTATCATGTGTTGGTTGTTTTATTTGTTCACACAAGTCATTACTGAATAAAATAAAGAAAGAAATATGTAGCACCTGACAGGTGGAACCTAATTGTGTCTGCAATACTGTTGAACATAAGAGAGAGTGCTTTCAAGACATTTAAAGTGTATGCAGCAAACACGTTGTAGGCATATAGAATAACAGAATAAATTTTCATATTGACAGTTAAATAAATATTACTGTTCCTGCTTTGTTGTTGACTGGCTCTTATATGTAACCTTGTCCTGTCAGTAATTTCCCTTGTAAAGTGAAAATTTTGTTACCAACATGGCACACCATACCCTAAGTAAAATTTAACTGAATACCCTGTAAATAGCTGAAGATCTGAAGCATTTTCCAAAGCTCAAATAAAACATGCTTAAATTTTCTCAAATAAGATTTCTCTTACAATATACGGGAATATGTATGTATATTTTGGTGTTGACTGGAAGACACTTCCACAACACCATTACATTTCTGATTTTATACACAGTAGGCCTATACCTTTAAATGCACATGTAGGAGAGACATGTCAAATTTGGCACTGCACAGGGAAGCATTTTAATGAAAACCTATATTTTTTGCTATAATAACTGGGCCACACATAGTTCTTGGTGGTATTTTATGAATTAATAGCAATTGTGTTGATACAGAAAGGATTTTCATCATACAGGGTGACACAGAGGAATTTTCTACCAAGTGCACTAATTTGCCAGGTTAGATTTTCTTTATGAAAATTACACTGTCATTTACAGTGACTATCCATGCTGTGTTGGTTTTATTTGTTCACACAAGTCCTTACTGAATAAAACAAAGAAAAAAGCAAGAAACATTTAGCACCTGACAGGTGGAACCTAATTCTGTCTGCAATACTTTTGAACATAAGAGAGAGAGCACTTTAAAGACATTGATAAGTGTATGCAACAAACAGTCATCCTCACACCCAAAAATGAAGAACTGTCATGGTAAAGGTTTTCTTACGGTCTCACTAGAGTAACATGCTGATGTTAGCAATGACCTTTGAATGCTCTTTTAAAACTCAACTGTAGGCCTATAGAATAACAATAAATTTTCAAATTGAGAGTTAAATAAATAATACTGTTCATTCTTTGTTGTTGATTGGATATTATATGTAACCTTGTCCTGTCAGTAATTTCCCTTGCAAAGTGAACATTTTGTTACCAACATAGCACACCATACCCTAAGTAAAATTTAACTGAATACCCTGTCAATAGGAGAAGATATCAAGCATTTTCCAAAGCTCACATAAAACTTGCCTTAGTTTTCTGAAATGGGATTTCTCTTACAATATATAGAAATATGTATGTCTAGTTTTGTGTTGAAGACACTTATTACAACACCATTAAGTTTCTGATTTCGCATGTAGTACATTTGTAACAGTTTACTTTTGATAGTCCTGGAGCAATGTTTGGTACACTTTACATTGCAGCTTTGAGGATTTGGTCTACACCCTCAATTACGACCGATAACCTGTTTACAGTAGATTTAATATTTTAAAATACCGATAATTTCAGATATCAGTTACATATACTGGGCAGTATTGACTTGTTCAGTGGGGTCCATTCTGGAGCTAGTATATTCACTTTCACTGCCTACAGAAATGCCGAAATTCGGCCTGTTTACATTATTAAAGCAAAATGTTACACCCTAGTAGCAAGCTGTATTCCCAAATAAATTTTATGAACTTTTTCGTCAAATCCGACGGGTGGTATCCCAATCTTCAATTGACCCGTTACGGCATAATTGGAGAAATTTACTTCGTAGTTATAATCATATTTACTAACCAGGATGGTGTCATGAACTAAAGAAAATTTTCCGCAAATCAAGCAGTTTTTCAAATTTAATATAGAACTTTATTAGGAATAAACAAAACGATCACATTACGTTTACTTTTATGTTGCATTTAAAGACGCTCCACAAAACACTTACTGAAGCAACGTTATGTTTATAATTTTAACTGCAATATTCACTTCACACACGTTTAAGCACATATTTAATAATCCACTTTCACTTCATACACTGTTCATAGTAGTTTCGAAAATTACGGCTACATTTCCAGGGCACAGATTTCATGTAATAGCATATTAATACACAGGACATTTAGTTATGTGTGTTTATTGCACGATTCGGACGATAATTTTTGCCATTACACAGCAATCGCAATTTGAATCACACCAGATATACTATATACTGATAGATCGTTATTAGTACTGAGTAGAAATAACCATAACTGTCGGGTACTGGTATTTCTACGTAATATCAATAACTGTCCGTTCTCAGTAGTCAGTAGTGGCTACTGAGTACTGACTACTCAGTACTGATAACGATAACTGTAGAGTATCGCTACCTAGTAGAATTCACGGAATACTCATAACGATAACTGCCCGATAACTGCTCAGTAGCGCTACCTAGTATCAGTATGACTGTATGAGTAAGCTGTAGCAACGCCATCTGGAAGTGCTCAGTAGCGCTACCTAGTAGCAGTATGAGTAAGCTGTATCTACTCCATCTGGAAGTTAGTGGAAAAATACCGTGCAGTTATTTATAACCGTTAAAATTAACTGATAGAAAAGAATAACGATACCCATTATAACTGATATCGGAGAATAACCGTTTTGCCCAGCTCTACTTTGTGGCACTAACACCTACACACATGTCGAATAAACGCGGATTTCTCTGTGTCTGAATGCCCTGTCTGTCACCCATGGAATGCGTGATATGTTACTATAAAATTATTTAGACACACATCCTATTTTTTTAAGAATCTATTTTTGACTTCCAAAATATCTATCATCTTTTCAAGTTTTATTTTTGAGTCTTCCCCTTCGAAAAAAGAAGAAAATACGTAATTCTTTCCTTTCATTATTTTTTATTTCATCAAAAAGGAAACTTTTGTATCAGAGTGGAGAAAGTTTGTTATTATCTTTGAGACGATATAAACGACCTATATATCGAAATGTTTCATACAAATTTCTTTTAAGGGTAGGGGGTATTAAAAATTCCTTAAGATTTAAAATAGAAATCTAAATGAAATTTTAATTTCTTAAAGTTTACTGTTAATATTGTCATTTGGGATTCACCCCAGAAGGATTTATTGTCATCACTGGCTGTGTTAGAGTAGCAATTCTTTTTAAATACATGTACTTGATTTGACAAATTATTTGGGTTCGAGATTTGGAGTATTCGATTCGGGTTCGGAATTCGGCACATATTTTATTTAAGATTCGGTATTCGGATTCGATTAGGTAAAATTGGGGTTCTACCCAATCCTAATAATAAGGAAAGTTTACAACTCACTGCAAAGACGTAACAATGAGTTGCTCCAGGCACATAAAAAAAGACAGGCACATACAACACTTTAAGCTATCGGCCGTGGCCTCCTTCAGAACATAAAATATTCACACAGGCACACAACACAGTCACACAACTGTCGTCTCTGGCTGCTGCACTCTGAATCAAGCTCTATGGTGTGGAAATATGGGAGGGGTGAGGAGGGGAGGAACAGGAATGTTGCATCACGGTAGTAGGATGGATACAGCATGGCCCTCAGAGCATGTATATATTAGATGGTTGGTATGAGACGCAGTTTAGGAATGGATTGGGGGAGACGGGTGAGGGGAGGAAAGCAAAACAAAAATAACGAAACAAAAAATGCATGTGTGTAGGTGTAGGATAGATAGTAACTGTTGGGTGTAGAAAAAAAAATGGGGAGTTGAGGTCTGGATAATATCAGAATCAGAGAATGTACTGTAAGGATAACTCCCATCTGTGCAGTGCAGAAAAGGTGGTGGTGGGTGGGAGGATCCAGATGGCCAAAGATGTGAATTAGCCATTGATCTGGACTCAGGGACAGGAAACCTTTCAAAACCTCAACTCCTCCTCCTCCCATCTACTTCACCTGGTCTCCCTCAACCCAACATTCCACATTCCTGGATGTCAACATCCACCCCACTGAAGGCTCCATCCACTCTTCTGTCCATATTAAATCTACTAACTGCAAACAGTACCTACACTTTGACAGTTGCCAGCCCTTCTATATCAAAATTCCAATCTTACAGCCTGGCCAGCCATGGACGGTGAATCTGCAGTGACAAGAACTCCCTTTTTCAATATATTGAAAGTCTCTCAAAGGCCTTCACAAACAGGAACTACCCCACAGGCCTAGTACACAAACGGATCTCCTGTGCTATATCCCCACACTTTCCTAATCTTCTCTCTACCACCAATAAGCATCCACAAAAGGGCACTCCCCTTATCACCCAATACTACCCTGAACTTAACTAAAATGCATCCATTGGCAAATTTTTCATTTTCTACCCTCATGTCCAGAAATAATATGCGACATACACCTTCCACCTGGTGTACCATATGCGGTGTCGCACCAACTTGTATTAAAATAGTGGTGTGGACACAGTTCCATTCTTGCGAAGCCAGAATGACATGTTGCATGAGGAGGTCTTTATAATATGCAGCTGTTACTGGCACCTAGGAGGCCCATGAAATGTCATTTTTCCAAAGTAAAATGGACCAAGAATGAAGCAGCTTGTGAAACCGTCACATACAGTTACATAAGCTGAGTGCAGTAGATTTCCTGCACAACTTGTGGGGGAGTAGAATCCCCTATATGATAGTTCTGTGCACTCACGGCGTTGTGCAGAATAAAATGTGCTTCATCTGTTAAAAGAATATTCCGTGGCCACATGCTATCCATTTCCATATGTGCAAAATACAAAGGGCAAAGTCATGGTGTTGTAGCCTGTCCAGGGGCTGCATTTGGTGCAGGTTATTTAACAGGAAGAAATAAAGAAATCCTGGTTGCTGGTGACTTTAATACAGATTTTCTTATGCAGTCTTCCAGTAAAAATTTATTGCAGTCAGTAACTTTGTCTTTCAATCTAACACACACTGTAAACTTTCCAACTAGGGTAACTAAAACCTCTAGGACAGCAATTGATAATATTTTTATAGACAAATCAAAGGAACAAAATCATATCATAAAACCAATAATAAATGGCCTGTCAGATCATGATATGCAGCTCCTTGTTTTAGGTATAGATTCTAAACAGATTATGAAGACTGCAAAATGTACATACAGGAGAGTAGTGAACCCACCAAAAATTGAAAATTTTAGAAAACTCCTCAAAGACATGAACTGGAGAGATGTATATAGTGCTAATGGCATGAATGAAAAATATAATGTATTCATTAATAATATTAGTATCATGTTTGAAAACTGTTTTCCTCTAAAAGTAACGCGAATTAAACAGAAGTCTATAATAAAACCTTGGATTACACAAGGAATAAAGATTTCATGTAAGACAAAAAGGAGTATGTATCTATCAGCCAAGAGTAGTTGCAATGATGATGATTTAACTAAATATAAGGAATACTGTAAAATATTAAAAAAAGTTATTCAGGTATCTAAACAAATGCACTATGAAAAGAAGATAGCAACACCAGGAAACCAAATAAATACAATATGGGATATAGTGAAAGAAGAGACTGGTAGAACCAGAAAGGAACAAGAGCAGGTACGGTTAAGAGTAGCTGAGACATTAGTAACTGATGGGCATAGTGTGGCAAATCTATTTAACAAGTACTTTATATCCGTTACTGATAGTATGGGATTGTCTGGGTCAGTAAATAATGCGCTTGAATATTTGAAACTAGCATTTACAAATAACTTCACACACATGAATATGTCAGTCACTTCACCACAAGAAATATCTTCCATAATAAAATCTTTAAAAACAAAGAATTCCAGTGGATACGATGAAATATCAACAAAGTTAATTAAAGCGTGTTCTTGTGAACTTAGCACAATCTTAAGTTATTTGTGTAACCAGTCTGTTATAACGGGAACATTTCCTGATTGGCTAAAATATGCAGATATTAAACCTCTCTTCAAGAAGGGGGATAAAGAGATACCATCAAACTACAGACCCATTTCACTTTTGCCAGCATTCTCAAAAATTATAGAAAAGGTAATGTACAAGCGGCTTCTCAACCACTTAACCACAAATGGCATATTGTCTAGAACACAGTTTGGATTTCTGAAAGGTTCCGATATTGAGAAGGCTATTTACACTTTCAGTGAGAATGTACTTAATTCATTAGATAATAAATTGCAAGCGGCAGGTATTTTCTGTGATTTGTCAAAGGCATTTGATTGTGTGAACCATAACATCCTTTTAAGTAAATTAGAATTCTATGGGGTCACGGGAAATGCTGCAAAATGGTTCAAGTCGTACCTCACTAACAGGAAACAAAGGGTGTCAGTGCAAGTGACTAGTGAATTAGGCCAACAGTCATCATCGGGTTGGGAAGAAATTACATGTGGTGTCCCACAAGGATCCATCTTAGGGCCATTGCTTTTTCTTGTGTACATTAATGATCTCTCATCAGTTACACTACCAGAAGCAGAGTTCGTTTTGTTTGCAGATGATACAAGTATTGCAATAAAGAGTACGTCAAGTATAGTGATAGAAAAGTCTGCTAATGATATTTTCATGAACATTAATAAATGGTTTAAAGCCAACTCATTGTCATTAAACTTTGAAAAGACGCACTACATGCAGTTCAGAACATGTAAGAGATTTCCTGACAGCATATGCATTAAATATGAAGAAGAGCAGATAGAAGAGGTTGACAGAATTAAATTCCTGGGATTACAGCTTGATAATAAATTTAGTTGGGAGGAGCACACCACAGAACTGCAGAAACGACTCAACAAATCTGTATTTTCAATACGAGTGTTATCAGACATAGGAGACATAAAAATAACAAAGCTTGCATACTTTGCTTACTTTCATTCCTTAATGTCATATGGTATAATATTTTGGGGTAACTCTTCAAGTCAGTCAAAAGTCTTCAGAGTCCAAAAACGTGTAATACGTATTATTTGTGGAGTAAATTCACGGATGTCTTGTAGAAGCCTCTTCAAAGAACTGGGTATATTAACTACTGCCTCTCAGTATATTTATTCCTTAATGAAATTTGTCATAAATAATATATCCCTTTTCCCAACAAACAGCTCAGTTCATACATACAATACTAGAAATAAAAATGATCTACACAAGGATTTAAAAGCACTTACTTTAGTTCAAAAAGGGGTCCACTACTCAGGAACACACATTTTCAATAATTTACCATCAAGTATAAAAAATTTAGCTACAAATAAAGATCAGTTTAAGAGGAACCTAAAAGACTTTCTAGTGGCCAACTCCTTCTACTCCATTAGTGAATTTCTAAATTGTACCAAATGATGCATGCACTCATACTATATTAGTATTATTATATTATCACAAAAAAAAAACCTTAAAAAATTATGTATCTGTATTTATATTGTAAGTGTATGTATTTATATTATTAGTATTATTTGTTATTCAACTTGTAAATTTTGTTTCTTGACATGTTCCACATCCACGAGGATCCCCTCAATTTGGATCTACGGAACAAATAAATAATCTAATCTAATCTAATCTAATCTGCACATTATGAATCTTGTAGGATTAAAAGTGTAAAATGCGCCACAAAGTCTTTTGAACTGTTGACCAGGGAAGAGAGAACTACTGTGTCACTGATCGAGACCTAGCAGCAGAATCTGAGGCATGTGCTGCACGGATGGCTATAGCTACAGCAACTTCATTAACAACCACCATGGAAATGGGATGCATTGCTCTTCCTGTTGCACCACCTAATTCACCTGTTTCTTCAGTCCATTTAATGACATGAAGTCTCTTAACAGCTGTTGCTATTGGCTATATTCTCTGAATGCAGCACTTTTGTTGCTCTTGTTCTGATAAATCAAATTTATCAGCAGTGCATATGGTCTTTCTTCCCAACAGCCACTGCAGTTCATATGGAAAAGTTCAACATTCTTAACACTTTACATGAATAGCACTTCACAAATACACCAAGAAGCATCACAAAACAACCAACAACATACTGATGTCAAAACAAGAAATAATTTCACAGACTGAATGCTTACAGTGCCATACTTTCACCCTGTGGCAGAAAGTGGAGCTCTAATTTTTTTCATGAGAGTGCACCAATTACTGAATATACCTGTGAAGTTTCAGTGTCATGCAATGTATGCAGCCCACACTGCAGCATTTAGAACACTGTCAGTTTAATTATAGCCACCTGGTAGAATGCTACAACCCTTAAGGAAAATTCCTACCGAATAAATTAAGAAGTTATTGAAACTAAATGATAGTATTTGGAATCCATTAAGTTAGGACCAAAATTTGTACTTTGCTCCAAAAGAAGAGGACTTATCCATTTTGTGTAATGATAACAAGCCTACAGATTTACTCATTGAGGTTACAGGAAAATTGACATTTTATGGCAGATGTAAGGGTTATGGAACAGATAATATGAACAGATAATAAGAACTAATGTGACCAGTGATAATATAATGCCAGCTTTAAATGCACAAATTAAAGGTTATATAATTAAAAAGAAAAGGAAAATCTATGAGATTATCTAACAATGGAAAGACAAGGTTGGAATTCAACAGTATAATGTGTATAGCTTGCAACTCACTGCAAAGATGATCATCGAGCTGCAACAGACACATAAAAAAAAAGGACACTCGATCACACACAAATTGGCTTTTGACTACAGCCTTCATCAGAAAAAGACACAAGCCCTCATTCTTAGTATCACTCAGGCACACTTCACAGACACACAACAGAAGATGGTTATATATGGATGAGTTGTGCCTTTGATTGTATGAATGAGAGGGTGTTCTATACTGATGAAGACTGTGACCAAAAGCTATAACATGTATGTGTGAGTGCATCTTTTATGTCCCTGTCTGCAGGTTAATGAACTTCTTTGTGATGAGTAGCAAGCTATCCTCATTTTATTGTTGTTGTAGTTAATCTGCATTACAATAAATAAATTTTCTTAGAAACTTCCTGGCAGATTAAAACTGTGTGCTGTAACTGAGATTCAAATCTGGGACTTTTGCTTTTTCTGGACAAGTTGTAACATCATAAAATATTTTTCTGGTTTGTTACGGAGTTCTTGAACAGTTTCATTTCAATTTATTACAAAACTATGTTATATCATGATTATTTCTGACATTTCCATTGACTTATAAATGTATGTAATTTTTGTGAAATTTCAATGTATTTGTTTGATATATGTTCTACATTTTTCTGCACTGAAGCAAAAGAAAAATTGGCATGAAACTGAGCATGACAGCAGAAATCACATTTAAAAGCAAAGGAGTTTGAAGAGTATTGATCAGAAAAGAATATTAAAACTATTGTGAGGTGAAAGATGAATATCTGCAAAATGTGTTGTTGGTTCCTACGAGTATTCACAGTTAGTTGCTTGTGAGAGTTCGATCTGTGAGCTTGGATGGAAGTTAATGGAAGTTAGGTTGGTAATACCGATAACTGGGTAAGTTTGCAGCAATTTTTTGGAAGTAGAAATACTGGTACTTTGAAATTGTAATTTGGTTTTCCAAAAGGATATTTGCAATCTTTGCTGTATAACAGCAAAGGGTAACGCAGTTTATGAGTGTGATTTTTTTGTTTATGTGTGTGTGTGTGTGTGTGTGTGTATGTGTGTGTGTGTCAGTCTTGAGCGGAGTTGACGTTACAATCTGCCCAGAGCAGTTTATTAGTATTGAAATGAATCCTGTGGAAGTTCATTTGGATCACGTATGAGACGTGAATCCTTTTGCAGGATTTTGACTGGATCTGAAGTTGTTACTAAAAGTGTTCCAAGAGTTACTTTAAATAAGAATAAACCAGCTTATTAGCCGACAACCAACCAAAGCTGTGACTGTGATGGATAAAACACACCAATATGGTTTGAAACCAACAAATCTATTTGGAGATCTCTCAAGTAACCGAAAATCAGCTAAGAGTGACTTAGGTTGGTGGGTAAACTTAGTTTAATTTTGTAGAGTCGAGTATAAGTCAACACCTGAAGTAGGCTCAAAGCTGTCTTCGAGATTTTGTAAAGTTAAATATGGAGCTGTAAGTGCTGGTGACTAAGTAGGGTTTATTTTTTATTCACTTAAAAAGATAGAGAGGATCGGACGATAGGAGTCACTCGAATGCTAACATCTGTAACTGAAATAAATATCTTCTAATAAAATGAAATAGTAAGCCTGGAGGCAGAAAATAAAAATAAATTGTATTATTTTTTTCTTATTTCAGTAGATTGCAAGTTATTCAAAGAGATAAAAAATTGAATAAAATATTGATCTGTAGGAAGTCATCAAAACGGATCCTAAAGAAATAATATCTTTGGTAAACAGAGATAAATATCAGAAAAAACTGTTTCTTTTAGAAATAGAAGGCACTAAAGTTTGTTGATCTGTGAAGATAAGGGTTTTAACATCAAAGAAAGTATTTAAAGAAGAGATTGTACGTATCGGGTTAACAGAAAGACTATATTTTATTCACAAATTATCAGTTGAGAGCAGTGATCTCTATTACAAACTGGACGTGTAACTACGTTGTCTAAGCAATTGAAGCATGCCGACACATTCATATGTTTTGCACACAATTTCACATTGCCCGCCATATTGTAATTTGGTAAACAAATTTCCATCAGTTATTACATGACAAATAATAGCTCCCTTACCTTTGCATTTGAAATTTATGTCAATGTGCAGTTGCAATAGACTGATATGGGAGCAGAATCGAGACATATTTTCTTTTCGTTTTCTTGTAATGTTTTATAGCAGCCATATTTGAATTTGGTAAGAAACGAAATATGAATATCTATGGCTGGCACGATCAGACAGCTGAAGTTCAACATCCTGGTAGTATAGAGATCACTGGTTGAGAGTGATACAATGGAAACTTTGTTTCCGGAAAAGTAATACCTGTGAAATTTAAATGTTACGTGAAAATAAACTTAATATACTTCAGAAGTAAGAAGCCTAAATTACATTTTCCAAATACATCATTGAAAGAAGTTTATTAAGTCATGGAAAGAATTACAAAACAATCTTAAAGTAGAAAAGGAATTGATTTTTATATCTTTTATTGGAAGCCAATGGTTTATATAGTATTCGGTTCATTAGTAAAAACTAAGGTTGTATCATTCCTCTTATTAATGAATGTCAGATTAATAAATGTATAACAGTCTTGTATGATGACTAACACTAATGAAGAAATTAATTTTTATTAATATTGTAGCATATTAAGTAGGTGGATGTTAACTTTGAGTGGGTAACAATGTTAGTTTACGTGACCATAAATTTTAGTTGAGTGACCACACGTTTTTATTTAATATATTGACTACATATCTCTCTAAGGCTGGTTTTGTGTTCACAACATTCATCCTGGGTGGTATCGGATGCTTTCAGAACCTTTGATTTTTTGGGATAAAAACAAGTCATATGCATAATATTTACAGCATCAGTACCATAATATTGTAACATAGTCATTAATTCTAACTTAACAGGCAACCATAGGGCTAACTAATAACTTTTAATGTTAAGGGCATGACTAACATCAAGATTTCACTGTTAAAAACTTGGCGAATCTTTCTAACAGATTTATGAAGCATTACAAAGTGCTCTACTGTTTGATCTATCCCGCCACGCTTCATAGCCCATCCTCACAGCTTTACTTCCAGCAGTACCTCGCCGCTTACTTTCTAAATTTCGCAGAAGTTCTGTGAACCTTGCGGGATTAGCACTCCTCGAAGAAAGGATATGGTGGAGACATCGCTTAGCCATAGCCTTAGGGATGTTTCTAAAATATTTTCAGTCTGCAGTGGAGTGTGTGCTGATATAAAACTTCCTGTTTGATTAAAATGTTGTGCCACAACCAGTAGAGTGCGTGTCTGCAAAAGGCAAAATTTCCCGGTTTGAATCCTGGGTCCAGCACATAGTTTTAATCTGCCAGGAAGTTTCATATCATGCACACTCCACTACAGAGTGAAAATATCATTCTGGGAACTTTCTCAGATTTGTCAAGTTCCCTGACCTCCTGTACGATAATTCTTACAGTTGTCTTATATTAAAATGTAAACTTTCACAGCCAAAAAGGTCAAAATTACTAAAATTTTCTGGACTATTATGCCATGGTCTTATGGATTTATTACTCAAACCCAAAGTTTCTTCCCCAACTGCAGAGGACATTTTCAAGGGGGATTGTGGCACTTTTGTATGTCCATCCTGGCTTGCTAATGACTGCTACCAAACTCCATTTACGAGGGGAATGGCTGTTTGGGCCATACAGTTTATCAGAAGCCAACATACACAGACTGTTATCTGCACCAGGATTCAAACCACCACCACCCACAGCATTATAAAGACATTGGAGGACACAGAAAGGGATATCTGCGAACCGGAATTACTTGACGTGGAATTGAAACACCTGAGTAATGCTTTATATAAGAATAGTTATTTGTCTGCAGAGATAAGGAGAGCATTGAGATCAACATGTAGAATTACCAAAGATTAAAAGGTTCTTGTGAAATCTAAAGTCTTCCTGACTTTTATTAATGAGGTCACTGACCGCATCAGTAAAATTTTGACGAAACGGAATGTTGCCGTTATTTACAAACCTACTCAGAAGGTACAGGGTCACCTGAAATTGGTGAAGGATGCTCGTAAACCGCTGGAAAAAGCAGGAATTTGTAGGATTCCGTGTAGCTGTGGAAACGTATACTTGGGGTACCACAAAAAGAACAGTCAGAAGTGGAGAGATTGAGAGATCAGCTATTGATGAACATGTTTTTCAACCAGGGAACCACCTTATTCAATTTGATGACTCAGGTTTTAGCAGCCACAAATGGATACTATGAAAGACTGTACAGAGAGGCTATAGAAATTGTAAAACACCCCAATAATCTCAATAGGATGGAATATGGATTCCCGGGTTGAAGAAGAAATGTAACAGTCTTCCACCATTGGACGATATGACAATGGACAACAGCAATTGGCAACAATGAATTGTGCGCGCATATCCAAAACATTTGACGTCACACCTCTGTGCGCGAACCCTCGTATATGGAGTTTGGCTGCAGTCAGTAGCAAGCCAGGGTGTCAATTGGACATAAAAAGTGCCACGATCCCCCTTAAAAATGTTCTCTGCGGTTGGGGATGAAACATTGGGTTTGAGTAATAAATCCATAGACCACAGCATAATAGCCCAGAAAATTTTAATAATATTAATTCTGACACAGATGCCTCACAGATGCCTAGTAACTGATCAGGGTGGGAAAACTTCTCATCACTTGCCACCACTAGAAGTCCAGACCAACCTGCAACCCCTTATTCCCTCTTTGTGATAAGCAGGACATAACACAGAGATTATTTATAATTGTTTATATATGATTTGTGATTTATATCTGGTATCATACATATTATATATATTGAAGTGTCAGTGTTAACATGCCTGCATTTTCATTTCCCAATGAATCTCCATTGTGGCCATGAATGGAAAAAGAAGCTTGACACATTTGTGAGGTAGGAGAGGAAGGAAAATTAAGGGACCTAAGGGAAAATGTTACCCACAACCTAGGCCATGAGATGAATAATCTTTACCTTCTGTCCCCTTTCTCTTCCTTCCTCTCCTTCCTGGCGTCAATGTTTATTTTCATCTACATTTGTGTCTTTTTGTGTGATTATCAGTGGTGCCAAGCTAAGTACTGCCCAACTGATCTTTCTCATATGAACAATATTTTTATTTCTCAGTGGAGAATTTTCATAACATTAGTTGAAGCTTGATACATTTCATGTTGTGCCTTACAGCTAAATGAGTTTTGCCCCCTTTAAAAATTTAACATGCTACATATGATCAAATTAATGTCAGAATATCAGGAGGAGAAAAAAGCAAACCTCCGGTGAGATTGTACTACTTTTATTTACAATTAATCTGTACATGTAAATAAACAAAATATACACATAAAGCAATGCCCATGTTGCACACAATGAATATAATATTTGAAGCACAAAAATATTCCATAATTTCAGTCTTGTTGCTCTTTAAATAACAGGAACATTTTATTTACATTTTCTAAACAACAGTGAAACTTTACAGGTTTCCTCTATATTTGAAATGGAAATAAAAATATATAATCTTGAAGCATGCAGGAAACAATCTAGTTCAACTCACTGAAGTGAATCATAGATTAGTGACTTCTATATTTCTGGGTAGAAACACAAAATTATTAGCAAAATAAAATTAAAAAAGAGTAAAATTAAAATAAGAAAATATTGGTTTGTGTGCAGAATTACCTAACCAGCACAAAAAGTATTAAATTGCAGACCATGATGCTGTAATGTTACACTAAAAAGACAAAGAGTTTTATCAAAATGATGCAATTACTTTTCATTTTTATTCCATATGCCTCATAACAGTAGAGAGAAGTAATAGTGGGCAAAATACACCACCAGTTATAATAATAGTTATGACAGTAACACACTGTAAACAAAGATTAACTACAATGTAGGAGTGAACATGGGACTAGATGTTCAGACAACAAGAATCAAAAGGTGGAGTGTAGGTCAGGAATGAGAAAAAATATGCAGTGCTCAAATAGAAAGAAAATAAATATTAAGTTTCCATTGTGACCTTATAGAATGGAGAAAACAATAATAGTATTAAAACCTTAAGAAATACTGAATAGTTCTACAAGGTAATAATAGTAATACAAGAGCAAATACAGCTAATTAAAATCTGAAATGAGACAAAGTGTCGAAAACAGTGACTTTTGCTAGATCATAATATGTATTTTACTGATAGGAACAGATACACAGCATAGCCTCAATATTGTTCTAAGCCCTTCAATAAAATCACATGGTTTAGCTTACAGATAAATTTGTATAGTTACAGTTATTTCTTATATGAAACCTTCATGGTGTAAATTCTTATTGATAAACTTGAGACAGTTTAACTGTGATCTTAAACAAAAAGGGAAACTTAAATAAATAATTAGTTGATTAATACAGGAGAAAAACAACGAAAGAGAAGGGAGAGTATGGAAAGTCCAGGTTAGAATTAACAATATAGTCATAAGGGCAGTTTACAACTCACTGCAAAAAACACGACTACAAGCTGTGAAAGGCACCTGAAAAAGACAGATACAACACTTCAGCTATCGTCCATGGCCTTCTTCAGAAAATAGAACATTCATGCCATCACACAGACACACAACAGTCACACAACTGTCATCTCTGGCTACTACTACAGTGATGCAACATTCGTGTTCCTCCCCTGCTCTCCCCTCCCATATTTCCACAGCACAGAGTGTGATTTGGAGCGCGGCAGCCAGAGATGAGTTGTGTGACTGTGTTGTGTGCCTGTGTGATTGCGTGAATGTTATATTTTCTGGAGAAGGCCATAGCGATATCTGAAATGTTGTATGTGTGTGTTCCTTTTATGTGCCTGCCTCAGTTCATTGTCACGTCTTTGCAGAGAGTTGTAAACTGTCATTATTGCTAAAAGGGAGCGAGGGTGAGGGAGAGAGAGAGAGGGTGAGGGAGAGAGGGTGGGAGAGGGAGAGAGGGAGAGGGAGAGGGGGAGGAGGAGGGAGAGAGGGTGGGGGAGGGGGAGGGAGAGAGGGTGGGGGAGGGGGAGGGAGAGAGGGTGGGTGGGCGAGGGAAAGAGAGTGGGAGAGAGGGGCGAGATAGGGGTAGAGAGGAAGGGAGGAGAGAGTAAACAAATCCACCTCTCTATTCCCTTTCTCCTCCTTCCTCTCTCCTGCCTAAAAGAAGGATTGATTCCAAAAGCTAGCTACGTGTATTTTCGTTCTTTTTGTGTTACTGTTGGGAGGTACTGAGGTGAGGTAAATAAATAAATTGGTTCAGTCATAAGAACTGTGACAAAATATTTAGTTAAACATGCTCAAAAATTGTGTGTGTGTGTAAAAACCACAGTTACTGGGGTTAATGACATCTCAAACAATTAATCTGACAGGCACACTGTTTCTGTGTGCGAATAAGAATTAAAGTAGCACATGTTGTGCCACAGTGAACTAAATTCATGTACTTTTTACTACCTTACGGTTTAAATAATAATAATCATAATAATAAACCAGCAGCAAACAAATTTGAAGTTGTATAAGGCACTAGTAATGTATGAAACAAATCTGCACCTAAGAGGTAAAAGGGCATAACACAGTTTCCATAATCTCACTTTGAACCATGTTTGTGATGAACACACACTGCATCATATACAGAAGAAATGCGGCAGTCCTAGTTCAAATGGTGCCTGATTTAGAGAGAGATAAATGTACATACACTCTTTCAACACAGTCTGAATCAGACATGGGCTTGCATATTGCAATATTGTCCTCCTACCACAAATGAAGTAGTGTGGGGGTATTTAAAGAACAGTTTTATGTTACAACTGCAAAAATTGGACTAATACACTTCTCAGTTTTGGAAAATGAAGTCGCCATTTTTCAACTGGAAAGGTATATGATAAGACCATTGCCGGCTGAATCCTAGAATTGTCGCTGATGGCCTTGGACCTTCTATGCTTTACATAACTGTAGGGGACCAATTTGACTTGCTGCATCCAATGACAAGCAGCGACAATTACAAGCTGTCACAGGACACTCCAGATGCTCCCTGGAACAAGATAAACAGAAAAAATGTCATTAAACAAAACTTATGAAAATACACAAATATAACTATGAGGTAAAACTTTCATAAGGAGGATAGTATTCAAATACTGCTGAGAGACTATCCAACACAAACCCAGCTGTTGATTATGGCAGATTTCGATCAGCCCTAGAAAAATATCATAAATAACACAAATGAAAGGCAGAGGAAACAACATTAAAGGGCTGATCAGAGCTGGATGGTTGCATGTCAGATATTTGTTGGCTTCTATATAATGCAGCAATTGCAATTTATGGCTTTAACACTGGTCCAGAAAGTTTAACTTTTTACAAAACTGAAAGTAGCCATGCTTTAAAAATTTAAGTGCGCTGAACATGAATATCATACTTAAAATTACCCCCTAACCCGTCGTTACAAGTAAATAAGGTGTTCACATTTTACAGTTACACTTAAGGTGAAAAGTTTCAAATATTTGGGAAGTGTGATCACAGAAAATAGAAAGATTATGGAGGAAATTGGAAATAGAATACAACAAGCAAACAGCTTATACCAGAGTGTAAGGGGTATTGAACCAAGATGTCAAAAGAAATGTAAGCAGGTATTATATCCAATCTATCATGGACCCATACTAATATATGCAGTGGGAACAGTGGCCACAACAAAAAGAGAGGAGAGTAGAATACAAGCAGCAGAGATGAAATCCCTAAGAGGTACGACCATAAGAGATAGAAATGTAATAGTGTGAATATTCTGAAGCCATGGCTGATAGCTTAAGAGTTGTATGTGTGTGTCTTTTTTATGTGCCTGTCACAGCTCATCATTACTTCTTTGCAGTGAGTTGTAAACTGTCCTTATTATATTGTTGATTAGGGATTTACATATTTGAAAGTGTAAAGTCAAGCTCTTGGCCTCACAATCTCAGCATTGGTGACTCCTTGATGCCACAGTTTTTGTGCCTGTGTTTTCGGAGCATAAGAAAAAACTTGAATGTCATTTCAGCACAGAAGACATCATTACATTCTGCGAGACATTGTCAGATTGTTGGAAGACTTGAACATTACATACAAACCAGACAAGTGATGGTTCATTACCGATGGCTGAAAAACAAATCTGAAGAGTCAACCGACATATTGCTTCCTCCTACATACATCTCGTTAAGCAAACACACGAATAAAATTGGAAAGACTAGGGCCTACACATAGAGAGAAACACACATACACACAAAAGAGGAACGTAAGGAAGGGGGGGGGGGGAATAGGTAATGGATAAGTGATTTGAAGATGGGGGAGCGGGAGAGGTTAGCGTAGATTTAGGCCAGGAGGGTGGTGGAAGGGGAGGATATGTTGGAGAGCAAGTTCCCATCTCCGTAGCTTTGAGGGATTGATGTTTGGTGGTAGTATCCAAATGGCACAAGTGGTGTAACACGTTCCAAGGTCCATGGAATCATGCTGGAGAGCATGCTCTGCCATGGGATATTGGGTGTCCCCCTGGCGAATAGTCCATCTGTGACCATTCATCGCTCAGCCAATTTGTTGGTGGTCGTACCACCATAAAAGGCCACACAGTGTACATGTCAGTTGAAATTGAAGTACCATTTTTCAATATCAATTATACAACAAGGTTAATGAAATTTATATAGTTTGAGAGGGGTTTTATCATAAATCGGTACAAAACAAAAATCATGTGTTTACATAGTCATTAAGAATGGTTATAGGAAGTGGATGTTTTTGTATCTAAAAGGGGTATTCAATGACTATAAGCCGCAAAAGTTTCAGGTCTAGCATGACAGGTCACCTAGCTGTAGAATGGATGGTACTACTAATTTGGCCACGTTGCAGCAGTGGAAACGAAAATTTTATGTTGATGAAATATTGTGATTTCTTGAAGTCGCTATTTTGCATATTGCCACTAGTCTTCTGACAGCACATGCAATGCAGTGTTTAGCATCGCAGATCGCTGTGCTTGCGGTCCCAAATTCAAATCCTGCCATAGGCAAAAGAAAATTTAGTTATTTGTATTTACTATTTCTAGAATGTTCTACATGTTTCTTATGTTTGATGTACATGTAAGTTCCAGAAAAATTTTTCTATGTATAAATAGTGGAGCACTCCAAGCATGAGACAGTCTCTACTGCGTGTATGCTTGAGTTAGCAATAAACGTGTTCTAAGTGTAAAGTGTCGTGCTCTATTACCGACCAGCCTTCGAATTCCAGACCACCTGCAGTTTTCAAGGTGACACTTTCTGGTGGAGGCACCAGATATTCTGCAATACATCTGCATCATTATAGTTCTGATTAGGCAGTGTAAGAGCCATCGCTTACACGAACAACAACCGGAATACAAAGGGTATAATGACTATCTCTGTCCGAAGGTCCGTGTCATCAAAAGAACCATGGATGCTAAAAAAGCGGTAAGCCAGCTACACATCAGGCACCATCAGTGTTCTCAGGAGAGCCTGGGCAGAATCCAAATAAATGGCTGAAAGGATTTGACTGAGTCACGAAATATAATAGATGGAATCACATTATGTGCTTGGCAAACGTATATTTCTACCTGGACGGGATGGCACAGCAGTGGTTTAAAAATAATGAGGACAAGCTTGATAGTTGGGAAAAATTCCAGACAGAACATAAGATGTTTGGAGACCACCAGCAGCAAGTCTGTTTATCACAAGAGCAACTGAAAACATGGCCCAATGACTTGGTGAGTCAACACATTCGTATATACCGAGTGTTTTGGCCATATGTCACGTAGTTAACCTGGATATGATGGAGGCCGATAAAGTTTCACACCTGATGAACAGCATTGCAGAAGACATGTATCAAGCTCTTCTGTTAAGAGACGTTTCGACAACACAAGAGTTTATATCCAATAGTGCCAGAAAATTGAAGAGATAAAACAGAGAACGGTTGGATGAAAGAGGTATGACAGATTCCCAAATGTTGTCCCTATGGCCATTATGGAAGACCAGCATAACTTCGCTTCTCTCATACACAAATTGTGAGAGATGAATTACAACAGTTTATGGCAGCTGGGGCAGTTGGACCAAGCGAGCACCAGATTATGGCCATGGATGTCAATCCCATATGTCATGAGGGAGCCAACGCTGCTGAGGAAGAGGCTTTTGAAGCATTAGCACCTGTCAGCCATGCCAGTCACACCTGACATGAAGAATGGCCTTGCCATACTATGACCTTAGGCCACAACCACAAAAGGACAGCTTAGGAACCAACCGACGTGACCACAACCAAATCATTCAGCAATTGTGAAGCCTCACAGGAGGACAGGTATCTGGAGGATAGAAGACAACATGCCATTGTGTTTTCCACTGTGGTCTTCCTGGACATGTCGTACGATACTGTAGGGAGAGAGGACGAGTATTTGACAATTATTATGCCGCAAGACACCAATCATCGGAGCAGTCCTTTCAACAGCAGTCAACTGCAGATGATTACTGTCAACCTATGGTACAAAGCCAATCGCCTTATCCTGGACGGGGTCATTCTCCAACATGCCGCTGCCATTCGCCATCGCCTTACAGAGATACCAGTCGCTCACCTAGCCGCTGTGTTCAGAAAAACTAGGTGAGGTGACCATCTACAGAGGTGAGGCGGCTGCAGATGAAAATCCTCCATGGACAACAGTCGCTAAGATGTCGACGACACCAATGACAGCCAACCTGTCCAGGCACTAGTCGATTCAGGAGCTCTGTATTGGCGGATGACTACTGCTGTAAACTAAAGAAGATAATGTTCTGTGATACAAGAGCAACTGTGCTGAAGGTCCCATATGGAAAATACGTCCAGCGGGTCAGAACATGTGTCGCAAGATTGACTATCAACAGGATGCACACACTCCACTGCAGAGTGAAAATATTCTAGAAACATCCCCTAGGCTATGGCTAAGCCACGTCTCCACCATATCCTTTCTTCCAGGAATGCTACTCCGGCAAGGTTCCCAGAACTTCTGGAAGTAAAGTTGTGAGGATGGGCCATGAAGCGTGGCTGGATAGATCAGACAGTAGAGCACTTTGTAATGCATCATAAATCTGTTAGAAAGGTTCGTCACATTTGTAACAGTGAAATTACAATATGGCGGGCAATGTCAAACTGTGTGCAAAACATCTGAATGTGTTGGCACGCTTCAATTCCGTGCTTAGACACCATAGTTACACATCCAGTTTGTAATTTCTCAAACAATTTTCCATCAGTTATTACATGACAAATAATTGCTCCCTCACCTTTGCATTTGTAATTTATGTCAATTGCGGTTGCAATAGACTGATATGGGAGCAGATTTATCTCGTAGCAGAAGCAGATGACCACGAAGTTAAAACTTCTTTCAATGATGGATTTGAGAAATGTAATTTAGGCTTCTTTCTTCTGAAGTATATTACGTTTATTTTCATGTAACAGTTAAATTTCACAGGTATTACTTTTCCGGAAACAAAGATTCTATTGTATCATTCTCAACCAGTGATCTCTATACTACCAGGATGTTGAACTTCAGCTGTCTGATTGTGACAGCCATAGATGTTAATATTTTGTTTCTTACCAAATTCATATATGGCTGCTATAAAACATTACAAGAAAATGAAAAGAAAATACATCTCGATTCTACCAGATAAATCGGGAAAGTTCCTAATTTTTAATTACTTCAATTTGATTAGCTACTACTTCCAACTTCCCTTATTATATGGAAATGCAGGGTTCATGTAGGAACTAAGAATCATTGTTAAAAATTTTTGTTTTCATTTCTTTGTCAAAACAATTGGTTGAATTTTGATCACTAGCAATACTAGCTTTATTAAAAATACAACTGTTCACTTTGGCCCATGTTGGTGTTGTTTTGTTGGAAATACATACAGTGTTGATTTTTTGTACATGTGAGCTGGGGGCTCCAAGCTACATTATTTACTCAAACTGTTACTTGCACTCTGTAAAACACTGACGTAGCAGCGAATGTGAAAAGTCTGCCAACAACCAACTATTTTTGCTTGAACCATATATTTATTGAGACTGGAGTGACACAGATGACTTGCTGAAAATATCATCCTAACATTATTCTCTTATGGCTGATCTTTTATATTTTAAAACAGCAGGTCCATTACTACATATACATAATTTTTGAATAACAATCCAACGTATGTTGATTTTTATAAGCTAATAGAGAAATTTTAAATAGTGATTTTACATCTTGACATTGTCATATCTGTCCCTATGTAATTTTAGGTATTTACAAATATCACCCATCCTTACCTCACAGCCTAGTTTGTGAGTAATCTTTCCCTGCTGTCCCCTTTCTCTTCCCTCTTCTCCTAGATACCAAAGGAAAATATTTCTGAAAGATAGTGTCTACATTTATTTCCTTCTCCATTTGTGTCTTTTTTGTATGTGGCTATGATCAGTACCAAACTAAGATAAGTATTGGCCAGCCATTCTATCTCTTTTGAATAATATATTCACATCTAAGTGGAGATTAATCAAATTTACAAAATAAGTCAGGAAAACTAGAGCATTATGGCATTGCATTACAATTTATTCTTCTATACTACTAAATGTACTCATAGAACATCTTACAGACAGTATACCACTGACTGTCATTCTGAAATTACATATTAGTATGACATACAGATTGTGAGGTATAAGGTCAAAACCAATTTGGTTTATAAATAACCACTCCTTCATGAATGAAATTTCTATTTATTACTTCTTTAATACTAACTCTATTCACAAAATACTTTGCGGTCATTATTTGCATGTACCAATTTATGTACCTTAAAAATTACATCATTGTTTGAAACACGGTTCAGGAAAAACGACATGAAAAACAAAAATTAAATAGATAAATAAAGCATATAAATCTGCCACAACACATTTACATTGTAATTTATTATGTATCTACTTCCAACTCCATTCACAACACATTTTGCAGATAGTTTCCCAATACATACCACTCTACAAATCTGGAAACACATATTATTCTAGGACATATTGTTCGGGAGATATGACATCATAAAGACTGAGTTGCATGAAAATGAAACTGAAATGGATAGATAGTAGGGCAGAATGCAATGGACAGAGGAGGAAGGAGGAGTTGGACTAACACAAGGAAGGAGGGAATATACACCCATGCAACACTCAGAACTACTGACATTAACCAATAAAAATGCAGTGCACATGGAAAAACATTATCTGTAAATAACAGAATAGGCAAACACTTACTTGAAGTGATCCATACAAGGAGCACAGCAAGCTCAACTAAAAACAGCATTCACTTCTTTGAATGATACATTCTTGATCCAGCAGAAGTAACCATAATCACACACACACACACACACACACACACACACACACTAAGATCCAAATGTACACTCCCATGGCCATAGAAATACTTAATAGCACAATTTAATAGTTGCAGGGTCGGTTACCTAAAATGAAATAAAGTCATTTCTCATACACTATGGCCAACGAGAAAGACAGGCTGCAGTATGTATGTCACGTGACGTGATCAAGTTAGGATCACTAGCTGACTGGCTGGCTGCTGAAGCACCCTGATCATGTGAGGTGATGTACACATTGTGGCCTGTTTTGTCATTGGCCTCCTCATACATCAACTAAACTTCAACCATTTCAAAGAATGGTGAGAATGATTTGAAAGAAATCTGGCTAAAAGAGCCTCCTGGCACTTATGACATTCCAGCTGCTGTTGCAAGTATTGTTGATTAATGATCTACATGGACACGGACTAATGCTAACACAACTTAGCATTAGGTTTCATCAATATCATTGCCATTTATGCTGTAATTCAAATTAGTTGTTCTGTAAGTCAAAGGATATATTTCAAGGTTATAGTTCTATACAAAAGGTCTCAAGTAGAGTACACAGTCCAAATAAGCCAATCACAAGAATAATATATGTATAACAGCAAATAGTCATACGAAGTAAGAAGTCAGTGCACAATACCGTGAGCAAACAAAAACCATGACGGGCTACTAGCAGTCACATAAACAGTCAGCAGTAGTGAAGCCTGTTGTTAGTAGCATACATCTGTCCAACAGTGTCACAACAATGTCTTTTTCTAATGGCCGAGAACCCAAGCCTTGGGTTAGCAGGGACAAGAAAAGTAAATGAATCATGACTGTAAGCGGTTGATGGCAGTGTCTCAATGATTTTCAGTTTCCACAGAAGAGGATGGTAAGTTAGTGGGTTACCACCCATTACTTTCAGCATTAGGATCACCGATCTTTTATTTCCTGTCAAGGTTGTAGTCTTATAGTATAGCCTAATTCACAATTTCATTTGGATACTTATATATTTATTTTTAAGCTTTTTGTGTTGGTGTGATTCCATTAAAAGCTTCTAACAACAAAAACATGTCACCCCAAAGCCTTCATTTTTAAATCATCTATGACACACATTACTCCCTACATACTTATATACTTAAATATGGTTCAACCCCCCCCCCCCCAACCTTCTTTCAATAATGGAGGCTGTAAAGACAGACAGACAGGCTCAAAAAATAGAAAATCACATTCATACAACTTAAATTTTCAGTCATGACCTTCATCAGAAAAATAAACACATACATTCACATTATCGCTCAGACAACTATACACACATATCCATCATGTCCAGCTGTCCCAGCACCACAAGCATTTTGACAGTGAGTGAGGAGGGGGAAGGATGTCAAGTTAAGTTGGGGATTGAAAGTTCTGTGTTGCATAATGGATTGTAAAGGCTCTGATAGGCAGGAATGTGAGATGCAGCATTGAATACAGTGAAGGGAAGGTGCGGGAGAGGATAAAAGGAAGGTGTAGACGAGTGTGGGGAGGGATTTGAAATGATAAAAATAAAAAAAGTAAATAAGGGGATATTGTAAGGGGCGTCACACAGAATGATGTAAATTTGAGGGATATAGGATAAACTATGGGGAAGAGGGGGGCAGTGGTGTCCACAGGAGGGGGGGTCATGACACAAATTGTGTCATTGAAATTTCTGAGGGGGGGGGGGGGGTGAAAAATTAGTACTTTTGGCCAGCCTGGAGGGGAGGGAGGGCTTTATAAAACAATTTACAAAACGTGAAATAAAAGATAATTCATTTTAATATTAAATGGCAAAACAGGACCTAATATCTCAGGTGTGAGATGGTGGTGGTGGGGGGGGGGAAGATTATGGTTTGGGGAGGAGGGAGTCATTTGCCAATACTGCAGGGTGGCCCAACCTGCTTCTTTCCACAGTTTGATGGTGGCCAATCAACCTGATGGACAGCTGATTCATCATCATACCAATGTAAATGCTGTGCAATGACTGCAGCAGATTTGGTATCTACGTGGCTGCTTTCACAGTTGGCCTAACCTCTGATGGGGTAGGATAAGCCTGAAACAGGTCTGGAATAAGAAGTGCTGAGTGGGTGGATTTAGCAGATCCCTGTGTTAAGGGGCTAGAATTGGGACTGGTACAGGGATGGACTAGGATGTTGTGGAGGTTGGTTGGGTGATGGATCACCACTTTTTGATGTGGGATGGATGGCAGCTGTCAAAGTGCAGGTTGTCGTTGTTGTTGTTGTTGAGAGGGGACTAAACTGCTACAACATCAGTCCCCTGTTCCTAGCGAAGATCATACATTGTAATATTGTCACGTTGCAATGGAAGTAGGCTTGACTTCGAAGGCAACTAAACACAGTACTTATACTGAAAGCACGTTTATTACGAACTCAACATACACGCAGCACTAACTGCCTCTCAGACAGAGTGCTCTGCTATTTATACACAGACAGAATTTACCAGAAATTAGAAGAACAGTTAACATAAGAAACAAGTAGAATTTACAAGTGAACATAAGAAAGATGTAGAACCTTCTGGAATTGTAAATTACAAAGAAATAAATTTTTGCCGGTGGGCGGGATTGAACCGGTGACCGTCTGCTCCACAGTCCGTGACGCTATCCCCTGCGCCACGCCGGCAGTTGGTGTTCGTGGTCTCTCGCGGCATTGCTCCCTCTCCTGGAGAAACAGCGACCTGCTGTTATGGTCCCTGTGGAGCCAGCTGCAAAGTCCTGGATCTTGACCATGTCATGGGTCCGCTGTATGACAGTTCAAGAGAATCCTTCCCTTCTCCGCGATTATCGACGACAGACGTTCCTGTCGTGGCTTCATCAGGGACATTACCGTCCTTAAAGTCCTTGAACAAGAAGCCATTGTCGTCTACCTGCGCTTCAGGATCGTAGTAAGGCTTCATGTGCAGGACGTGAACAATGTCTCTTCGTTTTTGACGTTTCGACGACGGCTCATAATGTTCAACTTCGTATGTGACGTCTGACAGGCGGTGTATGACATGATACGGACCAAAGTATTGCTTCAATAACTTTTCTGACAGTCCAACCTTCCGTACAGGGGTAAAAATCCATACCACATCTCCTGGGCTGTACACAACAGGTCGGTGCTTGTCGTTATACCGCTGACGGTCCTTCTTCAGGGCGTCCAGTGTCCGTATGCGAGCCAGCTGTCTTGCTTCTTCGACCCTGGTGATGAGCTGTTTAACATAGTCATCATGAGTGTCGTCTGGTTGGAACGGGAACAGTGTATCCATTGTCGTCTCAGCTTCACGGCCATGGAGCAAGAAAAACGGAGTGAAGCCTGTGGTGTCTTGTCTTGCGGTATTGTAAGCAAATGTCACCACTGGCAGAATTGTATCCCAATCCTTCTGCTCAACATCGACGTACATCGACAGCATGTCGGCTAACGTTTTGTTAAAACGTTCCGTAAGACCATTTGTCTGAGGATGGTATGCAGTTGTCATTCTGTGGACAATGTTGCACCGTGACATTACCTCTGATACTAGTTTTGACTGGAATACTTTTCCACGATCAGATATCATGACACGTGGTGCTCCATGCTTCAAAATAATGTCTTCTACAAGGAATTTTGCGATCTCTGGAGTTTCTGCAGTCGGCACAGGTTTGGTGACAGCATAGCGTGTGAGGTAGTCAGTGCAGACTATTATCCAATGGTTACCATTTGTCAACTTCGGGAACCTCCCTAAAAGATTGATTCCAACTCGGTGGAATGGAGTTGCTGCCGGCGGAATCGGTACGAGATGCCCTGGAGGTAATTGCGGCGCATGCTTCCGTCGCTGGCACTCTTTGCAGTGACTCACATAGTCCTTGACAGATCGGTAGAGACCTTTCCAGTAATACCTGCGTCTGATTCTGTCTAGGGTCTTCATGAATCCCAGATGACCGGATATTGGAGCATCATGGAAATATTTGAGAATAGCTGGCTGGAGATGAGCTGGAACAACAAGTAGCCATTTGGGGCCCAGTGGACCGTAGTTGCTCTTGTACAATATTCCGTTTATAAGTTGGAACTCTCCATTGGTCGGTTCTCCTTTCTCCAAGGCCTCTATCATTTTTGATAGTGCTGGATCTTCCCTCTGTTCAGCTGTAACGTCATCTAATTCAGTGAGAGCTGAAATTTCATTAATGCTGTTGTGTTCCACTAATGGATTCCTCGAAAGGCAGTCGGCATCCTTGTGTTTGCGCCAGTTCTTGAATACCACTGTGACATCGTACTCTTGGAGTCTTAGTGCCCATCTTGCTAGTTGACCTGATGGATCCTTCAAGCTAGTCAGCCAACACAAAGAATGGTGGTCTGTCACGACGGTGAATGATTAGCCGAATAAATACGGCCGGAACTTGTTGATAGCCCAGATAACCGCGAGACATTCTTTTTCAGTTGTAGAGTAGTTTATCTCGGACTTTGAGAGTACTCTTGATGCATAGGCTATCACTTTTTCGGCACCTTCCTGAATTTGTACAAGCACTGCACCAATCCCATAGCCACTGGCGTCTGTGTGAAGTTCCGTTTCTGCATTCTCGTAGTACAAGGCTAGCACTGGTGCGGAAGTTAGAGCCTCCTTAAGTGCTCGGAAAGCTCTTTCTTTTGTCTCATCCCAGTAAAATTTGGCGTCTCCCTGCAGAAGTTCTTGTAATGGACGTGCCTTGTTACAAAATCCTTTTATGAAACGTCGGTAGTATGAGCACAGCCCGAGAAAACTTCTCACATCACGAATGTTCTGAGGAGTTGGAAATTCTGTGACTGCCCTTACTTTATCTGGATCAGGACGGACACCATCTCCGTTGACTAGGTGCCCCAGGATTTTTATCTCTTTGGCCACGAAGAGGCACTTCTTTGGATTGAGGCGGAGACCTGCAGCCTGAACACACTTCAACACAGTTGACAGGCGACTCAGACGTTCTTCAAATGTTTTCGAGAAAATGACAATGTCATCTAAATAGCAGAGGCACATCGTCCACTTAAGGTGTCGAAGCAAGTTGTCCATCATGCATTCGAATGTGGCTGGAGCATTACATAATCCAAATGGCATTACTTTAAATTCACAGACGCCATCAGGTGTAATAAAAGCCGTCTTCTCCCTGTCAGCTTCGTCAACCTCGATTTGCCAGTAACCTGTCTGCATGTCCATAGTTGAGAAGTACGTAGCTCCTTTCAAGCAGTCTAAGGTGTCGTCAATACGCGGCAATGGGTAGACATCTTTCTTTGTGATACTGTTCAGCCGCCGATAGTCGACACAGAATCGCCACGCGCCATCCTTCTTCTTTACGAGGACCACCGGAGACGACCAAGGACTCTCCGAAGGTTGAATAATGTCATCTCGCAACATCTTCTCCACTTCCTCCCGAATTATCCGTCTTTCAGCGGGCGACGCTCTATACGAACGCTGGCTAATTGGTGGATGGTCCCCAGTATTGATACGGTGCGTTATCGTGGGCCGTTTCGTCTGACTTTTCCCCTGCTGAGGTGTGAATGCACACGAAAATTGGCGTAGTATACCAAACACCCGCTGGCATTGTTCCTTGGTCAGTCCAGGCCCTATTGGCAGTTCCACGTTTGTTTCCTCCAGCGTGTTGTCTGTACTAACAGCAGGGCATGGGTCTTCATTGATGACGTTGAGCTCACCGTCCTGAATTGGTTCAGCTGTCCCGATACACATTCCCTTGGGGATAAGTTGTGACTGCTCGTGACAATTTGTGATCCAAATCTCTCCTTGACCACCGGTAATGCTTATGATAGCCGCTGGTATGTAAATTTCTTTTGTGAGCCTGATAAACTTTTTACTATCAACAAGAACTTCTCAGTTTAACCAGTCATCTGTGTTTGTGGCTGCGACTCTTCTCATTGTCAACGCCGGTATCGTCACATTGTCAATGACGAATAACTTCCCAGAAAATTCTGTATTATGTGTATCTGGCGGAACAACTTCTTCAATTTGCAGCTCAGATCTTCCACAGTCAATGATAGCTTGGGATGCCTGAAGGAAGTCCCATCCGAGGATGACATTGTGACTTCATTCTGTTAACACGACAAATTCAAACGGCTGCGTCCTGTTGTTGATGGTTATTCTTGCGACACAAGTTCCTGCTGGATAGACGTACTTTCCATTTGCGACCTTCAGCAAGGTTGCTCCCGTATCACAGAACATTGTCTTCTTTAGTGTGCGGCGATAATTATCCGATAATACAGAAAAAGAGGCTCCTGAATCAACAAGTGCCTGGACAGGTTGGCCGTCGATTATGACGTCGATGAGATTTCCCGATATCATGGCGACTGTCGTCCATGGAGGATTTTCATCTGCGGCGGCCTCACCTCCGTAGATGGTCGCCTCGCTTAGTTTCCCTGGGCGCGGCGGCTAGGGGAGTGGCTGGTACCTTTGTACGGCGACGGTGAACGGCTGCGGCGCGTCAGGGAGCGACCTCGTCTAGGGTACGGCGATGGGCTTCTTCCGATAGGTCAACTGAACTCATCAGCAGGACTGGGATAGAACTGCTCCGACGGCTGACGTCTTGCGGCAAAATAATCATCGAATACTCGCCTCCTCTCTCTGCAGTAGCGTACGACATGTCCAGGGCGTCCACAGTGGAAACAAAGTGGTGTGTTGTCTTCTGTCCTCCAAACGTCTGTTCTTCTGCGGGGCGTCATAGTTACTGGGGGAGTTGGCTGTGGTCGCGTCGGTCGGTTCATGGGCTGCCGTTTGGCGACTGCAGCGTAAGTCATAGCAGGGCGACGCCATTCTTCACGTCGAGTGCGATTGACGGGGCAGACAGGAGCCAATGTTTGAAATACCTCGTCCTCCGCGGCGTCGGTTACCTCGTGACTTACAGGGCTCACATCCATGGCCATAATCTGATGCTCGCTCGGTCTAATAGTCCCAGCTGCCATGCACTGTTGTAATTCTTCTCTCACGATTTGTATGAGAGAAGTCAAGTCCTGCTGGTCTTCCACAACGGCCATAGGGACTACATTTGGGAGTCTGTCATACTTCTTGCATCCAACCCTCTTTTGTTGCATTTCTTCAATACGCTGGCACCACTTGATGAACTCTTCTGTCGTAGTGATGTCTTTTATCAGAAGAGCTCGGTACATATCTTCTGCAATTCCCTTCATCAGGTGCGTGATTTTTTCCGCTTCAGTCAAGTTCGGATTGACTACGTTACACAGGGCCAAAACACTCTGTATGTATGATTGTGTCGGCTCACCATGTCGTAGGGCCCGGTTCTTCAGTTGTTCTTCCGCCGAGCGGAATTGTCGCTGGCGGTCTCCAAACGTCTTCTTCAGTTCCTCCTGGAACGTCTCCCAGTCATTCAACTTGTCTTCGTTGTTTTCGAACCATTGCTGGGCTGTTCCATCCAGGTAGAAATAAACGTTGGCCAAGCACATCGTATGATCCCACCTGTTGTACTTGGCGACTTGGTCAAACCCTTTTAGCCATTTGTTGGGGTCCTGTCCAGCATCTCCAGAGAACACCGACGGGTGTCTGATGTGCAGCTGGCTTGTTGCTGGTTTCGTCTCCATCATTCTTCTAATAAAACGGACTTTTGAAATGATGTACTCGGTGTATCCCTTGTATTCCGGTTCCAGTCCGTGTAAGCGACGGCTTTTACGTTGCCTAATCGGAGCCACGGTGATGCAGCTGTTGCACAGTGTACCTGGCGCCTCCACCAAACAATGTCATGTTGCAATGGAAGTAGGCTTGACTTCGAAGGCAACTAAACACAGCACTTATACTGAAAGCACGTTTATTACGAACTCAACATACACGCAGCACTGACTGCCTCTCAGGCAGAGTGCTCTGCTATTTATACACAGACAGAATTTACCAGAAATTAGAAGAACAGTTAACATAAGAAACAAGTAGAATTTACAAGTGAACATAAGAAAGATGTAGAACCTTCTGGAATTGTAAATTACAAAGAAATAAATTTTTGCCGGTGGGCAGGATTGAACCGGTGACCGTCTGCTCCGCAGTCCGTGACGCTATCCCCTGCGCCACGCCGGCAGTTGGTGTTCGTGGTCTCTCGCGGGAATATGAACAAAAGTAAGCCTGGAGCTGAACACAGAGAATGAAAACCCACAAGGAGTATAGATCGACAATGAAAATTTAATTGACATCACAAATGAGGAAAATACAAAACAGATAAATGGAGAGTTTAACCAAACTAAAATTTTACAGCAGAATTCTGAGGCTGGCTGATCGTTGGGATAATAAAGGATGAGCCTGCCACACTGCACACACTAAAACTTGCAAGTCAGTAGACATAAAACACTAAAAGCTGTTTAAAAGTTATGAAGGGGTGGAACCTGAGAGATCAGGATAAAGCATCCTCCATTAAATAGAAAGATAAAAACTAGCTGCATGGATAAAACTTAACACAGACTCAGCCATGGAGGCATTGTCTCCTAGCAGTAATGAGAGAGTACCTGAAAGATCAAAAGACTGCCGCAAAGGGGCTAAAATGGGAAAGTCGATCGGGAGATGACCCACTGTCAAAGGCGACACTTCCATGAAGCCTCACAGTGAAGTACATAGCCGTGAGTCAACCAACCAACCAAGTTAGCTTGCATTTATAGCGAATCTTTGATTGAGCGCAAAGTTCCTAGTGATTGGAAAAAGGCGCAGGTGACTCCCGTGTATAAGAAAGGAAAGAGAACTGACCCATACAATTACAGGCCAATATCGTTGACATCGGTTTCATGTAGAATTTTGGAGCATATTCTCAGTTCGAATATAGTAAATTTCCTTGAAACGGAAAAGCTTCTTTCCATGAATCAGCACGGGTTTAGGAAACATCGTTCATGTGAAACTCAGCTTGCCCTTTTCTCACATGACATCTTGCGAACCATGGAGGAAGGGCAACAGGTGAATTGTGTCTTTCTCGACTTCAAAAAGGCGTTCGAGGCGGTGCCACACTGCAGACTGCTAACGAAGATACGAGCTTATGGAATAGGTTCACAGATTTGTGACTGGCTGGAAGACTTCCTAAGTAATAGAACACAGTACGTTGTTCTCGACGGCGAGTGTTCATCAGAGACGAGTGTATCGTCAGGCATGCCCCAGGGGAGTGTGATAGGACCGCTATTATTTTCTATCTATATAAATGATCTGATGGACAGAGTAAGTTGTAATTTGCGGCTGTTTGCTGATGATGCTGTGGTGTACGGGAGGGTGTCGTCTGTAACTGACTGTAATAGCATACAGGTTGACTTAGACAAAATTTCTAGTTGGTGCGAAGAATGGCAGCTAGCTTTCAATGTAGAAAAATGTAAGGTGATGCGCATGAGTAGAAAAAACAATCCTATAATGTTCGAATACAGCATTAGTAGTGAGCTTCTTGATGCAGTTGCGTCATTCAAATATCTAGGCGTAACATTGCAGAGCGATATGAAATGGAACGAACATGTAAGGACAGTTGTGAGTAAGGCAGACAACCGACTTCGGTTTATTGGGAGAATTTTGGGAAGATGTACTTCACCTGTAAAGGAGACCGCGTATAAAACGTTTGTACCACCACGTCTTGAGTATTGCTCAAGTGTTTGGGACCCGCAGCAGATCGGTTTGAAGGAAGACATAGAGGCGGTTCAGAGGCGAGCAGCTAGATTTGTTACCAGTAGGTTCGACCAATGCGCGAGTGTCACGGAAATGCTCCGGCAACTAAATTGGGGATCGCTGGACAGAAAGATGACGTTCTTTTTGTGAATTTCTGTTAAGTAAATTTAGAGGGCCGTAATTTGAAGCTGAGTGTAGTACGATCTTGCTGCCGCCTACATACATTTCGCGTAAAGATCACAAAGACAAGATAAGAGAAATTAGGGCTCGTACGGAGGCATATAGGCATTCTTTCTTTCCTCATTCAATTTGGGAGTGGAATAGGAAAGGAATTGCCTAGTAGTGGTACAGTGTACCCTCCGCCACACACCTTACGGTGAATTGCGGAGTATGTATGTAGATGTAGAAGTATGCCTAATATGGAGACAGCACAGCAAAACCAAGTCCCAACGATTGTGCCTCAATGAAGTTTTCCTGGCTGTGGATGGTTTGATCACACGAAGCTTGTTTCGCACACTCTAAGCAGACCATTCCAAACTCCAAGCTTTAAACACCTTCCAGTAGCACCAAATGAGGTCCATTTCCACGAGAGCAATTTCCAGAGGTTATGAGATGGTGGCATGTTTGACCAACTGCCAATGTGCCCTGTGTTCCAGACAAAGGCCACTAAAAGAGCAGAACTGTTGAGAGAAGAGATAGACTGGATACACTGCACCAGAAGTTGTTTGGTGAAACACAGGTTGAGTGCTTGCAAGCCACTCAGGAAGTCACTGCAGATTACAAAGGACTCCCCAGGGCTTGAATGGAGGTGCTCTAGAGCACGATAAATAGCAACCAGCTCTGCAGTGAAAATACTGGTCCCACAAGGCAGGGAATGCCATTCATTGAGGTCACCGTGAATGTAGACAAATCCAGTACGGCCATACACCACAGAACCACAGAACCGTTGGTGTTGACCATTTCTGCATCGCAGAATAAGTACATAAGTGCTGCAAACTGGCGCTGAAGTTTTGGTGGCGGAACTGAAGCTTTGGATTCACATGCTATAACCAAGTAGAGGCACAAGTGAGGGAGGGACCAAGGAGGCAATTGAGGAGGATAATGGAAGGAGGGAGGGAGGGAAAGGGACTCGAGAGCAGAGAGTGAACCAGAGCTGCAATTCAGCTGCGACACGCACATAAAAAAGAACACAAATACAATTAAGCTATCAGCCATGGCCTTCAGAATAAAGACCATTCACACAGCCACACATCACAGTCAAACAGCCATCGTCTCATCGTCTCTGGCTGCTGCATTCTGAATCACACTCTGCGGTGAAGGAATGGAAGAGGGGAGGGGAGGGGGGGACAGGAAGGTTGTGACAGGGTGGTGGGGTTTGACACAATATGGCATTACAGAACATTTATGTATTACATGGGTGGAACGAGATGCAGTGTAGGAATGGACGAGGGAGGCAGAAAAATATAGGAAAGCAAAGCAAAACAAACACACACTCACACAGGAAGGGAAGTAAGTGCACCCCCCCCCCCCCCGATACACACACACACACAAAGCAGAGAGAGAGAGAGAGAGAGAGAGAGAGAGAGAGAGAGAGAGAGAGAGAGAGAGAGAGAGAGAGTACATGAAATAGGGGAGGTGTAGGATAGAGAGGGTAGGAAATTTTGGGTGTGGAGAAAAAGGGGATTAAGGGGATTATATATACAATGTGGTGTCTGTTCTGAAAGAACAGATGTCACTTCCGACCCTGCAGTTGTTATTCTTTCTTATTCGACTCACCCCCGGGTCTCCTGCTTTCTAGGCAGTTATGCTGACCACTACAGCACTGGGGACACAGTGATCACCCCACCTGCAAGAACCCGTCAGATGCAAATTCCCAGCTTTGCCCTGTCCACAGTACTCAAACTCATAGTTTTGAAACTAATTCCCATAAGAGTAAAGGCCACAAACGTGCCCAGCCCTCCCCACTAACAGTGACGGGCAATGATCCTTACATTAATGGGGACAGACGGGCAAGTTTGGGGCCCTTACTCTTATGAGAATTAGTTTCAAAACTATGAGTTTGAATACTATGGGCAGGGTAAAGCTGGGAATTTGTATCTGACGGGTGGCATGTTTAGTTTGTCCTTGCAGGTGCGGTGATCACTGTGTCCTCAGTGTTGCAGTGGTCAGCGCAACTGCCTAGAAAGCAGGAGACCCGGGTTTGAGTCCCAGCTGGGTACACATTTTCAGCTTTGCCTATTCGCAGTTGATGTCATATATTCTTTGAATATAAAAAAAGGGGATTATCATACTTGTTGAGCCATGGATAATTTTGGTATTGGAGAACTGTAGGGATAGCTTGCAACTGTGTGCTCCAGAAAAGCAAGCATATGCTCCACTGTATGTTGTGCAAGAGGGTGGTCTACCTTGTTTTTGGCCACAGTTTGGCGAAGGCCATTCATCCTAACTGACAGCTGATTAGTGGTCATGTTAATATAAAAAGCTGTGCAGTGATTGCAGCACAGTTAGCAATTTACCTGGCTGCTTTCATAGGTGGCCTGGCCTCTGATTGGGTATGATAAGCTTGTGATGGGAATGAGTGGGCAGATTGGATAGGTCTTGCAGTGGGATGTTTCATAGGGATTTGATCCCTGTGGGCTGGGGTTTGAGGTGGCATAGGGATGGACTAGGATGTTATGGAGGTTGGGAGGACACTCGAACACCGCTTTAGGAGGGGTGGGAAGGATGTTTGGCAGGATCCCTGGAAGACCCTGAAGCAAGACCTGTTCAATCCACCCAAGCAGCATTTCCTATTCCAGTCCCGTCACATGATTATCCTACCAAATCAGAGATCAAACCACCTGTGAAAGCAGCCATATACTTTGTACGATGTGTTGTTGTTGTGGTCTTCAGTCCGGAGACTGGTTTGATGCAGCTCTCCACAATACCCTATCCTGAGCAAGCCTCTTCATCTCTACATAAGAACGGCTTATTATATCAATCTCTTGGTCTTCCTCTGTGGTTTTTGCCTCACACACTTCCCTCCAATGCTAAATTCACAATTCCTTGATGTCTAAGAATGTGTCCTACCAATTGATCCCTTCTTTTAGTCAAGGTATGCCAGAAATTCCTTTTCTCCCCAATTTTGTTCAGTACCACCTCATTAGTTATGCAATCCACCCACCTAATCTTCAGCATTCTTTTGTAGCATCACATTTCAAAAGCCTCTATCCTCTTCCTGTCCACACTGTTTATCATTCACGTTTCACTCCCATACAAGGCAACACTCCACACAATTGCTTTCAGAAAGGACTTCCTTAGGCTTAAATCTAGATTCGAGATTAACAAATTTCTCTTTTTCAAGAACGCTTTTCTACCCATTGCCATTCTGCATTTTATATCCTCTGTACTGTGACCATCATTTGTTATTTTACTACCCAAGTAACAAAACTCATCTACCTCCTTTATTGTTTTGTTACCTAATCTAATTCCTTCAGCATCACCTGATTTTCTTAGACTGTACTCCACTACCCTTGTTTTGCTCTTGTTAATGTTCATCTTATAAGCACCTTTCAGCACACTGTCCATTCCGTTCAACTGCTCTTCCAGATCCTTTGCTGCCATAGCAAAACGCTATGTTTTTAATTCTTCTCCCTGAACTTTAATTCCTTCTCCAAATTTCTCCTTGCTTTCCTTTATAGCTTGCTCAAAGTACAAATTGAATAGTACTGGAGAAAGGCTACAATCCTGTCTTACTCCCTTCCCAATCACTGCATCCCTTTCATGCACTTCAACTCTGACAACTGCTGTCTGGTTTTTGTACAAGTTGTAAATAATCCTAAGCTTCCTATATTTTACTCCTGCTTGCTTCAGAACTTGAAAGAATTTATTCCAATTAACAATGTCAAACGCTTTCTCCAAAACTACAAAAGGTAGAAATGTAGGTTTCCCTCTCCTGTATCTATCTTCTAAAGTGAATATTGCCTACCGCGTTCCTACATTTCTCCTGAATCCAAACTGATCTTCCTTGAGGTCGGCTTCTACCAGCTTTTCCATCCTTCTGTAAATAATTCGTATTAATATTTTGCAACCATGACTTATTAAACAGATTGTTCTGTAGTTTTCACACCTGTCTGCGCCTGCTTTCTTTGGAATGGAAATTATAACATTTTTCTTATACTGATCTATACGATCTATACTGATCTATACGATCTATACTGCAATTAAAGTGCAGCTTTCTATATTGGCATTACCACTAACCAGCTGTCCATTAGGATGAATGGTCACTGCCAAACTGTGCCCAAAAACAGGGTAGATCACCCTGTGACACAGCATGCAGCAGATGCTTGTTTTCAATGGATGCTTTTTTTCTGACACCCAGTGTGTTTGTGTGTGTGTGGGGGGGGGGGGGGGGGGGGCGCAAGCGAGCGAGCGTACTCTTGCTTATTTGTTTTGTTTTGCTTTCCTTTCCTTTCCTTTCCTTTCCTCACCCCTAAGCTGCATCTCGTTCCACTAATGTAAAGTACATGTTCTGTATGGCCTTGTTGTATCCATCCCCACCACCCTGACACAATCTTTCGGTCCCCTCTCCCCTCCCTTCTCCTTGGAGTGCAGCAGCCAGAGATGACTGTTGTGTGACTGTGAAGTGTGCTTATGTGTTGTATATTTTGTGTGTGTGGCATAGCTTATTGTTACATCTCTGAGGTGAGTTGTAATCAGTCCTTATTAAGTTATTATACTGCTGAATTCCAGCGTGGAGTTTCCATTATTAGATTTAATTTTGTAAATATATTTAGTAATACTTTACCGGAACCACTGAGCCATGTGTCCAGCATGACCTCCATGACGACACGTCTGACACCAAGTGAACCAAGAAGAAAATTCCGTCAACTTTGCTACACCACCAGGGCAAGTACCTGAAGCTGTGCCCATATGCATGAGGCAAATAGCGCACCGAGGTAAGGGTTTACGACACTGAGGGCATGCTGACATCTGAAAACACAGGAGAACTGTCATACAAAGAAGACATAAAACAACCTTTTACCAAAGAAAATACTACAAATATGAAAGTCATCAAATATAGCCAAACTACTTACATTTTACATTCCAGCAGCCTTGTTATTATATGTCGCATAGTTCAAAGAGTACAGCAACATCAATTCAGAAAGATATGTTACAACTGTATTGTTGACAGGAAAAGGTGATCAGCATATTTAATGTTTAAAAAATACTGCAATGAGTTATGCCAGGTACAGTGGTGTAGTTGTAGTGCTGCAGGTTGCCAGTTCAAATCCAACCACCAACAATTATCTGACTTAAGTATTTATCTGTTATGGAAGGTTCTTGGTATTCTTTACGTTTCACTATTTTGAAAAATTCCATTTTTGTACAATTAGCAGTTTTTTCTATTCAGTTCAGTTCTGCTCTCACTGCCAGCTAGGGTTCATAATGAACCAGGTTTTAGTGTCAAATGTTTTTCTTCACTGACGATTTGGATTTAACTGTGGTTACAGTGAGACAAAATGTTACCAACTGTTTTGTGTCAATGTCCACTGTTGGGTCATTCCTTGCCAACTCACCTAGCACTCCCTGCTCGACCATCGCGGATTTTGATGAAATTTTATGTGAACATTCGCACTTGGCCACAATGAACATTGGTAAATTTTATGGCTCATCAAAGCAATACTGGATGAGATATAGTTAGTTGTTTGAAGCCATGCACAACTTTGAGCAGAGCGAGCGTGAATTTCTGACAACTTTGAGCTGTTATAACTCGGGCAATATTATGTTGAAAGAAATGAAACTTTTTCATCTTGTACCATTGTATACATTATTTTAGGACTAATAATTAAAATAATTTTACACGCCATATAAAGCCAGCAAATGTCCGGTAAAGTTGCTACAAAAAAATTGGTGCACAAAAAAACTTCAAAGTTTGGCGCTCTATATCTCAGGGACTAAAGCTATGACGAACGTTAAACTTGGCATGTGGTAACCTAACAGTACAAGGTTCTCAAACAAAGTTTCATTTGAGTACTGCTTTTCAATACTGAATTAATTAACTGCAAATTTGAATATTTTAGGAAAAGGCCAAAAATGCGGCATTTTTTAACTTATTTTGTAAAAAACTATCTTCTATAAAACTTTCCAAACTGGGCTGATTAAAAATACCTTTGTTTTACTTCCAGAAAAAGTGTATTTGATCATCCAACACGGGCTAACAATGATAGATAATTTACATCAAAGTTGAACACGTAAATCACGGTACGAAAAAAGTGTATACTTTGAATTCTTATATCTCCTAAAGTAAACGCATGGTGAGAATGAAACTTAATACTTAATAATCATGCAGTACAGGGATGTGTCATAAAAAAATTCAGCATCCTACTGCTTTCCAATAGTCTACAAAATTGTTGTAAACATAACGATTTTTGTGAGAAGGTGAAAATGGGTACATTCCACACTCCTCTTCTTTTACAGATACCGGTTTCTTGTAAACCTTCAAAACCAGTCTCATATGAAACAACATGTTTTATGGAACCACAGACACATGGGTTTAATGCCCAACATTGAGGAACAATACTACATAAATTGAAGCAAACTAGGCAGGAAAATAGTAGTGCGAAAAAAGTTTTTCCTTTGGGTTTTTATATCTTTTTAATGAAAGCCATAATAAATGTGAAACTTTGCAGATAACAATTTAGTTACGTAAGTTTTTCCAAAATAAATTATCATTTACATACTGCTTTCCTAACTTCTATAAAAAGCAGTGCTAACCTACAATTTTTGTAAAAATTACAAATATCTATCACATTCAACTTGCTCTTTGATAATTTCTTTTCCATAACTCAACTGAATCTATTCAGTTGGAATGAGCATGTTATCAAGCACCCTTAAACTCATTTTCGGTTCTCCAATGTACACTAACAAAACTTGTAAATGATGAACAAATTGAGATAATCCACTGCGGTAAGAGGCTGTGCCGGTGTTATGTTGCATGCATTTTTTATTTTTAAATTGATAAGTAATAACTCACAGTATTGCGTTGGTCCATGGTAACATAGTCACTACTGGATCAAGAAAATGAACCGGCTACTCCATCGCCATAGGGGTCACGCCCGATAGCTGTGCAATACCAGCCACGGGTGGGTTTCTTCATCCAGGTTCCCAAGCCTGTAATTTGGTTTCTTAATTGAGGTTACAAAGCCTTGTAGTAGTACCTGTCTGCTTATGGAGCCATTTGATGTCTCCAATTCCTAAATCTGTGGGAAAATCTTGGCTTCAACTGACTATATCTCAGCCAGTATTGCTTCAATGAGCCTTAAAATTTACCAATGTTCATTGGGGACATGTGCGAATGTTCACATACAATTTCATCAAAATCTGTGACGGCTGAGCAGGAAAATGTTCCGAAATTAGGTGATTTGAGATGGAATGACCCTGTTAGAAGAATAAGGGTACTGACCTTCAATTTCTGTGCTGTAGTACCCAGACGAGCAAAGGGGCCTCTATTCTTGTTATGACCTTGCATCTGAGCTGATATACTCTTGCCACAAAAGTTGCACGAGACAAAAACTTGCTGTGCAGGTGGTTTACTGGGACAGCAATTTCTGAATACAATGTCAAATTGTGCTCTTTGATTCCACAGTTGCCACGTGTCCAGTAAGTCACGATAACTGCAACATTGAATTTGAAAATAAAGTATTACACAGTTGAATTTAATGCAAATTGCATTGTTAGTGTTATTTTAACAGCATTAAATATTATTGATGGCAGCATCTGAAATGCAAGAATACCCTTAAAAAAAAGGAATAAATAACTGATACTAAGTGTTATGAAAGCTTAATGTAGAGTTGACACAGTAATAGTCAGGAACGAAAAAATTGCATTTTGTGATAATAGCAAAATGGAAAATTATATAATAGGTGTTATTTCTTAGCTGACCTAGATTTATCAGAGATAGTTTAAATAGCTTAATTTTCTGAACATTATTATAAAAAATATAATTTTTGAGTACTGATACTGAACATAACTTGACAAAACCTGATTCAGAAAGATATGTACACAAGAATGTATTTGCAATTTAATTAGTAGTGCAAGAATGCAATATATCTAACTGCGCTTGATTCTACAGTGCAGTACCAGTTGTGGGCAACAGAATGATCTGTATAAGATGCATGACATGTAATTCCACATAATAGCCTACTGTTGTGGACCTAATATCCTGGAACACAGAAACACATATGTTTCTCAGCACACTAAAATTCGAAAGTTCATATAATTTTCGAAACTTTTAATATGGCAATTTCAGGTGGCTGGTGTTTTTAACTGTGGTCAGTCCAAAACATCCTCATTTATAACACAGTCAACAGACTGCCAACATCAGCAAGCAACTGCAGAGTAGCCTTCCTTTGTTGATTATTTTATTTTCTTCTTTTGAAATAAGTGAAATGACTAAGCTTGGTTCATAACCACTTGATTATGACCCTCACATGATATGAGATCAGGAATCCCTTTGAGCATATACAGATTTGCTTTTGCAGAATACAACTGCAGGCTTTTGCCTTGCCTGGGGAAGGCAGGGGCATGTTTACATACACCACTCATCACTCTCCTGTATGACAGTAAAAATTCTAGTTTGTTTATCTTAACAGCCACCTGCCAATATACTCTGTATAAATATGCACATTGCACTAAAGCAACTGGAAAATATAACTTATCAGCTTATTTTGAATGCATAAAACTATTTTAATACAATTTCTATGATAAATTCTTCCCCTAACATGTGGATTAATTCTTTTTGATTCTACTTCTATGCAAAATGCATTGTGTTTTTGTCTGTAGTGTTCTCAAGTATTAGCAGTAATGTGACTATAAAAGCCCAGGAACAGTCAAAATTAATATTCTTCAGATATTTTGGCAGGACAAGAACAACAAAGTCTAGAAACACCTTACATCAGAGACACGGCAGTTCACCTACAGGAAAATATCACTGCTTCTTAGCAAAACAGCCATTTGTTGAAAACTCAAGAAAATTTCAGAAAAAAGGTAATGTTTTTGCAAAAGCAAACATTACAGTCACAAATTTCAACAAACTTGTGTCACTTCTTAGTGACACAGATACTTGCAATGTTTAACATGTAATTAAATACATGTAAATAACAGTAAGAGTGTTCTACCAATCATTTAATTCTTCAACAACAGAAAACCACTACTTGGTCATAGATCAACTTGAGAATCATATATATTCCTCAGCATCACCTATACCTGTGTGACTGTTGTCAACATTTCTCTACAACTGGATACAACACTGCATTTGGCTTACATGCCACCAGAATTACAAAGCAAATCATACAATTTAGATATTTTGTCCTCAACATTGTACTGTCCTGCATACTTCAACTACAGAGAATTTTTCTAGTTGCTGTGCATCTGTTCCCCACACCACAGCAGAACTGTGCCTGCAGTAAGTCTTACTGCCCAATGATCTTAGCATTTACCAATATGAACCATTTACTTTCTGAAAGAAAGGATGAAGGATCAAGGCCACCAGGGACAAAGTGTTTTTATTAAGGATAGTAAAGGAAATTGGCTATGCCCTCTGAAAGAAAGCCATTCAGGGAAATGATGGAAAACCCTAATCAGAATGACTGGAGGCCAGTTTGAACTGCCATCCTCCTGAACACAAGTCCAATGTGCTAACCAATGCATCACCTCACTCAGTAACTTTTTGGAGTCCCAGCATATATGTGAATCCTGTTTTGAAGAGACACTCATCTGACGCTTTAGCATTGACACAGTGTTTTTGTCCATTCACAGTTGTTGTTGCTGCTGCTGCCGCTGTTGTTGTTGTTGTTGTTATGGGAGTGTTTAAAAGGGACTAAGCTATAGGGTTATCAGTCCCTGTTCCTAGCTGAGAGTCACATAATAAGTTGGACAATTTAAAATCAAACGCTCCACACCCAGTACACAGTATGTACAGATAGTGAATGCTAAAATAACAACAAAAAGTAGAACTCAATAGGAGTAGACCAATTAGTGAAAAGAGATTAAACATCATAACAGAAGAATGTGGCTGGCTGATCACGAGCCAGCCACTCTGCACACACTTAAAACCTCCAAGTAATAACTAGACAGAAACCAAATAAAGCACAACAGTTTAAAAGTTCTGGATGAGTGGGGGGCGAGAAAACAGGCAAATGAACCCACCACTAAATAGAATGATAAAAGGCAGCTGTGCGAATAAAATCTAAAACATGGACGGCTGGCAAGGCATCGTCAGCTAAAATTGATGGAAGCACCGTTGGCAGATTAAAGGAGTACCACAAAGCAGCTAAAAGCAGACAGTCCATTAGAACATGGACCACTGTCAGCAAAGTACCACAACGGCACTTTGGTGCGTCCTCTTGGCAAAGGAAGTAGCGTTATGTTAACCACATATGGCCAATAAACAGTCGGCAATGAGCAACAGATTCACAACAAGAGGCTCTCAGGAAGGACTACCACGCGTTCGTGGAGAGTTTAACTGCATGGAGCTTACTTGGTACGCTCAAGTCAGCCCATTCAGAGATCCATAGACCTAGGCTCTTGGGGTTCAACTCCCATCGGAGATCCTCTTCCTGCAGGCCAATCTGCAATGGCCGTGATATGGTGGCCTGCTTGGCCAACTGATCAACATGTTCATTCCACCTTATGCCAATATGGCCTGGAGTTCAAATCAAAGCCACAGAACAGCTTGACTTGACCAGGGCAAAGTCTTGGATAGACTGTACCAATGGGTGTTTCGGAATACATTAGTCAAGTGTCTGCAAGCCACTCAGGGAGTTAGTACAGATGACTTCCTGTGGCAGGCTGTTCCAGAGCTTTAGATATAGCAACCAGCTAGCCAGTGAAAACACTACTCCCACTTGACAAGGATCGCTGTTCAACAAGGTCACCATAGAGATAAGAATACCCAACAAGCCCATCTACTAGGGAACCACCAGTGTAAACGACTTTTGCACCACTGAATGATCCAAGGAGTGCCTGTAACTGACGGCAAAGAATCGATAGTGAAACAGTGGCTTTCAAATCCCGGGAAAAGTCCAACCTTAGCTGTAAACAAGGAACGCACCAAAGAGGGGTAGTGGGTAGTGGAAAATGGGACAGAAGAGAAGGGTATGAACATGGACCGCGATTAGGAGACCCGAACTAGAACATCTTTGTGGGGATGGGAGTGCAGCAGTCAGAAAAAGAAGCCTGCGATTTGGATGGTGGACTGAAGTGTGAACTCAGGCAAAATACGAGGCTAACAATTGTTGCCTGCAGAACTGCAGGGGATGGGGGGAACCCCAGCCTCAGCAAGGAGCCTTGTAACTGGGCTCGTGCGAAAAGCCCCTGTTGCTAAACGAACACCAGTATGTAGGATGTAGTCTAAGACCTGCAATGCAGAATGAGCTGCCCACAGTCCAGGTGTGACTGAATAAGGGCTTTATAAAGCTGCAAGAGGGTTGGATTGGTGGCTTCCCAAGCAGTGTGGCTAAGGCAGCACAATATATGTTAGGTACCACCAGCACTTTTGTCACAACTGTTGAAGGTGCAGTACCCACGTGATCTGGGCATTGATCAACATGCCCAAGAAGCAATGCGTCATTTCAATGTGAAGAAGTTCATCATCCAAATACAGATCAGGGGCTGGATGCACTGCCCAAAAGCAACAAAAGTGTATGCCCCGAGTTTTGGAGGCATAGAACCAGAACCCATGGGCTACGCCCTAGGACTGCACATTTTGAATGGCTCTATGCAGTCGCCTTTCAGCGACACCAATAGTAGTGGTGCTAAAATACACACAAAAGTCATCGGCATACAGTGAAAAGGAAACCGATTACCCTACTGCCGCAGCAAGACCGTTGATGGCAGTTAGAGATAGAGGAACATGAAAAACAGAGCCCTGTGGGACTCCGTTCTCCTGGGTGTGAGGGGAGCTGAGATTGGTACCTACCCTAACCCAAAAAGTGCAAAACGAGAGGAAGTTCTGGATGAACAGCGTAAGTGAACCTCTCAAGCCACAGCCATGCAGGGTAGCCAGAATATGATGGCGCCAGGTAGTGTCGTAGGCCTTTCGAAGATAAAAAAAGACTGCAACCAGGTGCTCAAGCCTGGTGAAATCAGTGTGGATAGCAGACTACAACAGCATTATGTTGTCTAAAGCAGAATGGCCTTGGCGGAAGCCCGCCCCCCCCCTCCCCCCCTACCGGTTGTGAGGCGAGGAGTCCACTGTTTTCAAGAACCCACATGAGCCGCTGACTCAGGAACTTGGAAAGAACGCTAGTGAGGCTAATTGTGTGGTAACTATCAGCCTCCTGTGGATCGGCACCAGGTTTCATCACCAGGATGATGATGCCATCCCACCACTGAGATGGAAAAACACCTTTTACCCAGAGATGATTGAACACGGCGAGAAGTTGGTGTTCAAATTCCACTGACAGGTGTTGCAGGAACTGGCTGTGGCTGTGGATGCAATCTGGCCCTGCCATGGTATCGGAGCATGCAATGAGAGCACTCTGGAACTCCCACTCACTGAATGGGCCTTATACAGTTCCCGCTGACGTGTGCGAAAAGATAACTGCCTCTGCTCAACCTTTTCTTTAAGGGTGCGGAAGTCCGCACTGTAAGCTGTAGTTGCAGAGTTACTAGCATAATGGTCCGCCATGCGCTCAGTGATAGGAGGTGGGTCCTGGATATAGTACCCTGAATATTCAGACTGGGGATTCCTGCCTGTGGTCAGTACCTGAAGATGAGAAATGGGGTGGTGCGACAGCCAATGGTGGTGACATATCTCTTCCAACAGTCCTGCTTACTCAGTCTCTGAGCTTATGCACGGAGCCGTTTAAATGTGATCAGGTGCTCTATACAAGCGTGGTGCTGGAGTGCCTGACGACGTTCCCTGATGGCCTCACCAAACTCGGGGACCACCAAGGTCCTGACCTGTGCCGAACTGAGCCAGTGGTGGTTGGGACAGTTGCACAAACTGCAGAAACAATGGCACTAGTGATATAGTGAGCAGCCTGTTCAACATCATCTGAGATTGGAGTAGTCACCCTAGCAGCCAAGGTGTAAGCAGGCCAGTCAGCCCTACAAGAGACCAGCGAGGCAAGTAGTCTGGAGTTTGAAGCTGGAGAAGAGAAATGTGGATGGGGAAGTGGTCACTACCACATAGGTCATCATGGACCCTCCCCCCCCTCCCCCACCAACTGTGTTGCAGCAGAAGGCTCGGGCTGCAGAGAGAAAGATCAATAGCTGAGTACATGCCATGCAGCACATTGAAATGTGTGGGAGCACCTGTATTGAGAAAGCAGCAGTCCAGCTGTGCTATTACAGCTTAAATGTCCCTACCAAGGCCTGAGATATGAGAGCCACCAAACAAGGTGTTGTGGGCACTGAAATCCCCCAAAAGAAGGAATGGCGGTGGTAGTTGTGCAATCAAGTCTGCAAGATCTGCAGGTGACACTGCCTCATCTGGAAGAAGGTATATGGAACAGATGGTAATGTTTTGTCGTGTCCGGATTCTCACAGCCACTGCCTCGAGAGCCATGCGAAGTAGCACTGGTGCACTGGGGACAGTGGCAAGGACATAGATAGATACACCTCCGTATGCCCTATCATATGCTGCACGGTTTTTATAGTAGCCCCTATAACCACGAAGGGCAGGGGTCCGCTCAGCAGGAAAGCACATTTCCTGCAGGGCTACACAGAGAGCTGCATAGCAAAACTGTAACTGCTGCAACTCGGCCAAGTGGTGGCATACTTAAGTGGAAAGTAAAGCAGGTTCCACAGAGCTGTCTGTTGTCACTGACTGTGAAGGTAGAGCCTGGACGTCCATGGCTTTCGAAGTCTCAGCAATTGCCAAGTCCCCAGGGGACACAAGGATCTCCACCTCGTCCTTGGAAGCAGACTTTTGTTGTGGTGGCACAATACCCACCCAGGATTCTTTACTCTTGGGTTCTTTTCCTTGTCTATCTGGTCCTTCGGTTTCTCATGCTGGGATGGCTTGGCAAGCTCAGTCTCAGGGACTGAGGGTGGCCTTGAGGCCCTACGGCCAGCAGTTTGAGGCTCTTTCTGCCACTCACTAGTGTTCACTGTACCAGTGGGAGAAACTGTGCAAGAAAGGGATCCAAGCGATCCCTTCCTCGCAAGAGGAGCCAGAGCAGGCTGTTGTGTCTCTGGACTGGGGGTGGGGACCAATGTCCCCTTCAGTTGAACAGAGGGAGAGCAAACTTGTCTGCTGGAATGTAGATGGTGATGCGGCTACTGCATACAATGTTTTGATGCTGACTGGGTGGAGTTTTTCGTACTTCCTTTTAACCTCCAAATAAGACAACCAATCCAGGGTTTTGTATTGCATGACCTTTCATTCTTTTTGCAGAACTGAGAAGGCAAGTAGGCAGGTGGGTGCTGCTGTCCACAGATAACACAGATAGAAGGAGGTGTGCAAGGGACGTATGGGTGTGATGCACATCCACACTCCCGACAGGTTGAGTTGGCAGCACACCTGGAGGGCGTGCCCAAACCTCCAGCACTTAAAACATTGCATAGGGGGAGGAACCAAAGGCTTTACGTCAGACTGGTAAATCATCACCTTGACCTCCTCAAGCAATAAATTGCCCTTGAAGACCAAGATGAAGGCACCATGAAGTGTTCTTCCTGTCTCACGGTTGAAACATGAAGTATTCTGGACGCTGGTTAAAATATTTTCTTCCAACCGTGAACCAAAAATTCCATATTTAAGTTAACTTCCAGCCAGGTTAAGCACATGATTTAATGTAGCTGTATTAAATTTAATTTAAGAGATACAACCTCAGCTGTGCCTCTGTAGTTTCCAAAATGTTCTGTTATAGTTTACAAGTATCTTGATGTTAATTGTTCAAATGAGATGCTCTTCATGAATATAAATAAGAACTCAAGTTTACTGCAAAACTTCTCAACTCAATTTATTCGCCTTATTACATTTCTAGACGAATATTAGAACAATGTGTTCAACATCAACCATGTCATGAATGAATAATAAAAATTACCATGTTGTTGTTGTTGTTGTTGTTGTTGTTATTGTTTGGATGTTTAAGGGGGACAAAACTGCAATGGTCATCAGTCCCCCATTCATCAGTGAGTTTCACAAGTAGAACCGTGGACGTGAACGAAATGCGCCCAGAGTTTAAGTTTGCAAAGTGGGAGGATAACCCCACTGATTCCATAAAACATCAACAAAATCAACAGGCAACAAAACGAAAAGAGACAATCAAACAAAGAAACCTTACAACAAAAGAAAATAAAACAAAGGAGCTGATATATGTGGTTGGCTGACCATAAGAGTAAAAAAGGAAAAGTCAACCACTCGGCAGCACAAGGAAACCTCCATTTAGGGATATGATAAAAAAAAAAAAAAACTGCTCAAATAAAACTTAAAACTGAATTTGCTGTTGAAGCATTGTCACGTAAAACCTCTGATAAAATGTTCAAAGAAGTTTCAGGTGTGCAGCCGCATCAAGTTGACTTCTACTAATATTTGTTTAGAAACGTAATAAGCCTAATAAATTGAGTTGAGAAGTTTCGCAGTAAACTTGAGTTCTTATTTATATTTATGAAGAGCAAAAGGAATGGACAGCTAAAAAATTCTGGATAAAAATCAGTAGGGAGCACCGGAGGCCCCAGTTATGTAAAATGTTGAGGGTGTGTCATCGCCAGGTTGTATCATATGCTTTGTGCATATCAAAGAAGACGGCAACAAGGTGGTGGCGCCTGGAAAAGGCTGTGCAGATTGCAGACTCGAGAGGCACAACAGATTGTCGGTGGTAGAGTGACTCTGGCGGAAAATGCCCTGGCATTAAGCCAGTAAGCCCCGAGTCTCGAGAATCCAACACAACCTCCAACTGACCATCTGATCCAACAGTTTGCATAGAACGTTAGCCAGGTTAATGGGCCAATAGCTATCCAGGGAAAGAGGATGTTTGTCGGGTTTAAGCACTGGGATGATGATACTCTCCCACTATTGCGACAGGAAAACACCATCACACCAAATGCGGTTATAGATCTCAATAAGATGACGCCGACTGTCTGCTGTAGCATTTGGCTATGGAGCTATCAGTCCCAGGCGCCATGTTAGGACATTGTGTCAGAGTACTGAGGAGCTCCCACTCAGTGACAGGAGTGTTATAGGATTCAGAGAGGTGGGTGGTAAAGGTGAGGGGCGGGCGTTCGACCCGCTCCTTCAATGTATGGAAGGCCAGTGGATAATTTGCAGAGGCACAGGCACGAGCATAATGCTTGGCAAACATCTCTGCAGCCACCTGATTTTACTCCAGTCTTGTGAGGCTGAGGTACCCATCCCAATAGTGGAGACGTACCTCTCCCAGCACTCCTGTTTCCATCTTCTGATTAGCTGGCAAGTATGAGCGCGAAGCCATTTAAAAGTGATAAGGTGCTCCTGAGAGGGGTACCGTTTGTATCGCTGTAAGGCCAACCTGCGATTTTTAATGGCCTCAGTGACCTCCGGCGATCACAACGGTACTGTCTTATGCCGTGGGCACCCTGATGAACTCGGAATAGTAGTGTCCGCAGCTGAAATAATAGAGCATGTGGCACTCTCAACCGCTACATTGATGTTCTCGAGTGGGGGAGGACCAACGATGGCAGCAGAGATATAGTCTTCCCAGTTAGCCTTGTGCAGAGCTCAACTGGGTGGGCATGCTGGGGACTCGCATTGTGGGAGGGACAAGAAAATGTGAAAATGGTCACTGCTGCATAAGTCATCATGGGCTCTCCAGTGAACTGATAGTGGAAGGCTGTGGCTGCAGATGGATAGACGAATGGCCGAAAATGTGTCATGCGCCACACTAAAATGTGTGGGGGCACCCGTATTTAAGAGGCTGAGGTTGAGTTGAGTTAGTAAATTCTCGACAACCCTGCCACAGCCAGAGATCGTAGAACCACCCCACAAGGGACTGTGGGCATTAAAGTCACCTAACAATAAGAATGGTGGAGGGAGTTGAGCTATGAGTGCAGTCAAAACGTTCAGGGATACGTCACCATCTGGTGGCAGATAGATACTGCAGACAGTTATCTCCTGTATCATCCTCACCCTGACAGCCACTGCTTCTAACGATGTTTGAAGGGGCATGGATTCACTATATACAGAGGTGACGACATACACACACACTCCACCTGAGACCCTGTTATATGTGCTATGATTACAGTAATATCCCCTGTAGCCATGGAGGGCAGGGGTCTGCACTGCTGGAAACCAGGTTTCCTGGAGAGTAATGCAGAAAGCAGGTGTGGTACTCAAAAGTTGCCATAGCTCAACCAGGTGGGGAAAGAAACTGCCACAGTTCCACTGGAGGATGACATTGTTTGAATGCCAGAAAGACATGAATGAGACGAGGAGGTGGATCATACCTCAGCATCGCTTGCATCCACTGATGGAGGTTAGTCAACATTGGTATCCATTTTTTCAGAGGCGTCCCCGAGAGCAAGGTCCTTGAGGACGCAAGAATCTACACCTTGTCCTCAGAAACATAGGTGGAGATGTTGAAGCCACCATGGTAGCCATTGTCATGTTGTTTTTATATTTTTTAGTCCTAGTCCTCCTCTTCCTCGGAGACTTGCCGGTGGGGAGGGCTTCTCAGCCTCAGTTGCAAGGGACTGAGGAAGAACAAGAAGCCCTGTGTCCAGCAGCCTGCAGTTTTGCTAACTGCGGGATAGTTTTGTTGTCAACACAGGCAGGACCCCAGGAAGAGACGTCCCAAGGGACCCCTTCCAATTAAGGGAAGTTGGAGAAGGCTGGTGTTTCTCCGGCAGCAGGACAGGAGCCTCCAACCGCCATGGGGGCAGGCATAGGTTGGTGGCCCTGAGGGCGCACAGAAAAGGATGTCGTAGGGAACACGGTCGTCACCAAAGAGGGTGGCGACAACGTGACTGCTGCAAAACAATTTGCCATCGTTACGGGGTGCAATTGCTCAAATTTCTTCCTTGCTTCAGTATATGTCATCCGATCTAGGGTCTTATATTCTATTATTTTCCGCTCCCAATGAAGGATTGTGCATGCCGATGTGCAGGGAGGATGGTTCTGGCCACAACTGACACAGATGGGAGGCGGTACATGAAGCGTCCAGGTGTACTGGATGCCTGCAGTCCCTACATGTAGCACTGGAAGTACAGCGAGATGGTATGTGGTCGAACTTCCAGCACTTTAAGCACCTCATAGGGGGGGAACATAGGGTTTCACATCACAACGGCAAACCATCACCTTGACCTTTTAGGGCAATGTATTACCGTCAAAGGCCAAGATGAAGGCCCCGGTGGCAACCTTATCCTTTGGCCCCCCTATGTACATGCCTTATGAAATAAACTGCTCTGCGTTCAAGATTGGCACATAGCTCATCGTCGGTCTGGAGCAGCAAATCCCTGTGGAAAATAACACCCTGGACCATGTTGAGAGAGTTATGGGGAGTAGTAGTCACTGCAATATCACCCAGATTGTCATAGACGAGGAGCACCCGTGACTGGGCAGGGGGCACTATGCGGATCAACACAGAACCGTTGCGCATCTTCGACAGTGACTCCACTTCCCCAAAACCTATTATCTAGGTTCTCAACGAAAAACTAAGGCTTGGTCACCAAGAAAGAGTCCCCATCGGTTCTGCTGCAGTCAAGATATCGCGGAGCATACTGATCTACCTGTCTTGTGGCCCTACGTTCCTCCCATGGAGTTTGGGGGTCGTACACTGAAGCATTAAACTTTCCTCGCTTCAAGACCGAGTTGTACGTCCGCCAACATAACCTGACTTTGATCTCTTTATTGCAGGTCATCAGCTCTGATGCCACCAACTCCGATCAGGGGCTCTCCTCACGGACGCCACCCAGCCTCAGCAAATGTCACCTGGCAGGATGACCGTTGCCGGGAGTCCTGATGCCCCACACAGACAAGCATCTACTCCTTGGCTTGCATGAGGAGGATTCAGCTCTGGAATTGGTAGAGCGATCCCTGTGTTGTCAGGGGCAGGGGGCTACAACCAAAAGGGTACCTAATGACCCCACCACAACGGACTGGCTACCGTGCTGGCTTTCTGGTGCTAAGTAGACCATTATCATGAAGGGTGCATGGATGTTAGTGCACAATTGACATGACGTGCACGGAAAGGAGATAACCTGCCCAACGGCTGAATAATCGCTGCAGTCATAAGTCCATACACAATGAGTGCATAGGATGTCATTGCACGATAAATACGTGATGCACCACGTAAGGTGTCCTTCCCCAAGTGGTCTGCTCTTCAGAACAATTTGGATAATGGAGGATCAAAGCCACATAGGGGACTGTAGATACATGGCCGAAACGTGTGAAGACTCCTTTTAGTTTCCTCTTACAACAGGCAGGAATACCGCGGGCCTATTCTTATACATGAACCTGCAGGGGGACAAATTACGATGAATATACATATAAAATCAACAAGAATTAATACTTCATATGCCTTTTCTATCCTTCTCAGCTACTCTTAGATCATGGAGAAACTTCTTCAATTACTTCGTATGGCTTCGTATGTTGGCGTGACACAGTCCACAGCTTGGGACTTCGGGTTCGCCCAGCCCGTTCTCAGCAAATTAATGCTGAGCCCCTGAGGGGGATGTCTGTATGCAGATGGGCAGTATCTTATTAATGCTTCTTATGTTTTATGTTGTTACTGTTTCCAACTGGTTCATGATAGTACTTCTACTCTGTTCATTAAATCTGCTCTGTGACTTGTATCTGAAGTGTGTCCTTCTTTGTACAAGTAACAAAACGTTTTATCCCCAGACAGTAATACCTTGAGACAATCTGTCCAACAGAATATAGGCTACATAAAACATGTTTATTAAGTGAGGTAAGATTTAGTTTCTTCAGCTCATCAATTTTTTTTTAACAGAGTTCATTTATGTGGTGGGTTTTCACTTGGAAAGTGAACAGGTAAATGATGGATAGCATAAATATTTTCGCAATAGAAAAATTTGTTGGAAGTAATTTTCCATTACATAAATATCAAATGGAAATTATTTTTTTGTGCTGAAAAATTGCTCTATGTAGTAGACAGACATTACATGCAGCCATTTGTAAGCACAACTACACAGATCTTGTGTGATGAGCTTAATACCAAATCAACACTTTTTATTTCATCTGGTATGCCACCTGAACAGCTGAAAACTGTTATGTAGTGCGGTACATCAAACTGTACAACTCAAGTAGGAAGTGCAGGTTGAGTGGATAGGACACACACAAGATTATAATCCCTAAACCACCCACACTGCCAGTCCCCTGCTGCATGAATCCTATCCCTGAAGAAGAACCCCAGTAGCACTTTTCAGTCTTGTCACAGGCTTATCCTACCATATCATACACTAGGCTACCAAATAAGGCAGCCACATTACATATCAGTCTTGGTATAACCATTGCCAGCTTTCTATGCTGGGATCAGTTGTCCATCAAAACAAATGGCCACCACCAAACAGTAGCTAACAGCAAGGTGGACCACCCTATGGTGCAACATGTAGCAGAACATAACACGTTAGACTTCAACAGCTTCTTCCTCATGGGGCATTCCAATCCTCCTCTATTCTTCCACACCTCTTCTGAACTACATCTACACGGATACTCTGCAAATAACATTTAAGTGCCTGGCAGAGTGTTCATTAACCACTTTCATAACCTTTCTCTACCGTTCAATCCTCTAATAGTGCGCAGGAAACAGTACTCCAGGAGAGGACGCACAATTGTGTTGTACACAGTCTCTTTGGTGAAGCTGTTGCATCTTTGAAGTGCCAATGAAACATAACCTTTGGTTCCCCTTCCCCACAATATTCTACATCTACATACATACTCCGCAATCCACCGTAAGGTGCGTGGCGGAGGGTACACTGTATGACTACTAGGCATTTCCTTTCCTATTCCACTCCCAAATGGAATTAGGAAAACAAGAATGCCGATATGCCTCTGTACAAGCCTTAATTTCTCTTATCTTGTCTTTGTGATCACAACGCGAAATGTAAGTAGGTGGCAGGAAGATCGTACTACACTCAGCTTCAAATTCCGGACCTCTAAATTTCCTCATCAGAAATTCACAAAAAGAATTTCGTCTTTCCTCCTCGATCCCAAATTGAGTTGCCGGAGCGTTTCCATGACACTCACGTATTGGTTGAATGTACCAGTAACACACATAGCTGCTCGCCTCTGAACAGCTTCTATGTCTTCCTTTACACTGATCTGCTGCAGGTCCCAAACACTTGAGTAATACTCAAGACGTGGTCGTACAAACATTTTATATGCGGTCTCCTTTACAGGTGAAGTACATCTTCCAAAAATTCTCCCAATAAACCGAAGTCGGATGTCCGCCTTACTCGCAACTGTACTTACATGTTCGTTCCATTTCATATCGCTCTGCAATGTTACGCCTAGATATTTGAATGACGCAACTGCATCAAGAAGCTCACTACTAATGCTGTATTCAAACATTATGGGATTGATTTTCCTACTCAAGCGCATCACCTTACATTTTTCTACATTGAGAGCTGGCTGCCATTCTTCGCACCAACTAGAAATTTTGTCTAAGTTATCCTGTATGCTATTACAGTCAGTTAAAGACAACACCCTCCCATACACTGCAGCATCATCAGCAAACAGCTGCAAATTACAAGTTACTCTGTCCATCAGATCATTTATATAGATAAAAAATAACAGCTGTCCTATCACACTCCCCTGGGGCACGCCTGACGATACACTTGTCTCTGATGAACACCCGCCATCGAGAACAATGTACTGTGTTCTATTACTTAGGATGTCTTCCAACTAGTCACAAATCTGTGAACCCATTTCATAAGCCCGTATCTTCGTTAGCAGTCTGCAGTTTGGCACTGCATCAGACGCCTTTTTGAAGTCGAGAAAAACACAATCCGCCTGTTGTCCTTCATCCACGGCTCACAAGATGTCATGTGAGAAAAGGGCAAGCTGAGTTTCACATGAACGATGTTTCCTAAATCTGTGCTGATTCATAGAAAGAAGCTTTTCCGTCTCAAGGAAACTTACTATATTCAAACTGAGCGAATGCTACAGGAAACAGATGTCAACGATATTGGCCTGTAATTATGTGGATCAGTTCTCTTTCCTTTCTTATAAATGGGAGTCACCTGCATTTTTTACCAATCACTAGGAACTTTGTGCTGAATTAAAGATTCATGATAAATGCAGGCTAAGTAAGGGGCCAATGTTGCAAAATACTATTTGTAAAACCGGACTGGTATTCCATCCAGACCAGCAGACTTTTTCGTATTTAGCTCTTTCAGCTGCTTCTCTAGATCGGAAATACCTATTACTATGTCCTCCATTTCGGAATTGGTATGTTGATCAAATGATGGTACATTTGTGCAGTCCTCCAGTGTGAAAGATTTCTTAAAGGTTAAATTTAGAACTTCAGCTTTCCTTTTGCTTTCTTCTATTACTGCCCTGGAATGATCAACGAATGACTGGATAGTGGGCTTCTATGTGTTCTCTCCAGTCTAAGTTGTTCGTAATTGTAATTCCTGCAATACTGATGACCCAATTGCTGTCGCTAAGCCGTTAATGGACCCTAAAAATAAAGGGACACTCAAAACAGAGCCCTGAGGACCTCATTTTCCTACACATGAAGGGTGCTACATGAGGCACCAACTTGGACATGAAAGGTACAGACAGATAAAATGTTTTGTATTAAAATAGCAAGCTGGCCTCGGAGACCTCATTCATGTAATGTCTGGAGGATGTGATGTCTCTATGTTGTATCATATGCCTTTCACAAATAAAAAAACACCGCAATGAGATGTTGACGTCGGGCAAAGGCTGTACGGATACAGGACTCCCAAGTGAACGATGTTATCTGTGGTGGAGCGGCCTTGATGGTAACCGCCCTGGCATGGAGCCAATAGGCCTCTAGACTCAAGTACCCAGCACAGCCACCAGCACAGCCACCAGCTCACCATAGTTTCCAGTAGTTTGCAAAGAACATTTGTGAGGCTGATGGGTAGGCAGCTATCCAAATCACGTGGGTTTTTGCCTGGCTTAAGCACCAGAACGATGATACTTTCTCGCCACTGTGATGGCAAGACACCATCATTCCAGATGCGATTGAACATGGATAAGATGTTTCGTGTAGACTGAATCGACAGGTGTTTCAGCAACTGGTTATGAATGCGATCTGGCCCTGGGGTGGTGTCGGGTCTGTGTGCAAGGGCACTGAGGAATTCCCATTCACTGAATGGAGCATTGTACGATTCCATTCTACGAGTTGAGAAGGACAGACGCTTCTGTTCTTCCCGCTCATTACAGCATGGAAAGATGGCGGGTAATTCACAGATGCAGAACTCTGAGCATAGTGCTCAGCGAGATGTTCAGCAATTACATCCGGGTCCGTACAAACTCCTCCATTGAAAGAAATCCTTGGCTCGCCTGAAGCACTCTGGTATCCATAGAGGCGTCTGATTTTCTCCCAGACCTAGGATGGAGAGTACACGTGACAATAGTGGAGCGTACCGTTCTCAACACTCTTGCTTACGACGCCTAATTAAAAGACGTGCTCATGCATGGAGCCACTTGAATGCATGAGGTTCTCCAAGGACGGGTGTCTCTTATGTCGCTGGATTGCTCACCTGCGATCCCTGATAGCCTCAGCAATCTCTAGCAACCACCAGGGCACCGTCCTTCGCTGGGGGCATCCAGAAGAGCTAGGGATTGCACGTTAAGCCGCAGAAATAATGGCTGCGGTGAAACTTTCAGTCACCACCTCTATGGTGGCATCTATTAGAGAACCAATCGTCACAGCAGTAGTAAACACGTCCCAATCAGCCTTATTAAGAGCCCACCTGGACAAACGTCCAGGGGATTGAGGCTGAGGAAGTGAAAGGAATATTGGGAAGTGGTCACTACGACACAAGACCTCATACACTCTCCAGTGGACAGATGGTAAAAGGCCAGGGCCACATAGGGACAGATCAGTAGCAGAGTAAGTGCCGTGAGCCACATTGAAATGTGTCGCAACACTGGTATTTAAAATGCAGAGGTCGGGCTGAGATAATAAACTCTCGACATATCTGCCATGGCCAGTAAGTGTAGTACCCCCCTCCCCCCATAGGGGGTTGTGGGTGTTGAAATTACCCAAAAGTAAGAAAGGTGTGGGGAGCTGAGAAATCAGTGCCGCCAAGACATGTTGGGGTATTACACCATCTGGGGACAGATAGACATTGCAAATGGTGAGATCAATTGAAGTCTTCACCCCCATTGCCACAGCTTCTAAAGGCGTTGGAGAGGACCAGATTCACTGTAGACAGACCAGAGGACAAAAATACAGACTCCACCTGCAACCCTGTCATAATCTGTGCAATTCCTGTAATAACCCCGATAGCCTCGTAAGGCAGGGCATTGCATCGGGGGAAATCAGGTTTCCTGCAAAGCAACACACAGTGAAGGTCAAGTGCTGAGAAGCTGCCTTAACTCTGCTAAATTGGGGGGGGGGGGGACGAGGGGGGGGGGGGGAACAACCGCAATTCCACTGGAGGATTTAATTATTGCTGACTGGATAGGCCATGGTACAGAGGATAAAGAAGATCAGTCCATAGCTTCACCACCTGCTGCCGCCGATTGTGTACCTACCGGATCCAGGAGCATTGATTCTGCAGAGTCTGTAAAGGCAAAGATCCTCAGGGGATGCAAGAATCTTGACCTCATCTTTAGAAGTGGAAGATGTGGGAAGGTGTGGCTTTAGAGCACAGAAGATTCCTTTTTCTTTGGTTTCCTTTTCTTGTCCTCTCGCTGTCCTTTTGGTTTTAAGGACTGAGAGGGCTTTTCAGAGACAGTGTCAGGGCTCGACATAGACTACGGAGCCCTTTGACCAGGGGTGTGCGAGTCTGACAGCCGGTGGCTGGGACCCTCCTTGGTACTTTGAGAGGCCTTGGAAGAGAGCGTCCCAAGGGACCCCTTCCGAGTCAGAGGAGCCAGAGGAAGGTGTTGCTTCTCCGGCTGGGTGATGGGGATTGTTGTCCCAGACAGGGACTATTGTCCCCGATGGTGTTGGGGGATGTGCTACCCCAGAAGGTGGAGAGCCCCTAACCATCAAGGAGGCAGATGGAAATCTTATGGCCCTGAGGGCCCACGGAAGTTGTCACAGCCATGGGGACTGCTGACACCGAAGGAAAGGGTGACGACGTGACAGTTGCGAACAATGTCTTTAGTGCCACAGGGTGCAGTCGCTCGAATTTCTTTTTCACCTCATTTTATGACAATTTGTCCACTCTCTTTCCTCCATAATTTTCCCTTCTTTATGTAGGATCATGCAATTTGGCGAGCAAGGGGGATGGTGCTGTCCACAGTTCACACAAATAGGAGGGGGAGCACAAGGAGCAACCTGATGGGACAGACACCCGCATTCTCTACAGGGGGGGCTGAATTGAACCTGGAAGACATGTGCCCGAATTTCCAGCACTTAAAGCACCGCACCAGAGGAGAAATACAAGGCTTTACGTTGCACTGGTATATCATAACATTGACCTTTTTGGTTAAAGAATCGCCCTCAAAGGCCAGGATGAAGGCACCGGTGGATACCTTGTTGTCCTTAGGCCCCCTATAGATGCATCTGACGAAGTGTTCAAGGTTGGCTCGTAATTGGTCGTCAGACTGCAGCAGGAGATCTCGGTGGTAAATAATCCTCTGAATCATAAAAAATATGTTCAAATATTTGTAGAGCTTATGGGACTTAACTACAGGGGTCCTGAAACTTACAAAGTACTTAAGAACTAGCTAATACTAAGAACAGCACAAATATCCATGCCCGAGGGGGGATTCGAACCCCTGACCATAGTGGCCGTGCAGACTGTGACTGGAGCACCACAGACTGCTCCGCAACCGCGGTCGGCAAAAACGACCCAAACATCCATGCCTGAGGGGGGATTCAACCGTAGCGGCCGTGCAGGCTGTGACTGGCGCGCTGCAGTCCGCTCAGCCACTGTGGCCCCTGAACCATATTGAGACTCTTGTGAGAGGTGATGGTCACAGAAATGTCTCCCAGCTTATCACAGGCCAGTAGCCCCCATGACTATGCTGGGGATGCTTTTTCAATGAGGACTGCACAGCTTTTCAACTTTAGACATTCCTAAATCTTCACCATACTTATCTTCTAAGTTCACCATGAAGAAAAGTGGCTTAGTATTACAAAATGTTTCCCCATCAGTCCTAACACAGACAAGAAATTGAGGGGAGTTTGGCTCAATCCTGTCTTTCGCCCATCGTTACTCCCATGGGGTAGCTAGGGAAGGGAACAATTGGGGGTCATATTGTGCTGCATTGAATTCACCTCTACCATACTTAGAGACACTGGTTGTACATCTGGCAATGTTATGGGATCTTTTCATGGTGTTCCCACAAATAGCTTGGGATATAAAGATCCACCCAAGCAGAGCCCCGCTTGCCTGGGTAAGCCTTATACAACTGAGGAGCAGCAGGTTCCTCAGAAGTTGCTTGCTAGCAACTGTTCAACCTCAACAGCCATGCATCTCCTCAGCATGTAGCACACCTTGAGATTTAGGGTTTTATTACAGAGGTTTGTACCGTCCTCGCGACCCATGCGATTAAGCCAAGATTCCTAGGCCCTGAAACATACAACATTCCACCATCGCGCCAAACGATGGTTGTTGAAGGATGCACAGAGCTTACAGTGTAGCGGACTGTTGGCGCGACACAGCCCACGGCTCCGGATCCCAGGTTCAGCAAGACCTTACTCAGTAAATTAATGCTGAGCTCACGTTTATTTGTTGCAAGGAGATCAAGGGTATTATCGCGACCACTTACTATTCTAGTGGATTCATGAACTAACTGTTCGAAGCAGTTTTCAGAAAAAGCATTCAGAATTAGTTCGGACAATGTTTTATATTTGCCGGCAGTTTTGAATACGTATTTATGCCAACATAATGAGGGTAAATTAAAGTCGCCACCGATTATAACAGTATGCTTTGTATAGAGCAACATATAGAAGCATGTGCCTGTGAGCTTAAACTGAAGGGTGGTTCTTTTATAATTGTCACAGTGTATAGGCCCCCCTCAGGAAACTTTCATTTATTCCTGGAATACTTGGATGCCTTGTTGTGCTATCTGTCAGATAGGGGGGAAGCAAATTATTGTATGTGGGGATTTCAATGTTGATTCACTGCAAGAGTGTAATATGAAGAATGACCTGGAAGTCTTACTCGGTTCTTTCAATTTGACATCTGTTATTGATTTTCTTACTCAGGTAGTAAAGAACAGCAGCACATTGATAGACAATTTTTTATAGACCAAGATAGGTTTAACAACATTAGTGCATGTCCTGTTGAGAATGGTCTTTCTGATCATGGTGCACAGCTAGTTACATTATATGATACAGCTCCTTTCAGTAATTTGAATCAGTCCTCCAAAGTCGTTTATACAATTAATGATTCGACAATTAGAAATTTCACGGAAAGTCTTCAGCAGTTAGATTGTGATGAAGTGTACAAGGAACCTGATGCTAATTTAAAATACAACTTATTTCATGATACTTTTGTAAGGGCATTTGATAACTGTTTCCCCAAGAAATTAGTCAAATTTAATTGTAAGGAACCAAGCAAAAAACCGTGGCTCACCAAAGGTATAAAAATATCTTGTAACCGGAAAAGGGAACTGTATCTGACAGCAAGAAAGAGTAGTGACCCAGAAATATTCAACTATTATAAAAACTAGTGTTCTGTATTAAGGAAAGTTATTAAAAAATCCAAAAGCATGTGCATAATGTCTGAGATTAGAACACCCAAGAATAAAATTAAAACAATCTGGAATATTATAACAAGGGAGACAGGGCAACCAAGAACACAGGAAGACAGCATTACCATCAAAGTGAATGAACAAATTACAAACAAAAAGTCAGAAGTTGAAAACACTTTTAATAATTATTTTTTAAATGTTGTGGAGAATATAGGATCCAAATGTTCATTAGAAAAAGCTAGGCAATTAATGGAACAGCGCGTACCTAGACAGTTTGATACAATGGAAATCCCACCCACCTCTCAATCTGAAATTAGGAAATTAATAAACTCTCTCAAGAGTAAAAGCTCTCATGGCATTGATGGCATATCCAGCAGGGTATTAAAAGCTTGTTCCCAAGAAATATGCAGGATTCTTAGCCACATTTGTAATAGCTCACCTGATAGACTGAAATATGCTATTGTCAAATCACTTCATAAAAAAGGTGATACGTTGGATGTCAACAACTACCGCCCAATCTCACTTCTGACCGCTCTATCAAAAATTCTTGAAAAAGTAATGTATTCCAGAGTAACTTCATATATTAATAAAAATAAAGTTATAACAAAATGTCAGTTTGGTTTCCAGAAAGGCTTTTCAACAGAAAATGCAATACATACTTTCACTAATGAAATATTAAATGCTCTGGATAACCGTAAACCACCCGTTGGGATTTTTTGTGATCTATCAAAGGCCTTTGATTGTGTTAACCATGGAATTCTTCTAGATAAGCTTAAGTATTGTGGTATGAGTGGGAAAGTGCACAAATGGTTTAAATCATACCTAACTGGAAGAGTTCAGAAAGTTGATATAAGTAATTCACATAATATAAAAAAAAAAAAAAAAAAAAAAAAAAAAATAATAATAATAATAAAAAACAGCTGAGTCCTCAAACTGGGGAACTATCAAGCATGGGGTGCACAGGGTTCGGTACTGGGACCTTTGCTGTTCTTAATATATATTAATGATTTGCCTTTCTATATTCATAAAGATGCCAAGCTAGTTCTCTTGCTGATGATACAAGTATCGCTATCACATCCGAATCATAGGAATTAACTGATGAAATTGCCAATGAAGTATTTCAGAGAATTATTAGGTGGTTCTCTGTAAATGGACTCTCTTTAAATTTTGAAAAAAAAACACAGTATATTCAGTTTCACACAGTAAATGGCATCACACCATTAATTAATATTGACTTCAACCAGAAATCTATAGCTAAGGTAGAATATTCAAAATTTTTAATTTTATGCATTGATGAGGGGTTGAATTGGAAGAAACACATTGAAGACCTGCTGAAACGTTTGAGCTCAGCTAGTTATGCTATTAGGGTGATTGCAAACTTTGGTGATGTACAACTCAGTAAACTAGCATACTATGCCTATTTTCATTCTCTGCTTTCTTATGGCATCATATTCTGGGGCAATTCATCATTTAGTAAGAAAGTATTCATTGCCCAAAGTGGGTCATCAGAATAATTGCTGGAGCCCACCCAAGATCATCCTGCAGACATTTATTTAAGGATCTAGGAATCTTCACAGTAACTTCACAATATATATACTCACTTATGAAATTTGTTATTAACAATCCAACTGAATTCAAATGTAACAGCAGTGTGCATAGCTACAACACTAGGAGAAAGGGTGACATACACTATTCTATGTTAAATTTAGCTCTGTCACAGAAAGGGGTTAATTATTCTGCCACAAAAGTCTTTGGTCAATTACCAAGTAGTATCAAAATTCTGACAGATAGCCGACTAGCATTTAAAAATAAATTAAGAGAATTTCTGAATGGCAATTCCTTCTACACATTAGATGAATTTCTAGATAAAAGTTAGTACTTTAGGGAAAAAAAATAAAAAAATAAAAATAAAAAAATTTAAAAATAAAATAAAAAATATAAAATAAAATATTCCAAAATTGAGTGTCATGTAATATGCATTGACAAATTTCATTTAACTGACACGTTCCACATCATTACGAAGTGTCGTATTCTTGATCTATGGAACAAGTATTAAACTAATCTAATCTACCTGTTTGAAATATGATTCAAGCTTTCTTTGAACATTTTGGGAATTGCATTGTCTGAGTCAGGAGGCTGATAAAAAGATCCAATTATTAATTTATTCCGGCTGTCAGGTATAATCTCTACCCATACCAACTCACAGGAAGTATCTGCCTCAATTTTGCTACAGGACAAGCTGTTTGTAACAGCAATAAACACAGCACAATCTTTACTTTATTTATTCTATCCTTTCTGAAGACCATTTGGCCCTTTGTAAAAGTTGCAGCTAAACTTATCTCTGGCGTCAGCCAACTTTCAGAACCTATAACAATTTGTGCATCAGTATTTTCTATCAGCACTTGGAGCTCTGGAAGTTTCCCAACACAGCTAAGGCAATTTACAACTGTTACACCAATGGTTCCTAAATCTGCATTCTTCCTGTGTCTTACCTGCGTCCTTTGAGACTGATATCCATTTTGTGTGTTCCCAAGGCTCTCTAACCTAAAAAACTGCCCAGTCCACACCACACAGCCCCCGCTACCAATGTAGCTGCTTCCTGAGTATAGTGGACTCCTGATCTATTTAATGGAACCCAAAAGGCCAACACCCTTTGGCGCAAGTCGAGGAATTTGCAGCCGATGTGGTCGCAGAACTGTCTGGACCTCTGATTCAGACCCTTCACTCGGCTCTGAACCAGAGGTCTGCAGTCAGTCCCGTCAACTATGCTCTCAGATGGTGTGCTCTGCCTTCATCTTGTAAGCAAGACTGGCAGTCTTTACCACTTCTGATAGCCACTCAATATCAGAGAGAATCTCTTCCAATCCAAAGCGACACACATCATTGGTCCCGACATGAGTCGCCACCTGCAGTTGGTTGCACTCTCTGCTCTTCATGGCATCCAGAAGGACCCATTCCACATCTGGAATGACTCCCCCAATATGCACATGGAGTGCACATTGGACTTCTTCCCATCCCTAGCAACGATTTCCCTAAGGGGCTCCATCACCTGCCTAACATTGGAGCTCCCAACTACTAACAAGCCCACCCTCTGTGAGTGCCCAGATCTTGCAGACAGGGGGGTGACTACAGGGCAAGTAACACCATCTGTGTCAGGAACATCCTCTGCCACAGAGAGCGCTTTGAATCTGTTCGTAAGACTAACTGGGGAGGCCTTCACTTCGGTCCCCCAGGAAGTTTTACACCGCCTGACACCCGCTGAGGAGACCTCCAAATCCACCACTGATTGGAAAGTGTCCCCTTCGTGGGCAGTGACAGGCTAGCCACAGCCGCAAGCTGATTGGAGAGCAAAACAGATGCACAGGGTGTCTGCTGCACCCCTGCAAATGGCCCATAACAGTGGCACCCACCCAGCACAGTCTCCAGCATTGCCAGTGAAGTCAACGTCGCTTGAAGCTGCGAGCGAAGAGTAACCAACTCGGCCTCCATCCGTTCACATCAGTCACAGTTCCTAGCCATTCTAAAAATCTATGTATGTTCCAAATAAGTATGACTGTTGTGATTTAAACTGTGGGAGAATACACTGAACTGTTAACTCATGACAATAATCTAAGCATTCACATGTAGACACTAAACTGTTCCTTTGATGCTAAGCTGACTAAATATACGATCGAGGACATAAAAGTTTGATAAACAGTGAGCTTCAAAAAATATGTACCTAAAACTAACCCATTTATTAAAGGCAATCTGAATAATATATACGCTAGCTAATAAATCAAAATATCAACTAAACACGATTCTGAATAAATAAACATGCAAAGATACAAAGATGAAAACTATCCTCGCAATTAATACTTCACTTCTGAAACCACCCTGGCATTAACCACCATTAAGCTCCCTTCCTGTAGATTCCAACAAAAAGTTTTCCCTTTTCTGTCCTACCTCCCTTTCCCATTTCATGGTCCATACCATCTCCTTCTCAGAATCAGTACAAACAACTGTGCATCATATGCCTAGACTACACTTCACAGCCCCCCCCCCCCCCTTTTTTCCTTTCCAGCTCCCCTTTATTTTTTCTCATTTTTGTCTTGCCATCTTTGTCATGTTACCTTCAGTGACCTTACACTGCAAATCATGAATCCTCATTTACTCCAACCCCTATGTACCTTTTAAAAGATTACTAATAATTTATGCCTTACAAACATATTTATTATCACATTTATTTTGTGTGACTTTACTAGTTCACAGAAGGTATTTTATAGTTATTTGACCGTGATTTTAGCTATTCACTTTAGAGGAAAATTGATGTGTGTACTTAAAAGCATGTACATGTTGCATAACTTTCATAATAGTGTTTGGAAACTTTCTTGATATAAAGTTTCCAAAAACAGTTGTGTCTGCTGAGGTTCTAAAATCTCATTTCACATAATTACTTCCTTTAAAGTTGGGAAACAAGTACAGTATTTCACTAACCTCTCAATCCACGATTGTGCTGTATCATTATCCAACAGTTCTTGAGTGAAAGTTTGTATGGCTAAGAGACTCACACTCTGAACATCTCCAGTGTTGTTGACATAATTTTGCATAAGCTGAATGATTTCACCATTTGAACCTGAAAAATAATCAAGTCTACATAACATATATTGTCTACATTTCATGAAAAAAACTGAAAATTTAAAGCTGAAAATAAAGCTTTGTACAAATTCATTCAGTTTTCACACAAATTATACTCACATATAACTCTTAGTGGTTTTCACTAATTGCAGTCATACTCAAGAAATAAGGGCAGGTAAACATTCATCTGCAGTTGACAAACCAAAAGATAAACATAGTAAACAAAGGTTTCTATTCCACGATGATTTACTGAATTAGAGTGCTCCTCTGTAGCACTCATAATCATGTTCAAGTGAATTGTTTTATCACTTCAATTCAGAAATTTCAGTTATTGCAATTTTAAAATGATCCTCAGATAGCTATTGCAGTCAAACCTTCACTCCTAAACTGAAACGGGGGAAAGTAATACAGTGGAAGAAGAATGGGTAGCTCTGAGAGAGCCACAAAGGATCATATAAGCAGAAGGACAAAGCCTGGATGACATAGGAGATACTGAAATTAATTGGTGAAAGGAGAAAATATAAAAATTCTGCAAGTGAAGCAGGCAAAAGGAAGTACAGATGGCTGAAAAAAGAGGTTGACAGTGCGAAGATACCCGTGTCACAAGATTCTTTCGTCTTGTAATTTACTGTCGCCCTGTTGCACAATAAGCAGATACTCTGCTAATATCAATAAATACTTGTATTATTCGAAGCTAAATATGGATTGAAATAGTTTCTGCTAGTTAACTGAAGGATTTATTCTCCACAACTCATAATTAACAACAGATACCAACTTCGAGCACACTATTATGAACCAAATGTCCTGTTTTTAGGAGATGCAGATTTGTCTGAAGTTGACATTGTTGATTTTTCCAGCCATAGAACTTCAGTAGCATGGTAGAGGGCTCCAGGTAGGAGAGGAGGGCAGAGAAATGGACAGAAGGGAAAGTTTACTCACAACCTATGCCATGAGGTAAGGTTGAGTGATATGCGGAAGTCAGAGTAGTGTTTCAGAAATACACAATATCCTCCACTTCAGTTCAATAAAAGTCATTAAAAAGCTATTTTCTTTCATTTAATCTTAATCTTACAACCAAAGAATGTTATTTCTAATAAATACAGTCTCGGTTGCAATAATTTTGCCTTTAGGGGGCAACAGCTGACACCATCCCACATAGAAAAATTGGAGTACTGAAAACTCTAGTCCACAGGGCATGGGTTCTGACAGATCCTGAGTGTTTGGCAACAGAAATAAAACACTTACAAACGGTGTTCAGCAAAAATGGGTTTTCCTCTAGATACAATAGGTGTTCAGCAAAAAATGCGTTTTCCTCTAGATACATCCAGAGGGCACTTTGACCTTCCAGTCATCCACAGATCACAGAAGAAGAACCAGAAGAGGCAAAGAAGGTGGTATACCTGCCATATGCAGGATCAGTCTCTGCCAAGAGATGAAACAAGACATCAGAAATGTATTTTGGCCACTTTCAAAAATTGTGACAATGCTGGGGAATGTACAGGATGACCTGGGGCTACACAATCCAGGTATTTATAACATACCATGCCAGTGTGGGATGTCACACATTGGTCAGACTATCAGGACTGTAGACATCAGGTGTAAAGAACACCAGAGGCACACCAGACTTGGACAGGCAACAAAATCAACTGTAGCAGAGCACTGTCTAGAACTTGGTCACTCAATCAATTACAATAACATCACAATTGTGACACAGACCCAAAAATTTTGAGGAAGCGTTATGAAAGTTTCCATCGAGATCAAAGTCAAGGAGAATCTCATCTATTGTGACTTGAGCTACTAAAGACCCAGTGCAGGGCACGTCAAGATATTACAGGAAGTGGAGACAAAGAAAACAGCCATAGGGTTCGTACACCTCCTTATTTCAATGACTAAATTTTAAGGGCCTTTTTAAAATAACTTGTTTGAAATATAATTTCACATATCTTTGTTTTATTTTATTACTTTTGAAAAAGAGAATTTGGTACAGGATTTTTAAGCTCCTATTACACGATGATGTGTGGTGAAAGGTAAATAGGTCTATTGTAACAGCCATCTAGCTGTAGAACAGATGAAACTAAGATTTTTAGCAGATGCATTATCCACAACCAGTATAGAGACCAGTTCTATTCTGCTATTTGTCCTTAATTCATGCAGTGCAGCAGGCAACACATGCCCAGAAGGTGGAACTGCAGTAAGCTTTCTGCTTGTTAATTGTAAACAGGTTAGGTTATTTGTATAGTGTTGTTGATGTCTGTAGACACCCCTTTAACTTCCAAACTTTAAATTGGAGATTTTTCTAATTTCACTAATTTTTAATTTAAAACTGTGTAAAGTGTTACATAATAATGTGAGTAAAATCCCCATAAATTCCTTCCCAACAAGTGTGTAAAGTGTTCATTATAATTTGTGGCCAAATAGAGTAGTACTTTTCCACACTACAATCTAAAAATCATGATTTTTAATCAAAATATCCACGGGTGTACTGCCGGTCTATAGCGTCCAACGGGCACAATATTTCGGCGATCATATATGTCGCCATCATCAGGTGAACTGACGGACTAAGCTCCTGGAAACGCGCTGGCACGGAGATCCGCGCGCTATGGCTTCTCGAAGGGAACTGGGTTCTAGCCCGGTAGCGGGCGATTTAAATACCCTCGGCCCACGGAGCGACTCCTCCGCGGTCCGCGCCGCGGCCGCGCAGTGGAACCGATTGCGACGGCATCTGAGATGACGTCAATGTGAGGGCTCTGTCCGCCGTGGTTGTCACTTCCTTACGTTTGCTAGATTTACTCTTAATTAACGCAATCGCTGGTTCCCAAGCTTTGCTAAGATTATAGCCACATTGGCCAACAAATATGTAGGTGCTCTGATGTTACTACATATTTGTTGGCCAAATACTTGAAGGGAATATTAAGTCCTTATGTGGGTAAATTCCCTCATCACATCCATAATTCCGTAGATTTTGTTAAATGCCTTAACAGCTTCAGGCTGGATGACTCAGATATCTTGGTGAGTTTTGACATCATTTTGTTGTTTACGAGGGTGCCCCTTCGAGAGTCACTAGATCTGATTGGTCAGAAGTTTGACGAGAAGACCTCCACGTATTTTCTTTTCAATGGCGAATACTACGAACAAACGGAGGGAGTTGCCATGGGTAGCCCACTCTCCCCTGTGGTCGCAAATTTGTACATGGAGAATTTCGAGGAGGAAGCCCTGGCATCATCTGAATGGAAACCTACTTGCTTTTTCCGTTACGTGGATGACACTTTCATCATCTGGCCACATGGTATGGATAAACACCTTGATTTCCTTACACATCTGAACTCCATACACCCCAACATCAAATTCACTATGGAGACTGAAACGGAGAGTAAACTGCCGTTCCTTGATGTCTTGTTCAAGAGAAGAGCTGATGGCACCCTGGGTCATAGTGTATATTGCAAGACAGCGCACACTGATCTGTATTTACACGCAGACAGTTGTCACCACCCTTCAAAGAGGAATGGGGTACTTACAACTCTAGTACATAGGGCGCGCACTGTCTCCAATGCAGAGAGTCTAACCCAGGAATTGGAACACCTGAGAACTGTATTTCGAAAAAATGGGTACTCAGAATGGCAGAGTCAATGGGCTCTCCGCCCAATCACTACATCACAACCTGTGGAAATGGATGAAAACACGAGGGAGGATGTTGGCACTGCGTTCGTTCCATATACCGGCGCACTCTCGGAGAAGGTCACCCGCATTTTGAAAAAACACCAGGTTGGAAGTGTTTTTTGTCCGCTGAATAAAATTCGTGCACTGGGGGAGCGCCAAAGATGATCTCGGTTTGAGGAAGGCTGGCGTGTACCAGATTCCGTGTCAGTGTGGAAAGTCATATATTGGACAGACGCTGTGTACCGTCGAGGATTGATGCATTGAACACCAGAGGCACACACGATTGATGTATCCGAGCAAGTCGGTGATCGCTGAACATTGTCGGAGAATCATGCGATAGAGTATATATAAAGCTACATATAATACTTTAGTAAGATATACTAGTGTCTAATTAATAAGATAAAACATAGCTCTGTCACAGAGCCAAGTCCAACTTCTTTAACCACTGGACAGCTTCCTGACTGACTATATGGAGTTCCTGAGAATGATTGTTTGTATTTCTGCTCCACAGTCACATGACTGGTCGTCTGTCTGAATTTCCAATAGTTACAGTGACCAACACCAGTTCAGAAGTGGTTGATCAAAGACCATTCTCTCCTTGGAAGGTCCATTCCTTGGAGCTGCTTAGAGGGATCGTCTATCCAGATGCTGTTTTTTCCATTAAACAAATCCCAAGTTCTTGCCCACTTTGATTTAGGTGAGAAGCCACTCTCATGTAGTTGCACAGCTGTTTTAAGAGGTGGTTTACGTGATTTCAGCCAGCTTATCTGTGGTGGAAGGTCTTGCATAATAGGAAGCTCAGGAGTGAACAAGATCTTATAATACTTTCTCATTAAGGCTTCCTTCCGTCTTAGATCAGATTATGCAACATGAATGCACTAGGATTCTGGTACAGACATCGAGATACTGGGACTGCGTCGTTAGAGAGGCCATTGAAATTCGCACAAGTGACGACACCTCATAAACCATGACTGTGGCTATAATCTTAGCAAAGCTTGGGAACCAGCGATTGGGGTAATTAAGAGTAAATCTAGCAAACATAACAAAGTGACGACCATGGCGGACAGAGCCCTCACACCGACGTCATCTCAGACGCCATCGCAATCGGTTTCACTGCGCGGCCGCGGCGCGGACCGCGGAGGGGTCGCTCCGCGGGCCGAGGGTATTTAAATCGCCCGCTACCGGGCTAGAACCCAGTTCCCTTCAAGCAGCCGTAGCGCATGGATCTCCGTGCCAGCGCATTTCCAGGAGCTCAGTCCGTCAGTTCACCTGATGATGGAGACGTGTATGATCACCGAAATATTGTGCCCGTTAGAAACTATAGACCGGCAGTACACCCGTGGATATTTTGATTATCAAATATGCCGGGAGAAACTAAAGAATCACATCATTATTGTTGCACAAGGGCATGTTCATGCTATCAATTTCAGATTCACTGAGGAAATGTTTTAATTGTGAGGTAAGGTATTCTTGTATTTTCAAGCTTATGTATAAGTAAAAATTAATTCGTTGAAGCCTAGTGTTTATGAAACTGTAGTTGTTTTACTTGTTTGAAGTTTTTATGTACACTGTGTACACATGTAAGCAGTGACTCCGTAAAATCTTATTCAGAGACTCCTTAAAAACGCCTAATTTTTTATTCCAACAAAAGTACGAACCCTTGAGAACGCCATCAACTGGATAGGACCAGTGAAACTACTTACAGAGGATGCAGACCGCAAACAGAACACGACAAAAAGCGTGGGCCTCAGATGACCACTAAGTCCCCAGAGGACATCGAAGGAGAGCGCGGACGGCCAAGCATACATGACCGCTAAAACTACACTCGGCAGGCATGAACCACAGACAGAGTACTCGGGGCGATGCTGACCTCATATGATGGCCGCAAGCCCAGAGGACGAATGGGCTGGGCACGGCCAGCTGTCGGAACACCGGCAACTGGATGGAACCACTGATTGTTGTTGTTGGTTTTTGAGGGGACTAAACGTCTAGGTTATCAGTCCCCTGTTCCTAGTGAAGAGTCCACTGTCAAGAATGTAAAAAATAAATACAAAGCTCCCAAAATAAAAACTTAAAAAGGGACAGACTGACAATGGTCAAGACGCTAACAACACAAAACGATGAAACACAAGAGGTAAAACGAAGTCGGGATCTCACCTAAAACTGGACAGCAGAAGGACATGGCTGGCTGATCACAGAGAAAAAACAGGATGAGCCAGCCATACTGCACACAATAAAACCCCTTGGTAATTTACAGAACAGTCATAGAAGGGTGTAAAATCGCTCGATAGGTGGGGACCTGAAATATCAGGCTATAGCACCCACCACTAGATGGAGTTGTAAAAACCAGCTGCGTGAATAAAACTTAAAACGGAATGAGCCGTGGAGGCATCGTTGCCTAAAACTAAGGGTAGCGTGTCTGGTAGGTTAAAAGACTGCCGCAAGGTAGTTAAAACTGGGCAGTCCATCAGAAGATGGACTACTGTCAGCACTGCTCCACGCCGACACACAGGCGGGGCCTCACGGCAAAGGATATGGCCATGGGTCAGCCAGGTATGCCCAATACGGAGGCGGCAGAGGACAACTCACTCTCGACGTATGGGCCACAGTGAAGACTTCCACAGAGTTGTGGATAGCGAAGGTGTGGCACCCAGGTGAGACGTTTGTCTAACAACATGCTTAAAAAATGGTGCGTCTCTTCGACAAGCAGCAGATCATCAGCCAGATACAGTTCAGTTTCCGGATGTACCACCCGGCGCCAACAGAAATGCATCACCTGCGTTTTCGATGCAGAAAATTGGAAACCGTGAGTGAATGCCCACGACTGTGCCTTTCGTATAGCTATCTGCAACCGCCGTTCAGCAATGCTAGTGGAGCTGAAATATTTGCAGAAGTCATCGGAATACAACGAGGTGTAAACCGATGACCCCACAGCAGCAGCAAGGCCATTGATAGCGACCAAAAATAAAGGGACACTAAGAACGGAACCCTGTTGGACACTGTTTTCTTAATAGTGAGGGGAGCTGACACAGGAACCAACACGGATACGAAAAGAACGTAGTGCAAGAAAATTCTGTACGAATACAAGAAATGCACCGCATAAGCCCCAGTTGTACAGCGTAGACAGTATGTGGTGGCGCCAGGTGGTGTCGTACGCTTTCCGCAGGTCAAAGAACACTGCAACCAGATGTTCGACGCGTGTAAAGACTGTACGGATGGCCGACTTCAGCGACACAAGATTATCGATAGAGGAGCGACCACGACGGAACCCACCTTGTTTGTGGGGCCAGAAGTCCCCGGTCCTCAAGGATCCACATAAGCCTCCGACTCACCATCCGTTCGAGGAGTTTGCATGGAAAGTTGGTGAGCCACTATCAGCCACCTGCGGATCAGCCCCGGGCTTCATCACCGGGATGGCGATGCTATCCCACCATTGGGACGGGAAGACACCCTCAACACAGAGATGATTCAGCAAGGAGAGAAGTTGGCATTTAGAGTCCGCTGATAGTTGTCAGAGGAACTGGCTATGAATGCGGTCGGGTCCAGGGGATGTGGCTGAGCATGCGGCAAGGGCGCTTTCGAATTCCCATTCACTGAAAGGGATGTTGTAGACTTCCTGTCGTCGCATTCGAAAAGATATCCATTTTCGCTCTGTGCGCTCTTTAAGGGTGTGGAAATCTGCATTATATGCAGCGGTCGCTGAGGTGCGAGCATAGTGGTGTGCCAAATGGCCAAATGCTCAGCTATGGTGAGAGGGTCAGTACAAATTGTACCCTGAATGCTGAGGCACGGAATTCCCACTGGTGGGCAGTGCCCATAGAGGCGTCGAACTTGCGACCAAACCCGTGAAAGCGATGCTCGGGAGCCAATGGAGGCGACAAAACGCTCCCAGGAGGCCCTCTTGCTTTGCTGAATCAATCGCCGTGCCCGTGCCTGGAGATGCTTAAATGCAATAAGGTTATCAATGGAAGGGTGGCGTCAGTGGCGCTGTAGTGGTCGCCGACATTCCCGGTTGGCCTCAGCGATCTCCGGTGTCCACCAGGGCACCAATGTACGGTGGACTGATCCAAGTGAGGTGGGAACAGTTTTATCAGCAGCATAAATGATGGAATCTGTGACCTGCTGAACAGCGGCATCAATATCAGCCAGAAGAGGAGAGGGAAGCGCAGAAGCTATGGAATATGCTGGCCAGTCGGCCCTATGGAGGGACCAGCGAGGCAGACGGTCAGCAGGTGGACACTGTGAGAGCGACAGGAAGATAGGGAAATGGTCGCTGCCACACAGGTCATCGTGGACCCTCCAAGAGAAGTGTGGAAGAAGCAGGCTGGAGCTGCAGATAGACAGGTCTATGGTGAAGAATGTTCCGTGTGCTATGCTAAAGTGTGTAGCAGCACCAGAGTTAAGGAGGCAGATGTTCAGCTGTGTTAGTAGAGTCTCAACACCTCTACTCCGTGCCGAGGTCTGTGTGCCACCCCACAAAGTGTGGTGGGCATTGAAATCCCGCAAAAGAAGGAAGGGTGGGGGAAGTTGGGCAACCAAGGTAACGAGGTCTACAGGAAGAGACATCCTCATTTGTTGGGAGGTAGATCAAACATATTGTAATGTCTTGCACTGTCCAGAGCCTAACAGCAACCGACTCTAGAGGCATTTGAAAAGGCATGGCAGCGCTTGGGACAGATGCTAGGACATATACACAGACTCCACCGGAAACCCTGTCACAAACGGAGCTACCCCGGTAGCCTCGAAGGGCAGGGGACCGCATCGCTGGAAACCAGGTTTCTTGAAGAGCGGTGTAGAAAGCAGGGGTTTGGCTGAGAAGTTGTCGTAGCTCTGCCAGGTGGTGCAAAAAGCCACCACAATTCCACTGGAGGATGATGTTTTTTCTGGGCTGTACTGCCATAATGCAACAGATCACTCCATTGGATCGTCAGCTACCAAGTTCTCTGAATCAACAGAACCAGAGAGCTTATGGTCTGGTGAGTTAGTAAGTGTGAGATCCTCAGGAGATGCGAGGATTTTGACTTCATACTCTGAAGAAGAGGATGTGGGTGGTTGTGGCTTTGAAGCCATTGAACATTCTTTTTTCTTGTCTCTCTTCTTCTTCTCCTCTCAGTGGCCCTTTAGTTTGCAGGGCCGAGAGGGCTTCCCAGAAGCGGCATCTGGGACGGAGGAAGAGTGGGAAGCTCTTCGACCGGCAGGTTTTAGATCCTGAAGCCTCCGGCCAGGATCATCCGGAGCACTCTGAGAAGCTACAGAAGGGAGTGTCTCGGGGGACCCCTTCTGAGCGATAGGGACCGGAGAAGGCTTCTCCTTCTCCAGTTGAGAGGTGGGGACTGGAGTCCCCGATGTTTTAGCGGGTGATGCTCCCACTCTAAAAAGAGTGGGTGCCACCGAAGAGGAAGTGCCCCCTGCTGGTAAGGGGGCCAGGTCAGTTGATTGGGCCTGGGGGCCCGCTAGCGTGGATGGAATGGATGGGACAGCAAGCACAGTGGATGACGACGATGAGGCTGCCGTGGCATAGGTAGTAACCTGGCGCACAGGATGGAGCTTCTGATATTTTCTTTTTGCCTCGAAGTAAGTCAGTTGATCTCTGGTCTTGTACTCCATGACTTTTCTCTCTTGCTGCAGAACCGTACACATAGGCGAGCAAGGGGAGCGATTCTGTTCACAGTTGACACAGACTGGAGGCAGCGTGCAAGGGATGTTCGGATGAACCGCACGTCCGCACTCCCGACATGTAGGGTTGGCATCACATCAGGAGCTCATATGGCCAAACCTCCAGCATTTAAAACAGCACATAGGGGGAGGAATGTAGGGCTTTACGTCACACCGGTAGAACATCACCTTCACCTTCTCGGGGAATGAATCACCCTCAAAAGCCAAGATGAAGGCACCGGTGGCGACCCTGTTGTCCTTCAGATCACTATGGACTCGCTGAATAAAATGCACTCCCCACCATTCTAGATTGGCACACAATTTGTCATCTGACTGCAGCAAGAGGTCTTTATTAAAGATGATACCCTGTACCATATTTAAGGTCTTGTGCGGCGTGATGGTAACAGAAACATCACCCAGCTTGTCACAAGCAAGCAATGCTTGTGACTGAGCTGGGGATGACGTCGTTATTAATACTGACCCTGACCGCATCTTCGACATCCCTTCCACCTCTCCATACTTGTCCTCATGGTTCTCAATGAAAAATAGTGGCTTCATTGTCTTAAACGATTCCCCATCTGTTCGGCTACATACCAGATATTTAGGGGCATAAGCCTCATCCTGATGTCTTGCCCGACGTTCCTCTCACGGTGTAGCTAGGGAAGGGAACGTTTGGGGATCATACCTTGCAGCATTATACTCATTTCTCCCTCTCTTAGAGAGGCCAGGTTTGCGTGTAGCGACGCTATTATTTGCTCGTTTCATTCTGGTCTCACGAGCCGCTAGGGAACTAAAGGTCCACTCAGGCAGAGCCCCGCTTGCCTGGGTAAGCCTTATACAACTGAGGTGCGGCAGGTTCCTCAGAGGTTGCTCGCTAGTGGCTGTTCAACCTCAACAGCCATGCATCTCCTCGGCATGTAGCACACTTTGAGATTGAGGTTTTTTTTTATAGAGATTTGTACCGTCCTCGCGACCCAGGCGATTAAGCCAAGATCCCTGGGCTCTGAAATGTACAACATTCCACCGTCGCGGTGAACGATGGTCGTTGAAGCATGCACAGAGCTTACAGTGTAGCGGACTGTTGGCGTGACACAGCCTATGGCTCAGAACCCCGGATTTGCCAAGCCCGTACTCAGCAAATTAATGCTGAGCCCCTGAGGGGGAGACCACTGATACATGTGCAGACTGCGAATGGAACATGAGGAGAAGCGTGGGCCTCAGATGACAACCATGGCCCCAGAAAACATTGAAGCAAGGTGCAGATGACCTTTAGCACACCAGTGAGCAGAGAGGACAGCTGGATGATGATGATTGGCGTTTTAGGGCGCTCAACAGCGAGGTTATCAGCGCCCGGACAGCGGGAACTACGCTCAGCAGGTGCAGACCACACAAGAAACATTCACTGCATCAGGAACCTCATTTGATGAGAGCATCCCCAGAGGATGACCGAGCTGGTCACAGTTGTCAGTCAAACCACCACCATAGAGCAAAGGGGACTATTGTAACCATGGTTGGCAGGTGTACACATGCTCAACACTGACTGGGCACAAATACTAGACTTGATCCACGAAAACACCATTCTGAGTAGCATCTGAAGAAGACACTGAACTACGCCATCAAAATATCGTGCCAGAACATCACGAACATATGGCAGAAGCCCTGATACTTCACCATGATACTGGAAAGAAGTGAAGGTCATATCACTGTAGGTAGCAAAAGCTTGCTAAAGCCAAATTTAAGTTCTTCAATAGAAGAAATTGGGACAAATGGCATATGTGGTTTATGCTGCAGCGAAATTGAAATAGATAGTTCTAGTGAATTGGTATGCTTAGATGTTAGTAAACAAAATAATTTTACATTCAAAGAAAATAATTTTCATCCAAACAAATTACAGAGGTTTCTTGAGGTACCAGAACAAAATATTTAGCTGTGTAAATTTTAAATCTTTATATAGCATACTTTCATTTTCTAGGTAGATAACTAACCTGTGAGCAGGAATCCAGAAAGTGAACCTTCTTCAGTTAATGAAGTAGTTAGTTGCTGTAGATAATCAGCTAGTCGTACATCGGACAGGAATACACAAGCAAAAGCCACTTTGTCTGATACTGCAATGCCAGTTTCATTCTGTCAAAAATAAATATTACTTCAATCCATTTAACCAACAAATTAATTTAGAGATAAAATTTTGAAGTTATACACCTTAACAAAATATTGTATCTAATCTACACCACACTTTTTTTCCTAATTTTCAGGATCCAAGTGTATAGCAAACGAAAGTTTTGAAAAATGGTGCTAGGAGGCACCAAAACTAACTATTGCCATTGAAAATAAGCAGTGCTAGATACATTTTGCAGACTTAAGGATAAATAGGCCTACTGGTGCCAAAATTCTGTGCTAATAAAAATACAAATACGAAAAATATTGTAGGACATGAGTCTATCTACTTTTTCCGAATTTCAGCCACTGAACCACTGCAGCAAAACTGAATCAATGCAAGGAAAGAGAAATTCAGTATGCTGATCTTTGAACATTTCAAATAAACGTAGCAACAAAAACTAAATTTATTTACCATTAATACGAACACTGCAAAATGCTTTAGGATTTTTGTACAAGTTGGTAGTTGTGAGTTTGCCATGATTACCTAGTATCATAGCTTCAAAATACACAGTTTTGCAACTCATAAATATTTACACCTGTTTCTATGTATTTCATGTAACTCACGAGGGAACGGGAAAATATAGAATGAATTTATAGTTGAAACTGAAGCAATTATTGGGTTTGTGTTTCTGGCAGGCTCCACCACTGTGGTTTTAGACCACAGTGACTATGTTGCAGAGGGTCTCCGCCAACTGTCAGATTCTTGCATCTATACACCCTGCCACAATGATCCCATCCCCAAAATCCAACAGGATCTCTAGCCCTCCTCAAATACATAGGACTATTCCAGGATCTCTCCCCAGAGTCTCTCCCTCTCCTCACATCTCCTACACCCCCCACTTCTACATGCTCCCTAATGTTCACAAACCCAACCACCCTGAACGTCCCACCGAGGCAGTTATGGTGCTTCCACTGAGAGAATCTCTGCTCTCATGGACCAACATCTTCAACCTATCACCCTCAACCTACCCTCCTATATAAAAGACACCAATCACTTTCTCCACCGACTCTCCACAGTTTCTGTTCCTTTACCACTCGGTACCATGCTTGTTACAGTTGATGCTACCTCCCTCAACACCAACATTCCCAATGTTCATTGCCTTACCGCTGTTGTATACTACCTTTCACAATGCCCAACTGACTCCATGACCGCAACCTCCTTCCTTATTACCTTTACCAGCTACATCCTCACCTGCAATTACATCTCCTTTGAAGGCATCACACGCCAAAAAAAAATCCTTCCACAACCATGGGCATCCATATTGGCACCTTCCTATGCCAACCTTTTCATGGGCCACCTAGAGAAATCCCAAAACCCTCACCTGGTTCAGATTCATATATGATATCTTTACAATATGAAATGAAGGTGAGGGGATACTATCTACATTCCTTCAAAACCTCAACACCTTCTCCTCCATTCACTTCACCTGGTCATACTCAACACAACAAGCCACCTTCCTTGACGTTGACCTACACCTCAAAGTTGGCCTTATCAGTATCTCTGTCCACATCAAACCTACCAACCATCAACACTACCTTCACTTTTGGCAGCTCCCACACCATAAAGTCCCTTCCATACCACCTAGCCACTTGTGGTCATCACATCCGCAGTGAAAAGCAGGTCCTCTACAAATACACCTAACGCCTCACTGAAGCCTTCGCTGACCGCGATTACCCTCCAAATCTTGTGCAGAAATGGATCCCGCAGGCCCTGTCTGTCCAGTCACCCACCACCTCCCCACACCTAATGTCCAGCCACAAGGAGCACCCCTCTTGCAGCCCAGTACCACCCAGTACTGGAGCAGTTAAACCACATTTTCCACCAAGGTTTTGGCTACCTTTCATTCTGCCCTGGATGAGAAATACCCTACCCAGTATCCTCCACTCCCCCCCCCCCCCCTCTACTGTGGTATTTCATTGCCCACCAAACCTATGTAATATCCTAGTCCATCCATACTGCATCCCTGCTCCCAACCCATTACCTCATAGCTCCTGAAACAGACTCAGATGCAAAAACTGTCCTATCCACCATCCCTCCACCAACTACTCCATTCTTGTCACAGGTTTTTCATACCCCTTAAAATGCAAGGCAACCTGGGAAAGCAGTCATGTTATCTAAAAACTGAGCTGCAACCAGTGTGCAGCTTTCTACATAGGCGTGACCAGCATCAGGATGCCTATCCGGATTGCCACCATCAAACTGTGGCCAGGAGAAAGCTGGACCATCCTTTGCAAAGCATGAAGCCCTCCATAATGTGGCTAACTTCAATGACTGCTACTCAGCTTGTGCCATATGGATCATTCCAACTAATGCCAGCTTTTCTGAATTGCGCAGGTGGGAACTCTCCCTACAATATATCCTACACTCCTACAATCCCCCAGGCCTAAATCATTGCTAGTTCCTGCCCCCACCACCCTCCCCTCCTCCTGTGCCACTTTACCCTTACGTACATCTCACATCCTGCCACACATTCCAGTCCCTCCCCTTCCTTCCACCCTATCAGACAGCACTGCCATCCCCCCCCCCCTTTGTTGTTGTTGTTGTTGTTTGGATGTTTTAGGGGGACTAAACTACAGAGGTCATCAGTCCCCCATTCCATCATTGGGCTTAGCAAGAAAAGATGTGAACGTGTAAAAGATCCCAGAGTTGAGAACAGCTAGGGGGAGGAATATCCCCCATGGCAGGAAGAGGACAACAAATTTGGTAAGAGACAACAAAAAATGTGACAATCACACAAAGTCACCGAGCAAAGACAAGAAATAAAATGTAAAAGCCGACATCTGTGGTTGACCGACCATGAGAATAAAAACAGGAAAAGTCAACCACATGGAAACCTCCAATCGGAGGACATGAGAGGACGAACAAAACTTTAAATGGAGAGGTAAAAGCTACTGTCCCGAATAAAACTTAAAACAATATCAGCCATTTTGGCCTCATCACATAAAGCACGGGATAAAAGTGCAGAAAAATTAAAACTCCGCCACAGAGTGGCATTCGACCAATATGTGTGCTACCGTCAGGTGGTCGCCACAGCGACACACAGGCGGGTCGTCGCCACGAAGGCGATGGCCGTCTGTCAGTCAAGTATGGCTAATACGGAGCCTGCACACGACTACGGAGTCCCGGTGGCAGGCCCGCATGGAGGAATGCCACACAGCCATCATCTCCTTTATAGCCCTGAGTTTGTTGGACATTGTCATGCTACGCCACTCGGTAGACCAAAGCTCACGCACTCTATGTCACAGCACTGTCCGGAGATCAGAATCCGGGAGTCCGATCTTTAAAACAGGCGCATCAACAGCCTGCTTGGCCAGCATATCAGCACATTTGTTGCCTGGAATACCGACATGACCCAGAGACAAGAGGAACACCAGTGATCAATTGGACTTGTCAAGGGCAGATAGGGTCTCCTGAATTCCCAACACTAGAGGAGACCGCGGATAGCACTGGTTGCGGGCTCTAAGGCTGCTCAGGGAGTCACTGCAAATAAGGAAGGACTCACTTGAGCAGGAGTGGATGTGCTTAAGAGAGCAGGAAATCACCACCAGCTCTGCGGTAAAGATGATGCAGCCGTCCGGCACAGAGTGTTGTTCAACCTGGTGGTCATGCACGTATGCAAAACTAACCCGACTCTCAACCTTCAAACAATCTGTGTAAACCAGGTCATGTCCAGGGAAACGAGCTACGATCGCTAAGAACTGGCGACAGAGAGCTTCAGGAGGAACTGAGTCTTTGGGTCCACAGGCCAAGTCAAGACAAATACATGGCCTTGGCAGGTACCACGGTGGTGTTCGTGCGTGGTTCCTTTATGGAGATGGCAGTGGGTAAGACTCAAGTTCCTGCAGCAGCGACTGGACTCTAAAAGCAATCATATGACCCGACCTGGGTCGTTGTCTTTGGTCAGGGACGACCATGCGGGAGAAAAGAACACGATGGTTTGGGTGGCCTGACGAGCTGTGCACAAGCGCTGCATAGGCTGCAAGCAGTTGTCGGCGGCGGATCGGCAAAGGCAGTACCCCGGCCTCCACAGTAAGCTGGCCACAGGGCTGGTACGAAAGGCACCCGTCACGATGCAAACCCCACAGTGGTGAATGGGTCCAGCAAGCGCAATGCCAAGGGTGATGCAGAACAATAGGCGACACATCCAAAATCCAGATGGGACTGTACCAGAGTCTGATAGAGCCGCAACAGGGTGGAGCAGTCAGCAACCCAGGAAGTATGGCCCAGGTGGCGGAGAACATTGAGATAGCGCCAGCACTCCCATTTTAGCTGATGGATGTGGGGGAGCCACGTCAGCTGGGAGTCAAAGACAAGCCTTAAAAAACGATGAGTGTCCACGATCTCTAATAGGTGGTCGCCGAGATACAGTTCGGGCTGAGGGTGAAGCTGAAAAAAGTGCATGACACTTGTCTTTGCAGCAGAGAACTGGAAGCTGTGGGCTAGAGCCCAGGACTGCGCCATCCAAATGGCACCCTGCAGCCTACGTTCGTCGACGTGGGTGCTGGAGGAGCTAAAAGATACACAAAAGTCATCAGCATATAGTGAAAGGGATACCGATGACCCAACTGCTGTAGCTAAGCCGTTATTGGCTACTAAAAATAAGGGGACACTCAAAACAGAGCCCTGAGGAACCCCATTTTCCTGCACATGAGAGGTACTACAAGAGGCACCAACTTTAACACAAAAAGTACGGACAGCTAAAAAGTTTTTAATAAAAATCGGGAGTGAGCCCCGAAGACGCCAACCATGTAATGTGGTAAGTATGTGATGTCGCCAGGTCGTATCATATGCTTTTTGCATACCGAAAAAGACGGCTATCAGATGCTGGCGCCTGGAAAAGGCTGTGCGGATTGCAGACTAGAGGTACACCAGGTTGTCGGTGATGGAGCGACCCTGGTGGAACCCGCCCTGGCATGGAGCCAGGAAGACCCGATTCTCGAGGATCCAGCACAACCGCCTACTGACCAAGTGCCCCAACAGTTTACAAAGGACATTGGTCAGGGTGATGGGTCGATACCTATCCAAATGGACAGGGTTTTTGCCTGGTTTAATCACCGGTATGATTATACCCTCCCTCCACTGCGAAGGGAATACCCCGTCGCACCAAATGTGGTTGAAGATCGCAAGGAGATTATGCTGGCTCTCCGCTGAAAGGCGTTTCAGCATTTGGCTGTGAATGCTATCAGGCCCGGGAGCCATGCCAGGACACTGTTTAAGAGCACTGAGGAATTCCCACTCTGTAAATGGCATGTTATATGCATCCGTATGGCAGGTAGTGAAGGAGAGGGGCTTGCATTCCACCTGCTCCTTTAATGTACGTAAGGCCGGTGGGTAATTCGCAGAGGAAAAGGCATGAGCATAATGCTCGGCAAACATCTCTGCAAGCGTGATTGGGTCCATAGACGCAACTCCATTAACGGAGATCCCAGGGATTCCTGCTGGTGTTGGGTATCCCCTTAAACACCTGATATAGCTCCAGACGTGGGTAGTGGAGGTACCTGTTCCAATAGTGGAGACGTACCTCGCCCAACACTTGCTTCCGTCTCTTAATGAGATGATGAGCACGCACACGGAGCTGTCTGAAAGCATTGAGGCGCTCCAGAGACGGGTGCCACTTGTACCGCTGTAAGGCCCGTCGGCGATCTTTAATAATAGCCTCTGCGACCTCTGGTGACCACCATGGTACTGTCTTAAGCCGTGGAGACCCTGGTGAATAGGGAATGGTTGCTTCTGCGGCAGAAACAATTGAGTGTGCGGCACACTTGACTGCCACATCGACATTGTCCAGTGGGGGAGAGCCAACTGTGGCAGCAGAGGTAAAGTCTTCCCAGTTAAACTTATTGAGTGCCCACCTGGGCAGGCGCCCTGGGGACTGACATTGTGGGAGTGACAGGAAAATTGGAAAATGGTCACTGCTGCACAAGTCATTGTGGGCTCTCCAGTGGACAGATGGTGGAAGGCTATGGCTGCAGATAGATCAATGGCCGAAAACGTGCCATGTGCCACACTAAAATGTGTGAGGTCACCCGTGTTCAAGAGGCACAGGTCAAGATGAGATAGTAAGTCCTCGACTACTCTGCCCCGCCAGAAATCATGGAACCACCCCACAAGGTGTTATGGGCATTAAAGTCGCCCAGTAGTAAGAAAGGTGGGGGAGTTGAGAAATAAGCACAGCCAAAACGTTCTAGGAGATGTCACCATTAGGAGGGAGGTAGAGACTAAAAAACGGTAAACTCTTGTGTTGTCCTTACCCTGACAGCCACTGCTTCTAAAGGTGTGTGAAGAGGCACAGATTCACTATAGACGGAAGTAAGGACATACACACACACTCCACCTGAAACCCCGTTATACACACTGCGATTACAATAATATCCCCTGTAGACCCGGAGAGCAGGGGTCCACATTGCCGGAAACCATGTTTCCTGGAGGGCAATGCAGAATGTAGGGGTAATGCTCAGAAGGTGGCACAGATCAGCCAGGTGGGTGAAAAAACCGCCGCAGTTCCACTGGAGAATAACGCTTTTCGATAACTGGGATGACATGAGGCACTATGAAGTACTTGTTATACCTCATGATCACTCGCTGACACTGCTCGCGAAGCTGTGGAATCTACATCCATCGTTTCTGATGGTCCTTCGAGATCTAGGTCCTCATGGGACACTAGTATCTTCACCTCGTCTTCGGAGGAAGAGGTCTTGGGCAGTAGTGGAAGAACCACTGGGGTCTCTTCACTCTTCACATGCTTTTGTTTCTTTTTAATAGCCTCTCAATGTTCTTTTGGCTTCTCACGTCTGGAGGCCTATGGTGAGTCAGTCTCTGGGACTGAGGAGGACCTTGCGGCCCTATGACTAGTCTTCGTTGGCACTGTTTGCCACTGGCTGGTATCGTTGGTTCCACAGAAGGAAACCGAGGAAGGGTGGGATTCAACCAAACCCTTCCTCACGAGAGGAGCCAGAAAAGGCTGTTGCTATCAGGCTCAGGGGTGGGGACCTGTGTCCTTGTTGGTTGGGGTGGTATTGCTCCTGAGGTAGAGTGTTTGGGAGCAATACAGGAAGATCCGCCCCCAGCTGTCAAGGCGGGGGGAGAGTGGATGATTGGGCCTGTGGGCCCACCGAGATTACCTGAGTAGATGGGGTCAGAGTTGGTAGTGTTGACATTGGCTGAACTGCAGTGGCAAAAGTTTTACCCATGGTCACGGGGTGCAGCTTGGTATATTTGCGCCATGCCTCTGAATAGGCCAGTCCGTCCAGGGTTTTATCCTCCATGATTTTTCTTTCTTTATTGAGGACTGTGCAATCTGGTGAGCAGGGTGAATAGTGCTGGCCACAGTTAACACAGACCGGAGGAGGGACACAAAGGACACCTGGGTGTGATGTGCGTCCACACTCCCGACATGTGGTGTTGACCTCACACTGGTAGGACATGTGCTCAAACCTCCAGCAGTTAAAGCAGCGCATAGGGGGAGGAACGTAGGGCTTTACATCACACCGGTAAATCATCACCTCGACTTCTTCAGTTAACCTTTCACCTTTAAAAGCCAAGATGAAGGCACCGGTGGCAGCCCTGTTGTCCTTTGGACTCCTATAGATGCACTGGATGAAATGCACACCTCGCCGCTCTAGGTTCGACCGTAACTCATCATCAGATTGCAACAACAGATCTCTGTGGAATATTATATCCTGGACCATGTTAAAACACTTATGAGGAGTTACTGTAACGGGAACATCACCCAGCTTCTCACAGGCGAGCAATACCCGCGACTGTGCTGGGGATGACGTCGTTATCAACACTGATCCAGATCGCATCTTGTACGTACCCTCCACCTCTCCACACTTGTCCTCCAGATGCTCAACAAAAAACAGTGGCTTAGTTGACGCAAAGGATTCCCAATCATTGCGTGAGCAAACTAAGTATCGGTGGTCATACGCCTTACCTTGACTTCTAGCCGTACATTCTTCCCATGGCGTGGCCAGGGAAGGGAAATAACGAGGGTCATATCCAGCAGCATTAAAGTCTCCTCTTCCTCTCTTAGAGACGCTGGTTTTATGTCCGGCAATGTTTTGCGATCGCTTCATGGTGGTCCCACGAGCAGCTAGGGAAAGAGGTCCACCTAGGCAGAGCTCCGCTTGACTGGGTAAGCCTTATACAACTGAGGTGCGGCAGGTCCCTCAGAGGTTGCTCGCTAGCAACTGTTCAACCTCCACAGCCATGCATATCCTCGGCACAAAGCATACCTTGAAATTGATTTTTTTTTTTTTTTTAGACGTTTGTACCGTACTCCTGATCCGGGCAATGAAGCCAAGATCCCCGGACTCTGAAACGTACAACGAACGTTCCACCGCCGCGCCGAACGATGGTCGTTGGAGCACGCACAGAGCTTACGGTGTAGCGGACTGTTGGTGCGACACAGCCCACGGCTCAAGACCCCAGGTTCGCCAAGCCCGTACTCAGCAAATTAATGCTGAGCCCCTGAGGCCCCCCTCCTTTCCCACCCGTGCCATGCATCTCTTCCCTACCCTTCTGCTTCCCTCTCCTTGTCACTTCCTCACCCACACCACCGGTCGCTCTCTCCTAAAGAATGGCTGCAGCGGCCAGAGACGGTGCTCGTGTGTGTGTGTGTGTGTTTCTCCAACCGACAAACGCCGCAATGGCAAGTTCTATTCTATTATTTGTGCCTTCCTTAGCAGAGCATTGAGCTGAAGCAATATTTTCTTCTAGCATAATCAAAATCTCATATTTAATGTCATTTGTCTTCAGAACACGGTATCTGTCTGCTGCCTCATCCCATGCATAAGACAGCTGACACATTCACACACTTGCTTATCAGAAATATATTGATATGTTTCTATGAATACTTCAAGATTTTCAAGTTTGTGGATAGATTGAACATAGTAGGATAGAAACTTTTTTTTTTTTTTTTTAATTTCTGAAAGACTCAATGGCTGTCTGCAATGCCACAAGACTGGCTGCAATTTGTATCTCATCTCAAATGAAACACTTTTGTTTTCATTTTGAAATGCTGCCGGTAACTTCCTCTCACCTCCCCCCCCCCCCCCAACCCTTAAACATCGAGTTTTATTTTTGAGGTGTGGTTTAGATTTAAGTACTTTTATTTTCTTGAAATCTGAGTCTCGTTTTTCAGGTACGGCTTAGATATGAATGTGGCTTGGATTATCGTAAATATGGCACAATTGAAAATAAAAAAAAATAAACTAAATAAATATAAAAATAATTAAAAAAACAGGAGAAATCAAATAAAAGAGAAATCATTTAAAATATATATTAAATGGTGATATCTGTGCAAGTTCCTCAATCAAAAGAAACAGGAAAATGGTGTAATTAATTTTAACTGTTGTTCATGATCTATGGCTACATGATACAATCAACATAGAAATACAGTGAAATATGTTTTTACAGAACGTTACCATGTCAATGCAGAGACCAGAACAAGTATTATAAAGCTTCGCTATTCCTCTCATTTGTTTCACAATGTATGCTCTGTACAGACTAACAGAGAAAAGTCACAGTGTTCTTCAAAATTACTGTTGAGATATACAACACAAGAAAATAGGCAATAAGCTGACATTGTTTTATTTTCAAATGTTTATGATACAACGTAGAAATGGCACATGAAAAGTTCGGGCAGAATGCAAATAATGTAGAAGTAAAGGTAACAACCCACCAAATAGAAGTGGCATCGATTTGTTGATGGACTCATTGTCAAGACTGCATTGCTAGTGAAGAATTACTTCACTAGAGACAAAATAACTGATTGATATGTTTCCAAATAATTTTAATGGCACTAGTGTCAGTTAATCTTACAAATACTCTGATGCATCAGAATATATTTCGAAACACCCACATTAATTGGAATTTTGCAAACAAGACACTCATTTTACAAATACAGTAGACTCCTGACTTTCTGGTCTAATGAGGTAGATGTCAATCAGATAACCAAAAAGCCAGAAAGGCCCAATTTCTATAAATTCTATTTTCTGATCCCAGCCATAACATTAAAAGCTCTTTCATACCACAAAAAAACTAAGTTTACTAACATTTTATGGCTTCTTACATACAACATGCTGCTTGTGTTTGTAGCGGCCTGGTTGCCTTACAGCATAAACACGTGAACAACAAGCAGAAGACAACTAACACAAAGGCCTAGCCATCAGATATCTGTTGAGATGCACTGTTTCTGCAATCAGCAAAAAAATATTCACAGTGGCATGGCATGCACCGAAGGAGTTTAGTGCAAGCCCACCAGCAACAGCGGCCGGACATTTCTGGATTGTGGTTTTATCAAATGTGGACCACGTGGGTAGAGCACAATGGGCGCACCCCACCATCGTGCACGCAAATTGTGAACTTGACGCCGGATGCCTCGTTTTCCGTTTTGCCGCGATTTAATCGAGATACGCAGTAAGGTGCCGACGTCTGGGGTGATTCAGAACGCATGTCCATCCAAGCCCGGCAGTCACGTGGTTGCTAGTGGACAAACATTCATTGCCCATAGGTATTATTATCTGAAGTGCTGTGTAATAATAGAGTAATGAAAAATGTGTACTTCAAGCAGTAAACGACTGTTTTTGTCTCTCCCGTCACCACTGCGTACAGTGAAAAATAATTGTAAGTGGCAACGATACATGCCCGCTCCATGTTTGTTATATATATATGGTATTTTTAATCTACCACCTATCTTGGGCACTTTAATTGAAACACAAAAGGATACACGGAACAACAATTCAACACCACACACTCTTTGCATATCTGATATGCAACTGAAGAAACAAACAACATATGGTTGCTGCCAGAGCTGCTTACTACAATGTGTTGGTGTAATTTGTGGGTTCTGGAAGATGCATTTTTTGTTTTGCGAGTGATTGTAGTAATTCAGCCCATATTAAGAAAGTAATGTGTGTACCTTATATCTGTGACTTCAGACATGCTAGAAGTACAGAAGTTGCATAAAACATTTTGAAAGGATTGTAGTCACAGCCCACTAACTGAAGATTTCAAAAATATAGTGTATATAATAGATTGCTCTTATTTTATCATGGAAAACCATAACTGTGATTTTTTTTTTTTTTTTTTTTTTTTTTCATTTTCCTTTTTTTATGTAGCCAGAGGTGAGATAGTCACAAGTTAGACATGGTTCTCCTGTAGTTATGGCAAAAGACAAGAACTTTCTGATCAAAGAGACAGGTTGCACATGTATTGAAGCACTTGCAGACAGAGAAGAGATGAATATCAGGGTGAATCTGCTCTAGGTACCTCAGCCGAGTGCAAATTAAATTTCATAAGTAAAACTGTAGAAGAGGGCCACTTACTTTTGATGATAGAGATTATCATATTCCATGACACAGAAAGGCAACAAGAATTCTTATACATGAACAACTGGGTATAAGATGAGCTCTTGGATATGCAATTGGAGTGGTAAGTTGATTTAATAATAACCCAGTAATAACTCACTGCTACGCTGCAAAAAGAATCAAATAATACATAAAGCAAATTGAAGATTTCAAACCACAGATTTCTTTAGATTAACAACAATGGAAGGTCCAGTAAGGAATGTTAATAATAATATGTAGATAGGAAACAACTCACTGTAAAGACGAACACTGAACCGCCAACAGACATAAATAAAAGAAACACAGACATAATTCTTGAGCTTGTCATCAAAGGATTAAAGCTGACTGGGTTGGGGCAACCAAAGACAGAAAATCGACCACATGTTTCTTGTTTATATCACAAGGTGCAACAATTTCATGGAAGAACAAAAGTACCACCAACAGCAGCAAACTCACTACAGAATCAAAATTCACAGCATTAATGTAGGAAGAAAATTTTCCACGGTTCCCACAGCTAGTTTTGTATATTCCAGGAGAGGATTATTCTGGTAATGTGGCTTTTCCTGAATGGATTTTGTGCCTCAGTTGTTGGATGTTCTGAATGCCAAAACAGCACAAAAAACTGTTCAGGAAAACCCACATTACCAGAACACAAAGGGAAGTCCTGGCAGAATATAAATAATATCGGACTAAAAGAGACCACTCACTGAACAGCAGAGGCACTAAAACACTGTCTAGTTAATGGAATGAAGATGCATAGGGTGTGTGTGATTATATGACAGAGGGTAGGGACGGGATAGGAGAATGAGAGAGATCTAGCTTATTAAAGGATTTCTTAAGAAAGTTAAAGTTTTCTTTCACTTTTGTGTGTGCCTTCTGAGGACACAACACTTCTACTATTTAGTGAATAGTTTCCCTTACTCCTAATTTAAACCCATGTAATTAATTTACACATGTCAGGAGTCACTTTAGCTGCAAAAGCTACAAACAGAAATATCCCATTTTCATAAAGAGTACTAGAAAAAATAGTTGTGCATCAACAAAGACAAGTAGATGGAAAGCTCACATTACGAACTTTGGTACCATGATTTATTTTGTTATAGCAAAACTGATGCATAAGCATAAGAAATAATAGCTGGCAAATTTCAATGAATGTAATGTTCGCAGACAAGATGACAGAACTGCTGCCAAGAACAGGGGATGATCAATTGGCCCAAGAAATTGCACTTAGAAAATGGAGTACTAAGAGACATAATTTCTAAAAACAAGTGCAGTAATTATGAATTACAATCCATATCCATCCATCTACTAAAAAAACAAAGAGAGAGAGAGACAGAGAGAGAGAGAGAGAGAGAGGAGAGAGAGAGACAGAGAGAGAGGAGAGAGAGGAGAGAGAGAGAGAGAGAGAGAGAGAGAGAGAGAGAGAGAGAGAGAGAGAGAGTCTTACTTATCACGAATGTTTTGGCTGTTGCTATGGACAATTTTTGTTGTTGTTCTATGCTGCTGCTTGGTATAACAGTTCATGTTACTGTGATTCTTTAGTTTCAAATGAAATCCAGTTTTCAGTGAAACAAACATCAAATTTCCCTATTTCCTCCAGTCTGTTGACTCTCATACAGTCTCTTTTTGAAACAAGGCTATCATCGGTTTAAAAAGGCATTAGTATTAGTTTCACGGAAATTCCGAGGCAGAAAGTCAATAGTAAAAGTCCAGCTTTTACATGCATGAGCTATCTCAGAACTATAAATTTTATGTATCCTTTACCTGTACAATGTGACACAGGGACACAGAATACCAAATGAGTTCTGTTTTTCTGGTAACTAACAAGGCAACCAGTATAATATGTTTTCCAGCATAGTTGTACAGGTATTATTTAGTTGAGAAATGTTCACTTTCATCACCTAGCCACTAGTAGGTTCTTTTTCTCACTTTACTGAAGCCTACTAAAACAAAGATAACTGAATGATATTATCTCATACAAGCATTCAGTTATAAATGAATATTTTATTTCATTTCTAAGCACTTGTCATAAAGCACTAGAATAAAATTCTCAATCCTGCAAGTTTTGCGAAAGAACTTCTATGAAGTTTGGTAGGTAGGAGAAATGTGCTGATGCTGATAAAGATGTGAGGATGGGTCATGAGTCATGCTAAGGTAACTCAGTAGAGCATTTGTCCACAAAAGGTAAACATCCTTAGTTCAAGTTTCAGTCTGGCACAGTTTTAATCTACCAAGTAGTTCCATAAAAATACTACATTTGTATTCTTATTCAGTGAACAACTTACTTGCAATACAACTTATGTAGCAAATACTTACAAGGATGCCATCATAATTCTCAGAGTCTGCAGTGAGGAATGCAAACAGAGCACGCAGATAAGGATCAGACAGATGAGATCGGGATGCAATGCAAAGTTCACGCCACATACTGTTTTTATCATCTGAAAACCCTGTGAAAGCATAAAAAGTGTGTCAAATATATATTGTTCCTTTAGAAATGATAACAGTTAAAATACTCACCACTCAAAGAAAGGGGAAAAATGTAACATAATAAAACATATTTTACACATTGGAAAGTGCCACAAGTCCCATGAACATCCATCTTAAAAAAATTTTACATAAAAGAGAAGGAAGAATGGAGGGGGGAAAAACAGGAAAAGAACTGTTATTGGAAATGTTCCAAGTAATCAACAGAATAACATCATAATCAACATGTTGACAACCTACCAAACACTGAAACCAAAATTAAAATGTCTTGGATTAAGTTTTAACATCCCCATAGTGAACAAGGCCATAACAGTTGTGACACAGTTTTTGACTGAGCATTGATAGGGAAGGAAATCAGCAAACCACATTTCAGAGGACAATATGGTGGTGTTAAACAGCATATTAACTTCTAAATTAAGACATTAGAGCAACTAAATAACAAATCAATGCTTATACTTGCATTACAGCAGTGAGGGACTAAAAAACTACCCATTTAAATTATTTTCCAACACTTAAGTACAAAAATTAGACACTGTTCCAAAATATTTACTGTGCTCAATATCCAGCTGCTCCAGTGTCTGCTAGTGGGCCTGCAGAATCAGAAGGATGTCAAAGTAAACTACCATGGTTTAATTTCACTTTTTTAAAGTGCTCAAGAAAGGTGTGCAGGTAGCAACAAGGATGTTGCCAATCTGGGGAGGAGAAGTTGGATTTTATTTATGCATGGTTGAACATTGCTCTGTCCCCCTTAGTATCGTGCCACATGAGGGTGTGAAAGAGGAGGGTTGAAAATGCACTACATATGCACTACTTTGCTACTACATATGACATTCAAAATATGTCGAATGGTTTTGAAAGATCCCTGGTGGTTCTGCCCATTGCATGACAGGAAAGACTACAGTCATGCTACACTCCACAGGGGTGAAACAACATTCAGCGTGATTGGCAAGGCCCTTGAAGTCCTTAGAGAAGAATAGCAGCATCTAGAGTGTCCAGTGGGGTTTCAGGAGTATCAAAGGTTGTCAATATCATTTTCCTATTGCCCACTGCACTGCAAAGTGTCACAATGCAACTGTGGAATATGTAGAAATCAATGTCCCATGGGAAGGGGAGCATGTTGATTCTGAACAGTGGTGTCCATGAAATGTTTTGTTGGGGCACCCATTAGAAAAATGCATAAATTCAACAATGGACATCATTGCCGACAGGAAGTAGGTAAGAATGACAAAATGGCTTGTCACCTGCCACCTACACTTTGCACACAGCAACATTGTCTAGTTAGTTAAGCAAGATAAATACCTGCATAGTTAGAGTGGAATAAGTGTTTTGCTAACTACAATGCTGTAGATTTTATCAAAAACTTTTATTTAGCCAACATTGCAATATGGGAAACACTTATTATTAGAATTTCAACCACTTAAACTACCATCTTCATATCTAGAATATGTTATAAAAGGTGATACATTGAAAATGTTGTAGAATACAATGGCATTAACAAGAATAATTGTGAAAAACCTGTTAAGGGCATACACCAGGATTCAAACATGTAGTGTCTGCTCAAGTAAACAGGAAAGACACTTTGTCATTACCGTGTTAACATCATTATGAAATGTCAACTATAAAACAAAATTTCTTATGTGGATACAATTTAAAGCTACACGCAACAAAATTACAGTGAAAATAGGCAGTAATATATACAATAATATGAGGATAATTAGCAACTTACCATAAAGATGATCACTGAGCCACAGACAAGCACATAAAAAAGGTAATCACATTCACACAACTTAAATTTTCGGTCTTCATCAGGAAAAGAGCATAAAGCAAAGTCGCACAATCATGCACATACGACTGCCATCTCTAGCCCCGATCATGTGTTAACAGTGGAATAGGAAGAGAGGGTAAGATTGGAAATAGAGAGGGAAAGATGCAGGACAACAGTGTGGACAGAATGTTCCATATTGCCTGGCAGAGCATAAAGTCATTGACAGACGATAATGTGAGATGATCCAGTCTGCTTCATATGGTTCTCCTCAAACCAGCATGCCACCTTCCTGGATGTTCACTGAAGGCTCCAGCTACACAAAAGTCCACCTATATAAAAATAGAGGTCGTTTAACTTACCCAAAGTACAGGCTCGTTAACAGACACAAAAACAAATAAAAGCGGATACAAACACAGAGTCAAGCTTTCACAACTGTTGGCCGATTCACCAGGAACAGAGAACGGCAGGAGAAAGTAAAGGAGAGGATGCGGGTTTTAAGGGAGTGGATGAGGTGTCATTCCAATCCCGGGAGTGGAAGGCTTTCTACAAATGTCTGCCTTGGTGTGTTTGTGTCTGTATATATGTGTGTGTGTGTGTGTGTGTGTGTGTGTGTGTGTGTGTGCGTGCTTGTTTAGCTTTCCTTTTTTCCCCTAAAGTATGTCCTTCCACTCCCAGGATTGGAATGACACCTCATCCACTCCCTTAAAACTCGCATCCTCCCTTTTTTCCTGATGAAGCGGCCAACGTTCGCGAAAGCTTGTCTCTGTGTTTGTGTGTGTTTTTATTTGTTTTTGTGTCTGTTAACAATCCTGTAATATATATATGTTTTCTACAAATGTTTGCCTAGGTGTGTTTGTGTGTGTATATGTGTGGGTGTATTTGTTTACCTTCCTTTTTTCCTCCTAAGGTAAGTCCTTCCACTCCCGGGTTGGAAAGACCTCTCATCCACTCCCTTGAAGCCCACATCCTTCCTTTTTCCCCCTCCTTCCTTCCTCTCTTCATGATGAAGCAGCCAACGGTTGCAAACACTTGATTCTTTGTTTGTGTGTGTTTTTATTTGTGATTTTTGTGTCCATTGGTGATCCTGTGCTTTGGGTAAGTCAAACGATAATAAAAAACGGATGACTTGCCCAAAGGACAGGCTCATCGACAGACACAAATAAAATCACACACAAACACACATACAAGCTTTCGCAACCGCTGGTCGCTTCTTCAGGATAAGAGGAAAAAAGGGGAGGAGAAAGGGAAGGATATGGGTTTTAAGGAAGTGGAAAAGGAGTCATTCCAATCCCACGAGTGGAAGGACTTACCTTAGGGGGGAAAAAAAGGGATGGACTAGGAGGTTACGGAGGTTAGGTGGTCGGCGGAAAGACATTCTCGTTGGCCATCCCTATGAAATCCCCAAACCACCTTCCCTAGCCTCTGGCTCCTACCCTTGTAACCACCCCCGTTGTAAAACCTGCCCTATGCACCCTTCCACCACCACTTACTCCAGTCCCGTAACCCGGTAAGTGTACACGATCAAGGGCAGAGCCACTTGCGATAGCACCCACGTGATTTACCAACTGACATGCCTGCACTGTGAAGCGTTCTATGTGGGAATGACCAGCAACAAACCATCCATTCGCATGAACGGTCACAGACAGTGTTTGTTGGTAATGAGGATCACACTGTGGCTAAACATGCCTTGGTGCACGGCCAGCACATTTTGGTGCAGTGTTACACCGTCCGGGTTATCTGGATACTTCCCACCAACACCAATCTTTCAGAACTCCAGAGATGGGAACTTGCCCTTCAGCAGCTTCTGTCTTCCCGTTGCCCACCTGGTCTCAACCTCCGCTAAATTCAAATCCCGCCCACCATCTTTAACTTCTTTGCCTCGGTTCTGTGGACAGAGCCTCTGCCTGAAGTGGTATCTCTGTCCAACTTCTTTGGTTTCTACAAATGTCTGCCTAGGTGTGTTTGCATGTGGATATGTATGAGTGTGTGTGTATTTGTTTACCTTTCTTTTGGTCCCCTAAGGTAAGTCCTTCCACTCCTGGGATTGGAATGGCTCCTTTTCCACTTCCTTGAAACCCATATCGTTTCCTTTATCCTCTCCTTCCTCCCTCTTTTTCCCGAAGAAGCTGCCAGTAGTGTCGAAAGCTCGAATGTTTGTATGTTTTTATGTGTGTTTTATGTTTCTATCAATGAGCCTGTACTTTAGGTAAGTCCAAAATCTTTATTTTATACATATTTTTCCCACATATTTTTCCCACCAGGAAAGTTATATGTAAAAAATAGATGAAGTACACTTACCAGGTGAAGGTGCACAGGCAGTGATAGCAACAAATAAACACACACACACACACACACACACACACACACACACACACACACACACACACAAACGCAAGCTTTCGCAGCCTAGCTGCTTCGTCAGGCAGAAGGGAAGGAGAGGGAAAAGGAAATGATGAGGGTTTTAAGGGAGTGGATAAGGAGTCATTCCAATCCTGGGACAGGAAAGACCTACTTTGGGGGGAAAAAAGGAGGGTAAACAAATACACACACACCCACACATTTACACAGACGCAAGTACACTTAGGCAGACATACTGTAGAACTGTATAAAGAGGGAGAGAGAGAGAGAGAGAGAGAGAGAGAGAGAGAGAGAGAGAGAGAGAGAGAGAGAGACAGACAGACAGAGAGAAGAGAGGAAAACAATCCTATTCGGAAAAATATTTGTTGGACTTATCAGGTGAAAAGGCACCGGTTCTTTAACACACAAATAAAAATAAAAACATAAACATACACATACTCACTCACTCACTCACTCACTCACTCACACACACACACACACATACATACACACAAAACTGAGCTTTCGGAACCTAAGGTTGCTTCATCAGAAAGACCAGAAAAGGAGAGGATGAGGGATTTAAGGGATTGGGTAAGGAGTCATTCCAATCCCGGGACAGGAAAGACTTACCTTGGGGGGAAAAAAGGGTAAACAAATACACACACACCCCGGACGGAAATGGATCTCATAATTATAACAGGAAGGAAAGAGAGCCCAACAAAACAATCTACGAGATGCCTTGTCGGGAAGCGCCACTGTAGGGTAAAGAGAAACCAAGAACTTATTATCAGTAATAAGATTAAATTTGACCCCATACAAGTAAACGTGAAATTTCTTCAAAGCATACACAATGGCTAACACCTCTTTTTCGGTTTGAGAGTATTGTTGTTGGATAGTCGTCAACGTCTTAGATGCGTACACGATGGGGCGTTCTGACCCATCAGGATACTTGTGGGCAAAAACAGCCCCAATTCCATGTTGAGATACATCCGTAGCCAGAACCAAATGTTGCCCAGGAACGTATGCCGTTAAACAAGGGGCAGAAATCAGTAAGTGCTTTAATGTGCAAAACGCCCGTTCACACTCAGACGACCAGGCAAAGTAAACACCCTTGTGAAGCAGACAATGTAAGGGATGCCCCCAAGGCAGGCCCCGGTAAAAACCAGTTGTAATAGACAATGTTGCCCAAGAAAACCTGTACATCTTTAACAGACGCAGGACGCGGCAGGGACTGTACCATGGCCACACATTTCGGTAAAGGGCGGACGCCCACTAAAGACATTTCAAACCCCAAATAAGGGATAAAAGGTAGGAAAAAACGAGACTTGGCCAGGTTGCAGCGGAGACTGGCTGCTTGGAGGACAGAGATAAGTGCCCGGAGGTTTTGTAAATGTTTGTGGGGTGAAGCCCCGGTCACAAAAATATTGTCTAAGTAGTCAACACAGCCCAGAACCGGGTGGAGGAGCTGCTTCAAGTAGTGCTGAAAAATATCCGGGGCACTGATATTGGTATAACCCAAAGGGAGTGTTGACGACCAAGAGACATTTTGTGTCATAAGCTTCCGCTAAATCTATGTGAGAAAAAGAGTGTGAACCAGAAAGTAAAGCGAGGAGTTCATCTGTACAAGGCATGTGGTTTGTGTCAATCACAGACTGCGCATTGATGGTAACTTTAAAATCCCCACAGATACGTAAAGACCTCCCAGATTTCTTTACAAGAACCAGTGGCGTAGCCCATTCACTGGAAGAAATAGGAGTTAAGACCTGCAAGTCCTGTAGGCGATCCAATTCAGCATTAAGTTGGTCGTGCAGGGCCATCGCCACCTGGTGCTCACGAAAAAACTTGGGGCGTGCCTTCGGTTTCATAGTAATATGAGTGTAAAGCCCACAGCACAACCCAGTCCACCTGGAAACAAGGAAGAAAATTCCCAACAAAGAGCATCCAACTCCGGAAAAGGGACTGAATCCGAGAGGAGATTGACAGAATCATCGATAGTAAAACCAAAAACATTAAAAGCATCCAGGCCGAAAACCTTACCAGCCGCAGTGTCATCAACAACAAGAAAAGTGACCAGCCTGACGACAGATTTATATGCCGTGGCAGCCATAAATTGACCCAGGAGAGGAATGCGCTGGTGGCTGTAGCCAGGCAAAGAAAGGTTGACAGTAGCCAGAGGAGGCAAGCCAAACCGTACATATGTGAGATAATTGAGAAGAGAAATAGAAGCTCCAGAATTGACAAATAAGGTGACCGCCTTGTCAAAAATCTGAACTTCAACAAAAAGTTCAGGAGATGGAGAGTGAACATTCTGGACAAGATTAACATCCATCTCGTCATCTTGTTCAATCGGCCAGGAACGGCAAACAGAAGCCATGTGGCCTTTTTGCTTGCACGAGTGACATATAACCCAACGCTTGGGGAAATCTGCCCTGTCATGCTGTACAAAACAAAGAGGACAAGATGGAAAAGGTCTTTGCTTATGAGCGGGAGTGTATGACATGGCCGACGGCTGCTGCGAAGCAGCGGCCTGTTTACGGCTGCATGAGGGGCGAGTGGGGCACTCCCATATGAAAGCGACGTCCACGCAATCCAAAGGTGCAGAGCCCGACTGCGAAACTGCAGCGACATCACCCCAAGTCTCAATTTGGTCCCATGCAGCCTGTGAGACTTCAAAAGACTGTGCAATGTTTAAAACATCCGTCAAGGTAGGATTTTCCAGCTGTAGGGTGCGTTGGCGCACTTCTCTATCTGGAGCAAGCCGGAGAATTGCATCCCGAACCATATCATCCACATATGACTCCTTCTGGGTCGGAGTAATAAACATATACCGACGGCTAAGACCGTGCAGCTCTGCAGCCCATGCCCGATAGTACTGAGTGGGTTTCTTATGCGACCGGTAAAATTCAACCCGCACCACAATAACATGTGTATGAGGGCAGTGATGGGCCAACAACAAACAACACATCTCATCAAAAGACAAAGCAGTCGGTTCCTGCAGGGAGCTAGTTGACGCAAAAGTTGATAGATGTGAGTGGAGACCCACGAAAGAAATAAGGCCTTACACAACGCTGGGTCGGATACCCCGAATGCAACTAAATGTTGACATAGCCTATTTTCATCCAATCTTCTAAAGAATAATCAAAGCCAGAAAAGGGAGGCGGAAATGCTGTAGTGGGAGACACAAAACTGGAACCAATCGACGGCAGAAGAATCGACTGCAACCGTGACACCAGAGAGTCAAAGCGGGCCGCTTGACCCAACAAAATCGGACTGAACAACAGTCTGTAGTGATTGCTGCAGGATTTCGCCCCACGGGGGTAGCTGAAAATCTGCCGGACCCAGGCCCTCATTTTCCACCATCGTCCACGATGCAGCCCACGCCAATCCAAACCCCACCCTCATCACCAATTGTGTTATGAATAATAACACACATATGCACGTTGTGATGATACTGCTGACCCTCTCATCTCAATGTTATCGTATGATACCGTCTGTGTCGGAGCCGGAGTTGTGTGGTGTAATAGTGATATATGTTGCATGTGATGTTAAAAATGAAATAGCCAGCCTAGAAACCAGTGTAGGACAGTGTCTCGATGATACTGTGATTAAAACAAGTGATAGATTTCATTAATTAAGAGAATTGTATAAGACGTTTCCAGACATTTCTATAGACAATAGTTTTGTCATTGTACATTATTTCGATAACTAAACAGAAGAATTGTAAAAACCTTTGTAAATCAGAGACATTAAAATAAATAGCATTGTATATATGTTAGGCTCATAAACAAGTTGTGTTGACCAGCTAATTGTGTTAATTATCGTAACAGTCAAAATTTGAATATTGAAATTCTTTGTATATATTGACTGACGTGAGTTTTTGAACCTATTTTCAGAATTGCCAAGACACTTGATAGTTCAGTTTATGTTAGGAACATGTATGATGTACTCACTAACAAATTAATTGACATTTAACATTACTCTTTGTTATGAAACAAAACGTACCGCAATTTTGTCTTAAAAAGATATGTGCCAAGTAAAATTATTGTATGTATAGACTTCATTTTATATTTTGATTATTTTTGTATACATGAAATGTTTTACTGTTATGTTCGGTAATTGTAAATCAGTATATTCAATTGTTATGAACAATGCATAATGTAATGTCATTATTGTCAATGTTATATATTTGCCTCACCGCCTTGCGTGGGGGAGTTGGAGTTTTGGCAATTGTTATGTGCTTTGGAATCTATGTCAGTCTGTGTTGTTGTGGTGTGTTGTTTACGCATGTTATAAAGTTGTAATGTTTTGGTGGAGAAGCAGTTTGATTTCAAATTAAAGAAGAAGTGAAGAATTGTACCTACGAGTATTTATTTCTACCACGACGCCCCAGGAGAATAATATTGCACCAAGCAGGGCTCCCATACATCGTATTGTTGAAATGCTAAGTATTTTGTTTGGAAGTGGTAGAATGAAATGTAATTACTTAAAAAATCTAGTAAAACATTTTAACGTTAGCCAGTTACAATTGTCGGCAGGATCCTGAACCGTCCCATCAGAGTCCGACGAAGTCCAATGCTACACATGACCACTCCCGTACCAGCTACCGGTATCATCCGAATGCACAACCACGTTAGCGAGCACTGTGAGAATACAACTGAGGCGAAGTTCATGGATGGCCCGGTGCCTCTCTCAAACCACCGTGCGGCCGACAGGGTGCAGCTCGATAGTCCCGCCGCACAGTGGCCCGTCCTGGTAATGGGTGGCGCGCCGATCAAACATACGCACTGCGCGTAACCACAAAAACGTAAAGAAAGTTGGACTTACCAGGCGATAAGGCACCGGTTCATTGATACACAAGTAAAAATAAAAACATACAAATACATGCATGCACGCACGCACGGACGCGCACTCACCCACACACGCACGCACGCGCACACACACACACACACACACACACACACACACACACACACACACACACACACACAAAACTGAGCTTTCGGAACCTAAGGTTGCTTCATCAGAAAGATCTGAAAAGGAGAGAGAAAAGGAGAGGATGAGGGGTTTAAGGAAGTGGGTAAGAAATCATTCCAATCCCAGGAGAGGAAAGACTTGGGGGAAATAGGATAGGTAAAAAAACATACACACACCCACACACATATACACGCACACACACCAAGGCAGACATATACAAAATGCATAGAGGTTGGACAGAGATGCCAGTCGAGGCAGAGGCTCTGTCCAGACATTGGAGGCAAAGATGTTGCAGTATGTTGCGCAGGAATTTCAAACTATAGAAGGTTGAGACCTGGTGGGCAACGGGAAGAGAGAAGATGTTCAAGGGCAAGTTCCCATCTCCGGAGTTCTGAAAAGTTGGTGTCAGTGGGAAGTATAACCCGGACAGTGTAACATTGTGCCAAGATGTGCTGGCCGTGCAACAAGGCATGCTTAGCCACAGGGTGATCCTCATTGCCAACAAAGACTGTCTGCCTGTGTCCATTCATGCGAATGGACAGTTTGTTGCTGGTCATTCCCACATAGAAGGCATCACAGTGCAGGCATGACGACTGGTAAATCATGTGGGTGCTGTCGCAAGTGGCTCTGCCCTTAATTGTGTACACCTTCCGAGTTTCAGAACTGGAATAAGTGGTGGTGGGAGGATGCATAGGCAGGTTTTACACCGGTGGCAGTTACATGGGTAGGAGCTGCAGGGTAAGGGAGGTGGTTTGGGGATTCCATAGGGATGGACTAGGAAGTTACGGAGTTTAGGTGGGAGGCAGAAAGACACTCTCGGTGCCCTTGTCACCCATGGGCAGTACATTCACAGGGACGACAACTGTTTTTCACTTCTGACAGGTATCAGAAGATACCTGTCAGAAGTGAAAGTTATACCAAGCATTAATCTTGATGGAGACTATAGACTATTGGTAAGGACCCTTAAGAAATTTAGAAAAGGCACATTGGGGGGGAGGGGGGAATACAGGCAAAAATCAAGTGCTGGAAACTGAAAGACATGAAAGCATAAGAGATATACAGCAGGGAAAAGTTCAAAGCACAGCTTCCTAAAGATGTGGGGAAGGACACAGAAGAAGAGTGGAAGAGATTCAAACAGGTTCTAGTCAAGGCAGCAGAATAAACGTGTGGAATTACATCAGGAAAAGTCAGACGCAAAGAAACTCCATGGTGGAATGATAGAATTGCAGAAGCCATCAAGAGGAAGAACAATGCATGGTAAGAATGGTTCAAAAACAGAACAGAATGTAACAGAGACAATTGGAAAAGACTAAGCAGAGCTGCAATGAAAATGATTTTATTGGCTAAAAGATTTCTTGGAAGAAATTCACAAAAGAAATGGAAGAAAATTTTAAAAATGACAAGAAGATATTATATCGCTTATTGAGTAACAGAAGAAAGCAAAAAGAACATACCTCAAAAGTCATGAACAATGAAGGAAACCTGTATGGGAGAAGGAAGAAGTTTTGAAGGTATAGAAAGATTACTTGCAAAAACTATATGAAGGGCAGGATGAAGCAAATACATATGCTGAGACAGAGGAAGAAGAAACATGTAACGACATCACAGAGGAAACAGAAACAGAAGATCTGCAAATGTTGGAAGTAGAGAAAGCTGTATTAGAGATGAAGACCGGCAAAGCTCCTGGAATAGACAACAGTGGAAATGATCAAAGCTGCAGGTCTAATTGGAATTCAGTGGCTGTAGAGCATAATGAGGATAGTGTGGACAAACGGAAAGTTCCTGAAGACTGGACAAAGGCAATTGTTGTACCTATCTTTAAGAAGGGAAACAAGGCACTTTGTGAGAAATACAAAGGATAGCACTATCGTGCCACTGCATGAAGATATATGAAAAGATAATTCTAAAGAAAATCTGGAACAAAATAGAGGCACATTTAAGAGAAATGTGAATTTGGGAAAGACATGATAGTTGCATTCATATATATAAAAAAGGCTTATGACACTGTTAAAAGAGAAGATATATGGCAAGGTCTGGATAGAATTAAATTGTCAAATAAACACAACTGAGAATCAGGAAAATGTAGAAAAAGTCCTTAACTGTGTTACAATTCACAGCAAAAAATCAGAATGGATAGAAAGAGACAAAGGGGTTCGGCAGGGAAGTGTTCTCTCACTAGTGATAGGCGACATCATAAGGAAAGTTCGCCAAGGAGCAATGGCAGATAATATGAAATTCATAGCATATGCTGATGATGTGATGATTTGGGAGAAAAATGAACAGGAATTGGAAGACTAACTTAACACCTGGCAGAACGTAATTGAAGAAGCAGGTATGGAAATAAGTTTAACAAATAGTGAAGTAATGAAAATCAGCAGGAAAAATAAAAAAAAATGAAGGATGTAACTTGCACAGGGGACGTTATTAAAGAAGTAGATGCCTTCAAGTATCTAGGAAGTAAAATAACTGTAAAAGGGGACAATTTCAGAGAGAATACAAAAATCTTCAAAGTTTTATTATTGTGTATCTGACATAACAAGAAATTGGAAAATACCTGCAGAATCAAAAATTATGAAGTACAAGTAATATTATCTGCCAATTTTGACTCGCGGATTGGAATGTTGGACTTGGACAAAGAAAGATCTGAGCAGGATACAAGCAACAGAAATGCGATTTCTACAAGCAATCCTTGGCAAGACAAGGAGGGACAAGATAAGAAATGAAACCGTACGAAGCACTCTACACGTCATGCCCCTGAAAGAAATTATAGAGTGCAATAGATTAAGTGGTTTGGCCACATTAAGAGAATGGGAGCTGAAAGACTTCCAAGAATAGCCTTAGATTGGACGGAGTCTGGATGAAGACCAGTTGGAAGACCGCAAACAAGATGGAGAGACCAACTGAAAGATAAAGAGGATTGCAGCGGAAGGAGGGATTAAATGACAGATTGTGGGAGAACAGAGAAGCGTGGAAGAGGCTCTGTCAACAATCTGCATAAAAGGGAAACGTTGCCAGAAGAAGAAGATCTTGCATAATATGCTGAAGGCTCACAAAGGCATTCACAGACAGGCTTTACCTTCAGAGCTAGTCCGCAAACAGATTTTCTGTGCCCTGCACACACACACACACACACACACACACACACACACACACACACACACAAACAAACAAACACACACACCACTGTGGGATCTCCTCCTTACTAGGAAGTCACTATATCAACTCAGCCACCATGGTCTTATTGAATGCAAATGTATAGAATAACTTAAGCACATTTCACATTAACAGTGAGTTGCTAACTATCCTCATATTATTGACATTCCAACCTAATCTTTTCATTGTTACCAGTTATATGTACAATATATGTTTGTGAAGCATATTATAATAACATCATTGTAGTAATTTGACATGTGCCTCGGTTGCACAGTGGTAGAGTGCCAGACTACAAATCCAAAGGTCGTGGGTTCGATCCCCGCCAGGTCCTAGGATTTTAATCTGTCACTTCAACTTCTTTCACCTCTGGCTGTGTTGCTCATGTGAAAAATACCGAGTAGCACCGTGGTTCGGAACCCACGTTAAACTGTAGGTCCCCCTGTAACTGGCTGGGTAAGTCAGTTCGTAGGTCGGAGGAAGGCAACGGCATACCACCTCCAAACAGGACCATGCCTAGTAAAGCACTGTGGTGTTCAAACCAATCTTCGGATTGTTGACTGCTTTACCTTTTTTAGTAATTTGACTATGATATAAGATAAAGTCATGATGATAAATCACATTGTCAGTTAAAGTTAACAAGACTGCCTAGTACTGTTTACACTGACTCACAGTTCAGCAAAGTTGTAAGTAGTTGTCAGTACAGTATAAAGAAGTTGAGTATAATGCAATAAAGGGGATTAATTCTAAAGTAGTAATTGAAAACATAATATTTCCAAATGCTATGAGGAGTTTCCAGAAAGTAGATAATGTTTCAGTATTTAAAAGAGTACCTTATAGGAAAAATTATGTTTTATTTATTTTATTGTACTGTACTGTAAAGTCTGTACTATACTGTACATACAGTATATATGTCTAGTACTAGAAAATGGAAAGTATCCAATACACTAGTAAAAAGTTAATTAGGTAAAAGTCAGTCACAGTTTTATGTGTACCCTTGCAAAGCCCAACATATATGACCATGTTCAACAAAACTGAGGAGAATAGGTGCCCATTAACACTTTTGCAACCAAGCCTGAGCTTAGGTCAGGTCAAGGAACTGCTTTGAAACAACTGCGACTGAGTATAGGTTGGGCAGCTGTTGCACGCTGCTCCCAGCCTATTAGCCGGCTGGAAGGAGGGAGGCTACTGTGGTAGTGCTGCGTAGAACAGTCCCTCGACTGTTGCTGCCATCTGTGTTCTGGTTGTAGAACTATGTCAAAAGAAACAGCAAAATACACATAGCTGTTTCCAAGACATGCTGCACTGGGCATTGTTATAGCCTTGAGACTCAACGTTCATGTTACTGTTTGCCATTTCTTGTTTATTGTCCTGTGAAATATGTCACTTTTCTGAGTGAGAAAGAAATTTTATAAACTAATTACCTTCAACAAATTTACACAAAACTAAAGAACGCTTATATATTGTGAAACTGAAATCATAAATTTTATGTTTGTCGTTATTAATTTTGTCAACAACTGATATAATTAACAAAAAATTTTAAAATAAACCTTAAGGACTGTTCTTTCATAATATGTTATCTGTTTTAAGATATCTTAAATAGAAACACAACAGTTACATTTCAAAGAAAGGTAAAAATGGCCGGTCCACTGGACCCAGAGTGTGTCTCAGCCATCGATCTTCTAAGTGTGTGATACAGACAAAAAAAAAGAAGAAATACACTTATACATACCAGACAGGGCCATGGCCACAATTGTGTATTTGGAATCATTATTCCTTGAAGCACCACGATTCAGGATCTCAACTGCAAGTCTCAGCCTGAGATTGAATACAGCAATGGCTGCTGCACGGGAATATGATCCTTCTACCTCTAGGCTCTCAAGAAAGGTCGGCAATGACTGGAAATCGAATTTCCAACCACACAACTGCAATGCTTTATCCCTCTCTTCACTTCTGCAGAACAGAAAGAGTAACCCAAATATAAATAACTCAAATATCATACTCAATACTTTCACAACTAAAATGAAAGGTGATTAAATAAAAACCAAATCATTATAATGATTTCATATGGTGACTATTCTCATCGGAAGAACTATAATGAGGCAGATCATGAGAAAGCTTCAAATCGAAATACAAAATACACATTTTTCTATATTAACCTCAATTTTGATTAAATGGAATGGAAATCAAAAAGCATTTTACTAGAAACTTCCCAATGTTTAATAATAAATCACAACTCACTTATATATCTTAGCAGCGACATGTGCACCTGTACTTCCTAGATCTGGCCAAGGCATTGTGACCACTTCTGACTTCATCCCTGGTATCATATTTACTTGCACAGGTTCCAACCTCAGAATGTTCCTAATGAACACAAATTTTTTACAATACTTTGAATTTGGATTATGATTAATTGTCCAGTACCACAAATTATACACCATTACAAAAATGCTATTAAATAAATCACTGGGTTTATTTAGTCATATGTTATGCAAGGCATATAAAATATGAAAGAAAATGTTGATGAAAATTTTTTAAGGATGGATAGTCCTAGGTTAATTCAACAATATGAAGAGGATAGGTTGCAAATCATTGCTAAGATAATTGCTCAGCTGCCGGAAGGCATATAGAAAAGATAATCACACTCACACAACTTAAATTTTCAACAGAAACCTTCATCAGGAAAGAACGGGCGTAGCTCAGTAACACAGGACCGTAATCTTCAACTGCTGTCTTGGAACATAGAAGCCGGAGAAGAAGGTTGTGTGTGATTGAGTTGTGCCTGTGCGATGGTATGAATGATTTTTAAGATTACATATGGGACTTTTCAAAATGTCACTACAACTTTGATCACATTTATTCAGAAATGAAGATAGATATGGTTACAGCATTATCTTCACACAAACCTTAAGTATTAGTGGAACAAAAGGCACTGTGAATAGTCCAAAGAATATCTAAGTGATATTTCATTTTCTGCCTTTCTGACCTATCATGTCCTCATTAACATGTGCAATTGCTGATCTGACATGAACTCATAGCAGCACCAGGATATGGTCAGCAGCATGCTTAACGAAGTCCCAAAGAAACAAATCTAATGGGGTTTTGTCTGGAGTTCTTGTAGACCAAGACCTGGAAACATGATTTCCAAAGACTTCCCAGCAATCGACGTCCAGTGAGGAGAAAAACATTCCTGTTGCCACATGATGGCAGCTCATAGTTCTTCAGCCTGGGAAAATATGTCCAGTGAAAATTCAAACTGTTCTAATATATGAACATATAGGTTGAGGTTACTGACATCTAGGCAAAGAAAAAATAAACTTACTACAGGGTTTTGAAGCAGATCACACCACATGTCTACATTTCAATTAACACACTCAATTTTCATGCTAAATTGGAGGTTATCAGAGACCCAAATTCTCACAACATATTGATTTATCTTCTCTCAAATGTGAAAGAAAGCTTCATCCATGTATATCACTTTTTCCCAATAGTTTGGGCCACTGTCAATACAACTTCAAATCTCAACTACAGATACTTTGTACTTTGCCCTACTATCAGACTGAAGTGCCACATTAGATTCGCTGCCCGCCAGGTACACGGACTGTAACAAAACTTTTGTCTTTTTCCAGTCTGACGATGCGCTAACAGCTCGAAACGCGTTATTGGATAATAAAATATTGCAACAGAGACTGAACATTTTTTAACTATGTCATCTACTTGAAAGGGAATTTTGATTTAAAATTTCAAGGTGAATCTTTAAATGTGAGTGAACCTTATGTTGCAATAGCTTTCTATTCATCCTCATTTCTGAAATATGGAAAAAAATTGTAAAAGCTCATTTTATGGATGTAGAGTATGAAGGTCCAGTAGTTTTGGGACTGAAATTACAATCAACTAAAATAATAATAATAAATAGTGTTAACACTACTACATTCCTTAGATCCAATATACAAACAATGATACACATAGTAAATAGTTAAACCTATAAAATACAAATCTATTCCAAGAAGAAAGTAAACTTAATTGGTAACACTATAGAAGATGTACAGAATAATCTTGATATGCTTAAATAATACGAAAATCATCATTACGTTTTCAGACAATGTTGGCCCACTTTAGCACAGGGTAGTGGGTCTTTGCAATTGCCTTTTGACAACTCAAAATTTAAATGAAAATAATGGCTTAATTGTTCATCTGACACAAAAACTGAACAAACAAATTTGTAGAGAAGAAAATTCTCTACAGCTTTGCTCTCTTACTTTTTTTCATATCTCGCATTGTTTAAGAGATGTTTGCAAAAATAATGTGATTTGATAATGTCTATCTGCCCGTAACGTGTTCCCACTTTTTAAGTAGCCAGAGACCAGAACCTTTCATTTTCAAATATATTGGACAAAAAATACATTAGTAACACTAAGAAAAGGCCATTTGTGACAGCCTTCTGACAGCAGGAAATTTAATTACAAATAAACCATTCACCTGCCACAAAAAGGTGAATAAACAAATTGTAGAGGAGAAAATTCTCTACAACTTTGCTCTATTATGTTTTTTCATAACTTGCACCATTACAGAGATATTTGCAAAAATAATGGTGATTTGACACCATCACTTGATTTTATGTAACCCAGGCATTTGGAAATGTCACATGACATTCCTCGCCCATATCTCTCTCTGGCATACGCCATCTTGCTTCCTGTACTTTATGATTTTCTTATCATAATGTACATATTGTCATTTCAAGGCAGCAGCACATTGAAGAATTCACAAAAACACATTGTTCTTAATATGATGAATTATAATCTAGTGTCTAAAATGTCATTAGCAGTTAACTTCCATCAATAATACGAGAATATAGGAACTGTTTTTTGTGTCCCAGCCTCGTCGCCGCTTTTGTGTCTCGTTTCCGTTGTAGGTGTTGGTGGCCGAGTAGAAAGACCGACACAGGAATAAAGGATGCACGCTTGTGCAGGTAGGAGGTGACCAGCCAGTGGGACAGCAGAAACTAGAAACACTAGAGTAAATTAGAACGAGATATATATTTCTTAGAGACTTAGTAATACTTAACTTTTACATAGCTCAGTACTTCAGAATGCTGATACATAGTTGAGCTAGAGGCCTGCCTAGTGCCTATCCGATAGCCAAGTCTTCACTGGTGCCTATCTGATTCCGAAGTGTTAACTGGTTCCTACCTCACTCCCAAGTGAACGATGTCGTTCAATGGTGGCCACGAGCGGAGTTCAAGCAGAGGGCGCTCGTGGCTGACGTCGTAAGAACACCGCGCCGTACGTACATGGCGGCGCGCACTTTAGATTTGTGCGACACCACACTGTTTCTTAATTGTTCGCTGTAGAGTAGTGGGCAGCGCGTTAGATTGTGATGCAGATGGTCGGTAATTTCATTAACGATCGCTGTTTCTCCAAAAATGTATTCTAAAAAAGTAAACAATGAATTGAATAATGGTCTTCTTTATTGACACTTGTGCATTAGTCGAACCTACCAGTAACAAACCTAGCTGCTCACCTCTGAACTGCCTCTATGTCTTCATTTAAACTGATCTGCTGCGGGTCCCAAACAATTGAGCAATACTCAAGACGTGGTCGCACAAGCGTTTTATACGTGGTCTCCTTTACAGGTGAAGTACCCCTTCCCAAAATTCTCCCAATAAACCAAAGTCGGCTGTCCGCCTTACTCACGACTGTCCTTACATGTCCGTTCCATTTCATATCGCACTGCCATGTTACGCCTAAATATTTGAACGACGCGACAGCATCAAGAAGCTCACTACTAATGCTATATTCGAACATTATGGGATTGTTTTTTCTACTCATGTGCATCACCTTACATTTTTCTACATTGAGAGCTAGCTGCCATTCTTCACACCAACTAGAAATTTTGTCTAAGTCATCCTGCAGTCAGTTAAAGACGACACCCTCCCACACACCACAGCATCATCAGCAAACAGCCGCAAATTACTACTTACTCTGTCCACCAGATCATTTATATAGAGAGAAAATAATAGCGGTCCTATCACACTCCCTGGGGCACGCCTGACGATACACTAGTCTCTGATGAACACTCGCCATCAAGAACAACGTACTGTGTTCTATTACTCAGGAAGTCTTCCAGCCAGTCACAAATCTGTGAACCTATTCCATAAGCTCATATTTTCGTTAGCAGTCTGCAGTGTGGCACCACGTCGAACGCCTTTTTGAAGTCGAGAAAAACACAATCCGCCTGTAACCCTTCATCCATAGCTCGCAAGATGTCATGTGAGAAAAGGGCAAGCTGTGTTTCACATGAACGATGTTTCCTAAACTTGTGCTGATTCATAGAAAGAAGCTTTTCCATTTCAAGGAAATTTACTTTATTCGAACTGGGAATATGCTCCAAAATCCTACATGAAACTGATGTCAACGATATTGGCCTGTAATTTTGTGGGTCAGTTCTCTTTCCTTGGGAGTGACCTGCGCTTTTTTCCAATCACTAGGAACTTTGCGCTGAATTAAAGATTTGCGATAAATGCAAGCTAAGTAGGTGGCCAATGCCGCAGAATACTATTTGTAACACCGAACTGGTATTCCATCCGGACCAGCAGACTTTTTCATATTTAGCTCTTTCAGCTGCTTCTCTACACCGGAAATACCTATTACTATGTCCTTCATTTCGGAATTAGTACGCTGATCAAATGATGGTACATATGTGCGGTCCTCCTGCGTGAAAGATTTCTTAAAGGTTAAATTTTGAACTTCAGCTTTCCGTTTGCTTTCTTTTATTACTGCCCCAGAATGATCAACGAGTGACTGAACAGTGGGCTTTGACCTGCTTATCGATTTTACATAGGACCAAAATTTTTTAGGGTTCTTGGAAAGATCTTTTGGTAAGATATGGCTGTGGTAATTATTGTATGCTTCGCACATTGATCTTTTTATAGACACACAAATCTCTACTAACTTTTGCCTGCCATCATTTGCGTGTTCTTTTTTTAATCGAGAGTGCAACAGTCTTTGCTTTCTCAGCAGCTTTCTAACATTAATATTAAACCACGGTGGATCTTTTCCATCCTTAATCATCTTTACTGGCACATAATCTCTAACCATTTATTTACAATGCACTTAAATTTAGTCCACAATTCCTCTACGTCCATAGTCCCAGAATTAAACGATGCCCATTCATTTTCTAAGTGTGATCCTAACATTTGCTTATTGGCTCTTCCCAACAAAAACATGCTCAATGCAGACTCTCTTAACAATGAACTTATTGTGCAGTTTATCCTGGTTCAGAAGTTTGTAATCACATATTTGAAGGAAATCATATCCCTCACTTACAAAAGTTGTGTGAATAGCTGAAGTCCATGAAAATGACAATGGATCCCACAGTTTTTTCAATACAAAACAATGTATTATGGAAGTCATCTCTCAGGCATCAGATATGTGGGACTTGAAGCCATGTCTGATGTCTCCCCCACCTCATACCCTTTCCCCGTCTTCCAACTGATACATGAATCAAACAGTCTTGTAAACAACCATGCCAGTGGCACAGAGTCACATTTGTTACAGTGCTGTTGCCAAGTTTTATTTTATTTTTAATTTATTTTTCCTTTGATACACAGAAAGCATGTGCTCATATCAACAGACAGCTTGCCACTTGCACTGTGAAAAGGGACACTTGCACACTAAGAAGGGATACTTAAAGATGTACATTTTAACATTTCTAATCCAGAGACATCCCATTCTATGGAAGTTTAGAAACTTTGTGATAGATCTATGGAAGTGAAGACTACTCAAGACAAAAATCAGAATATGTAGGCTACTTAGATGCTTTCATAGGCAAGCACCCTTTACCAAACAATCTACTTACTTTAAGACACAATAATCTTCAAAGTAGTCAAGACAAAACCTGTGTGAATCACCACCATCAGGTGTCCTTATTATGGAAACTTTCAGTTTTACTCACATCAGAATCACTCATTCAGTAAATTTTATGATAGAAGTGAACTCAACAGTGGGAAATAGTTTTGGGTTAGATTATTTTGATGCTTTTGTGTGTCTGATTCATTGCACTACAAAAGGACTAAATTGCAACCACAGTAAATGTTATTTCAGGTAATAGTTTATAATAAGAGTTTCGTTTCAACATCTTGGCCTTTGGACTCAAACTAGTAGACATTTTGATGTAGTTGTCATTCGCATAAAAATATGCCAAGCACCTAATCTAATCTACAGTGTGGGTTTCTAGTAACTTACAGAACCAAATTAACTGAACATTGCAGTGCGACAGAGTGACTTCACAGTTGCCCATTACTTACCTGTCCACAACATATTGTATTCTCTGCTGCACAATATATAATGTATTGTGAACTGCAAGCACCTTGCAGACAGCCATTGATGCACACTAAATATAATTCTTAATGCTCCCACTTGATGATTATTACTTTATTTCTAAATGGTAAAAATTACTGCTTAAAACATTATTGAGTGCAAATTGCAAAACATGTCACTAGGTTAATTTATTTGTTTCCAAGACCAGCAGTTATACAAAGCACAAGAGTAGCTGAAATTATTCATTAGTACCTACCACTCCATCTGGATGTGCAGACATCTCTACCCTCACAACTGAGTGATGTGGCACAGTTGTTAACACACTGGACTGGCATTCGGGAAGACCGATTCAATCCACCTCCAGCCATACAGCTTTAAGTTTTACATGTTTACCCAAGTAGTTCTAGGCAAACTCTGGGATGATCCATTTCAAGGTGTACAGACAATTTCCTCTCCTCCCCTACACTTTACCAAAAACCTGTTCAAGCTTGTGCTCCATCTCTGCTGAGCACATTGTTGACAGGACATTACATACTTAGTCTATTTTCCTTCCTTCTCCTACCCCCTCCCTTGCTCTGCATCCTTATCCTTCGCATTACCCTTCCATCCCCATTCCGAAAAGACTCAGTTGACTCAGTTGAGTTGCAGTGGCCAGGGATAGCAATCACCTGTGCACAAGTTGTGGCTGTGGAATTGTGTAACAGTGTATGTTCTCTCTCTTTTGACAAAGTTATGTGAATGTGACTCTCTTTTCTACCTGACTGTCTGTGAGTCAGCAATGATCTTTATGGCAACCTGTCCTCATTATTATTAAAGGCTTATTTATTATCAATGATGGAAAATCCAGTTAGAAATTAAAAAATGTAATGAGGATTAGTCTTACTCGCCACAAAGGTAATAGACAAGCTGCAGACAGGAACTTAGAGACTCATGAAACCACAAATGTTAAAGTGACTTACACATGACTGCCATCTCCAGCTACTTTATTCTGAGTAATGAGCCACAGTGAGAGCAACTCAAGAGTGGGGAGGAGAATGCAGGGGAGGGGAGGGAGAGGAGAAAATGCAGTGCGAGGATGGGGGTATATAGAATATAGTTAGGTCACTGTAAGTTGATCCCTGACAGTTGCAATATTTGAATCATGACAACTTTATGCCAAAGAACAGTTTCTGTCCAAAGCCATTTGCACTTCATTGTTGAGAAGCTTTCAACAGCAATGCAAGTTGTCATGGACAACTTATGCTGACCCAATTATAGTACTGCTTGCTGGAACAAATAGGTACTATATTGGTGGAAAGAGAAGCAGCTTAGGAAAGCAGTGGGAATTGGAAGACGGAAGCTGGAGTAGAGTGGAAGAAAAATAGTTCTTTTTTTGTTTTGTGTGTGTAACTAGTGGCAGTACTGAGCTAAGTACTGACCAGCCACTCACTCTCTCTGTTGAATATTTTTGTCTTATTTTGTAAGTATTTACTGTGTTTTTCACCTCCTACTTCCACCCCCTACTCCCACCTGAAGTTATCATTATCCATCCTCTTACCAATGGCTTCCAAATGTACCCCACAGCAGACCCCTATGCAGACTAGACACACAGTCATGAACCTCTCCTCTAAAAACCTGAGTCCCACAGAAGTGTTTTACTTTCCAAAGGCTGTGGTGTTCCCAGACAAAGTTGTAATGATCGTGCTACTACAATCAAACTCTTCTCTCGAGACATAGCACCCAAATTATTGCGTGGTTTAGTTCATATATACACCACATCTCACCAAATTAACTTGTTCGTACTTTCTTCTTTAATAGTTTATGATTATGTAAAAGAGCTGGCCTGTAAGCTAGCACCTACAATTCCGGCTAGAACTTCATTCTGCAGCACGGAGGGATCACATTCAGTGAGAGTACACTTTGAATAAAAACCATAAGACAGTTAACTACGAATATCTTGTATTATGCCCTGTAGGCTAAGGTTACATAGGACCCATACTGGACGAAGTCTCAAGAAGAACTTAGCTAAAACTACATCTACAAAGCTCATTTCTTTCTCTTTTTTTTTTTTTTTTTTTTATCTTAATAATGTATGTATAATCTCCATGTCACAGCAATCTCTTCCGAAGCTCATTTATGTTTTGCTATGTTGCGCAACGGTCTCTTCTTCAGCCACTATGACTCTCTTTAGACATTCTCACCTGCTCGCTCCCACGTACAGGCACACACAAGCGCATGGCACACAGTAAAATCCTTATATACCTACTTATCTATATATGGTGAATCCACACATCTCGTGGTAGGACAGTATCATAGTGTACAGCTAAATTAGCTGTTACTCTACAAGACCTCACCTTTTGTCTCACTCCCACATTTAACAATGCTGGACTTGTTAATGATCTTCTCTCCTCCTCCCTATCCTAACAATGGAAACACCATTTTGCCACCAACCTCACCATTCACATGCTTACCAATAACAATGTTGAATGCTGCCTGATGCAGTTCACTCATGCATCCAGTCGACATCCACCCATACTGCCCCCAAATCATACCCTTCTAACTTTTCTGAATTTTCTAACTTCTAACCTGGCTTTACCATCTTTCTCCAAATCCCTCAAAACGGATAGCAACATGACACTTACAGAAAGAAATGCTATCCACCACCTAATAACTGACCTAGACCTTATGATCCTACCTGCTGACAAAGGCTCCACCACTGTGGTTTTACACCGCAGTGACTATGTTGCAGAGGGTCTCCGCAAACTGTCAGATTCTTCCACCTACAAACCCTGCCACAATGATCCCATCCCCTAAATGCAACAGGATCTCCAGTCCTTGCTCAAATCCATGGGACCATTCCAGGACCTCTCCCCAGAGTCTCTTCCTCTCTTTACCCCTCTTACATCACGCACCCCCACCTTCTACATGCTCCCTAAAGTTCACAAACCCAACCACCCTGAATGTCTGATTGTGGCTGGTTATAGTGTTCCCACTGAGAGAATCTCTGCTCTCATGGACCAACACATTCAACCTATCACTCACAACCTACCCTCCTATATAAAAGACAGTTTCTGTTCCTGTACCACTCAGTACCATGCTTGTCACAGTTGATGCCACCTCCCACTACACCAACTTTCCCAATGTTCATTGCCTTACAGCTGTTGTACACTACCTTTCACAACACCCAACTGACTCCATGCCCACAACCTCCTTCCTTGTTACCTACATCCTCACCTGAAATTCGTCTCCTATGAAGGCATCACCTACAAACAAATTCGCGACACAGTCATGTGCACTTATATAATCCTTCCTGACTACCAAGAATCCCAAACCCCTCATCTGGTTTAGATTCATAGATTATATTTTCATGATCTGGACTGAAGGTGAGGGGATACTATCCACATTGCTTCAAACCTCAATACCTCCTCCATTCTCTTCACCTAGTCGTACTCAACACGAGCCACCTTCCTTGAGGTTGACCTACACCTTAAAGATGGACTTATCAGTAGCTCTGTTCACATCAAACCTACCAACCATCAACAATACCTCCATTTTGACAGCTGACACCCAATCTACACCAAAAAAGTCCCTTCCATAGAGCCTAGCCACTCGTGGTCGTCGCATATGCAGTGATAAGCAGTCCCTCTCCAAAAACCCCAAATGCCGCACTGGGGCTTTCAATGACCAAGATTACCCTCCAAACCTTGTTCAGGAACAGATCTCGCGGGCCCTGTCTGTCCAGTCACATCACACCCACCGTCCGGCCACAAAGGAGCATTTGTCTTGTTTCCCAGTACAACCCAAGACTGGAGCAGGTATTCTATGCTAGAGTTTTGACTACCATTCATCCTGCCCTGAAATGAGAAGTATGCTACCCAATATCCTCACCTTCCCCCCCCCCCCCTCCTACAGTGGTATACCGTTACCCACCAAACCTATGTAACATCCTTGTCCATCCCTACTCCATCCCTGCTCCGAACCTCTTATCCCGTGGCACACATCCCTGCACCCTTCCCTCTCCTGCGCCAATCTATCCTTACATACGTCTCCCATCCCACCACACATTCCAGTCCCTTCCCTTCTCTTCCCTACCTTTCACCCTATCCGTCAGACAGCACTGGTGTATTCCCCCACCCACGCTGTGAATCTCTTCCCTTCCCTCCTGCTTCCATATCCTTGCCACTTCCAAACCCCCACCACCGGTTGCTCTTGCGTTGGCTGTGCTGAATCCCATAGATGGGCAGCAGTGGCCGGAGACGATAGTCATGTCTGTGTGAGTGTATGTGTTTCTCCAACCAATGAAGGCCATATTGTCCAAAAGCTTAGCAATTTTTTAAATTAATATTTGTGCCTTTCTGCAGCTCATTAGGTGTTTCTGTGGTGAGTGGTGACCTATCCTACACAAAAATATTGTTGAATCCTTCCTGGAATTTCCATTGTTTGATTTTGTTTCTGAGATGTTCCAAATCCAAGACACTCACTCCAATCTGTACATCTACCTACACCATGAGGCCACCAATATCATACTGCTTGACTACGGCCCAAAATTTTGGCACAGGAACATATGGTATGCAATGGTTTGAGTCAGATTTTGCGCGACACTGAGTCTTCATGTAGGGCTTTGGGACACAGACATCACATAGTTTCTTATTCAAGCAGAATGCCTCTTGCATTACAATCTGCTACTCGACTTCACAAATAAGCAACTGGTCGATATGAGCACTACCCTGAGATTTCCTAACTCTGAGAAGACCTCCTATTGTGCCAAAGGAAATGAGAGCTAACACCACCTACAATATCGAGATCACAGAAGGACCACACCACTACATTTTAGGCCACAACTGTTGGATCTAATTTGACTAGTGATAGCCAGACCAGATTTTGCAGCAGGATACATGAAATCATCATGCAAACATGTGTGCATCATGGAGCCACTATGCAGTCCCTGGTCTTAAGTACTGCATTTGATGCATGGTGAAAGGCTCACCTGCAGTGCTTACAGAGCACTAAATTCCCAGGGAGTTCCAAATATCCAGTGCCATTATTCTATCACTACAACTGTGCAATGAATGGCACTGATGTATACAGTATATTACACTGATCACAGGTGTATACACAGATGCCTATCACAGAAGAAGATATCTTAAAGAGAGCAGTAACAACCCCATTCAGCCTCTATGAAAGTTCATGATCTCCAACCTCTGGAACACCACACAAACCTGGCAAGCATTCACTGATTCAATGTTACAAGGTATGCATTTCTGTTTTGTTACTCTTGATATTGGCAAAACCTGCTGGGAGTATTCAGAAGGTTAGAATAACTTGATAATTAACAATGTGCAATGTATCTTCGATCAACCACAATATTACAAAGTGGCCAAAGAAAAGCCATGCTCTGGCCCATAATCTGTTGTATTTACTTGAATATTTAATAAAGTGATTAAATATATATTGTAGGAAATGGTCATGTGACTGTATTCAATATCAACGTGGATGCTAACACCTACTTTCTTGCATATCCATATAAATGTTGTGGTTTCTTGTTGCCCTGTCAAACTTTCAAAAGTACCTGCTAATCATGATTGGCCATATTACTTGATGGCCAGAAGAGGCAGCAAAAGAGGCAAACATCTTGCTATCTTGGTGCATCATCTTGGCATAACAGTTCTAAGTCAGAGTTATTCACCAGACTTAAAAAGTTTTGCAGCATAATCCATAACAAAATAACAAGTTACCACCCAGACAGCTATGGTGTGATCAATTGCTAGCACCAGTTTCTCGAGGTAACCCTGAGACTCATAAGACAGGTGGACACAGTCTCAGAACATGAAATTATAACAGAGTAGTAATAGATTAAATAAAACATAGGTTGTGTATTAATTTCCCCTTCCACTACCATACCTTTTTTCTTCCCTTCTCTCCTACCTGATGAAGGAACCTTGTTCCAAAAGCTTGTCCTATTCTTTTATTTTATTTATTTATTTTTTCCTATCTTTGTGTGACTATTGGTGGTACAGCACAAAGGTAAGTAATGGCCAGCCACTATATCTCTTTTGAAGAATAATTTATTCTTAAAAAGAGACAGACTGGCTGGCCAGTACTTACTTCAGTTCTGTACTGCCAACAGTCACACAAACACATGAAAATAATGAAGTTCATACAAGTTTTTGGAAATATTTTCCTTTGTCAGGCATGAGAGGAGGGAAGAGGAAGGGAATGGAAGGTAACTGTTATTCATGACAGGCCATGAGGAGATGATGGGTGATTTTTGGAAGTCAGAGATGGTGTGTGTGAAGTTGTTGTTATGGTCTTCAGTCCGGAGACTGGTTTGATGCAGCTCTCCACCCTACTCTATCCTGAGCAAGCTTTTTCATCTCCTCATAAGAACGACAACCCACATCCATTTGAATCTGCTTACTATACGCGTCTCTTGGTCTCCCTCTGCGATTTTTACCCCACACACTTCCCTCCAATGCTAAATTTATGATTCCCCGATGTCTAAGAATGTGTCCTACCAAGCGATCCCTCCTTTTAGTCAGGGTATGCCAAAAATTCCTTTTCTCACCAATTCTGTTCAGTACCTCTTCATTGGTTATGCGATCTACCCACCTAATCTTCAGCATTCTTCTGTAGCACCACATTTCAAAAGCCTCTATTCTCTTCCTGTCCGCACTGCTTATCGTCCATGTTTCACTCCCGTACAAGGCAACACTCCACACAAATGCCTTCAGAAAAGACTTCCTTACACTTAAATTAATATTTGATGTTAGCAAATTTCTCTTTTTCAAAAATGCTTTTCTTCCCATTGCCATTCTGCATTTTATATCCTCTGTACTACGACCATTGCATGTTATTTTACTACCCAAGTAACAAAACTCATCTACCACCTTCATTGTTTCGTTACCTAATCTAATTCCTTCAGCATCGCCTGATTTTCTAAGACCGCATTCCATTATTTTTGTTTTGCTCTTGTTAATGTTCATTTTATACGATATCTTCAACACACTGTCCATTCCATTCAACTGCTCTTCCAGGTCCTCTGCTGTCTCTGACAGAATTACTATGTCATCAGCAAAACGCAATGTTTTTATTTCTTCCCCTTGAACTTTAATCCCTATTCCAAATTTTTCCTTGCTTTCCTTCACCGCCTGCTCGATGTACAAATTGAATAGCATCGGAGAAAGGCTACAACCCTGTCTTACTCCCTTCCCAACTGATGCTTCCCTCTCATGCTTTTCGAGTCTAATAACTGCGGTATGGCTTTTGTACAAGTTGTAAATAACTCTCCTTTCCCTATATTTTACCCCTGCTGACTTCAGAATTTGAAAGAGTTTATTCCAGTCAACATTGTCAAATGCTTTCTCCAAATCTACAAAAGCTAAAAATGTAGGTTTGCCTTTCCTTAATCTATCTTCTAAGATAAGATGTAAAGTGAGTATTGCCTCCCGGGTTCCTATGTTCCTCCTAAATCCAAACTGATCTTCCCCGAGGTCAGCTTCCACCAGCTTTTCCATTCTCCTGTAGATAATTCGTGTTAAAATTTTGCAACCATGACTTATCAAACTGATGATTCTGTAATTTTCTCACCTGTCTGCGCCTGATTTCTTTGGAATGGGGATTATAACATTTTTCTTAAAGTCTGAGGATACTTCACCTATCTCATAAATCCTACACACCAGTTCAAATAGTCTTGTCATGGCTGGCTCTCCCAGAGACTTTAGTAGCTCTGAGGGTATGTCATCTACTCCTGGAGCCTTGTTCCGACCTAGGTCTTTCAAGGCTCTGTCAAATTCATCTCTCAGTATACTATCTCCTATTTCATCTTGATCTACTTCCTCTTCCCTTCCTACAACATCGTCTCTAAGTTCATTTCCTTTGTAGAGCTGCTCTATGTACTCTTTCCACCTTTCAGCTTTCCCTTCTTTGCTGAGAACTGGTTTTCCATCAGAGTCCTTGATATTCATAGAGCTGTTTTTCTTATCTCCAAATGTTTCTTTTGTTTTCCTGTAGGCTGTATCTATTTTTCCCCTATTTATACATTCTTCTACAGATTTGCATTTGGCTTCTAGCCATTCTTGCTTAGCCATTTTGCACTTCCTGTCAATCTCATTTCTCAGTCGTCTGTACTCCATCTTGCCTGTTTCATTTACCGCATTTTTATATTTTCTTCTTTCATCAATTAAATTTAGTATTTCCTGTGTTATCCAAGGATTTTTTGTAGGTCTTGTCTTTCTACCTATTTTGTCCTCTGCTGCCTTCACTATTTCATCTCTCAATGCTACCCATTCCTCTTCTACTGTTTTATTTCGCCCTGTTTCTGTCAATACAGTTCATGACTAACAAGTTATGGTCAGAGTCTATATCTGCCCCTGGGTATGTCTTGCAGTTTATAACCTGGTTCCGGAATCTATGTTTTACCATTATAAAATCTATCTGATACCTTCCGGTGTCTCCTGGTCTCTTCCACGTATACAACCTTCTTTTGTGATTCTTAAACCACGTGTTTGTTACGATTAAATCATGTTCCGTGCAAAATTCTACCAGGCGACTTCCTCTTTCATTCCTCCTTCCCAGTCCATATTCACCTACTATTTTTCCTTCTCTTCCTTTTCCTACTACCGAATTCCAGTTTCCCATCACAATTAAGTTTTCCTCTCCCGTAACTGTCTGAATAATTTCCTTTAGCTCCTCATATATTTCTTCGATCTCCTCATCATCGGCAGAGCTAGTTGGCATATAAACCTGTACTACTGTTGTCGGTGTTGGCTTTGTATCTATCTTGACAATGATAATGCGATCACTGTGCTGGTTATAGTAGTTCACCCACATTCCTATTTTCTTATTCATTATCAATCCTACTCCTGTGATACCCCCAACTGATTTTGTATTTATAATCCTGTACTCACCTGACCAGAAATCCTGTTCATCCTGCCACCGAACTTCACTAATCCCCACTATATCTAACTTCAACCTATCCATTTCCCTTTTTAAATTTTCTAATTTTCCTACCCGATTAAGGGATCTAACATTCCACGCTCCAATCCGTAGAATGCCAGTATTGTCTTTCCTGATGACAACATCCTCCTGAGTAGTCCTCGCCCGAAGATCCGAATGGGGGACTATTTTACCTCCGGAATATTTTACCCAAGAGGATGCCATCATCATATTTTCATACAGTAGAGCTGCATGTCCTCGGGAAAAGTAACGGCTGTAGTTTCCCCTTGCTTTCAGCCGTTCGCAGTAGCTGTGTGGCAAAGTCACATTAGCTGATGTTACAAGGCCAGCTCAGTCAATCATCCAGACTGTTGCCCCTGTAACTACTGAAAAGGCTGCTGCCCCTCTTCAGAAACCACACGTTTGTCTGGCCTCTCCACAGATACCCCTCCGCTGTGGTTGCACCTACGGTACGGCTATCTGCATCGTTGAGGCACGCAAGCCACCCCACCTCGGCAATGACTGTGGTTCATGGGGGTGGTATGTGAAGTACTGAGGCAAACTAATAGCAAACCAAAGAGGATATATAACCAAAGGGGATAGATATCCTCTTTGTTTTGCTATTGGCTTGGTTCACAAGGAGAGGATGCCTACTCATCATCACTGAATTCGTCCAAATTTATGGAACTTGTAGATCGCGGGAACTCCAGATGGCTAAGCGTTTAGGAAATAAAAAGAATTTCGATATGGATCTATCATCATATGCATCTTATCAATTGCCCCTGAGAGAGTCTGCTTACAAAGCGGTGTTTGGCTCAGCGGTAAGAGATCGGATTTTTATTGAAAGGTTCGCGAGTTCGATTCTGAAGGGCGGCAAATATTTTTTTTTCTCCTTGGCAATGCATACACTGGTGAATTCACAATTAACTGCAACATCATATATCTTATTTTGTATTTATATGTGCACAACATCAGCATGGGAGGTCATTATTTAAAACCAGCATACTATCTTGCAAACTTGGGATTGTGAACGGTCCATTAGGTGCAAACACAAATAATTGTGAGTTTAATTTGACCTTGGTGACACTTCGGCACATACAACGCCTACCCCATCAACACGGGCTTGAATGATGAGCAGCCATATAAAGGCTACTACCAGACTACAGATCATCAGTCACCGTACTTTCAAATTCCACGTACGTACTGTGCTGCCGACTGTATATTGAGCTACGAGTACTGGACTCTCTCTCGTGGATACTCACATTTATTATGAACATGCTTTGAACTGGTATTGAGATTGTATTATGAACAATGCCACCTACATGTTCCTTAATAGTCAGAAAACTTCTTGTTGTATTGATTTACAAAAGTTAAGGGACAATGCTAGCCAGTTAACTCATTCATCTGCCCACTCTTGACCAGGTAACATGAATACGGTGAGATTATTGTGCAAATATTCTGGGAAATATTGAAATCATTGAAGCAACACCACAACTGTACCGTGACAACAATAGAGGAAATTTTGTGGAAAGATCTAAAATGTCAGTCAAAAGTGAAAATCTTAACATTCCAGGAACGTCAGCAGATAAAGAAGAGGAGCCGCCAGAAGATAATAGCTTGCGATGCAAAGCGTCAAAGTGGCGATTTAAGACAGCACTGGATTTATGTTTACATCATTTGACCACAGAGGATCTTATCACATCAGGAAGTTCCGTGGTAATAACAGAAGATCACATTCAAATGACAAATAAAATACACCGAAAAATATTGTAAGTCTTAACCAAATACACGTTTGTGTGTGACAATGAGTTGACTCGGTTTGAAGACGTTGATGAAGAAGGTGAATATGCAGAAGTGAAGGATGGCATTTCGTCAGGTGATGACTACGAATCCAATGCAAAAAAAGATCCAGAATCCATCCCACTGGATTACAAAATAATGGCAGTTAATCTTGCAAAAACACATGCAAAGTGGAAGTTGAAGAGTCTGCAAACGAAAGGTGCATCTCACTTGAGGCATATGAGAGATTCGAAAATTTGGGAAGATCATATTACAAAGGGTGGAACTAGGCAGAACATATATCAAACAATTGATTCCTGGGCATACGATGCTTCTTAGAAGCAAGGAGCTGTAACCAGCAAATCACCACTAAAAACTTGCAACACTGGACACTTGCTGCTGCGAGTCAGTTTACAGATTTGGAATTCAAAGCTTCAGCAACATGGGTCAAGTTGTTTAAACAAAGGCATAGAATCCGACAGAGAAATATTACAAAATTTATATCGAAAAGAGAGACTGTTACTATTGAAGAAACCCTTGCTGTGGCAGAGAATTTTAGACACCAGACTCAAGCTCTTATCCCAAAATACGACAAGGATTTTGTTATCGACACCAATCAGACAGGTAAGCAATACCTTTTATTTGTCTACGTCAAGAGCAAGACTCCTTGGAATGTCAGGTATAATAGGTTTACTTTTGTATTTACTTGTTCCACTCTGCCAGTATCAGTCAACGTATGACCGAATCCTAAAACACCAAGGGTCAAAAGTGGTGGGCGTGAAACAAAAGTATATGAACAAAATAACACACTCCTACAGCCCAATAAGCTATGAGCCTTTCAGGAAAACTATTGCCACATGTTTACATATGCCTACAGGAGAGTATTGGCTATTTTAGACCGAGGGTTCAAAAATCAGTAGATGAGTACATGGAAAAATATGCAAATGTTATCACCACTTCTTCAAAATCCGGTAAACTGACCACAGACTTGTACAAAAAATATTTAACTAATGTGATGAGGCCCTAAGTGCAAGAGAATAAATGTCTTTTGTTGACTGACTCGTGGGGAGGACAAACAAATCCACAAAGATATCACAAACTGTTCCAAGATGAAGACAGATCGCCAACATGCAGTATAACAGTAATACCCCCAAATCTACACCACTAGTGCAGCCATGTGATGTATATTTTTAACTTCAAATAAAAAATTTAACTAAAAAATTTCAAATCAGCACTTACCTGATCAAGAAAGAAGAAGAAATCACTTCCCGAAAAGCTTGCATCAAACTACATTCCATTATAAATCATCAGATGTCCTCACAAGTATTCAGTGACATGCTTTGTTATGCATGGTTCGCTGCTGGACTGTGCAGTGAAAAAAGTTGTTTTCAGAATGTTCATCAAGTTTGTTTTTCTATGGAGATATTAAAAAAAACCATGTAACTGCAAAAGGGCAGGGTTCATGATGTGTGCAAGATGTGGTCAAAATCATTGCTTCCCCTGTTTCCTCAATGAATATCACCAAGGTACATGTAATTGATCAATCGCAAAAGAATGGAAGTATCAATTTACATACATGATGTCCCAAAGTACATGTTAACTACAGTCCCTTTTTAAATGTTTGTAGTCCCAAATTTCATCCACTACCCTTTCTTTTTTTGCTTATATAAATTAATAAAATGACCCATATGATATTGTGGTTAATTGTGATGTCAGTCTACATCTACCTCTACATCAATATTCTGCAAACCACTGTGAAGTGCATGGCAAAGGGTACGTCCCACTGTACCAGTTATTAGGTTTTTTTTCCATTTTATTCATGTATTGAGCATGGGAAGAATGATTGTTTAAATGCCTCAGTGCGTGCAGAAATTATCTAATTTTGTCCTCACGACCTCTATCTAATCTTGTCCTCACAGTCCCTACAGGAACAATATGTAGGTGTAAGCATTGTCAAGGAGTAGAAAAAAATTTGCCACCGGGTGGAGTTGAACACATGACCTTCTTAATAAGAATCCAATCTTTTACCGCTTCCTAAACACGCCGTCACAGAGACAGTTGATAAGATGCTTATGGTGTTAGATCCGTATCCAACTTCCTTTTATTTCATAAATGCTTGGCAATCTGGAGTTCCTACGTGGGGCACTTTTGTGCCTAACCACACCCTACATGTACCATAAATTTGGGCGAATTTGGTGATGACGAGTAGGCGTCCTCTCCTCGTCAGTACTTCAGATACAGTATCTCTGATTTCCACAAATCAACCACCATCTCCTCCTCATGGCCTAGGTAGCGAATAACCTTTCCCTTCTGTTCCCTTCCTCTTCCCTCCTCTCATACCTGATAAAGGAAAATATTTCCAAAAGCTTGTGTCAACTTTTTTCGTTTCTATTTTCGTTTTTTGTGTGACTGTAGGCGGTATTGGACATTTAAGAATCCTATGTAGACAAGAAGTTGTAAGCCTAAGTAAACACAACAAACAATGTAACACAGGAATTAGGCTATTTTTTTATTATTATAACTTTTCCAGGAGTTCCTCAGCAGAATAGAAAATATGAACCACAAAGAAACACTTTAGTTGAGCTTGAAAGTGTGCAAATTAGTGAAAAGATTTTTTATTTTTTTGTGGCAGTTTCTTAAAATCAGATGGCGCAGAATGTTGCTTGCTGTAAAATCTTGGTAATAATCTGATATTGTTAACAAAAAATGCCAATATGGAAAATGTCTGTTAAGAAACTAATGTTAGAATTCCTAAGCTACTGAACAGGGGTCTACAAGAGGTCCACAAGCTTACACCACAACTACCCATTTCTGAGCCAAAACACTCTTTCTGAATCAGAAGAGAGAAAAAAAGAGAAAAAGACACATCATTCACCACAAGAGAATGGCAATAAGCAAAGTAGTCGATTTTTCATGTTTAACTATCACTTATTTCGGGTACTGTTCTAATGGTAAACAAAGCAGCATTTCGTTTTAGAAAAATATCTTGAAAATTGATAGTGTCATCAGCAACAGAAATATTTTAGCATCACTTGTTATACCAGAAAGCATATAATTTATATAAATTAGATATAATAGTGGACCCAGAACAAATCCCTGGAGTACCCCCCCCCCCCCCCCACACACACACACACCTTAACTATGTCCTGAAGTAGGATTGTGAAATTCCCACAAACCTGATCAGGACATGTCCTCAGTAGAATTGGTATATACTGAAACGTTGCATCTACCATCCAATAAATATAAGCCATGCAAATTCAGTTTCTTCCAATATTACAGCCGATTAACGTCCAGCCATCTTCAGACTGTTTTCAATACAACTCTCTGCATGATATCTTTTTTAAATAACACTTGTGAAAATATGTTGCTTATTTTTTCTTGTATTACTATTAATTATTTAATAAATAAAAAATTCAGACAAAGAAAATTGTCAGCAGATGATTCAGCAATATGTTTGTAGAAACGCAGTTCCCCTCAGTCAGCTTCAAACAAAATAAACAAAATAACATTCTGAGGCCTGTGTAGAGTGTATATGGGTTTATAAATAGAGTACAGCATGTTCCTCATAAAACCAGTAAATCTCATGTATATCACCATTTGCAATATACCTTATAATGAGGTAACTACATGTTTTTAATGTACTTTTATCTGTTCTTCTTTTACTTATTTCTACTTTAATCTCGGGCGTGAGTGATATTGTTCTTATGAGAGACAAACTGTGTACTATTATTTTTACCTTGTGCTACGACATTTTTTGAGAGCTACAAAAGCGAAAATAAAGAAATGACTCTATATGACTTAGGTGTAGATGAACCTATACATTTTAATATTATTTTGGGTTTCTTACTGTTATAATTTCCAACTAGAAAACCAAGAAGTATAATGCCAGAAAATTTTATTTCAGCCCATCAACACCAAAGTCCCAGTTAAAATTAATTTACTCATCTCTTCTAGTTCCAAACACGAAATATATATTTCATTAATTTGTATGACCCGCCATACAACTACAGCAGATCATTATCCATTGTAATTGGATGCCACCCAAAGTTATGGATAATTAACACATCACTAAGGACTGAACACGTGTCCGTCAATTCATTTTTTCGGTGCTGAAGTGCTTCATGCTCCGCCCAGCACCCGCCAAAATGGAAGGCTTGCGAATACGGCATGACTCCACTCAGAAAAGTTGCAATTACTTGTGAAAGGAGGTAGATATCAGTGTGACCACCATTTAAAAAACTTTTCTGTACTTTTATCTCCATGCACTTGACAAATAGCATCAATTCAAAACAAAACTGTTACAAATTATGAAAAGTTGAATGATTTATCACAAAGCTGAGATATTTTACTACCACGTGTCCAAAAACCAGATTTTAAATTGCATCCTTTCATCAAAGTCAAGTGAGAAGCACAACGAAACTAAAAACTCGCATGGAATGGAAACTAGACATTTTATTTTTTCACAGGCAAGGCAAAACTTGTAAGGAAAAAATAAGTTGATAAATCAATGTGGGGTGGTCTAATATACCATCAACATTTTTTACAACTTGAAAATTGGAAAACTGAATTTTCCCCCTTGTTACCATCTCGGCTCAGCGCGCAGTGTGAACACCTGGGCCAGCGGCGTGCGACGACTAGGCGCCAGCCGGTTTGGCACTTCCTGGCTCGGCTCTGTCTGGCCAGCAGTGTGAACACAGCCTTATATGCCCCTGCATGGCGGCACTGCACATGCAGGTCACAGATGTTGGTCGCTGCAAAGAGGTGTGTACGCTTACATGCGCACAACCCTGTAGTGCACGCAATCAACTATTTGATTTGCCTATTAATGTTCGTTCGGCGGCAGTAGCACTGTGATGAAGTCTTTGCAATTTCATTACATTTAGAGCTGGGTTCCATGCTTTATCTAAATCCAAACCATTGTCTCTATTTATTAAGTTTTGCTAATGTAATTTCTTTTGCTTCCTTAAAAATGGAATCCCAGAACGAAGAGGTTGGTGTTAAAATTCTCACATCACTGATACTGATACAATGTTCTGCCACAGCTGACTTGTCTAGTTGTAACAAACGTGTGTATCTTCGGTGCTCAATGAATTTTTCATGAACAGTGCTAGTTATCTGACCTATATAAGAATTTTCACAGTTTTCACAGGGAATCTGATATACACCTGCCTTGCAAAGTAACAAAACTTCCTTCACAGTACCAAGGAGGGCTGCAATTTTCAAAGGACTTCGGAAGCTCACTTTGACACTATCTTTTTCACTGATCTTTGACAAAAGAGGAACCAAGTAAGGCAAAAATGCTCTTGATTTGAAGAATTTGCTGTCTTCATCTTGTAGCTGTTGTATTAGCATAGTAGGTTTCATGTAGAATGCTCTTTGAATTTTTTGCTCGGTATATCTATTTGCTTTGAAAATGTTCTTCAGATGATTGAGTTCCTCCTGCAAGTTCTTACTATCAGATATAGGATGTGCACTGTGCATCAAATTCTTGAGAATGCATAGTGTCTGTGAAGGGTGATGGCAGCTACAGGCATGTAACTAAAAATATGTATGTCTAGTTTCGCGGTACACAGCATGCCCTTATGTACAATCACTCTTATGTTGAACAAGGACATCTAAAAATGGCAGGCAGCCATCTTTTTCTATTTCCATTGTAAATTTAATGCTACTATGGATGGAATTTAGATGGTCAAGAAATCGATGCAATACATCCTTCCCATGAGACTATATTACATAAGTGTCGTCCACGTACCGCCAGGAAAGTGTGGGTTTGATACCTGCCGAGTCCAGTGCCTTTTCCTCGAAGTCTTCGATAAATAAATTAGCCACCAGAGGGGAGAGGGGGCTTCCCATGGCAACTCCGCCTATCTGCTCATAAAATTCACTGTTAAACTGAAAATAAGATGACTGAAGTACATGTTCAAATTAGGTAGTAATGTTTTGCTCAAAATGTTGTCCAATAAGAGACAAAGAATCAATTAAAGGTACCTTGGTATATAGTGATATCACATTAAAACTCACAAGTATGCCCGTACAATTGAGCATGAGGTTACTAAGTCTCTGAATAAATTACATAGAATTACGAATATGGTGACTGCACTTTCCCACCAATGGTTTCAATAGTGAAGCTAAATACTTAGCAGCAAGAACTTTGAAGAGCATTCAACATAAAACCTAGTATGCAAATACGTTAGCTGCAACACAAAGAAAGCAATGTCTTCAAATCAAGAGTGTTGCTCTTTCATTGAAGATCATTTGCATACTTGAAAAACATAGTGTCAAAGTGAGCTTCCGACGTCTTTTGAAAATTGCAGCCCTCCTCAGTTCTGTGAATGAAGTTTTGTTACTTCGCAAGGCAGGTGTATATCAGATTCCCTGTGAAAACTGTGATAATTCTTATATAGGGCAGATAACTAGCACTGTTCATGAAAGGTGCATTGAACACTGAAGATACACAGATTTGTTAAAACCTGAAAAGTCAGCTGTGGCAGAACATTATATCAGTACAGATCACTCTACGAACTATAGTGACGTGAGAATTTTAACACCGACCTCTTACTTCTGGGATTCCATTTTTAAGGAAGCAATAGAAACTATATTAGCAGAAAACAGATAAGGCAGGGAACCCGGCTTTAAATGTATTGAAATTGCAGAGACATTGTCACAGTGCTGCTGCCGACGAAACGTACATTGATAGGCAAATCGGACAGTTGATTGCTTCCACCATGGGAGTGTGCCATACATACCTCTTTGCTGCCAACCAACATCTGTGACTCACATGTACAATGCTGCCACACTGGGGGCATATAAGACTGCGCCTGGCTCCTTGTCGGCAGTCTTGCGACTCGCCCTGAAGATGGCCTGACGTTACTCGGCCGAAATATTGGAAGAAACTGAATTTGTGCGGCTGCATGCCAGAAATTTATTGGATTATACAATGCACCATGAAAAGCCGAAAATGCACATTACATATACAGGTCATATGTGTAAATGTGACTCTTCTACACAACCAAACCCATCAACCTTTGTTGGCCATCTGAGAGATCATATGTTAAGGATCCAATCTCCGCACATGTGCACACATACAATGGTCTTCAAATTTTTCCAAAAAGGTTTTGGCCATATTTTCACAAAAGATCACTGTGTGTCAGTCAATAGAATTAAGCCGGGTTGTTTTCAATTGCTGTGACTCCTCAGATGCAGCTTCACAGAGTGTCCACCCTAGCAACATCAGTTTCTATACCAGCACAACCTTCCACACAGCCAACACGTCAAAAGATCTAACGCGAAAAATAATTTTCACACCTGACACCATAAGTACTGCGTTTTTATTCTTATCTATATTTTGTTTCTTATTTGATTGTGTCTGGAATAAAGGTGACATTGTTACCATAAAACCTGAGCATCTTAGTTTTATTTTCCACTAATTCTATGCAGGATGAGTGGTCGGACTAGTCCAATCACAGCTCTATGACATGTCACAAAAAAAAGCAGTAATTCTGATGGTTATAATGCTGTTTGCAGTTGGACATTAAATTCTTTTGCAGACTTGACAGCATGTTATTAACCCAAATCAAAACATTTCCAATAACTTTAAATGGAGGTTAAATAATTGTTGACTGCTGATGATCCCAAACAACACAGATGATGGCTGAATAGACCTCAAATGGTTCACTGTTTGGCTTTAAAATCATATTTTATTAAAATGAAATACCATATGTAAAATTCTGGTTTACATTTCTGGTGATAAGAGTAGCATAATTTTAGGATGCCACTGACTTCACGATACTCTATGTTAGAAAAACAACACTACCCTTATGAACTAACTAAGGTGTTAAAAAGTCTATGTGTATGAACAAAATTAGCAGTCTATTTAAGAATAAAGGAGTCTAAATATATTCCATTGAATAAAAGGGGTAGAAAAGGTATCCGTGTGTAACCAACTTTCATAATATTTAGAAAAGTAATACCACCCATGTTTGCAAACAAAAATCAACAAATATGTTAACAGGATACATGTTATAGTAAGAACCAGATATTAAACTGCAATGTTTGATACGCCACTTTTATCAAATCTGTGAAAATAAGATATAAAAATATCCTCTGGGAAAATGAAAGTAACTACATACAGGGTTTAAAGAGCCAATAAGAACCTAAGCAATAATCAAGGGTAAAAATTAAGAACTAGTTTCCTTTCAATTACTTAGAGTGCAAAATTAGTGATGATAATGACCGAATGATTAAGAAAAGATAACAATGTAATGAGGATATTTTGCAACTCACTGCAAAGACATTTATCAAGATGGAACATAGCAGCCAGAGATGACAATCCTGTGTTTGTAAAGTGTGCCTATGTTGTTATATGACTGAAAAGTATGTGGCCATTTTCTAATGAAGGCTATGGTCATAAGCTAAGTTGTGTGTCTTTTATGTGCCTGTGTGGTAGCGCGCGGCGCGTGTGTTTAGACAGCGCACCGCCCGTTACCAGAACTGGCCGCTGTGCGGCACTGGCTACACTGCCACGCTGCACCCTGCCGGGCGCGCGGCGTTTGAGAGAGGCACCGGGACAGCCGAAAACCTTGCCTCAGTTACTTACTTCGTGCGCTTACGAACGTGTCTCCGGGCATTACTACTGACTAGGACAAGAGTGGGTGCTTACGAACATATCTAGTGTGGACTTCGATGGGATGGCTCAAGGTCCTAGTGACATTGTTAGCCGGTATATTGTGTATAGGTGTGTTATTAGTTATAACACAATTAGCGACGAAGGTGGTGTTTGAATTGGCGTGTGCTCCATCGTGGCAGATGGTGAACAACGAAGGACTGGCTCCAGCAGACTTTCAGCTGCCCCCGTGGGGCCAAATCCTGCAGCAATCGTTACAGACTGGTGTCGCGGTTGCCGTCGGCTCCTCGGCCGCCATTTGATTCCGGTTCTGTGTCTCCCACTATTGTGTTTCCGCCTCCGTTCTCGGGCTTTGACGATTCTTCAGAAGATTCGGACTCTCATGAAAACCGACTACGTCAATATTTCCTTGCGTTCGGGGTGTCCGACCCTGCGTTGTGTAAGGCTTTATTTCTTTCATGGGTCTCCCCCCACATCTATCAACTTTTGCATCAATTAGCCTCCTTGCAGGAACCGGCTGCTTTGTCTTTTGATGAGATGTATTGTTTGTTGTCAGCCCATTACCGCCCGCGCATGCATGTTATTGCGGCGCGGGTTGTAATTAACCGGTCACATAAGAAACCCACTCAGTCCTACAGGGCGTAGGCCGCAGAGCTGCATGGTCTTAGCTGCCGGTGTATGTTCATTACTTCGATCCACAAGGAGTCTTATGCCGACGATATGGTTCGGGACGCAATTCTCCGGCTCGCTCCAGATAGAGAAGTGCGCCAACGCGCCTTACAGCTGGAGAATCCCACCTTGATGGATGTTTTAAACATTGCGCAGTCTTTTTAAGTTTCACGGGCTGCAGGGGACCAAATTGAGACTTGGGGTGATGTCGCTGCAGTTTCGCAGTCGGGCTCGGCACCTTTGGATTTCGCGGACGTCGCTTCCGTACAGGAGCGCCCCACTCGCCGCGCGTGCTGTCGTAACCAGGCCACGGCTTCACGGCAGGCACGGGCCGCGCCGCACACTCCCGATCGCGCGCAGCATGTTTTGTACAACATGACAGGGCTGTTTGCCCCAAGCGATGGGTTACATGTCACTTGTGCAAGAAAAAAGGCAACATGGCTTCTGTCTGCAGTTCCCAGCTGAATGAGCCTGATGATGAGATGGATGTTAATCTTGTCCAGAATGTTCACTCTTTGTCTCCCAAACTTTTTGTTGACGTGCAGATTTTTGACAGGGCGGTTACCTTACTTGTTGATACGGGAGCTTCCATTTCTCTTCTCAATTATATCACATATGTACGACTTGGCTCACCCCCTCTGGCTGCTGTCACCCGTTCTATGTGTGGCTACAGCCACCAGTACATTCCTATCTTGGGTCAATTCATGGCTCCCAAGGTGTGTAAATCTGTCGTCAGGCCGGTCACTTTTCTTGTTGTTCATGACACTGCGGCTGCTAACATTTTCGGCCTGGATGCTTTTAATGTTTTTGGTTTTTCTATCGATGATTCTGTCAATCTCTTGTCGGATTCGGTTCATTTCTCGGAGTTAGATGCTCTTTGTCGGGATTTTTCTTCCTTGTTTTCGGGGGGCCTGGGTTGTGCCGTGGGCTTTACCGCCCACATTACTATGAAACCGATGGCGCAACCCACGTTTTTTCACGCACGCCAGGTGCCGGTGGCCCTGCGCGATCAACTTAAGGCGAAATTAGATCGCCTACAGGACTTGCAGGTTTTAACTCCCATTTCTTCCAGTCAATGGGCTATGCCTCTGGTTATTGTAAAGAAGCCTGGGGGGTCTTTACGTATATGTGGGGATTTTAAAGTCACCATCAATGCACAGTCTGTGATTGACTCATACCCCATGCCTTGTACAGACGAACTTCTTGCTTTACTTTCTGGTTCCCACTGTTTTTCTCACATCGATTTAGCGGAAGCCTATCTTCAGCTTCCTTTGGACAATGACACTAAATGTCTGTTGGTCGTCAACACTCCCTTTGGGTTATACCAATATCAGCGACTCCCTTTCGGGGTTGCTAGTGCCCCGGCTATTTTTCAGTGCTACTTAGAGCAGCTTCTCCGTCCGGTTCCGGGCTGTGTTAACTACTTAGACGATATTGTTGTGAGTGGGGCCTCCTCCCACGAACATTTACAAAACCTGCGGGCACTTTTCTCTGTCCTACAAGCAGCTGGTCTCCACTGCAACCTGGCAAAGTCCCGTTTTTTCCCACCTTCTATTCCTTTTTTGGGGTTTGAGGTGTCTTCAGCAGGTGTCCGCCCATTGCCAGATAGCGTGGCCACGGTACAGTCCCTGCCGCGTCCTGCATCTGTTAAGGATGTAAAGGTCTTCTTGGGCAACATCGCCTATTACCACAGTTTTTTACCAGGGGCTGCCTCGGTAGCGCATCCTTTACATCGTCTGCTTCACAAGGGTGTTCCATTTGCCTGGTCGTCTGAGTGTGAACGGGCGTTTTGCACGTTAAAGCGCTTACTGGTTTCTGCACCTTGTTTGACGGCGTATGTTCCCGCACAACATTTGGTTCTGGCCACAGATGCGTCCCATCATGGCATTGGAGCGGTTTTGGCCCATAAGTATCTCGATGGGTCGGAACGCCCCATTGCATACGCATCTAAGACGTTGACAGCAACCCACCAACGGTGCTCTCAAATTGAAAAGGAAGCATTAGTGATTGTGTATGCTTTGAAAAAATTTCACATTTACTTGTATGGGGTCAAATTTCATCTTATTACTGACCATAAGCCCTTAGTGTGTCTATTTCACCCAACAGCAGCACTTCCCGAGAAGGCAGCTCATAGGTTGCAACGTTGGGCTCTCTTTCTTTCCCGTTATCATTATGAATACCATTTCTGTCCCACGGCACAGCATGCTAATGCGGACACATTATCGCGCCTTCCGGCGGGGCCTGATCCTGACTTTGACCAAGAAGAACTTTTATGCTTTTATTTGGATGAGGAAGCCCAGGCTACTGTTGATGGTTTTCCTATTACGGCACCAGTGTTGGCCAAGGTGGTGTCGTCTGATCCCGCAGCGCATCCTTCACTACATTCGAGTGGGCTGGCCCGACGCCCCTCCACGTCGGGCTTCAGATCCCCTCCATAACTATTATTCCTTCCATTTTCGCCTGTCTGAATGGGACGGGGTTCTCCTGTGGCTACAGATGGACAGGCTCCGCGGGTGCTGATTCCGGCGGATCTCCGTTCCAAAGTGCTTCAGATGCTTCATGAAGGACACTGGGGAGTATCCCGCATGAAAACATTGGCTCGCCGGCACGTGTTTTGGCCCGGCATCAATGGTGACATTACGAGGCTGGTGGCTAAGTGCTCGTTGTGCTTTACAGCAGGTGGCGCCTTGGGCATCTCTCTCTTCTTGGCCGCAGCACCGACAGCCGTGGGAACGGGTGCACATTGATTATGTGGGCCCCTTCCTGAACTCTTATTGCTTTTTTCTTGTAGATGCGTACTCAAACTTTCCATACATTTTTTGTTGCCATACCATGTCCATTGCGGTAACTATTCAGTCACTGTCTAAAGTTTTTGCTTTGGAGGGGTTTCCACACACACTCGTTTCAGATAATGGCACCCCTTTCACTACTTCTGTTTTTCAAGATTTTTGTGCTCGTCTGGGCATTCGCCATATTACTGCCCCTCCGTTTCATCCCCAGTGTAATGGCGAAGTGGAAAGGTTTGTGCGTACGTTTAAACCTCAAATGCGCAAATATGTGACCTCTTGCTCTGTGGATGATGCCATTATCCGTATCCTGATGTCGTATTGGTTCACTCCGGCGGGGGAACGCAGCCCGGAGGAACTGCTTCATGGCCGGCAACCTCGCATTCTCTTTCATTTGTTGTTGCCTCAGCCGCCTAGTGTGCCCCCATGGCCATCAGGTCGGTATATTCTGGGGTCGCTAGTGTGGGCGTACGGGTTTGGCCGGCATCCTCGCTGGCTGCCGGGTAAGGTGAAGTCGTGTCTCGACCGTCGCCTTTGCACTGTGGGCACTCTTCGTCGACACTGGGATCAGTTGGGCCCGTGACTCCCGGGAGATTCACAGGCGCCACCTCCAACCCCGCCTCCTCCGGGGCTTGTTTTGCCGGCATGCTCCATGCCAACATCTTCGGGGGAGCCGTGTTGTGTCCGCCCGAGCTCCGTCGGCGGTAAGGGTGCTTTTCCCGGCACTGGCACCAGTCCCAGCAGCTACATACCTGAGCGCCGGATCGCCGCCACCTTCGGCTCCCCTCACTGAGCATCCAGCACTGGATAGGGGGGAGGGAGCCACCACTTCCGAGGCTATGGACATCCAGACACCAGAAAGGACCATGACTCAACCCGAGAGTAATGAAACTGCTCCTTTTTTATCTCTAATTCTGGGAGTGGACGGTGCGCCCTCATCCCCGGTCATTGCGAGCAACATACACAGAGGTACCAGCCACTCCTGGCACAGGCGAACAGGACATTATCAACTCTATGGGGTAGTACCAGCCCGATGCTGGCAGCCAGAGATGGACAAGGCCTCGCCAATGGACATAGCCTGGGTGCAGTTGGCATCCCTGAACATTACACCGTGAAGGGGGAGGAATGTGGTAACGCACGGCGCGTGTGTTTAGACAGCGCGCCACCCGTTACCAGAACTGGCCGCTGTGCGGCACTGGCTGCACTACCCCGCTGCACCCAGCCGGGTGCGCGGCGTTTGAGAGAGGCACTGGGACAGCCGAAAACCTTGCCTCAGTTACATACTTAGTGTGCTTATGAATGTGTCTCCGGACATTACTACTGACTAGGACAAGAGTGGGTGCTTACGAACATATCTAGTGTGGACTTCGATGGGATGGCTCAAGGTCCTAGTGACATTGTTAGCCGGTATATTGTGTTTAGGTGTGTTAATAGTCACAACAGACTGCATGTCTGGAGAAATATCTTTGCAGTGGGTTGCAAGCCATCCACGTTATATTGTTCAATTCAAGCCTGGACTTTCCATTATGAAGTTATGAGCAATATATGGAGTAATATATAAACGATTTCAATGATAACATTACACTAGGCACAAAAATTGTGTTTTAAAATATCACAGCATTTCTCAAAAATGTTCAAATGTTCGTTAAGCTTAAGGGACTTAACTGCAGGGTCATCAGTCTCGAAACTTACAAACTAATGAACTACCTTATACTATAGACGACACAAACATCCATGCCCAAGGGAGGATTTAAACCCCCGATGGGAAACGGCCTCGCGCATCATAGCAGAGCACCTCAATGCGCTCAGCCACGTCGCCACGGCCAGCATCTCTCATACAACTGCCTGAATGCAGAAGCTGAGTACAGAGACAAGTATACAAAATTATGAAGATAAATTTTGAGGAACAATGAAGAGCCTATGAGGGAATTTAGGGTTAGGTATGAAAGTATCAAAATCACAAGTAATCTACATCAGAATGCAACAGTCACAGCACCTAAAGCAGCAATGACCTGGCCTGGATGGAGAAGTAGAAGACCAAGGCAGAGAAGAAAGAAAACACTAAGAAGGTGAAGCAGGCAGTAATCTAAATCTCAAGGTGAAGAAGGAGGAGGAGCAGGAGGAGGAGAAGGAGAGGAGGAGGAAGAGAAGCTTTTTAGGTATACCTATGAAGTACATTCCAGTAACCATCATTTTATACCTGCCTAACACACGCTTACTGGTACACAAAAACACCACACTAAAAAGAAAAGCAAAAAAGTTACTACCATGAACAAGAGGCCTACCTAATTCCAGGAATTTTGCCACAACTTGCACGTATAACTCCTTCTTCAACAAGAGATTGGGCTACACCAATCCATTTCCAAACAGAGTTCAGCAATTCATCCTCAGCTAATCTGCCATTTTGTGATATATCAGGCTGAAACACGACAACAATGGGTTCAAAACAAAAGAAAAAGTTGAGTGCTTGGATATAAGATGGTAATATTACAAAAAACACACTAATTAAAGTGTATATGTATAAGATCAAAATAGCTACCACCAAATGGAGGAGGCACTGAAACGTGACCAAGCATTTAAAAAAAGAAAAACCTTGTTCATCTTCCTTTCTCCAGGCCTGCCTCTCTCTGCCCCCCCCCCCTCTTTCTACTACTGTGTATGTGTGAGAGAGAGAGAGAGAGAAAGTGTGTGTGTGTGTGTGTGTGTGTGTGTGTGTGTGTGTGTGTGTGTGTATGTGTCTTGTTGGCAGTTTAAAAGAAACGAAAGAAGCAGTAATTTTCTACATTCAGTCCATCTATTCTGTCCCTTCTCTCTGTCCATCTCTTCTTTCCCATGTTGTAGCTACTCAAAATGAAGAAATTAAAAATTAGGGCTTTACATCAAGTTTTGAGGACTCCAATAATCATCATTTACTAGGGACGGGTTGACCCCAATTTTACCAAATCGAAGCCTTATACCAAATCTTAAATAACACATGTGACGAATTCTGAACCCGAATCGAATCTTCCAAATCTCGAACCCAAATAATCTGTCAACTCAAGTACATGTATTTAAAAAGAATTACTACTCTATCACAGCCAGTGGAAGCCTTCTGGGATGGATCCCAAATGACAGTATTACAGTAAGATTTAAGAAATTAAAATTTCATTTAGATTTTTCTTTAAAATCTTAAGGATTTTTCAATACTCCTCCCTCCACTTAAAAGAAATTCGTAGGCTATGAAATATTTAGAGTTATGTGTTGCTTAGATGCTCTGAAAGATAATAAACTTTCTTCACTCTATTACAAACTGTTTCATTTTGATTAAATAAAAAATAATTGCATTATGAAGTCCTAGAAAGGAAAGGATTACATTTTTTCCCCTTTTATTTTTTCAAAGGGGAAGAATCAAAAATAAAACCTGAAAATTTTGGAAGATGGAAAAATAGATTCTTAAAAAAACAGGATGTGTAGATGTTAAATAATTTTATAGTGACATATCAGGCATTCCATAAGTGACAGACAGGACTTTCAGATGCAGAGAAATCCACATTTATTCGACATCAGTGTACTTGTTATTGCCACTGTTCCGGAGGTTAAGCAAGGGTATTTTGTGGGTTTATTTATTCTTTCAAAAATTAAGATCTCTTAATTTGTCTGTACAGAATTTGTAGAAGATTCAAAAATCAGTACTAGAAGTCAGTTGTTGTGCTTCATTTCTAACTATTCAGCATAATACAAATGTAAACATTAGCGTGATACGTATATTCTCCTTCGTTCGCCGTTGTCTTTCAGGTTTGTTAGGCAAACAGAATTTAGGCCTAAATGTGGTAACAGCTAACACAGAAGATTACATGGTGTAATGTTTACATTTGTATTATTCTTATGGCGAAAAGGGTGTGGAATTTATGAATTATGATCCATAGGAACAATCCCTTGCACTAAGAGAAAAACACGTAAGTTGTATCATGAAGGCAGTGGTTGTAGTGCCAGGCATATTGACACAATACAGGCTTGGCAGTCAGCTTTACATAGTAGCTTTTAGAAGAGACTTCAAAAATACGGCAAACTAAATGCGGAAATACAACACAACTTTATTACACTCATAACACAAATTTTACAAATTGTAAATTCTGAATCACTATCACTTGATTCCTTGTTATTCAGTTCCTTCGTAGTACAGAGCATCAGCCTCGTACAATGTAGTGTATTTGATATCGAACTTTTTAAATGCCTGCAACGCTATCTGATTTGGAACCCCACATCCATGTATCATCATTCCAGCACGTTTTACATGACCCGTAGGTGTCAGTTGTCTGTCACTTTTCGAAAAGCAATTGGTGAACGTATGTTTAAGCTTGACCTTGAATGATTTATTGAAACAGAAATCAAATGGTTGATGAATTGACATCATCCCACATGAATGGCGCACAATTAGAACTTTTTTCCCACTTACTAAATAATTTTCTTCTTGCAGGGTGTCCAGGGATTCTTAAAAACAAAATTCCCTGAGTTTTCTAGGTCAGTTTTTGTATTTTTCCAGGGTCACAATGTTAGTTGCTAACCACATTTGATTCATTTTGTGACAGGATCTACAAATTTTGTTGATATATAGGAAGATACTGAGAGTCTTACTCTGAGTTAAAAAAAAAGTTATCTAACATGGCTTATTTTAAATCAAATTTTTAAAACCCTTATTACAATAGTGGTACACCACCACTTCAGCTCATGTTGATTCATTGATGCTTAAACATAACTGGGTGATGATAATTTTGTGATTGAGATACCAGAAATATTGCAGTCAACTGCTTGTAATCAGAATGAAACTTTCACTCTGGAGCGGAGTGTGCGCTGATATGAAACTTCCTGGCAGATTAAAATTGTGTGCCGGAACCGGGACTCGAACCTGGGACCTTTGCCTTTCGCGGGCAAGTGCACTACCGACTGTGCTATCCCGACACGACTCACGATGCCACCTCACAACTTTACTTCCGCCAGTACCTCGCCTCCTACTTTCCAAACTTCACATAAGCTCTCCTGCGAACCATGCAAGACTAGCACTCCCGGAAGAAAGGATATGGTGGAGACATGGCTTAGCCACAGCCTAAGGGATGTTTCTAGAATGAAACTTTCACTCTGCGAGGCGAGGTACTGGCGGAAGTAAAGTTGTGAGGCGGCATCGTGAGTCGTGTCGGGATAGCACAGTCGGTAGTGCACTTGCCCGCAAAAGGCAAAGGTCCCAGGTTCGAGTCCCGGTTCCGGCACACAATTTTAATCTGCCAGGAAGTTTCATATCAGGGCACACTCCACTGCAGAGTGAAAGTTTCATTCTGGGAACATCCCTTAGGCTGTGGCTAAGCCATGTCTCCACCATATCCTTTCTTCCGGGAGTGCTAGTCTTGCATGGTTCGCAGGAGAGCTTCTGTGAAGTTTGGAAAGTAGGATTGGAAAGTAGGAGGCGAGATACTGGCGGAAGTAAAGTTGTGAGGCGGCATTGTGAGTCGTGTCGGGATAGCACAGTCGGTAGTGCGCTTGCCCGCGAAAGGCAAAGGTTCCAGGTTCGAGTCCTGGTTCCGGCACACAGTTTTAATCTGCCAGGAAGTTTCAATTGCTTGTAATATTTCAGGTGTCTTAATCGCAGAATTATCTTCGCCCAGTTATGTTTAAGTCTCATTATATCAACATTAGTTAAACCAACACTATTGAAATAAGGCATTCATACAAACATACCACTGCAGCGGAGCACATTGAGGTGCTATGCTCCGATGTGCGAGGCCGTTTCCTAAACATACCAGAATCTGATATCAAACTACATGTCAAAAGTAGTAGGAACAAAACACTACAGGAAAATTTGAATGAGACTAGGTTGCAAATGAGGTGAAACAGTATTAAAAAAAAAACATTTCGATTAGGAGCAATCAGTTGTTGAGAGCATACTCACTGACACAAGGCAGTGACAATGCACTTCCTTCTTAGCTGTAATCTACATATAAATGTTACAAATTTACATCTCTACTGGCCCTTAGATAACCAAACACAAAATTTTGGGTACTATATTATTGTGAGTGAACAGCTGTTATGAAAAGCATGTGTGGAACATATTTGTAAGAAATTCAGCATAAACATGTATTTAGTTAAGCATGTCTCAATCTCCTCATACTATAAAACCTTAAAGTAAATATATTTCACATTGATACTAATGCATATTCAGTGTGGTATAGTATTGAGAGTGGGTGTGGAACACCAACAGTCTATACAGACAGACCATTTACACAACAAAATGCAATAGGATAGGTGAAGTAAACACTCGTAGTTCTAAGCACGCTATTGTTCGTTCCGCGTACACTAGTCAAATGACACGGCTGTCACCTCGGCCGTTAGATGGGGCCCGCCAGCAGATGGCGCGCCGCTCGCATCAGCCGTTAGGCTGACCGTGCCCTCCTGTGGCATGGCCGGGAACTACCACGGCCGGGCCCGTGCCTGCCACGGAACACGATACAAGCGCGCGCGATATGAATGGCCCTTAGGCCATAACAAGAGGTAACTAAGGTGAACAGACCACCATTTGATTTTCTTTTTTAATAACAAATAATTTTGGTAATGTCCCTCTTGTGTGCCCATAGCATTAGACTGAGGGAGGGAAGGTGGTAGAGAATTCCAGGAAAGGCGGGCTGTCGCACTTCACAACTATTAGCTTTGTTTGAGTTGCAGTTGCAACAACACTTAGGCCCTATTAACAAGGGAATATGCAAATTGCATCTCGAGCTGCCTGACGACTAGGAGACTAGGAATCTGTACGACTCGAGTAGCCAGTCACATTCACACAGGCACAACTCAAGTCTCCTGTACTGCCGAGTCCCTTGTGGTGTGAAAGAAAAATCAGTTTCATTGCCTGAGTGTGATATAAGTGCACTTTTTGTTTACTCTGCTGCCTATAGTACAATATCTAGTAACTCTAACAGTGACGGCAATATTATAATAGTTTTACTATTACCACCAGTATATGCAGACAGGTCTGAAATTTGTGCCTGTCAGTTTTTAATAGCTAGCTCAATGTTTGGAATACCAGTATTTAAAACAAAAAATGTGAGGCACATACATTATATAACAGTTACGAATAATTTACCAAACTCACTTATGATTTTGTTCACTACATACGCTATGAACTGTTGTATGATTTCTCTGACCAACCTCTACTTCCTACTATTGTCTATTCCATGTACCCCACATTTTTCATTTTCAATTGTATAATATTGTCATAGCTATTTAAAATTTACAAGCACAAATTTTTAAGTCTAGGCTATCTGCATGGGGTCAGGAATTTGTATGCACTTGGAAGAAACTACGGGTTTGACTTTTTTAAATATTTAAAGACGTGTTTTCTGTTTCTTGGTGTAGTGCACATAAATTGTTTGTAATTGATTTCATACATTTTGTTGAGATTACAGCGAATGTGTGACAACTTTCATGTTAATTTCAGTTTTGTTCTGTGAGTCAATCAATATATAGTCTTTTCCCATATATATCTTTCGACCATGAAGGTAAAAACTAGAGAGATTCAAGCTCACATGGAGTTTACCATCAATTGTTCTCACCACAAAACATTGTTGACAGGAACAGTGAAAGAAAGAATTAGGCCGTGTTCACACTGCCGGCCAGACTGAGTCAGAGCCGAGCCAGGCAGAGACATTAAACACATTGTTTTCGACTGCACTGTTCACATTGCCGGCCGAGCCGAGAGGACTCCGCTTCAGCCGGCTCATGCCAAGCCGCCAACATTCGGAATTTTTTAATATTTTTGGTGTGAACCAATTGGGCTACGGTGTTGCTTCCGCAGTACGAGTATCTCACGTCTCCAGCCTCTTTTCAATACAACTCTCTCAGCATGATAGCTTCCTTTTAAAAAAAACATTTGTAAAAATATATTCTGTTTATTTTTTCTTGTATTACTATTAATTTGATAAAATGAATACAAAATTCAATATGTTTTTGTAGCTGTTCTCATAAGGAAAAAGTCTTGTAAATGTCAGTCGAAAATCATGGTATGAGTACATTACCATTGTTTTCATATGTGCTTAAGATCCAATGAGTCAATACAGTGAGAGAAAAATAGGAATAAAATAACAAAATCAATGAACTGTTAGCTGACTAAGTAGACAGCAGTGAATAAGTTTTGTTCACCACCGTGTTTTCTTCTATCTTCAGCTGACAGTGGGTAAAAGTACCTCATTGCTGGGGACAAGCCCACCAAGAAGCAAGAAACATAAAGCAAAACACAACAAGAAATGAAATGGCTCATGCTTCTCATCTTTTACTGACCTTGTCTGAGGCCAAACTAATTCCTTTTCCGAGAGCTACAAAATCTAAAATAAAACATGACTATATATGACTTAGGCGTGAATATACTTATAAAATTTCATTATAATTTTGGGCTTCTTCCTTTTATCATTTCCAACTAGAAAGCCAATATGTGTAATGTCATAAAACACGAGATTATACAAATGTCTGCCTAGATGTGATAGTGTGTGAGTGTGTGGGTGCTTGTTTAGCTTTCCTTTTTTTCCCTTAAGTCCTTCCACTCCCAGGATTGGAATGACCCCTCATCCACTCCCTTAAAACGCGCATCCTTCCCTTTTTCCCCTCCTTCCAATGGTTGCAAAATCTTGAATGTTTGTGTGTGTTTTGATATGTGTTTTTGTGTCTATTGGCGAGCCTGTGCTTTGGGTAAGTAAAAAAATCTTTATTTACACACACACACACACACACACACACACACACACACACACACACACACACACACCATTAATTGTATAATGTGGACAAGAAATCAGTTATATGCCTCTTACAAAGTATGACCTCATGTAAAACCATAGTAGATCATTGTCAATTGCAATCGGTCGCCAACCAAAAAAACAAAAAGCTTACACTTGATTTCTGGTTATGGATCATTAACACATCATGAGGGAGTGACACAAGTGGCCAGCAATTCAAATTTTTCGGCATTGCAGTGCTTCACACTACACCCAAAATTCGCAGAAATCGAAGGCTTGCGATCGCAGCATAATGCCACTCAGATAACTCGCAATTACTTGTGAAAGATGATCAGTGCAACCATCATTTCAAAAACTTTTCTGTTGTTTTAGCTCCATTTCACTCTCTGTAATGTATGGTCTAAAATGCACAGGAAAGTAAGCTGCCCGCTATCCAACTTTTTCAATACATGATTTGTATATCTAGCACCTGCACTTGACAAACAATGTCATTTGAAAACGACTGTTATGAATTATGAAAAGGTGTGATTTATTTTAAACCTGAGATGTTTACTACCACGTGTCCAACAGTCGTATTTTCTTTTTTTTAACCGCAAACTTTCATAAAAATCGAGTGAGTTGCTATGCTTTGTACAGAGATTATTTTTATATTGTGTTAATTCTTTGAAGTATTTTTTTAATTCTTTTATTTTGTCAACTCATCACTTCGAGTAGGGTGTTACTTGCACAAGCAATAAAGTTTTTGTGGTCAAAATGTGTGCATAGCCTTATTCTTAAATTAAATTATCATCATGTTATATGAAATTGGGTCCAGAACCACTTGGTTTCCATGTTACACCCGATTGTCTGCAACTTTGTAATTAGGCTCAATTGACACAATCATTATAATTTCATAGAGAATAATCTGCCTATTCTGTTAGAAAATGCAACTTTCACTGTGCAACAAAACACATACTTCATGCTCAGTGGAGTAACTCCCCATTTTAGTAGTAATGTCCATTGACTGCTCAATAATACATTCAGTGATAGGTGGACAGGTGGAGGAGAACCAATTGTCTGGCCTCCTCACTCTCCAGATCAAAATCCACTTCACTTTCAGTTGTGGGGGCATTTAAAAGCTGTTGTATATTGAACACCACTGAAAGATATTCAGTGTCTCCATGTGATGGAAGACTGTAAAACCAAATGCAATATTCCAGAAATACATCAGCACATCTGAGATTCGTTATAAGAGCAGTTTGAAGCATGTATCAATGGTCACAGAGCACAGCGAACATCTCCTGTGAGAAAGAGTTGTTTGTGAATAACAATGTGAAACGTGTATTTGCATGTGCATGGGTCTTCAAAGACTTGAAGAGTACTGATACACAGCATGGATTGCATGTGCATGGCAGTGTAAACCTACTGCAACCATTTTAATGTAGTCAGCAGGAAAGTGTCGCAGTCGTCCCCACAACCAAAAACAGTCATCTACTTTCCAAGGTGAAAACAGTGTTGAGCACCTTCTTCAACAACAATGGCATCATCCACAAGGAATTTTTTAATGCAGGTCAAACAATTAATTCTGCATTTACAAGTCCGTTTTGAACCGACTGTTATAATGTATCCGATAGTTTTGGACAGTGTTGCATAGGACTGGAAAATGGATGTTGCTCCATGAAAATTCCACTGCATACTGTGCAATCCCTGTGGATCAGTTCCTGAAGCAGAACTGTTCTTGAAGACCCTCTGCACCCCCTGATCTGGCAGACAGCACAAAGTGAGATACTTGGGAACAGTGTAAGGCAAACAAGAAACTCATGGTTTAATGTAAAATGTAAAACACTGACAAAGGAAAAAAATAATACTTATGAACACAGAAGGACATTACAATCTCATTGGTCAGGAAGGATAATGGAAGAATATAAAGAAAACCAGATAATCCATCAAAGGAAATGAGGGAGTGCATGAAGGCAAAAATCAAAGAAATGGAGCTTCTGTGAAGTTCAAACGAGGAAAGGAAATTTTTATAGAGAGGCGAATAAGGCACAGAAACCTTTCTGAGCAGAAGAAGCTAAAAAAAAGATGAGAAGGTAAGTGACTAGAAGGAGATACATGAGAGACGATGTCACTACTTTGACAAACTCCTTGATCTAAAACCAGGTGTACTATGGAACCCAATAGTAATATAGGAGGAAGAGGACCCAGATAACAGTGTGGATCTACCAACTTTGAAAAGATGAGAGCTGCAGTGAGGAAATTAAAGAACAAGAAGGCAGGAACAGATAGTACTGCAGCAAAACCCTTCAAACAAGGAGACTCTGAGTTGGAAAGATACATCTTGAAACTGGTTAATCTGATATGAGGAGAAGAGAAATTGTCTCAAAAATGGAATGAAGGAATTATATGCCACATATATCAGAAAGGAGACCAGATGAAATGCAGTAATTACATAGGGATCATACTGCTCAATCTGGGATATAAAATCCTTTTTAATACATTGTACAGTGTTGTGTGTCGTAGTGGTCTTCAGTCCGGAGACTAGTTTGATGCAGCTCTCCACCCAACTCTATCCTGAGCAAGCCTCTTCACCTCCTCAGAAGAATGGCAACCCACATTCATCTGAATCTGCTTACTACATTCGTCTCTTGGTCTCCCTCTGTGATTTTTCCCCCACACACTTCCCTCCAATGCTAAATTTATGATTCCTTTATGTCTAAGAATGTGTCCTACCAAATGATCCCTTCTTTTAGTCAATGTATGCCAAAAATTCCTTTTCTTCCCAATTCTGTTCAACACCTCTTCATTAGTTACACGACCTACCCACCTAAGATTCAGCATTTTTCTGCAGTGCCACATTTCAAAAGCCTCTATCGTCTTCCTGTCTGAACTATTTATTGTCCATGATTCACTCTCGTACAAGGCAACATTCCACACAAATGCCTTCAGAAAAGACTTTTACACTTAAACTAATATTTCTCTTTTTTAATATGCTTTTCTTCCCATTGCTATTCCGTACAAGGTGTACTGCGACCATCACATGTCATTTTACTGCCCAAGTAACAAAACTCATCTATCACCTTTATTGTTTCATTACCCAATCAAATTCCTTCAGCATCGCCTGGTTTTCTAAGACTGCATTCCATTAGCCTTCTTTTGCTCTTGTTAACATTCATCTTATACACTCCTTTCAATACACTGTCCATTCCGTTCAATTCCTCTTCCATGTCCATTGCTGTCTCTGACAAAATTACGTCGTCATCAGCAAAATGCAATGTTTTTATTTCTTCGCCCTCAACTTTAATTCCTTCTCCAAATTTCTCTTTGCTTTCCTTCACAGATTGCTCAATGTACAAATGAATAGCAGTGGAGAAAGGCTACAACCCTGTCTTACTCCCTTCCCAACCAATGTGTCCCTTTCATGCCCTTAAACTTTATTAACAGCGGTTTGGTTAATGTACAAGTTGTAAATAACCTTCCGTTCCCTATATTTTACCCCCGCTGACTTCAGAATTTGAAGTACTGTAACATTGTCAAAAGCTTTCTCTAAATCTACAAAAGCTAGAAATGTACGTCTGCCTTTTTTTAATCTACTTTCTAAGATTAGTAATAATGTGAGTATTGCCTCCCATGTTCCTACATTTCTCCTTAATCCGAACTGATCTTCCCCAAGATCAGCATCTATCAGACTTTTCATCCTTCTTTCGACGTCAAACAGATGTGCAGAACTATAAGCCTATATCTGTAACATCAATCAGTTGTAGAACTTTGAAACATGTATTATGTTCGAGTATAATGACATTTCTGGAGACTAGTAAACTGCTCTGAAGGAATCAGCATGGATTTAGAAAAAGGAGATCTTGTTAAACCTAGTTCGCGCTATTCCTCCACGAGACTCGGTTTCTCATATAGATGCTGTGTTTCTTTACTTCCGCAAGGAGTTTGATACGGTTCCCCACAGACTTTTAATGAACAAAGTAAGAGCATATGTTCTATCAGACCAATTGTGTGATTGGATTGAGGAGTTCCTAGATAATAGAATGCAGCATGTCATTCTCAATGGAGAGAAGTTTTCTGAAGTAAGAGTGATGTCAGGTGTGCCACAGGGGAGTGTCGTGGGTCCATTGCTGTTCACGATATATATAAACGACCTTGCGGATAACACTGGAAGTTCACGGAGACTTTTTGGGGATGATGCTGTAGTATATAGAGATGTGGTAACAATGGAAAATTGTATTGAAATGCAGGAGGATCTGCATCGAATTGACACACGGTGCAGGGAATGGCAATTGAATGTGAATGTAGACAAGTGTAATGTGCTGCAAATACATAGAAAGAAAGATCCTGTATCATTTAGCTACACTGTAGCAGGTCAGCAACTGGAAGCAGTTAATTCCATAAATTATCTGGGAGTAGGCATTAAGAGTGATTTAAAATGGAAGGACCATATAAAATCAATCGTCGGTAAAGCAGATGCCAGACTTAGATTCATTGGAAGAATCCTAAGGAAATGCAGTCCAAAAACAAAGGAAGTAGGTTACAGTACACTTGTTCGCCCACAGCTTGAATACTGCTCACCGGTGTGGGATCCATACCAGGTGGGGTTGATAGAGGAAGTAGAAAAGATCCAACGGAGAGCAGCGCACTTCGTTACAGGATCATCTGGTAATCGAGAAAGCATTATGGAGATGATCGATAAACTCCAGTGGAAGACACTGCAGGAGAGATGCTCTGTTGCTCGGTACGGGCTTTTGTCAAAGTATCGAGAACATACCTTTACCGAAGAGTCTAGCAGTATATTGCTCCCTCCTACGTATATCTCGCGAAGAGATCATGAAGATAAGATCAGAGAGATTAGAGCCCACACAGAGGCATACCGACAATCTTTCTTTCCGCGAACAATACGTGACTGGAATAGGAGGGGTAACGATAGTGGTACTCAAGGCACCCTGCGCCACACACCATCGGGTGGCTTGCGGAGTATGGATGTAGATGTAGATAATTCATGTCAAAATTTTGCAACCATGACTTATTAAACTGCTGATTCTGTGCCTTTTATTAAAGTCTGAGGGTATTTCGCCTGTCTCATACATCTTACCACCAGGTGAAACAGTATTGTCATGGCTGGTTTCCGCAGAAGCTCTGAGGGAATGTCATCTACTCCGGGCTCCTTGTTTCGACGTACGTCTTCCAGTGCTCTACTGAATTCTTCTCTTAGTATAGTATCCCCTATTTCATCTTCATATACTTTCTCTTCCCTACCTACAATACTGTTTCAAAGTTCATTTCCTTTGTAGAGAACTTCTATATACTCTTTCCACATGTCAGCTTGCCCTTCTTTACTCAGAGTTTGTTTTCCATCTGAGTTCTTGATATTCATACAGCTATATTTCTTGTCTTCAAATGACTTTTATTTTCATGTAGACGATATCTATTTTTTCCCTAGTTATAGATTCTTCTTCAGATTTGCATTTGGCTTTCAGACACTCCTGCTTAGTCCTTTTGCAATTTATATCTTCTCCTTTCCTCAAACTAATATTTCCTGTGATATCCTATTAGTATTTTAGTGCATGTTAAAATGAGTTTATTGGACTTTGTCTTACACAGTGCAAGATAGATATGAAGTAATAAAAAATTGTTTCACATTTTAACAAGCAATGTCAGAGTTCACCCTGTTAATAATACCTGTTGTACGGTCATGGTGGACAAGCTTCCCAAAGGAATCCAATCTCAGAAAAATTGTCAATCCATTGCCAGCTGTGGTATGTGATGGCTTGTTTACCTGCTACAAATTACAATCTGTGAAATGATGAGAAACTAATTACACAAGACCAATTTCCCTACAGTTTTGTGTGTTACAGAGAAAGTACACGCAGTTGACAATTGTGAAGAGTTTCAGCCATCCACCACCTAGAGTGGTAGTCATACATCAACACAAACGGCAACTTGTTTCAAAAACTAGTATCAGTAAGAAAACTGCTCAGTTATTCTATTTCTTTAGGCATGGATAAGAATTGCTGGCTGCTGGTAGAGTTTTAAGAAGAGACTGTGGTGTCTCATCAGAATGATGCAGAAGACCACCACACTGTTGAAGCAGTTTCTATGGGACATCATCAACCACTCTCCCTATAGCCCAAACCTTGTGACAATGACCGTGTTACTACAAATCATACTCTCCTCTCAGGACACAGAACCCAAATTATGTGTAGTTTGATTTACCAAACATCACTCCTCATCCAATTTAGCAGATTTGTTAATGTTTAAACATAGTAATCTTCAAACATTTGTAGATTTTTAGTCTGTAGTTACACCTAGGATTCAGGCTAGACTTCGTCTGATTGCAGTGAGGGAAACACAAAGTGAGAACACTTTTCCACAAATAAAGAACTCGGATTTACACTTTAACAGAAACATATATTATGCCCTGTAGGCCAATATTACATAAGGTCATAACTTGACCGAGTCTCAACTAGAACTAACTAAACTACCTTTACACAGCATATTTCTCTCTGACGTTAATAATGACCAAAGACTTTTCCAGGATTCATTTATGTTTTGACGCGACGGTCTCTTCTTCAGCACAAAATTATCTTTGGCCACATCACTTGCTCACGCTCTGGTACCTGCGCACACGAGCGCACGGCACACAGTAAAATTCTTATATCATTACTTATCTATATATAATGAATCCGCACATCTCGTGGCGAGACGGTACCGTAGTATACAGCTAAATTAGCTGTTACAATACAGTGTCTCTTGAAGTAAAAAGTGACTAAAAGTATATTATGGAGACCATCTCAAAAATAAATAAATAAATAATAATGTATGTATGTATTATCTTATGCGAGATCCAATGGGGAAGGGAGAAAGGGTGACACACGGAAATCAGAAGTATCAAGCAAGCAGCAGGAAACTGGCAGGACTTAATTTTGATAGCACAACTATTCAAATGCTCACCTTCAGACCATATTCATTCATAGCTCTTTTCTTCATTTTTGTAGAAATATCACCACATAACCCATAAACTGCAAAATTTTCACCCAGTTTTTTCAAATTTCTTCCACCGTGAGTCCAAACTAGGTCAAATCGTGGAGAGCAGTTGACTGTAATTCTTTCTGATACAACATAGTCCCTGATTGATCCTGAAGAAAGAAAATGCTAAAATGTTCATAATGTTAGACACATTTTTGTTGCACTTGTGATCAAAATTCATTCTCTTACCTACAGCATCAATAGCAATTAATCTGTTCTCATAAGCTGGGTGCCATGAAAATGATGTTATACTGTGTGTACCACATGGTTGCACACTTCTCTCCAAGAGTGTTGGTTCAACTTCATCATTTCCCACTACTGTGTGGCGTATATCATGAAGATTTATGGAGCAACTATCTCTAAGCAATGAACCCAGGAGATTACGTCTGTTGACAATGAAACAAATGTATATATTTATATGAATTTCTCATGTACTGCACATGTACAGCAAAAACTATTATAACTGGTCAGTTACACAGTTTTAAATAACTCACTCTGACAATTTAAAGTGTACAAAAATGGAACATTAATGTGACTCTTACTATGAGTAACTGAAAGACAATCTGATGTTGAATATGGTGTTGATGGCAGTTTTATTATTATTATTATTATTATTATTATTATTATTATTAAAATAGAATAAACATAGAAGTTGCCATGCCATTTTTGTGATCATAAAAACATTTCACATTTTACAAGCAATATTATTTTGGACAAATTTATCATAATTAAATTCATATTATATTAAAAAGATGACATACAAAGAAGAAAAATAAATGATGTGAAATGCATAATTTGACATAATGCAGTAAAAAAATTAAGCTCTGATCATTTTGAAGGTTGGTTTGGGCAACAAGGTGCTTTAGTGGACATGGTCACATTGGAGGTATTAAACATTGTCTTTCTACAATGAACTGATTTACCCAGCTAGTTACACAGTGGCCTAAAGTTTAACGTAGACTTCAAACCACAGTGCAACTTGGCACTTTGTGCATCAACCTTCCGGAAGTGGAAAAGTGATATGAGACAGATAAAAATCCTACAACTAACAGGGGTTCGATTAAGAGTCTGGACCTTTATCACTAACCCAATAAGCCACACAACTTAACAAAAAGAAAAAATACACAAATACAAGAAAAATTAAACTGAGTATGTTTTTGACCCAAAGTGAATGGCATGTTTCTCTGGCACTAACAATAACTTTTAATGTATTATATATTTTCTTATGCCAAATAATATGTCTCAATGATGGCTTCAAAAGGTTCTTGACTAATTTAAGCCATTATTGAGGTGGAAAAATTTCCACTGGCTAATGATAGGACTGACTCAAATAAGAGCCACATTTCATCATCTTTACTTGGTCTGCATTTTCAGCTGCAGGCCTAATGCAAGAGTCTTAAAGACAAAAACAAACCTGGTAGGACACCATAAAATCTTTGTTACAGGTTTTCCTTGATTTAAAGTGAGAACAGGCTTCTCAAAGTTTCGAAGGTCCCATATATACATCTGGTTTTCCACAAAAGAGGCTAACTGGCTCTCCATGTGTGGATCAATACATACACCAAACACAGCTTTTGTGTTAGTTGCATTCACTGCTCTATTTGAATCTGAAAAATAAAAATACACACATATCAAAAATCTCATCACAATGTATATCCAAAGGAAGAGTTTTAACTTTCTTCCCAGTACTGTTGTTGTTGTCTTCAGTCCGCAGACTGGTTTGATGCAGCTCTCCGCGTTATCCTGTCCTGTGCAAGTGAATCTAAGAATATGTTCGGCAACATACATACTTTTGAATCTGCTTACTGTATTCGTCCCTCGGTCTCCCTCTACAATTTTTACACCACACACTTCCTTCTAATGCTAAGTTGACAGTTCCTTGATGTCTCAGACTGTGTTCTACCAATCTATCCGTTCTCTTAGTCAGGATATGCCAGAAACTCCTTTTCTCCCCAATTCGGTTAAGCACCTCCTCATTAGTCACGTGATCTACCCATCTAATCTTCATCATTCATCGGTAGCACCACATTTCAAAAGCTTCTATAATTGTCTGAACTCCTCATCATCCACGTTTTACTGCCATCCAATGCTACACTCCAGACAAATGCTTTCAGAAAGGACTTCCAAACATTTAAATTAATATTGAATGCTAACAAGTTTTGCTTCTTTAGAAACGCTTTTCTTCCCATAGCCATTCTGCATTTTATATCTTCTTTACTTCGGCCATCAGAAGTTATCTTGCTACCCAAATAACAAAATTCATCTACTACTTTTATTGTCTCATTACCTAATCTAATTCCTTCAGCATCGCCTGATTTTCTGACATTGCATTCCATTACCTTCATTTTACTCTTGTTAATGTTCATCTTATATCTTCCTTTCAAGACACTGTTTATTCCATGCAGTTGCTCTTCCTTTCACGACAGTATCCATTCCAATCTGTTGCTCTTCCAGATCTTTTGTGGTCTCTGACAAAATTACTATGTCATCAGCAAACCGCAATGTTTTTATTTCTTCTCCCTGCACTTTAATGCCCTCTCCAAATTTCTCCTTCCATTCCTTCACTGCCTGCTCAATGTACAGATTGAACAACATTGGGGAAAGGCTACAACCCTGTCTTACTCCCTTCCCAACCTCTGCACCCCTTTCTTGCCCTTCAACTCTAATAACCGCTGTCAGGTTTTTGTATATTCACATTTGTATAGTTGACATTGTCAAAAGCTTTCTTCAAATCTACAAACGCCAAAAACGCAGGTTTTCCCTTCCTTAGCCTATCTTCTAAGGTAAGTCAAAATGTGAGTATTGCCTCCCGTGTTCCTACATTTTTCCTAAATCCAAACTGATCTTCCCTGAGGTCAGATTCTACAAGTTTTTCCATTTGTCTGTAAATAATTCGTGTTAGTATTTTGCAACCATGACTTATTAAACTGATAGTTCTGTAATTTTCACACTTGTCTGCACTTCCTGGTACTACAAAATAGTAAATGATTAATATTTGGTGTGTGTGTGTGCCAGTGAAAATACCCCTACCATCCGATATATGAGGGAAAATAAAAAAGTGAAGGGACTTTTTGGAAAGTAATATTTATTCTAATGATACAAAAATGAAACTGACATTTTTCTACATAATATCCTTGGACTTAACATACTTACACTTTAACCCAATTTGTTTATTCCATCATAAGAAAGTTATTTCGTTAAACTTGTAACCATTTTTGCTATCACCATACTGAGCTTGCATTTGATGAATGATTTACACCGTTTTAATACTTCCGCCAGCAAAGATCATACCATCACCTTCATTTGCTTCTCATTGTAGATTGACAATGGAACATGTGTTTTAATTGTCTGAATAAAAAATCTATTATCACATCAATCAGAGTGCCACACAATACATTACTGTTGCACACAATACTCACAGCAATGATCGATACTTGCAGTGTTACCACACCCCACTGTGAGAAATAGCAAAAATCCTTTATTTTTTTACTTTCCCTCAAATGATTCCGGCTAGAACAAAGTTTTTGCTATTAGTCTATAAGCAATCTTTCATTCTTCAAAATAATCTAATAATCTAATACTGCATTCAGATATAAAACATCCATTTCCTTTAACCACTCTTAATGGTACAGTACACACGATTCTCGTTGTGTGCACATCTATGGAAAAGTGGTCACAGCAGCCGGAGACGGTGGTCATGTCTGTGTGAGTGTGTGTATGTTTGTGTCTCTCTAACCTATTAAGGTTTAAACGGCCAAAAGCTATAATGTTGTATTCTGTTATTTGTGCCTTTCTGCAGCTCATTGGATGTTTCTGTGGTGAGTAAGCAACCTACCCTTCTCCAAAAACATTATATACAGAAGCAAAATTTATACATGGTCACAGTGATTGACGGTCCCTTCTGCTGTTGAGAGGGTCATAATGAAAATCTATAACGGACTAGGCTTAGTCCTTTGAAGCATTTCACATTAAGAAAATGGAACAATGAACACGTGAATGTTCAAATGTTTGTAAATCTATCGGACCAAACCGCATGGTCTTCAGTAAGTAGCATACACACTACCTAAACTAAGGTAAAGTAACCTAAGGACAACACACACACACACACACACACACACACACACACACACATACACATGCCCCAGAGAGGACTCGAACCTCCAACGGCGAGCAACCGCGCACTCCGCAGCGAGGCGCCTTAGACCGCTCGGCTACTCCACCGCAACAAGTGAATGGCCTAGTCGTAATTGCTTCCTGGTGGCAGTATGATCACTGAGTTACAAACAAGGGAGTTCCAACGTAACCTCTAGCGCAACTCGAAACCACAGTTAACAACTCCTGACACCTACAACTGCCACATTAAAGTTTCAGTAATATAGTAAAGATAGTTTACAACTCACCACAAAGATGTAAGACATGCTGTGACAGGCGCATAAAAAATATACATACATACAACACAAGCTATAGGTCATTAGCCTTCTTTAGAAAAGAGAGCATTCACACAATCACACAACCATCATTTCCCACTGCCACACTCCAAATCACACTGTGCTGTGAGGGGATAGGAGTAGAGGGGGGAGGGGAGGGGAAGGGATGGGGGAAGGGAGGGGAGGGGCAAGGGAATTTTGTGTCTTGGTGGTGGGGGATGAATACAGCATGGACTTACGGCACACATACTACATCTACATACAAACTCTGCAATTCACCGTAAGGTACATGGCGGAGGGTACACTGTACCACTACTAGGCATTTCCTTTCCTATTCCACTCCCAAATTGAACAAGGAAAAAAAGAATGCCTATATGCCTCCATACGAGCCGTAATTTCTCTTATCTTGTCTTTGTGATCTTTACGCGAAATGTAAGTAGGCGGCAGTAAGATCGTACTACACTCAGCTTCAAATTCCAGCCCTCTAAATTTACTTAACAGAAATTCAGGAAAAGAACATCATCTTTCTTACAGCGATCCCCAATAGAGTTGCCGGAGCATTTCTGTGACACTCGCACATTGGTCGAACCTACCAGTAACAAATCTACCTGCTTGCCTCTAAACCGCCTCTATGTCTTCCTTTAAACTGATCTGCTGCGGGTCCCAAACACTTGAGCAATACTCAAGACTTTGTCGTACAAGCATTTTATACGCGGTCTCCTTTACAGGTGAAGTACATCTTTCCAAAATTCTCCCAATAAACCAAAGTCGGCCGTTAGCGTTACTGTTGTTGTTGTTGGGGTTTGGAAGGGACTAAACAGCGACGGTTATCAGTCCCTTGTTTCAGTCAAAGAGATAAAACATGTTGTGAAGCGATCCGAAGTGAATGCTTTAACAAGTCAAAGTTTAAAACTTACAGACTAATTAGAAAGAAAGGATACGATTAAAAACGAAGAAGGGATAAAACAGCTGAAACAGTACAAGAGTTTCTGCTAGGTGGTCACAAGGATATAAGGAACACACCCAGCCACTCTGGAACACATTAAAACCACCTACCTAACAGACTTAAGCAGGTGGAGGACAGAGCAATGACAAACACAAACTTTAAATTGACTTGTAAAGTCCACACTCACGCATAAAATTTAAAATAGAGTCAACCATGGAGATATTGTCAGCTAATGCTAGCTGCAAAGTGTCAGGAAGATTAAAATATCGTCGTACTGCGGCTAAATTATGGCATTCAAGTAAGATGTGGGCGACCGTCAAAGGCACACCACATTGACACTGAGGAGGGTCCTCGCGACGCAGGAGGTGACCATGCGTAAGCCAAGTATGGCCTATACGGAGTCGGCAAAGGACAACCGACTTCCTGCGAGAAGCCCTCAGTGACATCTTCCATGCAGCGATAGACGGCTTGACAGCACGGAGCTTATTGGGTTCAGTGGAATCTGCCCATTCAGAATTCCAAACCCCTAAGACATTGCGGGTCAACTGGGTTTGGAGGTCGCAAACTGGGAGGCCAATATCCAGGGACCGCGAAGTGGTGGCCTGCTTGGCCAGCTGATCCACACGTTCATTGCCCGGTATACGTACATGCCCTGGTGTTCAGACAAAAACGACAGAACGGCCTGACTCGCCAAGGGTGAAGGCAGCATCTTGAATGGCTCGCGCCACTGTGTGTTTCGGTAGAAACTGGTCGAGGGCCTGTAAGCCACTCGGGGAGTCGCTGCAGATGACGAACGACCCCCTGGGGCGAGCTCTGAGATGTTCAAGCGCTCTCAAAATACCGACCAATTCTGCGGTGAAGATGCTGCTTCCACAAGGCAATGACTGCTGTTCGATGTGGTCACCATAGATAAAGGCATATCCAGCATGGCCATCGACCAAAGAACTGTCCGTGTAGATGATGTGTGCTCCGTGAAACGTATTAAGCAGTGCATGGAACCGGCGATGGAGAAGCAGTGGTGAAATCAAGGCTTTCGAATCCCGGGACAAGTCCAGTCGAAGCTCCAGGCGAGGAATACGGGAGGAGTAATGGAAAGGTGGACGAAGGGGTAAGGAATCAAGTGAGGAGAGAAGGGAACGGACACGGACCGCAATCGGGAGACCCGACCTGGGCCGACGTCGTGGGGAAGGGAGTGCAGAAAGTGGGAAGAGAAGCCTGTGGTTCAGATGGCGGGGTGAAGCATGAACCCGGGCAACGTAACTCACCAACAACCGTTGCCGGCAATACCGCAGAGGGGGAACACCAGCTTCAGCTACAAGACTCATTACGGGACTGGTGCGAAAAGCCCCTGTTGCGAGACACACACCTGTGTGGTGAACGGGGTCTAGGACCCGCAAGGCAGAAGGGGCTGCTGAGTCGTACACCAAGCTCCCGTAATCAAGCCGCGAGAGAATAAGAGACTTGTAGAGCTGAAGAAGGGTTGAACGTGCTGCTCCCCAACTAGTATGGCTGAGGCACCGAAGAACACTTAAATGCCGCCAACACTTCTGTCGCAGCTGACATAGGTGTAGCACCCAAGTCAGCCGGGCATCGAAGACCATGCCCAGGAAGCGATGTGTTTCCTCGACCTGAAGGAGTTCACCACCCAAGTAGAGCTCTGGGTCAGGGTGAACTACCCAACGGCGACAGAAGTGCATCACGGGGGTTTTCAGGCAGAGAACTGAAAGCCGTGAGTAGAGGCCCATGAGTGGGCCTTTCGGATGGCACCCTGCAGCCGCCGTTCAGCTACGCCAATGCTAACGGAGCTGAAATACAAGCAGAAGTCATCGGCAAACAGGGAGCAACTGACCAAAGACCCCACAGCCGCAGCAAGACCGTTAATTGCCACTAAAAACAACGGGACACTAAGGACGGAGCCCTGTGGGACACCGTTCTCTTGAATACGGGGGGAGCTAAAAGATGCCGCAACCCTCACCCGAAACGAGCGGTGGGAGAGGAAATTGCGAATAAAAATAGGAAGGGGGCCACGTAAGCCCCAGTCACACAGAGTCGTCAAAATATGGTGGCGCCAGGTGGTGTCATACGCCTTTCGTAGATCGAAAAATACAGCTACCAAATGCTCACGCCAAGCAAACGCCGTGCGAATAGCCGACTCCAGTGACATGAGGTTGTCAATGGTAGAACAGCCCTGGCGAAGGTCCCCCTGTTGTGGAGCAAGGAGTCCGAACTCTTCAAGGATCCACATAAGCTGCCAACTCACCATACGTTCGAAGAGCTTGCAGAGAATGTTGGTGAGGCTGATCGGGCGGTAGTTGTCAGCCACCAGGGGATCTGCACCAGGTTTCAGCACCGGGATGATAGTGCTTTCCCGCCACTGCGACGGGAAAGTGCCCTCTGCCCATAGATAGTTAAACAGGGCAAGAATGCGGCGTTGAAACTCCGGTGAAAGGTGTCGGAGGAATTGGCCGTGAATCCTATCTGGTCCTGGAGTTATATCAGGACATGCAGCAAGGGCAGTTTGGAACTCCCACTCGCTAAACGTGTCATTGTATACTTCCTGACGACGAGTGCGGAAGGATAACTGTTTTCGCTCGGCCTGCTCTTTGAGGGAGCGGAAGTCGGCACTGTATGTGGCAGTCGCAGAGCATTGTGCGTAGTGCTCTGCCATGTGCTCGGCGATCGCTGTCGGGAGTGTGCAGAGCACACCCTAGATGGAGAGGGATGGGATTCCTGTCGGTGGGCGGTATCCAAAGACGCATCGGAATTGCGTCCATACCTGAGTCAGGGAGGTGCGGGAGCCGATACTGGCTACATACCGCTCCCAGGAATCCTGCTTGCTCTGCTGTATGAGTCGTCGAGCACGCGCACGGAGCCGTTTAAAGGCCACCAAATTCTCCACAGAAGGGTGGCGTTGATGGCGCTGAAGCACTCGCCGACGTTCCCGGATGGCCTCAGCAATCTCCGGTGTCCACCATGGCACGGACCTACGCCTAGTGGAACCGGTGGTTTGCGGAACTGCCGCCCAGCGGCCATGACAATACTATCAGTCACCTGCTGGACTGCGTTGTCAACATCATCTGGCAGTGGTGCAGCGATGACAGCGGTTGAAGCATACACAGTCCAATCAGCCCTACGGAGACACCAGCGGGGTAAGCTGTCTGCAGCTTGGTACTGCAGGAGTGACACAAAGATTGGAAAGTGGTCGCTGCCACACAGGTCCTCATGCACACGCCAACCGAGGTGTGGTCGAAGGCTGGGGCTGCAGACGGAGAGGTCGATCGCTGAATACGTGCCCTGTGCCACACTAAAATGCGTGGGGGCACCTGTATTCAGGAGGCAAAGGTCTTGGTGTGCCAATAAAGTCTCAACATCCCTACCGCGGCCTGTGGTCTGGAGTCCTGCCCACAGAGGGTTGTGGGCATTGAAGTCCCCCAATAGTAGGAATGGTGGGGGAAGTTCGGAGACCAGAGCAGTAAGGTTGTTGAGAGACACAGCCTCATCCGGAGGAAGGTACAAGCTGCAGACAGTGAATTCCTGCGTTGCCCGGAGTCTAACAGCCACTGCCTCAAGAGTGGTGTTGAGCGGCACTGGGGCACTGGGTACAGTGTCCAGGACGTACAGACAGACGCCACCAGACACCCTATTGTATATGGGCCTGTTACGGTAATAGCCCCGATACCCACGAAGGGCAGGGGTCCGCTCTGCTGGAAACCATGTTTCCTGTAGGGCGATACAAAATGCAGGGGAGCAGTACAGTAATTGTCGCAGCTCAGCCAGGTGGTTAAAGAAGCCGCTGCAGTTCCACTGGAGAATAATTCGTTCTCCACACACTAAGGCCATAAAAGGAAAGAAAAGAAGAAGATTATTCCATAGGAGCGTCTGCTGCCTGATGATCAGGCTCAACAGAATCTATAACCATAGAATCAGGTGATTCTGGTTGTGCAGATCTCCTATGATTGGGTGAATCAAAAAGTGGGAGATCCTCAGCGGAAGCGAGGATCTCGACCTCATCCTCTGAGGCAGAGGATGCGGGTGTGGGTGGCTTGGAAGCCACCAAAGAATCCTTCTTCGTCTTTTCTCTTTTCTTGCCCTCTCGCTGGCCCTTCGGTGTTGAGGGCCGTGGGAGCTTCTCAGACGGGGTGGCAGGAGCTGACGAAGAGCAGGAGGCCATTCGATCAGCAGCCGGTGGATCCTTCAGCTATTTGCTGGGATCCACTTTCCCATGAGGAGAAGGCTCGGAAGGGAGAGTCCCGTGGGACCCCTTCCGGGCGAGAGGAGCCGGAGAGGGCTGTTGTTTCTCCGGCTGTGGGGTGGGGACCGACGTCCCCTGTGATGCTTTATCTGTTGCTCCCAACGTGAATAGTGTGGGAGCAACCGAAGGGGTTGGGCCCCCAACTGTCAAGGGGGCAGGTGGAGTGGATCGGGCCTGGGGACCCGCTGACATTGAAGGTACACTCTGTGGTTTAGCAACTGTGGGGATCGACGATGAAGCTACTGTTGAGTATGGGGTCGTCATGGTCACTGGGTGGAGTTTTGCATACTTGCGCCTGGCCTCTGCATATGTCAGCCGGTCCAGGGTCTTGTACTCCATGATCTTACGCTCCTTGTGGAGTACAGAGCAGTTGGGAGAACAAGGAGGATGCTGCTGATTACAATTGACACAAACTGGAGGCAGGGTACAAGGGGCGTCCGGGTGGGATGCACGCCCACACTCCCGACATGTTGAGATGGCGTCACATCGGGAGGACATGTGCCCAAACCTCCAGCACTTGAAGCAGTGCATAGGGGGAGGAACATAGGGATTTACGTCGATCCGGTAAACCATCACCTTGACTTTCTCAGGCAATGAATCGCCATCAAAACCCAAGATGAAGGCACCGGTGGCAACCCTCTTGTCCTTCGGACCCCTATAGATACAGCGGATGAAATGCACACCACGCCGCTCCAAGTTAGCTCTCAATTTGTCATCTGACTGCAGCAGCAGATCCCTGTGGAAAATGATACCGTGGACCATGTTTAAAGTCTTATGTGGCGTAATACAAACGGAAACATCACCCAGCTTGTCGCAGGCTAGCAAAGCCCGTGACTGCGCTGGGGATGACGTCATTATCAGAACCGACCCAGATCTCATCTTTGACAGACCCTCCACCTCTCCATATTTATCCTCTAAATGTTCGACGAAGAACATCGGCTTTGTCGTCATAAAAGATTCCCCATCATTCCGAGTGCAGACCAAATATTTCGGGGCATAAGCCTCACCCTGAATTTTCGCCCAACGTTCCTCCCATGGCGTGGACAAGGAAGGAAACGTTTGGGGATCATAGCTTGCAGCGTTGTAATCGCCTCGACCGCGCTTAGAGACGGCGGTTGTACGTCCGCCAACATTTTGTGTTCGTTTCATGGTGTTCCCACAAGCAGCTAGGGAAATAAGCGTCCACTCAGACATAGTCCCGCTTGCCTGGGTAAGCCTTATACAACTGAGGTGTGGTAGGTTCCCCAGAGGTTGCTCGCTAGCGGCTGTTCAACCTCAACAGCCATGCATCTCCTCGACACGTAGCACACCTTGAGATTGAGGTTTTTTTTATAGAGGTTTGTACCGTCCTCGCGACCCGGGCGATTAAGCCAAGATCCCTGGGCTCTGAAACGTCCAACGTTCCACCGTCGCTTCGAATGATGGTCGTTGAAGCACGCACAGAGCTTACGGTGTAGCGGACTATTGGCGCGACACAGCCCACAGATCAGGACCCCGGGTTCGCCAAGCCCGTACTCAGCAAATTAATGCTGAGCCTCTGAGGGGGTCAGCATTACTCACAACTGTCCTTACATGTTCGCTCCATTTCATATCGCTCTGCAAAGTTGCGCCTAGATATTTGAACAACGCGACAGCATCAAGAAGAGCACTACTAATGCTGTATTCGAACATTGTGGGATTGTTTTTTTCTACTCATGTGCATCACCTTACATTTTTCTACATTGAGAGCTAGCTGCCATTCTTCGCAACAAATAGAAATTTTGTCTAAGTCATCCCTTATGCTATTACAGTCAGTTACAGACGACACCCTCCCATACACCACAGCATCATCAGCAAACAGCCGCAAATTACAACTTACTCTGTCCATCAGATCATTTATATAGATAGAAAATAATAGTGGTCCTATCACACTCCCCTGGGGCACGCCTGACAATACACTCGCCTCTGAAGAACACTCGTCGCTGAGAACAATGTACTGCATTCTATTACTCAGGAAGTCTTCCAGACAGTCACAAATCTGTGAACCTATTCCATAAGCTCATATCTTCGTTAGCAGTCTGCAGTGTGGCACCGCGTCTAACACCTTTTAGAAGTCGAGAAAAACACAATCCGCCTGTTGCCCTTCATCCATGGCTCGCAAGATGTCATGTGAGAAAAGGGCAAGCTGAGTTTCACATGAACGATGTTTCCTAAACCTGTGCTGATTCGTGGAAAGAGGCTTTTCCATTTCAAGGATATTTACTATATTCAAACTGAGAATATGCTCTAAAATTCTACATGAAACTGATGTCAACGATATTGGCCTGTAATTGTGTGGGTCAGTTCTCTTTCCTTTCTTATACACGGGAGTCACCTGCACTTTTTTCCAATCACTAGAAACTTTGCACTGAATTAAAGATTCACGATAAATGCAAGCTAAGTAGGGGGCCAATGCCGCAGAATAGTCTTTGTAAAACAGAACTGGTACTTACTAGATGGATGGAATAAGATGCAGCTTAAGAATAAAGTGGGGAAACAAAGCAAAACACACACACACACACACACACACACACACACACACACACACAGGATAAAGGTGGCAGGAAGTGTTTGGTGTGGAGAAAAAGGGGGTTATTGTAAGCTGAGGTCTGGATAATTTCAGGATCAGAGAATAAACTGTAAGGATAACTCCCATCTGTGTGTGTGTGTGTGTGTGTGTGTGTGTGTGTGTGTGTGTGTATCCATCCCCACCACCATAATGCAACTTTCCTCCGCCCCTCTCCCCTCTCCTCCTATCCCCTCACCGCAGAGCATGATTCGGAGTGCGGAAGCCAGAGATGATGGTTGTATAACTGTGAAGTGTGCCTGCATGAATACACTCTTTTCTAAAGAAGGCTAATGGCTGATATCTTAATTGTTGTTAAGTGTGTGTCTTCTAATGAGCCTGTCGCAGGTTGTCATACTTCTATGTGGTGAGTCATAAACTATCCTTATTACAGTATATGGTTGAATTTCAACTTGGACTTTCCATTATTACATTAAAGGTTTCTTCATTTATATTATGTTCTGTCTAAGTTTGTAGATGAATGTACATGTGGCTTGGTTTCTTCCCCTCTCTTTCTTCTAAGACACTAGGTCCCACAAGTGAGTACTACATTGCATTATATGATGTGCATCTTCTACAGACCATCTGCCATCCACAAATGGCACAGCACTGGAGAATGAAGTACACTGATACATCATAGCATCAGTGCACTTGTTAATTTGGATTCTTACACACATGCAGCTTACCAAATAGGAATTCACAAAATTATGCAGTATCTCAGTAATCCAAATTTGTTTTTATTTTCAATAATTGCATGCAGAAGAAAATAAAAATATTTCAAACTATCTCTGATAAATAGTTTACATTGAAAAAATTTAATTAACTTAGCATATATTACATAGTTTCACACTCTTTTATTTTGATGCAAATTTTACATTCTTTCACAATATGCAAATTTTTCAGGTCCCTACTGACAGTCAATTCATTGTATTTGAGTGTAACAATGGGCACAGGCATCACAGACAAACAATACAGAATCATCTGCATGCAATGGACTACAAAACAAACATCACTTATGTGTACCTGTACTCAGCTGAAAATCAAAAACATACTACTGCTAAAATTAAATACATGACACAAGCGGAAGACAATACTTGATCTTGGGAGAAATATGCCTGCACTGATGAACATGCTGATAGCAAGGACACACTGCATCATGGATGAGGATGGTTTCCTAATGATCTTAGTGACTTATGGTGTCAATATCATTACACAATACTTGCATTATTAATGCTATAATTGTGTGCTGCACTCTACCAGGACTGTCGATCTTACTGAATCCGTCATGGGTGTAATTATTCAATTGTAACATAGAGTGGATCACAGCATTCACCAAGTTATATGAAAGACCTATGTTTGTTGTTGTTGTTGTGATCTTCAGTCCACAGAGTGGTTTGATGCCGTTCTCCACACTACCCTGTCCTGCGCAAGCTTCTTCATCTGAGAATATGAATGGCAACCTACATCCTTTTGTATAGGCTTACTGTATTCATCTCTCGGTCTCCCTCTACGATTTTTACACGAAACACTTCCTTCTAATGCTAAGTTGACAATTCCTTGATGTCTCAGAATGTGTCCCACCAACCTACCCTTCTCTTAGTCAGGATATGCCAGTAACTCCTTTTCTCCCCAATTCTGTTGAGCACCTCCTCACTAGTTATGTGACCTCCCCATCTAATCTTCATCATTCATCTGTAGCACCACATCCTTTTGTGTGAACTCCTTATTGGTCACATTTCACTCCCATACACTGCTACACTCCAGACAAAAGCTTTCAAAAAGGACTTCCTAACATTTAAACTAATATTGAATGTTAACAAACTTCACTTCTTAAGAAACACTTTTCTTCCCATAGCCATTCTACACTTTACATCATCTTTACTTCAGCCACCTGAAGTTACCTTGCTACCTAAATAATAAAAATAATTTTGAAAACAGCGATCCCTGCATCTTTCACTGACTGTATGAGATGTCTATCAATGTTTGAAAGGCCACATTCAAACTCTCTGCCTTAAGTGGCTCAAATCATCTTTAACAGAGCCCAAGAGTCTTTGGTGAATGACTGTCTTGGGTGGAGGGCTTTTGCTGTGTTAGGTGGATGCTGAAAAATCACTTTTACTCTCTGATGCTGAGGACCTGTCCTATTTTTAACAACAGGTATTCCACATTTGGTGGAAAGCCATGAAGTTTAATTTTTATGGGACTTCTCCTGCATTCTTTTTTCCATCCATCTTTGGTTTCATTTGTAGAGTCTTATATATCTTTTGTGCAGAATATCATCTGGCTTCAAAAAGTCTCTTCCATTGTTGAAGTTTTCCCTGCAGCTCCAGCAATGTGTGCTCTCTGAAAAAAATTTCTGAAAACTTTCATTTCCTGAGAAAGATGGTGTCAGCTGTTTGCATGTAAAAATTAATTCATATGCATTGTTTTCTGATACACTGCATGTATCAACATGTCATCATCTTTGTGCTGAAATAAAACATCAACCTATGTAAACAGATATTATAGCAGGAAACGTTCCAGGTGGTATAAATATGTATAAAAAATATAAATTGGATAACTTACCCAAAGCACAGGCTTGTTGACAGATACAAATAAAAAAACACACAAACACACATACAAGCTTTCGCAACCGTTGGTCACTTCTTCAGGAAAAGAGGAAAGAAGGAGGGGAGAAAGGAAAGGATACAGGTTTTAAGGAAGTGGAAAAGGAGTCGTTCCAATCCCATGAGTGGAAAGACTTACCTTAAGGGGAGAAAAGGAAAGGTAAACAAGCACACACGCACATACACACACCCACACACATACACAACAAGGTCTGGGGGACAACACCTTGACGAAGCACTGTCCGTGTGGGTGGAGAGGCTTGCACATCCGTGGGAAGCTGAGCGCTATACTGAAGGTAGAGAACCTACTGCCGGAAAGGCCTCAGCTGATGGATCAGACTAAGAGTGCCCCACAATGTCCCATCCTCCTTATCCACACCCAGTCCTTTCCCAATAACCCTTCGCAACCCAAGGTGTGATGCGATCCATGTAGAGGGGTGCATAGAACATGGGTAGATGTGTCTCAAATAGAGCCTCAGGGATACCGGGCCACCTCCCTGAGTAAGTAGCCTTACACTGTACAGGGCTATCATGGTGTGGACCGTATAAATCCCCAAATCTAATGGGGCCAAGATGGGCACGAAAAAAGAAATTATTTTAAAAGAAACTTAGGGGCAATCTGAGACCTCAGATACTTGGACATCGTGATCAGGACCGATGGAGTGCACTCCCACTGCTGAATCAGGATCTAGACCTGAGCAAGAAGTGGGAACTGTAACAGAGAAGTTGGACCAGATTAGGATTAAGGCTTTGTCTGGGGCTTGGGGGGAGGAAACTTCTCAAGGAACAGAAGCAAAAGGAAGGAAAAGAATGAATTCTTAAGCAAAAGTGGAGAGAATTAAAAGGGCTTGAGTCCAATACCCCCAAAAAGAAACTGCCTCAGATCAAAGGGGATACACAGATCCCCTCGACATCAAAGACAGGTGGCTAGAGGGTTAGGGAGGAATCTAAGACTCCCTCCTCTCTGGACAAGCATGATCCTAAAAGACCGAGGCAGGAAATAGGGAAACAGACTTATAGTACTGCAGTCTCCGTCTTTAGGATGGCGATTGTCCAAGAAGGATATCCACTGGTGAGCATCACCTCACAGCAGGAGGAGCTCGTGCAGATGGCACTCTTTGAAAAGATTGGGGGGACATTGGTCCAGGACCCAAATTCATGAAGGTCTATGTAGATCACAGTGCCCTCATTTCTATTTGTGAGGAGGAGCATTCAGCAGAATGGCTTAAGGACAAGGTGCACATGATATCCCTGTGGGTGGATGCGAAGCTTCTGGTCAAGACAGCAGCCGAACTCCTAAAGACCGCAAAGATATCAATATGGGTACCAAAGATCAATAAGGATGTCCATCCAAAGACTCTGTTTGAGAAAATAAAGATCCAGAACCCAAATGTCCCTGAAGACAACGCGAGAGCAAGGCCTAAAACTGTTTTTAGGTTTCTCGCAGGTAACTGTCAGGGTTATCAAAGACCTTAAAGGCAATAATTGGCAGCAAGATGGGAACTGGAAGTGCTGCAGATAAACCTACAGCACAGTAACGGAGCCATTGCTGCCCTGAGCCATCATCTGGGGTGACAGGAAGAACCCTATTTATACAAAGAAGGTGGTACTGGAAGTAAGCTGATTTATGCTAGAAATCTAAGAAACTCCAGAACATGCATTTATGTTAGAAATGGAATCCCTTTCATGCCAATGATGGATTTTTGTTCCAGGGACCTGGTGACCATCAGGATGCAGCAACGTGAGGAAGGTATCACAAGGGAAATTGTTTTGGCCTCAGCATACCTTCCTTACAAAGACAGCTCTCCTCCTTGTACATATACATCTACATACAGACACCGCAATCCACTGTAAGGTGTGTGGCAGAGGGTACACTCTACCACTACTAGGCATCTCCTTTCGAAATTCCAATCCCAAATAGAATGAGGAGAAAAGGGAATGCCTATATGCCTCCGTAGAAGGCTTATTTCTCTTATCTTGTCTTTGTGATCACTACGCAAAATGTAAGAAGCCAGCAGCAAAATCGTACTACAGTCAGCTTCGGCATCTAAATTTACTCAACAGAAATTCATGAAAAGAACGTCGTCTTTCCACCAGTGATCCTCAATTGAGATGCCGGAGCATTTCTGTGACACTCACACAGTGGTCGAACCTACCAGTAACGAACCTAGCTGCTCGCCTCTGAACAGCTTCTATGTCTTCCTTTAAAATGATCTGCTGCAGGTCCCAAACACTTGAGCAATACTCAAGACGTGGTCATACAAGCGTTTTGTACGCAGTCTCCTTTACATCTGAAGTACATCTTCCCAAAATTTTCCCAATAAACCGAAGTCGGCTGTGTGGCACCGCATCTAACACCTTTTAGAAGTCGAGAAAAACACAATCCGCCTGTTGCCCTTCATCCATGGCTCGTAAGATGTCATGTGAGAAAAGGGCAAGTTGAGTTTCACATGAACAATGTTTCCTAAACCCGTGCTGATTCATAGATAGAAGCTTCTCCATTTCAAGGAACTTTACTATATTCGAACTGGGAATATGCTCCAAAATCCTACATGAAACTGATGTCAACGATATTGGCCTGTAATTTTGTGGGTCAGTTCTCTTTCCTTGGGAGTGACCTGCGCTTTTTTCCAATCACTAGGAACTTTGCGCTTAATTAAAGATTTGTGATAAATGCAAGCTAAGTAGGTGGCCAATGCCGCAGAATACTATTTGTAACACCGAACTGGTATTCCATCCGGACCAGCAGACTTTTTCGTATTTAGCTCTTTCAGCTGCTTCTCTACACCGGAAATACCTATTACTATGACCTTCATTTCAGAATTAGTACGTTGATCAAATGATGGTACATTTGTGCGGTCCTCCTGCGTGAAAGATTTCTTAAAGGTTAAATTTAGAACTTCAGCTTTCCGTTTGCTTCTTCTATTACTGCCCTGGAATGATCGACGAGAGACTGGACAGTGGGCTTCTATGACCCGCTTATCGATTTTACGAAGGACCAGAATTTTTTCGGGTTCTTGGAAAGATCTTTTGGTAAGGTATGACTGTGGTAATTATTGTATGCTTCGCGCATAGACGCACGAATCTCTACTAACTTTTGCCTGTCATCATTTACGTGTTCTTTATTGAATCAAGAGTGCAACAGTCTTTGCTGTCTCAGCAGCTTTCTAACATTATTATTATACCACGGTGGATCTTTTCCATCCTTAATCATCTTTACTGGCACATATTTCTCTAACCCTTTATTTACAATGCACTTAAACTTGGTCCACAATTCCTCTACATTCATAGTCCCGGAATTAAATGATGCCCATTCATTTCCTAAGTGTGATGCTAACATTTGCTTATCGGCTCTTCCCAATAAATTTTTTTGGAAGTGAGGAGACTGATGGAAACCCGCCATCGGCAAAGTGACCAACCGTTGGTGGGATGTGACGCCAATGCCCACAATCTAGTGTGGGACAGCAGGGACACCAACAGTAGAGGTGAGCACCTTCTTGAATTTCTCCTATCTAACAACTTGGAGATCCTGAATAGGAGTGATGAACCTACATTCAGGAAAAGTAGAAGGGAAGAAGTTATTGATATAACCTTTGGTTCCATGATGATGGGCAGTTATGTCAAACAGTGGCATGTGGTCTTGGCGCCATCCTCATCAGATCACATGTATATTAAATTCAAAGTCGAAACCAGATAGACCATGGCCCACAGGAATCACAGGAAAACAGACTGGGAGACATATAAGAGAGACCTTGATTTTAGTGTATTGGAAATTAAAACCTCGATAAGGAATCCAGCAGTTTGAGGAAGTAGCAGAGGCTGTAACCTCTGCTATAGTGACCTCATACCAGGACAACTACACAATCACTAAGAAGTGTACAAACAGAAGTGTGCCTTGGTGGAATAATAACTTGGAAATGCAAAGGTACGAAGATTGTTTAATCTTGCAAGGTGCATAGGACAATGGGCAAAATATCGTGAGGCCCTTGTCAATTACAACCTTGCCATCAGACAAGCAAAGGAGGCATCCTGTAAAATCCTCATTAGGGTAACAACTAATCTAGGAGGAATATTGAGGAAGGAGGATGGGGAGTATACAAAGACAGCACATGAAACGCTGGAACTGCTCCTCAAGACTCACTTTCCTCAATATACTCTGGTGGATAACACAGACCAGAATGCAATCCCTGAGAGACAACGGTTCTCAGGTATTCGCAAAGAGGACTGGGATTTGGTGAAGGAGTGTGTCGACTTCAGTAAGGTCCGATGGGCACTGGGAACATTTCAACTGTTCAAGTCACCTGGTCCTGATGGAATCTTTCCAGCTCTCCTGCAACAAGCGGGAGAAAAATCTTATAAGATTCTTATGCAGGTTATTTAGGGTTAGCCTAGCAGCAGGAATCATTCCCAATGCCTGAAGGGCAGTGAAGGTTTCTTCATTCCAAAACCAGGGAGACTTGATTATACCAAGGCCAAGGAGATGAGACCAATCAGCCTGTCGTCCTTTATTCTTAAGACATTGGAAAAGCTGGTTAATGTACATGTTGGAGAGAGCAGGTTAAGTAGGACTCCTCTACATTCAAACCAACATGCATATCAGCCAGGTAATAAATGTGAGACAGCTCTCCACCAACTCATGGGGAAGGTGGAGAAAGCACTACACTTTCGGGAAATAGTCCTCTGTATCTTCCTGGACATCGAGGGGGCTTTTAGCAACACAACCTTCGATTCCATGGTTAGGGCATCAGAGGTGCATGACCTAGGGACCATTATATGTAGCTGGACTGGGTCATACTCAGTGGAAGAAAGGTAGAGGCTACCACGATGAATAAAAAATGGTAATCAACACCACTAGGGGTTGCCCAGAAGGAGTAGTTCTTTCCCCTTTCCCTTTATTGTGAAATCTAGTGGTGAATGAACTCATTGGAGAATTACACTCTAGGCAGTACTTTTGCCAAGGACACGCAGATGACCTTGTTATAGTAATACTTGGCAAATTTGCTGACACAATCAGGCATATGGCACAAGGTGGGTTGGACATTGTGCAAGACTGGTGCAGAAAACAGGATCTGGGGGTTAGTCCTAAGAAGACTGTTGTTGTACCATTCACAAAGAAGCATATCCAACATTCAAGTTGGAATCTAAAGCTTTTCAATGAAGCTCTACCTGTGAAGGGGACATTAAAATATCTAGGGGTTACCTTAGATGAGAAACTGACATGAACCCCTCACATTAGGAATATTTGCACCAAGGCAAAAGGTACTCTGGTAAGCACCAGGAGAGCTTGTGGCAAAAACTGGGGCTTGAGCCCCAAGGGTATGTACTGGATATACACCACAGTGATTAGACCCAAAATCACCTATGGGGCAGTCATGTGGTGAAGAAGGTAGAACAGCAGGTTGCTGCTAAGGAGCTTGGTAAGGTGCAGAGATTAGTCTGCTTAGCCATAACAGGCAGAATTAGCAGCACACCAACTGCTGGGATGGAAAACACGCTGGATATGCCCCCATTACACCTTTGGGTCAAGATGGAGGCAGCGGCTGGTGCATGCAGGCTCAAATCTGGCAAAAACTGTAAGTCTTTGGGATATCCAGAATCACACACTAAAATAGTGAGTGAGGTAAATATAAGAAATGTTGGGGAAATGCCGGCCGACTATATTATAACCCCATACTGCTTCAATAAGTCTTTCAATATAACTGGAAGTAGGGAGCAGTGGGAAAAAAATAGTTCAACACCGTACGGGGGACATTGTCTGGTTCACTGACGGGTCGAAATCGGACAAAGGCGTTGGGGCCGGGTATACGGGGTGGAGGGTGTCGTCTCTCTAGGGAAACTGGACTCAGTATTCCAGGCCAAAATCACTACCATCAGGGTGTATGTGGAGGAGAATTTGCATAGGTGCTACTAAGACCTAGCATCTACATCTATTCAGACAGCCAGGCATCCATGAGATCACTGGCAGCTCCTGCAATAAGATCTAAAATTGTTGCAAAATGTCACAGGGTTTTGGTGGAGCTAGGGGAAAGCAAAAGGGTAAACCTATTGTTGGTCCCCGGCCACTCGGAGATCAGTGGCAATGAACATGCCGACAGATGTCGGAACCGGAACCTGTCCCGACAATCACCAAGGCAATGATCAAATTGGAGCTACGTAACTGTCTCAGAAGACAGCACGTAGAATATTGGCCCAAGGTCTATAAATAAAAACATGGCAAGGTAATGATGCCAAAGACATGTTTTAAAAGAAGCTCTGTAATCCTGGGCTTGCACAGGAGAGAGTTTAGATTCATGGTTGGATTACTGACAGGCCATGGGAATTTCAAAAAACACCTACGTACAATGGGAATAACAGAAGAGGACCCTAAATGTAGGATATGTGATGATGGTGAAGAAACTGCATCACATCTAATCTTCGAATGCATTGCATTGGAGAGCAAAAGGCACAGAACAGTTGGGACAACCACACCCGAAGAAATTGTGTCTAATAAAGAACTGGTAGAGGGACTCCTTGCACTGTTCAAGGGCATTGGCTGGCTTTACTAGATATACAGGGAGCAACACCGCACAATAAACTTAGTTTCGGTAGGGGCAGTGGTGGGTTGGACCAAAACTGTTTTGGCTTCCCTTAAAAATCAATCAATCTTGTGCTAAGGACAATACAAACACCCATGCCCGAGGGAAGACTCGAACCTCCAAAGGTGAGCAACCACGTGCTCTGCAGCAAGGCCACTTAGAATGCTCAGTCAGTGTACGGCGGCAGTGCCAACAAAAAGCACATTACTTCACAATGGACAATTCATTTGAGGAAACTATAATTACTCTGCCCAGATACTTGGTGTCCCTGAAATGTTGTTATAATGAATATCTGCAATTTGAATTGTATAAGTTAAAATATGGTTTTTAAAAGTTCATATGAAACAAAACATGTCAATATAAACAAAATTTTTAAAATTAACTGTGCACAGATACACACAGGACACAGATATAAGCCAAATGTACTCACCCCTAATGTCAAATACTTTCAAATGTTTATTGTTCATTCCTAATACAATATTTCTTGGCTGTAACCAGGCTAAAGAGTGAGTTGTCTCCGACAGCCCCAGTTCTGCACAAGGCCTAACACTGTCTGGCATCTGCTGTTGCAAATGACATCTGGTTAAGTCCCAAACCAACAGAGAGTGATCAGCTCTGTTTTTATCTAAACCAACAGCAAGCAAATTGCTATCGACAGGGCTCCAAGCAATACCATTACATTGTCTTGAATGTCTTGGAACTGCAAAAAAATTAAAAAAAAAAATGTTATAAAATAATGGAGTAGTCAAGAAGTAAAGCATATGAGTTGTTTAATTAAAAAATATATAACGCACCATCAAAATAAAGAACATATTGAAAAGTTAGTTAATTGCATGATTTAATAAATAATTTGCATCAATAATATTTGGACAATTTTATGCATCACTAGACCAAGTACCAAAATGTCATAAGTGAGATAATGGTGTCCAAAGTTACTGTTCCCTTCAAAATTTATTTATTGTCTGATTTTCTCAATTTTTTGTACAGACAAAGGATTATTATTGTTCCACTTAGCAGTGGAAGAGCGACATAATTAAATGCTAAACAACATGAAAAAGTAACAAAAATGGTCTTTACACTACTAATTTTTAATTACTGCTTGTGCCCTTTTGTTATGCATCAGTGAACCAAAAGACTTGAACGTCCTTTGGTCTCATTATGTATAAGTGTACTGTGCATTAAGCCTATTATAAAAATTAAACCTTAGGAAGCCATATGCCTCTCATATCATTAAACAACTTGATGAGATTACATTACTGGAAATGAAGATTTAATAAAGAACAAATTACGTTTTGTAAACTAAACCTTTTTGAAAAACATGCTGAAGGTTTCAAAACTACAGTTCTTTTATCTTTGACTTTAAATTTATGGAACTGTATGAGAGACAAACCAATAAGTGTAACAATGCAAATAACATTACAGACACTTCATGGATCCTCTACGAATGTCAATGATAGCATTCCTTACTTTCAAAATGGAAGTAAGTGTAACTAACTTTATATCACAATGGGCCTAGTGTAAAAACCCCAGTGAATTTAAAAATAATGCAACTTATACAAAAAGAAGAAAAAAAAATGAAAGGTGTTAGTTATTAATCACATTCAATTTCAAAGTCAACATGATTATTGAAACCACTGATGTTGTCATCGAGATTGATATCACCTTCCAATCACCGTTACATCAGTCTTGCATCCTTCGCAATCAGCAGCAGAAGGGATTTCAAGCCTGCAAGTTTTTCTTTAGAAACCGGTTTTCCTTCTGGACACAGTGAAATTAAGTTGTCACTCAATTTCAGTGGGTGAGAAGAAGGTCTTCCACTACTTTCCTTTTTCTGAATGTTTATTTCAGCTGCAGTTTCCTGGTGAAAGTCTCTTTTCATACAAATGCTTAAAGGTTTTTTTTTCCTCATTCCAATTTCTCTAGTCTTCAGACAATTTACTTTGCATTTTTCTGTGTCAAATTTTTGCGGCATTTGCATTTCAATTAATTCTGTCTGTTCGAATTTGTGGACAACCAAAGCAATCTTTTAACAACTTACATTCATGAAATTCATGACTTTGTTGATAGTTTCCAGCCATTGTTGTAGCTTCAGTGCACACTTTATGTCTCCAAAAGCACTGTCATGGGCAAAAAGCTGTGCTATGGGAGAACATAGCACATAGTAATCTTTTCCAACGTGGGGTGATTTTCCAACACCTTTTTAAATAAACGCTTTGTATGTTACAATTTTGGCCTCCATATGAGTCTGGCCATAAAATAAGTTCTTTTGCAATTACATTTTCTTCCATATGTTTTTGAGGCAGCTGCGAACCTCCTGGACTCCACAGCCAACTTCACTCTCGATCCAGAAATAGCAGTGGCCTTTGCCATCCTTGCCACTGTAAATACCAAAATTATACACACACAACTGCCTTTTATAATATACAATGTCATTAGGTATCTTAGGCAGTGGTGGCACTTGGTTTACTGTTACAGAACTACAATTTAAATGGTGGTTTGTGGTTTTGTAATGCAAAGTTTAAAAACAAACATAGGCAAAGTGGCACTTTGTCTTTTTTAATACTTCAATCAAACCATTTCTAAGGTGACAATGGTGATTTTTTTCTAAATAGGCCACGATATTTCCCATCAGACTCCACTCAGATCAGAAAACTTAAGGGAATGGTGCTTGGTCTAGCGATGCATAACATAGTCCATTTTTTGTGGATTTACAGCCTCAATATAGATAAGTAAGGTACAAGAAAAATTTTTAATTAGCTGTTAAGTATAGAGAGAGGGTGCATATTACTCTGCAGAAAATACTCCATTAGCTTCAAGTTCCAATGGCAAACCAATCAAACCCAGACTGTACTCTTCAATTTGCCTCAGCATATTAGTAAATCGAACAATCCACAGTACATTGTGTTCAACCAAATCAGAAGTACACCAGTGGAACTGTTCAGCCAAACTCATCAACATCAGCACTTTTAATTACAAGTTAGATGGATTTGTTAAAGAAAGCTGTACTTAACATAAATGAGCTACTCAAAACTGAAAAGTGCTAACCATTAAAACATTTGGCCATAATATTAGTTATTGGGACATCATGCTTCTAACAATGTTACATCCTAACTTCAATCCATTGTGAATTAATAGACTCAAACATATCCAATTTACTTTTCCATCATGTGTCTACCTCCCCTTTCAACGACTTCTTAAAAAAGTTGTGACAGCTCGACAGTAATGTATTAGTCATTGAACATCACTCTTCTCATTATTCACATTTCCACGACTCCCAAAATATATCTCACCAATATCCAATCCTTATCCTACTCACACTGTTCTTACTCGTGAAACCCTCATAGCAACCAGATCTTGCTTAGCTGACCTCTTGAACTTACCCCATCCCTCCGAACTCCCTACTAACACTCCAAAACATCCAACGCCAAAACAACCCCACAACACTGTGGTTAACCTGTCCAGCAAACCCTCAACCCAGCCCACTGCCACAGGAATCATAACCCAGGGGAATACACTGCTGTAAGATCTGTCCAATCCACCCACCCAGCACTTCCTGTTCCAGTTCTGTCACAGGCTTATCACATCCAATCAGAGGTTGGGCCACCTGTAAAAGAAACCATGCAGATTTACCAACAGTGCTGCAATCACTGCAAAGCTTTCTATATTGGCATGCCCACCAACCAGCCATCCATTAGGATGAATGGCCATTGTGAAACTATGGCGAAAAACAAGGTAGACCACCTTGCGGCACAACATGCTGCGGAGTATATGCTCGATTTCAATGGCTGCTTCACAACCCGGGTCATCTGGATCCTCCCTCCCACTACCAGCTTTTCTGAACTGCTCAGATTGGAGTTATCCTTACAGTACATCCTCCAATCCTGATATTATTCTGGCACCAACCTCTGATAACTTTTCCACACCCAACAGTTCATATCCCCTCTGTCCTACACGTCTCCTATTTCATGTGCTGTGTGTGGTTTTGCTTTCCTTCCCCCCCCCCCCCCCCCACCCATCCCCTCATTCCAATCCTAAGCTGCATCTTAGCTTTGACCCATGACATCTGCTTGTGTTGTGATGTCAAGGAGTGCGATGATTTTGAGTTGTTTGTAAACAGGTGGTAAGTGTAGGCATGTGGTGGTATGCTCTTGAGATGGAAGTTAAATGGTTGGCGGTCATTTTTGGTTGTAATGTCTGTACAGAGTATGACATTCTTCATATTTGTGTTGTGTGGTTGCATCTCTTAAAGTTAGTTACTGCTCTGTATGCATTACTATGGGTTTAAGTAGTGTGGTGTTCTGGTTTAGTTCACCTTTCCATAATTTCATGTGTTTTATTATTCTGTTTTTGTTAGGGTGGATATGGCAAATAAGATTCTTTCTTTCAGGCCATGATAAAATTTCTTCAGCTGCTTGGTGTTTTAGCTGATTGTGTTTGGTGTACAAGATGTCAGCAACCAATGAAGGTAACAAAAGTCATGTTGAGGGAGAAAGGGGAAGGGTTATATCAATATGTGTGTGTGGTTTATTTTTTGGGTTTGTGTTTTGTACATTGGGATATATTGGCCCACTTTAGGTTATGGTAGTAACACTAAAAGTGGGCCTTTGCGATCGTCTTTTGACAGCTTGAAATTTAAATGAAAATAACGGCTTAACCATGCATCTGACACGAAAATTGAATAACCGAATTTGTAGAGGAGAAAATTCTCTACAACTTTGCTCTGTTATGTTTTTTTTTTTTTTTTTTTCATATGTCGTACCTTTTCAGAGATATTTGCAAAAATAACGGCGATTTCGGGATGTATGTATGTCTGTCTGTTCCCTGTTTTTAAGATGAACCGTTCAACCGATCAGCACCAAATTTTGCACACATAATTGTAGGCCACCAGAGAGCAGAACCTCCCTTTTTCAAATTTTTTGAACGAAAAATATGGTAGTAAAACCAAAAAAAGCAGTTTGTAACATAATTATAATTGCAGATGAACCGTTCATCTGACACGAAAATTGAATAATCTAATTGGTAGAGAACCTAATGGTAGAGGTGAAAATTCTCTACAACTTTTCTCTATTATGTTTCTTTCATACCTTTCATCGTTGCAGAGATATTTGCAAAAATAATGGCGAATTGACGATGTCTGTCTGGCTGTAACGTGTTCCCACTTTTTTAGGTTGAACCGTTCAACCGATCGGCACCAAATTTTACAGACATAATTGTTGGCTACCAGAGACCAGAACCACGCTTTCTGAAATATTTTGGACAAGAAATATGTTAGTAATACCAAAAACAGCCGTTTGTAATGTAATTTTAATTGCAAATAAACTGTTCATCTGATGCGAAAATTGAATAAACGAATTTGTAGAGGAGAAAATTCTCTACAACTTTATCCCCTTATGTTGTTTTTTTTTTTTTTTTCATATCTCGTATTGTTTGAGATATATTTGCGAAAATAACGGAGTTTTGACATCCTCCATTAAATTAACGAAAACCAGCCATTCGCAAATGTCATGTGACATTCCTCGTCCAGAACTCTCTCTGGCATATGCCATCTTGCCTTGCGTATTTGATGATTTTCTTATTGTCACTTACAAATTGTCATTTCAAAGCAAAGGTGTACTGAAGAATGAACAAAAAGACGTTGTTCTTTGTACGATAAATGATAATCTAGTGTCTACAAATGCCATATTAGCATCAGTTAACAACGGCCGTCAATGGTATGAGATTAGAGAATGCAATTCCTAACTGTTAGCTGCAGCTTAGTGGGCAATGTGTTGGACTGTGACACTGAAGGTCAGTGGTTCGGAACCCGCCAGTAGCTACAATTCTTTTTCCTACAAGGGTTTCAGACACCGTTATTAATTAATTTTTTATTATTTAGATTATTATTTTGGTCCAAAATGATTGCAAAAACTTATAAAACTACAAATGTAAAGAGGGCTGCAGATTTTTTTGCTAAGTTTTTTTTGTTGTTGACTTTTTGTAGTGTAGTTTCTATTCCTGTTGGTGGTATCTCAGAATATTTGTGTAAGATTCAGATCACTGTAAAGGTAATTTTCAGCAACAGTTCTGTAGAGTGTGTAGATTGGCAACATACCATATTGCATGTAGGTGGTGTGGTGTGAGTATTGCTTTTGACAAACCCAACATATGTGAAAAGTGAGAAACCAATTGTAAGAGCTGTCTGATCTGTAGCGTACCCCAAAGTCTAGATTAGGTGTGTGGGAGGGGAGGGGGGTTGTGGTTGTGAGCTGACAGACATAGCTAACAAATGTGAAAATACAAAAGTGGCTGCAGTTAACAAGATTATGTTGGAACAGAACATTTGAAATGAATGAAGTATTTGAAACTACTTCTATGTTGTTTGTAGTTTACGGGAGGGGGATTTTAATTGGTATCATTGTCTTCAATTGAGGTATGGGTCAATTTAAGTATTTGATTCCATTTTAATGTTGATGGTATTGGGGGGGGGGTTATTTGGTATAATTTTCTTGATTTTAGGTGTAGTATAGGTTAACTGAAGTATTCAATATTGTTTTTATGCTTTTGGTTTGTACACGGGTGATGACTGGTATTGCTTTCTTAATTTGAGGTGTTTTATAGATCTACTGAACCATTAGATTCCGTGTATAGCATTTTTGTTGCTTTAAGTTTTTATTTTGCTTATTCTGTGTGTTTTTTAAATTATATTTTTGTTTACTTTGTTTATTTTTAGTCATCATATTGGCTATGGAATATACATCATTGCTGGCATCTTGATGACATCATGGGTCAAAGCATATCTACATCTACATCTACATACATACTCCGCAATTCACCGTAAGGTGCGTGGCGGAGGGTACACCGTACCACTAGTAGGCATTTCCTTTCCTATTCCACTCCCAAATTGAACGAGGAAAAAAAGAATGTCTATATGCCTCCGTACGAGCCCTAATTTCTCTTATCTTGTCTTTGTGATCTTTACGCGAAATGTAAGTAGGCGGCAGCAAGATCGTACAACACTCAGCTTCAAATTCCGGCCCTCTAAATTTACTTAACAGAAATTCACGAAAAGAACGTCGTCTTTCTTCCAGCGATCCCCAATTGAGTTGCCGGAGCATTTCCGAGACACTCGCGCATTGGTCGAACCTACCGGTAACAAATCTAGCTGCTCGCCTCTGAACCGCCTCTATGTCTTCCTTCAAACCGATCTGCTGCGGGTCCCAAATACTTGAGCAATACTCAAGACGTGGTCGTACAAGCGTTTTATACGCGGTCTCCTTTACAGGTGAAGTACATCTTCCCAAAATTCTCCCAATAAACCGAAGTCGGCTGTCTGCCTTACTCACAACTGTCCTTACATGCTCGTTCCATTTCCTATCGCTCTGCAATGTTACGCCTAGATATTTGAATGACGCAACCGCATCAAGAAGCTCACTACTGATGCTGTATTCGAACATTATAGGATTGTTTTTTCTACTCATGCGCATCACCTTACATTTTTCTACATTGAGAGCTAGCTGCCATTCTTCGCATCAACTAGAAATTTTGTCTAAGTCAACCTGTATGCTAGTACAGTCAGTTACAGACGACACCCTCCCATACACCACAGCATCATCAGCAAACAGCCGCAAATTACAACTTACTCTGTCCATCAGATCATTTATATAGATAGAAAATAATAGCGGTCCTATCACACTCCCTTGGGGCACGCCTGACAATACACTCTTCTCTGATGAGCACTCGCCGTCGAGAACAACGTACTGCGTTCTATTACTTAGGAAGTCTTCCAGCCAGTCACAAATCTGTGAACCTATTCCATAAGCTTGTATCTTCGTTAGCAGTCTGCAGTGTGGCACCGTGTCGAACGCCTTTTTGAAGTCGAGAAAAACACAATCCGCCTGTTGCCCTTCGTCCATGGCTCACAAGATGTCATGTGAGAAAAGTGCAAGCTGAGTTTCGCATGAACGATGTTTCCTAAACCCGTGCTGATTCATGGAAAGAAGCTTTTCCGTTTCAAGGAAATTTACTATATTCGAACTGAGAATATGCTCCAAAATTCTACATGAAACCGATGTCAACGATATTGGCCTGTAATTGTATGGGTCAGTTCTCTTTCCTTTCTTATACACTGGAGTCACCTGCGCTTTTTTCCAATCACTAGGAAATTTGCGCTGAATTAAAGATTCGCTATAAATGCAAGCTAAGTAGGGGGCCAATGCCGCAGAATAGTCTTTGTAAAACCGAACTGGTATTCCATCCGGACCAGCAGACTTTTTCGTATTTAGCTCTCTCAGCTGCTTCTCTACACCGGAAATACCTATTGCTATGTCCCCCATTTCGGAATTAGTACGTTGATCAAATGATGGTATATTTGTGTGGTCCTCCTGCGTGAAAGATTTCTTAAAGGTTAAATTTAGAACTTCAGCTTTCCGTTTGCTTTCTTCTATTACTGCCCCGGAATGATCAACTAGTGACTGGACAGTAGGCTTTGACCCGCTTATCGATTTTACATAGGACCAGAATTTTTTCGGGTTCTCGGAAAGATCTTTTGCTAAAGTATGGCTGTGATAATTATTGTATGCTTCACGCATCGATCTTTTTATAGACGCACGAATCTCTACTAACTTTTGCCTGTCATCATTTGCGTGTTCTTTTTTGAATCGAGAGTGCAACAGCCTTTGCTTTCTCAGCAGCTTTCTAACATTATTATTATACCACGGTGGATCTTTTCCATCCTTAATCGTCTTTACTGGCACATATTTCTCTAACCCTTCATTAACAATGCATTTAAATTTAGTCCACAATTCCTCTACTTCCATAGACCCAGAATTAAACGATGCCCATTCATTTTCTAAGTGCGATCGTAACATTAGCTTGTCGGCTTTTCCCAACAAAAACACGCTCCTAGCCTTCTTGACTGGTTTATGAACTTTGGTCACCATCGACGCTATGACGATATCATGATCATGGGTGGATCTATGTCATAAAATTATGCCTAATTTTGTACTGCATTACTTTGGTAGTTTCGTGCAAAATGTTTTATATTTTGTTTAATTCTTGTTAATTTAGTAAATTTTCATTAATATATGTACAGTACAATATGTCACACGATGGAGCTACATCCCCACCCCTCTCCACATCTTATGATCATGACATGGGGATGCCAATGGTAAATTTTGATAAATATTACGGAACTAACTAGGATTTAAAGGAGGCGCAAAGGGGGAGGAAGATAACCAAAGTTAATGTACTAAATATTACTTGAATTTAAATTTTGTTCTCATATGAAATGCAGTCTGTCAATTTAAGAGAAGGCAGAATAAGCTCACCATGGATCTTGGAATGATGTTCTTGGCATGACACGACAGAAGTACAACATTGTCTTCCCAAAAATGATTAGTTATGTATGGTGTGCTGTGAGTTGTTCAAAGAGAGTTGGTCAACATTAACTATGACTATGAACTATGACAGTGGAGAGACTGGGCCCATGCAGCAAATCAGTCATCTATAAAGATGACTGCTGAGGCACAGTCAGGCACTTAAAATAGATAATCACAATCACACAACTTAAATTTTCAGCTATGGCCTTCATCAGAAGCACACATGAACTCATCTCTGGCTGCCCCAGGGCAACAAGCATCTTAACAGTGAGTGAGAAGAGAGCAGAGGAGGAAGGATGTACAGCAAGGGTGGGAATGAAAAGTTCCACGTCACATGGTGGATTGTAAAGACTCTGATAGGTGAGAATGTGAGATGCAGCTTGGAATGCAATAAAGGAAAGAGGCACAAGAGGGAAAAATGGAGTGGTGGGTGTGAGAGAACAGTAAAATAAGAAAAAGAAAAATAAATTTAAAAAATATTGGAACTTTAAATAACAATAGATATATAAAGAAAATAAACAAGGCGACACACAGTTGGAAGAAAGGCAAAACTTGAAAGGAGATACAGGACAGTTAGTGGACGGCAGGTGAGACGAGAACTGTTAGGCACAGGGTGCAGGCAGGGATGGGGGGTGGGGGGTTGCAGTAACTACTGCACATAAGTGAACACTTTTCTGTCGCTCTATGCATGACGTGAGGAAGGAACCCTTCCCGCGTGCCCTTATCAGTCTGTTTGAGGCTTTGTGAAACCATGTTTCATGGAAGCTGTCACTTTTACTAGATTACTGTTGATGCACAAGTAATTTGCTAGTGAAAGTGTTTACATTGCTGTTGTTGGCTACAATTCTCGCAATTGAAATTAAAGAAAATTTGATAATATGTCTAATCGTAAGGGACCAAGCCTGTTGACGTCATTGGTTCCTAGACTTACAAACTACTTAAACTCACATATGCTAGTACAGCGCGTGCGCACACACGCACACACGCACACACACACACACACACACACACACACACACACACACACACACACACACAAACCTCTGATGGGAGAGGCCTCACATGGCACCACAGAAGCAGCAGCCATTTCCATGGGGCAATCGAAATAAAACACAAAGGGACTAAATTTACTGCCAAAACAGGTGCTTCAGACTGATGTATATGCATCCTGTAATTTTCCTTGTGGTAATGCCACCAGTAATAGCACATAAAGAACAACATACGGTAGCAAATATGAACTAAATCAAACAATGGAAATGCCAGGAATGAATCAACAATATTTTTGAAAGGACAGGTTGCAACTCAACACAGAGACATCTCAATGATTTGCAGAAAGGCACGCATAAAAGAAAGTAATTATACTCAGCTTTTGACCTTTACAGCCTTCTTCAGAAATAAAAACACATTCTCTCATACACACACACAAACACAACCACCAACTCATATTACTGTGGCCAGACTTCAGGACTATCCAATGTGAGTGCCGCACCCAATTGAGGGAGTGAGGAGGCAGCATGGAGAGGGAAAGAGAGGGAAGGGATGCAAGGCGAGAATGGGGGAATAAGCCTGACAGACAGGGAGGAAGAGAAGGAGAGACACTAGAGTGTACGGCGTAATGTACATGAGGCTAGAGTGTGTGTAGGGAACAGGAAGGGAGGGTGGTCAGCAGGAAGTAGTGATGTTTCAGGCCTGGGAGATAGTGACAGCAGAGGATATACTGTAGGGAGAGTTCCCACCTGGGCAATTCAGAAAGCTGGTGTTTGTGGGGAGGATCCATATGGCACAGGCTAAGTAGCAGTGACTGAAGCAAGCCACATCATGCAGTACTGCATGCTCTCAACAAGGTGGCCATCTGTTTCCTGTCCACAGTTTGACAGTGGCCTTTCATTCGGACAGACAGCTTGTTACTGGTGATGCTCGTGAAAAAGGCTGGACAGTGGTTGCATTATAGTTTGTAGATCACATGATGTAGGAAAGAAAGTTACAACATACGTGAAATATGCAAGGATATGAAAGATACCACTCCATATGTGTGCCTCTCATTTAACATCACAGGACACTAAGATAAGCTTGATCAATGGAAGACTTGTGAATGCTTCAATCACGGAACAATATCATCTGAACTGAAAAGTTTTGTTTTACAACACACTGATGGCACAGAATAATTAATAATAAAAGAGAGGCAACACAAGCTACGTACCAATGATTCTCAGCTTGGCAGATGGGGCTCTCATTGTCTGGCATTGTTCATCACTGTCAACAACATAGGACCAAATTGCCCAAATTACCTACATTCATCTGTTTATGCACAACACCTCACCTGTGTCCAGTATGTTCACCCTCAACTCTTGAACTGTGGTAGAATGGTTAAAGAAAGGCTCCTCACACAATGTTAACCCAAGATGTAAAAATAAAAGGTTCACAAAACAACTGGCAGAAAGGCCATGCACAAACAGCTTGTCACCAAGGCGGTAAGAAACAGCATACCTGCCACTGGAAGCATCAGGAAACCCTAACCACAAAGGGCTGGGAACCAATAAAAGTTCAAAATGTTTGTGAAGCTTATGGGACTTAATTGCAGGATCATCAGCCTCTAAACTTACAAACTAACTTATACAAAAAGGCAACACAAACATCCATGCCCAAGGGAGGATTCGAACTACAGACGCGGGAGGCCACACAAACCACAATGTGGCACTGCACACCACTCGGCTACTCCCGTGTGACTGGGAACCATCACACTGCAATAAATATGTAGCTACCAAAAGAACACAGCTTAGCAGAACAGATCACAAAGGACTTCAAGGGCAACCTGTAACAAAGGTCTACCTCTACAATAAAACCAACCTGTGCACCACCAACAAAAGAGCATCACATCATGTCCACACATATCCAGCTTGTATGCTGCAACTATGGAGAACATACATAAATGTCCTGCAAGTCACATCTTGGCTCATAACATTTGAAACAAAACTTGAAGAGGTATGGGAGGTTTAAGAATGAGGGAAGGAAGATTAGGGTTTGATGTCCCATCTTCTTAGGAAGAACATCAACCTTTCATCAGAAGAAAGGACAGCCTTACACAACCTCAAAACAGATCCCAACATAATCATCCCTCCTGCAGACAAGGGTTCCACCACTGTTCTTAGGAAGAACACCAACCTTTCGGCAGACGAAAGGACAGCCTTACACAACCTCAGAACAGATCCCAACCCAATCATCCTCTCTGCAGACAAGGGTTCCACCACTGTTGTAAATAATCACAGTGAGTACGTGACAGAAGGCCTATGTTAATTGTCTGACTCCTTCACCTACAAACTGTGCCAACAGCCCAAAATGACCTACAATCCCTGCTAAAATCTTATGGCCATTCCCAGAACCTTCCCCATGAATCCATCTTCCTCCTCACCCCAACAACACCTACATTTTACATGCTTCCAAAACTCCATAAAACTAATAATCCTTGACACCCAATTGTGGCTGGTTACTGTGCTCCCACAGAAAGAATTTCAGCCCTTGTTGATCAGCACCTCCAATCAATTGTTCAAAACTTAGCATTCCACATCCAAGATATCAACCACTTCCTTCACAGACTCTCTAACTCCTGGATCCTTACTTGTCACGGCTGATGCCACTTCATTGTACATCAATATCCCACATGTACATAGTCTTGCTGCTCTCAAACACTACCTTTCACAATGTTCTTCAGACTCCAAGTGCAATACCTCATTCCTTATAATCCTTACCAATTACATCCTAACAAACAATTATTTTTCCTTCGAAAGAAAGGTATACAATCAAATCCATGGCACAGCTATGGGCAACCATATGGCACCCTCTTATGCCAACCTATTTATGGGCCGTCTAGAGGAAACCTTCCTAGCTTCTCAAAACCCCAGGTCTGGTTCAGGTTCATTGATAATATTTTCATGATCTGGATTCAGGGCCAGGACACCCTATTCTCGTTCCGTCATAACCACAATTCCTTCTCCCCTATCAGTTTCACTTGGTTATTCTCAGCCCGTCAAATCACCTTCCTGGATGTCAACCTCCATGTTACTGATGGATCAATCCACAATTCTGTCCCCATTAAACCTACTAATTATCAACAGTATCTGCACTTTGATAGCTGCCATCCATTGCACATCAAAAAATTCCTCCCATACTGCTTTGCCACCCGTGGACTGCAAATTTGCACTGATGAGAAGTCCCTTTCCCATAATGCCGGAGGCCTCACAAAGGCCTTCACAGACAGGCATTATCCTCCTGCCCAAGTCCGCAAACAGATGTCCTGTGTCATATCTAGACGTACTACCAATCCTCCTCCCAACCCCAGTAACCAGTCACAACAGAGTGTCATTATCACCCAATACCATCCCGGACTGGAACTTAATCACATGCTTCGTCAGAGCTTTGATTATCTGTCATGATGCCCTGAAATGAAAGATGTCCTTCACAAGATCCTTCTGACCCCTCCTAAAGTGATGTTCTGTCACTCACCCAACCTCCACAACATCCTAGTCCATCCCTATGCCACCCCCAACCCCTGTGGAAGACCCCAATGAAAAAACTGCCCAATCCACCCACTCAGCACTTCCTATTCCAGTCCTGTCACAGGCTTATCCTACCCCATCAGAAGTCGGACCACATGAGACAACAGTCATGTGATATACCGAATCTGCTACAATCATTGCAAAGCATTTTATAACTGTACGATGACAAACCAGCTGTCCATCAGGATGAATGGTCACCGCCAAACTGTGGCAAAAGGCAAGATAGACCACACCCGAATTTGCCACACTGCATGGAAATTATTGTGCTCAGATAGTTTTAGGCACCGAAAGCGGGCTAAATCATGATGTGGCAAGTTCAGAAATATATTGCGAGGCGTGGAATCTATTTCTGAAAGACAGATCAGATACAACTGGAGGAGGAGTGTTCATCGCTGTGGGCAAAGATGTTGTTTCTACCGAGATCGAGGTTGAAAGTAACTGTGAGGTTATCTGGGCACATATAACAGGTCTAAAAGAAGTAAAGTTAATAGTTGGGTGTTTTTACCGGTCCCCCAGTGCTACTGTAGCAGTTTTAGAGTCATTCAAAGAAAGTCTACACCAGGTAGTGCGTAGGTATCCGGGCCATGTAATATTAGTCGGGGAGAGTTCAACCTTAAGAGTATAGATTGGGACCTCTCTATTTATATTTCAGGTGGTACAGACAAGCAGTCTTGCGAGCTACTTTTGGACACATTCTCCGAAAACTGTCTTGAGCAGTTAAACCGGCAACCCACATCCAATGGAAATATTTTAGACCTTATAGCTATGAACAGGCCTGACCTTATTAACGATGTCTGTGTAGAGACAGGAATTAGCGATCATATTTTCATAGCGTCGATGGTGACCAAAGTTCACAAACCATCTAAGAACGCTAGGAGTGTGTTTTTGTTTGGAAGAGTCGATAAGCAAATGTTAGGATCACACATAGAAAATGAATGGGCATCGTTTAGTTCCGGGAATATGGATGTAGAGGAATTGTGGACTAAATGTAAGTGCATTGTACATAAATGTGCCTGTAACTTCAATTAAGGATGGAAAAGATCCACATGGTATAATAATAATAATAATAATAATAATGTTAATGTTACAAAGCTGCTGAGAAAGCAAGGACTGTTCCACTCTTGGTTCAAAAAAGAACACGCAAATGATGACAGGCAAAAGTTAGCATACATTTGTGCGTCTATAAAAATATCAATACATGAAGCATACAATAATTACCACAGCCATACCTTACCAAAAGATCTTTCCGAGAACCCGTCTGCCTAGGTGTACTTGTGTCTGTTGAATGTGTGGGTGTGTGTGCATTTGTTTATCCTCCTTTTTTTATCCCAAGGTAAGTCTTTCCTGTCCCGGGATTGGAATGACTCCTTACCCACTCCCTTAAAACCCTCATCATTTCCTTTTCCTTCCCTTCTGCCTGACGAAGCAACTGGGTTGTGAAAGCAGCGTTTGTGTGTGTGTGTGTGTGTGTGTGTGTGTGTGTGTTTATTTGTTACTATCACTGCCTGTGCTCCTTCGCCTGATAAGTAGACTTCATCTATTTTTTTACATATATAAATGATTTGATGGACAGAGTAAATTGTAATTTGCGGCTGTTTGCTGATGATGCTGTGGTGTATGGGAGGTTGTCATCTTTAACTGACTGTGTTAGCATACAGGATGACTTAGACAAAATTTCTAGTTGGTGCGAAGAATGGCAGCTAGCTTACAATGTAGAAAAATGTAAGGTGATGCGTATGAGTAGAAAAAACAATCCCATAATGTTCGAATACAGCATTAGTAGTGAGTTTCTTGATGCTGTTGCGTCGTTCAAATATCTAGGCGTAACACTGCAGAGCAATATGAAATGGAATGAACATGTAAGGACGGTTGTGAGTAAAGCGGACAGCCGATAACTGTTTATTGGGAGAAAATTTGGAAGATGTACTTCATCTGTAAAGGAGACCGTGTATAAAATGCTTGTATGACCACGTCTTGAGTATTGCTGAAGCGTTTGGGACTGCAGCAGATCAGTTTGAAGGCAGAAAGATGCAGTTCAGAGGCGAGCAGCTAGGTTTGTTACTGGTAGGTTCGACCAATGCGCGAGTGTTACAGAAATGCTCCGGCAACTTAAATGCGGAATGCTGGAGGAAAGACGACGTTCTTTTCGTGAATTTTTGTTGAGGAAATTTAGAGGGCCGTAATTTGAAGTTGAGTGTAGTACAATCTTGCTGCCGCCTATTTACATATCGCGTAGTGATCAAAAGACAAGATAAGTGAAATTAGGGCTCGTATCGATGCAAATAGACATTCTTTATTTCCTCATTCTATTTGGGAGTGGAATAGGAAAGGAAATGCCTAGTAGTGGTATAGTGTACCCTCCGCCACGCACCTTACGGTGGATTGCGGAGTATGTATGTACATGTAGATGTAGATGTGGTACAGCATGCATCTGTGCACAGCATTCTGGATTTCAATGGCTACAATTTGTATTTTTACTTATTTTTTATTTTTTCTAATTTTACTTTTCCCCCTTTTTCCTAAATTTATTTTGTCCAATTTTTATTTTTCCTACTCCTGTTGTTGTTGTTCTGGTCTTCAGTCCGGAGACTGGTTTGATGCAGCTCTCCACCCTACTCTATCCTGAGCAAGCCTCTTCATCTCCTCATAAGAACGGCAACCCACATCCACTTGAATCTGTTTACTATACACGTCTCTTGGTCTCCCTCTGCGACTTTTACCCCACACACTTCCCTCCAATGCTAAATTTACGATTCCTCGATGTCTAAGAATGTGTCCTACCAAGCGATCCCCTCTTTTGGTCAGGGTATGCCAAAAATTCCTTTTCTCACCAATGCTGTTCAGTACCTCTTCATTAGTTATGTGATCTACCCACCTAATCTGCAGCATTCTTGTGTAGCACCACATTTCAAAAGCCTCTCTCCTCTTCCTGTACGCACTGCTTATCGTCCATGTTTCACTCCCGTACAAGGCAACACTCCACACAAATGCCTTCAGAAAAGACTTCCTTACACTTAAATTAATATTCGATGTTAGCAAATTTCTCTTTTTCAAAAATGCTTTTCTTCCCATTGCCATTCTGCATTTTATATCCTCTGTACTGCGACCATCGCATGTTATTTTACTACCCAAGTAACAAAACTCATCTACCACCTTCATTGTTTCGTTACCTAATCTAATTCCTTCAGCATCGCCCGACTTTCTAAGACCGCATTCCATTATTTTTGTTTTGCTCTTGTTAATGTTCATTTTATACGCTCTTTTCAACACCCTGTCCATTCCATTCAACTGCTCTTCCAGGTCCTTTGCTGTCTCTGACAGAATTACAATGTCATCAGCAAAACGCAATGTTTTTATTTCTTCCCCCTGAACTTTAATCCCTATTCCAAATTTTTCCTTGCTTTCCTTCACCGCCTGCTTGATGTACAAATTGAATTACATCGGAGAAAGGCTACAACCCTGTCTTACTCCCTTCCTAACTGATGCTTCCCTTTCATGCCCTTCGAGTCTAATAACTGCGGTCTGGCTTTTGTACAAGTTGTAAATAAGTCTCCTTTCCCTATATTTTACCCCTGCTGACTTCAGAATTTGAAAGAGTGTATTCCAGTCAACATTGTCAAATGCTTTCTCCAAATCTACAAAAGCTAGAAATGTATGTTTGCCTTTCCTTAATCTATCTTCTAAGATAAGACGTAAAGTGAGTATTGCCTCCCGCGTTCCTACATTCCTTCTGAACCCAAACTGATCTTCCCCAAGGTCAGCTTCTACCAGCTTTTCCATTCTCCTGTAGATAATTCGTGTTAAAATTTTGCAACCATGACTTATCAAACTGATGGTTCTGTAATTTTCGCACCTGTCTGCACCTGATTTCTTTGGAATGGGGATTATTACATTTTTCTTAAAGTCTTAGGGTATTTCGCGTGTCTCATACATCCTACACACCAGTTCAAAAAGTTTTGTCATGGCTGGCTCTCCCAGAGACTTTAGTAGCTCCGAGGGTATGTCATCTAGTCCTGGGGCCTTGATCTGACCTAGGTCTTTCAGGGCTCTGTGAAATTCATCTCTCAGTATAGAATCTCCTATTTCATCTTGATCTACTTCTCTTCCCTTCCTACAACATCGTCTCCAAGTTCACCTCCTTTGTAGAGCTGCTCTATGTACTCTTTCCACCTTTCAGCTTTCCCTTCTTTGCTGAGAACTGGTTTTCCATCTGAGGCCTTGATATTCGTAGAGTTGCTTTTCTTGTTCCCTAATGTCTCTTTTATTTTCCTATAGGCAGTATCTACTTTTCCCCTTCTTATACATTCTTCTACAGATTTGCATTTGGCTTCTAACCACTCCTGCTTAGCCATTTTGCACTTCCTGTCAATCTCATTTCTTAGTCGTCTGTACTCCATTTTGCCTGTTTCATTTAGTGCATTTTTATATTTTCTCCTTTCATCAATTAAATTTAGTATTTCCTGTGATATCCAAGGATTTTTTGTAGGTCGTGCCTTTCTACCTATTTTGTCGTCTGCTGCCTTCACTATTTCATCTCTCAATGCTACCCATTCCTCTTCTACTGTTATATTTCCCCCCATTTCTGTCAATTGTTGCCTACATCTCCCTCTGAAATTCTCCAGAACTTCACGTTCCTTCAATTTATCTAGGTCCCATCTCCTTATTTTCCTATCTTTCTGCAGTTTTCTCAGTTTCAGCCTACAGTTCATGACTAACAAGTTATGGTCAGAGTCTATATCTGCCCCTGGTATGTCTTACAGTTTATAACTTGGTTCCGGAATCTATGTTGTACCATTATAAAATCTATCTGATACCTTCCGGTGTCTCCTGGTCTCTTCCAAGTATACAACCTTCTTTTGTGATTCTTAAACCATGTGTTTGTTACGATTAAATCATGTTCCATGCAAAATTCTACCAGGTGGCTTCCTCTTTCATTCCTTTTGCCCAGTCTATATTCACCTACTATTTTTCCTTCTCTTCCTTTTCCTACTACCGAATTCCAGTCTCCCATCACAATTAAGTTTTCCTCTCCCTTAAATGTCTGAATAATTCCCTTTAGCTCCTCACATATTTCTTCTATCTCCTCATCATCGGCAGAGCTAGTTGGCATATAAACCTGTACTACTGTTGTCGGTGTTGGTTTCGTATCTATCTTGACAATGATAGTGCGATCACTGTGCTACTCATAGTAGTTTACCTGCATTCTTATTTTCTTATTCATTATCAGTCCTACTCCTGTGATACCCCCAACTGATTTTGTACTAATAATCCTGTACTCACCTGACCAGAAATCCTGTTCATCCTGCCACCGAACTTCACTAATCCCCACTATATCTAACTTCAACCTATCCATTTCCCTTTTTAAATTTTCTAATTTTCCTAGCCGATTAAGGGATCTAACATTCCACGCTCAGATCCGTAGAATGCCAGTATTGTCTTCCCTGACGACAACATCCGCCCAGAGATCCGAATGGGAGACTATTTTACCTCCGGAATATTTTACCCGAGAGGATGCCATCATCATATTTTCATACAGTAGAGCTGCATGTCCTCGGGAGAAGTAACGGCTGTAGTTTCCCCTTGCTTTCAGCCGTTCGCAGTAACTGTGTGGCAAAGCCACAGTAGCTGATGTTACAAGGGCAGCTCAGTCAATCATCCAGACTCTTACCCCTGTAACTACTGAAAAGGCTACTGCCCCTCTTCAGGAACCACACGTTTGTCTGGCCTCTTCACAGATACCCCTCCGCTGTGGTTGCACCTACGGTACGGCTTTCTGCATCGTTGAGGCACGCAAGCCACCCCACCTCGGCAATGTCTGTGGTTCATGGGGGTGGTTCCTACTCCTATCATTTCAAAATCCCCCCCCCCCCCCCCACACACACACACCTCTACACTTTGCTTTTACCCTTTCCCACTTTTTCCCTTCACTGTATTCATTGCTGCAATTCAAATACCACCTATGAGAGTTTTTACAATCCATCATGCAATGCTGAATTTTCCTTCTTCACCTTTACCCAGCAACCTTCCCCTTCTACTCCCCACCTCACTCACAGTTTAGATGCTTGTGTCACTGGAATGGCCGGACATAATAGTTATGTTTTTATAGTTGTCTGATTGATTGTGTGGATGTCTTTTTCTGATGAAGACTAAGATCGAAAATTTAAGTTGTGTGAATGTGATTATCTATTTTTCAGTCTGTCAGTAGCTAAGCGAGCCTCTTTATGGTATTCCTCTTTATTGATATTCCTACTAACAGAAGCAGAGTTCGTTTTGTTTGCAGATGATAGAAGTATTGCAATAAAAAGTACGTCAAGCATAGTTATAGAAAGGTCTGCTAATGATATTTTCATGAACATTAATAAATGGTTTAAAGCCAACTCATTGTTATTAAACTTAGAAAAGATTCACTACATGCAGTTCAGAACATGTAAGAGATTTCTACAAAAGCACTTACTTTAGTTCAAAAAGAGGTCCACTCTCAGGAACACACATTTTCAATAATTTACCATCATGTATAAAAAACTTAGCTACAAATAAAGATCAGTTTAAGAGGAACCTAAAAGACTTCCTAGTGGCCAACTCCTCATACTCAATTAGTGAATTTCTAAATTGTACCAAATGATGCCTGTATCGGTACTCATACTATATTAGTATTATTATATTATCAGCTAAAAAAAAACTTAAAAATGTATGTATCTGTATTTCTATTATTACTATTATCTATTATTCAGCTTGTACATTTTGTTTCTTGACATGTTCCACATCCACAAGGACCTCCTTAACATGGATCTATGGAACGAAAAACTAATCTAATCCTATCAGATTTTCCGAAGTTAAATGAGGAAAAAATTAGTCCGCCTCTGCAGCTCTGTCAACAACATCACTGATAACTATGCAATAAGCTAGAGTTCGATTCCTGGTTGTTGTTATCGCCATTTTTGTCATTGTCAGCATGCAAATCAACCATGTAGCATCAAATAAAAAAATTTCACTGCAGCTATACATATGAGATCTTCTGGCCAAAATGCCATACAAAATTTCATTCACATACAACACACACACTTGCAAGACATTTTTAAAACATACCAAGTTCCTTTCCAGTAATTCCTCTGGCATCAAAGACAGTAGGTCCAAAAGCAGTGAGAGTTACTTTGCCACTTGCTTGTCCAACTGCCAGAAGGATGTCTGGCTCTGGATGAGGAAATATGTCAATGCATTTGATGTAATGATGGCTCGAGTTTGTGGCCAGCAAATTCGCATATGTATTTTCTGTGACCTTTATACCTGTATCGAAAAAGTGAAAAGTATATTTTATTTTAAAATAAAATGTTTGTGTCTTAGATAAAAACAAAAACCTTTTCACATTTTTATCTTTAACTCATATTCATGTTTTTACTAAAATGGAATGGCTTGTAAAGATACTTACATGATGCTCTAGGTGTGTCGACTTTTGATAATACTTCATATAGATAAATTTCCGTGCCCCAAGTAATAAATTTGGTGGGATGACTGCGAGACCACTGTACATCTAACCTTATGCCGCTCATTGTATATGTTGTTATAATGATAACTACAAACAGAACAAAAATTATCAAATATGAGTTTATTCGAAATTGTATTAAATGTACAATACCTATTATAGAAATAATTTAGTTTATGTTAAATAATATGCTCAGATGATGTAGAACCTAACATGAAAGTTTTACACAACAGACAGATTTCTTAATGCAGTAATAGTCAGTAATGGTAAAATAAATCATAATTTTAACACAAAGGTAAATGTTATGGTTCTTCACTATGACAGACCCACCACTTAAAATGATTGCCCTGGACACAAAATTTGGTAATTTACAAAAGATGAGATCTACTTGTATTACAAATGTGTCACAAAGTTAATTTTTAGTTATCTCCATAATCATTACTTATGTTTTCCTCTACTGATAGCTAAATTATTAATTTATATGATTAATTGTATATGATTGCATAGTAGCGTAATCTCCATTTTAGCGCTGGTAAATATTATCACATACAGAATTATAAAAATCATTTTGCTTTAAATAAACTGCCTTCACTGATTGTCACATTACAATATTTTGTAACCAGTTCTTAACATTTTTCGGTATAATTTTACCTACCATCCCGTAGCCTCACATTATTATGCCAGCAACATCAACAGCATAGTAGAAAATATAAATCCACATACAATGACTTTATTAGCATTTCATATGAACCATGAAGTAAATAAATAATGCTCTATGGTTGACAGGTTCTTGTATGTACCCTTGTCCAATCAATAAAAAGTAATTGTTCTCATAAAACGAAGATTACGTGAAAAAAATTGCACTGTCATGCAACTGACTAATGCCAATGCTATCACGCAAGGCTGCCTGGACGGTAAATAAAATTTAAGCAATTTTCCATAATTAAATTACTGAAAATTGCTCCAAATAGAGCAATTACAGTGGAAAGCATAGTAATAGGAAGGAAGTTTAGCATTTGACGTCCCATCAAGAGCTTGGTCACTAGAGGGGGAGCTAACACTCAGAATTTTGGGTAAGGATGGGGAAGGAAGTCGGCTGTAAAACACAGTAATAAATACGTCCAAAAAGACCACACACAGAAACAAGCTTGGAAGCGAGAGGCTTTTAGTGCTCAGTTCCTATTTGAGGTCAAAAACATGGAGTGGAAACTTTATATTTCAGCCCAGACTAATGCCTACTTGTATAGCCATGTGAACATCTTTCTTACTGTAGTTATGTTACAACCCATAAGCAAAGTGTTTGAATAACAAAGCAGAGCTGACACCTGCGCAAATTACGTGAACCCTTTTGCTAAAAATTTCAACTGAATCTAAAGACCAGATAGAGGCACCATTTAAATGTGCCAAAATAAGTTACCCTTCAATAACTCAGATTGGAATGCGACTTCTGGTTCAAGTTTGGTCCACAAGTGTAACAAATCTCAGTGGTCAAATCTCACAAATTGCAAATTAACTAGATTAGCTGCCAATGGTCAAATAATTAAATCAATGTGGAAAGTTGAAAATTTATGCCCAGCCATGGTACAAACTCAATGTTTCGCTTACTTGGCAGTTGCACTTACCACTATGCTCCTGAAACACGGTAACCACCATTACTGTATGTTGTACACTAACACACATCCCAACTGATACAAGTTTTCAGCTTATACTCACATTACTAATGTAATGCCCAGTTCACTCAATGCTTGCAGCATTTTACTTACTCTCCTGGCTCCAAAAATCGCAAATGGTTTTTGGCCTTGTCAAGTATTGCAGCATTTTACTGGAATCCCAAAAAATTTTAGGGGATTCTGTCAAATGCAATAAGTTATGAGTGAAGATGAATCCCGTCTGGGCATAAATTTTCAACTTTTCCCATTGCTTTAACTCAATCCCCACTGGAAGATAATCTTAAAAATTCCTTGCTGTCGTGATTGAGTATTGGCAAAATGCCATGAGTAATGAGTGAAAATGGGTAGGGGTATATGTTAGTAGTGTGTGTAAAAGTTCAAAATTAGCATCTGGTGGCAGATGTGCTAGTATTGTCCATGCAGCCCCTTTCAACATCAAACCAACAAACCATGGTGAGAGAGCCAGGTTTGAATCCCAGCCGGGCACACAATTTCAACCATCCCCATTGGTTTAATTCAATGCCCACTGGCAGCTAATTCCTTTGTGTCTTGTCAGACACCTGCATGGTGCATGTACACAGCCAGAAAAAAGTAGTGCATCTGGAAAAAACACCATTGATTTTGATCCAATGACAGTAGATGCAATAATAATGGATTTGAAGTCATCCAACAACAGATAGTGTAGAGATATAGCTGCCAGGGTGCCATCTGTGTGTACCCTTTAAGAAGGAAAATTTACAGCCATAAGACTCAGTGTAATACAAATGTGGAAGCAAATAGGTGCCACGCCACGGAGACATACATAGTACTTCCTATGACCAAGTAAGCATGCTTGAAAGGGGTTAAATCATTACCTCCTGAATAGTGGGATGGACTTCTCAGAGAATTGCCAAACAAGTTGGAAGTGCTGTGTCAGTTGTGCAATGATGCTTTTTGCAGTGGTCAATGAACATTTTGACACCAGTAGATAAGATTCTGGATGTCCACCAAGATCATCACATTATAGCCCACCCACCCCCCTCCAACACACACACACACACACACACACACACACACACACACACACACACACCCCTAGCCCATCTTCCCACTCACACCACAGCAATGACATGCATGGCTTGATTGGTGCTGGCAAGAAGATCTCTAGGAAGATGGAACTGCGGGCACATCGTCTTCAGCGATGAAAGCAGATTCTACCTGCACACAAGTGATGGTTGTTCACATTTATGACATAAATCTGCCAGCGTTCTTTCGTGAAGTACATTCACCCCAGACACAATGTCCTAACAACTCTCATAAGCATAATTTTACGACAGGATTACATCCACCCACTTTCAAGTGTGTTCAAGTGTTTGTAAATCTATCGGACCAAACTGCGTGGTCATCAGTCCGTAGCTTACAAACTACTTAAACTAACCTAAGGACAACACACACACCCATGCCCCAGGGAGGACTCGAACCTCCGAGGGCGAGCAACCGCGCACTCCGCAGTGTGGCACCTTAGACAGCTCGGATACTCCACCGCAGCCCGTCTGCTTTGACCCATGACATCATCAACATGTCGGAAAACCCATATTTCAGTTGTAGCCAACTGCAAATAATCAATGTTTCAACTGATTACTGTTGTTAATTAAATCACGGGGCTCGTTCATATGTTACTGGTAATTTGGAAACAGTGTTGATTATGAGAGTTGTGACCTAATATATGTACATTTCGAACATGCAAGAATCACTATGCCATCGTTGCTTGTTCACTTACAACAATTTAAGCTGTACTCTTAGGTTCCTGCCTAATCACATCTTTTGAAATTATGACAAATTCGTTAAAATATTAAAGTAGTTGTGTCAATCAGAATAGACATCTACAGTCAAGCTTGACAATTTTGCCTACTATATGACACACCAATGAAACAAGTCAAAGCCAATGGGTGGAACTGCTTCCTATAAATGACCCCTCTCATTCACCTTATACATTTTTGGAGGGAACATCCATTCTTTTGCCATTCTCGTAAGGTGAAATGTTATTCCAACAGTATAATAGTCACCCATACAATTTGTGTGAAACTCAAGATACTCCACAAGCCATGCAGCAAATTCCCTGGCCTTTGCAATCTCCAGACTTGTGCCCAATTGAGCAAGTGCACAAGGAACATTGTCCCCAAGACATTATACTGACAACTGGAATATAGAATTCAATCAAAGACATGAATTCCAGGAAAGCAACAGGAGATTTTGCAATACTAATGGATTCTGTAAAAGCAATAAGAGGTTTGAAAGTTTTCCTGTAATAACAAAATATATGAAACTGGAGAATGGACTAAGGACTTTCTCATTGTTATAGTAAAAACGTCTGATGTCACACATATGGTGAAGAACATTGCAACAATTACCATCAGATGGCAGGAACACAAAATTGAAAAAACAGTGAGAGAAGAGTAGTTTGGGTTTAGGAAAGGAACCACAGACACAAGTAGCGTGGTGAGGATTCCATTGAATAACGTTTTGGTCGTTAAAAACTGGCAGAAGGCCTTCAACAGGGATACTGGACAGTCTCAACCTGTACCTGAGATAAAGATTAAATCTGCAACTGAACTACCAAGTAACATACTGCATGTAAATATTAAGTTGGTAAAATTTTACTTCTGGCAGTAGCTGCAGAGTGTGCAGATGTTGGCAATGGCCACTGAATGCTCTTTGGAAATTTAACCACAAAAAAGGAGGGGGGGGGCGATAGTCTTTTCTGTTGACAATGATTAGTAAATAATTAACACTGCTCCTGCTCTATGCCTGATGGGTTCTTGTGTGTAGCCTCATACACGCAGTAAATTAATTACCCTTGTAAGGTGGACATTTTGTTGCCAACATCTACACACTACACCGATACTGCTGTGAGTAAAATATCACTGCAAACAGAGCCACAGACGGCTGTTATCTATCACCAAGTATCTTCAACCAGTACTGAGAATGGCTAATGAGAAAAGGATTGGAAGGATCTAGAAACTGCATAATAGGAGAGCAGCTCAATAACATAAAGGATGCAGATGACCTGGGTGTGCTATCCAAAAAACAAAGACTACTCCAACACATCATTAACAGCTCATGGTGGAAACTGAAAGAAAATATGAGATTGAAAACAAAATCTAGAAATAAAAAATGTAGCAGATATCTAAATGGTAGAAACTTTTGAGGCTGAACAGTAGATATTCAAGGAGTGCTATAGTGAATTTTAAACTGTTCTATTACTTGGGAAGCTTTCTGACAAAGGACACTCACTGCATAGTTACCGTCAGAAATTTTCCATATAAAGACACGGAAGTGCCAATAGGTAAAATACCACATGACAATAATAAATTTCAGAAATTTATGTTGAATTGCAAACAGCACTTCTTGGTGAACACGTAATTTTTAAGGTTATCTTGTTTAAACCCTAATTTTCCTTCTTTTCTTGTTTGGTTAATTTACTCACATCAAGTTCTGACGAAATTTTATAATAGTGCAAGGGTCCGTGAAAACTGGTGATACAGGCCACCTGATATATCAATATTGTGACAAATATGGAACTACAGACACCCAAAATACTGAGATACCAACTCTATACAATAACCTCTGTAGTAACGTCACCACGTAACAAAAACCCAGCAATACACAAACACTACTAACTGGCAGAGATCTCGACATTCAAATCCAAGAGGGAACATCAAGGTAAGCCAACGCAGGAGAAGAGAACCTGGCTTAATATGCATTACAATAGTTCATTTATTTACAAATACGATTCAACTGCTGTTTCAATTTATTGTTATTACGATAACGAGTGAATCCATGAACAACAATCAAATTTACTACTCTGTATTTACTTAGTGCTTACCTTTACTTCTTTAAATGGGGATAATATTTCTATTTAACTTCGGACATTATGCAATGTGTGTTACATGGATATGCCGATGTCTTCGTGTACCAAACCAAGTACTTTAAATTACATAATTTTTTTCTTTTGTTTTGGCATTTTTTTCTCCACCCACCCACGCTGTCACTTCTTGTTATTGTTTACAAATTAGAAGAACAACCACCACGAGTGCCAACATAACAAAATGTTATGATTATTGTACTTTATTATCTCTGAACCCTACGACAATTCGCTCCCAAAACCGGATTTCGTAAACCGATCGGAACTGGAAAACCGCTTTAAGAAGTGGATTTCCAGAATCTACTTTGGCGTGTTTACGTGATCAACAAAGCGCAATTAGCAAATCGGTTTACGAAATCCGATTTGGGAACCCGTATGCACAGGGTGGCAAATACGACAGCGTGAAACCACAATCTAATGTTCCTTTACATTTAACGCATCTTCCTGAAGACGATAACCAAATTTCGTAAACCGTTTTTCGCTGTAAGCAACCGACGGCGAACAGCGGGCAAACTGAAGAGCACCTCGGCGGCCATTATGGGGGCAAACTTCCGCACGTACTTTAAATGTGTTTATAAGACTCTTTCGATTAGAGTGTGTAGTCATTCGAGTTAAGTCGCGAAAACTATGTCTCATTTAAATATATAACTACAAAACAGCTTTATACTCTCTGAATAGACAGCAACTTAGGTTGTGTGTAACGGATATATTACACGGAGCGTATTTGGTCGCTAGTCGCTAGCGTCTGTTGTTGCTCGGCATATAGCGAATGAATACGCTGACGCAATGACACGCAGCGACTTAAGACACTAGTGTCTTCGTAAAACCAATTGAAACACGATGTAGCATACGACATATTGTTTTGGAGACTAGGCGATACCAAACATTAGGTCACTTTCAATGGTTTACGCTCCACGACTGTGATATGTTTCCAATACTTTGAGTCACCCTTTTTTTTATTAAAAAAAAAAAACCCTTATTAGCAAATCATGATTTTCGCCAATGACTGGCCATTATCAATGCTAAAAAGTACAAGAAAAACACACTGTTACTACATGAAAATGTTAATAAGTACCACTTCTGTCATTATGACAGACATAGCAATGTTCTAATTAATTATATATACCATGTATTTAACTGAAAACATCATTAATATGGATAACTCATATCATGCCAAGTATAACAACTGGACATTTTTGCCATTTCAAAACTACACAATCGGGCATGTGCTGCCCTTTCCAGTATAACAAATATAAAAGTTTTTATCAACAAAATAAATAAAAGAATGGAATCAAAGTAATAAAACAACATGGCTTTCATTTATGGCAAGTTTACAAAAACATCATAATAAAATTAAAATGAAAAGGTTGTCATAAAAAGTAAAACAGTTAAAAGTAATCGTTCTACAGTTTTTTTTTTTTTTTTTTTTTTTTTTTAGATAATAGTTTCAAAGCCATGATAAGCCATTTACGAAAAGTAAAACATTTCTGTATAGATGTTCGGCTAATTTGTCAATTAATTATTGTAAAAAGTCGTTTGATACATATCAAATGGAAAAACCAACCAGGCTGTTGTAATTAATACTTAAACTCACACCTAGATGCCGCTAGGCATTACTGTTTTACGACATTGATGATGCCTCCTTTGCTAACGATGTCAGTAAGTATTAAGTTACGTGTCAAAGATAAAATGACCGTTAAAAAGTATACCAGTTAAAATAATAAATATCCCACATGTTTGATAGCCTTTATTAACCCTGTACTAGAATGTAAAACGATTTAAAACATGAGCACTTAAATTACACAAACAGTTCTCGTGTGTAAGAGTGATCTTAGCTGCAACATTAGGTGAGGGGAGCAGGTTTAGTTCATCTTCTTTCGGAATCGTACAGTCGCGTTACTTTGTTCGATGTTTGTTGTTTCGAGTCTCGCAATACGTGCTTCGTCCGTTGCTGTGCTCTGCATCGTCTGCAGACGTTTTCGCGTGTAGTCTGCCGCCGCAAAGTGCCACTGTCACTGCCGACCAGGGCAGCACTGCCTGCCCGGCCGATCCGCAGTACGTCGTGTTGGCGCCCCATCGGCGTGCGACGCCCCTGGTGCTTTCCGCCGTCGTCTTCTCGCCCCGGAAGGTGCTTCTCCGCCCCAAGCCAAGTTCGCCACTGTCCAGCGCGTTCTGCCCGGCCCCAGCCCACCGGACCACATCCCACCGCCGCCGCTGCGCCGCAACTGCTATCACCTGGGCCGCCGGGAGGCACATCCGCCGCCACCGCTGATACTGCAGCACTGCTCTACGTCTAAGGTGACTGTTCGACGCTGACATGTCGACCTTACCCACTACTACTGTGTCCTCCACCGTCATTTTTACCATGCCCTCCCAGGCCCTCACCACCATCTCCTGGAGTACATCCTCCACTCTCCTACCTGCCACAATTCCCTCCCTCCTCACCCTCAACATTCCCTCAGCTATCGCCCTCTCCTCTGCCCCCACACAAGCTGTGCCCTCGTCCCCACTCTCTTGCCTCTTCCACCGTTCCCCCACTTGATTCCTACCTTCCCCCTCTCCGACTCCCGTGGTGACCATGCCGCGGTTCGCACCCGGCAGACCGCCGTTGACTTCTCTCCTCTCCCACCCGACGACACTGTTGCAGGGCCGGCTACGCGCCACCTTCCAGTCACCCCTGTCCCCACTCGTGTCTCCCAGCCACTCCCAAAAACTAAGAAGACCAAACGAGCGTCCACAGATGCCACCTCCTGGGGCATAAAAAGCACGCCAATCCTCTCACCACTGGCCCACTGGTCCTGAAGGAAGCCGCTCCTCTCCCTCCTACCCAGCTTGCACCACCTCCCCCGCCACCACTCCTTCCCTCCCAACCCCCTGCTCTCCACACTTTCGTCCTCAATAACCCTGACCCCCAACTCCTAGACTGCCATGCCCTCACTCTCCTCTTCCAGCAGAATGCCCCTTCTGCACCCATCTTCCAAATCATCCCACGGAGGGACTCTGTTCTCCTCAAATCACCTGACCCCGACCCCCATACTCAGATCCTCCACAAGATCCCCCGCATCCACTTTGGACACAATGGCACCCTTGTCCCCCTCCCACCACCAATCGCCAATCCCGTCCTCCCCACTGTCCTCACACCCTCATTGCTGTGATCACCAAATTATACATGGGGATCACAGAGAAAGAGGTGATGGAGGAACTCCGGTGCGATCCCCGCCTATCCATCAGCTCCGCTCATCGCATTAACAATGTGATGGGCCCCACCTACTTCATGTTCGTCTTCACTGAAGACGTGCCATCCATCAACCACCTCCTCCATCATGGGGCCGTCATTTACAACCGCCTCCACCAGGTGGAACCTTCCCGAGCACCTCCCCAGTCATATTGTTGCTCCCAATGCCTCACCTAAAACGACCACCTTGCTGAACATTGCCGTCTCCCCCCTGTATGCCTACACTGCAAATGCCAACACTTCAAAAAACCTCCTGCCCTAACCTCGCTGCCACCCCCTCCTGTAACACCTGCAGTGGGGCACACCCCACATACTCTTACAAATGTAAGTCCCACACCCCTCCCACCAAAGAAGAATTCACCGCCCCTGTCCGTCCCACTGATCCCCCAATTCCTGCCAATAACTCCTTATGCCCTCCCCCCACAGCAGAGGACATCATCCGGTTCCTGACTATCGTCCTCCAAAATATCCACCCTTTCCAGCGCCCTCACACCCTCCACCAAGTCTCCCTGGCCGCTCGCTCCCTCTTTAACCTTGATTTTAAGGCCACAACCTCTCACAACTACATCCACTTCACCTTCTCCCGAACCAACCGCCCCCACACCCTAGTTTAGTCCCCACGCCCGCCCCCTTTTCCTTTCCCCGCCTCTCAACCTCATTATGCCACAGCAACAATTTAACATCTTGTACTCCAATATTCGCTCCCTTCCCACCAATAAGCTCCACCTCCTGAACACCTTAACCCAACACCACGTGGATGCCTTTCTCCTCAACGAAATTTTTCTCCTCCCTCATCAACAAATCAGTACTACCCCCTATATTCTACACTGCCACGACTCTCCCTGTACCCCTGCACGAGATGGAGTAGCTTTTGGCCATCTCTGACACCATCCTGTTTGGCTACACCCCCTCCTCAACATCCCTTGTGAACATCGTATCAAAAATGTTCAAATGTTTGTATAGTCTATGGGCCTTAACTACAGGGTCATCACTCCCTAAACTTACAAACTACTTATGAACTAATGAAGACTAAGGACGGCACAAATATCCATGCCCGAGGGAGGATTCGAACCCCCGAACGTAGTGGCCATGCAGACCGTGACTGGAGCGCCTCAATCCCCTCGGCCACCGCGGCCGGCAAACATCTTATCCACACCCTCTTCCTCCCTTCCTTCACTGTCACCTGTGCTACTATTTATGTCCGCTCCCATGTTCCTATCCCTTATGACTTCCTAGCTCACATAGATAGCACCTTCACGACCTATATGGTCGCCGCAGACCTCAATATCCACTCCTGCCGAACTCCGTCAGTGGCATCAGTTCATTCCTACCATCAATGGCGACATTGTCCTGCTCCCACGCCACACCCGCCCCTGTAGCAACACCTCCCCTGACGTCCTCATTGTCTCTCCAAATCTCCTTGGGCGCATCACCGCCGACGTCCTTGACCTCATAGGCAGTGATCACGACCCTGTTCTCCTTACCCTTACTTACCCTTACCCCCAATGTCCATCGCCCACGGAATCCTCGCACGCCACCACCTCCTAAACTCGTCCAGGACTACTCCCAAGCAGACTGTCATGCCTTTCGCCTCTCCATCACCCATCAGGTCGAAAGCCTCTCTCTCCCTCTTCACTCTCCTGACGATATTGACCAAGCTGCCTCCTTCCTTCAGCAGACCTTGTCTGATGCTATCCATTCACACATCACTACCAAAGCTGTCCAGCCGCACCGTCCCACACTCCCTCCACAGGCTGTCCACCTCCTGCAGGAATCTCGCCAACTGTACCACTCCTTCCTCCGAACCTGTGACTGGTATACACTCCTCCGCCACCAGCAACTCCAGCGACATGTGCGCAGCATCCTGACTGCCAAAAAACGCCAGGACTGGCATCAGACAGTGACATGGCTTAATGCCCACCTCCCTGTCAACTCGTCTTGGTATTGGTACGCCTTCCATCGCCTTACTAGATTGAACCCTACGCCCACTTACCCTCTCCTCGACCTTGACCAGCCCCTTGCTGATAATGCCAGTAAGGCTAACCATTTTGCCTCTTTCCTCTCTGATGTCTTCTCCATTCCAGACAATCCTAACTTTGATTATTCTTTGTTCCCAGATGTTCATGAAAGAACCGATGTCTCCATCCCACCCCTAGCTCCTGGCTTCCAATACCTGGACCACATCCGCTCGTCGGACCTTAACACCCCGATCACTGCACACAACATACAGTTGATACTGCACACAAAACAGAACACAGCTCCCGGCCACAATCGCATCACATACCGCCACCTCCAAGAATGTCCCCTCCCTTTCCTCATCACTCTTGGTTCCCTCTATACCACCATCCTCGTGCCAACATCTTTGTGTCCTTAGACCTTGAATAGGCCTATGATCAGGTCTGGCACTCTGGCTCTTCAAACTTCAAACTTATGCTCTTCCCATCAACCTCATCCGGGTCGTTGTCTCCTTCCTCTCCAACTGCTCCACTTAGGTTACCATCCACAACACCGACTCCCATCTTTTCTATCCCTCTGCTGGTGTGCCCAAGGCTCTGTCCTTTCTCTCATCTTATATCTCCTGCATACCTCTGATATACCTAAGCCTGTCGCTCCCATACACCTCTTCCAATATGCTGATGACACCACTTTCCTTACCTTAGCTCCCACCCTCGCCCATTCCAACCGCCTGCTCCAAGAACACCTTGACCTCTTCGCCGCTTGGTGCAACCAGTGGCTCCTGTCTATAAATCCTATCAAAATCCAGGCGATCTTTGTAGGTTGTAATACCCCTTTCTTCTGTCCCCGAGATGTCTATCTCACCCTCCATAACCGTCCCATCCACCTCACCCCTACCCTACAGTACCTGGGCCTCACTATTAATCACACACTCTCCTGGACTCCCCACCTATGCACTATCCAAGCAACAGCCCGCTCCCACCTCCACCTCCTCAAACTCCTTGTTGGCCGAACAAGGGGTCTCAACCCTTCTACCTTCCTCTATACCTACAAATCCTTTATCTGTCCTAGCCTATGTGTCGCCCATTCAGCCTGGATCTCAGCTCCCCCATCCTTCTACAAATCTCTGGAGATACTGGAGTGCCATGCCCTCCACTTCACCTTCCGTAACCCCCTTTATCCCCCCTCCCCCACACGGGTCCTCTATGATCTCATTCCTTTCCCCTGTCTCATTCTCTTTATTGAATTTCTCCTCCTCCTCTTACATCTCCCGCAAATCAGACCCACCTAATCCTCTAGTCCATCCCTTCCTCTCTGCACCTGGTCTGTTGCCACGCCTCCACCACTGTATTCCCTCTGCTCTCCAATTGTCCACACTCCAGATCCTTTCCCATGGCAACTTCCGTACCCTCCCCCTCCCAGATGATGCCCTCTGACCTGACATGTACCCTATATACCAGCTGTGATCCTTCCCCTTGCTCCCTCTCCCCCTTCTCTCCATGAGGGTCCCTTCCTGCCCCTACTCCCCTCCTCATTCTACCCAAGCTGTCCCTCTGGATCCTCCTCTTACCGCTCTCCCCTTTCCTTCTATCCTGTGGCTTCCTGGAATGGGACATCAGACCCCCTGTCCCTTCCCAACTGGCCCTGTGGCTCCTCCCCACCCTCTCCATCACCACTCATCCCCTTTTCTCCCCCACATCACATCTTTAATACTGTGTGTGCTCCGCCATATGTGAACATTCTAATGTGCTTCTTTGAGTTTCGCAAGTGTGGTGTCTTTTCTTACGTCGTTTTATTTTAACAATAGTGAATGACCAACCCACAGCCTACACCATCAGTTTTAAATTGTGTGTTTCTCTGTGTGTGTAATGTGTTTCGTTTTAACTCCACAGAAGCGGATGGTCAAACCATAGCCGCCGCCCTGTGCTCATTTTAATTGTGTGTATGCCACAGACCCCCAAGCAGCTCTTTTTATTCTCCACCATCGCTGTATCAAATCTTTTATGACGCCACTGTTTCGCTCCATTTTAAATACTTTGTATTATCTCCATTTACAATCTCCATTTTATGTGTGTTTTATCTCCAAAATTTTATCTCCTTTATGTTCATATGTCTACTATGTCAAATTTTGTTTTATTTCTGTAGGCTGAAGACCGCCTGTGAGCGCTACCAGCCCACCCCTATCAGGGGAATTGAAATCACAATAAATAATTAAAAAAAAAAAGAAACAGGTTTAGTTTGTTCCTCCTGGATTATATTTATGCTTGTAACTACACAACAAAACTGCTTAAGTAACAGCTACTAGCTATGAACACAAGTAGTAGGGCCACTTGTATTCCCAAGAAACATAAAAGGGAAGACATTATTCGTTATTTTCACTCCTGTCTTAAATCTCTTTATGCAGTTAAATGCTGAACAGCTCTTTACAGTTGTGCTTCATGTATACTGCAATAGTCAAACAGTACAGATGTGACTACCAACTGAGTATATATAAAGGAGTATAGTCGGCGTCACATACAAAAGAAGGCCAGTTTTCAGCCACTCTGCGCATCCCCCTCCATTATCGCTATGACAGCCAGTGATATTGATTAAGTAGGCGTGTGGGTGGCCGCGAGTTTATGCAATGTTTCTCCCACATGGTCCACTGTTGGCACTTGGCTGTAGCTTCTCCCCCAACACCACCTAGAAGACAAGGCCTTACAACAGGCCATGCCTACGTCACACTTACAGGCTGCGGCCGCCACCTGATTGGCCGGCCGCCGCGCGGCAGTGTGCGTGCCCCAGCGGCTAGCCAGTGAGGTGGCAGCCGCAGCCTCTAAGTGTGACGAAGACACGGCCTGTTACAAGGCATTGTCTTTTAGGTGTTGTTGACTCCTCTCGACACTTCCCCTATCGCTCCGCCTCTATGTGCGGAAGTGCCTTCTACAGCTATATCATAAACGATTTATCTCCTAAAAACACTCATATTTATCTGATGCTTACCACTATCTTGGCGGCCAGGTGAAGGTTCAAATTATTCTGTGACAACAACACCGTTAGGGTGTGTAGTTATTTTTACAATGTCTTCGTGTTTACATATGATCGCCTGAATCGGATTTCTTAGCCCCCATAATATGGCGGCTGAAAAACAGCTGATTCAGTTCCTGATTTAGTCAGCACAATCGCTATTTTTCTTTACTTAAATAAACAGATTCTTGCTCACTCTAAAATTTATACTTTTATTTCACATTAGAAAATGTCACTCTGCAATCTGACAAGCCAAAGAATTTTTCAAAAACTGTAGATTTTCCTTGGCCTGAAAAACGATTGTGGATCTGGAAAACCGCTTTACAAAAGAGGATTTCCAGAATCGATTTTGGAGTGTTTATATGACCAACCAAAAGCGAAATTGGGAAATCGGTCAACGAAATCCGGTTTTATGAGGCCATGGAAACGGGTCTGTCTCGCGACAGTACAAACTCTGCTGTTTTGATTTTACTTGACTGGAAATTTATATCACTTGGCCAGTCAATTTGTTTCAAGATGTCTTCCATATTCCATTTTGCTTTTTCCTACCACACTGAGTGCTAAGTTTAATTTTGTTGCTGCTTCTTTATTTCGTTGGTGTTTTCTGTTATTCTGTTGTTGATGTCTTTTGGTGAACAAAAAACGTTCAAAAATTGTAAGGAATGCAGTTCCGAGTTCAGTATGTGGAAGAACCTCTACACTCGCAAGAGGAAAGTTCATTTAACTGAGAACATTCGTATGTCCAAAAATGGAAAAGATAGTGCCCACAGTGAGAGGCAGTTCATTAAAACGCCATCAAATAAAATATTAACACTATGCTCCATTCGAGTAACTTCCTTCCCTATAATTCTGTGACATCTAAGTACTGTACTTTATATGAAACTACTGAACAACGAAATATTGTTATGGTAATTGTCTACATAGGTTTGATATAGTATCTGAATGAATAAAGATGATAAAGTATGAGATTTCTGTCATTTTTTTACTGCAGTACATGAGAAACAAATACGTTAAATTGGATGATTATGTCATGTTACAGAATTTCTGTGTAAAAACTTGAAGTTGTCTGATATTTTCAGTGTTAAACTGTCAAGTTTGTTATGTCAAAACACTTTATCACGCTCACAGCAAATTTTTTATGTACCTGATTCGTCATTGTGTATTCAGAAGATAAATTGCTATACTTAATTTCAGTCACTAAATGTGCGAATTTACCCACTTTAGGCACAACTGGAAACAGTTAATGGACTACTTATTAATCATTTAAGAATATTGCCTGGTTTGGCCAAATGTAACAGTGAACAGCTTACACCAGAAATCTTGAAAGTATTGACAGCCATCCCTAAGTGCAGGCTATGTTGAACAGTGACAGCTATTTTCGCCAAAAATGTGAATGCAGAATAAGTCATGGTGTAAAACTGATCTGCTGTGTAGCATAGAGTCAACGTTTTTGCCACATTTATATGACATATTTAGCACGTTTCATTATGAGAATTAATACTTCCAGATAATCACAGGGAAAAAGAAGACAAACACGTCTCTGTTGAGTATTTTGGTGCATCCTCTGCACATGTAACACAAACTAACTAACTTAAAATTATGGCCTGCTGCGTAACTTTTACCCCGTTTTGTTTATTGTAGTAGAATGACTACAACATGAGGTGGGAATTACACAACTCACACTAAACTGAATCGTTCAATAGTTCAACAACAAATTCCACCAGGAGCAGGACTAGAGCCTTGTGTTTACATATGTGACAGTCATGTGACGTAAGCATCCGGCGGCTAAATGTCTGAACATCCAAGTGTGTACTGCCGCGAGACAGATCCCCATGTAAATGGGCTGATACAGTCACAACACTCCCACAGATCTTCATTGCTCCAAGCGGCTGGAAAGCTACAGTTTTGAATACGATATTGAATGAGTGTGAATAATATCGTTTATATTGATTTAACATTCTTTTTAAATTAGGGAACGTCATAAAATAAGTACTAACTTAAAATAGATTTCTCTTTGTCTTCCTTAGGTTTCCTAAGATCCCTGACAAGGTAATTATGGTATGAAACAGTACATTGCAGCACAGTTTATTTACAATTATCTTGTAACTTTCAGGCATTACTGAATAATTTAATTTACTGTTAAAAATAGAAAAATGGCTAGAAAAACCTGAAGACCCACCCTTTGGCAGAAAGACGACACTTATCTAATCAAGAACATTAACCTTTCTTCACTACAATTCCAGTAAAATCGGTGAGGATGGAACTTAGGAAAAATATATAGAATATAATAACTACAGCATTTAACGTACCAAATCAGCCACCACAGCTGTAGCTGTAGGAAAAACGCCACAGACATGGCAAGAAAACAGAAAAAGCAATTAAACTGTTTTCAACAAAGAAGAACCAGTTCCACAATTGTTACTACAGCAAGAATTTTAAGACATTGTCTTCTTAAGCTACAGTAATCATACTCAAAAGAATATATGCACATATAAGAAAGACAAGTGAAGCCTAAACATGTGTGAATCATTTGAGTCCATACCGAATTGATTCATGTCAAAAAAACTCTTTGGAATAGTAAGAACAGGCCATAATAGAAATTTATGTTTATCTAATGTTTATATTCTACTTACGTTCAGCGGAATAAGCTGCAAATATACACATATTCGTAAATATTCGTTCATGACGAATTTCTTCACTATCACCAAATCACTTAAGTTCGGCTGGTTTTACATTAATTTCCGTATTATGTATGTCTCCTGATACTTTACTAATGCCTGTAATGCAAAAATCATACTAACTACTTCGTTAATTAGTACTCAAATAATTACAAACGAACATCATTTTCTCGGCGGCTTGCCTATGACTAGGAGCAATAGTGTTGCTGCAACTGTCAGTTCGTAACAACTTTCACAACGGTGAGTGTCGAGACTGTATATATTACACTGTGGTAAAACAGTTTTCATCTTCATATATGGATATCTGTGTGAATACCTAACCTTAGTGATCTCTATAAAGTAGGCTAGAACTCTATACCATCGTCTAACATTTAAGGCCAACTCACACTGTCCGTCACATCAACGTCATGTCACGGCACCGTCACTTCAAGTTGTATTCACACTGTTCGTCACGTCAATTCGCCCATCTCTATATGCGATGTTGAAAGTGAGGTTATGAGTGGCGATCTGTTATGTAGAAAGTCATAGTTTAATACTAGTATTGAGGGAACAACAACACTAAATGCTATTGACAGCCAAAGAAAACTTTACAGTACATATTTTTGGCCAACTTACTGGGAACTGAAACAACATTTCAAAACATTGACATCTATTTTCAAGCAAAAAAATAAACATATCTTAACATCAAACAATACTTATAAGAGCATAAAAAGCGCCTGTTTACTTTATCCATTACGATTTGTCCGATGATATTGTTAATACTGTAAACAACTGAATTTTTGTCTTTCGTTAGAACTGACTTTTTATTAAAAATGTTATTTAATGAGAAATGCGTAATCAAATTACAATCTTATTCAAATAAACAGTTTGCTTCAGTCTTTTCTGTTACAATATTCCATAATATAAACCATTTTTTGGTTTCAGATATCAGACCTCGATTTTAGGGCGACACTCAATTGACAAAAATATTTAAGTCGTCGTGGAACATTTGTGAAATTTACCCCTAAAACGAAGTGTAGCGACAAAATAAAGATGAATAAGACACATTTGCATATAAACAGTGCAATCGTCGACTGCAACATGTAATTCGCGTGACGAAAGTAGCTTAACTTCCGATGTTAGCAGACGACTGTTCCGTCAAAACATTCTTCTCGAGAAAGCTTGACGTGACGGCCCGGTGACGGACGGTGTGAATGCTGCCATTAGAAATACATTGCAGAATGTTCTGACGGACAGTGATGTGACATGACGTGACAGACAGTGTGAATTGGCCTTTACAGTCATGACACTCCTACAGATCTTTGTTATACACTCAGACAGTAGCACTCCAAGCGGTCGGAAAGCTACATTTCTGAATATGAATTGGGTGTGTACGAATAATATCATTTACATTAATTTTAATTTACTTTTTACATTAGGGAAAGTATGTAGTGCCATAAAAATAGGTACTAATGTAATAATAGCTCCACATCTGCCTTTCGTAGGTTTCCTATACTCCCTAACAAGGTACAAAATGGTACATTACAGGGCAAACCAAACACCAACTACTGTCTTCTTTCTATGCCTTCTTCCACTCTCTTCCACTCGCTTTGCATAACCGGATATCACCAGTTGGGACTATTTGTGATCTCTCAAAGGCTTTTGATTGTGTAAATCATGGAATTCTTCTAGAAAAGCTTAAGTACTGTGGTATGAGTGGGACAGTGCAGAAATGGTTTAAATCATACTTAACTGGAAGAGTGGAGAAAGAATGTTCATACAAAAAGCATATTTCTAGTAACATTTGTGTGTCTTACTAGGCGTGTCTCGTTTTGTCCTAAAAAGGGTTATATGTGGGTGTGCTGTGTTGTAAGCCTATGGTTCTAATGTGAAAATCTGTGGGTCGCTTTACCCTAAAAAGGGTTAGAGCTGGGTCTAACGTGTTGTAAGCTGTTGTAGCGTAGTATCTTTTTCGTGACGTGGGGATCGAGTTATACACATTCTAGGTTTTTGTGTATATAGGCTATAGGCCCTAAGATCTGTAGGGGGTTCAAGTGTGTTGAGGAGCACTCCAACATCAAAGGAGTCGTACAATCTCGTGATGTGTTTGGATTTAAATAGGTCTCCAGCTACAATGTTAGGGTCTATTTATCTTAAAAAGGGATGGAAGTGGGTCTGTTGTGTGTGTTTGTTTTTTTTTTTTTTTTTTTTTTCTTTCTTTTTTCTCTGTAGCCCTGTACATTTGTCACGATGCAGGATGTGACATATATGCAACCTAGATGGAGCGCTGGTCTAAACTTTACCTTCCGTGTGTATAAATTACATAAACAAATATTACTAGTTGTTTGCTGTAGAACATAAGATGAATGGCACTGGGTCTGTTGTGTACGAAGATTGGTGGAACATGCAGTTCTTCATATAGAACGATCACGCGAAAAGCATATTTCGAGTAATATTTGTGTATCTTACTATGTGTGGATGGTTTTGTACTAAAAAGTGTTGGATGAGTTGTAATCCTATGGTTTTGATATGTAAACCATCGATCCTTGGGTCGCTATGCCCTAAGAAGTGTTAGAGTTGGATCTAATGTGTTGTATGCTGTTGTAACTCAGTATCGGTTTCGCGATGTGTGAATCGAGTTAGACGCATTCTCGGTTTCTTCCCTCTGTGTAAGGAGGCTTTTACTCTTCTGCAATGTATATAGACCAACCTTAAGAGATATTTGCTGTAAATCATAAGATCTGTTGGGTGATTAAGTGTGCTGAGGATCGCTCCAACGTCGATGTGATTACCTAAAATATGTAGTAGTTTGCATCTGCAACAGCTATTTGTTGTTAAGAGTTAAAGCTTTCCATGTAGAACGTTTCGGTTTTACAGGTCTAGGAGCAGTGGAGGATCCAGGTGGGGTGAAAGAATTTTCATTGTCAGCAAAACTATGGCTCAGTAGAAAGAGTCTAGTACCGGCCACCCCTTTTGCCCCACGCCCAATCAAATAAAAAGTCTCACAGTTTTGAAGACTCAGTGCATTAATCATTAATATTGCGTTACCTTCGCATTCGAAAAATAAATAAATAAATAAAACTATTGGAGCTGCGGGTGGTGGGGGGGGGGCGGCGAACGACCATTCGCCCCCTCCCCCCTTAGATCTGCCTATGTCTAGGAAAAAATACCGGAAGATAGATTACGTGTCAGAAGAGCAGTGTTTTGATTGATCGAGTATCTGTTATTGGTTAGTTATCAGAGATGTACTTCTTTACTGTTCTAGTCTACAACTAAGCAAGCGCTCGTTTAAATCGATGTTGTGTTGGTGTACGGACTGGAGTTTGACTTTACATCGCAACTTAGCGCTCATCCACCTGTTTTGCGTGTTCGTGTGTGTGTGTGTGTGTATGTGAATTAGGTTATCGTTAACTATATTTTCATCATGCAAGTTATAATGGCTGTTGTAGTCAACTCCTACGGTAAATACCTCGTTTGTGTCAACTGCGAGGAAATGATCCATAGAAGTGTTACAGTATTTGTTGCTAATACGATTGCGCATGGATGTCTCTTTATGGCCTGTAGAGATGACCTTTATTGAGTTGATGTTGCATTAAGAGTGCTGGTATAGCTGTGACAAATCATTCGTTTTTTTATTCTTACGGCTGGTTATAGAAGTAATGCAATATTCTTTCTTCGTAAAATTAGCCCTCATGTATTCGTAATCTAGTGTGAACGATGTATCCTGGCTTGTGCGAAATATCAATTTCGATCTGTCTAGTCGTATGGCTTGTTGCAACCTAGAGGTGTTCTACATTTGTGGACTGCATATTGATACTTAGTAGTGTTATGGCTGCGGTGTATTTATTTCGTCTTTTAGTGGTGTTTACAACTGGACGTCTCTCAGTAGCGTAGCGGTTATGCTTGCAGTGGTAAATTATTGTTCTTCGTTCGAGAAGCATCGATTTCAATAAACCCCACGGTTAGGCGATTCAAAGCTGGGTAGTTATCTCCGTTGGAAAGCGCGTTTAACCGTTTGTTTAGTCTCTTGGCATTCGATAAAAATTTTCGGGTGTTGTAGTAGTTCGAAATGGTGTACACTATTACGACGTTATTGGTTGTAAGGATTAGATATATGTACGAAAATATCTTGGTGTTGATCGTTCCTTGTTAGGTGTTCTATGTGTGTCCCTCATTTTTACGATGTAATTGGGTGTGTTACAGATGTTTATCGGGAGTACTGATTTGTAAGAAGGGGGGACACGATGACTATGCTCGAGTTATTGTTAAACATACAAGGTATATGGTCTAGCGACTCATAGAAAACGTTTCAGTAATACTGTCTGGTGGGGCAAGCATTGCAAAAAGATGCATGATCAATCGCTTAGAGGTTTTTGAGGGACCAGTTAACGACTCTGAGATACTGCGATTGAAGCCACTTGCTAGTTAGTTTAGAACTTTAGCAGAAAAGAGCTGCTGCGGCAGGATAGCCGTGCTCACTAAGGCGCCCAGCTGCGGTGCACGAGACCGTTTGCCGTTGGGGGTTCGAGTCTGCCCTTGGGCATGGGTGTTTCTATGTTGTCCTTAATGGGCTGGAGATGGTTGTTTTTACATAGAGTATTGTATGTTAGTTGGGATAGAATATAAGTAAAAAGTGTTTGAAATATGCGCTACAGTGTCTGTTTCCAGTTATGATGATGTTGTGTTGCGATTAGGATGATGTTCTTAAAACATTGCTCTGTCTACGTTACGAAGTATTGCCTGTTAGTGGTGTTTAATTTACGAGTGGTGTGCGATGGTAAATTATTGCTGATCTTTTAACTAATAGATGCATAGTAAATTCGACAGGTTCGTCATGGAGACAATGCTAAGTTACCATTTCCCCTACCTGGCGGCTGCGTTGTGAGAGCACTCGGAATACTGGAGAAACTCAGCAAGGAGACACTGGAGAACATCTCTAGGAAATCATTTGGCTGTACCCGGGGCCAACGGGAAATACAGGCCTGAGCGCGCACCTCATGCCACGTAAGCAAGGTACTTCCGAGCAGGAGCGATCGCTACGTCAGTGGCTTCCCGCTATGACGCAGTGGGCAGTGCCCCAGCGGCCGGACAATCGGCTAGCGATCGCGCCGGCTCGGAACTACTTTGCTTACGTAGCATGAGGTGCGCGCTCAGGCCTTTATAAAGTGGGGCGAGCGGATGTTAAACTAGGAGCTCTCATCTTCATCTTCGTGTACGTGACATTCATCTCCTGGATTTCGGCATCCCACACGATTTCGCTGGGATTTTTTTTTACACATTGGGTATGTGCAAGTACTTAGTATCCATCCATGAGTTTCATTTGGAAGGAGGCTGTATAGGGCAGCTGGAATCGATTGACGTCAAATTGCCGACGAATACATTTATTTGTCAAATCACGAGTTCTGTTGTCAATAAAATTACCGGTAGTCTCCTTATCTATTTTATAACATACGTTTGCAGGATACTTTTATCTCTTCGTTTGGCATTGAACCGGCGACATTCAGCACCACAACCGCGGCACTGGTGACGCTATCCCATGCGCCATGCCGGCAGTTGATTAATATGGGTCTCGCAGCATTGCTCCCTCTCCTGAAAAAACAGCGACCCACTGTTACTTGCTGTCTCTATTAGAGATTTATGAGACGTGGTCATACCGATGCACTTGAAATAAACTTTAGAACTTTAGAGTCTTGACCACTAATTTAAATTTATTGAGGCCTTATGCCTTTCGACGTTCCGTCATTATCAAAGGCTACAGCAAGACAATGGAATTAATATTCATCAAACATTTCGATAAAACATAAATGAGAACACAATCATCACACTCACCATATCTTTTAAAACTTATTAAAAAGTGAAACTAAACATTCCTTTTTTTAAAAAATGACTGTCAAAAACATATGTCAAAGAAAATAAATTTAAAATTTAAAATTCCCCCAGAACATCCCTGTAGGATGGTCAATTGCATACTAAATTCAGCGATGCGGTCAGTTATTAAGTGGAGAATCCGCCAGATGGCGATGTTGTCATTCTACTTCTCTCTCACTCACATATGCGCACTCACACCCTCTGGGATTTTTTTTTTTAATATAAATACACCTGACTGTTAATGGAAAAATGAACTTTAAGTAATACAGTATACTACGAGCTACGATGGGACTGTATGGAATAACAGAATGTTCCTGGAAGGACGTAATTAGCTAAGAGCAGGGAAACTGTACGGCTAGAAAACTCTTAGTGAACGCTGTACTGTAGTGAAATGCAAAGTGTCGCCATCAGTGGCGGCTACTCCTTGAGGACTCTGGGGCGGCGCCCTCCCAAAAATATCCAACTCGGAATACGTACCAATCATTAATCACAAATCAACTCGAATAATTTTCGTGTTGCAGAGCCTGTGTAAGTGAATGATCAATGTTTTCAGACTAGGTAGTCTGCCAGCCAGGGTCAGCGAATGTTTTCAGAATGGGCTGACTGTCGGACTCTAAGCGATCCGTGCACACCGTGAAAAGACTGGCAATGGGCGCTTGGAGTGAGTGGGGGTACCGGGGGTTGAGTGGGGGAGTCCTTGAACAAGAAGCCATTTTCGCCTATCTGTTCTTCAGGATCGTAGTAAGGCTTCACGCGGAGGATGTGAACAATGTCTCTTCGTTTTTGTCGTTTCGACAGCAGCTCATAATCCTCAACTTCGTATGTGACGTCTGACAGGCGGCGTATGGCACGATACGGACCAAAGTTTTGCCTCAGTAACTTTTCTGTTAGTCCAACATTCCGCAAAGGGGTAAAAATCCATACCAGATATGATGGGCTGTACATAACAGATCGGTGCTTGTCGTTATACCGCTGACGGACCTTCTCCTGGGCGTCCAGTGTCCGTATGCGAGCCAGCTGTCTTGCTTCTTCGACCCTGGTGATGGGCTGTTTATCAGACATCCTGAGTGTCGTCCGGTTGGAACGGGAACAGCGTAGCCATTGTCGTCTCAGCTTCACGGCCATGGAGCAGTAAAAATTGCGTGAAGCATGTGGTGTCTTGTCTTGCGGTATTGTAAGCAAATGTCACGACTGTCAGAATTGTATCCCAATCCTTCTGCTCAACATTGACGTACATCGACAGGATATCGGCTAACGTCTTGTTAAAACGTTCTGTAAGACCATTTGTCTGAGGATGGTATGCAGTTGTCATTCTGTGGACCATGTCGCACCGTGACATTACCTCTGATACTAGTTTTGACTGGAATACATTTCCACGATCAGATATCATCACACATGGTGCTCTATGCTTCAAAATAATGTCTTGTACTAGGAATTTTGCGACCTCTGGAGCTTCTGCAGACGGCACAGGTTTGGTGACAGTGTAGTGTGTAAGGTTGTCAGTGCATATTACTATCCATTGGTTACCGGTTGTCGATTTTGGGAACCTCCTTAAAACATCGATCCCAACTCGGTGGAATGGAGTTGCTGCAGGTGGAATCGGTACGAGGTGCCCTGGAGGTACCTATGACTCATACTTCCATCGCTGGCACTCTTTATAGTGACTAACATAGTGCTTGACAGATCGGTAGAGACCTTTCCAGTAATACCTGCGTTTGATTCTGTCTAGAGTCTTCACGAATCCCAGATGACCAGGTATTGGAGCATCATGGAAATACTTGAGAATAGCTGGCTGGAGATGAGCTGGAACGACCAGTAGCAATTTGGGCCCCAGTGGATCATAGTTGCTCTTATACTGTCCCGTTTATAAAATGGATCTCTCCATTGGTCGGTTTTCCTATCTCCAAGGCCTCTATGGTTTTTAATAGTGCTGGATCTTCTCTCTGTTCAGCTGTGAACATTACCTAATTCAGTGAGGGCTGAAATTTCATTCCTGTTGTGTTCCACTAATGGATTCCTCAAAAGGCAGTCGGCAACCTTGAGTTTGCGCCTGTTCTTGAATACCACTGTGACATTGTATTCTTGGAGTCTTAGTGCCCACTTTGCTAGTCGACCTGATGGATCCTTCAAGGTAGTCAGCCAACACAAGGAATGGTCATCTGTCACAATGGTGAATGGTTTGCCGAATAAATATGGCCAGAACTTGTTGATAGCCCAGCTAACTGCGAGACATTCTTTCTCAGTTGTAGAGTAGTTTATCTCGGACTTTGAGAGTACTCTTCATGCATAGGCTATCACCTTTTCAGTACCTTCCTGAACTTGTACAAGCACTGCACCAATCCCATAACCACTGGCGTCTGTGTGAAGTTCAGTTTCCGCATTCTCGTCATACAAGGCTAGAATTGGTGTGGTCTTTAGAGCCTACTTAAGTGTCTGGAAAGCTCTTTCTTTTGTCTCATCCCAGTATAACGTCTCCCTGCAGAAGTTCTTGCAATGGACATGCCTTGTTACAAAATCCTTTTATAAAACGTCGGTAGTATGAGCACAGCCCATAAAACTTCTCACATCACAAATGTGCTGAAAAGTTGGAAGTTCTGTGACTGCCCTTACTTTATCTGGATCAGGACGGACACCATCTCCGTTGACCGGGTGCCCCAGGATTTTTCATCTCTTTTGCGACGAAGAGGCACTTCTTTGGATTGAGGTGGAGTCCTGCAGTCTGAACATACTTCAACACACTTGGCAGGAGACTCAGATGTTCTTAAAATGGTTTCGAGAAAACGACATTGTCATCTAAATAGCAAAGACACATTGTCCACTTAAGTTGTTGAAGCAAGTTTTCCATCACGCATTAGAATTTGGCCGGAGCATTACATAATACAAATGGCATTACTTTGAATTCATAGAGGGTGTCAGGTGTAATAAAACCTGTCTTCTCCCTGTCAGCATGTCTGCATGTCCATAGTTGAGAAGTATGTAACTCCTTTCAAGCAGTCTAAGGTGTCATTGCGCAGCAATGCGTTGACACATTTCTTTGTGACTTTGTTCAGCCGCCGATAGTCCACACAGAATCGCCACGTGCCAAACTTCTTCTTTACAAGGACCACCAGAGACGACCAAAGATTCTCTGAAGGTTGAATATCTTCTCCACTTCCTCCCGAATTATCCGTCTTTCAGCTGGCGACACTCTACACGAACGCTGGCTAATTGGCGGATGTTCCCTAGTATTGATACGGTGCTTTATCGTGGGTCGTTTCGTCTGACTTTTCCCCTGCTGAGGTGTGAATGCACCCGAAAATTGGCGTAGTATACCTAACACCCGCTGGCGTTGTTCCTTGGTCAGTCTGGGCCTTATTGGCAGTTCCACGGTTATTTCCTCCAGCATGTTATCTCTACTAACAGCAGAGCATGGGTCTTCATTAATGACGTTGAGCTCACCGTCCTGGACTGGTTCAGCTGTCTCAATACACATTCCTTTGGGGATAAGTTGTGACTGCTCCTGACAATTACTGATACAAATCTCTCCTCCACCTCCAGTAATGCTTATGATAGCCACCAGTATGTATTTTTTTTTTTTTTTTTTTCGTGAGCCTTATAAACGTTTTACTATCAACAAGCACTTCACAGTTTAACCAGTCATCTGTGTTTGTGACTGAACTCTTCTTATGTCAACGGCGGGATCGTCACACTGTAAACGGCAAATAACTTCCCAGAAAATTCTTTTTTACGTGTACCCATTGGAACAACTTCCTCAATTTGCAGCTCAGATCTTCCACAATCAATGATAGCTTCGGATGCTCAAAGGAAGTCCCATCCGAGGATGGCATTATTATGGCATTTTGTTAAAACATCAAATTCAAATGGCTGGGTCCTGTTGTTAATGGTGATTAGTGCGACACACGTTCCTGCTGGCTAGACGTACTTTCCATTTGCGACCTTCAGCACAGTTGCCCCTGTAACACAGAACATTGTCTTCTTAAGTGTGCGGCTGTAATTATCCGACAATACAGAGAAAGAAGCTCCTGAATCAACTAGTGCCCAAACAGGTTGGTCGTCGATTATGACGTCAATGAGATTTCCCAACATCTTAGCGACTGTCGTCCATGGTGATTTTCATCTGCAGCGGCCTCTCCTCCGTAGATGGTCGCCTCGTTTAGTTTTTCTGGATGGATAGGGGAATGGCTGGTACCTCTGTACAGTGACGGTGAACAGCAGCGGCGCGTCGGCGAGCGACCTCGTCCAGGGTACAGCGTTGGGCTTCTTCCCATAGGTAGACTGAACTCATCAGCAGGTGACTGCCTGGGATAGAACTGCTCTGATGGCTGACGTCTTGCGGGAAAAAAATCGTCGAATACTCACCTTGTCTCTCTGCAGTAGCGTACGACATGTCCAGTACGCCCACAGTGGAAACACAGTGGTGTGTTATCTTCTGTCCTCCAGACATCTGTTCTTCCGCGGGGCGTCATAGATGCTGGGGGAATCGGTGTGGCCGCGTCGGTCGGTTCATAGGCTGACGTTTGGCGGCTGCAGCGTAAGTCATAGCAGGGCGACGCCATTCTTCATGTCGGGCGTGACTGGTGGGACAGACAAAGGCTAATGTCTGAAATACCTCTTCCTCAGCGGCGACGGCTCCCTTGTGACTTTCAGGACTTACATCCATAGCAATAATCTGATGCTCGCTTAATCTAATAGTTCCAGCTACAATAACTTGTTGTAATTCTTCTCTTACAATTTGTTATATGAGAGAAGCGAAATCATGCTGGTCTTCCACAACGGCCATAGGGACTACATCTGGGAGTTTGTCGTACTTCTTTCGTCCAACCCTCCTTTGTTGCATCTCTTCAATATGCACCACTTGATCAACTTTTCCATCGTAGCGACGTCGTTTATCAGAAGAGCTTGGTACATGTCTTTTGCAATACCCTTCATCAGGCATGTGGTTTTGTCGGTCTTAGTCATATTCGGATTTACTACGTTACACAGGACCAAAACATTCTGTATGTATGACTGTGTCGGCTCACCATGTCGTTGGGCGTGGTTCTTCAGTTGTTTTTCTGCCGAGAGGATTTATCGCTGGCGGTCACCAAACGTTTTCTTAAGTTCCGTCTGGAACGTTTCCCAGTCATTTAGTTTCTCTTCATTGTTTTCAAACCATTTCCGGGCTGTTCCGTCGAGGTAGAAATAAACGTTGGCCAAGCACATTGTATGATCCCACCTGTTATACTTAGCGACTCGGTTGAATCCTTTTAGCCATTTGTTGGGGTCCTGTCCAGTGTCTCCAGAGAACACTGAAGGGTGTCTGATGTGCAGCTGGCTTACAGCTGGTTTCGTGTCCATGGGTCTTCTGAGGATACAGGCTTTCAGAAGGATGTACTCGGTATATCTCTTGTATTCCGGTTCTAGTCCGTGTAAGCAACGGCTTTTATGTTGCCTAATCGGAGCCACAGTGATGTAGCTGTTGCACAGAATACCTGGCGGCTCCACCAAACACTGTCACGTTGAAATGGAAGCAGGCATAACTTCGAAGGCAGGGTTGTCAACAGAGCACAGCACTTATACTGAAAGCAGGTTTATTGCGAAATGAAACATACACGCAGCACTGATTGCCTCTCGGGCAGAGTGCTCTGCTATTTATACACAGACAGAATATACTAGAAATTATAAGAATATTCAACATAAGGAACAAGTAGAAATTACAAGTGAACATAACAAACATGCAGAACATACTGGAAATGTTAATTACTAAGAAATAAATTTTTGCCGGTGGACTGGATTGAACCAGCGACCTACAATAACACAACCACACAACCGGTGATGCTATCCCTTGCGCCACGCCGTCAATTGGTTAACGTGGGGTCTCGCGGCAATATTATGATTGATGTCCGTTTTTCTGCGCTATGTGCTGTCGTTTGTGAGGCCTAAGACGCACTACTTTCGTCTTTAAATGTTTTTGTGTAAAGAGGATGATAGTACAGATGGCCTTGTTGATAAATGTTTTGGCCTCTAGACGGTCTATTAAATTTCGTTGTGTCTACTATTATTATTAGGATAGATCATCTATCATCGCCTGTACTTTGATGTAGGACTTCGAAATCTGCAAGGTTTGTTGGCTATAAATTTTCTGGCGTTGTGGTGTGTAGGTTAGCATTCTAGGTATCTTCGTTTGTGGTAGACTACGAGTTGTAATTTAAAAAAAAATCCGAGTTCGGTTTAGTGAAATGAAAAAAGAAATCACAAGTAAGGAACTTGGAGTAGGAATTTTTGGGTAAAGGGCTGGTCGATCTTGTTCAACAGAACTGAAAATCTGTGTTGCATTGGGCAGGTACAGTACTACCTCAGTTCTGTGGTTGCCGTATTGGCGAGTGTCATTTCGAATAAGGGTGTTGTTAGGTTAGTGCTTTCGAGAAAAGAAATGTTTTAGTTTAGATGGTCTGGAAATCGAAAATTATTTCACGCATTTTTTATTGTGACTCTCCATTGTACAATAGGGTTTAAATTTCTTCTGGGGCGCTCAGTTATCGGTATTTAATGATAATAATAATAATAATTTTATTGTCATTCAGCCATAACAGCAATAGACAAAGTCATACATATATAACATACAATTGAAATTCAAGAGAAACAGTTTTGCTTATAGGAGACAAAGACATATATATATTACAGTTTTGCTAATAGGAGACAAAGTCACTCATAAATTAAGTACAATTGATAATTCAACAGAAACAGTTTTGCTAATAGTATTACAGTGTCATATTACAGTTGAAATATTCATTTACTTCATAGAATGGATGGGCAACTAGCCAGTCATACAGTGTTTGTTTGTATGCCTGTTCAGGTAACTCTTGTACAGATTGTGGAAGTTTGTTAAATAATTTGTGTCCCATGAGTTCATAACTATTAATAGTTTTCGACAGTCTGTGGTATGGGATACAAATACATCTGGTCCGTCTGGTGTTGTAACCATGGACGTTTTCTCTACTTTTGTCTCTGGTAACTTCTTTTTTGTGTAAAGTAAAACATAGTATATGTAGAGGTTTATTACAATCATCATTTTTAGTTCACGGAACAGAGGTTTACAGTGTGCCTTATATGTAGCACCAGAAATTACCCTCATAGCTTTCTTCTGCAGTATGAGGATGTCATGCACAGAACTTGTGTTTCCGCATAAAATGATGCCATATGTTAGTATGCTTTGGAAGAAAGAAAAATAGGATGTTCTAACATACTTTTCAGGTACACAGTTCATAAGTTGCCTTAACAAATAGATCAATCTTGATAACTTAACACTTATATATTCTATATGTTGAGCCCAAGACAATTTATTATCCAAATATACACCCAAAAACTTAACGTAGGTTGGATCATATCAGGGAAGCTTGTCTTTTAAACTAACAACCATTTGTTGTGTTTTGTCATTATTAAGTAGGAAGCCATTTGCCTTAAACCAATATGATGCTTGTTCCATTGTCTGTGCAACACAGGTTTTGAGGTTACTGAACTCATTGCTGCAGTGGAGAAAAGTTGTATCGTCTGCATATAAAACGGTAGGAGACTTGATAAATGATGGCAGATCATTGATCATAATTAGGGACAGAAATGGGCCTAATACAGATCCTTGTGGAACACCTATCTTTACATGTTGCATATTGGGCATTTCTTTTCCTACACAAACTACCTGCTTTCGGTTCTGTAGGTATGATTCTAATAATTTACGACTGCTACCTCTAATGCCATATAATTCCATTTTTTCTAAGAGTGCTTTATGCTCTACACAGTCGAATGCTTTACTTAAGTCACAAAAGGTGACCTGAGCGAAGCCCTTATTCTCAAGAACTTGATGAAGGTATTTGCCTACTGAGTCTATAGCGTCAAGAGTTGACAGGTTTTTTCTAAAACCATACTGTGACTTGCTAATTATTTCTGCATTTTCAAAATAAGCACATAATTGTTGATAGATTACACATTCAAATACTTTAGAAAGAGCTGGGACTATGGAAATTGGCCTAGAAGGGGAGTCAACACCTCCTTTTTTGTATATCTGAACTACTCTGGATACTTCCAGCTCATCTGGAAAATATCCTTCAGTTATACACTTGTTTACACAGTATGTTAAAGGGTACACAATACTATCTATTACTTTCCTTAAAATAGTGCAAGAAATGTCATATATATCTACACTGTCAGATGATTTAAGCTGTTTTACTATTCTTAGGACATGACTAGGAGACACCTCAGAAAAGGAAAACATACTTATATTTGCTGGTGGTTTAGAGATATTTTCTGAAAGGAACTATGATGAGGTTATATTAGGTTTGATGATTGCATTTCCTACTTCTTGTACAGATTTAATAAAAAAAATCATTGAATTTCTGGGGACTTACATTAATTATCTTGTTTCTTTCATGTTTAGCTACACTGTTAATTAGTTTCCATGCAGCTTTACACTTATTGGTGGAATTCTGAATGGTACTGAAATTGTGTGCTTTCTCGGCTTCTGCAATTGCTTTTTTATATTCATTTCAAGTTTTAACATAGGCTGATCTGGCATGGTCAGTCTTCAGATTTTTATATGTATTGTGCAGGAGCATAACTTGGTTTTTAAGATTTGTTAATTGTATGGTGTACCATGGATTTTGCTTATTTTTACCCTTACTGCTATGGCCTTTGTTAGTTATTTTACATTTCTTTGTGGGAATACAGTCATTAAATTGTGTTATAAATTGAATTGAATTGAATTTTATTTGATCCTGTAGCATTACATTGTGTACAATACATGTACGTGTAATATAGGATACGTCAACAGCATTATATATTCATTTTCACTTATCTCCTAATGTGCAACAGCAAACCATATACATACTTAATTTAATACAAATTATGTCATGTGTAAGACATTTATATAACAATCAAATTTCACTTTTTACAAATTCACTAGAATGTATTAACATTTTGTACAAAATTAATAAAGCAAGTATTCTTCAATGCTGTAAAATTCTGTTTCCATTAGATAGTCTTCCAGTTTCCTTGAGAAATTATTGCCATGTATATTATCACGAAGATTTTTAGGCAGGTTTCTTAAGAACTTGATGCCCGAGTACCGAGGTCCTTTTTCAAGGATTGTCAGTCAGTGGGGTATGTTTCTTATTTCCTTCTTACCGCGTGTGTTGTGGGTATGCACACTAGCATTTGTATCATACAGTGAAATCTCTTTTGTGATGTACATTATTGTTTTATAGATGTATAAAGATGTGAAAGTTAAGATGCCTAGAATTTTGAAGCAGTTTCTACAGATCTCCGAGTTTTTTCTTCTTAATATGATCCTGATTGCTTTCTTTTGTAAAGTGAACAATTTTTTCGTTTCTTGGATGTTTGAGTTTCCCCACACTGTCACTCAATACTGCAGGTATGGTTCAAAGAGCCCATGATATACTGTGCACAATAGCTGTTTGTCTGCATATTGTGACAGTTGCTTCATGATGAATATAACAGAGCTTAGTTTTTTGCAGATATAGTTGATATGCTCTTTCCATTTCAGCACATTGTCTACAATAACACCTAAAAACTTTGTGGATTCTACTTCTTCCAGACACATATCATTGACCTTTAAATTCATTTGCACTGACTTCTCTTTGTTTCTGAGCACTGTGAACATAGTCTTTTTTAGGTTTATAACTAGCTCATTTTCTGTAAGCCACTGAGCTGTCGTGTTTGCTGAAATAAATGCACTTCTCTCAAGTTGTTGCATATTTTGTCCATGGTTCAATACTGTCATGTCATCAGCGTACAATATTTTTTTCTCTTTCTCTTCACCAACTATGTTATTCACATAGAGATTAAACAGCAGGGGCCCAATTACGGAACCCTGTGGTACTCCATATTTGATGGTTTTAGTTTCTGATCTAAATGAGTTCTCTATTGAAACATATTGTTTCCTGTTGCACAGGTACGATTCAATCCATTCACCTGATAGCCCACGAATGCCATAATTTTCCAGTTTTTTTTTATCAGTATGTCATGTTCAATAGTGTCGAATGCTTTGGAGAGGTCCAGAAACATCACAGCTACAACTCTCTTTTCATCTAAACACTGTATAACATATTCTGTCAGACTAGCAATGGCAGATTCTGTAGATTTACCCATTCTGAAACCATGCTGTGATGGTACAAGAATATTGTGTTTCTCCAGATAGTCAACTAATCTATTATACATGAGCATTTCCAAGATTTTTGAGAATCCTGATATCAGCGAGACTGGTCTATAGTTGTTGTACACTGGCACTACCTTACTTGCCTTCAATTTCTTTGCAAAAATTCCATCTCTGAAAGAGCTGTTTGCTATATCTACTAACGGTGTGAGTATGTGCTCACTTACTAATTGTATCACATGATTTGATATTTCATCATCACCAGCTAATTTCTTGGCCTTCAGTTTCTGTATAGTTTTCCTTAGCTCATATTCTGTAACAGGCCTCAAGAACATAGTGCTGTATGAATATTTTGTTAACTTTGTACCCTTTTTCTTTGGACTCTTTCTTTCCAGTTTTAAGATCTCAACTACATTTATAAAATTGTCATTGAGAATGTTTGCTATTTTGATACCATCTGTAATAATTCTATTGTCAATTTTCATTGACCTGATCCCCGTTTCTCTGTTTGGTCCAGCATTTTCCTTTCTTTCGGCGTTTAATACATTCCAGGCTGCCTTTATCTTGTTTTTCGAGTTTAATATGGTGGTGTTAATTGAGTTTGCTTTTGCCTTCCTTATTGTCTTCCTGTAAGTTTTTTGTAATGTTTTATAGCCTTCAACATCTCCCATTCCTGTAGCTTCCTACGTTGTTCTAATATTTCTCTGGTTATCCACTGTTGTTGTTGCTGTACCTTGATTTGTCTCTTAACTTTTGGGAATGCTACCTCAAAGTGAAATTTAATTGTTGAATAAAAGCATCATACTTTTCATTTACCGTTTGTGCCTGCAAAGTTTCAGTCCAGGTTTCTCTGCTTAAAATTGTTCTAAAGGTGTTTATATTTTGTTCACTCATGACCCTGATTTATTTGATTTTGGCTATTGTTTCACATGCCCTGCCATGTTGTCTAAAAAGGTAGAACATTTGTCTGTCATGATCAGTTATTGCTGTTTGAATAACATGTGATTCATAATCCGATCTACTGATATTGGTAATGATGTTGTCAATAACTGACTGACTATGAGATGTCACTCTTGTTGGTGTAGATATTGTTGCCTCCATGTGATACTGCAGTAGCAGTTCTTCAAAAACTTGCCTAATTTTTTATCCTTTTCCCATGTCAATATTGATATGTCCACATATAATAATGTTTCTCTTCATATTCATTCGTAGTAAATTAGCAAATTTTTTCAGGAAGATGCTAATATCGGCACTTGGAGATCTGTACACACAGAACATACTTAAGCCATCTATCATTACACCAGTAATTTCAAAGTCTTTTTTTTTTACTGTTGGGAGTTTCACACCTTTATTGTTTGCAGTTTCTAGCTTTCCTGTTTTGATATATATAGATACACCTCCACTTTTCTGTTTTGATCTGCAGAAATAGCTGGCTAAGGTATAGTCACTTATTTTCAGATTATCTATCTGATTTTCAGTTAGTCCATGTTCTCTAATACATAATATGTCTGGTTGTAATTCACTTAAAAGTATTTCCACTTCTAATTTGTTGTTGTTGTTGGTTTTTTGAAGGGACTAAACAACGACGGTTATCAGTCCCTTTTTCCAGTCATGCCAATGGATTGTATATTCTGATGTAGCACTTTAATGTAATTTTCGTATTGCTGGCTTAAATGTTGAGGCTTTTGTTTTGGGATCCTTTTCTGTATTTCCTCCACTTTTGAACGATATTTACAATTTGCTTTTTCAGCGAGAATATCCGATTTATCACCCCCAGCAGTCCATCTTAGTTTCCTTCATTTCTGATGATTTTACAGACATATGTAAACATTCTACTGAGTGACACAGATCCCAGTCTATTTAAATGCAAGTCATCCTTTCCTAGACAGTTTTCACATAGAAATTTGTTTGGGTCTATGAAAATTTCCCCTAGGCTATCGCATTGTTCTTTGATGGCGTAGTTTATTTGCGAGATATATTTGTCACTCACTGACCTCCTTTTTATTATTCCGCTAATTACGAGCTTGGATCTTGCATATACACTTCTTGCCGAGCGAATCACATTTCTGGTATCATTAATAATTTGTTCTTCGCTGCTGCTTCTTAACGAGTTTGTTCCAACATGAACAAAAACGACTCTGTAATTACGCTTGGGTTCACAGTCTGGTTCTGCAAATTTTTCAAATATTAGCTTTGGTGGCAAATCATTACATAAACTATAATGTGTCACACTGTATTGACCAAACCAATCTCTGTTTGTAAGGGACTGACAAAATCTGACAATTTTGTCATCTGTGACAGGTCTGGTGATCACCACCTTTGGGACATACTCTTATCAGCGCAAAATCTACTGACATAATTTAAAGATACAGGATCATGATCAGAGAATGGGAATACTGTTACTTTACATGATGATTCTGTAGTTTCAAAATTTACAAATATATTATCAGGGCAAGCTTCATCTCTTGTGGGTCTACTGCTGATAAAGTGTAAATTGTACTGTCTTAAAATATTTTCGAGCTCAGTGACACTATGTTTGGTTGTTGTTACATGAAAATCTGCATTCAGGTCACCTCCTATTACTACATCATAATGTGACCACTTTTTCTCACTAAATATCTCTAGCAGCATGTCCAGTTTTTCTAGATATACACTAGTGATACCCTTAGGTGACCGGTACAAGGATATTACTATTAACCTAAAATTGTCAATAACTATTCCAGTAACCTCAAAATTCTTTTCGTCACATAAATAATCTAGATCCAACTTCAAACAACTGAGTGACAGGTTAATGTAGATTGCCACACCATCTCTAATATACAATTTTATACTGTAATTATTTGCTAGATTATAGTTATCAAATTTAACTACAGAAAGTTCACTATCTCCAGCCCAGTGTTCACTCAGACAAAAAATATCAATGTTATTATTCAACCCAAAAGTGTTTACAATGAATTCTTTATCTTTTAGCCCTTGAATATTCAAATAGCAAATTTTAAGATCAAAATGGTCTTTTACTTTAGAATGAACATTTGGACTAGAGATCCTGGTAACATTTACACTGCATATTTCATGGGCCTCTTCACCTTGCTGCGTTCCACTAAAAAATCATTTAGTCGGAGAGGAGGCACTGTTTTTCGCTTACCCATAACACTTATTTCTTCCTCTGCTGGAGTTTTCTTCCTTCCTTTTGGTGACAGTGCAGCTACTGTTGCCTCAGCTGTTTCATCTTCTAGTGCTGGTTGTGATGACTCCACTGGTGACAGTGATGCTTCAAGTGGGGTAGGCAGGGATGTATATTCACCATGTGCTGTTGGTGCATTCTTTTCTGTTGCCATTGGCAGCGAGCCTATTGCAGGAAGTGCAATTTTTTTTTGTCAGTGTTAACACTTGCTGTTTTAATTGCTTGCAAAATTTCTTTGGCCAACACTATCTTGCCTAGCTTGATTCTGTGGAGCCCATGTCTCGTAAAATGTTCTCTGATAGAACTGCTTGCCTCAAGTTGCGTGTAGAAAACTGTTACAAATCTTTCGTAGTTTTCTGTTTGTTGCGACAATTTCCCTATTTACATATGAGTTTTCTAATAAGTCGTGTCTGTGGGGAATGCTTACGAAAAATACATTCGCTTGTGGCATTTTTATTAGTGATTCTCTCAATGCTCTTATAGCCAGGCTACTCTCGTTTTTATATTCATCGTTGCCTCCACCAATTATGACACAGTTCACGCCAGTTTACTGTTTTTACTGTACAGTTTTTACTGTAGTTTCACAGTTTTTCAATACTTCCTGCAAAGGAGCTCCAGGCTTTGAAATTCCTGTGACGTAATATTCTGACTGTATGTCGTGCATTATTTTTGCCAGACCCTTACCATGACTCGTTGACAGGATGTATATTTCTTCTTTTACCTTTATTGTTCGACTTTCTGTCTTGTGTTCCTTATTGTCACACGCTACATTAACACGATTTTTGTGTTGAACAGTACTAGGCAATTGCAAGTTTACACTTTCACTTTTTTTATCTGCAGATCTACCTGAGCGGTTTCCCACATCACTTAAATTTTCTTTTTGCAGTTTTTGACTGTCTGCAGTTACTACATCGTATCTGTTCATTAGTGGAACACGAAAATCGTTCGTATTTAATACAGGGCGGCTGAACTTTTTAGGCCTAATAAACACACTTTCTCGTTCGTTGCTTTGTGTCTCTGTGGAAATATCCACACACTGAATCAGACTTGTTAGCATTTCAGCATATTGTCCGGCTTTAGTTAAGTCCTTCTGCAGTTCTTCCTTAACACTTATTTCGAGTCCAGAATTACACATTTCTAAAGCAGCTTCAAGACCTTTACATTCACTTCCGCAATCACACGATCTTTTACCGATTTTCGCTTCCATTAAGCAATACATATGATACCATTTATGAATCACTACACATATTCTGACACCTTATACCCCTTTTTTATTACACAGTAGACAATTTACTGATGGTAATTTGCTGATATGTATGGAGCGTTTTACCAGCATATGCATATGCGCCGCCATCTTGTTATTTGACGTGTTGTAAAGAATCGTAGCATTGTAACAAAACAGAGATTCTTTAGATGGGTATACAAAGTGGGTAGAATTAAAGTACTCAAATACTTGGCATTGTCAGAAGGCATATAAAACCATAAAAGGGGTGGGTTACAGGAAGACCGAAAACTTACCTGTTGAAGTAGTGGATGGAGACAGCGATACATAGATCTAAGGAACTGTTGGTATGTATTGAAAAGAATTATGTGTATTGTAATAGGTACGAGAGGGAGTATTAAATTTTGGAACTTGTTAATTTTAAGAGCAGTCACAAAGTGCGACTGGTATGATTTATACAAGAGAGAGGGTAGTGGCTGGTCTGTGTTTCTGACTGAGTCCAGTCAGGAAGTCTGATAATGTAGAGACTTGCAGATTTAAATTTAGAAGCATTCCTGGGTGTGTTTACTTAGGCTCACTATAGCTGGTAACGGTTGTGAAGTCACGTGTTTCCGGCAGTGGTGGCCCATCGTGCACATTTATTAAACACGTCTGTTGACTGTTGTGTAAGTAATCTAAACGAATAGCGCGGAGAGAGAATGTTTAAAACGTTATGATATATTGTTTAAACATTTAGCATATGTTTGTTTTATGTAGCCTGCCGAGAGAACATTGTATGTTTGTGATCGCATTGGTAATCGAGATACGTTACTGTTAGGTGTTTAAACGAGGATCTCCGTTCTGATTCCGAGGGAATGTGCTTAAGGCAGTTGTGTTACACGTCTAGAGTGTTTGACACTCAGGTTTGGGGCGGTCTTTACCGTTATACTAATATGCACATTTTTTTTTTTCATCTAATCATCTATACGGTTATTCTGCCCAGGCTAACAGATGGAACATTTTTTTCTTAGAATAGTGCTAAATGTTTGCACAACTTCCACCTGTAACACTGCACTGAATTTCTTAATGCTGTGTCTGTATTGCGAGTTTTACTTAAGGTTCGATGTATTAAACTGTATTATCGATGTAATGTTCTAATTAAAACATAGACGCCATAATTAATAATTGGGAGTGACGTTCGATGGCCTGGCGGCTGGCATGGTCAATTTGTTTACGAAACTCTCGTGTTATTCCAGGTAATTGTACTGTCCGAATTATGTAATAATTGGCTCCTGTAAAATTATTTTCAGGGGTGCGGGGGCAGCAATCTTTATGGCTGACAGTGGGGTGGAGGTGGAAGTCGGTAGTGGGGACTGGCGGAGTAGGTTATGTTACTGTTAAATTATATGCAAATTTCATACAGAATGTTCTAATTGTTAATGCATAAATTAAATTTATATGCAAATTAGGAATAAAAATTAACTGAGGATGATGGTGGATGGCCTCTGGGGCAGGTGTTTCGGAAACTCTCAGGTGCATGTTCAACTTTATTATTCCAGGTTTTTGTAATGTCCGAAGTGCGGAATAGTTTGCTCTTTCTTTTCCAGTGTTGGTGTACGCCGATAAGTCGTAACTTTTAGAATTTTTTTTTATTAAGGGTGCAGGTTTGAGTCCCAGACCGGGTCGCGAGGGGCAGCAATGCTTAGGACTGTCAGTGGGGGCAGCATCGGGGATGAGGGTGGGGGTTGTAAAAATTAGTTGGAGGTGGACCTCACACAAGTTCACAGCCATCGGAGGCGGTGGCAGCCAGTGGCGGTTAAGTTGCTCATAATTAATATGATATACAAATTTAATAAAATTAATCTGAGGCTGTTGGTGGTAGCCACGACAGATGTGTGAGGTGTGGCGTGTGGCCAGCTACTTGCATTTCCCGTTGGGTGGTCACCATAAACGCAGTGCAACAATTCATTTGTGTATGCACTCTATCACAAGTACATCATCGTCAGGGGCGGTCAGAGGTGGCATCAGTCTGAAGTGGGTGTACAGGTCTGGACATGTCAGGGGCAGTGCCTGGTTGCCGGGGCCGGAGGCGGATGTCGGTCGGTATGCGCAGAGGGGCGGAGGCTCAGAAGGAGGTGTGGGAGGGGTGGTGGTGGGGGTTGTTGTGCTGAAATCTAGTGGTGGAAATTAAAAGTATAAAAAATGGGTTCAAAGAAAATTCAAATTTCTCAGGACAATTACACCATTCAAGATGGCGGCCAGTGGCGTCGATGACAAACAAAAGACATCTCACTGTGACAGAACGCCCATTGCCCTACTACTAATGTTCTTCGAGATCCTTTGCTCTCTCTGAAAAAATTACAATGACATTGGCAAAACGAATTGTTTTTATTTCTACACCCTGAACTTTAATTCCTTCTCAAAATTTCTCCTTTCCTTTCCTTAATAGCTTGCTCAATGTACAGTTTGAATAACATTGGTGAAAGTCTACAACCCTGTCTTACTCCCTTCCCAACCACTGCATTCTTTTTATGCCCTTCAATTCTAATAACTTCCATCTTGTTTTTGTACTAGTTGTAAACAACCTTCTGTTCCCTATATTTTACTTCTGCTTGCTTCAGAAGTTGAAAGAGTGTATTTCATCCACATTGCCAAAAGCTTTCTCCAAATCTACAAAAGCTTGAAAGGTAGGTTTGCCTTTTCTTAATCTATCTTCTAAGATAAGCTGAAAAGTGAGTATTGCCTCCCGTGTTCCTTCATTTCTTCTGAATCCAAACTGATCTTCCCCAAGGTCAGCTTCTACACGCTTTTCCATCATTCTGTAAATAACCCCCTATTTATACATTCTTCTACAGAGTTGCATTTGCTTTCTAGCCACTCCTACTTATCTATTTTGCACCTCCTGTCAATCTCATTTCTTAGTCCTCTGTACTCCATTTTGCCTGTTTCATTTACTGCCTTTTTATAATTTCTCCTTTCATCGATTAACTATAGTATTTCTTGTGATATCCAAGGATTTTTTTATAGGTCTTGCCTTCCTATCTATTTTGTCCTCTGCTGCCTTCACTATTTCATCTCTCAGTGCTACCCATTCCTCTCCTATCATTTTATTTCCCCTATTTCCGTCAATTGTTGCCTAAAGATCCCTCTGAAATCCTCTAGAACGTCAGGATCCTTTAATTTATCCAGGTCCCATCTCCTTATTTTTCTACTTTTCTGTAGTGGTTCATTGTGTGGGTTCCTGTAGTCATGTCCTAGTTCATGAACCACGGGCAACATATGTGTGGCCAAGTAAGTGGTCCTGACACTTGGGATACCAGTTACTTTGGAATAAGGTTGGCCATTTCGGACATATTCTGAGTTGTGGCCACCTTTATGCTCAGACGGCAAACACTACCAAATCCACCGGTTTGTCCCTCAACCGTTAGGGGTAAAACCCAGTGGGGCCCTGGGCAAGTAAGGCTAGCAACCTGCTTCCCAGGTACTTCAATATAATGCTGGCAACAATCAGAACAAAATACCTCGGACATTTGGAGGTGATGGAGTCCCACCTCTAATTGACAGACCAGGGACTCCTCAGATATGACTTGGCAAACGAACTGAGATGAGATGGGGAGCTATTAATATCAATGGGGATTACAATGGAAAGAAGGTAGAACTGACGGAGGCTTCAAGTAAAATGGGGTTAGATGTCTTAGCTGTTAGTGACGTTAGAGTAAGGGGAGAGAAAGAGGACGAAGTTGGAGAATACAAGGTCTACCTGTCAGGAGTTAAAGTAGGAAGAGCACAGTGGGGTGTAGGATTTTACACCAGGAAAGCAATCGAACCCAGCATAATTGCAATAAGGTATGTAAATGAACGACTGATGTGGATAGATTTGGCCATCTCCAGCAAGAAAATTAGGATGATGGCAGTGTATTCACCCTGTAAAGGGACAGATGAATTTGATATGGACAGATTTTACAACACACTTAGTAATGTAGTTGTTAGAGTGAAGGATAAGGATAGTGTTTTAATCATTTGTGATTTCAATGCTAGGATAGGAAACAGAACAGAAGGTTATGAAAAGGTTATGGGTAAGTTTGGAGAGGATATGGAGGCCAACAGGAACGGAAAACAGCTCTTGGATTTCTGTTCCAGTATGGGCTTAGTTATCGCAAACTCCTTCTTTAAGCATAAGGACATTCACCGCAACACTTGGGAAGTAAGGGGAACCAGATCTATCATTGACTATATAATAACAGACCAGGAATTCAGGAAGACAGTCAAGGACACACGTGTTTTCAGGGGGTTCTTTGATGATACTGATCATTATTTAATCTGCAGTGAAATTGGTTTTGTGAGACCAAAAAAGCAGAAAGTCAGGTCCATGTGTAGAAGGATAAGAGTGGAGAAGCTTCAAGAGCAGGAAATTAAGCACAAATACATAACAATGATCTCGGAAAGGTACCAGTTTGTTGAATGTAATGATTTACAGTCATTGGAAGAGGAATGGTCAAGGTACAGGGACACACTACTGGAAACAGTAAGAGAATGTCTTGGGACAGTGGTGTGTAAAGGTAGGAAGAAGCAGACAGCTTGGTGGAATGACACAGTCAAGGCAGCCTGTAAAAACAAAAAGAAGGAATTTAAAAAATGTTTTCGTACTAGAAATCAGGCAAAAAGAGAAAGCTATATTGAAGAAAGAAATAAAGCCAAACGGATAATTGTTGACTCCAAGCAGAAATCATGGGAAGACTTTGGAAACAAGCTAGAAAATCTGGGTCAAACCGCGGGAAAACAATTTTGGAGCGTAATTAGCAATCTTCGAAAGGGAGGGAAGAAGGAATTAACAAGTGTTTTGGACAGGTCAGGAAAGCTGATAGTCAATCCTGTGGATGCCTTGAGCAGATGGAGGGAGTATTTTAAAGAATTGCTCAATGTAGGTGAAACCTTCAATGATGTGTCAGATTTTCAGGTAGAAAGGGATAGGAACGACGATGGAAATAGGATCTCATTTGAGGAAGTTGAGAAAATGGTCAGTACATTACAGTACAATAAAGCGGATGGGGTGGATGAAATTAAGCCGGAACTCGTCAAATACAGTGGAATATCAGGTCTCAAATGGTTACACAGGATAATTGAAAAGGCGTGGGAATCGGGACAGGTTCTGCCTGACTGGACGAAAGTGGTAATCACGCCAATTTTCAAACATGGAAACAGAAAAGATTGCAACAACTATCGAGGTATCTCTTTAATCAGCGTTGTAGGCAAAGTATTCTCAGGTATTGTTGAAAGGAGAGTGCGAGTATTAATTGAGGACAAGTTAGATGAAAATCAGTGTGGGTTTAGGCCTCTCAGAGGCTGTCAGGACCAGATCTTTAGCCTACGGCAGGTAATGGAAAAGTGCTATGAGTGGAACAGGGAATTGTATCTATGTTTCATAGATCTGGAAAAGGCTTATGACCGTGTTCCTAGGAGAAAGCTACTGTCAGTTCTACAAGATTATGGTATAGGAGGCAAACTTCTGCAAGCAATCAAAGGGCTTTACAGAGACTGTCAGTCAGCAGTTAGAGTAGATGGCAAATTTTAAAAAAAATGTTCAAATGTTTGTAAAGCTTATGGGACTTAACTACGGGGTCATCAGTCCCTAAACTTACAAACTACTTATGAACTACTTACGAACTAGGACGGCACAAATATCCATGCCCGAGGGGGGATTCGAACCCCCGACCGTAGTGGCCGTGCAGACCGTGACTGAAGCGCCTCAGTCTCCTCGGCCACCGCGGCCGGCCAATGGCAAATTAAGCTCATGGTTCAAGGTAGTTTCAGGGGTAAGACAACGCTGTAACCTGTCATCACTGTTGTTCATACTATTCATGGATCATATGTTGAAAACAGTAGACTGGCATGGCGGGATTAAAATAGGTGAAAACAAATTAAGCAGTCTCGCATATGCGGATGACTTAGTTGTAATGGCCGATTCGATTGCAAAGTTGCAAACCAATATGTCAGAGCTCGATCAGAGGTGCAAGGATTATGATATGAAGATCAGCATCTCCAAAACGAAAGTAATGCCTGTGGGAAAGAGATTCAAACAGATTGAGTGCCAAATAGGAGGAACACAGTTAGAACAGGTAGATAGTTTCAAGTACCTGGGATCTACTTTCTCACAGGATGGCAACGTAGCGAAAGAACTGGAATCGTGGTGCAGCAAAGCTAATGCAGTGAGTGCTCAGCTACGATCTACTCTCTCTTCTGCAAGAAGGAAGTCAGTACCAAGACTAAGTTAGCGGTGCACCGCTCTATCTTTCGACCAACTTTGTTGTATGGGAGTGAAAGTTGGGTGGATACAGGTTACCTTATTAATAAGGTAGAGGTTACAGATATGAAAGTAGCAAGACTGATTGCAGGTACTAATAGAAGGGAACAATGGCAGGAGGGTGTCCATAATGAGTAAATCAAAGAAAAACTGCGAATGAACACCATAGATGAAGCAATCAGAGCGAACAGACTGAGATTGTGGGGTCATGTTACACGCATGGGAGAAACAAGGTTACCTAAGAGACTCATGAGCTCGGCAGCAGAGCATAAGAGGAGTCGAGGTAGACCAAAAAGAAAGTACTTAGATTCTGTGCAGAATGATTTTGAAGTAAAAGGCATAACATAAGACGAGGCATCAATGTTAGCATTGAATAGGGGATTATGGAGGAAATTTATTAGAGGTACTATGCTCCAGACTGAACGCTGAAAGGCATAATCAGTCTCTAATTATGATAATGATGATGATTCTGTAGTTTTTTTTTCAGTTTCAGCCTACAATTCATGACCAAAAAGATATGGTTTGAGCCTATATACGCCCCTGGGTATGTCTTCCAGTTTCAAATCTGTTTCCGAAATCTATACCTTACCATTATGAAATCTATGTGGTACCTCACGGAGTCTCTTGGTCTCTTCCATGTATACAATCTTCTTTCATTATTCTTAAACCAGGTGTTTGTTACAGCTAAATTATGTTTCATGCAAAATTCTACCAGGTGGCTTCCTTTTTCATTTCTTTTGCCCAGTCCATAGTCACCTATTATCTTCCCTTCATTTTCCTACTACCGAATTCCAGTCTCCCATAACAATTAAGTTTTCCTGTCCCTTAATTGTCTGAATAATCTCCTGAACTTCCCCATATATTTCTTTGATCACCTCATCATCTGCAGAGCTAGTTGGCATATAAAGATGTACTTCTGTCGTCGGTGTTGGCTTTGTATCTATCTTGACTATAATAATGCGATCACTGTGCTGCTCATAGTAGTTTACCCACATTCCTGTTATCTTATTCATTATCAGACCTGCTCTTGTAATACCAAAAACTGATTTTGTATTTATAAGCCTCTACTAACCTGATCAGATATCCTGTTCCTCTTTCCACCGAACTTCACTAATCCCCACTATATGTAATATCAACCTATCCATATCTCTTTTTAAACTTTATAATTTACCTGCCCAATTTAGGGATCTAACATTCAATACCCCGATCTGTAGAATGCCAGTATTATCTTTTGGGATGACGACATCATTCCGAGTAGTCCCCACCCGGATATCCGAATGGGGGAATATATTACCCGAGAGGATGCCATCATCATATATTCATGCTGTAGAACTGCAGGTCCTAACTGACAAGGTCCACATCCATGAGGATCTCCTCAACACAGATCTATGGTACGAACACCTAATCTAATCTACGGTAATGTATGATTTTGGGTGTTTACACATGCCAGTCCCAACTCGCCTTACATTTGGCGCCATAAATCATTGAATGTGTAAGTGTCATTTAAACATCATATAGATCTATATCACCACAGAGTTCAAAGTAATAGCCACCTCACTGAATTCACAGATTCTGAAGCTAGAATGGGGTTTACATCAACAATTATTTATGACGCCAGATGTACTGCAGTATGGAACTAACATGTTTAAGCACCCAAAACAGACAGCATCGTGAATCTGTCCACAGGGAAAGTAAAATGCCAGTCGACTTTATGGCGCCAGATCTTACCATCGCACTCATAAGAGCAAGGTCCTCCACAAGTCTCCCACCATTCCCACTAGATATCTCCACCGTCAGAATTCGTACATTATTTTTCCCTGCCTTTGCAGATTAATATTTTTACTTTACAGCTAATGTCTCTACATTGTGAGTGACTGTAATAATGTGAAAATTGTTGTCCCCTCTTGTGCAGTACTTTCTAGAACTGCTGGTGGAACAAATAATTTGGATAAAACTTTACTTACTACAGCGATGGCATAGTGTGTTGATGTTGGCAACATGGAGGGAATGAGGGGAATGTACCTTAAAAGTCGACACTGTACGAGACAAGAGCCTTGTTTTATCACTAAAATTAACAAATAAGGTCCGGGTGAACGACCGGTTACTCCCTGCTACAAAGCCTTGCTCCCTGGAACAAACTGAGAACTGACTCGTTTCAAATTACTTCAATAACAGGAAGTTAATACTACAGTAATCAATATGCATAGCATCTCACATGTTATTACACACAGACCGTAATAAGCAAGCCACCACAATTAAAGTTATCTTAGAAAGGTGGCTAAAAAAACATTTATGGCGCAACGGAATTTAGACATAAGAAAATTACATCTGATCTTGTTCTCAGCACTTGTGAAGAACAACATTAAATAAAAGAGGGAAGGTGCCCTAAAACTAGAATTTATAGGCAACTTATGGATTATGCTGAACTTAGACTTGTTTATTCAGATAGAAAACAAGAAAAATGGAGAACCAATTTTGTTAATACAATAAAAATGCATTTCTTATATGGATTAATGCGGATGGTGCTCAGCCGAAATTATACATGATTTAACGGTACTGCGGGGAAAGATTCACAAACAACACTCATTGCTTCACATACCCGCAATGCCACAGCGAAACTTACCAAAAATACTCGAACCTGGGACCTTTGCAAAGGCAAAGGTCCCAGGTTCGAGTCCCGGTTCCGGCACACAATTTTAATCTGCCAGGAAGTTTCATATCAGCGCGCACTCCGCTGCAGAGTGAAAGTTTCATTCTGGAAACATCCCTTAGGCTGTGGCTAAGCCATGTCTCCACCAAATCCTTTCTTCCAGGAGTGCTAGTCTTGCATGGTTCACAGGAGAGCTTCTGTGAAGTTTGGAAAGTAGGAGGCGAGGTACTGGCGGAAGTATAGTTGTGAGGCGGCATCGTGAGTCGTGTCGAGATAGCAGAGTCGGTAGTGCGCTTGCCCGCGAAAGGCAAAGCTCCCAGGTTCGAGTCCCGGTTCCGGCACACAATTTTAATCTGCCAGGAAGTTTCATATCAGCGCGCACTCCGCTGCAGAGTGAAAGTTTCATTCTGGAAACATCCCTTAGGCTGTGGCTAAGCCATGTCTCCACCATATCCTATCTTCCAGGAGTGCTAGTCTTGCATGGTTCGCAGGAGAGCTTCTGTGAAGTTTGGAAAGTAGGAGGCGAGGTACTGGCGGAAGTAAAGTTGTGAGGCGGCATCGTGAGTCGTGTCGAGATAGCACAGTCGGTAGTGCGCTTGCCCGCGAAAGGCAAAGGTCCAAGGTTCGAGTACCGGTTCCGGCACACAATTTTAATCTGCCAGGAAGTTTCATATCAGCGCACACTCCGCTGCAGAGTGAAAGTTTCATTCTGGAATCACCAAAAATAGCTTGCTGAGACGAGGCGGAAGCAGGCGCCGCTATCGTAGGCGAAATTCAGCAAGTCAGAGGTAGCACAAAACACAATATACAAAAACACTTTGAAACTGGCTTTAGTCTGTCGTGTCTATTTTGAGATGGTGCGCGTATATACCCAAGTTAAATTACTTCTGAATTGGATCGCGAGCAAAACACGCAAACGGCAACACATGGCTACGTTACATGAACGCACTCCGCTGAAGGTGAAGTGGTTGAAAATCGGATTCATTGTACAAAATCACGGTGGATTCTTAAGTTGCAGTCTGTTAGAAATCGATCTAGGTACTGGTTTTATATGAGAAGTGGCGTGAATTCAGGCGAGTAGCTGCAAAGCCCGAAAGTCGGAACTCGGACCCACGTGGTTCCGAAAACCAATAAAATTGAATAAATTCAGTTTCCGAAAAATAAAGAAAATTAACTACAGCATGCAACCCATAGAAATGCTTAGAATTACATAAGGAAGCGAAAGAAATGCAGTTACACGCGATAGGGAGCCATTACAGAGACGGATGAAGTCCAGTCTCCAAAACTCGTAAAATTGAAATAATTACAAAGTCGGAAAAAGAAAATTATGAATTACAGCATGCAACCCATAGAACTGCTTAGAATTACATAAGGAAGGTATTGAAGGAGGTTGTACAAGTCTCAGAGAGAATTTCTGACAAGACGGAGTACGTACTACGAGTCTTAGAGGAAACAGCATAATTAAAATAGACAGGGAGAGAAGATCGCAGGATATTAGTGGAAATCAGAAGGATACCCGCATAGTTACTTGCCTGATGGGCATGGAACAAACAAGAGTGGAAAGTGAAGGCTTTGTTCTATGAACCAACCACGTGGACTTTCGCCACTTGGACTTTCCGCGTCTTCTCGCTGCTATTGCTTTCCGCGCGGTCATGCCTAGTACTCTTAGTGCTAAGATTACTTTTCCTTGAAGAGCCTTTGCCGTCTCTTCTAGGTCCGTAATCTTCGTCATGTCCTCCAGGTAAGCCTGGAAGGACTCTGTCCTCCTTCCAGCTTCCCGCAAGGACGGCATTGTGCACATTTCATGGGAGCTTCGATGCGCAAACTCATATCAATTCACGCGGAGGGTATGGGTAGTCGAGGAATTGATTTCTCTGCATCATTCCTCGAAACAATTCTCTCTGCATCATTCCTCGAAACAATTCTCCTAGACTCGTGCAATTGCTGTTAGCAAAGTGGGGCATCACTAGAATGCTGCTTTTTACTCATTCCTGTTGCCTCTCCGACCATTAGGCAGACAGGAAATGTTCCTTAAAATCATCGTAGTAGAGGCAATATCTTAAGAGAGGTCGTATTCCGCGTGGTGGGCTCCCCCTCGAGATATCCGCACACATACTTGATACCATTATCAGAAACTTAGAAAGCTGGAATTACAAACTAAATGTAGTTGATGCAGTGATAGCAGACCACAGTGCATTAGTGATGAAACTACAAATGAAGACAATGAGAAATCAGCAGACAAACACATGGCAGTCGAATTATGTTTTTGACCAAAGAATGGTGCTGAAAGAAAAACTAGATACCTTCAAAGCTTCACTATCTAGTATTAACTGGCAACAGATAGTCACAGAAGCAGAACCCAGTGATGCCTAAAATGCCCTTTTTCAGACACTGAAAATCTAGTATGATGAGATGTTCTCACTGATACCAAAGAAAAAGTCACAAGGCAAACAGAAAATAGCATATCAAGAAATGTGCTATACATCTGAGCTAGCCAATCTAAAAAGCATTGTCCTAATCTTCAATGATCATTCCAAAACAGCCACAGATCTAAATAACAAACACTTGTTACACAACAAATACTTAGAGGCCAAGAAACTGAACCGAAAAAAAGTTGAGGAAGCTAAAAGGAAGAACAATAATAAATTCATAAGAGAAGCCTATAATCCATGAAAAGCAGCATGGAAACTAGTAAATGAGCACAGGAAAAAACCTACTTCCTCTTCAAGTACTTGCAATCCTGATAACTTGTATGACTATTCTGTTAAAGTTATATAAGACACTGTTGATGAAATCCCAGATACAGATGTGGATTTTGCTGTTTACTTACCAAAAAAAATCCACAGCAAACTGGAAACCTGGAAGAAAGTACAGCTGAGTGTTATAGTGAAAATGATAAAAGCTTATAAAACTTCTGAGAGTCCAGATATCTGTGGCATGTCCTGTAATGTCCTGAAGAAAAGTGCTGGTATAATAGCACAGCCATTAACAACAGCCATAAAAAACAGCCTATCTGCAGGAGTTTTTCCAGTTTTTTTGAAACTCGCACGGACAGTGCCAATCTACAAAACAGGAGACCCAGAAAATGTGTCAAGGTTTAGACCAATATCAATCATTCCTGTACTAGCAAAAGTGATTGAAACTATCACGAAAAACCAGATATTAACCTATTTTGAAGAAACTAATCTTTTCCATGATGCTCAACATGGTTTCCGGAAGGGGAAGTCTTGTACTAGTACTGCACTGGACTTATTAACGAAAGTAAAGCAATCATTTGATGAGAGGGAGTCTGTGGCACTCACACTGTGTGATCTAAGCAAAGCATTTGACTGTATCCCCCACAAGATTTTGCTCAAAAAATTGAAACACTATGGGGTGGGAGGTTCAGTCCAAGCTACACTTCAATGTTACCTAGAAGAATGAAGACAAATTGTTTCAGTCCAAGGGGCAACATCCCAAGAACAGAAGGTGAGACACGGTGTGCCACAAGGTTCCATCACAGCCACGCTCCTCTTTCCCATTTTTGTAAATGATTTAAGCCAAATTGGTTGCACACTACAATTTGCAGATGACACCACTCTCATTGTCAAGGTGGAAAATTCAGCCCAAGCAGTACTGAAGTCTGATGCACTACTCATAAATGCTAAAGAAAGGTTCATCACCAATAAAATGAAAACAAGTGAGGAAAAACCTCAGCATATGGTATGCAGCCTCAGCAAAAACACACACTTGGACCATACAGAAACTGTAAAACTGTTAGGATTTACAATAGACCACAAACTCTCATGGAATCAACACACTGAACAAGTATGCAAGAAACTTTCTCATGTGATATACCTCCTAAGAAGATTAAAGAAAGTCATAACAGAACAGTATATGTTAACCATCTATCATGCTTTGTTCAATAGCCACATTACATATGGATTACCACTATGGGGATACTCAGCAGGCTGAAAGGATGTGCTGCTGCTTCAAAAGAAGGCAATAAGAATTATTACATCCAGCAGAAAACAGAAACACTGCAGACCGTTATTTACAAAATTGGGAATAATGACTGTTTATAGTCATTATGTATTACAGTGCCTCAACCATGTAAGGGAAAACCTTGATATTTACAGCAAGAGGAGTGACATCCATGAACATAACACCCAAAACAAAGATGACATAAATTTGCCAACCTGTCGACTATCCAAATCAAGAGACAGCTTCCCAGTAATTGCTGTAAGAATGTTCAACACACTACCCACAGAACTGCAGACTCTTCCACTGGAGAAGTTCAGGAAGCAAATGACAAACGCTCTTAAACAACATCCACTATATTCAATCCAAGAGTTCTTTGAGAGTGAGGCAAGTGAATGGACTCAGTGATATGTATTTGCATTATCCTATATATATTGTTTAAATGAATGAAGTGAATAGAATCAGTAATAATTGCATTATATGTTGTAAGAGATGTAATTCTGTAAATTAATGTATTTATATTGTAATTCTGATGCAGTCTGTCCAGCCATGGCTGGTGAAAGACACAGATCTGGTAATAAATGGTAGTAACAAATTGTACAAAAAATGGGTTCCACAGGCTTTGGGCTTGGGTCCTTTGCTGTTCTTAGTATATATTAATTATCTGCCATTATATATTCACAAAGATGCTACACTAGTGCTATTTGCTGATGATACAAGTATAGATATCACTCCTGACATACAGGAATTGAATTGAAATTGAAAATAATGTATTTCAAAAAATTATCAAGTTGTTCTATACAGATGGACTCTCATTAAACTTCGATAAAAACCAGTGTATACAGCTTCAAACAGTAAATGTCATGACACCATTAACAAATTTATACCTTCAACAGAAATCTGTAGGTATTGCGTCCATGAGGGATTGAATTGTTAGAAACACATTGGAGATCTGCTGAGTTTAGCTGCTTATGCTATCAGGGTCATTGCAAAATTTGTTGATGTACATCTCAGAAAATTAGCTTACTGTGTTTGTTTCATTCATTGCTTTTGTATGGGATCATGTTCCAGGGTAATTCAATATTGGGTAGAAAAGTATTCATTGGTCAAAATCATGTAATCAGAATAATTGCTAGAGCCCACCCAAGATCATTCTGCAGACATTTATTTAAGGGTCTAAGGATCTTCACACACATATATATATATATATATATATATATATATATATATATATATATATGTGTGTGTGTGTGTGTGTGTGTGTGTGTGTGTGTGTGTGTGTGTGTGTGTGTGTGTGTGTGTGTGATTAACAATCCAACCCAATTCAAAATTAATAGTAGTGTGGATAGCTCCAATACTAGGAGAAAGAAGAAATATGTAGAAAAATAAGCATAGGCCTGGAATAGTGGTTCAGTGTATCCCAACACAGTGAAATTATCATACAAGTACACATGATCGAATTTTCAGTACCAATGCAATTAAAAGGACTGAACACTTTGAATTTATGTAATGTGTTATTTTGTAGGTGTAATCATTAATTTTTCATTATTCCTACATGCCATTATATAAATTAATTAGGAAAGTTTCCTTTGGTATTCAACTGAATTACATGAAGCAGAAGTTTCGAATTAGTATAAAGAACAGCACTGTGGTTGAAATCACCAGTAATTATATTAGGATGTCCTGAAAAGACGGAGCCTCAAAATTTCAATTTTCAAAGCAAGCTTATAATTAATCAATGATAAGTACCTATTATGTGAAATAGTTTCTGAAATGAAATTGCCGAATAAAAATATAATCGAAGAGGAACAGGCACTTTGCTCGTTTCAGTATCCTTCTTTTTATTACTTAATTACAAAATGTGTTTTATTGCTTTCCTTTTTCAATTACTGTAACAGTCTGGAACTTCTATTTGGTAAGTTGTTAAAGTAAAGATTAGGCGAGAAAAAACAATTAACATACTATGATGTTTTGTACATTTATTACTGAAAATGCTAGGAACATATTATATCCCTTTTGTTCAGCAGGAAATATAAAAATCACTTCTTGACAGTGTAGTGTAATGGATAGTGTCATAGTTTACCAATGCAGAAAATGCAAGTTCGCGCCCTAATGTCCCCCATCTCTTCTTCTTCTTTCTTTTTTTTTTAACACATTCTGACAATTTATTATGAGTGTAAGGCAAATATGATTTAGAACAAGGAGGGCAAATGCTCAGATACCAATCTGGGTGCCCATGAGTGCTCTCTTTGGTTGCCAGTGGGTGCTGCCAGCAATGAGTCCCCCTTCCACCTTGCTGCTAACATTACTTATGTATAGAATGATGTACACCATTAATCTTCAGTCTTGTACTCACCTGAATATGGCTGCATGTATGTCAGCTGAAATATCGTGGGAAGACATCAACGTGATTTGGTTTCAAGCCTGAAATATGTTGGACCAATCACTATGCTGGGAAAAATTCGAGGTAACAGTAATAGTCTTGTCTGTCAGCTGGCAGTAGCTCATATGGCCATTCTATTAGCAGTAGTAATGACAAGGGGGGTCATGTCTGTTGCACTGATTTAGCATTCTCAGTGACATGAGGTGCCTTTAGAGACAAGATTTTAGATGACACCATATGGAATACGATGTGGTACTGTATTTTGAAGTCAACATACATGTTTTCAATCCTGTACATGGTGGATCATCACACATTTAACTCCCACAAAGTACTGCAAGCAAGCGTGCTGTTTTAATGTCCAAAATATGGCTGAGTACTGCTTCTGTGGTCGCTATTGGCTATGAAAGAAACTATCATACAGATACTTACAATGTGAGTGATAGTAGCAAGTGTTATAAACATAAAGGTATTAAGTTCGCCATAAGCTCCAAGGATGTTTGTAAATTGGAAAACCAGAATCTTTATGTTTATGGTCTGAGCATATGCAAGCTAGACAGTAATGATGAGGGAGGCGAGCAATTGAAGAATGAACAGTATAAGGTGGTTGGACTCTTGTACATGTCCCAACACACGAATCGACGTCATCATACAAATTTGCTGTTCATATCTGAGGCGAAAACAAACTTCATTATATCTGGATTTTTAATATATCTCATCTTCTCCTTCTTAAATGTCTAAAAATAAAGGTAAATGACCCTTATGCCTGAACTATTTTACGTCAAGTGAGTGTTCAACGATGGATCAGGTAGACTTCTCTATCAAGGAAGTGATACATGAAGCACTGCCCAGTGAGGTTAATAGTTCTTAAAGTTTAAGAACTTTATTTCAAAGAGAAAGTACCATTCTGTGTTTTTGTAGACTTAGTCATTACTCGTTTCTGTTGCTGGATGTGAGGGTGATTCAGCAGCTTTGTACACCACTCTCACAGAACAACGTGTACCTTTTGTAGCCACTTATCAAATTGTATGCACATATGATTCAAGCCTCAATTATTTTGAATCGTATGTGGGGGCTAATCCTGTGGACTGGTTGCTCTCTGAGCTGGAAAAACTTTCAAGGTAGATCGTTGTTATTTATAGCAGAGTCGTTCCTATGACCAAAATGCAGGATGATAAATTAATGTCAATAAGGCAAGTGATTGTTATATTTGCGGACAGCGTTAGGATATTAAAAGTGGAAACTCCACTTAGATCTCACTGTCATCTAAAAGGGAAGTTTCGTGGTGCTACCCACAATGCATGCAATTAAATTACCAGCTTCCTGGACACACACCAGTTTTCGTCCATAACCTCAGCCGCTACGATGGACACTTCAGAATGTTCAAATGTTTGTGAATCTATTGGACTCAACTATGTGGTCATTAATCCATAGTTTACAAACTACTTAATCTAAGGTAAACTAACCTTAGGACAACAAAAACACCCATGTCCGAGGGGGGACTTGCTATTGGCCGCACACACTGCAGTATGGCACCCCAGTAAGCATGGCTAATCCGCCGTGGCGATGGACACTTCCTAGTCGGACTATTGTCCGATTACAGAAAGAGCAGAGATCAGGTTAGCATCATACCTGAAACAACCGAGAATTATATCTCGTTTTCGAAGAGAATGGCAAAGAAAATTACATTGCAGTTCCTTGGTTCGCAGAGAACCATGCAGGCCCCGCTACAGAAACTAGCCGAAACCAGGTGTCATGAGGACAGCAGCTCACCCAAACTGAATTTCCCGATTATGTGAAGAAGTTTTAGCTGATGACGAAAAAGGGGATTTTCCCATAAGAATATATGGATTCGTGGGAGAAACTCAAGGAAATTGCACTTCCCAACAATACTGCATTTTCAAGCAAACCAGGCACTGCATATCAGATGCAGAGTTTAGTCATGCAGTGAGTGTATAAAAGGAATTAAATATCCATAATTTAAGGGAGTATTCTCAACTCCATGGATACAGATGTGCGATTACTTGCGGATATTTTTGAACGATTCGAGAACATATGCCTGGCGACATATGACCTTGGGATGCTATGAGAAAAAAGATGCATGTTAACACTGAACTCGTGACCAATATTTACATGATCTTATTTTTTCGAACAAGGGATTTGCAGTGGACTTTGTCAATGTGTACATAGGCATCCCAAGGTAAATAACCCACAAATGTAAATCTAGCGAATCAAGTTATATCATGTACCTCGTTGTAAGTAACTTGTGCGGCTATGCCACACTACAACCTCTATCTATCGGAGAATTTGCATGTGTACCTGCTAAGCATCTCACTAGATTGGCTAATAACGTCAAATATCCGTCAGCAGAATCTGAAACTGGATGTGTTTTTTCTCACAATATAATTCATTGTGTGTTTATGCTTCTATCATACCCATAATAACACGGCGTGGCTCTTCAGACTACACAGCCATTCCCCTGTGGCATAATTCATTACATTGCATTTCTGTCTTCTTAAATTAATATTACTTTTAAGAGCAACAGTGCTGCAGTCGTACGTGAGTATGGTTAAGTTTTTATACAGCAGTGTAGAACTGATGGGTACTTTGAAACAACAAACGTTATCTTAAAATTAGTGTTTTTGAGACATCATTAATGTGCGGTTTGATTTATTGTCCACACTTTCGTAAAATGCTATTGTCAATACGAAAGTCGTCACATATGGCACATTCACTTTCGAACTGCTGAACTTTAGCTTAGCAGCCCGATGTTCATTTGTTGCACTATCTGAACACAGGCCACATGATCTCATCAGCCAACCACAGCACAAATACGAGCATATTAGTCAACTAATCGTAACTTCAGTTTCACACTATGGCAATATGAAGATGAGAATGGTTGGTGTCCTAAATAAATAAGCTTATTGTAATATAAGAGAAAAAGCTTTACCTTCACATTCTATGCTGGGACATTTATTTTGGGTGTTTTCCTCCGTTTTTTAGTTTCATACCTGGGCATCTATGAGAACGAAATTAAATATTGATATTATGATCGAAATATATTGAAACAGATAAAAACTGACAACCATAACAATAATGATTTTCTTAACTGGCAACCAGTTTCACCACCTCATTAGTGCCATCTTCAGGCCATCAAGACATTCAGGATGAAAATGTGATCTATATTGCTGAATTAAATTGGATTCACAGGTTTCATATGAATATGTGTGCACCACCCACATACAAGGCAACAACTATTGCTTGTATGTGACTGGTGCACATGTATCCATATGCCCTGAACATGGCACTAATGAGGTTTTTATCTATTTTAATGTGCTTCAATCATAATTTCAACCAGCGGTTGTCCCACTCTGCACATTAGTATGGAGTTGCATCTACTAAAATATAGATATGTCCACAAGCCAGAAGATTTTTTTAAGCACCACATTGATCTGGGTATCTCTGTGAATGCAATAAAACATAGATCTGTTTGTATCCGAAGAAATGTTGTTATACAATACATTGATCTTGGCATAACGATGAGAGCAATCATCCAGTTTAAAGGAGTTCCCAAAACCAGATTTCGTAAACCGAATTCCAAATTCCGGTTTTGGTTGGCAATGTAACCACTCCAAAATAGATTTTGACAAACCTCTTCTGTAGGCGGTTTTCCACTTGCATAATCGTTTATGTGTCCATGTAAATGCAACCGTTTTTGAGACGTTCTTGGCTTGTCATATTGCGTTTTCTTATTAACAATTTTCTGTCCATATGGACAGACTGACATTTTATTAAATATAAACATAAATATTAGACTAAGCATGAATCAGTCTAATTAAAAAGAGGAACAGTGATTGATAGACTAAATCAAGAACTGAAACAGCTTTTTCCAGACGCCATATTGTACTGGAATACCAAATCCTCTTCTGGCCTTAACATGTAAGCACAGCACCACAAAATGGTTTATGATATTTGGATTTCGTCTTCCAGAAGATGTTCCACATGTAAATGTAATGAATAAAACATGGATCTGTCCGTTTCCCATGAGACTTTTTTCAAACAAACAAAAACAGAATTCATTACGTGGTACTTAAAAGCACTTGCATAACATTTCTCAAGACAGGCGACGTTGTCTCAAATTTTGGTTATTCTGTGCAGTAAAATTTATACTGTGTTGTGACAGTACTACAGCTCATATGGTCTGATTGGCTACCCAGATCATGTGCCCAGTGCTTTTATTGGGTGACAAAAGCACATTACACAGCATAACCTCTGTTTCAAAGTTCGCTATGCTGTTGAGCCATATTTGGCGCCCCCCCCCCCCCAAACTGCTACACCATATCAGAGATCTCCGCGAAATTATTTGTTTTCAATGCGTTTTTCTGTGCTACATTGCCTATTAGTGCTATACCAATGCAGGGTAACGTTACCCGCGACAATACATCTCGCAAAGCTATCACTTCTCGTGAGGATCATAGATCCTGGACTAGAGCTCTGAAAAAATCGCACTGACATGTTTTACGGCCTACTTTAAGTTCATACGTTTTTGCAAACATTTTGGACCAAAATAATAAAAAATTAATTAATTGATAAGAGTGTCTGAAACACTTTTAGGGGAAAAAAATTAAGTTCTGGCAGGTTCCGAACTAACAACCTTCAGCATCATAGTCCAACGCCTTGCCCACTACGCTACAGCTATCAATCAAAAGATGAGTCCTTTAATCTCATATTATTGATGTCTGTTGTTAACTGATGCTAATATGGTATTGGCATTTGTAGACACTAGATTATCATTTATCGTACGAAGAACAATGTGTTTTTGTTAATTCTTCAGTACACCATTGCTTTGAAATGACAACATGTAAGTTACAATAAGAAAATCATCAAATACGCAACGCAAGATGGCGTATGCCACAGAGTTCTGGGCGAGGAATGTCACGTGACATCTTCGAACGGCTTGTTTTCGTTAATTCAATGGAGGGTGTCAAATCATTGTTATTTTGGCAAATATGTCTCAAACGATATGAGATATGAAAAAAACATAACAGAGTTAAGTTATAGAGAATTTTCTCCTCTACAAATTAGGTTTTTCAATTTTCGTGTCAGATGAACGGTTCGTTTGCAATTACAATTATATTACAAACGGCTTTTTTGTACTATTACCGTATTTTTTGTCCAAAAAATTTGAAAAAGGAAGTTTCTGGTCTCTGGCGGCCTACAATCATGTCTGTAAAATTTGGTGCTGATCGGTTGAACGGTTCGTCTTAAAAACAGGGAACACGTTACGGACAGACAGACAAACATACATCCCAAATTCGCCGTTATTTTTGCAAATATCTTTGAAATGCTACGAGAAACGAAAAAAACGTAAGAGAGCAAAGGTGTAGAGCATTTTCTCCTCTACAAATTCGCTTATTCCATTTTCGTGTCAGATGAATAATTAAGCCATTATTTTCAATTAAATTTCGAGGTGTCAAAAGACGATCGCAAAGGCCCACTTTTAGTGTTACTACCGTAATCTAAAGTGAGCCAATAAAGGCTGTTGATCCGCCATTTTATTTCCCAACGAATGCTGAAGACAGCAAACTGTGTTATTTTCTATAATTTTTGTGCAATAGATTAGAAGTCTCCGGAATATTTTACTATATGTGTACTTATTGTGCCGTTAGTGGAAATGACGAGCTTAATGGACTTCAAAAACAGCAGATATCGCTGAAGTGTTATGATTACTGTTGTGATACAGATCCGAAGATGGTAGTGTGATTTTCCGGAAACCTGTGATCTAAACAAAAGTTTTAAGCGATCTTGGCTTTTGTTTGAATAATGACTGCTAATACGCAAGATTTGTTTGCCGTCTTGCAATAAGTGTTGTCTGCTGTGAGAAATAAACCTAACTGGTTTTTTGTACTCATATTGCTGAATATAGTTCTGTTACATTATTGACAAAGTTTCAGAATGTATTACAAACACTAAAACGAAAAGAGAATTAGTATACAGGGTAAAAGTTTATTTGTGGTCATGGAGACATACAGTGCTGATGATGTCAACAACCATTCCAGAAACTAAGGTAAGGTAATTCTGATCTTAAATTTTTATCAACCAGAAATCAATCAGTAAAATTTTTTATTGGATATACTTTCAAGGAGATGTGTTTTATACAGCAACAATTACCTAGGAGGGACCTCGTCTAGATAGGCCTACCCTGAGGGTTGCTTGTAGACATGAAGTAGAAATTTTTCCGGCGTAATTACATCTTATTTCGAACATTATTAGATGTAACTTGTTGTGGCAGAAATAGATGATTAAATAATAATGAAAGATCTCTAACGATTGTTTAATTTTCTCATAATCAGAAGTTTATAAAAAAGGAAATAGTGTCTTCCTTGCAGCTTATTTGAACCATGTTGTTTTGTTCAAATTGTGAAGAATTTTAGATGTTTCTGTATGTTTTACAATATATATACTTATTGTAACATGTCAATAGTGGAACTAGTGAGCTTTCTGTACATTAAAAACAGCAAAAAAGCTCTGAAATATTATGATTACCATTGTGATACAGATACGAAGACGGCAGTTTAAATCTGCCAAAACTGGGCATATAAAGAAAAGTTTTAAGTGATATTGGCTTGTATTCGATTAATGACTGTCAATATGAATATTTTGTTCATCGTCTTGCAATAAGTGTTTGTTGCCTGCTGAGAGAAATAAACCCCCTCGAATTTTTGTACTCATATTGTGGCATATAAGTCTATTACATTATCAAGAAAGGTTCAGAATGTCTTACAAGCACTAAAAAGAAAAAGAATTTTAGCATACAGGATAAAAGTTTATTTATGGTCGTTGAATACTATTTGAAAACACAGTCACATAGAATGAGGAGAATTATCATTTGTGTTGACTATGAGATAAATAAATAATGCTGTTCCTCCACTGAAGTTGACAGGTACCAACACCTTTGCTTGTAAAGAAATCATCCTTGTACTGCAAACATTTCATTTTCAACATTAGCACACTGTGCCACCACAGCAGTAACTAAACCATACCTAATACTCAAGCTGTGTAAGTTATATTATAGTCTCTTATAGATATGCGATAAGAAAGAACGTATAAGAAATTGTATTGAGGGTTTTTGTGATAAATAGTCAGCTACCATTTTTTCAAATTGCATACTTCAAGTTGTTGTTGTTGTTGTTGTGGTCTTCAGTCCGGAGACTTGTTTGATGCAGCTCTCCACAATACCCTATCCTGAGCAAGCCTCTTCATCTCCACATAAGAACAGCAACCTACATCTGTCTGAATCTGCTTACTGTATCCATCTCTTGGTCTTCCTCTGCGATTTTTACCCCACACACTTCCCTCCAATGCTAAATTCACAATTCCTTGATGTCTAAGAATGTGTCCTACCAATCTATCCCTTCTTTTAGTCAAGGTATGCCAGATATTTCTTTTCTCCCCAATCCTGTTCAGTACCTCCTCATTAGTTACGCGATCCACCCACCTAATCTTCAGCATTCTTCTGTAGCACCATATTTCAAAAGCCTCAATCCTCTTCCTGTCCGCACTGTTTATCGTCCATGTCTCACTCCCATACAAGGCAACACTCCATACAAATGCCTTCAGAAAGGACTTCCTTAGGCTTAAATCAATATTCGATGTTAACAAATTTCTCTTTTTCAAGAACGCTTTTCTACCCACTGCCATTCTGCATTTTATATCCTCCGTACTGCGACCATCATTTGTTATTTTACTGCCCAAGTAACAAAACTCATCTACCTCCTTTATTGCTTCATTACCTAATCTAATTCCTTCAGCATCATTCCTTTGTAGAGCCCCTCTATATACTCTTTCCACCTTTCAGCTTTCCCTTCTTTGCTGAGAACTGGTTTCCCATCAGTGTCCTTGATATTCATAGAGCTGTTTTTCTTATCTCCAAATGTTTCTTTTATTTTCCTGTAGGCTGTATCTATTTTTCCCCTATTTATACATTCTTCTACATCCTTGCATTTGCCTTCTAGCCACTCCTGCTTAGCCATTTTGCACTTCCTGTCAATCTCATTTCTTAGTCGTCTGTACTCCATTTTGCCTGTTTCATTTACTGCATTTTTATATTTTCTCCTTTCATCGATTAAATTTAGTATCTCCTATGATATCCAAGGATTTCTCCTACCTATTTTGTCTCCTGCTACCTTAACTATTTCATTTCTCAGTGTTACCCATTCCTCCTCTACTGTTTTATTTTCTCCCGTTTCTGTCAATTGCTGCCTAAAGCTCCCTCTGAAATTCTTAAGAACCTCAGGTTCCTTCAATTTATCCAGGTCCCATCTCCTTATTTTCTTACCTTTTTGTAGTTTCTTCAGTTTCAGCCTACAGTTCTTAACCAACAAGTTATGGTCGGAGTCTATATCTGCCCCTGGGTATGTCTTGCAATTTAAAACCTGATTCCGAAATCTATGTCTTACCATTATAAAATCTGGTATCTCCCGGTGTCTCCTGGTCTCTTCCACGTATACAACCTTCTTTTGTGATTCTTACACCAGGTGTTTGTTATAACTAAATTATGTTCTGTGCAAAATTCTACCAGGCGGCTTCCTCTTTCATTCCTTTTGCCCAGACCATATTCACCTACTATCTTCCCTTCCCTTCCTTGTCCTACTACCGAATTCCAGTCTTCCATAACAATTAAGTTTTCTTCTCCCTTAATTGTCTGAATAATTTCCTTTAGCTCCTCATATATTTCATCGATTTCCTCATCATCGGCAGAGCTAGTCGGCATATAAACCTGTACTACTGTTGTCGGTGTTGGCTTCGTGTCTATCTTGACAATGATAATGCGATCACTGTGTTGCTCATAGTAGTTTACCCGCATTCCTATTTTCTTATTCATTATCAATCCTACTCCTGTGATCCCCCAACTGATTTTGTATTTATAATCCTGTACTCACCTGACCAGAAATCCTGTTCATCCTGCCACCGAACGTCACTAATCCCCACTATATCTAACTTCAACCTATCCATTTCCCTTTTTAAATTTTCTATTTTTCCTACTCTATTAAGGGATCTAACATTCCACGCTCCGACTTGTAGAATGCCAGTGTTGTCTTTCCTGATGATCACATCCTCCTGAGTAGTCCCTGCCCGGAGATCCGAATGGGGGACTATTTTACCTCCGGAATATTTTACCCGAGAGGATGCCATCATCATATGTTCATACAGTAGAGCTGCATGTCCTTGGGAGAAGTAACGGCTGTAGTTTCCCCTTGCTTTCAGCCGTTCGCAGTAACTGTGTGGCAAAGCCACGTTAGCTGATGTTACAATGCCAGCTCAGTCAATCATCCAGACTGTTGACCCTGTAACTACTGAAAAGGCTGCTGCCCCTCTTCAGGAACCACACGTTTGTCTGGCCTCTCCACAGATACCCCTCCGCTGTGGTTGCACCTACGGTACGGCTATCTGTATCGTTGAGGCACGCAAGCCACCCCACCTCGGCAATGTCTGTGGTTCATGGGAGTGGACTTCAAGTTATAACTTCAAGTTATAACTCCAAAATTTCGAAATACCACAAATAGCATTCAACAATTGTTGCCAATATCATGACAGTGTTACCTTTGCTGTAAGAAAAACTTTACCCAGTTTTCTAATATTATTTTTCATTTTTGTTTTTGTAATACGTTCTGAAACTTACTCAATAATGGAAGATAAGCATATTCAAGCAGTATGAGTACAAAAATCCGATGTGGGTTAGAGACTCCTTAGAGTCCTTGAACCCGAAGCCATTGTCGTCTACCTGCTCTTCAGCATCGTAGTAAGGCTTCATGCGCAGGACGTGAACAATGTCTCTTCGTTTTTGACGTTTTGATGACGGCTAATAATCCTCAACTTCGTATGTGACGTCTGACAGGCGACATGTGAGACGATACGGACCAAAGTATCGCTTCAATAACTTTTCTGACAATCCAACCTTCCGTACAGGGGTAAAAATCCATACCAGATCTGGGCTGTACACAGCAGGTCGGTGCTTGTCGTTATACCGCTGACGTTCCGTAAGACCATTTGTCTTAGGATGGTACGCAGTTGTCACTCTGTGGACAATGTTACACCGTGACGTTACCTCTGATACTAGTTTTGACTGGAATACTTTTCCACGATCAGATATCATGACACATGGTGCACCATGCTTAAAAATAATGTCTTCTACAAGGAATTTTGCGATCTCTGGTGCTTCTGCAGACGGCACAGGTTTGGTGACAGCGTAGCGTGTGAGGTAGTCAGTGCAGTCTATTATCCAACGGTTACCGATTGTCGACTTCGGGAACCTCCCCAAAAGATCGACCCCAAGTCGGTGGAATGGAGCTGCTGCCGGCGGAATCGGTACGAGATGCCATGGAGGTAATTGTGGCACATGCTTCCATCGCTGACACTCTTTACAGTGACTCACAAAGTGCTTGACAGATCGGTAGAGACCTTCCCAGTAATACCTGCGTCTGATTCTGTCTAGGGTCTTCACGAATCCCAGATGATCGGATATTGGAGCATCGTGGAAATATTTGAGAAAAAGCTGGCTGGAGATAAGCTGGAACAACTAGTAGTCGTTGGTGCCCAGTGGATCGTAGTTGCTCTTATACAATGTTCCGTTTATAAGTTGGAACTCTCCATTGGTCAGTTCTCCTTTCTCCAAGGCGTCTATCATTTTTGATAGTGTTGGATCTTCCCTCTGTTCAGCTGTAACGTCATCTAATTCAGTGAGAGCTGAAATTTCTTTCATGCTGTTGTGTTCCAATAATGGATTCCTCGAAAGGCAGGCGGCATCCTCATGTTTGCACCCATTCTTGAATACCACTGTGACATAGTACTCTTAGAGTCTTAGTGCCCATCTTGCTAGTCGACCTGATGGATCCTACAAGCTAGTCAGCCAACACAAAGAATGGTGGTCTGTCACGACGGTGAATGGTTTGCGAAATAAAGACAGCCAGAACTTGTTGATAGCCCAGATAACTGCGAGACATTCTTTCTCAGTTGTAGAGTAGTTTATCTCGGACTTTGAGAGTACTCTTGACGCATAGGCTATCACTTTTTCAGCACCTTCCTGAGCTTATACAATCACTGCAGCAATCCCATAACCACTGGCGTCTGTGTGAAGTTCTGTTTCTGCATTCTCGTTGTACAAGACTAGCACTGGTGAGGAAGTTAGAGCCTCCTTAAGTGCTCGGAAAGCTCTTTCTTTTGTCTCATCCCAGTAAAACTTGGCGACTCCCTGCAGAAGTCCTTGTAATTTACGTGCTTTTGTTACTAAATCCCTTTATAAAACGTCGGTAGTATGAGCACAGCCCAATAAAACTTCTCACATCACGAATGTGCTGAAGAGTTGGAAATTCTGTGACTGCCCTTACTTTATCTGGATCAGGACGGACACCATCTCCATTGACTAAGTGCCCCAGGATTTTTATCTCTTTGGCGACGAAGAGGCTCTTCTTGGGATTGAGGCGGAGACCTGCAGTCTGAACACACTTCAACACAGTTGACAGGCGACTCAGATGTTCTTCAAATGTTTTCGAGAAACGACATTGTCATCTAAATAGCAGAGACACGTCGTCCACTTAAGGTGTCGAAGCAAGTTGTCCATCATGCATTCGAATGTAGCCGGAGCATTACATAACCCAAATGGCATTACTTTAAATTCATAGAGGCCGTCAGGTGTAATAAAAGCCGTCTTCTCCCTATCAGCTTTGTCTACCTCGATTTGCCAATAACCTGTCTGAATGTTCATACTTCAGAAGTATATTGCTCCTTTCAAACAGTCTAAAGTGTCGTCAATGCGCAGCAATGGTTAGACATCTTTCTTTCTGATTCTGTTCAGCCGCCGATAGTCGACACAGAATCGCCACGTGCCATCCTTCTTCTTTACGAGGACCACTGGAGACGACCAAGGACTCTCCAAAAGTTGAACAATGTCATCTCGCAACATCTTCTCCACTTCCTCCCGAATTATCCGTCTTTCAGCTGGCGACACTCTACACGAACGCTGGCCAATTGGCGGATGATCCATAGTATTGATACGGTGCTTTATCGTGGGCCGTTTCGTCTGACTTTTCCCCTGCTGAGGTGCGAATGCACCAGAAAATTGGCGTAGCATACCTAACAACCGCTGGCGTTGTTCCTTGGTCAGTCCAGGCCCTATTGGCAGTTCCACGTTTGTTTCCTCCAGCGTGTTGTCTGTACTAACAGCAGGGCATCGGTCTTCATTGATGATGTTGAGCTCACCGTCCTGGATTGGTTCAGCTGTCCTGATACACATTCCCTTGGGGATAAGTTGTGACTGCTCGTGACAATTTGTGATCCAAATCTCTCCTTGACCACCGGTAATGCTTATGATAGCTGCTGGTATGTAAATTTCTTTTGTGATCCTGATAAACTTTTTACTATCAACAAGAACTTCACAGTGTAATCAATCTTCTGTGTTTGTGACCGCAACTCTTCTCATTGTCAATGGCGGGATCGTCACATTGTCAACGACGAATAACTTCCCAGAAAATTCTGTATTACGTGTATCCGGTGGAACAACTTTCTCAATTTGCAGCTCAGATCATCCACAGTCAATGATAGCTTGGGATGCCATAAGGATGTCCAATCCGAGGATGACATTGTGACTACATTCTGTTAACACGACAAATTCAAACGGCTGGGTCCTATTGTTGATGGTTATTCTTGCGACACAAGTTCCTGCTGGAAGGACGTACTTTCCATTCGCGACCTTCAGCATAGTTGCCCCAATATCACAGAACATTGTCTTCTTTAGTGTGTGGCGGTAATTATCCGACAGTACAGAAAAAGACGCTCCTGGATCAACAAGTGCCCGGACAGGTTGGCCGTCGATTATGCCGTCGATGAGATTTCCCGACATCTTAGCGACTGTCGTCCATGGAAGATTTTCATCAGCGGCGGCCTCACCTCCGTAGATGGTCGCCTCGCTTAGTTTTCCTGGGCGCGGCGGCTAGGGGAGAGGCTGGAACGTCTGTATGGCGACGGTGAACGGCAGCGGCGCGCCGGGGAGCGACCTCGTCCAGTGTACAGGGTTGGGCTTCTTCCCACAGGTCGACTGAACTCATCAGCAGGTGATTGCCTGGGATAGAACTTCTCTGATGTCTGACGTCTTGCGGCAAAATAATCGTCGAATACTCGCCTCCTCTCTCTGCATTAGCGTACGACATGTCCAGGGCGCCCACAGTGGAAACACAGTGGAGTGTTGTCTTCATGCCTCCAGACGTCTGTTCTTCTGCGGGGCGTCATAGTTACCGGGTGAGTGTCTTGTGGTCGCGTCGGCCGGTCATGGGCTGCTGTTTGGCGGCTGCAGTGTAAGTCATAGCAGGACGAGGCCATTCTTCACGTCGGGTACGATTGATGGGGCAGACAGGAGCTGTTTGAAATACCTCGTCCTCAGCGGCGTCGGCTCCCTCGTGACTTACAGGGCTCACATCCATGGTCATAATCTGATGCTCACTAGGTCTAATATTCCCGGCTGGCATGCACTGTTGTAATTCTTCTCTCTCGATTTGTCGTATGAGAGAAGCGAAGTCATGGTGGTCTTCCACAACGGCCATAGGGACTACATTTGGGAGTCTGTCATACTTCTTGCAGCCAACGCTCCTTTGTTGCATCTCTTCAATACGATGGCACCAATTGATGAACTCTTCTGTCGTAGCGACGTCTTTTATCAGAAGGGCTTGATACATGTCTTCTGCTATACCCTTCAACACGTGCGTGATTTTGTCGGCCTCAATCACGTTTGGATTGACAGTGTTACTCAGGGCCAAAACATTCTGTATGTAAGACTGTGTCGGCTCACCATGTCGTTGGGCCCGGTTCTTCAGTTGTTCTTCCGCCGAGCGGATTTCTCGCAGTCGGTCTCCAAACGTCTTCTTAAATTCCGCCTGGAACTTTTCCAGTCAATCAGTTTGTCCTCGTTGTTCTCGAACCATTGCTGGGTTGTTCCGTCCAGGTAGAAATAATCGTCGGTCAAGCATCTTGTATGATCCCACCTGTTGTACTTGGCGACTCGGTCGAATCCTTTCAGCCATTTGTTGGGGTCCTGTCCAGCGTCTCCAGAGAACACTGAGGGGTGTTTGATGTGCAGCTGGCCTACCGTTGATTTCTTGTCCATGGTGCTTCTGATGATACGGACTTTCGGAAGGATTTACTCGGTATACCCCTTGTATTCCAGTTCTAGTACGTGTAAGCGACGGCTTCCAAGTTTCCTAATCGGAGCCACGGTGATGCAGCTGTTGCACAGGGTACCCGGCGCCTCCACCAAACAATGTCGTGTTGAAATGGAAGCAGGCTTGACTTTGAAGGCAACTGAACACAGCACTTATACTGAAAGCACGTTTATTACGAACTTAACATACACGCAGCACTGACTGCCTTTCAGGCAGAGTGCTCTGCTGTTTATATACAGACAGAATTTACCAGAAATTAGAGGAACAGTTAACATAAGAAACAAGTAGAATTTACAAGTGAACATAAGAAAGATATAGAACATTCTGGAATTGTTAATTACAAAGAAATAATTTTTGCCCGAGGGCGGGATTGAACTGGCGACCTTCATCTCCGTAGTCCATGACTCTATCCCCTGCGCTACGCCGGCAGTCGGTGTTCGTGGTCTCTCGCAGCAATATTTGATCAGATACGTAACTAGCGTCCTACCATATAAATACAGCAACCAGCCACTACCAAATTCTTTTCAAAACACTAAGTATGCTATAACGTTACCTTAACTAAGTGCATCTAACATTATCATTAGGGAATCTAGCATGAATATTAGCATTTTTAATGCTGTAAGCCAAATACTTTACAGTAGCGTGAACTGCTCAAAAGTCAATTCAACTTCACCATGTGCATCCAGTGTGGCTATGTGTCATTCATATTTGGAATTGTAAACAGTTCTGCAAACCCCTTTCAGTTGTTATACCTATATGTAAAGCAGATGTCCTTTAAATTCTGTGTTTCAAGTTGCTAATATTAATTTCAAAATCAAAAATTCGAAATGGTAACTGATCTCGTGTTCCCAATAGTTACTTTAAACTATCATAAAACGCAATTTTTCGTACTTCCTGTCCACCAGTACTGCCTAAAGTAGCTCGTTTCTTTATTTATTTCAATACTATATTGTCTTAACTAACATCCTGTGAAGCAAGAATAACTATCTCTGAACACAAGAAGTAGGGCTACTTGTATTCCTGAGAAATATAAATGGGAAGACAGTATTCGTTCTTTTTATTCCTTTCTTAAATCGAATTATGCAGTTAAACACTGAACAAATCTTCAGCATTGCACTACATGTATACTGCAATAGTCAAACAATACAGACGTGACTACCAACTGACTATAATTATCGTAGCAGCTATATAATACACAATTTATCTTCTAAAAACACTCGTATTTATCTAACGCTTGCCACTATCATGGCGGCCAGCCGAAGGTTCAACTTATCCCGCGACGGCAGTGCTGTTATGCAGTTTAGTTATTTTTTACAATGTCTTTGATATCGCTCTAGCTATGCGAGCAGTATATATCAAAAAATTGACACACACAATATGGACAAAAGACAGATGAATCGGAAACTGTATTTTTATGCGCTTAGTGAAGAAAATACTAACAAATATGGAAGCACTCTTTCGTGATTACAAATGTAATTTTGAGACAGCTTACCCTGTTGGTGTTGTTGTTGTTGTGGTCTTCAGCCCAGTGATTGTTTTGATGCAGCTCTCCATCCTACTCTATCCTGAGCAAACCTCATCTCCTCATAAGACCTGCAACCTACATCCATAGCTTATGTTACTGATAAGTAATGTTTTCTTCAAATGCCGGGTGAATTAATGAGAGAGGTAGGTTTTAGGGTTCTCTCGCTATGTCTTTGTAAAATATAGGTAACATTTCACATGTGTTAGTTTTTCTTAAAAGTCCCTCTTTCTTAATTGTTTCTTTCACAGATTTCCACAGCCTTTCAATGTTCTGGATGTGCAGCGAAGGATCATCTGAGGAAACAAACTCAACTGAGTGATTCTCAAATTCGTGATCTTTACCGTCTTTCTTTAAATTTTGATAAGATCAGTAATTAGTTTTGTTCCTGACAAAATGAACTTCTTCTTTAGCTGTGGGTTTCATATATCTCAATAACTGATGAAATTAGAGACCTGTGGGTTTTCCTCAGACACACTAAATGTAAATTTGCTTGTAATAATAACTGTTGAATAACCTCTGGATATAATTTTGAATGGAAAACACATGGAAAGACTCACATAGCAACCATACAACAACACAAGGAAAAAAGCTAATAGCTCAGGGTTATCTTTAAAAGGAAAAGAGTATATATATAAAGAAATTCTGTCGAGCGTTTTGAATTGCCACTCACAACACTCATCCTCAATTCAACCAACTCTCAACCCACATCCACAACGTTTAAACAGTCTCTCAATTTTTCAAACTGTTCATTGGGTAATGGCTTAGTTACAATGTCAGCCAGTTGTGCCTTTATATTTAGATAATACACATCAACAATTTCTTTGCTCACGTTGTCTCAGTCAAAATTGTATTTATTGTGAATATGTTTCATTCATCGATGTTCCCATCTTCCGAGCAAATGAATACAAGATTGGTTGTCTTCGAGAATCCTTACTGGATAACTGACTTTGAGAACCATGTCTGTCAACATTATTTAATTAGCCACAAGAGTTAAACTGCTGCTGTGTCCAAGGCTACATATTCAATTTCAGTTGTAGATAAGGGGACACGGTTTTGCCGTTTAGTCATCCAACAGACAGTATTTCCAAGCACTTGCAGTAGGAATCCTGATGTAGACTTCCTATCTTCTCCATTGCCAAAATCTGCAAAGAAGCAACTCTGCTCCTTCTCATCCATAGCACCTACAATAGTTCATTGTTTCTTTGATGTATCTTGGTACTCTTTTAAGTCCCTTCTAATTACTCCACATTGGTTTGCTTTGATATTTGCTGAAATAATTAATTCTATGCTTAGATCAGGTCTTATTGTGATTATAGCATACATCAAACAACCTATCAGTTGTCAAAATGGTTCATTTTCGCTTATCATTATTGATTTCTGACATACTTTGCATTGTGGGTTTGGTCTCCACTGGCGTGCTATCCGAATTACAATTGTTCATTTCAAAACACTCCAGTAGTTTTTGCAGATATATACGTTGGCTCATTATTATTCTGTCAGCTACACTTTTGAAATCTATGCCAAGAAATGATTTAAGTTCAACCATATCTCACATTAAAATTTTATTTTCAAAAGTCTTCTTAATCTTCATGATTTCATCAGAATTACTTGCAGCAAATATTACATCATCGGCGTGAAAGAGAAGATATACTCTACTATCTTCGAAGTTTTCCATATACAAACTACTGTCAAAATTTGACTGTAGAAGTCCAATATTTTTGACAAATTTATCAAATTTAGCATTCCATATTAGAGGAGCTTCTTTCAATCCATAAAAGACCTTTTTTAACTTGAAGATCTTATTCCTTTCACCTTGAGGGATCTTCATGTAGACATCTTCATGTAGTTCCCCATGCAGAAAGGCATTTTTAACAACCATTTGGCACATACATAGATCTTCTTCAGTGATTATTGACACTAACATTCTTAATGTAGCCAAATGTGCAGCAGTTGCATATGTTTCATCATAATCATAACACTTTCTCTGAACGCACCCTTTGATCACAAGCCTTGTCTTGTATCTTTCAATATCTCCATGTTGAATTCTCTTAATTTTGAAAACCCATTTACTGTTAAGAGGTTTCTGCTCTGGAGAGTACTCTGTCAACTCCAAAGTTTCATTAAGTTCCAGTGACTTTATTTCTTCATTTATTGCTTGTATCAACTCATGTTCATTGTGTCTGCCTTGTATGTCTTCATCACATTCAGGAACATCATCAACAAATGATTCAGCATGCAAGGCCAGTATTGCACAATCATCAAATATTGAAGCCGCCTTTTGCTCTCTGTTGCTTCGTCTAAGAGTTTGTACCTTTTCAGGTATCTTGTCCAATTCTCTTGAATTTTTACTCTCCTTTTCTTCTTTCAAGTCGTAATCTGTCTTGTATTTTCTGTCCTGTTTACATCAAGGCCTATATTATATTCTTCTACATTACTTTCTTCTCCTCTGGAAAGCCACTGTTGACTAGTTATGCCTTCGAAAATAAATTTCCTTTCATCAAAAACTGCATAATTTTCAGAAATTACTTTCTTCAGCTCTGGACAGTAAAATCTGTATCCATTTGGACAATAGCCAATAAAATTGCATATAAGTGAATGAGAATCAAACTTTTTACTAGAAGTTCCTTTGGAATTTTTAAAAATGCAACGCAACAAAAAACATTCATCTTCTGTAACTTAGGTTTTCTCCCATACCAAAGAGCTACTGGTACTGCCGCGGTGGAGTAGCCGAGCAGTCTAAAGCGGCTCGTTGCGGAGCGTGCGGTTGCTCGCCATGGAGGTTCGAGTCCTCCCCGGGGCATGGGTGTGTGTGTTTGTCATTAGGTTAGTTTACCTAGATTTAAGTAGTTTGTAAGCTTCAGACTGATGACCACGCAGTTTGGTCCGATAGATTTACAAACATTTTTTCTACTGGTATTTTTCCTTGCAAGGCTGTAGTTGAACTTCTGTCACCCTGTTTACATGGGCTCCCAAAGCCGTATTTCATAAACAATTTCCCAATTCCGCATTTGGTTGGTCATGTAAACACTCCAAAACCGATTCTGGAAATCCGTTTCTCTAAAGACAGTGATATCTTCTCATATGAAGTAAAAGTATAAATATTAGAGTGAGCGTGAATATGTGTATTTAAATAAAGAAAAATAGCGATTGTGCTGAATAAATTAGGAACTGAATCAGCTGTTTTTCAGCCGCCATATGAAGTGGACTAGGAAATAAGATTCAGGCTATAGCATGTACACATGACAGCAAAAAACGGTTTACGAAATTCGGGTTTCGTCTTCCGGAAGATGTGTTGCATGTAAACGTAGTGTGTTTGTGATATAGATGACTGTCAACATTAGTTCTGTCCAAAAACTCTTGTCGAATTTTGATTTGAGAAGCATACAACGTGCTTTATCCAAAATAGTCCTGTTTAGATGTTCAGAAACTCCTTTCTGCTGCAGTGTATATCTCACTGTAAACTCAATTTGAATACCCTCGCCCATTATCACAGCGAAAACGACTTATTTTCGAGTTCAAATGAGCTTTAAACATAGCTTCAAACATTTTGGAGAACATTTTGGAGAATATAGACAAACAAAGTGAATAAATACCTTTTGTTATCATATGAAACTGGTGTAATAGGTCCAATTAGATCACTGTGAATGAGTTCTAATGGCCTGGTAGTTTTTACCCTTCGTTTTTTATGTGGCAGTGATGTCTGTTTCCCTTCAACACATTTATGAGAAATATCATGACCCATTTTGTCAGTTTTTAAATTCATTCCATCCACTTGCATCCGCAACTTACGAATATTATTGTAACTCAAATGAACCAGCCTTTCGTGACATAGTCCAATGGTCTCAGTTTGTGAAGTTACATGAAAGTGAGATTCCTTATGTAGAAAATTCATTGTGTACATGTTCGACTCACTTCTCTCTGCAATGGCAATAGTTATGTCGTACTTCTGTTTAATACCTTTACCATTCTCAAAAATCACTCGCAAACCTTTTGATTCTAGTTTATGTACTGACAGCAGATCATAGGTAAGATCTGTAACTGACAGAACATCTGTAATCGAAATCGAAATTTTCTTCACTTCACAACAGTGATTTTAATTGTCTCTGGCAATCTCTTTACATTTTTCAACTGTAGGCTATACTAATATTTATTAAATGCTCTGTCACTCCAGAATCTAAATACCACTTAATTTCAGTCAATGTCGCCAAATTTTCATAAACAGCGGCAGGGAAACAGTAATTAGTTTGTCTCTCGTCTAAGTATCAGACGTTGCCCCTGAAGAGTTTTGTTTCGGTTTCTGTGCTTTGGTTTTCTTCGGTTTTCGGCAATCTGATATTTTATATCCTTTCAAATCACAGTTATAACACAGAAAACTAAAACGCTTAGTAGTCCTACCACTGTTATCTGATTTAATAATATCATCAGACATATCGGACTTCTGTCTAGACTGCGACAAAAAACAGTTGGGACTGAATGTGGTCTTTCTTGACAGCAACCTTCCTCTTCGTCTCTTCATCCAGAAGTTGGTTCTTCATAAAATCTAGAGTTAACAGAGTGACAGTGTTTCTAGTGCTGTGACTAGATTGTCATAATCTGGTGGCATTGTCAACAATAGATGGCAAACGACGTCGGTTTCTTCTAATCTTGCTCCAGATGAGCCCATCTCTCGAATTAATTTGTCGAATTGTAGAAAATGATCAGCAAGGAAGTTATTGTCGAGTCAAATTTCATAATTAGTAAATTTTTCCGAATTAAGGCCAATTCACACTGTCCGACATGTCACCGTCCGTCAGAACATTCCGCAATGTATTTGTAATGGCGGCATTCACACTGTCCGTCATCGGACCGTCACGTCACGTCACGTCAACGTCCGTCAAGCTTTCTCGAGAAGAATGTTTTGACGGAACGGCCGTCTGCTATCATCGGAAGTTAACCTATTTTCGTCACGCAAATTACATGTTGCAGTCAACGACTGTACTGTTTATATGCAAATATGTCTTATCCATCTTTATTTTATTGTTATACTTCGTTACAGGGGTAAATCTCAAATGTTTCATGACTACTTAAATATTTTTGTCAATTGAGTGTCCCTCTAAAATCGAAGTCGGATATCTGAAACCAAACAATGGTTTATGTTACGTAATATTGTAACAGAAGAGACTGAAACAAACTGTTTATTTGAGTAAGATTGTAATTTGATAACGTATTTGTCATTAAATAACATTTTTAATGAAAAAGTCAGTTCTAAGGAAAGACAAAAATTCAGTTGTTTACAGAGGTATTAACAATGTCAATGGGCAAATTGTAATGGATAAAGTAAACAGGCGCTATTTATGCTCTTATAAGGGTTGTTTGATTTATTCATATGTTTATTTTTTTCGCTTGAAAATAGATGTCGATGTTTTGAAATGTTGTTTCTGTTCCCAGTTAGTTGGCCAAAAACATACACTGTAAAGTTTTATTTGGCTGTCTATAACATTTAGCGTTGTTGTTCCTTCAATTATAGTATTAAACTATGACTTTCTACATAACAGACCGCTACTCATAACCTCACTTTCAACATCGCGTATTAGGATCGGCGAATTGACGTGACGGACACTGACGGACAGTGTGAAGACAACTTGACGTGACTGTGCCGTGACGTGGCGTTGACGTGACGGACAGTGTGAATTGGCCTTTAACAATTGACTCGCCATTCCCCTTCTCTCGAAAACATTACACAGTGAGAACCACAGATCAAACGACTTACACTACGTTTACATGCAACACATCTTCCGGAAGATGAAAACCGATTTTCGTAATCCGTTTTTCGCTGGTGCGTTAAATGGCATAGCCTGAATCGGATTTCCTAGCTCACTTAACATGGCGGCTGGAAAACAGCTGATTCAATTCTTTATTTAGTCTGCACAATAGCTATTTTTCTTTATTTAAATACACAGATTTATGTTCACTCTAATATTTATACTTTTATTTCACATTAGAAAATATCACTCTTTCCATATCTGCTGAAAATTCGTAAGAAGAAAACACAATCTGACAAGCCAAGAACGCTGAAAAAACGGTTGCGTTTACATGGGCACGAAAATCGATTGTGGAACTGAAAAACCGCTTTAGAGAAGCGGATTTCCAGAATCGATTTTGGAGTGTTTACATGACCAACCAAAAGCGGAATTGGGAAATCGGTTTACGAAATCCGATTTTCGGAGCGTATGTAAACGGGGTGATAATTTTGTCTTTGGCGTATTCTATATAATTATCTGCAATTCTATGTGTGATTTGAGACTTGCATTTGTTATCACGTTTATTCAAAGACGCTAATTGCAGTTCTTTCTTTGCACGTATCATTATCATCAAACACGACAATTCTTGAAAATTTCATCTGAATAAACTCCAACAGCTCAATCTTACTTAGCAGCACCTCAGTTCGAAATTTAAAATTACTAAAATTGGTTCCATCGAACAGTGGAATTTTGTATTTCTGATCTTTGTCAACCATGATTAAGAGTGAGATAGGATCTTTAAATTAACGAGCTAACCAGCAGAGCTCTGGGCCCATAAACTGATGAAATTAGAGTGCTGTGGACATTCCTCAGGCACACAAAATGTAAATTTGGTTGTAATATTAACTGTTCAATAACCTCCTGGTGTAATTTTACTACTTTGGAATGAAAAACACTTGGAAAGACTCACATAGCAACCATACAACAATACAAGAATACAAGCTAATAGCACAGAGTTATCGTTAAAAGGAAAAGAATGCACACTACTTGCCATTAAAATTGCTACACCAAGAAGAAATGCAGATGCTAAATGGGTATTCATTGGAAAAATATATTATACTAGAACTGACATGTGATTACATTTTCACGCAACTTAGGTACATAGATCACGAGAAATTAGTACCCAGAACAACCACCTCTGGCCGTAATAACGACCTTGATACGCCTGGGCAATGAGCCAAACAGAGTTTGGATGGCATGTACAGGTACAGAGGCCCATGGAACTTGATACCACAGATCATCAAGAGTAGTGACTGGTGTATTGGGATGAGCCAGTTGTTTGGCCACCATTGAAAAGACGTTTTCAATTGGTGAGGGATCTGGAGAATGTGCTGGCCAGGGCAGCAGTCAAACATTTTCCGTATCCAGAAAGGCCTGTACAGGATCTGCAACACGCAGCTATACATTACCCTGCTGAAATATAGTGTTTTGCAGGGATCGAATGAAGGGTAGAGTCACGGGTCGTAAGACATCTGAAATGTAATGCCCAGCGTTCACAGTGCCATTGATGTGAATAAGAGGTGACCGAAACGTGTAACCCATACCATCACGCTGGGTGATACACCAGTATAGCGAAGACAAATACACGCTTCCAATGTGCGTTCACCGCGATGACGCCAAACATGGATGAGACCATGATGATGCTGTAAACAGAACCTGCATTCATCCGAAAAAATGACGTTTTGCCATTTGTGCACCGAGGTCCGTCGCGTACACTGTTGCCGGCGCTCCTGCTTGTGATGCAGTGTCAAGGGTAACTGCAGCCATGGTCTCCGAGCTGACAGTCCATGCTGTTGCAAAGGTCGTCGAACTCTTCATGCAGATGGTTGTTGTCTTGCAAATGTCCCCATCTGTTGACTCAGGGACGTTACAGCTATGCGGATAAGATGCCTGTCATCTCGACTGCTAGTGATACAAGACTGTCGGAATCCAGTACGGCGTTCCTTATTGCCCTCCTCAATCCACCGATTCCATATTCTGCTAACAGTCATTGGATCGCGACCAACGAGAGCAGCAATTTTGCGATATGATAAACCGTAATCACGGTGGCTAATATTTGACTTTTATCAAAGTCGGAAACATGATGGTACGCATTTTTCCTCTGTACACGAGGCTTTATATTAATACACAATGAAAATTAAATTATTAGTCTTTCGTTGGTGAATTTTTTATATTATATTATTATAAATGTAGCCTTTTAGTGATTTTATTACTATTTGGTTTAAAAGTTAGTAATTGAAGGTAATTAACTACATGCTTGAATACCGACAATTTACTATGTCTGGTTACTCAGGGCTCTTGGATTGGCCAATTATAAATGAATTTGTCGCTAATAAATGAAAATACGCCTTTCTCGAGAGAAAAACTTTAGAAAATTTAATACACGAAACTTTTACAAAATGAAACTCTTACAAGTTTGGCTTGCTCCCATCACTTCAGATAATTAAACAAGACTGACTAATTCCATTCATATGTCTAAAACATAAGAAAGCACCACTGTTTTTTGCTCTCTAAGATTAATTTTCTATATCTCATTTTATGAATTATCTATGGTCTATCAACTGATAGTAAATATATCGTAAATTATTCAGTTAACTAATTAATTATGATTTTCTTTTAAATTCAAGTAAAAAGTTCCTCTCCCCTACTCTCCTTCTCACCCAGATATCTCCTGCCTCATGTATCATCACAGCATCATAGCAACATTTCACTTGACAGCGCTGGTCAACTGCTGTTTGTGTATGAGAAATCGGTTCGAAACTTTTCTCATGTCAGCACCTTGTGTGAATGCTCTGAAAAGCTAATCATTTGCATATTACAACATATTCTTCCTGTTGGTTCAATTTCGCGCCTGCAGCACATCATCTTCGTGGTGTAGCAATTTTAATGACCAGAGTTGTATATATACAGGGTGGTCCGAAAATGTCTGAAATGCTTGTCAGGACGTTGTAGGGCAGGTTGTACTGAGACAAATGTTCAGAAAAAAATGTGATACGTCACGCCGTTTCCGAGTTATTTAGCTTAGACATTAGCCAATCAAGTCATTCAGCGCGCAGATTTGAACAGCCCGCAAGAGGCAGCGTTGCCAAACGTATTCTCCATGTGGTTGTCTCACAAGGAGAAGACACCTACTCGTCATCGCCTAATTCAAATTATGGTATATGCAGTTCATGGCCAGAAATGAACATGATAGCACTGGGAGCTCCAGATGGCCAAGCATTTAGGAAAAAATAGCATTTCTTGTACGGGTCTGGAACGCTGTATGGCACTTAAGTGAACGCTGTCAGCAAGCTGCGGTTGGTGTTCTGGGAAGAAGTCAGATCGGTAATTAATGATGCGATGAATGCGGGTTCGAATCCTAGTAGCCGGCCGCGGTGGCTGAGGGGATTGAGGCGATCCAGTCATGGTCCACACAGCCACTACGGTGGGAGGTTCGATCCCCCCTCGGGCATGGATATTTGTGCCATCCTTAGTATAAGGTAGTTCGTAAGTAGTTTGTAAGCTTAGGGACTGATGACCCCGTAGTTAAGTCCCATAAGCTATACAAACATTTGAATCCTAGTATGGGAAATTATTTTTTATTTTTATATGTCAATTTATGCATTACTTGCACTGCCAATAAATGAAAATAGTGCGCAATATATCGTATTTATTAATATTTCACAAAAAAAGACGTGAAAAGGAAAGGCAATGGAATATTTGTTATTGCAAATACAAGTCCAAGACAGGACTGTATCACAGCGTCGAGGAGGACTCTGGAAATAACGTTTTGAAAAAGGATTGTGATTGAAGCGTACAGGACTTCGTATTTTGTTAATTTAATTTCCAGTAGACCTCAACAGCTGCACGCGAGCATTGGGTTCGTGGTCCAGTAAAATCGGCCAACTGGTCATTGTGGATAATAGTTACGGTTGCCAGGAAACCTATTTGCAGTCACACTTTTGTGCTTGCCTTTCCTTGTTATCCCTTTTATGAAATATTAATAAATACGATATATTGATCATAATTTTGACTTATTTGCGGTGTACGTAATACATAAACTGGCATGACCAAAATAAAAGTAAACACTCCCATACGCGGATTCGATCATACGCCCCTCGTGCATTCATTTGCCAAACTGTGTTCTTGCCACTACGAGTAGGCGTCCTCTCCTTGTCAGACTGAACAAGGGACCAATACAAAAACAAACACGTGAAAATATTCGATGGCAGTGGGGATTGAATTCAGGCCAATGCATCAGCAATCCCTGCGCTACGATGTACGCTATGCCAACATGCGACAGTAATTGTATCAGCCGTGTAGTGACCCCTTTTCTACTTGTCATTTATGTATTTACTTATTTATCCAAAAATCTTTCCAGACTGGGGGAAACAAACATATAAACATACATACATACACACACACACACACACACACACACACACACACACACATATATATATATATATATATATATATATATATATATATATAGACGTATATGGCTTAAAGAATGTGCACTACTGGCACTATTTACACTGACTTGGTTCAAGCCTTTTATTTCTGAGGTGATTTGTTACTGAAAAAAAGCAATGGTCTAATAAAAATGCTCTTAGGGTTCTGCAGTGGAGTGGGTATGATGATATAATTTTTAACTTATGTGGTAGGCTATTGTAGATTTGAACAGCACTATTTATTGTGGAACATTTATAAGCTGCTTTTCTTGTTTGCTGGACATGAAAATTTTCCTTTTGTCTTGTTTTGTGCTCATAAATATTGAAATTTTTGTTTGAGTCCTTTAAATTATTCCTAACATCTTTACAAATTTCAAGTATATACATACAGGGGAGTGGGAGGATTGACGACTTCTGAAAGAGGGGTCTGCAGGAATCTGTTTGCCAGGCATGGTGGATTGCTCTTACAGCTCTTTTCTGCGTTAAGAAAACCACTGAGCTAGATGGTGTATTGCCCCAGAATATAATCCCGTACAGTAGTACACTGTGGAACTCTGAAAAGTAGGCAATTCTGGCAGTATCAAAACTAACTTTGACAGACACTAAGCGTAGACTGTAGCATAGTTTACTCAGTGTTCCATTTATTTTGTTTACGTGTACATGCCATTTAAAGTCATTTTGTAGCCAAGTGCCTAGAAATTTTGCGTGCAAAGAGGGTTAAATTTTGTTGGAGTTCATTTAAAACTTCCGGGCTCATAAGCCGTGGTCGATTTATAAAACTTTCCCCTAACGTTTCATCTTCGGCTGTGGAAGACATCTTCAGAGGTAGAATGGCGAACTGCGATGAGAACTTGAGGGAGCGCCGTATATATAGGCAATGTAGAGGGCACCACAAGACATCACGTGACGTCTGCTACGACACTATCTCTGGTATTGCCAACATTCTTGGCAGAGAAGAATCGATTGTCATATCGCTGGTGTAAAGCAGAAGTCCAAATTCTGTCTAATTTAACAGCTTCCTCTTTCCTGTTAAAGTTATTACGATGTTTATAGATCTCGATTGCTTCTCTATATGTGCGCGCATGATAGTGCGAAGTTTTTGAGATGACACTAGTCTCATTAAATTTAATTTCATGATTGCCATCTTGGTATACATGTTCTGCTACGGCCGATTTCTCCGTGTGCCCCAGGCGGCAATTCCTTTTATGTTCGACCAGACGAGTATTGACGCTCCTTTTTGTAGTTCCAATGTAGACTGAACCACAGCTGCAGGGAATTTTATATACACCTGGTGTATTAAACGGATGTCGTACATCTTTTGCAGATCTTAAATACTCTTTTATCTTCCTTGTAGGTCTGAAAATGGTTTCTACCCCATATTTGTCCAGCACTTTTCCAATACGGTCTGTGACCTTATTTATGAACGGAAGAAAAACTTTCCCCTTAGGCGGTTGTTGTTCCTTGTTAACATAAACTTTCTCCCTGGGACGAAGGGCTCTGTCTATTTCTTTGGTAGAATAACCGTTCTTCTGGAAGGTGGATCGTAAATGCTCCAACTCATCTTTTAAATAAGTAGGTTCACAAATTTTATGCGCCCTGTCAACCAATGTTTTAACCACACCTCTTTTTTGTCTGGGATGGTGGTTAGAGTCTTTATGCAGGTAACGGTCAGTATGAGTAGCCTTCCTGTAGACCTTGTGGCCCAACGTCCCGTCCACGTGCTTGATTAACAAGGAACAACAACCGCCTAAGGGGAAAGTTTTTCTTCCGTTCATAAATAAGGTCACAGACCGTATTGGAAAAGTGCTGGACAAATATGGGGTAGAAACCATTTTCAGACCTACAAGGAAGATAAAAGAGTATTTAAGATCTGCAAAAGATGTACGACATCCGTTTAATACACCAGGTGTATATAAAATTCCCTGCAGCTGTGGTTCAGTCTACATTGGAACTACAAAAAGGAGCGTCAATACTCGTCTGGTCGAACATAAAAGGAATTGCCGCCTGGGGCACACGGAGAAATCGGCCGTAGCAGAACATGTATACCAAGATGGCAATCATGAAATTAAATTTAATGAGACTAGTGTCATCTCAAAAACTTCGCACTATCATGCGCGCACATATAGAGAAGCAATCGAGATCTATAAACATCGTAATAACTTTAACAGGAAAGAGGAAGCTGTTAAATTAGACAGAATTTGGACTTCTGCTTTACACCAGCGATATGACAATCGATTCTTCTCTGCCAAGAATGTTGGCAATACCAGAGATAGTGTCGTAGCAGACATCACGTGATGTCTTGTGGTGCCCTCTACATTGCCTATATATACGGCGCTCCCTCAAGTTCTCATCGCAGTTCGCCATTCTACCTCTGAAGATGTCTTCCGCAGCCGAAGATGAAACGTTAGGGGAAAGTTTTATAAATCGACCACGGCTTATGAGCCCGGAAGTTTTAAATGAAGTTGACGCCGGCCGTGAAAGCTTACATTGTTTGTTGGAGTTGATTGTTACAGTGGGATTGCATGGATCACCTTTTAGACAGAAATTTAGGTAAGTTGTTTTCTTTGTGTTTACCAGGAGTTTATTATCCTCAAACCACTTATTTAGTTGTGCTGTAGTTTTATTTACATTTGTTTAGAGTTGGCATATGGTATTTCCGGTAATAGGTATACTTGTATCATCTGCAAAGAAAGTATTTGTCTAGATGTTTATGTCTAGATCATTGCTATATATTGGATAAAGAGGATTGGCCTGAGGTTGGACCCTTGGGGTACTCTTTGTAATGTTGCTGCATCTGAGAAGCATATGGTGGTTTCTCCCTTTAGCTCATGTTTTATTTCTATAATCTGTTTTCTGTTAGTCAGGTACGATTTAAACCATTTTAGTGCGACACCTCTGATTCCATATGCTTCAAGCTTCTTCAGTAGTATGTTGTGGTCGAGGATGTCGAAGGCTTTACTTAAACCTAAAAATATGCCGGTGGCCTTTTGTTTTTTGTCCACTGCTTCCAAAGCAATTTGTACAAAATCATAGACGGCACTAGTTGTTGACTTATTTGTTCTGAATCCATGCTGGGCATCAGTGAGTATTTTGTTTTTGTCTAAAAAGTTAATTAGCCTACTGTAAATAATCTTTTCTATGATTTTACTAAACCCTGAGAGCAAGGCGATCTACATTGGAAATCGTACGTATACAATCGATCTTTTCCGGAAGAGTTCGCGTATCTGTGAAGGTACAAGGAAGGAGGTGCGGTAGAGCAGTGACGGACGTCGTCCTGACACACAAGTAGTGGTAAAATGTCGCGTCATCGGTACTCCTTCGAGGAATACGCAGATATGCATTTAACTTACAGCGCTGCGGGTCAATATGCACCAGCTGCCCACGACATCTACCACGCACGATTTCCCAGCCGCGTTATTATGTGTGTAAATACCTTTTTAGCTGTTGATAGACGGTTAAGGGAGTCTGGAAGTTTTGCTGTACTCAATGTTGACGCTGGACGAGAACGTTACATACGGAGCGTTCAGTTCGAAGAAAACGTTCTCGAAATGGTTGCTGCAACACCTAGTACCAGCTCGAGGGCCGTTGGTACTGCTTTGGGAGTAAGTCACGTTATTACTACATTCTTAAAGAATGCCTGCAAACTACACGTGGCGAAATGTATTCTTTTGTTTGTCGTTACAGGTTTCGCACTGTGTAGTATTGGATGTCTTACACGACGAAAACCTGTTTCCATATCAGTACAGAAGGTGCACGGTTTGGTTGAAGAGGTCTACCCCTCTCGTTACCAATATTCCGTGTGGTATTTAAATAAGTGTAACGGAAATCCACATTTCGCAAAGATGGTCTTGTGGACAGACGAGGCATGTTTCACCAGAGAAGGACTATTCAATTCCCAAAACAGCTACATTTGGATGGACGCAAATCCGCATGACACTAACGTTAAATACTAGCAGCAATTGGCCCGGTATCGTAGACGACGTTTTGTTGGGTCCCGTCCTACTCCCTCCCCATTTAAATGGAACAACGTATTTGGCATTCCATGAAAGCATCCTTCCGCTATACTTAGAAGACGTCCCTCTGGCGATCCGTCAGAGAATGTGGTTCCAACACGACAGCACACCGCCGCACTTTGCTTTTGCAGTACGTAAGAATTTAGATGTGTTGTACCCGCAAAGGTGGATTGACCGAGTCGTTCCATTCCTCTGGCCAGCTCGTTCACCAGATTTGACACCGTTAGAATTTTATTTGTGGGGCCATGTGAAGCAAATCGTCTACGCGACCCCAGTAGACACAACTAAAGAGCTTCTTGCGAGGATAATTTTAGCCTTCGCTTAAATCAGGGAAAGCTTTGATTTCGGAAAGCTTGCGGAGTCAATAACGCAGCGTTGCAATGCGTGCCATCAGACTGGAGGAGGGCACTTTGAGCAGCTACTGTGAATTTAGTGTTACACTTCGCTCCTGAAAATATTTTTACGTTAAACAGCTGCCAAAATATCAGTTTAGTGTTTTAAGTTATACATTACTTTCCCTGCATTTGTTACATGTATGACCATTGACTGTGTTTGAGGTTTATTGTTTTTCCATATTTATGTCCAAACAGGTACATGTTGTTAGACCTTTGGCGGATGCATTTATGAGCAATTATTGAATGTTATGGATACTGTAGCTTTCGGAATAAATGTGCATTGAGGGCCAACGCCAATGTGTTTATGCAAAAAAAGATGTACAGTTCCTTTGCTTACATGAAATCCATACATAAATGATTAGACAAGAAATACTGATTTGTTCCCCCATTTGGATAAAAACAAAACGATAACCCCGGTAGGGATCGAACTCAGGAGCTTCTGTTTCACATATCCAACTCTCTACCCCCAGACCACAGTGTCTCACATTACAACAGCTTTTCATATACAAGTTTATACCCATATGACTACAACATGGAGAGTACTTTTGGCAATGCTGCCTCTTGTGGGCTGTTCGAATCTGCCCGCCAAACTACACGATTGGATAACTTCTAAGCTAAATAACTCGGAAACGGCGCGACATATCAAATTTTTTTCTTAACATTTATGTCTCAGTACACCTGCCCTACAACGTCCCGCCAAGCATTTCAGACATTTTCACAACGTCCTACCAAGCATTTCAGACATTTTCGGACCACTATATATATATATATATAAAGAAATCATGTTGAGAGTTTTGAGCCGGCTGAGGGGACTGAGGCGCTCCAGTCATGGTCAGCATGGCCACTACGGTCGGGGCTTCAAATCCCCCCTCGGGCATGGATATTTGTGTCGTCCTTAGTATTAGCTAGTTAATAAGTAGTTTGTAAGTATAGGGACAGATAACCCCGTAGTTAAGTCCCATAAGCTATACAAACATTTTGAGAGGTTTGAATTGCCACTCTCAACAACAACTTTTCTTACCCCACCAATAGAAACACTGTCGTTTGTCTTAATCACAGTCTCTGCAGTGCAAGCTTCTAACCTATACTGCAGTATCCAACACGCAACTATTACAAGATTATTTCGATACTCAGTTTCGTGTTGGCAAATCAAGAGTTCATCCGAATCGATGTCCTTTTCTTGCACTTCAAGAAAATGAGTTGGTAAGGAAGGTCAGGTTGTGAAGCTTTCTTCTGCAGTTTAAGAGTCCCCTCAGTGTCCCAATCCACACATCGTCTACACTCACTATTCACCATAAGTTCCAATTCCCAGCAAAACTAAACACAATTCTCCACAGAAGAAATCCATGGAATCAACTCGAGCTGCATTAATTTATCCATCTCTATAAACTCACAACTAGCGTACAATAATCAGAACACGTGATAAATTAATTTCGAACAACGAAACGTCAAATTTCCGACTTCTTTTGTCCTCCACGTGTGCGTTACTATTTCGACATACATTGCCCGCATAGCTAAAGTGATATGTATGACTGGAGCGATATATATCGTTACAGTTTCGAGAGACGACAGAACTATGATATTACCAGAAACATTATTAGAAATCGTAACCACAAGAAAAATTTGCATTTTCCACAAACGAAATATATAGCCTGAAAGACGACCGTCTGTTGTCTTCCATATATTTATTGTATATTTCTGTAAAGTTATAATTTATTTAATGTCGCTAGATTATCATTTTGTTAAAACTTGAACTCCACTCTTTTCAAGGTTTGAGGAATAGCATTTTTATTTCATGTGCTAAAGTATTATTTAATATTGCTAGGTTTTTCTTATTTTGTTATGTTAATAATTTATTATTGTATTAATTAATGTGGCATAAGTAAGGCTTCTCCACTATGGCACTGTCATTGTGAGAATGTGCAGTTGTTTTACTTTTAAGTGGGTGGGGAGTGATGGCTCGCTTTGCATCGTTCTCTTTGGCTCAGAGTCGATAGCTGCTCGTGCTACCACAATGGTTTCCACACCCTTTGGTTGCGGGCTAGTCAGTGAGCCTTCCCTGCAGCGCGAGACTCGCTGTCTGTCCCTACCACCGCTGTTTCTTGGAGGTCTGGTGAGGTAAGGTTGGTTCTGCTCTTGTTTTTGGATGGTAGGAGTGCTAGTCTTGCACGGTTCGCAGGAGAGCTTCTGTGAAGTTTGTAAAGTAGGAGACGAGGTACTGGCAGAAATAAAGTTGTGAGGCGGCATCGTGAGTCGTGTCGGGATAGCACAGTCGGTAGTGCGCTTGCCCACAAAAGGCAAAGGCCCAGGTTCGAGTCCTAGTTCCAGCACACAATTTTAATCTACCAGGAAGTTTCATATCAGCGCACATTCCGCTGCAGAGTGAAAGTTTCATTCTGGAAACATCAGCACTGTACGCCTTTATGACCACAGATAAACTTTTATCCTGAATACTAATATTCTTTTTCGTTTTAGTGTTTGTAATACGTTCTGAATGTTTCTCAGTGATGCACCTAATAATAGTATATTCAGCAATGTGAGTACAAAAATCTGATGTGGTGTATTTCCACAGCAGACAACAACTTTTTGGAAGACAGTGAACAAACCACACGTATTTTCAGTCAATAGTCAATTGGTATTTCACTATAGGAACACATATTGTAAAATATGCAGGACACTTCTAAAATTGAACAAAACACACGGTTCACGTACACTATGTATTGTATTTTGAATTTGTAGGGAAACAGAATGGCAGATGTGTCAACATATATTTTTTGAAGCTCCACTGCGAAGTCACTCTGCAACAGCAGATCTCTGCCTAATACATTGGCCCAATCTCCTGCGTAATAACCTTGCATCATGTTCATCTTGATTGTGGGATGAAGCATATCACTGTAGTCCAATCAATGTGGTCTGTTTTTAATTCTTCGGTCAACGGTACAGAAGTTGACCTAATCTAATAAATTCGATTTTCAAGTAATTCTACTCTCTATAACTATATTTTGGAAGTTGATTACAGTAAGGGATGAAGCCACGACGAAAAAGTGGGTAAAGATCTGGCTTCTAAAATGTGTCACTCTTATGTGTTAATGCTTTGATAATGATTAAAGTTGAATAAGGGGACTAGTTCAACTATTTAAGAATGGGAAACAATACATTTTTAGTGCATTGCAACATGTTAGAGCTTACAAAGACAAGATACTGTAATGAGAAAATTTTCCATACAGTTGGTACCGACCTGTAAAGCTATATAAATTCTGTGCTAACACCCTGGACAGATTTATGAATCTTGAGAGAACCTCTAGAAAATTCTGTTAACACAAGACGTAAGTAACAACTTTTTTGACACTATACTCGCTAAAATAACAATGAACCGAGCGATTAGTTTGAAAAACTGTAGCGCTTATACAGAGATCACAAGTACAAACACAAGACTAGTCTATGTGCCTTATCATGAATTCACATTGCAGGAATTCACATCCTTTTACATTATGCTAAGGCTGGACACCAACCAACAGTGTTGACTGTAGACCGAAGCTTCTATGCAACAACTTGTCTGTGCAGTTTATAGAGATCCAAGGATGTTAAACCTCCTTGTAGAGATCACTGTTGCAGACAGATCAGAATAAGTACATATCAGAGGGTGTAAAGGGGCCTCTAGACTGGCGTAAATTGAATCGTACTACAGTTCTGCCACATCCCCTCCACAAAGGCAGTAGGAGGCGGGGCATGCTGTGCGCATGACTAGTCTGCAGTAGCGCTTCCGAGCGGCAAAAAGCAAAAGCTTAACGCTGTCAGCTGTTGCTGTCTTATATTCTAAGTTCATTTTTATATTTTTGATGTCTGTAGCTCATGAATGAATGTTCCTATTTTAGTGAAATTTCATAGTAGGTACTACCAAGGTTACGTTTATCCCTACTATCCCTACAATAGGCTACATAAATTGCAAGCTGGAAGGAGTGGGGCAGTTCTGAGGTACAAACAAAAATGATAGAATTGGAAGAGTGTAAACATTAACTCAGGCCTACCGGTACCGTAAATTTTATCTCATATAACATTTGATTTATATTCTAATTACCATAGTCTCCACTACAGGAATAAAAAATTATGATCTTTATCTGTCTGTGCTGACTGACTGCCACTGGTGTTTGTACTAATAAACAGTAAACTTAAAATCACACCTACACTACTTGCAACGAGTTTAAAGAGAATAAAGGCATGTAACAACATACATTCTTTTACGCAAGTCGCCGAAGTGCCGCCAATTTAAAGACTTGCACCTGGCCATCGACCCACACTAAATTATTTTTATAGGGAGATGACTGTAGCACACGTGTCTTTGATATGTATAATTATAAATGTTGCATAAATAATGTATTTAAAATGCACTTACAGCAAATGAGACATTCTATAGCAGATGGTGAGAAATATATACTTTTTATTTCATGAAGTTGGCATAAATTACACACGTCGGCTCTTATAAGAATGTTGTCAGCATCATTCTTTACATTTTCGTCGATGGAAAGACGTGAGAGGTGCTTCCACATTCAATTGACATTTATTACAAAACTAATGATTTTTTTTTCAGGGGTAGTTACATCACGAATAGAAGAATAAAGTATTGAAGCTTCCCGTTTCGTTTGAGGCTACTAAAATTACATAAGGAAGGTAGCAATTCAATCTTGTGTTCAGACTGCTGTACAATATTTTCATGTTACTTTACCGAGTCTGCTCTGGGAATGGAATTCACACAACCTAACCTACACGCAAAATCACGCAATAACGCACGTAAACTGTAAATAAAAGTGATCAAAGCTTTTGCTGTCTGCCGCTTGAAAGTGCTACTGAAGACCAGTCACGTGCTCAAGAGACTCCGCCTCCTTCTACCTGTCTGGAGGGGGTTTGGCAGAACTGTAATACGATTCAATTTACGCCTCTAGACTGTGGTATTAATATTATCGCTGTTTTATTCACAACGCCTTACATCTCTGATTTCCTACACAAGAACATATTTCCAAGGGTGATTCTATTTACACTTCGGTAAAATCAGACGTGACGTCATTATGACGTATCCACACTATCGAAGTCGACTGGAGCCATGATCGACTTGTGTGGTCGTTCTAGACGCAAAACTGCGGTTGCAATTGTAGCAGACGAATTACAGGAGTAGCTGATAATATCTTCAGTTGGTAATGGTATATTCATTACAGTTTCGGAAGGTACAACTTTGCTTTCTTTTTTGAAAGTAGAAGCTATAAACTTTCTGAAAAAGGACCTACACTGTGAGCTCTGAAACGTTATTCAGCCAAATCTGATGTCATCGTGGCCCATTTGTGAAGGTTGTGTTTAAAACTAATGGAAACTTTTTCTCTAAGCGAAAAATGCTACCGAGTTGCATTGTAGTACGGAGTCTACGTTAAACTGAGAGGACAAAATACGGTTATCAGGCTATGAAGCGACAATGTGTACTTGGACGTGTCAAAATATGCGACATACAAAAACAACGTATAGCCGCCGTAGGTATATGTATATTTTCGCCGAAACTATAAATCAAATGAGCTGGATATTAATACAGTAATTTGTTACAGAGGCTCTGCGAACATCAGGTAAAACATTTCGTAAAACTGGGTACTCATCTACCGCCAAGTTGCTGCAAAATGCTAGTTCTTTTTTTGAAAATGTGTGTAGTTGTCGTTCTCTTAAGGCTCGGTCTTCGTTATTTCTGACATAATTTTCAATTTACATTTACTGAAATTTCCGTCAGTGCTTTCCAAAACATGATACCAGTATTAAGTAAGGCCTAGTTTTGTCACTAAACTACGAAGGAAAAAAGTATGCAGTTCAGAAAGAATGTCGAATTAAGCATGTTGTCCCACCGAAAACCAGCGTCTCGAACGATCGCAAAAGTCGATGCGCCGCTCTTCTGGACGTCGATAGTGTGGATACGTCATAATGATGTCGCGTCTGATTTTACCGAAGTGTAAATAGAATCGCCCATATTTCCAATGCTACCGTATTACGAAGAAATTGATAGTCGTTTGAAAATGAATGAATCATTTGCAGTACAAGTACCCCACTAGTTCAGAAGTAGTTTAGTCTGAACGCTACAATTCCTTTACCCATGAAGAAAGGCCACATGTATGAATATAAGAAATCAATCGTTCTAGGTTATAGATATGATAAAATACGACCAGCATCAGTCAATCACAGATTATAGATGTGGCTCATTGGCCTGTTGTAAGTCTTTAAATTGGACGCCATTTCGGCGACTAGCATGTCCCTAGCCTACCCTAGTTATCCAACGGGGAAAGGGGACCTACAGCTTAACGTGGAATCTGACCCACATGTACTTTCTGGTGACTCCTCACATTGTTGATGGATTAATGTGCAGACTGAAAAAATGTGAGGTCCAAGCAGGTTTCGAACCAGCGACCCTTCGGGTTCCAGTCGAGCACTTTACCCCAATACCACCAGGCTAGCTACACAAAACTGAACTGAAGCTTAAATATCAAAACGTTTCATTGATTTGTGTAGTTTCACGAGAATGCAAGATTCATGTACTGCTCTCTCACATTGTTAGTATTTTTTATAGAAAGGTAGCTGTATTTATACAAGTGCAGCTAACACTGACGGTTTTTTGCAGTAAACAATCTGATCACTGAAGCTACACGAATTCGCTGACTTGGCAGTACTGTTGCGATGTATTTGCAGTAAACATTAAAATGTTCCATGATCATTTTTTGAAGTTTATAAACCAGTCTTTGAAACCTGAAATTTTTAGACTTTGCGATGGTTTATGTTCAAAAGAAAACTTCAGATGATAGTTTAAGACCGAAATTATAAGTTGATGTTCTATGGAAGTTTTCGAAATACATGGTGCATACCGAAAATAACATTGCTCTGTGGCGTGTTCATTGCTCTTTGCGTTAGGGAGTAGAAGTAAATATTTTATTATGTGAAACGCCTTGAGTTATACAGTCATGGATGCTATGAAGGCGTTTATTTCGAGTGCACAGAGCTATTCAAAATCATTTCAAGAAGAGGACATCAACTTGATGGAGTCGCAGTTAGAGGTAGGAATATAAGACCTTAATAACATAGTACTGTAACCAGTGTACCCTCTTTTGACGAGAGGTTCTTGTAGCAATAATACCAGTATCACAAGTCGCAACGTAAAACATTTAAACTGAAGAGTAAATTTGCTCCTACCATCAATTGTGAGAGAAATAAGTAGATATAATTGCTATCAGTTACGAGTGTGTAGATGTTCATTATGAATAATGTTCATTGAATGTGCATAAACATCTGTGGTATGACGAGGTAGTGATCGTATTGGACCGTCGACGTGTAGTAATCTTTAGTGGCCTTAAAAAAATGTTCAAATATTTGTAAAGTCTATGGGACTTAACTACGGGGTCATCAGTCCCTAAACTTACAAACTACTTATGAACTACTTACGAACTAGGACGGCAAAAATATCCATGCCCGAGGGGGGATTCGAACCCCCGACCGCAGTGGCCGTGCAGACCGTGACTGGAGCTCGTCAGTCTCCTTTTTTTTTTCGGGTCTCCTTCCTCCCCTTCAACCCGTCCTTCCGCTCACCAAAATCGCTTCGGCTTCTCTCGGCCTTCTGTGAAAATTAAACTATCTTCTTCTTTTACACGTGGATGTGGTGAATAGTAGTTTCCTTTGCGATTGCCACTTGTAGAAAGAAAATAAAAAAGTATTGTAATCGACGTTTTCTGTCTTTCAAAATAAAAAAAAACATACTGAGAATGTTTAATAATAATAAAAAGAAAAAAAAAGAAAAAAGAAAAGGCAACTTGCAGTTAGTTCCATTTCACTTCGGTTCAGCGGTTGCCCTGACGGAGATCGTCTTCTCGAAAGTGTAGTGGTAAGCTTCCGTTTTTCTATCAATCTTGATCCGTTCTGTTCTTTCATTTCGTTTGTTACCAGTCGTACAACCAAGTCGTCTTCTCTTATCTCCGCAAAACTTCCCACGAGCCATAAGCTTCATGGCTATAATAAATTAAGAAAAAAAAGTAGTCTTTCATGATTTTCCATCATGAGCAATGAGTTTTAGATGTGTATCCATATATACTGGTAGTTCTCTCGAGACGCAATCAATTCATAACATGTCTAAAACATCCATTCTTCCAATCAGAATTATTTATTATACCTTAGTACAGTAGGCGTTCGTTGATAGTGTTGTTTAAAAATTTTGCGTAGTTCTTGGTATAGCTTGCGGTTTCCCGTAGTTTGTTGTGTTGTATGTGTAGATACATGGCGAAGTCTTCTTTACTTGGATTTTCACAGTTAAAAATATAAAAAACTGTGTGTGCTTTTATCCAGTTTACAGAATTTCTCTTTGTCTATGGGTAGGGCAGTGTCGGGTGTAAGGAAATCTGCTGGTGTTATCGCCGTGGCAGACGTTCTCGTTATACTTGCCAACAGCTGCCTAACTATGTTCCAAACATCTCTCACTCTTAAGCATACAAATCTGTGTTCTTCACTGTCTTCCACCGTGCAAGTGTTACAAAGAGAGGAGTCGACTAAATTAATGGAGTATAACTTCGAATTGGTCGCTATTTTCCTATTCACAGCGGTGTACCAAGCAGATCGCACGGCAGACGGCAAATTTCGTGAGTTGCCATTTTCCCAAATAACGCGCCAATTGTTATTCTTGTACTTTTTGTCTATGAATTTTGAGGTTTTGTGGCAATTAACGAATTGTAGATTTGCTTTGGCACCATTATTTCTTTTTCTGGTATCCTTTTCCGGACGTAACTGAACTCCAATAAAAAGTTCCGTATATGGTGTAGTGCATGTGGAATATGATGAACGTCAATCGGTGGATTTAAATCTGACGGTGCTATTTCATTGAGTAGGTGGGAAATTAAACTGTGCGGTGACGTTTTCCACAGCTTATAAGTACTACTAGTATACAGTGCTTGTGCCTTTGTATGCACGTTCATGAGATTCAGCCCACCGTTTTTTAATGGAAGGGTTAAAGTTTCATATTTGACTTTGAAAATGCTGCCTCTGCTCACGAAATAACCAACTGCAGCCGGCCGCGGTGGCCGAGGTGACTGAGGCGCTCCAGTCACGGTCAGCACGGCCACTACGGTCGGGGGTTCGAATCCCCCCTCGGGCATGGATATTTGTGCTGTCCTAGTTCGTAAGTAGTTCATAAGTAGTTTGTAAGTTTAGGGACTGATGACCCCGTAGTTAAGTCCCATAGATTTTACAAACATTTGAACATTTTTTAACCAACTGCAGACAACAAACTTTTTGCGATGCCGCAGGGAATGGGCAACACTTTTGCGAAATAATTTATTTTAGATAGGATGTAGGTGTTCACCAGTGCAACTTTTTGTATAATATTCAGTTGCCTCAGGCTGTGGACATGGATACATGCTCGAAGTTTATTGAGTAGGTCCCTATAATTGACTGCAATAGTGTTCTGTATCTTTTTTTCTAAATTGTATCCCTAAACATTTCATGCTGGTCACTTCCTTCAAACGCACGTGGTGTTGCATGTTTATTCCGGAACCAATATGCAGGACACCGGATTTTTGCCAATTAAGTTTGGCTCCAGATGCAGCCTCATATTTCTCGATAATGTGGAGCGAGGACTCTACTTCTTGTTCGTTCGCTACGAGAAATCCCACGTCATCCGCATATGCATGACACACGATCTTCTGCCCGTTCATAACCAAGCCTTGCAGCTGGTGCGTGAGCTTGACGAGCAGTGGTTCCTTAGCGATGGCAAATAAAGCTGCTGACATCGGACATCCCTGTCTTACTGAGCTCGAAACTTTAATAGCTTGAGTGAGTTGACCATTAATTAATATTCTAGAAGTGCTATTGTGGAACAAATTTTGTATGATACTCACGAATCGGCGCGGAAAGCCCGTTTCCTGCATAATATGGAAGAGGAAATGATGGCTCACTCTATCAAAGGCCTTTTCAAAGTCCAGCGTTAAGATGGCACATTTTAATCTACAGGTCTCGGCTATTGCTATGATATCTCGATAATCTGAGATAGTTTGGTAAATTGATCTGTCGCGACCGACACTTGTTTGGTAGGGACCCGTTATCGTGTGCATGATCGATTTGAGCCGTCGCCTGAGGACTATGGCAAAAATTTTGTAGTCCCCATTAAGTAAAGTAATAGGTCTTAAGGCCGTAAGCGTATTGCTGCACGGTTTCTTTGGCAATAGTATAACAATTCCTTGACAAAATTCCGGTGGAACGACGGTGTTGGGATCTATTAATTCGTTGTACATCAGAAGTAGTTTTGTTTCCAATTGGGGCCAAAACGTTTTGTACACTTCTGCCGGTAGTCCGTCGCTTCCAGGTGACTTGTTGCTCGGGCTCTGCATAACAATGTCTTCTAACTCCTCTTCCGTCACCTCCGCTGTCAGTTCACATGCGTCCGCTGCACTGAGGCGTTGTGGTAAATTTGTGTCAAAGTCTGTAAAACCGGTCTTATCAATTGGTTTGCTTGACAGCAACTCGGTGTAATGTTGTTGTATCACAGCCCGTATGCCACTTTGCGTAGTTACGGTTACATCGGTGTTGGTTTGAATCTGTGTCAAAATTTTCCTGTTGCATCGTTTCGTTTCACTTATCATATGATACATTGCGGCCTCCTCATCTTTCAGGGAAACCGGGACTTTTGTCCGGACTTTTACACCTTCCATCTGCCGTCTCTTCAGTGATAGAAGTTTCGCCTGTATTTTTTTTATCTTCGCAAAATTATCTACAACTGTGGCGTCAAGTTTATACAGATCCCGGAGACACTGGAAATAAAATTCCGACGTCCGCCTGTATCATGCGTTCTTCTCACGGGAATAGGACATTAAGGCTTTCCTTAATGTTGGTTTGGCACATCTGAGCCACCAATCGAGGGTCGAGTTGAATTTATGAATTTTTAGCTCACACGCTCGCAATGATTCCAGAAATAGCTGCCGATATTCATCATCTCGCAGATGGCCTGTGTTGAATTTCCATAAACCACGACTGCGGTATGTACCCTGTTTTTCCATGTTAATGGTACATATATAGGCCGCATGATCGGAAAAACTAGTGGGCCATATCTCAGAATGCAAGAGTTGGGCTGTTAAATTTCTGGACACATAGATCCTATCAAGTCGGCTGGCGGAATGGCTTGTAACGTGGGTAAAGCCGGTCGTTTCGCCGTGCAAGCACGTCCAAGTGTCGGTTAACCCGAGATCCTGAACAATATGTAAGAGTTCCGCGCAAAAATTAAAATTTGGTGTTTGATCTATATGCTTGAGCACACAGTTAAAATCACCGGCGAAAATGATATCATTGCAATTTGATGTGAAAAGAGGCAATACTTCGTGTCTGAAAAATTCAGCACGGCTTTTTCTGTTACTAGATCCGGATGGAGCGTACACATTTATTAGCCTGGTATCATTAAAACTAACAGCGATCCCTCTGCTGGACACAAGTCCTTCGACATCTTTGACAATGATTCCCTCTTTAAGGAGTATCGCAGTCCCTAATTCATCTTTTCGTCGCAAACCCTTTTTTTTTTTTTTTTTTTTTGAGATGTATTAGCATCTATGGGTACGTTAACGGTTAACCGTGACTCATCGGTGTGGTCGGAATCAGTTGCAACAACCATTTGCGTGTCGACTGTCCCTACGGTATGTGCGCCCTGAGCGGGCACGACGTCATTGTTGTTACTTGCGACGTCTTTTTTTGGGAGCCGTCGGTGCCGAGACGTCCTGTGTTTCCGATTGTGGTTTCGCTACTGCTTGGTCAGATCGCGAAATTACATCTGCATTGGCATTAATAGTCTGCTCAACTGTTTCTTGTATCGGTTCCGTAGGTACGTCACGGCTGGAATGGAGTGGCTTCTCGCCGCGTGCTACTGCCGCAAATGACGTCGGCAGTGACGTCATCGCGAGAGGCGCTACGCGTTCACCTGCAGGTAGCTGCGCTACTCGTCTCTGTACACATTCAGCACGTACATGACCAGTAGAGTTACATCTCCCACATGTCTTGGGTTGCCCGTCATAAATGACAATAGCACGATATCCGCAAATAGTTATCTACGAAGGAATGTGCCGTTGTAAATCTACTTTCAATTGCCGAACGCCGTTTAACACGGGAAACTTGTGAGCCGATGACCACCGTTCAGCGAAGTTATTGAGGACTCTACCGTATGGCGCGATTGCGACATTTATGTCCTCAGCTGATACTTCAAAAGGTAATTCAAAGACCCTTATGGTCCGAATTCCAAAACCGGCGTGTGAAACAGTTACTTGACCGACACTGCCGTCACTGCTTAAATTTTAGACTTCCTCCCACAGATTTTAATACTTTTTCACAAAATTCAGCGTCTCTTAACTTTACATATGCAACACTTGCAACGATCGACAAATGTATACCCACGATGTCGTTAATTCCAACCTTCATTTCCCGTTCTATGAATTCTTCTAATTCAAATGACGTAGGTCGTGCAAAGGCACTATCGAATGTCAATTTCAAGGTATCTTTTCTTCTGGTTTGCGCCATTAGGAGTTCTCAGAAACCATCGTGAATACAACTACTAACAGGTAAACACCGCTGTGCGCGAGCGACTTACCTAGCACGTAAACAAGCCTTCCTGCAGCGCAGCGCAACACGTCCTCACCGCACGGCCGCTGCAGGCCATGTCTCCTCGGCCACCGCGGCCGGCTTTAGTGGCCTTAATAAATACCGAGATTGACTAATGTTGAGAAATCCTTGGATGTCACGGATGAATGAGATACGAAACAGACTGACAGTATAAATTCCTTAAAAGTTCAACTTCGATACTCAATGCAGGCAAATAGAATTTGAAGTACCATACGTTGGTGTTTTGTCGAATAGGCTACATTGTCCATACCCTGACAGAGGCCATATGAATAAAATGGAGTATCTACTTTATACACTGAATTCTAGAGAATATACTCAGGTTTGCATGAATAAAGCGAGTTGGAGAATACTTCAATCGAATACCGTGAGCTGTGTGAATAAGAAAGAGAACATGCTTCAAAGAAGTTTCTCAGAGCAAAAGAACTTTCTCTGTGTAAGTTCTCTATTTCGAATAAATAAAAACTTCGAAGCATATGCTCTGAGCGGGAAGTTCATTCCAAGGAGGTTAGAATCTCTTTGGTTCATTCTCGCTACCGGACATGACTTCGAAGCATATGCTCTGAGCCGGAAGTTCATTCTCGCTGCCGGACATGACACAGAGAACTTACTCAAGAAGGAGGGGAGCTAGCGAGAATGAACTTTGTGCTCAGAGACTATGCTTCGTAGTTTCTATTCATACGAAATTGAGTACTTACTCAGAGAAAGTTCTTTTGCTCTGAGAATCTTGTCTGGAGCATGTGCTCTTTCTTAGTTCCTACCGCCCAATAACTCGCAAGATACATGTCGCTGAGAATCATAGCTAGAAAATATATATCGCTCTCAGTGCCATGGATATAGATCGAACGAGTGTTTGTTGCGGCGCCTATTTTGGGTAGTGACATGATAATACAAGTATTATGAAGTCCCAGAGGTAGTTGTAAATTGCCATTTATCTTTTCAGGTTAAATTTTACTTATGACGTTGTCGGCCTGTCGTGTTGATGTTGGCAACGAGTGAGAATGGCTGGAAATGACTCGACCAATTGCGTTTGTTTATTTCGCGTAAGAAATCAGAAAATGTCTTTAGATACCACGTACTATCAGCGTCACAAAACCGAGCGAGCTGCTCAATGGTAACACACTGGACTCGTATTCGGAAGTACGATGGTTCAAATCCACCTCCTGCCATCAAGACTTAGGTTTTCCGTGATTTCCGTAAATAACTCCAGGCAAATGTCGGGATGGTTCCTTCCAAAGGGCACGGCCGTTTTCCTTCCTCATCCTTACCCAAATATCCGAGCGTTAGCTCCGTCTCTAAGGACCACGCTGTCGATGGGACGTTAAACCCTAAGCTTCCTTAATAATAATAATAATATTTATTCAACATCGAATAATACATATACATTGACATTGTACAGATTATTCTTCTGAATACGTCAGTTTCATAAATTATAAACTAATGATTACTGTTTCATATAGACATTATTTCTTTTATACAATTAAACATATTACATGTTTTTAAGTCTTTATCTGACAATTAAACACTTAACTACAGCATTACATGTTTTAAGTCTACTTGACAACTAAACAGTTAACTACAGTACATACTTGTCTTGGTTAAGAAACATTTTTCATATAGTCATAGAATTCATCTAGAGAATAGAATGCATTTTCAATTAGGATCCTTTTTAGTTGGTCTTTTAATTTATTTTTAGGAAGGGCTGCAAGGCTTTTTGGTAGTGCATTGCTAAGCTTCAGGCCAACATGAAGTCCATTTTTTTCATATAATGCTGTTCTGTGGCTGTTTAAATGGTATCTTAGTTTTTGTCGTGTATTGTGTTGATGTAGATCACAATTTAGATCTGGATTGATTGTTTTCACATACATTATTATTTTTAATATGTATACACCAGTAATGGTAAGTATGCCCAATTTTGGAATGAGATTCCGACATGATTCTCTTGGTTTGGCCCCACAGATAATTCTGACCGCTTTCTTCTGTAGTATCAACAAAGTGTTAATGTTAGCTTGTGATGTTCCACCCCAAATTTCTATTCCATAGTTTGTGTTGGATGCAAATAATGCATGGTATGCAGTCTTAAGGATATGCATATCTTTACAATATTTGCTGATCTGGTTTATGGCAAAGATATTTTTAGACAGCTTTTTGGCTAGGAAATCTATGTGCAAGTCCCACTTAAGGTTGTCTTGAATTGTGATACCCAAAAATTTTGTATATTTTTCCTTATTAATAGTTTGATTTGCTATTGATAATTTCATGTCAAAGTCTGTTTGCTTTCTAGGGTTAAATTCTACAATTGCAGTCTTGGAGGCACTTACCTTCCTCCTTCCAAAGTCACAAAACTCTCAATTTTACATCCGTTGCCACTGTTAATGTACCAGATCGCCGACATCCTACGTAGAATTTTAATTCTTTTATTACCTGTGTGTGTGTGTGTGTATATATAAGCGACGCTATAGAAAACAGTTTATATCTAATTTTGTACCTTCCTGTTCTTCAACGGTACAATATTTGCAGTGCGTTCGAAGCTGTTCTCAGCATTATAAACAAACAACAGTCATAAAGCTCACTTTCTATGGCACCCCGCAATTCGCTTGCATTGGTCTAGCGCGAGAACTTCATTGTTGTTCTGTTAGTACGACTGTGTCAATGTACTGCAGCCCTTCAAAGAAATTGTTGTAGATGGTCGTGGGACAACATATCTCTGTTCCAACGAATACAGTTATAATAACTGTATAAATAATTTTCACTTTGTATATTTTCATGACCAAAGGACATTTGGTAATTAGCTTAAGCTGCGGTGGAAAGGCAGAGCGCTCTAATGCCCCTTGCTGCGGAGCGCGCGGTTGCTCGTCAGCGGAGGTGCGAGTCCTTCCTGGAGGATGGCTGTTTGTATTGTCCTTAAGTTAGTTGAAATAGTTTGTAAGCCTGGGGCTGATGACCATAGCAATTTGGTACAATACGTTTACGACTATTCGTATACTTTGAATTAGCCTAACTGTTGAGTAAGTGTGTTTAAACCAGAAATAGACACCTGTCAGTTACAAGTTCTTTCTTTTCGTTTATTCCATTCTTGGAAACGAAAGTAAATAGGAATGCAAACGATACATCGATGTATTTAAACATCAATGATTTGTCCTTGTACATCGATGTTTTGAACTGCGATATATTGCCGATGTATCGACGACAGAATTCCAAATTCATCGATGCTGTTCAACAATGGATTGTTCACTCCGTTATAGTTGCTCAGCCATAGACATATCGAGGTGACAGCCACTGCTGTCGTTAATTTCCATCAAGTAAGGAAGTAAGATTTTAATGCCCCGTCGACAGCGTGGTCATTAGAGGCTCGGATCATTGGAATTAGGAGTAAGGAGGGGGAAGTGAATCGGCCCTGTTGTTTCAAAGAAACCATCCCGACACTTCTTGTGAGTGATTTAGTGAAATCACGGAATACCTGATTCTGGATTATCGGAGGTGGGTTTGAAATAGTAGGCAAGTGAAATATGGAACTCACAATAATATAATTTACGGTACTGCGCTGTAATAAAGGAATATGGTGAGTGATTCTCTCTATCAGCGCAGTAACGTGCGTCATAACGTTAGATGATAATACAATAGTTCATAAAGGTTACATTGTCTGTGTGTCAGTTCAGTAAACAGAGAAAATAAAATTTTACGGCATATTTTGTGGAAAATGACCATGTGCCGAATTTCAGTAGTATTTTATTGAATTTATCAAAAAACTTTCAAATGTTTGTAAATCTATCGGACTCAACTGCTTGATTATTAGTCCGTAGCTTACAAATTACTTAACCTAAACTTGGCCAAGGACAACACAAACACCCACGCCCGAGGGGGGACTCGAACCCCAGACAGCGAATGGCGGCGCGCACCACAGCACAGCAGCCCAGTGCGCACGGCTAATCCGCCACGGCATTGCATTTATACTAATTTGCTAATACGTAGGCGAAACCGGATTTAATTTGGTGAAAATTTCGGGTGTTGTCAAGAAGTGTGGATATTAAAAAGTGGACTTCTAGCACATTGCATACGGTAACGATAATTATGTACCGGTACCAGATAATAAGATTTTAAGTTATATTTGTTAATTTTGACCTTAAATTTTTATTTACACGCCATCAACCAGAAATCAGTCGGCAAAAATTTTAGTTGGATGCGCTTTCATGGAGGTATGTTTTACATGTAGGACGAGTTACGTAGGAGCAACCTCATGAGGTGGGGGTGTAGACATGAAGTACTGTTCATCTTTCGTTCAGTATAATTACATTTCATTTAAAACATTACCACATGTAACTTGTTGCGGCAGAAATAATTAATTAAATAATAAATGTAAACATAATGTTCATTTGATTTTCTCTATGTAGACAGCTGAGAAAAAAGGCAGTAGGGTCATTCCATGTAAAGGAAACTAAGGATCCCCACTCAATCATCTCTAAATCACTATACCAAATTTCAGTTCATTGTCTTCAGTGGTTGAATTTTTCGGGGTTTCTAAGAAAAGGCTATCTAGGCCCTACTCATCTTCGCATCACATACGAAGATGCAAAAGTGCAAAGTTTCATAACCATTCTTATAAGTTCTAATAAAAATTTACTTTAGTATACATAAATAACTTTATATGTTGAATCAGACCTTGGCAAAATTTATGGTAGATAAAAGCCTCTAAAGTGGCAAAAAAAAAAAAAAAAAAAAAAAATTGTCATGCTATTTTCAGAGCCAAGGTTTGACAGACCATCTCTACTTTTCATACAAACCAATCACATCAACATTTGAGAGGGTTTTTCTCACCTATGATGTCTGTATATTGATCAAATTTAATTAAAACTGGTGCAAATTTTATGGTATATTTGGATGCAGTATCGCAACCGTATCATTTTCAGTCATTTTTCTTTTGTCATAACTATAAAGAGCATGCTTGAAGCTTTTAAAGCTGTTGTTGTTGTGGTCTCTGGTCTGGAGACTGGTTTGATGCAGCTCTGACTCTACTTTAATCAAAGGAACCCTTTCATCTCCTCATAAGAATGGCAACCCACAGCCATTTGAATCTGTTTACTGTATTCGTCTCTCAGTGTTCCTCTGTGATTTTTACCCCACACACTTCCCTCCAATGCTAAATTCAAGATTGCCTGATGTCTAAGAGTTGTCCTACCATTCAGTTGGTTCTTCTTTTAGTCAAGGTATGCCAAAAATCCCCCCCCCCCTTTTATTCAGTTCTGTTCAGTACCTCCTCATTAGTAACACAATCCATTCACCTAATCTTGAACTTCATTCTTCTATAACACCACATTTCAATAGCCTCTATCCTCTTTCTGTCTGAACTATTTATCGTCCATGTTTCAATCCTGTACAAAGTGACATTCCACACATATGCTTCCAGAAAAGACTTTCTTACACTGAAATTAGTATTTCAGGCATTTCATGAGTGACAGACGGGACATTCAGTTGCAGAGAATTCAAAATACAATGTTTGTTTTTAGTTTATTCTGTGGTTTCTCTTTGGAATCCAAACATTCATTATTTGGTACATAAAATTAATGGGAAAGTCTGCTAGTCCATCATTATTTTTGTCTGCAATATGGAAAAATAATGGTGTGACACATGGGACAAAAAATGGGCCTCAAATGTTGCAGCTTGTAAAACATTGCATTATTTCTGTGATTCATGTATACATATGAAACTATAAGTAACATGTACATTAACTTCAAACTCCAAAAGTTAACATATGGCATGTACAATATAGGACCATTAATAAATTTAAGTTTCTGAAACAGTAAATGTTAGGTGACGGACGGGATGGATAATGTGACAGACGGGACTCGTCCAATGACCTGAATTTCAAAATTATATTTGAAACCTTTGAGGGAAATAATATTAAACAAAATGGTGGTAGTAATACAAATTATGCTTATTTGCAAGAAAGGTGTCTTTAAAACAAGCAAAATAATGAACTGTTAGTCAACTATGGGAGGAAAAAATAACTGCTAATTTGACAACCTATTTTACTACCACCCATGATTGTAACATCTCTTAAGGTGATGGTGATAAATTAAAGGAAAAAACGAAATTGCAAAATATATCTATCGTGTACAGGTAACTTCAGTACCTTAAAATTTTTGTGGAAGTACTCATAACCATGACTCTCAGATTTTCAATTTTCACTCATAAGCTCATGAGTCATATGCTCACTCACTCATGGAATGTTAGTAAATACTGTAATACCTTACAGTTCCTACCTCTCTATCCCAAACATCACCTATTTTGAGTGGTGCGTAAATGTGCGATTGTGTGTGTGTGTGTGTGTACTCGGTCTTGTGTACTTGCAGTGTGCACACATTTTATTTTATTTACTTATTTATTTTTTAATGTATATTTTTTGTTTATTTTTCTCCCATCACCCACCTCCCCACTCCATTCCTAAGCTGCAACTCGTTATTCCCATCTAACCCATCCCCACCACCATGACGTAACCTTCCTATCCCCTCTCCCCCCCCCCCCCCCCCGTCCACGATTTACTCGCCGCAGAGCGTGATTCGAAGTGCAGCAGCTGGAGATGATGGTTGTATGACTGTGTTGTATGCCTGTGTGATTGCGTGAGTGTTCTATTTTCTGAAGAAGACCATGGCCAATAGCTGAAAATGTTGTATATGTGTGTGTCTTTTGAATGTACCTGTCGCAGCTCGTCGCCACGTCTTAGAAAGTATAGTTTTAGAAAGGAAAGGAGTACATTTTTTTTTTTTTAATTTTTCAATGGGAAAGAGTAAAAAATTAAAGCTGAGAAGATGAGTAGATTATTTTGGAAGTTGGAAAAATATTCCTCAAAAAATAGGACTTGTAAAGGTTAATTTTATAGTAACATGTCAGGCATTCCATGAGTGATGGACAGGACGATTATAATTTTTTTTTCCACATACTAAAAAACTTTATTCTTAAAATCCTAGTGCTTCATTATGGTTCACATACTCCAGCACTTCACAAAATTCGACAAAACAATATGTGAAATCAGAATGCGGTAACTCATGCAAGAATCCAAGAACCTTATGTATTGTTAGTATTTACGTAAAGAAATTTATTTCTGTTGCTACTTTATTTGGGAGGCTGCTACATTTGAAATTGAGCAATACTAAAATTCTATTTCCTTCTTTGGATGGTGTATTAGAATTAAATAGTCGAAAATAAAAAGGGGAATAGAGTTATATCCTGTTTTACTTATTTATTTATTTTAATTTTTATGAGCGCAAAAATTTTAGTGCCAGTATTTATATTTGCGCCTGCAAAGCAAGCTTGTGTATCACTGGTTATATTAGACGGGATAAGTTTCTTGTGGCGGCTCCTGTGCCATTTTTCAGAACTTCACTTTGTACTCGATTTAAACCGCTGGTGGTTTTTTGGACCCCAAAAAACCAGAACAAAGTTAATCTTACACTTGGGTAAATACAGTAGATAGTTTTCACAATAGCCATGCAACTGTGTAAGTTTCGTAGTGGTTTCACGTGAATAAATTCAAAGTGAGAATGTTTTGTTTTGGGTCATTCCGTGCCAAGTGGTCTCATATCATGTACATCCCACAATTACTTCCGGAGATACAAAAAACTAAAGTTCGCATTTTTTTTTAACCAGCAATTTTTTCGCCCAACTTTGCTTCAAATTATCTATATGAAAATTACTCAGAAATCCTGTTCTTAATATTTTACTTTAAAGAGCTCTAAAAGTTATATAAGCTGGCAAAGTTTTGTTTCTTTCATGAAAATACTCGCAGAGATATATCATCTCAAAGTTGCTGAAAATTCAAGGACGCACTATTGGAAGCTGTGCTATGGTCTTAAACAAGTGACTGTATCTCCGGAAGTATTGCATTTCTGAAACTGAAACTTTACCAGTGTTCATTGAGAACATGTGTGATTGTTCATACAAAATTTCATCAAAATCCATGAGGGTCATGTGGGAGCCTCTAGACCACTTGGCATGGAATGACCCTTTTATGACGTCACATCTTTCATTGTATCTATGGAAAATAAAGAAAATAAGACAAACAAAAGCACACTGTTATGCAAAGTAAACTACAACATTTGTAACTGAAGGTTTCCATATAACACTTTCGATTCGGGAGTCGGTAGTATTTGCCCATTATGCATTGAATTTTGAATCCGAAACCAATATCTTAGATTTGGTGAATAATGGATTCAGCCGAATCACTCGGACACAACCCTAATAATTAGAACACAAAAGTATTCTGCTTCTAGTCAGTAGGAGTAAACCACAAACACTTGAAGTCTGATGAACAGGAGGCACTCTTACATTCCAGTCAAAGTCCCAGGTTGAATCTCCAAGTGGTAATTGTACTGGTCCGGAGAGACGTACCAGCGTGTATATTCCTAGGTAAACTCTTTGTCATCTTCTTTGGCTTCCTTTCTTCTTGGAGAGAGTACTGCACACATCCACAGGCAAAGGGTTCTAACTGGTCGGGCTTATATAGCCAGCCCAAGTCGGTCTGGAAACTTCTCTCTTGCAACCGGCAACCTCTGGAAAACAAAGTTTTGAGTAATGAATTGTTGAGTTTGTGGTGGCTGCTACGTTATGTTTACTTTCTTGATTGTAACTGCCAGCCTCAGTGTCTGCTGGGGTAGTTTCACTTTACAACTTATTTTGGAAGATAAAGGAAAGGCAAACCTACATTTCTAGCTTTTGTAGATTTGGAAAAATCCTTTGACAATGTTGATTGGAGTACACACTTTCTAAAACCAAAGTCAGCATGGTTAATTACAAGGAAAGGAGGGTTATTTACAACTTGTAGAAAAACCAGATCACAGTTATTAGAGTCAAGGGGCATGAAAGGGGAAAGTTGGCTGGGAAGGGAGTAAGACAGGGTTGAAGCATTAATCCAATGTCTGTTATTCAATTTGTACATTGAGCAGGCTGTGAAGGAAAGAAAGGAAAAATATGGAAAAGGGATTAAAGTTCAGGCTGAAGAAATAAAAACTTTGTGTTTTGGACTTGGAAGAGCAATTGAATGGAATGGTAAGTTTGTTGAACGGAGCATATAAGGTGAAGATTAATTAGAGCAAAATAAGGCTAATGGAATGCGGTCTGCACCATAGGTGCAACCACGTGGTATCTGTGAAGAGGCCAGACAAACGTGTGGTTCCTGAAGAGGGGCAGCAGCCTTTTCAGTAGTTACAGGGGCAACAGTCTGGATGATAGACTGAGCTGGCCTTGTAACATCAGCTAACATGGCTTTGCCATGCAGTTACTGTGAACGGCTGAAAGCATGGGGAAACTACAGTCATTATTTTTCCCGAGGACATGCAGCTCTACTGTATGAATATATGATGATGGCATCTTCTTGGGTAAAATATTTTGGAGATAAAATAGTCCCCCAATTGGATCACCAGGTGGGGACAACACAGGAGGATGTTGTCATCAAGAAAAACAAGACAGGCATTCTACGGGTTGGAGTGTGGAATGTTCTAACTCTTAACCCTAGTTAGAAAATTTGAAAAGAGAAATGGATAGGTTTAAATTAGATATGGTAGGAATTAGTGAAGTTCAGTGGCAGGATGAACAGGATTTCTGATCAGGTGAGTACAGGGTTATAAATATAAAATCAGTTAGTGGTAACACAGAAGTAAGTCTGATAATGAATAAGAAAATAGGAATGCAGGTAAGTTACTATGAACAGTATAGTGAATGCATTATAGTAACAAAGAAGACACAAAACCAACACCGACCACAGTAGTGCACATGTATATGCCAACTAGCACGGTCGATGCTGAGGATATCGAAGAAATGTATGACAAGATAAAAGCAATCATTCAAGAGGTTAAGGGAGATGAAAACTTGATTGTGATGGGGGACTGGAACTCGGTAGTAGGAAAGGAAAGAGAAGGAAATGTAGTAGGTGTTGTGGATTGGAAAAAGGAATGAAAGAGGAGATCGCTTGGTAGAATTTTGCGCAGAGCACAATTTAATGATCACCAACACTTGGTTTAACCATCATGCAAGAAGGCTGTATACATGAAAGAAAGCAGGGGACACTGGAAGGTACCAGATGGACTTAATAATGGTAAGGAATAGATTTAGAAACCAGGGTTTAAACTGTAAGACATATCCAGGGGCAGATATAGACCCTGACCATAACATTTTGGTTATGATCTGCAGGTAAAAACCTAGGAGACTGCATAAAGGTAGAAAAGTTAGGAGATGGAACCTGCACAAATTGAAGGAACTGGAGGTGGTTGAGAGTTTCAGAGGGAGCATCAGGCAAGGATTGACTGAGACGGGGGAAAGTAATACAGTAGAAGAAGAAAGGGTAGCTCAGAGAGATAGGGTAGTAAAGGCTACATAGGATCATATAGGCAGGACAAGGCCTAACGGAAATCCCTGGATAACACAGGATATACTGAACTTAATTGATGAGAGGAGAAAATATAAAAATTCAGCAAGTGAAGCAGGCAAAAGGGAGTACAAACGTCTGAAAATTAAGATTGACAGGAAGTGCAGACTGGCTAAGCAGGAGTGGCTAGAGGACAAATGCAGAATCGTAGAAGAATGTATAAGTAGGAGAAAGATAGGTACCGCCTACAGGAAAATCAAAGAGATATTTAGAGACAAGAAAAGCAGCTGTGTGAATATTAAGAACAAAGACGAAAAACTAAGCAAAGAGGGAAAGCTGAGCTGTGGAAGGACTATATAGAGGGCCTATACAAAGGAAATAAACTTGAAGGCAGTATTCTAGAAATGGAAGACAAAGTGGAGGAAGATGAGATAGGAGAAATTACAGAACTATCAGTTTAAGAAGTCATGGTTGCAAAATCCTAACATGAATTATTTACAGATGAATGGAATGGATTCCAACCTCAAGGAAGGTCAGTTTCCATTTAGGGAGAAATGTAGGAACACGGGAGGCAATACTCACATTACGACTTATCTTAGAAGATAGGCTATGGAAAGGCAAACCTATGTTTTTAGCATTTGTAGATTTGGAGAAAGTTTTTCAGTGTCGACTTGAATACACTCTTTTCAAATTCTTAAGGTAGCAGACGTGAAATATAGGGAGCGAAGAGTTATATTCAACCTATACAAGAACCAGACAGCAATTATTAGAGTCAAAGGGCAAGAAAGGGACACAGAGGTTGGGAAGGGAGTAAGACAGCGTTATAGCCTTTCCCCAATATTGTTCAATCTGTACATTGTACAGCACTTAATCTTCTTCCCACGGATGATAGGAAAATTATACAACCCATCCCAGTGCTGCATAAATAAGATAGGTTGGAGGCGTTGTCAGGATAGAATGCGGAGTGGTGAAGACTTGTGGGTGCCCTAGGAAAGGGTGGCTGACTGGTAAATAAAAGATAGGCTTTAAGTTAATATTTGGTATATTCTGAAATACGGGATACATATCGGGACTCGCCCTGGGGTCGGATGCAATGAATGAGTGCCAGTCTAAATTAGCGGCTTAGAAAATGGAAAAGGTTACGGTAATAGATCACATAGTTGGTGGCTGATACCGAACAGCTGCTAGGCGGGAGCGGACGGCATGCGGACGTTCGCCTCACACAGAGGCTGAGCCTCTCAAGTGCGTCTGTTCTGTAAGAGAACTCAAACTGAAGAGAGCAAAGGAACTGATCCTTGCACCTCTGTGTCCTGCAGCAGTAGCACAAGTGATCAAACGTGGGTCTCTGCTATTGGCTCCACGGTAGCATGGAAACGTCAGTAGTTTCAGCACGGATGCCAGAAAGGTAGCGTGATTTTAGAATCAGCATTCAATACTGGTTCTGGCCGGCTCTGTCCTGCAAGGTGGACAGCCTTGGTCACATTGTCAAGGCGTATGTCGTAGTGGAAGAACACTTGTAAAACTTAGGCAAAGTTTTGAAATAAAATTTTTGAATTATTCCCCTAAACTATTTTAGACTGGCTGGTCATCCTGTACAACATTGAGCAAGCAGTGAGGGAAAGTAAGGAAAAAATTTGGAGAGGAAATTAAAGTTCAGGGAGAAGAAATAAAAACTTTGGGGTTTGCCGATGACATAGTAATTTTGTCAGAGACTGCAAAGGATCTGGAAGAGCAATTGAATGGAATGGATACTGTCTTGAAAGGAAGATATAAGATGAACATTAACAAATGTAAAACAAGGGTAATGGAATGGAATGTCAGAAAATCGGGTGAGGCTGAAGGAATTAGATTAGGTAATGAGACAATGAACCACAGACATTGCCAAGGTGGGGTGGCTTGCGTATCTCAATGATACAGATAGCCGTGCCGTAGGTGGGGGGTATCACAGGAGTAGGATTGATAATGAATAAGAAAATAGGAATGTGGGTAAACTACTATGACCAGCACAGCGATCGCATTATCATTGTCAAGATAGATACGAAGCCAACACCGACAACAGTAGTACAGGTTTATATGCCAACTAGCTCTGCGGATGATGAGGAGATCGAAGAAATATATGAGGAGCTAAAGAAAATTATTCAGACAATTAAGGGAGATGAAAACTTAATTGTTATGGGAGACTGGAATTCGGTAGTAGGACAAGGAAGGGAAGGGAAGATAGTGGGTGAATATGGTCTGGGCAAAAGGAATGAAAGAGGAAGCCGCCTGGTAGAATTTTGCACGGAACATAATTTAGTTATAACAAACACCTGGTTTAAGAATCACAAAAGAAGGTTGTATACGTGGAAGAGACCAGGAGACACCGGGAGATACCAGATATATTTTATAATGGTAAGACATAGATTTCGGAACCAGGTTTTGAAGTGTAGGCCATACCCAGGGGCAGACATAGACTCTGACCATAACTTGTTGGTTATGAACTGTAGGCTGAAACTGAAGAAACTACAGAAAGGTAGGAAAATAAGGAGATGGGACCTAGATAAATTGAAGGAACCTGAAGTTCTTAAGAATTTCAGAGGGAGCTTTAGGCAACAATTGACAGAAACAGGGGAAAATAAAACAGTTGAGGAGGAATGGGTAAAATTGAGAGATGAAATAGTGAAGGCAGCAGAGGACAAAATAGGTAGGAAGGCAAGACCTACAAAGAATCCTTGGATATCACAGGAGATACTAAATTTAATCGATGAAAGGAGAAAGTATAAAAATGCAGTGGATGGGGTAAAAATTGTAGAGGGAGATCGAGGGATGAATGCAGTAAGCAAATTCAAAAGGATGTAGGTTGCCAAACGTATTCTCAGATGAAGAGACTTGCACAGGACGGGGTAGCATAGAGAGCTGCATCATACCAGTCTGCGGACTGAAAACCACAACAACAACAATATCAGCTAAACTGCTGTGGCATCATCATACCACCAGAGGTCGTTACAACATTCATGTGCAACAGACAAGAACATCTAGCTACCAGAAAAGTGTGCTCATAGTGGAACAAAATTATTCAATTACCTTCCAGTATATATAAGCCTGAAAATGAGAAAACCTATTTAAAAAAATTTGAAGCTATTTCTGATGAACCACAGCTTCTACTATGTAAGTGAATTCCTTATGTATGAGTCATTATGTGGAAACTCATGGGGGGAGGGGGGGTAATAAGGTGACCTTTTCAGAATTTGATCATAATTGGTACATGGGTACCTACATATCTTAATAGAAAAACTACCAAATATCACTGTCCTATCTCCAACTATTGTTGAGAAAATAATGTTTGAAAGCTGAAAGGTGTGTATGTGATCAACAGTCGGGCACCTAAATCCCCATCTTCAGAGGGCTACTGCTTAGTGATGAGTTGACCTATAGACCTCAGTATTTTTATTACAAATGTAGAGCACTAAGTTGATATATGATATAAAAAGTGAGAAACATCATTTGGATAAACTCTAGTCTCCGATACTGCATTGACCAATGGTGTCATACATAATTGAGAGATACTACAAACACATGTTTACCACAATACGGTATCAGTAATTAGATTTCACCTAAATAGGTCAAATCTACTTAATGAAACCACAACACGGTATCGGTAGTTAGATTTCACCTAAATAGGTCCAATCTACTTAATGATTCCACAACACGGTATCGGTAGTTAGATTTCACCTAAATAGGTCAAATCTACTTAATGATACCGCAACACGGTATCGGTAGTTAGATTTCACCTAAATAGATCAAATCTACTTAATGATTCCACGTCTCCAAAATACATTTAATAATTAGGTAATTTTAAAGAAAGCTTGCACTCTAAGTTGTACGGCCTGAAATGATATATTTATGTTGAACATGCAACTGTAAATCGTTTGAGTGTTTCTGAACTTGAGGAACCGGATATTCGGGCGCTACATAGCGTCATGTACTATGAAAAAAAAAAAAAAAAAATTATTGTATAACCTATACCTAACCTTCTTAGGGCTACGATACAGATAACTTTTTTTAAAGTGAAAGTTAGGGTGTCTTCAAAAATATCAGACACATAAACAGTGAGTACTGGTATTGAAACCACGCATGGGACAGAATGACATAAAACACGATGTCATTTGTCAAAGCTGTATCGGAAACTAGATTTGACCCCATCATTTAGATTGTTTATGAAAAATGTTGAAACATGCAGTTTTTTCACACTGCGGTTGAAATTCACTATTTTAAAAAAAATTCTTAACTCTGCATATGAAAACAGTACAGCCCTCAATTTTGGTACTGTAGCTCTTCAGTCCTAGTATTAATTATAGAAAATAATGGAAAGCATATTGCATTGCATTTAATAGTTCTTACTTTCAGTTAAAGTTGACTCCAACAGGAAAAATGGATGATTTTGATGAACTTCAAAGTCCTGGAGGGGTATGTAGACAATTGAATCTGAACTTGATTTTTTGCTGAAGTATTTACGTATTTGGTAGCAATCTTGGATGCATATAAGAATATCCTAACTCACTTACTTTATAGATAGTTGTTGTTGTGGTCTTCAGTCCGGAGACTGGTTTGATGCAGCTCTCCACCCCACTCTATCCTGAGCAAGCCTCTTCATCTCCTCACAAGACCAGCAACCTACATCCATTTGAATTTGCTTACTATATTCATCTCTTGGTCTCCCTCTGTGATTTCTACCCCTCACACTTCCCTCCAATGCTAAATTCAGAATTCCTTTATGTCTAAGAATGTGTCCTACCAATCGATCTCTTCTTTTAGTCAAGGCATACCGGTACCAGAAATTCCTTTTCTCCCCAATTCTGTCCAGTACCTCCTCATTAGTTACGCAATCCACCCACCTAATTACAATGCCATTAGCAAAACACAACCTTTCTATTTCTTCACCCTGAACATTAATTCCTTCTCCACATTTCTCCTTGCTTTCCTTTATAGCTTGCTCAATGTACAAATTGAAAAACATTGGGTAAGGCTACAACCCTCTCTTACACCCTTCCCAACCTCTGCATCCCTTTCACGACCTTCAACTCTGATATCTGCTGTCTGGTTTTTGTACAAGTTATAAATAACCTGCTCATAGTAGTTTACCTATAATCCTATTTTCTTTTTCATTATTAGACATACTCCTGTAATACACCCAACTGATTTTTGCATTTATAATCCTGTATTCACCTGACCAGAAATCCAGTTCATCTTTCCACCGAACTTCACTATATCTAACTTCAGCCTATCAATTTCCCTTTTTAAATTTTCCAACTTCCCTACCCAATGAAGGGATCTAACATTCCGCCCTCTAATCTGTAGATTGTCAGTTTTGTCTGTCCTGATCGTAACATCCTCCTTGGTAGTCCCTGCCCGGAGATCCGAATGTGGGACTATTTTACCTCTGGAATATTTTACCCAAGAAGACGTCATCATCATATATTCATACAGAAGAGCTGCATGTCCTCGGGAAAAGTAATGGCTTGTAGTTTCCCCTTGATTACTGTCGTTCGCAGTAGCTGTTTGACAAAGCCACATTAGCTGATGTTACAAGGCCAGCTCAGTCAATCTTCCAGATTGTTGTCCTTGTAACTACTGAAAAGGCTGCTGCTCCTGTTCAGGAACCACATGTTCATCTGGCCTCTCCACAGATACCCCTCCGTTCTGGTTGTACCTACAGTACGGCTATTTGTACCGTTGAGGTACACAAGCAACCCCACCTCGTCAATGTCTGTGGTTCCTGGGGATGGACTTGATAGATAAACAATAAATTAAAAATGCCATATACGTGTATAATTAATTTTCAGCACTACTGGGTATGAGAACATTGAAACCATGGGTATTCCTTGAAACAGTGTTCTCAAACTGTATATGGTCAGAGGTTCCAACCATTACGATTTAATCGTAATTGTTACGAAAATTGTTTAAAATTAAGAGTTTATGATTGGAGTGGTTTGGATTCTGATTTTCAGTTTTAAATAACAAATCGGTCTTTTGTTTTCCGTCGGCAAAATTCGTTTCCCTTTGATGTCGATCGTGTGATGTCATCGACAAAAATAAAGTGGTTATGAGCAGCATCTTTGAGCATGTTTTTGTGCAAATCACCAGTATTGACAGTAACTTCTACGAACTCAAAAACTACGTAATACAGCATAGGGGACGAATCCACAAAGGCACGCCATTTTGGAATCTAGCAGTAGCCAATGAAAATATGGCATGTCCCTTGACTTGTACCTTTCATAACCTGCACACTCACTGAAATAATATCTTAACCTGCTTTGTTTCTGTAAGTTATGATTTTATATTATCTTGTGGTTGTGTGCAAGTTTTAATGATTCTTAATTATATATCTCTGGAAATCACCAAAATAATATGTTCGGTTCTGAGGAAGAAAACAATTAGTTTTCCTTTACCTCACCCCATCCACACATATTGCTGCTGTACACATCAGAACGATGTAGTGATACGCTGCCCATATATCACCTGCAATCTTACAAAACTGGCTTCGCAATTGTGATCTTTTTGTATTCACTTATTCTCTGTGGAACCCTTCAAACAACCCTTCCCCCGCCTCCCTCCCCGCTCATACATATTACGTCGCATTACTGTTTGCCATATTCAAAATTTGGAATCTCTGTATGGTTGACCTGAAGGACAGAACTGTATAATAGTGATAGTCTGAAACAGTTATTAAGCATTTACTTCATAAATATGTTGTAGTTTACATTTATCAACTGAGGTGCACGAATGCAACAATATAATTGGTATCCTTACTCTATAACTGTATATTAAAATGACAAAACCATGAAATAAAATTGATAATTAAGGCAACAATGAAATTCATGAAGAAATATACATATATGTAACCTATACCAACATATATAACCTAATACGCAAATACTTTGCAAAGAACACTCACAAGCAAATTTGAAGATATAAAAAGAAACATATCTTTGCTATAACCTTGTATTTCTAATATATTGTTCTCAAAACTCAAAAAGGTTACCTAAAGGTGAGAGACAAGATCTTTTTGAGGGAATTTGGTGATAGTTGTAGGTAAACAACTAGGATCCACTCAGATACAGATTTATTAGCACGCAGGATCGTCTATACAGATTCAATTCCAGAGGCTAACTGCCATTAGTGGAAACATGTACAAAGAACATAGTATCTCTAAGATAACACACTTTGCATGAAGTATCGTTATTTAAGGCACTCTGTGCCACATAGCGCCCCCCCCCCCTGCAGTATTGAGTACGTCCCTGTGGATGGGAGGGGGGGGGGGGGTGAGAAGAAGGTAGGTTGATGTTGTGTTGTTATGGTCTTCAGTCCGGAGACTGGTTTGATGCATCTCTCCACCGTACTCTATCCTGAGCAAACCTTTTCATATCCTCATAAGAATGGCAACCCACATCCATTTGAATCTGCTTACTATATGCGTCTCTTGGTCTCCCTCTGCGATTTTTACCCCACACACTTCCCTCCAATGCTAAATTTACGATTCCTCAGTGTCTAAGACTGTGTCCTACCAAGCGATCCCTTCTTTTAGTCAGGGTATGCCAAAAATTCCTTTTCTCACCAATTGTGTTCAGTACCTCTTCATTAGTTATTCAGTCTATCCACCTAATCTTCAGCATTCTTCTGTAGCACCACATTTAAAAAGCCTCTATTCTCTTCCTGTCCACATTGTTTATCGTCCATGTTTCACTCCCTTACAAGGCAACACTCCACACAAATACCTTCAGAAAAGACTTCCTTACACTTAAATTAATATTCGATGTTAGCAAATTTCTCTTTTTCAAAAATGCTTTTCTTCCCATTGCCATTCTGCATTTTATATCCTCTGTACTGCGACCGTCATTTGTTGTTTTACTACCAAAGTAACAAAACTCTTCTACCACCTTCATTGTTTCATTACCTAATCTAATTCCTTCTGCATGGCCCGATTTTCTAAGACTGCATTCCATTATCTTTGTTTTGCTCTTGTTAATGTTCATTTTATACACCCTATTCAACACTGCCCATTTCATTCAACTGCTCTTCCAGGCCCTCTGCTGTCTCTGACAGAATTACAATGTCATCAGCAAAACACAATGTTTTTATTTCTTCACCCTGAAGTTTGATCCCTATTCCAAATTTTTCCTTACTTTCCTTCACCGCCTGCTCGATGTACAAATTGAATAACATCAGAGAAGTGCTACAACTCTGTCTTACTCCCTTCCCAACTAATGCTTTCCTTTCATGCCCTTCGAGTCTAATGACTGCGATCTGGCTTTTGTACAAGTTGTAAATAACTCTCCTTTCCCTGTATTTTACCCCTGCTGACTTCAGAATTTGAAACAGTGAATTCCAGTCAACATTGTCAAAAGCTTTCTCCAAATCTACAATAGCTAAAAATGTAGGTTTTGATTTTCCTTGATCTATCTTCTAAGATTCGTAAAGTGACTATTGCCTACCGGGTTCCTATGTTCCTCCTGAATCCAAACTGATCTTCCCCAAGGTCAGCTTCTACCAGCTTTTCTATTCTCCTGTAGATAATTCGTGTTAAAATTTTGCAACCATGACTTATCAAACTGATGGTTCTGTAATTTTCACTCCTGTCTGCACCTGATTTCTTTGGATGGGGATTATTACATTTTTCTTAAAGTCTGAGGGTATTTCACCTGTCTCATACATCTTACACACCAGGTGAAATAGTTTTGTCATGACTGGCTCCCCCAGAGACTTTAGTAGCTCTGAGGGAATGTCATCTACTCCCGGGGCTTTGTTCCGACCTAGGTCTTTCAGGGCTCTGTCAAAAATCATCACTCAGTGTAGTATCTCCTATTCCATCTTGATCTACTTCCTCTTCCCTTCCTACAACATTGTCTCTAAGTTTATTTCCTTTGTAGAGCTCCTCTATGTACTCTTTCCACCTTTCAGCTTTCCCTTCTTTGCTGAGAACTGGTTTTCCATCTGAGTTCTTGATATTCATAGAGCTGTTTTTCTTGTCCCAAAATGTCTCTTTTATTTTCCTGTAGGCAGTATCAACTTTTCCCCTTCTTACATATTCTTCTACAGATTTGCATTTAGCTTCTAGCCACTCCTGCTTAGCCATTTTGCACTTCCTGTCAATCTCATTCCATAGTCATCTGTACTCCATTTTGCCTGTTTCATTCACTGCATTTTTATATTTTCTCCTTTGATCAATTAAATTTAATATTTCATGTGATATTCAGGGATTTTTTGTAAGTCTTGCCTTCCTACCTATTTTGTCCTCTGCTGCCTTCACTATTTCATCTCTCAATTTTACCCCTTCCTCCTCTACTATTTTATTTTCCCCCATTTCTGTCAATCTCTGAAATTCTTAAGAACTTCAGGTTCCTTCAATTTATCCAGGTCCCATCTCCTTATTTTCCTACCTTTTTGTAGTTTTTTCAGTTTCAACATACAGTTCATGACCAATAAGTTATGGTCAGAGTCTATATCTGCCCCTGGGTATGTCTTACAGTTTAAAACCCGGTTCCGGAATCCATGTTTTACCATTATAAAATGTATCTGATACCTTCCGGTGTCTCCTTGTCTCTTCCACATAAACAACCTTCTTTTGTGATTCTTAAACCAGGTGTTTGTTATGATTAAATCATGTTCCGTGCAAAATTCTCCAGGCGACTTCCTCTTTCATTCCTTTTGCCCAGACCACATTCACCTACTATTTTTCCTTCTCTTCCTTTTCCTACTACCGAATTCCAGTCTCCCATCACAATCAGGTTTTCCTCTCCCTTAATTGTCTGAATAATTTCCTTTAACTCCTCATACACATCTTCAATCTCCTCACCATTGGCTGAGCTAGTTGGCATATAAACCTGTACTACTGTTGTCAGTGTTGGCTTCGTATCTATCTTGACAATGATAATGCGATCACTGTACTGCTCATAGTAGTTTACCCGCATTCCTATTTTCTTATTCATTATCAGTCCTACTCCTGTGATACCCCCAACTGATCCTGTATTCACCTGACCAGAAATCCTGTTCTTCCTGCCACCAAACTTCACTAATTCCCGGGCCAGGCCATAGTATTGTATGCCACAAGTACTTAAAATTCAAAACCTGTTAATAAAAAAAAATGTATTCTTAGTAAGATTTTTCACACATTTAGAGAAAATCTAAAATTTTTTGTTACGGAAGGACACCATTTTAATTTTTTTTGTCGGACCCATTAGTGTTTCTATTAAAAAATACATATGAGCACTTATGTTAGCCTAAAAGTAATGTACTGATATCAAAAGAAAATATTTGCTATGATTATTAAAGACATAAAATTAGCCCCAAAATGTTAAATACCCTTCCGTAACAAATTGTTGACATAATTTCAATGTAAAAATTTATGGACAATTAATATATAATTTTGTTATTCATAACATGCTAAAGTAAGGGCAGTATGGTACCTCCAGTAACATAGGTCCACATAAAACAAGACTATTTAATAAATAGTTACTTTACAAAATTTGTTACAGAAGGACTTTTTTTGTTACCGAAGGACATTTGTTATAAAGTTCTATTTGAATTTCCCTCTAAAAATGAAACCAGCCATTCACAGTACAGCTTTACCTAACTAAACAATGAAAGAGTTGTCAGATTGTGTCCTCTTTTGTCTGTTCTCTCTCCTTTGTTGTATAGGTTGCAAATAGTTGTTCATGTTATGAAGTGTAGATTTTATATAAATAATATAGTGAGGACAGTTTACAACTCACCGCAAAGACGTGGCGACGAGCTACGACAGGCACATACAAAAGACACACACATACAACACATTCAGCTATCGGCCATGGCCTTCTTCAGAAAATAGAGCACTCACGCAATCACACTTCGAAGTGTGGCAGTCAGAGGTGATGGTTGTATGACTGTGTTGTGTGCCTGTGTGATTGCGTGAGTGCTCTATTTTCTGAAGAAGGCCATGGCCGATAGCTGAATGTGTTGTATGTGTGTGTCTTTTGTATGTGCCTGTCGCAGCTCGTTGCCACGTCTGTGCGGTGAGTTGTAAACTGTCCACACTATATTATTTATTCCAACCTGGACTTTCCATTATTATATGAAGTGTAGATTTTGCTATTTATAAAGGACACAAGCAATTTGAAAGTATTATTTTGATATAAAGAAGTTTACAAAATAGTATTTATTGCATAAATCTTCAACATACTTGAGTAAGCCTGATTAGTTCAAAAGTCTGAGTGGACAGTGTAGGCTATTGTTCCATGTGCTATACAAGCAATTGCCAAAATATTAACATACTGAGGTTTGTTTTTATTGTTAGTATTTGTCTGATAACTTCCAAACATTTTTATAATTATTAAAACTGAAGGAATGTTATCGCCTTCTTTGTAAAGAATGTATTACTTCTTTATGTGCAGAATTTTTACAAACTTGAGCAGATCAGAATACACCTAAGGCTTAATATTAAGTTCTTGCAAATGTAATGTAAATTCAGTTGCTTCTTTGATTTAGTTAAATAGACTTCACATGTTTCTTCGATATATGTGCAGGTAAGATGGCCAAAACTGGTGCCCAACGTGCTAAGGAATGCAGACAACGAAAAATGAATCATCCAGAAACAGCAGAATTGTATCGTCAAAAAGACCGGGAAAGAAAGAAAGCAAAACGACAGAAGTTAATTGCAGAAGGAAAAGTAGATAGTTTAAGAAAATATAAAAAAGACAGGATAAAGATTCAGCATGAGCTTGCCCATCATACAAATGCAACATCGCAGATGTCACCTAACACATTAGGTAAAGTGACAGCTAGGATCAAGAGGTGTCTCCCAAAATCTCCTTTCAAATTTCCAGAAGTTATTGGAAAAAGCATTAAATCGTTTTCACCTCAAAAACTTAAAACATTTAACTACTAGGAATGTAAAGCCAAAACACTTATTACCTGAAAGGAAAAAAGGAGGGATTCTTTGCCAAATGTAACAATAGAGAAAGTTATAAAGTTTTTTGAAAGAGATGATATTGTCGCATTGAAATGGAAGCAGGCTTGACTTCGAAGGCAACTAAACACAGCATTTATACTGAAAGCACGTTTATTACAAACTCAACATACATGCAGCACTGACTGCCTCTCAGGCAGAGTGCTCTGCTATTTATACACAGACAGAATTTACCAGAAATTAGAAGAACAGTTAACATAAGAAACAAGTAGAATTTACAAATGAACGTAAGAAAGATGTAGAACCTTCTGGAATTGTTAATTACAAATAAATAAATTTTAATGATATAGACTGTCATTTGTCACAGTATATATTAGCTGGTGCACAGGCAGTGTAAGTAGTTCTGTTGAGTTCTGTTTAGTGCTGTTCAGTTCTGGTTCTAAACTATTACTAGCATGGAAGTTTCTAGTTTTTATGAGTTGGTAGAAGTCTGTTTTATAAGTTGTACTACAGAGTTGTAAACTGGCCTGGATTGACATTTGTAACAAGAACATTAATTTTGATTGTGAAACTTGAAGTTAATAAAATTGAAAGTACAATATTCTTGGACTATTTTGGAACCTGAAATGCCATTTCAAAGTAAATTTCACAAGGAACATTAAAACAACAAGAATTCAGGACAACATGGCTTTGCAAAAGATAAGTTCCCATAAACACAAATTCTCCTATGCTTTGAAAAAAATGTGTCAGTTGGACAGTAGAAAGTGTTGCATTTTAGCGTCCACTGAGAGGGGTGGGGCAGATGCGCTGGACTGCGCGGGTGACAACCTTGGGCGATCAGCTGATGACTGAGGGGGCGTGGCCGAAGGTGTGGCCGGAGGCGATGAGGAGCCAGTGCGGCCCAAACGCTGTAACGAAGAGCTGTCACATGAAGATGGTAAAACAATGGTATAATCTGATTGGTTGGCAGCTCGACTGTGAGGGGTGAAACCTTGAAAAGACTGATCATTCGAATTAGAGGAAAGTGGAGAAGAAGCAGTGCTCGGCAGAGAAGCACACTGTGGAGAGTCAGCACCCGAATGTATGGTATGAGAAGATGAATGGCCACCCTGAGCAGGAGTGGGAGAAGTAGGGGCAGATCAGGGAGGTTCGCCTGAGGCTCAACGAAAGCTGGTGTGACTCGGTTGAGTGAGACCATAGTTACAGAGTCTTTTATGAGAATGTCCATTTTATTCTTGGAGCATTTGACAACTTCATAAGGACCTGTGTAGGGTGACTGAAGTTGATTGAATCATCTCTGAGAAACACATACTCACAAGAGTCAAGCGTACGCGGTACATACACATGTGGAGGTGTATGAGTAGCCAGAGGTGGTGGTTGAAATTTGCTGCAGTGCAAGCGCACTTGCTTGAGAAGTGAAGGGAGCTCAGGGGGCCACGGAAGCGGGGTGGGAGTGACTAAAAAACCAGAGGTTGGCCATACACAAACTCGGCTACGGAACCCTTGAGATCTTCCTTGAAAGTCAAACGTAGGCCAAGAAGCATGAAGGGCAGTGCTTCAGTCCATAGTGAGCCATGACAATGCAAGGCAGACTTTAAGGTGTGATGCCATCACTCGACAAGCCCATTGCTTTGGTGGCAGTATGCAGAAGTATGAATTTTGACAATACCACACTTATGCGTAAGTCGCAGAAAACTGAAGACTTGGAATTGTCATCCCTGATCAGTAATGAGATAAACAGGTGAGCCAAATCGAGAGATCCATGAGTCGAAGGATGCTCGACTTACTGCCTCAGAGGTAATGTTCTGAATAGGCAAGGCCTCAGCCCACCGGGTCATCCTGTCAATGGCTGTAAACGAGTAATGGAAACCCTCAGAGGGGGGCAAAGGGCCTATGAGGTCCACATGAACAAGATGAAACCAGCCTGGCGGTTGGGATAAATGGCCAAAGTGTGGGGAAGTGTCCCTGGAAACTTTGTTCTGTTGATACAGCAGGCATGCACAGGCCCTTGTCAAAGACCTGGCGCTGAAGGGACTTAGGAATGAACAGCCGCAAAGTACCAGTCGATTCATCACACCACACTAAGTCAGATATCCCAGGAAAAGTAGTGTGTACAGGTTTGAGAGAGGAGCTGTGGTCCGAAATTAACAGCATAGTATGGGGGTCTGTCGATTGCAACCGAGGTAGGTCTGTTAAGTCAATTAAGGTTGTGACAGCACCCATGCGAGAGAGAAAATCAGAAACCACATTATCCGCTCCTTGGATGTAGCGAATGTCATTTGTAAACTGCAAGATGTAGACGATGTGACAAAAGCATCGAGGAGGCAGATCAGCCGAAGGATTTTTTATGGCAGAAACCAGCGGCTTGTAGTCAGTGAGCACATAGAAATCGTGTCCCTTAACATCAGTTCGGAAATGTTTAATGGCCTCGTACACTGCAAGTAATTCTCTCCAGTTCTGAAATGTTTTATGGCCTCGTACACTGTAAGTAATTCTCTGTCGAATGCTGAGTATTTCTTCTGCACATTTTTTAGCTTTTTCGAGAAAAACTGCAGGGGACTCGTAACGTCATTGTGTATCTGACTCAGTACTGCGCCGACAGCACTGTCACTAGCGTCGGTAGTGATAAACATTGTAGCGTCTGCATGTGGGTGAGTTCGTTAAATGCCTTGTCCATGTCCAGTGTCCATGGGACCTGGCGGGTACCAGAAGCATGTGGGCAGCAAGTGCATCTAAGAGGGGAGCCTGCACAGCAGATGCGGCTGGCAAATGTTTACAGTAATAATTGACTGTTACAATGAACCTGCGTTATTCCCTGTAGGTCTGGGGGCATGGCATCTCAAGAGCAGATTTGATCTTGTCCTGCGGTGGTGTCAGACCATCTGACAAAACAACATAACTTAGGAATGTGATGAATGACTGGTGCAAATGAGTCTTTTTATATTCAGTTCAATACCAGCAGCAGTTAAAGTATCTGTCACAACTTGAACATGCACCTTACTCTGTTCCAAAGTAGAAGCAAAAGCCCATATGTCATCCATGTATACGAAACATAAGTCTAAATGTGATCAAGTTTGATTGATGAAACATTGCCACGTTTGGGGGGGGGGGGGGGGGGTGTTTTTCAGCCCAAGCAGCATAAATTTGTATTGATACAGCCCAAAGCGAGTGGTAAAGGCAGTCTTTTCAGTATCCTCTGGAGCCATAGGAATCTGATGAAATGCGTGCTTGCAGTCTAAAACAGAGAAGTACTTTACACCTGCAAGCGCACGATTGAAGTCTGCAATGTGTGGGACAGAGTATTTATCAATGATGGTGAGGGTGTTTAAATGCCTGTAGTCCCCTACCATATTCCAAGTACCGTCTTTCTTTTGATCAAACAAGATAGGACTAGCCCAACAACCCGAAGAAGGTTCAGTGACTCCCTTTTGTAATAGATCATCTAATTGTTCTTTTGCAATCTTCATAAATTCCAGCGTGAGGCGGCATTGGCATTGCAATATGGGCGGCCTGTCGGTAAGGCGTAACCGATGAACTGTGCCATTAGTGACTACTGCAATGCGTGGCATGATAGTCAGATGTCCGTGAGGTGGAGCAGGTGGTGGCAGACAAGTGAAGCTGTGGCACTGAGAGCGCAAAAGTACAGGTGTGCCAATTGCTTGTAGGCTGAGTAAAGGCCGCATGCATGTTAACGTGGGCAAGGTTGCTACACAGGTTTTTGGTAGCAGGTGGCACCGCTACGAGCACTGAAGGTGCAAGTGGGTGTGACTGTAGTTCTTTGCCACGAGCTTGGGAAGTTAATTGTTCATGCGAAATGCAAGGAACATGAGCACTCGGGCATACACTGTCATTACAAAGGGGAGTGCTGACACAGTTTACAGAGTTCACAACATTGTCGCTAATATGCTTGGGCATGGGAACACCAGATTGACACAGAGTGACCTTGATTGTAGCCGATGAGACGTCAGCTTGTAGTGTCGCGAGGTGTTGCTGTGTGGAGGCTATCTCATGGTGTATGTTGCGGAGATGCAGCAGCAATTCCATACATTCCATCTGCAACTTTGAAGACTCGGCACACTCCACAAGCCACTTGTTTGTCCAAGATTGCAGCTCCGAGGATAGGTTTGAACACTTCTTAACCAGGCGTACATGTTTGGTGTTAGAACTGTCACTCGGGGGATCACAAGCAATATGCTTGTTTAGTGGGAGATAAAACACAGTATTTTGCACAAAATCTAGTGACAACTGATAGTGCTTGAGGAAGACAATTCCAAGAATAGGTCCCTCAACTGTTGACACTATAAACATCCACTTAAGCTTGCACTCCGCGAAAGTTTCACTGTATACAGATTAGAACCCGGATATTGTAAGGTAGACGAGTTCACTGCACGGAGTATTGTTTGGTGTGGCTGCACTTTACCAGAAAACGTACACCTGATTGTAAATTGCGAACATAAACTCAATCACACTTACTGTTGTTGTCCGATACAGACTGCAAAGTCGGATGGCGCATTTTGATTACGTCGCAGGAGGTAGCGCCGCTGCCTACCTGCAGTTGGAATTTGGGTAAGAGCAGGGAGACTGGCATTTGCGTGCTTGCTCCCTGAATCTTGCGTGGAAGAAACAGTAAGATTGAGCAGGCCTGTACTCCTGTGGGTAGTTACTAGGCGAAGAAGGAACATGTGACCCAGAATCTTTGACAGAGGCAGATGTGCTGTTGTTGTGTGGAGTTGAAGGTGCCGGCAGGGCGGCTAGCTTAACAAACTTGTTATTAGCAACACCCGACAAGGGCATGGTCTCAGAAAGCTTCTTAGTGCGACCACGTCCAGATTGCTGTGCACGGAGCTCACGTTGCATGGCGGAGTATGCTCTATACGCGGCACGTAAGCTTTCATTGACTGACCTATCTTCATATACAGAGATTGCAGTTTGGACAGGCAGAGGCAGCTTTTCTGTCCAAATTTCTGTGTGCGTGTAGTCAGGCATAACTTGCTCATTGACGATAAGACGGAGGCACCGCCATAACTGGGACGGAGACCTGTTGCCGAGATGTTCTTCATAGATGAGCTTATGCACATTTTCTCTCCTGGTTTTTGAGACACGCTCCAGTATCGCCTGTTTAGCCACAGCGTACTTCTGTACTAGGGGAGGTGCTCTGACCAGATTGTAAATCAACTCGTGGAGATGGTTCATGAGGCAGGTGAAGCGTATGTTGTCGTCCAGAGCAGAGACATTGAATGTTTGTTCGACCAGGTTGAACCAGAATTCTGGGTGAGCAGGTTTGAAGTCTGGTAGTTTTGACACATTTGACGAAACTGCAGTCAATGCGGAGGTGCACCTATTTATACGGACAGGAGTAGAGCATGCAGAAGATAGCGAGTCCGAATTATTAGCATCACGTAATGCGGGCACTGCAGAGTTCACTTAGTGCCGAGGGGCGGTGGTGAAACGACGGACACTCGAACAGTGTGAGGATCGTAGTCAAAATGTGCAGTATCATTGTTGTGGTCACTCGGTCACAAGTACTTACGTGTGTGGTGAATGTCCGTTATGCACATTGCATTCACACGACCGTGAGTGAGACGGCTGATTGTCGATGTCTGGGTAATTACTGTCCAGCACAGAATTGTTGACTTGGTTAGAAGCAACACAAGGCACCCGCACATGTCCACTAGGATGCACACACAGTGTGATATTTGCAGTTTGTCAAGCATTGAGCACCTATTGACTGGCCAGCGCGGAAGGATATACACATGGTAGGGCTGACTCGAATTTGAATTTATGACTAGATTTTCCAAATTAACAAACTTCGCTCGACACCACAAGCGGTGTTGAATTGTACATTCAGCGCAGGAGTAGGAATGTCCCGAACGACACTTTGTGGATAACACATGGAAAATTCTGGGATTACAAAGTCAGAGTCCTCGACCGTTGGTGGTTGGAAGAAACTGATGGCACTCGATGAATTCCAATGCATGTTCAGGCTGAAGGATACAGAAGAGTCTTGCAGAATATCCACTATGAAGGCAGGAGTGCTGGAGAGACGTTGCTGAAATTTGGGCGGCAGCGAGTGCTGAAAGGCCAAGGTGAAACAACGGCTCCCGCAATTGCGAGAAAACCTGGCGTGGTAGGTGCATAAATAGCACTTCAGGCATACATGCATTACACGAAAATGGGGTAACCAGTGAGGGAATTTGGTGATAGTTGTAGGTAAACAACTAGATATGACTAGAAATGCATGGTGTGACTGTGTCCTTGGAACAGTCTTCACTGCACTCTATATGCCTTCCATAAAACCTTTGTATGACTTATCTCCTGTGAAGACAAAAAGAACGTAATAATGCCCTGGATTTTATTGAGTAACCAGATATACAGGTTTTGTGGTGTCAAGATGTAATTGGATGGAAATGTAGCCTGCAAACTGGTTCTTCTAACTAGCTGTTTTACAGTCCCTCCAATACAATTACAGGGGCTCTTCCCATGCCACATAGCAATAAAGTGTCTATCTGCTTCAATACCAAAATCTTCTTGATGGTAAATTAGGTGTGTGAGGTTGTTGTAATTATTATACTGCGAAGCAGCACCATCACTGAAGTATATTCTCTACTGTTAAATGCAAGATCAGTGTCCCATCATTACAAAGCCACAGTGCCCGATTATATTAGTTAGATGGTAAGTGTTATGAAAAGATCTTGTCTCTCACCTTTAGGTAACCAGTATATTAGAAATGCAAGGTTACAGCAAAGATGTAGTTGTTTCTTTTTGTATCTTCATATTTGCTTGTGAGTGTTCTTTGCAAAGTATTTGCGCATTAGGCTATATGTTGGTATAGGTTACATATATTTATATTTCTTCATGAATTTCATTATTGTTTTAATTATCAATTTTATTTCATGGTTTTTATTTTTTTATCCCACCAGGAAAGTTTCCCTCTATATACCAGTTATATTGTTGCATTTGTGCACCCAAGCTGATAAAAGTTAAATATAACATATTTATCAAGTAAATGCTTAATAACTGTTTCAGGCTATCACTATTATACAGTTCTGTCCTTCAGGTCAACCATATACAGTTTGAGCACACTGTTTCAAGGGATACCCATGGTTTTAATGTTCTAATACCCAGTAGTACTGAAAATTAATTATACACATATATGGCATTTTTATTTTATTGTTTATCTATGAAATACGTGAGTTAGGATATTCTTCTTTGCATCCAAGAGTGCTACAAAATATGCAAACTTTTCAGCAAAAAATTAAGTTCAGATTCAATTGTCTACATACCCATCCAGGACTTTGAAGTTCATCAAAATCGTCCATTTTTTCTGATGGAGTCAACTTTAACTGAAAGTAGGAACTATTAAATGCAATGCAATTTGCTTTCCATTATTTTTTATAATTAATACTAGGACTGAAAAGCTACAGTACCAAAATTGGGGGCTGTACTGTTTTCATAGGCAGAGATATGAATTTTTTTTTAAATTGTGAATTTAAACAGTATGTCTGCCTAGGTGTACTTGTGTCTGTGTGAATGTGTGGGCATGTGTGCATTTGTTTACCCTCCATTTTTTCCCCCAAGGTAAGTCTTTCCTCTCCCGGGATTGGAATGGCTCCTTACCCCCTTCCTTAAAACCCTCATCATTTCCTTTTCCCTCTCCTTCCCTACTGCCTGAAGACGCAACTGGGTTGCGAAAGCTTGCGATTGTGTGTGTGTGTGTATGTATTCATTTATTTATTTGTGATGCTGTCACACCTGTGCTCCTTCGCCTGGTGAGTAATCTTCGTCTATTTTTTATATTTTATTTTTCCTGCTAGGAATTTTTCGTCTTAATATTTGTATATACTTTTATATCATCATGAATAATGATTGATTGATTGATGCTTTATTCACCTTTGAGCATTTTACATGCAATCAGTGTTGTCAACGTTACATAAAATAGTGATAATGATAATAACAGAAATATTAATAATAAGTCTTAGCAAATCTTGTTAGGTAGAAAAAATTAAATGAATGACAGTAATAAGTAATAATTACATTATAGATATAAAAAATAGAAATCGGATGACTTACCAAAAGGACCGGCTCGTTGATAGGCACAAATAATCACATACAAACACACATACAAGCTTTCGCCACCACTGGCAGCTTCTTCAGGAAAAAGAGGAAAAAAGGGGAGGAGAAAGGGAAGGATATGGGTTTTAAGGAAGTGGAAAAGGAAGGTAAACAAATACACACACACACATATCCAAACGCAAACACACCTAGACAGACACCTAGACATGTCTGTCTAGGTGTGTTTGTGTCTTGATATGTGTGTGTGTGTGTGTGTGTGTGTGTGTGTGTGTGTGTGTGTGTGTATTTGTTTACCTTCCTTTTTGTCCCCTAAGGTAAGTCCTTCCACTCCTGGGATTGGAATGACTCCTTTTCCACTTCCTTAAAACCCATATCCTTCCCTTTCTCCTCCCCTTTTTTCCTCTTTTTCCTGAAGAAGCTGCCAGTGGTGGCGAAAGCTTGTATGTGTGTTTGTGTGTGATTATTTGTGCCTATCGACGAGCCGGTCCTTTTGGTAAGCCATCCGATTTCTATTTTTTATATTTGTTTATCCCACCAGGAAAGTTTCCTTCTACAATTTTAATTACATTATAGTTATGAGATATGTATATTGCCATAAATAGATATCAAACATGATACAAGACAGATGTATTGTAATATGTTCAAGACAGTAAGAGAACTATCATACAGTTTTGTGTACATAGTTATAAAATAAACAACACTTTTTTTAATTTGTAGTTTATTATTATAGGAAATGTATGTAATTTGTCCCAAATTCAAGGAACTCTTGAGCAGAATAAAATACCTTACTTTTAAACTATTTGGTAATAATTTTTTTAAATGGTCTACTGGCACTGTGTAGGCATTTTTTGGTAATTTATTAAAGTAGAGAAGTCCTAAATATTTTAAAAATTATGGGTCTTTGCCAGTCTGGCATATCAATTTTATGTCCACTTCTTGTACTGTGATCATGAATTGTTTTTAGATCAAAGTTATTTAAATTTTCTTTGACATATACAAGGCAATTGTATATATACAGGTGAGGTACTGTCATGATATTTAGTTCTTTGAAGTAGTCTCTACATGACTCCCATGGGCTAAGTCCTGCAATACACCTGATAGCTTTTTTCTACCATTTGAACACTGTTCCTGCCGAATTATCCCGTATTATTATACCATGTTTAGGTGGGAATGGAAGAATGCAGAGTATGCTTGAAATAGAAGTTCTTTGCTGACACTCAGTTTGTATAGCAGATAGAGGACACGGGCTAGTCCACCGCATAGTTTATCTATGAGTATCAAATTAAGCTTTTAATCTATATGAAATCCTAATAGTTTGACAGTTTTGTTATCTTGACTAGAAGCAGTGAGACTGAATACAATTTCTTCAGTTTTATTGTCATTTTTCTGCTGTACATTTGCTTCAAAGCAAGTATTACATTTCTCCATTGCTAGTGCCATCTTGTGCTGCGCATTTTCAAGATTGGTGTCACATGTGATAAGAGTTGTGTCATCTGCATAAAGCACTGCATCACATGGCACAACTGTGGGTAAATCATTGATATAAACTATGAAAAGGAAAGTCCCAAGAACAGATTCTTGGGGTACACCCTTTAGAACTGGAAGACATTCTGACACTCCGTTATTTATCCTAACTAATAGTTTTATGTTCTCCAAGTAAAACTGCATCAGGCATATAGCCTTCTCTCTTTCTCTATAGTGCTTGAGTTTGTTTATAAGACTATTATGGGAGACCATATCAAACACTTTCCTGAGGTCCAACAATGTTGCAAAACTGATCTCTTTCTTTTCAAACAAACTGTGTACTTTTGCTACCATACTCACAACTACTTTGGTTGTAGAGAGTCTGGATCTGAAACCATATTGTGAGGTATTAAGTATATTACTAGTTTCAAAGTATTGACACATCTGATTGTCCCTGCAGAGTTCAGTTATTTTCGATATTATAGGTATAAGCACCACTCCCATGAACCACAGACATTGCCGAGTTGGGGTGGCTTGCGTGTCTCAACAATACAGATAGCCGTACCGTAGGTGCAACCACAGCGGAGGGGTATCTGTGGAGAGGCCAGACAAATGTGTGGTTCCTGAAGAGGGCAGCAGCCTTTTCAGTAGTTACAGGGGCAACAGTCTGGATGATTGACTGAGCTGGCCTTGTAACATCAGCTAATGTGGCTTTGCCACCCTGGCTGAAAGCAAGGGGAAACTACAGCCGTTACTTTTCCCGAGGACATGCAGCTCTACTGTATGAACATATGATGATGGCATCCTCTTGGGTAAAATATTCCGGAAGTAAAATAGTCCCCCCATTCGGATCTCTGGGCGGGGACTACTCAGGAGGATGTGATCATCAGGAAAGATAACACTGGCATTCTACGAATTGGAGTGTGGAATGTTAGATCCAGTAATTGTGTAGGGAAGCTAGAAAATGTAAAAAGAGAAATGGATAGGTTGAAGTTAGATATAGTGGGGATTAGTGAAGTTCGGTGGAAAGACGAACAGGATTTCTGGTCAGGTGAGTACAGGATTATAAATACAAAATCAGTTGAGGGTATAACAGGAGTAGGTCTGATAATGAATTAAAAAAATAGGAATGCGGGTAAACTACTATGAGCAACACAGTGATCGCATTATCGTAGTCAAGATAGATATGAAGCCAACACCGACCACAGTAGTACAGGTTTATATGCCAACTAGCTCTGCCGATGATGAGGAGATCGAAGAAATATATGAAGAGTTAAAGGAAATTATTAAGACAATTAAGGGAGAGGAAAATTTAATTATTATGGGAGACTGGAATTCGGTAGTAGGACAAGGAAGAGAATGTAAGATAGTAGGTGAATTTGGTCTGGGCAAAAGGAATGAAAGAGGAGGCCGCCTGGTAGAATTTTGCACGGAACATAATTTAGTTATAACAAACACCTGGTTTAAGAATCACAAAAGACGATTGTATACATGGAAGAGACCAGGAGACACCGGGAGATACCAGATAGTTTTTATAATGGTAAGACATAGATTTCGGAACCGGGTTTTAAACTGTAAGTCATACCCAGGGGCAGATATAGACTCTGACCATAACTTGTTGGTTATGAACTGTAGGCTGAAACTAAAGAAACTACAAGTAGGTAGGAAAATGAGAAGGTGGGACCTGGATAAATTGAAGGAACCTGAAGTTCTTTAGAACTTCAGAGGGAGCTTTAGGCAGCAATTGACAGAAACGGGGGAAAATGAAACAGTAGAAGAGGAATGGGTAGCATTGAGAGATGAAATTGTGAAGGCAGCAGAGGACAAAATAGGTAGGAAAGCAAGGCCTACAAAAAATCCTTGGATATCACAGGAGATACTAAATTTAATCGATGAAAGGAGAAAATATAAAAATGCAGTAAATGAAACAGGCAAAATGGAGTACAGACGACTAAGAAATGAGATTGACAGGAAGTGCAAAATGGCTAAGCAGGAGTGGTAAAAGGCAAATGCAAGGATGTAGAAGAATGTATAAATAGGGGAAAAATAGATACAGCCTACAGGAAAATAAAAGAGATATTTGGAGATAAGAAAAACAGCTCTATGAATATCAAGGACACTGATGGAAAACCAGTTCTCAGCAAAGAAGGGAAAGCTGAAAGGTGGAAAGAGTATATAGAGAGGCTCTATGAAGGAAATGAAGTTAGCGGCAATATTTTAGCAAGGGAAAAGAAGTAGATGAGGATGAAATAGGAGATACTATACTGAGAGATGAATTTGACAGAGCACTGAAAGACCTAAGTTGAAACAAGGCCCCTGGAGTAGATGATATTCCCTCAGAGCTACTGAAGTCTCTGGGAGAACCAGCCATGACAAAATTGTTTCACCTGGTGTGTAAGATGTATGAGACAGGTGATGTACCCTCAGACTTTAAGAAAAATGTTATAATTCCCATTCCAAAGAAAGCAGGTTTAGACAGGCGTGAAAACTACAGAACCATCAGTTCAATAAGTCATGGTTGCAAAATATTAACATGAATTAGTTACAGGAGGATGGAAAAGCTGGTAGAAGCCGAACTCGGGGAAGATCAGTTTGGGTTCAGGAGAAATGTAGGAACACGGGAGGCAATACGTACTTTACGGCTTATCCTAGAAGATAGATTAAGAAAAGGCAAACCTACATTTCTAGCTTTTGTAGATTTGGAAAAGGCTTTTGACAATCTTGATTGGAATAAACTCTTTCAAGTTCTGAAGCAAGCAGGAGTAAAATATAGGAAGTGTAAGGTTATTTACAACTTGTACAAAAACCAGACAGCGGTTGTCAGAGTTGAAGGGCATGAACGGGATGCAGTGGTTGGAAAGTGAGTATGACAGGGTTGTAGCCTTTCTCCAATGTTATTCAATTTGTACATTGAGTAAGCTATAAAGGAAAGCAAGGAGAAATTTGGAGAAGGAATTAAAGTTCAGGGGGAAGAATTAAAAACATTGTGTTTTGCCGACGACATAGTAATTCTGTCAGATACAGCAAAGGACCTGGAAGAGCAATTGAACGGAATGGACAGTGTGCTGAAAGGTGCATGTAAGATGAAGATTAACAAGAACAAAACTAAGGTAATGGAGTGCAATCTCAGAAAATCAGGTGATGCTGAAGGAATTAGATTAGGTAACGAAGCAATAAAGGAGGTAGATGAGTTTTGTTACTTGGGCAGTAAAATAACAAATGATGGTCGCAGTACAGAGGATATAAAATGCAGAATGGCAATGGGTAGAAAAGCGTTATTGAAAAAGAGAAATTTGTTAACATCGAATATTGAATTAAGCCTAAGGAAGTCCTTTCTGAAGGCATTTGTATGGAGTGTTGCCTTGTATGGGAGTGAAACATGGATGATAAACAGTGTGGACAGGAAGAGGATTGAGGCTTTTGAAATGTGGTGCTACAGAAGAATGCTGAAAATTAGGTGGGTGGATCACGTAACTAATGAAGAGGTACTGAACAGCATTGGGGAGAAAAGAAATTTCTGGCATACTTTGACTAAAAGAAGGGATATATTAGTAGGACACATACTTAGACATCAAGGAATTGTGAATTTAGCATTGGAGGGAAGTGTGTGGGGTAAAAACTGCAGAGGAAGACCAAGAGATGGATACAGTAAGCAGATTCAGACAGATGTAGGTTTCCGTTCTTATGTGGAGATGAAGAGGCTTGCTCAGGATAGGGTATGGTGGAGAGCTGCAACAAATCAGTCTCCGGACTGAAGACCTCAACAACAACAACAGGAATAAGTGATATTGGTTGATGTTACTTCTCCTTTCTTATGTACTGGTTTGACTACAGACATTTTTAAACATTATGGATAATGGCCTTTTTCTAAGATCTTATTGATTATTTTAGTTAGTGGCTTTACAATCTGTTTTCTGACTAATTTAATAACATAATTTGAGAGGCCATAATAATCCTCTGCTTTAGAATTACTGAGCTTTCCTACAGATTCATAGACCTCTTTCTCTGTTACAGGAGACTGTCCCTCACATTCTCCATTGTATCGCTATTTGAGTGGGGACCAAAAAAAAAGGTTCATTTAATGTGTTGGGTGAGATAGGTATCTGGTGTAATTTATGATCATAATTCATTTCTATTTTGATAATTTCCCATGCAGCTTTGCATTTATTTGTTAAGTTCAATGTATATGCATCATTTGCTTTGCACTTTGCTGCCTTGATTTCAGATCTGTAAAGCTTTTTTATTTTCACATACAACTTCTTGTCAGCATTATTATGTTTTGCCTTAGGGTCATTCAATATCAACTGCACAAGTTGTCCCCACCTTATCATCTCCGATTTTAGTGAAACTTTATACACTGGTCATCTGGTATTTTAGGTGCATATTTGCAAAGTTATAGATCCTAATATTTAAAATTGATGTAGTGAGGATAGCTTGAAGAGGACCACTCAGATTTGTTTATGTGGCGTTGGACACAAAGTAGCAACTTTAATCGGTTCCAGGGACCAGAATATTGCAGTCAGCAGCCTCAAAATTCGCTTACTTGTATAGCCCGGTATCCTTTATAACTTCTGTAAATTTCAAACACCTATGTGAAATACTTTCAGCATATCATAAAGCCAAAGTTGACCAAAAACATAAATTTGCAAAATTTGGTTAAACTTTGGACTGCTATTACAAGAAAACTATTAGTGAAGCCGACTTGCAATTTGGTACACTTTTGTTACTGTTAGTTGCTTTCGTTCTCTCAAAATTTGAGTGCTTACTTTCAATTATTTTTAAATTTACACTTGATCAAAAATGACAGAAAAAGTATAAATAATAGTAATGTTTGAAGCTATGTATCTCAGTGCTGACACCAGCAATTAAGTTGTTTCAAACAGCATCTGATAGAGAATGGTTTTCTCTACAACATATCAAATTTTCAGAAGGGTGTTTTTTATGAATCTGGAGTTATAGTTAATTGAAGTTTAGATATAAATAGTTTCATAGTTAACTGAGATATCAGATCCAACTACTTTATGCCTGCAGATCTTATGAATATATGTTACACATGTTATAAATATATTTTTTACTCCAAACACTAGCCATTGTCATCAAGTTCAATAAACAGATTTCAACAAAAATCTGAACATTAAAGATTCACAAATGCTTGAAAATTTCGCTTAATTAAATCAATGGTTGAGTCGGAAAATGTACACTGCCGACTAGTTAATGTGCCTGGAGATGGCAAAATTCCTCAGTAACCCAACAAGTATCCTCTCTTGATGGCCAATGAAATGAGCGAGCAGGCCCATTTGGATGCATGAGATTTATGAGCATGTAACACTCTTGAACTGATGTTTCATAAATGAGTCCAAACCACCATTTCTCATCAAAAACACATGCCACATACTGCCCAGGTTAAAGATCACCGATCCTTATTGAAACAGTACTTGGAATTAATTTCGTGGAGCAATAGCTGCAATGAATGAGGAGGAATCATTTGACACTTGACGAACCCGAGTTTTACTTAACCCTACTGGAATGAACTGATGATTTTCACGGGTTACAGCAACTCTGGAAGCTAATTCAAATCTTTCCTCTTGCATTTATCTGGAAAATTTAATTTTGACTTTTGAAACAAAAATACATTTTATTTTTGCTAATTGCTGATAACAAAATGCCAACAAATCTGAGGACAAGATTTGGTTTACTTTTGGCGTTTGAAGACTTGGCTCGAGTTGCTAACCTTTTAGTCGTTCCTCCAATGTCATCACATGGTGACTTGCCATGACTAGTGCCAAGGAAATTCCATTCTGATTCAGTACCATAGTCCACATAACGATGGCAAAGATTAGTGAAGTTTTTGTAGTTCTTGTACTGAACATCTGAACCGTCACTGAAGTATCTTGTGTGTCTCACATTTGTCGAAGAATGTATTTCAAGTGAAAGATAAGCTTGCCCAAGAACACATGCACTACCTCCACCTACTCTGGCAGAGGTTTTTTCTTAGATGGTACCACTAGTATACCATGCTCTAATTTGAGTTTCCTTGCATCTCTGACCATTCTTGTTGAAACACCAAACTCAACTGATCCCTTTCCAATTGAACAGCTTTTTGGCATTAAAATGAGAATTTGCATCTTTCCCAAGTGCTTCATTGTCACCTTCAGCTTCTCTTTTTTGCTTGTTATAAGATCAGAGCAATCTGAGCACTTTTTACTATTGCATCTCAAGAGCTTCTGAGAAACCACACTAGGATCAAACCCATTGACTGCAGCTATTTTCTCACTCAGTGAAAAATGTGCTTTTGCAATTTTACCTTTCATGTAACCTTTAGACACTTGTTTATTAACTTTTTTCAATTTTAAAGGAGAAATCCCCAGACTCACTAAGCTATCACTCAGTTTCCCCATTTTTGCAACAGGTTCATCTTCAGATGCTGTTGAAGCTGATGAAGATATCTGAGTAGATAGTTTGACAAATTCTTTTCTGCAAGTTGTGCAAAGCTTTTGCGTAGGAAAAAACTTCTTGTTTTTTATAATGCTTAGCTGCTCCACATTGATCTCACTCAAAGATTTTGGGCTACTTTTTGCTTGATGATTTGGCTTTGCAAATCAATTACATCATGACGGCTGCAAGAAAGCAAACAGGTACAGGAATACAGCCTCATGATGATGAAAATATTGTTGATGTTTCATCAAAACAAGTTGTTCGCTGAGATATTAATTTCTGATGACTTACAGGTAAGTCTTTAAAACATTTTAAAGCTTTTTATCTTTTGTATATCACCAAATGGCACTTTGAATCATTGGCTTTGCCAACTGTACAGGGATTAATTGTTTTAAGATTTGAGTCTACAGAAACCATTTACTGGCTCATGTTTCACACAATGATATTCAGATTAAACATCTTTCTGAAAGAAAAAAAAGAATATTTAATCGTTAACAGCATACATTTACATCCTTACTGGAAAAACATTGTCTAGGCAGCTGTTACAAAAAAGAAACCTAGATCAATTATTGTGTTTAAAACATACTTGAAAAATAATGGTAGAAAATTGTTAAGTTATACTGAAGTATTGTTCATAAAAGTAAAAAAAGAAGAAAACAACACTTTTGATTCACTACACACTGCACCTGTCAACAATAATTTTCATTATTGTTTAATAATCTATGGAAAACAATTGCTGATGGTTCTCTATGTATATATTACAACTTTGGGATAACTTACCTCAGTATGTTTGCTATTTAAATTAAGTGCAACTCCAGATTCATAAAAAACACCCTTCTGAAAATTTGATAAATTGTAGAGGAAACAATTCACTCAAATTTTGAGATGATTTTTGAAACGACTTAATTGCTGGTGTCAGCACTGAGATACATAGCTTCAAAAATTTTACGATTTATACTTTTTCTGTCATTTTTGATCAAGTGTAAATTTAAAAATAATTGAAAGTAAGCACTCAAATTTCGAAAGAAGGAAAGCAAATAACAGTTAAAAAAGTATACCAAATGACAAGTCAGCATCACTAATAGTTTTTTTCTAATAGCGGTTCAAAGTTTAACCCAAATTTTGAAAATCGTTGCTTTTGGCCAACTTTGGCTTTATGGTATGCTGAAAGTATTTCATGCAGGTGTTTGAAATTTACAGAAGTTATAAAGTGTACCAGGCTACATTAGTAAGATAATTTTGAGACTGGTGGCTGCAATATTCTAACTAAACTTGCCACTTTGTATCCTACAACATGCAAACAAATTTTAATGATCCTCTTCAAGCCCCCTCACTACAAAAATTTTGAATTTTAGGATCTGTAACTTTGCAGATCTTCATTTAACATACCAGATGACCAGTGTAGCTAGTTTCATTAAAATTGGTGATGGTAAGGTGGGGATACTCCGGAAAATCTGCTCAGTTAACATGGAATGACCCCTTATCATGATATAGCAGCATCATAATTCTTATTCTGCTTAAATATGGAGTATACCATTTTTTTAGATTTTGTGGTTTAGTGCATTGTCTCTGCTTCACTGATTTCCTGTAGTGTTTAGGACAACATGTTTTAAAAAGTGCAGCTAATAGGACTAAAAAATCTATTAATTTGACCAATGGAAAAATCTTCAGCCATTATTTTTGGACTTTTAATTACTAGTTTCAAGAATACATTGTTCTCTTCTTCGGACCCTTTACAAGTATCAATACAGTAATTCAAAACTAGCCTTCCATTATAATATTGCATAACACCCTCTCACACCAAGATGTAGTGTTGTCGGCTACATCTTGGTGTGAGAGGATGTTATGCAATATTAAAATGGAAGGCTAGTTTTGTGTTACTATAGGGATACTTATAAGGGTCCAAAGAAGAGAACAGTGTGTTCTCAAAACTATTAATAATGGCTGAAGGTTTTTCATTTGTCAAATTAATACATTGCTGTCGTCCCATCATCCATCTAACCAAGATGAATACACAGAGAGTAACAATCTATTGTTTGCTTCATTTGCATCTATATTTGTTATTATTTCATCCCATATAAATAGCATTGTATATTGTATAATTGACTTGTCCTACGTCTGCATAAGATGTTATAGCACCAAAATTAAATAAATAAATGTTAGAAGAAAATTATTCTGACACAAAAACTTTAAGCTATTTTGAACTTTGTGGTGAAGAGAGCATAAGTGACAATGAAAATACACATCAAGAAATTTCTTCCGACTCAAGAAATTCCTTGTCTGATCATTCAGTAGAGTGAGATAACAAGCTGCCACTTATAATCCATATTTTCAAAGTAAAATTGATCCAAATGTTTCTCTTCACCAATCCACTTAGCTACATATTCAGGTGCCACGACATCATAACTCATCTGCCTGGTCTCGTAGGTCCAAATAGTGATTAAAGTAAATAAATACATAAAAATAAAAAGTAAAAATTACCACATAATATTCAGAAAAGTACAAATCTCATCTTAAATTTACCCATGTTAGATGTATATTTCTTGAGGTCTGCGATTCTATTGTATGATATTTTTATGAAATAATTAATTCTGCATCAGTCACTTTTTACTAATATTTAATTAGCAATTATCATGATGCGTTCAGCAGCATTCTGCCACCATGCACCTGACAATGGCAGCATGCAACCGAAACCTGTTGTACTAATTAAATATTTGTAAAAAGTGACATATATAGTATTAATTATTTCAAAAAAATATTATAAAACTAATGTTACTTACACTAAACATGTGAGTAGTTTGGAAATGAAAACATTCTTTGGGTTATTACTCTTATCAGGTGTATTCATATCTGGTCTATCTGGTCATGGATATATGGAAAGCTTATGGGAAACTGATGGATCAGGATGAATTGTATTCAGAATAACAATGTCTGTAAAGTGATTTATGTTCCAGGTTATCTTCTTCAAGATCTAATGATGAGAATTCTACAAAAGAATCAATGATCATCCTGTTCTCATCTCAGAAATATATGGAAATTTCATTCATAACTGTCAGAAGTACAGCTGCTCAAAATATTTGCCCGTTTAGAGGAAACTGTTTTTTCATCGTTTATATAGAATAGAAGCCTGCTAAATGTAGTACATCAAGATTATGTGCCTTTGCATTGCTAAAATATACATTTTCACATTGCTTTTATCTATACAGGCAAAAGCTGTCTCTAATAAAACAAGTTAACCATCACTTCCAACACAGAATGTTTTGTAGCTTGCAGAACCTTTATTTGGAACTCCCAGAAATATAACTGCTGATAAGTGGTTCTAAATGGTGGAGCAGGTTAACAAACTGATCAAATATTGTCACGTTGAAATTGGAGCCAATTTTCGGATGCATTCAAACCTCAGCAGGGGAAAAGTCAGACGAAACAGCCCACGATAAAGCACCTTATCACTACTGGGGATCATCCGCCAATTAGCCAGTGTTCATACAGAGTGTCGCCAGCTGAAAGACGGATAATTTGGGAGGAAGTGGAGAAGATGTTGTGAGATGACATTATTCAACCTTCGGAGAGTTCTTGGTCGTCTCCGGTGGTGGTCCTCGTAAAGAAGGAGGATGGCACGTGGTGATTCTGTGTCGACTATCAGCGGCTGAACAGAATCACAAAGAAAGATGGCTACCCATTGCCGCGCATTGACGACACCTTAGACTGCTTGAAAGGAGCAACATATTTCTCAACTATGGACATGCAGACAGGTTACTGGCAAATTGAGGTTGACGAAGCTGACTGGAAGACGTTCCAGGAGGAACTTAAGAAGACGTTTGGAGACCGCCAGCGACAAATCTGCTCGGCGGAAGAACAACTGAAAAACCAGGCCCAACAACATGGTGAGCCGACACAATCGTACATATAGAATGTTTTGGCCCTGTGTAACATAGTCAATCCGAACATTACTGAGGTGGACAAAATCACGCTCCTGATGAAGGGTGTTGCAGAAGATATGTACTAAGCTCTTCTGATAAAAGACGTTGCTACAACAGAAGAGTTCATTACGTGGTGCCAGCATATTGAAGAGATGCAACAAAGGAGAGTTGGACGCAAGAAGTATGACAAGACTCCCCAATGTAGTCCCTATGGCTGTTGTAGAAGACCAGCATGACTTCGCTTCTCTCATACGACAAATTGTAAGAGAAGAATTAGAAGAATTTATGGCAACTGGAACTGTTAGACCGAGGGAGCATCAGATTATGGCCATGGATGTAAGCCCTGTAAGTCACGAGGGAGCCGACGTCACTGAGGAAGACAGCCCTGTCAATTGTACCCGACATGAAGAATGGCGTGCCCTGCTATGACTTACGCTGCAGCCACCAAACGGCAGCCCATGAACCGGCCGACATGACCACAACCAACTCCCCTGGTAACTATGACGCCCCGCAGAAGAACAGACATCTGCAGGACAAAAGACAACACACCACTATGTTTCCACTGTGGGTGCCCTGGACATGTCATACGCTACTGCAGAGAGGAGGCGAGTATTCGATGATTATTTTGCTGCAAGATGTCAGCCATCAGAGCAGTTCTATCCCAGGCACTCACCTGCTGATGAGTTCAGTCGACCTATGGGAAGAATCCCATCGCCGTACCCTAGACGAGGTTGCTCCCCGACGCGCCGCAGCCGTTCACTGTCGTCGTACAGAGGTACCAGCCGCTCCCCTAGCCACCGCACCCAAGAAAACTAAGCAAGGCGACCATCTAAGGAGGTGAGGCCGCCGCAGATGAAAATCCTCCATGGACGACAGTCGTTAAGATATCGGGAAATCTCATCTACGTCATAATCAATGGCCAACCTGTCCGGGCACTTGTTGACTCAGGAGCATCTTTCTCTTTACCGCTGCACACTACAGAAGACAATGTTCTGTGATACTGGGGCAACTGTGTTGAAGGTCACGAATGGAAAGTATGTCCAGCCAGCAGGAACTTGTGTCGCATGAATAACCATCAACAACAAGACCCAGCCATTTGAATTCGTTGTGTTAACAGAATGTAGTCACATCCTCAGATGGGACTTCCTTCAGGCATCCCAAGCTATCATTGACTGTGGAAGATCTGAGCTGCAAATTGAAGAAGTTGTTCCGATGGATACACGTAATACAGAATTTTCTGGGAAATTATTTGCCGTTGACAATGTGATGATTGCGCCGTTGATGATGAGAAGAGTTGCAGTCACAAATACAGATGGGCGATTAAACTGTGAAGTGCTTGTTGATAGTAAAAAGTTTATCAGGCTCACAAAAGAAATTTACATACCCGGCGCCTCCACCAAACCATGTCACGTTGAAATGGGAGCAGGCTTGACTTCGAAGCCAACTGAACACAGCACTTATACTGAAAGTATGTTTATTACGAACTTAACATACACGCAGCACTGACTGCCTCTCGAGCAGAGTGCTCTGCATTTTATACACAGACAGAATTTACCAGAAATTAGAAGAACAGTTAACATAAGAAACAAGTAAAATTTACAAGTGAACATAAGAAAGATGCAGAATATTTTGGAATTGTTAATTACAAAGAAATAAATTTTTACCTTGGGGCAGGATTGAACCGGCGACCTTCAGCACTGCAATCTGTGACGCTATCCCCTGCACCACGCCGGCAGTCGGTGTATGTGGTCTCTCGCGGCAAACTTACCCTTGGAAAGATGTGCAATAATAAAAGAGAAATGTCACCAGAATTTTAGCCAATAGATTACACGATGTAGGATCAATGTTACATGAACTTTGGAAATTCCAGGAAGGATTCAACAATAATTTTGAGAAGGATATGTTGCTACTCACCACAGATACATATGCACACACAGCGGATTACAACTTACGTATTATGTGAATACTAAAAGTTTTTTTTACTAAAAACTATCATAAATACAGGCAGTGGTCATTCACAAGAAAATGTTCCTGTTTCGTTTCAGTGCAGTTTCAAGTACAGGCCATAGCTCAAGTGCTCTGGAAAAATCATGTGTGCCTTGCATTGTAAAAGAATGAATGTGATTCAAAATAAGGAGTGCAGTATTATGGTGGTTCTGTTTTATTAGCTGGAGAATTGAATAGCCTTCAAAAGAGTGTAAAAAACAATCAGCTGATGCAGTTTATACACTATCTTGGTCAGTCATTAAAGCCACTGCTTTCTCAGTCTGAATCCTTTGTAAAGGAATTCATAATATTTTATTATTTATTTAATTATATTGACATTAATTGTAGTACTGCAGCCTCATGGTGGAACTATAATAAAAAGCTCCTGAAATTGGTGAAAGAACAATCTTGAAGAAGTGACTGTGATACATACAGTGAAGCTAGAGATTTTAGTAATGTTCTTTGAGAATTTGCATTTCAGTTCTTATTTCAGATATTTGATGAACTGTTTGGGATGAATGATATTATTCTTCACACCCTGCAAACTAAAATCCTGGCTGTGAACTTTTATATTGCTAAATTGATCGCTTGCCAGAAAAGCAATCGGATTGACGCTATTTAATCCAGTTCTGTAGAAATCTGTGAAAGGGCCCAAGAATAGACATTGTTATTAATAATTTGATTCAATTACTTGCTGTTGACACCTATACTGTGAAATTTACAGTGTCATGTAAGGGATGATGACAAGGTTTCATTCTACATTTTCAGCTACATCTACATACAGTGGAGCAGAAAAGGAAATGGCTGGTAGTGGCACAACGTACCCTTCACCATGCACTGTGTAGTGATTTGTGGAGTCACAAATCACTACACAGTGCATGGCAAAGGGTATGTTGTGTCACTACCAGCCATTTCCTTTTCTGCTCCAATTTCTGACAGAGCAAGATAAAGCAAATACTTGCTTGTACGAGCTCTAATTTCCCTAATCTTTGTGGTATTTACACAACATGAAAGTCTAGATCACACTATTTGATTTTATTCACAACCATTTATGATCCTATTTTGGATTATCTTTAGATTTTGTTCTTGATAAAGGGTACATTGCAGTTACGTAAAAAAAGATTGCGGTGGTTTGCGTCAGACAATAGACCATATTGTGTATGACTGCAACATCAGGTCCAAAAACAGACCTGTATAAAGTGACAGATGATGCAGTTTCATGGCTGATTTAGACATTAATGTATAAAGACCATGTTCGCTGCTTATCTTTCTTAATTCAGTTAATATAAATTGTGTAAATTTACTGGTCTTTTCATTGTTTCTTTTCTTATTACTTATTTTACTTTCATAACTTAATATTCTTTTATTAGTGTTGATTCAATTGTTCATCTTACCGTACGATGTAATATATCTTTAATGAATTTTTATTAATATTTTATAATTTTTTTTCCAAATTCTACTGCATCACACATAGTAATGGACTTTTACTGCATACCTGTATACTTCTCTGTAATTAATACACTTAAATTTTGATATAAGCCATTTGTTGTCTCTGCTTCCCACCTGGGGAAATGTCATTGTGTAATGTATCTTACATGTCCAAGTGTTTATGTTGTATGGTAAATAAATAAATAAACGCAGTTACGTAAGACATAAATAAGTTTTCACTACTGTTCTCATGTGTCCTTACAAATATTTTTTTTTAATTTCTTTTATATCTGCTAGAAACTAGCTAAGCACTTTTTAATACTTTGTAACATAGTGGACTTACATGCAACACATGCTACATAACCAGCAGTGACTTGCATGCACACAGGCTCTTAGAAGACAATGTAATTGTTTTTTTATTTTGTATTCACTATTAATAAATTGATCTTTGCATAACAGTTAATTAGGAAACCTAATAGCATTGCATAACACATCAACAGCTTTTACAATTGCTTCTGTATCTCACTTGGCTTGCAAGTAGTAATTTGGAGAGGCTAGATAGCAGTATTTGATTGATACCTGTTGATATGTGGCATGTTGCTTGGTAATAAATAGTGTTCAGCACATGTTAGCATTCAAAATTCATTGTAATAGCAATTTTATTGGCTTTTTGTTTCACATTACTTTTTGTATGTTAAATAAATTTTTACAACTATTTCTAGGCACCAGTTACCAGTAACAATAAAGCAGTATTCTAGATCAACCAAGGTTAACATTGACTTGTCTGAGGAGACACTTTCTAGCAATGTTAGTGAGCAAGTAAAGTCACTATTTTGTGGTCTGATTCCTGTGAAGAGCAGAACAGAAAAATAAAAATAATTTTGATGTTGAAGACAGCTATACAGGAATGTGCCACCTGTAAAAGCTTTACCCCAAACCTTCTTATCTTGGGTCATTCATTTTCTTACTAAATGATTGACTTTGCTGTTATCAAACATACACTAAAAACACAACGAAGGCTGTAACCCCAAGAGATTATAACACAGTCATGCAACAAGCCAGTGAAGAAACACAGTTATTTTCAAATCCATATGACAAAGAATGAATCTTGGAGTACTTCACTGTCGGACGGGGGAAGAGGGGGAGAAAAACTTAGTCAATAGACAGCATGACTAACACAGGAAGAAAATTTATTAACTGGAACTTCCTCAAATAAAAATAATAAAGGACAAACCTTATTCAATTTTTTTGAACAAATTCATAGACATACTGCAAGCCATCCAAAGTTCTCTCCAGATCTAAAAGCATTATTGTATCTTTATAGTCAAATGGCAAACCAGTATCACTGCAAAAATTGCAGGATACAAAATTGTTAACACATCTATTTCCAGACAGTTTTTTTAAAACTTAACTTCAGACCCTGACATTGTGGATGATAATGGCAATGAGGGTACACTGGATATCACTTCGGAGTATTTTTCAAACATGTCAGTGTGTAAGAGCCATGTGGGCCTGACATATTTATCTAATTAACAGTTGTAACAAAATGTTTAAGTACCTACTTTCATAAAATTGTGTAAAAAGTAATAAAGTAGTTGTGAATTTGAAGGAATGTTCCAGCTGTTTTTATGAGTACTTTCTCTTTTTTTTTTTTGCTCTTACAGTGAAATTGTGAATAGAAAAAATGTTCAAACATGACTTCTGAATTGTAGTTATAACTAAATGTCACAGGAACCAATACCCACTGTTAAATTTTAAAAGAGGTAATAACAGTTCAAATCCAATTTTGGTCTCCTACACTCGATTAATCTATAAATGCTGAGACTTGTATTAAGCTGACACTGCATTGTAAATCGTTATTTCATTATCGAATTGCATGATTTACGAGGTGTTGGTCTCGAAGTTCTCGTAGAGTGTATGAAAGACTAAATAATTTTCTACAGAGTTATATCAAAGAGCAGATATGTCAAAGTACATGCATCTTTACTAAGTTCTTCCTTTCCTGTTCTAGGTGCTGTCAGTATGTACAGATATGAGTATATTTGATCCAGACAGTATACTTGCAACAAAGTTTTACTGCCATCTGCACCAATTACTGCGGATTTTTGTGGCAGCACCAAGATCAAAAATTGTGTGGAATTCAGTATCAGTCTTGCAGCAAGCCAGTCAAAATCCAGATGCTAAGACAGCTTTACTTCATGTTCATCGATTCGCAAGTGTACTTGGGCGTCTTCTTGTTGCTGGTTCTGCAACATTGTTAATTCGACAGAAGATACAACTTTTGAAACTGCTGCAGGTTAGGTAATAAGCAGGTAGAAAAAACAATAAATGAAATATGTCCTTTATTTTTATTTTTTGGTGATGTTATTGATTTGTTGATACATATGTATATTTATTCAGTAAAAGGCCTGTAAAATCCATAAATTCCTAAGTGTGTAGATAGGAGCATCCTAAAATAAGTATTATGGCACAAAGAACCAATATTTAGAGATAAATATTTAAAGCCATATGCTGTCTTGAATGAGGCATTGTAAAATGCTTAAGTATCTAAATCAATGTTGGTTTGGAAATGAGTTCTTAGAAGTAGAAAGACAACAGTTATATATGATCATAAACTGTTTAAACCCAAAATGACTAAACCAACTGTTCTGTCATGTAATACGGGCTGCTCCAGTACTGCCCCATCAAATATGAGTATCCATGAGTGCATGTCAACCTGTCTACAAACAGCCACAGGTAGTATAGGCTACCTGTGAGGTGATCCAGTTGTTGTGGTCTTCAGTCCAGAGACTGGTTTGATGGAGCTCTTCACTCTACACCATCCTGAGCAAACTTCTTCATCTCTTCATTAGAATGAAAACCTAAATCGATTTGAACATTTGTCACTCTTGATCTACCTGTGATGTTCCTCTTGCTTCAGGTGTTAAGTTCATCATCTCTTTATTAACACCTGGCTTTTGTTGTCTGCCTGGTGTAGTCCCATTGTAGCTCAACACAAATATAATATAGGGACTAGTTTTTTAATCTTCAGTCACAATAAACTTTTTGAATGCATTTTAAATATATTGATTCCATGAATCATTTACTTCTTCAATTTCAACAGAACGACTTCCACCACAAATTACCAAGTTGAAAACTCTGTCTGCATAATGTCACTCAGTGCTCAACATTCTTTATTCTTAGTCATTATTCAGTATTTGTACATCCAATAGACTAAATGTTGTTATAAACAATATATATAGGCTCTTTATTATTGCTGTGCACTAATTGGCATCATATGAAAAAAAAAATTGAGATTGCTATCAACTCATTAAGCTTATTAATGCCGGTAGTACCCTCTTGTGGCTATCAGTCACACTACTTGTTCTTTAATATTTCGTGTAACACTTCGCTACTTCTACTCCAACGCCATCTGTGGATAAGCTGTTCAACTAGATTCGTTACCTATGCGTGCGTCATCGATTATTGGCTTTCTAGCTTTCATTGATTTATTTGGGTACTTATTCATTATTTCACACGCATTCGTAAACAAAAATCTGTTATAAGTAAGTCCTATTCGAGAAAAAAAGAAAAAGAATATAATTAGAAAGTCTGAGACAAATAGGTATGTACAGAAGAAATGGAAGGAAAAACCATGCATACAAATCAGAAACTCAACAGTCGTTAACTGTATCATTAACACACCATTGATGCTCTAGAGATGAAATAGTATGGAATAGTCAAAGATAGATAGGTGTATCCTGCGGAAAAAATAAAGAGGAAATAACAAGATACACAACTAAGGTACCTAACAGTCGTCAGCTGTTTCACTAACCAAGTGTTAGTGCCTTAAGGTTGGTAACAACTCATCTCTTCTTATTGTGTTGACATTGGAACTGCTTCCGTAATGTAACACTTTTGTTGATGGTTTGAATTATTACTGTTAAAGAATTTACATTGCTTAAAAGTCTTACTTTTATTGTTTGTTTGCTGGTGTTTTTCTTGGCAAACGTAAACTTTTTTATTTGTACTATTGTTATTTTGTACCCTATCAATATGGTAATTATCCTGAGATTTGTGTAGCGTATCTACACCTTTGGCTACCTCAATCAATTCATCTACTGTTTTCCAACCTTTATACCAAATGGATTTTTGAGCATAAGGTGGTAATCTCTTAACTAAGGCCTTTGCCAAATACTCCTCATCAATTGGCTTACCTAGAAATCTTGCCTTCATAAAATAGTCTTGCAAATAATTCTTAATTGTACCACAAGACTTGTATGGTTTCGGGTCGGATAGGTCAAATTTTAAGTTGTCTTGTGTGTTATTAGACCAATACTTTTCCTTAAATTTAATTTTGAACTCCTCCCATGTTCTAAAACTATCAATATGTGCAATTCCCCACAGATTTGCCTCTCCTTGTGAGTAACATATTGCGAAATCTATCTTTTGCAAGTCAGTCCAATCCCTTGGAAAATTGCGGAACAATGTATGAAGAAAATGATTAGGATTTATTTCACCATCTGGAGTAAACTTAGGTAGTTGTTTCAATAAGTTCACTCCAGACCCTGTAGTAAAATTATACCCTGATCCTTTCTGTTGCTGGTTATACAAAGCGGGACTACTACCTACTTCTACAAGAGTGGCAGATCCATTTGAGGATGACTGACTATTTGGTGGTTCTACGTGATTATCATGATTATTTATACTACCAAAAACAGTTTCCCTGAGTATTCTGTTGAAGGCCTCTTCGATTTTAATTTCCCAGATACCAGTATTACCTAAAGTTAGGTCATTAGTGGTTTCATTTTGATTTTCTTGTAAAGTCCATAATTTACTTTTGGTGTCTATTATTATTATTATTTTTATTTGTTATATCTTTGAATTAGTCTCATTTCTTAACACATTTACACTAGCAGAGACTGCTCTAAATCTTTCATTAATAATAGAAATTTTGTTGTTTATATCATTTGCCATGAACACTTCACTACATATATTTGTGAGCATCTCATCCTCTAAATTATGTTTTGTCATGTCAAGTTTTCTATCACTTATTTCCTCAGTTAAAGAAACTATCTCTTCTCGAGGAAGTGTAGAATTTTTCATAGCCTTGATTTCTTCAGAAAGGTTATTGTACAGTTCCCTACATTTGGTAACATGTTTCTGAAGAGTGCCCTGAATATTCTTTACTTTCTCAGTATGTTCATTTAACTTCAGCTGAATTTCAGATTTAAAACCATCAAAATTTGATTTGACATCTTTACGTAGTATATTATATTTATCATTTTGCCCAGATAACTGAAGATCTATTTTACTAGATAACTGATTATTCTGTTCAGTTATCTGAGCATTAAGCTTTGCTTTGTGGGAGTCTATTTTACTAGATAACTGATTATTTTGTTCAGTTATCTGAGCATTAATCTCTGCATTTTGGAAGTCTATTTTACTAGACAATCTATTCACTTCTTCTCTAAAAGCAGTGAATTGATTTTCTAGCAGTTTATGTATAAATTCTGGATCGGTATTTGAAACCATTTTACAAATTGTTTGCCTAGTTATAGGCATACACATTAAGTCTACAATAGTCACTTTTCAATATGTAAAGAACAACACTTTTCACTCACCAAACGTTGTTCACCTCGTCACAGCACTGATAGTGGCGGACAGCACCAGTGACAGCTAGCTCCGCGTAGAGTTGAATATGCCCGCGCAGCACGTTGATTGGCGGAGACAGCTCGCCCTGCGTAGTGTTCAATACACCCGCGCCGCACATCTGTTGGCATTTATGCATGGTCGCGATGTCCCATGGCAGGAATCTCCCCTCGTTTACCCACCTCTTCTTTCTTCTTTCATCAATATTAGTTTTGCTGGTATTGTTGATTGTTATGTGCTTATTAATATGCCGTTGTCATTGCCAACTAATATTTCCTCTCATCAATGTGACAAAAATAATAAATTTTTGGCAACTAGTCAGTGCAGATTCTTGAATAGAGCACAAAAGTCACTGTATGTTACCAAATGTTTCAGAATAAAATGTCACGTGTCGCCAAGTGAGTTGTTCCGATGGCCATTACTGATTAAGTCCAACGCCAACCGTGTATGCCGAAAACAAATGCATTACCATTTCTTGATGGTACTGTCTCTTGATAAAAATTGTTCAAATAAATTGTTGCTGTTTTCTGTAGGAGGACCAGCTAGTCCGTTCCTCCTAATATAACAACTGCTTCTGATGACTTTCTCTTGATGATACTTTCATTTCCCAATCATGATAATAAATATCATTTGCAATTGCCTTTTAGTCAGATAAGTTTGAATTCAAGTAAACAGTGACTTTAAGGTAAAACAAATAACGTTTTATTACATCACTGGATTACATGCTTATTTGAATTCAACCCACAGAAGAAGAATGTTCTTTCAACCAATCAAGACTAAAGGAAATTAATAACAATGTCATTTTCCATAGAATATACATATACATATGAAACATAGAACTTTTCAACATGGAGTAATCACATCACTGGCACAGTATCCCATTCTTCATTTATTCTTTTCTGCTGCACAAAACCTGTACAGAGAAAAACTGGAGCCAGAATACATTCTCCTACCCTTTCCTAAATAAAAGTATGATTTTATTTAATTATTATACTCGAATTTCTTGAGCCTCTAGGAGGAAACATGCAGTGTAAGCTGTTACACTACACACTTTCTTTCACCATGTTGTTGTTGTGGTCTTCAGTCCAGAGACTGGTTTGATGCAGCTCTCCACCCTACTCTATCCTGAGCAAGCCTTTTCATCTCCTCATAAGAACGACAACCTACATCCACTTGAATCTGCTTACTATACGCGTCTCTTGGTCTCCCTCTGCGATTTTTTCCCCACACACTTCCCTCCAACGCTAAATTCACAATTCCTTGATGTCTAAGAATGTGTCCCACCAATCTATCCCTTCTTTTAGTCAAGGTATGCCAGAAATTTCTTTTCTCCCCAATTCGGTTCAGTACCTCCTCATTAGTTACGCGATCCACCCACCTAATCTTCAGCATTCTTCTGTAGCACCACATTTCAAAAGCCTCTATCCTCTTTCTGTCCACACTGCTTATCGTCCATGTTTCACTCCCATACAAGGCAACACTCCATACAAATGCCTTCAGAAAGGACTTCCTTAGGCTTAAATCAATATTCGATGTTAACAAATTTCTCTTTTTCAAAAACGCCTTTCTACCCATTGCCATTCTGCATTTTATATCCTCTGTACTGCGACCATCATTTGTTATTTTACTGCCCAAGTAACAAAACTCATCTACCTCCTTTATTGTTTCGTTACCTAATCTAATTCCTTCAGCATCACCTGATTTTCTTACACTGCACTCCATTACCCTAGTTTTACTCTTGTTAATGTTCATCTTATATGCACCTTTCAGCACACTGTCCATTCCGTTCAATTGCTCTTCCAGGTCCTTTGCTGTATCTGACAGAATTACTATGTCGTCGGCAAAACACAATGTTTTTAATTCTTCCCCCTGAACTTTAATTCCTTCTCCAAATTTCTCCTTGCTCTCCTTTATAGCTTGCTCAATGTACAAATTGAACAACATTGGGGAAAGGCTACAACCCTGTCTTACTCCCTTTCCAACCACTGCATCCCTTTCATGCCCTTCAACTCTGACAACCGCTGTCTGGTTTTTGTACAAGTTGTAAATAACCTTACGCTCCCTATATTTTACTCCTGCTTGCTTCAGAACTTGAAAGAGTTTAGTCCAATCAACATTGTCAAAAGCCTTCTCCAAATCTACAAAAGCTAGAAATGTAGGTTTGCCTTTTCTTAATCTATCTTCTAGGATAAGCCGTAAAGTAAGTATTGCCTCCCGTGTTCCTACATTTCTCCTGAACCCAAACTGATCTTCCCCGAGGTCGGCTTCTACCAGCTTTTCCATCCTTCTGTATATAATTCGTGTTAATATTTTGCAACCATGACTTATTAAACTGATGGTTCTGTAGTTTTCACACCTGTCTGCACCCGCTTTCTTTGGAATGGGGATTATAACATTTTTCTTAAAGTCTGAGGGTACTTCACCTGTCTCGTACATCTTACACACCAGGTGAAACAAGTTTGTCATGGCTGGTTCTCCTAGAGACTTCAGTAGCTCTGACGGGATATCATCTATTCCAGGGGCCTTGTTTCGGCTTAGGTCTTTCAGGGCTCTGTCAAATTCTTCTCTTAGTACAGTATCTCCTATGTCATCATCATCTACATCCTCTTCCCTTCCTACAATAGTGTCTCGAAGTTCATTTCCTTTGTACAGCCCCTCTATATACTCTTTCCACCTTTCAGCTTTCCCTTCTTTGCTGAGAACTGGTTTTCCATCAGTGTCCTTGATATTCATAGAGCTGTTTTTCTTATCGCCAAATGTTTCTTTTATTTTCCGGTAGACTGTATCTATTTTTCCCCTATTTATACATTCTTCCACATCCTTGCATTTGCCTTCTAGCCATTCCTGCTTAGCCATTTTGCACTTCCTGTCAATCTCATTTCTTAGTCGTCTGTATTCCATTTTGCCTGTTTCATTTAAGGCATTTTTATATTTTCTCCTTTCATCGATTAAATTTAGTATCTCCTGTGATATCCAAGGATTTTTTGTAGGTCTTTCCTTCCTACCTATTTTATCCTCTGCTACCTTCACTATTTCATCTCTCAATTTTACCCATTCCTCCTCAACTGTTTTATTTTCCCCTGTTTCTGTCAATTGTTGCCTGAAGCTCCCTCTGAAATTCTTAAGAACTTCAGGTTCCTTCAATTTATCCAGGTCCCATCTCCTTATTTTTCTACCTTTCTGTAGTTTCTTCAGTTTCAGCCTACAGTTCATAACCAACAAGTTATGGTCAGAGTCTATGTCTGCCCCTGGGTATGTCCTACACTTCAAAACCTGGTTCCGAAATCTATGTCTTACCATTATAAAATCTATCTGGTATCTCCCGGTGTCTCCTGGTCTCTTCCATGTATACAACCTTCTTTTGTGATTCTTAAACCAGGTGTTTGTTATAACTAAATTATGTTCTGTGCAAAACTCTACCAGGTGGCTTCCTCTTTCATTCCTTTTGCCCAGACCATATTCACCTACTATCTTCCCTTCCCTTCCTTGTCCTACTACCGAATTCCAGTCTCCCATAACAATTAAGTTTTCCTCTCCCTTAATTGTCTGAATAATTTCCTTTAGCTCCTCATATATTTCTTCGATCTCCTCATCATCGGCAGAGCTAGTTGGCATATAAACCTGTACTACTGTTGTCGGTGTTGGCTTCGTATCTATCTTGACAATGATAATGCGATCGCTGTGCTGGTTATAGTAGTTTACCCGCATTCCTATTTTCTTATTCATTATCAAGCCTACTCCTGTGATACCCCCAACTGATTTTGTATTTATAATCCTGTACTCACCTGACCAGAAATCCTGTTCATCCTGCCACCGAACTTCACTAATCCCCACTATATCTAACTTCAACCTATCCATTTCCCTTTTTAAATTTTCTAATTTTCCTACTCTATTAAGGGATCTAACATTCCACGCTCCGACCCGTAGAATGCCAGTATTGTCTTTCCTGATGATCACATCCTCCTGAGTAGTCCCCGCCCGGAGATCCGAATGGGGGACTATTTTACCTCCGGAATATTTTACCCGAGAGGATGCCATCATCATATGTTCATACAGTAGAGCTGCATGTCCTCGGGAAAGGTAACGGCTGTAGTTTCCCCTTGCTTTCAGCCGTTCGCAGTAGCTGTGTGGCAAAGCCACATTAGCTGATGTTACAAGGCCAGCTCAGTCAATCATCCAGACTGTCGCCCCTGTAACTACTGAAAAGGCTGCTGCCCCTCTTCAGGAACCACACGTTTGTCTGGCCTCTCCACAGATACCCCTCCGCTGTGGTTGCACCTACGGTACGGCTATCTGTATCGTTGAGGCACGCAAGCCACCCCACCTCGGCAATGTCTGTGGTTCATGGGAGTGGTCTTTCACCATATTCATCCTGTTTATAAGGTCTTCAAATTGTTGGTCTACAGATAGAAAAGTTGTGTTGTCAGCATACATACTGTTTGTGTCTTAACCTCTGTATTTTCTGACAAATGTGTCTCAGCCTCTGTATTTTTTGGCAAGTCATTAATTTGAACCATGAATCCTGTATTCAAATACAGTAAAACCTCGTTTTTACATTCCCGGTTTTTACATTTTCCTGCCATTTACACCATTTTTTTGTCGGTCCCGTCAAATTTCCTATGTTCACAATGTTAATTCGTCCTCATTTTTGCGTTATCATATTTACACTATTCCTGCATTTTACACTTTTTGAAAGCATGTTCGTGAAGAAAAAATGATGCAATCTACATAAATTGATGCTAGCATGGCTTTCCCCTTAAAGTATAGCACTTAAAAATTATTCGCAGTCGAGTTTCTTGACACTTTGCATTTAATCAAATGTATATTTTGCGTATCATTGATGGCAGTATGTATGTAGTTGACTTAAGACGTGCCGATTTGTGACGATGTAGTTACTCTTTCCACCAGCTTCTTTGCCAGAGCAGCTGGCGTGTCCTCAAACAATCAGAACCAGTTGCTTTGTTGATGTGAGAATAAAGAGTTGCATTGTTTTTGTGAAACTTATTTCTGATTCATAAAGAACATTATCTGTCAAAGTTTGGTATCATAAAACCCACAACCTCAAAAAAGCGGTAATAGTGTGAAAAGCCAATCCTAGGCAAACGTCACAAAAAATACTTATGCATATGTTTGCACTCGAGGACATGAATAAATTCTCTAATATTGTCGAGTGAAACATCGAAAAATACAAAAAGAACAGAACTTTAGGAGTTTTACTACGTAAATAATTAATGCCAGTAAAAGGCAGTAATTCTGAAGATGTGTTACATAGTCTGGCAGCAGCGTCCTCAATTATAATGAATGAAATTAAGTCAAAAATTTCTAGTTCCCATAAAATTACCAGTTCTGCCCTGTGCTTAAAATAGTAAAAATTTGGATAACCTTTATTGTATAATAAACTTCCTGGCGAGTATTTAGATGCCTATTATGTACATATATCACAAATAAACTACGAAAATGCGTGGCTGATCCAGTAAGCACATTTTACCATTTAAAACACTACTTCCTGCATTTTACATTTTCCTGCATTTTACACCATTTTAGTGAAGTCCCTTGAAAAGCATAAAAATGAGATTCTACTGTATTATGATTTATCTCGAACAAAACGATGTATTGACCAAGGTCAACACAGATTTAGAAAATATCGTTCATGCGAAATACAACTAGCTCTTTATTCACACGAAGTGATGGGTACCATCGACATGGGTTCGCAAATCGATCCCGTATTTCTTGATTTCCAGAAAGCTTTTGACACCGTACCTCACAAACGGCTTTTAATCAAATTGCGTGGTTATGGTATATCGCCCCAAATTTGCGATTGGATAGGGGATTTCTTGTCAGAGGGGACACAGTTCGTAGTAATTGATGGTAAGGCATCGACTAAAACAGAGGTGATATCGGGCGTTCCTCAGGGTAGTGTTATTGGTCCTCTGCTGTTCCTTATTTACATAAACGATTTAGGGGAAAATCTAAGTAGCTCTCTTAGGTTGTTTGCAGATGACACCGTCATTTACCGTCTAGTAAAATCATCTAAAGATCAAACCCAACTGCAGAACGATCTGAATAAGATATCAGTATGGTGTAAAAATTGCCAATTGACTCTAAATAATGAGAAGTGTGAAATCGTCCACATGAGTATGAAAAGAAATCCGTTAAACTTTGTTTACAAGATAAATCAATCAAAAGTGAAGGCCATTAAATCCACAAAATACCTAGGAATTACTATTACTTCAGACTTAAATTGGAAAGAACACATAGATAATGTCATGGGAAAGGCGAACCAGAGACTATGTTTTACTGGCAGAACCCTTAAAACATGCAACAGAACTATAAAAGAAACTGCATACACTACACTTGTCCGTCCATTTTTGGAGTATTGCAGCCCAGTGTGGGATCCTTATCAGGTGGGTTTAACGGAGGACATCGAAAGAGTCCAAAGAAGGGCAGCTTGTTTCATATTGTCATGATACAGGGGAGACAGCGTTATGGAAATGATAAAGGATCTGGGATGGGAATCATTACTACAACGGCGCTTATCACTGCGGCGTGAGTTACTTAAGTTTTAAGCTTCTTCCACAGAATATGTAGTGTTCACATTTGGTTAACAGTAGTTTATGATCTACACAGTCGAAGGCCGTACTTAGATCACAAAAGGTTACCTGTACATGAGCATGATCCTCAAATGCTGATAAAATATCTGTGACTAAGGGATTAAGGGCCGATTGTATAAACATTGCTGATTGTAGATCAATTTTGACCTTGGTCAAGAAAATGAACCAAGTTCATTAATGCACTGTGTTGTATAACGCTATCTGCTGATCAACAGATCGGGTTCAGATTTGATCTGTGTTAGCATGAAACCTACTTGGGCAACACAGCTATCGACGCGTTTGTCATGCTTCAATCACAGATAGATAGTAATTTATTGACACCAAATATAAAGACAGTATAAACAAGTAGCATATACGGATCTTGGTACACTACTTGGTAGTTTTTATTGAAAGTGTAGTGTTGTGGAAATGGAGGAAAGCTAATAGAAAAAGGTGCGTTCGCCAAACTTTTAAAAAACTGAAAAGGATTCATGATTTTCAAAAACTGAAAAGGATTATCTTGTAGAAATTGTCTTGGGTCCACAGAAGCACATAATAGAAGGTAAGAAAAAAGATAAAGTATCAATGAACAGCAAGGACAGTGCATGGAAAGAAGTTAACATTGACTATAATTTGCAGAATTTATTGTGCCATTTGATAGAAATGATGTGTGATCTTCATTACTTCATTTAGTTCACTTGGCATTTTGACAAATTCATTCTTCAATGAGGCAATGCAATTTGATATTTTGTGTACAGTTCTACAAGCTGTTGCTACATCTGCATTAAACAAATCACCAACCACCATCTCAAAACTTCCTTTTAACAATTTAAGCACGCACATTGGGGTCAATGGCTGGTTTCTTTTCATTGGTTTCAGAAGATGCTCGCTCAGTCTTAATTCTAACAGTTGCACCATATCTTTGTCCAGGCGAAACCTCCACTTAAATGATCTGTCATTCAGTTCCACGAATGGGTTCGACCTTTCACGGATCTCAGTGTCATCCGCACTAGACTCATCGGAATAGTCAGGTATCTGTAGACAAAAAGAAATAAAAAGATTCACAGTGTTACATAAGGCATTTACACATGATGTACATATGTTTAATACTATTTTTACTGATCAATGCACATGCGATTTCAAAAGCAATTTAAACAAATGTTTGGTAGTTAAAAATTTATTATGAATTGTGTAGTTATTGCTACTCTTGCCTAGACAGCATGTTTGTAAAAGAAGTTCAGGTGTTATTGCTACTATCATTTTCACAGCAGTAACAGTTAGTGCCAAATTTTTCAGATGGTCGTTTATATTGTCACTTTTAAATTGATTACATAAATTACATGTCATCTCCGAGAATTTTTATGAGATCAATAATGATTATCTGGAGATTTAATACACATTTCGAGCTTCAAAAGCGGGGTAGTGACATATTCACATATGTACTTACCAATTTTTATATAACAACTTTTTATCATTTATTAGAATTTCCTGTGTGCATTTGTTACAAAACGACGCTACTTGGAAATCCTATGCTTAAAGTTGAACTTTCATTTGATCGGAGAAATTCGTCCAGTCAAAGATGACGCGAGTTGTCAGCAATATAATCGAAGATCACTGTTTATAAAACACAAATTTCCAAGTTCAGCTTGAACTGATATCATTTTCTATCCTAATCTAACACCAAATGCTTTATACAATTGTCTCTTAAGAGTTCTACAGCATGTATTTTTGAGCTTTCCTTTTTTGTATCCGAACTGTGAGATACTAAAAATCATGTTTGATTTGAGGTAATCATACATTTGTTTATATATGATGCTTTCAAATACTTTGGCTAGTACGGGGATAAGAACAATTGGCCTGTAGTTTGCAGGTTGTAATTTGCTTCCTTTCTTAAATATTAGCATGACCTTGGACAGTTTGAGAGGGTCTAGAAAGATAACCTCTGTAAGACACAAGTTTGTAGAGTATGTGAATGGAGTTCTTTCAGTACGTTATTTGACATATTATAAATATCTCTACTGTGTTTTTTTTTTTTCCAAGTTACTGACAATATCCAGGATTTTGTCTTGGCTTACCTCACTAAAGTTGTTTAATGATGGCCTGGCCTGTATATGATTTTGGTTTAAGTTCTTGAGGTAATCTGTGTATGTTGCATTAGGCTTATTGATTGCCTTCTTGACTTCATCTGCTCAGTTCACAAAGTATTGGTTAAATGCATTTGCTAATATTGGGACTCAATTTTCAGTTTTCTTCACTTCTCCCTTAATATTATTAATTAATGACCAGACGGCTTTGCACTGATTATTACTGTTTTTTTATGAAACTAGTGTTGGATCTTTGTTTGTAGTCTTCTTGTACTGCTCATTAATTTTACTGGAATTACAGACTTTAATCTTTTTAGAGCCATAAGTTTATTCTTTAGGTGCCTTAAATCTTTTGTGTACCAATGTTTTCCTTTTCTGATGGTAAGATTTCTTTTTGGCACAAGATGAGTACTGTATTTAAAGTTGTATTTAAATGGTTATAGAAGGATTCATAAGTTAGTTGGGCATTGGAAGCACATCTTTGAAATAACAGGAACCAGTCTGTTATGCTAAGTTGGTGTGTTAGTTGTTTAGATTATTTTTAGTTTGTATCAAAGTGTTGTTTGACTTGGATAATCTCTGCAGGGACTTGTTGCTATTTATTTTTAAAATTTTTTTAACTCTACTGTTAGCATACTATGATCTGCTGAGAGAATGAATCCCTTCACATCACTGGTATGTGTGTCATAAGGACAATTAATGAGTGCATTATCTAACAAGCTTTTAGTCTATTGGGTTTAGTGTTCACATAATGAAACCTGTGCTGCCTTAGGATATTCTGTAACTTCTTAACACTAGGTTTGTCACAGGTAACATCAAAGCTAGAATTAATGTCTCCACCCATTATGGCTCTGAAATCTTTCCACTTAGTCATATATATATATATATATATATATATATATATATATATATATATATATATATTACGAATATTATAGAGGAAAAATTCCTAACAGGAAGAAATATACGTAAAAAATAGATGAACACTTACCAGGCGAAGGGGCACAGGCAGTAATAGCAACAAATAAACACACAGACACACACACACTCAAAAATGCTAGCTTTCGCAGCCTAGCTGCTTCATCAGGCAGAAGGGAAGGAGAGGGAAAAGGAAATGATGAGGGATTTAAGGAAGGGGGTAAGGAGCCATTCCAATCCCGGGACAGGAAAGACTTACCTTGGGGGAAAAAATGGAAGGTAAATAAATGCACATACACCCACACATTTACACAGACACAAGTACACTTAGGCAGACATACTATATATAAAATATAAAAAATAGACGAAGATTACTCACCAGGCGAAGGAGCACAGGTGTGACAGCATCACAAATAAATATGAATACACACACACACACTTGTGTCTGTGTGAATGTGTGGGCATGTGTGCATTTGTTTACCCTCCATTTTTTCCCCCAAGGTAAGTCTTTCCTCTCCCGGGATTGGAATGGCTCCTTACCCCCTTCCTTAAAACCCTCATCATTTCCTTTTCCCTCTCCTTCCCTACTGCCTGAAGACGCAACTGGGTTGCGAAAGCTTGCGATTGTGTGTGTGTGTGTGTGTGTGTATTCATATATATTTATTTGTGATGCTGTCACACCTGTGCTCCTTCGCCTGGTGAGTAATCTTCGTCTATTTTTTATATTTTTTTATATTTTATTTTTCCTGCTAGGAATTTTTCGTCTATTTTTTATATTTTTTTATATTTTATTTTTCCTGCTAGGAATTTTCATCTTTATATATATATATATATATATATATATATATATATAAAACGAAAATTATAGAGGGAAACTTTCCCAGTGGGATAAATAAAACTAAAAATAGAAAAGAGATGATTTACCAAAAGGACCGGCTCGTCGAGAGAAACAAATAAAATCACACACAAACACACATACAAGCTTTCGCCACCACTGGCAGCTTCTTCAGGAAAAAGAGGAAAAAAGGGGAGGAAAAGGGAAGGATATGGGTTTTAAGGAAGTGGAAAAGGAGTCATTCCAATCCCAGGAATGGAAGGACTTATCTTAGGGGAAAAAAAGGAAGGTAAACAAATATACACACACACAGACATATCGAAACGCAAACACACCTAGACAGACATTTGTAAAAAGCCAAAATGTCTGTCTAGGTGTGTTTGCGTTTCGATATGTCTGAGTGTGTGAGTATTTGTTTACCTTCCTTTTTTCCCCCTAAGGTAAGTCCTTCCACTCCTGGGATTGGAATGACTCCTTTTCCACTTCCTTAAAACCCATATCCTTCCCTTTTCCTCCCCTTTTTTCCTCTTTTTCCTGAAGAAGCTGCCAGTGGTGGCGAAAGCTTGTATGTGTGTTTGTGTGTGATTTTATTTGTTTCTCTCGACGAGCCGGTCCTTTTGGTAAGTCATCTCTTTTCTATTTTTAGTTATATATATATATATATATATATATATATATATATATATATATATATATATATATATACACTTGTACTTGTGTCTGTGTGAATGTGTGGGCATGTGTGCATTTGTTTACCCTCCATTTTTTCCCCCAAGGTAAGTCTTTCCTCTCCCGGTATTGGAATGGCTCCTTACCCCCTTCCTTAAAACCCTCATCATTTCCTTTTCCCTCTCCTTCCCTACTGCCTGAAGACGCAACTGGGTTGCGAAAGCTTGCGATTGTGTGTGTGTGTGTATTCATTTATTTATTTGTGATGCTGTCACACCTGTGCTCCTTCGCCTGGTGAGTAATCTTCGTCTATTTTTTATATTTTATATATATATATATATATATATATATATATATATATATATATATATATATATATATATATATATATATATATACACGTTTTTTCTACACGTTTTCATTTCATAACAATTTTCGGAATTTCGTAGCAACTTTCCGATTATTTCCATTCCCGTTTTTCGATATTTCCGTCTGTTTTTCCGACTTTTCCGATCTTTTTTCTACACGTTTTCACTTCTATTCATTCGGTAGATTATTTTCGTCCTTCAACCTTATTCTACCAACAGTTTTTTTTTTTCCTCCATACTACTCATGTCACCCTACATTGACCCCATCAAATTTTATCTACATTCCCTCCGTCAGCATGCCTTTGCCCTAGCCAGATTGAGGTCACACATTTTATTCATTCAGGCTTGCTTAACATTTGGCATCACCCCCAAGGGCCTCACACTGAAAGTTCCCATCTCTGGCTGTAACCCATCCTTTCATCCTGCCTTATACCAATTCCAAACAGAACAATCCACAGCCCTCACCCGCCTGATCCTTAACCTATACCTCAACTCCGCCAATGAACACACCTGTCAACTCCTATCCCTGATCAAAATCCTCAACCTTTCCACTCCCACATCCACACCTAGAGTTCAGAACATCCTTTTACAGGCCAACCGCAAATTGGAACAGCATGCCAGCCTCCACCTCAAAAAACTATCCAAACTCCTGGTCACCCACCTCCAGGCAATACTCTCTCCCTTAACAACCTCTCCAATAAACCACAAGCTCCTCTGATTGCACAGAAACCCAGTCTCTCCCATCTGCTCAATCTCCCACTTCCAGCTCCACTCCCCCCCAAACCTCACAATCCTAATCCACACAATCCTGAACCACAACATCCCAATTCAGTAGTCAACCTCTCCTCTAAACCTCTCTCCCAATCTGAAACCTCCGTCCTATCCAAAGGCCTCACCTTTAGTCCCACTCCCAAATTCAACCAAACAGCCCTTGTCAAAGACCTACTATCCTATACTCGTAGCCTTGGCTGGAGATATCACTTTGCCACGAGGAAAAATAATCCTACTCCTGATGATCCAGTTCCCCAAGACGTCACTCAAATTGAACCCTGCCTGGAACAGTTCCGTCCTCCATCACAGCGAGACCCACCCGCTCTCCCTCAAAATCACCCCCTTCAAACCTTCCAGGAATTCCTTACTTCCAACCTTGCCTCTCAGTCCTTCCTGAAAAACCTTAATCCTACTCCCAACATTACCGCAGCTGAATCCCGAGCTATCCGTGATCTGAAGGCTGACCATTCCATCGTCATTCTCCCTGCCGACAAGGGATCCACGACCGTGGTACTTGATCGGCGGGAGTATGTGGCAGAGGGACTGCGCCAGCTTTCAGACAATACTACCTACAAAGTATGTCAAGAAGACCCCATTCCTGATGTCCAGGCAGAGATTCAGGGAATTCTCAGATCCTTAGGCCCCCTACAAAACCTTTCACCCGAGTCCATCAAACTCATGACCCCACTGACACCCCGCACCCCTACCTTCTACCTACTTCCTAAGATTCACAAACCTAATCATCCAGGCCGGCCAATTGTGGCCGGTTACCAAGCCCCCACAGAACGAATCTCTGCCTACATAGACCAACACCTTCAACCCATCATGTGCAGTCTCCCATCCTTCATCAAAGACACCAACCACTTCCTCGATCGCCTGAAATCCTTACCCAGCCTGTTACCTCCTGAAACCATCCTTGTAACCATTGATGCCACCTCCTTATACACAAATATCCCACATGCCCAGGGCCTCGCTGCGATGGAGTATTTCCTTTCACGCCGACCACCCACTTCCCTACCTAAAACCTCTTTTCTTAATACCCTAGCCAGCTTCATCCTAACCCACAACTTCTTCACCTTTGAGGGCCGGACATACCAACAACTAAAGGGAACAGCCATGGGAACCAGGATGGCCCCCTCGTATGCAAACTTATTTATGGGACGCTTAGAGGAAGCCTTCCTGGAAACCCAAGCCTGTCAACCCAAAGTTTGGTACAGATTCATTGACGACATCTTCATGATCTGGACCAACAGTGAAGAAGAACTCCAGAATTTCCTCTCCAACCTCAACTCCTTTGGTCCCATCAAATTCACCTGGTCCTACTCCAAATCCCATGCCACTTTCCTTGATGTCGACCTCCATCTGTCCAACGGCCAACTTCACACATCCGTCCACATCAAACCTACCAATAAACAACAGTACCTCCATTACGACAGCTGCCATCCATTCCATATCAAACGTTCCCTTCCCTACAGCTTAGGTCTTCGTGGCAAAAGAGTCTGCTCCAGTCCCGAATCCCTGAACCAGTACACCAATAACCTAATAACAGCCTTCACATCCCGCAGCTATCCTCCTGATCTGGTTCAGAAGCAAATTACAAGAGCCACCTCCTCATTCCTCCAAATCCAGAACCTTCCACCGAAGAATCCCAGAAGTGCCCCTTTTGTCACCGGATACTTTCCGGGACTGGAGCGGACTCTGAATGTGGCTCTCCAGCAAGGATACGACTTCCTTAAATCCTGCCCTGAAATGAGATCCATCCTTAATGACATCCTCCCCACTCCTCCGAGAGTGTCTTTCCGCCGCCCACCTAACCTTCGTAACCTCCTAGTCCATCCCTATGAAACCCCCAAACCACCTTCCCTACCCTCTGGCTCCTATCCATGCAACCGCTCCCGTTGTAAAACCTGCCCTATGCACCCTTCCACCACCACTTACTCCAGTCCAGTAACCCGGAAGGTGTACACGATCAAGGGCAGAGCCACTTGCGATAGCACCCACGTGATTTACCAACTAACATGCCTGCACTGTGAAGCGTTCTATGTGGGAATGACCAGCAACAAACTGTCCATTCGCATGAACGGTCACAGGCAGACAGTGTTTGTTGGTAATGAGGATCACCCTGTGGCTAAACATGCCTTGGTGCACGGCCAGCACATCTTGGCGCAGTGTTACACCGTCCGGGTTATCTGGATACTTCCCACCGACACCAACCTTTCAGAACTCCGGAGATGGGAACTTGCCCTTCAGCTTATTCTTTCCTCCCGTTGCCCACCTGGTCTCAATCTCCGCTAACTCAAATTCCCGCCCACTATCTTTAGCATCTTTGCCTGGGTTCTGTGGACAGAGCCTCTGCCTCAATTGGTATCTCTGTCCAACTTCTTTGCTTTTCACAAATGTCTGTCTAGGTGTGCTTGCGTTTCGATATGTCTGAGTGTGTGTGTATTTGTTTACCTTCCTTTTTTCCCCCTAAGGTAAGTCCTTCCACTCCTGGGATTGGAATGACTCCTTTTCCACTTCCTTAAAACCCATATCCTTCCCTTTTCCTCCCCTTTTTTCCTCTTTTTCCTGAAGAAGCTGCCAGTGGTGGCGAAAGCTTGTATGTGTGTTTGTGTGTTATTTTATTTGTTTCTCTCGACGAGCCGGTCCTTTTGGTAAGTCATCTCTTTTCTATTTTTATTTTTATTTATCCCACCAGGAAAGTTTCCCTCTATAATTTTCGTTTCATCAATTTGAATCTAACAATCACGATCGTTTGTTATTACTCTGTTACCTTTCGAAATCTTTTCTGTCCTCTTACTTTCTCCTTCTGTTTATATTCTACATAGTATTTTCACTCTATTTTTACCTCCCCTCTTAGTTACAATTCAATTTTCTCCAGGCAATTAGACTACATACAACAATCTGTACAACAATCAGCAATATTAACTTGTGAGCCTATCCAAACAAAACGACCAACGTCATTATTATTATTTTTATTCATATTCTCGCGGATACCGCCTTCAAAACTGCATCTCGATAATATCCCCCTTTCATCTACATTTCTCATTTTACTGCAAACATCATCTCAGAACTTCATTTACTATAACCTTTAATTGGCACTTCATAACAATTTTCGGCTTTTCATATCAATTTTCGGCTTTTCATATCAATTTTCGGCATTTCATAGCAACTTCGCGATTATTTCCATTCCGTTTTTCGATACTTCCGTTTGTTCTTCCGACATTTCCGATCTTTTTTCTACACGTTTACATTTCTTAACAATTTTCGGCATTTCATAGCAACTTCGCGATTATTTCCATTCCCGTTTTTCGATATTTCCGTACGTTCTTCCGACATTTCCGATCTTTTTTTCTACACGTTTTCATTTCATAACAATTTTCGGAATTTCGTAGCAACTTTCCGATTATTTCCATTCCCGTTTTTCGATATTTCCGTCTGTTTTTCCGACTTTTCCGATCTTTTTTCTACACGTTTTCACTTCTATTCATTCGGTAGATTATTTTCGTCCTTCAACCTTATTCTACCAACAGTTTTTTTTTTTTTTCCTCCATACTACTCATGTCACCCTACATTGACCCCATCAAATTTTATCTACATTCCCTCCGTCAGCATGCCTTTGCCCTAGCCAGATTGAGGTCACACATTTTATTCATTCAGGCTTGCTTAACATTTGGCATCACCCCCAAGGGCCTCACACTGAAAGTTCCCATCTCTGGCTGTAACCCATCCTTTCATCCTGCCTTATACCAATTCCAAACAGAACAATCCACAGCCCTCACCCGCCTGATCCTTAACCTATACCTCAACTCCGCCAATGAACACACCTGTCAACTCCTATCCCTGATCAAAATCCTCAACCTTTCCACTCCCACATCCACACCTAGAGTTCAGAACATCCTTTTACAGGCCAACCGCAAATTGGAACAGCATGCCAGCCTCCACCTCAAAAAACTATCCAAACTCCTGGTCACCCACCTCCAGGAAATACTCTCTCCCTTAACAACCTCTCCAATAAACCACAAGCTCCTCTGATTGCACAGAAACCCAGTCTCTCCCATCTGCTCAATCTCCCACTTCCAGCTCCACTCCCCCCCAAACCTCACAATCCTAATCCACACAATCCTGAACCACAACATCCCAATTCAGTAGTCAACCTCTCCTCTAAACCTCTCTCCCAATCTGAAACCTCCGTCCTATCCAAAGGCCTCACCTTTAGTCCCACTCCCAAATTCAACCAAACAGCCCTTGTCAAAGACCTACTATCCTATACTCGTAGCCTTGGCTGGAGATATCACTTTGCCACGAGGAAAAATAATCCTACTCCTGATGATCCAGTTCCCCAAGACATCACTCAAATTGAACCCTGCCTGGAACAGTTCCGTCCTCCATCACAGCGAGACCCACCCGCTCTCCTTCAAAATCACCCCCTTCAAACCTTCCAGGAATTCCTTACTTCCAACCTTGCCTCTCAGTCCTTCCTGAAAAACCTTAATCCTACTCCCAACATTACCGCAGCTGAATCCCGAGCTATCCGTGATCTGAAGGCTGACCATTCCATCGTCATTCTCCCTGCCGACAAGGGATCCACGACCGTGGTACTTGATCGGCGGGAGTATGTGGCAGAGGGACTGCGCCAGCTTTCAGACAATACTACCTACAAAGTATGTCAAGAAGACCCCATTCCTGATGTCCAGGCAGAGATTCAGGGAATTCTCAGATCCTTAGGCCCCCTACAAAACCTTTCACCCGAGTCCATCAAACTCATGACCCCACTGACACCCCGCACCCCTACCTTCTACCTACTTCCTAAGATTCACAAACCTAATCATCCAGGCCGGCCAATTGTGGCCGGTTACCAAGCCCCCACAGAACGAATCTCTGCCTACATAGACCAACACCTTCAACCCATCATGTGCAGTCTCCCATCCTTCATCAAAGACACCAACCACTTCCTCGATCGCCTGAAATCCTTACCCAGCCTGTTACCTCCTGAAACCATCCTTGTAACCATTGATGCCACCTCCTTATACACAAATATCCCACATGCCCAGGGCCTCGCTGCGATGGAGTATTTCCTTTCACGCCGACCACCCACTTCCCTACCTAAAACCTCTTTCCTTAATACCCTAGCCAGCTTCATCCTAACCCACAACTTCTTCACCTTTGAGGGCCGGACATACCAACAACTAAAGGGAACAGCCATGGGAACCAGGATGGCCCCCTTGTATGCAAACTTATTTATGGGACGCTTAGAGGAAGCCTTCCTGGAAACCCAAGCCTGTCAACCCAAAGTTTGGTACAGATTCATTGACGACATCTTCATGATCTGGACCAACAGTGAAGAAGAACTCCAGAATTTCCTCTCCAACCTCAACTCCTTTGGTCCCATCAAATTCACCTGGTCCTACTCCAAATCCCATGCCACTTTCCTTGATGTCGACCTCCATCTGTCCAACGGCCAACTTCACACATCCGTCCACATCAAACCTACCAATAAACAACAGTACCTCCATTACAACAGCTGCCATCCAGTCCATATCAAACGTTCCCTTCCCTACAGCTTAGGTCTTCGTGGCAAAAGAGTCTGCTCCAGTCCCGAATCCCTGAACCAGTACACCAATAACCTAATAACAGCCTTCACATCCCGCAGCTATCCTCCTGATCTGGTTCAGAAGCAAATTACCAGAGCCACCTCCTCATTCCTCCAAATCCAGAACCTTCCACCGAAGAATCCCAGAAGTGCCCCTTTTGTCACCGGATACTTTCCGGGACTGGAGCGGACTCTGAATGTGGCTCTCCAGCAGGGATACGACTTCCTTAAATCCTGCCCTGAAATGAGATCCATCCTTAATGACATCCTCCCCACTCCTCCGAGAGTGTCTTTCCGCCGCCCACCTAACCTCCGTAACCTCCTAGTCCATCCCTATGAAATCCCCAAACCACCTTCCCTACCTTCTGGCTCCTACTCTTGTAACCGCCCCCGTTGTAAAACCTGCCCTATGCACCCTTCCACCACCACTTACTCCAGTCCCGTAACCCGGAGGGTGTACACAATCAAGGGCAGAGCCACTTGTGACAGCACCCACGTGATTTACCAACTGACATGCCTGCACTGTGAAGCGTTCTATGTGGGAATGACCAGCAACAAACTGTCCATTCGCATGAATGGTCACAGGCAGACAGTGTTTGTTGGTAATGAGGATCACCCTGTGGCTAAACACGCCTTGGTGCACGGCCAGCACATCTTGGCACAGTGTTACACCGTCCGGGTTATCTGGATACTTCCCACCGACACCAATCCTTCAGAACTCCGGAGATGGGAACTAGCCCTTCAGCATATTCTCTCTTCCCGTTGCCCACCTGGTCTCAACCTCCGCTAAATTTGAATTCCCACCCACCATCTTAACATCTTTGCCTTGGTTCTCTGGACAGAGCCTCTGCCTCAAGTGGCATGTCTGTCTAACTTCTAACTTCTTTGCTTTCTACAGTTCAACAGTGTGTCTGCCTAAGTGTACTTGCGTCTGTGTAAATGTGTGGGTGTGTGTGTTTTTGTTTACCCTCTTTTTTTCCCCCCAAGGTAAGTCTTTCCTGTCCCGGGATTGGAATGACTCCTTATCCACTCCCTTGAAACCCTCATCATTTCCTTTTCCCTCTCCTTCCCTTCTGCCTGACGAAGCAGCTAGGCTGCGAAAGCTTGTATGTGTGTTTGTGTGTGATTTTATTTATTTTATTTGTTTCTATCGACGAGCCGGTCCTTTTGGTAAGTCTTCTACTTCTATTTTTATTTTTGTTTATTCCACCGGGAAAGTTTCCCTCTATAATTTTCGTTATATATATATATATATATATATATATATATATATATATATATATATATATATATATTTTATAGAAGGAGACCTTCCAGGTAGGAAAATGGTATAAAATAAAGATTTTTGACTTACCTAAAGTACAGGCTGGTCGATAGGAACACTAAACACACACAAAAACACACAACCATTCGAGCTTTCGCCACCAGTGGTGGCTTCTTCGGGAAAAAGAGGGAGGAAGGAGAGGAGAAAGGGAAGGATACGGGTTTTAAGGAAGTGGAAAAGGAGCCATTCCAATCCCAGGAGTGGAAGGACTTACCTTAGGGGACAAAAAGGAAGGTAAACAAATACACACACACACACACTCACACATATCCACATCCAAACACACTTAGGCAGACATTTGTAGAAACCAAAGAAGTTGGACAGAGATGTCACTTCAGGCAGAGGCTCTGTCCACAGAACCGAGGCAAAGATGTTAAAGATGGCAGGCGAGAATTAGAATTTAGCGGAGGTTGAGACCAGGCGGGCAATGGGAAGAGAGAATGTGTTGAAGGGCAAGTTCCCATCTCCGGAGTTCTGAAAGATTGGTGTTGGTGGGAAGTATCCAGGTAACCCGGACGGTGTAACACTGTGCCAAGATGTGCTGGCCGTGCACCAAGGCATGTTTAGCCACAGGGTGATCCTCATTACCAACAAACACTGTCTGCCTGTGACCGTTAATGCGAATGGACAGTTTGTTGCTGGTCATTCCCACATAGAACGCTTCACAGTGCAGGCATGTCAGTTGGTAAATCACGTGGGTGCTATCGCAAGTGGCTCTGCCCTTGATCGTGTACACCCTCCGGGTTACGGGACTGGAGTAAGTGGTGGTGGAAGGGTGCATAGGGCAGGTTTTACAACGGGGGCGGTTACAAGGGTAGGAGCCAGAGGGTAGGGAAGGTGGTTTGGGGATTTCATATGGATGGACTAGGAGATTACGGAGGTTAGGTGGGCGGCGGAAAGACACTCTTGGTGGAGTGGGAAGGATGTCATGAAGGATGGATCTCATTTCGGGGCAGGATTTAAGGAAGTCGTATCCTTGCTGGAGAGCCACATTCAGAGTCCGCTCCAGTCCCGGAAAGTATCCGGTGACAAGAGGGGCACTTCTGGGGTTCTTCTGTGGAAGGTTCTGAATTTGGGGGGATGAGGAAGTGGCTCTGGAAATTTGTTTCTGTACCAGATCAGGAGGATAGCCGCGGGATGTGAAAGCTGATATTAGGTTGTTGGTGTACTGGTTCAGGGATTCGGGACTGGAGCAGACTCGTTTGCCACGAAGACCTAAGCTGTAGGGAAGGGAACGTTTGATGTGGAATGGATGGCAGCTGTCATAGTGTAGGTACTGTTGTTTGTTGGTTGGTTTGATGTGGACGGATGTGTGAAGTTGGCCGTTGGACAGATGGAGGTCGACATCAAGGAAAGTGGCATGGGATTTGGAATAGGACCAGGTGAATTTGATGGGACCAAAGGAGTTGAGGTTGAAGAGGAAATTCTGGAGTTCTTCTTCACTGTGAGTCCAAATCATAAAGATTTCGTCAATGAATCTATACCAAACTTGGGTTGACAGGCTTGGGTGTCCAGGAAGGCTTCCTCTAAGCGTCCCATAAATAAGTTGCCGTACGAGGGGGCCATCCTGGTTCCCATGGCTGTTCCCTTTAGTTGTTGGTATGTTTGGCCCTCAAAAGTGAAGAAGTTGTGGGTTAGGATGAAGCTGGCTAGGGTATTAAGGAAAGAGGTTTTAGGTAGGGAATTGGGTGGTCTGCGTGAAAGGAAATACTCCATCGCAGCAAGGCCCTGGGCATGTGGGATGTTTGTGTACAAGGAAGTGGCATCAATGGTTACAAGGATGGTATCTGGAGGTAACTGGCTAGGCAAGGATTTAAGGCGATCGAGGAAGTGGTTGGTATCTTTGATGAAGGATGGGAGACTGCACATGATGGGTTGAAGGTGTTGGTCTATGTAGGCAGAGATTCGTTCAGTAGGGGCTTGGTAACCGGCCACAATGGGGCGGCCGGGATGATTGGGTTTGTGGATCTTGGGGAGTAGGTAGAAGGTGGGGGTGCGGGGTGTCGGTGGGGTCATGAGGTTAATGGAGTTAGGTGAAAGGTTTTGTAGGGGGCCTAAGGTTTTGAGGATTCCTTGAAGCTCTGCCTGGACATCAGGGATAGGATTGTGTTGACAAACTTTGTAGGTAGTATTGTCTGAAAGCTGACGCAGTCCCTCAGCCACATACTCCCGCCGATCAAGTACCACGGTTGTGGATCCCTTGTCGGCTGGGAGAATGACGATGGAACGGTCAGCTTTCAGATCACGGATGGCTCGGGATTCAGCTGTAGTAATGTTGGGAGTAGGATTAAGGTTTTTTAGGAAAGACTGAGAGGCAAGGTTGGAAGTAAGGAATTCCTGGAAGGTTTGAAGAGGGTGATTTTGAGGAAGAGCGGGTGGGTCTAGCTGTGATGGAGGACGGAACTGTTCCAGGAAAGGTTCTATTTGAGTCATGTCTTGTGGAGTTGGATCATTAGGAGTAGGGTTAGTTTTCTTCGTGGCAAAGTGATATCTCCAGCAGAGGCTACGAGTATAGGATAGTAAATCTTTGACAAGGGCTGTTTGGTTGAATTTGGGAGTAGGGCTAAAGGTGAGGCCTTTGGATAGGACAGAGGTTTCAGTTTGGGAGAGCGGTTTAGAGGAGAGGTTAACTACTGAATTGGGATGTCGTGGTTCCGGATTGTGTGCAGTAGGATTTAAAGGTTTGGGGGGGGAGTGGAGCTGGAAGTGGGAGATTGAGTAGATGGGAGAGACTGGGTTTCTGTGCAATAAGAGGAGCTTGAGGTTTACTGGAGTGGTTGTTGAGGGAGTGTGTGTTGAGGGAGAGTGTCTTGCCTTTCCGGAGGTGGGTGACAAGGAGTTGGGACAGTTTTTTGAGGTGGAGGGTGGCATGTTGTTCTAATTTCCGGTTGGCCTGTAGGAGGATGTTCTGAACTGTGGGTGTGGATGCGGAAGAGGAAAGGTTGAGGATTTTGATTAGGGATAGGAGTTGACAGGTGTGTTCATTGGCCTTCACAGTGCAGGCATGTCAGTTGGTGAATCACGTGGGTGCTATCGCAAGTGGCTCTGCCCTTGATCGTGTACACCCTCCGGGTTACGGGACTGGAGTAAGTGGTGGTGGAAGGGTGCATAGGGCAGGTTTTACAACGGGGGCGGTTACAAGGGTAGGAGCCAGAGGGTAGGGAAGGTGGTTTGGGGATTTCATATGGATGGACTAGGAGGTTACGGAGGTTAGGTGGGCGGCGGAAAGACACTCTTGGTGGAGTGGGAAGGATGTCATGAAGGATGGATCTCATTTCGGGGCAGGATTTAAGGAAGTCGTATCCTTGCTGGAGAGCCACATTTTTCCACATTTCCGTTCATTCTTCCGACATTCCCGTTCATTTTTCAATAATTTTCTATCCGTTTTAATCCCATTATTCCTTCGTCAGATTATTATTATTATTTCCGATTCCCGTTTTTTTCACATTTCCGTTCATTTTTCCGACATTCCCGTTCATTTTTCAATAACGTTTTAACCCTATTATTCCTTCGCCAGCTTATTATTATTATTGCCGAACCCCATTTTTCCACATTTCCGTTCATTCTTCCGACATTCCCGTTCATTTTTCAGTAACTTTCATACGTTTTTAACCCTATTATTCCTTCCTCAGATTATTGTCTACCTCGTAGTCGTAATCTGCCACTACTAATCAGTCATTATAATACGCTTTCCTTTGATTTTCTCCTCCCTGTAACTTGTTTTGGACGCCAACACTATTGTGCATTACGTTGTTAACCAACTGTAGTTGACCTCAGTTTCCACCAGGTTCAACTTCAACAACTCTCTTGAACAACTTTATAGATTTCTATTTTCTTTGCTGAATCCTTTCGCTATCTATCCACCTTCAAAATTTTTCTTTCCTTTCTAAATACTTTGAAGTCATTTATTCAACGCATAGTTCTCACTTTTCCATTCCATACATTATGTTACCCTACCTGGACCCCATCAAGTTTTACATACATTCCCTCCGCAAGCATGCTTTCATCCTCGCCAGATTACGGTCCCACATTTTGTTTATTCAGGCATGTCTAACATTTGGCATAACCCACAAGGGCCTCACAATAAAAGTTCCCATCTCCGGCTGTAACCCATCCTTTCATCAAGCCCTACACCAATTCCAAACAGAACAATCCACAGCCCTCACCCGCCTAATCCTTAACCTATACATCAACTCCGCCAATGAACACACCTGTCAACTCCTATCCCTAATCAAAATCCTCAACCTTTCCTCTTCCGCATCCACACCCACAGTTCAGAACATCCTCCTACAGGCCAACCGGAAATTAGAACAACATGCCACCCTCCACCTCAAAAAACTGTCCCAACTCCTTGTCACCCACCTCCGGAAAGGCAAGACACTCTCCCTCAACACACACTCCCTCAACAACCACTCCAGTAAACCTCAAGCTCCTCTTATTGCACAGAAACCCAGTCTCTCCCATCTACTCAATCTCCCACTTCCAGCTCCACTCCCCCCCCCCCCCCCAAACCTTTAAATCCTACTGCACACAATCCGGAACCACGACATCCCAATTCAGTAGTTAACCTCTCCTCTAAACCGCTCTCCCAAACTGAAACCTCTGTCCTATCCAAAGGCCTCACCCGCTCTTCCTCAAAATCACCCTCTTCAAACCTTCCAGGAATTCCTTACTTCCAACCTTGCCTCTCAGTCTTTCCTAAAAAACCTTAATCCTACTCCCAACATTACTACAGCTGAATCCCGAGCCATCCGTGATCTGAAAGCTGACCGTTCCATCGTCATTCTCCCAGCCGACAAGGGATCCACAACCGTGGTACTTGATCGGCGGGAGTATGTGGCTGAGGGACTGCGTCAGCTTTCAGACAATACTACCTACAAAGTTTGTCAACACAATCCTATCCCTGATGTCCAGGCAGAGCTTCAAGGAATCCTCAAAACCTTAGGCCCCCTACAAAACCTTTCACCTAACTCCATTAACCTCATGACCCCACCGACACCCCGCACCCCCACCTTCTACCTACTCCCCAAGATCCACAAACCCAATCATCCCGGCCGCCCCATTGTGGCCGGTTACCAAGCCCCTACTGAACGAATCTCTGCCTACATAGACCAACACCTTCAACCCATCATGTGCAGTCTCCCATCCTTCATCAAAGATACCAACCACTTCCTCGATCGCCTTAAATCCTTGCCTAGCCAGTTACCTCCAGATACCATCCTTGTAACCATTGATGCCACTTCCTTGTACACAAACATCCCACATGCCCAGGGCCTTGCTGCGATGGAGTATTTCCTTTCACGCAGACCACCCAATTCCCTACCTAAAACCTCTTTCCTTAATACCCTAGCCAGCTTCATCCTAACCCACAACTTCTTCACTTTTGAGGGCCAAACATACCAACAACTAAAGGGAACAGCCATGGGAACCAGGATGGCCCCCTCGTATGCCAACTTATTTATGGGACGCTTAGAGGAAGCCTTCCTGGACACCCAAGCCTGTCAACCCAAAGTTTGGTATAGATTCATTGACTACATTTTTATGATTTGGACTCACAGTGAAGAAGAACTCCAGAATTTCCTCTTCAACCTCAACTCCTTTGGTCCCATCAAATTCACCTGGTCCTATTCCAAATCCCATGCCACTTTCCTTGATGTCGACCTCCATCTGTCCAACGGCCAACTTCACACATCCGTCCACATCAAACCAACCAACAAACAACAGTACCTACACTATGACAGCTGCCATCCATTCCACATCAAACGTTCCCTTCCCTACAGCTTAGGTCTTCGTGGCAAACGAGTCTGCTCCAGTCCCGAATCCCTGAACCAGTACACCAACAACCTAATATCAGCTTTCACATCCCGCGGCTATCCTCCTGATCTGGTACAGAAACAAATTTCCAGAGCCACTTCCTCATCCCCCCAAATTCAGAACCTTCCACAGAAGAACCCCAGAAGTGCCCCTCTTGTCACCGGATACTTTCCGGGACTGGAGCGGACTCTGAATGTGGCTCTCCAGCAAGGATACGACTTCCTTAAATCCTGCCCCGAAATGAGATCCATCCTTCATGACATCCTTCCCACTCCACCAAGAGTGTCTTTCCGCCGCCCACCTAACCTCCGTAACCTCCTAGTCCATCCATATGAAATCCCCAAACCACCTTCCCTACCCTCTGGCTCCTACCCTTTTAACCGCCCCCGTTGTAAAACCTGCCCTATGCACCCTTCCACCACCACTTACTCCAGTCCCGTAACCCGGAGGGTGTACACGATCAAGGGCAGAGCCACTTGCGATAGCACCCACGTGATTTACCAACTGACATGCCTGCACTGTGAAGCGTTCTATGTGGGAATGACCAGCAACAAACTGTCCATTCGCATTAACGGTCACAGGCAGACAGTGTTTGTTGGTAATGAGGATCACCCTGTGGCTAAACATGCCTTGGTGCACGGCCAGCACATCTTGGCACAGTGTTACACCGTCCGGGTTACCTGGATACTTCCCACCAACACCAATCTTTCAGAACTCCGGAGATGGGAACTTGCCCTTCAACACATTCTCTCTTCCCGTTACCCGCCTGGTCTCAACCTCCGCTAAATTCTAATTCCCGCCCGCCATCTTTAACATCTTTGCCTCGGTTCTGTGGACAGAGCCTCTGCCTGAAGTGGCATCTCTGTCCAACTTCTTTGGTTTCTACAAATGTCTGCCTAAGTGTGTTTGGATGTGGATATGTGTGAGTGTGTGTGTATTTGTTTACCTTCCTTTTTGTCCCCTAAGGTAAGTCCTTCCACTCCTGGGATTGGAATGGCTGCTTTTCCACTTCCTTAAAACCCGTATCCTTCCCTTTCTCCTCTCCTTCCTCCCTCTTTTTCCCGAAGAAGCCACCACTGGTGGCGAAAGCTCGAATGGTTGTGTGTTTTTGTGTGTGTTTAGTGTTCCTATCGACCAGCCTGTACTTTAGGTAAGTCAAAAATCTTTATTTTATACCATATATATATATATATATATATATATATATATATATATATATATATATATATATAAAAATAGAAAAGAGATGACTTACCAAAAGGACCGGCTCGTCGAGAGAAACAAATAAAATCACACACAAACACACATACAAGCTTTCGCCACCACTGGCAGCTTCTTCAGGAAAAAGAGGAAAAAAGGGGAGGAAAATGAGAAGGATATGGGTTTTAAAGAAGTGGAAAGGGAGTCATTCCAATCCCAGGAGTGGAAGGACTTACCTTAGGGGAAAAAAACGAAGGTAAACATATACACACACACTCAGACATATCGAAACGCAAACACACCTAGACAGACATTTTGGCTTTTTACAAATGTCTGTCTAGGTGTGTTTGCGTTTCGATATGTCTGTGTGTGTGTATATTTGTTTACCTTCCTTTTTTCCCCTAAGATAAGTCCTTCCATTCCTGGGATTGGAATGACTCCTTTTCCACTTCTTTAAAACCCATATCCTTACCTTTTTCCTCCCCTTTTTTCCTCTTTTTCCTGAAGAAGCTGCCAGTGGTGGCGAAAGCTTGTATGTGATTTTATTTGTTTCTATTAACGAGCCGGTCCTTTTGGTAAGTCATCTCTTTCCTATTTTTTATTTTTGTTTATCCCACCGGGAAAGTTTCCCTCTATAATATATATATATATATATATGCTTTCTACAGTATGTCTGCTAGGTGTACTTGTGTCTGTGTGAATGTGTGGGCATGTGTGCATTTGTTTACCCTCCATTTTTTCCCCCAAGGTAAGTCTTTCCTCTCCCGGGATTGGAATGGCTCCTAACCCCCTTCCTTAAAACCCTCATCATTTCCTTTTCCCTCTCCTTCCCTACTGCCTGAAGACGCAACTGGGTTGCGAAAGCTTGCGATTGTGTGTATTCATTTATTTATTTGTGATGCTGTCACACCTGTGCTCCTTCGCCTGGTGAGTAATCTTCGTCTATTTTTTATATTTTTTATATATATATAAATAGAAAACAGATGACTTACCAAAAGGACCGGCTCGTCGATAGAAACAAATATAATAAATAAAATCACACACAAACACACATACAAGCTTTCGCAGCCTAGCTGCTTCGTCAGGCAGAAGGGAAGGAGAAGGAGAGGGAAAAGGAAATGATGAGGGTTTCAAGGGAGTGCAGAAGGAGTCATTCCAATCCCGGAACTGGAAAGACTTACCTTGGGGGGAAAAAAAGAGGGTAAACAAAAACACACACACCCACACATTTACACAGACGCAAGTACACTTAGGCAGACACACTGTAGAACTGTAGAAAGCAAAGAGAAAGACACTCTCGGTGGAGTGGGGAGGATGTCATGAAGGATGGATCTCATTTCGGGGCAGGATTTAAGGAAGTCGTATCCTTGCTGGAGAGCCACATTCAGAGTCCGCTCCAATCCTGGAAAGTATCCGGTGACAAGAGGGGCACTTCTGGGGTTCTGTTGAAGGTTCTGAATTTGGGGGGATAAGGAAATGGCTCTGGCAATTTGCTTCTGTACCAGATCTGGAGGATAGCTGCGAGATGTAAACCCAAATCCCTTCCTATTCCCTCTACCCTACTCTGCCTGAAGAAGTAACAAGGTTGCGAAAGCTTGCTTTTGTGTCTGTGTTTATTTGATTTATGTTTCCTGTCACATACCTGTGCTCCTTCGCCTGGTAAGTAAAGCACATCTATTGTGTTTGTGTGTGTGTGTGTTCTTCTTCTGCACTCCTGAGCCACTTCTCTTTCTATGTGTCTAGTACCTACTATTCCATAAGGCCACTGTGTATCCATTCCAGTCATTGCTTTGCAACCTTCTTATTCCCTCTCCGCTTCCCTCCCACCCCATAACTGCAGATCATGATTCAGAACACTGTAGCTGTTGTGCATTTGTGTGATTGTTGAATGGTAATATGTTTTTCTCTTCCAATGAAGGCTAATGGCTGAATGATAAGTCACGTGTGTGTTCTTTTACGCACTTGTCGCAGCTTGACATATGTCTTTGTAGTGCATTGTCTACTATCCTCATTATATTGTTTGTAACATTAGATTTATATGATTTGTGTATGTAATCAGTTATCAAAGCAACTACATTATCATATATGATATACATTAACTGATATTTTGTGGTTGCATTATACTTACATAAACTGAATTTCTTTCTTGCAGGAACTAACATATGACATAGAAGTGACATGGCAAGAGGCACTGATACCAGGTCTTATACATACATTGGTCTTATGGGTATGCAGCAATACTTGTGCTGGTGATGGAAGCCAAGAACTTATTGGCCCTTCCCTTGGTGTTCTTGTAAATCTGTGCCATAAAAATTTGGTAGCATTTTGCATTCTGGCACATTGCATTGACACTAGAGACTTATTGAAAATTGTCACATGTATGGCTAAATGTGAAACTCATCTCAGTATCCAGGTTTGTAACAGAATTTCGAGAGGTTTGTGACAAAATTTATACATTTTGCTGTTATTTAATTGTGCGAGACATCTCACCAATTAACAAGAAAACATATTTGCACCCAATTAATTATAAAGTAAGTCTAATACAGAAATGTGATTTTTTTTACAATGAGATAAAGGGGCAACTCATTACCTTAGTTCAGTAAAGGTAATAATCACACAAACACAGTGTCAAAAATAAATACTAAATTCAGTTTTGTTCTTCTCAATCATGGTAGTGAGAGAAGGGAGGGAAAAAGTGGAAAGAGGGGAAAGTGGATGTAATTTACTCACATACCTATGTCATTAGGCAACAAGAGGAATGTCAACAGAGGTGAAGGAAGAGGTCTCAGGAGAAGTCAAAGATATCTTGCCCTAAGTACTGTGTCAGCTTCAAAGCAAAAAAGATAGGTTGAGAAGTAAGGAGGCATATGTGGTATGTGTAATACAAAGTAAAAAGAAAGATGACTATGATAAAATCAACAATACCAAACAAGAATAAAAGACAACAAAATAAAAATATGAGTTGAATTTGAAACAGGTTAGTAAATTAATATGAAAGGGAATCAAAAAGAAATTCTATAGAGGAAATAGCTTTACACTGTGTCATTTGGATTTTCCCATCCAAAACAAGTCTCTCAGAATTGTAGAAATGGGAACACAAACACATCCTATCTTCCTGTCACAAATCTGGACTTGTTTCTCTTTCACATTTAAACCTTTAGTGATTATTTTCTTCCTTTCTTTCAATTTGATAATTTATATTTGTATTTTGTTATCTTTATCTTTTTACTCAGTGTTATCTCTCTTAGATTTCCCTTCTTATTTAATATTGACATATTTCACCTATATTTCTTTACTTCTCAATCTGTCCTCTTCGCTTTTAAGTGGGCACAGTTGGTTGATTTGTGGTATGATAGGTTTGATCTATATCTTTGATTTCCCCTGAGACCCTTTCCTTCATCTTGGTTTACCTCCTCTTTGTTACATCTTAAACTCATCCTTCTTTCCTCATTCTTTAATTGTATATGAATGTAATGTTAGTATAATGACATTTTTCAGAAGGAATGTCCTATATCTGAAAATTTGTTTTTGTCATACCTTAATGTAAATGAGGATCTAAAGTCCCTTTAATTTGATCGTTATTTATTTTAATCCATCCATCAAATTATCCTATACCTATGTAATGCCATGTTGGGGCTGCTGTGGTACTTCCAAATTTAGCTGAGAATATATAGATATGTACTGTTAATAAGGTGGGATTGAAACTATGATGTTAATAAGTGAGATTGACACTTCAAAAGCTGTTTTAAAGTTACATCTATTTACCCCCCTGCTTCCCTCTCCTTCACCTTTCTGAGGAAGGAATTTGTATGCTTCTTTTGTCAGGTCTAGTTTATATCACATGATCAAATGTAACATTGGTTATGAAAATGTTTGTGCTTTATGTGAGGTGGATTAGATCCAGGGCTGCAACACCTCATGAGCATCACTTTAATGCACTGATGAATCCAGGAGAGTCACTTATTTTTAATGTAAATGATTATGGCAATGATGAGATTTGCGTGGAATGTGAATAATGACTATCGTGAAATTTAAAGTGAGAAGCTATTGGTAAAGACATGGAAAGTATACATAGAACATTAATTAGTGACATAAGATAATTTAAATTATTGACATGATTGCATAAGTAAATGCCACATTCTCTGGAAAAAGGGACAGAGACAGACTGCTAGATTTTATTTTAGTATATTTATTCATCCATCTGTAGACAGTATGTATTCTAAAGCTATTATCAACATATATACACTCAATATACACACATTAATTTGTAAATATTCCATGGTACAGATAGATAAGTAGATACATACTTTATTTAGTTTGCTATGTTGTATGTTTATAGGTACATAATATTTCACTGTGCTATTGTACATATTGTAATGCCTCTCAATAACATAGCTGCTGATTTTTTTGCATACATCACTATATTTTATTACTATTAGATTATTTTGTTATCTTGTATGAAATACTTCATTTTGTATTATGAAGAAAACAATATCATTGATCTGTGTTGAATAAAATTCTTGATTCTTTATTATAGTGGTTGACAGTTTAAAAACACTTTTCTAATAGAGATATTTTAAGGTCTTGAAGTTGTATATTCCATTTTTGTCTTTGGTCTCCAGTGGAAGTAGTATAACTCCATTACTTTATATTCAGGGTGTATGTGCAGTGTGACAACCAGTAGATCCAGGGAAAAACCAGGAATATTTTCATCCAGGAAAAATACAGGAGTTACCCAGGAATTTTTTAGAACATTGGTATTTTTTCATTGTTTACTCTTTGTAATTTTGAGTGATTAGAACTTTACTTTAGCCACCACTGCAGAATAATACTGCAGCAATAAAACATAAACAAGAGAATAACCTGAAAATAAAACTTTAGTTGGTAAAAAAGGCGCAATTTACAGCAGTAAAACTCTAAGCATATAGCCAACAAGTGTCTGCCGAAATCAGAATGTGTCAAAGGTGTCAAGACAAAGAGTATGCAGTACTTCAAAACAAACTGTTGTCGATGAGCGTAATGTTTCATCTGTTTATGTTTCTAACAGGTGGCAGGTAAAAATTGTGAATAGTGGAGAAGCTATACTTTGAAAGTCAATGGCCTAGTATCAATATGAATTATGTTAATAATGAGAATGTGCTATGAATTTCTTAAATCACAATCCATTTGACTCCCATTGACAACAATGCTTGGGGACCAGCCAATTCAAGCAATTAGGGCCCTGAAGACTTGCTATTTATGGCATTATTAAAAATTTGACTGGCATATCTATATCTTAAAGGGTAACAAATGCTAAGAAAGACTAAGCTTCAAGGTTAGTTTATCGTATTTATTTTTGTTCTTTATTAGGTAGATTATAAATCATCCATTAATGAGGATAAAAACTGTAATTAACTGTAAAAAATGCAAAATCAAGTTAGCCAATCAGGAGTTTGTAAAAAATTGTGTGTTGTGGTCATAATTTTGTTGTGTTTTAAGGTTCAAGCATTACAACGTACTGGAAAATTGTGCCGCACCTGAAGAAAACAGCAAAATATGTCTGACAAGCAATTAAAGCTGTTGTATTGAGTTACAGACTGATAACACATATGAAAGTCGTAGCCTATTTGTAAAAAAAAAAAAAAAAAAAAAAAAAAAAAAAAAGAAAAAAAAAAAAAAAAAAAAAAATATATATATATATGTGAAGTATTTTACAAAACAAAGTAAATGATAAATGATCTTCTCATAAATTACATCTGTGCCATCATGAAAAAAAAAAACACTGAAATATATGTGAATTTCATTTACCAAACAGAAGTGAAGAACAACATTCTCACCGGCTCCTTCCACTTGACTCATGATTGACCTTTCTTACTTCCCATCAATTGTTGCGCCATTACAAGCATCTAAACATCACAATAAATAAATAATGATAAAATACGCCAACATTATAAGTGCATTTTAACACTGGGAAGTTGTACGCCAATGTATAACACATTATCCTTCTAAAAACTTGATAAGTTTTCCTTCTCCAAACCAAGTATAGCAAAAAAGTGCAATTCTACCAGGAAAATTTGTATTTCACCCTGAAAATAGTATTTTCATCTGGGAAAATTTTACTTTTTATCCGGGAATTTTTTCTTTTTGTCCAAGTATACACTCTGAATATACTATTTTGAGTCTTTTTTTCTATTGAGATAAAAGTGGTGGCTGGATCTGCTTCCACATTCATTGCAGAACTATCTAAAAAAGTGGTGGCTGGATCTGCTTCCACATTCATTGCAGAACTATCTATTGGGTAGTAGTCAATGTATTTATGTCGATCATTGTTTGCAAAATGTGTTTTCCAGGAACAGTCATATTCCAATGGATTTGAATAACTGTGCAATAGTTTCATGTGCTAGTTTTTACTATGCAGCCTTTTTTTTTCTTTTTTTTCAGTTCAAATGTGCAGTCATTTTTCCCTGTGGTTCTTTTTATGCAGCTGTTTAAAGTCAGACTTCAATTATTGACACTCTGAATTGTTTGCCTATTCTGTTCATTTGTCCCCCAGAAGGCTATACCAAAACTAATTAAAGAATGAACATACACAAAATATTAAAGTTTTAAGTCAAGACACTGCTATTATTATGGCTATTAAACACCATCTTCAGGTGTTGTGAGATTTTCTTCAATTCCGTTAAATATCATTGGATATAGATCTGTCAAAATGCCTTACACTATTCTTCTATTTTATAAATCTGTATTTACATTTATTTATGAATTGTTCTTGATTTGACAGTTGTGTCAATGATATTAAAATCAAGATCAACTCGTAAATACATGTAAATACAGATATATAAAATAGAACAGTATACGACATTTTGACAGATCGATATCCAACGATATTGAACGGAATTGAAGAAAATCAAACAACACGTAAGGATGGTGTTTAATAGCTGAAATAAGCTTATTGTGCCGATCAAATACACAAAATGCACTGTCCTAGTGCATGAGCTACTACACAGTGAATTTATTATTCTGATTCCTTAGCATGAAGCTAACCACTTCCCAAGAACAAAAATGTATTTAGCCAACTTTAGTTGTGAATTGAAATGCATTACTAGAAATTTTGTTTTCAATACACACACAGTGAGTTTATCTTTCACTTTTTGGATTGTTGTTGTTTCTTTGACTACTTTGTTAGTTTCTGTCTACCTCCATGTTTGCATGTGCGTTTCCTTGGCTTTCCCATTGAGTTTACTTGGTGACTCATCTATGTCAAGAATGTTTTAGCTCAGTCAATGAAGACTGAAAAAGGGTGATTAAGTGAAAAAATTTGGGTAGTCACAAATTTCTGTACAGTGGTAGCAAGGAGTGCTATGAACAACATATTAATAATCCTGACCTGTAGGGTGTGAGTGTTTGGGTGAGGGGGCTTTTAAGGGTTACTTTTTCTTAAATAACTCAAACCATGGCTTCCAGTGAAAATATTTCCCAGTACAAAATTAAAGTATGTTAAATTTCCTACAGAAAAGGTCCTATTAATTTTTTCTCTAGGGCCAATAGTTTTCTCATTACAAGGGGTGAAAAAATGGCAATTTATGAAAACGATCTTTTAATGGTATAAAATTAATGTTTATTGTTATATGAAGTGGATTAAGACCAAATATTAAAAGGGTATACCTCATTTAAGTACAGTAGAACAGTACTGAGGGATAAATTTTGTTCTGAGGATGCAGCAGGAGAGGGCAGGTTTGGGAGGGGGGAGGGTCGGGGTTGGAAGATGAGGGAAAGCATGATGCTGGAATGATATCAGGCACTTCCCTTTTTTGTGTTTCTGCAAAACGAGCAGCTTGCTAGTGAGTCCCCATTCCATATACACCATTAGGTCGTATGGTGTTTCACCAAGTTATACCGACCCTTCCACAGCACACCGTGGAAATAACTGGTGACGCAGTATGCTGACACACCTGGAGAGAGTTGATATTCCACAAAATGTTTTTTATGATGACAGTTTTGCAAGTGTTTATTTTCCACAAATACATTAACAGTAAATGGAATACAGGTTCATCTCTGCACATTGCCTTGCACCTGTAGGCAGGAAATCGATTGTTGGGAAACTGTACATTTGTTGCGGCTTATTTCTGGGAAGCTCCCTTCTCTCACCATGAGAACTGCTTACTCTTCAGCTTACAGACAGCATTTTCTTTCCAGTCTTTTTATGTGAGTAATGAAAACAACTTTACGATGAAGTGAGTTAAGTGGTTCCCGCTGTCTTTATAAGGTATGTTTGTACCTCGTACTTTTTGTTCATGCTGCCATTTAATGGCTTAGATAAGTTAATGAATAAAAAGTCTCATTTAATGATTACTTCATCACTTGTTGCAGTTTGCCTGATGGTGTGTTAAGAGCATGAAATGCGTTACTGATAATTAAATATTGCAGCAGAGACTGTCTTATATTTGGAATTCATTTCATTAATTGATTACTTATTTTCAGTAATTAAGAGAGTCTGTACATGAAATATGTTCCTATAAACAACAACAGAAAAGCTTTTGATCTGCAAGTGTGATGTTGTCAGTGACCTATGCAAAGTTGATGGGAAAGGAATGCGTGGATTGCTAAACACCAGTTACTTGAGAAAAGATGGGGAAAACTGGAGGTTTCAGGAAGAAAACAAGTGGTGTTGTTCATGTATCTTGCAGGAAAGAGTACACCAGGGGTGTGATATTTAAGAGAATCTCTTTCAGAGGAACAGCCTTCAACGTCGGCTGGAGTCAGACGATTGCATTCAGCTCAAGCGAATTTGATTTTAAAACTAACTGCCTTTTTTGGGCAGAAGCAATTGATAATGAATTTCTTGACCAATAGTTCCAACAACTGTCATCGCACAACACATTTAGTGGAATATCAACTCTCTCCAGGTGTGTCAGCATACTGCGTCACCAGTTATTTACAAGGTGTGGTTTGGAAGGTTCGGTATAACTTGGTGGAACTTCCTGTAGTTGCTTCTGCGACCTAATGGTGTAGTTGGAGCAGTGACTCACTAGATGGCTCCTCGATTTGCAGAAGCACAAGTAATGGAAATGATTGCCATCATTCCAGTGTCATGGTTTCCCCTCATCTTTTACCCTGGACCCCCACTCCCCAAACCCGCCCTCTCCCACTGCCACCTGGCACATCCTCAGAACAAAATTTATCCATTTCATTCCATTCCATGATGGTGGTGGTGGCGGCTGGTGCAGCAACAGTGTTGAATAATTAAATATTCTCAGTCTCTGTTGCAATAAATTAAGTATAGGCCTTTGATATTTGGTCTTACTCCACTTCATTTAAAAATAAACATTAATTTTATACCAGTAAAAGATTGTTTTCATAAATTGCCTTTTTTTTTTTTCATCCTTTGTAATGAGAAAACTGTTGGTCCTAGAGAAGAAATTAATAGGTCTTTTCTGTAGGAAATTTAATGTAGTTTAATTTACTACTGGAAAATATTTTCACTAGAAGCCATGGTTTTTGAGTTATTTAAGAAAAACATGAAAAGTAACCTTTCAAAGCCCCCTCACCCCATCACTCACACCCTACAGATCGGGATTTTTAGTATGTTGTTCATCATTCTCCCCACTACCACTGTACAAAAAATTGCAACTACACAAATTTTTTCTCCTAATTTTCGTTCTTTAACTGGGCTATTACTGTCATCAGCAAACAGTTCTGATTTGCCATGTTTGACACTGGAAAATCGTTGATATATATTAAAAGAGGATTGGATCCAGCATATTTCCTTGGGGGACCCCTATGTTGATGTATTCTGGATAGGTGTTTTATTGTGTAATTGAAGTTAGTCTGAGTTATCTTCACTTCTTGCGCTCTGTTTTACACATATGACTGAAAACATATGTTTGTTATCCACCCATACACATGTATCAAGTTAATTTAGGAACATTGTGTGGTCTTTTTAAAAAAAGGCTTGAGTGAAATTGATAAAGATACATGTTGGGTTATATCTTTTGTCTAGTACTCAAAGAAGAGCAGTTTTAAACTGAGATATAGCTGAACTTGTGCTTTTGCCAGCCCTGAAACCAAACTTTTCTTTACACAGATGTATGTTAGAAGTTAGCTGACCAACCAGTAAGCTGAACACGTGGCATGGGGCACTAGATGTTGTGGTTCATTTCAGTGACTGCTCCACAGCCTGTGCCATCTGAATCCTTCCTACTAAAACCATCTTTGCTGAATTGTGGGTGGGAATACCCGTCACGGTATATCGTACATTCTCATAATCGCTTGGGCTTTAATCTTCATTAGTTCTGTCTTCCATCACCTCTCCCCTTCCATACTTACACTTCAGCCCCACATACACCTTCCATTCTACAAACATACTCCAGTCATTCCTTTTCCTTTCCCTTCCCTTCTCTTCCCCCCTCTCACTGCTTCCTGATCAACACAACAGTTAGCAGTTAGCGGCTTGTCGTGGCCTATTTAGTTAATTCCTTCCCCTCCTGCCCCTCTTCCTATGTTGCTTACTCATCCCCACCATCAATTGCTGCTTGCACAAAATCGTTGTCTCGTGGGGATGAAATTATTGAGAAGCTTTTTAACTGTGGCTGTCTCCAATTCATTGTGATGTGTATGTGTGAGTAGCAGTCCACCTTTTTTAAGTATAGTTGTAACAGCTTCTTTGACGGACAAGACTTAATGCAGTGCATAATTGTCCTACATATGCTGCCTAGAACTGTTAGCTCAGAAATCAGTTAAAATATGCATAACCTATTTGACTACATTCATATTTAGACATATTCAATTGTTTCAAAACTGATTGTCAGGATCCATGGGGCTTCTGAACCAATATTTCATTCATGAGACATGAGGTATTTTTTTATTAATAGTTTTTTTTTTTTTTTTTTTGTGATTTCTTATTGTATTACTATATGAGGTATTTTTTATTAATAAGTTTTTTGGCAATTTCTTATTGTATTAATAAGTATACTGGTATTTGTGTCATACATTTGTAATCATTTATCTACATATAAAATGCGTCTGTACTATGTCTGTAAGAAAATTTTATAACATTTGCAGAAGTCCCCAGTTGGTGGCTCCATGGAAAAACTGCAATATAATAAAGTATCATGTAATGTATTGATTTAACCTTTTTGTTTTTCAAGAATAACTTTAATCCACAATTTAGTGATTTATAATGTAGTAAACAGATTGCATTTATTCTTTTAGTAAAATTTGAAACTTATGTAAATACTATGCCTAAATTTTGCTATTGTTACATATATCATTTTCATCACACAGGCTTTCAAGATGATGAGAATTTTGAGGGCTAATGACATACCTGAAGTAGAGATTCTCAGATTTTGCAAGTCATCATTTAAAACAGCTCTTGATGCTCTTCAGAATGGAGAAATATTTGTTCTAAGACAGACTGTTGACTTTTGTGTAGAGCTCTTCACAGAAACTGACTCAAAGGATGTAATTATCCAAAAGTACAAAAGGTGTGATGTGATTTGTTGACTGTATGTAGTGGATGATATATGAAGTTCTGCTCTTTCTTTTGTTTATTTTTGTTTGATAAATAATATAATTATCTTTTACTGATAAGTTATGCTGCCAGAGTATCTTAATAATCATTTCTAACACTGGAAAGTACAGGCTGTAATTCAACAATATAATAATGACAGGCATGACCACCAAGCCACAGTAAGGAATGGGAAAAGACACTCACACACATGAAACTTTTATTTATTTATTTTAGCCATCCACAGACATTTTAAAATGTATGGATGTTGTCAGTTCATTTACATTTACAAATTTATGCAATTTTTGTTTCCTCTAGTTCATTTACATTCACAACAGATTCTTTTGTTACATTTAGTTTAACATTGTGAGACATATGTTGTTTACAATCATTTTTCTCCTTATAAATATTACATATACCCAACATTGTAAGATAAGCTGTTTAGACACTTTTATTAGTAAGGTATTCACTTACAGTGTAAAAACAATATTCCTGCAAATACAGTTTAAGATGCTTTCTAAAGCAATACATTTTCTCAATTTCTTTATTTTCTGTGGCAGTTTATTATACAGTTTTAGACTGTCATGCAAGAAACTATTTTGAGTATTCTGTTTATTTTTTCTCTTTAGGTGAAGGTGGTGACTTGTTTTTGTGTTATAGTTATGGAATTTGCTATTTGTACTACAATTTTCTATATTTTTCTTTATATACACTATGGTTTGGAATATAAATTCACAAGGAACAGTTAAAATTTCTAACATTTTGAAAAACTCTCTGCAGTGGGCCCACTTAATGCTTTTTGTTATAATTCTAATTGCTCTCTTTTGCATTTTAAATATAGTTTGCAAGTTCTGAGCACTGGTTACCCAGAAAATTATTCCATAACTGTTTGCTGAATGAACATAACTAAAAGAAACAGTTCACAGGCATTTATCACAGCATGTAGATGCAAGGACTCTAAGAGCAAAATATGTTGTGGATAACTTATTCTAGAGTTTCATGGTATGTTCTTTCCACTTCATTTGGCTATCAATGAACAACCCTAAAAATTTTGTTGAGTATACATGATCTATGGAGATGTTATCGAGAACTAAATTTAATGGACTCTTTTTCCTATTTATTCTAAAACATATTGTATTTTTCTTAATGTTGATGGTTACTTTATTTTCCTGTGACCATTTGTAAACATCTCTCAGCAGTTCAGTAGATTTTTCCAGATTTGTGTTTGTGTCTTACTGCTGATTAATATGTTGCTTATCTTTTGGCCAGGGCTTTCATCACATTGTTGCTATAACACAGGCATAGCTGACTAACACGTGTGAGAGCCATTTTCAGCTACCAAGTCCCAAGTGTCATTCACACAGTGTATGTGGGGGGAGGGGTATGGCTGTAAGGGACAGCTGAAAACAGATAATGCAGGGTAAGTTTTGTGTAGGTATACCACTGTGCGTGTGGAGCATGGAGGTTCTATATTAGTTGGGAAATGCAGCTTAGGAAAATCATTGGGGGGAAGAGGGGTGCATCGAAAGAAGTAAGATAGAGGGGACAGGAAAGTATGGATAAAAAAAAAGAAAGTAACATTGGTGGTGACATTGGGATGAACAAGAATGTGGGGTGGTTGATAGAATGCCACGTTAGGAAGGGTGAGAATAACCTTTAGTAGGATGCTCTTGTGTTAAGGATTTGATGAAAGGTAATGAAAGCCTGTACAATTCTAGTAATGAGTCACAAGGGTGGCAGTCTTGTTGATGGTTATTGGGGGGTTGAGGGAAGATTAGTGGTGTTCACAAACATATTTTCCCTTTGCAAAAATATTCAAACCAACCACCCAACATTTTCTATTCCAGTCCCATCACTTGCTTATCCTACTTAGTCAGAGGTGGGGCCACTTTTGAAAGCAGCCATGTGATTTACCAACTCTGGTGTTTATCACCCCCCCCCCCCCCCCCGCCCCAGTGTTTTATATTGGCATGACTACCAAACAGCTGCCCATCAGAATGAATGGCCTCCACCAAACTGTGGCCAAAAGCACAAAAGACTACCCTGCGGCACAATATGCAGCTGAGCATAGCACACTTGATTTCAACAGCTGCAGCACAGTCTGCTATCTTTATATCACCCCTCCCCCCAAACCCCAATTTACCAGCTTATCTGAACTGCACAGATGGGAGTTACCCTTACAATAAATTCTCTGAAACTGAAATTATCAAAGCCTCGAGTTAAAATAAACTACTGTTCTTATAGACTTTTACATCCAAAAATTATTGAAAATAGATGCTGCAGAATACTGTACACCTTTCTGCACAAGTGTCAAGGTGGTGTGATGCAAATGTAGATTCGACTTCTGTCTAGTATTCATCGAGTGAAAGCTACTAACCAGTGGGAATAAGCTGATATTATTAACAACAAATGACATTAAAGAAAAAATGTATTGTGACGCCAGTGTCAAAATTCTCAGACTACTGAAAAGGTGTCGACATGACGTTCGTGAACTTAAACCACATATTGCTCAAACCGCCCATTTCTGAGCCCGAAATATCCTTTTTGCATCAGGCGAGTTACCCCAAAGGATAATGCCGTACGTCATAAGTGAGTGAAAGTAAGCGTAATTGACTACTTTTCATGTTATTTCAGATAGTGTTCTAATGGTAAATATAGCAGAATTTAGTTTTGGAACAAAATCCTGAACACGGTCTTTTCACGAGAGCTTACTGTCTATCTGAAGACCTAGAAATTTGAACTGTTCAGTCTCACTTATCATATGCCTATTATGTGCAATCAAAATGTCAGCTTTCGTCAAATTATGTGTTAGAAATTGTAAAAACTGAGTTTTACTGTGATTCAACATCAACTTGTTTTCTACAAGCCATGAACTTATCTCGTGAGCTGCATTATTTGATACTGTGTCAATATTACGAGCAACATCCTTCACTACCAAGCTGGTATCATCAGCAAACAAAAATACTTGACAGTCACCTGTTATACTTGAAGGCATATCATTTATATAAATAAGAAACAGCAATGGTCCCAAAACAGACCCCTCGGGCACCCCACACTTGAATGTGCCCCATTGCGATTGTACGTTATAGCCATTTTCTACACTGCTGAGAATTACCTTCTGTTGTCTATTATTGAAGTAAGAGGTAAACCAGTTGTGAGCTACTCCTCATATTCCATAATGTTCCAACTTTTGCAACAATATTTTGTGATTAACACAATCGGTTTTGTTAAATCAAAGAAGACGCCTAGTGTTCATAGCATGTTACTTAACCAAGTGCCTCACAGAGAAACGAAAATATAGCATTTTCAGTCATTAAACCAAACTGTACACTTGACAACAAATTATGTGAACTGAAATGATCAATTAATCTTGAATATATAGCCTTGAAAAAAAATAAAATAAAAATAAAAAAGAAAGGCATAGGTCTATAGTTGTCTACATTATCCCTTTCTCCTTTTTTTATAAAGTGGTTTCACTACTGAGTACTTTAATCTGTCAGGAAACTGACCATTCTGAAAGGAAAAATTACAAATATGGCTTAGTACTGGGATAACATATGGAGAACATCATCATCATCATCATCATCATCATCATTAGAGACTGATTATGCCTTTCAGCGTTCAGTGTGGAGCATAGTACTTCTAATAAAATTCCTCCATGATCCCCTATTCAATGCTAACATTGATGCCTCGTCTGATGTTATGCCTTTCACTTCAAAATCATTCTGCACCAAATCTAAGTACTTTCTTCTTGGTCTACCTCGACTTCTCTTACCTTCCACTGATGCGCTCATGAGTCTCTTAGGTAACCTTGCTTCTCCCAAGCGTGTAACATGACCCCACCATCTCAGTCTGTTCGTTCTAACTGCTTCATCTATGGTGTTCATTCCCAGCTTTTCTTTGATTTCCTCATTATAGATGCCCTCCTGCCATTGTTCCCATCTATTGGTACGTGTAATCATTCTTGCTACTTTCATATCTGTAACCTGTACCTCATGAATAAGGTAACCTGACACGCTTAACGAGCAATGCAGTTTAAAGAATACTAATTTCTTAGATATCTGCCGCCCAGTAATTGACAAAGTTTTTTAGAAATGCTCCGCAAGTTTGTGGCTGTTTTTAAAACATATACTACTGTTTGTAAACAGTACAATGTAAGCAATCAACGACGCATCCAAACAGCTCTAGAGCCCACACCAGCGTTCAAATTTCGCTCGCTAGAGGCCGCCCCTCAACTATCGGCTTGGATGCCTCGTTTGTTGCAATCATTTTATATCCTAAGAATTTTTGTACCTTATTTAAACAATACATCCAACTTTAATGTAAACTAAATTGAATACAATTGGCCTTAAGCTAAATTATTATACTTCCTGTATCAAAATTTTAAATTGACGACACGCCCACTTTTCACATAGCCTCATTGGCCGCTATATGTTCCGTTTTGTATCCTAACTGACATTTATAATATTTTACTATTGACCTTTACATTTTATCAACTAATGTTTAGAATTTCATGCTTGCAATGATGTAATGTTTATATCAGAACACATCAGAACATGCCAATTATAATGTTTTGGAATGTTAAATACGACACGCCCATTTTTCTCATGTCGCCATTGGGCAACAAAAGTTTTAAATTCTCTGAGTTCTATTGTTGTAATCACTTGACGTTACTTTCTCTATGGTATAACGTAAGTTTCCTTCTGCTTTTGTACAGTACCTTTTTACATATATAACATTCTGTCTTGTACCATGTAATTCTTGTAAACTTATTGTTACACATTATATGCAGGTCTATCACACTTGAAAATGGCCTAACATAGAGGCCGAAACCGGTAGTGTGGGCTTAAATAAAGCACCAATAAATGCAACTGGAGCTGGAGTTTCATTAAAATATAACCTGTATCGACCTAACTTTCACTCCCATACAACAAAGTTGGTCGAAAGGTAGAGCGGTGCACTGCTAACTTAGTCTTGGTACTGACGTCCTTCTTGCAGAAGAGAGTAGATCTTAGCTGAGCACTCACTGCATTAGCATTGCTGCACCTAGATTCCAGTTCTTTTGCTATGTTGCCATCCTGTGAGAAAATACATCCTGTTCTAACTTTATTTCTCCTATTTGGCACTTAACCTGTTTGAATCACTTGCCCACAGACATTACTTTCGTTTTGGAGATGCTGATCTTCATATCATAATCCTTGCACCTCTGATCGAGCTCTGAAATATTAGTTTGCAACCTTTCAATCGAATCGACCATTACAACTAAGTCATTCACATATGCGAGACTGCTTATTTTGTTTTCACCTAATTTAATCCCGCCCTGCCAGTCTATTGTTTTCAACATATGATCCATGAATAGTATGAACAACAGTGGTGACAGGTTACAGCCTTGTCTTATCCCTTGAAACTACCCTGAACCATGAACTTAATTTGCCATCTACTCTAGCTGCTGACTGACAGTCTACGTAAAGCCCTTTAATTGCCTGCAGACGTTTACCTCCTATACCATAATCTTGAAGAACTGACAGCTTCCTCCTAGGAACATGGTCATAAGCCTTTTCCAGATCTATGAAACATAGATACAATTTCCTGTTCCACTCATAGCACTTTTCCATTACTTGCTGTAAGCTAAAAATCTGGTTGTGACAACCTCTAAGAGGCCTAAACCCACACTGATTTTCATCTAATTTGTCCTCGATTACTACTCGCACTCTCCTTTCAACAATACCTGAGAATATTTTGCCTACAATGCTAATTAAAGAGATACCTTGATAGTTGTTGCAATCTTTTCTATTTCCATGTTTGAAAATTGGCGTGATTACCGCTTTCATCCTGTCCCGATTCCCATGCCTTTTCAATTATCCTGTGTAACCATTTGAGACCTGATATTCCACTGTATTTGACGAGTTCCGGCTTAATTTCATCCACCCCAGCCGCTTTATTGCACTGTAATCTAGTGACCATTTTCTCCACTTCCTCAAATGAGATCCTGTTTCCATTGTCATTCCTATCCCATTCTACCTGAAAATCTGATACTTCATTGAACGTTTCACCTACATTGAGCAATTCTTCAAAATATTCCCTCCATCTGCCCAAGGCAACCACAGGATTGACTAACAGCTTTCCTGACCTGTCCAAAACACTTGTTAATTCCTTCTTCCCTCCCTTTCGAAGATTGCTAATTACGCTCCCAAATGGTTTTCCCGCGGCTTGGCCCAGAGATTCTAGCTTGTTTCCAAAGTCTTCCCATGATTTCTGCTTGGATTCTGCAATTATCCATTTGGCTTTGTTTCTTTCTTCAACATAAATTTCTCTGTCTGCCTGATTTCTAGTATGGAGCCATTTTTGATATCCCTTCTTTTTCTTTTTACAGGCTGCCTTGACTGTGTCATTCCACCAGGTTGTCCGCTTCTTCCTACCTTTACACACTACTGTCCCAAGACACCCTCTTACTGTTTCCAGTAGTGTGTCCCTGTACCTTGACCATTCCTCTTCCAGTGACTGTAAATCATTACATTCAACTAACTGGTACCTTCCCAAGATCATTGTTATGTATTTGTGCCTGATTTCCTTGTCTTGAAGCTTCTCCACTCTTATCCTTCTACACATGGACCTGACTTTCTGTTCTTTTGGCCTCACAAAACCAATTTCGCTGCAGATTAAATAATGATCAGTATCATCAAAGAACCCCCTGAAAACACGTGTGTCCTTGACTGTCTTCCTGAATTCCTGGTCTGTTATTATATAGTTAATGATAGATCTAGTTCCCCTTCCTTCCCACGTATAGCGGTGAATGTCCTTATGCTTAAAGAAGGAGTTTGTGATAACTAAGCCCATACTGGAACAGAAATCCAAGAGCCTGGTCTGTTATTATATAGTTAATGATAGATCTAGTTCCCCTTCCTTCCCACGTATAGCGGTGAATGTCCTTATGCTTAAAGAAGGAGTTTGTGATAACTAAGCCCATACTGGAACAGAAATGCAAGAGCTGTTTTCCGTTCCTATTGGCCTCCATATCCTCTCCAAACTTACCCATAACCTTTTCATAACCTTCTGTTCGATTTCCTATCCTGGCATTGAAATCACCCATGAGTAAAACACTATCCTTATCCTTCACTCTCACAACTACATCACTAAGTGTGTTGTAAAATCTGTCCATCTCATCTTGATCTGTCCCTTCACAGGGCGAATACACTGCCACAATCCTAATTTTCTTACTGGAGATGGCTAAATCTATCCACATCAGTCATTCATTTACATACCTTATTGCGATTATGCTGGGTTCAATTGCTTTCCTGATGTAAAATCCTGCACCCCACTGTGCTCTTTCTACTTTAACACCTGACAGGTAGACCTTGTATTCTCCGACTTCGTCCTCTTTCTCTCCCCTTACTCTAACATCACTAACAGCTAAAACATCTAACCCCATCTTACTTGAAGCCTCCGCCAGCTCTACCTTCTTCCCATTGTAATCCCCATTGATATTAATAGCTCCCCAACTCATTCCAAATTGTTTGCCAAGTCGCATCTGAGGAGTCCCTGGTTGTCAATTAGAGGTGGGACTCCATCACCTCCAAAGGTCTGAGGCATTTTGCTCTGATTGTTGCCAGCATGATATTGAAGTACCTGGGAAGCAAGTTGTTAGCCTTACTTGCCCAGGGCCCCACTGGGTTTTACCCCTAACGGTTGAGGGACTAACCGGTGGATTTGGTAGTCTTTGCCGTCTGAGCACAAAGGTGGCCACGACTCACAATAAGTCCAAGATGCCCAACCTTTTTCCAAGGTAACTGGTATCCCAACTGTCAGGACCACTTACTTGGCCACTCATACGTTGCCCGTGGTTCATGAACTAGGACATGACTACAGGAACCCACACCATGAACCACTTATGGAGAACAGTACCTATGGAGAACAGTACTTTAGAATTCTGATAGATACCTCATCATATCCACAAGAGTCCTTAGTCTTTAGTGATTTAGTTATTGACTCAATTTCCCCTATGGAAGAAACATGAGTGACCATTTCAAGTAACAGCCTCGGAAAGGTATTTTCTAAAAATGTTATATAATTATGTGTAGAATATAGGGTTTTGTTTAGTTCACCTACTATATTCAGAAAATGATTATTGAATATTGCACATATTTCTAACTTGTCAGTAACAGAAACATTTATACTATGCACTGATGTTATATCTTCTACCTGCTGCTGCTGACCAGACACTTCCTTCATGACTGACCAGGTAGATTTAATTTTATTCCGAGAGTTTGCTATTCTTTTTGCTTACCACATACTTTTTGCATTCTTAATGACATTTTTCAGAACCTTACAGTACTGTCTGTAATGAGCTACTGCATCTTCATTCTGACTGCTTCTAACATTTTGATACAATTCCTGCTTTGTTCTACATGATACTCTTATTCGCTTTGTCAGCCACCCTGACTGTCTGTTACTGAAAGTACCCTGTTTTGAGCGTTCTAGTGGAAAGCAACTTTCAAACAGCATAAGAAATGTGTTCAGAAAAGCATTATATTTATCATCTGAATTATCAGCACTATAAACATCCTGCCATTCTTGTTCCTTAATTAGGCTTAAAAAGGTCTCAGTTGCAAATGGATTAACTTTTCTGAGTAGTTGATATTTATCTTTAACATTTGTTTGAGAGCAAATACTTTTTAGAATTAAAATTTGGGCGTTGTGGTTTGATAGGCCGTTTACTATTCTGCTGACAGAGTGTCCCTCTAATAATGAAGAATGAACAAAAATATTGTCAATGGTAGAACTGCTATTTCCTTGCACTCTCGTTGGAAAAAAAAAAATGCTTACATCATGCTATAGGAATTAAATAGATCTAACAGCTGACTTTTTCTTGAGCTATCACCACCACAATTAACGTTGAAATCTCCACACACAATTAAATTTTTATACTTCCTATACAGTGAACCCAGAACCAATTCCAGCTTGGGCAGAAACGTTTTAAAATCTGAGTCAGGGAACCTATAAATAACAATTACTAGTTTAGTTCCACTAACATTAACAACTCCGGCACAACATTCAAATATCTTTTCTGTGCAGTGTTTAAAAAAGTTGATTGACTCTGATGAAAAGTCGTTTTTTACATACATGGCCACGCCTCTACACTGCAAGGAACTCCTAGAGTAGAATGCAGCTAACCTGTATCCTGCCAAAGGAAGTCTCTGAATTGTCACATTACTTAAGAAGTGCTCTGAAATAACAATAATGTCAGAATCAACATCAATAAGCAGTTCATTAACTTTATCTCTGGTACCCTGTATATTTTGATGAAAAATAGTAATTCCCTCATTACTTAGATTCTTAGACTTTGTCAAAGGTGGTTCCTTTCTTAGATGGACTTCCTTTAAGCAGGAATACCTGTCATCTGTCCTCAGTCTAAAAAAGGTGCAGCTCTAACACCAACTACAACAGGAATTTTTCCATGAATGACACCCCCATCCTCTACTACACTGTCACCTTTGCCAATCTCCCCTTCCCATACTTATTGAGGTGCAGACCATGCCTAGTGAAATCCGACCTTTGGATAGTCTCAACTGGCACCACTGCAATGTGATCCATGCCCTCCGTCATCAGTGCCTCCTCAAGCCTCATGTTAACACGCCTGACAGCTGTATTAAGACAAGGCCTATCATGACGCTGAAACAGCTGCACGAAATGCACATTCATGCCACCATTTTGAGTTGCTATCCTTTCCAGATCGCCACCTATATCATACTCACCGTCCCTATCAAGACTATTCCCGGCCCCACCCACTATAACTACCTGATCCTCTTTTGAGAAATTCCTACATAAAGTCCCCTATGTTACAATTAACCTGAGCTAACCCTGCACTAGGTTTCACTATGCTGGTGACCTAGAACTCACTCCTGCAACTGTTGGCCAACACTTCTGCCATGAGAACTGCCTAACAGCAGAACCTTCTTCTTCCTAAGAGACCTCTCAACAGATTTCGGCTTCCTAACAGCTGAGGTCTGCTGCATACTTCCTATACCTACAGCTACAGGACGTTCATCTCCACTCAACTCTGGCAGTTGGTCAAACCTATTTGCAACTTGCAATATGAAGCTATCTGAATACCTCCTCCTAGCTACATTCATGCCAACTACCAGTTCCCATTCCCCAGCCCCCCTTTCCCTCCTCAGCCTACCTAGTTCATCTTCAGCATTTTTCAACTGCACCTGAAGGGTGCATATCAAATTCTCCTGCTCCTCTATCATCTTATTCCTGCTGCAAATCCTACAATTCCAGGAGAGAAACTCACCACAATCCCACTGGCTTCTCCACTACATTCTCCCCCCCCCCCCCCCCCATGAAAATACTTACTACAAATTCCAGACTGCAGCCCACTACGATGTCGACCTCCATCTTTCCAACAGCCAACTTCACACATCCCGTCCACATCAAACCCACCAATAAACAATACCTCCATTATGACAGCTGCCACACATTCCACATCAAATGTTCCCTTCCCTTCAGCTTAGGTCTTCATGGCAAACGAGTCTGCTTCAGTCCTGAATCCCTGAACCAGCACACCAGTAACCTAATAACAGCTTTCACATCCTGCAGCCTCCTCCTGATCTGGTACCAAAGCAAATTGCCAAGTTCACTTCCTCATCCACCCAAACCCAGAATCTTCCACAGAAGAATCCCAAAAGTACACCTCTTGTTACTGGATACTTTCTGGGACTGGATCGGACTCTGAATGTGGCTCTCCAGCAAGGATGTGACTTCCTTACATCCTTCCCCAAAATGCGATCCATCCTTCATAACATCCTTCCCACTCCACCAAGTGACTTTCCATTGCCCACCTAACCTTCGTAACCTCCTAGTTCATCCCTATGAAATCCCCAAACCACCTTCCTTACCCTCCATCTCCTACCCACGTAACTGCCCCCCGTTGTAAAACCTGCCCCATGCACCCTGCCACCACCACCACTTATTCCTGTCCCATAATGATGAAGGGCAGAGCCACTTGCAATAGCATTCACATGATTTACCAACTGACGTGCTTGCACTGTGAAGCATTCTATTTGGGAATGATCAACAACAAAATGTCAATTCACATGAACGGACTCAGACAGACAGTTTGTTGGTAATGAGGATCACCCTTTGGCTAAGCATGCCTTGGTGCATGGCCAGCACATCTTGGCACAGTGTTACACCGTCCGGGTTATCTAGATACTTCACGCCGACACCAATGTTTCAGATCTCCGGAGATGGGAACTTGCCCTTCACCATATTCTCTCTTCCCATTGCCCACCTGGTCTCAACCTCCACTAAATTCAAATTCCCGCCCACCATTCTATAACATCTTAGTCTCTGTTCTCTGGACATAGCCTCTGCCTTAACTGGTATCTCTTTCCAACCTCTTTGCTTTCTACAAATGTCTGCTTTGGTGTGTATGTTTGGGGGTGTTTGTTTACCTTTCCTTTTTCCCCCTAAGGTAAGAAGGTAAGACGGACTCTCATCCACTCCCTTAAAACCCACATCCTCTTTCCCCTCCTTCCTTCCTCTTTTCCTGAAAAAGCTGACAATGGTTGTGAAAGCTTCAATCTGTGTTTGTATGTGTTTTTATTTGTGTTTTTGTATCTGTCAATGAGCCTGTGCTTTGGCTAAGTTAAACGATCTCTATTTTTTGTTCATATTTTTCCTACCATGATAGTTTCCCTCTATAATATTCATTTCTATATTAAATTACATTTACATAACAAAGAATGTTGAATCCACTATAGGGACCACAAATAGATTTAAGATTATCACAAGATACAGATATACATAAATCTGAGTTGAAATTACACATAAATAATCAAAGAATGTTTAATCGATTAATGATGAAAATTCTCCTCAGAGATAATAAATATTGTTGAAATGAGATAGAATGGCTGGCCAGTACTTACCATTGTGCTGTACCGCCGATAGTAAGACAAAATGAAAAAACAGAAAAAAGGGACAAAGGGACAAGCTTTCGGAACAGAGTTCCTTCGTCAGGTGGGAGAGAAGGGAAGAATAAAGGATGGGAACAGAAGGGAAAGGTGGTTCACGACCTAGGTCATGAAGGTGGTGTTTCGGGAGTGTGGACGTCAGAGATACTGCATGTATGTACTGAGCCAAGCCAGAGAGGATAAATATAACTAAAGAGGAAAGATCAAGTAGTAAAGAGAAGAGAAGAGAGTGAAATTAATGATGCTGAGGGGTGTAGGAGGGAGGGGGGGGTGTCTAAAACGTTTTTCATAAACAGGGAAATATGGATGGACACACACACACACACACACACACACACACACACACACACACACACATACATGGAGAGAGATAGAGAGAATGACAGAGAGAGAGAGAGAGAGAGAGAGAGGTAAGGAACGGATAATGAATAGGTGAGCTGAGGATGGAGGAAGGGGAGGGGTTAGCGTAGATTTAGGCCAGGGGGGTGGCGGGAGGAGAGGATATGTTGGAGGGCAAGTTCCCACCTCCGTAGCTCTGAGGGACTGGTGTTGGTTGGTACTATCCAAATGGCACGTGTGGTGTAACACGTGCCCAGGTCCCTGGAGTTATACTGGAGGGCATGTTCTGCCACAGGATATTGGGTGTCCCCCAGGCGAACAGTCCGTCTATGCCCATTCATCCGCTCAGCCAATTTGTTGGTAGTCATACCAACATAAAAGGCTGAACAGTGGATACATGTCAGCTGGTATATGACATGTGTTGTCTCACATGTGGCCCTGCCTTGAATTGGGTAGGTTTTTCCTGTGGTGGGGCTGGAGAAACTGCTCTAGCTTTTCTTTAAACTTTGGAGTGTTACCAACCAGTTCTTTAATTTGTGCTGGAAGGGTTTAAAAATCTTGGTGTCGCTGTACAGAACCCCCTTCTGCATCACTGTCTTCTTTTTCACGTCATAATGAATATCAAGTTTCCTACAGGTGTTATAATTATGTACAAACTAGTGATTTTCAATAGACTGCTATTTTTTGAAACAAAGCATATCAGTGAAAAAATATATAGAGCTGTCTTGAAAATTTGGAGATCTCTTAACAGATATCTGCATGAGTGCCTTAGATGTACTCCAGGCATAATTCTTATAGCTCACTTCTGGGCATAGAACACCTTTATTGCTATAGATTGATTTCCCCAGAATATTATTCCATAAGCCACAAGTGGATGGAAGTAGTCAAAGTATTCTGTTTTTGTGATGCTCATCTCCCTGCTGTTCAATATGGTTCTCGAAGTAAATGTTGCTGAGATTTAATCTTGTACACATCTTATGTTGGTTCACTTCAGTTTGCTGCCTGTATGCATACCCAAAAATTGTGAGGACTCTACCTTATGTTCACCCACTTTTAGGCTGAATTCATTGGAAACATTTGCATTACAGGAAAAATTAATATAATTAGTCTTTTTTAGGTTGATAGACCATTAGTTTGAAACCAGTTTACCACATCAGTAAAAGCCTTATCAACAACCTCATTTGACACATTAAGTAAGGGATTATTAACTGATATGATGGTGTCATCAGCAAACATGGTAATTTTTCCATGTTCTGTGCAAAGTGGTACCCCCAGGGGGGCTCATGCTTCTTTCTGGAGTACGTGCGTGGCGAGCACGGAGCCCCAAGGTGACTGATAACCTTAACAGTTTAGTCCCCTTTCCCAACCCCAGTTGTAAATCACTTACAAATAATAGAAAAGGTAGTTGGCCCAGTACCAAGCCTTAGGTTACTCCAGTGGAAGTGGATCCCCAGTTTGAAAACACATTGCCACTATGCAGTTCTTCAATGAGTGCTTTCTGTTTTCTACCACAAAGGAAAGATTCGAGCCACTTGCCTAGTGTTCCACTCATTCCTAGAATCTTGGCTTTGTTCAGTAGAAATTGGTGATTTATACTGTCAAAAGCTTTTGAGAGATCGCAAAATATTCCAGTTGTCGTCATGAGGTATATTCCAAAATTTTCAGAACTGGTGCTGCCATCTGGAAAATAGGAATAGTAGATCTTTATAATGCTAGGTGGTGAATGCTGCATATCAGATGAGTCAGTGTGCGGATTGGCATTCAGCTGTGAGGATGTATTGTGTGTCCACAAAGTGATTTCCATAATACTCTGTGTTTGGTGTGTGGCGATTTTACAATGGATCCGCAAATAGCACAGTGTGTGTGTGTATCAAATTCTGTGTGAATCTTGGGAAAAGTGCTATGGATACCCTTGCAATGATTCAACAATCATCTCAGTGGAAGAGACTGGGCTCACCAAGACCCAGAAAAGTGAGACAGGTGAAGAGCAAAGTGAAGAGCATGATCATTGTTTTCTTTGATACCAAGGGAATTGTGCACAAAGAATTCACCCAACCATAAAGTGAATTCTCTGTGCGACTGTTATGTTTTGCAATGGCTACCTAAACACATGCAGTGACGACAGCCCAAACTTCGGCGTCAAGGGAACTGGCTGCTGCATCACGACAAAGTGCTCTTGTCACACGTCTTGCTCACGAGGACCTTTTTGGCAAAAAACATGGCGGTTGTATTCCACCTGCCAGATTTGGCACCTTTGTGCTATTCCCAAAACTGAAACTCAAATTGAAAGGCACTTTAGAGAGAATTCAAGAAGCATCACTTGCAGTGCTAAACACCCTCAAAGAATAGGACTGCTTGAAAAATGTTTGACCAGTGGTGGAAGTGCTGGGACCAGTGTGTACATGTGGATGGAAACTACTTCAGAGGTGATAGGGACCATTAGTTCAAAGGTAAGGTTGTCAACAGATGACAGCAGCAGTCCTGAAAATTTTTGATAGTACCTGGTACTGTCTTTTATAGACTCCAAACCATTGTTAACAAATGCATGTATTGCAACCTCGGTTGATACTCCATTCCAAAAACCAAACTGATTACTGCTTAGTATGTTGTATTTATTAAGATGCTCATCTGTTCTGCTATATATCAAATTTCTCAAGTACATGAGAAAGAACTGTGAGTAGTGAAATTGATCTGTAATTTGTAGTATTGAACTTTTCTCCATTTTTGTAAATTGGCTGTATAAGTGCAAATTTTAACCTGTCAGGAAATGTGCCTTCCTCCAGTCTCCAGTGAAGTGGCAAAATTTTTACTTTTTAAAGACAGAATTATTTTATCCATTTCCTTCACTGTTGTTTTTCAAACACACATCTCATCTATTTTGTTGGCTAATGTGTTATGCAAGTGATCTATAGCATTTTTCTTACAGAACCCTGGCACCCCATTTGATTGTGACCATTAAAAAATGTCCTTCGGCATAAGGAATGATACACCCTTTGAAGTACACCTGTTTGTTGTTCTAGTACCTGTTGGCATGCTTTGAAGGCTCTGCTCTATAATGTCTGCAAATTGTTGATTGGAGATGCTTAGACCATGGCCTTCAAGTATTCCCATAATGAAAGGTCTAGGGGATATAGGTTTGGGGAATAAGGGCAAGGTTTGGGGCCTTCCTGACCATCTGCGTCAGATGTAATGAAAGTGCGCTGCTGCTCCATTATGCATAAAACAAATCTGTGTTAGCTGTTGACAGAATGACTGTGTGTTGTAGTGTAACAATGTACATAATAGTGTAACAGTTTACATAATATGCCCATTTTCTAAACTGCAACAGGCTATCATATTCAACATTTCAGTTTTCGAATAGTAGACCTCATTGCTGAGTATTGATGGAAAAGAGAAACATAAATTTATCACACTATTCGTATGTACAAATATTACAATAACAGTAAATACAAAAGTGAATCCATTTCTATAAGAAAGTAAAATACCATGACATATACTCGGGGTATACAGTACTGTACAATAAGGCTCACAGACATGACAAAAAGTAACATAACCCACAACATGACCTGAAGCACACATCTGACTGCAGACTAGCTAATGGTAGGTAGAGTACTGTGATTAAGACATCATAATTTCATGCTAATAATTTGATGGAGTTCCATTGCATTAAAGTGTGCTAATACCTTTCACAAAGCATTGTGCAGCCCTTCCTATAAACATGCGTTTATCTAAGAAAATATGGTTTCCAAAACCAAATTTATTGAACTTATTTTCGTGTTTCAACAGCAATGATAGAAAGAGAACACGACTGGTGAACTCATTATAATAAATAAAAAACTGCTAGTTAAAGTGAAAGGAGGAAGTGTTGTATACAATGTGACACAAAACAATTAACATAGGGCGTGGGCTTAACCGAAACACAATTTATTTCCAAGTGTGGTAACACAATGTGTAAGAACAAAAGGTTTGTCGGTGGCAGGCAGCAGAGTGAAGTCCATGATAGAGTCCTAATCGAGTCAGTTGAAGAGTAGTGTGGCGTCCTTATAGTGTGGAAGGCAACGATCAGCACGAGACTGGTTGATGCGGTCGAGCGTCGGCTTATAAAAGTAGGGTGGCATAGGAATACGCCCGCCATAACTGAGTCAACTATGGCGAGTCAGCTTGTGATTGGTGCGGCCTCAGCGGAGAGCTACATTTTGAGACGGCGGCGGCCGTGGTTGCCATGGAGTTGCAGAAGCACTATGTGCATGGGCTGCGCCGGTGCTGTCTGGCTGTACGGGGCTGCGCATGTGCCGGTGGAAGCGGCGCTCTCTGCAGGCCATGGTGCAGGAGACCTGCGGCTGGAGCCACGGTGCAGGCATTGATGGGAGCTGAAGACAAGGAGAAATGCAGCTGCGCTTGAGTTGATTGCGGCGACCCCGTGGGGGGACGGCCAAGGTGCCTGGTGACTGGGTCGAAACTCTCTTGGAGGCCGCTTGTGTGACCGCATCTTGAGTATTGCTCAAGTGTTTGGGACCCACAGCAGATCAGTTTGAAGGAAGACACAGAGGCGGTTCAGAGGCGAGCAGCTAGATTTGTTACTGGTAGGTTCGACCAATGCGCGAATGTCACGGAAATGCTCCGGCAACTCAATTGTGGATCGCTGGAAGAAAGACGACATTTTTTTCGTGAATTTCTGTTAAGTAAACGTAGAGGGCCGGAATTTGAAGGTGAGTGTAATATGATCTTGCTGCCGCCTACTTACATTTCGCGTAAAGATCACAAAGACAAAATAAGAGAAATTAGGGCTTCTACGGAGGCATATAGGAATTCTTTTTTTCCTCGTTCAATTTGGGAGTGGAATAGGAAAGGAAATGCCTAGTAGTGGTACAGTGTACCCTCCGCCACGCACCTTACGGTGAATTGCGGAGTATGTATGTAGATGTAGAGGGGGTTCCCAAGTGTGGAATTGCCGACTAGAACTTGGCCTGGAACAGAAAGATCTGTCACAGGATTGGGGATTGTGCGGGAGTGCAACTGATTCTAATGTCTGTGGTGAGTATGTCCTGAACTGTCCCGAATAACTTAGGTTGCCCTACCCAAAGGTCTGACAACAATACCCGGTTCCCACGAATGACTTCAATGCCCCAATGTCCTTTATCCAGTAATTCTAAGACTCGGCGCTGCAGTGATGCAGGGATGAGAAACAGAGTTTGTTCATTTGGTGTGTGTAACAGGATAACTCCCGTTTGGACGGAAAAGACGTGGCGGTGAGAAAACCAAAGTCGAAGAGACTCATTGGGAATCTGCTTTTTATCCATGGGCCAGTCGGTCAGGATGAACTGCCGAAGGAGCTTGAGTGTACTATCTCGCTCTTTCGCCTCAGTGATACAAGTGTGATCAATAGGATAATTGTCTACAGTAGCTTCATCGAACTGGTCAATATGAAAGCAGGTGTCCTCAGAAGAGTCAAACACCATGTCTGATCCAATAGGCAGACGAGATAAAGTATTCACATTCACATGGCTGGCTGTGGGGCGATAAAGAATTTCATAGTTCGCTAGGATGAGGGCCCAACTTTGGAGTTTTTGAGCTGTTCGTGTGGGCACAGGTTTTGCTGGATGGAATAGACTAGTGAGAGGCTTATGATCCGTCAGCAGGAAAAATTTCCATCCATACAAGTACTTGTGGAACTTGGAGAAGCTGCCCCTAGTTGGCTGTAGTTTACTTGAGCTTTGTTAAGCAATTTGGAAGCAAAGGCAATTGGGTGGTCAGTGGAGCCGAACCTGTGGGAGAGAACTGTTCCAATGCGATAAGACGACACATTCACTGCCAGGACCACGGGTTTTGACGGATTGAAATGGACTAGGCATCCGTAACTAAGCAGGATTTTCTTCAAAGTCTGAAAGGCAGTTTCTTATGGTGTCGAACAGTGGAAGGGGACATTTTTCCAATGGAGGTTTGTAACTGTGCCACAAACTGAGCAGCATATGGTATAAAGTGAAGATAATAGGAGATCTTTCCAAGGAAAGCTTGGAGCTCAATGACATTCTTGGGTGAAGGAAGCTCCCGGATGGCCTTCAAATGTCTGGAGGTGGGCCTGACACAATTTGAGTGGATGACATGACCAAGATATTCGATCTGATTGCAGAAAAATTCACATTCTCCAGGTTGCATCTGAGTCCTGCATCAGAGAGGGTGTTGAAGAGGCATTCCAGGTTTCGAAGATGCTCATCTGGCATGCGGCCTGTGACTACAATGTCATCCAGATAATTGGAGCAGAACAGGGACCTTGGTAGTCACTTGCTCTAAGAATCGCTGGAATAGGGCTGGTGCAGACGCACTGCTGGAAGGTAAACACTGGTACTGGAATAGTCCTATATGGGTATTGACTACGAGGAAGGCTTTTGTTGCCTCGTCCAATGGAAGTTGGAGATATGCATCTTCTACATACATACTCCGCAATTCACCGTAAGGTGCGTGGCGGAGGGTACACTGTACCACTACTAGGCATTTCCTTTCCTATTCCACTCCCAAATAGAACGAGGAAAAAAAGAATGCCTATATGCCTCCATAATACCTCCTAATTTCTCTTATCTTGTCTTTGTGTTCTTTACACAAAATATAAGTAGGCCGCAGCAAGATCGTACTACACTCAGCTTCAAATTCCTGCTCTCTAAATATACTCAACAGAAATTCACGAAAAGAATGTTGTCTTTCCTCCAGCGATCCCCAATTGAGTTGCCGGAGCACTTCCTTGACACGTATTGGTCAAACCTACTAGCTACTCGCCTCTGAACTGCCTCTATGTCTTCCTTTAAACTGATCTGCTGCGGGTCCCAAACACTTGAGCAATACTCAAGACGTGGTCATACAAGCGTCTTATACGCGGTCTCCTTTACAGGTGAAGTACATCTTCCCAAAATTCTCCCAATAAACCGAAGTCGGCTGTCCGCCTTACTCACAACTGTCCTTATATGTTCGTTCCATTTCATATTGCTCTGCAATGTTACGCCTAGATATTTAAACGACACGACAGCATCAAGAAGCTCACTACTAATGCTGTATTCGAACATTATAGGATTGTTTTTCCTACTCATGCTCATCACCTTACATTTTTCTACATTGAGAGCTAGTTACCATTCTTCGCACCAACTAGAAGTTTTGTCTAAGTCATCCTGTATGCTATTACAGTCAGTTAAAGACGACACCCTCCCATACACCACAGCATCATCAGCAAACAGCCCCAAATTACAACTTGCACTGTCCATCAGATCATTTATGTAGATAGAAAATAATAGCAGTCCTATCACACTCCCCTGGGGCACGCCTGACGATACACTCGTCTCTGATGAACACTCGCCGTGGAGAACAATGTACTGCGTTTTATTACTTAGGAAGTCTTCCAGGCAGCCACAAGTCTGTGAACCTATTCCATAAGCTCGTGTCTTCGTTAGCAGTCTGCAGTGTGGCACCGCGTCGAATGCCTTTTTGAAGCCGAGAAAATCAATTTTTGAGAAAAAGACACCCCCTTGCAATTTATCCATGAGCTGTTCAGGCCAAGGAAGAGGATAGGAATCCACAGTAGACTGTGCATTCACTGTAGTCTTAGTCTGCACAGAGTCGAAGCTGACCGTTCGGTTTTCTGATCACGACGAGAGGTGATGCCCAATGGCTTGTGGAGAGGGGTACAATGACCCCCTACTCTTGCATTCATTTCAACTCTACTGCAACCTCGTTCCGAATTGCATGTGGAACCTCTCAGGCCTTGATAAATCATGGTTGCGCATTGTCCTTCAAGGTGATGTGTGCGAAAAACCCTGAGCCATACCCAAAGAGTCTGCAAAAAGTCGTGGGTATCTATCACATAATTTCCTGATACTGTCGTGGAGGACGTGGGAATGGATAGTGGCAATGTTGTCTGTGATCTGAAGGCCAAAAATATCAAAGGCGTTGAGCCCAAAGATGTTGGGGCTCTCATAAGCTTGGAGGACAGTGACTGGAGTCATCTTGGTGGTAGTTCTGTACTGCATCGGAAGGGAACACGTGCCAAGGACAGCGATGTAGTCTCCGTTGTACGTGGTGAGGGCTTGAGCAAAAGCCTCAAGTGGTGGGGAGCCGAGTTTCTCAAATGTGCATCTCTTGACTAAGGTAACGGAAGCCCACTATCTAACTGGAAGTTAACTTCCTGGCCCCAAATTCACAGCTGAATGAACAATTTCTTTGGTTCCTGTACACTTAGAAGGGCGCTGTGAGCCATCTGCGGATGGGGCACTGTGGAAATACTATAACAGGTCTGAAATGGTTCGTGTTCGTCCAACACCGACTGGTTGAGGAGTGTGGCATCGTCAAGGTCAACTTGATTGACATCTATTGCTTCTGACCAGCAATTGGGTGTGGTTGCCGACTGTCTCCGTAATTTCTTAGTGCACACAGTCTGAATGTGACCCACCTTGTTACAAAAGAGACATTTAGCTCAACAAAACTGACAAGAGTCCCTGTCATGTGAGAGATAGCAACTGGGGCTTCAATTATGTGAATGACATCCTCGAGAGTGGGGTCTGACAGTTTGAGAACCTCTGCCCTGAGACTGGAATCCGTGACATTTTGAACTATGGCGACCCTGAACATGGCTTCCACATAAGACTGAATGCAGGTACATTCGAATCTGCAAGCGCAAGTCATGCCCCTTAATTCCATAAGCCATTGGCGGTAAGACTGCGTAGGTTGGCTTATCATGCGAAAGAATTTGTACCGCGCGGCAGCAACCAACACCTGGGATTCAAAATACTTGTCTAGCGCTGCAATGAGGTCAATGAAAGGAACTGATTCAGGTTCAGTGTGAGGAAAGAGCTTGATGTAAATGTGCAATATATCTTCGCCAACCCAAGGAAAAAAAAAATGATTTTCGAACATCACCCAGAATGTTGTAGGCCGCAAAATGCTGGAACAACTGCAGTTTGTACTCAACCCACTCTTCTGTGGCAGCGCCAAACTTGCGGAACGGTGGGGCCATCTGGTTTCTGCTGCCAGTGTCATCTGACTTTGTGGAGTGTTGAAGCAAGGCTTGCTGCAGGAGTTGTCTACCCTCCAAGAGCTGCTTCACAGTGTCCATTAGTTGGGAAAACTGCAGCGACTGAAACTTAAAAAGTTCATGTAACAATATGAGTTCCTAGGTAGCGAGCAACATCGAAAGAACCACACACAGAGAAAATAAGTTGTCCACGCAAAGCGAGCTACCATATGCATCCGAAAACCAGAAAATACGAGTACCCTTGTAGAAAATATAAAGCAGAGCGCTACGCCATCCTGGAGACAGAACAGTGAAAGTCACGACGCTGCCAAATGATAGACACCAAGAGCAACCAAGAATCAGCCTCTGTTGCCACTTAATTGTTGTATCCAATGTGACACACAACAATTAACATGAGGTGTGGGCTTAACTGAAACACAATTTATTTCCAACAAGTTTGGTAACACAATCTGTAAACACAAAACATTTGTTGGTGGCAGGCAGCAGAGTGAACTCCATAATAGAGTCCTAATTGAGCCGGTTGAACAGTAGTGTGGCGTCCTGATAGCGTGGAAGGCGATGATGACTACGAGACTGCCGGCTGCGGTCGAGCCTGGACTTATAAAAGCCGGGTGGCGTAGGAATACGCCCACTGTAACCGAGTCAGCTGTGATATGTCAGCTTGTGATTGGTGCAGCCTCAGCGGAGAGCTACATAGCGAGGCGACGCCGGCAGTGGTTGCAAGGGAGTCGCGGAAGCACTATATGCGCGGGCCGCTGTCTGGCTGTACGAGGCTGCGCATGTGCCAGCGGGAGCGGCGCCTTCTGCAGGCCACGGCGTGGGAGACCTGTGGCTGACACCGTGGGGCAGACATTTATGAATCACAGATATTATCAACTGGATAAAAGTAGGATAAGGAGTAAGATAAGTCTGCTGTTTTTGCCTCCCACACTTTTCAATCTAAACTTTGAAAACATGACTGACCACTGCGTACAAGATGATGAAGGGCTAAAAATTGGATGTAGATGAATGTGGTGTTTGCAGACATGACCTTGTAATATTAGAGAAAAAAATAATTACAGGGCATAGTGCATGACTATGAAAATAAAGAAAACATTTATAGAATGAAATTAGAACAAAGAAAACAAAGGTAATGGTACTGGGAGGAAATCAAAAAGTAAATATAATACTGAGGGGAGAATTATTAGGGCAAGTTCAAAGCTTTACATACCTAGGTAGCAGGATGGAAACTGAATGGGAGAGCAGCACAGAAATTAAAACAATAATAGTGAAGGTGAGGCATTTTATAGAAAAAATAGAATTTTCTACAGCAGTATGGACAAAAGATGGCGAAAAGACTAATAATGTATTTCATATAGATTTGTTCTTCTGTATGGTGTTGGAACATGGACATTGAGGAAGGAAGGGAGACCAAGGCTGGAGGCTTTTGAGATGTGGACTTGACAGAGAACTGAAAGAAAAATGAAGAGTTATTGAGAACAGTAGTAAATAGAACGCAATTACTTGATGTAATAAAATGAAGCAGACAAAACCGTATCACAAATACATCAAGAAAGAAAGCTGGGTTTGTAGAAACAGAACAGAGATCTATGTGGAAGGGAAGATGAAGTGAGGCTTTTGGAACCTGAATGATGTGATGGTTGGTGGTACCTACAGGAAAACTAAGAAGGAAGCAATGGCTAATAGAAAATGGAGATGCAAGGGACCTGCCAATGTAGTGGTAAACTGATGATGATATTCATGTTCAAGCTCAGACTGTAGTGTAAGTTTACAAAACATTATTACATAATATCGAAATATTATGAGATCTAAGGATAGTGACAAAATTAATCAAATCAGTTTCAATAATAATAATAGTAATAAAAGGAACATACAAATGAAAAATGAACTTGGCCTGTCCACTATTTCATATTTATATTAACAAAGTACGAGATTGTGCCCAAAGCTTCCGATATGTCAAGCAGATTCAATATTTTTTATTATAGGTCACATCTCTGTATGTTTTGTATACATTGCTTTAATCAACCTATTTACACAATCTTGCAACTTTTTCTGACTTAGTTTATATTTCAATTATGTAATGAAGTACACTACTGGCCATTGAATTGCTACACCAAGAAGAAATGCAGATGATAAATGGGTATTCATTGGACAAATATATTATACTAGAACCGACATGTGATTACATTTTCATGCAATTTGGGTGCATATATTCTGAGAAATCAGTACCCAGAACAACCACCTCTGGCTGCAATAACAGCTTTGATACGCCTGTGCATAGTCAAACAGAGCTTGGATGGTGTGTACAGGTACAGATGCCCATGCAGCTTCAACACAATACCACAGTTCATCAAGAGTAGTGACTGGCTTATTGTGACGAGCCAGTTGCTTGACCAGACATTTTCAATTGGTGAGGGATCTGGAGAATGTGCTGACCAGGGTAGCATTCGAATATTTTCCGTATCTAGAAAGGCCCGTACAGCACCTGCAACATGCATCATGCATTATCCTGCTGAAATGTAGGGTTTCGCAGGGACCGAATGAAAGGTAGAGCCACGGGTCGTAACACATCTGAAATGTAATGGCCACAATGGCTGTCAGTGCGAACAAGTGCGTCAATGACATAGACGTGTAACCAATGGCACCCCAAAACATCACGCTGGTTGATAGGCCAGTATGGTGATCATGAATACATGCTTCCAGTGTATGTTCAATGCGGGCAAACATGGATGCGACCATCATGATGATGTAAACAGAACCTGGACTCATACGAAAAAAATGACGTTTTGCCATTTGTGCATGCCAGGTTCGTCGCTGCGTACACCATTGCAGGCACTCCTGTCTGTGATGCAACGTCAAGGGTAACCGCAGCCATGGTCTCTGAGCTGAGAGTCCATGCTGCTGCAAACATTGTTGAACTGTTCGTGCAGGTGATTGTCTTGCAAACATCCCCATCTGTTGACTCAGTGATCGAGATGTGGTTGCTTGATCCATTACAGCATTACGGATAAGATGCCTGTCATCTCGATTGCTAGTGATACGAGGCCGTTGGAAGCCAGCACGGCGTTAAACCGCAATCGCGATAGGCTACAATCCAACCATTATCAAAGTCGGAAACGTCATGGTACGCATTTCTCCTCCTTACACGAGGCATCACAACAAGGTTTTACCAGGCAACACTGGTCAACTGCTGTTTGTGTATGAGAAATTGGTTTGAAACTTTCCTCATGTCAGCCCGTAGTAAGTATCGCCACTGGTGCAAACCTTGTGTGAATGCTCTGAAAAGCTAATCATTTGGATATCACAACATCTTCTTCCTGCCGGTTAAATTTCGTGTCTGTAAAACATTATCTTTGTCTTGTAGCAATTTTAATGGCCAAGAGTGTAGATTCTTAATATTAACAACCCTGTTTTTGCTTTAGTCTGACATATTTAGACAACTTTTTCTATCCATATTGATCTTTCATGTCCAACTATATCGATATAACATATAAAAACTAAATTTGTGGTGATTGCTGTTTAGTTTTTCCAATTTCTGACTGCAAGAGCATTATATTATGATTTATTCTTCAGTATTTATAGTATTACTCGAAAACGATCTTCGTCCATTTCTTCAATTATGTCTTTGATTTTTTAGTTTACAGTTGGATGTTCAAGATCTTTTGAATCAAATGTCTGATGGGAAGCAGCCAAGCAGTATTGCATTATGCTTAGAGCTTCTTGCTGCAGTTGCTGCAATGGGTGTGAAGGCGGTTAGAGCTCAGTTTGCTGCTATGGTTACAGTAGCACTAAGGTTAGTATAGAATAAGTCATGTTAAATTTGGTCAGGACAACTCTTCTTACAATAATAACACAGTTGAAATAATCTGAATTAGTTGGGTGTATCAATTTTCATAATTATGAATTTTTTGGTCTGTAAAAGAAGGTTGTTGTGGTGTTTAACTCTCTAGAGAGTTTAGTTCTTTTGAACAAAAACATTATGGTTTTAATACTTTTTCTTAAGTGAATGTGAAAATAATGTAGTCATTCAAATAGAACTGCTATTCAGATTTAAACACTTTGTTTCTTTTGAAATGTATACTAACTGTAAAATATTGTATTCAGTTGAACTGTGGGACCGATGATCAAAGTATTTTGCTACCTTTATAACAAAAACCAACCAATTCTTAACTGTTTTTGATTTAATACAACTGGTTGAGTGTTACAATAAGGATATAGTAATCATTTTCTCCAATTTAGGAGTGTGAATATCATGACAATGGTTCATTGCCTATGGTAAGTGACAGGATTCGTAAAATATCTTCCACTCTATCAAGCCCTCTGCTACAGAAAGCAATGCAATTTAATCTATACATTTTATAACATTGGCGTATGTGTTTGTGTGTTTCACGTCTTCTCCTAAACTACTGGACTGATTTCAACCAAACTTGGTACACATCTTCCTTACTATCCAGCAACAATCGCTGTTGGGGTAAGGACCACCTACGACTCATATGTCAAGAAATACGTCATCATAAAGAAAGACATTCGTGAAAAACTGCTGCATCCTGCAATGATATTCTACATCTGCTCCTAAACTAAAATACTGATTTCAACCAAATTTGCTTCAAATATTCTTTACAGTGAGGAATCATTTGCTTTGGAGGCAAAAACCACCTCTGATACGTAGTTCATATGATATCAAGTTACAAAAAATGAAAACTGCCCCATCTTGTGGTGCGTGATTTTTATTTGTCAAATATCTGAGGAAGAGCATACTTAGCGACCTGCAATAAGCTTTAAACATGATTTCAAATTTTTATGAAACTTTTTCTCACTGACAATTGCAACAAAATGATGAAAGGAAAACAGTTCATCGCTTACTACTTTTTCGATGTTGGTTATATTTATGGCATTTAGCTTGACGTTACAAATTATTACTTCTACACTGTAAATTGTATTTGTGAGACATTTCACAAACAGTACACATACATACTTCTGAATGTTCCTTCAATATTATATCACAGCTCAACATATAGTTCATGAGATACGAAGTCATAAACAATTTGGTTCATGAAAAACCGCATCATCATACATGAGGTTTTCATTTATTATGTCTTTACTACTAACACCATTAACAACATATTTTGCAGATATTAGGCACTTACACCGCTGAATATACCTTCAAATTTACGTCATAGTATGACATATCAGGATATACATCATAAACAATGATATTTCCGAATAACTGCTACATCATGCCCTATTTTTCCACATCTCCTCCTAAAATAATGGACCAATTTCAATTAAACTTGGTACACATATTGATTACTATCGGATGGCAATCATTGTGTGGTCAAAAACTACCTATGACACATAGTTCAGGACGTATGATGTCATAAACACTGAGTCACAAGAACTTTCTCATAACACGATGCATGTTTTAGGAGACTTCATTCCTCCACTATTTATTCATCACAGACAGTTTCCTAATATTACACTCTACAAATCTGGAAAATTATATTATTGTATGACACACAGTCAAGGATATATTTTGACATAAGTATTGTGCTGCAGATTTTATTGTTTCACTGTTTCATAATTTCTAAGATGAAATCTTTTCTGAATTTTTATTTTCGTTTCTAATACAAGACTGGAAAAAATGCTTTTATACCCAGGTAATACTGGGTTAACAGCTAGTTTGTAATAAAACACAGTCCTGGTTGAGAATAATTATTTATAACCAAGACTGTGTTTTATAAGAAATTAAGTAGTATAATTGTTGCTCATTATGTAACTCACAGCCAACTACTGAATTTCAGGTTAACGCTGCCTATTTAAAGCCTGCCGTAGAACATCTTGTAGTTTTCGGAAATTGTTTATAAGAAACAAATGGCTACTTGTTGTTCCAGCTCATCTCCAGCCAGCTATTCTCAAATATTTCCACGATGCTCCAATATCCAGTCATCTGGGATTCGTGAAGATCCTAGACAGAATCAGATGCAGGTATTACTGGAAAGGTCTCTATAGATCTGTCAAGCACTATGTGAGTCACTGTAAAGAGTGCCAGTGACGGAAGTATGTGCCGCAATTACCTCCAGGACGTCTCGTACCGATTCTGCCGGCAGCAGCTCCATTCCACCAAGTTGGGATCGATCTTTTAGGGAGGTTCCCGAAGTCGACAACTGGTATCCGTTGGATAATAGTCTGCACTGAATACCTCACACGCTACGCTGTCACCAAACCTGTGCCGACTGCAGAAGCTCCAGAGATCGCAAAATTCCTTGTAGAAGACATTATTTTGAAGCATGGAGCACCACGTGTCATGATATCTGATCGTGGAAAAGTATTCCAGTCAAAACTAGTATCAGAGGTAATGTCACGATGCAACATTGTCCACAGAATGACAACTGCATACCATCCTCAGACAAATGGTCTTACGGAGCGTTTTAACAAGACGTTAGCCGACATGCTGTCAATGTACGTCAATGTTGAGCAGAAGGATTGGGATACAATTCTGCCAGTCATGACATTTGCTTACAATACCGCAAGACAAGACACCACAGGCTTCACTCCGTTTTTCCTGCTCCATGGCCATGAAGCTGAGACGACAATGGATTTGCTGTTCCCGTTCTAACCGTCGACACTCAGGATGACTATGTTAAACAGCTCATCACCAGGGTCGAAGAAGCAAGACAGCTGGCTTGCATACGACACTGGATGCTCAGGAGAAGGACCGTCAGTGGTATAACGACAAGCACCGACCTGTTGTGTACAGCCCAGGAGATCTGGTATGGATTTTTACCCCTGTATGGAAGGTTGGACTGTCAGAAAAGTTATTGAAGCGATACTTTGGTCCGTATCGTGTCATACGTTGCCTGTCAGACGTCACATACGAAGTTGAGGATTATGAGCCGTCGTCGAAACGTCAAAAACGAAGAGACATTGTTCACGTCCTGCGCATGAAGCCTTACTACGATCCTGAAGAGCAGGTAGACGACAATGGCTTCTTGTTCAAGGACTTTAAGGATGGTAATGCTCCTGATGAAGCCACGACAGGAACGTCTGTCGTCGATAATCGAGGAGAAGGGAGGGATTCTCTTGAACTGTCATACAGAGGACCCATGACACGGTCAAGATCCAGGACATTGCAGCTGGCTCCACAGGGATCATAACAGCGGGTTGCTGTTTCTCCAGGAGAGGGAGCAAAGCCGCGAGACACCACGAACACCGACAGCCGGCGTGGCGCAGGGGATAGCGTCATGGACTGCGGTGCAGAAGGTCGCCGGTTCAATCCCGCCTGCCGTGGTGCGCCCCGCAGAACCACGACGTGGCGCCGCAGCGCAGCCCTGCGTGCGCCAGCTCAAGAGACGCACACGCCGTGCACCGATAAGTCGGCAGCGGCGGACGGTTCGAACCGCGCGCCACGACCCAGTCCCGGCTCCTTCCGGCAGGCGGCACTGCACCGCCCCAAGTCTCCAGGTCCGCTCACCGCGCAGACGTGAGGGACCTCTTCGCACCTCGCATGAAGACAGTATGACTGTCTCAGCGGCCAATCAGCAGTCGCGACATGCAAATAGCGGCGCAAGGACACTAGCTGCCGCGGCCTTAAGTATCCGCACCACGGCTAAGACCGGCGTCTTCTGTCACCGCGGACCACGAGGGAGCACCGCCGCAGCCGGACCGTCGCCGAAGCCACGTCTCCGCTACGCCTGGCCACCGACCGCAGGACTCTGCCGCTTCCTGCCGAGGTCCCGAAGCAGAGGACACCGAACTTCGAGGAACCTCTACTTTACACAAGAGTCAGAAATAATTATCAGGAAGACTTGCTTCTAGGGAATTATTTAATCTATCCAAAGAAGTTGTGTTTGTTTTTCTTGGTTATTGGTAATTGGAAATATTAATTTTCATTGTACTGTGCACGTTAAGCAGAGAATATATTCTGAACTATAAAGAGATACAGAGCATCTCGTGTTTCTGTTGTACATAACAGATATTGGCGACGAGGAAAAACAAGTCATATACTGTTTCAGAATGGTGGAAGATCAATCAGTGGACTTTACGCAAGCAGTAGTGGGCCTATTACAGAATCTCCAGGCCACCAACGAGCGTCTCGTGCATGAACTACAGCGGCTGCTCCAGGAAAACCGCCCACAAGCGACGCCTCCGCCACCCCCATGCCAGCTACTGCCTCCTTTCCCGGCATTCGACCGACAGATGGAACCTTGGACCTGCTATCTGGCGCGCCTGGAACAACACTTCACAGCGTACAACGTAGTGGGTGAGATGCAGCGACGCGCATTTCTCTTAGCTCAAGCTGGCCCCTCCATATATCAATTAATTCAGCAATTACACCCCAACGAAGAGCCCAATCACTTATCTTACAATCGGATTAAGGCAAGCCTCTCCGAATATTTCGACGCGCAGATTCACGTCGCGGCAGCAAGGCACAAGTTCTTCAACTGCCAAAAGAAGCAACAGGAGACATACAGGGAGTAGATCGCCCGGTTACAGGGACTTTCGCGGGACTGTAAATTCGCATGCTCGAATCCCAACTGTCAGAAATCATATTCCGCCCCCCTAGTCAGGGACATGATTCTCGTCCATGCTCCCGACGAGTCCCTCCGTCATGATCTGCTGAAACTCAGGGACCCTAGTCTAGAAGCCTGCCTGCCAATTATTCGTGCATTTGAACAATCGCAGAGATCAGTTGGGGCAACGCAGGAACCAGCACTAGTTTTCAACAATAGGGCTTTTCAGCCACGGCAAGTGGGCCGGTCTGACAACTTTACAGGCTCACGGACGCCACAATTCGAGCAACGCAGACAGCCTCTACCTTCCTGCAAGAACTGTTTCATCAAACACACTAGGCAGGAATGTCGGTTTCGCAGAGCCCGATGCACCAAGTGCGGCTGAAAAGGGCATAAGGCGGAAGTTTGTCGTTCCCCTCACAAAATGGATGTAGATCTCACACAAGAGATTATCTCGGAAGCAGGTTCTGACACCCACGAAGTGGCGATTGTTAACACGCTACTGCCGCCATCAAATCATAAGATGTTCGTCCTTGTCCACATTAAGGACCGACCGGTCAAGCTACAGGTTGACACCGGATCGGCAGTATCAATTATCAACAAATAGACACACGAACAACTGGGTTCTCACCCTATCGGCCCATTCAACACCCCTCTGAAAAGTTTCATTAATGACACAATCATGGTTGAGGGTGCTTTCACCACTCGCATCCGCTATGGCAGCCGATCGGTCATGGACCACATTCTGGTCGTCCCACGTCCAACCGCCACCAACATTCTGGGCCTCGATATATTCCATGCATTAGGGATGCAAATCCATGATGCAGAGATGTCGGTACAATCGATACACCACCATGAGCTCGCGGAATATTTCAAAGAGCAATTTCCCACAGTTTTTCAACTGGCCACGGGCGGTGTTAACGACTTCCAAGCCAGCATCGAGTTGGTGCCCCAGGCGGTGCCAAAATTTTACAAAAGCCGAACAGTGCCTTATGCGCTCAGGGACAAGCTACAGGCCGAATTACAGAGGTTACAAGAGGAGGGTGCCATATCTCCCATCACCTGCAGTAAATGGGCTACGCCAATCGTCTTGGTGGAAAAGCCAAATGGAGCACTTCAGATTTGCGGTGACTTTAAACATACAATAAACGCCCAAACAGTCACCGAGACATATCCCATTCCCAAGCTGGAGGAGATCGTCAACCGCCTCACGGGTGGCAAACTGTTTGCAAAAATAGATCTAAAAGACGCATACTTACAGCTGCCCCTGGATGACGCCACGAAGGAAAAGTTGGTTATCAATACACCTTTCGGGTTATTTCGTTACAACCGCCTACCTTTTGGAATATCGAGTGCTCCGGCAATTTTCCAAAGATATTTGGAACAACTGATTCGCCACATACCAGGCACAGCTAATTACCTGGACGACATCATTGTCGCTGGCCGAAACAGGACGGAGCTTGTTCAAACCCTCTCGGAAGTCTTCACTCTCTTCAAGAACGTCAATCTGAAATGCAATATCGAAAAATGTGTGTTTGGGGCGCCACAGGTCGAGTACATAGGCTACACATTCTGTGCCTCTGGAATCAAGCCCATACCAGCATACGTAGAAGGCATCCAAAAGCTGGCCCCACCCACCGACACCACTCAACTAAAATCGGTACTTGGGCAACTAAATTATTACCGTCGCTTCATTCCGCACGCGGCGGCGATAGCCGAACCACTCTACAACCTGCTTCGTAAAGGTGTTCCCTGGCACTGGTCATCAAAATGTGCACAGGCTTTTCAGGCCCTGAAGAATGCACTTCTCAAAAGCACATGCCTATGCGCATATGATGCCTCGAAACCCCTCATACTCGCTGCCGATGCCTCGGACAATGGAGTAGGAGCCGTGCTCTCGCACATCATCGATGGAATAGAACAACCCATTGCATTCGTTTCAAAATCACTTACGGCTGCCCAACGCAACTACAGCCAGATTGAAAAAGAAGCGCTGGCCATAGTCTTCGGGGTTAAGAAGTTCCATGATTACTTGTACGGAAGACACTTCACCCTGCAAACAGACCACAAACCACTGTTACCACTGTTCCGCATGTCGGCAGATATCCCCACCAGGACAGCCCGTCGAATTCAACGTTGGGCCCTTTTTCTGGCTGAATACAATTATAACATGCAATATCGTTCATCAGTGCAACACGCAAATGCTGACTTCATGTCCAGGGTGCCAGCCAACGACGATCCGATATTCGACTCTGACCCAGTCGTCTGTTTCCAACTGGACTCTGAGGACGAAGACGTACTGGAGCACCTCCCACTCGACGCACAGCTTATTGCCAAACTCACCGCAGATGACCCAGTCTTGACAAAGCTCCTCCGGTTCATCAAAGCGGGTTGGCCGGGCAACAAAAAGCAGCTCCAGAATGACGACCTAAAGGCGTACTGGGATAGGCGACATGAGTTGTCCACCTGACAAGGTGTTATCCTATGGCGAGGAGATAATAACGTCACTTGGGTCATTATTCCTGCAGCTTTACGGAAGAAGGCCTTGGACCTCCTGCACAAAGGGCATTGGGGGATAGTCTTAACGAAGCAGCTGGCTCGTAAACACCTCTACTGGCGAGGAATGGACCGTGACACTTCAGAAACTATCTCCAAGTGTCAGACGTGCCAACGACAGCAAGCAGCACCGCCTAAGAAATATTTCTCGTGGCCAACATCTGCCACGCCGTGGACTCGGGTACACATAGACTACGCGGGACCATTTTTGGGACACTCCTGGCTCATTGTGGTCGACTCCACCTCTGGCTTCCCGTATGTATCACAAATGTCCTCCACTACTTCCGCTGCTACGATTCAAGCTTTAGCGCGGATCTTTGCTATTGAGGGACTCCCAAACACCATAGTCTCAGATAACGGACCACAATTCACCTCGGCCGAATTCACCACATTTTGCCAGATGAAAGGCATTGCCCGGATTCACACAGCTCCATTTCATCCTGCTTCTTATGGCCTCGCGGAGCGCTTTGTACGCACATTCAAGGTTCAGATGGCTAAACTCACACAACATTACTCAGTTTCAGCCGCTCTGTCACTATTCCTCTCTTCTTACAGGGCGCAACCACGTGATGGTGGTTCATCGGCAGAAAAACTTCACGGCAGACAACCCCGATCAATGCTCTCATTGCTGCTGCCACAAGAAAAACAGGACATTCCACCATACCGCACTCAGTCCAAGTATCAGAGAGATCAAAAAGTCTGGGTCAACGTGTACACCCGGAGGCGCCATCCATATTCGTCATCAAAACCAAATTCGGCCTCGCAGGGACGACGAATCAATACCTCCATCAGTAACTCCGGATTCTGTTCCAGATGCTGATGCCTGGGACGACATCCCCGACCTCGACACCCAACTGACCTCCAGCTCGTGTCCTGGCCAGCAACAACCCCCACAGGATCCAATGGACGTGGACACACGACCAAATATGCCTCTTCCGGGGACATTGCCAATGGACACGTCCACGGGAGAATGCCTCCACCTCGGAGTCTCCATCCTGGGAGGGGAGGAATGCTGTGGCGCGCCCCGCAGAACCACGATGTGGCGCCGCAGCGCAGCCCTGTGCGCGCCAGCTCAAGAGACGCACACGCCACGCACCGATAAGTCGGCAGCGGCGGACGGTTCGAACCGCATGCCACGACCCAGTCCCGGCTCCTTCCGGCAGGCGGCACTGCACCGCCCCAAGTCTCTAGGTCCGCTCACCGTGCAGACGCGAGGGACCTCTTCGCACCTCGCACGAAGACAGTATGACTGTCTCAGCGGCCAATCAGCGGTCGCGACATGCAAATAGCGGCGCAAGGACACTAGCCGCCACGGCCTTAAGTATCCGCACCACAGCTAAGACCGGCGTCTTCTGTCACCGTGGACCACGAGGGAGCACCGCCGCAGCCGGACCGTCTCCGAAGCCACATCTCCGCTACGCCTGGCCACCGACCGCCGGATCTGCCGCTGCCGCTTCCTGCCGAGGTCCCGAAGCAGAGGACACCGAACTTCGAGGAACCTCTACTTTACACAAGAGTCAGAAATAATTATCAGGAAGACTTGCTTCTAGGGAATTATTTAATCTATCCAAAGAAGTTGTGTTTGTTTTTCTTGGTTATTGGTAATTGGAAATATTAATTTTCATTGTACTGTGCACGTTAAGCAGAGAATATATTCTGAACTATAAAGAGATACAGAGCATCTCGTGTTTCTGTTGTACATAACACCGCCCACCAGAAAAAATTTATTTCTTTGTAATTAACAATTCCAGAAGGTTCTACATCTTTCTTATGTTAACTGTACTTCTAATTTCTGGTAAATTCTGGCTGTGTATAAATAGCAGAGCACTCTGCCTGAGAGGCAATCAGTGCTGCGTGTATGTTGAGCTCATAATAAACATGCTTTGAGTATAAGTGCTGTGTTCAGTTGCCTTTGATGTCAAGCCTGCTTCCATTTCAACCTGACATTGTTCCAAAACCTGTAGTCTTCCAGAATAGCCATAATTAAAAGTAAGAACAGCATCAAAAACACAAATTTCAAATACTAATCTTTCAAGAAACACATTTTTTTGTATCCTTGACAAATACAACATTGTTATAAGATTCATTTGCAGTTTGTGTTTCGCCTTGGAGACATTTCTTCAACAGCTCTAGTTGGGCAAGATCCTGAAACACAGGTTTCATAGCAAGCACAACAGTATTTGGTGTAGTAATTTTTGTGCAAGGAAGTGTCTACTTTACCCTTCTCTTTTGCCTTCAAGTATTTACACCATTCAATGGAACACAAGTTTTGTATTGGTTCAACATCTGTAGACAGCTTATGGAAATAAATTGTCCAAACAGCTCTCTTCATACCATCTAAATTATCTCTGTTACTTCTAATAACCATACCATAATATTGTGTATTAGAAGTAACAGAGATAATTTAGATATTGTGTACCACTACCATGAACCACAGACATTGCCGAGGTGGGGTGGCTTGCGTCCTAAACAATACAGATAGCCGTACCGTAGGTGCAACCTCAGCGGAGGGGTATCTGTGGAGAGTCCAGATAAACGTGTGATTCCTGAAGAGGTTTCAGTAGTTACAGGGGCAACAGTCTGGATGATTGACTGAGCTGGCCTTGTAACATCAGCTAATGTGGCTTTGCCACACAGCTACACTGCAAGAGGAAACTACAGCCGTTACCTTTCCCGAGGACATGTAGCTCTACTGTATGAACATATGATGATGGCATCCTCTTGGGTAAAATATTCCGGAGGTAAAACAATCCCCCATTCGGATCTCCGGGCGGGGACTACTCAGGAGGATGTTGTCATCAGGAAAGACAATACTGGCATTCTACGGATCGGAGCGTGGAATGTTAGATCCCTTAATTGGGTAGGAAAATTAGAAAATTTAAAATGGGAAATGCATAGGTTGAAGTTAGATATAGTGGGGATTAGTGAGGTTCAGTGGAAAGAGGAACAGGATTTCTGGTCAGGTGAGTACAGGATTATAAATACAAAATCAGTTGGGAGTATTACAGTAGTAGGTCTGTTAATGAATAAGAAAATAGGAATGCGGGTAAACTACTATGATAAACACAGTGATCGCATTACTGTAGACAAGGTTGATACGAAGCCAACACCGACCACAGTAGTACAGGTTTATATGCCAACTAGCTCTGCCGATGATGAGGAGATCGAACAAATATATGAGGAGCTAAAGGAAATTATTCAGACAATTAAGGGAGTGGAAAACTTAATTGGTATGGGAGACTGGAATTAAGTAGTAGGACAAGGAAGAGAAGGAAAGATAATAGGTGAATATGGTCTGGGCAAAAGGAATGAAAGAGGAAACCACCTGGTAGAATTTTGCACGGAACATAATTTAGTTATAACAAACACCTGGTTTAAGAATCACAAAAGAAGGTTGTATATGTGGAAGAGACCAGGAGACACCGGGAGATACCAGATAGATTTTATAATGGTAAGTAGTGATGGGACAACCGACTGTTTTTAACAACCGATTGGTCAATCGGTTGTTTTCAGTCGGTTTTTTCAGTCGAATGAAACAACCGAATGAAAATAGTCTCTGTGGGCGTATGAATGTTTTCAGTCACTGGTGAGGTTTGAGTGGTTTCAGTCAATGTGAAACAATTGAATGAAACCAGTCTCTGTCGGTTGCAGACACTCATTCAGTGGGTTTGAGCGGTTTCAGTCGATGCGCGACCACCGAATGAAACAAGTCTCTGTCCTTTATATGAATGTTCTCAGCATTGAGTGGTTTCACTTGATGCAATACAACCGACTGGAAAAAGTCTTTGTCGGTTTCTGCAGTTATATGGATGTTCTTATTAATTCATTGACTTGGTGTGACTTTATTTACATACTCCTTCAGCCTTTTCAGGTATAAATGAACCGTGATTCAGCATGAAACATTCTTAGAGACAAATCTTTAAAATATAGCAGTGTGTCCGTGTGTGTGTTTCTATTGCATGCAAATCTACAGTTTTGTTCCAATCTTGATGAAATTTTGCACACTTGATCTTCAAAGCAAGAGGAAAGTAACGGTCTACATCTAATTTCATTCGGTGCATGGCGGAGGGTACTTTACCTACTAACTTCGACAAATTCCGTTTATATTCGAATTTTAATGATATAGTTCACTCTTCACCTTCAAAGAAATAGAATGGTCACCGTCTACATCTACTTTAGTTTGATGCATGAGAGAAGGTATTCCAGACTTCGATGCCAATATAGAGTTTCATTCTGATCTTCAGGAAATTTTGCACACTTGACTTTCAAAACAAGTGGCAGTTCACTGTTCATCTAAGATTTTGTATGGTATATGGCGGAGGGATGGAATAAACCTCCACACCGTTTCACCAATAACCACAGAAATATCTGTGACAAGAGTGAATAATTATGAAACTTGAGATGAAAGTTTTCATACACTGTTGACAATTACTGACGCACTGAAGAAAATTTACAGCACTGATAAATGTTGTATGTCTTCTCATACTCCTTTAAATTAGATGGAATTAACAAAAATATTTTTCTATGAAATATTTTTATACAAAATACTTTAATGAAGGCCATTTATTTTATTTTATTTTTATTTTTATTTTATTTTTTTACAATATGTAATGTTTTAGTGATCTTCGAATTTGGATCTAGCAAATATGCTCAAAGTTAACATATGGCAAGCAGCGCCCGATGCAAGCGAGGCAGCACCCCTCTTGTGTCCCTGCTTCCTGCGGTACTTCGTGGTCATTTGCCACTTATCTTCTACAGATTGGGTTGTCTGTGAAAGTAATCTGATCGGGCCCAGATAATCGGCGTTTTTGAGGTCTGGGGTGGGCAATGAAAGTGATCGCAGGCCTGCTGCAGCGATATGACATCTAATTAGTTACTCGTTGATGGCACCTTGAACAATTTAATCTAAAAGAAAATATGAATCACTGTTACTGTGTATTATAAAACTAAAAGTTACTTCATTCAGTACATAATTAAATGAACATTGTAATACACATTTTAAATTTGGCATACCTATTACATGGCGGTATAATGTAGCACTGCTGTAGTTATCTGATGTGCATGCCAGTTTCATTCATACAAATAAATGGATAGCTCTGTAAGCTAAAACACTAATGAGTCATTTCAGTTGGGATAATGATTGCATGGTTCAACCAACATAAAAACTTACTGCCTGTTTTCACTTGAAAAGAAAGAATAAGTAATTCAGTCAATGTACAAAATTGTAAGAGTGTCGCATGTTTTCATTCGGTTGTTCCACAGACTACTTTCATTCGAAAATAATAAACGAATATTAATCAAACATAGTAAAACTATGACCAACTGACTGTTTCATTCAGTTGCTCCTACTGACTGGTTTCACTCAAAAGAACTAATGAGTAGTCCAACAGACTGCGTTGATTTTTTCATTCGGTTGATCCCACCGACTGGTTTCACTCAAAAGAACGAATGAATAGTCCAACCGACTGAATCGGTTGTTTCATTCAGTTGGTACCACCGACTGGTTTCACTCAGAAGAATGAATGAATAATTCAACTTATACGAGAAACTACAACCAAATGATCAATTTTTTTTCCAACAACCAAATGAATCGATTAGTGTTCCCATCACTAATGATAAGACATAGATTTCGGAACCAGGTTTTAAACTGTAAGACATACCCAGGAACAGATATAAACTCTGATCATAACTTATTGGTCATGAATTGTAGGCTGAAACTGAAAAAACTGCAGAGAGGTAGGAAAATAAGGCGATGGGACCTGGATAAACTGAAGGAACCTGAAGTTATGGAGAATTTCCGAGGGAGCTTCAGGCAACAATTGACAGAAAAGGGGAAAATAAAACAGTAGAGGAGGAATGGGTAGCATTGAGAGATGAAATAGTGAAGGCAGCAGAGGACAAAATAGGTAGGAAAGCAAGGCCTACAAAAAATTCTTGGATATCACAGGACATACTAAATTTAATCGATGAAAGGAGAAAATATAAAAATGCAGTAAATGAAACAGGCAAAATGGAGTACAGACAACTAAGAAATGAGATTGTCAGGAAGTGAAAAATGGCTAAGTAGGAGTGGCTAGAAGGCAAATGCAAGGATGTAGAAGAATGTATAAATAGGGGAAAAATACATATAGCCTACAGGAAAATAAAAGAGATATTTGGAGATAAGAAAAACTGATATATGAATATTAAGAACGCAGATGGAAAGTCAGTTCTCAGCAAAGAAGGGAAAGCTGAAAGGTGGAGAGAGTATATAGAGAGGCTCTATGAAGGAAATGAACTTAGAGGCAATATTGTAGGAAGGAGTAAAGAAGTAGATGAGGATGAAATAGGAGATACTATACTGAGATGTGAATTTGACAGAGCACTGAAGGACCTAAGTCGAAACAAGGCCCCTGGAGAAGATGACATTCCCTCAGAGCTACTGAAGTCTCTGGGAGAACCAGCAATGACAAAACGGTTTCACCTGATGTGTAAGATGTAGGAGAGAGGCGAAGTACCCTCAGATAATCCCCATTCCAAAGAAAGCAGGTGCAGACAGGTGTGAAAACTACAGAACCATCAGTTTAATAAGTCATGGTTGAAAAATATTAACACAGATTATTTACAGAAGGATGGAAAAGCTGGTAGAAGCCAACATCGGGGACGATCAGTTTGGGTTCAGGCGAAATGTAGGAACATGGGAGGCAATACTCACTTTACGGCTTATCCTAGAAGATAGATTAAGAAAAGGCAAACTTACGTATCTAGCTTTTGTAGATTTGTAGAAAGCTTTTGACAATGTTGATTGGAATAAACTCTTTCAAGTTCTGAGACAAGCAGAAGTAAAATATAGGGAGCGTAGGTTATTTACAACTTGTACAAAAACCAGACAGCGGTTGTCAAGAGTTGAAGGGCATGAAAGGGATGCAGTGGTTGGAAAGGGAGTAAGACAGGGTTGTAGCCTTTCTCCAATGTTATTCAGTTTGTACAATGAGCAAGCTATAAAGGAAAGCAAGGAGAAATTTGGAGAAGGAATTAAAGTTCAGGGGGAAGAATTAAAAACATAGTGTTTTGCCGATGACATAGTAATTATGTCAAGACAGCAAAGGATCTGGAATAGCAGTTGAACAGAATGGACAGTGTGCTGAAAAGTGCATATAAGTTGAACATTAACAAGAGCAAAACTAGGGTAATGGAGTGCAGTCTAAGAAAATCAGATGATGCTGAAGGAATTAGATTAGGTAACGAAACAAAGGACGTAGATGAGTTTTGTTACTTGGGCAGTAAAATAACAAACGATGGTCGCAGTACAGAGGATATAAAATGCAGAATGTCAATGGGTAGAAAAGCATTCTTGAAAAAGAGATATTTGTTAACATCAAATATTTATTTAAGCCTAAGGAAGTCCTTTCTGAAGGCATTTGTGTGGAGTGTTGCCTTGTATGGGAGTGAAACATGGACGATAAAATAGTGCGCGTAGGAAGAGGATAGAGGCTCTTGAAATGTGGTGCTACAGAAGAATGCTGAAGATTAGGTGGGTGAATCGCATAACTAATGAGGAGGTACTGAACAGAATTGGGGAGAAAAGGAATTTCTGGCATACCTTGACTAAAAGAAGGGATCGATTGGTAGGACACATTCTTAGACATCAAGGAATTGTGAATTTAGCATTGGAGGGAAGTGTATGGGGTAAAAACTGCAGAGGAAGACCAAGAGATTGATACAGTAAGCAGATTCAAACAGATGTAGGTTGCCGTTCTTATGTGGAGTTGAAGAGGCTTGCTCGGGATAGGGTATTGTGGAGAGCTGCATCAAACCAGTCTCCGGGCTGAAGACCACAACAACAACAACAATATTGTGTAATCTGACCAATTTATTTAGCAGTCAGTCAACGTCTTAAACATAGACCATCAGATAACTTCGTACTTCACAATTGCTGTTTCAATCTATGTAGTCTTGTGCCCCTTCTCTTTTCCACTTGATTAATGCACTCTAGTTTTTGTAACTGTCAATCCACGATAGGGTTTACTCTCTGTCACTGCCTGATACGATTGGTTATGCCGGGAATGTTGGAACATTTTCACTGCAGAAGCAACCTCCATCCCTCCACTAGTTCCATCATTCCATCTGACAATTCATTTCATGCTTAGTTTGGTTTTCAACTCACCTCAAAGACGTGGCGAAGAGCTGCGACAGGCACATACAAAAGACACACACATACAACACATTCAGCTATCGGCCATGGCCTTCTTCAGAAAATAGAACACTCACGCAATCACACAGGCACACAACACAGTCATACAACCATCACCTCCGACTGCCGCACTTCGAATCACGCTCTGCAGCAAATCGGGGGGGGGGGGGGGGGGGGGTGAGGTGAGGGGAGAGGGCATAGGAAGGTTACGTCACGGTTGTGGGGATAGGTTAGATGGGAATAACGAGATGCAGCTTAGGAATGGAGTGGGGAGGCGGGCGAGGGGAGAAAATAAAATAAAGTAAAATAAAATAAAATAAATATATATAGAATGCATGCACACTGCAAGTACACAAGACCGCATACACACACACACAAACACACACACACACACACACACCACTCAAAATGCCGAAATTTGGGATAGAGAGGTAGGAAATGTAAGGTATGGAGGGAAAAAAAAAAAAAGGGAAGTTATCGTAGGTTGAGGCCTAGTTGATTTCGGGATCGGAGTATGTATTGTAGGGATAACTCCCATCTGTGCAGTTCAGAAAAGCTGGTGGTGGATGGGAGGATCCAGATGGCCTGGGCTGTGAAGTAGCCATTGAAATCAAGCATGTGCTCTGCTGCATGCTGTGCAACAGGGTGGTCCACCTTGTTTTTGGCCACAGTTTGGCGGTGGCCATTCATCCTAATGGACAGCTGGTTGGTGGTCATGCCAATATAGAAAGCTGTACAGTGTTTGCAGCACAGTTGGTAAATTACGTGGCTGCTTTCACAAGTGGCCCGGCCTCTGATAGGGTAGGATAAGCCTGTGACAGGACTGGAATAGGAAGTGCTGGGTGGGTGGTCTTGCAGCAGGGTCTTCCACAAGGATATGATCCCTGTGGCAGTGAGCTGGGTTTCGGGGTGGCATAAGGATGAACTAGGATGTTGTGAAGGTTGGGAGGGCGACGGAACACCACTTTAGGAGGGGTGGGAAGGATCTTGGGCAGGATGTCTCTCATTTCTGGGCACGAGGATAGAAAATCAAAACCTTGGTGAAGGATGGAATTTAGTTGTTCGATACCAGGGGAGCGCTCTTTTGTGGATGGTTACTAGTGTTAGGAAGAGGATTTGGGGTGTGTGAGGATATGGCACGGGAGATTTGTTTGCGGACTAGGTCTGTGGGGTAGTTTCTGTTTGTGAAGGCCTTTGTGAGACCTTCAGCATATTCAGAAAGGGAATTCTTGTTACTGCAGATATGCCGTCCACGGGTGGCCAGGCTGTAAGGGAGGGATTTTTTGACGTGGAAGGTATGGCAACTGTCAAAATGTAGGTACTGTTGGTGATTGGTAGGTTTAATATGGACGGAAGTGTGGATGGAGCCATCAGTGAGGTGGAGGTTGACATCCAGGAATGTGGCATGGTAGGTTGAGGAAGACCAGGTGAAGTGGATGGGAGAGAAGGAATTGAGGTTCTGAAGAAAAGAGGATAGGGTGTCCTGGCCCTCAGTCCAGATCATGAAAATATCATCAATGAACCTGAACCAGGCCAGAGGTTTGAGGTTTTGGGATGCTAGGAAGGATTCCTCCAGACGTCCCATGAACAGGTTGGCATAGGAGGGTGCCATGCGGGTGCCCATGGCTGTGCCTTGGATTTGATGGTAAACTTTCCCCTCAAAGGAAAAGTAGTTGTTAAGAAGGATGAAATTGGTAAGGGTTATGAGGAATGAGGTATCAGGCTTGCATTCAGAGGGACGTTGGGAGAGGTAGTATTCCAGAGCGGCAAGGCCATGGGCATGTGGGATGTTGGTGTATAGGGAGGTGGCATCCACTGTGACAAGTAAGGATCCAGGAGGCAAAGGGGTGGGAATGTTGGAGAGTCCGTGAAGGAAGTGGTTGGTATCCTTGATGTGGGAAGATAGATTTTGGACAATAGGTTGGAGGTGTTGGTCAACTAGGGCTGAAATTCGTTTGGTAGGAGCACAGTAACCAGCCACAATAGGGCGTCCAGGATTATTAGGTTTGTGGATTTTGGGGAGCATGTAAAAGGTGGGTGTGCAGGGTGCTGCTGGGGTGAGGAGGGAGATGGATTCAGGGGAGAGTTTCTGGGAGGGGCCATAGGATTTTAATAGGGATTGGAGATCTTGTTGGACTTTGGGGATGGGGTCAATCTGGACTTTCCATTATTATATTTAGTTTGGTTTTCAGTACTCTTGCTTGTTTGCCTACAACCTTGACAATACTTGGTTAACACATCTACATCTAACACTTTTCCATTGTTGACACTGATAATAGATAGCTGCACACGAATTCTTTGGCTGGAAACCTCCTTTTTGCTAGGATCCGTGAAATGATATTGCTATACCAGAACTACCATTTTCTGCTGTAGTCTGTTCTGCAGCTGTAGACATTGACTCCATGGCATATGTTTTGACACTACTTCTTACTATGGAGTTGTATTTGATAGATTTTGTAGAGGGACTAGGGAGGTTGAGCAAGCCACAAAGAACCTTTTCTTATGCAACTAAGTCCATAGAAGTATTTTAGATTATTGTCAAAAAGTCCATTCTTTACACTTACTTCTGAAGTCTTTTTGCCTTTACAGTTCAAACACATTATTTACAAAGTGCATACCAGACCACCGTGTTGAGATAACTTTCAGAAATTTTAATTTCCCCTCCACATGTACTATAAAACACTTTTTCGCACAAATGTGAAATAATTATACAAAGATTAACAATGATATTGTAATTTGTTCCACTGTCTGAAGCTGTGTTGTATTTTACATCATTTCCTAGCAGTTTTTTTCTTGGAAGCACCTAGAGAAATAACCAAATTATCATGTCCTTCAGTGCTAATCATACTTTTTATTGCTGCTATATTTGTTCTGCAGTATCTGTTTGCTTTGTTTAGTATTTTTGTAAATACTCATTTTGGTTTAGTCATGATGAAAACTTAATCACAGGAAACACAGAAACTAAAACATATCTATTGGATTACTCTTGTTGTCAAACACAAACAAATGTACATTTGAGGTTATTGTAAATTACTGCTAGTATAGACAACTTATGAAATGGACAGTTATCTACAAAACAAAAGAAACCACAGCCTTCTAGACTATATAGATCCAATATGTGAAATGATGGAAAACAAAATTCTCAGAAGTGTCAGTGCATGATTATTTCCAAACATTTATTTAAACAGTAAATAATCGAATATTTAAATAAAATAAACACCAAATTAAGCATAAACATCCATATTTTTATAATTTGCATAAAAGTAAAAAATGTGGAAAGTTGTCATTTTGGGTGGTACGACTCCCCTTACCAATAAGGCAGTATTTTCACATTGTAACAGTTGAATGATACAGTAAATGTATTATCTACCAATTCCTTTTGTAGATGTCGCTTTCTCATGCAATGAATTAAATTACTATATTTTTTGTACCTGGATCCATATCTGACTTGAAACATTGAGATCACAGGGTATTACTACATGTGCAGGATTTCTCAAGGATGTTTTCAGAAAGGGAACTTCCTAATTTTTATTTCATCTCTAGGTGGATTCATGTCCAAACAGTGTCTACTAGTGCCTTATGTGTACTTCATGCTGTTGTAATGGAAATATGGCCTGATCAACACATTACTTATGGAGCCACAGATGAAAAAATGGACACAGACAACAGTGCCGAAAAAGATGAAAGGGATTCAGAGGAGATCACTTCATTCAATGTTCTGAAGGAAACAGTACTTGAACAGCTAGAAACAGGATTACTGGTAAGATTTTTTAACTGAACAAAGTTCAAATTACAATACACCAGCTAACCCATAAATGCCTTGCGATTGATAAATGTGTATAGGCATTGGATATACATCCTAAACTCCTAATCCACTTTCTTTCTGCCCATCTCTTCCCCCTCCCCCTCTCTTTGCCCATATCTTGCTGTGACGCTTTTTCTGAACATAACTCCTTCCTTCTCATGTCACTTACTCCTTTCCCTCTCTATGTTCATCTCCTCCCCCTACTTCCTATTCTTTTATTCCTGTTTCTGATATTGAGTGTTATTAACCGTTATTGTAACCAACTGAAGACACTAAACGAAATGGGAAAATTGATTTCACTCATTTGCATATAGTTATGAGAGTATTTCACACAGTTTTAATCTCCAAATGGGTATGATTACAAAGGATAAAAGTATGTAACTCCCTTGTTCAAACTGTGAAATTGTCTCCAAAGAATTCATCAACAGTGTAGTAGCATCGTTCCACCAGAATTGTGAACAGCAATAGTTACAGTTGACCAATCTCCATGTTAAAAATATTACTGCTCTGTTTTACTGTAAATTTCCAATCCCATATAATCAGGTGTTTGCACATAGAGCTTCTTTTGCAGTACTAGGAGTCTTTGAGACATTTGCTGAATTTCTGCAAAATATAAGTCGTAATGAATAACTAACTCAAAATAGCAGTGGTATCTCTTTGTGGCAGCTAACAAACTACGCATCAATGTGTAGCTTCTAATCAAATTTTTTATCAACATTTCGGCTTAAGAACTTTACATGATTTGCTTCTGTTAATTAAAACTTGTTTTTACTGCAAGATGTAGTGATAAATTTCCAGTGAGCTGTAATATATTCCAGTTTCTGTAAAACAAATCAACTTACAAGATAACTGACAGTGGAAGTAGAGATCATCACAATTTCCAAATGCTGACTCAGCTTTTGTGTTTGTTAATTTCTACAGTTTGACATCACACATCTGATGATATAATTTTTAAGCACAAGGTGATGGACTTCATGAATTGTTTAAGCCACTAATTAAGATTCTGCATAATGTACCATAAACTAAAAATTTTCTGATTTGGCCACCACACTCTGAATTAGGGTATTTCGTAAGTGGATACATAAGGTGATTTTATAAATTTTTCTAATGTTTTTACCTGGAAAATATTTTATAGATACCAACAAAATTTAACATAAGTAATATAATTTCTAAGTTCAATACTTATAATCAGTTACACAACAGCTATGTATGGGGCTCCTGAAAGTAAAAGTTTCTTCAGAACTTATGATTCATACAGCATCATGTACTTATATATAATATAGAAATGGGTGTATGTATGCATATGTGTGTCTTTTTATTTTCAATATCTCCTCCTAAACTAGACCTATTTAAACAAAATATGATACGCATTTTCCTTACCAGCAAGCAACAGTTTCTTAGGGGTGCAACAGCCACTTGTGATGAATAGTTGAATCATGTATTGCAGAAACAGCACTTCATAAAGAGGCTCCCTGAGCTGCTAACAAGCACGAAAAATAGACCACATCCATGCAACTTAAATTTTCGGCCATGGCCTTGATCATCAGAAAAATAAACACATACATTCACACAATCACTCAGACAACTATACTAGGGTGTCCAGCAAACTTTGAAATCTTGAAAACCGGGAGAAACCTGGTATTTTCAAAATCGGAAAAAAACTGAGAAAAAATCGTGAATTTTACTCAAAAACCTTGATTTTTTTATATTTTCTTCAATTTCACGTACAGTGAAACCCCGCTTTTTATGTTCCCAGATTTACACAATTTTTTTGTCGGTTCACAATTTTAATTTGCTCTGGTTTTTGGGTTAAGATATTTAAATTTTTCCTGCGATTTATGTTTTATGAAACCATGTTTGAGGAGTTGAAAACTTATGTAATGTAGTGTATCAAGAACTGCATGCTCATCCTGGCTAGACAAGATGGCCAAATCAATTAGTTTTGGATATTTATGATCTTTTTGGACTATTACTGTCTTGGGATATTTCTTCCACAGGTAAATGCCCAGACAGAGACCTCCTACCTGTCATGTAAGATATAGAAAAGTGTTCTCTGATATGGAATAGACTCTGAGAATGCTCAGAGAGAAGTTGGCAAAGTTCAGGTTTTTTTTTTTTTTTTTTTTTTTTTTTTTTTTTTTTTTTTTTTTTTTTTTTTTTTTTTGTAATCAGTTACAAGTGTGGACTGCTAGAGTTAACATTATTTTGAATCCAGTTATGAAGTGTGACTATATCTGGTTGTAAAAAATGTATACCAGATCATTGAATTTGAAGAAAATGTATCAAGGGTTTAGTAAACCCCTTTTGATATTGAAATTTCATATGAACTGTTTTCTCATTTAATTAATGAGATTGAGTTGGTTGAAACTCTTCTTCTCCTCCAACCTTCATTTTCAAAGAGGAGAATTACGATTGCCTTTTTAAACTTGAGAAGATCTACAATAGAGGCACTGGTTTCCAGGACCTCTACTAAAATATACCAAAGGTACACAAAGAATTTTAATAATTATGTGATGTTATTCTTATTATGAAGACTTACATGGTCACATCACATAATATGGCGACTGTTACACCGAACCTGTGTGTGTGTGTGTGTGTGTGTGTGAAAGAGAGAGAGAAGAGGTAAAATTTTGAACCTAAAAACCAGAAGAAAAATTACGATATTTTTTTTTTACGAAAATTTTATATTTCTTCTGTGGAAGTATAAGGTTGCCTTGGCAACAGGAGGAAATCCTATCAACAGAAAGTAACATCTGTCAAATGAAGAAACTGATAAAAGACAAAGAATTATAAATCGTTAATGGAAATTTCATCAAAAATGCCATATAATATATTTGAACTCTTTGTTGAGTTCCATCACTTCAACTATTAAATGTATGGCTGCTCAAGAGATTTTCTGCCTGTAAAAGATCAAGATAAACTGACACTTGCTCCATGGGTTTGAGGCCGCGACTTCAACACAGACCTGACAGCCAGCCTGTGACGTCACGTGGCAACGATGAGCAACTGCAGAGACGCGGACGCTGCAATTCTATCTTGTCACTACTTCGGGGCATTGTCACTTGTTGGTGAGTGTAAAAGTTTCAATTTACTTTATTAGTGTGAACTAGTGATTTCACGTATTGAGGAAGAAAGTGAGTTGTTTATGAATGCCTATCACTCATAAAATAACACAAGACATGGAACAACCACCGGTCTGGTTCCTCAAATTTAGTGATTAACTCAGTGACGATATGAACTCTTTAAGTAAATCATTTAAATGATTTAAAATCTTTAACTGAAAAAATAGATTCCCAGTCTGAAAAGTTAGAATCCAATTCTAACAACATAAATCTTTAAACAAAAAGTTAGAATCTAGCTCCGATGATATTAGAACTTTACAGAAAAATTTAGAGACTAATGTGAAAAATGTAAAGTCCTTAGCTTCAAACATTGACGGTAAATTAAAATTAGTGTCTGACCAATTAAATGATCAGTTTCAATCACAAAATGAAAGATTATATACTATAAATAATCAACTGGTTACCCATGTTCAGGAGTGTAAGGAGAGGTATGATATTCTAGAAGGGGAATTTAATAACTTGAAACCGTTACTAACTACTAAAGAGGAGGTAGAAGCAGTTTTCAAAAGAATAGTAAATGAACAGTTAGATTTGGTTAAAGATTCTATAGTTGATGATGTCAAACATAGGGTATTTCAGAATGAAGAACACTATTCTTGGTAATCTGTGTGGTTTGATGTGATAGACAAGAAGTTGTTTGAGCCCCTTGTGTTACCTTATTGTCTTATAGGTCCCCATCATCTACACTTTATTGAGAATAAGTTTCCAGCATTATTGGAAAAGCTTCCTTTTGTTTCAAGAATGCAACTGTTCTTCCATCACATTCTAATCATCAGGTGGTGCATATCTAAACGTAATATTCACTGGAAGATGGAGTGGTAGATATGGGCACATTTCTGGCCACCTTAACCTCTTGGATTTTTCTCCTATGCGGATGATTGAAAGACAAAATCTACAAAGAAGAAGTAAACACAAGCTAATTGGATTGTTCAGATTATGAATAATGCAGCCCTCATGAAAGAAAGCATTGATAACCTCAGAAGAACTACACATGGTGTTGTCAAGAAAAGTCAAAAGTTAATTCAAGTTGGTGGTGGAATTTTTGAAATAAATTTTGAGTGTTCTCATTTGCCTTTGCTTTAAATTTGTACCTTTGGAAGCAATAAATATTGGACACATGTTAAATAGTATTTTATTGCAATTTGCATACACTAGCACACCCTAAAATAATTACTATTTTTTCTGAAACACCCACATATTTAAACACTGAGTCCAGTCAATAAATGCTTTCTAGAGTGCATGGAATATGCGCGAATTTTTGACTTCAGGACTTTGTTAGGGATAGTTAGGAGGTGAACACACTGAAACTCCCTGCCCCTGAGGGGTGAGCTAAAGTGTGGAGGGAGGGTGGAAAGATACCATTTCTTGGTTTTTCGATTATATCTCGAAAATTGTCCGCCTTAGGAAGAATTCAAAATAAAAATGGAAGATAATTCAACTTTCTATAAAATTATTTCTATACATAAATGTTAAATTCCTAATGGTTTCGACATATACGTTATTGAAAATAGACAATTTTGAAGAAAAAAAATATCATTTTTCCCTCAATAGTTGTGTCAAACATTTACTTCTAGTGACTCACTCAGTCATGTATCATAAAATTTATCAGAAGGAAAGTTGTAGAGCATTAAATTTCCTTTAATTTGATTTGCACATTTGCTACATTATCTTCAGCCATCAGAAGTTACATCATTTATAAGATGTGCGCTCAGTTCTGATGTCCTTCAGCAAATGAGTGTTTTGAGGGGCTCTGACTTTTTATCGTATAAAATGTGCTAGCATGGTAAATAACAACACTTTAACTATGACAAGAAGGTAATTTCAATTGAAACAGAACACCTTTTTATACTTGTAGCTTTTATTATAATATTATGAATCATACCTTTCACTATTGGTGATATGAAGGTTCCTGGCCTGACAACTGATGTGATGACATGTCCCACAGCAACACACATCCTCCTTGATTACTCACTTTTCTTACTTTTTTTTTTAACATAACCTCCTCAAGAAAGGTTTGGAGGGATTGTGAGAAGGAATCTGCATCCTTCAAGAAGGTATCTCTTGGCGGGTATGTATTATAGTTGTACACTTCACTTTGAATATTTCAGCAGTTTTCTTGACAATTCTGATTTGCTGTTCTTTCTCATACTCTCCCTTATTATACCAGGCGTTGGTTAGCAATTTGTAGCCAGTGTGCCTAAAACAAGTTATTAGAACCTCAAATCTGTTGGAGCCTGTGATCACGATTATCTGATCCCGATACCTCTTCACAGTTCTGTTCTGATAGTTCTCCACTCAGGTTTCCTCCCAGTAATAACACCCATAATACAGTGAACTGACATTCACTATTCCCATCCAGTAAGGAACTAACTTCTTCCACTGTCTTTGAGACGGAGTCTTCAGGCGTGGATGTTGAGAGTTTCTGGTAAAACAGCCTTACAAAGTTCAATTGACATTTATCATGATACTCAGCCTAAATCATTTGATGTGAAAAGATGCATCATCACTCCCTCTCCCGACTGATCATGCCTAGCTTGAGGAGCATCCATACTTGTCACTTGTATGTCCGTTCTGTTGCGTCTTTTGGTGATATTAGTAACTGAAAATATCTTCCTGTGTCTCTTCTTGAGCTTCTTTCGCTCGCCGTTAACCCTTTCGGCTTAAAAGAAACATTTTGTTTTGAATCAAATTTCGGTTTTTTGGATCTCAGAGTTGCAGGCTGAGGTGCTTCAGAGGACGATGAGAGTGCCTGTCTCTTTAAATGAGTCTTGATGGATTGTGGCCTGATGCAATTCTTTTGATATTCAGTATGAATGAGAAGGATGTCCAAACCTTCTAAAGATGAGATCTTGATATCTTCCCTTTCTCTACTTGCATTGATGAGTGATAGTATTCCTTTTTTTATCACTGTGGAAACACCAACATCTGGTCCAGCTATTGTTTCATCACATACAAATCACCGAGTAGCCATTGTGCACAGTACACAGTCAACTTTTTCATAAATAATTAAAAATATCACAAAAAGCTGACATACAACTTTCTCTACACTTGGTGAACATTTGAAGTGCACTGAAGTAATAAATGAGTGAGAACACTCCATTCTACACCACAGTCTGGTGTCTTGCAACAGGCCTTCCATGGTTGTCGTGGGGCGTTAGGTACCGGTGACCTGGATGGCATGTTCACTGTATGTGACAATAAATTAGCTTCAACTTCTCTGCCTCAGAAAAACGAAGAAATGCATTGAATGTACATTTTTCATTTTGAATCACCATCAGCGCTTGTTAATACTTTCATTGTATGATTCATAATATCATAAAAGGTACAAGTATAAAAAGGTGTTCTGTTTCAATTGCAATTACCTTATTAACAGTGTTAAAGTATTGTTATTTACCATGCTAACATGTTTCATAAGATAAAAATGTCACAGCCCCTCAAAACACTCATTTCTTGGAGGACGTCGAAACTGAGCACACATCTTATAAATGATGTAACTTTGGATTGGCTGAAGATAAGGTAGCAAATGTGGATATCAAATTGAAAGAAATTTAATGCTCTACAAGTTTCTTTCCAACAAATTCCCTGAGAAACAATAGAGTGAGACACTAGAAGTAAGTGTTTGACAAAATTAGTAAGGTAAAAATGATTTTCAATAATGTATATCTTGAAAACTGTTGGGAATTCGATGTTTATGTATCGAAACAATTTTATAGCAAATTCAGTTATCTTTCATTTTTATTTGGAACGTTTTCTTCCTAAAGTGAACCATTTTTGAGATATAAGCGAAAAACCAAAAAATGTTACCTTTTCCACCCCCCTTCCTGCTTTAGCTAACCCCCCAGGAGTGGGGACTTTTAGTATGTTCAACTCCTAACTATCCATAACAAAGTCATGAAGTCCAAAATTCTCGCATATTCCATGCACTTTACACCCCTCTTTTGAGCACGCATTGACTGGACTAATTGCAACATCTCATTTTCGTGGATGAATAAGACATTTACAAGAACTATATAAATCATGACTAGGCAGTTTTAATGTTACAGGTTTTAGTAACTATGCTGGAAGAGATCAATTTCTTAAAGATGATGCAGACAGCAGATATCCAGAAATGTTGCACAAACCTTCTCCAAATATTTCAAAGATTAATTAATGTCTCAAGGAAACTGCGAGAACAGGTAATATAAATGTATACAATTACAATATTTTTGCTAGAATGTTTCACTATTTCTGCCTTACAGGTTTATTCTTATTCAATTGACATGACAGAAATTCTCTGATGAGATGTGGAAATATTATTCAAAAGAGGTTGTGTGGCTGACAATAGTCACACAAAAAGGATTAAAATAAATGTATACACAAGCTTTTTGGAAATCTTTTCCTTCATTAGCTAGGAGGGAGGAAAAAGAGACAGAAGGGAAAAGTTACTCACATTCTTGGCTGTGAGTAACCTTTCCCTTCTGTTTGCTTTCTCATCCATCATACCTGATCAAGGAAATGATTTCCAAAATCTTGTGTATACTTTTATTTTTATCTGGCAGAAGTAATGTTGTGAGGTGGGATCGTGAGTTGTGTTGGGATTTCCATCAGATTAATCAATTATAATGTTCATGGCCCATATTCTTATTGTTTCAACCATTTTTATCTGTTTGCTACCATTTACATTTGTCATCTGAACTCCTTATTTACTCTTCATTTTTACTCACATCCCTTCTCCTAATGTGTTTAAAATTAATTAGACTCCCCTATATTTAACTTCCTGGGAGATTAAAATTGTGTGCCGGAACTGGCACTTGAGCCTGGGACCTTTGCCTTACATGGGCAAGCGCTCTACCGACTGAGCTATCCCGACACGACTCATGATCCTGCCTAACAACCTTACTTCTGACAGTACCTTGCCTCCTACTTTCCAAACTTCACAGAAGTTCTCCTGTGAAACTTTGCAGGCCTAGCACTTCTGGAAGAAAGAATATGGTGGAGACATGGCTTAGCCGCAGCCTAACGGATGTTCCCAGAATGAAACTTTCACTCTGTAGTGGAGTGTGTGCTGATAGGAAACTCCCTGGCAGATTAATTTTGACATCCCTTAGGCTGTGGATAAGCCATGTTTCCACCATATCTTTTCTTCCAGGAGTGCTAGTCCTAGAAGGTTTTGCAGGAGAACTTCTGTGAAGTTTGGAAAGTAGGAGGCAAGGTACTGGCGGAAGTAAGGTTGTGAGGTGCGATCGTGAATCATGTTGGGATAGCTCAGTCGGTATTGTCCACATAAGGCAAAGTTCCCAGGTTTCAGCCCTGGTTCCGGCACACAATTTAAATCTGCCATGAAGTTTTCATATTAGCCCACACTCCGCTGCAGAGTGAAAGTTTCATTTTCCCCTATATTGCTTACTCTTCTGCCATTTAAAATCCATCTTCGTTTGTTTATTTTCAAGACCACTTCCTCACTGATTTATGGTTGTTAATCACCCATAAAATATTGTTGTTTACAAATGTTTGATATAATTTTGACTACATTGCTAGCTGTGTTTTCCTTTAACCTAAGTCTATAATGACATTATGTTTATTTATCAACCCTTTTGCAATATATTTTGTGCCATTAGCAATATTTTATGTACCACTGGCATTCTTTTATGTGCCACTGAAAAAGCTTTTAGGACCCTGGGCTATCTTTATTTTTATGATACATTCCTTGTATCTACCCTCTTCTCATCGACACTCAGTAATAAAATTTGTGTACAAATTTTTGCCTAAATTTTTCCTCCTTCCACTCTTCCTTACTAAGTAGAACTCACTCCCCCTGTCATTTTCTCATATCTATGCCTAATTTAACCAATTGAATCATCATGTATTCCAATCCTATACCACTGTACTTACAGCCTTTTCACAAATGTGTTCACCATAGCCAAACTGCAATCCCACTTACTTTTCCTCCAGTCATGTTTGACATTTGGAACAGTCCCTAAAGGACCCATTTTAAAATTTCCCATCTCTGGTTGTAATCCATCAGTCTCTCCTTGAATTCCAAAATTGCCATACTTAGCTCTCACGCAACCGTATCTTTGAACATTGTGTTATTTCTTGTAGCCACCACTCCCAACACCTTCTCCCTCTTTAAAATCCTTCTTGTCTCAGCACCTGGCTCAATCAACACACTTGGAAACATCACACAACAAACCATAAACCATAAACTTGAATCGTACGCTACACAACATCTGAGAAAACTACCCTCCCTATTGGTCCATCACCTCAGAAATGGTTCCTTTTGCCATCATCAGTAACCAACCACCACAATATTGTCAACAGTAGCCAACAAATTGAGCCTTGCTTTCTTACTAAATCTTCCAATCCCAGCAAGTCCCTCCCAGAACCTACACCAACTATCTCCAAATGCAAATTCCATTTAACACAAATACAAATCCCAATTCATTCCTTAACCTCTCATCCCTCTCTAGGGCAGAGATCTGTCCTATTGAAAAGCTTAACTTTCAGTCCAACACCCAGATTCAACCACACTGCCCTAGTCATAGATCTCCTTTTGTTCACCCGTAACCTCAACCGGAAATACTACTTGACCACCCATTCACATTCACAACCCCTTGGCAACAAAAAAGTCTCCATCCTTACCCCATGGCCTAGGTTATGAATAATCTTTCCCTTATTCCCTTTCTCCTCCCTCCTCTCTCCTACTGGACGGTGGAAAATATTGCTGAAAGTTTGTCTATAATTTAAATAGTACTTTTTGTGTGACTTAACAATGGTACTGAGCTGAGATAAATACTGGCCAACCACACTATCTCTTTTGAATAAGATTTATCCTTATTTATATTATGCAATGTGATTAATGTATTGTCTCTTTATTTATTTATTTATTTTTGAACAAAGTTAGTCATTTTACATTTTATAATTGTTGTTGCAAGTGTGCTAGAATGAAATTTGAGTTATATGTGGGCAAACTGTATGTCCTTTCCATAGAAATAATATTCTTAAATATGTTATAATAAATTACATTGGTGTCTTACAAATCTTTATATCTGTATGCTTTCTAATTCACTGTATAATTATTCTGTGTAGTTTGTCATATCCCCTCTGAGCATGAAACAATTTCAATAAAGTTAATGTTTTTATTTCACAATTGAAATTCCTAGATGTAATGATAACTTACATCTTATAAAATAGGTTGTATGTGTGTTTGTATGTACGTTCCACATCTCCTAAACTACTGGACCAATTTCAACCAAACTTGGTACACATGTTCCTTAATATCAGGCAACAATCACTGTCAGGTTAAGAATCACCTATGACACACACGTAAGGAGATATGACATCATAAACAATGAGATGCGCGAAAAATTGCTGTGTCAAACGACAATTCTGCACATTTTCTCCTAAACCACTGGACTGATTTTAACCAAATTTGGTACACATGAACATGAGCTAACAACTGCTGTAGGAGTATGAACCATGTTTGCCTCATCGTTCAGGAGATATAATGCCAAGAACAATAAGAATCACAAAAAACTGCTACATAATGCGACAAGACTTATATGAGAATTCTGGTGTCGCACAAGTACAAAGTGCGTGCCACCTACGCACGGCGCGGCGTTCTGACGACGTCAGCCACGAGCGCCCTCTGGTACAACTCCGCTCGTGGCCACCACTGAACGACATCGTTCACTTGGGACTGAGATAGCAGCCAGTTAGGACCTTCAGAATCAGATAGGCACCATTGAAGACTTGGCTATCGTTAGGCACTAGGCAGGCCTCTAGCTCAACTATGTATCTGCAGTACTGAGCAATGTAAAAGTTAAGTATTGTATAAATTCTGTGCAATATATATATCGTTCTAATTTACTCTAGTGTTTCTAGTTTCTGGCTGCTCCCCTCCGTACCTGCACCAGCGTGCTATCTTTATTCCTGTGTCAGTCTCATTCCACTCGGCCACCGACACCTATGACGGAAACGAGACTCAAAAGCGGCGACGAGGCTGGGACACAAAAAGAATGACAGTACTTGGTGACTTGCAACAAACTTTAAACATAATTTCAAACCTTCATTAAACTTTTTCTCTCACAGACAACCACATCAAAATAATGAAAGGAAAACAGTTTCTCGCTTACTACTTTTCCGCTTTTCATGGAGCAAAACTACGGCATTCAGTATAACGTTACAACTTATAATTTCTACACTACAAGTTGAAGTCACAGGAAATTTTACAGATAGTATATACACATACAGATGAATATACTTCAGAAATTGTATCACATTACGACATGTAGTTCATGAGATATGAAGACGTAAAGAGTAACATTCATGGAAAACGGCTGCATCAAGCGTCACATTTTAATTTATTACTTCTTTACTACTAACCATATTCACAACAGATTTTACTGACATACAGCACTTATACAAGTCAATATATTCCTGCAAAATTTTACAATTGTACAACATATATATACTAATAATAAATCTCTAAATGTAGGCCTGTCGCTGTTCACTTCAATCTTCAAAACTACTGGGACGAATTTTCATGCGGTTTTCACAGAAAACAGATCTAGGCATTATTTCATCAAAATAAAATCACGAAGTGTTTTCACAGACTGTCGTGTCTGTCTTTTCATCTGTTAGAAACCATTTCTCCAAAACTATTTCACGAATTCGTATGGAGTTTTAAAGGGTAACTTCAGCATACATTGGGACAACATATAGACTAAGTTTCATATATATATCGGATCATGGAAAGAAGATAATCAGAATTTAATGTTTTTCATGAACAACTGTCATGTTTCTCTTTCTCTTTCATCTCCAAAACTAACAGTCAAATTTTTAGGGGTTTTCACAGGAAATGTGAAGGTATCTTGTGGTTACAGAAACACTTCATTTCACAAAATCAGATCAGAGAAAGTAAGATAACACAATTTAAACATTTCTCTGAAAGCAATCGCATGTGTCTATTTGTAGAGAGTAATCTCCAAAAGAACTGAATGAACATTCATGGGGTACCACAGATAAATAGAGAATATGCTGGGGCAACATATTGGTTTCATTTCATGAAAATCAGATCAGGAAAATAAAACAAAACATAATTTGAAGTTTTAAGTGTATTTCATGTTTGGAAAGAGCGGCATAATGCAGCAAAGAACTAATAGATAGCGCCACGGGTGTTCGTGTAAAGTTCGGGGCAGCGATCTGATTATTACCCTTTGAAAATACTACTTAGTCTTTGACTTTTGAAATTTACCATTTTTCTGAAAATCGTCTACAAAATATGATTCAACGCAATGAATATAAAACTACTACAATCCTCGCCGTATTTAATCCATATATTTACATACTGATATCACAGTCTAACGAATATGTACAACTGCTATGGAAGTTTAAGTCTCACGCTTGGAGCGACAAAAGTGCATCTAACACAAAGAGAGCCAACCGTAAAAATAATAATTGTTTTCAGTGATATTTCTAATTTATTAAGGAAATACTTATTATATTTCAGCTTTCCATGCCTCAGCCCATTGTCCAGAGATATGAATGATCATGAAATAAATGTTTTTAAGTGGCGATTATAACTGATGTATGATGTAAGCTACATCATATTCATGAATATATGCCTATTTCTAACACGTTTCGCAAATGTATTAAAAAGAAACTGCTGACACATTTTCATGCGTTTTTCACAGGAAAATTGAGCTAAGATTGGGGCAACATAGAGACATGATTTCATCAAAAACAGATCATGGAAAAAAGATACATCGCAATCTTAAGTGTTTTCAGTAACTGTCTGTTCATCTATTAGAAATACCCGATCTCTTAAACTACTTCACGGATTTGTATGGAGCAACTTCGTTTCATAAAAGTGCAGTCAGGGAAATTGTTTTAGATGTAGGTTATGCTTGAAGTATGGATTGCGTAGTATAGCAAACAAGCGACAGAGGCGTTTTAGTGCACCAAAGAACTAATAAACACCGCTGCTGCATAATAAGTATGGGGTAGTACAACAAGGAAGCGAACGTCTGTGACAGAATTAAGCAATCTTATGTCTACGAATACCCACAAACATTGAACATAGTGTTACTGATTTCGCTTTGTGTATTAAATACTTAACGACATTTCTTTGCTTATTTTGGCATGTTTCACCTTTTGTACCAAAATCTTTATGAAGATAAATCGTTTTCGACTATGACCTTTACTTACATTTGACATCTATATGAAGATACGTTGTTTCGGACAAGGTCTTTTACTTACATTTGACATCTTGGCTAGGACAACAGAGTTTATTGACAGAGCAATCCAACAAGGATTCCATTTTTAGTGACTGAGGTCCGGAACCCTAGAAAACCATGATACTCACAGGCCCTCCTTCAACAACCGTTGCGAAGCACGGGCATATAAGCTAGTATAAAATAAAATAAATGCACCCACAAACTTATATGGTGTGTGGTTCATAGACAATATAAAATAATAATAGATTTTGAGCTTGAGGGTCAATGTTTTAGCTTTACATATTTTAAAAAGCAATTTTATGCAGTTTTAGACAATAAATACACAACAGCGGCTTTTACGAAGATTGTTAGTGGATTTGAAATCGACAAAACTCCTCATTTAAGAATTCTGGGAAACTGCCTGTATAATCAGTTGAAATAGAATTATCATATTGATCAATTTCTCAAGCAACTTGACACACTAGTTTTATCTTAGTTGGCAATTCTATTTTTGTGTGAAATATTTCAGTGGTTATCTTCAGGTGCTAAGGATAATAGTTTACAATGAGAGTCAGATCACCTGTGGAAGAATTTGAAATCAGTCATCAGTCAATCATATATCAGGGTCTTCAGAAATAATATTGTGATCATGTAGCATAGATCTGCTCCTTATTATTGCATAGTGCAGTCACTCTGAAAAAGTACAATGAAAAAATGTTTTAAATTAGAGATTAGTGATACAGTTCCTTAGGAAATAGGGTACTATAGATGGTAGTAGGCTTCCAGTAGTCATAGATTTAGTACACAGACAAATTACAATCTGACTATGTGGTATTATGAACTATGCAGTTGATGCCACACAAAAAAGACTGGCTTACTAAGTTAAGGTTTCTTCTGTGGCCCTCACTACACACTCTCTCTGACCTACCCATGCTTCCTCCACTGTTTTGTTTTCCCTTTTTCACTCAATCCTTGCATAATGCTCCCTCTGGTTCCTTTAATTTGTCCAGATTCCATCTCCTTTATTTTCTACCTTTTTGCAGTTTATTAAGTTTTATCTGCAGTTCAAAACCAGTAAGTTATGGTGAGATTCAATATCTGCCCCTGGATATGTCTTACAGTTTAAAACTTGGTTTATATACCATTGCCTACCACCATAAATTCAGTCTGCTTCGTCCCAGTGCCTCCTGATCTCTCTCACATATCTAATCTTATTTCATGATGATAAAACAAAGTGTTTGTGATGATTAACTTGTGCTCTGCAAAGAATTCTACCAGGTAGTCTCCTGTTTCATACCTTTTCCCCAGTCCATATTCATGTACTACAATTCTTTCTTTTCCCTTTCCTACTGCAGAGTTCCGATCCCCCATCACAATTAAGTTTTCTTCTCCTTTAATGGTCCGAATAATTTATTTTATCTCCTCATACATTTCTTTGATCTCGTCATCATCGGCGGAGTTAGTTGGCATATAAACTTGTACTGCTGTGGTTGGTGTTTGCTTTGTATCTATTTGTGATACGATAATGCATTCACTACACTGTTCATAGTAAATTATCCAAATTCCTATTTTCTTATTCATTATCAGAAGTACTCCTGCATTGCCACTTACTGATTTTGTATTTATAACCCTGCACTCACCTGACCAGAAATCCTCTTCATCCTGCCACTGATCTTCACTAATCCCCACCATATCTAAATATGTTGCTGCATGTCCTCAGGAAAGTTAATGGTTGTAGTTTCCGCTTGTTTCAGCCAGTCACCGTAACTGTATGGGAAAGCCATGTTTTCTGATGTTACAAGGCCAGCTCTAATCAGTCATCCAGACTGTTGTCCCTGTAACTCCACCCCAATAGAGTGTACTGTAGTGCAGTGAGTCTTAGTTGGTGCTAGTGCAAAATCCAATTGGGATGTTTGTGTCATGGTGGAGGTAGCCATAGGATGTATGAAATACATATGGTTCAGCAGATATGTTTTGGTGATCACGTGGCACAGCTGTACGATGACTCAAATGGAGCACAAGGGGACGGGATTTCAGTAGGAGCTTGGAATCATCAGCCCTCAATTGTTACAGTTAATGAAGAATGTTCTGCTGGTCACAAGTTTAGTAATTTACATGATTGAGGAGGCATGTAGTTGTTATACTGTAAGTGGAGGTGAAACATGCTGGTCTTAAACTATCAAGGGAAACATTTTTGGTTTCCCCTTGATGAATTTCTCAAAAGTATGGAGTCTCCGCTTAACTACTTAATTCGCACAGGTTAAGGTAGTTGCAGTGCTGAATAGATGATGTCACTTTGTAATGCCATATGATAGCACAATTCAAGCTCCTTGTGCTTGAACACATTCAGCATAGAGTGGTGCATGGGTGATGGGATTAATGTTACCTCTGACCTAATGTATCAGCATTATTAGGTCAGTCTGATCTACATCAGTCAAGAGTAAGGTGAAGTCTGCTGGCAGTGTATGTAGTTCACCATACAGTACTTCATGTAGTGATACTCTAAGGTCTTTCTTGTAAGTTGTCCACAAGCCTAACAGGACCGATGGAAGCTCCTTAGTACATGAGTGAGTGTGGTATATTAGGGCCTCATTCATGGTCTTGTGCAGTCTTTCCATGAAGTTATTACTCTTTTGGTGGTTTTCTGTAGTGTGTGGATAACCAATAAGGTATTAAGAGAGTATTAAAACTGTGAAGTCAAGGAATCTGCTGCCTACATGGTCACAGGACCATCTCAGCGTCTGATACGGAACCTCTACATGGCTTTGTATGAAAGGTCCTCAATCAGTCCCATTGGGGAGCTTTCATTCTGCTTGCAAGACTGGCAGTTTTCATGAATTCAGATAAGTAACAGAGAATATCCCCTCCACTCCAAAGCACCACATCTCATTGGTTCTGAAATGAGCTCTCCTGAGCAATTGGCTGCACCCTGCTGTACACGGTATCCAGACGAAGCCTTTCCATATGAATGCACGTGTACCATCTCTGATGTGGAGAGTGTACCCCAGGAGCTGGAACACCTAGGAAATGTATTTTGATTAAACAGGTACACAGGATGTCGGATTAAGTGTGCTCTCCAACCCACTACTACAGTAAAACCCATGGAGACAGAAGCTATGGCGCAAGAGGTAAGTACAGCCTTTATAGCATACAGTAGCCCACTACTGGGAATCAGATGCATATTTCCCTCCGAATAAAACACTATCACTGTTAGTGTCAAAGATGATATTGGTTTGCATATCAGATTCCATGTTAGTGTGCAAAGACACATATTGGACAGACAGAGTGCACCACGGAGATCATTGTCGAGAACACCAGATGCATACCCCACTGATGTATCCGAAATCAGCAGTAACAGAATAGTGTTTGTCTGAGAATCACAGGGTGGAGTACAAGCAATGATTTTTGCACAACATACTTCCAAATATTTGACCACCAACTGTAGAGGCCATTGAAATTTGTACTGGGGAATAACTCATCAATCAAGACAGTGGCTATAATCTTAGCAAGGCTTGCTAACGAGCATTGGGCCAAATTAAGAGGAGACTCAGCAAACAAGATGATCTTGCTGACAGGACAAATACATTGTCAGCTTCCACAGAAGCTCTACAACCATCGATGCATGCCCTGAATTGTGGATCGAAATAGCAACCTCTTATGTGCACTCGGGCACTGACCAGAGAGTTAACACCTTGTAGCACAGATGGTACATAAGGCAGCTACACAGCCTCAGGAGCTCAGTTCATCATTGCATCTCACAATGGTGATACGTGTGATCACTGAAATATTGAACAGGCAGACTGCTCGATCAGGAAAGTAAATGACTTGTAATATCTAGAGAATTACTTGTAGAAATAACAAGTGACTTGTAAGCACACTAACACAAATGAAGTTCAAGAATTAAACTTCTAACAATGAGTGAAATATAAAATGTCTCTCTTGTTTGGAGCTGATAAAAGTATTTCATAAATGAACACTGTATGTACATTGTGCTGCTGAGGGAACAGATAGGCTTGTCTATGTTGCTACACAATACACTATCTGCAAAGGATTAGTTGAGTCTTTATCTCAACCCCTCATGTAAGTGCTTGTTAGATTTATTTCATGGATGAATCACTTATCTATTATGAACTATTGTCAGAAAAAGCTGTACAGATAATGAAAAATCCTATTGGAATGACAATATTGAAGAATAGGTAACAACTCACTGTATAGATGTTAGATGAGCTGCTGACAGGCACGAAAATAGATAATCATATCCTTCGTCAGGGCTTTGATTATCTGTTATCATGCCGAGAAATGAGAGACATCTTGTCCAAGATACTTCTGACCCCTCCTTAAAGTGGTGTTCTGTCACCCACCCAAGCTCTACAACATTCTAGTCCATCCATTATTTTCACATGCCACTATGCTTTACTACTGGAAATAATGTGGGTCTGTTGTACACAATTCAACCCAGAATGGCTCGTAGAAACATTGACTGCTTTAGAGGTCATGTGAATGTTTAATATAATTGGTTACGGTGAATTCTCAGTGAGAAAGTTGGCTTTGTCGAAGGTTGATTTCTTTGTGCTGCCCAGGTTTTTATTGGCATTTGTACTATTAACTCGTGGATAATTTTTTTTTTAAATAACTGGTATTTATTGTGACACTTCGCTAAACAAAGAAAAACTATACAATACACAAGTTTTAAACACCACAAGACCACAAAAAACAAAGTGATGCCACTAGTCATCGTCCATGCCTCATTCAAAGTGGTCGCATGACACCAAAAGGAAGTCCAAAGAACGTGCCTTCCAAACAGATCGATATATTGATTTGGGTTCAAGTTCGGCAGATTTTGTATGGACTTTTATAATATTAATATAAATTATATACAGATTATCAAATATTATCAGTTTCATTACAATAGCCTCGCAAGAATTTTGTGGGCATGGTAATGTAAACAAAATTCTGATAATAAAGTAATGGAACTGATGAGTAAAATAAGTGACACTTAACAAATACAATAACATAAGTTCATGACTCTGGTGGTATTATTAGTGGGGAGACATAGCAAAACAACACATACATAAAAAAAAAAAAAAAAAAAAAAAAAAAAAAAAACCAGAATGGTAATTGCACTGAATTTTTTATGATAATATGAGTATCACAATCGTTGCACTTCACCTTTATTTTCAGAGAAATTAGTCATACCCTGACTGCACTTCTAACATGACACATGCACACTACTCACAGCACCACACCACTGCTGAATGTCTGCCCCTTGATTGTCTCCTTCCTTGTCTTTGGTGTCTTGTCGGCAGTTTACCAGGTCCATGTGTGTGCGGAGAAAGACTAGTAGGCCATGTCATCATCTACAACACATAATTGTATCTATCGCATTTGTGCCACCCTGTGACTACCAAAAACATGTAGGTAGGTTTAAAGTTTAACTTGCTGTGCAGGTTGAGCGAGTGGGAGAAGTTTATAGAGATAACATACATCTCAGTGGGCTAGAATGAACTAATCAATGAGTAAAATTTCAAATGATTGGCATAAATATGAATCTAACAGTAGGCATCTTTTAAAGTCTAAGGGTTCTATACAGCATTAATCCGAGTAATTGAAAAGGACAACTTTAGTTGCATTTATGAAGTTTAACAATGAATCTGGATAAGGATTTTTTTTTTCTGTGCACTTGGGTTACATTGTCTTTCTGACATTTTGTTTAATGTAACCCATATGCATAAGAACCACATAAATTTTCCAAAACAAGGAATGGACTTACTTTTTATTTTTCTTTATTTATTGTATTTTATTTTTATTTTTTTACATAGGTAAATGTGTGATTACACATTCTGAAAGGATGGTGTCACCAGAATGCTTGGGTGTGGAGACAGCTTAAAGATACATATACAAATATACAACACTCCAATGAAATTTAAGCACAAAATAATATATACTGTACAGAGGAAGGTTTCATTTAAAAACTGATTTCATACTCATTTTAAAATTAATCTATCTGGTATCATGAGAATGTCAAGGTTTAATATTTGCAAAAATTCTTGTCATCTAGTTCACCAGTATGAATGCTTACTGTGGTCAACACATTTTGATATGAAACTTTAAGAAACAAAAAGAGAATAACAATAAAAATAACACATACACACATATATATTAAAGACATCTTTAATTCTAAGAATTGTCACTATATTTTGAAAATGATTTTTCAGGCATCAAAAGTATCATTAATGAGTTTAGTATCAACATTTCATTGAACGTATGTCAGCAACACATCACAATGAGTTAACTCCCAATCCCTTAAGGATTTCCTCTCCCCTTATGTTTAAACATTTTCAAGGAAACCACACTTCGTAGGCCAAAGATCTTCCTAGATTTGGGGTACACTAATAGATAAGCATGGGTTTTCTACAATGTCAAACGGGCCAACATAGATGTTGATAAACTTCTTTATTTCAGAATTCAACATTTTAGATTTACTATGAGATCTTACTAATACCTGGTCCCCAATGTTGAATCTGGTTATCTTTACTTTGCTATCGTGCCTCCTTTTTCTGATCTCCCCCTGCTTAATCATTGCTTCCTTTACAATGGCTTCACCTTGTTGCATGGTTATCTGTATACATGCTGGGAATTCTATGAGCTCAGCAATGAGATTTTCAGGTTTAATGTGAAACATAATTTCATGAGGTGAAAAACCAGTTGAGCTACGTTGCAAACTATTCATGACGTCTTTGAAGTTTGAAATATGATCATACCATGTAGCATGTTTGTGGCTGCAATAGGTGCAACATAATCACTCAATTTCATGCATGTAGTGTTCTACAGGGTTTGACGGCGGATTATATACTGATATCTGGATATGTTTCCTGACTTATTGATAATCACTTTCCATACTTTAGATATGAATTGTGAGCCATTGTCTGATAATATTGCTTTCAGTTTTCCCCACATTGGCAACATAATCCCCCTCAACTCTAGTAACTATTTCTTTACCAGTGGCTTTCCTGACTGGGTATAGCTTTATTAGCTTTGAGAACACATTGACCATGACTAAGATATAACAATGTCCACTCCCCCTTTGGGAGAGATCCATAGAAGTCCACAGCAACAATATCAAGGGGCTGTGAAGGGATGATGTTTTGCTGCTCACCTTGACATTGTCTGTTTGTTACCTTAACCCTTTGACACTTATGACACGTAGTTAGTTTGTTCCTCACTTTTTTCGCCATGTTATAGAAATACACATTCTCTTGTAATTTCTGCATGCACTTCTGGATGTCACAATGCCCGTAGCTCTCGTGAATTTATTTAATCAACTTCGTAGCCTCACTTTTTGCCCAGCACAATTTCCAACTGAGTCTTCGTCAGTTCTCCTAAAAAGAGTACCTTTAAACACCGTATAGTATTTGTCAAATTTTTCATACCCCTTTTTACCTAAGCAACTCTTGATCACCTTCCAATTTTCATCTAAATTTCGACTTCTCATGATTTTGTCACACACTGTTCTAACTGCTTTCTCGTCATTTAGTCCTTTAGTGTACCTCATTTTAAATTCCTTTTCTTCATTTTGATCAAACATCTCTATTTCACCTCCTACAGGTACCCGACAGAAGTATGTTCTGAATTTTACAAAGGACCACTGAATAGCTAGGAGCTCTTTCTCCGTGACCGTGAAATTTTTCTAGTGTTTCTGTAGCATTCAACTGGCAAAATCAGTCATACAATGAACCTTTATCCCATTTAGCTCTTTTTCCTGGAACAGCTCAGCACCCAATCCATAACCACTTCTGTCAGTATGCAAACTGAAAGGTAAGTTGAAATCTGGTCTATGTAAGATGTTCTGGTTATTCAGTTCAGCTTTAATCTTAGCAAATGCTTCTTGACCATTTTTGTCCCACAACCACACTGTATCTTTTTTAAGTAAATTACTGAGGCAAGGAGTATTTAAACTTTGTTTCCATACAAACTTCCTGTAGAATCCACATAAACCATAAAATGATTTCAGCTGCTTTCTATTTCGGGGTGCAGCAACTCTGAAATGGCTTTAATTTTATCAGGGTCAGCTGAAATTCCTTTCTCTGAGATCACATGTCCTAGAAACTTTACTTCTGATAATGCAAATTTACATTTTTCAAGCTTCAATGTCATTCCTCCCTTTCTTAGTTTTTTAAATACTTGTTTCAGTAATGCCAAATGCTCATCCCAATCTTGCCCGTTCACTAATATGTCATCTACATATATTATCAATTTTCCTACAAGCTCTTGACCTAACACATGGTCTAATGCCCTGATAAATTTGGTTACAGATGAGTTTAGACCAAATGGAACAACACAGTATTGGTAATACTGACCATTGTACAGAAAAGCGGTGTATTTCCTGGATTCTGGTGATAGCGGTACTTGGTTAAAACCAGAGATCAGGTCCGAACTTGACATTACTTTAGTCTTTGTAATCTTATATAACAAGTCATCTATACTTTTGGGGTGGTCTGTCTCCCTGTATAGAATCTTATTTAAGTGACTGGAGTCCAGGACTAATTTAACACTATTACCTTTTTATAATAATGGAAAGTCCAGGTTGGAATTAATAATATGTGAGGACAGTTTACAACTCACCGCAAAGACGTGGCGACGAGCTGCGACAGGCACATACAAAAGACACACACATACAACACATTCAGCTATCGGCCTGTCGGCCTGTCGCAGCTTGTCGCCACGTCTTTGCGGTGAGTTGTAAACTGTCCTCACATATTATTACTATTACCTTTTTTAAATACTACTACCAGTGGGCTGTTGTAAGCACTGATGCTTCTTTTAATTATTTGTCTTTCCTCCAGTCTGCAATACTCTTGTTCTGTTGCTATTTGTTTGGCAATGGGTACACCATATGGTTTTATGAAGAAAGGTTCGTGGGGATTCGCAAGTAAATTACACTGGTAGCTTTTCACTCTTCCTGGTATATTGCTAAAAACATCAGAGAATTCCCACAGTAGTGACTCAAGTTCCTGTTTTTCTTATCATTTAGCTTGTTGGCATCAGAGATTTTAGAGTCTACCAGCAACTTGAATTCTGTTTCACTATAAGTTGACTCAGGTGAGACATAGTCAAAAACTCTTTCTTTTTTTCACAAGATTTAACTTGCTAGACTGGTTGTGGAAATTGATATTTTGCTGGATGAAATTGGTAGAAATGAGCTTACCACTTGGTATTGTCATTGTGAGTCTTTGCTTTCCCCAGTCAAAACCAGCAATTACACTAGAGATCCATGGCATCCCCAGGATAAATTCTTCCCCCAGTTCTGGTATACCTAAGCACCCATGGGAGAAGGTAGCACCTTCAATCATGAAAGTCAATAATGCTTGTCTTTTAACAGCTTTACTGGATTTCCCTGTGGCACCTTGTATTTTTATCCCAATTACAGGCATTTCTACATAATCTTTCTCCTTCAAATTTATGCTCTATTTCTCGGATATTCCAGGTACCTGGCTACCTGTGTCAATGAGGCACTTCCCTTTCCACAAACCAACTTCTACTTTTATGAATGGGCAACTTATACTAATTCTCTCCCCATGCTGAACATTTTCATGTAACAGATAACTTTCAATTTTCCTAAAACTATAGTTTTCTGCATCACAATTATTAAAAATGCTTTCACGCCTATTCTTTACAGACATAGCATTAATACGAACATCACTCTTTTCAGAATGAAACTTTCACTCTGCAGCGGAGTGTGCGCTGATATGAAACTTCTTGGCAGATTAAAATTGTGTGCCGGAACCGGGACTCGAACCTGGGACCTATGCCTTTCGCGGGCAAGTGCACTACTGACTGTGCTATGCCGACACGACTCACAATGTCGCCTCACAACTTTACTTCCGCCAGTACCTCGCCTCCTACTTTCCAAACTTCACAGAAGCTCTTCCGCGAACCATACAAGACTAGCACTCCTGGAAGAAAGGATATGGTGGAGACATGGCTTAGCCACAGCCTAAGGGATGTTTCCAGAATGAAAATTTCACTCTGCAGTGAAAGGCGGAGGGCCAAGGTTCGCGTCCAGGTTCCGGCACACAATTTTAATCTGCCAGGAAGTTTCATCACTGTTTTCATCCACATTTAAAATTTCCTGTATCCAACCTTGTCCTTCACCTAAATATTTCTTCTTTAGCTGAACAACAATTTGGTGCTAAATACTTTGCCACCACACAGGAAATTTAGACTGACATACCCTGGTTAACATTTTCCCAAAATTCACATCATTTTTTACTGCTGGTATTTATTGCGACACTTCACCAAACAAAGAAAAACTATACAATACACAAGCTTGAAACACCACAAGACCACAAAAACAAAGCGATGCCACTAGTCACCGTCCATGCCTCATTCAAAGTGGCCGCATCACACCAAAAGGAAGTCCAAAGACCTTGCCTTCCAAAGATACTGCAGATCGATATATTGATTTGGATTCAAGTTCAGCAGATTTTGTATGGTCTTTCATAATATTAATAAAATTTTAATATAAAAATAAATTAAATATTAATATGAAAATATTATCAAATATTGTCAGTTTCATTACAATTCCTATGCCACTCCAATCCCCAACCCCTTACCACAGGGATCATACACCTGTGAAAAACCCCTAAGCAAAACCTGCCCAATCTACTGACCCAGCACTTTCTATTCCAGTCTTGTCACAGGCTAATCCTACCCCATCAGAGGTTGGGTCACCTGTGAAAGCAGCCATGTGATATACCAACACTGCTACAATCATTGAACAGCAATTTATATTGGTATGACAACAAACCAGGTGTCCATTCCATCAGGAAGTATGGCCAAAAAGCAAGATGGACCACCCTGTGGCACAGCATGCAGCTGAACACAGCACTCTGGATTTTATTGGCTGCTTCACTACCCGAGCCATCTGGATCCTCCCCTACACTACCACCTTTTCTGAACTGTACAGATGGCAGTTGTCCCTTCAACACAGTTACTTCTACAGTCCTCCAACCATCCTGGCCTCAACCTAAGATAACTTCCCTATATCTAACATCTACACCCCCCCCCCCCCAAATTCCTTTACCACTCATTATCCTGTATCTCATGCCTTTCTTTCAACTGTGTGTTGCCACTTACAGTACCCCCTTAATTAATTACTTTTTATTTCATTATTTTTACTATCTTTTCCCAGTCTCTTTTTTTTCCTTTTTTTCCTAGCGTCCTTCCCTCTCAGATCTCTACCTCACTCACAGTCTAGATGCTTGTGGCACTTGAGTGGGCGGACATGGTGGTTTTGTTTGTACTGTTGTCTGGTTGATTGTGTGAAGGTATGTGTTTCTTTTTCTGGTGAAGGTTGTGGCCGAAAATTTAAGTTGTGTGTATGTGATTATTTTCGTGCCTGTTAGCAACTCAGCGAGCCTCTTTACGGTGAGTTGTTACCTATCCTCCATTATTGTACAGATAATGAGTCAGATCTTTGTTAAGATTATGAATTGTTGCAAAGATTGGCAGCTTGCTTTAAATTTTATGATTAGCAGTGAGTCAGAGTTGGTATTGGTAAATGATTGTAAGCATAGGCTTCAATGACCATTGTCACTGTCAGTAAAATTCTTCAGTGTATGTGTGCACATTAGCAATTTTTAAAATTTTTCCAACATTTCAATCACTATTAAAAGTGGCTTACCTCAGGACAATTTTCCATCAGAATGAGACTTCAATTTTATAAACTGAAAATGCTGTCATATAACTTGAAGATTGGCGTACTCTTGTATAACACATTCTGTAACACTGCTAAGTGTCAAACAGGACTGACAGTATATATTGGACATGTGCATATGAACCTAGCATGAATGGTAAAAGATTTGATCATCTCACATGAGAGATTTATGGAAATGTTGGAAAACCTGAATTGACGGTCTGTTGAAGACAGCTCCATTTATTTTGTGAAAGCTATTTAGAAGGTTTCTGGAATTACTATTAAGTAAAGGAAGTAGAAGTTTATTTGTCTTTTGTGTGTCATTCCTGTAGGGACTGTGGTAGTAAGCCTAGACTAATTACAGTACACACAGAGACTTTTAAGCACTCAATCTTCCTGCGCTTCATATGTGAATGAAATCAGAAAAAGTGGCATAACTCATGTAACTAGAAGTACCGTATTCCACACATTTCACAGTGCTTATTAGAATACAGATAAAGATGTAGAAATAACTAAAGGGAAATTACATGTAAAATTAATTGGCTCTCAGCTAGAAACAAGCACAAGTAAAGTCACTACACAAATAATTTAGAAATTCAGTTCAGTGCATTTTTTGTTTAATGAATTCTCAATTGTTTTTCCATGGAAGTCCATAGAAATGATTTGGTGTATTTGAAGAAGTGTCATGTTGCAAAATAGATACAGAGCAATCAGTATGTTACAGCTGTCTTGAAAAATCTCTCTGTTAATTCCTTTCACTGTCTCTTTATACTACTTCAATTTATTTTGAATTGCAGAAAGGCACACTTGAAAGAATTCTCAATGATACCCAGCTTTCAGCTGGAGACAACGGTCATGTGTATGTGAGCATGTATGTGATAGAGAGAGTTGGGTCTATTTCTGATGAAGGCTCTATGAATAAAGACCATAGTCTTTCAAGAGTGCTTTTCCGCATCTCGTTGTGTGGTGAATATCAGTCTATCCTTTAAAAATATTGTTGTAGTCCTTGCTGGACGTTTGATTATTTAAATTTATTAGGTTCTGAAAAGCATAAAAGTGCTCAAACTAACAGTTTTTGTTTCTATTATTGCCTGTTTCAGATCCTATCAACAATGTGTCCTGAACATATTGTTTCACTTTTCAGGCCCCTTTTTGATAACAGTGAATGTGTTGAAGGTAGAACTGTTTTCAGAGAAGAAATTGTTTCCCTTTTTGTTGAGGTATGAATAAAATTCCTTATTCCATGGTTTCATTGTAGACTTCTGTTTAATTTGATTTACTTTTAGAGGAAAACAGTTTTGATACATGATACTAACATTATTAATGAATACATTATATTTTTCATTCAGGCCATGAGCACTATATACATCTTCCCAGTTCATGTGTTTGAGGAGTTTTCTAAAATTTTCAATTTTTGGTGGGTTAACTACTCTCCTGTATGTACATTTTGCAGTCTTCATAATCTGTTTAGAATCTATACCTAAAACAAGGAGTTGCATATCATGATTTTATAGGCCATTTATTATTGGTTTTATGGTATGATTTTGTTCCTTTGATTTGTCTCTAAAAATGTTATCAATTGCTCTCCTAGAGGTTTTAGTTATCCTAGTTGGAAAGTTTACGGTATGTGTTAACTGAAAGACAAAGTTACTGACTGCAATCAATTTTTACTGGAGGACTGCATAAGAAAATCTGTATTAAAGTCACCAGCAACCAGGATTTCTTTATTTCTTCCTGTTAAAGAACCCAATAGAGCTTCTAGATGATTTAGGAATAGATTATAATTTCCTGCAGGTGCTCGGTAAATAGTTACTATTATATAGCATCTGTTATGGCATGGAATTCCATAAAAAACTATAGCTGTTTTCTGTATTAACTAGAGTATGTTGGAATACTTTCAATCATAAATAATCTTGCTGACAAAAGTTAACATAAATGTAATTAAAATCAGTCAAATCACAGTGAAATTCAAGTTATCAAGTTCTCCACCAATTCAATAACTTGAGTTATGGGCGAACACTAATTTTCCACTCGCTGCTGCAATTGCCCTGAATTGCAACTAATATTGTGCAAGTCTAAATTTTACATCACAAAGCATTGGTTTGAGGGTAACATTACAATGAGACATCTGATTCCATCAATTCCATTCTTATTCACAATTTTCATCCTTGCAAATCACAAGAAAAGTCATAAATACTGCTTTTCATTATCGCTGTCTGACATAGTTTCACTCGTTAATTATTCATTATAATCATCAATATCAACTACAACCTAAACTGCATAACTTCAACTGTTCTCCATCACCACAACTGCCTGTGTGCAAATCCCATATCAACTGTCACATAACTCATCATCACAGTACATCATGTAATCATATCTTATGTCATTTTATCAAAATTCTTCATATAATTATAAATTGTTGAATCAGATAACAAAAAATAATAGAGTTACTTCCTTTTATATATAATATAGGTGAAATTAAGAGTATAATGTTTTGTATTACAAAATTCTGGTGTCAAATTACATAATACTTATTTTATAAATTTATAAAGTAACATACATTTTAGGTCTGACACAATTACTATACATATTTATCATTGCTGCAATGGAGTAGCCGAGCGGTCTAAAGCATCTCGCTGCAGAGCGCGCGGTTTTTCACCGTGGAGGTTCGAGTCCTCCCTGGGGCATGGGTGTGTGTGTTGTCCTTAGGTTAGTTTATCTAGGTTTAAGTAGTTTGTAAGCTACAGACTGATGACCATGCAGTTTGGTCTGATAGATTTACAAACATTTGAACATTTTATTTCTCGTTCTAAAAACAAATTATTCTATACATGGAAAGTAAATTTAACCCATTGATTTTAGATAGAAATGTCTTTCATAATTACTTGATGGAATTATTCGTCAAGCTGTTCACCATGCCATGAGAGGATTCATAAGGTGAAGTGTTTTTCATGATTACGTGTACCAATTTTTTCATGTAAACTTTGGAAAAACATTGCTTTTAAATTTTAAATTATTAAATTTGACATGAAAAAATTGGTACATTTTTTTTTTAAATCCTATATCAATATAGTCAGAACATATATATGATATATTATGTATTTGACAATCAAGTTTCATCTTGTACATCATACGTCGTAAATTTTACATCAAGCAGATCTCCAGTATTAACATATATTTCATTATGTATGGTCTGCCAATCACAATTAGTTATTATATAATTTCATGGTTATTTGAGTATAATTTTGCAATACATTTGTATATGCATGACTTTCACAGAAACGCCTGTTTTATGTGTCCAGTAACACTTCATTATAAAACATTCTGAACTGTGTGAATAATTAAATGATCTCATAGTAAATTAACAAATTCACACACGTTCTCATCTCAGACTCCATAGATCTACTCACCCAGTTATTCGATGATACGGTTGTGGGTTTATCCCAGCATTCTCTGACATCATTGTATTTGACATATATTGGAGAATATTTTAACCAAATGGGCAGAGGAGAAGCTTATTAGTTCCAGTTAAGCCTGTTTATGGATTACTCTGAGGACATCATCCTGAACACAGTTCCTGCTAAGTCTGTTTCTATCATTATGTAGACAATTAAGTTTCTTGTCTGGCCTTATGGATGTAAAAAATGTTTCAATTCTTGGGCCACATAAAGAACATCATGTTGGAGGTAGAGATGAATGGTGGCTTGCCGTTCTGACAGCTGATGAAACCTGCGAAAGAACACCAGTTGTATACAAGATACCACATGTGGACAGTTTTACATTGGGTAGATGGTGCATACTATTGAACAGCACTATGTTGAGCACGAAGAATGTTTTCGCTTATGTTATCCAGAGAAATCAATTGTGCAGATCATTACAAGAACAAATACTTTCTGGGATAATTTAATAAAATTTGCAATTAAAATATGTGAAAGAAACTCTGAATAAAGATGGCAGTTTGCAGCTAAGCACAGCTTGGTACCTGGCCATCAGAATATTGAAGTGAGTGCGTGAGGCACTCAACCAAAACATTAGTGGCGAAGCTGCAAGAATGAGTGACATCATAGTAAGCCATACAGCTATAAAAGGATGGCACAGCAATGATTTAGCAATCTCTACTTGACAGTGGCAGAGGAAATCTCTGCCTGAGAGGATAGTTTGCAACCCAGTATAAAGATGAAAGGCACATAAAAAGAGACATAGATACACAACTTTCAGCTTTCTGCCATTAGTTTTTGTCACAATAAGAATGCACTATCATTAATAAAATCATTGCAGACACACTACTGTCATCACTGGCTGCTACTCAAAACATAGCAACTGGAGATGACGGTTATTTGTCTGTGAGGTATGACTGTGTGATTGTGCGAAGGCTAAAGGCCAAAAGTTGTAAGTTGATTGTGTGTGTGTGTGTGTGTGTGTGTGTGTGTGTGTGTGTGTGTGTGTGTGTGATTCTTGTGTGGGTGTCTTTTATGTGCCTGCCACGGCTTGATCTATGTTTTTACAGTGTGTTGCCAACTATCCTCATATTTTTGAATTCCAACCAGCGCAGTTTATTTAAAATCATCTCACAGAGAGTTCCTGACAATTATGGAGATACACAAAATGAAAGGGATTAAAATGGTCTGAACAAGTATTTTTCTACGACCAGGACTGTTTCCATTCTGTCAAATCCAACCTTTTTGAAGTTTACAGGGGAAAACTGCCCATAAAATAAATCTTTTGTTCCCATAACTCCTCTGGCCTCAAACTTCGTTAATTGTTGTCCTCACCCCGTCCATATCCCTACACCAGCACTACAGATGCATTATATCCATCAACACACCTACTACTCTTTTCCCTTCTCTATGTCTCTCCTACCCCCTCACCTAGCACAACCTACTAACACTGCACCTAACACTATCCTCTCCACACCTTATTGGAGTTGACTTCTACAAGTAGCATGTCATTTCTCCACAGTCCCGCTACCTGCCCCCTCCTGCTTACCTTTTATCACTCACTCCAGACAGTTACTCGTGTCAGATGCGTTAGAAACTTGCACTGGGGATTCTGTGGCTGGAGACTGTAGCCATGAGTGTTTGTTACAAAGGAGGAAGCCCCTATTTGCTTGAAATCTTAAATTTTTAGCAGCTGCCTGTCTGTAGCTCAATGTCTCCTGTATGTGGTGAGTAGTCATATATCACTTTCATGCTGTTGTTATTCCATCCTGGACTTTCCATGTTGGTATTGGTGGTTGTGACATTACCAGGTAGTAACTTGTTGCCTCTTGAAGTTCTTGTTGATCAGCACTCTCACTAACTGCTGGCTAAAATTTCATGAGCCAAAAGTCTATTACAAATAATGTAGGCTACATATAGAATTGCAGTTCATTGACACTTTAATGAATTATTAGTGCCCAGTTGTCCCCATTTATGGCCAGCGTACAAGTCTCATTAATAAATTACTACAACCCAGTACGCACAGTCCACACATCAATAATACAGATTTACACAGTCCATGTGTGGTATACAAAAGTCTGAGTGTGGAATGAATATGAAGGATTAATAATTGTAGATATACTTTCTATGTGACTAACAGTGAAGAAATTTTATGTAATCGATCATAATTGGAATTCAGAATGATGTGGATTGTGTCTCCATTCAGACTTGTTACAATACTCCCTACTGGTGTGGATTGTGCCTCCTTACAAAGGTGAAACAAGACTCCCTTACATGGTGTGAAAGCATTATATTTTTATTAGTTAAAACAATAACACTGAAAATTATGTATTGTTAATTAGGTAAATTAAAGTCATTACAACGGGAAAGTAAACAGTTACCTGCAACTGTCTATAGTAAAAGAGAGCATAAATAATACTGAGTAAAATGATGTATAAATCCCTATTATGTTAATAGTATTTTATCTACTTTAATATTATGAGAAAAGAACTTAATTAGTTTTGTCAGAGATACTAATTAGCTTAATATATGACCTAAAACAATACGCCTCTAGAGACTAAAAGATTATTTATACTCTTACTATTATTACGCAACACTGGTATCGAGAGGTTCAGTAAGTTAAGCTGATGGGAATAAATTCCAACATGCTTCGTTACATCATGAGGTATCCACTACCAAAAGTCATTTATTTTGTGTATCTCGAAAAGAGACAGGATCTAATAATTCCTGTGGTTTGATTATAAAGAAGCTGTGCTTAGTAATATCTATTCTGTTGAAGAAACAAACTGAGTGCTTGTGTGAATGAATGTGTGTTCTACTAGAGAAAGAGCTCAAAAGCTAGTACAAATACTCCCTTCTATTGTATGTGGCACACATCGCTCAACTGTAGGTGAGTGGTTGCCTTTCCTTTATTTCAGATAAAACAGTCTAGAATATTCCTGATGACCTTCATCAGTTGCAAAGACTGGGGAAGGAAGTGTGACTCTGCTGGGTCTCAAGACACATGGCAATGAGGCAACTGAAGGCATAGTCAAGGAGGCCTGTATCCTACACAAAGCATACAATGTGCTATCCCTCTAGATAATGTTATATATAACATGATTCTTAATGTTCCTGTGAGATGAAGAGCAGTAAGGTGTGATTCGACAGCAGTGTGTGATCATTTATTGAATCCATTGACTGTGTGTAACTTTGTCAGGCCAGTTAAAGATGGTTAAATCGGCATAAAACATGTGTATCTCTCTTACTTTGGCTCAGGTCATACACTGCCTTCTTCTTAAGCATAAAACCATTCAGTGTACAATAGCTGTGGCATACATATTTCATACTGACTGAATGCTTCTTGTACTGTGACAGGAGGGGGAAAAGTTAGTTCGTTGTAATATCTCTCTTGGTATTTGTTCTAAAACTACCTTTTTTTCACATCTCTACCCAAATCACTAGGTAGGAGATTTTAGACTCTACTGATGATATCAGACTCAGCTGTTTTGTTATACTATATTAATATTTTAACTGTCGATTGAGATGATTTTAATAGTATTCAGTTTTGTACAGTACTGAGTGAGCAAATGTTAGAAAGATTGTTGAAATCATATGTGAATTTACCAATTTTTAGCAAGTGTACATATTGTATATTTTAACCACAATAATCTCATAAAGTATTTCTCAAGACAAGTATCTGCAAACAGCTCTCTTGTGCCATATCTCCAGCATCCCAAATTTTGTCTCTACCATCAGTAAATATCCACATTCCCCTTGTCATGCTGTATTACCCTAGACTTGAACAACTGAACTGAATCCTTACCAAGGTTTTGATTTTCTGTGTTCATGCCCAGAAATGAGAGACATCCTGCCCAAGATCCTTTCAACCCCTCCTAAAGTGGTTTACTATCACACTCCCAACCTCCTTAACCTCCTAGTCCATGCGTATGCCATCACGAACCCCAGCCTACTGCCAAACAGATCAAATCCCAGTGGAAGACCCTGCTGCAAGACATGTCCAATCCACTCACCCAGCACTCCCTATTCCAGTACTTCACAGGCTTTTCCTATCCAGTCAAAGGCTGGGCCACCTCTGAAAGCAGCCATGAAATTTGCCAACTGTGCTGCAATCACTGTGCAGGATGGTCACTGCCAAACTGTGGCGAAAAACAAGGTAGAGCATCCTGTGGCACAACATGCAGTGGAGCATATGTTTGATTTCAATGGCTGCTTCACAACCCGGGCCATCTAGATCCTCCCACCCATCACCAGCTTCTCTGAAGTATATAGATGGGAGCTATCATTACAGTACATTCTCTGATCCCAAAATTATGCAGGCCCTCTATTCTATACCTCTCCTATTTTGAGTGCACTGTGTGTGTGTGCGTGTGTGTTTGTCTGCATGCATTGTGCATGCGATTATATGTTTTGGTTTGGTTTGCTTTCTTTCCCTCACCTGCCTCCCCACGCCATTTCTAAGCTGCATCTCATTTCAAGCACAGTAATATGTACATGCTTCAAAAGGCCAAGTTGTATCCATCTGAACCACCATGAGACATGGCATTGTGCATGTGATTGTATGTTTTGATTTGCTTTCCTTCCCTCACCCACCTCCCCACTCCATTCCTAAGCTGCATCTCATTTCAGTCATGTAATACATAGATGCTCCAAAAGGCCATGCTGTATACATCCACACCCCCATGAGACAACCTTCCTACTCCCCCCTCCCCCCACCCCAACCACCCCTTATTGTCTCACTGCAGGGTATGAACTGGAATGTGTCAGCTGGTGATGATGCTTGTGTGACTGATCGTGTGAATGCTCTTTGTACTCAAGAAGGCCATGGCTGATAGGTTAAAGTGTTGTATGTGTGTGTTGCAGGTCATGGTTATGTATTTGCTGTGAGTTGTAAACTGTCCTTATTTAATATATATTTAGGTGTGTGTATATGTATATATTACACACAACCTGATCACCCCGAACATCATGAACACCTACCTAATTGCTGGTATGTCCACCTTTGCCATGGATATCAGAAGCAATGCATCGGGGCATGGAAGCAGTGTAACCTTGATAGATTTCTGGAGGGATATGGCAACACATCTGCACTCACTCACAAGTCATCTAACACATGTCCATTGCTGGGAGGATGAGTGGGGTGGGGGAGGGGGATGAGGTCTGACACAGTGTGTAACCACATCTTTGAGGTGTTCTGAGTGGATTCAGATTGAGCAAGTTGGGGTCCAGCACATAAATTGCTACTTGCTCCTTTGTCCTTCAGTCTACTCCATCACACTCCTAGTCTTGCGACACAGTGCATTATCTTGCTACGTTTCTAGATTGGTCCCTTCAGCAAAATTGGCTGTGTACTGTTTTGGCTGTTTTATTTCATTTCTTGAATGAAGATCATGCTTTTGTCTTGCTGGTTGGTCACAGCTAAGAATCCCATTTTGATTTTGGTTGTTTATGGTTTCATTTTCTTCTATGCTGATTTGATCATGCTGCTCTTCATGCTCGGGTGTGATTTCAGAATGACTATTTTCTTCTACTGATAGGTTCATACTTTGAAGCCTCAGCATTGTAGTATTTTCTCTAACAGGAGGTTTAGTTTATTCATCGGACAGCACGTTTCTTGATATTTACACTTTATGTGTTCAGGGATCATAAAGGCAATCTTGACACTTTTTGGTTCCCATTTTGTTTTCAGCTGATCTGGCACATGCATGTAAGCTATACAACCAAAAGTTTGGGTATGACACACATCTAGGGTCTTTACAGTACACAATTCATAAAGTCCAGAGTTTATTTGCTGTGATACGGTTCAATTCAAAATGTACATGAGTGTTTACTGCTTCAGGCCTAAGTATCATTGTTATCTGTTTTGCATAAATCATTGACCTTGTAAATTCAACGATTGTTCCCCTATCCCTCTCAGCTCTTCCATTCTGCTTTGGTGTGTATAGAGCAGGAGTTTCAAGTTCAATCCCAAAATCTGACAAGTATTTCTTTACTTCACTGTTTGTGTAGTCTCTTTCATTATCAACGTAACCTGGTATTCATACTTCTACTTAACATAGCTTAAGTAGGTTTTTAAACACTCTACAAGATCTGATTCGTGTTTGATAAATGATACAACTTGATATCTAGAAAACTCGTCTCTAACCTATTGAGGACACTGACATTGGGCCACACACATTACTGTAGATTCGTTCACCACTCTTTGCTTTACATGGTTTTTCTCAAGAAAAAGATAACTGGTGTTGTTTTCCAAACACACATATCGCACATAAAAACTGTTTAATTCTTACCATTTTCAGTCCATCCACCAGGCCCATCTTTTCTGTTTCATACCGTCTTGATTGACTTTCAAATCATTTTAACCATTGTTACATGAGCATTATCTGTAACAACTGTGTGACATTGCATTTTGTACAACTTGTCAACTTGACGTATTGCACTTGAAACCATCTTATTGTCATCTTAAACTTGAACAAACTCTCTGTTGTACAATTCAAAATCCTAATTCTATAATCACACCTTCAGAGAAAGGATTCTTCCACTAATTTGGAACATACAAATATTTGTTGTCACTGCATCATACAGAGATTCATTAACTTTTTTTTTGTCCTGTCTTCTGGCAGTTGTGACAAGTGATTTTTGTTTTGTCCAGTCTGCCAGAGAAAACCAAGCATGTCTCACATTTCGGTACTTTTGTGGTGGTGTACCCATAAGTTTCATCATTATTTCAGTGTCACTAATTTTCTCACCTGCAGCACACATTTGTCTAAGTTTTCTGTTTTTTATATGTTCTGCACAGTTGAATCATTGAGTTCCATTTTATATGCATGCAATTTCTCATTGACTAAAATTTGTTTAGTTCAATTTTCTGTTCGTATACACTGTCCACCATATCTAATATTGCCTTTGCTGACTGACAGTTTTCAATAATTGCAATTTGAGATAATTACAAAGCAGAAGTAAAGACACACATAGTTAAAGCATCATTCTTTGTCCAGGTAGCCAGTGTGGCACTTCACACTGGTTTCAGTCTGAAACCGTTAACAGCATCATACACACCTCTTGCATGTAGAATGCACTTTATTTGATCTTTCCACTATCTATAATTGTTCTTGCCAGATTTGGTTATGTTAAAGCCATCAGTATGTTCTGCTATCTTGTACTTTGAACAGTATGGAAAAGGCACTGCAGATACACAAATAGCAACACAAGTAGGCTGACACAGTTTTGTTCATTCGTTTTCACAATATGGTGCATAACATGATGCACTCATAATTTTTTATGTCAGCAGAGCCTGGCAACATGATACGAAATTCAGTGTATTTGTGTTCGTTCAATATCAGCAAATGACCTTCGTGCATGTAAAATACACTAAATGCATTGTTTTTTGTAATTCCCATGTTCCATTTTCTTGATGCAGCATTGATCTGGGCCCATAACCCATTGGATTAACTAGAAATTAAAGTACTAAACACTTTACTGAAGTAAATTATCTTCCACTCCGACAGGCCATTTGGTACAGCAAACATTGCAATGTAATCTTTATATATAAGCAGGTGTGTCTGTGTGTTTGTGTGTACATATTGCATACATATCTACAGTTTTGTTCCAATTTTTACAAAATTTTTCACATGTAAGCTTCAATCCATGAGGACGATCACTGTACGTCTAAGGATCATGTGCTACACATAGTTCACGAGATATAACATCATAAAAAATGAGATGCGCTAAATACTGCTGAATTAAGCAACAATGCTGCACATTTCCTCTTACAACAACCTTTAAACACAATTTCAAACCTTTATTACACTTTTTCTCACTAAAAACCACATCAAAATAACGAAAGGAAAATAGTTTCTTGCTTACTACTTTTCCACTTTTCATGGAGCAAAACTACGGCATTCGTTATGATGATACATTTTATAATTAGGGATGGGTCGAACACCAATTTTACCGAATCTTAAATAAAACAAGCGCTGAACCCGAATCGAAACTTCTGAATCTCGAACCCAAATAATCTGTCAACCCAAATACATGTAATTAAAAATAATTACTACTCTATCACAGCCAGTGATGAAGATAACGCCTTCTGGGGTGAATTCCAAATGACAATATTAACAGTAAAATTTAAGAAATCAAAATTTCACTTACATTTTTATTTTTAATCTTAAGGATTTTTTAATACCCCATCCCCTTACAAGAAATTTGTATGAAACATTTCGATATGTATGTTGTTTAGATAGTCTAAAAGATAATAAGAAATTTCTTCACTCTATTACAAAATGTTTCATTTTGATGAAATAAAAAAATAATGAAAGGAAAGGATTACGTATTTTTATCTTTTTTCAAAGGGGAAGACTCAAAAAAAATCCTGAAAAAAAGAGTAGATATTTTGGAAGTTAAAAAATAGATTGTTAAAAAATAAGATGTGTAAATGTTAAATAATTTTATAGTGGCGTTTCAAACACTCCATGAGCGATGGACAGGACATTCAGACACAGAGAAATCCACATTATTCGATGTGGGTGTACTTGTTATTGCCACTGAGACATTTCAGAACTGTAGAAAGTACTTAACGCGCAGATTGCGCATTCCGGAGGGTTAAGCAAGGGTATTTTGTAGATTTATTTATTCCTTCAAAAATTTAAGATCATGTAACTTGTCTGCACAGAATTTTTATTCCTAGAAGATTTAAAAATCAGTACTAGAGGTCACTTGCCATTTTTCATTTCTAACTATGCTTGCTCAACATAAGGATAATACAAAGGTAAATATTAACGTGAGACGTATATTCTTCCATGTCCACTGTTGTCTTTTGGGTTTGTTAGGCAGGCGGAATTTAAATGTGGCAACAGCTAACACAGAAGATCACGTGCCATAATGTTTACATTTGCATTATTCTTATGGCGAAAAGGGTGTGGAATTTATGAATCATGATTCATAGGAACACTCCCTTCCCCCTAAAAAAAAAAAAAAAAAAAAAAAAAAAAAAGAAGGGGGAAAAAAAACCATTAGTTGTAGCATGAAGGCAGTGATTGTAGCGTCAGGCATATTGATGCAACACAGGCTTGCCATTCGGCTTTACGTAGTAGCTTTTAGATGAGACATCAAATATACGGCAAACTAAATGCGGAAATATAAAACAATTTTATTACACTTCTAATACAAATTTTTACTAAATGTTTATAATAGCAATTAGATACAGGTATGGTAATTCTGAATCACTATCACTTGATTCCTTGTTATACAGTTCCTTTGTAGTACAGAGCATCATCCCTCATACAATGTAGTGCATTCGATATCGAACATTTTTAAATGCCGGTTATGCAATCTGATTTGAAACCCACTTCTATGTATCATCATTCCATTGGTACACTGTGCGTTTTACACGACCTTTTAGTGCCAGCTATCTCTCACTTTTTGAAAGGCAATAGGTGTACATGTGTTTAAGCTTGACCTTAAATGATTGAATGAAACAGACGTTAAGTGGATGCTGAACTGACACCATTCCACCTGAATGGTGCACGATTAGAACTTTTTTTTTTCCACATAATAAAATGAATATGACATATTATTTGTATTTGTATTACTAAACTTTGTTTGTTTGGATACTGTACTTAAAAAGTTTGTGTATTATGCAAGACTGCCTTATTTCTTATATCTTCTTTTGTAAATATACAGCAGATCCTCATTTTTACATTTTTCAAGGGACTTCAGTGAAATGGTGTAAAATACAGGAAATAATGTTTTAAATAGTAAAATATGCTTACTGGATCAGCCTTGCATTTTTCATAGTTTATTTGTGATATATATACACAATAGGCTTCAAAATACTTGCCAGGAAGTTTATTATATAATAAAGGTTATCAAAATATTTAATATTTTAAGCGCCAGGCAGAACTAGTAATTTTATGGGAAGTAGAAATTTTTGAGGTGATTTCATTCATTATAATCGAGGACACCGCTGCCGAGATATGTAAAACATCTTCAAAATTACATGAATTTCTTCGATAGATATCGTTTAGATGCCACTGCCGGGCTATGTAACACACAGCTTTTTACTGGCATTAATTATTTATGTAGTATAACTCCTTAAGTTCCGTTCTTTTTGCATTTTTCGATGTTTCAGATGACGATATTAGATAATTTATTAGCTTTCTCGAGTGCAAATATATCCATAAGTATTTTCGTGATGTTTTCATTGGATTGGCATCTCACACTATTATCGCTTTTTTGAGGTTGTGGGTATTATAGTGGTGCTGAACCTAATAATACCCAACTTTAACATATAACATTCTTTATTAATCAGAAGTATGTATCACAAAACATTGTGCGGGTTTTAAGGGAGTGGATGAGGAGTCTTTCCAGTCTTGGTAGTGGAAGGACTTAGCTTAAGGGGAAAAAAAAGAAAGGTAAACAGTCACACACATCCATACATATATACGCGCAAACACACCAAGGCAGATATTTGTAAAAAGCAAAGAAGTTGGACAGAGATGTCAGTCAAGACAGAGGTTCTGACCAGAGAACAGAGTCAAAGATGTTATTGAATGGTGGGCGGGAATTTGAATTTAGCGGAGGTTGAGACCAGGTGGCCAACGAGTAGGGAGAATTTGCTGAAGGGCAAGTTCCTATTCTGGTGTTCTGAAAGATTGGTGTTGGTGGGAAGTATCCAAATAACCCGTACGGAGTAACACTGTACCAAGATGTGATGGCCATGCACCAAGGCATGTTTAGCCACAGGGTGAGCCTCATTACCAACAAACACTGTCTGCCTGTGACCGTTCATGTGAATGGACAGTTTGTTGCTGGCCATTCCCACATAGAATGCTTCACAGTGCAGGCACGTCAGTTGGTAAATCACGTGGGCACTATCTCAGGTGGCTCTGCCCTTGATCATGTACACCTTCTGGGTTACGGGACTTGAGTAAGTGGTGGTGGAAGGGTGCATAGAGCAGGTTTTACAATGGGGGTGGTTACATGGGTAGCTAGGGGGTAGCGAAGGTGGTTTGGGGATTTCATAGGGATTGACTAGGAGGTTATAAAGGATTTAAGGAATTCGTATCCTTGCTGGAGAGCCACATTTACAGTTCGATATAGTCCCGGAAAGTATTCGGTGTCAAGAGGGGTTGTGGTTCTTCTGTGAAAGGTTCTGGGTTTGGGGGGATGAGGAAGTGGCCCTGGCAATGTGCTTCTGTACCAGATCAGGAGGATAGTTGCGGGATGTGAAAGCTGTTATTAGGTTATTGGTGTACTGGTTCAGGGATTTGGGACTGGAGCAGACTCGTTTGCCATGAATACCTAAGCTGTAGGGAAGGGAACTTTTGATGTGGAATGGATGGCAGCTGCCATAATTGAGGTACTGTTGTTTATTGGTGGGTTTTATGTGGAGGGATGTGTGAATTTGGGTGTTGGACAAATGGAGGTCGACATAGAGGAAATTGGCATGGGATTTAGGAAATTGGCATGGGATTTAGGAAATTGGCATGGGATTTTGAATAGGACCAGGTGAATTTGATGAGACCAAAGGAGTTGAGGTTGAAGAGGAAATACTGGAGTTCCTCTTCACTGAGAATCCAGATCATGAAGATGTCATCAATGAATCTATACCAAACTTTGGGTTGACAGGCTTGGGTATCTAGGAAGGCTTCCTCTAAGCATCCCATAAATAGGTTTGTGTTCGAGGGGGCCATCGTGGTTCCCATGGCTGTACCCTTTAGTTGTTGTTATGTCTGCCCCTCAAATGTGAAGAAGTTGTGGGTTAGGATGAAGCTGGCTAGGGTAATAAAAAAGATCTTTTAGGTAGGGTTGTATGTGGTCAGCATGAAAGGAAATACTCCATAGCAGTGAGGCCCTGGGCTTGCGGGATGTTTCATTCTAAGGAAATCGCATTAATTGCAACAAGGATGGTTTCCAGGGGTAACAGGTTGGGTAAGGATTTCAGGTAGTCGAGAAAGTGGTTGGTGTCTTTGATGAAGGATGGGAGACTGCACATAATGGGTTGAAGATGTTGGTCTGTGTAAGTATAGTTTCTTCCTGTGGGGGCTTCGTAACCGGCCAAATGGTCTGGCCTGGATAATTAGGTTTGTGAATCTTAGGAAGTAGGTAGAAGGTAGCAGTGTGGTGTGGGGTGTCAGTGGGGTGGTGAGGTTGATGGACGCAGGTGAAAGGTTTTATATACGGCCTAAGGTTCTGAGGATTCCTTGAAGCTCTGCCTGGACATCAGGAATGGGATTGCCCTGACAAACTTTGTATGTGGTTCTGTCTGAAAGCTGACACAGTCCCTTAGCCACATAGTCCTGCCCATCAAGTACCATGGCCGTGTATCCCTTGTTGGCCGGGAGAATGACAATGGAATGGTCAGCCTTCAGATCACAGATCACAAACTAGTTTGAAGCCCTTACTCTTACGGGAATTAGTTAAACTACGAGTTTGAGTACTATGGGCAGGGCGAAGCTGGGAATTTGTATCTGACGGGAGGCGTGCATGGGTAGTCCTTGCAGGTGCGGTGATCACTGTGTCCCCAGTGGTGTAGGGGTCAGCGCAACTGCCTAGAAAGCAGGAGACCCGGGTTCGAATCCCGGCTGGGTACACATTTTCAGCTTTGCCCAATAGCAGTTGAAGTCATATATTCTATGAATATTAAATAATAACAGCTGCAGGATCAGAATGTGACGTCTGTTCTTTCCGAACAGACGCCACATGTATATATATAATATGCCGGTGACGGGCAATGATCCTATCGTTAGTGGGGAGGGGTGGGCAAGTTTGAAGCCCTTACTCTTACGGGAATTAGTTAAACTACGAGTTTGAGTACTATGGGCAGGGCGAAGCTGGGAATTTGTATCTGACGGGAGGCGTGCATGGGTAGTCCTTGCAGGTGCGGTGATCACTGTGTCCCCAGTGGTGTAGGGGTCAGCGCAACTGCCTAGAAAGCAGGAGACCCGGGTTTGAATCCCGGCTGGGTACACATTTTCAGCTTTGCCCAATAGCAGTTGAAGTCATATATTCTATGAATATTAAATAATAACAGCTGCAGGATCAGAATGTGACGTCTGTTCTTTCCGAACAGACGCCACATGTATATATAACAAGGAGTTTGTATAGTTTTGGCGGAGGGTGGCATGCTGTTCTAATTTGCGCTTGGCCTGTGTGGATGTTCTGAACTGTAGGTGTGGTTGTGGGAGTGGAAAGGTTGAAGATTTTGATGAGGGATCATTGCTGACAGGTGTGTTCATTGCCGGAGTTCAGGTATAGGTTAAGGATTAGGCAGGTGAGGGCTGTGGATTTTTCTGTTTGGAATTGGTATAAGGCATCATGAAAGGATGGGTTACAGTCGGAGATGGGAACTTTTAGTGTGAGGTCCTTGGGGGTAATGCCAAATGTCAGACAAGCCTGAATAAATAAAATGTGGGACTGTAATCTGGCTAGGGAGAAAGCATGCCTTTGAAGGGTATATTGATAAAACTTGATGGGTTCGTTGTAGGGATGTTGTGAAGGTGACATAATGTATGGGATGGAAAAGTGAGAAATAAGTGCTGAATAACAGACTGTAAGGTAATTAAATTAAATAAAAAAAATATAAATAAAAAAAATACATGCGAGAGAGAGATAAAGGTGAATAGACAGTGAAAGGAATTCGGTTGAGAAAAAAGAAAAAAAATAGAAAAAAATAAGTTGTTGAGCTTAAACCTTCTTCAAACTGTGGTCAACTACAGTTAAGTCAACAACGTAATGCACAATGGTTTGGTGATTCTATTCACGTTCAAAACAGGTTATAGGGTGGAGAAATTCTGGAAAACTTTGAGCAAACCGCATGAGAATGAAAGGAAGGCATATTATTAGGACTGATTGTGTAGTGGCAGATTACAACGTTTAGGGTAACAATGTCTGATGAAGGAATAATAAGATTAAAACATATAGAAAGTTGTTGAAAAATGATTGGAAATGACAGAAAAACGAACAGAAATGTGGAAAAACTGGAATAGGAAACAATTGCGAAGTTGTGAGGAAATGCTGAAAATGGTTATTTTTAGGTTAGTCCTATTGTAGATTGAAGTAGTGAGATAGTATTAATGCAGTAAAATGAGAAATGTTGATGAATGGTGGATATTATAGAGGAGATGGCAGGTTTGGAAGCGGTAAATATAATAATAAGGGGAAAAAAATGAAAAAGACGTTAGTCGTACATCTAGATTAAGGTTTGGAAGCTAATACTAATTGTTGTATGTAGCCTATTTGGCCAGGAGAAAAATGAATTGTAAACTAAGAAGGGAGGTAAAACATAAACAGAAGGAGAATGTAAGATGACAGAAAAGATTTCGAAAGGCAACAGAGCAATCGTAATTGTTAGGTTCAAATTGATGAAACGAATATTATAGAGGGAAACTTTCCTGGTAGGAAAAATATGTATGAAAAATAGAGGTCGTTTAACTTACCCAAAGTACAGGCTCGTTGACAGACACAAAGGTGATGCGTATGAGTAGGAAAAACTATCACATAATGTCCGAATGCAGCATTAGTAGTGAGCTCCTTGATTCAGTCGCATTGTTCAAATATCTAGGTGTAACATTTCAGAGGGATATGAAATGGAATGAACATGTAAGGATAGTTGTGATGAAGACGGATAACCGACTTCTGTTTATTGGGAGAATTTCGGAAAGATGTACTTCATCTTTAAAGGAGACTGTATATAAAACATTTGTATGACCATGTCCTGAGTATTGCTCAAGTGTTTGGGACCTGCAGGAGATCAGTTTAAAGGAATACATAGAAGCAGTTCAGAGGTGAGCAGCTAGGTTTGTTACTGGTAGGTTCGACCAATGTGCGAGTGTCTTGGAAATGATTCAGGAACTCAATTGGGAATTGCTGGTGGAAAGACAGTGTTCTTTTCGTGAATTTCTGTTGAGGAAATTTAGAGGACTTGAATTTGAAGCTGAGTGTAGCACAATCTTCCTGCCACCTACTTACATTTCATGTAAAGATTGCAGAGACAAGATAAGAGAAATTAGGGCTTGTACAGAGGCATATAGGCATTCTTTTTTCCTTGTTCTATTTGGGAGTGGAATAGGAAAGGAAATGCCTAGTAGATGTACAGTGTATTCTCTGCCATGCACCTTATGGTGGATTGTGGAGTATGTATGCAGATGTAGTTCGTTCTGTACAACCTCAAATTTAATATTTTCCACCCTTTTGCTTGTTAGATACATCTTTAATTGTTTTGTCATTATTTTCTACTTTTGTGTTCTACTTCTGAAAATTTAGTTTCCAGCTGCTGTATTTTATTGCCCACATTACCGATTTTATTCCCCAGCTCCTCATTAACAGAGATGTCTCTATATTAAGAATCGAGTCTGGGGCCCTGCATGATAGTCATAAACACTGTCAACTGAGGAAGGAAGCTTAGGGTTTAATGTTTCCTCATCAACTTGGTCATTAGAGACTGTGTCCAATGACCTTCAGAGGTGGACTACAATAGGTGGAAAGCTATCGAGTTATACACAAGGAAATTGCTGAGAAGTGACATAATATCAAAGGTTGTTGAAGAGTTGTAAAATAACTTCCCCTTCCGTTTACTTGCATTTTATTTCATTTTAATTTTTATGTGCCCTTGTTCCCTCTCTTTTACTAATGTCTTGTTTCCATATTCCTTGTGAGACTGACACCTGTGCCTCTAATCTCTTTTTCAAATTTAATTTATTTAACAGCTTTCACTTTTAATTTCATGTCTGTTCTATCATGTAGCATCCCAATGGGTGTTGGGACTTCTCTGTATAATACATGACGTTCAATTTTTCTTTCTCTGTATGTCTTCTGTTTTTCTTTGGGTCATATGAATGAAAAACCAGTGTTTGAGTTAGGTTTTTTTTTTTGTTTTTTTTTTTTTTTTTTTTTTTGTGTGTGTGTCACAGAAGAAGATTGTCTATTGTCTTTTATGTAGATTCTTTCACAGCCATGTAATATTTGATGCTAGATTTTTTGTGGGTGTTTTTTATATTTTATTTTTCTGACAGGCTCTGCTCTTGATGTCTAATTTAGCACCACATAATTGCTTGTGGAAAGAGGCATATTCAGACATGTTGGACCACATAGTTCTTCAGCGATTGCTTGCTATGGCACTATATATAGCACCTGAATCAGTCAAAACACAAGTTCTCTCACTTGTTCATAATTCCTTCTTCCCTGAAAAAAGGTAAGAACAAAAATAGTTTCTATTCACATATGTGTGTTTATTGTTGTTGAAACATTATTACTATGATAACAGGTGTTATACTGGTAATATTTACAGTTTGACTCTATTGGTTATTTTTAATGGTTTAAATTTTACATTTCATAGACAAACATTGGTGTTTGTCTGAAGACACCTTACTTACAGTTGCACAGTAGAACCTCGAGGCATCAGATAAGGAGATAGAGTGTAAATCTATATCAACACAGTCATTGTAATCTAAAAGTAAATCTGGAATAAGAACATCCTATAGATGTCCAGGCCATAGCTCAAGTTCCGGTACCAGGTGAAGTGTAGGTACAAAGAAAAATAAGTCTGAGGATCTGTCACTGCTGTAGGTAGAAGTTATACTATCAAAAACATATTCCTGTAGGAGTACAAAAAGATGAATATACTTCTCTTTAAAAGACTTTGGCAGAATAGTGGGAAACCAGCTTCCTCTGTCCTCATTCTACCATCCTCACAAAAAAATTTGGTAAATGGACATATTTGTACACTTTTAATTCAGAACATTCAAAATCCCTTTAATCAGCCTCTCTTTACACTTTTAAGCCAGAACATTCAAAATCCCTTTAATCAGCCTCTCTTTGTAGTTAAATCATACTACCATCATCCCTCTATCATCGCTACTCTCTGTATATTATTTCTCACTACCTCTCCTTTCTTTCCCATTTACACTTTCTCCCTCCCTCTCCACTGTCACTTTCTTAATCCCCCCCTTTCTCTCTCTCTCTCTCTCTCTCTCTCTCTCTCTCTCTCTCTCTTCATTTCCATTGTCTCCCTCTCTGCAAGTTTCACTGCCATTGTCTATTCCCCATCCCATTGACAATGTCTCTTTCTTTCTCACATTACATTCATTCAACTACAATTTTCTTCTTTCCATGAATGTCCTGGGATTGGTTTTCTTTTGACTGTCTCCTCTCTTTTCCTGCCATTTTTGCCCTCATTCCATCTCTCATTCACTTTTACTGCTACTGTCACCCACCATCATTATTTCTTGTCTCTTTGACTAACACTGAAATTGTCTTCATGCATCACAGTTTCTCTTTCACTAGGTTTTTCTCTTTCGCACCATTGCTGTTCTCCTCTCTATTTCTCTGCTACCAGTGCTATTTCCTCTCACTTCCACTACCTCTTTCTCTCTGATACTGTCTTTCATCACAAAAATTGTTAATGTCTGTGACAGAATTTTTGGTGTAGAAGGTGGAATGACGATTGAAGTGACTGTCCCACTTTTCTGTCAGAGTCTTTTTAGATGTGCATATTGACCATATGATTGCCCTGATGGTAGTAGTTTTCAGCTTATTCCCACCTTTTTCCCTGTGACATCAAGGTGTGCTGCTTATGCAAAATGAATTCTTTACTTAAATAAAGTTTTGAAAGTTATTTACATACTTCAATATATTTGCAATTCTACCTCTATCACAAACAAACATTAAGCAAAGCTATTACTTTGACCTTTGCAGTCCTTGCTCAATTTCAAGTTTGTAAACATACATAAATTTGTTGTTCATTGGTTCTTTTTACTTGTCTTAGAAGTTGGTTATATGCCATGGCACTGTGCCCTTCTCTGATTTAACACTAAATATTGAAAGATCCTTTGATATAGTCATGTATATTGTGTATGGTATCCAACTTGGTTCTTTAGGAATAATGTATCCAGACAAAATTTATCCTTGTGGGAATTAGGCTTATAGTAATAGTACAAACACCATTTATCCATGTAAACTTGTATATTCATCAATAAAATGAATACAAATTGTGAGTAACACTACATGCTTGAATACTAACACAAGTGCAAAGTGAACAAAGATCATATATTGAAGATGATATAGTCTTTGTGTAATCAATATCTAAGATATCATTGCCCCACCCCCTTTTCCCTTCCCCCAGGATGGAGTACATGCGCATGTGCTGGAGGGATCGATGTTACTGGCAAGGGTGTGAATCTGACATAATCATGATGTTCAGTTGGTCAAATGTAGGTTGAAGTGGCATCACTGTATTACCAAGGTGAGGGGCGATGTCATTGAGGTCTTACAGATGATGTTGTATGACTGAATGGTCCATGTGCAAAACAAACTAAGGCAACAGTGGTGCATTAGAGACTGTTATGATGCTCTTCTCAAAGACTTTGACACACAAGAAGGACAGATGGATGCTTCAGAGAAGGGGAAATGTATGGACAAGAGAGAGGTGTCTGCATTTAAAAGTTCATAGATGATGCCCTCATAGAATTCAATGAGATGTCTGGGACATGATCAGATGCCACGGCAGTCTCAAAAAATATTGGCGATAGTTGAAGTGATGCGAGAGAAACCTTAAAGAGGAGCATACTAAGAATCAGAGTAAGTTTGGCTGGCTTTTGATGTCTGGTGAGGTGTGTTAGTGGATGATGGAGTAAGACACATAGGAACTGAGATGTTTTTATTGGAGAGGGACACATCTTCAGCACATGGTGATGTTGATGGGTCAATGAATGCTCATGGTTCATCAAGACAATGTTGATGATATTCTTGGATGTCACCAAAACTCTTTATGGACTTGAGTGTGGTGGCTGAAGTGGCGTTCAAACCATGTGTTCGAGGAGCATTACGTACTGGCAGTCTTGCAAGGTAGCAAGCAAGCATTAACATTGTGGCTTACCGGGGCAGCCTTTGCCAGTTTGGAGTGTACTAACTCTCCGTGTAGAACAGAAACGGACTCAGTTACCATGCCTTGGATCACACCTTTAAACTTCAATAGTAGACCGAATAGTGCGCAGGGTAATGTTTGCCAACTCAAGGTATGATGGCAGCAGAGTGTGTCTGTTGATGTTGATATTCCTTGGTGTTTTGTTATGGCACACGGGCAGCTGAACCACGCAATCCACACATAAAGAAACACCTTTTGAACAGTTTAGCCCTGATATTTGTCAGCGGTACTGCTTCTACCCAATGTGTTAGGTGATCAATGCACAAAAGTATATATTTGTGTCCCTCAGAATGTGGGACAGGACTAACAATGTACATGATGAAAATGACCAGAGGGAATGACGAATTTTCCAAGTGGTGGCAATGTGTGTTGGGAAATCTTGTTCCTCTGGAAAAGAATACAAGAATGGGCCATCCTGTTTCATTTCATGCCAGTCAAAACCTTCTGACATGAGTGAATGCCGGCAATCTAAAACTTTTCGACAGCAACTTAGGAATGACAGGGAAAAAGTTCTTGTGAAGGAGTCATGTCACGTCTCATCACTTATGCCAGTAAACTTAGCTGTGGTGGAAGACAGGGCCTTGGATGGGTCAGATAATAGTCATTGAGTGTCCTCATCAGTTTGTTGTAGTTTGGCAAGATCAGAGAGATCGGTTGATCAAAACACATTGTTCATGCAGGAGAGGATTTTTCATGCAGGAGAGGAAATCTCCCGTGATGTTGAAGCACCTTTATCATTCATCAGTTGTGAACTGAGAAATCAAATTGAGATGTTCATAACACTGTGGAGGCAGTTGGCAGGAGAGCTGTGCAAGGTGTCCAAAAGAGGTTTATGATATGTCAGTACATAAAACTGAGGACCAAAATGTTTGATCAATTCATACATGGCTAGCAACCCTCTATCGAAAGTGGAGTATTTATGCCACCCATTGGACAATTTTTTAGAGAATAAATGAAAGGGGTAGCTTCTTTGTTGTGAAGTTGCTGTAAAGCTGCTATCACAACAAAGTCCGTAGTGTCTGTTGTAATGAAGAGCTCAGCATCAAGGATTGGATGGACGAGTGTGACAGCTCGAGTGAGCCAAGACTTGAAGAATTGAAATATGGTATGCATTGGTTCGATTGATGGTAAATATGCTCACGAGGGAATCTGTCATTGTTATGTATAAGTGGGTACATGATGGGAGGTGCCGTTGATATGAGTTAATTGTTGTACATCTTGGGAAGAGGCATGTCAGTGATAGCATGCATATGAGACTCAGGTGGGTGGATGCCATCGGCTGAGCCCATGAAGATGAGAAAATTGACAGAAGACTGGTCACGCTGTAGTTTGTAGCAAATTATTTTGACACCGTAGCTGGAGATGGTATCTTGGACTAAATAAATGCGGCGCAGGTATTCCTGGACCAAACTGCTGAAATCAAGATTTTTCAAGGTAGCGAAACAGAAATGGAATGGTAGCTGCAGAGAGTTGATCAATATTTTCCACATCTGTGCAGCATTTAATCCAAAGGGCATGAATCAGGTGAATGAGGTGGAATTGATTAGACTTAATTGTTACTTTGCATGGGGAGTATGGCTGCAAGTGTCACATATTTGTTATTCTTAGGAAAAGTGTGCATGCGACAAGAGACCTGCATGGGACGCACAGGAGCTTGGCACATTGCACATGAAGAATGTCTGTTGTCTTTGTTCTGAATGAGAGCCACAGTGATTACATGAGGTGCTGCTGGTCTGCAAGGTGCCGTGCGGCTCGTAAGCAAGAGAGGGGGAATGTTTGTCTACATCCTACAGGATTGTTAAATAGATGTCTGGGTTCATGCTATGTCATCCGGAGCCACTGCTCAATATTTTATCACACTCCTGTGGCAAGGCTGAGGCACAGGATAAAATATAGGCAGTGTCCCATGGAACACAAATAAAAGTCTGAGTTTTTCTAACCTTGTTAGAGCTGTTGTTGCAGTCTGAGGTAGCAGAGGCAAAGGTGGTCTCATTCAATGCAGGTGCGACTTGCATATGCTGTGCTGGTGAGATCAGTAGTGACTTGAAAGAATTATCAGTCTTGATGACATTGGTGAGTACGAACCTTCAGCTGGTCATATGGGGCATGTAGGTTGGCCCACACAATGGCTAATTCTGCAATCACAGAAGAGATACAGCTACAGAGCCTGTCATTTTCAGTGAGAAGGTTGTGCATTTGCACACGAAATTCAGTGTAACTATTCATCACATCCACTGTCTCACTTTCGAATATGTTACACTCACACAGGAGGTGGTAGATGTTACTAACACCAGAGTGGGTGGGACCTGCACATTTATACAGTATATGTGTATTGGTGGCATGGTGATGAGATGAATCATGCACGTCTGGTGAGAGATATAGGTCTGTCTGGAAGTTGATCCTCAGTATTGGCTTGACGATGTCTGCCAAGGGGAAGGCCCATTGGGTAGGACAGTTTCTTAGTCAGGCGCAGCAACAGTTTGATGGTACCATACGTCAATCGTGTAGAGCTGTTGAAGACTCAGAGAAATGAGTGTGAATGTACATGCAAATCTGGTGCAATCTATCTAGGAACAAGTGATACATTGATATCCACTAAGAACTTAAAGCATGAGAATCGGTCAGTGATATATAATTGGCCATTTGTCTGAAACAGAGTATGATACATGAAAGGCTGAAATACTAATCGTCTTTGTATAAAGCTGCACTGTGCTGCCTCCTCTAAACCATCACACAAACAATAAAATGGTGGATATTGAAATAAGTGTCAGAGGGTTAGAAATGCAATTGAAATCACTCAACACAGGAACGGTTGTAGGGCCTGATGGGATATGAATTCAATTTGACATGGAATATGTGAAGGAACTTTCCTCATTTCTATATTGAGGGTTAATGGCTGTTTCTTTTGCATGGTGTGAAGCTGCATGGTGAAGGTTTTCTTTGTGTTCACAACAAGATTGTTTATGGTGAACCTTTCTGTAACTTGTGGGGTGCAGTGTTGTGTTTCCTGTTATAATTCTGTATAGGTCTTGCATTTTATTAAACCATTTGCCTCATCTGCAAATTTAATATATTTTTGATAATTGCTAGATGATTCTAGATCATTGATGAATAACAATAGCGCTAGGCCTAAAACAGAACTGTGGTACACACCATATCTGATTCCCCTCCCTCCCCCCTCTCTCTGACTGATAGGTGTACATACTGTTTTGCTTCTCAGTGCGATTTCTACTATCTACACTATGCTTGTCATGTATGATGATAACCATTTATATGCCAACACTTAATGTTCCTGCGTATTGTAGTTTTTGGAGCGGTAAATTGTGGTCTATCATGTAAAGGCTGATGTGTTGCAGACAAAGCTTCATTTACAAAATCAAAAATGATTCTTTCTATTGATTTGTTTTTTCTAAATAAATATTGCGCACTTTATATTAAATTAGTTTTCTCTATAAGCGCCATAAGTCTTGTGTAAAAAAAGATACAGGTCAATACTTACTTTAATTTGTCTTGTCTTATCCCCCTTCTTGACCAGAGGCCTTACCTTTCCCACTTTTAGTCTTTTTGGAAAAATACCAATACACAGTAAGGTAGTTGCAAAGATGAGTTAGTGGTGTTATTTCTGTGAAATACATGTTTAATATATTTGCCACACTGTGTGGGTAAGTGACTTTGTCTCCATTTTCAGTCAGATTAATGTTACACTTTTTTCCCAGTTTCCTTTCTGAGTGTGGCCCATATTGCTTTCATTTTATGTATTGCTTATATATATATATATATATATATTATAGAAGGAGACCTTCCAGGTGAGAAAATGGTATAAAATAAAGATTTTTGACTTACCTAAAGTACAGGCTCGTCGATAGGAACACGAAACACACACAAAAACACACAACCATTCGAGCTTTCGCCACCAGTGGTGGCTTCTTCGGGAAAAAGAGGGAGGAAGGAGAGGAGAAAGGGAAGGATACGGGTTTTAAGGAAGTGGAAAAGGAGCCATTCCAATCCCAGGAGTGGAAGGACTTACCTTAGGGGACAAAAAGGAAGGTAAACAAATACACACACACTCACACATATCCACATCCAAACACACATTCCTTTTTGTCCCCTAAGGTAAGTCCTTCCACTCCTGGGATTGGAATGGCTCCTTTTCCACTTCCTTAAAACCCGTATCCTTCCCTTTCTCCTCTCCTTCCTACCTCTTTTTCCCGAAGAAGCCACCACTGGTGGCGAAAGCTCGAATGGTTGTGTGTTTTTGTGTGTGTTTCGTGTTCCTATCGACGAGCCTGTACTTTAGGTAAGTCAAAAATCTTTATTTTTTACTATATATATATATATATATATATATATATATATATATATATATATATATATATATATATATATATATATATATATCGGCTCGTCGATAAAAACACCAAACACACACAAAAACACACAAACATTCGAGCTTTCGCCACCAGTGGTGGCTTCTTCCGGAAAAAGAGGGAGGAAGGAGAGGAGAAAGGGAAGGATACGGGTTTTAAGGAAGTGGAAAAGGAGCCATTCCAATCCCAGGAGTGAAAGGACTTACCTTAGGGGACAAAAAGGAAGGTAAACAAATACACACACACTCACACATATCCACATCCAAACACACCTAGGCAGACATTTGTAGAAACCAAAGAAGTTGGACAGAGATACCACTTCAGGCAGAGGCTCTGTCCACAGAACCGAGGCAAAGATGTTAAAGATGGCGGGCGGGAATTAGAATTTAGTGGAGGTTGAGACCAGGTGGGCAACGGGAAGAGAGAATGTGTTGAAGGGCAAGTTCCCATCTCCGGAGTACTGAAAGATTGGTGTTTGTGGGAAGTATCCAGATAACCCGGACGGTGTAACACTGTGCCAAGATGTGCTGGCCGTGCACCAAGGCATGTTTAGCCACAGGGTGATCCTCATTACCAACAAACACTGTCTGCCTGTGACCGTTCATGCGAATGGACAGTTTGTTGCTGGTCATTCCCACATAGAACGCTTCACAGTGCAGGCATGTCAGTTGGTAAATCACGTGGGTGCTATCGCAAGTGGCTCTGTCCTTGATTGTGTACACCTTCCGGGTTACGGGACTGGAGTAAGTGGTGGTGGAAGGGTGCATAGGGCAGGTTTTACAACGGGGGCGGTTACAAGGGTAGGAGCCAGAGGGTAGGGGAGGTGGTTTGGGGATTTGATATGGGTGGACTAGGAAGTTACAGAGGTTAGGTGGGCGGCGGAAAGACACTCTCGGAGGAGTGGGAAGGATGTCATGAAGGATGGATCTCATTTCGGGGCAGGATTTAAGGAAGTCGTATCCTTGCTGGAGAGCCACATTCAGAGTCCGCTCCAGTCCCGGAAAGTATCTGGTGACAAGAGGGGCACTTCTGGGGTTCTTCTGTGGAAGGTTCTGAATTTGGGGGGATGGGGAAGTGGCTCTGGAAATTTGTTTCTGTACCAGATCAGGAGGATAGCCGCAGGATGTGAAAGCTGTTATTAGGTTATTGGTGTACTGGTTCAGGGATTCGGGACTGGAGCAGACTCGTTTGCCACGAAGACCTAAGCTGTAGGGAAGGGAATGTTTGATGTGGAATGGATGGCAGCTGTCATAGTGTAGGTACTGTTGTTTGTTGGTTGGTTTGATGTGGACGGATGTGTGAAGTTGGCCATTGGACAGATGGAGGTTGACATCAAGGAAAGTGGCATGGGATTTGGAATAGGACCAGGTGAATTTGATGGGACCAAAGGAGTTGAGGTTGAAGAGGAAATTCTGGAGTTCTTCTTCACTGTGAGTCCAAATCATAAAGATGTCGTCTATGAATCTATACCAAACTTTGGGTTGACAGGCTTGGGTATCCAGGAAGGCTTCATCTAAGCGTCCCATAAATAAGTTTGCGTATGAGGGGGCCATCCTGGTTCCCATGGCTGTTCCCTTTAGTTGTTGGTATGTTTGGCCCTCAAAAGTGAAGAAGTTGTGGGTTAGGATGAAGTTGGCTAGGGTATTAAGGAAAGAGGTTTTAGGTAGGGAATTGGGTGGTCGGTGTGAAAGGAAATGCTCCATCGCAGCAAGGCCCTGGGTATGTGGGATGTTTGTGTACAAGGAAGTGGCATCAATGGTTACAAGGATGGTATCTGGAGGTAACTGGCTAGGCAAGGATTTCAGGCGATCGAGGAAGTGGTTGGTATCTTTGATGAAGGATGGGAGACTGCACATGATGGGTTGAAGGTGTTGGTCTATGTAGGCAGAGATTCATTCAGTAGGGGCTTGGTAACCGGCCACAATGGGGCGGCCGGGATGATTGGGTTTGTGGATCTTGGGGAGTAGGTAGAAGGTGGGGGTGCGGGGTGTCGGTGGGAATGAACACACCTGTCAACTCCTATCCCTGATCAAAATCCTCAACCTTTCCACTCCCACATCCACACCCACAGTTCAGAACATCCTCCTACAGGCCAACCGGAAATTAGAACAACATGCCACCCTCCACCTCAAAAAACTATCCCAACTCCTTGTAGGATTTAAAGGTTTGGGGGGGGGGGGGGGGGGGGGGGAGTGGAACTGGAAGTGGGAGATTGAGTAGATGGGAGAGACTGGGTTTCTGTGCAATAAGAGGAGCTTGAGGTTTACTGGAGTGGTTGTTGAGTGAGTGTGTGTTGAGGGAGAGAGTACTGCCTTTCCGGAGGTGGGTGACAAGTAGTTGGGATACTTTTTTGAGGTGGAGGGTGGCATGTTGTTCTAATTTCCGGTTGGCCTGTAGGAGGATGTTCTGAACTGTGGGTGTGGATGCGGTAGTGGAAAGGTTGAGGATTTTGATCAGGGATAGGAGTTGACAGGTGTGTTCATTCCCACCGACACCCCGCACCCCCACCTTCTACCTACTCCCCAAGATCCACAAACCCAATCATCCCGGCTGCCCCATTGTGGCCGGTTACCAAGACCCTACTGAACGAATCTCTGCCTACATAGACCAACACCTTCAACCCATCATGTGCAGTCTCCCATCCTTCATCAAAGATACCAACCACTTCCTCGATCGCCTTAAATCCTTGCCTAGCCAGTTACCTCCAGATACCATCCTTGTAACCATTGATGCCACTTCCTTGTACACAAACATCCCACATACCCAGGGCCTTGCTGCGATGGAGTATTTCCTTTCACGCCGACCACCCAATTCCCTACCTAAAACCTCTTTCCTTAATACCCTAGCCAGCTTCATCCTAACGCACAACTTCTTCACCTTTGAGGGCCGGACATACCAACAACTAAAGGGAACAGCCATGGGAACCAGGATGGCCCCCTCGTATGCAAACTTATTTATGGGATGCTTAGAGGAAGCCTTCCTGGAAACCCAAGCCTGTCAACCCAAAGTTTGGTACAGATTCATTGACAACATCTTCATGATCTGGACCAACAGTGAAGAAGAACTCTAGAATTTCCTCTCCAACTTCAACTCCTTTGGTCCCATCAAATTCACCTGGTCCTACTCCAAATCCCATGCCACTTTCCTTGATGTCGACCTCCATCTGTCCAACGGCGAACTTCACACATGCGTCCACATTAAACCAACCAACAAACAACAGTACCTACACTATGACAGCTGCCATCCATTCCACATCAAACGTTCCCTTCCCTACAGCTTAGGTCTTCGTGGCAAACGAGTCTGCTCCAGTCCCGAATCCCTGAACCAGTACACCAATAACCTAATAACAGCTTTCACATCCCGCGGCTATCCTCCTGGTCTGGTACAGAAACAAATTTCCAGAGCCACTTCCTCATCCCCCCAAATTCAGAACCTTCCACAGAAGAACCCCAGAAGTGCCCCTCTTGTCACCAGATACTTTCCGGGACTGGAGCGGACTCTGAATGTGGCTCTCCAGCAAGGATACGACTTCCTTAAATCCTGCCCCGAAATGAGATCCATCCTGAATGACATCCTTCCCACTCCTCCGAGAGTGTCTTTCCGCCACCCACCTAACCTCCGTAACCTCCTAGTGCATCCATATGAAATCCCCAAACCACCTTCCCTACCCTCTGGCTCCCACCCTTGTAACCGCCCCCGTTGTAAAACCTGCCCTATGCACCCTTCCACCACCACTTACTCCAGTCCCGTAACCCGGAAGGTGTACACAATCAAGGACAGAGCCACTTGCGATAGCACCCACGTGATTTACCAACTGACATGCCTGCACTGTGAAGCGTTCTATGTGGGAATGACCAGCAACAAACTGTCCATTCGCATGAACGGTCACAGGCAGACAGTGTTTGTTGGTAATGAGGATCACCCTGTGGCTAAACATGCCTTGGTGCACGGCCAGCACATCTTGGCACAGTGTTACATCGTCCAGGTTATCTGGATACTTCCCACCAACACCAATCTTTCAGTACTCTGGAGATGGGAACTTGCCCTTCAACACATTCTCTCTTCCCGTTGCCCACCTGGTCTCAACCTCCGCTAAATTCTAATTCCCGCCCTCCATCTTTAACATCTTTGCCTCGGTTCTGTGGACAGAGCCTCTGCCTGAAGTGGTATCTCTGTCCAACTTCTTTGGTTTCTACAAATGCCTGCCTAGGTGTGTTTGGATGTGGATATGTGTGAGTGTGTGTGTATTTGTTTACCTTCCTTTTTGTCCCCTAAGGTAAGTCCTTCCACTCCTGGGATTGGAGTGGCTTCTTTTCCACTTCCTTAAAACCTGTATCCTTCCCTTTCTCCTCTCCTTCCTCCCTCTTTTTCCGGAAGAAGCCACCACTGGTGGCGAAAGCTCGAATGTTTGTGTGTTTTTGTGTGTGTTTGGTGTTTCTATTGACGAGCGGGTACTTTAGGTAAGTCAAAAATCTTTATTTTATACCATTTTCCCACCTGGTAAGTCTCCTTCTAGTTGTCATTTGTTGGTATTTTTTGTTTTGATAACATTTTTAAATGTTTTTTATCTCTTATGTAAGCATTAACTTCTGGGGTAGTGTTAGTGTGCTTGGTTATCCGAAAGAGATTTTTTCTTTCAGTGAAAGTACTACGCCTGTAGTTATCCAACTACCGGTACTTTTTGCATTTCTTTTCTCACATTTTCTTTTTATGAATGAGTATGGTCATTGTCTAGTTGCAGTTTTTGTTTGGAATTCATCTCTTTAGTGGGACGTCTTGATGCTTAAGATCAGAGATATTTATTCCTAAGTTTCCAATCTTTGGACTTCAGTATGTTGGGATTAGCTTGCACTCAAGTGATGTTCAAAATCTGCATTACTGTCTACAGACCAAAATGCAGTGTTCTACATCTACATCTATACCATGTGTTTGGTGGCAGTACTTTGTATACCATTGTCATTTCCTCCATGTATTCCAGTCACTTATGGTTTGCAGGAAACACGATTGCTGGTAAACTATCTTATGGGCCCTAAACTCTCTAATTTTATCTTTGTGGTCATTTTGTGAGGAATCAATAAATGTTCTGACTCTTCAAGAAACATATGCTCTTGGAACTTTTCCAGAAGCATGTGCCGCAACACATAATGTTTCTCTTGCAGCATCTGCCACTGAAGTTTCCTGATTATTTTGTGACACTTTTACACTTAATGAGTCCATAATAAAAAAAAATGCTGCATCTTGTTTATGTCTTCTGTCAACCTTATCTGATTCGGATTCCACACAGATTTCGTGGTAACCCTTATGATAATTTTGGAATAATTTAATTTTTTCTCGTGTGCAAAACTTTGCCCATGATTATATTTGCAGTGAAGTTATCTTTGCTTTTGTAACTGTTTCCTAACTCAGTTGTTGAACCATCTCTCATAATTTTACTCGACACATATTGTATGGTGTACTTAATCTTTGCCCACAGATGTTTGAGACTCTCACTGTTAGAAACAAAACTTTCATGTTGAGCAGTGAAATACTTAAAAATCTGTCCCTTTTTGCTATTTCTAGTTACAGCGGTATTCCTTGATGCCATAATTGTCTTATGATTTCTGATTGCCCGTTATACGCAGAGTCAAAAAGTTCAGATCTATTTGTCATCAGCGGGGCTAAGACATTATTTCCACAAGAAAACTTTCTAATTAACTGCTCGAGGTAATATGGGGATACAGCACTTACAGCAATACCGCTCGATTCTCTGTTACTGCCATCCATCTTAAACATGTTAGTCTCCAGGTCTATATCAGTAAGTTAAATTCCCCACTTAAAACTATAACATGGCTAGGAAGTCTATTATATTGTATATACAAGAAGATTAAATACACTACTGGCCAGTTCTGGGATCTTCCCATTGACATCCCTGTAGTTAACTATCTCTATATTAATCTTTTCTTTCTCCATTCTGTTGTGTTAAATACTGACCTGTCCAGAATCAGTGAGCATCTTATTGGGCCTATGCAGGGATTTACTGTACTTAAAATACTTTACATGTACTCAGCTACTCTAGCAGCTGCTTCTGCATGCTGGGCCTATTTAGTGGGATCCTACATTTCTCCATCTAAAAGCAAAGTTCGAAAAATTTAAACCCAAGATTGCCACATAATCGTCTGAGCTTCTGATTTAAATCTTTCACTCCAAACCATAGGACTGTGTGTAGCTCTGGACAAAATTCTGCAAGTTTATAGTTCTGCTTCTTCCCTTTGAATGAGGGCTAGCTGTCTTGACCAAATCTGTCAGTTGCCTGAAGGAACCAAGGATGACCTCTGAACCCAAGCTGCAGACGTCACTGGTGCCAACATAAGTAACAATTTTCAGCAGGGTGTGCCAGTGTTCTCTATTCCCACTGATAGAGCCCCCTCCACATTTCGGATGTAACACCTCCCCCTTCCCCCAGCAAGTAAACGGAGTACACATGGCATTCTTTCTAGACCTTCCTGCTACTTCCCTAAGTGGCTCCATCACCCAACTAAAATTGGACCACCCAATGACTAGCAAATTCATGCTCCGGTCTGTCACACCTCTCAGAAGGATTGGCCACTACCACAATAGCTGTGGCAGCCTGTGTTGGCTCAGAGGTATTATCAACAGTGGGTGACACTTCAGATGTATTACTGAGTTGTAAGGAGACCGCCTTGTAGAGCAAGTCTTGACTGGCAGGGACATTTGATCTTGTAGGCCCAGTGACATCAGAGATCTAAGGCATTGCAGTAGGGACCAGAAGTACACAAGCGATTGGCTCAGGTGCCTGGGTGACACTAGTGAAATTTGTGAGTTTGGCTGAACCTTTCCATTTTGCTGTAACACAAAAGTTTATGTTCGGAATTCAGTTTTGCCCACACACTTCAGCCAAAAAAAAAAAAAAAAAAAATTTAAACTCTCCTGGTCATTGAAATTGTTACACCACAAAGATGGCATGCTACAGAATCAAAATTTAACTGACAGGAAGAAGATGCTGTCATATGCAAATGATTAGCTTTTCAGAGCATTCACACTAGGTTGGCGCCGATGACGACACCTACAACGTGCTGACATGAGGAAAGTTTCCAACCAATTTCTCATACACAAACGGCAGTTGACCGGTGTTTCCTGGTGAAACGTTGTTGTGATGCCTCATGTAAAGAGGAGGAATGTGTACCATCACATTTCCAACTTTGATAAGGTCATATTGTAGCCTATCATGATTGTGGTTTATCACTTTGCGACATTGCTACTGACTTTGGTCGCAATCCAGTGACTGTTGGCAGAATAGAAAATCGGTGGATTCTGGAGGGCAATACAGAACGCTGTGCTGGATCCCAATGGCCTTGTATCACTATCACTTGAGATGACAGGCATCTTATCTGCATGGTTGTAAAGCCCCTTTTACACAATTGACTTTCTTGTCTCAGTTGACTACTCAAAGCGAGTGTGTCGACTGCAGTGCCCCTGGTGATTCCGTGTTTCATTTGTTTTGCATGATCGCTTGCGTTTATATGATAGCTTGGAAATTTGTGTGTGTGCTGTCTGCTGTGCGGTCTTACAGCTGTGGTTGTTGTCATGCACTGATTTGCATTTTAATCATAACCTTTTATCCAACTCAGCGAAATGAATGAAAATCTTGTGGTATTTGCTGCACGAAGGCAAAAAGAAAGAGTGCAGAGGCAGGAAGAGAAGCATTTGAATGTGATTATGGTTGCAAAGATGAGAAGGAGGAAGGGAGATATTCGGAATGCTCATGAACAAATTGCGACCTGAAGACCCAGATACATTTAGGAACTTCCAACGAATGAACAAGTTGTGTTTATCACCACCGCACTTTAGGATGGTAAGCATCTGCTGCAGAACACCGACTCTTTTCACTCTAGCGAAATTTTTTTAACTCCGCGCCTTAATGTGACCACAGAATGCCAAATTTAGTTTTACAACCTTCAGCTGTAACTTTCAAGCAAACTGCTGATACTTGGTTTGCCACTACTCTGAGTATTTTCTTCCATGTTTTCTAGAAAATATATGATGTTTTCAATGAGCATCTACAGTCACTGCAACACACAAAGATCACAAATAATACTAGAGGCGTTTAAAATTACCTTATTGTGACATAAAAAATTTTCTGCATTTACAAGGGCTATCTCCTCTTTATAAGCCAAAATAAGAGCCTTAACACTTTCTTTCATCCACTCCGTTTCTACAAAAAATAAAAAGTAATCTATAATCAACATGTTTTGTATTATTTCAATGGAAAATGTGAAGTAAATAACGCCAGTGATCGCTCACTAGATTTTTATTCCGTATTATTATACTACTTACTACGTACCTCGTGTCTTCTGCTGGGCAACACAGCTGTTGCTTCTGCGCATGTGCAGTGTTCAACCCACTCAAAAATTTAGAACTCCACACTCAGCACAATTGAAAGATTATTGACATCATAGACATACTCATTCCCTGATTGGTTCCTGATTTACACGACAGCAGAAAAGCTGTCCACTCTTCGAGTAGTCAATTGTTGCAAGAAAGTGGATCGTGTAAAAGGGGCTTAACAGATTGTGCAGCCACGTTTGATTCCTGAGTCAACAGATGGGGATGTTTACAAGACAACAACCATCTGCACGAATAGTTAGAAAATGTTTGCAGCAGCATGGACTATCAGCTCAGAGACCATGGCTGCAGTTACCGTTGACGCTGCATCACAGACAGGAGGACCTGCGAAGGTATATGCAACGCCGAACCTGGGTGCACAAATGGCAGAATGTCATTTTTTTATTAACATCAAGATAATCGCATCCGTGTTTGGCGACATCGCGGTGAGCGTACATTGGAAGCATGTATTCATCATCGCCATACTGGTGTATCACCCAGCATGATGGTATGGAATGGGCCATTGGTTACACATCTCGGTCACCTCTTGTTTGCATCGACGGCACTTTGAACAGTGGCTGTTTCATTTCAGATGTGTTATGACCCATGGCTCTACCCTTTATTCAGTCCCTGTGAAACCCTACATTTCAGCAGGATAATGCACAACTGCATGTTGCAGGTCCTGTATGGGCCTTTCTGGATACGGAAAATGTTCAACTGCTGCCCTGGCCAGCACATTCTCCAGATCTCTCACTAATTGAAAACGTCTGGTCAATGGTGGCTGAGCAACTGGCTTATCACAATACGCCAGTCTTTATTCTTGATGAACTGTGGTGTCATGTTCAAGCTGCATGGGCATCTGTACCTGTACACGCCATCCAAGCTCTGTTTGACTCAATGCCCAGGCGTATCAAGGCCGTTATTACAGCCAGAGTTGGTTGTTCTGGGTACTGATTTCTCAGGATCTATGAACCCAAATTATGTGAAAATGTTAGTTCTAGTATAAATTGTTGAATGAATATCCGTTTATCATCTGCATTTCTTCTTGGTGTAGCAATTTTAATGACCAGTAGTGTAAGTCATACCAGATTCACCCAAAAATTTCTATATAAATTGTAGCTTGAGTGCCCAACTCAGTGTTCAATGAATAAAATAATGTTATATTTGAATTCAGACTTTCTCGGCACATCTTGATGATGAAGTCTTCTTGGCAGAGGATGGTAAGTAGGAAGGAGGGTAAGTAGGAAACTTGCTGAAACGTTGCTTCAGAATGACGTCCTGAATCGGCTGATAACCCGAGGAGACTTCATCATTAAAATAATGTTGTCTAGTTTAAACTGCACCAACACAGGCAAAGTGATACAGTTGAATTTCTAGACACATGACAGGCCTCATTTCAAGTCTATGGGCCAACTGTATACTCCTCTCTCCCATAAAATTTGTAAACACACTTTTTATAACAACAGAGTTAAAATCACAGGCAGGGGCATGTTTAGACACTGCAGCACTCCCAGTTAAATTTATTATCAAGTTTTATTCCTAAGAATTTGACACTTTCAACTTCTTCTGTCTCCTTGTTGTCATACTTTAGGCATATATCGCCAGGAAAGCCTTGTACATGTCCTAAAATGTGAATGGTATGTTTTTTGAAGGTTTAGCGAACGAGAATTGACTAGGATACATTTACTAATGTCCATGAAAATTTCCTTTGCTGATCTTTCTAAGGATGTATTTGATTTACTATTTATTGCAATGTTTGTGTCATCTGCATGTTGTTGATGAAATGTCATTGATATGTAAATAAGAAAATGCAGAGGCCCTAAATGGGACCTTTGGGGACTCCACATATTATTAGTTCCCAAATGGATGAGGCCCAATAGTTCAGTATACACCTCTTTCCTGTTGACAGCATGTGTTTCCTATTCGAGATACACAATTTGAACCATTCTGTAGCACTTCCTGTTGCACCACAATTTTCTAATTTCCTAAAAAGGATATTGTGATTTTCACAGTTAAATATCTTTGTCAGATCACAAAATATGCCAGTCTATAATTTATTGTCCAATGAATTAAGTACATTATTTCTGTATGTGTAGACAGCCTATGCAATATCGGAACCCTTTAGAAATTCAAATTGTGACATGGATAATATTTTATTAGTGATAAAATGTTTAAGAAGATGACTATACATTATCTTTCCTAAAATTTTTGAGAATGCAGGCAAAGTGAAATTGGTTGGAAATTTCATGGAATTTCTTTATCTCCTCTCTAATGTAATGGCGCAACTTCAGCTAATTTCAACCAATCAGGGGTGTTCCACTGATAAAAGACTGGTTACACAAGTAACTGAAAATATCACCAAGCTCAGAGGTTAATGATCAATCAAATCTGTTGACATATAATCATGGCCACCATATTTTTTATTTTTCTTTATTTTAAGGATTTTATGGTGGACATTACTTCTAGTGGTGTTGTGAGTGTCATACTCATACTTCTGTAGTTATTTCTAGTGACAGGTATGAGATATTCCATTGCAGCAATTACTGACTCTGATAACCCCGTCTTTTCAGTAATAGTTACGAAATTCTTATTGAAAATTTCAGCAACACTGCACATACCCATGTATCACCTATTCTTAATGCTAAGTGCTCCACTCCATACCTGGTTCTACCAGTTTCCTCCTTCACTATATCCTATATTGTCTTTATCTTGTTGTCTGATTTGTGTCCTTTTCTGATAATGCATTTGCTTTGATGTCCATATTACCATTTTCAATTTTTATTTTTTTTTTTTTATTTTTTAGGGCGCACAACTATTGAGGTCATTAGCGCCCGATGAACAAAAGTATTTACATGTGAACTGTCTCTAATTGATAGGTGTAGTTTCCTTTTTGTCTTACAGGAGACTTTTATTCCTTCCTTGAGTAATCCATGGTGTTTTATAGACTTTGGTATAATCTATGTTAGGTTTGAGGGAAAGCAGTTTTCAAATAACTTGAAAGTTCTCATTCATGTTAAGAGCACTGTAAACATCACTCCAATTCATCTCTTTGAGCAGTTTTCTAAAATGATCATTTTTAAGAAATACCTCAGACAACAAATGCAAAACACAATTACAAATTACGGAACAAAAACTGTTTAAACAAATTGAAAAAAAATCTCTTTCAAATTCTGAAGGTAGCAGGGGTAAAATATAGTGAGCGAAGAGTTATATTCACAACTTTAATTAACAAGACCTCAATTTAATTATATTAGGTAAGCTCTGAAGTAGTTCTGCTCATTCATTTATAATCTGGAGAGAGAAGGTGCAATAATCTCTAAAAATTAATAAAATAATTTGTACTGTCACAATATCTATACCAATGGGCATATGATATTCAGTGGGGCAAATAGTGTCAATTGGGTTAGCTTAATCTATTTCATCAATACAAATAAGTAGTTCATCAACTTTATTTTTGAGTCCAAGAATGTTCTAATGCAATGAAGGTGAATGATTTTGCACACTAATTGGATTATAAGTGTTGGACAAAGATGCAGTGACAGTTTCTGAATATTTTCTGTTAAATGTTTGCTTGGAGGCTGTATGCTTCTTTCCCCCCTTCCTCTTCTAAAAAAGGCATCCCTCTGACACCTGTAACCACTGTATTTTATCATTTGTGACAATAACCCCCTTAAGTTATCAACCCAGACAAGTTTCTTTTTCCTTTCCTGTCGAGGTGTAGGATATGCCTAGTGTAGTCACGCCTACAAATAGCATCCACAGAAATCAAACCAATATGGGACCCCACATCTGGCTTAAGAAACTACCCTATTCCAAGTTAATCCTCCTGACGGAAGACATCAAATGATGCTGTTCATGTTGTTTTTAAACAGACACAAATCTGTCACTAGTATCCTTCGTTACTCATGCTATCTTCACCATATCACTAGCTATGGAGTACTTAGAGTCTCAGTCAGTACTATCCCTGACCACCCACTGTAACCATTGTAGCCTCTTTTCTGAAATCTTTTCATAAAGAACCTACATTCTCCATAAACTGACCCGGACCTGCACTAATTTTGAAAATGGTTGTGACTTGGCACTCTAGACCCAGCTTTTCCTTTAGTAGTTGGCCAACATGTCTACAATGTGAACTACTTAACAATACTTTCTATCTCTTTGCAAATTTCACTAACTTTTTTTCAGGTCATTCTTGAAAGTTTATTGTGCCCTTTCTACAGCTTCAGCTACTTCAGGCTAATCTGATTTTGAATAAGTCAAGAGGTCAAATGTATTCTCCAGATTAATGACAAAGCTGTCTGATACTGCCCTATGTCTGTTCCCCCTCTACCTGTAGCCACTTCCCACTTGTGTTCCCCCTCTACCTGTAGCCACTTGCCACTTGTGTTCACCCTTCTCCCTTTTTAACCTGTCCCGATTTTCCCTTGTCTTATGTAATTCAGCTTGTAGAGGTACAATTTTCCCCTCCTGATTAATTATTTTCATATCTCTACTGCAGATCATACAAAAACCTCTGGTGAGCCTCATTTATGTCCCCATTTTGCATACTGTTGTTACTCTCAAGTGTGCAGTTACATATGTGAATGACAAAACATTCAAAGGCACTAGCGTTATACTTCAAGACTTTGCCCCAATGCAAGAAACCATAGTAACAATCACACCACACCGCAGAACTAACCAACCTATGTTGTGTAACATACTTCTCACTCATGGTTGTTGTTGTTATGGTCTTCAGTCCGGAGACTGGTTTGATGCAGCTCTCCACCCTACTTTATCCTGAGCAAGCCTTTTCATCTCCTCATAAGAACGGCAACCCACATCCACTTGAATCTGCTTACTATATGCGTCTCTTGGTCTCCCTCTGCGATTTTCCCCCCACACACTTCCCTCCAATGCTAAAGATGTCTAAGAATGTGTCCTACCAAGCGATCCCTTCTTTTAGCCAAGGTATGCCAAAAATTCCTTTTCTCACTAATTCTGTTCAGTACTTCTTCATTGGTTATGCAATCTACCCACCTAATCTTCAGCATTCTTCTGTAACACCACATTTCAAAAGCCTCTATTTTCTTCCTGTCCGCACTGCTTATCGTCCATGTTTCACTCCCATACAAGGCAACACTCCACACAAATGCCTTCAGAAAAGACTTCCTTACACTTAAATTAATATTCGATGTTAGCAAATTTCTCTTTTTCAAAAATGCTTTTCTTCCCATTGCCATTCTGCATTTTATATCCTCTGTACTGCGACCATCACATGTTATTTTACTACCCAAGTAACAAAACTCATCTACCACCTTCATTGTTTCGTTACCTAATCTAATTCCTTCAGCGTCGCCCGATTTTCTAAGACCGCATTCCATTATTTTTGTTTTGCTCTTGTTAATGTTCATTTTATATGCTATCTTCAACACACTGTCCATTCCATTCAACTGCTCTTCCAAGTCCTTTGCTGTCTCTGACAGAATTACAATGTCATTAGCAAAACGCAATGTTTTTATTTCTTCCCCCTGTACTTTAATCCCTATTCCAAATTTTTCCTTGCTTTCCTTTACCGCCTGCTCGATGTACAAATTGAATAACATTGGAGGAAGGCTACAACCCTGTCTTACTCACTTCCCAACTGATGCTTCCCTTTCATGCCCTCCGAGTCTAATAACTGCGGTCTGGCTTTTGTACAAGTTATAAATAACTCTCCTTTCCCTATATTTTACCCCTGCTGACTTCAGAATTTGAAAGAGTGTATTCCAGTCAACATTGTCAAATGCTTTCTCCAAATCTACAAAAGCTAAAAATGTAGGTTTGCCTTTCCTTAATCTATCTTCTAAGATAAGACGTAAAGTGAGTATTGCCTCCCGAGTTCCTACGTTCTTCCTGAATCCAAACTGATCTTCCCCGATGTCAGCTTCTACCAGGTTTTCCATTCTCCTGTAGATAATTCGTGTTAAAATTTTGCAACTATGACTTATCAAACTGATGGTTCTGTAATTTTCACACCTGTCTGCGCCTGATTTCTTTGGAATGGGGATTATTACATTTTTCTTAAAGTCTGAGGGTATTTCGCCTGTCTCATAAATCCTACACACCAGTTCAAATAGTCTTGTCATGGCTGGCTCTCCCAGAGACTTTAGTAGCTCTGAGGGTATGTCATCTACTCCTGGGGCCTTTTTCCGACCTAGGTCTTTCAAGGCTCTGTCAAATTCATCTCTCAGTATAGCATCTCCTATTTCATCTTGATCTACGTCCTCTTCCCTTCCTACCACATTGTCTGTAAGTTCATTTCCTTTGTAGAGCTGCTCTATTTACTCTTTCCACCTTTCAGATTTCCCTTCTTTGCTGAGAACCGGCTTCCCATCTGAGTTCTTGATATTCATAGAGTTGCTTTTCTTGTCCCCAAATGTCTCTTTTATTTTCCTGTAGGCAATACCTACTTATCCCCTTGTTATACATTCTTCTACAGATTTGCATTTGGCTTCTAGCCACTCCTGCTTAGCCATTTTGCATTTCCTGTCAATCTCATTTTTTATTCGTCTGTACTCCATTTTGCCTGTTTCATTTACTGCATTTTTATATTTTCTCCTTTCATCAATTAAATCTAGTATTTCCTGTGATATCCAAGGATTTTTTGTAGGTCTTGCCTTCCTACCTATTTTGTCCTCTGCTGCCTTCACTATTTCATCTCTCAATGCTACCCATTCCTCTTCTACTGTTTTATTTCCACCTGTTTCTGTCAATTGTTGCCTGAATCTCCCTCTGAAATTCTCCACAACTTCACTTTCCTTCAATTTATCTAAGTCCCATCTCCTTATTTTCCTACCTTTCTGCAATTTTTTCAGTTTCAGCCTACAGTTCATGACTAACAAGCTATGGTCAGAGTCTATATCTGCCCCTGGGTACATCTTGCAGTTTATAACCTGGTTCTGGAATCTATGTCTTACCATTATAAAATCTATCTGATACCTTCCGGTGTCTCCTGGTCTCTTCCATGTATTCAACCTTGTTTTGTGATTCTTAAACCAGGTGTTTGTTACAATTAAATCATGTTCCATGCAAAATTCTACCAAAATTCTTCTGCCCAGTCCATATTCACCTACTATTTTTCCTTCTCTTCCTTTTCCTACTACCGAATTCCAATCTCCCATCACAATTAAGTTTTCCTCTCCCTTAACTGTCTGAATAATTTCCTTTAGCTCCTCATATATTTCTTTGATCTCCTCATCATTGGCAGAGCTAGTTGGCATATAAACCTGTACTACTGTGGTCGGTTTTGGCTTCGTATCTATCTTGACAATGATAATGCGATCACTGTGCTGCTCATAGTAGTTTACCCGCATTCCTATTATTCATTATCAGTCCTACTCCTGTAATACCCCCAACGGATTTTGTATTTATAACCCTGTACTCACCTGACCAGAAATCCTGTTCATCCTGCCACCGAACTTCACTAATCCCCACTATATCTAACTTCAACCTATCCATTTCCCTTTTTAAATTTTCTAATTTTCCTACCCGATTAAGGGATCTAACATTCCACGCTCCGATCCGTAGAATGCCAATATTGTCTTTCCTGATGACAACCTCCTGAGTAGTCCCCGCCCGGAGATCCGAATGGGGGACTATTTTACCTCCGGAATATTTTACCCGAGAGGATGCCGTCATTATATGTTCATACAGTAGAGCTGCATGTCCTCTGGAAAAGTAACGGCTGTAGTTTCCCCTTGCTTTCAGCCATTCGCAGTAGCTGTGTGGCAAAGTCACATTTGCTGATGTTACAAGGCCAGCTCAGTCAATCATCCAGACTGTTGCCCCTGTAACTACTGAAAAGGCTGCTGCTCCTCTTCAGGAACCACACGTTTGTCTGGCCTCTCCACAGATACCCCTCCGCTGTGGTTGCACCTACGGTACGGCTATCTGCAACGTTGAGGCACGCAAGCCACCCCACCTCGGCAGTGTCTGTGGTTCATGGTTCATGGTAAAAACAGAAATTGTACAAACTGATTAAATGCTGACTAAAATCAAAATGTTACATCAAAAGACATTAAAAACTATTCAAAGAAATATAAGTAGATTAAACTGAAAGGGTAACTGAGAAAAAAGAAACTCATTCACAAAACATTAGATCCAAAAACACGGTTTACTATACACTTTTGTGGAATCACAAAATTTTAATCTATGCTGTTTTACATTTATTTGTGGCTGATAGACTATATGAACCTTAACTACTATATGCAATGAGAGAAAAAAATAGGAGACCAGGTAATTAGAAACAATTTTAAATCACTGCTACATTTCATATGCATTAAATTCTCCTACTGCCATATGTGCTGTTCATATGTATTTTTGTCTTTCATTTTGAATAAATTTATTTTCTTCAGAAATTTTTTTTGCAGTCTAAGCATTCTCTCAAGATCCTTGTTTGATCTTGAACCTATGTTGCTGCAGCCACAGAATGGGGAGCTACAACTTACTAGTTCCCTCAGGAGGCAGCAGGACATGATCTTCCTTTTCACTCCAGCTCAGGAAAAGCATCTCAATGACATTGTATCCAGGCTAGAAGAGGCACTCAAAAATGGCCAGGTTGGTGTGCACAGTTTATAGGACAAATAATAATAATCATCATCATCTACAGTTTCCAGCTCCTGGCTGGGTCTGTATGGAAAAATATCCTCTTCACTATTATATAGAAGTTATAAATATTTTAAATACAAGGGACTGTTAACTTGCAAAAATTGTGAGCCCTATGTGAAAAACAAAATTATTTTTTAATTTGCACTAGTTCTGATGTTCACAATGATCTACATAATCTACAAATATTGTTCTCCAATTAGAAATCTTGTTTACATATCAATGAAGTTGTTTGTACTGTTTCCAATTAATTCAAGAAATTCTCTACTGAAATGTGAAAATAATGCTCAAAAGAGATAGAGTGGTTGGGCAGTACTTACCATTGTTTGGTTTCACTGATAGTAACAAACACACTTACACACTCACTCACTCACTCACACACACACACACACACACACACACACACACACACACACACAAAGGGTGATAAAATAAAATGTTTCCACTAGAATTTGTAATTTTATATTGCATTCATCAGGTAGGAGAGGAGAGAAGAGAAAGAAGACAGAAAAGAAAGGTTATCCACAACTTAGGTCATGAGGTGGGATGGATGAATGTGAACATCAGAGCTGTTGCATCTTCAGAGATGTTGCATAATAAGTACTAAGCCATGCCAATGCAAACCAAAGAGGATGGATCAAGAAGTGAACTGAATAAAGCTGAGTTGTGGATAGAGGAGGGGGAGAGGTTAAAGTAAGTTTAGACAAGGAGGATGGCGTGAGGAGAGGATGTGTTGCAGGTAAAATTCCCATCTCCGTAGCTCTGAGGGAGTGTCCAGATGGCATGAATGGTGTAACATGTGCCAAGGTCCCTCTAACCATATTGAAGGCATGCTCTACCACAGGATATTGATTGTCCCCCCAGGTGAAACGTCTGTCTGTGACCATTCATGTATACAACCAATTTGTTGTTGGTCATACCAACATAAAAGGCTGTGCAGTGAATACATGTCAGTTATTAGATAACGCGTTTTTCCACGTATGGCCCTGCCCTGAATTTTGTAGGTTGTTCTTATGGTGAGGCTGGAGTAGGTGGTTGTGGGAGGATGCATAGGACAGATTTTGCAGCGGGTTCATGACAAGCATAGGAACTATTAGATAAGGAGGGTTGTAAGTTTTGACAAGGATGTTGCAGACGTTGTGAGGATTGTGGGGTGTGTGGGGAAGATACTTTTGAGGAATTATCTCATTGCAGGGTATGACTTGACGGATAAAATTTTTAAGGCATTCCAAGTTGACTAACAAGATGGTTCTGAGTGGTATGGTGTTAGCAATATTGTTACTGGAAGGAGAGGAATGAAGTGAGTGGGACATCTGCTTATGGATAAGGACTGTAGGATAGGTGCAAGAGAGAAAACATTAGACAGGTTGTTGGTGTAGGAGGAGAGGGATTCATCATTGCAGCAGAAATGTTTACCTCAGATGTGTAGGTTGTAAGGACAGGATCTTTTGATATGAAAGGGATGGTAGCTATAAAGTGGAGATACTGTTGTTAATATGTGGGTTTAATAAGGACTGTGATTGTGGCACTCAACAAGGTGAAGTGGCTTGGTTCTGGAGGTGAACCAGGTGAATTACAGATTAGAGAAGGAGTTGAGGTCTTGAAGGAAGCTCAGAAGAGTTTCTTCACCATGAGTCCAACCAAGCCAGGGCTGCAACTGCTGCATCTTAATGAATGCCTCTCCCTTGTGGCCTATGAAAAGGTTCGCATAGAAAGGGGCCACCCTGGTTCCCATAGCTGTCCCCAGGTTGTTTGTAGGTCTGGTCCTTGAAGTTGAAATAATTGTGGGTTAGGAGGAAATTCGTAAGTGTTACAAGGAATGAGATTTTTGGGTCGGCGTTGTGAAAGATATTGTTCTAGGGCAGAAAGACTATGGGTTTGGGGAATATTGGTATTGAGGAATGTGGCATCTATGGTGACAAGGAAGCTATCAGGTGGAAGGAGCATAGAGATCAGTTTGGGTGATCCAGAAAGTGATGTGTGTCCTTGATGTAGGATGGGAGGTTGCGGGTTGGAGGTGTTGGACTACCATACCTGAGATGCATTCTGTTGCAGCTTTGAAGCCTGCTATGATGATTTTCTTTATGTATTTTAGGGAGTAGGTATAAAGTTGGGGTGTGTGGTTCAGGTGGAGAGAAGTTTTATGGAGACAGTGGTGAGAGATTTTGAAGGACCTAATGTTTTTAGGATTTTGCTGTAGTTCAGCTTTGACTGAGGGAATGGTGTCATGAGGAACAGGTTTGCAGGTAGAGGTATTGACCAGTCCCTCTGACACATACTCCACTCAATCAAGTACTACAGTTGTGGAGCCCTTGTCCATAGGGAGAATGATAATTGAGCGCACTGCTTTCAGCTGTCGTATGGTGTGGGATTCAACTGAAGGCAGTGGCTATGTTATTAAGGAAGGATTGGGAGAAAATGCTGGATGTGAGGAACTCCTATAATGCTAGGGAGGGTTTTGGTAAAGGGCAGAGGACAGGAAGATCCCTCCGGAAGGGTAGTCGGAATTGTTCAAGGCAGGCTTCAACACTTGCTCCATAGACTGGGTGTTGTGACTGGGTGGTAAACTTGTATTTGTAGTTGAGGTTGTGGGTGAATGAGAAGAGTTATTTTGCAGGTGCAGTGTGGTTGAATTTAGGTGTGGCACTGAAGGTTAAACATTTTGACAGGACAGCTCTCTGGCCTAGAGAGAGACTTTGATGATATTAGGGACTGAATTGGGATTGGTGTTGGTGTTAAGTGGCATTGCATGTGGTGATGGTTGTGATATGTTCTAAGTGAAGTATGTGCTGGGTTAGGAAGATTCAGTAAGGAAGCCAGACTCCCCTATGAAGGGGAGTTGCTGAGAGTGTTAGTCTGGTGGGTGGTTGTGGATGATGGGAAGAAGGACACCATTTCTGAGGAGGTGAACTAGCAGTGTGGATAGTTTTCTCAGGTGCTATGTGGCATATGGTTCGAGTTCATAGAAGGTTTGTTGTGTTATGGTTCTGAGTGTATCGGTTGTGCCAGGTGCTGAGATGAGAAGGTTTTTAAAAGAGAGAGGAACTGTTGGGAATGGTGGTTACAAAAAACAACATAATGTTCAAGGAGAAGGTGGATGAGAGCTAAGGATAGGAGATTTTGGAATTCAAAGAGAGATTGATGGAAAGAAGTATTACACCCAGATATGAGAACTTTTAGAATGATTTCTTCAGGGGCTGTTTCAAATTTCAAAAACGACTAGAGGAAAAGAATATTTGATTGCATTTTTGGTACGGTGAATGCACATTTTCAGAAAGATGATGGAAACTGTGGTATCTGTTTGTGATGTATGGTGATTAAATTGGTTAAATAAGGTGAAGATATGAAAATAGGGGAGGGGGCATTGGGTTTTAGTGCATAAAGAGAGTGCAAATGAGAGAAAATTAAGATGAAAATTTTGTCAAATTTAACTTTTTTTTTTTTTTTTAATTTTAGACAATAGGCCAAATTTAAACTAATTTTTTCCAAAAATTTTTAAAAAGAAAATTTTGTCAAAGGTACAACGATAGATTCAGCGAATGAATCACCATAGAAATCAGTATCATCCAGAGCCAAAAAAATGGTCTGAACACCTGTGGCTCATAAAAGAGCATTAGAGTCCTGTTAAAAAATCATTAGCAGCACATTAAAAATCACCAGTGGCAATTATAGATAACCATCAGCTTCAAATTGATGGTAAAAGTGTTGATTAACTAAGATAACATTGTTATAGTGTAGGTTAAAGAAAAATATAGTCAAAAGAATCAATCACACAGGCAATCAAAACAGTCACACAACTGTCAGCTCCAGCTGCTGCACTTTGAAGTGTGGGTAATGTAGCGGTATGGGAATGGAGGAAGCAAATGAGTCTCTTTCTTTCTTTTGCAAAGTGTATTCAAGAGACATAAAAATAGTTGAACAGGAAGGAAAGATTAGAGCCCTTCAGGCCGAACTGGATAGTGCTAGGGAGGGGGGAGAAGGGAGAACAGTGGTGGGAAGTGGTACCAGGGAACAGTGGTCACAGAGATAGTATCTGACAGATTCACAATTGGCACAACCACTAGAAGTGTGGCAGCTGGAGCTCATGGTTGTGTGACTGTTGTGTACCTGTGAGATTGTGTGAATGTTCTATGTTCTGAAGAAGGCCATGGCTGATAGCTGAAGTGTTGTATGAGTGTGTCTTTTTCATGTGCCTGTCATAGCTCATTGTCGTGTCTTTGCAGTGAGCTGTAAACTGTCCCTATTACTATATTGAAGATGATATTTTTATTGATAAGGATAAACAAACATAATGCATGAAAACTATTATGCAGAAAAAGACATCCTATGTATCAGCAAAAAATATTATCAAGACCTAGCCAGGCCCTAAAATGACAGCACAAGGTAGTGTAGAGAAAACTTAATCATTGCAAAAAATCATCAGTACTGATATAATAGATGAAATTGTGCATTTTATAAATGTGTACAATTCAGGGAGAAAGGCATGAACAAAATTATCCTAGAGACGAGGATGGTAAATTGACAGGTCGAAATGCAGTACTATGTATTCTTCATGTGATTGGCATCAAAGGAAGTTAAAAAAAAAAAACAATAGCTAGAATGATTGTTTTGAGATCCTGCATGAGTACAAGAGATTTTTGTTCCTTCAAGGTGTATTATAATTGATGACAAAGACACTAAAGATGTGAGATATAAAACAGATAGGTTAGCAGCTATTATGGAGCTTTCTAGATGCATTTGTGAAAAATTGCATGAATAGTTAGAAACTTGGAGAATTTGTTATGATTGATGAGAAACTAGAAGCATTCAGAAACCATTGCAGCTTCATACAATACATTCCTAACAAACCAACTAAATATGGCATCAAAATATTTGCTCTGTGCTATGCTAAGTCATTCTACACTGGCATTTTGGAAGTGTATTGTGGCAAACATCGAGAAGGAACATTTTCTGTTTCTAACAAGCCATTTGATATTGTTTATTATTATTATTTATTTATTATTAGCCCATGAGACAGCTTTCAGGCTGCATAAGGCTTCATCTATATTTATATGTATATACATGTTGAGGTATGGTACACATTGAATTTCCATTAGTAACATAACAAAGAATATAAATTATAAATTCACATCCCAACCAAGTGGGTAAAAATATGGTGATACAATAAAAACAACTCATTTATAATGCTAAAGACAGAGACATAAATTTTCCTCCCTTTCACATAAACGATCTATTAGGCTCTTCGATTTGAAAAGCTGTCCAAAGCTTCACAAGGCTAGAGAATAAATGCACTTGAACAATCTATAGTACTGAGCAATATATTTGTATGAGAAGCTATCTACGTTACATTAGTGAGCTTACAGATAATATCTAGCATAGCTTAAATAGACATAAAATAGGAAAAAATCTCAGCATTTCACCTAACTAACAATATTTACATTACAGGTGAGCTCACTATATCACTTACGTCATTATTTTCAAATTCATCTACAGAGTAGAAGGCCTTTTCTTTCAGCCAGGATTCTATAACTTTTCTGAACCTACTGGTTTTCAACTGCCTTATTGCACTGGGTAATTTGTTAATAAAAACTTTCCCTGCATACTGAAAGTTTTTTTGTATTTTTGTTAGCCTAGTCCTAGGGATATTCAAAGTGTGTCTATTCCTGGTTTCATGAGAGTGAACATTCGCTCTGGTATCATGTTTATCCCAGTTCATCTTCGTATACATAAGTGTGTGAAATATGTATAGACTTGGGACAGTCATTATTTTGTTCTCAATGAAATACATTTTGCAAGGAGTATTGGCTCGAAGACCATACATGCATCGGATAGCTTTTTTCTGCCAAAGGAAAACACTTCTGGCACCAGCAGAGTTACCCTACATTATTATACCGTAGCTAATGTGTGAGTGGAAAAAAGCGTAGTATGCTAGAAGTAGCTGTTTTTCACTGACAGGTTTTTAATTTTCTTATTAGGTACAACACTCGAGATAGTTTGGTGCATAAGATTTCTGTGTGTGAGTTCCAGGTCAATTTAGTGTCAAGGTGGATACCGAGTAATTTGACAGTGTCATTAGCTGCGTCTTTTAGTGAGAACACTATTTTCTCAGTTTTGCTAGTGTTTAATGTTAATTCATTTGCCTGAAACCATGATAATGCTTTCTCCATCATTGATTTATTCATTTCCTCCAATACATTTTCATCATTATGCGAGGTGAGAAATGTGGTGTCATCTGCATACATTACTGATTTGTTAGGGAGCAGATTAGGCAAATCATTAACATAGACAATGAACAAAAATGGTCCAAGCACCGATCCCTGGGGTACACCCTTTATGACATTCAGAAAGTCTGATTTTTTATTCGAGTCAATTATGACCATTTGTTTCCTATTTGACAAGTAAGATTTAAGTAATGCCAGTCTTCTATCTGTTACTCCATAATGTTTAAGTTTATTTATTAGGATTTTGTGAGATATTGTGTCAAAGGCCTTGGTTAGATCAACCAATGTGGCACATGTGTATTGCTTTTGTTCGAATCCATTTAGGGCAGATATAACAACATCCTGCACTGCTTTAATTGTGGATTGACCTTCTCGAAAACCATACTGAGCCTGATTTAATAGTTTATTGTTCTCGAAATATTCATTTAATTGCTTTTTCATTATCACCTCAATGATTTTAGATATTGTGGGTACTATGGCAATGGGTCTATAATTTGCTGGTGATTCCCTATCTCCTTTTTTGTGGACAGGTATAACTACTGTTAGTTTTAAACATTCCGGAAAAACACTTTCTTCAAACATCCAATTTATAAGGTAGCACAGGGGATGGCTTATTGTTTCTATAATCTGTTTCATAATGAAGTTGGATAGGCCATAAAAGTCTTCAGTTTTTGAATTACTTAGGTTTGCTACTACATTTATTATATCCTTAGGGGAAACAGATTTCCATTCAAACTCCCTATTACTCCCTTCAAATTCAGCTCTCAATGATATAGGTAAGGCCAGTTCACTGACATCATTGGCTAATGTTTCATCATCATGTGCAGTGCATTTCCCTGAATGGATGAAGCTGTGATTAAGCTGATCTGGGCTAATGGGAATGGGCAGTTTATTTGACGTGATCCCGGATTCTGCTTTTACTATCTTCCATGTAGCCTTGCATTTGTTAGTAGACTGCTGTACTAATAACAGAGCCAATAAATGGCATAAACAGAAATATATAATTTATATACTTTTTATCCACTGGCTCCCTCTCAGCTGCAAAACAGAATCACTTATGTAGGAACTCTAAGAAAGGAATAAGAGGGAATTACACCTGATTTTTCCCAACAAGAACAGAGAAATCAATTTGGCAATTTTTGGATACCAGAAAAATATTACTATGGTATTGTATGTACCTAAATGTAAAACATATGCTGTACTAATTTCCAATATGCACAATTAAGGCACAGTCAGTGAGGCCACTGTGAAAACTCACATTATACAAGATAAAAACATGACAAAGAGTGGGCTTGATACTGTTGACCGTTGGGTTTTTCTAAAGAACTTTCTTTTCAACTCATGAAATCTAATCTTATCAAAAGATCTGCAATACCAATTTTAATAGCTGAAGTTAACAAGCATCTGCATTGTTGTAGAGTTTGAAAGATGCACATATAAGAGTAACCAATGAAGAAATGATAGATATGGACCTTGTGAGGGTAAAGAATATCTCCACAACATCAAGATGTAGCTCCTGAAATTATTTATTTCAAAAATCACTCTCGAATTTGGAAGTAAATCATTCCAGGGTAACTAATTAGCATTTATAACATGTGTAAAAATATTGAACTATTGTTAAGCATAATAGTTTGAAACTTTTTCCTTTGATACCATAGAATTCCTTTTTCTCTAGTAGTGGTGTGTGCTCAAGACAGTTGAATGTTTTCCTTAGGTCACAAAGTGAGACCTGAGCAAAGCCTTTGCCCCCCAAAAGTTGTAGAATGTATCTGATGCTGTGTCAGTTGCATTAACAATCAGCAGGTTTGACCAAAACCCATAGTCTGCACCATTAATTATTCCTGAATTTACAAAGTGAGTTGATAATTGTTGGTACATGATACAGTCTATTACCTTGAAAAATGTACGTACTGCAGACATTGGTCTGTAACTAGATGGAGAGTGTATTTTTGTGTCCTGGAACTATCCTAGACAGTTTTTGTTCATCAGGAAAATATCCCTTAAGTAAGTACTTATTTATACAACGAGGTCACACACTTTTTTAGCAGGTTGCATGATGTGTCACATATATCTAAACTGTTTGCTGATTTCAGTTGTTTTATGACCCTTTGTACAAAATTCAGGCAATACTTGGAAAATTAGATTAGATTACATTAATACCTGTTCCATAGATCATAAATATAACATTTCACAATGATGTGGAATGAGTCAGTTTGTAGCGGCCTGGGTGCCTTACAGCAGAAACACGTGAATGGTGAGTGGCAAACAGCTAGCACAAGGCAGCAGCATCAGATATCTGCCAACACACACAGTTCCTTCCATCGGCAAAAATCGGTGCAGCGGCATGGCGTTCGGCGAAGGAGAGTGGTGCAAGCTGTAGGACAGAACTGTACGGACGTCGCCTGGCATTCTTTGTTTCGATTATATGCAGCGAACCACATGGGTCGAGCTAAACGCGAGCTCCCCACACGCATGCGAGTGTTAATACCGCCCCACTGTCTGATCGCCGAGAATCGTGGTATTTTTCATGCCGCCCGCATTCGTGCATATGTGTTCATTGTGGGGCATCCACTTTAACGCAACCTGACAAGGATCAGTGATTGAGCACAAGAACATTTGCCAGAGATTATTGATGTATCATGCAGTGTCAACATTAAATTCCTAATCCAATAAATATTATTTGTTCATTCTTCCCATCACCACTGACTAAAGCGAACTATAGTTGGAAGTGGCAACTATCAAGTTTAATCAATGTTGTCCATACATGACATTCAATATGCTAAGGATTTTTTTATTTATTATTTTAATTTTTTGTTTTGTGTTTTGTTTTTTATGTATTTTTTAGTGTAATTACTAGGTTTTATCAAAATATTTAGAAGGAGTTGCCATTCACATATTATTTTAATTTCCTTTAAAATACTAGTTGGCTATCTGTCAGACTTTTGGCGCTACTTGGTAAGTGACCAAAGACTTTCATGGCAGTATAATTCACCCTTTCTGTGACAAAAGTTAAATTTAATATTGATTAATGAAGATCACCCTTTCTCCTAGTGTTGTAGCTATGCACACTGTTATTACTTTTGAACTGGGTCAGATTGTTAATAAGTGAATATATATAAAAAGGTGTGTTATGGTCACCATATTTCAAGATAGTGGCTAATAACTTTTTATAGTGTGCTGCCTTAGCCTCTATGAAAACCGCATATAATTTACTTGACAATGGCACAACATATCAGTAATTTCGCTCTAAAGGGTCTCCTCACGTCACAAACCAATGTTGCGGAGTAGCATCTCTTTCCCCCAGTTTCTTTGGAAGCACTGCTGGCGTGTGCGAACAGTTGTTAAATGTTTGTTAAGCGTAAGACTCTTAAGTGAACAGTTGCATTGTATTGTTGATGTAAGAATGACTAGTTGCATTTGCTTGTGATACCAACTTTCTGAGGAATAAAGTACGTTATCTATTTAAGCTGGGTATCATGTGTTTCAGTACAACCATATTACCCACACCGGTATCAGCACGTGACAAAGACTACCGTATATAGTTGGAAATTGGTAATTTTGCATATGTGATGCATAGTGCCGCTATAGAGAGACTTTGACCTCCAAACGAATATATATATAAAATAGATGAAGATTACTCATCAGGCGAAGGAGCACAGGTGTGACAGCATCACAAATAAATAAATGAATACACACACACACACACACACACACACACACACACACACACACACACAATCGCAAGCTTTCGCAACCCAGTTGCTTCTTCAGGCAGAAGGGAAGGAGAGGGAAAAGGAAATGATGAGGGTTTTAAGGAAGGGGGTAAGGAGCCATTCCAATCCCGGGAGAGGAAAGACTTACCTTCGGGGAAGAAAAGGAAGGTGAACAAATACACACACACCCATACATTTACACAGACGCAAGCACGTGTAGGCAGACATACTATAGAAACCAAAAAAGTTCTTTAATATACGATTAATGATGAAAATTCTCCTCAGAGATGATAAATATTGTTGAAACGAGATAGAATGGCTGGCCAGTACTTAACCTGTGTGCTGTACCGCCGATAGTAACACAAATGGAGAAACAGAAAAAAGGGAACAAAAAGGACAAGCTTTCGGAACACAGTTCCTTCATCAGGTGGGAGAGAAGGGAAGAAGAAAGGATGGGAACAGAAGGGAAAGGTAGTTCACGACCTAGGTCATGAAGGTAGTGTTTCGGGAGTGTGGACGTCAGAGATACTGCATGTATGTACTGAGCCAAGCCAGAGAGGATAAATATAACCAAAGAGGAAAGATCAAGTAGTAAAGAGAAGAGAGGATGAGTGAAGTGAATGATGCTGAGGGGTGTAGGAGGGGCAGATATTCCTGCTTTTTTTCACCTGTTATGAAATATGAGTAGTATTGTAGTACAAGTATCCTCAGACTAGCATAACTTGTGTGAACCACAATTTAGAGGGTAAGGGGCATTTCTACTTATATGTTACTCATCAGACATAAAAAAGATTAAAAAAAAAGAATTTTGAAGTACCAAGCTTTATGCTTGAGTTACTTCTAGGTGTCAGTCGCTATCTGTTGAACCGCACACCAATACAAATATGTTAGGTCCTCATTATAGGCACCTAACAGGAGCTAATAGCCTCATTTTACAGGTCTGCCACTTCCAACACTTTTCCATCCCTTTGATTGTCTTCTGAGAACAAATATTATTTAATTTCCTCTCTTTTAACCCTTTATTTGGTTCTATTCACATACCTCTAGCTTAATCTGGGATTTCTTGTTATTGCATACCATCTTGGGACAATACATGTACTCTGTTTCACTCTGTCGTGCACTCCTAATCATTACAAATCTTACTAACTTCCTTAAAGGATCTGACTCGTGTGCTGACGGCGCAACAGAATCCTAAAAAAATTTAAAAAAACCTTAAACCCACCATGCGTGTGTGTATATGTGTATGTGTGTGTGTGTGTGTGTGTGTGTGTGTGTGTGTGTGTGTGTGTGTGACCTAGACCTTAGGCAATACACTCCTGACATGGAAAATAAGAAGGGTTTCAGCAATAGAAACTATTGAAATATGGAAAGAGGACTGAAAGGCTGTACAAGTCGGCGGAGCAGCACACCACACCCACCCACCGCCCGTGAGTGCAGTTGTAAACATGGGCTTATCTTGTATCACCAGAGACCACCGCTTTTATTAAGGTAATGTTAAAAATATGTTTTATGTTTCTCACATCTTTACCGAGTATGTCCCGCCTGTAATTCATTGTTACCCAATCGTTTGTAGGGCGACAAGGAAATCCAAAAATTCCAGAAAAATAGAAACACTGCAAAACACCTTTCAGTGTCACACCACAGAGAGCGCATTGTAAGCTTTGTTTACCATTTATACTGTCTTCTTAACACAAAATAAGCCCATGTACCGTTATACCCATTTGTAATTCCGCCTTGTAATTTTGTGTAAATTCTGTCATGCAGATAATCTGAAGATGCCCTGCTAAAGGGCGAAACACGTCAGTAATTAATAAACTAATTTGCAATCAAGATGGTTTGAAGGAATATTTATTCTCACTGATTGCTGTACACCATGGACTGGAAATCATTTCACATCTCTGTAATGTACCCATACAAGATGTTTTTTTCTGAACAATTCCACATCCACAAGGGCAATTAGATTTTATATCTGTGGTAGATACATTAAGTTATCTGATCTCATTTTGTAAGTATTTATTATGTATATTGTTTTCTGACATTCTACACCCTAGAGGATTTCCTCAGTTTCGATCACCTGGAACAAAAAGTCACTTCTAATCTATCTTCGAAATGAAAATAAAAATTTGGAAAAGATTTCATTTTCACGTATTCATGAAACCACCTTAGAAATTAGGAAAAAGTGAAACAAAGAAATATCCCTAATGTACATAGTTATAAGTATGTATCGAAAGAAAGAAAATGGTAACTGAAATACAAATGATTTGTAACATTCATTTAATTCAAAACTTGACTATAAACACTATTTCTTGTTCCTTATTAGGAGCTAGTATGAATAAATTCTTTGATTAGCCCAATCTCGAGCAAGTGACATAAAGTAGTCTGTATGAGAAACATGGAGCTGTCAAATCCATCCAGCAGTATTTAAAAGATTGCTCTTGTGATTTGTTAAACTTAATAGAAAATGTAAGTATTACTGAAAGCTGAACTCATTTGAACTGAAAGGTAGATCTGTCAGAATGAAAGTGTGATGTACACTGTTTCATTCTCCCCCTTATCTTGTAGGATGATAGCCTCAGTCACATTTCACATCATCTTCCTAGCCCAGAGACTTGTACCATAGCAAAGTTTTGGTGGATCGAGGTTTCATAGTAAGGTAACTGATAATCCAACTTTCAGTAAAAGTCATTGTGGTAGGAAACCACCTGGTTAGTGAGTTTAGGATCGCTGTTGGGTAGCTGATGGCCTCATCGACATCTACCATGGTATTGACGGGCTTGTATCCAGTGACTTGACCTGGTAACATGGCAAGTATTTGAGTGTTTCTTTCATGTATGTCTTTGCTGTTAGGAGCAAGAATAGCACTCTCTCGCAACTAGTTCATATTGTGATAGTTTTGTGAAATAGCCTGATAGACCTTTGTCATTTTGGTGTGGATGTCAGCTGGAAAAAGTATCATAAAGGTTTGAAATTATGTTGAAAGTTTGTTGAAAGATGCTAAGTACCACCAATTCTAATATGTCATATGAATAAAGTCTCATCACATGATGAGACAATTTCTTGCACCTAATATTGTTTGTGATGTCATATCTCATGTCCAACTGTGGATTCTACTATGCCACATGTACTGCACATATTTCCTCCTGCACACATCCCCTGTTCCCACCTCTCTTTTTGTACCACTCCTCCTCCCTCATTTTCTATGTCAATTCCCAACACTACTCTTTTCATCTCTTTCTCCCACTTTCACTGTTAACATAATCCTTTCACCTTTCTCATTCTCTTTGCCTCCCTTTCCCCTCTCTTTGCTCAGCTATGCCCATCTATGACCATTTCATCTTCACCCGTCCTGTCCACTTGCCCCATCTCTCTCTCTCTCTCTCTCTCTCTCTCTCTCTCTCTCTCTCTCTCTCTCTCTCTCTCTTCAACCCTCCTTTCCCCCCACCCTCCCTCCTCTCTCTCTGCATCTCATCCTCCTCATTCTATCTGCTAGTCTTCTCCTCCCCAATGTGTCGTGCCAACACCCCCAGCTCTCTCTGTCCACATCATCCACAGTTGTCTCTTCCTACCCACTCTATGTTTGCCCATCTCGTCCTTCACCGTATCTCTCTGTTCCATCTCATCCCCTATCCCAAACAACCAACCAATTCTTATAGGCCTTTCCTCTGTATATCTCCTCCTCTCACTTGTCTCTGTCCAGTAATTCATATCTCCTTCTCTCTGTCCATCTCATGCTGCTAACTCTTATCTGTCCAGATTCTTGTCTGCCATCCACCTCATTCTCTGTCCATCTTATCCTCCACTTCTCTCACTGTTTCTTGCACCTGACAAGTAGACTGCCCTGCAAGCCAGATTAATAAGGCAGGTTGATACTATTTCCACACAACGCACCAGTTGTGCAGCCTGTATGGGAGGGGCTGGTAAAGATGTTTTTCACCATATCTCCACCTTTATGGGAGCTAGGAGGTTATAAATGTACAGTATGTATATGGTAACCATATTTTGGAATGCAAAAATGAGAAATGAGGAAACTTCCATTATTTTCAATTTATTACAAGAAACAAAAATTAACAATAATACCCACATCATCACTCTTGTATTATGTTGATCCGTGATTGGATCGTAACTTTCTTCAGAGTTCCTTTTGTTGATGCAGGTATTTAAAAATAAATTTTGCAATTCAAATGACTAAAATCAAAACATGATGTTTAGCTATAAAAAGTCTTAAAAATCTGAACAAATGTTTGTGTGCTGTAGGGTTGTTGTGTATACAACAATGTGCGGGCACATACAGCATAAGCTGTGACTGCCCTGTTCAGTCGATGGCACTGGGAAGTACTGTATTCTCCACCATTCTCCCCAGACTTAAGTCCTTGTGACTTTGATTTGATTCTGAAGATGAATGAACCACTTCGTTGGCATTCACTTCAGAACTGTTCCAGAGATTCGACAGGCAGTAGATCACTGTATTCACACCATAACAGAACAGGTTCTGCTAACAGTATAATACGCCTTCCATAACACTGGTGGCTACCTTGAAGGGCAGTAACAAGTGCAAACATATTATGTTTTTGTATCAGCTGTGAATAAATAGTTGCCGCTATTTAAGTTCCAACCCTCGTGGCATCTTGGCACTCATCCGTTAGGGAGGTTTTCAGTGTGCTGTGCCAATCAATTTTCCATTTCCACCAGGAGTCCTTATCTTACACAAGATGGATTATTCTGCAGTATTTTTAAAACAAGATGACATCTGCTCGATTAGGTACCGTGTTTTGAGTGTCAGACATGAATTACATTGAAAATTATTGAACCAAAATAAAGCACCAGGTGAATTTAACAGTGTCCTATTGTTGGATACACAGGAGAGTCTGACAATATGAAGTAGGGACATATCATACACATGTGATAAAACAGACAGCCTTCATGCCCTTTAGGTTGAGACAGGTAATTGATGTCAGTGTGGAGTGAATGTCATACTAGCCTCATCCTTCAGTAGAAATGTTCTTCGTGTCACATTATTCCACTTTGTATTACAACATTTGATAAAAATGTTATGTTTGTTATGAATTTACATGAAATGAATCTATACTACTTAGCACATAATACATATAAAGTTGAAAATAGGCCAATCAAATCCAAATTGAATGGAAATAGAAATGGTGTCCTAATATGAGTCTAAAAAAATAATATTGACCATAATAATAATAATATTGACCATAATAATAAAATTCTTTTCCTTCCAATTTTGTTATTTTCTACATTTATTGAGGGCATTCAAAAATCTCTTTTTCAAGTTAACATTCTTCAGATTCTCAATGGTATCCCCTATGAGGACAATTGACAGGTTATTTGACTGAGAAGTAGGGCTCCAGTGATAGAAACTGACAAGATGGCTGGGAGAACACAGTGCTAACCATAAGGCTCACACTCCGCATCAATCACAGCCTCCAGGCTGAGGATGAAACCAACCAAAGGACTACCATGGTAGTCAGTTGTTACAGTGGGCCCATATGACTTAGTTGAGATTAGTTAACTGTAGGAATGCACTGTCCAGACAGGCAAGCCATAAAAATGCACACTCAAATGCAGTTACTGATAAGATTCTCTTTACACAGGATATTAATCTTGGTGCTACAGTTTTTCTATATGACTCTGTACCATAACCACGTAGAATGGTTTACAGAGTGTTGTTAAATTCAAATTGTGTTGTTTTTGTTATTGTATTTGTAATTTATGATTGTTACTGAAACAAATTTGTCATCTCTGACTCTCCCTCTCTCTCACACTGCTCTTTTCTCAGTTTTGATTTACATTCAGTGTACTATTTAAGTATTAATGAGTTAAATGGACCGATAAAAATGAAATAAAATAGACAGTAACAGTGAGTTCTCACTAATTCACTATCTGAATGTCAGTATTTGAGATACATCTCGGCTGGAGATAATGGTCATGTGTGCATGAGCTGTGAATGTGTGAGTGCTCTCTTTCTCCAAAGAAGGCTGTGTCCAAAAATTTTAAGTTGTGTGAATGTGCCTGTCTATGACTCGGTGATTGTCACTGTGCTGAGTTGCAGTCTAAAGTCATTGAAATGAGGATTAAAAAACTATCATTTTTAATTTATATGTAAATACGGGTGGACAGTTTCAAGTACTTGGATGTATTTTCGCACAGGATGGCAACATAGTGAAAGAACTGAAATCATGTAGTGAGTGCTCCGCTATGATCTATTATCTTCCACAAGAAAGAAGTCAGTATCAAGACAAAAAGTTAGCAGTACACGGTTCTATCATTCAACCAACTTTGTTGTATGGGAGTTTGAGCTGGGTGGACAGAGGTTAGCTTTTTAATAAGATTGAGGTTAAAGATAAACAAGGACGATTGCAAGTATGAACAATGACAAGTGGGTGTTCATAATGAGGAAATCAAAAAACTGGGAATGAGGCAGTTAGAGCAGACAGGCTGAGATGGTGGGGTCTTGTTATATGCATGGGAGAAGCAAGGTTATCTAAGAGACTCATAGGTTCAGCAGTACAGGGTAAGACTAGTTAATGTAGACCAAGGAGAAAGTACTTGGATCCAGTCAAGAATGATTTTGAAGTAAAAGGCTTAACATCAGGTTAGGCAACATTCTTAGCATTGGATATGGGGTCATGGAGGAATTTCATTAAGGCCACTATCCTGCAGACTGGACGCAGAAGGGCATAATCAGTATCTAATGATGATGGTGTAAGTAGTTACTGTATAAAAGTGTGTCATTATGTTACAAAAATTAACCACTTGTATATGGTAGTCCAATGAGTGCAATTATATGAAAAATACTGACTACTAAAATAATATTCTATTGTGTTTTATTGTAAATAGTCAGAAAAAAATACCACATACAGGGTCTAGCCAAAAATAAATAAAAAAAAATAAAAAAAAAAATAAAAAAAAAAAAAATAAAAAAAAAAACCCTCCGTCATTTTAATGGGTTGTTACAGAAAAATTAAATACGATAGAGAAAAATTAGTTTTAATTATGGAAAATACATACTTTGTACCTAAAGAAAAAATCACAAGGTGATAAATCAGGTGACCTAGAGAGCCACGCGATGTCTCCTCGCAAAGAGACAAGATGACCAGGAACCAACTCGCGCAACATTTCCAAAGAACACAGTGTGCGATGTTGCTCTATCTTGCTGGAACCACACTTCTTGATCTCCATGACCAGCAATTAACTGGTTTAACCTAAATTGGAGGAAGGTCTCTAATATGTGACAATTATGGTTTGAATTAACGGTTACCATGTGGCCATCTTAAAAAAAAATACAGTCCCCACACAAAACATTTGGTAACGGTGCGCCAAACTGTCACATGAGAGCTGTGTAGTGGTCACTGATGAATTTCATGGGGGCTTTCTGCAGCCCTGTTGTGGAAATTCTGATTTGTTTACCATTCCTGATAAGTGGAAATGGCTCTCATTCGAAGACATAAACAAAGTGCCAGAAGGAATGTTTTGAAGAATTTCCTCACATGGAGCTCTGCAAGTTTCAAAATCTCTTTCACTTAATTCCTGTGTCACCATGATTTTGAAGGGATGCATATGAAGTTCTCTATGAAGAATTCTTCTTACAGTCCTATTAGATAGTCCAAGGGCAGCTGCATGTTTAAGTGCTGAACGCACTGGTGATTGTTACACAGACATTCTCACACGCGCCACATTTTCTGGCATTGTTGCAGGTCAAAGACGGCCAGTAGGTTTTCTTTTCAGTGCTGAACCTGTATTTCTAAAGTTTGACACCCACAGTTGAATAATTTTCCTATCAGGGATGGGAACATGTTGAAACACTAACTGGGTACTAATCACAGAACCAACATTACGAAAAAATTCCTCCACGACAAACTCGTGATGCTCACCAAGCCATGCCATGACGCACACTGAAAATGACAACAACAATGCTTTTAAATGAAACAAATTCCATGTCAATATCCTAACAACAACTCGTATGCCAGCTATGTCAAACGCGGGAGGTTTATTGCCAGACCTTGTATTATGAATTCATTACTATTATTATAGTGTACTTTTGACACACAGTCAATGGTTTTCAATATTTAAATCATTGCTTAAAATAACTTAACAGCCATATGAAATTTATACCATTATACAATAAAAGAACAATAATTACATTTTGCTTGAAACTCTGATTTATGGAAAATTATTGTATATTATTTAATAAAACACTAAAGTTATGCAATTAATCATAAGGTGCTTCTCAGATCATTAAAAAATTCCTCTTCTGAGCTCAGCACATATTTCTTTGTCTTTTAGATTGCTAACGTAGAAGCAGCTGATGCAGTAGACATATATCAGTGGAAGCTTGCAGCATTAAGAAGCTCTGAACGCATGCTATGTGCCAGTATGGAAACTGCAGGAGACCACATTACAAGGATACAACAAAAATTAGCTAGAGCTACAGCAAGAGCAAAGCAGAATAAGAAGTTGTTGTCCAGTGCACAACAAGAATTGCAATCTCTGCATGCAGAGTGTGCAAGTACTAACAAGAAACTGAATGAAATACAGTCACAGACACACATTCTTGAGGATGAATTGATAAAGGTGGTACTGTTACATTCAGTAGCTATATTTAAAACTTATGCAAATAAAATTATACCTCAGAATATCAGGTGAGATACATGTACCATAGGGCACTTGTAATCTATGTGACAATATCACAAATGGAATCAGTTTGTATTTAATTCTATTCAGAATATATCAATGAGTATACACATCAGTTAAATAATTTATAATAAAATTTTATATATTTTTGATGAATTAGAGCGTTCAAATGAATGAAATCAATCGTAATTTGCGATGTTATGGCTTCACTGTATTAGGTTTAGATGAAATACCAAACTGTGGCGAATGAAAATTTGTGCCCGGCCGGTATTCGAACCCGGGATCTCCTGCTTATAGGCAGATGCGTTGACCACTCTGCCACCGAGGACACAATTAATTGTCGTCAGGAGCCCAGCCTTGGCTTGTTTACAATTATATATATTTTTGATGAATTACAGTGTTCAAATGAATGAAATAAATCGCAATTTGCAATGTTATGGCTTCACTGTATTGCAATCGCAAATTATGATTTATTTCATTCATTTGAACGCTGTAATTCGTCAAAAATATATATAATTGTATACAAGCCGAGGCTGGGCTCCTGACGACAATTAATTGTGTCTCGATACCTCATGGTCTGTTCTCCCTGATGCGGGAATACAGTATTGTGGCTGGGAGCATTATAGAATAAATAGGCTGTGGTATAGGAAAGAGACAGCGTGGCGATTGGAGATTTGTGTGTGGTGGGAGACGTGCAGAGAAGAGTCCTCTGCAGTCGGGCTGATCACTGTGTCCTCGGTGGCAGAGTGGGTCAACGCATCTGCCTAGTAAGCAGGAGATCCCGGGTTCGAATCCCGTCCGGGCACAAATTTTCATTCGCCACAGCTTGGTATTTCATCTAAACCTAATACAGTGAAGCCATAACATTGCAAATTGCGATTTATTTCAAAATAAAATTTGTATAAAAAAATCTCTGCCTTCAGATCCTGTCTCATCTTAACTACAGTCAAGCCCAATTTTAAAGTAGGGTCATCAGTGAGGCGCAGCGTTACCACTGAAAGCATGTTTATGATGAGCACCAATATAAGTCAGAACAGAGCAGAAATGAACTTCTGGACAAAGGGTTTATACAAATATTTAGTATTCTCTAGCATACTGACATTACAAACATGACATTCTGAATGTTATAGAAATAATAAATACTAAATCACAAACAGTTGCATTTAGGATTGAACTGGTGACTCACAGCATACCATCCAATTAGACCTACCACTTTGCCACAATGTATGCAGCACTACATATGGCAACACTTCCCCGCCTGCAGAAACAGGAATCTGGCGCTTCAGAATTTTTCTCTGCAGCTAACTTCAAAAACCTGGACCTAGACCTCACTGACTGTGCTCTCTGTGCATGGAATTCTTCTAGATAAGCTTAATCATTACGGTTTGAGTGGAGCAGTGCACAAATGGTTTAATTCATTCTTAACTGGAAGACTGCAGAAAGTTGAAGTAAGTGGTTCATGTAATGTCAGAACATCAGCTGATTCCTCAAAGTGTTTGTGTGTGTGTGTGTGTGGGGGGGGGGGGGGGAGCTAATCAAGAATGGGGTCTCACAGGGTTTGGTCTTGGGTCCTTTACTGTTCCTGATATACATGAATGACTTCCCACTCTACATTGATGAAGATGCAAAGTTAGTTCTTTTTGCTGATGATACAAGTATAGTAATCAACCCAAAAATAAGAACTAAGTGATGTAATTGTAAATAATGTTTCTCACAAAATTATTAAGTGGTTCTCAGCAAACAGACTCTCATTAAATTTTGATAAAACACAGTATATACAGTTCTGTAAAGTAAATGACACAACTCCAGTAATAAATATAAACTTTGAAAAGAAGTTTGTAGCTTAGGTAGAATTTTCAAAAATTTTATGTGTGTGTATTGATGAGAGATTAAACTGGAAGCAATACATTGATTCTGTGGAAGCATTTCATTTCAGCTACATAGGCTATTATGATTATTGCAAATTTGGGTGATAAGAATCTCAGCAAATTAGCTTACTATGCCTGTTTTCATTGACTGATTTCGTATTGCATCATATTCCCGGGTAATTCATCATTGAGTAAAAAAGTATTCATTGGACAAAAGTGTGTAATCAGAATAACTGCTGGAGCCCACCCAAGATCATCCAGCAGACATTTATTTTAGATTTTAGGTATCCTCACAGTAACTTCACAGTATATATATTCACTTATGAAATTTGTTTTTAATAATTCAACCCAGTTCAAAAACAATAGTTGTGTGCATAGCTTCAACACCAGGAGAAAGGATGATCTTCACTATGCAGGGTTAAATCTGACTTTGGCCCTGAAAGGGGTGAAATACGCTGCCACAAAAGTCTTAGGTCACCTACCAATCAGCATCAAAAGCCTGACCGATAGCTATTTCTCACTTTCCTTTCTCTATGATGAGCATCAAAGACAGTACTATCTGTGAACCCTTCATGATCATTAAACAGGTTTTCATTTTCCATTGACAAGAATATGCTGTCATCAGTCTGTGCCTTAGGACTCCTGTACGGCTTCATACTGAGACCATGAACAAAATTTCTGCACTTTTGTATTCTTTATCATAGTTCAAAACCCTAATCTTGACATATGATATCTGACAAGTGACAAAGGATATAATAGTTTCATTTGGATAGTTGTATGCTGAATGAAAACTGCTGTAGTTGTAAATCCTCTATTAAAGAATTATATTTAAATGATTTTATTTAAATTATTCATTTCAGTAAAAACGCAACAGTGATGGATTAAAATATGACAATGAAACTGGAACCTTATGCTAGCTGTGCCAGGACAGAACCGACACAGTCTGCACATGGCAATCACAGTGTTCTAATCTCAGCACAATTCCAATTATGTTCTAGTTTTACTGCCAGGATCTACTGAATTTTTTTAATAATGGTGTTGGATCAAAATGTTAAAAGAGATCACCCACAGTAATTTTACATAGTATTCGCACCTGATGATGTAATTTAAAATTATGAAACCAGTTTCCCTTTCATTCTGAATTTACAACAGCTGCAGTGGTTCTCATTCTGTATGAGAACTACGACAAAAAAAGCAATTAAGAAACTTGTTGTAAACTCCCAGGCATTAATTCCAATTCAGTGGAATGGTGTATCATCAGACAGTATTGCAAACAAGGTTTCCATACAGATTGTGTTATATCTGTCCATCAGTGACATTGCTTACGCTTACAGTGGTTGAACAGTGACTAAAGACTTAATTGGAATTCTCCTTTGGTTCTTTCCTCATTCTTCAAGCATTTATAGGAATTTGGCAATATTGGCTCTTACATCTATCTAATGGGAGACATCTTGCCCGAAATCCTGCCCACCCCTCCTGAAGTGGTTTCCCATCGTCCACCCAATCTCCACAAAATCGTGGACTGTCCCTATTCAAACCCCAACCCCATCCCCCCTGCCACAGGAAACATAGTCATTTGGAAGATCCTGCTGCAAGACCTACGCAATACACCACCCAGCACTTCCTATACCAGTACCGTCACAGGCTTATCCTACCCCTTCAAAGGCTGAGCCACCTGCGAAAGCAGCCTTGTGATTTACCTACTTTGTCACAATCACTGCACTGTTTTTTATTTTTGTATGACTGCCATCTAGCTATCCATTAGAATGAGAGACCAGCATCTAACTGTGGCCCAAAACAAGGTAGCCCACCCTGTGGCACTATATGCAGCTGAACATACACATGATTTCAATGACTGCTTCATAACCTGGGCTGGGCCATATGAATCCTGCCCCTCCCCCACCCCTCCGTGCACACACCCCCCCTCCCTCCCCACAGCTTTTCTAAACTGCACAGTTGGGAATTATCCATAGAGTAGTTTCTTTGGTCCTGAATTATTGAGGATTCAACCTATAGTTACAAATTTTCCCCACACACATCAGTTCCTGCCCTTTCTATCCTACACATCTCCTATTTCTTGTAAATGTATTTCATTTGTGTGATTACGCGTGTGTGTGTGTGTGTGTGTGTGTGTGTGTGTGTATTCCCCATTTTTTCCTGTCTGATTGTATGTATGACAGTATGTTTATTTTTCTGACAAAGGTTAGTGGCTGGAATCTAAGTACCATCATGTATATAAGTCTCTTGTTCAATTGCTTCTCACATCTCAGTCAACATCTTTGTGGTGAGTTGTGAAAATCTCTTTGAATATTTGATTCACCAGGAAAATTTTAAATTTCACACCTGCCTTCATTACCTTCCTAATCACATCCACAGGCCAAGTTTCTTTTGAAACACCAGTTTCACTTATACATCTATAAAGTTTCAAATGCTGTACACTTATATTTCTGGATGCAACTTAATACTGCTCAATGATAACAGGTCCTTTATTTATTGACTGGCTTGCTCACTCATACATGGTAACAATACTCTGTTACTTTTACATTTATAAAAGACATATAACATGCTACTGTAGAACTTCAGTTTCAAAATGGCTCAAATTTTGTCCAACTTCTTTCGAAATACAACAAATGCCATCAGTACAGTATCTACATTGCTGTTTGTGTATGAAAAACAAATTCAGTAAGAACAATTTTTTTCACATTGCCATGCAATACTGATTATCTCTCACTTTCTTTCTTTCTTCTTCTTTTTTAAATCCACAATGGTAAACAATGAACCTTACCTATAAATTGTTTTACATCACTGCACAATAATATTTCTTTTCCACATGATGAAGATTAAAAACTATTCTTATTATATTAATTTGGTTAAATTTAACAGGAGAAACAGTGTAAAGAAGAACTTATTGAAGCATTGAATACCAAGGATCACGACTTGGAGTCTGCAGAATTACACATAAGTGTTCTTTTGCAAAAATTGGATATGGTATGTGTACAACTTGATCAAAGGGAAGCAGAACTTAAATCATCACAAGATAATTTGCATGCTGTGAGCAATGACTTTGCAGCTCTAAGTATACAACTGGAAGAAAAAAGTAAAGAAAATTATATGTTGCAGAAGCAAAATGAGGAGCTTTGTACTAAGAATTCAAGTAAGTAAAATAATACTGTAAATGGGCTTATAGATATCTGTTATGATACCTTACAAATATATTTCAGGAGTTAATCACAGCACTCATAACAGATAAACTGTATAAGTGTAATAGTGATATGAAAATCCTACTCATCAGTTTAATCACCCACTGTGTAATCATTAAATTATGAACCTTTCACCTTCCTATAACTTATTCATTTTATTTACTTATTAGCCCAGAAGACAACTTTTAGGCTGTATAAGGTGTCATCCAAAGGTACATATACAAATATGTGTTTCTCTGTTCAGGTTGAATTGCCCGTTATACAATTTTAAAATTACACTACAAATGTATAGTGGACAGGTTAAATGTAATTTGTGGTAGACAGTTGTTTTATACACACCTGGTCATTAAAATTGCTACACCACAAAGATGACATGCTACAGACATGGAATTTAACCGAAGGGAAGAAGATGTTGTGATATGCAAATGATTAGCTTTTCAGAGCATTCATATATGGTTGGCGCCAGTGGCAACACCTACAACTGGCTGACATTAGGAAACTTTCCAACCGATTTCTCATACACAAACAGCAGTTGACCGGCATTGCCTGGTGAAACGTTTTGATGCCTTGTGTAAGGAGGAGAAATGCATACCATCGTGTTTCTGACTTTGATAAAGGTCGGATTGTAGCCTATCACGATTATGGTTTATCGTATCACGACATTGCTGCTCCCTTTGGTTGCGATCCGATGACTGTTAGCAGAATATGAAATCGGTGGGTTTAGGAGCGCAATACGGAATGCTGTGCTGGATCCCAATGGCCTCGTGTCACTAGCAGTCGAGATGACAGGCATCTTATCCACATGGCTGTAATGGATCGTGCAGCCACATCTCAATCCCTGAGTCAACAGATGGGACGTTTGCAAGACAACAACCATCTGCACAAACAATTTGACGATGTTTGCAGCAAAATGGACTATCAGCTCAGAGACCATGGCTGCGGTTACACTTGATTCTGCATCACAGACAGGAGCGTCTGTGATATTGTACACAATCATGAATCTGGGTGCGTGAATGACAAAACGTCATTTTCTTTTTCAGACGAATCCAGGTTCTGTTTACAGCATCATGATGGTCCCATCCGTGCACATTGGAAGCGTGTATACATCATCGCCATACTGGTGTATCACCTGGCGTGATGGTATGGGGTGCCATTGGTTACACATCTCGGTCACCTCTTGTTCGCATGAACGGCACTTTGAACAGTGGCCATTACATTTTAGATGTGTTATGACCCGTGGCTCTACCCTTCGTTCGATCCCTGCTAAATCCTACATTTCAGCAGGATAATGCACAATCACATGTTTCAGGTCCTGTACGGGCCTTTCTGGATACAGTAAATGTTCGACTGCTGCCCTGACCAGCACATTCTTCAGATCTCTCACCAATTGAAAACGTCTGGTCAATGGCGACCGAGGAGCTGGCTCATCACAATACACCAGTCACTGCTCTTGATGAACTGTGGTATTGTGTTGAAGCTGCATGGGCATCTGTACCTGTACAAGCCATCCAAGCTCTGTTTGACTCAATGCCCAGGCATACCAAGGCCTTTATTACGGCCTGAGGTGGTTGTTCTGGGTACTGATTTCTTAGTATCTATGCACCCAAATTGCGTGAAAATGTAATCACATGTCAGTTGTAGTATAATATATTTTTCCAATGAAGACCTTTTCATATCTGCATTTCTTCTTGGTGTAACAATTTTAATGGCCAGTAGTGTATTTAATCTTCTTGTGTATATCAAAATAATAGCTCTCTAAATCACTATTTTTAAATTCCATGACGCTGTAGAAAGACGTTCCTTTCACTCAAAATGTGGTACGTATCAGGTTTATTTCTATAGATTTTGGTATGCATAAGAGTATGAAATATGTATGCAGTGCTTCGTGCAATATTTCAAATATTTATCACTGAAGAGCAGTTCATAGAAGACTGGAAAACAGATAACTTAATGTTGAAACATATAAATGTCCTTTTTTATTTACTTTTTCCATACTGGCCTGAAGTCAAAATTGGCTGCTGTCACAATACAAAATTATTGCATCTGAAGTTTCCTTTCCTGTTTCCTTTATTACGGCCTGAGGTGGTTGTTCTGGGTACTGATTTCTTAGTATCTATGCACCCAAATTGCGTGAAAATGTAATCACATGTCAGTTGTAGTATAATATATTTTTCCAATGAAGACCTTTTCATATCTGCATTTCTTCTTGGTGTAACAATTTTAATGGCCAGTAGTGTATTTAATCTTCTTGTGTATATCAAAATAATAGCTCTCTAAATCACTATTTTTAAATTCCATGACGCTGTAGAAAGCCGTTCCTTTCACTCAAAATGTGGTACGTATCAGGTTTATTTCTATAGATTTTGGTATGCATAAGAGTATGAAATATGTATGCAGTGCTTCATGCAATATTTCAAATATTTATCACTGAAGAGCAGTTCATAGAAGACTGGAAAACAGATAACTTAATGTTGAAACATATAAATGTCCTTTTTTATTTACTTTTTCCATACTGGCCTGAAGTCAAAATTGGCTGCTGTCACAATACAAAATTATTGCATCTGAAGATTCCTTTCCTGTTTCATAAATGAAAAACTGATAGTATAACATATAATGGGGGGAAAAAATTTAAACACTCACCATGTCATTACAACGGTGTTTTAATTGTGAATTGCGGTCCTCAGGTGGTGGAGTCCTGAAATCTTTTTGAGGATGTTGCAGTCGCAGGAGGTAGTAGTTGCACTATTAAACAACCAGTCCACTGCTTGCTAGAATACTAGGGATTCTGTAATGCAAAAACATAGCCATAAGATAAGAAAATTTTATTTTATATAGCTAAACCTGGCCACACTTCGCGGTGACTCACTCTCATATGAAATAAATAGAAAAGGAAATACTGTAATTCATGTGAACATAGACTCGTTGAGAGCATGCTTCAATCAAATTAATATCGTTTGTTGGGCTACTGTAGCTATGTGAAACGAAAGTTATAAAAAACAGTTTCACAGATACTCATTATTTTAAACCCATTACATTTTTTGTCATTCGTTTTCTCCACAAACATAGAGATCAGTTTACCAACTACAGACCATGTGACGTATAATTCACCCTAGTAAAAAACTATTGTTTTCTGCAGTCTTACCATCTATTGCCATTTGCTATGTCTATCTCCTGCTTCCCCACTGTCTACCTCCTCATCCTCCCTCTTATATAATCCCCGGCCTATGTTCATCACTCCCTTTCCTTCCATCCATCTTCCACCTCCTCCTCCTCCATATATCTCTGTGCCCGTATCGTCTTTCGCTTATGGTACCTATATGAAATGAAGAACTTACAAATTAGGGAATTGCTTCAAATTATGTGTTACCTGCTGGAAACTAAGTTACCATACTGTTACATAAAATTAAATAAAATAACAATGCCCATAAACATTTTGTTCAGAATTAGTTTCTATGGTGTTTTGATATCCACTGAAAATTACCTATTAAACGTGAACATACCCAAACTGCGTTTCCAAGAAAATTTGTTATTTTAGTGTTGCATTTTTACCATAGCACATGATTGGTATGCAAGGCAGAAGTTGGTACCACTTCAGTTTTCGAAGCTCACTTATTTGGAAGTTGGAGTATTTAAAGTGTGATCAGAGTTATGGATATGAAAACTTCTGCTTCCTTTTGCCTCTCTTAATGGTTACATATACACATGATTTTCATTTTGCACGTATCTATCGGAAAGCGCCTTTTGAATTATGTAAGTTTCATTGCCCTCCTTGTATAATTATAAATGATAATCAATGCGTCATTTTTCATGTTGATGTATTTGTATAATGATTTCGGCAAAATTTTACTTGCGGCCTTGGCTTATGTTGCCAAAATCTCATGACTGCTTTTTGAAAACTCAATTACATACTATTTTGAAGATTCTACTTGATGGTGTAATAAAATTTTGCTTTGGTCTAAGACACCAAGACATAAACTAAACAGTTGACTATAAACCTATATTCTATTTTGCACATTATTTCCTTGCCCAGTAAACAGCGAAATTATACTTATGGCAGCGGTGGCCTATTGTGCTGAAATTGTATTGATACAACATACTACTGAAATTCACGCATCTTTTTACACACAGATTTTTTTAAATAAGTGTCCAAAATTAATTAAATAAAAAGTTGTTACCAAAATAGAAAAAATCTCATATATGGAAAAGTTGTCACCAAAATAGAAATATTTCATATAGCTATATAAACCGTAAAGAAAGTAGGACTTAGCAGGCAAGAAGGCACTGGTTCGTTGATACACAAATACAAATAAAAATAAGAACACACACACACAGAAAACTGAGCTTTTGCAACCTAAGGTTGCTTCATCAGAAAGAGAAGGAAAGGAGAGGGAAAAGGAAAGTATGAGGGTTTTGAGGGAGTGGGTAAGGAGTCATTCCAATCCCGGGAGAGGAAAGACTTACCTTGGGGGAAAAAGGATAGTTAAACAAACACACCCACCCAAACACATATACATGCACAGATACCAAGGCACCCATTTGCAAAATGAGAACTGCACCGATGTACCTGTCACTGGCATCTGTTGTAACGAAAATGTCCGTATCGTGGCATGAGCCAGCAAGTCTTTGGGGCTGAGAACACCTTAGTCATCTCAGAGGTCCAGGGCATGGGGCAGGTACCAGAGGTATTTTTACCTGCCAGAAGGACCGCAAGAGGAACCTGAAACTCAGCAGCTGCAGGTAATTGACAGTGATAATAATTAGTTGTGCCTATAAAACGTCTTAGTTCTGCAAAGTTCGAAGAGTGGGGGTAGATCTTCAATGGAGTCAATTTTTTCAGCCGGAGGGGAGATGCTATCAGCAGACACAGTGTATCCTAGAAAACGGACAGAAGTTTGGTGAAATTTGTCTTTGCTGTTTATCTCAATTCCCACAGCAGCTCAGGTGTCACAAAATATTTGCAGGTGCTGTTTATTTTCTTCAAAAGAGACACTGAATAGTAAGATTTCGTCCTGATAGAAAAGCAAAACTTAAGAGGGAAGAGAACCTCAGTGATGAAGCATTGCCAGGTTTGTGTGGTGTTTTTTAATCCAAAAGGCATAAAGCAGTAATGATATAACCTGATCAGAGTCATGATGGCAGTCTTTCCAACATCCTTCAGGGCCATCAGTATTCGGTGATATGTTCATTTGCAGTCTACTATGGAAAAAACTTTCACGCCTGCAAGTACATCAGTAACGTCTGCGACATTCGGAATGGGATACCTGTCCATGATGGTCTTGGCACTGAATCTACGATACTCACCATACGTATTCCAAGAACCATACCTTTCTTAACTAAGTGAATGAGAGAAGACCAATTGCTCGAAGAGGGTTCGATGATACCAGATTCAAGCAGCTCTGAGCTCTGTGCTTCTACTGCTGGGAATTTCTCTGGGCAAAGATGACGCGGTTGGCTGGAGACAGGACTGTCATCTGTCAGTCGTAGTTTGTGAACTGTTCCATTGGTGACGACAGAGGCATACTGCTGAGAAATGGGAGTGCATGAGGCAGAAGAAGAGAGAAGAGTCGCAGAGCACTGTTGTGACGGTCTGTGCCGGGAGTGGTGCTATTGCCATCACGAATGTTTCTTGTCCTTGTCATTGCTGGCACATATCTCAAGCTGCAAAACAATTTATCATGTGGGGACTTTGACTGGTACGTTGACTTCCTGGGAGAATTTATGCGCTACAGATATCCAGATTTTCTTTGCCAACTGTGCAGGCAATGCAGTGATGTCTGCTGAAAATCACTATTTTCTGAGATGAAATGAAATGCATGTGTCTGAGTTGTGCAGAATTGGCTTATTTTATTAATTAAAAGGCCTTAATATGCTAGTTACAACTGAATAATGAAGGATAAATGAATAAAATGGATGTCCACCCCTGATCTAATTTTAGCTTTCACTGCCATCTTGTAGAAGAAATGAAGAACTTTCAGACGTGTAACTTCAGAGAAATGGCCAGTGTCCACGTAATTCGAGACTTAAAGTATTTGTGAACCATGCTAGAATGATCAAGGTCACATTGTTCCTTTGGAAGGACAATCAGAAGCCACACATTAGGGCATTAATTATCCATTATTGCATTTGATTGTTCTAAACACAGACTTGAATAACATTGCTATTGCACAATCAGTTTTGCTGTAGTTGTGTGTTGAGGCAGCATTTGAAAATTTTCACAACATCAAGCAGGGGTTGTGATGAAAAATCAGGAACTTGTTCAAAGAAGAGGAAGGTCATGTGCGAGTTTCAGATGCTTCCAAATACTTTCGAGCTATGAGTCGCATACCAATGGTGACCGTAAGCACTCAAGCTTTAAATGTTTTTTAAATACACCTAACACTTATAGAAATGCTTTGATTAAAAAGTTTAATGAAATGGCATCTTATGATAAATAAAATAAAACTGTACATATACAGTATATTTCCACAGATAAGACAAGATACAGATTTTCATCAAACTTTTATAGTTTAAGTAAAGGGGCACAGGCAGTAATAGCAACAAATAAACACACACACACACAAAAATGCTAGCTTTCGCAGCCTAGCTGCTTCATCAGGCAGAAGGGAGGAGAGGGAAAAGGAAATGATGAGAGTTTTAAGGAAGGGGGTAAGGAGCCATTCCAATCCCGGGACAGGAAAGACTTACCTTGGGGGAAAAATGGAGGGTAAATAAATGCACACACACCCACACATTTACACAGACACAAGTACACTTAGGCAGTGTCTGTGTAAATGTGTGGGTGTGTGTGCATTTATTTACCCTCCATTTTTTCCCCCAAGGTAAGTCTTTCCTGTCCCGGGATTGGAATGGCTCCTTACCCCCTTCCTTAAAACTCTCATCATTTCCTTTTCCCTCTCCTCCCTTCTGCCTGATGAAGCAGCTAGGCTGCGAAAGCTAGCATTTTTGTGTGTGTGTGTGTGTGTTTATTTGTTGCTATTACTGCCTGTGCCCCTTCGCCTGGTAAGTGTACTTCATCTATTTTTTACGTAAATTTTTCCTGTTAGGAATTTTTCCTCTATAATATTAGTTTTATAGTTTAAGCATATATCTGGCCTATATGATAACCCCCGAGTTACCATATTTACCCGAATACATGCCCCCCCCCCCCTTTATTTCCAGTTTTTGTGTTCTAAAAAGACGCCTGCGAATTAGTCTCGGAGGCAAAGCTTCAGGAAGTTTCGAAAAAGGCTGTTAGAAGCCACCATAAGTAGTTTTTGTGATCGGTACATCTGAATTTCACCCTTTGTTACAGTGTTTGCGGGCTGCTTTTGAACTTTAGTTCCCGCTGTGCTACATTCTATCCGATCATGAAGAATCATGGCTTTTTTTTTTTTTTTTTTTTTTTTTAAAAAAAACATATTATGCGGGTGAAAACACACGAAAAGAAGATAAAGGATTTTGAAGGAAGCCGCAATTGTTGCGTATAGCTCTGAAATATTGTAACCCTTTCATTGCTCCATACGTAAATATGCTCTAATCGTTCTGTGTGACTTTGGATATATTAAGAAATTATTTTTGACAAGCGACATTGTAAAATCAAGCTGCGTTGTAAATAATTAATTCTATTCCTGCTTTATGCCATATAGGTTATCATATGTATCCTTACTCAGTAAATTAATAAAGCTTGAAAAATATATATATATATATATATATATATATATATATATATATATATATATCTCTCTCTTCGTCTATTATAATATTATAGAAGGAGACCTTCCAGGTGGGAAAATGGTATAAAATAAAGATTTTTGACTTACCTAAAGTACAGGCTCGTCGATAGGAACACCAAACACACAACCATTTGAGCTTTCGCCACCAGTGGTGGCTTCTTCGGGAAAAAGAGGGAGGAAGGAGAGGAGAAAGGGAAGGATACGGGTTTTAAGGAAGTGGAAAAGGAGCCATTCCAATCCCAGGAGTGTCAACAAATGTCTGCCTAGGTGTGTTTGGATGTGGATATGTGTGAGTGTGTGTGTATTTGTTTACATTCCTTTTTGTCCCCTAAGGTAAGTCCTTCCACTACTGGGATTGGAATGGCTCCTTTTCCACTTCCTTAAAACCCGTATCCTTCCCTTTCTCCTCTCCTTCCTCCCTCTTTTTCCCGAAGAAGCCACCACTGGTGGCGAAAGCTCAAATGGTTGTGTGTTTTTTTTTTGTGTGTGTGATTCGTGTTTCTATCGACGAGCCTGTACTTTAGGTAAGTCAAAAATCTTTATTATATATATTTATATATATATATAAATTGCGCAAAACATCATTTTTGTAAATCTTTTCTCCATGATGTAAATTTCATCAGGGTAATATCGCAAATGTGCTGCATAGTGCGGCTGTAGCGGGGCTTCTACCTCCAAACGATATATATTGAATCAATATGTTTCGAAACGATATGTATGGAATAAGTGAATGTTTCTGAACCGGAGATATGCACGCTACGCATCCTCACGTACTAAAAAGAAAATTTTCTTGTTTGTCCTATACCTAACCTAACATTCATTTTTTAAAAAGTTATCTGCAGCGTATCCTTAAGACGGGTTGTTATAGGTTAAACAAGAAGTTTTTTTTTAGTATGTGAGGGCACGTAGCGTTCGAATCTATGGTTCAGAAACACTAAATTGATTTATAGTTGTATGTTCAATATATATCATTTCAGGCCAAGTTACTTCGAGTGTAAGCTTTCTTGTAAATTATCCATAAAGCTGTACTCTCAGATTTCTGCCTAACCACATCCTTTAAAATCATGACATATTCAAAAAAAGCAAAACATTCACCTGTTCGATACATATCATTTCAGTACTTAACCACTTCAATATATATTGTTTGGAGGTCGAAGCCGCACTATGCAGCACATCTGTGAAATTACCAATTTCAGACTAAATTCCAATCTATTTTTTTTTTGTACTGTCATATAAGACAACCTCAGATTTTAGGGGCCTTTTTTTATGATTTAGCCATCGTCTTATCTGCGGAAATATACGGTATATGGTCTAATCGCTGTGAAGCCTATATTGCAGGAGGTCAAGAAAAATCCTGATGAAACATAACATCGTGATTTCTCCTACAACTACAAAGTTAGTGTAGTAAGGGATGCAGCACTTCTGTCAGTTCATGGCGTAACAAATCGACACATCATTTTGAAATGTTCCACTACAGGGAAAGCAAAGGTCGAGATCTGTGGTAAACCTGGTAAAGAGCCAAGGGTTAAAAATAGTTAATGAAGATATGCAATTGCTCAAAGGATTTACAGCTCATTACAGCTTGCATGATAATAAGAAACTATTTATCTAGATACCTTAATGTCGAGAAGTGTCACCAGATGTACTTTAAACAAATCCCCGGATAACCCAATATCTTATGAACAGTATTGTTTAATTTGTGACAAAATATAACATAAGTTTCATGCCAATGTTGCCCAAGTTTATTCACAGAAAATACATATCTGTTAAAAATGGACTACACGAAAGAGAGGCTGACAGGTTTTATGAAATGAACGGCGGAAGTGTAGAAAACCGAAAACAGAGTTGCAATTACAGTGGATTATCAGGAAAATCTCCCACTTGTCCCGGGTTCGATCCCCGGCATCTCCACCAAACAATGTCGCATTGCAATGGAAGCAGGCTTCACTTCTAAGGCAACTGAACACAGTACTTATACTGAAAGCACGTTTATTATGAACTTAACATACACGCAGCCTCTTAGGCAGAGTGCTCTGCTATTTATACACAGACAGAATATACCAGAAATTAGAAGAACACTTAACATAAGAAACAAGTAGAATTTACAAGTGAACATAAGAAAGTTGAAGAAACTTCTGGAATTGTTAATTACAAAGAAATAACTTTTTTCCAATGGGCTGGATTGAACCGGCGACACCGTAGTCAGTGATGCTATCCCTTGCGCCACGGCGGCAGATGAAATGTATGGCATTGCTCTATTGAAGTAATACCCAGCAGTGTACGTGAACTTGGTGTAGTCTATGATTCTTGTTCAGGACAGAACAGTAACTACAGTGTGTTTTGTTTCTGTCATTTCTTGGTACCTGCTAAAGGAATAATTGACCACATCCATATAACTTTGTCAGTGAAGAGTCATTATTATCTTAAATGTGTGATATTTGCATGTAGGTGTGCTTGCCTGAACCTATCCTTTTCACTGCTGCACAAAAGCTTATGTTGATAATACAAAATTTCATTTTATATAAATTGTAACTTTAGGTCCCAGCACACTGTGTGCAATGAATAAAATACTTTGTCCAGGCTACACTACTAACATGGGCAAAATGATACAAATGGATTTCTAAGTGTGTGTTTAGTGTCATTTCAAATGTAGGACTAACTGTACAATGTCCAAAATTATTTATAAAACATGAAAACACAGTTCGATAAATCACCACAGGCAGGGTTTCCTCAACAAATAACTGACACACGCATATGTCATTTAATCTTTTTATAATATATATGAATTTATTCACTCAGTTTCTCTACACAGACGCAAGTCCTGACATGTATTGCCTCAGTTCAGTGAATACGTATGTACTTTCTTTTTATTTTTATTTTCCTCCCTCCCCAATGTAATTGGTGCTCCCCAGTCAAGTTTTAGGCAAGTAACTAAACATTTAGATGAGCTACCTAATAAACAGCAACAAAATTTTTGGTGAAACAGGATACATCAGTCACTAATAAAGCCTAAAAAACAACTGGAGACCACTTAAGAACTGGTGTCACATGGTTCAATATGAACATGAAGAAATTGGGCTACAAAGAGGTGATCATGTGAGTGCGATGCAATACAAGATTACCAACTTCTAATGATGTGCCCAAAAAATAAGGAAAACTTGCACAATAACAAGACATCATTGCAGCAAATGAGAAAGCCATTCATGTGGCTGCTTATTGGAAATATGTAGTATAGTTGGTGAGCTGGACACGTTACAAATAATGAACACTTTCAATTCAAAATCGGAAATAAAGTTCACAGTTTATGTGCTTTTAGTGTTCAAATGTCTCTATTGTTAGAATATAGCTAGTCCAAATGTATCACTTAACCCTAGTTCAGCATTCCCAAAACAAATATGCAAAATTTGCTAGCTTGAAAATGAATTAATGTTTCAAGTTACAGTTCAAAAACCACAATAAACACACTTCTGTATTATTCCTAAGTAGAAGATTCACCAATCTTCTGAGAGACTGTGTAGTTCCCGCCAACACACTTCAACCAAAAAATTTACTTCATCATACCAGATTCATCCAAAAATTTCTTAATCTCATAACTTATCTGCCAGACACAAAAATTCTTCTAAGTCCACCAAGCAAACCTTAGTGAATTTTTACACTGAAAACTGCACCACAAATTAACAATAGTTTGTTTATCATATACAAAGATGAATAATTTTGAGCAAAAATGTGCCATTATAACAATAGTTTCTTTGCTTTGAAAATAATTTCAGATATTTTAAGGAGTTAGATAATAATTTTATTGAGCAAATTCTGTGTTTCATTGTATTAATATTTTCCACTCTCATTGCAAGTAGTCCTACTAATTAGGTTATGAGAATTGTCAGCACAATGAAACTTTCTGGCAGATTATAATTGTGTGCCAGAACTGGGATTTGAACCTGTGACCTTTGCCTTTCATGGGCTAGCGCTCTGCCGACTGAGCTATCCCGGCATGCATCATGGTACATCTTCACAGCTCTACTTCTGCCAGTACCTTGCCTCCTACTTTCCATCACACACATCCCCCCCCCCACACACACACACTATGGAGTACTCCTGTTGATCTCTGGGTGGGTGAGGAGGGGGTGGGGATGATCACAGCGTTGGCATCAGTCATGCATGGCATGCACGTAACCAAGAGTTTGATGGCGTCATCTGGAATGGCTGTCAGTGTGTGGGTGGTGGATAGGCCAGTCAGGATATGATGTGGGTGTGTGAGTGATGGTGAGGCCAGGGGAGTGAGGATAAACACTTCACTTGAAGGGAGAATGAACAACACAAGTCTTCAAGGTCAACCTGATCTGGGACATTGATACATTTAGTTAATTAGCACTCAACAAGTGCAGTTGAGTGGAGAAACACTAACCAAGAGGCAGAGGATGAAAAGATATGGGTCACGAAGAATGCCAGAGATGTCACCTGACAGGGATAGGGGAATGGGCATGGCGTACTCTAATGTGGGGCAGGATGGAAGGGGGCTGTGAGGGAACCCTCAGAATGGTGAGGCAGGGGAGGGGGAATCAGATGCTGGCTCAACATGTGCCATTTTGAGGTGGTTAATGGAAACAGTTACCTGCGTGCCCCTTATGAGGATGAGGATATCATAGGTATTCTGCATGCGTCTAAGCTCTTGGTGGGGGGTTAGTGTATTTGGGGTGGAGTGGTGGTCGTACTGTGTCATTGTGGCGCATGACAAAGCCACAGGCCCCTAACTCGCGTGAGACCCTTGAATCTGGGAGAGGGGTGGGTGACTCGGAGGATGGTGGTTGATTTTGGCACTGTGGAGATGGATGCGGTCAGCTCCATGACCTGTGGACATGGGATTGGGCTGACCAATTCCCCTGGCAAGACGAGAGGTTGTCCGTACACAAACTCTGCAACTGTGCTGTTCAAGTCTTCTATGTAGGTTGATCGTAGCCCGAAGAGAACAAAGGGAAGAGCTTCAGTCACAGTGTGTCGTGGTTGTAGTGTGCTGCTTTGAGAGTTCAATGCCACTGCTCCACCAGGCCTTTGCTTTGGGGATGTTAGGTGGTTGCGTAATCCATCTATTTCTGCACAGTGCACAAATGCCATTAAAGAGTGACAACTTGAATTGCTGGCCTTGATGACTGAGGGGCAACCGAATCCTGAAATCCATGAATGGACAAATGCACACACAACAGTTTCTGCTGTAATGTTGATTAATGGAGTGGCCTCAATCCATCAAGTGGTGCGGTCAGTGGCTGACAGAATATAATGGAAGCCATCAACATGGGGGGACGGGTCCCACTAGGTCAATGTGAACTTGTTGAAGGCTCTCTGCTAGTTATTGAGAAAGTGCTAGAGGGAGGGGAGGGGGGCATGGTGTAGTTGTACTCTTGCTCCAAGCTCAGCCATCACTTTTCATGTCACTCCAAACAAAATGTTCTGTAACTAACCTGGTGAAGGCCCTAACACCTGGATGTGCTAGGTAGTGTAGTTTGTTAAAAACTTGCCACTGGAGCAAACCCAGGATGAACGCCAGAGTGTACACATGGATTCGTTGCACCAAATTTCACCTATGGCTCCATGTAAGGTGGTGCCTTTTAGCTTAGGGAGGAACTTTAATCGGATGTTAATGGCATGATTTGGTTGTCAGCAGGTTGTAAGATCACAAGGTCGGAGAATGGCAACCGCTTGTGGTCGGTGAACGCATAGAAGGATCGCCCATTGTCTGCAGAACAGAAATGTTTAATGGCTTCATACACCACAAGTTGTCATGGTCAAAGGCCAAGTATTTCTTCTGTTCACTGCTCAGTTTTTTGGAGAAGAATTGCAGGGGAGGTGTCACAACTGACAGATTGACTGAGGACCGCACCGAAGACTGTGTCACTCGCGCAAGTTGTGATGAAGAGTTCAGCCTCCTAGTGGAGGTGGACAATGGTGACAGCCTAGACCAAGAGGTCTTTAAGAGCTGTGAAAGTGTCTGTCATGTCAGAAGTCCATGATATGTGGCATGTGCTGGACGTGTGTTTGCCTGCAAGTGCAGCCATCAGAGGGGCCTGGAATTCAGCTGTACTAGGCGTATGGTGGCAGTAGTAGTTAATGGTGCCTGGACAGCCACTACGTTTTTTGAAAGTTGACAAACAGGGCAAGTCTTTGATGAAGTCAACTTTATCGGCTGACAAGAGCAATGCGTTCCATAGAAACAATGAACCCAAGGAAAAGCACAGAAGATTAATATAACTGTCATTTTTTATCATTCATCTCAATGCCAGCTGCACGAGGGTGTCTAACACTAATTTGACATGTTCCTTTGTTTTCCTCGACTTATCGGCTGACAAGAGCAATGTGTTCCATAGAAACAATGAACCCAAGGAAAAGCACAGAAGATTAATATAACTGTCATTTTTTATCATTCATCTCAATGCCAGCTGCACGAGGGTGTCTAACACTAATTTGACATGTTCCTTTGTTTTCCTCTACTTAGACTTTATATTGGAATATTGTCCAAGTAAACAAAACAAAATTTAAAGTGAAAGAGAACTGCATTAATAAAACATTGCCATATTCTGAGCTGCATTCTTAAGTCACAAAGGCATGGATCAAAAATGGAATAACCCAATAGAAGTAATGATGGTAGATTTTTGAACATCTCTGAACGTCTCTTTCATGCCTTCGTTGAAGTACTTGTTTATGTTCCGCAAGTCACTTATTCATAAAATGATCGAGTTGTTCAGCAGTTTCAAGGCACTCACGGATAAGTGTCACATATGTGGCTAGCTCAGTATCATCAGTGCCCAATTGGGCACACAAGAAATGCATGTCTGAGGGGTGATGATATACTGAGTGGCACACTACATCCGGGGAAAGTTTGTGATGAGACATACCAACAATTGGCTCCAGGATGTTCTCAACCAAAAAGTCACACTTCAGTGACAGTTGAACAGTGAAGGTCATTGAACCCGAGCCCGACAGCTGTGTAGCATTGAAGCAGTGTGTGGTGAGGGCGGACTTTGCCTGTTGACATAGACGTAGAAAGGAGTGACACATCTGCACCTGTGTCCATTAGAAAACATGTTCATTTGGCATAGTCAAGAAGATACAGGTGACTGCCGGTATTTGTGGAATCATGCTCTAAATGAAGAATGTGTGGGTGCCTTGTCGGCGGAGGATCAGTGTCTGTGGCAAAAAAGGGGAGGAGAGGGTAGCAAAGTGGGTAGAGGGGTGTTATCTCATGAGGGAAGCAAATCAGGGCTGTGGGGAGGCCATCTTCCAATTCACATGAGGAAGTAGTAGTCTTGTCCAAAGCTGGTGACAGAGGTGGTGGCGGTGCAGTGGTTTGAACACTGTGAGGGCAACATGCAGCTCCTGAAGTATTGTGCCCATCACATTTGTTGCAGGAGTGCCCTCGACCCAATAGCGGGGAGGCAAGGTGTAATGTGTGGTGCAGGCTCATGTTGTGTCAGACAAGCTTCACATTGGTGGGCCTTGTAGACCCTGTCGCTGTGTGAGGATCAGAAGAATGTAACTCCATTTCACTTACTTCACAGGAGAGACAAAAAAGGTATCTTAAGGTGTAAATTTCTTGTTTCAGTGGCGTAATATAAACTTATTTTCCAATTAAATTTATATTACATCAATGAAACAAGAAATTTTCATCTTAAAATACCTTTTTTTGCCTCTTGTGTGAAGTAGCTGAAATGGAGTTACGTTCTTCTGATCCTCACACAGTGCTGTCTTCACTGTGCATGCAATGCATTCATTCAGAAACATTCCGGGAGGGGGAGGGGGGTGTGGCATAGGGCACAGGACCCTTCCCCCTCCCGGAATGTTTGGACTTAACGCTAGATACAATGAAAATAAATCTTAATGATATTCATTCTCGATGATAACTGAATGTCAAGTGCAGATTTGAAAAAGTTTAGAAACAGCAGAGGAAGAGTCATGTAACTAATGTGAGGCTTCAACTCTTGTAAAGAAGAGTAGATGTTGAACAGTTTCATAATATTTTTAAATCTTTATTTCTATGAATATTTCAGTGTAGTTGTGTATAGATCACTCAGGGACATGTTTCACTTAATTATTTTAATATTGGTACCATAGATTTAGGTGCAATATGGCTGTGTCTGGACAATTTTGCAACAGAAGAGAATAGTCTCAAGGTTAGTATCTTTCGAAGTAAACAGATAGCTTTCAGGCAGAAAAAAGTATGTCGAATGATTTTTAAGAGGAAGGGTCACAGGGAGTTTAGTTGACTCAGGGCCTGTTTAAGAGCTTCAAAAGAGCCACAGTTGCTGGGATATGAAGATCACATACGGTACAGAGAATGAGACGCGAGCATATTGCAGGGTGCGAAATTCAGGGAAGGCCGAAAATGAAAAGGGATGTAGGATTGCTCACTGACAATATTTGACTTTACATAAAGAGCACTCTGGGTTTTTGCTCACACAAAAAAAGATATCTTCAGATGTTAATAGGCAGCCTTCAAATTAATCTTGCTGTTGAAAGGATCATAATTGTTGATTTTACTTTTCCTTAATCTGGACAGCTTTGACAAATATCATCTCATTAATTTTCCAAGCGATCCAGCGACAATACAGATTTGCATTTCTCTCCTGCAATGCTAGACAGTGAGGCTTGAAGTCCATGATAGGCAACATTAAGTGACAGCCATTAGTCATTGCAATATCTGTAGTAATCTGTTTTCTTCTCAACTATAAGTATTTTTTATACATTATAGAATCAATACGTGCTTTTTTGCTGTTAAATTTACAACTTAAAGGAAAACTATATTAGATGTTATGAGTCACGATATACCTTTCGAGGATTGTAGTTTGCTCCCATAGCTTTACAAACATTTAAACATTTCAGAATAAAATAAACTTGGTTTCTCTCAAAAGAAATTTATTGCCTAGTGTTTTCAGCATATTCCTTGAGAATCATCGTGTCTTTTTTTTATAGCTGCGAGTCTGCTGTCCAATAGTATTGGAAATTGTCTCTGCAGGCCAGGAAACTGACCATGAGTTCGTCTTTCACTTGTCCAAGTTGAGTAGGTTTGTAGTAGTCATGAATTTCAAGTTGTTTCTCCAGTTGTCTAATGACTTTATAAAGACTGAAGAGCAATGGTTACAATCCGTCATCTTGTCAGACACTGGTCTTTATCTCAAAAGGCTACTTTGATATATCAAAATAAATTTGTTGGTGAGGAGTAGTGTTCTGTGATCTTATAGGAGCTTGAAGAGGGCTTTCGATTGATGGAATCATGCACCTTTTTTAAGTCAAGAAACATGGAAATGAGAATACAGCTTTAAGTCACATTATATATTTGTTTCTAGGTTGAAAATGTGCCCTGTGCAGGATCAACCGGCTCGGAAGTCGGCTAGGTATTACCCAATCTTTTGTTTAGCACCCTTCAGTTCTCTGATGAAAACAAGCTGAGAAGGTCTTGTAAATTACTTAAACTATGGAAATTGCACTGCCATTATTAACGATATTGTCACTTCTTTGTGTATTGTGTGGATAAGTGCATTTTTCCAGCCTTTAGATAGGTGTTCCATTTCTAGGATTCCATTTGTTAAATGTCTATTAGGATATCTCTGAGATAGTCAAGTGGGCCTAGGTTCTTCGAGAGTTATGCAATTTTGCCATCTTTTCCAGATGCTCTGTTGTTTTTGAGTCTGAGGATGTGTGTCCGTATTTCATACTTTGTGGGTGGTTGAGGTCCATGATTTGAGTTCATAGGAGTCTCTTCATCATATATTGATGGTGATACTATAGCTGCGGTGGAATGGCCGAATGCTCTAAGACGCCTTGCTGCTGAGCATGAGGTTTCTCTCCATCAGAGGTACAAGTCCTCTCTGAAGCGTGTGGGGGGGGGGATTTTTTTCCCCCTTAGCATAAGTTAGTTGAAGTAGTTAGTAAGCCTAGGGACTGATAACCACAGTAGTTAGGTCCCATAGATTTACAAACATTTGATTTGGTGATACTGGACATTTGAGTTGCTCTGAGAAATACATAGCCATCTCTATGCAGTTTTCTAGTTTAGTCAATGGAAGCCTTGCATCTTGTTGTTGGAAGCACATGTTTTATGCAATGTAACTACAGGTCTTTCCTGCAAACGTCTTCAAGTCTCATTTGTTCTAAACTCTGAAGTGTTTTTCAGTTAATTGCATTTCCATATTCATATGGCTCCACTTTGTTTGCCTGATGAATTTTGTGACTTTTTGCCTTTCTGTATATCTCTCTATCATGCACACATTGTTTTTCACTTGCAAAATTCTGCCATGGATGTACATATTTTTCTTGCTGGACTTGTGCCAGACAGTGGCACAGTATATATAAAATCATAAAAGTTACGCAATGTCTGAACAAAATTATATTATAGAAAAAACTGAAAGGGCTCCAAAATCAGATATCTCAGGGTCCCCTGAAATTCAGTAAAATTTTACTGAATAGAGCTATCATGAGAGTGAAATGTAAGTCCCTGTCCAATCATATTAAAGTGCTACTTAACTAGGAATTTTTCATCAATCAACTTATAAGACAGTTTTCAACCAATTTATCTACTGGAAGTAAATTTTCATTTTTTGTCTGTTCTCAATGAAAAAGGCAGATTCATTCAATAATTGACATACTTTCTTTAATTGTATAATAGCTGAGTAGTATCACCATTTCTTATGAGTGATGCAAATTATTTAACTCTTTAATTCAATTCTTCTTAAGTAAAATGGCATGAAGCATGTTGGGTCATCTACATTATAAACATTTCTAACACAGATTTAATTTTATTTGTTTATTTGTAAAGATATAAAGGCACTTTAGTTTGAGTCATTAGAAAAATTCATATTACAGATGTGAGTTTGCCTCGCAACACGTTGTTTTCATGTATAGAACTAGATGGAAACTCTGAATTATGGTAACTGGGTTCCGAATCATAACATCAGACAGAATTCTTATTCACCTACTTAATTGAACAAAAATGATCAGCTCCACTGAACTTATTTCACAGTCATGCTACCGTTATCAAGGTAACTTATAGGAAATCCACGGCCTGGGCAATTCATTGAGGATAATCCAGGTAAATTAGTAACACTTGAAGGGTGTTCACTCATAGAAGTGGTACAGAGCACTACCCAGCTCATTCTGACAGCGAAAAAACTGAAGAATTCAAAGTGAAACTTCACGTATTTCACATATTTTCAAGTAGAGTAGCTAACTTTGCAAGAGCAGAGTCCATTCTTGAGTTGTACAACAGAAACCAATAACAATAACCTAACAAACATTGAACTTTGTTACAGTTAACCTGAAGGCCAGCATAGGCTGACCAGATTAGACAATGTTTCTTGTTCGGCTAGTAATATCAGAATTTTGCACTTTATTTTAAAAGAAATGCGAGCATTGCATTTTGAGCAATATTTGCAATGTTTTGGGTTACACAGGGAAGTGTATTTGTAGGATCCTAATTTTAATTTAACATTCTTTGTAATGACCTTTGTGGCTTGTAATGAAGCTTGCTCTACTGAACCTTCCAATCCCAGTGTTCCATAATAATAGGTACAAATGTAGTTAGTCTATTATCATTTTCTTGATCAAAACGTTTGTTATTCATTTTTCTAACATGACTAGCTGAAGTTATTTTCTATTATTTGATGTCACCTAGGTTTGTTTAATTAGTAAATATTAATTAGTTCATGCAAGAGGCATATTGTTGCAGGTCATATATTAGGCTTATTAGCAATTGAAAGACTTGCACCCGGCCAATGCACCACCGAAATTATTATTAGTATTTCTAATGAGACTAATTAAATTATATCTGTGCAATATTAAGGTAGGTATTATTATGTTTCGTAATTAATGCTAGGAAAGTTGTGCCTTCAAGGATTCTGTATAATTACCATTTATTCCATAATTATTGTTGAGAAACATATTTAAATGTATTAATAAAAGTCAAACACAATTCTTTGACAATACTAGCAATCTGTATACACACTAGCAAACCACCACAGCTTTGCACGGGTGCAATTTACTAATGAATAAAGTGAGAGGCACACTTAGCAAACAAAAATATCAAGTACAATGTTTCATAACATGTCACCTTCACCAGTCAGTCAGTCAGTTCATCTAGAAGAGATCCATCCTACCGAATCCGAACAAAACAATTTCAGTATGATCATGGATTTATTGAAATGAAATAAATAGTATTTCAAATTAGTGAGCCCTCTCTATTGCAAAAGGAGGTTGCTAACTCATTTAATTATATATCAGGAAATGAAATCAGAATTCATTGTTTTGACAGTCATTTGTTGGTGTCTTTAAAGCATTCATTACAACGTTTGATGATAAATGACATTATTTAGGCTTTCAATTTATTCATTTATTTTAGTCTTTTGTTAGTCCATCTCCACTTGAGTCCACTCACTATCCCTCCCCTCTTCTTCATATAAATGATGTTACATATAATGCACATTAAGATTTTGTAAATGGCAAATTTCATGGTGATTTGCCAAAATATGTTATTTGTGTCATTAGTTATGGTTGCATTCGAAACTTGACTTTGGAAGTTCGACCAAATTTTCTGACTTTTGTAAGCAGACAAACTTTTGCCTGGAAACTGGTCAGAAACAAAGAATCATGTATATTCAATGTTATAACCATGAATTATGGTCTTGAAGTCATACAAAAATCCCATAAAAAGGCTCTTTCCCAAATTTTTTGATTATCCAATTTTTCAGGGAACTTTTTCGAAATATATCTACTGTACAAACCTTGTCTTGACAATTACAGACATAGCAAAACATATGCAGACAATTCTGTCAAGCCATTATAAGTGCTATGAAGCACGTTCGACTAAGATGTAGACTGTGGCAGCCACGCTGTGAAGCAGCGGACAGAGGCGCAGTTGCCAGGAAGCATCTACATGCATTCTCCAGTGCGTCCCGCAAACTCCCATTATGCAGGATTTTGGCAACGGTGCTAGAAAATACGCCCTCTCACAAAATACGTGCAGGACCGGCAGTGCGTGCTGTATGACTGAGTCAAGCAGATGTATTCCATCTCCTCAGTACCAATGTTTTGCTCATTCTAGGTGGGTCGAGCTAATTGTGAGCTCCCCACACACATGCGAGTGTTAGTGCTGTGCCGTCCAACCACTGCAAGAGCATCGCGACTCGCAGTATTTATCGTACCTCACACAAAACACATGTTACCACAGACATGCATCCGATTCCCACCCTCACATGGCCGGCGCGTCCGATGCCCGTGCTCACATGACCGGCCGACAAACTTGATCGCTGGAGGAGTGGGTATCAGCATAAAGAACTATCTGACCTAATTAAGTGCATTTTTAAGTTGATGAAACGAAAATTATAGAAGGAAACTTTCCTGGTGGGCTAAACAAATATAAAAAATAGACGGGGGATGACTTACCCAAAGGATAGGCTCGTCGACAGACACAAATAAAATCACACACAAACACACATACAAGGTTTCACAACTATTGGTCGCTTCGTCAGGAAAAGAGGAATGCGGCCTCTGGCAATCCGCATTAACGGAAGCTCGTTCCATTCAGCTTCAGGAGCCGAGTTCGACTCCAGACACCACCGCGCGCACGCACGTTAATACTCTCCGGAGCTCCGCTACCATGAGCGTCGAGCCCAGATCGAGTACTGCGTTAGTTTGGTGTTCCCACATTGCCGAGCCTCAACAGCACTGCACCCGAGTGTCCTGTATACTCTCTGGAGCTCCCCTACCGCGAGCGTTGAGCCCGGATCGACACATGCATTACATTTCCGTAGACTCAGCTGATGCTAATGTTGAGACTGGACCGCGTTGTGCATCCATGTGGAGAGTCTGTGAAACCATTAGAACTGAAAAATAAGAACAATGAGTGCCCACAGGTATATGTATTTCCTTGTTGGTGTTTTTAGTGATAGTGACTTTTTACAACACGATGTAATGCGCTATGCCCATTTACTGCCACCATGCTACACACAGTGCACAGAGAGCCCAGCCTCTCACCGCTGTCAGTAGTTGGCCATGCACTGGCTCACATAATGTGCATACCACCAGCTGCACACACTGATGTCACTGCCCACCACCTAATCACCATGCCCCGGACCGCAGCCATCCCGCCCGCATTGAAAGCAGCACACTGGCCGCAATTTCATTGTCAGCGCTTTCTCGCGGCTCCGGAGCTCCAGTCCATAAGGGGGGATCTGTGTGGCAGCCACACTGAGCAGCAGCAGACAGAGGCGCAGCTGCCAGGAAGCATCTACACCCATTCTCCGGTGCATCCCGCAAACTCTCGTTACGTGGGATTTTGGCAACGGCGCTAGAAAAATGTGTGCTCTCACAGTGGGTGAGCAAGACTGGCAGTGCGCGCTGTGTATTCCATCTGCTCAGTACCAATGTTTTGCCGCAAACCACATGGGTCGAGCTTATCGGGAGCACCCCACACACATGCGGGAGTGTTGTTGCTTTGCCGTCAAACTGCCACAAGACCGTCCCAACTCATAGTATTTATCACGCCACATGCAAAAGGTGTGTTACTGTGGAAACACTTCAGGACTATGTCAAATCCCGCTTAAAGTATTCCAAGTGTCCACCAGAGGTCTCGCTCATTGCTCAACAAAGCTACCGCCATGGCAGCTAGCGGCGAGCGGCAGGCAGAGTTGAGGCAGAGGCAGCCCTGTCGACAGTCACTTGACAACGTGAGCCTCATGTGTTGTAGTGTGGGTTACAGCAGTAACTGGCAATGAATTTCAAGTTTTGTGCGTCTCTCGCTCACTTGTGTTCTCCGTACGGGCTTATGGATACCGAGGCTGTTATTCAGGCTCTTCTAGAGCAGCAGATTGCTTTTACGTCTGCAATCACAACGCTTTCCACCACATCGCCTGCTAGGTTATCTGCGCCATCAACGGTTTACTCAGTTTGACAACTCAGCTCAAGATTGGGACACATATGAGAAGTGGCTGTGGCAACATCTTCTTCTGTTTGGAGTCGCAGATGCTAACAAATGTAAGGCCATGTTTTTGTCCTGTTTTTTTTTTTTCCCCCAATTGCTCGACCAGTTGGCCCCTCTGGGGGACTCGGCCTCTCTTTCCTTTGATGAGATTTGTCAGTTGTTGTCAACTTATTATTACAAGCACATGCATGTTGTCACTAAGCATGTTGAATTCTAATGCTGTCAGAAAAAGCCCCATCGAACTTACCACGCTTGGGTCAGGTTTGAGTCGGAGATGTTTATTAGTTACTGATGCTCACAAGGATACTTAAGCTGATTCTATGGTTTGTGATGCTATCATTAGGTTGGCTCCTGACAAAGAGGTTCATCAGTGTACTCTTCAATATGAAAACCCATCGCTGGCTGAGGTATTGAACATTGCTCAGCCTTTTGAGATTTTGCAAGCAGCCAGCGATCAAATTGAGGTTTTTGTGTAATGTGTTGGTGGTTGATCCTACTTCTTCCTTTGTTGGTGCACATGGCGCAGAGGATGTAGCTTCTTCCCAGTGGCAAGTAGGACAGTGACCAGTTGCGAAAAAAAATTAATAGCAAGCAACACTACGGCCATGCATAATGCTTCCATCGTGCACTTTATGTTTCATCCAACATGACCATGCGGTATGTCCTAAACGCAGGAACAATAAACGCAGGAAGAAAGGCCACATTGCGGCTGTATGCTACTCTCAGCTTTCTGTTGACTCCGACTCTACCATGGACATTAATTGTGTTTTCCCTAAGGCCTCCAGCACAACTAAATTGTTTTTAGAACTTAAAATGTTGGAACAAATGCTCCACTTAGAGGTGGATAGTGGCAATGCCGTGATACTCTTAAATTTACAAACCTATGTAGACCTGGGGTCCGCTGCACTGTCTTCGGTTGATCGACAGTTGGTCAGTTATAACAAGCAGAGCATTCTGGTTCTAGGCAAGTTTACGGCATCAGTAACATACAAAAATGTGGTTGTTCCTTGACTTTTTTCGTTGTAGACGACCCTCATACTGCAAATTTATTTGGCATGGATGCCTTTCAGGCTCTCGGATTTTCCATAACGGACTCCATCCACCTTATTTCTAAACATGTTCCTTACCAGCATATTGAAACTCTATCCTCTGAAATTTTCATCTCTCTTTTCGGAAAGTTTAGGTCATGCCACCAATTTTACGGCACACATTAGCCTCTAGTCTATGGCTTGCCCTCGATTTTTTCACACATGTGCAATTCCCTTTGTCTTGAACAACCAAGTTAAACAGGAATTGGATAGGTTGACTTCTCTGGTCGCTCTGAAGCTTATTTCCTCCAGCGAACGGGCGTCGCCCTTTGTGATTGTTAAAAAAAAACCTAACAGCCAGTTACACCTCTGTGGCGATTTTAAGAACACTGTTAACACCCAGAGCATCATTGACACTAACCTGTTGGCATGTCCAGACGAGTTCTTTGCTAAACTTGTGGGAGGTCAGTTTTTCTCAAAACTCGACCTATCAGAGGCCCCATGGGATGAGGTCTTGAAACAATTTCTGGTGCTCAATGCACCCTTCAGGTTGTACCAATATCAGCATCTTCCATTTGGAGGGGCTAGTGCTCCCGCCATTTTCCAACATTTTTAGAACAATTAACAGTATCCATTTCAGGGTGTGTTAATTATCAAGATGACATTGTCGTCATGAGTACCACCAGATAGGAGCATTTATCACATCTTCGTACACTGTTCACAGTCCTTCAGACAGCTGGCCTCAAATGCAACTTCTCTAAATCAAGCTTCTTCCAGCTTTCAATCGTTTATCTTGGCTTTGAGCTTTCTAGATATGGCATCCGTCCCTTGCAACATTATGTTGCTGCAATCATGGCTATGCCTAGGCCTATTGACATTAAAGGGCTACAGGTTTTTTTTAGGCACAATCACCTATTACCATAAATTTCTTACTGATGCTGCCACAGTGGCTCTTCCTTTGCATGTCTCACATTGGAAAAACACTTCGTTTCAGTGGACTCCAGCCTGTGAAAAGCCATTCTAGAGGTTGAAAACCCAACTCACATCTGCTCCTTGTTTGGTCACTTATCATCCGGCCCAGCACTTGATGTTGGCTTCTGACCGTGCCCAGATGGGATTGGGTGCCGTTGTCTCTCACAAATTTGATGATGACTCTGAGAGTCTGATTGCCTTTGCTTCAAAAGCCCTCACTGCTACTACACAGCAACAATACCCCAGATTGAGAAAGATGCACGTTCAGAAATTTCAAGGTTCATATGGGTCTAAGTAACACCTCATTACTGACCACTAGCCGTTGGTTGCCTTTTCAATCCTTCAGCTTCGTTGCCTGATAAAGCTGCCCACAGGCTTCAGCACTGGGTGCTGTTTCTTTTATGGTATCACTATACGATCCACTTTCGGCGCACTGATCAATACGCCAATCTTGATACTCTTTCTTGGCTTCCGAAGGGGCCGGATCCCTCCTTCGATAGTAATGAGTTGCTGTGTTACTATTTGGATATAGAGGCTCAGAACATTGTGGATGGGTTTCCCATTGATGCTTCCAGGATTGCTGTGACTGTTGCTCCGGATCCAGTGCTCAGAAGAGTGGTCTCCTTAGTTCAAAATGGGTGGCCAGAAAAACCTCTAGGCAAAGCTTCGTATCCTTTGCGCAATTACTTTGCTCTGCGCGACCGCTTCACTGTCTTCCAGGGTGTTTGGCTGTTGGCTACTGGTGGCTCGTCTTCCAGGGTCATCATTTCTGGTGCTCTTAGACAGCAAGTCTTTTGGTTGCTTCATCAAGGACATTGGGGTGTCTCTCACATGAAAAATTTGACACGTCACCACGTGTCCTGGCCTGGCATTGATAGCGACATTGTTCACATGGTTGTGGCATGTCCGTTGTGTGCTCAATATCAGGTGACTGCACTCTACTGTCTCACCATGGCCATCCTCCCAGCGTCCCTGGAAGCACATTCACGTTTATTTTGTGGGCCCCTTTTTCTCTTTGTACTGGCTGATTGTTGTTGCCTTCTCAAAATTTCCTTACGTAGCCCATTGTGCTTCCACAACCTCTGTCCCATGTATTTGCTGTTGAAGGACTTCCCTCATCAATCATATCCGACAATGGCCCTCAGTTTGCCTCCCAATCCTTTCAGGACTTTTGTGTTCAGCCAGGCATTTGCCATATTCGGGCTCCTGCCTTTCATCCTCAATCCAATGGTGAGGCAGAGAGGATGGTGTGCACGTTCAAGGTTCAAATGAGAAAACATGTTGAAGGTTTGTCCACTATATAGGCCTTGACATATTTTTTGAGTTCGTATCGCTTCACTCCCATTGGGGATAAAAGCCCTTCAGAACTGTTACGTAGGCATCAACCTTGCACCCTCTTTCATCTTCTTCAGTCTTCCTTGTCTCCATCTCCTCCTGTTGCTGCTCGGCAACCTGCTCGGTATGGCCTAGGGGCTTAAGTTTGGGCCCAAAGGCTTGGGCGCTGCCCTAAATGGGTTCCCACTGTGTTGCACAGTTCCCAAGGTTGACACCTTTGTCAGGTTCGGACCTGCAATGGTGTGGTAATGCGCCACCATGTTCAGTTGCGTCTGCGGGTGGCAGATGGGACACCTGGTGGACCTTGCCGGGTCACAGCCTCTTCCTCTGCACTACTTCCTCCTGTGGTCACCTCTGCAACTCCTCCAATGCAGCTTCCACCACTCCAGGTGCCAAGGGAAGCACATTCTTGGGTTTGTGCACCAGACCGAACACCTCTGTGCATTGAGCCTACTGTACCCTTATCCTCAGGTGAAGCGACACCCGTCAGGGATGTTACAGAGGATAATGACCACTACCATTTGCTCTCACCAGTTGTTGCTAAAGGTCATCAGGCCCAAAGTCTCGCCATTTCCGACCATATCACACTGTTCCGCTAAGGGACCTCCTCCAGAACGAAATCCGAGTTGAACTGCCAGATGCGGAGGTGCCGCTTGTGCCACCTTCTCCAGTACATTAAAATGCCCTAAACCTCGTCACTTTGTTCCATACTCATCCGTAACAGCCAGGAATTTCTCTCCACCCAGTGGAGACTGTCCTGTGTCTTCCTCCACGGAAGGCATGGAGATTGACAACTAAGGTGCCTCCTCAGTTGTGGAGCATCTATTTCCTAAAGGGGGAGGGATGCTACAAAGCACATTTGACTAAGACGTGGACTATTTAATATCCTGCCCACAGTACTCCATATGTCCGCCAGACGTCTCGCTCATTGCTCAACAAAGCTACCGCCACGACACCTAGCAGAGAGCAGCGGGTAGAGCCAAGGCAGATGAAGCCATGTTAGCAGTATAAGCTCATACTTGACAAGGTGAACCTCACATGTTGTAGTGTGCATTACAGCATTAAGTAATGTTATTTCATACATGTATGAATTGACTTTTATATATGAAGACCTCTGGGTAAATAATGATAAGCATAAACTTTTGTATTTTTAATGTATTTGATGCAAACTGTCATATGCGACAGAATGTTTCATTTTCTTCAAGTAGTACAGAAAGCTGCAGAGAGATGGCAAATATAAATATTAAAACATGTAATAGAAACTATTTTTCAAACATACAAGTTGTCATGTCACAACACTTTATAATTGAGGGTTATCATTATTTTCCCCCCGAGGTCTTCAATGTGTATAATTTGAAACTTACTGGAAAGATGATTTATGAGCCACAGGCCAGCACATAGAAAAGACAATCATACTCAATACAACTTGACTTCCATGATTTATTAAGTTTTCAAATTTGTACTGACTTTTTGATCACCCGGAATATGAAATACCATTACTTGAGAAAGGTTGGCAGAATTGGCTGTGTTTAGTTTGTTATATTCGTATTTGTCATTGATATGGAGCAAGAATTTGAAAAAGTCTCCCAGAAGGTGTGAAACTATATGTATAATGACCAGTTTACTGAATTATAAGTCATTGTTGTTGTGGTCTTCAGTCCACAGACTGGTTTGATGCAGCTCTCCACACTACCCTGTCCTATGCAAGTTTGAATCTGAGAATACATACAGCAACCTACATTCTTTTGAATCTGCCTATTGTATTCATTCATTGGTTGTCCTCTATGATCCCCATGCACTTCCTTCTGATGCTAAGTTGACAATTCCTTGATGTCTCAGAATATGCCCCACCAACCTATCCCTTCTCTTGGTCAGGATATGCCAGAGACTCCTTTTCTCCCCAATTCTGCTGAGCACCTCCTCATTAGTTAGAAACAGAAAATATTGTAACAATGACAGATATATCTCTTTAATTAGTGTTGTGGGCAAAATATTCTTAGGTATTGTTGAAAGGAGAGTGTGAATACTAGTGGAAGACAAGTTAGACGAAAATTAGTATGAGTTTAGACCTCTAAGAGGCTGTCAGGACCAGATCTTTAGCTTACAGCAGATAATGGGGAAGTGCTTTGAATGGAACAGGCAATTGTACTTAATGTAGAAGTGCTTTGAGTGGAACAGGGAATTGTAGCTATTTGTATTGCAGGTACTGATAGTTAGGCACAATTGCAAGAGGGTGTCCATAATGAGGAAGTCTATGAAAAACATGAAATGGACACCACAGATGAAGCAGTTAGATTGAACAGGCTGAGATGGTGGGGTCATGTTACACACACGGGAGAAGCATCCTCGCAGTCGCAGTCGCAGTCGCTATACCCTTGCAGTTAGTAGTAGTTAACCATGCAGCTGTTCATATCAATTGTAGTCTCTTCCCTGCATTCTCTGATGACAGTGAAAGTATTTATTCACTGCAAATATGCAGTTATTGTAAATGACAAAAAAAGAGGAAGTATGGTGTGCATCCTATGAATTCAAAATTCCCAAGTACTAAAAGTTCAACCAGGTCTACCAAAAACTCAAAATATTCAGAGTACTCCTTCAGGCAATTGCAACAGACTTCCAATTACATATTAAATATTATTGGACCAAAAATGGCTAAATGAGTGAAAATTCGGACCAACAATTTTGATTCAATTTCCATGCGGAGGGAATGGTGCTGGGAGCTGGTTCTGAGAAAATATACATGGCGTCGGTTGGTTGTAACTACACATATCACCAGTCAACGCTGTACTTGATGTGTTCATTGTGATCACTGAACTACACCATGCCGTGTACCAAGCTTATTTGTGGATGTAGTTGTACAAGAGTGGCTTGATGTGTACATCATTCGACACTGACTTGTTTGGAGAATTTCTTCTTGTTGTTTTAAAATGAGGTATCCTGTGACTCAGTGCCCCTCATCCATGCACCTTTGGAAAGGATCATTCTTCTTTGCCAGTTTCTAGTGGAGAGAACTGGCTGCAATTTTAAGTCTATATTCATACTCTCATATCAAAAACCACTCTTTGTTTAAGATGTATATTTTGTAATAACATTTTCATAACATACATACAACTTTCCATTACACATTACATTGCAAGTTTAAATTACTATTTTTGATAGCTCCAGGTTTGACATTCTTCTAACATGACAATATCAAAATGAATATACTTTCTTTTTAACAAAATAATGTCTCTTTCATGCCAATCAAAGAATAAATATTTACACAGCACTTTAAACATCACAGACTTCCTTGTCATCAGGAGCTGGCCACTATATGCTTCTGCCATGTCATCATCATTGCCATCATCATTGCTTTCGCAACCATTAGTTACTTCATATGCTGGGTGATTAAAAAGACAGTATAAATTTGAAAACTTAATCATGGAATAATGTAGATAGTGAGGTAAAAATTGACACACCTGTTTGGAATGACATGGAGTTTTATTAGAACAAAAAAAAAGTATTGCTAGATGCATGAAAGATCTCTGCATGTGTCGTTTGGTGATGATCATTCTCAGCCGCCACTTTCGTCATGCTTGGTCTCCCAGGTCCCCAGACCTCAGTCCGTGCGATTATTGGCTTGTGGGTTACCTGAAGTCGCAAGTATATCGTGATCGACCGAAATCTCTATGGATGCTAAAAGACAACATGCAATGTCCATGCCTCACCATAACTCCGGACATGCTTTACAGTACTGTTCACAACATTATTCCTCAACTACAGCTATTGTTGAGGAATGATTGTGAACATACTGAGCATTTCCTGTAAAGAACATCATCTTTGCTTTGTCTTAATTTGTTATGCTAATTATTGCTTTTCTGATCAGATAAAGCGCCATCTGTCGGACATTTTTTGACAAGTAGCTTACAAACTACTTAAACTAAGGTAAATTAATCTAAGGACAACACACACACACACACACACACACACACACACACACACACACACACACACATCCATGCTCAAGGGAGGATTCAAACCTCCGACGCAGGAGGCTGCACAATCCATAACATGGCACTCCAGACTGCTCAGCTACTCCCACGCGGTGGAAATTAAATGTTAAATAAAGTATTATAAGTTATAATAGTAAGCAGTACGTGCCTGTAATGATGAACATTGTGGTAATTCAGTCCATCGCACAGTACACAATGCTTGCTTGAACAAAGTGAACAATTCCAACAGCTGTTTTGCATCGACGTGAAACAGAAATCTCGTGATAAACTACGCTTGCGTAAGGAATTCATACAACTGCAAGAGCTGTCATGCTAAATTAATTATATGTGTATTTTTCTTCGCTACATCGATGTGTATACCCGAAATCGTGTGATGAACTATGTGTGCTTCAAAGAAGGTCTTTGGCTTGCATAAAGAATCTAAACAACTACAAGATCTGTGGTTCATGTTAGTGAAACAGATTGTCAATAGATGGCACCTTCTGCACTGCTTTATATCTGCCGTGCAAACTAAGTTGATACTCGGCACGGTAGCTGTTGAGAGATACCATAAATATAGGTCCCATTTACGATCATTCGCCGGGTATCAACTTAGATTGTACGAAATGTACTTTTTTTTTTTTTTTTTTTGGGTGGACGTGGGGGTGGGGGGAGCACAACAACTTCGAGTTGAGGTATCTGTGTATTTTTGTGTCATTTTGTCTTCAAAATGACACCTTAATCATTAAGTTTGGATAAGTAATACGGGAGATATGGCCTACCCACAAAGAAACACTGATGAGAAATAATATATATCATATGTATAATGGACAATCCAAGTCTGAATTAACAATATATAATAGGACAGTTTATGACTCCCACAAAGACGTGACGACATGTGAGTCAACAGCCGTAATATACTTTAATAAATGCATAGTCAACCATCAACTGCTTATAGTATTTAAAACCTTACTGGTTACAGATATTATCCATCATCAGAAGAGTAAAATTAAACAGACTGGTTGATAACTACCTGTTTAATTTTACTCTTCTGATGATTGATAATATCCATTTTTTCTTAGGTGTGAGTCAACAGCCGTAATATAGTAATAAGGACAGTTTTACAACTCACCGCAAAGACGTGGCAACGAGCTGCAACAGGCACCTACAAAAGACACACACATACAACTCTTTCAGCTATTGTCCATGGCCTTCTTCAGAACTAGGAACATTCACAAAATCACACAGGCACACACCAATAGGAAGGTTGTTTCATGGTGTTTGGGATAGACACAAGCACAGCCTTCCACACCACAGAGCTTGATTCAAAGTGAAGCAGCCGGAGATGACGGTTGTGTGACTGTGTTGTGTGCCTGTGTGATTGCATGAATTTTCCTATTTCTGAAGGCGGTATGGACAATAGCTGAAAGTGTTGTTTGTGTGTGTCTTTTCTGTGTTCCTGTCGTGACTCATCGTCATGTCTTTGCGGTATATGTATATTTACAGACAGAAAAGATTTTATTTGTATGGTCATATCTTCTTGGAGTTCAAGAAACAAAACCTCTGTAATTTTCATGTCTGACCTTGGGGTAAAAAAATGAAGTAATTGATAAGTATTACAAATGCTAATCCTATCTCTTTTACAAATGGACACTAGTATTACTTAAGATACATATAATGCTAGAAATGCAACAAAACATCAGTGTATTTGTATTATAGTTGCTTATTTTTGTTTCCCAGGTCAGCAGGAACAACTAGATCACTTAGTGAATGAAATGACTGACAAAGAAAGATTACTTGAAGATGCTTTGGATGTGAGTAGCTCTAAGAGAGTTAAGACATTCTTCTGTCAAATAGTTTGCTTATAAAGATGAATACACTTCTATAAGTAAAGTCATACATTGAGAGATCTTAACCAAATTAAATTTTTTGACATATTTCAGGAGCTGTAAATCCACTATTATTACTGTAATACAGACAAATCTAAAAGTAATACAGAGTGGAGTTTGGTAAATTTCTGATTTGGTAATGAAATAAAAATTATAATGAATGCTTAGAAACTTACATTTTTATTTTCCTCAGATTGGACAGTAATGGACATTTCTAATTACATGTTGGAAACTGTAAAATGGGCAAGTGTCTAACTTGCATTGTAAGATGTATGTAGGATTGGATTAGCTCAGACAGACCAAAGCTTCAGTAGCAATCAAAATCTGTCACACCGCAGCACACTTATTACTCAGCAAATCTGGTAATCTCACTACAGTAGCAGCACCATCGTGTTTACTCTGGAGAAACAGAGGAAAAGGGGGGGGAGGGGGGAAGCAGTATGGCGTTCATGTATGCTCCAGTATTCTTGTAAGTGGGCTGCTGCTAGCCTTTTACATGCAGTGTGTTTACTCACGATTAATTTTTTGGAAGACTAAATCTAATTTGGTAATTCGAATGCAATGTTTGATGCTGTGGTTAGATGTTAAGCCTGGATCAATTTTACTAATCCTTTCAACGGTGATTTTTATGCACTCTCAGGTATAATCAATAAGCCACAATGCTTATCAAGCTCCGTACATGTTAACTAGCTCATGTCTCAAAACGGATACAGTACGCAAAACAAAAGCATATACAACAAACACAGTCTATTCCATAGAGTCCCACTTTCTGAATTCTCAGTATTCCTGGACCATGTCTTCTCCTTGTAGGGACAGCAAGTGTTATCCTCAACTGTCCACCTGGGCAGACAAAAACTTGAAGCAGTACTCACTTTCCTACTTTAATCCCCAAAATAAATTTATTTGGCCATCTTATGTTGGTATATAGGAATGTAGTGCAACTCGTTACACTATATAGCCCTTCCCTTAGACATAAGATGCCAAATATTTTATATATCCGATTTCCCCAACTTAATACAAAATGACAATACTTTTTACATTTATATAGAATGATTATTACATCACTATTACTCTTTCTTTAGAAGATGCAATAATCAATTTTTATATATTCATTCTACCTAAACTTTTCAGAACCATTGTGAGTACATTAATCATAAGTTCACTATGTTTTAATCAAAAGTTTATCTTTTATTTTTTCTTGATATAAGCGCATTACCGTATGCACACTTTAGTGCTTCTCTAAATGGAAAGAGTTCAACATTACATTCAATTATTATTCTGTAGTGTGGTGTTTTTTTAACTGAAATTATATCACTAATGTGGGATAGGAACAGAAGGAGCTTGTTCTTTTCTTTTTACTCGAAAAGTTGCCTCACCTATAAAAGTGATCATCTAGCTACAGCAAATATAGCACTAATCAGCATATCTCCAAATCTGAATCTGATTCTTACTCAACTCTCTTATCTTTAAAAAACGTGAGAATTATACAACACGTACGCACTCCAAGCCATACAATTAGGAACTGAAGAGCAACATTATAAAGCACAAAGTTAAGGTAAAGTTTTCTTTTGTCAGTGTTCACTAGTAAAGGCCCCACTTGACTGCCTACCTCCTTCACCTCTATGTGCCATCTTTTAACAAGAGTTGCAACTGTAGTGTTCAACCGTTTCATTTGTGTAGAAATTTACTTATGTGTCTGTGAACAACAGTTGGTAGTTCAAGTAATTTTTTGCTCATATATCTCTTATTCTCATATTATAGGATAATTAAATAATGAAGGAATACTAGATAAACCATCTTAGATGTAATAAAACATAGTCATTAACTATGTAACTCTTAGTCATCTACTTTTACTTATAGGTTCACATGCAACAGTTGCCAATACCAAATGCCCATCTTGTTTGCTATTTAAGCATACATTACACACTCCACAATTTATAGCTGGTAATGGCTATGTACTAAAGTAAACTTCACCTAAGCTCCAAACTGTAATTGAAGAGCTGAAGCGAGGACACTTCGGGTTTAATGTCCCATCGACAGCGTGGTCATGAGAGACAGAGCTTACGCCCGGATTTGTGGGTAAGGTTGTGGGAGGAAATCAACCGAACCCTTTAAAAGGAACCATCCTGGCATTTGCCTGGGATAATTTAGGGAAATGACAGAAAACCTAAATTTGGTTGGTCGGAGGATTTGAAACACCATCCTCCCGAATGCTAGTCCAGTGTCTTACCACTGTACCACCTTGCTCGGTAGTTGAAGAGATACTTAATACATAAATAGAATAGAAAAAAGGGTAGACTTTGCTCTTCGGAAAACAAAAAAGGAAATAGGAGAGCAAATGACTAGCTACCTAGAGGTCGTCAATCTCTTAATTAACATAGGATGTTAATCAGATTGAGGTGTTATATAAGGTTTCAATGCATTTAGATTACATAACACTTTTTCTATCTGAGTGTCTGGATCTATTAAGTTAACTGCCTTTGGATGTGGTAGATTTGCAATAACATATGGGCCACACCACTTCTGAAAAAACGTGCTTGTTTGTTTCTTTATACTTGAACTTAATTGAAAATTACGAGCTACTACCATGTCTCCTATATGGAAATTTGGTGTTACCACTTTCTTGTTTAACTGATGGAGCCTATCTTGAGCAGATTTCTCCAAAGTTGTCTTCACATTGTCATGTTTACTGCTAGATTTTTCTTACCACTGGGAATCCAAGCAAAATATCATAGCAATGGTTCACTTACAGATTTTCTACTTAATATTTCCATAGGTGTTCAGCCTGTTGATAAATGAGGTAACTCATTTGATACCAATTAAAATTCTGGAATTAATTATGTGAACAGTAGGTCCTCCATAAATGAGAAATTTCCTTCATGACTATTTCAGATGGATTTGACTGCATATTATACTTAGATATAGCTACATGTTTTATCTTGTTGCAAGCTAGAAATTCAGTGAACTGTGAACTGCTGAATTGAGGACCATTATCTGTTAAGATTCTCCTTGGCACTCTAACGTCATTAAAAAATCTTTCTAACATTTTGTTATAGTGTTTACTGATGGTTTTCTCACTAGATACAACTTAACATACTTAGACCAGCAGTCTATAGCTACAAAAATATGATCTACAACCCCCCTCCCCCCTACCTTCTGGTAGTGGTCCTTACAGATCACACACCATAATATTGCTGCGAGAGAACATGAACACCAACTGCCGGCGTGGCGCAGGGGATAACGTCACGGGCTGCGGTGTTGAAGGTCGCCGATTCAATCCCGCCCATCAGCAAAAATTTATTTCTTTGTAATTAACAATTCCAGAATGTTCTATATCTTTCTTATGTTCACTTGTAAATTCTAGTTGTTTCTTATGTTAACTTTCTTCTAATTTCTGGTAAATTCTGTCTGTGTATAAATAGCAGAGCACTCTGCCTGAGAGGCAGTCAGTGCTGCGTGTATGTTGAGTTCGTAATAAACGTGCTTTGAGTATAAGTGCTGTGTTCAGTTGCCTTCGAAGTCAAGCCTGCTCCCATTTCAACGCGATATTGTTTGGTGGAGGTGCCGGGTACCCTGTGCAACAGCTGCATCACCGTGGCTCCGATTAGGCAACGTAGAAGCTGTCGCTTACACGGACTAGAAGCGGAATACAAGGGATATACCGAGTACATCCTTTGTATTCTGCTTCTAGTCCGTGTAAGCGACAGCTTCTATGTTGCCTAATTGGAGCCACGGTGATGCAGATTGAACCGACGACCTTCAGCACCGCAGTCCATGACGTTATCCCATGCGCCACACCAGCAGTTGGTGTTCATGGTCTCTCGCGGCAATATCATGTACACATTTAGGTATAATTCGATACAGTGTAAATCTAAAATGTTGGTTTTTGTTCTTTACTTTTTTACTCAAGTCACATGATCGTAATATTCTTACTGCTTTTGTATTGCAATTGTTAAAATAGTAAAATTTCATTAAATTTTTAATGCACTTCCTAATTAAAAAATGTCCATAACCCTTGTGTGTATACTGTGTTAGATCATACTGTAACGAAGCATGTTGGGATTTATTCCCCTCCTGATATCACTGTTGGATAGTAAAAATAATAGGCATGAGTGTAATTAGTCTATTACCATTTTCTTTTCCAAAATTTTTGTTATTATTTGTTGTAAAGTAGATAGCTGAAGTATTTTTCTATTATTTATTGCCAGAGGAGTTTGTTCATTTAGTAAATATCAATTAATGTGTGTCATAAGTATATTGTTAAAGTTCTGATAGAAAGCTAATTACTGTTTCTATGAAAACTAAGTAAATTATTTTCTCACAGTATTAAAATATGTATTACTATGTTTTACAAGTAATGTTAGGAAAGTTCTTCCTTTATTAGTTTTGGTATAATTACCATTAATTACAAAGTAATTGTTTGAAAAACTATTAAACTATATTTATATATGAAATACTATTCATTTAATCGAGATTTGTATATTAATTTAATCAGTATTATTTATGATATCTTTTACTGTAGCCAGTTGCACATAATTGTTTACATCTACATGGGATACTCTGCAAATCACATTTATGTGTCTGGCAGAGGGTTCATCGAACCACCTTTATACTATTCATCTCCCATTCCATTCTCGAATAGCGCGCAGGAAGAAAGAACATCTGAATCTCTCCGTTCGAGCTCTGATTTCTCATATTTTATTCTGATTATCATTTCTACCTATGTAGGTGGGAGTCAACAATATATTTTTGCATTCGGAGAAGAATGTTGGTGATTGGAGTTTCATAAGTATACCACTCTGCAGCGATAAGCGCCATTGTTGTAATTATTCTCATCCCAGGATCTGTATCATTTCCGTGACGCTGTCTCCTCTGTATAGTGACAATACAAAATGAGCTGCTCTTCTTTGAACTCTTTCTATGTCCTCCATCAAACCCACCTGATAAGGATCCCACACTGGGCCGCAATACTCCAAAAATGGACAGACAAGCCTAGTGTATGCAGTCTCTTTAGTAGTTCTGTTGCATCTTTTAAGGGTTCTGCCAATAAAACGCAGTCTCTGGTTCGCCTTTGCCACAACATTATCTACGTGTTCTTTCCAGTTTAAGTCTGAAGTAATAGTAATCCTAGATATTTTGTGGAGTTTACGGCCTTCACATTTGATTGATTTATCTTGTAAACAAAGTTTAACGAATTTCTTTTCGTACTCATGTGAACGACTTCACACTTCCCACTATTTAGAGCCAATTGCCAATTCTTACACCATAGTGATATCTTATTTAGATCGTTCTGCAGTTGGGTTTGATCTTCAGATGATTTTACTAGACGGTAAATGATGGCATCATCTGCAAACAACCTAAGAGAGCTACTTAGTTTTTCTCCCAAATCATGTATGTAAATAAGGAACAGCAGAGGATCAATGACACTACCCTGATATCACTCTGTTTCAGTCAACGCCTTACCATCGATTACTACAAACTGTGTCCTCTCTGACAGGAAATCCCCTATCCAGTCACAAATTTGGGGCGATATACCATAACCACGCAATTTGATTAAAAGCCGTTTGTGAGGTACTTTGCCATTATAATTAACTTAATGTTCATAATTAACAATACGCAATTTTCAGTGGCATTGTTTAAATAAATATGATTTCCTCGCGGCATGTATTAGAGTATTGTTTCGACAGTTGTCAGATGCACAATCTATATCAGTTCAAAGTATTGTTTATTGTTTCCGCCGCGATCTGAAGTACAAGCTACGTCAGTTTGGATTTTGAATTGGACTAATTATCTAAAAGTTCTTCAGTGTAGAAAGTACATCTACTGTGATTAATTAAGATTTGTGCCACATTACTATGTACACCTAGAGGTTCATTAACCCTTTGTTGTGTCCCATGTCGTCTGCCGAATTGGCTGGCTAGGAAGATAGGCTAGATGAGAAGCAAACAAGAAACCATGAGTTAGAAAGATACTTACCTTTTATTTTATAGAGATACGGTTACAACAAATTTGGTCTAGACATTAACTACTGAAGCTCCCCTATCTTCACCTAGGAGATTTCATACACACTCTCCCTGCGTTCTGACACCGCCCTTAAATGCTACATGGCCAGAGGGCACACTCGCCGTGCGTCAAAAGGTGGGGTCCCGAAGCTCCATAGCCATTGGTTCCTCGGTTGCACGGCATTGAAGCTAGTTCACGCCGGCACAGTACGGCCTACTCGTAACACCACTAAACGATGAGCCAGGCGCGAAAGCGCGTGTCTTGCAGAGGTCCTTCGGCGTTGATACTACATCCTTAATATAACTTCAATAAGAGTATCATTTGTTTACACTTATACATCCAGATGTAATTACGAATGTCTCTTATTGAGACCAAACTTGGAATCTGTTTATCTATCCAAACATCACCCATAACTAATTACCAAACAGATGAATAACAACTTGATTTATTCCACTCTGTTCATTGTTTACTCCAAGTCTCCTCAAAGTTCATTACACTACACAACACCTTCAAGTTTTACATTTTTTACAAGTAAGAAGTTCCTGTCTGGGCATTCGCCTGTGAAAGAAATAGCCCAGGAGATTAATAATCCAAAAATAAATCTCCATAAATACCCAAAATTAACCCATTTGGTCATCTTGTCCAGCTGTGGAAAGCATATAGTGCTTGAGACACTACAGCATTGAATTAAAATTTTAATCCTAGTCTTGACACAAATTTTAATTTAATGCCTTCCCCTGTACTCATGACCTTTTACTTTTTACTTTTAAAATACCATTTATGTCAGACTATCCTAGCAAAAGAAATGTTTGAAAAGTAGCTTACCTTTTCAATGTATTTTTATAATTTTCATTTAGGTTGGTCTAGATGCATTTGTTTCAGTTACTAGCAACTGAATGCTACTTTTCGGCTTCAAACAGTAATTAATTTTATTTTCAATGAAATATAATAAATATGTATATAATCATTTTTATCCATATTTTTTTGTAAATTTGATTGTAAAAGTTTTCTACATACAGGGAATACATAACTCCTTAATTCGTAACCTCTGTTTATCAAAATCACTAATTTTGATATTTTTTACTCTCTGTTTTAAATATGTGCCCACATTTTAAAATACATACAGTTATTTCTGTGAATTTTTAATTTATTCTTCTCATTTTTTAAGGAAATAAAGTTGCTGAAAGAGACTGTAAGTTCTCAAGATGTGAAACTGAAGACTCAGAATGGAAAACTAATATCAGCATTATTTGAGCTAAAAATGCTGAATCAGTTACGTCAGCAGATACATGAACTCTCCTCAGGAAATGTAAATATTTCAACAGAGGATTACCATGTGAAAGATATTGATCAACACAGTGCTTAGTCAAATGGTAATGAGCATAATATGCTCACGTATGTTGCCTGCAGATGCAAAATAATAATGTCTGAGAATATGATCATACATTTGTCAGATGGCTGCAAAAGATATAACTATCTTTTAGTAAAGCTGTATGAATATATGTTGACTGTAGAGAATTGTAATAAAAGTTCAATAGAGCATCATACTGTATTGTACAAAATAAAAGTTTCCCCTAAAATCAACTTCAAAACGTAATCCCTGTACATTTAAGTTGAAATATGTGTGGCAAATTGAGTTGCTGTAAATTATAAAAAGGTAAAAAGAAAATTAAAATTTAAAGATTTGGTTTTATGTTTGTTGAGATTTTTTTCTAGTCAGATTTGAATGTTGTGTTATAAAATTTGTTGTAAGTTATTATCCATTGATAGACTATGCAGTAATAATATTCAGCAGATCATGATGTTAATATTGATATTTATACATGTTAAACACAACAGTACACAAAAGAAAAGCAGTGAACCAATGAACAGCATCAAAACAAACTAAATCAAAGATAAAAGAATGGAAATTCCAGGAAGGATCCGATAATATTTTTGAAAAGGGTGGGTTGCTACTCACCACAGAGACATGCCAATGAGCTGCAGAAAGGCACTCATAAAAGATTACAAATTTAAAAAGTTTTTGCACACTACAGCTTTTGTCAGTCAGAGAATCACTCACACAAACACAACTGCCATCTCTGGCCATTGTGGCCAGTCTATGGGACTCAGCACAGCTGAGGCAAAAGCAGCTAGTGATTGGAGGGGGGGGGGGTGAGTAAGTAGCTGTGTTGAGACCTGCACACTGCCCAAAGACAGCAGTTTTTTTGTGTGAGTATTTCTCTCACTGACAAAGAACGTAACAACCAAAAATTTTTAAAAGTTGTAATCTTTTATAAGTGCTTTTCTGGGGCTTATTGAGATGACTCTGTGGTGAGTAGCAACCTATTCCTTCAAAAATAATGTTGAAACACAGAAAACAGTCGCTTCAGGCCAAAGGGTGTGCTAGTGAGCACGTAATGACATGTTATTGCTGGCTGGTATTGATATTGGCTACAGAGGCCCCCACAGAGTGTGGAGCATGAAGAGTGAAGGTGGTTTCAGGGGATAGGGGGGGGGGCACAGGGTCATATGCACTCCCCCCCCCCCTACACATACACTCACACACAGCCCAACAAAATAGGGAGGGAGGAATAGAATCTCGCCTGTAATTGTGAGTTTAAAAAATCAAAATCCATGTAATTAACATTTTGTGTTATGCTTCCATTTAATTGCTTCTTGCTCCTTTATTGTCTGTAATTTGCAATAAATAAAACATAAAGCCGTTTATTGTTTTGTGTTTCCGTGGGAGAGATATTAGCTGTTGTATATATTTTATTCATACTTAATGAAGAGATTAAGTATGAGATTTAAGAGAGTTAAGAGATTTAGCATCATGAATAGGGCTGCGTTCAGGTTGGCACATTTAGGTGTTTTCGGTAAACATTTTATCATTCTGAATTCTTTACCTAGACACTAAGAAATAGTACTACCATCCGTTATAAACAGTTTTATTTGAAGCTACATGTTGCGATTTTTCTGTTGTTGAAGCAAATTAGAAATTTCAGCGGAATTTTTTCGCACATCAGATACAAATTATTTTCATAGTTGTAGAAATTCTTCCAAAAACACAGACAAGTGTAATTTTGTTGATTGGAAAAACATATCACATTTTGCTTAGGAACTTTACAAACTATGAACAAGAAATTGATTCAATACAACACCACATAGGAAATCTGATTTTATCTTGTGAGGGAATATCATACTTAGCACGATATATTTACTGGCTGTTTGATTCTGACCCATAATTAGGCAGTCTTTTAGAATACGATGTTTTTCAATTTCTGTTTGATAATGACACAGCTACACTGGATACAGTAATATTTGTCCATGGTGACTTGACAATTCATGTGCTGGTTATTGGCAGTGGTAGGAGGTTTGTACTGTGACTGCTGGGAGGTGAGCAGCATTGAGCAGAAGGCAGTATCACAGTGTTATATATGTTGCTTGTAATAATGTGTGCAGTAATATTTTATGCCTATGGGCAGTGTAACATTGGCAGTGCTCCAAAATAAATAAATGTGCTTCAGGTAGTTCAGGTAGCATGAGTGACAAAGACAGAAAAAAAGACAGATCATCATAAATATTTCTTAAAAGAAGAGGGGGGGGGAGGGGATAGCACCACTATCAAGTTTCTTTATCATCATAACGGATGAAACACCTACCCACAGCTAAACAAAGGGCATTCAGACTCTGAATTTAATTCAGTTTTTAACTTTTTCTCAATTTGGCCATATGGGAATCTCTATACAGAGGAAGCCATGTGAAATTGGCATAGGTTTCTCTACATATTTACAAATTTGGAATGTTATTGTTGTTATAGTCTTAAGACTGGTTTGCTGCAGCTCTCCGCCCTACTCTATCCTGAGCAAGCCTTTTCATATCCTCATAAGAACGACAACCCACATCCACTTGAATCTGCTTACTATACGCGTCTCTTGGTCTCCCTCTGCGATTTTTACCCCACACACTTCCCTCCAATGCTAAATTTACGATTCCTCGATGTCTAAGAATGTGTTCTACCAAGCGATCCCTTCTTTTAGTCAGGGTATGCCAAAAATTCCTTTTCTCACCAATTCTGTTAAGTACCTCTTCATTAGTTATGCGATCTACCCACCTAATCTTCAGCATTCTTCTGTAGCACCACATTTCAAAAGCATCTATCCTCTTCCACACTGCTTATCGTCCATGTTTCACTTCCGTACAAGGCAACACTCCACACAAATGCCTTCAGAAAAGATTTCCTTACATTTAAATTAATATTTGATGTTAGCAAATTTCTCTTTTTCAAAAATGTTTTTCTTACAATTGCCATTCTGCACTTTATATCCTCTGTACTGCGACCATCGCATGTTATTTTACTACCCAAGTAACAAAACTCATCTACCACCTTCATTGTTTCATTACCTAATCTAATTCCTTCAGCATCACCTGATTTTCTAAGACCGCATTCCATTATTTTTGGTTTGCTCTTGTTAATGTGCATTTTATACGCTCTCTTCAACACACTGTCTATTCCATTCAAATGCTCTTCCAGGTCCATTGCTGTCTCTGACAGAATTACAATGTCATCAGCAAAACGCAATGTTTTTATTTCTTCCCCCTGAACTTTAATCCCTATTCCAAATTTTTCCTTGCTTTCCTTCACAGCCTGCTCGGTGTACAAATTGAATAGCATCGGAGAAAGGCTACAACCCTGTCTTACTCCCTTCCCAACTGATGCTTTCCTTTCATGCCCTTCGAGTCTAATAACTGTGGTCTGGCTTTGTACAAGTTGTAAATAACTCTCCTTTCCCTGTATTTTACCCCTGCTGACTTCAGAATTTGAAAGAGTGTATTTCAGTCAACATTGTCAAAAGCTTTCTCTAAATCTACAAAAGCTAAAAATGTAGGTTTGCCTTTCCTTAATCTATCTTCTAAGATAAGACGTAAAGTGAGTATTGCCTCCCGAGTTCCTACGTTCCTCCTGAATCCAAACTGATCTTCCCCGATGTCAGCTTCTACCAGCTTTTCCATTCTCCTGTAGATAATTCGTGTTAAAATTTTGCAGCCATGACTTATCAAACTGATGGTTCTGTAATTTTCTCACCTGTCTGCACCTGATTTTGTTGAAATGGGGATTATTACATTTTTCTTAAAGTCTGAGGGTATTTCGCCTGTCTCATACATCCTACACACCAGTTCAAATAGTTTTGTCATGGCTGGCTCTCCCACAGACTTTAGTAGCTCTGAGGGTATGTCATCTACTCCTGGGGACTTGTTCCGACCTAGGTCTTTCACGGTCTGTCAAATTCATCTCTCAGTATAGTATCTCCTATTTCATTTTGATCTACTTCCTCTCCCCTTCCTACAACATAGTCTCTAAGTTCATTTCCTTTGTAGAGCTGCTCTATGTACTCTTTCCACCTTTCAGCTTTCCCTTCTTTGCTGAGAACTGGTTTTCCATCAGAGTCCTTGATATTCATAGAGATGTTTTTCTTATCTCTAAATGTTTCTTTTATTTTCCTGTAGGCTGTATCTATTTTTCCCCTATTTATACATTCTTCTACAGGTTTGCATTTGGCTTCTAGCCACTGCTGCTTAGCCATTTTGCACTTCCTGTCAATCTCATTTCTTAGTTGTCTGTACTCCATTTTGCCTGTTTCATTTACTGCATTTTTATATTTTCTCCTTTCATCAATTAAATTTAATATTTCCTGTGATATCCAAGGATTTTTTGTAGGTCTTGCCTTTCTACCTATTTTGTCCTCTGCTGCCTTCACTATTTCATCTCTCAATGCTACCCATTCCTCTTCTACTGTTTTATTTCCCCCTGTTTCTGTCAATTGATGCCTAAATCTCCCTCTGAATTTCTCCAGAACTTCACGTTCCTTCAATTTATCTAAGTCCCCTCTCCTTATTTTCCTACCTTTCGCAGTTTTTTCAGTTTCAACCTGCAGTTCATGACTAACAAGTTATGGTCAGAGTCTATATCTGCCCCTGGTATGTCTTACAGTTTATAACTTGGTTCCGGAATCTATGTTTTACCATTATAAAATCTATCTGATACCTTCCAGTGTCTCCTGGTCTCTTCCATGTATACAACCTTCTTTTGTGATTCTTAAACCACATGTTTGTTACGATTAAATCATGTTCCGCGCAAAATTCTACCAGGCGACTTCCTCTTTCATTCCTTCTGCCCAGTCCATATTCACCTACTATTTTTCCTTCTCTTCCTTTTCCTACTACCGAATTCCAGTCTCCCATCACAATTAAGTTTTCCTCTCCCTTAATTGTCTGAATAATTTCCTTTAGCTCCTCATACATTTCTTCGATTTCCTCATCATCAGCAGAGCTAGTTGGCATATAAACCTGTACTACTGTTGTCGGTGTTGGCTTCGTATCTATCTTGACAATGATAATGCGATCACTGTGCTGCTCATAGTAGTTTACCCGCATTCCTATTTTCTTATTCATTATCAGTCCTACTCCTGTGATATCCCCAACTAATTTTGTATTTATTATCCTGTACTCACCTGACCAGAAATCCTGCTCATCCTGCCACTGGTCTTCACTAAGCCCCACTATATCTAATTTCAACCTATCCATTTCCCTTTTTAAATTTTCTAGCTTCCCTACCCGATTAAGGGATCTAACATTCCACGCTCCAATCCATAGAATGCAAGTCTTGTCTTTCCTGATGATCACATCCTCCTGAGTAGTCCCCGCCCGGAGATCCGAATGGGGGACTATTTTACCTCCGGAATATTTTACCTGAGAGGATGCCTTCATCATATTTTCATACAGTAGAGCTGCATGTCCTAGGGAAAATTAACGGCTCTAGTTTCCCCTTGCTTTCAGCCGTTTGCAGTAACTGCATGGCAAGGCCACATTAGCTGATGTTACAAGGCCAGCTCAGTCAATCATCCAGACTGTTGCCCCTGTAACTACTGAAGAGGGTGCTGCCCCTCTTCAGGAACCACATGTTTGTCTGGCCTCTCCACAGATACCCCTCCGCTGTGGTTGCACCTACGGTACGGCTACCTGCATCGTTGAGGCATGCAAGCCACCCCCACCTCGGCAATGTCTGTGGTTCGTGGGGGTGGAAATTTGGAATAAGATTTCACGCAAGCCACCCCACCTCGGCAATGTCTGTGGTTCGTGGGGGTGGAAATTTGGAATAAGATTCCACACACACACACACACACACACACACACACCACGAAATAGGAGATATTGAGGATAGTGGGGATAGACTCATTTAATACCATAATCCCATGGGCACCATCATACAAAACAGTTATTTTTTGACCATATTGTACAATTGTTTGAGTTTTCATGTGGCCAGTCTTATTGAATCTGAAAATTTGGAATAAGATTCAATAAGACTGGCCACAATCCCACGAACTACAGACATTGCTAAGGTGGGGTGGGTTGCATGCCTCAACGATACAGATAACCGTACCGTAGGTGCAATGACAGCGGAGGGGTATCTGTGGAGAGGCCAGACAAACTTGTGATTGCTGAAGAGGTTTCAGTAGTTCAGGAGTAACAGTCTGGATGATTGACTGACCTGGCCTTGTAACATCAGCTAATGTGGCTTTGCCATACAGTTACTGCAAATGGCTGAAAGTAAGAGGAAACTACAGCCATTACTTTTCTCGAGAACATGCAGCTCTACTGTATGAACATATGATGATGGCATCCTCTCAGGTAAAATATTCCGGAAGTAAAATAGTCCCACATTCGGGAACTACTCAAGAGGATGTGATCATCAGGAAAGACAACAATGGCATTCTACGGATCGTAGTGTGGAATGTTAGATCCCTTAATCGGGTAGGGAAGCTAGAAAATTTAAAAAGAGAAATGCATGGGTTGAAGTTAGATATAGTGGGGATTTGTGTTGTTCGGTGGAAAGAGGAACAGGATTTCTGGTCAGGTGAGTACAGGATTATAAATACAAAACCAGTTGGGGGTATTACAGGAGTAGGTCTGATAATGAATAAGAAAATAGGAATGCAGGTAAACTGCTATGAGCAACACAGTGATTGCATGATCGTAGTCAAGATAGATACGAAGCAAACACTGTCCACAGTAGTACAGATTTATATGCCAACTAGCTCTGCCGATGATGAGGAGATCGAAGAAATATATGAGGACCTAAAGGAAATCTATATACATACTCCGCAATCCACCGTAAGGTGCATGGCGGAGGGTACATTGTACTACTACTAGACAAATTATTCAGACAATTAAGGGAGAGGAAATCTTAATTGTTATGGGAGACTGGAATTCGGTAGTAGGACAAGGAAGGAAAGGGAAGATAGTAGGTGAATATGGTCTGGGCAAAAGGAATGAAAGAGGAACTGCCTGGTAGAATTTTGCACGGAACTTAGTTATAACAAACGCCTGGTTTTAGAATCACAAAAGAAGGTTGTATATTTGGAAGTGACCAGGAGACACTGGGAGATAACAGATAGATTTTATAATGGTAAAACATTGATTTCGGAACCAGGTTTTAAACTGTAAGATATACCCAGGTGCAGATATAAAATCTGACCATAACTTATTGGTCATGTACTGTAGGCTGAAACTGAAAAAAAACTGCAGAAAGATAGAAAAATAATAATATGGGACCTGGATAAACTGAAGGAACCTGAAGTTCTTGTGAATTTCAGAGGGAGCTTTAGGCAACAATTGACAGAAACAGGGGGAAATAAAACAGTAGAAGAGGAATGGGTAACATTGAGAGATGAAATAGTGAAGGCAACAGAGGACAAGACCTAAAAAAATCCTTTGATATCACAGGACATACTAAATTTAATTGATGAAAGGAGAAAATATCAAAATGCAGTAAATGAAAGAGGCAAAATGGAGTACAGACGACTAAGAAATGAGATTGAGAGGAAGTGCAAAATGGCTAAGCAGGAATGGCTAGAAGCCAAATGCAAAGCTGTAAAATAATGTATAACAAGGGGAAAAGTAGGTATTGCCTACAGGAAAATAATAGAGATATTTGCGGACAAGAAAAACAGCTCTATGAATATCAAGAACTCAGATGGAAAAACAGTTCTCAGCAAAGAAGGGAAAGCTGAACGGTGGGAAGAGTATATAGAGAGGCTCTACGAAGGAAATGAACTTAGAGGCAATATTGTAGGAAGGAGAGAAGAAGTAGATGAGGATGAAATAGGAGATACTATACTGAGAGATGAATTTGAATTTGACAGAGCAGAGAAAGACCTAAGTCAAATTAAGTGGAGAGTGGATGACATTCCCTTAGAACTACTGAAGTCTCTGGGAGAGCCAGCTACGACAAAACTATTTCACCTAGTTTGTAAGATGTATGAGACAGGGGAAATACCCTCAGACTTTAAGAAAAATGCAATAATCTGCATTCCAAAGAGAGCAGGTGCTAACATGTGAAAACCACAGAACCATCAGTTTAATAAGTCACATTGCAAAATATTAACAAGAACTATTTACAGAAGGATGGAAAAGCTGGTACAAGCCGACCTCGGAGAGGATCAGTTTGAGTTCAGGAGAAATCTAGGAACACAGGAGGTAATACTTTATGGCTTATTAAGGCTAGATTAAGAAAAGGCAAACCTACATTTCTAGCTTTTGTAGATTTGGAGAAAGCTTTTGACAATGTTGATTGGAATATACTCTTTCAAATTCTGAAATCAGCAGGAGTAAAATATAGGGAATGGAAGGTTATTTACAACTTGTACAAAAACCAGACAGCAGTTATCAGAGTTGAAGGGCATGAAAGTGATGCAGTGGTTGGGGAGGGAGTAAGACAGGGTTGTAGCCTTTCACCATTGTTATTCAATTTTGTACATTGAGCAAGCTATAAAGGAAATCAAGGAGAAATTTGGAGAAGGAATTAAAGTTCAGGGTGAAGAATTAAAAACATTGCGTTTTGCTGACGACATAGTAATTCTGTCAGAGACAGCAAAGGACCTGGAAGAGCAATTGAATGGAATGGACAGTGTGCTCAAAGGTGCATATGAGATGAACATTAACAAGAGCAAAACTAGGGTAATGGAGTGCAGTCTAAGAAAATCTGGTGATGCTGAAGGAATTAGATTAGGTAACGACACAATAAAGGAGGTAGATGAGTTTTGTTACTTGGGCAGTAAAATAACAAATGATGGTCACAGTACAGAGATATAAAATGAAGAATGGCAATGGGTAGAAAAGCGTTCTTGAAAAAGAGAAATTTGTTAACATTGAATATTGATTTAAGCATAAGGAAGTCCTTTCTGAAGGCATTTGTGTGGAATGTTGCCTTGTATGGGAGTGAAATGTGGACAATAAACAGTGTGGACAGGAAGAAGAGGATTGAGGCTTTTGAAATGTGGAGCTACAGAAGAATGCTAAAGATTGGGTGGGTGGATTGCGTAACTAATGAGGAGGTACTGAACAGAATTGGGGAGAAAAGGTATTTCTGGCATACTTTGACTATAGGAAGGGATCGTTTCATAGGACACATTCTTAGACATCAAGGAATTGTGAATTTAATGTTGGAGGGAAGTGTGTTGAGAAAAATCGCAGAGAAAGACCAAGAGATGGATACAGTAAACAGATTCAGACAGATGTAGGTTGCCGTTCTTATGTGGAGTTGAAGAGGGTTGCTCAGGATAGGGTGTTGTGGACAGCTGCATCAAACCAGTCTTCGGACAACATACTGTTAAAGTTAATGAATATTTAAAGTAATAGAAAAATGAACTAAAAATTGATTCTTGGGATTATTCATTTTTTGAAAAAGTCATTGAGACATGAAATTGCTATGTTTGAAAATTTAGTCATTATTCCATTGATGTACTTGAGTCATTATTGCTTTGAGTATATGCCTGACTATATAAATCTTACGTATCTGTAGTAATTTCAACGTTCGTGGATTCATAGTTTTTTACTGGCCAGTCATTGTACTCTGTGTTTAAATAAACTTCAAACACTAGTTAAAGTTTTTCATATTGTTATATTTCACAAAAGTTACGAAAGCTTATACATCACTTCTGATTTTGTTGACAAATAGTAGCAGATTGTTCTTTATTAATCTATCTTAAAACATTTGATAGTGCATTACTCTTTCACTTGTTCGATTAAAAGTTATTTAATGCTAGCTGGGTAATTAATCTACAATCAATATTTTCTTTATCATGTGCTGATTCAAATGAAATATATAGCATTTTCAAATAAAATAAATATCTTGTGTTAAATTTTTTAATAAAATAAACAAATATCTTGTCGAAAAATTGAGAGGAAAAATTCATCTCCCTACTCTCCTTACTATTCCTTGTCTTCTACCATATGTATCGTCACAACATATCGTGCTTACTTGTAATACTCTTCTGCAGGCAATACTGAAAGCAGTAAATAATTCTTTCATTCAACGAGTGCACCAGTGTATCGCTGTCCAGGGTCACACTTTCAACATCTTTGAATGTTCTACTCCCAGGCAATGCTACAGAAGAGTCAAAGTCAATTTTGTGTTATGTAATTAATAAAATTGTGTTTCGGTGAATGGTACACCGTGATACAGTTTTGAATAGGTCTTTAGAAAAGGAAATGAATTACCGAATAAAAAATGCAAGGTGCCATTTAAAAAAGTCAAACTGCTGTTCATATCTTTGTAAACAAACAAAACTACAAAGAAGGCAATCATGCTAAATAACTGTTTGTTCAGTTGCAATCACAAATGTTGCACATGTTCTTTAGCTGTCATTAGAAAATTAATCAGCATGAATGCCTTCTTTGTAGCCTTGTTTTTTACAAATATATGAACAGTAGTTTCACTTTTTTAAATGGCACCCTGAATTTTTTATTTGGTAATTTGTTTCCTCTCCTAAAGACCTATTCAAAAATGTGTAGCCATGTGTCCTGACCCCCCCTACCCCCCCCCCCCACACACACACACCGAAAGAAATTCTGTATCTGCTACTGTAGCAGTCAACGGTGATTAGCGCCAGAGGCTTAAACCTTTGTAGAGCTGATTGTATAATAAGGCACAGTGAACTCATCATGTGTGCGAGCAATGTGCTCACTGGTGAAAGATCCTGAGATGGTAACAACATTAACAGATGGATGGATATGTAAGAAGACCATCAGGCAAGATGGATTTGATGATATTCCTGACATCTGCACCATGAGCTATTGGAAAGGCATGGAGAAGCACAATATGGAAATAGAGTCATCAGAAACCACAGAAGGCAGTGCTGGAGTTTGAACGCAAAAAATATGCCATCACATAGGTGGATTGAGAGGATTAAATGAGGATTAGTACAGTCAATGTGTGCTCAAAAGAGGGGTGTAGAGTGCAGGGAATATGCGAGAATTTTTGACTTCAGGACTTTGTTAGGGATAGTTAGCAGGTAAACATACTAAGTCCCCGTCCCTGGAGGGGGGGGGGGTGAGCTAAAGCGGGTAGGAGGGTGGAAAGGTACCATTTTTTGGTTTTTCACTTATATCTCGAAAACGATCCGCTATAGGAAAAAATGTGCCAAATAAAAATTAAGGATAATTGAACTTTCTATAAAACTGTTTTTATACATATACGTCATATTCCCATCGGTTTTCGAGATGTATGTTATTGAAAATCAACAAATTTGGAATAAATCATTTTTACCTCACTAACTTTGTCAAACATTTTTCTTCAATTTGTTATGCACATTTGCTACCTTATCTTCAGCCAATCAGAAGTTACATCATTTATAAAATGTGCACTCAGTTTTGATGTTCTTCTAGAAATGAGTGTTTTCAGTGGGCTGTGACGTTTTTATCCAATAGAAACGTGCTAGCATGGTAAATAGCAAACTTTAACAATGACAGGAAGTAATTGAAATAGAACACATTTTTATAATTATTGCTTTTATTATAACATTATGAATTATACAATGAAAGTTTTTAAAGCACTGGTAGTGATTCAAAATGAAAAATTACTGCATTGAAAGCAATATCTTCGTTTTTCTGAGGTGGAAGAGTCGAGGCTCATTTATTGTCGCATGCAGTGGACACGTCGTTAAAGTCGCCCGTACCTAACGCCTTGGAGAGGGTTAACGATGGGGAAGCCCCATGATTAACATCAAAGGCCTGTCACTGGGTCGTCCAAGACACCAGACTGGGGGTGGAATGCAGTGTTCTCACTCACTTCTTACTTCAGTTCACTTTGAAAGTTCTCCAAGCATAGAGAAAATATGTGTGTCGTCTTTTCGTGATATTTTTTATTTATTTATGAAAATGTTGACTGTGTAGTATGCACAATGGCTACTCGGTGTTTTGTATGTGATGAAACCCAAGTTGAATGAGGTGTTGGTGTTTTCACAGTGACACAAAAAGGAATACTATCACTCATCTAAGCAAGTAAAGAAAGAGGAGATTGGAATGGCTCACCTTTCAGAAGGTTTGGACATCCTTCTGATTCATACTGAATGTCGAAAAAATTACATCAAGTTGCAATCCATTAACTCTTATTTAAAGAGACAGGCAATCTCATGGCCCTCTGAAACACCTGAGCCTGAAATTCTGAGATACAAAGAACCGAAATTTGATTTTAAAAGGAAATTTTCCTTTTGTGCTGAAAGTGTTGACTGAGAACACAAGAAGCCCAGGAGAGACATAAGAAGATATTTTCAGTTACTACTAATATCACAAAAGGACGCAACAGAACTGACATACAAGTGACGAGTATGGATGCTGCTCGAACTAGACATGTTTAATGGGGAGAGAAAGGGTATGAGGCGTCTTTCCACCTCAAATGATTTAGTTGCGGAGGAGGCTGTGTCTCATGATGAACGTCGTTTGGACTTTGTGAGGCCGTTTTACCAGAAAATTCACAACATCCACATCTGAAGACTATGATTTAAACGCAATGAAAGAGGTTAGTGTCTTACTGCAGGGGAATAGTGACTGTCAGTTCACTGTAAATTAAATTATGAGTGTTATTACTCAGAGGAAACCTGAGTGGACAACTAATAGAACAGAACTGTTGTAGAGGTATGGGGATAGCACAATCGTTATCGCCGGCTCAAACAGATTTAAGGTTCCAATAATTTGTTTTAGGGACACTGGATACAAATTGCTATCCAATGCCTGGTATGATAACAAGGAAAAGGATGATAAAGAATAGCGACTCAGGATTGTCCAGAAAGCTGCTGAGATAATGACAAGACTTTGTTTGAACTTGTTTGCTTTTCAGCGTATCTCTATTGCTAAGAAATTGGACGAGTATTTGAAGAATTATATGCGGTACGAAATGGCTCCCTACCCATTGGCATTATTCAATGAAAGTGGAATGTGGTAGTGCAGGAAGTCAGCAGATGAGACCACATTCTACTGACACGCGACACAAGAGTGGGCCGAAGCCTGGCAATCCCGCCTCTTGTCGCATCAAACGAAACGCTCGCATATCAGGCGTGTCGAGGCTTTGACACCCGGTCGCACGAGCTCGTGCAACTTTTGGAAAATAGGACATTGAAGAGAGCAGGGAATGAAGGGACGGAGTTTGCCTGTCGAGTCATTGCACCATACCTCGCTGATTGATGCCTGGAAAGGTGGTGCAGATGGGATGTAGAAGATGAGAGCAAGGAGATCATCGTTGGTAGATTGCAGTGCGGAAAGATTAGAGAGATCGATGACGGTAGAGAGAGTATTGATCCGAAAGAGGAAATCTGCCACCATATTATCTGCACCTTTGATGTAACACACATCCGTTGTGAATTGCGAGATGTAGTCGAAGTAGCGGAAGCGCCTAGGGGGCGGGTGAGCTGGGCGATTTTTGATGGCAGCAGGCAGCAGTTTGTGATCAATAAGAATGTTAAAGAGGCGCAACCTTCAATTTCTGAACGGAAATGTTTAATGGCCTCGTAGACGGCAAGAAGTTCCCTGTCAAAGTCCGAGTACTTGCACTGTGTGTTGTAATTCCTTAAGTGTATTGAATGATTTGGTCCATCCAGGGCACTGCATGGTCACCTGACGTGTGCTTGCCAGCCAACAATCTACTGTACCTAGGTCAACACGGATTTAGAAAATATCGTTCATACGAAACACAACTAGCTCTTTATTCACACGAAGTGATGGGTGCTATCGACAAGGGTTCGCAAATCGATTCTTGATTTACAGAAGGCTTTTGACACCATACCTCACAAACAGTTTTTAATCAAATTGCTTGCTTATGGTATTTCGCTCTAAATTTGCAATTGGATAGGGGATTTCCTGTCGGACAGGACACAGTTTGTAGTAATGGATGGTAAGGCATCGACTAAAACAGAGTTGATGTCGGGCGGTCCACAGGGTAGTGTTATTATTGGTCCTCTGCTGTTCCTTATTTACATAAACGATTTAGGGGAAAATCTAAGTAGCCCTCTTATGTTGTTTGCAGATGTCGCCGCCATTTACCGTCTACTAAAATAATCTGAAGATCAAAACCATCTGCAGAATGATCTGAATAAAAAATCAGTATGGTGTAAAAATTGGCAAAATAATGAGAAGTGTGAAGTCGTCCACATGAGTACGCAAAGAAATCCGTTAAACTTTGTGTACAAAATAAATCAATCAAAAGTGAAGGCCGTAAACTCCACAAAATACTTAGGAATTACTATTACTTCAGGCGGAAATTGGAAAGAACAAGTAAATAATGTAGTGAGAAAGGCGAACCAGAGACTGTGTTTTATTGATAGAACCCTTAAAGCATACAACAGAACTACAAAAGAAACTGCATACACTTCGCTTGCCAGTGCTGCCCAGTGTGGAATCCTTATCTGGTGGGTTTGACAGAGGACATCGAAAGAGTCCAAAGAAGGGCAGCTCGTTTCGTATTGTCACGATACAGGGGAGACAGCGTTACGGAAATGATACAGGATCTGAGATGGGAATCATTACAACAACGTCACTTATCGCTGCGGCGTGGGCTACTTATGAAACTCCAATCATCAACATTGTCCTCCGAATGCGAAAATATATTGTTGACTCCCACTTACATAGGTAGAAATGATCATCAGAATAAAATACGAGAAATCAGAGCTCGAACGGAGAGATTGAGGTGTTCTTTCTTCCTGCGCAGTATTCGAGAATGGAAAGGGAGATGTATAGTATAATGGTGGTCCGATGAACCTTCTGCCAGGCATTTAAATGTGATTTGCAGAGTATCCCATGTAGATGTAGAGATGCAGTTGGCATTAATCATCATTGATCTCGATTCCTGCCTTGGTCAGCCTGTCAAGAATGATTTGCAAATGTATTTTATTTTCCTTGACTGAGGGGCTGAAAATTAGAATGTCGTCTAAGTACACGAAGCAAAATTTTAAGTCCTGTAAAACTTCACTGATAGACTGTTGCCAGGTCTGTGTGACATTTTTAAGTCCGAAAAGCATGAAGCGATACTGGAAATGGCCGAGTGGGGTGGTCATGGCCGTTTTTTTCAATGTCCGCAGGGGTCATGAGAATTTGATGTTAAGCACACTTGCAATCGACAACCAAGAAAACTTTAGATCCAGCAAGTAATTTGGAAAAATCGGTGACGTTCAGAACCGGGAAGAGGTCCATAATAGTTTTAGCATTGAGCTTGCGATAGTCGCCGCACTTGCGCCAGATGCAGTAATGTTTCTTTAGTAAGTGAATGGGTGAGGCCCAACTGCTACAAGATCGCTCGATCTCACCAGTGGACAGTAGTTCAGATAACTGCGCGTCGACTGCAGCTAATTTTTCGGGACTCAGAGGACGCGGTTTAGAAAACACAGGGACATTGCCAGTGGGCGCAGTCTGTGAACTGTGCCGTGTGTGACGACAGCTGCTTGTGAGGCAGGCGATGGCGTGGCACTAGGCGAGGAGGACGTGGCAGTTCGTGCAGAGTTAAAGCTGACAGTGGTGGGCATGGCTGCAGCACGGCATGCAGGTGTGACAGAAGCCGGCGACGGCGAAGAGGTGGCGACAGTAGCCACGGCCAGCATGCGTGTATAGTCGGGCCGCCGAAGGAACGACCCTGACAGTTGGCGCACGTGGGCCGCAGAGGGTGAGGGGACACTCGAGCACCAACCTGAGCTCTGCAATTCATAAACGTTGCCAGGGTAATGGTGCCACATTGCCACCCTGCCACTCAAGGTCGCGCAGCGTGGCGTGCTTCAGTCGCTGCAAGGCATCTGTCGCGTGTTCGTCGTTTGTCTCGTTGTGTTACAAAAACAAAAGCCGAAAAATCATTTATGAAATTGATACAATTTCTGAAGAAAGTGGTCATAGAGTGTTGCGCCTTCCACCATATCATTGCCATTTCAATGCAATAGAACTCGTGTGGGCTCAGGTGAAATCGTACGTTGCAGAAAGAGATAAAAGTTTTTCATTAACAAAAGTAGAATTCTTAGTTCGTGAAGCATTGGGCAGTATTACTCCCACAAAATGGAACAATGTTGTCACACATACATGGCACATCTTAGAAGAGACATGGGAAAGAGAAGGTACACTAGAAGAACGGGTAGAAGAATTAATAATAAGATTAGGGGACGATAGTAGCAGTAGCAGCAGTGCATTGCACATAATGCTGGCCACGACTGATTTTTAATGTATAGTTTGTTTCGCAACCAAAGATCATTAACTGAAAAATTACTTTATTTCATTTCTACTTCTGTGACCAATAGACTAGCTGTCGAAACTGATAATATTACTCAGACACTATACTATGGCAGTCAACAGCGACCATAAACGGACAAAAAAACACTATTCTTTTTTATGTAAGAAGGCAAATCATTTCACTGGAAGAGGCAGTTTTACTACTTGTAAAGTGGTAGTCCTTATTTGTTTACCTTCTCGGCCAACTGCCACAATACAGTGTCTATGTTAAGTCTAAGTGTATATATATGTAAAATAATTTCTCTGGTGTTTATTATTCTTTGTCTTGATGATGTACCTTTTCTTTTATTGTGTGGCTGCAATTGTGTTACCTGCAAGAAATTCATTAAAAACTAAATGTTTGCATTGCAAAAAACAACGCTCTGGTAACAATATTTTATCAGTTTTACTACTTGTAAAGTGGTAGTCCTTATTTGTTTACCTTCTCGGCCAACTGCCACAATACAGTGTCCGAGTAATAACAGCGAGCGAGTCTGTGGAAAATAGTTATAGAAGATGAAATGTTGTTGTTGTTGTGGTCTTCAGTCCAGAGACTGGTTTGATGCAGCTCTCCACCCTACTCTATCCTGAGCAAGCCTTTTCATCTCCTCATAAGAACGACAACCCACATCCACTTGAATCTGCTTACTATACGCGTCTCTTGGTCTCCCTCTGCGATTTTTACCCCACACACTTCCCTCCAACGCTAAATTCACAATTCCTTGATGTCTCAGAATGTGTCCTACCAATCTATCCCTTCTTTTAGTCAAGGTATGCCAGAAATTTCTTTTCTCCCCAATTCGGTTCAGTACCTCCTCATTAGTTACGCGATCCACCCACCTAATCTTCAGCATTCTTCTGTAGCACCACATTTCAAAAGCCTCTACCCTCTTTCTGTCCACACTGCTTATCGTCCATGTTTCACTCCCATATAAGGCAACACTCCATACAAATGCCTTCAGAAAGGATCATACAGTAGAGCTGCATATCCTCGGGAAAAATAACGGCTGTAGTTTCCCTTTGCTTTCAGCCGTTCGCAGTAGCTGTGTGGCAAAGCCACATTAGTTGATGTTACATGGCCAGCTCAGTCAATCATCCAGACTGTTGCCCCTGTAACTACTGAAAAGGCTGCTGCCCCTCTTCAGGAACCACACGTTTGTCTGGCCTCTCCACAGATACCCATCCGCTGTGGTTGCACCTACGGTACGGCTATCTGTATCGTTGAGGCACGCAAGCCACCCCACCTCAGCAATGTCTGTGGTTCATGGGAGTGGAGTGGGAGATGAAATATATAAACAAAATTCGTCAACTAGCTAACTTTCGCTAAAGACTAAATGATACATTATATTTAATGGAATACTGGAACATATGAAGCTTTACTTTAACTCGACATATAATTCTAAATCTTTTCTTTTTAATTTCAAAAAGAGTGTTTTTCATTACTTCGTGATTGTTCTCGTTCGTTCACGCTTTAGTAGTACATAGCAACGGTCCCAAAATTTTCGGACGTGATATTCGTATGCCAGCGACCGACACGGCGTAACAACAAACAGCCGCGTAACAGCATGGGCAACATAGCCGCTATCTGTCAGAGTCGTTCTTTCCGCGGCTCGACTATAGCCGGCCAATTTGAAGTGGTTGCTGCGCAGGCTGTGAGACAAGAAGGCGGCACTGGCAGAGTGGCAGCAGATGGAACAGGAGCCATAGAAGACGAGGTGACCCCTTGGGACGCGAATGGCACCGACACGGCAGTGGTGGTGGCTGGAGTTGACGAGGCGGGAGCAGAACAGTCGAGCCGCAACTGCGTCGGCCACAGGCGGGTCTCCGTGGCGCTGAGGAGATGGCAGTGGTGAGCGTCGGAGTCAGAGAAACAGCAGCCGGAGTGCTGGGAGTAGGAGGCGATGCGTATACAGCAGAGTGGGTGGTCTGCTAGGCGACGTGAGCTGGAGGGGAGACAGCATTGCCAACAACATAGTGGGGGCCGGCAAGCCGGCTGGTAAAATTAAGTTCTGTAGGCAGTGTCAGCATGAAGGTTTGACAGAGGATTTGCGAGAAGCAGGAGCACTAACAGGCGAGTTCTGAGACACTTTACTAGAGTTTCTGGTGACAGGCACAGTGAACACAGTGGGCTGGTTCAGGAAAGTCACTAGCGGAGCACTTGAAGGAATACACGACAGTCTGTCTTGTGCAGAGTTAAAGGACGCAGTAGTTTGTAGAGCATACGAACAAGGCGAAAATTTGCTATTGTCCTTGCAGATCTCCGCATACGAGTGGGGAGGAGCAAGAGAAATACTCGGAGATTTGCACAGCATAGGGCCAGATAGCTGCTGGCGGATTTGTCTTGCAGAGTCGAGCGCGGATTGATTTTCAGACAACCAATGAGGGGTCGATATGTTCACGAACTACCTTATACTAAAGACTTTTCGGAGAGGCCTGAGTTGTTTGAGGCTGGCCGTCCGAATATTCAACACTTCGTGTTAAAAAACACTTTAACTTCTTCATTAAAGCAATGTGAAAGGAGTTTATTGCAGAACAATGCATAATCGAGAGGTTTCACAAGCAGTAATACAAATCTCGATACAAACAAGAACTTAAAAACTCCGAAACTAAGTAAACAACAACAATACATTCAAAGAGTAAGCGCAAAAGCCTAGTGGCAGGCGTGGAATCACTTTGACATAAATACAAAATAATGTGCGAAAACACACAACTCTCACTACACTCTTTCTTCACTGTCTGCTACATCCGCCCCCGCCGGGAAAGAGGAGCGGTGTCTAAAAATCTTGCAGGAAATGGACTCGTCGACCTGATCTTGTTGTGCGTCCTGAAGGCTGCTTCTCATCAAATGTTCATATGTCTGTAAATCTATCGTACCAAACTGCGTGGTCATCAGTCCGTAGCTTACAAACTACTTAAACCTAGATAAACTAACCTAAGGACAAACAAACACACCCATGCCCCAGGGAGGACTCGAACCTCCACAGCGAGCAACCACGCGCTCCACAGCGAGTGCTTCTCTTCATCAGCTGGAAGAGCTTGAGGTGGCGAAGTTGGTGGGACTGGGTCGGGTTTCTGCTGTGTTTTCTTTGATATTTCCTCCTGAAGAATGTATGCAGACTTGTGGTCTAGCGAGACAGAAGTAGTTTTGTCATTTACAATTATGTCCACCATGTGGTCATCTCGTTTAATAACCTTGTGAGGGCCTGAGGTTTCACGCTGTCAGCTCGTAACATCACATGTGTGCAACTGTCAAGGTCCTTGTTTACATAAGTAGGGCGGGTGCCGTGCCTGGAAGCTTGCGGAGGTCAGATGCGAGAAATGCTCTCTCTCTCTCAACTGACAAATAAAACTGGTATCTGTCGAGTTGTGTATCTGTAACGGCCGTGGGTCCACAAACTCTTGCGATAAATGTAGCGCTTCACCATATACAAGTTCTACAGCTGAGCAATCCAGATGCGGCATGTAAGTGTTTCTGCGGCCAAGCAAAACCATTGGTAGTGCTGTGGTCCAACTTTCATCATGGCACGTTAGGGCTGCCTTCATTGTTCTGTGCCAGCATTCTATCATCCCGTTGCTAGCGGGATGATAGCTTGTTGTCTTATGGTGCACAATGCCAAAATATTTAGTCAAATGTGCAAACAGATCAGTTGTAATATGCAAACGGCAACCAAAACGTGACGCCCAAGTAGAAACGAAGGCAGATGCCAATACCTTTGCAGATATGTTATCTAGTGGCACAGCTTCTGGCCAGCAGGTGAAATGATCTATCATTGCTAACAAATAACGTTGGCCGTTCGATGGAGTGAGAGGGCCTACCACATTGATATGGACATGTGCGAATCGAGCAGTTGTATTAGGAAAATTGCCCACTGGCGCGTGCACATGTCGATTTACCTTGCTACATTGGCATTTAATACAAGCCCGTGGCCATTCACGCCCAGTCTTTCTTTATTCCTGGCCACATAAAACGATTGAAAACCAGTTGTGTTGTCGTGCGAACTCCAGGGTGGCACAAGTTATAAATGTTGCTGACCTTTCCTGAATGAGGTGGGCAAGAAAGGACGAGGCTTGCTACTGGACACATCACAATAGAGTTTGAGGTTGGTGCCTGGAATCTCCACCATCTCCATTCAGAGTCTTCAAGTAAGCCGTGTAGTTCCGGGTCTGATTGTTATGCGACAGCCAGTTCCGAGGAATCAGTTACACAAGTAATGCTGCCGACGCGAGAAAGATAATTGGCTACTATGTTGTCTATCCCTGAAATGTGCTTAATGTCTGTCGTAAACTGGGAAATGTACACTAACTGGTTGTGCTGCCGAGGTGAACAATTCATGTTATTTTAAATATCAACAATAATACATTTCCTTGAGACAATGTTGTCTCGTTATACCAAAGGTATTAAATATAAGGAGAGGCATTGGATTAAAATTTGTGCTGTGGCCAGAATTCGAACCCAGAACCTCCTACTTACTTATGTTTAATACCTTGGTATAACGAGACAATATTGTCTCAAGGGAATGTATTATTGTTGATTTTTGTATCACCTCAGCCTGAGGAACAAGGAGGGATTGTTCCCATTCACGTTCTTTGCTAGGATGTTATTCCAATAGAGGAGAGTCCTGGCAATTTGATACACATTTCACAGGGAACAATGAGGCAGAATTAAATTAAAGTACAGTATGTGGTGTGGAGGGAGACGTGCTTTAACACAGTCCGTGTAGTTGCTTTGGCTGCAATGCTGTGTTAGCTGAGTGGTCTAAAACGCCTACCTAATAAGTAGGAGGTCCCACATTCGAATCTCAGCCGCAGCACACGTTTTAATTCAATCCCTCTCCTTATCTCTATCATGTTATTTTGTCGGAAAGCATATGTTAGTAGCTTATGGTCTGGATAGATAGTGAACTAGTTCAGATCCAAAGTACTTAATAGCTTCATAGATGTCTAGAAGCTCCCTATCGTAGGCACTCCATTTCTGTTGAGACGGCGAAAGCTTGCGAGAGAAGAAAGCTAGCGGCTGCCATGCGCCCTCTCGTAATTGTTGTAGCGCTTCGCCAGTAGCGGTCTGGCTCGCGTCAACTACCAGCGCCAAGCGTGCAAACGGATCAGGGTGAGCAAGCAATGCCGCGATTGCTATACTCAGCTTGGCTGCTTCGAAAGCTGAGATCATTTCCTCAGTCCACGAAACTGGCGTGCTTCCTTTGCTCTTTGGGCCGGCGAGTGCTGCTGTTAACGGCATTTGCATCTCGGCTGCGTGAGGCAGATAACGTCGATAAAAATTCAGTACACCAAGAAAACGACGCAGTTCTTTGCAAGTCCTTGGACGATTTATTTGTAGGATGGCCTCGACCGTCTCTGGTGAGGGTAGCGATCCCTATGATGAAATCTTGTGGCCCAATAAATAGACTTGGTTTCAGCCGAAAACGCATTTGGGGGTGTTAAGAACGATGCCATACTGTTCTAGTCTTTTAAATACTTCAGTAAGATGCTGCCGATGTTGTTATGGGGAAGCAGAGAAAACCAGAATATTGTCGAGGTAGGCGAAACAAAAAGTAACCCTTGCAGCACCGAGTCAATGTACGTTTCCAAGTTTGTGCAACATTTCTTAGCCCAAAGGTCATGAAGAGATTCTCAAAAAGACCGAAAGGGGTGATGATGGCTATTTTTTGTATGTCTGCTTCTGCCACTGGAATCTGTGTGTATACCTTCGCACAGTCTAAAACAATGAAAATTGTTGCGCCACACAAATGCATAATGATAGTCGCATAGTAATAGCACAGGGTAACGATCAGGTATTGTCCTAGCGTTTAGAGCTTGATAATCGCCACTAGGGCGCTATGCGAGATGCTGACGACCAGTGGCTACTAGACGGTCGCATTACGCCTTCTCGAATCATGGTGTCAAATTCCGCTTTTGCTATAGCTAAGCGATCTAGTGCTAACCATCATTGCCAGGAGATAGGTGGGCCGTCGGTAGTATTGATATAACACACTGTGTCGTGAGGAACGGCATCTGCTTCGATGCTCCTGGCGGTCTCGTAAGCGCTGGAGCGCTGGAAATGTTTGAATTAAGTCGGCGTATTCGGTGCTGATGTTCTGCACGGTTTAGCCGTGTGCACTGTCATAGGGCTAGGCAGGGCAGTGCCCCGGGGCCCCTCGGCCTCCGTGGGCAAAGTTCGGTTTTTTTTACCTTCCCACCCTACCGACCATCAATTCCCCCTCCCGTCAAACTAAGCTTCCCGCAGTAGCCGCACTGGGCCACAGGGTAACGGAACATTGCTTCCAGTGGGGCCTGCTGACAGGCCAAGCCGACAGCGCTGAGTACAACAGTCGGCAGAAGTACAGTAGCTGCAGCATCAGAGCTGCTCACAGCAACAGCTGCGTCTTCCAATTGTTGCGGCGTGCCGTTCGGCGCAATGTGAAGGATCGCGCGACTTCAAATACTGTATAAATACATCTACTGTATAGTACTTCTTATTGGCAAGTAGACATGTACAGTTCGATTACACGAATAATCGGTTTTCCGAACATCCATGTCCCCCAATTACACTTCGGATAATCGACGTTCTACTGTATATAATATTTTAGCTGAATGAAGGATTTTCGACTTTTAACTTTTTGAACACTGCCAGCAAACTTCAAACGCACGAAGTGAAATCCAAAAATTATTCCCATCTCAGAATATAAACATAAAAAGGTATTGCTTGTCCGCTAAGACGTGCACCCTACCACCTGCTGAATTACTAGCAGTGTGTGACAATACTGTTCATGGTTTGACTCGCGGCATCGGAACATATTTTCGTGCTTGAGTAAAACTTCATTGTTGATTTTTACTAGCTTCTGCCTGCGACTTCATTAACCTAGTATGGAGCAACTTCGAAAACTATTCCATGGTAGTTTTATCTGTATGTCCTACCCAGGTCCAACTCTATCCCTCTCCAAAATTTCATCCAAATCCACCCACTAGTTTCTGCTTGAAAGCATAATTAACTTTCACAGTTATAATTATATTAGAGAGTACGATTAGATATTATTATCTGCTGCGTGACACACAGTAATTTACTTAAGAGTATTTAGGTTTGCCTTATTATGTCTTCCAGTAAGCGATAAGGACCTGATGAAGTAGAATTGCATCTGTATAGTTCATAGGCGCCGATTACGGGTATGCTCGGTTGCTCAAGCATACCCCAAAACTCTGAAAATTATTTTAGTAGTTACTACAACGGGAAAACAGGTTCAAATGGTCGCAAAAGCCGCCCATTAGTTTGGGTGTCAATTTTTTTACTGTATGTAAAAAAATTAGTTTTCTTCTTTCAGAGATTAAAATGAACCTAAAGTAACACCAGATAAAGCAAAAAAGAAGAAATACTACTAAAACAAAATTATTACTTTACCTTTGTACCTGGAATTGGAAAAAATATAATAAAGATTTTTTTTTCTTTTTTTTTTTTTTCTTTTTAAGAAATACCTGTCGGGGGGGGGGGGGGCGGAGGCCGGCAACGAGCTCCCCCCTATTAGAAACGCCACTCAGCATACCCCAAGATTTTCAAAAGTCGGCGCCTGTGGTATAGTTTTAGTTTAGAGAGGGCCCCAACGTCATTTTTGCCCCGGGGCCCTTGGTGTAGTAGCTACACCACTGCACTGATGCCGTCTATAAGCCACGTATTTGCCACATCGGGGAGCAGTTTGTAATGAGGCAAAAAATCTGCGCCTATTATAGGTTCTGTCACATCCGCGACCGTGAAATACCAAGTAAAATCACGTCGTAGTCCGAGATCCAGGCTGATTCTCAAAGTTCCGTACGTCGGAATAGTTGAATTATTGGCGGCAATCTAACAGAAGGCAGTGAGCGGCCGTTTCTGAGCAGCTTCGTACGCGTGAACACACACAAGTCAGAGCCAGTATCGACAAGGTATTTTTGTCCAGACTTACGGTCAATGAGGAATAGGCGCTGAGACGACGCCAGCCGGCCGCGGTGGCCGAGGTGACTGAGGCGCTCCAGGGGCCCTATTCTGTATCTTTTCGGCGCCCCAGAGTTCGGTTCGGTCAGAGAGCGCACCGAGGGGTCGAGTTATCGAAGCAGCTCTGTTAGTTCATTCTGTATGCCTTTCGGTGGCGTCTCGGTACGCCTTTCTGGACACCGTAGCTCACGGTGGCGCTGTTGCCAGATCCGCTGGCATCAGCCAATCAGAAGTGCCTGACTGCTTCTCCGCGCATGCGCACTGCTGGCGAGCAGCGGAAACGGCAGCCGTTGACGGCGTTCGCTGCGTTTCCTACCGTGAGAGACAGCCCAAAAAATATAAAAAATGAAAGTCGTGTATTTCATAATCTGGCGACATAACACGACAGTGTGTTCCGAGAACTACCTACTGACACTTTTTAAAAATTTAATTAAAACTTTTTGTCACTGAAAAAAGAGAATATTTAAACTTTTCATAAAAGTTGTTTATTCACGCTACTCTATGTTTATAACACCGTATCTCCTAAACTAAGCGTCGCACAGCAAAATAATTTTATTATTGCCTTTATTGCTATATGTTGTCGATGTCTGCAAACTTTCCGGCCAATATATTCAGTGATAGTGAAGTAATAAATTAAAATCCCACGTCTGGCGCAGAACTTTTACCAAACCAACGTCCAAAATGTAGTAAGCGACAAACTTTTTCTCTTTACATTTTTTTGTGGGGGTGTAAGCGAGAAAAAGTTTCGGAAAGGTTTGAATTTATTTTTGCCGTTTGTTGGAAAACGTTAGGTGCTACCGTTTGTCCTAGACGAGAGCAGAATTGTGCGGTTCATTGGCGCGGCGCGAGTTCAACGCGTTGGGAGGGAAGACGCGGCGTTAGCAGCAGAGAGAGCGCAGTGCTAGCAGTGAAAAACTTCTTATTTTGGCACTACGGAAGTACATGGAAGTTACGGGAAAGGAAAAGGATTGCATATTAGTCGAGACAGCTCTTACAAGCGTCAATGGTTTTATACTGAAGAAAGACCGTACAATATTTTAATAACAAAACAGTTGTTTGCCGATGCGGGAAAGCTAAAGGATTTTTTTTAGATTCACTCATAACCAGATTTAGTATTTTCTGTCGTTACTTGGACAAAACCTGAAACGTCAGGTTTGATTCCATCTTGAATCCAAGTGCTCAGTGGCTGTTAACATATACGGATGTTGAAGAGCAGTCGCAAATATTTCTTTACTGTCGCAAAATTTGATTTTGGTCGCCGTCAGACTCTCATCAGTGCTTAAAACATAGTTTGAAACGTACAAAAATTTTCAGTCTTCATATTGAAGATTATGTGATCGTCAACATGAAGGCTGAAAACTTTTCTTTGTTTCAAACTGCGTTTCAAGCATTGAGAGTAGTCACACATGAATTATTTGTAACAAGACTAAAAAAGTAAATGAATAAAAATAAAAGTCTACGTTTGTTTCACTCACAGAAATTTCATCTTTTGTTTTATAATAAGAGTGAACCCTGATGTATAAGAAACTACTGCTGGCGCTCGCTCTTACATGTACATGCTAAAGAATATTGCAGATCATGCTTCTCTTACACGACTAGAAAAGTGTTCCAAACAAGATGACTGGTGAAAAAATATTTTGCACCAGGAAGGATTCGAACCTAAAACACTTAGGATAGGAGGTTGTCGCCTTAACCGATAGACCACAGCGTCTACAAGAGAGGCCAGTCTTTGTTTCCATTCACTTCTTTGCGGAATGATTATCGGTTATTTATACTGCTGCTAATTTGTATGATTTCCACTATCTAACTTCACAAACTTCCTTTCCATTTTAACTTAAACGATGTAAGAGTGTTTTCTGTAAGTAATAAATACTCAGTTTGTACGGAAAACTACTGTAAAACACTACTAAGTACCGTTCAGATACGTCGGTAACGTGCTTGTTGGCACAACAGGTCTTAAGATTGCGGTGAAAATGGCTCATTTTATGAAGATTTTCAATGCGGTGGAGTATCTGGAGTACATATTTGAGTAATTCTCACGTACAAATACGAAAATTTGCCAAATACGACGCGACAGCTTTGCGAACGGCGAAAACGAAGGGGACGCCGTATTTGATGGATTTCGTATTTACACTTCCGTAATATGAGAGTTTGCAAGATAAATGAAACGGCGCATTAAAGACATTACCGAGACGCGTATTTTAAGATAAAGTTTATTGCAATAGAGTTTACAGAAGTGCTATATCGTTATATTAAACTCTAGAACGCTAGCAATTTTAACGTAATATTTTGATAATATCTGTAGACAACCTTGAAAATTAATGTTTTAAAGTTACTTATTACTTAAAAAACAACAGATGTATCATTATCGGAATTTAAAACGACACAGCATTGCTAAAATAATAATTTATCTTCGCAATCCAAGCCTACCGAAACGAACCAAACGGCCTCACCGAAACCTCAGCGGCTTTCGGTGCAGCGCTCGAAATTTCGGTGGCCGTTTCGGGCGGTAGCAGGCCACAGAAACGTACAGAATAACCATTTTCGCTACCGAACCGAAATTGACGTAACCGCCGAGAAAAACACACCGAACCGAACGGTACGAAAGATACAGAATAGGGCCCCAGTCACGGTCAGCACGGCCACTACGGTCGGGGGTTCGAATCCCCCCTCGGGCATGGATATTTGTGCCGTCCTAGTTAGTAAGTAGTTCATAAGTAGTTTGTAAGTTTAGGGACTGATGACCCCGTAGTTAAGTCCCATAAGCTTAACAAACATTTGAACATTTGAGACGACGCCAAGCAATCTGACGACGCGCCTACACCCGATTGCCGCCGGCAGTTGTGTTCGAGCCACTTGTTCGCTCGGTCCCCAAATCTTCTGTGGTACCAACAGACGGTGGGCCTATCAGCGCCTGACGTCGATGAACCAGTAGACGAGCGGCTCCTCGATCGCTTACGGCAGTGTCTTCTGTCACCACTGCGGTCAAGCCGAGTCAGTAATTCCTCCATTTTCTTGGTCAACAAATCCACTTTGGCGGCCAGTATGTCATAATCTGCTCGTGTTACCATGTGCGTCATCAAGCTGTTGCACGATGACATCACTGAACTCACTGGTGCCGCCAATGAACTTAGTGGTGCAGGTGTTATAGCATCAAATATTTTATTAGCTAATTCTGCTACAGCATCTAAAGGCATGCCAGTTTGCGAAGCTATAACGGCTTTCACTTGAGGCGCTATCCGATTACTCCACAGAGAGAGCAAAAGACTATCGGGCACTGCACCTTTATCCACTTTACTCCGCAAATGCCGTAAGTATGGCAATTGTGAAGAACGCTTGCACGAGAGCCCATTTCGATAAATCTCGAACGCGAGACCACACTTCGATATATGGTGCATTTCGATATGTTTCAAGATGGCGGGAGAATCTGATTTGTTGATGTACCAAACTGTGATCATTTTAAGTGAAAGTTAGGTTAGGTATAGTTTTAATAAGAAATTATTTTTTTAGTATGTGAGGGTGCGTAGCGCCCGAATCTCCGGTTCAGAAACACTCAAAGATGCCAACATACGCGCCATGCTAATAACACGGGCAACACAGACTCTGCAAGTCTACCGTCCTGAACCGGAGATTCTTATTTAAGCTATACCTAAGCTAACTTTCACCTAAAATGATCACTTTTTGGTACATCAACAAATCAGATTCTCCCATAGGCTTACTAAATAAAAATCAGATTCTCCCACCAGCTTTGAAGTTTGAACATATCGAAATGCACTATGTATCGAAGTGTAGTAGCGCTTTCGAGAATTATCGAAACGGGCGTCCGTGCAAGGGTTCTTCACAATTACCGTACGTATTGCCCCGATATCCTCCTGGGTTAGAAATTGCCTAATGTGTTCTTGCGAAGCCGAGAAGCTTCTTATGAGTTCAGTTTTAAGCTTCTCATATGCATTTGTTGAGGGAGGAGTGGTGATCACAACCTTAATCTCCGCCGCTTATTTCTGGTCTAATTGACTCATTATGATTGCAAATTTAGTTGTATCTGCCGTAATTCCTGCGTACAGAAAGCTGGCTTCCACTTGCGCAAACCATAAGGCCGGACTGTGCGGCCAGAAGGGCGGCAGAACGCACGGCGAGTCATGAGACAGACGACGTAACTTAAGCGGATGTCTCATTCCATTCCATTATGGCGGTGGCGGCTGGTGCACAAACAGTGGTGAATACTACCAGTTGTAAACGTGGACCTGCTGCAACAGCGATTCCAATGCTGCTATGGTGAGTTTTACAATATAAAATCTATTAATTTCCATACTGTACCCCTTTAGTCTCTAGTTATTCTACTTCAAATAGCCGTTACGTACTTTGTACGTTTGCCGCTTTGCAGGGGCACAATGACAGAACACAAGTTAAGCTACTTCCACCACAGCTTTAAATAATTCTGTGGCTCTCTCTCCACCCAAGTGTTCTGACTTTTCAAAATTTACTCACCTTAGCCATATTAGATTCGCTGCACGTCAGGTACATGGACTGTTTCCAGTCTGATGATGCGCTAACAGCGCGAAACGCGTTATTGAAGTAATAACGAATATCGCAACAGAGACTACGAATTATTTAATTATTCAGCGGATGTTTCTGTCATGTAGAGTGCACGTCCTTCTTGTGATATAATGCGGCTGAGTACTGAATTGTTTGGGGTGGCCGTCCGTATTTAATCGTCACATTTTTAATGAGTAAAAACATTTTAACTTCTTTATTAAAGCAATGTGAAAGGAGTTTATTGCAGAACAATGCATAATCGAGAGGTTTTACGAGCAGTAATACGAATCTCGCAACAAACAAGAACTTAAAAACTCCGTAACTAAATAAACAACAAACTGTGCTCTGCTTCCGCTGTTGAAATTGGTGTAGTTAGCGCAATTTGTAATATTTTGTGCACTACAGTGAACGATTCTTCAAAGGAATGTTCCACAAAGAAAGTAAACAGCTCACAAACCGATGGCATGCCTCTAAATTTTTCATTGCGATAAATCACTGATAGTTCGATTTTCAATTTATGTGGCAAATAAACGGACTGTTGTTTAATAAAAAATTTTAAAAAAAGTATTGGCCAAAGTGGCTGGGAAATGTTCTCTAAAAGAAGCATTTAAAAAAAAAAATCTATGATTTTGAAGCTGCGAAATACATGAGTTTTGAAATCTTCCTTTCAGTTGACTGTTCATAATATCACACACTTCTTTGGCATATGCTGTCAGATTAAGTTCACTGCTACATCTGGAACGTTTTCTTGGAGAAGCAATACATTCATTATCAGAAACTCGAAACTGGTGAATGTTCTCTCGTATCTCAGATACAGCACACTCAAAATAATGTAATGCATTGGATATGAGTAAAGGTATTTGCACTCTGCATCTGAACTAGGCTATAGTAAATATCAACGTGTTTCATGATATCTTAGAAAACATATAGGAGGAACAAAAAGCGTGGATTGTGAAGTAAATTTCGTAAGGCAAATGCATCTCTTATTGTAAAATCATCCCAGGAATCTTCTTCCTCGGTCTTTTCAAAGCATTCCAATAAGTGCAATTTGTTTTCTTTGACAGTATTTACAATGCGGGACTGGAAGTTCCATCTAGTTGAAGAGACTGAAGGAATTCTCTTGTTGCAGACTGTCTGTAACAAATCACTCCGCTTGGGAGATGAAGAAAAAAAGAAAACGTTGTGAAACCAGCAAGATTTGTGAAGAACAACCTTATCGACTTCTTTCTTTTACTGCAAGCATTCTGAAGAACCAAATCCATTTGGTGCACATAGCAGTGAACATACTTGGCATGTAGGAAAGTGCTTTGCATCAGTGTCTGCACACCACTGTGACTGACACTTTTACTGGGGCGCCATCGTATGCCTGTTAATGAGTTGTTCTTCAACATTGAAAGGTTCCAGACTTCTTTTTAAAACTTCACTATGCCTAAATCCATATGCTGTCCTAACATTAACGTTTTCAAAGGAAATAAATCTTTCAACAGGTTTATTTCCCTTAATATACCGCAGTATAATGACAAATTGACTTCTACACGTAATATTTGTTGTTTCGTCAGCCTGCATAGAAACGAAAGTGGCATCGTTAGTTAATCTCTTTAATCAGTTCTTCGATGTAACCTTGATACATACAGTCCAGAAGCTCATTTTGTATTGTGTGTGACGTATATTTACACACGGAATTACCAGAGCTGCTTAAGTGATCATCTAATACACTGCCAAGATTTCCCAAAATAGGTAAAAGTCTAAGAAATTGCTACGGTTTGCTCTTGTTTTTCATTGTGAGCTTTTACTGCTAACTGATGAGTTCCAAAAAACATGTTTGTATAGTTTATAGGACTTATCAACGGGGTCATCAGTCCCTAAACTTACAAACTACCTATGAACTACTTACGAACTAGGACGGCACAAATATCCATGCCCGAGGGGGGATTCGAACCCCCGACCGTAGTGGCCGTGCAGACCGTGACTGGAGCGCCTCAGTCCCCTCGGCAACCGCGGTCGGCCCACAAAACATTAAGCACTCTACTATTCTGTTTATTATATGTCTGTTCTTCGTAACTAATTCAATATGTTTCTGAATTGACATTTTATGCGCCGAATCAATTTGAGCAGTAATGTTAATTGTGTCAAACATTTTATATTTACAAGCATTTTCTAAATGAAGTCCACTTTCCTCGTGTTTCTTAATTCGTTCACTTACATGATTTAGATCCTTGCAGCCGACCAGTGGTGTAACTAGGACTTGGCTTTGGGGGAGGGGGGGATAGATCTGCTTGAAGAGCAAAATTTTAGTCAGTTCCCAGACAGACTACCATCTACCACTCCTGTCGAAGAAACTAATTCACTCCCATCCAAAGAAAGCTCATGGTAAAACATCCCAAGTTTCCAATATTTACCTTTACCATATTGCTGTTATACGATTTCTCCTTTTTTTTTTTTTTTTTTCCTTCTTCTTTTCGGATTCTCGGAGGGGTTCTATCCCCCTCATCCCCCCCCCCCCTCCCATAGTTACGCCACTGCAGCCGACTGTTATCCACAATCCTTAACCACCAAACAACACACAGTAGAAAAAAGCGGTTAGAGAAAACTTTTTGTAGAAGCACAAAGTAGAAAGTTCTCTTCTTCTTTTTCGTTGAGTTGAGACATCATGAAATCTTTTGGTAGATGTGTTATCACTTAAGTATGAAAGAGAAGCTAGAAATCAAGCGATTAGGCGTACATCAACCAAATATCGCTGCCTTTTGTTACAAATAGCAAACAGAATTCCTCGTCATAACATGCGATGGTCGCAGTACAGAGGATATAAAATGCAGAATGGCAATGGGAAGAAAAGCATTTTTGAAAAAGAGAAATTTGCTGACATCGAATATTAATTTAAGTGTAAGGAAATCTTTTCTGAAGGCATTTGTGTGGAGTGTTGCCTTGTACGGGAGTGAAACATGGACGATAAGCAGTGTGGACAGGAAGAGAATAGAGGCCTTTGAAATGTGGTGCTACAGAAGAATGCTGAAGATTAAGTGGGTAGATCGCGTAACTAATGAAGAGGTACTGAACAGAATTGGTGAGAAAAGGAATTTTTGGCATACCCTGACCAAAAGAAGGGATCGCTTGGTAGGACACATTCTTAGACATCGAGGTATCGTAAATTTAGCATTGGAGGGAAGCGTGTGGGGTAAAAATCGCAGAGGGAGACCAAGAGACGCGTATAGTAAGCAGATTCAAATGGATGTGGGTTGCCGTTCTTATCAGGAGATGAAAAGGCTTGCTCAGGATAGAGTAGGGTGGAGAGCTGCATCAAACCAGTCTCTGGACTGAAGACCATAACAACAACAACAATTCCTCGTCATTAACTTTACCTGTAACAACATTACACTTGAAGTTAATTACGACTTCATATTTGTGTAACCAATCTACACCGAACAAAATATTAATATTAACTTTTGGTATCACCAATAAAGCTAACGCAGGGCCGGAACTTGGTGGGGACATAGGGGGCAGCTGCCCTGGGCGGCAGAATTTTGAGGGCGGCATATTTTGACCGACTCTCTCTCTCTCGCTCTCGCTCTCTCTCTCTTCGGAATGTATCTTTCTGGTATAATTTAATAAAATTAACTGACACAGAATTATTAAAAGTGAAAGGACTGCAAGAAATACGGAAATCATTTAATAAAACTAAAATTCCTGGTTGCTGACTTCAGTGTTGCCCTGTCACAGGTACTTCAGCTAATCAAACTTTAAAAATCTACTAGATATTAGGAAGAATGAGGGAGATGTTTGCGTTATTGCATAAGTAAATGCACAATGTTTATTAATTTGCATAGATTTCCTTTTTCAGATAAATGAATACCTTGTACCTCTGAAGTTATTTCTAAGGCCAACGTGCTAGCAGAAGATAATGAGGAATCAACGGTATTCTCCGAAAAAAAAAAAAAAAGGATTCGAAGAAAGAATAAAATGGCCGATGAGTTTTGTGAGGATGAAGTATCCAACATTCACAGAAAAAATAAGGAATAATTGACAGAGCTTAGTAGCAGGTTTACCGCCATGAGAAAATTGGTGCAAAATTAGTTTTCTGTGTGGTGTGCAAATTCGAGAAATGGAAGTGGACGACTTGAAGGCCAAAGCAGCGGAACTGGCAGAAGATCTTAGCGAGGAAGAACTTGAAGTTGAAAGACTTGAAGGCCAAAGCAGCGGAACTGGCAGAAGATCTTAGCGAGGAAGAACTTGAAGTTGAAAGTTTCAGACAACATGCGCTGGCAGTAGACAGAGCCTTGCACGATTCCACTGCATCATAAACATGAAGTTTAATTTATAAAAATAAATTGGTAGAGGGGTATCCCAACCTTACTATAGCGTTAAAATATATCCTAGTTTCTGTTTCGTCTGGAGAATGAAGTTTCAGCAAGCTGAAACTAATTAAATACACTTGAGGAGCACGACTGCTTAACAAATATGAGTATAATATCCATAGAGCACTAACGAGCTGCTTCTCGATGATATCAAAAACAGTTTTGCAGCAAAAAAAGCTCAAAAAGCGAAATTTTGAATTGATTTTTGTTCGATGAGTGATCATGTAATATTTTTGTATGTATTAAAATTGTTCTGTTTTCCTTTGATCTTAATTCAGTCAACAAAATAAGTTCATGTTGTGAGATTGACATTTATTTAGAAATATGTAACCCAATTAGCGTCAAAAAGTCGATTGTTACGGGGGGGGGGGGGGCAGTGGCGTAGCTATGTCACCAAGGGCCCCGGGGCAAAAATGACATTGGGGCCCTCTTTACACTAATACTGTACAGATGCAAAACTGCTTCATCATCAGCTCCTTACCGCCCACTGGAAGACATAATAAGGCAAACCTAAATACTACTAAGTAAATTATTGTGTGTCACGCAGCAGATAATATTTAATCATACTCTCTAATATAAATATGAAAGTTTGTTTGTTTGTTATGCTTTCACGCAAAAATTACTAGGGGATTTGGATGAAATTTTGCAGATGGATAGAGATAGAGTTGCACCTGGGTAGGACATACAGATGAAAATGCCCCATGGGATATTTTTCGTCAGCGGTGACAGCAGGCGGACTTTTGTTAGTTCCGACAACTCACTCTCGCTAAACTACTGCGCTGTTAGCTCATTTCGTCGATAGCCCAGTCAAAGGAGGAAAATAGGGGAAATATTCGTGTAGGATGATTTCATCAAAAGGAAGATGCCGAATTTTGTTTGATGAAACACTTTGGATTGAGCCGTGCCCCTAGCAGGCTTCTCGAAGTATATGTTAGTGTCTGGCCAGGAAAAAGTAATACGTAAAATAACTAAGTCGATATTATCGTGCCGGCCGCCGTGGCCGAGGGGACTGCGGCGCGCCAGTCACGGTCTGCACGGCCACTACGGTCGGAGGTTCGAATTCCCACTCGGGCATGGATATTTGTGCCGTTTTAGTGTTAGCTAAGTAGTTTGTAAGTTTAGGGACTGATGACCCCGTACTTAAGTCCCATCAGCTATACAAACATTTGAAATTTGATATCTTCGCTTGTTATCATGACAGTGGGGTGAAGGGCAGCGTATTGAGGCACAGTTTACTATTGAGACAGAGTTATTATTACATGAAATTTCTGACCAGTCAATGTAATTAAACCTTTAAATGACAGAATAAACAAATAGTGTGCGGGTAGAAACGTACCTTAAAAGATTGCGTAATGTGTTGAATTCTCACCATTACTTTAAAACACAGTGAGGTTGTTTGTTTTTCACATAGAAGAACTGAGCAGAATGCTGCTAGGGGTATAGTGTTAGAATGAACGTAAATCGAAGAGCGAATAGTTCTTATGGTATGGGAAGGTACCGTTCCCAGAAAAAAGCCACAGAATGCCGAGTCCATTTCCCGACTACCATTGCAAGGTAGTGAGTAGAAAGATATGTAGATTCTGTTCGGTATTCCTTTCAGTATTAACGCATTTGTGGAAAATAAACACGCCTGTTTCCTGGCGCAACGCATTTTATTGAAAATGCGCACTCTCCGGGTCTGTCTACCCACTACGTCATCTGTTATTTAGGAGATGCACTGTGGAAGGATCGGTATAATTTTGTAAAACGCCTTGTAATTTCCTTTTGCGACGTAATGGGGTAGAAAGAGTGGGGGCTCGCTTTCTCGCTATTCGTTTTGCAGGCGCACAAAGAACGGCAATGCCTGACCATTCCAGCGGTCTGCCCTTTCCCGCACCTTCTGCCCTCCAACCCCCCGCCCCCCTTCCTGCAGTCACCTGTCACATCCCCACAACAAATCAAATGCCCAATACTGTTCTACTGTACTGAATTATGCTGTATACATTTAATATTTTGTCTTAGTCCATTTTGTTTAACAACAACTATATTAACATATTGACTGCCAAAGATATACTTGGGTTACCGTCCCCCGGGGACCATTTACTTTTTTTCCCTATTCAGCTTTAGTTTGCTTGAAGTAAGCAATTTAAGTACAAATAAGTTGAAAATATTGCAATTTAGTACCTTAGTTTGTGTTTTTGTGTGAGTTACATATGACTCACATGGCGCCAGAGTAAAGTGCCAGGTGTGTCATTTGCTATGTTGGTAATAATTTTGGGTTGGTACTCCTGTAAGTCTTTCATTCCACATTATTTGAGTACAGTTCCATTATTGATTTTCTGCAGTGTTACTACAGCCTTTATTCAGTGTTGTTTGATCCGTAACACAGTGATATTGTAGCAGGAGAAAGTGTCTCGTAGAAGTTATGTAGATGAACAAAGGCATGTACAGAAGCTTTAAGATGAATTTATGGACATACGTGAAGAAGATGAAGATACTACTGAAATGAAAAAATAAGAGGTATGTGTTGATGGAGAGAAAGAAGCTGAAGTTCAAACCAAGAGGGGCACAAAGAAAACACCAGGAATGATAACTGACTATAATCAGACATTTATAGATCTCTCTCGTCAAATGAACTCCTATATTGTCTAAGAAGGGGTGTGAAATGGTACAGGAAGCTTGTAATTGAACTGTTGACAGGGTCAGCACTGGTAAATACTCTTGTGATTTACCTACACATCAACAACAAAATCACCTCAATCACAGAATTCAATGAGGAAGTGATTTTGAGACTACTCCATACAGAATATGCCGATGCCCCTGAGAAATCTCTCACTGTAGCCACCGAGATGCCTGCAGATTGTGCTCTTGTGAACATGGGAACAGCAAGTCATAGGTGGACGGATGCTACGAAAAAAATGAAGAATGAATTTGTACGAGAGCAAGCTGTCAAGAAATGTAAACAAACTATATGGAAATGTAAGAAATTGTTACACATATTTTTCTTCATAAAGCACAGTGGATGCAGGTGTTAGAGATACAAAGTGGAATTACCCAATCTTTTCATTCTATTTCATTGTTGTTGTAATTAAAACTGTATGTGATATGATCAAATGTTTTTATTGCTTATGGGACTTAACTACGGGGTCATCAGTCTCTAAACTTACAAACTACTTATGAAGTAGCTAACACTAAGGACGCCACAAATATCCATGCCCGAGGGGGGATTCGAACCCCCGACCGTAGTGGCCGTGCAGACCGTGACTGGAGCGCCTCAGTCCCCTCGGCAACCGCGGTCGGCCCACAAAACATTAAGCACTCTACTATTCTGTTTATTATATGTCTGTTCTTCGTAACTAATTCAATATGTTTCTGAATTGACATTTTATGCGCCGAATCAATTTGAGCAGTAATGTTAATTGTGTCAAACATTTTATATTTACAAGCATTTTCTAAATGAAGTCCACTTTCCTCGTGTTTCTTAATTCGTTCACTTACATGATTTAGATCCTTGCAGCCGACCAGTGGTGTAACTAGGACTTGGCTTTGGGGGAGGGGGGGATAGATCTGCTTGAAGAGCAAAATTTTAGTCAGTTCCCAGACAGACTACCATCTACCACTCCTGTCGAAGAAACTAATTCACTCCCATCCAAAGAAAGCTCATGGTAAAACATCCCAAGTTTCCAATATTTACCTTTACCATATTGCTGTTATACGATTTCTCCTTTTTTTTTTTTTTTTTTTTCCTTCTTCTTTTCGGATTCTCGGAGGGGTTCTATCCCCCTCATCCCCCCCCCCTCCCATAGTTACGCCACTGCAGCCGACTGTTATCCACAATCCTTAACCACCAAACAACACACAGTAGAAAAAAGCGGTTAGAGAAAACTTTTTGTAGAAGCACAAAGTAGAAAGTTCTCTTCTTCTTTTTCGTTGAGTTGAGACATCATGAAATCTTTTGGTAGATGTGTTATCACTTAAGTATGAAAGAGAAGCTAGAAATCAAGCGATTAGGCGTACATCAACCAAATATCGCTGCCTTTTGTTACAAATAGCAAACAGAATTCCTCGTCATAACATGCGATGGTCGCAGTACAGAGGATATAAAATGCAGAATGGCAATGGGAAGAAAAGCATTTTTGAAAAAGAGAAATTTGCTGACATCGAATATTAATTTAAGTGTAAGGAAATCTTTTCTGAAGGCATTTGTGTGGAGTGTTGCCTTGTACGGGAGTGAAACATGGACGATAAGCAGTGTGGACAGGAAGAGAATAGAGGCCTTTGAAATGTGGTGCTACAGAAGAATGCTGAAGATTAAGTGGGTAGATCGCGTAACTAATGAAGAGGTACTGAACAGAATTGGTGAGAAAAGGAATTTTTGGCATACCCTGACCAAAAGAAGGGATCGCTTGGTAGGACACATTCTTAGACATCGAGGTATCGTAAATTTAGCATTGGAGGGAAGCGTGTGGGGTAAAAATCGCAGAGGGAGACCAAGAGACGCGTATAGTAAGCAGATTCAAATGGATGTGGGTTGCCGTTCTTATCAGGAGATGAAAAGGCTTGCTCAGGATAGAGTAGGGTGGAGAGCTGCATCAAACCAGTCTCTGGACTGAAGACCATAACAACAACAACAATTCCTCGTCATTAACTTTACCTGTAACAACATTACACTTGAAGTTAATTACGACTTCATATTTGTGTAACCAATCTACACCGAACAAAATATTAATATTAACTTTTGGTATCACCAATAAAGCTAACGCAGGGCCGGAACTTGGTGGGGACATAGGGGGCAGCTGCCCTGGGCGGCAGAATTTTGAGGGCGGCATATTTTGACCGACTCTCTCTCTCTCGCTCTCGCTCTCTCTCTCTTCGGAATGTATCTTTCTGGTATAATTTAATAAAATTAACTGACACAGAATTATTAAAAGTGAAAGGACTGCAAGAAATACGGAAATCATTTAATAAAACTAAAATTCCTGGTTGCTGACTTCAGTGTTGCCCTGTCACAGGTACTTCAGCTAATCAAACTTTAAAAATCTACTAGATATTAGGAAGAATGAGGGAGATGTTTGCGTTATTGCATAAGTAAATGCACAATGTTTATTAATTTGCATAGATTTCCTTTTTCAGATAAATGAATACCTTGTACCTCTGAAGTTATTTCTAAGGCCAACGTGCTAGCAGAAGATAATGAGGAATCAACGGTATTCTCCGAAAAAAAAAAAAAAAGGATTCGAAGAAAGAATAAAATGGCCGATGAGTTTTGTGAGGATGAAGTATCCAACATTCACAGAAAAAATAAGGAATAATTGACAGAGCTTAGTAGCAGGTTTACCGCCATGAGAAAATTGGTGCAAAATTAGTTTTCTGTGTGGTGTGCAAATTCGAGAAATGGAAGTGGACGACTTGAAGGCCAAAGCAGCGGAACTGGCAGAAGATCTTAGCGAGGAAGAACTTGAAGTTGAAAGACTTGAAGGCCAAAGCAGCGGAACTGGCAGAAGATCTTAGCGAGGAAGAACTTGAAGTTGAAAGTTTCAGACAACATGCGCTGGCAGTAGACAGAGCCTTGCACGATTCCACTGCATCATAAACATGAAGTTTAATTTATAAAAATAAATTGGTAGAGGGGTATCCCAACCTTACTATAGCGTTAAAATATATCCTAGTTTCTGTTTCGTCTGGAGAATGAAGTTTCAGCAAGCTGAAACTAATTAAATACACTTGAGGAGCACGACTGCTTAACAAATATGAGTATAATATCCATAGAGCACTAACGAGCTGCTTCTCGATGATATCAAAAACAGTTTTGCAGCAAAAAAAGCTCAAAAAGCGAAATTTTGAATTGATTTTTGTTCGATGAGTGATCATGTAATATTTTTGTATGTATTAAAATTGTTCTGTTTTCCTTTGATCTTAATTCAGTCAACAAAATAAGTTCATGTTGTGAGATTGACATTTATTTAGAAATATGTAACCCAATTAGCGTCAAAAAGTCGATTGTTACGGGGGGGGGGGGCAGTGGCGTAGCTATGTCACCAAGGGCCCCGGGGCAAAAATGACATTGGGGCCCTCTTTACACTAATACTGTACAGATGCAAAACTGCTTCATCATCAGCTCCTTACCGCCCACTGGAAGACATAATAAGGCAAACCTAAATACTACTAAGTAAATTATTGTGTGTCACGCAGCAGATAATATTTAATCATACTCTCTAATATAAATATGAAAGTTTGTTTGTTTGTTATGCTTTCACGCAAAAATTACTAGGGGATTTGGATGAAATTTTGCAGATGGATAGAGATAGAGTTGCACCTGGGTAGGACATACAGATGAAAATGCCCCATGGGATATTTTTCATCAGCGGTGACAGCAGGCGGACTTTTGTTAGTTCCGACAACTCACTCTCGCTAAACTACTGCGCTGTTAGCTCATTTCGTCGATAGCCCAGTCAAAGGAGGAAAATAGGGGAAATATTCGTGTAGGATGATTTCATCAAAAGGAAGATGCCGAATTTTGTTTGATGAAACACTTTGGATTGAGCCGTGCCCCTAGCAGGCTTCTCGAAGTATATGTTAGTGTCTGGCCAGGAAAAAGTAATACGTAAAATAACTAAGTCGATATTATCGTGCCGGCCGCCGTGGCCGAGGGGACTGCGGCGCGCCAGTCACGGTCTGCACGGCCACTACGGTCGGAGGTTCGAATTCCCACTCGGGCATGGATATTTGTGCCGTTTTAGTGTTAGCTAAGTAGTTTGTAAGTTTAGGGACTGATGACCCCGTACTTAAGTCCCATCAGCTATACAAACATTTGAAATTTGATATCTTCGCTTGTTATCATGACAGTGGGGTGAAGGGCAGCGTATTGAGGCACAGTTTACTATTGAGACAGAGTTATTATTACATGAAATTTCTGACCAGTCAATGTAATTAAACCTTTAAATGACAGAATAAACAAATAGTGTGCGGGTAGAAACGTACCTTAAAAGATTGCGTAATGTGTTGAATTCTCACCATTACTTTAAAACACAGTGAGGTTGTTTGTTTTTCACATAGAAGAACTGAGCAGAATGCTGCTAGGGGTATAGTGTTAGAATGAACGTAAATCGAAGAGCGAATAGTTCTTATGGTATGGGAAGGTACCGTTCCCAGAAAAAAGCCACAGAATGCCGAGTCCATTTCCCGACTACCATTGCAAGGTAGTGAGTAGAAAGATATGTAGATTCTGTTCGGTATTCCTTTCAGTATTAACGCATTTGTGGAAAATAAACACGCCTGTTTCCTGGCGCAACGCATTTTATTGAAAATGCGCACTCTCCGGGTCTGTCTACCCACTACGTCATCTGTTATTTAGGAGATGCACTGTGGAAGGATCGGTATAATTTTGTAAAACGCCTTGTAATTTCCTTTTGCGACGTAATGGGGTAGAAAGAGTGGGGGCTCGCTTTCTCGCTATTCGTTTTGCAGGCGCACAAAGAACGGCAATGCCTGACCATTCCAGCGGTCTGCCCTTTCCCGCACCTTCTGCCCTCCAACCCCCCGCCCCCCTTCCTGCAGTCACCTGTCACATCCCCACAACAAATCAAATGCCCAATACTGTTCTACTGTACTGAATTATGCTGTATACATTTAATATTTTGTCTTAGTCCATTTTGTTTAACAACAACTATATTAACATATTGACTGCCAAAGATATACTTGGGTTACCGTCCCCCGGGGACCATTTACTTTTTTTCCCTATTCAGCTTTAGTTTGCTTGAAGTAAGCAATTTAAGTACAAATAAGTTGAAAATATTGCAATTTAGTACCTTAGTTTGTGTTTTTGTGTGAGTTACATATGACTCACATGGCGCCAGAGTAAAGTGCCAGGTGTGTCATTTGCTATGTTGGTAATAATTTTGGGTTGGTACTCCTGTAAGTCTTTCATTCCACATTATTTGAGTACAGTTCCATTATTGATTTTCTGCAGTGTTACTACAGCCTTTATTCAGTGTTGTTTGATCCGTAACACAGTGATATTGTAGCAGGAGAAAGTGTCTCGTAGAAGTTATGTAGATGAACAAAGGCATGTACAGAAGCTTTAAGATGAATTTATGGACATACGTGAAGAAGATGAAGATACTACTGAAATGAAAAAATAAGAGGTATGTGTTGATGGAGAGAAAGAAGCTGAAGTTCAAACCAAGAGGGGCACAAAGAAAACACCAGGAATGATAACTGACTATAATCAGACATTTATAGATCTCTCTCGTCAAATGAACTCCTATATTGTCTAAGAAGGGGTGTGAAATGGTACAGGAAGCTTGTAATTGAACTGTTGACAGGGTCAGCACTGGTAAATACTCTTGTGATTTACCTACACATCAACAACAAAATCACCTCAATCACAGAATTCAATGAGGAAGTGATTTTGAGACTACTCCATACAGAATATGCCGATGCCCCTGAGAAATCTCTCACTGTAGCCACCGAGATGCCTGCAGATTGTGCTCTTGTGAACATGGGAACAGCAAGTCATAGGTGGACGGATGCTACGAAAAAAATGAAGAATGAATTTGTACGAGAGCAAGCTGTCAAGAAATGTAAACAAACTATATGGAAATGTAAGAAATTGTTACACATATTTTTCTTCATAAAGCACAGTGGATGCAGGTGTTAGAGATACAAAGTGGAATTACCCAATCTTTTCATTCTATTTCATTGTTGTTGTAATTAAAACTGTATGTGATATGATCAAATGTTTTTATTGCTTATGGGACTTAACTACGGGGTCATCAGTCTCTAAACTTACAAACTACTTATGAAGTAGCTAACACTAAGGACGCCACAAATATCCATGCCCGAGGGGGGATTCGAACCCCCGACCGTAGTGGCCGTGCAGACCGTGACTGGAGCGCCTCAGTCCCCTCGGCCACCGCGGTCGGCCCACAAAACATTAAGCACTCTATTATTCTGTTTATTATATGTCTGTTCTTCGTAACTAATTCAATATGTTTCTGAATTGACATTTTATGCGCCGAATCAATTTGAGCAGTAATGTTAATTGTGTCAAACATTTTATATTTACAAGCATTTTCTAAATGAAGTCCACTTTCCTCGTGTTTCTTAATTCGTTCACTTACATGATTTAGATCCTTGCAGCCGACCAGTGGCGTAACTAGGACTTGGCTTTGGGGGAGGGGGGGATAGATCTGCTTGAAGAGCAAAATTTTAGTCAGTTCCCAGACAGACTACCATCTACCACTCCTGTCGAAGAAACTAATTCACTCCCATCCAAAGAAAGCTCATGGTAAAACATCCCAAGTTTCCAATATTTACCTTTACCATATTGCTGTTATACGATTTCTCCTTTTTTTTTTTTTTTTCCTTCTTCTTTTCGGATTCTCGGAGGGGTTCTATCCCCCTCATCCCTCCCCCTCCCATAGTTACGCCACTGCAGCCGACTGTTATCCACAATCCTTAACCACCAAACAACACACAGTAGAAAAAAGCGGTTAGAGAAAACTTTTTGTAGAAGCACAAAGTAGAAAGTTCTCTTCTTCTTTTTCGTTGAGTTGAGACATCATGAAATCTTTTGGTAGATGTGTTATCACTTAAGTATGAAAGAGAAGCTAGAAATCAAGCGATTAGGCGTACATCAACCAAATATCGCTGCCTTTTGTTACAAATAGCAAACAGAATTCCTCGTCATTAACTTTACCTGTAACAACATTACACTTGAAGTTAATTACGACTTCATATTTGTGTAACCAATCTACACCGAACAAAATATTAATATTAACTTTTGGTATCACCAATAAAGCTAACGCAGGGCCGGAACTTGGTGGGGACATAGGGGGCAGCTGCCCTGGGCGGCAGAATTTTGAGGGCGGCATATTTTGACCGACTCTCTCTCTCTCGCTCTCGCTCTCTCTCTCTCTTCGGAATGTATCTTTCTGGTATAATTTAATAAAATTAACTGACACAGAATTATTAAAAGTGAAAGGACTGCAAGAAATACGGAAATCATTTAATAAAACTAAAATTCCTGGTTGCTGACTTCAGTGTTGCCCTGTCACAGGTACTTCAGCTAATCAAACTTTAAAAATCTACTAGATATTAGGAAGAATGAGGGAGATGTTTGCGTTATTGCATAAGTAAATGCACAATGTTTATTAATTTGCATAGATTTCCTTTTTCAGATAAATGAATACCTTGTACCTCTGAAGTTATTTCTAAGGCCAACGTGCTAGCAGAAGATAATGAGGAATCAACGGTATTCTCCGAAAAAAAAAAAAAGGATTCGAAGAAAGAATAAAATGGCCGATGAGTTTTGTGAGGATGAAGTATCCAACATTCACAGAAAAAATAAGGAATAATTGACAGAGCTTAGTAGCAGGTTTACCGCCATGAGAAAATTGGTGCAAAATTAGTTTTCTGTGTGGTGTGCAAATTCGAGAAATGGAAGTGGACGACTTGAAGGCCAAAGCAGCGGAACTGGCAGAAGATCTTAGCGAGGAAGAACTTGAAGTTGAAAGACTTGAAGGCCAAAGCAGCGGAACTGGCAGAAGATCTTAGCGAGGAAGAACTTGAAGTTGAAAGTTTCAGACAACATGCGCTGGCAGTAGACAGAGCCTTGCACGATTCCACTGCATCATAAACATGAAGTTTAATTTATAAAAATAAATTGGTAGAGGGGTATCCCAACCTTACTATAGCGTTAAAATATATCCTAGTTTCTGTTTCGTCTGGAGAATGAAGTTTCAGCAAGCTGAAACTAATTAAATACACTTGAGGAGCACGACTGCTTAACAAATATGAGTATAATATCCATAGAGCACTAACGAGCTGCTTCTCGATGATATAAAAAACAGTTTTGCAGCAAAAAAAGCTCAAAAAGCGAAATTTTGAATTGATTTTTGTTCGATGAGTGATCATGTAATATTTTTGTATGTATTAAAATTGTTCTGTTCATGTTGTGAGATTGACATTTATTTAGAAATATGTAACCCAATTAGCGTCAAAAAGTCGATTGTTACGGGGGGGGGGGGCAGTGGCGTAGCTATGTCACCAAGGGCCCCGGGGCAAAAATGACATTGGGGCCCTCTTTACACTAATACTGTACAGATGCAAAACTGCTTCATCATCAGCTCCTTACCGCCCACTGGAAGACATAATAAGGCAAACCTAAATACTACTAAGTAAATTATTATGTGTCACGCAGCAGATAATATTTAATCGTACTCTCTAATATAAATATGAAAGTTTGTTTGTTTGTTATGCTTTCACGCAAAAATTACTAGGGGATTTGGATGAAATTTTGCAGATGGTTAGAGATAGAGTTGCACCTGGGTAGGACATACAGATGAAAATGCCCCATGGGATATTTTTCGTCAGCGGTGACAGCAGGCGGACTTTTGTTAGTTCCGACAACTCACTCTCGCTAAACTACTGCGCTGTTAGCTCATTTCGTCGATAGCCCAGTCAAAGGAGGAAAATAGGGGAAATATTCGTGTAGGATGATTTCATCAAAAGGAAGATACCGAATTTTGTTTGATGAAACACTTTGGATTGAGCCGTGCCCCTAGCAGGCTTCTCGAAATATATGTTAGTGTCTGGCCAGGAAAAAGTAATACGTAAAATAACTAAGTCGATATTATCGTGCCGGCCGCCGTGGCCGAGGGGACTGCGGCGCGCCAGTCACGGTCTGCACGGCCACTACGGTCGGAGGTTCGAATTCCCACTCGGGCATGGATATTTGTGCCGTTTTAGTGTTAGCTAAGTAGTTTGTAAGTTTAGGGACTGATGACCCCGTACTTAAGTCCCATCAGCTATACAAACATTTGAAATTTGATATCTTCGCTTGTTATCATGACAGTGGGGTGAAGGGCAGCGTATTGAGGCACAGTTTACTATTGAGACAGAGTTATTATTACATGAAATTTCTGACCAGTCAATGTAATTAAACCTTTAAATGACAGAATAAACAAATAGTATGCGGGTAGAAACGTACCTTAAAAGATTGCGTAATGTGTTGAATTCTCACCATTACTTTAAAACACAGTGAGGTTGTTTGTTTTTCACATAGAAGAACTGAGCAGAATGCTGCTAGGGGTATAGTGTTAGAATGAACGTAAATCGAAGAGCGAATAGTTCTTATGGTATGGGAAGGTACCGTTCCTAGAAAAAAGCCACAGAATGCCAAGTCCATTTCCCAACTACCATTGCAAGGTAGTGAGTAGAAAGATATGTAGATTCTGTTCGGTATTCCTTTCAGTATTAACGCATTTGTGGAAAATAAACACGCCTGTTTCCTGGCGCAACGCATTTTATTAAAAATGCGCACTCTCCGGGTCTGTCTACCCACTACGTCATCTGTTATTTAGGAGATGCACTGTGGAAGGATCGGTATAATTTTGTAAAACGCCTTGTAATTTCCTTTTGCGACGTAATGGGGTAGAAAGAGTGGGGGCTCGCTTTCTCGCTATTCGTTTTGCAGGCGCACAAAGAACGGCAATGCCTGACCATTCCAGCGGTCTGCCCTTTCCCGCACCTTCTGCCCTCCAACCCCCCGCCCCCCTTCCTGCAGTCACCTGTCACATCCCCACAACAAATCAAATGCCCAATACTGTTCTACTGTACTGAATTATGCTGTATACATTTAATATTTTGTCTTAGTCCATTTTGTTTAACAACAACTATATTAACATATTGACTGCCAAAGATATACTTGGGTTACCGTCCCCCGGGGACCATTTACTTTTTTTCCCTATTCAGCTTTAGTTTGCTTGAAGTAAGCAATTTAAGTACAAATAAGTTGAAAATATTGCAATTTAGTACCTTAGTTTGTGTTTTTGTGTGAGTTACATATGACTCACATGGCGCCAGAGTAAAGTGCCAGGTGTGTCATTTGCTATGTTGGTAATAATTTTGGGTTGGTACTCCTGTAAGTCTTTCATTCCACATTATTTGAGTACAGTTCCATTATTGATTTTCTGCATTGTTACTACAGCCTTTATTCAGTGTTGTTTGATCCGTAACACAGTGATATTGTAGCAGGAGAAAGTGTCTCGTAGAAGTTATGTAGATGAACAAAGGCATGTACAGAAGCTTTAAGATGAATTTATGGACATACGTGAAGAAGATGAAGATACTACTGCAATGAAAAAATAAGAGGTATGTGTTGATGGAGAGAAAGAAGCTGAAGTTCAAACCAAGAGGGGCACAAAGAAAACACCAGGAATGATAACTGACTATAATCAGACATTTATAGATCTCTCTCGTCAAATGAACTCCTATATTGTCTAAGACGGGGTGTGAAATGGTACAGGAAGCTTGTAATTGAACTGTTGACAGGGTCAGCACTGGTAAATACTCTTGTGATTTACCTACACATCAACAACAAAATCACCTCAATCACAGAATTCAATGAGGAAGTGATTTTGAGACTACTCCATACAGAATATGCCGATGCCCCTGAGAAATCTCTCACTGTAGCCACCGAGATGCCTGCAGATTGTGCTCTTGTGAACATGGGAACAGCAAGTCATAGGTGGACGGATGCTACGAAAAAAATGAAGAATGAATTTGTACGAGAGCAAGCTGTCAAGAAATGTAAACAAACTATATGGAAATGTAAGAAATTGTTACACATATTTTTCTTCATAAAGCACAGTGGATGCAGGTGTTAGAGATACAAAGTGGAATTACCCGATCTTTTCATTCTATTTCATTGTTGTTGTAATTAAAACTGTATGTGATATGATCAAATGTTTTTATTGCTTATGGGACTTAACTATGGGGTCATCAGTCTCTAAACTTACAAACTACTTATGAAGTAGCTAACACTAAGGACGCCACAAATATCCATGCCCGAGGGGGGATTCGAACCCCCGACCGTAGTGGCCGTGCAGACCGTGACTGGAGCGCCTCAGTCCCCTCGGCCACCGCGGTCGGCCCACAAAACATTAAGCACTCTATTATTCTGTTTATTATATGTCTGTTCTTCGTAACTAATTCAATATGTTTCTGAATTGACATTTTATGCGCCGAATCAATTTGAGCAGTAATGTTAATTGTGTCAAACATTTTATATTTACAAGCATTTTCTAAATGAAGTCCACTTTCCTCGTGTTTCTTAATTCGTTCACTTACATGATTTAGATCCTTGCAGCCGACCAGTGGCGTAACTAGGACTTGGCTTTGGGGGAGGGGGGGATAGATCTGCTTGAAGAGCAAAATTTTAGTCAGTTCCCAGACAGACTACCATCTACCACTCCTGTCGAAGAAACTAATTCACTCCCATCCAAAGAAAGCTCATGGTAAAACATCCCAAGTTTCCAATATTTACCTTTACCATATTGCTGTTATACGATTTCTCCTTTTTTATTCCCCCTTCTTCTTTTCGGATTCTCGGAGGGGTTCTATCCCCCTCATCCACCCCCCTCCCATAGTTACGCCACTGCAGCCGACTGTTATCCACAATCCTTAACCACCAAACAACACACAGTAGAAAAAAGCGGTTAGAGAAAACTTTTTGTAGAAGCACAAAGTAGAAAGTTCTCTTCTTCTTTTTCGTTGAGTTGAGACATCATGAAATCTTTTGGTAGATGTGTTATCACTTAAGTATGAAAGAGAAGCTAGAAATCAAGCGATTATGCGTACATCAACCAAATATCGCTGCCTTTTGTTACAAATAGCAAACAGAATTCCTCGTCATTAACTTTACCTGTAACAACATTACACTTGAAGTTAATTACGACTTCATATTTGTGTAACCAATCTACACCGAACAAAATATTAATATTAATTTTTGGTATCACCAATAAAGCTAACGCAGGGCCGGAACTTGGTGGGGACATAGGGGGCAGCTGCCCTGGGCGGCAGAATTTTGAGGGCGGCATATTTTGACCGACTCTCTCTCTCTCTCTCTCTCTCTCTCTCTCTCTCTCTCTCTCTCTCTCTCTCCCTCTCTCTCGCTTCGGAATGTATCTTTCTGGTATAATTTAATAAAATTAACTGACACAGAATTATTAAAAGTGAAAGGACTGCAAGAAATACGGAAATCATTTAATAAAACTAAAATTCCTGGTTGCTGACTTCAGTGTTGCCCTGTCACAGGTACTTCAGCTAATCAAACTTTAAAAATCTACTAGATATTAGGAAGAACGAGGGAGATGTTTGCGTTATTGCATAAGTAAATGCACAATGTTTATTAATTTGCATAGATTTCCTTTTTCAGATAAATGAATACCTTGTACCTCTGAAGTTATTTCTAAGGCCAACGTGCTAGCAGAAGATAATGAGGAATCAACGGTATTCTCCGAAAAAAAAAAAAAAAGGATTCGAAGAAAGAATAAAATGGCCGATGAGTTTTGTGAGGATGAAGTATCCAACATTCACAGAAAAAATAAGGAATAATTGACAGAGCTTAGTAGCAGGTTTACCGCCATGAGAAAATTGGTGCAAAATTAGTTTTCTGTGTGGTGTGCAAATTCGAGAAATGGAAGTGGACGACTTGAAGGCCAAAGCAGCGGAACTGGCAGAAGATCTTAGCGAGGAAGAACTTGAAGTTGAAAGTTTCAGACAACATGCGCTGGCAGTAGACAGAGCCTTGCACGATTCCACTGCATCATAAACATGAAGTTTAATTTATAAAAATAAATTGGTAGAGGGGTATCCCAACCTTACTATAGCGTTAAAATATATCCTAGTTTCTGTTTCGTCTGGAGAATGAAGTTTCAGCAAGCTGAAACTAATTAAATACACTTGAGGAGCACGACTGCTTAACAAATATGAGTATAATATCCATAGAGCACTAACGAGCTGCTTCTCGATGATATCAAAAACAGTTTTGCAGCAAAAAAAGCTCAAAAAGCGAAATTTTGAATTGATTTTTGTTCGATGAGTGATCATGTAATATTTTTGTATGTATTAAAATTGTTCTGTTTTCCTTTGATCTTAATTCAGTCAACAAAATAAGTTCATGTTGTGAGATTGTGACATTTATTTAGAAATATGTAACCCAATTAGCGTCAAAAAGTCGATTCTTAAGGGGGGGGTGAAAGAAGGGGCGGCAAATTTAAGCTTGCCCCCCTTGGCAAATGTCCTAGATCCGGCCCTGGCTAACGTACTCACAACGTGGTTAAGTTTTACTCGGATCCAGGGGCGCCCACGAAATTTTTGGGGGTGCTCAGCACTATATGTTACTCTGTGTCAGCACCCACACAAAATAATGGAGAAAAATAAAGTCGCACAAAAATGGCGAAAAGTCATAGCTGTCAATTATGCATTTTTGACATCGCAATGTAGCAATCACGACCTAGTCGCTAGACTGTTCCAACACTGCCCCAAGGAGCACTCACTGCAGAGGCTTGGAGCCCGATGGGAGGGGGGAGGGGCGAGACCACTAATCCCTGGCCGCATGACGTCGTAGCCGATGCAACAATCAGAGTTCAGTGACATCCATAGTTTGCTGTGGTAGCTCCATTAATTCAATTCAGTTCATTAAGATGGATTGACATCCGCACTGCCTTTTACGCCAAAGTATTTAAGTACAGTGCCGTTACACACGACTTCGCGTAAAACATCGCGGGAAGGTAGAGGGGGCCGGCCGCGGTGGCCGAGGGGACTAAGGCGCTCCAGTCACGGTCTGCACGGCCACTACGGTCGGGGGTTCGAATCCCCCCTCGGGCATGGATATTTGTGCCGTCCTAGTTCGTAAGAAGTTCATAAGTAGTTTGTAAGTTTATGGACTGATGACCCCGTAGTTAAGTCCCATAGACTATACAAACATTTGAAGGTAGAGGCCGAAGCACCGGCAGGGCTAGTAGCCGAGCTTAATAATGACACATATAAAGAAATGAACTGAAAAGTGAATCCAGGAAAGACGTTTTGACTATTCTTTGCTCCATTCACGAAGTGCCATTGTCTGCTGAAGGAGTGCAACCAGGCGCCGTAATAAAATACGTCACGTGTGTGGGATCTGTGCTTTGTCGCCATATAAATAACCGCCATTTCAAAGGTTTCCTGAAAGCTATACAAATGGAGCATGGGTATATATATTAGCACATTACAGTTCGTTGGCTTACTTGTCTTTACTTTGTTTGTCAGTCATGAGGAAATATGTCTCTCTGAATGAAAGGGGCAAAGTTCATTATCGAATAGATTAAAACTGGATAGTAAATCTAACGTTCCATACCCAAATAACTATGCACTTAAGAAATTAATCATTGCAGGGCAAAGAACATCTAGTAATAGAGATGAAGGACCAAATCAAAGTGTTTATGAAAGAGTTTCACCTATCAGAGAGGCAAATGAGTAACGATAACTAACATCCTTCAATCGTCTGTTTCATTTTAAACTTCTTAAAATTTCCTGAACGTACCAGTGGTGCTAATTTTCAAATTAATGATTTTTTTGTTTCTTATTTTATTTTCTATAATATTGAATCTAGCACAGTTGAAGTATTGTTAATAATATCAGTGGCTGTTCTCTCTCGTTTTTCTCCAGATATCAAATCATGCAATGTTATTACTGCTGACAGAGCGACAAATATGGTTGGTACGTTTTCTAGGTTGCAAGCAAAAATCAGAGAAATTGAGCACTGCTTGGCCCATTCTTTGAACCTTGTGGCCGAAAAGGTAATTAAAAATGAAACCACGAGCACACACACTGATTTTCAAAAGTCGGCGCCCCTGCACGGATCTGTGTCTCTTTTCTTATTGATTGCCTTTTTTATACCAGTAATTCCTAAAACGTTAACGCCAATAACAGGTAACGTAAGAAATGAATGGTGTTTTGATATTTCATCGAATAATTCCTTATGATGGAAATTTCACTACCATGTGCCTACTAAAATTTCGGCAGGTAAGTCGAATACACGACCATTTATCATGGGTTTTGTAATGCAAGGTTCACTAGGCATATCCGCATGAAGTAACCAATCTTTGTTGGGTATTTTATGACTGACATAGGTTTGGAAATAAACTTGAGGAACCGAAATTAATGTATTACATCTTGAGATGGACCCCTTTTCCAAGATGTCCCATGTTTTCCGTCGATATACAACTCCCGTAAGTGGAGACTAGTTTTATAATATGTTAATTTTAAAATGTGTTAATTCAAAGGTAGAAGTATCATTCCATAGTTATAACAATCATAAGCCGTACTTGTAACAGAAATTGGTGCGCAGATGTGTGATTCGAAGCGTGGCAGCCGGAGGTGATGGTTGTATGACTGTGTTGTGTGCCTGTGTGATTGCGTGAAATTTCTATTTTCTTAAGAAGGCCGTGGCCAATAGCTGAAAGTGTTGTATGTATCTGTCTTTTGTATGTGCCTGTCGCACGTCTTTACGGTGAGTTGTAAACTGTCCTTATTACTATATTATTAAATCATGCAAAGGATACATTGTTTGAAGAATGGATATTGTTGCCTCTTTCTTCGAAACACATCTCAAATTTAGTAAAGGCTCTCAAATACTCATATGGAATTAACGCACACACTGTGGATGCAATTAAGGAGTATTTTCAGGATAAACACTACGAAAATAAATGCTTAGGTATGGATAATTAATGAAGCTAAACTCCAAGAAGAACTGCAACTGAACGAAACTTTGCTGAAAGTTGGTTTTGTCATTTTAGGAACATTAACTCCAAGAATGGACTTGCAAATCGTACTCTGGTGTATATGTTTGTTCCTCTGCTGCAAACTGGATTCAACCTGTGGATATATAAGCATGTCGCAACGCAACTTCTGGCGACGTTGTCTCTAAGATACTGACTAAAGTAATTATCAAACCAGAGCAAACTCGAGTAAGAATTTTTTTCATTCTTGTGATGGCAGTCAACCCAATAACACGATTTGGAAATGTGATGGAATTAGTGGCATTAAAAAGTTACCTACTCTGTGTCAAATCCAGCTGACAAGATATTTTCAGACACCGTTCATGTAGTAAAGTGCATGAAACATAATTTTTGTGATAAAACTAATGTACTTTTTAATATGAGATCATCAGCTATAATTCTTATTGGCGAGTTTATCAGAAAGACAATTTCCCGGAATTCGCTGGATTGAAAGTTTGCCACAAGTTGACTTTGGATTAGACAACATTTCAACAAATGAACATAAGATTAGGTCTCCAGTTACTCGGTAACTCACCATCCAGCAACACAAAATTATTCACAGAAACTACAGGATTTGAAGGCAGTGAATCAATGGAATCATTCACAAGAGATATGAATAACTTAAGAGGACACACTTCACTCTTCTGTTCCTAGTGCTGCTTCGAATAAAAACTCACAAAATGGTCATGAAATAGAGAAGCAGTCTCCCTGATAAAAGCAAGAGTTCTGCTTCCAAAAGAACTCTCCAGTCTTTATAGAATAACTATCGAAAATACCTTAGGGGTACCTGAATACATGTCGAAAAGAGGTTACAGTAGAATTTAATCACGATCCTCTACATCTACATACATACTCCGCAGTCCACCCAAAGGGGTTTGGCAGACGGTACTCGGTACCGTTACTAGTTACTTGTTTTCCTGTCCCACTCTCATAAAGAACGAAAGAAAAATAAATGTTTGTTTGCATCTGTATGACCCCTAATTTTTTTGATCTCATACTCGTGGTCTTTACGTGAGATGCAGGATGGCGGCAGGAGAATCGTTCTCCAGTCTGTCTCAAATGCTGGCACTCTAAATTTCAACAGTGTTCCCAGAATGAAACTTCACTCTGAAGCGGAGTGTGCGCTGATATGAAACTTCCTGGAAGATTAAAAGTGTTGTCCGGAAACGGGAATCGAACCTGGGACCTTTGCCTTTCACGGGCAAGCGCACTGCCGACTGTGCTATCCCGATACGGCTCACGATGCCGCCTCACAACATTACTTCCGCCAGTACCTCGCCTCCTACTTTCCAAACTTCACAGAAGTTCTCCTGCAAACACGCAAGACTAGAACTCCTGGAAGAAAGGATATGGTGAAGACATGGCTTAGCCACAGCCTAAGGGATGTTCCCAGAATGAAACTTAACTCTGCAGCAGAGTGTGCGCTGATATGAAACTTCCTGGCAGATTAAAATTGTGTGCCGGAACTGGGACTCGAACCTGGGACCTTTGCCTTTCACGGGCAAGCGCACTACCGACTTTTTTTTTTTTTTTTTTTTTTTTTTTTTCTCCCGTCCTACCGCTCGCCAACATCGCCTTCATCGGCGTCGGCTTCAACTGCCTTTAATAAGGAAAGTGGCTGCTGTCGGATACTTAAAAATAAAAGACTTCCCATGTGTGCTTCTATGACAGCAGAGAAAAATAAAATGCACAAGTCGACGTATTTCCGTCTTGAAAATAAAGGATTTTTTTTGTTTGCCTCATTCTCCTTTTTTTACTTTATGTTTTTATTTTCTTAAGTAAATAAATGTCTTCTTTCAAGAAAAAAACTAGTTCTGCCTCCATGTAAATGTTGACCTGAAAGGTCTTATGGCTCCATTGCCGTTTATAACTTAAAAACTTTTCTCTTGGTAATGTTGCCATTTAACTGTTCAAAATAAACCAACAGAAATTAAAATCATGTCCTATCTTTCGGTAAATCGTGGGGACCATTCTGTCCTCAATCTTAAAACATAATACTTTGACCCCTGAACTGAAGGAATGGTAAAACAAAGGCGATATATAAATTTGGCTTCGAAACAAACATATAAGGAATTTTATGTAAATAAAAATTTCCTTCCTTCCTTGTTACGGTAATGTGTTTAGTAAGAAATTAGCGAAATGTTTCTTGTAATGTCTTGTTTTCATCAGCTTGTGATGCTCCGCAGTAAGGTATACCCAGAAATCTTCCAATTTCATGTCCGTGTTTGAAAAAATGTAGTGGACCGATGCCCCCTTTAGCCAGTTGATGGCGTTTCTTTTTGTTTTGGGGAACGGTACGTCTTCTGGGAAAAGAAAATCGGAAGCTGTTATGTAGTTTGGCGACGTTCTGCTGATGGATGCCAATTTCCGTCGTATATACATCCATATTTCTTTGATTTTGTCGCACCCGAATCGGTGTTCTTCCGTATCTAATACGTTGCACGTGACACAATCTGGTGAGTTTGCCAGGTGGATGTTGTAAAGTTTAGAGTTAGTTGCAATTTTGCGATTTACAACTAAGTACCACGTAGTCTTCATCGTGGAAGGTAAGTTACGACAATGTATATTTTTCCAAATCATCTTCCAGTTGTGAGATCTGTATTTGTCTTCTATGATGTTTTTCTTTTTATCTTTCATTAATTCACGGTATATATCTTTAACTTTCTTCTTTCTGACATCGGGGATTCGTGCTTGTAAATAGCTATACTCTAATAGAAAGTATTTCAAGTGATAAAGTCCGTTCGGGACATGTTGTACACTGATGGGTGGACTGAGGTCAGCCGGAGCTATTTCATCCAACAAGTGTGCAACAAGACTGTTGGTACAAGTCTTCCATAGTTCAGAAGTTTTAGCGATGTATAACGCCTGTGCCTTCTTACCAATGTCTGTGAGATTGAGACCCCCACTTATTGGCGGAAGCGTTAGGGTGTCATAATGCACTTTGAAAATGTGACCGCGACTGACAAAGTGGCCAAGTGCGGACATGAATTGTTTTGTCATAGTTGAAGGTATGGGCAGGACTTGAGCGACATAATTAAGTTTTGCAGTTAGGCAGATGTTGGCTACTGTTACTCTCTGGATTTCATTGAGTTTCCTGATGCTGTATGTCTGTGCACAGGCTCGTAGTTTATTTAACAGTCCCTTGTAGTTTGCTGCTATGGTACGACGGATAGTATTGTGAAAGTCAATACCTAGGCACTTGAAAACCGTCAGCTCACGCAGATGTCCAGAAGTTTGTGACCCTAAACCACGGCCGATATTAAAAATTCCAGATTTTGTCCTGTTGAGCAGCGCGCCAGATGCACGTTCATACTGTTGTACGATTTGCAAAGCAGTCTCTATTTCAGGTCTGTTAATGACAAGGAAACCCACATCATCCGCATAGGCCTTGCAAACTATTTTGTTTCCGTGTATTTGTAATCCTTGTAGACGTTGCATCAGCGTGGCAAGCAGGGGCTCGATTGCGATGGAAAAGAGCGCCATAGAAACTGGACAACCCTGTCTCACAGAGCTGGATACTTCTATTTTCCTGGTAGGGTGTCCATTGATGATGATTTGGGATGTATTGTTCGTTATCATATGTTGCAAAATGGTTACGAACCGAGGCGGAAAACCCATCGCATGCATAGTACGGAGGAGATACTGGTGATTGACCCTGTCAAAGGCTTTGTCAAAGTCTAATGATATTATGGCACATTGAAGTTTACAGACCTCAGCCGTTGATATGAGGTCGCGGTAGTCGCACAGGGTGTGGAAGAGTCTCCTATCTTGGCCCACACCCGTCTGGTAGGGTCCAGTTACGCTGTTAATTGTCGATTTAAGCCTGTGTGCTAAAAGTCGAGCAAAGATTTTGTAATCACTGTTTAGAAGAGTGATAGGTCTCAAATTGTCAATTTTTTTACTAACAGGATTTTTTGGAATCAAAACTATGATGCCTTCGCGAAATTCTTGTGGGATCCCATTTGTGGGCTCCAACAGTTCGTTACAGAGGAGTGTAATTTTTGTTTTGATCTGATCCCAGAACACTTGGTAGAATTCCGCTGGGATGCCATCCGCTCCTGGAGATTTATTTTTGGCACTTGCCCGAACGGCGTATTCCACGTCTTCTTCGGTCGCCTGTGCTACGAGTTTCTCTACTTCCGTGTGGTTGACTCTGCCCTGCACATTTTGCAATAGAACATTTTGTGCTTCTTCGTCCACTTCTTTATGAGACATCAAGGCTGTGAAATGGCTTAGAATTGCTTCCTTTATTTGTCTATGTGTGGACAAAGTTGTACCATCTGCCGCTGTTAGTTCTGTCAGTATCTTGCTGTGTCCACGTTTCCTTTCTTGTATGACATGATAAATGGAGGTATTTTCTTGTTGTGCCATGGTTTGGACCCGTGATCGAACTATGTATCCTTCTAGTTGTTTGCGACGCAGGGCCAAAATTTTGGCCTGTATTCTTTTGATTCGTTCGTAGTAACCAGTAGCCGAAGTGCCTAGCATGTAGATTTCTCTTAAACAGTGAAAATAAAATTCTATTGTTTTTTTGTGCCATGAATATTTATCTTTAGAGTAGTTAATAAAACATCTCCTTATTTTAGGTTTTGCACACTTTAGCCACCATTCTATTGCCGAAGTATAAGAGGCGAATCTGTGCTCGCACTCCCTCCAGGTGTTGAGGAAGGCCTCTTGACATGCCGGGTCTTGTAGGTGTGAAACCTTTAATTTCCACAGGCCTCTGTATCTGCATGTGCCTTGTCGTTCCATATTTACGGTACATAAATATGCTGCGTGATCTGAAAAGGCCACTGGCCAAACTTCAGACTGCAGAATATGAGTGCTCAAGGCAGACGTGACATATATCCTGTCCAAACGGCTTGCTGAATGATTGGTGATGTGGGTAAAACCAGGTGCCACTCCATGTTTGTACTCCCACGAGTCAATGAATCGCAGGTCTCGGACTATGCGCTCCAGCTCAATAGATTTGTTCATGTTGGGAATTTGATCTTTAGCGCTGAGGACGCAATTAAAGTCACCTCCTAAGATGACGTGTTCGTTGTTAGTACCAAACAGGGGAACAATGTCTTCCTTAAAGAATTCTGCTCGTAATCGTCTATTACTGGACCCAGATGGAGCATAGATATTTATTAGTCTGATGTTATGGAAGGTGCCAGCAATACCTCTACTATTGGGTAATTTCGTAACATCCTTGATAATGATGCCTTCCTTCACAAGTAAGGCTGTACCCATTTCAGAACCCATACCAGGATTAATGAAGGCATTATAGCCTGGTATGCAGTCAAGCCTGATTTCTGTTACTTCTTGCAGGAATGCTATGTCAACGTCTGCAGCATGTAAGAAGTCTTTTAGATGTTGTAATTTCAGCTCACTACGTATCTTATTAAGATTTACCGTTGCGAGCCTATAGGCCTGTAGTGGAATGATGGGTGGCTATACACAAATTAAGCTTAGAAAAAGGGATCGTGATACTAACCATGAAGTGGTACTAACCGTGAAGTTTCTAAACGCATATAGAAAGATGCTTGTGCAAAAATCTACCACCAGGTACATCAAGAGCTGTTTAATAGTATTCGTCATTAGGGAATGGATCAGTAGAACGTGCGTGTTGTGCGTTAATTTCTGTAGAGCCATCGTGGAGGGATTGACAGTCGCCGTCCGTTTGGAGTGGACCTGCGGGGGTCTCGGTTACAACGGTATCCATCTCCTCTTCCGTACTAGACCCCATTTCTTCGGCCCAGGTAGGTGGTACTAAATTTTCCGACGTGCTGAGTACCTTGTCAGTAGAACGTTCGGCGACAGTCTGGTCATCAAGTCCGGAATCGGTGTGTGAGGTGTATTCAGTATTGAATATCACAGAAGTCGTGGCCTTTTCCATTGTTCCTGACACATTGGTGGACGTGTGTTCTGAGTTCCTAAGTTGAGCACCTATCTGCTTTGCCTTTTCCCGTAAGGGCGGTGCAGTGACCTCCGCTCCCTGACGCGCAAGCCTCCGTTTCCGTCTTCTCTTGGGAGATGAACCTCTTGGCGGACTTTGGTCATTTCCAAGCGGAGCTTCTGTCGGTGTAGGAGTCTCTGCTGGTGGGTGCTCTACAGTGTTTGGGACAAAGAGATGTTCCTTAATACTCTCAAGAGGTGTTAGTTGTTCCAAAACTGACGGTGCGGGTTGTACAAACGTTGGAGTAATTTCCATAGGGGCCTCTGGTGGGACGTCGGAGGTTGTCGATTCCGTCGCTTGTATTGCAGGGGCCTGTTCTTGTACGACTACAGCAGGTAGCGGTGGCTGAGAAGTCTGAGGGAGGGTCTGCGCAGTTGGTTCAGTCGTCATCTCTGCCTCAGGCATGTCAAGACAAGCATTGACTTCGGAGCCCGCAGCAGCAGGGAGACCGCGCGCCGCGGCCGCAAACGTCACCGGCAGAGTCGACAACACGGGCGGCCTGGCCGCCTCGCCGGCCGGCAGCTGCGCCACGCGCCGCTGCATGCACTCGGCTCTTACGTGGCCCGTAGAGTTGCACGCGGCACACGTCTTAGGCTGGTCATCATACATCACAATTGCTCGGTATCCGCAGACCTGAATGTATGACGGAATGTGCTTATGCAAGTCGACTTTCAGCTGTCGTACCCCATTTAGTACCGGAAAGCGATGAGCAGTAGACCACCTTTCAGCAATATTACTAATAACCTACCGTATGGCGAGATCACTGCGTCTATATCGGCACTTGTTATCTCAAAAGGCAGTTCAAAAATGCGCACAGTTCTTATTCCAAGGCCTGCATGAGAAACGAAAACCTTCCCAACATTGCCATCACTGTATTTATACTTCATAACTCCACCACAGGATTCGACTATTTTGGCACACAAATCGGATCTAGCGAGTTTCACAAAAACCACGCTGCTAACAATCGATAGATGGATGCCAATAATATCCTCGATTCCTATTTTAACGCATTGTTCTAGCCATTCCTCAATTTCAAAAGATTTCGGTCGGGCAAATTCTTTTTCAAAGGTAAACTTCAGGGTATCCTTTCTATTCCTATCAGTCATCACTGTTCCGTATTCATCTTCTACAACTGAACACGAATAATTGCAAGTCGCAACAGCAAGCGCAGACACTTACCACGCGGAAGCAGCAAGCAGCGCAGCGCACAGCACGGCGTGTGTTGCCTCCACGCTGTCCGCCACGAGACTTACCGACTGAGCTATCCCCACACGACTCACGATTCCGCCTCACAACTGTACTTCCGCCTGTACGTCGCCTCCTACATTCCAAACTTCACAGACGTTCTCCTGCAAACACACAAGACTAGCACTCCTGGAAGAAAGGATATGGTGAAGACATGGCTTAGCCACAGCCTAAGGGATGTTTCCAGAATGAAACTTCACTCTTCAGTGGAGTGTGCGTTGATATGAAACTTCCTGGCAGATTAAAATTGTGTGCCGGAACCGGAACCTGGGACCTTTGCTTTTCGCGGGCAAGCGCACTACCGACTGTGCTATCCCGACACGACTCACGATGCCGTCTCACAACTTTACTTCCGCCAGTACCTCGCCTCCTACTTTCCAAACTTCACAGAAGTTCTATTGCAAACTTGCAAGACTAGCACTCCTGGAAGAAAGGATATGGTGGAGACATGGCTTAGCCACAGCCTAAGGGATGTTTCCAGAATAAAACTTCACTCTGCAGCGGTGTGTGCGCTGATATGAAACTTCCTGACAGATTAAAATTGTGTGCCGAAACCGGGACTGGAACCTGGGACCTTTGCCTTCCGCGGGCAAGCGCACTACCGACTGTGCTATCCCACATGACTCACGATGCCGCCTCATAACTTTACTTCCGCCAGTACTTCGCCTCCTACTTTCCAAACTTCACAGAAGTTCTCCTGCAAACACACAAGACAAGCACTCCTGGAAGACAGGATATGGTAGAGACATGGCTTAGCCACAGCCTAAGGGATGTTTCCAGAATGAAACTTCACTCTGTAGCGGAGTGTGCGCTGATATGAAACTTCCTGGCAGATTAAAATTGTGTGCCGGGACCGGGACTCGAACCTGGGACCTTTGCCTTTCACGGGCAAGCGCACTACCGACTGTGCTATCCCGACACGACTCACGATGCTGCCTCATAACTTTACTTCCGCCAGTACCTCGCGTCCTACTTTCCAAACTTCACAGATGTTCTCCTGCAAACACACAAGACTAGCACTCCTGGAAGAAAGGATATGGTGGAGACATGGCTTAGCCACAGCCTAAGGGATGTTTCCAAAATGAAACTTCACTCTGCAGCGGAGTGTGCGCTGATATGAAACTTACTGACAGATTAAAATTTTGTTCCGGAACCGGAACTCGAACCTGGGACCTTTGCCTTCCACGGGCAAGAGCACTACCGACTGTGCTATCCCACACGACACACGATGCTGCCTCATAACTTTACTTCCGCCAGTACTTTGCCTCCTACTATCCAAACTTCACAGAAGTTTTCCTGCAAACACACAAGACTAGCACTCCTGGAAGACAGGATATGGTAGAGACATGGCTTAGCCACTGCCTAAGGGATGTTTCCAGAATGAAACTTCACTCTGCAGCGGAGTGTGCGCTGATATGAAACTTCCTGGCAGATTAAAATTGTGTGCCGGATCCGGGACTCGAAACTGGGACCTTTGCCTTTCACGGGCAAGCGCACTACCGACTGTGCTATCCCGACACCACTCACAATGCCGTGTCATAACTTTACTTCCGCCAGTACCTCGCCTCCTACTTTCCAAACTTCACAGACATTCTCCTGCAAACACACAAGACTAGCACTCCTGGAAGAAAGGATATGGTGGAGACATGGCTTAGGGATGTTTCCAGAATGAAACTTCACTCTGTAGCGGAGTGTGCGCTGATATGAAACTTCCTGGCAGATTAAAATTGTGTGCCGGAACCGGGACTCGAAACTGGGACCTTTGCCTTTCACGGGCAAGCGCACTACCGACTGTGCTATCCTGACATGACTCACGATGCTGCCTCATAACTTTACTTCCGCCAGTACCTCGCCTCCTACATTCCAAACTTCACAGAAGTTGTCCTGCAAACACACAAGACTAGCACTTCTGAAAGAAAGGATATGGTGGAGACATGGCTTAGCCACAGCCTAAGGGATGTTTCCAGAATGAAACTTCACTCTGCAGCGGAGTGTGCGCTGATATGAAACTTCCTGGCAGATTAAAATTGTGTGCCGGAACCGGGACTCGAACCTGGGACCTTTGCCTTTCGCGGGGAAGCGCACTACCGACTGTGCTATCCCGACACGACTCACGATGCCGCCTCACAACTTTACTTCTGCCAGTACCTCGCCTCCTACTTTCCAAACTTCACAGAAGTTCTCCTGCAAACACACAAGACTAGCACTCCTGGAAGAAAGGATATGGTGGAGACATGGCTTAGCCACAGCCTAAAGGATGTTTCCAGAATGAAACTTCACTCTGCAGCGGAGTGTGCGCTGATATGAAACTTCCTGGCAGATTAAAATTGTGTGCCGGAACCGGGACTCGAAACTGGGACCTTAGATATTCATGGGCAAGCGCACTACCGACTGTGCTATCCCGACACGACTCACAATGCCGCCACACATCTTTACTTCCGCCAGTACCTCGCCTCCTACTTTCCAAACTTCACATAAGTTCTCCTGCAGACACACGAGACTAGCACTCCTAGGAGAAAGGATATGGTGGAGACATGGCTTAGCCACAGCCTAAGGGATGTTTCCAGAATGAAACTTCACTCTGCAGCGGAGTGTGCGCTGATATGAAACTTCCTGGCAGATTAAAATTGTGTGCCGGAACCGGGACTCGAACCTGGGACCTTTGCCTTTCGCGGGGAAGCGCACTCCTGACTGTGCTATCCCGACACGACTCACGATGCCGCCTCACAACTTTACGTCCGCCAGAACCTCGCCTCCTACTTTCCAAACTTCACAGAAGTTCTCCTGCAAACAGACAAGAATAGCACTCCTGGATAAAAGGATATGGTGGAGACATGGCTTAGCCACAGCCTAAGGGATGTTTCCAGAATGAAACTTCACTCTGCAGCGGAGTGTGCGCTGATATGAAACTTCCTGGCAGATTATAATTGTGTGCCGGAACCGGGACTCGAACCTGGGACCTTTGCCTTTCACGGGCAAGCTCACTACCGACTGTGCTATCCCGACACGACTCACAATGCCGCCTCATAACTTTATTTCCGCCAGTACCTCGCCTCCTACTTTCTAAACTTCACAGACGTTCTCCTGCAAACACACAAGACTAGCACTCCTGGAAAAAAGGATGTGGTGGAGACATGACTTAGCCACAGCCTAAGGGATTTTTCCAGAATGAAACATCACTCTGCAGCGGAGTGTGCGCTGATATGAAACTTCCTGGCAGATTAAAATTGTGTGCCAGAACCTGGACCGAAACCTGGGACCTTTGCCTTTCACGGGCAAGCGTCCTACCGACTGTGCTATCCCGACACGACTCACGATGCTGACTCATAACTTTACTTCCGCCAGTACGTCGCCTCCTACATTCCAAACTTCACATTAGTTCTCCTGCAAACACGCAAGACCAGCACTACTGGAAGAAAGGATATGGTGGAGACATGGCTTAGCCACAGCCTAAGGGATGTTTCCAGAATGAAACTTCACTATGCAGCAGAGTGTGCGCTGATATGAAACTTCCTGGCCGTTAAAAATTGTGTGCCAGAACCGGGACTCGAACCTGGGACCTTTGCCTTTCACGGGCAAGCGCACTACCGACTGTGCTATCCCGACACGACTCACGATGCTGCCTCATAACTTTACTTCCGCCAGTACCTCGCGTCCTACTTTCCAAACTTCACAGATGTTCTCCTGCAAACACACAAGACTAGCACTCCTGGAAGAAAGGATATGGTGGAGACATGGCTTAGCCACAGCCTAAGGGATGTTTCCAGAATAAAACTTCACTCTGCAGCGGTGTGTGCGCTGATATGAAACTTCCTGACAGATTAAAATTGTGTGCCGAAACCGGGACTGGAACCTGGGACCTTTGCCTTCCGCGGGCAAGCGCACTACCGACTGTGCTATCCCACATGACTCACGATGCCGCCTCATAACTTTACTTCCGCCAGTACTTCGCCTCCTACTTTCCAAACTTCACAGAAGTTCTCCTGCAAACACACAAGACAAGCACTCCTGGAAGACAGGATATGGTAGAGACATGGCTTAGCCACAGCCTAAGGGATGTTTCCAGAATGAAACTTCACTCTGTAGCGGAGTGTGCGCTGATATGAAACTTCCTGGCAGATTAAAATTGTGTGCCGGGACCGGGACTCGAACCTGGGACCTTTGCCTTTCACGGGCAAGCGCACTACCGACTGTGCTATCCCGACACGACTCACAATGCTGCCTCATAACTTTACTTCCGCCAGTACCTCGCATCCTACTTTCCAAACTTCACAGATGTTCTCCTGCAAACACACAAGACTAGCACTCCTGGAAGAAAGGATATGGTGGAGACATGGCTTAGCCACAGCCTAAGGGATGTTTCCAAAATGAAACTTCACTCTGCAGCGGAGTGTGCGCTGATATGAAACTTACTGACAGATTAAAATTTTGTTCCGGAACCGGAACTCGAACCTGGGACCTTTGCCTTCCACGGGCAAGAGCACTACCGACTGTGCTATCCCACACGACACACGATGCTGCCTCATAACTTTACTTCCGCCAGTACTTTGCCTCCTACTATCCAAACTTCACAGAAGTTCTCCTGCAAACACACAAGACTAGCACTCCTGGAAGAAAGGATATGGTGGAGACATGGCTTAGCCACAGCCTAAGGGATGTTTCCAGAATGAAACTTCACTCTGCAGCGGAGTGTGCGCTGATATGATACTTCCTGGCAGATTAAAATTGTGTGCCGGAACCGAGACTCGAACCTGGGACCTTTGCCTTTCACGGGCAAACGCACTACCGACTGTGCTATCCCGACACGACTCACGATGCTGCCTCATAACTTTACTTCCGCCAGTACCTCGCCTCCTACATTCCAAACTTCACAGAAGTTTTCCTGCAAACACACAAGACTAGCACTCCTGGAAGACAGGATATGGTAGAGACATGGCTTAGCCACTGCCTAAGGGATGTTTCCAGAATGAAACTTCACTCTGCAGCGGAGTGTGCGCTGATATGAAACTTCCTGGCAGATTAAAATTGTGTGCCGGATCCGGGACTCGAAACTGGGACCTTTGCCTTTCACGGGCAAGCGCAGTACCGACTGTGCTATCCCGACACCACTCACAATGCCGTGTCATAACTTTACTTCCGCCAGTACCTCGCCTCCTACTTTCCAAACTTCACAGACATTCTCCTGCAAACACACAAGACTAGCACTCCTGGAAGAAAGGATATGGTGGAGACATGGCTTAGGGATGTTTCCAGAATGAAACTTCACTCTGTAGCGGAGTGTGCGCTGATATGAAACTTCCTGGCAGATTAAAATTGTGTGCCGGAACCGGGACTCGAACCTGGGACCTTTGCCTTTCACGGGCAAGCGCACTACCGACTGTGCTATCCTGACATGACTCACGATGCTGCCTCATAACTTTACTTCCGCCAGTACCTCGCCTCCTACATTCCAAACTTCACAGAAGTTGTCCTGCAAACACACAAGACTAGCACTTCTGAAAGAAAGGATATGGTGGAGACATGGCTTAGCCACAGCCTAAGGGATGTTTCCAGAATGAAACTTCACTCTGCAGCGGAGTGTGCGCTGATATGAAACTTCCTGGCAGATTAAAATTGTGTGCCGGAACCGGGACTCGAACCTGGGACCTTTGCCTTTCGCGGGGAAGCGCACTACCGACTGTGCTATCCCGACACGACTCACGATGCCGCCTCACAACTTTACTTCTGCCAGTACCTCGCCTCCTACTTTCCAAACTTCACAGAAGTTCTCCTGCAAACACACAAGACTAGCACTCCTGGAAGAAAGGATATGGTGGAGACATGGCTTAGCCACAGCCTAAAGGATGTTTCCAGAATGAAACTTCACTCTGCAGCGGAGTGTGCGCTGATATGAAACTTCCTGGCAGATTAAAATTGTGTGCCGGAACCGGGACTCGAAACTGGGACCTTAGATATTCATGGGCAAGCGCACTACCGACTGTGCTATCCCGACACGACTCACAATGCCGCCACACATCTTTACTTCCGCCAGTACCACGCCTCCTACTTTCCAAACTTCACAGAAGTTCTCCTGCAGACACACGAGACTAGCACTCCTAGGAGAAAGGATATGGTGGAGACATGGCTTAGCCACAGCCTAAGGGATGTTTCCAGAATGAAACTTCACTCTGCAGCGGAGTGTGCGCTGATATGAAACTTCCTGGCAGATTAAAATTGTGTGCCGGAACCGGGACTCGAACCTGGGACCTTTGCCTTTCGCGGGGAAGCGCACTCCTGACTGTGCTATCCCGACACGACTCACGATGCCGCCTCACAACTTTACGTCCGCCAGAACCTCGCCTCCTACTTTCCAAACTTCACAGAAGTTCTCCTGCAAACAGACAAGAATAGCACTCCTGGATAAAAGGATATGGTGGAGACATGGCTTAGCCACAGCCTAAGGGATATTTCCAGAATGAAACTTCACTCTGCAGCGGAGTGTGCGCTGATATGAAACTTCCTGGCAGATTATAATTGTGTGCCGGAACCGGGACTCGAACCTGGGACCTTTGCCTTTCACGGGCAAGCTCACTACCGACTGTGCTATCCCGACACGACTCACAATGCCGCCTCATAACTTTATTTCCGCCAGTACCTCGCCTCCTACTTTCTAAACTTCACAGACGTTCTCCTGCAAACACACAAGACTAGCACTCCTGGAAAAAAGGATGTGGTGGAGACATGACTTAGCCACAGCCTAAGGGATTTTTCCAGAATGAAACTTCACTCTGCAGCGGAGTGTGCGCTGATATGAAACTTCCTGGCAGATTAAAATTGTGTGCCAGAACCTGGACCGAAACCTGGGACCTTTGCCTTTCACGGGCAAGCGTCCTACCGACTGTGCTATCCCGACACGACTCACGATGCTGCCTCATAACTTTACTTCCGCCAGTACGTCGCCTCCTACATTCCAAACTTCACATTAGTTCTCCTGCAAACACGCAAGACCAGCACTACTGGAAGAAAGGATATGGTGGAGACATGGCTTAGCCACAGCCTAAGGGATGTTTCCAGAATGAAACTTCACTATGCAGCAGAGTGTGCGCTGATATGAAACTTCCTGGCCGTTAAAAATTGTGTGCCGGAACCGGGACTCGAACCTGGGACCTTTGCCTTTCACGGGCAAGCGCACTACCGACTGTGCTATCCCGACACGACTCACGATGCTGCCTCATAACTTTACTTCCGCCAGTACCTCGCGTCCTACTTTCCACACTTCACAGAAGTTCTCCTGCAAAAACACAAGACTAGCACTCCTGGAAGAAAGGATATGGTGGAGACATGGCGTAGTCACAGCCTAAGGGATGTTTCCAAAATGAAACTTCACTCTGCATCGGAGTGTGCGCTGATATGAAACTTCCTGGCAGATTAAAATTGTGTGCCGGAACCGGGACTCGAACCTGGAACCTTAGCCTTTCACGGGTAAGCGCACTACCGACTGTGCTATCCCGACACGACTCACAATGCCGCCTCACATCTTTACTTCCGCCAGTACCTCACCTCCTACTTTCCAAACTTCACAGAAGTTCTGTGCAGACACACGAGACTAGCACTCCTAGGTGAAAGGATATGGTGGAGACATGGCTTGGCCACAGCCTAAGGGATGTTTCCAAAATGAAACTTTACTCTGTAGCGGAGTGTGCGCTGATATGAAACTTCCTGGCAGATTAAAATTGTGTGCCAGAACCGAGACTCGAACCTGGGACCTTTGCCTTTCACGGGCAAGCGCACTACCGACTGTGCTATCCCGACACGACTCACAATGCCGCCTCACATCTTTACTTCCGCCAGTACCTCGCCTCCTACTTTCCAAACTTCACAGAAGTTCTGTGCAGACACACGAGACTAGCACTCCTAGGTGAAAGGATATGGTGGAGACATGGCTTAGCCACAGCCTAAGGGATGTTTCCAAAATGAAACTTTACTCTGTAGCGGAGTGTGCGCTGATATGAAACTTCCTGGCAGATTAAAATTGTGTGCCGGAACCGAGACTCGAACCTGGGACATTTGCCTTTCACGGGCAAACGCACTACCGACTGTGCTATCCCGACACGACTCACGATGCTGCCTCATAACTTTACTTCCGCCAGTACCTCGCCTCCTACATTCCAAACTTCACAGAAGTTTTCCTGCAAACACACAAGACTAGCACTTCTGGAAGAAAGAATATGGTGGAGACATGGCTTAGCCACAGCCTAAGGGATGTTTCCAGAATGAAACTTCACTCTGCTGCGGAGTGTGCGCTGATATGAAACTTCCTGGAAGATTAAAATTGTGTGCCGGAACCGGGACTCGAACCTGGGACCTTTGCCTTTCACGGGCAAGCGCACTACCGACTGTGCTATCCCGACATGACTCACGATGCCGCCTCATAACTTTACGTCCGCCCGTACCTCGCCTCCTACTTCCAAACTTCACAGACGTTCTCCTGCAAACACACAAGACTAGCACTCCTGGAAGAAAGGATATGGTGGAGACATGGCTTATCCACAACCTAAGGGATTTTTCCAGAATGAAACTTCACTCTGCAGCGGAGTGTGCGCTGATATGAAACTTCCTGTCAGATTAAAATTGTGTGCCAGAACCTGGACCGAAACCTGGGACCTTTGCCTTTCACGGGCAAGCGTCCTACCGACTGTGCTATCCCGACACGACTCACGATGCTGCCTCATAACTTTACTTCCGCCAGTACGTCGCCTCCTACATTCCAAACTTCACATTAGTTCTCCTGCAAACACGCAAGACTAGCACTACTGGAAGAAAGGATATGGTGGAGACATGGCTTAGCCACAGCCTAAGGGATGTTTCCAGAATGAAACTTCACTATGCAGCAGAGTGTGCGCTGATATGAAACTTCCTGGCCGATAAAAATTGTGTGCCGGAACCGGGACTCGAACCTGGGACCTTTGCCTTTCACGGGCAAGCGCACTACCGACTGTGCTATCCCGACACGACTCACGATGCTGCCTCATAACTTTACTTCCGCCAGTACCTCGCGTCCTACTTTCCACACTTCACAGAAGTTCTCCTGCAAAAACACAAGACTAGCACTCCTGGAAGAAAGGATATGGTGGAGACATGGCTTAGTCACAGCCTAAGGGATGTATCCAAAGTGAAACTTCACTCTGCAGCGGAGTGTGCGCTGATACGAAACTTCCTGGCAGATTATAATTGTGTGCCGGAACCGGGACTCGAACCTGGGACCTTTGCCTTTCACGGGCAAGCTCACTACCGACTGTGCTATCCAGACATGACTCACAATGCCGCCTCATAACTTTACTTCCGCCAGTACCTCGCCTCCTACTTTCTAAACTTCACAGACGTTCTCCTGCAAACACACAAGACTAGCACTCCTGAAAGAAAGGATGTGGTGGAGACATGACTTAGCCACAGCCTAAGGGATTTTTCCAGAATGAAACTTCACTCTGCAGCGGAGTGTGCGCTGATATGAAACTTCCTGGCAGATTAAAATTGTGTGCCAGAACCTGGACCGAAACCTGGGACCTTTGCCTTTCACGGGCAAGCGTCCTACCGACTGTGCTATCCCGACACGACTCACGATGCTGCCTCATAACTTTACTTCCGCCAGTACGTCGCCTCCTACATTCCAAACTTCACATTAGTTCTCCTGCAAACACGCAAGACTAGCACTACTGGAAGAAAGGATATGGTGGAGACATGGCTTAGCCACAGCCTAAGGGATGTTTCCAGAATGAAACTTCACTATGCAGCAGAGTGTGCGCTGATATGAAACTTCCTGGCCGATAAAAATTGTGTGCCGGAACCGGGACTCGAACCTGGGACCTTTGCCTTTCACGGGCAAGCGCACTACCGACTGTGCTATCCCGACACGACTCACGATGCTGCCTCATAACTTTACTTCCGCCAGTACCTCGCGTCCTACTTTCCACACTTCACAGAAGTTCTCCTGCAAAAACACAAGACTAGCACTCCTGGAAGAAAGGATATGGTGGAGACATGGCTTAGTCACAGCCTAAGGGATGTATCCAAAATGAAACTTCACTCTGCAGCGGAGTGTGCGCTGATATGAAACTTCCTGGCAGATTAAAATTGTGTGCCGGAACCGGGACTCGAACCTGGATCCTTAGCCTTTCACGGGCTAGCGCACTACCGACTGTGCTATCCCGACACGACTCACAATGCCGCCTCACATCTTTACTTCCGCCAGTACCTCGCCTCCTACTTTCCAAACTTCACAGAAGTTCTGTGCAGACGCACGAGACTAGCACCCCTAGGTGAAAGGATATGGTGGAGACATGGCTTAGCCACAGCCTAAGGGATGTTTCCAAAATGAAACTTTACTCTGTAGTGGAGTGTGCGCTGATATGAAACTTCCTGACAGATTAAAATTGTGTGCCGGAACCGAGACTCGAACCTGGGACCTTTGCCTTTCACGGGCAAGCGCACTACCGACTGTGCTATCCCGACACGGCTCACGGTGCTGCCTCATAACTTTACTTCCGCCAGTACCTCGCCTCCTACATTCCAAACTTCACAGAAGAGTTCCAGCGAACACAGAAGACTAGCACTTCTGGAAGAAAGGATATGGTGGAGACATGGCTTAGCCACAGCCTAAGGGATGTTTACAGAATGAAACTTCACTCTGCAGCGGAGTGTGCGCTGATATGAAACTTCCTGGCAGATTAAAATTGTGTGCCAGAACCGGGACTCGAACCTGGGACCTTAGCCTCTCACGGGCAAGCGAACTTCCGACTGTGCTATCCCGACATGACTCACGATGTCGCCTCATAACTTTACGTCCGCCAGTACCTCGCCTCCTACGTTCCAAACTTCACAGACGTTCTCCTGCAAACACACAAGACTAGCACTCCTGGAAGAAAGGATATGGTGGAGACATGGCTTAGCCACAGCCTAAGGGATGTTTCCAGAATGAAACTTCAGTGTGCAGCAGAGTGTGCGCTGATATGAAACTTCCTGGAAGATTAAAATTGTATGCCGTAACCGGGACTCGAACCTGGGACCTTTGCCTTTCACGGGCGAGCGCACTACCGACTATGCTATCCCGACATGACTCACGATGCTGCCTCATAACTTTACTTCCGCCCGTACCTCGCCTCCTACATTCTAAACTTCACAGACGTTCTCCTGCAAACACACAAGACTAGCACTCCTGGAAGAAAGGAAATGGTGGAGACATGGCTTAGCCACTGCCTAAGGGATGTTTCCAGAATGAAACTTCACTCTGCAGCGGAGTGTGCGCTGATATGAAACTTCCTGGAAGATTAAAATTGTGTGCCGGAACCGGGACTCGAACCTGGTACCTTTGCCTTTCACAGGCAAGCGCACTACCGACTGTGCTATCCCGACACGACTCACGATGCTGTCTCGTAATTTTACTTCCGCCAGTACCTCGCCTCCTACATTCCAAACTTCACAGAAGTTCTCCTGCAAACACACAAGACTAGCACTCCTGGAATACAGGATATGGTAGAGACATGGCTTAGCCACAGCCTAAGGGATGTTTCCAGAATGAAACTTCACTCTGCAGCGGAGTGTGCGCTGATATGAAACTTCCTGGCAGATTAAAATTGTGTGCCGGATCCGGGACTCGAACCTGGGACCTTTGCCTTTCACGGGCAAGCGCACTACCGACTGTGCTATCCCGACACGACTCACAATGCCGCCGCATTACTTTACTTCCACCAGTACCTCGCGTCCTACATTCCAAACTTCACAGACATTCTCCTGCAAACACAAAAGACCAGCACTTCTGGAAGAAAGGATATGGTGGAGACATGGCTTAGGGATGTTTCCAGAATGAAACTACACTCTGTAGCGGAGTGTGCGCTGATATGAAACTTCCTGGCAGATTAAAATTGTGTGCCAGAACCTGGACCGGAACCTGGGACCTTTGCCTTTCACGGGCAAGCGTACTACCGACTGTGCTATCCCGACACGACTCACGATGCTGCCTCATAACTTTACTTCCGCCAGTACCTCACCTCCTACTTTCCAAACTTCACAGTAGTTCTCCTGCAAACACGCAAGACTAGCACTACTGGAAGAAAGGATATGGTGGAGACATGGCTTAGCCACAGCCTAAGGGATGTTTCCAGAATGAAACTTCACTATGCAGCGGAGTGTGCGCTGATATGAAACTTCCTGGCAGATTAAAATTGTGTGCCGGAACCGGGACTCGAACCTGGGACCTTTGCCTTTCACCGGCAAGCGCACTACCGACTGTGCTATCCCGACACGACTCACGATGCTGCCTCATAACTTTACTTCCGCCAGTACCTCGCGTCCTACTTTCCAAACTTCACAGAAGTTCTCCTGCAAACACACAAGACTAGCACTCCTGGAAGAAGGGATATGGTGGAGACATGGCTTAGCCACAGCCTAAGGGATGTTTCCAAAATGAAACTTCACTCTGCAGCGGAGTGTGCGCTGATATGAAACTTCCTGACAGATTAAAATTTTGTTCCGGAACCGGGACTCGATCCTGGGACCTTTGCCTTCCACGGGCAAGAGCACTACCGACTGTGCTATCCCACACGACACTCGATGCTGCCTCATAACTTTACTTCCGCCAGTACCTCGCCTCCTACATTCCAAACTTCACAGAAGTTCTCCTGCAGACACACGAGACTAGCACTCCTAGGAGAAAGGACATGGTGGAGACATGGCTTAGCCACAGCCTAAGAGATGTTTCCACAATGAAACTTTACTCTGTAGCGCTGTAGCGGAGTGTGCGCTGATATGAAACTTCCTGCCCGATTAAAATTGCGTGCCGGAACCGGTACTCGAACCTGGGACCTTAGCCTTTCACGGGCAAGCGCACTACCGACTGTGCTCTCCCGACACGACTGACGATGCTGCCTCATATCTTTACTTCCGCCAATACCTCTCCTCCTACTTTCCAAACTTCACAGAAGTTCTCCTGCAGACACACGAGACTAGCACTCCTAGGAGAAAGGATATGGTGGAGACATGGCTTAGCCACAGCCTAAGGGATGTTTCCACAATGAAACTTTACTCTGTAGCGGAGTGTGCGCTGATATGAAACTTCCTGGCAGATTAAAATTGTGTGCCGGAACCGAGACTCGAACCTGGGACCTTTGCCTTTCACGGGCAAGCGCACTACCGACTGTGCTATCCCGACACGACTCACGATGCTGCCTCATAACTTTACTTCCGCCAGTACCTCGCCTCCTACATTCCAAACTTCACAGACGTTCTCCTGCAAACACACAAGACTAGCACTCCTGGAAGAAAGGATATGGTGGAGACATGGCTTAGCCACATCCTAAGGGATTTTTCCAGAATGAAACTTCACTCTGTAGCGGAGTGTGCGCCGATATAAAACTTCCTGGCAGATTAAAATTGTGTGCCGTAACCGGGACTCGAACCTGGGACCTTTGCCTTTTACGGGCAAGTGCACTACCGACTGTGCTATCTCGACATGACTCACGATGCCGCCTCACAACTTCCGCCAGTACCTCGCCTCCTACTATCCAAACTTCACAGAAGTTCTCCTGCAAACACACAAGCCTAGCAATCCTTGAAGAAAGGATATGGTGGAGACATGGCTTAGCCACAGCCTAAGGGATTTTTCCAGAATGAAACTTCACTATGCAGCGGAGTGTGCGCTGATATGAAACTTCCTGGCAGATTAAAATTGTGTGCCGGAATCGGGATTCGAACCTGGGACCTTTGCCTTTCACGGGCAAGCGCACTACCGACTGTGCTATCCCGACATGACTTACGATGCTGCCTCATAACTTTACTTCCGCCAGTACCTCGCCTCCTACATTCCAAACTTCACAGAAGTTCTCCTGCAAACACACAAGACTAGCACTCCTGGAAGAAAGGATATGGTGGAGACATAGCTTAGCCACAGCCTAAGGGATGTTTCCAGAATGAAACTTCACTCTGCAGCGGAGTGTGCTCTGATATGAAACTTCGTGGCCGATTAAAATTGTGTGCCGGAACCGGGACTCGAACCTGGGTTCTTTGCCTTTCGCGGGGAAGCGCACTACCGACTGTGCTATCCCGACACGACTCACGATGCCGCCTCACAACTTTACTTCCGCCAGTACCTCGCCTCCTACTTTCCAAACTTCACAGAAGTTCTCCTGCAGACACACGAGACTAGCACTCCTAGGAGAAAGGACATGGTGGAGACATGGCTTAGCCACAGCCTAAGAGATGTTTCCACAATGAAACTTTACTCTGTAGCGCTGTAGCGGAGTGTGCGCTGATATGAAACTTCCTGGCAGATTAAAATTGTGTGCCGGAACCGGGACTCGAACCTGGGACCTTTGCCTTTCGCGGGGAAGCGCACTACCGCCTGTGCTATCCCGACACGACTCACGATGCCGCCTCACAACTTTACTTCCGCCAGTACCTCGCGTCCTACATTCCAAACTTCACAGAAGTTCTCCTGCAAACACACAAGACTAGCACTCCTGGAAGAAAGGATATGGTGGAGACATGGCTTAGCCACAGCCTTAGGGATGTTTCCAGAATGAAACTTCACTCTGCAGCGGAGTGTGCGCTGATATGAAACTTCCTGGAAGATTAAAATTGTGTGCCGGAACCGAGACTCGAACCTGGGACCTTTGCCTTTCACGGGCAAGCGCACTACCGACTGTGCTATCCCGACATGACTCACAATGCCGCCTCACATCTTAACTTCCGCCAGTACCTCGCCTCCTACTTTCCAAACTTCACAGACGTTCTCCTGCAAACACACGAGACTAGCACTCCTAGGAGAAAGGATATGGTGGAGACATGGCTTAGCCACAGCCTAAGGGATGTTTCCACAATGAAACTTTACTCTGCAGCGGAGTGTGCGCTGATATGAAACTTCCTGGCAGATTAAAATTGTGTGCCGGAACCGGGACTCGAACCTGGGACCTTTGTCTTTCACGGGCAAGCGTACTACCGACTGTGCTATCCTGACACGACTCACGATGCTGCCTCATAACTTTACTTCCACCAGTACCTTGCCTCCTACATTCCAAACTTCACAGTAGTTCTCCTGCAAACACGCAAGACTAGCACTACTGGAAGAAAGGATATGGTGGAGACATAGCTTAGCCTCAGTCTAAGGGATGTTTCCAGAATGAAACTTCACTCTGCAGCGGAGTGTGCGCTGATATGACACATCCTGGCCGATTAAAATTGTGTGCCGGAACCGGGACTCGAACTTGGGACCTTTGCCTTTCGCGGGGAAGCGCACTACCGACTGTGCTATCCCGACACAACTCACGATGCCGCCTCACAACTTTACTTCCGCCAGTACCTCGCCTCCTACATTCCAAACTTCACAGAAGTTCGCCAGCAGACACACGAGACTAGCACTCCTAGGAGAAAGGATATGGTGGAGACATGGCTTAGCCACAGCCTCAGGGATGTTTCCACAATGAAACTTTACTCTGTAGCGCTGTAGCGGAGTGTGCGCTGACATGAAACTTCCTGACAGATTAAAATTGTGTGCCGGAACCGGGACTCGAACCTGGGACTTTTGCCTTTCGCGGGGAAGCGCACTACCGCCTGTGCTATCCCGACACGACTCACGATGCCGCCTCACAACTTTACTTCCGCCAGTACCTCGCGTCCTACATTCCAAACTTCACAGAAGTTCTCCTGCAAACACACAAGACTAGCACTCCTGGAAGAAAGGATATGGTGGAGACATGGCTTAGCCACAGCCTTAGGGATGTTTCCAGAATGAAACTTCACTCTGCAGCGGAGTGTGCGCTGATATGAAACTTCCTGGAAGATTAAAATTGTGTGCCGGAACCGAGACTCGAACCTGGGACCTTTGCCTTTCACGGGCAAGCGCACTACCGACTGTGCTATCCCGACATGACTCACAATGCCGCCTCACATCTTAACTTCCGCCAGTACCTCGCCTCCTACTTTCCAAACTTCACAGACGTTCTCCTGCAAACACACAAGACTAGCACTCCTGGAAGAAAGGAAATGGTGGTGACATGGCTTAGCCACAGCCTAAGGGATTATTCCAGAATGAAACTTCACTCTGCAGCGGAGTGTGCACTGATATGAAACTTCCTGGCAGATTAAAATTGTGTGCCGTAACCGGGACTCGAACCTGGGACCTTTGACTTTTACGGGAGAGTGCAGTACCGACTGTGCTATCCCGACATGTCTCACAATGCCGCCTCATAACTTTACTTCCGCCAGTACCTAGCCTCCTACTTTCCAAACTTCACAGACGTTCTCCTGCAAACACACAAGACTAGCACTCCTGGAAGAAAGGAAATGGTGGTGACATGGCTTATCCACAGCCTAAGGGATTATTCCAGAATGAAACTTCACTCTGCAGCGGAGTGTGCACTGATATGAAACTTCCTGGCAGATTAAAATTGTGTGCCAGAACCTGGACCGGAACCTGGGACCTTTGCCTTTCACGGGCAAGCGTACTACCGACTGTGCTATCCCGATACGACTCACGATGCTGCCTCATAACTTTACTTCCGCCAGTACCTCACCTCCTACATTCCAAACTTCACAGTAGTTCTCCTGCAAACACGCAAGACTAGCACTACTGGAAGAAAGGATATGGTGGAGACATGGCTTAGCCACAGCCTAAGGGATGTTTCCAGAATGAAACTTCACTATGCAGCGGAGTGTGCGCTGATATGAAACTTCCTGGCCGATTAAAATTGTGTGCCAGAACCGGGACTCGAACCTGGGTTCTTTGCCTTTCGCGGGGAAGCGCACTACCGACTGTGCTATCCCGACACGACTCACGATGCCGCCTCACAACTTTACTTCCGCCAGTACCTCGCCTCCTACTTTCCAAACTTCACAAAAGTTCTCTTGCAGACACACGAGATTAGCACTCCTAGGAGAAAGGACATGGTGGAGACATGGCTTAGCCACAGCCTAAGAGATGTTTCCACAATGAAACTTTACTCTGTAGCGCTGTAGCGGAGTGTGCGCTGATATGAAACTTCCTGGCAGATTAAAATTGTGTGCCGGAACCGGGACTCGAACCTGGGACCTTTGCCTTTCGCGGGGAAGCGCACTACCGCCTGTGCTATCCCGACACGACTCACGATGCCGCCTCACAACTTTACTTCCGCCAGTACCTCGCCTCCTACTTTCCAAACTTCACAGAAGATCTCCTGCAAACACACAAGACTAGCATTCCTGGAAGAAAGGATATGGTGGAGACATGGCTTAGCCACAGCCTAAGGGATGTTTCCAGAATGAAACTTCACTCTGCAGCGGAGTGTGCGCTGATATGAAACTTCCTAGCAGATTAAAATTGTGTGCCGGAACCGGGACTCGAACCTGGGACCTTAGCCTTTCACGGGCAAGCGCACTACCGACTGTGCTATCCCGACATGACTCACAATGCCGCCTCACATCTTAACTTCCGCCAGTACCTCGCCTCCTACTTTCCAAACTTCACAGACGTTCTCCTGCAAACACACGAGACTAGCACTCCTAGGAGAAAGGATATGGTGGAGACATGGCTTAGCCACAGCCTAAGGGATGTTTCCACAATGAAACTTTACTCTGTAGCGGAGTGTGCGCTGATATGAAACTTCCTGGCAGATTAAAATTGTGTGCCGGAACCGAGACTCGAACCTGGGACCTTTGCCTTTCATGGGCTAGCGCACTAGCGACTGTGCTATCCGGACACGACTCACGATGCTGCCTCATAACTTTACTTCCGCCAGTACCTCGCCTCCTACATTCCAAACTTCACAGACGTTCTCCTGCAAACACACAAGACTAGCAGTCCTGGAAGAAAGGATATGGTGGAGACATGGCTTAGCCACAACCTAAGGGATTTTTCCAGAATGAAACTTCACTCTGTAGCGGAGTGTGCGCTGATATGAAACTTCCTGGCAGATTAAAATTGTGTGCCAGAACTTGGACCGGAACCTGGGACCTTTGCCTTTCACGGGCAAGCGCACTACTGACTGTGCTATCGCGACACGACTCACGATGCTGCCTCATAACTTTACTTCCGCCAGTACCTCGCCTCCTACATTCCAAACTTCACAGTAGTTCTCCTGCAAACACACAAGACTAGCACTACTGGAAGAAAGGATATGGTGGAGACATGGCTTAGCCACAGCCTAAGGGATGTTTCCAGAATGAAACTTCACTCTGCAGCGGAGTGTGCGCTGATATGAAACTTCCTGGCAGATTAAAATTGTGTGCCAGAACCGGGACGCGAACCTGGGACCTTTGCCTTTCACGGGCAAGCGCACTACCGACTGTGCTATCCCGACACGACTCACGATGCTGCCTCATAACTTTACTTCCGCCAGTACCTCGTCTCCTACATTCCAAACTTCACAGACGTGCTCCTGCAAACACACAAGACTAGCACTCCTGGAAGAAAGGATATGGTGGAGACATAGCTTAGCCACAGCCTAAAGGATGTTTCCAGAATGAAACTTCACTCTGCAGCGGAGTGTGCGCTGATATGAAACTTCCTGGCAGATTAAAATTGTGTGCCGGAACCGCGACTCGAACCTGGGACCTTTGCCTTTCGCGGGGAAGCGCACTACCGACTGTGCTATCCCGACACGACTCACGATGCCGCCTCACAACTTTACTTCCGCCAGTACCTCGCCTCCTACTATCCAAACTTCACAGAAGTTCTCCTGCAGACACACGAGCCTGCACTCCTAGGAGAAAGGATATGGTGGAGACATGGCTTAGCCACAGCCTAAGGGATGTTTCCACAATGAAACTTTACTCTGTAGCGCTGTAGCGGAGTGTGCGCTGTTATGAAACTTCCCGGCAGATTAAAATTGTGTGCCGTAACCGGGACTCGAACCTGGGACCTTTGCCTTTTACGGGCAAGTGCACTACCGACTGTGCTATCCCGACATGACTCACAATGCCGCCACATAACTTTACTTCCGCCAGTACCTCGCCTCCTACTTTCCAAACTTCACAGACGTTCTCCTGCAAACACACAAGACTAGCACTCCTGGAAGAAAGAAAATGGTGGTGACATGGCTTAGCCACAGCCTAAGGGATGTTTCCAGAATGAAACTTCACTCTGCAGCGGAGTGTGCGCTGATATGAAACTTCCTGGCCGATTAAAATTGTGTGCCAGAACCTGGACCGGAACCTGGGACCTTTGCCTTTCACGGGCAAGCGTACTACCGACTGTGCTATCCCGACACGACTGACGATGCTGCCTCATATCTTTACTTCCGCCAGTACCTCGCCTCCTACATTCCAAACTTCACAGTAGTTCTCCTGCAAACACGCAAGACTAGCACTACTGGAAGAAAGCGTATGGTGGAGACATGGCTTAGCCACAGCCTAAGGGATGTTTCCAGAATGAAACTTCACTCTGCAGCGGAGTGTGCGCTGATATGAAACTTCCTGACAGATTAAAATTGTGTGCTGGAACCGGGACCCGAACCTGGGACCTTTGCCTTTCACGGGCAAGCGCACTACCGACTGTGCTATCCCGACACGACTCACGATGCTGCCTCATAACTTTACTTCCGCCAGTACCTCGCGTCCTACTTTCAAAACTTCACAGAAGTTCTCCTGCAAACACACAAGACTAGCACTCCTGGAAGAAGGGATATGGTGGAGACGTGGCTTAGCCACAGCCTAAGGGATGTTTCCAAAATGAAACTTCACTCTGCAGCGGAGTGTGCGCTGATATGAAACTTCCTGGCAGATTAAAATTGTGTGCCAGAACCGAGACTCGAACCTTGGACCTTTGCCTTTCACGGGCAAGCGTACTACCGACTGTGCTATCCCGACACAACTCACGATGCCGCCTCACATCTTAACTTCCGCCAGTACCTAGCCTCCTACTTTCCAAACTTCACAGAAATTCTCCTGCAGACACACGAGACTAGCACTCCTGGAAGAAAGGATATGGTGGAGACATGTCTTAGCCACAGCCTAAGGGATGTTTCCACAATGAAACTTTACTCTGTAGCGGAGTGTGCGCTGATATGAAACTTCCTGGCAGATTAAAATTGTGTGCCAGAACCGAGACTCGAACCTGGGACCTTTGCCTTTCACGGGCAAGCGCACTACCGACTGTGCTATTCCGACACGACTCACGATGCTGCCTCATAACTTTACTTCCGCAAGTACCTCGCCTCCTACATTCCAAACTTCACAGACGTTCTCCTGCAAACACACAAGACTAGCACTCCTGGAAGAAAGGATATGGTGGAGACATGGCTTAGCCACAACCTAAGGGATTTTTCCAGAATGAAACTTCACTCTGTAGCGGAGTGTGTGCCGATATGAAACTTCCTGGCAGATTAAAATTGTGTGCCGTAACCGGGACTCGAACCTGGGACCTTCGCCTTTTACGGGCAAGTGCACTACCGACTGTGCTATCCCGACATGAATCACGATGCCGCCTCATAACTTTACTTCCGCCAGTACCTCGCCTCCTACTTTCCAAACTTCACAGACGTTCTCCTGCAAACACACAAGACTAGCACTCCTGGAAGAAAGGAAATGGTGGTGACATGGCTTAACCACAGCCTAAGGGATTTTTCCAGAATGAAACTTCACTCTGCAGCGGAGTGTGCGCTGATATGAAACTTCCTGGCAGATTAAAATTGTGTGCCAGAACCTGGACCGGAACCTGGGACTTTTGCCTTTCACGGGCAAGCGTACTACCGACTGTGCTATCCCCTATCCCGACACGACTCACGATGCTGCCTAATAACTTTACTTCCGCCAGTACCTCGCCTCCTACAATCCAAACTTCACAGTAGTTCTCCTGCAAACACGCAAGACTAGCACTACTGGAAGAAAGGATAAGGTGGAGACATGGCTTAGCCACAGCCAAAGGGATGTTTCCAGAATGAAACTTCACTATGCAACGGAGTGTGCGCTGATATGAAACTTCCTGGCAGATTAAAATTGTGTGCCGGAACCGGGACTCGAACCTGAGACCTTTGCCTTTCACGGGCAAGCGCACTACCAACTGTGGTATCCCGACACGACTCACGATGCTGCCTCATAACTTTTCTTCCGCCAGTACCTCGCCTCCTACATTCCAAACTTCACAGACGTTCTCCTGCAAACACACAAGACTAGCACTCCTGGAAGAAAGGATATGGTGGAGACATAGCTTAGCCACAGCCTAAGGGATGTTTCCAGAATGAAACATCACTCTGCAGCGCAGTGTGCGCTGATATGAAACTTACTGGCCGATTAAAATTGTGTGCCGCAACCGGGACTCGAACCTGGGACCTTTGCCTTTCGCGGGGAAACGCACTACCGACTGTGCTATCCCGACACGACTCACGATGCCGCCTCACAACTTTACTTCCGCCAGTACCTCGCCTCCTACTTTCCAAACTTCACAGAAGTTCTCCTGCAAACACACAAGACTAGCGCTCCTGGAAGAAAGGATATGGTGGAGACATGGCTTAGACACAGCCTAAGGGATGTTTCCAGAATGAAACTTCACTCTGCAGCGGAGTGTACGCTGATATGAAACTTCCTGGCAGATTAAAATTGTGTGCCGGAACCGGGACTCGAACCTGGGACCTTAGCCTTTCACGGGCAAGCGCACTACCGACTGTGCTATCCCGACACGACTCACAATGCCGCCTCACATCTTAACTTCCGCCAGTACCTCGCCTCCTACTTTCCAAACTTCACAGAAGTTCTCCTGCAGACACACGAGACTAGCACTCCTAGCAGAAAGGATATGGTGGAGACATGGCTTAGCCACAGCCTAAGGGATGTTTCCACAATGATACTTTACTCTGTGGCGGAGTGTGCGCTGATATGAAACTTTCTGGCAGATTAAAATTGTGTGCCGGAACCGAGACTCGAACCTGGGACATTTGCCTTTCACGGGCAAGCGCACTACCGACTGTGCTATCCCGACACGACTCACGATGCTGCCTCATAACTTTACTTCCGCCAGTACCTCGCCTCCTACATTGCAAACTTCACAGACGTTCTCCTGCAAACACACAAGACTAGCACTCCTGGAAGAAAGGATATGGTGGAGACATGGCTTAGCCACAACCTAAGGGATTTTTCCAGAATGAAATTTCACTCTGTAGCGGAGTGTGCGCCGATATGAAACTTCCTGGCAGATTAAAATTGAGTGCCGTAACCGGGACTCGAACCTGGGACCTTTGCCTTTTACGGGCAAGTGCACTACCGACTGTGCTATCCCGACATGACTCACGATGCCGCCTCATAACTTTACTTCCGCCAGTACCTCGCCTCCTACTTTCCAAACTTCACAGAAGTTCTCCTGCAAACACACAAGACTAGCACTCCTGGAAGAAAGGAAATGGTGGTGACATGGCTTAGCCACAGCCTAAGGGATTTTTCCAGAATGAAACTTCACTCTGCAGCGGAGTGTGCGCTGATATGAAACTTCCTGGCAGATTAAAATTGTGTGCCAGTACCTGGACCGGAACCTGGGACCTTTGCCTTTCACGGGCAAGCGTACTACCGACTGTGCTATCCCGACACGACTCACGATGCTGCCTCATTACTTTACTTCCGATAGTACCTCGCCTCCTACATTCCAAACTTCACAGTAGTTCTCCTGCAAACACGCAAGACTAGCACTACTGGATGAAAGGATATGGTGGAGACATGGCTTAGCCACAGCCTAAGGGATGTTTCCAGAATGAAACTTCACTATGCAGCGGAGTGTGCGCTGATATGAAACTTCCTGGCAGATTAAAATTTTGTGCCGGAACCGGGACTCGAACCTGGGACCTTTGCCTTTCGCGGGGAAGCGCACTACCGACTGTGCTATCCCGACACGACTCACGATGCCGCCTCACAACTTTACTTCCGCCAGTACCTCGCCTCCTACTTTCCAAACTTCACAGAAGTTCTCCTGCAAACACACAAGACTAGCGCTCCTGGAAGAAAGGATATGGTGGAGACATGGCTTAGCCACAGCCTAAGGGATGTTTCCAGAATGAAACTTCACTCTGCAGCGGAGTGTGCGCTGATATGAAACTTCCTGGCAGATTAAAATTGTGTGCCAGAACCTGGACCGAAACCTGGGACCTTTGCCTTTCACGGGCAAGCGTACTACCGACTGTGCTATCCCGACACGACTCACGATGCTGCCTCATATCTTTACTTCCGCCAGTACCTCGCCTCCTACATTCCAAACTTCACAGTAGTTCTCCTGCAAACACGCAAGACTAGCACTACTGGAAGAAAGGATATGGTGGAGACATGGCTTAGCCACAGCCTAAGGGATGTTTCCAGAATGAAACTTCACTCTGCAGCGGAGTGTGTGCTGATATGAAACTTCCTGACCGATTAAAATTTTGTTCCGGAACCGGGACTCGAACCTGGGACCTTTGCCTTTCACGGGCAAGAGCACTACCGACTGTGCTATCCCACACGACACTCGATGCTGACTCATAACTTTACTTCCGCCAGTACTTTGCCTCCTACTAACCAAACTTCACAGAATTTCTCCAGCAAACACACAAGACTAGCACTCCTGGAAGAAAGAAAATGGTGGTGACATGGCTTAGCCACAGCCTAAGGGATGTTTCCAGAATGAAACTTCACTCTGCAGCGGAGTGTGCGCTGATATGAAACTTCCTGGCAGATTAAAATTGTGTGCCAGAACCTGGACCGGAACCTGGGACCTTTGCCTTTCACGGGCAAGCGTACTACCGACTGTGCTATCCCGACACGACTGACGATTCTGCCTCATATCTTTACTTCCGCCAGTACCTCGCCTCCTACATTCCAAACTTCACAGTAGTTCTCCTGCAAACACGCAAGACTAGCACTACTGGAAGAAAGGGTATGGTGGAGACATGGCTTAGCCACAGCCTAAGGGATGTTTCCGGAATGAAACTTCACTCTGCAGCGGAGTGTGCGCTGATATGAAACTTCCTGACAGATTAAAATTGTGTGCTGGAACCGGGACCCGAACCTGGGACCTTTGCCTTTCACGGGCAAGCGCACTACCGACTGTGCTATCCCGACACGACTCACGATGCTGCCTCATAACTTTACTTCCGCCAGTTCCTCGCGTCCTACTTTCAAAACTTCACAGAAGTTCTCCTGCAAACACACAAGACTAGCACTCCTGGAAGAAGGGATATGGTGGAGACGTGGCTTAGCCACAGCCTAAGGGATGTTTCCAAATTGAAACTTCACTCTGCAGCGGAGTGTGCGCTCATATGAAACATCCTGACAGATTAAAATTTTGTTCCGGAACCGGGACTCGAACCTGGGACCTTTGCCTTTCACGGGCAAGAGCACTACTGACTGTGCTATCCCACACGACACTCGATGCTGACTCATAACTTTACTTCCGCCAGTACTTTGCCTCCTACTAACCAAACTTCACAGAATTTCTCCAGCAAACACACAAGACTAGCACTCCTGGAAGAAAGGATATGGTGGAGACATGGCTTAGCCACAGCCTAAGGGATGTTTCCAGAATGAACCTTCACTCTGCAGCGGAGTGTGCGCTGATATGAAACTTCCTGGCAGATTAAAATTGTGTGCCGGAACCGGGACTCGAACCTGGGACCTTAGCCTTTCACGGGCAAGCGCACTACCGACTGTGCTATCCCGACACGACTCACAATGCCGCCTTACATCTTAACTTCCGCCAGTACCTAGCCTCCTACTTTCCAAACTTCACAGAAGTTCTCCTGCAGACACACGAGACTAGCACTCCTAGGAGAAAGGATATGGTGGAGACATGGCTTAGCCACAGCCTAAGGGATGTTTCCACAATGAAACTTTACTCTATAGCGGAGTGTGCGCTGATATGAAACTTCCTGGCAGATTAAAATTGTGTGCTAGAACCGAGACTCGAACCTGGGACCTTTGCCTTTCACGGGCAAGCGCACTACCGACTGTGCTATCCCGACACGACTCACGATGCTGCCTCATAACTTTACTTCCGCAAGTACCTCGCCTCCTACATTCCAAACTTCACAGACGTTCTCCTGCAAACACACAAGACTAGCACTCCTGGAAGAAAGGATATGGTGGAGACATGGCTTAGCCACAACCTAAGAGATGTTTCCACAATGAAACTTTACTCTGTAGCGCTGTAGCGGAGTGTGCGCTGATATGAAACTTCCTGGCAGATTAAAATTGTGTGCCGGAACCGGGACTCGAACCTGGGACCTTTGCCTTTCGCGGGGAAGCGCACTGCCGCCTGTGCTATCCCGACACGACTCACGATGCCGCCTCACAACTTTACTTCCGCCAGTACCTCGCGTCCTACATTCCAAACTTCACAGAAGTTCTCCTGCAAACACACAAGACTAGCATTCCTGGAAGAAAGGATATGGTGGAGACATGGCTTAGCCACAGCCTTAGGGATGTTTCCAGAATGAAACTTCACTCTGCAGCGGAGTGTGCGCTGATATGAAACTTCCTGGCAGATTAAAATTGTGTGCCGGAACCGAGACTCGAACCTGGGACCTTTGCCTTTCACGGGCAAGCGCACTACCGACTGTGCTATCCCGACATGACTCACAATGCCGCCTCACATCTTAACTTCCGCCAGTACCTCGCCTCCTACTTTCCAAACTTCACAGACGTTCTCCTGCAAACACACGAGACTAGCACTCCTAGGAGAAAGGATATGGTGGAGACATGGCTTAGCCACAGCCTAAGGGAAGTTTCCACAATGAAACTTTACTCTGCAGCGGAGTGTGCGCTGATATGAAACTTCCTGGCAGATTAAAATTGTGTGCCGGAACCGGGACTCGAACCTGGGACCTTTGTCTTTCACGGGCAAGCGTACTACCGACTGTGCTATCCTGACACGACTCACGATGCTGCCTCATAACTTTACTTCCACCAGTACCTTGCCTCCTACATTCCAAACTTCACAGTAGTTCTCCTGCAAACACGCAAGACTAGCACTACTGGATGAAAGGATATGGTGGAGACATGGCTTAGCCACAGCCTAAGGGATGTTTCCAGAATGAAACTTCACTCTGCAGCGGAGTGTGCGCTGATATGAAACTTCCTGGCAGATTAAAATTGTGTGCCGGAACCGGGACTCGAAACTGGGACCTTTGCCTTTCACGGGCAAGCGCACTACCGACTGTGCTATCCCGACACGACTCACGATGCTGCCTCATAACTTTACTTCCGCCAGTACCTCGCCTCCTATATTCCAAACTTCACAGACGATCTCCTGCAAACACACAAGACTAGCACTCCTGGAAGAAAGGATATGGTGGAGACATAGCTTAGCCTCAGTCTAAGGGATGTTTCCAGAATGAAACTTCACTCTGCAGCGGAGTGTGCGCTGATATGACACATCCTGGCCGATTAAAATTGTGTGCCGGAACCGGGACTCGAACTTGGGACCTTTGCCTTTCGCGGAGAAGCGCACTACCGACTGTGCTATCCCGACACGACTCACGATGCCGCCTCACAACTTTACTTCCGCCAGTACCTCGCCTCCTACATTCCAAACTTCACAGAAGTTCGCCAGCAGACACACGAGACTAGCACTCCTAGGAGAAAGGATATGGTGGAGACATGGCTTAGCCACAGCCTCAGGGATGTTTCCACAATGAAACTTTACTCTGTAGCGCTGTAGCGGAGTGTGCGCTGACATGAAACTTCCTGACAGATTAAAATTGTGTGCCGGAACCGAGACTCGAACCTGGGACCTTTGCCTTTCACGGGCAAGCGCACTACCGACTGTGCTATCCCGACACGACTCACGATGCTGCCTCATAACTTTACTTCCGCCAGTACCTCTCCTCCTACATTCCAAACTTCACAGACGTTCTCCTGCAAACACACAAGACTAGCACTCCTGGAAGAAAGGATATGGTGGAGACATGGCTTAGCCACAACCTAAGGGATTTTTCCAGAATGAAACATCACTCTGTAGTGGAGTTTGCGCCGATATGAATCTTCCTGGCAGATTAAAACTGTGTGCCGTAACCGGGACTCGAACCTGGGACCTTTGACTTTTACGGGAGAGTGCAGTACCGACTGTGCTATCCCGACATGTCTCACAATGCCGCCTCATAACTTTACTTCCGCCAGTACCTAGCCTCCTACTTTCCAAACTTCACAGACGTTCTCCTGCAAACACACAAGACTAGCACTCCTGGAAGAAAGGAAATGGTGGTGACATGGCTTAGCCACAGCCTAAGGGATTATTCCAGAATGAAACTTCACTCTGCAGCGGAGTGTGCACTGATATGAAACTTCCGGGCAGATTAAAATTGTGTGCCAGAACCTGGACCGGAACCTGGGACCTTTGCCTTTCACGGGCAAGCGTACTACCGACTGTGCTATCCCGATACGACTCACGATGCTGCCTCATAACTTTACTTCCGCCAGTACCTCACCTCCTACATTCCAAACTTCACAGTAGTTCTCCTGCAAACACGCAAGACTAGCACTACTGGAAGAAAGGATATGGTGGAGACATGGCTTAGCCACAGCCTAAGGGATGTTTCCAGAATGAAACTTCACTATGCAGCGGAGTGTGCGCTGATATGAAACTTCCTGGCCGATTAAAATTGTGTGCCAGAACCGGGACTCGAACCTGGGTTCTTTGCCTTTCGCGGGGAAGCGCACTACCGACTGTGCTATCCCGACACGACTCACGATGCCGCCTCACAACTTTACTTCCGCCAGTACCTCGCCTCCTACTTTCCAAACTTCACAGAAGTTCTCCTGCAGACACACGAGATTAGCACTCCTAGGAGAAAGGACATGGTGGAGACATGGCTTAGCCACAGCCTAAGAGATGTTTCCACAATGAAACTTTACTCTGTAGCGCTGTAGCGGAGTGTGCGCTGATATGAAACATCCTGGCAGATTAAAATTATGTGCCGGAACCGGGACTCGAACCTGGGACCTTTGCCTTTCGCGGGGAAGCGCACTACCGCCTGTGCTATCCCGACACGACTCACGATGCCGCCTCACAACTTTACTTCCGCCAGTACCTCGCCTCCTACTTTCCAAACTTCACAGAAGTTCTCCTGCAGACACACGAGACTAGCACTCCTAGGAGAAAGGATATGGTGGAGACATGGCTTAGCCACAGCCTAAGGGATGTTTCCACAATGAAACATTACACTGTAGCGGAGTGTGCGCTGATATGAAACTTCCTGGCAGATTAAAATTGTGTGGCGGAAACGAGACTCGAACCTGGGACCTTTGCCTTTCACGGGTAAGCGCACTACCGACTGTGCTATCCCGACATGATTCACGATGCCGCCTCATAACTTTACTTCCGCCAGTACCTCACCTCCTACTTTCCAAACTTCACAGACGTTCTCCTGCAAACACACAAGACTAGCACTCCTGGAAGAAAGGTAATGGTGGTGACATGGCTTAGCCACAGCCTAAGGGATGTTTCCAGAAGTAAACTTCACTCTGCAGCGGAGTGTGCTCTGATATGAAACTTCGTGGCCGATTAAAATTGTGTGCCGGAACCGGGACTCGAACCTGGGACCTTTGCCTTTCGCGGGGAAGCGCACTACCGACTGTGCTATCCCGACACGACTCACGATGCCGCCTCACAACTTTACTTCCGCCAGTACCTCGCCTCCTACTTTCCAAACTTCACAAAAGTTCTCTTGCAGACACACGAGACTAGCACTCCTAGGAGAAAGGACATGGTGGAGACATGGCTTAGCCACAGCCTAAGAGATGTTTCCACAATGAAACTTTACTCTGTAGCGCTGTAGCGGAGTGTGCGCTGATATGAAACTTCCTGGCAGATTAAAATTGTGTGCCGGAACCGGGACTCGAACCTGGGACCTTTGCCTTTCGCGGGGAAGCGCACTACCGCCTGTGCTATCCCGACACGACTCACGATGCCGCCTCACAACTTTACTTCCGCCAGTACCTCGCCTCCTACTTTCCAAACTTCACAGAAGATCTCCTGCAAACACACAAGACTAGCATTCCTGGAAGAAAGGATATGGTGGAGACATGGCTTAGCCACAGCCTAAGGGATGTTTCCAGAATGAAACTTCACTCTGCAGCGGAGTGTGCGCTGATATGAAACTTCCTAGCAGATTAAAATTGTGTGCCGGAACCGGGACTCGAACCTGGGACCTTAGCCTTTCACGGGCAAGCGCACTACCGACTGTGCTATCCCGACATGACTCACAATGCCGCCTCACATCTTAACTTCCGCCAGTACCTCGCCTCCTACTTTCCAAACTTCACAGACGTTCTCCTGCAAACACACGAGACTAGCACTCCTAGGAGAAAGGATATGGTGGAGACATGGCTTAGCCACAGCCTAAGGGATGTTTCCACAATGAAACTTTACTCTGTAGCGGAGTGTGCGCTGATATGAAACTTCCTGGCAGATTAAAATTGTGTGCCGGAACCGAGACTCGAACCTGGGACCTTTGCCTTTCATGGGCTAGCGCACTAGCGACTGTGCTATCCCGACACGACTCACGATGCTGCCTCATAACTTTACTTCCGCCAGTACCTCGCCTCCTACATTCCAAACTTCACAGACGTTCTCCTGCAAACACACAAGACTAGCAGTCCTGGAAGAAAGGATATGGTGGAGACATGGCTTAGCCACAACCTAAGGGATTTTTCCAGAATGAAACTTCACTCTGTAGCGGAGTGTGCGCTGATATGAAACTTCCTGGCAGATTAAAATTGTGTGCCAGAACTTGGACCGGAACCTGGGACCTTTGCCTTTCACGGGCAAGCGTACTACTGACTGTGCTATCGCGACACGACTCACGATGCTGCCTCATAACTTTACTTCCGCCAGTACCTCGCCTCCTACATTCCAAACTTCACAGTAGTTCTCCTGCAAACACGCAAGACTAGCACTACTGGAAGAAAGGATATGGTGGAGACATGGCTTAGCCACAGCCTAAGGGATGTTTCCAGAATGAAACTTCACTCTGCAGCGGAGTGTGCGCTGATATGAAACTTCCTGGCAGATTACAATTGTGTGCCAGAACCGGGACGCGAACCTGGGACCTTTGCCTTTCACGGGCAAGCGCACTACCGACTGTGCTATCCCGACACGACTCACGATGCTGCCTCATAACTTTACTTCCGCCAGTACCTCGTCTCCTACATTCCAAACTTCACAGACGTGCTCCTGCGAAAACACAAGACTAGCACTCCTGGAAGAAAGGATATGGTGGAGACATAGCTTAGCCACAGCCTAAAGGATGTTTCCAGAATGAAACTTCACTCTGCAGCGGAGTGTGCGCTGATATGAAACTTCCTGGCCGATTAAAATTGTGTGCCGGAACCGGGACTCGAACCTGGGACCTTTGCCTTTCGCGGGGAAGCGCACTACCGACTGTGCTATCCCGACACGACTCACGATGCCGCCTCACAACTTTACTTCCGCCAGTACCTCGCCTCCTACTATCCAAACTTCACAGAAGTTCTCCTGCAGACACACGAGCCTGCACTCCTAGGAGAAAGGATATGGTGGAGACATGGCTTAGCCACAGCCTAAGGGATGTTTCCACAATGAAACTTTACTCTGTAGCGCTGTAGCGGAGTGTGCGCTGATATGAAACTTCCCGGCAGATTAAAATTGTGTGCCGTAACCGGGACTCGAACCTGGGACCTTTGCCTTTTACGGGCAAGTGCACTACCGACTGTGCTATCCCGACATGACTCACAATGCCGCCACATAACTTTACTTCCGCCAGTACCTCGCCTCCTACTTTCCAAACTTCACAGACGTTCTCCTGCAAACACACAAGACTAGCACTCCTGGAAGAAAGAAAATGGTGGTGACATGGCTTAGCCACAGCCTAAGGGATGTTTCCAGAATGAAACTTCACTCTGCAGCGGAGTGTGCGCTGATATGAAACTTCCTGGCAGATTAAAATTGTGTGCCAGAACCTGGACCGGAACCTGGGACCTTTGCCTTTCACGGGCAAGCGTACTACCGACTGTGCTATCCCGACACGACTGACGATTCTGCCTCATATCTTTACTTCCGCCAGTACCTCGCCTCCTACATTCCAAACTTCACAGTAGTTCTCCTGCAAACACGCAAGACTAGCACTACTGGAAGAAAGGGTATGGTGGAGACATGGCTTAGCCACAGCCTAAGGGATGTTTCCGGAATGAAACTTCACTCTGCAGCGGAGTGTGCGCTGATATGAAACTTCCTGACAGATTAAAATTGTGTGCTGGAACCGGGACCCGAACCTGGGACCTTTGCCTTTCACGGGCAAGCGCACTACCGACTGTGCTATCCCGACACGACTCACGATGCTGCCTCATAACTTTACTTCCGCCAGTTCCTCGCGTCCTACTTTCAAAACTTCACAGAAGTTCTCCTGCAAACACACAAGACTAGCACTCCTGGAAGAAGGGATATGGTGGAGACGTGGCTTAGCCACAGCCTAAGGGATGTTTCCAAATTGAAACTTCACTCTGCAGCGGAGTGTGCGCTCATATGAAACATCCTGACAGATTAAAATTTTGTTCCGGAACCGGGACTCGAACCTGGGACCTTTGCCTTTCACGGGCAAGAGCACTACTGACTGTGCTATCCCACACGACACTCGATGCTGACTCATAACTTTACTTCCGCCAGTACTTTGCCTCCTACTAACCAAACTTCACAGAATTTCTCCAGCAAACACACAAGACTAGCACTCCTGGAAGAAAGGATATGGTGGAGACATGGCTTAGCCACAGCCTAAGGGATGTTTCCACAATGAAACTTTACTCTATAGCGGAGTGTGCGCTGATATGAAACTTCCTGGCAGATTAAAATTGTGTGCCAGAACCGAGACTCGAACCTTGGACCTTTGCCTTTCACGGGCAAGCGTACTACCGACTGTGCTATCCCGACACAGCTCACGATGCCGCCTCACATCTTAACTTCCGCCAGTACCTAGCCTCCTATTTTCCAAACTTCACAGAAATTCTCCTGCAGACACACGAGACTAGCACTCCTAGGAGAAAGGCTTATGGTGGAGACATGTCTTAGCCACAGCCTAAGGGATGTTTCCACAATGAAACTTTACTCTGTAGCGGAGTGTGCGCTGATATGAAACTTCCTGGCAGATTAAAATTGTGTGCCAGAACCGAGACTCGAACCTGGGACCTTTGCCTTTCACGGGCAAGCGCACTACCGACTGTGCTATCCCGACACGACTCACGATGCTGCCTCATAACTTTACTTCCGCAAGTACCTCGCCTCCTACATTCCAAACTTCACAGACGTTCTCTTGCAAACACACAAGTCTAGCACTCCTGGAAGAAAGGATATGGTGGAGACATGGCTTAGCCACAACCTAAGGGATTTTTCCAGAATGAAACTTCACTCTGTAGCGGAGTGTGTGCCGATATGAAACTTCCTGGCAGATTAAAATTGTGTGCCGTAACCGGGACTCGAACCTGGGACCTTCGCCTTTTACGGGCAAGTGCACTACCGACTGTGCTATCCCGACATGAATCACGATGCCGCCTCATAACTTTACTTCCGCCAGTACCTCGCCTCCTACTTTCCAAACTTCACAGACGTTCTCCTGCAAACACACAAGACTAGCACTCCTGGAAGAAAGGAAATGGTGGTGACATGGCTTAACCACAGCCTAAGGGATTTTTCCAGAATGAAACTTCACTCTGCAGCGGAGTGTGCGCTGATATGAAACTTCCTGGCAGATTAAATTTGTGTGCCAGAACCTGGACCGGAACCTGGGACTTTTGCCTTTCACGGGCAAGCGTACTACCGACTGTGCTATCCCCTATCCCGACACGACTCACGATGCTGCCTAATAACTTTACTTCCGCCAGTACCTCGCCTCCTACAATCCAAACTTCACAGTAGTTCTCCTGCAAACACGCAAGACTAGCACTACTGGAAGAAAGGATAAGGTGGAGACATGGCTTAGCCACAGCCTAAGGGATGTTTCCAGAATGAAACTTCACTATGCAGCGGAGTGTGCGCTGATATGAAACTTCCTGGCAGATTATAATTGTGTGCCGGAACCGGGACTCGAACCTGAGACCTTTGCCTTTCACGGGCAAGCGCACTACCAACTGTGGTATCCCGACACGACTCACGATGCTGCCTCATAACTTTTCTTCCGCCAGTACCTCGCCTCCTACATTCCAAACTTCACAGACGTTCTCCTGCAAACACACAAGACTAGCACTCCTGGAAGAAAGGATATGGTGGAGACATAGCTTAGCCACAGCCTAAGGGATGTTTCCAGAATGAAACATCACTCTGCAGCGGAGTGTGCGCTGATATGAAACTTACTGGCCGATTAAAATTGTGTGCCGCAACCGGGACTCGAACCTGGGACCTTTGCCTTTCGCGGGGAAACGCACTACCGACTGTGCTATCCCGACACGACTCACGATGCCGCCTCACAACTTTACTTCCGCCAGTACCTCGCCTCCTACTTTCCAAACTTTACAGAAGTTCTCCTGCAAACACACAAGACTAGCGCTCCTGGAAGAAAGGATATGGTGGAGACATGGCTTAGACACAGCCTAAGGGATGTTTCCAGAATGAAACTTCACTCTACAGCGGAGTGTACGCTGATATGAAACTTCCTGGCAGATTAAAATTGTGTGCCGGAACCGGGACTCGAACCTGGGACCTTAGCCTTTCACGGGCAAGCGCACTACCGACTGTGCTATCCCGACACGACTCACAATGCCGCCTCACATCTTAACTTCCGCCAGTACCTCGCCTCCTACTTTCCAAACTTCACAGAAGTTCTCCTGCAGACACACGAGACTAGCACTCCTAGCAGAAAGGATATGGTGGAGACATGGCTTAGCCACAGCCTAAGGGATGTTTCCACAATGATACTTTACTCTGTGGCGGAGTGTGCGCTGATATGAAACTTTCTGGCAGATTAAAATTGTGTGCCGGAACCGAGACTCGAACCTGGGACCTTTGCCTTTCACGGGCAAGCGCACTACCGACTGTGCTATCCCGACACGACTCACGATGCTGCCTCATAACTTTACTTCCGCCAGTACCTCGCCTCCTACATTGCAAACTTCACAGACGTTCTCCTGCAAACACACAAGACTAGCACTCCTGGAAGAAAGGATATGGTGGAGACATGGCTTAGCCACAACCTAAGGGATTTTTCCAGAATGAAACTTCACTCTGTAGCGGAGTGTGCGCCGATATGAAACTTCCTGGCAGATTAAAATTGAGTGCCGTAACCGGGACTCGAACCTGGGACCTTTGACTTTTACGGGCAAGTGCACTACCGACTGTGCTATCCCGACATGACTCACGATGCCGCCTCATAACTTTACTTCCGCCAGTACCTCGCCTCCTACTTTCCAAACTTCACAGAAGTTCTCCTGCAAACACACAAGACTAGCACTCCTGGAAGAAAGGAAATGGTGGTGACATGGCTTAGCCACAGCCTAAGGGATTTTTCCAGAATGAAACTTCACTCTGCAGCGGAGTTTGCGCTGATATGAAACTTCCTGGCAGATTAAAATTGTGTGCCAGTACCTGGACCGGAACCTGGGACCTTTGCCTTTCACGGGCAAGCGTACTACCGACTGTGCTATCCCGACACGACTCACGATGCTGCCTCATTACTTTACTTCCGATAGTACCTCGCCTCCTACATTCCAAACTTCACAGTAGTTCTCCTGCAAACACGCAAGACTAGCACTACTGGAAGAAAGGATATGGTGGAGACATGGCTTAGCTACAGCCTAAGGGATGTTTCCAGAATGCAACTTCACTATGCAGCGGAGTGTGCGCTGATATGAAACTTCCTGGCAGATTAAAATTTTGTGCCGGAACCGGGACTCGAACCTGGGACCTTTGCCTTTCGCGGGGAAGCGCACTACCGACTGTGCTATCCCGACACGACTCACGATGCCGCCTCACAACTTTACTTCCGCCAGTACCTCGCCTCCTACTTTCCAAACTTCACAGAAGTTCTCCTGCAAACACACAAGACTAGCGCTCCTGGAAGAAAGGATATGGTGGAGACATGGCTTAGCCACAGCCTAAGGGATATTTCCAGAATGAAACTTCACTCTGCAGCGGAGTGTGCGCTGATATGAAACTTCCTGGCAGATTAAAATTGTGTGCCAGAACCTGGACCGAAACCTGGGACCTTTGCCTTTCACGGGCAAGCGTACTACCGACTGTGCTATCCCGACACGACTCACGATGCTGCCTCATATCTTTACTTCCGCCAGTACCTCGCCTCCTACATTCCAAACTTCACAGTAGTTCTCCTGCAAACACGCAAGACTAGCACTACTGGAAGAAAGGATATGGTGGAGACATGGCTTAGCCACAGCCTAAGGGATGTTTCCAGAATGAAACTTCACTCTGCAGCGGAGTGTGTGCTGATATGAAACTTCCTGACAGATTAAAATTTTGTTCCGGAACCGGGACTCGAACCTGGGACCTTTGCCTTTCACGGGGAAGAGCACTACCGACTGTGCTATCCCACACGACACTCGATGCTGACTCATAACTTTACTTCCGCCAGTACTTTGCCTCCTACTAACCAAACTTCACAGAATTTCTCCAGCAAACACACAAGACTAGCACTCCTGGAAGAAAGGATATGGTGGAGACATGGCTTAGCCACAGCCTAAGGGATGTTTCCAGAATGAACCTTCACTCTGCAGCGGAGTGTGCGCTGATATGAAACTTCCTGGCAGATTAAAATTGTGTGCCGGAACCGGGACTCGAACCTGGGACCTTAGCCTTTCACGGGCAAGCGCACTACCGACTGTGCTATCCCGACACGACTCACAATGCCGCCTTACATCTTAACTTCCGCCAGTACCTAGCCTCCTACTTTCCAAACTTCACAGAAGTTCTCCTGCAGACACACGAGACTAGCACTCCTAGGAGAAAGGATATGGTGGAGACATGGCTTAGCCACAGCCTAAGGGATGTTTCCACAATGAAACTTTACTCTATAGCGGAGTGTGCGCTGATATGAAACTTCCTGGCAGATTAAAATTGTGTGCTAGAACCGAGACTCGAACCTGGGACCTTTGCCTTTCACGGGCAAGCGCACTACCGACTGTGCTATCCCGACACGACTCACGATGCTGCCTCATAACTTTACTTCCGCAAGTACCTCGCCTCCTACATTCCAAACTTCACAGACGTTCTCCTGCAAACACACAAGACTAGCACTCCTGGAAGAAAGGATATGGTGGAGACATGGCTTAGCCACAACCTAAGGGATTTTTCCAGAATGAAACTTCACTCTGTAGCGGAGTGTGCGCCGATATGAAACTTCCTGGCAGATTAAAATTGTGTGCCGTAACCGGGACTCGAACCTGGGACCTTCGCCTTTTACGGGCAAGTGCACTACCGACTGTGCTATCCCGACATGACTCACGATGCCGCCTCATAACTTTACTTCCGCCAGTACCTCGCCTCCTACTTTCCAAACTTCACAGACGTTCTCCTGCAAACACACAAGACTAGCACTCCTGGAAGAAAGGAAATGGTGGTGACATGGCTTAGCCACAGCCTAAGGGATTTTTCCAGAATGAAACTTCACTCTGCAGCGGAGTGTGCGCTGATATGAAACTTCCTGGCAGATTAAAATTGTGTGCCAAAACCTGGACCGGAACCTGGGACCTTTGCCTTTCACGGGCAAGCGTACTACCGACTGTGCTATCCCGACACGACTCACGATGCTGCCTCATAACTTTACTTCCGCCAGTACCTCGCCTCCTACATTCCAAACTTCACAGTAGTTCTCCTGCAAACACGCAAGACTAGCACTACTGGAAGAAAGGATATGGTGGAGACATGGCTTAGCCACAGCCTAAGGGATGTTTCCAGAATGAAACTTCACTATGCAGCGGAGTGTGCGCTGATATGAAACTTCCTGGCAGATTAAAATTGTGTGCCGGAACCGGGACTCGAACCTGGGACATTTGCCTTTCGCGGGCAAGCGCACTACCGACTGTGCTATCCCGACACGACTCACGATGCCGCCTCACAACTTTACTTCCGCCAGTACCTCGCCTCCTACTTTCCAAACTTCACAGAAGTACTCCTACAGACACACGAGACTAGCACTCCTAGCAGAAAGGATATGGTGGAGACATGGCTTAGCCACAGCCTAAGGGATGTTTCCACAATGAAACTGTACTCTGTAGCGGAGTGTGCGCTGATATGAAACTTTCTGGCAGATTAAAATTGTGTGCCGGAACCGAGACTCGAACCTGGGACCTTTGCCTTTCACGGGCAAGCGCACTACCGACTGTGCTATCCCGACACGACTCACGATGCTGCCTCATAACTTTACTTCCGCCAGTACCTCGCCTCCTACATTGCAAACTTCACAGACCTTCTCCTGCAAACACACAAGACTAGCACTCCTGGAAGAAAGGAAATGGTGGTGACATGGCTTAGCCACAGCCTAAGGGATTTTTCCAGAATGAAACTTCACTCTGCAGCGGAGTGTGCGCTGATATGAAACTTCCTGGCAGATTAAAATTGTGTGCCAAAACCTGGACCGCAACCTGGGACCTTTGCCTTTCACGGGCAAGCGTACTACCGACTGTGCTATCCCCTATCCCGACACGACTCACGATGCTGCCTCATAACTTTACTTCCGCCAGTACCTCGCCTCCTACAATCCAAACTTCACAGTAGTTCTCCTGCAAACACGCAAGACTAGCACTACTGGAAGAAAGGATAAGTGGAGACATGGCTTAGCCACAGCCTAAGGGATGTTTCCAGAATGAAACTTCACTATGCAGCGGAGTGTGCGCTGATATGAAACTTCCTGACAGATTAAAATTGTGTGCCGGAACCGGGACTCGAACCTGGGACCTTTGCCTTTCACGGGCAAGCGCACTACCAACTGTGCTATCCCGACACGACTCACGATGCTGCCTCATAACTTTACTTCCGCCAGTACCTCGCCTCCTACAATTCAAACTTCACAGACGTTCTCCTGCAAACACACAAGACTAGCACTCCTGGAAGAAAGGATATGGTGGAGACATAGGTTAGCCACAGCCTAAGGGATGTTTCCAGAGTGAAACATCACTCTGCAGCGGAGTGTGCGCTGATATGAAACTTACTGGCCGATTAAAATTGTGTGCCGAAACCGGGACTCGAACCTGGGACCTTTGCCTTTCGCGGGGAAGCGCACTACCGACTGTGCTATCCCGACACGACTCACGATGCCGCCTCACAACTTTACTTCCACCAGTACCTCGCCTCCTACTTTCCAAACTTCACAGAAGTTCTCCTACAAACACACAAGACTAGCGCTCCTGGAAGAAAGGATATGGTGGAGACATGGCTTAGACACAGCCTAAGGGATGTTTCCAGAATGAAACTTCACTCTGCAGCGGAGTGTACACTGATATGAAACTTCCTGGCAGATTAAAATTGTGTGCCGGAACCGGGACTCGAACCTGGGACCTTAGCCTTTCACGGGCAAGCGCACTACCGACTGTGCTATCCCGACACGACTCACAATGCCGCCTCACATCTTAACTTCCCCCAGTACCTCGCCTCCTACTTTCCAAACTTCACAGAAGTTCTCCTGCAGACACACGAGACTAGCACTCCTAGGAGAAAGGATATGGTGGAGACATGGCTTAGCCACAGCCTAAGGGATGTTTCCACAATGAAACTTTACTCTGTAGCGGAGTGTGCGCTGATATGAAACTTCCTGGCAGATTAAAATTGTGTGCCGGAACCCAGACTCGAACCTGGGACCTTTGCCTTTTACGGGCAAGTGCACTACCGACTGTGCTATCCCGACACGACTCACGATGCTGCCTCATAACTTTACTTCCGCCAGTACCTCGCCTCCTACATTCCAAACTTCACAGTAGTTCTCCTGTAAACACGCAAGACTAGCACTACTGGAAGAAAGGATATGGTGGAGACATGGCTTAGCCACAGCCTAAGGGATGTTTCCAGAATGAAACTTCACTATGCAGCGGAGTGTGCGCTGATATGAAACTTCCTGTTAGATTAAAATTGTGTGCCGGAACCGGGACTCGAACCTGGGAGCTTTGCCTTTCGCGGGCAAGCGCACTACTGACTGTGCTATCCCGACACGACTCACGATGCGGCCTCACAACTTTACTTCCGCCAGTACCTCGCCTCCTACTTTCCAAACTTCACAGAAGTTCTCCTGCAAACACACAAGACTAGCGCTCCTGGAAGAAAGGATATGGTGGAGACATGGCTTAGCCACAACCTAAGGGATTTTTCCAGAATGAAACTTCACTCTGTAGCGGAGTGTGCGCCGATATGAAACTTCCTGGCAGATTAAAATTGTGTGCCGTAACCGGGACTCGAATCTGGGACCTTTGCCTTTTACGGGCAAGTGCACTACCGACTGTGCTATCCCGACACGACTCACGATGCTGCCTCATAACTTTACTTCCGCCAGTACCTCGCCTCCTACTTTCCAAACTTCACAGACGTTCTCCTGCAAACACACAAGACTAGCACTCCTGGAAGAAAGGAAATGGTGGTGACATGGCTTAGCCACAGCCTAAGGGATTTTTCCAGAATGAAACTTCACGCTGCAGCGGAGTGTGCGCTGATATGAAACTTCCTGGCAGATTAAAATTGTGTGCCAGAACCTGGACCGGAACCTGGGACCTTTGCCTTTCACGGGCAAGCGTACTACCGACTGTGCTATCCCGACACGACTCACGATGCTGCCTCATAACTTTACTTCCGCCAGTACCTCGCCTCCTACATTCCAAACTTCACAGTAGTTCTCCTGCAAACACGCAAGACTAGCACTACTGGAAGAAAGGATATGGTGGAGACATGGCTTAGCCACAGCCTAAGGGATGTTTCCAGAATGAAACTACACTCTGCAGCGGAGTGTGCGCTGATATGAAACTTCCTGACAGATTAAAATTTTGTTCCGGAACCGGGACTCGAACCTGGGACCTTTGCCTTTCACGGGCAAGAGCACTACCGACTGTGCTATCCCACACGACACTCGATGCTGACTCATAACTTTACTTCCGCCAGTACTTTGCCTCCTACTAACCAAACTTCACAGAATTTCTCCAGCAAACACACAAGACTAGCACTCCTGGAAGAAAGGATATGGTGGAGACATGGCTTAGCCACAGCCTAAGGGATGTTTCCAGAATGAAACTTCACTCTGCAGCGGAGTGTGCGCTGATATGAAACTTCCTGGCAGATTAAAATTGTGTGCCGGAACCGGGACTCGAACCTGGGACCTTAGCCTTTCACGGGCAAGCGCACTACCGACTGTGCTATCCCGACACGACTCACAATGCCGCCTTACATCTTAACTTCCGCCAGTACCTAGCCTCCTACTTTCCAAACTTCACAGAAGTTCTCGTGCAGACACACGAGACTAGCACTCCTAGGAGAAAGGATATGGTGGAGACATGGCTTAGCCACAGCCTAAGGGATGTTTCCACAATGAAACTTTACTCTATAGCGGAGTGTGCGCTGATATGAAACTTCCTGGCAGATTAAAATTGTGTGCTAGAACCGAGACTCGAACCTGGGACCTTTGCCTTTCACGGGCAAGCGCACTACCGACTGTGCTATCCCGACACGACTCACGATGCTGCCTCATAACTTTACTTCCGCAAGTACCTCGCCTCCTACATTCCAAACTTCACAGACGTTCTCCTGCAAACACACAAGACTAGCACTCCTGGAAGAAAGGATATGGTGGAGACATGGCTTAGCCACAACCTAAGGGATTTTTCCAGAATGAAACTTCACTCTGTAGCGGAGTGTGCGCCGATATGAAACTTCCTGGCAGATTAAAATTGTGTGCCGTAACCGGGACTCGAACCTGGGACCTTCGACTTTTACGGGCAAGTGCACTACCGACTGTGCTATCCCGACATGACTCACGATGCCGCCTCATAACATTACTTCCGCCAGTACCTCGCCTCCTACTTTCCAAACTTCACAGACGTTCTCCTGCAAACACACAAGACTAGCACTCCTGGAAGAAAGGATATGGTGGTGACATGGCTTAGCCACAGCCTAAGGGATTTTTCCAGAATGAAACTTCACTCTGCAGCGGAGTGTGCGCTGATATGAAACTTCCTGGCAGATTAAAATTGTGTGCCAAAACCTGGACCGGAACCTGGGACCTTTGCCTTTCACGGGCAAGCGTACTACCGACTGTGCTATCCCGACACGACTCACGATGCTGCCTCATAACTTTACTTCCGCCAGTACCTCGCCTCCTACATTCCAAACTTCACAGTAGTTCTCCTGCAAACACGCAAGACTAGCACTACTGGAAGAAAGGATATGGTGGAGACATGGCTTAGCCACAGCCTAAGGGATGTTTCCAGAATGAAACTTCACTATGCAGCGGAGTGTGCGCTGATATGAAACTTCCTGGAAGATTAAAATTGTGTGCCGGAACCGGGACTCGAACCTGGGACATTTGCCTTTCGCGGGCAAGCGCACTACCGACTGTGCTATCCCGACACGACTCACGATGCCGCCTCACAACTTTACTTCCGCCAGTACCTCGCCTCCTACTTTCCAAACTTCACAGAAGTACTCCTACAGACACACGAGACTAGCACTCCTAGCAGAAAGGATATGGTGGAGACATGGCTTAGCCACAGCCTAAGGGATGTTTCCACAATGAAACTGTACTCTGTAGCGGAGTGTGCGCTGATATGAAACTTCCTGGCAGATTAAAATTGTGTGCCGGAACCGAGACTCGAACCTGGGACCTTTGCCTTTCACGGGCAAGCGCACTACCGACTGTGCTATCCCGACACGACTCACGATGCTGCCTCATAACTTTACTTCCGCCAGTACCTCGCCTCCTACATTGCAAACTTCACAGACGTTCTCCTGCAAACACACAAGACTAGCACTCCTGGAAGAAAGGAAATGGTGGTGACATGGCTTAGCCACAGCCTAAGGGATATTTCCAGAATGAAACTTCACTCTGCAGCGGAGTGTGCGCTGATATGAAACTTCCTGGCAGATTAAAATTGTGTGCCAAAACCTGGACCGCAACCTGGGACCTTTGCCTTTCACGGGCAAGCGTACTACCGACTGTGCTATCCCCTATCCCGACACGACTCACGATGCTGCCTCATAACTTTACTTCCGCCAGTACCTCGCCTCCTACAATCCAAACTTCACAGTAGTTCTCCTGCAAACACGCAAGACTAGCACTACTGGAAGAAAGGATAAGGTGGAGACATGGCTTAGCCACAGCCTAAGGGTTGTTTCCAGAATGAAACTTCACTCTGCAGCGGAGTGTGCGCTGATATGAAACTTCCTGACATATTAAAATTGTGTGCCGGAACCGGGACTCGAACCTGGGACCTTTGCCTTTCACGGGCAAGCGCACTACCAACTGTGCTATCCCGACACGACTCACGATGCTGCCTCATAACTTTACTTCCGCCAGTACCTCGCCTCCTACATTCCAAACTTCACAGACGTTCTCCTGCAAACACACAAGACTAGCACTCCTGGAAGAAAGGATATGGTGGAGACATAGGTTAGCCACAGCCTAAGGGATGTTTCCAGAGTGAAACATCACTCTGCAGCGGAGTGTGCGCTGATATGAAACTTACTGGCCGATTAAAATTGTGTGCCGAAACCGGGACTCGAACCTGGGACCTTTTTCGCGGGGAAGCGCACTACCGACTGTGCTATCCCGACACGACTCACGATGCCGCCTCACAACTTTACTTCCGCCAGTACCTCGCCTCCTACTTTCCAAACTTCACAGAAGTTCTCCTACAAACACACAAGACTAGCGCTCCTGGAAGAAAGGATATGGTGGAGACATGGCTTAGACACAGCCTAAGGGATGTTTCCAGAATGAAACGTCACTCTGCAGCGGAGTGTACGCTGATATGAAACTTCCTGGCAGATTAAAATTGTGTGCCGGAACCGGGACTCGAACCTGGGACCTTAGCCTTTCACGGGCAAGCGCACTACCGACTGTGCTATCCCGACACGACTCACAATGCCGCCTCACATCTTAACTTCCGCCAGTACCTCGCCTCCTACTTTCCAAACTTCACAGAAGTTCTCCTGCAGACACACGAGACTAGCACTCCTAGGAGAAAGGATATGGTGGAGACATGGCTTAGCCACAGCCTAAGGGATGTTTCCACAATGAAACTTTACTCTGTAGCGGAGTGTGCGCTGATATGAAACTTCCTGGCAGATTAAAATTGTGTGCCGGAACCCAGACTCGAACCTGGGACCTTTGCCTTTTACGGGCAAGTGCACTACCGACTGTGCTATCCCGACACGACTCACGATGCTGCCTCATAACTTTACTTCCGCCAGTACCTCGCCTCCTACATTCCAAACTTCACAGTAGTTCTCCTGCAAACACGCAAGACTAGCACTACTGGAAGAAAGGATATGGTGGAGACATGGCTTAGCCACAGCCTAAGGGATGTTTCCAGAATGAAACTTCACTATGCAGCGGAGTGTGCGCTGATATGAAACTTCCTGTTAGATTAAAATTGTGTGCCGGAACCGGGACTCGAACCTGGGAGCTTTGCCTTTCGCGGGCAAGCGCACTACCGGCTGTGCTATCCCGACACGACTCACGATGCCGCCTCACAACTTTACTTCCGCCAGTATTCGCCTCCTACTTTCCAAACTTCACAGAAGTTCTCCTGCAAACACACAAGACTAGCGCTCCTGGAAGAAAGGATATGGTGGAGACATGGCTTAGCCACAACCTAAGGGATTTTTCCAGAATGAAACTTCACTCTGTAGCGGAGTGTGCGCCGATATGAAACTTCCTGGCAGATTAAAATTGTGTGCCGTAACCGGGACTCGAACCTGGGACCTTTGCCTTTTACGGGCAAGTGCACTACCGACTGTGCTATCCCGACACGACTCACGATGCTGCCTCATAACTTTACTTCCGCCAGTACCTCGCCTCCTACTTTCCAAACTTCACAGACGTTCTCCTGCAAACACACAAGACTAGCACTCCTGGAAGAAAGGAAATGGTGGTGACATGGCTTAGCCACAGCCTAAGGGATTTTTCCAGAATGAAACTTCACTCTGCAGCGGAGTGTGCGCTGATATGAAACTTCCTGGCAGATTAAAATTGTGTGCCAGAACCTGGACCGGAACCTGGGACCTTTGCCTTTCACGGGCAAGCGTACTACCGACTGTGCTATCCCGACACGACTCACGATGCTGCCTCATAACTTTACTTCCGCCAGTACCTCGCCTCCTACATTCCAAACTTCACAGTAGTTCTCCTGCAAACACGCAAGACTAGCACTACTGGAAGAAAGGATATGGTGGAGACATGGCTTAGCCACAGCCTAAGGGATGTTTCCAGAATGAATCTTCACTATGCAGCGGAGTGTGCTCTGATATGAAACTTCGTGGCCGATTAAAATTGTGTGCCGGAACCGTGACTCGAACCAGGGACCTTTGCCTTTCGCGGGGAAGCGCACTACCGACTGTGCTATCCCGACACGACTCACGATGCCGCCTCACAACTTTACTTCCGCCAGTACCTCGCCTCCTACTTTCCAAACTTCACAGAAGTTCTCCTGCAGACACACGAGACTAGCACTCCTAGGAGAAAGGATATGGTGGAGACATGGCTTAGCCACAGCCTAGGAGATGTTTCCACAATGAAACTTTACTCTGTAGCGCTGTAGCGGAGTGTGCGCTGATATGAAACTTCCTGGCAGATTAAAATTGTGTGCCGGAACCGGGACTCGAACCTGGGAACTTTGCCTTTTGCGGGGAAGCGCACTACCGACTGTGCTATCCCGACACGACTCACGATGCCGCCTCACAACTTTACTTCCGCCAGTACCTCGCCTCCTACTTTCCAAACTTCACAGAAGTTCTCCTGCAAACACACAAGACTAGCATTCCTGGAAGAAAGGATATGGTGGAGACATGGCTTAGCCACAGCCTAAGGGATGTTTCCAGAATGAAACTTCACTCTACAGCGGAGTGTACGCTGATATGAAACTTCCTGGCAGATTAAAATTGTGTGCCGGAACCGGGACTCGAACCTGGGACCTTAGCCTTTCACGGGCAAGCGCACTACCGACTGTGCTATCCCGACATGACTCACAATGCCGCCTCACATCTTAACTTCCGCCAGTACCTCGCCTCCTACTTTCCAAACTTCACAGACGTTCTCCTGCAAACACACGAGACTAGCACTCCTAGGAGAAGGGATATGGTGGAGACATGGCTTAGCCACAGCCTAAGCGATGTTTCCACAATGAAACTTTACTCTGTAGCGCTGTAGCGGAGTGTGCGCTGATATGAAACTTCCCGGCAGATTAAAATTGTGTGCCAGAACTTGGACCGGAACCTGTGACCTTTGCCTTTCACGGGCAAGCGTACTACCGACTGTGCTATCCCTACACGACTCACGATGCTGCCTCATAACTTTACTTCCGCCAGTACCTCGCCTCCTACATTGCAAATTTCACAGTAGTTCTCCTGCAAACACGCAAGACTAGCACTACTGGAAGAAAGGATATGGTGGAGACATGGCTTAGCCACAGCCTAAGGGATGTTTCCAGAATGAAACTTCACTCTGCAGCGGAGTGTGTGCTGATATGAAACTTCCTGGCAGATTAAAATTGTGTGCCGGAACCGGGACTCGAACCTGGGACCTTTGCCTTTCACCGGCAAGCGCACTACCGACTGTGCTATCCCGACACGACTCACGATGCTGCCTCATAACTTTACTTCCGCCAGTACCTCGTCTCCTACATTCCAAACTTCACAGACGTGCTCCTGCAAACACACAAGACTAGCACTCCTGGAAGAAAGGATATGGTGGAGACATAGCTTAGCCACAGCCTAAAGGATGTTTCCAGAATGAAACTTCACTTTGCAGCGGAGTGTGCGCTGATATGACACATCCTGGCCGATTAAAATTGTGTGCCGGAACCGGGACTCGAACCTGGGACCTTTGCCTTTCGCGGGGAAGCGCACTACCGACTGTGCTATCCCGACACGACTCACGATGCCGCCTCACAACTTTACTTCCGCCAGTACCTCGCCTCCTACTTTCCAAACTTCACAGAAGTTCTCCTGCAGACACACGAGACTGGCACTCCTAGGAGAAAGGATATGGTGGAGACATGGCTTAGCCACAACCTAAGGGATTTTTCCAGAATGAAACTTCACTCTGTAGCGGAGTGTGCGCCGATATGAAACTTCCTGGCAGATTAAAATTGTGTGCCGTAACCGGGACTCGAACCTGGGACCTTCGCCTTTTACGGGCAAGTGCACTACCGACTGTGCTATCCCGACATGACTCACGATGCCGCCTCATAACTTTACTTCCGCCAGTACCTCGCCTCCTACTTTCCAAACTTCACAGACGTTCTCCTGCAAACACACAAGACTAGCACTCCTGGAAGAAAGGAAATGGTGGTGACATGGCTTAGCCACAGCCTAAGGGATTTTTCCAGAATGAAACTTCACTCTGTAGCGGAGTGTGCGCCGATATGAAACTTCCTGGCAGATTAAAATTGTGTGAGGGAACCGGGACTCGAACCTGGGACCTTAGCCTTTCACGGGCAAGCGCACTACCGACTGTGCTATCCCGACACGACTCACATTGCCGCCTCACATCTTAACTTCCGCCAGTACCTCGCCTCCTACTTTCGAAACTTCACAGAAGTTCTCCTGCAGACACACGAGACTAGCACTCCTAGGAGAAAGGATATGGTGGAGACATGGCTTAGCCACAGCCTAAGGGATGTTTCCACAATGAAACTTTACTCTGTAGCGGAGTGTGCGCTGATATGAAACTTCCTGGCAGATTAAAATTGTGTGCCGGAACCGAGACTCGAACCTGGGACCTTTGCCTTTCACGGGCAAGCGCACTACCGACTGTGCTATCCCGACACGACCCACGATGCTGCCTCATAACTTTACTTCCACCAGTACCTCGCCTCCTACATTGCAAACTTCACAGACGTTCTCCTGCAAACACACAAGACTAGCACTCCTGGAAGAAAGGATATGGTGGAGACATGGCTTAGCCACAACCTAAGGGATTTTTCCAGAATGAAACTTCACTCTGTAGCGGAGTGTGCGCCGATATGAAACTTCCTGGCAGATTAAAATTGTGTGCCGTAACCGGGACTTGAACCTGGGACCTTTGCCTTTTACGGGCAAGTGCACTACCGACTGTGCTATCCCGACATGACTCACGATGCCGCCTCATAACTTTACTTCCGCCAGTACCTCGCCTCCTACTTTCCAAACTTCACAGACATTCTCCTGCAAACACACAAGACTAGCACTCCTGGAAGAAAGGAAATGGTGGTGACATGGCTTAGCCACAACCTAAGGGATGTTTCCAGAATGAAACTTCACTCTGCAGCGGAGTGTGCGCTGATATGAAACTTCCTGGCAGATTAAAATTGTGTGCCAGAACCTGGACCGGAACCTGGGACCTTTGCCTTTCACGGGCAAGCGTACTACCGACTGTGCTATCCCGACACGACTCACGATGCTGCCTCATAACTTTACTTCCGCCAGTACCTCGCCTCCTACTTTCCAAACTTCACAGACGTTCTCCTGCAAACACACAAGACTAGCACTCCTGGAAGAAAAGATATGGTGAGACATAGCTTAGCCACAGCCTAAGGGATGTTTCCAGAATGAAACTTCACTCTGCAGCGGAGTGTGCGCTGATATGAAACTTCCTGGCAGATTAAAATTGTGTGGCGGAACCGGGACTCGAACCTGGAACCTTTGCCTTTCGCGGGGAAGCGCACTACCGACTGTGCTATCCCGACACGACTCACGATGCCGCCTCACAACTTTACTTCCGCCAATACCTCGCGTCCTACTTTCCAAACTTCACAGAAGTTCTCCTGCAAAAACACAAGACTAGCACTCCTGGAAGAAGGGATATGGTGGAGACATGGCTTAGCCACAGCCTAAGGGATGTTTGCAAAATGAAACTTCACTCTGCAGCGGAGTGTGCGCTGATATGAAACTTCCTGACAGATTAAAATTTTGTTCCGGAACCGGGACTCGAACCTGGGACCTTTGCCCTCCACGGGCAAGAGCACTACCGACTGTGCTATCCCACACGACACTCGATGCTGCCTCATAACTTTACTTCCGCCAGTACTTTGCCTCCTACTATCCAAACTTCACAGAAGTTCTCCTGCAAACACACAAGACTAGCACTCCTGGAAGAAAGGTTATGGTGGAGACATGGCTTAGCCACAGCCTAAGGGATGTTTCCAGAATGAATCTTCACTCTGCAGCGGAGTGTGCGCTGATATGAAACTTCCTGTCGGATTAAAATTGTGTGCCGGAACCGAGACTCGAACCTGGGACCTTTGACTTTCACGGGCAAGCGCACTACCGACTGTGCTATCCCGACACGACTCACGATGCTGCCTCATAACTTTACTTCCGCCAGTACCTCGCCTCCTACATTCCAAACTTCACAGAAGTTGTCCAGCAAACAAACAAGACTAGCACTTCTGAAAGATATGTTATGGTGGAGACATGGCTTAACCACAGCCTAAGGGATGTTTCCAGAATGAAACTTCACTCTGCAGCGGAGTGTGCGCTGATATGAAACTTCCTGGCAGATTAAAATTGTGTGCCGGAACCGGGACTCGAACCTGGAACCTTTGCCTTTCGCGGGGAAGTGCACTACCGACTGTGCTATCTCGACACGACTCACGATGCCGCCTCACAACTTTACTTCTGCCAGTACCTCGCCTCCTACTTTCCAAACTTCACAGACGTTCTCCTGCAAACACACAAGACTAGCACTCCTGGAAGAAAGGAAATGGTGGTGACATGGCTTAGCCACAGCCTAAGGGATTTTTCCAGAATGAAACTTCACTCTGCAGCGGAGTGTGCGCTGATATGAAACTTCCTGGCAGATTAAAATTGTGTGCCAGAACCTGGACCGGAACCTGGGACCTTTGCCTTTCACGGGCAAGCGTACTACCGACTGTGCTATCCCGACACGACTCACGATGCTGCCTCATAACTTTACTTCCGCCAGTGCCTCGCCTCCTACATTCCAAACTACACAGTAGTTCTCCTGCAAACACGCAAGGCTAGCACTACTGGAAGAAAGGATATGGTGGAGACATGGCTTAGCCACAGCCTAAGGGATGTTTCCAGAATGAAACTTCACTATGCAGCGGAGTGTGCGCTGATATGAAACATACTGGCTGATTAAAATTGTGTGCCGGAACCGGGACTCGAACCTGGGACCTTTGCCTTTCACAGGCAAGCGCACTACCGACTGTGCTATCCCGACACGACTCACGATGCTGCCTCATAACTTTACTTCCGCCAGTACCTCGCCTCCTACATTGCAAACTTCACAGACGTTCTCCTGCAAACACACAAGACTAGCAATCCTGGAAGAAAGGATATGGTGGAGACATAGCTTAGCCACAGCCTAAGGGATGTTTCCAGAATGAAACTTCACTCTGCAGCGGAGTGTGCGCTGATATCAAACTTCCTGGCCGATTAAAATTGTGTGCCGGATCCCGGACTCGAACCTGGGACCTTTGCCTTTCGCGGGGAAACGCACTACCGACTGTGCTATCCCGACACGACTCACGATGCCGCCTCACAACTTTACTTCCGCCAGTACCTCGCCTCCTACTTTCCAAACTTCACAGAAGTTCTCCTGCAGACACACGAGACTAGCACTCCTAGGAGAAAGGATATGGTGGAGACATGGCTTAGCCACAGCCTAAGAGATGTTTCCACAATGAAACTTTACTCTGTAGCGCTGTAGCGGAGTGTGCGCTGATATGAAACTTCCTGGCAGATTAAAATTGTGTGCCGGAACCGAGACTCGAACCTGGGACCTTTGCCTTTCACGGGCAAGCGCACTACCGACTGTGCTATCCCGAGACGACTCACGATGCTGCCTCATAACTTTACTTCCGCCAGTACCTCGCCTCCTACATTCCAAACTTCACAGACGTTCTCCTGCAAACACACAAGACTAGCACTCCTGGAAGAAAGGATATGGTGGAGACATGGCTTAGCCACAACCTAAGGGATTTTTCCAGAATGAAACTTCACTCTGTAGTGGAGTGTGCGCCGATATGAAACTTCCTGGCAGATTAAAATTATGTGCCGTAACCGGGTCTCGAACCTGGGACCTTTGCCTTTTACGGGCAAGTGCACTACCGGCTGTGCTATCCCGACATGACTCACGATGCCGCCTCATAACTTTACTTCCGCCAGTACCTCGCCTCCTACTTTCCAAACTTCACAGACGTTCTCCTGCAAACACACAAGACTAGCTCTCCTGGAAGAAAGGAAATGGTGGTGACATGGCTTAGCCACAGCCTAAGGGATTTTTCCAGAATGAAACTTCACTCTGCAGCGGAGTGTGCGCTGATATGAAACTTCCTGGCAGATTAAAATTGTGTGCCAAAACCTGGACCGGAACCTGGGACCTTTGCCTTTCACGGGCAAGTGTACTACCGACTGTGCTATCCCGACACGACTCACGATGCTGCCTCATAACTTTACTTCCGCCAGTACCTCGCGTCCTACTTTCCAAACTTCACATAAGTTCTCCTGCAAACACACAAGACTAGCACTCCTGGAAGAAGGGATATGGTGGAGACATGGCTTAGCCACAGCCTAAGGGATGTTTGCAAAATGAAACTTCACTCTGCAGCGGAGTGTGCGCTGATATGAAACTTCCTGACAGATTAAAATTTTGTTCCGGAACCGGGACTCGAACCTGGGACCTTTGCCTTCCACGGGCAAGAGCACTACCGACTGTGCTATCCCACACGACACTCGATGCTGCCTCATAACTTTACTTCCGCCAGTACTTTGCCTCCTACTATCCAAACTTCTCAGAAGTTCTCCTGCAAACACACAAGACTAGCACTCCTGGAAGAAAGGTTATGGTGGAGACATGGCTTAGCCACAGCCTAAGGGATGTTTCCAGAATGAAACTTCACTCTGCAGCGGAGTGTGCGCTGATATGAAACTTCCTGGCAGATTAAAATTGTGTGCCGGAACCGAGACTCGAACCTGGGATCTTTGCCTTTCACGGGCAAGCGCACTAGCGACTGTGCTATCCCGACACGACTCACGATGCTGCCTCATAACTTTACTTCCGCCAGTACCTCGCCTCCTACATTGCAAACTTCACAGACGTTCTCCTGCAAACACACAAGACTAGCACTCCTGGAAGAAAGGAAATGGTGGTGACATGGCTTAGCCACAACCTAAGGGATTTTTCCAGAATGAAACTTCACTCTGTAGCGGAGTGTGCGCCGATATGAAACTTCCTGGCAGATTAAAATTGTGTGCCGTAACCGGGACTCGAACCTGGGACCTTTGCCTTTCGCGGGGAAACGCACTACCGACTGTGCTATCCCGACACGACTCACGATGCCGCCTCACAACTTTACTTCCGCCAGTACCTCGCCTCCTACTTTCCAAACTTCACAGAAGTTCTCCTGCAGACACACGAGACTAGCACTCCTAGGAGAAAGGATATGGTGGAGACATGGCTTAGCCACAGCCTAGGAGATGTTTCCACAATGAAACTTTACTCTGTAGCGCTGTAGCGGAGTGTGCGCTGATATGAAACTTCCTGGCAGATTAAAATTGTGTGCCGGAACCGGGACTCGAACCTGGGAACTTTGCCTTTCGCGGGGAAGCGCACTACCGACTGTGCTATCCCGACACGACTCACGATGCCGCCTCACAACTTTACTTCCGCCAGTACCTCGCCTCCTACTTTCCAAACTTCACAGAAGTTCTCCTGCAAACACACAAGACTAGCATTCCTGGAAGAAAGGATATGGTGGAGACATGGCTTAGCCACAGCCTAAGGGATGTTTCCAGAATGAAACTTCACTCTGCAGCGGAGTGTGCGCTGATATGAAACTTCCTGGCAGATTAAAATTGTGTGCCGGAACCGGGACTCGAACCTGCGACCTTAGCCTTTCACGGGCAAGCGCACTACCGACTGTGCTATCCCGACATGACTCACAATGCCGCCTCTCATCTTAACTTCCGCCAGTACCTCGCCTCCTACTTTCCAAACTTCACAGACGTTCTCCTGCAAACACACGAGACTAGCACTCCTAGGAGAAAGGATATGGTGGAGACATGGCTTAGCCACAGCCTAAGGGATGTTTCCACAATGAAACTTTACTCTGTAGCGCTGTAGCGGAGTGTGCGCTGATATGAAACTTCCCGGCAGATTAAAATTGTGTGCCAGAACTTGGACCGGAATCTGGGACCTTTGCCTTTCACGGGCAAGCGTACTACCGACTGTGCTATCCCTACACGACTCACGATGCTGCCTCATAACTTTACTTCCGCCAGTACCTCGCCTCCTACATTGCAAATTTCACAGTAGTTCTCCTGCAAACACGCAAGACTAGCACTACTGGAAGAAAGGATATGGTGGAGACATGGCTTAGCCACAGCCTAAGGGATGTTTCCAGAATGAAACTTCACTCTGCAGCGGAGTGTGCGCTGATATGAAACTTCCTGGCAGATTAAAATTGTGTGCCGGAACCGGGACTCGAACCTGGGACCTTTGCCTTTCACGGGCAAGCGCACTACCGACTGTGCTATCCCGACACGACTCACGATGCTGCCTCATAACTTTACTTCCGCCAGTACCTCGTCTCCTACATTCCAAACTTCACAGACGTGCTCCTGCAAACACACAAGACTAGCACTCCTGGAAGAAAGGATATGGTGGAGACATAGCTTAGCCACAGCCTAAAGGATGTTTCCAGAATGAAACTTCACTTTGCAGCGGAGTGTGCGCTGATATGACACATCCTGGCCGATTAAAATTGTGTGCCGGAACCGGGACTCGAACCTGGGACCTTTGCCTTTCGCGGGGAAGCGCACTACCGACTGTGCTATCCCGACACGACTCACGATGCCGCCTCACAACTTTACTTCCGCCAGTACCTCGCCTCCTACTTTCCAAACTTCACAGAAGTTCTCCTGCAGACACACGAGACTGGCACTCCTAGGAGAAAGGATATGGTGGAGACATGGCTTAGCCACAACCTAAGGGATTTTTCCAGAATGAAACTTCACTCTGCAGCGGAGTGTGCGCTGATATGAAACTTCCTGGCAGATTAAAATTGTGTGCCAAAACCTGGACCGGAACCTGGGACCTTTGCCTTTCACGGGCAAGCGTACTACCGACTGTGCTATCCCCTATCCCGACACGACTCACGATGCTGCCTCATAACTTTACTTCCGCCAGTACCTCGCCTCCTACAATCCAAACTTCACAGTAGTTCTCCTGCAAACACGCAAGACTAGCACTACTGGAAGAAAGGATAAGGTGGAGACATGGCTTAGCCACAGCCTAAGGGATGTTTCCAGAATGAAACTTCACTATGCAGCGGAGTGTGCGCTGATATGAAACTTCCTGACAGATTAAAATTGTGTGCCGGAACCGGGACTCGAACCTGGGACCTTTGCCTTTCACGGGCAAGCGCACTACCAACTGTGCTATCCCGACACGACTCACGATGCTGCCTCATAACTTTACTTCCGCCAGTACCTCGCCTCCTACATTCCAAACATCACAGACGTTCTCCTGCAAACACACAAGACTAGCACTCCTGGAAGAAAGGATATGGTGGAGACATAGCTTAGCCACAGCCTAAGGGATGTTTCCAGAATGAAACATCACTCTGCAGCGGAGTGTGCACTGATATGAAACTTACTGGCCGATTAAAATTGTGTGCCGCAACCGGGACTCGAACCTGGGACCTTTGCCTTTCGCGGGGAAGCGCACTACCGACTGTGCTATCCAGACACGACTCACGATGCCGCCTCACAACTTTACTTCCGCCAGTACCTCGCCTCCTACTTTCCAAACTTCACAGACGTTCTCCTGCAAACACACAAGACTAGCGCTCCTGGAAGAAAGGATATGGTGGAGACATGGCTTATACACAGCCTAAGGGATGTTTCCAGAATGAAACTTCACTCTGCAGCGGAGTGTACGCTGATATGAAACTTCCTGGCAGATTAAAATTGTGTGCCGGAACCGGGACTCGAACCTGGGACCTTAGCCTTTCACGGGCAAGCGCACTACCGACTGTGCTATCCCGACACGACTCACAATGCCGCCTCACATCTTAACTTCCGCCAGTACCTCGCCTCCTACTTTCGAAACTTCACAGAATTTCTCCTGCAGAGACACGAGACTAGCACTCCTAGGAGAAAGGATATGGTGGAGACATGGCTTAGCCACAGCCTAAGGGATGTTTCCACAATGAAACCTTACTCTGTAGCGGAGTGTGCGATGATATGAAACTTCCTGGCAGATTAAAATTGTGTGCCGGAACCGAGACTCGAACCTGGGACCTTTGCCTTTCACGGGCAAGCGCACTACCGACTGTGCTATCCCGACACGAATCACGATGCCGCCTCACAACTTCCGCCAGTACCTCGCCTCCTACATTCCAAACTTCACAGAAGTTCTCCTGCAAACACACAAGCCTAGCAATCCTTGAAGAAAGGATATGGTGGAGACATGGCTTAGCCATAACCTAAGGGATTTTTCCAGAATGAAACTTCACTCTGTAGCGGAGTGTGCGCCGATTTGAAACTTCCTGGCAGATTAAAATTGTGTGCCGTAACCGGGACTTGAACCTGGGACCTTTGCCTTTTACGGGCAAGTGCACTACCGACTGTGCTATCCCGACATGACTCACGATGCCGCCTCATAACTTTACTTCCGCCAGTACCTCGCCTCCTACTTTCCAAACTTCACAGACATTCTCCTGCAAACACACAAGACTAGCACTCCTGGAAGAAAGGAAATGGTGGTGACATGGCTTAGCCACAGCCTAAGGGATTTTTTCAGAATGAAACTTCACTCTGCAGCGGAGTGTGCGCTGATATGAAACTTCCTGCCAGATTAAAATTGTGTGCCAGAACCTGGACCGGAACCTGGGACCTTTGCCTTTCACGGGCAAGCGTACTACCGACTGTGCTATCCCGACACGACTCACGATGCTGCCTCATAACTTTACTTCCGCCAGTACCTCGCGTCCTACTTTCCAAACTTCACAGAAGTTCTCCTGCAAACACACAAGACTAGCACTCCTGGAAGAAAGGAAATGGTGGTGACATGGCTTAGCCACAGCCTAAGGGATTTTTTCAGAATGAAACTTCACTCTGCAGCGGAGTTTGCGCTGATATGAAACTTCCTGGAAAATTAAAATTGTGTGCCGGAACCGGGACTCGAACCTGGAACCTTCGCCTTTCGCGGGGAAGCGCACTACCGACTGTACTATCCCGACACGACTCACGATGCCGCCTCACAACTTTACTTCCGCCAGTACCTCGCGTCCTACTTTCCAAACTTCACAGAAGTTCTCCTGCAAACACACAAGACTAGCACTCCTGGAAGAAGGGATATGGTGGAGACATGGCTTAGCCACAGCCTAAGGGATGTTTGCAAAATGAAACTTCACTCTGCAGCGGAGTGTGCGCTGATATGAAACTTCCTGACTGATTAAAATTTTGTTCCGGAACCGGGACTCGAACCTGGGACCTTTGCCTTCCACGGGCAAGAGCACTACCGACTGTGCTATCCCACACGACACTCGATGCTGCCTCATAACTTTACTTCCGCCAGTACTTTGCCTCCTACTATCCAAACTTCAGAGAAGTTCTCCTGCAAACACACAAGACTAGCACTCCTGGAAGAAAGGTTATGGTGGAGACATGGCTTAGCCACAGCCTAAGGGATGTTTCCAGAATGAAACTTCACTCTGCAGCGGAGTGTGCGCTGATATGAAACTTCCTGTCGGATTAAAATTGTGTGCCGGAACCGAGACTCGAACCTGGGACCTTTGACTTTCACGGGCAAGCGCACTACCGACTGTGCTATCCCGACACGACTCACGATGCTGCCTCATAACTTTACTTCCGCCAGTACCTCGCCTCCTACATTCCAAACTTCACAGAAGTTGTCCTGCAAACAAACAAGACTAGCACTTCTGAAAGAAATGTTATGGTGGAGACATGGCTTAGCCACAGCCTAAGGGATGTTTCCAGAATGAAACTTCACTCTGCAGCGGAGTGTGCGCTGATATGAAACTTCCTGGCAGATTAAAATTGTGTGCCGGAACCGGGACTCGAACCTGGAACCTTTGCCTTTCGCGGGGAAGCGCACTACCGACTGTGCTATCTCGACACGACTCACGATGCCGCCTCACAACTTTACTTCTGCCAGTACCTCGCCTCCTACTTTCCAAACTTCACAGACGTTCTCCTGCAAACACACAAGACTAGCACTCCTGGAAGAAAGGAAATGGTGGTGACATGGCTTAGCCACAGCCTAAGGGATTTTTCCAGAATGAAACTTCACTCTGCAGCGGAGTGTGCGCTGATATGAAACTTCCTGGCAGATTACAATTGTGTGCCAGAACCTGGACCGGAACCTGGGACCTTTGCCTTTCACGGGCAAGCGTACTACCGACTGTGCTATCCCGACACGACTCACGATGCTGCCTCATAACTTTACTTCCGCCAGTGCCTCGCCTCCTACATTCCAAACTACACAGTAGTTCTCCTGCAAACACGCAAGGCTAGCACTACTGGAAGAAAGGATATGGTGGAGACATGGCTTAGCCACAGCCTAAGGGATGTTTCCAGAATGAAACTTCACTATGCAGCGGAGTGTGCGCTGATATGAAACTTCCTGGCTGATTAAAATTGTGTGCCGGAACCGGGACTCGAACCTGGGACCTTTGCCTTTCACAGGCAAGCGCACTACCGACTGTGCTATCCCGACACGACACACGATGCTGCCTCATAACTTTACTTCCGCCAGTACCTCGCCTCCTACATTGCAAACTTCACAGACGTTCTCCTGCAAACACACAAGACTAGCAATCCTGGAAGAAAGGATATGGTGGAGACATAGCTTAGCCACAGCCTAAGGGATGTTTCCAGAATGAAACTTCACTCTGCAGCGGAGTGTGCGCTGATATGAAACTTCCTGGCCGATTAAAATTGTGTGCCGGATCCGGGACTCGAACCTGGGACCTTTGCCTTTCGCGGGGAAGCGCACTACCGACTGTGCTATCCCGACACGACTCACGATGCCGCCTCACAACTTTACTTCCGCCAGTACCTCGCCTCCTACTTTCCAAACTTCACAGAAGTTCTCCTGCAGACACACGAGACTAGCACTCCTAGGAGAAAGGATATGGTGGAGACATGGCTTAGCCACAGCCTAAGAGATGTTTCCACAATAAAAGTTTACTCTGTAGCGCTGTAGCGGAGTGTGCGCTGATATGAAACTTCCTGGCAGATTAAAATTGTGTGCCGGAACCGAGACTCGAACCTGGGACCTTTGCCTTTCACGGGCAAGCGCACTACCAACTGTGCTATCCCGAGACGACTCACGATGCTGCCTCATAACTTTACATCCGCCAGTACCTCGCCTCCTACATTCCAAACTTCACAGACGTTCTCCTGCAAACACACAAGACTAGCACTCCTGGAAGAAAGGATATGGTGGAGACATGGCTTAGCCACAACCTAAGGGATTTTTCCAGAATGAAACTTCACTCTGTAGTGGAGTGTGCGCCGATATGAAACTTCCTGGCAGATTAAAATTGTGTGCCGTAACCGGGTCTCGAACCTGGGACCTTTGCCTTTTACGGGCAAGTGCACTACCGGCTGTGCTATCCCGACATGACTCACGATGCCGCCTCATAACTTTACTTCCGCCAGTACCTCGCCTCCTACTTTCCAAACTTCACAGACGTTCTCCTGCAAACACACAAGACTAGCTCTCCTGGAAGAAAGGAAATGGTGGTGACATGGCTTAGCCACAGCCTGAGGGATTTTTCCAGAATGAAACTTCACTCTGCAGCGGAGTGTGCGCTGATATGAAACTTCCTGGCAGATTAAAATTGTGTGCCAAAACCTGGACCGGAACCTGGGACCTTTGCCTTTCACGGGCAAGTGTACTACCGACTGTGCTATCCCGACACGACTCACGATGCTGCCTCATAACTTTACTTCCGCCAGTACCTCGCGTCCTACTTTCCAAACTTCACAGAAGTTCTCCTGCAAACACACAAGACTAGCACTCCTGGAAGAAGGGATATGGTGGAGACATGGCTTAGCCACAGCCTAAGGGATGTTTGCAAAATGAAACTTCACTCTGCAGCGGAGTGTGCGCTGATATGAAACTTCCTGACAGATTAAAATTTTGTTCCGGAACCGGGACTCGAACCTGGGACCTTTGCCTTCCACGGGCAAGAGCACTACCGACTGTGCTATCCCATACGACACTCGATGCTGCCTCATAACTTTACTTCCGCCAGTACTTTGCCTCCTACTATCCAAACTTCTCAGAAGTTCTCCTGCAAACACACAAGACTAGCACTCCTGGAAGAAAGGTTATGGTGGAGACATGGCTTAGCCACAGCCTAAGGGATGTTTCCAGAATGAAACTTCACTCTGCAGCGGAGTGTGCGCTGATATGAAACTTCCTGGCAGATTAAAATTGTGTGCCGGAACCGAGACTCGAACCTGGGACCTTTGCCTTTAGCGGGGAAGCGCACTACCGACTGTGCTATCCCGACACGACTCACGATGCCGCCTCACAACTTTACTTCCGCCAGTACCTCGCCTCCTACTTTCCAAACTTCACAGACGTTCTCCTGCAAACACACAAGACTAGCACTCCTGGAAGAAAGGATATGGTGGAGACATGGCTTAGCCACAGCCTAAGGGATGTTTCCAGAATGAAACTTCACTCTGCAGCGGAGTGTGCGCTGATATGAAACTTCCTGGCAGATTAAAATTGTGTGCCGGAACCGGGACTCGAACCTGAGACCTTAGCCTTTCACGGGCAAGCGCACTACCGACTGTGCTATCCCGACACGACTCACGATGCCGCCTCACAACTTTACTTCCGCCAGTACCTCGCCTCCTACTTTCCAAACTTCACAGAAGTTCTCCTGCAAACACACAAGGCTAGCACTCCTGGAAGAAAGGAAATGGTGGAGACATGGCTTAGCCACAGCCTAAGGGATGTTTCCAGAATGAAACTTCACTCTGCAGCGGAGTGTGCGCTGATATGAAACTTCCTGGCCGATTAAAATTGTGTGCCGGAACCGGGACTCGAACCTGGGAGCTTTACCTTTCACTGGCAAGCACACTACCGACTGTGCTATCCCGACATGACTCACGATGCCGCCTCATAACTTTACTTCCGCCAGTACCTCGCCTCCTACATTCCAAACTTCACAGAAGTTGTCCTGCAAACACACAAGACTAGCACTTCTGGAAGAAAGGATATGGTGGAGAAATGGCTTAGCCACAGCCTAAGGGATGTTTCCAGAATGAAACTTCACTCTGCAGCGGAGTGTGCGCTGATATGAAACTTCCTGGCCGATTAAAATTGTGTGCCGGAACCGGGACTTGAACCTGGGACCTTTGCCTTTCGCGGGGAAGCGCACTACCGACTGTGCTATCCCGACACGACTCACGATGCCGCCTCACAACTTTACTTCCGCCAGTACCTCGCCTCCTACTTTCCAAACTTCACAGACGTTCTCCTGCAAACACACAAGACTAGCACTCCTGGAAGAAAGGATATGGTGGAGACATGGCTTGCCACAACCTAAGGGATGTTTCCAGAATGAAACTTCAGTGTGCAGCGGAGTGTGCTCTGATATGAAACTTCCTGGAAGATAAAAATTGTGTGCCGGAACCGGGACTCGAACCTGGAATCTTTGCCTTTCACAGGCAAGCGCACTACCGACTGTGCTATCCCGACACGACTCACGATGCCGCCTCACAACTGCCGCCAGTACCTCGCCTCTTACTTTCCAAACTTCACAGACGTTCTCCTGCAAACACACGAGACGAGCACTCTTAGAAGAAAGGATATGGTGGAGACATGGCTTAGCCACAGCCTAAGGGATGTTTCCACAATGAAACTTTACTCTGCAGCGGAGTGTGCGCTGATATGAAACTTCCTGGCCTATTAAAATTGTGTGCCGGAACCAGGACTCGATCCTGGGACCTTTGCCTTTCGCGGGCAAGCGCACTACCGACTGTGCTATCCCGACACGACTCACGATGCCGCCTCACAACTTTACTTCCACCAGTACCTCGCCTCCTACTTTCCAAACTTCACAGACGTTCTCCTGCAAACACACAAGACTAGCACTCCTGGAAGAAAGGATATGGTGAAGACATGGCTTAGCCACAGCCTAAGGGTTGTTTCCAGAATGAAACTTCACTCTGCAGCGGAGTGTGCGCTGATATGAAACTACCTGGCAGATTAAAATTGTGTGCCGGAACCGAGACTCGAACCTGGGACCTTTGCCTTTCACAGGCAAGCGCACTACCGACTGTGCTATCCCGACACGACTCACGATGCCGCCTCACAACTGCCGCCAGTACCTCGCCTCCTACTTTCCACACTTCACAGACGTTCTCCTGCAAACACACAAGACTAGCACTCCTGGAAGAAAGGAAATGGCAGTGACATGGCTTAGCCACAAACTAAGGGATTTTTCCAGAATGAAACTTCACTCTGCAGCGGAGTGTGCGCTGATATGAAACTTCCTGGCAGATTAAAATTGTGTGCCGGAACCGAGACTCGAACCTGGGACCTTTGCCTTTCACGGGCAAGCTCACTACCGACTGTGCTATCCCGACACGACTCACGATGCCGCCTCACAACTTTACTTCCGCCAGTACCTCGCCACCTATTTTCCAAACTTCACAGAAGTTCTCCTGCAGACACACGAGACTAGCACCCCTAGGAGAAAGGATATGGTGAAGACATGGCTTAGCCACAGCCTAAGGGATGTTTCCAGAATGAAACTTTACTCTGCATCTGAGTGTGTGCTGCTATGAAACTTCCTGGCAGATTAAAATTGTGTGCCGGAGCCGGGACTCGAACCTGGGACGTTTACCTTTCGCGAGGAAGTGCACTACCGAATGTGCTATCTCGACACGGCTCACGATGCTGCCTCACAACTTTACTTCCGCCAGTACCTCGCCTCCTACTTTCCAAACTTCACAGAAGTTCTCCTGCAAACACACAAGACTAGCACTCCTGGAAGAAAGGATATGGTGGAGACATGGCTTAGCCACAGCCTAAGGGATGTTTCCAGAATGAAACCTCACTCTGCAGCGGAGTGTGCACTGATATGAAACTTCCTGGACGATTAAAATTGTGTGCCGGAACCGGGACTCAAACTGGGACCTTTGCCTTTCGCGGTCAAGCGCACTACCGACTCTGCTATCCCGACACGACTCACAATGCCGTCTCACAAATTTACTTCCGCCAGTACCTCGCCTCCTACTTTCCAAACTTCACAGAAGTTGTCCTGCAAACACACAAGACTAGCACTTCTGGAAGAAAGGATATGGTGGAGAAATGGCTTAGCCACAGCCTAAGGGATGTTTCCAGAATGAAACTTCACTCTGCAGCGGAGTGTGCGCTGATATGAAACTTCCTGGCCGATTAAAATTGTGTGCCGGAACCGGGACTTGAACCTGGGACCTTTGCCTTTCGCGGGGAAGCGCACTACCGACTGTGCTATCCCGACACGACTCACGATGCCGCCTCACAACTTTACTTCCGCCAGTACCTCGCCTCCTACTTTCCAAACTTCACAGACGTTCTCCTGCAAACACACAAGACTAGCACTCCTGGAAGAAAGGATATGGTGGAGACATGGCTTGCCACAACCTAAGGGATGTTTCCAGAATGAAACTTCAGTGTGCAGCGGAGTGTGCTCTGATATGAAACTTCCTGGAAGATAAAAATTGTGTGCCGGAACCGGGACTCGAACCTGGAATCTTTGCCTTTCACAGGCAAGCGCACTACCGACTGTGCTATCCCGACACGACTCACGATGCCGCCTCACAACTGCCGCCAGTACCTCGCCTCTTACTTTCCAAACTTCACAGACGTTCTCCTGCAAACACACGAGACGAGCACTCTTAGAAGAAAGGATATGGTGGAGACATGGCTTAGCCACAGCCTAAGGGATGTTTCCACAATGAAACTTTACTCTGCAGCGGAGTGTGCGCTGATATGAAACTTCCTGGCCTATTAAAATTGTGTGCCGGAACCAGGACTCGATCCTGGGACCTTTGCCTTTCGCGGGCAAGCGCACTACCGACTGTGCTATCCCGACACGACTCACGATGCCGCCTCACAACTTTACTTCCACCAGTACCTCGCCTCCTACTTTCCAAACTTCACAGACGTTCTCCTGCAAACACACAAGACTAGCACTCCTGGAAGAAAGGATATGGTGAAGACATGGCTTAGCCACAGCCTAAGGGTTGTTTCCAGAATGAAACTTCACTCTGCAGCGGAGTGTGCGCTGATATGAAACTACCTGGCAGATTAAAATTGTGTGCCGGAACCGAGACTCGAACCTGGGACCTTTGCCTTTCACAGGCAAGCGCACTACCGACTGTGCTATCCCGACACGACTCACGATGCCGCCTCACAACTGCCGCCAGTACCTCGCCTCCTACTTTCCACACTTCACAGACGTTCTCCTGCAAACACACAAGACTAGCACTCCTGGAAGAAAGGAAATGGCAGTGACATGGCTTAGCCACAGCCTAAGGGATTTTTCCAGAATGAAACTTCACTCTGCAGCGGAGTGTGCGCTGATATGAAACTTCCTGGCAGATTAAAATTGTGTGCCGGAACCGAGACTCGAACCTGGGACCTTTGCCTTTCACGGGCAAGCTCACTACCGACTGTGCTATCCCGACACGACTCACGATGCCGCCTCACAACTTTACTTCCGCCAGTACCTCGCCTCCTATTTTCCAAACTTCACAGAAGTTCTCCTGCAGACACACGAGACTAGCACCCCTAGGAGAAAGGATATGGTGAAGACATGGCTTAGCCACAGCCTAAGGGATGTTTCCAGAATGAAACTTTACTCTGCATCTGAGTGTGTGCTGCTATGAAACTTCCTGGCAGATTAAAATTGTGTGCCGGAGCCGGGACTCGAACCTGGGACCTTTACCTTTCGCGAGGAAGTGCACTACCGAATGTGCTATCTCGACACGGCTCACGATGCTGCCTCACAACTTTACTTCCGCCAGTACCTCGCCTCCTACTTTCCAAACTTCACAGAAGTTCTCCTGCAAACACACAAGACTAGCACTCCTGGAAGAAAGGATATGGTGGAGACATGGCTTAGCCACAGCCTAAGGGATGTTTCCAGAATGAAACCTCACTCTGCAGCGGAGTGTGCACTGATATGAAACTTCCTGGACGATTAAAATTGTGTGCCGGAACCGGGACTCAAACTGGGACCTTTGCCTTTCGCGGTCAAGCGCACTACCGACTCTGCTATCCCGACACGACTCACAATGCCGTCTCACAAATTTACTTCCGCCAGTACCTCGCCTCCTACTTTCCAAACTTCACAGAAGTTCTCCTGCAAACACGCAAGACTAGCACTACTGGAAGAAAGGATATGGTGGAGACAAGGCTTAGCCACAGCCTAAGGGATGTTTCCAGAATGAAACTTTACTCTGCAGCGGAGTGTGCACTGATATGAAACTTCCTGGCAGATTAAAATTGTGTGCCGGAACCGGGACTCGAACCTGGAATCTTTGCCTTTCACGGGGAAGCGTACTACCGACTGTGCTATCCCGACACGACTCACGATGCCGCCTCACAACTTTACTTCCGCCAGTACCTCGCCTCCTACTTTCCAAACTTCACAGACGTTCTCCTGCAAATACACGAGACGAGCACTCGTAGAAGAAAGGATATGGTGGAGACATGGCTTAGCCACAGCCTAAGGGATGTTTCCACAATGAAACTTTACTCTGCAGCGGAGTGTGCGCTGATATGAAGCTTCCTGGCAGATTAAAATTGTGTGCCGGAACCGGGACTCGAACCTGGGACCTTTGCCTTTCACGGGCAAGCGCACTACCGACTGTGCTATCCCGACACCACTCACGATGCCGCCTCACAACTATACTTCCGCCAGTACCTCGCCTCTTACTTTCCAAACTTCACAGACGTTCTCCTGCAAACACACAAGACTAGCACTCCTGGAAGAAAGGATATGGTGGAGACATAGCTTAGCCACAGCCTAAGGGATGTTTCCAGAATGAAACTTCACTCTGCAGCGGAGTGTGCGCTGATATGAAACTTCCTGGCAGATTAAAATTGTGTGCCGCAACCGGGACTCGAACCTGGGACCTTTGCCTTTCACGGGCAAGCGCACTACCGACTGTTTTATTTTTTATTTTTTATTTTTTTTTTTATTTTCTTTTCTTCTGCAGGTTAAATTAATGGATCTCTTCCAAGATGAGAATCAAAATCTTCCTCCATAGAAAGAACTAAAATAAAACTTACGTATCCTCGTCGAATCCATTTTTTTTTTCCTGGCTCTCTGAACGATTCCGAGTTCGTCCTCTCGAAAAATGTGTGTTACCGTGTAGTTTCTATCGTTTCTACAATTCAATTCAATTCTTTGTCTCTTCGCTTTATTTATCTGCTCCTAACTCGTGAACCGTGAGCTGCCAGTTTTTTTTTTATTATTATTATTATGACAGATGTTAATACATAAAGGAGTGGTGAGTACATAATTAAAAGAAAGGCGTCCTCTCGCCGTTTAAATGTGGAACATAGTAAAACAAAAATATTTGAAAAAATAGAAAAATATAAGTATTAAAAATGCTCTTATTCCAAAGATATCCAAGTACGGTCAAACGTAGTGTTCCATGTTTTGAAATGTCTGGGGTGCTCAGTAGTTTCTAAATTCTTCTTTGAAAACTGCTTCTAAAAAGTTCGCATAGTTGCGCTTGTAATTTTGTTTTTGTGATAACTTGTGAAGTTGTTGAACTATATATATGGAGAAATCCTCTTTGCTTTTAGCTGTGCTTGACATTAAATAGTGAACAAAGTGTCCTTTCAGCCAGTTAACAGAGTTCCGTTTGGTTTTAGGGTACGGAACAGTATCTGGGTGCAAGAAGTCATCAGGCGTAATACGAAGAACCGATGTTCTTGTAATGATAGCAAGCTTCTTCCGAATATAGTTCCATACGTCTTGGACCTTGGAGCACACAAAAAGATGTTCGTCGCTGTCCAATAAGTTGCACGTTGCGCACAATGGTGAGTCCGCCAAGTGTATGGAATGTAACCTAGAGTTGGTGTTGACTTTCCTGTTCACTAAGCGATACCAGGAGGCTCTGGCCGCTGTTGTTAGACCACGGCAGTGGATGTTCTTCCAGATGGTTGACCATCTGTGATTAGGGTATTTTTGTTCAATGATGTTCCGGTTCTTGGTTTCCATTAGCTTTTTATAAACTTCACGCACCGTCATGATCTCATCATCTTGCATGTTTAGCTGCAGAAGCTCAACTCAATTAAAAAGGTTTTAAAATGGGACATAGCGCTCGGAATATGTTGGACGTTGATTGGAGGCTGCAGACTTGTAGGTGTTATCTCGTTTAACAGGTGGGCCGTTAAACTGTTTGGTAAATTCTTCCAGATCTTGTATGTATTACACACGTATAGCGCCCGTGTCTTAGTTTCAACATGCGTAAGGTTTATTCCGCCATCCCAAACAGCCAAAGTGAGTGTGTCGTATTTAACTTTAAAGATGTACCCTCGAGTGACGAAGTGACCTAAGGCTGACATAATTCGTTGGATTGTCCCGTGTGGCATCGGTAATACTTGTGCAACATAGTTCATCTTCGATGTTATGTAAACGTTAGCGAGGGTAACCCTTTGTAAGTCATCGAGCTTTCTGATGTAGTGGCTCTGTATGCATGCACGCAGACGTGCGAGAAGATTTCGGTAGTTGACAGCGATCGTGTGCCTTATGTCGCTTCGGTATTCGATGCCTAAGCATGTCAGTTTGGAGACTGGAGTTAAGTATCTGTGGTGCTGTATTGCAATCCCACTCCCGATGTTCATAATACCACACTTTCTTTCGTTTAACTTCGCCCCTGAGGCAAGTTCGTACTGCCTAACGATGCGGAGAGCTGCTTCTAACTCCCGTTCGTCCTTGACTAAGAAACCGACGTCATCCGCGTAGGCATTGCAGGCAATCTTGAGTCCACGGATTGTCAATCCTCGGAGACGTTGGTTCAGTGCAGCAAGCAGGGGTTCAATGGCGATAGCAAAAAGCGCCATTGACAAAGGGCAGCCCTGTCTCACCGAGCTCTTTAATGTAATTTCTTTTGTGAGCTGTCCATTGACTAACGCTCTTGTAACACCTTTACTAAGGATTGCACCGATGAAGTTTGTGAAGCGCTGCGGGAAGCCCATTGCATGCATGGTGTTCAAGAGATACTGGTGGTTCACTTTATCAAATGCCTTTGCGAAATCAAGTGATACCAAGGCACACTGAATTTTGCAAGCCTCTGCTGTAGCAATCACATCTCTATATTCGCATAAATTTTGTTGGATTTTCCTGTCAAGGCCCACGCATGTCTGGTATCTGCCTATTACTGTATTCAGCATCATTTTCAATCTATGGGCAATTACTCGTGCCACGATTTTGTAGTCACAATTTAGTAGTGTCAGAGGTCTAAAATCGTCTACAAGTTTGCTTCCTGGGTGTTTAGGGACGAAAACTGCAATTCCTTCTACCAGCTCTTTAGGCAGATTAAAATGCGGCTGCAACAATTCATTATACATATCAAGTAATTTTGGCTTCAGTTGTTCACGAAAAATATGGTAGAATTCCGCAGTGAGACCGTCAGGCCCCGGTGATTTGTTTTTGGGGCTTCGCTGTATGGCATATTCCAGTTCTTCTTCATCAATTTCTTTAAGGAGATTCTCGGCTTGTGCTTCACTTAACGTCCCTTGAAGGTTGTGTAACAGCTCCTGTTGCATTATTGCGTCGTTGCTTCCCAGTGCCAGCAGGGATTCCAGGTGAGTATGAATTGCATTTTTTATGTCTTGTTGCTGCACGAGGGTGGTCCCGTCACGTAACTGGAGTTGCGTTATAATTTTCCTTTTGCCTCTCTTATTCTCGCGAATTACATGGAACATAGAAGCTTCCTCCTGCTCTATTAGGGTATCGGACCTAGACCGGACTTTGTATCCATCACACTGTAGCCGTTTAAGTTTCAGAAGTTTTGCTTTAATTCGCTTTATTTGTACGTAATTGCCGATTATCGTCGCGTCCGATTTATATAACTTTCTTAGGCAAGAGAAATAAAATTCTGTGGTCTTCTTTTGCCAATAATACTTTTCTCGTGAGTAAGTTTGAAACATTCTCCGTATCCTTGGTTTGGCATGTTTGAGCCACCATTCCGTCACTGAATTGTACTGTGGTGCTTTACGTTCACATTCCCTCCATGTATCATTAAATGCACGCTGGCATTCTACATCACGGAGAATGGAGTTATTCAGTTTCCACGTGCCTCTGGCACGGTAAGTGCCTTGTTTGCACATGTTAACAGTACATATATATGCAGCATGGTCTGATAAAATTGTCGGCCAAATTTCGGAATGTAGGACGAAAGAAGTGAGTTGTTCGGTGACATATATTCTGTCCAGCCGACTAGCAGAATGGCTCGTGACATACGTGAAACCTTGTAAGATGCCATGCAGGTGTTCCCAAGTGTCAATTAAACGCAGTTCATTGACGATACGTCGCAGTTCCATCGAGGTGTTGAAGTTGGGCGTCTGGTCATTGCGGTGCAGCACACAATTGAAGTCACCTGCAAGTATTAGGTGATCATAATTCCGACCAAATAGCGGCACTATTTCACTGGTAAAGAATTCTGCTCTTCCTCGCCTATTGCTACTGCCGGATGGCGCATACACGTTAATTATGCGAGTGCGGTAAACGGTGACTGCAATTCCCCTGCTATTGGGTAATTTTTCCACATCAGTCATTATGATGCCTTCTTTTGCCAAAACAGCTGTCCCGAGATCCTCTCCACTTCCCGGATTGGTGATAGCAGTATAACCGGCAATGTGTTCGAGTTCTATGGCAGCCACTTCCTGTAGCAATATGATGTCAATGTCGGCAGCACGTAACAGATCCTGTAACATGGACAGCCGCAACCCTGACCGGATCTTATTGATGTTGAGGGTGGCTATTTTATATGCTTGCGACTGATTCGTGGCTTTAGGGTTGCTATTAGTTACTTTGTCCTGTTAGGGCGACTGGGCACAGAAGCCCCAAGTTCCTCAATCGGGGCTGTCATAGAGGCATCTTTTGTAGTTGTCGGTTGCTCCTTCAAGATGGTCGAGGATTTCGTCTGCAATTTCTGGACCACGGCCGTGTCAGCGGTCTCCTCTGCTTCGTCCATTTCCTCTGCCCAAGATTTTGGACATGTGGACTGGTTCAGATCCTCTGTTTGATGTACCTCTGCAGAGGAGTCCAGTGCTAGCAGTGTGTCCGGGATAGAGGCTGTTCCACCACTCGACTCTCGGTGCAAAATCGATCCGGAAGAGGCGGACATCTCAATATCCATTTCTCCCGAGACCGGCTCACTCACATCGGAAGTCGCAGAATTTCCATGACGGATCTTGCTGATAACCTTCTTTGCTTTCTCCCTCAGTAAAGGGGCGACTTGATTAGCACCCTGGTGGGCTCGTCTCCTTTTCTTTGTCTTCTTTGTCAAAGATGACTCTTTTGATGATTCCGAACCATCAGTATCAGAGGTTCGTTGTTCCGTCATGTTGCTTTCGTCATTAGATCCAAGATCCATGAAGTCCCGTACTTCATTAGGTCCAGGTATAGGGACAGCTTCAGCCAAACCTGTTTGTTCGTGGTCTGGTTCACGCGATGCTGCATCATCACTCATTTCCATATGTGTGTCTGAGCGAATCTCGGCACTTGAAAGGACATCAACGTTTGAACCTGCAGGTACGCGTTCGGTGACTGTAGGCGCAACTGCACGTGTATCATCGTCGTCTGATGGCGGGACATCTGAAGATGGGGTCGCGGTTTGCACTGCAGCTAGCGCCGTCGAGTAAGTCAAGGGGCAGCGCTGTTGTCACGGAGGGACGCGCGGCCTCCCCGGCTGGTATCTGCGCCACGCGGCGCTGAAAACACTGCGCTCTGACGTGGCCTGTCGCGCCGCAGCCAGCGCAAGTCTTCGGCTGCCCATCGTATATTACAATACCACGGTGTCCGCCTACAGTGATGTAAGAGGGGATATGTTTTGTTAAATCTATTTTAATTTGTCGCACTCCGCTTAACACAGGGAATTTATGGCTCTGAGAAAACTTTTCCGCAAAATTATTCAATACCCTGCCATACGGCGCTAAGACAGCATTAATTTGTTCCGCTGTTGTTTCAAAGGGCAGTTCGAATATCCGCACTGTTCGGATACCAAGTCCTGCGTGCGTAACAGTCACATTTCCGACAGCACCGTTCCTGTATTTAAATTTCAAGGCCCCTCCACTGCTTGCTACTACTCTGTCACATACGTCTGAATTTATCACTTTAAGAAAAACCACACTCGTCACGATAGAAAGGTTGATTCCAACGACTTCATGGGCAGATATCTTAGCGGCTTCTTCTAACCAGTTTTCTACTTCGAAAGAGCTCGGTCTAGGTAGAGTCGTGTCAAAGGTGAACTTCAGTGTATCTATTCTCGCAGTTTGATTCATGGTTCCATGGTATTCAACACAGCTAAGACTACGCTGTATGCACGCGACTCACCGCGCAGACGTAAACAAACTCGCCACGGCGCGCTGCTCTGCCGGAGGTCCGTACACCGCCGCAGCCGCGACGACACTGCCGACTGTGCTATCCCGACACGACTCACCATGCTGCCTCATAACTTTACTTCCGCCAGTACCTCGCCTCCTACATTCCAAACTTCACAGAAGTTGTCCTGCAAACACACAAGACTAGCACTTCTGGAAGAAAGGATATGGTGGAGACATGGCTTAGCCACAGCCTAAGCGATGTTTCCAGAATGAAACTTCACTCTGCAGCGGAGTGTGCGCTGATATGAAACTTCCTGACCGATAAAAATTGTGTGCCGGAACCGGGACTCGAACCTGGGACCTTTGCCTTTCGCGGGCAAGCGCGCTACCGACTGTGCTATCCTAACACGACTCACGATGCCGCCTCACAACTTTACTTCCGCCAGTGCCTCGCCTCCTACTTTCCAAACTTCACAGAAGTTCTCCTGCAAACACACAAGACTAGCACTCCTGGAAGAAAGGATATGGTGGAGACATGGCTTAGCCACAGCCTAAGGGATGTTTCCAGAATGAAACTTCACTCTGCAGCGGAGTGTGCGCTGATATGAAACATCCTGGCAGATTAAAATTGTGTGCCGGAACCGGGACTCGAACCTGGGACCTTAGCCTTTCACGGGCAAGCGCACTACCGACTGTGCTATCCCGACACGACTCACAATGCCGCCTCACATCTTTACTTCCGCCAGTACCTCGCCTCCTACTTTCCAAACTTCACAGAAGTTCTCCTGCAGACACACGAGACTAGCACTCCTAGGAGAAAGGATATGGTGGAGACATGGCTTAGCCACAGCCTAAGGGATGTTTCCACAATGAAACTTTACTCTGTAGCGGAGTGTGCGCTGATATGAAACTTCCTGGAAGATTAAAATTGTGTGCCGGAACCGGGACTCGAACCTGGGACCTTTGCCTTTAACGGGCAAGCGCACTACCGACTGTGCTATCCCGACATGACTCACGATGCCGCCTCATAACTTTACGTCCGCCAGTACCTCGCCTACTACTTTCCAAACTTCACAGACGTTCTCCTGCAAACACACAAGACTAGCACTCCTGGAAGAAAGGATATGGTAGAGACATGGCTTAGCCACAACCTAAGGGATTTTTCCAGAATGAAACTTCACTCTGTAGCGGAGTGTGCGCTGATATGAAACTTCCTGGCAGATTAAAATTGTGTGCCGGAACCGGGACTCGAACCTGGGACCTTTGCCTTTTATGGGCAAGTGCACTACCGACTGTGCTATCCCGACATGACTCACGATGCCGCCTCATAACTTTACTTCCGCCAGTACCTCGCCTCCTACTTTCCAAACTTCACAGACGTTCTCCTGCAAACACGCAAGACTGGAAGAAAGGATATGGTGGAGACATGGCTTAGCCACAGCGTAAGGGATTTTTCCAGAATGAAACTTCACTCTGCAGCGCAGTGTGCGCTGATATGAAACTTCCTGGCCGATTAAAATTGTGTGCCGGAACCGGGACTCGAACCTGGGACCTTTGCCTTTCGCGGGGAAGCGCACTACCGACTGTGCTATCCCGACACGACTCGCGATGCCGCCTCACAACGTTACTTCCGCCAGTACCTCGCCTCCTACTTTCCAAACTTCACAGACGTTCTCCTGCAAACACACAAGACTAGCACTCCTGGAAGAAAGGATATGGTGGAGACATGGCTTAGCCACAACCTAAGGGATGTTTCCAGAATGAAACTTCACTCTGCAGCGGAGTGTGCGCTGATATGAAACATCCTGGCAGATTAAAATTGTGTGCCGGAACCGGGACTCGAACCTGGGACCTTTGCCTTTCGCGGGCAAGCGCGCTACCGACTGTGCTATCCCAACACGACTCACGATGCCGCCTCACAACTTTACTTCCGCCAGTGCCTCGCCTCCTACTTTCCAAACTTCACAGAAGTTCTCCTGCAAACACACAAGACTAGCACTCCTGGAAGAAAGGATATGGTGGAGACATGGCTTAGCCACAGCCTAAGGGATGTTTCCAGAATGAAACTTCACTCTGCAGCGGAGTGTGCGCTGATATGAAACATCCTGGCAGATTAAAATTGTGTGCCGGAACCGGGACTCGAACCTGGGACCTTAGCCTTTCACGGGCAAGCGCACTACCGACTGTGCTATCCCGACACGACTCACAATGCCGCCTCACATCTTTACTTCCGCCAGTACCTCGCCTACTACTTTCCAAACTTCACAGACGTTCTCCTGCAAACACACAAGACTAGCACTCCTGGAAGAAAGGATATGGTAGAGACATGGCTTAGCCACAACCTAAGGGATTTTTCCAGAATGAAACTTCACTCTGTAGCGGAGTGTGCGCTGATATGAAACTTCATGGCAGATTAAAATTGTGTGCCGGAACCGGGACTCGAACCTGGGACCTTTGCCTTTTAGGGCTAGTGCACTACCGACTGTGCTATCCCGACATGACTCACGATGCCGCCTCATAACTTTACTTCCGCCAGTACCTCGCCTCCTACTTTCCAAACTTCACAGACGTTCTCCTGCAAACACGCAAGACTGGAAGAAAGGATATGGTGGAGACATGGCTTAGCCACAGCCTAAGGGATTTTTCCAGAATGAAACTTCACTCTGCAGCGCAGTGTGCGCTGATATGAAACTTCCTGGCCGATTAAAATTGTGTGCCGGAACCGGGACTCGAACCTGGGACCTTTGCCTTTCGCGGGCAAGCGCACTACCGACTGTGCTATCCCGACACGACTCACGATGCCGCCTCACAACGTTACTTCCGCCAGTACCTCGCCTCCTACTTTCCAAACTTCACAGACGTTCTCCTGCAAACACACAAGACTAGCACTCCTGGAAGAAAGGATATGGTGGAGACATGGCTTAGCCACAGCCTAAGGGATGTTTCCAGAATGAAACTTCACTCTGCAGCGGAGTGTGCTCTGATATGAAACTTCCTGGCAGATTAAAATTGTGTGTCGGAACCGAGACTCGAACCTGGGACCTTTGCCTTTCACGGGCAAGCGCACTACCGACTGTGCTATCCCGACACGACTCATGATGCTGCCTCATAACTTTACTTCCGCCAGTACCTCGCCTCCTACATTCAAAACGTCACAGAAGTTGTCCTGCAAACACACAAGACTAGCACTTCTGGAAGAAAGGATATGGTGGAGACATGGCTTAGCCACAGCCTAAGGGATGTTTCCAGAATGAAACTTCACTCTGCAGCGGAGTGTGCGCTGATATGAAATTTCTTGGCCGATTAAAATTGTGTGCCGGAACCGGGACTCGAACCTGGGACCTTTGCCTTTCACGGGCAAGCGTACTACCGACTGTTCTATCCCGACACGACTCACGATGCTGCCTCATAACTTTACTTCCGCCAGTACCTCGCCTCCTACATTCCAAACTTCACAGAAGTTGTCCTGCAAACACACAAGACTAGCACTTCTGGAAGAAAGGATATGGTGGAGACATGGCTTAGCCACAGCCTAAGGGATGTTTCCAGAATGAAACTTCACTCTGCAGCGGAGTGTGCGCTGATATGAAACTTCCTGGCAGATTAAAATTGTGTGCCGGAACCGGGACTCGAACCTGGGACCTTTGCCTTTCGCGGGCAAGCGCACTACCGACTGTGCTATCCCGACACGACTCACGATGCCGCCTCACAACTTTACTTCCGCCAGTACCTCGCCTCCTACTTTCCAAACTTCACAGACGTTCTCCTGCAAACACACAAGACTAGCACTCCTGGAAGAAAGGATATGGTGGAGACATAGCTTAGCCACAGCCTAAGGGATGTTTCCAGAATGAAACTTCATTCTGCAGCGGAGTGTGCGCTGATATGAAACTTCCTGGCAGATTAAAATTGTGTGCCGGAACCGAGACTCGAACCTGGGACCTTTGCCTTTCACGGGCAAGCGCACTACCGACTTTTTTTTTCCTTTTTTTTTAATTTTTTTTATTTTTATTTTATTTTTTTTTTTTTTTTCAATTGGGCCTCCAACCTCCCCTCACAGCTCCTCCTTTCGCTCTCCAAATGTCGCCTTCATCGGCGTATTTTTTTTTATTTATGTATTTTTTCCTTCCTCGTTTTCTGTGGTATCGATGCTGGACGGGAATTTGCACATTTGCACTGCGGCTTTGAGTTTGTCTTCTCGAAAATAATGCACTTCTGTCGTATTCCATAATCGTTCGATTGTTCTATCGTCTAATACTCTCCTCCTGTGCGTCTTCTCGTAACTCAGTGCGGGGCACTGCTTGATGCTCCACACCCGTCGACTTCGTTCCAGCTGACAAGGACGATACCAACCACTTATTTCTTTGTCTCTCCCTCTCTTCCAGGTAAGGAAAATGGAGTAGTGTTGTGCATCTATCATAACCATAAAACTAAATGATAATTTGCTCTTCATACAACAAAAAATAGCAGCACTTCTGGGCTTCTATTAGAAACAAATAATATGAAACTCAACAGTTGATTCTCAACAGTCTCCTTGATAGTATGTCAACAAAATCCACCCTCCTGTGGAATACTAGAAAGAATATATGCTTCTTTTTCATAGTTAATCTGTAATATAATCTTCACTATCTCTATGGTCAGTTTAAATCAAGAACAGCAGGTAAATAACCACCCATCATTACTTTCCATTTCCCGTGCTTCGAGCATTTCGCGTACTCCTGCATGATGTCATGCTGTAATTCCAGAAGGGACTTTCTCTCATTTGCCAAACAATACTCAATGAACTTGCCCATTAACCAATATGTGGACATTCTCTTTTGGTCTGGATACGGCCAGCTCGTTGGAGCTAACAGTTCCTCCACAGTTATATTACTGACTGACGTGCGGTTCATAATAGCAAGCTTGCGCCTTACCCATTGCCATATCTCATTAGCTGCACCGCAAGTGAATCGATGAAGTAGAGTGTCTGTCTGCTGACAGTCCATGCATTTGTCCGTGTTTGATATGCCGATCCTGAAGAGACGCTCATTTGTGCTTACGATGTTGTTTACTGCACAGTACCACGTAGCTCTTACATTAGATGCTGAGGTCTTCAAATGAATATTTTTCCACACTCTGCTCCAGTCGATTGTGGGGTTGTTCTTCTGAACTTTACTTAAGCCATTATCTTCTGTCAGCACTTTATAAATTTCCTTTGTTGTGTAGTTTCTTACTTTATGATGAATATAGCTGTTTTCAATTACGTATCCTTTAATGTGTCGAAGCTTATAATTAATATGACCGACCATAATTGGCACCCTGCTGTCTGGTGGAGTCACCGATTTTAAAATGTACGCTGTGAGATTTCCGTCTCCAGCTTCTAGAGCCTTAGCCGTCCTAGATATTAGCAGCGCTTTACATTTCGCTTTGACGTTGGTGAGTCCTAGACCTCCTTTTGTTTCAGGTAATGTCGTCGTGAGGTAGTCAACCCGAAGGACACTCCCCCTCCATATAAACCACGCAAGTGCTGATTCAATACGGTGTCCGATTGTTTCAGGCAGGGGAAAGACACTCGCAAGGTAGTACACTTTTGGTAAGATGACTAGATTTATCAAAATGATTTTCTGTATGATATTTAAGGAGCGAGTGGAATTCTCTCTTAATATCGCTCGTAGGCTGTTGAGTTTCATTTTCCAATTCCAGGCTGCTGTCTTGACAGGACATTTATTGTAACGAATACCAAGTAGTTTGGTGTGATCTGTCACTTCGAATGGGCCAGTTCCGATGAATCTTATCCCTTTCCCTAGCTGTAGAATGCGAGATTTGCGGAGGTTGATTTTAGCTCCAGAGCAGTAACTATATGTGTGAATCACATCTTCTATTCTGGTGAGATCAGAGGGGTCAGTTATGTACACAGCCAGGTCGTCAGCATATCCTCTACAGACGTATTTCTGTCCCCCAATTTCAAGTCCTGGTAACTGAACATACAATGTTCGTAGGAAAGGCTCAATTGATATGGAGAAAAGCATCATTGAAAGGGGGCAACCTTGCCTGATCGACGTTAGTATGGGTACTTTTGCTGTGCATTGGCCATTTACAAGAATTCTTGATGTTGCACCAGTATATAGTCGCTGGATAATATTTATGAAAAACGGTCTCATACCCATTTTTGACATCACACGAAACAGGTACCTATGTCGAACCCTATCAAATGCTTTGTCCATATCTAATGACATGATGGCCGCTTTGCAGTTGGAGGCTGCAGTGACAGCAGTGACATCGCGGTATTCCTCCAGAGCTTGCTGTATTGTTCTCCTGGGCACGGCGCACGATTGATATTGACCGATGATGCGAGCAGCAATGGCGTTCAACCTTTGGAGCAGTACCCTAGCAACTATCTTAAAATCTGCATTGAGCAGCGATATAGGACGCATGTTTTCCAAATAGTTTGTTCTGCCCTTTTTGGGGACCAACACTATGATGCCCTCTAAAAACTCGCAGGGAATCGTGTCAATCGTGCGTATTTCATTAAAAACTTCTGTCAGTGTGCTGCCAAACATGGACCAGTATTTTAAGTAAAATTCGACAGGCAACCCGTCGGGTCCAGGGGATTTGTTCCGTGGACTTCCTTTCACAGCATTGTAAAATTCGTCTTCTGTGATTTGTGCCTCAAGGTCTGCATTTTCTTCGTCCGTCACGGTCGGGTGAATGCAATTTAAAAATGATTCAGAAGCGATATTGTCATACGTGTCACCTGAAGCATACAATTTAGTGTAATAATCTTGTGCCAACGTCATGATGCCCCGTTGACAAGTAATCTGTGCGCCGTCATCAGTACGAAGGGCACTGATGTGCTGGCGCCGTCCTCTCCTCAGTTCTGCCAGGAGATGGAAGAGTGCTGGCCTTTCTTCCGAAATGCCACTATGATCTCTCGATCGTATTTTAATACCTTCCAGTTGTTGGCGTTTCAAAGCGGTTATTTTCGCCTTGATTCTATTGATTTTCACGATGTGGCGTGACACATTGATGTGATCGGTATGCAGTTCTCGTAAACACTGGAAGTAAAATTCCATTGTGTGTCTTTTCCACTGTTTCTTCTCAAACGCATAGCTTTTGAGGAAGGATCGGATTTTGGGTTTTGCGTGTGAGACCCACCATTCGAGTTTGGACCTATAACGATGTGAATTTCTCAGACACATTTCCCAGGCACGCTTCAATCCCGGTTCTAAGGAATTGTCCATTAAGTGTGCAGTGTTAAATTTCCACATGCCTCGACCCCTATAGGTCTTCTGTTTAGCCATGTTAATGTTAGCTAAAACTGCCAGATGGTTGGAAAATCTGACCGGAGAGGTTTCGACACTGAGTACACTCTTCTTCAAACTAGTAGAAGTGTATATTCTATCTATACGGCTCTTCGAGTGGCTGGTGATAAACGTAAACCCTGGGTTCCCTCGTGGACGGTTGTGCCAGATGTCAGTGAGGTGCAATCCATTCACTAAATCTCCCAGCTGGATACAAATGTTAGGATTCGGTGTTTGATCGGTTGCAGAAGTGACGCAGTTAAAGTCACCGGCCAGTATGGTGTTTTCCGTCGCGGGATTTATTAACTCGAGTATACTTTCTTGGAAAAAAGTTACTCTGGCCTGTCTGGCATGGGAGCCCGATGGCGCGTAGATATTAATGATCTGGGCTGTGTCTGTTTCCACCGATATTCCCCTTCCACTCGCTAACTGTTTCACATTTCTCGGTATAATGCCGTCTTTCAATAACGTGGCAGTGCCGCTTTCCGTGCCTCGGTTGAGAATTGCATTGTACCCCGCGATGTGTTGTACCCTGTCTGTACACACTTCTTGTAGCATGACAATATCAATGTCGAAAGCGTAAATAAAATCGCGTAGGCACTCTACTTTGGCCTGGCTTACAATTCTGTTAATATTAATGGTGGCTATACTATATGACTGCAAGGTAGTAATAGCTGCCATAACATTAATAAGTGGTTTCTCTATTATTAAAAGTTGTCCTCCATGTCTTCATCACGCCTGTCGACCTCCATGGCGCCACGTCGTATCGCCGACGAATGACTAACTTCCATGTCGTCGTGACGAGACTTTCTAGAAGATGAGGATGCAGTTTTATTCACGCTGCTGGCAGGAGGCTCTAAATAAAGTCCAACATCGTGTTGTACACCATCCATCAGAGATTCTTGTCTGCGAAGGTTAGTGTAGTCCCTTCCTTCAAACGTGGACGTCTCTATATTTACATCTGGTGCTGCATGTTGTTGTGGTTTCTGGGTTGGATTTTCTCTTTGTGGTTGTCCCTTTTCGTCTTGAGATTTCGGCATTTCGTGATCTGAGGCGCTGCTGTCTTCTTCATCGCCCCAAGCTGGCATTTGGATGGTTTTTTGTGTGCCTTTTGTCCCTTTCGATACTTCTGCAGGTTGCTTGCCTGTCACTCCTTCTACTTGGAACATTTCGGCGGCATTTGCCTTCTGCCCTGTTTGTTCCGTCACGTCTGCTGTCATTTCTGTAGTTCGTGATTTTTTTGATGTTTGCAGGTTGGCTTCTTGGGTTGCGGTTGGCTCGTACTGTAATTTTTGTCGTACATTTTTGGCCTTTTCCCGCAACGTGGGGGCCGTATTTGCCGCACCTTGATGGGCGATACGTCGTTTTTTGGTGTCCTTTAGGGAGTTATCTGGCACATCATGAACCGTTAGCGTTGACAAAAAGTCATTTGAAGACAGTGGTTCAGTGTGTTGTGCGGGGGGCGGGTTCTCAGTCCGTGGGCGGTTCTGTACGGGCTCTGTACTGCTGCTCTGTTGTTGTGCATTAGAATGTCCGGGAACTGCGTCTACTATGGGTTCCTCTACATTAACAGTTTCCATGCGCCGCGTGTCTTCCCCAATTTTACTAATATCTTCGGGGAGAGCCTCTTCTATCGTAGGTATCGTAGTCCCGCAAGCTGCCGCTGCATAGGTTATCGGGAGCTGCGTCATGTTAGGTTGTGCTACCGTCTCACCTCTCGGCAGTTGCGTCACTCGGCGCTGCACACACTGAGCGCGCACGTGGCCAGTGGCACCGCATCCTGAACACGTTCTCGGCTGTCCTTCATAAATTACAATTGCCCTGTATCCACAGACAGTTATGTATGAAGGAATGTGTTTGGTCATTTCAAGTTTTCCCTGTCTTACGCCATTTAATACTTGAAATTTATGAGCGGAAGACCATTTTTCGGCTGTATTACTAAGAACCGTACCGTACGGTTTCAGAACAGCATTAATTTCCTCTGAAGTGATTTCAAATGGCAGTTCAAAAATTCGAATAGTCCTCGTGCCAAGACCTGCGTGAGTGACTTGAACGTCGCCAATACTACCGTCGGGATGTGTGAACTTTAATTTGTTCCCATATAATTCAACAATTTGATCACATTTTGTAGGGCTACTTAACTTCAATTAAACTGTACTGCTACTAATCGAGAGATGTATTCCAATAATGTCGTCATCAGTTAACTGCAATTTTTCGAACAAAAAGTCTTCTACATCAAACGACTTCGGTCGCGGAAGAGTATTGTCAAACGTTATCTTCAGTGTGTCTTTCCTTTTAGGTTCCATTATGTGTTCGTCAACTCTGTGTTCGTTACAAAACAGGAGTGCAACGCGCTACGGCGTTAAACTCACCAACAGCGCTCGGCCGCCGACCGCGAAGACGTAAACACCACACTTCCGCTCGCTACGGCCTTTCGGCCGCGACTTCCCCGACTGTGCTATCCCGACACTACTCACGATGCTGCGTCATAACTTTACTTCCGCCAGTACCTCGCCTCCTACATTCCAAACTTCACAGAAGTTGTCCTGCAAACACACAAGACTAGCACTTCTGGAAGAAAGGATATGGTGGAGAAATGGCTTAGCCACAGCCTAAGGGATGTTTCCAGAATGAAACTTCACTCTGCAGCGGAGTGTGTGCTGATATGAAACTTCCTGGCCGATTAAAATCGTGTGCCGGAACCGGGACTCGAACCTGGGACCTTTGCCTTTCGCGGGGAAGCGCACTACCAACTGTGCTTTCCCGACACGACTCACGATGCCGCCTCATAACTTTACTTCCGCCAGTACCTCGCCTCCTACTTTCCAAACTTCACAGACGTTCTCCTGCAAACACACAAGACTAGCACTCCTGGAAGAAAGGATATGGTGGAGACATGGCTTAGCCACAGCCTAAGGGATGTTTCCAGAATGAAACATCACTCTGCAGCGGAGTGTGCGCTGATATGAAACTTCCTGGCAGATTAAAATTGTGTGCCGGAACCGGGACTCGAACCTGGGAGCTTTACCGTTCACGGGCAAGCGCACTACCGACTGTGCTATCCCGACATGACTCACGATGCCGCCTCATAACTTTACTTCCGCCAGTACCTCGCCTCCTACTTTCAAACTTCACAGACGTTCTCCTGCAAACACACAAGACTAGCACTCCTGGAAGAAAGGATATGGTGGAGACATAGCTTAGCCACAGCCTAAGGGATGTTTCCAGAATGAAACTTCACTCTGCAGCGGAGTGTGCGCTGATATGAAACTTCCTGGAAGATTAAAATTGTGTGCCGGAACCGGGACTCGAACTTGGAATCTTTGCCTTTCACAGGCAAGCGCACTACCGACTGTGCTATCCCGACAAGACTCACGATGCCGCCTCACAACTGCCGCCAGTACCTCGCCTCCTACTTTCCAAACTTCACAGACGTTCTCCTGCAAACACACGAGACGAGCACTCCTAGAAGAAAGGATATGGTGGAGACATGGCTTAGCCACAGCCTAAGGGATGTTTCCACAATGAAACTTTACTCTGCAGCGGAGTGTGCGCTGATATGAAACTTCCTGGCCTATTAAAATTGTGTGCCGGAACCAGGACTCGAACCTGGGACCTTTGCCATTCGCGGGCAAGCGCACTACCGACTGTGCTATCCCGACACGACTCACGATGCCGCCTCACAACTTTACTTCCACCAGTACCTCGCCTCCTACTTTCCAAACTTCACAGAAGTTCTCCTGCAAACACACAAGCCTAGCAATCCTTGAAGAAAGGATATGGTGGAGACATGGCTTAGCCACAGCCTAAGGGATGTTTACAGAATGAAACTGCACTCTGCAGCGGAGTGTGCGCTGATATGAAACTTCCTTGAAGATTAAAATTGTGTGCCGGAACCGGGACTCGAACCTGGGACCATTGCCTTCAACAGGCAAGCGCACTACCGACTGTGCTATCCCGATACGACTCACGATGCCGCCTCACAACTTCCGCCAGTACCTCGCCTCCTACATTCCAAACTTCACAGAAGTTCTCCTGCAAACACACAAGACTAGCACTACTGGAAGAAAGGATATGGTGGAGACATAGCTTAGCCACAGCCTAAGGGATGTTTCCAGAATGAAACTTCACTCTGCAGCGGAGTGTGCGCTGATATGAAACTTCCTGGCCGATTAAAATTGTGTGCCGGAACCGGGACTCGAACCTGGGACCTTTGCCTTTCACGGGCAAGCGCACTACCGACTGTGCTATCCCGACATGACTCACGATGCCGCCTCATAACTTTACTTCCGCCAGTACCTCGCCTCCTACTTTCAAACTTCACAGACGTTCTCCTGCAAACACACAAGACTAGCACTCCTGGAAGAAAGGATATGGTGGAGACATAGCTTAGCCACAGCCTAAGGGATGTTTCCAGAATGAAACTGCACTCTGCAGCGGAGTGTGCGCTGATATGAAACTTCCTTGAAGATTAAAATTGTGTGCCGGAACCGGGACTCGAACCTGGGACCATTGCCTTCAACAGGCAAGCGCACTACCGACTGTGCTATCCCGATACGACTCACGATGCCGCCTCACAACTTCCGCCAGTACCTCGCCTCCTACATTCCAAACTTCACAGAAGTTCTCCTGCAAACACACAAGACTAGCACTACTGGAAGAAAGGATATGGTGGAGACATGGCTTAGCCACAGCCTAAGGGATGTTTCCAGAATGAAACTTCACTCTGCAGCGGAGTGTGCGCTGATATGAAACTTCCTGGCAGATTAAAATTGTGTGCCGGAACCGAGACTCGAACCTGGGACCTTTGCCTTTCACGGGCAAGCGCACTACCGACTGTGCTATCCCGACACTACTCACGATGCCGCCTCATAACTTTACTTCCGCCAGTACCTCGCCTCCTACTTTCCAAACTTCACAGACGTTCTCCTGCAAACACACAAGACTAGCACTCCTGGAAGAAAGGATATGGTGGATACATAGCTTAGCAACAGCCTAAGGGATGTTTCCAGAATGAAACTTCACTCTGCAGCGGAGTGTACGCTGATATGAAACTTCCTGGCCGATTAAAATTGTGTGCCGGAACCGGGACTCGAACCTGGGACCTTTGCCTTTCGCGGGCAAGCGCACTACCGACTGTGCTATCCCGACACGACTCACGATGCCGCCTCACAACTTTACTTCCGCCAGTACCTCGCCTCCTACTTTCCAAACTTCACAGACGTTCTCCTGCAAACACACAAGACTAGCACTCCTGGAAGAAAGGATATGGTGGAGACATAGCTTAGCCACAGCCTAAAGGATGTTTCCAGAATGAAACTTCACTCTGCAGCGGAGTGTGCGCTGATATGAAACTTCCTGGAAGATTAAAATTGTGTGCCGGAACCGGGATTCGAACTTGGAATCTTTGCCTTTCACAGGCAACCGCACTAGCGACTGTGCTATCCCGACAAGACTCACGATGCCGCCTCACAACTGCCGCCAGTACCTCGCCTCCTACTTTCCAAACTTCACAGACGTTCTCCTGCAAACACACGAGACGAGCACTCCTAGAAGAAAGGATATGGTGGAGACATGGCTTAGCCACAGCCTAAGGGATGTTTCCACAATGAAACTTTACTCTGCAGCGGAGTGTGCGCTGATATGAAACTTCCTGGCCTATTAAAATTGTGTGCCGGAACCAGGACTCGAACCTGGGACCTTTGCCTTTCGCGGGCAAGCGCACTACCGACTGTGCTATCCCGACACGAATCACGATGCCGCCTCACAGCTTCCGCCAGTACCTCGCCTCCTACATTCCAAACTTCACAGAAGTTCTCCTGCAAACACACAAGCCTAGCAATCCTTGAAGAAAGGATATGGTGGAGACATGGCTTAGCCACAGCCTAAGGGATGTTTCAGAATGAAACTGCACTCTGCAGCGGAGTGTGCGCTGATATGATACTTCCTTGAAGATTAAAATTGTGTGCCGGAACCGGGACTCGAACCTGGGACCATTGCCTTCAACAGGCAAGCGCACTACCGACTGTGCTATCCCGATACGACTCACGATGCCGCCTCACAACTTCCGCCAGTACCTCGCCTCCTACATTCCAAACTTCACAGAAGTTGTCCTGCAAACACACAAGACTAGCATTTCTGGAAGAAAGGATATGGTGGAGACATGGCTTAGCCACAGCCTAAGGGATGTTTCCAGAATGAAACTTCACTCTGCAGCGGAGTGTGCGCTTGTATGAAACTTCCTGGCAGATTAAAATTGTGTGCCGGAACCGGGACTCGAACCTGGGACCTTTGCCTTTCGCGGGCAAGCGCACTACCGACTGTACTATCCCGACACGACTCACGATGCTGCGTCATAACTTTACTTCCGCCAGTACCTCGCCTCCTACATTCCAAACTTCACAGAAGTTTTCCTGCAAACACACAGGACTAGCACTTATGGAAGAAAGGATATGGTGGAGCAATGGCTTAGCCACAGCCTAAGGGATGTTTCCAGAATGAAACTTCACTCTGCAGCGGAGTGTGCGCTGATATGAAACTTCCTGGCCGATTAAAATTGTGTGCCGGAACCAGGACTCGAACCTGGGACCTTTGCCTTTCGCGGGGAAGCGCACTACCATCTGTGCTTTCCCGACACGACTCACGATGCCGCCTCATAACTTTACTTCCGCCAGTACCTCGCCTCCTACTTTCCAAACTTCACAGACGTTCTCCTGCAAACACACAAGACTAGCACTCCTGGAAGAAAGGATATGGTGGAGACATGGCTTAGCCACAGCCTAAGGGATGTTTCCAGAATGAAACTTCACTCTGCAGCGGAGTGTGCGCTGATATGATACTTCCTGGCAGATTGAAATTGTGTGCCGGAACCGGGACTCGAACCTGGGAGCTTTACCGTTCACGGGCAAGCGCACTTCCGACTGTGCTATCCCGACATGACTCACGATGCCGCCTCATAACTTTACTTCCGCCAGTACCTCGCCTCCTACTTTCAAACTTCACAGACGTTCTCCTGCAAACACACAAGACTAGCACTCCTGGAGGAAGGATATGGTGGAGACATAGCTTAGCCACAGCCTAAGGGATGTTTCCAGAATGAAACTTCACTCTGCAGCGGAGTGTACGCTGATATGAAACTTCCTGGCAGATTAAAATTGTGTGCCGGAACCGAGATTCGAACCTGGGACCTTTGCCTTTCACAGGCAAGCGCACTACCGACTGTGCTGTCCCGACACGACTCACGATGCCGCCTCATAACTTTACTTCCGCCAGTACCTCGCCTCCTACTTTCCAAACTTCACAGACGTTCTCCTGCAAACACACAAGACTAGCACTCCTGGAAGAAAGGATATGGTGGAGACATGGCTTAGCCACAGCCTAAGGGATGTTTCCAGAATGAAACTTCACTCTGCAGCGGAGTGTGCGCTGATATGATACTTCCTGGCAGATTGAAATTGTGTGCCGGAACCGGGACTCGAACCTGGGAGCTTTACCGTTCACGGGCAAGCGCACTTCCGACTGTGCTATCCCGACATGACTCACGATGCCGCCTCATAACTTTACTTCCGCCAGTACCTCGCCTCCTACTTTCAAACTTCACAGACGTTCTCCTGCAAACACACAAGACTAGCACTCCTGGAGGAAGGATATGGTGGAGACATAGCTTAGCCACAGCCTAAGGGATGTTTCCAGAATGAAACTTCACTCTGCAGCGGAGTGTACGCTGATATGAAACTTCCTGGCAGATTAAAATTGTGTGCCGGAACCGAGATTCGAACCTGGGACCTTTGCCTTTCACAGGCAACCGCACTACCGACTGTGCTGTCCCGACATGACTCACGATGCCGCCTCATAACTTTACTTCCGCCAGTACCTCGCCTCCTACATTCCAAACTTCACAGAAGTTGTCCTGCAAACACACAAGACTAGCACTTCTGGAAGAAAGGATATGGTGGAGACATGGCTTAGCCACAGCCTAAGGGATGTTTCCAGAATGAAACTTCACTCTGCAGCGGAGTGTGCGCTGATATGAAACTTCCTGGCCGATTAAAATTGTGTGCCGGAACCGGGACTCGAACCTGGGACCTTTGCCTTTCGCGGGCAATCGCACTACCGACTGTGCTATCCCGACACGACTCACGATGCCGCCTCACAACTTTACTTCCGCCAGTACCTCGCCTCCTACTTTCCAAACTTCACAGACGTTCTCCTGCAAACACACAAGACTAGCACTCCTGGAAGAAAGGATATGGTGGAGACATGGCTTAGCCACAGCCTAAGGGATGTTTCCAGAATGAAACTTCACTCTGCAGCGGAGTGTGCGCTGATATGAAACTTCTTGGCCGATTAAAATTGTGTGCTGGAACCGGGACTCGAACCTGGGACCTTTGCCTTTCACGGGCAAGCGCACTACCGACTGTGCTATCCCGACACGACTCACGATGCTGCCTCATAACTTTACTTCCGCCAGTACCTCGCCTCCTACATTCCAAACTTCACAGAAGTTGTCCTGCAAACACACAAGACTAGCACTTCTGGAAGAAAGGATATGGTGGAGACATGGCTTAGCCACAGCCTTAGGGATGTTTCCAGAATGAAACTTCACTCTGCAGCGGAGTGTGCGCTGATATGAAACTTCCTGGCCGATTAAAATTGTGTGCCGGAACCGGGACTCGAACCTGGGACCTTTGCCTTTCGCGGGCAATCGCACTACCGACTGTGCTATCCCGACACGTCTCACGATGCCGCCTCACAACTTTACTTCCGCCAGTACCTCGCCTCGTACTTTCCAAAGTTCACAGACGTTCTCCTGCAAACACACAAGACTAGCACTCCTGGAAGAAAGGATATGGTGGAGACATAGCTTAGCCACAGCCTAAGGGATGTTTCCAGAATGAAACTTCACTCTGCAGCGGAGTGTGCGCTGATATGAAATACCCTGGCAGATTAAAATTGTGTGCCGGAACCGGGACTCGAACCTGGGACCTTTGCCTTTCACGGGCAAGCGCACTACCGACTGTGCTATCCCGACACGACTCACGATGCCGCCTCACAACTTTACTTCCGCCAGTACCTCGCCTCCTACTTTCCAAACTTCACAGACGTTCTCCTGCAAACACACAAGACTAGCACTCCTGGAAGAAAGGATATGGTGGAGACATAGCTTAGCCACAGCCTAAGGGATGTTTCCAGAATGAAACTTCACTCTGCAGCGGAGTGTGCGCTGATATGAAACTTCCTGGCAGATTAAAATTGTGTGCCGGAACCGAGGCTCGAACCTGGGACCTTTGCCTTTCACGGGCAAGCGCACTACCGACTGTGCTATCCCGTCACGACTCATGATGCTGCCTCATAACTTTACTTCCGCCAGTACCTCGCCTCCTACATTCAAAACTTCACAGAAGTTGTCCTGCAAACACACAAGACTAGCACTCCTGGAAGAAAGGATATGGTGGAGACATAGCTTAGCCACAGCCTAAGGGATGTTTCCAGAATGAAACTTCACTCTGCAGCGGAGTGTGCGATGATATGAAACTTCCTGGCAGATTAAAATTGTGTGCCGGAACCGAGACTCGAACCTGGGACCTTTGCCTTTCACGGGCAAGCGCACTACCGACTGTGCTATCCCGACACGACTCATGATGCTGCCTCATAACTTTACTTCCGCCAGTACCTCGCCTCCTACATTCAAAACTTCACAGAAGTTGACCTGCAAACACACAAGACTAGCACTTCTGGAAGAAAGGATATGGTGGAGACATGGCTTAGCCACAGCCTAAGGGATGTTTCCAGAATGAATCTTCACTCTGCAGCGGAGTGTGCGCTGATATGAAACTTCTTGGCCGATTAAAATAATGTGCCGGAACCGGGACTCGAACGTGGGACCTTTGCCTTTCGCGGGCAAGCGCACTACCGACTGTGCTATCCCGACACGACTCACGATGCCGCCTCACAACTTTACTTCCGCCAGTACCTCGCCTCGTACTTTCCAAAGTTCACAGACGTTCTCCTGCAAACACACAAGACTAGCACTCCTGGAAGAAAGGATATGGTGGAGACATAGCTTAGCCACAGCCTAAGGGATGTTTCCAGAATGAAACTTCACTCTGCAGCGGAGTGTGCGCTGATATGAAATACCCTGGCAGATTAAAATTGTGTGCCGGAACCGGGACTCGAACCTGGGACCTTTGCCTTTCACGGGCAAGCGCACTACCGACTGTGCTATCCCGACACGACTCACGATGCCGCCTCACAACTTTACTTCCGCCAGTACCTCGCCTCCTACTTTCCAAACTTCACAGACGTTCTCCTGCAAACACACAAGACTAGCACTCCTGGAAGAAAGGATATGGTGGAGACATAGCTTAGCCACAGCCTAAGGGATGTTTCCAGAATGAAACTTCACTCTGCAGCGGAGTGTGCGCTGATATGAAACTTCCTGGCAGATTAAAATTGTGTGCCGGAACCGAGGCTCGAACCTGGGACCTTTGCCTTTCACGGGCAAGCGCACTACCGACTGTGCTATCCCGTCACGACTCATGATGCTGCCTCATAACTTTACTTCCGCCAGTACCTCGCCTCCTACATTCAAAACTTCACAGAAGTTGTCCTGCAAACACACAAGACTAGCACTCCTGGAAGAAAGGATATGGTGGAGACATAGCTTAGCCACAGCCTAAGGGATGTTTCCAGAATGAAACTTCACTCTGCAGCGGAGTGTGCGATGATATGAAACTTCCTGGCAGATTAAAATTGTGTGCCGTAACCGAGACTCGAACCTGGGACCTTTGCCTTTCACGGGCAAGCGCACTACCGACTGTGCTATCCCGACACGACTCATGATGCTGCCTCATAACTTTACTTCCGCCAGTACCTCGCCTCCTACATTCAAAACTTCACAGAAGTTGTCCTGCAAACACACAAGACTAGCACTTCTGGAAGAAAGGATATGGTGGAGACATGGCTTAGCCACAGCCTAAGGGATGTTTCCAGAATGAAACTTCACTCTGCAGCGGAGTGTGCGCTGATATGAAACTTCTTGGCCGATTAAAATAATGTGCCGGAACCGGGACTCGAACGTGGGACCTTTGCCTTTCGCGGGCAAGCGCACTACCGACTTTTTTTTTTAAGGCAGACGTCTTAACCGTTATTTTTTTATTTTTTTTTTTCATGACTAAAGAAAATAAAGAGGAAAAAGTAGTAAGACAAGGAACAAATTGCGGCCGGGAATCAAACCCGGACCTCCATGCTTACTAGGCAGACGTCTTAACCGTTTTTTTTTTTTTTTTTTTTTTTTTTTTTTTTAATTTATGTATTTTTTCCTTCCTCGTTTTCTGTGGTATCGATGCTGGACGGGAATTTGCACATTTGCACTGTGGCTTTGAGTTTGTCTTCTCGAAAATAATGCACTTCTGTCGTATTCCATAATCGTTCGATTGTTCTATCGTCTAATACTCTCCTCCTGTGCGTCTTCTCGTAACTCAGTGCGCGGCACTGCTTGATGCTCCACACCCGTCGACTTCGTTCCAGCTGACAAGGACGATACCAACCACTTATTTCTTTGTCTCTCCCTCTCTTCCAGGTAAGGAAAATGGAGTAGTGTTGTGCATCTATCATAACCATAAAACTAAATGATAATTTGCTCTTCATACAACAAAAAATAGCAGCACTTCTGGGCTTCTATTAGAAACAAATAATATGAAACTCAACAGTTGATTCTCAACAGTCTCCTTTATAGTATGTCAACAAAATCCACCCTCCTGTGGAATACTAGAAAGAATATATGCTTCTTTTTCATAGTTAATCTGTAATATAATCTTCACTATCTCTATGGTCAGTTTAAATCAAGAACAGCAGGTAAATAACCACCCATCATTACTTTCCATTTCCCGTGCTTCGAGCATTTCGCGTACTCCTGCATGATGTCATGCTGTAATTCCAGAAGGGACTTTCTCTCATTTGCCAAACAATACTCAATGAACTTGCCCATTAACCAATATGTGGACATTCTCTTTTGGTCTGGATACGGCCAGCTCGTTGGAGCTAACAGTTCCTCCACAGTTATATTACTGACTGACGTGCGGTTCATAATAGCAAGCTTGCGCCTTACCCATTGCCATATCTCATTAGCTGCACCGCAAGTGAATCGATGAAGTAGAGTGTCTGTCTGCTGACAGTCCATGCATTTGTCCGTGTTTGATATGCCGATCCTGAAGAGACGCTCATTTGTGCTTACGATGTTGTTTACTGCACAGTACCACGTAGCTCTTACATTAGATGCTGAGGTCTTCAAATGAATATTTTTCCACACTCTGCTCCAGTCGATTGTGGGGTTGTTCTTCTGAACTTTACTTAAGCCATTATCTTCTGTCAGCACTTTATAAATTTCCTTTGTTGTGTAGTTTCTTACTTTATGATGAATATAGCTGTTTTCAATTACGTATCCTTTAATGTGTCGAAGCTTATAATTAATATGACCGACCATAATTGGCACCCTGCTGTCTGGTGGAGTCACCGATTTTAAAATGTACGCTGTGAGATTTCCGTCTCCAGCTTCTAGAGCCTTAGCCGTCCTAGATATTAGCAGCGCTTTACATTTCGCTTTGACGTTGGTGAGTCCTAGACCTCCTTTTGTTTCAGGTAATGTCGTCGTGAGGTAGTCAACCCGAAGGACACTCCCCCTCCATATAAACCACGCAAGTGCTGATTCAATACGGTGTCCGATTGTTTCAGGCAGGGGAAAGACACTCGCAAGGTAGTACACTTTTGGTAAAATGACTAGATTTATCAAAATGATTTTCTGTATGATATTTAAGGAGCGAGTGGAATTCTCTCTTAATATCGCTCGTAGGCTGTTGAGTTTCATTTTCCAATTCCAGGCTGCTGTCTTGACAGGACATTTATTGTAACGAATACCAAGTAGTTTGGTGTGATCTGTCACTTCGAATGGGCCAGTTCCGATGAATCTTATCCCTTTCCCTAGCTGTAGAATGCGAGATTTGCGGAGGTTGATTTTAGCTCCAGAGCAGTAACTATATGTGTGAATCACATCTTCTATTCTGGTGAGATCAGAGGGGTCAGTTATGTACACAGCCAGGTCGTCGGCATATCCTCTACAGACGTATTTCTGTCCCCCAATTTCAAGTCCTGGTAACTGAACATACAATGTTCGTAGGAAAGGCTCAATTGATATGGAGAAAAGCATCATTGAAAGGGGGCAACCTTGCCTGATCGACGTTAGTATGGGTACTTTTGCTGTGCATTGGCCATTTACAAGAATTCTTGATGTGGCACCAGTATATAGTCGCTGGATAATATTTATGAAAAACGGTCTCATACCCATTTTTGACATCACACGAAACAGGTACCTATGTCGAACCCTATCAAATGCTTTGTCCATATCTAATGACATGATGGCCGCTTTGCAGTTGGAGGCTGCAGTGACAGCAGTGACATCGCGGTATTCCTCCAGAGCTTGCTGTATTGTTCTCCTGGGCACGGCGCACGATTGATATTGACCGATGATGCGAGCAGCAATGGCGTTCAACCTTTGGAGCAGTACCCTAGCAACTATCTTAAAATCTGCATTGAGCAGCGATATAGGACGCATGTTTTCCAAATAGTTTGTTCTGCCCTTTTTGGGGACCAACACTATGATGCCCTCTAAAAACTCGCAGGGAATCGTGTCAATCGTGCGTATTTCATTAAAAACTTCTGTCAGTGTGCTGCCAAATATGGACCAGTATTTTAAGTAAAATTCGACAGGCAACCCGTCGGGTCCAGGGGATTTGTTCCGTGGACTTCCTTTCACAGCATTGTAAAATTCGTCTTCTGTGATTTGTGCCTCAAGGTCTGCATTTTCTTCGTCCGTCACGGTCGGGTGAATGCAATTTAAAAATGATTCAGAAGCGATATTGTCATACGTGTCACCTGAAGCATACAATTTAGTGTAATAATCTTGTGCCAACGTCATGATGCCCCGTTGACAAGTAATCTGTGCGCCGTCATCGGTACGAAGGGCACTGATGTGCTGGCGCCGTCCTCTCCTCAGTTCTGCCAGGAGATGGAAGAGTGCTGGCCTTTCTTCCGAAATGCCACTATGATCTCTCGATCGTATTTTAATACCTTCCAGTTGTTGGCGTTTCAAAGCGGTTATTTTCGCCTTGATTCTATTGATTTTCACGATGTGGCGTGACACATTGATGTGATCGGCATGCAGTTCTCGTAAACACTGGAAGTAAAATTCCATTGTGTGTCTTTCCCACTGTTTCTTCTCAAACGCATAGCTTTTGAGGAAGGATCGGATTTTGGGTTTTGCGTGTGAGACCCACCATTCGAGTTTGGACCTATAACGATGTGAATTTCTCAGACACATTTCCCAGGCACGCTTCAATCCCGGTTCTAAGGAATTGTCCATTAAGTGTGCAGTGTTAAATTTCCACATGCCTCGACCCCTATAGGTCTTCTGTTTAGCCATGTTAATGTTAGCTAAAACTGCCAGATGGTTGGAAAAACTGACCGGAGAGGTTTCGACACTGAGTACACTCTTCTTCAAACTAGTAGAAGTGTATATTCTATCTATACGGCTCTTCGAGTGGCTGGTGATAAACGTAAACCCTGGGTTCCCTCGTGGACGGTTGTGCCAGATGTCAGTGAGGTGCAATCCATTCACTAAATCTCCCAGCTGGATACAAATGTTAGGATTCGGTGTTTGATCGGTTGCAGAAGTGACGCAGTTAAAGTCACCGGCCAGTATGGTGTTTTCCGTCGCGGGATTTATTAACTCGAGTATACTTTCTTGGAAAAAAGTTACTCTGGCCTGTCTGGCATGGGAGCCCGATGGCGCGTAGATATTAATGATCTGGGCTGTGTCTGTTTCCACCGATATTCCCCTTCCACTCGCTAACTGTTTCACATTTCTCGGTATAATGCCGTCTTTCAATAACGTGGCAGTGCCGCTTTCCGTGCCTCGGTTGAGAATTGCATTGTACCCCGCGATGTGTTGTACCCTGTCTGTACACACTTCTTGTAGCATGACAATATCAATGTCGAAAGCGTAAATAAAATCGCGTAGGCACTCTACTTTGGCCTGGCTTACAATTCTGTTAATATTAATGGTGGCTATACTATATGACTGCAAGGTAGTAATAGCTGTCATAACATTAATAAGTGGTTTCTCTATTAATAAAAGTTGTCCTCCATGTCTTCATCACGCCTGTCGACCTCCATGGCGCCACGTCGTATCGCCGACGAATGACTAACTTCCATGTCGTCGTGACGAGACTTTCTAGAAGATGAGGATGCAGTTTTATTCACGCTGCTGGCAGGAGGCTCTAAATAAAGTCCAACATCGTGTTGTACACCATCCATCGGAGATTCTTGTCTGCGAAGGTTAGTGTAGTCCCTTCCTTCAAACGTGGACGTCTCTATATTTACATCTGGTGCTGCATGTTGTTGTGGTTTCTGGGTTGGATTTTCTCTTTGTGGTTGTCCCTTTTCGTCTTGAGATTTCGGCATTTCGTGATCTGAGGCGCTGCTGTCTTCTTCATCGCCCCAAGCTGGCATTTGGATGGTTTTTTGTGTGCCTTTTGTCCCTTTCGATAGTTCTGCAGGTTGCTTGCCTGTCACTCCTTCTACTTGGAACATTTCGGCGGCATTTGCCTTCTGCCCTGTTTGTGCCGTCACGTCTGCTGTCATTTCTGTAGTTCGTGATTTTTTTGATGTTTGCAGGTTGGCTTCTTGGGTTGCGGTTGGCTCGTACTGTAATTTTTGTCGTACATTTTTGGCCTTTTCCCGCAACGTGGGGGCCGTATTTTCCGCACCTTGATGGGCGATACGTCGTTTTTTGGTGTCCTTTAGGGAGTTATCTGGCACATCATGAACCGTTAGCGTTGACAAAAAGTCATTTGAAGACAGTGGTTCAGTGTGTTGTGCGGGGGGCGGGTTCTCAGTCCGTGGGCGGTTCTGTACTGGCTCTGTACTGCTGCTCTGTTGTTGTGCATTAGAATGTCCGGGAACTGCGTCTACTATGGGTTCCTCTACATTAACATTTTCCATGCGCCGCGTGTCTTCCCCAATTTTACTAATATCTTCGGGGAGAGCCTCTTCTATCGTAGGTATCGTAGTCCCGCGAGCTGCCGCTGCATAGGTTATCGGGAGCTGCGTCATGTTAGGTTGTGCTACCGTCTCACCTCTCGGCAGTTGCGTCACTCGGCGCTGCACACACTGAGCGCGCACGTGGCCAGTGGCACCGCATCCTGAACACGTTCTCGGCTGTCCTTCATAAATTACAATTGCCCTGTATCCACAGACAGTTATGTATGAAGGAATGTGTTTGGTCATTTCAAGTTTTACCTGTCTTACGCCATTTAATACTTGAAATTTATGAGCGGAAGACCATTTTTCGGCTGTATTACTAAGAACCGTACCGTACGGTTTCAGAACAGCATTAATTTCCTCTGAAGTGATTTCAAATGGCAGTTCAAAAATTCGAATAGTCCTCGTGCCAAGACCTGCGTGAGTGACTTGAACGTCGCCAATACTACCGTCGGGATGTGTGAACTTTAATTTGTTCCCATATAATTCAACAATTTGATCACATTTTGTAGGGCTACTTAACTTCAAATAAACTGTACTGCTACTAATCGAGAGATGTATTCCAATAATGTCGTCATCAGTTAACTGCAATTTTTCGAACAAAAAGTCTTCTACATCAAACGATTTCGGTCGCGGAAGAGTATTGTCAAACGTTATCTTCAGTGTGTCTTTCCTTTTAGGTTCCATTATGTGTTCGTCAACTCTGTGTTCGTTACAAAACAGGAGTGCAACGCGCTACGGCGTTAAACTCACCAACAGCGCTCGGCCGCCGACCGCGAAGACGTAAACACCACACTTCCGCTCGCTACGGCCTTTCGGCCGCGACTGCCCGACTGTGCTATCCCAACACGACTCACGATGCCGCCTCACAACTTTACTTCCGCCAGTACCTCGCCTCGTACTTTCCAAAGTTCACAGACGTTCTCCTGCAAACACACAAGACTAGCACTCCTGGAAGAAAGGATATGGTGGAGACATAGCTTAGCCACAGCCTAAGGGATGTTTCCAGAATGAAACTTCACTCTGCAGCGGAGTGTGCGCTGATATGAAATACCCTGGCAGATTAAAATTGTGTGCCAGAACCGGGACTCGAACCTGGGACCTTTGCCTTTCGCGGGCAAGCGCACTACCGACTGTGCTTTCCCGACACGACTCACGATGCCGCCTCATAACTTTACTTCCGCCAGTACCTCGCCTCCTACTTTCCAAACTTCACAGACGTTCTCCTGCAAACACACAAGACTAGCACTCCTGGAAGAAAGGATATGGTGGAGACATGGCTTAGCCACAGCCTAAGGGATGTTTCCAGAATGAAACTTCACTCTGCAGCGGAGTGTGCGCTGATATGAAACTTCTTGGCCGATTAAAATTGTGTGCCGGAACCGGGACTCGAACCTGGGACCTTTGCCTTTCACGGGCAAGCGCACTACCGACTGTGGTATCCCGACATGACTCACGATGCCGCCTCATAACTTTACTTCCGCCAGTACCTCGCCTCCTACTTTCAAACTTCACAGACGTTCTCCTGCAAACACACAAGACTAGCACTCCTGGAAGAAGGATATGGTGGAGACATAGCTTAGCCACAGCCTAAGGGATGTTTCCAGAATGAAACTTCACTCTGCAGCGGAGTGTACGCTGATATGAAACTTCCTGGCCGATTAAAATTGTGTGCCGGAACCGAGACTCGAACCTGGGACCTTTGCCTTTCACAGGCAAGCGCACTACCGACTGTGCTGTCCCGACATGACTCACGATGCCGCCTCATAACTTTACTTCCGCCAGTACCTCGCCTCCTACATTCCAAACTTCACAGAAGTTGTCCTATAAACACACAAGACTAGCACTTCTGGAAGAAAGGATATGGTGGAGACATGGCTTAGCCACAGCCTAAGGGATGTTTCCAGAATGAAACTTCACTCTGCAGCGGAGTGTGCGCTGATATGAAACTTCTTGGCCGATTAAAATTGTGTGCCGGAACCGGGACTCGAACCAGGGACCTTTGCCTTTCACGGGCAAGCGCACTACCGACTGTGGTATCCCGACACGACTCACGATGCTGCCTCATAACTTTACTTCCGCCAGTACCTCGCCTCCTACATTCCAAACGTCACAGAAGTTGTCCTGCAAACACACAAGACTAGCACTTCTGGAAGAAAGGATATGGTGGAGACATGGCTTAGCCTAAGGGATGCTTCCAGAATGAAACATCACTCTGCAGCGGAGTGTGCGCTGATATGAAACTTCCTGGCCGATTAAAATTGTGTGCCGGAACCGGGACTCGAACCTGGGACCTTTGCCTTTCGCGGGCAATCGCACTACCGACTGTGCTATCCCGACACGACTCACGATGCGGCCTCACAACTTTACTTCCGCCAGTACCTCGCCTCCTACTTTCCAAACTTCACAGACGTTCTCCTGCAAACACACAAGACTAGCACTCCTGGAAGAAAGGATATGGTGGAGACATAGCTTAGCCACAGCCTAAGGGATGTTTCCAGAATGAAACTTCACTCTGCAGCGGAGTGTGCGCTGATATGAAACTTCCTGGCAGATTAAAATTGTGTGCCGGAACCGAGACTCGAACCTGAGAACTTTGCCTTTCACGGGCAAGCGCACTACCGACTGTGCTATCCCGACACGACTCACGATGCTGCATCATAACTTTACTTCCGCCAGTACCTCGCCTCCTACATTCCAAACTTCACAGAAGTTGTCCTGCAAACACACAAGACTAGCACTTCTGGAAGAAAGGATATGGTGGAGAAATGGCTTAGCCACAGCCTATGGGATGTTTCCAGAATGAAACTTCACTCTGCAGCGGAGTGTGCGCTGATATGAAACTTCCTGGCCGATTAAAATTGTGTGCCGGAACCGAGACTCGAACCTGGGACCTTTGCCTTTCGCGGGGAAGCGCACTACCGACTGTGCTATCCCGACACGACTCACGATGCCGCCTCACAACTTAACTTCCGCCAGTACCTCGCCTCCTACTTTCCAAACTTCACAGACGTTCTCCTGCAAACACACAAGACTAGCACTCCTGGAAGAAAGGATAGGGTGGACACATAGCTTAGCCACAGCCTAAGGGATGTTTCCAGAATGAAACTTCACTCTGCAGCGGAGTGTGCGCTGATATGAAACTTCCTGGCAGATTAAAATTGTGTGCCAGAAACGAGACTCGAACCTGGGACCTTTGCCTTTCACGGGCAAGCGCACTACCGACTGTGCTATCCCGTCACGACTCATGATGCTGCCTCATAACTTTACTTCCGCCAGTACCTCGCCTCCTACATTCAAAACTTCACAGAAGTTGTCCTGCAAACACACAAGACTAGCACTCCTGGAAGAAAGGATATGGTGGAGACATAGCTTAGCCACAGCCTAAGGGATGTTTCCAGAATGAAACTTCACTCTGCAGCGGAGTGTGCGATGATATGAAACTTCCTGGCAGATTAAAATTGTGTGCCGGAACCGATACTCGAACGTGGGACCTTTGCCTTTCACGGGCAAGCACACTACCGAATGTGCTATCCCGACACGACTCATGATGCTGCCTCATAACTTTACTTCCGCCAGTACCTCGCCTCCTACATTCAAAACTTCACAGAAGTTGTCCTGCAAACACACAAGACTAGCACTTCTGGAAGAAAGGATATGGTGGAGACATGGCTTAGCCACAGCCTAAGGGATGTTTCCAGAATGAAACTTCACTCTGCAGCGGAGTGTGCGCTGATATGAAACTTCTTGGCCGATTAAAATAGTGTGCCGGAACCAGGACTCGAACGTGGGACCTTTGCCTTTCGCGGGCAAGCGCACTACCGACTGTGCTATCCCGACACGACTCACGATGCCGCCTCACAACTTTACTTCCGCCAGTACCTCGCCTCGTACTTTCCAAACTTCACAGACGTTCTCCTGCAAACACACAAGACTAGCACTCCTGGAAGAAAGGATATGGTGGAGACATAGCTTAGCCACAGCCTAAGGGATGTTTCCAGAATGAAACTCACTCTGCAGCGGAGTGTGCGCTGATATGAAATACCCTGGCAGATTAAAATTGTGTGCCAGAACCGGGACTCGAACCTGGGACCTTTGCCTTTCACGGGCAAGCGCACTACCGAATGTGCTATCCCGACACGACTCCCGATGCTGCCTCATAACTTTACTTCCGCCAGTACCTCGCCTCCTACATTCCAAACTTCACAGAAGTTGTCCTGCAAACACACAAGACTAGCACTTCTGGAAGAAAGGATATGGTGGAGACATGGCTTAGCCACAGCCTAAGGGATGTTTCCAGAATGAAACTTCACTGTGCAGCGGAGTGTGCGCTGATATGAAACTTCCTGGCCGATTAAAATTGTGTGCCGGAACCGGGACTCGAACCTGGGACCTTTGCCTTTCGCGGGCAAGCGCACTACCGACTGTGCTATCCCGACACGACTCACGATGCCGCCTCATAACTTTACTTCCGCCAGTACCTCGCCTCCTACTTTCCAAACTTCACAGACGTTCTCCTGCAAACACACAAAACTAGCACTCCTGGAAGAAAGGATATGGTGGAGACATAGCTTAGCCACAGCCTAAGGGATGTTTCCAGAATGAAACTTCACTCTGCAGCGGAGTGTGCGCTGATATGAAACTTCCTGGCAGATTAAAATTGTGTGCCGGAACCGAGACTCGAACCTGGGACCTTTGCCTTTCACGGGCAAGCGCACTACCGACTGTGCTATCCCATCCGACTCATGATGCTGCCTCATAACTTTACTTCTGCCAGTACCTCGCCTCCTACATTCAAAACTTCACAGAAGTTGTCCTGCAAACACACAAGACTAGCACTTCTGGAAGAAAGGATATGGTGGAGAAATGGCTTAGCCACAGCCTAAGGGATGTTTCCAGAATGAAACTTCACTCTGCAGCGGAGTGTGTGCTGATATGAAACTTCTTCGCCGATTAAAATTGTGTGCCGGAACCGGGACTGGAACCTGGGACCTTTGCCTTTCACGGGCAAGCGCACTACCGACTGTGCTATCTCGACACGACTCACGATGCTGCTTCATAACTTTACTTCCGCCAGTACCTCGCCTCCTACATTCCAAACTTCACAGAAGTTGTCCTGCAAACACACAAGACTAGCACTTCTGGAAGAAAGGATATGGTGGAGAAATGGCTTAGCCACAGCCTAAGGGATGTTTCCAGAATGAAACTTCACTCTGCAGCGGAGTGTGCGCTGATATGAAACTTCCTGGAAGATTAAAATTTTGTGCCGGAACCGGGACTCGAACCTGGGACCTTTGCCTTTCGCGGGGAAGCGCACTACCAACTGTGCTATCCCGACACGACTCATGATGCTGCCTCATAACTTTACTTCCGCCAGTACCTCGCCTCGTACTTTCCAAACTTCACAGACGTTCTCCTGCAAACACACAAGACTAGCACTCCTGGAAGAAAGGATATGGTGGAGACATGGCTTAGCCACAGCCTAAGGGATGTTTCCAGAATGAAACTTCAGTGTGCAGCGGAGTGTGCGCTGATATGAAACTTCCTGGCAGATTAAAATTGTGTGCCGGAACCGTGACTCGAACCTGGGAGCTTTACCGTTCACGGGCAAGCGCACTACCGACTGTGCTATCCCGACACGACTCATGATGCTGCCTCATAACTGTACTTCCGCCAGTACCTCGCCTCCTACTTTCAAACTTCACAGACGTTCTCCTGCAAACACACAAGACTAGCACTCCTGGAAGAAAGGATATGGTGGAGACATAGCTTAGCCACAGCCTAAGGGATGTTTCCAGAATGAAACTTCACTCTGCATCGGAGTGTGCGCTGATATGAAACTTCTTGGCCTATTAAAATTGTGTGCCAGAACCGGGACTCGAACCTGGGACCTTTGCCTTTCGCGGGGAAGCGCACTACCGACTGTGCTATCCCGACACGACTCACGATGCCGCCTCACAACTTTACTTCCGCCAGTACCTCGCCTCCTACTTTCCAAACTTCACAGACGTTCTCCTGCAAACACACAAGACTAGCACTCCTGGAAGAAAGGATATGGTGGAGACATAGCTTAGCCACAGCCTAAGGGATGTTTCCAGAATGAAACTTCACTCTGCAGCGGAGTGTGCGCTGATATGAAACTTCCTGGCAGATTAAAATTGTGTGCCAGAACCGGGACTCGAACCTGGGACCTATGCCTTTCGCGGGCAAGCGAACTACCGACTGTGCTATCCCGACACGACTCACGATGCCGCCTCACAACTTTACTTCCGCCAGTACCTCGCCTCCTACTTTCCAAACTTCACAGACGTTCTCCTGCAAACACACAAGACTAGCACTCCTGGAAGAAAGGATATGGTGGAGACATAGCTTAGCCACAGCCTAAGGGATGTTTCCAGAATGAAACTTCACTCTGCAGCGGAGTGTGCGCTGATATGAAACTTCCTGGCAGATTAAAATTGTGTGCCCAAACCGAGACTCAAACCTGGGACCTTTGCCTTTCACGGGCAAGCGCACTACCGACTGTGCTATCCCGACACTACTCACGATGCTGCGTCATAACTTTACTTCCGCCAGTACCTCGCCTCCTACATTCCAAACTTCACAGAAGTTGTCCTGCAGACACACAAGACTAGCACTTCTGGAAGAAAGGATATGTTGGAGAAATGGCTTAGCCACAGCCTAAGGGATGTTTCCAGAATGAAACTTCACTCTGCAGCGGATTGTGCGCTAATATGAAACTTCCTGGCCGATTAAAATTGTTTGCCGGAACCGGGACTCGAACCTGGGACCTTTGCCTTTCGCGAGGAAGCGCACTACCGACTGTGCTATCCCGACACCACTCACGATGCCGCCTCACAACTTTACTTCCGCCAGTACCTCGCCTCCTACTTTCCAAACTTCACAGACGTTCTCCTGCAAACACACAAGACTAGCGCTCCTGGAAGAAAGGATATGGTGGAGACATAGCTTAGCCACAGCCTAAGGGATGTTTCCAGAATGAAACTTCACTCTGCAGCGGAATGTGCGCTGATATGAAACTTCCTGGCAGATTAAAATTGTGTGGCGGAACCGAGACTCGAACCTGGGACCTTTGCCTTTCACGGGCAAGCGCACTACCGACTGTGCTATCCCGACACGACTCACGATGCTGCGTCATAACTTTACTTCTGCCAGTACCTCGCCTCCTACATTCCAAACTTCACAGAAGTTGTCCTGCAAACACACAAGACTAGCACTTCTGGAAGAAAGGATATGGTGGAGAAATGGCTTAGCCACAGCCTAAGGGACGTTTCCAGGATGAAACTTCACTCTGCAGCGGAGTGTGCGCTGATATGAAACTTCCTGGCCGATTGAAATTGTGTGCCGGAACCGGGACTCGAACCTGCGACCTTTGCCTTTAGCGGGGAAGCGCACTACCGACTGTGCTATCCCGACACGACTCACGATGCCGCCTTACAAATTTATTTCCGCCAGTACCTCGCCTCCTACTTTCCAAACTTCACAGAAGTTGTCCTGCAAACACACAAGACTAGCACTTCTGGAAGAAAGGATATGGTGGAGACATAGCTTAGCCACAGCCTAAGGGATGTTTCCAGAATGAAACGTCACTCTGCAGCGGAGTGTGCGCTGATATGAAACTTCCTGGCAGATTAAAATTGTGTGCCGGAACCAGGACTCGAAACTGGGACCTTTGCCTTTCGCGGGAAGCGCACTACCGACTGTGCTATCCCGACACGACTCACGATGCCGCCTCACAACTTTACTTCCGCCAGTACCTCGCCTCCAACTTGCCAAACTTCACAGACGTTCTCCTGCAAACACACAAGACTAGCACTCCTGGAAGAAAGGATATGGTGGAGACATGGCTTAGCCACAGCCTAAGGGATGTTTCCAGAATGAAACTTCAGTGTGCAGCGGAGTGTGCGCAGATATGAAACTTCATGGCAGATTAAAATTGTGTGCCGGATCCGGGACTCGAACCTGGAATCTTGGCCTTTCACAGGCAAGCGCACTAGCGACTGTGCTATTCCGACACGACTCACGATGCCGCCTCACAACTTCCGCCAGTACCTCGCCTCCTACTTTCCAAACTTCACAGACGTTCTCCTGCAAACACACGAGACGAACACTCCTAGAAGAAAGGATATGGTGGAGACATGGCTTAGCCACAGCCTTAGGGATGTTTCCACAATGAAACTTTACTCTGCAGTGGAGTGTGCGCTGATATGAAACTTCCTGGCATATTAAAATTGTGTGCCGGAACCAGGACTCGAAACTGGGACCTTTGCCTTTCGCGGGCAAGCGCACTACCGACTGTGCTATCCCGACACGACTCACGATGCCGCCTCACAACTTTACTTCCACCAGTACCTCGCCTCCTACTTTCCAAACTTCACAGAAGTTGTCCTGCAAACACACAAGACTAGCACTTCTGGAAGAAAGGATATGGTGGAGACATGGCTTAGCCACAGCCTAAGGGATGTTTCCAGAATGAAACTTCACTCTGCAGCGGAGTGTGCGCTGATATGAAACTTCCTGGCAGATTAAAATTGTGTGCCGGAACCGAGCCTCGAACCTGGGACCTTTGCATTTCACGGGCAAGCGCACTACCGACTGTGCTATCCCGACACGACTCAAGATGCTGCGTCATAACTTTACTTCCGCCAGTACCTCGCCTCCTACATTCCAAACTTCACAGAAGTTGTCCTGCAAACACACAAGACTAGCACTTCTGGAAGAAAGGATATGGTGGAGAAATGGCTTAACCACAGCCTAAGGGATGTTTCCAGAAAGAAACTTCACTCTGCAGCGGGGTGTGCGCTGATATGAAACTTCCTGGCCGATTAAAATTGTGTGCAGGAACCGGGACTCGAACCTGAGACCTTTGCCTTTCGCGGGGAAGCGCACTACCAACTGTGCTATCCTGACACGACTCACGATGCAGCGTCATAACTTTACTTCCGCCAGTACCTCGCCTCCTACTTTCCAAACTTCACAGACGTTCTCCTGCAAACACACAAGACTAGCACTCCTGGAAGAAAGGATATGGTGGAGACATGGCTTAGCCACAGCCTAAGGGATGTTTCCAGAATGAAACTGCACTCTGCAGCGGAGTGTGCGCTGATATGAAACTTCCTGGCAGATTTAAAATTGAGTGCCGGAACCGGGACTCGAACCTGGGCGCCTTACCTTTCACGGGCAAGCGCACTACCGACTGTGCTATCCCGACACGACTCATGATGCTGCCTCATAACTGTACTTCCGCCAGTACCTCGCCTCCTACTTTCAAACTTCACAGATGTTCTCCTGCAAACACACAAGACTAGCACTCCTGGAAGAAAGGATATGGTGGAGACATAGCTTAGCCACAGCCTAAGGGATGTTTCCAGAATGAAACTTCACTCTGCAGCGGAGTGTACGCTGATATGAAACTTCCTGGCAGATTAAAATTGTATGCCGGAACCGAGATTCGAATCTGGGACCTTTGCCTTTCACAGGCAAGCGCACTACCGACTGTGCTATCCCGACACGACTCACGATGCTGTGTCATAACTTTACTTCCGCCAGTACCTCGCCTCCTACATTCCAAACTTCACAGAAGTTGTCCTGCAAACACACAAGACTAGCACTTCTGGAAGAAATGATATGGTGGAGACATGGCTTAGCCACAGCCTAAGGGATGTTTCCAGAATGAAACTTCACTCTGCAGCAGAGTCTGCGCTGATATGAAACTTCCTGGCCGATTAAAATTGTGCGCCGGAACCGGGACTCGAACCTGGGACCTTTGCCTTTCGCGGGGAAGCGCACTACCGACTGTGCTATCCCGACACGACTCACGATGCCGCCTCACAACTTTACTTCCGCCAGTACCTCGCCTCCTACTTTCCAAACTTCACAGACGTTCTCCTGCAAACACACAAGACTAGCACTCCTGGAAGAAAGGATATGGTGGAGACATAGCTTAGCCACAGCCTAAGGGATATTTCCAGAATGAAACTTCACTCTGCAGCGGAGTGTTCGCTGATATGAAACTTCCTGGCCGATTAAAATTGTGTGCCGGAACCGAGACTCGAACCTGGGACCTTTGCCTTTCACGGGCAAGCGCACTACCGACTGTGCTACCCCGACACTACTCACGATGCTGCCTCATAACTTTACTTCCGCCAGTACCTCGCCTCCTACATTCAAAACTTCACAGAAGTTGTCCTGCAAACACACAAGACTGGCACTTCTGGAAGAAAGGATATGGTGGAGACATGGCTTAGCCACAGCCTAAGGGATGTTTCCAGAATGAAACTACACTCTGCAGCGGAGTGTGCGCTGATATGAAACTTCTTGCCCAATTAAAATTGTGTGCCGGAACCGGGACTCGAACCTGGGACCTTTGCCTTTCACAGGCAAGCGCACTACCGACTGTGCTATCCCGACACGACTCACGAAGCCGCCTCACAACTTCCGCCAGTACCTCGCCTCCTACTTTCCAAACTTCACAGACGTTCTCCTGCAAATAACACACGAGACGAGCAGTCCTAGAAGAAAGGATATGGTGGAGACATGGCTTAGCCACAGCCTAAGGGATGTTTCCACAATGAATCTTTACTCTGCAGCGGAGTGTGCGCTGATATGAAACTTCCTGGCCTATTAAAATTGTGTGCCGGAACCAGGACTCGAACCTGGGGCCTTTGCCTTTCGCGGGCAAGCGCACTACCGACTGTGCTATCCCGACACGACTCACGATGCCGCCTCACAACTTTACTTCCACCAGTACCTCGCCTCCTACTTTCAAACTTCACAGAAGTTCTCCTGCAAACACACAAGCCTAGCAATCCTTGAAGAAAGGATATGGTGGAGACATGGCTTAGCCACAGCCTAAGGGATGTTTCCAGAATGAAACTGCACTCTGCAGCGGAGTGTGCGCTGATATGAAACTTCCTGAAAGATTAAAATTGTGTGCCGGAACCGGGACTCGAACCTGGGACCTTTGCCTTCAACAGGCAAGCGCACTACCGACTGTGCTATCCCGATACGACTCACGATGCCGCCTCACAACTTCCGCCAGTACCTCGCCTCCTACATTCCAAACTTCACAGAAGTTCTCCTGCAAACACACAAGACTAGCATTCCTGGAAGAAAGGATATGGTTGGAGACATGGCTTAGCCACAGCCTAAGGGATGTTTCCAGAATGAAACTTCACTCTGCAGCGGAGTGTGCGCTGATATGAAACTTCCTGGCAGATTAAAATTGTGTGCCGGAACCAAGACTCGAACCTGGGACCTTTGCCTTTCACGGGCAAGCGCACTACCGACTGTGCTATCCCGACACGACTCACGATGCTGCCTCATAACGTTACTTCCGCCAGTACCTCGCCTCCTACATTCCAAACTTCACAGAAGTTGTCCTGCAAACACACAAGACTAGCACTTCTGGAAGAAAGGATATGGTGGAGACATGGCTTAGCCACAGCCTAAGGGATGTTTCCAGAATGAAACTTCACTCTGCAGCGGAGTGTGCGCTGATATGAAACTTCCTGGCCGATTAAAATTGTGTGCCGGAACCGAGACTCGAACCAGGGACCTTTGCCTTTCGCGGGCAAGCGCACTACCGACTGTGCTATCCCGACAAGACTCACGATACCGCCTCACAACTGTACTTCCGCCAGTACCTCGCCTCCTACTTTCCAAACCTCACAGACGTTCTCCTGCAAACACACAAGACTAGCACTCCTGGAAGAAAGGATATGGTGGAGACATGGCTTAGCCACAGCCTAAGGGATGTTTCCAGAATGAAACTTCACTCTGCAGCGGAGTGTGCACTGATATGAAACTTCCTGGACGAATAAAATTGTGTGCCGGAACCGGGACTCAAACTGGGACCTTTGCCTTTCGCGGTCAAGCGCACTACCGACTCTGCTATCCCGACACGACTCACGATGCCGTCTCACAAATTTACTTCCGCCAGTACCTCGCCTCCTACTTTCCAAACTTCACAGAAGTTCTCCTGCAAACACGCAAGACTAGCACTACTGGAAGAAAGGATATGGTGGAGACATGGCTTAGCCACAGCCTAAGGGATGTTTCCACAATGAATCTTTACTCTGCAGCGGAGTGTGCGCTGATATGAAACTTCCTGGCAGATTAAAATTGTGTGCCGGATCCAGGACTCGAACCTGGACCTTTGCCTTTCACGGGCAAGCGCACTACCGACTGTGCTATCCCGACATGACTCACGATGCCGCCTCATAACTTTACTTCCACCAGTACCTCGCCTCCTACTTTTCAAACTTCACAGAAGTTATCCTGCAAGCACACAAGACTAGCACTCCTGGAAGAAAGGATATGGTTGGAGACATGGCTTAGCCACAGCCTAAGGGATGTTTCCAGAATGAAACAGCACCCTGCAGCGGAGTGTGCGCTGATATGAAACTTCCTGAAAGATTAAAATTGTGTGCCGGAACCGGGACTCGAACCTGGGACCTTTGCCTTCAACAGGCAAGCGCACTACCGACTGTGCTATCCCGATACGACTCACAGTGCCGCCTCACAACTTCCGCCAGTACCTCGCCTCCTACATTCCAAACTTCACAGAAGTTCTACTGCAAACACACAACACTAGCACTCCTGGAAGAAAGGATATGGTTGGAGACATGGCTTAGCCACAGACTAAGGGATGTTTCCAGAATGAAACTTCACTCTGCAGCGGAGTTTGCGCTGATATGAAACTTCCTGGAAAATTAAAATTGTGTGCCGGAACCGGGACTCGAACCTGGGAACTTTGCCTTTCACGGGCAAGCGCACTACCGACTGTGCTATCCCGACACCACTCACGATGCCGCCTCACAACTATACTTCCGCAAGTACCTCGCCTCTTACTTTCCAAACTTCACAGACGTTCTCCTGCAATCACACAAGACTAGCACTCCTGGAAGAAAGGATATGGTGGAGACATAGCTTAGCCACAGCCTAAGGGATGTTTCCAGAATGATACTTCACTCTGCAGCGGAGTGTGCGCTGATATGAAACTTCCTGGCAGATTAAAATTGTGTGCCGGAACCGAGACTCGAACCTGGGACCTTTGCCTTTCACGGGCAAGCGCACTACCGACTGTGCTATCCCGACACGACTCACGATGCTGCCACATAACTTTACTTCCGCCAGTACCTCGCCTCTTACTTTCCAAACTTCACAGAAGTTCTCCTGCAAACACACAAGACTAGCACTCCTGGAAGAAAGGATATGGTGGAGACATAGCTTAGCCACAGCCTAAGTGATGTTTCCAGAATGAAACTTCACTCTGCAGCGGAGTGTGCGCTGATATGAAACTTCCTGGCAGATTAAAATTGTGTGCCGGAACCAAGACTCGAACCTGGGACCTTTGCCTTTCACGGGCAAGCGCACTACCGACTGTGCTATCCCGACACGACTCACGATGCTGCCTCATAACGTTACTTCCGCCAGTACCTCGCCTCCTACATTCCAAACTTCACAGAAGTTGTCCTGCAAACACACAAGACTAGCACTTCTGGAAGAAAGGATATGGTGGAGACATGGCTTAGCCACAGCCTAAGGGATGTTTCCAGAATGAAACTTCACTCTGCAGCGGAGTGTGCGCTGATATGAAACTTCCTGGCCGATTAAAATTGTGTGCCGGAACCGAGACTCGAACCAGGGACCTTTGCCTTTCGCGGGCAAGCGCACTACCGACTGTGCTATCCCGACAAGACTCACGATGCCGCCTCACAACTGTACTTCCGCCAGTACCTCGCCTCCTACTTTCCAAACCTCACAGACGTTCTCCTGCAAACACACAAGACTAGCACTCCTGGAAGAAAGGATATGGTGGAGACATGGCTTAGCCACAGCCTAAGGGATGTTTCCAGAATGAAACTTCACTCTGCAGCGGAGTGTGCACTGATATGAAACTTCCTGGACGAATAAAATTGTGTGCCGGAACCGGGACTCAAACTGGGACCTTTGCCTTTCGCGGTCAAGCGCACTACCGACTCTGCTATCCCGACACGACTCACGATGCCGTCTCACAAATTTACTTCCACCAGTACCTCGCCTCCTACTTTCCAAACTTCACAGAAGTTCTCCTGCAAACACGCAAGACTAGCACTACTGGAAGAAAGGATATGGTGGAGACATGGCTTAGCCACAGCCTAAGGGATGTTTCCACAATGAATCTTTACTCTGCAGCGGAGTGTGCGCTGATATGAAACTTCCTGGCAGATTAAAATTGTGTGCCGGATCCAGGACTCGAACCTGGACCTTTGCCTTTCACGGGCAAGCGCACTACCGACTGTGCTATCCCGACATGACTCACGATGCCGCCTCATAACTTTACTTCCACCAGTACCTCGCCTCCTACTTTTCAAACTTCACAGAAGTTATCCTGCAAGCACACAAGACTAGCACTCCTGGAAGAAAGGATATGGTTGGAGACATGGCTTAGCCAAAGCCTAAGGGATGTTTCCAGAATGAAACAGCACCCTGCAGCGGAGTGTGCGCTGATATGAAACTTCCTGAAAGATTAAAATTGTGTGCCGGAACCGGGACTCGAACCTGGGACCTTTGCCTTCAACAGGCAAGCGCACTACCGACTGTGCTATCCCGATACGACTCACAGTGCCGCCTCACAACTTCCGCCAGTACCTCGCCTCCTACATTCCAAACTTCACAGAAGTTCTACTGCAAACACACAACACTAGCACTCCTGGAAGAAAGGATATGGTTGGAGACATGGCTTAGCCACAGACTAAGGGATGTTTCCAGAATGAAACTTCACTCTGCAGCGGAGTTTGCGCTGATATGAAACTTCCTGGAAAATTAAAATTGTGTGCCGGAACCGGGACTCGAACCTGGGAACTTTGCCTTTCACGGGCAAGCGCACTACCGACTGTGCTATCCCGACACCACTCACGATGCCGCCTCACAACTATACTTCCGCCAGTACCTCGCCTCTTACTTTCCAAACTTCACAGACGTTCTCCTGCAATCACACAAGACTAGCACTCCTGGAAGAAAGGATATGGTGGAGACATAGCTTAGCCACAGCCTAAGGGATGTTTCCAGAATGATACTTCACTCTGCAGCGGAGTGTGCGCTGATATGAAACTTCCTGGCAGATTAAAATTGTGTGCCGGAACCGAGACTCGAACCTGGGACCTTTGCCTTTCACGGGCAAGCGCACTACCGACTGTGCTATCCCGACACGACTCACGATGCTGCCACATAACTTTACTTCCGCCAGTACCTCGCCTCCTACATTCCAAACTTCACAGAAGTTGTCCTGCAAACACACAAGACTAGCACTTCTGGAAGAAAGGATATGGTGGAGACATGGCTTAGCCACAGCCTAAGGGATGTTTCCAGAATGAAACTTCACTCTGCAGCGGAGTGTGCGCTGATATGAAACTTCCTGGCCGATTAAAATTGTGTGCCGGAACCGGGACTCGAACCTGGGACCTTTGCCCTTCACGGGCAAGCGCACTACCGACTGTGCTATCCCGACACGACTCACGATGCTGCCTCATAACTTTACTACCGCCAGTACCTGGCCTCCTACATTCCAAACTTCACAGAAGTTCTCCTGCAAACACACAAGACTAGCACTTCTGGAAGAAAGGATATGGTGGAGACATGGCTTAGCCACAGCCTAAGGGATGTTTACAGATTGAAACTTCACTGTGCTGCGGAGTGTGCGCTGATATGAAACTTCCTGGCAGATTAAAATTGTGTGCCGAAACCGGGACTCGAACCTGACACCTTTGCCTTTCACGGGCAAGCGCACTACCGACTGTGCTATCCCGACATGACTCACGATGCCGCCTCATAACTTTACTTCCACCAGTACCTCGCCTCCTACTTTTCAAACTTCACAGAAGTTCTCTTGCAAGCACACAAGACTAGCACTCCTGGAAGAAAGGATATGGTGGAGACATGGCTTAGCCACAGCCTAAGGGATGTTTCCAGAATGAAACTTCAGTGTGCAGCGGAGTGTGCGCTGATATGAAACTTCCTGCCCGATTAAAATTGTGTGCCGGAACCGGGACTCGAACCTGGGACCTTTGCCTTTTAGGGCAAGTGCACTACCGACTGTGCTATCCCGACAGGACTCACGATGCCGCCTCATAACTTTACTTCCGCCAGTACCTCGCCTCCTACTTTCCAAACTTCACAGACGTTCTCCTGCAAACACGCTAGACTGGAAGAAAGGATATGGTGGAGACATGGCTTAGCCACAGCCTAAGGGATTCTTCCAGAATGAAACTTCACTCTGCAGCGCAGTGTGCGCTGATATGAAACTTCATGACAGATTAAAATTGTGTGCCGGAACCGGGACTGGAACCTGGGACCTTTGTCTTCCGCGGGCAAGCGCACTACCGACTGTGCTATCCCTCACGACTCACGATGCCGCCTCATAACTTTACTTCCGCCAGTACTTCGCCTCCTACTTTCCAAACTTCACAGAAGTTCTCCTGCAAACACGCAAGTCTAGCACTCCTGGAAGAAAGGAAGTTGTGGAGACATGGCTTAGCCACTGCCTAAGGGATGTTTCCAGAATGAAACTTCACTCTGCAGCGGAGTGTGCGCTGATATGAAACTTCCTGGCAGATTAAAATTGTGTGCCGGATCCAGGACTCGAACCTGGGACCTTTGCCTTTCACGGGCAAGCGCACTACCGACTGTGCTATCCCGACACGACTCACAATGCCGCCTCATAACTTTACTTCCGCCAGTACCTCGCCTCCTACTTTCCAAACTTCACAGAAGTTCTCCTGCAAACACACAAGACTAGCACTCCTGGAAGACAGGATATGGTAGAGACATGGCTTAGCCACAACCTAAGGGATTTTTCCAGAATGAAACTTCACTCTGCAGCGGAGTGTGCGCTGATATGAAACTTCCTGGCAGATTAAAATTGTGTGCCAGAACCTGGACCGGAACCTGGGACCTTTGCCTTTCACGGGCAAGCGTACTACCGACTGTGCTATCCCGACACGACTCACGATGCTGCCTCATAACTTTACTTCCGCCAGTACCTCGCCTCCTACATTCCAAACTTCACAGTAGTTCTCCTGCAAACACACAAGACTAGCACTCCTGGAAGAAAGGATATGGTGGAGACATGGCTTAGCCACAGCCTAAGGGATGTTTCCAAAATGAAACATCACTCTGCAGCGGCGTGTGCGCTGATATGAAACTTCCTGGCAGATTAAAATTTTGTTCCGGAACCGGGACTCGAACCAGGGACCTTTGCCTTCCACGGGCAAGAGCACTACCGACTGTGCTATCCCACACGACACTCGATGCTGCCTCATAACTTTACTTCCGCCAGTACTTTGCCTCCTACTTTCCAAACTTAACAGACGTTCTCCTGCAAACACACAAGACTAGCACGCCTGGAAGAAAGGATATGGTGGAGACATGGCTTAGCCACAACCTAAGGGATTTTTCCAGAATGAAACTTCACTCTGTAGCGGAGTGTGCGCCGATATGAAACTTCCTGGCAGATTAAAATTGTGTGCCGTAACCGGGACTCGAACCTGGGACCTTTGCCTTTTACGGGCAAGTGCACTACCGATTGTGCTATCCCGACATGAGTCACGATGCCGCCTCATAACTTTACTTCCGCCAGTACCTCGCCTCCTACTTTCCAAACTTCACAGACGTTCTCCTGCAAACACACAAGACTAGCACTCCTGGAAGAAAGGAAATGGTGGTGACATGGCTTAGCCACAGCCTAAGGGATTTTTCCAGAATGAAACTTTACTCTGCAGCGGAGTGTGCGCTGATATGAAACTTCCTGGCAGATTAAAATTGTGTGCCGGAACCCGGACTCGAACCTGGGACCTTTGCCTTTCGCGGTCAAGCGCACTACCGACTCTGCTATCCCGACACGACTCACGATGCCGTCTCACAAAATTACTTCTGCCAGTACCTCGCCTCCTACTTTCCAAACTTCAAAGAAGTTCTCCTGCAAACACAGAAGACTAGCACTCCTGGAAGAAAGGATATGGTGGAGACATGGCTTAGCCACAGCCTAAGGGATGTTTCCAGAATGAAACTTCACTCTGCAGCAGAGTGTGCACTGATATGAAACTTCCTGACAGATTAAAATTGTGTGCCGGAACCGGGACTCCAAACTGGGACCTTTACCTTTCGCGAGGAAGTGCACTACCGACTGTGCTATCTGGACACGACTCACAATGCTGCCTCACAACTTTACTTCCGCCAGTACCTCGCCTCCTACTTTCCAAACTTCACAGAAGTTCTCCTGCAAAAACACAAGCCTAGCAATCCATGAAGAAAGGATATGGTGGAGACATGGCTTAGCCACAGCCTAAGGGATGTTTCCAGAATGAAACTGCACTCTGCAGCGGAGTGTGCGCTGATATGAAACTTCCTGGCAGATTAAAATTGTGTGCCGGAACCGAGACTCGAACCTGGGACCTTTGCCTTTCACGGGCAAGCGCACTACCGACTGTGCTATCCCGACACGACTCACGATGCTGCCTCATAACTTTACTTCCGCCAGTACATCGCCTCCTACATTCCAAACTTCACAGAAGTTGTCCTGCAAACACACAAGACTAGCACTTCTGGAAGAAAGGATATGGTGGAGACATGGCTTAGCCACAGCCTAAGGGATGTTTCCAGAATGAAACTTCACTCTGCAGCGGAGTGTGCGCTGATATGAAACTTCCTGGCCGATTAAAATTGTGTGCCGGAACCGGGACTCGAACCTGGGACCTTTGCCTTTCACGGGCAAGCGCACTACCGACTGTGCTATCCCGACACGACTCACGATGCCGCCTCACAACTATACTTCCGCCAGTACCTCGCCTCTTACTTTCCAAACTTCACAGACGTCCTCCTGCAAACACACAAGACTAGCACTCCTGGAAGAAAGGATATGGTGGAGACATAGCTTAACCACAGCCTAAGGGATGTTTCCAGAATGAAACTTCACTCTGCAGCGGAGTGTGCCCTGATATGAAACTTCCTGGCAGATTAAAATTGTGTGCCGGAATCGAGACTCGAACCTGGGACCTTTGCCTTTCACGGGCAAGCGCACTACCGACTGTGCTATCCCCACACGACTCACGATGCTGCCTCATAACTTTACTTCCGCCAGTACCTCGCCTCCTACATTCCAAACTTTACAGAAGTTGTACTGCAAACACACAAGACTAGCACTTCTGGAAGAAAGGATATGGTGGAGACATGGCTTAGCCACAGCCTAAGGGATGTTTCCAGAATGAATCTTCACTCTGCAGCGGAGTGTGCGCTGATATGAAACTTCCTGTCCGATTGAAATTGTGTGCCGGAACCGGGACTCGAACCTGGGACCTTTGCCATTCGCGGGCAAGCGCACTACCGACTGTGCTATCCCGACACGACTCACGATGCCGATTCACAACTTTACTTCCGCCAGTACCTCGCCTCCTACTTTCCAAACTTCACAGATGTTATCCTGCAAACACACAAGACTAGCACTCCTGGAAGAAAGGATATGGTGGAGACATAGCTTAGCCATAGCCTAAGGGATGTTTCCAGAATGAAACATCACTCTGCAGCGGAGTGTGCGCTGATATGAAACTTCCTGGCAGATTAAAATTGTGTGCCGGAACCGAGACGCGAACCTGGGACCTCTGCCTTTCACGGGCAAGCGCACTACCGACTGTGCTATCCCGACACGACTCACGATGCTGCGTCATAACTTTACTTCCGCCAGTACCTCGCCTCCTACATTCCAAACTTCACAGAAGTTGTCCTGCAAACACACAAGACTAGCACTTCTGGAAGAAAGGATATGGTGGAGAAATGGCTTAACCACAGCCTAAGGGATGTTTCCAGAATGAAACTTCATTCTGCAGTGGAGTGTGCGCTGATATGAAACTTCCTGCCCGATTAAAATTGTGTGCCGGAACCGGGACTCGAACCTGGGACCTTTGCCTTTCGCGGGGAAGCGCACTACCGACTGTGCTATCCCGACACGACTCACGATGCCGCCTCATAACTTTACTTCCGCCAGTACCTCGCCTCCTACTTTCCAAACTTCACAGACGTTCTCCTGCAAACACGCAAGACTAGCACTCCTGGAAGAAAGGATATGGTGGAGACATGGCTTAGCCACAGCCTAAGGGATGTTTCCAGAATGAAACTTTACTCTGCAGCGGAGTGTGCGCTGATATGAAACTCCCTGGCAGATTAAAATTGTATGCCGGAACCAGGACTCGAACCTGGGAGCTTTACCTTTCACGGGCAAGCGCACTACCGACTGTGCTATCCCGACATGACTCACGATGCCGCCTCATAACTTTACTTCCGCCAGTACCTCGCCTCCTACTTTCCAAAGTTCACAGAAGTTCTCCTGCAAACACACAAGACTAGCACTCCTGGCAGAAAGGATATGGTGGAGACATAGCTTAGCCACAGCCTAAGGGATGTTTCCAGAATGAGACTTCACTCTGCAGTGGAGTGTGCGCTGATATGAAACTTTCTGGCAGATTAAAATTGTGTGCCGGAACCGAGATTCGAATCTGGGACCTTTGCCTTTCACAGGCAAGCGCACTACCGACTGTGCTATCCCGACATGACTCACGATGCCGCCTCACAACTTTACTTCCGCCAGTACCTCGCCTCCTACTTTCCAAACTTCACAGAAGTTCTCCTGCAAACACACAAGACTAGCACACATGGAAGAAAGGATATGGTGGAGACATGTCTTAGCCACAGCCTAAGGGATGTTTCCAGAATGAAACTTCACTCTGCAGCGGAGTCTGCGCTGATATGAAACTTCCTTGCAGATTAAAATTGTGTGCCGGAAACGGGACTCGAACCTGGGACCTTAGCCTTTCACGGGCAAGCGCACTACCGACTGTGCTATCCCGACACGACTCACAATGCCGCCTCACATCTTTACTTCCGCCAGTACCTCGCCTCCTACTTTCCAAACTTCACAGAATTTCTCCTGCAGACACACGAGACTAGCACTGCTAGGAGAAAGGATATGGAGGAGACATGGCTTAGCCACAACCTAAGGGATGTTTCCACAATGAAACTATCCTCTGTAGCGGAGTGTGCGCTGATATGAAACTTCCTGGCAGATTAAAATTGTGTGCCGGAACCGAGACTCGAATCTGGGACCTTTGCCTTTTACGGGCAAGTGCACTACCGACTGTGCTATCCCGACACGACTCACGATGCTGCCTCATAACTTTACTTCCGCCAGTACCTCGCCTCCTACATTCCAAACTTCACAGAAGTTGTCCTGCAAACACACAAGACTAGCACTTCTGGAAGAAAGGATATGGTGGAGACATGGCTTAGCCACAGCCTAAGGGATGTTTCCAGAATGAAACTTCACTCTGCTGCGGAGTGTGCGCTAATATGAAACTTCCTGGAAGATTGAAATTGTGTGCCGGAACCGGGACTCAAACTGGGACCTTTGCCTTTCGCGGTCAAGCGCACTACCGACTCTGCTATCCCGACACGACTCACAATGCCGTCTCACAAATTTACTTCCGCCAGTACCTCGCCTCCTACTTTCCAAACTTCACAGAAGTTCTCCTGCAACCACGCAGGACTAGCACTACTGGAAGAAAGGATATGGTGGAGAAATGGCTTAGCCACAGCCTAAGGGATGTTTCCAGAATGAAACTTCAGTGTGCAGCGGAGTGTGCGCTGATATGAAACTTCCTGGCAGATTAAAATTGTGTGCCGGAACCGGGACTCGAACCTGGGACCTTAGCCATTCACGGGCAAGCACACTACCGACTATGCTATCCCGACACGACTCACAATGCCGCCTCACATCTTTACTTTCGCCAGTACCTCGCCTCCTACTTTCTAAACTTCACAGAAGTTCTCCTGCAGACACACGAGACTAGCACTCCTAGGAGAAAGGATATGGAGGAGACATGGCTTAGCCACAGCCTAAGGGATGTTTCCACAATGAAACTTTACTCTGTAGCGGATTGTGCGCTGATATGAAACTTCCTGGCAGATTAAAATTGTGTGCCGGAACCGACACTCGAACCTGGGACCTTTGCCTTTCACGGGCAAGCGCACTACCGACTGTGCTATCCCGACACGACTCACGATGCTGCCTCATAACTTTACTTCCGCCAGTACCTCGCCTCCTACATTCCAAACTTCACAGAAGTTGTCCTGCAAACACACATGACTAGCACTTCTGGAAGAAAGGATATGGTGGAGACATGGCTAAGCCACAGCCTAAGGGATGTTTCCAGAATGAAACTTCACTCTGCTGCGGAGTGTGCGCTGATATGAAACTTCCTGGCAGATTAAAATTGTGTGCCGGAACCGACACTCGAACCTGGGACCTTTGCCTTTCACGGGCAAGCGCACTACCGACTGTGCTATCCCGACACGACTCACGATGCTGCCTCATAACTTTACTTCCGCCAGTACCTCGCCTCCTACATTCCAAACTTCACAGAAGTTGTCCTGCAAACACACAAGACTAGCACTTCTGGAAGAAAGGATATGGTGGAGACATGGCTTAGCCACAGCCTAAGGGATGTTTACAGAATGAAACTTCACTCTGCAGCGGAGTGTGCGCTGATATGAAACTTCCTGGAAGATTAAAATTGTGTGCCGGAACCGGGACTCAAACTGGGACCTTTGCCTTTCGCGGTCAAGCGCACTACCGACTCTGCTATCCCGACACGACTCACCATGCCGTCTCACAAATTTACTTCCGCCAGTACCTCGCCTCCTACTTTCCAAACTTTACAGAAGTTCTCCTGCAAACACGCAGGGCTAGCACTACTGGAAGAAAGGATATGGTGGAGACATGGGTTAGCCACAGCCTAAGGGCTGTTTCCAGAATGAAACTTCACTCTGCAGCGGAGTGTGCGCTGATATGAAACTCCCTGGCAGATTAAAATTGTGTGCCGGAACCGGGACTCGAACGTGGGACCTTTGCCTTTCACGGGCAAGCGCACTACCGACTGTGCTATCCCGACATGACTCACGATGCCGCCTCATAACTTTACGTCCGCCAGTACCTCGCCTCCTACTTTCCAAACTTCACAGACGTTCTCCTGCAAACACACAAGACTAGCACTCCTGGAAGAAAGGAAATGGTGGTGACATGGCATAGCCACAGCCTAAGGGATTTTTCCAGAATGAAATTTCACTCTGCAGCGGTGTGTGCGCTAATATGAAACTTCCTGACAGATTAAAATTGTGTGCCGGAACCGGGACTGGAACCTGGGACCTTTGCCTTCCGCGGGCAAGCGCACTACCGACTGTGCTATCCCTCACGACTCACGATGCCGCCTCATAACTTTACTTCCGCCAGTACTTTGCCTCCTACTTTCCAAACTTCACAGAAGTTCTCCTGCAAACACGCAAGGCTAGCACTCCTGGAAGAAAGGAAATGGTGGAGACATGGCTTAGCCACTGCTTAAGGGATGTTTCCAGAATGAAACTTCACTCTGCAGCGGAGTGTGCGCTGATATGAAACTTCCTGGAAGATTAAAATTGTGTGCCGGAACCGGGACTCGAACCTTTTACCTCTGCCTTTCACAGGCAAGCGCACTACCGACTGTGCTATCCCGACACGTCTCACGATGCTGCCTCATAACTTTACTTCCGCCAGTACCTCGCATCCTACTTTCCAAACTTCACGGAAGTTCTCCTGCAAACACACAAGACTAGCACTCCTGGAAGACAGGATATGGTAGAGACATGGCTTAGCCACAGCCTAAGGGATGTTTCCAGAATGAAACTTCACTCTGCAGCGGAGTGTGCGCTGATATGAAACTTCCTGGCAGATTAAAATAGTGTGCCGGATCCGGGACTCGAACCTGGGACCTTTGCCTTTCACGGGCAAGCGCACTACCGACTGTGCTATCCCGACACGACTCACAATGCCGCCTCATAACTTTACTTCCGCCAGTACCTCGCCTCCTACTTTCCACACATCACAGACATTCTCCTGCAAACACACAAGACTAGCAGTCCTGGAAGAAAGGATATGGTGGAGACATGGCTTAGGGATGTTTCCAGAATGAAACTTCACTCTGTAGCGGGGTGTGCGCTGATATGAAACTTCCTGGCAGATTAAAATTGTGTGCCGGAACCGGGACTCGAACCTGGGACCTTTGCCTTTCACGGGCAAGCGCACTACCGACTGTGCTATCCCGACACGACTCAGAATGCCGCCTCATAACTTTTCTTCCGCCAGTACCTCGCCTCTTACTTTCTAAACTTCACAGACGTTCTCCTGCAAACACACAAGACTAGCACTCCTGGAAGAAAGGATGTGGTGGAGACATGGCTTAGCCACAGCCTAAGGGATTTTTCCAGAATGAAACTTCACTCTGCAGCGGAGTGTGCGCTGATATGAAACTTCCTGGCAGATTAAAATTGTGTCCCAGAACCTGGACCGGAACCTGGGACCTTTGCCTTTCACGGGCAAGCGTACTACCGACTGTGCTATCCCGACACGACTCACGATGCTGCCTCATAACTTTACTTCCGCCAGTACCTCGCCTCCTACATTCCAAACTTCACAGTAGTTCTCCTGCAAACACACAAGACTAGCACTCCTGGAAGAAAGGATATGGTGGAGACATGGCTTAGCCACATCCTAAGGGATGTTTCCAGAATGAAACTTCACTCTGCAGCGGAGTGTGCGCTGATATGAAACTTCCTGGCAGATTAAAATTGTGTGCCGGAACCGGGACTCGAACCTGGGACCTTTGCCTTTCATGGGCAAGCTCACTACCGACTGTGCTATCCCGACACGACCCACGATGCCGCCTCACAACTTTACTTCCGCCAGTAACTCGCCTCCTACTTTCCAAACTTCACAGAAGTTCTCCTGCAAACACACAAGACTAGCAGTCCTGGAAGAAAGGATATGGTGGAGACATGGCTTAGCCACAGCCTAAGGGATGTTTCCAGAATGAAACTTCACTCTGCAGCGGAGTGTGCACTGATATGAAACTTCCTGGACGATTAAAATTGTGTGCCGGAACTGTTACTCCAAACTGGGACCTTTGCCTTTCGCGGTCAAGCGCACTACCGACTCTGCTATCCCGACACGACTCACGATGCCGCCTCATAACTTTACTTCCGCCAGTACCTCGCGTCCTACTTTCCAAACTTCACAGAAGTTCTCCTGCAAACACACAAGACTAGCACTACTGGAAGAAAGGATATGGTGGAGACATGGCTTAGCCACAGCCTAAGGGATGTTTCCACAATGAAACTTCACTCTGCAGCGGAGTGTGCGCTGATATGAAACTTCCTGGCAGATTAAAATTGTGTGCCGGAACCAGGACTCGAACCTGGGACCTTTGCCTTTCGCGGGCAAGCGCACTACCGACTGTGCTATCCCGACACGACTCACGATGCCGCCTCACAACTTTACTTCCACCAGTACCTCGCCTCCTACTTTCCAAACTTGACAGAAGTTCTCCTGCAAACACACAAGCCTAGCAATCCTTGAAGAAAGGATATGGTGGAGACATAGCTTAGCCAAAGCCTAAGGGATGTTTCCAGAATGAAACTTCACTCTGCAGCGGAGTGTGCGCTGATATGAAACTTCCTGGAAGATTAAAATTGTGTGCCGGAACCGGGACTCGAACCTGGGACCTTTGCCTTCAACAGGCAAGCGCACTACCGACTGTGCTATCCCGATACGACTCACGATGCCGCCTCACAACTTCCGCCAGTACCTCGCCTCCTACATTCCAAACTTCACAGAAGTTCTCCTGCAAACACACAAGACTAGCACTCCTGGAAGATAGGATATGGTTGGAGACATGGCTTAGCCACAGCCTAAGGGATGTTTCCAGAATGAAACTTCACTCTGCAGCGGAGTGTGCGCTGATATGAAACTTCCTGGAAGATTAAAATTGTGTGCCGGAACCGGGACTCGAACCTGGGACCTTTGCCTTTCATGGGCAAGCGCACTACCGACTTTGCTATCCCGACACCACTCACGATGCTGCCTCACAACTATACTTCCGCCAGTACCTCGCCTCTTACTTTCCAAACTTCACAGACGTTCTCCTGCAAACACACAAGACTAGCACTCCTGGAAGAAAGGATATGGTGGAGACATAGCTTAGCCACAGCCTAAGGGATGTTTCCAGAATGAAACTTCACTCTGCAGCGGAGTGTGCACTGATATGAAACTTCCTGGACGATTAAAATTGTGTGCCGGAACCGAGACTCGAACCTGGGACCTTTGCCTTTCAAGGGGCAAGCGCACTACCGACTGTGCTATCCCGACACGACTCACGATGCTGCCTCATAACTTTACTTCCGCCAGTACCTCGCCTCCTACATTCCAAACTTCACAGAAGTTGTCCAGCCAACACACAAGACTAGCACTTCTGGAAGAAAGGATATGGTGGAGACATGGCTTAGCCACAGCCTAAGGGATGTTTCAAGAATGAAACTTCATTGTGCAGCGGAGTGTGCGCTGATATGAAACTTCCTGGTCGATTAAAATTGTGTGCCGGAACCGGGACTCGAACCTGGGACCTTTGCCTTTCGCGGGCAAGCGCACTACCGACTGTGCTATCCCGACACGACTCACGATGCCGCCTCACAACTTTACTTCCGCCAGTACCTCGCCTCCTACTTTCCAAACTTCACAGACGTTCTCCTGCAAACACACAAGACTAGCACTCCTGGAAGAAAGGATATCGTGGAGACATAGCTTAGCCACAGCCTAAGGGATGTTTCCAGAATGAAACTTTACTCTGCAGCGGAGTGTGCGCTGATATGAAACTTCCTGGCAGATTAAAATTGTGTACCGGAACCGGGACTCGAACCTGGAACCTTTGCCTTTCACAGGCAAGCGCACTACCGACTGAGCTATCCCGACACGACTCACGATGCCGCCTCACAACTTCCGCCAGTACCTCGCCTTCTACTTTCCAAACTTCACAGACGTTCTCCTGCAAACACACGAGACGAGCACTCCTAGACGAAAGGATATGGTGGAGACATGGCTTATCCACAGCCTAAGGGATGTTTCCACAATGAAACTTTACTCTGCAGCGGAGTGTGCGCTGATATGAAACTTCCTGGCAGATTAAAATTGTGTGCCGGAACCGGGACTCGAACCTGGGACCTTTGCCTTTCACGGGCAAGCGCACTACCGACTGTGCTATCCCGACACCACTCACGATGCTGCCTCACAACTATACTTCCGCCAGTACCTCGCCTCTTACTTTCCAAACTTCACAGACGTTCTCCTGCAAACACACAAGACTAGCACTCCTGGAAGAAAGGATATGGTGGAGACATAGCTTAGCCACAGCCTAAGGGATGTTTCCAGAATGAAACTTCACTCTGCAGCGGAGTGTGCACTGATATGAAACTTCCTGGACGATTAAAATTGTGTGCCGGAACCGAGACTCGAACCTGGGACCTTTGCCTTTCAAGGGGCAAGCGCACTACCGACTGTGCTATCCCGTTACGACTCACGATGCTGCCTCATAACTTTACTTCCGCCAGTACTTCGCCTCCTACATTCCAAACTTCACAGAAGTTGTCCAACCAACACACAAGACTAGCACTTCTGGAAGAAAGGATATGGTGGAGACATGGCTTAGCCACAGCCTAAGGGATGTTTCAAGAATGAAACTTCATTGTGCAGCGGAGTGTGCGCTGATATGAAACTTCCTGGTCGATTAAAATTGTGTGCCGGAACCGGGACTCGAACCTGGGACCTTTGCCTTTCGCGGGCAAGCGCACTACCGACTGTGCTATCCCGACACGACTCACGATGCCGCCTCACAACTTTACTTCCGCCAGTACCTCGCCTCCTACTTTCCAAACTTCACAGACGTTCTCCTGCAAACACACAAGACTAGCACTCCTGGAAGAAAGGATATCGTGGAGACATAGCTTAGCCACAGCCTAAGGGATGTTTCCAGAATGAAACTTTACTCTGCAGCGGAGTGTGCGCTGATATGAAACTTCCTGGCAGATTAAAATTGTGTACCGGAACCGGGACTCGAACCTGGGACCTTTGCCTTTCACGCGCAAGCGCACTACCGACTGTGCTATCCCGACACGACTCACGATGCTGCCTCATAACTTTACTTCCGCCAGTACCTCGCGTCCCACTTTCCAAACTTCACAGAAGTTCTCCTGCAAACACACAAGACTAGCACTCCTGGAAGAAAGGATATGGTGGAGACATGGCTTAGCCACAGCCTAAGGGATGTTTCCAGAATAAAACTTCACTCTGCAGCGGAGTGTGCGCTGATATGAAACTTCCTGGCCGATTAAAATTGTGTGCCGGAGCCGGGACTCGAACCTGGAACCTTTGCCTTTCACAGGCAAGCGCACTACCGACTGTGCTATCCCGACACGACTCACGATGCCGCCTCACAACTTCCGCCAGTACCTTGCTTCCTACTTTCCAAACTTCACAGACGTTCTCCTGCAAACACACAAGACTAGCACTCCTGGAAGAAAGGATATCGTGGAGACATAGCTTAGCCACTACCTAAGGGATGTTTCCAGAATGAAACTTCACTCTGCAGCGGAGTGTGCGCTGATATGAAACTTCCTGGCCGATTAAAATTGTGTTCCGGAACCGGGACTCGAACCTGGGACCTTTGCCTTTCGCGGGGAAGCGCACTACCGACTGTGCTATACCGACACGACTCACGATGCCGCCTCACAACTTTACTTCCGCCAGTACCTCGCCTCCTACTTTCCAAACTTCACAGACGTTCTCCTGCAAACACACAAGACTAGCACTCCTGGAAGAAAGGATATGGTGGAGACATAGCTTAGCCACAGCCTAAGGGATGTTTCCAGAATGAAACTTCACTCTGCAGCGGAGTGTGCGCTGATATGAAACTTCCTGGCAGATTAAAATTGTGTGCCGGAACCGAGATTCGAACCTGGGACCTTTGCCTTTCACGGGCAAGCGCACTACCGACTGTGCTATCCCGACATGACTCACGATTCCGCCTCATAACTTTACTTCCGCCAGTATCTAGCCTCCTACTTTCCAAACTTCACAGAAGTTGTACTGCAAACACACAAGACTAGCACTCCTGGAAGAAAGGATATGGTGGAGACATGGCTTAGCCACAGCCTAAGGGATGTTTCCAGAATGAAACTTCACTCTGCAGCGGAGTGTGCGCTGATATGAAACTTCCTGGCTGATTAAAATTGTGTGCCGGAACCGGGACTCGAACCTGGGACCTTTGCCTTTCACGGGCAAGCGCACTACCGACTGTGCTATCCCGACGTGACTCACGATGCCGCCTCATAACTTTACTTCCGCCAGTACCTCGCCTCCTACTTTCCAAACTTCACAGACGTTCTCCTGCAAACACACAAGGCTAGCACTCCTGGAAGAAAGGATATGGTGGTGACATGGCTTAGCCACAACCTAAGGGATGTTTCCAGAATGAAACTTCACTCTGCAGCGGAGTGTGCGCTGATATGAAACTTCCTGGAAGATTAAAATTGTGTGCCGGAACCGGGCCTCGAACCTGGGACCTTTGCCTTTCACGGGCAAGCGCACTACCGACTGTGCTATACCGACACAACTCATAATGCCGCCTCACATCTTTATTTTTGCCAGTACCTTGCCTCCTACTTTCCAAACTTCACAGAAGTTCTCCTGCAGACACACGAGACTAGCACTCCTAGGAGAAAGGATATGGTGGAGACATGGTTTAGCCACAGCCTAAGGGATGTTTCCAGAATGAAACTTCACTCTGCAGCGGAGTGTGCGCTGATATGAAACTTCCTGGAAGATTAAAATTGTGTGCCGGAACTGGGACTCGAACCTGGGACCTTTGCCTTTCACGGGCAAGCGCACTACCGACTGTGCTATCCCGACACGACTCACGATGCCGCCTCACAACTATACTTCCGCCAGTACCTCGCCTCCTACTTTCCAAACTTCACAGACGTTCTCCTGCAAACACACAAGACTAGCACTCCTGGAAGAAAGGATATGGTGGAGACATAGCTTAGCCACAGCCTAAGGGATGTTTCCAGAATGAAACTTCACTCTGCAGCGGAGTGTGTGCTGATATGAAACTTCCTGGCAGATTAAAATTGTGTGCCGGAACCGGGACTCGAACCTGGGACCTTTGCCTTTCACGCGCAAGCGCACTACCGACTGTGCTATCCCGACACGACTCACGATGCTGCCTCATAACTTTACTTCCGCCAGTACCTCGCGTCCCACTTTCCAAACTTCACAGAAGTTCTCCTGCAAACACACAAGACTAGCACTCCTGGAAGAAAGGATATGGTGGAGACATGGCTTAGCCACAGCCTAAGGGATGTTTCCAGAATAAAACTTCACTCTGCAGCGGAGTGTGCGCTGATATGAAACTTCCTGGCCGATTAAAATTGTGTGCCGGAGCCGGGACTCGAACCTGGAACCTTTGCCTTTCACAGGCAAGCGCACTACCGACTGTGCTATCCCGACACGACTCACGATGCCGCCTCACAACTTCCGCCAGTACCTTGCTTCCTACTTTCCAAACTTCACAGACGTTCTCCTGCAAACACACAAGACTAGCACTCCTTGAAGAAAGGATATGGTGGAGACATGGCTTAGCCACAGCCTAAGGGATGTTTCCAGAATGAAACTGCACTCTGCAGCGGAGTGTGCGCTGATATGAAACTTCCTGGCAGATTAAAATTGTGTGCCGGAACCGGGACTCGAACCTGGGAGCTTTACCTTTCACGGGCAAGCGCACTACCGACTGTGTGCTATCCCGACACGACTCACGTTGCTGCCTCACAACTTTACTTCCACCAGTACCTCGCCTTCTAATTTCCAAACTTCACAGAAATTCTCCTGCAAACACACAAGCCTAGCACTCCTTGAAGAAAGGATATGGTGGAGACATGGCTTAGCCACAGCCTAAGCGATGTTTCCAGAATGAAACTGCACTCTGCAGCGGAGTGTGCGCTGATATGAAACTTCCTGGCAGATTAAAATTGTGTGCCGGAACCGGGACTCGAACCTGGGAGCTTTACCTTTCACGGGCAAGCGCACTACCGACTGTGTGCTATCCCGACATGACTCACGATGCCGCCTCATAACTTTACTTCCGCCAGTACCTTGCCTCCTACTTTCCAAACTTCACAGAAGTTCTCCTGCAAACACGCAAGACTAGCACTCCTGAAATAAAGGAATGCTAGTTTTGCGTGTTTGCAGGAGAACTTCTGTGAAGTCTGGAAAGTAGGAGGCGAGGTACTGGCGGAAGTAAAGTTAAATTTAAAAATGTTTGTTAAGCTTATGGGACTTAACTACACTCGAGCAATAGTCAAGACGGGGTCATAGAAGCGTTTTTACAGATGGATCACACCTTTCGAAAATTCTCCCAACAAACTGAAGACGACCATTCGCCTTCCCCACGACTGTCCTTATATTCTCATTCCATCTCATATCGGTGTGCAGCGTTACAACTAAATATTTGATGCGACTATCAAGCAGCTCCCTAATAATGCTTTATTAAAAAATAACTGGATTGTTTTTCCTATTCATCTGCATCACCTTACATTTTTCTATATTTACTGCTAGTTGCCGTTTCTCACACCAACTAGAAATTTGGTTCAGTCAGCCCGCATCCTACTACACTCATTCAATGATGACACCCTCTTGTATAACACAGCATCATCATCAAACAGCCGTAGTTTGCAACTCACTCTGTCCGTCAGATCATTTATATAGATAAATTTTCAAAAGAGATAGATTGGCTGGCCAGTACTTACCTTCTTGCTCGATAGTTACACACAGAAAAAAGTACGAAATTAAATAAGCTTTCGAACGTTGTTCCTTATTCAGATGGAGAGGATGGGGAAAAAGTAGCAGAAAGGAATGGTTAAGAAGGGAAAGGTAAATCACGACCTAGGTCATGAGGATGGTGTTCGAGGATTGTGGAAGTCAGAGATACTGTGTAGTAGTATTGAGCCATGCCAAAGAGGATATATATAACCAGAGAGGAAAGATCCAGCAGTAAAGAGAAGAGAAGAAAAGAAAAGAGGAAAAGCAAAGGAAGGAAAGAAAAGATGAGTGAACAGAAGGCGCCGGTCGCGGTGGCCGAGGGGACTAAGGCGCTTCAGTCACGGTCTGCACGGCCACTACGGTCGGGGGTTCGAATCCCCCCTCGGGCATGGATATTTGTGCCGTCCTAGTTCGTAAGTAGTTCATAAATAGTTTGTAACTTTAGGGACTGATGACCCCGTAGTTAAGTCTCATAGACTATACAAACATTTGAACATTTAAAAAAGTCGGCCGCGGTGGCCGAGGTGACTGAGGCGCTCCAGTCACGGTCAGCATGGCCCCTACGGTCGGGGGTTCGAATCCCTCCTCGGGCATGGATATTTGTGCCGTCCTCGTCCGTAAGTAGTTCATAAGTAGTTTGTAAGTTTAGGGACTGATGACCGCCGGCCGCCGTGGCCGAGGGGACTGAGGCGCTTCAGTCACGGTCTGCACGGCCACTACGGTCGAGGGTTCGAATCCCCCCTCGGGCATGGATATTTGTGCCGTCCTTAGTTGTAGGTAGTTCATAAGTAGTTTGTAAGTTTAGGGACTGATGACCCCGTAGTAAAGTCCCTTAAGCTTAACAAACATTTGAACATTTGAACAGATGGCTGCTGAGGGGTGTAGGAGGGGGGGGGAGATTTTCTAAAACTTGTTTGATTAACAGGGAAAGATGGAAACACACACACACACACACACACACACACACAGAGAGAGAGAGAGAGAGAGAGAGAGAGAGAGAGAGAGAGAGAGAGAGAGAGAGAGAGAGAGAGAGAGACGTAACGAAGGGATAATGGATAGGTGTGTTGAGGATGGAGGAGGGGGAGGGGTTAGCGTAGATTGATGCCAGGGGGATAGGTGGTTTGCCGGCCGCGGTGGCCGCGGGGACTGAGGCGCTTCAGTCACGGTCTGGACGGCCACTACGGTCGGGGGTTCGAATCCCCCCTCGGGCATGGATATTTGTGCCGTCCTAGTTAGTAAGTAGTTTGTAAGTTTAGGGACTGGTGACCCCGTAGTTAAGTCCCATAGACTGTACAAACATTTGAACATTTTTTGGAAAGGTGGTTTGATTTTGCAAGGGACTAAACGACAAAGGTTATCAGTTTATCAGTCCCTTGTTCTAAGTGTCAAGAGTACAGGGATGATCGCTAAAAAGGTTTATAAAACTATGTGCTAAAATGCACCAAGCATAGGTGTTAACATGTCAAGGAATAAACGCAGCAAGAAAGAACACCGAGAAAGAATCGAAGAACGATACCTGAGGATCTGGGCTGGGTGATCAGTGTAATAAAAGTAGAACATACGACCACTCTGTGACACGGTAAAACCACCTGCCTAAATGTGCTAGGTTAGCGGAGGATAGATATATACTGAAAAACTCAATAAAATTCAAATAAAAAAACTCAATAAAATTCAGATGGTATAATATAATCCACTCGCACGGATAAAATTTAAAACTCTATCAACCGTAGAGGCATAGCCTGCTAAAAACGAACTCAGGAAGGTTAAAACCCGGTCTCTGGGCAGCGAGGTGAGTGCATTCCAATAAAATGTGGGCAACTGATAAATCGGCGCCACAGCGGCACTGAGGTGGGTCCTCGCGACGAAAAATATGACCGCGTGTCAGCCAAGCAGAGTTGGCTACTGAGTTGATGTTTCGACTCAGTGAATCGAGTCCGCGAACTATTCTGATGAGTCGAAGCTTGAATTTGCACTGTTTCAAAACAATGCATCTTGTGATTCCTGTATCGGACGCTAGATACCGCTAACATGCGTTTTGCTGTCCGTCTTCTTGGGTAAGTTCGACACAATGCCCAGGCATGCAAGGGGTTTGAAGTTGTTTCCCTAACGCGCCACACGAGATTTTGAATTATGCTACCGATACCCTTCAGCTGAGGTTTGAAAACTGGGATACCACTGAGAAAAGTTGTATAGTCTTTCGGGGTTTTGAAGTAGTTTCACGTGAACTAAACGATGTTATGCATTGTTGCTACATCTGTGCCACGTGAACGCATCTTTTCGATGCAAGGGCAAATAATTTCAGTGAGACAAAACCGCATTCTCGGTAAGATGTAAAAATAACGGTTTTTAATTTCAGTTTTGAGAAACTGTAACTGATTCTCTTTTATTTGATTGATTGAAGATGAATCTGAATATTAGGATACCTATCTGGACATTGAAAAATTTTAGTTCAGTTTTGTGGTTTTGTCAGGTAAATTGTGAAATGTGTTATTACTACAAGTATTATCTGTTGACTGCATTAAATATGTCTTAGGAACAAATCTTAAATATTTGTTTATACTTATTGGTTAGAAAAGTTATTCATTTCTGGATTATTTGAACCATGATCTTTCTTGTTTTATTTAAACTTAATTATGGAATTTTGAAGGTTGGAAAAAGTTTCATGACTTTGGAATTTGAACATTACTATTTTGTGCTTCCTTTGTTACAATATTTGTGTTGTATGAAAATAGGAGTAACTTACAAAACGTTTACACTTTGCCGCGGTGGAGTGGCCGAGCGGTCTAAAGCGTCTTGCTGCGGAGCGCGGGGGTGCTCGCCGTGGAGGTTCGAGTCCTCCCTGGGGCATGGGTGTGTGTGTTGTCCTTAGGTTAGTTTACCTAGGTTTAAGTAGTTTGTAAGCTGAGGATTGATGACCACGCAGTTTGGTCCGATAGATTTACAAGCATTTGAACATTTTGTTTACGCTTTAACATGATTGTAAAATCGTAGTTGCAAACAAATCCTGTGCCGTTCAATTAAGTCTAGTAAATAACGTATTAAAACCATGTTGATATTCCATAGACGTTTCGTATTTGCTGTATCGCCCTACTGCAGCTTTCTCGGCTCACGTGAATCAGCGGAGGTAGCAGAACGCAGGGCTGCGGCACATCAAGTGTTTTGTGTGCCGAAGCAGTGATTCGACTCGCTGCGGCGCCCTGCAGCTGTCGCGGTTCACGTGAATCAGGGAGGGCAGCACGACGCACGACTTTGCAGCACGCCAGATGTTTCTTGTGCCGAAACAGTGAGTCAACTCAGTAGACTCTGATGATTCGTATGTTTCGAAACAGTGAAATGATCCGAACCAGCTATCACTACAGCCAAGTATGGCCAATACGGAGCCGACAGAGGACGATAGCATCCCTGCAAGGGGCCCATAGAGAGGACCTCCAGACGTTCGTTGTCTCCTTTATAACCCATAACTTGTTGGGGATTTGAAGGGTACGCCATTCAGTATCCCAAAAACCGCAGGCTCGACTTCGTAGGTCAGAAGAGGGTATACTGACCACAGAGGAGGTTTAGTGGTGGCCAATCTTTGGCTAACCTGTCTGCCAGTTCATTTCCTGCAATACTGATGTGACTCGGAGACCAGATAAATACTACTGACTGCCCGCGTTGTTCGACAGCATGGAGGGACTCTTAAATGGCTATGACCAAGGGATAGTGGGGAAAGCATTGATCAAGAGCTCTAAGTCTGCTGAGGGAGTCGCTACAGATGACGTAGGACTCCCCAGAGGTGCAGGTATGACGGATGTGGTCAAGTGCATGTAAGATGGCTACTAACTCCGCAGTGAAGACACTGCAGCCAGCCGGCAAGGAGCACAATTGGTTATGCCCTGCATGCGGGTAAGCGTAGCCAAGACAACTACCCACCATCGAGCCCCATGACATGTCAAGGAGAGACAGGAATTGGCAACAAATGATCTCTGGGTGAACTGAGAGTTCGGGGGACTGTGACAGTTTCAAGCAAAGGTGCGGACAGCGTACACGCCATGGTGGAGTACGCGATTTGAACTGGAAGAGGGGAGGGAGTGGAAAAGATTCCCGTTCACAGAGGAGTAATTGGGCATGAACACCAACTGTCATACCTGACCTCGGTCGCCGTTGTGGGATAGGTAGTGGCCTGATCGGAAAAAGGAGACGATGGTTGAGGTGATGAAACAAGCCATGAACATGAGCAATATAGTTACACAGCAACTGCAGGCGCCTGGTTTGTAGTGGTGGGATTCTAGCTTCCGCAAGGAGACTATTAACAGGGCTAGTTCAGAAAACTCCTGTTGCCAGCCGAACCCCATAATGGTGGACTGGGTGCAGCAGCCGTGGGGCTGAAGGTGTTGCTGAACCATATGCAATGCTCCCGTAGTTGAATCGTGACAAAACGAGAGCCTTGTAACAGTTTAGCAGAGTACGGCGGTCTGCTCCCCAAGTAGTGTGGCTAAAGACAGTGGAGAGGATTCAGGTGCTGCCAGCACTTCTGTTTAAGCTGACAAATATGAGGGAGCCACGTTAGCCTGTCATCAAACGCTAGTGCCAAGAAACGATGTGTATCCACCACATTGAGCCAGTGGCCATCTATGTAAAGCTCAGGATGTGGATGGGCTGTCTGACGCCGGCAGAAGTGCATAACGCAGGTCTTGGCAGCAGAGAACTGAAACTCATGGGCGAGGGCCCATGTCAGCACCTTGCGTATGGCTCCCTGCAGCTGTCGTTCAGCAAGACTATACTGCAAGAGCTAAAATATAAACAGAAGTCATGAGCATACAACGAGGTTGAGATTGCGGAACCTACCACTGCCGCTAGACCATTGATTGCCACTAAAAACAGAGGAACACTGAGGACAGAGCCCTGAGGTACCCCATTCTCCTGTACATGGAAAGAGCTACAAGAGGCACCGACTAGTACACGAACCGTACGTAAAGATAAAAAATTCTGGATAAACATGGGAAGTGAGCCCCGGAGACCCCACCCATGTAATGTAGTAAGGATGTGATGTCTGTAGGTCTTGTCATAAGCCTCAGATAAGTCAAAGAAAACTACCACCAGGTGTTGGTGGCGAGAGAAGGCTGTCCATATGGCGGACTCAAGGTGGACCAGGTTGTACACAGCTGAGTGCGCCTTGCCGAAACCACCTGGCATGGACTTAGGAGACCCCTGGACTCAAGGAGCCAGCACAATCGTCGACGCACCATTCGCTCCAACAATTTTCAAAGAAAGTTGGTGAGGTTGATTGGTCGGCAGCTATCCAACTCAAGTAGTTGTTTACCAGGTTTGATCACTTGTCACTGTGACGGGAATGTACCAGAATGGGTGACAGGTGTTTCAGCATCTGATTATGGACACGATCTGGCCCAGGGGGTGTGTCAGGACAGTGTGCCAGGGCACTGAGGAATTCCCATTCACTGAATGGAGCATTGTACAGTTCTGAGTGGCGAGTCAAGAAGGATAAGTGCTGTCTTTCCTCCCGCTCTTTCATGGCGCCAAAGGCCCTTGGGTAGGCCGTAGATGCAGAAGTCTGAGCGTAATGCTCAGAAAACAGTTCAGCAACTGCATCTGGATCTGTGCAAACTGCTCCATTCACGGAAATCCCGGCCAGACTAAGAGGACAGCGGTAGCCATACACATGTGTGATCTTCTCCAACACCTGGGATGGAGAGGTACGTGATCAAATGGTAGACACGTTTACGCAGAAGTAAAAGCATCCCAATCAGCATTTTTCAGCGCCCATCGGGGCGGGCGTTCTGGGGGCCAACATGGGGGTAGTGACAAGAAAATCGGGTAGTGGTCACTACCACACAAATCACCATGTACACTCCAGTGGATAGAGGGGAATGGGCTAGGGCTACACACTGAAAGGTCGATGGCCGAGTGGGGGCACCATTATTCAAAAGGCAGAGGTCGAGTTGAGATATCAATGACACGACATCTCTACCAAGGCCAGTAATCATAGTACCACCCCACAATGGGTTATGGGCATTGAAATCACCTAATACCAGGTAAGGCGGGGGTAGTTGAGCTATCAGTGCAGCCAGGACATGTTGTGGGACTTCACCATCAGGAGGGAGGCAGACGTTGCAGATGGTAATGTCCAGTGCAGCCCTTACCCTGACAGCTACAGCTCCCAAATGAGTCTGTAGTGGAACAGTTTCACTGTAAACAGAGGTAAGGATGTAGGTGCATACTCCACCTGACACTCTGTCACAGTCTGCACGGTTCCTGTAATAACCCCTATAGCCACGCAAAGCAGGGGTGTGCATCACGGGAAACCAAGTTTCTTGCAGGGCAATGCAATAGGCAGGTGAAGCGCTGAAGACTTGGTGTAGCTCAGCTAAGCGGGGGAAAAAAACCACCACAATTCTACTGGAGGATGGTGGTATTGGCTTTAAAGGCCATGGCTGGGACGATAAAAAAGAGGTTACTCCATAGTTTCACTTGTTGCCGCCGATTTGGAACCTACCGAATCCAAAATCATCGACTCTGGGGAGTCAGTGATGGCGAGATCCTCAGGTGAGGTGAGGATCTCTAACTCATCTTCTGAAGTAGAAGTTGAGGGTAGCTGTGGCTTTTGAGCCACTAAAGAGTCTTCCCTCTCGCTGCCCCTTCGGTTTGAGGAGCTAGGAGGGCTTCTTGGAAGTGGCATCAGGTGTGGAAGAAGAGCGAAAAGCCCTTCGACTAGCAGGTATGGGATTCTTGGACCTCCGGCCAGGAATCTTTAAGACACCCTGAGAAGCCTCAGAAGGGGGTGTCCCGAGGGACCCCTTCCAAGCGACAGGAGCCGAAGGAGGCTTCACCATCTCCAGCTGAGAGGTGGGGACCGGTGTCCCCGATGTTTGAGAGGTTGTTGCTCTCACAGTGAAAACAGTGGGAGCCACCGAAGAGAAAATGCCCCCAGCTGGCAAGGGGGCAGGGTCACTTGGGTGGGCCTGGGAGCCCACTGGCATAGGTGGTATAGACTGTAGACCAGGCACTGTAGATGACGATGGCGGGGCTGCCATGGCATAGGTGTTAACCAGGTGCACAGAGTGGAGATTTTGATATTTTCGCTTTGCCTCTGAGTAGGTAAGTCGGTCATGGGTCTTGTATTCCACGATTTTCCTTTCTTGGTGTAGAGCCGTGCAGACAGGCGAACAAGGGGAGTGATTTAAGCCATAGTTAACACATACTGGACGAGGGGTGCAGAGGAAGTTCGGATGGACAGCACGTCCACACTCCTGACATGTAGGATTGGCATCACATTGGGAGCACATATGCCCAACTCTGCAGCACTAAAACAACGCATAGGGGGAGAAACTTAGGGCTTTACATTGAACTGGTAGATGATCACCTTGACCTTCTTGGGCACTGAATCACCCTCGAAAGCTAAGATGAAGACAATGGTGGCAACCCTGTTGTCTTTTAAACCCCTATGGACTCGTCGAATAAAATGAACTCCCTGCCGTTCTAGGTAGGTTTGACATGCGACTTCAAGAAAAGGTCTCTGTGGAATATTATTCCCTGCACCATGTTTAAGGTCTTGTGTGGTGTTGTACTAACGGAAACATCACCCAGCTTGTCACAAGCAATGCCCATGACTGGGCTGGGGATGACGTCATTATTAATACCGACCAAGAGCGCATTTTTTACATTCCTTCCTCCTCACCATACTTGTTCTCCAAGTTTTCCACGAACAACGATGGCTTAGTCGTCTTAAAGGAGTCCCAGCAGTGCGGCTACAGACAAGATATTTACATCTACATCTACATACATACATACTCCGCAATTCACCGTAAGGTGCGTGGCGGAGGGTACACTGTACAACTACTGGGCATTTCCTTTCCTATTCCACTCCCAAATAGAACGAGGAAAAAGAGAATGCCTATATGCCTCCATACGAGCCCTAATTTATCTTATCTTGTCTTTGTGATCTTTACACGAAATGGAAGTAGGCGGCAGCGAGATCGTACTACACTCAGCTTCAAATTCCGACCCTCTAAATTTACTCGACAGTAATTCACGGAAAGAACGTCGTCTTTCCTCCAGCGATCCCCAATTGAGTTGCCGGAGTATTGCCGTGATACTCGCGCATTGGTCGAACCTACCAGTAACAAACCTAGCTGCTCGCATCTGAACTGCCTCTATGTCTTCCTTTAACTGATCAGCTGTGGGTCCCAAACACTTGAGCAATACTCAAGACGTGGTCGTACAAGAGTTTTATACACGGTCTCCTTTACAGAGGAAGTACATCTTTCCAAAATTCTCCCAATAAACTGAAGTCGGCTGTCCGCCTTACTCACAACTGTCCTTACATGTTTGTTCCATTTCATATCGCTCTGCAATGTTATGGCTAGATATTTGAACGACACGACAGCATCAAGAAGCTCACTACTAATGCTGTACTCGAACATTATGGGATTGTTTTTCCTACTCATGCGCATCACCTTACATTTTTCTACATTGAGAGCTAGCTGCCATTCTTCGCACCAACTAGAAATTTTGTCTAAGTCATCCTGTATGCTATTACAGACAGTTAAAGACGACACCCTCCCATACATCACAGCATCATCAGCCGCAAATTACAACTTATTCTGTCCATCAGATCATTCATATAGATAGAAAATAATAGCGGTCCTATCACACTCCCCTGGGGCAAGTCTAACGATACAGTCGTGTCTGATGAACTCTCGCCGTCGAGAACAACGTACTGTGTTCTATTACTTAGGAAGTCTTCCAGTCAGTCACAAACATGTGAACCTATTCCATAAGCTCGTATCTTCATTAACAGTCTGCAGTGTGGCACCGCGTCGAACGCCTTTTTGAAGTCGAGAAAAACACAATCCGCCTGTTGCCCTTCATCCATGGCTCGCAAGATGTCATCTGAGAAAAGGGCAAGCTGTGTTTCACATGAACGATGTTTCCTAAAGCCGTGCTGATTCATAGAAAGAAGCTTTTCCGTTTCAAGGAAATTTACTATATTCGAAATGAGAATATGCTCCAAAATTCTACATGAAACTGACGTCAACGATATTGGCCTGTAATTGTGTGGGCCAGTTCTCTTTCCTTTCTTATAAATGGGAGTCACCTGCGCTTTTTTTCAATCACTAGGAACTTTGCGCTGAATTAAAGATTCGCGATAAATGCAAGCTAAGTAGGGGGCCAATGCCGCAGAATAGTCTTTGTAAAACCGAACTGGTATTCCATCCGGACCAGCAGACTTTTTCGTATTTAGCTCTCTCAACTGCTTCTCTACACCGGAAATACCTATTACTATGTCCCCCGTTTCGGAATTAGTACGTCAATCAAATGATGGTACATTTGTGCGGTCCTCCTACGTGAAAGATTTCTTAAATGTTAAATTTAGAACTTCAGCTTTCTGTTTGCTTTCTTCTGTTACTGCCTCAGAATGATCAACGAGTGACTGGACAGTGAGCTTTGACCCGCCTATCGATTTTACATAGGACCAGAATTTTTTTCGGGTTCTCGGAAAGATCTTTTGGTAAGGTATGGCTGTGATAATTATTGTATGCTTCGCGCATCGATCTTTTTTATAGGCGCACGAATCTTTACTAACTTTTGCCTGTCATCATTTGCGTGTTCCTTTTTGAATCGAGAGTGCAACAGTATTTGCTTTCTCAGCAGCTTTCTAACAGTATTATTATAACATGGTGGATCTTTTCCATCCTTAATCGTCTTTACTGGCATATATTTCTCTAACCCTTTATTTACAATGCACTTAAATTTAGTCCACAATTCCTTTATTCCATAGTCCTGGAATTAAACGAGGCCCATTCGTTTTCTAAGTGCGATCCTAACATTTGCTTATAAGCTCTTCCCAACAAAAACACGCTCCTAGCCTTCTTGATTGGTTTATGAAATTTGATGCCATCGACGCTATGACAATATCATGATCACTACTAATTCCTGTCTCTACACAGACATCGTTAATAAGGTCAGGCTTGTTCGTGGCTATAAGGTCTAAAATATTTCCATTGAGCGTGGGTTGCCAGTTTCACTGCTCAAGACAGTTTTCGGAGAATGTGTCCAAAAGTAGTTCGCAAGACTGCTTGTCTGTACCGTCTGAAATGTAACTAGCGAGGTCCCAATCTATACTCTTAAGGCTGAAGTCTCCCCCGACTAATATTACATGTCCCAGATACCTATGCACTACCTGGTGTAGACTTTCTTTGAATGATTCTAAAACTGCTACAGAAGCACTGGGGGAGGCCAGTAAAAACACCCAACTATTAACTTTACTTCTTTTAGAACTGTTATACGTGTCCAGATAACTTCACAGTTACTTTCAACTTCGATCTCAGTAGAAACAATATCTTTGTCCACAGCTATGAACACTTCTCCAGTTGTATCCGATCTATCTTTCCGATATACATTCCCCCCACCCGATAATGCAGATCCAGAAATCTGCAGCCATGACTGTCACAGAGTTGGCGAAGCCTCTGGTTCAGACCCTTCACTCAGCTCTAAACCAAAGGACCCCGATCAACCCTGGGAACAATGCTACAAATCAACATGTCTGCTTGCACCCCACGTGCGAGGGCAGCAGCCTTCACCAGTTCCGCCAGCCGCCCATAGGACCTGAGGATGTCCTCAGAACCCAAGCAACAAGCATCATTGGTGCCGATGTGAACCACGACTTGCAGTCGACCGCACCCCGCACCCTCGATAGCCGCTGAGAAGGCCGGCTCCATATCTTGGATGAGGGCTCCCGGCAGACACATCAAGTGCAAGTTGGACTTCTTTCCGGATCTTGACGCTATCTGCCTAAGGGGTTCCATCATGCGCCTAGCATTGGAGCTCCCAATAACTAATGTTTCCCTCCCCCCTCGTGCACCTGCTCGAACCCTGCTGAAGGAGTGGCCACACGTTCACTCACAGGACGAACGGGTGTAGACAGACGTCCAGCCTCCACATTGGCCTTCCGCCTCAAGTGACGCGAACGCCGTACAACGTTTAGGGACATAAGCCTCACCCTGATGTCTTGTCCAACGTTCCTCCCATGGTGTAGCCAGGGAAGGGAACGTTTGGTGATCATACTCTGCGGCATTGTAGTCGCTACCTCTCTTAGAGACACCGGTTGTACATCCGGCAACATTTCGTGGACGTTTCATAGTGTTCCCAGGAGTAGCTAGGGACCTAAAGATCTACCCAGGCAGAGCCCCGCTTGCCTGGGTAAGGCTTATACAACTAAGGTCAGGCAGGTTCCTCAGAGGTTGCTCTCTAGTGACTGTTCAACCTCAACAGCCATGCATCTCCTCGGCACGTAGCACACCTTGAGATTGAGTTTCTTTTATAGAGGTGTGTGCCGTTCTCATGACCCGGGCAATTAAGCCAAGATCCCCGGGCTCTGAAACGTACAACGTTCCACCGTCACGCCAAATGACGTTTGTTGAAGCATGCACAGAGCTTACGTTATAGCAGACTGTTGGCGCGACACAGCCCCCAGAGATTAGGACCCCGGGCTCGCCATGCCTGTACTCAGCAAATTAATGCTGAGCCCCTGAGGTGTAGGCCAGGGGGGGTGGCGGGAGGAGAGGATATTTTGGAGGGCAAGTTTCCACTTCCGTAGCTCTGAGGGATTGGTGTACGTGGCAGTATCCAAATGGCACATGTGGTGTAACACTGCCAAGACCCCTGGAGTCATGTTGGAGGGCATGCTCTGCCACAGGATATTGGGTGTCCCCCAGGTGAACAGTCCGTCTGTGACCATTCATCCGCTCAGCCAATTTGTTGGTAGTCATACCAACAAGGCTGCACAGTGGACACATGTCAGTTGATAAATGACGTGTGTTGTCTCGCATGTGGCCCTGCCTTGAATAGGATAGGTTTATCCTGTGGTGGGGCTGGAGTATGTGGTAGTGGGAGCATGCATTGAACAGATTTTGCAGCGGGATCAGTTGCAGGGATAGCAGTGGCGGCTGGTGACCAGAAAAGATGGTAGTGCACTTTTTTTCACCAATAAAAAGTTCGGCCTCTCCATTGTGGCAGCTCAACACATTCGGAAAAAAAGTGGTATTACGCCAAGATATCATAGATGTATATGGATCAGAAACAATCACACGACCGCAGAGACAATATCTACCCGAGGAATTAAAAAAAGTTTGGAAGCTCAGTGCCGTTAGTATCATTTAAAACAGAGGAGGTTCTGTTAGCTCGTTTTATTTTTTTATTTATTTATTTATTTTTTAATAATACAAAAATGGTGGCGGTCACTTGTACAGGAACTCCATTCTTCTTTCCTTCATATGAGCGAATTTTTCAGTCACTCTCTGATTGAAGTCAGGAATTCCTAAAACGAGGTCTCGTTCAACACAGCCATTCATATTTGCTGTACAGTTCGGAGTTAAATTTCCTGTTGACGACTTTTCGTTTTAACTGTCTGTGATATTGTCAAAGTGGGAATCGGTCTACCTAGCCTCTTGACTTCTAATGTCTCTTCAAACCTGCGTAAACTGATGGGTTCAGAAAGCAAGGAAATTACCTGATTCATTATTTCATCTGTTGACTTCCAGTTCACTTGAGCCTCGAAATTCACTAACAACGGGCACAACGCACAGTTACTTCGCTTGCAGCTACACGTGAACTGGTAAGAAGGCGCGAAAAGCCCGACTCCGGTTGTCTTCGGGAGAGTTGGGACTGTTTCTGCGGCTGACAGGGTGGCTCGGCCGCGATGTGTATACACTCAAGGCGCCTATAGGGGAACACTGTTGCCAAGCGTTGCCCCCGCACCCCGCACACCCCCTGAGACTCCCTAGTCGGCGTTTGCAGGCCGGCTGCAAACCCAGCCGCTGTCGGCCAAGTTCGGTCCACTCGGGATCGGTCAGTGCGTAACAGCCCGGGCGTTTCAAAAGAGATAAATGGTGTGCTACTTCCCCATTTCATAGAATCACTAACAGTAAATGGAGTTGAACAATGTTATTATTCCTGGGGGTAGCGCCCCTGAGGGATAGGAATCATTAGGTAGGGAGGGTGGTTTTGAGATGTTGTAACGTTGGACGATGATGTTGCAGAATTTGGGAGGACGGTGGAAGGCTACTCTGGGTGGTGTGGGAAGAACAGTTTGGAGTGATGATCTCATCACAAGGCATGACTTGTGAAAGTCATTGCCCTGTCAGAGCAGTTTGTTGAGTCATTCCAGGCCAGGATGGTACTGGGTGACTAAGAGGATGCTTCTGGGTGGTCTGGGGATAGGAACATTGTTGTTGGAAGGGGAGGAATGGACAGCTCGGGCGATCTGATTGTGGACGAGGTCTATTGGGTAGTTGCGGGAGATGAAATCATTGGACATATTGTTGTTGTAGCTGGTGGAGTGATTCGTTACTGGAGCAGATACGTTTCCCACGGATGCCTAGGCTATAGGGAAGGGATTATTTAATATGGAAGGGATGTCAGCTGTCAAAGTGGAGGTACTGTTGCTTTATGGTAGGTTTAATATGGACTGAGGAGTGGATGTGGGATTTGGCAAGGTGAAGGTCAACATCAAGGAAGGTGGCTTGAGTTTTAGAGAAGGACCAGGTGAATTTTAGGTTGGAGAAGGAGTTAAGGTCGCGAAGGAAATTCAGAAGCATTTCTTCACCATGAGTCCAGATCATAAAGATATCATCTATGAATCTATACCAAACCAGGGGGTGCAACTTATGTGTCTTAAGGAATGCCTCTTCCATGCGGCCCATAAAGAGGTTGGCATAGGAGGGGTCATTGTGGTACCCTTAGCTGTCCCCCTGATTTGTTTGTAGGTCTGGCCCTCAAAGGTGAAGTAATTATGGGTAAGGATGAAATTAGGAAGTCTGACAAGGAATTAGGATTTTTTGGTGGCTTTCAGGTAGGTGTTCGGAAATATAGTGTATCAGGGCTGATAGACCATGGGGGTGGTGGATGTTGGTGTAGAGGGATGTAGCATCTATGGTGACAAGAAAGCTGGGAGGGGCATAGGGATGGGTTTGAGGGATTACAGAAAGTGGTTTGTGTCTTTGATATAGGATGGGAGCCTGCAGGTTATAGGTTGGAGGTGTTGGTCTACCAGAGCTGAGAGCTGGAGCTTTGTAGCCTGCTACGATGGGACGGCCAGGATTTTAGGGAGTAGGTAGAAGGTCAGGGTGCGAGGTTCAGGTGGAGAGAGTAGTTCTATGGAGGCAGCGGTGAGACCTTGTGAGGGACCTAGGGTTTTAAGGATTTTCTGTAGTTCATCCTGGACTTTGGGAATGGGGTCATGAGGAACAGGTTTGTAGGTAGAGGTGTCCAAGAGTTTAAGCAGCCTTTCTGCCACATAGTTTCCTTGACCAAGTACCACAGTTGTGGAATTTCCATCATTAATCATTTATATAGATAGAAAATCATAGTGGTCGTATCACAGTTCCCTTGGCACCCTTTAACGAAACCCTAGTCTCTGATGAACACTTGCTTTCAGGTACAATGCACTGGGTTCTATTACTTAAGTAGTCTTCAAGCCACTCACATATTTGCATATCTATTCCATAAGCTCGTAGCTTCATTAGCAGAATGTATCTACATCTACAGGGATACTCTGAAAATCACATTGAAGTGCAGGGCAGAGGGTTCGTCAAACCACTTTTATGATATTTCTCTATAGTTTCATTCTATAATAGCTCGCAGGAAAAAGGAACACCTAAATCTGTCTTTTTTCAATCTGATTTCTATTTTTTTATTATGATAGTGATGTCTCCCTATGTAGGTGGATGCTAACAATATATGTTCGCATTCTGAAGAGAAAGTTGGTGAAATGAATTTTGCAAATAGATTTCTCATTGTAATGAATAACGCCTTTCTTTTAATGATTTCCACCCCAACTCATGCATCATTTCTGTGACATACTCCCCTCCCCCACCCATATCGCGATAATACAAAAGAAGCTCCCCTTCTCAGAATTTTCTCTAAATTGTCCATCAGTCCCACCTGGTATGGATCCCACAATGTGCAGCAATACTCCAAACTAGGACACACAAGTGTACTTGTAGGTAGTTTCCTTAGTACAACTGTTGCATCTTCTAAGTGTCCTGCCAATGAAACGTAGTATTTGGTTCACCTTCCCTACAATATTTTCTGTGTGTTCTTTCCAATTTAAAGTTGTTCGTAATTGTTACTCCTACATACTTAGTTGAATTTGTGGCCTCAAGGTTTGACTGATTTATAGTGTAACTGAAGTTTAACAAATTTATTTTAGTGGTCATATGGATGACCTCACACTTATTATTAAGGGTCAATTGCCAATTTTTGCACCATGCAGATACCTTATCTAAATCATTTTGCAGTTGCTTTTGCTTTTCTGGTGACTTTACTAACCGATAAATGACAGCATCATCCATGAACAGTCTAAGAGAGCTACTCAGATTGTCTCCTTAATCGTGTAGAAAACTATGGAACAGTAAGGGCCCTATAACACTTCCATGGCAATAGTCAGATAGCACTTCTGTTCTACTCGATGACTTACTGTCAATTACAGCGTACTGTGTCCTTTCAGACAAGAAATCAGGAATCCAATTGCACAACTGTGGCGATATTCCATAAGCACAAAATTTGATTAGAAGATTCTTGTGATGTAATGCCGAAAGCCTTTTGGAAATATAGAAATATTGAATCTATTTGACACCCTTATTGATCTCATTCACCACCTCATGTGAGTAAATTACGACTTTCTGAATCTGTGTTGACTGTTGGGCAATAGATTGTTCTCTTCTAGGTAGTTCATAATTTTTGAGAAAAGTACGTATATGTTCTAACATCCTGCTGCAAACAGTCTTCAATGATATAGGCCTGTAATTTTGCCTTTCTTGAATACTGGAGTGACCTGTGCAACTTTCCACTCTTTGGGTATGGAAAGTTCGCTGAGCGAGTGGTTGTATATGATGGTTAGGTGTGGGGCTATTGCATCGAGCTGACTCGCCAGCGCGATGAGAGAAGCATCGCACCGCTGCTGCACGTTACGTTGGTTACTTCGCACACGACCTTCCGCCGATGATGGCAGGAACAGCTACAGGAACTAGCCAACGGGGACAGCCAAAGGATGGTTTCCTCGTGGCAGTTATTCAGCTGCCAGCACCCGAGGCCTTGGTGTTGGCTGGAGGAAGCGGACAGGCAAGTTAATGAAGAAGTGGAAGCCTATGCAGTGCTTTTGCTGCCAGAAGTTGGGACATCTTGCAACCAACTGCAAGAACGCTTTCGTGTGTTTATGGTGTGCAGGGGTGCACGACACGCACGAGTGTGGCATGCCGCGAAGAGGTGCGCAAATTGCAGCGGTCCCCACACTGCCAACTTCCGGGGCTGCGACTATATATGTAGCTGGAAGGACACCTGGAAGGCGGGACATACCATCAAGGGAACCGTAGGGAAGATGGCGACACCAAGTACGAATGCGGCTGCCCTACCCCTCTCCTTAAAGGTAGTGGGACAAATCGAGGCATGGCAGACACGGACACGGCTCTACTCGCCCTCCAAACTGCGATGGCAGAGGAGAGGGCGCAGTACTGCCCCGACCTTGCCACAGCCTACCGAAAGATCGAGGTGTTTGAACGGGAGCTGCAGAAGATACAGGCTTTGATGGCTTGCCATCACCTCTTCCCCATATGTGGGGCTGACCAACAAGGTGGATGTAGCCACCCACGATGCCGGAACGTAGGTGGGCGCCTCCCTGGGGCCTATGGAGGTGGATGCTCCTCCATCTGGGAAGGAGCACAAGACAGCAGCGTCAACTGCTGCTCCGTAAGTACCTGAGGTTGAGGAGGACGAGGCTCTGTCGGAGCCTGACATGCACAGCATCGCACGGGTCTTGTCCAAGATCACCTCCTCCAGCAAGGACAAGTCCTACCCGTACTTTCAAAATCCGTATTCCTTCGTTCTCCACCACCAAAAACCTCCACCATCACATTTCACGTCTGCTCTCGGGGAGTACATTCAATGGGCCATCTGGGCAATCATCGGACACCAGGGTTTCTGGGACATTAACGACCACCCGATCTTCACAACCAACCAGTGGCACCAACTCTCTACACTCGCCAGAGATTATTTAAAGGACCATCACACCAACCCCGATGCTCCTTGTGGGATACCCTCCGGATCTTCTAGAGAGGTGTCCTGTAATAACGAACCGGTGCACCATGGGCCAAAAAGTTCCAGAAAGAAATAAATCAAAGTTCCCCATACACCACTTTCTGGGAGGGGGGGGGGGGCTCAAGAGCCCCCGTGGCTCTTAAAAGTCCGCTCTGAAAGTTTATGGATAATAAATAAAGTTACTATTATGTACCCCTCCTACCTTGTTACACTTAAGAGGTCAAGCTCACCTAGCAGCGACGGTACCTCTCTTTACCCCAAAAAAGGAAAAAGAGAAAAAGAAGAAGGAAAAAAAAAAAAGATAGCTATTGCATCAGCATACTCTGAAAGGAACCTAATTCGTATACTCAGGACCGGGAGACAATTTTGTTAAGTGACTTAAGTTGTTTTAATACTCCACGGATATTTACATCTAAATTACACATGATGGAAGCTGTTCTCAACAGGAATTCTGGAGTATTTGCTTAGTCTTCTCTAATGAAGGAATTTCGGATAGCTGTGTTAAGCAATTCTCCTTTAGCAGAAGTGTCATCAGTAGCATCACCATTTCTATAGTCTAATGAAGGTTCTGTTTGTGTTTTGCTGCTAGCATACTTTACCTATGGCCAGAATTTCTTAGGATTCTCTACCAAATTACGTGACTCGGTTTCGTTGTGGTAAATATTGTACACTTTTCTCACTGAGCTAAATTTCTAGTTTCAGTAAAAGATTGCCAGTCTTTGGGGGTTTTTTTATGTTTATATTTGGCATGCTTTTTTCTTTCCTTTTGTAACAGTGATCTAACCTGTTTTATGTACCACAGCGGGTCAGTCCCCTCTTTTGTTAATTTGGTTGGTGCGAAACTGTCAATGGTTGTCAATATTATTTCTTTGAATGTAAGCCACACCTTATCTACACTCACATTCTTAGTTTCGAAATACTGGAAATTTTGACTCAGGAAAGCTGTAATCATATTTCTATCCGATTTTTTGAATAAATATAATTTTCTTTTAATTTTGGTGGATTTCAAAAGCCTGATATTCAGTCTTACTATGACAACTTTGTGTTCACAAATCCTTGTATCTGTTTTGATGCTCTTCCTTAGCTCCAGGTTACTTGTTGCTAGGATGTCAAGTATGTTCTCACAAGCATTTACTATTCTAGTGGGTTCGTGAACTAATTGCTCAAGAATTTTCGGAGAATGCGTTCAAGTACAATTTCTGATGATGTTTTATGTTTGCCTCCAGTTTTGAACATGTATTTTTGCCAACCTATCAAGGGTAAATTACAGTTACCACCAATTATAATAGTATGCTTATTTTAATTGGTGGAGACTAAATTTAATCCAAGTTTTCTTTGAATATTTTTGCAACTGAATTGTCTGAGTCAGGGGGTCAATAAAAAGAACCAATTATTAATTTATTTTGGTTGTCAGGTATAACCTCTACCCATTACCAACTCACAGCAGCAATCTACTTCAATTTCACTACAGAATAAACCACCTGTGACAGCATATAAATATGCCACAATATATTTTAGTCAGTTTATCTATACTGAACACCATTTACCCATTTGTAAAAATTTCAGCTGAACTTTGCCTTTACCCAGCTTTTGGAACCTATAATGATTTGAGATTCAGTAATTTCTATTAGTGCCTGGAGCTCTGTTACTTTCCCCCACACAGCTACAACTATCTTTGACCTGCGTCCCTTGAGATTTAGACCCTTTCTGTGTGTTCCCCGAGACCCTCTAACCTAAAAAACCACCCAGTCCACGCTACAGAACCCCGGCTACCCTTGTAGCCACTTCCTGCGTGTAGTGGACTCCTGACCTATTCAGTGGAACCTAGAACCCCATCACCTGATGGCACAACTAAGAACCTACAGCCCACATGGACACAGAACTGTCTGAGCCTATTGTTCATACCCTCCACTAGGCTCTGTACCTGAGATTGTAGTGTATCAAATACTACATGCTCTCTGTGGTTGTACAAGATGTCCAAATGGAGTAGTTTTTTGTATATTTAGGGAGGTTTTATTGGGACTGTTACTGTCCTGGGCTTTTTATTTCGCAGTTGAAGGCCCAGACAGAAACTTTACTTTTCTTCCAGAATGAAACTTCACTCTGCAGCGGAGTGTGCGCTGATATGAAACTTCCTGGCAGATTAAAATTGTGTGCCGGAACCGGGACTCGAACCTGGGACCTTTGCCTTTCGCGGGCAAGCGCTCTACCACTGAGCTACCCCGACACGACTCACGATGCTGCCTCCCAACTTTACTTCCGCCAGTACCTCGCCTCCTACTTTCCAAACTTCACAGAAGCTCTCCTGCAAACACGCAAGACTAGCACTCCTGGAAGAAAGGATATGGTGGAGACATGGCTTAGCCACAGCCTAAGGGATGTTTCCAGAATGAAACTTCACTCTGCAGCGGAGTGTGCGCTGATATGAAACTTCCAGGCAGATTAAAATTGTGTGCCGGAACCGGGACTCGAACCTGGGACCTTTGCCTTTCGCGGGCAAGCACTCTACCACTGAGCTACCCCAACACGACTCACGATGCCGCCTCCGTGTTTGCAGGAGAGCTTCTGTGAAGTTTGGAAAGTAGGAGGCGAGGTACTGGCGGAAGTCAAGTTGTGAGGCGGCATCGTGAGTCGTGTCGGGGTAGCTCAGTGGTAGAGCGCTTGCCCGTGAAAGGCAAAGGCCCCAGGTTCGAGTCCCGGTTCCGGCACACAATTTTAATCTGCCAGGAAGTTTTACTTTTCTTATCGGCAAATTGACGTCATCTCAGATTTGCACTACAATTGTTGAAGTATGATCATTTTTTTTAGTTGAACACTAGTTGCCCCCTTAACTGCACCTGTTTGCACTGGTAACAATTTTTGTTTTTGCATCATACGCATCTTCTGCACTAACAGCTGATAACATGCTTATTGTTTTGGTATCATGTATCTTTTGCACTAACAGTGCACTTAGCAGCCCCTTGTTCATAATAGCACTAAATTCTTTACTTTAGTTGCCCCTTTAGCTGCTAGCAGTTCCTGTTCGCAGGAAGTACATTGGTAACATGCTTTGGGTGTGACGTCATTGGCATCTTCTGAAGTAACAGAGCACTTAACAGTTTCTGTGTTCATATTGGCTTTAAACTCGATCTTATTTTTCCTCACCAAACAAAACTCTCCCCACAGGGGAATTACTGGAAGGCACCAGAAGAATAGCCATCATAAGTTTAGTGACGGCTACTTTCTGATTCATGAAACGTCAGTGAGTTTAGATATTTGAAAAAAATTGTATTTTTAACCATGTCATTTGTAATATAATTATTGGAGGAAATTCGTAATTATTACAATAGGTTCATAATGGTTGGCATCTCTGCTGTTGCCTTTATCCATAGCGCGCAAGATGTCATTAGAGAAAGGGCAAACTGAGTTTTGCACAATCGATGCTTCCTAAAGCCGGGTTGATGCATGGAGTGGAGCTTTTCCAGCTCAAGGAAATTTACAATATTAGAACTGAGAATATGTTCAAGAATTCTACAGCAAACTGATGCCAATGACATAGATCTAACTTCGCGAGTCTGTTCTTTTGCCTTTCTTATAATGGTGTTACTTGCACCTTTTTCCAGTTGCTTGGAACATTGCACTGGACCAAAGATTCACAATAAATTCAAGTTAAGTATGCAGCCAAAACTGCTGACTATTCTTTGTAAAACCAGACTGGTACCCCATCTGGACCTTGAGACTTGTTTATAACTTTCAGCTGTTTCTCTACATCAGCTATGTCTATTACTATGTCCTATATTTGGGAGTCAATGCGACCACAAATGAAGACAAGTTCACAAGGTTCTCCTATTTCGTTGACAACATATGTAAGTGAAATGCGTGCGTTAGCTAAACAGTTTGAGCAAAAGAATAAAGAGAGTGTTTTGGAACTGGAAAAGATAATTAAGGAGCACTACTTTCCACTTGACTCCACATAGGCCCAGTCCAATCTAATATGAATGCCAGAAACTGTTGATGAAAGCAAGCCTACTTAAGGAATGTTTATCATCTGGCAGGTTATGTTGTGCATCAACCAAGAAGAGACAAAATGCCAAATTGTTTACCCCTCTTTTAAGTGGGAATTTGTCTGTCATGCCACCCTCTTTTTCTTATATCTATTAGAGATTATGGATCTTCTATAGGAAAGAAGCTGCTCACGTACCCATTGAAAGGTGTCAAACACTTTCGCTGCGACTGATGCTATCCGACAGTGAGTGCGGACGCTTATAATCTCAGCTGTAGCGAAAGTGTTAAAAGTCCTTATGCAGGTAGAAAATGCTTTTGGGTTACAACTCCATGTCAGTTTATGCGGTGCCATTTTTGAATGTCGTAAGTAGTTTGGATCATATTAGTGTTGAAATTATGATCACTGGATGCTGCGAAGATCATGTAATGGACATCATTCCCAAGATGATTTTTCATGGGTACTAAATTCCAAAGGAGTTGAAGTCTTCAAAAGCTAAAGCCTGCCTGGAAATTATCCAAACTAGCTGATCACTGATGTCTGCTGACGTATGTTAATTAAATCCATGTACTTTTCATTTCATTGGATAAATTTTTATGAATGTACAAGTTCCTTTGCTGCATTTGAGGTATAGTAATAAGTACGTATGTTGATTACAAGCGGAGACACGGACATTTGGCAATGGAACTGATTAACTACAGCAGTCGGCACACTTTCTCTTCTACTTGCTAAGGTGAGTGCAATTTTCCCCCCTTCTTCGTTTTTATGTCTTGTACATATGGGTAATAGCATGATTATTGGTAGGAAGTAAATATGACCATTCATGAGGCAGGTTCGAACAGCTAATGAGAATATTTTTTTTTATTTCTTGTTTCATAAATTAAGTTTGCATATATTTCAGTTTTGTGTTGTTGACGTTGATGTAATTTATGAGAAGGTTGTTCATTAATTGCGTTTTGTAAAATAATTCAATGTTGCATATGAAAACATCTAACACAAAGATGCCAGCAGCATTTTTAATATTGTAATGTCAAAGTAATATAAATGCAATTTTGCATTAGATACCATTATTACTTTGTTTTTAAACATTACAGATGATGTTTACTGTACATGTCACAGGCACAGACAGTCAATGCCATAGTCTGGCAGTCTCATGTCAAACACCATTACATGGCAGGTAATTAACGTTAGATATCTGTAAAATAGATGTCTACATCTTTAGAATCGCTCTAATTACTATTACTAAAAACTGAATCTTTTGTTCTTGAGGTATTTGACAGATTACAAATGCAATGTAACTTTTTACTAATAAAAGATTGTGAAACAATTACAAAATAACAATTTGATCTTCTGATGGATCTACTATCACACTTAATTTTTTTTTCACTGGTCAAAGAGCACAAACATTAGTAGGTGGCATAATATTCAACTTTATAGGAGAATTCATCCACAAACATAATCTTCTTACAATATTACAAAGATGGAAACTTAGTTGGTGAATATGGACTGCGAAACAGGAGTGAAAGAGAGATCGCCTTGTAGAATTTTGCATAGAACATAATTTAGACATAACAAACACCTGGTTTAAGAACCATGAAAGAAGGCTGTGTACATGGAGGGAACCAGACAACACATGAATGTTCCATATGGACTTTGTACTATAGTCTGATTTAAATTAGTTGTCACTTGACATTAGCGGGCCAAAGCTGCAGCATTGTCACGTCAAATACTGGCTGGCGGCAGCCGCCACAGCGCGTCGCTCCACACGGCGATAGAAAATCGTTTTAAAGCCTCTATCTTCTACAAGAATAGAGTAAAAAAATTTCTAATTCACACACGATGTACGTATCTATAAAGTCTCACAGTATGTCAAAAATCTATCCTTTATTTTAATTAGGGCAAGAGCTACGTTAATTTGTTTGAAACTATTAAAATTTTTCTAGTTCGCTAACAGCTTCAAACTTATCACTTCATATCTTAAAAACTATTGGTCTCAAAACAATTTTTTTTCCATTCATTGCTAAAGTAACACGCTTTGCAACGAATCTTTAAAAGTTTTCGTAGTGCATTGCGTTTCCGGTATATAAATTTCTGAAAACTACGTTTTTACACATCTATGTCAATATTGAACTCTTAACAAGTATGATGTTTAAAATCTCTATTTCCTACAAACTTTACGTAAAAATTTTGAAATTTACACACAGTATCAATATCAGTGATATTTCTAAGCACAAAAAAATTTTTCTTTATTTTACTTAGCGCCAGTTTTACATGGGCTATTGAAGTCCGAGATTTTGGCATCCGAAAAATTTTCCTTCTTTTCATTGCAGATCACGAAAACTATTTATTACGCACATTGAATAACGTCTTACTGTCTACAAAAATAAATTTTAATTAAAATGCAGTGTAACTTACCATACGGAGGTGATGGGAGCTGGCTGAACAGTAATTTTTAGTCTCACACCAAGAATGAGATGTTAAACTAAATAAATTCACAAACACATTATTTGCTGGCAGTATGTACACTATACACTAATCAGACAACGGGAAAATATCGCTTAATTCAGAGTCACTGGAGCTATCTGTGTCGCTGCTGGTATTGACGGATATTATTAAGTCTTCGACGGATTGTTGTAAGACACCTTCATTCTTCCAGGCTTCCTGAATCACTCCTTTCACATGATGCACTACCTTTCGCCAGTCTTCTGGTGTCACTGTTTCAACTGCCTCTTTCAACAGGTGTTCCACTTCAGTTAATGTGAATTTTCTATTTTCTACAGCAATATGCTGTTTAACCTGTGCCCAAATAAGCTCTATTGCGTTAAAGTGGGAATGGTAGGGAGGCAATCTGAGCACTTTATGCCCGTATTTTTTGGCTACTCCATCCACAATGTAAATGGGATTCTTTGGTTTGTGTTGTGATACAAGTTCTAATAATTCCGCCCTTGTCAAATTGCCGTCTAACTGTATCTTCCGTTTCAGTAGCCAGCAAACAATTTCGTTTTTCTTTGTTACCTTTGTGGGTGCCTTGTCCTGGATAACTGAATGGTATGGAGCGTTATCCATAATAATTATAGATGTCTTCGTTAAGTTTTGAAGCACAGTCTTCAAACTATTTCACGAAAGTATTGTGGTTCATCTCTTTGTGGTAGTCGGAGGTCTTCTTTGAACTGAATTAAAGCAGACAATTTGGGATGAAACCTTTTGAGTTTCCGGCATGTGCTACAATCATTCTCTTTCCTCTGCCTATTGGGGCTGCCATACTACCGTTGATGGTATCGTCTGTCCAACCTTTTTTTAAAGTATGTCCTGCATTCACCCATGTCTCATCAAGCCAAACGATATCGTCAAAATTAGTCCCTACTAATTCTCTAAGAAAGCGGCGTCGCCAAGCTGCAATATCTTGCCGTTCCACTAACAACTTTTTTCCAGAAATTGATTTAGAGCGAAAACCTAACATTTTCACGATTCTTAACAACGACGATTTACTGCCTTCAAACAGGTCCGCTGCTACAAGAGTAGCATGTAGTTTTTTTGAGTGTCGGATAGTCCTTCCTCGAATAAAATGCGTATATCTGCCGTCGAATCGCATCTTCCTGAAAAGAGTAGAGTTTTGTTACTCTCTTCTCGAACCGCCTCTTCTTCCCAGGTGTCTCCAACTTCGATGATTCACCTGCGTCTTCTTTTGCGAATTTCTCCTTGCAGATCCTGATCACCGATCGCTCGCTGATTTGCAGAGCAGCTGCAGTTTGCTCCACCACTTTATCCAAAGGAGCGAGAGGCCCTCCTGCATCCCTCTCTCTCTCAAAATACTCCCTCAGAGAACACACGTATTCACGCACCTGACTCCGTATAACTACGCCATGTCCGGCACTTTTTGGAAGTTTCCGAGGTGAGTGCAGCCTCGGTCTTCCTCTCTTTCGACTACTTTCGTCGCACATCGTAAAGCACGCGAAGCTAAATTCACAGAAACCTGTTAGTCCCATGTCTACAGCAGCTCACTGAGGACTGGCTGCCACATGCCTTGGGAAGCGTGCAGCGGAACGGAACTGGCAACACAGTGGGACCCGACCAGGCCGGCCACCCATTGGTTTATGGCTGGCGGGAGCCATGCGGCCCGCTGCCTGTCAAGTGACAACTAGTTTAAATCAGACTATAGTAAGACAGATTTCAGAATCAGGTTTTAAACTAAGACATACACAGGGGCAGATAGAGACAAAGACATTATCTCACTCATCATGGACTGTCGACAAACTGAAGAAAAATAAAGAGATGGGATCTGGCTAAATTGAAGGATCTGGGGGTCAGAGGGAGGTTTAGGCAACAACTGACAGAAATGAGGAGAAGTAACACAGTAGACACTGATTGGGTAGTTTTAAGAGATGAAATAGTGGAGACAGCAGAGGACCAAATAATTAGGAAGGCAATACCTACAAAAAATCCTCTGATATCACAAGAAATACTGAATTTAATTGGTGAAAGGAGAAGATATAAAAAATGCAGTAAATGAAGCAGGTACAATGGAGTACAGATGACTAATAAATGAGATTAACTGAAATCACAAAATGGCTAACCAGAGTGGCCCGAGGGCAAATTCTCAAGTATGTAGAAGAATGTATAACTAGGGGGAAAACAGATAACACCTACAGGAAAATAAAACACACATTTGGAAACAAGGAAAAAAGCTGTATGAATATCAAGAACTGAGATGGAAATCAGTTCTGAGCAAAGCAGGGATTGCTGAAAGGTGGAAGAGTATATAGAGTGGCTCTACAAAGGAAATTAAACTGCACCACTGCTCTTGATGTCTTCAATCTTGGTATTAAGGATCATTAATAATCCTTCCACATGGAGTTAATACATGGAACAAAGTAACTTCCATACACACAGATGTGTGCAGTGTATTTAAATCTTGTCTTTATTAAGTTTAAGTCACTGTTATTGAATAATCTGTCACTGGACATCATAGCAATAAACAAAAATCACGTTTTTATTACCCGTACACTGACTCAATCCACAATTTCCACAGGAACTATGCAAATGGTACATACTGTTGTCATTAACTAACTACTGATGACAATCTTATATATATCATACACACTTCTATTAAATGATTAGGAACTTTACCAGCTGTCTGCACATTCTGACATGGCCCTTTATTTATATACTTTAACCACTAACCATGCACCTGTCACTAGAAGCTGGTTGGGAGAATTATAAACATTATTATTTTACGACTTTTGAAACAAACAACAAATTACTAGAGAAAATTCCTTTGTCATTAGCACCACATAGTTAATAAGATGTCATTGGTAACTGCAGAATATGTGGTCCCAGAAAAAAAAAATCACAATTGTGCCAGATATCACTCTGTATAATTTATTCTCACGTTACTCAAAATTTAGTACAGAGTGAAAATGGGTAACAGAGATAAGCACTTCAATTTGCACCCATGCTTCATATTGTAGATGAAATGAAACTGCTAATTTTATGCAAAATATGTATTAAACTGTTGACAAACAGAATTACAAAAGCTATCATGTAGTGATTCCTTTTCTTACATCATACAACCCCATGATACTCAATTACAAAAAAGTGCCTTGTATCATTTATGTAGAAGGATTAAATGTAAATAAATAAATAAAACAAAAGGAGCTCCATCACATGTTTAATATTAAAGTTGTGCCAAAATGCACAAAGAAATTCATTTCCACAATATATATGTATATATAGTCAGAAATTAAACATGACAATAGTCTGCATTCAACATTAATTTACCTCCACTATCAATGGCAGTTTACAGGTTATTAGTTTAAAAACCTTAACCAATAGATTCTCCATAAACAGGTTAAAATAATTATCCTGTGCATTTAGATATAATAGAGCCTATTGTATTTGCAATATTGGAACTGCATGAACTTTCTGATCCACAGAAATTTCCTGGTATGTTTGTATAATACAGCAGCTTAAATCTCAAATTTACAGCAGTGAAAGTGAAGCACAGGTATGAAGGATGCTTATCTTGGAACATTTAACATAAATAACTAAAATGTATAAACATAACAGTATGAAAAATTGTAAATAATGGTGGAATAAACATTTTCATTATGTTCAATTCTGTTACAACCAAATGAAAACTCTTTGAGAAAGCACTTCACGGTCTTAAGTCAGTACCTTGAGCATTATTGGGTCTTCTTTTGCTCAGTATAACTTGACAATGAGGTTCAACTCTGTTGTACTAACAAGAAATTTCACATTCTTTGTCCACATGACAGTCTTATTTCAAACAACTGTGCCTCCACCCATGTTTTTAAATAACTGATGAATGCATTCTTCCATCAGTATAAAGGCGTTCACAATTGCAAAAACTTTTAACATTCACAAATGTCAAAAACATGGTTCGTAGAGTTGGTCACCTTCATGCAGACGACAGTTCTGATAAAAACTATGTTACAATTGCTTCCTAATAGTCATCAATGTCATATAGATCATCTTCCAACTCATCACACTGCATACTTTGGAAGTCTACCTTGTATCGAAGTAAACCTGCAACAATGAACAATAAAGTCAAAGTTTACCTTTTGGAAAGCTATTTTTTATTTTGATAAAATGAAAGCAACTTTCATTAGCCCGCGAAAAAGATTCAGTTTCAATCTTTTACAGCTTGCATTTTAAACTACACTACTAACTTGTCAAAAGTTATATTCATGGGACACAATGGGCTTTTATGGGTTTTTTTACTGAAATAATATGATATAATTATTATGTTCATAGACAAAATACTGGGATATATTAAACTCTCTTGATGAAAATTCAAATTAGACAGTTGAGATTTATGCTGATTTAAGGTTAACAGATGCCTCAAAAATTTTGTATCTTTCTTAAAATTAGAATGGAAATGATGGAATTAGCAAACCATTCACAGAAGACCATATTCCAAAGAAATCAACTTGCACCAACTAGAGCATTTTAATTGATAAAGTTTAGTGAGTTAAATTATAGATAATTTTATCATATTTAGGAACAAGGTAAAGCAAGCTCAGTATAGGCACAGGCCTGTTAATAGTGGGCAATTCTAGATATTTAAGCAAGAAGAATTACAGTAAAAACCACTTGTCAAGATGGAAGCTCAAAGTCATGATGCCGAACACTGTAAGTATTAAAAAATCTAGAGAAAATCACACAGATAGAAATGTACGAACACATCTAACAGACGATAAGTGATAAAATTATTGAATATGTATGTATGAAAGAGAGAACATTAAATACGCTGAACAGCCTGATTGGTGGTGTAAAGGCAGGGAGAGAGGATTAGAGGAGCAGAATCCAATACCACTGCAAACAATACTGGATGCAGGACCAGTGTTGCAATATATAATGCAGTGAAACAATAGTATGTTTACAAAGTATTTCTATAGTGCCTGCCCCACAACAACATTCACAGTAAGGGCTGGAGAAACTGCAATGAAAGACTATTGCTTTAGGCATCTCAATAGTGGTCCTGCACCAAATGTTATGATTTGGGATGCTATTGTATTCCACTCCCATACTCCCAAAGTACACTAATCAACCACATTACATCTGAAGTGTTGGGGCCTGTTGTCCTTCCACACTTTTTCAGCTTGCCAATAGCCACATAGCAATGTTCAAGATTTTGTCACCTGTAATACTGCACTGTTGCCTTGGTCTCCCTGTTCTCCCCTACGGAATTATATGGTGGAAGACTGCAAAATAACTCTCGCAGGATACGGGGGGGGGGGGGGGGGGGGTGGCGCCTCAAAACAAACCGGATTTTTGTCAAATTTATTGATGAACCTCTTTACAAAATTACTTCAGTCACCTTCAAAATACTCCCCATTACATGCAATGCCCTTGTCAAGTCTCTTTTCCCACTGTTGGAAGCATGTTTGGAACTCTTCACGTTTGATATTGTCCAGTGTCCATTATGAAGCTGTTTTTACCGCCTCTATATCATAATGCTCCCCTTTTAGCATTTATTTTTTCATTCATGGAAATAGGAAAAGTCTGTTCTTTTCGGACATGTTTGAAAGAACAGAAACCATTTGTTGGCATTAATGGCTGTAATTTTACGAATTTTAAATAATTAAATATTTCAACTGAAATAAATCCAATGACAAAGATGAGAATTTGTGCTGAACGGGATTCGAACCCGGATTTCCCGCTTTGAGCCAGTGGTCATGTTAACCAGTTACGCTATCCAGGCACACTTCCCCTCCAATCCAAATTCTCATCTTGTAGCACACTAAGATTTTTGTACCTCTTGCCCATTTGATTGTCTTGTCCCCCCCCCCCCCTCCCCCACCAACACACATCAGAATGATGTAATAATATGCTGTCCCTGTCTAATCTGCAATCTTACAGAAACTATTTTCACAATTTTGATGATTCCTTATTCAGTTATTAGCCTTCGACCCCTTACTAATGGCCCCTCCCTGCTCATACATATTAGGTCGCATTAATATTTCTCATATTCAAATGTTGAAACCTCTGATCCTCTATTAACCAAAACTTTTGCATTTGTAGTCTGGCACCAACAGTTGAATATTTACCACTATCTATTATCGCAGTTACAAAAAAATCACGGGTTGCTGCTACTGCCCTAAAGAGTGAGTGCAGTTGATACTTCTTACTTAAATATGATTTACTAATCATTTTATTTTAATCCATCAAAACAAAAACAGCAAAAACTAAATGTATTCAAGATTGATATACATGTTGAAACAAAAATATTTCTTAATTGCAAAGTCAAATATTCATCAATAGCCTTTCTTACATAGCCACTGTCACAAAGTAATGTAAACAAGGAAGTTAAAAATTCAGGATCTTTGAAAGTGTCAAAATACTTTACGAAATTCTTCATAGACTTAATAACACAGAGCACAGAGTCCTGAGCCTCTCAAAGAGATAAATAATCTTAAGAAACCTTTTAGACAAAAACTGACAAACTCACCTCTTTTCTGGGCACTTATATGAGCAAGCTGAATAATAAAAATTAAATTTTAATATTGTATAAATGTTGCTCATAAAATTCACAGGTAAATAATAAAAGGTGAGAAGCCTACAAAGTTTAAATAAAGAATGACCTGTATATTACTGAGCATGCAAGGCACATACACAGCACAAGCACACACTGTTTCCGCTACATTCAAACATGCATAAAATTAAACGAAGTTTATTTACAGCACTACACACACACACACACACACACACACACACACACACACACACGTAATTGCCAGTATAAGGAAAGTACACATCTGATAATTTATATGACAGAAAATGAAATGTCAGTAAATTAACTGCTGACAATAACCAAAATTGTATGTTCCTTTACAGCATCTATGTTTGCTAAGGTCACAAACATATGCTACTAATCTCGAATTTGTGTTCTAGTTTGAGACTCCTTATTGATAATCACGATACAATTAAAATGTTTAACAAAATTTTGGTCTTCATTAACTGATAATATGCACAAAACCTATATCCTGTTGTAGCCTAGGTCACTAGGTTTGAAGTGTACTGAGTAAGAAAAGAGTGCAAAATTGTCTTGTTATTGTACTAACTTATGACTATGTTCCTAGTATAGATTAGCATATTACCCAGGGAAGCAACAACACGTAAAATCCCTTTACATAAATTGTCTTTAAAGTAGTGTGTATCTGTATAAATGACTGGAATTAAAGCTTTCAAAATACAAAGCAATGAGCAGAAGGAAGGTTGCGGCTGGAGTCAATATTATCAGATCACAATTAAAGCAGTGAATTCAGCGTACTTTCCTACCCTTCCAAACTTTGTGAACCTGGAAAACATGCCACAAATGAAAAATTTTGTTACCACACTAACACTATGTTAAACACTAATTTTGGGTATGAAAACAAAATGTGGGAAATAAATAACAGAATCTTTGTGAAACAGCACTGTACTGAGAGAATAAAACTTCTGTTAGAACTGACAAAAATGAACACAGTCAGCAGGAATATGTAATAACAGGGTTTTACTGTAATTACAATGTGCTAAGGGCAATTAAAGTGTGATTAAAATCTCAAATTTCCTTACAAAATTTAAATGCATTTTAGCAATCAGCTGTATGTGCCAAACTTTAACATCACTGGAAGAAAAAACAATATAACAGAATGGCTAAAATGCAGTTCTTTAAGTTCTTCCAGCTGTAGCAAATAACCTTAGTAAAATATTACTATTCTTGAAAACTCAGCCATTTGACATCACTAAGCCATCTTGCAGGTTAGATGGAGGGAACTTTCAATACCGACAGTTCTTCGTTTTCTCATTTCAATCTCTCATTAGTTGTGGGAATGAATGAATGCTGATAAGCTTCTGTGAGGTCTCTCAACTTTCTAACTTGAACCACATTGACTGTTCCCCTCACACATGAATGATGAAGCAACAGACTGACACTGAGAAACACACACTACCTGAATTTTTAGGCTACCTCACGCCATGCTGTAAAACAATTTTCTTGCAGTGTATGCAAATGGAGATGGCTAATCATTTCCTTAATGTTTTCAGACTTACATATTTACACTTCCAGATATTTTATAGAATTAACTGCTTCCAGTGATTCTTATGCAGAAGTAAAGGAATATGTTACATTTGTTTATGCTGAGAGTTAACTGACATCCTGCACTATGCATTGAACTGCATTTCACTGCCGTTTTCGAGGGTTGCAACTTCTTTGTGCACTACAGCATTATCTGTGAAACGTCTCTTGGCACTTGAAATGTTATCTACTGTGTCACATACATATACTGTGAAACATGTTACCTATCTATCGAAAGGCAATACACTCTCCCTCAACAACCTCTCCAACAAAACTCAACCTCGTCTCATTGCAGATGAACCCAGACTCTCCCACCTAGTCAATCTCCAACTTCCAGTCCCCCCCCCCCCCCCTCAAAGTGCTAATCCACACAATCTGGAACCACAACATCTCAATTCGGTAGTCAACTTCTCTCCCAGCCTGAAACCTGTGTCCTATCCAAAGGCCTCACATTTACCCCTACTCCCAAATTCAATCAAACAACCCTCGTCAAAGATTCACTGTCCTATACTCATTGGAGTGGAGACACCACTTTACCACTAAGAAAAATATTCCTAATCCTACTACTAATGATTCAACTCCCCAAGACAACATCTAATGTGAACCCTGTCTGGAACAGTTCTGCCCATCTCAAAAACACCCTTTTCAAACTTTCCAGGAATTTATCACTTCCAGCCTTGCCTCTCAATCTTTCCTGAAAAACCTTAATCCAACTCTCAACATCACCACAGCTGAAGCCCACACTATCTGTGATCTGAAGGCTGACTGTTCCCTTGTCATTCTCCCGGCCAACAAGGGATCCATGACTGCGGTACCTGATCAGCAGGAGTATGTAGCTGAGGGATTGTGTAAGCTATCAAACAATACTACATACAAAGTTTGTCAAGGCAATCCCTTTCCTGATGTCCTGGCTGAGCTTCAAGGAATCCTCAGAACCTCAGGTCCCCTACAAAACCTTTCACCTGACTCCATCAACCTCATAACCCCACTGACACCCCACACTCCCAGCTTCTACCTACTTCCTAAAATTCACAGACTCAAACATCGAGGCTGGTTACCAAGCCCACACAGAACAAAGCTCTGCCTACATAAACCTACACCTTCAACCCATTACATGCAGTCTCCCATCCCTCATCAAAGACACCAACCACTATCTCGATCACTTGAAATCCTTACCCAATCTGTTACCTTTGGAAACCATCCTTTTAACCATTTATGCCACTTCCTTATACACAAATATCCCGCACACCCAGGGCCTCGCTGCAATGGAGTTTTTCCTTTCACACCAACCCCCTGCAACCCTACCTAAAAACCTCTTTCCTTATTACAATAATGGAAAGTCCAGGTTGGAATTAATAATATAGTGAGGACAGTTTACAACTCACCGCAAAGACGTAGTGACGAGCTGTGACAGGCAAATACAAAAGACACACACATACAACACATTCAGCTATCGGCCATGGCCTTCTTCAGAAAATAGAAAACACACACACACACACACACACACACACACACACACACACACACACCGCTCATAATAGGCGAGGTGTGGGATAGAGGGGTAGGAACTGTAAGGTAGGGAGAGGAAAAAAAAATATAGGGAAGTTAGGTTGAGGCCTGGTTGATTTCAGGATCGGAGAATGAATTGTAGGGATAACTCCCATCTGTGCAGTTCAGAATAGCTGGTGATGGTTGGGAGGATCCAGATGGCCCGGGTTGTGAAGCAGCCATTGAAAAAGCATGTGCTCCGCTGCATGTTGTGCCACAGGGTGGTCCACCTTGTTTTTGGCCACAGTTTGGCGGTGGCCATTCATCATAATGGATAGCTGGTTGGTGGTCATGCCAATATAGAAAGCTGTACAGTGTTTGCAGCACAGTTGGTAAATTACGTAGCTGCTTTCACAAGTACCCGGCCTCTGATAGGGTAGGATAAGCCTGTGACAGGACTGAAATAGGAAGTGCTGGGTGGATGGTTGGACAGGTCTTGCAGTGGGGCCTTCCACAAGGATATGATCCCTGTGGCAGTGAGCTGGGTTTCAGGGGGGCATAAGGATGAACTAGGATGTTGTGAAGATTGGGAGGGTGACGGAACCCCACTTTAGGAGGGGTGGGAAGGATCTTGGGTAGAATGTCTCTCAGTTCTGAGCACGAGGATAGAAAATCAAAACCTTGGTGAAGGTTTGTCAAAAGAGCTATTGTGCTGGGGATGACATCACAATAGACAAAAGTACTTCTAGGTTTTCGTGGTAGCTGTACTTTTTGTCAGTATATACCATAAAACCAAACAAATATAGATTAAAACAGTTTGCTGTTGATGCTAAGATGATGTATGTATTCAACATTGAAGTCTATGTAGGACTACAGCCTGCAGGGCCTTTCAGTGTCAGCAACAAGCCAACTGAAGTGGTCAAAAGAATGGCTAAACCTGTGTTTGGACCTGATCGCAATATTAAAACTGATAACTGGTTTACTGGTTTTTACCTTATTGATTATTTTTAAACAAGGAAACTGTCATTAGTTGGAACTGTCAGAAAAAAAAAAAAAAAAAAAGGCAATTACCATCAGAGTTTGTTAATAAAGGAAGGAAATAATACAGCAGTCTTATGATTTATTGATGGCAATGTTTTGGTATCTACCATAGGCAAGTCATGGAAAAACATAAACCCAAAGATAGAAAATATCATTGAGTCCAGGAGCTGCTGTTTTGAAAAAACCTCCAGGGTGTACAGCTGTAGACAGAGCAAATATTTCTGAATGGTTTGACGTGGACAATGCGAAGGCAGGCCATGTAATGCTGAGTGACAGTGCAATTGTTGCCCGAGTGCAAGGGAAGTCTTAGGAGGCTAAGGACAGTGACGAAGACAAACTCCTCTAATTCCAGAAACAGTCAGCAGTCATGCATCAGCACTTCAGTGGGCTGGTGGGTAACTGGATTACCTTGGACAGCAACAAGATGCTCCTCTTTGTGAGAATACGGTGTCGCGCAAAATTCGCAGTGCGAGATATAAAAGACTAGCTACCACAATGAGACAGAAATCAATTCAGGACTATTTTGTTTCAAAGTAGTGCACTGTAATGTAAAACTGGGTTTGTAAGTACAGCATTTTCATACATAATAGAGGAATAAAGTAAAATTTATTATAATTATTAGATAATTGATTCAAATGATGACATGGTAATTAACTTTTGTCTTTGTACGAGCCTAACACATTACTGCGTACTTAAGTTGCAGATTGACCGTGATTTTCAAATCCTCAATTACCGCGGCTAATCTTGAGTTTACTGTTCATGGGATTAATAAATGATTTTTTTGGCACACAAGTCATATTATGTGTTTATTCACATTCCAATGAAAGTCAGTAATTATGTTTCTGACACAGAAGTTCAAAATATGAAGTAATAGCGGATTTCAAATTCTGTGACTGTCTGTGGCTGATTGCGCCTGAAATCTGGTGGTGTAATATTGTGCCTGATGGAGAGCGGCACTGTCAATGCTTAAGCGGGCTGCGGCGTGGGGAGGGCGAAGGGAGTCAGGTTATCTGAAAAGTATGAATTACAAATATCTGTTTCGGATTTTCAGTCACCTTCAACATTGTTAAGAAAAGATGGCCAACCATTGCAGGAATACAGCTGAAGCTGCAAACAAGTAGAACAATACACAAAGAGCACTACAACATTATTGTGCAATAAGTTAGTGCAGAGAGCCATTAAGAAGAGAGTTGGAGTCTGTATAAAAACGAATCTTCATTTCCATTATACTTTCATTGTGGTATTACAAAACACACAAAAATATTTCTGCCCAACAAAGAACACAGAAGTTTCAGTGACTGGAATGGGATGGAGGCAGCTACAATGTTTTAAAGAAACAAGAGACTAAGTATGAAATTTTATTGTGCACCAAGGAAACTTTGCTTGGAATAGTGCTCACCTGAACAATTTCCATTTCAAATGATTAGTATTTTGTACTTAAATGATGAGAGTAGTTTAATGGCTCGGCGAATTTAAGTCCCTCAGACTATTGTGTCCATAATCACATGAAAGTATGACAGATGCAAAAATGCATTTCCAGAAACATGAGATTTGCTTCAATTTTGGTTCTATCCCCAACTTCACTATCTTTTCTCACCTTGAAGGTTAGAAACACATTCCAATATTTCTGACATGCAAAACTTAATTTTAAAGTGGAGTTCCTAGTTTTCTGCCTAATCACATATTCAAAAATTTACTCACATTTGCAGCTTATCAACAGCTGCAAAAATGTTAAGGCTTAATGCATTGTTGTCAACTACGTAAAGAAATTTATTTTTAGTGCTGCAATCAAAGACAAGCAGCACTGAAATTGTATTTACACATCATTGAAAGATGTATTAAAATCATCTTTGTGTGTTACTCTCCCCCAACAATTTGACCAAAGATTATAAAGAACACTGCAAGACTTTCCAAAATTCATTGCGGGTAGTTTGGCTACCATTACTTCGAGGAAGCAGAGGAGCATTAGGCTACAACGCATTGACATAATATGAATTGTTGCTTAATGTCTAAGTTCGGAGTACAAACAGCAGATTTTCAAAATATTATATCAAGGTAAAGGAAAAAATTTGAAAAGTCCATTAATAAATTGTTGTAAAATGTCTTAAATAGTAGTAAACAGTTTGAAAAGATATCGGGTACATACAGTAAAGGAAACATATCGTGCCGAATGATGCCATATGAAGTTTTCCTAAATTTCCCTCCAAAAACTTAAAGATCACAAAAATTTAAAAAAAATTACACACTATGAATAGAAATATGCAAAGAAATACTTTTGCAAACAAATTAATAAAATTTGGCCTGGGAAGGGTTGTAAAAATGTTGTAGTCTATTTTTATAAGTACTTTTATTAATGGAGAAGTTCTGAAGCAGGTACAGTAGAACCCCATTTTTATATTTTTCAAGGGACTTGTAGAAAATGGTGTAAAATGCAGTGAGAAAACATAAAATATGGGAAATAATGTTTTAAATGGTAAAAGATGCTTACTGGATCACCCTTGTATTTTTGTAGTTTGTGATATGTACATAATAGGCATGGAGTGGAAGGATTTGAAATAAGAATAATAATGAAAAATAAAGTTAGGCAAACAAAAGGAAAAATAAGGATAGGAAAAAAAGGAAAAATAAAGAAAGGAAACAATAAAATAGTATAAACGAAAGTAATAAATTAAGGGATACTTTAAGTGGTGATACACAGTTGTAAGGAAGACATGGATAATGGGTGAGGAAGGAAGATGGGGGGAAGGGGTGCAGGAATGGAAGTTATCTTCTGTTGAGGCCAGGATGGTTGCAGGTCCATAGGACCAAGGGACAACTCCCCATCTGCACAGTTCAGAAGAATTGGTAGTGGAGGGGAGGATCCAGATGGCTTGGGTAGTGAAGCAGTCATTGAAATCCAGAGTGCTGTGCTTAGGTGCATGCTGTGCCACAGAGTGGTCTATCTTGTTTTTTTTGCCACAGTTCGGCAGTGGCCATTCATTCTGACGAACAGCTGGTTTGCCGGCATACTGATATAAAATGCTGTGCAATGATTGCAGCAGAGTTGCTATCACACATGGCTACTTTCACAGGTGGCCTGACCTCTGATGGTTTGGATAAGCCTGTGACGGGACTGGAATAGAAGTGCTGGGTGGGTGGATTAGTCAGGTTTTGTATCAGGGTCTTCCGCAGGAATATGATCCCTGTGGTAAGGGGTTGGGGTTTCTGAGTGGCATAGGGATGGACTAGGATGTTGTGGAGGTTGGGTGAGTGACGGAACACCACTTTAGGAAGGGTCGGAAGGATATTGGGTAGGATGTCTCTCATTTTAGGGCATGATGACAGATAAAGTCCTCACGAAGGATGTGATTAAGTTGTTCCAGTCCGGGGTGGTATTGGGTGACAAGGAGGACACTCCTTTACTGGTTACTGGAGTTGGGAGGAGGATTGGTGGTGTGTGGGGATATGGCATGGGAAATCTGTTTGCAGACTAGGTCAGGAGGGTAATGTCTGTCTGTGAAGGCCTTTGTGAGGCCTTCGGCATTATGGGTAAGGGACTTATCACTGCAGATTTGGCGTCCACAGGTGGCAAGGCTGTATGGGAGGGATTTTTTGATGTGGAATGGATGGCAGCTATCAAAGTGCAGGTATTGTTGTTTATTTGTGGGTTTAATGTGGACAGAGGTGTGGATGGAGCTGTCAGTGAGGTGGAGGGTAACATCCAGGAAGGTGACTTGCTGGGTTGAGAAAGAGTGGTAAGTGCAAAAAAATAAATCCTGAGACTGATGCTCAACTAAACTTTTGGATTAGTTATTTCTCACATCCACTTAACACGTTGACTTCATACAGTTTGATTTGTCAGCTCATCAAAACTATAAAAATAAAATTTTTGGCAGGGAAATGGGGCATCCAAGTTACCTTGTATTTGGTGTACAGAGTTTAATGTCCAGCTCAGATGCCAAATAAAAGATAACTCATTATCAAAAATCTGGCATGAGTCGGAGTAATTTGAAGCAAGTTTGACAATACGACACATCTTTGTTGTAACTGCAACTGTATTTATTGAGTCGTCATAGATGATTCATTGATGTTTATAATTGTGTGTTACCTTTTTTTTTTTTTGTAAAATGGCTAGTAATATGGGAAACAATGATGTAGAACTTGAGCAGCTAGCTAACTTGAATGAATCGAAGTGGAACGAGTTTATGGATGAATTCTCGGATGGTGGAAGTCTCTTACACCCAAACCTTCAGATGTCAGATCGGTACCAAACATTATATATCGATAGTTTCAGCCAAAACTTCTATATAATTCATGCCATGTGCTGCAGTCCAGGAGAATGTGTGTAAATTAGACCACCACCACCTAACCTATGGAGTAGAGGAAAAGCCTAACTGTGAGAAATTGTCAGGTTGTGCTACCATGTGCTAGTTGGTATTGTATTAGTTCATCCAACAGAACGTCGTGGGTTCAAGCCCCACCTAGAGCCTTTATTTTTTACTGCAGTATGTTGAAAATTGTTAAAGGAGAATGTCTATAACGTTCCATGGGTTCATTTTGAAAAAAAAAAGCACTATCAGCTGCAGCAGTAGCATTCAGACTAGACAACGTCAGCCCACTTGATGGTGTGGGCAAACACACAGCACTCTAGTCACAACACACATCTGCTGAACGGCAGTGGTGCATATCTAGGGTCTATTATTATTACTTTAATCCTTCCGTGTGTATGCTGCAATTGTTTCTTTCTTCTAAGAGTATACTCTACAGGTTTGCAACTTTCAAATAAAACGAAGCAGAAGCAAACTGCTGACTACACAATGTTATGAAATACGAACAGTCCTTTTACATTTCAGGAACATGTTGTAAACTCAGTGTATGTTTGTCGGACGTTTAATGATTTGCAACGTCATACAGGAAAAAAAAGTTCTGCGCCACCAGGGTTTGAACCGAGGACCCTCGTAACAAGAAACATTCACTATCAACTACTCCACGGGAGTTCAGCACGGCAGACCCCTACAGGTACGCTTTTCTTGTGCTCTGCAGGACAGGTGTTACCTATTATTTCCCTTATACGCATGTTCGCCTGGACGGCAGCACATAGTATGAATTATATAGAAGTTTCGATTGATACTCTATCGATTTACAGTGTTTGGTACTGATCCTAGTGTCTGATACCGGAAGGTTTGGGGGTTAGAACTACTTATAAGACAAATTTCACTTATTTACTGTATTATGGAATTCCTAGTGTTCAGACATCCAATGGGTTGGTAGTTTTATGGTGGAAGTAATAATTATAATTTTGTGTGTCTCATTCGCCTGGTGCAAGCCTTTCAATTGGACACCACTTCGGCGACTTTCATGTCCCTAGCCTACCCCAGTTATCTGACCAGGGAAAGAGGACCTACAGCTTAATGTGGAATCCGAACCACATTTCGTACCTGGCGACACCTCACATCATCGAAAGATGAAGGATGGATTAAAATACAGACTGAAAAAAAATCAGAGGTCTGACTGGGTTTTGAACCTGCAACCCTTCAGTTTCCAGTCAAACACTTTACCCCAAGACCAACGGGCCCAACATGGTGGAAGTACTTCCTCCTGTAACCGCAACCCTCTGAGCTAGACTATGCAATCCTGCCTGTGATTCACGTGATAGGTTTAAGAACACAGGCGTAGAAGAATGGTTAAAGGCGTTAAAAAACACTGTTCTTTCATTACCTTTAGCTAGACAAAATTACATTTTTATGCCTAAAGCTAAAATATGTATATGAGCTTTCATATGATACTGTCAGTTACTTTATTCCAAGTGTGAAAATAAAAATTCTGTTCCTCCACACCCAGGTAATTTACCTGACTCCCAACCCTCAAGATCTGTAAATCGCATGTATTTGCTACGAATGTTTTCATATCTGACTTTAGGTAGAAACTTCTTTCCCAAGAGTTAACTCGTATTGGGTGCCAGCGGCCAGCTCGGCAGATAAGAGATAACTCCTAGTTACTTGATCAACGTGTTAATTTATTACTTTGTCAAAAATATTAGGGTAAGGAGCGATTCCCTGTAAAGACTATCGCTGAGCAGCAGACAGGCGTGACTGTGACCCACTCAACACAAGACTGATAACATTTTTATATAGACTCCACTCCCTCAATTTCTGTATGTCATGCACACTTTTATACATTGACACAACTAATTTTGATTTGGACTGTATACGAATCATGCACTTTGACATTCTCCTTGGCTTGACAAACCAAACAGCGGCTTGTGTCACTTGTGCCTGCAACCAGCCCTAGAAACTAGCAGCACTATAGTCTACATAAAATTACTTTAGATTATCATAAAGCCAGAACCATCTGTGTGTCACTCCAGACCATCAAGTTGCACAACTTCAGTTTTCTGTATTTTTATTAGTACATAAATCTTAAATTTCATACTGGTTTTCTTCTTTTGAAAAGTTTTATTCTCAAGTATTTTTTACATGATGTAAATTAAGGCAATCTGTGGAGTTATTTATACAGGTGAATGCTGGGGAACCTATAGAGCCAATGTACTTTCTGGTTCCCATATCTCTGCAAGTCAACAGTTGCTTGATGGTGATTAGCAAACCGTGGAGGTGTTGTCAATCTCTCAGAGGAAGGCAAAACTGGCCATTCTGTAACACCTTGGTATGATGTTTTCCCACTGATTAAAGTACCTCTGATCCAGCATGGTGGTGGTGGCAAAGCTTCTCAAGAAATCAGAACAATACTGGGAGGGTTGGTTTGTCAGTCAGGTGGGTGGCTGATGCAACTCCTGAATATCAATTTGTAGGATCTTTTCCAGGACTGATTGTGGTCCTCTGGTTTGAAACTGAGTAGAAGCCTTAAATCACAGGCTTCAGATAATTCTGGACTGATCTTGGATGCAAATTTCTCAACCTCCACCATTTCACCTTTAAATGTTAGGTGTGTAATACAAAAAGGAAGCAGCTACTAGGGTCATGGAGTAAATGTCAAGTGCACTTGTGGGGATTTAGGATAGACAAATCTCACCTCCAGGCCTGATAAGATACCTCATTCCACAATGGGCAACATTCAGCACAACAAAACAATGAACATGTTAATATGGTAATAGTAAATAGCAGGAGTGTGTATAGAAAGAGTCGAGGCCTCCTGTTTATAAAGTGTCACAATGTCCACACAATACTAGTGATGGAAAGCTGGCTGAAACCGGTTGTCATTAAGCAACTGAATTTTAAGCTTAGACTGGAACGTATATTACAGAGAGAGGCTTTACAATGAAGGTGGCAACAAGTTTAGTGATACAAATATGTGAAGACGAATCGTGAAATAATTTGGATGAACATCAGGGTTAAAATCTGATAACGCCATTACAACGTCATTTGATTTTATGCAAACTAGGCATTTGGAAATGTCGCGTAACATTCCTCGCCCAGAACTCTGGCATACGCCATCTTGCTTTCTGTATTTTATGATTTTCTTATTATAACTTATACGTCGTCATTTCAAAGCAATGGAACACTGAAGAACTAACAAAAACAATATTCTTAGTACTATAAATTGTAATCTAGTATCTAAAAATGCCATATTGGCAGTTAACAAATGCCATCAATAGTAGAAGAATTAAGAGAAATTGTGTAGTTGTTCACCATAGTGCAGTGGACAGCACATTAGACTGTGACGCATATAGTCGGTGGTTCGAAACCCACCATTACCATTACCACCTTTCCCTCCCCTTTCCCTTCTCTCTCTCTCTCTCTCTCTCTCTCTCTCTCTCTCTCTCTCTCTCTCTCTCTCTCTCTCTGTCCTCACTTTGGTTCCTAAAAGGGTTTCAGACGCTCTTATTAATTAAAGATAGCTAACTGCAACATTTAGAGTTGTGTATATGTAAGAATTCTCCCACTAAAATGCACATTGTTCCATTTTTGAACAAGCCATGAAATACACAACAACAAATTTAACAATGGATCTTCTAAAGTACATACACATAAATTGGGAGAATACTGTAATAATGAATGTGCTGATGTTGGTAGTTTCATATATAAAGGAAGTCCTTGATTTCTGTGGCAACTATCACTCCTTAAATGGATGTGTGTGTATACATTGCAACAAATTACCTTGTTTATTTTCTTCTAAGCAGTTATTCACTATTTAAGGAATATATTGAAAGTCATTAATTAGAATCAATATGTCTACTAAAACTGATGTCTTTGGCATGCCTGCTAGGGATTCTTTTAACGAAGATTGTATTACTTTTTATGTAGTTCAGATATGACTTCGATCCTGTTACTTTGTTCTGCGGTAAAATAAAGAGCAAATATTCTATTTCAAACTGTGACTACTTTTACAGCTAAAATAACGAACAGAGTTAAGTATGGTAAGACTTATGTCCATGTAACTTTTGATACAAAAGTTACTATCAAGTCATTTACAAGTCATTGTAATAGTATCCCCCACCCCAGTTGTGGAAATGTGATAAAGAAGTCTATGTTTCCAATTCATTGGTACATGTATTTCAAGGTATGTTCACAAAATAGAACATATGCACTTTTCAGAGGAAGTGCTGTTACCTTTGAAACAACTCAGAATTTTGCAAAATATAGTCGTGTTCAATTAACAAGAGTGTGCGAAAACCTTTTAAAAAGCAAGTTGGAAAAGAAAGGGGTCAGTGGTGGTGTTTTAATTTATAATTATTTTTTTTCTGTTCTTTAGGCAGATCAATGTTTTGCGGTCATTTGTTCATGTTCGTTCTGGATTGTTCGTTGAGAAGTTTGCTCAATTTTTTTGTTACAGATGACATTGAGTCCTCTTTCTCTCTTTTCATTGGTTCTTTCTTTTGATTGGTCCTTTGCGGACATTGGTTTGTATAGATTAATTTTGATCGTTTTGCCGTTGACTAAGTTTTTTCGTTACAGAGGGCATCAAGCCCTCTGACCACACACGCTGAGCTATTACGCTGGCAACCCTCTAATTGAGCGTGTTGAGCCACAGCGCCCGGCAAGTTTTGAATCACTATCTAACATGTCTGTACGCTACGGCAAACAGATGGGAGAGTAATCTATAATTCTCGTACCATCGATGGCAGGTGTAAACTGCTAAAATGTCATTTTAGACATTATAACCTATTGTCCCATTTTGATCATTTTCAGTGCAACATTGCTTTGAAATGACAAGACTTGAGTCATAATAAGAAACTCATCAAACACAGAAAACAATATGGTGTTTGCAAAAAGAGCTTTGGGCGAGGGTTGTCACGTGACAAGCATGCTATGTTCCTTCCAAACTATAGTCATTCGTAACCAATAAGACAAAGAAAATAATATTGGAACGAACTACTAAGGCAAGACATGTGGTAATATTTTAATGGAAAATAATAATGAAAAGGTGGGCGAGATATTAAAATAATAGTTTAAAGAGATAAAAGTTTAAAACAAAAGAGTATGTTTGTTAATGCTCTACTTATTTTACATATAACTTTGGCTGTTTGTTAAAATATGGTCAGAAAGATTATTACATGTTAGATGCATAGATATCATCACAATGGTAGAGTCTTTTTAGTATTGCCCATAATTTTTTTATTATTTTTTTTCCGAGATGATTGCAAAAAATCATAAAACTACAGGCAAATCTAAAGTGGGCTGTAAAACACACCAGTGTTAATTCTTGTTGAAACAAATGATGATACATTAGGCAGAAATATTGAATTATGTTTTCAAAGCAGTTTCATGGAGAAAGATTGTACCATAATTCCTCCTTTAAATCATTGCATAGATGACAAAACAGCAGGTATATAAATAAACAACACAGGGTTATAAAAGCAATTGAAATTGCTCAGCAGAGGAACAGCCATCGGACCTGATGGGATAGCAAATCAAATTCACACAATATGCAAAAGAATTTTCTCCCCTTTTAACAAGGGGGGAACCAGAAGTCTCTTAGAAGAGCAACTTCTTACAGTTGAAGTGCAGGTTACTCCCATGATCAGGGAGAATAATGACCTAGGTCATTCCCTTTCTGTTCCCATCCTTTTTCTTCCCTTCTCTCCCACCTGAAGAAGGATCTGAGTTCTGAAAGATTGTCCTTTTTCTTAATTTGGGCCACTATAGGCAGTACAGCACGAAGGCAAGTACTGGCCAGCCAAACTATCTCTTTTCGAAAAAGAAATTATATATATTATAGAAGGAAACTTTCCTGGTGGGATAAACATGTATAAAAAATAGAAATCAGGTAACTTACCCAAATCACAGGCTCGTCCACACACACACACACACACACACACACACACACACACACACACACACACACACAAAGCTTTCGCAACCGTTGGTTGCTTCTTCAGGAAAAGAGGAAGTAAGGAGGGAAGAAAGAGAAGCATACGGGTTTTAAGGAAGTGGAAAAGGAGTCATTCCAATCCCAGGAGTGGAAGGACTTACCTTAAGGGGAAAAAACGAACGGTAAACAAGAGCATACACCCCCCCCCCCCCACACACACACACACACACACACACACACACACACACACGCAAACACAACAAGATAGATATTTGTAGAAAGCAAAGAGGTTGGACAGAGATACCACTTGAGCCTCTGCCCAGAGAACCGAGGCAAAGATGTTAAAGATGGTGGGTGGGAATTTGAATTTAGCAGAGATTGAGACCAGGTGGACAACAGGAAGAGAGAATATGCTGAAGGGCAAGTTCCCCATCTCCGGAGTTCTAAAAGATTGATGTCGGTGGAAGGTATGCAGATAACCCGGACAGTGTAACACTGTGCCAAGATGTGCTGGCCATGCACCAAGGGATGTTTAGCCACAGGGTGATTATTACCAGCAAACACTGTCTGCCTGCGACCGTTCATGCGAATGGACAATTTGTTGCTGGTCATTCCCACACAGAACACTTCACAGTGCAGGCATGTCAGTTGCTAAATAACGTGGGCGCTATCGCAAGTGGCTCTGCCCTTGATCGTGTACACTGGGTTACACCGGGTTACTGGACTGGAGTAAGTGGTGGTGGAAGAGTGCATAGGGTAGGTTTTACAACGGGGGTGGTTGCACAGGTAGGAGCCAGAGGATAGGGAAGGTGGTTTGGGGATTTCATAGGGATGGACTAGGAGGTAAAGAAGGTTAGGTGGGTGGCAGAAAGACACTCTCAGCGGAGTGGGAAGGATGTGTCTCTTCCAGTTGCCCACCTGGTCTCAACCTCCGCTAAAGTCAAATTCTCACCCACCATCTTTAACATCTTTGCCTTGGTTCTCTGGACAGAGCATCTGCCTCAATTGGTATCTCTGTCCAACTTCTTTGCTTTCTACAATATGTATGCCTAGGTGTGTTTGCGTGTGTGTATATTTGTTTACCTCCCCCTCCCCCCCGAAGATAAGTCTTTATTCTGCCGGGATTGGATGGCTCCTTACCCACTCCCTTAAAACTCCCATCCTTTCCTTTTCCCTCTCCTTCCCTACTCTGCCTGAAGAAGCAACTAGGTTGCGAAAGCTTGCTTTTGTGTGTGTGTGTGTGTGTGTGTTTTATTTATTAATGTTTGCTGTGACTACCGGTGCTCCTTCGCCTGGTAAGTAAATTTCATCTATATTTTATATAAATTTTTCCTGCTAGAGACTTTCACCTCTCTCTCTCTCTCTCTCTCTCTCTCTCTCTCTCTCTCTCTCTCATACACACACACATACGCACAAAATAGAAATCTAATGACTTACCCAAAGCGCAGGCCCGTCGACAGACAAAAATAAAATCACACACAAACACGCATACAAGCTTTCTCAACCACTGGTAGATTCTTCAGGAAAAGTGAAAGGAAGGAGGGGATAAAGAGAAGGATACTGGTTTTAAGGAAGTAGTAAAGGAGTCTTTCCAATGCCAGGAGTGGAAGGACTTACCTTAAGGGGATAAAAGGAAAGGCAAACAAGGGCGCACGCACACACACACACACACACACACACACACACACACACACACACACAACAAGGTAGACATTTGTAGAAAGCAAAGAAGTTGGAAACGTAACAGTTGAGGCAGAGGCTCTGTCCAGAGAACCGAGGCAAAGATGTTAAGATGGTGGGCCAGAATTTGAATTTAGCGGACGTTGAGACCAGGTGGGCAACAGGAAGAGGGAATCTCCGGAGTTCTGAAGGATTGGTGTCGGTGGGAAGTATCCAGATAACCCGGACAGTGTAACACTGTGCCAAGATATGCTGGCCATGCCCCAAGGCGTGTTCAGCCACAGGGTGATCCTCATTACCAACAAAAACTGTCTGCCTGGAACCGTTCATGTGAATGGACAGTTTGTTGTTGGTCATTCCCACATAGAACGCTTCACAGCGCAGGCATGCCAGTTGATAAATAACGTAGGTGCTATCGCAAGTGGCTCTGCCCTTGATCGTTTACACCTTCTGGGTTACTGGACTGGAGTAAGTGGTGGTGGAAGGGTGCATAGGGCAGGTTTTACAACGGGGATGGTTGCATGGGTAGGAGCCAGAGGATAGGGAAGGTGGTTTGGGGATTTCATAGGGATGGACTAGGAGGTTAAGAAGGTTAGGTGGGTGGCAGAAAGACACTCTTGGTGGAGTGGGAAGGATGTCATGAAGGATGGATCTCATTTCGGGGCAGGATTTAAGGAAGTCGTATCCTTGCTGGAGAACCACATTCAGAGTCCGCAGTGACAAGAGGGGCACTTCTGGGGTTCTTTGGTGGAAGGTTCTGGATTTGGGGGATGAAATGGCTCTGGCAATTTGCTTCCACACCAGATCAGCAGGATAGCTTCAGGATGTGAAATCTGTTAGGTTATTGGTGTAGTGGTTCAGGGATTCGGGACTGGAGCAGACTTGTTTGCCACGAAGACCTAAGCTGTAGGGAAGTGAACGTTTGATGTGGGAATGACCAGCAACAAACTGTCCATTCCCAAGAACGGTCACAGGCAGACAGTGTTTGTTGGTAATGAAGATCACTGGATACTTTCCATCGATACCAACCTTTCAGATCTCCGGAGATGGGAACTTGCCCTTCAGCATATTCTCTCTTCCCATTGCCCACTTGGTCTCAACCTCCCCTAAATTCAAATTCCCACCCACCATCTTAATATCTTTGCCTCAGTTCTCTCAATAATGGAAAACTTGTGATATACAAGAGGTTGGGAAAAAATTTATGCTTGGTGCTCATCAGTGTTCAATATATACTAGATAGGATTGTTGGAGGAGATACAGAAGATTCAACAGAGAGCAGCACACTGCTACAGGTTCATTTAGAAGAATGAGTCAAAGTTATCAGCATGTTCCAGTGACAGATGGCACAACGGATGAGTTCTGTACTGCAAAATGGGTCTTCTGTCAAGTTCCAAGAGCATATGTTTCTTGAATATGAAACATATATTGCTTCCACCTATGTATATCTCACAAAAAACTATGATAATGAAATTAAGAGGTTAGGGTCCACGTGGAGACATACCTGCAACATTTTCACTGTGTACAACATACAACTGGAAAAGAAGAAAGTAACAATGGTACACGAAGTAAGCTCCAACACACATTGAGGAGGCTTACGGACTATTGGTGTATAGTAAATTTAAAATTATTTGCGACTTAACATTTATACGCCATTTCCAAGGTAACACCAATAGCAAGCCAGTTTTCCTACATGCTTCCACTGGTCCTGTTGTAAAGGGGCCCTGTTGCCACTTCATGGGTAAACAGTGCCACATTGTCCCTGCCCACATTCTACCTCCCTTTCGTCTCCCATACTGCCACACGCACCAGTACCCCCCCCCCTTGTCCCATGTCCATCAGACAGCACTTTTATTTCCCCCCACCCCCACCGTCTATCTTTCCCCTCCCTTCCTGCTTCCCTCCCCATGCCGCTTCCTTATCCCCACAACAGGTTGGTCTCACCTAGGCTGTGTTGAGCCCTGCAGACTAGCCACAGCTGCCAGAGACAATGGTCGCACACAAGTGTCCATGTTTTGTCTCTAACTGATGAAGGTAGTAATGTCTGAAAGCTATTAAGTTGCTTGCTGTTATTTGTGCCTTTCTGCGGCTCAATATTGTTAAATCCTTCCTGGAATTTCCACTGTTTACATTTAAGAATTGTGGCACAAATATAAAAATAATTGCAAGATATAATTAATGATAATGAACAACTCGATGTAAAGAGATTTACTGAGCTCCTCACAGGCATGAAAAACAATCACTTCTGACACACACACACACACACACACACACACACACACACACACACACACAAACCACAATCTCTGGCTGTAACAGCCGGAGATTGTGGTTGTGTCTTTATAGCACTGCTATAGGCCTACTATTCAATAGATAATGAAAAACACATTAGCCATTAAAATGTGATATGATAACAATACACAGTCAGGTAGCAATATGAACAGGCAAAAAGCAAATATTCCTGATCTATCTGATAATACACGTGGTATAGCTTTACCAGCCAAATGTGTTGAAGGAATGGCATATAAATGCATATTTACACAAATAAATGCAATGGCAATTGTATAATCTGATCATATGTTCTGTCTATCGCTATACCCACATCAACCCTTGCAAAAATGTTTCGTTCATAGTAAAGACGTCAGGTTTCACTGAATGTACAAATGAAGGTGAAGAACCATGAGGATAGAGGAGTCCAACTGTTAAGCCCACATGTAATTTCATTAACATTCCGAACACACCCAAGTCACCAGTGACCGTCATACCAGTACCCTAAAAAACCCTTTTGTTTGGACTTTATTATGGCTAGTGGGAGTAACAGTGTAACTCATGGGTATCTGCAATTAGCCAATATGTGGAAACCTCTTTCCAGAGAATGTTTCAAATGTTCAAATGTTTGTAGAGCTTATGGGACTCAACTGCGGGGTCATCAGTCCCTAAACTTACGAACTAGCTTATTCTAAGGGAGGCACAAATATCCATCCCCGATGGGGGGATTCGAACCCCCGACCGTAGTGGCAGTGCTGAACATGACTGGTGCGCTGCAGACAGCTCGGACGGCAGAGAATGATGATGTTTTTTAAGAATAAACAAGAAAAAAGAAGAAGAAAAAATAGAACACTAACACAATGTACCTCAATCTGCACTAGATTGATGCACAATTATTACAAATCTCCGAGCTTCAAAATTTTCCATCTTTAATTCTGTTGTTTAGATATAATACCTAAATTCCTCTAAAATTTATATTAGTGGCATAGGGTAAATAACTATCTCCCTTAAGAGACCACCACCCGCTTCCACACAGAAGTATTTTAACTGTGGATAACTAGACAACTGAACACAAATTTGCAGTAATAACAGCAGCAGCATAATCCTACTTATTAATAAAACAATATCACAAGAAAACAAGTTTCTTTCTGTATACAGTACAACATAAGTTGCCAATGCTAAATCTACAAAATTCAGTAAAAAAAAACAAAAAATTCTAGTGTTTGTATTGCCTACTTAATAAACTACACACTATACATAAACAAGTTTATGCATAATGTTAACTACAGATTCCAGGAAAGATGAAAAGTACATTAGAGAGCAGCAAGTGTTTTCTAGCATCCCCCGCCTCCCACACTACTACAGTCTTAAAAGAATGAACTGTCATACAAAACACTGACAACTTTCAGACATAATTAACATTTATTTCTATTGGAGGCCCAGCAAAACTACATATTAAAATATAAATATTGTGTGAAGAGGCAGAGTGAACAGTCTTTGAATGAAATCCATGTAACCAATGGTTCTGGAAAGCTATAGCAACCAACCCAATACAGAATAAGTTTCGGTTGTCTGAACATCTGCAACAGAGTATACTAAAGAGGAAAAATTCACTTCGGTTGCACACTTTATGTATTACTTTATGTAAGACCAGTTTCAAGCAGCTGCTGATTTGATAAAACCTGAAAATGGTGTGTAACATGCCTCAAACTAGTCATATGTAAAATAACGAGCGCAACTAAAGCAGATTTTTTCTCTCTCTCTACAATGCCCAATACAGAATGTATGTTTCCATTTTGTATTAGTCAAGTTTATGAAACTAAACACACAGTAGTTAAAAGTCAGTCAGTCATTCAAAAGAGCATGTTGAATTCTTTTCTAAATTAGGAGAGAAAATGCACAGAAAAGAAATACTTCAGTCGTGCTCACCAATTACAATGTGATTGTAACACATCTATGAACCATGCAAATTTAACATGCCATACTAAATAATTCAGAAGCTACCAACCAAAAATGAGCAAGAGACTGCAGACAGTCTGAACTTTCTCCATCAAGAAAGAGCATACAGAAATTTTGAAAAGTTAACAGCTTCCAGCTAAGTAATAGGGAAATATAATAAGTACTACCGAAACACAGTATCCAAATAGACTTTTTCTGTTACTTTAAAGTGTCATTCTAATACAAACATCATGTTTAAATAATTGATTTGGATGACTACATTTGAATACCTGGTCAAATATTATTACGGAAACACTTTGTCTACAGGCAAAGGATGAACTGCCAGGTCATATACCAAACATCTAAAATGAATGCAAAATCTGCAAGGTAACTGAAACCTACATTTTCAAATTAATCTGAAGTCTGTTGATCTTTTTCACTGAACATTTGATTTTAAGATGAACTAATGGAAAATTTACACATTCCCATTTATATATACAATACAAAAATAAAATGAATTAAAAAAACTAAAAGCACAAATGCAAAAGTGCGGAAACAACAAAATGCTAAACTGTGGCAGTACAGGCAGCAGAAACTACAGCAACTATCAAGTGCAGGGCACTGCCTTAACTACCTTATGAAATGTGATCTGCCAAAAGATCTTAGTAATCATCAAGGTCGACATCATCCAAAGGCTCATCTGCCTGAAGAGACTGGAAGTCAACTTTGTAGCGCAGAATTCCTGAATGAAAACACAACATTTATCGTGACCTCAACAGCTCTTCAATTTGAAAAATCACAAGGGAGAGAAAACAGTGCAAGGGTACAGGCTGCACTGCAAGTCCAATGAAAATTCACTGAAGAGGAACCCACTAAAAAGTGCAAAACAGACCACCTGATAATTTTTTTAAAAGTCTAAGTATACTAAGTTGGTAGTGCAGTCCTTAACTGGGCCCTTGTTCAGTCTATGGAAAAATGTATTAAGATATGAAACACTATGCAGAGACCATTTTATTTTGCACCTTTTAGCTCAATACTAAGCATCAAACAAAAATGTGAATAAAAAGGAGAAAATGGTTATGGAATTTCATCACAATGTAATTTATATACAGTAATTTTGAGCAAAGGAAAGTCCATTACACATTACCTCCTATGCCACCAAATCCTCTGACAAACTGCGAACCTTCCTGCGATTTGTCTGTTATAATTTCCAGTGTAGCACCGAAACTTTTATAGTTATTTGCAAGCCATTCTAAAAGAGGTTGGCATTCCACTAATTCAAGTTCAACTCCGCTCTGCAAAATATTTAAGATTATATAATTAGAAAATTTTCAGATCTTTAATTACACATTAAATGTAATACATATTTACAGACATCATTACATACTAAAATAATAAAACGCAAAGCACTGAAGAAGTTGTCATGCTCAACAGTCTCACCACTGCAAGCAGAAGTATCACACCATACTTGCCAGTAGTACTGAAACATTTGTGCACTTTTTTTTTCCCCACAAATATAGGCACACCACTATTGCAGTTTATTAACAATTTTAGTTTTAGCCTTCAATTTTGACAATGAAATATAATATGTCACAACATCATTCCATTAACTTCAACAGAGGAATCTTTCACCAGAAATTTTTTGTATGGATCTGGGTTACTGAATGGAGAACACACAAAACAGTATGAACCCAACTTTCTCACAGACCAAAAAGTAAAGCATTAAAAAAGTCCAAAGATTTGCTTGACCACCACAGTGCTTTACTAGGCACGGCCCTGTTTGGGGTTGATAAGCTGTTGCCTTTCTCAGACGTGTGGAATGTCAGAGGGACCTACAGTTTAACGTGGATACCGAACTATGGTACACTCAGCATTTTTCACAAACAGTCTTGCCACAGATGAAAAGTGACACAAAAATCCTAGGACTGTGCAGAGAACAAACATTCGACCTTTGGATCGAATTTCACTACATTTTTACAGGCAAGAATATCTGTAAGTTCATATGAATAATGGAGGATAGGTAACAACACACCGTAAAGAAGCTCACTGACCTGTTGACAGACACGAAAATAGATAATCACATTCACACAACTTAAATTTTTGGCCATGGCCTCCGTCACAAAAAGAGACATACATTGACACAATCACTCTGACACACACACACACACACACCAAATTATGTCTGGCCACTCCAACAGCACAGCTGGAGTGGCCGGACATGATAGTTTTGTGTGTGTAGTTGTCCGAGTGATTGCATGAATGTATCTATCTTTTTCTGACGAAGGCCATGGCTGAATATTTAAGTTGTGTGAATGTGATTCTTTTCATGTTTGTCAGCAGCTCAGTGAGCCTCTTTACGGTAAGTTGTTACCTATCCTTCATTATTGATATTCCTATCAGATTTTCCACCGTTGAAAGCTCATAAATACACTTGTGAAGGAGAAACATCTTACCTCTCTGTCGGTGAAATGCGTCTTGTCCTTCTCTTGTTCTGGAGTTAAATGCAGTATTTTCTCCTCCGATGTCACATGGTTTTTCAATACATATCTTTGAATATCAAGATTTTCCCAACATATAAGAGTTTCTACAGACCCGAGTTCCAAGGCTCGTAATGTGTCTTCAACGCCAAAACAATATTTTCCAGTGTCTTGACTAATCTCATCAAAGTAACGCCCTATAAAATGTGAAAGAGAGCTGCCATGAATTTTACCACAGATGTCAACTTCAACAACATTTTCAAAACCCAGATGAATAAATAACATTTAAAAATACAAATACTGCATACCAATAAGTTTCTTTTCCTGGATGAATTTTACATTCTGAAGAGATTCAGCAGCTAACTCAATTGCTTGATTAAAGCCATTCTCTCCCCCATATGAAACATCAACTAGCTTTATGATTTTTGCTTGAAGTCTCTGAAAATAAAATAAAAATTACAACACATCCATACAAGAAAAATTACAATGATTACTTAATTAACAATAATGACTATGCACAATCCTGTGAAACTTCATTTAAAAGTTATTGTACCTCTAATACTTTTCAAATGTTCCAAAGCATTTTGAAAGGAAGTACTGCTTTGTTGCTACTTCAACCTTAGACACCACCATAAACTTCAATAAGCTGATGCCACACGTACTGGAGTCTAGATTTGAGTTTCTTGGGCAGCTGCATATCTGAAGGTCAGAATGATTCCAAATGGCAGCATAAAATATGAAATCAATGATTTGGATAGAGCAACAGCACGCAAAAAAAAATGAATGGCACTAACACGCTCTATGTACAATGTTCCCAGTTGTTTCAAGAGCCTCACAGTTCTACGACATTTAAAGAAATACAAACAGCTTCATAGCACTCACTTGAAAAAGTCTACAGCATGACTTTATATGATAGTAATCCATATAATAATAATAATGATAATTCTTTATGTTGTGGTCAATTTATGAACACATTCAAAAACCCACACTATAACTTAAGAGTTCAAAATCAAATAGAACAATGTCTGGTATAAGAAGCCACCCAAATATGGACAAAGAATGTATACCAAGGCAATGTTATGAAGCAAAAATGCAGGAGAATAACCAATGCCCACAATTACCAGAAACTGTAACTGGTCACTCACATAGTAATTGCCAGGAAGCTGGTAAGCTCTTCAGTGTAGAATTTCACATAAATTTAATAGTGTTTAACCAGTACACAGAAGTTAGGATATAATTGTAAATAAAGTCTGCTATAGGCTGCATAGGTCACTGTATTGATTAAAGTAATGAATTGATTAAAATATGACTATTTGACGCATTTCAGCCTGGGCCATCATCAGAATTCTGCATACATTGATTACAAGTACGTCAGTACAGATGGTTACATGTTCTTGTCGTAATATTAAGGAGCAGACTAGTCTGCTCCTTAATATTGCAACATATTTTAACCACTTCATGACTTTAATCAATACAGCGACCTATGCAGCCTATTGCAAACTTTATTTACTATTAATCATGGTCGCCTGCCTCCTCCACGACTTTATGTCACAATTATGTGTAGTATATAATTGGCATATTCTCTTACTCAAAAGTTATCAATGTTTAAGAACTTTGTCACAGAGTTGAAATACTCTCAGACAGTGAGGGGCTTTTCACAAAATGACATCAATAAATAGCATTCTAATCATATAAGTACTCTGATCAAATTGAGTAACTAGGCAATGTAGTCAAAATCAGAATGCCTGCACAACTTGAGGCAAGCCACATAAGAGCCAAAAATCATTCACCTTCCTTATGCTGGCCCAATAGAGATTAGTATCAGTAAACTCCTTCAAAAATATGTTACTCAATGCAATTCACTGCCCTCAATTAAATATTCCTTTTAAAATTAAAAAGAGTATCTAGGTTTTAAAAATTTGGGTGTGAAATGAATTCTAATACAAATGTGGCATATCATGTGGGGGCAGACTCAGCAATATACCCAACAACCAAGCAATTCTGGGATGCAGTTGATTAAAATATTGGTATCACAATACCTAATAAACAGGATGGGGTTTCAATTTAAATACAGTTTGGCATGTGGCATTCCACTTACTCACAGCACTGTTGGCCATCACATTTATCACTATTTGAAAACATTGAGAGAATTTGCATTGCATATTTTAATAAATTGGTACACTTTCTGAAGGAGAAGAAAAACAACTGAAGAAAGTGCATCAGGTTTTGCTGTATATAACCTCTTTGCTATTATAGTGTCAAAATCCATTGCTGGTCTTTCATCTGAATTTTTACATACGCTGACGACTTTCAACCACTTATAGATATTGGCATGGAACTGCTATGGTTTTATATTTATAGCTCTAGAAAAGCTAACATAAAGAATACAAGTACCTAATTGAATGGTATTAACCCTTAATTACTAGAGACGACAGGAACGCAACTACTATGGAGGAGTCTCTCAGACCGCTCTCTTATTTTCCATATATTAAACTAGTATTTTGCTAAATATATATTTTCATGACTTCCTGTCATTCATTACACTTATTAGAGGTGACATTTGTAGAAATTTACTTTTTTTTAACAATGTGATGTGAGTAACATGACAAGTAAAACAGCGCAATTTGCAGCACATTTTTATTTTTTGTGCTACGAAAAGAACAGCAAGTAATTATTTCTCTACACGCCCACAGATTATCATTAGAGAGATTATATTACAACTTCATAGTGTGATTAGATACAAAAATACCATTTGAATTACAGTAAATTGTGTGCGAAATCTCCTTTCCATTTACGATTTTCCCAGAAAGGTTGCCACATTTTCCTTATAAAACAAAAAGTAAAAACTAAAGATATCCTTCTGTGTGCCACTAAATACTCTTTTAGTCACTTTGACCCCGCATACACTCCACACAGACCTTTCTAGAACACCCCAAACAAATTGGAACACCACACTGTTGACACGGATACCATGTTTTCTTCTTCAGGTGAGGACAAAAGACACACATTCTTTGATTTTCAAACTGTTTGGGTGTATGAGGCTCATCTTGTATATTCAAAAACCTTCTAATGGTGCCACTCACCTCTCGTGGCAAGTGTCCAATAGAAAGTCTATGTTTCACGTGATGCTCAACTAGATCTCTGCTAGGGTCTTCATGAAGCTCATTCTTGTCATTACTTCTGCCTTTGGATACACTCGATGTATTACATAAGAATTTACACCTCACGCAACATCCACTAAAGTGTAGAAAATTGCCAAATGCCATCTTCTTGTCCGCTGGCTAAGAATAACCTGCACATCTTTGGTCGAGGCAGCCCACACCTCCTCTTATTGTATTATAAAACTGGATGAGCTCGCCGTTTTCCTGATACAGAATCATTATTTTCTGAATGATGCAGAGAAGAGACCAGTATTGCAGCTTTGGCCTTTTTGGGCACAAAGGAAACCAGAGTCATGTCTTCTGTAAAACCATAAACAGATGTCTTCACCCGAAGTTTCGAATTGGGTAAGAATTGCGGTGGAATTTCCTTTTCGTTTATTTTCATTGTACCAACATGTGAGGCCTTTTTTTTTTTTTTTTTTTTTTTGGAATTCCATTGACTAGTTCTATAGATGAGTACCAGTTTCACCTGTAACATTTCTTCCAGTGTTTTCAATAGGTTTCACCAGACGAAGAACAGCCTGTGTGAGAACACTTGACTTTTCTCATGGTTTGAAAGGGTGTGACCATCACTACCTGTTCCAGAATAAATTTATGCATTATACAAGTAACTTGTACTAACATTGGTCAAACACTAAATTTTCACGCCATATCTTGCCGGTTTGTTTGGCATATACATTCTAAACCTATACCTTCCACGGAAAGGTATAAGAATTTCATCGACACATACTGTTGTACCCACAGAATAGCAAAGTTGACTGTTTTAGATTATACGCAGAAAGATTTGTGAAACTGCTGTCGCCTTGTCTATTTCCTTTCTTTTCTCCTGATCATCTGAGTTGTCAAATCGTAATGAATACAGTAAAAACAGAAATCTTTCCTTACTAACAGTGCATCTGAAAATATCTCTGCCTGTTCCATCGGTTGCAAACAGGCTATAAGCCGATTCGTGGCACGATTTGAAAATCGCTGAATACACTAATTAGTTCCTCAATTCAATGACGTCAACATCTTGGCGATCATTCGCATGCTGTGCTCCAAGCTGCGATATTTTCAGTTTTGTCCATAGAACGATTTCGTCTAGAATATCTGGGGTAAACAACAGATTCCATGCTTCCAAAGCCATCTATCGCAGTGCTGTAAGACGGTGTTGTGTTGCCTTGATCTTATGTTGGCTGCTGGCTGCTTTTTTCGCCATCGACAACTGTTCTTACCAAAGAAGTAAGCTGCTTCGCCATCATCAGGTGTCACATCTTCATCACTTTCAGGTCCCTGCTCTGAATTAGTGTCATGTACACTAAATAACTAAAATAAGGTTCATTATCGCTGTCGCCAAAATCATCGGAGGATTCACCGAAACGTTCTTTATCATCCACATCTGCTTGACATAAAATGCTTGGCATAGAACGTTCAGCTTTTCCTGCCATGGAGAAACACGACATGAAACAACAACAGCGAGAGATGCTACAGCCACAGCGCTGTCGCTTAGCAGGCCGCGCTCACGGAGCCGACTGGCCAGGCGCTATGAGGCAGAGCCTGCACCAGCGGCACGCAAACACTATGGTCGGTCAGTGAGGCCACCCAAGGCTTATAAATACAGAACAAAGAGCAGTAACACTGCAAGAATGCTGGCACATTGACCTTGTCAGCCACCAGGAAGGTACACTGTATAGTCCTTTTAGCTTGGCAGGGGTGTGTGAAATATCTCGACTCAAAAAGTCTTAGCGGTCTGAGAGACCGCAGATAGTAGTTAAGGGTTAATCAGTTACATAAAGTTTCTTTGGAAAAAGAGCAGGAAAGGATAGGGAAAAGGATGCAGTTTTAAAGGAGCGGGTCAGGAGTCATTCCAATCCCGGGAGAGGAAATACTTACCTTGCGGAAAAAGGTTAGCTAAAACACACACACCAAGGTATACATATGCCTGCCTTTGTGTGTTTTTACCTATCCTTTTTCCCCAAAGGTATGTCTTTCCTGGGATTGGAATGACTTCTCATCTGCTCCTTTAAACCCGCATCCTTTTCTTTTCCCTCTCCTTCCCTGCTCTTTTTCTGAAAAAGCAACCCAGGGTTGCGAAAGCTCAGCATTTGTGTGTTTTTATTTGTGTTTATGTCTGCGTACCTGTGGTCTTTCGCCTGGTAAATAAATCACATATATTATAGAGAGAGAGAGAGAGAGAGAGAGAGAGAGAGAGAGCGCACTTTCTGGAATGCTTCAAAGCCATCCGTATGCCCCTCCCACCTGAAAGCTTCCTTTTCACCACAGATGCCATGACAGTAAATGCCATGACTGATGAGGACTTGCAATTTTTGTGGCTGAATCCAACTCTTAACAGTTACGTCGCGGTTGGTGAAATGAACTGGCTTTATTTCATTACAGCCATTACCTCTGTCAAAAAAGACAACACTATTGTTTTTACTACCACACATCACAGATTGCAGCAGCTGCAGATGACTTTTGTGTCTTAACTGTGCCTGCATGATTGTAGGAATAACAATATGTTTTTCTGACAAAGGGTTATGGCCAAGAAATAAGTTGCATGTGTATGATTTGTCATATGTGCCTGTCACAGCTCAAAGAGTCTCTTCGCAGTTAGCTGCAAACCATCACATTTATATAATAGAACACGAGAAATTCTAAGTGACAATATTTTATTTAGTAATATCAGGAAGGTTCCACAGTAAGTCTCTAAATTTTTACTTGGGGACTTGGCACTAACTTTGGCAGTAACTGGTAACTTTAACAACAGTTTTTAACTATTTATTTTACATTTGTAAATAAATTGTGACATTATCCCAAAACTGGTAAATATCACACCTAAGGGAGGTTCTTTGTCTTTATATGAAATTTAATTTACTATATTATCTGAAACCAAGCCACACTTTATCCCTCTTTTTTGGGGGAGATCCAAAACACCACTTGCAACTTAGAACCATATGCAAAGCAAAATTAAGCTCCCAAAATTAACTTCTGACATTGAATATATGCAACATTACAAATGCATTGCAGGCAGCTAAATACTATTTACATCTACATAAATATAAATACTATGCAACTCTCACTGACGTTAATGCCATAGCTTCTGCACTAGTAAAAATGCAAATAAAAAGGAAAAATAGAAGAAGAATATACTTATCAGAGTTTTGGAATTTAATACAACCATTAAACAAAATACAATATTTGTAGCAACTAAAATGTTTATGTAAAGACAACAATGTGTAAGGCTTTGTAATTCCTGATAAGAAGTGAATATGAAAATTACTAAACGTCTGTTAGGCAGGAATCTGGTAAAATAGCTTTGACGCTGTTAGGCATATCGGAAATATTTAAGGGGTTATCTACATGTTTCATGTAAATGATAACAAGGTGAGAAAATGAGTATTTATAATGACAAAATTGGAGCCATTTCCTGGTTTGGTATTTCTGCTTAATTGTGTGTTAGTTACTAGTGATTATGACAATATGTTAAGTTCACCCATCCAACTATGTAGCCCCACGATTTCATTACAAAAATGAAACACTAATCACTTCAAACATTAGTCACTTTAAGACAGACTACTGTGCTGAAGTAGTTTTCTTCGATTATATCAAAGTCATTTCCCCCCTCAAAATGAGGTTTCTCTCTAACTTTGTGCATTGAATAAACAGCTGAAACTTTTGAGTTCTTTCTTGCTTGTCTGTATTTCTAACAATTTTTCAAATTTGGCCATGCAGAATTCAATAGCAGAGCCAAAGTAAAACACAGACATAAATTTGCTTACATATAGAAAGACTCAGGAATTACATTATCTTGGCTATCTGCACTCAAGCCATGAATGACGACACCTGCTTCCCAAAATTCAACAGACCTTTAACATCTACACATCTAGCATAAACTGAACCAAACTACGACAGCTGTATTGCCCTTAGATGTCTACATTTTATTTAAGAATTATCTAAATCTGGATTTTAAAGTGCAGTCTAGAACACCTCCCAGTTGAATTTCAAATCTTACTTTTCACCTTTACATTTGAGCTTTGCTTTGATTTGTTTTGACATCTTTAATCATGAATGACTATACACAGATTAACCTCATCAGACCCAAAAAAAATTAGGAATGTCATGTTCTTGTCTTCAGCCCGCAGACTGGTTTGATGCAGCTCTCTACACTATCCTGTCCTGTGCAAGTCTCTTCATCTCAGAATACGTTCGGCATCCTACAGACCACGCACTGGAACGTGGCCCCTGAGCGGAGAATGTTGGGAGCTGAAGCTTGCATTCAGTTCGTAGCGCATTGACTGTTAGAAAAAGCGCCGCCTCTTTCTCCCAGTGCTGACAGCTTACGTCGTATAGCTTACAGATTTTTAAAAGAAACAACATGTAAGAGGTTAAAGCGGCACAGATGGAACACAAAATTAAGTATCACTTTAATGTTTAAGTAATAGAAAACAAACATATACCTTAGTAATATAAATAATTTAAAGGGACTTATTAAGCGGGAGTAGCAACGCTTTCTGCCTCTTTATTGTCGTAACTGAATAACAATCAGAATTAACATTCTTCATACTACTTTCAAGGACAGCCTTCCTTTTTCTAAAAGAAGTTGTCGGGATATGTGGACTTACTTTAGCAAATCAAGTGGAAGGCAATAATACCAAGCACAAATCAACAATACATTGTTGATGTCTGTGGAGTACAATGCCGTTACGAGGTAAGGTTGGTAGAGAGCATAAACTTTCCGTAGACACACAAACTCAGCCGACTTCCGCCGACCACAGAGGGGCCACGAAAAAGTGCGAGACCTGTACATCCTTTTGAGTCTACTTACTGTATTCGTCCCTCGGTCTCCCCCTACAATAGTAATGTCATAGGAGCTATGTAATAGGTACACAAGGAATATATTTTCAAATTTTAAAATAGATGTGCCATTCCATTTGATTTCTCAGTAAACGTTTCTCAATTTCCACTTGCCTGCTGTAGAGCCTGAACACAACAAAAGCTGAAAACATATGGACCTCATCTGTACGAGATCTGCTAAGTGAAGCAAGAGATACCCAATAGACTTGGGAAGTAACACACCTTTACACATGGCTTCATTTCCTGGACATTATACACGCACAAGTGTGCACTTTGATTTTGATGGGTAGAAACGACATTGTGTGGATGCACCTTTATTGTAATACTTCCAATTACAAACTATTATGAAATGGAACTAACTCCCTACAAAGCAGCAAGCAGACAAATTAAATGAACAAACCTCAAAATACATTTGCTATCCACATGAAACTGGTTAAAACATAGTTAACGTGAACTGGGCTGCTCCTTGACAACTTTTTAGTACTGGCTCAAAAATTACAGAAGGAATCCAATCAGAAATGGCATTCAGGTAGTTAATAAATTGCATCTTTCACACTGCGTGTGAAATTTGAGTCAATTTCCATCACTGACAAAAAATATAAATCTGATGAGTCAATCATCTGTGTACTTCAACAACCGAATTAAGAGTATGAGAAACTTCAAGAACCAGTTACTACATGGGTCTTTACAGTCGTTTTAACAAAATATATATTGACCCCAGTTATTCGCTAATAAGTGTTATTCATTAGAGACAGACTTTACACCCATGTAGTGACTGGTTCTCTGTGTACTTTTCTCTTTCAGTGATTTCTGCTGTGATGAAAGTGCATTGTGTAATTTTTCTTCAATAATGTCACGAATATTCCATGTTACTTGTAAAAAACATTGACATTCACAACATCAATATGTATACAAAGCATAAAGAGTAGTTATTTCTTATTGCCCGTCAGAGCCACTCCTGATTGGCTGCCTTCAGCTCCCACCATTCAGCATGCTGTTACTAACTCAAATTGTTAACCAGCAGCCCAGTTTCTGCAAACTACATTTTAACCACTGATCTGTTACATGCTTGCTATGAAAGTATGACACACACACACACACACACACACACACACACACACACACACACACAGCTTTAAGTAATTTACTGAAGTAACTAATTCTTAGAAGATGGTACAGAATTTAGTATGCAAAACATTTACTCACTGGGTCAAACATATCTGACTGACTTAGTTCCGTCTTGAAATCTGCACTACCAGCCAATATTATTCCAGCTACATTTGGTTTATCATTCGTTATAAAAAGAGTTGTTGCAACCTCTGCAACTTTGCGCACATAATTATGTCTCTTCTCCATTCTCAATCTTGCAAATCGAAGTGCAGACTGACCTCCTCTACCTGTAAGAATAAAAATTATTTCTATTTAACAAGATTATTGTAACTTCTTAATATAACAATGATGAATGCTTTCTACTACTACTACTACTACTACTACTACCACCACACACACACACACACACACACACACACACACACACACACACACACACACACACACACACACTTACCATGTTTTTTTGGTAAATCTACTGTAAACTTGTGTAGAACTTCTCTCGTGTTTCCTTGCAATGTTCCAAATAAAGCACCATTACCATCCATAACAATGAAACCAAATTTATTATCGTCAGCAAGCAAAGCTGTTAAGGCCTCTGTGTGAAACTGCAAAATGAATACCCTATTAGTTAATTCATGTAAAAGAAACAGTTATGAAAATTATGTTGAATTGGGATTACAGAAGAAGGTGAATGTATCAAACGTAATTACTACTTCTGTACAACAAAATAAAATATTTTCTAAACAGCATAAATTTTGTGGATTTTGAAGGAGGACTACATAATTGTTTTTTAATTATTTGTGACACTATGCTGTTCCCATTATTGTCAAAACTAAGAAAGTATCTGAAATATGGACTGTATAGAAGTTATTTCTCATTTATGTGCTCTTGCAAGAAGAGAATGCAGCTTCAGAAAACCAAAGAATCTTTTTTGTGAACGTATGAGTAGGCTTATTTCATCATAACATTTCACACTGTACTTTTTACAACAAGTAAAATAATTTTAGATTTTCTCTTTAATTACATTTAGGCATTATCAGTAAGAGTTATTCTGAATGAAATGAAGGTAAAAAGTCAATGTGTACAGGTGAGACGAAGTAAGGCTTTGACCTCAGTGAGAAAACTGGTTTGTACCAGATCTCACCAGTCTTATGTTGTACTGGATTTGACCAGAAAGATCCCAGGGAACACCAGATCAGAGACTGAGCTTAAAAAACTTTCGAATCTGGTTTGGCTCAACAGTTAATCAGATACCACCTTTTTTTACCATGCAATAAACCTTTATACAGCACATTAATTAGCATATGATTAAGTAAGCTTTCAGGTGCCTTCGATTAGTTTCTCAGTCTCATTCCTGAGCCCTTTACATGTCTTGCAGTTGTAGCAATTTTTAGAAACATTGTGCACTTTCAAAAAGATTTTATTGCAATAATACATAACTAGCCCACCCTGCAATTAGCTTTTGAAGTTACAACAGCTGTCCATGAAACCAAATGATTTCAAAGCAACTGTTAGCTTTAATTTAAATCAATTCCTGATTAACAAGCAGGTTGATTAGCCTACTATACAGCACTGAAAACAACAGTATATTTATAGTATCTTGAAAACAACCAGATAATGATTTGTTCAATCACTTAAATTGGTTCAAAACTGCATTCTTAACCACCCCAACAGACTATGAGAATACATGCATTCACATTGCTAGCAAGTTATTAGTAACAACAGAAGTTATAAAAAAGATAGTGTTACCTTATTGTCACATAAATACAATGATGTATTTATAGGTTTGAAAGGTTCAAAATCTATATTAACTTTTTTCTCCTTTCCTTCATCAGTAACTATTGTTCCACAATATATTACCAACCCATTTGGTGGCACTGAAACACAAAAGTGTCGATGTTTGAAGTATTTCCAGTCAAGACAAATTTCATGTGTAACATATTTTTCAAATAATAGCTACATTTGCATCTTTGGTAACTTTTAGGGTTGACGTAAGGGTCCAATAGCTAATGCCAGCTTTGATCCATATTAGTTGTCATATTGTGTGACAATAGATGTACAGTGTTTTAAGAGTTAGCCTTATTGCAGTTGGCATGTTGTATATTGTGATGTTTTCTTGTATAAACTATTCATAAGTGTCAGAAACTATCCTTTAACTGTCAGAAGTTTATGTAAGAAATGTTGCCCACACCCCAATGCTGTTTCCCACTGAATTAGTCTGTGGTTGGGAGCCAGCTTGCACGTAGATGGAACTGTTCCAAAAAACCATTCTGTACCAGTAGATTGAATTGTCGATTCTGGAACCCAGTGTTTGTGCAATTAAACTTTGTATATTCACTAACCGATGAGCAAACTTCTTCAATTTACCTAATGCATTTGTACAGTTGTGTCTGCTCCATAAGAAGAACCGACAAATGTTTACAGTATATTATGCAAATTTCCTTATTATGTTATGATATAGTATCAATGTTTTGCTATTTCTCCTTGAGAGAGTCTTTTTCAAAACTAATCTCAATGAAATGAAGTCCTCTCATCACATTAAACTTATTACAAATATGATACGTAGGCATATACTACCAATTATGTACTAGAATTCTTGAAACATTTTAATCCCAAAACAATAAATACCAGCCACTTCAGCTACAAAATAATTTTAACATATGATTTGGCATAACTGAAGGCCACTATACAACCCATCGGCTTTGACCAATGACGTCACATCTGAGTCTCACGAGATATGCTATGTACATATACAAACTAGCAAAACAAACACTATCAACAAATATAAACATAAGCCTACAGGTTAATATTTTAATACTTATGTAGAGTAGGTAACAAATAATACATGATTTTCCTTGAAAACTACAGATTACCAAAACAGAACATACTATTGATCACAGATCTCTGACTAAAAACTCACACCTTGTGGGGGGAGGTCAACCATGTGTTAACATATACTATAAGAAACTATTTAAACATAAAATATTAATCAGTACTGCTTGTAAACAAACCATCATCTTTAAACTCAGGTATGACATCATTGGTCAAAGACAACAGTTCGTATCCCAGACTTTAATTGGCAGTATGAGTTTAACACAGCACTAATACACATCAATCTTTCTTTCTTAATACAGTCTCTTTGCTCGAAATGGAAGTTTCCAATCTATGGGTTTCTGAAGTGAACAGTGAACAAATGTACATGAAACATCAGAAAATATTTACAATATGTTATCATACAACAGGGTTCCTTCATATTTTGTAATGTTCACAAGCTCCAAACCGAACAAACAGGGCCAATGTAGTAGTACAAGATATTATCTGAGGCAGTCTGTAAGTTACATTTAGCACAAAGTGAGTGTTTTTTAAACACACTTGTAACACCCATTTATCATAACTTTTGCGTAACATATGAAACACCACAAATGACTAAGAAAGGGCTTGAAAAAGCACTCTGCTCCCTTTCAGAGCTTCGATTATGAGACCAACTACATAAAAAGTACGGTACCTCAAGTAAAATTGAAAGAAAGATTGTAATAATTAAGTACCGACCTAACAAAAATCCCCATTTAAATGATCCAACAAATCCGGCATCAGCTCTACTCATTTCAGTAAATCAAATTGGATATTTCCACTGAAACAGATGGATATTGCAACTTTCAGTCGTTTACATAATTTTACACAAGCACTATACATTGTAGTTGTCAACCCTCTGGTCTCTCTCTCTCTCTCACACACACACACACACACACACACAGGGAGAGGAGAGAGAGAGAGAGAGAGAGAGAGAGAGAGAGAGAGAGAGAGAGAGATACTACACTTACCCCCAAGAACTACACAAGTTGCCCCCAACAGAATGAATCCAACCTAGTGACACTATTACAAATGCAGTTTAATGAAAAGCAAATTAATGTCTTGATACTTCTCACAATGATAAAAACATGTCTTGCCATACCTTTTGTATAAAGTTTTAATCTATGTTGCACGGAAGTTATAGCGCCCAACACAGACAACCTATTTACTCTAGACTTAATGTTCGACGCCGTTCCAAATTCATCAGCCAACATCTTGCTTACTCTCGATATTTGATCTTTAGGTGGTATTATGAGAGATATCATGCTGGTACCATTTCTGAAAAAGAACGAAAATTTTCTAAGCGGTATTGCCAGCAAAACAGACTCCCCCTTGGGATTCTGCAAACATCTGAGCGAACATACTTCTGTCTTCGGCATTACTTTAAAACTACACTTGCTAAAAATTTGCAAAATGTAAGAGCCACGTATGTGACCACATGTTTACTCACCCTCTGGCCATTTCCAGGCTTTTAATTAACTTCTTTATTTTCCATATTTCCACGTTTCGGTCTGAAGAACTTTCTTCGGTATTATTGTAAGAGGATGACATCTTAAAACCACACCGATAATATCACAAAATTAACAAATAGTACTTAAATATCTACACAGTGCCTTCCAGCTCTGTGCCAAACCCTAGCAAAATGGCGCACATGCACGACAGATGGCCTTCTCGACGACAGCAACAACCTCCAACGTTGTAATCTGCAGTGACACAATAACACACAACTAATTTAGTTTGAACGCCTCGCTTTCCTAAGTCATTAGCAACCACCCTTTTCGAACGTGTCATTTACATATGACCGATATTTTTTAAAACACTACGCATGCTACCACTGCTCACAAACTACTACAATCTTTGTTCATTGCAGTTGTTCCAAAGCTCATCATCTGTGAAGATATTACTCAAAGGTAATTACGCTGTTTACATGAATTTCCCAACTGAATTCGAACAATTTCCCAACTGAATTCGAAGAATGATGGACTAGCAAATCTGCTTCAGGCGTGTAACATGTAATTTAAAATATATTAGTGAAAAAATGTTTCGAAAATCGGGTTTCGACTTACGTAAAATATATCACATAAATATGTGAATATTAAGTAAATAGATTCTTCTCCGACCAGGCCCTGTGCAAAACTAATGGGCGGGGCTCTCCCACATGCTCATCTACCAGACCCCTCCAGCAGATGTTATAAACCTTCGTCACGTTAAAAAGAATTTCAAGTTTCGTCATTAACACACTACAGTAGTCATGATGATGTCACAATTGGTAAATACTTTAATTACATTACTTCAATACCAGTGGCAGTGCGTACTGTGTTCACTGGTCAGTGAACCCCTAGAAAAAAATCTGGCCATGAAAAAAAGTAAATAAATAAATTACAAAGTGTTTTTAAACTATCATTCTTCGTTTCGTTCTTCTATCAGTTCATTTTATATGCACATTCAAGTATTTTTATAGCATGAGAATCGTTTTACGTCGCGGAGACAGCGCGTACACGAGCTGTAGCGAGGGCGCCTAATATAGGTCGCTTTTAACATTGGTGTTGGAGCTCGTAGAGAACCAGCTCCTGGCTACTCGAGCTCTGGGGGTTACGCAGGAATGATCCTGAAGGAAGACAATGGAGCTACTGCGCACCTCGCTTTATGCGTGCGCAAATCCTGGATGTAGGCAACATCCACCCTTCATATTTGTTTTTGGCGCATGTAAGATTGATCAAAAAACACCTCATATTTGCTCAGATATATTATATCTATAAATTAAAGATGCATCAACTGTAAATGCCTTCAGAAGATCAAAACATGAATAATAATGAAGTTACAACTCTCCACCTAGCAAGAATAGCCATGTGATTAGCGGCACTGCACAGCGGTGTCGAAGGTATTCGGTTCAAGACCGACTAAAGGCATTTTTTTAACCCAATCTTCCTTTTAACAGATATGGGAACAACAATGACTTTTGTATTGTTACTTACCACATATCTTTGGACATTTTTGCAAATGTTTCGTGATTTTGAGGCTAAATGACATTTATACCCTTCATTGTAACAAATATTTACCTATATAAAAATGTGGCATCTGTTCCAAAAGAACAGACGTCAATTCTGATCCTGCAGTTGTTATTGTTTCATATTCACAGACTATATGACATCAAATGCGAATGGGCAAAGCTGAAAATGTGTACCCAGTCAGGATTCGAAGTTGGGTCTCCTGCTTTCTAGGCAGACGTGCTGACCCCTACACCACGTTTATTATTATTATTATTATTGCCTCCTTCCTCCCCTATAGCCCTTCCTTTCGCTCACCATATAGATGCCTTCTCGGCCTGGCTTCATTGCCTTTACTCCTGTTCTCGTCGTACTGTCACTGTATACAAAACTCAAAATTGTATCTTCTGGTTGGATAGAGTAAGGTGCTTAAATTGGCGTCACAGCCGATCTTCAAGGATAAAAAAAAAAAAAAAAAAAAAAAAAAAAAAAGAGGCATCTTCTGCTGCCTATTGAAGTGACTCGAACACTGGAGCTTCAAGTAAGTTGTAGCGCTGCCTGTCAACTAATTCTTGTATAAAAGGTAATGATATAAATAAACAAAACTTTTCCTCCTCAAAATAAAATATGTTTGGGGCAACAATAAAGAAATTCTAATTGATGAGCACATCCTTAAGAGTGTGCGAAGGTAATTAAGTGGTAATGTTGTAGATAAAGGACTAATCTTTTTCTTTTCTCTTCCTATGTGCAGAATTTCTAATCTTTCAGTGAGTCGTTTCTGAGTTGTTTAAAGTAATATCGTCTTATCTAAGAAATTTGCGAAGTATTCTTTATACTTCTTGTTACGTCGGAGCTCGTGTAGCTGTCCTGTCAAATATACTAAAAAGTCTTGTTTGCATTTGTCAGGTGACGTTAAAAGGTAGTACGTCGTTTGTCCTTTCAACCAATTCGTCGGCTTCCGTTTGGTTGTGGGATATGGTTTGTCATCCGGAGTCAGTACGTTTGCAGGTGTGATATACTGGGGAGTAGTACGATTCATAATCGCCACTTTCTTTGCCATGTAGTCCCATATCTCCTTGCCATTTGCACATACAAACCGATGTTCATCGCTATCGACTAAGCCGCATGTGGTGCACGTGGGATGCGCTGTCGGGTGAAGTGCATGAAGTTTAGAGTTGGTCGGAATTTTTCTGTTCACCGCGAAGTACCACTGAGCCTTCACATGTGATGGTAGATGTGGGCTGTGTACATTTTCCCATATGACTGACCACTTTTTGTTTTTGTATTTTTGCTCTATCACATTTCTTGCTTTGACTTCCATTACGTTCTTATAGATGGTTTGGACCTGCATGGTGTGGCTGTCAGGTATTCGCATACGGATATAGCTGTATTCCAAAAGGAAGGATTTCAAGTGATAGAGACCAGTGGGGATATGGCCGACATTGATCGGTGCTACGATATTACTCGGAGCAATCTCATTTAGAAGGTGTGAAATGAGACTGTCTGGAGCTTTTCGCCACTGCTTGAAAGTGCAGCAAACGTAGAGAGCTTTGGCCTTACTGAGCACATCCGTTAAATTCAAACCACCAGATCGAGTAGGTAGTGTGATTGTATCATATTTGACTTTAAGAATCCGTCCACGACTTACGAAGTGTCCAATAGCTGCTAGTACACACTTTGCGATGGCTGCAGGCATCGGTAAAATTTGTGGCGCGTAGTTAACCTTTGACAAAATGTGTGTATTGGCCAGCTGAACTTTTTGCAGTTCATCTAAGTGTCTTGTATTGTAGGATTGTACGCAGGCTCGTACCTGCGTGAGAATATGTTTATAATTCGCAGCAATTGTGTGCTGAATTGTATTTTTGAAATCAATGCCCAGACATTTCATACTTTCGATCTCCTTCAGTTGATCGTGGTGTTGCCAGTCTATACCAAGTCCGATATTCATGAGGTCGGATTTGTTCCAGTTTAATTTGGCACCTGACGCCGCTTCATACTCCTTAATGGTCCGCAGCGCCGTCTCGACTTCAATTGCGTTGTTTGTGACGAATCCTACGTCATCGGCGTATGCGTGACATACGATATGCTGACCGTGTATTTCTAGACCTCGCAGCCGGCGTGTCAGCGTTGCGAGTAGTGGCTCTACTGCGATGGCGAATAAGGTCATCGACATTGGGCATCCCTGTTTGACAGAACTGCTGATTTGGATCACGTTGCCTAGCTGGCCGTTAATCGAAATTCTTGAAGTGCTACCCTGTAGCAAGTTCTGTATTATATCGGTAAACCGGCGTGGAAAACCCATTTCCTGCATTGTATGAAACAGGAACTGATGGTTGACTCTGTCGAACGCCTTGTCGAGATCAATTGTTGTTATCGCACATCGTAGTTTGCAGACATCAGCTATCGCCAATATGTCTCTGTATCCTGCAAAAGTCTGAAGGATGGTTCTATCTTTGCCCACACTAGTTTGATGAGGCCCCGTAACAAGGTGCATCACACGTTTCGTCCTTTGTGTTAGGATACGAGCTGCGATTTTATAATCGCTGTTAAGTAATGTAATGGGGCGCAACTTTTCAATGGAATTACTTCTTGGACTTTTTGGAATGAAGACAACTATTCCTGCTTGGAATTCTTGGGGAATAGAAACATTTGGATCCAGTAATTCATTGTAAAGGGATAGAAGTTTATCCTTCATCACACACCAGAAAGTTTGATAGATTTCTATAGGAATGCCGTATTGTCCGGGAGATTTGTTTTTTGGGCTTTGAAAAATTACGGCTTTCAAGTCATCTTCGTCTATTTCTTCCATCAGAGGCGTGCCATCGTCGGGGGTGAGTGTTCGTGGCAGATTGGATGTCAATTCATACATCAGATTTACATCTATTGGTTGGTTGGCCAGCAGATTGGCGTAATAATTTTGAATCGTATTTCTGATGTCTTTCTGATTTTTTAGTGTTCTTACATCCTGCAACTTTAATTCCGACAGTATCTTCGTAGCGCCTCTTTTCCTTTCACGTATGAGGTGGAATATAGACGTTGCTTCATTGGGTGCGGTGTTCGTGGCTCTTGATCTGATTTTAACGCCTTCGAGCTGTTTCGATCTAAGGAGACGAATTTTGGCTTGTATTTTCTTAATTTTGGTGTAATTATCGATGACGGTCGTATCAAGTTTATATAACTCCCTTAGACATTGGAAGTAGAATTCTATTGTCTGTTTTTGCCACCAGTATTTCTCACGCGAATAGGTCATGAAGCATTTGCGAATTTTTGGTTTGACGCAATTGAGCCACCAAGTTAAAACAGAGGAGTAGCCGTTGCATTTAGACACGCATTCCTCCCAGGTCTTACGGAAAGCTTCTCGACATTCTGGATCGTCTAAATGTGAAACGTTAAATTTCCATTGACCTCTGCCTCTATAGGTTCCCTGTCTCTTCATATTGAGGGTACAAATGTAAGCCGCGTGATCGGAGAAGCTCGTCGGCCATATTTCGCTCTGTAGAATGTGCCTCTGGAGGTTGTTCGACACATAAATCCTGTCAATCCTGCTTGCTGAATGGTTTGTGACATATGTAAAACCAGGCAGGAGGCCATGAATATGCTCCCAAGTATCGACTAAATATAATTCCTTGATCATCTGCTCTAATTCCACCGACTTATTGCAATTGGGAGTTTGGTCTTTGGGGTGTATAACGCAATTAAAATCTCCTGCCAATATAATGTCATCAAACCGTGCATTAAAAAGGGGAACAATTTCACTTTTAAAAAATTCAGCTCTCCGGCGCCTGTTACTTGTGCCAGACGGTGCATATACGTTTATCAGCCGCGTGCCGTTAACAGTGGCTGCGAGACCTCTACTATCGGGGAGTCTGACCACATCTTGAAGGATGACGCCTTCTTTAGCTACGATAGCAGTTCCCAATTCCGGGCCATTTCCTGGATTATTTGTAGCATTGTAGCCTGGTATTCCCTCCAAATTAATGTCAGTCACCTCTTGTAGCATCGTGATATCTATGTCTGCGGCGTATAAGAAATCTTGGACGAATTTTAATTTCATAGCACTGCGTATCTTATTCATGTTTACTGTGGCGATTCTATATGATTGTAAGTCGGTCATCTTTAATAGAAGTCTTTAGTAGGAAAACATTCCGTCACTTCGTTCTTCTTCGTTTTCCGGTTAGTCTTGGTCGTATTTACAGCCGCAACCCGAATGTTCTGTGAATTTTGTGCCGTGGTCGTGTTGTCCGTTGAGATGTCCGTCACGTGTGTGTCCATGTCTTCTTGCGATTCTACTGTCTAGTCCGTTGCTAACGGAATCACGTTTGATACGTGACTATCGGTAGCCCGTTCCCGAGGTCCTCTCTTTGCATCAATTACAACTGTCTCCGATGCCTTACTGGGCGCTTCTTTGTCGCCAGTCTCTGTGGAAGATGTCCTGTTTTGACGCAGTAAAGTTTCATCAATGTGCTTGGCTTCCTCAGGTGGTGGCGGCGTTGCTTCCGCTGCTTTTTGATGTACAATCCTCCGCTTCTTATTCTTTCTCTTTGGTGATGAGGGTTGTGAACTGCATTCACTGTCGTCACTGACATGTTGTTGTTCACGATGATGTACCTCATCAACAGATTTCTGGGTGTCAGTTACCTCCGCCGGAGTGGCGAGAGGAAGATCGCGTTTTTCTGTTTCGTGACTAGCACCAAGTGGTGGGATTGGCTCTTCATTTATTTCCATTGGAGAATCTTCAGCTATCGAGTTGTCATCTTGCACTTCAGTCACTTGTGGCAGCAAATTGTCGCTACCACGATCACGGGTTACCGCGGCATACGATAGAGGCAGGATTGTCACCGCAGATATCCTTTCAGGTTCGCTTCGTGGTAACTGTGCCGCAGGTCTCTGAATACACTGGGCACGGACGTGACCTGTGGAGTTACAGTTAGCGCACGTCTTAGGTTGATCATCGTAAATCACTATAGCTCTGTGTCCCCATACAGTAATGTACGATGGTATGTGTCTGTGCAGATTAATTTTGACTTGCCTAATACCGTTTAGTACAGGATACTTCCGGGCACTGGACCATTTCTCCGCGAAGTTGCTTAAGACTTTCCCATATGGAGCCAAGGCTGCGTCTATTCGGTCTGCTGGAACTTCGAATGACAGTTCGAAAATTCGAATACTGCGAATCCCGAAACCAGCGTGAGTTATGGTATCATCACCTACGTTGCCATCGTTGTGGTTGAACTTGAGTGACCCTCCAGTAGATGCAATGATTTTTTCACAAAGATCGGGCGATTTTAATTTCAGAAACACGACCGCGCTGACAATCGAAAAAGAAATTCCTATAACATGATCCATTGGTATCTTCACCACGGTTTCCAACCAGTCTTCAAATTCATATGATTTCGGTTTCGCAAAAGATCGTTCAAAGGTAAACTTCATGGTGTCTTGTCGGTTAACTTCAGCCATTACTTCATGTTCACATATACAGTAGAGCAGGGCTGGGCAAATGCCGTTTCGCGAGCGCGAGCGCTCTCAGCGGCTCACGCGGCCTGCTCGCGGTTCTCCCCACCCCGGCAGCCGGCAGTGCCCCCACTCATACTCGACTAGCCGCGGACGTCACTACACCACGCGGAACCACTCGTTCTCGATAACTTCGAGATGTTGGTTCAAAATCATTTTATATAAATCCAGAATGGTGTAAATTAATGCTTATTTCTTTTTTGTTCGTAGTACCTCTCCTCTGAAGTGACAATTCTTTTATGTGTATGTCACCTTGTTGTTTATCTAGACAGGAAACTGATAGGCTTTGTGATCATAGAGGTTTTTTTCCCCTTTATGTTTTCTATATATCATAGGAGTTTAGTTATCCCTTTTAATTCCTCCAGGGAGAAGGTTTTTGTTTTACACTTGATCAATTATACTTATCTTAATAGTTCCTAGGTTTTTGCTGTCCGCAGCAGGGATATTTTATTTTCCTTTAGCTTACAAATTTTCCCGTGTACTTATTTGGTTATTTTTGAGAAGTTGTTTATCGTACCGCGACAACTTCGTTGTGGTACCACTGACATAGGCAGGGAACTTTTTCCATTGCTCTCAGGTCTTGAGTTCTGGAATTTTTTCCCCCTTCAGAATGGTGTCAGTTTTCATCCTTTCCTAAGGATGTAATGAACCTTAATAATCGTTACCTTCTGACCGATCACCCAGTTTCTCGTTGTTGTAATGAAGCAGGTTTTTTGTTGCAGAAAGTTTAGTTTTGTTACATTTTGTTAAAAAAAATTTAAAAAAATTACACAATTCTGTGAAAATATAACGTAAAATTTAGAATAAAAGAGTCTTATCTTAATTCTTTACATCTATGTCTTATTAGTGGCCATGAAAGTAGGTTTTACAGTGGTTCGAACTGTTTCATCCTTACATGAGCAACCGTTGCATGGTACAAGATACGCAATTTTCGGGTAAGCACTATTAACACTTACTTCCCACTCAAACATGCTGTGCCAGATATGATTGTACCGGTGCCCTTTTCACGGACGCCGCACCAGCTTGAAACGACCTCGTGTGTTTTCTACGTGCAGTCAGTATTTCAGCTTGTCCTTGCTCAACTAAGCGCCCTCACAGCTGCACAGTTGCCCCAGCCACAGCGCACAGCCCTGCTACCCGCACTGCTGGCTCTCAAGGCCGCTCAGCGCTGCCCTCGCGGTTGTCGCTGCTCGCGGCCAGCCGTGCGAGCAGCTCTCGTGCCCACCCCTGCAGTAGAGTGACGAACACCGCCGAGTGACGCTATAAGCTCGCGACTTACCGCACCGATGTAAACAAAGCCGGCCGCAGCGCGCTGCACGCACGAGGTCTGAACGCTGTCGCTGCCGCTGGCAGACTCGCACCACTGGGGACACAGTGATCACCGCACCTGCAAGGACTACCTAAGCACGCCTCCCGTCAGATACAAATTCCCAGCTTCACCCTGCCCACAGTACTCACACTTGTAGTTATGAAACTAATGTGGCCCTTACCCTTATGGGAATTAGTTTCATAACTTCGAGTTTGAGTACTGTGGGCAGGGTGCAGCTGGGAATTTTTACCTAACAGGAGGCGTGCTTAGGTAGTCCTTGCAGGTGCGGTGATCACTGTGTCCCCAGTGGTGTAGGGGTCAGCGTGCCTGCCTAGAAAGCAGGAGACCTGGGTTCGAATCCCAGCTGCGTACACATTTTCAGCTTTGCCCATTCGCATTTTATGTCATATAGTCTGTGAATCTGAAATATTTAACTTTTTGAAAAGAGGTGGGGGAGAGCAGTCTTTGCACATGAATAATGTTAGGAGGGGGTGCTGCTTACAGTGTCATGTGACACCTAAGTTAACTTGTCTCTTCATCATAACAGACATTTTGTTACAGTCACTTAACAGTGTAATCAGTTACTTACTGTGATTTAGTGTTCATGTTTCAAATGTTTGTATAGTCTATGGGACTTAACTACGGGGTCATCAGTCCCTAAACTTACAAACTACTTACGAACTAGGTCGGCACAAATATCCATGCCCGAGGGGGGGGGATTCGAACCCCCGACCGTAGTGGCCGTGCAGACCGTGACTGGAGCGCCTCAGTCCCCTCGGCCGCCGCGGCCGGCAGTGTTCATGTGCATATCCATATGTTCTTGGTGTTTACTGTCAAAGAAAAAAGAACAACGTTCAGTATCTTTTAGGAACAAATTTCTCAGCTTCAGAGGTGGTGCTCCTATTTTTAGAATTATTTGCTCAATTTTTATTATTATTATTTATTTATTTATTTATTTATTTATTTTTTATTTATAATATTGTTTGGATTTATTTTGGAAGGATATCAATAGTATTATCTTGTTTATATTCAGTTTCTTCCATTTTGTCTTGTAATTATCAGAGGATAGGAGTTTGGAAGGTAAATTCCTGTTCTCTCGGAGTATGACTCTGTTTTTGATTACTGTAAGTAACGCCGATGGGATAATAACTGCCTTCCGAGGCGGAAGGCGCTGGCGACACCCGCAGGCCGGCAGTGCCCGCGAGGGGGCGGGGGTCGCTGGCGGCACGTTCTCTAATATTGCTTCCAAGGCATTCTGCTGACACCGCTGCCGCCGCCACCACCCGTGGTGAAACCACTCCGTCTGCAGACGGACATTTATATTTGGGCTGGGCACGTCTGTGGTTGACCTAAGTCACAGAGTAACATATACAGAGAGGCAGCCCACCCTAAACCCCTAATTTTACTAAGTCTATGCCTAAGCCACTGTCCTACGCTCCCCTCGTAGATCCGTAAGATGCTAGCAGGTGTCAGGCGGTTCCAACGAGCTAGAATTCAAGCTCGTTGGGCGGTTCCCTGGCTTAGGGTGCCTCTCGCACGTCAGAGGGTAGTGTGGAGGGTAGGCTGAGGGGAGAGCTCGTGCCGCCTGCCACGAGGCCACGGCTGTGTCCGGCATGCAGGCGTTTGAGGGGAGGTGGTGGTGGGGGCAGCCGCTACCTGCCGCCTGCTCTGGCCAGTTTAAAGGGCTGCTTCTGACCGCAGCGCCATCATGGGACATCTCACGGAACTGCTGGAAACCCTCCCTCCCCGCACCACGGTGCGTAGGACCGGGCCCTTAGGTTTCCCCGCACCCCGGAGCGTAGGACCGGGCCCTTAGGTTTCCCGTCTGTATATATTTGGTTAAGTCCAGGTACTTTGTTTTCCGCTTTGATGCTGATTTTGTGTAAGGAGGTTCTCCGATCACGACGCACTGGAAGCGCGCTGAAGTACAATGAGCAGAGGCAGTAAAAGTTGGCGTCGTTCTGGTCTGCACGTTCACCCGAGGTCTGAAACGCCAGGGGCGGGCGTCTGCGAATGTTTGTGTAAGTTGCCAGAGGTGATTTCTGGGGAAGTTAGAGCGGCGCTCTCGCGACGGGGCGCTGGCGTCTCGTCGACAGTAAAGTCATTTCAGCGTCTGCAGATTCGTTCCAATGGTCCGCAGATTCTATAGATACTTACAGTTATGCACTTCGATTAATTTGTCCATAATGTCTTAAAGACAGACTTATATTGTAATTATTCAGTATAGCCTACCAAAATTAGTGTTTACTTTTTTCTCGTTTTCTACCCTGCCACAGATACAAATGTAATTTGAAATAAATGTATATCATCTGAAGATGAGCTGCTAGGCAGCTTGAAACCGGTAATGGTTTAAATAAATCTTCATTAAGAAGAAACAAAAGGCGACTGGTTGCAGTAATTTCTGAAACCTAGAATTTTTACAGTTTCTTGAGAGTACAGTTTTATTTTCACTTTAGTATTGTCGTCGGCTTAACCGAAAAATCGTGTTCTAATCATATCAATCCACATTCGCGATCACTGCTGTCAACACTGCACCAGTGGCGGCTACTCCTTAAGGACTCTGGGGCGGCGCCCTCCCAAAAATATCCAACTCGGAATGCGTACCAATCGTTAATCACAAATCGACTCGAATAATTTTCGTGTAGCAGCAGCCTGTGTAAGTGAATGATCAATGTTTTTAGACTAGGTAGTCTGCCAGCCAGGGTCACCGAATGTTTTCGGAATGGGCTGACTGTCGGACTCTACGCGATCCGTCCGCGCCGTGTAAAGGCTGGCAACGGGCGCTGGAGTGAGTGGGGGTACTGGGGGTTGGGTGGGGGTAGTGTGCTGAACCGGGCCGCTTCGGACGGCGTCCGCGCCAAGGGCGCCAAATATAAAGGCGCACCGGCACCGGTCAGGCAGTTTCTAACAGGTGCAGTGCGTCTGATACTAGCGTCGTTGTTGTGAAGCTGCGTGTTATTGCCCGCTTTTCTAGTTTCATATTTAGAATGAATAAGATAAATAGCGTAAACTACATGGCAGAACTGGATTCCAGTTGAAGGGACATACTGAAAGAAACCAATAATCGCGTTTTTTGGGGCTTTTCAAAACAACTCAGAACGAACTGCTGGACTCTATATAAACTGTGTGTCGTCAGTTAATTTCCAAAGAAATGTCATAAACAGATTATGTCGCTATTGAAGTTGATGAAACGACAGATTGTGCTACCTTGTCTCAACTAGTATTTATTGTTCGATACGGATTAAAGGGGAAAGTATATGAAAGGTTCATAAATTTCGTAACACCCAAAGATCACACAGCTGATGCAATAAATAGTGAAGTGTTCAACGAGCTTAAAAAACTAAAGATTGACGACTCTCCAGAAAAACTGATAGCTCAGAGTTATGACGGAGCTTCGGTTATGAGTGGCAGGCACACTGGGGTGCAGGCAAGAGTGAAAGCAGTGAATGAGAAAGCAAATTTTGTGCACTGTTATGCCCACCAACTCAATCCCATTGTAGAGCGCTGTGCAACACAGCACAAAGAAGTGAGAATATTTTTTAGCAACTTACAGGGATTCTCTAGTTTCTTCTCGACGTCAGTGAAAAGAACTGCCGTACTGGATAATGTTGTGAAGAAACGTCTTCCAAGAAATGCTGACACAAGATGGAATTTTAAAACGCGAATTCTGAACACCGTATTTAAGTACAAGAAAGAAACAGCTGAATGCCTTGGGATACCAGGATGATGCCAGCAATGATTATTCAACAACTAGGAAAGCAGTTGGACTTGTCAAACTTATCATCGACCAATAGTTTCTCTTTTGGCTTGAGTTTTTCAGTAAGCTCTTGCCACATTGGGATATTTTATTTAATCAGCTGAAATGTAGAGATGTTGATAGTGCGACAGCTCTTAAAAATGTCTCCGATTTCAAGCCAGCTATACAACTGACGAGAAATTCTCTTTATGTCGATCATCATTGGGAAACTGGGGATGGAAATGAAGAGATCACTGGCCCAAAACGATTCCGTTTTTTAAACTGTCATAAAACCGTTGCAAAGGAAGTTTGTGACCATGTGATGGCTAACATCGATGAGCGTTTCGCATTTATCAGTCACTTGTCTGCAGCTGTATTATTGCAACCCAATTTGTTTCCAAAACATAAGTTGTTCCCTGAAAAGGAATTTCAGACCACAGTTAAAATATTTCACTTAAATGGAAATGAACTGCGACAGGAATTGACAGTCATATACAGTAGAAATTATTTCCAAACAGAAAACGGAGCTTTAACACTTCTCAATTGTATATACGAGAATAATTTAGTAACTGTGCAACCGAAATCCGTGAAACTCATGCGTATTATTTGTACAATACCAATGACAACAGCGGAAAGTGAGAGGTGTTTCTCTACACACAAAAGAATCAAGACTTTCACCAGAAACACAATGAAAACGGAGAGACTTAGTGCGTTAGCTATGTGCTCTACAGAAAAAAACACTTTTAAATGTGTATAATTTTAATGAACTTGTAATTGACCATTTTGCTGAAGGTAAGCAGAGAAGACTGGACTTCGTCTACAAAAATATTAATTAAGGTAAGAACGGTATTTCGATTTTATTCATTCCAATGGTAGGCAATGAAAACCTCGTAACTAGGCCCCTACATTTATTGGTGACAGTCTTCTAATTTTAGTAACATATTATGGTTGTCGCTGACGAAGCATTTGTGTGTTCTCTGAACACTTACTTACATAGTTACACATACAACGAATTTACTTCTTACCACTTTATATTATTTTAAGGTACAGTTTTGGGGTCTCTTGTGAAATCTAATAAAATGGAGTTACGAGGTTTTCATTGCATGCAAGAAATATTAAAAACTACATATTTGTGCGTAAATTTGTTCGTATTTTGGTATAAGAGGAAAAGGTCGTGTTAGATAAAAGGTTAAATTACGTAACTGGCTAATACAATTAATGCTATATTCTCCCCGTTCAAGAAATGTTCTGAAGGAACAAATGTCGTGCACAAATGAAGAGACATGCCGCCCCTCCTAATAAACAGCCCACCAGCCGCCACTGCACTGCACTGCCCTCAGCTGGTCTTCTCCACCTGCAACGCCGTTAAAGAGAAAGACGGTAAGGTTGCACCAATGCATCTGCTGAGAAATGAGAGTTGAATGGTAGTATTAAGTGGGAGTTTATCGTGTGCCAGAAGGGACGTCCTTATTCAGGAAGATCAGAAATAGACTTGATCAGAGTTTGGGTAAATTTTCATTTTTGTGTTTAATTTTATACTTCGTGGGTTTGCCACTTCCCTCCTGTGACTTAGCCAGTCAAAACATTTTATTTCCTGTACCAACTTTAGTTAATTTCTAATATTCATGTAAAGTCACCCATTTATATATTAAGTGTATTTTATTGTCTTTCAAAACTGAGCTATTTGTAAATTTTATATATATGTGGCCTATGGTCACATGTGTTGTTGTATCAGACAGGTTGTACGATAGAATTTGTGAATATTGTTTTTATTAAAATTTGTGCCTACCTCATTTCAACCACCTTTAACCGTAAATATTTTAGAGGGAAAATTCTTCTAAAGATAGGTAGGTCAGGGGGAATTATTTCCATTGCACAGAGTGTGCAATTAAAAAGCTTGAATGTCGCCAACTGCATACAGTTAGTAACAGTATACAGTAAATTCACTTTACGGATGTATTTTTTTTAGCTTTTTTTTATCTAATAAATAAAAGCTAGTGGCGACGCTTAAATCAGATTTCCACAGAGGTAGAAGGAAAATGATTGCATCGATCCAATAAGGAACTTAGTTTCACATATAACATTCTTATTTTAAAGACCACGTACTTTCAAGCTTTAAGCTTGGAAGAAAAGTATGAAATAAAGGAGCTTGGTACACCAACACCTCAGCTCGAGTAGAAGCAAGGGCAAACAAACCAAGGTAAGACATTCTACAGATCTTCTAACGAAAATGTATCTAAAGGGGGCGGGGCATACTGGAGCTCTTTCCACCGGCGCCATTCGCAGTAATGCAACAAATTGTCTCTTTGGACACCAAGTGGGTTGGAGCGTGCGGGTCCCGAAACATCGACGCATCAAGCAGCGAGGCATTTTGGCGGGTGGGATGGCTCCACTATCAAGATCTGGCACTGAAAGAAGTTAACCCCTCCCCCCAGTCATCTAAAGCACCAGCCACCACTGTTTAATTGTAATTACAGAAATAAAATAACGAATGGCAATTTTCAAATTATGTTCAAATATTTTGCTTACGGACCCTACAACCACAGGCGACTGCACAGTTTGCATACGCCTAAGTGTGGTGTCGCACAAGTCTGAAGTGCGCGCGATGTACTTTCGCCGCGCGCCGCCACGCGAGCACGGCACGGCATTCTTAAGCCTCAGCCACGAGCGCCCTCTGCTGCAACCCCGCTCGTGACCACCACTGAACTATGTCGGCCACTTGGCAATAGGACAGGCACTAGAACAGACACTCATCAGTAGGCAGACCTCTACCTAGTTAAACTATGTATCAGCATTACACTAGTCTGCACTCAAACTTGTTGAAGTTAAGTATTACAATATTTCTGCGAAATTTCTGTACCCGCACAAGTGCGAATCCGACTTCCCTTTGTTGGTCTCTCTCCACTCGGCCACCGACAGCTAGGACAACCAGCGGCAACGAGACACAAATCTATGGCCGATCGTGCCTGTGACCCAAAACCAAATTAAACATATAGCTTTCTTGGCAAGATGTGTCAGATGTATTACACTGCTTTAATTAAGAGGATTGAACTTTGTTAGCGAATACGCGAAACAAGCAGTGGCGTAGCTATCATAGGGCTAGCCGGGGCAGTGCCTCGGGGCCCCCGAGATCAAGGGGCCCCTCGGCCTCCGTGAGCGAAGTTCGGAAAAAGTTACAATAGAGCGTCGTTTTTTTTTTTCATTTATTTATTTTAACTTCCCACCCTACCGTCCATCAATTTCCCCTCCCGTCAGACTAAGCTGCCCACAGTAGCCGCACTGGGCCACAGGGTGACGGAACGTTGCTTCTTAGTGGGGCCTGCTGACCGGCCAAGCCGACATTCGCTGAGTAAGTGGCGTAACTATAGGGGGGGGGGGGGGGGGATGAGGGGGATAAAACCCACCCACCCCAGAACCCGAAAAAAAAAGAAAAGAAATCATATAACAGCAATCTGGTAAAGGTAAAGATTGAAAACTTGGGGTGTTTTACCATAATCTTTCATTGGATGGGAGTGAATTACTTTGTTCAGTGGGAGTGGTAGATGGTAGTCTGTCTGGAAACTGACTAAAATTTTGCTCGTCAAGCAGATCTCCCCCCCCCCCCCCCCCCAAAGCCAAGTCCTAGTTACGCCACTGCGCTGAGTACAACAATCGGCACACTACAGTCGGCAGAAGTAGCGGCAGCATCAACGCTGTTCACAGCAACAGCTGCGCCTTCCGAGTGTTGCGCCGTGCCGCTCGGCGCAATGTGAAGGATCGCGCGACTCCAAATACTGTATAAATACATTTACTGTACAGTACTTCTTATTGGCAAGTAGAAGGTACAGTTCAATTATACGAATAATCGGTTTTCCGAACATCCATGTCCCCCAATTACACTTCGGATAATCGACGTTCTACTGTATATAATATTTTAGCTGAATGAAGGATTTTCGACATTTAACTTTTTTAACACTGCCAACAAACTTCAAACGCACGAAGTGAAATCCAAAAATTATTCCCATATCAGAATATAAACATAAAAAGGTATTGCTTGTCCGCTAAGTCGTGCACCCTGCCACCTGCTGAATTAGTAGCAGTGTGTGACAATACCGTTCATGGTTTGATTCGCGGCAGGGGGGCATATTTTCGTGGTTGAGTAAAACTTCAGTGTTCATTTTTACTAGCTTCTGCCTACGAATTCATTCACCTAGTATGAAGCAACTTCGAAAACTATTCCATGGTAGTTTTATCTGTATTTCTACCCGGGTCCAACTCTATCTCTCTCCAAAATTTCATCCAAATCCATCCAGTAGTTTCTGCTTGAAAGCATAATTAACTTTCACAGTTATAATTATATTAGAGAGTACGATTAAATATTATCTGCTGCGTGACACACAGTAATTTACTTAAAAGTAGGTTGCCTTATTATGTCTTCCAGTAAGCGGTAAGGACCTGATGAAGTAGTGTTGCATCTGTATAGTTTATAGGCGCCGATTACGGGTATGCTCGGTCGCTCAAGCGTGGGAGTGGATATATTTTTTCTTTACGTTATATTTCTTGATTGTAATTAAATCCGACTTTCTCATTCCATTGATGGGCGGCTGGCTTTTGTAATACACCGCTGTAAAAAGATTATCTAAAACAAACAGGTAATTGAATTCGTCGGCATTAAAGTTCATGTTGATATCTGAGTGAAGCGATCATTTTCTAAATAGTCCGAATGTTAATGGAATGCTGCTTGAAAGGTCAATATCGTAAACTGAAGGCGGTAACCTTTAATTGTTGTATTAAATAACTAGAAATGAAGTGGTTTTGGTACGATACGATGAAAATGTCTATACTACTAATTTAAAGTTTATGTATTCTCTTAGAAGTCAATGGTCTTCAAGGAATTGTGTTAGTGTTAAGTCATGACATTTTTCATCCTGTTTACTGAATTGGTGTGTGATGTAACGATGGGTTGTGAACCTATTGGTATCGACAGACATGGTATGACAGTAGAAGTGGTTATGGACTATTTTCGTAATACTGTATAGAAAATAAATCTGCAGAAGAAAGAAGGCAGGAAGACCATTCGATGTTAGTTTTTGCGATAATGAACACAGTATTCATAATACAGGCACATCATTATCTGATATACATGTCTAAGAAGACGAAAATTCTGAAAATGACTTCAGTAGTTACTACAACGGGAAAACAGGTTCAAATCGTCGCAATAGCTGCCCAGTAATTCTGAAACGTGAAATTGAAATTAATGGCTGTTAATTTCTTTACTGTATGTTAAAAAATTATTTTTCTCCTTTCAGAGATTAAAATGGTCCTTAATTAACACCAGATGAAGCAAAAAAGAAGAAATACTACTAAAATAAAACAAAATTATTACTTTACCTTTGTACCTGGAATTGGAAAAATATAATAAAGATTTTTTTTTTAGAAATACTTTTCGGGGAGGGGGGGGGGACTGCAGGCCGACAACCACCTCCCCCCTATTGGCAACGCCACTGAGCATACCCCAAGATTTTCAAAAGGCGGCGCCTTTGGTATAGTTTTAGTTTAGAGAGGGCCCCAACGTCATTTTTGCCCCGGGGCCCTTGGTGTAGTAGCTACGCCACTGGAAACAAGATGTCTACTAAAGAACAATTAATAATTTCAAGAGCATGAGGAATCTAACAACGTTTTTTGGACATCAGTTTGAGGTACGATGCTACAACATTTCTATTTAGCCCTCCACCCAGACCAAAATCCTATATTTGCCACTGCTTTCCGATGCATAACAACTCGCCCTGTGAAAAGCTTTATTTTGGTGATGGCAACTTCAACAAACCTAACTGCTGACCATTATTCTGAGTGGTCATGTTATATAAAATGAGTGTTGGAATTTTTCAACTGTGACCACCTGATTACACTCTGTAAACACATCCACATTTCAGTCATGAACGGCTTTTCAATACACTATGTAGTTGCTACTTGATTTCTAAAACGTTGGTTGCTGCAAGCAAGTGATTTGAAGAGGGCTTAATGAAAAGAATAATTACTGGACTGACAGATATTATGGTGTTTAGAAAGGATACATTGAATAAAATAGGTGGTGGTGTATTTATACTGTAGCGAACTTGAAGTAGATAGTTCCTTTAAGTTGGTATGGGTAAAGGTTATACCAAAAACCGGAATAAATTAATAATTGGTTCTTTATCAAACGATTTGCTTGCAGAAATTTTCAAAGAATCCTTGGATCGAATATCAAAAACGTACCCAAAGCATTAGTCTTGCACATAACATTTCGCAGCCGGGAGCGCTCACTTTAGTTCGAAGCTCTGTCGTGAATTAGTTCGCGCTTTTAGTTCGTCCGCTTCCACTGACGGCTGAGCGGTGTTGTCTGCGCATGCAGGTGGAGGGAGAAGTTCCCCCCACCTAGCTGCTTCATGCGCTTGCTGCTAACGATATCACGCAAGCCAAAAGAAACAGTTTGTGCATAATTTCTCTCGTCAAGTTTTGAGTTATCTTTATATCTTCGCATTATGGAATTTATTAGATACTGCAGAGTGCAGAATACTTTAAAACAGAAGTTTTGAGGCGCTGATCTATGTAACTCTACAATAGCTGGCAGACGCTCACCTCGAAATGGCTGTCATCGGGAGAAGGCAAGCACGTGATTAATAAGTCCGGCGCGCGTCCTCTCGTTCTTGCCCGTCGGTCTTCGGAAAAGAATCCAAGGAACTAAGCAGCGAGGTACTATGGCATAATAGTTCGGACAGGTAGCGCATATTTTAGTTCGCGACCGTCGCGAAGTAGGTCGCTTTTTCTAGTTCGTCAGCTCCCATTCCCGAGATAGATCGTTATTCTTTAGATCTTTTTGGCTTCGGCTATCGCTGCTGCAAGCGCTCTTCCTTTTGTTATGGTACATTTTTTAAAATAATGCTATTATTCGTATTTTTGAGCAATTAGACACCAAATTCGCAAATAAACCAGTTATTTATTTGTTTATTAGGTTGTTGAAGAATCATTTGCTATAAAATATGCTAAATGCGTTTATTTTGGTGAATAAAAATAGTTTTTGATAAATAGGTAATTCGGATCGAAAAGGCGGTAACTGACAGAAGGGAATCACGTGATTCTGCACGCTCTCGCTTCGGTCTTCGGAGAAGGGGCGAACGAACTGAGAGGTGACGTAGTTCGCTTGTAGGCAGTACCGGCGGAAGGGCCGGACGAGCCGGGCGACCGCCCGGGGCGCCAAAATTTAGGGGAGTTTGGGGGGCGCCAAAATCCTTGATAAATTTATATTATTGTAAACAGTGAACTAGAAATTAACTTTTTCATAAATTGTGTGGCAACATTGGTTACTACCTCATGGCATAGGCCTCACTCTTTATAACATCCTCGGTTTCTTCTTTAATCTCTTAAAAGCAAATCCCTTCATCCCTTCACTTTGTCTATAACAACATCTCCGCTGACAAAGCTAAAGGCTATTGTTGAGAGTAGGGACTTGGGAGTTTTGAGCAACAATAACACGCTGTGACAATTACAACCGCCGCGGTTCCGACAATTGTACTCCTTGCGACAAAGCTATGTCGGCCGCTCTAACAATACACACAAACAATATTGAGTTATCAGCAACCATAAAGAAATTAGTCCTGTTTGTACTGTCAAATGTCTCTTGACAGAAAATTATAAATCAGAAGTCATGTATATGTAGTGCAAGCTTCATGGTGTGCTTGTTCTTCTATTGTCTCCTGAATTTCTATTCTTAGTAGAAGAATCGTTGCGTTAATGTGTTCTTTATCAACATGTCGGAAAAAAGAAGCCTTCTGGAAATGTATACAGAAAAAGAAGAACACAATTAGAGGCTGAAAATGAGAAACTGGCTGCAGCATTAAAGAAATTCTTTCGTACGCCTGAAACAGACAATAATGGAAATGAAAACGTTGAACCAGAGAATGAGAAAACCAGCACGAAATCAACAAATATTCCAGAAATAACACAGTACAGGTAAGAAGGCCTACATTACGTAACGTATTTTCGTTTTATTATGTTTAATAGAGAAGAGGTGTTTACACACGTATCGTCTTAGCAGGCTGGGGTGGGTAGGGTGGCGGCCTCTCAGATAGGCGGCGAAATTCAGGCTCGCAGAAAGTTCTTTCCCCATTGATATAAGTAGCAATAATTACATTCTATACCAACACTGATGCTTGATACATGCACCATAGCAATAAGACTTTTACTCGTTAGATGTGTATTAACCTACTTTAATAAAAGACTTTGCAGAGAAAAAGGCACGAAAAATTAACTTTACTTTGCTTTGTAAACAAGTCAAAGGACAATTTGTATTAAAACTGTAAAACATATCAAATTATATTACTGGTTGTATTATTTGTATTACGAAATCTTTGTACGATGCTGTTACAAAATGTTTTTGTATATTCTTTTGTTCATTTGTGTTCTCTTTCGCAGTTAACAAGGTTGTTTATGTATATATGTGTAAATAAATGCTGATCAATCTTAATTTTATATAAATCGGCCGCGGTGGAGTAGCCGAGCGGTCTAAAGCGTCTCGCTGTGGAGCGCGCGGTTGCTCGCCGTGGAGGTTCGATTCCTCCCTGGGGCATGGGTGTGTGTGTCGTCCTTAGGTTAGTTTACCTAGGTTTAAGTAGTTTGTATGCTACAGACTGATGACCACGCAGTTTGGTCCGATAAGATTTACAAACAAATCGTTGTTTCTTGAATCGTTCTGTAAATTTCTAATCAATGACGTAGAATATTCTGCATGCTCATGTGTAAATAATTGTTTCGTATATCGTTAACCAAAACTTACTCTTTGTATTTAACTGACAAAAGTTACGATCTTACTCAGTTTGATAATTGATTCTTATGGAGTTCAAGGAGTTATCCTTTAAAAGCAGCTATCTGTAAGGTAGCATAGCAAATTTAAAGTCAGTAATACCAATGGGTTGTAGGGGGCGCCATTAGGGTTGCCAGATCTCCGTGCGCCGCCCGGAGTACCCGGGTTTGGAATGAATCCTCCGGGTCTACGGGCCAGTGACTCTCATCTCCGGGCTTGAATGTAACCTTCATCTTAACTTTTATTTACTTTACGACTCTTTTTAAGTACTATGCTCATGTAGCAACGATCTACATCGAACTTAATGTAACTTAAACTAAGGACACAACATCCATGCCCTAGGGGGGATTCTAACCTCTGGCGGGAGCAGCCTCGCACACCGTGGCAACTGCGCTGCTAGCTGTCAGAGCTCAACTCTCGCCGTACGTAGTATAGCACTGTCGATCAATTCACTATACAATTCGCGATCGTTGTTGATATCCTGTACTTCGGTGTATAATGTTTAATTGATATTACATTAGAACGTCGATTATCCGAACTAATTGGGGAACGTGGGTATTCGGAAAACTGGTTTATTCGAATAATCTTATCTCTCATAGAAAGGATAGCACTATTACGTTTAATCGTTTTCTGCCCTCAAGTTTACTTCTTTACGCGGCAGCAAGTGGTCGTAACAGCGAGCAGACGGTAACTGTGCCCCTTCTCTTCACATGGAGCCAGTGAGAAGCTCTTCTTGGTGGCGCGCGATCATTCACAGTGCGCAGAGCCGCAAGTGGCAAGGCAACTCTTCGAAGGCGCAGCTGTTGATGTGAGCAGCTTTGATACTGTCGCCACTTCTGCTGCCACTTTTGCCGGGAGGGAGGAGATGATTAGGGTGGCCAAGGGGGAGGGGGGGGCACGTCAGGTCTCCGGGCCTGCCTCGAGTTCAATCTGGCAACCCTAGGCGCCATATGGATTCTTTGCCCGGGTGATATTTTCCCCTTCCGCCGGCCCTGCCTATGGGAGCGCTGTTCCGAACTAGTTCGTCGCGAACTACACAATACTGCAAAGCATACAATCAGAGGCTACGGTAGCTTGCGCGGGGCGCTGTGCAAAACTTCAGCGCGGAGCTCTCCGGCACTCTCCCCAGGGGTGACCACTTACCTTACCTTTGGGAGCTGCAAATTTACGGAGCTGTTTCGAAGCGAGCCACACGTTTCATCAGAGAATAACCCAACAATATAAAATCCTATTTTCGGTGTCCTTAAAATTCTATTGCAAAAATAAATAAATAAATAATAATACAAAATAAAAAAAATCCTTTTCAATGTTAAACGTCATTATTTACTGAATTTAAAAGCTTTAAATTGATCGCAATCTGCTCTTTAAGCGATAAAATCTTACGTTAACTTTAACACGATATTACGAGTACTACAATTAGAAATTGTGTTTTTGTCTTGAAGCTGTCAGCATTCAAATATTCTAATTTTGCGCATCCATTATTCGAAAATAGTAATACGTCGCGACTTCCAATACACTTCACTTCACTCTACGAAAGTTATTCTCGCAGAAACTCCCTACAAAATAATGAAAGGAAAAAGGTTTATCGCTTATTACATTTTCGCTGTTTATGTGCTTCAAATGTTCATACACCTATTGGACCAAACTGCTATAGTCATCAGTACTTAAGACTTACAAACTACTTAAACTAACATAAGGACAACACGCGCACACACCCAAGTCGCAGGAAGAACTCGAACCTCCGCAGCAAGGCGCGTAAGAACGCTCGGCCACTCCAACGCAGCGTTTATGTGATCATACTTCATCACCTGCCATGACATGTGCATTCATAACATACTAACTACTCCCTCGATTCACAACACACATTGCAGGCATTATCCACAAATGTCACTGAATGCACCAGCAAAATTATATCACTGTATGGCTCGTCATGGGCGTACCCAGCGAGGGGCAGAGGGGGGCAGCTGCCCCCCCCCCCCCCTAGAAAATATTCGAACGCGTTCATGTAGCCCGACGTGGTTATTTTTTTTTTTTTTATTTATTTTTTTTTCCTCATTGGCACGTTACTGTCTCCAGGGAACTTCTGGCGGGCACTATTAAGTCGCCAACCACATGTCAATCGACTTGTAATCATATATATATAGCTTGATTACAAGTCAACTGGCTCTTGGACACTGCAAACACAGACAACACGCATTCAGAAGTGAACAAGTGAAAATTGGAAAATTGTAGTGAATTGATGGCAAACGCAGTTGAAATACCGATAAAATCTACCACCTGTAGGATGAAAAGTATGAGCATGGGCGCCCATATGACAGTTTCCGTGGAAGGGGCGGGGGGCAAAACCTAGGGGAAGGCGTTGCGCTATTTAATATTTTGGAAGACAAATGCCGAATTGAAGTAACCATAAAATAGAGCCAGTTCGAATCCTGCTAAAAACTTTATCATGTTTCTAAAAAAAATGACATTCACATCATTATTTTAAAACATCTCCTCTCTAAACTGTATATTTTCTTTTACCTGAGAGCTAGGGGGCACCCCCGCCCTCTTGCTCATAGGTAGGGGCGCTCTTGAGTGTCAGTTAGCAACACTATAAATCGCCACTAATGATGCTGCAGTAATAAAAGAAAGGAAACGCTTTTGGCACAGACAAACTGCCTTTTCATTAGTTGCAAAACTGGTGATTAATCCGCTCCACTCTTGGAGGTAAACGCATCCGTTTCCAAGACTGCCGTTTGGCGACGAAAATTATTTACCAAGACATTAGTGGGGACTAGAATGGTATTGAAACACGAGTTTGGATTTGTGGCCAGCAAGTTGCGTCTTCTCCGAGCGTACGGGGTGCGGCCGGCAGCAAGTTGTGGCTCACGTCGGCACCAATGATGCTTGTCGCTTGGGTTCTGAGGACATCCTCAGTCCTACGGGCGGCTGGCGGAATTGGTGAAGACTGCTGGTCTCGCACGCGATTTGTAGCATTGTTCCCAGAGTTGACCGGGTCCTTTGGTTTGGAGCCGAGTGGAGGGTCTGAATCAGAGGCTTCGCCGACTCTGTGACAGTCATGGCTGCAGATTTCTGGATCTCCGTTATAGGGTGGGGAATTGTAGGACGCCTTTAGATAGATCAGGGGTGCACTAAACTAAGGAAGCAGCTACTCGGATAGCAGCGTACTTGTGGAGTGCACATGGTTTTTTTAAGCTAGGCACTAGCTCTGATGAGCACTCGGCAGTCAACACTCAGGCAGCGAATTCAGGCTGCATTCAGAACAATAATTCCACTATCAAAACATTAACTGCAAACTTTCAGAGTATTAAAAAAAAGTTCCCGAATTTACCGCGCTGCAGAAAGTAATTGTGCTCAGATAGTTTTAGGCACCGAAAGCTGGCTAAATCATGATGTGGAAAGCTCGGAAATATTGAGCGAGCAGTGGCGTAACTATGTCACCAAGGGCCCCGGGGCAAATGTGACATTGGGGCCCTCTTTACGCTAAAACTATGTAAAACTATTTCATCATCAGTTCCTTACCGCCCATTGGAAGACATAATATGGCAAACCTAAATACTATTAAGTCAATTATTGTGTGTCACGCAGCAGATAATATTTAATTGTACTCTCAAATATAATTATAACTGTGGAAGTTGGTTTGTTTGTTATGCTTTCACGCAAAAGTTACTGGGCGGATTTGAATGAAATTTTGCAGAGGGATACATTTGGACCTGGGTAGGACATAAAGATAAACAACCTCTTGGGATAGTTTCCGAAGTTGCTCTATACTAGGTGAATGAAGTCGTAGGCATAAGCTGGTAAAAAACAAACAATGAAGAAGTATTCCTTAACTATGAAAACATGGCCCCCTGCCACGAAGCAAACCGGGAACAGTCAAGCCCACGGTGACAGCAGGCGGACTGTTGTCAGTACCGACATCTCACTGTCGCTAAACTCCTCGCTGTTAACTCACTGTTCCGTACCGATCAGCCTAATTTCGTTGATAGCCCAATCAAAGAAGGAAAATAGGGGAAATATTCGTGTTGGATGGTTTCAGAAAAGAAAGTTGCCGGATTTTGTGTGATGGAATACTTTGGTTTGAGCTGTGCCCCTACCAGACTTCATGAAGTATGTATGGCCAGGAAAAAGTAATAAGTAAAATAACTAAGTTGACATCTTCGCTTATTATAGTGGCAGTGGGGTACAGGGTAGTGTCTTGAATGCACAATTTAATATTGTGACAAAGTAACCATATTTTCTCTTCTTCTTGCACGAATTTCAGAGTGCAATTGGTTACAGCACTTCATTGGGATCTACGATTATGGAGCACATCCTTGGGGAATTCACTACACAAACAGTTGAGTTACCATAATAATACCGTTCTGTAATAATACATTGTAGAGACTTCATATTCAAATGTGGTCACACTGTCTACTGTCAAACACTGTGCTAGTAATTCAACACTATTCACTGTTATTTCGCAAAGATTGACAGGCACGGCAACTCCGACTTTAACCGACAATACGCTGATGATGGCAGGGTCCACATCTTAGCGGACAAGCAAAGGACCTTGTTATGTTTATATTCTGGGGTTCGAATAATTTTTGGATTTCACTTCGTGCATTTGAGGTTTGTTGGTCAGGGTTCAAAAAGTTCAAAGTCGGAAAACCTTCATTCAACTAACAGTTGAGCTTCGATTATACGAAGTAATTGGGGGACATGAAAGTGTTCAAGAATCTACGGTAACTTTTTTCGGACGTCGCTCACGTAGGCCAAGGGGCCCCTTGAGCTCAGGGGCCCCGGGGCACTGCCCCGCCTAGCCCTATGATAGCTACGCCACTGTGAGCGAGGCGTGGAATGTATATCGGAAAGACAGATCAGACACAACTGGAGGGGGAGTGTTCATTGCAGTGGACAAAGATATTGTTTCTACTGAGATCGAGGTTGAACGTAACTGTGAAGTTATCTGGATATGTATAACTGGACTAAGAGAAGTGAAGTTAGTAGTTGGGTGTTTTTACCGGCCCCCCAGAGCTACTGTAGCAGTTTTAGACGCATTCAAAGAAAGTCTACGACAGGTAGTTCGTAGGTAACCGGCCCATGCAATATTACTCGGGGGAGATTTCAACCTTAAGAGTATAGATTGGGACCTATCTAGCTTTATTTCAGGCGGTACAGACAAGCGGTCTTGTGAAATACTATTAGACACTTTTCTGATGATTACCTTGAGCAATTAAACCGACAGCCCACACGTAATGGAAATATTTTTGACCTTAAAGCTACAAACAGGCCCAACCTTATTAACGATGTCATTGTAGAGACAGGAGTTAGCGATCATGATATCGTCATAGCGTCAATGGTGACCAAAGTTAACAAACCAGTCAAGAAGGCTAGGAGCGTGTTTTTGTTAGGAAGAGCCGATAAGCAATTGTTAGCATCACAGTGAGAAAATGAATGGAAATCGTTTAGTTCCGGTACAATGGATGAAGAGTAATTGTGGACTAAATTTAAATGCATTCTAAATAGTGGGTTAGAGAAATATGTGCCTATAAAGTAGGTTAAGGATGGGAAAGATCCATCGTGGTACAATAATAATATTAGACAGCTACTGAGAAAGCAAAGGCTGTTGCAGTATCGGTTCAAGAAAGATCATGCAAATCAAGACAGGCAAAAGTTAGCAGAAATCCGTGCGTCTATAAAAAGATCGATGCGCGAAGCATACAATGATTGCCACAGCCATACCTTAGCAAAAGATCTTTCCGACAACCCGAAAAAATTCTAGTCCTATGTAAAATCGATAAGCTGGGCAAAGGCCTCTATACAGTCACTCGTTGATCATTCAGAAACAGTAATAGAAGAAAGTAAAGCTGAAGTTCTAAATTTAACCTTTAAGAAATCTTTCGCGCAGGAGGACCGTACAAACATACCATCATTTGATAAACGCACTAACTCCCAAATGGGGGACTTAGTAATAGGTATTTCCGGTGTAGAGAAGCAGCTGAGAGAGCTGAATAAAAAAAAGTCTCCTGGTCCGGATGGAATACCAGTTCGGTTTTACAAACAGTATTCTTCGGTATTGGCCCCTTACTTAGCTTGCATTTATCGCGAATCTTTAGTTCAGCGCAAAGTTCCTAGTGAATGGAAAAAAAGCGCAGGTGACTCCCGTTTATAAGAAAGGTCAAAGAACTGACCCAAATAATTACAGGCCAATATCGTTGATATTAGTTTCCTGTAGAATTTTGGAGCATATTCTCAGCTCGAATATATTAAATTTCCTCGAGACCGAAAAGCTTCTTTCTATGAATCAGCACGGATTTAGGAAACACCGCTCGTGTGAAACTCAGCTTGTCCTTTTCTCACATGAAATCTTGCGAGGCATGGACGAAGGGCAACAGGCAGATTGTGTTTTTCCCGGTTTCAAAAAGGCATTTGACGTGGTGCCGCACTGCAGACTGCTAACGAAGATACGAGCATATGGAATAGGTTCACATATTTGTGACTGGCTGGAAGACTTCCTAAGTAATAGAACGCAGTACGTTGTTCTCTATGGCGAGTGTTCATCAGACGAATGTATCGTCAGGCGTGCCCCAGGGGAGTGTGATAGGACCGCTATTATTTTTATCTATATAAATAATCTGATGGATAGAGTAACTTGTAATTTGCGGTTGTTTGCTGATGATGCTGTGGTGTATGGGAGGGTGTTGTAATTAATTGACTGTTATAGGATACATGATGACTTAGACAAAATTTCTAGTTGGTGTGATGAATGGCAGCTAGTTCTAAATGTAGAAAAATGCAAGGTTATGCACATGAGTAGGAAAACCAGTCCCGTAATGTTTGAATACAGCATTGGTAGTGAGCTTCTCGATACAGTCGCGTATTATTCAAATATCTAGGGGTAACATTGCAGAGCGATATGAAAGGAACGAACATGTAAGGAGAGTTGTGAGTAAGGCGGACAGCCGACTTCGGTTTATTGGGATAATTTTGGGAAGATGTACTTCATCTGTAAAGGAGACCGCGTATAAAACGCTTGTACGACCACGTCTTGAGTATGGGAATCGCTGGAGGAAAGACGACGTTCTGTTCGAGAAATTCTGTTGAGGAAATTTAGAGGGCCGGAGTTTGAAGCTGACTGCAGAACGATCTTGCTGCCGCCTACTTACATTTCGCGTAATGATCACAAAGACAAGATAAAAGAAATTCGGGGCTCGTACCGAGGCACATAGACATTCATTTTTCCCTCATTCTATTTGGGAGTGGAATAGGAAGGGAAATGCCTAGTAGTGGTACAGTGTACCCTCCACCACGTACCGTACGGTGGATTGCGGAGTATATATGTAGATGTAGATCCGTGTAGAACTCAGTGTTTATCTACTGTCGTCTGTTTATCTTTATTTTCTTTCTGGGGCTAAGCAAGAGGAAAATAAAATACATATATATCTATTTTGTAGGGTCTACATCTCAAGGAAGAAAAAGGAGTCGAAACAGTAGTAGCGGAAGCGATGAAGATGAAAAGAAAAATGAAGTGTCACAATCACAACAGTCAACTTCGAAAGCAGCACTTGTAACTGCAGCAGTCCCTGTTCCTTATTCCCACACAACACCCCAGCTAGCTTGTGGGTCCAAAGATGATTCGGATTATGTAATTAAAAGTGACTGCAACGACAATGATCTGGGACTAACTACGCAGCTATCAGTGGAAAATAAGAAGAAGCTCTTACTAAATTCTTGGGTCCCGACAAGGGATTACGATTTTGAAAGTGATGCAAGGCATTTGCAAAGAAAATTTAATCATGTTTGGCTAGACCAGTATGCACCATGGCTAGTATACTCTAGAATACTAAAGTGTGCCCTATGCAAGCACTGTGTTTTGTTCCCTCCTGTCACTGGCACTGTTAGAGGCATTTTGGGATCCTTTATGATCAGGCCATTCACAAAATTCAAGAATATGCATGAAGACTGTCGGAAACTTGCTAAAACTTCACTTAACAGCATCAGCTGCAGCAAAAACTTTTCTTGAAAATGAACCAGTGGACGTCCAACTGCATAATGTGCATCAAAAAGTGATCGATAAAAACAGGGAAATATTGTCATCGATTATTTCTTGTATAGTTTTTTGCGACACAGATGATATGCCTCTTAGAGGGAAACAAGCAGATGGAGGTGTTTTATTACAGTTACTGAAATTAAGAATCGATTCTGGCGAAGACAAGTTAAGTGGTCATTTGGAAAAATGTCGCCACAATGCCGTTTTCATATCGCCGAAAATACAAAATGAATTGATAAATTTGTGTGGCGATACCATTAGGGAGAATATAGCCGCTGACGTTCAAAAGGCAATGTTTTGCGCAGTCTTGGCTGATGAAACAACAGACATAGCTGGAAAGGAACAGCTATCAATAGGCCTGCGGTTCTACGACGAAAGTTTTGTTGAACTAAAGTCACAAGATGCGTCTTCAATCGCCGAAGTAATTGACAATTTGTTAACCAGTTATAATCTTCCAACAAAACACTGTGTGGGATTTGGCTTTGATGGTTGTTCTACAATGGCAGGCAGAGAGAACGGAGTACAAGCCATTTTAAGGAAGAAATATTACCGTGCATCATATGTTCATTGCTCAAGCCACAAACTCAACCTTGTGGTGAATGATGCGAATGCAGTACCAGAAATTAGGAGTACTGTTGCCACTGTAAAGACACACAGAAAATGACAGCGAATTAGTAATTCCATACATTGAATCCCTCATGTCATCGTTAAATATTCGATTTTCACAAGAAAATACTCCTGCTTTTGCTTTAAATAAGCTACATCCTTTGAACATGGCAAAAACCAGTACATCAGACGTCCACACAAATGCAGAATTGTTAAAAAATTTCTATGGTCTGGATGGAATTGACGGAGAACTGGACCTATGGTACAATTTATGGAGGAAAATTAAGGGACATAGAAGTCGTTGACCTATTTAGCGAGACCAATATTTTTTTCCCCTGGCATGAGGAAGGCACTAACAATTTTGTGTACTATTCCATGTACAACGGCGACTGTGGAACATTGCTTCAGTGCACTTCGAAGAGTGAAGACCTGGCTTTGAGCACTATGGGAGAAGAAAGGCTTACTGCGTTGTGCCTGATGAGCATAACAGAAATTACGTAAATGAAAACTGCGAGGTATTCGTAAAGAAAGTAATTGACAAATTTGCAGCGAATCCCAGGAGGTTATTACTCAGTTAAAAAGTTGTATTTTTGTTTAAGTGAATTCTTGTATTTAAGATGTTTATTAAAAGGAGTTTGCACTTATTCCTGTTTTCTTTATTAAGAAACTAGCGTTAGTTCCCGGTGTTACTCGGGCGTGTATCTACTCCTTTCTTATGTTACTCCATCTCCTTCTTTTCCCTATGTCCATCACCTTGTACCCTACTCCCTGTCAATTTCAGTTTCGGTTCCCTGCAGGACAATCCTTATGCTATCATGTCTCCTGAACTATGTAATATAATTTTCAGTAATATAATTTTACAGGTTCATTGTAATATTCGTAAACTGCCTGCAAAATGTGTTGCGAATGGAGCTGATATTAAAGATGTAATGAATTACACCCTCCTGTGTGATGGGGCAGATTTGCATGCAGTTCTTTGTTTTTTGGAGTGGTATCTCCTGAATTATGAGTCGTACTATGATATAATTTCCTAGATACGTTGAGAGATATATGCTCATATTGTCTGCAAACATGTTGCGAATAGGGTCAGTAGTAAAGGCATAACAAATTGAAACCTCATGCATGATGAGGTGGTTTTTCATGAACCTTATTGTTTATGACGTCATATCTCATGAACTATGTGTCGTACTACTAAGTAATTTTGCGGTATATTCAGTTGAAATATGTGCAAACTGTCAGTAAAATGACATGCGAATATAATTAGTAGTGTAGAAATAATAAATTGTAACGTTATGCCAAACGCCGTAGTTTTATAGCATGAACGTCAGAAAACTAATAAAGGATAAACATTAATCCTTTCATGATTCTTCTGGGGTTGTCAGCGGAAAAAATTTTGGTAACGTTTGAAATTATATGTCAAGTTTGCAGTTATTCTCTAATAGTGGACGGGTAAGTAGCATCATTCACGCTGCCAGTTCTCTGCAACTCTCATTGTTTATGACGTCATATATCCTGAAATATGTGTCGCATGTTGTTCTTCCTTGTCAGCGATCGTTGTCGGATAATAAGGAATATGTGTACCAAATTTACCTGAAATCTGTCCAGTAGTTTAGGAGGAGATTTGGAACATACAAACATATATGTATACATACATACACCTAATTTTATATGATGTATTAATCTGCATGTTGATCCTGCTCCCTGTTCGTCCAAGATAATATGGCCTGCCCCCCTCTAGCTCAGATCCTGGGTACGCCCTTGTGGCTCGTAGTTCAGGACATGTGTCAGCATAAATATTGAGATGCGTCAAAGATATGCTTTTGTTTAAAACGAAGCGCAAATTACACATTCTATATAATCACCCAGTGTTTCATAATAAGAGCATTTAGCGGCTTCCGACAAACGTTAAGCATAATTTCGATCATTTTGTAAACCCTTTCTCACTTATACGATTACCGTCAAGACTAACGGAGTTATTGTTATTGCATTGCACTGCGAAGAGCAACTGACAAAGTCACGCTGCCCTTTGTCTCTCCTTTTTTGTCCAATATTTTTGTCGACTGGGAACATCAAATGACCGGCCTTGGCCTGGGCTTTGTGGCGGTAGTAGTGTCAAGGTAAATGTTTACTTACGGTTCAGTGGGGTATTGTACTGATTGCTACGACATTGAATGCTCTGAAAACATGACCACATAGAATGGGGGATTTTTTTTTTTTGTGTAATGACGATGAAGTAAATAATCAATGCTGTTCCTGTTCTATGGTTAACACATTCTTGTTTGTACCTGTGTCCGCAAAGAGATTTAATTATTTTTGCAAACAGAACATGTACTTGCCAACATTAGGACATTCCGCCGCCGCAGCCGTAAATAAATTTCAACTACTATAAATGAAGAAACACTTTCCAGAAATTAAAATTGCCGGACGCGGTGGCCAAGGAGACTGGGGCGCTCCAGTCACGGTCTGCACGGTCGCTGCGGTCGGGGGTTCGAGTCCCCCCCTCGGGCATGGATATTTGTGCCGTCCTAGTTCGTAAGTAGTTCATAAGTAGTTTGACTGATGACCCCGTAGTTAAGTCCCATAGACTATACAAACATTTGAACATTTTTTATTTTTTTAAATTAAAATTCAGGATTAAGTGTCGTCAAATCACTAAATCTGACATTTGTTGTACTATCAGTGAGGGCAACAGTCTACTTAAATAATCTAATATGTGCATCTGAACTAAAGGAAGGCTTTGAGAAATTTTCTTCAGGCATAGGAAGTAAGTAAATGTTGTTTCTGGAAAAGTCTTAATTTGTTACGAAAGGTGAACAAGACTGTGCAAATCAGAAATAAGTTTTTCTCTTACTTGTAATGATTTGTTTAGTATTTGTAAATGCTGAAGAAGATCAGTGAAGAAGGCCCTATCTAACAACCACTGTAGTTCATCAAGATACCCTCTTGAACTGTCGGTGTGTTTTGGCATTTGAGTGCATGAAGTTCACAATTTTAGTACGACCTGAATAATGTGTGAATATTAAAAATACTTGGTTGCTAAATATCGTCTGTGAATAATATAGGGGGCATGTAGGAATTCAGGATATGAAGTGTCAGCCAAAGCTTCTTACGACTTTGGTTTTTGTCTGTTATATACGGTGCAGGATCAGTAGCAATACTGATAGTCTTCCCAGAAGCAGTGGCGAACTAAGGCTGTCGGAGGCCCGGGGCGGTGGCAAAACAAAATGAGCCCCACCCCTTCCACTTGGAAATACATGTATACTATAAAAAAAAAAAACTTCTGACAAGGAAAGTACTTGGACTCGAACAAACACATATACACAAAAATCGTATGAGAGATAAGGTAAAGTTCCCTTATTGCACTAGTGATACTCCCGCATCTGCAAAACTCTGCAGTCGCCCGTTAGAGGTCTATTCGTGTGCCTTGCCACACTGCACTTTGACCTGTCGGTTCGCCAGTAGGGACGGTGCAGTGTGTCTCCGAAGTTATTCGTGTGGTGAAGCGTCAGATGGGGCGGCGATTGGTAATCAATCCTGCTAATCAATTGCGATTGGTTGAGATGAAGTTACGAAGAACCCTTCTTCGTGAAGATGGTACTAGTCTAGAAGATGACTCATTCGCACGCTTTCTCGTATCTGTTATGGTACAGAAATATTAGCAAATTTAGGTACTGTTGTAACACCAACACATAATGATGATAATAGGGATGATAATGACGAACAACTCATTGCAAGCGGTAGTGCTTCGGTAAGTGCGGGAAGAGGCGATGGAAGCAGTGTCAGTGAATACCAACATTCTTCCGAGAAGAAGGTTAAAGTTGCAATTATCATAACGGCTTTTGATGACAATACGCTAGAGAACATGTTCGATGATTATTATTTAAGTTATAGTTAAGATATTTGCATTGCGTATGGCGTCTACAATTACATCTACAGTGCCATCTAGAGCATCATTGCAGAGTTTTGCATAAAAACGACACCCACCATCACATTGGAGATCCAGTAACCAAACGTTCATACAGGTATGTTTGTTCGAGCCTATATACTTTCCTTGTGAGATTTGGAGGACTTCCAGGACGAGAGGCAGCGGACAGTCTGAATAAATAAATAAATAAATATTTCGACATTTGGAGGCCCCAGAACAAGAGGCCAAGGATGCTAAAAAACCAACTTTCGAGGAAGTTGGAGCCCCCCCCCCCCCCCAAGACGAGAGGCCCGGGGCGGTCCGCCCCCTCCGCCCCCATCCTCCAGGCCTCTTAGAGTCCATCACTTCTCAGTAGGCACTGAATATATCACTAAAACACCATCCAGGGATTCTTTAATGTCACAACTACAATGAGTATCCTTCAAGGTAACAAGAGCTTTCCCATCACCTTCCATTCATTTGATAGGTTACAAAATATGGCAAGGTTTATCTTGGATATCAGTAGACTCGTCCAAAACTAGACTCATTGCTAAACAGTCACTTACTTATATGTTATTTGCAAATTACGTACAATATCACTACTAATAGCAGACACTTCTATTGTATGTCTAGACGCAAGCATTTGGTCAACTAATTTATGTAGTTCCGCCGGCCGAGGGGACTGAGGCGCTCCAGTCACGGTCTGCACGGCCACTACGGTCGGGGGTCCGAATCACCCCTCGGGCATGGATATTTGTGCCGTCCTTAGTCTTAGTTCATAAGGAGTTTGTAAGTTTGTGGACTGATGACCCCGTAGTTAAGTCCCATAAGCTACACAAAACATTTGAAACATTATGTAGTTTCTTATGTCTAAGAAACAACTTGTGCAGTATTCTACTTTACAAACTGCTCCTTTGTGTATGGGTTCTTTTCTTTTAATTTTGCAAAAGAAAAAACAAAGGGGGCAGCTTCTGTTGTCAAATCTGCGACCCTGGTAAACATGGTCATAACTGTACTCTGTGCTGAAGTTTTACCTTTAATGACAATTTAGTTTTCTTCAACTGAGAACCAACAGGAAATTCTTATCTGAAACCATTGTGGTTAATGTTGTGATGGCGTATGAGGTCACTAGCTTTGTACTGTGACAGTGTCATTTGGCGGAAAACACATGTTGGTTTACCGCTCCTCTCTACAAAAACGAATTGTTCTTCCCACTCTTTATTAACACGCTGTTCTCTTCTCCATATTTATGCTTCTCAGATAACATTGTAACTGTTAGGATACCAGCAAAAATCAAAAGTTTATTTAAACAATGTTACAGCACAGAGAAAACTAACCAGACTGTTAGCTACAAATGCGACTGGTTACTTTAAGTTCCGACCGTTACCAACAGGCATTTCCAGAAGATATGTCACATGTAAACGTAGTGATTGTTGTACTTCACTGCATTTCATACTGTTTCCTGCAAATTACGTTCTAACGTTTTGCGCGGGGCCTCTAGAAGCTCGGGGCTCTTGACATGCCATAGGGTACGGCCACAGTGAGCCGCTCCACGCTTCCTGCTTCGCGGCGGCAGGGAAGCGGCTGGAAAACCCAGTGTGTAATCCCAGTGGAGTGGCCATAGTGCATCCGCGCGGCCGCCTCAGCTCCCTCACATCGCTTTCACCAAAATGTTCAAATGTTTGTAAATCTATCGGACCAAACTACGTGGTCATCAGTCCGTAGCTTACAAACTACTTAAACCTAGGTAAACTAACCTAAGGACAACACACACACACATGCCCCAGGGAGGACTCGAACTCAGACGGCGAGCAACCTCGCGCTCCGCAGCGAGGCGCCTTTTTAGGTCGGTAACGCACTAGGCAGCCAGGCTGCGGTAGCCAAAATATTGAGCAGCCAGTTGGTGGCAGCCAGCGTTGGCAGCCAGCTGACGGCCAGTTGTACCCAATCGGCCGAGCCACATGGACGTGGAAGGTGCGATAATCGTCCACCTGTCCACCTGTTGTCTCAAAGGAAACGCAGCGGCACTCGAAGGGTTTATTTAAAAAATACTTCAAGGATCTTCGATACTACCCAGATCGCTTTTTTTAACTATACAAGGACATCAGTCGAATCTTTTGATAACCTTCTGGAAAATATAAGAAATTCCATTACGGGTACTGATACTCGCATGCGAGCTTGTATAATGCCGGAAGAGAAACTGTTGATTACTCTCAGGTGAGTCGGAAAGCCGGCCGCGGTGGCCGAGGAGACTAAGGCGCTCCAGTCACGGTCTGCAACGCCACTGCGGTCGGGGGTTCGAATCCCCCCTCGGGCATGGATATTTGTGCCGTCCTAGTTCGTAAGTAGTTCATAAGTAGTTTGTAAGTTTAGGGACTGATAACCCCGTAGTTAAGTCCCATAGACTATACAAACATTTTTTTTTTGAGTCGGAAACAAATATGATAATTCTTTGTTAATAATATTTGAAAATAATTGGGCAGGGGGTAATATGGCAATTCAAAATTTACGTAAGTTAATTCTTTTTTCGGGAAACAAAGGTATTTGTTATTCTAAAATTCTGCAGAAAGAAACAACACCAAATATTTATGTCACTGATTATAATGGTCGCTCGGATTAGAAAATGTACAATAAAAAAACTTCAAAGGAGTAAAAAGCTAAATTTGTCATCGTTTTTTCCCCTGGCCCATCGATTTCAATGTTACGGATTTGAACGAAATGAAAAAAAGACAAACTCAGAAACTTAAGTTATAGTTTAAAAATTAACAACATATATGATGATTTGACATTAGTACTTTAATGTTACATGTTAAATTATAACGACATTTAAACAACATTTGAAAAGAATATTAATATATTGAAGTTCTTGTATTACTCGTGACTGAGATTTCCTCCCACCTCCTTCTCTTCACATCTCGATCACTATATTGCTCACAAGACACATCCCAGATTTCTCTTCGTCTTTGAATTTCATGAATAAATTTCTGCCGCGTTGGAGTAGCCGAGCGGTCTAACGCGTCTCGCTGCGGAGCGCGCGGTTGCTCGACGTGGATGTTCGAGTCCTCCCTGGGGCATGGGTGTGTGTGTTGTACTTAGGTTAGTTTACCTAGGTTTAAGTAGTTTGTAAGCTACGGACTGATGACCACGCAGTTTGGTCCGATAGATTTAGAAAATAAATAAATTTCTCTGTGTCGAACGTCATGACAACTGGGAAACAAGGTCTGGCTGCTTCGTCAAGTGCGCCGAGACTGCTGGCAGCCACACGCGATCACTGCGAGGCTCGCTGTTCTGTTGGCACTGGCTGCCCGCAGCCAGCTGGCTGCCACTGCCGTGCAGTCGGCCGCGTTTTGATGGCTGCCGCAGCTACCAATTCCTGGCTGCCCGGTGCCTGTAGCGGCCTGCCGTTACCGGCTACTCCACCGCGGCTCGGTTTCACCCGCGCGTGCAAGAAAGAAATAATGTTTCTTGTGCCGCTCTCAGCTCGCGGGTTCCGAGGTTCCAACGCTGTGCGCTGCGCGTCGTGTTTAATGGGCGCTGATAAACACGTGTTTATCTCAAAAGTGTTGAATGAAAGGCTGTTAATTCGCTGTAGCTGAATTTTATTGAACTTTTGTAGACTCGCACAACCGGCTTTGCAATGTCTTTACTTGCATCTTATTGTTGATTTTGGTGCAAGAATACCAGTACTTTAATATAGCAAACAACTATACATTCAAGATAATTTATGTGTAGATAGGTTTTTTAGCTCAGAAAATTAAATGGTTACTTCTTTGCTAAAGGTTGCACGTGAAATTGGCTTTTTAGTGAGCCAATAAATTTACCTCACCAAAAATTATTTTCTTCGTGAACGGTATAAAATGTCGGTGCGTGATTAGGAACCTTGACAGTGAAATAATTGTAACTGTTGTCCTACTATAATCTCAAAATACATACACTGTGACAGAAGGTACACTGTCAGTTACAGTGTAATTCCAAGTAAAAACTGTCTTGGTTGCAAAGTGGTTTTATTAATTACCAATTACGCGTTCCGCTCTCACAGCAGGCCGTCATCTTATCTGCATGTCAAACGTTACACAAGAAATACTACAACATTTAATGTAGTGAAACAGGTGCCGTTGTAGTAATTTCCGTAACGTTTGTCATGCAGATAATGTGATGATACCCTGCTGTGAGGGAGAAACGCATCATTGGTAATGAATAAAACCACTTTGCAACCAAGACTGTTTTTACTAGAAATTAAAATTTGACTGGTTACTGTATGAGCCACACTAAGGACTATAGAAAAACTTATACAGTTACATTGTATGTATATTGAGATTATAGGACAGCAGTTACAACTTTTTCTCTGTTGTGATCTAACGGTTACTACCCCATGCCAGCAACTAATAAGTCCAGTTTTGGCATTTTATGCAATTTGCGATCAAAACGTTTTTTTTTTTTTTTTTTTTTTTTTTTTTTTTAGCGCCACTGATTTACTTGGATTAGACTCAACTAGAAAAAGGATGCACTTAAGCTGCACATACGAACTGCATATTCCAACTTAACAGTGCCATGGTAAACATCTTTAATGTCCCTTGCTGTTGTTCTTTGTGGAGAAAGTATAATTAAATATTGATTCAGAGGAAAAATGCTGCAGTGCCTAGGATAACATATGGACGCTTGTTATTGGATCCTGTGGAAAATTCTTCTGGTAATTTTAGTCTTTCCATTTCTATTGCATGTCGGAAGGTGCATTCAACGAAGACACTAGCATTCTCCTTTCCTTAGAGCCCTACAGTCTCCATTATGAACTTGCATTTTCCGTCAATGACAGCTAGCAATCCAATATTTGTAACAATAATACATAGAACCAGATTTACTGTCCTTTTTTTATCCGAACTTGTATGCCATCAATAATTTAAAACGAGTTAGAGAACTGGCAACTGTCCCATATAAACTTTGCTATTTATTAAAGTCATTTTCTGTTGGCTCGGAGATGTGCTTTAGTACCAAGGTTGACTGACTGAGCTGCAGGCTACAGGCTCAGTAGTTTAGTCCAGTCAATGAATGCACTGTAGAGTGCATGGAATATGCGAGAATTTTTGACTTCAGGACTTAGTTAGGGATAGTTAGGAGGTGAACATACTAAAAGTCCCCGCCCCTGGGGGGTGAGCTAAAGCGGGGAGGGGGGTGGAAAGGTACCATTTTGTGGTTTTTCGCTTATATCTCGGAAACGGTTGGTTTTAGTAAAAATTGTTTCAAATAAAAATGAAAGACAATTGAATTTGCTAAAACATTGTTTCTATACATATACGTCGAATTCCCAACGGTTTTCGAGATATGCGTTATTGAAAATCGACAATTTCGGAAAAAATCATCTTTACCTCAGTAATTTTGTCAAACATTTACTTCTAGTGACTCACTCGATCGTTTCACAGAAAATTTGTCAGAAAGAAAGTTGTAGAGCATTAAATTTCCTTCAATTTGATATGCCCATTTGCTACGTTATCTTCAGCCAATCAGAAGTTACATCAGTTATAAGACGTGCGCTCAGTTTCGATGTCCCTCCAGAACTGAGTGTTTTGAGGGGCTATGACGTCTTTATCTTATGAAACGTGCTAGCATAGTAAATAATAATACTTTAACACTTAATAAGGTAATTCCGATTGAAACAGATCACCTTTTTATTATTGTAGCTTTTATGATAATAATATGAATCATACAATTAAAGTATTTACAAGCACTGAAAGTGATTCAGAGTGAAAAAAAGTGCATTCATCTCAACATCTTCCTTTTTCTGAGGAGGAATGATCAAGGTTCATTCATCAGTAGTGGAGACGTTGTCCAACGAGATTGGTAGTGTCTCGATGGCACTGTCGTCATATTCATATTTCGAATCCGTTGTTGCAGTGACCCTTGCACTTCAGGCATGTAACAAAGCAGTGTAACAACGCTTTTCTGCAACCATATCTGCTACAGTCACATCCTTTCGTGCATCGACAAAAAAATTATCCTCAAGATTTCGTCAGGGGCAGCATCTAATTGTGAAAGTTTCGGAACTAGTTGGCCATTCCAACCCCAATTCGGTGCTCCACCTTTAGGTTCCTCTCCTAACCAAAGGCGTTGGTGGTACGTTCGGAACGTGTGCTGCTTAAAAGTTCCTTCAGATGGAGGGAGAGCTGAGAGTAGGCTTCATGTTCCCAACTGCTTTTATAAGTGATTTGTAGAGTAAGTCGTTGAGGGATTCCATACCATTATGATTCCCGCTGCCTCAGCAGCATGTTGTATGATTTTGGACTTCTGATGCATTTTGACAAACACCATTTTACTCTTGCAATACGCTACGGATGCTGTGTCGCAGCCAGTAAATGCATGTGAGAGTAACAAATGGGCGATGTCCATTTTCAATTCCTGCTGCAGCTATTGTGAAGAATATCAAAACGTCTTAACCTTTCCGCTTCCTGGTTCTACAAGCAGAATGTTACGATCAGTAGCAAATTTTGCTATTAAGAGAACAGTAAGTCGAAATCCTCTCCAATAATGGTACTCGAGGAATTATGTTATCTGTTGATAGCTGTCTCTATAATATCAACGTCATAATCACCTAAAGCTTGAATGTCATTTATCCCATTTTTCTGTAGTTGCATCAACAGGTTTATCAGCTGATTCTTATTGTTAAATTTGGAAAGGAAATCCTCTTGTTTCACTGTAATTTTAATTTCTAGACTGACATTCATTTCTGAACACCTCCTGAGCTAATATCGACGACTTTGTTCAGCTGCTCTTATGCTCTCCGATATGTTAGAGTACCCATTAAAAACCACTGTACAACCTCTCCGAAGACAATTGGTCTTCAAAAATCTAACAACCATTGCAGCCTGGTGTAATTTTTTGGACATTCAGTATGAATCAGAAGAATGTACAGACCTTCTAAAGGTGAGCCATTGCTATCTTCGCTTTCTATACTAGCTTTGATGAGAGATAGTATTCCTTTTTTGTCACTGTGGAAACACCTGATCCATCTATTGTTTCATTACGTACAAAACACAGAGTAGCGATTGCGCGCACTACACAGTCAACATTTTCATAAATAAATAAAAATATCTCGAAAAGCTGACACATAATACCGACACACAAACTTTGTCTACAGTTGGAGAACTTTTGAAGTGAACTGAAGTAAGTAGTGAGTGAGAACACTCCATTCCACCCCGCAGCAAGTGACAGGCCTTGGATGTTCGTCGTGGAATTTCCCCATCGTTAAGCCTCTCCTGGGCGTTAGGTACTGACGACCTTGACAACATGTCCACTGCAGACAACAATAAATGAGCCTCTACCCCTCCGCCTCAGGAAAACGAAGAAGTTGCGTTGAATGCACTTTTTTGTCACTCTGAATCACTTTCAGTGCTTGTAAATACTTTAATTGTATGATTCATAATATTATCATGTTGTTGTTGTTGTGGTCTTCAGTCCGGAGACTGGTTGGATGCAGCTCTCCACAATACCCTATCCTGAGTAAGCCTCTTCATCTCCACATAAGAACGGCAACCTACTTTGTCTGAATCTGCTTACTGTACCCATCTCTTGGTCTTCCTCTGTGATTTTTACCCCACACACTTCCCTCCAATGCTAAATTCACAATTCCTTGATGTCTAAGAATGTGTCCTACCAATCTATCCCTTCTTTTAGTCAAGGTATGCCAAAAATTTCTTTTCTCCCCAATTCTGTTCAGTACCTCCTCATTAGTTACGCGATTCACCCACATAATCTTCAGCATTCTTCTGTAGCACCATATTTCAAAAGCCTCTATCCTCTTCCTGTCCGCACTGTTTATCGTCCAAGTCTCACTCCCATACAAGGCAACACTCCATACAAATGCCTTCAGAAAGGACTTCCTTAGGTTTAAATCAATATTCAATGTTAACAAATTTCTCTTTTTCAAAAACGCTTTTCTCCCCATTGCCATTCTGCATTTTATATCCTCTGTACTGCGACCATCATTTGTTATTTTACTGCCCAAGTAACAGAACTCATCTACCTCCTTTATTGCTTCGTTTCCCAATCTAATTCCTTCAGTATCACCTGATTTTCTTACACTGCACTCCATTACCCTAGTTTTGCTCTTGTTAATGTTCATCTTATATGCACCTTTCAGCGCACTGTCCATTCCGTTCAATTGTTCTTCCAGGTCCTTTGCTGTATCTGACATAATTACTATGTCGTCGGCAAAACGCAATGTTTTTAATTCTTCACCCTGAACTTTAATTCCTACTCCAAATTTCTCTTTGCTTTCCTTTATAGCTTGCTCAATGTACAAATTGAATAACATTGGAGAAAGGCTACAACCCTGTCTTACTCCCTTTCCGACCACTGCATCCCTTTCATGCCCATCAACTCTGACAACCGCTGTCTGGTTTTTGTACAAGTTGTAAATAACCTTACGCTCCCTATATTTTGCTCCTGCTTGCTTCAGAACTTGAAAAAGTTTATTCCAATCAACATTGTCAAAAGCTTTCTCCATATCTACAAAAGCTAGAAGTGTACGTTTGCCTTTTCTTAATCTATCTTCTAGGATAAGCCGTAAAGTGAGTATTGCCTCCCGAGTTCCTACATTTCTCCTGAACCCAAACTGATCTTCCCCGAGGTCGGCTTCTACCAGTTTTTCCATCCTCCTGTATATAATTCGTGTTAATATTTTGCAACCATGACTTATTAAACTGATGGTTCTGTAGTTTTCACATCTGTCTGCACCTGCTTTCTTTGGAATGGGGATTATAACATTTTTCTTAAAGTCTGAGGGAACTTCGCCTGTCTCATACATCTTACACACCAGGTGAAACAGGTTTGTCATGGCTGGTTCTCCCAGCGACTTCAGTAGCTCTGAGGGAATATCATCTACTCCAGGGGCCTTGTTTCGACTTAGGTATTTCAGGGCTCTGTCAAATTCTTCTCTCAGTACAGTATCTCCTATTTCATCTTCATCTACATCCTCTTCCCTTCCTACAATATTGTCTCAAAGTTCATTTACTTTGTAGAGCCCCTCTATATATTCTTTCCACCTTTCAGCTTTCCCTTCTTTGCTGAGAACTGGTTTTCCATCAATGTCCTTGATATTCATAGAGCTGTTTTTCTTATCTCCAAATGACGCTTTTATTTTCCTGTAGGCTGTATCTATTTTCCCCCTATTTATACATTCTGCTACATCCTTGCATTTGCCTTCTAGCCACTCCTGCTTAGCCATTTTGCACTTCCTGACAATCTCATTTCTTAGTCGTCTGTACTCCATTTTGCCTGTTTCATTTACTGCATTTTTATATTTTCTCCTTTCATCGATTAAATTTAGTATCTCCTGTGATATCCAAGGATTTTTTGTAGGTATTTCCTTCCTACCTATTTTGTCCTCTGCTACCTTCACTATTTCATCTCTCAATTTTACCCATTCCTCCTCTACTGTTTTATTTCCCCCCGTTTCTGTCAATTGTTGCCTAAAGCTCCCTCTGAAATTTTTAAGAACCTCAGGTTCCTTCAATTTATCCAGGTCCCATCTCCTTATTTTCCTACCTTTATGTAGTTTCTTTAGTGTCAGCCTACAGTTCATAACTAACAAGTTATGGTCAGAGTCTATATCTGCCCCTGGGTATGTCTTACACTGTAGAACCTGATTCCGAAATCTGTGTCTTACCATTATAAAATCTATCTGGTATCTTCCGGTGTCTCCTGGTCTCTTCCATGTATACAACCTTCTTTTGTGATTCTTGAACCAGGTGTTTGTTATAACTAAATTATGTTTTGTGCAAAATTCTACCACGCGGCTTCCTCTTTCATTCCTTTTGCCCAGACCATATTCACCTACTATCTTCCCTTCCCTTACTTGTCCTACTACCGAATTCCAGTCTCCCATAACAATTAAGTTTTCCTCTCCCTTAATTGTCTGAATAATTTCCTTTAGCTCCTCATATATTTCTTCGATTTCCTCATCATCGGCAGAGCTAGTTGGCATATAAACCTGTACTACTGTTGTCGGTGTTGGCTTCGTATCTATCTTGACAATGATAATGCGATCACTGTGCTGCTCATAGTAGTTTACCCGCATTCCTATTTTCTTATTCATTATCAATCCTACTCCTGTGATACCCCCAATTGATTTTGTATTTATAATCCTGTACTCACCTGACCAGAAATCCTGTTCATCCTGCCACCGAACTTCACTAATCCCCACTATATCTAACTTCAACCTATCCATTTCCCTTTTTAAATTTTCTAATTTTCCTACTCGATTAAGGGATCTAACATTCCACGCTCCGACCCGTAGAATGCCAGTATTGTCTTTCCTGATGATCACATCCTCCTGAGTAGTCCCTGCCCGGAGATCCGAATGGGGGACTATTTTACCTCCGGAATATTTTACCCGAGAGGATGCCATCATCATATGTTCATACAGTAGAGCTGCATGTCCTCGGGAAAGGTAACGGCTGTAGTTTCCCCTTGCTTTCAGCCGTTCGCAGTAACCGTGTGGCAAAGCCACATTAGCTGATGTTACAAGGCCAGCTCAGTCAATCATCCAGACTGTTGCCCCTGTAACTACTGAAAAGGCTGCTGCCCCTCTTCAGGAACCACACGTTTGTCTGGCCTCTCCACAGATACCCCTCCGCTGTGGTTGCACCTACGGTACGGCTATCTGTATCGTTGAGGCACGCAAGCCACCCCACCTCGGCAATGTCTGTGGTTCATAAAAGCTACAATTATAAAAAGATGTTCTGTTTCAATTGGAATTACCTTATTAATTGGAGGGCAGCGGCTAATCTTGGTCGTGCCCTACCCACTGTTTTAGCTGACGACGAGGAGAGTGTGACGAACGTTTTACAATTTTGTGAATGTTCTCTACTCTGGCCTAAGCTCTTAGCCTGGAGGTTTTAGTGTGTTACAGGAGGGCTCGCTGATGACTTTAACATCACCGATCAGCGTACCTCTATAATCAGACATTTTCTTTTAAGGACTTCTAAGGTTGTATAGTTCAGTTTGCTACCTTACATCGCTGATTTGCAATATATGTTCGTGTTGTTACCCAGACCTACATTCTTCTATTGCCTGTTCTTATTTATTTACTGTTGTCTAATTCATTTGTCAGGGCGCTAAAATCCTTGCTGATGTGCGCCCAAAACATCCTATCCTATCCTTATTAACAGTGTTAAAGTATTGTTATTTACTATGCTAGCACGTTTCATAAGATAAAAACGTCACAGTCCCTCAAAACACTCAGTTCTGGAGGGACATCGAAACTGAGCGCACATATTATAAATGATGTAACTTCTGATTGGCTGAAGATAACGTAGCAAATGTGATATCAAATTGAAGGAAATTTAATGCTCTACAACTTTCTTTCTGACAAATTTTCTGTGAAACGATCGAGTGAGTCACTAGTAGTAAATGTTTGACAAAATTAGTGAGGTAAAGATGATTTTTTCCGAAATTGTCGATTTTCAATAACGTATATCTCGAAAACCGTTGGGAATTCGATGTATATGTATAGAAACAATTTTTTAGCAAATTCAATTGTCTTTCATTTTTATTTGGATGAACGTTTTCCTAAAGCCGACTGTTTTCGAGATATAAGCGAGAAACCAAAAAATGGTACCTTTCCACCCCCCTCCCCACTTTAGCTCACCCCCCAGGGGCGGGGACGTTTAGTATGTTCACCTCCTAACTATCCCTAACTAAGTCCTGAAGTCCAAAATTCTCGCATATTCCATGCACCCTACACCCCTCTTTTGAACACTCATTGACTGGACTATTGTGCACATGCCGCGGTGGAGTAGCTGAGCGGTCTAAAGCGTCTCGCTGCAGAGCGCGCGGTTGCTCGCCGTGGGGGTTCGAGTCCTCCCTGGGGCATGGGTGTGTGTGTTTGTCCTTAGGTTAGTTTACATAGGTTTAAGTAGTTTGTAAGCTACGGACTGATGACCACACAGTTTGCTCCGGTAGATTTACAGACATTTCAACATTTTGTTGTGCACATGGTGCGTCCAAGGAGAGCGCGCGGCGCTAGCGCCCTCAAATTTCAACACCCTGTTCGCTTTACTGGAGCGATGTATCGCTTTCTTTTCAGCTTTAAAAACAATTTCACAATGTTGGCTACATTTCGTACGCAGTAATGTATAACCTAAAGTTAACCAAACGAAAAGTAGTCAGCGACTATATTTTTCACTGCAAAAGCTTCAAATGTGCGATAGGTTAACTGGAAATTAAGTATTGTAATATCTATGGCGAATATCGAAAAAAACAGACACTCCGTTATGAAGCTGTTATGTTAGCCTGCAAGATTTGCAAAACTCAGTGATGTATGACAATTAGTTTCCCCAGAATCGAGTGAGAAGTATCCTACGTCAAGGAAAACGCACAAAATCGGAAGAGGAGGTTTTTATTTTATTTTTTTTTTTTTTTTTTTTTACAGGAGAAGGAGAATTTTTATCCAAAAACTGATACCAGAGTGTGCGATGTAGCTTTCTTTCATACACATACAGTATTTTTTCAGCAAGAAAATCGAAAAGTAATGTTGGTCACGCATTGGCATCAGCCGGCGCGCGGTTGGCTGCGCACTGTGGCCGCCACCAGCTGCCATTGCGCCGTTGCAGCGCGCATGTGGCGACCGCTGCAGGTTAAGCGGCCGAGCAGCTAGCTGGGAGCCGTGCACCATGGCCGTACCCTAAGGCCCTGCATACAGTTTTAATTGGTGGTGCCTTTAACATCATGAGGGAGAATAGTTGATATTTGATCGTACAGGAAAGTGAGCTAAAAGTGTAAAAAAGGTTAACAAGCGAAACACACATATGATTGTCCAATGGCAACATGTTGACGATTTTAAAGTTATGAGGCTAGAGTCATTTAGCTGACTCGACCTGGCTTCTGAAGCCTGCCCTTAACAAGTACAAAGATTTGTACTCCACATATACTTTTCTCACGTAGGCCACCTGCACTGCGGTGCTTCCCTACTAAGCCCTTTATCACTCACGGCGGACTATAAGCGTACCAGTTATTTTGCGGAGTCCTTGAACATGTTTTTACCTTTCGAACATAGACAAGTAGCATTTTCGAGAGTGCTATGAATACCTTGATTTGACAAATCAAAGTCTACTAAATTTTGCAGAAAATTCAAAAAAGTGTGGTAAATAAATAAATATTGCAGACCCCTTGGGCATGGGCCCCTTTGGTGCTTACATAACACTTGAATGGACCCTTATGGAGACTTCGACACTATGCTAATTAAAAATTATATCTTCATTTCATACTGGCTTGCTCCTGATGACACCAACGCCGCGGTGGAGTAGCCGAGCGGTGTAAAGCGTCTCGCTGCGGAGCGCGCGGTTGCTCGCCGTGGAGGTTCGAGTCCTCTCTGGGGCATGGGTGTTTGTGTTTGTCCTTAGGTTAATTTACCTAGGTTTAAGTAGTTTGTAAGCTACGGTCTGATGAACACGCAGTTTGGTCCGATAGATTTACAAACATTTGATTTTGATGACACCAACGACAAATTGGCAACATGCAAATATTGCCGCGCGTCTTCCGACGGAACGCGTGTGCATTGGTTAACGTCGCAGATCGCTGTGCTTGTGGTTCCCGGATCAAGTGCCGCCACTGACAACAAAATAATTATTTCTTAGTATTTACTATTTCTCGAATGTTCTACATGTATCTTAAAGGGTGTCCAGAAAAGTGCTCCCTGATTTCAAAATTAAATATCTCGAAAACAAAGATCGATAGAGGAATGCAGTAAACGGTATGTTTATTGTGAAAGCTGTAAGATGTTAATACAGCAGTTTGAAATAATAGCTACAAAAGCTGCTAACAGATGGCGCTGTAATCGCCATACGTAATGCCTAGTATGAATAGTGATCCGAAGCCCAGAGCGATCAGTTCCTGTATTGAAACGTGAAAGGAGGTTGTCGTACCGAAGGAAGAGATTAAAACCATGTAATCCATTGAACAACGCGTTTTTCTGGTGCTAGAGTACCACAGGTTAGAAGAGAGTCCTACGGCAACAAGGCGAAGGTTTCAAGCACGATTTAATGTTCCAAAAGGACCAGATGCGAAAACCATTCGTACGCTCCTCGCAAAATTTCAACGAACAGACAGCATAACAGATGATCTAGTGGGGCATGTTGGCCGCAAGCAAACCGCAGTTAAGCCTGAAAATATCGCCACAGTTTCTGGAATTATTCAGCGAAATCCAATGTCATCCGTCTGTAAAATTGAATCTGAGACTGGTTTGAAGCGTTCCAGCACGCAGAAAATACTGAGAAAGAACCTACACATGTTTCCATTCAAAATTCAAACGCACCAGGCCATACCCGTACGAGCTGTGCAACAAAGGGTTGCCTTTGCTAATCAGATGCGCACAATCATTGATAGTGAAGGATTTAATGTTGACTGCATCTGATTTACAGATGAAGCACACTTCCACCTGAATGGATACGTGAATAAGCAGAACTGGCGATTTTGGGGTTCCGAAAAGCCATATTGTTGTGAAGCGAAACCCCTGTATTCTCCTAAAGTTACTGTGTGGGCTACAGTATGCAGCAGAAGCATTATTGGTTGGCCCTTTTTTCATTCAAGAAACTGTCACTGGTGCACGTTACGTTGCAATTTTGGAACAATTTGTCGCCACACAGCAAGCGTTAGAGGATCGACCAGGTGCTGAATGGTTTATGCAAGATGGAGCCCGACCACATCGGACCGAACAAGTGTTTCGCTTTCTTGAGGCATACTTTGGGAATCGAGTCTTTGCTTTGGAATATCCCAAATTTACTGGTGCAGTCATGGAATGGCCTCCATATTCGCCGGATTTGACTCCCTGTGACTTTTTTTTGTGGGCACAGTGAAAGACATGGTCTACCCGAAGCATCCCGCCACGCTGGACGAGCTTGAATCGGCGATCTCTGTGGCATGTGAACCCATTTCTGTTGAGACACTATGAAATGTGATGGCGAATTTCATTCTTCGTTTGCGCCACCTCTGTAGTGCCAGTGGTGAACATTTTGAAAACATTGTGATGTGATTGTTTGCAAAGAGTGTTTTCATACGATTATTTCACTTATGTATGCTGATATGAACTGTACAGCGTTCAGCGCCATCTGTTAGCAGCTTTTGTAACTATTATTTCAAACTGCTGTATAAACGTCTTATAGCTTTCACAGTAAACATACCGTTTACTGCATTCCTCTATCGATCTTTGTTTTCGAGATATTTAATTTTGAAATCAGGGAGCCCTTTTCTGGACACCCTGTATGATTCATGTACTTGTAAGTTCCAGAAAATTCTTTCTGTGTATAAATAGTGGAACACTCTAAGCAGGAGGTAGTCTATACTGAGTGTACACTTGTGTTAGCAATAAACGTGTTCTAAAGCCCTTTCTACACGGTAAGTGGGAGCTTACGAGATTACCCATGCTGCACCGTTCACGCTGTCCGCGAACAGTTTAGACGCGTCCACTTGCACAAGATGCACGCATACGATCGCTAATAGACGGAATAGGATGTATCCTACTCTCGCGCGTATGGAAGTGCGTCGTGCATGCGCAGACGACCGAATGGGGATCCCAGCTGACAAACGAAGTCGGGATTTGTTTGAGAATGTATACTTGTCTCCTGCTCAGAGGGATGTAGTTTTTCGACTCGGTCGTATTTTAGGAGGTGATACTATAGAGGAATTGCATTAAAAATTTAATATAACCTATGTACAATTTTTATTGAATTCAGAGATATAGCTATTAATATGAAATCCAAACAAACGTAGAGCAAATGAAAATCAAGAAATTTTCACTGATTTATCCGTCGGTTCATGGTAGTACATCATCACACTTACTGAAAGATAGTATTTTGTGTATGTTCTACACGTTCATTTCCACTTAGTTACCCGGTTTTCGGTTTACTAGGACATATTCAGAACTTAAACTACATCGAAAACTGGTTATTTAAATAAAAGTCAATAGGCCTATAGTGATCTACCAAGAACCGACGAAAGAATCAGTTGAAATATCCAAATCAGTTTGTTGTACATACCAAGAGCTGTATCTCTGTACCCAATACACGCTGTAGTTAACAGATGAAATATTTATTTTTGGTGAGCATTATTTGAAGCCTAATCAAAGTGAAAGGTCTATGTATAGACACCTGAGCTTGTTCATCATACACCTAGGCGCCTCAAACCGCAGGGGCTGGAAGTATGTAATCGCATTTTATAATGAGGACGTTAACACATGTGAGCGACGTAGGTACGCATGAACTGCACGAAAACAATTAAATACAGTTTCGCAGTGGCAGTCTAAAACACAAATAAATGTTTTAATCACTACAACATACCATGCAGTTTCGAAAAGTGACGTTAACGCGGCGATTCATTTGCTGTAAGTAGACAAAAAAAGAAGTAGACGCGGGAAGCAGACGACTCAACAAATGTGTACCGTTTGAACCAAAGACCTATATGTTGTTTATATACCTCTTTGGTTTGAACGCTTCTTTATAGTTCGACGGTCTATAGCAGTGCTGTCCAACATACGGCCCGCCATAGCCTGACGAAGTTGTTGTTGTTGTTGTTGTTGTTGTTTTTTTTCCAGCTGGAGTATTAAATGAGGATAATGTTTTGAATTTAACCTGCATCGTCACTGGACTCGAGCGTAAATTAACATGTGGGACGAGAAGGTGGTCGTCTACCAGCTAACGTACTAGCTGCCCTCTTCTACAACTGTTCCTGCCTCGCGGTTCTCCACTAGAGCGCATTTCACTCTTCTCCGGCAGCCTTATGCCGCCGGGGCTTAACAGAACGCGGCCGCCTTGGAACAGGCTGGCACTGCCACAACACGGGACGGCTGCCGCGACGATCTCACGGTTACCCGCAGCGTTATGGGGGACACTCGCAAGCACGCGTCACGCGCATGCACGCTGACACAGAGTAACATTGGGCCGTATGAATAAAACTGAGCATATGCTTCAGAGAAGATGCTCAGAGCAAAAGAACGTTCTCTGAGCAAGTTCTCAAATTCGTATGAATAAAAACTTCAAAGCATATGCTCTGAGCAGGTAGTTTATTCTCACTACCTCCCCTCCTACTTGAGTAAGTTCTCCGCGTGTCATGTCCCCCACAGATCAGCTGTCCAATCGTGTATTTCTTTAAACTAGCCCAATTAGGCAAATTATTAAGTGTACAAATATGGAGAAGGCATCGACGTGTTGAGAAAGAACTGGACTGTGTTTAGATATTAGTTTGTTGTGAAGGAGCATATTATAAAGACTAAATATGCACTATTTACGAAAATGTTTCTGCTGGCGATACAAAATTTTCGTCACGCGAGAAACTCGTTTGTTAATGAAGTAGGGTTAGCACAATTTGCGAACGATATAGTAAGAATGCATCACATATTCATCTGTCACAACGTGGAATGCTGCAGGAGTGTTCTAACATGAGATACGCCTTGTTAAATATGACACCCAATGGTTTGCTCATAAGCGTTAGGCCATGCGATTTTCAACAAGAAACACGCTGCTAGGTATGTAATTAATCAGTTATTAATTTTCCTGTCGTGTTTACTTACTTCTAACATGACAGAAGTTAAGATTACGAAGTCAGAAAACACATCATAAATAGCCAACCGGTTTGGATAGAAACAGTAGCTACCTCAGTAGGCCTACCTGGTATTGCAGCAACATTTATTTTGTGATAGAAACTGTGAAATCCTGGGATACACTTTATTTGGAACTAACATCAGAAGGTCTTACTAATAGATCCTATTTTAAAACGATATTATTTTGCTATGTGACTGTTTACAACTGTAAATATACACGCCAAACAAATGAGTAAACACGCAGCTCATTCCATTTGTGTTTCATTTTTATGTCGGTAATGAAAACACGTCTTACATCACTCTCGTCACTGTATAAAATGCTGGAAGTGTCACACGATTTTTCCGAAGGAAGATACTCGTCAACAAAATGTTTTTACTTGTATTAACTTTATAGATTGCCTCGTATTTCTTAAAGGCTACATATAATATTTGCCTTCCAAGTAACAAAATTGTTGTAATTTTTATTATAAACCTCAGTAAAACGTAACCTTAATAGAAGTTACTCAGCACGGAGTATGCCATAGAGCTCACTCCAGAAATCTGAGAATGTTCTCCCATCGTGAGAAACTTCTGCAGTTTTATTCATATGAAATTGGAGAATGTTCTCTGTTGTGAGTAACTTCTCCCACCCCGTTACTCACGCTGAGAACATACTCGGCTGAAGTATATTCTCCGACTCACTTTATTCATGCGAATCTGAGTATGTTCTCTGGAATCCAGAGTATAAAGTAGATACTCCATTTTATTCATACGGCCCAAGGTGACACTGGCTATGCGAGAGACGAGTCACAGCATGGCGCGCGCAAGGCATGTGCGAAACGTGCGGCCGCACGGGGCGACACTTTCCAAGGGGCGGCAAATCTGCCACCCACTTTTTTTAAAAATTATTTTTTAGGACAAACTCAACAGTCATACCCAAGAGGGGATTCGAAACCAAATCTCGGAGGGAGCGGCTTTGGGAACTGTGGCATGGCGCCTCGACTACCTGCCGGCCGCCCCTGTTGAACAAGGGAAGGGAGGAGGACTGATTTATTCCTCGCCACTGTGGCAGCACCGTCGTGTTTACGCCGAAGGAACAGAGAGGGGAAGCAGTCTAGCGTAAACGCCAGTATTCTTTAGGGATGCAACATCGTTGATAAAAACATCGATGTTCAGACATAGATGTTCCTGCGGAAAAATATCGATGTTAAAAAACATCGCTCTGAAAAACGATACATCGATGTTTTCCCGATGTTTCCATACGTTTAAAAAATATTAGGAAAAACACACTGAAATGAAGTTATGTTCCCAGAACTTAAAAAAATGTTCAAATGTTTGTAAATCTATTGGACCAAACTGCGTGGTCTTCAGTCCGTAGCTTACAAACTACTTAAACCAAGGTAAACTAACCTAAGGACAAACACACACACCCATGCCCCAGGGAGGACTCGAACCTCCACGGCGAACATCCGCGCGCTCTGCAGCGAGACGCTTTAGACCGCTCGGCTACTCCACTGCGGATCCAGAACTTATTTACCTTATTTATGTTCTTTCAGTAGGTTACGAATACACAGCGAAATGGCAGATTAGAATGAAAAAGAAGTTGGGAATAAGGTCTTGCTACCTATTGCGCTGATTTTCATAAGGGAATTTTGAAACATGAATAAGATTTATTTTATAACGGAACTTGACATCAAATGCAAACCATATGATTGAAGAGCCATTTTTCCTACGCAATTTTGTTGCTTCGCATTTGACATAGGTTTGATGATTTCGAAATTTTTTGTTATTTTGAAGTCATCAGTGTGATATTACAGTTGCGATGTTTGTGTGCATTACTTTCAATATCCCATAGAACTCTAGATTCGGATTTATAAAATTGGCAACCCTTGTGTTTGACCACTTACTGCTGCACACGACAAACTCACGATAGCAAACTACTACACGTATGGCTAATTGGCTATATGTACGCGTACAAACTGTCCAACAAAAGTGAAACATACTACTGTTTTCACTCGAACAGATGACTGCAGCAGTGAGAGAACAGCAAACAAAGGTGAGTAAATGATATTTTTGTTAGTTTCATATTTCACTTACCTACTACTTCAATAGTATGAAAACAGCGACGAGCGACGACAGCAGAAGCACCACTCTTGAGCTGACGCTGGCTGAGCCAGGGTTGCCAGGTTTTTCCACTGCTGTTTCGCCAAATTTTAAACAAAATATAGCCAATATATCGCCATCTTTTTATCAATAAAATGCCTAAATATGTCCACCTTTTCCTCAGAAAAATAGTCATGTAGGCCTATCGCAGTTTATAATCAGTTAACGTCATTATGCTATGGTATTATGTCGTGTGTCTCGACAACAATAATCCTGAAATTCAGGGAGTAAGTTGGTTACTGAGTAACAAGTAACACAAACTACGGCGCTCTTAAATTCATAGACACCAGACTGGACATTCCAAGAAACCTCGTTCTTAACGGAAACATTTATGAGTCCAGCCAGGAAGTAAACCCACACACACCACCAACTGATCAACGAATCCCGTCGAAATATAGTCATATTGTAAATGTAAGAGAGAGACTCGAGAGATATAGTGAATATTAAATTTAAACAGAGATACATTTAACTATCATACGTATTAATTTCAGAACTAATAAAATCGTAATATAAAAGTATTTATGAATCATTCTACCAAACTTACACAAGGGAAGTTCTGATGCACAGCTTCGATTACTAATCACTTATATCTTCTTCAAAACTTATATTTACAGGCCATGAGAACTACAGGGAAATTACCGAGTGTTCGACACTGACATTTATATCTGCAAACCATTGACAACTACTGTGAAGTGCGTAGCAAAGGACTTGTCTCATAGTAGCAGTTATTACGAATTTCTGTTGTGGTGACAAGGAGCGCAAAAAAAAAAAATTACTGTTTAAATGGCTCTGTGCATGCTGTAATCCACGCGATGTCTACGGAAGCCATACATATGGGGTTGTAGTATACGAGGTGTGTTAGAAAAGTAATGAGACTGATTTCATACTAACCAGTGTTTTTATTATTTTCAAACAACAATGTTATCCCCTTCAAAGTAGTTCCCTTGGGCAGCTACACATCGGCGGAGTCGTCGTTCTCACTCTTGGTAGCAGCGCTGGAAGTCTTCAATTGGTATGGCTTTTAACTGGTCGGTCACTGTCTTTTGAATGTTCTCCAGAGTTCCAAAATGACGTCCTTTTAGGACACGTTTCAATTTTGGGAAGAGGAAAAAGTCACAAGGACTCAAATCAGGTGAATAGGGCGGAAGGGGGGGGGGTTGAGGAATAACAGTAATGCGTTTTTAGGTCAAAAATTCACGGATGCAAATAGCCGTGTGACACGGAGCATTGTCATGGTGAAGCTTCCACTTGTCTGCAATTTCTGGTCTCACATGGATCACTCTTTTCCTCAACTTTTCAAGAACACTTTTATAAAACACTTGGTTGACAGTTTGTCCTGGTGGAACGAATTCTTTGTGCACGATACCCTACGTGTCAAAAAAAAAAAAAAAAAAAAAAAAAAAAAAAAAAAAAAAATAATAATAATAATAATAATAATAATAATAATAATAATAATAATCAGCATGGTCTTGATCTTTGACCTGTCATTCGACATTTCTTCGGCCGAGGAGATGACGGAGTGTGCCATTCTTTACTTTGTTTCAGGATCGTTCTCAAATATCCAGGATTCATCACCAGTGATCACACAAATGAAGAATTCTTGGTCATTAGCAATCCTCTCAAGAAGATCAACGCACACGTCCTTCTGTTCAGTTGTGAGATTTTTCGGCACCAATTTGGTACAAACCTTTCGCATGTTCAAATCATGTCACAATTTGATGCACGGTGAACGTGTTTAAATTTAGCTGTTCACTGGTCATCCTTATTGTTAAACGACGGTCTGATCTCACAAGAGCCCTCACACGATCAATGCTTTCGTCAGTTTTTGAAGTCGAAGGTCTTCTGAGCGAGGTTCATCTTCAACGTGTTCTCGGCGTCCCAAAAATGATTTGTGCCAGCGGAAAACTTGTTCTCTCGATAAGCACTGTTCCCCATAGGCCCATTTCAACTTTTCAAAAGTCACACTCGCGGATTCACCAAGTTTAACAAAAAACTTTATTGCACAGCGTTGCTCTAAATTCCGATGCTCCATTTCTGTGACGCACAATGAAAACACAACTTTACTAATGGCGTTGTGAAAACTAATGTATTAACTGTACGGAGTTGTAACTCGGACTGAGGAAGAGGAAGGGATCAACAATCAGATTTAGCATCGGCCGGTAGACACAACGTTGCCAGATCTCCCGCACTGTTGCCAATCTCATTACTTTTCTAACACACCTCGTATTTTATGAGTCATCGTTTACAGCCTATTTTTGAACCTATGTAAGCAGGCTCCTCGAGGTATTTTACGCCTATGGCTGCAAGTTTAATTTCTTTGCATCTCTATGACATTTTCTCAAAGATACGTGCAGATAATTGTGGCAACTTCTATAGTGTGATTATATTTCCCCAGTATTCCAGCGATGTTCAGTCAGTTTCATTTATACAATGTCTCAAGAGGGAAAGCTTTAATTTCGTCTTATTTGAAGTAAAATAAAATAGTCTTTAAGTCGCCAACTAATTCTTTTAGTAGCCACATTTAATCGCCAGTCGCCATAAAGCTAAAATGGCTATTATCCTAAGAAGAAGATAGCCAAGAATGCGAAAAATCGCCACACCTGGCAACTCTGGGCTGAGCAGCTAATAAAGTAACAATGGAGTTGACAATCAATTGTTGAACGATGTCGATAGTTTTGGACTTCTGTCGTCGATGCATCGACGATATATCGCTGTTCAAAACATTGATGTTTATGGACGAAACATCGATGTTTTCAAAACATCGATGTATCGTTTGCATCCCTAGTATTCTTATGAGTGGAGCGCTGCCAGCCTGTTACGCGCCGAGCGTTTACTCGTGGAGCGCTGCCAGCCTGTTACGCGCCGTGCGTTTACTCACAAGTAATTTTGCAGAAGACGAAATCTAATTTGGAAATTCGAATGCAATATTAGATACAGCGGTTACATGTTAAGTGTGAAGAAATTTTGATAAGCGCTTCAATGACAGTTTCCGAGTGTTTCATTCTTCCCACATTATGGAAAAAAAATGGTTGAACATTACTACAGTCAAACATGTCCAACACCTACAGTGGCTAGAAGTATTCCGAATGGCTAAATACGCTGCGACTAATTACACGGGATAAAGACATTAGTAGTAAACCTGACATGAGTTGGGTTTCGACGTTTCTGAGTGATAATCAGACGTTTTGGTTTTTGAGCCATGAAACACCTGTCTCCGCCTGCATGAACAACAAACTCTAAACGACACTTTTATATGACAATACTACTCGCACACTACCACTTTGCCAACATTTCTTTACTGTATAATGGGTGTGAATCCACGTTCATAAGTAAACTACTGGTCGCTTTGATTCTGATGAAAACCTAAGAAAGTATGGTCTTTAAGAAACAATGTCCTCTCGTCCGCACAAAACAAAACGATAATTCTGACATCTTGTAAAACGACAATCCATAGACAGAACATTGCTTCTAAGGGTTTCCGTACTAGTTTTGATGCTCATTTCTGTTTTACAAAATTTGTGGTTTTCGCAAAGTTCGTATTTCTTTCTATTGTTCGTAATACCATAGAAATTGCTGACTGATAATACATTTATCGATATCATCGGTCACATACTTATTGTGAGCCTCTTCTTCTTCCCCTCAGGGGCTCAGCATTAATTTGCTGAGTACGGGCTTGGCGAACCAGGGGTCCTGAGCTGTGGGCTGTGTCGCGCCAACAGTCCGCTACACCGTAAGCTCTGTGCGTGCTTCAACGACCATCGTTCGGCGCGACGGTGGAACGTTGTACGTTTCAGAGCCCGGAGATCTTGGCTTAATCGCCCGGGTCGCGAGGACGGTACAAACCTCTATAAAAAAAAAAAAACCTCAATCTCAAGGTGTGCTGCGTGCCGAGGAGATGCATGGCTGTTGAGGTTGAACAGCCGCTAGCGAGCAACCTCTGAGGAACCTGCCGCACCTCAGTTGTACAAGGCTTACCCAGGCAAGCGGGGCTCTGCCTGGGTGGACCTTTAGTTCCCTAGCTGCTCGTGGGACCAAGATGAAGCGAGCAATAAACTCTGCCAATGGCGTCTCTAAGCGAGGAAGAACAAATTTCAATGCCACGAAGTATGACCCCCTATCGTTTCCTTCCCTTGGTACATCACGGGAAGACCATTGGGCTAAAGACAGGGACGAGTTATACTCTCCAAAGTATCTAGTATGTAGCAGAACAGACGGGGAAAGCTTTATGACGACAAAACCTCTTTTCATTGTCGAAAATTTAGAGGATAAGTACGGCGAAGTCGCGGGAATGTCGAAGATGAGGAGTGGTTCAGTGCTGATAGAAGCTGCATCATCCGCTCAGTCGAAAGCATTGCTTGCTTGCGACAAGCTGGGTGATGTCCCTGTTCGCATAACACCCCACAAATCGCTGAACATGGTCCAGGGTCTGATTTACCACAGAGACCTCCTCCTACAGTCTGATGACGAGTTACGCGCCAACTTAGAACGACGGGGCGTCCACTTTGTCCGGCGCGTGTATAGGGGTTCGAAGGATTGTAAGGTTGCCACCGGTGCTTTCATCTTGGCCTTTGAGGGCGATACGTTGCCCAATAAGGTCAAGGTCATGATTTACCAGTGTGATGTAAAGCCTTACATTCCTCCCCCAATGCGATGCTTTAAATGTTGGAAATTTGGGCATATGTCATCTCGCTGCACCTCTAGCCCCACATGTAGGGAATGCGGGCGTCCAGCCCATCCGGACGCTCCGTGTACTCCCCCGCCAATATGTGTCAACTGTGGGCAGCATCATCCACCCTGTTCATCAGACTGTACCATTTTCCGGAAAGAACGTAAAATAATGGAAATTAAGACTCTGGACAGACTGACATACACCGAGGCGAGAAAAAAGTATGAAAAAATCCACCCTGTACCACAGACTGCTTCATATGCGACAGTTACGTCGTCGTCAGCTACCCTGGCGTCGATGGCACCAACGGTGCAACCATTTTCTGTGGGCCCTAAGGGCCATCAACCTCAGTCTGCCTCCTCGAAGGTTGGGGGGCCTCCATCCATTGCCCCACCAGTACCATTGGTGCGGGCAGCCTCACACCCACCATCGGGGACAGAAGTCCCCATTCCCCTGCCGGAGAAGCAGCAGCCTTCCCCGGCCCCTCTCGCTAGGGAGAAGTCCGTTGGGACGCTCCCTTCTTCGGTTTTGAAAACTAGACCGGAGGATCCAAGCCGTCCATTGGGAGATGTAGACACCACTGGTCGCAGGGCTTCCCGATCCTCATCGGCTCCTGAAAATTCAGAGAAGCCCTCCCAGCGGTCTAAACCGAAAGAACAGCGGGAGGAGAAACAAAAGAAAAAGAGATCTAAGAAAAAATCTCTTCTGACGGCACCGGTACCACTAAACACTGCACTCGAGGCAGTGGCTGTGAGGATTCGGGCAGGACAGGAGATTACTATCTGCTCTTTGTACCTCCCTCCAGACAAGGCAGTGTCTTATGCGGAACTCGCTGCCTTGGTTGCTCAACTCCCATCGCCGTACCTGCTGCTGGGGGACTTTAATGCCCACAACTCCTTGTGGGGTGGAAATGATATTACGGCCCGTGGTAGAGACGTGGAGTACCTCCTGGCGCAGCTAAATATTGGCCTGCTTAACAACGGAGCTGCCACTCACTTCAGCTTCGCCCATGGCACTTACTCAGCCATAGATCTGTCGCTCTGCAGTCCCAGCCTACTTCCACATTCAACTTGGAGGGTCCACGATGACCTTTGTGGAAGCGACCACTTCCCTATCATACTGTCGCTCCCACAGTCATCACGTGCAAGCTACCTGCCCCGATGGTTACTCCATCGGGCAAACTGGCCGGCCTACACCTCGGCTGTTACATCAACTTCTCCAATCCCAGAAGATGTTGACTTGGCTGTCGATCATGTTACTAGGGCCATTGTTTTCGCTGCTGAAGCCACAGTCCTGAAATCCTCTGGTTTTCCCCGTCGTAAATCGGTGCCCTGGTGGACACCAGAAATTGCTGGGGCTATCAGGGAGCGTCGTCGAGCGCTCCAACGCCACCGCCGCCATCCTTCATTGGAGCACTTGATTGCTTTCAAACGGCTCCGTGCCCAAGCTCGTCGGCTTATAAAGCAAAGCAAGCGAGATTGCTGGGAGAGGTATGTAGCCACTATTGGCTGCCGGGCCTCCCCAACGGAGGTGTGGAAGCAGGTTAGGCGCCTTTTCGGGCATCGTCCACTGGCAGGAATCCCCAGTCTCTACATTCGGGGTACCCTGTCCACAGACCCAGCTGCTATTGCGCAGTACATGGCAGAACATTATGCTAGCAACTCAGCATCTACATCTTACAGTGCGGACTTCAGCGCCCACAAAGAGCGTGTTGAACAGCGGCAGTTTTCTTTTCACACGCGCCGCCAGGAAAAATACAATGTGCCATTCAGCGAGTGGGAGTTTGAGAGTGCCCTAGATGCATGTCCTAACACCTCCCCAGGACCAGACAGCGTCCACGTCCAGTTTGTCCATCACCTGCCTGCGGCTTTTCAACGACGACTTCTCACCCTGTACAACAATCTGTGGCTGAAGAATGCTTTCCCATCCCAATGGCGGGATAGCATCATTATTCCGGTGATGAAACCTGGTACTGATCCGCAGGTGGCTGAGAGCTATCGCCCAATAAGCCTCACCAACGTTCTGTGCAAGATCTTCGAACGTATGGTGAGCCGGCGGCTCATGTGTCTTCTTGAAGACCGGGGACTCCTCGTCCCCCAACAAGGGGGCTTCCGCCATGGCCGCTCTGCAATAGATAAATTAGTGTCGTTGGAGTCGGCCATCCGCACTGCTTTCACCAGGCGTGAGCACATGGTAGCGGTCTTCTTCGATCTTCGCAAGGCGTACGACACCACTTGGCGCCACCATATACTGGCTACGCTGTATGACTGGGGCTTATGTGGTCCCCTACCGACGTTCATACAGAATTTTCTATCACTCCGTACTTGACTTGGGGACCACACCTCCGTCAGTTGAAGCGAAAATGCTGGCGGCATCTAAATATATTGCGCAGTCTCGGCCACACTGCCTGGGGAGCTGGCCGTCAAACTCTGCTGCATCTCTTTAAGGCCCTAATATTATCACGCTTGGATTATGGGAGCCAGGTGTATGACTCTGCGGCGCCTTCAGCATTGCGGACCTTGTATCCCATTCTTCACAGTGGTGTTCGTCTTGCAACAGGGGCTTTCCGCACCAGCCCTGTGCCAAGTCTCCTTGCTGAAGCTGGCATCCCTCCCTTGAGGTTTCGCCGGCAACAGTTATTAGCTTCCTACGCCGTCCACGTTCATGCTTCGCCTCATCATCCTAATTGCAGGCTTTTGTTTCCAAATACCTCCCTTCCCTCTCCAGACCGTCGACCCCGATCAGGACTGCCAATCGCGGTTCGGGTACATACTCTCCTTTCCTCACTAGAGTCCTTCCCCCTACCTCCCGCATTCTTCTGCCAATCTCATATCCCTCCTTGGTCCATCCCTCGCCTACAACTTCGCCTGCAATTGTCCTGCGATCCAAAGACGACGGTTTCACCACATATACTTCATCAACAGTTTCTGGAGATCCTTGGTACGTTCCGCTATGCAGAAGTCATCTATACTGATGGCTCCCAGGTCGAAGGCAGAGTGGGTTACGCCTATGTTCATGGCGACCACATTGAACAACGCTCCCTTCTTCCTGGCTGTACCGTCTTTACTGCTGAACTGACCGCTGTACTTCGTGCTCTGGACCACCTTCGCACATGCCCCAGGAAGTCATATGTCATTTGCAGTGACTCCCTGAGTGGCCTACAAGCTCTCGACCAGTGTTTCCCCAAACATCATCTGGTGCAACACATCCATGAGTCTGTGTTCAGTCTCGGCGTGTCTGGCCGTTCGGTGGCTTTCATCTGGACCCCGGGCCACATAGGCATTCCAGGGAATGAACGAGCTGATCGGCTGGCCAAGCAGGCCATCGCCTCACAGCGTCTGTATATTGGTACCCCAGAAAGGGACATCCGTTTGGGTCTCCGCCACATGATATCTATGGCTTGGAACTCAGAATGGTTGACATTAAGCACGCCCAACAAGCTCCGTGCGATCAAGTCTTCGACAGCAGCTTGGAAAACGTCTATTAGGCCATCTCGAAGGGACTCAGTCATCCTCTGTCGCCTGCATATAGGCCATACATGGCTCACGCACGGCCATCTCTTACGTCGCGAGGACCCGCCAAATGCCATTGTGGCGCTCTGCTGACTGTGGTCCACATCTTGGTGGACTGTCCTCTTTTAGCTGCATTGCGGCAATCTTTTAACCTGCCTACTGCGCTTTCTTCGATTTTAGGTGACGACGCCTCTATGGCTGACTGTGTTTTAGGTTTTATTCGCGCAGCTGGATTTTATCATAAGCTTTAATGGTGGATTCATATGCCTGATCTTCAGGCATACACCGCTTATAGTTTTAATCTGTTGTCAATTTTATCTTGTCAGTCCTATTTCCGACTGGCAGTTGTAGTCTGTGCAGAATGGCTGACTCATCCATTATTATCCTAGTGATCAGCCAGCCAACAACATCTGCTGTGGTTTTAAGTATATCTGATTATTTGTCCCACCTCTATTGTGGTTCCTTTATCTTTTTATGTCGTACTTATGACCAACACTGTCTTCAGTATGTCTTGTGTACTAGTTGCAGGGTGCTTAATTTTAAAGATACACGAAACCCTGTGATATCTTAGCTGGGTACAGGGGACTGATGACCCGGTAGTTTAGTCCCCTTTAAACACCCAACCAACCAACCAACCAACCAACCTCTTCTTCTTCTTGGGCACTAGTTTAACTGTAGCCTCGTTGTACCTCGTCACGTGACCTAGTTCCTGGCACTGCAGCCTTTCCAGGCGATAGGTATTGTTCATTGTTGCGTTCTCTAAAACGAAAACCACAGAATTCGTTTCGGTAGATGGCCGAGGGAGTCAAGATTGGCCAGAAGCACTTTCGTTGGGTTTCGTAAGAACAGAAGATTTGGAGCGTCAGAATTTCTTGCAAGTTGGGATGTACACGTAAGTGCGTTTCATATAACATACAATTAGTATTTCGCAATCATGTTACTCAAAAGTTAGAATTTTTCTCCTTCCAGATTGAAGAATACGAAACCTTATTTTTCTTATAATCTGTTACTTCAAAAATTGGCAAATCGACAAATAAGCACGCGTCGTCTTAATAGCTAGAATGAAAATAAAGCGAGGAAAAGTGACGTGATACGGCGATGACTAATATGTTGCCCCTTATTCCATAGTCAGAAACGAAAGAATTGACACCTGGAAATTACGACAGATTCGTGTGTCAGTTCTTTGAAATGAACAACCGCAGTGCAGTGAGTTAATATATTTCGACTAGCATTAGTACCCATCGATGCCCAGGTGTGTATTTATTGCATTATATGTTACTCCATCTCCAGTGGCGTAGGTACTACACCAAGGGCCCCGGGGCAAAAATGACGTTGGGGGCCTCTCAGAACTAAAACTATACCACAGGCACCCGTCTTTTGAAAATCTTGGGGTATGCTCAGTGGCGTTTCCAATAGGGGGGAGGTTGTTGCCGGCATGCAGCCCCCCCCCCCCCCCGACAGGTATTTCGAAAAAAAAATCTTTATTACATTTTTCCAATTACAGGTACAAAGGTAAAGTAATAATTTTGTTTTATTTTCGTAGTATTTCTTCTTTTTTGCTTCATCTGCTGTTGATTTAGGACTATTTTAATCTCTGAAAGGAGAAAAATAATTTTTTAACATACAGTAAAGAAATTAACAGCCATTAATTTCAATTTCACGTTTCAGAACTAATGGGCGTCTTTTGCGACCATTTGAACCTGTTTCCCCCTTGTTGTAAATACAGAAATCATTTTCAGAGTTTTCGTCTTCTTAGACATGCATATCAGATAATGCTGTGCCTGTATTGTAAATACTGTGTTCATTATCGCAAAACCTAACATCGCATGGTCTTCCTGCCTTCTTTCTTCTGCAGATTTATTTTCTATACAGTATTACGAAAATAGTCCATAACCACTTCTGCTGTCATACCATGTCTGTCGATACCAATAGGTTTATAACCTATTGCTACATCACACACCAATTCAGTAAACAGAATTAAAAATGTTACGACTTAGCACTAACACGATTCCTTGAAGACAATTGACTTTTAAGAGAATACATAAACGTTAAATTAGTAGTATACACATTTTCATCGTATCGTTCCAAACTCACCTCATTTCTAGTTATTTAATACAACAATTAAAGGTTACCGCCTTCAGTTTACGAAATTGAACTTACAAGCAGCATTCCATTAACATTCGGACAATTTAGAAAATGATCACTTCACTCATATGTCAACATGAATTTTAATGCCTACGAATTCAATTACCTGCTTGTTTTAGATAATCTTTTTACAGCGGTGTGTTAAAATGCCAGCCGCCCATCAATGGAATGAGAGAGTCGAATTTAATTACAAGTAAGAAATATAACGTAAAGAAAAATATAATACCAAAACTTTCAGTGGGGTATGCCGAGCATACCCAATCAAATTTTGGGCTATGCTTGAGCGACCGAGCATACCCGTAATCGGCGACTATGAACTATACAGATGCAATACTACTTCATCAGGTCCTTACCTCTTACTGGAAGACATAATAAGGCAAACCTAAATACTCTTAAGTAAATTATTGTGTGTCACGCAGCAGATAATATTTAATCGTACTCTCTAATATAATTATAACTGTGAAACTTAATTATGTTTTCAAGCAGAAACTACTGGGTGGATTTGGATGAAATTTTGGAGAGGGATAGAGTTGGACATGGGTAGGACATACAGATAAAACTACCATGAATAGTTTTCAAAGTTGCTCCATACTAGATGAATGAAGTCGCAGGAAGAAGCTACTAAAAATCAACAATGAAGTTTTAGTCAACCACGAAAATATGGCCCCCTGCCGCGAATCAAACCATGAACAGTATTGTCACACACTGCTAGAAATTCAACAGGTGGCAAGGTGCACGTCTTAGCGGACAAGCAATACCTTTTTTATGTTTATATTCTGAGATGGGAATAATTTTTGGAATTCACTTCGTGTGTTTGAAGTTTGTTGGCAGTGTTCAAAAAGTTAAAAGACGAAAATCCTTCATTCAGCTAAAATATTATATACAGTAGAACGTCGATTATCCGAAGTGTAATTGGGGGACATGGATGTTCGGAAAACCCATTATTCGTATAATCGACAGTAGAACGTCGATTATCCAAAGTGTAATTGGGGGGACATGGATGTTCGGAAAACCCATTATTGGTATAATCGAACTGTAGACTTCTACTTGCCAATAAGAAGTTCTGTACAGTAAATGTATTTGTACAGTATTTGGAGTCGCGCGATCCTTCACATTGCGCCGAGCGGCACGGCGCAACACTTGGAAGGTACAGGCAGCTGTTGCGGTGTACAGCTCTGGTGCTGCCGCTACTGTACTTCTGCCGACTGGAGTGTGCCGACTGTTGTACTCAGCGACTGTCGGATTGGCCTGTCAGCAGGCCCCACTAGAAGCAATGTTCCGTCACCCTGTGGCCCAGGAAGCTTAGTTTGACGGGAGGGGAAATTGATGGACGGTAGGGTGGGAAGGTAAATAAATAAATAAAAATAAAAAAACGACGCTGTACTGTAACTTTTTCCGAACTTTGCTCACCATGGAGGCCGAGGGGCCCCTTGATCTCGGGGGCCCCGGGGCACTGCCCCGCCTAGCCCTATGATAGCTACGTCACTGTCCATCTCCTTATTCTTCCTCTCTCCATTGTCTTCCGCCCCACTCTTTGACCATTTCACATGCGTCTGTAGTGAAATTCGGTATGAAATGCTATTTCACGTGGCTCAATTCTCATGACTTCAACTCCTGAACAGTGTATCCTACAGTAATATACGATTTCACACACATTTGAACATTTTTGTAAATTCACAAGGCTTTTTAAAATTAGCTAGAATTAGTCAATCAGGCTTGACTCCATTTTTGAGCTGGTACGCAGTGACTGTTTTGTACCAATCTCAAGAGAATTTCACCAATCAGTCGTAATTTTTGTTTTTATTTTCCAGATCTAAATAGATTTCGGGCACAGTGTGGCTCTTCTCAATGCTTTAAGTTATGTTTCTATCTATACCGTCATGCTGAACGTAACTGAACTGTAAACATGACGGTTAGATGGAAGCACATATTAAAAACTTTGAGACTGACCACTCACTGGCCGAAACTTAGGTAGATCGGAAAAGTAAAAACAAAAATTGCGATTGATTGCTGGTGTGTCCTACAGATTTATTTAAATAAAATGCCACAAACGTTTTGGAAAAAAAAAAAAAATAAAAAATAAAAATAAAAAATGCGGCTCCCACGGGGCTGCATTTGGGCTTGCGCCGGCCCTGAGTCACAGCGTGTTCGCGCGCGGTTTATTAAAGGTATGTAACTGTACATTATTTGCCTTAATAAATTCAGTCAGTCAACATACTACTTCCGAAAGCGAGTCGCGCGTGTGGTAGAGTGTGGGTGGCTGTAAATGTTACACGTACAAGCTGAATAAAATATAGGAGTCATACTGTACTGTAGTGGACGTCCTACATGATTTTCTAGTCTGCGAATGATTCTTCCATCCAATGTTACTTGTAGTGCCATCTCATGAATGGGGTGAGGGGGAGAGACATATTAAGGAGGGTTTACACCACGATTCAGTTTACTACAAACCAGCTCACACCAATTCAATCAATTTCAAGTAGGTTTGGATCTTTTTTTCTACCAAAACGGACGAAGAGTTACACAGAAAAATATGTTACACACAGTTAAATTTCTGTTTCGACCCACTGCAATGTGTATCTACTTACAGTGCGGTCGTACACGAGCTGAATTGCTGGGCTTATGTTACCAATATTTCCGGGTTTGCTCGGAAGTTGATAGAACATTGTAATTTGTAATCTTGTTAACTGATGTCAAATTATACTTAAATCTGTTCCCCTCTAACGCTCGTAGGGTTAGGAAAGTAGTCAATTTTATTATAATTCAAGTTTCTTACATACCGAATACGCCTCTCAACTACTGATTTATCAACGTTTCATTGTGGTTTTTGAACGACCAACAAGACTTACGAGAATATATATGAATAATGTAAAATCTAAAACGAGATCTTCGATAACAGATGGCCATCTGAGCGGAATTCTACGAATTTCTACAACGGACAAATCACCAAATATCGAGGAACTCGCCAAGAAAAATAAAATAAAATAAAAACATATTTGTCTCACTAGTTTTTTCTTTTTCATTAATATTATGTTTCCTTGAAGTTTATAATGTTCTGTTATAAATACATCCTACCCGCCTATCTAGAAAAACAATGTTTAGTTTCCACTGGTTTAGTAATTGATTTCTTTGCAATTTTCTTTTGCCTGGCTCGCCACAGTGATAAAAGTTGGTAATGTGGTCCGCGTCGAAATTTAGTTGGACACCCCTGGTCTATAGCAAGGGGCGCTGCAGCTGACAACGACTTCCTTGTGCGTGTTGCACGTCTCGTATAGAGAGGTCTTAACAGTAAAGTGTGTTCTATTAACGACCTGCCTTCGAATTCCAGACCTCCTGCAGCTTTCAACATGACACTTTTTGGTGTAAGCGCCGGGTATCCTGCAAAACACCTGCATCACCGTGGCTCCAATTAGGCAACATAACAGCCGTCGCCTACCGGACAAGTACCGGAATACAAAGGGTATACTCACTTCCTGCTTTCGAAGGTACGTGTCATCAAAAGACTAATAGATACTAAAACAGCGGAAAGCCAGCTGCACATCAGAAGGTTGAAAGGAGGCTCTAACTTCCGCACCAATCTAGCCTTATACGATGAGAATGCGGAAATCAAACTTACCACATATGCCAGCAGTTATGGCATTGGTGCAGTGCTCGTACAAATTCAGGAAGCTGCTGGAAAGGTGACAGCCTATGCATCAAGAGCACTCTCAAAGTCCGAATTAAACTACTATCGAGAAGGAATGTCTCGCCTTTATCTGCCCTATCAACAAGTTCCAGCTGTATTTATTCAGTAAACCATTACCTTTTGTGAGTGACAACCATTCTTTATGTTGTCTCGCCAGTTTGAATGATCCATCAGGTCGACTAGCAAGATGGGTATTAAGACTCCAAGAGTACGATGTCACAATGGTATTCAAAACTAGCGCAAACACAAGGACGCCGACTGCCTTTCGAGGAATCCATTAGCTGAACACAACAGCACGAATGAAATTTCAGCCCTCACTGAGTTAGATGACATTACAGCTGAACAGAGGGAAGATCCAGCGTTATTACAAATCATAGAGGCCTTGGAGAAAGCAAAACCGATCAAAGGAAAGTTTCAACTTATAAATGGGGCATTATGTAAGAGGAACTACGATCTACTGGGCCCCAAATGGCTACAGGTTGCTACAGCTCATCTCCGGCCAGCTATTCTGAACTATTTCCACGATTCTCTAATACCCTGTCATCTGGGTTTCGTGAAGACCGTAGACAGGATCAGCACAGGTATTACTGGCAAGGTCTCCATCGATCAGTCAAGCTCTATGTCAGTCACTGTAAGGAGTGACAGAGATGGAAGCATGTGCCGCAATTACCTCCAGGGCATCTGGTACCAATTCCACCTGCAGCAGCTCCATTCCACCGGATTGGAATCGATCTTTTAGGTAGATTTCCGAAGTCGACAATTGGTAACCGACTCTGCATTGACTACCACACCCAGACTCTGTCACTAAACCTGTGCCGACTGCAGAAGCTCCAGATATCGTAAAATTCCTACTATTAGACATTATTTTGAAGCATGGTACACCACGTGTGATGCTATCTGATTGAGGAAAAGTATTCATGTCAAAACTGGTATCAGAGGTAATGTCATGTTGCGACATTGTCTACAAAATAACTGGGCGAGGTGGCGCAGTGGTAACGCACTGGACTCGCATTAGGGAGGATGATGGTTCAAATCCACCTCCGGCCATCCAGATTTAGTTCCGTGATTTTTGCCTGGATGGTTCTTTTCAAAGGGCATGGCCAATTTGCTTCCCCATCCTTACCCAATACTCCGAGCGCTAGTTTCGTCTCTAATGATCAAGCTGTTAACGGAACGTTAAACCCTAAGCTTCCTTCTACAGAATAACAACTGCCTACCATACGCAGTCAAATCGTCTTACAAAATGTTTTAACAAGATGTTAGCAGATATGCTGTCGATATACGTCGATGTTAGCAGGATTGGGATGTAATACTGCCAGTCGAGACATTTGCTTATAATACAGCAAGACAAGACACCATAGGCTTCACGCCGTTTTTCCTGCTCCATGGTCCTGAAGCTGAGATGACAATGGATACGCTGTTCCCGTTCCAACCGGACAATTGCAGGATGACTACGTGGAACAGTTCATCACCATACGGACACTGGACGCCCAGAAGAAGCACCGTCAGCGGTATAACGACAAGCACCGACCTGTTGTGTACATCTGGTATGGATTTTTACCCCTGTACGGAAAGTTGGGCTCTCAGAAAATTTATTAAAGTGATACTTTGTTCTGTATCATATGCCGCCTGTCAGATGTCACATACGAAGTCGAGGATTATGAACCGTCCTCAAAACGACAAAAATGAAGAGACATTGTTCAAGTCCTCCGTATGAAGCCTTACCACGATCCCAAAGAACACACAGGTAGAAACGACTTCTTGTTCAAGGACTCTGAAGACAGTTATGGTAATGATGATACCATGACAGGAGAGTCTGGCGTCATTCATTGTCACCGTAAGGAAGGCCTAATGGCAGAATGGAAGGATTCTCCACAACTGCCATACAGAAAGAAAACCCATGACAAGATCCAAGACACTGCAACTGGCTCTGAAGGGAGCCTAACAGCGGGTCGCTGTTCTTTCAGGAAGACTAGCAATGCCGTGAGTGGTGCAGTGGTTATTGTCGCAAATTGCTGTGCTGGATCTCCACGGTTCAAATCCCACCACTTGCAGAACAAGAATTATTTCTTTGTATTTACTATTTCTCGAGCGTTTTACATGTTCCTTATGTTTGATGTACTTTTAAGCTCCAGAAAATTCTTTCTATGTATAAATAGTGGAGCACTCCAAGCAGGGGGCAGTCTGTATGCTTGTGTTAGCAATAAATTTATTCTAAGTGTAAAGTGTTGTGCTCTATTAACGATGATATTACGATGCAACCAGCATTCAAAACACATTTGATTTTTTAACACATTGAAAATGTTATTAAATTATATGTACTGTTTCAAAGTGATGATGTTGAACCAATTAAGGCCGCGCGGGAGTGACCATGCGCTCTAAGGCGCTCTACTGCATAGTGCACGTCCCTTCTGGCGGAGGTTCGAGTCCTCCCTCGGGAATGGTTGTGAGTGTTATCCTTACTATAAGTTAGTTCAAGTAGTCTGTAAGTCCAGAGACTGATGACGACTGCGGTTTGGCCCCATAGCTTTAGAAACATATGAACACTTGAACCAAGTTGTTTGAAGACTTAATTTTGTTATAAAAGAACTCACTACAACGACTTTTTGTATCTTTACGGTTTAAGGAAGTATAGGACTCTGAATTAGTGGAATACAATTTTCAGTAGCATATAATGCATTCAGCAGCTACCTACTTCGGGTATGATTTTCACAACACATTACAAGAACTTTCAGAAAACGACCAATAGACGCCAGAGAGAAGTGCAAAACATTTTTGTGTCGTTTGACACTAGAAATTCAAAAGACGCTACTGGAAATAGCGACATTAAAAAGGATTGCTGATATCCATCCAAAGTTTGCAACTTCCCATGTTAAGCCAATCCTTAAAGCTGTTTTAAATCGCATTCGCAATTATGGCAACAAAAACAACATTGACTCAGAGTCGTTACAACTCAGCAACAATCCGTGGTCAAAGATTTCCAAAACGACACAGTTTCATTCAGGGGTTTACCAGGACTGCGATTCTGCGGGAAGTAAACATATTGGCAACGTTTTCTAATTTACGCTGGCACTAGTCACTGCACCTTTTTCAAATGCGAGTGTTGAACGCGCTTTTTCAATTTATAATATTTCATGGCACAAGCTGCGGAGTAGCCTAGCTATTCAAATGCTTGAGTGTTATGATGATTCGATTTTGTGTACAACTCAATGGTGAATCTTGTGTAACATTCAGTCTATCGAAAAAATATTACATCTAATGTAAAACAAGTATGACTTCAAAGCTGCAGAAATTTCTGAAGAATGGTCATTTACACCTGTCACGTCATTCAAGATGATGTCGTTTCCGGTTCCGTAACAAAATGGACGCTAGGTAAAACACGCTCCCCTGGTCATCCACCCCCAATGATGTAATTAAATATGGCGTCTACCGGGAAATTTGAAATATGAATTTCCTAGCATGCTATTGGCCATTCCCAAAAATGTCTTTGGCGGGAAAAACCTTGTCTACATGGCAGCACCACAACCCCCCCCTACCCACCCCACTCTACTAATATGAAAGAAGCCTCAGTCAGTCTGCTCCAGGAGCTTAGAAAGTGAGGATGTGTCAATTGCCACCACCATTGAACATAAATAATGCTATTGCATGTGCCCATGTGTACATGTGCCAATAACTTCGTTACACTAGCTCGCGATACAGTGGCGTAGGTACGTCACCAAGGGCCCCGGGGCAAAAATGACATTGGGGCCCTCTTTAAACTAAAACCATGCAAAACTACTTCATCATAAGTTCTTTACCGCCTACTGGAAGACATAATAAGGCAAACCTAAATACTATTAAGTAGCCGGCCGCGGTGGCCGAGGTGACTGAGGCGCTCCAGTCACGGTCAGCACGGCCACTACGGTCGGGTGTTCGATTCCCCCCTCGGGCATGGCTATTTGTCCCGTCCTAGTTCGTAAGTAGTTCATAAGTAGTTTGTAAGTTTAGGGACTGATGACCCCGTAGTTAAGTCCCATAAGCTTACCAACATTTGAATTTGAACTATTAAGTAAATAATTATGTGTCACGCAGCAGAGAATATTTAATTGTACTCTCAAATATAATTATAACTGTGAAAGTTGGTTTGTTTGTTATGCTTTCACGCAAAAGTTACTGAGCGGATTTGAATGAAATTTTGCAGAGGGATAGATTAGGACCTGGGTAGGACATAAAGATAAACGACCTCTTGGGATAGTTTCCGAAATTGCTCCGTACTGGGTGAATGTAGTCGCAGGCATAAGCTAGTAAGATATAAACAATGAAGAAGTATTACTTAACTATGAAAACATGGCCCCCTGCCGCGAAGCAAACCGGGAACAGTTAAGTCCGCGGTGACAGCAGGCGGACTGTTGTCAGTACAGACATCTTACTGTCGCTAAACTCCTCGCTGTTAGGTCACTGTTCCGTACCGATCAGCCTAATTTCGTTGATAGCCCAATCAAAGAAGGAAAGGGGAACTATTCGTGTAGGATGGTTTCAGAAAAGAAAGTTGCCAGATTTTGTTTGATGGAATACTTTGGATTGAGCCGTGCCCCTTCCAGGCTCCATGAAGTGTATATTAATGTCTGGCCAGGAAAAAGTAATAAGTAAAATAACTAAGTTGACATCTAGTCTTGAATGCAAAATACTATTGTGGAAAAGTAACCATATTTTCTCTTCTTCTTGCACAAATTTCAGAGTGCAGTTGGTTACAGCACTTGGGATCTATGATTATGGAGCACACCCTTGAGGAATTCACTACACAAACAGTTGAGTTATCATAATAATACCGTTCTGTAATAATACATTGTAGAGACGTCATATTCAAATGTAGTCACACTGTCTACTGTCACACTGTTCTAGTAATTCAGCAGCATTCACTGTTATTTCGCAAAGATTGGCAGGCACGGCAACTCCGACTTCAACCGACAATACGTTGACGATGGCAGAGTCCACGTCTTAGCAGACAAGCAAAGGACCTTGTTATGTTTATATTCTGGGGTGCGAATAATTTTTTGATTTCACTTCGTGCATTTGAGGTTTGTAGGTCAGGGTTCAAAAAGTTCAAAGTCGGAAAACCTTCATTCAACTTCAGTTGAACTTCGATTATCCGATGTAATTGGCGGACATGAAAGTGTTCAAGGATCTACGGTAACTTTTTTGGAACGTCGCTCATGTAGGCTAAGGGGCCCCTTGAGCTCGGGGGCCCCGGGGCACTGCCCCGCCTAGCCCTATGATAGCTACGCCACTGTCGCGATACCTGCAATTAGAGAAGCGCAGACCACGCCCAACTTCCACCCCCAACAGCCCTAGACTTGTCTGACCCCAATTTGCCCCCCCCCCCCAGCATCTGGCAGTAAATTTGAATTTTTTCCTCTAACGCTATTGACAGTAGCCCACTTATTTTTGGCGGGAAAAACTTTTTAGTTCTACCACCATATATCAGCATCACAAATCCCAACCACTCCCTCCCCTCCCCCCTACAGAATTGGCGGGAAACTTAGTGAGTCTGCTCCCATAGCCAGCTGAAAGAGGCTGTATGCAGGCGACATACAGAATCCTACATGGAAGTAATGTATAATAACATATGTATAAACAATTAGTTATGACATTAAGGAATCTATAGTTGCTTTAACAATTTCCGAAACATTTCGTTCGTCGGAAATCGTACTGAGATCCATTTTTTTTTTTTTTTTTTTTTTTTTTTTTTTTTTTTTTTAAATTGTACTTTTAAAGCCAAACAGCTGGCTCACAGCAGCTTCACACAATGCTCTTCAGCCGACAGAAATACAAGGTAATGAAGTTTGTTAAAAAAATTGAGTTAAAAACAGGAGAATTAAAAACATAAGATGGTTAACGTTTGGAGAATTAACAGCTGATACAGGCGGTAAAAATACATTCAGTAATTAAAATTGATGTTACAGTTGCTTAAAACACAAAAACACAGGTAATGGTGAAAATGGACACACTGATGAAAAGACACAGGCGACAGTGGTTTGGTTTGCAATGGTCGCATTTCTTAGAAACACTTCATGCACACACAGCACAATACTAAAGGAACGATGTGGACCCTGCAGTGGGGGAGGAATAGAAGCGGGTGGGAAGTGCAGAGGGAGGGGACAGTGAGAGGAGGCATAGTGGAACTGGGAGCAGCATAAGGACACCAGGAGAGGGGAGAAAATGGGGAAGACAAGCAGGGGGACGGAGAAGAGAGGACAGGGGAAGGGGTTGTTGCACATATCATGAAGCGAGTGGGAAAGATTAGGGCTGGCAGGATGGATAGATGTCGGGATGGAGGGCGTTATCTGGAAGGGGATCCACCTTTCTTCCTTTATTTATCATTTTATGCTAGGATGGGCAGGCTGGCAACAGCCTACTATGCTGCTCTTCAGCCAGATAGATGCAATCATTGGAGAAGAAGTTGAAATCATAGAAACGTGACAATAGATGCAGAATTTTAAAATGCAATGGTGATGAAAATGGGCGTGTAACATAAAATGAAAGAAGAGATGTTATAAGACACATATCCTGTATTAAAAACTACCACGGTGACTAAAAACATATTTAAGTTAGACACATAACAGCGACGAGAACAGAGAAACCGGTAAAAGTACACGGCAACACACTTTTCTGCCTATTTGGCATTTGCTACAATCTTGAAATCATACGAAGGAAGCAAAACACTGACACAACACTCGAAGAAGAACTCTTAAAACGTGGCAATAAAACCCCATAAGGGATAGGGTAGGGAGAGGAAGCGGTGAAGTGCGGGAAAGGGAGGCGAAGGGTGTGTGTGTAAGGACTCCTGGGGAAGGGAAAAGGAAGGGAGAGCCAAGCGATGGAGGGAGAAGGGGGAGGCGAGGAAGAGGGGCGCTCATGTACAGAGGAGGATTAAAGTTGATAGGAAGGATAGAATTCGGGATGGAGGGCGTCATCCAGGGCAGAATGTGGAGAGTGTGGAGGTGGAGGGAGGGATAACTTGGCAACTGCATTGCAGAGGCCCGGGATTCAATAGGAGGAGGTGCAAAACCAAAGAGTGATGGGACTACATCTTTTGGCAGACGTAGAGGATATGGATGTCCTCCGTTAATTGAATAGGTGTGGTGAGGAATGAGATTGCATAGGATCCATGTGAAGGAAGGAAGGTGGTGGGGATCCACATACTAATTTTTTTCCTTTATTGTAATTTCAATTCCCCTAAAAAGGGGAGGCTGTCAGTGCACGCTGGCACTTTTCAGCTGAGAGAGATATAAACAATACAACAGAGTATACAAAGAAAGTAACCATGATAAAAAATGTGAAGATAATTAAAATACACACAATGACTGTGTTGGAGAAAATTAAATGAATTTTAAAAGGGAGGAAAGAATGAAATCTTTTTAATATGGATATGGTAACAAAATAAAGATAAGAAAAAACAAATAAAATAGACTAAGAGACCACATAGCACAGAAAAAAATTTAAATGAAAACACAAGGTGTCGGCTGAGGGTTAGCCATTCACTGTTCGTTAAAATAAGATACAACATTGAGATGACACAAAATTCTCGTAGCACACATTAAAATACTGAAGATCATAGATGGGTGGAGAGGGGGAAAGGGAGACAGGGTGGTCGAAAAACACACTCGGCGTCCACTGCAGGTTGTCCGTTTTTAAAAAACACTGAGTAAATCACACGTGGATTAGCACCAGCACAGAATGATGGCACAGAAAGAGAGAGCTGGGAGCTAGGGGGGAGGTCGGGGAAGGGGGTGGGAGGAGAAGCGAAGGGAGGGTAACAGGGAGGGGCCTTAGAGCGGAGTGGAGGAAAGCGAGGCAGGATGTTCCTGGAATCCTGGAGAGAGAGTGGAGGCATGCCAGAGGGATAGGGAGAGAGAGGAGTGGATAAGAGAGACAGGAGGTATGATGCCCTTTGGGAGGGATAGGTGGAGGGAGGGAGATGGAGGATCACAGCTGGTAGGAATGATAAATGTCAGGGTGGGCGTCATCCGGGAGGGAGAGGGAGGATGCGGAAGTTGTCATGGCAGAGAATACGGTGGGTGGACAGGTGGACGGTGGGAGAAACACTGTGGGGGAGGTGCGGCAGTGAACCAGGATCCATGAGGAGGGAATGGACGAGAGGATCGGGTTGGTCTAATTTACGGGAAAGGTAACAGAGTTGGTGAAGTCCAGTAAAGAGGACAAGACAGGGAAAGGGGATGAGGTCATAGAGGATTCATGTGGGGAATGCAGGATAAAGGGGGATACAGAAGGCAAGGTGGAGTGCATGGTGTTCTAGGACCTCAAGGGTTTTGTACATGGATGGGGGGAAGGGGGTCGGTGATACAGGTGGGATGGATGGGCTACACAATGGACAGTGCGGATAAAAGATTTGTCGGTGTAAAGGACCGTGTTAGGGTGTAGACTCCAAGTTCGGCCAACGAGGAGTTCCAGTAGGCAGAGAAGAGCGCAAGCTTTAACTTGGATAGTGCGGAGGTGGGGAGTCCAGGAGAGGGATCGATCTATCGTTAAGCCTAGGTATTTAAGGGTGGGGGTGAAGTGGATGGGTCGACCATGTAGGGTGAGGTAAAAGTCGTAGGGACGAAAGAAAGTGTTGGTTCGACCTACAATGATTGCCTGGGCTCTGGTTGGATTGACAGAGAGGTGCCATTGGTTACACCAAGTTGCAAAGAGGTCAAGCTGTTGCTGAAGGAGACAGTTGGACTGGGCGAGAGTGGGAGCCAAGGCGAAGAAGGCAGTGGCATCAGCATACTGGAAGATGTGGATGGGAGGGTCAGGATTTGGCATGACAGAGGTGTAGAGGAGGTATAGAAGCAGTGGCGGCGCTAGACGAAAACTGGGCGTCGGCGAACTCGTCTTTGCGAGGCCCCTTCCATTTTTCAATAGGGAAGATAATGTTAAATAAAATGAGCTGAACTATACATTATTAATCATTATACTAAAATTTTATTTGTATAATATACAATTATTATTGCAATAACAAAAATTACAACAAGCAAACAAATTAAGAAAGAGAACTTTTCGACTCTGAATTTTTTAAGGATCACATCATAATTAAGAGTAGCCGCTATTTTTGCTTCAGTTGATAGTACTGACAACGCAGATAGTCTTTCTTGCCTCATTGTGTTTCTCAAGTAATTTTGAAAACATCATTCTTTGCCAAGGCAGTTGCTGGAATCAACTGGAAATCCACAAGATATTTTACATCAAAGACAATAAGATAACATTTTTACTGAGTACAGCAACGTCTAATTTACAATACAATATTGTGGTTGTTTCTAAAAGCCTTTCCATTTTACATCTTGTAGTACGTATTCCTTTCATCAATCTTTAACTATTACAAATAACACTCTAACAATATGTACAGATGACATTATTGACATAAAGGTTAAAGATTAATTAAAGGAATACCTACTACATGATGTAAAATGGAAAGGCTTTTAGAAACAATCACAATATTTTATTGTAAATTAGACGTTGCTGTACTCAGTAAAAATGTTATGTTATTGGCTTTGATGTAAAATATGTTGTTGATTTCCTGTTGATGGCAGCAACTGCCGAAACCGATAGTATATAACAAATAAGAATATTTTGCAGCCTTGGCATAAGAATGATTTTTTCAAAGTACATCACGTCTGTAGATTATCACCTAAAAACATTTTCTCAAGTAAGTCTTAATCAATCTTAGCTTTGATAAGCTTCTCTCGGCTGAAACTACTGATTGGAAATGTGACCATGATTCTGATTGTTATGTAAACATTTGGATATACTTCTCCTAATTATTTTCTAAAATGTACTGAAGAAGTTGTTTTGAATCTTTGATTGAGTCTAGTGGATTGGATTTTAAAAGCTGGAGTTTCTCGTAAAGTTCTAAAGGCTGTATGTCACTATTTTCGCCTTCTCGGAGTATTATACCTAAATCATTACAATGGTTCAGAATGTCCTCCTTGGATAGATTTCAAATAATTGATAACTTTATATATAAAATAGTGTCCGTAGGTTTGTGTGTACGTTTTGCATACAAATCTACAGTTTTGTTCCAATCTTTATGAAATTTTGCACACGTAAGCTTCAATCCATGAGGACGGTAGCCGTGGCATTCTATATGACGTTATAATTTATAATTTGTACACTACAAATTGTAGGCGCGGGAAATTTACAGACAATACGCACGCATATAGTTGAGTGTACCTTCTAAATTGCTTCACAGCACGACTCGTAGTTCATGAGATATGAGCACACAAACAGTAACGTTCATGGAAAAACGTCCCATCACGCACCAAATTTTAATCTATTACTTCTTTAGTACTAATTGTATTCCCAAGAGATTTTACAGACATACAGCCCTTATACAAATGAATATAGACCTGAAAAATTGCAGAAATAAATAAATACCCGGGCAACGCCAAAAAATGTTCAAATGTTTGTAAATCTATGGGACCAAACTACGTGGTCATCAGTCCGTAGCTTACAAACTACTTAAACTAAGGACAATACACAAACACACACACATACACACACACACACACACACACACACACACACACACACACACACGCGCGCGCGCGCGCGCGCGCCCGCGCGCGCGCGCCCGCGCGCGCCCCTGGGAGGACGCGAACCTCCGACGGCGAGCAAACGCGCGCTCCGCATCGAGGCGCCATAGACCGCTCGGCTACTCCACCGCGGCCTGGACAATGCCGGGTTTTCAGCTAGTCACAAATAAAACCAAATCGCTCAAATTATTCTTCGAGCGCTTTCAATCGACATTCACTGTCTACTATTTGCAGCATCTCGACCGAGCGAGGTGCGCAGTGGTAACGCACTGGACCGCATTCGGAAGAATGGTGGTTCAAATCCACCTCCGGCCATCCAGATTTAGGTTTTCCGAGATTTCCCTAAATCACTTCAGGCAAATGCCTTTGAAAGGCACAGTCGATTTCCTTCCACATCCTCACCCCAAACATTATGAGCGTAAGCTCCGTCTCTAATAACCACGATGTCGACGGGACTTTAAACTCCAAGCTTCCTTCCTACTGCAGCATCTATCATTGTGTTTAAAAAAATTAACTCTGTACTGCATTTCAGCAGATTGTAATGGTTCATTAATTTGTTCGTAACATTCGTACTTTCGCTGCTATTCTTTTCTTTTTTAACTTAGACTCAATTTCGTAACTACTTTTTTTCTACAAACAATCGAGCTTCTGCATCGCATGTTTCAAACCCTGTAATAAGGAATTCTCGAATCCAGTCACGAAATGAATGTAAAGAGTCAACAGCTACTCTCAGGTTCACTTGAACCGTCTGTCATCGTTTATTTATATTGTTCACATGTAGTAAGATCGCGTAGCATACGTATATTGTAACAACAAACTCAAAAGTTAACGTTTCGTTCAAGACTGCTTCTCAGTCACAAAGAGTTTCATAGTTTTACTTTTCAGGTCATCACGCTTTCGATGACATCATCAAATTGAAATAATATAGTTTTTAGTGCTCCGATTCTGCTTTCCTATGTTGTTTCAGAGGTTTCAGTGGCAATTTTAGTTTTTATATGTTTACACCGCTTTCTAGACCTTGTAAAGAGCACATAAATTTTATTGATGAAGCCGAAAACTGTTGTAGTTGTAGATGAGTTAGCAGCATCTATAAGAAGGAAATTCCAAGAATGGCATCCACATGGCGTGAAGAATGCTTATGGATTAATATGTTCTTTTTCTAACACCTTTATTAATGCCAACCATACTGGCACCGTTATCATATTCATGTGCTCGACAGTTCTTTAAATGTAGATCATTATTTTCTAGTTTTTTTTTTTAAACGGTATTTGTTAAATACTTCCCATTGTTTGTGCAAAGGCAAGAAACCCGTGTACCTCTATCTCTCCACTTGAGGAACTGCAAAATCTTAGTATTATTAACATTTGTTCCACACGGCTCACATCCCTGGTACAATCGAGCATGAAGGCATAATATTTTGCTTGTTTGACTCTTTTTACAATTTCGTTAATGACAGATTTTGACATTAATGAAATTAATTCATTTTGTATCTTGTGGCTCATATAATGCTGAGAAAGTTGCTTTTCATTCATGTGTTGCAAGTGCTCTTTTAGTGTTAGATCATATTTGGATAACAGTGTAAATACACCTATAAAATTTGCACTGTTTCCAGTACCATTCAGGGTAAGGGATTCTCGATGGCCTCTAAATGCCAGATTGTATGAGGCTATGTAGTTAATAATATCGATCAATCTTTCGACCAAGTTATACCAATACCTTGTGATCCCTAATCAGTCTCTCGTTTTCCTTACCTACTGTCTTCCCATATTTGATTCCTTTATATAATTCCATCCATTTAATCATACACTCGATGTGTCTTTGACTTTGTCTATGTTCATGCCTCTGCAATTTCCTATTCAGATCTTTCCAGTCACAAGAGCCTTCTTTTACCATCATTGTCTGCAAATGTGAGAAAAGTCTACATGGAAAGCAATAAACTTTATCTTGAGGTGTGGAGTAAACCAAAAGTCTGCGATGTTGATCTTCACCGTCACTCAATTTTCTAGTAATATGAAATTTTTTTAAATGTCTTTTATTTGCGACTTTGGGGTAACTCTTATCAGATTTCTCGAGGTTTTGTTGGGGACCATTTTGAGCTAAGTTATGACGCTGTGAATCTGTTATTGGAAACACCCACTTTTCCAGATCTAATTCTGTAAATGACTCTGTTTTATGAACAATGTCCTCTCGATTCTGAATCACAAATATTTTCAATTCTTAACTCCTTATTCCACTCCCATGAACCACAGACATTGCCGAGGTGGGGTGGCTTGCGTGCCTCAACGATACAGATAGCCGTACTGTAGGTGCAACCACAGCGGAGGGGTATCTGTGGAGAGGCCAGACAAACGTGTGGTTCCTGAAGAGGGGCAGCAGCCTTTTCAGTAGTTACAGGGGCAACAGTCTGGATGATTGACTGAGCTGGCCTTGTAACATCAGCTAATGTGGCTTTGCCACACAGCTACTGCGAACGGCTGAAAGCAAGGGGAAACTACAGCCGTTATTTTTCCCGAGGACATGCAGCTCTACTGTATGAACATATGATGATGGCATCCTCTCGGGTAAAATATTCCGGAGGTAAAATAGTCCCCCATTCGGATCTCCGGGCGGGGACTACTCAGGAGGATGTGATCATCAGGAAAGACAATACTGGCATTCTACGGGTCGGAGCGTGGAATGTTAGATCCCTTAATCGAGTAGGAAAATTAGAAAATTTAAAAAGGGAAATGGATAGGTTGAAGTTAGATATAGTAGGGATTAGTGAAGTTCGGTGGCAGGATGAACAGGATTTCTGGTCAGGTGAGTACAGGATTATAAATACAAAATCAGTTGGGGGTATCACAGGAGTAGGACTGATAATGAATAAGAAAATAGGAATGCGGGTAAACTACTATGACCAGCACAGCGATCGCATTATCATTGTCAAGATAGATACGAAGCCAACACCGACAACAGTAGTACAGGTTTATATGCCAACTAGCTCTGCCGATGATGAGGAGATCGAAGAAATATATGAGGAGCTAAAGGAAATTATTCAGACAATTAAGGGAGAGGAAAACTTAATTGTTATGGGAGACTGGAATTCGGTAGTAGGACAAGGAAGGGAAGGGAAGATAGTGGGTGAATATGGTCTGGGCAAAAGGAATGAAAGAGGAAGCCGCCTGGTAGAATTTTGCACGGAACATAATTTAGTTATAACAAACACCTGGTTTAAGAATCACAAAAGAAGGTTGTATACGTGGAAGAGACCAGGAGACACCGGGAGATACCAGATAGATTTTATAATGGTAAGACATAGATTTCGGAACCAGGTTTTGAAGTGTAGGACATACCCAGGGGCAGACATAGACTCTGACCATAACTTGTTGGTTATGAACTGTAGGCTGAAACTGAAGAAACTACAGAAAGGTAAGAAAATAAGGCGATGGGACCTAGATAAATTGAAGGAACCTGAAGTTCTTAAGAATTTCAGAGGGAGCTTCAGGCAACAATTGACAGAAACAGGGGAAAATAAAACAGTTGAGGAGGAATGGGTAAAATTGAGAGATGAAATAGTGAAGGCAGCAGAGGACAAAATAGGTAGGAAGGCAAGACCTACAAAGAATCCTTGGATATCACAGGAGATACTAAATTTAATCGATGAAAGGAGAAAGTATAAAAATGCAGTAAATGAAACAGGCAAAATGGAGTACAGACGACTCAGAAATGAGATTGACAGGGAGTGCAAAATGGCTAAGCAGGAATGGCTAGAAGGCAAATGCAAGGATGTAGAAGAATGTATAAATAGGGGAAAAATAGATACAGCCTACAGAAAAATAAAAGAAACATTTGGAGATAAGAAAAACAGCTCTATGAATATCAAGGACACTGATGGAAAACCAGTTCTCAGCAAAGAAGGGAAAGCTGAAAGGTGGAAAGAGTATATAGAGGGGCTCTACAAAGGAAATGAACTTCGAGACACTATTGTAGGAAGGGAAGAGGACGTAGATGATGATGAAATAGGAGATACTATACTGAGAGATGAATTTGACAGAGCACTGAAAGACCTAAGTCGAAACAAGGCCCCTGGGGTAGATGATATCCCGACAGAGCTACTGAAGTCTCTGGGAGAACCAGCCATGACAAAATTGTTTCACATTGTGTGTAAGATGTATGAGACAGGTGAAGTACCCTCAGACTTTAAGAAAAATGTTATAATCCCCATTCCAAAGAAAGCGGGTGCAGACAGGTGTGAAAACTACAGAACCATCAGTTTGATAAGTCATGGTTGCAAAATATTAACACGAATTATATACAGAAGGATGGAAAAGCTGGTAGAAGCCGACCTCGGGGAAGATCAGTTTGGGTTCAGGAGAAATGTAGGAACACGGGAGGCAATACTCACTTTACGGCTTATCCTAGAAGATAGATTAAGAAAAGGCAAACCTACATTTCTAGCTTTTGTAGATTTGGAGAAGGCTTTTGACAATGTTGATTGGAATAAACTCTTTAAAGTTCTGAAGCAAGCAGGAGTAAAATATAGGGAGCGTAAGGTTATTTACAACTTGTACAAAAACCAGACAGCGGTTGTCAGAGTTGATGGGCATGAAAGGGATGCAGTGGTTGGAAAGGGAGTAAGACAGGGTTGTAGCCTTTCCCCAATGTTGTTCAATTTGTACATTGAGCAAGCTATAAAGGAAAGCAAGGAGAAATTTGGAGAAGGAATTAAAGTTCAGGGTGAAGAATTAAAAACATTGCGTTTTGCCGACGACATAGTGATTCTGTCAGATACAGCAAAGGATCTGGAAGAGCAATTGAACGGAATGGACAGTGTGCTGAAAGGTGCATATAAGATGAACATTAACAAGAGTAAAACTAGGGTAATGGAGTGCAGTGTAAGAAAATCAGGTGATGCTGAAGGAATTAGATTAGGTAACGAAACAATAAAGGAGGTAGATGAGTTTTGTTACTTGGGCAGTAAAATAAATGATGGTCGCAGTACAGAGGATATAAAATGCAGAATGGCAATGGGTAGAAAGGCGTTTTTGAAAAAGAGAAATTTGTTAACATCGAATATTGATTTAAGCCTAAGGAAGTCCTTTCTGAAGGCCTTTGTATGGAGTGTTGCCTTGTATGGGAGTGAAACATGGACGATAAGCAGTGTGGACAGAAAGAGGATAGAGGCTTTTGAAATGTGGTGCTACAGAAGAATGCTGAAGATTAGGTGGGTGGATCGCGTAACTAATGAGGAGGTACTGAACCGAATTGGGGAGAAAAGAAATTTCTGGCATACCTTGACTAAAAGAAGGGATAGATTGGTAGGACACATTCTTAGACATCAAGGAATTGTGAATTTAGCGTTGGAGGGAAGTGTGTGGGGTAAAAATCGCAGAGGGAGACCAAGAGACGCGTATAGTAAGCAGATTCAAGTGGATGTGGGTTGTCGTTCTTATGAGGAGATGAAAAGGCTTGCTCAGGATAGAGTAGGGTGGAGAGCTGCATCAAACCAGTCTCCGGACTGAAGACCATAACACACAACACAACTCCTTATTCAGTTCAGAATGTTGGATAACAGCAGTTTCGCCAAATTTTGATGACCCTGGTTCTGTCAGCGACTACTGAAACTTGGAGGAGAGATTCATCAGAGGCCTCTGGAGCAGATTCATCTGAAGTGGGTTTCTTGAGAAATATCATAAAGTTTGTGATATGTTGGCCCAAGGATGAAAGAATATTGTATTACTCCTCCTATGAATGGTTTTGTCACACCTATTCCGATCTGTTCTGCAGAAAAGCAGAAATAAAAGTTGAAACACTGATAGATACCTTTTCATCTCGACGATCGTCCTTAACCGATGTCTCTATGGAATTGACATTTCTTTTTTAATAATGTGGCCACCAGTTGTAGTAATCATAAACATCCTCACTTTCAACGATTGTTACTATAACATTTCCTTTAGCGCTAGAGCTTACTATGTTTTCACACACATCCTTCAATGTGCATAGTCTGTCCACACGCCTCTGTCGTCTTTTCACTATTGCGAAGTCCCTATCATTTGGCAGAAAGAAGTGTCCTCTGACGGAAAGGAAGTTTGATGTTGAAAAACGCCTCTGAGCACTTATAGCCATTAAAAAATCTGATAAGAGTGTTGTTTTTATTCTGGCCTGGACAGCCGACACAAAACAACCAGAGTTGTTTAACAGTAGATGAGACACGGGTATTGAAATAATGGAGAAGAAAACTGTGTACCTCATTTGGACTGTTCTTAGCTTGCCCCTCATGGTAGATGTAGAATTAGTTGTCGTGCACAGAGAAAACTGAAATTGTTAGTTTACGATGATAATACATGGATAATACATGTCCTGAACTGGTGTCTTAGGCAAGCATACATTTTGTGTGTAGTCAGATGTTAAAGCAAGAAAATCCTCTCTCTCAATGCAGAACTTGGTTGCACACAAATAAAACTAATATAGACGTTTTACCAACTTAAAGCTATAGATGAATCTGTTAACAATTATCATTACCTACAAGAAAAACAAATCAACAGCTGGACTAAGGCTGTTTTGATGGTAAACATGAATGTACTGTTGCTGCAAATAATGTATAGAATGTGGGGACTGAAGTCTCTTTGGTATTAAGCGATGTGTATTGGGTGTTGGAACATTGCTGTGTCCATAACACGAAACCATGAAAATGTGGACTTAAGTCGTTTTGCAAATTCACTATTCATATACATATTATTTTAGATTGTAGTATGCACTGTGCGATCTTCTGCGTCTTCGCTATAAACATCTAAATTTAAAGCTATGTAGCTTCATATGTATTCATCATATTCTAATGAAATTTTCATTTATTGAATCAATATATAGGTAGTGTAAATGAGAACTGCGGCGGAGCGGCCGAACGCATTGAGGCGCTATCCTGGGATGCGCAAGGCCGTTCCCCGGGGGGTTCGAATTCATCCTCGAGCATGGATGTTTGTGACGTCTTTAATGTAAGCTATTTCATAAGTAGTTTGTAAGTTTAGGGACTGATGACCCTGCAGTTAAGTCCCTTAAGCTTCACAAACATTTTGTAAATCAGAGCCGTGCATCGCGGCCTATTTACCCGGCCAGGCCCCTGTGCCCGACAGCTGCGCTCCGTTGTCCGCTCTGTACAGCGGATATTCGAGCCCAACTGTACCGCCAGCAGACGCAGCGAGCCGCGCTGTGCCGCCGAGGCCCGAGGTTCGACCAGATACCCACAGGGCGCGAGCCCGCGACAGGGTTCGGTGCAACAGCGAAACGACAGCGCTGGGAACGTGGGAATGCAGCACTGCGCAGACAGTTCAGCGCGAGACACTGAAGTATTCAGGGCTAGTTTCAGTATTTATTTCGTACGCGACATCGTCGCTATAACTTAGCTGTTGAAAAACGCCGTTAAAATTCAAATTTATATATTAACGATGTTTTGCGAGGCCCCCACAGGCGCGAGGCGGTCGGCGGCCGCCGACGTCGCCGATGCCTAGCGCCGTCACTGTATAGAAGGGGAGAGAGGACGGAACTGTGGGGCACGCTGGGAGAGGGGTAGAAGAGACAGGAGTCAGAATTATGGACTGTGACATTGGTAGGACGATTAGAAAGAAAGGAGGCAATGACCCAGACAAAGTTGATGGGAAGAGCATAGGTCTGCAATTTGAAGAGCGGGCTGGGATGCTAGACCCGGTCATAGTCCCTTGCCATGTTCAAGGAGACAAATATAGCTGCATGATGAGAATTGAGCTGGAGAGATAGGAGTTCAAATGTTCAAATGTTTGTTAAGCTTAAGGGACTTAACTGTGGGGTCATCAGTCCCTAAACTTACAAACTACTTACGAACTACCTATACTAAAGATGACACAAACATCCATGCCTGATGGGGGATTCGAACCCCCGACGAGGGAGCAGCCTTGCATATGGCAACATAGCGCCTCTATGCGCTTGGCCACTCCACCATGGCAGAGAGGAGTTGGGTGCGGCAGAGGAGTTGGTTGTCTGAGGAGAAGGAAGGTCGAAAGCAACACTGGGCATCAGGCAGAAGGTGATGAATACGGAGATGGTGGTGGATATGTTGAGAAAGGATAGTTTCAAAGACCTTGCTGAACACCAGGGTGAGGCAGATGGGCTGGTAGGAGAAAGTGTCAGATGGAGATTTGATCAGTTTGACGAACATGAGGACATGGGACACTATCCACAGACTGGGATAGAAGCTAGTATAAAGGATGGTGTTGTAGAGAGTAGCCAAGGTGGTGAGGAATGGGAGGGGGCATTCCTTGAGGTGGTGGTAGGTGATGCAGTCATGGCTGGGAGCACTGGTACGTTTGATCCATAGTATTAACTGTTTATTGTGTGCTGTGATTGGAGTGTTAAGGTCAGAGGGGGTGATGCAGTCCAGGTATTAGAAACCAGGAGTTAGTGATGGGATGGAGATGTGGGTTTGCTCATGGATGTTGAGGAAGAGGTAATAATCAAAGTTTGGGTTATCAGGGATGGAGAAGATGTCAGAGAGGAAGGAGGCGAAATGGTCAGCCTTACTGGGGTTATCAGGCAGTAGCTGGTCAAGGTGGACAAGAGGGTAGGTGGGCGTGAGGGTTGCAACCAGTGAGGCGTTAGAATGCGTTACAATATCTCGACGAGTGGATTGGAAGGAGAGCATTAAGCCGTGTAACTGTCTGACGCCAGTCCCGGCATTTTTTGACAGTCAGGAGGCTGTGTACATATTGCTGGATTTGCGGGAGGCGGAGGCGTGTATCCCAGTGATGGGTGCGAAGAAAGGAGTAGTATAGGTGACGGTATTCCCGTAAGAGACAGCCTGTGGGTTTGGAGGGTGGGGCAGTGGGGCTCAATGGCTTTGGTGGGGGGGAAACGAGAAAGGATAAAGTCAGACAAGGTCTGCTGGAGGAAGGAGGCAGCATGGTTAATATCATCAGAAGAGTGGTGGGTGATAGAGGGAAGAAAGGCATCCCAGTCTGCCTAGGATTAATCATGGACCAGTTGAGGAGGCGGACACGGGCAACGATTTTGGGGGAGACGGACATTTGGGGTAAATCTGAGGAGAAATGGGTCATGGTCAGTGAAAGTGGGGTCAAAGACTTCAGCAGTGGCTCACCCCAGGAGATTTGGGGACATGATGATGATGTTAGGGTCAGTGGGCGGGTATAGTGAGGAAGGGGAACTAAGTCGCCACTAATGGTGGAAAGAAACTGATACCACTGGCGGAGTTCGGCAGAAGTGCGGGAATGAATACTGAGGTCAGTGGCAATCACGTTGGTCGAGAAGGTGCAAGGGAGTTATAAGGGATGGGGTGTGGGAATGGACATATATGATTGCACAGATAATTCTAAGGGAGGGGAGGAAGAGGGTGTGTATGAGGTGTTCATACTGGATGTTGAGGAGGGGCTGTGGCCAAACCGGGTGGTGCCAGATATGGCCAAAGGCAATTCCGCCTCATGCTGGGGGATGGGAAGAATCATGGCGGTCGAGGAGATAGGGGTTGGCGTTGATTAGTGTGTGAGGGAGGAGAAAGGTTTCATTAAGGAGGAAGGCATCCACACTGTGTTGGGTGAGGGTATTCAAGAGTAGGAGTTTGTTGGTGGGAAGGGACCGAATGTTGGAGAATAAGAGGTTACGTTATTGCTGCACCATGATGAGTGTGAGGGGAGGAAGAGAGGGGGAAGAGAGGGACTAAACAAGGTTTTACTGGCGGTTGGTGTGGGAAAAGGTGAAGTGGATGTGGTTTTGAGATGTAGAGGTCTTAAGGTCAAGATTGAAAAAGGAGTTGGCAGAAAGAGAGAGTTGGTGAAGGGTGTGGAGGCGTTGGAACGGGTGAATGTTCTGGAGGACAATGGTAAGGATGCAAATGATGTCCTATGCAGTAGGGGGAGTTCACAAGAAGTTATTGGCTGGGATAGGGGGATCAATAGGGCGGACAGGGAAGGAGGAGGGCGGGACTTGCATTTGTAGGAGAAGGTGGGGTGAGCTTTGCCAGAGGTGTTACAGGATGGGCAACATCGAGGTCGGGGCAGGAAGTGTGGAAATGGGGATCTTTGAAGTGGGGACAGACAGGAGGTAGACGGAAGTTTTCAGTGAGGTGGTCATTTTAAGTTAGGCAGCAGGAGCAACATTAAGATTGGGGATGGACTCGGGAGGGTTCGAACTTATGGAGGCAGTTGTAAATGAGGGCCCCATTGCAAAGGAGGTGGTTAGTAGATCTACATCTACATCTACGTACATACTCCGCAATCCACCATAAGGTGAGTGGCGGAGGGAACACCGTACCACCACTAGGCATTTCCTTTCCTATTCCACGCCCAAATAGAATGAGGAAAAAAGGAATGCCCTTATGCCTCCGTACGAGCCCTAATTTCTCTTATCTAGTCTGTGTGATCACTACGCGAAACGTAAGTAGGCGGCAGCAAGATCGTACTACACTCAGCTTCAAATCCCGGCCCTCTAAATTTCCTCATCAGAAATTCACGAAAAGAATGTCGTCTTTCCTCCAGTGATCCCCAATTGAGTTGCCGGAGCATTTCCGTGACACTCGCGCATTGGTCGAACCTACCAGTAACAAACCTAGCTGCTCGCCTCTGAACTGCTTCTATGTCTTAAACTGATCTGCTGCGGGTCCCAAACACTTGAGCAATACTCAAGACGTGGTCGTACAAGCGTTTTATACGCGGACTCCTTTACATATAAAGTACATCTTCCCAAAATTCTCCCAATAAACCGAAGTCGGCTGTCCGCCTTACTCACAACTGTCCTTATATGTTCGTTCCATTTCATATCGCTCTGCAATGTTAGGCCTAGATATTTGAACGACGCGACAGCATCAAGAAGCTCACTACTAATGCTGTATTAGAACATTATGGAATTGTTTTTCCTAGTCATGCGCATCGCCTTACATTTTTCTACATTGAGAGCTAGTTGCCATTCTTCGCACCAACTAGATATTTTGTCGAAGTCAACCTGTATGCTATTACAGTCAGTTAAAGACGACACCCTCCCACACACCACAGCATCATCAGCAAACAACCGCAAATTACAACTTACTCTGTCCATCAGATGATTTATATAAATAGAAAATAATAGCGGTCCTATCACACTCCCCTGGGGCACGCCTGACGATACACTCGTCTCTGATGAACACTCGCCGTCGAGAACAAGGTACTGCGTTCTATTACTTAGGAAGTCTTCCAGCAAGTCACAAATCTGTGAACCTATTCAATACGCTCGTGTCTTAGATAGCAGTCTACAGTGAGGCACTTCGTCAAACGCCGTTTTGAAGTCGAGAAAAACACAATCCGCCCGTTGCCCTTCATCCACGGCTCGCAAGATGTCATGTGAGAAAAGGGCAAGCTGAATTTCACATGAACGATGTTTCTGTCGCATTGGTAATAGGCGAGGACTCTCTCAGAGCTCCTCCAACATCTCTCCTTCAGTGGTACCCGTTCCGATCTTGGTGATCACGGCAGTGAGGTTGGAAGGCCAGCAGGTGGGATCACTGTTCGACAAGGGTTCTATTGCTGTTTTTAAACTGTGTGCTTCTAGACCAATTTACCACGGGAAATTCAAATATGTAAACAAAATATCGTTGTCAGGAATACGTTTTATATAATATGGCTATATATATACATATATTCACAAATCATGGTAAACACAGGTAAGTTTTAGAGACATACGGGAATATTGCCCCATCCAGTAATGATAGAACGTGATAATTTCTTGTTCAATAGCAGGTGGGAAGAATCAGACGTCATTAGGTTATCCCCCGCCATACCTATGTCTTTGAAGCCACCTGAAACTGCTCATGAACTCCAACGGTGGCAGCAGGTCGCCGTCTCTGAAGTAACGCTTCACGCCTCCCAGAGGCAGGTGCATCGAGTTTACAACAGTGGTGTTAGCCGCAGTTTGTGTCAATCTTAACAAACGGGTGTTTTGGCTGATAAGTGACCGTCTCCATCATATTTTCGAGCACGGATGAATTTTTAAACTGATTGAGCCTGGTGCTGGAGGTAAAATGACTGCTTGTTTTTACACATCAGCGTTTTTCTAGTTCCCTACTATTAATATAGTACAGGTGTATTACTGAAGAGGTATTTTAAAATTTTCAGAAATGCCACGTCGTCGTGGATGTCGATATAAGGCCGACAACTTTTGCTACATCTATGGGAAGAAACTTTCAACAGTCATAAAGAAAGCATAAAACCATTATTTTGGAGTAGATGTAGGAGAGCAAGGTAAAGATTGGGCACCACATTTCTGTTGTGCCTCATGTTACTGCAACTAACGGACGTTGTTTGCTTTGCCCATGGTGTGGAGAGAGAGCCCAACGTCCATGTTACTGATTGTTATTTCTAACAAAAATTCAGGGCTTTACAAACAAAAATCGAAGAGGCTCATTGTTTACCCAGATCTGCCTTCAGTGAGAATTTCAGTGCAGCACACAACCTTCCAGTACCTTCAAGAGTTCGAGGTCAAATTCCGAGAACGGTGAAATAAGTAGTACTGAAGAAATCACAGATGATGATCCTTTATATCACTGCACAAGTGAGTCATCTCCACATATGTTAACACAGGCAGATTTAAACGATTTAGTACTTGATGTAAGACTAAGTGAACAAAAGGCGCGGCTGCTTAGTTCAAGATTACAACAGTATATTTCAAGGTAATTGTAACAATGCTACACAAAGTATGCCTGTTTCTTTGTGAGTGGGATAGTCGTGAAAAGAAATGAATGGCCTAGGCAGAGATGGAAAGTTGGCGAAAAGAATGTACAACGTGAAAGTCTGGTAGCTACTTCCACCATTTCACATCAAACTTGGCCTGATGAAAGAATTTGTAAAGGTCATGGATCGAACACGCAGTGGGCTTGCATATATAGCTAACAAATTCCCCCGTCTTTCAGATGCAAAAATAAGGGAAGGAGTATTTTGGGTCCACAAATCAGGGAACTGCAGAAAGATGCAAATTTTGAAGCATGGTTTAACTGACAAAGAAATGACAGCAGGGAACCCTTTCAGGATGGTATTGATAAACTTCTTCAGAAGAAGAAGAGCTACTAACTACAAAGAAAAAAGGTGAAGGACATGATCAAAGCATATCAAGATCTGGGGTGCAATATGATTTTGAAGGTACATATGATGGACTCATGTGGACTACTTCACAGAGAGTTGTAGTGACGCATCGGATGAACATGGTGGAAGATTCCATAAAGACATTTCTACCATAGAAAGGCGCTATGAAGGGAAGTGGGAACCTTCTATGTTAGCAGATTATTTCTGGAATATCATTCGAGAGAAGAAAGATTCACAATACAAGAGAAAAAAGTGATGTGCATTACAGTACAGTGGCTCATTTTTTGTCAATTTTCTGTCAAATAAATGCGTCAAAGTGTATACACAAAGATTACTGTGTAATATGGTAGATTTCACCCTCCATTAATGTGATGAAATTATAACTTCATAAAGACGTGAATTTGTTTTAAGATTTTCACCTCACATTCGCTGCACTATATCAGAAACTGCAAAGAGAAATAAAGTTGCGATTACTCATAATCTATCCCTGACAGAAAAAATCCAAATACGGTTTTCAATTCAGCACTCAAAGTACAACTAGGATCACAATGTTTTTTTTTATCAGAAATAGAAAAAAGTTTATTAAATTAATTATTATTTTTATTTTTTTTTATTTTTTTTAGGACAGTGGGGGGTTGTCGGCGAGAGGCAGGAGGGGGGAGGGGTGTGAGGGCAGCGTGGGAGCCAAACTGGATGCCGGGTATTTTGGCGAGTATTAGGTTGTGGAGATCAGGGTCAGAGGATTTTAGGAGGATGGAGTCCCTTTGGGGATGATTTGGGAGATGGGAACGGAGAGGACATACTGACGGTAGAGGAGAGTGAGGCACAGCAGTCTAGGAATTGGGGGTCGGTGTTATTGAGGACGAAAGTGTGGACAGCAGCAGGTTGGGAGGGAAGTAGAGGGGGCTGCGGAAGGGGTGCAAGCTGGGTAGGGGGAGAGGGGCGGCTTCCATTGGGAATGGAGGGACACTGGCGAGAGGATCCAGGGCCTTTTTTGGTAACTGAGGAGGTGGCGTCTGTAGACGCTTAGTATTTTTTTAGGGGGTTGCTGGGAGACAGTAGTGGGGAGAGGAGTGACAGGGAGGTGGTGTGGAGCGAGCCCTGCGGCAGCGGATTCTTCGTGGGGTGGGGGGAGACAGCAGTCAAAGGCGGCCTGTCCGGTGCGAACTGGGGCAGGGGTCACCACGCTAGTCGAGGACAGGGGGACGGTGGAACAGGCTAGTGTCTTTGGCACAAGGGCTGCAGCCTGTGTGGGGGCGGAGGAGAGGGCGGCAATTGAGGAAGTGGTGAGGGTGAAAATCAAATGTTTGTAAATCTATCGGATCAAATTGCATAGTCATCAGTCCGTAGCTTACAAACTACGTAAACTAAGGTAAGCTCACCTAAGGACAACCCACACACCCATGCCCGAGGGAGGACTCGAACCTCCGACGGCGAGCAACCGTACGCTCCACAGCGAGATGCCTTAAACCGCTCGGCTGCTCCACCGCGGCGGTGAGGGTGAGGAGGGTGGTGAATGTGGCAGGAAGGTAAGGGAGGAGGTAGGCCTACTCCAGGAGATGGTGGTGGGGGCATTGTAGGGGGCGGTGAAACTTATGGTAGAGGACACAGAAGTGGCGGGCAAGGTCGAAATGTCGGTGTTGAAAAGTGGAGGACTTGTCTCCCGGCAGCTCAGGTGTGGGCGAGAACGGCGTGGCGTGGCAGCGGTGGGACGCGCTCGCCGCTGCGGCGTCAGCAGCGACGACTCCAGGGGCAGTCGTAGGTCGACGGGGTGTCGACACGAACACAGTGTACTGTGGTCTGGATCTGCCGGGCGGAGCCCTCGTCGGCAGTCGGTGGGAGCGGAATTTCGCGCCGGTATAATACACGCCAAGACGACTATAGACGACGAAGGGTACACCAATGTACACAGAACGAGCTGCTGAACACTAAGCACAATAAGGTCGCACAACCACGTGAAAGTACTGGTTAAAGATGTCCCCTTCCTTTTTTTTTTTTTTTTTTTTTTTTTTTTTTTTTTTTTTTTTTTTTTTTTTTTGTAATTTCACACCGACATAGTACATGCCAGTAGGTTGCACTAAAGCACTGATGAGACAAAGAACACTGAAGACACTGTTGAAAACATAATGTGTGTGACACTCGTCTAGAGGCAGCGGATGCAAATGAAAAGCACTCACTGACACACTTGGTACATCAGCACAACACTGGATGCAGCACTTAAGACTGATGGTGTAGGACCCCGCAGAGTAGGGAGGGGGAGAGTAGGAGGTGCGGGGCAGGGTGTAGAAGAGAGGGCAATCAGGAAGTGTAGGGACCCAGGGCAGGAAGAGAAATAACGAATCGGTGGATGGGAAGAGAGGGGGAGGGGAGAGGGGGCGCTTCATCCACGGGAGGGGGATCAGGGTTGGTAGGATGGGTATATATCAGGTCGGAGGGTGTCATCCGGAAAGGGGAGGTGGCAGAAGTTACCCTGGCAGAGTACGTGGGGAGTGAAGGTGAAGGGAGGGAGGGATACAATGGTGAAGACGTGGAAGAGGCCCGGAAAGGGTAAGTAGGGTGTATACCAGGGGTTATGGGAATCTATCTTGCGAGTAACGTACAGGAGCTGGATATCTTCGAGAAACTGGAAGATGCGGGGGAAAGGGATGAGATCGTACATGATCACTGTGGGTGAGGGGAGGCGGATGCGGTAGGAGAGGCGGGGGGCATGGCGTTAGAGGATTTGAAGGGTTCTATAATAGGCAGGAGGGGCGGAGATCCGGGTGGGATGGAAGTTGCATAGGACGGGGCACATGATGGATCTGTAGTTATATAGGATAGTGGATGAGTTGAGGCTCCACGTCCAGCCAGCGAGGAGTTTGAGGTTTAGGCAGGACATTGCCTTCTAGTGAACTGTGTGGAGGTGAGGGTTCCAGGAGAGGGATTGGTCGACGGTTCGGCAGAGGTATTTGAGGGTGGGGGTATGACAGATAGGACGATCCTATAGGGTAAGTGATGTCCAATTACTATTTTTTTATATTTATTTTCATTTCATTCCCTAATACAGGGCGGGCTGTCAGTGCTCGCAGGCGCTCTTCAACCTATAGAATTTAAAACATGACGTGGGAGAACAGATAAAATATAAAATGCGTTTAAAAGTGGGAGATAAAATACAAATAAAACATGGAGATTTTAATTGGAGAAACAAACTGCTTAAACTGGAGTAAAACATTGGAGTCTTTAAAAACATCGAAACGGTGATGATACATGATAATTAAAACAAAACTGCTGGAGATGCGGAGGCACATGATACAAACACAGACGATTAAAATAACACTGGGCGGTGGCCTTGGATTGGCCATTCACTGATGAATAAAAAACAAGAAACGTGAAGAGACACCACATATTAAGAAAACACACGTTTTAAAACTGAAGTTGTCGGCTATAGGTTGGCTGTTCATGACATCGACAATGAGTTGGTAGTGCACCGAGCGTTACAATAAAATAAAATACAAACAGGGTATTAAAAGGATCCACAGACGGCAGAGCACTCACAATAAGAAAGGTGAGACATGGGGGAAGGGGGAAGAGCCAGAAGGCCAGTAGGGAAGGAATCAGGGATCAGGAGGGAGGATGTCCAGGAAGGCGAAGAAGGGAAGGGGAGGGAGGTAAGGGGAGGAGCCAGACGGACAGCACGGGTGGAATGATGAGGGGAGAAGAGGCAAGAGGGGAGAAAGGGAGGGGCAGTCAGGGCCCTTAGGGAGAGGAGGTGGAGAGGGAGCATCCGGGAAGAGGAGGGTATGAAAGTTGCCACAGGAAAGGATTCGGAGCAGGAGGGATACAGTGGTGGAGGTGCAGCAATGGACCAGGTGCTGAGAGGAGGGAATGGACTAGAGGATTAGGTGGGTCTAATTTGTGGTACATGTAATGGAGGTGGATATGATCAATAAAGAGTACAAGGTGGGGGAAAGGAATATCATAGAGGATCCGCTTGAGGGTGGGGGGATAAAGGGAGATACAGAAGGCGAGGCGGAGGGTATGGCGCTCAAATATCTCCCCGGTTTTGTAGAATGATGGGCAGGTAGAGATCCAGGCTGGATGGGCTAAACAGAAGATAGTGCGGATGAGGGATTTGTAGGTGTGGAGGACTGTGACAGGGTTTAGACCCCATGTTCGGCAAACAAGGAGTTTGAGGTAGCGGAGCCGGGAGTGGGCTTTTTCTTGGATGTTGCAGAGGTTGGGAATCCAGAACACGGTGCGATCAATAGTGAGGCCAAGGTACTTTACGGTAGGGGTGAGGCGGATAGAGCAGTGATGGAAGGTGAGATAGAAATCTTGGGTACGGAAGGAAGGAGTGGTACGACCTACGATGATGGCCTGGGTTTTGGTAGGATTGATAGATAGGAGCCACTGGTTGCACCAAGTGGTGAAAAGGTCAAGGTGTACTTGGAGGAGACAGTTGGAGCGGGTGAGGGTGAGAGCTAAGGCAAGGAAAGTAGTGTCAAGAGCATACTGGAAGAGGTGTATGGGAATGGACAGGCTTAGGCATATTGGAGGTATACAGGAGATGAAGGAAGGGAGAAAGGACTGAACTTTGGGGCACGCCAGCAGAAGAATAGAAAAGACAGGAGTTGGTGTTGTGTACAGTAACATACGTGGGGCGGTCGGAGAGGAAGGAGCAATGACCCGGACGAGGTTCATGGGAAAACAGTAGGTTTGGAGTTTGAAGAGCAGGCCAGAATGCCAAACCCATTCATAAGCCTGTTCGAGCTCTAAGGACACAAAGATGGCGACATGGCGGCAATTTAGCTGGAGGGAAAGGAGTTGGGTAAGGTGAAGGAGCTGGTCGTCAGCAGAGGAGGAAGGACAAAAGCCACAGTGGGTGTCAGGGTGAGAGATAGCGGGAGATTTGCTGCAACATTTATTAATTTATGTTTCTCTCTGGTGGGATTCTTTCACTGTGTATTCAGTTTTCCTATGCTTTATGACCTTTATTACTGTGGGAACATATATGTTGATTTAATTTCTTCATAGTTTGTACTTATGAATTCGTTCCTGTAACTCGGCCAGGGTGAGACAGGTGGTCTGTGGTCTCAGGGACGGAGCTGGCAAGCGCGTCCCGTTGTGTGTAGGAAAGGGGTGACTGCTGGGTTATTCTGTGCTCCTTAAGCCGCTTACGAGCGAGCGGTCGAAAACCCGCCTTTTAAAGTAGCGTTTGAAGAGCTCTCGAGTGGGCAGCCTTCAGGGAAAATTTGCTGCTAACCTATCCTGAAGAGCTATGTTGTGGGTCCGCACCCGGACAGAGCCACTTGAGACCGTTTTCGAGTGGGCACAGCGGTGGCTTAACAACGCCCCTTGGCGGGAGACGCCGCTGCCGTGCGAGTCTGAATGTACGGGAACGCCCTGTGCGGAGTGGTTTCATGGGAATACGTCTTAGGATTTATATTTTTACGTGTGACGATGTGACTGGGAAGTGCCGCCGTCGCGCAACACAGGGTTTGGCCCCAGTGAGCAAAACATTTGCCATCCTGGGGAAAATTTGTGGAAAGTTGGTAACACCTAGCTTTAGCACGGACTGTGGGAATTTTGTCAGTAGGAGGGGCCTCCAGGTCGTTGGCCAAGAATCGCTTCCTGATTCGTAGTTGTATTTTTGTAAGGGAGTTTTGACATTTGTCAAACTCGCCTCGCCTTCTCATTGTCGGGAGCTTTAGAGGCATGTGGAGATTGGCGCGGCGTTTGGAGAGGGGCGTGTCTGAGGGACACTCGCCGTCTACTGCGGTGACGCAAAAGGAGTCTCCGGTGAGCGTCTGGGAGAGTGGGTCTCCCGCCAGGTGCGCCTGGCGTGAACAGTGCTAATTTTTCGAGTGGGAGTGTCCGGCGCACGGAGCTGTGTTTCGGTGAATGATTTTATACTTGTGTTCTGCTGTGGTGTGCGCAGCCGGACCAAGAGGACTTGTAATATTTCGAGGTTTAGCTGTCCTGTGGAGACGCCCGAGTGCGCCTGCAGTTGACCTCAACGTTCGTTTTCGAACGTCTCTGTGACAGCGTCTGCACTCTGCGGATCGGGAATAGTTTGAGTGAACTTGGAATATTTTTGTGTAGCGTACTTGGTATTGCATACACAATCTGATAACTTGTGCGCTTGTGTGTTAAACTCAGGCAGCCGCATTTTCAGGGCTATGTCGAAGCTTTGGAGGCTGTGTCGCGAGACTTATAAATATTTTGGATTGTGGAATCCAGCGCGTACACGCGTCGGTTTTTCTTACAACTTTACCGATTCCATCTCCATCAGCAGCCACGCCTTCATCTATCCAGCGGATTGGTGTTGGGTAATGTACTGCACTGCGACAGCATAGGGAACCTATTTTCTGCTCCACAATCTATCAGATTTTGATTCTGACTAGTCCTTGCTATTCTTTGTGGGGAACTTTGTTAGTTCACTTTTTCTTATTATATTTAATTCCTAGTAGATATAGTATGCCCTCACCCCACGCCAATATAGCCAGTCAAGTTAGTAATTTGTAAAGAAATTGTGAGTGTTGTGAACTTCATTCATTTTGTTTTTGTTTAAATATTTGCCAGATTTTAGATATGTTCTGTATAGGATGTTGTTATTGAAGAAAATAAATGTTTATAAAATGTCATTCTCCGCTTTCATTTAACTCCACACCTATCATTGTTTTGGAGGGGTCTTAAATATTAATTTGGGAGAGTAATTGAAATATTGTGTATAAAAATATCACTTGACCATACGACAGTAGTCAGTCAATCATATATTATTTTCCATATTTTGCATAAATATGGTGGCGACCCGAAAGATAAACGGTATTAATGAAGTTCGAGTTTAATTACTCGAAAATCTTAAGAGTAACCTCCCCCCCCCCCATTTACAAGGGGGTGAATCATGAGGTGGTGATGGATTCAAAGGGATAGGATGGATTCAAAGACCTTGCTAAACACCGAAGTGAGGCAAATGGGATGGTAGGAGGAGGCATCAGAGGGGGATTTGTTGGGTTTATGGAACATGAGAACTTGGAAATTTCTCCACAGGCGAGGGTAATAGCCGATGTAGAGGATGGTGGTATAGAGGGTAGCAAGGATGGCAAGGAAAGGGAGGGGACATTTCTTGAGGTGGCAGTAGGTGATGTGATCCTGGCTGGGAGCTGAGTTGCGTTTGGTGCACAGTAGCAACTATATGTCATGTGCAGTGATTAGGGTGTTGAGGTCTGAAGGGAAGCCAGGAGCTAGGGGTGGAATGGAGACATCTGTTTTTCACGGACATCTGGGAAAAAGGTACAATCAAATTTAGGATTGTCAGGGATGGAGAAATCAGAGAGGAAAGAGGCAAAAATTATTAGTCTTACTGTCATTATCAGCAAGGGGTTGGTTAAGGTGGAGGAGAGGGTAGGTCGATGCGGGTTTTGTGCCAGTAAGGTGGTGGAATGCATCCCACCTGGATACTGGCTCCAAACCTAAGCCGATTTACCCTCTCATCTTCTTCGACCAGCCCCTGCCTGACAATGACAGTAAGACTGACCATTTTGCCGCCTTCCTCTCTGACGTCTTCTCTATTCCTGATAACCCAAACTTTCATTATTCCTTCTTCCCTGATGTCCATGAGCAAATCCATGTCTCCAACCCACCACTAACTTTCGGTTTCCAATAACTGGATCGCATCCTCCACTCAGACCTTAATACATCCATCACAGCACACAATATACAGTTAATACTACACCTTAAACGTACCACAGCTCCTGTCCATGACCGCATCACCTACTGCCACATCAAGGAATGCCCCCACCCATTCCTCACCACCTTGGCCACTACATCACCATCCATTATACTGGCTTCTATTCCAGGCTGTGGAAAACATCTCGTATCCTCATGTTCCTCAAACCAAACAAATCTCCATCTCCTACTGGCCCATCTGCCTCACCCCAGGATTCAGCAAGATCTTTGAAACTATCCTTTCTTGACCCATTCATCACCATCTCTGTCTTCATTATAATTCTGCCTGACACCCAGTGTGACGTTCGAGCTTCCTTCTCCTCAGACGACCAACTCCTCCAACTCACCAAACTCCTCTCCCTTCCAGCTCAATTCCATCGTGCAGCTATCTTTGTCTCCTTGGACTTGGAAGGAGCGTATGATTGGGTCTGGCATACTAGCCTTTATCTTCAAACTCCAGACCTATGCACTTCCCATCAACCTTGTCCAGGTCATTGTCTCCATTCTTTCCAATTGCTGTACCTACATCACAGTACATAATTCTGACTCCCGTCTCTTCTACCCTTCTGCCGGCGTACCCCATAGTTCCATCCTCTCTCCCCTCCTATACCTCATCTACACTTCTGACATGACAAAGCCTGCCCCTCCAGTCCACCTCTTCCAGTATGCTGATGACACCGCCTTCCTCGCCTTGGCTCCCACCCTAGTCCGGTCAAATGGTCTCCTCCAGCAACAGCTTGACCTCTCTGCCACCTGGTCTAACCAGTGGCTCCTCTCTATCAATCCTACCAAAACCCTGGCAATCATTATAGATCGAACCACCCTTCCATTTATCCCCACGATTTTTACCCCACCCTACATTGTTGACCTATCCACCTCACCCCCAACCTTAAAATGTCTAGGCTTAACAATAGATCGATCCTCTCCTGGACTCCCCACCTCTACACTATCCAAGTTAAAGCTTTCTCCTGTCTCTGCCTTCTGAAACTCCTTGTTGGCCGAAATTGCGGCCTACACCTGTCCTTTACACCTACAAATCATCCGGCCCATCGTTTGGGTAGGCAATCCTGCCTGTATCCCTCCTGGTCCTTCTACAAATCCCTTGAGATGCTAGAACGCCATGCACTCCATCTCACCCTCCATATCCCCCTTTATCCTGCCTCCTCCACACGAATCCTCTATGATATCATCCCCTTTCCCCACCTTGTCCTCTTTATTGAACATCTCTGCCTCACTACCTTTCTCATAAATTAGACCCATCCTATCCTCTCGTCCATCCCCTCCTCATGGATCATGTTTTGCTGCCGCACCTCCCACACTGTGATCCCCCTTCCCTTCACTGTCCATCCTCAGTATTCTCTCCCATGGCAACTTCCGCTCCCTCCTCCTCCCAGATGAAGCTCTCCACCCTTCCTACCAACTGTGATCATCCACATCCCTCCCTCCACTCATCCCTCCTAAAGGGCCCCATCCCTTCCTACCCACTCCTCTCTTCCCCTGTCTCTCCAGCATCCCTTCATTTTCCCACCCATCCAGGCTTCCTGGAACATCCTGCGTCGCTTTCCTTCCCCTGTCCCTGTGGCGCCTCCTTGTTCCCCTCCCTTTGCTTCTTCTCCCCTTCCCCGCTCCCATCAACCCCTAGCTTCCAGCCCTTCATACAGTGCCATCGTGCTGTGTGATCTTCGGTGTTTTAATGTGACAGACTCTCCCCACCCCACAAAAAACGGCATAGTCGCAAGGCCAGCTACACGCCACCTTCCTCTCTCCCATGTTCCCATCCCTGTCTTCCAGCAACTCCAAAAGGCCAAAATAAAAAAAAAAAAAAAAAATAAAATAAAAAAAAAAATTAAAAAAAAAATGCAGATGCCACCTCCTCAGTCATGAAAAAAGCCCCAATCCTCTCGACTCTGGAACTCCGGTCATAATACACTACTGGCCATTAAAATTACTACGCCAAGAAGAAATGCAGATGATAAACGGGTATTCATTGGACAAATATATTGTACTAGAACTGACATGTGATTAAATTTTCACGCAGTTTGGGTGCAGAGATCCTGAGAAATCAGTACCCAGAACAACCACCTCTGACCGTAATATTGGCCTTGATATGCCTGGGCATTGAGTCAAACAGAACTTGGATGGCGTGTACAGGTACAGATGCCCATGCATACCACACGATAGCACAGTTCATCAAGAGTAGTGACTGGCGTATTGTGATGAGCCAGTTGCTTGGCCACCATTGACCAGACGTTTTCAACTGGTGAGAGATCTGGAGAATGTGCTGGCCAAGGTTGCAGTCGAACATTTTCCATAACCAGAAAGGCCCATACAGGACCTACAACATGCGGTCGTGCATTATCCCGCTGAAATGTAGGGTTTCGGAGGGATCGAATGAAGGGTAGAGCCGCGGGTTGTAACACATGTGAAATGTAACAGCCACTGTTCAAAGTGCCGTCGATGCGAACAAGAGGTGATCGAGACGTGTAACCAATGGCACCCCATACCATCACGATGGGTGATACTTTAGTATGGCGATGACGAATACACGCTTCAAATGTGCGTTCAGTGCGATGTCGCCTAACACGGATCAGACCATCATGATGCTGTAAAAAGAAACTGGATTCATCCGAAAAAAAGATGTTTTTGCACCCAGGGTCATCATTGCGTACACCATCACAGGTGCTCCTGTCCATGATGCAGCGTCAAGGGCAACCGCAGCCATGGTCTCCGAGATGGTAGTCCATGCTGCTGCAAACGTTGTGGAACTGTTCTTGCAGATGGTTGTTGTCTTGCATACGTCCCTATCTGTTGACTCAGGGATCGAGACATGGCTGCGAGATCCACTACAGCCATATGGATAAGATGCCTGTCATCTCGACTACTAGTAATACGAGGCTGTTGGAATCCAGTACGGCGTTCTATATTGCCCTCCTGAACCCATCGATTCCATATTCTGCTAACATTTGAATCGCAACCAACGTGAGCAGCAATGTCGCGATATGATAAACTGCAATCACGATAGGCTACAATCTGTCCTTTATCAAAGTTGGAAATGTGATGGTACGCATTTCCCCTCCTTATTCAAGGCATCACAACAACGTTTCACCAGGAAACGCTAGTCAACTGCTGTTTGTGTATGAGAAATCGGTTGTAGGTGTCGCCACTGACGCCAGCCTTGTGTGAATGCTCTGAAAAGCGTACTACAGCATCTTCTTACTGTCGGTTAAATTTCGCGTCTGTAGCACATCATCTTCGTAGTGTAGCAATTTTAATGGCCAGGAGTGTAGAAGCCGCCCCCTTTCCCCCCTCTTCTCCCCTCCCAACCCCACTGATCTCCTGACTTTCGTCCTAAATAACTCTTACCCCCAAGTTCTAGACTGTTCCATAAGTATGTCCCCTCTGCTCCCATCTCCGAAATTATCCCCCAGAGGGATTCTGCCCTCCTAAAATACCTCTGACCTCGACCTCCACAACCTGATCCTCGACAAAATACCCTGCATCCAGTTTGGTTCCCACTCTAATATCGCACCTCTCCCACCTTTTGCGCCTCGTCGACAACCCGTCCTCCTCATCCCCCGCCGGCCTCTCACCCTCACCACTGTAATCAACAAGATCAGCGCGAGAATCACGGAGATGGAGATATCGGAAGAATTCCAGCAGGATCCTCGCCTATCCGTCCGGTCTGCTTGTCACATTAACAACACAAAGGGAGCCACCTTCCTGGTGCGCGTCTTCACTGAAGATGGGCCATCAATTAACCACCCCCTTCACAACAGGGCCCTCATTTACAAATCTCCTGAGCCCCTCCCCAATCTTACTGTCACTCACACACAACTACCACGTCACTGAAAATGGTCGTCTCCCTCTTATCTGTTCCCACTGCAAAGGTCCCCATTTCCACACTTCCTGCCCCAACCTCGCCGCCCCCCACCCCGTCCTGTAACACCTGCAGCGAAGCTCACCCCACCTTCTCCTACAAATGCAAATCTTGAAGAAAGAACTCACTGTCCCTATCCATCCCACTGTTCCCCTTATCCCTGCCAATAATTGCTTCTACCCTCCCTCTACTGCAGAGGACATCATCCGCTTTCTTACCACTGTCCTCCATAACATTCATTCACTCCAACGCCTGCACACCCTTCACCAAGTCTCCCTTGCTGCCCATTTCATTTTCAACCTCGTATTTAAGGCCACTACTTCTCAAAACCACATCCACTTTTCCTTCTCCCTCATCAAATGCCAGCAAACCATAGTTGTGTCCCTCCCTTTTCCCTCTCTTCCTCCCCTCTTTCCCTCTCACTCATTATGGCACAGCAACAACTTATTGTTTTATTCTCCAACATTCGCACCCTCCCAACCAACAAAGTCCTAATCTTGAATACCCTCATTTAACACCGTATGGACGCCTTCCTCCTTAATTAAAGCTTTCTCCTCCCTCACATACAAGTCAGAACTAACCCCTATCTCTTCCACCTCCAGGATTTTCACTGTCCCCCTGCATGAGGTGGAGTTGCCTTTGGCTACATCTGGCAACACCTTGTTTGGTCACATCCCCTCCTCAACATCCAGTATGAACACCTCATACACACCCTCTTCCTACCCACCTGTTCCATTACCTGTGCAACCATTTATGTCCATTCCCGCAACCCCATCCCTCATGACTTCCTTGTTCACACTGATAGCACCTTCTCGACCTATGTGATTGCAGCCGACCTCATATCCATTTCAAAACTCCCACTGAACTCCACAGGAGGCATCAGCTTCTTCCCACCATTAATGGCGATGTCATCTCCCTCCCTCGCTATACCCGCCCTTGTAGCAACACTACCCCTGATGACGTCACTGTGTCTCCAAATATCCTGGTGTGTAGCCTATCACGGCCAAAGTCTTTGACCCCATAGGGAGTGACTATGATCCGATTCTCCTCACCATCACATCGAATGTTCAACGCCCTCTGAATCCCCGCCTAACCCCAGCTCCTAAACTCGTCCATGACTACTTCCGGGCAGACTGGGATGCCTTTCGCCTCTCCATCAACCATCAGGTAGAAAGTCACCCTCTGAGCCTCCCCTCTCCTGATGATATCGACCAAGCTCCCTCCATCCTACAGCAGACCTTGTCTAAAGCCATCCATTCCCACACACCCACCAAAGCCATTCAACTGCACTCCCCCACTCTCCCTCCACAGACTGTCCTTCTCCCATGGGAACCCCGCAACTTCTACCATTCCTTCCTCTGCACCCGTGACACACTCCTCCATCACTGGCAGCTCCAGCGACACAACTGCAGCTTACTGACTGCCAAAAAACACCTTACCTGGAATCAGACAATGACATGGCTCAATGCCCAACTTCCCATCAACTCGTCTCCCTATTGGAACGCCTTCCACCGCCTCACTGGCTTGAAACCCACTCCCACTTACCCCCTCCTCCACCTATACCAGCCCTTCCTGATAATGCCAGTAAAGCTGATCATTTTGATTCTTTCCGCTCTGGTGTCTTCTCCATCCCCAACAATCCACTGATTATTCCTTGTTCCCAGATGTCAATGAAGAAAAGGATGTCTCCATCCCACCCCTTCCAGCTTCCAATACCTGGATTGCTCTCCCCTTCAGGCCTTAACACCCCAATTAGTGCACACGACCTACAGTTGATACTGGGCACCACCAAACGCAACACAGATCCCAGCCATTATCGCATCACCTAGCCCCACCACAACGAATGTCCCCTCCCTTTTCCTCATCACCATTGCTACCGTCTATACCACCATCCTCTATCCTGGCTACTTCCCCTGCTTGTGGAAAATCTCCTGAGTACTCATGAGCCTAAAACCTACCAAACTGCTCTCCAGTGCTTCTTCCTACTGTCCCATTTTTAGCAATGTCTTCGAATCAATTCTATCCCATCGCATCCATTACCACCTCCGGCTTCACCACATCCTCCCTGCCTCCCAATGTGGTTTTTGTCCTTCCTTCTCTACTGACGACCAACTCCTTCACTTTACCCAGCTCCTTTCCCTCCAGCTTAATTCCCATTGTGCTGTCTTTTTGTGTCATTAGACCTTGAATGGGTCTATGGTCGGGTCTGGCATTCCGGCTTGCTCTTTGAACTCTAAACCTATGCTATTCCCATCAACCTCATCCGATTCGTGTCTCCTTCCTCTCCAACTGCCCTATCTATGTAACCGTCCACAACACCAACTACCGTCTTTTATATACCTCTGCTGGCGTACCCCATGATTCAGTTCCTTTCTCCCCTCCTTTATCTCCTGTATAAGTCAGATATGCCTAAGCCTGCCCCACCTCCCGCAATACCCCTCTTCCAATACGCTGATGACACTGCTTTCCTTGCCCTGTCTCCCACCCTCACTCGCTCCAGCCATCTTCTCCAAGAACACCTTGATCTTTTCAGCATTTGGTGCAACCAGTGGCTCTGATATATAAATCCTACCAAATCCCAGGTGATCATCGTAGGTTTCATAGGTTTCACCACACCTTCCTTCCGTCCCCATGGTTTCTATCTCACCCTGCATCACCTTTCCTTCCGCCTCACTCCTAAAGTACCTGGGCCTCACTATTGATCTCACCCTATCCTGGACTCCCAACCTCTGCACTATACAAGACAAAGCCCGATACCACCTCCGACTGCTCACACTCCTTGTTGGCCAAAACTGGGGCCTAAAACCTTCCACCATCCTCTATACCTATAAATCCCTCATCCGTTCCATCCTCTGTGTAGCTCATCCAACCTGGATCTCTGCATCTTCATCCTTCTACAAATCCCTGGAGATACTGGAGCTCCATGCCCTCCACCTCACCTTCCATATCCCCTTTATCCACCCTCCCCCACGTGGATCCTCTGTGATCTCATTCATTTCTCTCTTTGCCTCGTCCTCTTTATTGAACATCTCTGCCTCCATTACCTACCCCACAAGTTAGACCCACCTAATCCTCTAGTCCATCCCCTCCTCTCAGCATCCGGTCTGTTGCCACACCTCCACCACTGCTCTACAACGGTGCACACTTCAGATCCTTTCGCAACTTCCGTACCCTCCCCTTCAGGATGATGCCCTACGTCTTGTCAGATATGGTACTTCCCCTTTCTGCCTCTTACCAACCTCTCCCTGAGGGCCGACCATACCCCCTTCCTCCCCTCCTGCTCCAGCCCCTCATTCCACCCCCTGTCCCTCAGGTTTCTGTCGTCCCCTCCCCAGCCCTCCTTCCCCCTGGCTTACTGGGACACCCTTGCCCCAGTCCCTCCCCCACTGGCCCTGCGGACCTCCCCACCCTCTCCCTCTTTTTTCCCCACATCACAAGTTTAATATTGCGACTGTTCTACCGTATGTGGAAACTTTTAATGTGCTTTCGTGTGGGTGGTTCACTAACTGTGGTGTCTTTTAGTTAAATCGTTTTATTTAACGACAGTGAATGGCCAGCCCACAGTGAACACCACAAGTTTCAATTGTCTGTTTCTTCGCGTGTGTGATGTTTCCTCGTATTTCTTGTTTTAATTCAACAATAGCGAACGGTCAACACATATTCGCCACCTGATGCTATTTTAATTGTGTGTGTGCCTCCGCATCTCCAGCAGTTGTTTTACTCACCATCGTCACCTTTTCAACGTTTTTAAGACGTTAATGTTTCACTCCATTTTAAGTACTTTATTGTTTCTCCATTTTGGTATGGTTTGCTGGTAGGGAGGGAGCAGTTACTGAAGGTGTAGCCCTTTTTTTATGAGTGCAAGTCTACTTGTCATAAACGTTTTATTAACATTACATTATAATTCAATCCAATCAAGATAGTTACAAACAGGTTGCCACAAGGGCCAAAATCACAATGGCTAAGCAAATAATTAACCATAAATTTAAACTCAAACTACTGTAATGCAAATAACGAGAAGATACAAATCTCTCTTAAACATAGGGCAACAGTTGTCCCTTAAACTTTGAAGTACTAATCGTATGGTTTTAGGTCACCTTTCTAATCATTTTAAGTAAAATTAAAAAAAAAAAAAAAAAGTTTAAAAACAAGCAAATCAGAGCCAATTGCTCTACTAATAATTCTTAAGGCTAAAGCAATTAACATTAAATATTTCAAAACCTGAAAACAGCTGTAGGTAATAACAAATTTAAAAAAAATACAATTTATACATTCATCGCTTTAAATGCAACACGTCGCTACGAGACATAACAGGTGATTACTGGGCAACAGGCCCAGCAACCAGGCATTACCAGCAACATTTAGGTAGCTAAGAAGGAACACCGAATATTAAATTAGGCAAATTTTGATTTTGAGGTACACAACCTCGATTAACTGGCAGGAGCAATCAGTAACTATCAGCGGGAGGTACCACTGTCAACATGGAGGAAAGATTTCCTTACGTATTTAAGTTGTGTAATTCAACATAAGGCCCAAAAGAACACTCAAAACTGCTAACCATAGTTGGCTACCATCAGAAGGGGTGAAGTCGATCACAAAATTGAGTTTTTCTTTTGTTTTCGAGGGATCCTCTGGAAGAATTAGTTTCAAAAAAATTATGTGTAATACTTAGGATTTCGAATTATATCTAATGTTGAATATAGAAATAGCCTACTGCACTTTTGAAATTCTTTTAATTTAAAGGTTGATCACCCAGTGGGGTGAAGCCGATCACTCATTTTTTGAAGACCTTTAACGGCTTCACCCAGACAATGGGGTGAAACCAATCGTCTTTTACATTGAAATATCTCGCAAGATATGGTCAGCTATGTTTATATGAAGTTTTAAAATAGTAGAGGGTCTTTCTGAGGGATCAAACATCTATTAAAATTAACAAATAGACTATTTTATGGTTAGAACTTTTTTTTAAGGGGAAAAAAAAAAAAAAAACCCCACAGTACATAAAATTATCTTGCATCATAAAGAATTTTCACTCAATGATTGAAATGTCAAAATCTGGGAAACTGTAGCGTCCACAACCAATGCCCTTAGGCTTCAGTTTTTTTTTACAATTTGTGTGGAGGGAGTCTTTTGTACATCAGGAACATCTGGAAATACACTTGATCAATCATTGAACTAAACATTCTTCGTCTACTGAACTAAGAACAGGCTGCCCACCGTATTTATATCTATGTTTGCACTTGACCCATTCATTTAACGTTGTATAGGGCACGCCGTAACACTCAGATACTTTACGAATACTCAACTTCCCTTTCTTCACTTCCTGAACGGCATTTTCCAGATATACTGGATTGTAGTTCCTTTTTCCCTCTCTTCCCATCTTCTTCACGTATGTTCACGGCATGATTGACTTCACCCTACAAAATACAATTCAATTTTTAGATCACTATTTGTCAATAAAACAAACTTCTGCTTTTGCAAATACATAAATGAAATGACAATGAGTTCACTTACCGACTAACAGTCTGAAAACGGCAGAATTATATGACTATAAGGTCGTATTGTGGCAGGTTTAGTCTTGCTTCATTCACAGGCCACCAAAATACATTTGTTTATATCCCACAATCTCACTGAATGGATACTCAGAGAGAAAATTCTACAGGTAAACACTACTCTGTAACTCATTGGCTTCCAACAAGTATGTGCAGCATGAAGTTCCGGGTGTACCGCCAAGCGGAAGTAGTGTAAATTATAATGCTGTATTTACGGTCGACTTCCCCCCACCTGATCAACTTCATCCCTGCTGACGGTAAGATATAACATCGTGCCCCTTTGAAAGATAATCCCATAGGTTAGGCCAATTATTTAGTAATGATAGGCTTTCCAATACACAAGTGAAGTCACAATACAATAAATTTATCAATTAGCAGAGAAATGTAATTAACTTTAGCAGTGTCTGTGATCCAAGAGGTTTTGGCAACGAACAAAGACAAGCAGTCCCCGCTGCCACAGAGAATATGGGACTCCACACTATGGCCTTACTAAAACTCAAATACACAATACGAAATATTAGTAAGATAAATCACTGCTGAACAAGATAAGTAATACATATGAATTATTAAACAAAATACTCTGAGGATAATTAAAAAAACATACACGAATTTAAATTCCAGTCCGAGCCTTCGAATCTCAGGAACTGCAAGCTGACCAGGGAGAACTGCACAACAATACTCCAATTTAATGGCAAGATATGATGTATAAGCAGACAAGTAAAGGCCATCTCGCTCAAAATTTAAAATAGCAACAAATCCCTGCCGTCCATACTGCCACTGACCGCACTGGCCCAGGTGCTGCCACTCCTTGCCAGGATAGGTCTTCCTCCTTCCGGCACAGCCGCAGACCCGCCCCGTGTTCTGATGCGCGCACCCTCTATCCTAGTTTCACAGCAAGAATGCCCTCCAGGGCGGGAAGGAAGATAGCAGTGGGGAGGGGTGGGAAAGCAAACCATGCAAGCTGTGACTTGTCTTACCTTTAAAATCTCCATGTTTTAATTTGTAATTTATCTCCAACCTTTTATCTCCTTTCTATTTTATGTTTCTTCTGTATCCAGTTTTTATTTCTGTTTGCTGAAGAGCACCTGCGAGCACTGCTAGCCTGTCGTGTATCAGGGAATGAAACGACAATAAAAAAATTTAAAAAAGGGAGTGGATCAATCCATTCCACCAAAGCAGTAGAATTGCTGGGGCTAATCTCCAGTGCTTCTGTTGTGTTTCCTGTCCATAGAATTGTGCTTCCCTGCTTTCTGCCGATAGCAGTAGACTTGCTGGGGCTAATCTTCAGTTCTTCTGTTGTGATCTCCAACCTTTTATCCCCTTTCTATTTTATCTGTTTCTTCTGTATCAAGTTTTTATTTCTGTATGCTTAAATGCACCTGCGACCGCTGCTAGCCTGTCGTGTATTAGGTAATGAAAAGACAATAAAAAAAATTTAAAAAGGAAGTGGATCGATCCATTCCACCAAAACAGTAGAATTGCTGGGGCTAATCTCCAGTGCTTCTGTTGTGTTTCCTGTCCACAGAATTGTGTTGTCCAGCTTTCTGTTGATAGTAGTAGACTAGCTGGGGCTAATCTCCAGTTCTTCTGTTGTGATGCTGAGGTCCCTCTGTCCATAATACTGTGTCATCCTGCATTCCGTAGGGCATCAGACGTTGGAGCCAGAAGCTGTCCTGGTGGCCAGAGGTTGCAGCAGCAACAGCATTCCAGGAACAAGCCGACCTGGGACCGACCAGCTGCCATCCCAGCACTCGCCACCACTGCAGCAGCTACAATGCCTAGTCAGTGCCACCTTCGTCGCCTTCCCTGGTCGCTGTCCTTGACACTGTACATCGAGATCATCACATCCATCAACCTCTATTCTGTCCTTCCACACCTCCTCAGTAATGCCACTTCACCCTCTGTTTCCACGAGCACACCACCATCATGTACACTACCCTATCTCAAGCACTGACTACCACCACATGGAGTCTCCCACATCACAAGACCTCCCCCTCTGATATTTTTTCCGCCACTACTAACACCGCCCATTCCATCTCCCCATCACCCCCTCCTCCCCGGCCTACTCTCGCTCTTGCTCTCACTTCCCCCCATGATTTCCCCGCACTATCAACTGCTGATATCCATCATCGCTGCACCATGGTGCCAGAGACCAGAGTCACTGATACCAGACCATCAGTGGCTGGGCCCCGCCTACTGACACATCCCAGTTCACCCCATTCCCCCAACTTCCTCTATTTCCATCACCACAAAAATTCTAAATCCAAGTGAGCCAGCGTTGAACCCGCCCCTGACATCCCCAAGGAATCCCCTCCAACTGCCTCTGCCTCTCCTGCTTCCTCCACTACCCATATGGACACTATCATTCTCCCCTCTCACTCCACTTGAAAGGTATACGCAAAATAATTTTCACTTAATTTTTGCCTGTCATACAGCCTTGAGCATGTTTTGTTACAAAACCTAAGCTATAATTCTGTAGAAAACAAATGTATGTAATATTTTGTACCATTTCGTTAATCGATATAACATACTGTACTTATTTTCATAACTTTGCTGTAAATCAAAGACTTTGTTTTATCTTTGGAGTATGTCTTGCACTTGCAGTTGTTGCATTTAGGGAGTCGGTGTGTGACCTTCGTGAAGGAGAGTCGATGTCTGATTATGGTAGAGTTGAGTCGATGAGTAGTAGTCGTGGAACTGTCGGGTTAGCCTGTCTGTGTGTTAGACTCGAAGAGTAAAATTTCAGTTTTGAAGAGTCGCAGCCAAGTCTGCAGATTGAAAATTTGTATGGAAATTAATCTGTCTCAAATAAGGTAAACTTGTACTTTTCTATTGTTATGTATGGTAGCCTGTATTTGAACTATTGTAATTGGTGTTTGTCTGTTTGCTAATGAATACTTTTTAGTGCAGCTTGCATTTATCATTTAACCCTGAGTCATTTTACCAGTTCCTCGTTCCTTTCACCAATTTGAATTACTATCCGTTCAGATCATTGTTTCTTATGATAGTATTGCATAATTATTGTGTTTGTAAATTTATGTGATAATTAGAGCAGTTCAGTGTAGGTATTTTGTCATGATCAATTGGTCTATTACTGAGAGCAGGAAGTAGTTTGTTCATAATGTAGTAAAGTTCATAGAGATTTTCTCAGTCTTATGAAAGTTCACATTATTACATCAGTAAATGTTAGTAACAGTTAACGTGATTTGTCTGATCAGAAGAGAAGTAGATCACGTAGAGAGATGAGAAATATTTGCAGTGAGTGAGACTTGAAACCATTACCAGATTTGTAGGACTTTTTTTATTACGTTGAATCAGTACCGTAATTGTTGTACAGATGGGCACATTATCAAGTGCAGTGATTTTTGGTTTCTAATTAATATGAAACATCTTTGTTTGACATCCTGTTTATTCAAGTAACAAAATTACCACTGTAGTAGCACGCTCTTTTTGATGGCTCTCCGCAGTTCAATTGTGCATGTATAGTCTGGCTACTGGTATATGGTGCACGCTAACAGATTTGAACTTTTCATTTGCTCACATTGTTTCTCACACACGAGATTAATGTGTACACCAATTACGAGTTTTAATTACTGTCAACTTATTAACTACTGTACAATTTAAAGTGTTATCCATTGCGCATCAAACAATACCACATTTACGTAAGGTCATTGCATTCCATGACAGTTGCAATTTATTGTAACCAAAGCCACAACAGAATATTTATTTGTGAATTTTAGCAGTGACGGTCTCTTAACACAATCAGTGACACGCTCGCCCCACACACAGACTACCTTTAGCATCCTTTCTCTCTCTCTCTCTCTCTCTCTCTCTCTCTCTCTCTCTCTCTCTCTCTCTCTCTCTCACACACACACACACACACACACACACACACACACACACAAAACTTTTACACCAGGGCCAGTGCATGCTCAAGTGCCGCCCCGTGCGAGCTGCTAAATAGCCGCCCCCCCCCCCCCCCCGTTTTTTTAACACGTTTGTGAAATTTTATTTAAACATCTGTAGGAAATGTCAGCGATCAATCGAAATTTTTTTTTTTCTTTTTTTTTTTTCAGATCTATCTAGGTTTTGGCCACTGAGTGGCTAGTCTCAAAGCCATTAATATTATGTGCTTACATCTAAATCGTCACGTTGACTGTTACGTTCAGCATGACGGAATATATGTAAACATAGCTCAAAGCATTGAGAATAGCCACACTGTGCCCAAAATCTATGTAGATCTGGAAAATAAAAACGAAAATTGTGACTGATTTGTGATATTCTCTACAGATTTGTACAAAACAGTCACTGGGCACAAGCTCGAAACAGGAGTCAAACCTGATTGAAGAAATCTAGATGAAATAAGTCTAGTCAATTTACAAAAATGTTCAAATGTATGTGAAATCTTATGGGACTTAACTGCTAAGGTCATCAGTCGCTAAGCTTACAGACTACTCAAACTAAATTATCCTAAGGACAAACACACACACCCATGCCGGGACCAGCCGCATGGTCCATGACTGCAGCGCCTTTAGACCGCTCGGCTAATCCCGCACTGTATGAACTTACAGTTGACGTAAATAAACATTTTTCAGAGGTTGTCAACAGATAATGTATTAAACGAAAAACAGTATACAGTAAATAAATGTTGGCAAAGTGATAATGTGCGAGTAGTATTGTCAATCAGAAGTGCCGGTCAGAGTTTAATTGTTGTTCATGCAGGCGGAGACATGTGTTTCATGGCTCAAAAACCAAAACGTCCGAATATCACTCAGAAACGGATAGCAAAAATTGTGAAAAATACGTCGAAACACAACTTATGCCAGGCTTGCTACCAATGTATTTATCCCTTGTAATTATTCGCAGCGTATTTACCAATTCGGAATACTTCTAACCATTGTAGGTGTTGGAGATGTTTGACTGTAGTAATTTTCAACGATTTTTTTCCATAGTGCGAGAAGAATAAAACACGCGGAAACTGCCATTGAAGGGCTTAACAAAATTGCTTCAGGGTTAACATGTAACCGCAGTATCGAATATTGCATTCGAATTTCCAAATTGAATTTACTCTCCTGCAAAATTAGTTGTGAATAAACGCACTGCGCGTAACAAGCTGGCAGCGCTCCACTCATAAGAATACTGAAGCGTACATGTACGCCAGTGTGCTTGCCCTCTGATTCTCTGGTGTAAATACGACGATGCTGCGACAGTGGTGAGGAAGAAATTAATCCTCCTCCCTCCACATGTTAACAGGGACTACCGGCAGATAGTCGAGGTGCCACGCCACAGTTCCCGAAGTCGCTCCCTCCGAGGTTTGGTTTCGAATCCCCTCTTGGGCACGAATGTTAGGTTTGTCCTTAAAAAATATATAAAAATGGGGGGGGGGGGTATTTTTGCCGCCCCTTGGAAAGTGCCACCCCGTGCGGCCGCACGTTTCGCACGTGCCTTGCGCCGGCCCTGTTTTACACTGCCCCCACCATCTACACCTATGTCCTCTCTCGTCCCTATCCCCACTTTCTGGACAACAAGACTTTGTCCTTGGAGCTCAGGAAGTACTTCCCCTCTGCCACCATCAGCCAGCTTATTCCCCTTAAGGACTCCATCCTTAACGTCTGTTTCCCCAACCTTTCACGCAGACATTCTCCAAAGCCTGCTCCACCTTGGTACCCACATAACCCTTACCCCCTACCACACTGACTTCTCCCCCACCTACCCCAACCTCCCCATCGCCTGCCCACCCTCACCTCTGTGATCACCAAACTTAGCCTGATGATTACAGAGGAGGAGGTGTTGGACTAACTAAATGCCTACCCTGATCTCTCCATCCAATCCGCGAAGCAGATCCACAACTCCTCTGGCCCCACTTACCTGATGCGAGTTTTTACCAAATCCACAGCCTCCATACACTGCCTCCTCCAGGGAGCATTGATCTATGATCACCGATACAAGGTGCATCCTCCCACACCCCTCTCCAGTTTTATCGTTTTGCATGATTTTTCGTGAACTATGACCACCTCACGCTAAACTGCCGCAACCCCCACCTGTCCTCCCATTTCCTTAAACAACGCCCCAATCTAGCTTCTCCACCCACCTGCAACCCTGTGGCCATCCCTACCCCACATACTCCTACAAGTGTAAGTCCATTCCAGCACTGACTCCGCAGAACTCACCGTCTCTGTCCCATCGACTACCCATGCACCCTAACAAAACAACCTCCCTCCTACAGTTGAGCACTTCATCTGCTTTGTCACCACCATCCTCCAACACACTCTTCAACAAACTACCCTGGCCATCCGCACTGTCTTTCAACTGGAAACCTTTGTCACCTTCTCCCACAACCAGTCCCACTTTTTCGGTCAATTTACCCTCATGTTAAGTGCATCTTTAACCTACCATAAAACACCTCTTTATGCACACCCTGTCCCAGCACTGCCTAGGTGCCTTCCTCCTGAGCAAGACCTTCCTGTGACCGCATCACTCCATCAACACCGCTCCTTGCCTCCTCCACAGTACCAATGGGCACCCTCCCCTTGCTTGAGGCAGAATAGTGATTGGCCATCTCCATCATCACCCCATCCAACTACAATCGCTACTCTATGACACCTCTGTGCACCTCATCATTAGCTTCTTTCTCCCTTCCCTCATGCTCACCCTTGCCAACATATATATCCGCAGCACAGCCCCCCCCCCCCCCCACCTGTCCCCTATGATTTCCTTTCCCACATTGATCGCTCCTTCATTACCTATGTGGTTTCCTCAACCCTCCCATCACAGAGCATTACTTGGAATGCAGCAGTCAGAGATGACAGTTGTGTGTCTGTGTGGTTGTATGAAGGAATGTGTCTTTTTCCGAAAAAGGCTGTGAACGAAAGCTGAATTATGCATTTATGGGTGTTTTTTCATGTTTTAGCTTGATGAACATCTTTGCTGTGAGTTGCAAACTATCGTCATTATATTGTTGAATTAACCTGGACTTTCCACTCTTAGATAACTTAGGTTCAGTAAGACAGAGGGTGTTTTACCCATAGAAACTGGAGCTAGTTTGAGCTAAACCAAAAACCTTTTATCCAATGATCCTAGCTCAAATAGGAATCTCAAAAATCACAGCTCTGTGCATGACATTGTAAAACACACTTATTACAGCATTACTGAATTGTAATAATTAATCATTGTTTCACTGCCATATATGAAAAACAAACGACATCATCCATCCTCGAAGGATGATGGTCTAGCACACTTGGCTCATAGCCTTCAATGTCTGTTATGAATGAAAAGTCCTATTCGAGAATGGCAGCCCCTGCTGCAGTTTGGACACTTGAAATTTGAAGGTCTTTGAGCAGAGGTAACTCTCTCCTTGCATCTTGTCCTCTTCATTGTTTCTGCTTGAAATCATTCATCCTCTGCAAGCATGATCCCTTTGCATACAGCTAGTCATGACTTATCAACAGTACGTTCCCATTGAGATGGTTAGATCTTTGTTGCAGACATCCTTGTAGCGAAGGTGCGGTCTTCCCAATGGCCTCACACCCTCCTGCAGTTTTTTGGAATTCACTCAGAATCCATGTGGCTGAGATGTCCCAACCATCTGAGACGTTGGTGGCTTAGGCCAGTATTACACTATCAAATTATTGGACAAAGAAGTATTAGACATAGTGTAAAGAGAATGTTGTCCAATATTTCATCAAATCTAAGGCATCGGCTTAGATCTGATCAAAGAAATCGCTCGTCTTCTGTTTCCTGCATTTAGAAACACGACCGCTCAGAGCACTAGTTGTAGTACGGCCAGTGCCATCTACCTCCTTGCTACTATGGCTGATTTATTTGGATGCTAATGTTTGACACAGCGTTCATATTTATAAACATGGCTACTATATAGTGGCAAGTTTGTAGTGTTTTCCAGCAACAACAAAATTGATAGGAATGTGTAAATCAGATGGGGGATTGTATAACATGTGACAAGGCCAATACTGTCCATCACGTCAATACGCTTGTGGTTAGTTCTGCTATAACTAACTACTAAAATGCAACGAAAGATGTTAGAGAAAACTGAACACTTTATTCACGAACCATGAAATACAAAACTCACAAAATCAACAACAGAGACTATATATTTAATGTATAATTTCCTTGCTTTCGGCAAAGATTCTCTTTTCTTCCTTTTACACAGTGTCTAACGTCGCCACACCAGCCCCCCCTTTTTTTACCTTTGGGGTACTGATGTTTGACCCTTCTCCCTGCTCGGGTGATGAATGGCAGCGGTGACTGCTTGGTGTTGTCTTCTACCAGTGGTGTGAACTCTTCCCTTGACTCCTGTCTTGCATGTTCACTGTTGGTTGATGTGCCAGGTGAGGTTCTCCAGTGTGTCTCTTCTAAGTCCAAGTATGCTGGTTTAACTCTTTCTGATGGTACTATTTCTTGTCTTCCGTTCTGATCAATTGTAAAAAGTGTTCCGACTTCTTGCTAGCACCTTGTATGGTCCCACGAATGGTGAACGTAGTGGCGGCCTGACAGAGTCGTCTCTGAGCCAAACATGGGAGGCAGTAGCTAAATCTTTGTGTATGAAAACTTTCCTGTCACCATGTCTGCGTGGTGGCACATTTTTTAACTGAGACATTTGCCTGCTCAATTGACGTGCAAATTCTGTAACAGTCTGTTTTGAAAGTTCTTTATGTTCTCTTGGTACTAAAAACTCTCCTGGAACTCTTAACTGTTCTCCATACACCAGCTAAGCTGGTGAGCATTGTAAATCATCTTTTACTGCAGTTCTCAGTCCTAGTAGAACCAGTGGTAAAGCTTCTGACCATGTAGAGTCATAACACATTAGGGCTGCTTTTAAAGTGCGATGTAGTCTTTCCACCATGCCGTTGCTTGAAGGGTGGTAACTGGTTGTACGTAAGTGGTTACATCCACAAAGCTGCATAAGCTCTTGGAACAACTGTGCTTCGAATTGTTTACCCCTGTCAGTTTTAATGATCTGTGGAACTCTGAACCTTGTAAACCAGCTACCAATTAGTGTCTTGGCCACTGTATCTGCTGTAGTATCTGATATTGGAATGGCTTCTGGCCACCTTGTAAAACGGTCGATTATCGTAAGTAAATAACGATGTCCATTTGAATACGGCAGTTGTCTCAGGATATCCACATGTATATGTGAAAATCTACGTGATGGAACTGGGAAGGATGCTATTGGTGGGTATGTGTGTCTATTAATCTTATTACGTTGACAGTCCAAACATGTACGTGCCCACTCTCTGCAGTCTTTCTGGATTCCCAGCCATACTACTTTACTTGCAACAAGTTTAGCCGATGCTCTGGTTCCAGAATGTGTTAAATTGTGAAATGCCTGGAAGACTATTCGCCGAAACTCTTTCGGAATGTATGGTCGCTGTTTGTTATACGCTGTATCACACCAAATGCCTGTAGAGCAATAAGGAGCATGAATTTCTACCATTTGTAATGCAGTGTGCTCGTCCTGCAGTAGCTCCTGTAATTGTGTGTCATGTTGTTGTTTCAGCGCTATCTCCTTCCAAGGTACAGCCTTTATATTAGCGCAGTTGCGTGACAAACAATCAGCCACAATGTTTTTGCTTGCTGAAATGTGTTGCACGTCTGTCGTAAACTGTACCACAAATTCCGCCTGTCTACACTGTCACGGAGAACCTAATTCTGTAGCCTTCTGGAAAAAGCTAACTAGTGGTTTATGATCTGTGTAAGTTGTAAAATGTCTTGCTTCCACTGACGATCTGAAATGTTTGACTGCTTCATGTATCGCCAGTAGCTCTCTATCGATTGCGCTCCAATGCTTTTGTCGTGGTGTGATCTTTTGGGAATAAAAGGCAAGTGGTTGCCATGCCCCCTGTACTTTCTGTTGTAAAGCTGCCCCAATAGCATTCTGACTAGCGTCTACCATTAATGCGAGAGGGGCTTCCAACTGTGGATGAGTGAGCTGTGTTGCTTGTGCTAATTGCTGTTTGACACTGTGAAATGCTGCCTCAGCCTCTTTATTCCAAGTAATCTTCCTATTGCTAGTAGTATGTTTTCCTATAAGCAATGTAGTGAGGGGTTCGTGATGATGTGCTAAACGAGGAATTTGTCTACGGTAATAATTTATCATCCCGATAAATCTGCGTAAACCTTTAAATGTTGTTGGCAATGGCATGTTTTGAATGGCAGTGAAACGTTCTGGAAGGGGTGTAATCCCTTTTGCTGAGACTACATATTCTAAAAATTGCACTTCTTCTTTTTTTCCCCCAAAAAACACATTTACATTTATTAATAATTATGTTGAATTTCTCTAATCTTTTAAAAAGTTGGCGCAAATGTTTTACATGTTCTGTAATGTTGGACGAAAATATGTCGTCCATATAACAAAACAGGAAAGTCAGGCTACGTAGCACCTCATGCATGAAACGCTGCCAAGTTTGTGCTGCGTTTCTTAACCCAAACGGCATAAAATTGTATTCGAACAAACTGAAAGGTGTTATGACAGCTGTCTTCTTAATATCTTCCTGTGCTACTGGAATTTGCAAATATGTTTTTTTGCAATCGATAAAACTAAACACTTGTGCCTTGGCAATGGCATAATTAAAGTCTGTAACAAGTGGAACAGGATAACGATCTGGAATCGTTCTGGCATTTATTACTCTATAATCCCCACACAATCTCCAAGAACCATCTTTTTTACTCACCATATGCAGAGAAGCCCAGGGATTGCTGGACCTGGACACAATACCTGCTCAAAGCATCTCTTCAAAGCCCTCTTGTGCTGCAAGAAGTTTGTGTGGTGGTAGTCTCCTTGGTCGAACTCCTACTGGCTGTCTCCTGGAGTGGTGTTGATATGATGTACTGTCGTATGATGTATTCTTTTGTCAACCACATTTTGTCGATTAAACAAAGGGAATTCCAATAACAATGTATCAAATGGGTTGTTTTCTCCTATCGCATTTATTATCTGACCTTGCCCCACAGTCTCTTTCTCTCTCAACACCTCACTTAATTGGCGATTTACTAAATCAGGAGCGAGTCGGAAATGTAGCAAAAAGTCCGCTCCTAATATTGGCTCAGAAACATCTGCTACAATAAATGTAATATTGTATGCGAGTCCAAAATCCAGTTTCATCGTACATTCACCATATGTAGTGATGATGGAGTTATTTGCTGCTGTGAGTCTATGTCGAGTCGGATTAATTTTTATAGTGCATAGTTTCCTGGGGTTCACACTTGCTTTTGTCCTGTTATGTGGTCATAAACATACAATCTCCGTATTTGCTTTACTGTTGTCAGTGTTGCACTGGCCTTGTAAATCACATTCATATTAAGTGGACGCCTATCTCTTATGTGACGATCGTCGGCGTCCTCTAACGACCGTCTGCAGCGTTTGGGTAACTGCAAGGTGTATCACATCGACGGGCTGCCTCACCGAAACGTCTGTGATACCAACACCATTGCTGTGAAAATTTATCACGACCATCAAACTCTTCTTTCTGTTGTCTTAGCCTCTCTTCTGATGCGCGTTCAAAATGCTGTTTGTTGCTGTTCTGCCAATCTTACATTTAGTCTCGCAACTTGATCTTCTAACATTCTATCCTCCGTTGTTCTGCTGATTCTGCTGTGTTTGTGTCCTCCGCTTCTTTCTTCATATTAACTTCCGTCAGAGTCCTAGTCTTTTCTTGACTGCAGTGTTTCACAGCTTCCACCTTTACTCTACTTGGAGAATCAGACAAAACTGTAGCTACTTCATCTGCTGTCACTGATAGCTCTTGTAACATCAACTTTTGATGTGCTGCCACTACTGAACGAATGTTGTCTGGTAACTTGCGTAGCCATAGAACACGTAATGATTGCTCTGGTAATAGTTCTGGACCCGCTAAGGCTCTTAAGCTTCGCAAAATTTGTGAAAGCGATCTGTTACCTATTTGTTCCTCTTCCTACCTTAGCTCCGGTGACAAAGTATAACGTTTTATAAGAGTCTCTTTTAATGTTGCATAAGATCGAAACTCAAGAATGTCTTCTATTTCTTCGATAATCACTCCATCCAGATGTGCCACAGTCAGTACATATTTATATTCGTCACCCCTTACGTCATGTTTTTGAAATATACACTCCACATGAGTAAACCATGTCTGTGGTCGATTTTGCCAAAACGTCGGAAGCTTGACATGACTTAAACGATTGATAGATCGTCCGCTCGGAAAACTATTCAAGGTATTTTCCATGTGCACTGTAGGCAAAGACGTACTCGCTTCCTCCATTTGCGTGAGAGGCGCAGTATCTCACGTCATCTTTCTGTTTATTTTGTCATCACGTCGGGGTCACCACTGTGGTTAGTTCTGCTATAACTAACAACTACAATGCAACGAAAGATGTTAGAGAAAACTGAACACTTTATTCACGAACCATGAAATACAAAACTCACAAAATCAACAACAGAGACTATATATTTAATGTATAATTTCCTTGCTTTCGGCAAAGATTCTCTTTTCTTCCTTTTGCACAGTGCTAACATCGCCACACGGTTAGCCCAATACCCTGCGCTGAAAGAGAGGTAATGAGCTACAATCAATGATGTAAAACGTCAGAATATACTATCAGAACTGAAATTGTATTTACGGCCAAAGCAGTCTTTATAATGTATGATTATGGGTCAACTTGATGTGCTAAGTGCTGGGAACTGACACAACATTCAAAATATCGACATCTGATTGCAAACGAAAATATATACCTACAAATATGTCAGATAATTTTTGTAAGGAAATAAATAGAGCCTATTTACTTTATCAGCTGTTCCCCCCCCCCCCCCCTTACATTGTTAACAATGTCATAAACAACTTAGATATTCCTCTTTGTCAGTGCTGATATTCTACCTGTGAAACATTATATAATGAAACTTGCTTTATCAACTTACAATTTTATTCGTATATACTGTTTGTGTCAGCTTTTTCTGTTCTCTATTGAAAATTGTGAAGAATGGAGATCTACAAAATAATTAACAGTAAATTACAGCCCGGCTGTACTGCCGATGACATAAAAAACAAAAACCTCTTGTTCCTGTAACAAATTTTATTGAAGACTTATTTATCTTGCTGTGACACACGGTTTCATCCAAGTACATTCCCTTTTCTTTTTTTCCCTCCTTTTCTTCTAAATGCAGACAAAACATAACTATAGGATAAACAACAGCTGAACATAACATCGCTATTTTGAAGCAACTTCTACAAAATATTGGATAACAGTGTAACACCATCTTTAGTGTTTCATCCAATATCTTCATCAAATAATAGGGCTAATACTTAATGCCATTTTTTCATCCAATTCTTTATCCAATAATTTGACAGTGTAATACTGACCTTAGGAGTGCATAAATGCTGGTTGTGCTTGTGAGCTGTAAGACTTTGGTGTTTGATATTCTATCTCTCCAAGTGATCTGAAGGATCCTCCGGGGATAGCAGAGATGAAACCTGTTCAATCGTGATTTGTTCTTAGCAAGGGTTGTCCATGTCTCACAGCTGTAGGGTAGGGTGCTGATAACACAAGCAGTGTATAATTGTAGCTTAGTTTTTAGTGTCAGCATTCCAGTGTTCCATATTCTGTTTTTCAGTCTACCCATGATAACTGATGCTTTAGCAATTCTCTTTATAATGTCTATGCCCACAGTCAAGTTGCTACATATTGTAGATCCTAAGTACATAAACTTCTTAACTAGCTCGAGAGGATTACCATCAATGCTGATGGACGAATGTATGGTGGTGCTCTGCACCATGATCTTAGTTTTTTTTTTTTTAGGCTAATGGTAAGACCAAATTCTCCAAATGCATGTACTAATCAGAGCTGTATCATCTGCATATAGCAACTCTTGAATAACAGTTGTATTTACTTTGGTCGTGGCTTTAAGGTGAGCAATATTGAAAAGATTTCCTTCAGACTTCATATGCAAATACACTCCCTCCTCACAGTCTTCAATGACACATCTCAACAGAAGGGAAAAGAAGATCCCAAACAGAGTAGGTGCTAACACACACCCCTGCTTTACACCACTATTAACAGGGAAAGTTTCCAATGTTTTGCAATTGAAGCAAATTGTTGCTTCCATGTTCTCATTAACAATTATTTGTAGTAATTTAGGTGAGCATCCAATCTTTTGCAGCAGCTTGAAGAGTCAATTTTTGCCCACTACAATAAATGCTTTAACGAGGTCTATAAAAGCAACATATAGGTCTCCACTGCTCACAGCACTTCTCTTGGAGCTGTCGTAGAGACAATCCCCTGTGGATAGCTCTAAAGCCACACTGAGATTGTGGGTAGATTCTAGATTTGCAGTTGCATTAAGATGGCTCTTGCATAAGCCTTTCCAGCTACACTTAGCAGTTAAATGCCTCAGTAATTGTTATAGTTACTTCTGTCCCTTTTCTGTTTATATAGATTGACTATCTTTGAATTCCGCAAGCTCAATGGGGCGTAACTCACTTTCCAGATGGCTGAGAAGTGAAAGTAGATGTTTGAGAAGTGCAGACAGACTTGTTATACTTGATAATCTCTGCAGCGATCCCATCTTCATCTGGAGCCCTTCAGTTGCAAGGGAATCTATAGCTTTACTAAGTACTTACATGGAGGATGTTCCATCTAGCTCTTTCATAACTGATGTTTGTTGGATGGCATCAAGTGATTCCCTGCTAACCCCATTCTCAATTGCATACAGCTCTAGGTAGTGTTCAACTCATTGCTTGCCTTTATTAGTGGTAACTTCTCCTGTCTTGGTCTTCAGAAAAGCTGTTTTTTTTTTTTTTTTTTTTTTTTTTTTTTTTTTTTTAACTGTTCGTCCAATTGCTTTCTTAATTTCTTCATATATTGCCTTAGTGTCCCCACAATCAGCAGCTTTCTGAATACTTTCACATAAATTCAATCAATAATTATTTGCACACCTTGATGTTTGTTGTGCCCTGTTTTTTGCTTCTAGCAGGTCATCCTAAGTTCTTCCATTTCAGTTTTCTTTGTAAGCAATCAAGGCTTTTCATTAGCCAAATTCTGCTCGAAACAGTCCTTGTTTCTATTATCTTTTATCCCATAGACTATTACTGCTGATTTGTAGATGGTGTCTGAAAGTTGTGTCCATTTGCTATCAATATTCCTTTCTGCTTGTATGTTTTCTGATAAAGCACTTTCAAAACTACTGGCACATTGCTCTTTTCATTGCAGGTTGTGGACATGGTAAGTGTTAAACCAGGGTTTACCTCTTTATTTGGTGTGGTGATGTTTCTTAGGGGTAAGCCTCAGTTTACTTTCCACTGGAACATAGCCCGCAATCAGCACTATGATAGTTTTTTGTCAGTTGGACGTTCTTGAATTCTGTCCTTCTAGCTACTACAGAGTCAATTTGATGCCAATGACGACCCACTCCACGATCATGTAAACAAGTCAGCCATGTGTCATTATCTGATCCAACTGAAGCATTATAGTCACCTAGAATATATGGTGACTTTGAGCCTGGTACTTTGGCTTGTCTGTCGCTTAGTAAACCATAAAACCGATCCTTCTCTTAAATGCTGGATGATCAAGTAGGAGCATATACATTCAAGATGGTGATAGTGCCACTCGAAGAGTACATGTGTAAAGTAAGAATATGTTCTGTTCCATCAGATGGTGGTACTATATAGTTCAGGAAGGTGTTTTTAAACCGTGAATCCTACACAATGAACTCTTGGCTCATCCTGGGACCTCCCTGCCAGAAGAACATGTAATTAGCTTCTGTAATAGAGCCCGAAGTTGGAAGCTGTGTCTCCTGCAATCCCACAGTGTCCAAATTCAAGCAATGGAGCTCTCTGTCAATTACGGCAGTCTTGCAAATGAAGTCAACTTCTTGGGTATCATCGGTGTATCTTGGACACATGGTCCTGACATTCCAGGTGATAATACGAAATGATAGCTGCAGTGCGGCTACTGATAGGGCCACGGCAAGATAAGCGACCACGTGCTTGGCAGCGACTGGGACCTTGACCCAGGCTGCTGCTGATGCTTGGTTACCCGCTCAACAGGGACAATGGCTGCCAAACATATAATTCACTATCATCAACTTTATTTAATACCCCCTCCATATCATTAATTTTACAGCGGTTCATTGTACCAATAATAAATGACATGTTTGAAGACAGATAACATTTTCCATAATCCTTATTGGCTACAGCAAATACATTACACATACGGTAGGCAATAAAATACTGGTTATTAGCACACTCCAATCCAGCAAGGGCTTTACCAGTTGCACCATTACATCGAAGAACAGCAACTGTTAATCATCCATTTCCCTGTTGCGGATTGTCTTCCTTGGATGTGATGGAAAAGTTCACTACACAACACAAAACATGGACAGTCCCTGAAAATGAATTGAGCACCTACCTTAGAGGTAATGTCATTTTGTAAATTGTCAATTCCTTTGAAAACAGCAGCATATCGTTGCCTATATCTGCGTATGCGGGGCATCTTCCTCAGCGGCAGTACTCTGTATCAGCACGCTCAAACGGTGCCTTATATACTGCTCATCAAAGCCAGAACTCGAGCACTCAGAATCAAAGTCCCGCCTTATTGCGGGCTCCCTGCAGAAGGTTGTTCTGATACAGCCGTGGCGAAATAAGCGGCCATGCGCCTGGCAGCGGTTGGGACCTTGACCCAGGCTGCTGACAATGCATGGTTGCCTGCTCAACAAGGGCAATGGCTGCCAATCATATAATTCACTTTCATCAACTCTATTTAATACCCCCCTTTCACCCCCTTCCACATTTGTTAATTTAATCAAAGTGTTGCCTCCTTGAGTCTCTGGTTCGCAATGTACACTACCTGGTTATTGGCTGACATACATATATTAGGAATAGGTGTAAAGGAAGGGGGATGGAGTAGGGTGCTGGTGTGGCGGGCGGTGGAATGTAAGGATAGAGTTTTGAACTTCCTAGCCCATGGTATTCTCCAAATGGCTTAACCATTAAATTACCCATTTATAGATGTAATCCCTCCCTCCACAATGACCTCCACCTGTTCACTTTCCATCAATCCACTGCATTCCCCAAGATAATTCTACAAAACCATGAAAACCAGGTCCAAACAGATTTGCAGCACCTCACCTCCATCTGGAAAATTCTCTTTCTCTGCAACCACAAATGCCTACATCTCCTCTTCCAGATCGATGCCCTTGCCCTCCAAGTGTAAGAGCAGCATTCACAACACCAACTCAAAAAACACTCTAACCTTTTCACCTCCTACTCCCACCTTGGGTAACCATTATTCACCCCCTCAGCACGAGTCTCCAAACATACACCACAGCACCTTGTAGCTGACAGACCTAGTCTAGCAGACCTTTTACCACACTCTCCAGAAACTCCCCCACACAAAATCCATAACTTAAACAACCCAGATACACAGTCATGAACCTCTCCTCAAAAAATCTAAGACTCACAGAAGTGACAGTACTTTCCAAAGGCCTTACCTTTTGCCCCACTCCCAAATTAACCATGCCAGTATTGTTAAGGATCTTCTCTCCAGCTCCCAATCCTTATAATGGAAACACCATTTTTTTACAACCCTACTGTTCAGACAAATATTGATACCAATATTGAACCCTGCCCGACCAAGTTCACTCCTCCATCCAGTCAAGATCCTTCCATACTGACCCCAAATCATCCCCTTCTAACTTTTCAGAATTTCTTAACCTCTACCATCATTCCCCAAATCCCTCAAAATGGATACCATCCTCACACCCTAAGAAAGAAATGCTATCCACCACCTAAAAACAGATCCTGACCTTATGACCCTACCTGCTGACAAAGGCTCCACCACTCTGTGGATTTAGACTGCAAGGACTATGTCACAGAGGGTTTCCTTCACATGTCTGATTCTTCCACCTATACAGCCTGCCACAATGATCCCATCCCAAAAGCCCAACAGGTTCTCCAGTACCTCCTCAAATCCTTAGGACCATCCCAAGCCCTCTCCCCAGAGTCACTCTCTCCCCTCATCCCTCCTGCACACTGCATACCCACCTTCTACATGCTCCCTGAAGTTCATAAACCCAACCATCCTGGGTGTCTCATTGTGGCCAGTTATGGTGCCACCACTGAGAGAATCTCTGCTCTTGTGGATCAACATCTTCAGCCTATTACCCACAATCTACCCTCCTATGTAAAAGATACCAACCTTTTCCTCCACCGACTCTACACAGTTCCTGTTCCTTTACCACCTGGTACCATGACTGCCACAGTTGGTGCCACTCTCTCTACACAAATTATCCACAATGCTCATGTCCTTGCCACTGTTGAACACTACCTTTCAAAATGTCCAACTGACTGCAAGCGTGCAACCTCCTCCTTAGTTTCCTTGACTAACTACATCCTCTTCCACAATTACTTCTCCTTTGAAGGCATCACCTCCTGACAATGTGTATGGTGGAGGCGAGTAATGTGAAGGGGAGGAGGAGGATTAATTTATTTTTTAGTCTATAGGACGTATTATTTCTTTATTCTTTCATAAATGCAATATGTTTTATTCTGATTGCTCAAATCCAGCACATGAGTAAAAATATCATCTTAGATTGCCAATAAGTACCTTTGACATAAAAAATTGTAGTTATTCATTATGATCGAAATAGATGAGTAATATTAGTCTTCTGATGTCTATGAATGAAGTAAGGCATATTCTACAAATGTGGTGTAAAGTCTTAATTCAATTCTTATGAAATATAAAATTTAAAACTTTAAATAGTCATGGAAGTTATTTAGAACTGCTATCATAACTAGTTACCATCATCAGGCCTTAAAGGATGAATCAGGCCCACCAATTTGCTGCAGTTATGTGAACCATTGTTTAATATTTGAACAACCGTGTGTAATACATGTTACACAGAATCACTCTGAACTAGTATCAGAACTTTAAATTTTCACCATCATGCTCATTTGTAATGTTCCTTTTTATAAAAAAAAAAAAAAAATAAAAAAAATAAAAAAAAAAATTTAATATCTGTAAGATTATAATTACAACCTACAAACAAATTTGTGGTACAGCTCCACACACCCTATGAAGCAGGCAGGTAGTGGTGGGACAGCACCTTACTTGCTGGGGCTGCCAGCTCAAGACGGGTGCTAGCTGTTCACTGAGATGCAATGATCTCTCCCACCGTCGAAAGTGGTCCCTGGCACACGAGTCTTACACTAATCAAACAGATTTTATAATGGTAAGTTCCTCTTCCCGTGTTGTGTCGATGTCTTTGAACGTTGCTGAAGTGTCCTCTCCAGGATGCTACACACCTGAGTAATGGATGTGGAGACCTATGACTCACTCGAGCATCACAGTCTCCCTGTCAACCCAAATGATAGCGTCCAGAGGGAAGGCAAGCCAATACGTCTGGTATCATTTAAGTTGCAGGAGCTGCTGGAAGGGCTAGGTTGGACCCTCCAGTAGCTACACTACTGCCGATATAGCTCTCAGCATCCTCGGAGCTCACAAACTCTCCCGCCTGCACGGACAGTGCTTGCTACGATAAGGCAGTGCCTCCAGGGAGAGGTGTGGTTTCTAGAATCTGATATGTAACTTGCTAAATATTTTTGTCCAAATGACTGTGCTTTTACAAGTAGAGTTACGGAAAAGTTTACCATTAAGGCTTGTAGTAATTCCAATAAAGTATTATGTCAAGCTCAAGTCAAAATTGCTGTTCTGCCATCTACTCTTACCAAAATGTAAAGCACAACCTAGGACTATCCAGCTACTGACATCTTGTTAGGACAACGTCTGCATAACAATGCTGCCCTCAACTTTAATCTGACAGAAATTTTTCACAGATATGTGGGGAAAAAAAGATTCAAAACAAAGTGGCTGGCCAGTACTTAACCTCATCTCAGTATCCAACAGTAACACCAAAAAGATGAAAATGAACACTGAAACAAAATTTTGGAAAACAATTTTTTTTCATGAAGTAAGAGAGAGAAGGGAGGAGAAAGTGGGTAGAAGGGAACATCGTTTTGTGTTACTCGTAAGCTAGTCCATCAAATGAAGATGGAGTCAACCACCTTAAGTGATTGTGTACTGATCCACAATATGGCATAAAAGCAGACTTGTGATGTATAGCCATCTGTCAGCTGAAGCCCAATATAATTTTATTCAGTCATATCACATTCATACATGCTATATTTGCTGGCATATAGAACATACTTCTTTTCCCTACAAAAATTTGTCCAACAACCTGATGCACTTGATACGCCGGTTGCCAATTCAGGTAAGTACCTACAAGTTCTATTTCTTTCAAGGGACTTCAAAAGAATTATGTAAAATGCAGGAAATAAAGTTTTAAGCGAGAAAATTTGCTTTAAGGTTCTCTTAATTTTCGTTTACATTTGATGTGAGTACATAATATGCACCAAAATATCTGTCAGAAACTTTATTACGTGGTAATGGTTATCTGAAGTTCATGCCTATTTTTAGTGCCAGGCATAACAAACTGGCAACTTCATAGGAAGCTTAAAAGTTCGACGTAATATCATTAATCATAATCCATTATTTTCAGCAATTATTTAAAGGTGTCATTCATTATTTGAAAAATGAAACAGTGCTCACATGTTTGTCCCATGTTTCGCCTGACAATATTTGAGAATTTATTCACATTCTCAAGTGCAAATATGTACACAAGTATTTTTTGTGATGTTTGTGCAGCGTCTGTGTCTCACAGTTGTTGTATTTTTTAGGTTATGACATGCCGTGCCCCATACAGTGCACCGAAGTTTACAGAATGTCACCAAAATACTTACATAAATATTTGCAGTTCACAAGAGATTCTCAAAACGCATCATTTTAAATATGAAAATTCCCTATAGCCTAATCGTTGCTCGGACTGATAGTCGGTGTGGTGGCTCATGTAAGCAATTTTAAGCAGTGCCACCTAAGTGGCAATTTCGTAAGCCTTTACGATGCACTTGTCAACCATCATGCCATAGTCGGTGCGCACTGTAAATAGCAATAGGTGAAATATCCTATTGAATAACTGCAGCCTGTCATTGTTGATGTACATCAACAAATGTATTATAATTATATTGCAATAGATGTTTTAGGTGTGATTTATTTTTTTGCTAAAAAAAAAAAATGGGTCTTAGAAATGTGGTGTGTCTTATAAGCCAGTGAGTTTTATATGCCGGAAAATACGGTATATAATAGTTGCCCAACAGACTGTCAATGACTACACCATTATAGCATTTGATTGGTTTAGGAAATTCAGTTATTTGGTTTAATTTTCCTGAATATAAAATATTCTTCTTGTTGCTGTGGTCTTTGGGCTAAAGACTGGTTTGAAGCAGATCTCCATGCTTCATATCTTGTTCAAGTCTTCGGAATAAGAACGGCAACTTACATCCTTTTGAACCTGCTTCCTGTACTTCTATACTTCCTCTGCAATTTTTACCCCACACACTTCCCTCCAATACAAAATTCACAGTTCCTTGCTGTCTCAGAATGTATCCAACCAATCAATCAACCCCTTCTCTTAGTCAAGATATGCCACAAATTTCTCTTCACCCCAATTCTGTCCAGTGCCACCTTATTAGTTATGCAATCTACCCATCTAATATTCAGCATTCATCTGTAGCACCAAATTTCAATAAGTTTCTGGCATCATATTATCTGAACTCATCATCCATTTTCACTCCTGTACATTGCTATACTCCAGACAAATTCTTTAAAAATAATATTGAATGTCCAAAAATTTCTACATACCCCATCTGCATTTTATATCATTGTTTGTCAGAATTTATTTTGCTATCCAAATAACAAAATCAATCTACTGCTTTTATTGCCTCATTACCTAATTTAACTCCTTGAGCATCACCTGACTTTCATAGACGTACATTTCATAACCTGTTTTAAAATTCTCTTTCTCCCTTCTGAATAAAAGGGGGGGGGGGATGTTTACACACTAATTGTGATCTGTTAGTCATCACAAATTTCTGTTTGTATGAAACTCTGCCAATGAGACTAGTTTAGCAGCTCAGTAGCACATATGGGATTTTTTCAGGTATTGAATTATTGGGTAAAGCTCAAACATGTATTCAGTGTAGCCTTCCACACTTGTGAAATGCGGACAATAGACAAATCAGGCTATTTAGTGCTATAGAACTTTCCATGGGTTGTAGTCATGTGAAGTTGCTATAAATACTACTCTGTGGCTTAATATTCAGGTCAAATTGAAAACAGGGAATGTATTGTGAGCTTGTTGTTAGTATGACTTTAAAAACTGTCTATATGTAGCTGCCACTTCTATCCTTTTCAAGTGAAGCATGTCCATCCAATTTACCAGAAGTTGTAAACACTACGAGAGGTCCACTTGGCTTACATGAAATGCTTGGAAATTAAAGAGTCCATTTGGGGAGAACCCTACATATCTCTGAAAGTCTCTTACAAGTGAGATATGGATCCACTACAAATGCTGTGTACTACAATCATTTTGCCATGGCACATTCTTTTTGGGTAGAGTGCATCTGAAGCTTGCCCTCTTTTAGCATTTGTTCTTTCTGTTACTGCAATATAGCCACTTAACCAACAAATGTCTCCGTTCTCTGCAACACCAACATTCAAAACTAAACCAAAGTGAAAATGCCACTTTAGGAATTGAAACATGAAAATTATATATATAAATAATAATTTATTAATAAACATAGTCTGGTCCTCATTATGAAAACAACTATGACATTGTGATAACAGCATATAAAGTGATAAACTCATTGTGAATCACTTGATGAACTGCTGCTTGAATCAGTGGACATCACTTCCACATCTTCATTCTCTTTATTATGATTACGTGTGTCCATTGCTACACTTCCCTGACCAACAGACATATGTATTTCACCCGATGGATGCCATGCAAACTGGCTTTGCTGTGATGCTGGAGGCTCTGAAATAGAAAATATATATTGCATTTTATGTCAGAGTGGCATATAAAAAGCAAGTTGCTTATTGACAGATATTGACAAGCTGCAGAATTTCATTATTACATGACTAATCCTAATGAATTTTTAGTGCTTCACCGCTCTTACTGCCAATCATTTATGAAATTTTGGGCTATATTTCATATTATAGGTCTTTTTAAACCCATTAGTCTTTCAACTTGTTTGATTGCTGATACATTTTGAGCCATTTTCTTTTTTTGCCAATTAATATGGTTATTTTCAGTGTCTTCTTTCTAAATCAAAGAGTGTTGCATGTACCGTTTTAGAGGGGGAAAAAGCACTAATTAGTGATTACATTTTGTAAAAATGATGGAATAAATGACACATTTGGTCAGGTACATTAACAGCAAGAACAATATTTAACTGTGCATGACTTGTTTTGGCTTTCAGCTGGAAGACTGATTTGATGTAACTCTCCAAGCTAGTCTGTTATGTAGATGCCTCTTCATCTCTGTGTACCTAGAACAGATACACACATATCTGTTTGAGGCTACTTACTGAACTCAAGCCTTGGGTTTCCTTCGCAATTTTAATCCCCCTACTCATAATCCCTGCCAGTATAAAACTGACGATTCCTTAAACTTTAGTATGTCCTATCAGCCAATCCCAATGTTAACCCAATAGTGCAAAAGAAAGAATTTGCTTGGATACTCATCCTAATGTGAAGATGTATGTACATTAAATGCAACACAGTTATATATTCCCATGTAAAGTAAATGATTTATGGGAAAGTAATTAATGAGGAAAAATGGCTGTAACTTGACATATTAGGTGTCTTGGGGGAGGAAAAATGAAACTTGTTATCTGTCAGTTGACATGCAGATAACGTAAGTTGGTGTGTTTTATGGACCACATTAGGTTTTCTTGTACTTTTATGATTTTTGCAAATGTTTCAGACCAAAAAGAATTAACACAAAATACTCTAAACAAAATATAATATTTTACAAAATAATACAAAAATTAAATTGAATAATTTCACAATAATTTTGAAAGGGACACATTGCTACTCACCACAGATATGTCTCTATCAGTCACAAAAAGACACGCATAACAGATTACAACCTACTAATAGCTTTCGGCCGTTACGGCCTTCATCGGACAAGAAGAAACACACACACACACACACACACACACACACACACACACACACACACACACACACAAATACGATCACTGCCTCCCGAGGCAAAAGCAACCAGTGGTGGGGGTGAGGAGGCAGCACTGAGAGAAAAGCAGAAAAGGAGAGGAGGGATGAAAAGCAGGGGTGGGGAAATACACTACTGCTGTCTGAAGGACAGGAAGGAAGAAAAGGGGAGACACTGGGGTGCATGGTGGAATGAAAGATGTACATGAGGCTGAATTGTGGGTAGGGGAGAGGAAGGTGGTGGGAACAACTAGTGAAGGTTTAGGCCAGGGGATCATGAGAGCAGAGGATATATTGTAGGGAGAGTTCACACCTGCACAATTCAGAAAAGCTGGTGTTTGTGAGGAGGATTTACATGGCACAGGCTGTGTAGCAGTTAATGAAATGAGCAACATCATGCAGGCCTGTATGCTCGGCAACAGGATGGACCAGCTGTCTCCTTGCCATAGTTTGATGATGCCCATTCATGAAGACAGCCATCTTGTTACTGGTTATGCCCTCATAGAAAGCTGCACAGCGCTTGCAGCTTAGTTTGTAGATAGTGTGGCCTGCCTTTTATGGGATAGGAAATGCTGTGACGGACTGCAGTAGGAGTTGGTGGTATGGCGGATAGGACAGGTTTTGCATCTAGATCTATTGCAAGGATATGAGCCATGGGGCAAGGGACTGGGAGCAGGGATGGAGTAGGGAAGTAGGTTTGGCGGGCGGTGGAATGTAAGGATAGAGTTTGAGCTTCCTAGCCCATGGTCTTCTCCAAATGGCTTAACCATTAAATTACCCATTTATAGATGTAATCCCTCCCTCCACAATGACCTCCACTTGTTCAGATTCTGTCAATCCACTGAACTCACCAAGATAATTCTACAAAACCATGAAAACCAGGTAAAAACAGCCTTGCAGCACCTCACCTCCATCTGGAAAATTCTCTTTCTCTGCAACCCCAAATACCTGCATCACCTCTCCCAGATTGATGTCCTTGCCCTCCAAGTGCTAGAGCAGCATTCACATCACCAACTCAAAAAACACTCTAACCTTTTCACCTCCTACTCCCGCCTTGGGTTACCATTATTCACCCCCTCAACACAAGTCTCCAAACATACCCAACACAGCACCTTGTAGCTGACAAGACCTTGTCTAGCAGACCTTTTACCACACACTCCAAAAACTCCCCCACACAAAATCCACAACCTAAACAACCCAGATACACAGTCATGAACCTCTCCTCAAAAAATCTATGACTCACAGAAGTGACAGTACTTTCCAAAGGCCTTACCTTTTGCCCCACTCCCAAATTAATCATGCCAGTATTGTTAAGGATCTTCTCTCCAGCTCCCAATCCTTACAATGGGAACACCATTTTTCTACAAACCCTACTGTTCAGACAAATATTGATACCAATATTGAACCCTGCCCGGCCAATTTCACTCCTCCATCCAGTCAAGATCCTTCCATACTGCCCCCAAATCATCCCCTTCTAACTTTTCAGAATTTCTTAACCTCTACCATCATTCCCCAAATCCCTCAAAATGGATACCATCCTCACACCCTAAGAAAGAAATGCTATCCACCACCTAAAAACAGATCCTGACCTTATGACCCTACCTGCTGACAAAGGCTCCACCACTCTGTGGATTTAGACTGCAAGGACTATGTCACAGAGGGTTTCCTTCACATGTCTGATTCTTCCACCTATACAGCCTGCCACAATGATCCCATCCCAAAAGCCCAACAGGTTCTCCAGTACCTCCTCAAATCCTTAGGACCATCCCAAGCCCTCTCCCCAGAGTCACTCTCTCCCCTCATCCCTCCTGCACACTGCATACCCACCTTCTACATGCTCCCTGAAGTTCATAAACCCAACCATCCTGGGTGTCTCATTGTGGCCAGTTATGGTGCCACCACTGAGAGAATCTCTGCTCTTGAGGACCAACACCTTCAGCCTATTACCCACAACCTACCCTCCTATGTAAAAGATACCAACCTTTTCCTCCACAGACTCTACACAGTTCCTGTTCCTTTACCACCTGGTACCATGGTTGCCACAGTTGATGCCACCTCCCTCTACACAAATATCCACAATGCTCACGAGCTTGCCACTGTTGAACACTACCTTTCAAAATGCCCAACTGACTGCTTCTGTAAGATTATCATTACAACCGACAAACAAATTCTTGGTACAGCAATGGGCACTTGTATGGCACTCTCCTATGGCAACCTGTTCATGGGCCATATAGAAGAATCCTTCCTCACTACCCAAAATCCCAAACCCCTCATCTGGTTCAGATTCATTGATGACATCTTCATAATCTCAACATCATCTCCTCCATTCACTTCATCTGATCCTGCTCAACTCAACGAGCCACCTTCTTCACCGCTGACCTATTCCTCAAAGTTGGCCTTATCATTACCTCTGTCCACATCAAACCTACCAACCGTCAACAATACCTCCATTCTGACAGCTGCCTCTCATTCCACACCAAAGAGTTCCTTCCATACAGCCTAGCCACCCGTGGTTGTTGCATATGCAGTGACAAGCAGACGCTATCCAAATATGCCAAACGCCTCACCGTGGCCTTCGCTGACTGCAATTACCCTCCAAACCTTGTCCAGAAACAGATCTCACAGGCCCTGTCTGTCTGTCCAGTCACCCACCATCTCTCACACACCCACTGTTCGACCACAAAAGAGCACCCCTCTTGTGACCCAATATCACCCAGGACTGGAGCAGTTGAACCACGTTCTCCGCCAGGGTTTAAACTACCTTTCATGCTGCCCTGAAATGAGAAATACCCTACCCAATATCCTCCCCACCCCCTTCCGCCAAACCTACTTAATATCCTTGAACATCCCTACTCCATCCCTGCTCCCAACCCCTTATCCCATGGCTCATATCCCTGCAATAGACCTAGCTACAAAACCTGCCCCACTCACCATCCCACCACTACCTACCCCAGTTCTGTCACAGTCATCTCCTAACCCATAAAAGGCCAGGCAACCTGTGAAAGCAGTTGTGTTATCTAAAAACCACTGTGCACTAAGCTGTCTATCTGGATGAATGGCCATCGTCAAACTGTAGCCAGGAGACAGCTAGACCATCCTGTTGCAGAGCATGTAATACTACATAATGTGGCTCACTTCAATGACTACTACACACCCTGTGCCATATGGATCCTACCTCAAACACCACCTTTTTCTGAACTGCGCAGGTGGAAACTCTCCCTACAATATATCCTACACTCCCGCAATCCCCCAGGCCTAAACCTTCAATGGTGTCTGCCTCCACCACTCTTCCCTGCCCACACTCTATCCTTACATTTGTCTCCCATCCTGGCACACATTTCAGTCCCTTTCCTTACTTCCACACTGTCCGTATTCCCCCACCCATTCCATGTATTCCCCCTCCCCTCCTGCTTCCCTCTGCTTACCACTTCCTCACCCACACCACTGATTGCTCTCGCCTAAGGTGTGCTGGGTACTGCAGACTGGTCACAGTAGCCAGAGATGGCAGTTGTGTCTGTATATGTTTGTCTCTCTCTAACCGACGAAGGCCTAAATGACAGAACGCTGTAATGTTGCATTCTATTATGTGTTCCTTTCTGCGGCTCATCAGATGTCTCTGTGGTGAGTAAGCAATCTATACTTTTCAAAAGTAATATTTAAATTTTTAAGTTTATTTTCAAAGAGGGCTACAGCTAGAAGAAGAGGAAAATACTTTAAAAATATAATAATGGAAAGTCCAGGTTGGAATTAATAATATAGTGAGGACAGTTTACAATTCACCACAAAGACGTGGCGACAGGCACATACAAAAGACACACACATACAACACATTCAGCTATGGGCCATGGCCTTCTTCAGAAAATAGAACACTCACGCAATCTGTGTGAATGCGTGAGTGTTCTATTTTCTGAAGAAGGCCATGGCCGATAGCTGAATGTGTTGTATGTGTGTGTCTTTTGTATGTGCCTGTCGCAGCTCGTCACCACGTCTTTGCGGTGAGTTGTAAACTGTCCTCACTATATTATTAATACTTTAACTATCTTTAAAGTTTCATGCAATGTGTAGCAGTGCTCCATAAACCCATTTTTATCTTGTAGAAATTCAGAGAACTGATTAATCAAACTTGTCTATAATTACATGTCTTACATATTACATGCTTAAGATAAGCACTTATAATTACCAACACCAGCTGCATGAGTTCCCCTGTGGAGATCAGAGAGACTTCCTTGTTGTTGCATTAGATGACCATTCATGGGTAGATCACTCAGTCTTCCAAGGAAACCAAGACGCATTTCTATATCTTTAAAAGAAGTAAAATAAAATTTTACTGTTATAAAATCAACAGAATTTGCGATAAAAGTATAACACTTATTATTTTAAATCTTAATTAAGTAATGCTACTTACTTAATTAACATTTTTGTACAAACAAATTTTTGTTAAAATTAAACTAGTACACAATACATAGAGTGAAGTGAATGTCAGGTTAATTGTGAAACAACTGATTTAGAGATAATCAACTAAATGATTAAAGCACTTTAATAAAAACAATATAAAAGTTGCGGAAACACACATACACTGGCAGGCTACAACTTTACCCATCTTATGTTGAATAACCTATGCTGTATTGGTCAAACACAACACACCCACATATTGGGCTATAAACAGCTCTGTTCAAGAAATATTGCTCAATGTAATCTTAGGGTTGAATCATAAATGTCTGCTTTTGTGTCCAGCAACCCTACAGTCAAACACTTTATGCACAGGCTAACATTTGTAACATAATTTATGAAATAAAGATAACCGATTAATTAATAAAAGAGGTTTTTCTATCATTTGCGAATGAAGCAGACAATGCCAAATAACTCGGTTAAGTAATATTTATATATTTATTCAAACGTGCATGTATTGGTTTAGTGAACATGTTGTTCAAATGTTTGTTAAGCTTAAGGGACTAACTGTGGGGTCATCAGTCCCTAAACTTATGAACTACCTTATACTAAAGACAACACAAACATCCATGCCCGAGGGGGGATTCGAACCCCCCACCGTAGCGGCTGTGCGGAATGTGACTGGTGCGGTGCAGACTGCTCGGCCACTGCGGATGGCTAGTGAACATGGTCCTAGACAAAGAAAAGTAATAACTCTATATAAATGGTTTTATGTGTGTGTGTGTGTGTGTGTGTGTGTGTGTGTGTGTGCGCGTGCGCACTCTCTATGGACTCCAAGACAACTAGAGCAATTCTGATGAAATCTTCAGATTAGCCCAGCGGGTGATCCTGCCAAGTTTTGTAGCGATTGGATCGAGATATTTATTAATGTATATGTAAAAGTTTAAGTCTGACACTTGGAATAACAGTAGCACCTCTAGTTGGGTCTATGTAAGTCAGTATGCACCAACAACTCGTTTCAATACACAATAATACAGATTTTGCGCCATACATTTCATATCCAAGGTTCACTGGCCACCTGAAGCGCTGCTGTCAGTCTCTGTTGAAACTAATTTATTATTCAAAAGAGATAGATTGGCTGGCCAGTACTTACCTTTTTGCTGTACTATCTCTTTTGAATAATAATTTATCATCTCTGTGGAGAATTTCCATATTAATCGAATATTACCTCTGTTGAAACTAACGAAGTTAGAATCTCTGGAGATGCCCTAACGCTTAAAAAGAGAAGCCGGCAAATTATGCAATGAGTCATATTTATTTATTTATTTTTGCACAAAAATGTGTCCATAGCGTGTGTATATTTTAGTTCTAATTGTTGAATCGTACTTAATATCTGTGTTCATAATCCTGGCACGAATATGTGCATGTACAACGCAATACATTATGAGAAACTCTTTAAACTTACTTAGACTATGAGGTTCCTCTTTATTGTGTAACCATTTTTCATGATTTTTTATTACATAATTTTTGTCCTCTCATGTACCACCAAATTATGTTCTGGTATTACTGTTCCGAATTGCGAGCTCAACTGTTCATTTTATTAATACAATGCTTGTTTCCAATAGCATGATATTAATCTAAATTATTTTTCAAAAGAGAGAGATTGGCTAGCCAGTACTTACCTTTGTGCTGTACCACCGTTAGTTAAAAAAAAAAAAAAAAAAAAAAAAAAAAAGGGGGGGGGGGCGAAAAATGACAAGCTTTTGGAACACAGTTCCTTCCTCAGGTGAGAGAGAAGGGAAGAAAAAAAGATGGGAATGGAAGGGAAAGAATTTATGGGAATGGAAGGGAAAGGTAATTCATGACCTAGGTCATGAAGGTGGTGTTTGAGGAGTCTAAACACAACCTTCATGACCTAGGCCGTTAATTACCTTTCCCTTCCATTCCCATCCATTTTTCTTCCCTTCTCTCCCACCTGAGGAAGGAACTGTGTTCCGAAAGCTTGTCCTGTTTTGTCCCCTTTTTTTCCTTTTTCTTCATTTATGTAACTATCGGCAGGACAGCACAAAGGTACTGGCCAGCCTCTCTCTTTTGAAAAATAATTTATAATCTCTGAGGAGAATTTTCATCATTAATCGAATATTAATCTAAATTTACATTTATACAATGATTTCCTCATCAAAGACACAGTTGTGTCATACAGAGTCTGTAATCTCCAATATGGGGGGGGGGGGGAATGGCGACGAAAGCTGAGATGATGTTGGGTTCAATCCTGGTTGGAAAGAAGGGACAAAGACAGGCACTCATATTTCCAATTAATCTAGGAAGTGATGCCCGATGATCACTTGGAATTTCTGAACTTCCGGATAATGGGCATGGATTGTTTTAACAAGCTGTTGTCGATGATGAATGCATTCACTAAAGTGACAGTTATATAGAAAGCTTTCACCCAACCGCAAGTAAGTAGTACACTATCTTCTTTTACATTTTGTGATCGGACACTCTCACAGATTGTTGCCTGTTTCCTTTTCTTGGCATACTGAATTAAAGCAAAAGATTAAATCAAATTAAACACACACTTTCATCAATTAGGCCCACACATACAAATCGCAAGTCTGATGTAAAGTAAACAATCATGTTTGCTAACCTATCTTATCATCATACGGTGGGTCGTGAGGGTAATACAAATATATTTCTTTGCTGTACATCTGAATTATGACACTTAGTACTTGCTTGGTTCAGTTTATTTCTAGAACAGAAAGCAGTCAGTGCAAAGAATGCTTTTCATTAACAGCCTGTATACACCTAAAGGAAAGTCTAGTGGCAAAAAATACTGCTTTAGTTTAATTGCTGCATTTGTGAAAATTTCATGAGACAATTAGGAAATCTCCAATTTAAAGCTTGGAAGTTAAAGGGGTGTCCACATATGTCAACAACAGTATAAAAATAACCTAACCAGTTTACAATTAACAAGCAGAAAGTTCACTGCATTTCCACCTTCTGCACATGTGCGAATCAGTGCTGCCTACTGCATATCCTCTGATTTGCAGCAGAATAGAACTGGTCTCTATACAAGTGTGTGGATAATGTGTCTGTTAAAAATCATAGTTTCACCCTTTCTACCGCTAGACGGCTGTCGCAATAGACCTGTATACCTTTTGCCGCAGATCATTGTGTAACAGGGGTTAAAAATCCCATACCAGATTCTCTTTTTCAAAAGTAATAAAATAAAACGAAGATACGTAACATTACATTTCAAAGAAGTCATTATTAGGACGTGTTAAAATAGGGAATTTTTAGGGCCTTTAAAATTTAGTCACTGAAATAAGGACTTTTTAAGGATTTTTAAGAAGGTGTACAAACCCTGTTGTACAAAAACCAGACAGCTGTTATTAGAGTCAAAGGGTGAGAAAAAGACAGAGGTTGAGAAGGGAGTAAGGCAGGGTTGTAGCCTTTCCCCAATGTTGTTCAATCTATACCATTGAGCAAGCTGTGAAGGAATGGAAGGAGAAATTTGGAGAGGGAATTAAAGTTGTGGGAGAAAAATAAAAATTTTATGGTCTTCTGATGGCATAGTAATTTTATCAGAGACTGCAAAGGATCTGGAAGAGCAACTGAGTGGAATGGACAGTGTCTTGAAAGGAAGATAAAACATGAACATTAAAAACAGTAAAACAAGGGTAATGGAATGGAACATCAGAAAACCAGGCGATGCTGAAGGAATTAGATTAGGTAACGAGACAATAAAAGTAGTAGATGAGTTTTGTTACTTGGGTAGCAAAATAACTTCTGATGGCCAAAGTAGAGAAGACATAAAATGCAGAATGGGTAAGGGAAGAAAAGTGTTTCTAAAGAAACATCCAATACTAATTTAAATGTTAGGATGTCCTTTCTGAAAGCATTTTTCTTGAGTGTAGCATTGTATGGGAGTGAAACATGGACAATAATGAGTTCAGACAAAAAGATGATAGAAGCTTTTGAAATGTGGTGCTACAGACTAATGATTAAAATTAGATAGGTAGATCACGTAACTAATGAGGAGGTGTTTAACCGAATTGGGGAGAAAAGAAGTTTCTGGCATATCCTGACTAAGAGAAGGGATAGATTGCCGGAGCACATTCTGAGACGTCAAGGTATTGTCATCTTAGCATTAGAAGGAAGTGTGTGGGGGTAAAAATCTTAGAGGGAGACGGAGGGATGAATACAGTAAGCAGATTCGAAAGGATGTAGGTTGCTGAATGTGTTATCTGATTAAGAGACTTGCACAGGATAGGGTAGCGTGGAGAGCTGCATCAGACCAGTCACTGAAGACAACAACAACAACAGTAGTTTTTGTTTGTATGGGAGTGACTGTGATAACCTTACCATGAACTCACAAACATTACGAGGTTTCTTTTATCTGGAAAATGTGTGATTCACATTGTGTGGTTACTTCTTTCCCTATTTCAGCTCAAAATGTAATTGGAGGACCATCTAGTCTCTTCCTCCTGCAATTTGAGCATCTTTTAAATACTCAGACTTCTTACTTTACGTAGACTGTTCTCAGGACGTAGCTCAGAGAAAGAGAAATTGGGCAGTTACACCAAATAAAGTCTTGGACATGAAGTATATCAGCAATTGATTAACATTTTATTGCACCTTTACATGTGAACTCTATTACCTATAACACAGAATCCTTTAATACAATACGAGAAACAAAAGAATATGTCGCATTGTTTCATTAAAACAATTCCAAGGAGTCCCAACTTTCAGAAGTTGGGACTCCTTGGAATTGTTTTAATGAAACAATGCGACATTCTTTTGTTTTTCATATTGCATTAGAGGATTCTGTGTTAATAGGTAATCGAGTAATATTTCTTTACCATGTTTTTCTCAACTGTCCACCTAGGCAGACAAAAACTTGAGGCAATACTTTCTCTATCACCTTAATCTACATCTATAAATCTGAATGTCCGTTCGGTTTACGTTTATCATGTTTGAACCACAAGACATTTTTTTTTCCCAGTTACCAATGTCTACCCGGGGAAGGCTTTAGGCATGGTTTTTATGGCGTTCGGATAACTATTTATCTTGTTTGTGTGAGATTTTATTTGTGTCTATCGACGAGCTGGTGCTTTAGGCGAGTCATCCGTTTTCTATTTTTTATATTTATTTATCTGTATATATTAATGTGAATGTGTTCGGTGTACGCTTATCACATCCAAACAAGATGCAGAGACTTAAATAATTGTACAGTTACTAATTTATACCTGAGGAAGGTTTTAGGCACGATTTTATAGCGATCGGATGGATATATAGTAAGTTGAAGAATATAACGCGAAATGCGGAACAACAATTACTCTTTGAAAATGATATTGGACTGATGACGACGCAGTTTGGTCCAATAGATTTACAAACAAACAACAAAATTATATTTACTTTTTGAAATTAGGTTTATTGCTTTGCATTATTGCTTGAGGGTTGATAATAAAAAGGGTGGAATGTATTGGGATGGAAAGTTATCGGTGTATATAAAATTCTACGTGTATATATTTCGCTCTGCAGCGAAAACTACAGAACACAAACGAATGGTCTGTGTGTAAGTGTTGTCCGAAGTGTCCCGTTCTACACCATAGCAGTTACATGCCGATAGCTATAAGGAGGTGGAAGATCTGGTGGTTGAAAGTAATCAAAATATATATATTATAGAGGAAAAACTCCTAAAAGGAAAAACTCCTATATATATATATATATATATATATATATATATATATATATATATATATATAAATAAAAAAAAAAATGTGACTGAAGGCCAGTGATGATGTTTGCGACTATCACGAGGAGCTTACATACAGCTAAACGTGATGCCACAGACCATATCCTTGGTCTATGCGTGCTATAATGTCTTCAGCTCTTTCTCTGTAAGGATAAGCATACGAATAAGGAAATATAAGAATAAATAAAGCAGTAAAAAAGAAATTGCTTTTAATACAGACATACAGCACGTATACAAATGAATACATACTTGCAAAATTATACAATTGTACAACATATAACAAAATAAATGAGATCGTATGCAGTTTATAAGTCATTTGTGTTTTGATTATCTTTCTTTGTTTGGATACTTATAATTTTGTACATTATGCGAGACAGCCTTATTTCTTATGTATTCTCCAATAAATATAGCATGTTTTTAGAAAAAGGAGATGGACAGAGAAAGGATAGCAGAAGTACTAGCTCAAAGCAGGAATAAATACCCCGGGCAAAGCCGGGTTTTCAGCTAGTCCCCAATATAAATGTATTTGGACATCTTATGTTGGGATACAGAAATGTAGTGCAATTAGTTACACTACAATTTGTTATAAATTGTAGCACCAAGTACACAAGTTGCTTAAATAAACAATATTTCATGTCGAGTCACACAAATATTGAGAAAAGTAATTTTATTATTGTGTTTGTATATTAATGGGAGTCTCAAAACTAGGATTCTGAAGCACAAAATCTATAAACTGGCTAAAAAAGTAAAAATGATCCAAACACTTCCTATAAAAACCTGTAGCACAGAATATATACAAAAAATGAAAACCAAGTTGAAAATTGAAAATTCTGGTGGTATGCAACATAGCGCGAAGAAATCATAACATTAATTATAAGCGACATCCTCTATGCGTGTATTTTTTAGGTAAACAATACGAAAAATGAACTTCATTATGATTATAATGCATTTTGTGAATACATGGTGAACTATTTTGACGACTTTGAATTAAGCCAGCAAACACTAAATATACATCCCTGAAAAATTAATTATGAAAATTTATGCCTGGTGTCATACTTTACTAAGGTTAACTTGCAAAACTTTAATTTAGTTGGCATTGCTACATACGGTAACAGTCGTTTTTCATTCTTATATGCAAAGGATATTAATTTTTAGAGAATGTTCTGATTACTACACAAAACCTACATTAGATCTTATGATAGTACTGGATATTCTCAATTTGAACTAACTGAAAGAATGTAAAGTTGCACACAAATACATTCATACATAAAAATAAATAAAAAGCTTGAAAAATTACTAAGAAATACAACATATACAATCTGCCATTTTTTTTAAAGAAATATTGGGTCTCTGCTTTCAATATTTGAGGAAAAACATTTTACCAACATTTGAGCCCTATGCACAAGATAACAACGTTAAGTGCAGAGAATAAACTGCGACATAATGTAGACAGCAGTAAGAAGGGCAAGCAAGGAAGTTTTCCATAATCTGCTTGGCTTGGCTGCTCGTTCTGTTGACACATAAGCAACTTGCCCACCTGGCTACCAGGCAAGGATAGACCGTTTAAGAGCACAAAATTGCTTTGCTGTTTTTAAAGCAAATAGGACATTTGTACATAGATTTATATAAAGGAATCACAGCAAAATGTGTAGGCTATATCTTTCAAGAGAAAAGACAAACTTAACAAATGTTCAAATGTTTGTATAGCTTATGGGACTTAACTACGTGGTTATCAGTCCCTAAACTTACAAACTACTTATGAACTAGCTAATCCTAAAGACGACACCAATATCCATGCCTGAGGGGGGGATTCGAACCCCCCCGACCGTCAAACTTAACAGAACATTAACTGGGATAGAGGCATTATAGGATTCCATATGATGGAAAATAAATTAATAAAAATAACCATGAGGATAAATGAAGGCACAGTATATAGAAAACAATCTTAGAATGCTTGAGGCAAGCTGGCTCGATTTTCATTGCTTCTCCTTTGCTGTCCTCAGGCACCAGTTACCAGTCACCCGTGCTCTTTCCATGTTTCCTCCAGTGATGACGCTGTAATCTAGGCCTTCCCTAGTCGATCTTGTCAGCCACATCTCTGTCATCTAGGTGGAAGGATTGATTTGGCTGTTGACCTGAGAGAGAGAAGGACATCAGAGCATGGACCGTGTGTGGACACCACCCTAGACCTCTGAGCCACATTGTGCCCGTTGCACCTGTAAGTCTCGATGTCAATGGGTCTTGCATCAACGGGCCATTTCTTAGCGGAATTGTATCACCAAGTTAAGTAGCCTGACCCACCTGCTTCTAGCCAGAACTCTTGCTATCAAATTTGATGTGGTAGGTGTGTTTGCCTTACCCATCATTGTGGAATTTGATTTTCGGCTGGGGGTGTGTGCAACTTGATTCGCTTTCATATCCTCTTCTACGTGTAACTAGTGCCCTGGCTGCAGGTGTAGATGTAGATGTAAGTAGTGAATTTCCCTTTCCTCCGCTGATACTGCCTGTCAAGTGGATCTGTGTTAGTGGTTTCGTTCTTGTCTTCATTTACGTAATCAGTATCCGCCTGTGGGTTCATTGCCTGGCCGAGCCGCAGGTGAAAGACTTGGGCCCTTTCCTTCCATATCCGCATTCCTGGTGCATAGGACGAGTTTGTAATTTGGAGTTATTGTTATTACTCCACACTGTTTGAATTGAACTTTAATCTGATTCACCACCTAGAGGGGGATATGGTGCAGCATAACTGAAGTTTGCCCTGCAAGGTTGCTACCTCTACCATACTTCCTATTTCACTGTAAGTTAGCATGTCCACCCAGTGGCAATTGACCCTTAGGCATATACTCTAGTTAACGACCTTGCCCTCCGATTTATTGGCCAAGGACATCGCTGTGCAACCATTATGTAGTTGTTTTAATTACATCTGCACCAGCAGTTTTCAGGTTAATATATTGTCTTGTAACTGCTCCTTCTTTAAGTGTGGCATATTAGTGATTGACAAAAGAAGTTTTTAACCTGACAGATTGTGCCAAAATTGTTGACATATAGTGTCATGTATCTCATTTTAATATTCTTATTTTCATCAGGTGTATCTACATTTCAAACTGGTTAGTTGTAATGTTCTAAAGCCAGTTCTGAAAACTGCCCTACATTGGGTGCTCAGCACTGTTACTTCATCTAAGTGTGATAAAAAAATTACTTTTAGTCATATTTAACCTTGTTACCACTACTCTATTATTGATTTAATCATTGTCATTTCTTAACTGTAATGTAAATATTTCGTTTACTTTTTTTTTTAATTGATTAAAAAGTATTATTTCAGATTCCAAATAATTTGAAGGTCACTGTATTCAGATATCTTGAGTGGGTTTATTGCCCTTTTTCTATTTAAAAGTTTCTTTTATGAATGCTTTTAAGGTGACTTGTTTGATTATATGAATTTTAGCAATATATAATAAATGAATTATTCTACTAAATAGCAACTTTTTTTACATAAACCTTGCCTGCTCATCCACTAGTTGTTGTCTTCCCCTATTACAATTTATCATTGCTCCTTTTACTTCCTTGTAGGTAGCAGCTGGTCATTCGAAACAGGCCTAAGGCTGTCCTCTCATGGGACATGGAAACACACGTCGAGGAGGAAGTGCTGAAGCCGCAGTGTGGAATACCAAGTTCCACTGCCCTGCGACGCGTGGAACGAAGGATCTAGCATGTTAGATTTTTGCTTCGTGAATTGGAACGTAGCCAATGAGAAGCAACTTCGTTTTTACGTGACATGCAGAACTTTTGAGCCACCATATTGAAAACTGAACTCCATATTTCATTCCTTCTTTCGTTGTAGCGTATGATGTGTGAATTTCTAAGCGTCAGAATATTGAAGAACTTTTGAATATGCATAATTTCAGATACGACTTGTTACAATAAATTACTGGAAAAAGTTTTCATTGCATTAAAGGTCTTGTATTTAACGTGTGTCAGTGTTACAATTTGTATAATGTGAAATAATAATGTTCCTTTGCTATGGTATAATGTATTCTATCAAAGAAGTGTCTTTCTGATGTTATGTCATACATAAATAACATTACAAAAATGTTTTAGAAGTGAAGTATACCTAAAAACAGAAACACGTCCTTAAGTACAGGAAGAGCGTGGTTGGTAGCATTGCAGACTGGTGTACCGATTGCAATCGGAACACAAATGTTTTTATTTTTTTCCTTTTTTTGTTTTCTTAACATTTCTGGTTCTTTCTTGTTAATTTAAATGTAATATCTGCATATAAAAATATATATGTGGCTTACTTACCAGGTGAAAGAGCACTGGTATGTAGACAGAAAAATAAGTAAAAACACACACACACACACACACACACACACACACACACCCCAAGGCAGACATACGCAAAATGAAAAGAGGTTGGACAGAGATGCCAGTCGAGGCAGAGGCTCTATCCAGAGACTCGAGACAAAGATGTTTTAGAATGGTGGGTGGGAATTTAAAACAAACAAAGGTTGAGACCTGGTTGGCAACGGTAAGAGAGAATATGTTGAAGAGGAAGTTCCCATCTCCAAAGTTATGAAATGTTGGTGTCAGTGGGAAGTATCCATATAACTGTACCGAGATGTGCTGACCGTGCACCAAGGCATGCTTAGCCACAGGGTGATCCTCATTACAAACAAACAATGTCTGTTTGTGTTCGTTCATGTGAATTGACAGTTTGTTGCTGGTCATTCCCAAATAGAAGGTGTCACAGTGCAGGCATGTCAGCTGGTAAATCATGTGAGTGCTGCAAGTGGCCTTTCAGGTCACAGGACTGGAATAAGTGGTGGTGGGAGGATGCAAGGGCAGGTTTTACATCGGGGGCAGTTAGATGCGTAGGAGCCGGAGGGTAAGGAAGGCGGTTTTGGGAAGTCATAGGGATGGACTAGGAGGATACGAAAGTTAGGAGGGCCGCAGAAAGACACTCTCGATGGAGTGGGAAGGATGTCAAGAAGGATGGACCTCATTTTGAGAGAGGATTTAAGGAAGTCATATCCTTGCTGGAGACCCACATTTAGAGTCCGCTCCAGTTCCGGAAAGCATCCGGTGACAAGAGGAGCACTTTTAGGGTCCCTCTGTGGGAGGTTCTGGGTTTGGGGTGAAGAGGAAGTGGCCCTGGCTATTTGCTTCTGTACCAGATCAGGAAGGTAGTTGCAGGATGTGAAAGCTGTCGTCAGGTTATTGGTGCACCGCTTCAGGAATTCAGGACTGGAGCAGACTCATTTGCCACGAAGACCTAAGCTGTAGGGCAGGGACCATTTGACATGGAATGGATGGCATCTGTCATAATGGAGGTACTGTTGTTTGTTGGTGGGTTTGATGTGAATGGATGCGTGGAGCTGGCCATTGGATAGATGGAGGTCAACATCGAGGAAAGTGGCATGGGATTTGGAATAGGACCAAGTGAATCTGATGGAACAAAAGTAGTTTAGGTTGGAGAGGAAATTCTGCAGTTCTTCTTCACTGTGACGCCAGATCATAAAGATATCGTCAACAAATCTATACCAAACTTTGGGTTGACAGGCTTGGGTATCCAAGAAGGCTTCCTCTACGCATCCCATAAATAAGTTAGCACACGAGGGGGCCATCCCGGTTATCATGGCTGTTCCCTATAGTTGTTGGTACATCTGGCCCTCAAAAGTGAAGAAGTTGTGGGTTAGGATGAAGGAAAGAGGTTTTAGGTAGAGTTGCAGGTGATCTGCGTGAAAGGAAGTACTCCACTGCAGCGAGGCCCTGGGCATGCGGGATATTTGTGTTTAGGGAAGTTGCATCAATTTGTTACAAGAATGGTTTCCAGAGGTAACAGGCTGGGTAAGGATTTCAAGCGATCGAGAAAGTGGTTGGTGTCTTTGATGGATGGGAGACTGCACATGATGGGTTGAAGGTGTTTGTCTATGTAGGCTGAGATTCATTCTGTAGGGGCTCGGTAACCGGCCATAATGGGGCGGGCGAGATGTTTGGGTTTGTGAATCTTTGGCAGTAGGTAGAAGGTGGGGGTGTCAATGGGGTCATGAGGTTAATGAAGTCAGGTGAAAGGTTTTGTAGGGGGCCTAAGCTCTGAGGATTCCTTGAAGCTCAGCCTGAACATCAGGAATGGGATTGCCTTGATAAACCTTGTATGTGGTACTGTCCTAAAGCTGACGCAGTCCCTCAGACACATACTCCTGCTGATCAAGTACCACGGCCATGGATCCCTTGTTGATGGACCGGTCAGCCTTCAGATCACGGATAGCCTGGGCTTCAGCTGTGGTGATATTGGGAGTTGGATGCATGTTTTTCAGGAAAGACAGAGGCAAGACTGGAAGTGAGAAATTCCTGGAAGGTTTGAAGAGGGTGATTTTGAGAAAGAGGAAGTAGATCTCGCTGTGACGGAGGACAGAACTGTTCCAGGCAGGTTTCAAATTGGATGGTGTCTTGGGGAGCTGGATCGTTAGGAGTAGGATTATTTTTCCTTGTGGTAAAGTGAGATCTCCAGCAAAGACTACAAAGTATGGGACAGTAGATCTTTGACTAGGGCTATTTGGTTGACTTTGGGAGTAGGAGAGAGGTTTAGAAGAGAGGGTCACTACTGAATTGGGATGTTGTGGTTCCAGATTGTGTGGATAAGCATATTGAGGTTTGGGGGGGGGGGGGGGAGGAAGTGGAGCTGGAAGTGGGAGATTACTCACAAACCCAGTCTCTCCCATCTGCTCAATGAGAGGAGGTTGAGGTTCGTAGGAGAGGTGGTTGAGGGAGAGTGTATTGTCCATCCGGAGGTGGGTAACTAGGAGAATGGATAGTTTTTTTTTGAGGTGGAGGGCGGCATGCTGTTCTAATTTACTGTTGGCCTGTAGGAGGACGTTCTGAACCGTAAGTGTGGTTGCGGAAGAGGAAAGATTGAGGATTTTTATTATGGGTAGGAGTTGACAGGTGTGTTCATTGACTGAGTTGATGCATATGTTAAGGATTAGGTGGGTGAGGGCTATGGATTGTTCAGTTTGGAATTGGAATAAGGCAGGATGAAAGGATGGGTTACAGCCAGAGATGGCAACTTTTAGTGTGTGGCCCTTGGGGGTAATGCCTGAGTAAATGAAATATGGGAACATAATCTGGCTAGAGAGAAAGTATGTTTACGAAGGGAATGTAAAGAAAACTTGGTGTTGTTGTAGGGATGTTGTGAGAGACATAGTATGTGTATGATGGAAAAGTGAGCAATATGGGATATATAGCAGACTGCAATAAACAAAAAAATATGTATAAAATATGTAAAAATATATATTTTATATGGGGAGAGAGATAAAAGTGAACAGACATCTCTGGACAGACCCTCTGCCTCGACTGGCATCTCTGTCCAACCTCTCTGCAATTCGCATGTGTGTGTGCGCATATTTGTTTACCTATCCTTGGGGAGTGTTGTTAATAGCAACGAACTTTTTATATGAATCAACAAATATTTGACAGCAACATTGGTAATCATAATAAGAATACGAACGGCATTAGTTACTTTAGTTGGACTACGCTACATTGAGATTACATATCGTGGGTCAACGCTTTCACCATGGAGACTGGCAATTGCTCTCAGTAGCAGATCACGCTGTGAGCATACCTTACCTATTACAGTGAAAGTGATTTCTGTATGTGTACTGAATGCTGATCATGCAGAATATAGCGAATTTGATTGCTGAAGGCGTCAAGAGTGCTCCCCAGTGGTTCACTCAATTTATAAACGAATTTAAAAAAGTCAGGAATGACCTTTGTTTAGAACAGGAAATACATTGTACAGAACAACTGAAAATTTTTAATTTAAAGAAAGTGTCAAATGATATTAGTAGTTTAAAGACAAAACTTAATAATCATGTCAAAGAATGTCAGGATAACTACAAATTGATTAGAGCTGATATCAATAAAATTAAACAAGTAATCATTTCGAAGGATGAAGTTGTAGAAATATCCACTAAAGTAGTGAAAGAACAAATCAAATTGGAAAAGAATCTTCTTTAAGAAGACATTCTGGCCCAACTCCAAGAAAATGATGATACCAAATCCGAGACTTCGCAAATATCCCAAAAAGTTCTTGAAAATAAAAATAAAATAGAATTGCTAGAAAATTTTCAAAATCTTAATGATTTAGATTTGTTCTTAATGGTTTTTTGAGCTGGGGGCAGAAAGTAGAAGATATAGTAATAAAGAAAACAAAGAGGATTCACTGGGAAATGAGGATAGGAGTCTAGATTCAGAAATAGCAGCACAACAGTTTGATGAACTAAAGCAGAGTCATATTCTAAATATCAAAACAAAATACTCCATTTACCTGTAGACGTATCTGGGGATAATTTTAGCCTTACTTCTTACCTAGCAATTGGGAAGATTCTAAACAGATTGATTTTATTTATGTTATCTAAGTATGAGGTATTTGAGTGTGGAATTTTTGTCAGGGGAAAGATTTTAAATTGAAATTCAAATTAAAATATTGGTCAGATTGCACACAAGAAAGACTTAAGTACACCACAAACAAGACATTCTCTACTATAAACTTAATGTCCCTGCAAATGATTGATGTTTCCACATAGATCATATTCAATTTCTTTGTGGTACAGAATACCATTATTGTCTCCACAAACAAGATACTTACTAAAAATTTTTTTCTCAAGATTTTATACTTTTTATAAGATGATAATGAGTAAAAACTGGTGTGTGTGTGTGTGTGTGTGTGTGTATTTTGTATTTCACACAGCACAAACAAGTTATCATAGGCACTCTATAGTAGGTGTTGGAACTTTTCTTCGGGGGGGGGGGGGGGGGGGGGGGGATTGGATGTGAAGCTATGGCGTTCTGTTCTGAAGTGGGAGCGGCTGACAGCTCACATCTAGCCTGCCATCTTTTGCCCTCCAGTGCCACAGTGAAGTACAGAAGAGGGACTACAGGTTTCCTGGGGTAGGGGATGGTGTCTCCTGTCTTTGTGCTTTCTTTTCTTTCTTCAGCTCAAATACCTAGTTCTTTTTGTCCTTTTATACTACTCTCTTGCAGAGCACCAGCCTTTCAGTCCCCTTTCCATATTCATGTCTTTATCATCAAGACCCTTTTTTTTTTTGGTCTTTTTTTCCTTTCTATTTTTCCCTGATTTCAAACCCTAGTCTTTACCCTGTGAGGTTTGCTAGAGGATTAATACATTTGCACATACACATGAGCAAACACTAACATACACTACACTCTTTGAACACTTAGAGATACAACAGCACATAATTTTCACACATGTATATGAGGTGTAGTTCTACCACCATTATGAAACCTAATGCATTTATATCTTTTTTTATCAGCAATAATTTTTTCCTCTAAGATGTCAGAATGAGCAGAGGTATTTAATGAGGAATGTTACCCATTAAGAAGCTACTTAGACAGCTGGATTAGATTTGCTCACGAAGTACACTGAGGTCAGGAAAAAAAAAAAAAAAAAAAAAAAAAAAAAGGAGATAAATAATTGGCAAGTGCACATTCATAAGCTTATATAGAAAGGAAAATCAATGGAAATATTTGGGATGTATTGGGATTAAAAGGAAAAAAAAAAAAAAAGAGGATAAAAGGTTACCCCTAGTGAGCATTATGGTTAGGAGAGTATGTTTGTTTATGTAATGGTATGCAGACCTGTAAAAGAGGCTGCAACTCTTGGTCAGGTACCCACCGAGAGGGCCTGAGCCATTATATTGGAGTAGCTATCAGCATGAGGGTGATACAACCCTGTGTGTGAACAAGATTGAACCTGCTACCACCTCAATTTTTTTTATGTGCTTGCTAATGGAATGATTTTAAAAAGAATTTTGCCCTTTACTCCTACGTCTCTTGCCTAAAGTTTCCAGTTAGATGTTTCATTTATATTATCTAATTAATGGAAAAATAAAAGAGTGCACTCATCTTATACCTCATTGGTGTAAATTTTCGAAATCCCAGAATTTGGTATGGAGAAAAGATTTTCAAGTTAACTTCTAGCATTCAAACAATGTTACTCACCTCTGACCTAATAGTTTCCTGACATTATTCAATGAGAGAAGAGTTATAATAGTCATCATTAAGAACTACATTGTTACAGGTTTAGAATGATGTGTGTATATAATACACTAATATAAAAAAATAATGTTAAACATGTTGGGGAGGGGGGGGGGGATGTATTAAAATTTGGGATCTTTAGTTTGACTGGGGGGATATGTAATGTAACATTGTTACACTACATGTTTCCAATTAAGCACAAGACATCAAATTTTATTTATTTGTGGGTTTAGAAACAATTACTCTTACTAGAAACCTGTTTATACAGGCTCTGCCCACTTGACATGTACAAGATCCAGAGACTATATTTACTCTTATGAATATGAAATCATGAAGGATGGAAAGGCTGGTAGAAGCCGACCTCAGGGAAGATCAGTTTGGGTTCAGGAGAAATGTAGGAACACGGGAGGCAATACTCACTTTACGGCTTATCCTAGAAGATAGATTAAGAAAGGGCAAACCTACATTTCTAGCTTTTGTAGATTTGGAGAAGGCTTTTGACAATGTTGATTGGAATAAACTCTTTCAAGTTCTGAAGCAAGCAGGAGTAAAATATAGGGAGCAGAAGGTTATTTACAACTTGTACAAAAACCAGACAGCGGTTGTCAGAGTTGATGGGCATGAAAGGGATGCATTGGTTGGAAAGGGAGTAAGACAGGGTTGTAGTTTTTCCTCCACTGTTATTCAATTTGTACATTGAGCAAGCTATAAATGAAAGCAAGGAGAAATTTGGAGAAGGAATTAAAGTTCAGGGTGAAGAATTAAAAACATTGCATTCTGCCGACGACATAGTAATTCTGTCAGATACAGCAAAAGACCTGGAAGATCAGTTGAACTAAATGGACAGTATGTTGAAAAGTGTGTATAAAATGAACATTAACAAGAGCAAAACTAGGGTAATGGAGTGCAGTGTAAGAAAATCAGGTGATACTGAAGGAATTAGATTAGGTAACGAAACAATAAAGGAGGTAGATGAGTTTTGTTACTTGGGCAGTAAAATAAATGATGGTCGCAGTACAGAGGATATAAAATGCAGAATGGAAATGGGTAGAAAAGCGTTTTTGAAAGAGAAATTTGTTAACATCAAATATTGATTTAAGCCTAAGGAAGTCCTTTATGAAGACATTTGTATGGAGTGTTGCCTTGTATGGGAGTGAGACATGGACGATAAACAGTGCGGACGGGAAGAGGATTGAGGCTTTTGAAATATGGTGCTACAGAAGAATGCTGAAGATTAGGTGGGTGGATCGCGTAACTAATGAGGAGGTACTGAACAGAATTGGGGAGAAAAGGAATTTCTGGCATACCTTGACTACAAGAAGGGATCGATTGGTCGAACACATTCTTAGACATCAAGGAATTGTGAATTTAGCATTGGAGGGAAGTGTGTGGGGTAAAAACCGCAGAGGAAGACCAAGAGATGGATACAGTAAGCAGATTCAGACAGATGTAGGTTGTCGTTCTTATGTGGAGTTAAAGAGGCTTGCTCAGGATAAGGTATTGTGGAGAGCTGCATCAAACCAGTCTCCAGACTGAAGACGACGACGACGCAACAACAACAACAACAACAACAACAACAACAACAACATAGAAGCAAGGAAGACCTTGTACGAGATTACTAAAAGTTGAATGTTCATTTGTTTTTCTAAATAAGTTATGTTCACTCTATGTCAGAATGTTGAAAAATCACGCTGGACTCTGTATTTTAAGAGAAATACAATGCATTGATAGGTAAATGAAGCTTCTATGCCTATTTATTATTTATTTAATATATAAATGCAAACATGCATGTATCCTCCAACAAGCAGCGAGAACATCAAAGTCCAATTTAAGAAGACAAATTAATTACTCCTAATGAGCACTGCTTAGCAGGATCCATTAAAAGGAGTCGTAATGGTACAATCTTTTACAGAACCTGCAAGAAGAATTCAAGATACATCAAAATAAAACAATTATGTGGCATTTAACAAAGGCTAAAATCCACAGTCACACCACAACCTCTGTGACATCATGCACAGTAAACTCTCGGTCATGTTTCCTTAGTTTTTATAAAACTGCTATCATCTAAGCTTTATTTCCAAAGTGGCTTGAAATTACAAGTGATGCCTCTCTTTATTATTGAAAGGCCATGAGTCATTGACTCATGGCCCTATACAATAATACATGTTTTTCAGAACCCTATACAATACACATAAAGTGACAAACTTATAGCCCTTTAATGTTTCTAGTTACAAATATAATATACGAAGCAATAAGAAACTCAAAATTGTCAAATTATGGTGAGATGCCCTTTTTAAAAATTTATAGTTCAATACAGATAAAAACTGTAAAAAAGAGGAAGTATGTTTGTGAATAATAACTTAAACAGAAATGCAATGTAAACACCATAGCGAAAACTCACCTGTGGGGTACGGTCTTCGGGGGTCACCTTGCTGCCATGTTAAAGGTGCACAAACAGCATTTGAAGCACTAATTCGGTGAGCAAACTTTATTAAGTCCTCTGAAGGAACAGGCCTTTTGTTGGCTCTTGCAATAGACTGCAGTTTTTGCTTAGCTTGAAATATAGCAGTGGCCTATCAAAAAATGAAAAATATTACACTTATTTTATATTCCATAGGGCCCGCAGTGCGGTAAAGATCAGCAAATGACATAATTAAGCAAAACGCTGCTATTTAATAATATTTATTTGAATATGATGGTCTATACAAAGACACCTAGATGTCATATGCATGTCAGGCCACCTATACATAACCATCACTTAGAAGAAAGGGAAACCTACGTTTTTAGCGTTTGTCGATTTGGAGAAAGCTTTTGACGGTGTCGACTGGAACACACACTTCCAAATTCTGAAGGCAGCAGGGGTAAAATATAGGGAGCGAAGAGTTATATTCAACCTATACAAAAACCAGACAGCGGTTATTAGAGTCTAAGGGCAAGAAAGGAATGAAGAGGTTGGGAAGGGAGCAAGCCAGGGTTGTAGCCTTTCCCCAATGTTGTTCAATCTGTACATTGAACAGGCAGTGAAGGAATGGAAGGAGAAATTTGGAGAGGGCAGGGAGAAGAAATAAAAGCATTGCAGTTTACCGATGACATAGTAATTCTGTCAGAGACTGCAAAAGATCTGGAAGAGCAATTCAATGGAATGAACAGTGTCTGGAAAGGAAGATGTAAGATGAACATAAACAAGAGTAAAATGAAGGTAATGGAATGCAATGTCAGAAAATCAGGCGATGCTGAAGGAATGAATTTTGTTATTTGGGTAGCAAGATAACTTCCGATGGCTGAAGTAAAGAAGATATAAAAGGCAGAATGGCTATGGTAAGAAAAGTGTTTCCGAAGAAGCGAAATTTGCTAACATCCAATATTAATTTAAATGTTAGGAAGCCCTTTCTGAAAGCATTTGTCTTGAGTGTAGCATTGTATGGGAGTGAAACATGGACAATAAGGAGTTCAGATAAAAAGATGATAGCAGCCTTTGAAATGTGGTGCTACAGACTAATGATTAAAATTAGATGGGTAGATCACATAACTAATGAGAAGGTGCTTAACCGAATCGGGGAGAAAAGGAGTTTCTGGCATATCCTGACTAAGAGAAGGGATAGATTGGTTGGACACATTTAGAGACATCAAGAAATTGTCAACTTAGCATTAGAAGGAAGCGTGTGGGGTAAAAATTAGAGGGAGACCAAGGGACGAATATGATAAGCAGATTCAAAAGGATGTAGGTTGTTGAACATATTCTCAGATGAAGAGACTTGCACAGGACAGGGTAGCGTGGAATCACTCTTCCTGTTGTCCTTTAATTGATCTTCATTTGGAACCTGGAGTGTGGGTCTTGCAGTATTCGGATTTTCCCAGTCTTATTTTTTTTTTATCATCTACTTTAATTTGCAGTTCTTCAATGTCTTCCTTTATTTCAACGATCCATTTAATGTTGCTCTTACTAATCCATAATTTTTCCATTACATTTTTACTAATTCTGTTTTCTGGAGTTAGTATCAGATGCCCAGAGAATGAGATGCTTTTCTTTCTGATTGTGCTCATTACTGGTTCTATTTTCTTACATACTGTTTCATTTGAAGCTATTCTCCAATGCCCATTTATTTGATATTGTTTGTTTATAGATGTCCTAATTATTCTTCTTTCTGTCTTTAGTATTCTTCCAATTTCTGCTGTATTTGTAGTTTTGAATATGATTTTAGTTGCATATGTTACTTCTGGTAGAGTACCTGCTTTATAATGTTTTAATTTTGCAGCTACAGACTGGATTTTTTGTTGTCTGTGTTTTTGGTAATATAGTTTGAATGGTTTAGTTTTTTTGTTCTATTTTCCCCATGGTGGTTTCTCATTTAGATTTACATTATTATTTTGCCTAAACATTAAAATTTATCAACAATTTTTATTTCCTATTCTCCTACTGTAATTTTGTTTGCAAGTGATGGATCTGTTACCATAATCACTGCTTTTTGGTAATAATATTTTAATGCCAATATTCTGCACTATTTCTTGTAGTGACTTCTTGTTTGGTTTCTTGAATAGTGTTGTCTAGGAGAGCAAGATCATCAGCAAATCCCAAACAGTTTAAACCTATATCATTTCTCCCACTTACAATTCTTATGTTCTCCGAGTTGCCTTGTACCATTCTCTCATTATATATTCCAGGGCACAATTTAACAGAAAGGGTGATAGGCAGTCACCTTGTCTTAAGCCCGTTTGTATTAGGAATGGTGCAAAAATTTCTCCTCTAAGCTTCCTCTTTGGTTTTGTATTGGTTAGAGTGAGCAGTATTAATTTATTTGGGATGGAGTCCAAGATTTCTTAAAATTTTCAATACTGAAGGTCTGTGGAAACAGTCATATGCCTTCTTAAAATTTATAAATGCTATTGCCAGAGGTTTGTTCCATTTTCTGTAGTATGCCAAAATCAATTTTAAACTAATTACCTGCCCTGCACAGCTTCTCCAAGGTCTGAAACCAACTTGATATTCCCCTAACTCCAATTCTAATTGTTCCTTGATTCTTCCATATAGAATCATAGATAGAATACCTCTGGATTACTCTCATCTCCCTTTTTCTGTACTGGGTAGATGACAGGTGTGGTCCAATGTTCGGGGAATCATTCTGTTATCCAAATCTTTGTTAAAGCAATGTGTACGGAGGTCTTGACTGTGTCACTTGCATATTTCCACAGTTCAACAAGAACCTGACCTCCACCAATCTTTTTGTCCTTTACATACTTTTTCCACTTTTTGGAAAGTTGGTGGGTCTAATTTGTTAGGTTTGGTTTTTACTTATGTATTTACATTGATCTGCAAAAGTTCTTTGGGTTCCTCACAATTCAAAAGTTTATTAAATGTTTTTGCCATGATTTCAGCATTAATTCCTGGAATTGGTTTTCTGGTAATTATCTTCTACAGAGTTTATTACATCTTTATGGAACCCTCTCTTGATTCTTCTAATGTTCTGAGTGAATTGTTTGCCTTTCATTTCTCAGGTTGATGGCAATTTCTTTTTCTATGTGTTTGGAACTTTAACCATGCTTGGTGCCTTTCTTCATGGAGCTGGCCACATTCAGGTGTCCACCATGCATGTTTCCTTTGTGGTTACAAAGGAGACATATTTTCAGCTTGCTTTTTGAGATGTGGCACTAGTTCTTTTAGATCATCTGTTAGTTTAATTGATTGTATCATATGTTGGTATTTGTTATTTTTAATTAGCTGATGTGGATCATACCTCCTTTTTGTTTTGTTGCATCTATCATCATCATCATCATCATCATATTATACTTCTAATGAGTTGATAAACACAAGTGCTTATGGTATATAATTTAAATAAGTAAACGAATAAGCTGTTAATATTAAATGTGAAGAGATGAAATTTATACTTTGCAAGGCACTAAACATTGTGTGATGCAGGCACTTTCAGTATCTTAAAACCACCACTCCACACACACACACACACACACACACACACACACACACACACACACACACACACACACACACCATGTAGCTAAAGCTAAGAAACTGTAGCATAACAATAATGGAGGATAGGTAACAACTCACCGTAAAGAGACTTGCTGAGCTGCTGACGGACACAAAAAATAGATAATCACATTCACACAACTTAAATTTTCGGCCATGGCCTTCGTCAGATTCACGCAATCACTCAGACAACAATCATGTCCGGCCACTGCAGCAATGTGACTATTTCCGTGTCTGTCGGCAGCTCAGTAAGCCTCTTTAGTGTGAGTTGTTACCTATCCTCCAATACTGATATTCCTATCAGATTTTCCATTGTTAAAAACTGTAGCATAAAATATCCCTCAAAAGAGATAGATTGGCTGGCAAGTACTTACCTTAGTTCTGTACCGATTATAGTCATAAGGTAAGTACTGGCCAGCCAATCTATCTTTTTTTTGAAGAGTATTTTAGCATCTCAGTGGAGAATTTCTATCAATAATGGAAAACTGTAGCATAATTATCAAGTCAAAAGAATTATATGGGCAAAAGGAGCTCCAATTACTCTGTTTTTACATTATAGTCACTTTATGAAATCTCTCTGGAGGCAAAGTAATACTGTGCTGAATCAATGACTGCCTCTGTTATTATATATGGAGTATCTTATGACTTAAAACAGGCTGAAAAGGAAATTTATGCAGTCACAAAGTGCAAAATCAGTGTACACACAATATCCATCAAATGTGGAAGAAAATACCGGGTGATCAAAAAGTCAGTATAAATTTGAAAACTTAATAAATCACGGAATAATGAAGATAGAGAGGTAAAAATTGACACACATGCTTGGAATGACATGGGGTTTTTTTAGAACCAAAAGCAAAAGTAAAATGTCCGACAGATGGCGCTTCATCTGATCAGGAAAGCAATAATTAGCATAACAAATTAAAACAAAGCAAAGATGATGTTCTTTACAGGAAATGCTCAACATGTTCACCATCACTCATCAACAATAGCTGCAGTTGAGGAATAATGTTGTAAACAGCACTGTAAAGTATGTCCAGAGTTATGGTGAGGCATTGGTGTCAGATGTTGTCTTTCAGCATCCCTAGAGATGTCAGTTGATCACTATACACTTGCGTCTTCAGGTAACCCCAAAGCGAATAATTGCACAGAATGAGGTCTGGGGACCAAGCACAACGAAAGTGGCGGCTGAGCACACGAACATCACCAAAGGACACGCGCAAGAGTTCTTTCATGCGTCTAGCTATACTGTGTGTGTGTGTGTGTGTGTGTGTGTGTGTTTTCCTCCCCCCCCCTTCTTTTCTTCCTCCTAATGAAACTCCATGTCATTCCAAGCACATGTAACAATGTTTACCTCTCTACCTACATTATTCCACGATTTATTAAGTTTTCAAATTTATACTCACTTTTTGATCACCCGGTATTTGCCCTTCTTCTTATTCTTCTTTCCCCCTCCTTGTATTTGTTCACACCTCTGTAACTTTCTATACCTACTCAAAAACAGGCTATTCCAATCGGAAACACATTGGCGCTCTGGACACACGCAGCAGCGCTTCGGAGCCCGTGTGGTCGGAGCACTACGTTAGCTGTTTAATACAGGCATCTTCTTGAATTTCAGTGGTTAAAACTGATCGACAGACGAGATTTTACTGTATTTACATCAGAAAATGAAGGGGAAAAAATTGTTATTTTTGAGTTTTACAAAAGGGACACTTTATTTTCCCCATATTAACGTACAAAAGGTTGTGTGTCACAAAGCAAAACATGTCATTTCAAGTGTTAAAACTGCGGTCTACTTCTAATTGATAACTGTCATCAAAAAGAGATAATGTTGGCGGCAGCTAAGGCCAGCTTATACAATCTAATATTGTGTACCTTCCTAAATACACTCAGCGGTTTCCTTCAAATTTCTGAATATGGAGGTGGATGAGGTTCTTTAGCACTCACTGCACTGTTCTTTGGCTCCACATTAATAAGAAACTGTGTCTCGAGAAAACCAGATGCAGACGCAACTTCAAAGGTTAAAATGTCTTTGCCGACAAGATTGAAAACTTATCAATCACGGTTGCCTTAAAATTAGGATGAACTTCAAGAACTTTTGCATGTGTCTTAGTATTTACATAAGTAATTATACTAATTTTTCCTGACTCACGAATGTTTCAGCAAATTTGAAGTTCACCTTTTATGTCCACTGTAAGAAAATAATAATAATAATAATAATAATAATAATAATAATAATAATAATAATAATAATAATAATAATAATATATGGGGAGAGAGAGAGAGAGAGAGAGAGAGAGAGAGAGAGAGAGAGAGAGACGAAAAATTCCTAGCAGGAAAAATTAAATATCCGCGTCACTCGCAATTTTATCCGGAAAGTAAGAAATACTGTGGATATCCGCATCCGGGGAGACCTCTAGCCATAGGAGATGGGTTCCTTCTGGTGGACGATAACATTTGTCCCCACAGAGCTGCACTGGTGGACACCATGCTTGAAGTTGAGGAAATTGAGCAGATGGTGTGGCCAGCTTGTTCACCATGCTTAATTAAACCGGATTGAGCATATCTGGGATGCACTTGGCAGACACACTGCAGCTAGACAAACACCTCTCAATGATTGCAGAGCTGGATGTTGCACTCGTGGAAGAATAACATCATACTGCCCACATCATGCAGGTGCACGACTGTACTGCGCATTCCAGGTGATCACACACCATATTAGAGGGCCACGAGAATGACTTTCACTATTATGGTAGCTGCATGATGCCTCACTAAGCAAACAAAACGTAAACCTCAAATAAAGAGTAGAGACAGCAAAATATCATACTGTACCACACAAAAACTACAACTGTAAGCGATATCTGAATAAATATGTTACCATAAGTATATTCTGTATGATAACTCACGTGATCCCCTAATTATTTTGAGCAGTTTACTAATATTACACTAGCAACTGTGACATGGTGTGAAGAGGGCATCATGGCAAGCCCATTTTCACATGTTTAGCAGTAAACATTTGTGGTACAAAATGGCTTTTGAAAGTCTTAATATAATGGTGACCAAGTGGGTGATGGTTGACAATAAGAAAAGATGTATGGCATTTTTTATGTAATGTGAATTTCATATGAAAGAAAGAAACTTGTCCAGGAAATGAAGTATTCAAAGATAACAGTGTGCCTTAAGAACCGAACTATTATTTATGAACATTAATATAAAATTGCCATGGAAAGACACTAATTTCGAATATAACATTACATCAACACTGCAGACATAAGTGAGTCATCTCATTTTCTATTAAGACCAACATGGGACAGTAAACTAAGCAATATTGCCGTGAGACCACGTAAACCGACTGCCAGCGTGGCACAGGGGATAGTGTCACGGACTGTGTTGCTGAAGATCACCGGTTCAATCTTGTCCACCGGCAAAAGTTTATTTCTTTGTAATAAACAATTCCAGAATGTTTTACATCTTTCTTATGTTCACTTGTAAACTCTACTTGTTTCTAATGTTAACTATTCTTCTAATTTCTGGTACAGACTGTGTGTATAAATAGCACAGCACTCTGCCCAAGAGGCAGTTAGTGCTGCGTGTATGTTAAGTTCGAAATAAACGTGCCTTCAGTATAAGTGCTGTGTTCAGTTACCTTTGAAGTCAGGCCTGCTTCCATTTCAACACAGCATTGTTTGGTGGAGACGACGGGTATCCTGTGCAACAGCTGCATCACCGTGGCTCCGATCAGGCAACATAAAGGACGTCACTTACACCGACTAGAACTGGAATACAAGGGATATACCGAGTACATCCTTCTGAAACTCCATATCATCAGAAGAACGATGAACACGAAACCAGCGGTAAGCCAGCTACACATCAGACACCTGTCTGTGTTCTCTGGAAACGCTGGACAGGACCCAAACAAATGGCTAAAAGGGTTCGACGGAGTTGCCAAGTACAACAGGTTGGATCATACAATGTGCTTGGCCAACGTTTATTGCTACCTGGACGGAACAGCCCAGCAATTGTTCGAAAACAATGAAGAGAAGCTGAATGACTGGGAAACGTTCCAGACGGAACTTGAGAAGACGTTTGTTGACCGCCAGCGACAAATCCGCTTTGTAGAAGAACAACTGAAGAACCGGGCCCAACGACATGGTGAGCCGACACAATCGTACAAACAGAATGTTTTGGACCTGTGTAACACAGTCATTCCGAATACGTCGGAGGCTGACAAAATCATGCACCTGATGAAGGGTATAGCAGAAGACACGTACCAAGCCCTTTTGATAAAAGATGTTGCTATGACGGAAGAGTTCATCATGTGTGCCACGTATTCAAGAGATGCGACAAAGGAGGATTGGATGAAAGAAGTATGACAGACTCCCCAATTTTGCCCCTATGGCTGTTGTGGAAGACAAGCATGAATTCGCTTCCCTCATACGACAAATTGTGAGAGAAGAATGATAACAGTTTATGGCAGCCGTGACTATTAGACTGTGCAAGCAGATCATGGCCATGGATGTAAGCCCTGTAAGTGATGAGGGAGCCGAGGTATATCAGGCAATAGCTCCTGTCTGCCCTGCCAATCACACCCGACATGAAGAATGGCGTCACCCTGCCATGACTTACGCTGCAGCCGCCAAACGGCAGCTTATGAACCGACCGACGCGGCCACAACTATGACGCCACGCAGAAGAACAGACGTCTTGAGGACAGAAGACAACACACCACTGTGTTTCCACTGTGGGCACCCTGGACATGTCGTACGCTACTGCAGAGAGAGAAGCCGAGTATTCGACGATTATTTTGCCACAAGATGTCAGGCATCAGAGCTGTTCTTCCCAGGCAATCACCTGCTGATGCATTCAGTCGACCATTGCCGTACCCTAGACGAGGTCGCTTCCTGATGTGCCGCAGCCATTCACCGCCACCATACAGGGTACCAGCCACTCCCAGGAAAACTAAGCGAGGCGATCATCTACGGAGGTGAGGCCGCAGCAGATGAAAATCCTCCATGGACAACAGTCCCTAAGATGTCGGGAAATCTCACTGGTGTCATAATCGACAGCCAACCTGTCCGGGCACTTTTTGATTCAGGAGCATCTTTCTCTGTATTGTTGGATAATTACCGCCGCACACTAAAGAAGACAATGTTCTGTGATACGGGGGCAACTGTGCTGAAGGTCCATCCAGCAGGAACTTGTGTCGCAAGAATAACCATCAACAACAGGACCCAGCCATTTGAATTTGTCGTGTTAACAGAATTTAGTCACAATGTCATCCTCGGATGGGACTTCCTTCAGGCACCCCAAGCTATTACTGACTGTGGAAGATCTGAGCTGCAAATTGAAGTAGTTGTTCCAATGGTACACATAATACAGAATTTTCTGGGAAGTTATTCGTCGTTGACAATGTGACGATACCGCCGTTGACAATGAGAAGAGTTGCAGTCACAAACACAGATGACTGGTTAAACTCTGAAGTTCTTGTTGATAGTAAAAAGTTTATCAGGGTCATAAAAGAAATTTACATACCAGCGGCTATCATAAGCATTACCGGAGGTCGAGGAGAGATTTGGATCAGTAATTGTCATGAGCAGTCGCAACTTATCCCCAAAGGAATGTGTGTCGGGACAGCTGTACCAATCCAGGATGGTGAGCTCAACGTCATCAACGAAGACCCATGCTCTGCTGTTAGCACAGACAACACGCTGGAGGAAACTAACGTGGAACTGCCAAAAGGGCCCGGGCTGACCAAGGAACAACACCAGCAGTTGTTAGCTGTACTACATCAATTTTCAGGTGCATTCACACCTCAGCAGGGGAAAAGTCAGACGAAACGGCCCATGATAAACACCATATCAATTCAGGTGATCATCCAGCAATTGGCTAGCTTTCGTATAGAGTGCCGCCAGCTGAAAGATGGATAATTCTGTTTTCTTTCTTTTTTGTCGAGGTGCTCAGAGGTTGCTCACTAGCGACTGTTCAACCTCAAACAGCCATGCATCTCCTCGGCACATAGCACACCTTTATTGATTGATTGATTGGCGATATAGGGTGCTCAACATAGAGGTCATCAGCGCTGAAGTGTGTTCAGGCTGCAGGACTCCGCTTCTTCGTCACCAGAGAGATAAAAACCCTGAAGCATGTGTTCAACGGAGATGGTGTCCATCCTGATCCAGATAAAGCAGGGGCAGTCACAGAATTTCCAATTCCTCAGCAAATTCGTGATGTAAGAAGTTCTCTCGGGCTGTGCTCATACTAATGACGTTTCATAAAAGGATTTTGCAATAAGGCACGTCCATTACAAGAACTTCTGCAGGGAGACACCAAATTTTACTGGGACGAGACAAAAGAAAGAGCTTTCCGAGCACTTAAGGAGGCTCTAACTTCTGCACCAGTGCTAGCCTTGTACGACAAGAATGCGGAAACTGAACTTTGCACAGACAACAGAGGTTATGGGATTGGTGCAGTTCTTGTACAAGTTCAGGAAGGTGCTGAAAAAAGTGATAGCCTATGCATCAAGAGTACTCTCAAAGTCCAAGATAAAGCACTCTACAACTGAGAAAGAATGTCTCACAGTTATCTGGGCTATCTACAAGTTCCGGCCGTATTTATTCGGTAAACCATCCACTGTCATGACAGACCACCATTGTTTGTGTTGGCTGATTAGCTTGAAGGATCCACCAGATCACTAGCAAGATGGGCACTAAGACTCCAAGAGTAAGATGAGACAGTGGTATTCAAGAACGGTTGCAAACACAAGGTTGCCGACTGCCTTTCGAGGAATCCATTAGAGGAACACGACAGCATGAATAAAATTTCAGCCCTCACCGATTTAGATGATGTTACAGCTGAACAGGGGGAAGATCCAGCACTATTAAAAACAATAGAAGCCTTGGAGAAAGGAGAACCAACCATTGGAGAGTTCCAACTTATAAACGGAACATTGTACAAGAGCAACTACGATCCACTGGACCCCAAATGGCTACTGGTTGTTCCAGCTCATCTCCAGCCAGCTATTCTCAAATATTTCCACGATGCTTCAATATCCGGTCATCTGGGATTCGTGAAGACCCCAGACAGAATCAGATGCAGGTATTACTGAAAAGGTCTCTACCGATCTGATAAGCACTATGTGAGTCACTGTAAAGGGTGTCAGCGACGGAAGCATGAGTCGCAATTACCTCCAGAGCATCTTGTACTGATTCCGCTGGCAACAACTCCATTCCACCGAGAAGTTTTTGGGGAAGTTCCGCAAGTTGACAACCAGTAACCGATGGATAATAGTCTGCACTAACTACCTCACACGCTACACTGTTACCAAACCTGTGCCGACTGCAGAAGCTCTAGAGGTCGCAAAATTCCTTGTAGAAGACATTATTTTGAAGCATGGAGCACCACGTGTCATAGCTGATCGTGGAAAAGTATTCCAGTCAAAACTATTATCAGAGGTAATGTCACAGTGCGACATTGTACAAAGAATGACAACTGCATTCCATCCTCAGACAAATGGCCTTACGGAACGTTTCAACAAAATGTTTGCCGATACGTTGTCAATGTACGTTGATGTTGAGCAGAAGGATTGGGATACAATTCTGCCAGTCGTGACATTTGCTTACAATACCCCAAGACAATACACCACAAGCTTCACGCCGCTTTTCCTGCTCCATGGCCGTGAAGCTGAAACGACAATGGATACGCTGTTCCTGTTCCAACTGAATGACACTTATGATGACTATGTTAAAGAGCTACTCATCAGTGGACACTGGACGCCCAGGAGAAAGACCGTCAGCAGTATAACGACAAGCACCAACCTGTTGTGTACAGCCCAGGAGATCTGGTATGGATTTTTACCCCCGTATGTAAGGTTGGACTGTCAGAAAAGTTATTAAAGCAATATTTTGGTCCGTATTGTGTCATAAGCCACCTGTCAGACGTCACATACAAAGTTGAGGATTATGAGCCATTGTCGAAACGACAAAACGAAGAGACATTGTTCACATCCTGAGCATGAAGCCTTACTACGATCCTGAAGAGAAGGTAGGGGACAATGGCTTCTTGTTCAAGGACTAAGGACGGTAATGTTACTGATAAAGCCACGACAGCAATGTCTGTTCTCGATAATCACGAAGAGGGGGAAAGATTCGCCAGAACTGCCATACAGAGGACGCATGACGAGGTCGATGCAGGACATTGCAGCTGGCTCCACAGGGAACATAACAGCAGGTCGCTGTTTTTCCAGAAGAGGGAGCAATGCCACGAGACACCACATAAACCGACTGCTGGGGTGGCACAGGGGATAGCGTCACCGACTGAGGTGCTGAAGATCGCCGGTTCAATCCCATCCACCGGCAAAAATTTATTTCTTTGTAATTAACAATTCCAGAATGTGCTACATCTTTCTTACATTCACTTGTAATTTCTAGATGTTACTGATGTTAACCATTCTTCTAATTTCTGGTACATTCTGTCTATAAATAGCAGAACACTGCCCAAGAGGCAGTTATTTCTGCGTGTATGTTAAGTTCGTAATAAACCTGCTTTCAGTATAAGTGCTGTGTTCAGTTGCCGGCTTCCATTTCAACGCAACAATGCAAGGAAACTATCAAATCTAAATCGGGGTGGCTGTACATGGATTCTAACTAATCTCCTCTAAAATGTAAGCTAGAGGCTCCCAGCTATATAAATCTCATGCATTAACATTAATTTCCTAGGACCCCATCTACATCGAAGGAAACGGCATTGGAGTCATATATATATATATATATATATATATATATATATATATAGGACGTTCGAATCTAGCTTCACTACCAATGATGGAAAACTGATTTAGCGAAACAGCTGATTCATATGATCTTTGATGTAATCATTTTATGAAATTTTGGCTTATCTGAAGACTGGGATATCACCCATTACATTTGACCTGTGGCTTTGGCATCTTGTGTATGTGCATATTTGTAGATCGCATGAGTAATTAACTATGTTGTGGCTGAGTTGTAGATGATGGAATGTCAAGGATGGTGCATTCTGTTGTTTTAATATGTAATTTACAGTGATAACCAGATTTTTTATTGTCTAGAATATGTAAGTACTAGGATATTATCCCATATAAGTATTTTCTGAGATTGTGATTACATCATGCGTTAAAGCTGACAGGTGGTATCCCTGTCTTCAGTTATGCCGATATTCCGTTAAATCCAAGAATGCTTGCAATTTAAGAACCTCAGCCTGAAATGATAGATATCTAACATACAACTGTAAATTGATTGAGTGCTTCTTAACTGCAGATTCAGGTACTACACACCGTCATGAACTAAAAAAAAAAAAAAAAAAAAAAAAAAAAAAAAAAAAAAAAAAAAAAAAAAATACTTGTTTAACCTATACGTAACTAACTTTCACTTAAAAAAAAAAAGTGATCTATAGCCTTAAAAGAGTAGGTATAGGTCAAACAAGAATTTTATTTTCCAGTATGTAGCATCCTAATCTTCAGTTCTGAAATACTAAGTAAATTTACAGTCAACATTTGATACATACCATTCTTAGAAATTACCAGGCTAAAGTCTCACTTAACGGCACGAGAAGCGTCTTGGTGCTTACGTTACAGTGTTAGGTTGGCAATATATGATCTGTACGAAACAGTGCTGAAGTGCGTTTTAACCTTCCTTTTAGGAGGCCAATTACTTTTACTGACTGGACGGGAGTACATCAAAAATATTATTATTTTCACGAAAATGTCATGATTTTAAAGGTTGTGGTTAGGTAGGAACCTAAGAGTACAGCTTAAATTGATGTGAGCGAATGTTATGATTTTTACAAACATGTCGTGATTTTAACGGATGTGGTTGGGCAGGAATCCAAGAATACAATTTAAATTGTTGCTTTCGTTCGAACAAATTACCAAATTTGGACATTTAAAAATTCATTTTAGAGATAGTTGTTACGTAAATTGAAATGCATATGCCTAAGTGTTACATCTGAACAGAAAGACATTGCATGTGGAGAAGTGTAGTATTATCGTGTGCAATGTTCTCCATTCCAATGCTGTGATTCGAAAATAAAATCAGAGAAACGCGATATTAACACATTCATTTTCACATCTTGTAAGGATTGTGTGCCACCATTCATCACAATATCCACAGCAACTGATGCCAACACTAGTGCACTACGTCACGTAAGTACATTAGGCCATGCCACCGGTCGAGACTTATCGAAATTACCCATATTTCTTTTGTTATTTCAAATGGCAACCACATACCAAGTCTGAAAAGTACACGAAAATTCACAAATTCAATACAATTTAAATCAACCACTTCGCGTTTGTCGAATTGAATGTGGAGCAAGAATCAAACATTTGATATATATCGATCGCAATGCCATTTCCTTCAATGTACATGGGTTCTAGGTAATTACCGCATTACCTCTGTAGCTAACAGTTACTTTTTTAAAAAATGGACATTTTGTTACAATTTCTTATAATGGCTTTCACACACACACACACACACACACACACACACACACACACACACACACACACACACACACACACATTCATATTAACAGACTGAACTCAACATCCGTTTGAATCAAGAGTAAGAAAGTGGATCTGTCTATAGTGGCATATGATAACAATATGTTCTTTAGAATACTTTCAAAAAATTCCTGACCAATTTACTTCCCATTTTAACACTATACTCTAATAACAATTCAGGCAAACTAAAATGCTATTGTGCAATTTGCTACAAATTTTATACGATACTCCAATAAACATTCAGACAATGAAAGGTAACTACTACTGTATATAATGTATAAATATACATAGTATGTAACAGGAAAATGCTTCTAGCAAAAATCTCAAACAACTGGTTGAGACACTCCAATTGGCTCCAGACCAAAGAACCACAAAAACCTCTGGGAACAATGCTACAAATTGAAAGCCCTGCCTGCCCTCTGCATGCGAGTCCAGCAGTCCTCACCAACTCCACAAGCCGCCTTTTACGATCTGAGAATCTGGCCTCAGAACCTAAATGACAGGCATAATTTGGTTCCCACACAAACTACAACTTGCAGATGACTGCGGCCCATATGCTCAACAGCTACAGATAAGGCCGCCACCTCATCTCAAAAGAAGCTTCCTGGGCGACATACCAAGTGCAGATCAAAATTCTTTCTGGCCCTGAATGCTCTCATCTGAAGTAGAGTCCAAAAAGCATCTAACATTGGAGTTCCCAATAACCAACAATGCCCTTCCCGCAGTGTGCCTGCTCAGAAGCTGCTTAAGTAATGACCACTCACAAGATGAATGGATGAGTCCAGTCGGCGAAATGCCAATCAATCTGCAGTAAGGATAGATCAACCACATTTGTTAAATATGAAGGTGCCATGACAGAGAGTATGGCCAAAACATGCGACAGCTGAGGTGTCCCATGCAATTCGCCAGACTCCACTGCTGCCATAATCTGAGGCAGCAGACTGGAAACTGCTAATTCTGGCAAAGTCACAATGAGCTGCAGTCAACTAATCTTGCATCTGCACACACCTATACAATCTACCAATACAGTACTAGGTAAAACTGCACAACACCGGACTCCAGTGCTTATGCTGGCAATAGATTAAAAATGAAGTGTAGAACTGCGTTAAATTTATCAGAAGCTACAGAGTAAATGTTATTGCTGCTCATTTCACTTGCAGCAAAATTTATAGTGTACCTGCTCTATGGTTGACAGGTTCTTGTATGTACCCTTGTCCATTCAGTAATCAACAAAAATAATTTAAGTTGTCAAGAAAAAACATTTATTGGTCATCTGAGCTGCCATCATTACCATTGGTCCAACATAACCAATGGAGCCAGGCGAGAAGTGTCGTACAATTTAACCCAGTACTACTATAATAATTGGAAAGACTATAGTGATAAGCTAAGTATTCAATTTGTTACTACACTATTGCTACACAACTGGCAGCTGATAGCTGACTGAATTCTGCTCAACAGTCCACCTGACTAACAACTACACAATAAATTTGACGTAACAAAAGCAAACACAAAAACACGCTAAGACTTTTGTAATTAAACTATAAAAGATAATATAGTGAGGACAGTTTACAACTCACCGCAAAGACGTGGCGACGAGCTGCGACAGGCACATACAAAAGACACACACATACAACACATTCAGCTATCGGCCATGGCCTTCTTCAGAAAATAGAGCACTCACGCAATCACACAGGCACACAACACAGTCATACAACCATCACCTACGACTGCCACACGGATTCGAAGTGTGGCAGTCGTAGGTGATGGTTGTATGACTGTGTTGTGTGCCTGTGTGATTGCGTGAGTGCTCTATTTTCTGAAGAAGGCCATGGCCGATAGCTGAATGTGTTGTATGTGTGTGTCTTTTGTATGTGCCTGTCGCAGCTCATCGCCACGTCTTTGCAGCGAGTTGTAAACTGTCCTCACTATATTATTTATTCCAACCTGGACTTTCCATTATTATAAACTATAAAAGAAATAGGTATGAGAGCTGAATGTGGTAGGATGTTACAAAAGGGTTGTCACTGGATGCTTTGTTGTTGATGTGGTCTTCAGTCCAGAGACTGGTTTGATGCAGCTCTCCACCCTACTACTCTATGCTGAACAAGTTTCTATTTATTATTTGTTTTTTTCTGTTCCATAGGACCCACTTGAGGAGTAAGACTCCATGGTCATGGAACAAGTCAATACATTGTTACACAAGAATGGTAATAGAAAAAATTTAAGTAGTCCTTTGCACACGACAATCTTAAGACAAAGTGAAAAGAATCAATAAAGAAAAAATGAATTAGCTTAATTGTTTAACTTTTCTAGGAGTTCCTCGACAGAATAAAAGGAGTGAGCCACGAGGTAACTCTTCAGTTTAGATTTGAAAGCATGTGGATTAGTGCTAAGATTCTTAAGTTCTTGTGGCAGCTTATTGAAAATGGATGCCGCAGAATACTGCACCCCTTTCTGCACAAGTGTTAAGGTGGTGTGGTGCAAATGTAGATTAGACATCTGTCTAGTATTCACCGAGTGAAAGCTACTAACTCGTGGGAATAAGCTGATATTATTAACAACAAATGACATTAAAGAAAAAACGTATTGTGACGCCAGAGTCAAAATTCCCAGACTACTGAAAAGGGGTCGACATGACGTTCGCGAACTTACACCAGATATTGCTCGAACCGCCCGTTTTTGAGCCAGATATATCCTTTTTGCATCAGGCGACTTACCCCAAAAAACAATGCCGTACGTCATAAGTGAGTGAAAGTAAGCAAAATAGACTACTTTTCGTGTTGAAAAATCACTTATCTCAGATATTGTTCTAATGGTAAATATAGCAGAATTTAGTTTTGGAACAAGATCCTGAACATGGGCTTTCCATGACAGCTTACTGTCTATATGAACACCTAGAAATTTGAACTGTTCAGTCTCACTTGTCACATGCCCATTATGTGTAATCATAATGTCAGATTTCGTCAAATTATGTGTTAGAAATTGTAAAAACTGAGTTTTACTGTGATTTAACATCAACTTGTTTTCTATTAGCCATGAACTTATCTCTTGAACTGCATTATTTGATACTGTGTCAATATTACGAGCAAAATCCTTCACTACCAAACTGGTATCATCAGCAAACAAAAATATTTTACAATCACCTGTTATACTCGAAGGCATATCATTTATATAAATAAGAAACAGCAATGGTCCCAAAACAGACCCCTGGGGCACCCCATACTTGATTGTGCCCCATTGGGATTGCACGTCATAGCCATTTTCTACACTGCGGAGAATTACCTTCTGTTGTCTATTATTAAAGTAAGAGGTGAACCAGTTGTGGGCTACTCCCCGTATTCCATAATGTTCCAACTTCTGCAACAATATTTTGTGATCAACACAATCAAACGCTTTTGTTAAATCAAAGAAGATGCCTAATGTCCGTAGCCTCTTATTTAACCCATCAAGTGCCTCACAGAGAAACGAAAATATAGCATTTTCAGTCGTTAAACCACTTCTAAAACCAAACTGTACATTTGACAGGAAATTATGTGAACTGAAATGATCAATTAATCTTGAATATACAGCCTTTTCAATAACTTTGGAAAAAACCGATGGCATAGAAATAGGTCTATAGTTGTCTACATTATCCCTTTCTCCTTTTTTATAAAGCGGTTTCACTACTGAGTACTTTAATCTGTTAGGAAACTGACCATTCTGAAAGGAAAAATTACAAATATGGCTTAGTACTGGGCTAACATATGGAGAACAGTACTTTAGAATTCTGCTAGATACCCCATCATATCCACAAGAGTCCTTAGTCTTTAGTGATTTAATTATTGACTCAATCTCACCTATGGAAGTATCATGAAGGATCATTTCAGGTAACAGCCTCGGAAAGGCATTTTCTAAAAACGTTATATGATTACCTGTAGAAACTAGAGTTTTGTTTAGTTCCTCTACTATATTCAGAAAGTGATTATTGAATATTGCACATATATCTAACTTGTCAGTAACAGAAACATTTATACTATGCACTGACGTTATATCTTCTACCTGCTGCTGCTGACCAGACACTTCCTTCATGACTGACCAGGTAGATTAATTTTATTCCGAGAGTTTGCTATTCTTTTTGCATACCACATACTTTTTGCATTCTTAATGACATTTTTCAGAACCTTACAGTACTGTTTGTAATGAGCTACTGCATCTTCATTCTGACTGCTTCTAACATTTTGATACAACTCCCACTTAGTTCTACATGATACTCTTATCCCCTTTGTCAGCCACCCTGGCTGTCTGTTACTGAAAGAACCCTGTTTTGAGCATTCTAGCGGAAAGCAACTTTCAAACAGCATAATATATGTGTTCAGAAAAGCATTATATTTATCATCTGCATTATCAGCACTATAAACATCCTGCCATTCTTGTTCCTTAATTAGGCTTAAAAAGGTCTCAATTGCAACTGGATTAACTTTTCTGAGTAGTTGATATTTATGTTTAACATTTGTTTGAGAACAAATACTTTTTAGAATTAAAAGTTGGGCATCGTGGTCTGATAGGCCATTTACTATTCTGCTGACAGAGTGCCCCTCTAATAATGAAGAATGAACAAAAATATTGTCAATGGTAGAACTGCTATTTCCTTGCACTCTCGTTGGAAAAAATACTGTTTGCATCATGTTATAGGAATTAAATAGATCTAACAGCTGACTTTTCCTTGAGCTATCACCTACACAATTAATGTTGAAATCTCCACACACAAATTTTTATACTTCCTATACAATGAACCCAGAACCAATTCCAGCTTGGGCAGAAACATTTTAAAATCTGAGTCAGGGGATCTGTAAATAACAACTATTACTAGTTTAGTTCCATTAACATTAACAACTCCTGCACAACATTCAAATATCTGTTCTGTGCAGTGTTTAGAAAAATCTGACTCCGATGAAAAATCGTTTTTTTTTTACATACATGGCCACTCCCCCACACTGCAAGGAACTCCTAGAGTAGAAGGCAGCTAACCTGTATCCTGGCAAAGGAAGTCTCTGAATTGTCACACCACTTAAAAAGTGCTCTGAAATTCCAATAATGTCAGAATCAGTATCAATAAGCATTTCATTAACTTTATCTCTGATACCCTGTATATTTTGATGAAAAACAGTAATTCCCTTATTACTTATATTCTTAGACTTTGTCAAAGGTGGTTCATTTCTTAGAGGGACTTCCTTTAAGCAGGAATATCTATCAGCTGTCTTCAGTCTAAAAAAGGTGCAGCCCTAACACCAACTACTACAGGAATTTTTCCATGAGTGAAACCCCCACCCCCTACTACACTGTCACCTATGAGCTTTGCCAACCTCCCCTTCCCAAACCTATTGGGGTGCAGACCATGCCTAGTAAAATCCGACCTTTGGATAGTCTCAACTGGCACCACTGCAATGTGATCCATGCCCTCCGTCATCAGCGCCTTCTCAAGCCCGATGTTAACACGGCTGACAGCCGTATTAAGACAAGGCCTATCATGACGCTGAAACAGCTGCACGAAATGCACATTCGTGCCACCAGTTTCAGTTGCTATCCTTTCCAGATCACCACCTATATCATATTCCCCGTCCCTATCAAGACTGTTCCCGGCCCCACCCACTATAACTACCTGATCCTCTTTTGAAAAATTCCTACATAAGTCCCCTATGTTACAAGTGACCTGAGCTAACCCTGCACTAGGCTTCACTATGTTGGTGACCTGGTACTCACTCCCAAGTACTTCCTGCAACTGTTGGCCAACACCTCTGCCATGAGAACTACCTAGCAGCAGAACCTTCTTCTTCCTAAGAGACCTCTCTACAGATTTCAGCTTACCAAAAGCTGAGGTCTGCTGCGTACTTCCTACACCTACAGCTACAGGAGGTTCATCTCCACTCAACTCTGACAGTTGGTCGAACCTATTTGCAACTTGCAATGTAAAGCTATCTGAATACCTTCCCCTAGCTACCTTCTTGCCGACTGCCAGTTCCATCTCCTCATAAGAATGGCAACCTACAGCCATTTTTAATTTGCTTACTATATTCATCTCTTGGTCTCCCTCTGCAATTTTACCCCACACACTTCCCTCCAACGCTAAATTTGCAATTCCTTGATGTCTAAGAATTTGTCCTACAAATCTATCCCTTCTTTTAGTCAAGGTATGCCACAAATTCCTTCCCCCCCCCCCCCCAATTCTGTTCAGTACCTACCTCAGTTACGCGATCCACCCCTCTAACCTTCAGCATTCTTCTGTAACACCACATTTCAAAAGCCTCTATCCACACAGTTTATCGGCCATGTTTCACTACCATACAAGGCAACCCTCCACACAAATGCCTTCAGAAAGGACTTCCTTATGAAATTAATATTTGATGTTAACATATTTTTCAAAATCACTTTTCTTCCCATTGCCAATCTGCATTTTATATCCTCTGTACTGCAACCATCATTTGTTATTTTACTGCCCAAGTAACAAAACTCATTACCAACGTCACTGATTTGTTGCCCAATTTCATTCCTTCTGCATCACCTGATTTTCTTAGGCTGCACTCCATTACCCTAGTTTTGCTCTTTTTTAATGTTCATCTCATGTGCACCTTTCAGCACACTGTCCATTCCGTTCAATTGCTCTTCCAGGTCCTTTGCTGTATCTGACAGAATTACTGTGTCGTTGGCAAAACACGATGTTTTTAATTCTTCACCCTGAACTTTAATTCCTTCTCCAAAAATCTCCTTGCTTTCCTTTATAGCTTGCTCAATGTACAAATTGAACAACATTGGGGAAAGGCTACAACCCTGTCTTACACCCTTCACAACCTCTGCATCCTTTTCATGCCCTTCAACTGATAACTGCTGTCTGGTTTTTTGTAGAAGTTGCAAATAACCTTCCTTTCCCTGTATTTTACTCCTGCTGATTTCAGAATTTGAAAGAGTATTTTAATCAACATTGTCAATAGCTTTCTCCAAATCTACAAAAGCTAGAAATGTAGGTTTGTCTTTCCTTAATCTATCTTCTAGGATAAGCCATAAAGTGAGGATTGCCTTCCGTGTTCCTGTATTTCTCCTGAATCCAAACTGGTCTTCCCCAAGGTCGGATTCTACCATTTTTCCATCCTTCTATAAATAATTTGTGTTAAAATTTTGCAACAATGACTTATTAAACTAATGGTTCTGTAATTTTCACACCTGTCTACACCTGCTTTCTTTGGAATGGGGATTATTACATTTTTCTTAAATGTCCGAGGGTATTTCCCCAGAGAATGCCGTACCTTTGGGTCATTCCATGTCACATGGCCTAAGTGTTCCCACTCAACCGTCTCCAATTTTGATATTTTTACAGGTTGTAGACATAGGACTTACATAATGCACTGCCAATTTACAGCACCATAAGTAGTACAGTTGGGCCACTAGTCACCTTTTTGGAAGGCTAGTTTTTTTGACATCGCCTCTTAAATGATTAATTCCTCAAATTTGTTTGAACATTGCTCAGAATTTAAGAGACCTGTCGTGCTGAAACTTTGTGATCCTGTTGAAAAGTAAAATTTTACGATGCTTCTCACCGGGCTCCAGTGCTTCTGTTGGCAACAGATGAACAATGAAGTGTAGAATTGCATTAATATTTGTCACGGGCTACAGAGTAAATGTTATTGCTGCTCGTTTCACTTGCAGCAAAATTAATGCTATACCTGCTTTGTGGTTGACAGGTTCTTGTATGTACTATTGTCCATTCAGATAAAAAAAAAGATTTTCGTTTTAATTTGTCACGAAAAACATTTATGGGCGATCTGAGTTGCCGTCATCACCATTGGTGCCAACATAACCACTGCAGCCCGGCGAGAAGCATGTTACAATTTAACCTGTTCAACTTTTTGGTACAATAGCTTAGTTGTAGAACAAATGGTCAAAATGTCGTAAATTCATCATAATGTGCTGTCCAAGTGGCTCAAAAACTATGTTGTAACATATTTTGACTATACTTTATCGCCTTGTATCTACTGCAAGAATATCTTATCAAGCTGATTATTTAACTATTTGCAGCCTGCCAGCATGTCAAAAAGCTCTGCAAGTGACCACCAGATTGCTCAAATAATAACCGAGTTATTCGAGTTCAAAGTCTGCTCGAAAACATAATAAAATTTGGCTCATTTTTAAGGGGTTATATCTAAAAAAGGGATCACTTAAATCTTGATTTTTCTGGGCACCATTGAAAAGAATGTAGTTTTTTTCTTTTAAACAAACAAAGTTTTTATTATGGAGACACTGCATTTAAGAACAAATAAACTTACTTTGTCATTACACTAAAAGATACACAGCACACAATCTTGTGTTGGTCCATGGTAGCTTACAGTCTTACTATTTACGGTTCCCAAGCCATAATATTTCATTCTCATCAATTTTGTTGCTGAAATATGTTATTAATGGCAATTACGGTTAATTTTAACAAGCTGTAATGTCAGGCCATTCAGCACCATTGAAAGAGCTCACTTTGTTTCTTCAGAAAAAGTTGTTTTTATCATTGAGACAAAAGTTTAGTGGCAACAATGGAGTTTGAAAACACACTTCTACAATGAGTCTGAAGCACACTGCTGTATAGTAAAGAACGTTAAGTTGTAATGTTGCTATTTTTACATAATTTAGTCTAGCCCAGCAATGAAACAAAGTCTTTCTTCTATTAGTAAACATTATTTCAATCTGCCCGACTCTTTAGATATGTTTAGCTAGTTATTTTCATTTCAGTTTTCATTATCTATGATTGTTTAATTTCTTTCATTTGGAAAGATACAGCACTTTAACTGGAAGTAAAAATTGAGTTGTAGTGTAATGGATATCAAAGAGGTTTCAGTGTCATGTATCTTTAGCCTTACAGATAATTCTGCATGTCATTTGGAAATTTACAGACATCAACAAGGCTTCATTCCAATCAGAGAATATCAAGTAGAACAACAGAAATTAATAAACCAAAGAAGTGAAAATGCACTGAAAATGCACAAATATGCTTTCATTACAAAGCAGTACTGATGGATGAATTTCTACAGAGATCTTGTTGTAATCCTTATGCCATAAAGAACCATTCTGTAGAAAAGTGTTTATGGATTATTAATATGGAAACAGCAAAACAACTGCAAGCAGCAACAAAGAGCAATATAAAAACTAGTCAGTAGATCTGTGTAACTTGGAAAAAATAATTTTCACTAAAGAAAGCAGAAAAATGGAAATTAATAGATCTTAAATGTCACCTTGGAAATATCGCATTTACTTCTTCAGTGATGTGTCACCAGTGCAGTACAAAAAAAAAATTCTTAATCTCTGCCACCATCAAAATGATTGGAATCTCAGTTGAGCAGAGCTTTTTTGCTACAAGACACGGAACGGTGGAACTAAAGCACCTGGCTGCAAGAGCAAGCCTTCAAAGACCAACTGAGTACCAGATTTTGACACCAACTGATTTTTTTAAATACTGTACAATGAATATCAAGAGGAATCAATCCATTTTTGTTTCAAAAGAAAAAAATTGAAGCATTAAATCTGGGCAAGAAGAAAGGTTTAAAAATGGCTGTACAGAATCAGGAACAAGAGAGAATCTCCACTTTGAGCCATTAAATGACAAGCAAGTTTGCATTAGAAGAGTATCCAATGATACAAATGGTTTTCAGACAACAGAGTCTTACACAAATGTTGCTGCTTTACAACCGGGCCAATAAAATGCCTATGGTTACAGTGGAAAACAGTAGATTGGTAGCATCTCTGATGTTTCTGAAGAAGAAAACGTTTTAGCCAGTTTCTTGCATCCCAATAGATCTGCACATTCATTCTATTGGCCAACTAGTCAGGACACTTGTTAGATTCCAAACAACATTTTTTTTTCTTATTCCAACTTCATTAGCTGTAAGAATGGGCCAACATCATAGCTTTTTAGAATGAACTGTAATTGCTATTTCAGCAACAGAATTGATAAGAATTAAATATTATGGCTTGGGAACCACAAATAGTAAGACTATAAGCTACCATGGACCAACATAATTGTACGCCTGTGTATTCTTCAATGTAATGGAAATATTAAGTTTACTTGTTCTTAAATGCAGTGTGTCCAAAATAAAAACAAGTTTTTTTTATGATCAAACAAAGTACGTTCTTTCCAATGGTGTCCAGAAAAAAATGAGATTTAAGTAATCCCTTTTGAGATGCCATACGACCCTTGAAAATGAGCCAAAATTGATTAATTACGTTTTTGAGTAGACTTTGAACTCTGCTAACTCTGTTATTATTTGAGCAATTTGGGTCCCACTTGCAGAGCTTTTTGACATGCTAGCAGGCTGCAGGTAGCTAAATAATCAGCTTAAAAAATTATTCTTTTAAATAAATAATAAATATCTGTTACGACTCACAATTTTTGAGCCACTTTGATATCACATTATGATGAATTTATGACATTTTGACCATTTGTTCTACAACTAAGCTATTGTACCCAAAAAGTTGAACAGGATCACAAAGTTTCAGCACGACAGGTCTCTTAGATCCTGAGCAATGACAGGCAAAACAAATTTGATCATTTATTCATTCATTCAATTCGCGATGTCATAAAACTTGGTGGCTAGTGGTCCTACCATACTACTTATAGAACTGTAATTTGGCAGAGCTTCTGTAAAACTTAAGAACGTCGAGTGGGGAGCTTGTTTAAATTTAGGCCACTTGATGAATTTCTGACTTGCAGTATTTCACATTCACAAAGTTCATTTTATTTATATCTATGATAGGTATTGTTTTTCCGTAAATATTTCTTATTTATTACCTTTTTCTTGCAAGTTCTACAGCCTACTGAATCCTCATTACAGATCTATTGAAACGAAAAATACACGCACACACAAACAAATACAATAATAACAAATAAATAAATAAATAGGTCAAAATAACGACAAACGTTCATTGTGAACCAAGTACAGCGAGGTAAAAAAAATCCTGTGAATTGGCCGCACAAACGTGGAAATTATTAATTTGTGTTTGTGTGGCCTAATATCCATGACACGGGACTTGCATCCAGTTGAAAGTGGCCTTGGTGCTGGAAACCACTTTTAACTACTGACAATACGCCTAAAAGTGAAACTTGATTAATAGCAGTCACATCAGACATCATGCTACGCCTGATAAAGACAGACATAGGAAGCTGTATGTAAATGACTGAAATCTGGGAAAGTCTGTAGTCTGTAATTCTATAACAAAGTATAAAACCTAAGAAGAGATGTAATTGTTACATACCAAAATCTGCTCAGCTTCTTTGAGTTGTCTCTGCAAGTTCTGAATGTACTGATCCTGTCTCTCCACTTCCGCTTTCAGTGCTTCCATTTTCTGATTAATTTTCGCTTGTTCTGCTGCCAATTTTAGTGTCTCTTTAAGCTGCTTGTCCTTTGCCAACAACAATTCCGTAATCTGAGCATGTTCCGAATTTGACAGCTTCTGATGTTTCTGGACTATGGTATTTTCAATAAGCTCCCTAGAAATACACAAATGTTAGGTGGCTATTTCATAAAATAGTGGCAGTTTTTGGGAATACTTTATAAATTATTGATTCACATACTTAGCTATAATTTCAATATCATCGATTAACGCCAATAAACTTTCTCCTGTACTGATATTACACGCAGTCATGATAGATAACGTTTTTTATGCTACAGAAACATTAACAGTCGCAAATTCAGAACACCACAGTACTTCTACCTGTTGTACCTCCTACGATGACAACATACAAGTAAACAACATCAAACAAAACATCGCACGAGGAGTTCTTATATCTCAGGCAAAATTTTCTTTCCCTCCAATGACAATAGCTGTTACATTAGCCAATGAACGAAGACTTTGGAAAGTGACGTGAAAAGATATTCACTTGTTCCTGGCCGGGTAACGTTCACCTATCGACTATCGCTACTGTTCGAGGGTAAACATTTTACACGTGTGACTGCTTTGTGCTTCCAAGTTACCACTTACCAGTATCATCGTGATTCTAATTTCTAAACCGTGTGAATCGCCGCGATTCCGGCGACTTGTATGATTTACCATGGAACGGACAAAAATTGAGTTAGTTTTGTTATAATATTTCATTCGCCAGTAACTAATTTATCGTCTCTTCGTTGTTAAGACATTGCATGTGGAGAAGCCTAGTATTATAGTGTGCAATGTTCAACATTCCAATCCTGTGATTCGAAAATAAATTCAGAGAAACGCGATGTTAACACATTCATTTTCACATCTTGTAAAGGCCAAAGGCCAATTCACACTGTCCGTCACGTCAACGTCACGTCACGGAACCGTCACGTCAAGTTGTATTCACACTGTCCGTCCGTGTCCGTCACGTCAATTCGTCCATCTCAATACGCGATGTTGAAAGTGAGGTTATGAATGGCGATTTGTTATGTAGAAAGTCATAGTTTAACACTAGAATCGACGAAACAACAATGCTAAATGTTATTGACGGCCAAAGAAAACTTTACGACGTATGTTTTTGGCCAACTTACTGGGAACTGAAACAACATTTCAAAACATCGACATCTATTTTCAAGCGAAAAAATAAACATACGAAAACATCAGACAATACTTATAAGAGCATAGATAGCGCCTGATTACATTGTCCATTACGATTTGTCCGCTGACATTGTTAATACCATCGTAAACAACTGAATTGTTGTCTTTCATTAGAACTGAATTTTTCATTTAAAATGTTATTTAATGAAAAATGCGTAATCAAATTACAATCTTATTCAAATAAACAGTTTGCTTTAGTCTTTTCTGTTACAATGTCACATGACATAAACCATTTTTTGGTTTCATATATCAGACTTCGATTTTAGGGGGACACTCAATTGACAAAAATATTTAAGTCGCCATGAAACATTTGAGATTTGCCCCTAAAACGAAGTATAACAACGAAATAAAGATTAATAAGACACATTTGCATATAAACAGTGCACTCGTAGTCTGCAACATGTAATTCGCGTGTCGAAAATAGGTCAACTTCCGATGGTAGCAGACGGCCGTTCCGTCAAAACATTCTTCTCGAGAAAGCTTGACGGACGGTGACGTGACGTGACGGTCCGGTGACGGACAGTGTGAATGCCGCCATTAGAAATACATTGCGGAATGTTCTGACGGACGGTGACGTGACGTGACGTGACGGACAGTGTGAATTGGCCTCAATTCACACTGTCCATCACGTCAACGTCACGTCACGGCACCGTCACGTCAAGTTGAAATCACACTGTCCGTCAGTGTCCGTCACGTCAATTCGCCGATCTCAATACGCGATGTTGAAAGTCAAGTTATGAGTAGCGATCTGTTATGTAGAAAGTCATAGTTTAATACTAGAATTGAAGGAACAACAACGTTAAATGTTATTGACAGCCAAATAAAACTTTACAGTGTATGTTTTTGGCCAACTTAAGGCCAATTCACACTGTCCGTCACGTCACGTCACCGTCCGTCAGAACATTCTGCAATGTATTTCTAATGGCGGCATTCACACTGTCCGTCACCGGACCGTCACGTCACGTCAACGTCCGTCAAGCTTTCTCGAGAAGAATGTTTTGACGGAACGGTCGTCTGCTAACATCGGAAGTTAACTTAATTTCGTCACGCGAATTACATGTTGCAGTCGACGATTGCACTGTTTATATGCAAATGTGTCTTATTCGTCTTTGTGCTGTTGTTGTACCTCGTTTTAGGGGTAAATCTCAAAGGTTTCATGACGACTTAAATATTTTTGTCAATTGAGTGTCCACTATAATCGAGGTCGGATATCTGAAACCAAAAAATGGTTTATGTTACGTAACAATGTAACAGAAACGACTGAAGCAAACTGTTTATTTGAATAAGATTGTAATTTTAATACGCATTTTTCATTAAATAACACTTTAAATGAAAATGTCAGTTATAATGAAAGACAAAAATTCAGTTGTTTACGACGTATTAACAATGTCAGCATGCAAATCGTAATGGTTAAAGTATACAGGCGATATTTATGCTCTTAAAAGTATGGTTTGATGTCTTCATATGTTTATTTTTTCGCTTGAAAATAGATGTCGATGTTTTGAAATGTTGTTTCAGTTCCCAGTAAGTTGGCCAAAAACATACACTGTAAAGTTTTCTTTGGCCGTTAACAACATTTAGCGTTGTTGTTCTCCCTTTCTAGTATTAAACTATGACTTTCTACATAACAAGATCGCCACTTATAACCTCACTTTCAACATCGCGTATTGAGATGGACGAATTGACGTGACGGACACGGACGGACAGTGTGAATACAACTTGACGTGACGGTTCCGTGACGTGACGTTGACGTGACGGACAGTGTGAATTGGCCTTTACTGGGAACTGAAACAACATTTCAAAACATAGACTTCTATTTTCAAGCGAAAAAATAGATATATGAATACATCAAACAACACTTATAAGAGCATAAATAGCGCCTGTTTACTTTATCTATTACAATTTGCCCGTTACATTGTTAATACCATCGTAAACAACTGAATTTTTGTCTTTCGTTAGAACTGACTTTTTCATTTAAAATGTTATTTAATGAGAAATGCGTAATCAGATTACATTCTTATTCTAATAAACAGTTTGCTTCAGTCTTTTCTTTTACAATGTTAGGTAACATTAACCATTTTTTGGTTTCAGATATCCGACCTCGATTTTAAGGCCAATTCACACTGTCCATCACGTCACGTCACATCACCGTCCGTCAGAACATTCCGCAATGTATTTCTAATGGCGGCATTCACACTGTTCGTCACGGACCGTCACGTCACGTCAACGTCACGTCAAGCTTTCTCACGAAGAATGTTTTGACGGAACGGTCGTCTGCTAACACAGAAGTTAACCTATTTTCGTCACGTGAATTAAATGTTGCAGTTTATATGCAAAAAGTCTTATTCGCCTTTATTTGGTTGTTATACTTCGTTTTAGGGGTAAATCTCAAATGTTTCATGACGACTTAAATGTTTTTGTCAATTGAGTGTCCCCCTAAAATCGAGGTCGGATATCTGAAACCAAAAAATGGTTAATGTTACCTAACATTGTAAAAGATTGTAATTTGATTACGCATTTCTCATTAAATAACATTTTAAATGAAAAATTCATTTCTATCGAAAGACAAAAATTCAGTTGTTTACGACGGTATTAACAATGTCAACGGGCAAATTGTAATGGATAAAGTAAACAGGCGGTATTTATGCTCTTATAAGTGTTGTTTGATGTATTCATACGTCTATTTTTTCGCTTGAAAATAGATGTCGACGTTTTGAAATGTTGTTTCAGTTCCCAGTGAGTTGGCCAAAAACATACACTGTAAAGTTTTATTTGGCTGTCAATAACATTTAGCGTTGTTGTTCCTTCAATTCTAGTATTAAACTATGACTTTCTACATAACAGATCGCTACTCATGACCTCACTTTCAACATTGCCTATTGAGATGGACGAATTGACGTGACGGACACTGACGGACAGTGTGAATACAACTTGACGTGACGGTGCCGTGACGTGACGTTGACGTGACGGACAGTGTGAATTGGCCTTTAGGGGGACACTCAATTGACAAAAACATTTAAGTCGTCATGAAACATTTGAGATTTACCCCTAAAACGTGGTATAACAACAAAAGCAAGGCGAATAAGACTTATTTGCATATAAACAGTGCAATCGTCGACTGCAACATTTAATTCGCGTGACGAAAATAGGTTAACTTCCGTGTTAGCAGACGACCGTTCCGTCAAAACATTCTTCGAGAGAAAGCTTGACGTGACGGTCCGTGACGGACAGTGTGAACGCCGCCATTAGAAATACATTGCGGAATGTTCTGACGGACGGTGACGTGACGTGACGGACAGTGTGAATTGGCCTTAAGGATTGTGTGCCGCCATTCATCCCAATAACCACAGCGACTGTTGCCAACACTAGCGCTCTACGTCACGAAAGTATATTAGGCCATGCCGCCGGTCGAGACTTTTACTAAAGTCTCGATCAGCGGCATGAGAAGCGTCTCGGTGGGTCCGTAGCAGCGTTAGGTTGGCAATATATGATCTGTACGAAACAGTACTGAAGTGCGTTTTAACGAGGCCAATTACTTTTACTGACAGGAGTAGATCGAAAAATATTATTTTTACGAAAATGTCGTGATTTTCAAGGTTGTGGTTAGGCAGGAACCTGAGAGTACAGCTTAAATTGATGCAAGTGAACGAACGAATGGACAAGGGAACATCGACGAATATTATTATTTTTACGAATATGTCACGATTTTCAAGGTTGTGGTTAGGCAGGAACCTAAGAGTACAGCTTCAATTGATGTGAGCGAATGTTATGATTTTTACGAACATGTCGTGATTGTAACGGATGTGGTTAGGCAGGAATCGAAGCGTACAATTTAAATTGTTGCTTTCGTTCTACCAAATTATGACATTTAAAAAAAGCATTTTAGACATAGTTGTTACATTAATTGAACAGAAAGACTTTGCATGTGGAGAGGAGTAGTATTATAGTGTGCAATGTTCTCCATTCCAATGCTGTGGTTCGAAAATGAAATCAGAGAAACGCGATAATTAACACATTCATTTTCACATCTTGTAAGGATTGTGTGCCGCCATTCATCCCAATAACCACAGCGACTGTTGCCAACACTAGCGCACTACGTCACGTAAGTATATTAGGCCATGCTGCCGGTCGAGACTTTTACCTGAAAGTTATGTTGTGAACCGAGGAAAGTAAATCTCAACAAATCAGTCAATAGTAAGTATAATTTACAATTTTTGTTACTTGTGATTAAATTTTGTTATCAAATGAAACAAATGTGATATTGTGTCGTCGAGATACATTATATACCAATCAATATTTACAGAAAAGTTTAATAATGCTCATGATTTTCCAGATGCAGTTCCCACTACGAATACTTGCTTATTCTGAGAAACTTGAAGATTCAAGGCAACTCTTGAACTCGCGGCTTAAATGTGACATGACTGATAACATAACTGTGCAAAATGTGTGTAGAAACTGTATGTGACTGAAGTGTTTCTTTGAAATAATTATGTGATATTAAATGGTTGAAAAATAAATGTGAAATACACATTGTCCCCTAGTCCAATACCTATAAATTTTCTGCTATGGAATGAGGGTGATGTTGGTCCCTTTCCCCTGAAATCTTGAATTTGATGGCAGATTTACTTGTAGCATAGCCTGAGGTCTTAGTTGGGTTTTAAAGCTATTGGTTTACTTTTAAGGTCTATGGTAAGAAAGTGAAAGTGTGAACACAGATCTTCCAGTTGAAATTTGACACCATGAATAGTTAAAGTGCAATACGTAAGGCCTACTTGGAGATAATTACAAAAAACATAGGCTACTGGTGTATTTTTATTTATTACCTTTTTGGTTCTCTACTCCAAACATTGTACTGAAATGCAACCTGACATTGGACAAGTCAGAATAAGTGATGTGATAGAGGTACTGTGATGATTCCATAAACTTTACACTTTCAAACATGCCAAAGGAATCGTGCTATATTAAAAAGGCTCTGTAGCAGTAATGTGTCTTATTGGGAGCAGGATTAAGTATATATTCTACTTTTTTTCTAAATATATTCACACACACACACACACACACACACTCACTCACTCACTCACTCACACTCTCATTTTTCAGACGTTTGTACTCCCTTTATCTTGTTTCACTTGCTGAATTTTTATATTTTCTCCTCTCATCAATTAAGTTCAGTATAGCCTGTGTTATCCAGGGCTTGTCCTTTTGCCTATATGGTCCTCTGTAGCCTCCACTACCCTATCTCTCAGAGCTACCCATTCTTCTTCTACTGTATTATTTCCCCCCATTTCAGCCAATCCTTGCCTAATGCTCTCTCTGAAACTCTCAACCACCTCTGGTTCCTTCAATTTGTCCAGGTTCCATCTCCTAACCTTTCTACCTTTCTGCAGTCTCTTAAGTTTTAATCTGCAGTTCATAACCGATACGTTATGGTCAGAGTCTATATCTGCCCCTGGAAATGTCTTACAGTTTAGAACCTGGTTTAAATCTATTCCTTACCATTATAAAGCCAATCTGGTACCTTCCAGTGTCTCCTGGTCTCTTCCACGTATACAGCCTTCTTTCATGATGATTAAACTAGGTTTTGGTAATCATTAAATTGTGCTCTGCACAAAATTCTACCAAGCGATCTCCTCTTTCATTCCTTTTTCCCATTCCATATTCACCTACTACATTTCCTTCTCTTCCCTTTTCTACTACCGAGTTCCAGTCTCCCACCACAATCGAGTTATCGTCTCCCTTAACTTTCTGAATGATGTCTTTTATTTCCTCATACATTTTTTCGTTATCCTCCTCATCGGCCGTGCTAGTTGGCTTATAAACTTGCACTACTGGGTCTGTGTTGGCTTTGTGTCTATCTTTACTACGATAATGTGTTCAATATGCTGTTCATAGTAACTTACCCGCATTCCTATTTTCTTATTCATTATCAGACCTACTCCTGCATTACTATCAACTGATTTTGTACTGATGACCCTGTACTCATCTGACCAGTAATCCAGTTCATCCTGCCAACGAACTTCACTAATGCATGCCTGTTTTGTTTTTATTGATGATGACACCCTCTTGAGTAGTCCCCGCCCGGAGATTCGAATGGGGGGACTATTTTACCTCTGGAATATTTTACCCAAGAAGACGCCATCATACAGTAGTGCTGCATGTCCTCGGGAGAAGTAACAACTGTAGTTTCCCCTTGCTTTCAGCAATTCACAGTAACTGCATGGCAAAGCCATGTTAGCTGATGTTGGAATCAAGAACTTTATTCACCATTGATCATTGTACAATGATTATGGTTTCATCATTGGAATATATAATGCAATATGAAGTATTAAGTACAAATAATGAAGTTCAGTAATCTAATACCGATAAGACATGTTATGACTTCAAACATAGAAATAATAAAATTGCTTAAAATGTCTTAAGCTATACTATTCTGTAAAAATGGTGTAGCAAATCATTTGTATAGCAATTCTTTAACATGTGTGGTGTACAATTACATGACACTTAATACAAATAAATCAAATATTATTAATTAAAAAGAATTGTTAAATGTTAATATCCTGCTCTGGTATCTCTAGGAATTCGTTAATGTCATAAAAAGGATGATCAGATAGCCAGCTGTACCATTTCAATTTAAACATTTTTATATCCATAGATCTTGCATATGGTGGTAATCTATTAAAGAATATCAAAGGGTTCACTTTGTGAGAATTTTTAGTCCTTGACAACCTGTGTCTTGGTATATCCAAGTTATTCCTAGTCCCGGTATTGTGCTCATGTATTTGTCCCCTAGCAACAAATTCTGAGATGTTGTTTTTAATATAGAGGACAGACACATAAGTGTATAAATTTATAATGGTGAGAATTCTTAGTTTTATGAAAATAGGACGACAATGTTCGCTACGGCCCCTTTTACACATTATGCGTAAAACTTTTTTTTGTAGTTTTAAGATATTCTTAATGTGAGAGGAGTGTCCCCATATAATCAGACCATATGAAATATGGGACTGAAACATCTCAAAATATGTCACTCTGAGGTACTCCAAAGTCACTACTTCCCTGAGTTTCAAAATGAGGAATGCTACCCGAGATATTTTTTTACGTACATGATTTACATGTTCCTCCCATCCAAGTTTGGAGTCTATGTGAATACCTAGAAGTATTGCAGACTTATTCTCTACTTCATTAGACATTCCCATTTACAGTTGTTGGGTTTTATTAGGGTTACATAGAAGTTTATTTGCTGAAAACCAGTCTAGGGCCCTGTCTAGATTTTCTTCTGTTAGTTTAGTCAGATCTTTGCTTTTCAGATGTGTGGTAATAAGTGTTGTGTCATTAGCATAGCACACAACTGGGTGGCCTATATTTTGTGGTAAATCATTGATTGCCACAATGAAGAAGAAGGGTCCAAGAATAGATCCTTGTGGAACTCCTGTATTGATGTCCATCAAAGAAGAATTTATATTTCTGACTAATACAAATTGTTTTCTTTTGCTTAAGTAAGAGTTTATAACCCCCGCACACCATAGAACTCAAGTTTCCTTATCAGTATGTTGACTGGGATGCAATCAAAGGCTTTGCTAAGGTCACATTATACCAGGGATACCATGTTATTGCCTTCAAAAGCTGCTACGGTTTGATCAATAATTTCCAAGACAGCCCCTGTTGTGTTTCTCCACTTGCGAAAGCCAAACTGGCTGTCGCATAGGATGCTGTACCTTTCAAAGTAGCTGCTTATTTGTGTGTGTAGCAGTGCCTCGAATATCTTTGAGAATACTGGGACAATTGACACTGGTCTGTAACTTTGGGAAAGTTGTTTGTCCCCTTTTTTGAACACTGGGACAACTTTTGAGATCTTAAGTGTATCTGGGAAAACACCAAATTCCACACATTTATTAAAAATAAATGCTAATGGAGCAGAGATGGAGTGTATTGTCTTTTTGATTACGTAGTTTGATAACCAATAACAATCCATACTTTTAGAGGTTGAAAATTTTGAAACAGCTTTTATAATATCACCAGACGTGATAGCACTCCAATGAAATACCTGCTCAGCTGACTGTTGTGCTCCAACCATGTCCATTGCAATTGAATTTGTAGTTTCAATACTATTTTCTGTTTCTTTGACAGAATTTAAGAAGTAATGATTTAATACTTCAGGGTCAAGTTGAGGTGTTTGTCTGTAGTTTAGTGAGTTCTCTTGTTTTATTATTTGCCATGCTGCCTTACATTTATTGAGTGCATTTTCAATATTGCCGCGAGAGACCACGAACAGCAACTGCCGGTGTAGCGCAGGGGATAGCGTCATGGACTGCGTTGCAGAAGTGCGCCGGTTCAATCCCGCCCACCAACAAAAATTTATTTCTTTGTAATTTACAATTCCAGAAGGTTCTACATCTTTCTTATGTTCACTTGTAAAGTCTACTTGTTTCTTATGTTAACTGTTCTTCTAATTTCTGATAAATTCTGACTGTGTATAAATAGCAGAGTACTCTGCCTGAGAGGCAGTCAGTGCTGCGTGTATGTTGAGTTCGTAATAAACGTGCTTTCAGTATAAGTGCTGTGTTTAGTTGCCTTCGAAGTAAAGCCTACTTCCATTGCAACGTGACAATATAGTTTTCAACTGCTAGCTTTTTTGCAAGAATAAGCCTAGCTTTGTAAATTTTTTGCATTTGAGATATGACCTGTAAATGTTCTCACTATTTTCTGTTTTCTGGGGATAGGTATTCTTATGCATATTGAATAGCAAGAGCATGTTTCCTCTGATTTCTGCTAGTTCTTTAGTAAACCAGTTCAGCCTTTTATATTTTGATGTATGTGGATGCTTGATTTTTCTTATTGGTGAGCAAGAATACCATAAATCTATGTACTTTTTAAAGAAGTTCTCAAAGTTCATTTCAACTCCCCTTTTACCAGGTTGACAATCATATACAAAGTCCAAGATCGCACTACTTAATTTTTCACTAAACATTCTTATGTGCTCTTCCTTTTCTCCTCTAATAAGTACTACTTTGGGTTCTTCAGTATTAGGCCTAACTGGTTTGCTTTTATAGAGTGTGAGGAGTATTGGCTCATGATCAGCTGGCCCCCCTCCCACAAGTCTGACTGTAAAATCTTCCCTATGGAAGTTAACAACAATATTGTCTAGGCAGGCATTCTTTCATGTGGCACGGTCATTTGTACAGTAGAGGTCTAATGATCTTAGCATATTAATGAATGTCCTTGATACTTGTCTGTGTGTGCTTGCCATTTCTATGTTAAAATCACCACAGATTGCAATTCTAGTCTTACCCTTCTAACTACTAATTCACATTTTTCAATAAACAAATTAACATCACCATATTGAGACCTATACAGACTAACTACCACTATATTTTCATTTAATAGTTTTACACAACTGAACCCTCCATCTAGTTCAGAACAATATGAGGATAGATCAATTTTGGTAAATTTTACTCCTTCTTTGACAAAAATTCCAGCACCGCCTTTCTTTCTTTGTTTTCTACATATTATGTCTCCCACAACATATCCATGAGGAACAAAAACATTTACTTGCTCTTGGCTTAACCAGTGCTCAGATATACATATATACATATAATATCTACATTCTCCACATTACACAAATGTTCTAGTTCTAGTAGCTTATTCCTAATGCAACATTTGTTAATTTGTAAAAAAGTAATAAGTTTGTCTTTATCTGTAGTCATCTGAGAGATGTTCAACACTGTTTTTGACATTGTAGGCTCTGTTAAAGTCTTTAGTCGTCGCACATTGTGATTATCTGCATTGTGATAGTCACGTACCTGATCTGTTTGTTGACTCACTTTAACTGCTTCCTTCTGTGGAATAGCCGTCGATCCCACCAAAAATCCTGGTCCTTTGGTAGCTGATTCTTTCTTCTTGTTGACCGCCGTATTCCACCTGCTGATTGTTTTACAGGCCAGCTCAGTCAATCATCCAGACTGTTGTCCCTATAACTACTGAAAAGGCTGCTGCCCCTCTTCAGGAACCACACGTTTGTCTGGTCTCTCCACAGATGCCCCTCCAATGTGGTTGCACCTACAGTATGGTTGTCTGCATCGTTGAGGCACGCAAGCCACTCACCTTGGCAATGTCTGTGGTTCATGGGGGAGGACCATAGACTTACTAAATAAAAATGTATTTCTAATGGTGGCATTCACACTGTCCATCAGCGGATTGTCACGTCACGTCAAACTTTCTCGAGAAGAATGTTTTGATGGAATGGCCATCTGCTAACATCAGAAGTGAACCTATTTTCGTCACGCGAATAACATGTTGCAGTCGACGATTGCACTGTTTATATGCAGATGTATATTATTCATCTTTATTTTGTTGGTATACTTCGTTTTAGTGGTAGCTAAATCTCAAATATTTCATGAGACTAAATATTTTTGTCAATTGAGAGTCCCCCTAAAATCGTAGTCGGATATCTGAAATAAAAAATTGGTTTATGTTACATAATTACACAACATTGTAACAGAAAAGTCTGAAGCAAACTGTTTATTTGAATAAGATTGTAATTATGTTACACATTTTTCATTAAATAACATTTTAAATGAAAAAGTCAGTTCCAATGAAAGACAAAAATTCAATTGTTTATGACGGTATTAACAATGTCAGCGGGCAAATCGTAATGAATAAAGTAAATAGGCGCTATTTATGATCTTATAAGTATTGTTAGATGTTTCAATATGTATGTTTCGTTTGAAAATAGATGTTGATGTTTAGAAATGTTGTTCCAGTTCCCAGTAAGTTGGCCAAAAACATACACTGTAAAGTTTTCTTTGACCATCAATAACATTTAGCATTGTTGTTCCCTCAATTCTAGCATTAGACATTGACTTTCTACATAACAGATCGCCACTCATAACCTCACTTTCAACATCGCGTAGTTAGATGGGCGAATTGATGTGATGGACAGTTTGAATACAACTTGACATGACGGTGCCATGATGTGAAGTTGACGTGACGGATAGTGTAAATTGGCCTTAAAGTTGAATACACGGAAGTGTATGTATTCAAGTGACTATGGCTTCAAGAGTGAGATAACATATTCCCAGAGATACACAAAGACATGGTAATCAGACCCTTTATTGAAAGGTACTTTTATCCCCAGTTTGTTAGATTTTATGAGTGTAGCCAAGCATGGATGTTTATATAACCTAACTTCCCCCTGCAGCCTATATACTACGGGCTACATCTTAGAAAGTCATGCAGAAATGCTGTTTTTCTTTTTGTGGTCACTAAAGAGTAGAATTTAATAATTAGTTTTTCGTTAAATGACATTTAGAAGCAATGCTTGAATATGTCATGCAAATATTTAACGGAATGTTTTACCAATGAAAATGAATAGGCTACTGATTTCTGCTCTCAGTGTGTTTAACGCATGTTACTAAACGGATCACTATAAAATTTAACTGTTCCCATCTGTCTCATTGATTTTCCTATTGGTTGGCTCCTAACCCGTCAGTTCAAGAATGTTAAGCATTTTGCAAATATTACCATTCTATGCTTACTGCTCATAAAAAGGATCTGCTACATCATGCAAAAACAAAAATAAAAAAATATGAATAACAATGGAAAATGGGAAAAATAGCAAAATCATGTAAAAAAATAAAGCCTTTATAAATAAACGATATTAAAAGGGTATAAATAAATGTTGCTGTTTATGTTGCCCAATACCCCTCCATTAATAGTGTAAAGCACCTAGGAGAACTTCTGACAACGCTGGAACCTTCAGCTCCTTTACAGGGACTAAAATACATCGCACAAAATGTATCATGATAATCAAAAATGTAATCAGTGCTAGTCTGCTAGAGGATATTCAACTAATATAAAAACTACTGTTCTGTATTAAGGAAAGTTATTAAAAAATCCAAAAGCATTTGAATAATGTCTGAGATTAGTACATCCAAGAATAAAATTAAAACAATCTGGAATATTATAACAAGGGAGACAGGGCAACGAAGAAGACAGGAAGACAGAATTACCATCACAGTGAATGAAAAAATTACAAACAAAAAGTCAGAAGTTGAAAACACTTTTAATAATTATTTTTTAAATGTTGTGGAGAATATAGGATCAAAATGTTGATTAGAATAAGCTAGGCAATTAATGGAACAGGGCGTACGTAGACAGTTTGATACAATGGAACTCCCACCCACCACTCAATCTGAAATTAGGAAATTAATAAACTCTCTCAAGAGTAAAAGCTCTCATGGCATTGATGGCATATCCAGCAGGGTATTAAAAGCTTGTTCCCAAGAAATATGTAGGATTCTTAGCCACATTTGTAATAGCTCACTGGAGCAGGGTACTTTCCCTGATAGACTGAAATATGTTATTGTCAAACCACTTCATAAAAAAGGTGATACGTTGGATGTCAACAACTACCGTCCAATCTCACTTCTGACCGCTCTATCAAAAATTCTTAAAAAAGTAATGTATTCCAGAGTAGCTTATATTAATAAAAATAAAGTTCTAACAAAATGTCAGTTTGGGTTCCAGAAAGGCGTTTCAACAGAAAATGTAATACATATTTTCACTAATGAAATATTAAATGCTCTGGATAACCGTAAATCACCCTTTGGGATATTTTGTGATCTATCAAAGGCCTTTGATTGTGTTAACCATGGAATTCTTCTAGATAAGCTTAAGTATTGTGGTATGAGTGGGAAAGTGGACAAATGGTTTAAATCATACCTAACTGGAAGAGTTCAGAAAGTTGATATAAATAATTCACATAATATACAAACTGGGGAACTATCAAGCATGGGGTGCCACAGGGTTCGGTACTGGGACCTTTGCTGTTCTTAATATATATTAATGATTTGCCTTTCTATATTCATAAAGATGCCAAGCTAGTTCTCTTTGCTGATGATACAAGTATCGCAATCACACATGAATCACAGGAATTAACTGATGAAATTGTCAATGAAGTATTATTAGGTGGTTCTCTGTAAATTGACTCTCTTTAAATTTTGAAGAAAAAAAACACACAGTATATTCAGTTTCACAGAATAAATGGCATCACACCATTAATTAATATTGACTTCAACCAGAAATCTATAGCTAAGGTAGAATATTCAAAATTTTTAAGTTTATGCGTTGATGAGGGGTTGAATTGGAAGAAACACATTGAAGACCTGTAGAAACGTTTGAGCTCAGCTACTTATGCTATTAGGATGATTGCAAACTTTAGTGATGTACAAATCAGTAAACTAGCATACTATGACTATTTTCATTCTCTGCTTTCTTATGGCATCATATTCTGGGGTAATTCATCATTTAGTAAGAAAGTATTCATTGTCTAAAAGCGGGTAATCAGAATAATTGCTGGAGCCCACCCAAGATCATCCTGCAGATATTTATTTAAGGATCTAGGAATCTTCACAGTAGCTTCACAATATATATATTCACTTATGAAATTTGTTATTAACAATCCAAGTGAATTCAAATGTAACAGCAGTGTTCATAGCTACAACAATAGGAGAAAGGGTGACATTCACTATTCCAGGTTAAATTTAGCTCTGTCACAGAAAGAGGTTAATTATTCTGCCACAAAAGTCTTTGGTCACTTACCAAGTAGTATCAAAATTCTGATAGACAGCCAACTAGCATTTAAAAATAAATTAAGAGAATTTCTGAATGGCAATTCCTTCTATACATTAGATGAATTTCTAAATAAAAGTTAGTACATTACGAAAAAATAAAAAGAATAAAAAATAATTTAAGAAATTTAAAAAAATGAAATAAAATACATAAAATAAAATATTCAAAAATTGAGTGTCATGTAATACTAAGTATTGACACATTTCATTTAACTGACATGTTCCACATCATTATGAAGTGTCGTATTATGATCTATGGAACAAGTATTAATCTAATCTAATACGTAGGAAATTCTCCTTATTCATTAATTATTGATGAAAATACAGAAATAGTGAATCAAACGCAGCTTTGCATTATGGTAAGGTACATATCTATTTTGAAAAAATGGATTATAACTACATTTTACTGCGTTATGTTATTGAATGCTTGTGATGAACACACCATTGACAGTGTCCTCTGTTCAAAATTGGAAACCGATGGTTTTAAACTGGAAAATTTGATTGGAATTGGAGTGGTTGCTCTGTAACTGCTCTTCTGAAAGAAATAATTTTAGACTTCATTGTTGTCAAGTTTGTTCATCACTCTCTTCATCTACGTGCGGAAACAACTGCTGCAGTCTTCCCATCCCGATTGGAATTCTTTATTAAAGAAACACACAACTGGATTTTTTACAGTCTTAAGAGACTGGACCAGCGTAAAAAGCTGTATAAAACTATGAATGATAATTGCAACACTAAAAAAATTCAAGGACTCGCTGGTACACGGTGGCTATACTAGGTATTCAGTATTGATACAATTTTGAAATATTAGAAATGTTAAAGGTAGTATGTTAATGTTATATTTAGAAGGCAGAGACACTAATTACACACTCCTTTGTGTTAACTTTTGAGGGTTTTTTATGTATCATCTGTGTTTTTTTTTGTTGTCTTCCGCCATCAGCGTGTAAAGTATATTTTAAAATAAACTCTGCCAAATAAGATTTATTTCGAGCTTCTTTTAATGAATATTCTAACAGGTTATGGCCCCAGTTGCATAGGTCTTTTTTTTTTTTTTTTTTTTTTTCGTGGTCACCGGCAGAGTTTTCGTGCGTAAAAACGAATTTGACACATGAGGCATTTGTCTTCATGCAACACAATGGAACAGAATATGACTCTGCACTTGAAGTTATCTGGAGGGGACAATTGGACTGTGTGGAAATTCCAAGTGGAAGTGATATTAAGCATTGTGATTAAGCCTACACCGGAGAAAAAAGCTGAAGAAAAAGCCTGGCCGGAAAAAGACGCGTGGTGGTAGTGTCGCTCACTCATCTATTGTTATATACGTCGTCAGCTGGTATGTGGGCTAAACTGAAACCCTGTTTATAATAAGGAGCCCAAAGTGAGTATTCATCTACTTCAGCTAAAGTTTTATTTATGTCGAAATTAAGAAAAATCAACACAAAACTGAAACAAGTGGGTGAACCACTTTCTAAGAAAGTGATAATTACTAAGGTATTGATGTCATTGCCTGAGAGATAAAATATTTTCGTTCAGTGTGGGAGTCTGCCCCCTTTAAGAAGCAAACAGTTAACGAGTTAACTTCGAGACTGCTAATTGAGGAAGAGAGAAATAATCAGACCGATCAGACGGAGGTAGCTTTGGCAAGTGGTAGCAGGCAGCAAAAACTTACCTATTACGCTTGTGGTAAAGAGGGTCATTTAAAGTCAGATTGTAGACTTCTAAAGTCTAAGGAACGCAAAGGGGCACAGGACATAAATGCCTTTATGTGTACAAGTCAAGAAACCGAGCAAGAATATTGTTGGGTAATGGATACAGGCGCTAGTGAGCATATGTGTAATAAGAGAGAACTGTTCAAGAAACTAAGTAAAGTGTGAAGCCTAGTGAAAGTTACTGTGGGTGATGGTAAGCTTCTTGACATGATATGGAGTGGTACTGTGGAACTGTATGCATGGAACCATGTTAAGTTTATCAAAAATGTTTGTAAATGTATCAGACCAAACTGCATGGTCATCAGTCTGTAGGTTACAAACTACTTAAACCTAGGTAAATTAACCTAAGGACAACACACACACACCCATGCCCCAGGGAGCACTCGAACCTCCAAGGCGAGCAACTGCGCACTCTGCAGCGAGACGCTTTAGACCGCTCGGCTACTCCACAGCGGCTAAGTTTATCAAAACAGTACCTAGTAAAGTACTTTTGTGCCTGAACTAAAATTCAGCCTGTTTTCGGTAGGAACTGTTTTAGACAAATGTATGGGTTTAGTTTCAGACAAGGAGCAATGTGAGTTTTTGAACAGTAAAGGCGAAATTTGTGCACTGTCTAGATGTGTTAATAAAATGTATCGTATGTTGTTTTCCTTGAACAGAACACAATCAGTACTGTCAATGGTTATTTTGACATGCGCAAATAAAACTCAGACAGTGCTTGACAATACGGAAATTATTGCGTTTTCAGCGGTCGGTACTGATGGTGTGAGCGAGTTAACAAACTTTAGTCTTGTTAATCTGTCAAATAGTGTTGAAACCTTGAGCGTTTGGCATAGAGACTTGTGCCACAAGAGCATTACGCACGTGAAATAGGTTGTTGTTGGTTTTTTTTTCGTGTAAAGGACTGGAATTCGTTGACGACTTTGTTACTTTTGAAGAGTGTTTGGCGGGTAAACAACATAGCTCACCTTTTCCCGTCAACACGTCAAGAGCCAATGCCCCACTTGAATTACTTCATGTAGACATCTGTGGACCAATGGAGACGTTTTTGCTTGGAGGAGCGAGATATTTCTTCCTTTTGAAGGACGTCTACTCAGGTTTTCGCAAAGTATCCTTCATGAAACAAATGAATGAAGTTAAAAGCTTGATCAAAAACTTCATTGTAAAGTCTGAGAGAGAAGCTGACCGAACGATGAAAGTTCTGAGGAGTGATAACGGAGTGTAATTTATGAATGGTGAGTTACGTATATTTTTGAATGAAAATGGAATAACCCATCAAAGAAGCACTGTGTATGCACTGTAGCAAAATAGACGAGCTGAAAGAGAAATGCACATCCTGGTTGAAGCTGCCCGTTCTATGATTTCAGGAATTCCCAAGCATTTCTGGGCTGAAGCATTTAACACAGCGGTCCATGTAAATCAAAATGGTCCAAGACCTGTCAGAAGTAAAACTCCTTTTGAAGCCTTTTATGGCACAGAATTACCCTTAGAAGACTTCAAAATATTTGGGATTAGTGTAGTGTGTCTGTACTTGTACCCAATGAAAAGTGACTCAAACTAGATCCCAGAAACAAGATAGGTTTATTTATGGGTTATGATAGCGATGTGAAGGGGTACAGATTATTTATACCTTCCACAAAGAGAACTGAGGTACATTGAGATGTAGTTTCCTTGCCTCCAGCAATATCTGAATAGAAGAATAATGGAGTGTGATACTCTCTGTTGTAATCAAGAAAATAGAGATAGAACACCAGAATCAGAGGGGGAGAAAAAGGTAGAAACAAAGACTGAGCTTGTTGAAGAACCTAAATTCAGCTTGGAAAAAAAAACAAGAAATCATCAGAGACAAAGAACATGGAGGAGATTCTTTTAAGGGGTTTGATGTTGATAATGTGAGGTCATACAATCTGAGACCCAGAGGAAGTATTCAACATCCAAATAACTTAGAAAATTATGAATGATGACGACCCCAGGACCTACAATGAAGCAATGTCTTGTAGTGCTTTCCTATATGGAGAGGTAGTTGGAGACTACTAAGTTGACTTACCTGTTGGATGCTTCAATAAAATGAAGGATAAAGTTGGCAAACTTAAAAAGGCTCTGTATCGTTTAAAGGACTCACCAAAAACCTGGAATATTCAATTCCACAGAGTTATTACCGGTTTAGGATTTGTGAGAAGTGATTTTGAGTATTGCTTCTATATAAAGACAGATAACAACAGTAAAATATATCTACTCGTTTACATTGATGATCTGCTGATGGCTTCAACTTCTCAGAGTGAAATTGACAATTTAAAATTGTTATTAAGTGGTTACCGTAAAATGAAAGATTTAGGTCTGATTAGAAACTATTCGAGAATGAATATTGTTCAGAATTTAAGGGAGGGAACTGTTACTATCCCTCAAAGTATCTATCTTGAAAAAATATTACAAGTTTTTGATATGTATGAGGTAATTCTGTTTCAACTCCTATTGAGGAAAATTTTGATCACAGTGTTCTGAAAATATAAACATCTGAAAAAGACATTGAGAAAAGATGTAGAAGATTAATAGGGTCGCTGATAGCAGGATATCATTGGGCATACTGGGGCCAAAATAATCAAATCGATATCAATTTGATATCAAATTAATTATGCATAGTTAGAGTAACTGCAATTGCATGTACTTAGATTAATTGCATTATTGCAATTACGTGTACCTAGAGTACTTACATGTACCAAGAGTACTTGCAATTACGTGTACTTAGGGTAATTGTTTATTTATTGTTATTGCACATGTTCACTCCTCCACGTCCGGCGTGGAATTGAGCTCACCCCCAAGGCATCACGTGACTATCTACGTCACCCTTCGCCCTACCACGTGACCACCACTGACCAATGAGAGCCCAGCAAGTGAACATCCCCAACCGATATTCTCCAGTCATTCAGATGCAGAGTGTCAGAGGGACAGCAGCAGAATAGGAAGGATGCAATTACGGTAATTACATTTGACTCCTGTAGTTGAGAGGTTCCTGGTACAACCACAAATTGGCAGGAAGACCAATTTCTGGTTGCAATAGAAGGCTTTCGCCCCTCCGATCCGGTGGAGCACCCTCAGACTGCACCTGTTTCTATATATAAAAGCAAATCAGAACATTCTGTTCGGTAATATGATAAAAAGAGCCTTAATTACAGCTCATATTGCATTCAAAATTAGATGTGCATACCGATGAATCATAAATAAGATCATCTGTAATGACATACGTATGTACTCCCATTACTCTAGTAATTATATCGAATTATCAATCCATGGCCATTGAAATCGACGGCCAGAATGTCTCACTGAAAGCAGCAGTTCCACCCGCTGACAACAGATGGCTCTGATCCCACCTCCCCCCCCCCACTCAGTGCCTACACAATGAAGCCATGTGTGCAGATGCTGGCCACCTGCATCCTCCTCTGGAGCTGAACAGTCTCTATTGTGTGCCTCAGTCCGCTGGCCGTAGCCGCTGCGACCACGGAGACGCGACACACAGGCCGACTGCCCACTCACCCAGCTTCAGCCCCCTGACAATCATGGAATTGCATATATGCACTAAAAAACCACTGTAGTGCACTTACGGAGACCATGCGCTCGATCCCAGCGCACCGGCAACGCCGCGCTCCGCACCTCGTTAAAGAATTGCCGCGAAGCTCGCGCCAAAAATTATTATTATTTAACCATGGCACTAGCCATCCCGGTGACGTGGACACAGCGATGGCCGTCCCGATTATTATTTCATTTTGCATTACAATTTTTTTTCCTACAAACGTTATAGCTCCTTGTACTGCCTCTACACCAACGTCCGTGAAGTTCTAATTTGCAGTGGAACAGTCCGCACACAAGAAAACGATTTGCTGTGTCTCTCCTGGCGAGAAAAGCTGAACTCAGACGGACAATAGCGGCCGTCCTCTCCATTCAACCCCTTGCTGATACCTAGTCCCCCTCAGCCTTTCAAAACAACGCACTCAGCCGCATCGCTAGCCGACAGGCAGTGGTGAATCACACACATGCTCTTGCCAAGCGTTACCTGTAAAGGCTAAACAAATAGTTCCACTCCACACGCATGAAGAAGAAGCGCTCGTCACTGCACTCTGCGGACAAACCTTAACCCTCGAGCAGTCGCGCATTTTCATGGTGCAGGAGCAGTCGCACGGCGCACTGAGTGCGCCACGTACGTTGACTCAGTTCTATTACACTTTTCACATGCACTCATGACAATACTAACGTTTATAGTTAATTTTCTAAAAGGCAGATGTTCTATCACTCACTCAGGTATTAATAGTATCGAAATATTACACAGTTTTGGCTAATTAATGCGAATTTATTTCGACACCACAATTCCAAATACTACATATCTAATCTAGAAATATGTATATAATATTTCATTGAAAAAAAGGTTAATTATTTAATGTGAAAGTTAATGGTGCTTCTTATTATTAACGTAGATGAAAATCCAAGAATTTAAATCATACAGTTTAACTGACAGAAGATTATGTTTTACTATCAGCTTCGAATACAAATATGTTTGTACTAACTCTACTGAAATATTGTTGTAACAGCTTACAGACAGCCCAACCCAGTAATTTCATAAAGGTCAAGGATCATATCTCTAGTCTTCTGAGTCTGTAGTTGCAACATGACACTTTTCACATGAGTAACTAATAATCACACGCTTCCTGTAAACAAAACTCTTACATGAATCAAACTTTATTGTTGTGTTAACATTCTTGGCTCTTCCACAAATAATACACCGTCCTCGTTTGTTAGAAGAAGGCTGCACAAGTTGCTCAGATGTTGTCTGATACCTTTGAAGGAATAGCGAAATATCCTGAGGAAGGCTTGGAATTTTGGCCCTTTCGACTAGATGTGCTTTCATGAGATCATAAGCCAAGTTCTTAGAAAAATCCTTATTGGCACCTTATGATTTTGTCCATTTGAATAAAATAGGATCTGGGCGTTGATGCCCACAATGTCCATTAGAGCGAAAAAGATTACCAACGGCCATCTTCTCGTAATATGAGCCACAGAATATGTGCTGCACATCTGGTCGACTGTATCAACGCCACCCTTCGTGGCATTATAATCTAACACAAAATCAGGCTTAATGAATCTTCATCAATATTACCTGAATCATGCTTAGTTGACAGCAACAGAACCGCCTTGTTCTTCTTTGGCACATACGAAACTAATGTCATATCTTTATTATACCCGAAAAGGGACGAACCTGGTGCTCGATCTTTCCTAGGCAAAAATTCCAAGGGAATTTCTAGTTTATTTTTTCTCAGTGTCCCAATACATGAAGCTTTTTCTGTAGTAGTGATATGGCCAAGATACAACTTGTGTACCAATTGTCCATTGTTATATTTCTGTTGAATCCTTCTATATGACTCACTAGCCTGTGAACTATTTCTGAAGCTGAATTGGAGACTGCGTAAGGTCCTTCAGGTTGTTTTCCACAATATACCTCGAGGTTGCTTGTAAAAAATGTTTTCGCGTCACAAAGTGCGAATATCTTGATGCCATATTTTGCAGGTTTGTTGAGAATATATTGTACAAATCCACAACGTCCCCGAAAAGCTTGAACTTTTTCATCAATGGTTACAAACTCACTAAGATTGTACGTACTTTTACAATTGGTGATAAACTCTTCCAAAATGAAGCATACTGCAGCCAACTTATCAAATTTTCTTCTCTCTGCTCTAGTTGTTTTATCATCAAAACGAATACAACGTAGCAAGAACAGGAATCGCCTGTAGCTCATCACAGCTCTTGCAATTTCGATTCCTGATCCATCGGTATTCCACATCTCCATTACATTCGTATGACTAGCTTTCTTTATTCCAAAAAGTTAAAGTAAACCAAGTAGCGCCAGTATTTCAGTTCTCGTCATTTCTTTCCTATCTATTTCTCTTTGATAATCAGGTATGAGCTGAATGTATTTGTTTGTGTAATGTACAATTATATCAATAATTTCCATGCTAATTATCTTCCTGAATCCAGAAATCTCGGTTGTTACATCCCTAGCAATAGCCTTTGGTCCTGGAAATGTTTTTACAATATTTTTACTTCTGGCTTTGCTTTTGGCTGTGCTCACTACTTTCATCCACACAGTTGTTTTGTCCTTTCTCACGAACCAATCACCAGTACAACCTGACTGACAGTTACTGTCTTCATTTTCATCAAACTCGTACTCTTTTTCACTTTCAGTTTTATGGTCACTTTGAGCAATTAACTATTCTTCATCATCAGTGTCATCATCCGACATACTGACTACATCTTTCAAAAAATCTGGATCTTCATTCAAGAACCACTCGAATTCCTCGCTGGTTAAACGCTTCCTTGCCCTAAAATAAAGTATTCTCATGAACACGGGCCATAGGAATAACGTAACTGAAATACAACACTACGTTTGAGAAAGTAAACAAAATACTTACATCACCAGTCGCACGGCGCACTGAGTGCGCCAGTTATGACAACGCTTCACAAAGTCTCCTGTTAAGAATTTTCTTGAGCACCGACAATTACCAGACTGCACACAACAATAGTGAGGATAACAATGGAGGAATAGCTAGACTTTCAAACGTCTGTATTGTTACCAACTTAACGAAAACCATGTTTATTTAACTATGGCGCACTCAGTGCGCCAGCGCGACCGCTCGAGGGTTAAAAATTATCAAACGTATATCACTTCTCAAAAACAGTGACAGCAACGACCGAATCCTGCTTTTTTTACGAACCTCTCTCTCTTTCCTATTCCCTACAAATAAAACAATCTAGCAGAGAATGCGAGAAATATGTTTTTAATGTAACTTATATCGCCCTTTCTCAAACCAGTATTATGTAAGGAAAAAACGCGTCAGGCTTATTGCATACATCATATTCCAATACACACACGCGACCACATTGATTTATTATTATTACGCACTGCATCCAGGTTGCATGTGTATCCATAGCAGAAACATTAATTGAAAAAAAAAAAAAAAAAAAAAAAAAAAAGGCTCGCTACTACCGTGAAAGTCACAGATATTTATGGGAAACTAAAAACTAATCCCTATTGCGCTACATCGCCTCGGCTGTTAACACTTTGCAGTGAAATTCATCTTGAAATACAGCATTTATAAATGATATAGTCGGATGCGTGTGTTTTTCAGCGTCTGCCTGAAAACTTTAGTGCACTGCAACCATTCTTGAGAATACAACGCGCTAATTTCAATTTCCCTAGATGTTTGTGCTTTACTTTGACCTCCCAGCGGTCTTGCTGCCAACCCGGGATGTAAGTTTTTTCTCTCGATATCACCATCATCGACGAGTATTCCAACTATTTTCCAGCTACAGTTGTAAGCAGATTTAGCCCTACACTGCGTGAATCCTGCATACACATAAGACGTTGTATTTTCAAAATAACTCTCACACATCCTTTTGACACACGTCGATAACAATTCCAGGCACCAGTTTCAACTTTTAGCTTTACAATATAACAAATATCCACACTTTGCATCCACTCTCCAGCGACCATTCCCAGTTACAATATTAGAACGTCTTCAGAAACACATCGCTAGTGCACTTTACAAATGGAATACAGCTCTCTCAGGGCTAAGACTCTTTATTGCTCGCCTACATGTTCTAAACCTTCCACGCTCTCTGTCACCATATGATACAGTTTTCGATTCGAGAAAATAAAGTCGATGACATATAGAATGCCAGACTCCCCACGTAAATTACAGGTATAAGCTTTTCTCAACGTATTTTTAGAACCCTCTTAATCAATGTTTTACGCATGTTAACCTTGACAGTGTAAATACCAGTCGGTTTTTTAATACCCTTCGAAATCTAATATGATATATAACCCACACCATCTTGTGTGAACACTATCTGCTCTTCCCACTCATGTGGAATTTCTGTAGTTATTTTCTCTGCAAACAGCTTCTCCGATGATAAAAATTTACAACATCCAGTCCGCCATTCTTAATCTGTATGATTTGGTAAACATGATCGAATCCTATCGTTTTCGACGATTCCACAATGATATCAGCGCGCCGTCCTGAGATTAATCTGTATAATTCTTTCCACACACCAGCTGGCAATGCACATTTTCCCCCAAAGTAACTACACGATCTAATATTAACACTATTTTTTCGATAGATATAAGTTTTAGACTTATTCCGTATAACCCTCATCTGGGTACATCGCGACATGTTTTCTGTTAGTGACTCTTCTCCCAGGCTATTTACCGTAAAAACAAGTATTTTTCTCCAAGCCCTCTGCTATAACCCAACCGAATTCCATGATATTCTCACCCACATACAAAACGTGTTGTCCTACTCCTCTAAAGTAATTATTCGGAAAAGATGTTAATCACATGCAATCCGCTACTCGAGAAAAATAACGTCGACGACATATAGACTCCCCACGTAAATTACATGTATAAGCTTTTTTCAACAGATTTTTCGAACCCTCTCTATCAATTTTCACGCATGTTAACCAGTACAGTGTAAAAATACCAATCGTTTTTAGTATCCTTCGAAGTCTAATATGACGCTCAACCCACGACATCTTCCTTCTCTGTGTAATTTCTGTCATTATTCCAGAATTCCTAAACTCTGAAAAACGGTTTCTCCGATGCTAAAAATGTACAACATCCATCCCGCCATTCTTAAACTGTATGATGTGGTAAAGGATCTTCAGCCAAACGATTTCCTCGAGATGTTCTCCAGAGTCTCGTTCCGACTTTCGCTCCAGTATGCCGCCATGTAACGTCGCATTGTCTCCATGACGAACTAGTCGAATTTACTACGTATGTATAAGTTAAAAGATCGGAAATAATTTTCCATCTCATACCACTCGTTAAATTAAACACCACTAACACGCAATCAAACAGGCAATACTTCCTAACGTACACAGCGCAAAGTTTTAAAAACATAATCCTAAAGCGATTTCTTTAGAGCTCGATCGCAACACAACTGTAGCGCATATTTCAAACACTTTTACTTAAATTATACCCCATCTAGCATACGGCACAACAACCATCTCCAAACCAGCTCTTTTCTGCTAAAGTTCTAAACTAACTAGCAAACGACAACTCAGTAACTCTACGTCGTTGGTAGATCCTTTCCGAACATGTAACCGATTGATCATGCACCTCTTTTGCATTGCATACTCCACCAGACAGTATTTTTGGAACGCTTTCTGTCAGTCAATAGACTACATACCTCGAGCATTCGAGCACAAACAGTCGCCGTATTCCACCTTCTAACAAATCTATACTCTCGATAAACATCTGTAACACACCCAATTACATCGTAAAACTGGCTGACACACATAGAACAGCTAACAAGGAACGATTCAGATCAACAACAAACTCTTTTCTTATATTTATATTGCCGCGAGAGACCCCAAAAAAACCAACTGCTGGCGTGGCGCAGGGGATAGCGTCACGGACTGCGGAGCAGAAGGTCGCCGGTTCATTCCCGCCTACCGGCAAAAAATTATTTCTTTGTAATTTACAATTCCAGAAGGTTCTACATCTTTCTTATGTTCACTTGTAAATTCTACTTGTTTCTTATGTTAACTGTTCTTCTAATTTCTGGTAAATTCTGTCTGTGTATAAATAGCAGAGCACTCTGCCTGAGAGGCAGTCAGTGCTGCGTCTATGTTGAGTTCGTAATAAACGTGCTTTCAGTATAAGTGCTGTGTTTAGTTGCCTTCGAAGTCAAGCCTACTTTCATTGCAACGTGACAATATATCTACTAATACAACAACCGAAAAATTTTTATCGAACGCCAAGAACAGTCCTTTAGAGACTAAACAAACGATTAAACACGCCTCCAAAAGAAGGTAACTAACTACCCATCTTTAAATCACCTAACCATAGGGTTTATTGAATTCGATGCTTCTCGGCCGAAGGACAATAATTTACCACCGCAGACATCGCCACAACGCTAGCAAGATGCATTCAAGACACCAAACTATCTGAGTTATGTCAAACCCTATTCTTCTCGACCGAAGAACAATAATTTTCCACCACAAACATCGCCACAACGTTAGCAGGAGGCATCCATTCACATCGTAAGCAACACTAACAGATGAGATGAATACACCACAACCATTACACTTTGTTTCTATGTGCGGATCTACAACTCAGCTCCCTCTAAGAGGCTGAGATACTATTTCTTTTTCTCCGGGAAAGAAGAATCACCTCTGTATTGCAATGAATCGTATGACTAACAGGTCTTTTATTTATCTATTTTGAACAGAGGAAACGATCCAAAAGTTCGGTTTGAGCTATCGCATACACAACTGTCAACAAGCAGCGTTCAGGATTTTAACTATGTATTCTAAATAATAATACAACTATTAAGTCTATTCTACTCCAACAGCATTCCATGCTATTTGCCCAGACGAATCACCTCTTTATTGTAACGATTCTATACTTTTTCTGGAGAAGAGGTTGAAAATTACTTAATTTTTAAAGAAATTGCATCCGAAATAGGTATTTCACGCTATTTTTTTTTTTTCTGTAGAAGAGCTTGAAATTTATATAAGTGCATTCGAAAAAATCGGTATTTTTAGCACATTCAAGACAATTTTCCGGAATTTACAACCATACACACACAAGCGTATTACTGACAAATATTGCAAAATTTCCATGTATTATACCCTCACAGCTGGCACAAACACGTTTTCTTTTTACCATACAAGACGATTACAGCGGTCGTTATACATAAACATTAGAATGTGCGCTAATTTTTCGATATATATATTACAGAAACGAAACCTAGTGTTTTAGAAAATTGATGAGAATAACTCAAACCACAGCAAACATTCGAACGTTTTGCTTAGCTGTAGAATACAACAACACGGAATCACCGCTATATGACAACCTGTCTTCTGATATTTTTTTCTCCTAATCACTGTAAGTCTCTACAAGAAATAGCTGTTACACAATTTTTTCCCGTTTACAGCACAGCAGACACATATCTAGCCCTTTTTAGAGCAAAGGAACCAATCCAGCTGTTCGGTCTGAACTATCGAAATACATGCATGCATACTCACATTCCATGTTATTTCTGGCTGCAGGCGAGTGCTGACTTGTTGAATCATCGTAGACTCCGGTTTGGAACGTTTGTACGTCCTATACATGTAAACCTGACCTGGAGAAGTTATCGGTTTAATTTTTCCCGGCCGCACCAGATTCCGAATACACGAGAGCTATTTTTACGAAGACAGAATTACATTGATTGTAACAACAGAGATAAAAATAAAAAGATCGAAATGCTGCAGCTATACCACAGCTCTTCATACACCATCATCCCAATAAAGACGGCCTTTACAAGCGATAAAGAGACAACCGCACACATGCGTATTACTGACAGATACTGCAAACACTTAACCCTAACCACTTCTTCTCGTACTCGGTGGATGTCCAAATGAGGCTCATACTAAGCAAAAACTGGGAGATTCGTACATCCTACACTAATCCTCTCGCACAACAGAGCTAGCACCTTTAATCGCATGCTTCAGTAGATAGTAAATAAGAACACAAGTTGTACAGAACAATACTTTTACTACATTTAGCACATATGTCTACATACAGGAAATAAGGTTATTTACATCTAGACACAGAATACAACTCGTTCCTCATTATTCTTGTTATGTGTAACTTTAATTTTCTCGGCTGTAACTCTTAGTTTTATACCACATCGACGTCTCCTCCAGCCAGAAGTTCGAAAGTTACAGGGAAGGTATGTTCTCGAACTCCATTACGTATCTTCGTTTCCTCCTGCATTCCAAGTCCTTTATAGTTCTGCACCTTCTGACAATGCTTCTAGACGAGAATAATCGGGAATTTTAACTCAGGGGGCTGAAGCTGGATGAGTGGACAGTCGGCCTGTGTGTCCCCCAACTCCTAGACTGCCGTGCCCTCACTCTCCTCTTTCGGCAGTATGCTCCTTCTTCCCCCATCTCCCAAATCATCCCACGGAGGAACTCTGTTCTCCTCAAATCACCTGACCCCGACCTCCACACACAGCTGCTCCACAAGATCCCCTGCGTCCACTTTGGACCCCGTGCCACCCTTCTCCCCCTCTCCCCTCCAGCCTCCAATCGCCAATGCCCTCCTCCCCATCGGCCTCCCACGCTCACTGCTGTGATCACTAAATTGAATCCAGGGATCATAGAGGAAGAGGTGCTGGAGGAACTCCGGCGGGATCCCCGCCTATCCATCCGCTCAGCTCGTCGCATTAACAATGCAACGGGTCCCACTTACCTCATGCGCGTCTTCACAGAAGACGCCCTATCCATCAACCACCTCCTCCGCAATGGGGCCCTCATTTACAACCGCCTGCACCAGGTGGAACCTTCCCGAGCACGTCCCCAGTCATACCGCTGTTCCCGATGCCTCACCTATAACGACCACCTTGCCGAAAATTGCTGTCTCCTCCCTGTATGCCCCCACTGCAAAGGCCAACACTTCCAAACCTCCTGCCCTAACCTCGCCGCCACCCCGTCCTGTAACACCTGCGGTGGGGCACACCCCACGTACTCTTACAAATGTAAGTCCCGCCCCCCCTCCCACCAAAGAAGAATTCACCATCCCTGTCCGTCCCACTGATCCCCCAATTCCCGCCAATAACTCCTTATGCCCTCCCCCAACAGCAGAGGACATCATCCGGTTCCTGACTATTGTCCTCCAAAATATCCACCCTTTCCAGCGCCCTCACAACCTCCACCAAGTCTCCCTGGCCGCTCGCTCCCTTTTCAACCTTGATTTTAAGGCTACAACCTCCCAAAATCACATCCATTTCGCCTTCTCTCGAACCGACCGCCCTCACACCCTAGTTTAGTCCCCACACCCGCTCCCTTTTCCTCTCCCTCTCCCCACCTTTGAACCTCATTATGGCGCAGCAACGATTTAACATCCTGTACTCCAATATTCGCTCCCTTCCCACCAATAAGCTCCTCCTGATAAACACCATAACCAACACCACGTGGATGCCTTTCTCCTCAACGAAACCTTCCTCCTCCCTGACATACATGTCAGTACCACACCCTATATCCTACACCGTCACAACTCTCCCCATCCCCCTGCACAAGGTGGAGTAGCTTTTGGCCATCTCCGACACCACCCGGTTCGGCCACATCCCCTCCTCAACATCCCGTATGAACATCTCAGCCACACCCTCTTCCTCCCTTCCCTCACTGTCACCTGTGCTACTACTTATGTCCGCTCCCATGTTCCCATCCCTTATGACATCCTTGCTCACATCGATAGCACCTTCACGACCTACGTGGTCGCCGCTGACCTCAATATCCACTCCCGCACTCCTGCCGAACTCCATCGGTGGCATCAGTTCATTCCTACCATCAATGGTGACATTGTCCCACTCCCACGCCACACCCGACCCTGTAGCAACACTACCCCTGATGTCGTCATTGTCTCTCTTAATCCCCTTGGGCGCATCACAGCCGACGTTCTTGACCCCATAGGCAGTGATCACGACCCTGTTCTCCTTACCCTCACACACAATGTCCATCGACCACAGAATCCTCGCCCGCCTTCACCTCCTAAACTAGTCCATGACTACTCCCGAGCAGACTGGGATGCCTTTCGCCTCTCCATCACCCATCAGGTCGAAAGCCACCCTCTCCCCCTCCACTCTCCCGATGATATCGACTGAGCTGCCTCCTTCCTTCAGCAGACCTTAGGTTCGTTCGTAGAGCTGCATGGATGCAGATCCTGCAGCAGCAATGCAGGCAGTACTGCGCATGCGCTGCGAAAATGACGTCACGTGCCATGCATGCTGCCGGGACTCTTAGAACACTAAAACCTGCAGCCTGCAGTTTGCGTATCACGTGTGTGCTCACTTGTTCTGTGTAGCATAAGAGAGCGATTTATTGTGCCAGCGTCTAAAAGTAAATTACTTTCTTACGTTTAAGGAATTGAAGTGTTGTTGTAATAGTTTGTGTATTTCCGTGTGATTCAGTTTGAAAATTTCCATTTTAAGTCTTCCTTCATTTGCAGGCGCGGAAATTTTAAAGTTCCAACCTGCCGCATCCGCACCTACTCTTGTACCTGTACAAGAATAGGAACCACGTACACAGGAATCGGTGTGGAGCACAGACGCCACATTAGCGTTAATAGAGTTTTACGAGAACAATAAAAAAGCACCTGAAAATGTTCTACAAAATCGTCTTCCGAATACTGCGGAACCTCATATTCACTTTTCTGCCTTTTATTTGGGCGCAAAATTTCATCGAAATCGTCATCACTGGACACAAAATCTGAATCGCTCGACAGTTGGAACAAATGGAATTGGAAAATGCTGTTGTAACTATATTTGGTTGTGTGGCCATCTTCCGCAGCAGCTATTAAAATCGTGTATATTACGTAATCCAGCTTATTCTGACTGCAATTAAAGACATTTGTTTTACACTAGACGCGTTTCGCTTTTCATTTTAAAAGCATCTTCTGTGGTCTGTAAATGATGTAAAGGTTTGTTTTATATTCATAGATTGAAAACAGTTTTTAAAGAACTTTATGCACATTAGGCCTATATGTTTTTAAATTTATATACGGTCTGCTCACGGTGTTGTCTCTTCATTACGTTTCACTGCTGTTTTTCCGACTTGTTCGCTGGGTTGGTTGGTTCCTGACGTGCCTTTTTCGGTTTGTATGTCACTTTTCGCCTGTTTTTGTGGCGTTTCTTCCGTTTCATTTATTATCACTTCAGTTCAAACAGGCGAAAAGTTCCGTACACTACCAGAAAATACACGTCAGAAACCAAACAACAACAGACAAGAAGACGGAAAACAGTAGTGAGATGTAAAGAAGAGACAACACCTTGAGTAGATCGAATATCAATTTTAATCTATGTATACAAAGCAAACTGTACAACTTTTATATCATTTACAGTCCACTGAAGATGCTTTTAAAATAAAAAGCGAAACGCGTCTGGTGTAAAACAAATGTCTTTCATTTCAGTCTACACAAGACGAATTACCTATTATAGACAATTTTGCTCTTCTAATATTAGAGGTGGTTTCATACAAACAAATATAATACTTATAAAATAAAATACTAATACATCAATATACACAAACCAATAACGAACTTCCTTTACAAACAGTAGAAGAAACATAGAACGACAGAAGTAACATGTAGTACACTTATATTACAACGTTGTGGACTTCCAAAAACTTTGAACAAAGGCTATTCTTATATCCCCACTACAAGCCTGAGAGTTATGCGCATGTGCGAGTCTGGCTGCATGAGCTGCAGGGAGAATTTCCTCCTGCAGCTCCTGCCTGCATGAGCTGCAGGCCTGCAGCTCTTCGAACAGCCGGCAGACTGCAGGCAGACGAACCTCTTGTCTGATGCTATCCATTCCCACATCCCTACCAAAGCTGACCAGTCGCACCGTCCCACACTCCCTCCACAGGCTGTCCTTCTTCTGGGGGAAACCCGCCGCCTGTACCGCTCCTTCCTGTGACCTGTGACCAGGATACACTCCTCCGCCACCGGCAATTCCAGCAACACCTGCGCAGCCTCCTGACTGCCAAAAAACGCCGGGACTGGCATCAGACAGTGACACGGCTTAATGCCCACCTCCCAATCAACTCGTCCCGGTATTGGAACGCCTTCCACCGCCTCACTGGATCGAAACCTATGCCCACATACCCTCTCCTCCATCTTGACCAGCCCCTTCCTGATAATGCCAGTAAGGCTAAGCATTTTGCCTCTTTCCTCTCTGATGTCTTCTCCATCCCTGACAATCCTAACTTTGATTATTCCTTGTTCCCAGATGCCCATGACAAAACCATTGTCTCCGTCCAACCCCCGGCTCCCGGTTTCCATTACCTGGACTACATCCCCCATCAGACATTAACACCCCCATCACTGCACACAACATACAATTGATACTGCGCACCAAACGCAACATGGCTCCTGGCCACAATCGCATCACATACTGCCACCTCAAAGAATGTCCCCTCCCTTTCCTCACCACTCTTGCTTCCCTCTATACCACCATCCTCTACACTGGCTGCTACCCCCGCCTGTGGAAAATTTCCCGATTCCTCATGTTCCTCAAACCCAACAAACCCCCCTCTGATGCCACCTCCTACTGCCCGATTTGTCTCACCCCAGTGTTCAGCAAGGTTTTCGTATCCATTCTGTCCCGTCGCATCCATCACCACCTCCACCTCCACCACCTTCTCCCAGACACCCAATGTGACTTTCGTCCTTCCTTCTCCACTAATGACCAACTCATTCGATTTACGCAACTCCTTTCCCTCCAGCTAAATTCCCGTCGTGCCACCATCTTTGTGTCCTTATACCTCAAACGAGCCTACGATCAGGTCTGGCACTCTGGCCTGCTCTTCAAACTCCAAACCTATGCTCTTCCCAACAACCTTGTCCGGGTCATTGCCTCCTTCCTCTCCAACTGCCCGACCTATGTTACCATGCACAACACCGACTCCCGTCTTTTTTATCCCTCTGCTGGTGTGCCCCAAGGCTCTGTCCTTTCTCCCCTCCTGTATCTCCTGTATACCTCGGATATGCCTAAGCCTGCCCCTCCTGTACGCCTTTTCCAATATGCTGATGACACCGCTTTCCTTGCCTTAGCTCCCACCCTTGCCCGTTCCAACCGCCTACTCCAAGAACACCTTGTCCTCTATGCCGCTTGGTGCAACCAGTGGCTCCTGTCTATAAATCCTACCAAAACCCAGGCGATCATTGTAGGTCGTACTACCCGTTCCTTCCGTCCCCGAGATTTTTATCTGACCCTCCATAACCGTCCCATTCGTCTCACCCCTACCCTAAAGTACCTGGGCCTCACTATTGATCGCACCCTCTCCTGGACTCCCCATCTACGCACTATCGAAGAAAAAGCCCGCTCCCGCCTCCTCAAACTCCTTGTTGGCCGAACATGTGGCCTCAACCCTTCTACCATCCTCTATACCTACAAATCCCTCATCCGCCCTGTCCTCTGTGTCGCCCATCCCGTGGATCTCCGCTCCCCCATCCTTCTACAAATCTCTGGAGATACTGGAGCGCCATGCCCTCCCCCTTTATCCCCCCTCCCCCATGCGGATCCTCTATGATCTCATTCCTTTCCCCTGATTCGTTCTCTTTATTGAACATCTCCGCCTCCGTTACATATCCCACAAATCAGATTCGCCTAATCCTCTAGTCCATCACCTCCTCTCTGCACCTGGTACATTGCCACGCCTCCACAACTGTATTCCCCTGCTCTCCACTTGTCCACCCTCCGGATCCTTTCCCGTGGCAACTTCCGTACCCTCCACCTCCCGGATGATGCCCTGCGACCAGACATCTACCCTTCATACCAGCTGTGATCCTTCTCCTTGCTCCCTCTCCCACTTCTCTCCCTGAGGGCCCTGACTATCCCTCGCTTCCTGTCCCTTCTCCCCTCCTCCGTCCCCTGTCCCTCCAGATCCTCCTCTTACCGCCCTCCCCTATCCTTCTTCCCCGTGGCTTCCTGGGACATCGTCCCCCGGTCCCTTCCCTGCCGGTTCTGTGGCTTCTCCCCACCCTCTCCCACTCCTTTCATCCCCTTTCCCCCCACACCACAGCTTCAATGCTGTCACTGCCCCACCATCTACGGAACCTCCTATGTCCTTCGACAAGTGTGGTGTGCTTTAGGTACATTGTCTTATTTTACAACAGTGGACGGCCAACCTGCAGCCGCCACCGTCAGTTTTAACTTGTGTATTTCTCCGAGTGTGTGTTGTGTTTTTTGTTTTAACTCCACAATAGCGGGCGGTCTCACCATAGCCGCCACCCTATGTTCATTTTAATTGTGTGTGTGCCACTGACATTCGAGCAACTGTTTTTATTCACCACTTTCGCCGTTCCAAGTGTTTTATGTCACCACCATTTTCCTCCATTTTATGTACTTTGTTTTATCTCCATTTTAAATCTCCATTTTATGTATGTGTTATCTCCAAAATTATATCTCCTTTGTGTTTTTATGTTTCTCCACTGTCAAATTTTATTTCTGTAGGCTGAAGAGCGCCAGTGAGCTCTGCCGGCCCGCCCCTTTTTTAGGGGAATTGAAACCACAATAAAGAAAAAAAATCTGAGGGTGCTCCACTGGATCGGAGGGGCGAAAGCCTTCTATTGCAACCAGAAATTGGTCTTCCCGTCAGTTTGTGGTTGTACCAGGAACCTCTCAACTACGGGAGTTAAATGTAATTACCGTAATTGCATCCTCCCTATGCTGCTGCTGCTGTCCCTCTGACATTCTGTGTCTGAATGAATGGAGAATATCGGTTGGGGATGTTCACTTGCTGGGCTCTCATTAGTCGGTGGTGGTCACGTGGTAGGCTGGGGGGGTGACATAAATAGTCATGTGATGCCTTCGACTGAGCTCAGTTCCATGCCAGACAAGGAGGAGTGAACACGTGCAATTGCAATAACAATAAATAAATAAACAATTACCCTAAGTACACATAATTGCAAGTACTCTTGGTACATGTAAGTGCAATTATGCAATTACTCTAAGTACACGCAATTGCAATTACTCTAATTAAGCATAATTAATTTGATTATTTTGGCCCCAGTATGCCCAATGATATCCTACTGCTGATGTATGCCATGTTACGTTCAAGACCAGAACTTTGTGTAGGAATAAGTATTCTAAGCAGATACCAGCATTGCTGGCTGAGGAGGCAGCTGCCTAGGGGCCCCCGCGCATTTTGGGGGGCCTGTTTGCACCGATATAACAATGAGAAGTTTTTAGAAGAACTTTTGAGTGTTATATAAAAATTAATTGCCTTTTCGTTGTTTGTCTGCAGGCGAGTGAAAGAATATGTATATAATAGGACATGGATCATAATAGTTCTGAAAAGTTTGAGGAGTACAAAATAGTCACTTGGGGCCCTTCTCAGTCTACTTACCTATCGATATTGGATAAACTGTGCACAGAGTTTTCTTGTCATATAAAAGATTATAATAAAGTTCATTGTCTTTTTGGATTCCTTGTTGAGTTTACACTGAAGCCTAAAGATAAAATTAAAGAATCAAGAGATTTAGACATATTTATTCTGAGAACATTGAAGAGGAATTTGTGTACGAAAAGATTAATTTTACAGTCTTCACAACAGAACTAGAAGATTTTAAAGCTTTCCGAGCAGTTGAAAATATGGTGCAATCAATGTTCCCAAATGTTATGACTGCGTTAACAATTTACATATGTCTCATGATTACAAATGTAATGGGTGAGAGAAGCTTTTCAAAACTGTAACTTAGAAGAAATTGTCATAGGTCTTCAGTGTCCCAAGAACGTTTGAACTCACTTGCCATTCTTGCACGATATGCACTTTCAGTTTGAAAGATTTTTCTGGAACAAAATTGAGGAAAGTAAATGTTTAATACATTTATATATTACTATTAATTTCTGTATTGTGTTAAATAATCTCTGGAATATTATTGTGTTAATCAATGTATATTGATCTATTGATAATTGTTTTGTTGAATAAATACATTTACATGTTGTACGAAATTGTCTCATTGCACTTTGCTATTATTATTCTTATATCCAAATTTCAATTTATTGCACCTGGTAAGAGGCTATCTTCGACGATGGTTGAACATATTAATTACTTGACACCAATGCTTTGGTTGTGAATACCCAATTTTATTATTATTATTATTATTATTATTATTATTATTATTACTATGGATTACCTAAGTTTTATTATTATTATTATTATTACTACCAATATATTCTTGTTGTTTAGTGGAAAATTATTAACTCATCCCTTAATGAGTTTGGATTGGGGCCCCAAGATTCGGATTGCCTAGGGGCCTATGTAGGGCTTAATCCGGCACTGGATACCAGTCATGTGCAAGTCAGGATTTATGGAGTGTAAATAGAAATATATAATCCCCGAGACGGTTTTACGTCTCGAATATGTCAAAGATATTTAAAGATCAATCAGAAGCATTGAACTAAACTTTGTGATGTGACTGGGAATCGAACCCGGGCCTCCATGCTTACTAGGCAGACGACTTACCGCTAGACCACCAGATCACTAGCAGCTAAGGTGCCTCGGAATATCCTAAACACCATTTCCTTCACATTACAAACTTTAATTCTGCTTCTTTGTTCCATAGAATATTACCACTACTGCCAAGACTCTCCATGCATTGGAGTACCACCTCAGCAATGGACATGTTGGAACATTGCCGGCCACGGTGGCCGAGGGGACTGAGGCGCTTCAGTCACGGTCTGCACGGCCACTACGGTCGGGGGTTCGAATCCCCCCTCGGGCATGGATATTTGTGCCGTCCTTAATTGTAGGTAGTTCATAAGTAGTTTGTAAGTTTAGGGACTGATGACCCCGTAGTTAAGTCCCTTAAGCTTAACAAACATTTGAACATTTGTTGGAACATTCCTGTCTAAGGTGAGACGTCTGCCTAGTAAGCTTGGAGGCCCAGGTTCGATTCCTGATCGCATCACAAATTTTAGTTCAATGCTTCAGATTTATCTTTAAATGTCTTTGACATATTCGAGATGTAAAAGTGTGTCAGGGGTTATATATTTCTTATTTACATCGATATTTATATCACCTTAGACAGGAATGTTCCAACATGTCCATTGCTGAGGTGCTATTCCACTGCATGGAGAGCCTTGGCAGTAGTGGCAATATTCTATGGAACAAAGAAGCAGAATTAAAGTTTGTAATGTGAAGGAAATCGTGTTTAGGCTATTGCGAGGCAGCTTAGCTGCTAGTGATATGGTGGTCTAGTGGTAAGACGTCTGCCTAGTAAGCATGGAAGCCCGGGTTTGATTCCTGGACGCATCACAAATTTTAGTTCAATGCTTCAGATTTATCTTTATTTATGGAGTGCTTTAAAACATGTGTTGCGTTACATTAAGGGTACCCTACAACTTCGTCTGTTATATTCTAGGGATAAATACTGGCCAGCCGCGGTGGCCAAGGGGCCTGCGGCGCTCCAGTCATGGTCTTTATGACCTCTATGGTTGGGGGTTCGAATCCCCCCTCGGGCATGGATATTTGTGCCCTCCTTAGTGTTAGCTAGTTCATAAGTAGTTTGTAACCCTGTAGTTAAATCCCATAAGCTATACAAACATTTGAACATTTTTTTTATAAATACTGCGCAGATACCATAACTGGTTATGTAGACTCTGATTGGGCTGGTGATAGAGTAGATAGATAATCCGCAAGTGGTTGTTTGTTTAAAATTATGGGTTGTAGTGTTTCATGGGCATCTAAGAAGAAACCCACAGTGTTTCTGTCATCAACAATGAGCAACAAGCTGACAAAGCCACTAGGAAAAATTAAATTTGTATAATTTAGGGCATTGCTAGGACTTAAGTGTTGTACTTCAGTCCTTGTTCAAAATGTTCAAATGTTTGTAGAGCTCATGGGACTTAACTACGAGGTCATCAGTCCCTACACTTACAAACTACTTATGAACTAGCTATTACTAAGGATGGCACAAATATCCATGCCTGAGGGGGGTGATTCGAACCCCCGACCGTAGTGGCCTTGCAGACCGTGACTGGCGTGCTGCAGACCGCTCGGCCACCGTCCTTGTAACACCAATAATGAACAATGAGGGGGGGGGGGGTGTTTAAAGGTACAATGTTAATTTTATATTTAGAAGGCAGAGACACTAATTACACATTCCTTTGCATGTGTTAACGTCTGAGGTCTTTTTTTATGTAGCGTCTGTGTTTTTCATTGTTGTCATCCGACATTAGCGTGTAAATTGATATTTTGAAATAAACTCTGCCAAATAAAACTTATTTCGAGTTTCTTTTGATGCATATGCTAACAAGGAAGAATTGAAGTTGTTATTTTCTCTAGTTAAAAGTGACAACAAATGCTATATGGCTAAACAACTTTACAAGATAATTTATTGTCAAGGGCACAGAATTCTATTGATGTTTCTGTGAAACGAATTACAATCCATACGCAAAGTTAGTCAGAAAGATTATTGTTCCCACTCAATTAGGAAAAGTATGGGATGACGACCTCGCAAATTATCATTTTCAATATCGCCTAATGTATTCTTCATCCTTGTACTTAGGTAATGAATTTCAGTCAATGCACTAGTTCTTAAGCCAGGCGAACGTTCTGATGTCAAAGAGAGATGCAAGAAGTTTCACGTAGAATTTTGCAGGGAATTTCAAAAGCAATTGCCAGAAAATATAGTAGTTCTGCAAAGGATGACTATGCTTCAACCTTCCCCTGATACTTCTTAGCAGAGACCAGACCTCCCATATGTCTCCAATTTTCGAAGTACAGAGACAACTGCTAAAACAGATGACATCAATTCAGAATGGAACGCTCTGCCAAATAAACAGTGGAAACACATTTCAGACATTGCAGGTTTCTGGACAGAAGTTCTGAAGGAATACAGATACAGCTGGTACATAATGCCTAATATGGGGTTATTGGAAATTTAGCAGCTGGTTTACTAACATTGACCATATCAAAGGCATTTTCAGTATTTTCTTGCATAAAAAATAAACTCAGCTAGTAAAGGATGTGCTAACTAGCAGGTATTATTTTTAAAAGGGAAAAGATATGCTGTCCTCATTTTGAAGCATCATCCAAAATGCTGAAGAAGTTCAACACATCCATGTATGACAAACAAACAGAATTAAGCACAGAAGAAGTAGAAGTTTGGGATGACCTTGAGGACTTCTGGAGGTTGCCAGCATTGTTTGTGAGCTACGTTAAAAGAAAATGTCATGTAAGCAATTTGAAATTTTATTAAAATCGTTGTTTCATGAACACTGCATGATCAGTTATCATGAGCTGTTCTCCATAGTCTAATATGTTATAATCGTTTGTTGGAATTTTGCGCGTTACTGGTGTTATTGCTATTCTAGTAACTTTTCTTGCCACTCCAACACATTTGCAGTGTAAGGGAGAGAGACAATAAGCGCATTGAACTTTATGTGTATGTATTATATCTCTTTGGTATTATTCCATCTCGTTGAAACGAGCATATGCCTACTTAAAAGTGATAAATTTCGAAGTTCCAGAATTTGATTGAATACTGTATTGGAAACTTCAAAATTTGCGCAAGGAATGTTGTCTATAGATGAAAATGCTCCATACAGGAAAATTAGTTGCAAGTACTTCATTTAACAGTAAGTTCTTTGTAATGATTTAAACACTCAAGCAAATAAGAAATAAACTGCTCCAATTTCTAACATAAAATATGTGTTAAAAGTTATTTAAATGGTTCTGAGCACCTTCCCACCCTCTCTTCCTAACTGAATTCTAACTGGACATTAAATCTTGAGCTTCCTTAGGTCGTGAGAGTCGCAGTTGCAGACGACAGAGCATCAAGTACGTAGTGCTGCCACTAGAAATTAGGTACAAAAAGTTCATTGTAGGAAAGTAACTGTTGTGTATTTTATCAATTGTTGGACTTGTTACATACTCTGTATGTGTTCGATATTTGATCAGAAAGTTCATAACATCAATTTTACTTCAATAAACAGAAACATAAACCATTATAGCATAACATAAAGTTATCAACATGTTTTGAAGAACTGTTACATGTGTTGCTAGCGTAATGAGTAGCCTAAAGAATTGCTTTGTATCATGTCTGGCATTGAAGTCCACACGCTGATGATCTATTTTACTTACTTTCATTTTAATGGTATATTTTCTGTCATCTGGAAGTTATAATAAAAATAGGTGAATCGTCATTTTATAATGAAAATTACATCATTTTATTATGAATTGTGGATCATATGAAATTACTCAATACAGGAATATAAAATTACTTCTGTACACCAATTATAGCTATTTCGTAATAATTCCCAGTTTTCAGTGGTGAGAATGGTAAAATGAAATATCCTTGCAGTTTAAAATGAGGTTAATTTGCCAGGAAGTTTCAATAATAACACTAGTGTATGGGATTTGGAGGGGTTGTAGCTCCAGTGAAACTACCATATACAACTTGACACAACTTTATTGCTACTCAGAGCATGAACATACACACACTGGTTTCAAGAGAACATGGCGGCTGAAAGACGGTTTGCCCAAAAACATTGGTGCAGAACTGACACTTCCAAGGAGGTGGTAAAATGTCTGCAGGTACTATGGCCACCACACAGCCACCACCCCCACAGTACGGAGTACTCCTCGTGAGCTGGGGAGAGGGACAGAGTGACGACAGCAGTTGACGTCGAAGACCTTGGAGCTCGAACGATGGTGAGCTCCACTGCGTCATTGGGAAGGCTCGATGGAGCGTGTAGGCAGTGAGTGATGGGACCGGTGATTGAGAAATCTGCCAGGTGTCGAGGGGCCCAGACAGATCGATGACCAAAAGTTCATGGTCAAAGCCTTTGTGCTTTGTTTAGTTTTTTAGAGAAAAATTATTGGGGGGAAATGACACCGGTAAGTGACTGGCTGAGAATAGTGCCAATCGCACTTTCACTGGCGTCTGTTGTGATTAAAATGTCCACATCTAGGTGGGGGTGAGCAATAGTGACAGCACAAGTCAAAAGGTCTTTAAGTGCCATGAATGCGTCAGTCATTTCAAGGGGCGAGTGCCAGAGGTGTGTTTGTGCATTCGTAATGGAGTCTGAATGTCAGTAGCACCTGGCAAATGACGTCGATAATAGTTTATTGTGCCCAGGAAACGTCGAATGTTCAAATGTTTGTTAAGCTTATACGACTTAACTACGGGGTCATCAGTCCCTAAACTTACAAACTACTTACGAACTACCTTACACTTAGGACGGCACAAATATCCATGCCCGAGGGGGGATTCGAGCCCCCGACCGTAGTGGCCGTGCAGACCGTGACTGGAGCGCGTCAGTCCCCGTGGCCACTGCGGCCGGCAAAGGAGACGTCGAAGTTCCTTGAAGTTTGACGGACAGATGCCATCTATAGAGGCAGTGTGCACTAGAGAGTAGAAAGAAGTTTGATAAAGTTGGTCCTTGCTGTGTCTTCACTCAATTCCCGCCCCAGCTAGAGTGTCACTTAGGATCTTCAGGTGTTGTTTGTTTTCTTTGACAGAAGCACTAAAGATTATGATGTCCTCCAGGCAAACAAAACACAATTTAAGTGGAAAGAGAACCTCGGTTATGAAGCGTTGCCAAGTTTGTGTGGCGTTCTTAAGTCCAAAAGGCCTGAAGTGGGTAATGATATAAACCGATTGGAGTTTTTTCAATGTCCTCCAGAGCAGTCGGAAGTTGATGAGTTAAGTCTCATTAACTTAACAAACACTTGAAACTTTTTGGAATTTGACGGTATGCTCCTTTACAGTCCATGACAGAAAAAAACTTCATGCACACGAGTGCATGGGTAAGAACTGCGACATTCGGAATTGGATTCTTTTCCATGATGGTCTTGGCACTGAGCTTTTGATACTCCTCACACATACGCCAAAAGATATCTCATTTTTTAGCTACTGGATTGGAGAAGACCAATTGCTTGATGAAGGTTCGATAATACCAGAATCGAACAGCTTGGAAATCTGTGCCTCGACTGCCGCAAACCTCTCTGCAGTTTGCTAATGACAGCAATATCATCTGTTAGTCGTAGCTTGTGTATAGTATCTGGTGACAACTGAAACTCACTGTTGTGAAAGTGTAGCAGAGGAGGAAGTGGCAAAGGCTAAAACGGGTTCACACGAGCCTTCAAGGGTATGTGGTGGAGAGAATGTTCTCTCACACTGCTGTGACAGGAGGAGGTGCGTGCGCCAGTGATAGCTGGGTCAAAGTGCGGGCGGCGACCCTGTCGGTTGTTGTGCCTGCCGACAGGAGGCGAAGTGGCGGTGAGGCTGTGTTGGCTACTGCTGGAGCTGCTGCAGGCGCCACTGGTTCACGTGAGCAAGATGGCTGCCGAGCCGTGGGCAAGTCAGCAGGATGGGTAGTAGCAAGCGTGGCCATCGGAGCATTTGGCGGCGCCATCTGCTTGGCCAGGCCACAGCAGGCAGTCTGAGAGAGAACGAAGTCCTGCAAGTTGCCGGCGACATGAGTGGCAGCGCCACTCTCATAGAAGCAGAAGATGGCGATCGAGTGGCAGCTGTAACAACTGGAGATTGCGCTTCAATACACTATAAGGTTTGATGAAAACACTAGAGGAAGGGTTGAGAGATCGAGCAAGAGCATAATTACCATGATTTGCAATAACATTTTTAGCATAGTTCAGCACGCTGACGTGACAGGGAGGCTGGCTTGTGGCTTGGGAAGTAAAGGTTCTAGTTCTCAAGTTGGCTGCGGGTTGCATGGAGCAGGCGCGAGAGGGTAGGATGTCCACATTGCATTGAAAGCACATGGTGTCATCAAGGCAACCGAGTATTGTTTACACACCTCCACATAGGAGGGGTATTGAACTGTCAGCATCACTGTTAACCTTGCTCGTGGGTGCAACGTCACTGCTTGCACTGAGAGAACAAGTATAACCTTGAAATTAGTGTTCTTTGAGCCGGCCGCGGTGGCCGAGGTGACTGACGCGCTCCAGTCACGGTCAGCACGGCCACTACGGTCGGGGGTTCGAATCCCCCCTCGGGCATGGATATTTGTGCCGTCCTAGTTCGTAAGTAGTTCATAAGTAGTTTGTAAGTTTAGGGACTGATGACCCCGTAGTTAAGTCCCATAAGCTTAACAAACATTTGAACATTTAGTGTTCTTTGAAGCCTCTCGGAGAGACGCAAGGTGTTGCTTGACGGATGACAGTTGAGATTCAGCACCGGCGAGGTGGCAAACGATGTCCTCTCTCTCTCGCCAAAGACACAACACCCTTTCATGTTTGGTAGACCACTTCGACATAAGCAAATCTGACTGTTTAATAGTGTCAGAGCACTCACAGACAATATTTTCCCTTTAACAGCACAGTTTAATCACTACTACATGTTCACAAGACCATTTTGGCAAAAGTTTGTCGAACTCGTTAATCGTCGTTAAACACTCACACTGTCTTTACACATGCGATGGGAAGAGTAGAACTCGATGAATCAAACAAGAAGTGTCTGTTTTGATGTATGGTGGAAGACGGCACATTGCACAACACTGGAAGAAAGTTTGTGGTGAGCCAGAAAATATATGCCTAGTATATGTTCTGGAATTTCAGGCACGAAAAATTTCCATTTTAACATGCACTCAGTAGACAGGTGAACAGAGTACGAGTTCAAAGCAGCACGCGGAAGCTGAGAGGCATTGACAGCTCCAAGAACTGCTTGGTGAAGTTGTAGAGTGCCAGTCACCGTGGATGATGGAAGCAGCAAGACATCGGCATCTGTGTCAAAGAGGAAGCAAGTGCCGGAAATGCAGTCATGAAGATAGAGGGCAACCATCCATGTGTGGATACCATTATACGAAATGCAGCATATAGCAGCCTGGTTTCCTCCGAGCAGGACGAGGTGCAAAATTCACCCTGCATTCTGTGTTTGGGTGAAGGCACAGCTGGCAGCATTTCAGAGGTGCATCCTCGAAACGGGTGAATAGCAAAGCAGATAGCAGATGAGCGAAGATGGGCCCATGTCCGTGTCAGCAGATGGGGGTGTTTGTGTCACTTGGAGGACGTAGCAGTGAGGAATGCCAGGCGGCTCAATCAATTCATCAGGTACCTGGGCACGTCCTCGGATCAAGGTGCGAAACTAAGCTGTTGATTGATGAGCCTGTGAGTCCAGCTTGTGGTGTGCCTCCCGAAGGTATGCATTATGCACTCCGCGATGCGAATGAATTTTCTAGGTGATTCGAGTATGTTTTAGGTGAGTGCTGTCTGGATTGGGAGTGTCGAGACAGGCATAGCATGTTTGTTGACCAGTAGGCGGAGGCGCCACCACAGTTCAGAGGGATTCTTGTCACTGAGGTGTTCTTCATGCAGGATGTAGCGGATGGTTTCATCAAGCGTATCCGTTACCCTCTCGATCATAGTCTGCTTGGCCGAGTGGTAGTGATGAGAGGTGAAACGCGAAGTGACCAAGTTACAGATGATGTCGACATGCTCGTGCAGGTTCATTATTAAACATAGCTAACGAGCCATGTTACTGAGAGAGTAGTCGTCAAAGATTTGTTCCACTAAGGAGAACCACATCATCAGTGCATTGAATGAGAAGGGTGGCAGTTGCAGTAGACAACCAGGCAGAGGGAAGGAGTTGATTGTAGCGCCTGAGCCTCAGTCCCTGTGGCAGCGGTGTCTGTCTGTTGTTGTTGTAGTGGCAACGCCACAGCATCACACACCACAGCTGAAGCAGATGCATAACGTCATTGTGTTGTGGGGTGACATGGTAGCCCGACGTGGCAGTGGCACCAAAATGTGCTTGAGAAACGGGAAGTTGGTTGTAAGTGCATACAAAAGAGTTCTGAAAAGCGCCAGTCATACAAGCAGAAGAGGGTGACACTTGTGATCGCGATGGGACAGATGCGTCCCGGGTTGCCAACTATGACTGCACATTCTGAAAATTGTAATTGTCCAAAAATTTCAAAAGCAGAAAAGCACTCATGAGATTTTGATTGTCACAATTGAGAAACTGCACCAGCGGTTGTAAAAAAAAAAAAAAGGACGGAATAGCGTCACTCGTCACAGACACTGCACATGAAGAAAAAGCTACAGCAGAAACTTGTGAGCAGGAACTCGAGCCATAGACGGAATTCGAAGATGAGTCTAGAATGTGTTCACTAACAGTAGCACAAGGTGCGACAGATCAAATAAGATCTTGCTGAAACAAAGTACTGTGCAACCATTGGCCAGGCATGTGGGCCATGAAGTAATACACTGAAGCACATGGTTCAGCAGTGGTGGGCACCAAAATTTGCTCTATTATAGTCAGCCTCACCTACGAAGGAGGTCCAGTTTTCAGCCATTCTGCGCATCCCCCTCCATTACCGCAAAGACAGCCAATACTGTTCATTATGTAGAAGCGTGGCTGGCTGCGAGTTATGCAGTATATGTTCGCAGGCGCAATTATTGCCACTCAGACATAGCTCACTCCCCTCCACGTTTCCCCTATCACTCCGCCTCTATGTGCGGAAGTGCCTTCTTATATGACGTCAGCTATAGCGTACAACGCAGGCAGATGTTGAGCACATGTGAAATAATTCTGTGGAGCACAGGAATTGTTCAAATCCTGGACACTGTGTGCAATGTTCAGCGTAACAAAGACAGAGTTTATTGTGGAGCCATGTCCACCGTTACGCATATCTGAAGTAAATACAAATTGCGAAAATTACCGAGCCGCATGTAGGGGCGTTGAAGTGAAGAAATTCGACGCATCTTGCAGTTGAGATGAGGTCCTGAACGTTTCCGGGGCCAGAATGTAGCTCTGCATGGGCCGCACCGGTAAAGTCATTGTGGCCAGTGGCGTAGCTACCGTAGGGCTAGGCGGGGCAGTGCCCCGGGGCCCCCGAGCCCAAGGGGCCCCTTGACCACCACGAACGACGTTGCAATAAAGTTACAGTAGATAGTCAATTTTTATTATTTTAGTTTTTTTTTCCTTTATTTTTTTATGATTTTACTCTTCCATCGTACCGTCTATTATCTCCCCCTTTCCTCAAACCACAAACAGCCATGGTCTCCGAGCTGATAGCCCATGCTGCTGCAAACGTCGTCGACACGTTCGTGTGATGGTTGTTGTCTTGCAAACGTCCCCAACTGTTGACTCAGGGATCGAGACGTGGCTGCACGATCCGTTACAGCCATGTGGATAAGATGCCTGTCATCCCGACTGCTAGTGATACGAGGCCGTTGGGATCCATCACGGCGTTCCGTATTGCCCTCCTGAACCCACCGATTCCATATTCTGCTAACAGTCATTGGATCGCGACGAACGCGAGCAGCAATGTCGCAATACGATAAACCGCAATCGCGGTACGCTACATCCGTCATTTATCAAAGTCGGAAACGTGATGGTACACATTTCTCCTCCTTACACTAGGCATCACAACAACGTTTCACCAGGCAACGCCGGTCAAATTAGTTTGTGTCAGAGAAATCGCTTGGAAACTTTCCTCATGTCAGCATGTTGCAGGTTTCGCCACCGGCGCCAACCTTGTGTGAATGCTCTGAAAAGCTAATCATTTTCTGTCGGTTAAATGTCGCCTCTGTAGCACGTCATCTTCGTGGTATAGCAATTTTAATGGCCAGGACTGTATTACAGAACGGTATTATTATGGTAACTCAACTGTTTTAGTGAATTCCTTATTAGTCCAGTCAAATAAGCCGATAAAGGCGTCAACCTCGGAATGAGAGGTAACAAGCTGAATATTTGCATGATCCTTTCTTTTGGCATTCTAAATGATGTGTCAAAAGTCTCATAAAATCTCGTGTCCGCGTCTTAAGATATTAAAGGTCAAAGGTCACGAAAATCAGTTTTTCGCAAATATCTGGCTTCCTGTGCGTTAAATGGTATTTGCATCTCAGATATAAGTTGTAGAGCATGAAATTCTCTAAATTTATTGTTTTAAACATTTTTTTGTGCAATTCATCGTTTTTTAGATAGAGCGCGGAGAGCCCACAGGTCACAGCGTTCAGACATATAAGACGTAATACGAGGTCAGCTGCGAATCACAGTCAATGGTAGGTTGTTTAAAGTTAATAAATCATTGCAGCAATTACAATAACAAACCTTCATTCTTTATGAATTATGTTCAATATTTCATAATATTATTCATAAATCAAAAACATTTATTTAATAATATTGACTTATTTCATGAAATTATAAAGTTATGAAGCCAAATAGTTCAAGTATATTTTAATTATATTCTAATGTATCTTAATTATGTTTCATGTAGAAAAGAATAAAATTAACTATAATTAAGACTTAATTATGTTTGAAGCAAAAATATATTAAATATAAAAACGAGGAAATACGTTTTATGTACATCTTTATTTAGTAGTCATATATGATTCATTTATTACAATTAGAAGTTCAACCGTGAGGAGGATTTTTATTCACTTTAATTATTAATCATACATAAGTCTCAATTTTCATCTTCTTGATCATCATCGTCGTCTTCATCCGGTCGCTCGGAAACGTTCATTTCATTATCATCATCCTCGTAATCGACGATCGTCGTCTCTAAATCTTCCAAGATTTCTTAGTTGTTCCATTGCTTTAGTATTTCTACCTTAGTCCGAGTATCCGTCAAATATAACAACCATTATTGAGCCATAATGTGTTTGTAAATACTTTATATATTTATCTAAAACAACGGTGAAAGTATCGTCTTTGCTCCATATGAAGCGATGCAGAAGAAATCCACCATCGATAATATATGTTACATTACTTTCATCAAGATCGATATCGATAGATCTCATTTTGTCATATAATGTCGCTTTCGTGGTTTTCCTCATGCCATTATTATCAAATAAAGATGTTGGATACGAACTTAGTTCGTATTTAAGTTATTCTTGAAGATTACTTTCAAACTTTTTGCCTGCAGCTATTCTCTGCAAGAGTAGTAATGGGTCTACAGCAACTTTAAAATTGTTAATCGGGACAGATTTGTTAACAACTGAAAGCTGTAAAACCTTATCAGCACGTTTAAATTTTATCTCGTTAAAGTTCAAACCAGTTATCTTAACCATTGATTTTAATCAAATTTCATAGTCTCTGTGACAATTAATTTGGTCATTTCCAACGATTCCACTAGCTAGAGATACCAATTGTTTCGTATTTGGAAATGGGTTATAAAGCGTCAACCAATCAACTAGTTTACTGACATCATTATTTTCTACATAAATATAGTTACGATACATTGGAACAGAATTAAAATATACTTAAAGTATGGAATTCATGACATTGTAATTGCTTGAAATAAGTAAGTATTATTAAAATTGGGTATTAATTCGTAAATAATAAAATTTTATTAACAATTATAATTGTTTTATTCAACCTACCATTGACTGTGATTCGCAGCTGACTTCGTATTACGTCTTATATGTCTGAGCGCTGTGACCTGTGCGCTCTCCGCGCTCTATCTAAAAAACGATGAATTGCACAAGAAAATGTTTAAAACAAAACTTGTAGAGAATTTCATGCTCTACAACTTTCATCTGAGATGCAAATACCATTTAACGCATAGAAAGCGAGATATTTGCGAAAAACTGATTTTCGTGACCTTTGACCTTTAATAACTTAAGACGCGGACACGAGATTTTATGAGACTTTTGACACATCATTTAGAATGCCAAAACAAAGGCTCATGCAAATATTCAGCTTGTTACCTCTCATTCCGAGGTGAAACCCTAATTTGACAGGACTATATGGGTTTCTCCATAATCATAGATCCCAATGAAGTGCTGTAAGCAATTGCACTCTGAAATTCGCGCAAGAAGAAAAGAAAATACAGTTACTTTGTCACAATAGTGAATTGTGCATTCAAGACGCTGCCCTCAACCCCAATGTAATGATAATAAGCGAAGATGTTGACTTAGGTGCTTTACTTATTACTTTTTCTTAGCCAGATACTAACATTTACTTCATGAAGCCTGGTAGGGGCACGGCTCTTTCGAAAGTGTTTCATCAAACAAAATCCGACAACTTCATTTTGCAGAAACCTCCATACACGAATACTTGTTTTATTTCCCATCTTTGACTGGGCTATCAACGAAATTAGGCTGATTGGTACGGAGCAGTGAGCTAACAGTGCAGTAGTTTATCGAGGTGAGTTGTCGGCACTGACAACAGTCCGCCTGCTGTTACCGCAGGCGCACGAGTCCTGACTCGACTGTTGCCGGTTTGCTACGCGGCAGAGGGCCATGTTTTCGTGATTAGCTAATACTTCTACATTGCTTTTTTTCCCTAGCTTCTGCCTGCGACTTCATTCACCTACTATGGAGAAACTTCGAAAACTATCCCATTGGGTCGTTTTATCAGCATGTTCTACCCGTGTACAACTCTAACCTCTCTGCAAAATGTCGTCCAAATCCACCAAGTAATTTTTACATGAAAGCAAAAGCTAAGTTTCACAGTTATAATTATATTAGAGAGTGCGATTAAATATTATGTGCTGTGTAACACATAATAATTTACTTAGTACTATTTAGGTTTGCCTAATTATGTCTTCCAGTGGGCGGTAGGGAGCTTATGATGAAGTACGTTTGCGTCTGTGTAGTTTTAGTTTAAAGAGGGTCCCAATTTCACTTCTGCCCCGGGGCCCTTGGTCACATAGCTACGCCACTGATTGTGGCATGCAGCCATTATTCTACAACTCGTCTCTCTCTCTCTCTCTTTTTTATTTATTTATTTTTTTAAATAAAAAAAGCGCTGGTGGCAGAAGACAAACTAAAATGTACATTCAGGAGCAGAATAAAGCAGTTGGGGTCACCACTATGGAATTTGGAGAGGTTGTAGCTCCAGTGAAATATACAACTTGACACAACGTTATTGCTACTCAGAGCACGAACATACACAGACTGGTTACAGGATAACATGGCGGCCGAGAGGCGGCTCACCCGAAGACATTAGTGCAGAACTAACACCTCCAAGGAGGTGATTGATAGTTTATAGGTGCTATTGCCGCCACAAGTGCAATTCGTTCAAATTCATTTCTCCGAAGAAGGAAGGAATTATTAAACATTAACCTTAAACAGAAGAAATATAAAATAGCCGGAAAAGTGAATCGCCATATTCTGTCCAGCCTGTTGAATTTTTAAATCCAGTAAATGTCTTCCAGTTTTTACGATTAGTACTGTATGTGGCGAAAGCTCTGTTGATCAACTGCATAGCAGTTTTCTGAGGGATTTTATGTCTCTTCTGTTTTCTGCGAATGCCCAAAAATCTCTTCTTTCTTCCTTCCAATGAGAAAGTAGCAAGTAAGAATTTCACCAATTTTATTAATGACGTTTCGTGGCAAATCAATCGCAATTCCATCTCAAGGAAATTTCGTTTCAGCACATAGGCTAGTCGGCTGAAGATTCTAGATTCACATCTAATTTTCAGTTGACAAAAATCAAATGAAAGTAAGTAAGTAAGTAAGAAAAAAAAAGTATGCCAGAATACAGCTTAGTACATGCTATCAATTTATTGCAAGTCTACTCTTGTCATTCAGCAACCAGCAAAAGACATTGTTCTGGGTAAATAGATAGATTCATAAGTGGATCTTGTGTGATTGTTTATTGAAGTAAAATTCATACATGATACTGTTTGACCTGACAGCTAACACAAACAGAGTGTGTTACAAACCTCAAAATAGGTCGAATTAGGCACCAATTAGTTGGTGTTGAGTGCATTGTTGTCTCCTTTGTCATCTGCTTTACCACGGATCTTTGCTATAGTTCGATGTGCTACTGAACTGACAAACATGATTGTCGAGTGGGAAGAGGGGTGCCCAACCAACGGTATTTTTCTAGTCGCATTTATGGGGAAATTGAGTTTCAGGTTTGCCATCATTGGCAGGATTCAGAATTTCTGAGACAACCGATATATTTCTATATGGTCACCAAGATCTTGATCCTTCGATAGTGCAGGTTGCCGACATCAGCAGTTAATTCATTTAGCTGTTAAGGGCAAGTGGCGACAACCAGTCCATTATATGAGGTGATACAACAGCACAATGATTTTCATAAACCTATCACTCTTTGTAACAGTATAAACATGTATTGATGACATGGGAGTAAAAGTCTACATTATAATGTAATGATGAAAGAGAGTCAAGTTTTACATAATCAACTGAAGAAGAATACACAATAACCTCATTAACAGGGTCCTCACTACTTTTGCCTTTCACTAATCTGGCGCACATCCGAAAACACACATACAACTATAAATTATCTTGTGCACCATTTTTGTTCGTACAATTATGCTAAGTTAAACAGATATATATGAACACCATTTCAAATTGTGGCATTATTTGCAGCTGTGTTTCATGTATTTTAAAAGTAAATACGGCGTGTATCATAAATACTCGCATATTATGACATCTCTGGAAACGAAAAATGTAATATGTAGAAATTAACGTGAAAGAAAAGGATCTTGTCAAACTTAGCTTTGTCTGTTCGTTGACGAGGCCTAGAAACCAGTACCAGCAGATATGAGAGCGCCTAGGTGGATCCTCTCTCCTTCATACTGGCAAATATTCGACAAATTCCGCACTGCCGCCGTAACAACCACAATACGAGCGTACATCGGACCACAGCGTAAGAGATGCAGCCCATTGTTTGATGATCCTCCTTGAAGAAAAAAAAAAAAAAAAAAAAAAAAAAAAAAAAAAAAAAAAAAAAACTACTTTTTTTTCCATAAAATCTCGGGCGAACTGCCGGATGTCAGTAACTTCCTGCCACGATATTTCGGCGCCATCTTCAGGCGAGTACCGCCGAAGTACTGGTGAAGACGCACTGAGCTGTGCTATTGATGCCCAATTCAGTCGACATTGTGCATGCAATCTCCCCTGGTGGCCAATCTTTTTATGGAAGATTTTGAGGAGAGAACACTTGAGTCAGCTACTTTTAAACCAACAGTGTTTTGGCGATACGTTGACGACACTTTTATAGTGTGGCCTCATGGCGTGGACCGTCTCCAAGACTTTTTACATCATATGAACTCCATACACGAAAACATAAAGTTTACTATGGAGATCGAGAAAAATGATTGTTTGCCATTTTTAGATGTTCGTGCGACGCAGACGTGATGGCTCACTTGGTCATTCGGTATACAGGAAGCCCACTCATACAGATTTGTACTTACAGGCTACAAGTTGCCACCATCCGGCACAAACAACGGGTGTCCTAAAGACTTTAATCCATCGAGCCCATACCATCTCTGATGCCGACAGCCTTCACACGGAACTGGAACACCTGCAAACAGTATTCCTAAAGAATGGATACACAATGAAGCAAATAAAGCGAGCGATGCACACCTCCAAACGACAGAACAAGGAAGAAGAAGAGGCTTTCAAATCGACTGCTTATCTCCCATATATTGGGAATATTTCATAACAGATAGGCAGAATACTAAAAAAGTATAAAGTAAGAGTCATCTTTTGCCCTCCTCCTAAAATTTCATCGCTGTTGGGTTATGTCAAAGACGATCTGGAGTTGCGTAAAGCAGGTGTTTACAGGATTCCGTGCGAGTGCAGCAAGTCATATATAGGGTAGACAATGCGCACTGTGCAGGAGCGTATTGTGCAACACCAGCGTCATACTCGGCTACTCCATCCCACCAAATCCGCAATCGCCGAACATTGTATTTCCACAGGTCATTCGATGAACTACAACGAAACTAAATTGTGGCCCACACAACAAACTTTTGGAGCTCAATTATTAATGAATCTGTGAAATAAGACTGTCTGACAGTGAGAATCTTATGAATCGAGACAGAGGTTTCCAAATAAATGCTGCATGGAATCCTGTAATTGAAAAACTTCGTAGTCGGCGTAGTTTCCTGCAACTGAATGACAATGATAATCGAACTGCTATCGAAGCGGCAAGCCTCCACCACGGAGGGCGCTCTGAGCAGCGTACGTAGTTGTAGTGAACGCGCACGCTAAGTACGTGCATGCGCAATGTCGACTGAATTGGGCATAAATAGCACAGCTCAGTGCGTCTTCGCCAGTACTTCGGCGGTACTCACCTGAAGATGGCCAGAAGACTCTGCGCCGAAATATCGTGGCAGGAGTTACTGACATCCGGCAGTTCGCCGGAGATTTTATGGAAATATCTATACGTTGGGAAAGCTTTAACATCACAGAAATAATCTGTGCTTTTTTACCGATCATTAGTAACTCTTCACTCCACCACAGACTACTGTGCACTGCTACTAGATGCGGAGCAAGTTCCTTCAAACATATACTTTATACATGATATATCTGAAATGGTTGTACAATATGAGAGGTCTGGTAGAATGGGTCAAAACAATCATACTTCACACAGGAACCCATATCTGCAACCCTTAGCGTATGACGCAAGACGTCGCTTAATAGCGTCGCGCGCCATCAAGAGAGTAGGCACACAACATGCCATTCGTGTCGTCACAGTAGCGGATTTGCAAGGCAACGTCTTCAATGTATCTGTAGCAGCATGGTAAATTGATAAGTCGGGTTGAAGTGTTATTAACTTCATTTGACAACACTTACAAAAATTGCTCTAAAGTACGCCATCCAGCTTGAATGCTCGTCATCGGACGATGCTGCAGTGATTATCACGCTTTTTCAATCACTGCTGGCAAAGTGGATACTGCATGAGTGGCTGCCATAATTCGCGCTATTAGCCCTTCATCAGTCTCCATGGGTGTTTCTTAGACAACACAACTCAGGCGGCCATAGAAGAAGAAAGCAGTGGGTGTCAAGTCGGGGAAATGTGCAAGCCTTGCCACAGGCTCACTGTGCTCTATCCAGTTCTCATCAAAGGTTTCGTCCAAATGCATTCTCACTGCTAATGCAAAGTGCGCAGATGCACCACCGTGTTGGAACCACATTTGCTGTTGCACACGAGTGGAACATGTTCCAACAAGTCTGGCATAGTTTCTCGTAAAATGATAAGATAAATATTTGCATTTAGTCGACTGGGGAACATGTATGGGTCGACGAGATTAGCCTTCACATTAGCCTTCCAAGGTAGCCAAAATGTTGACAGAGAAGCGCTCTTGATGACCTCAAACAAAGGTGGCATGTGGATTTTCCTTGCCCACATATGTTGATTGTAGCTGTTGAACAAACCCTCTCGTGTAGAGGATGCTTCATCCATAAAACATACACAATTAATAAATTCCAGTTGATTGGTACACTTTTACAAAAACCAATGGCAGATTCATTTAGACATGGAAAATCGTCTGGCTTATGGGCATTAACCATCTGAATGTGGTAAAGGATGCAAATCATCTTCATTCCCTACACGTGCATGTGCAACACACCGTGAGCTTGTTGAGAGTGCCTTCCTGTTCAAACCGTGGTGTACAGTGACGACCACATTCATCAGGCATTCGCACCTTTAACATAAAATGAACAGATCATGTTTCGAAGTAGGACTTACGGTCACGTGTGCCATTACAAGATTGTGGCAATGGAAAACTTATCTCAACTGAACAAGTCTCTCTTAGGGACCTGTGGATGGCAGTAAATAGGCGTTGATCTGGCACTCCACGATTCTGAAATCGCTGAATGTACAAACGTCGAGAAGCGTGAGATTTGCATCCACCCCTCCCCCCCCTTCATAAGCACAGTGTGACAATGGCGTATCAGACTCTGCAGCGTGCACAGGTGCTCCCAGGTATACAAAACGTATCAAACAGGCATGTGAACGGCCAAAAGCACCGTGTTCACCTCTCAGTAAATGATGGAAAAACCGTATATTGTCCCACCACCTGGAATATCTGCAATTCAAGCTTACACGTCTTTTACCTTGTGTCACCATTACAGTGAAAAAGTTGCTCTGATGTACCACTAGTGTGACGACTCCGATGGCATGTTGTGTGCCTATCCTCTTAGTAACCCGTGACACTATTCAATGACGCCTGGCGCTGTTGTCTAGGTGATGTGGAGATGGGCTCCTAAGTGATTGAGGTTTATTATGACACTCTCTGCCAGATTCCTCATTTTATACATTCGTATCAGATATAATCCTGCAAAGAATCTCATTTGTATCCATGCTCCCAATACTTTGGCACTTCTGCTAATCCAGTATCCATAAGTGCCAGGAATGGCCAGATTAGCGAGAGTCTGGTGTAAATTGGTTGTGTAGCAGAGGCTCTGGCACGTTTGACATTTGACAAAGTGGTTTGTTTTATTTATTTATACCATTTTTTGTAAAGATTCCAGACTTGACTATTAATTTAGTAGGAGTATGTTCAGCTATATTCTCTCAAGAATGACTGTTACATTTAGCAACTTCAATGGCATTCCAAAAAGAAAATTTGGACTACTGTGGGAAAAGCCAAAAATGATATTTGCGTTGTTCCTTATCAAAAATACTTGACTGTTGCTCCCCAAACATGTCGCAATTTCCGAGTATATGTATGTGTACATCAAATTCATTGAAACATTCACCTTAGCTTGGATTAAGTGCAGTGGTGTGTGCTGTGATTATAACTTGGACTACTACTACTATTGGATTTTTTATTATGGTAGTTTGAATTTAAGCTTTAATTTCAAACAAACGAATAGTTCACAAAATGAATTATTTAAATATTTTTCTTGTTTTCTTCTTCATTAGGATATACTGAGTAGTTGCATCTTTGAAGTGCTCTGCCAATGAAAAATAACCTTTGTTTCGCCTTCCCCACAATATTTTCTATGTGTTCTCTCCAGTCTAAGTGTTCGCAATTGTAGCTCCTAGGAATTTGATAGAATTTACGACCTTAAGGTTTGACTAATTTATTGGGTAATTGAAGTTCAGCGGATTTCTTTTAGTGGTCATGTGTATTACTTCACACTTTTCATTATTTAGTGTTAATTGCCAATTTTCGCACCATTTAGAAATTTTGTCTAAATCGCTTTTCAGTAGCTTTTGCTCCTCTGTTGACGTCACTAACCGATAAACGACAACATCATCCGCGAACAGTCTAAGGGCGCTATTCAGATTGTCTCCTAAATCGTATATAAACACAAGGCAGAGTAAAGGACCTATAACGCTTCTCTGGGGAACGCCATATATCATTTCTGTTTTACTGGATGACTTACCGTGTATGACCAGGTAAAGAAAATTATTCAGACAGTTAAGGGAGAGGAGAACTTAATTGTGATGGGGGACTGGAATTCGGTAGTAGGGAAAAGAAGGGAAATAAAAATAGTAGGCACACGTTCAAAAGATGTTAAATATGCTAATTACACAGTAATTAATATAATCAACGAAACACTGTAGCTAATAACACTTTATATATTCGTTATCAGTGAGTGTTAAAGTTTCTGAGCATCAACTTTGTCACCAGTATGGAAAATGTGAATGTCAGTGGATATAAATTAGTCTCAAATGTAAGTAGAGATAATAAGATAAGAGGAGGAGTTGCCATATTTGCCAAAAGCTATCACAGTGTAAAAAATTAGAAACAAAAAAGTTTTGTATAGAGCAGCATATTGAAGCATGTGCCTGCCAGCTTAAACTTAATGATGATTATCTTATAATTGTAACAGTATATAGGTCCCCTTCAGGGAACTTTCAGTTATTTCTGGAAAACTTGGATGCCCTGTTGTGCTATCTGTCAGATAGGGGGAAGCAAATTATTATTTGTGGTGATTTCAATGTAGATTCACTGAAAGAATGTAATAGGAAGAAAGACCTGGAAGTCTTACTAGGCTCATTCAATCTGACATCCGTTATTGATTTTCCTACTCGGGTAGTAAAGGACAGCAGTACATTGATAGATAACTTTTTTATAGACCAAGATAAGTTTAACAACATAAATGCTTGTCCCATTGAGAATGGCCTTTCGGATCATGGTGCACAGCTACTAATAGTATATGAAATAGCTCCGTTCAGTAATTCGAAACAGTCCACCAGAATTGTGTGCTCGATTAATGACTTAACAACTAAAAATTTCAAAGAAAGTCTACAGCAGTTAGACTGGGATGAGGTTTACAAGGAACCTGATGTTAATTTAAAATATAATTTATTTCACGATACATTTGTAAGGGTATTTGATAACTGTTTCCCCAAGAAATTAGTAAAATTTAATTCTAAGAAACCATGCAAAAAACCATGGCTTACTAAAGGAATAAAAATATCGTGTAACCGAAAAAGGGAACTATATCTGTCCGCAAGAAAGAGTAATAACCCAGAAACAATAAAATATTATAAAAGCTACTGTGCTACATTAAGAAAAGTTATTAAAAAATCAAGAAGCATGTGCATCATGTCTGAGATTAGCTCTTCTGACAATAAAATTAAAACAATTTGGAATATTATTAAAAGGGAGACAGGGCAACCAAGAGCAGAGGAAGAGGGTATAACCATCAAAACAAATGAAAACTTTATTAACAAAAAGTCAGAAGTTGAAAACATTTTTAATGATTACTTTTTAAATGTTGTGGAGAAAATAGGATCTGAATGTTCATTAGAAGGAGCAAGGCAATTAATGGAAGAGGCCATACCCACACAATTTGATACAATTGAAATTCCACTCACCTCACCTTCAGAAATTAGGAAAATAACAAACTCTCTGAAGAGTAAACGGTCATATGGAATTGATGGCATTTCCAGCAGGGTATTAAAAACTTGTTCCCAGGAGATAAGTAGAATTCTCACTCATATTTGTAATAGCTCATTAAAGCAGGGTATTTTCCCAGATAGACTGGAATATGCTATCGTTAAACCTTTGCATAAAAAAGGGGATACATACGATGTCAACAACTACCGGCCCATCTCACTTCTGACAGCTTTATCAAAGATTTTTGAAAAAGTTATGTATTCTCGAGTTGCTTCACATATTAGTATAAATAAAGTTCTAACAAAATGTCAGTTTGGTTTTCAAAAAAGCTTTTCAACTGAAAATGCTATATATACCTTCACTGATGAAATATTAAATGCTTTGAATAACCGGACATCACCAGTAGGGATTTTTTGTGATCTTTGAAAGGCTTTTGATTGTGTAAATCATGGGATTCTTCTGGATAAGCTTAAGTATTGTGGTATGAGTGGGACAGTGCACAAATGGTTTAAATCATACTTAACTGGAAGAGTGCAGAAAGTTGAAATAAGCAGTTCACATGATGTAGAGGAGACAATTAATTCTTCTAACTGGGGAGTTATCAAAAATGGGGTCCCACAAGGTTCGGTCTTGGGTCCTTTGCTGTTCTTAATATATATATCTTAATATGATATCTTCTAGAAAGTCATTAAGTGGTTCTCTACAAATGGACTCTCATTAAACTTTGATAAAACCCAGTATATACAGTTTCATACAGTAAATGGCATGACACCATTAATAAATTTAGACTTTGAACACAAATCTGTAGCTAAGGTAGAATATTCAAAATTTTTAGGTGTTTGCATTGATGAGGGACTGAATTGGAAGAAACATATTGAAGATCTCCTGAAACGTTTGAGTTCAGCTACTTATGCTATCAGAGTCATTGCAAAATTTGGTGATATAAATCTCAGTAAATTAGCTTACTACGCCTATTTTCATTCACTGCTTTCATATGGGATCATATTCTGGGGCAATTCAACATTGAGTAAAAAAGTATTCATTGCACAAAAGCGTGTAATCAGAATAGTTGCTGAAGCCCACCCAAGAGCATCCTGCAGACATTTACTCACTGTAGCTTCACAATATATATATTCACTCATGAAATTTGTTATTAACAATCCGACCCAATTCAAAAGTAATAGCAGTGTGCATAGCTACAACACTAGGAGAAAGGATGATATTCACTATTCAAGTTTAAATCTAACTTTGGCCCAAAAGGGGTGAATTATGCTGCCACAAAAGTCTTTGGTCACTTACCAAGTAGCATCAAAAGTCTGATAGATAGCCAACTAGTATTTAAAAAGAAATTAAAGGAATTTCTGAATGGCAACTCCTTCTACAATGTAGATGAATTTTTAGATAAAACTTAAAAAAAAATTAAAAAAAAATAATAATAATAATAAAAAATTCTTAAAATATAGATTGTCAAGTATAGACAAAATTTACTAAACTGACACGTTCCACATCATTACAAAATGTCGTATACATGATCCAAGGAACAAGTATTAATCTAATCTAATCTAATCTAATCATGTGTGCTAATAGGTTTCGCTGTTCGAATTTTATTTATACTTTCAAATTATTGCAACATGTGTCACCCAACACTATTTGCTTCTACTTCTATTTATTAACAGAAAAAGGGTGTGTCACGTTTTTTTATTATACACGAAAATATATTTTAGCCTACTATTATGTACTTTTTACTGTATTATAGCTAATCAATTTTTTTGAGTTAGGGTAAAATTATGGATGGTCCACTTATGTATTGTTATTCTGGCATTTAGGTGTAATTACAATAAATTAGAATGCATTATATAGTTTTTTTAACTAATGCTGTCTCCCAAAGGTAACACTTATTGGGATAATTTCATAAACATATTGGGTCTGACACTTAATGGGTAGTAATCTAGGGTGTGCATATATATAAATGTTACAGTAGAACAATCAATTATGTAAAATATTTAAGTCGTCATGAAACATTTGGAATTTATGGCTAAAATGAATACTGTCCTAAAAACAATCCATTGAAAATGTGATAATCTTTTTGGACGGTGTTGTGACTTAACAAAGTACAATGAGAAGGATTAATATTTCTGTATTTGAGACTTGACAGTAGACATTATTCGTTGGTGGGATCTTTAATAAAGAAAACGTTGCTACCCTAACTCAGGTTTGCGTTAGTAATATGGTACCGGTAACACAAATATTTTATAAGCATCTTCTTCTCCACCTGTGGAAAGAAATGAACTAATGACACAGTGTGCATTAAAATGTTTTATTCTGGATACAAAGTAGGTAAAATCCAAACATTCGATTGGTATCGGCAGTTATAAGATAAATAACTGTCACAGCTACTGGATCTTCAAGATACTGGAAAATACCGATGTTGTAAAGGTGTGTTGGAAATTCTTATCTACTGTACATGTAAAGCTTTTATGGCCATTTGTTGACATGTCCGTTCTGGCGAAGTATGATGTTTGTCACATGTTTCGTCCACTATGAACTGCAGACATTGCCCACGTTTCACCCTCCAAGAGCAATGAAATATGAAACTCCAACAGTGCTAGCCAATCTGAGTCTGAATTGGTGGTAGCGAAACGTCAGTTTCAACGTCAAAGAAACGTGGGCTGAAAACTCCCAGACAGACACCAACACGATCTGTGTACAACGTAGATTGTAGGTGGGTACATAATTTAAAGAACGTCATTGAATATTTATTTGAAATAATAAGTAGTTGAATAGTCACTGAAAGATCCATGTCATACTGGCTGTAAAACGGTTCTTTTTCATTCAGCTAGTAAAGAATATAAAACAATACATAAAGAAACACCAATCTATTTCGCGAGTAATCAACAGACTGAGGTAAACACTAAAGCCCAATTCAAACGATGATGTCGTTAGTAATGAACAGATCACGTTGCGCGCCATCTAGCGATGTAAACGCAGAAAGTGATCGTAAACGGCGTTTCGTAATAGCTAGTACACTTTACGACAGGTTCTAAATTTAGTAGTAGCGCAGAAGTGAATTCGTTGTGTTGTTTACATGTTTATGTGTGGAAATAGCCGGGTCCTTATCTAAATTGCTTGGTTTGTTGGAGTGATATGTCTTGAATCAGCCGGCCGTCGTGGCGGAGGGGACTGAGGCGCTCCAGTCATGGTCTGCATGGCCACTACGGTCGGGGGTTCGAATCCCACCTCGGGCATGGATATTTGTGCCGTCCTTAGTATAAGGTAGTACATAAGTAGTTTGTAAGTTTAGGGACTGATGATCCCGTAGTTAAGTCCCATAAGCTTAACAAACATTTGATCTTGAATCAGAGGAGTTGAACAGAGCAGGAATTGTGCTTGCAATTTAGGAATAAAGGGTCGCTGCAGAAAATCCTCTCTTTATAAGAAGGCACAATGACTGTTATTTATGGAGAAAATAACAGAAAAGCGTAGATTTAAATGAATTTTGTATATGTCTTGTTGATTAACTTTATATTTTTAAAATTCTATAATTTTTAGCATGCCAGAAAGTCAGTTGCACATAATCTCGAAATTCTGATGCTAAAAGCAATGCAAAATTTAGTTTACTGAGGTCCCATTATGGATCGGAAATTGAAATTGCTGTGCAGACTTCAACAGCAATATTTGTAAGAGTTGGTACAGAAATTCTTTGTGTAAAGGCTAGGCTTTCGAAAGATTCCATATCGCCAAAAACCGCAATGTTATAGTGAACCTGCAATAAATACCAATTACAGAAAGTAACTGATGCATAACTTTAACAAAGCTGGAAATGTAATTCAAGTGTAAAAAGTATTTCGTACCTTCAACTAGGCGAAATACTCTCTCTCTCTCTCTCTCTCCTCTCTCTCTCTCTCTCTCTCTCTCTCTCTCTCTCTCTCGATCTAGCTAATCTCCCTCTCATCGCCGTATTTTTGTCCTTGGAAGAACGAAAGCAACTTGGTAAAACACTCAGCACTTAAAATTCGTAAAAAAATTCTGAATTCATTGAGGTCATCTGGTATGAGTTACTTCATTATCTGTAAGTAAGTAAGTTTTATTTGTCCTGTAGATGAAACATTTGTACAGTAGAGCACACAATGATATAGGACAAGTCACTAAGAATAAAACACTTTTGTACTTTGTAATTTGTACAATAAGGCAAATGGTGCTACAAAAATTAAATTAAGGCGAAGGACATGGAGTTACAGACTTTACGTGGCAGAAAAATATATGCAAAATAATTATAAGCAGAAAAATATATGCAAAAATAATTATAAGCAGAAAAAGAACGGTACTTGTTTAAATTAATGAAAATATCTATAAGGTGAAAATATTAGTTCTTAGAATTATCATGGATAATTTAGTATGCAAATTCTTTTAGCTATAACATGTTACATTAGTACAAGAACGTGGAGTTACAGTCGTCACATGGCAGAACAATATATCATGGATAATTTAGTATGCAAATTCTTTTAGCTGTAATATATTACATTAGTACAAGGACATGGACTTACAGACTTCACATGGCAGAAAATGTATGCAAAATAATTATAAGCAGAAAAAGTACAGTACTTGTTTAAGTTAATCAAGATATTTATAAGGAGAAAATAGTAGTTATTTAAATTATCATGGATAATTTAGAATGCAAATTCTTTTAGCTAAACAGATTACATCAGTAAAAGTGTATTCCACAGGATTTGTAAATTTACCATAATAGATTAATGTTTCAATTTAGCACAGGAAACTTTGTTGCAGAGTAGAGTAAATACCAATAAGACATTACGCGTAAATCTTATAGCTATAGCATATCAGTTCACAGATATAACTTAGAATTTTGTCTCCAGAAATTTCTGAATAGAATAGAAGCAGTGGTTTGGTAATAGTTCCTTTAATTTAATTCTCATTATTTTTGGATTTTTCATTGTTTTTAAGTCTGGAGGTAGGTGGTTATGAATTTTGATACCCATATACTTAGCCCCATTAGCATATAGTTTAGTGTTGTGACGTATAATGTGCAGGTAGGTTTTATTTCTTGTGTCATGTGTGTAGCACTCAGCATTTATGTTGAGAGATTCCAGTTATTGGACTGTACAACAAGCCACTTCCAGTATATAGAGACATGGGAGTGGGGGTATTTTTAGCTTTTTGAACAGTGATTTGCAGTGTTCAAATCCTTTTTTCAAAGCTATTATTCTAACCACTTGTTTTTTTAATTTTGAAAATTACAAGGGATTCAGAACTACTTCCCCAGAAGGCCAAGCCATAGCTCAAAACTGACTCAAACAGGGCATGGTATATCAGCTTCAATGTATCTATACTGACTGTAACTCTGATTGATCGTAGTAAGTAGCATGTTCTGTTGAGTTTCTGTGACAAGGCCTCAATGTGTGGTTTCCAATTTAGAGTATTATGATAAGTCCAAGAAATTTGGTGTCCTGTCTGTATGCAGTACACATCTCATTCTTCGTCTCGTCCTCTCAACCAAGCACACATCCAACTTCTATTTCTTCTTCACACAGAGTGTTCTAAAAAACAAACATTGCCACAGCTCCTGCAACCGCCGATAATGTAAGCTTCGTAAGTTGAATATTATCATCTATGACATACACCCAAACGTGAACGATCCACGTATATAAACAGTAATACGCCCTATTTTCGCACAGGCGCTGCTGTTAGTGGTAATCAGACGTTTAGACAGTTTATTGTATTAACGCAACCAAGCCTGTATGATCGCATATCTTTAGTACCTCGTTAGTATGCTTGGAGCACTGCAGCAGACAGTTATCTTTCTTGTGAACATTCGATCGTCGTCTAAACTAGGCATAACCGAGTGTCAATACAAAATAGCATGATCATCGGCTTTGTTTTCATTCTGCTGTCACTTTGCACTTCGTAGATTGCACAAAGATCGTGATGACACAGATACTATACTTCTAACTGCTAAATTACAAGGCTCTTCCGGTTGGTATTTTTCTGCTGCTAACGTCCAGTGGGTCCCCAGGGATTCACACCTAGTGAGTATGTGGCTGGCGACCACGGAGTCTTGAGCTGAGTCCTGGCATTGCTTCCGCTTACTTGTGCCAGGCTCCTCACTTTTATCTTTCCTATCTGGCCATACTCGGTCACCTCTTGTTTCTTCTGACTCTGATGCTATTAGGTTTCGAGGGCTAGGGGTCTTTCATTTTCCAACCTACACTTCTCATGACCGGAATAAGTCATCAGCCCAGCATTTGCTAGGCAGGGCACCCTCTTGTGCTGGAAATGGGAAATCATTTCAGAAGGCGGAAGAACCAGCTGATTGTCAACGGCATAGGATGTGGAAGCCAATGGAAAACCACCACATTAAAGATCTATGGATATCCCAAGCATCAGCAGGAAACCATGCCAGTATCTTCTGTGAAATTTTCCGGATATAAAATAGTCCCCCAATCAGATCTCCGGGTGGGGACTGCAAAAGATACAGACAAGGTGAAGGAAAAGAACCCCAATTCCAACATAGCAACTTGGAATGTAAGAACACTAGTGCAGAGCAGCAAACTAGAAAATCTAAAACTTGAAATGAAACGACTGGAAATAGATATTCTAGGTATTTCAGAGATGAGATGGCCCCGACCAGGTGATTTTTGGTCTGAAGAATATAGAGTCATCCACACCGGTACTGACCAAGATAGACCAGGAATGGGTTGGAATAATTTTGAGGAAAAACTATTGCTCACGTGTCAAGGGATATGTGCAGTACGGCTCCCAAATAATACTAGTCAAGCTTGAAACTAAATCAAAGAACACTGTGATTATACAGGTGTACATGCCAACAACCAAAGAAGAAGATGCAAATGTTAATGAAATATATGAAGAAATAAGTAATGCAATGAAAAATGTTAAGGGAGATGAAATCTTGATTGTCATGGGGGTCTGGAATGGGATTGTAGGTGAACAACCAGTGGGAGAAATTGTTGGCAAATATGGACTTGGAAAGAGAAACAAAAGAGGTGACAGACTAATTGAATTCTTCTCGCAACACCAATTAGTTGATACAAACACACTTTTCCAACACCACAAAGGAAGAAGATACACATGGAAGGCCACTGGAGGCATAGCGAGACACCAGATTGACTACATCCTAGTAAAATCACGTTTCAGGAAAAAGTTAAAAGACAGCAAGAGCTATCCATCTACAGTCATAGGCAGTGACCGTAACCTGGTCATGATGAAAAGTTCATTCAGATTTAAATGTCTAAAGAAGAAGACATTAAAATTAAAATGGGAATTCGAATAACTAAAAACCGAGGGACTGGCAGAACACTACGCTTATGATACAGATAACTTAGCTATAAACTTTCAACATGGTTGAGTAAATGAAATTTAGGATCAAATTAAATCTGATGTATACTAAGCTGCAGAAAAGACAATTGGAAAAACTAAACCCAAAAGCAAGAGGAAATGGATTACAACAGATGTTATTGAGCTAATAAAAAACAGGAGATTGTACAAAAACGCAACTGATGAACAAGGAAAAGCTGAATGTAGAAGACTATGGAATCTAGTCAACAGAGAAGCTAGAAAAGCAAAAGAAAACTTTCTCGAAGAAATGTGCAGGGAAGTGGAAGAAAATATGCAAAATGGAAGAACTGATTTAGCCTACAGAACAGCAAAAAAAATTTTTAGCAAACATAAAATGAAACTCTTAGGTCAATAGAAAATAATGAGTGAAAAATTCTGTTTGGTGAAGATATTGTGAAGAGATGGAAAGAATATTGAGGAGCTGTATGCTGGAACACCTATTTCAGAGGAAGTAATAGGAACAAAAGAGCAAGTAGGTGAAGATGACAAGGGAGATGATATTCTGCAAGAAGAATTTGACAAAGCTCTAAAAGACCTATGAGACAACCCTGCAGAACTAATAAAGAAGGCTGGTGACCACGTGAAAAAAAATGCTGCTTGAACTTATTAGGACCATCTATAACACAGGAGAATAACCGACAGACTTCCAGAAATGCATAATTAATAATAATAATAATAATAATTTTATTGTCATGAGGACATTACAGCAATAGACAAAGTCACATAGATAACATAAATTGTTAATTAAAAGTGATAAGATGCTTGTCAATAATATTAGAATATTATATTACAGTTGAGAAATTCTTCTAAATTGTAGAATGGGTGGGCAACTAACCAGTCATGCAGCGTTTGTTTAAATGCTTGTTCGAATAAACCTTGTACATTTTGTGGCAGTTTATTAAATAGTTTATGCCCTTCAAGTTCGTAGCTGTTGAGCGATTTTGACAATCTGTGGTATGAAGTAAATATGCATTTATTCCTTCTAGAGTTGTAATAATGTACGTTTTCCTGGAGTTTTGTTTCCGGCACTTTCCTCTTTGTATAAATTAAAACATAGTATATGTAGAAGTTTCTGACTGTCATGACCTTTAGTTTACAGAAGAGGGGTTTACAGTGTTCCTTATGTGGAGATCCAATGATTGGCCTAATGGCTTTCTTCTTTAGTATTAAGATGCCCTGGACACAGCTAGAGTTACCCCATAAGATTATACCATATGTTATAATACTTTGGAAGAATGAGAAATTTGTTATTCTGACATATTTTTCAGGTACATAATCCATAAGTCGCCTTAACAAATAATCAGTCTTGCCAACTTAACACTAATATATTTCACATGTTGATCCCAAGATAATTTTTCATCTAGATATAGCCCCAAAAACTTAACGTAACTTGGATCATCTGTTGGAAGCTTGTCTTTCAGAGTAAAAACCATTTGCTGTGTTTTGGTTTCATTCAAAAAGGAACCATTTGCTTTAAACCAGTAGGATACTTGATCAATTGTCTTTGCGACACAAATTTTAAGACTACTGAAATCATTGCTATTACAAAGAAATGTTGTATCATCTGCATATAGAACTGTACTGGATTTAATAAATGATGGCAGATCATTAATCATTATAAGGAACAGGAAAGGGCTCAGTACAGATCCCTGTGGAACACCTACCTTGACTTGTTCTATACTAGATATTTCTTTTCCTATGCAAACAACTTGCCTACGTTTCTGTATATACGATTTTAATAGTTTAAGGCTAATATCTGTGATGCCATAGAATTCCAGTTTGTCTAGAAGTGGTGTATGTTCAACACAATCAAAAGCTTTGCTCAGATCACAAAAGGTGACCTGGGCAAAGTCTTATCCTCAAACACACTTGATGTAGGTATTTGACAACAGAATCAATAGCATCAACAGTAGACAAGCTTTTCCTAAAGCCATATTGTGATTCATTGATTAATCCTAGATTTTCAAAGTAAACAAATAACTGTTGATAAATGACACATTCCAGTGCTTTAGAAAAGGCTGGAACTATGCTGATTGGCCTGTAGCTTGAGGGTGACTCCATATCTTCTTTTTTATATACTGGGACTATCCTAGACACTTCATCCGGAAAATATCCCTCAGATATACACTTGTTTATGCAAAATGTTAAGGGGTACACAATGCAGTCTATTACTCTTTTTAGCATGTTGCAAGATGTGTCATATATATCTGCACTGTCTGACGATTTCAACTGCTTTACTATTTTTAGAATAAGACTAGGGGAGACTTCGGAGAAAGTAAACACATCTATATTTGTCGTCGATCTACTAACTCTTTTTGAAAGTACCTCTGATGACCTGATATCATGTTTGATAATGGCATTTCCTACTTCTTCCACTCATTTAATAAAATAATCATTGAATTTTTGGGGACTTACTTTTACTGATTTGATTCTTGGGTCTTTAGCAACACTATTTATTAATTTCCGAGCTGCTTGGCACTTATTGGTGGAATTTCAATACTTCTGAAATTGTATGCCTTTTTGGCTTCCTCAATGGGTTTTTTATATTTATATCTACATTTAACATACTCTGATCTCGCATGCTCAGTCTTCAGTGCATTACTTGCATTTTGATTCTTGGGTCTTTAGCAACACTATTTATTAATTTCCGAGCTGCTTGGCACTTATTGGTGGAATTTCAATACTTCTGAAATTGTATGCCTTTTTGGCTTCCTCAATGGGTTTTTTATATTTATATCTACATTTAACATACTCTGATCTCGCATGCTCAGTCTTCAGTGCATTACTTATAATGTACCATGAGCTGGTGTTTCAGATTGGTCAGTTGCTCAGTATACCATGGATTTTGTCTGTTTGTAACCTTGGTTTTGAATCCTTTGTCAATTACTTTGAATTTTTTTAGGGGAATGTTGTCATTAAAGAGTGTCAAAAATGTTTTGAAAAACCTATCAAACACTACTTTTGCTGACAAATTACTACTTAAACTAACTACAATGTGTGTCACCATAACATTGATCAAACCATTCTCTGTTACTAAGGGCCATATGGAACATTGAAATTTTATCTTCTGTGATGGGTCTGACGATTACAACTTTTGGGACAGGAATATTACACTTATCAGGATGGAACCTACTTATGTAGTTTACAGATACTGCATCGTGATCTGAGAATGGAAATACTGTCAGATGACATGAGTCTTCTGCAGTTTTAAAGTTGACAAAAATATTGTCCAGACATGCTTTATCCCTTGTTGGCCTACTGTTGATTGAATGTAATTTGTGCTGCCTTAGAAGTTTTTTTAGTTCAGTGACACTCCGATTGTTGTTACATCAAAATCTGCATTCACATCACCGCCTATTACAATGTCATAGTGCAACCATTTGCTCCCTCTAAACACATTTAACAGCATCTCCAATTTTTTTCAGAAATACACAGATGATACCTTTAGGTGATCTGTATAATGATATTATTGCCAACTTAAGACTAACAATAAATATTCTAGCAGCTTCAAACTTTTGTTTTTCACATAAATAATGTAGATCCAACTTAGTAAAGGAGTAGCTGAGTGACTGGTTAGTGTATATTGTCACACCATCTCTTACGTGCAATTTTCTACAGTAACTGTTTGCTATGTTATAGGTATCAAGTTTAACTAGTGTAAGTTCATTCTCAGTAGCCCAATGTTCACTAGCTTCTTGTGGTGGTACTCTTATTGGTACAGCTGCCTTATTTCCCACTGCTGCTATTGATGAAGCCACTGGTGACTGACATTTCATGTGCTGGTGCTGATGCACTTTCTTCATTATTAGATGAAGCCATAGGTGTTTCTTCTTCATAAGCTGTTGGTACTGTCTTCTTTTCGTTTGTAATTGGTAATGAACATATTGCAGGCACTGCAATTTTTACGTGATTGTTCATTCCTGCAGCTTTTATCACATGGAGAATTTCTTTGGCCAATACTTCCTTGCCCAGGTGGTTTCTGTGCAGTCCATATCTGGTAAAGTGCTCTCTGGCAGAACTGGTTGCTTTAATGAATGTTGTGTTTACAAAATTGCTACAAATCGTCCTAAATTTTCGATTTGTTGCAACGATTTCTTTGTTTACACAGGAGTTTTCAATTAGGTCATGTCTGTGGGGAATGTTAACAACAAATACCTTTGCTTGTGTAATTTTTCCAAGAGATTTCGTCAGAGCTCTGACAACGAGGCTACTTTCGTTCTCATATACATCGTTTCCTCCTCCGATTATTACACAGTTAACACCACTTTTTACTGTTGTTTCATAGTTTCTAAGCACTTCCCGTAATGGGGCTGACTGAATTATATTCAGAATGAATATCAGACATGATTGCAGCTAACCCCTTACCATGACTGGTTGATAATACATGTATTTCGTCTTTTTTCACGATTGTTTGCATGTCTCTCTTGGATTCGTCCTTGTCACATGTAACACTAACACTGGTTTTACATATAGTACCTGATGTCGAGTTTTCACTGGCACGTCTTTGGTCCTCTGATGTTTCTAGGCAGTTACTCGCATCATTGAATCTTTCTTTCCGCGTTTTGGGATTGCCTGCATCAAGTATTTCGTATTGGTTCATTATTGGAATGCGGAAATCGTTCGTTTTTAACAAAGGGCAGGAGAACTTTTTAGACCTAATATATACACTGTCTTTTTTTACGCGTTTGCGTCTCTGTGGAGAGGTCAATATATTGAATTTAGTTTTTCAGCATTTCAGCGTACTGTTTGGATTTACTTAAGTCAATCTGCAGTTCTTCCCTCACACTTACTTCAATTCCAGCTTTGCACATTTCATAAGCAGCTTCAGCAACGTTGCACTCGGTTTCACAGTCACACGAATTATTACTGTGTTTTGCTACCACAAAACAACTTGAATGATACCATTTATGCATCACTACGCATGTTCTTACACCTGTTAACACTTTTTTTCGCAAAGTAGACAATTTACTGATGGTAATTTACCGGTATTTATGGGGCGATTTGGCAATACATCCATATGCACCGCCATCTTTGTTCCTATAGGTACCAAAGAAGGCAGGAGCCACAAAATTTCAACAGTATCGAACTTTAAGCCTAATATCACATGCATCAAAAATTCTAATAAAAATAATTCTGAGAAGAAGGTGGAGGATATGCTAAGTGAAGATCAATTTGAATTCAGAAGAGGATTGGGAACAAGAGAAGCGATTCTGGCACTGAGACTCCTTATCGAAAAGCAATTACAGAAAAATAAACTAACTTATATTGCCTATGTAGACCTGGAAAAGGCATTTGCTAATGTTATCTGGCAAGAAATGTTCAGAGTGCTACATCTACATCTACATGGGATACTCTGCAAATCACATTTAAGTGCCTGGCAAAGGATTCATCGTACCACCATTATACTGTTGCGATAAGATGTATTTACTTAATTAGCAACATTTAATTAACGCATCACAAGTACAAAAATAAGAGACATACTGGTATAAACAAAAGAGTAATTATTTGAACAGAGAGTATAAACATGCATCATCACTGATGCTGTGTAGCACAATAACTTTGTACACGTTGACAAAGCATTTTGTATTTAATTACATGGCACACAATCACTTTATCACTCCCCCCTCAGTGTCAACGATATTTTCTGTTGAAGCGGACATGACGACCGGATCGCGTGACGACAGGTTTAGCTGAAGCTGCTGGTGAGTCGTCCTTGTTGACTTCTGGTGTCCGTTGAGGCTTCAAGGTAGCAGGTGGTGGGGTAGTGGTTGATTCTGCTGTGCTCGTAGGTGTGACAGGTTCTGTGCTAGAATCAGGGTGGGTAGTGCAGAAGGCAGGTTTAAGGCGGTCAATGGAGATTGCAGTTGGCGTACCCTTGACATCAACCTTAAACGTCTTTTCCTCCTTGCTAAGGACGGGATACGGCCCATCATATGGTGACTGGAGAGGTTTGCGCACAGTATCATGCCTGACAAAGACATGGTCACACTTCCACAGATCCGAAAAAATGAAAGATCGGCGGATCTTTTGCTCTCTTGATGCGACAGGACGTAGATCTCGAATCTGCAAATGCAGTTTGCAGACAAAGTCTGGAGCTTCGACCAGATCATCAGAGCCAGCCGCGGTGGCCGAGGAGACTGAGGAGCTTCAGTCACGGTCTGCACGACCTCTACGCTCGGGGGTTCGAATCCCCCCTCGGGCATGGATATTTGTGCCGTCCTAGTTTGTAAGTAGTTCATAAGTAGTTTGTAAGTTTAGGGACTGATGACCCCGTAGTTAAGTCCCATAAGCTTTACAAACATTTGAACATTTTTGAGATCATCAGACGTGTTGTGTAGGAATTCGCCAGGCAGTCGAATATATTGTCCATAGACGAGATCTGCTGCTGTGGCTTTGATATCTTCTTTAATGGAAGCGCGGAGGCCCATCAGAACAATTGGTAGGGTTTCTGTCCACCGTTGTGACTCATGACACCTCAGAGATGCTTTTAGTTGTCGATGTAGACGTTCTACTAAACCGTTCGCTGCCGGGTGGTAGGCTGTAGTTCGGATGCGTTTCATTCCTAATAGGACAGAGAGCGCTTTGAATAGGTATGACTCAAAATGCCTTCCCTGGTCGGTGGTAATACACAGGGGTACTCCAAAACGAGCAATCCATCCCCGAAAGAATGTAGTTGCCACTGTCTCGGCGGTGATATCTGCCATTGGAAAAGCCTCTGGCCAGTTTGTGAAGCGATCAATGGCAGTTAGGCAGTAAGTGTACTCTTCAGACGGCGCTAGTGGGCCAATGATGTCTAAATGGACATGTTCAAATCGTTGATTCGGTGGCATGAATGTGCCAAGAGGTGCCCTAACATGCCGACTAATTTTATTCCTTTGACATGCCATGCATTGGCGCACATACTCTTTAACATCTTAAATATCGTTTAACTGGGTTCAAGGTACCAAGGACTCCAGGGTGTGATAAGTCATGCAGCGACGCGATTGCTTGCTGTCGGAAGGGAGCTGTCACAAACGGTCGCACTTTCGATGTAGTAACATCACAATATAGCCATGCATTTGTCGGTGGTACTTGAATTTGACGGAGCTGTAGGCCAGATGTCTGTAAATTATGCAGCTCGGCGTCTGATTGCTGTGTCGCGGCGAGTGCTTCATAGTCAATTGCGCGTGCAATTGCTTCTACACAGGAGAGGGCGTCTGCTGGTATATTCATTTCTCCCTCGACATGGACTATGTTGGTTGTAAATTGTCCTATATTGTCCAGGTGGCGAAGCTGGCGAGGCGATGCTCTGTCAGGTTTCTGACGAAAGGCATACGTCAACGGCTTGTGGTCGTGACTAATGTGAATTGCTGACCTTCGAGCAGGTGACGAAATTTCCGGATGGAAGCATATGCTGCATATAATTCACGGTCATACGTCGACCAACTTTGCTGTGACGGGCATAACTTCTGGTTGAAAAACGCTAATGTTGATCTACTTTTTGTTGAAGCGCAGCACCAATTGCAGTTGCAGATGCGTCTATCGTCAAGGCGAGCTGTGCTTCCGGTACAGGATGTGCTAACAGTGTTGCCTCAGCGAGGGCAGTCTTCACTTTGGTGAAAGCGGTCTCAGCCTCGCTAGTCCATGACAGTTTGTCGTTTCGTTTTGGAGCACCCCGCAAGAGCTCGTTCAATGGGGCAGCCAGGAGTGCATGATTGCGCACGAAACGACGATAGAAATTAATTGTACCAAGAAATCGTCGCAATTCACGAACTGTCACAGGTCGTGGGAAGTTCGTTATGGCTTCTACTTTCCCTGTGGCGGCTGTATTCCATGAGCGTTGATGGTGTAGCCAAGGAACTGAACTTCTGCTGCTCCAAATACGTACTTTGACGGATTTATGAGTAGCCCGTGCGAACGAAGGCGAGTAAAAACTTGGCGTAGGTGTTCCAAGTGCTCTGACTCAGAGACAGACATCACTAAAACATCATCAATATAAACGTAACAGTAATCCAGGTCACGTGTGATTCCATCCATAAATCGCTGGAACGTTGACCAAATGGGGTACAGACAGCAGTCTTAGCAATGTCTTCCGAGGCAACTGGAATTTGGTAAAATGCACGAACTAAGTCCAATGTAGAAAATACACATTTGCCGTGGATGTTGAAAGCAAAGTCCTCAATGTGAGTCACCGGATAGCGATCGGGAATTGTCCTACTATTTAGCTGCTGGTAATCACCACACGGACGCCACCCATTGTTCTTCTTTGGAACAACATGGATGGGTGAAGCCCAGCTACTGCTTGAGGGGCGGCAGATTCCTTGAGCGAGCATAAATGAAAATTCTTGCTTCACTACTTTCAATTTTTCTGGTTTTAAACGACGAGGTCGAGCGTGAACTGGTGGTCCTGGCGTCGTTAATATGTGGTGTACTGTAGTATGTCGTATAGGTGCCAATGTGGGTAGCTGCCGGGTGATCTCCGGAAACTGTTTAAGAAGCTCTTCATATGGAGAGTCACCTGCGATCATTCGTATAGTGGTGGCTTCAACACAGCGTAAATGTCCCTGACTGACTAAGTTAGTTGTAGTGTCGAGGAGCCGGCGATGTCGAAGATCAGGAAGCAATCCATAAAAAGATAAGAAGTTTGCACCGAGAATAGGATGCGTCACATCTGCTACTGTAAATTGCCAGTCAAACTTGCATCGAAGGCCTAAGTTTAATGAAAGTGTCACTCGACCATATGTCTGGATCCTAGAACCATTTGCAGCAAAAAGGCAGCAGTCGTCCTTGCTTCGACGTGGTAGCCGAGAACATGGATACACTGACACATCAGCACCTGTGTCCACTAAGAATTGTAGCGTTGTATCATGTTCTGTGACAAATAGTCGACGGCTGCCGTCCGGAGAGCCAGCTGCCGTCATTACTGACTTATGTGTTCGTTTCCCTTCTCACACGGAGGATTACACTTTCTTGCCTCTGAACCAAACCGCTTGTGATACCAACAAAGCTTTACAGCTGAAGGTGAGCGACTGTGTCTTCTTGGTGAGCGGTGGCGTTGAGATTTGGAACACTGTGTTCGTAGCGCGGCGATTTGTGCAGTTAAGTTCAGCGACCTGAGCTTGCAACCACAGAACGCTGTAAGGGTATTGTCTGTTGGTGAACTAACAGCTGCTACACTCGCAGACGGATACATCTCCACAATACGATCTGTGGTTTGTGCAAGAGCATCGAGATCACCGGCGCACACTGTGAGTATTTTCTGTGCATCCGGTGGAAGACGCGACAGCCAGATATTGCGTAAAATATCTTCGTTAATAGCATTATTTGCCAATGTACGCAAGCGGCGCAGCAACTGTGAAGGTGTGCGATCACCTAACTCTTCAGTACGTAGTAGCTTCTCCAGGCGTTTCGTCTCAGACTGTAATAACCGGGTGATTAAGGCTTTCTTGATTGTTGGATATCGATCGGTACTCGGTGGTGAAGCCAGAATATCTTGTACTTCTGTAGCCAAGTCTTCATTCAACGCTGCGACGACATAGCTGTATTTAGTATCATAAACGGGTACGTGAGCTAACACAAATTGGCTTTCAAGTTGTGCAAACCACAGTACAGGGTTTTGTCGCCAGAATGGTGGTAGTTTGTCCGCGACGGTGTTGATTAATGCGCTCGTAGGCGCATCAGCAATCGGTTGCGTATCCGGCATGGCGTAATCACACGGAAGAAGCGCTGCGCGGCTGACGCGGTTATTTCAAATGTAACGTCCGAAACGGAACTTTACAAAGCGTCGATTAACACCGAATATCACGTCGGGGTCACCAAAAATGTTGCGATAAGATGTATTTACTTAATCAGCAACATTTAATTAACGTATCAGAAGTACAAAGATAAGAGACATACTGGTATAAACAAAAGAGTAATTATTTGAACAGAGAGTATAAACATGCATCATCACTGACGCTGTGTAGCACAATAACTTTGTACACGTTGACAAGGCATTTTGTATTTAATTACTCGGCACACAATCACTTTAATACTATTTATCTCCCATTCCATTCTAGAATAGCGCGCGGGAAGAAAGAACACCCGAATCTCTCTGTTCGAGCTCTGATTTCTCGTATTTTATTCTGATGATCATTTCTACCTATGTAAATGCGAGTCAACAATATATTTTCGCATTCGGAGGAGAATGTTGGCGATTGGAGTTTCGTAAATAGCCCACAGCACAGCAATAAGCGCCGTTGTTGTAATGATTCCCATCTCAGATCGCTGTATCATTTCCGTAGCGTTGTCTCCCCTGTATCGCGACAATACGAAACGAGCTGCCCTTCTTTGGACTCTATCGATGTCCTCCGTCTAACCCACCTGATAAGGATCCTACACCAGGCAGCAATACTAAAAAAATGGACGGACAAGCGTAGTGTATGCAGTTTCTTTTGTAGTTCTGTTGCGTGTTTTAAGGGTTCTGCCCATAAAACGCAGTCTCTGGTTCGCCTTTCCCACGACATTATCCATGTGTTCTTTCCAATTTAAGTCTGAAGTAATAGTAATTCCTAGGTATTTTGTGGAGTTTACGGCCTTCACTTTTGATTGATTTATCTTGTAAACTAAGTTTAACGGATTTCTTTTCAGAAAAGGGGTTAAGAGAAGGATGTTCTCTCTCTCCTCTTATATTCAACGCCTACATTTAGGAAGCTGTAGACAAAGTTCGTGAAACTACAGAGGTGGGTATCAACATTAATGGGCAGAGGATTGACATGCTACGCTATGCAGACGATATTGCTATAGTCACAGAGACAAAAGAAGATCTAGAAGAAGTCCTCAGAACAACGGAAAGCATTTTCTATAACCAGTATGGTATGGGAATAATAATTATAATAAATACTAAAGTGATGGTATGCAGCACAGAAGGAGAATCTGAACCTCCAAAAATAAGAATTGGAAGCGAGGAGCTGGAAATGATCGAAGAATTTACTTACTTGGGAAGCAAGATCACAAGAGATGGCAGAAGCCGGTAAGAAATTGTGAGCAGAATACAACAGGCCAAAATTGCATTCAATCTGAGGAAGAACTTACTGACCAGCAAGAATATCAGTATGGCGATAAGAAAACGTATAATGAAAGCTTTTGTCTGGAGTGTGGCTCTATACGGTTGCAAAACGTGGACAATAGGAAGAGAGGAGAGAAGACAGCTAGAGGCCCTGGAGATGTGGTGTATAGAAGGCTGATATAGATCAGCTGGAAAGAGAGAGTGACAAATGAAGAAGTGCTTAGGAGAGTACAGGAAAACAGATCCCTGTGGAGGCACATCAAAACAAGACGAGACAAACTTATAGGGCACATCCTCAGACACAATATCATCGGAACAATAGCAGAAGATGCTATTTGGGGAAGAAACCGATGGGGACGACCAAGAACATCATACATGCAACAGATCATGAAGGATATTGGATGTAACATGTATGTGGAAATGAAGAGGAAGGCAGACAGAAGAGAGGAATGGCGCTCTGCTGCAAACCAACCTCAGAGTTGAACGAATACCACCTAGAGACAAGGCCTTACAGCAGGCCGTGGCCACGTCACACTTAGAAGCCGCGGCCACCACCTCACTGGCTGGCCGCTGGGGCACGCCCACCGCCGCGCAGCGGCCGGCCTGTCAGACGGCGGCCGCGTCCTCAAAGTGTGACGTGGGCACGGCCTGTTGTAAGGCCTTGTCTCTAGGTGGTGTTGATTGAACACTGAAGAAGAAGAACGTCATGTGAATACAACTTGACGTGACGGTTTCGTGACGTGACGGTGACATAACAGCCAGTGTGACTTGGCCATAATCCAATTACACTATTTTAATAATTTCGTACAAAGATAGGGGTTGTAAAATGTTATTAAAGTATGAAAAATTATAATTTTTTTTGGAGAAATCTAAGGTATTTTTACATCAGAATAGTCTTATTGAATAGTATGTAGTGACTTTTGACAGGAACCGGTTGGTAGCCCTTCAGGTGTCTTCTGCATTTCACGGTTGTCTGCAGTGTTGGCAAAGTGGCGGTAGGGGTGTGTTGATGTCAGTTTGTACTTAGGTGAAAGTCCGCGGAAAGTGTTGGTTGGATGTATTGCGGCGACTTGGCTGAGAAACAATGGTGAGTTTCGTTATTTGCATGATTGTGAATTGTTTTAGTGCGTGACGATTCTTATTCGTTTTGCCACAGTAACTGTTACCGAAAATTTACTGTTGTTTATTACTATATGTGTGTCGTTTACGTCATGACTGGACACACACACACACACAGAAAGAGAGATTGTTTTGTCCAGCCACTATTGGAAAAAATCAATTGAGTGTAATGGATGCTCTTTCAGGTCTTGTGAATTTTTCCTTTTGAACAGTACTGGTGGCGGAGGTTGCATTTCTTTAGGCAGTGAGTCAAACATTTTTAGTGTAACCATCGGAAGGGTGTCTTGTGTTCCAGTCAGACGACAGCTTGGTTTTTCAACGCTACTCTTCTTACGGGTGTCATGATTATGTATATCTTGCCTCATGCTGAAGCTCACTGGGTTTTCTTTTATGCTGATGAGACATAAAAACACATACTGGCTGTAGATCGTCATAATACCTAACAGAGTGAATGTAGGCTTGCAGTGCTTCAGTTTTATGTTTGATGTAATTATTCTGACAGCCTTTTTTTAGCATGTATACCTCTTTGCAACATGCAGAACTGGTTATGGAATAGTGCATAATACACTGTTATGATGTATGGGCCAGTTAATACACATTTTATTCTTCACAGAAAGAATATTACACGGGAGAGCTTGGGACACACATACTGTGTGTTCATTCATTGTGAGTTTGTCAATCATGAAGACTGGAAGTTTGACAGCCTTCATATTGTCATGACATTCACTGTTACTAATGCTGCATATAAAATGCTGTGTTTTTTCTTCATTCATTTTATTTTTGATGAATCATTCTTTGGTGTTTTCATAGAAATCACCTGTTGCTGGAGTAGCTTTTGCTTCAGTTTTCCATTGAAAAAAGTGCTTTTACTGTCTGGATCATCTACATAAATTAGAAAGAGGAGACGTTCTAGGACAAATCCTTGTGCTATGCCATGAACCAACTTTTGTTCTGTGAGAAGCTCCATGAGCTGACACCATCTGCTTTGTTTTCCAGATAAGTTTGGATTGCCAGAACAACACTGTGCAACACTTTAATGTATTGAGTAGTATCTTGTGTGAGATGCAGTAACCGAACATATCTTACAACTCCACAAGAAGCTCAGCTCAGCAACATTTGCTATTCGCGTAATTTCCACTATCTGTGACCGAGACACCACTAAAACTGCCTATTATAGTTACTTTCATGCAGTAATGTTGTATGGCATAGTCTTCTGGGGGAATCAGCCACATTCTAAAAAAATATTCATTGCACAAAAAAGAGTGATCAGGATAATGTGTGGAGTCAAACCTAGGCATTCATGTAGAAACCTTTTTAGAAAATTAGGGATACTGACAACTGCATGTCAATATATCTACTCCCTACTATGCTTCATTGTCAAAAATGTACACTTGTACAAAACTAATGACTGTTACCATACTCACAATACCAGGAGGAAGCTAGATCTCCATTATGAATTAAAAAACCTAAGTACTGTACAAAAAGGAGCCCACTATATGAGCTGCAAAGTGTTCAATGCTCTTCCACTATCTCTGAAATCACTTATCCATGAGCCTCCCAAATTTAGACATCAACTCAAACAATATCTATTAGATAAGTCCTTTTATTCAGTAGAAGAATATTTCAATTTGTGCTAACTAATTATATTTTTTAATTTACAAGATGTTATTTTATGGTAGCATGTTATGTGTAATTTTTATCAATATAACTATCTCTTGCTGCTGAGATCTACCTGTGTTTGTGTAATGTGTTATTTTTGTGTAATGTGTTATTTTTGTGTAACGTGTAATTTTTGTGTAACGTGTAATTTTTGTGTAACGTGTAATTTTTGTGTAACGTGTAATTTTTGTGTAACGTGTAATTTTTGTGTAACGTGTAATTTTTGTGTAACGTGTAATTTTTGTGTAACGTGTAATTTTTGTGTAACGTGTAATTTTTGTGTAACGTGTAATTTTTGTGTAACGTGTAATTTTTGTGTAAAGTGTAATTTTAGCCTATACCTTTTTATGTGTAATTTTTTCTTATATATACTGTTGCAAGAGGGATTCTGTATGTTCCGTTTTGTACCATTTGACACGTCCTACATCCAAGCGAATTTCTCGCTATATTGGATCTATGGGATTTAAATAAATAAATAAATAAAAAAAAAAAAAAAAAAAAAAAGTAAATTGCCTTGATGAGGCCACAGAGTCAGTGGTACACTTTCTTTGTCTTCAAATACTTATCTTTAGAGTTAATTCAATTGCTGCTGTGAATTTTGTCTTTCCCTTGCAAAACCTGTGCTGTGTGCCCTGGAAGAGCTTATTTTCTTCAAAATTTTGTAACTGGTGTTTCATTACATACTTAGTAAGATGGGGATTATTGAAATGGTTCTGAAGCTGGATCCTACACATAGGTCATCATCTTTGTAGACTGGTACTGTCCTTGCCAGTTTCAGGAATTCTGGAAAGACACGGGAGATAAATTTCTTAATTACAATGGCTAGTGGTCTCGCAAGCTCTGAGAATTTTCTTTAGCACTGTGAAAGATATGCTGTATATATCCTATCTGCAATCTGAGTGCTTAAATGACCTCACTATTTTTATTATGTCCATAGGGTGCATTTCCTTAAAGTTTATAATACTGCTACAGCTTTAGTTTCATGTATCACTTTTGAGAACTAAGCCAGTCTAGATTTCACTGTCGGTATTCTTCGTTATTCTAATGAAGTTTTGAATGAAGGTGTCAGCACTACACGAATTTAAGGCAAAGATAGGCTTCTTTCTGTGCTCATTTACCAGATTCCAAGCTGCTTTACATGGATTGTGAGCCTCTTTGATGAAATTGTCATATTTCTTTTTTGCCACCTCTTAGCTCTTGAGTAGTTAGTGAAGCAGGCCTTTAGTTCGAAGGTCTTTAACTGTCTTCATATAGTTCCTGAACATTACTAAAACACTTTTTAATCTGTCTAGTTCAGAAGTATATCACACCTTCACTTTTATAGGTTTGTCCCTGTCTTTTAATTTTCCTGCATATACTACTTTGGGATTATTGGAAACAAACCATGGACATTTTGTTTTTAATGTTTGGCAGAAACATTGAAATGAGTCACTGGCCCCCAGTTGTGCAATTTTCTGCTTCCAGTTCACACCAGACAGGGCAGTTTTAAGGTCATTGTTTTCTTTGATAGACCTTCTACTGAATGTGTAGCATCTGTATACTTCGTTGTAGTTTACTGATGCCATTCATACTGATTACCATTACGGTACCAATGCTCTGTGGTCTGCAATGATTAATTCAGTTACACTGATATTATAATCCCAGGTATTGATGTTGGTGATAACTGTCTAGACAGGCATCATGTCTTGTTGGGATTTGGTTTGCTACAAATAGTCCAAAGCTGTTTATTAAGTTCATGAAGACTCTCTCTTTGATACTGCTATCAGCTTTACACATATTGCAAAGTCATCATACAAGGCAATTTTAGATTTATTGCCTGTCACGAAAGACCAACAGTTCTCAATTTGTGCAATAAAGTTTTCAAATTTACCATCTGGTGAGTGGTAAGTTACAGAGAAATGATGAGATCAATATTTGTTAATACTAGTGCAGCCAATTTGAGATACAGGTCTATAGAGAAGCTTCTTAAATCTATTTCCTTCTAATACTAAGATTTTTGTTTGCGTACCGTACGTGGATATGCCGTATTCAAATATTACGGTAAATACATTTATAATAGTCACCTTCTGTTTCAATCAACCAGTGCTGAGATACATAAAAAATGAAAAGTATATTAGATTGACTACCAGGATGCTGTTTGTATGAAGATCTTTTAAACCTTGATGCTATTAATGTCTTTGTGTTGTGTTGATGGCATGACTTAACTGAAATCAGATGCTCAGTAACCGCCAACGGTGGCAATTTGTGCATTCTTCATGTTATTAGCATGATACCCACATAAATCATGGGCTTTGCTGGCAAATTTTGTAGAAAACAAATTGTGAGGTGCAATTTTAACATTCTCCTGAACTGAAAATACCACTTTTAAATGAGGTGAAGCATGTAGATCCTATCAGTAGTCTTATGTAATGTTGGAGTAATTATTATTTCACTATCAATTGAGGATCAACAGGTTAGACATGAAAAATTTGAGTATGGCTTGGTTTTGTACGTATATTCTAGTCAAAATTCACCAACATGATAAACATATCAACTTAAGTTTCTATGCAAATGTTTGAAGTTATCCAAATGTGTTCTTGTAAGAGTTTCTGATCCCCATATCTGGGTATTATTGTGACTAATTCAGCCACAAATATTGAATGTAGAAGCCTCGAAGAAGAAAAAAAATACATATGCTTTAAGAAATCATAATCCCCAGCCAAAAGGTTCAGCGTGTTAGTTGTAAATTGTTTGTGTTTTGGGGTCCATCTGGTAGTAATGCCTGAACAAAGTTGAACATTTTAACACTTTTGTGGACCACTTTATGCACTGTACTCTTTGTCGCTTGAACCTCATGGGAAGCTCGTCTAATGAATTTCTGACAAATTCATGAATGCGGGTTGAATTGCCTGCAGTCTCCGTTATAGAAATAATCTGCTGCTGGTGTCCAATTCTGAAGGAAATATTTTATCATAATACAGCGATGAAGTGCTGTTTCTGTGACTGCATGATTAAAAATTCATTAGCAAGCAGGTAAATTGAATCTTCATGTAAAGTAAATTGCAAATCATGCCATGTCCTAGAACATTCAAAATATCAAATAAAAAAATTAAAAAAGTCTGAAGACAATATTTGTAGTTTCAGTATTGTATCATTGAGGCAGTAGGGTCATTCAAATATAGGCCACTTCTTGAGCCTAGTTTTGAATTTTTGCTGTCTTTTTTTGTACTGTCTTTCCTGATCATGGTGCACAGCTAGTTACAGTGTATGACATGGATCCTTAGATACAGTAATTCGGAATGGTCCTCCATGTTGAATTAATGATTTACCAGCACTTAGACTGGTATGAGGTGTACATGGAACCCTATGCAATTTGAAATATAAGTGTATAAAAAACCATATAAAACATAGTGGGTTCCTTAAGGAATAAAAATAGCATATGACCAGAAAAGGGAACTATTTCTAACAGCAAGAAAGAGTAATGACACAGAAATTCAAATATTAAGAAAACTACTCTGCTATACCAAGAAAAGTCTTTATACACATACCTTTGTATACTTTTTAAAGTTTCAGATAATAAAATTAAAACAATTTGAAATATTACTGAAAAGGAAACGGGAGGAACCAAGATCACAGGAAGACTGTATTACTGTCAAACAGAATGAAAAAGTTACTAACAAAAAGTCAGAATGTGAAAATATTTTAATGATGATTTTTGAAATGTTTAGAAAATTGGGTCTAGATCTTTGTTAGAAGAGGCCAAACCTATGTAATTTCATTAAATTGAAATTCCATCCTCCTCTCCCTTTGAAATTAAGAAAATAATACACACACTCAAAAGTAAAAACTTATGTATATAAATTGATAGCATTTCCAGCAGAGTACTAAAAGCTTGTAGGATTTTCACCCACGCTTGTAGTAGCTTTCTGAAGCAGTGCATTTTCACTATTGAATGAACTATACCATTGTTAACTCATTGCATAAAAAAGGGGTACATTTGATGTCAACTACTACGGCTCAATCTCACTTCTGACAGCTTTATCCAAAATTCTTGGCTAAAGTCTCGATCAGTGGCATGGGATGCATCCGTAGCAGCGGGATTGCCAATGTAGTACATTTCGAATAGTCAATGGTATGTATGAAAGGCTAATCAAATGATTCTAAATCTTCATTTTATGTGGCCAATTACTTTTACTGACCGGACGAGGGTACATACAAGAACCTATCGACCATAGAGTAGGTATAGCATGTTTTATTTATTTTATGATCTGTACAAAACAGTGATCATTTTAAAGTGAAAGTTCGGTTAGCTATAGGTTAAACAAGTAGTTCAGAAACACTCAATCTATTTACAGTTTTATTTATTTATTTTTGTAATCTGTACAAAACAGTAATCAAGTGATTTTTAACATGTTCAATTTCGCTTCTTGTATACATGGTGCCACCATTCATCTAAGCATACACAGCAACTGTTGCCAACACTGCTGCACCACGTCATGTAAGTACATTAGACCAGGCTGCTGATCGAGACTTTTACCAAATTCATCACAAAACTAATCTGTTAAAGAGTATCTTCACATATTTGTAAAAATTATCATCAGTGGTCTGCCCTAAGGCAGGTTTTCACACTCAGCTCTCCACGCAGTCCTGTCGTTGGCAACCCTCTGTTTTCTCGTAACCATTTCTTATCCTTGTACTGTCAACCAACTGGCTTCTTCTTCCATTCACTGTTGCTTCCATGGCATTCATCAGCAGGCAATCTCTTCTCATCTAGTGCCCAAGTCAATGGAGTTTCCTCTTTCTGATTACCTTCAAAATTTGCCTTTTCTCAGCACCTCATTTCTCATATTATCTACTTTATCCCTTTCATCCTCCTTTCTCAGTGTTTCTATCTCAGAGCCATATAGTCCTCCCAGGGGGCCCACAGCTCTATTGTGGGTATGTGTGTGGTGCGCATGGTGCCCCGAGCTGGAGTAGCCTTCCTTCTCTTCTGGTCAGGTAATCTCCTTTTCACAGCTTTCTTTTTTACTGATCCTTTCCTTATTTCACTCGTTCTTTCCACTCATTCTTCGTGCTCCATTCTTCCTACCTTGGACCCATCTTTGTAATCTCCACTTCGGCGTTTGAGATTCTCCCTCTTCTATCCCTCCTTCCTTCCTCTATTCTTCTTTCCTCCCTGTGTGTCTCTAAAGGCCGACCTACACATTCTTATGCACAGCAGGTGACAGGGTAACGCGCAATTCCCCACCCCGTGTAGACAAATAGGGTATGATTGTATCCCTAGTAAAGGTCAGGCCCAGGAAGGGGTGATTACCCGTGTTGGTACCTTCAGACTATGCCGATTGGTCCCTCCGTTCGTTTCTCGGGAGGTGTGAACAATCACTTTAGGTGGGGTAGCCCTCAGTGAGGGCTCCCATTAGGAAGGAGCGCACCATCGGAGACGCTGGTAATCTTGGGGGATATTTCCGCAATGACCTCACTATCTTCTATCTTGACTTCGACCCAGAAAAGAAAGTTAAATAAACTTAGGTCAAATTGCAGGTCCTTTGAAAACATGTTCTCGCCAGTGAAATGGAACCTTATCGCTAGAAACAGAGAATGCCTTCCAGGCTCAGAAACTGATTCGAACCACCCTCCTGCACACCTTCCCTGTCAAAGTGGAAGTAACCTTAACTCGTCACGGGGAGTAGTCTATACTCGATCCCTTGACGGGTTATTGGATAAAGAAATCAAAGAGTACTTGACTGATCAGGGCATCACAGCCGTCCGTAGAGTGCTGGAAAAGGCTGATAAAGAATTAATACCAACCCGAACCGTATTTTTGACATTTGACATGGTTGATTTTCCTTCCAAGGATGTACTGAATCCCACGCGCTGTTACCAATGTCAGAGGTTCAATCATACCTGTCAGTCTTGTCCCAATACAGCCAAATGTCACCTGTGGCAGAGTTGCCCATGAGTGTGACTGTCCACCTCCATCCCCTCGCTGCATCAATTACTTGGGCAATCGTGCTGCTGCTTCCAGGGACTGCTCCGTCTACAGAGACGAGCGGGTTATTCAAGAAATCAGAGTAAAGGCAAAAGTATCAACCTCTGCAGCTCGGAAGATATTAGCCTGTAGGAAACCCGCTGAGTTCCCAGCGGGTAAATACAGTGCTGTTCTTGCCTCTCCTCGACCTACTAAGGAGGTAGGCACACAGACTTGTGATTTTACTTTTAGTGACACATTGTAAGGCCCGTTCAACCTCCCCACTCTTTCTCTCACCAAAAAACACAACCTCTTACAAATCACAGATGTCTCAACTGGGTGCCCGGATTTCGAAAAAAGAGCTTATTCATGACGACTTCTTAAAATCTGATCCTCCAAAACCGCTGTCCTCACAAGCGTCTCAGTGACATTCTTCTAAAAAAGCATATAAGACAGAGAGTTCCACTCCTGCCACACCATGGCAAGTCTCATCTGTCACACCACTGAGTAGTAACAACCCCCGATCTTCCTCTGTCTTGCCGGGGTGTGTTACTGCTAGCGGATCAGCCGGACTTTCACTGGTGGAGGAAGCTGCCCCTGCCGATAAACCCAAAGAGGCAACAGAAACTTCAGACAAACCAATGGAACATGACTTTCCCTGTCAATTGCCTTAGCAGTGCTCCCTCGAAGTCAGGCCTTCAGCGGCCATTGAGGTGATCTCCTATAGCTTTTTCTTCTCTCACTTCCTTCATGGATCTCCTTCAGCAGAATATTCGAGGACTTCATTCCAACAGAGAGGAATTAAAACTACTCTTTAGATTGCACTGTCCGTTCGTGTTCGGTCTCCAAGAAACGAAGTTACGTCCACGCAACAACATAGATTTCTCACAATATACCTTCGTACGCTTTGATCTGCCCCCTATGGAAGGTATTCCAGCCCATGGAGGAGTTATGTTGTTCATTAGAGAAGACATCTAGTACCATCCCATCTCGTTGCGCACTCACCTACAGGCAGTTGCCATCCACATCAATCTCCCCACTTTTTCCTTTTCACTTTGTAATAGCTATACCCCATTGTTGTCTACCTTTACCAGGGAAGATGTGCTGCAACTCATTGCTCAGCTTCCTACTCCCTTTTTGTTGATTGGCGACTTTAATGTCCACCACCTCCTCCTGGTGTTCTAAAGCCTCTTGCCAGAGAGGACCTTTTCAACCATCTTAATCTTGTCTGCCTAAACATGGGTGCACCAACCTTTCTTTCAGACACAAAGCATACCTATTCTCACTTGGACCTCTCTATATTACTGCTCAAATTGCACATCTATTTGAGTGGTATGCTCTCTCTGATACGTACTTGAGCGACCATTTCCCCTGTATAATGTCTACTTCATCTCTGTGCTTCACTCGCTGGAACATCTCGAAAGCTGACTGGGACTTTTTTCCTCTATGGCGGTTTTCCACAATCAGAAATTCTCCAGCTGCGACAGTCAGGTCGAATACCTCATGGTGGTTGTTCTCAACACTGCCGAATATTCCATATCATGTACTTAGTCTTCTTCACATCGAGTTCCAGTCCCCTGGTGGACTGTGGCATGTAATGACTCTATTAGAGCTCAGTGATGTGCTCTACGCACCTTCCAAGACCACCCAATGATGGTGAACTGTGTTAGTTACAAACATCTAAGAGCGCATTGCCGTCATGTCATCAAGAAAAGCAAAAAAGCATGCTGGGCTGCTTTCACTAGTTTGTTCAACAGATTTACTCATTCTTCGGTTGTCTGGGGGGGGGGGGGGGCGTGCACCAGTTATCTGGTACTAAGGTCCACTCCCAGATTCCCGGACTGACTGTTGCAAATGAAGTCTTCATGGACTCTGCGGATGTATCCAATGCTTTAGGCCGATCTTTTGCAGCGGTTTCGAGCTCCACTCATTACCACCCTGCTTTCCTCTCTTGAATACAGACAGAGGAGGCACCGCTGCTTTCCTTCCAATCTCAAAATCATGAAAGTTATAATGCCAACTTCACCATGCAGGAACTTGAATGTGCTCTCGCTCTGTCCCGGTCTTCTGCTCCGGGACCTGATGCCATTCATATTCAGATGCTGAATACATCCTATCCATCATTCTTCGATGACTCCCTTGGTCAGCAATATGGGCTGTTTGCAACTGTCTTGCTCCCTCCCAGAGTTTGTTTTCCCAACACTAGAGAGCCCAACGTCACTGTGGCTGCATGTTCAGGTACATTTTGAACTTAGCTCGCTCCTGAAGGAGAGTAATTCAGAATTGGTATATCGCTAGAGGTTTGTCGAACTTCGCTCGCGACTTGATACTGCCATTTATATCTATACAGATGGTGATGGTGTCATATCTGCCTTTGTCATCCGGGACGACAGGTATCAATACAGGCTTCCTGACCAGTGTTAGAATTTCACAGCTGAGCTTTCTGCTCTCTATCAGGCTGTTGTGTATATCTGCCACCACCGCCATCCTTCATCTGTCATCTGCTGTGATTCTCTCATTGCCATTCAGTCTGAGACCAGTATCTGATCCATCCTGTCGTACACCAAATCCAATGATCCCTTCAATTGTTAGTGGATGATGGTTCTCACGTTCGCTTCCCGTGGGTACTTGACCAAGTAGGTGTGCATGGGAATGAGGCGGCTGCTGATGTGTCCAGGGCTGCAACCCTCCTACCTTGGACAGCCACCCTCTGTGTCCCATCCACTGATATTAAAGGGTCTATTTTCCAACACATTTTTTCATCGTGGCATAGTTTGTGGTCCTCACTTCAAGCCAATAAGTTTAGATCCATTAAACAGATCCCAATTACTTGGAAGACCACCTCACGTCTGTCTCGAAGAGAGGAAGTAATCTTGGTCCAGTTGTGGATCGTACATTGCCGGTTCAGCCACAGCCACTTGATGACGGAGGGGCCTGGGCCATTGAGTTCCTGTGGTCACCCGCTGATGGTGCACCATATTTTAATATCCTGTTCTAATTTTAATCATGTCCATGTTGTACTCAATCTGCCGAACACTCTAGAGGAAATTTTAGCCAACAATGCACGAGCAGCTGCTCGGGTTATGCGTTTTATACAGATGACTAATTTATCAAAGGACATTTAATTCCTCCTTTTGGTGTATTTTACCCTATGGTTTTAGTGATATTATGGTATCATCCTCATTGGCAGTGTCTTAATGCTGTTTTTAGTAAATCCTCGTTTAGGGTCGGTTGCTAATGACCTGAGCAGTTGTGCGCCCTTAAACCACACAAAAAGGGGGGAGGGATGGAGGAGGGAGGGATATAGTGTGACACTCCATATAAAACATTTTGTTAGTGTTTTCCTAAGATTCCTGTCCATACATCCACATAGAGGCCGCCTCCACCAGTAATAGCGTATTGTCTGTGAATCAAATACCGTCTATTCTCCTACCACCGACCCATTCACCCCTTTTCTGTTTCGTATATTTATGCATAATGTGTTCCAGATATATATGGTAAACAGTATTTCCCCCTGTCATTTCATTCTCAATCTGCACTCATGTTTTCTGTTGCAGATATAAATTCTTAATCAGCCTTCTGTCCTTCCATTATACTTGTTGAAAGAATTTTTTCCAGGTCAATGAAAACAGTATACCCTTGTCTTCCTCTTTCGATGTATCTCTCACCTGTAACTTTTAGCTGTCCAGTAGCATCTTTCATTCCTTTCCCTCTTCTAAATCCAAACTGCTCTTTTGCAATACTTTTTTTTCAGCCTTCCAGTCTTCTATTTATAACCTGTAACAGAACTTTTGCTGGCTGAGAAATCAAACTTTTGGTGAAAAATCCTCACATTTCCTGGCCTTTCTTCTGAAACAGTATCATTACTACCAGAGGGAGTCATCTGGCCATTCAGTTTTTTCATATACCTTATTACATAGATAAGTTAATTCTTGCACATCACTACTCCAAAAGTTCATAAATAACTATGCAGGTAGTCTGTCAATTCCACTTGCTTTATGATTCTTCATCTCTTGATGCCTTTTCGATTTCTCCTTCCACGATCCAACATCCATTGTCCTCTTCAGTAACTCATCTCTTCTTCCAATTCAATATTGTTTTTGATAGGCCTCATAGAAGCACTCCATGTATTCTTGCCACCTTCCCAACACTTCCTCCACTTCATGAACCACTGTACCATCACTTCTGTTTCAATACTTGTCCTACTTTTCTTTGCTTCAAAGACTAAATCAGCAGCTAATCTATACATTATTTGATTTGATTTGATTTGATTCTTTCAGGGAAGCCAAAACAGTCTTGGTCTAACCCGCCACTGCCCACACCGAAACTAAGTTTATTGTGCGGTATCGCTCCCGGTATGTCTAGTAATGTTCTGTGCCTTTTACTCTCCAATGCAATGCATTCGAAGATCAGATGTGATGCAGTTTCATCACCGTCATCACAGATCCTACATTTAGGGTCCTCTTCTGTTATTCCCATTGTATGTAGGTGTTTTTTGAAATTCCCATGGCCTGTCAGCAATCCAACCATGAGTCTAATCTCTCTCCTGTTCAGACCCAGGATTGCAGAGCTTCTTTTAAAACAAGGCTTTGGCATCATTACCTTGCCATGTTTTTGTTGATGGACTTTGGTCCAATATTCTACGTGCTGTCTTCTGAGCCAGTTCCGTAGCTCCAATTTAATCATTGCCTTGGTGATTGTCAGGACAGGTTCCGGTACATCTCCGTCTGGCGACAGGAGCGTTTTACACTAGCCCCGTTGAGAGCCTCTATGCCGAGGCCGCCGAACTACCCCTTTCTTACCGTCGGGAACTCCTGCTTAGCCGTTACGCTAGTCGTTTGTCGTCCATGCGAGGACACCCGACGTACGCAGTTTTTTTTAACGACTCACTTGAGTCTCTTCGCTCTGCGCCCGTCTGCTCTGCTACCGCCAGGAGTACGCTTGTGTTCGCTACTCGGCCAGCTTGGTGTTACAATGCCTGCTATCTTCTCGACTGGAGAGAGCACCTCTCCACCGTGGCGAAGCCCCGAAGTCCGTGTTAACTTTGATCTTCATTCTCTTCCAAAGGACTCCACACCTAGTTTCGTCTACCAGAGAGAATTTCACGCACTCCGGTTTAAATTTGATGACAATTTGTTCATTTACACTGATGGCTCAAAGACAGACCAGGGTGTTGGGTGTGCTTTTGTACTTAGCAACGTCTCTTTTAAATATCGTCTTCCTGAGTGGAGTTCCATTTTTACAGCTGAGCTGTATGCATTATATCAAGCCACACAATACGTCCGGCGAAACTTGCTCAGTAAGACTGTCATTTGCTCGGACTCTGAGTGCTTTTTTGAGCCTTCGCATGCTATATCCGGCCCATCCCCTGGTACAAAGCATCCGCAATTGCCTTACTTCTCTTTCAACGAGCGGAACTACGGTGACGTTTCTGTGGGTCCCTGGCCACGTGGGAGTGTTGGGGAATGAGGCTGCGGATACGGCTGCCAAGGAGGCAGTTCTCCTTCCTCGGCTATCTACCTTTTCAACTAGCTCTGATGACCTTCGCGCTGGTATCTCCCAGCGTATTATCTCCCGTTGGTATCTACATTGGTCATCCCTGTCGGGGAACAAATTGCGAGCCATTAAACCTGTGCCTGATCTCTGGTCAACGTCATCTCGACCCTCCCGCCGAGAGGAGATTGTTCTGGCCCGGCTTCGTATTGGCCACTGCCGTTATAGTCACCAGCATTTATTACGTGGTGGTCCTGCTCCCTTATGTGAGCACTGTGATGCACCTTTTACTGTGAACCATCTTTTAGTGCAATGTCCGTTTTTTAATCGTCTCCATCATGATCTGTGTTTACCATTTGCAATGTCTGATATTTTAGCTGATGACCCGCAATCGGTTAACAGAGTTTTACTTTTTATACATCGTGCAAATATGGTGAAAGCCATTTAATTTCTAACCCCGGGTCTTTTTTACTATGGGCAGTGTTGGGCGCTAATGACCACAGCAGTTGTGCGCCCTAAAACCACAAAAAAAAAAAAAAAAAAAAAAAAAAGAGGTTCCGGTCCAATAAATGGAGCCTCTGCCCTCATCCTGGCTAATCTGTCGGCATGTTCATTGCCACTGATCCCCGAGTGGCCAGGGATCCACAATAGGTTTACTCTATTGCTTTCCCCTAGCTCCACCAGAACCCTGTGACATTCTGCAACAATTTTATACCTTGTTGTAAGAGCTGCCAGTGATCTCAGGGCTGCCTGGCTGTCTGAATAGATATAGATGCTACGATCTTTGTAGCACCTACGCAAATTCTCCTCCACACATGCCCTGATGGCAGTGATTTCGGCCTGGAATACTGAGGCCAGTTTCCCTAGAGAGATGATGCCCTCCAGTCTTGGCTGCACCCCGTATACCCCGGCCCCAACGCCTTGATCTGATTTCGACCCGTCAGTGAACCAGACAATATCCCTCGTACTGTGTCGAACTATTTTCTCCCACTGCTCCCTACTTCCAATTGTTATACTGAAAGGCTTGTTGAAGCAGTATGGGGTTATAATATAGTCGGTTGGCATTTCCCCAACCTTTCCTATATTTACCTCACTCACTATTTTAGTGTGTGATTCTGGATACCCCAAAGAGTTCCAGTTGTTGACAGATTTGAGTCTGTAGGCACCAGCTGCCGCCTCCATCTTGACCCAAAGGTGTAATGGGGGCATATCCAGCATGGTTTCCATCCCAGCAGTTGGTGTGCTGCTAATTCCGCCTGTTATGGCTAAGCAGGCTAGTCTCTGCACCTTACCAAGCTCCTTGGCAGCAACCTGCTATTCTACCTTCTTCCACCACACGACCGCCCCATAGGTGATCCTGGGTCTAATCACTGTGGTGTATATCCAGTGCATACCCTTGGGGCTCAGGCCCCAATTTTTGCCACAAGCTCTCCTGGTACTTACTAAAGTACCTTTTGCCTTGGAGCAAATATTCCTAATGTGAGGGGTCTATGTCAGTTTCTCATCTAGGGTAACCCCTAGATATTTCACTGTCCCCTTCACATGTAGTGCTTAATTGAAAAGCTTTAGATTCCAACTTGAGTGTTGGATATGTTCCTTGTGAATGGTACAACAACAGTCTTCTTAGGACTAACCCCCAGATCCTGTTTTCTGCACCAGTCTTGCACAATGTCCAAGGCACCTTGTGCCATATTCTTCACTGTGTCAGCAAATTTGCCAAGTATTACTATGACAAGATCGTCTGCGTATCCTTGGCAAAAGTACTGCCTAGAGTTTAATTCTCCAATGAGATCATTCACCACTAGATTCCACAATAAAGGGGAAAGAACTTCTCCTTGCGGGCAACCCCTAGTGGTGTTGATTACCATTTTTTCATTCATCATGGTAGCCTCTACCTTTCTTCCACTGAGCATGGCCCTAGTCCACCTACATATAGTGGTCCCTAGGTCATGCACCTCTGCTGCCCTAACCATGGAATCGAAGGTCGTGTTGCTAAAAGCCCCCTCAATGTCCAGGAAGATACAGAGGGCTATCTCCTGAAAGTGTAGTGCTTTCTCCACCTTACCAACAAGTTGGTGGAGAGCTGTCTCACATGATTTACCTGCTTGATATTCATGTTTGTTTGAATGTAGAGGAGCCCTACTTAACCTACTTTCTCCAACATGCACATTAACCAGCTTTTCCAATGTCTTAAGTATGGAGGAGGACAGGCTGATTGGTCTCATATCCTCGGTCTTGGTATGATCAATTCTCCCTGGCTTTGGAACGAAGACAACCTTCACTGCCCTCCAGGCATTGGGAATGATTCCTGCTGCTGGCTAACCCTGAATAACCTGCATAGGAATCTAATAAGATTTTCTCCCACTTGTTGCAGGAGAGCTGGATAGATTCCATCGGGGCCAGGTGACTTGAACGGTTGAAATGTTCCCACCGCCCATCGGACCTTACTGAAATCGACACACTCCTTGGCCAGATCCCAGTCCTCTTTGCGAATACCTGAGAACCGTTGTCTCTCAGGAATCACATTCTGGTCTGAGTTATCCCCCAGAGTATATTGAGGAAAGTGAGTCTTGAGGAGCAGTTCCAGCGTTTCATGTGCTGTCTTTGTGTACTCCCCATCCTCCTTCCTCAATGTTCCTCCTGGATTAGTTGGTACCCTAGTGAGGATTTTATGAAGTCTCGCTTGAGCAGCCGTGCCCTCCACTTCCTCAAAGAATACCTTCCAGGATGCCTCCTTTGCCCGTCTGATGGCAAGGTTGTAATTGACAAGGGCCTCATGATATTTTGCCCATTGTCCTTTGCACCTCGCAAGGTTAAACAGTCTTCGTACCTGTTTCCTTTGCATTTCCAGGTTATTATTCCACCAAGGCACACTCCTATTTGTGCACTTCTTGGTGATTGAGCAGTTGTCCTGGTATGAGGTCACTATAGCAGAGGTTACGGCCTCTGCTACTTCCTCAAACTCAACTGGATTCCTTATCGAAGTTTTAATTTCTGATAGGCTGAAGTCAAGGTCTCTCCTATATGTCTCCCAGTCCGTTTTCCTGGGATTCCTATAGGTCATGGTCTGTTGGTTCCCATTTCAACCTTGAATTTAATATACATGTGATCTGATGAAGATGGCTCCAGGACCACATGCCACTATTTGACATAACTTCCCATCATCATAGAACCAAAAGTTATGTCAATTACTTCTTCCCTTCTACTATTCCTGAATGTAGTTTCATCACCCCTATTAAGGATCTCCAAGTTGTTAGATAGGAGAAATTCAAAAAGGTGCTCACCTTTTTAAGCCTAATTAAGGAACAAGAATGGCAGGATGTTTATAGTGCTGATAATGCAGATGATAAATATAATGCTTTTCTGAACACATTTATTATGCTGTTTGAAAGTTGCTTTCCGCTAGAACGCTCAAAACAGGGTACTTTCAGTAACAGACAGCCAGGGTGGCTGACAAAGGGGATAAGAGTATCATGTAGAACTAAGCGGGAGTTGTATCAAAATGTTAGAAGCAGTCAGAATGAAGATGCAGTAGCTCATTACAAACAGTACTGTAAGGTTCTGAAAAATGTCATTAAGAATGCAAAAAGTATGTGGTACGCAAAAAGAACAGCAAACTCTCGGGATAAAATTAAAACTATCTGGTCAGTCGTGAAGGAAGTGTCTGATCAGGAGCAGCAGGTAGAAGATATAACGTCAGTGCGTAGTAGGAATGTTTCTGTTACTGACAAGTTAGATATATGTGCAATATTCAATAATCACTTTCTGAATATAGTAGAGGAACTAAACAAAACTCTAGTTTCTACAGGTAATCATATAACGTTTTTAGAAAATGCCTTTCCGAGGCTGTTACCTGAAATGATCCTTCATGATACTTCCATAGGTGAGATTGAGTCAATAATTAAATCACTAAAGACTAAGGACTCTTGTGGATATGATGGGGTATCTAGCAGAATTCTAAAGTACTGTTCTCCATATGTTATCCCAGTACTAAGCCATATTTGTAATTTTTACTTTCAGAATGGTCAGTTTCCTAACAGATTAAAGTACTCAGTAGTGAAACCGCTTTATAAAAAAGGAGAAAGGGATAATGTAGACAACTATAGACCTATTTCTATGCCATCGGTTTTTTCCAAAGTTATTGAAAAGGCTGTATATTCAAGATTAATTGATCATTTCAGTTCACATAATTTCCTGTCAAACGTACAGTTTGGTTTTAGAAGTGGTTTAACGACTGAAAACGCTATATTTTCGTTTCTCTGTGAGGCACTTGATGGGTTAAATAAGAGACTACGGACATTAGGCGTCTTCTTTGATTTAACAAAAGCGTTTGATTGTGTTGATCACAAAATATTGTTGCAGAAGTTGGAACATTATGGAATACGGGGAGTAGCCCACAACTGGTTCACCTCTTACTTTAATAATAGACAACAGAAGGTAATTCTCCGCAGTGTAGAAAATGGCTATGACGTGCAATCCCAATGGGGCACAATTAAGTATGGGGTGCCCCAGGGGTCTGTTTTGGGACCATTGCTGTTTCTTATTTATATAAATGATATGCCTTCGAGTATAACAGGTGATTGTAAAATATTTTTGTTTGCTGATGATACCAGTTTGTTAGTGAAGGATGTTGCTCGTAATATTGACACAGTATCAAATAATGCAGTTCAAGAGATAAGTTCATGGCTAATAGAAAACAAGTTGATATTAAATCACAGTAAAACTCAGTTTTTACAATTTCTAACACATAATTTGACGAAATCTGACATTATGATTACACATAATGGGCATGTGATAAGTGAGACTGAACAGTTCAAATTTCTAGGTGTTCATATAGACAGTAAGCTGTCATGGAAAGCCCATGTTCAGGATCTTGTTCCAAAACTAAATTCTGCTATATTTACCATTAGAACAATATCTGAGATAAGTGATTTTTCAACACGAAAAGTAGTCTATTTCGCTTACTTTCACTCACTTATGACGTACGGCATTGTTTTTTGGGGTAAGTCGCCTGATGCAAAAAGGATATTTCTGGCTCAAAAACGGGCGGTTCGAGCAATATCTGGTGTAAGTTCGCGAACGTCATGTCGACCCCTTTTCAGTAGTCTGGGAATTTTGACTCTGGCGTCACAAAACGTTTTTTCTTTAATGTCGTTTGTTGTTAATAATATCAGCTTATTCCCACGAGTTAGTAGCTTTCACTCGGTGAATACTAGACAGATGTCTAATCTACATTTGCACCACACCACCTTAACACTTGTGCAGAAAGGGGTGCAGTATTCTGCGGCATCCATTTTCAATAAGCTGCCACAAGAACTTAAGAATCTTAGCACTAATCCACATGCTTTCAAATCTAAACTGAAGAGTTACCTCATGGCTCACTCCTTTTATTCTGTCGAGGAACTCCTAGAAAAGTTAAACAATTAAGCTAATTCATTTTTTCTTTATTGATTCTTTTCACTTTGTCTTAAGATTGTCGTGTGCAAAGGACTACTTAAATTTTTTCTATTACCATTCTTGTGTAACAATGTATTGACTTGTTCCATGACCATGGAGTCTTACTCCTCAAGTGGGTCCTATGGAACAGAAAAAAAAAAAAAAAAAATAAAAAAAAAAATCAAATCTACTGTTGGTGTCCTTGCTGCCCCACGATAGATTGTGGGCATTGGCATCACATCCCACCACCCCCCCAGGGGGCCCACAGTTCTTTTGTGGGTACGTGTGTGGCGCGCACGGGGCCCCGAGCCGGAGCAGCCTTTCTTCTGCCCCAGGCTGCTTCACTTTCCCTCCCGGTTTATGCCTTCGCCCGGAGACGGGCATATTTCGTGAGATACGGTGGTTCTTGTTGTGGTTTTTCTTCCTTCGTTCCTTCCTTTCTTACCCTTCGTTTTCTGTCTTTCTCTCCTTGTACTCTCCTAGCCTTCTTCTCCTCATAAGTCTCCGCCTCGGCGTTTGAGACACTTCTTTCCTTCTTTCTCTTCCTTTCCTATCCTCTTCTTTCCTCCCTGTGCGTGTCTGAAGGCCGACCCACGCATTATCGTGCGTAGCAGGTGACGGGGTAACGCGTAATTCCCCGCCCCGGGTAGACAAGTAAGGCACGTACGTACCCCCTGGTAAAGGCCAGGCCCAGGGAGGGGTGATTACCCGAGCTGGTACCTTCCGAACGTGCCGATTGGTCCCTCCGTCAGTTCTCGGGAGGTGTGACCTGAGGTGTGAACAATCACCTAAGGCGGGTAAGCCCTCGGAGAGGGCCCCCACTAGGAAGGAGCGCGCCATCGGAGACGCCGGTAATCACGGGGGACACTTCCGCGATGACTTCCTTATCTTCTTTCGTGACGTTGACCCATAAACGTAAGTTAGACTCGCCTCAGCCTAAAAAGACTCTGCCTAATGTGCCTAAATTTCTGGTTGTCTCTCGCACCGACGGAAAGGATTTCAATTCTGTCAATCCTTTCGTTATACAGAAAGGTGTAGATGCAATTTCTGGCCCTGTTAAAACCTGTTCACGTCAGCGCAATGGCACATTGTTGCTGGAAGTGGAAAGTGCCTTCCAAGCCCAAAAACTGATACGCACTACGTTGTTGCACACTTTTCCAGTTAAGGTCGAAGCGCACCGCACACTCAACTCGTCACGGGGGGTAGTCTTCACGAGATCCCTTGACGGGTTGTCTGATGAAGACATCCAATCGTATATGTCCGATCAGGGTGTGACTGCCGTCCACAGGGTGATGAAAAAGGTCGATAACCAATTGACACCGACTCGTACCGTGTTTTTGACGTTCGACAGAGTTGATCTCCCGTCGAAGGTCAAAGCAGGGTATGAGGTTATCTCCGTCCGCCCTTATGTACCTAACCCAACGCGCTGTTTTCAGTGCCACAGGTACAACCATACCCGTGAACATTGCCCAAATGCAGCAAAGTGTGTCACTTGTGGTAGGGACGCCCATGAGGGGGATTGCCCACCTCCGTCCCCTCACTGCCTAAACTGCAACGGTGACCATGGGGCTTCCTCTCGCGACTGCCCTGTATACAAGGATGAGAAGGTAATCCAGCAAATTCGGGTTACGGAGAAGGTGTCGACATCTGCCGCTCGTAAGTTGTTGGCGAGTCGAAAGCCCACTGTCCTCCCAGCGGGTACATACAGTAAGGTACTCACCTCAACTCGACCTACCAAGGATTCCAGTACCCAGACATGTGACTTGACTTTCGCTGACACAGTTGTGCGATCCGCCAGCCCGAAGATTGCCCGTTCCACGTCCCCGCTCCCTCTTGCTGCTTCTAGGGTACAGTCTTCGTCAAACTCTAGTAAACCGCGGGCACCTAAACAAGATGCCCGGGCCTTGAAAAAGGAACCCGTCCGTGAGGATTTTCTGCGTTCTCAGGCTTCCCAACCGTCAACTGCCTCTTCCCGCCGTCACTCTTCCAGAAGAGCTGACAAGAAAAAGAGTTCCTCTCCTTCCCCGCCGAGGCGTGACCCATCTGTCACGCCGTCCAACAGTTGCCGGCCTCGGCCGTCTTCTGTTTCACCGGGACGCCCCGTTTGCCGGGCGCCCGGCCCTTTACCGGCGGTGGAAACTGCCCCTCCTGATCAACTCGGGGAGGTGGCAGGCGCGTCGGTCGAACCGATGGAACATGACCCTTTGCCCCCAGACAGCGATAGCAGTGCTCCCTCGAAATCCGGCCCTCAGCGGCCGTCGAGGTGACCCCGCTTGCTACTTGGTTTTTATCCTTATTTCTTCTCTCATTTTTATCATGGCGCTCCTTCAATGGAACATTCGCGGCATTCGTTCTAATCGGGAGGAGTTAAAACTACTCCTTCGATTGCACTGCCCGCTTCTAGTCTGCCTCCAGGAAACTAAGTTGCGTCCACGTGATCGTGCAGACTTTCCACACTACACCTCTGTGCGGTTCGACCTGCCACCCGTGGAAGGTGTCCCAGCCCATGGAGGGGTTCTGATGCTCCTTCGAGACGACGTCTATTTCCATCCCATTTCCTTGCACACTCGCCTACAGGCAGTTGCCGTGCGCATCACTTTATCCACATTTACCTTCTCCCTCTGTAATATATATTCGCCATCGTCATCTGCCCTTACTAGGGCAGATGTGCTAAACCTTGTTGACCAGCTCCCTTCACCTTTCGTGTTGGTAGGCGACTTTAATGCCCACCACCCCCTATGGGGCTCTCCGACACCTTGTCCGAGAGGCTCCCTTTTGGTGGACATTCTCCACCACCTCGATCTTGTCTGCCTCAACACCGGTGCACCGACCTTCCTTTCTGACACAACACACACTTATTCCCATATAGACCTCGCAATATGTACTCCGCAGCTTGCCGGTCGGTTTGAGTGGTATGCACTTTCTGACACGTACTCGAGTGACCATTTCCCTTGTATCATCCACTTCCTACATCATTCCCCATCTCCACGTCCCACCAGTTGGAACATTTCTAAAGCCGACTGGGGGCTTTATTCTTCCATGGCTGTTTTTCACAATCAGAATTTTCCCAACTGTGACAGTCAGGTCGAATACCTCACAGAGGTTATTCTCACTGCTGCTGAACGTTCAATACCTCGTACATCCTCTTCTCCACGTCGTGTCCAGGTCCCTTGGTGGACTGCAGCCTGCCGCGACGCGCTTCGAGCCCGGCGCCGTGCTTTACGCACCTTTCGTCGCCACCCAACTTTGGAGAATTGCATCAATTACAAACGTATGAGAGCGCAGTGCCGTCGTATCATAAACGACAGCAAGAAAGCTTGCTGGACAGCTTTTATTAGTTCTTTTAACCGTTTTACTCCCTCCACTGTTGTCTGGGGTGGCCTACGCCGTTTGTCCGGCATCAAGGTCCACTCCCCCATTCCTGGCCTGACCGTGGAGAACGCAGTCCTCGTGGACCCAGCTGATGTTTCAAACGCATTGGGTCGTTTCTTTGCGGAGGTTTCCAGCTCTGCCCATTACCACCCTGCCTTTCTCCCTCGCAAACAGGTAGAGGAGGCACGGCTGCCTTCTTTCCGCTCTTTTAATCGTGAAAATTATAACGTCGCCTTCACCATGCAGGAGCTAGATCGTGCTCTCGCCCTGTCCCGGTCTTCTGCTCCCGGGCCCGATTCCATTCATATTGAGATGCTGGAGAACCTCTCTCCTGCGGGCAAGTGCTTTCTTCTTAGTACCTACAATCGCATATGGACTGAAGGTCATGTTCCCACAAGTTGGCGTGAAGCCATTGTTGTCCCCATCCCCAAACCAGGGAAGGACAAACACCTTCCTTCCAGTTATCGCCCCATTTCTCTGACGAGCTGCGTCTGTAAGGTGATGGAACGCATGGTTAACGCTCGGTTGGTCTGGCTCCTCGAATCTCGCCGCCTCCTGACTAATATCCAATGCGGTTTTCGTCGACACCGCTCTGCTGCTGACCACCTCGTTACGTTGTCGACCTTCATTATGAACAACTTTCTAAAGAAGCGTCAAACAGTAGCAGTGTTCTTCGACTTGGAGAAGGCATACGATACCTGTTGGAGAGCGGGTATTCTCCGCACATTGCACACATGGGGCCTTCGGGGCCGCCTTCCTCTTTTCATTCAAGCGTTTTTGGCGGATCGCAAGTTCCGGGTACGGGTGGGCTCTGTTTTGTCAGATGCCTTTTGCCAGGAGAATGGGGTACCACAGGGCTCCGTCTTGAGTGTGGCGCTCTTTGCCATTGCAATCAATCCGATCGTAGATTGCCTTTCAGCCGACGTCTCCGGATCTCTTTTTGTTGACGATTTCGCAATTTATTGTAGCGCCCAGCGGACGTGTCTCTTGGAGCGTTCTCTCCAACGCTGTCTTGACCGTCTATATTCCTGGAGCATCGCAAACGGCTTCCGATTCTCCACTGAGAAAACTGTGTGTATCAATTTCTGGAGATACAAGGAATTTCTTCCACCTTCTCTACGTCTCGGCCCTGTTGCTCTCCCTTTCGTGGAGACTACAAAATTCTTGGGACTCATGTTGGATCGGAAACTTTGCTGGTCCACACATGTGTCCTACCTGGCTGCCCGATGTGCCCGATCCCTTAACGTTCTTCGTGTCCTCAGTGGCACGTCATGGGGAGCGGATCGTACCGTCCTGCTTCACCTTTACCAGGCCATTGTTCAGTCGAAGCTCGACTATGGAAGCCTTGTATACTCTTCAGCACGGCCGTCGATTCTCCGCCGTCTCAACTCTATCCACCATCGTGGATTACGTCTGGCGACCGGTGCATTTTATACCAGCCCTGTTGAAAGTCTGTATGCCGAGGCTGCTGTATTACCCTTGACCAATCGACGTGACATACTCTTGTGTCGGTACGCATGCCGCCTACGGTCGATGCCCAACCATCCATCTTACAGATTATTTTTTGACGACTCACTCGATCGCCAATATCAGTTGTCTGCGATTGCCTTGCTTCCACCGGGAGTTCGGTTTCGCCGCCTGCTACAGCGGCTCGATTTTACCCTTCCTTCCACCCTTCGGTTGAGCGAAAGCCCATTGCCACCGTGGCATCAGGCCCAGGTTCACACACACCTCGAACTTAGTTCGCTCCCCAAGGAGAGCACTCCGGATTTGGTATTCCGCTCGAGGCTTGTCGAACTCCGTTCGCGGTTCGATAATGCCGTATTTATTTACACTGATGGTTCCAAGAGCACTGCCGGTGTCGGATCTGCCTTCGTCGTCGGGGACAACCGTTTCCAATACAAGCTCCCTGACCGGTGCTCGAACTTCACGGCTGAGCTTTTCGCCCTCCACCAGGCCGTTTTGTATACCTGCCGCCACCGCCACCCTTTCTATGCCATATGTTCTGACTCCCTTAGTGCTCTGCAGAGTCTTAAGGACCCTTTCTCGAACCATCCTCTCGTGTATCGGATCCAACGCTCCCTCCAGTTGCTGGCGGATGACAGCTGTCACGTTTCTTTCCTGTGGGTCCCTGGCCATGTGGGTGTGCCCGGGAATGAGGCCGCCGACACAGCAGCCAAGGCAGCAGCTCTTTTGCCTCGCATGGCTACCTTTTGCGTCCCATCGGACGATGTTCAACGGGCTCTTCGCCGGAGTATCGTGTCGCAATGGCACAGTGTGTGGCTTTCACTGTACAACAATAAATTGCGAACTGTCAAACCGATCCCGACCGCTTGGAGGACATCCTCACGCCCCTCTCGGCGGGAGGAGGTCATCCTGGCTCGGTTGCGGATCGGTCATTGCCGTTTCAGCCACCGTCACTTGCTATCCGCCGAACCTGCACCGCTATGCTCCTGCGGTGAACTGCTGACAGTGCGACATGTTTTACTGACTTGTGTTAATTTTAATCATCTCCGTGTAGCCCTTCACTTTCCGTCTACTCTGGAGGAAATTTTAGCTGATGACACACGAGCAGCTGCTCGAGTTTTGCGTTTTATCAACTTGGCCAACTTATCCAAGGATATTTAACTCTTTTAATTGTCTTTTATCTTTCGTTTTTAGCCTCTTGTTGATGTTCTGACAGTCACCATTTTTTGAGATCATTGCGAATCTACGTTCTTAGCTGGGCGCTAATGACCATAGAAGTTGTGCGCCCTAAAACCGCAAAAAAAAAAAAAAAAAAAAAAAAAAAAAAAAAAAAAAAAAAAAATCACATCCCACCAACAGTTCGTCACTGTCACCTGCCGATGGCAGTCTTCCGTCAGTCTCCTCACTTGCAAAGGAGGAGGAGAGTTGTCTTCGTAAGGAAGGTATGCTGAGGCCAAAACAATTTCCCTCTTGCTACCTTCCTCACATTGCTGCATCCTGATGGTCACCAGGTCCCTGGAACAAAAATCCATCATTGGTATGAAAGGTATTCCATTTCTAACATAAATGCATGTTCTGGAGTTTAGATTTCTGGCATAAATCGGCTTACCTGCAGTACCACCGAGGCCCGATACACCCCCTTTGTATAAATAGGGTTCTTGTATCAGGGCCATGTCCACCTCCTGTCTCCCCAGGCGACGGCTCAGGGCAGCAGTGGCCCCTTTACTGTGCTGCAGGTTTATCTGCAGCACTTCCAGTCCCCATCTTGCTGCCATTATTGCCTTTAAGATCTTTGATTACCCTGACAGCGATCTGCGAGAACCCTAAAAACAGTTCCAGGCCTTGCTCTCGCATTGCCTTCAGGACTTCTCTCCGACCTCCACCACCAGGGTTCGTCCTTCCGGAACGACCTTTTTGTTAATTACCCTCTAATCCTCTGTCGAGACTTTTGGGTTCTGGACACTTTTGGGGGTCTTGGGCTCAAGCCCTTTTGATTCCCTCCACTTATGTTTAGGAAGCCATTCTTTTCCTTCCTTTTGCTTCTGTTCCTTGAGAAGTTTCCTCCTCTGAGCCCCAGACAAGGCCTTAATCCTAATCTGGTCCAACTTCTCTGTTAGAGTTCCCACTTCTTGCTCACGTCTAGACCCTGACTGAGAAGTAGGAGTGCACTCCATCGGTCCTGATCCCGATGTTTGAGTACCTGAGGTATCAGATTGCCCCTCGGATTCTTTTAAAATAATTTTTTTCTCCGTGTTCATCTTAGTCCCACGAGATTTGGGGATTTATATGGTCCACGCCACGATAACCCCGCGCGGTGCAAGGCAACTTACTCAGGGAGGTCGCCCGGTATCCCTGTGTCTCCGTTCGAGACACATCCACCCATGTGCCACGCACCCCTCAGCACGGGTTGCACCACACCTTGGGTTGGGAGGCAGTTTAACGTCGTACCCGGGATGATATACATTATTTAATATTTACCTTCCTTTTCTTGTTACTCTTGCCTTACAGTTCTCTCTCAACCATGTCTTCCGTGCCTGTTAAGTTTCCCTCCTTAATTCATTATTCAACTTTCTATACTTTCTTATCCCTTTCTCAGTTCCTACTGTCTTCCATTTCCTTCTCTCTTCCATCTTGCACAGAATTGTCTTCATTACCCATTATTGCCTTATTCTTCTGAGCTTCCTCATCCCTAAAACGTCTTCCAAAAATTCCATATATTGTTTGCATTTTCCTTATTAGGCCATCTATCCCACTTTGACGCAAGTATTTTCCAACAAAGTCTTCTTACCCTGAGCGGGACAGTGGACAAATGGTTTAGTTCTCACTGGAATAATGCAGAAACTATTTTTTGTTTATTACTTGTAATATGTGGCCATAAAAAAGCACCACCCTTCCATAAAAAACTGATATACTTCTCAGATAGTGCAACAAGCCATTATAAGAAGTAATATAAAAAAATAAATCTCCTTTCATAAAAAAGATTTTAGATTTGATGTAGAATTCCGCTTTTTTTTTTGTTTCATGTCACAGGAAGAATGCTTAAGATTGTGTCAAAGGTACAACAAAGTGAGCTGTAAAAAAGCAAGTCTGCAGTGGGGTGATGACAATTGTAACACCTTAGGAAATGTTTAAATTCTGTAAATAACATATTAAAATGAATTACCTTTTTATTGTAAAATTTGGGGAAATAGTAGTAGTCCATGCCAATCTCTTAGAAGGAAAAGTTCAAGATTTGTCAGAAGATTGAAAGAAGGCACTCAATATTTTCATTGTCTTATACCCCATCTACATAACTTTGCTGGAATGGAAGTTTACATCACCATAGTCTGACAGTGAACTTTATAGTGGAAAACCTGTAAAACTGGCACTTCAAAATATACGTGGTCTTGTAGTTAGAATGAACAGTGGTCGATTGCCAAAGTTGATAATATTGTCAAAACCAAGATGTTCCTGTTATATTTTACTATCCTCCAGGACCAAGGACATATTTAAGAGATTTTTTTCAACGAATTTTATAGAGGGAAGCTTCCCTGGTAGGAAAAATATTTATAAAACATAGAGGTCTTTAACTTACCCAAAGCATAGGCTCATTGACAGACACAAAACCACACACAGAGAATAAAGCTTTTGCAACTATTGGGTGCTTCATCAGGAAAACAGAAAGGAAGGAGGGGGGAAAAGGGGAAAATGTGGGTATTCCCCTAAAAACCCTCATCCTTCCCTTTTTCCCTTTTTTTCCCTCCTTCCTTCCTCTTTTCCTGATGAAGCGGCCAAGGGTTGTGAAAGCTAGAATCTGTGTTTTGTTTTTGCGTCTGTCAATGAGCCTGTACTCATTTTATATTGCTGCGAGACCCTACGTAAAATGACTGCCGATGTGACACAGGGGATAGCATCACCGACTGCGGTGTTGAAGGTAGACGGTTCAATCCCATCCACCTTTCAGTTCACAATAAACCTGCTTTCATATAAGTGCTGTGTTCACTCGACAACCCTGCCTTCGAAGTCAAGTCTGCTTTACTTTCAATGTGACTCGTGTAATATATATATATGGTATTTACCAGGCAAAAGAGCACCGGTACGTAGACAGAAACATAAAAACATACACATACAAATACAGAACTGAGCTTTCCCAACCTTAGGTTGCTTCTTCAGTAAGAGCAGGGAAGGAGAGGGAAAGGGAAGGATGAGGGTTTTAAGGGAGTGGGTAAGGAGTCATTCCAATCACGGGAGAGGAAAGTCTTACCTTGGGGGGAGGGGGGGGGGGGGGGAAGGATAGGTAAACAAACACAGCCACACCCACACCACCAAGGCAGACATATGCAAAATGCAAAGAGGTTGGACAGAGATGCCAGTCAAGGCAGACACCGAGAGTGTCTTTCAGCCGCCCACCTAACCTCTGTAACATCCTAGTCTATCCGTATGAAATCCCCAAACCACCTTCCCTACCCTCTGGCTCCTACCCATGTAACCGCCCCCATTGTAAAACCTGCCCTATGCACCCTTCCAGCACCATTTCTCCAGTCCAGTAACCCAGAATGTGTACACGATCAAGGGCAGAGCCACTTGCGATAGCACCTACGTGATTTACCAACTGACATGCCAGCACTGTGAAGCGTTTTATGTGGGAATGACCAGCAACAAACTGTCCATTCACATGAATGGTCACAGGCAGACAGTGTTTGTTGGTAATGTGGATCACCCTGTGGCTAAACATGCCTTGGTGCACGGCCAGCACATCTTGGCACAGTGTTGCACCGTCCGGGTTATCTGGATACTTCCCACCGACACCAACATTTCAGAACTCCGGAGATGGGAACTTGCCCTTCAGCTTATTCTCTCCTCCTGCCCACCATCTTTAGCATCTTTGCTACAGTTCTGTGGGCAGAGCCTCTGCCTCAAGTGGTATCTCTGTCCAACTTCTTTGCTTTTTACAAATGTCTGTCTAGGTGTGTTTGCGTTTGGATATGTGGGAGTGTGTGTGTGTATTTGTTTACCTACCTTTTTTTCCCCTAAGTTAAGTCCTTCCACTCCTGGGACTGGAATGACTCCTTTTCCACTTCCTTAAAACCCATATCCTTCCCTTTCTCTTCTCCTTACTTCCTCTTTTCCTGAAGAAGCGACCAACGGTTGCGAAAGCTTGTATGTGTGTTTGTGTGTGATTTTATTTGTGTCTATCGACGAGCCTGTCCTTTGGGTAAGTCATCCGTTTTCTATTTTTTATATTTGTTTATCCCACCAGGAAAGTTCCCTTCTATAATACATATATTAAAAATACTTTCAGCTGAGTGATAATGATGATAATTTATAGGCCAGAGTGTGTTGAAGTAAATGTATTTTATGTGAAAGGCTTAGGACACACCCCTATTGAATAATTAAATTATATGGGTTTTTGCAAATAGGAAAAGACACATTCAGCCTGGAACAAGTATGGGCATCAAACAATAGACGTTTTAAAGAAATATTTGTGACCATTAAAGTCTTTGAAATTGCCCAGAAAATATACAATGTTTCTGATTTGGTCAAGCAAGCACTGCTGGACTGTTTGGTATGAGTTAACTCTTACAGAAGATTGATTCTCTGCAAATGGACTATGATTTAATGTTGATAACACTTTACATACAGTTTTGTACAGTAAATGGCATGATACCAATAATAAATCCAGACGCTGAACAGAAGTTTGTAGCTCAGGTAGAATACTCAAAATGTTTAGATGTGTGCATCGGCGAGAGTTTAAATTGGGAGAAACACATTGATGATCTTCTAAAGTTTTTTAAGTTCTGCTACTTATGTTATTTAGTTATTCCCAAGTATGGTGATAAGTGTACCAATAATTAGCTAACTATGATTATTTTCATTCATGTCTTTCATATGGCATATTTTGGGGTTTATTAGTAATTTAAGAAAAGTTATCATTGCAAAAAACATGTAATTACAATAATGCTGGAGCCTAACAAAGATCATCATACAGACATTTATTTAAGGATCTACAGATCGTCACGGTAGCTGAGTGAGTGCTATGATATCGGGAGAACATATTTTTATAATTTTTGTGAAATGTTATCACCACCTTGAAGTTCTTGGTTTTAAAAATGTAAATCATTTTCTTGGTGTCTGTGGAAGATGTTATTGACCTCAAGCCATTGACTGTAACACAAGAATGTGAAGAACTCTTCTTTTATAATGTGTTGAATGCTTATTCAACTAATAATTACTTGTTTCATTGCTTTTCAGATTTCCTGTGTGTTACCCTTACGTCTCGGCAGCAGGAAACACAATGCTATTCGTAAAGTAGCATTGTTACTGAGAAGAAAGATGAGTTCCAGTAGTGAAAATGATGTAATTTTTGAATCTTTAAATGAAAAGGGAGTCATAACACTTAATCGACCAAAAGCATTAAATGCTCTAAATTTATCTATGATACGAAAAATTTTCCCAACTATGAAAGATTGGGAGAAAGAGAAGAGCTTGGTAATAATGAAAGGAGCAGGTGATAAGGCATTTTGTGCTGGAGGTGATGTAAGAGCTGTAACTGAAGCTGGAATGAAAGGTACAAATCTAGGCAAAGACTTCTTTCGTGAAGAGTATACACTTAATGCTCTTATTGGCACATACCATGTACCGTACGTAGCCTTTATAGATGGCATAACTATGGGTGGAGGTGTGGGTCTTTCCGTCCATGGTCATTTTCGTGTAGCTACAGAGAGAACTCTTCTTGCAATGCCAGAGACAGCAATTGGATTATTTCCTGATGTGGGTGGGAGTCACTTTCTTCCTCGATTAGGTGGTAAGTTGGGCTTGTATCTAGCATTGACGGGATATAGACTGAAAGGATTAGATGTTTTGAAGGCGGGCATTGCAACTCATTTTTGTGATTCTAGTAAACTTAGTGACTTGTTGGATTCACTTTTAAAGTGTTCAGGCTCTCAGAATGCAGTTGAGGAGGTGTTAAATAAGTTTTCAAAATCCAGTATACCAAAGACATCTGAATTTAGTCTTAGTCAACACATGTCAAAAATTGATTCTTGCTTCTCAGCCCCAACAGTTGAGGAGATATTAGAAAGATTAAGAGCTGAAGGTTCAGAGTGGTCTATCAAAACAATACAAACATTAAATAATATGTCTCCAACATCACTGAAAGTAACAAAAAAACAACTGGAAGAAGGAGAAGGTAAAAGTTTATTGGACTGTTTGAAGATGGAGTACAGACTGGCTGTTAGAGCATGCGAGGGTCATGACTTCTATGAAGGTTAGTAAAATATTGTATAGTGAAAATAGTTCTGTTATATGAAGTATAAACGACAGTAAATGATTAATGTCCAAGACAGAGCTTTCCAAACTCCGTGTTAAGACACCTTGGATTGTTGGAGTAGTAGTAGTAGTAGTATTGGCATTAGCATCAGTAGCTAGGTTTGTAAAACAAATGAAAAACTTTAAAGAAAGGGTGTTGTACAAAATTGTATGTATTAGTAGGGTGTCGTCACAAGGAAAAGATTGGAAAGATCTGGTCTAAGATATCATTATTATATCCATTGATCGTTAATAATATATAACTTTTTATGTACTGTATTTGTTATTGTGAATTGTTAGTTTGTCTAAAACACAGTTCACTAAACAAGGTTATAATGTTGTAAAACTTGTATTCAATAACAGTACAACAGTTTTCACATGAAGCTGACAAGATGAACTAGAACACCTTAGAATAATCTAAGAGTCTTAGATGTGCATTTCTGCCAGGCACTTAAATGTGATGTGCAGAGTACCCCATGTAGATGTAGATGAATAAATTAGACACCGGATTACTAATATCACAACACTACCACTTAATCTGGTGACAATTTCAATTTCTCTATTAGATACATGTGCTTCCCTCTAGCCAGTGGCTTAAAACATCAGCAGGCATTTATTTCCTTTGATTGCAAATATTTAACAACCACCTCATCTCTATTGACTCACTGTCGAATAAAATGCCCTTAGCACAAACATGTTTCAGCCTAGAATGCAGCACATGAATTTCTGACAGTTTAATTGAACTGCGGTTGTCTTGAAATATTGTTACAGGATCTTGCTGCTTCTTATGTAGCAAATCCCCAATCAGCCACAAGTACACTGCTTCTTTGCCTGCACAATTGAAAGCAGCATATTCAGCCTCAGTAGTAGAAGTCGCAACATGCTTGAGCTTCTTGCTCTCTCAAGAAACTAAGTTTCTCCCTAAGAGAAAAACACTTCCATATTGTGCCAGACTGGTAGTCAAATCATCTACAAAATTTGAGTCTCAAAACCAGTTACATGCAGATCTTAAACATCTCCTTTGGTGAACACAAGGCCATAGTTCTTTGTCCCTTGAAGATAACGAAGGACTCTCTTTGCTCCCTTCCAATGTACACTAGTAAACTTCCTATTATACTAGCTTAAAATACTAGCTGCATAACATATATCAGGTCTTGTATTAATACTGATATACAGAAACAACCCACTAGTTCTTGATATGGCACATTAATCTTGTCTCCCTGCACTTCCCAAAGCTTTAATCTGGCTTTCATAGGCGTTTCCACAGCAGTACACGCAAGCATATTAAATTGTTTCAGCAAATCTGCAACGTAACCATTCTGGTCAAGTTTTAAATTACCTTCTGTGGTAACATGCGGCACGTATGTTTGAACGGCGTGCCGCCCCTTACCAGGACTAGCCGCTGTGTGGCGCTGGCTGAACTCTTGCGCTGCACCCTGCCGGCTGCGTGGCGGTTTGAGAGGCACACTGGGTCAGCCGTGAACTTCACCTCAGTTGTATTCTCACAGTGCTCGCTAACGTGGTTGTGCCTCTGGATAATACTGATAGCTGGTACAGGAGTGGTCGTGTGTAGCAGTGTATTCCGTCAGACTCTGATGGGACGGTTCAGGATCCTGGTGACAACTGTAACTGGCTTAACGTGCATAGGGGTGTTATGACTAATAACACAATTGGCGATGAGGTGGTGTTTGGGTTGGCGTGTGCTCAGTCGTGGACGATGGCGGAAAACGAAGGACTGGGTTCGGCAGATTTTCAGCTACTCCCCATGGGGCCAAATCGTGCAGCAATCGCTACAGACTGTGGTTGAGTCCGTTCAGCGGCCCCCCCAGGAGGCCTACAGCTCTTTTGTGTGTACGTGTATGGCGCGCATGGGGCCCTGAGCCGAAGCAGCCTTCCTTCCCGCCCCAGGGTAATGCATAATTCCCCAGCCTGGGTAGACAAGTAGGGCACTTACGTACCTCTGGTAAAGGCCAGACCCAGGGAGGGGTAATTACCCGAGCTGGTACCTTCCGAACATGCCGATTGGTCCATTCTCAGGAGGTGTGACCTGAGGTTTGAACAATCACCTAAGGCAGGTAAGCCCTCAGAGAGGACCACCACTTGGAAGGAGCTCGCCATCGGAGATGCCTTTAATCATGGGGGACACTTCCACAATGACTTCCTAATCTTCTACTGTGACTTTGACTCAAAAAAGACAGATTGATTCACCTCAGTATAAGAAAACTTTGCCTAATCTTCCCAAATTTCTGGTTGTTTCTTGAACTGACGGTCAAGATTTCTCTTCTGTAAATCCTTTTGTAATTCAGAAGGGTGTTGATGCAATTGCTGGCCTGTTAAGACCTGTTCCCGGCAGTGCAATGGTACATTGTTGCTGGAAGCGAACTGTGCTATCCAGGCGCAAAAACGGATAAGGACTACGCTACTACACACATTTCCTGTCCAAGTAGAAGCGCCTTACACACTCTATTCGTCACGGAGGCTAGTCTTCACAAGATCCCTTGATGGGTTATCTTGACGAAGAGATTCAAAAACTACATGTCTGATCAGGGTGTAACAGCTGTGCATAGTGTTGATAAAGGTTGATAACCAGCTAACACCAACTCGTACTGTGTTTTTGACGTTCGACAGAGTAGAACTCCCGTCCAAGGTCAAAGCAGGATATGAAGTTATCTCCGTTTGCCCTTATGTACCAAACCCTACGTGCTGTTTCCAATGCCATAGATTCAACCAGACCCATCAATCTTGGCCCAATACAGCAAAATGTGTCACTTGTGGTAGGGACACCCATGAGGGCAATTTCCCATCTCCGTCCCCTCACTGCCTTAATTGCAATGGCGACCATGCTGCTTTATAAAGACGAAAAGGTCTTTCAGCAAATTCGGGTCACAGAAAAGGTCTCAACATCTGCTGCTCGAAAGTTATTAGCAAGTCAGAAGCCCACTGTCCTTCCAGCGGGCACATACAGTAAGATCCTCACCTCTACGCGACCTACTAAGGATGCAGGTACGCGGACCTGTGATTTCACTTTCGCTGACACAGTTGTGTGATCGGTCAGCCTGAAGATTGCTCGTTCCACGTCTCCTCTTCCTCCTGCTGCTTCTAAAGTTCAGTCTTCATCAACCTCTAATAAACTGCGGGCGCCTAAACAAGATGCCCGGACGACGAAAAAGGAACCTGTCCGTGAAGATTTTCTCCATACTCAGGCTTCTCAACCATAACTGCCTCTTCTCACCGTCACTCTTCCAAAAGACCCAACAAAGAGAGAGAGAGAGAGAGAGAGAGAGAGAGAGAGAGAGAGAGAGAGAGAGAGAGAGAGAGAGAGAGAGAGAGAGATCCTCTCCTTCCCTACCAAGGCGTGACTTACCTGTCACGCTGCCCAACAGTAGTCGGCCCCGGTCATCTTCTGTCTTGCCGGGACACACCACTGATAGCCGGGCAACCAGCGTTTTACCAGTGGAGGATGCTGCCCCTACCGATCAACTCAGGAAGGTGGCAGACATTCAAGTCGCACTGATGGAACAAGATTTTCTACCAGTGGATTGCAATGGCTGTGCTCAACCGAAGTCAGGCCCTCAGCGGCCATCGAGGTGACCCCCCTTTTGTCTAGTTCTTCTCTTTTCTCCCCTTAATCTTATCATGGCGCTTCTTCAGTAGAATACCGTATTTTATCACGTAATTCCCCCCTGTTTTTCCTCAGAAAATTTTCTTGAAAACACTATGGAGGGAATTATGCGAGTAGTTTTTCAGAAAGGAAGAAAAACTATGTATCAGGCAGGTAAAAGATACCGGTATACGGCAATTTGTGAAAAAATTGTACCTACAGTGCGTTTAAAATTAGTTGTGGCTATTGACATGTCGGTTCAGAGCAAGTGGAGGGTTCGCATAGTTTCCAGCATATGCTGAGCGCGCCGGCAACATCTAACGCCACGCTGGTGCCTGGAAACATTCTTTGTCGGTAGGACACAACAATGCAGAATAGAGATTGCAAAGGGCCACCGCGTGACACCACGTGCTACTGTTTACACACGTTTTGGCAACAGCGGTGCCTGACAAGCCGAGCCGGTGGCGGCGGGAGTGGAAAAAGCCGGCTCACTATTGCTGTTACCTGGGCAACGATGTCTCCTTCATCTCGACAAGCCAAACGACAGAAGTCGCAACTAATGTTAAACTTACTCTACCGGTGTTTACTTTCTTAACACAATTTATTTTCAATTACCGTAACACAAAGGAAGTGGATTACCGGTAATGCCACGGCTTCATTGTGCCTACAATCAAGAGCAGCAATGCATTGTTTCATTGTTTACGATGTTTTCTCTCTCTATTCTGCGACCTCACTTTCGTCACTGTCATCACTATTTTCAGGATCAGATAACATGTCATCTTCTTCATTTTCACTACCGGTATTCCACAACATGTCGTCCTCGGATCTGTCAATGGCACAAGAAATACCAGTTTCTTTTAAACTCTTCTTCACAATATTGACACCAATTTTCTCCCATGCACGGATTATCCACTCGCACATCGTCGATTCTGATGGCTTCCTTATCTTGCCTCCTGGAGTAAGCTGATGAGATCCCACCGCCATCCATTGTGAATACAGTGCCAGCTGTCACCAGTGCCACATCGTAAACAGCGCTAAGTATCTGAATTTAATTTGTGTCAAATTTAGTTTGCCAGTCTAGTTCATTTTCGGTAGTACTGTTTTAAGAGGTTTATTCCCGCGTACTTGCAGATTTCGTTTGTACTACTGTTTTAATTGTTTATTCTATCGTATTTGATAAATACCGTTGTGTTTAGTCTTCGTCTTTGACCGGTGTATTTCAAAACAAGTCAGAGACCGTTGCTAAGCTCGTTATCAGTCAGTCCAGTGCCAGCTGCCGCGAGTGCCGCAGCGTTAACAGCGCTAAAGCTGCCGGACTCAGTTTTGTTGATTCGACAGTGTAGTTACCACTGACCACAGTTAAGTCAGCAGCCAGCCGCCTTCATTAGAGTACTAGGCTTCTTTAAAGTTGTTAATTGCTGTTAATTGTATCGATAGGATGGATAGGATGTGTGCCTGCTGTGTGCGGACGCAGGAGGAGTTGGCTGCGGTTCGCGAACAGCTGAGCGTGCTGTTGGCTACGGTCAGCCGTCTTCAGGCTGCTGTCTCGGGGTGCAGCGATGGTGGGGAGTCTGGTTCGTCGAGTGGGACACCTCAGGTGTCTCACGCTACGCTCTCTGTCCCTGCTACCGAGGCACCTTCAGGTGTACCGGACGTCGTCGAGCCGCCTTCTCCACAAGGGGAGTGGCGGGTTGTACGGCGTTCGCGTCGCTCGAGGCGGAAGGCCGATGTGGAGGCTGGACGTCCGTCCGCGCCCGTTCGTCCTGTGAGTGGAGGTGTGGCCACTCCTTCAGCAGGGTCCGAGCAGGTGCACGGGGGGAGGGGATTATTAGTTATTGGGAGCTCCAATGTCAGGCGCGTGATGGAGCCCCTTAGGCAGATAGCGTCCAGATCTGGAAGGAATTCCAACGTGCACTCGGTGTGTTTGCCGGGGGGCCTCATCCGAGATGTGGAGGCGGCCTTGCCGGCGGCTATCGAGGGTGCGGGGTGCAGTCGACTGCAAGTCGTAGCTCACGTCGGCACCAATGACGCTTGTCGCTTGGGTTCTGAGGGCATCCTCAGGTCCTACGAGCGGCTGGCGGAATTGGTGAAGGCTGCTGCCTTCGCACGCGGGGTGCAAGCAGAGCTGTCGATTTGCAGCATTGTTCCCAGGGTTGATCGGGGTCCTTTGGTTTGGAGCCGAGTGGAGGGTCTGAACCAGAGGCTTCGCCGACTGTGACAGTCATGGCTGCAGATTTCTGGATCTGCGTTATCGGGTGGGGAATTGTAGGGTGCCCCTAGATAGATCAGGGGTGCACTACACTAAGGAAGCGGCTACTCGGGTAGCAGAGTACTTGTGGAGTGCACATGGGGGTTTTTTAGGCTAGGCGCTAACTCTGATGAGCACTCGCCTGTCAGCATTCAAACAGCGAATTCAGGCCACGTTCAGAACAAAAATTCGAACATAAAAATATTAGCCGCGAACTTACAAAGTATTAGAAACAAAGTTCCCGAATTTGCAGCGCTGCATGGAAGTTATTGCGCTCAGATAGTTTTAGGCACCGAAAGCTGGCTAAATGATGATGTGGCAAGTTCAGAAATATTTAGCGAAGCGTGGAATGTATATCGGAAAGATAGATCTGATACAACTGGAGGAGGAGTGTTCATCGCTGTGGACAAAGATATTGTTTCTACTGAGATCGAGGTTGAAAGTAACTGTGAAGTTATCTGGGCACGCATAACAGGTCTAAAAGAAGTAAAGTTAATAGTTGGGTGTTTTTACCGGCCCCCCAGTGCTGCTGTAGCAGTTTTAGAATCATTCAAGGAAAGTCTACACCAGGTAGTGCATAGGTATCCGGGCCATGCAATATTAGTCGGAGGTGACTTCAACCTTAAGAGTATAGATTGGGACCTCGCTAGTTACATTTCAGGCGGTACAGACAAGCAGTCTTGCGAGCTACTTTTGGACACATTCTCCGAAAACTGTCTTGAGCAGTTAAACCGGCAACCCACACGCAATGGAAATATTCTAGACCTTATAGCCACAAACAGGCCTGACCTTATTAACGATGTCTGTGTAGAGACAGGAATTAGTGATCATGATATCGTCATAGCGTCGATGGTGACCAAAGTTCATAAACCAGTTAAGAAGGCTAGGAGCGTGTTTTTGTTGGGAAAAGCCGACAAGCAAATGTTACGATCGCACTTAGAAAATGAATGGGCATCGTTTAATTCTGGGACTATGGATGTAGAGGAATTGTGGACTAAATTTAAATGCATTGTTAATGAAGGGTTAGAGAAATATGTGCCAGTAAAGACGATTAAGGATGGAAAAGATCCACCGTGGTATAATAATAATGTGAGAAAGCTGCTGAGAAAGCAAAGGCTGTTGCACTCTCGATTCAAAAAAGAACACGCAAATGATGACAGGCAAAAGTTAGTAGAGATTCGTGCGTCTATAAAAAGATCGATGCGTGAAGCATACAATAATTATCACAGCCATACCTTAGCAAAAGATCTTTCCGAGAACCCGAAAAAATTCTGGTCCTATGTAAAATCGATAAGCGAGTCAAAGCCCACTGTCCAGTCACTAGTTGATCATTCCGGGGCAGTAATAGAAGAAAGCAAACGGAAAGCTGAAGTTCTAAATTTAACCTTTAAGAAATCTTTCACGCAGGAGGACCGCACAAATATACCATCATTTGATCAACGTACTAATTCCGAAATGGGGGACATAGCAATAGGTATTTCCGGTGTAGAGAAGCAGCTGAGAGAGCTAAATACGAAAAAGTCTGCTGGTCCGGATGGAATACCAGTTCGGTTTTACAAAGACTATTCTGCGGCATTGGCCCCCTACTTAGCTTGCATTTATAGCGAATCTTTAATTCAGCGCAAAGTTCCTAGTGATTGGAAAAAAGCGCAGGTGACTCCCGTGTATAAGAAAGGAAAGAGAACTGACCCATACAATTACAGGCCAATATCGTTGACATCGGTTTCATGTAGAATTTTGGAGCATATTCTCAGTTCGAATATAGTAAATTTCCTTGAAATGGAAAAGCTTCTTTCCATGAATCAGCACGGGTTTAGGAAACATCGTTCATGCGAAACTCAGCTTGCCCTTTTCTCACATGACATCTTGCGAGCCATGGACGAAGGGCAACAGGCGGATTGTGTTTTTCTCGACTTCAAAACTGCGTTCGACACGGTGCCACACTGCAGACTGCTAACGAAGATACGAGCTTATGGAATAGGTTCACAGATTTGTGACTGGCTGGAAGACTTCCTAAGTAATAGAACGCAGTACGTTGTTCTCGACGGCGAGTGTTCATCAGAGACGAGTGTATCGTCAGGCGTGCCCCAGGGGAGTGTGATAGGACCGCTATTATTTTCTATCTATATAAATGATCTGATGGACAGAGTAAGTTGTAATTTGCGGCTGTTTGCTGATGATGCTGTGGTGTATGGGAGGGTGTCGTCTGTAACTGACTGTAATAGCATACAGGTTGACTTAGACAAAATTTCTAGTTGGTGCGAAGAATGGCAGCTAGCTCTCAATGTAGAAAAATGTAAGGTGATGCGCATGAGTAGAAAAAACAATCCTATAACGTTCGAATACAGCATCAGTAGTGAGCTTCTTGATGCGGTCGCGTCGTTCAAATATCTAGGCGTAACATTGCAGAGCGATATGAAATGGAACGAGCATGTAAGGACAGTTGTGAGTAAGGCAGACAGCTGACTTCGGTTTATTGGGAGAATTTTGAGAAGATGTACTTCAACTGTAAAGGAGACCGCGTATAAAACGCTTGTACGACCACGTCTTGAGTATTGCTCAAGTATTTGGGACCCGCAGCAGATCGGTTTGAAGGAAGACATAGAGGCGGTTCAGAGGCGAGCAGCTAGATTTGTTACCGGTAGGTTCGACCAATGCGCGAGTGTCACGGAAATGCTCCGGCAACTCAATTGGGGATCGCTGGAAGAAAGACGACGTTCTTTTCGTGAATTTCTGTTAAGTAAATTTAGAGGGCCGGAATTTGAAGCTGAGTGTAGTACGATCTTGCTGCCGCCTACTTACATTTCGCGTAAAGATCACAAAGACAAGATAAGAGAAATTAGGGCTCGTACAGAGGCATATAGGCATTCTTTTTTTCCTCGTTCAATTTGGGAGTGGAATAGGAAAGGAAATGCCTAGTAGTGGTACAGTGTACCCTCCGCCACGCACCTTACGGTGAATTGCGGAGTATGTATGTAGATGTAGAATACAAGCATCGTAGGTGTTCTTTGAAAGGTTTGTCCACACTGACATCTGAAGGTTAAAGAATGGACGTTAAACCTCTAGGAATGATAACAGGTTGGGACTTCATCCGTTTCATTTTCTCCTTTACAGCTTCCACAAGGTGACCCCGGAAACTGTCTAGGACAACAAGGGACTTCTTTTGTAATAATGCCGCTGGTCGTCTTCCCCAGACTTTCTCCAGTCAATCCACCATCAATTCTGCTGTCATCCAGCCCTTTTCTTGAACTCGTAAGTGAATTCCATGAGGGATAGTCTCCTTTGGTAATGTATTTCTCTTAAAGATAACATACGGTGGAAGTTTATTGCCGTCTGCTGTAATGCACATCATCACTGTGCATCTTAGTTTCTCTGCTCCAGTCGTCTTCACAAGGACACTTTTTGAGCCAGTTGCAGCAATGGTTGTGTTCCATGGCATATCGAAAAGCACTGGCGTTTGGTCAGCGTTAACAATCTGGGAGAGCAAAGAGTCATATTGCTGTCGCACTTGTATTACATAACGATGGAATTCGATTACCTTATCTGTGTAGTCTCGAGGTAATCGCTGGCACAAAGATGTTCTCCTTCTTAGACTGAGATTCTGCTGTCTCATAAAACGAATCACCCAACCAATACTTCCTTTAAAGTCTTTTCTGTCAATGTTTAGCATGGCAGCTATCTCGCGAGCTTTCTTCTGAATCATTTCATAAGAGACAGCACAACCATCATTACGAAGTTCATTGACATAAGCAATTACACCATTATCAATTTCGGGATATTTCCCTGTTTTAGGCAAAAAATGTTCCAATGTTTGTAGAACTTATGGGACTTAACTACGTGGTCATCAGTCCCTAAGCTTACAAACTACTTATGAACTAGCTAAGACTAAGGAACGGCACAAATATCCATGCCCGAGGGGGGGGATTCAAACCCCCGACCGTAGTGGCCGTGGAGACCGTGACTGGAGCACCTCAGTCCCCTTGGCCACTGCGGCCAGCTGTTTTAGGCCCACGGAAAGATCTGCAGCTTGCCTTTGCAGCCACGAGTTTATCTTTTTGTCCCCGCCAATACCATATTGAATTAGGATCGACGGAGAAATGCCTTCCTGCTGCTTTTACTCCGTTTCTATTGGCGTAAGATAACACATTTAGTTTAAATTTTGCTGTGTAGTTTGAATATTTCGCCATTATGACGACTTGTAGCAAACTGACCTAGAAATATGTCTGCGGCTTAACATTTCAAATTTACGGTATGTTGTGACAATGGAAATATTCGTTCATGGCAGTACCGCTGCGTCCATTGTTGTCCATTGTCAAGTTATTTGAAGGCCGCTCCTGTTAGAACAAACCAGGAGAGGGAATTATGCGTGATATTAATAAAACAATTTTTATTTATGAAAAATCGTAGGGGAGGGGAATATGCGAGGGGGGGAGCTTATGCGATAAAATACGGTATTCGAGGCATTCGCTCCAATCGTGAGGAATTAAAATTACTCCTTCGATTGCACTGTCTGCTCATAGTTAGCCTCCAAGAAACCAAGTTACGTCCACAGGATCGTATAGCCTTTCCTCAATATACCTCTATGCATTATGACCTACCTCCTGTGGATGGTATTCCAGCCCATGAAGGGGTTATGTTGCTCATTCGGGACGACATCTATTTCCATCCTATCTCTCTGAACACTCCCATACAGGCAGTTGCCATCTGCATCACTCTTCCTATCCTTTCCTGCTCTCTCTGCAATATCTATATCCCGTCATTGTCTGCCTTAACTAGGGCAGATGTGCTGCAACTTGTTGCCCAGCTTCCTCCGCCTTTTGTTTTGCTTGGCGACTTCAACGCCCACCACCCTCTATAGGGTTCTCCAGCTTCTTGCCAAAGAGGATCCCTTCTAGTGGACCTTTTCAAGTATCTCAATCTTGTCTGCTGAAACACTGGTTCACCAACATTCCTTTTGGACACCATGCACACCTATTCCCACGTGGACCTAGAGATATGAACTTCTCAGCTAGCGCATCAGTTTGAGTGGTACACCCTTTCTGATACGTACTCGAGCGAACATTTCCCTCTTGTAATCCACCTACTGCATCATACCCCATCTCCGTGTTCCACCACCTGGAATGTCTCCAAAGCCGACTGGGGGCTTTATTCTTCCATGGCGGTTTTCCACGACCAGCATTTCCCCAGCTGTGACAGCCAGGTCCAGTACCTCAGAGAGGTTATTCTCACTGCTGCCACACGTTCCATACCTCGTACTTCCTCTTCTCCAAGCCGCATCCCAGTCCCCTGGTAGACTGCAGCATGCAGCAACGCTATCAGAGCCCAGCAACATTCTCTACACACCTTTCAACGCCACCCAACGATGAAGAATTGCATCCATTACAAATGACTGCAAGCGCAATGCCGTTTATATAAAAGAAAGCAAAAAGCCTGTTGAACTGCCTTCACTAGTTCTTTTAACAAATTCACCCCCTCCTCGGTTGTCTGGGGTAGCCTACACCGGTTATCTGGCACTAAGGTCCACTCCCCCATGTCAGGCCTGACAGTAGCGAACGCAGTCTTTGTGGACCTCGTTGACGTACCCAATGCCTGAGGCTGCTCTTTTGAGGAGATTTCGAGCTTCGCTCATTACCACCCTGCTCTTTGTGGACAATTTCACAATCTCCTGCAGCACTCAAAGAACATGTTTATTGGAGCGCTGTCTCCAGCGGTGTCTCGACCGTCTTTATTCTCGGAGTGTCACAAATGACTTCCGTTTCTCCACTGAGAAAACAGTGTGCATCAACTTCTGGCGATACAATGAGTTCCTTCCACCATCTCTACATCTAGGCCCTGTCGCTCCCCCATTCATGGTAACAATGAAATTCTTAGGACTAACGTTTGATAGGAAACTTTGTTGGTCTCTACACGTGTCTTCTTTGGCTGGCCTTTGTACACGTTTCCTTAATATCCTTCGTGTTCTTAGCGGTACATCATGGGGAGCTGATAGAGCCGTCCTTCTTCACCTTTATCAGTCCATAGTCAGATCGAAGCTGGATTATGGAAGCATTGTTTATGCAACTGTACGGCCGTCCATCTTGCGCTGTCTTAACTCAATTCACCATCGGGGGTTACACCTAGCAATTGGAGCCTTCTATAGCAGCCCTGTTGAAAGCCTCTATGCGGAAGCTGCCAAATTACCATTGTGCTATTGGCGTGATATGTTACTCTGTCGGTATGCGTGCTGGCTGCTGTCAGTGCCCAAACACCCATCCTACCCATCATTTTTCAACGACTCCCTTGATTGCCAATATGGGGTGTCTGCATCTGCCCTGCTGCCTCCCAAAGTTCATTTTCATCGCCATCTTCAGCAACTCTATTTCAGGCTTCCTGACACCTGAGCCCAACACCACCGTGGCTTCAGGCACAGATTCGCGTCCACCTCGAACTCAGCTCGCTTCCAAAGGAGAGTACCCCAGATTCGATGTATCGCTCAAGGTTTGTCGAACTTCGTTCGCAGCTTGATGACATCATCTTCATCTATACAGATGGCTCTAAGAACACAGACGGATTTGCCTTTGTCATCAGGTTTGACAGCTTTCAATACAAGCTCATCGACCAATGCTCCAATTTCACAGCTGAGCTTTTTGCTCTCTATCAGGCAGTCCAATATGTTCGCCACCACCGCCACACTTCTTATGTCATCTGCTCAGATTCCCTCAGTGCCATTCAGAGTCTTAGAGAGACGTATCTGGTCTATCTTTTTGCTCCCTTCACTTGGTAGCCGAAGACGGCTTTCACGTTCACTTCCTGTGGGTACCTGGCCACGTAGGTGTGCTAGGGAACAAGGCTGCTGACGCTCCGGCCAGGGCTGCCACTCTCCTACCTCGGACAGCTACCATAAGTGTCCCAGCAAAGGACATTCAAGGGGCTATTTGCAGGTGTATTGTTGCAGCATGGCATTGGCTGTGGTGCTCACTTCAGCTCAGAACCATAAAACTGATTCTGACAGCTTAGAAGACCTCCTCCTGCCCCTCCCGGCGGGAGGTAATCTTGGCCCAGCTGTGAATCGGTCATTGCCAGTTCAGCCACCAACACTTATTAACAGGTGATCCCCCCCCTTCCCCCCCCCCCCCCCCACCAGTATGTTCCTGCGGTCACCCGATGACAGTATGCCATGTTTTATTGTTCTGCCCCAATTTTACTCATATTCATGTTGTAATAAATCTGCCGTCCACTTTGGAGGTCATTTTAGCTGATGACGCACGGGCAGCTGCTAGTTTTGCGTTTTATACTTATGACAAATCTGTCCAAGGACATTTAATTCCTTCCAATGGTATTTTTTTATCTCTCCTTTTAGTGACATTCTGAAATTCTCCTTATTGGCACTTTTTAACCTTTTTAAAAATTAATCTAGTGGCAATCTAGCTGGCAATTGATTCCAGTTCTGTGTCTCCCACTACTGCATTTCCGCTTCCCTTTTCTGGCTTTGATGATTCTTTAGAAGATTGGGACTCTTATGAAAACAGGCTACATCAACATTTCCTTGCGTTCGAGGTAACTGACACGGCGTTGTGCAAGGCTTTATTTCTTTCGTGGGTATCCCATCACATCTATCAACTTTTGTGTCAACTAGCTCCCCTGCAGTAACTGGCTGCTTTGTCTTTTGATGAGATGTGTCGTTTGTTATTGGCCCATTACCGCCCGTGTATGCATGTTGTTGCGATGCAGGTCAAATTTTATGGGTCGCATAGGAAACCCACTCAGTCCTATCTGGCGTGGGCCGCAGAGCTGCATGTTCTTAGCCGTTGGTGTATGTTCATTACTCCGACCCACAAGGATTCATATGCGGACAATATGGTTCGGGACGCAATTCCCCCTCTTGCTCCAGATAGGAAAGTGCGCCAACGCGCCCTACAGCTGGAAGATCATACCTTGACGGAATTTTTAAACATTGCACAGTCTTTTGAAGTCTCATGGGCTGCAGGGAACCAAATTGAGATTTGGGGTGATGTCGCTGCAGTTTCGCACCGGGCTCGGCACCTTTGGATTGCGGGGTCGTCACTATCGAACGGGAGTGCCCCACTCGCCGCATGTGCAGCCGTAAACAGACCATGGCTTCGCAGCAGCCGCGGGCCATATCACACACTCCCGCTCGTATGCAGAGACCTTTTCCATCTTGTCCTCTTTGTTTTGTACAGCATGACAGGGCAGATTGTCCCAAGCATTGGGTTATATCTCACTCGTGAAAGAAAAATGACCACATGGCTTCTGTTTGCCATTTCCAGCTGACTGAGCAAGATGATGAGATGGATGTTAATCTTGTCCGCAATGTTCACTCTCTGTCTCCCAAACTTTGTTGAAGTTCAGATTTTCGACAAGGGCGGTCACCTTACTTGTCAATACTGGAGCTTCCGTTTCTCTTCTCAGTTATCTCATGTATGTACAGTTTGGTTCAACTCCCCTGGCTGCTGTCTACCATTCTTTGCATGGCTACAGCTGCCAGCGCATTTCTATCCTGGGTCAATTTACGGCTTCCACGTTGTATAAATCTGTCATCAGGCCGGTCACTTTTCTTGTCGTTGACACTGCGGCTGCTAATATTTTCGGCCTGGCTGCTTTTAATGATTTTGGTTTTATTATCGATGATTCTGTCAATCTCCTCAGATTCGGTCCCTTTCCTGTAGTTTGATGCTCTTTGTCGGGAATTTTCTTCATTGTTTTCAGGTGGACTGGGTTGTGCCTTGAGCTTTACTGACCACATTACTATGAAACCGACGGCGCGCCCCAAGTTTCTTCATGCACACCAGGTGCCGGTGGCCTGTGTGACCAACTTACGGCTGAATTGGATCACCTGCAGGACTTGTAGGTCTTAACGCCTATTTCTTCCAGTGAATGGGCTACACCACTGGTTCTTGTAAAGAAACCTGGGGGTCTTTACGTATCTGTGGGGTTTTTAAAGTTACCATAATGTGCAGACTTTGATTCACTCGTACCCCATGCCTCGTACAGATGAACTCCTCGCTTTATTTTCTGGTTCACACTCTTTTTCTCAAATAGATTTAGCGGAAGCCTATCTTCAGCTTCCTTTGGATGACGACACACAATGTCTCTTGATTGTCAACCCTCCCTCTGGGTTATACAAATATCAGTGACTTCCTTTCGGGGTCGCTAGTGCCCCGGTTATTTTTCAGCACTATTTAGAGCAGCTCCTCTGACCGGTTCCGGGCTGTGTTAACTACTTAGACGATATTGTTGTGACCGGGGCTTCACCCCCACTTACATTTACACAACCTCTGGGCACTTTTCTCTGTCCTCCAAGCAACCAGTCTCTGCTGCAACCTGGCCAAGTCTCGTTTTTTCCAACCTTCTATTCCTTATGTTGGGTTTGAAGTGTCTTCAGCGGACGTCCGCCCTTTACCGGGTGCGTGGCCGCGGTACAGTCCCTGCCATGTCCTGCGTCTGTTAAAGATGTACAGGTTTTGTTGGACAACATTGCCTATTACCTCTGTTTTTTACCGGGGGCTGCCTCAGTGGCGCATCCCTTACGTCAACTGCTTCACAAGGGTGTTCCCTTTGCCTGGTTGTCTGAGTATGAATGAGCATTTTGCACGTTAAAGTGCTTACTGATTTCTGCCCCTTGTTTAATGGCGTATGTCCTGGGCAACATTTGGTTCTGGCTACGGACGCGTCTCAACATGGGATTGGGGCTGTTTCGGCCCATAAGTATCCCGATGGGTCGGAATGCCCCATCGGGTATGCATCTAAGACGTTGACGGCTACCCAGCAACAATACTTCAAATTGAAAAAGAGGCTTTAAGCCATTGTGTATGCTTTGAAGAAATTTCACGTTTATTGTATGGGGTCAAATTTCATCTTATTACTGATCATAAGCCCTTGGTTTCTCTATTTCACCATACAGTGGTGCTTCCCGATAAGGCAGCTCATAGCGTGCAGCGTTGAGCTTCTTTCTTTCCTGTTATAATTATGAGATCCATTTCTGTCCGACAGCAGAACATGCTAATGCACACACATCATCGTGCCTTCCAGCGGGTCCTGACCCTGTCTTTGATAGAGAACTACTTTTGTGCTTTTATTTGGATGAAGCAGCTCAGGCTACTGTTGGTGGTTTTCGTATTATGGCGTCAGTATTGGCCAAGCTGGTGTCGTTCGATCCCGTGCTGCAACGCGTTCTTCACTAAATTTGTGAGGGCTGGCCAGAAGCCCCTCTGTGAATGCCCTGTATATAAAGATGAATGAGCCATCCAGGAAATCAGAGTCAAGGAAGCTGTCCCGGAAATTATTGGCAAGTAGAAAGCCTGTTGTGCTCCCAGGGGGTACCTAGAGCAATGTCCTTTCCTGTTAGTTCGTCTAAAACACAGTTCACTAAACAAGATTATAATGATGTAAAACTTGTAATCAATTTTCACATAAAGCTGACAAAAGAACAACATTACATCTAAGAATAATCTAAAAGTCTTAGATGTGCATTCCATGGAATAAATTAGGCACCAGGTTACTAATATCACAACATGAATTCTAATTGAAACATTGTTTCTTTGAGAAATAACCTGATGGATTTATTAATCAGTTGCCCTACCACGGATATGCTTTATTTAGTTGAGTGCCACCTAATAAAACTTGCATGACTTACCATATGCACTTGTGGTTCTTCTGTGGCAGGTTACACCATTACAGCCTTCACCTCTCCTCTGTAATAGCTCACACTCTTCTGTGGCATCATTACTCTTTCACCTTTTCCACCCACCCCTTCTGGCATCACCACCAATCTGCAGTATCATTTGTCCCATGTGTGGTATCAGCTATCTGAAACTAACCACAGCCATTCCATGTGTAGGTTGTGTTAGCTGATATCGGATCATTACATTCTTACTATTATGTCATTTGTACTATTATATAGTAATGATAGGCATTCAAAATCAAGGTTATGAAGAAGCAGTGTTGGTTACAATTGAAGTCTTCAACACATGTATCCAGTTTACCTCATATGGTCCAATTTTATGTTGGAATTAATTGAGAAACTGCCATCTCATTTAACATAAATAAATTTTATGCAACCAGCTGCTGATAGACACACAAATTGAATAATATAGTGTTATATTTCATAACTTTTAATAATCTTTTTTAATAACTAGATAAACTCCCAGTTTCTAACATGTTTGCTGGATAAAAATTTGAACATTTATGAGAATACAAGAAATCAGGAGAATCAAGTTGAATATGGACATACATGTCTTGCCCCACTTTAAGACCTTCACCCCTCAGGGTCTCAGCATTAATTTGCTGAGTACAGGCTTGGTGAACCCGGGGTCCCGAGCTGTGGACTGTGTTGTGCCAACAGTCCGCCACACTGTAAGCTCTGTGCATGCTTCAATGACCATCGTGAGGTGTGTCAGTGGAACGTTGTACATTTCAGAGCCCAGGGATCTTGGCTTAATCACCTGGGTTGCGAGGATGGTGCAAACCTCTATATATATATTAAAGAGAGAAGAAGAAGAAAAAGAAAACTCTGTCTTAAGGTGTGCTATGTGCCGAGGAGATGCATGGGTGTTGAGGTTGAACAGTCACTAGCGAGTGACCTCTGGGGCACCTGCTGAACCTCAGTTGTATAAGGCTTTCCCAGGCAAGTGGGGCACTGCCTGGGTGGACGTATAGTTTCTAGCTGCTTGTGGGACAACAAAACAATGAAACGAGCTAATAATGGCGTTGCCAGATGCAAAACCGGCGTCTGTGTCGTAGAGTAGATTTTGATGCAGCAACATATAAACCCCAGACGATCCCTTCCCTGGCCACACCGTGGGAGGAATAATAGACTAAAGAAAGGGATGAGCTTTACTCTCCCAAATTTCTAGTGCGTCGCAGAATTGATGGGGAATCTTTTATGACAACTAAGCTGCTTTTCTTTGTGGAACACCTCAAAGATAAGTATGGCGAAGTCGCTGGGATGTTGAAGATGTGAAATGGATCTGACCTAATAGAAGTGGCGTCCCTTTCCTAATCGCGTACTACTCGCATGCCGCAGGCTGGGAGACATTTAGGTATATAACAGGGTCTCAGGTGGAGTGTGTGCATATGCCTTTTCCTCTATGTATAGCAGATTTATGCCCCTTCAGACATACAGAAGTTGTGGCTGTCAGGGTAAAGACAACACAGGAGATCACAATTTGCAGTCTCTATCTCCCACCAGATGGCGATGTGTCTCTGAACGTTTTGGCTGCATTTGTATCGCAGCTCCCACCACCTTTCTTGCTGTTGGGGCACTTGAATGCCCACAATCCCTTGTGGGGTGGTTTCACAATCTCTGGGCATGGCAGTGTTGAGGACTTACTCTCTCAACTTGACCTCTACCTCTTAAATACTGGTGCCCCCACACACTTTAGTGTGGTGCATGGCACTTTCTCAGCCATTGATTTGTTGATCTGCAGCCGCGGCCTTGTGCCATCCATCCACTGGAGAGTTCACAATGAGTGGTGTGGCAGTGATAATTTTCTGACCCTTTTATCACTTCCACAGCATCAGTCCGCAGGCCACCTGCCCAGGTGGGCTCTAGACAAAGCTAACTGTGAAGGCTACATATCTGCTGCCATCGTTGGCCCTCCCCCACTCGATAACATCAATGTGGTGCTAGAGAGTGCCAGACGTTCCATAGTGTCTGCTGCAGAAGCTACCATTCCACATTCATAAGGGTGCTCAAGGCGTAAGACTGCCATGGTGTTCGCCTGGCTGCAGGCGGGCCTTACAGCGATACAAGCGGCACCCCTCTATGGAGCACCTTATCAGTTGATTAAAAGACGGAAACAGGAGAGTTGAGAAAGGTAAGTCTCCACTATGGGTCAGGTACCTCAACTGCACAGGTCAGGAGGAAAATTGGGTGCTTTAAAGGGATACCAGATGCCACCAGGCATCCCTTGGATCTCCACCAATGCTGTTATATGTATGGGCCCAGCCACACTTGCAGAGATGTTTGACGAGCATTTCACTCATGCCTCTTACCCTGCTAATTATCCACTGGCCTTCCGTACATTACCGCCCGACACTCTGAGGCATATAACTTGTCATTTAGTAAGTGGAAATTTCTCAGTGCTCTTGCACAATGTCCCGACATGGCCCCTGGGCCCGATAGCAAGCACAGCCAAATGCTGAAACACCTCTCAGCAGAGAGTCAGTGCCATCTTCTTGCTCTCTTGAACCGCATCTGGTGTGACTGTGCTTTCCCGTTGCAATGGCAGGAGAGTATAATCATCCTGGTGCTTAAGCCGGGAAATAACCCTCATCATGTGGATAGTTATTGGCCTATCAACCTTACCAACGTTCCCTGTATACTATTGGAACATATGGTAAGTTGGCGGTTGTGCTGGATCCTCGAGAATCGAGGCTTACTCGCTCCATGCCAGGGCGGTTTCTGCCAGGGTCGCTCTACCACCGATAACCTGGTGTACCTAGAGTCTGCAATCCGCTCAGCCTTCTCCGGTCGCCACCGCCTTGTCATCTTTTTTGATATGCAAAAAGCATACGACTTCACATGACGATGCCACATCCTCAACATGTTGCATAAGTGGGACCCCTGGGGCTCGCTCCCTATTTTTATAAAAAAACTTTTTAGCTGTCCATACCTTTTGGGTTAAAGTTGGTGCCTCCCATAGCACCTCTCATGTACAGGAAAATGGGGGTTCTAAGGGGCCTGTTTTGAGTGTTCCTTTATTTTTAGTTGCCATTAATGGCTTAGCAACAGCAGTTGGGTCGTCAGTATCCCCTTCCTTGCTGACAACTTCTGTATCTATTTTAGGTCCTCCAGCACCCTAGTTGCTGAACAGTTTCCAGGGAGCCATTTGGAAGGTGCAGTCCTGGGCTGTTGCCCATGGCTTTGTTTTCTGCGGCCAAGACAAGTGTTATGCACTTCTGTCAGTGTCAGACTGTTTACCTTCACCCCAAAATTTATCTTGACGACCACTTACCTGACATGGAAACCCATAGGTTTTTATGGCTGGTCTTTGATGCTCGGCTGACGTGGCTTCCCCCACATTCGCCAGCTGAAACAGAAGTGCTGGCACCATCTCAATGTTCTTCGCCTCCTGGGCCATACCACCTAAAGTGCTAATCGCTGCACACTGTTGCGGCTATACACAGTGCTGGTACAGTCACATCTTGACTTTGGGTGCATTGCCTATGGTTCAGCATCATCTTTGGCATTGCGCCTGTTGGACCCCATCCATCACTGTGAGTTTTGCATTGCGACTGATGCCTTCCATACCAGCCTATTAACGGTCTACTTAAGGAGGCTGGTGTCCCAGCTTTGCAGGTCCGCTGCCATCAACTGCTCGCAGCCTTTGCAGCCAATGTGCATAGCTCACCGGGCCATCCAAACCATTGCGTTCAGTCCCTTATCTTGGAACCAGAGTCTTTCCCTCTACTGTCTCTTTATCAGGCCCATACACATACACCTTCGTGGTGCATGCCAAGGCCGCTTACTCGGCCAGACTTTGCCCACGGACACAGAGACTCAGTTTCTCCTAAGGCTCTTAGATGTCAGTTCTTTGTTGTCATTGTGGCATTCCCTGGATATGACCAGGTATTCACAGATGGTTCCATGCTGGAGGGCCTTGTTGGCTTCGCGTACTTGCATGGCGACCATGTGGAACAGTTTTCCTGCTCATGTGAATCATTCCTTATCTGTAGTGACTCCCTGAGCAGCCTGTGAGCTCTGGACTAGTGCTACCTGCATTATCCACTGGTGTTAGCCATACAGCAGACCCTTTCAGCCCTTGAACAGTCTGGTCAGTCAGTGATGTTCCTCTGTTCTCTGGGCCATGTTGGTATCATGGGCAATGAAAGTGCCAGTTGGTGCTGCACCATTGGGTTTCATGGTTTGGAGTTAAGAGTGGCGTACCTCGACTGTGTTCAACAAACTTCGGGCTGTAAAGGAGAGACCTTGGCTGTGTGGCGTTCCTCCATGCGGGCTTCGGACTTCCCGCTGGGACTCTGTAGTCCTGTGCCGGCTCTGCATTGGCCATACTTGGCTAATACATGGCCTTTCCTTTCTTAGAGAAGACCAGCTCTAGTGTCGCTGTGGCTTCTGCCTGGTGGTAGCCCACATCTTGATAGGCTGCCTGGTTTTAGCCATTCTGCATTGGAGTTTTAATTTTCCTGCACTTTTATCTGAAGTCTTACATGATGATGCCCAAATGGCTGATCTAGTTTTAGGTTTTATTCGGGGCGTTTCTTGTGTTCGTTTGGTGTTTGTGTCTCATTTGATGTTGTTCTTGTTGCCTTGTCCTTTTACTGACTCAGGGGGATATTACTCCTCTTTGCTTTTTAAATCTGGGCTCTTTTCCCATTTATGCCTCTTCTTGTGACACCCAATGATGGAATGGGGGGGGCTGATGACCTCTGCAGTTTTGTCCCTATAAAACATCCAAACAACAACAACAACAACAACAACAACAAAAGTCCTTCCAGGTACAGACATTTCCTCAAATATTGTTGGTGGTAGAGGAATGTCAATAGTACAGCTTAGATTTGAAGGAAGCTTCAGTGAGTAAGAAAGCACTACAACAAAAATTTTATATCAATTAGTATATGGCACTGACCACAGGTATGTATACCCAAGAAAAGGGAACAACAGCAGCGCTCACAAACTATACTCAACAGCACAAAAATAATGTATATTGAAATTAAAGTTGCCCACCATGGTAGGCATCTACATAACATACTCCAAAAACCACTATATGGTGTATGGTGAATGGTATCTTGTTCCACTACTAGTCATTGCCTTTCTCATTCAATTCCCAAATAAAGCAATGAAAAAAAGCCTGCTTGTGTGCCTCAGTACAAGGCTTAATTTCTCTAATTTTTGTGGTCCTTACATGAATTACAGGCTAATTTGGTAGTAGTAGAATCTCTAAATTTCTGGAGTACTTTTTCTTGGAAGAAATGTTATCATCCCTTCAGGACTTCCCATTTGAGTTCCTGAAGCAACCTTGAATACTAGCATGATGACCCGAGCCGGAGCAGCCTTTCTTCTGCCCCAGGCTGCTTCACTTTCCCTCCCGGTTTATGCCTTCGCCTGAAGACGGGCGTCCTTTGCTAGTTCAGGTCGTTTTTTTGTAGTAGCTTCTCTCATTCCTTGGTTTCTTCCTTTCCAAACCTTTGCTTCTGTCTTTCTCTCCTTATACTCTCCTAGCCTTCCTCTCCTCCTCATTAGTCTCCGCTTCGGCGTTTGAGACACTTCTTTCCTTCTTTCTCTTCATTTCCTATCCTCTTCTTCTTTCCTCCCTGTGCGTGTCTGAAGGCCGACCCATGCATTATCATGCGTAGCAGGTGACGGGGTAACGCGTAATTCCCTGCCCCGGGTAGACAAGTAGGGCACGTACGTACCCCCTGGTAAAGGCCAGGCCCAGGGAGGGGTGATTACCCGAGCTGGTACCTTCTGAACATGCCGATTGGTCTCTCCGTCAGTTCTCGGGAGGTGTGACCTGAGGTGTGAACAATCACCTAAGGCGGGTAAGCCCTTGGAGAGGGCCCCCACTAGGAAGGAGCGCGCCATCGGAGACGCCGGTAATCACGGGGGACACCTCCGCGATGACTTCCTTCTCTACTCTAGTGACGTTGACCCAGAAACGTAAGATAGATTCGCCTCAGCAAAAGAAGACTCTGCCTAATTTACCGAAATTTCTTGTTGTGTCTCGCACCGACGGAAAAGATTTCAATTCTGTCAATCCTTTCGTTATACAGAAAGGTGTTGATGCAATTGCCGGCCCTGTTAAAACCTGTTCGCGCACATTGTTGCTGGAAGCAGACAGTGCTTTCCAAGCCCAGAAACTAATCCGGACTACGTTATTACACACGTTTCCAGTCAAGGTAGAAGCGCACCGCACACTCAACTCGTCACGGGGGGTAGTTTTTACGAGATCCTTGACGGGTTGTCTGAAGAAGACATCCAATCCTATATGTCCGATCAGGGTATGACAGCCGTCCACAGGGTGATGAAAAGGGTAGATAACCAGCTGACACCGACTCGTACTGTGTTTTTGACATTCGACAGAGTTGAACTCCCATCGAAGATCAAAGCAGGGTACGAAGTTATCTCTGTCCGCCCTTATATTCCAAACCCAACGCGCTGTTTCCAATGCCACAGGTACAACCATACCCGTGAATCTTGCCCAAATGCAGCAAAATGTGTCACTTGTGGTAGGGATGCCCATGAGGGGGATTGCCCACCTCTGTCCCCTCACTGCCTTAACTGCAACGGTGACTATGCGGCTTCCTCTCGAGACTGCCCTATATATAAGGATGAAAAAATCATCCAGCAAATTCGGGTTACGGAGAAAGTATCAACATCTGCCGCTCGAAAGTTGTTGGCGAGTCGAAAGCCCACTGTCCTCCCAGGGGGCACATACAGTAAGGTCCTCACCTCAACTCGACCTACTGAGGATTCCAGTACCCAGACTTGTGATTTCACTTTCGCTGACACAGTTGTGCGATCCGCCAGCCCGAAGATTGCCCGTTCCACGTCCCCGCTTCCTCCTGCTGCTCCTAAAGTACAGTCTTCGTCAACCTGTAGTAAACCATGGGCACCTAAACAAGATGCCTGGACTTTGAAAAAGGAACCCGTCCGTGAGGATTTTCTGCGTTCTCAGGCTTCTCAACCGTCGACTGCCTCTTCTCACCATCACTCTTCGAGAAGAGCCAACAAGAAAAAGAGTTCCTCTCCTTCCCCGCCGAGGTGTGACCCATCTGTCACGCCGTCCAACAGTTGCCGGCCTTGGCCATCTTCTGTTTCACCAGGACGCTCCGTCTGCCGGGCACCCGGCCCTTTACCAGTGGTGGAAACTGCCCCTCCTGATCAACTCAGGGAGGTGGCAGGTGCGTCGGTCGAACCTATGGACCACGACCCTTTGCCCCTAGACAGCGATAGCAGTGCTCCCTCGAAATCCGGTCCTCAGCGGCTGTCGAGGTGACCCCGCTTGCTAGTTGGTTTTTATCCTTATTTCTTATCTCATTTTTTATCATGGCACTCCTTCAATGGAATATTCGCGGCATTTGTTCCAATCGGGAGGAGTTAAAGCTACTCCTTCAGTTGCACTGCCCGCTTCTAGTCTGTCTCCAAGAAACTAAGTTGCGTCCAAGTGATCGTGCAGACTTTCCACACTACACCTCTGTGCGGTTCGACCTGCCACCCGTGGAAAGTATCCCAGCCCATGGAGGGGTTCTGATGCTCCTTAGAGACGTCTATTTCCATCCCATTTCATTGCATACTCACATACAGGCAGTTGCCGTCCGCATCACTTTATCCACATTTACCTTTTCCCTCTGTAATATCTATTCGCCATCGTCATCTGCCCTTACTAGGGCAGATGTGCTACACCTTGTTGACCAGCTCCCTTCACCTTTCGTGTTGGTAGGCGACTTTAATGCCCACCACCCCCTATGGGGCTCCCCGGCACCATGTCCGAGAGGCTCCCTTTTGGTGGACCTTCTCCGACACGTCGATCTTGTCTGCCTCAACACCGGTGCACCGACCTTCCTTTCAGACACAACACACACTTATTCCCATATAGACCTTGCAATATGCACTCCTCAGCTTGCCGGTCGGTTTGAGTGGTATGCACTTTCTGATACGTACTCAAGTGACCATTTCCCTTGTATCATCCACTTCCTGCATCATTCCCCATCTCCTCATCCCACCAGGTGGAACATTTCTAAAGCCGACTGGGGGCTTTATTCTTCCATGGCTGTTTTTCACGATCAGAATTTTCCCAACTGTGACAGTCAGGTCGACTACCTCACAGAAGTTATTCTCACCGCTGCTGAACGTTCCATACCTCGTACATCCTCTTCTCCACATCGTGTCCAGGTCCCTTGGTGGACTGCAGCCTGCCGCGACGCGCTTCGAGCCCGGCGCCGTGCTTTACGCACCTTCCGCCACCACCCAACTTTGGAGAATTGCATCAATTATAAACGTATGAGAGCGCAATGTCGTCGTATCATAAACGACAGCAAGAAAGCTTGCTGGACTGCTTTTACTAGTTCTTTTAACCGTTTTACTCCCTCCACGGTTGTTTGGGGTGGCCTACGCCATTTATCCGGCATCAAGGTCCACTCCCTGATTCCTGGCCTGACCGTGGAGAACGCAGTCCTCATGGACCCCGCTGAGGTTTCCAACGCATTGGGCCGTTTCTTTGCGGAGGTTTCGAGCTCTGCCCATTATCACCCTGCCTTTCTCCCTCGCAAACAGGTAGAGGAGGCACGGCCGCCTTCTTTTCACTCTTTTAATCGTGAAAATTATAACGTCGCCTTCACCATGCAGGAGCTAGACCGTGCTCTCGCCCTGTCCCGATCTTCTGCTCCCGGGCCCGATTCCATTCATATTGAGATGCTGAAGAACCTCTCTCCTGCGGGCAAGTGCTTTCTTCTTAGTACCTACAATTGCATATGGACTGAAGGTCATGTTCCCACAAGTTGGGGTGAAGCCATTGTTGTCCCCATCCCCAAACCTGGGAAGGACAAACACCTTCCTTCCAGTTATCGCCCCATTTCTCTGACGAGCTGCGTCTGTAAGGTGATGGAACGCATGGTTAACGCTCGGTTGGTCTGGCTCCTCGAATCTCGCCGCCTCCTGACTAATATCCAATGCGGTTTTCGTCGACACCGCTCTGCTGCTGATCACCTCGTTACGTTGTCGACCTTCGTTATGAATAACTTTCTAAAGAAGCGTCAAACAGTAGCAGTGTTCTTCGACTTGGAGAAGGCATACGATACCTGTTGGAGAGCGGGCATTCTCCGCACATTGCACACATGGGGCCTTTGGGGCCGCCTTCCTCTTTTCATTCAAGTGTTTTTGTCGGATCGCAAGTTCCGGGTACGGGTGGGCTCTGTTTTGTCAGATACCTTTTGTCAGGAGAATGGGGTACCACAGGGCTCCGTCTTGAGTGTGGCGCTCTTTGCCATTGCAATCAATCTGATCGTAGATTGCCTTTCAGCCGACGTCTCCGGATCTCTTTTTGTTGACGATTTCGCAATTTATTGCAGCGCCCAGCGGACGTGTCTCTTGGAGCGTTCTCTTCAACGCTGTGTTGACCGTCTATATTCCTGGAGCATCGCAAACGGCTTCCGATTCTCCACTGAGAAAACTGTGTGTATAAACTTCTGGAGATACAAGGAATTTCTTCCACCTTCTCTACGTCTCGGCCCTGTTGCTCTCCCTTTCGTGGAGACTATGAAATTGTTGGGACTCATGTTGGATCGTAAACTTTGCTGGTCCACACACGTGTCCTACCTGGCTGCCCATTGTGCCCGATCCCTTAACGTTCTTCGTATCCTCAGTGGCACGTCATGGGGAGCGGATCATACCGTCCTGCTTCACCTTTACCAGGCCATTGTTCAGTCGAAGCTCGACTACGGAAGCCTTGTATACTCTTCTGCACGGCCGTCGATTCTCCGCCGTCTCAACTCTATCCACCATCGGGGATTACGTCTGGCGACCGGTGCATTTTATACCAGCCCTGTTGAAAGTCTGTATGCCTAGGCTGCTGTATTACCCTTGACCACTCGACGTGACATACTCTTGTGTCGGTACGCATGCCGCCTGCGGTCGATGCCCAACCATCCATCTTACTGATTATTTTTTGACGACTCACTCGATCGCCAATATCAGTTGTCTGCGATTGCCTTGCTTCCACCTGAAGTTCGGTTTCGCCGCCTGCTACAGCGGCTCGATTTTACCCTTCCTTCCACCCTTCGGTTTAGCGAAAGCCCATTGCCACCGTGGCATCGGGCCCAGGTTCACACTCACCTTGAACTTAGTTCGCTCCCCAAGGAGAGCTCTCTGGATTTGGTATACCGCTCGAGGCTTGTCGAATTCCGTTCGCGGTTCGATAATGCCATATTTATTTACACTGATGGTTCCAAGAGCACTGCCGGTGTCGGATCTGCCTTCGTCGTCGGGGACAACCGTTTCCAATACAAGCTCCCTGACCGGTGCTCGAACTTCACGGCTGAGCTTTTTGCCCTCCGCCAGGCCATTTTGTATACCTGCCGCCACCGCGAACCTTTCTATGCCTTATGTTCGGACTCCCTTAGTGCCCTGAAGAGTCTTAAGGACCCTTTCTTGAACCATCCTCTCGTGTATCGGATCCAACGCTCCCTCCAGTTGCTAGCAGATGACAGCTGTCACGTTTCTTTCCTGTGGGTCCCTGGCCACGTGGGTGTGCCCAGGAATGAGGCCGCCGACATAGCAGCCAAGGCTGCAGCTCTTTTGCCTTGCATGGCTACCTTTTGCATCCCACCGGACGATGTTAAACGGGCTCTTCGCCGGAGTATCGTGTCGTCATGGCACAGTGTGTGGCTTTCACTGTACAACAATAAATTGCGAACTGTCAAACCGATCCCGACCGCTTGGATGACCACCTCACGCCCCTCTCGGCGGGAGGAGGTCATCCTGGCCTGGTTGCGGATCGGTCACTGCCGTTTCAGCCACAGTCACTTGCTATCTGCCGACCCTGCACCGCTGTGCTCCTGCGGTGAACTGCTGACAGTGCGACATGTTTTACTGTCTTGTGTTAATTTTAATCATCTCCGTGTAGCCCTTCACTTTCCGTCTACTCTGGAGGAAAATTTAGCTGATGACACACGAGTGGCTGCTCGAGTTTTGCGTTTTATCAACTTGGCCAACTTATCGAAGGATATATAACCCTTTTAATTGTCTTTCTTTTATCTTTCGTTTTTAGCCTCTTCTTGATTTTCTGACAGTCACCAATTTTTTTTTGGAGATCTAGTGAATCTAAGTTCTTGTCTGGGCGCTAATGACTGTAGAAGTTGTGCGCCCTAAAACCACAAAAAATAGCATGATGATAAAACCTACCAGTAACAAATCTACCAACCCACCTCTGAATTGTTTCTATGTCTTTGTTTAATCTGATGTTGTGGGAATCCCAAACACTTGAGCAAAATTCAAGAACGGATCACAGTAGTGTTCTATATGCAGTCTCCTTTACAGATAAACCCATCTTCTGTAAAGCTCTCCCCATTAATCAGAAATGAACATCCACCTTCTCCACAACTGTCTTTACATGAACATTTTGGAATTGTTTTCCATAATCGTCTAAACTACCTTACCTTCTTCTACATTTAGAATTAGCTGCTCTTCCTCACACAATCTAGAAATTTTGTCTAACTCATATTGCATCCTATGCTGATTGTTCAGTGATGACTCATTCCTGTACAGCACAGCATTGTCAGCAAACATTTGTAGGTTGCTACTCACTATGTCTATCAGATAATTTATGTAGATAAAAAATAACAGCCTGCTCACTTTTCACTGGGGCACATCTGACAAGTCTTTGCTAAACACTCACTGTTGAAGACTACATACATACTGGGTTCCATTACTTAAGAATATTTTGAGCAACACCTCAATCAGCAGACTGAAGTCGGGAACATATTTAATGCCTTTCAGGAATCAGGGGATTTGCAGCCTGTCAGTTACCCTTCAGCATGGCTCGCAAGATATCATACGACAAAAGAGCAAGCAGAGTTTTGACCACACAGCACTTTTTAAAGTCAGCTTGATGCGTGGACAGAAGCTTGTCCATCTAGAGAAAATTTACTATATTTTAACTGAGAATATGTTAATTCTGCTGCAGACTGGAGTTAATTATATTGGTCTGTAAATGAGAGTCCATTCTTTTACCTTTTTTATGAACAGGAGTCACTTGAGCTTCTTTTCCAGTCGAGGATTTGCACTGGGCCAGAGATTCACAAGAGATGCAGTCTAAATAAGGGAGAAAGCCATAGAGTACTCTGTAACACTGAATTGCCATCTCTAATGACCCCGCTGTCTATGGGGAAATTAAACTCCTCCAAGCTTCAAAAACTGAATTGGGATTCCACCTGGACCTGGTGACTTATGTTTTAAGCTCTACCAGCTGTTTCTCTACGCCTGGCTTGTCTATTATGTCCTTTAGAGGTGCCCCCCACCAATGACTCACTGCGACCTACAATATTAATTTGAGTGTGTTCATCAGAAAACCTCAAACTACTGCCTAGCCTGAAAGACCTCCATTTACACTTACAAAGTACTCTGTTACTGAAATAGCTGCTTTCTTTGTGTAGTGCACCCTTGAACTTTCAAGGACGTGTCCTACAATTCTACACCTGATATTGCAGGTCCAGAAATCTGTAGCTAAGATGATCAGTCTATGAAGCCTTTGGTTGCGTCCCTCCACTCTGCTCCAAACCAGAGGACCCTGATCAACCTTTGAAATAATGTTGCTAATTGTGAGCTCTGCTTGCAACCCATGTGTGAGGCCAACAGTTATCACTATTATCACCAGCTGCTTATAGGATGTTCTCAGAACCCAAGTGAAAGGCATCATTGGTGCCGAGATGAGCTACAACAACTGCACCCTGTATGCTCAGTAACCTCTTTCACATTTCAGATAAGGCCCCCAGTAGACAGAGTGCACTTAGGAATTCTTTGCAATCCTCTATGATACATCCTAAGGAGCTACATAATGCATCTAACATTGGACCTCCCAATAACTAACAAGTTATTGACACTGCTGAAAGAGTGGAAGAATTAAGCAATGCAGGGCACGCAAAGACAGATCAACCTACCTAACAAATGTGAAAGCTAATTATGTGTCTTGGTACAGTTCTTTGGGTAACTAACTGAAGTTAATGACTGACCAGGTATTATACAGAATACAAAGTAGTGGTCTGCCCCCCCCCCCCCCCCCCCAGGACTCCATAGCTCTTTTATGGATACATTTTGTGGTGCACATGGGTCCTTGAGCCATTGCAACCTTTCTTATTTTCCCAGGCTGCATTACCTCTCCTATTTCCCCTACTTCCCATTCTAATTCTGCCCCACTCATTTCCCCTCTCTAGGTATTTCTCTTTGATGGCCGATCTATTCCTTGGGTTCTGATTATGGTCTTAACAATTTTGTTCCTTTTGTTGTTCACCCCTTTTCTTATTTATTTTTTTGCTCAGTTGTATCCTCTTTGGGGTTTGACATCCTCTACAAAATTGCACTTATCAGTGTGAGCCATTTGGGGAAGAACTCCCTACATAGCCCCTGTGGCACACATTTCCATATCGTCCTTCCCCCCCCCCCCCTCCCGCCATAGCCCCTATCCCTCCCCCACCCCCTAGATCCCCAGCATATGTAGCCAGTCTGTGTGATAAGGGGGGGGGGGAGGGGTATTATGTACCCTTCTGGCTGAGCACTCTGACGATGCAGGGTTCACACTGTTGGTACCTGAACTATAACTGCCTCATACGGGCCAAGGAGTCAATACCCATCGTCCTGGGATACCATCCGCCAGCAAGAATCCCCTCTCTCTGCATTCAGGGTACTGTCTGTTCTGACCCCAATGGTGGGATAGTGCTAAAACTTGGTGCTGATGTGCTGGCAGTCAATAGTTACCAACTGATCAGCCTCACCAACATTCTGAGTAAGTTCTTCAAACAGATGGTGAGTCAGCAGCTAATAGGAATCCTTGAAGATTGGGGACTCCTTGCCCCACAAAAAGGAGGTTCCTGTCAAGGCCACTCTGCAATTGACAACCTAGTGTCACTGGAGTCGCTTATCTGTACTTCCACCAGGTGTGAGCAGCTAGTTGCACTCTTTTTTTTATCTTTGGAAGGCTTACAATACCACCTGCCATTGTGTCCTTCCTACACTATATGAATAAAGCTTAACGGGTCCACTTCCGACATTTATTCAAAACTTCCTCTCACTATGCTCTTTCTGATGCAGTTCCTCATGTTCAGAGAATAGTGTCCCACTGAGGTCTATCCTTAGTGTACCTCTAATTTTAGTTGCAATTAACGGTCTTGCTATGGCAGTGGAGTTTATCGGTTTCTTCTTCCTTGTGTCGATAAATTTTGTCTGTATTTTTGCTCAGATAGTGTTAATGTTGGTGAATAGCCGCTGCAGGAAGCCATGCAAAAGGTGCAATCTTGGGACACTGTGCAAGTTTTCAATACAATAAACCTGAGTAATGCACTTTTGTCACTGTTGGGTAGTTTGCCTGGACCTAGAGCTATATCTGGGTGATGAAATCCTGAGCATCAAGGAGACACATCGCTTTATAAGCAGGCTCTTTGATGCCTGTTTCACTTGGGTGATACATTCTTCAGCTAAGACAAAAATGCTGGCACCATCTGAATATTCTTTGTTGCCTCAGCTACACTGTTTGGCTAGCTGCCTGTTCCATCCTCCTGCAGTTTTATAAGGCCCTGATCCAATTGTGGGTTCACTACTGGGCTCATTCACGACTCTGCAGCACCTTCAGTGTAGTGAATCCTTCATCCCATGCCTCAGTGGTGTCTGTATTGTGACTGGTGCTTTCTGCACGAGCCCTGTGCCAAGCTTCCTTGCTGAAGCTGGACTCCCTCCTTTGCAGTATGGTCGGCAATGTTGTTAATCTCATATTTTGTCTGTGTTCATGCCACACCCCAACACACAAATCATCTTATTCCATCTGCTGCCATTGCCTCCCCACTATGTTGGCCCATTTTGGATCTTCCGATCATGGTACGGGTTTGTGATCTCCTTTCCTCACTAGTCGCTACCTCTCCCTCATGCTTTCTCTTGCCTACCACGTACCCCTACTTGGTCCAACCTCCCACTTGCAGCTCCACCTGAAATTGTTCTGTGATTCAAAGGCATCAGTTTCACCACTAACCCTCCATCTTAAGTTCCTGGCCATCCTAGACACGTTCTGTAGTGCAGAAAACTGATGTCTGCTTGGTAGATGGCAGAGTTGGGTATGTCTGTGTTCACAGTGACCACATTGAACAGCACTTCCTGCCTCCTGGCTGTAGTGTTTTCACTCCAGAGCCAATTGCAATATCTCATGCTCTTGAACACTTCTGAGCATGCCACAGAAAGTTGTTTATGATCTGTAGCAACTTCCCAAGTGGCCTACAGGCCCTCAACCAGTGTTTTTCTTCCCATCCTTTGGTGCAATCAATTCACAATTGGACCCTGGGCCACGTTGGCATCCTAGGCAATGAGCATGTTGATTGCCTGGCTGAGCTGGCCACCACTTCACAGCCTCTGGATATTCGTATCCCAGAAAGTGATATCAAATTGGGGTTGTACTGCAAAGTCTTTGCGCCTCGGAACTCGGAACAGTCTACCTTCAGAACGTCCAACGAGCTCCATGCGAGAAGCTTTTGATGCCTGCTTGGAAGTTCTCCCTAGGGCCTTCTCGTAGGGAAGGCTTGTGTTTTGGCCATACATGGCTAACACGTGGCGATTTTCTCCATTGAGATGACCTGCCAAAGTGTCACTGTGGCGCTCTTCTGGCAGTAGTCCACATCCTGCTGGACTGCCCTCTGTAGCCATTTTGCGGCAGTACTTCTGTCTCCCCACTGCTCTCAGTTTAATTCTTAAAGACGATGCCTCTATGGCTGACTGTGATTGCATTTTATTTGTGCAGCCAGCTTTTATCATTAGATTTAATAGTGGTTACCTTAGCCTGATCTCTCAGGCACCTTCCCCTCCAACAGTTTTAATCTGTTGTTAATCTTGTGTTGACTGTCCTGCTTTTGACTGGAGGTTTCAGTATGTGCAGAGTGGCTGGCTCATCCCTTATTGTCCTTTTGATCAGCCAATCACAGTATTCTGCTGTAATTTCCTTAATTCAGTCACTCTCTAGGTCTAGGCTTGTTGTGTTCTTTGTTTGTGTTTTCTCCTCTTGTTTTATCAGTGAAGTGCTCATTGTTGGTCTCTGCACCTAATGAGTTTCCCTGTAGGTGTTGGGTGCCGGTTTTCTCTCTGTATAACTTTAGCTGCATTGTCTTTGCTCAGAACAGGGGACTGATGACCTAGCAGTTCAGTTCCCTCAAAATTCCGACAACAATTAACAGCATTATGTCCATAGTTAAATGTCCTCTCCATTGTTATTTATTTGTGGATGATTTCTGTTTTTTGCACTTCTTCCAGTGTTGCAACACAACCATGTCAGTTGCAATTAACTCTTCGACAGTTGGATATATGGGCAGAGAAGAATGGTTTTAAGTTATCAATCCACTAGTCTCTGTGTGTTCTTTTTAACTGTACATGTACAGTTTTTAATTTACATTATTCTGTTCTGACTTTCAAGAACACTGAGGTTTCGATTCTAACATAACCTGTCTGCTTCGCTTTTACAGAGCCTTCATGTGATCTTATCTTGATGACACGTTTCCTCCTCCGACAACTACAGAGATGGCAGCCACAACGAAGTAGTGCTATCCTGTAACGAAATCTGGCACCATGTAACATCAGGTGCTCTGCAAGCCTCTTTCGTAGTCCAATTGGCTTCTTCATTACCCCTATTTCCAACATGGCCAGTCACCCAGCAAAACTGAAACTTTCTTCCCATGAGTTTGGAGGAAGGACAGGTTGTTGTGTATATGTTACAGTAGGATCTCAGCTGGATATAGGTCATGCAACAACTGCTGCACACTATGTGAATAAGTGCAAATAAAGTGTTTACCCTGTACTTGAGATATCTGCTATAGTGCCTTCAGGAACACATGAAGCTCTGCTTGAAAAAATAAATAAAAAACAATAATTCTTAGGAAGGTAAATCCTGACAACACGGTTGTGGAACACAATGGCTCAGCTGAAAGAGTACCCTCGCTTTGAACCATCAGTTTACACCTGTGAAACTGTGAGGCCTATCCAAAACGGTAAGAAACACAGAGTGAAAAGTACAATCTGAAGTTTTATCTTTTTTAAAAGATCTTCAGGTGTAAATGAAGTCTGGCACTCTGAAGAAGTCAAAAGGGGGGGGGGGGGGGCTGCTGCAACCTCAATGTAAAACATTAAAACCAACCACTGCCATTTCTAAAAAGCAATCCCTCATGTTGATCCCATATGGTCTCATTTCATTTCTAATTATGACAGAACTTTTCCTTCAGAGGCCGAGTAATGGTAAAGTACACCGATGTGAAAGGTGTGGACAGCATTTTATATACCCGGCACACCATGAGTAGCTGTCACCTGATAAGATGGCATGGCTTCACTGCCTCAGCACGAGAGAGCCTCGTTATGGGGGCTTGTCCTGAACGCGTTAAGGGCCAGCCGAATCCCTTCAGGGTGTACCACACCCAACATTTTCAAGTAAGATGGCCATGCAGACCTGAATAATAAGCTGAGATTTCTGAAGCCCACTATCTGTATGTGGCAGTCCTCCTGCCAGCATCTCAGACAGGATATTACCTGCCTTTGAATCAGGCACTCTTGGTGTTCTATGGCCGACAAGAGGAGCCCACAATCTGTGATGCCTGTGGCATGGTGATTAATGGAAGTCACATTTCAATTGTAAGATCAATATCACTTAGAGGTAGTAGAGGTGAATCTTAGTGGTGATCTGCCCTCTACATTACATGATGATGAGGTGAGTGTGAGAGAAGTTTTAAAATGTTGTGATTCATTTTGACTCTGTCCTAAGCTTCTGGATGGAGGTTTAAATGTGTTGGAGAACGGCTGGCTTACTTTTTCCCCCCTGTGGACAAGCAGCCATGGTCACCTGCTAAGTTGTTTAAATCTCCAAAATTTCGCTGCTTTTTTATGTCAGCTTCTCAAATTATTTGCTAGATACATTGCTCTTCTTTCATTTTTGTTGCTGGTAATAACAATAATTTAATTTAGCACAGTTATTGCTTATAGGTGCTCAATTTCTATTTTTGGGTTTCAGGAAATGTACAGAGGCATCATTTCAGTTATAGCCTTTTATATTAAAACCCTTTGCTGGGCTTATATTTCTGAAGTCAGTGTATATCTGCGTTGACAAGTTGTTTTTCTTTATACAGGAGTAAAAGCATTATTGATAGACAAAGGACGAAAACCTAACTGGAAACCAGCTACTTTGTCTGAAGTTACAGATGAATTTATACAAGCACAGTTCTCTCCATTACCCCCAGGTGAAGAATTGGAACTCTAAGATCCAAAGTACATTGCTCATTGGTAAGTTTTCATTTGTGTTAAAGTATATATATTTGTGTGTGTGTGTGTGTGTGTGTGTGTGTGTGTGTGTGTGTGTGTATGTATGTGTGTGTTTGCAATTTCTTCTCAGATTGATAAGATATTAAACCCAAATCTAACCTCCTTCCCTCCCTCCCCTCCTACCCCTCCTTCCCTCCCTCCCTCCCCTCCTCCCTCCCTCCCTCCCTCCCTCCCTCCCTCCCTTCCTCCCCTCTTCCCTTTTCCTTCTTTCCTTTTTTCTTTCCTTCCTTCCTTCCTTTTTTCTTTCTTTCTTTCTTTCCTTCCTTCCTTTTTTCTTTCTTTCTTTCTTTCTTTCCTTCCTTCCTTTTTTCTTTCTTTCTTTCTTTCTTTCCTTCCTTCCTTTTTTCTTTCTTTCTTTCTTTCTTTCTTTCCTTCCTTCCCTTTTCTTTCTTTCTTTCTTTCTTTCTTTCTTTCTTTCTTTCTTTCCTTCCTTCCCTTTTCTTTCTTTCTTTCTTTCTTTCTTTCTTTCTTTCTTTCTTTCCTTCCTTCCTTTTTTTCTTTCTTTCCTTCCTTCCTTCCCTTTTTTTTCTTTCTTTCCTCCCCCCTTCTTTCCTTCCCCCCTTTTCCCCCCTTCTTTCCTTTTTTCCTTTCCCCCCCTTCTTTCCTTTTTTCCTTTCCCCCCCTTCTTTCCTTTTTTCCTTCCCCCCCTTCTTTCCTTTTTTCCTTCCCCCCCCTTCTTTCCTTTTTTCCTTTCCCCCCCTTCTTTCCTTTTTTCCTTTCCCCCCCTTCTTTCCTTTTTTCCTTTCCCCCCCTTCTTTCCTTTTTTCCTTTCCCCCCCTTCTTTCCTTTTTTCCTTTCCCCCCCTTCTTTCCTTTTTTCCTTTCCCCCCCTTCTTTCCTTTTTTCCTTTCCCCCCCTTCTTTCCTTTTTTCCTTTCCCCCCCTTCTTTCCTTTTTTCCTTCCCCCCCCCCCCTTCTTTCCTTTTTTCCTTCCCCCCCCCTTCTTTCCTTTTTTCCTTCCCCCCCCCCCTTCTTTCCTTTTTTCCTTCCCCCCCCCCTTCTTTCCTTTTTTCTTTCCTTCTTTCTTTCTTTGAAGAGGTCTGACACCTTGAAACAGTGAAAATTTCATGATAGTAAGGTACCATCCACAAACTGTAGTCTACGGAGATTTTTATTTTTATTCTTTGAAAATAAACAGGTTTAAGAAATACAAAAGAAATAACCAACACAAATGGTATCTAGAAAAAGTTGAGGAAAATAAAGTAATTGTGGGGATGAAAGAATTCACTGGTAACTTGATAGGTAACAAAAAGGATGGGAATGATTTGAAGAGAGAGTAGAAGTAGCTGGTACATATTTAGTAGCATCATGGAAGCTAGAACCAGAAAACTATGGCTGATCACATGATATGAGTTATTCATGAGGAAACAGGATTTTGATAAGTACAAAAGAGTAAAAATCCTTATTAAACCAAATATAGACTGGAAAAAGGAAAATGGACACAGGAAAAACATGAAGAAATTAAGCATGCTCTAAAGGGAGGACAAACTGATAAAGCTTTACTCTATTTCAGATAAAGTTAGGAATGAAAACAAGTATGGTCAAGAATAAAAATGGTGAGATAATGTTCAAATTGGAGGATGGGAAATGATATATTGGGGCATTATATTGCCACACACAAGTTATCCGACTGCCCGTGTGGACTACAAAAAGTTGAACTGGCAAACATATACATTGTTTCTAAATTATGTGTCACAAGTTTTGCCTATAGCTCCGGACATAACAAGAACAACTGTCAGCTCTTGGCCATTTTGTATCTCGTGGGAACATCTTTAAAGTACAATACGACATGTTGACACTTCCAACACGCCAAGGAGGACTAAATCTCACGAATGTGTACAATAAGGCACAAGCTTTAATTGTATCCAAAACCTATAGAGGAATTCACCAAACAGTCTGACCGCTCATCTCCTGAATGAAATTGTGCCACATGATCTAAGCCACCTATTGGTATACATCACATACCGATGGCTTAACATTTCTGACATTTTCTTGTAGATTACAGCTATATTCAAGTGAAAGTACCTGAAAGTAAAAGGCCTCTAGTAAGAGAACTCTAAAAGATTATGATGGCAAATAAGTCAAGGAACATTGTCGAACGGAAATTCTCAAATAATAATTGGCCTGCTACATGGGAAAATATACATAATCAGTACGTACCTTCATATGTAGAGCCATGTGGTATACACTAGTTAACAGGAAAAATCCGACAAAATCCAGGCTCTACACAATACATTTAACGGACTCCCCACTGTGCCTCACGTGCCACCTTGTTGAAAGTGATGAACATATATTCATCTGTAATATCATAAAAGATGTATGGGACTATGTCCGGCAGAAATTGGCGAGCATTAGGCTGACTTCACCCAATGTAATAATACTGGCTGACTTTCTCAATCCTGATGGAATTCCATTTCCGAAGACCAAACAGAATGCAGTCACCTGGTTGATGGGCCACAGTGTTTACTACTTACTCAGCACAGAAGAAAGATGAAAGAGGCATTTGTGATCTATCTGCACATAGAGCACCACAAGATTGAGAACACAATGAACTATAAGAAAGATTTTGCTAACTTTTTGAGCAAGACCATTATGTAGAATGGGATAATACAATAAGGGAAAAAGGAGAACAATGTGGATGTATAGTGTTGATGAATAGACTCAAAATCAAGTGATATTCAAAATAACAGTTGCTTAAGGTAACTGTGGAGTTGATCCATTGAAAAGTTCACTATGGATTTTTTAGTCTATTATTGTCCAAACTCAATGTAATGTTCAGTTCATCTGTGTAAATAAAGTTTTTTTCACTCAAAAGAAGAAGAAGAAAAAGTGTGGTGCAGAGGATAGCATCACAGATTGCGGTGCTGAAGGTCGCCGGTTCAATCCTGTCCACCGGCAGAGATTTATTTCTTTTTAATTATCATTTTCAGAATGTTCTACATGTTTCTTGTAATATCTGTAGGTTTCTTATGGTAACTATTCTATTTTCTGGCACATTATGTATGTGTATAAATAGCAGAGCACTCTGCCTGAGAGGCAGTCAGTACTGCATGTATGTTTCAGTTCACAATAAACCTGCTTTCAGTATAAGTGCTGTGTTTAGTTGACAACCCTGCCTTTGAAGTCAAGCCTGCTTCCATTTCAATGTGACATTGTTTGGTGGAAGCGCCAGGTGTATCCTATGCAACAGCTGCATCACCGTGGCTCCGATTAGGCAACGCAAAAGCTGTTGCTTACATGGACTAGAACCAGAATACAAGGGATATACCGAGTACATCCTTCCAAAAGACCGTATCATCAGAAGACCCATAAACACGAGCCAGTGGTAATCCAGCTGCACATCAGATACCCGTCGGTGTTCTCTGGAGACGCTGGACAAAACCCCAACAAATGGCTAAAAGGGTACGACCGAGTCGCCAAGTATAACAGGTGGGATCATACAATGTGATTAGCCAACGTTTATTTCTACCTGGATGGAACAGCCGAGCAATGGTTTGAAAACAACGAAGAGAAGCTGAATGACTGGGAAACGTTCCAGACGGAACTTAAGGAGTTGTTCGGAGACCACCAGCGACAAATCCGCTCGGCGGAAGAACAACTGAAGAACTGGGCCCAACGGCATGGTGAGCCGACACAGTTGTACATACAGAATGTTTTGGCCCTGTGTAACAGTCAATCCGAATATAACTGAGGCTGACAAAATCGTGCACCTGATGAAGGGTATTGCAGAAGATCTCTACCAAGCTCTTCTTATAAAGGATGTTTCTACGACGGAACAGTTCAAGTGGTGTCAGTGGATTTTTACCCTGTACGGAAAGTTGGGTTCTCAGAATAGTTATTAAAGTGATACTTAGGTGGCGTGTGACACTATATGGACCAATCAGATATCACAAAGAAAGTAGAGGATTATGAGCCGTTGTCAAAATAACGAAAACGAAGAGACATTGTTCACATCCTCGGCGTGAAGCCTTACTATGATTCTGAAGAGCAGATAGGCGAAAATGGCTTCTTGTCAAAGGACTCTATGGTCGAAAATGATACTGATGAAGCCACAACAGGAACGTCTGTCGTCGTCAATCATGCAGAAGGGAAGGATTCTCCAGAACTGCCACAACAAGATAAAGATCCAAGACATTGCAGCTGGCTCCAAAGGGAACCTAACAGTGGGTCACTGTTTTTTCAGGAGAGGGAGCAATGCTGCAAGACACCAGTTATCTGACTGCCAGTGTTGCGCAATGGATAGCATCACCGATTGCAATGCTGAAGGTCGACGTTTCAATCCCGTCCACCGACAAAAATTTATTTCTTTGTATTTATCATTTCCAGAATGTTCTACATGTTTCTTATGTTCACTTTTAATTTCTAAATGTTTCTTATGTTAACTATTCTTCTAATGTTTGGTACATTCTGTCTGTGTATAAATAGCAGAGCACTCTGCCCGAGAAGCAGTCATTGCTGTGTGTATGTTTCAGTTTGCAACAAAACTTGCTTTCAGTATAAGTGCTGTGTTCAGTTGTCAAGCCTGCTTCCATTTCCATGCAACAATGTGAAGGGGAATATACTGTTAATGGGGGCAAATTCTGGAAGAAGAGAGCAGTATGGATGTGATAGGGCAACTTATATCTCAACAGGAATTTAACAATGCTCTGATTGACCTGAGTAATGGCAAAGCAGGCATAGATAAAGCCCAACAGAAATATTGAAGGAAATAGGAGAATCAACAAAAGAGTACTTATATAAACTTATTAAGTAGTACTATTGGGGAGGAATGGAACCACCTACAGATTTAATACATGATCGAACGGTATTAATAAAAGGGGAGGGAGGGAGGGAGAGAGAGAGAGAGAGAGAGAGAGAGAGAGAGAGAGAGAGAGAGAGAGAGAGAGAGAGAGAGAGATGCTGTGGACTGTGGGAACTGTAGAACTAATGCCCAAATAATAGATCAATCTGAAAGAAATTCTCCACTGAAATGTGTAAATATTGTTAAAGAGAGATTGAGTGGCTGGCCAGTACTTTCCTTAGCTTAGTACTGCTGGTAGTAACACACAAAGACGACACAAATGGAGCCAAAACTAAATGTTTACACCAGCTTTTGGAACTATGTATTTCTTTTGTCAGGAAGAAGAAGGAGAAGAGGGGGGAGGAGTGGAGAGGGAAAGGGCATGAGGTAGGGATGGGGATGGGTGAAACTTGCTTAAGAAGAGATTCATCAGAGTTTCTTGTATGCAAAAGTGCTTGTAAACTGCTATAATCCTTAACTAATGTTTCATTGGTCTGCAAAATCAATATAAATAATGTAGTACGAAAAAGTATTTTCATAAAGGAAAAGTAGTCTAATGTATTCACTGTACGTGATATGTAAAACAAACTGCCGAGATCTAATCTTTTGATGCTTTTTATGGATTTGTTTCAGATTGTATTGAGATACGTGCTTATCTGACTGGAAAAAACAGCAAGCTATTGTAAAATATGGGAACAAAAATAAATTGTTATTTGCCAATAATGCTGTCAGTACCTGTGTGAAGAAATTTGTATTGCCTTATTGTGTGCTTTTTGTACATGTCAGAATAAATATATATTTTTATTTTTTTAGAGGTTAGTTGAAGAGTTTCTAGTGCCTTGTTGCAAAATTCCTTTCTGTAACTTGGCCCAGGTCTATGTGCTTCCAGTTTCTGGAAATTCTTTTAGATTAGAACCTTTTTCATATTTCAAACTGACTTATCAAGATGTTAGTGACAACTGCATAAAGTCTTCACCATGGTATGCACTGTTGGGAGGGCAATGCTGTCACAATTTACCTTCTGCCACTGTGATTTTTAAAAAGTAGCATAAAAGAAAGCCATCATGGAGTGGGAGGATGAGAGGTAAAGTTATCACTGACTGTAATTTATAATGAAATATCACCAATCCAAAAGCTGTATCAGCAGAAAGCAGCTTTTGTTAAGTTGTGCTACTCAATGAGTGTCAGTGGTATCTAGGATGTACCACTGAATTGTTTGCCATCTGCAGAAATATTTACAGCCTTGTTTGATGGTGTACAGTTCATTTGTAAACACTTCTATATACAATCACTATTTTTTAAGGAAGGCCAGAAACAGGAGAAGGTGCCATAAATTCTGATAAACAGTCAATATGCACAATTTTAGACACAATCATTAAAGCACATGATGTGATTCACAATTTACAGTGTTTGTAAAAGACTCTATCGTACAGTACAGATGAACAAATACCAGCTGATACACTGAATGCAAAATGAAATGAAATACACCCAGTTAAAGTGCCCTTTTCTAGGACTGAGAGGTATGTTGATCTCAGTTTGAATACACCTGATGGATTAACGACACATGGTTGGTGTGTCTGCATGTTGTTTTTAAGTGGTTTGTCTCATCACATTAGGTGAATAAAGGGCTGCTATCCGAGTTCTATCTCAGTTACATGATTCACAAATATTTAGAAAAACGTTCACACTCTTTCACATGTATAACACTATACACAGCTGAGGTTAACAAATTACTTCCCAGGGAGGAATTAACCATGCCAAATCCAAATTAACAACATTGACCCAGTCTATGCAGGGCGAAGGGGAAGAAGAAGAAGAAGAAGAAGAAGGAGAAGAAGAAGAAGAGGAGGAGGAAGAATTGCAGCAAAGCTTATCTTTCACCTTCTCAGCATCTGAGAGAGAGAAAAAGTCTAGTTGTGCTCTGTGATAACACACCTGCATGCCCGTCACACATTGTGAAGGAAGTGCCAACTACAAAGACGGTGACATTCTCCCCACCCACCTTTTTTAAAAGTCCCAGTCTTCCTGAAAAAAAAAAAGGGGGGGGGATGAAAGGGTGATGCTTTGGCATCATCGAATACATCCCAAGTGGAATCGTATGAGGTCCTGAACACGCTTTACCCTGCATACTTCAGGAGTGTTCCCAAAAGATGGGAAGGATGCTGCAATTGTAGCATACATGCCCAAGTTCAGTACTTCAGAGGTGATGGTCCTCAGTATATAAATATAGTTTCTGATATTTAACAAAGAAATTCTCACATATCCTTGGTAGCACTGTGTATGTGTGTGTGTGTGTGTGTGTGTGTGTAGTCTTCTTTACATGCACTACGCATGAGCACAACAGGTGAATATGTTGTGTGGCTAAGTGTTAAACTTGGACAATTCATTGTTGGCATTGTAGAATAGTCGAAAGAAACAGACTATATCAAGAAAAGAATTGCAACGAAGACCATACCAATAGGTTTTTTTTTTTTTTTTTTTTTTTTTTTTTTTTTTTTTTTTTTTTTTTTTTTTTTTTTTTTTTTTTAAAGAATAAGTCTTTTTATAAAAAGAAGCAGCTAGTCTGTGCACAAAATAATTTGGTACTACCTGCACATCTGGTGTTGTAGGGAAAGGGAATGACAGTAATGATGGGGATTCGTTTGTAAGAGTCAGAAATGTGACATTCTGATAATGCTTTAATACTTGGTAGAGAAATTTGTAATTTTTTGTTTGTTTGTTTTTGTTACACAAATACTTTCGGCAGTCTAGCTGCCGTCTTTGGATGCTTCTACAAATGTACAAGGAAGATTGTGACAATTGCATACAATTGTTTTTACAAAAGGTCTTATTTGTCTAATATTATATACATATAATTTACATAAAATCATTACAACCTTCTGGACGCTTATGATGAGTGCTGTAGTTTAAAAAGTCTTGTTTCATCTTAAGTTTAAATAAACATCATTCATATGTGGAGTACTCAACAAGAAATCTTCAAAATAACGAACACACTCCAGAGATGCTGTTAAGGGGCTCTGGTTATAGTTACAAGCCTAGTTACTAGATGGCAGTACAGTGTTAGATTGTCATTAGATGGCTTCATTTCTGTATCAAAGCAGATCACACCTTGAAGATGTGCAAACTATAATTTAATACTTGATTTAAAATGGGGTGTTGCAACTCTGTAAGGTTGCATTTAAACATGTCTGACATTCTGTGTAAACATCAGAATGTTTCTGTTGCATATAGTAATATTTTAAGATGTGCTAAATTTTAATCGAAGTTGGTGGAATCAGCCATGAGCTGAGGGATAAGTAACATGTGCCACTGTGTGGTTAACCCTCTGGTGGCCCATTGCGACGTACACACCAATTTCAGTTTATTGTATGTACACTAGCTGATGCTAGCGGTCAGCTTTCATGGAATCTAGTCTTAAATCTTCATCTGTGAATAGTAGATTCCATGAAAGTTGACTCCTTGTACCAGCTAGTGGACTCTCAATAAAATCAAATTTTTGGTGTGTATGTCGTGTCACATCCACCAGATGGTTAGAGTATGTGGGAGAGGGACTGTTTTATTCCAGTACTGACAACACAGCCCAGGTGTGAACAACTTGTATCAATAAGCTGCTATGGTAAAAATTTCAAACGAAAGTACAGTTGCCAAGGATTTGTGAATGTGCATTACAGAGACTTATTTTCAAACATGTTACATATCATTTTATGGTTCTAGCTCTTCTTTCTTATGTTTGCTCTCAAAACATGGTCTGCCTTCAGTAAACACAACTGTTTTTATCTACAGAACAAAACTTCGAAAATCCATTATCAATTGCATATCATATACTAGATGACTTTATAGTGAATTGCAAATGCCAGACAGCCACAAGGAACACAGTTTTAAAATATATATCTCCTGTAATTTAGTGTAAATAAATTACTGATATCGATAACTTAACCTTAAAACTGTGCTATATAATAATACTGAAATTCCCTATGTCATTTAACAGATGAAGTAATAAAGTAAGTCCCACTGATAATTGAGAAGCTTCTCCAAAACATGTTTGGGTGAATAAAAAACAATTCTTGCTTGCTCAAGGCAAAATCACTTGCCCTTACCATGTACCACACATTTCTTACAGGCGTAAGAAATTATATTATAGCTGTTGTAATTCAATGCAATGAGAGAAATGGCAATCCAAAAATTTGTGATAGTGTCTCCCATTGCATAATGCATTTAAATACAAATATAATATTTTTGAAAGTATTGTTTGTTACTCACCACCAAGATGTTTCAATGATAAGCAGAACGGCACTCGCAAAAAATTACAAGTATATTCAGCTTTCGGCCATTACGGCCTTCTTCAGAAGTAAAAGCTCATTCTCTAAAACACACAAATGGCATAAAGTATATGTGTAAGGGAGAATGTGTTGCTATTTCTGAAGAGGCTATAATGGCTGAAAGCTGAATATATTTGGAATCTTTTGTGCATGCCTTTCTACTAATCGAGATGTCTCTGTGGTGAGTAGCAACCTATCCTTTTGAAAATATTGTTGAATCCTTCCTGGAATTTCCATTGTTAAATAATATAGTAATGAGGACAGTTCACAACACGCCACAAAGACGTGGCGAAGAGCTGCGACATATGCATACAAAACACACACACATACAACACTTTCAGCTATCGGCCATGCCCTTCTTCAGAAAATAGAACATTCACACAATCACACAGGCACACAACACAGTCATACAACCATCACCTCCGACTGCCATGCTTCGAATCACGCTCTGCGGCGTGTAAATCTGGAAGGGGAGGTGAGAGGGGATAGGAAGGTTGTCACGGTGGTGGCGATGGGTATGGCCTGGATGGGAATAACGAGATGCAGCTTTGGAATGGAGCGGGGAGGCAGGTGAGGGCAGAAAAATAAAAATAATAAAATAAAATAAACAAAGTAAATATAGATTTAAATACAAATTTAAATAAAAAATGTTGTTGTTGTTGTTGTTGTTGTTGTTGTTGTTGTTGTTGTGGTCTTAGTCTACAGACTGGTTTGATGCAACTCTGCATGCTACCCGGTCCTGTGCAAATCTCATCATCTGAGAATATATTCGGCAACCTACATCCTTTAGAATCTGCTTACTGTATTCGTCCTTTGGTTGCCCTGTACGATTTTTACCCCACACACTTCCTTCTAATGCTAAGTTGATGATTCCTTCATGTCTCTGAATGTGTCCCACCAACCTATCCCTTCTCTTAGTCAGGATATGCCAGAAACTCCTCCCCAATTCAATAAAGCACCTTCTCATTAGTTAAGTGATCTACCCACCCAATTTTCATCATCCTTCTGTAGAACTACATTTCAAAAGCTTCTATCATCTTTTTTGTCTGAACCCTTTGTCATCTACGTTACACTTCCATTCAATGCTACAATCCAGACAAATGCTTTCAGAAAGGACTTCGTAAAATTTAAATTAATATTGGATGTTAACAAGTTTTGCTACTTTGGCTATGGGAAGAGAAGCATTTCTATTCTGCATTTTATATCTTCTCTACTTCAGTCATCAGAAGTTATTTTGCTACCCAAATAACAAAACTCATCTACTACTTTCATCGTCTCATTACCTAATCTAATTCCTTCAGCATCGTCTGATTCTGACATTGCATTCCATTACCCTCGTTTTACTCTTGTTAATGTTCATCTTATAGCTTCCTTTCAAGACACTGTCCATTCCATTCAATTGCTCTTCCAGATCCTCTGCAGTCTCTGACAAAATTACTATGTCATCGGCAAACCGCAAAGTTTTTATTTCTTCTCCCTGAACTTTAATTCCGGTTCCGAATTTCTCTGTGCATTCCTTCACTGCTTGCTCAATGTACAGATTGAACAACACTGAGGAAAGGCTACAACCCTGTCTTACTCCCATCCCAACCTCAGCTTCCCTTTCTTGCCCTTCGACTCTAATAACTGCTGTCTGGGTTTTGTATAGGTCGAATGTAATTCTTTGCTGACTGTATCCTACCCCTGTTACCTTCAGAATTTGAAAAAGTTTATTCCAGTCGACATTGTGGAAAGCTTTCTCCGAATCTACAAATGCTAAATACATAGGTTTGCCTTTCCTTAGCCCATCTTTTAAGATAAGTAAATATTAAAATAAAAATAAAATGGGCGCACGCACACACACACACACACACACTCACTCACAGGTGGTTCGGCCTCTGATAGTGTAGGAGAAGCCTGTGACAGGACTGGCAACCTACCATGCCACATTCCTGGATGTCAACCTCCACTTCACTGATGGCTCCATTCACACTTCCATCCATATTAAACCTACCAACCACCAACATTACAACTGTCAAAGTCACAGTTTCCATCCTTTCCACATAAAAAAAATCCATCTCTACAGCCTGGCCACCCATGGACAGTGTATCTGCAGTGACAAGAACTCCATTTCTGAATATACTGAGGGTCTCACAAAGGCCTTCACAGACAAACTACCCCACAGACCAAGTCCGCAAACAGATCTCCTGGTGCCATATTCTCACACATCCCAAATCCTACCTCTTAACACCAGAAATCATCCACAAAAGAGCACTCCCCTTGTCACCCAGTACTACCCTGGACTCGAACAACTAAATTACATCCTTCGCCAAGGTTTTGATTTTCTATCCTCATGCCCAGAAATGAGACATCCTGCCCAAGATCCTTCCCACCCCTCCTAAAGTGGTGTTCCATCACCCTCCCAACCTCCTAGTTCATCCTATGCCACCTTGAAACCCAGCCCACTACCACAGGGATCATATCCTTGTGGAAGACCCCGCTGAAAGACCACCCACCCAGCACTTCCTATTCCAGCCCTGTTGCAGGATTATCCTACCCTATCAGAGGCTGGGCGCCACCTGTGAAAGCAACCATGTAATTTACCAGCTGTGCTGCAATCACTGTGTGGCTTTCTATATTGGCATGACCACTAAGCAGCTGTCCATTAGGATGAACGGCCACCGCCAAACTGTGGTCATAAACAAAATGGACCACCCTGTGGCACAGCTTGCATTGGAGCACATGCTTGATTCCAATGGCTGCTTCACAACCCGAGCCATCTGGATCCTCCCATCCACCACAGCTTTTCTGAACTGCACAGATGGGAGTTATCCATACAGTACATTCTCCGATTCCGAAATAATCAAGACCTCAACCTACGATAACTTTCCTTTTTCCATACCTTACAGTTCCTACCTCTATCCTAAACCTCTCCTATTTTGAGTGGTGCATGTGTGTGCGCATGCGCGTGCATGCATGCTTTGCGGTAAGTTGTAAACTGTCCTTATTACGATATTATTAATTCCAACCTGGACCTTCCATTGGTAAATACAAATATAATTACTTGAGGGCACCCATTCTGTGAGGGAATGGAGGGGGGAGGGGTTTCTCCTAACCCTCCCCCCCCAATAGTGTTTCTTGGGAGGAGAAATACATACTGTAGGTTTTAAAGATTATTTAAAAGTCAGTATTTTAGTAACAGGATGTTTAATAGTGTGGGAATTGGAACTTCCTTGGCCTTTGTGAGATTGCCGCCCAATAGAAATATTGGTAATTAATAGCATTTGATAATTAAACAGTATGAAGTTCACTGCAAACATTGACCATGCCAATGCACGAAATGTTACACAATTTTAATCTTATTAATTATGGTAGCAATGTATGTACGCAATTGGGTGACAACATTTATAGTTAGGCCATAGGTAGACTTTCTCCACGTTGAGATTTGCTGTGTGCTTGTAGCTGACGGGAGGCCAGCGAGCAAGCCGACGGTGGCTTGTTCCAGCTTAGGATTTTCCAGGTTCGTTTCTGGTGAGGGGAGAGAGGGACAATGGCGAGTGCCAGGTGCAGTGCAGTGCACAGTGTGAAATAAAATATTCTAATTCTAATTGCATTTGAAGTAATACGATGCAGTTAGGAACCTTTGGCCCTCATTACAAAATAGCCTGTTGATAAATAAACAATACATTAGCTGATATAGTCACATCTGGCGTAATATGTTTAATTGACAATGAAAAATAATAAATTACCAATGAATACAAGACAGTTACACAACTAGCATGGCAATGTTTGTTTATGAAAATAATATATTAACTATTTCTCATTTCATTTTCAATTAATCTTGTGTATTTTATCTTGAAGTATTCAGATAAATCATTTATCTGTGATATAAGAAATTGCATGATTATAATAAATAGTACAAAGGATGTTAATACCAATATAAAAAACTAAGAAGACATAATGTGTAGTGTAATTATTTTGATTTTAAGTAAAGTTTTAGAAATGTATTGGCTGAGCGCTGTATGTTGGCAAGTCGGTTAGAACAGCTCACATGGGGAAGTTGATGACGTAGGGAAAAAACCCAGCAGTTGGGCTTTTGGCGCGCGCGGGGGTTAGGAAGTGAGGAGTCGGGAACAAGTGGTGTAGCTGGCCGAGCGGTGTCGCTCTACGGCAGTCGGCATGTGGATCTCCAGGTGGAGACTTTAGATTTTTGTGTGGCAATTGCCAAGCGTCATGGAAATGTTGCACAAATTGGGGTGGAAATCACTAAAAGAAAGACGTTATTCATTGCAGCATGATCTGTTTGCGAAGTTTCAATCACTGACTTTTAGTTCTGAATGTGAAAATATTTTGCTAGCACCCACCTACTTAGGGAGACATGACCATCCCAATAAAATAAGAGAAATCAGATCAAAAACGGAGCGATTTAGGTGTTCTTTCTTCCTATGCGCTATTAGAGAATGGAACGGTAGAGAAAAGTTACGAAAGTGGTTAATGAACCCTCTGCCAGGCACTTGAATGTGATTTGCAGAGTATCTATGTAGATGTAGAAAACATTAAACAATACAATACCCTCTGCCAGGCACTTGAATGTGATTTGCAGAGTATCTATGTAGATGTAGAAAACATTAAACAATACATTTATTTTCCAGGGATATATGCTGTCTCATCATAGAAAACATATTGATTAATAGGTGGAGCATGGAAATAAAATTGATAAGAATTACATAGGGGAACATAGAGGAATAATTATAAGTTGTGCTGTGGAGGGAGACAGTTAGGTTATTTCTTGCATTCACATCAAACATAATGCCATGACGACTGAATGGGTAAAGTGATTGCCTAGTAAGTAGGAGATCCTGGGTTTGATGCTTTGTCATGGCACAAATTTTCATTAAATGCCTCATTTTAATATTATTTTTTGAAATACACCCAGGTCTTGTACCCCACCCATTAAAAACTATCATATGGCTGCCTATCCAATTACTGTTATTAATCATTTAGTCATAACACAGTAGTAATTTGTCAAGCTATTGTAACATCATTTGGGTTGTTGAGGGTGATAGCAATTGATTGCACATATGTTCTTAAATGATACTGTTACATCAGTCAGTTATTGGAGTGGAGGGGGGGGGGCACTGGTGACCAACTTATCATGCTATTATAGCTAGTTTATTGGAGTCTAATAACATATTAGTTTGTGAAGAATAGCATTTAATTATTATTGGTACTTATTCAGTTCAAAGTGCCATTCCACAATGCCATTATTGGTTCTAGATAAAAAGTTTGACCTCTGTTCCAAAGGGATAGTTTTGTATATCACCATCATATAAGAAACACATAATCAGCTGGAATGTATGTACACTATGACCCAACTTGTGGTACAATAATTTGCAGCTGACATGGTATCTAAGTATTCTGAATATGTAGTAGCTTACTGAGCATGCATTCGTATCACCTATTCACTTTACAATTGCCATTTTAGCTGAGGGCACCATGAGCTGTTGATGTGTTCTGCAGTTGTTGTTTTGAGTGATGTGTGAGCAGTATGATGAAGCTCAATTAAAATGTAACTCTCTTCTTGGAATGAACATGTGGCAGATAAAACAAATGTACATTCTGTTAACTCATTCTTGTATAGAAAAATAATTAAATTAACAATAAGAATACAGAACTTTTATGGTCAAACAGTGCAGTAGTGCAATTACAAAACAATTGTATATTCAGTTGTTATATATTCTTCTTTAGAAAAATGTAAGAAATGAGGGGGTGGGGGGAGGACCAGTAGCATTAATCTTGAATAACTGAAGCAAACAATACATCTGCTATGAATACATTCTTCTATAGCAAATCATACAAAATTAAAATGAAACTGTTGTATTTTGATTTAATAACTTGAATTGAGTGTGTAACTGAAAAAGAAAACAAAAACTACTGTTAATATATTATTCTACAGTTAAGCATCCCCTTTTGGTGGATCAACATTTTGAAGCCATATATTGTATGCTGGTGTAGGTTGATCATATACCCTTGTGAGCCTTCACTTATGAGTAATCAATGGAAAAAAACATTCAGAAGTTTGCACAAATCTCTAGAGCCTTGAAATAGAGAAGACACGTGGAAAACCAGTGAAATGCATCTTTGAGTAATTGACAAAAAATAATTTTGTAATTTCACTCGACAGTGTAGAGCATTAGTTAGTTGTTTTAGTGTAGTTGGTAGTGTGTCTACTTCTTGTGCTACGGAGTACAGGTTTGAACCTCATCATTACCACTAATAGTTTTAATTTTCAAATCTTTAGATAAATTACACAGATCAGTACAATGGAAGGTCCAATAAGGAATGTTAATAAAATGAAGATCGGGAACAATTCAACATAAAGACGAATGTTGAGCTGCCAACAGACACAAATAAGACACACACACACACACACACACACACACACACACGGCCCACAGCTCTTTCGTGGGTACGTGTGTGTCGTGCACGGGGCCCCGAGGCGAAGCGGCCTTTCGTCTGTCCCAGGCCACTTCCCACTCCCCCCCCCCCCGTTTGTGCCTTAGGTGTTTTCATTCAGTCAAAGGTTTTTTTTTTTTTTTTTTTTTTTTTTTTTTTTTTTTTTTTTCTTTTTTTTTTTCTCTCTTCTTCCGAGACTTCTTTTCTTGGTCCTCTTCCTTTCCTTTTCTTTCGCCTTCCCCTCTTGCTCCTTTGTCCTTGTCCTTGACCCACCCTTTTAATGTCCGCCTCGGCGTTTGAGATTCTCCCTCCTTCATTCCTTTCTCTCCTCCTTCTCTTCTGTCCTCCCTGTGCATGTGTAGAGGTCAACCCATGCTCTGCGTAGCCAGTGGTGGGGTAAGGCGTAACTCCCCACCCTGGATAGACGTGTAGGACACTTATGAACCTCCCCCCCCCCCCCTCGGTAAAAGCCGGGCCCAGGGAGGGGTGATTACCCGAGCTGGTACCATGCCAATTGGTCGCTGTCTGTTTTTCGGGAGGTGTGACCTGAGGTGTGAACAATCACCGAAGGTGGGTGCGCCCTCAGTGAGGGCCCCCACAAGAAAGAAGCGCGCCATCGGAGATGCCAGTAATAACGGGGGGACACTTCCGCTATGAAACCTTCCAAATCTACTATAACCCTGACCCAAAAACGGAAACATGACAAATCTCAGTCAAAGAAAGTCTTGCCTAACATTCCCAAGTTCCTCGTAGTATCTCGTACTCATGATCAGGATTTTTCTTATTTAAATCCTTTTCTTATTCAGAAGGGTGTCGATGCGATCGCAGGTCACTTGACGACCTGCTCAAGACAGCACAATGGGACCTTGTTGCTTGAAATTGAGAATGCCTTTCAGGCTCAGAAATTACTCTGGGCTACGCTTGTGTGTACTTTTCCTGTGAAAGTGGAAGCTCACCCACCCTCAACTCTTCGCGGGGGGGTAATGTTCACAAGATCTCTGGATGGGTTATCGGACATATCAACTATATGTCCGATCAGGGAGTTACGGCTGTTCATCGTGTTACGAAAAAAGTTGACAATTATCTCGTGCCGACTCGTACTGTCTTCTTGACTTTAGACAGGGTTGACCTACCATCTAAGGTGAAAGTGGACTACAAAATCATTTCAGTTCACCTATATATACTCAATCTTACGCGCTGCTACCATTGTCTGAGATTTAATCACACTAGTAAATCTTGTCCTAATGCAGCCAAATGCGCCACCTGTGGCAGGGACACCGATGAGGATGAATGTCCACCTCCATCCCCTTGGTGCATTAATTACATGGATGACCATATTGCTTCTTCATGGGACTGCCCCGTCTATAAAGACGAGTGGGTCATCCAGGAGATTCGCGTCAAGGAAAAGATTCCAACCTCTGCCGCTTCGACGTTATTAGCAAGTAGGAAGCCCGTTGTACTCCCAGCAGCGATTTCACCTTCTGTGACTCTGTTGTCAGATCGGCCAGCCCAAAAATTGCTCGTTCCACCTCTCGGATCCCTTCTGCCCGTTCTACAGTGCATTCATCGACCAAGGCCCACACATCCCGTGCACCTAAATCCGATGCCCGGAGCTCTAAAAAAAGAACCCATTCATGGCGATTTCCTAAAAATCCATCTTCTCAACCATCAACCGCTTCTTCTACTCTTCGTGCCTCTAAGAAGGCTCACAAAAAGAACAGCCCCTTCCCCGCTGCGGCATGACTCTTTGGTCACGCCATCCACCAGTTGCCGGCCTCGGCCGTCTTCTGTTTCACCGGGCACTCTGTCAGCCGGGCACCCGGCCCTTTACCGGTGGTGGAAACTGCCCCTCCTGATCAACTTGGGAAGGTGGCAGACACGTCAGTCGAACCCATGGAACACTATTCTCTGCCTCTAGATAGTGATAGCAGTGCTCCCTCAAAGTCTGGTCCTCAGCGGCCATCGAGGTGACCCTGCTTGCTTGTTCCTTCTTTTCTTCTCTTATTTTTTATCATGGCGCTCTTTCAATGGAATATTCATGGCATTCATTCCAATCGGGAGGAATTAAAACTACTCCTTCGATTGCACTGCCCGCTTCTAGTTTGTCTCCAAGAAAGTAAGTTATGTCCATGTGATCATGCAGACTTCCCCCAATACACCTTTGTGCGTTTCGACCTGCTCCCTATGGAAGGCACTTCAGCCCATGGAGGGGTTCTGATGCTCATTTGAGACGATGTCTATTACCATCCCATTTCATTGCATACTCACCTACAGGCAGTTGCCGTCCGCATCACTCTCTCCACCTTTTTCCTTTTCACTCTGTAATATCTATTTACCATCGTCATCTGCCCTTACTAGGGCAGATGTGCTACACCTCATTGAGCAGCTCCCTTCACCTTTCGTGTTGGTATGCAGCTTCAGTGCACACCAGCCACTATCGGGCTCCCCAGCGCCTTGTCAGAGAGGCTCCCTTTTAGTGGACCTTCTCCATCACCTCAATCTTGTCTGCCTCAAAACCTGTGCACCAATCTTCCTTTCTGACACAACACATACTTATTCCCACTTAGACCTTGTGATATGCACTCCTCAGCTTGCGCGTCAGTTCGAGTGGTACGCACTTTCTGACATGTACTCGAGTGATCATTTCCCTTGTGTAATCCACCTCCTGCATCATACCCCATCCCCTCGTTCCACCAGTTGGAACATCTCCAAAGCTGACTGGGGGCTTTATTCTTCCATGGCTGTTTTTCACGATGAGAATTTTCCCAGCTGTGACAGTCAGGTTGAATACCGCACAGAGGTTATTCTCACCACTGCTAAACATTCCATACGTCATACATCCTCTTCTCCACGTCGCGTCCCGATCCCTTGGTGGACTGCAGCCTGCCGCGACGCTCTTAGAGCCCGGCGACGTGCTATACGCACCTTCCACCGCCACCCAATGTTGGAGAATTGTATCAATTATAAACAACTGTGAGCACAATTTCGTTGAGATATAAAAGACAGCAAAAAAGCTTGCTGGACTCCTTTTACCAGTTCTTTTAACTGATTTACTCCCTCCTTGACTGTCTGGGGTGGCCTACACCATTTATCCGGCATCAAGGTCCACTCCCCGATTTCTGGCCTGATCGTCTAGAACGCAGTCCTTGTGGACCCCGCTGATGTTTCCAATGCTTTGGGCCGCTCCTTTGCGGAGGTTTCAAGCTCTGCCCATTACCACCCTGCCTTCCTCCCTCGCAAACAGGCAGAGGAGGCACGGCTGCCTTGTTTCCACACTCTTCATCGTGAAAGTTATAATGTCTCCTTCACCATGCAGGAGCTCCTTCACCGTGCTCTCGCCCTGTCCTGATCTTCTGCTCCTGGGCCCGATTCCATTCATATTGAGATGCTGAAGAACCTTTCTCCTGCGGGGAAGTGTTTCCTTCTTAGCACCTATAATCGCATATGGACTGAAGGTCAGGTTCCTACAAGTTGGCGTGAAGCCATTGTTGTCCTATCACCAAACTAGGGAAGCACAAACATCTTCCTTCCACTTATTGCCCCATTTCTCTCACGAGCTGCGTCTGTAAGGTGATGGAATGCATGGTTAACACTCGGTTGGTCTGGCTCCTCGAATCTTGACGCCTCCTGACTAATGTTCAATGTGGTTTTCGTAGACACCGCTCTGCTGCTGATCACCTCGTTACCTTGTCGACCTTCATTATGAATTACTTTCTAAGGAAGCGTCAAACGGAAGCAGTGTTCTTTGACTTGGAGAAGGCTTACGATACCTGTTGGAGGGTGGGCATTCTCCGCACTTTGCACACATGGGGCATTCGTGGCCACCTCCCTCTCTTTATTCAAGTTTTTTTGGTGGATCGCCAGTTCCGGGTACGGGTGGGCTCTGTTTTGTCAGATACCTTTTGCCAGGAGAATGGATTGCCACAGGGCTCCGTCTTGAGCATGGCTCTCTTTGCCTTTGCAATCAATCTGATAGTGGATTGCGTTTCAGCCGCCGTTTCCGGATCCCTTTTTGTAGACGATTTTGCAATATATTGCAGCGCCCAGCAAACATGTCTCTTGGAGCGTTGTCTTCAACGCTGTCTTGACCGCCTATATTCCTGGAGCATTGCAAACAGCTTCCGCTTCTCCACTGAGAAAACGGTGTGTATAAACTTCTGGAGATACAAGGAATTTCTTTCACCATCTCTACATCTCGGCCCCATTGCTCTCCCATTTGTGGAGATGACAAAATTCGTGGGGCTAATGTTGGATCGGAAACATTGCTGGTCCCCACACTTGTCCTACCTGGCTGCCCGTTGTGCTCGATCTCTTAATGTTCTTCGTGTCCATAGCGGCACATTATGGGGAGCGGATCGAACTGTCCTGCTTCACCTTTACCGGATCCATTCACCATCAGGGATTACGCTTGGCAACCGGTGCATTTTATATTGGCACTGTTGAAAATCATTACGCTGAAGCTGCCCTACTATTGACCTCTCGGCGTGACATACTCTTGTGTCCGTACGCATGCCGATTGCTGTCGATGCCCAACCATCCATCTTACCCATTATTCTTTGATGACTCACTCGATCACCAATATAGGTTGTCTGCGATAGCCTTGCTTCCACCTGGAGATCGGTTTTGCTGCCTACGACTCGATTTCACCCTTCCTTCCACCTTTCGGTTGAGCGAAAGCCCATTGCCACCGTGGCATCAGGCCCAGGTTCACACCCACCTTGAACTTAGTTTGCTCCCCAAGGAGAGCACTCCGGATTTTGTATATCACTCGAGGCTTGTCGAACTCCATTCGCAGTTCGATAATGCCACATTTATCTACACTGATGGTTCCAAGAGCCCCGACGGTGTCGGATCTGCCGTCGACGTCGGGGACAACCTGTTCCAATACAAGCTCCCTGACCAGTGCTCGAATTTCACGGCTGAGCTTTTTGCCCTCCACCAGGCTGTTTAGTACTCCGCCACCGCGAACCTTTCTATGCCTTATGTTCGGACTCCCTTAGTGCCCTGCAGAGTCTTAGGGACCCTCTCTCGACCCATCCTGTCATGTACCGAATCCAATGCTCCCTTCAGTTGCTAGCAGATAATGGCTGTCACGTTTGTTTGCTGTGGGTTCCTGGCCACGTGGGTATGCCCAGGAGTGAGACTGTCGACATTGCGGCCAAGGCAGCAGCTCTTTTGCCTCACATGGCTACCTTTTGCGTCCCATCAGACGATATTCAACGGGCTCTTCGCCGATGTATTGTGTCGTCCTGGCACAGTTCGTGGTTCTCACTCCATGACAATAAACTGTGAACCTTAAAACTGATCCTGACCACTTGGAGGACCTCCTCGTTCCCCTCTCGGCGAGAAGTGGTCATCCTGGCCTGGTTGCAGATCGGTCACTGCCGATTCAGCCACCGTCATTTGCTAACCGCTGACTCTGCACTGCTGTGCTCCTGTGGTGAATTGCTGATGGTGCGACATGTTTTACTGTCTTGTCTTAATTTTAATCATCTCTGTGTAGCCCTTAATTTGCCGTCTACTCTGGAGGAACTTTTAGCTGATGACACACGAGCAGCTGCTCGAGTTTTGTGTTTTATCAACATGGCTAACTTATCAAGGGATATTTAACCCTTTGATTTTTTTATCCTTCAGTTTTAGCTTTCTCTTGATGCTCAATTTTTTCGAGATCTAGCGAATTTCTGTTACGATATGGGCACTAATGATGTGAGAAATTGTGCACCCTAAAACCACTAAAAAAAAAAAAAAAAGGGCGCACACAAAAACACACACACACACACACACACACACACACACACACACACACACACAATATTCTAAATTTTTTAGCCTCAGGCGCACACACAATCACTCAGGCACACTCATCCACATACGTCAGCCGCCACTGGCCACCCAACAAAGTCTGACTCACAGCAAGTGGAAGGGATGGGAGGAGGGATGAGTGGAGGAGGCAGGAAGTGGAGAGGGAAGAAAAGTGTGGGGAAACAACAAGCAGAGGCGATATTAGACAAAAAAATGAGATGCAGTATGAAAAAAGGTGTGTGTGTGTGTGTGTGTGTGTGTGTGTGTGTGTGTGTGTGTGTAGATGAAGTTTACTTACCAGGTGAAGGAGCACAGGTAGTGACAGCAACATAAATAAGACACACACACACACACACACACACACACACACACACACACACACACACACACAAACGTTAGCTTTCGCAACCCAGTTTCTTCAGGCAGAAGGGAAGGAGAGGGAAAAGGAAATGATGAGGGTTTTAAGGGAGTGGATAAGGGGCCATTCCAATCCCGGGACAGGAAAGACTTACCTTGGGGGAAAAAAAGGAGGGTAAACAAATACACACACACACACACACATTTACACACGCAGACACACCTAGGCAGAAATTTGTAGACATTTGCAGAGGCTGGAGGCTGGAGTTCTTAACTGGAGTCCAGATCATAAAGATGTCATCAATGAATCTATCCAAACTTTGGGTTGACAGGCTTGGGTATCCATGAAGGCTTCCTCTAAGTGTCCCATAAATAAGTTTGTGTACGAGGGGGCCATCCTGGTTTCCCATGGCTGTTCGCTTTAGTTGTTGTTATGTCTGGCCCTCAAAGGTGAAGCAGTTGTGGGTTAGGATGAAGCTGGCTAGGGTAATAAGGAAAGAGGGTGTAGGTAGGTTGCAGGTGGTCGGCGTGAAAGGAAGTACTCCACTGCAGCGAGGCCATGGGCCTGCAGGGTGTTTGTGTATAACGAAGTAGTATCAATGGTTAAAAGGATGCTTTCCGTAGGTAACAGGTTAGGTAAGGATTTTAGGTGGTCGAGAAAGTGGTTGGTGTCTTTGATGAAGGATGGAGACTGCACATAATGGGTTGAAGGTGTTGGTCAACGTAGGCAGAGCTTCCTTCTGTGGGGGCTTGGTAACTGGCTACAGTGGGCCGCCCTGGATGATTAGGTTTTTGAATCTTAGGAAGTAGGTAGAAGGTAGGGGTCCAGGGTGTCAGTGGGGTCATGAGGTTGATGGACTCAGGTGAAAGGTTATGTAGAGGGACGAAGGATCTGAGGATTCCTTGAAGCTCTGCCTGGACATCAGGAATGGGATTGTCTTCAAAAACTTTGCAGGTAGTGTTGTCTGAAAGCCGGCGCAGCCTCTCAGCCACATACTCTCGCTGATCATGTACCACGGTTGTGGATCCCTTGTTGGCCAGGAAAATGACGATGGAATGGTCAGCCTTCAGATCATGGATAGCTCTGGATTCAGCTGTAGTAATGTTGGGAGTAGGATTAAGGTTTTTCAGGAAAGACTGAGAGGCAAGTTTGGAAGTGAGGAATTCCTGGAAGGTTTGAAGAGGGTGATTTTGAGAAAGAGGTGGTGGGTCTCGCTGTGACGGAGGACGCAACTGTTCCAGGCAGATTTCAATTTGAATGATGTCTTGGGGAACTGGATCATTAGGAGTAGGATTATTTTTCCTCATGGCAAAGTGATATCTCCAGCAAAGACTACGAGTATAGGATAGTAAATCTTTGACTAGGGCTGTTTGGTTGAATTTGGGAATAGGGTTAAAGGTGAAGCCTTTGGATAGGACAGAGGTTTCAGATTGGGAGAGAGGTTTAGAAGAGAGGTTGACTACTGAATTTGGATGTTGTGGTTCAGGATTGTGTGGATTAGATGGCTTTTTGCACAATAAGAGGCTCTTGAGGTTTATTGGAGAGGTTGTTGAGGGAGAGTGTATTGCTTTTCTGGAGGTGGATGACAAGGAGTTTGGATAGTTTTTTGAGGTGGAGGGTGGCATGCTCATCCAATTTGTGGTTGGCCTGTAAGAGGATGTTTTGAACTGTAGGTGTGGATGTGGGAGTGGAAAGGTTGAGGATTTTGATTATGGATAGGAGTTGACAGGTATGTTCATTGGCAGAGTTGATGTATAGGTTAAGGATTAAGTGGGTGAGGGCTGTGGATTGTTCTGTTTGGAATTGGTATAAGGCAGGATGAAAGGATGGATTATAGCCAGAGATTAGAACTTTTATTGTGAGGCCGTTGGGGGTGATGCCGAATGTCAGACAAGCCTGAGTAAAGACAATATGGGACCTTAATCTGGCTAGGGAGAAAGCATGCTTGTGGAGGGAATGTGTACTGATACGTCGGTGTGTCATGGAGGAAGGAAACTTTCCTGGTGGGATAAATATGTATAAAAAATAGAAATCGGATAACTTACCCGAAGCACAGGCCTGTCGACAGATACAAATAAAAACACACACACATACAAGCTATCGCAACCATTGGTCGCTTGTTCAGGAAAAGAGGAAAGAAGGAGCGGAGAAAGGGAAGGATACGGAATTTAAGGAAGTGGAAAAGGAGTCATTCCGATCCCAGGAGTGGAAGGACTTACATTAAGGGGAAAAAAGGAAAGGTAAACAAGCGTGGACACACCCACACACACACATACACATGCAAACACAACAAGGTAGACTTTTGTCTGTGTACGTGTGTATTCTTCCCTCACACACACACACACACACACACACACACACACACACACACACACACACACATACATACACAGGTTGTCTCACCTACGAGTCGATCAGTCACATTTTCTCTGGTGTTTGAGAAGTTCCGATTTTGTTTTTGCAATCTGTAGCTGGACTCAGGCCAAACATATTCTGCTCCTCACACCATTGCTATGATGCTCGGTGTAGATGTAAAGCATTGGTTTGTTTCCCATCACGAACACAAAGATTTGTAAAGTTAAATTTTTTGTGCTCAATCAATAGATTGGTTTGAACACCACAGTGTTTTATTAGGCATGGTCCTGTTTGGAGGTGGTACGCCATTGACTTCCTCTGACTTTCGAACTGACTTACCCAGGCAGTTAATAGGGGGACCTACAGTTTAACGTGGGTTCCAAACCATGGTGCTACTTGGTATTTTTCACATGAGCAGTACTGCCAGAGGTGAAAGAAGTGGAAAGTGCCAGGTAAAAATCCTAGGACTAGGCGGGGATCGAACCCGCGACCTTTGGATTTGTAGTCTGGCACTCTACCACTGTGCAACTGAGGCGAACAGTCCCAAATTAGTCAATTAGTCTATTTGGTTCATCGAAATGTATTACCAGAGACAATAGAACACGACAAGTATTACCGAAGGGGCTGTGTAGTGCTTCCATGAGGCAGCAGCAGGTGCTGCACAGCGAGGCGGCGCACATGTGATGGGGCACGTCAGGCGATGATGAAGTAGCAAACACATGGGTACCGATATGTCGGTGTCTGTCATGGGTATCAAATGCATTGGACACTGGCTGAAAGCAAAGCTAGTAGTCACAGCAGTAATGCAGCATAATACGGTATCATTTTCAAGACGATTTCACACAACGGCCACGCGTGACAGCTTCTGTATACCTAACACTATAATATCTATCGAATTTTACAAAGGTCTGATTAATAAAAACCGGACAAAGTAGACAATTTTGTTTTAATTTAGCTTAGTTATTACACTTACTAGTGACGAAACTATACTGTACATTTATGAAGCAATTTCTAAGCAACTGAAGAGTTAATACATAACTTAGTTGCGATCAAAGCAATTTCCTGTAACTGATTTGCATTCTATAATTAACATAGAGCCTATTGATTCTTCATTGTGGACACGTTATCCATTAATAGTCCAAATACAATAAATAAAATCGTAAAACTGGTTCAACGTAAAGTAGCCTTCAAATGCTTACAGCAGAGAAAGCGAAATAAAAACTTCACCACTATTTCATTGGGGCTGTACCTTACTGCAGTTGTTTGAACAAACCACCGTCTTGTCTCTACATCGTTCCAGTCTAGAACAAATGATAGTGTAGTGTGCAGTACATCATATGACCCATCAAGTACAGAAAAGGCCTGTCTGACGAGATTTTTCATCTCGTCACTGTTTTCACATTTTTTTGCTTACACCATATCTTTTAATGTACCCCAGAAATAGAATTTGAAGACTGACAGATTGGGCGACCTAGCTGGCCACTGTACATCCATATTTCTGCCTATTGTCTTAGTGTGAAAAAGATTCCATGAAGCTTGGTGCGCAGAATCAGTGCAGTGCCTGATGCACTGCCCTGATGCATCCACATCATTTGCCTCATTCTTAAATCAATATCATCGAGCAGAACAGGTAGTTCATTCTGAAGGAAATTGGTGTACATTGCCCCATTCAGCCTGCCTTCAAAGAAATAAGGCCCAACAACACGCTTACCAGTGATACCAACCTAGCAATACACGATACATCAGTGTTGATAATCTGCCTCATGCAGCCAATGGGGATTATGGGGATTCACGGAGGCCTAATGGTAAAGGGTAGTTACATTTGTCACGCCTGTGCTGCAAAACGGCGAATAGAGTCTGTTTAAAAACTGAGGTGGTTGGTTTAATGCCCATTCACAAAACATTAGCCTGTTGGCCTTGTCATCCACTGAAAGCCTTTGGTGCACTTGCTGGCAGTATGGGTGCATTTTTGCGTCTTTCAAAATTTGATGCACTGTACAGCAAGAGATTTGTAACTCCCTAGTGAGTGTCCTTGTACTGGTGTGTGGATTTGCATGTACCATATCCAACATAATGGCATTGTTACAATTTTGCACAGGCCTGCATCGTGTCTCAAACTCGTTTTACTACAGCCTGTAACGTGTCTGCACAGGGATGTCTTCCTTCTCGTTCTGGATACTTTTCAGCATACATCCGAGCTGCCTCCCTGGCAACTACATAACACATCCATACAATTCATAACTTGGAATCTCATCGGAAAGACACTGTATATTACAGTAACAACAATTAAACAGGGTGCTTGTACAAGTTAAGGCAAGCAGCACTTACCCATTACCAAAATTGTGTGTGTTACCTCTGAAGGTGTATATGTGTTTTATAGTGAAGTATGACATGGCCGAGAGAGAATTGAGATTCGTCCGCTGCCAGCTACACTGTCATACAGCAGTTGTTGTATCGGTAAATGTATGTTCGCACCATCTTCCTTGCCCAACTAGCCCCGTCGTGTGTGCCGCCACGCCTCACGCCGTCTGATACACTGTCGCATCCGGGGTACTGGTTAACTGATGTGTTTTACTGTCACCGTTAATACATTTCAATAAACAGAATATCACACTAGACTAATTTGGGACTGTTCTATTGTTTCAGCAGAAAAAAATTTGGCTTTAAAAAACTTTACGTTCGTGGCAGGAAACAAACCTATGCTTTATGTCTACACTGGGTATTGCAGGAATGGCGTGATGAGCAGAATTTATTTGGCCTGAGTCCAGCTACACATAGCACAAAATAAATCACAAATATCTGCTCAAATACCAGAGAAAATGTGCCTGACGACACTTAGGTGTGTGTATATGGAAAAAATCCTAACAGGAAAAATATATGTAAAAAAATAGATGAAGTCTACTTACCAGGCGAAGAAGCACAGGCAGTGATAGTAACAAATACACACACACACACACACACACACACACACACACACACATACAAACGCTAGCTTTCGCAGCCTAGCTGCTTCGTCAGGCAGAAGGGAAGGAGAGGGAAAAGGAAATGATGAGGGTTTTAAGGGAGTGGGTAAGGAGTCATTCCAATCCAGGGACAGTAAAGACTTATCTTGGGGGAAAAAAAGGAGGGTAAACAAATACACACACACCCACACATATACACAAATGCCAGCACACCTAGGCAGACATACTGTAGAAAGCAAAGAAGTTAAGAAGTTAGACAGAGATACCACTTGAGGCAGAGGCTCTGTCCAGAGAACCGAGGCAAAGATGTTAAGATGGTGGGTGGGAATTCGAATTTAGCGGAGGTTGAGACCCGGTGGGCAATGGGAAGAGAGAATATGCTGAAGGGCAAGTTCCCATCTCCGGAGTTCTGAAGGATTGATGTTGGTGGGAAGTATCCAGATAACCCGGACAGTGTAACACTGTGCCAATATGTGCTGGCCGTGCCCCAAGGCGTGTTCAGCCACAGGGTGATTCTCATTACCGACAAACACTGTCTGCCTGTGACCATTCATGCGAATGGACAGTTTGTTGCTGGTCATTCCCACATAGAATGCTTCACAGTGCAGGCACGTCAGTTGGTAAATCACGTGGGTGCTGTCGCAAGTGGTTCTGCCCTTGATCGTGTACACCCTCCGGGTTACGGGACTGGCGTAAGTGGTGGTGGAAGGGTGCATAGGGCAGGTTTTACAACGGGGGCGGTTGCATGGGTAGGTGCCAGAGGGTAGGGAAGGTGGTTTGGGGATTTGATAGGGATGGACTAGGAGGTTACGAAGGTTAGGTGGGCGGCAGAAAGACGCTCTCGGTGGACTGGGGAGGATGTCATGAAGGATGGATCTCATTTTGGGGCACGATTTAAGGAAGTCGTATCCTTGCTGGAGAGCCACATTCAGGGTCCGCTCCAGTCCCGGACAGTATCCGGTGACAAGAGGGGCACTTATGGGGTTCTGGTGAAGGTTCTGAATTTGGGGGGATGCGGAAGTGGCTCTGGCAATTTGCTTCTGTACAAGATCAGGAGGATAGCTGCAGGATGTGAAAGCTGTTATCAGGTTATTGGTGTATTGGTGCAGGGATTCAGGACTGGAGCACACTCATTTGCCATGAAAACCTAAGCTGTAGGGAAGGGAACGTGTGGAATGGAATGGATGTGGAATTGGTAGGTTTGATGTGGACGGATGTGTGTAGTTGGTCGATGGACAGATGGAGGTCGACATTGAGGAAAGTTGCATGGGATTTGGAATAGGAGCAGGTGAATTTGATGGGACCAAAGGAGTTGAGGTTGAAGAGGAACTTCTGGAGTTCTTCTTCACTGTAAGTCCAGATCATGAAGATGTCATCAATGAATCTATACCAAACTTTGGGTTGACAGGCTTGGGTGTCCAGGAAGGCATTCTCTAAGCATCCCATAAATAAGTTTGCGTATGTGGGGGCCATCCTGGTCCCCATGGCTGTTCCCTTTAGTTGTTGGTATGTCTGGCCCTCAAAAGTGAAGAAGTTGTGGGTAAGGATGAAGCTGGATAGGGTATTAGGAAAGAGGTTTTAGGTAGGGAAGTGGGTGGTCGGCATGAAAGGAAATATTCCATTGCAGCGAGGCCCTGGGCATGTGGGATATTTGTGTATAAGAAAGTGGCATCAATGGTTACAAGGATGGTTTCAGGAGGTAACAGGCTGCATAAGGATTTCAGGCGATTGAAGAAGTGGTTGGTGTCTTTGATGAAGGATGGGAGACTGCAGATGATGGGTTGACGGTGTTGGTCTATGTAGGCAGAGATTCGTTCTGTTGGGGCTTGATAACCAGCCACAATGGGGGCGGCCGGGATGATTGGGTTTGTGAATCTTAGGAAGTAGGTAGAAGGTGGGGGTGCGGAGTGTCGGCGTGGTCATGAGGTTAATGGAGTCTGGTGAAAGGTTTTGTATGGGGCCTAAGGTTCTGAGGATTCCTTGAAGCTCTGCCTGGACATCAGGAATGGGATTACCTTGAAAAACTTAGTAGGTAGTGTTGTCTGAAAGCTGACGCAGTCCCTCTGCCACATACTCCCGCCGATCAAGTACCACGATCATGGAGCCCTTGTTGGCAGGGAGAATGACGATGGAATGGTCAGCCTTCAAATCACAGATAGCTCGGGATTCAGCTGCAGTAATGTTGGGAGTAGGATTAAGGTTTCTCAGGAAAGACTGGGAGGCAAGGTTGGAAGTAAGAAATTCCTGGAAGGTTTGAAGAGGGTGATTTTGAGGAAGAGCAGGTGGGTCTCGCCGTGATGGAGGACGGAACTGTTCCAGGCAGGGTTCAATTTGAATGATGTCTTGGGGAGCTGGATCATTAGGAGTAGGATTATTTTTCTTCGTGGTAAAGTGATATCTCCAGCAAAGACTGCGAGTATAGGATAGTAAATCTTTGACAAGGGCTGTTTGGTAGAATTTGGGAGTAGGGCTAAAAGTGAGGCCTTTGGATAGGACAGAGGTTTCAGATTGGGAGAGAGGTTTAGATAACAACCTGATAACAACTTTCACATCCCGCAGCTATCCTCCTGATCTTGTACAGAAGCAAATTGCCAGAGCCACTTCCTCATCCCCCCCAAATTCAGAACCTTCACCAGAACCCCAGAAGTGCCCCTCTTGTCACCGGATACTGTCCGGGACTGGAGCGGACTCTGAATGTGGCTCTCCAGCAAGGATACGACTTCCTTAAATCCTGCCCCAAAATGAGATCCATCCTTCATGACATCCTCCCCAGTCCACCGAGAGTGTCTTTCCGCCGCCCACCTAACCTCCATAACCTCATAATCTATTCCTATGAAATCCCCAAACCATCTTCCCTACCTTCTGTCTCCTACCCCTGTTGTAAAACCTGCCCTATGCACCCTTCCACCACCACTTACGCCAGTCCCGTAACCCGGAGGGTGTACACGATCAAGGGCAGAACCACTTGCGACAGCACCCACGTGATTTACCAACTGACATGCCTGCACTGTGAAGCATTCTATGTGGGAATGACCAGCAACAAACTGTCCATTCGCATGAATGGTCACAGGCAGACAGTGTTTGTTGGTAATGAGGATCACCCTGTGGCTGAACACGCCTTGGGGCATGGCCAGCATATCTTGGCACAGTGTTACACTGTCCGGGTTATCTGGATACTTCCCACCGACACCAATCCTTCAGAACTCCGGAGATGGGACTAGCCCTTAAGCATATTCTCTCTTCCCGTTGCCCACCTGGTCTCAACCTCCGCTAAATTCAAATTTCCGCCCACCATCTTTAACATCTTTGCCTCGGTTCTCTGGACAGAGCCTCTGCCTCAAGTGGTATCTCTGTCTAACTTCTTAACTTCTTTGCTTTCTACAGTACGTCTGCCTAGGTGTGCTGGCGTTTGTGTATATGTGTGGGTGTGGGTGTATTTGTTTACCCTCCTTTTTTTCCCCCCAAGGTAAGTCTTTACTGTCCCTGGATTGGAATGACTCCTTACCCACTCCCTTAAAACCCTCATCACTTCCTTTTCCCTCTCCTTCCCTTCTGCCTGAAGAAGCAGCTAGGCTGCGAAAGCTAGTGTATATGAGATGACTTACCAAAAGGACCGGCTCATCGATAGATACAAATAAAATCACACACAAACACACATACAAGCTTTCGCCACCACTGGCAGCTTCTTCAGGAAAAAGAGGAAAAAAGGGGAGGAGAAAGGGAAGGATATGGGTTTTAAGGAAGTGGAAAAGGAATCATTCCAATCCCAGGAGTGGAAGGACTTACCTTAGGGGACAAAACGGAAGGTAAACAAATACACACACACTCACACATATCCAAACGCAAACACACCAAGACGGACATCTGTAAAAAGCAAAGAAGTTGGACAGAGATACCACTTGAGGCAGAGGCTCTGTCCGCAGAACCGAGGCAAAGATGCTAAAGATGGTGGGTGGGAATTTGAATTTAGCGGAGGTTGAGAACAGGTGGGCAACGGGAGGAGAGAATAAGCTGAAGGGCAAGTTCCCATCTCCGGAGTTCTGAAAGGTTGGTGTCAGTGGGAAGTATCCAGATAACCCGGACAGTGTAACACTGCGCCAAGATGTGCTGGCCGTGTACCAAGGCATGTTTAGCCACAGGGTGATCTTCATTACCAACAAACACTGTCTACCTGTGACCATTCATGCGAATGGAGAGCTTGTTGCTGGTCATTCCCACATAGAATGCTTCACAGTGCAGGCATGTCAGTTGGTAAATCACGTGGTTGCTATCGCAAGTGGATCTGCCCTTGATCGTGTACACCTTCCGGGTTACTGAACTGGATTAAGTGGTGGTGGAAGGGTGCATAGGGCAGGTTTTACAACGGGGGTGGTTGCATGGGTAGGTGCCAGAGGGTAGGGAAGGTGGTTTGGGGATTTGATAGGGATGGACTAGGAGGTTACGAAGGTTAGGTGGACGGTGGAAAGACACTCTTGGTGGAATGGGAAGGATGTCATTAAGGATGGATCTCATATCGGGGCAGGATTTAAGGAAGTTGTATCGCTGCTGGAGAGCCACATTCAGAGTCCGCTCCAGTCCCGGAAAATATCCGGTGACAAAAGGGGCACTTCTGGGATTCTTCGGTGGAAGGTTCTGGATGTATAATGTGTGTGTGTGTGTGTGTGTGTGTGTGTGTGTGTGTGTGTGTGTGTGTGTGTTTGTTTGTGTTACTATCACTACCTGTGCTCCTTCGCCTGGTAAGTAATCTTCATCTACTTTTTATATATATTTTTCCTGATAGGAATTTTTCCTCTGTAATATTTAGGTAATGTAGGATGTGTGGGGGAGGGGGACTCTGGGGCATGGAATGTAGGATGTTAGGTTATCCGAGGTTGAGTCCAGGATAGTTGTGGGACCATAGGATGTGCTGTAGGGATAACTCCCATCTCCGCAGATCAGAAAAGCTGGTGGAGGAAGAGAGGATCCAGATGGCTCGGGTGGTGAAGCAGCTGTTAAAGTCAAAGTTGTTGTGCTCCACTGCATGCTGCACTACAGGATAGTCCATATTACTCTTGGCCACAGTTTGACAGTGTCCATTCATCCAGATGGAGAGCTGGTTGTCATTCCAATGTAGAATGCAGAGCAGTGATTGCAGCAGAGTTGCTATATTACGTGGCTGCTTTCACAGGTGGGATGGGGTAGGACAAGCCTGTGACAGGACTGGAATAAGAAGTGCTGGTGGATGGATTGGCCGGGTTTTGCATAAGAGCCTTCCACAGGGATATGATCCCATTAGTAAGGGATTGGGATTAGGAGTGGCATAGGGATGAACTAGGATGTTGTGGAGGCTAGAAGGGCGATGGAACATCAATTTAAGGGTGGGGGGAGGGGGGCTTGGGAGGATCTTAGGTAGGATGCCTCGCATTTTAGGGCATGTTGACAGATAATCATCAAAGCCCTGGCGTGGTTCAGGTGTTCCAGTCCAGGATGGTATTTGGTAACAAGGGGAGCACTCCTTTGTGGCTGATTAGTAGGGTTTGAGGGAGGACTGTTCGTGTATGAAGATACGGCACAGGAAATCTGTTTATGTACTTGGTCTGGTGGGTAATTTTTGTCTGTGAAGGCCTTTGTGAGGTTTTCGGCATACTGGTTAAGGGAGTCCTCATCACTGCAGATACGCCTTCCACAGGTGCTGAGGCTATATGGGAGGGATTTTTTGATGTGGAAAGGATGGCAGCTGTCAAAATGAAGGTACTGTTGAGAGTTGGTGGGTTTGATGTGGACAGAGGTATGGATGGAGCCGTCTGAGATGCAGATTAACATCCAGGAAGGTGACATGTTCGGTTGGAGAAGGACCAAGTGAAACGGACAGGTGAGATGTTTGTGTGTCTTTTATTTATGTCTGTCGGCGGTTCAACATTCGTCTTTATGGTGAGTTGTTGTTCCCTATCTTAATATTATTATTTATATTGATCACTATTCTTTTTCAATATGTAACCCAGTGATAAAAAGATTTATCTATGTTTAGAGTAATTAAAAATACCACACATTTAAACAAATTAATTGATAAAAATTGTGATCATTCTATTGGATAAAGATATGTAAATAAAAAATGTTGAAGCACATAACAAGATGTGAACCTCTTGCACAGTAAGCAGATGAGATATCCTCTGTGCTAAGGTAGCTGAACAACCTTATTTATTAGAACTTTTACAGCTGAACATAACTCTTTATGTATATTTGTGTAATACCTATTCATTTCAACACAAACTAAGGATATGCAGCTGCCCGAGGCAATAACATGACTTAAATGCCGTGTCATATGGGTTGATCATGTACTGTTGATATTATTGGATGCCTCTGGCCCCATCTGGCCGTAAACAAAATTTAGTTCCACATTCTGCTGTTGGTAATTGTAAAGTGAAGGGGTGATACAGTAGTACAAGCCTGACTGCTGTATTACAGCAGAGCTGACAACAGGGAGTCCCAGATGTGGCTACTGTAATAAATCAACAATGTACTGCACAAATCCCTGCAGTAAAGGGCAAGGCAATAACAGTTATGATTTGTGAAACTGGTGTCATACATGCACAAGAAGTTCACTATCCCTGTCAATTGGTATTGGACAATTTGTAGTGAAATCGTTGTAGTCTCGCAATTTTCCAAAATCACTCCAGTCAAATGTTGCTTTGATTCCTTTGAAAGGGCTCTACCAATTTCCTTCCCACCCTTAAAAAGAGCATGTATTCCATCTATAATTAGCCTGTTGTTGCTTCCTCCCTTCTGTTTCCCTCTGTCTCTCAGCTCTACCAGCACTGTAATTATTACAATTTTAAACATGGCCTTATATGCAGCAGCTGGATATGAAAAAATGTTGACAATTGCAGCCTCACAAGTTGCTTTAAAATAATTACAAAATTTTGCAATTATTTTAAAGCAACTTGTGGGGCTGCAGTTTTCAACATTATTAGAACCAAGAATCTGTTTTCTAAAGTCACTGTATGGGGCGGCCAACAGAAGTTACCAATCTGAGGCCATGGCAGGGCAACAGAACTCTGTTCTTTCCTGAACTGAGTTTAATGTGGCTGCAGACCATCACAGGTTAATTTTAGTAGCCTATTCGACTCCTGCATATAGATGGCGAGACGCTTCTTGTGCACATCAGCTGACTTACGCCACAGCAAGATGAGTGCCTCATTGGGTGATATGTCTTCCAGAAGTGATGCAGCTGAGGTGCTGACCAGGGCCGTAGTGCAAATGGTGTAGTGTTTACATGCTGTTTGTGTGAAGCCTTGCTGTCAGCCAGTGAATAGAGACACTATACATCAGTATCACAGGCATGCAAGCAGCCAGCAAAGCAATAGTGTGTTTTCAGCAGGCGACTGATCCACTATGCTAGACAGCACAGATGCTTAAAAAAGAAAAAAACCAAAAACCTTGTTAATTTTGCTACTGACTTTCCCTGGAACCTCCTATGATCCCTCTCACAATCTGCATGCACCACCTGGACTGGGGGCACTAAGGTTTGGTGTCAGAATTAGCAGCATAGTCGTAGCATTGTATGTGGACCATAGTGAACTAGCCAATGAACAGTTTGGTTAATTTATCAATATGTATTCGCAACATTGAATTTCTCACTGTATAAGGTATAGGTGTCATACTAAATGGTGACATACCTTATACAGTGATGCTGAGAGAGATTCGCTATTGCGAATAAATATTAATAAAAATAAAATCATTTTAATTTTTCACCATACAGTCATTTGGTTTTATTCTGGAAGATGTAGTAGAAGTGGAGGTGAGATGTGACTGTCATTGTAACTTGAAGATTATGTTGTGTAGGTCTGAGGAACCCACTTTACGGATGTGGTTTTACTAGTGATTGTGGAGAGGAGTATTTACGCTTGTAAAGTGTATGCATGTGACCTGCTTGAGAGTATTGTGTCATGAATGGGGTGCCTCTAACCTGTTCTGCTCAAAATAGGAGAGGTTTAGGATAGAGAGGTAGGAACTGTAGGATGTGGAAAAAAGGGAAGCTATCATAAGTTGAGGCCTGGATAATTTTGGGATCGGAGAATGTACTGTAGTGATAACTCCCATCTGTGCAGTTCAGAAAAGCTGATTTTCATTTATATAAATATAATTAGGATAGGTAGCAACTCACTGCTGCAGGCACACAAATAGAAATGACACTGACATAGTCTTCAGTAGAGATTTAAACCCCCCCCCCCCCCCCCCCCCACACACACACACATTCAGGTACAACTCACAAAAGTATGACTACCATCCCTGAGTGGTAACTTTGTGCATTATATTTATATAAATAACCAGTTCCCATATGTATGAAATATCATTACTTGAGAATGGATTGACAGAATTTTCTGGGTCTGTTTTGTTATGTTCACAATTGTCAAGACAAGGTTTGTATTTGGAAAAGTTTCCCAGAAAATTGGAAAATTCAAGAAAAACTGAAGAGCCTTTTTCTATGGGATTCTGTATGAAATCAAGACCATAATTTGTGATTCAAATGTTCAATATGCATGATTATACCTTCATTTAGGAACAGTTTCTAGGGAAAAAAAATTGGATACTTATGGGTAAAATTTGGAGAATCTGGTCAAACAGCAAAAATCATGTTTTGAATGCAATTATAACTAATAATACACCATATATTGCATGGAAGAGGGCATAAGGTTTGATATTGTGTGACCAATCACCATTAAAGTTGGCAGATATTTGGAATTTATCATATATCTGGGGAAAAAGATGTATAGAGAGGAGGAAAAGGAAGTGTAAGAGATTGTCATAGAGGAGGTAATAGGTAAAGACGAAAGACGGGGATGCATAAAATTGGAAGAGAGAGGGTGGAAGAGGGGACAGTTAGGAGAGAGGGATATACAGGGGGGACAAGAGAAAACAGATTGATAGAAGGGAGGTGTAGGTAAGCAGAGAGAGGGGGAAGGAAGAGATGGAATAAATTCCTAATTTACAAAATGTTAATGTGCATTACGTGTACAGTAAATTTGCCATCATGCATATCAGGAGGAGGGGATGGATAGTGAGTGGAGTCAATTGTTAATGGACTAAAAGAAGACTTGAAACCAATAAATACCCAAATGGAAAGCAAAAGAGAGAGAGAGAGAGAGAGAGAGAGAGAGAGAGAGAGAGAGAGAGAGAGAGAGAGAGAGAGAGAGAGAGAGAGAGAAGTAATGCCACGAGTGCATTAAAGACACCAACAAATGAATGTAAAACAATGAATTCTGATTTCGTTCCATGCTAAATAATTATGACTAAGCAAAATCTCTTGCAATGGAGACACCTCACTAATCTGAAATACAATCTACTTTGTTTCAATAAAGTCATGATCATACTGAAATTGTTTTGTTTCAAATTTTAGCAAAGATTTGGTTCAATGAATCTCTTCTAGATGAACCGACTGACTGAATGACAGACAACTACTGGCAATAGAGACAAGTTATGAAATATTATGCTTCATATTTTTTCACTGAGTGCACCTCTCATTTTATTCATTAATAAACTGAATCTGTAGTCGCTAGTTTGTAATGTATACACAGATCAGGATGAATATGAATTCTGAACCCTAGTTACTGTAATTTAGTTTCCAACCAGCTCTATACTTTGATTCCGTAAAAGATGTGCTTCCGACAACAAGATACAATTTTTGCACTGATTAACCAAGAAAACTGTATAGAGATGGCTATATATTTCTCAGAGCTACTCAAAAGTCTCATATCATGATGAAACTCTCATGAAGAGACTCCAACGTACACAAATCATGTATCTCAACCACCAACAAAATATGAAATCCTCACACATCCTCAATGCTGGGAATGTACATTCATCCATCCAATACATAAAAAGTTAAATGTTCGATGTTAATAATGACAGTGGAATTTTGATAGTTCGCTATTTAAAAGACCTCTGCTTGTCTTCGTCAGAGAACTGAAGAGCAGCTCGAATGCAAGATTAACACCTAGTGACTTCCGACCAGGGTGATCCCATGTGGAGCTAATTTTCAACCTGCAAATAGATATATAAAATAAATTGAAGCATCCTCTCATTTGTATGTTTCTGGACTTCAAAAAGGCGTATGATTCCATCAATCGCAGTTCTTTTTCAATCATCATAGACTTGACACAAAACACTCTTCATGAAACAATCTCTTACTGGTGAAATTAATTTTGATGTATCATAGCCTTTCAAGATAAAATGAAGCGTGTGACAAGGTGAAGGATTGTCACTACTGCTCTTCAACCTTGATAAAGTTATTAAAGCATGGAAAAATGAATTTAAAAGTCAGAACTGTTACCAATCCACTCAACTTGGACAAGCGAAAGATGACCTCAAGATCATTGTCATGTCTTCTGTATATAATCTAGTGAGACTAGTGGACAGCGGAATTACAGCTATCAAATAGCCAGGGAGATTCTCAAGGAATTTGCTGAAAACGCTAAGCAACAACCTCATTATTGGTGCCAGTTGTAAGTCTTAGATGGCCTATGAAGTAAAAATAGCTCAACAAAGCAAACTAAATATGTCAACTGTTATTTACAGCCAGTTTCCATTCTGTTTATCACTGAATTCAGTGATTTCTATGGAGTGTATTGTGTTGAGGCAGAGTTGTAAGAATACTGGATAGTGTTGGTAATAATTTCTCTTACTTTTTTATTTGTGTAATCTGGAAAAAGTGGTGCCAGTTCTTTTAGTAACTTTAACTGTATGCATGTAATATCCACAAAAGTACAGTACAGGCCTGCAGTAATACAAAGAAAAATGTACAAGAAATATAGGAAATGTATTTAAAATAAAGTACACAAAATGGAATCATAAAAATAGGAATCTATCAATTTATTATGAAATTGGCGCATCCTTGTTTGCTGTTAAGTTTGTGACTTTATAGTTGAAAGAAAACAGGTTACTACAGATATTTCAGCAGTTGAGACCCAACACCAAGTATTAACCAGTCGATTTCGAACCATACGCCACACTAAGTCTATTATTATAGGAGAGAAATATGAATCTGTATTTTCTCTGGATCACTTGTAGAATGACTGCTGTGGTATTCATCAAAGCTGTCTGGTTTAAGGAAAAATAAAATCAACAATTGTGATCATTTCATCAGCAAGACTAATGTGAAGGCTGCTTATTAACAACCAAACATTTCTTTCTCTTTTAGCAAGAAATCAGACTGTTCTTTACATGAAGTCAATCATTGTCAGTGATCAATCTTAGATCCCCCTCATTCTCGCTTCATCTTCTAACGTCCATCACCTCTTTTCGGAATGACTCAAACTGAGCCCTAATATATTCCTGAATCACGGAAAATTTTTATTAGTTCACAGTCTATAACGAAGTCATTCCACTGTAGGTGAAGTTGAACTTATCTTATATGCTGGCTGAAGTCCATTGCGTTGTGAGCTTTCTTCGGCATTCACTAAAGCATTTGATTTTATAGGATCTTTTATAAATTAAAACCATCTCAGTTGATATGGAAACGATTTTATTTCCACTTAAACATTGCACAATAAAGAAATGCAGCAACAAGCCAACAGAGCTGCTTACAGTTTTCTGGCCACTCACAAACTCTATAGAAGACCCAACAAACAATGGTTTCTCTCAAACATCTTTCTGCATAACCACGTAATAAGATTGATGACAAAGTTTTGTAATTCACAATTAAACAATATTCTTTTACATTAAATTTGCCAAAATATAGAAATTAAAACATTACATTTAAGCTTTGACTATTTATGTCAATGTATGTACTTGTTTCATGAAATTTGTATTTAAATGTAGTACACAAATTTAAAGTCATCCTTTTGACTAGTGTTTACTGTGCTCAAATTATTTACATTATGTGTGTTTTTCGAAATGCACACATATTTGTTTTGCCAATATTGTGTAGGCGTACTATTATTGTGACATGGAATTTTAATGTGTTTCAGTTTGCGGTCAAATTTTTTATTAACACAGATTTGTATATGGTTGTCGTAGTTTTGTTAATTTCGAAGATAGTTTCTTAGTACCAAACGGATTATTAATTTTAGTGCATGAAAAATTATCAGTATTTAATTTAGGATCTAGTCATATATAAAACATGGTTTGCCCTAATTTATTTAAACAAAAGGTATATATGAAATCATGTTGTGCAATAGTTTATAACATGTAGCATTGTTGTTTTTATACAAATTAGTATCTATATAGGTTCAGCAATTTCCGAAACTAAGTGTAATGCATTTTTAGTGCTTGCAGCTATTATTTACGAAAGTATTAAAAACTGAAAATTACGTAAAAGGTCAGCTAAAGTTATATTTAAATCAATGTACTATTTCTTAAAAGTGTTTTACTGATAGTGTTAATAGAATTTCAAACAGAAGGCAAAAATGTAAATATCACATGTCCGGTAATGAAGTTTTACTTTAGGTGTCAGATATTTCGTGTTTCTATGTTGGCAACTGATTTTTAGGAGTCTGCACAACATAGCAGAAACGTTACAATCTTCATTGTTAATCAGACCAGGAGTCTACTAAATGCCCTGTGACCCAACCTGCTAAAATCAATGTGTTTTTTTCTATGTGAAAGGGATCAATTTAGTTTCACAAGTTTACAAAGTTTCTAACCTCGAGACTTCTTTTCTGTAGCAAAATAGCCCAGACAGAGAGAGCCATATTGCACCAAAATCTTTTATTTGATTGTTAAATATGACACAGGCTACGCTGATATGCTCAAACCTCATGTAGTTTACATGAGTTGAAGCCTCATAATAGTAATGTGAATCTTAATCAGCTGTTTATAAACTTTTTCACTACTGCCCTGCATGTTCAATCGATATTAACACCAAATTTTGATAATGGATATAGGTGCGAACAAGGTGGATGTAAACTGTTAAATGCGCGGGAGACTAGAAATCATCCTCACCTTTGGATATGCCACGAATATGCATGGCGGTGTGGAGTATAAAAGGTAGACTGTACAAGTTTTTTTGGACGTAGGAATATTAGCTTGGTTACCAGTAGTGTTAAGTGGGTCAAAGACAATGGAACCTTCTAGACTATAGTTTACATGATCTGAGGCCATTGTGGTCAATACACATAATATTTGTGTAGATGCAGTTTGGTTCAGGCAGTGTGTGGAGATGGTGTCTTATGTAAATGAGGACTATAGTGTGATCGTGAGGTTAGATTTTTGGCATCAACATTTTACTAAAATTGACCTAAAGTAACATACTGTAGAAGTTAAAGGAACAATATTCTAGCATATTCAAGAAACTAGTTAAACTGCTTAAAATTTCTTCAAGTCTTGATTTGTGGAATCTGTGGTGACTAATCATCTTTTACTGTATGTCGTCGTCGTGTTTATCAAGTGGATTTGCGCACTGCCACAGATGTTGTTGCAGCAGCAAGTCTCTTTATTCTTTGTTTTTGTGACACTCCTTGTAATTTTAGTACATAGTTACGACTGTAATCTTCTGGTGTAAAACATTTTGGTTTGATGAGACAATTATACTTTAACTTGAACTTTAACTTTAACTTGAAAGAAACATGCTAACAAACCGTCGAACAGTTCTAACTTCAGCTGCTTCGATAATTGGTGACCTGGCGGGGGGCTGATGTAGCAGACAGCAAATGAACTGTGTAGTGAGAGACTGAGAGTTGTGTGTTTTCGTGCGCTATTTTGTATTCATGTCAAAGTGCTTCTGCGCCTGCCACTAGGGGCGCTGAATTCTGTGTCACTTTTGTGCTCACTATTTGAATGTTTTTGTTTTGTTTCTATAGTTACGGAGTTTTTTTTAGGTTCTTGTTTGTATCAAGATTTGTATTACTGCTTATAAAACCTCTTGATTATGCATTGTTCTGCAGTCAACTCCTTTCACATTGCTTTAAGTTAAAAGATGTTAAAGTGTTATTACTCAAAGAGTCATCCTCATTACAACTACAGAGATTTTAATACGGACACGAAGTGTTGTATATTCAGATGTACACTCTCAAACAACTCGGGCCTCTCTGAAAAGCCATATCAGTGTGTTGCGAGTGTCTGGAAGAAAATGGTGTACTGGATGCAAGAAGTTGTTTTATTAAGAGATGTATGCATACAGATAAGGAATGATACTTCTACATGTAGTTAATTGTTGTGCCAAAGAAGTGAAACTAAGGTAGGAGATTTGAACCTCCAATTAAGGTGATTTTTCTGTACAAAATTGTGGGCAATTTTTATTTGCTAAGGCATTAGTTCACAGCATTGGTCACGTTTGTATTCATTCCTTCCCCTTTTTCCCCTTTCTGTCCATTGCCTTCTACCAAATTCTCCATCTATAGCAGTTTCTTTTTATTTCACTCATTCACTAAGTCATAGCTCGTGAACTGTGTCTTCAACAATAATCTAACAATCAGTAGTGTAATTGTGTATGTTTACTAATATTGCTTTGAGTCTTCTGAGAGAATGCATGACGCATCACAGATCGCTGTGCTTGCAGTCCCCAGTTCAAATGCTGTCATGGGCAGAAAACATTTTTTCTTTGTATTAACTATTTCTAGAATGTTCTACATGTTTCTTAGGTTTGATGTACTTCAAAGTTCCAGAAAACACTTTCTGTGCATAAATAGGATAAAATCAGAGAGATCAGAGCTCACACAGAGTCATACCGATAATCTTTCTTTCCGCAACAATATGAGACTGGAATAGGAGGGAGAACCAATAGTAGTACTCAAGGTACCCTCCGCCTCACTCTGTCAGATGGCTTGCGGAGTACAGATGTAGATGTAGATAGAAGAGCACTCCAATCAGGAGGCACTCTGCACTGATTATATGCTTGTGTTAGAAATAAATGTGTTCTAAGTGTAAAATTTTGTGCTCTGTTAACGACCCGCCTTTGAATTTGGACCACCTGCAGTTTTCAACATGACACTTCTGACGGAGGCACCGGGTATCCTGCAATACATTTGCATCATCATGACTCCGATTAGGCAGCATAAGAGCAGTCCTTACTTGGACAAGACAAAGGATATACTAACTATCTCTGTCCGAAGGTCCGTGTCATTAAAAGACACATGAATGCCAAAACAGTGGTAAGCCAGCTGCACATCATAAACCCATCAGTGTTCTCTGGAGATGCTGGGCAGGATCCAAAAGAATGGCTGAAAGGATTTAAGCGAGTCACCAAGTATAATAGGTGGGGTCACATTATATGCTTGGCAAATGTATATTTCTACCTGAACAGGACAGCCCAGTAGTGGTTTGAAAATAACAAGGACAAGATTGACAGCTGGGAAAAATTCCAGAGAGAACTTAAGAAAACGTTTGTAGACCACCAGTGGCAAGTTTGTTTATCAGAAGAGCAAGTGAAAAACAGGGCCCAGCGACATGAGAGTCAGAACAGTGTTTTGGCCCTATGTCATGTAGTTAACCCGGACATGACGGAGGCTGATTAAGTTTCACACCTGATGATGGGCATTGCGGAAGACATGTATCAAGCTGTTCTGTTAAAAGACGTTTCAACAACACAAGAGTTTATCCAGTGGTGCCAGAAAATTGAAGAGATGCAACAGAGTACAACAGACTCCCGAATGTAGTCCCTATGGCTATTGTGGAAGACCAGCATGACTTCGCTTCTCCTATACAACAAATTATGAGAGAAGAATTGCAACAGTTTATGGCAGCCAGGAATGTTGGACCAAGCAAACACCAGATTTTGCCCATGGATGTCAGTCCTATTTGGCATGAGGGAGGTGATGCTGCTGAGGAAGAGGTATTTCAAACATTATTACCTGTCAGCCATGCCAGTCACACTCGATGTGAAGAATGGCCTTGCCCTACTATGACTTATGCCACAGCCACCAAATGGCAGCTTAGGAACTGACCAATGCAACCACAACCAACTCCTCCGCCAACTATGAAGCCTCACAGGAGGGCAGATTATTTGGAGGGCAGGAGACAACATGCCATTGTGTTTTCACTGTGGTCTTCCCGGACATACTGTAAGGATAAAAGACGAGTATTTGACAATTATTGTGCTGCAAGGCGCCAATCACCAGAGCAGTCCTTTCAATGGCAGTCAACTGCAGATGATTACTGTCGACCTATGGGATGAAGCCCGCTGCCGTACCCTGGACATGGTCGCTCTCCAACATGCTGCCGCTGTTCACTGTTGCCTTACAGAGATACCAACTGCTTGCGTAGTTACTGGGTACAGGAAAACTAGGTGAGGCAAGAATCTACGGAGGTGAGGCCGCCGCAGATTAAAATCCTCCATTGACGACAGTTGCTAAAATGTCGGGAAATCTCATTGACGTTGCGACCTTCCTATTGGTACTAGGCAATAAGAATTGGGCAATACATAACTCAAGGTAGTAAAAGATTTACGGCTCGTTGTCTCTGTTCATAGGTGTGAGTTACGTATTTCAGCTTCTATGTCCTAAACAGCTACCCAAACTGTTTAATCTGTAGATCAGCCTGTCTGTCAATCTGCAGATGCTGACACGAAAAATATATTTAAACAACATTAATTAAAGCTCTGAATAACCAACAAAATGAATTCTCTGATTTTTTATAAATGGAGTTTATTACTCTTTTTGGACATGAAAATGCGGAGGTGGTCCTACTTTATACATTGGTAAATAACTGAGTATTTCCCCAACTATTGTTCATGAGAGCCACACGCACTTGAGAGTAAAAGTCCCAAATTATTTAATGAAGTCCATCAAACTTTGCAGTTCTACATTAATCAGTAATTAATTACAGTATTTGTTATAAAACACAGTTTGTCATCACTAGTAAATGATAGCTGAATTATCATAGTTCCACAGCCCTACTACCGTGTGTAGTTTATCACTTTACAAGCAGAGACTAAGTTCTGCAGTCATAGTCCACACATGCCTATCTCTTCAAATCACAAGTTCGTAACATGGCTTCAGACCACCCAGTGACAACATCTCACTAACGCGTCCAAGTTAAAGAGTCCCCTCTCAAGTGTTCGAAAGCGTACTCTATCTGCTCTCAAAATTGTATCCTTCCGCTCATCCTAATGCCTCACCTTTAAATACAAATTTCCTTCCAAAATATTATGTATTTGAATATCACAGAATTAAATGCTTTGACCATCTCCCTACAAATGTTGTTTACATTTAACAAACGGGACGGATAACCGTTGCAGTTTAGTCCCTTCCAAAAACCAACAACAATTTAACAAGGAAATATATATTCAACAATACTAAAATGAGTTGAGACTGGCTCTTTGTTCAGGTAGCTATTAAGCATAGCATCTACTGTTTAAATAGACTGCCGCCGTCAAAATACAGTTACACAATTAATATTTAATTTATCACGGCTTTTTATGCAAATATATTCTGTTCTTGTCCACAAATACATATAATTGTTTATGTATAGATTATCCACTGCATATCTACAATTTTTAGTCAGCCATGGGATATTTAAGAGGCTGTCTGCAACATAAAACGAATGTTACTAAGAATAATATTAAATATAATAAAATACATCTATAAATGTAAAGTGCTTTGCTGGGTTCATGTTTTGTGTTTCTGTGGTGGAATCTATGTTCTGACACAAGAATATTACTACCTCAATGAAAAGCAGAATATGATAGTAAAACAAAGTTTATTGAAAGGATACGGAAATAATGTGGTACATCTTTTAAGATAAGTAGCGTTATGCAGTTCTGCCCATTTGCTTCTTAAACTGTTACTGATAAACACTACATATCAATAATCGTACATATGTCTTAAATTACTATTATTATAGTACCGAAATTTATTGGCTTTTTATCTGTAAGGGATACTGTAATTGTAATTACGGCATTTTATTCTCCCAAGTCTCCTGAATCCATTCATATAATTATATTTGCCGTATGATCATTCCCTGATTTTATATGTATTTTTAGAATAATGTGTGTGGCTATATTGTATTTCAACTGCAATCTGGGATAGCCGCCCTCGCTAGTCCAAGACCGCTGTTTACTGTTTCCAAGTAGATTATGGTTTTCCTAACAACCTGTATTCCATTCACTAGGTCCAAACTGTTATCTTGCCAAAACTTGCTTTTCACATGGAAACAATCAGCTTCCCCCTTTTCCTGTAATGTCACCATGTCATCATTGATGGCCTACCTGTCTGGGCACTAGTAGATTCAGGAGCTTCCTTCTCTGTTTTGTCGAATGACTACCACAACAAACTAAAGATAATATTCTGTGATACAAGAGCAACTGTGCTGAAGGTCGCAAATGGAAAATACATCTGGCCGGCAGGAACATTTGTCGCAAGAACAACTATCAACAACAGGATGGAGCCTTTTGAATTTGTCATTTCAACAGAATGTAGCCATAATGTCATCCTCAGATGGGATTTCCTTCAGGCATCCCTGGCTGTGGAAGAACTGAGCTACAAATTGAGGAAGATGTTCTGATGAGCCCAAATAACATGTACCCCCTCCCCCCCCCCCCCCCTGTGAGGTTGTTTGCTGTTGAGAAAGGAGTCGAGCTCTGTTGTTAGAACAGTTCAGACGCTAGCAAGTATGCGGGAGCGTACAGTGCCAAGCTCTTTGCAGTTACCAGGCTTTGTTGGCAGAGTTCCATAATTAGCACACATGTTTCAATTATGAGTGGGGGCAAATGGCAGTTCATTTGTGTATGTCAAGATTCTGCTCTCAAATTGCTCACTGGATTGGACTTGAGCCTGTATTGTGACCTTCAGTGTTGTCGGAGTCGGTGCATCCTGCTCTTCAACAACGAGGATGCAATGTAAGACCGTTCCAGTAATTTTTGACTGCACAGAGTTCAGACATTTTGTAAGGTGCTACCCAGTTTTGTACTTCAAAAATTATTTTTCCTAATAATAACCTAAAATATAAAGAACTTCTAACATGTCATTGTTCTAAGACACTGTTTCCAAGTAGGGTTCTATCCTTTTCAGAAGTTTCCGGAGTGTTGTTGAAAGTGAAAAGAATATTAAATTCAGTGCCAAGCTATAAAGAACAATTTTAAATAACTAAATTTTAAACTTAAAGCTAATTTCAACATATTAAATTTTTAGAATAAGAGAAATGCTTTCTTTAAAACAAAGTTGGCACAATTAATTAACTAAACTAACAGATATTAATTCTGAAATAATTGGTTCATTACTATTTAATATTTCATTGGTGTAAATTTGATTTGCTATTTTGGTTCGTATTTCGGCGTCATCCAGGTGTTGTGATCTAGTTGCAAGTTATTCTGAGTATTTTCTTTCTTGGTAATCTTAAGTAGTCTGCCAATCAAGTGCTTTGCTGCTCACTGTGTGATTCTCATGTAGGTGAGTGTTAGTCAAGGGACGTTAATAATTGAGTGGAACATTGGTCTCCGATCCAACGTTGTTTCCGAGTTAAACCAGTTCATTTCAAAATTATTACATGGTTTATTTTCTTTCTTACAACAAACTGATAAAATCAAAGCATCATTTTTCGTAAAAATTATTCAGTTGCAAAAGTGTTTGCCAACCTTCTGTTGTGCAACATTAACGTTTGTGATTACCCATTCATAATTGTTGTGGTTAATTACAAAACACTCTAAGTACCCCATTGGGCTGGCGACCATGTTAATTTTTAAAATGTATACTGTTTCATTGTTTGTTACTTCCTATAATTTGCAATACTTACTTGTGTGAGTGTGATTGTTCCAAAACTAAATCAGTTCAATTAGTAATCAGTAGAGGAGGAGGAACGGACTATCTGGTGAGGTAGTTCATTGCGGCAGCTTTCCCTCACTTGTTGGTTTTAGATTGCACAATACTTTTTTCAGTAAAGATAGCCTTGTCCAGGTTTTATTGTAGGAAACACACAGGTCATTTTAACGTTAATCTGTCACAGGATTAATCATCCAGTTAGTGAGGGGAGTGTTATAGAGTTCCAGTCAGCAGCCAAGACGATCATTTGAACCGAGAAGTGCTTGTTGATAAAAAAAAAGCTAATTCGTATAACAAAGGAAATCTACATACCAACAGCTATCACAAGCATTACAAATGGTATAGGAGAACTTTGGAATCACTCATTTTAAAGAACAATCACAACTCATTCCTAAAGGAATGAGTATTGAAACAGCTAAACCAGTCCAGGACGATGACGATGAGCTCAATGTTATCGACATGTCATGCTCTGCTGTTACTGTCGACAACACACTAGAGGAAACTTCTATGGCATTACATATAAGGCCCGATCTAACCAAGGAACAATGTCAACAGGTGTTACCCATGCTACTCCAATTTTAAGGTGTATTCCATGCAAGACAGGAAAAGAGTCAGATGAAACGGCCCTAGGTAAAGCACCATATCAATACTGGGGATCATCCACAAATTATCCAGTGTTTGAACAGTGTGTTGCCAGCTGAAAGACAGATAATTTGGGAAGAAGTGGAGGAGATATTGCACGATGACATTATTCAACCTTCAGAGTGTCCCTAGTCATCTCTGATGGTCCCTGTGAAGAAGAAGGATGGCACATGGTATTTGTGTGTTGACTATTGGTGGCTGAACAAAATCACATAGAAATATATCTACCCTTTGCTGCGCATTGACGACACCTTAGACTGTTTGAAAGGAAGTAAGTACTTCTCAACCATAGACATGCAGACAGTTTACTGGCAAATTGAGGTTGACGAATCTGACAGGGAGAAAACTGCTTTTATTACACTTGAGGGCCTCTATGAATTCAAAGTCATGCCATTTGGACTATGTAATGCCCCAACCATGTTCAAACGCATGATGGACAACTTGCTTTGACATCTTAAATGGATGACTTATTTTTGTTATCTAAATGACATTACTGTTTTCTCAAGGACATTTGTGGAACATCTAAGCAGCCTGTCAACTGTGTTGAAGTGTGTTCAGACAGCAGGTCTCTGCCTCAACACAAAGAAGTGCCTCTTCGTCACCAAAGAAATAAAACTCCTGGGGCACCTGTTCAACAGAGATGGCTTCCGTCCTGATCCAGATAAAGTAAGGGCAATCACAAAATTTCCAACTCCTCAGCACATCCATGATGTGAGAAATTTCCTTGGGCTGTGCTCATACTACCAACGTTTCATAAAAGGTTTCTGTAACAAGGCACGTCCATTGCAAGAACTTCTGCAGTGAGATGCCAAGTTTTACTGGGATGAGACGAAAGAAAGAGCTTTCCAGGCACTTAAGAAGGGCTTCCCACAAAAATATGGAAACCAAACTTCTCATGGACACTAGCAGTTATGGGGCTGCTGCAGTGCTTGTACAAATTTGGGAAGGCACTGAATAGGTGATAGCCTATGCATCAAGAGTTCTCTCCAAGTCCGAGTTAAGCTACTCTACAACTAAGAAGAAATGTCTCGCCATTATCTGGGCTATCAAAAAGTTCTGCCCGTATTTATTTGGTAAACCATTCACTGTCAAGACAGACCACCATTCTTTAGGTTGGCTGATCAGTTTAAATGATCCATCAGGTCGATTAGCAAGATGGGCACTAAGACCCCAAGAGTATGATGTCACAGTGGTATTGGAAAACACAAGGATGCTGACTGCCTTTCGAAAAACCCATTAGCCAAACCTAACAGCATGGATGAAATTATTTTTCAAAAGAGATAGATTGGCTGGCCATTACTTACCTTTGTGCTGTACCACTGATAGTGACACAAATGAAGAAAAAGAAAAATAGGGATGAAAAAGGACAAGCTTTCGGGTTGGAGAGAAGGGAAGAAAAAAGGATGGGAATGAAGGGAAAGGTAATTCACGACCTTTTGAAAAATAATTTATCATCTCTGAGGAGAATTTCCATCATTAATCGATCATGGGTGAAATTTCAGCCCTCACTGAGTTAGGTGACATTACAGCTGAGCCGAGGGAAGATCCAGCATTATCACAAAACATAGAGGCCTTGTAGAAAGAACTGACCAAAGGTGAGTTTCAACTGATAAACAGGACATTGTATAAGAGCAACTAAGATCCACTGGGACCAAATAGCTACTGGTTGTTCCAGCTCATCTCCGGCCAGCTATTCTGAAGTATTTCCATGATTCTCCAACATCTGGTCATCTGGAATTCATGAAGACCATAGACATCAGACGCAGGTATTACTGGCAAGGTCTCCACCGATCTGTCAAGCACTATGTGAGTCACTGTAAAAAGTGCCAGAGATGGAAGCATGTGCTGCAGTTACCTCTTAGGTAGGTTCCCAAAGTCAACAACTGGTAATAGTCTGCACTGACTACCTCACCCGCTACACTGTCACCAAACATGTGCCAATTGAAGAAGCTCTAGAAATTGCAAAATTACTAGCAGAAGACATTATTTTGAAGCATGGTGCACCATGTGTGATGATATCTGATTGAGGAAAAGTATCCATGTAAAAACTACTATCAGAGGTAATGTCACATTGCAATATTGTCCACAGAATAACAACTGCCTACCATCCTCAGACAAATTGACATACAGAACGTTTTAACAAGACATTAGCAAATATGCTGTCGATGTACGTCATTGTTGAGCAGAAGGCTTGGGATACAACACTGCCAGTTGTGACACTTGCTTATAATACCGCAAGACAAGACACCACAGGCTTCATGCTGTTTTTTCTGCTCCATGGCCATGTAGCTGAGATGAAAATGGATATGCTGTTCCCATTCCATCTGGACAACACTCAGGATGACTATGTGAAACAGCTCATTACCAGGGTCATAGAAGCAAGACAGCTGGCTTGCATACGGACACCCAGGAGAAGGACAAGAATGACAAGCACTGACCTGCTGTGTACAGCCTATGAGATCTGGTATGGATTTTTACCCCTGTATGGAAAGTTGATCTATCAGAAAAGTTACTGAAGCGATACTTTGGTCCATATCGTATCATACGTCGCCTGTCAGACATCGCATACGAAATCGAGGATTATGAGCTGAGCTCAAATTGAAGAGACTTTGTGCACATCCTCTGTATGAAGCCTTACCATGATTCCAAAGAACAGATGGACAGAAATGGCATTTTGTTCAATGACTATGCAGACTGTCATGATAATGAAGCTACAACAGGAGGGTCTAGTGCAGGTCGTCATCACTGTAAGAAAGGCATACAGGCAGAATGGAAGAATTCCTAAGAACTGCCATACAAAGGACCCATGACAAGATCCAGGACACTGCAACTGGCTCCGAAGGGAACCTAAGAACGGGACACTGTTCTTTCAGAAAGGGGAGTAATGCTGCGACTCTTTTGACGAAACATGTGGCGCACTGGTTAGCATCATTGATTGCTGTGCTTGCGGTCCTCAGTTCAAATGCCGTGATGGACAGAAAATAAATTTTTCTTTGTATTTACTATTTCTAAAATGTTGTACATGTTTCTTGTGTTTGATGTACTTGAAAGTTCCAGGAAACTTTCTAAAATGATTTCCAATCCATGGTGCACAACAGCAATCAGTTAGAATAAATATTCCTTCAAACAATCAATTTGCAATCAAGATGGTTTGAAGGAATATAGGAAACTTTCTATGTATAAATAGCGGAGCACTCCATGCAGGAGGCAGTCTGTACTGAGTGTATGCTTGTGTTAGCAATAAACATGTTCTAAGTGTACAGTGTTGTGCTCTATTAACGACCAGTCTTCAAATTTCAGACCACCGGCAGTTTTCAATGTGACAATATCAAACACCACAGAGATCGTATGTCAACTTATACAAAACTGTTGTATTTTGTAATAACTCCTGAAATGGGAAGCCCAGCTAGACTGTTCCTCCTATACACCCAATTTTTCCTTTCTTGGCATCAGACTGTTCATATCCAAAGTCATACAGTGCAGATTAAAGATGAGAAGTCTTAATCAAAATATCCATGTGTGTACTGCCGGTCTATAGTGTCCAACAGGCACAATATTTCGGCGATCATACATGCCGCCATTGAGCAACCGTAGCATGCGGATCTCCGTGCCGGCGCGTTTCCAGGAGCTCAGTCTGTCACTTCACCTGATGATGGCGACATGTATGATTGCTGGAATATTGTGCCTGTTGGATACTATAGACCGGCAGTACACCCGTGGATATTTTCATTATCAAATACGCTGGGAGAAACTGAAGAATCACAAGAGAAGTCTTGATTTTATAATTAATTTATGGTTAAACCGAGTAATAAACTCAAACAAGGAACAAGAATTATTGTACTTCACTTCAGTGCAATGCAAGGCTTTCAGCCAGATATAACATGAAGTAACCAAGTCCACTTCCAGATTTCTCACACACAGTACATTACAACAGCGCAATACCTGTTTTACATCACACAGAGTTTATGGGCATGACATCTCCATGGATCTTCTTCCATGCAGTTAAGTTCTCCATGAGCAGGCACTGTCTTATTCATTCTTTGCTCACAGCTAGTGCCTACCTGGATGTCCATATGGACAAACAAAAATCCGAGGCAGAACTTGCTGTTGTAACAAAATAAATCCCAAAGTAAAAGGATTTGGTCGTCTTGTCGGTAAACAGAAATGTAGTGTAGGGTGACTAGATTTCTAGAACCAAAATACAGGACACAAAGTCCCTATGGGTACCGAAGATTGCAAAACCAAATGTCATCAACATGAGTGTGTCAGTCATTAACATTGGCACAAATACACAAATTAATTCACACACAGTATAGTAAGAAACAAAGCCACTCTTTCTCATTCCTCCTCCCTCCTCCCCCTGTACCAGAAATCTGACTTGTATTTGTTGGTTCTCGTATTTACATTTGCTTCCTTCGAAAGCACTTCTTTTGTGGACTGTATTTTGTGTAAAAGAATTACTACAGCACGAAAAGGCTTTCATTGCTGAAAGAACATGAAACCAACGGGAGAAACGTATGAAACCCTCTGGGGCTCAGCATTGATTTGCTGAGTACAGGCTTAGTAAACCCGGGGTCCTAAGCCATGGGCTGTGTCACACCAACAGTCCACTACATCGTAAGCTCTGTGCGTGCTACAACAACCATTGTTTGGCACAACGGTGGAACGTTGTATGTTTCAGAGCCTGGGGATCTTGGGTTAATTGCCCGGGTCGCGAGGACAGTACAAACCTCTATAAAAACGCCTTGATCTCAAGGTGTGCTACGTGCTGAGGAGATGCATGGCTGTTGAGGTTGAACAGTCGCTAGCAAGCAATCTCTGAGGAACCTGCCGAACCTCAGTTGTATAAGGCTTACTCAAGCAAGCGAGGCTCTGCCTGGGTGGACCCTTATTTCCCTAGGTGCTCGTGGGAACACCATGGAATGACCACGGAACATTGGCGGACGTATAACCGCCATCTCTAAGCATGGACGAACAGAATATAATGCTGCTACGTATGACCCCCAAGCGTTTCCTTCCATGGCCACTCCATGGGAAGAACCCAGTGCTCGTCAGCAAGGTGAGGAATATGCCCCCCCCCCCCCCCCATCCCCGATACCTGGTCTGCAACAGAACAGATGGTGCCTCATTTACATTGACTAAGCCTCTGTTTTTTGTCAGGAACATAGAGGACAAGTTTGGTGAGGTGGAGGAAATATCCAAGATGAGATCTGGTTTTATCCTCATAACGATATCATCCCCAGCTCACTTACGGGCATTGCTCACTTGTGATAAGCTGGGTGATGTTTCTGTTGGTATTACTCCACACAAGAGCCTGAACATAGTGCAGGGCATTATATTTCATAGGGATCTTTTATTCCAGTCAGATGACAAACTGCGTAAGAACTTGGAGAGGTGAGGAGTACAATTTATACGGTGAGTCTATAGGGGTCCAAAGGACAACAGGGTCGCCACTGGTGCCTTCATCTTGGTTGGAGAGCTATTCATTGCCTGAGAGGGTCAAGGTGATGGTCTACTGGTGTGATGTCAAGCCCTACATTCCTCCCCCTATGCGCTGCTACAAATGCTGGAGGTTCAGTCACATGTCCTCCCGCTGTTTTTCCGACCCCACCTGTTGGGAAAGCAGATGTGCGTCACACCCAGACATCCCATGTTCTCCTCCTCCGGTTTGTGTTAACTGCAGCTTACACCACTCTCCCTGCTCACCTGACTGCATAGTCATTCAGAAAGAAAAGGAAATAATGCAATATAAGACCCTGGACAGGCTGTCATATTCAGAGGCAAAGAAGAAATATTTAAGGCTCCACCCTGTGAGCAATAAAACATCCTATGCCACAGCTGCAGCTCCATCACTGTTGCCATCTGTATTGACTCCACCTTCTGTTTTGCCTTCTGTTGTGGCCCCCCAGGCAACAACCATTAACACCTGCCCCCTCAGTGTTTGGGGGTGCCTCCTTTTCTGTTGCCCCCAAGGTGCCTACTTTGGGAGCAACAACCCCACAAACCCAGGGGACATTGGGCCCAATCCCTGAGTCAGAGAACCAACAGTCATCTCTGGCTCCTCTCATGAGGAAGGGCTCCCTTGGAACCCTTCCTTCCAAATGTTTCTCCCACTGGTACAGCAGATACTAGTGAATGGTTAAAAAAGCCACCAACTGCTGGTTGCAGGGCCTCCATGGCATCCTCAGTCCCTGAGGATGAGTCCACAAAGCCCTCTCAACAAGAGAAATGTAAGGAACCCCTAGAGAAAAAGAAGAAAGAGCCAAAGAAGAAACAATCCATGGTGGCTACCATGCCATCACAACAAACTTTTACTTCTGAGGATTAGGTCCCGGGAGGACTTGGCAATTGCCAAGGACTTGGCCATGGATGTTAAGACTCTGTCTCAGCAATCAGCAACTGCCGGCGGTTCTGCGAACCCAGCTGGAACTTTGAAATCAGGATGTCCCAGTGACCAGGAGGCTCTCTGATCCTCCAATGGAACTGTGGTGAATTTTTCCACCATTTGCCAGTTGCAGCAATTGTTATGTCACTTCCCGGCATTTTGTGTAGCCCTGCAGGAAATCTGGTTTCCTGCTCAAAGGACCTCAGCCCTTCATGGCTATCGGGGCTGTTACAAAAATCGTACCTCTTATGACAGGGTCTCTGGAGGTGTATGTATCTACGTCTTTGCCACTGTCACCAGTGCTGTTGTGCCTCTCCACACGACTCTCGAGGCATGGCTGCTAGAATACAGGCTCTGCAGGAACTGACGATCTGTTCCCTCTACCTACCTTCGGATGAGGTGGTCTCACTTACTGACCTTGCTGCCCTGGTGGCACAACTTCCCCCACCATTTCTGCTTCTGGGGGACTTTGTAACGTTTCTGCTATGTTGCACACTCCTTACAGAAATCAGTTGCCAACATATAAACACGAAATATCTGACACCTAAAATAAAACTTCACAACCGGACATGTAAAATATCACATTTTCGCCTTCAGTTTGAAATTCTATTAATACTATTAGTAAAACGCTTTAAAAAAATAGTACGTTGATTAAAACATAACTGTGGCTGTCCTTTTACATAATTTTCAATTTTGAATACTTTCGTAAATAATAGCTGAAAAATACAAAATGCATTACACTTAGTTTTGGAAATTGCTGAACCTATATAGAGTCTAATTTGTATAAAAACAACAATACTACATGTTATATAACTATTGCACAACATGATTTCATATATACCTTTTGTTTAAATAAATTAGGGCAGACCATGTTTTATATATCACTGGATCCTAAATTAAATACTGATAATTTTTCATGCACTAAAATTAATAATCCATTTGGTACTAAGAAACTATCTTCGAAATTAACAAAACTACGGCAAACATATACAAATCCGTATTAATAAAAAATTTGACCGCAAACTGAAATACATTAAAATTCCATGTCACAATAATAGTACGCCTACACAATATTGGCAAAACAAATATGTGTGCACTTTGAAAACACTAATAATGTAAATAATTTGAGCACTGTAAACACTAGTCAAAAGGATGATTTTAAATTTGTGAACCACATTAAATACAAATTTCATGAAACATGTACATACATTGAGATAAATAGTCAAAGCTTAAATGTAATGTTTTAATTTCTGTATTTTGGCATATTTAATGTAAAAGAATATTGTTTAATTGTGAATTACAAAACTTTGTCATCAATCTTATTACGCGGTTACGTAAAAAGATGTTTTAGAGAAACCATGTTTTGTTAGTCTTCTAGCAGTCACAAACCTGTAAGCAGCTCTGTTGGCTTGCCGCTGCATTTTTTTTTTATTGTGCAACAATGTGATTGATTTAAACAGACTGTGTTTAAACCTTATTTAAAATGGAAATAAAATCGTTTCCATATCAACTGACATGTTTATGATTTACGAAAAGATCCTGTAACGTCAAACCTTTTAGTGAATGCCGAAGACAGCTCACAACGCAATGGACTTCAGCCAGCATATAAGATAAGTTTAACTTCACCTACAGTGGAATAACTTTGTTATAGAGACTGTGAACTAATAAAACTTTCTGTGATTTAGCAAAATATTAGGGCTCAGTTTGAGTCATTTCGAAAAGGGGTGACAGTCGTTAGAAGTGGTGACATGACCAAAGGATTTTAAAGAGTATTCACTAATGTAAAATGTGTTTCAGGATACAAGAAAGATAATGTATATGATGGATGTGCAGTGAAACCACAAAAAAAGTGCAGAATTCTACTACAATACTATCCACACCTACGATGTCAAAATTTAATGGAGGAAGATGGCAGTAATTTGAACTACTAGATTCCTGTATCGCCGCATCCTTGTGACCAGCTAAGTAGTTTTCCAATCACTTTAGTAACTTTTGTAGTGACTGTTTGTGTGATACGGGTTTTATGTGGAATGAAAAAAATGGATACAGTAAGAAAGGAGGGAGATGATAGTACTCAAGTTTCGGACTTTGACAGTGGGGTAGAAGGTTCTGGTATTGCGAGTTCTACACCGATTGCAAGAAAGCAGCAGGTCCCATTTTCTAGTGATTTACAAGAGACTGGACAACAGATTAGTAATATGGCAGCAAACACAGAAATAGAAAATAAATCAATCTTGGAACTTTTATTACAAATGAAAACCGAACTTTCATTACAAATAAAAACCAAGAAAACCTAACTATCTGACATGAAATCTCAAACTAACTCAATTAAACTTGAGATTTGTAAAACAACTAACGCAATAACAAACCTAGACCACAGAATGTTCCAATCAGCGAATGAAATAAAACAATGTATTTTAGACACAAAACTTTATGCAAAACTCAATAGTGTAGATAAAAGTGTTATGGTAGCTGCTACTTCAGAAGTTTCACAGACGAGTGACAGTGTTGAAAAAATAGATGACTATTCATGTAATGTAAATTCTCAGAGCCAGGATACTAAAACAGAGTTAACTGGAAAGATTCGTGATGTCAAAGAATGTAATAGCAAACTTAATATTTCTGATTATAAAGTATAAACTGAATGTAACTGTGTTATAGATAACCCTGAGCAAGAACTCGAAAGTAATTGCACAGTCACAGAATTACCACAGTGTGTAGACGAAATTCAAGAAATGTCACATGCAAAAACTTTGATTATTCCAAGAAGTACTAGTTTAAGTTGTTTACCAGTAGTGAAGTTACCTTTTAGGCCTAAAAAGAAATTCTGTCCTATTTATTTTATGCCACAGGACAATGATTGTTTTTCATCAAATTTGAATGACACATTAGAAATTACGTTGCTTAAGGAAAGTCTAAGGTGTAAAGTATGTTCTTGGGCAAACCAGACCCAACTGTTTGCATTTAATTTTGGACCTAGTAGTAATGTACCATTACCTATTCTACCTGATGACAGACAAAATGAGATGAATCAGGCTATGTACTGATATAATACCTTAGGGGCACAACTACTCTTTAGTTGTGAAGCTGTTGACACCAGCTCTGGTCCCCAGTCGTGTGCTGTGTACTTCTATTGATCATTTTCACAGTACAGAAAAAATTGTAGTCTGTAAGTTTGCATTCAGTGTAAATATTTATGATTATTTGAAAAACTTTTTAATTGCCACTGATAAATGAAAACAGCTGAGACATACCTTTCGATATGTACATTTTTGCGATATGCTTATTGAAACTTAAAATATGTGAAGCCTAACTTTATTACCAGTTGGAATTTTTGAGAAAATATGAACAAAAAATATGTAGGTGGATGGTAACTATCAGTTCAAAAGAACTTTATACCAAATACTAATACTTTAACTAATATGATATACTAGTTGGGGGTTTTCAATAAGGATTTTGTTTACTTATGCCAGTGTATAGGCCAATGGACTTAAGAATTAAGAAGTAAATATACTGAAATACAGTTTCAACTGAATAGTGAATTCAAGTTTACAGTTAATACAGTTACAATGAATAACAAATATTGAAAAGGATTTATGAATTAAAATACTATGTGAATTTAAATACAATGTGAAGTACAGGTAGATGATGGAGGTTTATTTAATGTGTTTGACAGGAATTTTGGAGTCTTATGATGTTTATAAACCACTAGCTAATGTGGAAGTCTTTGTGTAGTCATCAAAAGATATGACAGGTCAGAAAAATGGTAAGTGCTGTTCATGATAAATTTATGTTAGGTTAAGAATTGTCAGTGAAAGTACTGAACAGATAGTTATTAAGTTACAGAAATGGAAGTGAAAAATGCTTCATATATTGAGAAGAAAGAATTAATATGGCATAAAGAAAATGAATATGAAAATAATGAATATTTAAATGAAAAATGATGATGATATTTTAGTGTTAAGAATAGTGTATTCTCTAAACAGATGCTTTACTTGAAGTCTAAGATGTTAAAATTGCTTGAGACTGCTGAGGAATCTCAAAATGATAGTGTTAAGTGTACTGAGAAATGTCAGCTCCAAACCCTGATGTAAATGTTAAGTCATCTACTGAAATGTTAAAGAAATAAGTGAAAGTAAATATGAAAGTATACCTTCTGTCAATGTCAAGTTAAGTTGTGATTCTAGTAACATGAATAATTCTAATGAAGTTTAAGAAATCTAGTAACTGAACCTGAAAACCAAGTACTGTTTTACTATGTTTGTAGGCCATTTGTTAAGATCAGAGTAGAAGTTTTTCTACATATATGCATTGAGTTACTTGAAGTTAATTGAAACCCTTAGCTGTATGCTTATAGTTTTGTTCATCCACGATTCATAAAGTTGATCGGTCTCAGATAGATTTGATACCATTTATGAATATGGCACACAATAATTAATTTATTAACCTCATATGCATGGTCAAAGGTATGTTGAAGTGTTTATTATTTGTTTATGGCTAGAAATATTATTGTGTATATGAAAATGCTTATCTCAGTTATGTACTGTGATCTTTCTATTAATCACGTCCACAGTGCATTACAATTCAAAATCTTTAATTCTTTTCACTCATGTTAATCATTCATTAGTATTTTTGTGTTGTACTTTGATGTGTCAAGAGGGACTTGCTAACAATTAGTACAAAAGTGACTATAAGCATGGGAGGACACATAGGCCACACAAGTGTTGACCAATGTAAAATTCAATTTCCATCCTTGAGCTTACAGCTTAATAGGAAAATATTTAATACTGGTTTAAGATGACCATATTATAGTATATTGTACATAAGACACAGTTTTGGCTGATGCAAGGTATAATTTTCATTTTTATTCTTAAAGTTTACAATTGTACAAAGGTTATCAAATTACTTACATGATGAAACTATTGAGGTTTTACAAGTTACGTACTTGGAATGTTTATCATGCATACTTGCACATACTCATGATGTAAGGACATACTGTATTTTGTACAGAAATATGAAGGTTAATGAACCATTACAGACTACCTATTACTCATTATTATTATCATCAAACTTGTATAATTTTGTATTTTTCATGTGGAACACCTCTGTTTAGTTCATGACACACTGTTGACTTGCTCATGCATGCAAGCTTTGTGTATCAATTTGCAGTTGATTACAGGGTGTTTAGTTATGATATGGTACTGTATCTGAAAATGATCAGGCAGACCATATGTCAATTTTGACTTTTGTGTAGTATATAATTATGAGATTTTACACTGTTAACGTATACATGTACAGACTTTCAGAACACTTAAGATAATTACTCATTTTCATCCACTTCTACTGTATGATTGTCACTCATTTTCAACCACTACTGGACAACATTAAATTTTGATTTTCAGTTATTGGGGGGTAGTAACTGTTCACCATTCAACAAACATAGGGTACTCTGGACTGTGTTGTGTTTGATTGGGGCAGTTTGTTCAAAGAAGAACAAAAAACTATGTGCTGTTTTTTACTTCTGCGGAAATAGTCAAGTTGCCAGTTGCATCTTGTAACTCTTGGTAAGGTAGTTACCATTAATACATACATTCCGTTTAGAAGATTGTCTATGGAAACTAAATGGTGTATCGTAATACCTTACGAACACTAAATTGTTAAACAAAATATAAGTAAATGCAACCAGAGTCTTTTTTCTGCTTATGTAACCGTTTGCGAGTCAGTTACCTGCCCTGGCCGTGGACGTAATTTAATGGCAGTGTATTATTCCGCCCTCTCTTGATTACTGCCTTGAGAGTGGGTGTAGTTTGGCAGTTAAAAAAAAATTTTTTTTTCTTCATTTTTCTTTAAATTTTTCCACGATTTGGGAAATTTGACACTTTGATGGATCAGTTGAGAACTGACACTTATTACTTTAATTTCCATGCTTGATTTGAACTATGAGATTAACCATTGCCACTGCTAACTACTCGCAGGGGGTTGGTTTTTGAATTTTTATTAATGCATATGTTTTTTTAATAAGTAAAATATTATGTAATACTACGGTCAAATTTGTTTCTACTCTTTACTACTGCTCATTCTCAATCTCTCAAACTGTATGAGAAATATTTAATACCTACAGTACTTGAAAAAGTTTCAAAACCACGATTACATTTTCTGTCTATATAACCATTTTAACTATACCGTAATTTTGAATGGTAAATGTTTGATGTGCTCACTGAGAGCTTGTTTCTATCCACTGTTTTACTATTTAATTATGTCATTCTTTCCACTTAGTAAATTGACTATAAATTTTGAAGTTATTACAATGTACAACACCCTTTCTAGAGGAATTAGGAGCTTATTTCTCACATAATGGCATTTACATACATGTACACATAGAAGAAAATTATTCTGAGTAAAATACCATGCAGAACTGTTTACAATATGAATATCAATGCTCTTTGAAAAGAAAAAAAAGTTGTAAATGCTTGCTATTTCATTATTCGAACCAAAGTAAATGAGAGAGATTTGTCGTTAAATTCATTAGGGTTAATTTGAACCCATAATTTGATTGTGTTTAAAAGACTCTTTCCAGTAGCCTGATAACAGTATGCTTTTTTATGTATGTAGTTAGGGAAAAATAGTATGTGGTTCTCAGAAAGATACAACCATGTTGTAGGAACCACCTTGAATGCCTGTAACTACAGTCAGCTGAAGCTGCGAGCCACTACATCAACAGCAGTTTGCAGATACACCACTGTTGGCGCATCAGGCAACATCAACAACCACCGGCATTCGCAAGACTACAATCAACATACAATTTTTTATTTTAGCCTAAACTAATACAGACTCACTATGAACACTTAAATCACAACATATTGAAACGATAATACACAGTGCACCCTACATTACATTTCAGGTACACTATGTAGGGGTGTGTGTAACGTTTCTGCTATGTTGCACGCTCCTTACAGAAATAAGTTGCCAACATATAAACACGAAATATCTGACACCTAAAATAAAACTTCACTACCGGACATGTAAAATATCACATTTTCGCCTTCAGTTTGAAATTCTATTAATACTATTAGTAAAACGCTTTTAAAAAAATAGTACGTTGATTAAAACATAACTGTGGCTGTCCTTTTACATAATTTTCAATTTTGAATACTTTCGTAAATAATAGCTGAAAAATACTAAAAATGCATTACACTTAGTTTTGGAAATTGCTGAACCTATATAGATTCTAATTTGTATAAAAACAACAATACTACATGTTATATAACTATTGCAAAACATGATTTCATATATACCTTTTGTTTAAATAAACTAGGGCAGACCATGTTTTATATATCACTGGATCCTAAATTAAATACTGATAATTTTTCATGCACTAAAATTAATAATCCATTTGGTACTAAGAAACTATCTTCGAAATTAACAAAACTACGGCAAACATATACAAATCCGTATTAATAAAAAATTTGACCGCAAACTGAAATACATTAAAATTCCATGTCACAATAATAGTACGCCTACACAATATTGGCAAAACAAATATGTGTGCATTTTGAAAACACTAATAATGTAAATAATTTGAGCACTGTAAACACTATTCAAAGGATGACTTTAAATTTGTGAACCACATTAAATACAAATTTCATGAAACATGTACATACATTGAGATAAATAGTCAAAGCTTAAATGTAATGTTTTAATTTCTGTATTTTGGCATATTTAATGTAAAAGAATATTGTTTAATTGTGAATTACAAAACTTTGTCATCAATCTTATTACGCGGTTACGTAAAAAGATGTTTTAGAGAAACCAGGTTTTGTTAGTCTTCTAGCAGTCACAAACCTGTAAGCAGCTCTGTTGGCTTGCCGCTGCATTTTTTTTATTGTGCAACAATGTGATTGATTTAAACAGACTGTGTTTAAACTTTATTTAAAATGGAAATAAAATCGTTTCCATATCAACTGACATGTTTATGATTTACGAAAAGATCCTGTAACGTCAAACCTTTTAGTGAATGCCGAAGACAGCTCACAACGCAATGGACTTCAGCCAGCATATAAGATAAGTTTAACTTCACCTACAGTGGAATGACTTTGTTATAGAGACTGTGAACTAATAAAACTTTCCGTGATTTAGGAAAATATTAGGGCTCAGTTTGAGTCATTCCGAAAAGGGGTGATGGTCGTTAGAACTTCAATGCCCATCATCCTTTATGGGGTGGGACAGACACCCCACCATGGTAGGGCCGTTAAAACATTAATAGTACAACAAGATATTTGTCTCCTTTACACGGATGCCCCTACACACTTCAGCGTGGCACATGGAACGTTTTCCGCCATTGACCTGTCTGTCTGTAGCCCGAACCTTCCACGTCTACCTTGGAGGGTCCATGATGACCTAATGTGGCAGCGACCATTTTCCTATCTTCGTGTCACTCCCAGCGTCCACATGCAGACCGCCTGCCTCGGTGGTCCCTCCGTAGGGCTGATTGGCCAACTTACTCCTCAACTGCTATGATCTCTGCTCCACTGCTGACATTGGTATTGCATCCAAACAGGTCTCTGCTGCCATAGTTTCTGGCACTGAGGCTGCTGTTCTGTCCAGCACTGGGTCACCCCGGCACAAGACTGCACCTTGGTGGACCCAAGAGATTGCTGAGGCTATCTGGGACCGTTAATGAGCTCTCCAACGCCACTGTCGCCTCCCTTACATAGAATATCTAATAATGTCTCCGGGCCCAAAGCACGGTGACCTATAGTGCAAATCAAGAAGGCTTTCTGGGAGAGGTACGTAGCCAGCCTTGGCTCTCGTGCCTCCCTTCCCAGGTTTGGTCACAAGTTTGGTGCCTCTATGGATACCGCCCGACAGTAGGAATCCCCCGTCTCCATATTCAGGGTTCGCTATGTACTGACCCTAACACTGTCGCCGAACATATGGCGCAGCATTATGTGCGCCATTCTGCAGCTGCAGCCTACCACCCAGAATTCCATGCTCTAAAAGAATAGCTGTCGTTTCACATGTGCCACCAGGACATGTATAACACCACTTTTACTGAGTGGGAGTTCAAAAGTGCCCTTGCTGCATGCATAGATATATCCCCCAGACCTGACCGCACTGACAGCCAGTTCCTCTGGCACCTCTCAGCTGAATCTAAGCACCAACATCTTGCCCTGCTCAATCGTCTCTGGGTTGAGGGAGTCTTCCCGTCCCAATGGTGGGATAGCATCATCATCCCGTTGATGAAGCTTGGGGCAGACCCGCAGGTGGCTGATAGTTACCATCTGATCAGCCTCACCAATGTTCCATGCAAGCTCCTTGAACATATGATGAGTCGGAGGCTCATGTGGATTTTCAAGGACCGGGGTCTCTTGGTGCCACAACAAGGTGGGTTTCGCCAAGGCCGCTCCGCTGTCGCGTTGCTGGAGTCGGCTTTTCTTGTTCATGTTGGTCCCTGTCTCAGCTCCCCCTACTATCAAGAAAACGGTGTCCCACAGGGTTCCGTTCTTAGTGTCCCTTTATTATTAGTTGATACTAATGGTCTTGCTGCTGCTGCTGCTGCTGCTACTGCTGTGGGGTCATCGGTTTCCACCTCATTGTATGTCAATGACTTCTGCATATATTTTAGTTCCACTAGCATCGGCGTTGCTGAATGGCAGTTGCAGATAGCTATTCAAAAGTTGCAGTGATAGGCATTTTCGACATCTACAACTACATGCATACTTCGCAAGCCACCTGATAGGTGTGTGGCGGAGGGCACCTTGAGTACCACTATCGGTTCTCCCTCCTATTCCAGTCAGGTATTATTTGCAGGAAGAAACATTGTTGGTATGCCTCCGTGTGGGCTCTAATCTCTCTGATTTTATCTTCATGATCTCTTTGTGAGATATACATCGGAGGAAGCAATATACTGCTAGACTCCTCAGTAAAGGTATGTTCTCGAAACTTAGACAAAAGCCTGTACCAAACGACAGAGCGTCTCTCCTGCAGAGTCTTTCACTGGAGTTTATCAATCATCTCTGTAACGCTTTCACCATTACCAAATGATCCTGTAACGGAGTGTGCTGCTTTCCATTGGATCTTTTCTACTTCCTCTAACAACCCTACCTGGTATGGATCCCACACTGGCGAGCAGTATTGAAGCTGTGGGCAAACAAGTGTACTGTAACCTGCTTCCTTTGTTTTCAGACTGCATTTTCTTAGGATTCTTCCAATGAATCTAAATCTGGCATCTGCTTTACTGACTATTGATTTTATATGGTCATTCCATTTTAAATCACTCCTAATGCCTACTCCTAGATAATTTATGGAATTAACTCCTTCCAGTTGCTGACCCGCTATAGTGTAGCTAAATGATACAGAATCTTTCTTTCTATGTATTCGCAGCACATTACAATTGTTTACATTGAGATTCAATTACCATTCCCTGCACCATGCACCAATTCGATACAGATTCTCCTGCAATTAAATACAATTTTCCATTGTTACAACCTCTCTATATACTACAGCATCATCTGCAAAAAGCCTCAGTGAGCTTCCGATGTTATCCGCAAGGTCATTTATATACATCAAGAACAGCAACAGACCCACGACACTTCCCTGTGGCACACCTGACATCACTCTTACTTTGGAAGACTTCTCTCCATTGAGAATGACATGCTGCATTCTGTTATCTAGGAACTCCTCAATCCAATCACACAATTGGTCTGATAGACCATATGATCTTATTTTGTTCATTAAACGTCTGTGGGGTACTGTATCAAACACCTTGTGGAAGTCATCTACCTGAGAACCCTTGTCTATGGCCCTCTGAGTCTCATGGAGGAATAGCACGAGCTGGGTTTCACACAATCACCTTTTTCAAAACCCATGCTGATTCCTACAGAGCAGATTTCTAGTCTCCAGAAATGTCATTATACGCGAACATAATACATGTTCCAAAATTCTACAACTGACCGATGCTAGAGATATAGGTCTATAGTTCTGCACACCTGTTTGACACCCCTTCTTAAAAACATGGATGACCTGCACCATTTTCCAATCTTTTGCTGTGCTACGCTCTTCTAGAGACCTACGGTACACCACTGCAAGAAGGGGGGCGTTTCTTCGCATACTCTGTGTAAAAATGAACGGGTATCCCATCTGGTCCTGCGGCCTTTCCTCTTTTGAGCTATTTTAATTTGTCAATTATTTAAATATCCTCCATTTTGTGATCTGTGCGGCAATCTAGAGAAGGAACTACAGTGCAATCTTCCTCTGTGAAACAGCATTGGAAAAAGTAATTTAGTAATTCAGCCTTTAGAGTGTCATCCTCTGTTTCAATGCCACTTTCGTCAGAGAGTGTCTGGAGATTTTGTTTTGATCCACACACTGCTTTGAAATAAGACCAAAATTTCTTAGGATTTTCAGCCAAGTCAGTACATAGATCTTTACTTTCAAACTTGTTGAATGCCTCTCACATAGCCCTCCTCATGCTACATTTCGCTTCATTTAATTTTTGTTTGTCTACAAGGCTTTGGCTATGTTTATGTTTGCAGTGAAGTTCCCTTTGCTTCCTTAGCAGTTTTCTAATTCAGTTGTTGTACCATGGTGGCTCCTTTCCATCTCTTACAATCTTGCTTGGTACATACTTATCTAATGCATATTGTACAATGGCTTTGAACTTTGACCACTGTTCCTCAAAATTATCTATACTTGCGAAAAAACTTCTGTGTTGAGCCATCAAGTACTCTGAAATCCACTTTTTGTCACATTTTTCGAACAGAAAAATCTTCCTACATTTTTTAATATTTCTATTTATGGCTTGAATTATCGATGCTGTAACTGCTTCATGATAGCTGATTCCCTGTTCTGCGTTAACTGTTTTGAATAGTTTGGGTTGGTTTGTCACCAGAAGGCCTAATATTTTGTCTCCATGAGTTGGTTCTGTGTTTAACTGCTCTAGGTAATTTTCAGATAATGCACTCAAAACAATTTCACTGGACTCTTTGTCCCTGTCACCTCTCATAAATGTTTGGGTCTCCCAGTCTATATCCGGTAAATTAAAATCACCTCCCGAAACTATAACATGATCGGAAAATATACGCAAAATAATTTCCAAATTTTCCTTCAGGTATTCTGCCACAAAAACTGCTGAGCCAGGAGCCCTATAGAAACATCCAATTACCATGTTCGAGCCTGCTTTAACTGTGACCTTCACCCAAATTATTTCACACTTCGGATCTTTGTCTATTTCCTTCGATACTAGTGCACTTTTATCACTATAAACTCGCCTCCCCCTTCACTGTGCAGCCTGTCTGTGTGGTATACATTCCAACCTGAGTTTAGAATCTCATTACTGTTTACATCTGGTTTCTGCCAACTTTCCATCCCTGGTACTATGTCAGCATTGTGACTGTTTATTAATGAGAGTAGTTCTGGGATCTTTCTATAGACACTCCTGCAATTAACTACTATTACATTGATCTTTTCATACCCTGTTGTGTTCTGCCTACTGCTACCTTGTTTCAACTCAAGAGGCGTCTTGTTGGGCCTAGGGAGGGAATTCTTTAACCTAAAAAAACCCCATGTGCACTCCACACGTTCTCCGCTACCCTTGTAGCCACTTCCTGCGTGTAGTGCATGCCTGACCTATTCAGGGGAACCCTACATTTCTCCACCCGATAGCGGAGGTCGAGAAATTTGCACCCTAGATCTCCGCAGAATCGTCTGAGCCTCTGGTTTAAGCCTTCCACTCGGCTCCAAACCAGAGGACCGTGATCGGTTCTGGGAATGATACTACAAATAGTTAGCTCAAATTCCACCCCATGAGCGAGGCTTTCAGCCTTCACCAACTCCACCAACTGCCTGTATGAACTGAGGATGACCTCTGAACCCGGCCGGCAGAAATATTGGTGCTGACATGAACAACAATTTGCAGTCGGGTGCATCCAGTGCTCTGTATCGCAGCCGGAAGGGCCTCCTCCACATCTCCGGTGACATCTGCCGGCAAGCAAACAGAGTGCACACTGGCCTTCTTCCCTGACCTTTCCGTAATTTCCCTAAGGGGCTCCATCACCCACCTAACATTGGAGCTCACGATCACTAATATATAACCCCCCCCCCCCCCCCTTGTGCCTGCTCAGACACTGCTGAAGGAGCGGCCAAATGTCCATTCACAGGCAGAGCGGGCAATGCCGCACGGCCAGCCTCTACATTGACCTTTCGCCCTAAGCGACGCGAACGCTGTCAAACCCGCCACACACCTTAAGGAGAGGGTGGCTCAACTGCGTCCGGCACACGCGAAGGTGTCCCGACAGCAGGGACCGTGAGTGAAGCATGTAACACCTGTGGTGTGCCATGCGACACACCAGAGCCCACACTGCCGCATCACTCCAAGGCAGCAGCCTGAAGACAGCTGACTGTGGCCAACAACGCGCTCAGCTGCTCGCGAACAGCGGCCAGCTCCTCCTGCATCCATACGCAGCAGTCACACATCCTGTCCATTCTAAAAAATCAGCAATTGCCTGTGGAGAGTTAAGTACCTTGTTACTACCACGAGTTTATAAAAGCTGACACTGCTCAACCCATAAATAAATCACAACAGTTCGCTCCTGCTTAGCTGTAACTCTGCTGGTGTTGCTGTGAGTGCAGCTGGCACACTGAACACTATCAAATACACAACAATAAACTATTAAAACACTAGCACAAACGAAATCTGCCAAGTATGCAGGAATAAACCTCTTAAAACAGAAGAAAATGAAGAACTAGACTAACAAATTAAATTTGACACAAATTAAATTATGATACTTAGCACTGTTTGCGATGTGACACTAGCAGAAGCTGACACTGGTTTTCCCATGGTTTCCAGTTTTCTGCATTGAAAACCCAGGTGATGCATTTCTGTCGGCGTCAAGGCGATACACTCTGAACCCGAACTATATCTGACCAATGACCTGCTGTGTGTCAAAGAGACGCACCATTTTCTAGGCATGTTATTCGACGACCGTCTCACCTGGGTGCCACACCTTCACCAGCTCAAACAAAAGTGCTGGCAACACCTCAACATATTGCGCTGTCTCAGCCATTCTCTTTGGGGAGCCTCACACCCAATGCTCCTACAACTTTATAAGGTGCTCATTCAGTCACGCCCAGACTATGGCTGCATGGTTTATGATTCAGCCGCACCTTCAGCACTGCAGGTATTGGACCCAATTTTACATTGTGGTGTTCTTTTGGCGACAGGGGCTTTTCGCACGAGCCCTGTGACAAGCCTCCTAGTTGAAGCTGGGGCCCTTTCCCTGCAGTTCTGCCAGCAACATCTGTTAGTTTCAGGCCTTGCCACACCATCCAAACCACCAGCTTCTTTTCCCAGGCGCTGCACTCTCTATGCCTCGACAATGACCCCAGTTGGATTATCCGATGTCACTCTGTGTTCCTTTTATCCTTTCGTCCCTTGAGTCCCATCCACTCCCTGCCACTTTTCAATATTCCTTTCAAACCCCTCCTTGGTCCATTCCCCATTTGCAGCTCTTTCCCATGCATGAAGAACTCTGTTTCTCCGACACAACTCTGTCGCCAGTTCCTGCATCTCTTTGATTCTTTCCATGGCTCTGAAGCCGTTTATACTGATGGGTCCCTATCAGATGGTCTTGCCGGGTATGCATGTCTCTATGGTGACCATGTTGAACAGCATTAATTACCCCTTGAAAGTAGTGTCTTTACTGCAGAGCTGGTTTCCATCCTAAAGGCTCTAGAACATCTACAAGCCTGCCCCAGGGGGTCATTTGTCATCTGTAGTGACTCCCTGAGTGGCTTGCAGGCAATCTACCAGTTCTTCCTTCACCACCCATCAGTGCAGTCCATTCTTTTGGCAAATCTTGCCATTCTGTGGTCTTCCTGTGGACCTCTGGCCACAGCAGCATACCGGGGAATGAACATGTTGACCAGTTGACCAAACAGGCCACCACTGCGCCACCTTTAACCATTGGCGTCACGGAATGAGACCTCAAGTTAGCATTGCACAAGAAGGTGTGTGAGGCTTGGAGTGCTGAATGGTCTACCATGAGTGCAACAAATAAACTTCGAGCAGTAAAGCTATCCACGACTCTGTGGAAGTATTCACTGCGGCCCATACGTTGAGAGTCGGTTGTCCTCTACTGCCTCCGTACTGGGCATACCTGGCTGACCCATGGCCATCTTCTTCGCCATGAGGCCCCGCCTGTGTGTCGGTGTGGATCAGTGCTATAGTCCATCTTCTGATGGACTGCCCAGTTTTAGCCACCTTGCGGCAGTCTTTTAACCTACCAGACGCACTACCCTTAGTTTTAGGCAATGATGCCTCCACGGCTAATTCTGTTTTAAGTTTTATTTGCGCAGCTGGTTTTTACAACTCCATCCAGTGGTGGGTACTATAGCCCGATACCTCAGGTCCCCACCTATACAGTGCTTTTAAAGTCTTATTAAGACCCTTAAGTAAAATTCCTAGGGGTTTTTAGTGTGTACAGTATGGCTGGCTCACCCTGTTTTATCTTTGTGATCAGCCAGCCATGATACTCCGCTGTCCAGTTGTAGTTGAGTTCCTGACTTTGTTTTACCTATTATGTGTCTGTGTTTTGTGTTATCAGCGACTTGTCCATTGTCAGCCTGTCCCCTTTTCTGAGTTTTTATTTTTGGTGCTCTGTTTTATTTTTTATGCTCTTAACAGTGGAATGTTAGCTAGGAAAAGAGGACTGATGACCTAGCTGTTTAGTCCCATGAAAACCAACAACAACAACAAATGTATGAATTTGGGGTAAGAAGATACTTATACAGCAATCTCAATAATTAAGATGCACAAATACAATACAAAAATTTACCAAACATACTAGTACAACAGAAGACACAATAAATTGCTTTCATAATTAAAGAAATTTATTATTGTTTTATAGTTATCACATGAAACTGCTACTTAAGAAGTTTACTTAGTTTTGTCTCAATTATATGCTGCAGAAGAATGTATGTCATTCAGAAGTTTGGTATTTTCCCAATATTTTCATGATAAAAATTTTTATAATTATTTCCTTTGCGCACTAAAGCTGTTCTTTTTGTTAGTCCACTAACTATCTGAAATGCAGAACACTCTTTCTGCAGCAATATTAGTGTCAGGTAGCGCTAGCACACACTCAGTAATGAGCTGCAAATGCTTGCACCAGATGTCTTCAGATGCAAGTATGTTGAAAATGAGAGACCAGTTTTTAACAACTTGTTTCCAGTTTTCAATTGATAGATTTTCTCTTCAGTCATATTTTAAACATGGTTCACTTCCTCAAAAAACTAATCTTGACATCTTTCTTTAAAATTTTTCATCAATCTCCATAAAGTTTTGAGACTTTACTGAACAGACTTCCAATGAAGAGAATAATTGAGATGAACCCAGCACATGAAATGAATTAGCTCATTTTGCGATATAATCAATTAATGTCTCAAGAAATGAACTTGAAATGTCAAAGAAATCAGACTCTTTCAGTATACTATCTTCTAACAATGAACTGATTAATGACCTAATTTTACATTTGGAAAAGTTTTGTCATGCGAAAGCTTTATGTAGTACCAACCAAAGAAATTCAAAAATTGTGCCTTATTCACTTTGATTTCTGTACTGTTTGATTATGATCACATCTGGTCATGCTGTACATTCCTTCCAAATATAAGGAATAGTTAGTAGAACATGGGACAATATACGTCCCGTATTTACTTTGTCAGGACACTTGGGCTAAATAAGGGACGATCCAGTAAAATACGGGACATCTGGTCACTATTATGTAGTGTAAATTGTTACACTATATACTTCCCACCTTACTCACAAATGCCAAATATTTACAGCTTCCCATCCCATTTCACATTATAGATTTCTTAAACAATAAAATTCAGGGTTCAAACTTGTTGACTCATTCTCTTTGAATTTCATAAAATTAACAGAACAAATTTCCTTGCCGGCCGCAGTGGCCGAGGGGATTGAGGCGCTCCAGTCACGGTCTGCACGGCCACTATGGTTGGGGGTTCGAATCCCTCCTCGGGCATGGATATTTGTGCCGTCCTTAGTTGTAGCTAGTTCATAAGTAGTTTGTAAGTTTAGGGACTGATGACCCTGTAGTTAAGTCCCATAAGCTATACAAACATTTGAACATTTTTTGAACAAATTTCCTTAGTGCTTCATTATGGTAAAATAATGACAAATCTTTGTCTGGGGTACATTCTTGTCAGGCTTACAAGCAACAGTTTAATTAATTCAGGACAAAACTAGCACCTTTGTTAGATATCTCGTGTATGGTAGGAGTGTATTTAAAAGGAAATTTAATCCACATCATTCTGTTAAAATTATGGTAACAAATTAATCATAATTCAGTCTATCTTCAAAATTTAGCAAAGTTCCAACTCTGAACTCTATAACATCTTTAAAAGGAGTACCTGCACATTCATAGTACACTCGTCTTACTTGCTTGAACCACATAACTGGGTACTGAGGAGCAGCATCACCAAATGTAAAGGTAAGTTTTTATTTTATTTATTTATTTATTTTTTTTTTTTTTTTTTTGCGACAGCAAGCTCCAACTTGTCTGGCCACCTTCCCATCCTCCAAGTGGTTTAGGTCCTCTATATAGGTACCTCAATCCGATCTGGCCCTCTCTCATTAGGCACCTGACCTTGACTAGTAGCCTCCTCCATGGGTCTACCTACCCTCACCAACACATCCTACCTCCACCTTAGCCCTACTAGGGACAACTTATCTGACACCCTTCCTTCACTCTCCCTCAAAGCTACTCATGTCCCATACTATCTCATCTCCATTCTAAATGTTTTATGAATGTGCACTCATTTTAAATTAATGTATCCTGCCCCTTAGTCCTCCAACAAGATGAGTATATCAATGAGTAAAACATTTACTCAGCTGCTAACTTAAAAAACAGTTTACACAAGCTGGCCTATTTAATTAGATAAGTATTACATAGATTGTCACAGCTCAGCATTGAAAGACTTGTTGCTTCTCCTGTAAATCAGTAATAGGAGTACAAGCTAACAGGTGTAGATAACTTCATTTTGTTAGGTTGCACCATCTCCTAATGATGTATGAAAATGGTACCACCCTAAAATATAAAATGTCCCTGAATTCACCATAATCCTAATACTCCGCACATGTGTGTGTGATTTTTTGTACTGTTGTTATATACAAGAAATAAATTTAATTAGATGTATTTGTGATCAATATCAGTATATAAATACGCTAACACGAAAATTGTGGTACAGATTACTAATTTATTTGTACAAGAAGGCCAATGAAAGTTACATAATTCTAAAGATTGTTTGTCGTAGATTTCATGAATATAAATATTGTGTGTGCATTTAGCCATTAAAACTGGTAAAAGGAAGTAGAAATTTTCCTATCTACATCTTGGATCAAGTTCTACATTCTCCAAGAATCAGCTCACAGATTGGCTATTTGCCTCGACTAAAGACGCAGCGCATCTGCAGTATTAAAATAACATATTAAAATAAGTGAATATCGAAACATAGAGTGCTCCCAACTCACTTTCTTGTGCCGTTCAAATGCTTCATTTTCGCAGTGATTAAGAGTGGTTAAAGGAAATGGATGTTTTCATATGAATGCCGAAATAAAGGATGATGCGCCGGGAGAGGCATCTAGTGGTGCTTGGGTGGAACTACGAAGTCGAGAATGCCAATATAAATGATGATGCCCTGGGAGAGGCATCTAGCGGAGCACAGATGGAACTACAAAGTCGACATGTTGTCAGCTCTGGAATTCTGAATATCGGAGTATCAAAATAACATTATTTCTTGGCGTTGTATAAATATACGAACACCAAAATTGTAGTTCCATTTCAAATATTAGGCTAATGAAAGTTATATAATTCGAAAATGGCATGAGAAGTATATACTTCCATTTTTATTTGTTGTTATTGTGTCAGGCATTTTCCTTAACACGTAAAAGATACCGTTTCATACCTACCAGTGCCGGTTAAATTTTACCAAATATCCCAGTGGCCACCTATGATAATGTTGGCAACAGATGCTGAATAGTGAGAATCCGGTGAGTCTTCATTTTAGCCAATCGCTTGACAACGCTGATGTTTTCTCATGGAATCTTCACTTTACAAGGGCAATTATTTTTACTGAGTGGATGAGGGTACAATAAGAACCTGTCAACCATAAAGCAGGAACAGCATTATTTGTTTACTTCATGGTCTGTACGATACACTAATCGAGTCATTCTATGTGGTTTGAACGAATGGGCAAAGATTTTCTATCATGTTGTTGATGTTGCCAACATAATCACACGAGGCCACCGACATAATACGTAAAATTTTACCCCCAGTGACCATGGTAAACACAATTGGTCGATTTTCGACCACAGGCAATACTAGTGTGTGTAAATAAGTAACAAACTGAACATTGGGCAAATCCTCTTAGGAGTATACACTGATGGTTGTAGTAAATAATAATTATAATAATAAACAAACAAACAAATTTGACACAGAAATATGAAGGGTCTCAGCAATAAAGACTTATGCAATATGAAAACAGGACTGAAAGGGAAGTGCTCTGTAATAGAGTAGCATAAAAGGAAGAAAAAGAACTATGAATAGGAGCTGAAGAAAGAAAGAAGTAAGTCCAAAAGGACAGGTAACCCATAACCCATCCCTCCCCCTACCCTGAGAACCCCTGGCCCAGCACCGGAGGGCAACTGTATGTCATGCTAGATGTTGACCCCTGCAGAACGGTAACACTGTAGCTTCACATCACAAGGCCCCCAAAGAAAAGCTCTAATCCCTACTATTGCAATGCATGGTGAGTCTTCAGTATCACATGCTTGTGGGGAGAGAGAGAGAGAGAGAGAGAGAGAGAGAGAGAGAGAGAGAGAGAGAGAAACACTACCTCCCCATAACAAAATAAATATAAACCCATTCTTGGTTTAAATTCCTCCTGAACATGGGACTTATATTTTTTTTCTTTAAACAGTGATGTACGGTATTTACCGATCACTATTTTTGCTGCATATTGGCATCTCTGATATCAGCTGATTTTTTGCATTTTACATTATATCTCTGAAACCATCGGTAAGCATTGTTTATCAATACCACTTCATCAGTGAACACTGATGATCATGTTTAATCTCTTGAATAAAATATATTAAATGTGTCCACTTCAGTGTTTATATATCAATAGTATAAGAGAAAGTATTATAGGAAAGTAAGAGAGGGAAGGTATGCCTTATATGAAACGAAACAGGAAATAATAAGTTCATCTTGGAGTGAAACTGGTATACATAAATGCCACTCATTAGTATCAGGTAGCTTCCTCCAAGACAGAGCACCATCTATTATCTTAAATAACTTGGTTTTGCCTTTAGCACATAAGGGAAAATGTTCTTTGAATTCATTATCTTGTCTTACGTCTATCCTGATTTTATTAGCTAGTTTATGTACTTGATCACTGGAATAACTCATAGATAAAAAGTTGATTCCAAATATCACTTCCTTACCATCAACTTTTGGTAGTACATTCATACCTACTGGCATACAAGATAATGCGTCTGGTACTATGTTGGAAGATCCCTTTATATACTCAATATCAATACAAAAATCTGGAGAAATAACATCCAACGCATTAGTCTATCATTTAATAATCTACTTTCCATTAAAAAGGTAAGTGCTTGGTGATCAGTGTATACTACAATTTTAGATCCCCATATTAAATTCTGGAATTTCTTTAGACTCCAAACTATAGCTAAAAGTTCTTTCTCAGTGGCTGTGTAATTCATTTCATGAGAATTTAGACATTCCCCTTGAAAGAGTTCCGCTGCAATCCCGTAAGAGCAAGCATCTGTAGCTAATTTGAATGGTTAAATAATATAGTGAGGACAGTTTACAACTCACCGCAAAGACGTGGCGACGAGCTGCGACAGGCACATACAAAAGACACACACATACAACACATTCAGCTATCGGCCATGGCCTTCTTCAGAAAATAGAGCACTCACGCAATCACACAGGCACACAACACAGTCATACAACCATCACCTCCGACTGCCACACTTCGAAAGTATTATAGGAAAGTAAGAGAGGGAAGGTATGCCTTATATGAAACGAAACAGGAAGTGTGGCAGTCGGAGGTGATGGTTGTATGACTGTGTTGTGTGCCTGTGTGATTGCGTGAGTGCTCTATTTTCTGAAGAAGGCCATGGCCGATAGCTGAATGTGTTGTATGTGTGTGTCTTTTGTATGTGCCTGTCGCAGCTCGTCGCCACGTCTTTGCGGTGAGTTGTAAACTGTCCTCACTATATTATTTATTCCAACCTGGACTTTCCATTATTATAATTTGAATGGTTGATCCATATGAGGATGTTTAAGTATGGGAGCATTAAGCAAAGCTTCTTTCATATTATTAAATGCTTATGTTGTTCCTTCGTTCCATTTGCAAACTACATTCTTTTTTAATAACTTTAACAACCTTGTATCATTCATTAAATGTCCACCAATGAATTTTCTATAGAACCCGGCTAATTGTAAATAACCTCTTAGTTGTTTTGCTGTTTGTGGTTTCAGACAGTCTTTAATTGCTTGAATTCTGTCAGGATCTGGTTTAATTCCTTTTGCCCCTACTAGGTGTCCTAGGTCTGATAATGAATAAGAAAATAGGAATGCGGGTAAACTACTATGAGCAACACAGTGATCGCATTATCGTAGTCAAGTTAGATATGGCGAAGCCAACACCGACCACAGTAGTACAGGTTTATATGCCAACTAGCTCTGCCGATGATGAGGAAATCTAAGAAATATATGAGGAGCTAAAGGAAATTATTCAGATAATTAAGGGAGAGGAAAACTTAATTGTTATGGGAGACTGGAATTCGGTAGTAGGACAAGGAAGGGAAGGGACGATAGTAGGTGAATATGGTCTGGGCAAAAGAAATAAAAGAGGAAGCCGCCTGGTAGAATTTTGCATGGAACATAATTTAGTTATATCAAACACCTGGTTTAAGAATCACAAAAGAAGGTTGTATATGTGGAAGAGACCAGGAGACACCGGGAGATACCAGATAGATTTTATAATGGTACGACATAGATTTCAGAACCAGGTTTTAAACTGTAAGACATATCCAGGGGCAGATATAGACTCTGACCATAACTTGTTGGTTATGAATACTGTAGGCTGAAACTGAAGAAACTACAAAAAGGTAGGAAAATAAGGAGATGGGACCTGGATAAATTGAAGGAACCTGAAGTTCTTGAGAATTTCAGAGGGAGCTTTAGGCAACAATTGACAGAAACGGGGGAAAATAAAACAGTAGAGGAGGAATGGGTAGCATTGAGAGATGAAATAGTGAAGGCGGCAGAGGACAAAGTAGGTAGGAAGGCAAGACCTACAAAAAATCTTTGGATATCACAGGAGATACTAAATTTAATCGATGAAAGGAGAAAATATAAAAAATGCAGTAAATGAAACAGGCAAAATGGAGTACAGACGACTCAGAAATGAGATTGACAGGGAGTGCAAAATGGCTAAGCAGGAGTGGAAGAAGGCAAATGCAAGGATGTAGAAGAATGTATAAATAGGGGAAAAATAGATACAGCTTACAGGAAAATAAAAGAAACATTTGAAAATAAGAAAAATAGCTCTATGAATATCAAGGACACTGATGGAAAATCAGTTCTCAGCAAAGAAGGGAAAGCTGAAAGGTGGAAAGAGTATATAGAGAGGCTCTATCAAGGAAATGAAATTAACGACAATATTGTAGAAAGTGAAGAAGTAGTAGATGAGGATGAAATAGGAGATACTATACTGAGAGATGAATTTGACAGAGCACTGAAAGACCTAAGTCGAAACAAGGCCGCTGGAGTAGACGATATTCCCTCAGAGCTACTGAAGTCTCTGGGAGAACCAGCCATGACAAAATTGTTTCACCTGGTGTGTAAGATGTATGAGACAGGTGAAGTACCCTCAGACTTCAAGAAAAATGTTATAATCCCCTTTCCAAAGAAATCAGGTGCAGACAGGTGTGAAAACTACAGAACCATCAGTTTAATAAGCCATGGTTGCAAAATATTAACACGAATTATTTACAGAAGGATGGAAAGACTGGTAGAAGCCGAACTCGGGGAAGATCAGTTTGGGTTCAGGAGAAATGTAGGAACACGGAAGGCAATACTCACTTTATGGCTTATCCTAGAAGATAGATTAAGAAAAGGCAAACTTACATATCTAGCTTTTGTAGATTTGAAGAAGACTTTTGACAATGTTGATTGGAATAAACTCTTTCAAGTTCTGAAGCAAGCAGAAGTAAAATATAGGGAGCGTAAGGTTATTTACAAATTGTACTAAAACCAGACAGCGATTGTCAGAGTTGATGGGCATGAAAGGGATGCAGTGGTTGGAAAGGGAATAAGACAGGGTTGTAGCCTTTCTCCAGTGTTATTCAATTTGTACATTGAGCAAGCTATAAAGGAAAGCAAGGAGAAATTTGGAGAAGGAATAAAAGTTCAGGGGGGAGAATTAAAAACATTGCATTTTGCCGATGACATTGTAATTCTGTCAGATACAGCAAAGGACCTGGAAGAGCAATTGAATGGAATGGAAAGTGTGCTGAAAGGGGCATATAAGATGAAGATTAACAAGAGCAAAACTAGGGTAATGGAGTGCAGTCTAAGAAAATCAGGTGATGCTGAAGGACTCAGATTAGGTAACAAAGCAATAAAGGAGGTAGATGAGTTTTGTTACTTGGGCAGTAAAATAACAAATGATGGTCACAGTACAGAGGATATAAAATGCAGAATGGCAATGGGTAGAAAAGAATTTTTGAAAAAGAGAAATTTGTTAACATCAAATATTGATTTAAGCCTAAGGAAGTCCTTTCTGTAGGCATTTGTATGGAGTGTTGCTTTGTATGGGAGTGAAACATGGATGATAAACAGTGCGGATAGGAAGAGGATTGAGGCTTTTTGGAAATGTGGTGCTACAGAAGAATGCTGAAGATTAGGTGGGTGGATCGTGTAACTAATGAGGAGGTAAAGGTAAGGTAAAGCAGTCAACAATCCAAAGATTGGTTTGAACACCACAGTGCTTTACTAGGCATGGTCCTATTTGGAGGTGGTATGCCATTGCCTTCCTCCGACCTTCGAACTGACTTACCCAGCCAGGTATAGGGGGACCTACAGCTTAACATGGGTTCCGAACCACGGTGCTACTCGGTATTTTTCATATGAGCAATACTGCCAGAGGTGAAAGAAGTGGAAAGTAATCGATAAAAATCCTAGGACCTGGCGAGAATCGAACCCGCGACCTTTGGATTTGTAGTCTGACACTCTACCACTGTGCAACCGAGGTGCACTAATGAGGTGGCACTGAACAGAATTGGGAAGAAAAGAAATTTGTGGCATACCTTGACTCTCAGACTTTAAGAAAAATGTTATAATCCCCATTCCAAAGAAAGCGGGTGCAGACAGGTGTGAAAACTACAGAACCATCAGTTTAATAAGTCATGGTTGCAAAATATTAACACGAATTATATACAGAAGGATGGAAAAGCTGGTAGAAGCCGACCTCGGGGAAGATCAGTTTGGGTTCAGGAGAAATGTAGGAACACGGGAGGCAATACTCACTTTACAGCTTATCCTAGAAGATAGATTAAGAAAAGGCAAACCAACATTTCTAGCTTTTGTAGATTTGGAGAAGGCTTTTGACAATGTTGATTGGAATAAACTCTTTCAAGTTCTGAAGCAAGCAGGAGTAAAATATAGGGAGCGTAAGGTTATTTACAACTTGTACAAAAACCAGATAGCGGTTGTCAGAGTTGAAGGGCATGAAAAGGATGCAGTAGTTGGAAAGGGAGTAAGACAGGGTTGTAGCCTTTCCCCAATGTTGTTCAATTTGTACATTGAGCAAGCTATAAAGGAAAGCAAGGAGAAATTTGGAGAAGGAATTAAAATTCAGGGTGAAGAATTAAAAACATTGCGTTTTGCCGACGACATAGTAATTCTGTCAGATACAGCAAAGGACCTGGAAGAGCAATTGAACGGAATGGACAGTGTGCTGAAAGGTGCATATAAGATGAACATTAACAAGAGTAAAACTAGGGTAATGGAGTGCAGTGTAAGAAAATCAGGTGATGCTGAAGGAATTAGATTAGGTAACGAAACAATAAAGGAGGTAGATGAGTTTTGTTACTTGGGCAGTAAAATAACAAATGATGGCCGCAGTACAGATGATATAAAATGCAGAATGGCAATGGGTAGAAAGGCGTTTTTGAAAAAGAGAAATTTGTTAACTTCGAATATTGATTTAAGCCTAAGGAAGTCCTTTCTGAAGGCATTTGTATGGAGTGTTGCCTTGTATGGGAGTGAAACATGGACGATAAGCAGTGTGGACAGAAAGAGGATAGAGGCTTTTGAAATATGGTGCTACAGAAGAATGCTGAAGATTAGGTGGGTGGATCGCGTAACTAATGAGGAGGTACTGAACCAAATTGGGGAGAAAAGAAATTTCTGGCATACCTTGACTAAAAGAAGGGATAGATTGGTAGGACACATTCTTAGACATCAAGGAATTGTGAATTTAGCGTTGGAGGGAAGTGTGTGGGGTAAAAATCGCAGAGGGAGACCAAGAGACGCGTATAGTAAACAGATTCAAGTGGATGTGGGTTGTCGTTCTTATGAGGAGATGAAAAGGCTTGCTCAGGATAGAGTAGGGTGGAGAGCTGCATCAAACCAGTCTCTGGACTGAAGACCACAACAACAACAACAACAACAACCTTGACTACCAGAAGGGATAGATTGATAGGACACATTCTTAGACATCAAGGAATTGTGAATTTAGCTTTGGAGGGAAGTGTGTGGAGTAAAAACCGCAGAGGAAGACCAAGAGATGGATATAGTAAGCAGATTCAGACAGATGTAGGTTGCCGTTCTTATGTGGAGATGAAGAGGCTTGCTCAGGATAGGGTATTGTGGATTGCTGCATCAAACCAGTCTCCAGACTGAAAACCACCACAACAACGGGTGTCCTACGAATTTTAATTCCTCTCTACCAAAATGTGACTTGGTCAATTTGTTAGTAATCCCTTGCCCTTTGAATGTTTGTAAGGTACAAGACAATAATCTACAATGGTCCTCGCATGTTTTAGATATGAGTAGTATATCATCTACATATATAATTAGTTCCGCAAAAGTTGTTTACCTATTGCAACATCCAAAGCTCTTATAAATACAGATACAGATATATTTAACCCAAAAGGTAGTAAATTAAAATGGTATGATTTACCACCAAAAAGAAATGCTGTGTATGGTTTGGATTTCTCATGAATTTTTATTTGGTAATATCCTGATGTTAAATCCATTGAACTGAAAAACTTAGCTTCTACAAACTTGGTAAGTATTTCCTCTATATTGATAGGTTTGTCTCTTTCCATTTCGATATGCTTGTTTAGTGTTCTAGCATATAATACCAACCTAGGGCTTTCTAATTACCAACATTGGATTATTAAAAGCACTATTGCTTCTTTCGATTATCACATTTTCTATCATCTTGTTAAGCTCTATTTGAACTGCAGGTCTTAAACTAATAGGGACTGGATAGGGTTTACAGAAAAATGTTTCATTATCCTTTATTTTAAACTGACAAATATAATTACTGATGATTCCTGGCTTATTAGAGAAGACTTCAGCATATTGATTTAATGTAACATATATGTTCTTCTTTTTGTTTACTAGACAAAACCTGGGATTCACAGGCTTTAAATTTTAGTAACTCATCAAGGTTAATTTTCTCTTGATTATGCACTATTACAGTATTTAAAGAAGTTTTAATTCTTAAGATCACATATTCCTTGAAGCTTTTCACTTCTCTTTTAAAAGGTATTAAAAATTTACTATCTCCTTGTAGGCCTATACCAGAAATGGATTTCTCTTTAAAATCTATATCTACTGAAAATTTTAGTAACCAATCAAGTCCAAATACGGCTACTTTCGGTATAATTAATAATGTTTGATTAAAATTAAAATTTCCAACACTTATTGGTAAACAAGTTTCTTGTTTTACTGGTTGACTTTTTATTCCTGTTATTCCCATATTTACTCCGGCAACTGGCAGTATAGGATATTGCACTCTTCTACATAACACATGGAACATATTTTCTGAAATAAAGGAAATTTCTCTACCAGTATCTACTAATACATCAACAGATACCTTATCTACACTAAAAGTTATAATAGGTTTAACTACAGGTGGAATTTCAGTTGGATTCTCTTGCAATAACCAATCTTTAGTAGGTACTTTGAGTGAAAGCTATCATTTTCTTTTTAATTGGGTCTAGACTTAATTTGCTATTTCCTGGATCTTGACCCCACACCCAGGATAAGTCACATTTCCCAAATCTTTATCTTGACAGTTGACTTTGTTACTACCAACTGAAGGATTTGAACTTTGTATATTTCCGGATAAGGGATGTGTTCCTTGCGTTAGTGACATTTGATGGTGCTGCTTATTAAATTTATTCTTTCTGAATGGTTGCTTTCTATGCACTTCACACAAGTAAGCCTCCTTATTTGGATTGTCAGTTGTGTATTGGATTTACGCATCTGACTATTCACATTTATCTTTTAAAAAATCACCTCGATTTTTATTTAAATTATCTATACCTTTTGCACACAAAAGCAATTCATACACATTACCCCAACCATGACACCATATTTCTTTTTGTATAGTATAAGGTAACCACCTCACTAGGACTTTGGTTAGATAATTTTCGAAGTTTTCAAAAAATATGGGAAGAAAAGTTTTATTTTCCTAGTGGACACAAAGAAGGTACTGCTACTTTCTTAATATGCCAGATACGATTATGGAACATACAATTTATTTTGCCACTACACAAGTAAGCACAATTGTTTTAAATTTTTTTCCATTGAATTCAAATTAAAGAAAGGAAAATAATTGCTCATCTAAAATCTGCAATTCATCATAAACGAAACCTTATGTCGGAAACAGTTGGGCAAAGTGAGGCTGTAGCAAAAGTATAATACCAACAATGTAATATTACAGCAAAAGGAGCAATGTATGATGAGTGTTTTTGGAACTTTTGTTTCAAAATTTCTCAATGGTAAACAAATATTACCTATAAAAAGAGAGAGAAGAAGAAAAGAAAACAGCCTTCTCACTTTTAGAATCCATCTGACAGCGCCCTATAGAAGGTTTTTCAATATATATGTTCAGGAAGTAAAACTATGCAAATACTTCAGTCTTGCATGTGATTCCAGTACAGTTTTAGCTTTGATGGCTAAGTTTTCACTACTTGTGCATTACGGCACAAATGATGGGGATAATAAAGGAAGATTTTTCTTGCCAATTATAATAATGAAAGGTCACACAAAACATTGTGATTTGATGAATGCAATTAAATAATATTTGAAAAGCAATGACTTATCCACAACCATATTATATCAGTATGGGCAGAAAGCTGTCCGTCAGTGACAGGTGGCAACAATGGTTTGATACTGCTGATTTAACACGTTAACTGCAGTGATGGCCGGTGGCCACACGGCAGCCAATGTGTAAAGAAGGAATGGAATTTGCCAAATTAACTCTCAGTTCACTGGTTCATGCTAGGGATGGGACTGTGAGGCACTGCAACTTGAGCTCACTGCTGAGGTCATTGGCGCATGAATCAAAACTGAGATAAGGATAATGAGCCTATATGAAAACAGCTAAAAACATAGGGTAAAATACAACAAAGGAAGAACTAAATGTCCTTTGACAAATTGGTCAAGTTGATAAAATTCAAGACTTGAGCAGCAGCTTTTCATCATCAGCTAAAATTTCTTCCAGTGTATTCTGTAGATTCAGAGCAATACGAACAGGAGTAAAATTTGGACAAGACAATAAAACATGGTGCACTATCAGCGGGTGACCACAGGGACATAATGGTGTGGGGTCACCAGTTAACAAGTGGCAGTGGCTGAACCGGAAATGTCTGATCTGCAACCGGGCCAAGATGACCTCTTCTCATTGGGAATGGTTTAATGGTTCGAAGCTTATTATTTGTAAGCGAGGACGATACATTATGCCATGATGATATAATGCAACAGGAAAGAGCCCCTCAAATATCATTTGATGGGACACAGTATGTAGCTGTCCGAGGTAGGGAAGTTGCAACCTTGGCTGCGGCATCAGCAGCCTCGTTACCAAGCATGCCTGGGTGGCCAGGTACCCATGGGAGGTGAACGCGAGGGCTGTCGGCAGCTAATAATTGAAGAGAGCGGTTGATTCAGTGCACAACAGGATGGCCCAAATAGGGGTCTCATAGACTCTGGATGGCACTGAGGAAGTCAGAGCAGATGACATAGGAAGGAAAACGGTGTCGGAGGATATATAGTACAGCCTGATAGAGGGCAAAATCCTCAGCTGTGAAATTCAGGCAGTGGTCATGAAGCCTGTACTGAAAACCGTCATCCCCAATGACAATTGCACACCCGACACCGTCATTGGTCTTAGAGCCATCTGTATATATGAGTACGGAATTATGGAGCCATGCACGTAGTTCAAGAAACCTCGAGCGGTAAACAGCACCCGAAGTACTCTCCAGGAGTGAGGTGAACATGAACTAGAACCTGAAGCCAAGGTAGCACTGGGCTCTTACCTATTTGAAATGTGGAAGGGAGGGTAAAATAGAGCTGCCGAAGCAAGCGACGAAATTGGACTCCTGGAGGGAGCAGGGCAGTTGTGGACAGCCCATATTGACTATCGAGGGAGTCATTAAAGAACGATGGATAGGAAGGGTAATGGGGCATCAACAGCAGATGGCATGTGTACCGACACAGCAATATGTCGTGTCGATAGGTTAAAGGTAATTTGGAAGCTCCGGCATAGAGGCTCTGAACAGGGCTAGTGTAAAAGTCTCCTATCGCCAGGTGTAACCCCCAATGGTGGATCTAGTTTAGGCGGCGTAAAATGGATGGCTCTGCTGAAGAGTATACGAAACTCCTGTAATCCAGCTTGGATCTGACAGTGGACTGATAGAGGTGAAGTAGGATGGTACAATCTGCGCCCCATGATGTACCACTAAGAACACGGAGAATGTTGAGGGAACGAGTACAGCAGGCAATGTTAGCCCTAAAAATGTCGTCGTCTCCACAAAAGGGAGAGTGACAGGGCTGAGATGGAGAGATGATACCTCTAGAAGTTGATACAGACAGTTTTCTCATGGGAGAAACAGAAGCCATTTGTGACACTCCAGTAATAGAGACTGTCAAGGCAATGCTGAAGATGACGTTCCAGGAGACATGTTCTCTGAGTGCTGCAATAGATTGTGAAGTCGTCCACAAGCAGGGAGCCTGAAACATCAGCTGGGAGACAATCCAGAATTGGGTTGATTGCAATGGTGAAAAGTACTACACTCAAGACGGAGCCCTGTGGCACCTCATTCTCCTGGCGAAAATGTCCGACAAAACAGAGCCCACTTGTACTCTGAACATTTGATCTTTTAAAAAGGCACGAATAAAGAGGGGGAGACGGCCGCGATGTCCCCATGTATGCATGGTGCAGAGAATGCCTGCCCACCAACAAGTGTCATAAGCCTTCTCCAAATCGAAGAACACAGCCACCGTCTGACACTTTCACAGAAAGTTATTTATAACAAAGTTCGACAAGCGAACGAGGTGATCAATAGCAGAGTGGTGCCTTCGAAACACACAATGGACATTAGTGAGGAGGCGTCGAGATTCGAGTATCCAAACCAGCTGAGCATTAACCATGCGCTCTATTACCTTACAGACACAGCTGGTCAGGAAAACATGGCGATAACTGGAAGGAAGATGTTTGTCCTTCTCTGGTTTGGGTATGGGGACAACAATTGCTTCACGCTACCGAGTGGGAACTTCACCTTTAGTCCAGACACAATTATAAGTGCGAAGAAGAAGAAAGCATTTATCTGTAAGGGTAGGTGGTTCTTCAACGTCTGAATATGAATGGCATTGGGCCCTGGGGCAGAGGACCGGGAGAGGGCTAGGGCAAGGGTACATTCTAGCTCCTGCATGGTGAAGGTAGCATTGTAACTTTCACGATTGGGACATGTAAAAGAAGGCGGTCATGCCTCCTCTAACTTTTTTTCTGGGGAGGAAGGCAGGGTCGTAATTAGCTGAGCTTGGGATCTCAGCGAAAGATCGGCCCAAAGCATTGGAGATATCACCGGGTTTCACGAAAACTTCATTTTCTATGTTCAGACCAGCGTAGGTTACCCCAGACGACTGAAGAAGGAGTAAATCTGTTGATAGAAGTCGTGAAAGAAGTCCAGCAAGTTTTTTGCTTTCTTTAATGATACAACAGCATTAAGCTCATAGTCTTTTGTAATAATACAATTTTCCTAAGTAGGCCGGCGTTGAAACAGAGGTAGAGCACGTCGCTGAGCTCGAATAGCATCGCTACGTGCTGCATTCCACAAGGGAACTGGGACCCTACGTGGAGAGGTGGAAGTTCAGGGTATGGAATAATCGGTGGTGGTGAGCATGACGTCCGTGAGGTAGTTGACCTGACTGTCACAGCTGGGGAAGCTCTGATCATGGAAATCTGCCATGGAAGAATAGAGCCCCCAGTTGGCTTTGGAGATGTTCCATCTGGTGGAACATGGAGAAGTGGTATGATGTGGTAGAGAAATGATATAGGGGAAATGGTTGCTCAAGTACTTATCAGTCAGAACATACTACTTGAAATGATGCAGAAGTGGAGTAGTGCATATTGCGAGGTCCAAGTGGGAATAGGTATGAGTCGTGTCGGATAGAAAAGTTGGTTCACCGGTATTTAGGCAGACAAGGTTAAGGTGGTTGAAGAGGTCACCCAAAAGAGAGCCCCTCTGGCAAGAATCTGGAGAGCCCCATAGAGGGTGGTGGGCGTTGAAGCCCCAATCAACAAAAATGGCATAGGAAGCTGGACGGCAGACAATGACGGGGTATAGATATTACAAAGAGAGAAGGTGAATGTGGGGTTGGTGACATGGATGGCAACCACCTGTAGGGGAGTTTGCAGTGGGATGGGATGATAATAGACGTCTTCCTGAATGAGCAGCATAGCACCTCCATGTGCAGGAAAACCTTCCACAGGAGGTAAATCAAAACGCACTGTGTATATTGTGGGAAATCTATATGATCGGTTAGGTGGAGCTTTGTATCTTGCAGACTGACTATAAGTGGGCAGTGCAGAGGGGGCACTGCTACTGCAATTGACAGATGGACAATCGTGCCCTATGGGTTCAGACATCTGTTCTGCCTCCTTCCTGGATTGATCGGAAGAGGCAACTTCCTCTGCCGCTGAAATGCCGGCAGATCAGCAAGCTGTAGAGCGTCCTGGCAAGACAGAGGATGGCCAAGGCCATCTACTGCTGGATGGCGTGACCTAAGAGTCATGCCATGGTGGGGAAGGAGAGGAACTTCTCTTTTTGTGTACCTTTTTGGAGGCAGTTCGGTTTGAAGAATGAGCGGCTGATGGTTGGGAAGATGAAGTTTTAAGAAAATCTTCACGAACAGTATCTTTTTTCAAAGTCCGGGCCTCTGACTTAGTGCCCGGTGATTTCTGTGAAACTGCTGTAGACTGGGATTTACAGTGAGCAGAAGGCACTGGGGATGTCGAGCGGGCAATCTTTGGGCTGGCTGATCTGACAACTCGCTGAAGGTAAAATCACATGTCTGCGTACCCGTTGGGAGCACTGCAGGCTTTCTACTTGCTAATAATTTGCGGGCAGCAGAGGTGGAAACTTTTTCCTTGACTCGGATTTCCTGGATGACCCGCTCATCTTTATGTACAGGGCATTCACAAGAATTAACAGCATGGTCACCCAAGCAGTTGATGCAGCGAGGGGACGTAGGTGGACAGTCACCCTCATGGGCGTCCCTACCACAGGTGACACATTTCGCTGCATTGGGGCATGACTGACGGGTATGATTGAACTGCTGACACTGGTAACATTGGGTGGAAGTAGGAACAAACGGCCAAACGGAGATGATTTCATAGCCTGCTTTTATCTTGGAAGGAAGGTCAACTTTGTCAAAAATCAAAAACACAGTTAGGGGCGGTGTTAGGTTGTTGTTAACTCTTTTCATCACACGATGTACTGCTGTTACACCCTGGTCAAAAAGGTAGTTCTGTAGTTCCTCATCTGACAGGCTGTCAAGAGATCGTGAGAACACTGCCCCTTGATGAGGTTCGACCTTAACAGGAAAAGTGTGCAACAGTGTAGTACGAAGCAACTTTTGAACTTGAAAGGCACCTTCGGTTTCCAGCAACAGTGTCCCATTATGGCAGAAACAAGTTTTGACAGGACCTGCAATCACATTGACAGGGATAGGATGTTATCTTAGGTTGGGCCAGGATGCTAGCGGGACTGTAGAATGGGTTGAAGAGACTACTCCCATCTGCGCAGTTCAGATGAGCTGGTGGTGGAGGGGAGGATCAAGATGGCTTGGGTAGTGAAGCAGCCAGAGTGCTGTATTCAGTTGTTGTTTAGAGCAGACTAGACTGCTTGGTCACTAGACCCCTGTTGCGAGCACAGACAATACAGTGTAATGCAAGCAGAAAAAACTAGCGCTGAATCACACAGAAGGGAAACCCACAAGGGGTACACAATTACAAGGAACATTTAGCTTGGAACACAAAGATGAAAATAAGCGTAACTGGACTAAAATGTTACAGCAGAATATTGTGGCTGGCTAATCACGAGGTTAATAAAGGATGAGCCAGCCACTCTGCACATTCTAAAACCTACGAGTAAAAGCAGGTCGTTGTTGTGGTCTTCAGTACAGATACTGGTTGATGCAGCTCTACACCCTACTCTATCCTGAGCAAGCCTCTTCATCTCCTCATTAGACCTGCAACCTACATCCATTTGAATTTGCTTACTATATTCATCTCTAGGCCTCCCTCTGCAATTTTTACCCCACACACACTTCCCTCCAATGCTAAATTCACAAGTCCTTGATGTCTAAGAATGTTTCCTACCAATTGAAGCCTTCTTTTAGACAAAGTATGCCAGAAATTCCTTTTCTTCCAAATTCTTTTCCGTACCTCTTCTTAAGTTACGCATCCTGTCCACACTGTTCAGCGTGCATGTTTCACTCTCATACAGTACAACACTCCACACATATGCCTTCAGAAAGGACTTCCTTACGCTTAAACTAATATTCAATGTTAACAAATTTCTCTTTTTAAAAAACACTTGTCTTCCCATTCTGCATTTTATATCCTCTGTACTGCAACCACCATGTTATTTTACTGCCCAGGTAACAAATCTCATCTACCATCCTTATTGTTTTGTTACCCAATCTAATTATTTCAGCATTGCCCAATTTTCTTACACTGCACTCAATTACCATTGTTAATTTTCATTTTATATGCACCTTTCAACACACTGTTCATTCAATTTAACTGCTCCTTCAGGTTTTCTGAGAGAATTAAAATTTCATCCACAAAATGCAATGTTTTTATTTCTTCACCATGAACTTTAATTCCTTCTCCAAATTTCTCCTTGCTTTCCTTTATAAGCATTGGAGAATGGCTACAACCCTGTCTTACTCCCTTCCCAATCTCTGCATCCCTTTCATTCCCTTCAAATCTGATAACTGCTGTCTGGTTTTTGTACAAGTTGTAAATAACCTTCCGGTCCCTATATTTTACTCCTGATTTCAGAATTTGTGAGAGTGTATTCCAATCAACATTGTCAAAAGTTTTCTCCAAATCTACAATAGCTAGAAATGTAGGTTTTCCTTTCCTTAATATTCCCCCGAGGTCGCCTTCCATCAGCTTATCCATCCTTTTGTAAATAATTAGTGTTAAAATTTTGCAACCATGACTTATCAAACTGATGGTTCTGTAATTTTCACTCCTGGCTGCAACTGCTTTCTTTGGAATGGGGATTATTTCATTTTTCTTAAAAGCCCGAGGGTATGTTGCCTGTTTCGTACATCTTATGCACCAGGTGAAATAGTTTTGTCATGGCTGCTTCTCCCAGAGACTTTAGTAGTTGTGAGGGAATGTCATCTACTCCAGGGGTCTTGTTTTGACTTTGGTCTTTCAGTGCTGTTAAATTCTTCTCTCAATGTAGTATCTCCTACTTCATCTATTTCCTGTCCCCTTATTGTGATATTGTCTACAACGTCATTTCCTTTGGAGAGCCCCTCTATGTACCCTTTCCACATTTCAGCTTCCCCTTCTTTGCTGAGAACTGGTTCTCCATCTAAGTTCTTTAGATTCATACAGCTGCTTTTCTTGTCTCCAAATGTTTTTTATTTTCCTGTAGGCGGTATCTATTTTTCCCTTATTTATACATTCTTCTACTGACTTGCATTTGCCTTCTAGCCACTCCTGCTTAGCTATTTTGCACTTCCTGTCAATCTCATTTCCTAGTAGTCTGTACTCAATTTTGCCTGTTTCATTTACTGCATTTTTATATTTTCTCCTTTTCATCAATGAAATTTAGTATTTCCTTTGATATCCAAGGAATTTTTTTTTCTACCTATTTTGCCCTCTGCTTCTGTGGCATTTCATGCCCTTGCGAATCCCAAGACGGTCGAGATGAAATGTGTCTGTATTACAAGACTCAGTTCTATTAACAGGATGCCGGGGGATGGCGAGGTACACATAATAAAAAATAAACTTAGCTTGGTTTCTGATGTTCTATGCAATGGCCGTTCTGCGTCGTGGTTGAAGTCTGTTGATCCAGGTTTACTTCAGAGCTACATTCACATTAATGAAATGGTTGTCAACGTTAAATGATGAAAATGATTAACTCACTTATTTGAACTTTCCTGAATAAATATTTTATTTCTATTTAAAAGAAGATCAAACTTTACACATATTGCACAATGCGCAACAGAACAATGATGTTTACTGATCTGTAACCAGAAACAGAGTGCCAGAGCATGGCTCACACTCAAACATTTGCAGCATAACTACGTAATAAGGCTAGTGACAATGTTTTGTAATTCACAATTAAACAATATTCTTTTACTTTAAATATGCCAAAATACACAAATTAAAATATTACATTTAAGCTTTAACTATTTATCTCAATGTATGTATGTGTTTTATGAAATTCGTATTTAATGTGGTACAAAAAATAAAAGTAGTGTTTTGATTTGCTTTATTTATTTTTATTTGTGTTTTTGAAGTGCACACTAATCTTTTTAGCCAATATTATGAAGGTGTACTATTATTGAGGCATGTAATTTTAATGTATTTCAATTTGCGGTCTAATTTTTTTTATAATGTGAATTTGTATAAAGTCGTCGTAGTTTTGTTAATTTCGAAGATTGGTACTAAGAAACTAACAGATTATTAATTTTAGTGCACGAAAAATGACCAGTATTTAATTTAGGATCCAGTGATATATAAAACATGGTCTGCCCTAATTTGTTTAAACAAAAGGTACATATGTAATCATGTGATGCAACAGTTATAACATGCAATATTGTTGTTTTTACACAAATTAGTATCTTTACAGGTTCAGTACAACTAAGTGTAATGCATTTTTAGTGTTTGCAGCTATTATTTACGAAAGTATAAAAATTTAAAATTACGTAAAAGGACAGCCAAAGTTATGCTTAAATCAACATACTATTTCAAAGATGTTCTACTAATATTGTTAATCATATTGTTCCACCGCAAACATTGTGACAGGAAACTGTGTTAAGATCTTGGTTTGCTCACTTTAGCAAGACGGAATAAGGTCAGCAGCTGGTAGCAGAAAATGCTCACCCGCCTTGTGTGATGACGGCAGCCGCTGCGTCTGCAACCCTACAATCAGCGAACTGTGTGTGAGTGAAGTGGCTGTCAGACAGACGGAGCTAGTAAACATTTCATAACTACAAGTAACTCTGTCACAAGAGTGAATAAGACCTCGGATGCGTCAGCTGTAAAGACATATCGGGCGAACACTGCATTTTCAAAGGGAACACATTAAAACCGTTGCATACGTCATAGCTTCAGCCAATTTTATGTATAAATACTCCCACATTTAGAAGTAGCAGTCACTTGGGTCTTCTGAATCAACGATGCCCAGGAGGTAGTCTTCAATTCACTGGCCTAGTCGTTGTGCTCAGTCTTTGTCACAGAAAGCAGTACATACGGGTAGCTGCTTGAGGCAGCTAAGAGATGGAGTCTGGTCGAGGCCATACTTCACACTAAACAACATCTGCAAAGATGGTGATCCGCTGTGCTGATGACTTCACACCTCTATGGTGGCTGCCTGAGGCCAGCACAGTCTTCAGTGGTTGGTTACTAAAGGCCAATGTTAATCTTGTCGAGTTAGCATTCTGGTGCTAATCCGGCCAGCTGGTGTCCCGAGTCCAGAACCAGCACGACATCCGACTTCAGAGAGGTCCCTGCGTGGATCCATTGGCCACTACATAGCCTGGTGAAGGGATAGAGCACTTTACAATAACAGTCTTTGCATCGCTTCCCGGCATCGCGGCGTAGGCACTATCATCATACAAAACACCAAGGTTGCAGCTCGAAGGCGACGCCACCTACTGCTCTAGCTCCTGTCGAGCTAGCGCCTTCATCAAACTTATGTATGTTACGGAATAAAATGTGTCAACTATAATTCTGTTTCACTAGCGTCCCTTGGCGCTCCACCAGGTTCCATGCCTCATCCTGACCTAAAGTGGGAACACACATCTCGGCCCCAGCAATATTTCAAACTGAACATGAAAATCTGATATTTTGCATGTCCGGTAGCGACGTTTTACTTAGGTGTCCGATATTTCATGTTGTAATGTTGGCAACAGATTTGTAGAGTGCGCGCTACATAGCAGAAACGTTACACTGCCTTCACTATTTCATCTCTCAATGCTACCCATTTCTCTTCTACTGTGTAGGACTGGGTCCAAGACCTGTAGTGCTGAAGGCACTGCAGTCATACACACACTGCCGTAGTCTAGGCGCAATTGTATGAGGGCCTTGTTGAGCTGCAGGAGTGTTGGATGTGAGGCTCCCCAAGCAACGTGGCTGAGACAGTGAAGGATATTAAGACTATTTCCAGCATTTCTGTTGCAGCTGACGAAGGTGCAGCTGCCAAGTCAGCCGGGCATCAAAAACCATATTGAGGAAGCAGTGTGTTTCTTCAACGCGAAGGAGTTCATTACCTAGGTACAACTCTGGATCGAGGTGAGGCGCCCGGCGTCAACAGAAGTGCATTATTCGGGTCTTAAGAGCCCGAGAAGTGGAAACCATGGGCTGAGGCCCATGACTGTGCCTTTCTAATGGCTACCTGCAGCCACCATTCAATGACATGAATGGTGGTGGAACAGTAGTAGATGCAAAAATCATCCGCAAATAGGGAGGAGAAATCTGATGACCCAGCCGCTACTGCGAGACTGTTTATTACAATTAGGAAGAGGGGGAAACTGAGAACAAAGTCATGTGTGATACCATTCTCCTGGATATGAGGAAAGCTGAGACAGTTGCCTACACGAACCCAAAAAGAGCAGGGTGATAAGTTCTGTATGAAAATTGGAAGTGAATCCCTCAGGCCCCCAACTGTGCAGTGTAGCCAGAATATTGTGGCACCAGGTAGTACCATATGCCTTTCGCAGATCAAAAAAGACCGCAACAAGTTGCTAGACCCTGGTGAAGGCAGTGGGAATAGTCGATTCCAGCAAGACGAGGTTGTCAATGGTGGAACAGCATTGACGGAAGCCCCCTAGGTGTGGGACAAGGAGTCCCTGGTCTTCAAGGATCCACATGAGCCGCTGACTCGCCATATGTTTAAGTAGCTTACAGAGAACGTTGGTGAGGCTGATCGGGTGGTAACTGTCAGCCACCAATGGATCTGCTCCATGTTTCAACACCGGGATGATGGTGCGTTCCTGCAACTGATGGGAAAACCCCGTCTGGCCAGATATGGTTAAACATGGCGAGAAGCTGGTGTTGAAACACAGCTGGAAGGTGCTGGAGGAACTGGCTGTGTATCCAATCTGATCCCAGAGAGATATCAGGGCATGCAGCAAGAGCACTTTGAAACTCCCACTCGCTAAAGGGCGCACTACATGGCTCGTGGCAACGTGTGATAGTGACCTCCACTTGATTCGCTATTTGATGGTGCAGAAGGCTGCAATGTAAGCTGCAGTAGAAGTGGCGCATGCATAATGCTGAGCCATGTGCTCGACGACAGCGGTTGGGGCAGTACAGACAGCAGTACCCTGAATGCGAAGACAAGAAATACCTGCCGGTGGACGATGCCCAAAAAGGCGCCGAATTTGGGTCCATACCTGAGAAAGTGAGGCGTGAGTTCCAATTGAGACTGTATACCTCTCCTAACTATCCTACTTGCTCTGTATGATGAGTCATCGAGCTCAGGCCCACAGCCATTCAAAGGTAATCAGGTGTTCTATGGTGGGAGGGCGTCAGTGGCACTGGAGTGCCTGCCGACGATCCCAGGAAGGCTTCAGCAAGCTCTGGTGTCCACAAAGGCACAGATTTTCACCAATGGGAGCCAGTGGTGGTTAGTACAGAGGCCTCAGCTGCAGAGACCTGTTGGACTGCCACATCCACATTGGCTAGCAGTGGGACAGGAATGACTAAAGCTGAGGTGTATCGCAGCCAATCACCCCTTTGGATGGACTATCTTGGCAGGTGGTCTGCTGATTGAGACTGTGGGAGCGACAGGAGGAAAGTGGGCACTGCCACAAAGGTCATCGTGGACCCTTCGAGTGAGTTGTGGGAGAAGGCTTGGGCTACAGACCGACAGCTCTATGGCTGAAGATGTACTATGTGCCACACTGAAGTGTGTAGGGATACCTGTATATTTAAAAAGATGGATGTCTTGTTGTGCAAGAAGGGTTTCAACATCCCTACCACAACGAGTTGTCTCCATTCCACCCCATAAAGGGTGATGGTCGTTAAACAAGTTACCTGTAGGACCAAACACAGTATGGGGGAATGCCACAACAACTGTTGCAACCACTCTTAGAAACCTCGGGAGTGTCCTAAGGGACCCTTTCCTTGCGAGAGGTGCTGGGGAAGCCTGTTGTTTCTCCAGCTGGGTAATGGGCACTGGTGTCCCCGATGGTGGGGATGAAGTTGCCCCCACAGATGGTGTTGGGAGAACAACGGTGAGACGGGGGCCACCACCAATAAAGGGGGCAGTGGATGGTTGAGGGGCCATGGAAGATTGACAATTGTTGAGCTGTTGACCCCGAAGTCATATGAGATGTGACAGAAGCAAAAGATGTTGCCATAATAACAGGGTGGAGCCACTGTTTATTTCTTGCCTCAGTGTAGGTCAAATGGTCCACGGTCTTAATCTCTATTATTTTTCATTTTTTGTTGAAAATAGCACAGTCCGGCGAGCAAGGTGGATGCTGCAGTTCACAATTCACACACACAGGGGGACGAGTACGGGGGATTCAGGTGTGAGGGACACCCACTGTCCCTGCACGTGGAGATGGAAGTGCATCGGGAGGACGTGTGCCTCAACATCCAGCACCAAAAACATCGCATAGGGAGATGGACATAGGGTTTTACATCACATTGGTGAAACATTATCTCGACCTTCTCAGGCAGCGTGTCACATTAGGCAGCCAGGATGAAAGTACTTGTGGCAACCTTGTGATCTTCCAGTCCCCTGTATATGCGCCAAACGAAGTGAACACCACGTTGCTGTAAATTGGCAAGTAACTTAGTTGGATTGTGACGAGATCTCAAAGCTAAATGAGACCCTGGACTATGTTCAACGCCTTATTCAGGGTGAAACTGACAGACATCACCCAGCCTGTCACAGGCAAGTAATGCCTTGGACTGGGCAGGGGATGCCGCTTGGATCAATACAGAACCGTATTGCATTTTCGAGGCAGATGCCACCTCGCCAAACTTGTCCGCTATGTTCTCCACGAAGAACTGTGGCTTGATGGACATGAATGATTCCCTGTCACATTGTGAACACACGAGGTATAGGGGTGAGTATGGCTCACATCTTAGGAAGGCCCTACATTACAAAGGGAACGGAAGGGAATGAATTAGGGTCATATGACGTCGCATTAAACTCTTGTTTTTCCCCTCTTGGAGACGGCGGTTTTACGTCGGGCAACACAGTTATTTGCTAGTTTCAGCCCGTTCCCACGAGCAACTAGGGAACTAAAGGTCCACTCAGGCAGAGCCCACTTATCTGGGTAAGCCTTATACAACTGAGGTGCAGCAGGTTCCCCATAGGTTGCTCACTAGCGACAGTTCAACCTCAACAGCCATGCATCTTCTCAGCATGTAGAGGTTTGTACCGTCCACATGACTCTGGCGATTAAGCCAAGATATCCGGCTCTGAAACGTACAATGTTCCACTGTCGCACCAAATGATGGTCATTGAAGCATGCACGGAGTTTACGGTATGGTGGACTGTTGGTGCGACAGTCCACAGCACAGGACCCCGGGTTTACCAAGCCCGTACTCGGCAAATAATGCTGAGGGGGCTGTATTTAGCTACATGCGGTGCCACATGGGGGTGCATCTTGCTTTTCGACACAGTTTGGTGATGGCCATTCATCCTGATGGACAGCAGGTTTCTCGTCATACCAATTATATAAAATGCCGTGCAATGATTGCAGCAGAAGTGGTGAATCACATGGCTGCTTTCACAGGTGGCCCTATTTCTGATGGGGTAGGATAAGCCAGTGACAGGCCTGGAAAAGGAAGTTCTGGGTGGATGGATTGGGCAGGTTTCGTATTGTGGTCTCCCACAGGGATTTGATCCTTTGGTAACGGGTTGGGAGTGGCATAGGGATGGACTAAAGGACTAGAATGTTCTGGAGGTTGGGAGGGTCGTAGAACAGCACTTTCGGAGAGGTCAGAAGGATCTAGAGTAGGATTTCTCTCATTTCATGGCATGACGACAGATAAAGCCCCGACAAAGGATGTGATTTAGTTGTTCTAGTCCGGAGTGGTATAGGGTGACAAGAAGGACACTCCAAAATGTTCAAATGTTTGTAAACCTATCGGACCAAACTGCATGGTCATCAGTCCATAGCTTACAGGCTACTTAAACCTAAGTAAACTAACCTAAGGACAAACACACACACCCATGCCACAGGGAGGACTCGAACCTCCACAGCGAGCAACCGCGCTGCACAGCGAGACGCTTTAGACCGCTCGGCTACTCCACCGCAGCAAGGACACTCCTTTGTGACTAGTTATTGGGGATGGTGGGAGAATTTGTGGTGTCTGGGGATAATGCACGGGAAATCTGTCTACAAACAGATTTCCCGTGCCATATCCTCCGTTATTGACTAACAAAAGATTTGCATTTGGAGCCAAACCACAGTTATATATAAATGAACTCAAAGAAAAAGATCTAATTTTCCAAACATTGGTATGCTCTGTTGAGACGTAACTATTTACCAAGACATGAAAGAATTTTTGGAAGCCTATTTGGAAGAAATAAGAAAACAGATTTTTCAGATGTTAGAAATATTTGAAGCTGTATCTTTCTTGTAGATAACCTTTGGCATGTTAAACAAGATGGTCTCAAATTATTCAGCCAATTTGGATTTCCTAAAGGTAAGTCGCTAATTAAAATAATCAAACTTCAGCATGACACACCAAATAAAGCTTTGTTTATAGAACATTGTGAAACAGTACACTGACTTTTCAAAATTTGTGCCTGACAATCATAAAAATTTACGAGACTGTATACAGTTCATTATATAACAATTTTCTCCAACTTACCTTTTTTGAAGCTTCATTTTCAAAGATGAAATGCTTGAAAATAAATATTATAATTGGTTGTCAGTAATTTAGAAGACACAATGAGGACTGTGTGCAGCCCAATCAATGCATATATAGATGAGATAACCAAAATAAGTTCATTGCAAGTGACTTTAATTGAAAATTTAATGTTTGTACTTAAATTTGTTTTGCAATTAAAATGAATAAATACCAAATTTAAGAAGAAACCTACAGCTATCTTATATAGCCCTTTGGGTGTCAGTGGACCTGCTCTTTTATATAAAAGTTTAAGAGTAGTGGAATTATAAGGTTTTTTAACCATTTGAATAATGTAGGCTCATATTTTAATAATACATGTGACTCATCTTGCATGAAAGTACTTTAAAATCAATTTCAGGAACAAGATACGCTGATGCCAGATTTGTTACTAATGTTTCTCTTCACCCTTCATATGCTCCCACCTATCTACATGAATATTGTAACATTACACAAATCATGTGAATTTTATTTTCATGGTGATAATTAGACTGGAATCAATGAGTCAGGTGCACATATTCCTTTTTCAGTTTATTCAAAAACTTATGAGCAGCATTGTTTGCTATTTTTAACATTCATAAACACAGTGAAAATCATTCTGTGAAAGTCTGAATGGTCCATGTCATTGATGACTAAGGCTAATACAATGATGATTCCAGTTTGTCTCAATACCAGACTCCTATGAAGACTGACTAAAAATGTAATTGTTGTCAATGTAACAACTATCACCACCTTCTTCGGAGGTCGTCTTACTTCGGTTGAGTTTTGCTGACTGCCAGTAAGCAAGACTCAACGGAAGTAAGAAGATACCTGAAGATGTCCGGCGCAGCTCTGGACGAAATGTTAGGAAAAACTGAAAAGTTTTATGGACCACAGCCGTATAACCCAGAAGTTTTAACAGCAACTACGCTGCTGTGCAGTCCAGGAAGTTAAAGAAAAAAGAATTTCAAAACATGTCACAAAACGGTTATGATCTTGTATCATGTTGCATAATACATTCAAATGTAAGTACAGTAGTTGTTACTAACTGTATGCTCAGAAAGACTATACAGTCTTGTCAGCCAAACCAGTATAATTATTGTTTTGTCTACAATTGTGGCAATTATAATCTCAAAGGAACTGCATGAATCAGAACGTTGTGATCATAGTAACATCGAAAACACATATTGTGCAATACAAACGTGTAGTGAATGCTGAATTTTTACATGTACAGTATTTTTAATGCGTCTACTGCAAAATATATAAATAATATAGTGAGGACAGTTTACTACTCACCGCAAAGACGTGGCGACGAGCTGCGACAGGCACATACAAAAGACACACACATACAACACATTCAGCTATCGGCCATGGCCTTCTTCAGAAATAGAGCACTCACGCAATCACACAGGTGTGCCTGTGTGATTGCGTGAGTGCTCTATTTCTGAAGAAGGCCATGGCCGATAGCTGAATGTGTTGTATGTGTGTGTCTTTTGTATGTGCCTGTCGCAGCTCGTCGCCACGTCTTTGCGGTGAGTAGTAAACTGTCCTCACTATATTATTTATTCCAACCTGGACTTTCCATTATTATATACTGCAAAATATATCTGCTTTTCACTGCACTATGTGTAACAGAAAATCAATTTTGCAGTATACCACAAAATTGCCAGATAGTGATGCAGATAACTGATGGTCTTCAATTGAATTTTTATGTAGTCTTCTCTAGAAGCGCTCTATTCTGTTTGGTCACGTAAGCACAATTACTGCACTTTGGTAGGCTATCTGCACCTTCAAAACTTTCTTCCACAAACTTACTTTTATTTGCCCTCCCCATGAATAAAGAAGCAAAAGAAATTTATTTCTATATGGATTCAAGACTTAATAGAAAATTCTTGCATAATGCTATCTTGAGTTTGCTGGATATTGAAGATGTTACATTTTGTATTTGTTGGTATACACAACTGATATTTTCAACATTAATCCAAATGCAGGCAATCTCGCAAGGTAACTTTTATCATAAGTCTTAACTTTCCATTAAGAATGATCCTATATTTCTTTTGGTGGTGGTCAGATTACAATGGTCATACTTAAGTATTTAGTATGAAATTTTCTATGATTATTTGACTGAAATATCAACAGATAAGAGATGCTAAGTAATTAAAAGACAATTAGAAAAATATAAGTAGTTTAGACCTCTTTTTTTTTTTGAAAATTGCTTGTTTAACACTCATCTTTCACACTTTGTACATGGTTTATGTCATTTAAAAGGTATAAGATACAAGTTTAATATTTAGAAATCTATTATTTAATATTTGCAGGAATAAGTTGCTATTGTGATGCATGAATGCTAAGAAACAAATTAATAAATTATAGCATAATGCAACATGACATTTCTGCACCACTGATATATATGTTGCATCAATTCTTTTCATAAGTAGCTTCTCAAATAGCATCAGTTGTATCCGTTAAACTTTACATTTTACAGTAAAGTGCCTAGCACAACAAGAAAGCAGGGAACACATGATTGTTGCTACCTCAACTATGAACTAATCCTTCAGAACAAAGGAAATTATTCCCTCACCTCAAATGCTGAAATTGTATAACAATTTGTTACATTAAACTATTTAATATCATTCAGAATCTTACACATGCACACAACACAAAGTACTGCAACAAAGTTTTAACTTTTACCACTGATAAAGCTGTTATACATGGAAATGTGGCCAACTTACTATACAGCATTTTGCACAATTGTTACATCTGTATAAAAAGTGATAATCCTTTTGTTTTGTTTAATTCTGTGTCGAAGTATAAACTACAAACAGATGTTCCACTATGGAAATCAAATAACACTCCACAACATACAGGCTTGCTTGGATACAAAAACAACCACGAAAACTAACTAAAAATTTAACTTGCACTATGGCAGTACACATGTCAGCTGAGCTGCGCTATAAAATACTGTACATTTTCCCCAAAACACATCTGAAAAACTTTGATAACTATGCTAATGTCAGTAAATGTTGAAGTTATAATGCAACTTAATGTTTTCAGGCTGACTGGTTTTTATTTAAGTTTGTCATTAACAATCCTATTGAAATCACATTGACAATACATTTACCAGTTATAGCAAATGATAAAAACTGTTAATAGAAAATTGGTATATCAGTCATCACATATGCTCCTCACTGATTAGTTTTACATATAAATACAGTCATGACACACACACACACACACACACACACACTTCCTTTACAAGTCAAAGTAACATCAAATAGTTACCATCCTATCACACAAATTGGTTTGCTCAACAATTTTACAACAAATAAACTTCAGAATCAGCTTTGAAATGACAACCAAGATGAATTTTTGTTTTTTGAGCAGCATGTACCTTAATGAAGCAAATGTTCACTTTAATGCAACTGATGTATTACAAAATTTCACACGGTTTCATCTTGAAATCACTACATTTCTCCATCACAACAAATTGCAAGAACATTCCTATCTGTCAGTTGCAGATTTTTCAGTCAATGTATTGAGCTAGCCATCTAAAGCCTTCTCCATAGCCTTGTCTTTTCAATACTGAGCACATGAAAAGCTCCAAAGGGCGCCCGGGAAGTTCTGACCTGGGAATCTTAGCCTACAAATAACACAACAATACAAATTATTAAGTGTCATACAACAACTTTAAATAAGAGAGAATAAAATAATATAATTTTATCTTCTCAATAGCTACAAAAGCATAAATTTCTGAGAGTAATAAACGAACAATAATTTACGCATAATTTTACTTTGCACAAAGAGGAAGTAATTGTTTTATGCAGTTGTTTCATATTTTGAACAGACCAGAGCCTAATCTGTACCCAAATTCTGAAATACATTGTTTCCATCACAACATAGGTTAAAATTTTTAAATTAATCAGATGCTACTTACCTTTCCTGTTGTCTGTCCATAAAGAGCAAACACATTTCGTAGCTCATCTTCTGAGGCAGCACCAGGTCGGTCAATTTTATTTCCTAAGATGAGAACTGGGCAGTTGCTCAACTGCTCATCCGTCAGTAGTGAATCTAGTTCTCTCTTACTTTCACCGAAGCGATCACGATCACAGGCATCAATCAGAAAAACAATAGCATCAACAGCAGGGAAATAATCTTTCCAAACTCTTCTTGCTGGAAAAAGAATCTAACTTCAATGTTAGAATATATTTACAACACTTATTATTAGATAAATTTTAGAGTAATTGATTTTCTTTTTAAGGTAAACTGCTCTGGAACACAATTGCACATACAAGTGTACTACAGCTTCGGCAACATAATTTTCCAATTTTGCAATAACTACTGGTAGGGGTTAGATGATAGTTATGTCAGGGGTGCAGATATTTTATTCCTATGAGATGGGTTCAGTTCTCAGGTACAAAGAGAACAATCAGATCTTTATTGATAACACCTGAAAGGTATGCTTGGATGTTTAAAATTGGAACTTAGGTTGCATTGTGAACAACTGGGGGGGGGGGGAGAGGGGGGGGAGAGGGGGGAGAGAGAGAGAGAGAGAGAGAGAGAGAGAGAGAGAGAGAGAGAGAGAGAGAGAGAGAGAGAGAGAGAGGAGGGAGGCACATGGAAATGGCTTGGAGGGGCGGGGGAAGGGGAGCGAGGGTTGGACCCCACCCACCAAACCCTGCCATTATTATTATAAGAAGAAGAGTATTTAACTATGATGATTTTAATGAGCCTGAAAAGTTTATTTTTAGCACTTCACAGAACGTTACTCACTCCTGTTGTTATAGGGCCATCTTCCCTCTCCACACATCCTGTAGATGAGCTCATTTTACTTGTTTGATTGTGGAGTGGTATTGTTCTGGCTCCTGAGTGACTTAAGTGGATGAAAAGATTATTGGAAAGCCACCACAATCTGGATTACAGAACATTGTTGTTGTTGTGGTCTTCAGTCCGCAGACTGGTTTGATGCAGCTCTCCACACTGCCCTGTCCTGTGCAAGTCTCTTCATCTGAGAATATGGTGGCAACCTACATCCTTTTGAATCTGCTTACTGTATTCGTCCATCGGTCTCCCTCTATGATTTTTACCCCACACTCTTCCTTCTAATGCTAAGTTGACAATTCCTTGATGTCTCAGATTATGTCCAACCAATCTATCCCTTCTCTTAGTCAGGATATGCCAGAAAATCCTTTTCTCCCCGATTCGGTTAAGCACCTCCTCATTAGTTACGTGATATACCCATCTAATTTTCATCATTCATCTGTAGCACCACATTTCAAAAGCTTCTATCACCTTTTTATCTGAACTCCTTATCATCCACATTTCACTCCCATACAATGCTACACTTCAGACAAATGGTTTCAGAAAGGACTTCCTAACATTTAAATTAATATTGGATGTTAATAAGTTTCGCTTCTTTAGAAATGCTTTTCTTCCCATAGCCATTCTGCATTTTATATCTTATTTACTACGGCCATCAGAAGTTATCTTGCTACCCAAATAACAAAATTCATCTACTACTTTTATTGTCTCATTACCTAATCTAATTCCTTCAGCATCACTTGATTTTCTGACATTGCATTCCATTACCTTCGTTTTACTCTTATTTATGATCATCTTACATCTTCCTTTCAAGACACTGTCCATTCCATTCAATTGCTCTTCCAGATCTTTTGCAGTCTCTGACAGAATTACTATGTCATCGGCAAACCGCAATGCTTTTATTTCTTCTCCTTGCCCTCTCCAAATTTCTCCTTCCATTCCTTCACTGCCTGTTCAATGTACAGATTGAACAACATTGGGGAAAGGCTACAACCCTGGCTTGCTCCCTTCCCAACCTCTGCGTTCCTTTCTTGCCCTTCAACTCTAATAACAGCTGTCTGGTTTTTGTATAGGTTGAATATAACTCTTTGCTCCCTATATTTCACCCCTGATACCTTCAGAATTTGGAAGAGTGTATTCCAGTTGACATTGTCAAAAGCTTTCTCCAAATCGACTAATGCTAAAAATGTAGGTTTCCCTTTCCTTACCCAATCTTCTAAGGTAAGTCGTAACGTGAGTATTGCCTCCGGTGTTCCTACATTTCTTCTAAATCCAAACTGATCTTCCCCGAGGTCGGATTCCACAAGTTTTTCCATTCGTCTGTAAATAATTAGTGTTAGTATTTTGCAACCATGACTTATTAAACTGATAGTTCTGTAATTTTCACACTTGTCTGCTTTTGCTTTCTTTTGAATTGGAATTACAATATTCTTCTTTAAGTCCCAGGGTATTTCCCCCGTCTTATACATTTTTTTCATGACTGGCTCTCCCAACGACATCAGGAGTTCAGACAGAATATCACCTACTCCAGGGCCCTTGTTTCGACTCAAGTCCTTCAGCGCTCTGTCAAATTATTCTCTCAGTATCATATCTCCTATGTCATCTTCCTCCACTTTGTCTTCCATTTCTAGAATACTGCCTTCCAGTTTATTTCCTTTGTATAGCCCCTCTATATATGCCTTCCACAGTTCAGCTTTTCCCTCTTTGCTTAGTACTGGTTTTCCGTCTGAGTTCTTGATATTCGTACAGCTGTTTTTCTTGTCTCCAACTATCTCTCTTATTTTCCTGTAGGCAGTATCTATTTTTTGTCTAGTTATGCATTCTTCTACGATTCTGCATTTGTCCTGTAGCCACTCCTGCTTAGCCAGTCTGCACTTCCTGTCAATCTCATTTTTCAGACGTTTGTACTCTCTTTTTTCCTGTTTCACTTGCTGAATTTTTATATTTTCTCCTCTTATCAATTAAGTTCAGTATATCCTGTGTTATCCAGGGATTTCTATTTGGCCTTGTCCTTCTGCCTATATTGTCCTCTGCAGCCTTCATTACCCTATCTCTCAGAGCTACCCATTCTTCTTCTACCATATTACTTTCCCCCCGTTTCAGCCAATTCTTGCCTAATGCTCCCTTTGAAACTCTCAACCACCTCTTCTTCCTTCAATTTGTCCAGGTTCCATCTCCTAACCTTTTGCAGTCTCAAGTTTTAATCTGCAGTTCATAACCAATAAGTTCTGGTCAGAGTCTATATCTGCCCCTGGATATGTCTTACAGTTTAGAACCTGGTTTCTAAATCTATTCCTTACCATTATATAGTCAATCTGGTACCTTCCAGTATCTCCTGGTCTCTTCCACGTATACAGCCTTCTTTTATGATGATTAAACCAAGTGTTGGTGGATCATTAAATTGTGCTCTGCGCAAAATTCTACCAAGCGATCTCCTCTTTCATTCCTTTTTCCCAGTCCATATTCACATACTACATTTCCTTCTCTTTCCTTTCCTACTACCGAGTTCCAGTCCCCCATCACAATCAAGTTTTTGTCTCCCTTAAATTTCTGAATGATTTCTTTTATCTCCTCATACATTTTTTCAATATCCTCATCATCGACTGTGCTAGTTGGCATATAAACTTGCACTACTGTGGTCGGTGTTGGCTTCGTGTATCTTTACTACGATAATGCGTTACTATGCTGTTCATAGTAACTTACCCACATCCTATTTTCTTATTCATTATCAGACTTACTCCTGCATTACCACCAACTGACTTTGTATTGATAACCCTGTACTCACGTGACCAAAAATCCTGTTCATCCTGCCACCGAACTTCAGTAATTCCTACCATATCTAACTTTAACCTATCCATTTCTCTCTTGCAATTTTCTAGCTTACCTACATGATTAAGGGTTAGAACATTCCACACTCCGACCCATAGAATGCCTGTTTTGTTTTTCTTGATGACGACATCCCTCTGAGTAGTCCCCACCTGGAGATCCGAATGGGGGACTATTTTACCTCCAGAATATTTTACCCAAGAAGACGCCATCATCATGTAGTCATACAGTAGAGCTGCATGTCCTCGGGAGAAGTAATGACTTTAGTTTCCCCTTGCTTTCTGCCGTTCACAGTAACTGCATGGCAAATCCATGTTAGCTGATGTTACAAGGCCAGCTCAGTCAATCATCCAGACTGTTTCCCCCCGTGACTACTGAAAAGCCTGCTGCCCCTCTTCAGGAACCACATGTTTGTCTAGCCTCTCCACAGATACCCCTCTATTGTGGTTGCACCTATGGTACGGCTATCTGCATTGTTGAGGCATGCAAGCCACCCCACCTCGACAATGTCTGTGGTTAATGGGGGTGGTACAGAACATTATGGGGTGAAAAAAAATTGTTTGTGTGAGGAAAATTAAGTTGATGGAAGTCACTGAAGGTTATGAATTGAAAGACTAAACAGGACTATCCTATAATTCACAAACAAACTTTTGTCACATACATTAGACCTCTGTCATTATGACAGTAAGTCAAAGCAGAGTCATAGTTTTGATGTACTGTTTGGCAGATTACTCAGAAAATCTTTCACTGCTGTATCTGGAATGTTTAAAAACCCACACTACCTAAAGAAATTATGCTGAGAAATGATTAATGTTTTTCCTTATTTTTCCCTCAAATTACACTAGTACATGCAGTACTAGAGTTTGGACAGTACTTACCTTAGCTTGTTATCGCAAACAGTCACACACAAAAAAAAAAAAGACTCAAATGAAGACAAAAATACATGATGAGACTAGGTTTCAGAAATATTTGTCAGTTTGGATAGGAAGCAAGAGAAAGGGGACAAAAGGAAAATGTTACAACCATAGTGTAAGGATGGATGCTATTTGGAGGTCAGAGATATTGCATAAGCACTGAGCCATGCCAATAGAAAGCCATAGAGTATAGATCAATAAATTAAATGAATAATGCTGAGTGGAGGAGGGTAGATTAAAAACGATCTCTGAGGGACTGGTGCCGGGCGGGAGTATCCAGATGGCACATGTGGTGTACCATGGAGTCATATTGGAGGACATGCTCTGCCACAGACATTGTTTGTGCCCCAGGCAAAACGCAGTGAACAAATGTTAGATGAGAGATGACATGTATTATTTCACATGGGACACTGCCTTGAACGGTTTAGGTTTTTCCAGTGGTGGGGCAGGAATAGGTAATTGTGGGAAGATGCATGAAACAGGCCACACTTACCAAGGTGGATATTGGAAAAGGCAGTGTACAACAGCATAGGCATCTGTGGCAAACTTATCTCCTACTATGATGAATCCCTCATCACCTACACAACCACCTGCCCAATGCTGTCCTGCCTAACAACTACCTTATAGACCATATCTGCAAGCAGATCTCTTGAGCAGTCCTTTTCTCCCTTTCCAGTAACAATGTTTCCATCTCCAGAAAGAATCCCTTTACTCACCCTGTAGCATCCTGATCTGTAATGCCTTAAAAATTGCTTTGTGAGGACTAAATTACTTAAGTCATGCCCTGAAATGAAATAATGATTCCAATGTATCCTTACCACACCAACCGAAGTTGCCTTTCACTGTCCTCCCAACCTCATCAAACAACATCCCAAAACCAAATTCCCTACCCAAGATGATGATGATTGGCGTTTTAGGGTGCTCAACAGCAAGGTCTTCAGCGCCCATATGCTAACGTAAACAGATGAGAAGAAAAATGGTTCCAGTCGTATGGACATTAAAAATGTAAATGTACAATCGAAGTTATAGGAATGTCTTAAAAGAAGGTTCAAAGAAAAGGACTGTATATGGGGATAAAATTTTGATAGATGTATGGGGCCTGGTGACTACTTAAAATGAGCGTCAGAGCCACTCCGTCACACATTAAAATCTTACACCCAATATGTTGGGAAGAAGTCCAGATGTACAAAATCTTAGGACACAATCCACGGACGCCTCATCGTCACCTAAAATAGATTTCAGGTCCTGCGAGAGACCTAAAGTTGTCCTTATACCAGCGTATAAGAGGCATTCTTTTAAAATATGTTGTATCGACAATTGTGTCCGACATCTGTTACACTCTGGCGGTTCCTCAAGACGCAAAAGAAAACCATGTGTTAGCGGGCAGTGTCCAATTCTAAGGCGAGTGAGGGTGACTTCCTCAGCTTGTTGAGGATGGAAGGAAGTACGCCATGGACGTATTGAAGATTTTAGTGTGCGTAACTTGTTATGTGTCACATCCAGCCACTGCTCCTCCCACAAAATCATGGCTTTCCTTGTCACATACGAGGTAACAGCCTGCAGTGGGACAGAACAGCGTATAGCAGGGGAGCAAGCCTCCTTAGCCGCCACATTAGCAAGCTCGTTCCGCCCGGATCCCAGTGTGCCCAGAAACCCAACAGAAGATGATCTCCTTGTGGTATTGTTGCAGTGCAAGGAGAGCGTCCTGTATATCCTGCACTATCCGATCTGATGGATACATTTGGTCGATAGCCAGGAGGGCGCTTTGGGAGTCTGAACAGATCATGAACTTCACTCCATGATGTCTTCTTATCTGCTCTAGTACCCTCAGGATAGCAAACAGTTCCGCGTAATAAACGGTGAACTGTTCTGGTAGCCCTATCCGAAGGACAACATCAGGGTATACGACAGAGCAACCAATATGATCACCCTGCTTGGACCCATCTGTGTATACCATGACAAAATCAGAATTGTGACTTGAAATTTCGAGAAATTTACATTTATAAAAGGTGTCTAAAGTAAAAGCCTTCCTGTAGAGAGTCAACTCTAAAAGCACCCTGGGCCTCTGAAGTAGCCAGGGACACCCCCTACTCCACCACCTTGCGCCTGTAGCAAATTGAGGCTTTCCTTTGTGCGGAACCAAAAGGGCCTTGTCACCTGCGGGCGGTTACGGAACAAGCGTACCAATGATTGCTGATTAGCATTGAAAGTCACTAGGGAGTATGGAACAGACAGATTGGTACGCTTGACGTACAGTTAGTAGAAGGCTACGAATAGAAAGCGAAGGCTCACCAGCCTCTGCACAGAGGCTAACAACCGGGCTCGTTTGGTATGCACCTGTGGACAACCTGATACCTTCATGGTGTATGGAGTCCAGCATTTTCAAATAAGAGGGCCTTGTGGATCCATAAACCTGGCATACATAGTCGAGGCGGGGTCACACAAATGACTTGTAAAATTGGAGGAGAAGTGTCCTGTCGGCTCCCCAGGCCCGATGGCTGACACACTTAAGGAGATTTAAAGCCTTTATGCACCATAATTTTAATTCCTTAAGGTGTGGCAACCAAGTTAGCTTTTCATGAAAACTAAGACAGACTTTTTCACCTTCTCCTTAAAAGTGAGTGCAGTCCCCCCCAAGTTTGAGAAATGGAGAATTAAAAAGAGAATGGGAGCAATTAAAATCAACACAAACAGTCTTCTCCAATGAAAATTTAAAACCTGTTCTGTTGGACCATTCCTCCAACTTCCTGATTGTCAGATGCTATTGACGGGCAGCAGTTGCGACGGAGGATGCACAGAAAATGGAGAAATCATCCACAAAGAGGGAGCACTGTACTGCACTTCGTACAGTGGACGTAATACTGTTGATAGCAATGGCGAAGGCCGTCACACTTAAAACACTCCTTTGGGGGATACCATTCTCTTGATTAAAACGGCTAGACAATACACTCCCAACCTTGTATCTAAAATACCGATCCGAAAGGAAAGACCGAATAAAAATGGGTAGACGACCATGAAAACTCCACTCATGGAGCAGCTTTAAAACATTACGCCTCCAGGTAGTTAGTATCGTAGGCTTCTCCCAGATCAAAGAACACACTGATCAGGTGTTGCTTACGTAGGAAAGCTTGTTGTATTTCCCGGCCAAGCAAGATCAGGTTATCAAATGTTGAACGGTACCTTCTGAATCCGTATTGGGAGTGGCTGAGTAGGGACCTGCTTTCCATGACCAATACTAGGCCTCAGTTAACCATACATTCCAATGTCTTTCCTACACAGCTGGTGAGGCTTATGCTACGATAACTACCAGCGTCAGCCCCATCTTTCCCTGGTTTTAAAATAGATATTAAAATAGACTCTTTCTATGAGTGGGGAAAGTTTCCCGTGAGCCAGATTTGGTTAAAAGGCCGAAGGAGGACCTGCTTCGATTGCGGTTGGAGCATGATGTACATTATGTCATCGACGACGAGGGCAGTATCAAGAGGTACTGCTAATGCAGTCTCCAGCTCCCATAGTGAGAACGGTTGGTTATATTCCTCAGCATTGGTGGACTGGAAATCAAAACCAACCCTCTCCTGTATAGCCCGATGCTGCCGAAAGGCTGCATTCTGGCTAGAATCCGACAATGGTGTAAAACGATTCTGCCATTACCTGAGCAATATCCCGAGCCGAAGTCAGGAGTTCCGCCTCGAGCTCCTCCTAATGGATTCCCATACTCTGCTTGCTGATGTGAACCTATTGATAGAATTCAGGAACTCTTGCCAAGACCTCTCCTTGCTCTCTCGAATAATGTGTCTTGCCCATGCCCTCGCCATGTGAAAAGTTGCAAGATTGTCATCAGTAGGGCATCTGTGGAATCGTCGGAGAGCTGCCCTCCTCGTTCCACCAAGGAACAGGCTGCCTCTTAAAGTTGCCCTTTGATTTGGGGATCGACGCATCGGTGGCGGCACAAATCACGGCTGTAGTGTGATCCACCCAGTTCTGAATGCCTTCATGCCACTCTAAAACAGCGAACTGTTTAAAAAGCTGCCAATTAGCTTTTTTGAGAAGCCACCTCGGCAGCTGTCGAGCATGATCCATTCCATCTGGCAGAGTTAGCCAGATAGGGTAGTGATGAATGCCATGAAGGTCATCATCAACATCCCACTGGGCAACGTCTGCAAGAGCTGGCGAACAGAAGGAAAGGTGAATGGCGGAAGATGTACCCGTAGCAACGCTGAAGTGTGTGGCCTTACCCGTGTTCAGTAAAATTACTGCTGTCGACTGTATCACACGCTCAGCCATTTGACCCCTGGGGCAAGTGGTGTTAGATCCCCATAAAGCATTATAGGCATTGAAGTCTCCTAAAAGGAGAAAAAAGCGAGGAAGGTCATCGAGAAGCTGTGTCAAGAGTACAACATCGAGAGGCTCTCCAGGTGGCAAATACAGAGAACACCTGTAAGCTCAATATGTGCCAACACACAGACTGCAACTGCCTGTAGCGTTGTAGTTAGGGGCACAGACATGGAATGAAATGTGTCCTTGAGGAACACTGCCACACCACCTTGCGCCATATTGCCAGTCAGGTCATCTTTTCTGTAGAGGTGGTAGCCTCTAAGTACAGGTGTGTCACACTGCTTGAAATGTGTCTCTTTAAGGGAGAGACAGAATGGGCTGTACTTCATAAGAAGGTGTAATTCTTCCAAACGAGCCCTGAATCCGTTCATGTTCCATTGAAGTATGGTTGCCATTTTAGCGGTACGGTTGTAGTTTCCCCTTATCCTTGTGCCTAGACGGTGAGGCACTGTGTGAGCGGGCAGTGGCAGAAGGGCTGACTGATTCCAGTGATGAGGTATCCAGGTCCATTATGATATCCTCGTCATCGGTTAAGGCTGCCAGAATGACATTCGATGGTGCCTGGGGGAGGCTTTTGATCGAATGCAGAGAAGGCTTCTTTGGTTTCTTCTTGTCAGAAGAAGATGAAGGAAGGGCGTGCTGCTAAGCACTCTGCTTTCGGGGAGCACTCTGCTTCTGGGGGGCCACCTGCTTCTGGGTAGCTCCCTGGTGTTGAGGAGTGTGCTCTGTTTGAACGGCACGTTCCTGTGGGATGGCACTCTCCTTTTTGGGTGTCTTCTCAATGATTGCTGCAGGTATCTCGTCTTTCACGTCTATTGGGTCGTCCTGTATTCCAATATCTCGACTAACCTGAGTTTGGCATGTACAGATGCAGGTGCAAGTGTCACTGGTGGAAATGGGGATGGTCTGCGTTGATGCATCAACAGTGGGCTTGGGTTGCTGGAGTAGTGAGGCATAGGAGGTCGGAAACACAGGAGGCTGTGTCGCCTTAGATTCTTTTTTGGCCTCCACATACAGAATATGTTTGCGCACTTTTATCTCCTGTATTTTCCTTTCTTCAACAAAGACAGGGCAATCACAACTCCATACTGGGTGGCTCCAGGAGCAGTTTAGACAAGTTGCTGGGGAGGGGCAGTCAACCCTGGAGTTGTGGGCTGCCTGTCCACACCTCCCACAGGTTGGTTGACCTCCACAATTCTGCATCTATGACCGAAACGCTGGCATGTGAAACACCTCTTAGGGTTTGGTATAAAAGGCCTAACTTTCAGACGGAGAAACCCTGCCATAAGATGTTCTGGCAATGACAGGGAATTGAAAGTAACAATGAAGGTAGGGGTTTTCTCTATCACTCCATTGTTCCTTCGGGGCCTTTGCTCAACGTCAATGATACCGTGTGATGCCCACTCCTGTTTTAGTTCTGCTGTTTTGAAGTCCATAATGTCACGGCATGTGACACTCCTTTGCTGGAATTGAGCATGTTGTGTAATTCCACAACAATGTCATATTCCCCTAACTTTGCTGAATCTAGAAGAAGGTCCACCTGCTTTGCTATGGTCGTCTCAACTAACAAAGCACCATTCTGCAGCCTCTTAATCAATTTCAAAGAACCTGCTAGGCCTTCCAGTCCCTTATTAATGTAGAAAGGAGAGACCTTTTAAAAGGTACCCCTCTTTCCTCTTAATAACAACAATGAAATAATAACGACTCCTTGAGCTCTGTTACTATTAGCAGATGGTGTCTCGGGAGGACTGGCCTCCCTCAAACGCTTAGATGTGTGGGTGCGAGTACTCCCTGACGGTACACCCATCCCGCTGGGGTTAAGAACATGTGAGGACTCCATCTCGGTCCCACGAGCAGCTAGGAAAGTGACGGTCAATCCAAGCAGAGTCCCGCTTGCCTGGGTAAGCCTTATACAAATGAGGTGCAGCAGTATCTCCAGAGGTCACTCGCTAGCGCCTGTTCAACCTCAATAGCCATGCATCCCATCAGCACGCAGCATACCTTGGGATTGAGGTTTTTTCCATCCTCACGATCCGGGCAATAAAGCTGAGATCCCCACTCTCTGCAACACCACAATGTTCCACCGCTGCGCCACACGGTGGTCACTAAAGCATGCCCAGGGCTTACGGTCTAGATGATTGGTGGCGTTAACCAGTCCTCAGCTCAGGACCCCGGGTTCGCCAAGCCCGTACTCTGCAAATTAATGCAGAGCCCCTGAGGGGCCCCTACCCAATGACCATGCTGCAAAACCTGCAAGACAACACATCATCTAACTGGCATTTGTTCACTGCACAGCCTTTTATGTTGGCGTAATCACCAATAAATTGGCTGATGGCATGAAAGGTCACAGACAGCCTGGGATACAAGCAATAGCCTATGGAAGAGCATGCCCTCCAACCTGACTCCAGGGATCTTGGCACATGTTACACCACACGTGCCATCTGGATACTCCCACCTAGCACCAGTCGCTTAGATTAAAGACACACTACCCCCTCCACTCAGCATTATTCGCTTCACGTCTTGCTCTATCCTCTTTGGTTTCAATTGTCTTGGTTCAGTTCTCATCATATAAATATCTCTAACTTCCAACTATCATGCAACTTACCAAATGGCCTAGGTTGCAAGGAACCTTTCCCTTCTGTCTCCTTTCTCTTCCCTCGCCTACTACTTGACAGAGGAACAAAATTCCAAAAGCTATTGTCAACATTCACTTTCATCTCTATTTGAGTCTTTTTTTGTGTGTGACTATCAATGGTACCAAGCTAAGTTATACACTGGCAATTCAGTATCTCTCTTGAAAAATATTTTCATATCTCAGTGGAGGATTTCCGTAAGATTTATTAAGGGATATTATAAGAGACATTTCAAATCTCCCACCTCCCCCCACCTTCCTCTTATTCTCCCCTGCCCCTTCCCTTCACTGCATTCAATGCGACATTTTACATGCCCGCCTGTCATCATGCAATGTGGGACTTTTTATCCCCACCCTTACCAGACATCCTCCTCCCTCCATTCCCATCGTAACTGTCAAGATGCTTTTAGCACTAGAACATCTGGAGATGGTGGTCATGTGTGCAAGTTATTTAAGAGTGTTTGTGAGAATATATGTTTCTTTTTCTGATGAAGATCAAGGCGAAAATTTTAAATGTGTGAATGTGATTGTCTATTTTATGTGCATGTCAGCGGCTCAGCAAGCTTCTTTACAGTGAGTTGTTTTCTATCCGCTATTATTAATATTTCCCATAACTTTCATATTCAAGATTTTGTTGATTGTTCACTCACCTTGATGATGTCCACCAAGATCAAACGTTGTAAATCTCATATTACCAATGGAAAGTTCTTCTGAAGCTGAAAAATAATTTAATCAAATTAGCAAATGGGCTATAAATGTAGAACAAATTCAGTGAAAATGAATGGCAAAGTAAAATTATATTAATAATAAGCAATATGAAATTCAGAACTGCAATCAAACAGTTACAGAAAATATAAATGCTACTGCTAACAAAGGAAGGTCAAAGGATAGCTACCACCAATTAGGCTCAAACTGTGTGAGAGCAAATAAACAGGTAGAGGAACCCTTCAAATTTCTAGAATATTTTGTATGAGTGGCCACAGGAAAAGAACGCATGAAGATTTCCAATTACAGCACAGCCAGTTTGAATAAATTCTTGAATTTCATTGGTGTAGCATAATGTGATAGGTTGATACTCACCACAAAGAATCCAATCAGCTGCAGAAAGGCAGATTTCGGCCATTATGCCCACTTGTACAAGGGCCACCTAGAGGAATCTTTTCCTGACTATCCAGAATCCCAAACCCCTCATCCGGTTCAGATTCATTGACAATATGTTCATAACATGGACTGTACGTGAGGACGCACTATTCACATTCCTTCAAAACCTCAACACCTTCTCCTCCATTCACTTAACCTAGTCCAACTCAACCAACGAACCACCTTCCTTGACATTGACTTTCACCTTAAAAATGGTCTTATCAGTATCTCTGCCACATCAAACCTAGCAACTATTGACAATACCTTCATTTTGGCAGCTGCCACCCACTCCACACTATAGAGTCTGTTCCAGGTATCCTGCCCGCCCACGATTGATACATCTGCAGTGACGAGCCGTCCTCCTCCAAATATGCCAAATGCCTCACTGAGGCATTCACTGACCACAATTACCCTCATAACCTAGTCCAGAAATTGATCTCGCGGGTCTTGCCTGACCAGTCACCCACCACCTCCCCCACACCCACCATCCGGCCACAAAGGAACACCCTTCTTGTGACCCAGCACCATCCTGGTCTGGAGTAGTTAAATCACATTCTCTGCCAGGGTTTTGACTACATTTCATCCTGCCCTGAAATACCCCATCCACCCCTCCTAAAGTGGTTTTTCACTACCCACCGGACATATGTAATATCCTTGCCCATCCCTGCTACCAACCCCTTGCTCTATGATTCATATCTCTGCAATAGATATAAATGAAAAACCTGTCCTATTCACTATCCCAACCACCACCTACTCCAGTCCCGTCACATGCATATACTATAGCCCATAAAAGGCAGGGCAACCTCTGAAAGCAGTTATGTAATCTACAACTTGAGCTGCAGCCACTGTGCAGCTTTCTACTTGGGCATGACCAGCAACAAGCTGTCTAACCAGATCGTCCTGATGCAGAGCATGCAGCTCTGCATGATGTGATTGACTTCAATGAATGCTACACAGCTTGTGCCATAGCGATCCTCCCCATGAATACCAGATCTTCTGAATTGTGCAGGTAGGAACTCTCCCTACAATATATGCTATGCTCCTCACAATTCTCCAGGCCTAAACCTTTGCTAGTTCCTGCCCACACCACCTTAACCTCACCTTCCCTGGCCACACACTAGCCTCACTTTTGTCTCCCATCCTGTCACACTACCAGTCCCTCCCCTTTCTTCTTCCCCGCTCTTCTGACAACACTAGCGTATTACCCACTCCCGCCGCGATCCCTTCCCTCCTTGATTACCTCTCCATACCACTTCTTCATCTCCAACACTGGCGGCCTTGGTCAGTCTCTCAGAGCCATATGCAGCCAGAAAATGTTAGGCAAAGTCCAGATAAATCGCTTAGAAGAATGTGAAACTAACACTCACAAAAACATAAAATGCGAAACAAAAATCAACAATGAAGGACCACAGCAGAGACAGCACAGACTGAGACGTAACAGACCACTTAGGGAAACACCTAAAGACTGTAAATTTGCATGTAGGCAACACTAATACAGTATGCAACTCTTCTAATAAAATCCCTGTGTATTAGCCCTATGCTGAACTACAGATATCAGATAACTTTGGTTTAAGAATATTACCAGACTGTAAACTCACCACAAAAACTAATAACTGCTCGGTTAATTTTCATTTATTGGTATGAAGCATATTTATTGCATATTAAAGCTGTATTCTAAAATATAAAGTAAGCACATGTAGCAGTAATAGGTTGTAATAGAAAGCATATTAAATAATATTAGATTTACATCAAACTCAGAATATGGACTTAAAATGCCATTTGATGAATTAATGCAATACTAGCAAATAATTTATTATATAAATTCAGGAGACAACCTGTAACCAACATGACCACATGGTCAGCAATTAAGCATTCCTTGAAAACTATAATATCTAAAGAGCTGGAAAGACTGTAAAGAGCTAAAGCTTGATAAAACATAACTACGTACATGTTAGGAATTTTATTCATACCATAATTCTCATGTTATTAACTTCTTTATGAAGTCTATTGTTCACTTAAATATAATACCATATATTGCTTAAATGTATTAATTATTCTCAAAGTGATCATATTTAAAAGAAAAAAACATTTTTGCTCTACTTACCAATATGAAGTATATCTTAACAAATCTGGATAATTTGGTACATCGAAGAAACAGCATTGCCATCGATATATATAGAATGTTCGACATAGTGTTTCTGAACTGGAGATTCGGGCGCTATGCGCCCTCACGTACTATATATATATATAAAAACCTTGTTTAACCTGTACCTCCTTAGGCTACACTACAGATAAAAAAGTTAGCTGTAGTGTAGCCTAAGGAGGTTAGGTATAGGTTAAACAAGTTTCTTCTTTTTATTACCTGAGGGCGCATAGCGCCTAAATCTGCGGTTCAGAAACACTATATCGAACATTCGATATATATCGATGGCAATGCTGTTTCCTTCTATGTACATGGATTCTACCAAATTACCCAAATCTGTTGTTCATGATAAATGTACAACTTTCTGTTTCTAACAATAGTTTCTATTGTTGTTTACAAGATGAAATAGTATATAAGGACCCGAGCAGAGAAGGTTACAAGTGCAACAAAAACATCCGAAAGGACATATGTACAAATGAGACAATGGTGACTGAAGTGACAGACAGCCGACAGTGAGATAGACAATGACAATGAGAGAAAGAATAGGTAAAAGACAGTGACAGTGGGATAGACAGGAGAAGTTGCCAATGGGAGTTAGACATGTAGACAGTGGCAATAAAAAGAAGTGCCTAGTACGAAAACATTATTACGACGAGAGGATGGGTCAAAGGGTTTATAATTTTTTGTGGTAAAAGAGAATGAATATGTTCACTTGCCAACTTTATGTTTAGGACTGACACAGCCAGTTCCTGACTTTTTTTTTATCATTCCTTACGACAAACATATTTGCCCCATCTTTTTTTAAATTAAGTAGAAAGTTTCAAAACTTGACAACTATTGGTATCAAAAGAAGAAAATAAATTTTGCAATTTGCTCATTTTAAATTATTAAGTACACTAATACTGTAATAAAAGATAAGTAAATGCACAGAAGCCTCCCATGTTACCAAAGATTTTCCCCTAACAGAAGACCAGATTCTAATGGCCTCAAGGATGAAGAAAAGTTTTATTTTCAATATTTCATGTAACTATTGACTGATTATAGAAATATAAAATGTCAGAAGAAAAGTATTACAAATACAAACTATACATATCTTGAAGCTGACGACACCCAAATATATTAAGTTTGTTCATACATTACTCGAAAATGATACTGCCACTTCCAACAAAATTCACATATTTCCATCATCTAAGAAACTTTTTCTCACCGATACCCCCCCCCCCCCCCCCACAAAAAAAATGTTTAATGCTTGTAAGATTTAAATTATTCATACAGTAAAACAACATTTGCAATGATGTTTTCATTTATTATTTTGTATGCACCAACTATTCACAACACATTTTGTAGACATTACTATATCACTGAATGCACATGCAAAATAATACATTACGTGTCTCCCAATTTATGATGTGGGGAACTCTTGAGATCCAGTATTTGAAGAGAGCACTTATTTCAAACAAGTTTTAAACAATATGTTAATTCTAAACTTCTATCAATTATATACTTAACGTGAAATAATTTGTAGTAGTTCTATACAGAGGAATTTGATTCACCGTGGAATTGGCAATTTTACTAATACTTAGTAATCAAGGGTTAGATTTTAATTCAGGTGATTATCTCCTCGATGTGCAGATGTTGGTAGCAAAACACAGCCAATTAGAAAAGTCAAAGAGAGCCAACGAAAATGCATCTTTCAATTTTATTTTGTAAACAACACTGCATTGCCATGTAAATGTTTTTAGCCAAAATTTGACATATTCATTGAAATAAAGTCAATGTTTTTGATGAGTTTTACTGGAAATCTGCTAAGACAGGAATATTTTTTATAGCAGAATAGTGACACATTCTTACAAACTAGCTGTGTCTGACATTTCTGCTTAAATGTCATTGTTCTGTTACTGTCACTACAGAATATCATCAGAAAAATACTTCGAGAACCAGCCAGAACATGGTGTAACAGTTGTCTCCCCTTCCCCGTTCATTTTCTTCCATAGCTTTGACTGCAATGTCTTTTAAATGTTATGAAATCTATATTATTTACAAATGAATGGCACTAAATTTTCATTAATTAAAAATAACTGTCACACACAAGTAATAACCAGTTCTCTGTGTACTTTTTCCAATTTGCCACCTTGTAGCTACTTTTATTCATTGCACTAATATGAAATTTCTTCTTTCTGAATGAAATATTTTGCTAGTACCCTCCTACATAGGGAGACAAGACTATGCCAATAAAATAAGAGAAATCAGATCGAAATCTGAACAATTTAGGTGTTCTTTCTTCCCGTGTGCTATTAGAGAATGGAATGGTAGAGAAAGGTTATGAAAGTGGTTACTCTGCCAGTCACTTAAATGCGATTTGCAGAGTATCTACATAGATTGATTGCCTTTTGCTACCAACATCTGTAAATCAATGATAAGCTAGTGTCACATAAACTAGGACTGATCACTGATCAAGATAATAGAGAATATTACAAAAAAGCGGAATGCATATACAGCTATTCAGTGCATGTAACAATAACTATGCAGACCTAGAGAATTTTAGTGAGCAAATTAATTATAGCTTTGGACTATAGCATTTGCAGATGCTAAAGCAAAAAAATAAATAAATAAATAAATAAAAAATAAAAAAAATTAAAAAATAAAAATAATAAAAAAAATAGAAAAAAAAAATCGAAAAAGCACTGAGTAAGTAATATATTTCTAAACAATCTTAATATAAATTTTTCCTACAGTTTTAAATAAATGAAGTTCTTACTTGGATGCAATGTGGGAACATGCTGAGCTAAACGATCATCCTTCAGCATGTGAAGAAGAGTGGTTTTGCCAGCATTGTCCAACCCTAAGAACAGCAGCTTGCCAGACTTTTTCCACAGTCCTGTGAAAATGTTAATCATGCAGCTCACATTATATTAACAATAGCTTTCAATAAGTCAACTTACAGGTCAATGGGACAGGATCGATGAGGTCTTCCTCCAATAACAGCTGCATTAATGTTGACTTCCCAGAGTTATCCAATCCTAAGACTGCATACATAGCCTTACGACGCTTTAGGCCTTCCATTATACAAATGAAAAAGCATACCAAATAAAAATTGCAAGGGTCGTTCTCAAGCAGCACAGTATTAAAATTTTATTTAAGGTTGTAAATGAAATATTGTGATTTAATAAATGAGGAGCAATTTTAAAATTACAAACAGTGCTCTTAGGTATTTAACCATCCCCCCCCCCCCCCACCACTTACCAAACAGAGCAACTTAATAGTAAGACTAATCCCACAAAAATAAATATATATATCTGCTGTGTTAGTAGACTGAAATGACATCTAGGTACAAGCAAAGACTTGAATGAACACGGGCCTAAAAGTACATCCGCAATAATGATTCTTTTTGCACAGTCATTGATACTTGGAACGAAAAGAACATCCACAAATATTAGTAAAGAGAACATGCATCTATTTACTGCTCGACAATTTGTGCTAGACTTGTGACGAAAGGTGACAAAAGGAAAAGAAAAATAAGCAATTATGGGTAAAAGATATCCAAATAATAGAGGTACAAAATGTACAAATTAATAGTAACATCTAGAAAATTCAGGACATCACAGACAATCATGATTCCCCCCCCCCCCCCCCCTTCTTTCACAGGGAACTGGAGCATTGAGGATGGCAATAATGGCAACTGCTGACTTAGCAGTTTACTAGTTACAGTAGTTATTTTGCATTTCAGTGATATATGGAAAAGAATCACATGTTTTTTGAAGGTTAACTGACTTTTCAGTATGTCATTTGTATTTTATTGTATGCAATAAGTTGTTTATACAGTATGATTCAGAGAAGATATTTATATTAACAAACACACACTACAAATTCATCAACACCATAGACCCCACAATCAACTGGAATGGAGGCTGTATTTAAAAGTATCTAGTTTTCATATAATCAAAAACTTTTTTTTACTATTTCTAGTAATCTGTGGAGGAGCTTCACCTATCCATCTTTTCTTCAGATGTCAGCCACCTCAATTGCACAAAGTCACCATAATGTGATGTTAATCCACAGTTTAACTTTCGTGACTTATGGCTCGTTGTCTTACTCATGTGTTCTTAACTTTGAGACAATTTTTGTGTGTGATATGCTCACAGACTGTGATACTTGACACTCAGGGCTTCACACCTAATTTTTTTTGGTAAAGGTTTCATATACATAGGCATAATTTCTCAGTACTTAATTACGACATACCTTACCTTAAAATACGCGTTTTGCAAATGTCTTTCAAGCGGCGTAACATTTAGGCTGCCAGCTTTTGTAATATTGAAGTATGAATAAAAAATCCACCAAATACGGCACATTTGCTTCCGATCGCCTGAATTGGAGGCTGCGCAACGCGATGTTCATTTGTTGTAGACCACGTGATTATGTGGCTAGCGAATCACAGCACAAAGAAGAGTATCGTCGTTGGCCAATGGTAACCAAACCTCACCGCCGCGCAACATGCGAATAAGAATTTTTGACGTTGGAAATTAAATATGCGGCAATGTTTTTATATACGAAATCGCACAATGGTTACAGGATGTGAAAATTAACGTTTTAACATGAATTTTCAATTACTTCATTTTCGAAATCCCTTGATTACACTTTCAGACAGACGATAAAATAAATTAAACAAGCTATACCTGCTCTATGGTTGACAGGTTCTTGTATGTATCCTTGTCCGGTCAGTAACAGTAATTGGCCTCGTAAAATGAAGATTTAGAATTACTTGATCACTGTTTCGTACAGGTCACAGGGTAAATAAAACATGCTATACCTGCTCTGTGGTTGACAGGTTCTTGTATGTACCCTTGTCCGGTCAGTAACAGTAATTGGCCTCGTAAAATGAAGATTTAGAATTACTTGATCACTGTTTCATACAGGTCACAGGGTAAATAAAACATGCTATACCTGCTTTATGGTTGACAGGTTCTTGTATGTACCATTGTCCGGTCAGTAACAGTAATTGTCCTCGTAAAATGAAGATTTAGAATCACTTTATCCTCTCAACTACAAAATACTGTAGCACGTTTTACTTATTTTATATGTACAAAACAGTCGTCAACTAATTCCAAATCTTCATTTTCCGAGGCCATTAACTGTTACTGACCGGACAGGGATACATACAAGAACCTGTCAACCATAGAGCAGGTATAGCTTGTTTAATTTATTTTATCGTCTGTCTGAAAGTGTAATCAAGGGATTTCGAAAATGAAGTAATTGAAAATTCATGTTAAGACGTTAATTTTCACATCCTGTAACCATTGTGTGGTTTCGTATATAAAAACATTACCGCATATTTAATTTCCAACGTCAAAAATTCTTATTCGCATGTTGCGCGGCGGTGAGGTTTGGTTACCATTGGCCGACGACAATACTCTTCTTTGTGCTGTGATTCGCTAGCCATGTAATCACGTGGTCTACAACAAATGAACATCGCGTTGCGCAGCCTCCAATTCAGGCGATCGGAAGCAAATGTGCTGTATTTGGTGGATTTTTTTATTCATACTTCAATATTACAAAAGCTGGCAGCCTAAATGTTACGCCGCTTGAAAGACATTTGCAAAACACGTATTTTAAGATAAGGTATGTCGTAATTAAGTACTGAGAAATTATGCCTACGTATATGAAACCTTTTCCTTTTTTTTTATTCAAATTATCTCTAGAAGCAGCCTTCTGCATTACTTTTTCACTGTCCAAAACATTCAACAGAACAGAAATGAGGCATGTTTATACATCTTATAGATCTTGTAATTAAACTATATGTATTAACCCGCGAGAACTCGCGCCTTCAAAAGTTATGCAATTGATCAAGTATTTAGCATTTGTCTGACAGTCAAAGAACAGTTTGTAATGTACAGTACTTAATATGTCTAAATAAGTATTTCTAGTTGCATTTATAAAAACAAATATTTGACTGTTTAAAATTGATAAAATGCAGATTGTTTTAAAATTACTGAGAGCAAAATGCTCATGCACGAGTCCTCGCGGGTTAATATTAAAATATGTTTCTTCCTCTCCTTCATACACTTCTGTACAGTACGTCTATAAAGGGGGGGGAGAGCTTCCAGATTTTTCATTTTGTGCATTCAATTTAAACTTTTGAGAATTTCAAAACAGAAAATAAGACCTATGTGAGGTTCAGTACATTCATCAGAGCTACTTGTAAAAGTAAGGTGGTAGAATATATATGTAGATTTCCATTAAAATTTATTTCTTCTGTAGGTGACATGGTTGACCTTAAAAAGGCCAAGCAACCTTGAAATTTACATAAAGGAAGCTTATGGTTTAACGACCCATCGTTGAAATTTACAGAGTATTCTGATAATAGCAAATGACTATCAAGAAGGTTCTACAATAGTTGTAGCCTATATTTTAAAAACACACACTGTAAGTTTAGTTCCCCAGAAACTTACAACAGTGCACATATGGGGGAATAAATAAAAGCCTGCAGAGAGATGAACCAAGGCACTTAATTCCAGATGGTAAGTTTTTAACTTTTGATTGCATTTTTTGTCTTTTCAGTAAGAGAGCTGACACTATTTTATGGTCTGACTTGATGCACCATTATGTGCTAAAGTAAACACTCACATATTCTGAAACCACATATGAAACAGAGGACCCAAAATCAATTTCATGGTGTGGAACTCTCATGCTTTCTATCCTTTAGATAAGGCAATAACAATGAGCTTGCTGCATATACTGGTGCTATAATATTTTTAACATTTGCATATCATGGTTCACAGAGTCAAAATTCTTAACTAGTTTTATCAAACCTGCTGTGTAATATTTATGAATTTCAGGTTATCCAATCCTAATTTATATGAGAGAAACAAAAGGCTAATAGGCTCGCCAATTTCGTTAGGATGGAGAGGAAGGTTAAGGATAATTAGAGAAGCTCTCACTAATTGTTTGGGTAAGTATGGGGAAGGTACCAGCTTTGCTATTTGCCTGGAGTGATTTCGTGCAAATATGGAGTCATCTAACTGAAGTTGCAAATCATTAAGATGATTAATATGAAATGCAGAAGCATCAAGGAAGGCCAAGACTTAATAGTCCGCAGACAGAAGTGTTTGACTTACATATAAATTGGACTCTAACAAGGAAGAAGCAAGAAATTTGACATTTTTTCAAAGACAATATCCTGGAATTCACCATCAGTTTTTAATGGAACCAAATAAGTATAAAGAAGGATGGTTAGAAAGGAAGTTGGCCTACTGAAGTGATGCAGTGCATGGCATTTAAATAAACTAAGTGGACTAACAAAATCATAAATATGCTGCTTTAAATGTTCCTGTAATCTTTTACCAGCATTAATTTCCACGACAACTTCTGGAACCACATTGATTACAACAGGCCATCTCATTTCTGTAAACTGGCTTAACATAAATAAGAACACAATGTCCTTGCATTTTACCATATGTTCAATTTCTCAAATATTGTAAATCCACCAGCAGCTGTTTGGAGTCTAAGAAACAACTTCAACGTGTTGAAAGAAATGTACCTGACAATGCAGTGACCTTGTCTTAATTCAATAGCTGCCTTACAACTATATTTAAGATTTTTAACTACTGTCAATCTATTTATTACGATTGTTTAACATACCTAAATATCCCAGAACACCAGTGAACCAATCCCAGAGAAACATCGTGACTCCTGAAAATGAAGACGTCAGTCTTAAAGCTTGATAGAAATTTTAACAAACACTGTAAAAAAAAGATCTTAATTTCGGTCAACACTATTACACGACTTCAACAGTATTTATGAATATAACTACAACAAGCGGCGTAAACCAGAAAACGGTCGGCCTGCACAGTATATATTAGAAGTACATTAACACAATGTATCAGGAGTTGACTAAAAAAAATTCTTTAATTACAGGCATCTAATTCTAGCCAAGTTTTCATGCGCTGTCATTACAATTAAATTAAAAGCTACAAAATAAGACAATTTAAGGATGTAACACACAACCAAACCCTCAAGAAAAAACCGTTGCTTACCCAGATAATATATTTATAAAGATAGTAAAAAAATTTCAATAATTTTGTAACGAAACAAAGTCTGAACAACCAAGCTTACGATGACTAGCAACCTCCAGAGGTGATGTTACAAGGTGCATGTCACACAGAAACAGTTGGCATGAGGATGACGTACACTTCCGAGACGACATGAAATTAATCAGAACGCAGATTGTATAAAAAATTCTTTTATTGAATACCTAATGTTTTTAAAATAGTTAGATGAAAGAGGTTCCGCCGAATGATTGTTGATATATCATGCTATGTAACAATTTAACTAGTTAAATATTAGATTCGTACTTCCGGCCAGAACAAAAGACTATATGATGATAATTATCTTTGGTCAATGATGAACACCAGCGAGATCGGGCAAAGGTGCTAATCGCGCGCGAATTATATTGAGTTATTGTTTGTAAACATAAATGAAAAAGCGTCAATAACATTGCTAGTGCTCAGTACTGATACTGACATTTGGTGGTGTTGCTAGAAATGAAGGCCGTAACATGATTTTTGTTAGCGGTTGTTAAATTTTGAATAATGCGATGTCCAAGAAGACGACGCGTCGTTTAGTGTAAGGTTTTCATTTTACTTCTGCATAAAATTTCTTCCTTAAATTACAGATTAGTAATGAGCTCTCATTATTCACTTATCCCCAGAGGCAGGGACCACCGAAAAATTTAAATGCATGCGAAATTGAGCTTGCAGTGTTTGTATTGTTTCTGGTGAATCAATAATGCTTGCATTGCCAGCATATATTAGAACGCTAATGTTACTAATCAGTGCTACCAAATATATACCCCTCGCTGTATTAATTTCCTGAAAAAAATCTGTTATGCCGATTTGTCTCGGAAGTTTCGCATTTGAGAGGAGCTTTCTTAGATGCTATGCTATGTAAGTAGTTGTAAAACATACATAAAAGACGCAAAGTTTTATTAATGAATGCCTTTATATTTATACGTTTTAAAATCAAGCAAAGTAAATAATTTTCAAAAGATAATTGAGATACTTAATTTTTAAGAAATTATGCCCAAGTATTTTTCTAAAAGTAGTGTTGCCTTTGTGTTTGCATTAATCAAATTTCAATGGGTTGGAGAATGACATGTGAAGTTGGATGACTTTTGAAATCGACTTTGAAAATGGCCTATGACAGAAATAAGAAAACAGGCAGCAAATGCGACCAGATGCTGGCAATACCATGAAAAATATTCAACACTAGTTTCGCCGCCGATAAAATAAAAGTTGCAAAACAAAGTAGTTTGGAAAGCAAGTAGGGTCTTCATGATAAACACAAAAGTTCAGAAGCACTTTCTGTACGTTGCTTTTATGAAGAGAAACCAAAATTACAAAGTAGGGCCCATTTTATAATTTCTTGTAGCGCCTTAAACAGCTGGACACTGAAAGTGGTGAAACATTCAGTTTGATAAGCATTGGCTTTGACTCTACATTTACCTTGGTAGTAGGCCTACTCTGCAAATAACATGTAAGTATCTGGCAGAGGGTACATCAAATCACTTTCATACTATTTAGCTACCATTCCATCCTTGAATTGCTCAGTTTGAGGTTTGATTTCCTTTATTTTATTGTGATGAACTTTTCTTCCTATGTAGATAGGAGTTCTCTTTATTAACAGAGGTACTTATACACCTTCAGTATAATCACCCCAGTTATTTAAAACCTTCTGCCCAATGTCCAAAAGGCATAACATCTGCTCGTCATTTCTGTTGATGTTTGGCATTGACTACCCTGTGATACGGATAATGTTATCTCTGGTGTTGTAGTGGATCCCTTAAAAAGTTCATTCACTTTGGTATAGATTTTGGAAGCACATCAACTCACATCAGGTGGCTGTTCCAGAATTTCCTATTTCCAGTAGCCCAAGAGGTTATGGACAGCTGCAGCAGGCAGTGGGAGATTCTGGTACATACACCATCTGTTTGTCAAAAGAGCCACTGTGAAGACTCTAGTACGCCACCAGAAATGACATTATCCAAGCAGTAGAGCAATCAATGCTGCGTGTCAACAGAAATAAGACACAAATAATGTATATAATGCCTTCTGAATATTTGGCATATGATTATGAATACTGGGACGATTATATTGATGGAGTGCAACTATAAGTACCTATCGATAAAGTCATTTTTGAGAAAAATACCCATTACTTTTCATCCATCCCATGCACTTTTGCATTCAGAATACAAAGATTCTGATGGAAATATCTTGCTGAACCAAAATTTTGTAGTGATTCCCAACCCATCTATCATTTCCGTGACACATGCACTATTGTGCTGTGGTATCAAATATGGTGGCCATCTTGTACTTTTCTGGTGTCCACCATCAATGCCAACTAATCACACTCTTACACTGCACAACAATTCTCTAAAAGAGGATGAACAAGCATAATGTAGACTGCCTATCTTAAGATTGAAATTAGTAGCCACCCCACATTGTAGTGGTAGACCATATAGGTAAAAGTCTCGACCGGCGGCATGGTCTAATGTACTTACGTGATGTACTGCGCTAGTGTTGGCAACAGTTGCTGTGCATACTGGGATGACTGGCAGCACACAATGCTTACAAGATATGAAAATGAATGTGTTAATATCACTTTTCTGTGATTTTATTTTCGAATCACAGCATTAGAATGTAGAACATTGCACACTATAATACTACGCTTCTCCCCATGCAATGTCTTTCTGTTCAGATGTAACACTTAGGCAGATGCATTTCGATTTACGTAACTACTATCTACTATCTAAAAGTACATCCACAATAATGATTCTTTTTGCACAGTCATTGATACTTGGAAAGAAAAGAACATCCACAAATATTAGTAAAGAGAACATGCATTTATTTACTTCTTGGCAATTTGTACTGGACTTGTGATGAAAGATGACAAAAGGAAAAGAAAAATAAGCAATTATGGGTAAAAGATATCTAAATAATAGACACGTACATTGACTGCCGGCGTGGCGCAGGGGATAGCGTCACGGACTGCGGTGCTGAAGGTCGCCGGTTCAATCCCGCCCACCGACAAAAATTTATTTCTTTGTAATTAAGAACTCCATAAGTTTCTACATCTTGTAAATTCTACTTGTTTCTTATGTTAACTGTTCTTTTAATTTATGGTAAATTCTGTCCGTGTATAAATAGCAGAGCACTCTGCCCGAGAGGCAGTCAGTGCTGCGTGTATGTTGAGTTCGTAATAAATGTGCTTTGTGTATAAGTGCTGTGTTCAGTTGCCTTCAAAGTCAAGCCTGGTCCCATTTCAACGCGACATTGTTTGGTGGAGCCGCCGGGTATCATGTGCAACAGCTGCATCACCGTGGCTCCAATTAGGCAACATAGAAGCCGTCGCTTACATGGACTAGAACTGGAATGCAAGGGATATACCGAGTACATCCTTCCGAAAGTCTGTATCATCAGAAGAACCATGGAAACGAAATCAACAGTGGACCAGCTGCACATCAGACACCTGTCGGTTTTCTCTGGAGACGCTGGACAGGATCCCAATAAATGGCTAAAAGGATTCGACCGAGTCGCCAAGTACAACAGGTGGGATCATACAATGTGCTTGGCCAATGTTTATTTCTACCTGGACGGAACAGCCCAGCAATGGTTCGAGAACAACAAAGACAAACTGAATGACTTGGAAACGTTTCAGGCGGAACTTAAGACGTTTGGAGACTGACAGCGACAAATCCGCTCGGCGGAAGAACAACTGAAGAACCGGGCCCAGCGACATGGTGCGCCGACACAGTCTTACATACAGAATGTTTTGGCCCTTCTGATAAAAGACGTCGCTGTGACAGAAGAGTTCATCAAGTGGTGCCAACGTATTGAAGAGACGCAACAAAGGAGAGTTGGACGCAAGAAGTATGACCGACTCCCCAATATAGTCTCTATGGCCGTTGTGGAAGACCAGCATGACTTCGCTTCTCTCATATGACAAATTGTGAGAGAAGAATTTAAACAGTGCATGGCAGCAGGGACTATTAGACCAAGCGAGCATCAGATTATGGCCACGGATGTAAACCATGTAAGTCACGAGGGAGCCTACGCCGCTGAGGAAGAGGTATTTCAGACATTATCTCCTGTCTGCCCGGCCAGTTGCACCCGCCGTGAAGAATGGCGTCGCCCTGCTATGACATACGCTGCAGCCACCAAATGGTAGCCTATGAACCGGCCGATGTGGCCACAACCAACTCCCCCAGCAACAATAACGCCCCGCAGAAGAACAGACGTCTGGAGGACAGAAGACAACACACCACTGTGTTTCCACTGTGGGCGCCCTGGACATGTCGTATGCTACTGCAGAAAGAGAAGGCGAGTATTCGACGATTATTTTGCCGCAAGACGTCGGCCATCAGAGCAGTACTATCCCCGGCAATCACCTGCTGATGAGTTCAATCGGCCCCTGGGAAGAAGCCCATCGCCGTACCCTAGACGAGTTCGCTCCCCGACGTGCCGCAGCCATTCACTGTCGCCGTACAGAACTACCAGCCACTCTCCTAGTCGCTGCGCCCAGGAATACTGAGCGAGGCGACCATCTACAGAGGTAAGGCCGCAGCAGATGAAAATCCTCCATGGACAACAGTCCCTCAGATGTCGGGAAATCTCATTGCTGTCATAATCGGCAGCCAACCTGTCCGGGCACTTGTTGATTCAGGAGCATCTTTCTCTGTATTGTTGGATAATTACCGCTGCACACTAAAGAAGACAATGTTCCGTTATACGGGGGCAACTGTGCTGAAGGTCGCGAATGGAAAGTACGTCCATCCAGCAGGAACTTGTGTCGCAAGAATAACCATCAACAACAGGACCCAGCCGTTTGAATTTGTCGTGTTAACAGAATGTAGTCACAATGTCATCCTCGGATGGGACTTCCTTCAGGCATCCTAAGCTATCACTGACTGTGGAAGATCTGAGCTGCAAATTGAAGAAGTTGTTCTGCCAGATACACGTAATACAGAATTTTCTGGGAAGTTATTCGTCGTTGACAATGTGACAATACTGCCGGTGACAATGAGAAGAGTTGCAGTCACAAACACAGATGACTGGTTAAGCTGTGAAGTTCTTGTTGATAGTAAAAAGTTTATCAGGCTCACAAAAGAAATTTACATACCAGCGGCTATCATAAGCATTACTGGTGGTCAAGGAGAGATTTGGATCACAAATTGTCACGAGCAGTCACAACTTATCCCCAAGGGAATGTGTATTGGGACAGCTGAAGCAATCCAGGACGGTGAGCTCAACGTCATCAATGAAGACCCATGCCCTGCTGTTAGCACAGACAACACGCTGGAGGAAACTAACGTGGAACTGCCAATAGCGCCTGGACTGACCAAGGAACAAAGCCAGCGGGTGTTAGGTATACTACGCCAATTTTCGGGTGCATTCACACCTCAGCAGGGGAAAAGTCAGGCGAAACGGCCCACGATAAAGCACCATATCAATACTGGGGATCATCCGCCAATTAGCCAGGGTTCGTATAGGGTGTCGCCAGCTGAAAGACGGATAATTCGGGAGAAAGTGGAGAAGATGTTGCGAGATGACATTATTCAACCTTCGGAGAGTCCTTGGTCGTCTCCGCTGGTCCTCGTAAAGAAGAAGGATGGCACTTGGCGATTCTGTGTCGACTATCGGCAGCTGAACAGAATCACAAAGAAAGATGTCTACCCATTGCCGCGCATTGACGACACCATAGACTGCTTGAAAGGAGCTACATACTTCTCAACTATGGACATGCAGACAGGTTACTGGCAAATCGAGGTTGACGAAGCTGATAGGGAGAAGACGGCTTTTATTACACCTGACGGCCTCTATGAATTTAAAGTAATGCCATTTGGATTATGTAATGCTTCAGCCACATTCGAACGCATGATGGACAACTTGCTTTGACACCTTAAGTGGTCGACGTGTCTCTGCTATTTAGATGACATTGTTGTTTTCTCGAAAACATTTGAAGAACATCTGAGTCGCCTGTCAACTGTGTTGAAGTGTGTTCACACTGCAGGTCTCCGCCTCAATCCAAAGAAGTGCCTCTTCGTCGCCAAGGAGATAAAAATCCTGGGGCACCTAGTCAACAGAAATGGTGTTCGTCCTGATCCAGATAAAGTAAGGGCACTCACAGAATTTCCAATGCCTCAGCACATTCGTGATGTGAGAAGTTTTCTCGGGCTGTGCCGACGTTTCATAAAAGGATTTTGTAACAAGGCACATCCATTACAAGAACTTCTGCAGGGAGACACCAAGTTTTACTGGGATGAGACAAAAGAAAGACCTTTCCGGGCACTTAATGAGGCTCTAACTTCTGCACGGGTGCTAGCCTTGTACAACGAGAATGCAGAAACGGAACTTCTCACAGATGCAGTGCTTGTACAAATTCAGGAAGGTGCTGAAAAAGTGATAGCCTATGTGTCAAGAGTACTCTCAAAGTCTGAGATAAACTACTCTACAACAGAAAAAGAATGTCTCGCAGTTGTCTGGGCTGTCAACAAGTTCCAACCATATTTATTCGGCAAACTATTCACCTTCGTGACAGACAACCATTCTTAGTGTCGGCTGACTAGCTTGAAGGATCCATTAGGTCGACTAGCAAGATGGGCACTAAGACTCAAAGAGTACGATGTCACAGTGGTATTCAAGAACGGGCGCAAACACAAGGATGCCGACTGCCTTTCGAGGAATCCATTAGTGGAACACAACAGCATTAATGAAATTTCAGCCCTCTCTGAATTAGATGACATTACAGCTGAACAGAGGGAAGACCTAGCGCTATTAAAAACAATAGAAGCCTTGGAGAAAGGAGAACCGACCAATGGAGAGTTCCAACTTATAAACGGAACATTGTATAAGAGCATCTACGATCCACTGGGCCCCGAATGGCTACTGGTTGTTCCAGCTCATCTCCAGCCGGCTATTCTCAAATATTTCCACGATGCTCCAATATCCGATCATCTGGGATTTGTGAAGACCCTAGACAGAATCAGACGCAGGTATTATTGGAAAGGTCTCTACCGATCTGTCAAGCACTACGTGAGTCACTGTAAAGAGTGCCAGCGACGGAAGCATGTGCCGCAATTACCTCCAGGGCATCTCGTACCGATTCCGCCGGCAGCAGCTCCATTCCACCGAGTTGGGATCGATCTTTTAGGGAGGTTCCCGAAGTCAACAACTGGTAACCGTTGGATAATAGTCTGCACTGACTACCTCACACGCTATGCTGTCACCAAACCTGTACCGACTGCAGAAGCTCCAGGGATAGCAAAATCCCTTGTAGAAGACATCATTTTGAAGCATGAAGCACCACGTGTCATGATATCTGATCGTGGAAAAGTATTCCAGTCAAAACTAGTATCATAGGTAATGTCATGGTGTGACATTGTCCACAGAATGACAACTGCATACCATCCTCAGACAAATGGTCTTACGGAACGTTTTAAATAGACGTTAGCCGACATGCTGTCGATGTTGAGCAGAAGGATTGGGATACAATTCTGCTGGTCCTGACATTTGCTAACAATACCACAAGACAAGACACCACAGGCTTCACTCCGTTTTTCCTGCTCCATGGTCGTGAACCTGAGACGACAGTGGGTACGCTATTCCCGTTCCAACTGGACGACACTCAGGATGACTATGTTAAACAGCTCATCACCAGGGTCGAAGAAGCAAGACAGCTGGCTCGCATGCGGACATTGGACGCCCAGGAGAAGGACCGTCAGCGGTATAATGACAAGCACCGACCTGTTGTTTACAGCCCAGGAGATCTGGTATGGATTTTTACCCCTGTACGGAAGGTTGGACTGTCAGAAAAGTTATTGAAGCGATACTTTGGTCCGTATCGTATCATACGCCGCCTGTCAGATGTCACATATGAAGTTGAGGATTATGAGCTGCCGTCGAAACGTCAAAAACGAAGAGACATTGTTCACGTCCTGCACATGAAGCCTTACTACGATCCTGAAGAGCAGGTAGATGACAATGTCTTCTTGTTCAAGGACTCTAAGGATGGTAATGTTCCTGATGAAGCCACAACAGGAACGTCTGTCGTTGATAATCGTGGAGAAGGGAAGGATTCTCTTGAACTGTCATACAGACGACTCATGACACGGTCAAGATCCAGGACATTGCAGCTGGCTCCACAGGAAGGAAGGAAGCTTAGGGTTTAACGTCCCGTCGACAACTTGGTCATTAGAGACGGAGCTAACGCTCGGAGTTTTGGGTAAGGATGGGGAAGGATATCGGCCATGCCCTTTGAAAGGAACCATCCCGGCATATGCCTAGAGTGATTTAGCGAAATCACGGAAAACCTAAATCTGGATGGCCGGGGGTGGATTTGAACCACCGCTCTCCCGAATACGAGTCCAGTGCGTTAACACTGCGCCACCTCGCTCGGTGGCTCCACAGGGATCATAACAGCGGGTCGCTGTTTCTCCAGGAGAGGGAGCAATGCCGCGAGAGATCACATACACCGACTGCCGGTGTGGCGCAGTGGATAGCGTCGCGGACTGTGGTGCTGAAGGTCGCCAGTTCAATCCCGCACACCGGCAAAAATTTATTTCTTTGTAATTAAGAATTCGATAAGTTTCTACATCTTTCTTATGTTCACTTGTAAATTCTACTTGTTTCTTATGTTAACTGTTCTTCTAATTTCTGGTAAATTCTGTCTGTGTATAAAAAGCAGAGCACTCTGCCCGAGAGGCAGTCAGTGCTGCGTGTATGTTGAGTTCATAATATACGTGCTTTGTGTATAAGTGCTGTGTTCAGTTGCCTTCGAAGTCAAGCCTGCTCCCATTTCAACGTGACAATATGACTGCACAAGTTTGTTATAAGTGACTTTTTTTTCACAATCATGCCATTAGTTTCGCAATACTGTCCTTCTTTCTGGAATGATGTCAAAATGAGTGTTTTACAATTTTAATCTGACACAACTCTCCTACATGTTCGTTCAGTTTATATCACTCTGCAATGTTACACCTAGATATTTGAACAACAAAACTGCATCAAGAAGCTCACTACTAATGCTATATTCAAATATTATGGGATTGTTTTCCCTACTCATGCACCATCATATTATATTTTTCTACATTGAGAGCTAGCTGCCATTCTTTGCAAAAACTAAAAATTTTGTCTAAGTCATCGTGTACGCTGTTATAGTCAATTAAAGATGACACCCTCCCATACACCACAGCATCATCAGCAAACAGCCACAAATAACAAGTTACTCTGTCCATTAGATCATTTATATAGATAGAAAATAATAACGGTCTTATCACACTCCTCTGGAGCACGCCTGATGATACACTCTTCTCTGATGAACACTTGCCGTCAAGAACAACATACTGCTTTCTATTACTTAGGAACTCTTCCTGCCAGCCACAAATCTGTGACCCTATTCCATATGCTCGTAGCTTTGTTACCAGTCTGCGGTGTGGCACTGCGTCAAATGCCTATTTGAAATTGCCTGTTGCCCTTCATCCATAGCTCATAAGACGTCATGTGAGAAAACAGCAAGCTGAGTTTCACATGGGCGATATTTCCTAAACCTGTACTAATTCATAGAAAGAAGCTTTTTCGTTTCAAGGAAATTTCTATATTCAAACTGAGAATATGCTCCAAAATTCTACAGGACAATGATGTCAGCAATATTGGCCTTTATTTATGTGGGTCACTTCTGTTTCCTTTCTTATAAATAATCTTTGCTACTTTCATATCTGTAACCTCAATCTTATTAATAAAGTAATCTGTATCCACTCCGCTTTCACTCCCACACAACAAGTTCGTCAAAAGACTGAACAGTACACAGCTTATTTAGTCTTGGTACTGACTTACTTATTGCAGAAGACAGTAATTTGTAGCTGAGTGCTCACTGCATTAGCTTTCCTACAGCTTGATTCCACTACTTTACGAAGTTACTCTCCTAAGAAATATGCTTCTTAATTACGTGAAACTGTCCTCTTGTTCTAACTTTGTTCCTCCTTTTTGGCACTCAAACTGTTAAAATCTCATTCCCACAGATATTACTTTGCCATGGTGGAGTGGCCAACATTTGAAGGTACCTTGCTGCGGAGCGTGCAATTACTCGCCGTCAGAGGTTCGAGTTCACCCTTTGTGTGTGTGTGTTTGTGTGTGTGTGTGTTGCCCTTAAGTTACTTTAAGTAGTTTGTAAGCCTTCGTAGTGAAGGATGTTGTTCATAATATTGGCACAGTACCAAATAATGCAGTTCAAGAGATAAGTTCATGGCTTGTAGAAAACAAGTTGATGTTAAATTACAGTAAAACTCAGTTTTTACAATTTCTAACACATAACCTGATGAATGCTGACATTTTGATTACACATAATGGGCATATGGTAAGTGAGACTGAACAGTTCAAATTTCTAGGTGTTCAGATAGACAGTAAGCTGTCGTGGAAAGCCCATGTTCAGGATCTTGTTCCAAAACTAAATGCTGCTATATTTACCATTAGAACAATATCTGAAATAAGTGATTTTTCAACACAAAAAGTAGTGTATTACAGTTACTTTCACTCACTTTTGATGTATGGGTGTTTTTTTTTTTTTTTTGGGGGGGGGGGGGGGTTACTTAAACATTTTCTATTACTATTCTTGTGTTGAAATTCGTGTATTGACTTTTTCCATGACCATGGAGTCTCACTCCTCAATTAGGTCCTGTGGAACAGAAAACCGTATTATTATTATAGAGATAATAACCACATAAGTCACTTAAATTGAACGGACATTTGGAGATGCTGATCTTCATACCATAACCCTTACATCACTGATCTAGCTCTAAAATATTTGTTTGTAACCTTTCAATCGAATCTACCACCACAACTAAGTTGTTGACATATGGACAAGTGCTTATTTTGTTTATACCTACTTTAATCTCACTCTACCAGTCTATGATTTAGTAGTTTACATCTAACTAGAGAAAAAGGTACACAAATATACAATCACATTCACACAAGTTAATTTTTTGGCCACAGCCTTCAACAGGAAAAGATGCACATACATTCTCAGAATCACTCAAGAATGATTCAATCATACATGGCCACTCCTGCACCAGAGCGGCCACAGATAGTGGTCACGTGTGACTGAATCATGTCCGAGTAATTCCGTGAATGTATCTCTTCTGATGAAGACTGAGGGCGACAATTTAGCTTGAGTGAATATGATTGTCTTTACAGTACATTGTCATGTATCCTCTATTATTGATATTCTAGCCAAGACTTGGTATTGTTAACTAGAGGAAAAAACACTGATAAATCACTCCTTGGTTGTAATTTTTGGCCTAAAAAGTGGATTTTTCTAAATTTTAATACCAAACTTCAGAGGTCATTTTGATGTAGAAATATGCGGTGAGAGGAGGGGAGGTAAGTAAGAAAGGAGTAGAGAAGGATGGGGGAAATACGTATCTGTCTAAACAATGCTTAATGAGGCAAGAATTGGAAGAGGTGTAGAATAGAGGTTTAGAGTGTGTGTGGTTATTTTTTTCAGGGAGGGAGGGGTGACTAGGGGGCGGGGGGGGGGGGGGGTTAGGACACAAAACTACTAAGGTCATAAGCTCCCATGTCAGAATGTATTAAAGGCAAGGACTAAGAAGGGGCAAAGGCAAAACAAGCACAACACATTCAGTCAATGTTGCAAAAGGAACAAATACAAAAAAGGCCAGCCCTAAGGAAAGATGCCTCAAAATTTTAGGAATTTTTATCAGATTCCCGTGAAGGGGGTATTTACATTTCCTTCACCATTTTGTGAATAAAAAAATAAGACGCAATCTACAGAGCAAGTATCATCCACAACTTGGGCGATAAGACACAGACTTTGTTGGGTTACTGTCAAGGGTTAAGAACAGTAACCACAAAGTGGAGCAGCTTCACCATGTAATAAGTGGTGGCATCTGAAACGACAGTGTCCTTATGCACATCCAAGATAGAATGGTCTCCTCAGTGAGGTTTAATATCCCAGAGTTTATTTCCTTCAAGGGAAGACCAATACAGTGGCACAAAGATAATCCAAGGGATTAGAATAGTTGACAAGCTAAGGGAGGAGAGCTGCATCCATTAGCCTACAACAGCATCCGCAATTTCATTCCCTGACACGCCGAAATGACCAGGAACTCACATGAACACTACATTGGCTCCACTAGTAGTAAGCAAGTGCAGGCACTCCACAATTCCTGGAACTATGGGGTAAACTGGATATAGCAGACAAAGGCTCTGAAAAACACTTAGAGAATCAGAGCATATGACACTATTAAGAAAGCTTGTGTCATCTGGTGTACTGTGTGGCCTGACAGAGGGCAAAGAGTTCCACAGTAAAGATCAAGCACTGGTCATGAAAATGACACTGAAAAGAATCATCACCTAGTACAAAGACATGCCCAACACCTCGGTCAATCTTGGAACACCGGTATAGACAAAGCTACTGTCTCCAAGCCGTGTACAATGTGCGAGAACCTTACTGTGATAAACTAGACCAAAGGTAAGGTCTTTGGGAAGTGTATGGAGTTCAAAGTTAACACAGACCTTTGGGCAGAACCAGGGTGGTGAAGAACTAGCACCTTATTTTTATTTATTTATTTATTTTATTTATTTATTTTTTCTGTTCCATAGGACCCACTTGAGGAGTAAGACTCCATGGTCCTGGAACAAGTCAATACATTGTTACACAAGAATGGTAATAGAAAAATTTTAAGTAGTCCTTTACACATGACAATCTTAAGACAAAGTGAAAAGAATCAATAAAGAAAAAATGAATTAGCTTAATTGTTTAACTCTTCTAGGAGTTCCTCGACAGAATAAAAGGAGTGAGCCACGAGGTAACTCTTCAATTTAGATTTTAAAGCATGTGGATTAGTGCTAAGATTCTTTAGTTCTTCTGGCAGCTTATTGAAAATGGATGCCGCAGAATACTGCACCCCTTTCTGCACAAGTGTTAAGGTGGTGTGGTGCAAATGTAGATTAGACATCTGTCTAGTATTCACCGAGTGAAAGCTACTAACTCGTGGGAATAAGCTGATATTATTAACAACAAACGACATTAAAGAAAAAACGTATTGTGACGCCAGAGTCAAAATTCCCAGACTACTGAAAAGGGGTCGACATGACGTTCGCGAACTTACACCAGATATTGCTCGATCCGCCCATTTTTGAGCCAGAAATATCCTTTTTGCATCAGGCGACTTACCCCAAAAAACAATGCCGTACGTCATAAGTGAGTGAAAGTAAGCAAAATAGACTACTTTTCGTGTTGAAAAATCACTTATCTCAGATATTGTTCTAATGGTAAATATAGCAGAATTTAGTTTTGGAACAAGATCCTGAACATGGGCTTTCCATGACAGCTTACTGTCTATATGAACACCTAAAAATTTGAACTGTTCAGTCTCACTTATCACATGCCCATTATGTGTAATCATAATGTCAGATTTCGTCAAATTATGTGTTAGAAATTGTAAAAACTGAGTTTTACTGTGATTTAACATCAACTTGTTTTCTATTAGCCATGAACTTATCTCTTGAACTGCATTATTTGATACTGTGTCAATATTACGAGCAAAATCCTTCACTACCAAACTGGTATCATCAGCAAACAAAAATATTTTACAATCACCTGTTATACTCGAAGGCATATCATTTATATAAATAAGAAACAGCAATGGTCCCAAAACAGACCCCTGGGGCACCCCATACTTAATTGTGCCCCATTGGGATTGCACGTCATAGCCATTTTCTACAATGCGGAGAATTACCTTCTGTTGTCTATTATTAAAGTAAGAGGTGAACCAGTTGTGGGCTACTCCCCGTATTCCATAATGTTCCAACTTCTGCAACAATATTTTGTGATCAACACAATCAAACGCTTTTGTTAAATCAAAGAAGACGCCTAATGTCCGTAGCCTCTTATTTAACCCATCAAGTGCCTCACAGAGAAACGAAAATATAGCGTTTTCAGTCGTTAAACCACTTCTAAAACCAAACTGTACGTTTGACAGGAAATTATGTGAACTGAAATGATCAATTAATCTTGAATATACAGCCTTTTCAATAACTTTGGAAAAAACCGATGGCATAGAAATAGGTCTATAGTTGTCTACATTATCCCTTTCTCCTTTTTTATAAAGCGGTTTCACTACTGAGTACTTTAATCTGTTAGGAAACTGACCATTCTGAAAGGAAAAATTACAAATATGGCTTAGTACTGGGCTAACATATGGAGAACAGTACTTTAGAATTCTGCTAGATACCCCATCATATCCACAAGAGTCCTTAGTCTTTAGTGATTTAATTATTGACTCAATCTCACCTATGGAAGTATCATGAAGGATCATTTCAGGTAACAGCCTCGGAAAGGCATTTTCTAAAAACGTTATATGATTACCTGTAGAAACTAGAGTTTTGTTTAGTTCCTCTACTATATTCAGAAAGTGATTATTGAATATTGCACATATATCTAACTTGTCAGTAACAGAAACATTCCTACTACGCACTGACGTTATATCTTCTACCTGCTGCTCCTGATCAGACACTTCCTTCACGACTGACCAGATAGTTTTAATTTTATCCCGAGAGTTTGCTGTTCTTTTTGCATACCACATACTTTTTGCATTCTTAATGACATTTTTCAGAACCTTACAGTACTGTTTGTAATGAGCTACTGCATCTTCATTCTGACTGCTTCTAACATTTTGATACAACTCCCACTTAGTTCTACATGATACTCTTATCCCCTTTGTCAGCCACCCTGGCTGTCTGTTACTGAAAGAACCCTGTTTTGAGCATTCTAGCGGAAAGCAACTTTCAAACAGCATAATATATGTGTTCAGAAAAGCATTATATTTATCATCTGCATTATCAGCACTATAAACATCCTGCCATTCTTGTTCCTTAATTAGGCTTAAAAAGGTCTCAATTGCAACTGGATTAACTTTTCTGAGTAGTTGATATTTATGTTTAACATTTGTTTGAGAACAAATACTTTTTAGAATTAAAAGTTGGGCATCGTGGTCTGATAGGCCATTTACTATTCTGCTGACAGAGTGCCCCTCTAATAATGAAGAATGAACAAAAATATTGTCAATGGTAGAACTGCTATTTCCTTGCACTCTCGTTGGAAAAAATACTGTTTGCATCATGTTATAGGAATTAAATAGATCTAACAGCTGACTTTTCCTTGAGCTATCACCTACACAATTAATGTTGAAATCTCCACACACAATTAAATTTTTATACTTCCTATACAGTGAACCCAGAACCAATTCCAGCTTGGGCAGCAACATTTTAAAATTTGAGTCAGGGGATCTATAAATAACTACTATTACTAGTTTAGTTCCATTAACATTAACAACTCCTGCACAACATTCAAATATCTGTTCTGTGCAGTGTTTAGAAAAATCGATTGACTCCGATGAAAAATCGTTTTTTACATACATGGCCACTCCCCCACACTGCAAGGAACTCCTAGAGTAGAAGGCAGCTAACCTGTATCCTGGCAAAGGAAGTCTCTGAATTGTCACACCACTTAAAAAGTGCTCTGAAATTCCAATAATGTCAGAATCAGTATCAATAAGCATTTCATTAACTTTATCTCTGATACCCTGTATATTTTGATGAAAAACAGTAATTCCCTTATTACTTATATTCTTAGACTTTGTCAAAGGTGGTTCATTTCTTAGAGGGACTTCCTTTAAGCAGGAATATCTATCAGCTGTCTTCAGTCTAAAAAAGGTGCAGCCCTAACACCAACTACTACAGGAATTTTTCCATGAGTGAAACCCCCATCCCCTACTACACTGTCACCTATGAGCTTTGCCAACCTCCCCTTCCCATACCTATTGAGGTGCAGACCGTGCCTAGTAAAATCCGACCTTTGGATAGTCTCAACTGGCACCACTGCAATGTGATCCATGCCCTCCGTCATCAGCGCCTTCTCAAGCCCCATGTTAACACGGCTGACAGCCGTATTAAGACAAGGCCTATAACGACGCTGAAACAGCTGCACGAAATACACATTCGTGCCACCAGTTTGAGTTGCTATCCTTTCCAGATCACCACCTATATCATATTCCCCGTCCCTATCAAGACTATTCCCGGCCCCACCCACTATAACTACCTGATCCTCTTTTGAAAAATTCCTACATAAGTCCCCTATGTTACAAGTGACCTGAGCTAACCCTGCACTAGGCTTCACTATGCTGGTGACCTGGTACTCACTCCCAAGTAATTCCTGCAACTGTTGGCCAACACCTCTGCCATGAGAACTACCTAGCAGCAGAACCTTCTTCTTCCTAAGAGACCTCTCTACAGATTTCGGCTTACCAAAAGCTGAGGTCTGCTGCGTACTTCCTACACCTACAGCTACAGGAGGTTCATCTCCACTCAACTCTGACAGTTGGTCAAACCTATTTGCAACTTGCAATGTAAAGCTCTTCCTTCTCCTAGCTACCTTCTTGCCAACTGCCAGTTCCCATTCCCCAGCCCCCCTTCCCCTCCTCAACCTACCTAGTTCCTCTTCAGCGTTTTTCAACTGCACCTGAAGGGCGCAGATCAAACGCTCCTGCTCCTCTATCAACTTATTGCTGCTGCAAATCCTACAGTTCCAGGAGAGAACCTCACCACAATGCCCACTGTCTTCCCCACTGCACTCCCCCCCATGAAAATACTTACTACAAATCCCACACTGCAGCCCACTACGCACGACCCTACGACAGAGCCCACACTTTTCACTCATGGTAAAATTTTACAATAATTTGTTAAGAAAAACTAGACGTCTACGTTATGAAGTTAAGTTTCTACAAAATAAGTAGGAAGTACCTCTTAACTACAGCAATCAACAAATCTCAGTCTCTACAAATCAAGTAACAACAACTCATAGTATCAGAAAAGAGTAAATAACACTACCACAGAAACTTTACACTGTTGCTTTTATAAACAAGTTCAAATTGAAGCGTCACTAATAAAATAACTAAACACTGTGAGAGTACAAGAGTTATCAAATACCGTAACTTAAAGTTTCCCAACCTCAACTACGTTAAAAACAGCAAGTCACCTGTTGAAAAGTACTAAAGTTAATAAACAACTAGCACGATAACACCTCCTGAAATCTAAAACTTAATAATTTAGCTACAATACACAAACACTTATTGGAACTTAGCTTTCGGAGACCTCTACGGCTGGAACCACTCGCCACCAGATGTAAACAAAGCAGTAAGACGTCGATGTCGGCGCTCACGCGAACACAAATAACACCACTTAAAGCAATTACGGCGCAACAAACGCTAAAATAACTGACGAATCTTTACTAGAACACCTCTAGATTGAATATTGTCACAAAATAACAATTAAAATAATTATATTAATCCTAAAATTATATAAAAAATCGAGAGCGATGTGCATAGCAGTCCAGCACTCGTGACGTCACGCCAAAGATTTCCTATGGAATTTCTTATGGAAATGTAAAGGGGGAACGTAAAGTCAAGCTGCCAAAGCAGCAACCAGAAGGAAACTTCAGGAAATAATAGAGAAGATGGACTAATTACATACTGCTGGCTAAAAGAATCGTCAAAAAAGACAGCATAGAGTGGGTGACTGTGCAAAGATGACAAACAGCTCACATAACAACTAAAGAGGACTTCCCTCCAATAGGATAGTGGCAATTCGGCAACTTCAGCATAAAAGGTCTTAACAGGACTGGTATAAAATGCATCAGTGGCTAAATGGATCCCATGAGGGTCGATGTAAATACTAATGAAATCCTAAACTCTGACTGAAACGTATACAGCTAAGAAAGGTCGAACACTGAAGGAAGAGGCATGTTAACCCAGATAGCGCTGACGTCCTTCTGGAAGGATGAGAACGGCAGCTTACTTTTTTATTATTATCTGTAAGAATTCATGTACAGTATAATATTTTATTTCTTTCAATTGCCTGCTCCCATTGCAGATCAATTTTAGCTTGTGTTGTCAATTGCAAAGTGGTTGCATACAGCTGTAAAGTTCAGGTTCATATAGAAGATACTGAAGACTTCCTCGTAGTTGGCTTTATATTTCTGGAACTTTCTTCAGTTTTTGAGACATTTATATGTACATGTTTTATTTTAAATTATGTATTCTTGATGCAGTTGTGTTGTTCAAATATCTAGGCGTAACATTGCAGAGCTATATAAATTGAACGGACATGTAAGGCGAGTTATGAGTAAGGCGGACAGATGACTTCGGTTTATTTGTAAAATTTTGGGAACTTGTATTTCATCTGTAAAGGAGACCGTGTATAAAACACTTGTACGACCATGTCTTGTGTATTGCTCAAGTGTTTGGGACCTGCAGCAGATCACCTCAAATGAAGACATAGAAGCAGTTTAGAGGCAAGCAGCTAGATTCATTATTGGTTGGTTCGACCAATACGCGAGTGTTACGGTAATGCGCCGGGTACTCAAATGGGGATTGCTGGAGGGAAGACGATGTTCTTTTCAAGAAATTCTGTTGAGGAAATTTAGTGGGCCGGAATTTGAAGCTGAGCGTAGAACGATCTTCCTGCAGCCTACCTACATTTCGCATAATGATCACAAAGACAAGATAACAGAAATTAGGGCTCATACAGAGGCATATAGGCATTCTTTTTTTCTTCATTCTATTTGGGAGTGGAATAAGAAAGGAAATGCCTAGTAGTGGTACAGTGTACCCTCCACCATGAACCTTACAGTGGACTGCGGAGTATGTATGTAGATGTTGATGTAGGTACATAATAAGGAAATCAAAGAAAAACTAAGAACGAACACACAGATGAAGTAATGGAGCTAACAGACTCAAATGATGGGATCACGTTACATGCCTAGGGGAAGCAAGGTTACCTAAGAGACGCATGCATTCAGCAGTAGAATGTAAACAGTGTCTGTCGAGATAGACGAAGGAGGAGGTACTTGGATTCAGTCAAGAATGATTTTGCTGTTACAGGCTTAAGATGAGGCATCAATGTTTGCACTGCGTTTGAGAAGTTTTATATGGGGGACTGTTGTCAAGACTGAACACTGAAAAGTATAACCAGTTTTAAATGATGATTATGATAAGTAAACTACTAGCCTCATTTAAAGCAAGGACACTGTCAAATGTTTTCTCTTTTATATAAATTTTTGAAATTTTGAGATTGAAATAAAAATTTGGCATATTTTGTATACCTATATGACAGCAAAATACTGTGAAAATTTCAGCATTGATATTTGAAAGATAGAAGAAAGATCCACTCCCATGAACCACAGACATTGCCGAGGTGGGGTGGCTTGCGTGCCTCAACGATACAGATAGCCGTACCGTAGGTGCAACCACAGCGGAGGGGTATCTGTGGAGAGGCCAGACAAACGTGTGGTTCCTGAAGAGGGGCAGCAGCCTCTTCAGTAGTTACAGGGGCAACAGTCTGGATGATTGACTGAGCTGGCCTTGTAACATCAGCTCATGTGGCTTTGCCACACAGCTACTGCGAACGGCTGAAAGCAAGGGGAAACTACAGCCGTTACCTTTCCCGAGGACATGCAGCTCTACTGTATGAACATATGATGATGGCATCCTCTCGGGTAAAATATTCCGGAGGTAAAATAGTCCCCCATTTGGATCTCCGGGCGGGGACTACTCAGGAGGATGTGATCATCAGGAAAGACAATACTGGCATTCTACGGGTCGGAGCGTGGAATGTTAGATCCCTTAATCGAGTAGGAAAATTAGAAAATTTAAAAAGGGAAATGGATAGGTTGAAGTTAGATATAGTGGGGATTAGTGAAGTTCGGTGGCAGGATGAACAGGATTTCTGGTCAGGTGAGTAGAGGATTATAAATACAAAATCAGTTGGGGGTATCACAGGAGTAGGATTGATAATGAATAAGAAAATAGGAATGCGGGTAAACTACTATGACCAGCACAGTGATCGCATTATCATTGTCAAGATAGATACGAAGCCAACACCGACAACAGTAGTACAGGTTTATATGCCAACTAGCTCTGCCGATGATGAGGAAATCGAAGAAATATATGAGGAGCTAAAGGAAATTATTCAGACAATTAAGGGAGAGGAAAACTTAATTGTTATGGGAGACTGGAATTCGGTAGTAGGACAAGGAAGTGAAGGGAAGATAGTAGGTGAATATGGTCTGGGCAAAAGGAATGAAAGAGGAAGCCGCCTGGTAGAATTATGCACAGAACATAATTTAGTTATAACAAACACCTGGTTCAAGAATCACAAAAGAAGGTTGTATACGTGGAAGAGACCAGGAGACACTGGGAGATACCACATAGATTGTATAACGGTAAGACATAGATTTTGGAACCAAATTTTAAACTGTAAGACATACCCAGGGGCAGATATAAACTCTGACCATAACTTATTGGTCATGAATTGTAGGCTGAAACTGAAAATAACTGCAGAAAGGTAGGAAAATAAGGAGATGGGACCTGGATAAATTGAAGGAACCCAAAGTTCTTGAGAATTTCAGAGGGAGCTTTAGGCAACAATTGACAGAAACGGAGGAAAATAAAACAGTAGAGGAGGAATGGGTAAAATTGAGAGATGAAATAGTGAAGGTAGCAGAGGACAAAATAGGTAGGAAGGCAAGACCTACAAAAAATTCTTGGATATCACAGGAGATACTAAATTTAATCGATGAAACGAGAAAATATAAAAATGCAGTAAATGAAACAGGCAAAATGGAGTACAGGCGACTAAGAAATGAGATTGACAAGAAGTGCAAAATGGTTAAGCAGGAGTGGCTAGAAGGCAAATGCAAGGATGTAGAAGAATGTATAAATAGGGGGGAAATAGATACAGCCTACAGGAAAATAAAAGAAACATTTGGAGATAAGAAAAACAGCTCTATGAATATCAAGGACACTGATGGAAAACCAGTTCTCAGCAAAGAAGGGAAAGCTGAAAGGTGGAAAGAATATATAGAGGGGCTCTACAAAGGAAATGAACTTCGAGACAATATTGTAGGAAGGGAAGAGGATGTAGATGAAGATGAAATAGGAGATATTGTACTGAGAGAAGAATTTGACAGAGCCCTGAAAGACCTAAGTCGAAACAAGGCCCCTGGAATAGATGATATTCCCTCAGAGCTACTGAAGTCTCTGGGAGAACCAGCCATGACAAAATTGTTTCACCTGGTGTGTAAGATGTATGAGACAGGTGAAGTACCCTCAGACTTTAAGAAAAATGTTATAATCCCCATCCCTAAGAAAGCAGGTGCAGACAGGTGTGAAAACTACAGAACCATCAGTTTAATAAGTCATGGCTGCAAAATATTAACGCGAATTATATACAGAAGGATGGAAAAGCTGGTAGAAGCCGACCTCGGGGAAGATCAGTTTGGGTTCAGGAGAAATGTAGGAACACGGGAGGCAATACTCACTTTACGGCTTATCCTAGAAGATAGATTAAGAAAAGGCAAACCTACATTTCTAGCTTTTGTAGATTTGGAGAAGGCTTTTGACAATGTTGATTGGAATAAACTCTTTAAAGTTCTGAAAAAAGCAGGAGTAAATTATAGGGAGCGTAAGGTTATTTACAACTTGTACAAAAACCAGACAGCGGTTGTCAGAGTTGAAGGGCATGAAAGGGATGCAGTGGTTGGGAAGGGAGTGAGACAGGGTTGTAGCCTTTCTCCAATGTTATTCAATTTGTACATTGAACAAGCTATAAAGGAAAGCAAGGAGAAATTTGGTGAAGGAATAAAAGTTCAGGGGGAAGAATTAAAAACATTGCGTTTTGCCGATGACATAGTAATTCTGTCAGATACAGCAAAGAACCTGGAAGAGCAATTGAATGGAATGGACAGTGTGCTGAAAGGTGCATATAAGATGAACATTAACAAGAGCAAAACTAGGGTAATGGAGTGCAGTGTAAGAAAATCAGGTGATGCTGAAGGAATTAGATTGGGAAACGAAGCAATAAAGGAGGTAGATGAGTTTTGTTACTTGGGCAGTAAAATAACAAATGATGGGCGCAGTACAGAGGATATAAAATGCAGAATGGCAATGGGTAGAAAAGCGTTTTTGAAAAAGAGAAATTTGTTAACATCGAATATTGATTTAGGCCTAAGGAAGTCCTTTCTGAGGGCATTTGTATGGAGTGTTGCCTTGTATGGGAGTGAGACATGGACGATAAACAGTGCGGACAGGAAGAGGATTGAGGCTTTTGAAATATGGTGCTACAGAAGAATGCTGAAGATTAGGTGGGTGGATCGCGTGACTAATGAGGAGGTACTGAACAGAATTGGGGAGAAAAGGAATTTCTGGCATACCTTGACTAAAAGAAGGGATAGATTGGTAGGACACATTCTTAGACATCAAGGAATTGTTAATTTAGCGTTGGAGGGAAGTGTGTGGGGAAAAAATCGCAGGGGAAGACCAAGAGATGGATACAGTAAGCAGATTCAGACAGATGTAGGTTGTCGTTCTTATGTGGAGATGAAGAGGCTTGCTCAGGATAGGGTATTGTGGAGAGCTGCATCAAACCAGTCTCCGGACTGAAGACCACAACAACAACAGAAGAAAGATATAAATTTTTGAAAATGGGAAAATAATTCACATTAAGTTAAAATTGGTCTTATGGTTGTTACCTATTTAGTCCTAAATGGTTTGTTTGATTTTTAATAAAATTTGGTTTAACATATATTAACACTATCAGTCTATATTTAGTTAATATGATTTATTATAATGACAAAGTTTAAAGAAGAGTAACTTTTGCTTCAGTTCTATGTTTAAAAAAAATCTCCATAATAATGTAGCTTTATTCTCAGTTATTAAAAGTTACAAATGATAAAAGTAGAATAATAAACATGTGACTTTTTGTATCATTGAGAAGGCTACAGTTTTGTGCATGAGTTTAGTCCTCAAGACAAGTGTGTACAGGATATCAGTGGGCACAGTAAGAATTCTGCACAGGAGCCGAATAGTCAGTGACACATGAATTGTGTACCCTGTACATTTGCTGAGTGTCACATTTTAGTAGTCAGTCTTTTCCGAAACCTCTGTTAAAAGTGAATGTACATACTTCATTGGGAGAGTAGAATATTAAGTGCTTTTGTAGAGTGTGAAATTTTTAATTGAAATAATTTCTAAATTTAATATGAAATACATTTAAATACCAATTAGATGAACCTTGCCCTGTTGGACATATAGTAAGTTAAGTGTGTGCCTGTTGAACATATAATAAGTTAAGTGTATCACAAATCAGTTCATAATTTAGTTTAAAATAACCAAGAAATGATAATCACTCTATGATTATAGACAAAGTTTGTTTAAAATTGCCTGTGTCCAAATTTTTGATCAAAAACCAGACTCATGTAATCTTGTTATTAACATCTATATTGCTGAAGAGGAAGGTGTAAGCAAATTGAATTTAGGAGTATCTTCTGCTCCAAAAATAAGAAAATTGAGCTACAGAAAAATAAAAGCAGCTAGGTCTACTATTTAAAGTAATGTACAACTAATTTCAGACAAAATTTGAAGAGGCTTATAACCATTCTTTAATAATTTCCATCTCCAGATTCTCCCAACACTGAACATTTGAGGTCAATTGAGAAATTAAAAAGTATGTGTTCTGTGACAACTGAAGAGGAAAAAGGTAAAATTCTGCTCTGTGACTCATGGTCAAGAGAAACAATAGTTCATGCGTTCAACATTTCTGATTATTTGGTTGGACTAACCCGAAGATAAGTTTTATAAAAGTAGGTATAAGTGAAGAAAAAGCAAAAAATCCAGCAGTTCTTTTGAAGACCATAAAAGTTATGTCTGTTCCTACTGCTATAAAAATCATACAGTTGCCTCTATTATAAAAGGAAGAAGAAGAAGAAGGGTCATTCCATGTCAAATCAACACAGTGGTTTTACTCACCATCTCAGATTTCGATGAAATTTGGCACAGAGGTAGTCTACATAAAGATTAAGAAAAATACCCAATTTTGTTGAAATCTATCAATCCATTGTGAAATTGCGATGATGTGAAGTGGTCGAAAATCGACAAAAAGTATCCCTCAGCCATCGTTTCAAATTGTTGTAGCAACTCTCCTAATTCAGGTATAATGATGGGAGAGGTGTCATTTTTCAGCATTTTCCATGAGCTTTCCAATGGTATAGGGCACACTATGGATTTGATATGAAAACTGTTTTTCAAATTTAAATGAAAGTTAAATTTTTAATTTAACAAAAAGTGGATCTTCGAAAATTAAAAAAAAAAAAAATTATATAGTGCTTTACATTACTGTTAACTAAATACGTTGAGTTTGAAAGTAGGACTGTCATGGGTTTACACCTTTATAAAATTTCAAAAATTTGCATTTTGCTAAAAAAATGACATTTTTGAAACATTTATAGATTTAAGCAGAAATATACAAAATTTCATTCTTAATGTATCTACATACACATTAAAATTTGATGTTAACACACACATTCCAAGTGTGCAAAATACTATCTGTGTTTTAGATTGTTAAATGTTTTTTTTTTTTTGTTTTTACAGTTTCAACCCCAGAAATTCGATACATTCTTCCTATAGGTGCTACTGGGTTTACTTTACAAAGAATGTCATTTATTGATAACCAAAGAATATCCGGTTTTATGGGAAATGTGTAAGATGGTAATGGGCCAGATAGATGAAAGAATTTAACTTCATCAAGGTCTTCATCTTTTGTTAAAATACAAGCTAACCACCATTTCTTATCATAGACAACGGTAATATCTTCACGAATGTCTTTCAAAGCAATTCTTTCTGGAGATTTTGTAACAGTTCATGGAATGACCCAGAAGATATATTGGTCAGCTGCTTAACAGTGTGTGCTCATGTGCACACGGTCTTTCATGTGTGTGTGTGTGGTGTGTGTGTGTGTGTTTTGTCTTTCACATCCTTCACTGTTACAATATTTATCTTGTCTCATAAACTAGTTGAAGAACATGGTGTAATACTAGGGTCCAAAATATTTACAAAGACCACCAAGGACTTCCATTCAGCCTTGTGAGTCCCCTCCCTCCCCCTCTCCCCAAAACACACACACACACACACACACACACACACACACACACACACACAGAGAGAGAGAGAGAGAGAGAGAGAGAGAGAGAGAGAGAGAGAGAGAGACCGGAAAGGATAAAATAATTGATCAAATATTTTTTCTTGCCCTCTACAGGAAAAGTGAAAAAATTCAGCTTAGACACAAACAGCAGCTTCCAGAACCAGTTGATGAAATGACAGCAGATGTTATGCTATATGGCTCTGAGTCAAAAGATCCTTTCAATCTGTCTCATATGGCATTATCAATGCCAGTAAATGTTAATTATGGAAATAAATCTGCTGCTAAACAAGAAGACAGCGATAACTCGTGAGTTTTAATTGCTTTCTTTAAATAATTAAGATTAAAAATAAAGTACTGTACATATGATATTGTGGTGGTATTGGTTGGAAGAGGGTGGGGGGGGGGGGGGCAATAGTGTGGGCAGGATGAGAACCCTGAACCACAGTCACCTCTGTCTCCTCCTTCTCCTATTTGCCCTTTTGCACTCATCTGATTTTGATGTTTATTGAGAGCCTTTGTGAGAAGGGATATTAAATATACATTAATACATGCATTACATTGGATACTTTAGCTAATAACTTTATTAATTTTTTTCAGTGTGTCTCCAGATGATCCTTTTAAAGACTATTTCAGAAAATTGCAGGATGTTGAGTATTTTGATACTGATTCATCTAGCTGGGACCAAAGTGCAGCTAGCTTCATGTCTTGGTCGGATGTAAGTTTTCACTATTTGCAGTTTTTTGTTTTACATACTTACCTTTAATAGGAAAGTTGGGTCAACAGCTTATGTATTTCACATTTTGTGTACCTAAATACTTAGCAATAATACAAGGTACTTTTGACATTCTTGGAGAGTAATGTTGGAACTGAAGTTTGATGACATTAGAAACTCCAAAGAGGTGTTTTTTGTGACTGTAGAGCGAAGGTGTGTGGAGCGTGTAAAATTACACATCTTTAATTTTCAATATATATTGTTTTCTTAAGATATACTGTTTTCTACTGGGATAGAGAGATTGTAGAAGTGAAATGCTGTTATTTATGTTGATCACTGCATTTCCCTGTTGAATGCATAATATGGATAAGGATTTTTTCAAGTCTTATGTAGCCCAATCTGAGGCTGCATGGAAATGGCCACGTGGTCTGGAGCACATGTTGCAGATTGTGTGGCTGCTCCCACCAGAGGTTCAAAGTCCTCCAGTGGGCATGTTTGTTTGTTTGTTTGTTTGTTTGTGTGTGTGTGTGTGTGTGTGTGTGTGTGTGTGTGTGTGGTAGATAGGATATATTGGAGGGTAAGTTCTCATCTGCACAGTTCTGAGGGACTAAAGCTAGGTGGGAGTATCCAGATTGCACACATGTTGATACATGCTGAGAACTCTGGAGTCATGTTGGAAGGCACACTCTGCCATGGGATACTGGCTACTGAGTTGAAAATTCTGGCCAGTCACTCTGTCTATTTTTATTACTATCATTATTTAAAGTTCACATTTTTTGTAGCAGAGTTTTTTTTGCGTTAGTTGGACTAGTTGAAGACGATTGCATTAGTTAACTAATGATTTGCAACCCTGTTGCTGAAATAATTAGGTCACTGGGGGTGTTTTGGCTCATTTCAGGTCAAATCACCCAGGTAATATCATCTAGCATATCAAACTTTCAATAGGCTTTTATATTTGCTCTTACTTCTAAAATGATAAATTCTGTGATGCCCGAGCAGAGCGCGGCCTCATCCATGTGGGTACTGGCAGTCACAAAGCTGCCACCAGTTCCGCTACCTTGCGGCCAGCGGTGCACACACCCGTTGTGGCACACTTTATTTGGATAGTCGTATGCTGCGACATTACAACACATATTCCCCTTAGGGGGAAACATTGATGAGTGCTAAAGGTAGCCAGGTGACATCCATCGATATTTCCTCAGTAGTAGCTGCATTGGAGTCATCGGTGAGCTGGCAAGCAGGCCACATGGCTGTACGGTCAATACTGATTGAGATGAGGTGGACGAAGACGGCCCATCCATATTGGGATACAGCCAGCAATATGGGCAAGCTTGAGGTGTATGAGTGTCCAAATATAGGGGAGAGCGGAGCCCCTATCTCTGATGATGGGGCTGTCCCTTGGGTTACCACAGAACCGGCCTGTACTGTGATGGGCCTCACCCCTGGTGTTCCTCCGTAATCGGAGACAGCATCCATAGGTGTGGAGGTGCCCCTCAGATTGCAGGCATCCCCAAAAGTGTAGAAGGTGTCACTGAAGGGGGTGGCCATACTGGCATGGCAGGGGGGCTCTTTGCAGGGTATCAGACACGGCCCCCCCCAGCAGCAGAGTTGGCTTCTAAGGGGTCACCGGGAAATGATGAACAGCGCCAAAAGATTGCGGAGTTGAAGGGTGCAGGGGAGGCAGTGCAGGTGGAGGTGGCTTGGCTGAGGCCCTGGGGCGTTACTGATCCCAGTGTCGGCACACCCATTCACATTTGGACAAGTGCCATCGAAAAAGTAATAATTCTGCAGGAGACCTGAATCCTGGCACGGAGGGAGATCCGGCCAGCCGTGACGAGCATAACCCAATACCGTGCCCAACACTTGATCGGAGGAGACAGTCTTCGATATTTCAGAAGATGTGATAGGGAGCCCCTTGACCGTAGTCTTTGCTTCTTCATCCAAATTAAAACAGAAAAGCTATTCCCGATCAAAATCTGGGTGCAGATCACAGGGGAGGCACAACAGGGCGTCACCATTGGAATGCTGGGTGTGGGCCGGAAATGAATGTCATAATTGTATCAGGACAAGAAGAGTGCCCAGAGCTGAACCCCCACACCCAGAGGGTGGAACCCGGGGAGTAACGGTTCAGTGGCCTTTCAGAGGGTGCCTGGGTTTGCGGCAAGAGGCGTTGGAGTAACACATGTGGTTGGGCGGCTGTGCAAGAGTTCTGCAGGACTGTGATCACCCACCGGAGTGAACCGGTATGAAGAGAGGAACTGGAGGAGAGCCTCGTCCACCAAAGAAGATTCAATATATTTGCTCATTTGGACTTTAAATGTGCAGACCAATCGTTCCACCTCACCATTCTATTGGGGATGGAAGGGTGGGGTTGGTACATAGAAGCCCCGCAACTGAGCAGAAAAATCCCAAAAACCCATATAGGTAAATTGAGGTCCGTTATCCGAAACCAAGATACGTTGTAGGCCTTCAATCGCAAACACTTTGGAAAGATACTGAGTGGTCTTGGCCGCAGACATCATATGGCAGTGTATGACCTAAGGAAAGTTCGAGTACACATTGATTACAAAAAAACCAATGAGTGGAGAAAGGGACCAGCATAATCCACATGGATGAACTCCCAAGGCGCGTTTGGCCGAGGCCAAGGGGAAAGGGATGCCCATTGAACAGCCTGCTGAGAGGCGCAAGATGAACAAGCTGCCACCAAGCGTGTTATATCCCTGTCCATACCTGACCAAAAATCATGCCGCCTAACCAAAGTTTTGGTACACAAGGCCCCCCAGTGTATCTCATGCAGCAATGACAGGACATGTGCGCGTAGGGCAGAAGGCACAACCACAGGAGGCTGGCAATCCTCAGTAGCCAACAAGAGAACCACCTTGCATTTGGACAAGCGCCATTGGAAAAAAATTAGCTGCTTGACCAATAACTTGGAGGGAGAAGACTGCAACCCTTGTATGAGGTTAATCCCCATGTCCGTATCTATAGAAGACTGCTGTGAACAACATACCTAGGTGATGCCGTCATGGTCAGTGAAACAGTACTGGCAGAAGGGGAGTGAATTAGTTTGACCATGCGGCGTGGAAACCTGCCATTGTTTACCATGTTGTGGCTGGCGGCCGCGCTTGCAGTGAGTGGGGTGGTCTTGTACCTCAGTGTTGGAAATTGCAGCTACTTCCCCCCAGGCTTCAATTTCCTACCCCGTGGCCCGGGAAACTTCAAAGGACTGAGCAATATTGAGAATGTCTGCTAAAGTCAGGTTGTCAAACTGCAGAGCCCACTGACACACCTCCCTGTCCAGGGTGTGACACAGAATTGCATACCAAACCATGCCATCAGCATAGGATTCCTTGCGTTTAGCCTGATGAACAAGCAACGGCGGCTAAGCCCGATTAACTCTGCCACCCAAGCACATAAGACTGGTTTGAATTTTTTCGTGACTGATAGAACTCGACCCTGGCCGCTATGACATGTGTCTGAGGCTGATAGTATGAAGACAGGAGACTGCATGTATCATCAAAGGATTATGCTGCGGATTTCTGTAGCAGGGGCAAGTTGAGAGAAACAAAGCTTTACACAACGCTGGATCCGACAAACAGAAGGCATTGAAAAGTTGGCGTAACCACTCCTCATATGAATACCAATTTTCCATGCTGTCGTCAAATGCCAAGGACGGCAGCAGAAAAGAAACAACACTCTAAGCAGGAGCCGATGACGATGCACCAACCCATGAAGCCGATGTATTAGAACCCAACGGAGAGGAGCAGCAACATTCTGCTAGAGACTTCGTGATTTATGACCAGATATGGAACAGAATTAGCCAGAAATTGCACCCAAGGAGGGAGTTGCAAGTCTCCATTAGCAGACATGGCCGGGAAACTGTAGCCCGCGAAGCCAGCAAGAAACATGCGTAAATTTGATGCACTCCGTGCCAATGTTCTAACGGTCACACTACAACAACTTGACCCAGTACTCTACTGATGCTGTGATCTACTCATTTAAGGTGATAAAGAGTAACTGCACCAGTGGAGAGCAGCCTTGTCCATGCAGGTACAGGCGGTCACTAGGTGGTGTGCTGGCTGCCACCATTGCTGCTGCCTCGCAGCCATTGGCACACATATAGGTTGTGATGCATGTTATTTGGAGTGTTGTACACAGTGACATTACAACAAGATCAGTGACCAGTGACTGATTTTATTAAACTCTTTACATCTTTCTGAACTAGCCATTTTCACATTAAAATCCGACACACTACCGACAATCACGCCGTTCAACCAATGCAGCATTGAGTTAGGCAATTCGATTGAACGTCTCATTGATGCTGAATTCAGTAATATACTATCAGTAAATACAGACATGGTAGTTTTATTTAAATTAAATCAATGACTTTTTGTTTGTGGAAAGAAACAAGTTTTACTGGAATTTTATTCTGTTAGAGTGACCATTTTAACATAACTTATTGACAAATGATTTATCTGTTTCAAGCTTGGCTCATAAAAGGTGCAATAATCTGTTTCAAAGGTTGGTTTTGTTTTCCACAAAGAAATTTTAAACATTCAGAATTATATATTTTATGTATATTTTTACAGAGTAATATTTCAACATGTTAAATTTAAACACTTATCTGCCTACCATAAATTACTGAAATTTCCTTACTTGATATTCCTAAACAAAGTTAATCCTCCGTCGGGCGCAACCGGCCTGACAGGCACAGGTAGCGTATTTTTGTTCCCTTCTCCCCACTTAGACAGCACGGGATTTCCCCGTCATTTGTAACTTCATGTCTTCTGGTACTGTAACAAGCCATATCAGGAGTGTTCGCATGTCTGTCTTGGAGATCGGATGTGATATTTTTGGCCTCTCAGGCTCATTGCGCCCAATTATGTATCAACTGCGGAGGTGTTCATTAATGTGAATTTCGGCAATAATTTGCGAAAATACATAATGTTTTGACCTCGGCCCGTCAGGTACATTGCACCTGAATATGTAATTATCATGGTGTTCTATGTCTTATGTTTCAATTCTCCATAAATATGGCGCAGAATTACTTTGATGTAGCCAGTCCACGTCATCTCTAAGAGATACATGAGTTATTGATGTACGCTGACGAAGGAGATGCCATGTAGGCTGAGGATTTTGGGGAAGAGAACGACATTGATTCATAGGATGCCATGGAAGAGTGTGAAGGTCACTCTGAAATGGAGCAGAATGATGAGAATACTGATGAAGATGAAGAAGGAAGGCACAAAGACAAAAGGAATGTTTATGTGGGAAGAGATGTACGACCATGTGGGCGAATATGCGACCTGGAAAAAGATGTCGTCTGGCACCTCAGAACATCATTACTCACCTTCTTGGGGTAATAGAAGATGCAAAGAAAGCGAAAACTGCGTTTGAATGTTGGAATGCTCTATTCACCGACAACATTCTTGATGCGATTGTCAAAAACACGAATCAGTACATGAATATCATCAAGGATAATTTCTCCAGAACCAGAAACATCAGATATACAGTTGTAACAGAACTAAGAGCATTTATTGGCTTGCTGTATCTTGCAGAAGCTTACGGAGGAAATTGAGAAAGTCTGGAGAAACCTTGGCATGCAGAAGGTGATTGCATTGAAAAATTCAGCCTTGTTATCAGTATCAAGCGGTTTAAGAACCTGATTTGTTGTCTTTGTTTTGATGACAGAACTACCAGAAACCAATGGAAAGAATTTGACTAGCTAGCTCCAATTCGTGAAGTCTTCGAAAAGTTCATTGAAAATTGCCAAAAGAGCTATTGCACTGGGGATAACGTCACAATAGACGAAATGCTTCCGGGTTTTTGTAGTAGATGCGTTTCTCGTCAGTATATACCATCAAAATGAAACAAATATATAATAAAATATTTTGTACTTGTTGATGCTAAGATGATATAGACACTCAACATGGAAGTCTATGTAGGACAACAGCCAGCAGGTGCTTTCAGTCTCAGAAACAAGCCAACTGAAATGGTCAAGAGAATGGCTAGGCCTATGTTTGGATATGGTCACAACATTACTAGTGATAATTGGTTTATTGATTTTGACCTAACTGATTATTTGAAAACAAAGAAATTGTCATTAGTTGGAACTGTCCAAAAAATAAAAGGCAATTACCATCAGAGTGTGTTGATGTGAAAGAAAGAAACAGTACAGAAGTCGGTTTGAAAAGTAGTTCAGCATCTTGTTCTTAATCACATACATTTTTGACAGTGGCGAAATACCATCTGTCATTATTTGTTGAGGATGGGCACAGGACATTTTCATTGTATGAGAAAATCAAGGAAGGCATTCCAGAAAAAAATTTCTCTTTCACTTACTAATGAATCACAGGAAAGTGGTTTGTGGTTGTGAAAATACGTTGTACCAGCTGTTATGCAGATTGTCAAAAATTTACATTGATTTTATGTAAGAACTTGAATTAATAAACCTTGCAGGAATTGTAAAAACATGATGCAGTTGATATTTTTGTTGGAGACTAGCTTACATTAATACATATTTTACATTTCCTCCAAATTCATCACACACAGATTAAACATTTGTTCTGTACAGAGTTGATTAACATGATGCCAATAGTTTGCTAGGACGCGAAATATCTTTCAGTGTTCTCTGGTGATAATGGTCAGGACACAAACAAGTGGTTAAAGGAACACGAGCATATCTGTAAATTAGGATGAGGGAGTGGGCTTGGCAAATGTCTATTTCTGTTTGGAGAATACCACCAAGGAATGGGACAAAAACGAGTACAAATTAACAAGCTGGGCGGTATTTCAGACAGAACTACAGAAATTATCTAGAGCCATAGAGTGACAAAAATGTGACGCTGAAGAACAGCTGAAAAGCAGATCAAAGTGTTAAGGTTGCTCATCATATGAAAGGTGTTGCTGAGGACATGTACCAGGTGCTATTTTGAAGGAAATTTGGACGTCTGACAACTTCATAAAATGGTTTCTTTACATGGAAACAATGTATCAAAAACAAATTAGACATTACAGGTTTGATTGACTTCCTAACATTGTATCGATAGCTGTCATGGAGGAAGAAACCAATCTTGCGGACATCATTCGTCAAGTAGTTAGAGCAGTATTCAAAAGGCACTGGGAATGTGAGCTGAGCTGAAGACAGTAACGCTGGCTCCCATCGCTCGCTGTCTACTTCCATAAAAAATTGTAACACTATCAATGCTAAGATGGGTTTACATTCCTAAAATGCAGTGTGATGAACTTGTTTATGCCCCAATGGACAAAGAAGAGCAAGATGTCATATTTCCAGGATAACATTGGTAACCATTGCTACAAGTTAGCTTCTGGAGAGGGTGCCTTTTAGGAGCTCCATCCACTCACCTAGCTGACATAACCTGGAAAACTAAAGGGGGTGACCTTCCTTGGAGGTGACACTGCCGAAGAGAAAGATCTCCACTGTCAATCACAGCCAAATGATGGAAACTATATAAGCATTGTTGTGGACAGCTGACCAGCATGAGTTCTTGTGAACTTCGGAGCATCATATTCTGTTCTTTCAGAAAAAATACTGTTGCCAGTTGCAGAAGACCACTTTGGCCAACAACAAAACACCCAGCCGAAGATGGCTAGTGGGGGAGGTATGTGAGGCCTCCAGGAACATGCATTTTTCATGTATGTGTAAATGATCCTTTGAGATCCTTGTTTTATAAGACAGCATTCTCTGATGGGATTTCCTAAAGGCTTCTCATGCAGTTACAGGCAGTACTCACTCGGAGATTATGTTGGAGATCACGAGAGTCTGTGGGGAGGAAGATAAGCATTCTTGTATTACTTTTATTGTCTTGTTACCTAATCAAATTCCTTCCATTGCCTGATTTTATTATACTACATTCCATTATCGTTGTTTTGCTCTTGTTAATGTTCATTTTTATCCTCCTTTCAAGACAATGTCCATGCTGTTCATATTCTGTTCCAGATCTTCTCCTGTCTCTGACAGAAATACAATGTCATCAGCAAACCACAAAGTACTTTTTTTTCTCCTTTACATTTAATTCCTTCTCAAATTTCTCCTTGCTTTCCTTCATAGCTTGTTCAATGTACAGATTGAATTACATTGGAGGAAGGCAACCCTGTCTTACTCCATTCCCAACCTTTGTGTCCGTTTCATGCCATCGACTCATAACTATAGTCTGGTTTTTGTATAAGTTATACATAACTTTTCATTCCATATATTTTACTTCTGCTAGCTTCAGAATTTGAGTGAGTGTATTCCAATCAACATTGTCAGAAGCTTTCTTCAAATCTACAACAGCTAAAAACAGAGATTTGCCTTTTGTTGACCTGTCTTCTAAGATAAGTTGTAAAGTGAGTTTCCCTCATGTTTTCTTACACGTTTCCTAAATCCAAACTGATCTTTCTTGATGTCAGTTTTTACCAGTTTTTCCATTCACCTTTAAATAATTTGTGTTAGTATTTTGCAACCATGACTCATTAAACTGATACTCTAAAAAATGCATAGTCACCATCAGCTGTTTATTGTATTTAAAACTTTACCGGTTTCAGATATTATCCATCATCAGAAGGGTCTGTTAAAAATTTTTACAACCATGAATTATACACAAATTACAATGAAATATGACATAACATAGTAGTGTCATCCAGAAGATACTTACAACATTAAACAGGCTGATTGATAATTACATAGTTGATCTGATAAACTTAGCAGAGATTGAAGTATTCATGGTGTGAAAATAGTATAATTTTCACACTTATCTGAACTTGCTTTCTTTGATAAATGTTTTTATTGTCATTGTAAGTATTGAATTTTTGGGGCTTTCAGCAGGAAATTGAATCAGCTACAACAGAAAGAATTCAGAAACTCATGGATGATGTTGAATGCATCTTATATGATGAACCTGTGGAGGCACCACCAAGCAAAGAAATTATTGATGAATGTCGAATGTGGAAGGAGGCATTTCCACATATGAGGTAAATCCAAATTACAAGTGCATTGCTTACTGTGCTGTTACTAATTAAATAAGAAAAAATATGTCGTTGTATAGTATCATTATACCTGATTGTAGTCATGAGATCTCTAGTTCTCACATATTATCTACCATTTCGGTGCTGCCCAATACACATATTTACAAGGGCAGAACAGTTCCAGGTTTTAGACCTTGTAGAGGGGACTGGAAAGAAGAATATAGAACATGTATTAAAATTAATTATTTTTGGATGCCCTTTTACTTAACTAGAGATGGTTCCGATAGAGGTGGTATGCCCTTACATTCCTCCAGCCTTTAAGCTCAGTTACCCAGCAAGCTATAGGACAACTTTACAAAGATATTAAATACAGGGAGAGGTGTCGAATTAAAATTTGTGCTGCAGCCGGGATTTGAACCCAGGACCTCCTGCTTACTAAGCAGCTGCCATAAACACTCAGCTATTGCAGCGTTATGGAATATGCAACTACACAGACTGTCTTAGAGCAGGTCTCCCTCCATTACACAAACATTAATTCTGTTTTGATGTTCCTCTACTTAACATGTATCAGTGTTGTTGAGGCTCTCCAATATCAGAATAGCACCATTGCAATATTAGAGAGCCTTGACAACGTAGTATGTGTTAGATACGGGAACATCAAGGCAGAATCATTGTTTGTGTAGTGGAGGGAGATGTGCTCTAAGACAGTGCATGTAGTTGGGTTATCTGTAAGCCTGTGATAGCTGAGCAGTTCGAAAAATGGTCACAGTACATATTTTAATTTGACATCTCTCCTTCTATTTAATATCAAGCAATGGAAATTCCAGGAAGGATTCAACAATATTTTTGAGAAGGATAGGTTGCTTACTCAGCAGAGATGTTCAATGAGCTGCAGAAAGGCATCAGTGATTGGGGTAGGGGGTGGGAGGAAGTGGCAAGGAGAGGGAAGGGGGGGGGTGCACGACATTGGTGGGGGAGTATGTCAGCGCTGTTTGACAGGCAATGCGGTAGGAAGGGAAGAGATTGAAATGTATTTGCTTGGCAAGGTTTATCGACTATGAGGGGCTGTGGGAGTGTATTTGGAGGTTCTTGTTGAGGGGTGGATATTGGTAAGCCAAGGTGGGAGCAGGGGCTGGTTGGAACTGGAGGTGGATGGAGGTGAGGTGCTGTAAGGCTGTTTGGGCCTGGTTTTCATGGTTTTGTTGGATTAAGTTGGTGAGTGGTATGGATTGACAGAATCTGAACAGGTGGAGATCATTGTGGAGGGAGGGATTACATCCAGATGTGGGTAATTTAATGGTTAAGCCATTTGGGAGGTTACCATGAACTAGGCAGCAACGTAAGAACAGGATGTGGGTCTCGGTTCTGGCTAAGGATAGGGAAACTTTTCTGTATTGACACAGATAGAAGGGTCAAGCATACATGGTGGGGTATTAAAACAGATAAAATTCAAGCTAAATCATGCTCAGAAAAGTATGATCATGAATAAACCTCTGCTTGAGTGTTGAGGTACACAAATAAAACGAAAAGACTGTGAAAATCGCATGAGAAATGCATAACAACATGTAGGAACACGTGAAAATCAAGTGGGAAAACATGAAAAACTTGTGGGAGTGTGTGGAAAACTTGTAGGAATGTATAAGGAACTCGTGGGAACCTGAAAACTGCAGGAATATATAGAAAACTCGTAGGAATGTGTAAAAATGGTCAAGAATTCATGAATTACATTAAAAGTGCTGGAAATTTGCATAAAACTTCATACAGGAAAAATAACAATCAGGATGTAATGGATGGAATCCAGGAAGTGGGACTGGTAACAGAACTAATGTAAACATGAAATGGAAAAGACATGGGTGAAAGCAAATTTGTAAATAGAATGCAGTACTGACTGTTGGAGTCGTCATGTAGGTGATTGTTGTGAGTGGAGAGGATTGTTGATAAACTCTAGAATGTCAGATATCTTTGTTATAATGGGAACATATATGTCTCGGGAAATGTAATTATTTGGAACATTACATGATCTTTGCACCATTGTGCACTTAAGAAATTTTCCATATTTATAACATATATATTAATAACAGGTTTGCAGCCTAAGATCGCTTTCTTCATTTATTTATATTACCAGTTTTGGCGTGCTAGACGCCATCTTCAGATCTAATACACAAAGTTTTTTACAAAATGAACTGCAATACATAATAGATGAAAAAAAAAGAAACTTGCCTATCTACAAATATACGTTTACATACATGTAGTAATTTTACATCAAATCGTTGCTATTATTACTATTTTTTACGTAGTAAACCAGTGTAAACCCACATTGACATGTCATCAACATAAAATTTACAAGTCAACAGTAAAACATTGGAACCAATCTTTCTTATGGTCTTAACCAGAGGCACTTCAGAAGCCAAATTCAGTACTGACTGAAGCCAAGTACAATACTGATTGTTAGGTGGGAAGCCATAGACAAAGATGTTAAATGCACAGTAGAATATATTACGTTGTGGTCTTTGCCCTGTGAGGCAGTCATAAATAACTTTTTTATTTTAAAAAAAAATTATATACATAAAATGTCATGTATACATTAAAAGGTAAAACAGTCAACAATCCAAAGATTGGTTTGAACACCACAGTGCTTTACTAGCCATAGTCCTATTTGGAGGTGGTATGCCGTTGCCTTCCTCCGACCTTTGGACTGACTTACCCAGCCAGTTATAGGGGACCTACAGTTTAATGTGGGTTCCGGAACACGGTGCTACTTGGTATTTTTCACTTGAGCAATACTGACGAAGGTGAAAGAAGTGGAAAGTGACAGATAAAAATCCTAGGACGTGGCAGGGATCGAACCCACAACCTTTGGATTTGTAGTCTGGCACTCTACCACTGTGCAACCGAGGCACACACATGTATACATTACTAGCCATTAAATTGCTACACCAAGAAGAAATGGAAATGATATACGGGTATTCATTGGGCAAATATATCATACTAGAACACGCAATTTGGGTGCATAGATCCTGAGAAATCAGTACCCAGAACAACCACCTCTGGCCGTAATAACAGCCTTGATATGCCTGGGCATTGAGCCAAACAGAGCTTGGATGGCGTGTACAGGTACAGATAGATGCCCATGCAGCTTCAACACAATACCACAGTTCATCAAGAGTGGTGACTGGCGTATTGTGACGAGCCAGTCGCTCGGCCACCATTGATCAGACGTTTTCAATTGGTGAGAGAACTGGAGAATGTGCTGACCAGGGCAGCAGTCGAACATTTTCCATATCCAGAAAGGTCCGTACATGACCTGTAACATGCGGTCGTGCATTATCCTGCAGAAATGTAGGGCATCGCAGGGATCGAATGAAGGGTAGAGCCACGGGTCCTAGCACATCTGAAATGTAATGGCCACTGTTCAAAGTGCCGTCGATGTGAACAAGAGGTGACCGAGATGTGTAACCAATGGCATTCCATACCATCACGCCACGTGATACGCCAGTATGGTGATGATGCATACACGCTTCCAATGTGCATTCACCACAGTGTCGCTAAACACGGATGCAACCATCATGATGCTGTAAACAGAACCTGGATTCATTAAAAAAAATGACGTTTTGCTATTCATGCTCCCAGGTTCGTCGTTGCGCACACCATTGCAGGCGCTCCTGTCTATGATGCAGCATCAAGGGTAACTGCAGCCATGTTCTCTGAGCTGATAGTCGATGCTGCTGCAAATGTTGCCGAACTGTTCATGCTGCTGGTTGTTGTCTTGCAAACGTTCCCATCTGTTGACTCAGGGATCGAGACATGGCTGCAGAATCTGTTACAGCCATGCGGGTAAGATTCCTGTCATCTCGATTGCTATTGATACGAGGCTGTTGGGATCCAGAACGGCGTTCCGTATTGCCCTCCTGAACCCACTGATTCCATATTCTGCTAACAGTCTTTGGATTGCGACCAATGCGAGCAGCAATGTCGCGATATGATAAATCGCAATCACGATAGGCTACAATCCGATCTTTATCAAAGTCAGAAATGTGATGGTACACATTTCTCCTCCTTACACGAGGCATCACAACAATGTTGCACCAGGCAATGCTGGTCAACTTGTAGGTGTCGCCGCCGGCGCCAACCTTGTGTGAATGCTCTAGTACTGGGATGCAACACTGATTTAATTTGCCTTCCTTCCTTCACTGTAGTTGTGTAAGATGTTAGCCACACATTTGTGTGAATATGTATTTAGCCAATTGAGCATGAATAATTATGTTCAAATTGTCCATACCCCTAACTACAATAATTTCAGTCATCTACTCTACTGTGATTTTACATACTTTTAGTGACATAAGAAAGCTTAAGCCCAATATAAAAGTGATTGAAATGTGCAGCAGTAAAGGTGTAACAGTTTTTGTTAAAAATAGAGGGGAAAAGAAGAAAACATCTGGGAGTTTGATCACTACTTGATATGTAGTATTTTAAGTAATTTATAATTTGTTACTCTATCACGTTTGTGACATGCTTGCTTCCATACTACGTTGGCCACACAAACTGTAGTCTACATCTACATACATACTCCACAATCCACCGTAAGGTTCATGGCGGAGGGTACACTGTACCACTACTAGGCATTTCCTTTCCTATTCCACTCCCAAATGGCCTCCTCCATTGTCCCCCAGTCCACTCTTAGCATGTTCCATATCCTTTTTGATACTGCCAATGTATCTCAGTATTGATCTTTCCCTTTTGTCTTTTGCCTCTAATGTCTTCTTCCAAGAGATGACAGATGATGTGACCTTCTCGACATATTACATGCATGTACCACTTGTCTTCTCTCTTTGATAAATGGCACTAAACCATGATTTGTATAACTCCTGCAATTCACGGTTTTCTCCTTCTCCATTCGTCTCCATCCTTCACTGACCCAAAAATCAGTCTCATGATGGCATTATCAAGTGTCAGTAGTTTTCTTCCCACCTTTTGGGTAATATTCCAGGTCTTCACTTGATATAGGACTTCAAGTTGTATTATAGTCTTGTAGATCTTGATCTTTGTGGATATTAATACAAGCAGGTAGTTCACCAGCTTTCCCAGGGCAAACCTTGATCTGTTTATTCCTTGAATTCATGCAATAATTTCCTGCTTTATCTTGTTCCTTTAATTGAGTATGACCCCAAGATAGACTATTTAATGCCTGTTTCCCTTGCAAAGACTTTTACATCCACATTTAGAGGTCTGTCATCATTTTATCTACTCACTACAAGTGTTTGGTCTTGTCCATATTCAATTTCAGGCCTGTCTCTTTGCCTCTTCCATTAATGCTCATGTCATCTGGACCAGAACTTGTTATTTCTCTGCTGTTAAGACTACATCATGACATTAGCAAAATGATGTCTAAAAATTGAATTCCAGTGGAAAATAATCAGGTACATGTAAGCAATTAGGGAGGATGGAATTTAATTGTGTGATGTCCTCTCAGATTATGCCACTCAATTCTTTTATATTTATTGGCACAATGTTTCAGAAGTGAAATTTATCAATTGATGCCTCCAGCAATACTGTGTTGTCTTCCACATATGGAAGGAGGAGCATTTATGTGAAAATTTAGTACAACATAAGGCAAATGATTGTGGTAATGAGCTATGTTGACAAGATAATTTGCTAAGAAAACTTAATAAATTGTTGGCATTTCTGAGAGTATATCATATATACAGAGTACCAACAACATGAGATTGTGTGCTTTAATAATCTTTTCTCTTGCAGAATTAGGGGACGTGGAATCAACATGAGTGCATTACCACAAGCGCAGGAAGGCATAATTGAAGAAGAGGTTTTTGCTATTGATGGAGCTGTAAATGTTACCAAAGAGAGTGGTTCTGTGAAAACAAGGGAGTCATTGATTGAGAACTCATCTGCTCACTGTAAGGAAGCTGCAGTAACAGAAGAATCTAAATTTTCCCAGCTTGAGAATATGGTGGAAAACTATGTGTTACAACAACTTGCTTCATATATACAGTCAGAAGTTGTTAAAAAACTGACATCTGATGTACAAAGTCTTGAAGATAGTTCAGATAAAAAGTTTAACAAACTACCAGATGTGTGTCTCCAAAATTCTGCTTCTTCGCAAAAAGTTATATCAGTGCTAAGTGATTCAGACTCTGATGACACACATTCTACCCAAACAGTTCTGTCTAAATCACCACGTAGTAGAGACGTAGTGTGTAGCAGTTCATCAAGGTCAGAATTTTTTGTAGAGGATAAAGATATATTTTCCACTCGCCGTTTATTTGATGTTGAAAATTACACTGCTGAGTATCCATCATTCTCTGTTATTGGTTCAGCACCAGTTAGCTTGCCTCCACCTAGAACTGCTAGTTCATCAGTACGTGAGGTGCGATCATATCATAGTGCAGCAGAAAGAAACAAAAGGCAGTATGCTGATAGACGATTCAGTTGTGGATTTACGGCTCGAGAGAGCCCTTCACATCAAATTCACGAGGCAGACGAAGAAAATAAAAAATATAAGGCACTGCTTTACAGTAGCAATAATCAAAAGCAATTCTTACTTCCAAATCGACAGGAAAAAATAAATAAACGTTTAGTATTACCACCAATTGATAAAATGGAAACTCAGAAGGTAAACCTCAACTACAATGTTTATTTTATGTCTGTTTTACAAAAAGCTGTATGGCTGGCTGCAACTGAACCTGAAAAAAATTTTCTGATGTTCTTTGTTAATTTATATTCCTGAAAAAGTTAACAGCTTATTTGTAAATGATGATGTGGAAACATTTCTTTGGTTTTTCTCCATAACAGCAGACTATGCTTACCTGATTTAAGACTATTAAAACATTATTGAGATCAAGTAAGCCATTGACTATCATGGCTGTTATTACACTTTCACAAGCTTTCACTGTTGTTTGAGAGATATAACATTGATGTGAGAGGAATAAATTGGAACATCTGGTCATGTCAGATGCCACAACTGTCAGTTTGAAAAGCTCAAGCTCCAGCACAAAATTTTCTCCTTTTATAAGCTGTCATAGTGACACATAAAATTTGTTTATTTAAAACCTGTTTATGATCATAAAAATGTTTGTAGGACTATAGATTTTTTTCATATCTGAAGATGACTTCTGCAGGTTGAAAGTGAAGCTGGTCATGGTATTTGTGCTCGTAAATAAGAATTAAAGAAATATTTTTTTTTCTTTGCTTATTCTTCCTTTTCACATTCTGTTCTGGTTGCATGGACCCACTACACACCACAACTGCACTTCTTACTTGTCCCCACCATTAGTTCTAATTATAAGTATGCACCTGCATCATTTTCATTTTGTATGTAACTTTATTGCTCAGTGTACATTGAGTCAGTAGTCATTTATAGACATTTGTAACTAATTTATTAATGTTATTTTGTAGACTTCACATCATTGCTCTTAAATCAAACTGGCATGTGTGTAAAAATTGAGTTTTTGGTGACAAAATATTTCTCCCCCCCCCCATCTGTTTTTAGCTGGAACTGGCGTATCATATAATTAAATAAAAATCCGTTAGATGGAATTGAGGCAATATGCATTTACGCGAGTATAGTAATTTTGTTTATCAGAAAACCTATTGAGCAATATGCCAGTCACTTCAAAACCTTCAAGGAGGAAGTAAAACTGAATTATCTCACAATAATACATGCGAAAACATTATCACATGCAAAAAAATTAAAGCGCTCAGGTGAAAAATATGCATTTTTCAGATATGCCGGTTTGACTTCACAGTGACGACATTTTTACAATCCAGGGTAATAACATTTTATAATCCAAAAACGTGATTTACTGGTTCTTTCCTTAACCCTTTCAGACGAGAAATCCAATATATTGGGCACTGACTTTTTATGCATTTCAAACTTTTTATGATTCTGCTTTACTTGGAGACTCAATGGCCGTTTTGCTGGATATCTGTCACTTTTAGTTTCTTGCCTTTTGTGCCATCTGCCACCAGAATGGTATATACCCACTACAGTGAAAATCACTTGTGATATCACTAATCACAGATTACCCACTACATTTAGTTACCATTTTTGACACAGAAAAATGGGAACATTTCCACAATTCAATAAAACCAGATGTGATGAAGGAAAGAAATTTAATTCACAGTAATTGAAATCTTACAACTTTGCCATTTATCATTAAAAAAAAAAAAATTATGTCCTTTAGATGACACCCTTCTGTATGAATACATTAATGAAATCTGCTGTGGAGATTCCTCATAGACCACTGCAACATCTCAGCTGGGATACTGTGAAATTCATCCTGAATTCTCTGTTTTAACTCATACAGGGGTTTTGGTCAAGTCGTGTAGACTTTGCTCTTGAGGTAGCCCAATAAAAAAGAAAAAAAAGAAGAAAAAAAAAAAAAAACTGATAAATCTGACAATCTCTGGGGGCCAAGAATGTTACTGAATCATGAGATCACACAGTTACCCAACAATTTTTGCACACATATCACTGATTGCTGTGCAGTGTGTAATGTCACTCTGTCCTGTTGAAACCAGGCTTCTTGAATGCTTAGAAAGTTATTCAACGCAGGTGTAATGAAAGTTATAACATCTCCGAGTAATGATTTGCATTGAGAGTTGTTGTGTTTCTTGTTCATTTGCAAAAAAAAATACAGTCTGATAATCACATGTGATGAAACGCCACACCATACTGTCACTCCACTAGTGTGTAAAGGACAGTCACGAACATCATTGCAATTTGTTTTTGCCCAAATACAACAGTTCTGCTTACTCACATAACCTGTGAGATAAAAATGTGCCTCATCCGACATCCACAACTTGTTTAGAAATTCATCGTCATTATTTATTTTTGTCATCATTTGTTGACAGAATCCTAATTGTAACCGGTAATCATTGTTCTTTAATTGTTGCAGCATCTGTTGCTTGTACAGATGAAATTTGAAATCAAGATGAAGAATTCTGTGAACACACTCCCGGGTCATTCCAACCACTGCTGCTTGCTTATGAATTGAATGCCATGGGCTCTGTAAGATAGACTCACAACATCAATGTTTGCTGGAGAATGCACACTTCTTAGTCATCCTGTTGGTTTCTTCTTGAGGGCAAATCCACCGTCTCCAAAGTTATTAATCCAACATTTTATTGTGTGTTTCAACTGAATGGTATTATGATGTCCTAATTTATAAGTGTCGAAACTTCCTGTACTCCACTGCCAAACTATCATTGTTTTTATAAAACATTTTTATGGCTCACACACACTGTTATCCATTCCACTGATTTATGATTACTGAAATGGGGGACTGTTTACTTGCTGTCATGAACCTGCAGTGCTGCTACCTGCCCATGGCCACTAGTCATTTCAAACATTCCCTTTATTCTGTGTCACCCTATACCTTCCAACTCATTCGTGATACAATATTTTGCATTTCCATCATTTTTGTGTCTGGTTGCTCTTTTTCTTGGACACGACTTGCACCTTCTACACATCTACACACGTACACTGCAAACCACCCAAATGTGTGTGGTCGAGGTACTCAGTACCACTACTAGTTACTTGCTTTCCTGCTTCATTCTCATATATAATAAGGAAAAACAAATGCTTGTATGCTTCCATACTAGTCCTAATCTCTCTGATGTTATCTTTGAGTCTGTACGTGAAATGTGGTTTGGCGGCAGTAGAACCATTCTGCAGGCGCCTCAAATTATGGTCCTCTAAATTTCAACAGTGTTTCTCAAAAAGAACATCACCTTCCCTCCAGAGATTCCTTTATGAGTTCCTGAAGCATTTCAGTAACACTTGCATATTGATCGTATCTATCAGTTACAAACCTAGCCACCTGCCTCTAAACTGCCTATATGCCCTCCTTTAACCCTTTCGGACCCTCTGGCTTCAAATGTGTACATAAATTCTACGGTGTCTAAGATGGTTCTGAAGCATTTTTCCTCAATGGAAAGAACATGTATACAACACCTGAGTGTTCAACCATTTCATCATGCACAATTACTACCACCTGCGGAAGATCACTATAAAATATTAAGACGCGAGTGTTGCACTGCGCAGCAATTTAAGAACTTCAAAGAACATGGAAATTGTGGGTTACTTGTATTCCACTGTATAACTGAAAGTAGAAGTTGTTATTTTGCGATGTAGTTATTGAACAATCAGTTTATTTTGTACAACAGTTGGTACTATAAAATTAATTAATTTAGTTCAGTATACACAGTGTTGTAGAATGAAAATGGGTGCATATAATTGCATAAACCTTGCTTCTAAAATCATTGAAAATTTGACTTAAGTGTATAACAGCAATAAAAATAATTTCCTTGATAGAGAAAAAAATCAGGTCTGAAAGGGTTAAACTGATCTGGTGAGGATCCCAAAGACTTCAGCAATACTCAAGTTGGGGTCCTACAAGTGTTTTATGTGTGGTCTCCTTTACAGATGAATCACACCTTCCCAAAATTCTCCCAAGAAACCAAAGTCGACCTTCCCCATGACTGTCCTTATAAGCTCTTTCCATTTCATATCACTGTTCAGCGTTACACCTAGAAATTTGATTATGTGCCTCTGTGAAGCAGAACACTACTAATGTTCTATTCAAACATTACGGGATTGTTTCTCCTACTCATTCGCATCACCTTACATTTCTCTACATTTAGCGCTAGTTGCCATTCTTCACATGACCTAGAAATTTGGTCCAAGTCATCCTGCATCCTACTACAGCATTCAGTGATGACACCCTCTTGTACACTACAGCATTATCAGCAAGCAGCTGCAGATTGCAACTCACTCCATCCATCAGATCATTTATATAGATAGAAAATAATAGCTGACCTATCACACTCGCCATCAAGGACAACATACTGGGTTGCATTACTTAAGTAGACTTTGAGCCACTTGCATATTCGGGTACTATTCCATAAGCTCGGACCTTCGTTAACAGTCTGTAGTGTGGTGCCACGTCAAACGCCTTTCAAAAATCAAGAAATATGCAGACTGTCTGTTGCCCTTCATCCATAACATGCAAATTGTCAATAGAGAAAAGGGCAACTTGGGTTTCACATGATCGATGCTTCCTAAAGCTGTGCTGATGCATGGATAGAAGCTTTTCTGTCTCAAGGAAATTTACTATGTTAGAGCTAAGAGTATGTTCCAGAATTCTGCAGCAAAATGATGCTAATGATATGCTGTAGGTTTGTAATTTCGTAGGTCCATTCTTTTGCCTTTCTTATACACAAGAGTTACGAATGCCTTTTTTCCAGTCACTTGGAACTTTACACTGGATCAAAGATTCATGATAAATGTAAGCTAAGTAAGGGGCCAATGCCACTGACTACCCTTTGTAAAACCGGATTGGTACCCTGTCTGGACCTGGCAACTTGCTTGTTTTCAATTCTCTCAGCTGCTTCTCCCCACCAGCTATGCCTCTTACTATGTCCTCCATTTGGGAGTTAGTGTGACTGTGAAATGAAGACATGTTTCCATGGCCCTGCTGAATGAATGATTTCATAAATGTTCAATTTAGAACTTTGAACTTAATTTTGCTGTCATCTATCACCACAGCAGAATCATCAATGATTGACTAGATAGAGACTTTTGATCCACTTATTGATTTTAAATAGACTTTTCGGGTTCTCGGCAAGATCTTTTGCTAAGGTATGGGATGATGGTAGATATTGTTTGCTTTGCACATTGCTCTTTTTATAGACATGCAAATCTCTACTAACTTTTGTCTGATTTAATTTGTTTGACTGTTTTTTAACTGAGAGTGCAACTGCCTTTGTTTTCTCAGTATTTTTTTCGTATATTACTATTAAACCACATTGGATGTTTCCCATCCATAATCCACTTTTTTTGGCTCATATTTCTCTAGCACTTTATATACAATGCATTTAAGTTTTGCTGAAAATTGCTTGTTGACTGGTGTGAGAGAATGAGAATAAATAAGATGATACCATCTTTGGTCACATGTCATCTGCTCCAGTACCCTGACAACTGTACAACAAGAGGAAAAAAGAATGCCCGGCCCAAATAGTTTAGGATCAAGAAAAGAGCACTATACATGCCCAGGTTCAGAAGTGTCAGAGTTCTCAACTGTAGATAGTGGTGTGTGGAGCTTCAGCTGGGTCTTTACATTCTAAAAATAGAATGTAACGAATTGATGTTTACTGCATCATATAGAAGGAATATAATAGTTGCAGTTTAACTCATCTCATCATTTATTTTGAAAATCATTATTTGAGCAGATGGAAATTGTCGAAATGTAAGAACTTCACATTGGTAAAATTACTGCTATGAGAAGGGTTACACATCTGCTGCAGTGACTGCGTGGATACGTTGACAGTTAGTGAATGAAAGGGACGTGTGTTCGAATCCAACTGTAGTAATTTTTTTTTACACCTGTTAGGTAATATTGACAGCTTCATGCAAATTGTGCAGCTGTAGGCCTTTCTAGGTTCCACATTTCATAAGATTAATTTGTTATAACAGTCTAATCCTTGAACAAATAGTTATAGTAAAAATTTATATATAATTACTTGACCACCAATTGTGTGTGTGTGTGTGTGTGTGTGTGTGTGTGTGGGCGCGCACACGTGTGTGATTTTCAGGTAAGAAAAACACATTGGCATATTTTTCTGTTCTTAATCGCAGTTTAAACGAACTAGTGGCTGTGCCTTCCAGTATCTATTGTTTCCATTTTTAAAGTCAGTTCTGAACTACAGTACAGCTATCTGAAAATTATGCTACAAGGAAGACCTTGGTTGCTTCTTGCTAGCGTCTTGGCTTACTATACTGAAAACTGTATGGCATGTCGGATCGAATCTCACTACACCAGATTTTTTTATATTGCAATGCAGATGTTTCATACTCTACTTTAGCAGTCTAATAGCCCTACTATAGTTGAAGCACGGATATTTAACTGGAAACAACAGATACTGTCAGTCAGAGGCACTTGCTTGTGTTAACTGTGAGTAAGGACTTAGAAAAATATACTAATCACCTGATACATTTCTCATACCTGATAACCACACACACACACACACACAGAGAGAGAGAGAGAGAGAGAGAGAGAGAGAGAGAGAGAGAGAGAGAGAGAGAGAGAGAGAGAGATGGTCAAAGTAATTGTAAATAAATACATCCATTTTCAATATTTTTATTTTGACAGATTGTCTGTTTGTTTAAGGATTCGACTATTATTGTTTTAGGATTACACTAATGTAAAATGGAATTTTTTTGAAATGTTGAAGGGGAACCTAGAAAATCCTAATACTGCACAATGTGCAGTGAATTATTTTTATTTTCTTCTTTATTTATATAGAAGAAGAAAGAAAAAAAGAATGCAGTTAGATTCAAAGACACGTTCCTTCCGTTCGAAAACTGACAGCTTATTCACACAGCCACTGAAGCAGATATGAAACAATTTTTTGTTGTAGTAATTTCACCAACATGGAATTCTTTTATTTCAACCATTTACACCTGATAGAATAATGATTTTCAAAATAAATGATAAATAAGTTAAATTGCAATGAATCTAGATGTATATTGTATCTTAACTTGCTTCTATTTGAGGATGTAAAGACCCAGCTGCAGCTCCACACACCACTATCTACAGTTGGGAACACTGACACTTCTGAACTTGGGCATGTACAGTGCTCTTTTCTAGATCCTAAACTTTGGACTGGGCAGTCTTTCTTCCTCTCGTTGTACTGTTGTGAGGGTACTTGAGCAGATGACACATGATCAAAGATGGCATCTTCTTATTTATTCTCAGTCTCTCACATCAGTCAACAAGCAATTATTGGCAAAACTTAAATGCATTGTAAATAAAGTGCTGGAGAAATATGTGCCGGAAAAGTGGGTTAAGAATGGGAAAGACCCATCGTAGTTTAATAGTAATTTGAAAAATAATGAGAAAGCAAAGCCAGTTATAATCTTGATTAGAAAAATGTCAAGTGAATCAAATCAGACAAAAGTTAGTAGGGATTTGCTTTTCTATAAAAAGAGCAATGTGCGAAGCGAATAATAACTACCACCCTCATACCTTAGCAGTAGATTGTAGCTGTGATAGCCGTAATCGACTCTTAAGAAATGATTATATCTTTACGATTATCTTTGGGTGAGCCACCTCTCTGCCGCCACCAACAATCACAGTCAGTCTGTGTTATGCTTTTGAACTGTCTGTTTAATAAATTGATATGCAGACAAGTGTGTTTTCTGGGGCTCACACCCCATTGAAAAACCCACATTGGTGACCCCGTACTGAGTTTCTTGTGCTGTGGTGCGTTTTTCAGTGCGTTTTGCTCACCCGCACCGAGGTAATTAGTGAAATGTGGCATATGTGATCTGATCGTTACAACCACAATGAACACACTGATCCAACTTCCACCGGGCTTCACTGTGATTTCTCGACCATCATTCAACTCACTACTGCTATGCCTGAACATAGTTTGAACAGTGGCACGTTGTCACAGAACCATATTTTGCCATCTGTGTCTAATGAACTGGTTAGCGGAGTCATTCCAAACTCTTCTTTGAGTTCTGCATTTAATTCAGGATTTTTGTCTTAAGCTCCTTCTGCACCTTTTTCCGTGCGCACAACTTCAGTTGCGGATAGTGCAGTGCATTCATCTTTCAGACAACCACCTGTGCAGTGTTTACCCAGTGACTTTGTTTTTAACCCTCACATTCTGTTGACTGATTTTTCTTATGTGAACTTGTCAGGACAGGACAGTGTGTTTGATGTGCATCCACATTCAGCATCACGACATGCCCCTGCCATGCCGCACCCGCTTTGGCCTGCTGTATCCACTCTTGGGGCTGGCACATTGTGTGACTCTTATGCTATCTTGCGCTCAGCCGCCTGTTTCATCGGCACAATTCAGTGCCTCTGCCACGTTGGCCTTCCGCGGCACGCCTCATCAACAACTGCAAAATTGGCCTGACGCTACAGTGCCAGATACGGGACCTCAGGCACTTTCTTCTTCTCCTCCTCCTCCACCGCCTGGACATCTGCCCAGCTGCCTCCATTTTCGTTCGAAGCTTCGCATACATGGTTCACCTTAGTAGAACAAATCTTTGACCACCATTCCCTGGACGATGCTTCTCGCTATATCTGCCTCATCACACACATGCACGAGCACATCGACCTAATCTGCGATCTGGTAACGTCATCTCTGAAGACTCGTCACTACTTTGTGGTGAAGCAGAACATTCTGGAGCGTGTCACGTGCACTTCTGATGAAATCATGCTCTACATTCTACAGAAGGAACGTCTCGGCGACAGGAAGCCTTCCAAGTTGTGGAGACGTCTTTGACTGCTGGTCAGCAAGCAGGCAATGTCGGACTCAACTCTGATGGCAGTCTAGACCAACAAGCTTCCTTTAAAGGCTCTGGCCTACAATATGCTTGAGTCTCTGAGCAAGCACATCCGTGTCGCTGACCGGGCTCACACTACCTATTAACGGGAAGCCCATCTCGACCCGTATGCTCATGCTCAATCAGAACCTCCTCACACCTTCACTCAGGGCCGCTCCCGCATGCTGGCTGACATCGTCGACCCACCTGGCATTCTGTGTTGTCTCACAACTGAGACATTGCAGCTGGCCTCTGCTGCAGAATCCGAAGACAGGCCTCTTCCGCCCACTCGCTTCCCACTGGAACAGCCGCTTCACTACCCATACTGTTTCTTCTACAGTCGCTTTGGTGCAGCTGCCAAGAAGTGCCATCCTCTGTGCTCATACCCAAACGCAATTTTCCGGGGGCTGTAGGCGCTGCCCCCCGCTCGGACGACAATGGGTGCCCACCGACGCTGCATTCTGTTTGCCATGCTTCCACTCAGGGCAATCGCCTCTACTTGCACGATTGTGTTCCCGGCACTGGATTTATCATTGATACCGGTGAAGATGTTTCCCTGCTATCCACTACAGTGGCAACCGGCCTCTCCACCCGCATCACCCGTTGCTGCGAGCTGTCAACGCCACACGACTTTGGTGCACGGGTTCAACCTCTCACTGTGTGTGTGTCTCACATGATTGCATCCTCAAGTGGAACTTTTTAGTGGCAGACATTCTGGAACTTATTGTGGGTATAGATTTTTTAACATATCACAAACTTTCACCCGGTGTAGTGCGCCGCTCTGTTTTCCACTGTCCCTGAAACAAACATTTTTCATGTGATTCGTCGAGCTCGACGCACAGATTATAGAACTACTAGAAGCAGGCATAATCGAACCTTCTTCTAGCAGTTGGTCCTCCCCCATTCACTTTGTAGAAAAAAGAAATGGTTCTTGGAGAATACGTGGTGACGACCGTAGGCTCAATGCTAAGACGATCATGGATAGGTATCCTATTTCTAATGTAGCTGATTTCACTCATGCTCTCACTGTTGCTAAAACTTTTTCTATGGTTGACTGCTAACGTGCGTACCATCAGATACCCATAGCTCCAGACGACATTTTACTATTCAGTACTTCTGTTGAGGATAGCAAACGTCATTTCTCTTCTCTTAAAGTCCTTTTATCGAATGCTATTATTATCACTCACCCTCACCCTGAGGCGGACATCTTTATCATGAACGATGCCAGTGACACTGCCATTGGTGCCGTTCTTACCCAATCTCTGGATAGCAATATCTCTCCTCTCCAGTTCTTCTCAAAAAAATTAAATCATGCTCAAAGGAAATATTCGACCTTCAACTGAGAACTCCTTGCCATTTACAAGGCCATTAAGCACTTTCGCTCTGAGATTGGGGGCCGTCGTTTCCAAGTCCTCACCAACCACAAACCTTTGGCCGCTGCAATATAAATTCCTTCAGCTGATCCTCCTAGCTTCCGATATCTATATTTCATCTCCCAGTTCACCACTGATGTCAGGTACACAGGTACATCAAGGGTGCTGACAACATCGTAGCTAACTTCCTCTCCCGAGTCGATGCTTTGTCTTCCCTGATTGACCTCTCTAACCTTGCCATTCTCCAATCAGCTGATGTTGAGCTCATGCAATTAGTTTATGATCATTCCTCCTCTCTCCACCCCGTGCGCACCTCTTTTCCTGGGGTGATGGGCGAAATATGGTGTGACGATTCTACGGGCAAGCTTCTCTCCTACATCCCTCATCCCTTACAGCGCGTGGTTTTCCAAACATTGCACTAGCTTTTGCACCCTGGCATCCACACCTTGACTAGACTTGTCACTGAACGTTCCATCTGGCAAGATGTCAAGTGAGACTGTCAAGCTTGGCCTGGGCCTGCATGCCCTGCCAACGCAACAAAATCACCTCTGACACCTCCCTTCCTTTTGGCTTTTTCCCCATTCCCACGGGCAGATTTCAACATGTCCTTATTGACCTCATCTGTTCTCTTCCTCTGGCTGACAGTTTCTGCTATGTCTTGTCGACTAACAGTTGAACAACGCGCTGGGCTGAGGCCACCAACATCACGGCAGAGACAGTGGCTAAAGCCTTCCTTCATTCTTGGGTTTCTCAGTTCATCTGTTCCTTGGTCATCACCCCAGACCAAGGCTGCCAGTTTGAATCCGCTCTCTTTTCTGACCTTTGCCCCCTCTGAGGCATCAAATGCATCCACACCACTGCCTACCACCCCCAAAGCAACCGGCTGGTAGAGCAGTGACACAGAACCCTTCAAACTTCTTTCTGGTACCACGACTCTTTACAGACGGAGGCACTTCCCCTTATTTTGCTCGGGTTACAAGCTACCTACAAAGAGGACCTCCGTGGCATTGTAGCCAAGTTTGTCTACGGACAATCCTTACTTTTTCCTGGCGAACTCGTGTGCCTCTCTCCCATTCCTCATTCCTCTGACCAACCCACCCTGGTAGACCGGGTGCATCAGCATTGTGCAAGGATCTGCCCTCCACCTCCCTCCAGTCACACTCCTCCGCAGGTCATTGTTCCCAAGAGCCTGGACTCTTGACAGTTCATCATACTACAGGACAATACAGTCCGTCCTCCGCTCTACCCTCCTTACTCGGACCCTCATCGGGTGCTCGGGCACTCCTCCAACTCCTTCACCTTGCTTATCAATAACTCTCCTTCCACTGTGTCAGTAAACTGCATTAAACCTGCTCATGTGGAGCCCTTCACCTTACCACCAGTTGAGGGCACTCCTCCTCCCCTCATAACGTTCAAGGTAGATACCTGTCTTGCGGCCTCTTCGGCTTCTCCGTCGACTCCTGCCAATGCGCCTCTGCCTTCCCTCCCCTCCTGCTAGAGTTGGCTCTTCGACTCCTCCTTCCCCCTCTCAATTCAAGGTTTCTCCACACTCTCCTACCTCCCCCTTCCGAGGCTTCAGCATTCAACCTCTTCCTGAGACCCCGGTCCTGGAATTCAAGGTTTCTATCCCTCCCCAACTCTCTTCTGACATTGCAATTCTTTTGCACAAAGGCTCAATTTTCATACTATGTACAGCCGTCAGTGCTAACCCCCCTCACCAGCAATGTAGGTACGAGTTACTAAAATGTTTCACCCCTCCTGCTTCATTTAATCTGGATACCACACAAGCTTTTCTGCTTCTCTCGAGTATGGTTAGACTGGTACTTCCCCTCCTGCCTGCACAACCCTCAGCCTCATTCCAGCTGGTGCGTCCGGTTTGGCAGCCCCGTAACTCCAGGGACTTCGAGGTTTTTGGCCCCAATGCTTGCCGCCTCCATGGACTGTTGCCTCTGCCAAACAACTCCATGGAGCTGTCCATCATGCAGACTCCACACAGAAAACCATCTCCGGCTGTCGTCGCACCCCCCCCCCACCCCCTCCTACCCTCCGACCTCACCTCACCTCAACAAGAGTACTCTACTGCGGGGGGGGGGGGGGGCTGTGTGGCGGCAATAGCCGCGTAATTGACTCTGAAGAACAATCATATCGTTAAGTTTGTCTTTGGGTGAGCCGCCTCTCAGCTGCCACCAACAATCACAGTCAGTCTATGTTATGCTTTTGAACTGGTGGTTTGATAAAGTATTGATTTGCAGACAAGTGTGTTTTCTGGGGCTCACATCCCATGAAAAACCCACAAGATCTTGCTGAGAACCCAAAAAAGTTGTGATCTATTTAAAATCGGTAATGGGATCAAAAGTCTCTATCCAGTCACTCATTGATGATTCTGGAGCGGTGATAGAAGACAGCAAAATAAAGGTCAAAGTTCTAAATTTAACATTTATGAAATCATTCACGCAGGAGGACCATGCAAACATGCCTTCATTTGATGGTCGCACTAACTTCCAAATAGAGGACATAGGCATAGCTGGTGTAGAGAAGCAGCTGAGAAAGTTGAAAACAAACAAATCGCCAGGTCCAGATGGAAGTTTCGTAAATGAATCACATGACAAAATAATCTCCTCTTTGTGTGTTAGCATTTTATAAATATGTGCAATCATTTATTAGATGTAAGTGATTTTATGATAGTTTCATTCCATTTTCCTTGCTGATGTTTGGGATCTGGAGCAAGTGCTTTGCATATAAACCATTGTCTTGGTATTGGTGATAGATAGCAACATCCTTCCAAATTCAAAGGAGAGAAGAATTTAATATTTTAGCTGCATTTCATCTGCAGCAACATATGACCTAACGTGCACCAAACACAAATCATAGCGACCTGTATTTTTCAGTGCAAAATTCCTGGATTTCTTGTAGTACTGTACTAAAGCCGTAAATATCACAAGAAGTATGACCCCCTGAAAAAATAATACTCAGTCCATCATGAAGCAGAAGAATGCATCTATAAGTAGTGTGAGGATCATATTTTTTTACTGAATAGTTTCTTTATAATGGATTGAGAAAGACTTCCACTGGCAGGCGCATGCACTGCGTTCTGTTTGGAGTGTTCTCTTCGGGTTCCCACCTTGCAGGCTGCAAGTCACATCTCAGACACATCTCCTGATTGGTCTGCACAGGTAGCATTCTGGGATGGTTACTAGAATAGTAGGACACGAGTTGTCCCAAGAAACTTACTGCAAACAGCCAGGCAAAAGGCATCAGAGCCGACTTGCCAATTGGCCTGTGTGCCTCAAGTCATGCTTACCTCAAATCATACTCTGTATGAGGGGCCTTAAGTGTTCTCCTCTTTTTTGGTGACAGTTAATGGTTGTGCAGCTGCAGTTGCCTCATCGGTTTCTGTTTGCCAATCACTTTGTCTATACTATAGATCCACTAGCATCAGTCTCACTGAATGGTGGCTGCATGGAGCCATCAGAAAGGCAGAATCTTGGGTCTTACCTCATGATTTCCAATTCTCTGCATCAAAGACCTGCTCCATGCATTTCTATTGACATTGGATGGTTCACCTTCATTCGAAGTTTCCCATAGAGGAGATACATTGCTGTCTGGGCATATTTCTTGATGTCTGCCTCACTTTGACTCCCAACCTTTGCCAGCTTAAACAACAGTGTTGGTGACACCTCAATATCCTTCATTACCTCAGTCAAACTGTTTAAGAGGGGAGGAGGGTGTTGCATGAACAGCTCTCTAGCAGCTCTCCAAGGCTTTAGCCCAATCCTGTCTCAACTATGGGAGCTTGATGTATGATTCAGCACCACTTTCAGTGTTGCAGATCTTCAACCCGATCCTTCAATGTATTGTCAGACTAGCAATGGGCACTTTTCGCACAAGTCCAGAGACTAGCCTTCTTGTAAAAGCAGGGGTCCTTTGCCTGTGATTCCACCGGCATCATATGTTGCCCACATTCAAGCCTCGCCCAATCACACAAACCACACGCTCCTTTATCTGTCTTCTCCACTCCTTTCAGTAGCACACAGAGGTAGAGTGCCAGGCAATGAATCCAATGGTTGTGAGTTCAAGTCCTGCCAGGTCCCCTTCTTTTGCCTCTGGCAGTGTTGCTGATGTGAAAACATCAACTAGTACAATGGTGTGGAATCCACAATAAACTGTTGGTTCCCCTGTAACTAGCTGGGTATGTTAGTTTGAAGGGCGGAGAAAGGCAATGACATACCAGCTCCAAACAGAACCGTACCTAATAATGCATTGTGGTGTTCAAAGCAATCTGTGGATTGTTTACTGCTTTACCTTTACCACTCCTCTACCCATGATGGCAGCCTGTGTCTGTATACTGAGGTCTGGATTTGCTCACTTCTTTTTTTGCTCGAGTCCCTTCCCCTCCCTCCCTGCCTCCCTCCTTCCACTATCCTTTCCAAATGCCTCCTTGGCCACTCCCTCACTTGCGGCTCTACATGGATTTGGCATGTGACTCCAAGAAGAGGGTCGCTACTAGTGCCTTCATCTTGGCCTTTGAGGTTGATTTGTTGCTTGAGAAGGTCAAGGTGATGATTTATTGGTGTGAAGTTTAACTGTAACACTATGTGCTGCTTTAAGAGCTGGAGGTTTGGACATATCTCCTCCCGATGTGATGCCAGCCCCTACCTGTCTGGAGTGCGAATGTATGTCCCATCCAAATGTCCCTTATGCCCCTCCTCCAGTTTGTATTGACTGTGGCCAGCACCATCTCCCTCCCCCCCTCCCCCCTTGCTTACCTGACTACACATTCTCCATAAAGAAAGAAAGAAAGGAAGGAAAAAAAAGTGAAATACAAAACTCTGGACAGCTATCACATATAGAGGCGAAAGGAAATATGACAAAATCTACCCAATGAGCACAGTAAGTTCTTATGCAACAGCTGTGTTAACATCCCTGGCGAAAAGATTCTTGTACGTCCAGTTCTAGGGGCCTTCAGGCCCAACCATCTACACTTGCCCCCTTGATGGTTGGGGGCACCTCTTCTCTTGTTGCGCCAAAGTTACTATGGGAGCAACAAGTCCGCAAACACTGGGGACATCTGTCCCCACCCCTGAGCCGTAGAAGCAACACTTTCCTCAAATTCCTCTCAAGAGGACAGGATCCCTTAGAACCTTTCCTTCAAACCTTTCTTCTACTGGCAAAGCGGATACCAGTGAGTGGATGAAAGGGCCTACAGCTTATGGTCCCCCGATCTTCATCAGTCTCTGATGTAAATTCAGAGAAGCCCTCACAATCCACGAAAGCAAAAGACAAAGGGGAAAGCAAATGCAACTTCCTATTCTGAGGATGTGGTTGATATACTAGTATCCCCTGAGGACCTAGACGTCACTGACATCTCAAAAACAGTAGACAATGTTGCAACTGGCAATTGTCAGTTGGTAAAAATTGGCCGTGAGGTATGAACAGTGGTGTCAGTACATTTTTGGAATCTCAGAATGCCAGTTGCATCATCCTTCTATGGTAATGCCCCCCCCCCCCCCCCACCACTACCTGTCTAAGTTTCAACAGTTACTGTACATTTTCCCTTCGCTCTGTATAGCCCTACAGTAAAAGTGGTTTCCTATCCATTGGACCTCTGCCCTCAGTAGTTATCGGGGCTATTATAAAAACATCAAGCCTGTGAAAGGATATCTGAAGAAACGTCTGTGTCTTTGTCACTGTGCCCAGTACCCATGTGTCTCTTCACACATCTTTCGAGGCAGTGGCTGTTAGAATCCAGGCAACTGACCCTGTTGCCATGATTGCCCAACTTCCCCCACTATTTTTCCTTTTGAGGGACTTCTATGCCCACCACCCTTTGAAGGGTGGAACCCAGACCTTGGACCGCGGTAGGAATCTTGAGATTCTCCTGGTACAGCAGGGAATGTGTCTCCTCAAAATCGGTGCTCCCATGCACTTTAGCATGGTGCCTAGCACATACTCTGCCATTGGCTTGTCTCTTTGTAGCCCAAGGCTTCTCCTGCTTCGTAGTTGGAGGATAAACAATGACCTTTGTGGTAGCAACCATTTTCACATCTGTGAGACTTTAACTTTTCCCGGCGTAATGAGTATTCAAACAACTTACGGGTATGCTGCCGGGTGACGTCGTCGACAACCGCCTTTATATATTTCGGCAGGAGAACACCCTGCCATTCTCAAGGCACAACTGCACTTATATAAGCAATGTGCAAGCGTATTTAATACCTCGGTTTGCAAAGTGTAAACAAGGAAGATAACACACACAGTACAAGTCACAGCAGAGTCAACACAACCAAAGGTGACCAAACATCAAAAATATCGATAGTGACTTAATCAACAGGTGAGGCAGCATTAATTTTATCCCTCTGTTTTTTGACGAGAGACAGTGCCGGATTCCAAGCAGAATTTAAACAAAAATCACCATCTCTGTTTATAAGGTCGCTTGCTAGTTTAATTTCAACAGCTTCCTTAATAACACTATCCCAATAGTTGGAGGTGCATGCCAGGATCTCCGTGTTGTTGTATTCCATAGGATGACCGGTGTCAAGACAGTGTTCTGCAACAGCGGATTTGTTGGGCTGTTGTAAGCACGTGTAACACTTATGTTCAATACACCGGTCTTCCATAGTCCTGATTGTCTGACCAATATATGACATGCCACAACTGCAAGGAATACGATATACACCTGCCTTACGCAAACCAAGATCATCATTTACGGACCCCAACAGGGCCTTTATCTTAGTAGGTGGTCGAAAAACACATTTCACATCATATTTCCGTAAAATACGACCAATCTTGTTGGAAATACTTCCTGCGTAAGGCAAAAAGGCCATAGATTTAGGTGCCACTTCATTACTATCGTCACTCACCCGTTGCACAGAAGGCTGATAGCGCAATGCACGTTTTATCTGTCTCTCACTATAACCATTCTGACGAAAGGTCACCTCGAGATGGGACAACTCAGCTGATAAACTTTCAGGGTCTGAAATGACATGTGCCCTGTGAACCAAAGTACGAAGTACTCCTTCACGCTGAGCTGGATGGTGACAACTATCAGCTCGCAGATATAAATCTGTGTGAGTAGGCTTCCTATAAACAGAATGTCCCAATGTACCATCAACCTTCCTTCTGACCAACACATCAAGGAAAGGAAGGCAGCCATTCTGTTCCACCTCCATTGTGAACTGAATATTCGGGTGGATTGAATTTAGGTGTTCCAAAAAACCATTTAAATTCTCACTACCATGAGGCCAAACAACAAAAGTGTCGTCTACATATCTTAGAAAACACACAGATTTCAGAGTCGCTGACGTTAAAGCACGTTCCTCAAAATCCTCCATAAACAAATTGGCCACAATAGGTGACAACGGGTGTCCCATTGCAACTCCATCGGTTTGTTCATAGTACTGACCATTGAATAAAAAGTAAGTGGAAGTCAGCACATGTTGAAAAAGGTTTGTTAACTCGACACCAAACTTAACCTCAATTAGCTGCAACGAATCTGAAGAGGAACGCGAGTGAAGAGAGAGACAACATCAAAACTCACTAAAATATCAGAGTCATTCAAACGCAATCCCTGCAATCGACGTAAGAAATCCGCTGAGTTCTTAATGTGGTGTTCACACCTGCCCACCATTGGACTCAACAAACTAGCAAGATGTTTAGCTACACGATATGTTGGAGCACCAATGTTAGACACTATAGGCCTCAGAGGAATGTTCTGTTTGTGAACCTTAGGAAGGCCATACAATCTAGGTGGAACAGCACAGTAAGAATTAAGACTTTTGATGGTCTCTGGCGAGAAAGGACTTTTCTTCAGGAGGTTATTAGTCTTTCTCTCAACACTCTTTGTGGGGTCAGCACCGATCCTACGATATGTCGAATCAGAAAGTAGACATTGCATCTTTTGAATGTTGTCGACGACGTCACCCGGCAGCATACCCGTAAGTTGTTTGAATTTTCACATCTTTCTTTCACTCCTGCAGTTTGAACCTACAGACCTCTTGCCTCAGCGATCTCTCCGCAGGGCTGATTGGCTGTCTTACACCTCAGCTGCTGTGGTTACAACTCAGCTTCACACTGATGTTGATATGGGAGTGCAACAGGTCACTGCAGCTATAGTTTCTGCCACCAAAGTAACTGTTCTGGATTCCCCGGCTCAGTCTGGTGTAAATTGGTGCCTTGGTTGACACCTGATATTGCTGAGACCATTTGGGACCTTAGTCAGGCTCTTATGTGCCACCAGTGCCACCCTTAGATAGAGCTTCTGATTGCTTTCAAATGGCTTTGGACCTGAGCTCACTGACAGATGCAGCAGAACAAGCAGAACTCTTAGGATAGGTATGTTGTCAACACTGGTTTCTATGCCTTCCCTTCTTGGGTGTGGTGGCAAGTTCAGCACCTTTTCAGCTTTCAACCACCATGGGGAGTCCCTTGTTTCCTCATTCAGGATACACACTGTACTAAGCGAACCATTATTAATGAGCATATGGCAGAGCATTATGATCATAGTTCAGGGTGCACTCTGCACTAACCCTACTATTATTGCCGAGCATAAGGCAGAGCATTACACTCATAGTTCAGTGACAGTCGTGTTTTCTACACCCTGAAAGAGTGAATTGAGAATAAGGATTGTCATTTCACATACTTCACCAGGAAATGTACAATACTCCATTTAGTGAGTGGGAGTTCCAACGTGCCCTTGCTGGATGCCCCAATACCTCTTTGAGACCAGATCATGTCCATAATCAATTTCTTCGCCATCTCTAAGCAGACTTTCAATGTCAACTTTATGCCCTGTTCAATCACTTCTGGGTAGAGGGTCTTTTTCCATTCCATTGGCAGCATAGCATTGTCTTGATAGTGACGAATCCTGGTGCAACTGCACTGGCAGTTGATAGTTACCACCTTATCAGCCTTACCAACGTTTTGTGCAAGATTGTTGAATGTATAGTGGCTCCTCGAAGATTGGGGTCATCTGACCACTCAACAGGCTTCCATCAGAGCTGCTTCACTATTGGCGGTCTTGTGTCACTGGAGTTGGCTATTCGTACTGCTTTCGCTAGTCGTGAGCATCTCGTAGCTATCTTTTTTTATCTCTGGAAGGCATATGAGACAACCTGTTGCTATCATATCTTAGCTACACTGTACGAATGGGACTTAAGGGTCCACTTCTTATTTTTATCCAGGATTTCCCCTCATTCCATTTCTTTTGGGTTACAGTTGGTATATCTCTCAGCTCACTCCATGTTCAGGAGAACAGTGTCCTGCAGGCCTCCGTCCTGTGTTCCCGTATTTTTGTTCGCAATTAACACTCCTTCTGCGACAGGGGGTCATAGGTTTCTTCTTCCTTGTTTGTCAATTACTTCTGCATGTACTTCAGCTCTGCTAACATTGGTGTCTGAATGGCAGCTGCAAGGAGCCTTTCAAAAGGTGCAGTCATGGGCCTTTGGCCATGGTTTCTCTAAAACCAACCGATGCAATTCTGTCACTGTCGGGTACTTCACCCAGATCCAGAGCTATACCTAGTTGATGAACTCCTTTGTGTCGAAGACACACGTCACTTCCCTAGGCATGCTCTTTGATGCATGGTTCACTTGGGTGCCACACCTTTGTCAGCCAAACAAAAATACTGGGAAATCTGAATATCCTTTGCTACCTCAGCCACACTGTTTGGGGAGCTGCACATTCAACTCTCCTGCAGTTCTACAAGGCCCTTGTGCCTTGACTATGGATGCTTGGTGTATAACTCAACAGCATCTTCGGCATTGCAGGACCTGGAACCAATTGTCCATAGTGATGTCTGTTTAGTGATGGGGACTTTTTGCACAAATCTGGTGACAAGCCTACTTGTTGAAGCTGAGATCCCTCCTCTACAGTTCCACTGGCAACAGCTGCTAGGTTCAGATGTTACCAACCAAACTGCAAGCTTCTTTTTCAGCTGCTGCACTCCCTTCCCCTCCATGACGAACCGGTTTAGGTATCCCGATTGTGGTTCATATTCGGTCCCTTCTTTCGTCTCTAGAGTCCCATCCCACTTTCCACTACCCTTCCCATACCTGTCCTTTCACATATAAATCTCCATCGACAGTTCCCAGCACTTCTCGATTTATTCTGTGCTGCAGAAGTTATCTATATCTATGGTTCCCCGGTAGATGGCCATGCTGTTTATGCCTAAGTCCATGGTGACTTTATTGAACAGCATTATTTGTCTCGTGTTTCCAATGCAAAGTTGATTGCTATTTGTTGCTATTTCTCATGCTCTTGAACATCTCAGAGCCTGCCCTGTTTTGTTATCTGTAGTGATTCCCTGAGTGGCTTGCAGTGGTTTCCCCAACATCCTTTAGTGTGGTTTATTCATGACTCTTTGTTCATCGTTGACAAGTTTGGCCATTCAGTGGCCTCCGATTGGACTCCAGGCGACATTGCATCACAGGAAATGAACGCACCGATCGGCTGGCCAAGATGGCCTCTCCCTCACTGCTCCTGGAGATTGGTGTCCTAGAAAGGGATCTTGAATTGGAGTTAAACCGCAAGATCTTAGGATCTGGAGTTCAGTATGGTCTAAATTGAATGTGCCAAACAAGTTCCACACATCAAGCTCTCTAAGGCCACATGGTAGTCCTCACTAAGGGCTTCTTTTAGGGACTCAGTTGTCCTCTGTTGCCTGTGTATTGGTCATTTCTGTTAATGCAAGGCCATCTTCTTAATCGTGAGGATCTGCCAAAGTGCCGCTGTGGTGTTTTCTTGACAGTGGTCCACATCCTGCTGGACTGTCCCCTTTTAGCTCCCTTGCAACAGTCCTTAAATGTACCTGCTATGCTTCCTTTAATTCTTGATGAAGATGCCTCTATGGATGTTTATGTCTTATGTTTTATTCATGCAAGTGGATTTTATCATTCGATTGAGTGGTGAATACCTTAGCCTGATCTCTCAGGTCCCCACCTCCAGCATTTTTAAGCTGTTTTCCACATATGTGTTGTATGTCCTGCTTCTGACTGGAGTTTTTAGTGTGTGCAGAGTTTGTTATCCTTGTGATCAGCCAGTCACAGTATCCTGCTCTCATCTTTTATTTAAGTCAACTATTTTCACAACTCCTGTGTTTTCTCTCTTCTGTTTTGTCAATGTAGCTTTGTTGCCACTTTATCACTTTGGGGGATTTCCCCTGTTGGTGCTGAGTGTTCAATTTTAATATGTTCAGTCTTTTGCTACGGTGTGTTATGTAGGAACAAGGGACTGATGACCATGTTGTTAGTCCCCTTAAAAATCCCCAAACAAAAACAAAGCCAAATTCCTGCATCACTTTTGAAATTGAAATTCATATCCATTGGGCACCCACCACCATCCCTGTTTGAATGGTATCAGTTCATGATGCTGTTGGATGTTATACAAGTCCCTTGTACAAGCACATATCAGAAGGTCTCCTAGACAACTGCAGCTGACACAGGGGGAGTGTGGCCTCTATATAACCTAAGGCTATTTTTCCTATGGCTTCAGCATAAAACATTAATATTTGCCATGCCCAGTTATAAAAGGTAGCTCTTTGGATGAATTAAAAAAGGTTTCATTTTTCTTCAATGACTGACAGAATGTTGTAGAATGGGGTATGACAATAACAACCTTTTATATATAATCATCAGTTTCTTTGACTGTTAGGCCTTGGTTGCTGGCAGAAGCATATATTTGTTTCTTATTAATATAATAACAAAATAATAAAATATGTATGTTTATAATTTGTGTGTTAAGTATAATTTGCAATTTTTGTTTTCAGATGTCTGCATCCCCTCGGCTAAATAAAGCTCTCAGTGTTCATGGCTTTGGGTTTTCAAGAACAGAATTTATTAAACCATCAGTAGCTCAGCAACCTGGAATGAGTAAATTTGGTAAATACAAATGATTATAAGGTCATTTGGGGAAAGATAGAGTGATTGATTTTGTGTCTGTGCATGCATTCACATGTTTGCATGAGAGAGAGAGAGAGAGAGAGAGAGAGAGAGAGAGAGAGAGAGAGGGGCTCTTAAATCCTTTTGCATTTGTATTTTTTTATTTTTTATTTTTAGGGAATATAATAAATTTTTGTATGCTATTAGAATTGTAATTTGTTGACTGTGTTGTACTTTTTGATGGTTTTGTTTTTGTGATTTAGGTCTAAAAATTATGGTGGTTCATGTATAGGGGATTGACAGTGTAATATGAACAGCTAACATACACACAATATTTATTTATTATCAGGAGTTAAGGAGCTGACCTACCATTGGCTTTGAGAACATATGCAACCCTTCAAGGAACTGACTTGCACCAAAGTATCTAACAATTACTGTAATGACATTGGAGATGTAAATGTAGTCATACCTCTGCTCTAAAATTGCATATGTTTGATTATGTTGAAACCTGGTGATTTCCCTGTCCACGGGACATGTTTATTAACTTTATTGACACTTTAAAAAACACCCTGAACCTTTCGTGCACATGTGTGTGTGTGTGTGTGTGTGTGTGTGTGTGTGTGTGTTGGTTCACATGCCTTAATATTTTTGAAATTTGGCAGTGCTTTTTAGCAATAAGTTAGCTGTAGCAAGCAGTTTGTTGTCAAGGATGGCAAAATATTCATTCAGAGTTAGTTGACTAGTGAGGTTAATGGTAAGAGAAATAAAGGCAGAAATATATGTCAGTATATAGATTGGCTGGCCAGTACTTTCCTTTGTGCTGTTTCGCTGATAGTCACACAGAAAGAAAAAGGAAGAAAAATAGGACAAGCTTTCGGAACATTGTTCCTTCATCAGGTAGGAGAGAAGGGAATAAAAAAGGAATGGGAACAGAAGGAAAAGGTAATTCACAGTAACCTAGGTGATGAGGATAATGAGAGAAGTATAAAAAATATAGTTCGCAGCTCACCAGAAAGACATAAATTAAACTGTGACAGGTACAGAAAAAAGACACTCATAAACCTGCGACTTAGCTTTCAGCCTTAACCTTTTGACAAATACTTACGTACTCTCATTTACACAGGCACAGTTCGCACACTCACAATTGACATAATATGCATTATTGGTCAGTGGAGAATCCCCTTTAATTAAGACAAGTTGAACTTCTTTGCACATGGACTGTCAACATTTGGAGCGGTAGTTTAGGTACTCTGGTAATTGACCCATGCTTCAAAGAAGGTAATTTTACTGGTCAAATGTACAGAGATACTTTAGACAATGTCTTAACCATATTAATGGAAGATGTTCCACTTCAAACAAGAATGGATATGTGGTTTCAACTCGATGGGTGCCCAGCACATTATTCATGAATATCTTGAGAAGTTTTGAATTGGGTTGATGAATAGGATGAGGAGATCCACAAAAGTGGTCCATACAGTCACCTGATTTGACTTCTGCCGATTTTTTCTTGTTGGGATTACTAAAAGGTAGAGTTTACATGGATGTACCAATAACCCCAGAAAATATGCAGCAGTGGCTTATCAATAAATGTACAAACATTAGTTCAGACACACTTATAAATGTCTTTCTGACACAGAGTTGCAATGTGCATTAGGCAAGGGGACTCAGTTATCCCCCTTGACAATGTCCTCTGCAGATGGGGACAAAACATTGGGTTTTATCAAATCCACAAGACTATGGCATAATAGCCTGGAAAATTTCAACAATATGAATCATCTTTTACATTGCTTCTTACAAACAACAAGGTTTATGCACTGAAAACTCGAAAGGAAACTTATGCTATGTCATCCCTGCTTCCTTCAGTCAAGCATGGGGAGGAGGGGGGGGGGGGAGTTCCGTCGTGACTTGGGCATCAATATTTGTGGTTTTCAACATATCCACAAGACCACGGCATAATAGCCTGGAAAATTTTAACAATATTAACATTTCCTGCTGTGAAAGTTTACATTTTACAAAAAATGATTCATCGATCTGTACCGCCTACTTCCAGTCATCAGGCATCCAGATTTTACGCTTGTAGAGCCACATCCTTCACAACTTTGCATTGGCTTCCGTCATTATTGTGTAGATAGCATATTTTTGGAAACATTTTTGTTTTGCTTTTTGGACAACAGCACTCTTATTTAAATTTACATATAAAGAACAGTGTAGAGTGCAAAAATTTTATTTTGCAAACTAGTTTTGGTCTTCTTTTAGACCATCTTCAGGAAATGTAGCTCCATTGATGTTGTGGAGCTACAATTCCTGAAGATGGTCTAAAAGAAGACCGAAACTAGTCGGAAAAAATAAAATTTTTTCACTCTAGACTGTTGTTTATATACGTTTATAGATGTAGATAGATTAAGGGTTTAGCAACTGCAGACCTTCCATGAAAGCTAAGTTGCTAATAATCACTAAAGAATGCAGCTATTTCTTCAGAGATGCTCCCATTATATGTGCACCATGTTGTCCTCTTTGGAAGCATGAAAGATCAGGAATTTTACTGATCTTTCATGTTTGCAGTCACAGAACAAAATGTAAAATACATTGCAAGGTAATGTCCAAGAGTTCTATGTCAATTGTGTGCTGCAGTCATGTCTCAGTGTTGACACATGTGCAGTGGTGCAAATTTCCAACAGCCGTCTGGGGTTCATATTGCTGTCTGGGGTTCATATTGTTTTGACCAACCCCTGTATCTCCATGGCACTATGCTGGTAATTGGATTTCCCATTTCCCTTCTTGTGAGCTGTTACTGTTTCAAAAATATTTCACGTTTTTCAACTTGCATACTTCCTATTCCCCCTCCCCTCCACTCCCATCACCGTTGGAACTTAGCAGACAGAACTATGAAGCAACCCGATACAGTTAAGAGGCAAGGGGACTCGTAGTACTCAAGCACCATGAAGGGAACACATTACTACTACGTCCACATCATTGTTCCTGGGTAATGCTAAAAATAGCCAAAGAATGCATTCCATTAGGTTAGATGGTGTTACATGATAGCATTATCAAAAATATCAAAAACTGTACTTTAATTTTCCCCCCTCCTGCCCTCTGATTTGTATTTTTCCAAATATTGTGAAAAACAGTTTTAAATGCCGTAGTCTGTATTTTTTAACATAATTAAAGATCATGTGTTTTGTAACTTCAGCAGACATTAAGTGATAACATATGAATGACTCTAATCATGAAACATTAATATTACATTTTCAGAAACACATTAACTTTTATTTTTATAACTTTCTTGCCTGCCATACTTGTTCCTTGGAGGTTAATTATTGCCAAGTTACAACCTCGAAACATAATCGACCCCACCCACAACCATCATGTCTTGCCTACCTCTTTACAGCTGTTTTCTCTCGACATTCCTCAGCACCTAAATATGAAAATACGCACAGTGGAATGCTCGCTACTTACCCGCCACCTAAATATAGTTTTTATTCTTTTATGGACATTTTTCCTTTTGTTGTTTTCTAAAAATGGCATGTGATTGGTGCTACATTAACAACAAGTATCATTCATAGGCTGCTTATAGAAAGAGGGCTGAGCTCACATTACCCTTTGTGCTGACTGCTATTGACCTCTGTATACAAAGCAGCCTGTTTGCTTGGAATCAGAATGATTGGAGTACAATTGTCTTCAATGAAGAGTCCTGTCTCAAAGTGAATTCTGATGACCTGTGAAGACATGCCTGGAGATGCCCTGAACAGTGGTGGAATACCATCCTGATGTCGCTCGTCATATAGCCTGACAACCAGGAATGGTAGACTGTCATTTCATTTCATTGCAGGATCCCTTTATCAGCCACAGCACCCTTTCAGATCTGCAGTACTCAACAATACACCCCATATTCTCCTTCATAACAAGCCATCATAAGCATTCATTTCAGTAAGATAATGCCTGCCTGTATACACCATGAGTTTCTACTGTTTCTCTTTGTGCTTGCCTAATCCTAACTTGCCATCAAGGTCGCCAGCTATTTTTCAAATTGAGAACATTTGGAGCATTATGTATCGACCCCTCCAACCAGTTAGAGATTTTGATGATCAAACCTATCAATTGGATAGAATTTGGCAAGATACCTGTCAATATCTGTAAAGAGGACATACAACAACTCTATATACATGCAAGCCAAATAACTGCTTGTGTAAGAGCCAGAGATGGACCCATGTGCTATTGACTTCTTCATTTTGGGAAGTTATGTTTCTCAAATCAGTCATCCATTTTTTTTCTGAAATTGTAATTATTTGTTTGTCTACACATGTATATCAAATCTGTTAATTTTTGTTCCATTCACATGCATTGTTTATTTTTGGTCTAGAATGTATTTTGCAGAGTAATTAGCTTTGTGTTAATTTAACTATGACATTAAAAGGATATAGCATTATTTTTTTAATGAATAGTTCAGAGATATTTTCTTTGATTGAAGTAAGTCATTAAATCAAGATAAAAAGGATGCCACATGGTAACAAATTTTTAATAAAGTTTTGGAACAGTTAATACCTGCACTAAAGTCAGTCCTATCTCAGGAACTGAAATGTGTAACCCACAGGGAGAAGGGGGGGAGGGGCTATGCCTCACCAGAGTTACAATTTTGACCATACTTAAAAAAATCTATTTTAGACCACCAGAACTGCAATTGTGAAAAGTCACAATGTGCTGAAAATTATCACACTGTGCAGCTTGAAACTAATTTTAATTACCCCCAAAATATCTTTGTGTTACTCCAATGCATAATTTTTTTACTGTACTTCAACAATGTGTATGTATCTAAAATAACAATACTGCAAATCAACAGAATTTTATACGAGACACACTTTATTGTGCAACATATTATGTTACTACCCATTGTCATAAATCATAACAAAGTTCTGATACAGATGCACTACACATTATTAGTGTGCATAACACTGCAGTTCAGTATGGAAATGTGTCGTGAAGTGCATGACTTGGAATTTTTTTTGCAGACCATTAGGACAGGAGTGTCATAAACTACCTTACTCTATACAGTCAGTATTCAAACATATCTGTGACTGCAGTCATGAGACAAAGCATCTATTGGCTGTTCATACAGGATTACAAATTGATGATGACGGAATATTGCGTCACCATCATGAGAATGTACTGTTGGACAATTTTACACACATTTTTGATCATGTATGTTGTGTCCCAATTTCTTGTCACAAGGGTGGGATTAAAATCAGAGTTATTTCTACAGAGCTATGTAGACAGCTTTCTCGTAATGTCAATCTTATTCTTGGGAAATCTTTGTGGTGAAAGTGTTATTGCATTATTAACACCAGTAAAAGATCATCAAGAGATGGGGTGTTTAAGAGGCACAAGTGATAGTTTTCAGCTAGCTGAAGAATGTGTAGCCTCAGTGTGTTGCCACTTAAGGAATGGCATCTGAGTAGAAGTAAAAAAGCTTCACATGTCAAAACAAAGTACAAGGAAATCTGCTTTATGGAAGAGAGTCTGGAAGATACACTACCTAAGGATGATGATTGTGTGCCTTCTACTTATACCACAGATGACTTTGCATATCATGTTGAACAGCTAAAAATATCTGAAAATGGATATGAAACAAAAATAAAGACTATCATTTTCCTTTCTGTGAAGTGGGCAGTTGCATATTGTACTAGAGAAATTGGGGCGTCACGATATTTGGTTTGTAAGGCTAGGGTATTGAAGGAAAACAAGGAATCCTAGCTGAAGTTGCAAAATGTAGACATAAGTATTTGTATGATGGATTGATGGTGTATGCTGTCATTCATAGACTTTGTATCTGTCAAAGGGAAGTTGATTTCTTGAAGTTTGCAGAGCTACATTCTAAATGGTGTGATCTTGTGAGTGCTCATGAAGCACACACTGTGTGTTTGCATTCATCACTAGAACATGAAACTGATGTTAGATGTGGTCAAGGTTTGCAAGGCAACTACTGCTTTAATTTTCGAAAGCATAATGGAGCAGTTCTAGCACTGAGGCTAGTTTAGGTCAAGACACTTTCATAACCTTTGTGGATTTAGAAAAGCATTTGATATTGTGAAATGGGATATTCTGTTTAATATTTTGAAAAAAAATCACAGGTGAAATATAAAGATAGAATAATAATTTGGAAATCATATGAAGACGAAATAGCTGTAATTAGGCGTGGAGAACCTGTACAGGACGCAAAAATTGAAGAGGGAGTAAGACAAGGATGCTCACTTTCACCTATTTTATTCGGTGCATGTAATCAAATAGGGCTGGATGAAGTTAGAGAAAAGATGGAGAATAGAGGAGGATGTGTAGTGATACAAGGAGAAAGAATTGACAAGTTTCGATTTGCCTATGATATTGCAGTGATAGCAGACAATGAAGAAAATTTAACATCTGTGCTCAATGAAATGAAATCTATGCTTAGCAAGTATGGAATGAAGATCACAGAAGCAAAACTAAAATTTTAACTGTAAACAAGTACAGAACCCAAGCAACTATTATGTTCGATGGTGAACCCCTTGAGAATGTCAATGAATTTACATATCTGGGTAGCAAGATCACTTCAGATGCTAAACGAGACGTTCAAAGTAGAATGTGTCAAGCAAAAGTTGCCTTCAGAAAGAAATGTAAACTTCTCACATCCAGCAACATGAGCATCCTTTTGAGGAAGAAGTTGTTGAAGACCTTTTTATGGAGTGTAATGTTGTATGTAAATGAATATTGGAGCAAGGGGAAAACCGTAACACTGAAAGATGGACGCATTTGAGATGTGGTGTTACTGTAGAATGTTGAAACTAAGCTGGCTTGATAAAGTAACAAACCTGTTTGTTTTGCAAAGAATTGGTGAGGGGTTGTCTCTGAGAAGAACTCTGTGAAAAAGGCACAATATATGGATTGGTCATTATCGAGGCATGAAGGATTGCTAAAAAAGATCTTGGAGAGATTGGTGGTTGGAGTGAACTGTAGAGGGAGACCCAGTCTGGAGTACCTGATACAAGTGATGAATGATATGAGCTGTAAAAGCTACAGGGACTTTAAACAAATGGTAAGCAACAGGACACTATGCAGAAATGCTGAAAACCAACCTATGAGTTCACATACCAAAGAAGAAGAATGGAGAAAAACAGTGATCTTGATATAATGGTTAAAGTTAAAATTAGTACAGATTGTAGAACTGATGATTTTATTTCATAGCCAGTTTCAGTCTGTAGAGAGTCTTCAGATAAATACTACTGCTGTGCAACATAGAACAATAAAAGTATTGTAGAGGAATATCTAAAATAACAATATTATTATTGTTTATGTCCCCCTAAACTTCTATGTTGCATCACACTGGTATTCATCTAAAGATAGTCTACATATACAGACGAAATAAAAACAATAATTTTCTGATCTGGACTGTTTTTAATTTTAATCACTGCTTTACTTGAGAAGATTGTCTGCTCTGCAGAAGTCGAGGAATTCGTGTTATATGTGTGATAAATGTTCTGGAATGCAATGTATTTCAGCTCTTCTTGCAGACTCAGAAGCACTGTGTTGGCTGATCAGTGTACATTGCTCTCAGTGGTGGAAAAAGTTGATGAATTCATTCTCAGTTTTCGTAACAAACCGGAAATGATGAAAAGTCATCATTTTATAGCAAAGCAGCATTCACATTATCTAGTGTCACTCAAACAAACATTCAGCGCAACAGAGTGTATAGAGTTTGAAGATTTTTCAAAGAATTACTAGTTTCTTGGATAAGATGCACCACAAAGATTTCAGTGGCAGCAATCTCTGGCAGCAATCATGAGCAGCAGAATCATCTGTAAAGACCATGTGCATAATAAGTGACTGCTTGATTGACTCAACAGCGGCAGTATGTTATTATCGGACAACCATTATACCCAAGCTTGGGAAAAATTAACCATATCAAAAAGGAACAACTTCCTGATGTTCTGCAAGTTTTGCAGAACATCAGGAAGTTGTTCCTTTTTTATATTATTATCATGTTCTGTCAAGTACCGACGGAAAAATCAATTAACTTTAAAAATTAACCATTTTTCAGATAGAGCATCATCTCAATATAAAAACCAGAATTTTTTTTAAAAACCTGACACTGCATTCTGAGGACTTTATAATTGATTCTGAGTGTCATTTCTGTGCCTCTAGTCATGGGAAGAGTGCGAGTAATGGAGTTGGGAGGACAGTCAAAAGACTGGCTGCCAATAGGAGCCATCAGGAACTTCATCAACTAATTCTCACTTTGAAAGTGCTTTTTGAATTTGCGTCACAAAAGATAAAGCGTATTCAGTTCTGCTATGTATCATCTGAAGAGATTGAAAATAATGACTCATTGGTACAAAATGAAAGATTCGGTCAGTGCTGAACACTCCCAAACACAAGACAGTGCTCCACTTTTTACCTGCTGGAAAAGACATAGTTAAGATGTATCGAAATTCATCCTCTGTGAAGTAGGATCTGGGATATATTACACAATGTAGAGGCACAACAACCTCCACTACATTATCAAGCAATTTCATCGCATAACATCAGGCTGTCTTACATTATTTGTGTCTATGACTGCAAGACATTCCTTCTCTTTGTTATGGACTGTTATGGTGAGAATGATGTTTGGGTAAGATACCTACATCCACCTGGATCAGCTAAAGCTTAATTTTTATCCAGTGAAGTCAGCTGGGTGAATCTCTTAGACATTCTAAAACCAAAACACAATAAGTGGCAGACAGTACACACTGGCAAGGGCAATTGAAATTAATATTCCAGTTGTTTGACAACTTTCATCACTCAAAGTGAGGTCATGAATGGTGACATGTTTTTTGAAAAAATTGGGCAAGTGAGGCCTAGCTCAGCCCCATGCCGCAACCCCCGGGGATTACACATTTCAATAGCTGAGATATTAACTTTAGTATGGATGTTAACAGTGCCAAATTTAATTAAAATTTGTAACCATGGTGCAACCCCATTATGATGATATCTAATGGTATGGCAAAATACAGAGGCACAGAAACCATATTATTAGTCTCCATGAGCTATATTCTGCTTTTTGTGCCTTTTATTACCATAAATCTGCATTTATTCAAGTGTATGGTAATTTTATACAATATACAATTATACATAACCAGGTAAAATCAAACTTTAAAGTCCGTTCTTCTCAACCATTTAATTAAACCAGGTGTGAGGGAGAACAAATCATCAAGAATGCCAGGTTACGAATGAAGAGGACAGCATTGGACCAGATTTTCAATGGTCTGTTCTTCCAATTTACACTCACACATTGGTGAACTGATCTAGTGAATTGTGCCTGAAATAATTGCAGCAACCAGGTACAATCCTCAAACTGTTGGTGGGGACCAGGAGTTCCTCGGTAGGTCAAAACTGTTTGGCTTCTTTGTGGTATCAAGATGGTGGATGCTTCCATTGTTTTTGTTGCCCACTCAAGCCGCCTAGTTTCATCAGCAATGAGTTGCCCCCATAGTGACACTTACTAGTATTCTTGATTACAGTGGCAAAGAGGGTGCAATGGCAAAGAGGGTGATGCAAAGATTTTCTTAGCTACCCTTAGTAGAGCTTGCTTCCTCCTTAAGTGAGGTGGAGGGATGTGACTCAGAATAGGTAATCAGTGACATGGAGTTGATTTGATGGTACCAGTAATGCAATTCAATTTTTTGTTGACCATCTTCACATGTGCACTTTCCAACCAGACGAATGCACTGTACTCAGCAGCTGAGTAGACAAGACTGATGACAGATAAACATAAACAGTCAGAAGAGGTTCCCCAGGATGTACCACGTAGCTTACGCAATATTTTGTTTCTTATGGTGACTTTGTGGGAAAGCTTATTAATGTGCCCTTTGTTGCTCAGGGCTCTGTCTAAAGTGATTTCAAGATATTTTGGAAAAGGATTTTACCTCAGCTTTTTTCCATTGAATAAAATTCTTGGTTTGTAGTTTGCAGCAGGATTCGCTAAATGCAAAAACGAGACTTCAGTTTTGTAATGCTGGGATCAATCTCCAGGTCTTACAGGAAGTTTACATCTTCTTTGAGGCCCTCTACAGTTTGTTCACTGTCTTCAAAGTTATTATTCTGTGCTACCAGTGTGATGTCATCAGCATATATGAACTTAGATGATGTTATTGTTGGTAGATCATGAATGTACAAATTGAAGAGCAATGGGGGCTAGAATAGATTCCTGCGTAGAGAGTTATTTAGTTTTCATTTCTGGTTTTTAGTGCAGTGCAGGAATTGTCTTTTACTAAGCGTACTAGATATTAGGTCCACGATTCTTCGACGTAGTACAACTTGAAATAGTTTGTTTGTCCTTGGTGTCCTTGTCACCAAACAGTGGCATATGCCCCGGTCAAGTAGATGGAGAATTTCAGATGTATTTGAAAACGTTCTTCAATGTGTGTTGTTGGAGCAAGAACTTGATTGATGTAGCTGAGTACATGTCTGAATCTAGCTTGTTCCAGAGGTGTGACAGCTTCAATGAAAGGTGCTATTCTGGTCAGGAGGATATATTCAAGGAGCTTGAATGTGCACTTAAGTGGTGATATTGGTTGATAACTTTCAGGGTTGTCTTCACGTTTGTGAATGGCTATAACTTTTGATAATTTGAATTTATTGGGAAGTCTGTTATTTTGGAGTATATAAGTGAAGAGAGAAGTGAGCCAGCATATGCAATATGGACCCAGGTTCTTAATAACTTCATTATAGATGTTGTTGGGACCTTGCCGATTAGCAGTTGTTTAGTTGCAGTTTCTACTTCCACTGTGGAGAAGGGCCTGGAAAGCAGCTTATTTCTCAGGGCACTGAAAATTAGTTTAGAGAGATGACATTGGCAATTTTTAAATCTTTTATCTGAAATGCTATTGTATAAAAGTAACCATCTTCTGTACAATCAATTATTTGCACTCCATTTAAACTTGACTGTACATAAATGGCTATTCCATATTGTGGATAGCTTTGACCGGTGTATAATCATGTTAAAGGTAACATACAATATGCCGGCAAATGTAACAAGTAATCTCTCTTTTCAGAACCATCAAACTAGAGATGAGAAACATGAACTCTGCATTATGTAACTTAATATTGAAGGCATAAGTTCTGCCAAATGCCAGTACAGTAGAGTCCCGTAAACTCGGCTCTCAGTAACTTCGCAGTTCGTATGACTCTGCCACACCCCGGCACACCCAATGGAACTATTCCATGCTCGCATAATGCAGCATGCAAGTGAAATTGTAGCTTATAGCAGTTAAAGGCTATGCTTTGTATGGGCCGGCACTAATAGATGGCAACAATGGCAGGAGGGTGTCCATAATGAGGAAATCAAGGAAAAACAGGGAATGAACACCATAGATGAAGCAGTTAGAGCTAACAGACTGAGATAGTGGGGTCATGTTACACGCATGGGAGAAGCAAGGTTACCTAAGAGACTCATGAGCTCGGCAGCGGAGGAAAAGAGGAGTCGAGGTAGACCAAGAAGAAAATACTTAGATTTGGTGCAGAATGATTTTGAAGTAAAAGGCATAACTTCAGACGAGGCATCAATGTTAGCATTGAATAGGGGATCATGGTGGAATTTTATTAGAGGTACTATGCTCCAGACTGAATGCTGAAAGGCATAATCAGTCTCTAATGATGATGATGATGATGATGATGATGATGATGATGTGCCACCTACACTCTATTTAAGAATGCTTTGAGTTTCATTAATGCAGTATGTAGATGCGTTTTCATATTAAAAACAGTTGTGATAGAAACTATGAGAGTGCATTTTTTATAGTGTTTAAAATCAGCTTAGGTGTGATGGACGAATAATGTTGTTGTTGTTGTTGTTGTGAACTTGGTTACAGCAGACAACAATGACACTCATATGACGCGGTCGCACACCCTTTGCCGCTCAGTTTTCCTACATTCTTTGTCATTTCCTAACCGCATTTTGTGAAGTCCATGTCAGTGTAAGTAAAGAATATAATTTGTAAGATATTGTCTTAAATTTATTTTGTGTTACTGTATTCCATCATTTGTATTGTATTCTGATGTAACAATGGAAAGTATTTTATAACAAAACTGCCTAGTCTATTCTTTTTTTAATGCCATTTTCAATAACCTGGCATTTTCACAAACTAAGCCAGTCTTCGGTCCACATTAGACCGAGTTTTCGGGACTCTACTGTATCGTAAAAACTAGTGCATGATGTTGTTAATATTAAAGAAACCCATACCAAAGACGAACAGTATGGAGGACGAATACCCGGTTATAAATCTGCATGTACTCAACAAATGTAAAAACTTTCATTTTTAACGTATTAGGTCTCTTTGAACTTTCAAATAATCCATTAAACAGAACACCTTTTATCCAAATGTTTTATTGCTTCAGTGTGGCTTGTTTTTTTCTTTTTTATTTTATTTTTTTGTACTGTCAGTTCATTGAGTGCTTTCTATATGGAATTTGATACAAGAGCAACATGCTGGAGACATAGCCACTTGTGAAAGAACACTACTTACAGCAGTTTGTATCAGCTCTGTACAATGTAACACCTGTGCGATGTTTGTTTTCTTAAAAGTTGAGATATGTTTCTTGTATGGAACAAAGAAGTAAGACTAACATTATACCATCTGCATCTGAAAATGTAATTCATTTAATGTCAGATTTTGTCCTCTTTTTCAGAGAGACACAAGAAGGAACAACAGCTTAAAAAACTTTAGTATCAATGACACACTCAGTGCAAATGCAAAAGACTCCTGAGAAGTATAATTTGATTTGAATTATAACAGTATTTCTGCCAGTAAGTAAATAATACACTATAAAAATGAGTGGCTTGACTTAGTTACTAATTGTATTTGACATTCACTGTGATACAATAATAGATTTATAGTATCTGCAGGGTTTTTGTATAGAAGCATTTTGTATGATGATTGAATATTATATTAAGATTATTTATGGTACTTGTAAATGGTCAAGTCATTCAGAAAGGCGAAAAAAAAAAAAAAAATAATGCAAGACCCATATTCTTGGTAAGTGTCTAAAATCTATTTTTAATAAATGTTACATGATGTTATTAATGTTAAAGTGTTGCAGTTGAGGCTTATTTTGTAGTATACTTAAAACTAAATTCTGAATGGTATTTATTGAAAATGCTAATGCTGAAACTGAGAGATTAGATGATTTTGTCAACTGTGACAGATGATTCTGTTGTGGGATGTTTTGGAGCTAGGAAAACATGACTTGGAGCCATTTAAGGGGAGTTGGAACACCCTATCCTGACAATGTTATAAATGATGACTTGGCTTCCCTGTATTTGAGGAAGCACTGTAGCCATTGGCATGAAACTTTTACAGAATATTAGACTGTGTGTTATGGGTCTATTGAACTACAATAATTGCATTTTAGTCACTGCATTTGGAAATACAATTTTTTAATTATGCAGTTAAAATGTTGTGTACTTTTTTGTATGTTATCCTAAATAATTTTAATTATACATAACATTATGTTCTTCTTTTAGTTCAGTAGATTCAGGATATGTATGTTATTACTCCCTGAAAAATTGAATATTCTACTCAAAGTGGTTTCTGATATTCGAACAGAAAATGTTAATTTTCTTGAATGGTGTCTTAAGTTTCAAGACTGTAACTCGCTTAATAAATGCTTATTCTTTTATTTTCAGTCACTCAGAAGTACCCTGCACCATACTGTATAACATCCTCTTGATCTTTTTCCAAGTTTTTGTTTCTTTTTTCTGGACTCTTTAGTGACCAACTGTGCTGTATACTCTGCATTATTAATGCAAACCTTGTCCACCTATTCATGTTCTCTGATGCAGTTTGCTCCAGGGTTAATTCCCATATAACAGCATCACTGACCCCACACTTTGTCTTCATTTCAACAAAAACATTTTTTGGTAAACTAGTCCATATAAGATTATTGAATGACTCATTGGTATTTTGAGTCTGACCATGCAGACACTTCAGTAATTCTGTATTTGTCAGGTCTTTAATAATAGGTTTTATGGTACCCATGACTGCTGCTGGGATGGAATGTTTATGGCTGTATTGGACATTGTGGTAATTGCACCATGAATTAGTTCCAGGAGGACAAATGTTGTGTACTGGTTTTGCATCAGTTGACAGTCTGTGGAAGAATGTAGCCCATACTGCCTGCTTAATTTTGAACCAATTCTCAGTATTATTTCTAATGGCCATTTCATAATACTGCCTTAGTCGATCAATCATTTGGTTTATCAGCCTGCCTCTTATAACTTTACTCTCAGAAAGTTTCTTGTCTCTCAAACTTTGTTTTAACTTCCTCAGCCTAGTGCCCACCCTCTTCTGGACATGACCAGTACATTCCAGTTTTGTGATAATCTTCTCACCATAAGGCTGAGTGGCTACTACACTTATATTCTCCATAAGAACTTAGTGTAACACACTCCACTTTTGTTCACAGATCGACTAAAAATTTCAATAGCTGCAGAGACCTCCAAACCACCACTTGTTCCTTCATAATTTCTGACACAGATATCTATTCTTCATTCCCTGATTTACCTGTTACCTTTCCACTATCCACAGAACTGTAGCCATGCTTCTGCCAAGTGTCATCAAATGCTATTGGTATGTCAGTCATAACATCATTTATTTCAACAACTTTGTTTACAACACCATTCATTGACTCACATGCAACAGAATCCACAGCAGCTCCAATAAATCCTGCATATTTGTCAATTTTACAAGGTGGAAGAGGCATATTCATAATGGCATACATTGTTTCCTTTGCTAATAGCTCTCAACCCATAAAACCACCTGACATGTACTTAAAAATTATTATTTTTACACTTATCAGAATTCCAAAATTAATGAGTGTATTTACAACTGACACAGTTAATGATAATCGATTAACGATGGAAATTCTCCTCAGAGATGATAAATTATTTTTCAAAAGAGATAGATTGGCTGGCCATTACTTACCTTTGTGCTGTACTGCCGATGTTGACACAAATGAAGAAAAAGGACGAAAAAGGGCAAGCTTTCGGAACACAGTTCCTTCTACAGGTGGGAGAGAAGGGAAGAAAAAGGATGGAAACGGAAGGAAAAGGTATGAGGATGGTGTTTGAGGTGTGTGGAAGTCAGAGATACTGCATATTAGTACTGAGCCAAGCCAGAGAGGATATATACAACCAAACAGGTTTAGTTGATCAATCATTTGGTTTGTCAGCCTCCCTCTTATAGCTTTACTTTCAGAAAGTTTCTTATCTCTAAAACTTTGTTTCAACTTCCTCAAACTAGTGCCCACCCTCTTCTGGACATGACCAATACTTTAAAGCCACCTTCCTTGATGTTGACCTTCACCTTGCCAAGTCTCACATACACACCTCAGTCCATATTAAACCTACAAACAAGCAACAGTATCTCCACTTTGACAGCTGCCATTCCTTACATATTAAATGAACCCTTCCCTAAAGCCTGGGCATTCGTTACTGCTCCAGTAACAAATCCCTCACTACCTACAACAACAATCTATCCAATGCTTTCCTCTCCCACAACTACCCTACAGACGTTGTCCACAAGCATATCTTCTGAGCTATCCGTTCCTCTTCTTCCAACAACAATGTTCCCTACCCCAGACCACCCAGAAGCACCCCCTTAGTCACCCAGTACCATCCTGGCCTGGAATGCCTCAACAAATTCCTCAAACTGGGCTATGACTTTCTCAACTGTTCTTCCCACACCACCCAGAGTAGCCTTCCACCGTCCTCCCAACCTCTGCAACATCCTCGTCCAACCTTACAACATCCCAAAACCGCCCTCCCTACCTAATGGTTCCTATCCCTGCAACCGATCCCGCTGCAAAACCTGTCCAATGCATCCTCCCGCTACCACATACTCTAGCACCACCACAGGAAAAACCTATGCAACTCAAGGCAGGGCCACATGCAAGACAACACATGTCGTCATATACCAACTGACATGTGTCCACTGTTCAGCCTTTTATGATGGTATGACTACCAACAAATTGGCTGAGCGGATGAATGGTTACAGACGGACTGTTTGGCTGTGGGATACCCAATATCCTGTAGCAGAACATGCCCTCCAGCATGACTCCAGGGACCTTGGCATGTGTTACACCACACATGACATTTCTCTCCCTCTCTCCCACTCTCTCTCTCTCTCTCTCTCTCTCTCTCTCTCTCTCTCTCTCTCTCTCTCTCTCTCTCTGTGTGTGTGTGTGTGTGTGTGTGTGTGTGTGTGTGTGTGTCCATCTTTCCTTGTTGATCAAAAATGTTTTCGACAACCCCCCTGCCCTCCTCCACCCTGCAGCATCATTCAGTTCACTCATCTTCTCTTTACTGATTGATCTTTCCTCTTTGGTTATATATGTTCACTCTGGCTTGGTTCAGTACTAATATGCAGTATCTGAGACTTCCACACTCCTCAAACACCTTCCTCATGACCTAGGTCATGAATTACCTTTCCCTTCCATTCCCATTCTTTTTTCTTTCCTTCTTTCCCACCTGAAGAAGGAACTGTGTTCCGAAAGCTTGTCCTTTTTTGTTCTTTTTCTTCATTTGTGTCACTATCAGCGGTACAGCACAAAGACAATTAATGATAATTTTACTAGCTACTCCATTTCTTCATGTAAACTAACTGGCCCTCCATATATTTTCCATCACACACATTCACATAACCCCCTTGTTAGGAAGTGTAAATCTATCACAATATAACCAAACCTACCATCTACATCAGTTTTGTTTTGAGAAAGTTGTATATCACAAAATTTTATTTTAATCTTCGAATCACTAATGGGTGTTTTTGTAGATATTGATGAGTGTGTCTGTATTTCATTATTTATAACTTCACACCCCACATATTGAACATGATGTTTCCCTTTTTTCAAAAATTGTTTACTTTGAAACCCATGTTTCTTAAAAACACTTTGTTTGTTGTAATTTACTTTTTGAGAGATTTACCAAGCTATTTGTCAGTTTTCCTTGGAAAGACGTTAGCACTTCGACATACAATGCGAGTTTATACTATGAAGCGATAGGAAACTGTTATTGACAGTGCAACCAATACAAACCCATAATTTAACCTCTAGAACACAACTATTCACAGCCTTCTATATAAAAAAAATTAGCAATTTTATTAGATCTTGAAGTAATTCACGTAAAAATTTTAACATTTTCAACCTGTGTAGAGTATATTTAAAAAATTAAAATACTCCCCATATAAGTTTATATATATAATCATTTTATCCAGAAAATTGCAAATTTTATAATGGATTTTTTTTATTTTATTTATTTATTTTTTTGCTCCAACTTCCCTTAAGTAAGGAAGATGCTCAAGTAAACGTAGATGTAATTAACACCTAACACACTTAAGCTAAGAAAGCAACTGTTCCAAAAAAGTAGAAAGTAGAGGAAAGTTCTGTTGCTAGGACATAGCTAAGTAAGCAGTTTGGGCCAAATTTAGGAAAAGTTGGTGACAGATACCAAGTCACAAAATTTTTCAAGCTCATTGCAGGTCTTAACCAAATACTAACAGATGTAGTCTCCTTGGGGAAGGGCTTTACAAATCATGATATGTTGTGATAGTGGGTGGAGCAGGAAACCGTATACATAGAAATCTAGGCTACAATACTGAGAATGGTAAAAACAGCTTCTGCAATGAACCATACAAATCTTGTGTAGATGCCTGTTTTTATTGGTATGATCACTCCAAGTTGAAAAACTCACTAAGAAGGTAATATTCGATTAATCTGGCAGAAATTCTCCACCGAAATGCAAAAATGTTATTCAAAAGAGATAGAGTGGCCGACCAGTACTTACCTCGGCACAATACTGCTGATAGTCACTCAAAAAAGACACAAATGAAGATGAAAATAAATGTGGACACAAGCTTCTGGAAATTAATTCCTTCATCAGTTAGGAGGAAGGAGATAGGTGATAGAAAGATAGGGTCACTCACAACTAGGTTGTGAGGTAAGGATGGTGTGAAAATTGGTATGATTGTTGTATGACTATATGCTTTCCTGGCGTATACAGTTGATAAATGGTTCTCAGGCTTCCAGCTGAGTAGCAGTATCTTGAAACCATAATGTTTTGATGATTGACATAGTCATAATCTTATAGGCGAAATGATGAGATTTTGTGGCTGCCGAACTATTTATACCTGCACGTGGCCCCCATTACCGGGCCGCTAGAGGCTGGGTCAAGTGGAGCTGTTGGGTGGAATGGCAGGGAAGCGGGTACACCGCTTTTACTCTAGAGTATTCCAGCTAACTTCAGAGCAGGATGATTATTGCTGTGCTCTCGACATAAGGTGACTATTGCTGGATTCCTTGCCACACCAGTTGTTATCCCTCATCCCTGTCTGTTTGTCCAAGTTGGACATGTCTAATATGTTCAACATACCTTTTCAGGACACACAGTTGTGTTTGTCCTGTATACTGTAGACCACATTCACAAGCAATGCTGTACATCCCTGGTGTCTTCAGTTTGAGCGGGTCTTTGCTGAACCAAGCAACTCTTTCCTCTTTGGTGATGGTTGGTAGACAGTTTATGTGTGTGTGTGTGTGTGTGTGTGTGTGTGTGTGTCTTTTTTATTTTGTTAATGATGTTTTGAATGGAGATGTGATGTACCAGGTGTAGAAGTATGGAAATGGAATTTGGTTGCAATAATTATTCATCTGGTTTTTGAAACTGACACAGTATTTTATTTGGAATAATCTCCATTGCTATTTATACATTTTCCCCATCCTTCTAGTAGTATTAGGCAACTGAATAACGTAGTCATTTTCCTGACCCATTTTGCTGTGTGTGATGGGGCATTATCATAGAAGAATATGCCTGTGTTGCCTTTTTCCGTATTCAGGTAATTTTTTTAATATACTAATATATTTGATCATGTATTGCCTGTAGTGATCAGTGTTAAGTTTCACACAAAGCATTGGCTTCTTTCCAAAGCTATTTAGTGTTGCAGTGGATGCAAATGGTTTGCCTCGATTCACTCATAATTTAGGACGCTTAGGATTCTCAAAATATATCAATTTTTCATCAACTGTCACTATTCGATGGAGACACGACACTCTTTTGTGTCTGGTGAGCAGCTTTTCACAAGTGGTCTTTTGGTTTACTTGCTGTCTTTCACTCGGTTCATGTGGAACCCATTTTCTCACTTTCTGCGTCTTTCCCATAGCTTTCAACTGAAGAGAAAGGACTCTGAATGACATTCAGTTGTTTCATGAGTTCCTGTTCAGTTTTAATATCATCATCATAATCCAAAATGCCTGCAATTTCTTTTATTCGAACTTTCTTGGTGGCTTCCCACACTCATCGTTTCTCACGTCAAAATCACTAGTCTTGAATTTTTTGAACCATTCTTAATACAGTGTTTTCCTAAAAGCTTATCCTTCTAAAGCTTTGTCAAGCATTTGATGTGAATCTGTAGCAGTTTTCTTCACATGAACCAATGCTGTTCACAAATCGTGGCTTGTAAACACAAAATTTGACATTTTTATGAGTTTGAAAGAGGTACCAATATATGGGACTTGCCCATTAAAGAAAGCAGGTAACACTGCTGATGAGTTCTCAGAGGCCCTTGACTGACAGTTAGCACCAGCTATAGGGAAATTCTAGTTTCATACTTCTACACCTGGCAGGACTCATGATGATGATGATGATGATGATTATTCAGATTTTGAGGTCACTAATAGTGTTTTTGCCAATGAAGTAACAATGAAGATGATGAAGATGGAAGAGAAGAATATGATAATCCCATTGCTTCTAACCATGTTTCCAATACAAGAACATTCTGGAAGAAAACTTCAATCTTTGATCATCTCATACCAGCACTAAGGATAAGCAACAGGTGATAATACATGTGCATGTCATTCCTCAAGATCTTGAAGACATCTTTTTTGCACTGATTGACTGTACTAACAGAAGGTATTTAAAAGAAGCTGGTACTGTATTCTTCTAAAATGTATGCTTGTAGAAATGAAAAAGTTTTTGTCTGCAAATTTATGAACTCAAATAACCCAGTATTAGGATGTATTGATCTAGAAGAGTAGAGTAATTGATATAGCAGAAAATATCAGCTTGATGATATTTCATGATTAGGAAGCACCTGAAACTTGTTGATGACGACAGAAAGGTAAAATTGATAAAGCAACGAACAGGTTTTGGAGAATTCAAACTACTTATCTGTTTTGAATGGATCTAGTGTAAATCAAAAACTTAACAAAGTTGCAATAGATGAGCAGATGGTAATTATCTGGTGCCGTGTACCATCCTGTTGTATTATCAAAGCAAAAGCAAACTCTGGTAGTGTAAAATATTTTGTTTTAGCTGTTTCTGATGGACTATCTCTGGTTTCTTTTTTTTGTCAAAGTGATAGTGACTGGAAGTGATGACCATCAAAAAAAATTTATATGTGGGTGGAAAAATGATTTTAAAACTTCCTTCAGGATAACAATATATGTGATCAATGTTTGATTAATCTTACAGAAGTTCTTCACTGAGATGTGAAAATATTGATCAAAACATAGAGTGACTGGCAAGTACTTCCTTAGTTTGGTAATACACAAAATAGACACAAATGGAGATGAAACTAAATGTTTATACTAGCTATAGAAAAAGAGTATTTCCTTCATCAGGAAGGAGAGGAGGGAAGAGAAAGTGGATGGGGAGAGGGGTAAAGGTTACTCACAACCGTGGACCAATCTGTAGCGCAGATCGCAGCTCAACATAACATGTAAGATGTCAGTTGTTGCTTTACTACCTGGGCTGTCTGGATCCTCCCCTCCCTCACCAGCTGCTCTGAACTGCACAGTTGGAAGTTGCCCTAACAACACAGCCTACAGTCTTGCAACCATCCAGGCCTCAACCTAAGATAACCTATCATCCCTACACCCCACACCTAATATCCCTCCCTTCCTTACCCCCGTCCTACATCTTCTCCGAATCCATACCTCTCCCCCAAAGTGTGCCATTCTTTCCCTTATTTATGTATTTATTTATTTATATGTACATTATTTGCCCCCACCCATTCTTTTACTGCTTTGCAAGCTGCGTCTCACATTCCCACCTATCAGAAACTCCACGTTCTACCCCCACCTTTTGCTTGCATCCTTACCCCTCCCCTCCCATCGCACTGTCAGGCTATTGTGGCTGGATGTGTCAATCATGTTTGCACGAGTTATGTATGAAGTAATTGTGTGAATATTTGTATGTTCCTTCCTGATGAAAACTATGGTAAAAAAACTAAGATGTTTTTTATACTTCCCTTTCTGCAGCTCAGTAATTGTCTTTATGGTGACTTATTACCTATCATGTTACTAACTTTTTAACTTAAGAGTTTCCAATGTCAAAATATATATGGACAGATGTATTTGAACTCTTTTTGGCCACATTACATTGTGAAACTAAATGTGACAGTACTGGAATTAAAATAAATAAATAAATAATAAAATAAAAAAAAATAAAAAAATAAGTAGAACTCCTCAAATGTTCAAGAGTTATGCGACAAAGAGATGCAGAAAAATGGGAAGAGATTCAGTATATTAGTCAAACAATGGAAATTCCATAAAGGATTCAACAATATTTTGGAAAGGAAGGTTGCTACTCACCACAGAAACGCCCGATGAGCTGCAGCTTTTGGCTGTTAAGCTTTCATCTGCCACATAGAATGGAGGGCAGGATGAAAGGGAATAGAAACCCTGGCAGGGTTACCTTTCATCCTGCCCTACAATGGTGTTCTGCCGTCCACCTAACCTATGTAAAATCCTTGTCTATCTCTACTCCTTTCCTGCTCCCAACCCCTTACCCCATGGCTCATATCCCTGCAATAGACCTAGATGCAAAACCTGTCCTATCCACCATCCCACCACTACCTACTCCAGTACCATCACATGCATTTCCTATTCCATAAGAGACAGGGAAACCTGTGATAGCAGTCATGTTATATACAAACTGAGCTGCAAACACTGTGCAGCTTTCTACGTGGGCATGACCAGCAACAGGCTGTCTGTGTGAATCAATGGCCATCATCATACTGTGACAATGAGACAGCTGGACCATCCTGTTGCGGAGCATGCAGCACTGCATGATGTGGCTTATTTCAATGACTGCTACACAGCCTTTGCCATATGGATCCTCTCCACAAACACCAACTTGTCTGAATTCTGCAGATAAGAACACTCCATACAATACAACCTATGCTCCCGCAATCCCTCAGGCCTAAACCTTTACTAGTTCCTGTATACACCACTCTCCTCTCCCCTTACTTTCCCAACCCACATTCCAGCTTACTTACATCTCCCTTTCTGCCACATCCTCCAGTCCCTTCTTATCTGTCAGACAGCACTGACATGTTGCTCCATCCCCACCGGCATCCCTTCCCTCACTTCCTGCTTCCCTCTCCATGCCGCTTCCTCACCCTCATCACTGGTTGCTCTCACCTCAGCTGCGTTGAGTGTCCAGCCGCAACAGCTGGGGAGACGGCGGTTGGGTTTGTTTGTTTGTGTGTTGTGTGCATGCGTACATTCTCTGTGGCAGATGAAGGCTTAACAGCCGAAAGCTTAATTTTTTGTTTATTCTGTTATGTGTATCTTTCTGCAGGATATTAGTCAGTCAGAAATGATTTATTAATTATAGATTGTGAAATGGTTTGATAACCACCCCTAGTAATTAAATTCCATAAAGCAGGAATTCATCATATTAAAAATTGCCAGTACTGGTGCTGAAAAGAAAAGCAATAGCAATATTGGTGGTGTTGATCTCTTGGATTACTGCAGAAACAGGAAAACAGACTGTATTGGTGACTATGTGTTGTATCTGTTTTGCAATATGTGCTTCATGGATATAGATGTAACCAGGAGTCCCTAAAAATGCCCAGAAATATGTTTTAGACTGTCTAAAATTGAGAGAGAAGTATGAAAAATCTGTCATGCTGACTAGAATGATTTGTCATTTGAGGTTGATTCAAGTTATGAACCATCAACACCAAGTGCTACAGATGTTAAATCACAGTTCCTCAACAACTATGTGTTCTATGAGCCAAGCAGGCCTTATGTCTCCCAGAAATCCCTGAACCTGTTACGAAAAACAAGTGCCATTTTCCAGCAAGTACAGCTAATAATGATGAATATGATGTTGTGCTTGGAAAGTGTTCTTATTGTTGCAAGACAAATACAAGTGCCTCAAACTCCATCAAGGACTTTCAGTTTGATTGGTTAATATTGTGAAAACAGTATATTAATTTTTTTCAGTTAAGAATAGACTTGATATTTATTCAAATAATGATATTTCTGTTACATTGGAAAATATGTTTATTACTAGACTTATTCTTCTTGTATGAATTTAAGAAACAAATTCCCATGGAACTTTTAATTTAGTGTATAATCAGTTTGTACTATTATTAACACAAATAAAAAATGCATGTTAATATAAAGTGTGTAGTTAAATATCACACCACATACATATGGCAGCTAGTGACCAGATGTTCCATGTAACAGATGTAATTTTTTTTATATAAAATGTAGAAAGGTGAGATTTTTAAAAGTTATTTTTGAATCCTTTTTAAAACATTGTAAATCACTAAATAAAATACAATGTAAACATTCTGAAAATATCCCGGGACTGACGAGTATAACCCCTAACCTGTTGAGAATGGTACTTCTGATCATTGTCCACAGCTAGTTACAGTAGTTCAAAACAGTCCTCTAAAGTTGTGCATTCAGTTAACAATTTAATAATTGCAAGTTTCACAGAAATCCTACAAAAGTTTTTTTATATAATACTAAGGAGATGCAATGGTCTATATCATTAATTAAGATTAATTGGAAGCAGTCTATATCACAGAATGTTAGTTAATAGATTAATTGCGGCAGATGATTATTGCCTGTGAACAGTGCCTGTTCAGCCATTGGTCTGAGGATGATAATGTAATGTAATTGAAACCAGTCACATTAATAAAATTCCGTGATCTAGACTTAATCACAATTAATTTCACTACAACAATTAGAATGAGATGAGGTGTACCAGGGACATGATACTGATTTAAAATATAACAATGGAAATCCAGGAAGAATTCAACAATATTTTTGTGAAGTAAATAATAGACTGGCCACAGTGGCCAGAGATGGTGGTTGTGTGTGTGTGTGTGTGTGTGTGTGTGTGTGTGTGTGTTTCTCCAACCGTCGAAGGCTGAAATGGCTGAAAGCTTTGCAAGGTGCATTCTATTATTTGTGCCTTTCCGCAGCTCATCGGACATCTCTGTCGTGAGTAGTGATTTAAAATATAACTTATTATTCCATGATACAAGTATAAGCTTATTTGAAAACTGTTTCCTGCCAAAAATAGTTAAATATAATTTGTAAGAAATCATAGCATAGTAAATGAATAAAAATATCTTATAACTGCGAAGGGAAAATGTGTCTAACAGCAAGAAAGTGTATGATCCAGAAATAGTCAAATATTATAAAAGCTACTATTCTACATTAAGACGTTATTAAAAAGTCCAGAAATATGTGTATTATGTATTCTCTCATAAAATGAAATATCCAATAACATTTTGGTAACAGTTACTACTAAAAGTATTTAACTTCCCAGTTTACCCTCATTCAGCAGTAAACACAAACCCCGATAGAGGCCTCTTGCAATGGTGGCCAAAAAATTGGTAGAATTATATATATTGGTGAATGTCTAGAAGAATTTGATTGACAATTAACTATGTGTGCTATGTCTGAGATTAGCACCTGTGATTATAAAATTAAAACATTTAATACATTATTGAATGGGAAACAGGCAATCAAGAGCACATGACAACTGTATTAGCATAAAACTGAAGTTTATTAACAAAAAATCAGATTTTGAGAATATTTTTAACTATCTACTTTTAAATGTTGGCTGCGATGGAGTAGCTGAGTGGTCTAAGGCGCCTCGCTGTGGAGTGCAAGGTTGATCACTTTCAGAGGTTCGAGTCCTTCCTGTGGCGTGTATGTGTTGTCCTTAGTTTAGTTTACCTTAGTTTAAATAGTTTGTAAGCTACAGACTGATTACCACACAGTTTGGTCCGATAGATTTACAAATAAACATTTAAATGTTGGGGAGAAAATAGGATCTAGAAGCTCATCAGAAGAGGCAACACTGCTAATGGAAGAGGCTAAGCTGTTTGATACAAGTAAAATTCCACCCACCTCTCCCTTTGAAATTAGGAAAATTGCTAGAAAAAACCCCTCATAAAAGCTTATTGCCAACAGAGAAGTAGGATTTTCAGCCACTTATATAATTGATGAAAATAAGAAATTTGTTGATATTGAATATTAATCTAAGTGTTAAGAAGTTTTTTTTTTTTTTAAGTTTATGTCTGGCTTGTAACCTCATGCAGGAAAGAAAGGTGGACAATAAGGAGCTCAGACTGAAACAATGCAAAAGCACTTGATGTTTGGTGTTACAGGATGATGCTGAAGATTTGATGGGAAGATTGTGCAATTAATGAGGACTGAATAGAACTGATGAGAAAAGAAATGTCTGGCATATCTTGACTACAAGAAGTGATCACTTAGTATGACACATTTGGAGACATCAAGGAGTCATCAAATTTAGTATTAGTGGAAGGGGAGGGAGGGAGGGGATGGCATAAAAATCACAGACAGAGAGCCAAAGATGAATAGGGTAAGCAGATTCAGACATATATGGGTTGCTATTTTTATTCAAGGATGACTTGCACGAGATATAGCATCATGGAGAGCTGCAAAAACAAACTGGTCTTAGGACTGAAGACTGATTCTGTTGCGTAACCAATGGCCCAAACAAATACCTTGTCGACAACAACAGAATCAATATGGCAGCGTAAGTTCCGAAAATAAATTTAAATATGTAATTCACACTGTAACTATGTTTAACACTGCTTAGTTTCCTTTTACTTTCACTAATTACAGTTTTAAATATTTGTTCCTGTATAAAGCAATATGTCCTCAAAGCCTTTCACAATGGCATTCTTCTATAAAATGTTCTCAGTGTATCGACTGTCTCCTCAGTTTTACTCCTGACGATGATGGCAGAGCTTGCCATCGAAAGCTCTAATATTTTTTCGATGTTACACAGCTTGTACACCAATAACATTTTATAATATAAAGAGATATTTTACTGTTGATGGTTGTTTCTGCTGCTGTTAGCTGTGTTAAACATAGTTATAGTGTGAATTACATACAGTAAAACCCCTTTTTAACGAATCTCAGGGGACCGAAATATTTATTCCTTAAATAGGGGTTTTGCCTAGGTACACAGGAGGAGTGACTCAGAGACATAATTCAAGCATGTGTAGGTGTTATAGGAGCTATTTAATTACTAACATACCAGTAATCTGCTACAATTTTAAATACATCACACTTTCTGCAGAAAAAAATATTTTTTATTAAATCGAAAAGAGATGACCATTTTGTTTTCCCAGCATACTGTAATGACCAAAGTTATCACTATGTGGTTGATGTTTGTTTTTATTGACTCAACTACTTTAAAAGAGCTGACTACAGGTGCAAAAATTGGTGCCGTACATCAGACTTAAAAAACACTATACTTGAGAACCGACTGATACTCAATGTACACTCTTTGACAAAAAACCTGGCCGCCGTCCGGCCGCCGCTGAGCCTAAGTCCGAGCCGATCGCGACATGGGACAATAAAAGTGGCCGCGCTGATTCCCTCTAAGTCCAGCTATCTGCACAATCTGACAACACTGCAGACTGCGGGAGTTCATACAGTACTTCTTGAGTGCAGTTAGAGAATAACTGGGTCAGCCACATCCGTGGTCTTGCGGTAAAGTGCGCGACTCGCATGTTAGGTATTAGCGATCGAAACCGACTGTTAACAAAAATTTTTAATTCACGTCACTCGTGCATGCTGATGCCACGTGTGTAAGGGGAGCATATGTGTAACGTATTTCATTTTTTGGTACACTGGTAATAACATTTCGGCCCAATAACATTGCTGCCCCTGCCCGCAGTACTTGGCAGAGCTCTCCACGGCCCACTCGCCGGCAGCAGCGGTGGCGGCGCTACACAGCGCTGCCTCGCCCTCTGCCCACAGCACCTGCCGCCGCTCATCGCCCTGGATACGTAAAATGCTGTAGTGTTGCTGAGTGGTGTTCCACAAAAAGGGTTGCGATTCGTATTTCACACAGGATATAATGGAGCTGACCACATATTTTGAATGATGAGCATATAATACATTAGAGAGGCAAAAAATTGTCATTGTCCAATCCAATGGCACTCTACGATGGTTAACACTTATTTGTGGTTCAAATCTCGATCCTTTTCCTTTCATAAAAGCATTTCATGTAATTTGTTATTGTCATCAGTTCATACGTTTTCATCAAGACACAATATGTAATTCACTAAAATGTTTTAGTGTCGTTTCATTCCTTACGGTTAAATGTATAAGCTAAATTATGTGAATACGTTTCAGTGCAGGTTCTAAAGCAACACAGGCACACTGCAAGGTTCGTGTCTTCATGTCTCATTTCTACAGGAGATATTTCGCATCAATGGAGGTGAATTCGAATTTCTTCGAAGGCGTTTGTATGGTGAAGCAAAGAAGACATCTAATACCATTTCCATAATTTGAAGTCGACCTTTCTGAAAAACGTATTGTATAAAGCTTTTCTTATGATTCCGTTAAAGAGTTTCTTCTTGCAATCTGCAGCGTATAAAGTAAAATAAAACAAAATAAAACGAGATTACATCCCCAAATGCAATATCTCCACCCAGGACTAGAACTGCCGACTCACACCAGGCTGGGAGCATAAGACACAAGCAGAACCACACAGCCAACCACACACTGCCGTGTATTGCCCTCAGTCTCTCACATATTCAATCCTGAGCCTCTAACGCATCGCGAAAGATAACCTAAAAGTCACCTACACAAATAACTACATTCCTTGAGTACAAAAGTTAAATTTCTGTCTTTCATTTCACGTGGGCATTACACATCATAAGTCATGAAAGTAGAAGAGGAATGTCAAATGAACTTAGTGAGACAATTCAGTACCACTTACGGAAGTAACTGCACTGTCACAGTGTTGCAAAACATCAGCAACGATGTTGCCAGTTCTTAGCTGTACTAGGAAGACCTGTGTAGCGATAAGCGACGCGAAATCGCTTACGTCTCACGTGGGCTTCTAGAGGGGAGTCGCGCATTTTGGTTAATATACGGCGCTCCCTCCTGATAGGTTTCATCGTCACGTAGACGATGCATATATTTAATTCGTCCAATTACGCCGAAACTAGCGTTTAAATTTTTGAAGCTTTACTGCATGATGATATATTTTCAGCAAATGACTAGAGAAAAAAATACTGATATTGTGATTGCAACATACGGCAGATCAAAGACTGAGATATGTAAACATGCATCACGATTACAGTTTCACCCCCCCCCCCCCCAAAAAAAAAGGACTTATGCAATTGCTTTGTTACATTTCGTCAAAAGCTTTTTTTTTTTTTTTTTTATTATGAAAAGTTACTTGAAATCAATGATGCCCCATCCGTCTCGAAAAACTCTGCAACTTGAAAGCGACTGCGTTTCAAAATGCAGCCTTACGACTGTGCAAGTAATATTTCATGTCTTCTATGTAAATACATAAATGTGTTGGTTTGCTTGAAAGCCAGAAGAAACATAGTTAACTGATTATTTGTGCAACACAGTAATTATTCACTTGAGTATTCAGAAGATTGGATATTTAAAATTACGGCCATGAACACAGAAACTAAACTGTATATGTGGGAAATAGGCAATTCTGAGATTTTTCCTCTGCTAACATATACATATACCGGTAATCTACAGACTACTAAGCAGCTTTTTATTTCGTAGTGTTACAGCCTTGTTGGGCCAACAAATGATGATGAGAATCCGAACCCATGTGTCTGATGGATTTTTCGAACATTGCAACCTACGACTTGCATTGTATCTGTGGTCACGATGTTAAATCAACAGAAATTGTTACAAACGATTTACCTACTTTCTCCTATGGTCATATATTTCGTCAAACCACACATTCTTTCTGGTCTCTTGGCCACATGGGAAAGAACGCTTTTGCAACTGAATTAATGATAAGAATGATGGTAATAATGATAGTAATCAATGATGTTTACGGCGTTACAGCAGAATGATAAAGATTACAATAACAATAGAAAATGCCGATCTCTTGGTTGACACACTGCAATGAGTTTTGGTATTTCGTTGCTGAATACCATTTAGGACATTTTTCAGAGAAGAAAAATATACCTGAAGCCACACACATCACTAGTACAACGATACCTCACTAATCAACTATGCTTGCTGTAGATCAGGAGACGAGAATAGCGTCACCGACCTAAGTTGAAAGTACTGGTTCAGTTGTCTGACATTTGTTGGCAGTTAATACAGTCCCGACATAAACCACAAAATTGTTTGCAATTTAAACATGGGTCGACCTTCCTGCGGTCGATAATTTAATTCAGGATAACAGAGTCGTATTAAGTCAATGACCAAACTCATATCCTCAAGAATATTGGAAAATGCCTCGAATGCTGGAAATAAGGAAACGATCAGAGTTGTCTAGCGTTGTAAGCAATACTGCCAAACAATAGCAAGAACTTCTTGGGCATCCCACAATATCCTCATTCCTACAAACAGCATGCTAACTGGCATTTAGCCATGCTGCGCTACCAAAGGCCATTCTAAGTAAGGCTTCAGTCCGAAAGCAGACAACAGCTTTGAAAAATGCTGATGAATAGATGACTTACACTCATCAACTTCCGGGGAGAGTTTCTTTCAACAAAACGAAGAAATTGCAAAACGACTACTTTCTCCAAAATTCATACGGACTGTTGTCCCAAAATGGATGTATATACGTTCAGTCTTGTCATACGCGGCTCACATTCCAGGAATATCACAAAAATGAGTATCTGGCATGTACCGTCTTAGAGCAAGTTTTTACCGATAATCATACAACTGACCAGACGGGTTTTGCTGCAGAATATAGCGACTTCTATTAGATCCACGTAACCTTTCCCGACAAGAAACTGTTTTCTTCGTATAGTGATGCCCCTGTTTAGGTGAATTATAATATTACTGTTTAATGTTGCTTCAGAAGAACTTTTTGCCTGAAATATTTTTATCTTTGCAGGTGATTCAAAGTAATTGTAATAATTAGTTTCCCTTCAAATTAATCCTTTTATTCGATCTATTATTTGTAAAGTAATTGCAACCGCGAAAAGTGAAATTGTACTATAAACCAAACAGTTTGGTTACTTTAGGTCTATCGTCCATGGGCAGAACGCTTCCATGTGAAATATCTCCACGAAAGGCAGAGAGGCGGACGGTTCCGACCGCATTACATTTTCCGTTGTCTCTAGATAGATAATACTTTTTCTCTGCCGGTCTCAGATTTCACGTGGAAAGAAAACATGTGCTCCACATAATTCATTTCGCAGTAGGCGGTCGTATTTCCACCGTTGGTATATTTACTTGTACGAATATTGTTCGTAACCGTAAACAGTTTGCTCTTGCTGTTCATCTCCTTAATATTGTTAAACACATATTTTCCCTATAATTCTCCTCGTGAAGTGGTTGAACTGCTGTGCTTTATTATTGTTAGTACCATTAGTTTTTATTTCAAGTTGATCTCTGAATTTTATTTTGTATTATCATTACATTTGTTTGTTCAATATGTTTCACAATATTGAAGATCAACAAGTTCTCATATCCATTAATATAAGCGAGTTAGAGCTAATGTATAACGGTCATTATTGTCTTGTTTCATCCGTAAAAGTTCCTCGGAAAATCTGGAACACTTCTTTTAACACCCTTAATTTGAAACCGATACGTAGGCAGAGAACACTCACGGATTGCTCATTTATTAACTTCATTCATAATGATAAATTGGATCAAATTTATTTACAAATTTTGTACTCAGTCCATTTAATTTTTATAATAGCGGTAAAATTACAGCCTTGCGCATTCTACGGCATCTGTTCAAAATCAATTAATAAAAGATACATAAATACTTCTATTTACTATCTTTTAACAAGCAACAGTGCAAGTGCTTTCCCTAATATTGTTTTAAACCATGGCAAAATTCATCGATCAATTTTAATCGTTGTAACACGTGTTTATTAGGTTGCTTTATTGTCTATTGTGTTTTTGTTACAAATTTTACAATTGATTTTATACTAACGATAGGCCAGAAACTTAATTAACGTAACTCAGAACCGCGTGACAATGCAATATTTACTCGCATTCGTTTTTGCTACGGAGCGAGTTAGTGCAGTGGTAACACACGGGACTCATATTCGGCTGCACGGCGCATCGAACTGGCCTTCGGCCATTTGGGTTTGAGTTTTCCATGATTTCCTAAATCAATCTAGGCAAATGCCGGAATAGTACCTGCGTCAGGGCACGGCCGATTTCCTTCCACATCCTTATCATAACAATCCGAACTTCTGCTTCGCTCTAATGACCCCCTTGTCGAGGGGACGTTAAATCGTAACCTTCCTTCTTTCTTTCGTGTCTCGTATGCAATATAGCTTACTTTGTTCATGTCTCCGTGTGTTGGTACAAATTTTGCAGTTCATTTCAAACCAAGTTCCCTCTGAACAAGAGACCTTGAACTTTCAACTCAACTTAGAACTGGATGACACTGCTTCATTAACGCCAATTCTTAATTGGTGTGTGGTGGGGGCACTTTTTATACAACTGCTATTTCCGCCTGTTTCTCTTCCATTCGTGAATGGTTCGCCGTTAAAACTATTTCTGGTAAGACTTAGTGTGAGTTCATATCGTCCTATCTTTCACCTTCGCGATCTTTTCGTGACTAATACATAAGAGGGGTCAGGTGAAATAGAAATAAAACAAATGCATCGAATGTCTCTGTTGTATTCTCATAAAAACGTTTGAAATTGAATGAAAAATTTCACACATACAAAATTTGAAAAGTGTAAAATGATCATTCAAATGGAAAATGCATATAAACATGGTTTTAAAATAGACTAAGACGTATAATGTAACTTTTGTCCACTCGATAATTGCTACCGCGTTAAGGATAGTTCCAATAAATTTTCGAATTTTTAAGAGCTATGTCAGACATCATACTGGAACATAAAGTGTTCTTGCATCATGAGTAATGCTAACCGTAGCATTTAGTGGCCACCAACTTGAAGGGCAATTTATTTCATTACCTTTCTGAAGTCGATAAGAGGTATGCAGCGGCGGCGGCAGCAACAGTCGTTTTGGTAAATGCGGCACAACGAGCGAGCGAAGGCGCGCGCGTCTGGAAACGGAGAAGGCGGAGCGCGCCTGCTGCAGGGATAGTTTTCGTTCTGAACGGAGGAAGCCATCAAAAGGAGCCTAACAGATGTTCGGTAGACCTCTTGGAACTTACGCGTTTTGACTTTAACATAAGAAAGAAATGAAATTCACGAATTGCATTGAACATTGCAATGGTTAGTAAATTAATGTCGTCCGCTATCTGCGACGAAACCGATCGAATGATAATCTATCGACGTGAGATATCTGGCACCTAAAAGTCGCCATTAAGTTTGTACTTTGAAACCTATCACCGCGCTGTAAGGAACACACTGCAATTAAAACTATGTTTGCATCGCATCCGGCCATGAGACTATGTAACATTTTATGCAATCAACGAGGCAGGCAACAAAGACAGGTCCGGAATCCATTGAGCACCTCATCAAGGAACGTGCTCAAATAATTCAAATGGAACGCTATTTAACGTAGCAAGATGTTCTGTCAATAACAGGTCGCTTGTAATTTCCATATTGACCTGCGGACATTTTATTTTATCAGGAAGCAAACTCGAAGGAAACTGCACAAAATTTGAGTTTTTAGGAAGACTTTTCTGCGACAAATTGTGAGTCTTAGTGTTAGTTAATGGAGTACAGTAAACATAAGTCCTGCATATGAATCAACCATAAACCGAGAAACAAAACTGGTAATACGCTCAATGAGGTATTCATTGATTTTTTTTAATAGCTGGCCACGTGACATATGTGCAATTTGGAGAACACAGTATCTCGAGCCTGAGTGGAATTACGGATCCGGATCCTAACATGCAGGACGCCAGCAACAAAAACTCGTTCATCAGGCCATCAATGTAATCAAGATTTTCCAACGTCGTAGTAGGGCCTATTGTTTCGCAACTTCGGCATCATGTTGATGTGAGTCTGATATGTAATTCTACAATCAGTTGACTTTTTCTTGTCACCTACATTAAATATTTTGAAAAATTAACATCATAATATGCTCATTGTAGTAGTTAACTGCATTTGTGTTCAAGAAGGTCGTTTCATACATTAACTACTCCTACTCTCTTTCACGTTGCGAGCAATCTGCCTCAGCTGTGAGTAAATCAATGAGGTAGGGTTTATAGCAGTAATGTCTAGCTGTATAATAGTCACTTTCTGAAAACCTAACCAATTTAGAAATCGGGTCCGTTTTGTTGCAAAAGCTGGATCTCATCATTTCGTTTCGTTACATCTTAAATTTATCCACTTACTGTCAAACAAAATCATCCGTGCCAACTGTCTCCTGGAAACCTCATAGCAGATGCTGTAGCCACCTACTTCAAGAATATCGTGACATCACAGACAAAACGAAAGAACATTTTCTTAAATGAATTTATCAATTATTCTAAAATGATGCTAAAATAGATAGAACAACTTATTTGGAAATCACTTCAATCATCCCCTAAAGTAAATAATAAATTCTGAAGCCGCGTCAGCTTTTTTTTTTTTTTTTTTTTTTTTTTTTTTTTTTTTTTTTTTATATTAAGAACGTTGCTTTACAGGTCCACGACAGTTTTCACGTTTGTAAAGACCCATCTTCAGGTGTTAATTTTTTTCATATGAAAATTCATTACAGAGACACAAGGTTCTAATTGCTATCATCTGTCATGGGAAAAAATTTCATTAATTAGGCTCAGATATATGGAACCAGTCCAACAGAAATCATCACTGTCATTCAGAATAAAAACCAAAGACATTAAATGTGGGAAAAATAGTCGCGTAATTTTGATTACTGTACTTTCAATAAAACCAGTAGATCGCCCACGAAGTGAAGGATTACAAACCAAAGAAGACTGCCCAAAGAATCGAAGAAACCGATAGATGATGCATTTGCATCAAGTATTACGGCAAAGTAAGAAAACTTACCAATATGCACAACCACCCAAATTCTCTGTTTTGTTACAGTTTCATGAGGACTAAATTCGTTTAGGTAATATTCGTTGAATGTGAGACGCATTTGACAACATTCAACGTAGATACAGTCCATCTTCGGACAACAGTGCCTAGTATCATTGAAGAAAATGATGGTTCGCATTACTTTTTCGTTTTGTTACAAAAAGCTCTCACTGAAAGTTGATGAGGGTAGTTATCAATTCATCAGCATTTCTTCTCAATGCATGGCTAAAAGCCAGTTGAGGCTAGTAGGATTGAGAAAATTGTGGGCTGTCACTTTCCAGATGCGAAGTGTTTGATACATTACTGTTTTGTGGCGGATGATGCAACGTTCATTTCCAGTAACTCATAAAAAATAGCGTTTGTCGAAATGTAACAAAGCAATTGCATAAGTCCTTTTTTTTGGGGGGGGGGGGGTGAAACTGTAATCGTGATGCATGTTTACATATCTCAGTCTTTGATCTGCCGTATGTTGCAATCACAATATCAGTATTTTTTTCTCTAGTCATTTGCTGAAAATATATCATCATGCAGTAAAGCTTCAAAAATTTAAACGCTAGTTTCGGCGTAATTGGACGAATTAAATATATGCATCGTCTACGTGACGATGAAACCTATCAGGAGGGAGCGCCGTATATTAACCAAAATGCGCGACTCCCCTCTAGAAGCCCACGTGAGACGTAAGCGATTTCGCGTCGCTTATCGCTACACAGGTCTTCCTAGTACAGCTAAGAACTGGCAACATCGTTGCTGATGTTTTGCAACACTGTGACAGTGCAGTTACTTCCGTAAGTGGTACTGAATTGTCTCACTAAGTTCATTTGACATTCCTCTTCTACTTTCATGACTTATGATGTGTAATGCCCACGTGAAATGAAAGACAGAAATTTAACTTTTGTACTCAAGGAATGTAGTTATTTGTGTAGGTGACTTTTAGGTTATCTTTCGCGATGCGTTAGAGGCTCAGCATTGAATATGTGAGAGACTGAGGGCAATACACGGCAGTGTGTGGTTGGCTGTGTGGTTCTGCTTGTGTCTTATGCTCCCAGCCTGGTGTGAGTCGGCAGTTCTAGTCCTGGGTGGAGATATTGCATTTGGGGATGTAATCTCGTTTTATTTTGTTTTATTTTTCTTTATACGCTGCAGATTGCAAGAAGAAACTCTTTAACGGAATCATAAGAAAAGCTTTATACAATACGTTTTTCAGAAAGGTCGACTTCAAATTATGGAAATGGTATTAGATGTCTTCTTTGCTTCACCATACAAACGCCTTCGAAGAAATTCGAATTCACCTCCATTGATGCGAAATATCTCCTGTAGAAATGAGACATGAAGACACGAACCTTGCAGTGTGCCTGTGTTGCTTTAGAACCTGCACTGAAACGTATTCACATAATTTAGCTTATACATTTACCGTAAGGAATGAAACAACGACACTAAAACATTTTAGTGAATTACATATTGTGTCTTGATGAAAACGTATGAACTGATGACAATAACAAATTACATGAAATGCTTTTATGAAAGGAAAAGGATCGAGATTTGAACCACAAATAAGTGTTAACCATCGTAGAGTGCCATTGGATTGGACAATGACAATTTTTTGCCTCTCTAATGTATTATATGCTCATCATTCAAAATAGGTGGTCAGCTCCATTATATCCTGTGTGAAATACGAATCGCAACCCTTTTTGTGGAACACCACTCAGCAACACTACAGCATTTTACGTATCCAGGGCGATGAGCGGCGGCAGGCGCTGTGGGCAGAGGGCGCGGCAGCGCTGTGTAGCGCCGCCACCGCTGCTGCCGGCGAGTGGGCCGTGGAGTGCTCTGCCAAGTGCTGCGGGCAGGGGCAGCAATGTTATTGGGCCGAAATGTTATTACCAGTGTACCAAAAAATGAAATACGTTACACATATGCTCCCCTTACACACGTGGCATCAGCATGCACGAGTGACGTGAATTAAAAATTTTTGTAAACAGTCGGTTTCGATTGCTAATACCTAACATGCGAGTCGCGCACTTTACCGCAAGACCACGGATGTGGCTGACCCAGTTATCCTCTAACTGCACTCAAGAAGTACTGTATGAACTCCCGCAGTCTGCAGTGTTGTCAGATTGTGCAGATAGCTGGACTTAGAGGGAATCAGCGCGGCCACTTTTATTGTCCCATGTCGCGATCGGCTCGGACTTAGGCTCAGCGGCGGCCGGCCGGCGGCCAGGTTTTTTGTCAAAGAGTGTACTTTTTCTAAAGTTCTCCAACGCTTTCTTTTCTGCAGAATATGCAATCAGTAATTTTTACTAATGCATAAATTCCAAAACTTTCGTCATCGCCTTCCCCCTGGTTCCAGGTATAAATACCTTTTTAACAACCTGTACCTTCTTTAAAATTATTTCCATTGTTAATTCGTCAAAAACATTTTCTAAAAATATTGATCTATAGGGAGTTTGGGCGCACGACAAACAGGTCTTTAGCGCTTCTACAAATATGTTAAGGTTTTCGATTATGTTGTTACGCCGGTTAACTACAATAACACAGCTTTTCTTTTTGTAAGCTAAAGGAGAAGCAATAACATTACAGTGTAAATTCGTCAAAACTTAAACGTATCCTCTACAAGTGTGTCATGATTTTGCGATATATTACTCGTAAAAAATAATCCACAACACCAAATTGTTTATAAAGAGAAAAACGTAGGCTAAAGACGTTATTAGCTGTTTGGACGCCTTCACTGCGGGATCATCATCGCGCTAACACTTCAATCGGCGGCCACAGACAGTTAATCTGCTTTTTAACCTACCCGTCTTTGGGGCTAAATACTTGACAATTCTCGAAGACATTCAGGCATTTGATGTATGAGGTAATTTTTTAAACGCATTGCAGTTTTTAATTACGTAGGGGTAATTTCATGCCTGGCCTTATAACATTTTATTAATCGTAATGTTTTCTCCACTGGTTCAGTTTCCACACTTTGCACTTACTCTGAAACGAGAGATTATAAAGTTTTCTAAGCAGTTCGAAAACAGTGCATTTCCACACTAATCTAGCAAGGCGATTTTCGAACCTGTTTTGCATAAATTTTCCGCTTACAGGAATGCAGTTATGTAATTCGCACGCCTTCAAAACATTTAATAAGTACAACTGAACATTGTCACACGAATATTCATCTTTTTGCAACCAAAGGTACCGCTAGATTCGGCATTTAACAATATTCCCTGTTTCTAAAAGTCGCACAGAGGAGACGCGCCAAATCGTATTCTTTGCCATTGTCACACACCCTGGATGGTCGTCAACTTCTCTCCACTCCTACAATTCTGAAAAAGTGAATCTGAAATAAAACACAAGACAACATTTCACAGCTCGCGCTTCGTAATTTTCGACTGACGTCAGACCACGTGACCATAACACATGGAAGACATGAGGGAAATAGCTAGCTGATTCGTCATACGCTTTCTCCGGTATCGCTGCACTGGCATTCGATACGTTAACCTATCGACGGAAAGAATCGACTACGGCTGCTTATACTGGTATCGCTGCAAAGATGTTCGATATGTTTCCATAAAATCTCGGGCGAACTGCCGGATGTCAGTAACTTCCTGCCACGATATTTCGGCGCAGAGTCTTCTGGCCATCTTCAGGTGAGTACCGCCGAAGTACTGGCGAAGACGCGCTGAGCTTTGCTATTTATGCCCAATTCAGTCGACAATGCGCATGCGCGTACTTAGCGTGCGCGTTCACTACAACTACGTACGCTGCTCAGAGCGCCCTCCGTGGTGGAGGCTTGCCACTTTGATATCAGTTCGATTATCATTGTCATTCAGTTGCAGGAAACTACGCCGACTACGAAGTTTTTCAATTACAGGATTCCATGCAGCATTTATTTGGAAACCGCTGTCTCGATTGATAAGAGTCTCACTGTCAGACAGTCTTATTTCCACAGCTTCATTAATAATTGAGTTCCAAAAGTTTGTTGTGTGGGCTACAATTTTAGTTTCGTTGTAGTTCATCGAATGGCCTGTGGAAAAACAATGTTCGGCGATTGCGGATTTGGTGGGTTGGAGTAGCCGAGTATGACGCTGGTGTTCCACAATGCGCTCCTGCACAGTGCGCGTCGTCTGCCCTATATACGACTTGCTGCACTCGCACGGAATCCTGTAAACACCTGCTTTACAGAGCTCCAGATCGTCTTTGACAGAACTCAACAGCGATGAAATTTTAGGAGGAGGGCAAAAGATGACTCTTACTTTATACTTTTATAGTATTCTGCCTATCTGCGATGAAATATTCCCAATATATGGAACATCACATGTTCGATATGCATTGACTTAAAGAATCGATAAACGACGTCACGTAAACACAAATACCTAATTCTGTGGAGAAAACGAAACGAATTAACTTGCCCACAATTAGGAATTGCGTAGAAACAAAATTTTAATTTCCAGAATTTTTCATGTTTGTTCCTTAAAAACGGACTTTTCCTAAAAGCGGGGAAAAATAACGTTATTCTAATAGGAGTTTCGCCGGGACCGACGGAAATATTCGTTAAAAGCGGGTTTTCGTTAAATGGGGGTTCGTTAAATCGGGGTTCTACTGTATTGATTCTGATGTTGTCAACAAGATTTTTGTTTGGGCCAATGGTTACGCAACTTACATGGTGTCAAAGTCTGTGTTAAAATTCATTCAGAAATAAGAAGAGGGGGGGGGGAGAGGAATCATTAAATGACAGAACCTGTGTATGTGACAACTGAGTAATGAAGTTGGAACATAAATAAGAATTTTGAAACTCTTGAGACCAAGATGGAACTGAATATGAAGATTATATCCAGAAAAGTTGTTATTACTGAAATGTTAAGACAAGAAGAAGATCAATACAACAGTATTTGATTCAGAAATGATTATGTCAGCTGTTGAAATTGTGTGATAGTACTAATTAACTCTCCTAGGGGGCTCACAGTTCTTTCGTGTGTTCGTGCGTGGCGGACATGGAACCTCAAGCGAATGCAGTCTGTCTTCCTTCTTTTCTCCCTGGACTGCATTTCCTTTCCCTTCCCCTCCTTTCCTATCCTCACTCCTTTCCCTCCTCACTGGGGGAAAGATGAATGATGACATTAGCAGTTTGGTCCCCTATCCCAAACAAACAAACAACCTACTAATTAACTTCATGCAAGGTAAGCAACTCTGCAATATTAAAACTCTTAAGACAAGATACATCTATGGCACTAAAACAAGATAAGCATATTTTATCAACATTTTAATTAAAGGGAATAACCATTTCATTACTTTTTTACTTTAGAAACAAAGGGTTTCTAAGCAAATTGACACTAATAAACTGACACTGAATAAGTCAATGCACACACTAAGAATTCATATCTTATGAATAACTCACCATGTTGTGTGGTATCAAGGGATTAACAGCAAATCAAATCTTACAGACTTTAATTTGTAGGGCAAGTCAATTAAAAGCAAGACACCATTGGCGGCCGTCAATATAATCTCTCTTTCATCCAGCTCAACTCTTCTGAGATTTGCATAAGGGGTTGGCTGCCATCAACCTGCGTGTTTCTGCTTGCTTCCACAAGATTTGAGCACTGGCAGCAACAACACCCAGCTTCTTTAGATGCAGTACAACGTACTGTGTTCTCACCATGTGCATTTAATAATACAGTGTCACCTTGTGCTTGATGCAGTATGTACTGTTTGTGCGACTAAGAGGGAAAATAATGTAGTTATTAGATAATTTTAAACCATTTTGAAGCAGAAGTAAAGCCAATTCAATATCATGATTAAAACATAAAATCAAAATAGCATCTTTGTTTCTAACAAGATTATTTTCTGTGACAACAACAATTATATTAAGACGAAAAATTCCTAGCAGGAAAAATTAAATATAAAAAATAGATGAAGATTACTCACCAGGCGAAGGAGCGCGCGCGCACACACACACACGCACACACACAAACGCAAGCTTTCACAACCCAGTTGCTTCTTCAGGCAGAAGGGAAGGAGAGGGAAAAGGAAATGATGAGGGTTTTAAGGAAGGGGGTAAGGAGCCATTCCAATCCTGGGAGAGGAAAGACTTACCTTGGAGGAAAAAAAAAAAAAGGAGGGTAAACAAATGCGCACACACACCCACACATTCACATAGACACAAGTCTCTAACCATTATTAGGCCACATTTGACACCATGTCTTTATTTAATAGTAGCAGGAATTTGTAAGATTCATAAAGACCATTCAAGATTAATTTGTGATGGGACTGATGAGCAAGCAGTCTAGTCCCCTCAAAACAGTATCAACTATTTTGACAATAAATGAATAATAATTGATGCAATTTGATAACAGGTTTACTAATGTTTACACAGGATTAGATGTCATGGATGTTAAACTAAATGATTTAAATGCCAAACTAAATAGGAGAATGGACAGATTAGAAATACAAATTTAGGGTTGCATCATGTTGCAGAAATAAACACATGATCAGAAATAATGGAGGACAAACTGAAAGGAAACTTCAATTGCTCATAATATAAAAAGAGTGGGACAAATAGTTACAAAGATTGCAACAGCATTAACTAGAAAGGAATATACAAAACAGTAAGGTAAACAATAAGCCCAAAGAATTTGTTTGAAAGCAGATTTATGTCATCATCAGCCATACTCTTAGATGGCAAGACGTTAACTTCGAAAAGCAGTGATGATATTATTTGCACTACGAAGGAAGTTTCCCGCAGTAATTATTTAACCTAGAGTGAAAGGTAACTGTATAATAAATTAGCAGACGATTTTAAAGATTGGTGTGCAAATAAATGAGTTCTCAAATAGGCAATAGATTTTCTTAAATCAGTCATAAATGTGATGAGATAAGTTGTCTGGCCAGTACTTACCTTTGTGCTGAACCACTGATAGTGAAAAAGAAAGAAAAAATAGCACAAGCTTTCGGAACAGGCTTTCTTTGTCAGGTAGGAGAGAAGGGAAGGACAAAGGAATGGGAAGGGGAAGGTAATTCACCACCAAGTTCATGAGGCTGATGTTTGACGATTGTGGATGTCAGAAATATAAGTACATTAATACTGAGCCATGCCAAAGAGGATATGTATAACCAAAGAGGATAGATCAACCAGTAAAGATAAGATAACCAAATGATGCTAAGTGGGGGAAGGGGAGGGGCTTTATCTAAAATGGTTTAGATTAACCGGGAAAGATACACAAACACACACACCAAACAAACACAAAAACTATATATATATATATATATATATATATATATATATATATATATATATATATATATATATATAAAGAGGAAGGTAAGGAAGTGGATGAGATATGAGTAATGGATGTGAGTTGAGGATGGAGGAGGGGGAGAGGTTAGTGTAGATTTAGGCCAGGAGGGTGACAGGAGAAGAGGATATGTTGGAGGCCAAGTTCCCATCTCCGTAGCTCTGAGGGAATGGTGTTTGGTGGTAGTATCCAAATGGCAAGTGTGGTGCAACACATGCCAAGGTCTCTGAAATCATGCTGGAGGACATGCTCTGCCACAGGATATTGGGTGTCCCCCAGGCGAACAGTCTGTTAATGACCATTCATCCACTCGGCCAATTTCTTGGTGGTTCTACCAACATAAAAGGTCTCACATTGGACACATGTCAGTTGGTAAATGACATGTGTTGTTTCACATGTGTTCCTGCCATGAGTAGGGTAGGTTTTTCCTGTGGTGGGGCTGGAGTATGTGGTTATAGGAGGATGCATTGTACAGGTTTTGCAGTGGGATCAGTTACAGGGGTAGGAACCATTGGGTAGAGAGGGTGGTTTTGGGATGTAAGTTGGACAAGGATTTTGTGTAGGTTGGGAGGACGGCAGAAGGCTACTCTGGGCGGTTTGGGAAGAACACTTTGGAGTGAAGATCTCATTTCAGGGCATGACTTGAGAAATCATAGCCCTGACGAAATAATTTGTTGAGGCATTCCAGGATGGGATGGTACTGGGTGACTAAGGTGATGCTTCTGGGTGGTCTGGGATTAGGAACATTGTTGCTGGTAGGAGAGGAACGGACTGCTTGGCAGATCTGTGTGCAGACGAGGTCTGTAGGATAGTTGTGGGAGAGAAAAACATTGGATAGGGATTCTTACTGGAGCAGATACGTTTCCCACAGATGCCTAGGCTGTAGGAAAGGGATCATTTAATATGAAAAGGGATGGCAGCTATCCAAGTGGAGGTACTGTTGCTTGTTTATGGGTTTAATATTAACAATATATAGAAAACAGTCTTGAACGCAGAGATTGATAGTTTTAATTAACTAGTTTCAACCTGATATAGGTCATCTTCAGAATAATACACAGTCCATGTGGCCAGTGCTGTGCTCGGCTGGGCTGGGCTGTCCTGGGCTGTTGTGCTGCCAGTAGGTCACTATAGCACAACAGCCCAGGACAGCCCAGCCCAGCCGAGCACAGCACTGGCTACATGGACTGTGTATTATTCTGAAGATGACCTACATCAGGTTGAAACTAGTTAATTAAAACTATCAATCTCTGCGATCAAGACTGTTTTCTATATATTGTTCATATCAAATAGATCGCTGTTTCTTGTCTCCTATGACAATGTGGTCAAAATTAATAAGGTTTAATATTAAACAGTACCTTCAGAGTCTCCGAGCCTTTGATATTATGCGACCCAATATGCTGGTTGCTGAGTCGTGCAATCAGTCAGTCACATTCTCACTACTATGTTTTACAATGTTTGTTGAATCTGGATTTTGTGGCAGAAGTAGAGAAATGGCCGAAACTGTACAAGGATGTTCAAGGCAAGAGGTGACGATAGGGACAGTCAGCTGATCCGGGACATATTTAGAATTCCAAGAATTTTTCATTGTTTTAGTTACCAGTTAATTTAAAAAAAATGTTGAGTGCTAAGAATGTTACGTACTTTGCTACAGCAGAATAACACTGCACCAATAGAATATAAATGAGTCACACCAAAACACAACTGTTCTCTTAGGAATTTGGTAGCCGAGTTCACATGGATGGGAATGACACACTGTACAGGGCTGCACTTTGTAAATATCGGCTATCCCCATTTAAACAGTATTGTAGAGAGTCAAAACCACGATCTAGCACGTAAGTGTGTATTGTAGCCTCCTATCTGCCAAACAGAGAGGTAAAAGTATCCCGCAAACGCTTGTTATAAAACCGATAAGGTGATTACTGGTAATTTTATTGACACCAGAACTCGTGATTTGACAAGTAATTGTATTATATCTTTTCTACTCGGCAATTCACATCAACCATATTTAATACCTGATTCCAGCTGCTCTATCAATGTCCACACTCACGTTGCTGTTCCCTATACAGCTTTCTTCCAGGCGAATGTCACGGGTGGATACTAGATACTTACACATGTCCTGTTTGTTAAAAAAAAAAAAAAAAATCCCTGCGAATCTTGTGGGATGCCCAAATCCAGGACACAGTCACCTACACGAAGTAGTTGTTGTACAAATGGGAGCTCCTCCATTAAATTATCGGCTAGCGTTGAGATGTTCTCTAGTGCTTCCTTGCCAGTTTCGCTCCAGTATTCCTGGTGCTCTCACAACGCTGCTATCAGGTAGGAGAAATGGTAACTTCGTCTTGTCTCCATGGCTTGTAATGACGAACTTGTCGAATTTACTACGCATGTATAAGTTAAAAGATCGGCAATAATTTACCACCGCAAACATCTACGCTACATCAGTCATAAACGCAACTAACACACAATCAGACAGACAATATTCTGTAATGTACACAGCACAAAGTTTTTTTTACAACCACAAGAACATATTACTAAATTGACTTCTTTAGAGCTCTATTGCATCACATCATTCACAACTGGAAACAGCCAATGCATCGTATGTTTTACAGTATTTCAAACACTTTTTACTTAAATTCTATCCCAACTATTCTGTGTCACTCTATGTAAGTGCTTGCAACAATAGCCATCTCCAACCCAGCGACCGAACTACAACTGCAGTCAACACTAACCTACAACTAACGGACCTAGCCATCCCAGCTCTTATTATTTAAGTTCTAAACTTACTAGCATGCGACAATCTCGCTATCTCTGTGTTGTTGATGGATCCCTCACGAACATCTAACCAATTGATCATGAAAATTTTTTTTTTTTTTTTTTTTTTTTTTTTTTTTTTTTTTTTTTTTTTTCGCTGCGTACTCCACCAGACAGTATTTCTGAAATGTTTTCTATCAGTCACTAGACCACATACCTCATACGTTTAACAGTCACTCGAGTACAAACAGTCCTCCTCCTAACAAATCAATACTCCCAATAAACATCTGTATCACACCCAATTACATAGTAAAAACGACTGACACACATAGAAGAGCTTACATGGAATGATCCAGATTGTTTTGTCCTCGTCGGCCTATCTGTCGGGAAAGGATCTGTTCAGGACGCATGGGGATGTGTGGACAGCTAAAACAGCTATAGGATTAGTAATACAAGTTTTATTTACTAAGGTATACAAAATACTCAACTTTGGTTTATGTCTGTTCTCGCGGCGGCGTCTTCTTGCACGATGCTAGCTGCGCTGAATCATAGTAACTGCCCTTCCAGACGCAAGTCGGCCTAGATAAAGCTGCTTGTAGAGGGAGCGCTTCTTGGTTGCTCCCTCCAGGAGGCACAGAGCCGGCGTATGATTGGCTGCCGGTCATCCGCTGCCTTCTTCACGCTCGTTTTCGTGCGTCTGGCATGTGGGTCTGACTTCAATGCCACAACACCAAGCTCTTTTCTTATGTATATCTAATCCTTACAACCAACAACACAAAATAGTTCACACCATTTTGAACTAATAAAACCCCCGGAAAAATGTAATCGACTGAAAAGAGCAATCCTTTAGAGCCTAAACAATCAAACGTGCCTAATTGTTAATGCAAAAACATAGGATGTCACAAGTAATATGCAAATTAGGCATAAAAATAATTCGGAGCTGTGGTGGATGGCCTGGCGGTGGGCAGAGGCGGTAGTGATTAGTTGTTGTGGAGGGGGTCAATTGGTTTATGAAACTCTCTTGTTAAGGGCAGGTACTGTACATGTTTGATGTTATTCCAGGTAATTGTATTGTCCGAAGTAAGAAATAATTGTCTCCTTGTTTTCCAATGTTGGTGTGATAGAACCTGTACGTCTGTAAGTAATAACTTTTGTAAAAAAAAAGAATTGTTGGGGGGGGGGGGGGGGTGGGCGGTTCGTGTCCCGGACTGCGTCGCGCTGGGGTGGCAATCTTTAGGGCTGTCGGTGGGACGAAGGTGGGGGCTGCGAGGGGACAGCGCAATAAGATTAAATACAGAACGACAAACGAACCAAAACTGCAGCACAACTGCACAATAAAATCTCGTCTTCGAAAACTGCACACGTTAAAACATGAAAAAACTGCTGTACTGTCTGTAATTTAGCCTAGGGATATGATTGTGCACAGTTCCTGCCTTTTCCCTGCATATTCAACAAATAAATAAAATATTCAAAGTTCTGAAAGATGAGGGTGTGTAAATCAAAACATCAACACTATTTCAGTTCAAATGATGTAGTTCGGTTTATTTTTAATTCCTTAATCCCTGATGGCTGATGCCTCTGGCACATTTAATTTAACACTGTTCATAGCTCGTGAGCCCCCCATAAATAAAATGTTATTTGTCACTGACTGTTTTAGTATCTTGACGCTATCAAAACCAAAGTACTTCTATTATTCACTTCGTCTCGCCACAATTAGCACTGTTTCAAGACACAAATTCACATGGTAACTTTCCGCTGAACTAATATCTCAGCATGTACTTCACTTCAATACGCTCTTCAGCAAGCTACCTCCAAGTAAACACATGCACTCCTTCTACTCATTGCAGCTACAAAAAATCTTCCACCTCGATAAACTTATACACATTGAAATCGTTGCACTGACTGATGTTATGGCCCGCCTCGGACACACATACACACACACACTGACTCAAGATAAATACTGCCGTCGTATCGGCGAGTAACAGCCTCCGGCCAAGTGCTCGGAACACTGACTCGTCTGCACAAACAAACACAGTGCCAACTCGAGGCACAGACCAACGCAGCCCCCACGCAGGTAAGCTACCCTCCGACTGCCCCTTACAAAGACCGCGTGCGCCCTTTTATGCGGACTAACTGGTTTTACACCTACGTCATCAAATTCCCAGCCTGAACTGCCCAAAGCCTAGCCAAGACGCACAGAGGTACGCCACATACATGTCTAACATTTGTTTTAAAATTGCAATAGTTATGAAATATATGAAATAATATTTGCTTATACACTTACATGAACGTACACATACTTGCATAAGTTATTTAAATTGTATACCTGCACATACAATTGGTATTCTATTTAAATGAAAATTTAACATAAAAATTACATACTATTTACAGGGATATCATATGAAATAATTATTGAAATAACTTTATATGCAAAAATTGCCATGCTATCGGTGTAATTGTCTTGGATACAAATATGGTAGCGACTGGAATGTTATTTTTCTCATAATTAAAATGCGTTTTCTGCATCAGATCAACACCTCTCGTAAAATATATTCATATTAGCAGATGCACATAAACAGAATGAATAATGTGAGCCCATGCTCGTCTTTGTATCACAGTTGTATTAATATTAACATACAAAATCGTTACATGTTTATTTAATGTTTGCTGCATGCCTGAGTTCCAGTTAAAATTACCAGTTTATCGTACATTAATTTATTTATTAAGCATCATGTTATCAGTGAGGCCCATAGAGGTTCCTCAGTACGTAGAATTGCTACAAATTCAAGTAATGTTTGAATATTTTATACTGTGCTCTACACTGCACCTCGCCTGGTAGCTCCTATTGTCCAGCACTCCCCCGGGTAGGACTTAGCCTGGACTTCCCTAATGTGGGAAAAACCACTACCTACTGGCCTCTCCTCTGCCTCAAGCCCACAGCGCTCGCCAACATGAGAAAATTCTGTCCATGGCCTAACTATAAATGTTGCTTCCACAATAAATGTTATCTTACTTAATACATATACTGCTACCATTAAATGAAAGATAAAGTATAACAGTTTGTGCATTGGCATGGACAATGTCTGCAGTGTATTTAATGCTATTTAGGTCTTATATTTTATGACCAAGTGGACGGTAATCTCACAGGGCAGTGGCAATAGTGGAGGCGAGGTCAGGTGTGGGGACTGTACTCACGCAAGTGCTCACTTGTGGAGGCAGTTGCCCTTGTTACTGTTAAAACATATGTTGTTATAATGAAATTGAAATGTAAATTTAATACAACTATTTGGGGGCGGTGGGGGCAACATTCGCACAGGTGACCAGTTGTGGGGGCGGACCTTGGCCGAGTGCGCGGCCGCTGGAGGTGCGGGGCCGGCATATCGGGTCTGGCTGGGGGATGGTAACGGTACCTTGTGTGGATGACACTAACGTCGACGGCGATTTTCAGTGGGGTTGTACCGCCTTTACCCCACTACTCATTATTAACGTAAAAAAAATTATATTACAAAGGAGAAAAATATTTTTCTCTCAGAAAAGACCATTTTAATGGCGAAAAAAGTAACTTGTAACCTGGAGATCTGGGGTTATTTTCCTTGTCCGTTTATACACTGTGGTCAGGGGACATGGCACGAAATAGTCAAGCAGTTTAATCTATCAGGTAAGTTCATTATCGATAATTAAACTTCTAACTTCAAATTAATGTGTCTCGCAATGCATTAAAATCGATTTTATTACAAAAAAGTAACATGTGCCTTGTATTATCTCATAATACGGGTTGTTCAAAAGATTACAGAACTTTATCCACATTTTTCTATCCACATCTTTTACTAACTATGCATGATCTCCTTCGAATTATTTTTCTCCACGATTGATACACTGCTTCCACTCCTTTTTCACTGCTGAAAGCAGTCTTCATAAGCATTTTGCTGGATCGTACAAAGCACCGTCTCGAAATTCTCTTTTATCTCATCTACCATTTCAAATGTTAGTACGTACTTGCAACGGGGTTTTGAAATTTGGAAATAAAGAAGTCCGCAGTACGGAGGATGATGCAGCATAGACATTTCGCTTATGTAGTAGTCGAGCATAGTTTTAGAAAAGTCTGCTAATAGTATTTTTATGGACATCGATAATTAATTTAAAGCCAACTCATTGACATTAAGCTGTGAAATGTCTCACTACGTGCAGTTCTGTACATCTAAGAGGTCTTCATCCAGCATTTGCACAAAGTATGAAGAAGAGCAGACTGACAGTATTACATTCCTGGGATTACAACTTGATAATAAATTCAGCTGGGAGCAGCACACAAGGCTGCAGAAACGCCTAAACAAATCTGTATTTGCAGTTCGAGTGTTAGCAGATTTAAGAGACATAAAAGTAAAGCTTGCATACTTTGCTTACTTTCATTCCATAATTTCGTTTGGTATAATATTCTCGCGTTGAAACTGAATTCTAAGGCTAACTGGTTTATTGTTTATTGCTAACACAATCGTACACTCGAAGGAGAGACTGCCTCCTGATGAGAGTACTCCGCTACTTATACATAGAAAGAATTTTCTGGCACTTACAAGTCATTCGTAAGAAACACGTAGAACATTCTTGAATAGTAAATACAGAGAAATGAATTTCTTTCCGTCAGTGGCGGTATCTAAACCGGAGATCGCCAGCACAGCAATCTGCGACGCTAACCGCTGCAGCACGCATTCTGTTGGAAGATTCTCGGCATGGCTCTTCTTCCTGGGGAAAAAAAAGAGAGAGGGTGAGAAAAAACAACAGCGACCTGCTGTTATGTTCCCTTTGGAGGCAGCTGCAGCGTCCTGGATCTTGATCTTGTCATGGGTCCTCTGTATGGCAGTTCCAGAGAATCCTTCCATTCTGTCTGCACACCTTCCTTGCGGTGACGATGAATGGCGACAGACCCTACTATCGTAGCTTCATCATTATCATAACGATAATCAGAGAACTTGAACAAGAAGCTGTTTCTATCTATCCGCTCTTTGAATCGTGGTAAGCCTTCATATGGAGGACGTGATTGATGTCTCTTCGCTTTTGTCGTTTTGAGGACGTTTCATAATCTTTGAGTTCGTATGTGATGTCTGACAGACGGCGTATGACACTATATGGACCAAAGTATCACTTCAGTAACTTTTCTGATCGGCCAACTTTGTTTACAGGGTAAAAAATCCATACCAGATCTGGACTGTACTGAACAGATTGGTGCTTGCCGTTATACCGTCGACAGTCCTTCTCCTGGGCGTCCAGTGTTCGTATGCGAACTAGCTATTTTGCTTCTTTGACCCTGGTTATGAGTTGTTTCACATAGCCAACCTGAGTGTCGTCCGGTTGGAATGGGAACTATGTATCCATTGTCGTCTTAGCTTCACGACGAAGGAGCAAGAAAAACCGCGTGAAGTCCTTGGTCTCTTGCTTTGTTGTATTATAAGCAAATGTCATGATTGGCAATATTGTGTCCGAGTCCTGCTCAACATCGACAGCATCTCTACTAACGTCTTGTTAAGACATTCTGTAAGAGCATTCGTCTGAGGATGGCAGGCAGTTGTTCTGTGGACAATGACGCAACGTTGCATTACATCTGATGCCAGTTTTGACTGGGATACTTTCCACGATCAGGTATCATCCCACATTGTGCATTGTGCTTGAAAATAATTTCTACAAGGAATTTTGCGATCTCTGGAGCTTCTGCAGTCGGCACAAGTTTGGTGACAGCGTAGCAGAGAGGTAGTCAGTGAAGACTATTATCCATCGGTTACCGGATGTTGACTTCTGGAACCTACCTAAAAGCTCGATTCCAGTCCGGTGAAATGGAGCTGCTGCAGGTGGAATTGGTACCAGATACCCTGGAAATGATTGCGGCACATGCTTCTGCCCCTGACACTCCTTACAGTGACTCACATAGTGCTGGACAGATCGGTAAGAGCTTACCAGTATGGGGGACTGATGACCTTCCCAGGTTTGTCTCCCTAAAACACAAAACCAACAACAACAGCCTTGCCAGTAATACCTGCGTCTGATTCTGTCTAGGGTCGTCACGAATCCCACATAACTGGATGTCGCAGAATGGTGGAAATACTTGAGAATAGCTGGCCAGAGATAAGCTGGAATGACCAGTAGCCATTTGGGGCCGAGTGGATCATAGTTGTTCTTATACAATATCCCGTTTAGAAGTTGAAACTCTCCTTTGGTCGCTTCTCCTTCCTCCAAGGCCAATATGGTTAGTAATAATGCTGGATCTTTCCTCTTTTCACCTATAACATCACCTAACTCAGTGAGGCCTGAAATTGCATCCATGATGTTATGTTCCACTAAATGATTCCTTGAAGGACATTTGGTGTCCTTGTGTTTGCACCAGTTTTTGAATACCACTGCGACATCGCACTCTTGGAGTCTTAGTGTCCATCTTGCTAGTCGACATGATGGATCCTTCAAACTGGTCAGTCAACATAAAGAATGGTGATCCGTCTCGACGGTGAATGGTTTGCGGAATAAATACGGCCGGAACTTGTTGATAGCCCATATAACGGCGAGACATTGCTTCTCAGTTGTAGAGTAGTTTATCTCTGACTTTGAGAGTACTCTTGATGCATAAGCAATCATCTTTTCAGCACCTTCCTGAATTTGTACGAGCACTGCGCCAATCCCATAATCGCTATCGTCAGTGTGAAGTTCGGTTTCCGCATTCTGGTTGTATAAGGTTAAAACTGGTGCAGAAGTTGGAGCCTCCTTAAAATGCCTTGAAAGCGCTTTCTTTCGTCTCATCCCAGTAAAACGTAGCGCCTCCCTGCAGAAGTTCTTGCAATGGATGTCCCTTGTTACAAAACACTTTTATGAAATGCTGTTAGTATGAGCACAGCCCGAGAAAACATCATATCACGAATGTGCTGAGGAGTTGGAAATTCTATGACTGCCCTTACTTTATCTGGATCAGGATGGACACCATCTCCGTTGAATAGGTGACCCAGGATTTTTTATCTATTTGGCGACGAAGAGGCACTTCTTTGGGTTGAAGCGGACTCCTGAAGTCTGACACACACCATAACAGTTGACAGGCAGCTTAGATGTTCTGCAAATGTCCTTGAGGAAACGATACTGTCATGTAGGTAACAAAGGCATGTCGTCCATATGACGAAGCAAATTGTCCATCCTGCATTCAAATGTGGCCGGAGCATTACATAGTCTGATCAGCATGATTTTCAATTCATAAGGGGACGTCGGGTGTAATAGAAGGAGTCTTCCCCCATCAGCTTTGTCAACCTCAATTTGCCAGTAACCTCTGCATGTCCATGGTTCAGAAGTATGTAGCTCCTTTCAAACAGTCTAAGTTGTCATCAATGTGCAGCAGTGGGTAACAGCTTTCTTTGTTAAACTTCCTGGAAGATTAAAATTTTGTGCTGGAACCGGGACTTGAACCTGGGACCTTTGCCTTTCGCGGGCAAGTGCTCGACCAGCTGAGCTATCCCGACATACTTCACAGTCCGTCCTCACAAATTTACTTCTCGCCGAGAACTCCTGTGAAGTTTGGAAAGTTGGTGGCGAGGTACTGGCAGATGTAAAGTTATGAAGACGGACCATGAGTGTGCCGAGATAGCTCAGTCAGTAGTGCACTTGCCCGCAAAAGGCAAAGGTCCCAGGTTAGAATCCTGGTTCCGGTACGCAATTTTAATCTGCCAGGAAGTTTCATATCAGAGCTGCAGAGTGAAAGTTTCAATCTTTCTTTGTGATTTTGTTCAGCGGCCAATAGTCGGACACAGAAATACATCGTGCCATCCCTCTTCTTCACGAGGTCCACCTGAGGCGACCAAGGACTCTCTGAAGGTTGAATAATGTCGTCATGCAAGATTTTCTCCATTTTCTTCCGCATTGTGTATCTTTCAGCTGGTGACAGTGTAAATGAACGCAGGCTAATTGGTGGATGATCCCTCCAATATTGATACAATGTTTTATCACGGGCTGTTTCCCCTGGCTCTTGTCCGCCTGGCCCTGATTGCACCTGAAAATTAGTGTAGTATCGCTAATACCTGCTGACCTGACAGGCCCTATTGCAATTCTATAGTAGTTTTCATTAGTGCATTGTCAGCAGAGCATGATGCTTCGTTGGTGACATTGAGCTCACAGTCCTGGAATGGTTCAGCTGTTCCAATACACATTCCTTTAGGAATAAGTTGCGATTGCTCGTGACAGTTAGTGATCCAAAGTTTTCGACCACCTGTAATGCTTATGGTAGTCGCTGGCATGTAGATTTGCCTCGTTATACTGATTAGCTTTTTGCGATCAACAAGCACTTTACAGTTCAACTGGTCATTTCGGCTGCTGACTGGATGTCTTCTCTTTGTTAACGGCGGGATCTCAACATTCTCGACAGCAAACAGTCTCCCAGGAGAGTATGTGTTACGTATACTCGACGGAACGGGTTCTTCGATTTGTGGCTCAGATCTCCCAGTCAATGACAGCCTGGGAAGGAAGTCTCATCCAAGGATGGCGTTATGGCTACATTCTGTTAAAAAGACAAATTCAAACAGTTGCGTCCTGTTGTTGATAGTTATTCTTGTGACACTTCTTCCTGGCTGCCGGACTTATTTTCCATCTGCGACCTTCAGTATAGTTGCTCTTGTATCACAGAACATTATCTTCTTTAGTTTGCGGCGATAATCGTTCGAAAATACAGAGAAGGAAGCTCCTGAATCGACTAGTGCGTAGACAGTTTGGTCGTCGATGATGACGTTAATGAGATTTCCCGACATCTCAGTGACTGTCGTCCATGGAGGATTTTCATCTGCGACGGCCTCACATAGATGGTCGCCTCGCCTAATTTTCTTGAACACGGCAGCTAGGCGAGCGGCTGGTATCTCTGTAAGGCGACGTATTGGCGAACGACCACGTTCAGGATACGGCGACGGGTTTCGTCCTATAGGTCGACAGTAATCATCTACAGTTGACTGCTGTTGAAAGTACTGCTACGATGGTTGGCGTTTTGCGGCATATAATTGACAAGTACTTGTCTTCTCTCCCTACAATATCGTATATGTCCAGGAAGCACAGTGAAAACACAATGGCGTATTGTCTTCTGTCCTCCAGTTATCTGTCCTGCATGGTTGTCGGGGGAGTTGGTTTTGGCCGCGTTGGTCGGTTCCTAGGCTGCCGTTTGGCGGCGTAAGTCATAGTAGCGCGAGGCTATTTTTCGCGTTGGGTGCGACTGTCGGGGCAGACAGGCGTTTTGAAATACCTCTTCCTCAGCAGCTCAGCTTCCGCATGACGTATAGGACTGACATCCATGTCCATAATCTAGTGCTCACTCGGACTAACAGTCCTGGTTGCCATAAAATGTAATTCTTGTGGTCTTCCATAACGGCCTAATGGGACTACATTTGGGAGTCTTTCATATTTCTTTCGTTCAATCCTCCTCTATTACACCTCTTCAGTTTTCTGGCACCATTTGATAAACTGTTGTGTCTTTGAACTCTTTTAACAGTAGAGCTCGATACATGTCTTCTGCAATGCCTTTCATCAGGTGTGAAATTTTATCGACCTTAGTCATACCCGGGTTAACTTAGTGACATAGAGCCAAAACATTCTGTGCATACGACTACATTGACTCACCATGTCGTTGGACCCTGTTCTTCGATTTCTTTTCCGATAAACGGACTTGTTTGGGGTAGTCTCTAAACGTCTTCTTAAGTTCCGTCTCAAATTTTTCCCAGTTGTCGAGCTATCCTCATTGTTTTCAAACCACTGCTGGAGTTTCCCATCCAGGTAGAAATATACGTTCGCCAAGCACATTGTGTGATCCCACCTATTATACATGGCGACTTGGTCGAATCCTTTCAGCCATTTGTTTGGATACTGTCCGTCGTCTCCTGAGAACAAATCAAATGTTCAAATGTTTGTTAAGCTTAAGGGACTTAACTATGGGGCCTCAGTCCCTAAACTTACAAACTACTTATGAAATACCTACAACTAAAGACAGCACAAATATCCATGCCCGAGGGGGGATTCGAACCCCCGACCGTAGTGGCCGTGCAGACCGTGACTGAAGCACCTCAGTCCCCTCGGCCACCGCGGCCAGCTCCTGAGAACACTGTGGGTGTCAGATGTGCAGCTGGCTTACCGCTGTATATATATATATATATATATATATATATATATATATATATATATATATATATATATATTATGACACGGACCTTCGGAAGGAGGTAGTGAGGATACCCTTTGCTTTCCGGTTCTTGTCCGTGTAGGCGACGGCTCTTTCGCTGCCTAATCGGAGCCACTGTGATGCAGATGTTTTGCAGTACCCGGCGCCTCCATCAAATAGTGTCAAGTTGAAAACTGCAGGTGGTCCGTAATTCGAAGGCTGGTCGCTAATAGAGTACAGCACTTTACACTTAGAACTTGCTAACACAAAGGTACACTCAGAACAGACTGCTTCCTGATCGGAGTACTCCGCTATTTATACAAAGAAACAATTTTCTAGAACTTACAAGCATATCAATTATAAGAAACACGTAAAACATTCTAGAAATAGTAAATACAAAGAAAGAAATTGAACCGGGGTCGTCCAGCACCATTGGAATACTATCGGCAATATTTTGGGGTAACTCTTCAAGTCAAATAAAATTTTTGAGAGTCCAAAAGCATGTAATACGTATTACTTTTCGATTAAATTCACGGAAATCCTGTAGAAGCCAGTTCAAGGAATGGGGTGTACCAAATACTGCTGCTCAGTATATTTTTTCTTTAATGAAATTTGTCGTAGATATTGTATCCTTGTTTCCAACTCACAGCTCAGTTCATGCACACAATACTAGGGACAAAAACGATCTACACAAGGACTGAACAGCACTTACCTTAATTCAATAAGGGGTCCACTGCTGAGGAACATACATTTTCAATAATTTTGCAGTAGCCATAAAAATTTAAATTCAAATGAAGATCAGTCAAAGAGGAACCTGAAAGATTTACGAGTGGCCAGCCCCTACTCCAAAGACGATTTTTTTAGTGGAACCATAAGATGTATGTAATCATACTATTAGTATTATTATTTCAGCCTGAAAATTGTATATGTTATATATATGTCTAATCCTTGAGAGTCAGCGAAAACTTTCAGCATGGCTTTGACATTTGATTGACCTGACGAACTTTTTTGATCTTTGAGAATTATTTCCCGACCCATTGTGAAGACTGAAACTTGGTCTCAACATAACCGTAGACCCACATCTCATCACAGCTTATGAATGTCTTAAGGAACATCTTTTTCATATGCACGATCCAAAAGCTCTTCATAAATTGCGAGGTGATGATCTTTCTCGCCATGACTCATGAGCCGTGATACGAACTTGGAGGCAAAACAATAAATTCCAAGATTTCTGGACATGATCCAACTGAAATGTTAGTCTTCTGCAATCTCTCGGAGATTGGCATGCCAATTTTGTTGGCGTAGGTGACATAAGCATTGTTGGTAGACATCGAAGTGCGCCCTGAACGAGTGTGACCTTAAATTTTAGTCTGGCCATTTTTGAACAGCATGAATCATTAGTGACACTGAATACAACTTAAATGCTCATCACCGTAAACTTCCTGCATCATTTGATATGGTTCTCTAAAGGTTTCCTTGAATTTTAAGACAAAGACGTTGCTTCTCTCTCTCTCTCTCTCTCTCTCTCTCTCTCTCTCTCTCACACACACACACACACACACACACACACACACACACATCATGAAATTCGCAAACTGCGACACAACGTTCTACTTAATACAGCACTGAACAATAAGTAGCAGACGTACCATGATGAAACTTCGGGCAGTAACATATTCAACAGCCAACCACTTTTCGCTCCAGCACTCCATTGGCGCGGCACGATATTACAAATGATACAGAATTTTTTGAAGAGACCTTGTAGAGGCATGTAAATAGAAACATACAGAAATGCAATTTCAAATTTTACTAAAATACTCATCACAAAAACAAAAATAAATGACGACAATTATTGTAGATCCTGATTATTGTTGTTGTATTTTGACTGCCATGGGAGGGAAGCACGAGGTATTGCTAGGTAGTTGTCTACATAATTCCTTACTTCATAAGCGGTAGACAGAGGGTGTAGTACAGTACGCTCTCTCTCCTAGGCTCAGTGGCGTATGCTGGGTTTGTAACTTGGGCTACCACTACTATCTCACTTTCTAAGGTTGTGCCGAGAAAGAAATACTAAAAAAATAATAATAAAAAAAATAAAAAAATAAAAATGGGAGCTACAACCCTTCAAAGTTTCAGGGGCAGATACCACAAACGCTGCGCATAATGCAATGCGCCTTCTAAATGTGGTGCGGCCGAGTTGTAACGTCGCCGGTGTCACGGAGCGAGAAGCTTCCTCGATGCGCTGTTAGACTGCCGACTGTCGCCGCACACGGCCGTATACCCGACAGTTGGAGCCACACAAACAACCGGGGCTCAATATACCACAGTTACTGACATCGGATGACGATGGCTTACACGAACAACGAGTACGTTGACATGTTGCTGATGCTCGGCGAGTGCCGACACGATGCCACTGAAGCAGCCACGGCGTCTGCCGTGAGATATCCTAGGCGAAGAGCCCCGGCAACCATTACGTTATTACGTGCCAAACAACGACTTCGGGAAACAGGAAGCTTGGTAATGCGCCGCAGTAACAGACGAAGACCTGCAAGAAGTGAGAAGATGGAGGTGTTCCTTTTAGCTGCACTACACCACGATCCTCATGTCAGTTTACGAGCCGTTGCTGCAGTTGCTGGTGTCAGTCTCACATCTGTGTGGCGTATAGTACACGGCCACAGGTTTCACCCGTACCGCCTGTCACTGACCCAGGAGCTGCATGGGAACGATTTCCGTGCAAGAGTGACATTCTGTGAGTGGGCCATGCTTAATTTCACGCTGGAGTCTTTACAAAGTGTTACGTTCTCTGATGAGTCCACATTCACAAATTATGGTACAGTGAATCGCCATAACATGCACTGCTGGGCCGCATACAATCCTCGGTGGGTACGACCTGCGAACCGTCAACGTAGGTGGTCTACTAATGTGTCTTGTGGAATCCTTGGGGATAAAATCATCGGTCCACACTACTTCCCCGGCACACAGACAGGTGAGTTATATCGCGCTTTTATAGCCAACAGTTTGGGTGGTCTCCTAGAACATGTGTGTCTACACACGAGAGTCCATATGTGAATGCAGCACGATGGTCACCCAGCCCATTCTGCGCGTGCTGTTGTGGAAGAACTAAACAACAGGTTTGCAGGAAGATGGTTGGGGCGCCATGGTCCTCTTTCATGGCCCGCAAGGTCGCCAGAGTTAACACCAGTAGATTTCTTTTTGTGGGGATATCTAAAGGATCGTGTTTATGTCACTGAGCCAACATTCCCAGATGATCTAAAACGGCGCATCGAGGACGCATGTCGCTCCGTCACACCGGCGATGTTACATCTCGTCCGCAGATCCTTTCCATGGCGCATTGCATTATGCATTGAGGAACATGGACACACTTTTAAACATCTCATGTAAATCAACTTCCCACCGCCATAACATTCAACACCCACCACACAGCCATGTATTATGTACAGCGTGTGGTATCTGCCCCTGAAACTTTGAAGCGTTGTAGCCGAGCTGCGGCCAGCTGAAGGAGGCCAGAGGCTGTCGACCTGCGGCTTATGATTTCTATCAAGGAGGTTAGAAAACAGAGAGGTGTCCTTACTCTGAAAAAGTGAAGCCTGCCCCAACATATTGCCAAGTCTTGGATACGTATTCATATTGTAGAGCTGATAATATGTCCGGTGGTTTTGTCATGAGGTACAACGTGTTAAGAGTGAAAATTAGCGTTAAAATTAATTTTTCAAATATCTTATGATGAATATTTGTTAGTATTTATTCTAGAAAGTGTATTGTTTGAAAGTACATACTTTGCACTGACTGACAATTGAATGCATTAACAGTGAGAGGGTCGACTTAACGCAGAGTTTTAACGGAGAAATAGGATTCCACAACTCACCAAGATGGTGGACAGGCTTCAACTGACGTATGTGCTCGGCATAGACAACGCCATCTCCCTTTATTTTTATTTTAACCTCCTTGGTTTCACTTGTGTGCAGGTAGACAGGAGGGGGTGGGTTGGTGGTGAGGTGATGCACGTTACCACGTGACGCTTCAGCCAATAGCGTCAATCCACCGCTGTTGCGCGCGTTGCAGAGTGTTCTTTGGATGTGTAGAAGTGCTTTCTTCTCCAGTGTACGTGTGCTCACAGTTATATAGTGTACAAAGTATTTGTTGTGGTTGACAGATCAGAAAAGCGCCAAATGTTGCAGAAACAAGTAACAGTTCCATTGTTGTGAATGTGTAACTTCTTCAGAAGGAGTCTGAAGGAGACGACTCGTGGACGTATGGTGTTCATCCCGACATAGACTGTAGCCACCTAAAAACACGTGAGGCATCTGTTGTGGGATTGAGAAGTATACAGCACATGTTAAACGAAGCGAAAACATCTGTTAAAACCAATTAGTCCAGTCAAGGAGTGCTCAAAAGAGGGGTGTAGAGTGAATGGATTATGCGAGAATTTTTGACTTCAGGTCTTTCTTAGGGATAGTTACCAGGTGAACATACTAAAAGTTCCCGCCCATGGGGGCTGAGCTAAAGCAGGGAGGGGGGTGGTAAGGTACAATTTTTTGGTTTTTCGCTTATATCTCGAAAATGGTTTGCTTTAGGAAGAAAATGTTCCAAATAAAAATGAATGATAATTGAATTTGCTATAAAATTGTTTCGATACCTATACATCGAATTCCCAACGGTTTTCGAGATATACGTTATTGAAAATCGGCAGTTTCGGGAAAAGTCATTTTTACCTCACTAATTTTGTGAAACATTTACTGCTAGTGACTCACTCGATCGTTTCTCAGAAAATTTTGTCAGAAAGAAAGTTGTAGAGCATTTCTTTCAATTAGATATCCACATGTATTACTTTAGTGTCAGCCAATCAAAAATTACATTATTTATAAGATGTGCACTCAGTGTCGAGGTCCTTCTAGAAATGAGTGTTTTGAGAGGCTGTGACGTTTTTATCTTATGAAACGTGTTAGCATGATAACACATGGTTAACACTGGTAATAAGATAATTGCAATTGAAACAGAACACCTTTTTATAATTGTTGATTTTATGATAATATTATGAATTATGCAATGAAAGTATTTACAAGCATTGATAGTGATTCAAAATGAAAAAAAAGAGCATTCAACGCAACTTATTCGTTTTTATGAGGCGGAAGAGTCGAGGCTCATTTATTGTCGCCTGCAGTGGACATACCGTAAAGGTCGCCGGTACCTAACGATGTGTTAGCCCCACGACGAACATCGAAAGACTGTCACCGGCTCGTTCCAAGACACTGGACTGGGGGGTGGGGTGGGGGGTGGATGGCTTTCAGTGATATTTTTATTTATTTATGAAAATGTTGACTGTGTAGTGCGCGTAATGGCTAGTCGGTGTTTTGATGTGATGAAACATTAGATGGACCAGGTGTTCCCACAGTGACAAAAAAAAAAAAAAAAAAAAAAAAAAAAAAGGGAATACTGTCACTCATCAAAACAATTAGAGAAAGGGGAGAAAGCAATGGCTCATCTTTAGACGGTCTGGACATCCTTCTGATTCATATTGAACGTCGAAAAAATTGCATCAGGCCGCAATCCATCAAGGCTCATTTAAAGAGACAGGCACTCTCATCGTCCTCTGAAGCATCTCAGCCTCCAGATTTGAGATCCAAACAACCGAAAGTGTTGACGATGAGCAAAAGAAGCATAAGATAAGACGCAGGAAGATATTTTCAGTTACTATTATCACAAAAGGACGCAACGGAACTGACATACATGCTTCTCGAGCTAGATATGATTACAGTAGCACAGGTTTATATGCCAACTAGCTCTGCCGATGATGAGGAGATCGAAGAAATATATGAGGAGCTAAAAGAAATTATTCAGACAATTAAGGGAGAGGAAAACTTAATTGTTATGGGAGACTGGAATTCGGTAGTAGGACAAGGAAGGGAAGGGAAGATAGTAGGTGAATTTGGTCTGGGCAAAACGAATCAAAGAGGAAGCCGCCTGGTAAAATTCTGCACGGAACATAATTTAGTTATAACAAACACCTGGTTCAAGAATCACAAAAGAAGGTTGTATACGTGGAAGAGACCAGAAGACACCGGGAGATACCAGATAGATTTTATAATGGTACGATATAGATTTCGGAACCAGGTTTTAAACTGTAAGGCATACCCAGGGGCAGATATAAACTCTGCCCATAACTTATTAGTCATGAATTGTAGGCTGAAAATGAAAAAAATTGCGGAAACGTAGGAAAATAATGAGATGGGACCTGGATAAATTGAAGGAACCTGAAGTTCTTGAGAATTTCAGAGGGAGCTGTAAGCAACAATTGACAGAAACTGGGGAAAATAAAACAGCAGAGGAGGAATGGGTAGCATTGAGAGATGAAATAGTGAAGGACAAAATAGGTACGAAGGCAAGACCTACAAAAAATCCTTGGATATCACAGGACATACTAAATTTAATTGATGAAAGGAGAAAATATAAAAATGCAGTAAATAAAACAGGCAAAATGGAGTACAGATGACTAAGAAATGAGATTGACAGGAAGTGCAAAATGGCTAAGTAGGAGTGGCTAGAAGGCAAATACAAGGATGTAGAAGAATGTATAAAAAGGGGAAAAATAGATACAGCCTACAGGAAAATAAAAGAAACATTTGGAGATAAGAAAAACAGCTTCATGAATATCAAGAACACAGATGGAATACCAGTTCTCAGCAAAGAAGGGAAAGGTGGAAAGAGTATATACAGAGGCTTTGCGAAGGAAATGAACTTAGAGGCAATATTGTAGGAAGGGGAGAAGAAGTAGATGAGGATGAAATAGGAGATACTATACTGAGAGATGAATTTGAACGAGCACTGAAAGACCTAAGTCGAAACAAGGCCCCCGGAGTAGATGATATTCCCTCAGAGCTACTGAAGTCTCTGGGAGAAACAGCCATGACAAAATTGTTTCACCTGGTGTGTAAGATGTATGAGACAGGCAAAGTACCCTCAAACTTACATATATTGCTGATGCCATCATACTTGTATGAAATCGTGTGTTCAGAGGGAGTTTTGGCTACAACAAAGCATATACAGCCATAAAATGAATAAAGATGAGTCAACAGGGTGTGGAAAAAGGTTACAAAGCAGATTACTGTATTAATCGTAGATGAACCCAGCTAAAAATTGGTAGACAACAAAGAAACTCGAAATATGGAGCTATGGAAGGCGAATTAAGGCTCCATTACCTAGTCAGATGTGTGATTTCCATCTCGGTTGAGCAGACGGTTTTGGAACAATTCCTAAAAATGGATATTTTTGGTTACTATTGCTCATTAAGTTAATGAACCCCAGAAGATTTATGGTGGCAAAACACTTCCATGTCATCGAGCAGGTCCATAAATCTCCATTTTTCTGCACGGCGCAGGTTTCCCACCTCCTCTTGAAACCCAGGCCTCTGCCAAGCCGTTACCAAGTCATCCCTCCCTCTCTCCCTCCAACTGCCCAGTCCCCACATCCTTTCTGTGGGTAACTTCCGTCAGCTTCCCATCCTGGATGATGCCCTTTGTGCCGAGATCTATCTTCCTTACCTGTATATGAGCGCCCCCTCTCTCCCAATCTCCTCCTCCCCCTCCCACGCTTGACTCTCCATTTTCCCATCATCTGGAGTCCTTACACTCTCCCTCCTCTCATCTTCCATACCCTCCCCTCTACCTCCCATCCCTTGTGGGATTTCAGTGCTTATAATTTTAGCTGTGCACGCGTAAGTATTGTGTTAACTGTCATGTTGCTAGTATGGTTTTAATACTTCAGCAACTTCGAAAAAGGCATAACAGTGTGTTGTCAGGTATTTCATCAGTATCGATGTTATCATCGCAGTTTTATGTCTAACATCAGTGTTTTTAGGAACTGTGACAGTTTTAACTCTGAATATGTGTGTCTTTTAAATCCATCATTTACAGTGTATTTTATCCACCAGTTTTATCACTTGCTGTATTTTAAATTCTGTGTTTATTTTCTCCATTGCCAATGTTTTACTCACTGTCAAATACCAGTGTACTGTAGGCTGAAGAGCAGCATATTAGGCTGCTGCCAGCCTGCCCAACAGGGCATTCAAATACCAATAAGGAAAAAAAGAAAAGAAAAATCGCACTGACGTGTTTTACGGCCCACTTTAGATTTGTAGTTTTATAAGTTTTTGCAAACATTTTGGACAAAAATAATAATGTAAACAATAAATATTTAATTAATAAGTGCCTGAAACCCTATCAGGACCTGTGACCTTCAGTGTCACAGTCCAACGCTGTGTCCACTACGCTACAGCAAACAGTTGGCAATTGCGTTCTTAAATTTCATACTATTCATGGCGGTTGTTAACTGATGCGAATATGCCATTTGTAGACACTAGATTATGATGTATCGTACAAAGAACGACGTGTTTTTGTTAATTCTTCAGTGCGCCATTGCTTTGAAATGAAAACGTGTAAGTTAAAATAAGAGAATCATCAAATACGCAACGCAAGATGTCGTATGCCAGAGAGAGAGAGAGAGTTTTGGGCGATGAATGTCACGTGACATCTGCGAACGGCTGGCTTTCGTTAATTCAGTGGAGGGTGTCAAAAACTCTGTTATTTTTGCAAATATCTCTCAAATGATACGAGATATGAAAAAAAACCATAAGAAAACAAAGCGGTAGAGAATCTTCTCCTCTACAAATTCGGTTATTCAATTTTAGCGTCAGATGAACGGTTTATATGCAATAAAAATCACATTACAATCGGCCTTTTTTGGTATTAGTAACGTATTTCTCGTCAGAAATATTTGAAAATGCGAGGTTCTGGTCTTGGTAGCTAAAAATTATGTCTGTAAAATTTGTTGCCGATCGGTTGAACGGTTCGACCTAAAAAGTGGGAACACACAGCCAGACATCGTCAAATCGCCGTTATTTTTGCAAATATCTCTGCAACGGTACGAGATATGGAAAAAAAAACCATAAGAGAGCAAAGTTGTAGAGAATTTTCTCCTCTACAAATTCGGTTATTCAATTTTCGTGTCAGGTGAATGGTTAAGCCGTTATTTTTATTTAAATTTCGAGCTGTCAAAAAACGATCGCAAAGGCCCACTATTAGTGTTACTCCGTAACCTAAAGTGGGGCAAAAAGTGTGTAGGTCTCAGACGATTTGTGATAATGAAAAACTGCGTCCCTTGACATCACAGGTAATTGTTTAAACATTTGTTGTTAAACATTACTTACAAACAGTATGGCAGCTGCTGTTGCTCACTGATGATTTCTGAGAAAACGAAAGGTTATTTCGGAAGTTGTTAATGGAAACATAGGTTTTCAAAATTAACTTTTTATGCAAATTTGGGTAAAAAAAATAAATTGGGGACTCTGGTTGTTGTCGTTCACCAAGTGATCGGCTGAGGGGTGGAGGTAGGTCGAGTGTACCGTATTGTTTACGAGATTTCGAGTTCTTGTTAAGTGCAATTTCATGTTCGATGGTCATCCTTGGTTCCTGGTAAGTGCATTGTCCTGATTTCTGGTTATCTGTCAATCATCCTTTCTTCAAGGAAGAGCGTCATACTACTACTGACAAGGGACATCTTTGAACTCAGATGCTCGGAACTGCATGAAACCATGCTTAAAAAAACAAGCACTCATAAAAAAAACAGTGGTGTGCATCATTTCCATGCAAAATACCGCACTTGTCTGCTAGCGCCATACCGCCACTAGATGGTGGCATATTGTACCTGCACTGACCAGAGCTCCAGTGCTGCAGTGCATATTTGTCTCTTGAAGTGTTCACAAGAGAGTTACTGTGTAAACTGTGTACAGTGCAGTAATAGCATGAAGAGTATTAATCCGATGCAATATGTATGATATTACATATGTCAGTCCATTGCCAGCTGTTGTCGCTGCCTCATCGCCCAGAGCGCTAAGTATCATAATTTAGGGACTGATGACCCCGTAGTTAAGTCCCATAAGCTATATAAACATTTGAATATTTGAATTTGAACTAAATTTAAGTGCATTGTACATAAAGGGTTGGTGAAATATGTGCCTGTAAAATCGATGAAGGATGGAAAAGATCCAACGTGGTATAATAATAATGTTAGAAAGCTACTGAAAAAGCAAAGACTGTTGCACTTTCGGTTCAGAAAAGAACACGCAAATGATGACAGACAAAATTTAGTAGAGATTCGTGCGTCTATAAAAAGATCTATGCGAGAAGCATACAATAATTACCACAGCCATACCTTAGTAAAAGATCTTTCCGAGAACCCGAAAAAATTCTGGTCCTATGCAAAATCGATAAGCGCGTTAAATCCCACTATCCATTCACTCGTTGATCATTACGGAGCAGTAATAGAAGAAAGCAAACGGAAAGCTGAAGTTCTAAATTTAACCTTTAAAAATAGTTCATACAGGAGGACGGCACAAATGTACCATCATTTTATCAACGCACTAATTCCGAAATGGAGGACATAGTAATAGGAATTTCCGGTGTAGAGAAGCAGCTGAGAGAGCTAAATATGAAAAAGTCTGCTGGCCGGGTGGAATACCAGTTCGCTTTTACAAACAGTTTTCTGCGGCATTGGCCCCTTACTTAGCTTGCATTTATCGAGAATCTTAAATTCATCGCAAAGTTCCTAGTGATTGCAAAAAAGCGCAGGTGACTTCCGTTTATAAGAAAGGAAAGAGAACTGACACATATAATTGCAGGCCAATATCGTTGACATCATTTTCCTGTAGAATTCTGGAGCATATTCTCAGTTCGAATATAGTAAATTTCCTTGAGACTGAAAAGCTTCTTTCTATGAATCAGCACGGGTTTAGGAAACATCGTTCATGTGAAACTCAGCTTGCCCTTTTCTCACTTGACATCTTGCAAGACATGGATGAAGGGCAACAGGCAGATTTTGTTTTTCTTGACTTCACAAAGGCGTTTGACGCGGTGCCACACTGCAGATTTCTAACGAAGATACGAGCTTATGGAATAGGTTCACAGATTTCTGACTGGCTGGAAGATTCCCTAAGTGATAGAACGCGGTACGTTGATCTCGACAGCGAGTGTTCATCAGAGACGAGTGTATCGCCTGGCGTGCCCCAGGGGAGTGTGATAGGGCCGCTATTATTTTCTATCTATGTAAATGATCTGATGGATTTGCGGCTGTTTGCTGATGATGCTGTGGTGTATGGGAAGGTGTCGTCTTTAACTGACTGTAACAACATACAGGATGACTTAGACAAAATTTCTAGTTGGTGCAAAGAATGGCAGCTAGCTCTCAATGTAGAAAAATGTAAGCTGATGCGCATGAGTAGGAAAAACAATCCTATAATGTTCGAATACAGCATTAGTAGTGAGCTTCTTGATGCAGTCGCGTCATTCAAATATCTAGGTCGTCCGCGGTGGCCGAGGGGTCTAAGGCGCTCCAGTCACGGTCTGCACGGCCACTACGATCGGGGATTCGAATTACCCCTCGGGCGTGGATATCTGTGCCGTCCTTGGTATTAGCTAGTTCATAAGTAGTTTGTAAGTTTAGGGACTGATGATCCCGTAGTTAAGTCCCATAAGCTCTACAAACATTTGAACATTTGATGCAGTCGCGTCGTTCAAATATCTAGGCGTAACATTGCAGAGCGATATGAAATGAAACGAACATGTAAGGACAGTTGTGAGTAATGCGGACAACCGACTTCGGTTTATTGGGAGAATTTTGGGAAGATGTACTTTATCTGTAAAGGAGACCGCGTATAAAACGCTTGTACGGCCACGTCTTGATTATTGCTCAAGTCTTTGGGACTCGCAGCAGATCAGTTTAAAGGAAGACATAGAAGCAGTTCAGAGCCGAGCAACTAGCTTTGTTACTGGCAAGTTCGACCAATACGCGAGTGTCACGGAAATGCTGCGGCAACTCAATTGGGGATCGTTGGAGGAAAGACGACGTTCTTTTCGTCAATTTCTGTCGAGGAAATTTAGAGGGCCGGAATTTGAAGGTGAGTGTAGTACGATCTTGCTGCCACCTACTTACATTTCGCGTATTGATCACAAAGACAAGAGAAATTAGGGCTCGTACGGAGGCATATAGGCATTCTTTTTTTCCTCGTTCTATTTGGGAGTGGAATAGAAAAGGAAACGCCTAGTAGTGGTGCAATGTACCATCCGCCATGCACCTTTCGGTGGATTGCGGAGTATGTATGTATATGTAGATACACTGACGACATTAAATTACATATAATTTCCTTCCTATGGTATTGATATCCTCTCACTTTGTTTCTTTCTGTTAAAATGTTACTTGAGGTACAATGCAACGTTTTGCACAGAAATGACATGCACCACTGTCCTGTTTATAATTACCTGTTTCTTGCGGTTCCGAGCATTCCAGGTCAAAAGGTGTCCCTTGTAAGTGCATTTTAATGTTAGGTCTCAATCATCCTTAAAAGCGCCACTGTCCGAGGGTGGATGGGTGGGGGTCAGCCATCTTGGGGTTAAAGGTCAGTGGTGACAATGTAAATGGAGGAAAATGGATCCTAATTAAGAAGAAGAAGGCAGATGGTTCACTAGTCCACACATTGTATAGGAAGAAGACGCATACGGACCTCCACACAACTAGCTGTCACCATCCAGTGCAAAGACAGACAGCGCTTACCACCGTCATACAGAGAGCGCACGCCATCTGTGACAGAGAAAGCCTACCTTACCAGCCGGTACACCTGAGAGAGGTCTTCCGCCAAAAGGGCTGCAGCAAGGCGCAGATCAGCAGGGCGCTCAGAAAGGATAAGAAGGCAGTGGCAATCGCAGAAGATGAGGCAGAAAACAAATGGCTCGCATTCCTGCCATACGTGGGACCACTCTCGGCCAAGATCGCACGTCCTTTGAACAGATCCAACATCAAAGCAGTCTTCCGTCCACCACCGAAGACGAGGCCTATCTCATTGACGGCGATTTGCAGTAGGATTTTGGAACATATACTTTGTTCGAATATTATGAACTACCTCGAAGAGAACGACCTATTAACTAATAGTCAACACGGATTCAGGAAGTATCACTCTTGAGAAACACAGTTTGCCCTTTATTCACATGAAGTGTTAAGTGCCATCGACAAGGGATCTCAAATCGATTCCATATTTCTGGCTTTCAGGAAGGCTTTTGACATTGTACCCCACAAGCGGCTTATGCAATATCTCCCCAATTGGGCGGTTGGATTCACGATTTCCTATCAGAAAGGACACAGTTAGTTGTAACTGACGGTAAGTCATCGAGTAAAACAGAAGTGATATCTGGGGTTCCACAGGGAAGCGTTATAGGTCCCCTACTCTTCCTCGTGTTTATAAACGATTTAGGAGACAATCCGTATAGCTCCCTTAGACTGTTCGCTGATGATGCTGTCGTTTATCGGTTAGTGAAGTCAACAGAGGATCAGAAGCAACTGCAAAGCGATTTAGACAAAATTTCTGCATGGTGCGAAAATTGGCAATTGACACTAAATAAAGAAAAGTGTGAAGTAATACACATGACCACTAAACGAAATCCGCTGAACTTCAATTACGCGATAAATCAGTCAAACCTTAAGGTTGTAGATTCTACCAAATACCTAGGAGTTACAATTACAAACAACTTTGACTGGAGAGAACACATAGAGAATATTGTGGGGAAGGCGAACCAAAGGTTTCATTGGCAGAACGCTTCGAAGATGCACAGCTCCACCAAAGAGACTGGCTACATCACACTTGTCTCCTGGAGTACTGTTGCTCCTTGTGGGACCCTCACCCGGTGGGACTGACGGAAGCCATTGAGAAGGTTCAGAGAAGGGTAGCTCGTTTTGTTTATCACGTTACGGGGTTACTGGGGGGGGGGGGAAGCGTCACGGAAATGTTGCACGAATTGGGGTGGAAATCATTAAAAGAAAGACGTTATTCATTGCGGCGTTATCTGTTTGCGAAGTTTCAATCACCGACTTTTACTTCTGAATGTGAAAATATTTTGCTAGCACCCACCTATTTAGGGAGACATGACCATCCCAATAAAATAAGAGAAATCAGATCGAAAACGGAACGCTTTAGGTGTTCTTTCTTCCTGCGCGCTATTAGAGAATGGAACGGTAGAGAAAAGTTATGAAAGTGGTTAATGAACCCTCTGCCAGGCACTTGAATGTGATTTGCAGAGTATCTATGTAGATGTAGATGTACTAGGTTCTGCCAAAGACCCGGTGAAACTCGACACACTGCGAATTTACAGCATCCCGTGTGAATGTGGCAAGCAATATATATGCCAAACACAGCGCTGTATTTCAAAACGCTGTGAAGGGCATATCAGATGTGTTGACTAGGGTACACAGCAAAATCGGCCATCGCTGAACATAGCATTAATGAAAAGCACACTTTCGACTTTGAGAACACGAAGGTGCTGTGCTGAGCTTCGGGATTTTGGTAGAGTGTTATCAAGGAATCCCTAGAAATAAGGATACATGATAACCTAGTAAACAGGGACCAAGGGTATCAACTTAGCGCAGCGTGGAATCCCGCGATATGTGCTGTTTGTCAAGAACGCGCCCGCTACCGCCCTCTGCCGCAGATGCAGGCAGAATGACCGCACCCAGAGTCGAGCGAGTGCTGTCGCTACCCCCACCACCGCGCCCCGGCCGCCAGCCCACCGCAGCCGACCGCGATCCAGTGGAGAGGGGAGGGGGCACCGCGAGAATAAAAACCCCCGCACTCCGCAGATCTCGTCACTTCGCTTGAAGATGGGTAGTATGACACTTCCCCAAACTTCGCGATCCATCAACGCCGCCACCCGGCTGGAGACCTGAGAGATCTTCCTCTTGATTAATAGTTGTTCCAAAGATCATGAATATGACACTCCGTAATGATGTGGAACGTTTGAGATTAATAAAAGGTGTCTGCACAAGATAGTAAATTACACAAAATATTACATGACACAAATATATTTTTTATTCCCAAACAATTTTCTTATTTTTTCCTGGTAAGCGATCATTGTGGCATTCTTATCACACACTTTTAATAGTTCACGCGGTTTAGACTGACCTTTCATTGAGAGTCTTGATCGTGGGTAGCATATCTCATCCAATCTGTTTTTCGATTTTAGACTCCCATCAGTGGTTTCTTTATAAAGGGTAAAGCGGAAATATTATTTACCTAAAGACGATCACACCCTGTTGTGGGAATGTTTTAACAAGGTACCCTGAAAGCTGGATGCTGTTCCAATAATTTTCTTGTAAGTACTTTCGATATTATCCTTTTTAAAAATTTTCAAAGAATTTTTCGTTTTGTAAAGAATGTTTGTCAAGTATTTCCAATTTTTTTTTATTTATTGGCCCTTTTACAGACTACAGTTATTAGTTCAGATGTTTCCTATTCACAGATGTCATCCATCTGAAGATGAATCTTGACTGATGAGAAACTGGTAGTGTCGGAATAAACACATCTTGACAGCTGTTGCGATTTCATTCTTTACACACCTCCACCTAAGACATCAGCGAGTCAATTTTAATTTTCAATCTTTATTTTTTGTGGTGATTGTGTAGAGAATTCCATAAATATTTTTTATTATTTGCTTTTTTTTCATTTACTAATTTATATCTAAAAATTCATCCAATGAATAGAAGGAGTTGTCCTTCAGAAAATCCTTTAAGTTATTTTTAAATGCTAGTTGGCTATCTTTCAGCCTTTTGATGCTGTTTGGTAGGTGACCAAAGACTTTTGTAGCAGCAGAATCCACACTTTTCTGTTCCAAAATCAGATTTAACCCTGTCTAGTGAAGATCATCCTTTCTCTTGGTCTTATAGCTATGCACACTGCTGGATTGTTGACAACTAATTTCATAAGTGAATGTATATCTTGTGAAGTTACTGTGAGGATACCTAAATCCTTAAATAGAGGTCTGCAGGATAATCTTGGGTGGGCTCCAGCAATTATTCTGATTACACGCTTTTGTCCAATGAATACTTTTTTACTCAATGATGAATTACCCCAGAATATGATGCCATACAAAAGCAGTGAATGAAAATAGGCATACTAAGCTAATTTACTGAGATTCTTATCGCCAAAATAACCCTAATAGCATACGTAGCTGACCTCAAAAGTTTCAGCAGACCATCAATGTGTTGCTTCCAGTTTAATCTCTCATCTTGCTGGTTAAACTCACTCTTCTTTGCACATGTCTTGTAGTACACAAAGATCGATGCATTCATTTATTGTGGTATAAATGTTTCTTCCTTTCCGTAAATAGTTTGCACCGCAGTTTTCGACCTACAGTGGGTACGAGTCAGATACAGATTTTGTGCTTAACGCCATGGGATAGCCTCCCAACATTTAACAGTATTTAGTCACAGGGTAGCTACAAACTGGAAAAACATGGAATTATCAGTGAATTTCGTGTGATCGGAAATATCAAAGGAATATCAGGTGAGATCGTGAAGTGTAAGGGATGTTTTTCAACCGTATTTACCCGAATTAAAGTCCACTTTTTTCCCGTTTTCTCTATCCAAAAAACTGCCTGCGGCTTAGATTTGCATGCAAAGCAAACGGAAGTTCTGAAATACGTTGCTAGCAGCTGCCACAGGTAACTTAAGCCATCTGGAATAACCTACCTTCTGTTCGTTTTGATCTAATTAAGAGCACTACTTAAATACTAACGAAAAAATAGTAGTCGACGGATGTAAAGTATACTTAATCCAAGGTTTCGTCAGCGAATTTTGATACATCATCCAACGAAGAAAAAGGGAGTTCATTATTGATAATCTTCGAATGTATCAGCCTTTCAAATATCAAATATTCATAGGAAAAAATTGTTTGCATAAACCTCGACAATGAACAAGGCTTGGAGAATTCTTGCTTCATTCGGTTCCTGCCAATATGTTACGATTTTCGAATGTGTGTTTAAGGAGGAACCAAATAGTAAGTTTTAAAATACACAGAATTGTATTACATAAATATTCTCACGTGTTTCTCTGTATTTCAGGAACAAATGAAAGGCGAGGAAAGATTGAATGAATTTATTCCCAAAATTTAAAGGATTGTGGTTTAGTGCTTTCAACTGTGCTGAGACGTCAAATTTCACAATCAGAGGATAACAGAGGGGACGAGGAAGGCCTGGGAGAGGAAACCAAAAAATTCAGTTGCTACTTAAACAACGCTTTATTAAAATAAATGCTTTACGGTTTCCAAATTCAATCTAGCCGGAAACTGGAAAATTAATATTTTACGAAATAGTAGAAATAGTGTAAAAGAATCCTAAAATACCAGGTAAGTCAGCCACAGATTTAAATGATCAAATACTTTTACGTTTACAGTTTCGAAACACAGATAATGAATAGATTCTTAATAAGGCAAAAGATTTTTCATTTTAAAAGCAACAGGAAGCATTACACAATCACGGGTAAATCAGCAACCATTTTTACAGTCGCAGAAATTGCTATCTTTTATTATTACAGGGAGTACCTTAAAAGGGAAATACCTTTGTAAATTAACAAACATACTAGCAGGTACAAAATATTAAAAATATTTCTTTTATGAACTTATAGAATAACAGACACCATGCTTTTCCAAATTTTAGTGCCGCGGTCGAGTAGCCGAGCGGTCTAAAGCGTCTCGCTGCGGAGCACGCGGTTGCTCGCCGTGGAGGTTCGAATCCTCCCTGGGGAATGGATGTGTGTTTGTCCTTAGGTTAGTTTACCTAGGTTTAAGTAGTTTGTAAGCTACGGACTGATGACCACGCAGTTTGGTCCGATAGATTTACAAACAATTGAACAAATTTTAGTCAGCTGAACTCAGACGAAAACATCATGCTGCTCAGGACGTGCGCTAGCTGCGAGTTTCACGTGTTTCAACCGTGAACTCCACTTCTCAATATCTCGGGATGTAATTGGCTTATTGCGATGCAATCAACGCCATTGTTTATGTGATTTGTCATGCTATAGATTGCTGATGAAATAATATAGCGTGTTCGCTTAAAAACACATACGTTTGTGTTAAAACACACATGTTTTCGTTTTAGAATGTTTCAAAATATTTACATTCATAGAACCTGCCTTACATTGATATTGGTGAAAGTCGTTTTGCAATAGCTGTTGTTGTTCGCCGGCCGCAGTGGCCGAGCGGTCCGTGACGCGCCAGTCACAGACTGCACGTCCGCTACGGTCTGGTGTTCGAATGCCCCCTCGGGCATGGATGTTTGTATCGTCTTTAGTATAAGGTAGTTCATAAGTAATTTTTAAGTTTAGGGACTGATGACCCCGCAGTTAAGTCCCTTAAGCTTAACATACATTTGAACATTTTGTTGTTGTTCGAGAGATATTTTGGGTGGTCAAAATAAAACAGGACACCAGATGGTAGCCGGATCTAACAATTACAAGTCCAGAAATGGGAAGTATGACTGCAGTTGGCTAAACCCAAACATGAAATAGATACAAAACAACAGTGGTACCAAACGGTATCTGTGTCAGCTTCGGTTATGGTAGGTACACCTCACAATATACTGGTGTATACCAAAACAACAAAACGATTAAGAATAGACTGCCAAATTGCACCTTATAGCCAGGCAGTTTTGGACGAGGGGAGAAAAGTTACCCTCCCACAATTTACATCAGTGCCTAGGGCAGGTGACAGGCATGTGAGCGGCTACTAAGCAGAAGATACACTGGTTCCACTTAGCAAAGCAAAACAAGACGAAAGATAAACAATAGGCATACTCAGATGGAGATCCAAGTTCACACAAGATTCGCCGGAACAGTACTAGCTCCGCTGGAATTATTATGACACATACAAGGTTTGATCTGATTAAGATGTAGTCTTTACACGTCTTCAGGATTGATGTTCCCTTACCAGCTAAATGAGTGGCCCTAAGAGGTGAGCAATGATACACGGCACCAATAACCAAGGGGTAAATCTACTGAGTCGCTCAACACGGATCTCCCTACCCAGTTAATAATGCATATAGACCGGTCTATGACCTTGCCTTTAAAATCTCTGCGGTTCCGATTGTAACGAACTGCCTATCATGAGCCAACGGTACGTTAATCCTTGCTCAATTCTAGTTCTCCTTAATTAGCTTAGGGGTAACAGAAGTCGGTAAGACGTTCTTAATTCCTCACAAGTCCGACAATGGGGAATTGAGGGGATAAGCAAACGTTAAGGAGGTGGGAGTAGCTTTTAAGGCCTTATGATTGGCGGTATTAAATGCGAAACTGATCCATGGCAAACTAAGGTCTGACTTGAAGGAAGAGTGCTGATGGTAAATAATCAATGCTGACTTAACATTATGATTGATTCTTTTAGTGAAAGGGCCCTGTGTACAATGGAGAGTGGCTATTATATGCTTCATGGCGTTCTGGTAACAGAAAGATCTAAACAGGGCTAAAAGAAAGGTGGACTCGTTATCACTAACGATTTGCTTGGGAGGGCGGGTAAGGAAAAAAAATGTTTTTTAAGGTGGACCACAGTAGTGGTAGCGGTAACATTGCAATTTGGTATAAGCCAGGTAAACCTGGAGAAGGTATCGATAACCACTAGGACATACTGATTGCCTCTGTTGCTGCAAGGAAGCGGTTTCAGATGATCGACGTAAAGCTTATCCAGAGTGTGACTCTCACGGTCAGAATTTAGCAAGTACTGCTGGGGAGCACTACTGGGTTTGGCAACCTGACACAACTGCAGTGAGCGACCATATTCTTGACATCGGCATCAAGCGATGACCAAGTAAGATGTTGTTTAATTTTGTTCAAGGTTTTATGCACTCCGAGGTGGCCTCCTTCTAAAGATTCATGAAAATATTTAAATATGGGTTTGTTTGAGCTCGGCTGGGGTCTTTGTGACGCCCAACCCTTTTACAGAGAATTACCCTGTTGATGACATATCTGTTGGGCTGCCCCTCTCCCAACACTAATCTCTTAATAAGTCCCCAAACATGTCCTGGTCCTGCTTGCTGCTCAAATCATCAAATAACTGAGGAATTTCTCTAAAAACAATGCAAGTAAAAAGTTGCTCAGGTGCTTCCTCGCTACTTCCGGATTGGTTGTCTTCACCAAACATCTGACTCAGTACATTAGCTGCAACATTGTCGGTTCCCTTAATGTGGCGGACCTTGAACTGAAAAGTGGAAATTTGTACTGCTACCTGGTTTTATGCGATCTGGCCAAAACCCAGGCGAGAGCCTGATTATCAGTATCAAGATCGAATTTCAATGTTCAAATGTTTGTACAACTTATGGGACTTAACTACGGGGTCATCAGACCCTAAGCTTACAAACTACTTATGAACTAGCTGAGACTAAAGACGGCACAAATATCCATGCCCGAGGGGGGATTCGAAAGCCCGACCGCAGTGGCCGTGCTGACCGTGACTGCAGCGCCTCAGTCACCTCGGCAACGCGGCCGGCAGATCGAATTTGTTCGAATGTTTGTAAATCTATCGGATTCAACTGCATGGTTATTAATCCATAGTTTACAAACTACTTAAACTAAGGTAAATTAAGCTAAGGACAACACAAACACCCATGCCCTAGGGGGGACTCGAACCCCCGATGGCGAACGGCCGAGCGCACAGCAGCACAGCGTCCCACGACGCACGATTAATCCACCGCGGCATCGAATTTGTGTTGCTGCAGGTAAAAACTAATTTATCAAGCCCAAATAAGACAGCAAGCGCCACACACTCATAAACGGAATGTTTGAGATCAGCATCAGTTAACTGATCGGAAGAGGAAGCTCCGGCCGCGGTGGCCGAGGGTACTGCGGCGCGCCAGTCACGATCTGCACGGCCACTACGGTCGGGGGTTTGAATCCTCCCTCGGGCATGGATATTTGTGCCGTCCTTAGTGTTAGCTAGTTCATAAGTAGTTTGTAAGTTTAGAGACTGATGACCCCGTAGTTAAGTCCCATAAGCTATACAAACATTTGAGGAGTAAGCCAAGGGCTGCCTTTGCCCTTCAGACTGCTGTAGCAACACCGCGGAAATTTCGGAACTGGAAGCATCAGTCTGAACAACAAACCTTTTGTTAAAGTCGGGCATTCCCAATACCAGGGTATTGGCAATAACGAATTTAAGGGCATCGAAGGCAGCTTTTTGTGCAACTCTGTACACAAAGGCAGTCCTCTTACGATGCAAGTCATGCAAAGGTGCTGCCAACTGGGCAAAATTAGGCATGGACTGGCTAAAATAATTAGCCATGCCAAAGAACGTAGCAATCCCTTTCTTATCAGTAGGTGGTGGAAGTGGCCCAAGTGCCTTAGTACGCTCCTGGTCGGCACGGTTGCTACATCACGATACAAAATGGCCCAAAAAGGAGACTTGTTCCGAGGGCAAAGTTATCTTAGAAGTTTTTATGGTGACACCACTGGAAAACTTGCTCAGTATGTTCGAGATGCTCATAAAAATGACCAACTATGAATGACTAAATCATCTAAATATTTAAACACACAGTTTAATTTTAAGTCTACGAGTATGCAATTTAATAAAGGAGTAAGAACCGTGGCCCCGGTAGCCAAGCCAAATTGAAGTCTATTGAATTCATAGAGATTCCAGTTGGTACAGAAGGCGGCAACATGTTCACGCTCCTCTTTTAAAAGTTTTTGATATTAAGCTTGATTAACATCCACGACCCTAAACAAATTTGTCCCCGCCAACCAGGTGAGTGCGTTATGAAGATCTGAGACTGGCACCAACTCTAAAACAATCTTTTTATTGAGACTGCGGTAGTCCACAACAGGACGAAATTCGCGCCTTTGAATATAGAAGTATAGCAAGAGGCGGATGGCCTAATAATACCTTGTTCAAGCATTTTAGATAACTTGTTGCGAAGGATCTTAATCGTAGGGGCAAAAATCGGCATGGGGATTGACTGACTTGAACACTGTCACTCAGAGATGATTGCTGAGAAGGCAGATGCCCGACATCAAATTTATCCATGATGCAAGAAAGCATACTACTCATCCCCATATTAGCACATTTGCACAGACAAATTTTTGATTAGGAACAAACTTGAAGACTTCTGAGTGACCGGAAAAAGCCAAGACAAGATTGGTTTTACAAATTAAATGGCACCCCAAGATGAGTGCGACCGGTAAACCTTTAACCAAAGAGATGTTGAGTGCTCACTTAAACTCCTCTGCCGATAAGTTACCACGTAGCCATCACAGCAAAGGCAACAACTAGCAATTGGCTATTCAACATCTCCGAAAGTGGATGGGACTGGCTTGAGTTGAATCCATTAAAGAAAAGGAATTACCAGACTCCAATAGAGCACATTCTGGTTCATGGCCTATTTTCGAACAGATATAGGGCAAGGAGACGAAGACCCGGCATCATCTTCACACACCGGCATGTCTTGAGTGCTTGGGTTCGGGGCCGGTCCCTACCCTGATGTCACTCATTCAGATGAGGCTCACGTAACCAACGCCACCTAGATACGACGCTTGTGCACTGCCTGCCAAGAGTAGTCATAACACAAGCAAACTACCTTACGTAGCATTGTGCTAAGTTGGGAAGTATGTACACGTTGCACTTGTGTTTCAGAATGTTCTTAAAGTTATTTATGTTATTCTCCATGTAGCTTTTTGCTGGAATGAGATAAAATGCCTAATATGAGTCGTCCGATTCCATTATAGCTAAGATCTCTTACTTCTTCTTTATCATAGCCCTGTCCCAAGTCAAGTAGGGCCGGCGTTGCTCTTCTGGATTCTTCTCCTCCATAATACTCTATTCATTGCTTCTGCCTTCTTCCATCCTTTCCTCCTTAGGTCCCCCGCTATCTTATCCTTCCACCTCATCTTCGGTCTTCCTCTTCTTCTCACTCCATCAATCTATATATCTTCAACTCTCCAATGTGTTCTTTCCCTTTTCTCTGCAAGTGTCCATACCACCTTACGCTACTCTCTTGTATCTTTTTCCTCATGGGTCCCACTTTCACAACTCCTCTAACAAATTCATTTCTAAGTCTGTCCTTTCTTGTTACCCCACACATCCACCTCAGTATCCTCATTTCTGCCACTTCCATCTTCCTTTCCTGCGCTACTGTGATTGGCCATGACTCTAGCAGGCCTTACCACCGACTTGTACACTTTCCCTTTCAACCCATCGCTCACCTTCTTGTCACACAACACTCCACTCATTTTCCTCCAGTTAATCCAACCACAGTTTATTTGGTGCTGTACCAGCTTTCCAGTCCTCCGTCCCTCTGTATGTACAACCCCAGGTATTTAAATTTATAGACCGATTTCAGTTCCTCCTCCTCGATCTTGCAAGACTTATCTGCCCATCGTTCAGTGCTAAATATTCTGATTTCGTCCTGCTAATTTTCATCCCTCTTTCTTCTTGTACCTTCCTCCAATCCTCCAGTTTTTCTTCAAGTCTATCGATGCTCTACTCACAAAGAACCACATCATCCGCAAATATCATATTCCATGGCGCTTCCTTTTTCACATCTTTCACCAGCCCATTCATAATCAGAACAAAAAGGTAAGGGCTAAGCGCAGATCCTTGGTGTAACCCCAGTTTTACTGGGAACTCCTTTGTAACGCTCACACTACTTCTCACCTGTGTCATTGCTCCTCTGTACATTTTTTTCACTAACCTCACATACTTCTCTGGCACGCTCTGCTCTCTCATGCTTCTCCAAATTTCGTCCCTTGGGACTCTGTCATTAGCTTTCTCCAAATCAATGAAAGCCATATGTAGATTGGTTTGCATCTCCCGGTGTCTCTCCACTATCTGCCTTAAAGCATGTATTGCATCAGTCGTTCCTCTTCCAGGCATGACCCCAAACTGTTCTTCACACACCACAGTCTCCTTGCGTACTCTAGCCTCTATAACTCTTTCCCAAATTTTAATTGTGTGTTCCATCATTTTAATACCTCTATAGTTACTGCAGTCCAGTGTGGGTATTGGAGGTCGTATCCACATAAAACACTGGTTATAGCAGGAACAAACATTTATTGATGCTAACACTACAAAGAACAAGCCCAGATTGAATTGTAAAATGGCGGAGCAGCCTTTTGCTGCTGTCCGCCCCAAAGAACATGACTTGAAAGATATAAAGTTCAGCGTTTCTGTCCATATCGATTCATTGGCGTCGCCACACAGCCGCCCCCCCCCCCCTGATAAGTAAGATATCTTACTAATAGCCCATAAATAATTTATACCAATACACTTTGTCTGTGAATCATATAAATAACATTAAGAACATTCTGAAACACACTGTGCAATGTGCACGTATTCCCAAACTCAGTACAATGCTACATAAGACAAATAGTTTGCTTGTGTTAAGACTACTCTTGAGAGGCAGTGCATAGGCCTTGTACCTAAGTGGCGTAGCTGTAACTGAGGCACTGTTGAACTAGATGGTCTAGAACCCCTCATCTAAAACAGACATGCAACTCCCTTTCCCTGTGTGCTGTACGTTCCTGTTGCCAGACCTGGTTAGTCATCACATCAGGAATTTCACCCTCGGTATGCCTGCACTGGTTATTGGCAAAGGTTAAGGCGCCTATAGCAGCAACTACATTGAAAAGTTCCTGCCAAATATTGGTTAATTGCAAAACACAAAACTTGGCCTATCTGTGTGTTGCATACCTTTCTTCTGCTCGAATATATCAAAGTCCAGTGCAAGAGATGCTGTTTTGGCCCTGTCCAAATACTGGTGTAACGATTTCTCGTTTCCTTGTACCTGGCAAACATACCTCTGTTCAATAATTAAAACTTCCGGGCTGAGAGGCCGTAGTCTAACAGTAGAAATACTTTCCTCTGACCTTTCGTTGTCGGCTGCGGGCAACATCTTCCGAGGTGAGTCGACGACTGGATGCTGGGCCGTGGAGGTTCTGCTCATATGGACAAATAGAGGACGCCACCAATCGTCACGTGATTTCAACAGTAAAACTATCTCTGGCTGGCTTCATTACTCTCGATCAAAAGTAATCGACTGTCACATCTTTGGTACAAAGTCGACCGCCATATCTTATCTAACTTCAAAACTTCTTCCTGCCTGTTAAAATTATTGTGGTGTTTAAAGATCTCTATAGCCTCTCTATGCGTCCATATAAGCAGGACCTCCACGGCCCGACAGCCAGTCGTCGACTCACCTCGGAAGATGTTGCCCGCAGCCGGCAACGAAACGTCAGGGGAAGGAATTTCTACTGGAATGAAACTTTCACTCTGCAGCGGAGTGTGCGCTGATATGAAACTTCCTGGCAGATTAAAATTGTGTGCCGGAACCGGGACTCGAACCTGGGACCTTTGCCTTTCGCGGGCAAGCGCACTACCGACTATGCTGTCCCGACACGACTCACGATGCGGCCTCACAACTTTACTTCCGCCAGTACCTCGCCTCCCACTTTCCAAACTTCACAGAGGTTCTCCTGCGAAACATGCAAGACTAACACTACTGAAAGAAAGGATATGGTGGAGACATGGCTTAGCCACAGCCTAGGGTGGCTAAGCCTAGGTTGTGGCTAAGCCATGTCTCCACCATATCCTTTCTTCCAGGAGTGCTAGACTGGCATGTTTCGCAGGAGAGCCTCTGTGAAGTTTGGAAAGTGGGAGGCGAGGTACTGGCGGAAGTAAAGTTGTGAGGCGGCATCGTGAGTCGTGTCGGGATAGCACAGTCGGTAGTGCGCTTGCCCGCGAAAGGCAAAGGTCCCAGGTTCGAGTCCCGGTTCCGGCACACAATTTTAATCTGCCAGGAAGTTTCAAGAATTTCTACTGTTCGACCACAGCCTCTCAGCCCAGAAGTTTTAATTACTGAAGCCGCCGGCCCCGAAAGCCTACACGTTCTGTTACCTCTGTTCAAGTTCGGTATACATCCTTGTCGATAACCTTTCATCCATAATAACCTGCCTCAACCGCTGTATAGAGTATTCTTTTCCCATGGCCTGGGAAAGTAAAATTCCCAATTTTCCTTTAGCCAACAGGTACAGTAAGGAAAGAATTGTGACAAGCAGAATTCGGAACGCATCAGCATGTTCTTCAAACTGAACTAGGAGCCACGGCAATTCCCTAATTTGATCAAGACTGTCGATAACCAACTGGGTTTCATCCCTCTGTAAATAGTTAATTGGGTTAGGGAGCTTAGCATAACCACCCGAAAAAACTCAGAAACCTTGACGTGTGGGTTCCTTATCGGCTTGCTCTAAAAGTGCAGAAACTGAATGCCACACCGACTGTTCCTTATCTAACCCCAAAAACGAGGCCCACTGAGCTAACCTGTCTACCAGACTCTTGTTTGTTCCCTTAGGGTCTGAAATCTTTAAGTAAGAAATGCGGTTTGTAAGATGTACTAATTGAGCGTGGACTCTATCCATTTGCCAAGAACTAGGCTGGTTACAATCAAGAAAGGGAAGGGAATTTTCCAAACCTTCGTGATGCTTAGTGAGGTGCTTAATGGCTGTCGCTACCTCACTTCCTTTGACACTGTAATTGGTTGATCCAAGGCCACTCGCATTTGCCACCAACTCAGGTACACTACCTTTCATTGCCTTTGGGTGTCTTTCCTCTTATACTGAGCTCATAGGTTAGAAAACCCTTGTGCAGGTGCTGAATCCAAGGACATCGTCAGGATTCCATTCCGCTGATGCCTTGGCCTGTAATTTTTAACAATTAGAGGAAAAGAAAAGGTATGTGGAAGGTCTGGTGGGAAAGGGGGAACAAAAAAATCAATTGCTACTTAAACAACAGTTTATTAAAATAAATGGCTTTAGGAGATCCAATTTCCAACTTGCCAGGTACATGCAACATTCAAATAATTTAAAGGAATTATAAATTTCAAGATAAGCCAGCCACAATACAAATGAACAAATACTTTAAGTTGACGGTTTCAAAACACAGAAAATGAATACAGTCTTAAAGGGTACAAAGATTATTTACTTTAAAAGCAACAGGAAGCTTACAGAATAAGAGATAAATCAGCAACTTTTCGAATAGTTAAATGGAGTACCTTAATGGATAATGCCCTTGTAAATTAACAACCGTACTAGTAGGTACAAAATATCGAAAATATTTATTCTAATAACTTAATGTAGAATAATAAACACTATGCTTTTCCAAATTTTAGTCAGCTAAACTGCGTGATACATCATTTGGTAATATCTTTATATACATACTAATGAACATTGTGATATTACAGATACAGGGGGAAACTGATTGTTTCCATGTGAAAGGTGGATTTTACCAGGATCGTGGGTTCCCCAGTCGGTTGGCTAACAGTTTGTACCTAGTTAATGGGATACACAGGTAGTCAGGGTTTCCTTAATGTGCTCGGAAACAGGAAGCGACTATCTTAAATGAGTGAGGGTGGCTAACCCAGATTGCAACTGAAATACAATATAGCCACACACATTATTCTAAAAATCCATATAAAATCAGGAAATGATCATACGGCAAATATAACTATATGAATGGATTCAGGAGACTTGGGAGAATCACACGCCATAATTACAATTTAAATATCCCTTACAGATAAAAACCGATAAATGTCAGTACTATAATAATAATAAGTCTTATATTTACAATTATTGATATATAGTGTTTATCAGTAACAGATTAACTTTGTTTGACTCTCTTGTTCTGCTTTTCGTTGAGGTAGTAATATTCTCGTGTAAGAACATAGATTCCACCACAGAAACACAAAACATGAACTCAGCAACATGCATTACATTTATATATGTATTTTATTATATTTAATATTATTCTTAGTAATGTCCTTTTTTATGTTGTAGACTGCCACTAAATATTTCATGGCCGACTAAAAATAGTAGATAAGCAGCAGATAATTTATATATAAGCAATTATAAGTATTTTTGGACAAGAACTGAATATATTTGTATAAAAAGCCATGATAAATTAAATATTTATTGTGTAACTATATTTCGACAGCGGCAGTATATTTGAACAGTGAGACGCCACACTTAATGGCTATCTGAGCAAAGAGCTTCAGCCTCAACAATTTTTTTTATTATTGTTAAATTTATATTTGTTTGTTAAATGTAAGCAACATTTGTAGGGAGATGGTCATTTAATTCTGTAATATTCAAATGTATAAAATTTTGGAAGGGACATTGTATTTTAAAGATGAGGCGTTAGGATGCGCGGAAAGATACAATTTTGGGAGCAGGGAGAGCATGTTTTCGAACGCTTGGGAAAGGACTCGTAACTTGGACGTGGTGGTGAAAGGTTGTGATGCTGGGCGGTCTGAAGCCGCATTACGAACTTGTGATCTGAAGAGATAGGCATATGTGGACTTAGAAAATTTACGGGACTGTGACTGCAGAACTTAGTCTCTGCTTGAAAAGTGATAAACTATGCACGGTAGTAGGGCTGTGGAAGTGTGATAATTCAGCAATCGTGGACTGGTGTGATTAGAAACTGTGTTTTATAACAAATACTTTAATCGCGGATTAATTTGCAACTGGAATGTTCGATGGACTACACTAATTTACAAGTGATAATTTGGAACTTTTACTCTCGAGTGTGTGTGATACTTATTGTGCCTCTCATGAACAGTAGTAGGAGAAATATTCAGTTATTTACCGATGTATAAAGTAGAACCACCTCTTATTGGTAATAAAATCCATTTACAAAGAATTACTTCGTGAGTGAATCACTTCTTTACCTTAGAATCCATTTTGTTGGTCATTCAGAGGTTTAACTTATGTTCTTAATATATTTTCACGTCACATATGCAGATTGATAGACTGGCTAAACTACAAATTAATTATTGATCTTGTGTAAACAGATTGGGTAGCTGTTTAGGGCATAGAAGCAGACATACATAACTCACTCCTATGAACAGAGACAACGAGCCATTAACTTTTACTACCCTGAGTTATGTAATGCCGAAGTCTTATTACTGAATACCGATAGGAAGGTCGCAACATGTGTGTGTGTGTGTGTGTGTGTGTGTGTGTGTGTGTGTGTGTGTGTGTGTGTGTGTTGTCCTTAGGTTAGTTTACTTCAGTTTAACTAGTTTGTAAGCTACGGACTGATGACCACGCAGTTTGGTCCGATAGATTTACAAACATTTGAACATATTTTTGATTTGGTCGCTGCAGAAAATCCTCTTATTGTAAGAAGGTACAATGACTTATTTATGAAGAAAATAACATAGAAGTGTAGATTTAAATAAATTTTGAATACGTCTTGTTGATTAACTTCATATTTTTAAAATTGTATAATTTTTAGCATGTCAGAAAGTCAGTTGCACATAATCTCGAAGTTGTGATACTAAAAGCAAAGAAAAATTTAGTTCACTGAGGTCCCTTTATGGATCGGAAATTGAAATTGCTGTGCAGACTTCAACAGCAATATTTGTAAGAGTCGGTACAGAAATTCTTTGTGCAAAGGCTAGGAGGAAAGCAACTTGGGAAACACTAACTACTTAATATTCGAAAAAAAAATCATTGAGGTCCTCTGGTATGAGTTACTTCATTATCTGCATGCAGTACACATCTCATTCTTCGTCTCTTCCTCTCAACCAAGGACACACAAGGACACATTCAACTTATATTTCTTCTTCACTGTAGTGTTCTAACAAACATTGACACAGCTCCTGCAACTGCCGACAGTGTAAGCTTCTTAAGTTGAATATTATCAGCTATGAAATACACCCAAACGTGAACAACTCACGTATACAAACAGTAATAAGCCCGTATTTTCACTCAGGCGCTGATGTTAGTTGTAATCAGACGTGTAGACCAGTGCTTTCCAAACTTTCCCTCATAGCGACACCCTTTTATAGCTTACAGTTTTGCGCGACACCATTTCACTAATGTAAATACGTATGGTAGAATTTAGATGGTTCTAGCGAGGGGGAGGGGGCGGAAATAAAGTATCGCTTAAATGTAGTTTGTAAACGAAACTGAAATCCTCGTACGCATTGACATGTTTAATGTTGATCCTGACTGCAGCATTACGTACACTCATCGCAAGAAAAAGAAATATTAGGAACTACGGAGATGTACAACAGTAACACCGCAGACAATAATGCCCAACTCACACAGTAATACTTGCTTCTTCTATTTGCGACCCAACTTCCGAAACACGAAAACTGAATTTCGGAAACCGTTTTTCGCTGTCATGTGTACATGTCAGGGTCAGATACGGTTTTGCTGGATCGATTGAAAACGGCATCTGGAAATTAGCGGCTCGGATTTCTGAGTTAGATTCAATTTCAGTTCAATATTATCACATTATTTTCAGAAATAGAGATGATGTATTTATGACAAGTGATGAATTATTATATGAGTTCTATTGTTAGGTTCTTGCTTCAGCACGACCTCGGAAGCGCCGTCATAATCGGAAAAATGGATAAATAATTGTGACAAGTAAGAATGTCATTTCTGGTCCCAGAATCTGTTACATACAGGAAACTGAGAGAAAAAAATATTAACGCATACTGCATTTAAAATAGTAGTCTCCGTTAATCACCCGGCCATACTCCATACTAAAAATCGCTACTGAATAGCTTAAGTCAATGGACAATTGTGACTGCTTTTACTATCTGTGACAGTTTTTAAAGCCACTGTATCATTGATTGACATTTAATTGTAAGAAACGCTACCGAGGGTGGCGTAGCTTTGATAAATCCCTTAAAAAACGCTCAGGTGCAGCATTTTGAGAAGGAAAGCTGACTACAGTGAAGGTTCGTTCAAGGAGCTGCCAGTTACAGCAAACTGCGCATGGGAAGAGCTGTTATCAAGTATCAGCGCAGCTCTGCGCATGCGCAGATTGCTGGAGTCTGGCAACTGGCAGCTGCTTGAACGAACCCTGAGTGTCTACTGCGTGAGAGTACCGCCAACCGGGCGAGCGCCGTCATTGTTGGCCTATCTGGCAATAGCAGCGCTATGCACGGCGCTGTTAAATTAACATTTATGATGAAGGGAACCGGTCTGTACATCGACGTGGTATAACAAAACGTTAAGTAAACGATGAACTTAAGTTTTTAATCGTTTCATCACATATTCAGCGAATATTAAGGAAAAATTGGTAATCTGTGTTCAAGACCTTTATTTTTGAGCAAACTAGTTGTAAAATTGTTTCGTGCTAAAATTTAAACCCTGAACCAAATACACTGCTTTCGCAATAAGTGACGTTCCTGCTTTCAAATTAGCTAAGGACTGACGTTTTTATCTCTAATATATTGGTTTATATCAAAATAGATATAATTAATACATGTTGCTTTCCATTAATCTAGTGCCTAATGTTGATAGGTGTTGTGTGCTAACCTACGTGTGATATTATCACGTGACATTAACTGAGCTAACATTTTGGGAAGGTTTCAGTTTTTACACATTGTTATCGTATTGCTGGGTACTTCAGTAAAATAAACTTTATTTTAAAATTCGAGTTTTGGAGATCTATTTAATGGGCGGTTTCATTTACCGCCCAAACTTTCGTAATATGCAGACTAAGTAGAAATACGAAATTCGTCAAATACGGCACATTATGTTCGATTTTCATGTATTTATATCTTTTAAAAATATCTTTTCTCTTACATGTTTATCCATCCAACATTGCTCGCAAGAAACTTGTCTGAACAGATAAACCTAGAAGTTTACTCCATACTTCAATACAAATTTACTTATTTCGCAAAATTTGGCATTCTCGAATGGAAATGCATTTTTTCTTCCAATGCCGTATACCCACAATTCGCGTCTTTTCGCATCTCTTTCGCTCCTGTGTAATGCGTAAAACTTGCAACAGTACCTTGGACTGTTTTAGTATAACAATCACTGCCAACAATGCGGCATTTTTCACCATATAAAAATGGAATATGCAATGTTAAGCTAGTAATTTAATACATAATGAGTCTACACATTTCCAACCCCTCTAAATGCTAAAATAACAGCTAGTTAAGTGAAATATGTCATTTACGCTGACAGCCTAGCGGCTGAGCACGCAATTAATGAGCACCGATCATTCCTTTAATACGTGATTTGTGGTGCACTGAATGAAGAGAAGGATGATACGCTGCAGTCGAATCTTCAGGGTAGTATGAAGAGAAGGATATTTTGTGTTATTTTATGACAAGTTTTTTTTTGTTTATGTCTAAATTTGTTAGTCTCGCGACACCCTTGATACTACGACGCGACACCCCAGGGTGTCGCGACACCCAGTTTGGAGAGCTGTGGTGTAGACGGAAGTTCATCGTATTAACGCAACCAAGCCTGTATGATCGCACGTCATTAGTAGGGATGGCGGTTATTGCTGAAACAACCTGTTTTCGGTTACACCGGTTCTTTTCATCTCCAGTTTAACCGCACTGTAAAAATTGCGCAAGATAACCGGTTTTTTAAATAACCGGTTTTCGGTTTTTTTATCGCTATTATTTCAGTAGAATTCGACCGAAACATATTTTGCGGCCGAAACAGAAACCGTAATCGAATTTTCGGTTCTTCTAGTTTCGGCCGAAACCGAAACTTACGAAATTTGTTAAAATTTACGTAAATTTACGTCATACGACAAATCACTAATCTTTTCATATTTTGCAAGATTTCCTCCCAATACTACGCCTTCATGAGTGTGTGTAAGCCTAGCCAGGAGTCCGTAGAAGACGATATACGAAGCATACAGATTTAATGTGCCGGCCGCGGTGGCCGAGGGGACTGAGGCGCTCCAGTCACGGTCTGCACGGCCACTACGGTCGGGGGTTCGAATACCCCCTCGGGCATGGATATTTGTGCCGTCCTAGTTCGTAAGTAGTTCATAAGTAGTTTGTAAGTTTAGGGACTGATGACCACGTAGTTAAGTCCCATAGACTTTACAAACATTTGAACATTTTTAGTAGTTGATAAGTAGTTTGTAAGTTTAGGGACTGATGACCCCGTAATTAAGTCCCATAAGCTTAACAAACATTTGAACATTTTTGAGATTTAATGTCCTAGTATTTCCATCCGGCAGTTGCGAATGTTGAGCCAACCTCCCCGTAAGTTGAACTTGTGAGCCAGCGCATACGAATATCTCGTTACAGTCAGTTAAATGAACTTCAATCAGTGCTAAAGAAGTATTTCAAAAAATAAAGTCACAGTTCCGACTAACTGTATGATTGTTGACAGATGACATAAAAGTTTTCTGGGTGGTGTACCGCGTCATGATGTAAAGCTATTACTTAAATAACCGACGTTTCGGCCAACGTTACAGTGGCCTTCATCTGAGTATACTGATGTGAGCTGGTTGTTACTACACTTTATATTTTTCATTTAGACATTACGTCATAATTTTTAAAAATAAGCGATGTTATTGGTGAATTTTAGGCGGAAGAATGGAAATTTATTTTGATAGGATGCTGAGGTGGAGGGAGTGGGGGTTAGCCGTTGCTTCTTGCATAGCGAGACATGATTGGTGTTCATCGGCGAATGGGGTGAGGGCTTCCGTTTCTCTCCTGCTGGCCGTGGGCCGCGCGGCGGCAGTTGCTTACTAGTGACGCTCGCGTGTTGTGTTGCCAGTGCGGCCTATTTCGGTGTGATAGCTGGTAGCCAAGAAGGGGCAAGCCTGAGTCTATCTTCTCTATTTATGTTATTAGGGTGTTTTATAATTTCGATAGCTTCCCTTATCTTGCGTTTAACCATCCCTGGTTGTTTGGCGAGTATTCTGGCATCGTATGATTGTTGTCAGTGTAAATTTACGCAAATTGAACTAGGAAAGCTGTGTACTACATGATCAAAGAATGTTCAATTGGGTGTGAGTTCTTATGAGATCTAATTGCTTAGATCATCGATCCCTAGACTTAAAAACAACTTAAACTAACTTACGCTAAGGACAACATACACACCAATGACCGAGGGAGGAGGGACGACTCAACCTCCGATTGGAGCAGCCGCGCAGTCCGTAACATGGAGCCTCAGACTGCACGGCTACCTCGCGGTATTGGTTATTAAAAAAGCCCCTCGCTTTCAAGGAATCACATTAATAAAACTTGTTAGCATAACAAATAACAATATGATAATACATTAAAAGTTATTATCCCAAACTTACATAATAGGTATATGAATCGAATTTAGCTTCTTTTCCAAGACACATTTTGGATGCTTTCTCCTTAAAAGCCGGCCGCGGTGGCCGAGGAGACTGAGGCGCTTCAGTCACGGTCTGCACGGCCACTACGGTCGGGGGTTCGAATCCCCCCTCGGGCATGGATATTTGTGCCGTCCTTAGTTGTATGTAGTTCATAAGTAGTTTGTAAGTTTAGGGACTGATGTCCCCGTAGTTAAGTCCCTTAAGCTTAACAAATATTTTATTTTCTCCTTAAATGACACAGCATGTTTGTAGTACCTCCACTCGTTTTTCAGCTTTTTAAAGCAAATGGAGCATTGTACCTCACTGCTCCCGTACTTGGTGAAGTACTTCCACACTCGGGATGGACACAACCGATGTCTGCCGACGACACCAAGGAACTGCCTCATGACCAGACGCAGGCAAGTCTTGTACACTGCCGGGGCACGCGCGTCGTCTAATAGGCCACGCCACAAGGCAACATGTGCTTCGATGCCTCAATAGCTGCACCAGTTCTTAAGTTCTTACGCCACGCGTTTGTTGCGCGTTTCTGACTGCCGGGATTGTTCTTACATTATCACAGATCGCTTTTCTTAGTTACTGCCATGACCTAATATTTCACAGCAGTGGAAATTTTAATAATAGCCCTAAATATTAGGGTCTACTAGTTTAGTTTTTTTTTAAAATTACTTACAAAAAACTCATTTTAAACCACTACTACAGGAAGTAGTCGTACCGGTTTTTTTACCCGGTTCTTGGCAATAACTAAAAAAACCGGTTACAACCGACACCAAATAAATACCGAAAAAACCGGTTATTTAAAACTAAAATACCGGTATCGGTTTTAACCGGTCGTTTTTTCCCATCCCTAGTCATTAGTACCGAGTTAGTACGCTTGGAACGCTGCAGCAGACAGTTATCTTTTGAACTTTCGATCGTCGTGTAAACTAGGCAATGATGCGGCCTTGCTACGACTCGTATACGTGCTGTCTCCGCGTCGTAAACGTTTCTCATGCGATAAAAATACTTTGAATGCGGATATATAATCTGATAGAAGAGTGAAACGAAGAATGATAGTTTAAAAACACTTTTTATTCTATTTATTTCCTTACTTTCCTTTTCACGAAGCGCTTTATCCCGGGGGTTCAGTGAACCAGCGAAGACGCAGGACGCTCGCCGGTGTTGTGTCGCGGCGCGGCTGGGCACGTGCGTGTGCGCGCGCAGCCTGGGGCACGTGGTCGCCTGCGCCTTGCCGCGCTGAGCGGTGAGCGGCGAGCGGTGAGCCAGCAGGCAGCCAGTGCGACCGCGACCGCCGCGCGCGACGCCGGCGCGGCATGTGCGCGAGTGCAGTGCAGTGACAGCAGCATGTCGCCGTACCGCGAGGCCGCCTGCTGGGACTACCTCGTGCCCTGCACCAGGTTCTGGGGCGCCTTCACCGCCGTCGGTGAGTCGCCGCCGGCCAGTAGGGTTACCATACCTCCTCTCTTTCCCGGACATGTCCTCTTTTTCATCATCATCATTAGAGACTGATTATGCCTTTCAGCGTCCAGTCTGGAGCATAGAACCTCTAATAAAATTCCTCCATGATCCCCTATTCAATGCTAACATTGATACATCTTCTGATGTTATGCCTCTTACTTCAAAATCATTCTGCACCGAATCTAAGAACTTTCTTCTTGGTCTACCTCGACTCCTCTTACCCTCCGCTGACGAGCTCATGAGTCTCTTAGGTAATCTTGCTTCTCCCATGTGTGTAACATGACCCCACCATCTCAGTCTGTTCCTTCTAACTGCTTCATCTATGGTGTTCATTCCCAGTTTTTCCTTGAGTTCCTCATTATGGACACCCTCCTGCCATTGTTCCCATCTATTAGTACCTGCAATCATTCTTGCTACTTTCATATCTGTAACCTCTACCTTATGAATAAGGTAACCTGTATCCACCCAACTTTCACTCCCATACAACAAAGTTGGTCGAAAGATAGAGGGGTGCACTGCTAACTTAGTCTTGGTACTTACTTCCTTCTTCCAGAAGAGAGTAGATCTTAGCTGAGCACTCACTGTATTAGCTTTGCTGCACCTCGATTCCAGTTCTTTCACTATGTTGCCATCCTGTGAGAAAATACATCCCAAGTACTTGAACCTGTCTACCTGTTCTAACTTTATTCCTCCTATTTGGCACTCAATCTGTTTGAATCTCTTTCCCACAGACATTACTTTCGTTTTGGAGATGCTTATCTTCATATCATAATCCTTGCTCTGAAATATTAGTTTGCAACCTTTCAATCGAATCGGCCATTACAACTAAGTCATCCGCATATGCGAGACTGCTTATTCCCTCCCCCCTCCCCCTATTTTAATTCCGCCCTGCCAGTCTACTGTTTTCAACATTTGATCCATGAATAGTATGAACAACAGTGGTGACAGGTTACAGCCTTGTCTTACACCTGAAACTACCCTGAACCATGAGCTTAATTTGCCATCTACTCTAACTGCTGCCTGACAGTCTACATAAAGCCCTTTAATTGCCTGCAGAAGTTTGCCTCCTATACCATAATATTAAAGTTTTGAGGCAAGAAAATGTGTCGGGTCGGAATTTATAAAATTCTACAAATTGTCCTCTTTTTTTGGGTTCCGAGAAAGAAAATTTATTTTTGTGTCATTGGCGACAACGTGTTAATTCGCACTGCAGTTCCAAACTGTTCGCAACTATTACGCGCAAACACAGAGTGAAATTGCCGTTCACAATTTCGCACTCCGCACGGGTCTGACAGTTGCAAACGGTTCGGAACTTCTCTGCGAAGGAACCCGGTTGTCTATCCTGTATTCAACCAGTGCATTCTGTCTTCAGCGTTACGTTCTATGGCGTTGCTTTTGATATGCTTCGTGGTTTAGCTTAAAGCTGTATTGTGTGTTCGAGATCGTAGGTAGCCTTTTGCTTCAAAATAAATTACGAACTTAAAATTAACATAATACCTAAGAGAGAGCCAGTGTTAAATATGTGCTCCTGGAGAAATACAAATCATTCAAGAGAATGATCAAACGAATGTAAGAATTAATGATACGTTGTGCTCCGATCAGATTTGTAATTTTATAAATTTTTTTAAAGATTAACAAATGAAACAGAACATACCAGCAGCTGAAGTGTGGTGTGCATATTTAAATCAATTATCTAGTGTTGTTAGTTATTCTGAACTGCTGAAAATTGTAGACTTCTTTCTTTTCTATAATTAGTCATAATGACGACACAGAACCTGTGTTTTCTCTTGTGAACACACAGTGTGCAAAAGACAGGAATAGATTTAAAATATACTGTAATTATACTGTTTGTGTACAGTATAATTTCAAACATTTGAAATGCCTTGTAAAAAAAAAAAAAAAAAAAAAAAAAAAAAAAAAAAAAAAAAAAAAAAAAAAAGCTCTTGAGAGAGATTTCGTTGTCCACCAAATATAGTTAGTTCAAAAGTGAATAAGAAGAATGAGACAATTGAGAGTAGTGATGAGGAATGAACTGTCAGGGTTCATAATGGTTCCCAACAACCACACATGGTTACTGTTTTAATTTGTAGTAGTTTTGTGGTTCATTAAGAAAGTTGTTAATATCATGATGTTAAAGATAAAGTGTCCTCCTTTTTTATATGAACTGTCTTCTTTTTTGGTGATGAACATATGGTAACCCTATCCGTGAGCGTGTCATTTGCTGTGACGCAGATATACATCAACTGTAGACTGCGCTCGTGTCTCCGATCTAGCCTTGATACCCGCCGTTGTCCGGGTGTATATTTATTACATTCTTACGTTATACAATTTTCTTCATTCAGAAAATCCACAACCACCAATCTCCATTTTAAATAATGGCATCCGCAACAGTTGTTAATTTTAAACTTTTTATTTTATGCACTACCCGAATTCGAGACCTACATCTCATCATCCCATTATTTAAAATGAATTCTTACGTTAGACCTTCTTACCACCCCCCCCCCCCCCTCCTGTTCATCATCGTCTCTGTTCATTTCACATATACCTTTCGTTTCGTTTTCGCGCAGCGCGTCATAACTGCTGAATAATGTGTCCCACAATAATATAATTTTCTAGGTATGTGCACTGAAATATTAGGAAACTGTCTGCGAAATGTGTCGCGCACAGAGTTAGTTGTGAAGCGTTGTAACTTAAGACGAAATGCGTCATGGTTCTATTTTATGCACCTTACTGTTCGTATACCCTTAACTATGTGCCGTACTACGATATAATTTTCAATGTAAGGTCGGTCATATACATTCATTCTGTCTGTAAACGCGAGTAGAGTAAGAAGTAAATAAAATTGCTAGACGGAGCAGATCTTCATGCCATTGTTTATGCCACCACATCACCCGAAATGTGTGTCGGACTATCATATAATTTCTAAGGCACATTCACTAGTACATGCAATATCGTTACTAAAATTTCACACGAATGCAGCTAGTAGTGTAGAAGAAAGAAATTGTAACGTCATGCTTATTGCCCGAGTTCTACTGCGTAAAGGTAATAAGCGATAAACTTCTTTCCTTTAACCATTTTCTTGGGGTTGACAACCAGAAAAATTTTCGGAAGGATTTGAAATCACGAGAAAACTCTTTTCAAAGTCGCTGAGTGATCTCATTCTCAAACAGTTAACGAATAAAATATCTTTATTTACGCATTGCATGATGTGGCATTTTTTTCGTATGTCATTGATTAAGAAGTCATACCTCATCAACTATGCGACATGGGTGGTTTTTATCGCCACACTGGTTGTTGCCTGGGGAGAGGAGTGTGTTTCATTGAAGTAGGGCCAGTAGCCTAGGAGGAGATATGGAGCATTATTGTATGATGGAGCACTATTTCTGGTATCTCATTGTTTCTGACGTCATATCCTCTGAACTGAGTGTCGTGTATGTGTGGTTCTTACCTAAACAGTTAATCTCCTCTTCTTCTGAATGTTGAATGTGCAACATTCATCTGAATAAAACTGTAGATTTATATGAATTACACCAAGAAAAATAAACCGAAAACCATGGAGACTGGTTACGTACACACACACACACACACACACACACACACACACACAAACGTCCGGTAGGCACAGGATTTAAATATATACTTTAACAACTAACAACACTTGTACATCGTCAGCTTCGATAGCACTCGAATATGAATTTCATAGCTCTTGTTTATTTAGACATATGAATTAAACAAAGAAAAATAAACCGAAAACCATGGAGACTGGTTACGTACACACACACACACACACACACACACACAAACGTCCGGTAGGCAAAGTATTTAAATGTATACTTTAACAACTAACAACACTTGTACATCGTCAGCTTCGATAGCACTCAAATATTAATTTCATAACTCTTGTTTATTTAGACTTTTTTTCGTGTTTTGGTCCACAACACCTCCTTCCAAATTAAAAAAAAAAAAAAAAAAAAAAAAAAAAAAAAAAAAAAAAAAATGTTCAAATGTTTGTTAAGGATATGTTTGTAGAGTCTATGGGACTTAACTACGGGGTCATCAGTCCCTAAACTTACAAACTACTTATGAACTACTTACAACTAAGGACGGCACAAATATCCATGCCCGAGGGGGGATTCGAACCCCCGACCGTAGTGGCCGTGCAGACCGTGACGGGAGCGCCTCAGTCTCCTCGGCCACCGCGGCCGGCTTGTTTGTTAAGCTTAAGGGACTTAACTACGGGGTCATCAGTCCCTAAACTTACAAACTACTTATGAACTACCTACAACTAAGGACGGCACAAATATCCATGCACGAGGGGGGATTCGAACCCCCGACCGTAGTGGCCGTGCAGACCGTGACTGAAGCGCCTCAGTACCCTCGGCCACCGCGGTCGGCCTTCTAAATTATGGAAAGCAAAGAGCTTGCAGTGGAACAGGTGTGTTTGAATATCGAATATGAACAGGAACAGCTCTTAAAGCTTCTATAACCTGAGATTTATTTATTGTCTTGCTGTAACGAATCTGTCCCCAAAAACTACCTTATTTATGACACCTTGCATTATACATGGTCACTTTATGACTTTGGCACTGTAAGAACGCTTGTTGGTTCTCAGAAACCACTTCTAATTTTTAGGTAATGATTTTGATTCGAAGTATATCTAAAAAAGCTTAATATAATTTATAGGGTCGTGTTTTGGCGCTTTAGTTCATTAAAAGACCCGATTGTCTCGAACAACATAGTACGCTTAGGCGTATGAATCGGCATTAATTACAGCATTTGGCAGGACGACCGTTCAAATCCACGTCCGACCATTACACGTGTTATCCCTTCAGTCACTCAGCCAACTGGCGGGATTATTCCTTTCAAGATACCACTGACTTCTGCCTTCCCCATCCATTCGAATTCCATGTTTGTGCTCCGTCTTTAATGGCCTCGCTGTCGACGGTACGTTAAACTCTAACCTTTCTCCTGTTTTTAATTTTAATTTTTTTTACTACAATTACTCGACATGCAGCCAATCATGATAATTTATTGTCTATAAAATTCCTTTTGGGCACTGGACGGCATCGTTGATATGTTACACTCCACTAACGTTCACTGGTAGACGCTGCCTTCCTTGGGCTGTCGTGTTTACTACACTTATATCTAGATTAACGTTGCTTAGTAAATGCATCAAAATCGTAGAATTTTTCAAAGTATATGATTTATAAATTAGGTCTGTGAATCGTCCTGTTCTCATATTACTTACTGTATTAATCTCAGATTCTCCTTAATTTTGCCGGCCACAGTGGCTGAGCGGTTTGCGGCGCGCCAGTCACAGTCTGCACGGCCGCTACGGTCGGGGTTCGAATCCCCTTTCGGGCTTGGATGTTTGTGTCGTCTTTAATATAAGGTAGTTTGTAAGTTTAGAGACTGATGACCCCGCAGTTAAGTCCCTGAAGCTTAACAAACATTTGAACATTTTATCTTTAATTTTGATGCATTTAATGTATAACGTTGGTCTTGATGAAAATGAAGATACCTGGGGTCATGTCCTCTACTAACCGTTGTTTGTAGTCCTGGCACTTGTCTGTTGTTTGAGCTCAATAGTTACTTGTAATAAACTTAGTATTAATGTATAAATTTATGTTTGACCAAAACATACTAATTTTTCTCCCATATCTCTTGCGTAAAAGATATGATCACAAAATTAGATAATTTTATTCGGTACCGACAAGGCTCTCTTGCAGTACGAAACGTATAAAAACTGTTAACTCATCTCGTTTCAATTTTATCGTGTTCATAATAATTGTTTTATATGTCTGAGGGTAGTCTGTCGTGTGACCTCAACTATCGATTGTAATAAAAGGACATACAACTATTACGATTTTTTAAAAGATTCAAAAGCATTTGAAAGCTATGATCATCATCTCTCTAAAAATAATTAATGTGTCGTCACTCGTCTTGAGAATCATACTCCTAGAATTTTAGGAGTAAATGTACTGTAATGCACGTCCTCTTTCTAATAGTCCCCTGTTAGATATTTGTGATATTTTTGACGCTTTATCACAGAATAATCAGACCCGTGAGGAATCCCTCATGGTTTCTCCGTCTGTTCCATTAATCCAAACTGCTAACTAACCGAGACTGATCAACAGTATTCCACTATCGGTCGCATGGAATATCGCTAGTGATTACTTTTCTAGCTGACATTTTAAAAGTATTTTGTCATTGCTGCAGTATACTCAACATAGAATTGTCTTTCGTCAGTGTCATCATCAGTCCAACATTTAACAATGGTGCAATTACTCGTATTAAAATGGAATCGTGTACGAAACATCCAGTCCCATATTCTCCAACATGATCAGACAACCATAGCTTATTTGAATCAGTGACAAACGTAATTACATTATTTAAGCAAACAGATCAAATACAAAATAAAAATATTGAACACAATTCTATAAACTATTCCTCTCGTTATTTTGCATTCCCACTTATGTATATATTAGAACAGGCACTATCTTTCTGAACCCACAAATTAAGAACCTGCACGACGTGTGATGCTGCCAATATCACGTAACGGAAATCAAGTGAGTAGAGCGCTAATTTAAAAACACATTAGTTTGAGAATTCATGTCCCATTAATGATACCACTACAGTGTCGAAACATGTTTGTGTGAGACGCCAGTGGTTTGCATCATACGCCTGTAAATACTTCAAGTTATGAAAGATATTTACTGATGTAAACCTTCCTTTCACTAAGGTGCTTCATAAGTTAATATTGGTCAATCAATGTAACATCTGAATAACATTTTTCGAAATAGTTACTCCTTCGATGCAGAAAGTTTTGTGGCAGCTCCAGAACAGAATAAACATTGCGCAAAAACTTGTGTACAGAGACGAATTAACAGCTGTATGATTGTTTACTATTATTGTTCTTTTATTTTAGTCAAGTACAACTTCCAGACATTTACGCTACATTAATATTCCAAAGCCTCTCACCTCTCGTTAGTTACCTGGAAAGTCACAACTTTTGTGTTCTTTCGTTTTTAACAGGTTCAAAATTGTAACCAGTGAGTCATTTTTAAAATAAAATCTACGTTAATATAAAAAAGGAACAACTTCCTGATGTCCTGCAAAACATTTGATATTACTATCATGTTCTGTCAAGCACCGACAGAAAAATGAATTAATTTAAAATCAAAGTGTTTATTATTTTCACTGTACAAAATGTGAGGACCAAACTACAGAACATCTATATTATGAAACAAGAGCTGCCTCTCGGGTGATGAAAGGTGAAACGTCAACAACCAAAAAGAGGCGTAGTTTAAAGTTTCACGGCAGTACTTCGGACTGACCTGTGACGAAGCTGTTAAGGATAGGATGCTTAATTAGCGAGTATTTTATTTCCACGTGTTGAATATTTAATTTCTTTTTTAGTTACTCGTGTTCGTAGGATTGTGAATAATTCACCGAATTCTAGAAACCATTTTTAAACATTAGCATGGTATAACGTAGTTTGGCTGTTATTAGATTTAGAATGTTTCCTCATGTCTCGTGTTACATATAGCTTGAAAGAGTAGAAAACTGTTGTTTCTTCCGAGTGGATGCGCTGTAGAATGTAGGTAAAACCACCAATATTTGTGAACTTCATTTCACATGATTAAATATGGAGAGGAAAAGTCTTGCAGATTTTATATTAGAGAAATCTGAACATTGTTCAGAACAAAATTTTAATATTTGTTCATACTGTTACCATTACATCAATGGGTGGTATTCACTGATGATTAAATATGGAGAGGAAAAGTCTTGCAGATTTTATATTAGAGAAATCTGAACATTGTTCAGAACAAAATTTTAATATTTGTTCATACTGTTACCATAATATAAATGGGTGGTATTCACTGTAACTGAGTCAACACCTTTCATCCATTAGTACTTCTGTCAGGAAATCTCGAGTTACTTTTAATCCAGGTATTAAGAGATCAGAAATAAATAAATAAATCGCCGCGCGACAGTGGCCGAGCGGTCTGGAGCGCCAAGTTGCGGATCGCGCGGCCTCCTGCTTCGGAGGTTCGAATCCTCCTTCGGATATGGATGTTTGTGTTGTCTTTAGTCTATAGTAGTTCATTAGTAGTTTATAAGTTTAGGGGGGAAAAATCACCAAAATATTCATCGACCGAAAGTTACGAATTCATCGAAGTAGATTTATGATTTCAATTGTCATGCTTTATTGTACATTGTTTCGTGACAAGGTTTGTGAGTTACGCATGTGTTGAATTCATTGTAAGAAACAATATTTAAATTCGACTAACGTCCGCTGCTGTTAAATACGATACGCTAAGCCGACATATCTCGTATTGTAGTAGTTTCTGTTTTAGACCCGAAAGGTAAGATCTTAGCGGTACACAAATATTTTATAAATATTGTAGTTTTGGTGGTGGCTTGATTTGCACCATTCGTTGTCCGATCCCGCTGTTAAGGAGGTAATCACTTTCAGCATTTGCTGCGAAACTGGAAGTTGTTTTTGCACACCTGTTTGATAAACAGAACTGCAGACTGTCAATCGAAAAATACTAGCTATGCGAAAGGCTGCGTGGTGTAAGGTATGACGTTACAGACTGAGCGGGCGTTCCCGCCGGAGGTTCGAGTCCTTCCTCAGACATGGGTGTGTATGTGTTGTCCTTAGTGTAAGTTAGTTTCAGTAGTTTGTAAGTCTAGGGACTGATGACCATAGCAGTTTGATCCAATAGGTTAACAATCATTTTAATTTGAAAAAAGCTACACAAAGATTTGTTTGTTCTGAGTCTACACTAAGGGTGGCGAGCACCAAACTATAGTAAATTACTCTTATATTAACTCTTACTTCTTTAGTCTGGACTACTTTAGTAACTTACTTTCGCAGTAAGATACTCTTTAGTAACTGTTGGAGAGCACAATTTCTTTTTACTTCTTTATTTGTAGCTAAAGTAGTGAGGCCTTTGTACTAAAGAAGTAAGCCATTTCTTCACGCAGCTGTCGCGTGCACGTCGTTTATACTTGGAAAAATATTGATTGTCGGCAGACATTATTGCATCACCTTTTGACAACAGTGCAGTCAACACTGGCTAATATACGCTGCACTAGTTGCAACCAGAGTTGCCAGTTTTTTTCAGTGCTCTGTCGCCAAATTTTAAATAAAAAGTAGCCAAAATATCGCCATCTTTTCATTAATAAAATGCCAAAATATAATCATCTTTTCATCATTAAAAATAGACAAATATCACAACCTTTAATCTGTTAACATTATTATGCTGTGTTAATTATGGCAAGTTACTCGACAATAATAATCCTGAAATTCAGGGAGTAAGCTGGTTACTGAGTAAAAAGTAACACAAACTGTGGCACTCTCACATTCAGTGACATCAGACTGAACTTTCCAAGGAAACTCATACTTCACAGAAATATTTATCTGAGTCCATCCAATAACTGAACCCAGACACACCACCAATGAGGACAGTTAAAATATTGCCACATTGTAAATATAACAGAGAGACTCCGGAAATTCAGTTACATTTAACTATCACATTTATTAATTTCATAACTTACAAAAATTACAACACAAAACTGTTCAAGAATCATTCTATCAAACTTACACAAGGGATGTTCTCATGCATAGTTTCGATTACCAATCACTTTCATCTTCTTAAAAACAAATATTACAGATGTTAAATAGAGTTATTGAATCTTTCAAACATTTCTTTAATACACACAAAATCATTACAACGTTTTGAGGTGAGGTAATTTATAATAATGCACTAAGCAATCCATACTTTGATGTGAGATGGACTTTAATTCGTAATAATGAACTTGCAGCTGTTGTGAAGAACAAGGGGGTGTTAGAAAAGAGCTGCATTCATTAAATTGCTCTTTGTAACAGAGGAATTTAACGAAAAAAATTTGTTAATCGAAAGACGAATGGAAGAAGAGCATAACCTTAAAATGGAAATAATGAACAGGGTTAAGAACTAAATGGAGTAAACTCCAGGTTCCAGTTCTTCAGGATATGTGATCGAGAAAATTTGCTTTTTGTAACTGAATATTTGCTTATTTTACTTGTAAAAAACATTTTATTTCGTGGTATTTATTCAAATGGTTAATAAGTTCTTAGTTTCCAAATGAGATAATATTTGTTTTTATTGTTTAAATACTATAAATTTAATTGCCTCATTCTAATGTGTCTGTATTAGCAGAAATATAGAAATTGAAAAAAATTAAAAATATAGAGAAATATAAAAATCAACTTATACATAAATAAAACAAGTCACATGTCACTGCAGTAATGACGATCCAGTGCCTTAATTATTAATCTGAAATAGAATCGTCTTTATGATAACTCATTATGTTACTGGCCGATCAGACGAAAGTTCAATTAAAATAATTAAGTATAATAGACCTTCTGAAGGCTTGGCCCACTGCATTTGCTTCTGGCTGGAAAGCGTATTGATAGATGTCATTCACCTCCACAGCATCAGGATGAAACACAACTTCTATTCCAAAGTTGAGCAGAACAGCTGTAGCGACGATAACATTCCCACATACGTTTGGTTTATACCGCATTGTTTTGGTGAGCAGTTGAAAACTTTTCTTCCAAACAGAATGTGCTCTCAGTTACGCATCTGGTTGTAGCGCCCGTCCGCTCCTGTTTGGGGTCGAAATACAGGTGTCATAAGATGTCTGGAGACAGCATATCCACTAACTTCGACAAGAAACCCATCATATTATCAATGTTCAAATTCTGCAGCAACTCTACTATTGTCCCAAATGCGCGCATATGTGTGGAATCTGGCCATCGGCTTACCACATTCAGATTATTTGTGTATTGATTGAAAATAAAATTTTACGATTTCTGTATAGTTTTGCTTGTTCTCCAGAAGGACAAAGTATGGGTATATGTACACCATCTATGGCACCTATGACTTTCGGAAATCCACAATTCCCTTTTGTTCCTTGATGTATTTCATTGGTTCCGTGACATGGACACATACAGTAGCTTTAGGGCAATTACACTGTTTATCACACTGTGAAATGCTCTTCCAGCAGTATTACGGTGGACATTAATGATCCCCTACAACGATTTGGTAAGTACCAGTGCGAAATATTCGCAATGCACAAAGAAGTTGCATCCGAGGAGAAAAGCACGGTTCCTGTCAGAACTATGCTGCAGTAAACGGGTCCAACATACCAAACAGCGACTCAAATGATTCCTTATGAAATCCAAACCGCTCTTTGAAATCACTGTAGTAGATCGCGGTGGCCGAGGGGACTCAGGCGCGTCAGTCACGGTCTGCACGGCTACTACGGTAGGGGGTTCAATCCCCCCTCGGGCATGGATATTTGTGCCGTCCTTAGTGTTAGCTAGTTCATAAGTAGTTTATAAGTTTAGGGACTGATGACCCCGTAGTTAAGTCCCATAAGCTATACAAACATTTGAACATATTTGAACAGTCTTAAAGAAGTGCATGTCGCAAGTCATAGGTTGTGTGGTGGACAATATAGTCTTTTCTGTACGATAGTCTCTAAGCAAAAAGATTGATAGTAAATGTCAAGGTCGATCATTGAATACTTGTCTTTGAAACTTCCTAGCACATTAAATCTGTGTGCCAGAACTGGGACTCGAACCTGGGATCTTTACCTTATGCGGGCAAGTGCTCTACCGACTTAGTTATCCTGGCACACATCACGGTCCGTCCTCATACATTTACTTCTGCCAGTACCTCGTCTCCTACTTTCTAGACTTCACTGAAGTTTTCCTGCGAAACTTGCAGAACTAGCACTCTTGGAAGAAAGGATATGGTGCAGATATGGTTTAGCCACAGCTGAAGGGATGTTTCCAGAATGAAACTTTCACTCTGTGAAGTTTGGAAAGTAGGAGGGGAGGTACTGGCAGAAGTAAAGTTGTGCGGACGGACCGTGAAGCGTGCCGGGGTAGCTCAGTCGGTAGGGCGCTTGCCAGCGAAAGGCAAAGGTCCCAGGCTAGAGTCCCGGTTGCAGCACAAATTTTAATCTGCCAGGAAGTTTCATATCAGCGCACACTCCGCGCTGCATAGTGAAAGTTTAATGCTGATTACTTGGCTTACAGTACACACACACACACACACACACACACACACACACACACACACACACATACAGAGAGAGAGAGAGAGAGAGAGCTGCCTGCATGTTATTACAATTGACAGTAAGAAATACTTTCAATGTTTCCATATTTTTTACTTCGTTAATTGTATTATTAAATAATTTTTGGAATTGAGTTAGTTATGAATTGAAAATAGAGCAAAAACAATATATTTCAGAAATAACGTATACTGCCAGAGATAAAAATTTTACACCCTGTTAGAATTTTCCAGTTCACTCAGGATTTATTGTTCGTACAGTACATATGGAGTATATGAAATGATTACATTTACGGATTAATAGGTACCCTATCATGTGTCGATTCATGCTAAAACACCCATAGTAGTAAGTGGTGTAACAACCACGGATAGCAATACAGGCGCTGATTACGGCATACATTCGATTGTACAGATGGCGATTGTGTCTTGGAATACACCTGATCGACCTATACACGCCGGCCGCGGTGGCCGAGGGGACTGAAGCTTTCAAGTCACGGTGTGCACGGCCACTACGGCCGGGGGTTCGAATCCCCCCTCGGGCATGGATATTTGTGCCGTCCTTAGTGTTAGCTGGTTCATAAGTAGTTTGTAAGTTTAGGGACTGATGACCCCGTAGTTAAGTCCCATAAGCTCTACAAACATTTGAACATTTGATTTTTGACCTATACACGTAGTACAAGAGTTGTTGGTTGACTAATGGTACGTGTCTGTTGCCGTCCCACCATAATCCACGCGTGCTCGATTGGAGACAGGTCCTGAGACGGTGCTGGCCAGAGTACATGCTGCTCGTCTTGCAGAGCCCGATGAGTTTGACTCGCAGTGTGCGGACGAGCATTATCCTGCTGGAACAACACACCACCTCCTGTTGCAAGAATGTCAAAAGATTGGGTCTTGGAACATTCTACGTGTACTGAGGATTGTAGCTTATCGTACTCGAGACCATTAAGAAGGTGTAGGGGTCAGCGCAACTGCCTAGAAAGCAGGAGACCCGGGTTCGAATCTCGGCTGGGTACACATTTTCGGCTTTGTCCAATCGCAGTTGATGTCATATATTCTATGAATGTTGAATAATAACAACTGCAGGATCAGAAGTGACGTCTGTTCTCTCGGAACAGACGCCACATGTATATATATAATATGCCGGTGACGGGCAGTGATCCAATCGTTAGTGGGGAGGGGTGGGCAAAGTTTAAAGCCCTTACTCTTACGGGAATTAGTTCATAACTACGAGTTTGAGTACTGTGGGCAGGGCGAAGCTGGGAATTTGTATCTGACGGGAGGCGTGCTTAGGTAGTCCTTGCAGGTGCGGTGATCACTGTGTCCCCAGTGGTGTAGGGGTCAGCGCAACTGCCTAGAAAGCAGGAGACCCGGGTTCGAATCCCGGCTGGGTACCCATTTTCGGCTTTTTCCAATCGCAGTTGATGTCATATATTCTATGAATGTTCATTAAGACTGAGTTTGGCCCTGTGTGTCCTGGACGAATGTCTCTCGCCAAGTGTCCATTGTACGCGCAAACACAAATCACTTCCGTGCGTTCAGAATCTGCTTCCTTCGCTGAAATTTTAATCTGCCAGGAAGTTTCATATCAGCGCACACTCCGCGCTGCATAGTGAAAGTTTAATGCTGATTACTTGGCTTACAGTACACACACACACACACACACACACACACACACACACACATATACAGAGAGAGAGAGAGAGAGAGAGAGAGAGAGAGCTGCCTGCATGTTATTACAATTGACAGTAAGAAATACTTTCAATGTTTCCATATTTTTTACTTCGTTAATTGTGATCCTGTGCAGGTCGATACTGTTGCGCGAGTGGAAGACATACTAAAGGTGTGCGTGTCTGTAGTCCCACTGCAGTTGGCGACAGTTCCAGTTGACACTTCTGGACTCTGCCAATCTACCATTGCTCGCCCTACAATAAGACGATCTTGGCGGACGTCTGTGCTGCGTGCACGTCAAGAACCGCGTCTAAAGGAGCGAGAATCTTCACGTGATCATTGCAATCAGCATCGTTGAACTGACACAGCACGTCCAGGTTATGTGGCAATTATCCGATAGGATCATCCCGCTACTCGGAGGGCCACGATTTGCCCAAGTTCAAAATGTTCAAATGTTTGTAAACCTATTGGACCAAACTGCTATGGTCAAACTGATAGACTTACAAACTACTAACTTAAACTAACCTAAGGACAAAACAAACGCTCATGCCCCAGGGAGGACTCGAACCTCAGACGGCGAGCAGCCGCGCGCTCCGCTGCGAGGCACCTTAGAACTCTCGACGGCTCCACCGCGACTCCCCATTTCAAACTCGTTTATTTGGGGTAGGAAGTACGAATGCGTGGTATGCTTCACATATTTATGTCACAGTGGACCCTGTCACTGTAAACATGCCCTAATGAAAGGCGCTCTGGCAGCTACGTTACTAGACCTATATGTTAGCGGACTAGGTTGAAAACATTGTCAGTATATCTGTTACCCCGCAGGTGCCATCTGCTGTCATTGGATGACAATCGCGGCAATGGAGTGACCGAGCGCTCTAAGGCGCCTTGCTGCGGAGCGCGTGGTTGCTGTGCCTTCCTAGCAAATAAAAAAATTATCTAACGATATTGCGCTGTACTTGAACTGAAATTTACTGACTTCTTATACATTCTATTAAATTATGACATTCCTTTTATTGCAAATAGTTTGCGTAAGTCAAAGAACTAATCTTAATAAAATTATTTAAGGCTGTTCTTTATCATTAATGTTACGAAAAAGCTGACTATACTTTATACCGAATAAATTAAATATAAAGTTTTCACTAATTACTGGCTATCGGGGTAAATCGCTCGACTGGAAACCGAAAGGTCGCGGGTTCGAAACCCGGTCGGATTTTGGATTTTTTCAGTCTGTGCTTTAACCCATCCTTCACCTCTCAACGATGTGAGTCGCCCGAAACGACACGTTGTTCGGATTCCACGTTAGATGCAGGTCGCCTTTACCAGGTTGGATAACTGGGGTAGGCTAGAGACACGCAAGTCGCCGAAGTGGCGTCCAATTTAAAAACATGCAGCAGGACAACGAGCTACACGAAACTATTAATCTGACTAGTCTCAGTCTGTAAAGTATTTTAAGCATGAGAATTGCGTATCAGTTGTATAATTGTTGTTAACACAAGATCTGTTCTATCTTCTGTGATTCCCCTCTGGTCCGTAGATCTACTTACGTAAATTTCATTAAAAGCTGAATCATGAAACTTTATTCCAGCTCTGTCTAGTATCGTAGTCCAAGCCGAAAAATAACACTTAAAATCATATTTTATTTCAATTCCCGTCCCAGAACCATTTAATAATTATCTATTTGAATACGTAATGGAGGCCAGCGACTGCAGTTCAGCGGCGATGTTGAAGATGCTGCGGCTGGAGTTAAAATCCTGAAAATGTCTGTTTGGGCGATGTTACCATGAAGAAAACGAGCAACTGTTTATCATTCCTATTTAATATCATATATGACATTTTACAATCGTTGAATAGTGTTCGTGAGTAATATAATCTAACAACGATGATATCGATCTTTCAAGGGACATGTCAAAAACAAAACAAGACAAGGATTACAGATTGTACAATGGTTGAAACAGTGCTCGAACAAAGAGCTGAAATAAAATGTATGATGATATTGAAATTTCTTGGTTGTAAAAACAGTTCATTCAAATCCTTGGAGGCGCGGTAGAATAGCCGTGCGCACTAAGGCGCTCAGCTGCGGCGCGCGCGGCCGTTCGCCGTCGGAGGTTCGGGTCCTCCATCGGGCATGGGTGTTTGTATTGTTCTTAGCGTAAGTTACTTTCATTCAGTGTAAGTAGTTTGCAAGCCTAGTGGCTAATGACCAACGTAGTTAAGTCCCTTAGATTTACAAACATTTGAACATTTTCAGGTCCTTGGTTATACCAAGACATCACTGCGCTTATGCTTTTGATTAGAATTCAATACGGCGTCACTGAATATTAATGTCATTCCTCTAGGGAACGCTACATTGCTCACTGTCGAAGGTTCGAGCCCTCCGTCGGGCATTTAGCGGTAGTTGCCATTCCTCAGAATGAAATTTGGTCAAAATCATCCTGCATCCTACTACAGTCATTCAATGACGACATCCTCGTGTACACCCCAGACTCAGCAAACAGCCGCAGATTGCCGGCCGCGGTGGCCGAGGGGACTAATGCGCTTCAGCCACGGTCTGCACGGCCACTACGGTCGGGGGTTCGAATCCCCCCTCGGGCATGGATATTTATGCCGTCCTAATTCGTAAGTAGTTCATAAGTAGTTTGTAAGTTTAGGGATTGATGACCCCGTAGTTAAGTCCCATAGACTATACAAACATTTGAACATTTTGAACAGCCGCAGATTCTAACTCTCTCTCTGTACGTCAGATGATTTGTATAGATACAAAATAATAGCAGTTCTGTCACATTTTCCTGGGTCACTTCTGACGATACCCTAGGCTCTGATGAACACTCGCCATCGAGAACAACGTACTGGGTTCTATTAAATAAGCAATATTCGAGCCACTCACATATTTGGATACCTTCGTTAGCAGTGTGTAGTACTTACCATGTCAAACGCCTGTCGATAATCGAGAAATATCCTGTCTGTAAAGATTTTTTTTTTTAATTTCGTCTAATTAGACGAATGGGACGTTAAACCCTAGTCTTCCTTCCTGCTTTTTTCCCGACTAAGTGCAGCAACATGAGGTGACATAGACTGAAAAAGTCGTTGGTATTCCCCATCACTAATGTTGGGCCATTCTACCTCTACAGCCGTTCTCAGAGTTTCATGACATGTGATCTGGTTGGTGAAATCATTCGCTGTAACTGTCCAGAACTTTCTTCAAATAAGTCGCGACTAAGTCTGCCCGGTGAAATTGCGCATTTCATCCACAAAAATTCCAGCGTTGTTTGGAAACGTGAAGTCCATTAAAGCACTGCAGCTGTTCTAAAAGTTATCTAACACAATCATTTCCACTTAATCATTGTCTCAGAGGACCCCATTACATTCCATGTAAAAACAGCCCACACCTTTCGGCGCTACTAGTAGCATGCAAAGTGCTGTTAGTGTAAAATTGTGACGGAGAAACTTGTTAAAAATCGTAGATTGCTCAAACAATCTCCAACGAAGCTAGGCGGAAGCAGGTTATCAGCTCTGTCGTAAATGCGACGCCAGTCTCTCGTGACAGCAGACGCTGCGTCGACGAGTTGAAAGCCTACAGTCAGCGCACTGTTGACTGCGACGGACGACGAGGAGAGCAAGAGTCTGTAAACATTTCATAACTGCTCACAACTCTGTCACAAGAGTGAATAAGGCCGAGGATACGACGGCGGTTAAAGGGCTCATTGAGTGAACGCTGCACTCACAAAAATGTTCAAATGTTTGTAAATCTATGGGACTTAACTGCTTGGTTATTAGTCCCTAGCTTACAACTTACTTAATGTAATTTAAACTAAACTAAGGACAACACACACACACACACACACACACACACACACACACACACACACACACACACGCGCACACACGAACCTCAGACGGCGAACGGCCGGGCGCACCGCAGCACGGTGCCTCAGTGCGCACAGCTATACCGCTGCGGCTGCATTCACAAGTAGGACACATTCGGTCATTACGAACCCTCTCATACGTCATAGCTCCACCCGATTTCTGTATATATATACTCCAGCTTTTAGACGTGTAGTCACTTGGGTAGTTGTCAATCCAATGATATAATCACTGTATTCAGCTTATGTCTCTGACAAAGCAGTACAGACTAGTAGCCACTAGACGCAGCTAGGAAATGGAGTCCGGAGACAACTACTGCACTTCGAACTGACCACCATTCAGGGAAGATGGTGAACCATTGTGTACCGTCTTCACAACGCTGAATATGGTTGTTGAGTGAGGCCAGCTCAGTCTTCATTGGTTGGTTTCCTAAAGGACAATGATCCTGTCGACGAGCTAGCACCCTGGTGGTAGCCCTGCCAGCCAATATCAAGAGTTCATCTGTCACCAAGGCTTCTGACTCCGGTGGTTCCAAACCTGGACCCATAAGCAACGGCATAGACTGGAGGAGGGACCGAGGATTCCTCCTGGCAGCCTCTGATTCGACCTCCAGACGTCGTGGCACGGGCACCTCGCCCGAACGGCACAACAGCCAGCCCATAGAAGTCGCAGCGGGACGGCGAGCTGACGCGACCGAAGGCGGCGTCACCTGCCGATCTAGCTCCTGTCGAGCTAGCGCCTACACCACGAAATCTTGTATCCAGTTGATTAAACTTATAAACTTTAATACTGTTTTATTAGCGTTCAGTGGCATTCCCCCAGGTATCACGCCTGATCCTGACATAAAGCTAGGAACGTAGCGCTCGGCCTCCAGCCGTGCCTTGTTGACAACTTGGGTCCATGGCTTCATGAGGTCTACTTGAACCCCACACTCAGCTCTTACCAAATGAAATCGGTGCTCTTCAGCAAGGCGCACGGTTTCAGCGGTAAAGGATCCAACCGATACGGTTGTGAGCCCAGGCGAGGTGATGAAGGCGTTGTCACTCTGTAATAGCAAAGGCCACACTGTGCCGCACTGGACACGTACGTTGTACGCTCCACGTTGACTTCTGCGGTCATTTCGCGCAGTATTGCCTACCTGTTAGCGCTGACAGCTCGACGCAAACGCAGCTGCTCTCGGTCACTAAGTTCACACTGTCGGCCACTGCATCATCAGCGGTAAGAGGTAATGCCTGACATTTGGTTTCCTCGGTAGACTTTTTGACACTTTGGATCTCTGAAAATTAAGTTCCCTAACGATCTAACTCTGACTGCCATACAACGTTCCAGTCGTATGGCCATAACCACGTCAGAAACAGATCCGATGAACCCTCGATGTAGATAGACAGCTCTGGCATGATACCGCCCTTTTAAACCTTGAGGTACTTCCGTCATCTGTGCATAGCGCTACATCATGACTTCTAGAACATCTCCACACTGTTGGACTGAACATCGAAATGACCATGGCGTGGTGATGAGGATGACTGAGAACCACAAGAAATTTGTTTTGTATCTCATATAACCTGTCTTTATTTATTTTCTGCGTAGTGGATTATTCGGTGCAATAAGTTTTCTGCTCCATCTTCAGTGTATCTATGGAACTTAATAAAACGTGAGTCTATTATTGCAGTTCGGAGACAAAAACTGTTTGAGGACACTTCGAAGAGCAAAACGTTTTTTTGGGGGGGGGGGGGAGGAGGGAGACACTGACAAAATGTGATCGTAACAAACTACACTGATAAGATCAGTTACAACATTACGATCACTGCCCACTGTGACACTGAATGCCTTCTAGTGGCGTAGTCAGCACGTGATGCGGTACGAGAAGTATGTAAGCGGATGGAAGGCTAATGGCAAATCATTCTAAAAATTACTTGCATCGCAAACGGGGAATTTGCTGACATAAGCGATGCATACGAACGGTGTATGTTGTTTCAAAGTCCCTCGCGTATGCAGTTGTAAAACGAATTTTCGACGGCGTAATATGCCATCATCTTCAGGTTACTTCTGACTGACATCTGGATCGAGGCGTGTATTGTATACAATCTCTGATACTAAAGTTCGGTGAAGGATGTCACAGCGGGCAACACAGCGCTGCACCTGCTTAGCGGTCGGTGTTGACATCCTGCCCCCACCGTAGTTCAATTGTTTACAGCTTTTCAGTTTGTTTACTGCGGTGGTTCTGAGCTGAGAACGGGACAATGAACGAGCAAAGGATCAATTTAAAGTTTATTTTTAAGCTTGGCAAGACACCTAAGAAACGTATGGGGATCAAGCACTGTTCATGACGTTTGCGTGCGTGCGTGCGTGTGTATACGAGTGATTCGCCGGGAAATTATTTCTGAGAATCCCTGTAGCGGACGACCGGCGACCGCCGTTAGTGACGAAAACATTGAGAAAGTGAGGACATTAATCACGAACGGTCTTCGATTAACTGTGTGCATGAGGCGAATGAACTGCAGATTTCCCGTGAATCCGCGCGGCAAATCCTATCTCAGAAGTTAGAGAAGAAGAAAAGGTGTTGTCGTCTTATGCCACATCACTTGACTGACGATCAGAAGCAGGCACGTTTGGGGGCTCACAGGATTTAGTCGAAACGCCGGAAGCGACACCCAATTTCAAGAACCGTATTGTCACTATGGATGAAACCTGGTGTCTCCGGTACGACCTTGCAACGAAACGGCAAAGCATGGAATGGTGTTTACCGACATCGCCTCGTCGGATACAAGTCAGAGCCGAAAAATTACGCATTAAGATGATGCTTATCACCGTTTTTCGAAAGTGAAGGTATTATTCAAAACGAATTTCTACCTGAGGGAACGACGCTGAACGATGCGGGGTACGTTGAAATTTTGATCCGTTTCATGCACCGTCTACTCAGGGTACTACCCAGTACGCAGAACAGGGTGCCTGGTGTTGTGTTCACCACAACGCACGCCCACACGCAGCCAATATCATCTAACTGTTCCTGGCAAAAATGTGGATGGTTCAATTTGAAAATCCACATACTCGCCGGATTTCAATCCTATTCCCTCAACTCAAACTCGCTTTGAAAGGAAAGGGATTTGACGATATCCCTGACATTCATAGAAACGTGACGAGGCTTTTGAACACCTTCCCAAAGGAAGACTTTGAACAAAATTTCCAGGACATGTATCGCAGAGCTTAGCGGTGCGTAGTTATGGGCTGTGACTATTTCGAAGTACAGTAAAGTGACCTTAACCGAATTTTATTGTCAGAGTTGTATGTTACGGGCAATGTGCGAAATCTGGCACTATAGTATGCATAGGTAATGTAGAGAAATTGAACTAGGAAGTATGAAATGATTGGTAGTCCTTACTCTGATAGGCAATGTATACTTTGTCAGACTGTCTGCCGGCAAAGTATATAATACTCCGAACATGTCAAGGTGTGGCCGAAATGTTCATGCCATTGTGGACGTGGTCTGAAAGAAGATGACGGCTTCAAAATTGAGAAAGTTATCGAAAACATAATAGAATCAAAATTTAATCTTGAGATTTGCGCAATAAATAAATAAATCAAAGGGGACTTTTTTCTGAATCTTTGGATGTCACTGTGCGAGTTTGGATTCCCGCTCTTGTTGGCAGGCGTTATGAAAGTGACGACTTTTACCGACTTGGTGCTACTGAAGGTATTGGAGGAATCTTGAAGCAATTCTATGAAGGATCACATTTCACCCTGTGTCCAAAGAATTTAATGAGATGTTTAGAAGTTCCTGACCGCGAGATTTCTCTCCGGTCTGCAGTTATCCCTCAGCCCATAGGAAGCGGCCAAGAAATCAAAAAAAGAAAGGAAGCTTAGGGTTTAACGTCCCGTCGACAGCGTGGTCATTAGAGACGGAGCTAACGTTCGGATTTGGGTAAGGATGGGGAAGAAAATCGGCCGTGCCCTTTCAAGAGAACCATCCATGCATTTGCCTGGCGCGATGTAGGGAAATCATAGAAAACCTGAATCTGGATGGCGGGAGGTGTTTTGAACTACCTTCCTACCGAATGCGAGTACAATGTGTTACATCTACATCTACATCCATACTCCGCTATCCACCCGACTATCGGTTCTCCCTCCTATTCCAGTCACGTATTGTTCGCGGAAAGAAAGATTGTCGGAATGCCTCTGTGTGGGCTCTAATATCTCTGATTTTATCTTCATGATCTCTTCGCGAGATATACGTAGGAGCAAGCAATATACTGCTAGACTCCTCGGTGAATGTAGGTTCTCGAAACTTAGACAAAAGCCCTTACCGACCGACACACCGTTTCTCATGCGGAGTCTTCCACTGGAGTTTATCGATCATCTCCGTAATGCTTTCTCGATTACCAAATGATCCTGTAACGAAGCGCGCTGCTCTCCGTTGGATCTTTTCTAATTCCTCTATCAACCCCACCTGGTACAGATCCCACACCGGTGAGCAGTATTCAAGCTGTGGACGAACAAGTGTACTGTAACCTACTCCTTTGTTTTCGGACTGCATTACCTTAGGATTCTTCCAATGAATCTAAGTCTAGCATCTCCTTTACCGACGACTGATTTTATATGGTCGTTCCATTTTAAATCACTCCTAATGCCTACTCCTAGATAATTTATGGAATTAACTAAATTAAAAATTTAAATGTTTGTAATTCTATCGGATCAAACTGCGTGGTCATCAGTCCGTAGCTTACAAACTACTTAAACCTAGGTAAACTAACCTAAGGACAACACACACACACACACACACACACACACCCATGCCCCAGGAAGGACTCGAACCTCCACGGCGAGCAACCGCGCGCTCCGCAGTGAGACGCTTTAGACCGCTCGGCTACTCCACCGCGGCTGGAATTAACTGCTTCCAGTTGCTGACCTGCTATAGTGTTGCTAAATGATATAGGATCTTTGTTTCTGTGTATTCGCAGCACATTACACTTGTATACATTGAGATTCAATTGCCATTCCCTGCACCCTGCGTCAATTCGATCCAGATCCTTCTGCATTTCAATACAATTTTCCATTGTTACAATCTCTCTATATACTACAGCATCATTCGCAAAAAGCCTCAGTGAATTTCCGATGTTATCCGCAAGGTCATTTATATATATCGTGAACCACTGCGCTACCTCGCTCGGTGTACCAAGAGTTCGTCAGGTTTATGTGCAACATTAATTGCCAAAATATGAGGTGTCTTTGTGTGAATTAGAAAATGAAATGCAGTTCAAAATGTCACTCTACCCTTGTCTGCCGCCTGTTCTTGTTTTTGTTTTACCAGTAACAATATTCTGTTTGCATTCTCCTTTAAGTAGTGAAATGTATGTAAAAGACGAAATTTAAAAAGTAAAGTTTCTTTATCAAATATTAAAGTGAGTACTTTCTGTGGCAAGTACTTAAACTCAGATCAGGTTTCATAGTTTTCCGGTAAGAATATCTTGTGCTTTCTTTCGTAGTTTTGTCCTTTCAGTTTCATATGTTTATTAATTAACGAAGCCTTCTCATCTTGCCGCCTTTTGACACATGACGTAAATGGAACTGACCATTCTATATAATACCTAAGAAAAAGTTTGTAACTTTCCCGCTAACAAGTTTCATAGGTGCGACGGGGCGGAACATGCTTTTCCCTCTTTCTGGTGGAAAAATGTTTTGTGGTCGTTTAGGGGATGACAATAAATGATTCCCGCTTTGGTGCTGTTCCGTCCACGTGCGCCTTAATACATTTTTCAATTAATAAACAAAAGTACATACCAATTATACACATTTATGGGCGTACAGGGCGAGTTGCGAAAAAATAATGTTCACCACACAGATGTTGTTTTAAATAAGTTTAATTTTTCTATGACACTGCACGTGTTTAAAGTTATAAAAATGTTTTTGTGACTCGAGCCCCCACGCAACTTCGCACTTTAGCCCACACACCGGAATCATTTAACTCAAAAGGCATACGAAAAAACGGTACTTCAGCCGCGAAAAGCTATCCCACGTTTTTATAGAAAAATGCCGCGACGAGCAAACCACGCTCCGCCGCCCTCGGCAGTCCACGCGACTCTCCCTTCCCCCACGCGACTCGGCTTCCGTTTTTCCAGCCCCGCGGAAAAACCCCTACGTCACAAACTTCCCGAAGCTTGTATTTCCCGCGCGCGTTCGCGCGCGCGATTTAAATGTGCCGATGTGTGTGGCTCTATAAAATACAAGTGTGTGGCATCAGCCTGGGGGCACTGTCATGTCATAATACCACCACTTGCGACTTCCAAACATAGTGTAGGATGTCGCAAGTAGCACCAAAATATAACACACATACCCCTTAAACAAAAATAAGAAAATACAATACAAAAAAAATCTTACAACTAGAGACAAAAATTAAATTTTGTGAAATTGTACATATTTAAAGTTTGTATATGTGACACATATCAACAAGAACATACAATAAAAAAAATCACTAATATTCATGGGTATGCCCCATGTCATTGTCTCATTATGGAATGAATACCATGGTTTTTAATATAAACTTCCCGTTGCACTGTTTCACTTTCAACATCCCTTGTGTTGCACTTCAGTATATGGGCACTGGTCCTTACACTTCTTTTTTTTCAGTTTGTGGTGCAGTTCAGGCTACTGACAATGATTTTAGCTCTCTTGTGCTCTCAGCTGGCATGAAAGCAATGAAAAGGAGAGAGAGAAAAAACAAAAAAGAATACAAATGATTTTTCTTTTGGCAAATATATATATTATACCAGGGATCCATCAGATTCACACCCCACCCCTCTGCTATCCAGATTTACCACAATCAAAACAGAACTTCATACAGTTACACAGAAAAGTCGAAGTCATTGTTCTTTTATTTTATATCCCTCAGGCTGCTCCAATGAAAATAAACTCAAGATGTGGCATGGTTATTGTCATTTGTATGTGGGTTTAGAGATTGTAATCTAATACTGTAGCCAAATTGCCATTTCACAAAATCAACTCTTAAGAAAACTTTTTTTTTTGTACTTCTGACAAACTATTCAATTCATTTAATTATCTTTCATATCAGAAAATATAGATTTTATTTTGTTTTTATAATCTTACATCCCTTCTGCAAATTTTGAGACTTTGATATGATACACACAGAATTTCCTACTTACATACAACATGATCTTTTGGATGCACAATATCCCTATACAAACATTTCTCTACCCCCAATGCACCAAAAAAATATATATGTATATATATTTTTAACTGTGTGCATTTCCACATTATTCTCACCTATTCCAAACTACCATATTTAAAACTAATTGCACTGCCTAATCCTAATCTGGGACTAATTAAAAAAACGACATCCACAGGTCTAGTGTCAACATGTAAAACTCAAAATCTTCAGTTCACATCTGTACTTTATAACATAATCTACTCCTTTATGTACATATTTTCACCACATCTGAATTTTAAACCCTGTCCTTACTGCTTCACATAAATTAATCACAGATATACAATAAAGTTACAAAAATAAATTTACACAAATCCTTACCCTACTATATACACTGATCATTCTCTGAGACTGCTTTACCCCATACCTTTCCTCACAATACTAGGCTCATGTGGTTTTACCCTTACTGAATATTTAAATTTTGGTACTTTACCTGGCTTTTCGGAAAATACATACTTATTGTCTGTCAGTAAATAATACAGCTCCCCCTTTGCATGATCATAAATTCCCTTAGTATTGTTTACCTTCCTTCGTATCACTTCCTCGACCTCTGCCTCATCCATTGTACATTTGGCTATGTGCAGACATGCCACTAAATCCTTATCATTACTTGCACTTCTAAATTTAACCCTTTTCATGCATCCTCCAGAATGTAGTTCCAGCACCTGATCCTTACAATCAATGCAAGCCCCATTTTTACATAGAAAATCATTGCCTAACACAAGATTTAGACAGAGATTCCTTATTACCAGAAAAACATGACTAAACATTTTCCCTTCTATATTTACATCTAATACAACCTCCTTACTCACTGGCTTGCTGTAAGTTCCAGTTGCATTTTTTATTCTCACCCCTGTGACTGGAAATTCAACTGTTCCTGTGGTCCTAATCTGATTGTAAAAGTCTTCTGCAATGCCACTAATAGAGCTCCCAGTATCAATCAGTGCATTTTCACATACCCCTCCAACAGTGACATTTATGATTGGCTGCACATATTCAATCACATTTTTCTCTAATTCAGTCTCTGCTAACAGGTCGTCTTCTATCTCATGTATGCAGTACTTTACCATGTTGCATACCTGACTCTGACTACTAGGGCTATATGGTTCTATGTTATCATCACCTGCAAATACTTTTTCAAACACCTCTTTGAATTTTGGGTTCCTAGCATTTAGCATTGCTATCTTTCTTGCAAAACCAAACTTGTCCTTTTCCCATTCCTTTGGTTCTACATTCTTTCTATAAGTTAAAAATTGGATCCAATCACTAGCTGTATATTCACGCTCCTCTTTCTCCATCCACCTTGCATTCATTCCACCCTCTTTCATACCCTCATACTGTTCACTATTATAGATGACAAAAGTTTGTATGTCATCCCCTATTTCTTGTTCATCACTAGATCCCTCATTTACAGAGTCATGTTCACCAGTCATTTTACTACTTCCCAATGAGAATATGCTTTGTCCCCTCAATTCATCAAATTCTGGATCCCCTCCAAATATTTCTTTAAGAACATTGTAATATGTCTCATTTTTCCCACATTGCTCTCCTAATCTTTTTATATAGTCATATTTATGAATTGCCCAATCATCTGGTGCCCATTTCCTAATCCAATTGACCTTATTCACCCAGCCTTTAAATTTACTCTTCTCACCCTGTTCCCAGTCTTCATTAATTATAGGTGCTTGTACATTCTTATTTACATTTACATCATCAAACCACACATCATCAAGTTGCACCAAACCAGATACAGCTCTTATTACACTGTCATTAGTGATTGCTTTAAACTTTGGAATACCCACATTTTTTTCACACATATTAATATTTGATTTTGTCTCATCTAGTTCAATGACACTTTTGCTACCATTCACACATCCCCTTGGCATACTCTTACATTCAATCACACACTTATGCTCCGCTAGCAAACCTGATTCACCTAATACAGAAGCCAAACCAATGCTGTTTTCTTCAGCATCTCTCCCACTACTTACTCTTTCACTAAACAAATCTCCCACATTACAATCTTCACTTGGATTTTTATGATTTCTTCTCTTATTTGCATTTCTTTTATCATGCTGTGTAAACCATTCCCCAACCATTTCTTCATTGCCCAATATTGCATCCATATTACATATTCTTTCTTCCCTTTTCTCTCTATTCTGGTCATAGTTATTCCTATCTGATCCCCTGCTATCTGGCTTGTAATTATTTATCCTTCTCTCGGTCCTATTTCGTACCTTGTATTCCGTCCCAAATCGGACCACATTTGGAACAAATTCTAGTTTTCCGAACGTTGTCTGTGTTGTTCGTTTCTATTTTGTTCCCTTCTTCTTTCTCCATTTTCCTGTGTTAACCTTCGATCATCCCTGTTAGTTCTTCCCCATGAATCTCTCAGATTCCTATCATCACCATTCCATCTACCCCCATTATTTCTCCAATTTTCATTCACGTTCCTTTCTTGGTGGTGGTCATGCTGCTTATTTCCCCAATTTCTGGTATTCCTATTATGTTCCCTTTGGTTAGCTATATGTTGAGGCTCCCCATGTCTAGGTTCATATGCCATTGCATGATCTAGTTTTTCTATAAAATCTAGAAATTTTTCAGTAGAGTCAGTAGGGCAGTGTATAAGTTGCAAATTTAAATTCTGTGGCAACCTCCGGCAAAGAGTGTATATTTCAGTAAGAGCTCCTAATGGTCTATCTAAGTGCACCAATTTCCTTAACTCTTCCTGACAGAATTCTTTCATAGTCTGTTTATCCCCCTTGTAAGCAACTCCATTTAAGAATTCATTTTGTAACCTGACTTGTTTAGCCTGGCTCCAGTACTTATCTAAAATTAGCTTTTCGAAAACTTCAAAGGAAACGAATTTCTCAGCACATTGGTTAGCCCACGTCTGTGCAGGACCTTCTAACATTCTTTTGATGTATTTTATTTTGAAATTATCAGTCATTCCAGGCAGGAATTGATCTTTGCATGCTGCAATAAAATCTACTACATGGTAGCTACTTTCCCCTGAAAAAGTTTTACAACTTGGTATCTGCATCCCAAACCAACCAGTATTTGCAGATGCAGAGCACAATTCTAAGTCAGCCATCCTACTATTCACCTTTTCTATACTACATTTATTTACAGCTACTACCTGTTCTATTTCCTTTCTTAAAACACTTTTTGTATTTTCCAAACTTGTCTTAGTTTCATCAACACAAGCCACAATCCTTTTGTTTATGTCAATTAAAGCCTGCCTAGTGTCCTCATTCCTGATTTCACAAATCTGTTTTCCTGATTCTATCCTGTCATTCAACTTAGTCTCAACAGCACCAATTCTGGCATTCAGATCCTTTTCTCTAACTTCAAATTTTAAGGTCAAATCTTCTAATCTTTTGTCAAAGTCCGAGATTATTTCATTTTTTAAAACACCCATTGAATTTTTTATTGAGTTTCCCATTTCAGCAATTGAATTCCCCATTTCAGATTTTATACTTATAATTGAGTTTCCCATTTCAGCAATTGAATTCCCCATTTCAGATTTCATACTTATAATTGAATTTCCCATTTTTGTTTCCAGGCCCCCTACAGTATCTTTAAATTCAGTTATCATCCAACCCATCATTGCTTTCATTTCATCTGCCTTAGATTGTGTTGGGGCCTCAGACCCACTACCACTTTCTAAGGATTCACTATCACTTAAAACCCTATCAGTTTCGGTACTCATGGCTGGGGACAAGAGAACTGACATCAACAAAATAAAAGCCTGCTGCAACACTTATCTCTTTGTCTGTGCTGCAAGTCCACTGCGTAACTGCGTCGTGTTTCCGTGCTGAGCTGCCGATGCCGAAATCGCCGCTGTTGTGCGCCGTATCTGCCGCGTCCTGCCGTCGCACGGTGATGGTCTGGAATATACCGGCTGTTGCCGCCGCGTCTCCCGGTTACGCTGTTGCTGCCTGCCGCACACTCGCTGCCGTGGGCCGCTAAAATTTTCTTCAACACGCGAGTCGGAATGTACTTCGCACTCGAAATGAACGAGCCGCGACGTACTTCTCGCTTCAAATGGGCGAAACCGGAACACACTATTTCACGAAATGGACGAGTCGGAACGTGTCTCAGTACACACTACACACTGTTTCGCGAAATGGACGAGCCCCCATATGCGACGGGGCGGAACATGCTTTTCCCTCTTTCTGGTGGAAAAATGTTTTGTGGTCGTTTAGGGGATGACAATAAATGATTCCCGCTTTGGTGCTGTTCCGTCCACGTGCGCCTTAATACATTTTTCAATTAATAAACAAAAGTACATACCAATTATACACATTTATGGGCGTACAGGGCGAGTTGCGAAAAAATAATGTTCACCACACAGATGTTGTTTTAAATAAGTTTAATTTTTCTATGACACTGCACGTGTTTAAAGTTATAAAAATGTTTTTGTGACTCGAGCCCCCACGCAACTTCGCACTTTAGCCCACACACCGGAATCATTTAACTCAAAAGGCATACGAAAAAACGGTACTTCAGCCGCGAAAAGCTATCCCACGTTTTTATAGAAAAATGCCGCGACGAGCAAACCACGCTCCGCCGCCCTCGGCAGTCCACGCGACTCTCCCTTCCCCCACGCGACTCGGCTTCCGTTTTTCCAGCCCCGCGGAAAAACCCCTACGTCACAAACTTCCCGAAGCTTGTATTTCCCGCGCGCGTTCGCGCGCGCGCGATTTAAATGTGCCGATGTGTGTGGCTCTATAAAATACAAGTGTGTGGCATCAGCCCGGGGGCACTGTCATGTCATATAGGTTGCTTATAGCCATTATGCATTTGTATACATTACCTGGGCTTTCGATAGAATACTGGAATTTAACTCGATACCGGTAACAGAGATACCAACAGTTTCCCCCGAAAGTCCACTTTTGGGACAGCGTCTATCGGAAAACCCACACGGACCAGTAACTTTATGCATCTAGCTGTCATCAGCCATCACGAAGGGAGGAATGCTTCAGTCGCTGGTCCACAGAGTTAATGTGCAACCCTATAATTGGAACTAGATCACCTCAAGGAAGAGTGCAGGGAAAAGAAATTAACACTGATTAAAAAAAATCTATACAGACTAATCATTACACTGTAATGTATTTCTTAAATAACCGGATTAAAAACGAAGATATTCTTCAATTGAAGACGATTTTAGACAAGAAGTGTCCAAAAAGAAATAGTTGCTAGATTATTTCTATGCGCTGTGGATGACTGAACTTGGTTATATTATACATTTGTGCTATCATGCTGGATTGTAGTCGCATTCGTGTATTTCATGCATAATTAGTAAAATATAAAATAAAAAAAATGAGAGTACAACTTACCCCTAGGAGAGAGCAAGAGTGCAAGCGTGTGTGCAACGATGCTACTGTACCTAAACAACATCCGATATTGTATAAAATACTTCCGTTATATAAATGATGAAGTCCTACAGTGTGTTATAAATGAGAAGATGAAATTAAAAATATCAGCATCTACTCAACAACTGAATTTTCTTGCTCTTAGGGGACGTGACTTACAACGGTTATCGATCATATGTTTGCTCATGTTTTTTTAATGTGTACTTTTTAAAATTACAGAGGGCGGACAGCGGTGCGGGAAAGGGCTCAGTTACCGATGGCGTCTTTAACCACAGGTCTGCTACACTGACAGCGGTCTATCAGTTTTCTGTTTTTATTATTTATTTTTTAATGAATCTCATTATGACTCTTATAACCAATGTGTCATTGACGTTTAATTACATAAAATTATATCTACAGTGACACAGTGATGTATTAGTGATGAATTTCATTATGTAGTTGCACTAAAATGGCATACTTTTATAATACGCAAGCTGTGATACGGGAAATAAATTCAATGTGGCGTTTTCCAATACAATCAGTTCACACAGGAATAGTTTAAAAGCTTTCTGAAGGACGGTACTGGTGTCACCACTGCAAAATAGAGTCGGGCAACAGTCAACATTATTCTTTAACAGAACTCGATCCCTGCGATTCAATCCCACGTTGCGAATCGATTCCTACGATTCGTTCGCGATTCTTTCTGGTCTGCGTTGGTACTATTCTTGCAAAATGCCAACAATGTGGCCACATGGGTATCAGAGTTTTGTAACTTTTTATATTTGTGGTACATGAAATTGCGACCTGAAAGAATAATTAGCGAAAGCCATTCGATGCAACTCTCAAAAATTCTCTAGAAAATAGACTTAGAAATTTAGCAAGTGGCTATTAAATCAGTTATCGGCGTAGCTGCTTTGGTGGCGCTGTAGATTATCGAACTAGTTAACATAACGTCTGGTACTTAGAATCCAACCGTAATTTGTTTTTGTTTCGTTCGAATACTCCAACCATTTAAATATAAATTACATTAATTATATTGCAGTTAACATATACCTGATTTTTATAAAAGTACTTATTATGTAAAATCTCGTAGTTTCATGAAACACGTCAATATAGATAAACTTTAAAAATCAAACTCCAAGGGCTAAATTTTATACAAATAGTTAAAGCCATTTCCGAGGTACACGAAATTCGCGTTTTTATATAAAATGATTTTTTTGTTGTAAAATTGGGTGCTCTCAGGAAATACACCTATATACAGATAAATATAAAACCAAAATAATAAAGATTTACGAGATGGTGTTACAAAATATGTAAAATCGCTTTTTATATAAAAAAGAAAAAATAAATCTATCTAAATACAAAATGAAATCCAAATCGTTAGAGCCGTTTCCGAGATAAGCGAAATATATAGGAACAAGAATTGTTCGTTTAAATATATTTCATTTAAACGGTATAAAGATGGTATCTGTGTTTCATTGCATCTGGGACAAATGAGAGGTACACATTTGTTCATCATAGTTTCATTTCTTGATTTAAATTGTGTGTATTGGCAGCTGTGCTTAGTTTGTTCACACGCGTCCCCTCTTCACTACAGACCGACGCACAGTGGTATAGATCACACAAAAGTTGGCCAAAAATAGAAAAAATCTTTAGATTTGAACGAAAATTGGTATATAGGGGTTATTGAGGTCGCTGATTATGAATTTCGTATTAAAATTTAAAAATTCCTAATAGCAGATTTAATATGGCTGACCTCCTCATTCAAAATTCTTGGAATTTTTTTGTAATTCGTATGTAATTATCTTTGATTACGAATACTACATAATTATTTCTAATTTATAAGGGGGAAATCACTATTATAATGTAACAATTACAAAAGAAAACTAGATTGTTTATCTTTGGTTTTTATTTTGAATTTTTTGAAGTACCAGCTATTGGTAGTAATATGTACAATGTAAAAAATTGTAACGAGGAACAGACAATAAAAATCAGTCGCTCTCACTGTCAGTATCGGGATAATTATCGTTTTCGAAATCGAAGTCAGTACCATATTGATCAGAAACTTTTAGAAAATTTTCGGACTCCTCATCAGTAAAAAACAAAAGCTCTAGAGCGTCCGTTGACAAATATTTAATTTTTCTAGGTTTCATTTTTCTCAGACTCAAAATAAGTGGATCAGAAGATACTAGGAGCCAATGAAATACATCTTCCATTGTATTTGTGCACGAACGTTTCCTGGAATACTCTTCGCGATATTTCTTAATATCTTTATTTCTAGCTTCCTGAGCATCTTCAGATAACTGACCTATTGGCGATATCGCTGCTTCTATTATCTGAGCACCGTCTATTAAGATTTTATGAACTGTTGTAGACATGTAATACCAGGGAAACTTGTCTACGGACATTTCCGCAGTATCATGACAATATTTTTGTAATTTTTCGATGATCACGTTATAGCCACATGATAACATGAAAGATAACATGAAATCGATGGTTGAAATCTTCGTCAAGCCCCAGTATTTGTGCAGAAACTGATCACCAAAAAACGACGAACAGTATTTCCATCATTGGAGTTCCCATATTCAACTTTTGGCCGATCAACAAGAAGTCCCAGCTGCGTTTGAAAGGCCTTTTGAATGGTTTTTTCCCTAATCTCGAAACGCTTTTTGTCTTCCGGTGATCGCATCGCAACTGTCATGTTTACTTTCAAGTTTGTATCCAAGTTGAAGCAAATACTCAAAGCAACGTATTCATGCGTGCTTGGTTGATAATCCATAATGCAAATTAGAAACATTAATCACTACATTTTTTACAAAGTTTTTTTACAAAGTTTACAAGCTTCTTCGATTCCGTGGATTTTGATATCGATGTACTAATTGTCGCTGTACTCGAATCTTTAGATGTTTTATTAGTCGTCGAAACAATCTGTGGAGTAAATAGTGTAATTACTGTGAGGAATTTTGAATCTTATTTCAGGTTTTTACATAACTATTACCAAAATCAATATTTCTGTGTAAATTTAAGCACTCACGTTAATAACTATGGAAGAAGAAAGCCAATCTTCATTATTTCGAAGAAACCTTTCAGTCGTTTTTTGAGACTGTTTCCATCTTCATTTCAGTGCGGACAGAAAAGCCTTCAAAGATTTTTTCCCTTCGTCAATTATTTGACAACAGCTTTTTGAATTTGTCGTAAGATGTTGCTCCAAATATTTTAGTTGGGTGTCCAAGTCCGAGTTCAAATTCTTCTGTATAACGTCGAACAGTTCTCGACGAGTGACAATTATTTTATCAGTGAATCTAAAATACAGATAATGCAGTGTAGTATTAGAAAGTGCTCTCTACCGTTAAAAACAGGAACTATTACAACTAGGCTATTTCCTGCTTACTCCGCTGGATTGCAGCACTCTAGATCTATCAGATATTACTCGTTTCCACATTCCAATACGCTTCCATATTTGTAACATAACCTTGATTCGAATTGTTAGTTACACAGGTGATATATATTTAATGCTATATTACAGTAACACAACCGTTTTGTGTATTACAGTTATAAAAAGAAGGGCAACAGTGATAGTTGCGGTCAACCTTAGCCTACCAAGAAAGCTGCTCAACTCGCCTGGGGCTGTTTATTTTTAACCTCAAAAGTACAGGGGCAGATCGGGGCAGAATTTTCTTTCACATTCCATTACAAAACACCATAAGCTATATGCCATATGCCGGAAATTCCTAAATAACGCTGAATACATAACTATTTTGCTAATTTTCTGTAAATAATTCTGAAAGGATAATCAATATGCAGACACACATTTGACGATGATTTACTACACGAAGAAATACAAATTAACGAAAACTTTATATACGCCAATATTCGACATACCTTCTTTAGTACCCTTCATGAAACAGAAATAAAATATGACACTCCAGTAAAAAGTTACACGCACTTTTAGTAGTGGTGGTATTTCGGAGAGACAGCACGACGTTAACGCTATGCCGAAAACAGTAACTTTGAACTGACGTAGCATCTCAGGTATCAAAGATATATCACTTTCCTTTGAGATTAACATGCACCAAAGTCTCTACTACAAGATTCTGTGGTAGCCAGCCTATTCGCTGACAGTCGCATTTTTCGATTTTTGGCCACCTTTTTTCAGATCCAGACCACTGTGCGACGTTCGTAATTATTAGGCACGATTCGGTAGTTGCCGGTGAAGCATGAAACGAGTGACTATGGACCAAAGGCCTTCTATGGACAGATCAAACTTTTGGCACCGGCCAATGAGAACTCGCTAGCTGTCAGCCAGTGAGATGCTGCGTGTTTCTTAACCGGAGATTCGGGCGCTACGCGCCCTCGTGTACTAACAAATCATGTATAACCTATACCTAACCTTCTTAAGGCTACGCTACAGATAACTTTTTTAAAGTGAAAATTCGGTCAGGTAAAAGTTAAACAAGATGATTTTTTTAAATACGTAAAGGGGCGTAGCGCCCGAATCTCAGATTAAAAAACGCGCAGTGTCTCATTGACTGACAGATAACGAGTTCTCATTGGCCGGTGCCTAAAGTTTGGTCTGTCCATAGTCACTCGTAAACATGAATCGTTGGTTTTGTGTCTCGTTTCCGTCGGTGGTCCTAGTTGTCGGTGGCCGAGTAGAGAGAGACCGACACAGGGAAATAGGATGCACGCGTGTGCGGGTACAAAGTATGAGGTGACCAGCCAGTGGGACAGCAGAAACTAGAAACACTAAGCTAGATTAGAACAAGAGATACATTTTGAAGAAACGTTATAATACTTAACTTTGTTAATTGAAGACTAGTGGAATGCAGATACATAGTATAACAAGGTATAAGCCTGCCTACTGATGAGTCCTAGTGCCTGTCCTAATCCCAAGTGACCGATGCAGTTCAGTGGTGGCCACGAGCGGAGCTGCAGCAGAGGGCGCTCGTGGCTGACGTCGTAAGAACGCCGCGTCGTGCGTGCATGGCGCGCGCGGCGAAAGTACGTGGCGCGCACTTCAGACTTGTGTGACACCACAGTTGGGATCGCACGAGAGATTCTTTTGACCGACGAATTGTCCCCTCTTGACTGCTTTCTGGCGTTCGTAATCATTTGGCGTAACTCGGCTTGATTCAGCAGTTGCCTTCGAAGCATGAATTGCTGAAACTTGGAATCATCACTAGACAGAAATAGCAATCGTTGTTACGATTCTTTAGAATGACAATTCGTCAGCACCACGATTCGATTCTTATGATCCTTCATTTATATTTGTTCAAATCAACGATTCGTTCACGAATCACGACAACTCGACTGCAAAAAAGGGTCTCGTGTAGAAATCGGCGTGAAGTCTACTCGACCCAATCACTTGTCAGCGCCGTCTTCCCTCTTGCACCCTTGACATTACTGTCCATACAAAGTGAGTCTCTGGAGGCGGGTAAATCCACTCTGCAGTTCGGATATGCGCCGAAACATGACAATGAATTCCCGACGATGTCTAAGAAATTCCAGTGTAGTGAACCTGGTATTGGGCGCAGTCTATCTGCTCACCGATCACAGCCGTCACCAGCACTAAATTATGGGCGGGTTCTACGAGGACGACGACTGGGGAGGCCTAAATGAGAAATCTCCTCGCAAAAAAACTGAAAAATAGGACCTGAAACCACGTTTCGGTAAATTCTGGATGCCATCGACCATATACCTGTAGATCGTAAGCGTGAAAGTTGAAACCTGGATTAAATCATAATGCTTTTTGCGATTACCAATTATAAATAATTTGTATAAGATTAACATTTATCGATAGTCTGTGTATGATTGTTGTCGTATTCAGGCCGAAGCGCGGTTTGATGCAGCTCCCCGCGCTACTTTACCTTGTGCAAGCCTCTTCGTCCCGGAGTAAGAACGGCAATCCACATTCATTTGAACCCGCTTGCTGTACTCCCCTCGTGGTCCCCATCTATTTTTTCGTAGCCCCCAACACTTCCCTCTAATACCAAACTGTCTCAGAATGTGTCCTATCAATCGACCACTTCTTTTTGAGTCACGATATGTCACAAATTTCTTTTCTACCCAATTCAGTTTAGTATGCTACGTCCGCAATAGTTACTCGATTTACCCATCTAATCTTCAGCATCCTTCTGCAGCACTACTATCCTCTTCTTGTCAGAGCTGTATAACATCCACATTCTACTCTCATACGGGGCTACACCACAGACAAATGACTTCAGAAATCATTTCCTAACACGTATTAAAATTATATGATAACAAATTTCTCTTTTCATAAATGCTTTTCTTCCAATTGGCATTCTGCATTTTATATCTTCTTTTCTCCATCGTAAGATATTTTACTGACCAAATTAAAAAAAAAAAACTCATCTACTATCTATTTCTACCCCTATGAACCACAGACATTGCCGAGGTGAGGTGCCTTGCGTGCCTCAACGATACAAATAGCCGTACCGTAGGTGCAACCACAGCGGATGGGTATCTGTGGAGAGGCCAGACAAACGTGTGCTTCCTGAAGAGGGGCAGCAGCCTTTTCAGTAGTTACAGGGGCAACAGTCTGGATGACTGACTGAGCTAGCCATGTAACATCAGCTAATGTGGCTTCGACACACAGTTACTGCAAACGACTGAAAGCAAGGGGAAACTACAGCCGTTACTTTTCTCGAGGACATGCAGCTCTCCTGTATGAATATGTGATGATGGCATCCTCTCGGGTAAAATATTCCGAAGGTAAAATAGTCCCCCACTCGGATCTTCGGGCGGGGACTACTCAGGAGGATGTAATAATCAGGAAAGACAACACTGGCATTATACGGATCGGAGCGTGGAATGTTAGATCCCTTATAGGGTAAGGAAGCTAGAAAATTTAAAAAGGGAACTGGATAGGCTGAAGTTAGATATAGTGGGGATTGGTGAATTTCGGTGGAAGGAGGAACAGGATTTCTGGTCAGACGAGTACAGGATTATAAATACAAAATCAGTTGGGGGTATTACAGGAATTATTATTAATGAATAAGAAAATAGGAATGTTGGTAAACTACTATGACCAACACAGTGATAGATACGAAGCCAAGATAGATACGAAGCCAACACCGACCACTATAGTACAGGTTTATATGACAACTTGCTCTGTCGATGATGAGGAGATCAAATCAAATGTTCATATGTTTGACAAGCTTATGGGACGAGATCATCAGTCCCTAAATTTACAAACTACTTATGAACTAACTAATAGTAAAGGCAGCACAAACATCCATGTCCGAGGGAAGATTCGAACCTCCGACGCGGTAGGCCGCTAGGCCGCGCGATACGTAACGTGGCGTACCAGACAGCTCAGCTACTCATGCGCGGCATGAGGAATCGAAGAAATGTATGACGAAGTAAAGGAAATAATTTGGACAATTAAGGAAGCGGAAAACTTAATTGTGATGGGAGACTGGAAAAGGAAGGGAAGGAAACACAGTAGGTGAATATCGACTGGGCAAAAGGAATGAAAGAGTAAGCCGCCTGTAGAATTTTGCACAGAACATAATGTAATCATAACAAACACCTGGTTTAAGAATCATGAAAGAAGGTTGTATATGTGGAAGAGACCAGGAGACACCGGAAGGTACCATATATATTTTATAATGGTAAGACATAGGTTTTAAACTGTAAGACATACTCAGGAGCAGATGCGGACTCTGACCGTATCTTGTTGGCCTGAACTGTAGGCTGAAACTGAAAAAACTGCAAAAAGGTAGGGATATAAGGAGATTGGACCTGGATAAATTGAAGGCACCTTAAGTTCTTGAGAATTTCAGAGGCAGCTGTAGTCAATAATTGACAGAAACGCGGGGAAATAAAACAGTAGAAGGAGAATGGGTAGCAGTGAAGGCAGCGGAAAAATATAGAAAGACAAGACCTACAAAAAATCCTTGGATATTATAGGAAATATTAGATTTAATTGATAAAAGGAGGAACTATAAAAAATGCAGTAAATGAAACAGGCAAAATGGAGTACAGACAACTGAGAATTGAAATTGACAGGAAGTGCAAAATGGCTATGTTGGTGTGGCTAGAAGGCAAATGCAAGTCTGTAGACGAATGTATAACTAGGAGAAACTTAGATACCGCCTACAGGAAAATAAAAGAGACATTTGGAGACGAGAAACATAGCCTTATAAATATAAAGAACTCAGATGGAAAACCAGTTCTGAGTAAAGAAGGGAAACCTGAAAGGTGGAAAGAGTATATAGCGGGGCTAAGGAAATGAACTTAGAGACAATATTGTAGTAAGGGAAGAAGAAATAGATGAAGATGAAATAAGAGATACTATATTGAAGGAAGAATTTGACAGAGCACTTAAAGACCTAAGTCGAAACAAGGCCACAGGAGTAGATGAAATTCTCCCAGAACTACTGAAGTCGCTGGGAGAAACAGCCATGACAAAACTATTTCACCTGGTAAGTAAGATGTACAAAACAGCCGACACACCCTCGGACTTTAAGAAAAATGTAATGATCCCCATTCGAAAGAAAGCAAGTGCAGACAGGTGTGAAACTTACAGAACCATCATTTTAATAAGTCATGGTGTAAAATTTTAACACGAATTATTTACATAAGGATGGAAAAGCTGGTAGAAGCTGACCTCGGAGAAGATCTGGAACACTGGAGGCAATACTCACTTTACGGCTTATCTTAGAGGATAGATTAAGGAAAGACAAACCTCCGTTTCTAGCTTCTGTAGATTTGGAGAAAGCTTTTGACAATTTTGATTGGAAAACACTCTTAAAATTCTGAAATCAGCAGGAGTAAAATATAGGGAACGGAAGGTTATTTACAACTTGTACAAAAACCAGATAGCAGTTATCAGAGTTGAAGTTCATGAAAGGGATGCAGAGGTTTGGAATGGAGTAAGACAGGGTTGTAGCCTTTCTCCAATGCTATTCAATTTTTACACTGAGCAAGCTATAAAGGAGAGCAAGGAGAAATTTGAAGACGGAATTAAAGTTCAAGGTGAAGAAATAAAAACCTTGCGTTTTGCTGATGACATTGTAATTCTGTCAGAGACAGCAAAGGACCTGGAGGAGCAATTGAACGGAATGAACAGTGTATTGAAAGGAGCATATAAGATGAGATTAACAAGAGCAAAACAAGGGTAATGGGAGGCAGTCTTGGAAAATCAGACGATGCTGAAGCAATTAAATTAGGTAACGAATCAATAAAGGTGGTAAATGTGTTTTATTACTTGGGCCGTAAATTAACATATGATGATCGCAGTACAGAGGATATAAAATGTAGAATGGCAATGGGAAGAAAAGTGTTTTTGAAAAAGATAAATTTGTTAACATCGAATAGTACTTTAAGCATAAGGAAGTCCTTACTGAAGGCATTTGTGTGGAGTGTTGCCTTGAATGGGTTTGAAACATGGGCGATAAACTAAGTGGACAGGAAGAGGATAGAGGTTTTTGAAATGTGGTGCTACAGAAGAATGCTGAAGATTAGGTTGGTGGATCGCGTAACTAATGAAGAGGTACTGAACAGAATTGGGGATAAAAGGAATTTCTGACATACCTTGACTTAAAGAAGGGGTCGGCTGACAGGGCATATTCTTAGACATGAATTGGGAATTTAGCGTTGGAGGTTTCTCTCTCTCTCTCTCCCTCCCTCCTTTGTATCTCTCTGATTTGAACTATGTTAATACTTTTAATGGAGTGATTAAAGAGTGGCGTTAGATTGTTTCCCGTCTGCCTCCTGACCACCCTCCTACAAAAATTCTTCAAAACCGAGCAGATTCGAGCTGATATGCACTGCTCCCTCATCAATCGTAGTCTTAGGAATTTAAGTAATTTAAAAATGCAATATTTTTTCACTGAATAATGTAACTAGATTTGATCTACTGGCACTCTAGGAAATTCTGAAAAAAATTGATTCTTACTGCACAATAATGGGTAGTGCTTGTAATTATTTCAAAATAGAAATATACATTCAGCTGTATAATGTTTTGTCAACGACGACGCGAAAAAAATATTGGAACTGTTTTTGCCACACCCTCATACCAACGGTGACGCCCATGCCACAAACCACCGAAGCCTATCCATACATTTTACTTCTTCTAATATTTTGACTGCGTACTGTGAAGTTCTTTCTATGACAGACGTGCGTCTCGAACAAGAAAGTCGTTGTCAGCTGCAGCGCTCCTTGTGATAGACCATCGAACCACAAAGAAGCGTTTACACGCTGAGCATTTGTTGAGTCGTCTGCTTTGTTTGTTGTCAACTTAGCGCAAATGAATCGCAGAGTTAAGATTACTTTTCCAGACTGTGATATTGTGGTTATTGTAATGATTAAAACATTTATTTGTGTTTTAGACTGCCACTGTGAAACTGTATTTGTTTTCTTGCGATTCATGTGTTGCTACGTAGGTCACATTTGTAAACGATCTCGATATAAAATTCGATACCGGTAACATACTTCCAGGGTTGACTCGCCTATGTGTATGATGAACAAGATCAGGTGTCTGTGAAAGTCTGTCTATACGTAGACCTTTCACAGTGATGAAGCTTCAAATAATATCCACCAAAAACAAATATTTCATCTGTTAACTACAGCTTTTTTCAGAAAAAATAGCGAATATTTTATGAGATGGTAATAAAGACGAATTGCAATTAAAATGCCATATAACGTGTCTCCAATTTTTATTGTAACCCTAAATTTGGATATTTTAACTGATTTTTTTCGTCGGTTCTTGGTAGATCATCGACGTACTTTAAAGTCTGAAGATGACGTAGTAAGCTGAAAACCGGGCAACTAAGTGGAAATTAACTTGTAGAACATACACAAAATTGTACTTTGAAGTCAGTATGATGTTGTACTACCAAGAACCGACGGAAAAATCAGTGAAAAGTCTTCATTTATATTTACTCTAAGTTTGTTTGGCTTTCACATTAACAGCTATATCTCTGTACTCAAGAAAACTTGTACACATGTTATATGAAATTTTGTAATGCAATTCGTCTGTAGTATCACTTCCTAAAATATTTACGACTACTCTTGCGACAGCGTTCGTCTGATCAGGAGAGAAGTGCACATTTCTCAAACAAATTCGCGTCTGGCTCCGTTCGTCAGCAAGGTTCCCCACACGGTCGTCTGCGGATGCGCGAAGCACTTCCATTTGCGTGAGAATGGAATTCATCCTATTCTGTCTACAAGCGATCGTATGCGTGCATCTTGTGCAAGCGGCCGGCGTGACCGGTGCATCATGGGTAATCTTGTGAGCTCTCACTTCCCGAGCAGAAAGGGCTTTAAGTCATCTCCAGAGTAAGCCCATCGATTGATGCTCTGAACACTCACTTTTACATCCGTGGACAGCGCCATTGCGCAAGCGGCCACAGTTACATTGGCGCCAGAGACGCTGATTGGCGGCAGAGAAGTAAAACGTATGTATGAATTATGTGCCACTTATCAGTAAGTTAATATGAGCTGTGCCGTGCCAATTACTTCGTAAGTTCATTAAATGATGCGCTGTATTCCATGATTTATTTTAGTTTAAAACCCCCATCTCTATCAAACACGTTCGTTTCCAAGCGAATTTCAGTGACTTCTTTCACCACTGAGTCCCAGAAAGATGAACCGCGGCTAAAATTTGCTGTTTTTATTCAGCATACAGTCCCCAGTATCAATGTAGTGTTTTGTCAACCACCGATTTATTGGGTTGTACTGCGGTGTTCCGTGCATCTGTTCTGGACTGTACCTGTCGTCTGTCGGATGTATGAAAATGCCGAAATTTTAACCACTTTCTGGAACTCGTTGTGAAGAAAGAAGCTATTGAAATTCGCTTTGTGACCAATTCAATTAATAGAGATAGCGGCTTCAGCTGAGAGAAATCGTGGAATCAGGTGTTTTATTCAGTGAACGTACAAAGACGTCGCCACAGAATATGTTATAGTAATACATCGATAACTCTGCGGCAATCAACCTTGCTGCCACAGTTATAATTGATACATATGGTGTACTTCTTTGTTGATCAACGTCCCCTGGCGGTTATGTGGCAGCAAGCGCAGTGGCTCGGTCCTCGTGTTTAAAAGGACGAAGCGTGTGCTATAACTAATTTTTTATTAAGGAGGGAAGAGAGGAAAAATGAGGAAGGAAATGAATGACTTTGGTTCCATTAGTGTATTGAAATTACTCATTGGAGACAAGTGAAAATGTGAGCCCAGTCGGGATTCGAAACCGGGTTTCCCGCTTCGGGCCAGCGGTCGCGGTTAGCACTTGGCTACCCGCGCTCGCCTCCCGTCCTGCTGAAATTCTCACAAGTGGCACACTACGTCCGTAGCACCGCCAACGTCCATGACCTCTTATACTCGCTTTTACGGATTCAGGTACGAGGTCGCATGTTATTACCGCATCTGCATCTTACACATTCACCGCGTGTAAATACCTATAGAATATAGACTAATGCGATGTCTATTCTTCTGGACGTGTCCGAAAGAATAGTCAACACACCATGCTACATATAAGTGTGTTAGAGCGTCGCTCTAAAGTTGGCTGGACAGTATGCAGCCAAAATGCTAGAAGAAGCAAAATTTACATGGCTGCACGCCAGAAACTTAATGGATTAGACATTGCGCAGCGAAAATATGAAGACAAACTCTGGAACCTAATTTACGCGAACTCCGTGACTTGAATGATGACCTTAAGGGCACATGTAGAAACGTGAAAAGGTCTTGTCAAATTCATGCCATGTAAAATCGCTGTAATATTGGGTTCGAAGGTGGATAAAACTAGACTTTCTCCTTGACTTTCATCTACTCTTTCATGGCCGGAATAAAGTTTGGAGACTGTGGTTTTGAACATAATAAACACAAAGTGTAGAACTGTTTGTCTCCGTAGAAAAATTTGCCTCCGGTATATGAGAAAAATAAGTAGATATGTACGAAAGATAAACTGCTATTTCTGTGGTGTTAAGATGATCTTGGACGGTTTGAACTAAGGCTGTAGTTTTAGGATTAAATATAGAAACGACGCTCTTAAGTTTCTAAATGTTCCTTGCGGTAAATGACTGCAGATAACCGTGAGCCTCAGCGCGTTATAACTGATTTGTTGTAAGGGGACTGTCAGGTGCTGCTGCTCTGAAGACTTGTTTCCTGTAAGGTGGTTCAAATCCACCTCCGGCCTTCTATATTTAGGTTTTCCGGGGTTTGCCGAAATCAGTCAAATGCCGAGATGGTTCCTTTCAAAGGGCACGACCGATTTCCTCGCCCCCATCATTTCCCAAAAATCCGAGCGCAAGCTTCGTCTTTAATGACCACGCTGTCGACGGGACGTTAAACTCCAAGCTTCCTTCCTTCCTCCTGTAAGGTACTGTAAAAGAACGAAGGAAGCTTAGGGTTTAACGTCCTGTCGACAGCTTTGTCATTAGAGACGGAGCTAATGCTCGGAGTTTTGGGTAAGGATGGGGAAGGAAATCGGCCGTACCCTTTTAAAGGAACCATCCCGGCATTTGCCTGGAGTGATTTGGGAAATCACGGAAAACCTAAATCTTGATGGCCGGAGGTGGATTTGAACCACCATCCTTCCGAATGCGAGTCCAGTGCGTTACCACTGCGCCATCTCGCTCGGTGTAAGGTACTACGATTATAACGAGCAGTTCTTCACAGAAGACACCAACATGTCAAGGTAATGAAAATTTTGCAGGAATAGTTTCAGCAACGTGATGTAACACATGAGCAAGATAAGTCAAATGTGTCATGTTGGTGAATATATCTTTGATTGCAATACCAGTTTTGTTCATGTAAATTGCTACAGCAACAGACGCTCGTACAGAATGCAATTTGGCCATAGTAAATCCATCGAATCTGAAAAAATCGCACTGACGTGTTTTACGGCCCACTTTAGATTTGTAGTTTTATAAGTTTTTGCAAACATTTTGGAGCAAAATAATAATCTAAATAATAAAAAATTAATTAATAAGAGTGTCTGAAACCCTTTTAGGAAAAAAAAAATAGGGAGCAGCGGGTTTCGAACTACGGACCTGCAGCATCACAGTCCAACGCATTGCCCACTACGCTACAGCTGACAGGAGTTGCGTTCTCTAATCTTATACTATTTATAGTCGTTGTTAACTGATGTTAATATGGCATTTGTAGACACTAGATTATCATTTACCGTACGAAGGACGACGTGTTTTTGTTAATTCTTCAGTGCGCCATTGCTTTGAAGTGACAACGTGTAAGTTACAATAAGAAAATCATCAAATACGCAACGCAAAATGGCGTATGCCACAGAGAGCTCTGAGCGAGGAATGTTACGTGACATCTGCGAACGGCTGGTTTTCGTTAATTCAATGAAAGGTGTCAAAACTCCGTTATTTTTGCAAATATCTCTCAAATGATACGAGATATGAAAAAAACATATGGGAACAAAGTTGTAGAGAATTTTCTCCTCTACAAATTCGTTTATTCAATTTTCGCGTCAGATGAACGGTTTATATTCAATTAAAATTACATTACAAACGGCTTTTTTTGGTATTACTAACGTATTTCCTGTCCGCAATATTTCAAAAAGCGAAGTTCTGGTCTCTGGTAGCGAACAATTATATCTGTAAAATTTGGTGCCGATCGATTGAACGGTTCCGGTTCGACATAAAAATTGGGAACACGTTACAGCCTGACAGACATCGTCAAATCGCCGTTATTTTTGCAAATATCTCTGCAATGATGCAAGATATGAAAAAAAAATAGAGCGAAGTTGTAGAGAATTTTCCCCTCTAGCAATTAGGTTATTCAATTTTCGTGTCAGATGAACGGTTCGTTTGCAATTACAATTCTATTACAAATGGCTCTTTTTTTTAATTTTTTTTATTTTTTTTGTTACTACCGTATTTTTTGTCCGAAAAATTTGAAAAGGGAGGTTCCGGTCTCTGGCGGCCTACAATTATGTGTGCAAAATTTGGTGCTGATCGGTTGAATGGTTTGTCTTAAAAACAGGGAACACGTTACGGACAGACAGACAGAAAGACAGGCATCCCGAAATCGCCGCTATTTTTGCAAATATCTCTGAAACGATACGAGATATGAAAAAAACCATAAGAGAGCAAAGGTGTAGAGAATTTTCTCCTCTACACATTCGGTTATTCAATTTTCGTGTCAGATGCATGGTTAAGCCGTTATTTTCATTTAAATTTCGAGCTGTCAAAAGACGATCGCAAAGGCCCACTTTTAGTGTTACTACTGTAACCTAAAGTGGGCCAAAAAGAAGAAACTGAAGATATTTTAAATTGCTCTATTGCTGGTAGACATTTTTTTTGTTAAGACCGTATATTTTTGTTAAGACCATACATTTTTGTTAAGAGACGCTATTACGGTATTTGAAATAATCAGTCTGTCTCGTCTTTTGTCGATTGACACCCATACCAATTATTTCTGATCTAAGACGTTCGCAAAGGCCCACTTTTAGTGTTACTACCGTAACCAAAAGTGGGCCAAAAAGAGGAAACTCAAGATATTTTAAATTGCTGTATTGCTGGTAGACATTTTTTTTGTCAAGACCGTATATTTTTGTTAAGACCGTATATTTTTGTTAAGACCATACATTTTTGTTAAGATTATACATTTTTGTTAAGATACGCTATTACGGTATTTGAAATAATCAGTCTGTCTCGTCTTTTATCGATTGACACCCATACAAATTATTTCGGATCTAATCCCTTTATTTATGGTTTGACCGTAGCACTACAGAGTGTAATTTTTACTTATGTAACTCAGAGCAGAACTGGTTAGTTTCCAGCCGAGAAAAAGGCTTCGCACAAATCAAAAGAAAACTGCGCAAACGTCTTGTCAGAACATTAACCTGACATCTGGTTGGGATCACTTTTAGTTAATATAAGTCTTACGTTCTCTTTGTGTCAGTGGCGAATCACACGGAGGGGGCATGTGAATGTGGTTGGAGCGTCGCTCCGGAGAAACTGAGAATTCAGACTTCGGTCTCGAAAATCGAACTTTACGTAATAGTAGATTAACAAAAAAAAGAAATAAAAACCTTCGTTCACTGAAGTAAATTTGGAACTACGGTGACAACATTTCAATGATCTCAGTCCCACTTGCTAAACGAGTTGTAAACGTTTTTCAGTGTCAACTGTTGTTATCACAAGTACAGTAATAAATTTGCTTCTGTCATTATAATCCCCCTTCGAACTCCCGCTCAAACTGTTGAAATCTAGTTCGTTTTCACTTTTCGCATCACAATTAATTTTGAAGAACGTAAACAAACCACCAACTCACTAGCGAATAGTCACCAATCATAACAAATATGAACTGATTTTCAGCACGCAGAACACGGAAACAAGGAAAGATCGGTAGGCCTAACTGAGGGAGGCTTCGAAAATTACTTTAGTGTTGTATTACTTTAATTCTATGCTTACGAATATTATGAAATGAAACGTTTTTAAATAGTCGTATACAAATTGAGCAGTAACGTTGAAACTGTCTGTGCAATATCGTAAGGAGCTCCAATACACAGTTCCGATCCCTTAATACTGGTGTTGGTGCAACTCTGAAGGGAGAACTGGGAAGTTCCACATCAAGGGTCACGTACGCCTACTAGGTGAGAAAGTTGAAGGGCAGCGTCTAGCAGCGATTCCGAGAGAAAGGAAAATTGTCCCACAACCGAACATGTGAACACGCAATTTACAATGTCCATGTTTTTAAAGAATAATTATTTTAATTAAAAAACTCCCAAAATATGCAACCCAATTACAGATTTTTGAAAATATTCTGCTTATTCACTAAAGTAAAAATGTGCATTTACATGTACAATAAAACCACGTCCAAAACGTAACAAAAGAAATAATTCGTACGTATTAGGGATAGATTATAGTTCTTGAATAATATAAAAATTTCCATTTTAATGGAAATCCCGATCCCAATAATTAACTCCTTGCGTGACTAGTGTATAAGCAGAAACGTAAAAGTTTCAAAATGCTCAAATGTTGGTAAACCTACTGGACCAAACTGCCGTGGTCATCAGTCCCTAGACTTATAAACTATTTAAACTGACTTATAATAAGGACAACAAACACACCTCTACCCGAGAGAGGACTCGAAACTCCGGCGGGAACGGCCAACCAGGCCGTAGCACGACGCCTTAGACCACGCGGCCATTCCGCGCGGCGTAAAAGCTTCTCTTCTTGATTTCTCGGAAAATACGCAGTTTCGACAACACAGATGATGATGAAAAATGTTCAGTCGATCCCCTTAATTTTGAATGGATTTAGTGTCAGGAAGTTTAAGACATTTCTTCTCAAAATCCGGGATGTGGTGATACAAAATATCTTTGTCCTTTATTTACGTTCAAACACAAGCGACCTGTCAAAAAAGAAACTAATTGGTTGGCCGTGCCAGAGGTCTTTCCTTTTTACGTAAATAATTTTGTATCCTCTTATACTCAGTGAACGACGACACTTCCCCGTACACCACAGCACTATCATCACAGCAGAAAGTAATTCAGTATAACAGTGAATCATAGAAGCAGCTGATGAGTTTTTAATTAGGGTAGTTCAAGGGGAACAATATAAACTTATGAAGAAAATGACTTGTTTCGTCTATGATCTAATGAATGCGATTCAATGATACCGGTAAATATGTAGAATAGATGCGGCAAAGTCGCAGTAGTAAAAGCAAAGAGGTGTTGCTAATGACGATGAAAACTGTTGTTATAGAGACATATAACGGACGACTCGGTGGTCAGAGCAGACACAGCTGTGGTAGTGCATTTGCTTAACAAGAAGTCCGCCAACAGCTGTTACTTACGCCAATTTTATTGAAGCACTGCCGTTTTCGTGGCGTGTAGCTACACCATCAGGTTCACATCAAAATTTAAAACATGGTAAGTTCTTAGGATGTTTTAATTTTCGTGTGTACCGATGGTGTGGCTGTAGGCCATGAAGTCGGTACTGCCGGAATAGTATTTGTACAAGTTATGATTATAGGCAGAGTTCTTGCCAAAATAAATAAATAAATAAATAAATAAATAAAGTTGTTTTTGTAGTGGTCTTCATTACGGAGACTGGTTTGATGCAGCTCTCCACCCTACTCTATCCCGAGCAAGTCTCTTCATCTCCTCATGATAACGGAAACCTACATCCATTTGAATTTTGCTTACTATATTCGTCTCTTGGTCTCCCTCCTCTATTTTTACCCCACACACTTCCCTCCAACGCTAAATTTACGATTCTTTGATGTCTAAAACTGTGTCATACCAATCGATCCCTTTTTTTAGTCAAGGTATGCCAGAAATTCCTTTTCTCCCCAATTTTGTTCAGTACCTCCTCATTAGTTACACGATCCAACCACCTAATCTTCAGAATTATTCTGTAACACCACATTTCAAAAGCCTCTATCCTCTTCCTGTCCGCCCTGTTTATCGTCATGTTTCACTCCCATACAAACCAACACTCCATACAAATGCCTTCAGAAAGGACTTCCTTACGCTTAAATTAGTGGTCGATGTTAACAAATTTCTCTTTTTCAAAAAAGCGTTTCTTCCCATTGCCATTCTGCATTTTATATCCTCTGTACTGCGACCATCATTTGTTATTTTACTGCCCAAGTTACAAAACTCATTTACCAGCTTTATTGGTTTGTTACCAATTTTAATTCCTTCAGCATCGCCTGATTTTCTAAGACTGCATTCCATTACCCTTTGTTTGCTCTTGTTAATGCTCATCTTATATGCTCCTTTCAACACACTGTCCATTCCGTTCAATTGCTCCTCCAGGTCCTTTGCTGTCTCTGACAGAATTACAATGTCATCAGCAAAACGCAAGGTTTTTATTTCTTCACCCTGAACTTTAATTCCTTATCCAAATTTCTCCTTGCTTTCCTTTAAAGCTTGCTCATGTACAAATTGAATAACATGGGGGAAAGGCTACATCCCTATCTTACACCCTTCCCAACCTCTGCATCCCTTTCATGCTCTTCAGCTGCGATTCAGAAAGTATCGTTCTTATGAAACACAGTTAGCTCTTTGCTCACATGAAATGATGAGTGCTATCGAAAAGGGATCTCAAATTGATTCCATATTTCTAGATTGGTGGAAGGCTTTAGAGACTGTACCTCATAAACGCTTTTAATCAAATTGCGTGCTTATGCAATATCGCCACAGTTGTGCGACTTCCTGTCAGAAAGGACACAGTACGTAGTAACTGACAGAAAGTCATCGAGTAAAACAGAAGTGATATCTAGCGTTCCCTAGGGAAGTGTTCTAGGGCCCCTGATGTTTATAAACAATTTAGGACACAATCTGAGCAGCTTTCCTAGACTACTCGTGTATGATGCTGCCATTTATCAGTAAGTAAATTCACAAGTAGATCAAAAGAAACTGCTAAACGATTTAGTTACCTTTATGGTGCAAAACTTGGCAGTTGACCATGAATAAGAAGTGTGAAGTCATCCAATAAGCACTAAAAGAAACCTGGTAACTTCACTATCTATGTGATATCTATTTACGAAATTTCTTTCCACCAACTTTCTCCTCCAAATGCGAACATATTTTGGTAGCACCCAGCAACATAGGGAGACATGATCATTATAATGAAATAAGAGAAATCAGATCGAAAATGGAATAAGTTACGTGTTACTTTTTTCCCGCGAGCTATTAGGGAGTAGAACGGTGAAGAGATATCATAAAAGCCTCTGCCATGCACTTAAATGTGGCCTGCAGAATATTTATGTAGCCCGAAACGCAACCTCAGTACAGGGTCGGAAATGGGGAGGTGGTGGTGTTGTGGTGAACCGTGAGGGGGCGCCAAAATATTAATATGGATCCCTAAGATTGAAGTAAAGAAACAATGGAAGACGCGTGGAAATGAAAGAGCCTCACAAGTTTCAATCAAAAGTCATTTATAAAATTGTTTACATTTGTAGTCATATTCCTCATTTGCTCATTGAAATAGGCATGTGTTCTCATAGAGATATGAAAATTTCCATCTTCTTCAGTACCAAGCGTGTTTCACCTATTAAGTTTTGAACATCTTCAGTGGTTTATAATACATGAGAAAAAGGTTTATTTCACTACGTAAATTTTGATTTAGATATGTAGTGATTATTTTGGCAGTTTTTTTATATCTAGATTATTATTTATTTTTACAATATATAATTTCTGACATTTCAATGTTGCAGCGAGTTGGTACTCTTTTTAAATGTGTTAAATGCACATGATGTAAGTTTTCTGTCTTCTTTTAGGCACAGAACCTACCCTGGTCATTGCAGCGTGGGCTACTTACGAAACTCCAATCGCCAACATTCTCATCCGAATGCGAAAATATATTGTTGACTCCCACTTACATAGTTAGAAATGATCATCAGAATAAAATACGAGAAATCAGAGCTCTAACGGAGAGATTCAGGTGTTCTTTCTTCCCGCGCGCTATTCGAGAATGGAATTGGAGATAAATAGTATAATGGTGGTTCGATGAACCCTCTGCCAGGCATTTAAATGTGATTTGCAGAGTATCTCATGTAGATGTAGATAACTACTGTCTGGTTCTTGTACAAGCCGGCCGCGGTGGCCGAGGTGACTGAGGCGCTCCAGTCACGGTCAGCACAGCCACTACGGTCGGGGGTTCGAATCCCCCCTCGGGCATGGATATTTGTGCCGTCCTAGTTCGTAAGTAGTTCATAAGTAGTTTGTAAATTTAGGGACTGATGACCCCGTAGTTAAGTCCCATAAGCTTAACAAACATTTGAACATTTTTGTTCTTGTACAAGTTGTAAATAACCTTCCGTGCCCTATGTATTGCTCCTGCTGATTTCATAAATAATCCCCGACAGAAAGTACCCGAGATTCAACAGGACGTTAAGCGCTCCCAAACTCGCTCTTTCTTTATTATGCAGCATCGCATCGCTGGAACATTGCACATGGTCGTGTAGTGCAAGACTGCTGCAAATTGACTTTATAATAAATTCACAGCTATTGAGTGCTGGATGATAGAGGTGAGGCAGTTCTAGAGCTCCTATGCTCGCATTCCACCCACGGCAATCCGTGATCCGTCTATCATGGGGGCAGGCGAACGGAGAAACACCATTTGCAGCGTGCGAATAATGCCTGAACATTCAGAGCAACAGGCGGTCGCGCCAAATCGAGCACGGATACAACAGGACAGCAATGGAGGAAGCAAACGGGCCACCTCTGTAGCCTCTCTCCGCTCAGACACGTAACTGGTAACAAGCAGCCTGCGACCACTGAGGACACCAGTGATTTCAGCTGGCAGAGGCCTGACTGAGCAGTGACTGTGTGAAACAAGCACTTGCAAACTGTTCGATTCTACTATTTGATATCGTGTCGAATAAGGAGTGCGTCTGATTTTAAGTAATTTATCCAATGATGTAGCACCAAAATGTTTGTAAATCTATGGGACTTAACTGCTTGGTTATTAGTCCGTAGCTTACAAACTACTTAAACTAACCTAAGTACAACACATACACCTATGCTCGAGAGGAGACTCGAACCCTCGACGGCGAACGGACGCGAGCACCGCAGCACGGCGACCCAGTGCTCACGGCTATTCTGCCGCGGCGTATCACTGGGAAGTTGCACCTGGTCTTGTGGTGCAAGGCTGCTGCAAACCGAAGTCATAATCAATTCATTACTATGAAGTGCTGCTCGTATTCCCTCCATGTCTGTGAGCAGTAACGGATCTACGATATTTTCGAACTTCAAAATGCTGTTCCCCCTGTCTCACCCCTCCTTTTGGAGACCATTTGGTGCCCCTCTGTGATAGCCCCCTGGGTATGCCTGACCCCCTCCCCCTAGATCTGGGGCTGAAAATAAAAATTACTCTACATTCCACAGGCATAGAGATGTTTGACTATGTTACATTAAAGTCCTGTAATGGCTCTCCTTTAGAGAGAGAGAGAGAGAGAGAGAGAGAGAGAGAGAGAGAGAAGGGGGAAAAATAATAATAAGAAGAAAACAAAGAGAGCCACACAACTTTCTGATCCTACAACCGCCTGTTGTCAAATAATCTGAATCTCGAAACAACCTGGCAGATTAAAACGTGTGCCGGAACTGGACTCGAAATCCGACTTCTGCCAATGGCGGATGAGCGCTCTACTGGCTGAGCTCTGCCGGATGCCTCACTACTCGGCCTCCAGCTTTCCTTCCGCCAGTACCTTTGAAACATAGTAGTGTGGTTTGTCCAATTTCCCCATTGGTTACTTCAGTTTCACATTTACTGCGAGTTGGCATAGTGGTAACAAAATTCAAATGTTTGTAAAGCTTATGGGATTTAACTACGGGGTCATCAGTCCCCAAACTTACAAACTACTTATGAATTAGCTAATACTAAGGACGGCACAAATATTCATGCCCGAGGGGGGGGATTCAAACCCCCGACCATAGTGGCCATGCAGATCGTGACAGGCGCGCCGCAGAAAGCTCGGCCACCGCAGCCAGCGTAGTGGTAACACAATGGATTTGCCTTTGGGAGGACAAACCCACCTCCGGCCATCACGATTTAGATGATTTTCCGTGTTTTCCCTGAATCGCTCCAGGAAAATACCGTGATGGTTCCTCTCAAACGTCCCAGGCCGTTATCTTCCCATCCTTAGCAAAAATCAGTCTAAGCGAGTTATCCGACACTAATTACCACCTTGTCGGGGGACGTTAAACCTTGATCTTCCTTCTTGTATTTTACCTTGTTGTGACACAGTGCCTCTATAGTCACTGAGAAGCTTTATACAACGAACACATAATACTATCAGATGATGGTACTCCAATGAACTATCCTCTTGTCGATGGCTGTTCACATGAGGCTCTCATAGTAATTGAAACCGAACACGGTGTCCGATTGTCTTGTGTTCGATAGTTTCTAGCTGCTCAGTCCACATGTGTGGTTGATAGTAGACAGACGAAAGAGCATTACAAATGGTAGTTGTATGAACAGGGTGACAATTTTTGAAGCAAGAGTATATCGGTATGAATCACAACGTAAATTAGTTACAAGCTACGCCGTACACACTCTTTAATCAACATGTAAAGATCCCTACAAGCCGCGGCGGATTAGCCGTGCGCACTAGGGCGCCGTGCTGCGGTACGTGCGGCCAGTCGCCGTCGGGGTTCGAGTCGTCTCTTGCGCATGGGTTGTAAGAAAGGTTGCCTGTTGGAGGTCGTCAAAAATGTCAAAATTCAGAATGCATAATGATATGCTGTAGTAATTATAATTTCGTTATAGAATGTTGCAGCAAATCACATCTAATGGGTCTCAACAACACTTTCACAGTGAAAGTTAAAATTCTGAATAAATAAAAAAATGACATTAATTAACTTGAAACAGTCACTGTGATAATTAATTAACCTTGGCCCTATCTGACTTAGCATTGACTACAGCCTCCAACCAGCACCTCTTACGATTCACGAACAGCACAACTTCACTAATAAATGTGTAAGAATTCATGTAGTGGTGATGGCGTGTTCATGTTATAATCAAAATCGTAATAGCTGATAGACTCTGATTGCAATGATAATAGCTCAGTACTGTGAAACTCCGTGGTGCAATGAGCTTCACAAATACTACAGTCAAAGTTCCCAATAATTTTGATAATATTGTTTAAAGCATTCAACTTCCTTATAAAACTTTACGTGAACTATTTTTTGATTAATTGGTTCCAGGGCCTGGGTAGCGTACGCGTGTAACTGGCTGAGCAGAGTTTGACATTTAACGTATTTCATAAAAATTACTTTCGTCAAGTCTGGTTAATCAACTATAATACTTTGACTACTGTTAGCTTGGTTACTTTCTATATAAATGAAACCAACTTTACTTTACTTGCAAACTCTCTTGCACTCTCTTGCACTTTAATTACTAGTCTCTGTGGTTGTAACACGTTTAGCAATTCTTTAACTCATCTAGCAATTTCTTAAAAACTGATCGTAATTACTTTGAAAATGATTGAACTTGTTAGTCAATGTACAGGCTTGCATAATCAACATAATCTAATAATGGTGATAATTACAAAATTAAGACTGGTTTCAAAATAAGTCATGTATAATTGAACCAAGGTTCTGATTGGCTTGACACTACATTTACATGCATACAAAATAAAATGTTACAAAAGTACTCATCTGCTTTCGTCGTCTTCGTCGTGAAGTCCATACAAGACAGATATGATTACAATAGGTACTCTTACTACAACAACGATCACACTCGGTGACAATAGACTTGATACCAAACAATTACTTTTCTTGCACACATGAAAAAACATTACTCTGATCACTTTCGAGTATAAATAAACTTATTTCACACTTCCTTCAATACATTAAACAGTACGCCTCTCAAGCTTATTGAAATTGCATTAAACTCGCGCCACACTGCGCCTACTGTGCTTCTGCACCATCAACAAAACATTTATGTGTTTACTATAGCGAGTCCGCTCCGCGACTGCTTCAGCAGCGCGACACTCACAGCTACTACTTCTGTACCAAATAAAGTCTTTACAACAGGTTCAACATTTTCTCTGGCGCATTGCTAACTTACAGCATAAGAATGTCCGTGCATTCATGCAGGTTTACACATACAGTACATGTTTACACTAAATGATTCAATTTAGGAAATTACGTTACATAAGAAATATATCTAGCATACAAGAAATGAAAATACGTGAAATGAACAAATTTAAGACAATATATACATTACGTTAAATCAAACTGTAAGATACAGCGACAGGTTTACTATTACAGGGTGTGTGTGTGTGTGTGTGTGTGTGTGTGTTGTCCTTAGTTTTACTAGTTTGTAAGCTAGGGATTAATAACTAAGCAGCTGAGTCTCAAGATTTGAACATTTTTTCGCCCTTACAGCAATTCCAATTTAGATTAAGACATGTTCGATTAGCTTTCCATCTGTGACGATGACGTGGCAGCAGACAAAATACTAAAATTCACCCGCTAAGGTGTCGGAACATCGTTGATGTCGATGACCTCCTGAATAGCTGGTTAAGCTCGTTAATGGTTTTGGGGTTATTACCGTACACCTTAATAAAGCCCAACAAAAAGGAGAATGTGCCGGACAATCGATGCCTCTGGCTACCCCATAGAAAAATGCGGTCTCCAAAGTGCTCCTCCAGTTAATCAATTATACTGCTTTTATGGGGTCGAACTGGGTTTTGCATGAACCACATGTTGTCGAAATAAGAGTCACATAATGGGGATCAAATCATCTATACGTACCGTTCGTTAATCACTATGCCATCAAGGAATATCGCTTCGATTATTCGTGACTGGGCATTGTACACCAGAGTGACCCGTTCAGGGTGAAGAGATTTCTGATCGCGAAATTCGGTTTCTCCGTCCTCCAAATGCCCTTATTTTGTTTACTGACGAACCCATCCATACGAAAGCGGACAGTAATGCTGGGAAACACAACCGCTGTTCCACGACCCTGGGGCTTCATGCCTGACGGAAGAGATGCAAATTTTCAACAGTTATTTGTCGCAGTATCTCCCGCTTCATTCCCACCTGTTAAGCAGGTCGTTCGCCTGGTTCGAAACACAGGGCATGTCTTCTCGATGTCTTCGGGAGTGTTCACCTGTTTTGGACGACCGACATTGTCAAACTGTCATCACGAACACTACCCGTTCTGTTAAATATGCGTATCAAACTTCTTGGCTGTTCGCACATTTGGACCGGTTGTCTTCAGCTTGAACTCGGTCGCGAACTTCCTTTGAGCCGCAGTTGGGTTCTTGCTGGCACAGTAGGCCTTCACAAGAGCTACAAGCTCAGGCAAATTGTCACTCTGTGTATTTGGGATCTCATCGGTGGCAAGAACCGCCAAGTATTTTTCGTTCGATTTAATGCGGACAAGGGGGACGTGTAAACAACGTAATAGCTTGGAGCCGTGCGCGCTCGGAACTCGGCAGGCACGCATTGAGGTGTTGGAGAAGTGGTACTGGGGGGGGGGGGGGGGGGAGAAGTGTGAGGGGAGGGGAGGGGAGGGGAGGGGAAGGAGACTCAACAAGTAGAGAGCGGGCCCCGGCCAGCCCACCTGACCCACTTGCCGCCACCGCCAGCTGCGCGTAATTACGTCACGCTGCCACAAAGCTCCACTCTAGGCTGAAGTAATCCGCGACCAGTTGTGAGGTATTGACCGGGACCGCCCAAAACTTTACCTGGCGGCTGGGAAACACTATTTTGTATTCTGTACGTCACACATTAAAGTACAAACTCATATGTACAAATATAAATTTTGATAAAACACTGCATATACAGTTCCGTACAGTAAAAGGCACAACTCCAGTAAGAAATATAGACTTCCAACAGAAGTCTGTAGCTAAGGTAGAATTTTCCGAATTTTTAGATGTCTGCATTGATGAGATTGGATTAGATTAGATTAATACTTGTTCCATAGATCATATCTACATCTACATACATACTCCGCAATTCACCGTAAGGTGCGTGGCGGAGGGTACACTGTACCACTACTAGGCATTTCCTTTCCTATTCTACTCCCAAATAGAACGAGAAAAAAAAGAATGCTTAAGCCCCGTTTACACCGAAGCGAACACAACCGAACGAGCAGCAGCGAACGAGCATTCGCTCTGGTGTAAACGCTATTCGGTCACTTTCGGCTCACATTCGGAGATGTTCGCTTGTTCCGCTGGGTGTCGGTTTCAGGGCGAACCATCAAAGGCAGTTCGCGACCTCTCCTCATCAGCGCTAGCGTATGCGACAAACTGTGTATGCCCGCCTCGTGGCAGTGTCCTTTTTTCTGTTCCGTTCGCTCCAGTGTAAACGCTTATTCGCAAGTACAAGGCAATGCGCGCGCGCACAGGCGAATTCCTGGCGAATGCGCATTCGCCTGTGTTCACACGTGTTCGCTTTGGTGTAAATGGGGCTTTATATGCCTCCGTACTAGCCCTGATTTCTCTTATCTTGTCTTTGTGATGTAAGTAGGTGGCAGCAAGATCGTACTACACTCAGGTTCAAATTCCGGCCTTCTAAATTTCCTCAACAGAAATTCACGAAAAGAACGTCGTCTTTCCTCCAGCGATCCCCAATTGAGTTGCCGGGCATTTCCGTGACACTCGCGCATTGGTCGAACCTACCAGTAACAAACCTAGCTGTTCGCCTCTGAACTGCCCCTATGTCTTCCTTTGAACTGATCTGCTGCGGGTCCCAAACACTTGAGCAATACTCAAGACATGGTCGTTTTATACGTTTTATACGTGGTCTCCTTTACAGGTGAAGTACATCTTCCCAAAATTCTCCCAATAAACCGAAGTCGGCTGTCTGCCTTACTCACAACTGTCCTTACATGTTCGTTCCATTTCATATCGCTCTGCAATGTTACGCCTAGATATTTGAACGACAGCGTCAAGAAGCTTACTACTAATGATGTATTCGAACATTATGGGATTGTTTTTCCTACTCATGCGCATCACCTTACATTTTTCTACATTGAGAGCCAGCTGCCATTCTTCGCACCAACTAGAAATTTTGTCTAAGTCATCCTGTATGCTATTCCAGTCAGTTAAAGACATTACGACATTTCGTAATGATGTGGAACGTGTCAGTTTAGTAAGTGTTGTCTATACTTGACGATCAATATTTTAAGGATTTTTTGTTTTGTTATTGTTAATTACTTTTTTTATTTTTTAAATTTTTTAGGCTTTATCTAAAAATTCATCTACATTGAAGAATGAGTTGCCATTCAGAAATTTCTTTAATTTCTTTTTAAATACTAGTTGACTTTTGATGCTACTTGGTAAGTGACCAAAGACTTTTGTGGCAGCATCATTCACCCCTTTCTGTGCCAAATTTAGATTTAACCTCGAATATCACCCTTTCTCCTAGTGTTGTAGCTATGCACACTGCTATTACTTTTGAATTGGGTCGGATTGTTAATAACAAATTTCATGATTGAATATATATATTGTGAAGCTACAGTGAGGATCCCTAGATCCCTAAATAAATGTCTGCAGTATGCTCTTGGGTGGGCTCCAGCAATTATTCTGCTTACACGCTTTTGTGCAATGAATACTTTTCTACTCAATGTTGAATTGCCCCAGAATATGATCCCATATGAAAGCAGTGAATGAAAATAGGCGTAGTAAGCTAATTTACTGAGATGTATATCACCAAATTTTGCAATGACTGATAGCATAAGTAGCTGAACTCAAACGTTTCAGGAGATCTTCAATATGTTTCTTCCAATTCAGTCCCTCGTCAATTCAAACACCTAAAAATGCAAATTTTGGCGATAAGAATCTCAGTAAATTAGCTTACTATGCCTTTTTTCGTTCACTCAATACGTATGGCATCATATTCTGGGGTAATTCATCATTGAGCAAAAAAGTATTCATTGCAGGAAAAGGGTGTAATCAGAATAATTGCTGGGGCCCACCGAAGATCACCCTGAGGACATATATTTAAATGCTTAGGTATTCTCACAGTAGCTTCACAGTGTATATATATATATTATGAAATTTGTTGTTAATAATCCAAGCCAGTTCAAAAGTAGTAGCAGTGTGCATAGCTATTACATCAGGAGAAAGGATGATCTTCACTATACAGGGATAAATCTGACTTTAGCACAAAAAAGGTGAATTATGCTGCCACAAAAATCTTTGGTCACCTACCAAACAGCAGCTTTACAGATAGCCAACTATCATTTAAAAATTAATTAAAAGAATTTCTGAATGACAACTCCTCCTACTCATTTGGTGAATTTTTAGATATAAATTAGTAAATAAAAAATAAAAAACAAAAAATAATAATATATTTGTGTCATGTAGTATTTTGTGTAATGTAATATCTCGTACAGACACGTTTTATTAACTTGACACGTTCCACATCATTACGAAGTGTCGTATTAATGTTCTGTGGAGCAAGTATTAATCTAATCTAATCTATAACGATATTAAAATAAATTATTCAGAATTTTGCTTTTTTACTCGTGCGCAGCGACTGAGTATCCTGCTTCTTTTATTTGCCGCTCAAAAATAGTAACAAGCTGACAATAAACCTGTATTGGGATTGGCTAAAAATACAGAAATACTGTGAGAAATTAATACTTGAACATACATTGAATCCTATTCAAACCTGCAGGTTGCCCTGTTTTATTGGAACATCTGTACACCTGGAGTTACACTTTCCACATGGGAATGGTCATGGGATCTGACAAGATGTCTCACCTTGGTGTTGAATATGGAACTAAAGGTGTAATCAATGATTATTACCAACTTTACCTGTACACAGCGCTAATTATACATGTTGGTCAGCCTCATAGATAGCGCTGTCATAATGAATAGGCTAGGCAACACAGGTACCAGTATAACGTAAAGACCTGTTATGAAGCATGTTAGTGAGTTTCGGTATATAAAACCGTTAAACACAAATGCAACCGACAATATGCACACTGAATAAATGATAATGATCTGTAGTTGGATGATGAGCAAATCAGTATTCTCTAATCCCAATTTTGGAAGCATAAAAACTACTCATGCAACTGAAAATGTAGCTTTCTTCCAGGCATGCTTGATCATGTTGTTGAATAAGGGTGCACTGAACAGATTATAGATGAGTGCATAAATGTTGATGAAAGCGTTTCGACTGTGTAGTTCAGTATCAATGTTGTCGAATAAAATTAGGTCACAAAAACATTTAAAGAATTATTTCCACTGGCGAGAGAAGTATCATACATCCAACAAGGTACGTTGCGCCAGGTGGAATGGTTATGGAAATAAGAAGAGGGTCCTGTTGATTGTTTACAGCGACCGACCTGTTTTGCTTCAGTTACTCTCTGACATACTCGAAGGAACACAGTCGTTAGCTACGTAATTAGTAAAAGGCTCATTAATTGGTTCGACAACAGTAAAGCTCAGTGGCATACCAACTATTTATTTGGGGCGGGAGGGGGGGGGGGCAAGAAAACCTAATTACTGATTTCGTCTTGGCGATGCCAGGACTGGGGGGGGGGGGGGAGGTCATGGAACTTTCATTTAGACGAGGCATTCCATGTTCCGTTTTCTAGTGACTAAAAAAAAGAAAGAGAGATGACTGGTCAAGTTGCGCTAGCGTCCCATTTATGCACTTCTGGCCATTAAAATTGCTACACCACGAAGAAGACGTGCTATAGACGCGAAATTTAACCGGCAGGAGAAAGATGCGGTGATATGCAAATGATTAACTTTTCAGAGCATTCACACAAGTTTGGCGCCGGTGGCGTCACCTACAACGTGCTGACATGAGGAGAGTTTCCAACCGATTTGTCATACACAAACAGCAGTCGACGGGCGATGCTTGGTGAAACGTTGTTGTGATGCCTCGTGGAAGGAGGAGAAATGCGTACCGTTCCCGGCTTTGATAAAGGTCGAATGTAGCCTTCGCGATTGCGGTTTATCTTATCGCGACATTGCTGCTCGTGTTGGTCGCGATCCAATGACTGTTAGCAGAATATGGAATCGGTGGGTTCGACAGGGCAATACGGAACGCCGTGCTGGATCCCAACGATCTCGTATCACTAGCAATCGTGATGACAAGCATCTTATCCGCATGGCTGTAACGGATTGTGCAGCCACGTCTCGATCCCTGAGTCAACAGATGGGGACGTTTGCAAGACAACAACCATGTGCACGAATAGTTCGATGACGTTTGCAGCAGCATGTACTATCAGCTGGGAGACCATGGCTGCATCACAGACAGGAGCACCTGCGATGGTGTATGCAACGACGAACCTGGGTGCATGAATGGCAAAACGTAATTTTTTGGGATGAATCCAGGTTTTGTTTACAGCATCATGATGGTCGCATCCGTGTTTGGCGACATCGTGGTGAACGCACATTGGAAGCGTGTATTCGCCATTGCTACACTGACGTATCACCCGGCATGATGGTATGGGGTGCCATTGGTTACACGTCTCGGACACCTCTTGTTCGCATCAACGGCACTTTGAACAGTGGCCGTTACACTTCAGATGTGTTACGATCCGAAGCTCTACCCTGCATTTGATGCCCACGAAACCCTATGTATCAGCAGGATAATGCACGACCGCATGTTGCAGGTCCTGGATACGGAAAATGTTCGACTGCTGCCCTGGCCACCACATTCTCCAGATCTCTCACCAATTGAAAACGTCTGGTCAATGGTGGCCGAGCAACTGGCCCGTCACAATACGCCAGTCACTACTCTTGATAAACTGTGGTATCGTGTTGAAGCTGCATGTACATTCAAGCTCTGACTCAATGCCCAGGCGTATCAGGACCGTCATTACGGCCAGAGGTGGTTGTTCTGGGTACTGATTTCTCAGGATCTATGCACCCAAATTGCGTGAAAATGTAATCACATGTCAGTTCTGGTATAATATAATTGTCCAATGAATACCCGTTTATCATCTGCATTTCTTCTGGTGTAGCAATTTTAATGGTCAGTAGTGTATGTAATAGCGAACTTGAGTGCCCCATCAGTAGAGAAGTTGTCCCTATTAGCAGTCACAGACTGAAAAATTGGACGAAAGGAAAGGGCAGAACGTAGTAGTTGTTACAAGATGCTTCAGTCAAAATCAGAAATGGCTACCATCAAAATTACTCTGTGTGTGTGTGTGTGTGTGTGTGTGTGTGTGTGTGTGTGTGTGTGTGTGGAAGGGGGGGGGGGGCAGAAACCGCATGTTGCACCTCCAAAATTTCAAGTGGGCGTGGGGGGGGGTGACTGCCCCTCCTGTCCCCTCCCCCCCCCCCCCCCCCCCCCCCCCCCCCCCCCCCCCCCCCCCCCCCCCCCCCCCCCCCCCCCCCCCCCCCCCCCCCCCCCCCCCCCCCCCCCCCCCCCCCCCCCCCCCCCCCCCCCCCCCCCCACCCTCCCCCCGCGGTTAATAAGTCTTTGGTCTTTTGGTAAAGTCCTCGGAAGGCATTCACACTAGTTCTTCATCCTGCAGGATGTCAGTAATAGCGGCCTCTTCAATTCGCAGAATATAGCGTTTGTATGTCTTATTCATGTACTTCGCGTGATGAAGACGACCTTTCAATCTGTCGAAAACTTCTAACTAGGGGACCTTCAGGTCTCGGGAATTCCGTTCTGGATTTAAATTTTGTGTCTACTCACAGGAATCTTAAGGCGCAATATCCAGAACTTTCCGAGATAAGGGGCTGTAGAGTTTTAAGCGCGGTTCATATGGATGTTATATAGTAGTCTGAAACATGCTAAAACACCTAAGCTTGACTGTCATGCAGATTGTTTCAAATGTTTGTATAGCTTATGGGACTTAACTATGGGGTCATCAATCCTAAACTTACAAACTACTTATGAACTAGCTAACACTCAGGACGGCACAAATATCCATGCCCGAAGGGAGATTCGAACCCCTGACCATAGTGGCCATGCAGACCATGACTGACGCGCCGCAGTCCCCTCGACCACTGCGGCCGGCCATGCAGATTGCACAGGTTCATTCCTACCTGCAGTTATATATTTACTTTAAAAAATTGTTCTAACATTATAACAACTTTTAAATAAAGTTAATGACCTGACGTTTTATCATGAATAACTTCACCTTATTTATAAAATGACCAATACATCTAATTAAATTTTCAATTTAAATTTTTTTGGAAGTCAATTATTGGCAAATGTATTTTTAATTGAGGAGAATCATACTATTGTCATTACAATGTGGCAAAATGGAAAAAAAAAATTATAAATATTTGTTGTAAATTCGAGGAACCGGCTTCTTCATGGAGAAATAGAGGGCCGTACGGGAGTAGCCGAGTGGTCTGGAGCGTCACGTTACGGATCGCGAGGCCTCCGGCGTCGCAGGTTCGAATCCTCCCTGTTGTGTGTGTTGTCCTTAGGTTAATTTAAGTAGTTTGTAAGCTAGGGACTAGTAACCCGCAGTTAAGTCCCATAGATTTACAAACATTTGAATATTCGAATTTGAGAAGTGGAGAATAGCTGTTGTCCTATTGCACATATAAACAGGCGCACTGCGAGAAGGCACGCACTCAACTAAATGACATAATGGCCCTACCTGCTGCAGTAACAGTTCATTCCTGACTTTCACAGACACTGTACTGTGGATGTGAAATACTATCGGAATTTTTACAACACCGGTACCGTGAATTAAAAATGTCTATCAGTGAAGGCACACGAAAGTATCAGAAGCTGCGGATTCGTTATACAGTGAAGCGTGAAGGTGATCTTAAAAGATGCGGCAATTTATTAAGAAAGCTTGTTTATTGCAAAAAATTGATTGCATCGGAATATTCGACAGTAATTTCTTCTGCAGCAGTGTTGATGGAGGAAGAAATTTAAAAACGTACCATGGACATGCTTGCTGAAAAAATGCTTTTAACTGATGAAGAACTTGCTCACGGAAATGAAAACTGTGAACAGGAACCTTTCGAAAAATTCGAAGGCCAGAGCGTATGAAATGAATAAGAACCAGAAGAAAGGAAGGTAAGAGAAGTTGAACATCTTCCTCTACATTACAAAATTAAAGTTATAAGTGTTGCAAAGGCTCACCCTACGTGTAAACTACAAAGTTTACAAAATAATTGATGCAGCCGATAAAAATATTGAGTATTTATGCCAGTGAGATGAAGAAATAAAAAATCGGCAATCACTTTGATATATATGCAGGAATCAGTTCCTGGACGTATGATCGTTTTGCTGAAGCGCGAGAGAATTGTCAGCAAGTGACTACACGGAATTTACAGCTGTGGACTTTAGTAGCAACAGAACAGTTTACAGATTTTGAATGTAAAAGTTCTCACACCTGTGTTTACAGATTCAAAAATAAGCTCAGGATTCGTCAGCGAAAAGTGTCAAACTTTGTTTCAAGAAAAGAAACAGCGACGATCGAAGGAACCTTGGCTGCTGCAGACACTTTTCGAACCCAAACGTAAAATTTATTCAGATTTTTAAGAAGGGTTTTGTTAGCAACACGATCAGGCAGGAGTTTATTGCAGAGCATTTAAAAATTTACTTTGTAATTTATTTTCTGACAAAATCTTTCAATTTCAGTTGTTTTTTATTTCCGTGATGTCAGTAAAATAATGGAATGCGGTCTTAGAAAATCAGGCGATGCTGAAGGAATTAGATTAGGTAACGAACAATGAAGGTGGTAGATGAGTTTTGTTACTTGGGTAGTAAAATAACATGCGATGGTCGCAGTACAGAGGATATAAAATGCAGAATGGCAATGGGAAGAAAAGCATTTTTGAAAAAGAGAAATTTGCTAACATCGAATATTAATTTAAGGGTAAGGAAGTCTTTTCTGAAGGCATTTGTGTGGAGTGTTGCCTTGTATGGGAGTGAAACATGGACGATAAGCAGTGCTGACAGGAAGAGAATAGAAGCTTTTGAAATGTGGTGCTACAGAAGAATGCTGAAGATTAGGTGGGTAGATCACATAACTAATGAAGAGGTACTGAACAGAATTGGTGAGCGAAGGAATTTTTGGCATACCCTGACTAAAAGAAGGGATCGCTTGGTAGGACACATTCTTAGACATCGGGGAATCGTAAATTTAGCATTGGAGGGAAGTGTGTGGGGTAAAAATCGCAGAGGGAGACCAAGAGACGCGTATAGTAAGCAGATTCAAGTGGATGTGAGTTGCTGTTCTTACGAGGAGATGAAAAGGCTTGCTCAGGATAGAGTAGGGTGGAGAGCTGCATCAAACCAGTCTCCGGACTGAAGACCATAACAACAACAACGATGTCAGTATTAGTCGGTGTACAACAGGACTTTTGCTGTCAAAGGCCGCAAAACTGTCTTCGTCAGAAGACACGAATAAAAAGTTACACATACAGCTCAATATGCTATCACTGTCTGGAAACGTCCTACCTTAAGTGTTTGTTTGCAAGAGCCAACCGGTAACTTTGGCCCTCGTCTTCAGAAGATGGTAAGAGAATATGAGTAAATTTATAAAAACGTTGTAATAACGTCTTCCAAATCATGGAAGCTTACGACAGAAATATATACTGATGTTTTAAACTATTGTTAGAAGTCTTATGTGGGACAAGAACGGTTTCTTTAGATTATTGACTCTTGGAGTGAACTAGCAAATGCTGCAATATACAAAAAAATTTCAGAATGACGAGAAATCACCAACTTGTACAATTAAAGTGATTCCTCCGAAATGTACTCCACTTGTTCAACCGTGCGACGTCTATTTTTACAGAGAACTAAAGATGTGATTAACCATATACAAAACTGCGCCATTGTCATTGCAAATAACAGAGAAATAAATTCTCGTGCAGTCTGTATAAAGATACAATCAGTAGTCCATCATTAGCTGTCATCGCCAGTTTTTACGGAAATGGTACGATATGCCTGGTATTCTTCCAGGCTTTCGGATGAAAGAGAGGTTTTCAGGAATTACAAATGAGTATCTGTTTTTCACTGGATCTTTAAGAAAATATCTTGTTACAGTAAACAATTGTCTTTTATAAATTGTGCGAGGTGCTAAAATATTTTTGTTTTTAGTGTTTTTATGACATTTTGGTGCTTGCACAAAAATACTAAATTGACAAATGAGCGTGACAGTGTAATTTTTTTAAAATAATGGAGACTCCACGCAGAAATGTGTGGCAGTGGTAATTACATCCATTAAAATACATTATGAATTATTCAACTTTCTAAAAAGAAAATATTGACGTAAGTGTAATTCACATTTTAAGTACCTGTGACAGCCATTTCATAAACAAACTAAAATTATTTATGCATTAAACGATAATACTTTACAGACTTCGAAATGAAATACCAAGGTCGCACATTAATAATTTATTCAATTACGACCAGTTTCGGTGAACTGTGTTACCATCCTCTGGCCATATATATATATTTTACAAGCTGGTCATCTTGTTAAAAATGTATATAAGTGCAACACAGCACTTAGTCACTATACAAAAAAAAACACAAGTTAAAAACATGACAGCATACAAAATACTGACATCTGTCACAATTTTATAAGCTGATATTTTTTAACTTGTGTATTTTTATATAGTGACTTTGCTTTAGTTGCACTTACTATTTTATACCCATTTTTAACAAGATGACCAACTTGTAAAATATATATATGGCCAGATGATGGTAACACAGTTCACCGAAACCGGTCGTCATTAATAATTTTTTCAATGTGCGATCTTAACATTTCATTTTGAATACTATAAAACTATTACATCGCCTCCAAAACCGACAATGTCAAGTAATCGTGATAATACTTTAGGTCATTAACGTTATGAAGTGGTCATAATGTTAAAACATTAAAAAATGTAACTGTGTCCTCGGAGTCTTTTGCGTCGGCATTCTTCTATAAAATATTCTCGGTTTACAAGCCGCGTCATGTAGGATAAAATTCTTGAGCTTTCGATGGCACGCTCATCAGGAGTAAAATCACTGACTGCCGGTGTTTCACGCTTCGCTTTCTTGACGGACCTCGACCTTGGTCCGATGGATATGCAGGCTAAGCATTTGCTGCTATTCCTGCTGTACCTGAAACACAGGAAAAAAGTATTAGAACCTCGCTATTTGAGTGGACTTAGACTGTCAGGTTACTGACGATGTATTATTTTTTTCCTGGTTTGCTACGAGACTTTTATTAATCTCGCAGCAGGTCAGGCCAACGGGTTGTCGGCCTGAAGTGTTGTTGTGTCCCCAATTGCCGGATGAACCGGTTGTGGGACTGCTCCGTTCTCTCGTAGAAGGTCCTGGCGGTGACGCGGAATCTCTCTCGGAGCGGTAGAATGCCGGCTTCTTCGTGAAGCAGGTCGGTTGGATAGCGCGTTGGAAGATGCAGGGCAGTCTTCAGAGCGCGGTTCTGTATGGTCTGCAGCAGCTGGATGTGGACGTCAGCGGCGTTTCCAAAGACTGGGGACGCGTACTCGAGCACTGGACGGACCAGCGACAGGTACAGCGTGATCCCGTGTCGCGACGGTAGCGGCGACTGCGGGTTGAGCAGTGGATAAATAACACTTAAGCGTCCTGTGGCCCTCTGCCTTACATCACTGACGTGATCTTTCCTTGTGAGCCTTTGGTCTAAGGTTACCCCTAGGTATTTCGCCGTTGTGCTCCAATGGATGGGAGTCCCCAGGGTCTCGATCGGCGGTAGCGCATCGGGTAGTTTACGTCTAGTGAAGACGACTGCCTGGCTTTTCGCGGCGTTGAATTTCAACCGCCACTTGGTGGCCCATGCACCCAGGGCGTCGCAGCCGACTTGGAGTCGGCGTCGCATTGTGAGCGCGTTCATACTGCGGGTGAAAAGCGCCGTGTCGTCGGCGTATAGTGCCAATTCGACGCTTGCGACCCGCGGTGCATCAGCAGTGTACAGGGAGTACATTAGGGGGCCGATGATCGACCCCTGCGGCACTCCCGCACATATCCGCATATAACCCTACCCGTCCTACACCACCGGTTAGTATATGATAATTAGAAAAATGACCCGTGTGCCTAATTATCTTAATTTGGTGGAAAAGCTACCGGTAATGAAGCCGATGATGTAGCGGAGGCTATAACCGGAACGTTGCTGCACCTCTTTGGTAGACAACAACGATCGATAGGAACAAAGAAAGTGGAAGGTAAAATTTGGAATAAAATTTTTAATGTTTAAATGAAAACAATTGCGGAACAAACGGAACACAGGGATTAATTTGGAAAAAGTGAATAACTTATTGATTTGCGGTCGCCAGCTCGATGTACGAGCAAATAATTTGATGGGATGTCAATAATAGAAAAGTTAATTAACAACGTGAAATATTACGTAAAATTTGGGTGGGCAGAAAATCGGAGGGTGCGAGTCAAATTCGGTACAAAAGACACTGACAATATACTAATTACTGAGAAGTAGTTTACTAACACAGGGTTCATTGTAAGACAGCGAAATGCAAGCCATAGCCGCGCAAATGCAACATGCAGCAAATCATGCAAAACTCTCACCTTAATACTTACTATTTACAGCTTCAAATAATTAATTGTTTATATAAGTACCAGAAATTATTCTACAGCGAGTATACCATGCGCTTTAACAATAATCATGTTGTAACTGAACTATTAACTGTACTAATGGCAAGCTCAAAAATTAAAGACTTGTCGTGATAACACTGAATATTTAGAAAATAACCATTCAACCTTCTGATTAAATTTTACTCTTTCTTTAACCAGGAATTATTAGCATTCAAACACTTGCAAACAATTACTATTCTCACTAGTCAGTACTTGCAAGTTACCTCAAAATAATATGCAGTGGAAAACAATTAATCTTTTACACTGTTATTGAAATATCTCTTGAAATTGAAAGTTAGTCTAGCAGTTTCGTTCAACTTATCAAACCTATTGATCAGCAACACTGGCATAGGCTACATTTAGTAATACTTTTCTGAACACATTTTTTATTAACGACTGTCACATTGTCTTTAATGGCTTTGATTTTTAGTTTTCTATAACTTTGTGAATATTCTCGGAAAAACAATGGATGAGGAAGGAACCTGTCTGGACAATGACTATTGGTAATGATTTTTAAACACAGGTTCACAAATAACAGTGTTCGCTATTGAACAATCATCACTAATACGCTGGTTAGCTGTACATGCTAAGACAAACTGGACAGATCTTACTGAATTTGGTGTGCGACGTGGTGCTGCTGATTGGGTACTGTTGACGCTTAACGATTGGTAAACACAGGCTCTTCTTGGCGACGAATGTTAATTGCAATTTAGGGCCCACAGCATTCCTCTTGATGCATTTATTAATTATTTGAGCTGTGGCCGTATGAAAAAATAATATTGCCTCTTCGCTGTCTCCTCCACTAGTGCCAATCCAACACGCATTCTCCTTCACGTATTTTTGCCGTACACCATTGAGCACACCGTCTCACTAATGCGTCTCTCCGCCGCTACTTCTCAACAACGACACCTTCTAGCTGTGCGCCTCTGCGCTACCAGCGATAAAAAACTCCCTACTCAAAGATGATTCTATACAATAGCAAAGCCCTTCCTAACCCAGCGTGTCTACTATATTTACATTATTTTTGACACACATGGAAATTAGTAGGACAATGCAAATATATTACAGAAACAAAATATACAAATACATAATAAATTAAAAAAATACAAATAATGAGGAAAAATACATAAAGCATCGTTTTATATATCACCCTGTACGCACACATGACTGGAAAGCACCGTTGGTGGTCACTGTGTTGTTTTCACACGCCTTTCCGTGGATGTACCGTCTTTTGCCCTTACGTGGAAAGTCAGTTTTTTTTGCTTGTGGGACTTAACTACGTGTTCATCAGTCCCTAAACTTACAAACTACTTATGAACTAGCTAATCCTAAGGACGGCACAAATATCCATGCCCGAGGGGGGATTCGAACCCCCAACCGTAGTGGCCGTGCAGACCGTGACTGAAGCGCCTTAGTCCCCTCGGCCACCGCGGCCGGCAGGAAAGTCAGTTCGGACAGGTACGACTGCAGCAGTCTCCCATGAGACGTCGGAAGCCCGTGAACAAAGAGTTTGTACACTAGGCCGTCGTGCCAGACGGAGTCGAAGGCACGGGAGACATCCAGAAACACTGCGCCAAGGAATTCCCTTGTTTGACTGCCGGTGTTGGCAAGGCGTCCTGCTTGTATAGCTGCAGCGCTGCGTCTGGAAGTTTCTGGAGGGCTGGAGAGCGCCTGCGCGGGAAGACAGCGCGGGCCGATGGACCGCGGCACCACGTGACGTCACGTGGAGCGTACCGCCGGCGCCACATTTGAACCTGGCGCTCTCGCTTCCCTACTAGCGCGAGACCTCTGTTTCCGTTCTACATTTAAAAAATGTAACTGCCTGTAGGATGAAGCCCCACTCGACCGCACGACAGGCGAGCACACTGCTGTCAGAGCTATTCTGCCGACCTTACGTACCGCCCACTTTGGTATATCACATCTCATGAACTGCGCTTAAAACTTTGAAGCCCTTTTCTTGGAACCTTCTGGATATTGCTCCTTAGGATTTCTGTGAGTAGACACCCTTCAAGTATGCTACTAACCTGGAAAGTTTAATCCAGGACGGAATTTCCTAGCAGTACCGGGAAATTCTCTGCAAATTAATTCTAGCCGGCATCTTGGAGCCTATTTTTACAACTGCTGGCGACAGTGTTATACTGGTACAGACAGATTTCTTTCACAGAAATGTTCAAATGTTTGTTAAGCTTATGGGACTTAACTACGGGGTCATCAGTCCCTAAACTTACAAACTACTTTATAACTACCTCATACTAAAGACGGCACAAACATCCATGCCCGAGGGGGGATTCGAACCCCCGACCGTAGTGGCCGTGCAGACCGTGACTGAAGCGCCTCAGTCTCCTCGGCCACCGCGGCCGGCTCACTTCACAGAGACGCGGATGTGGAGCGTCCAGTCATTTATTAAATTGTAAACTCTGCTACCTACTACTGGCAGTTTTCGAACGGAAAGATAGCGGGGCGTCCTGCAACTATCAAATATTTTAATTTTTTATTTTTTTATTTCTCCAGCCCACACGGTCAAAGAAATAGCGAGCTCCCAAACAGGCGCCGGACGTTCTTACAGATAACGCATTGTGCCAGCCAGCACGGTCCGGAAATCGCAGGTAACAGGGTGTCAGTCGCTTCGCCCTCGCCGCGGTGGAGTAGCCGAGCGGTCTAAAACGCCTCGCTGCGGAGCGCGCGGTTGCTCGCCGTGGAGGTTCGAGTCCTCCCTGGTGCATGGGTGTGTGTGTTTGTCCTTAGGTTAGTTTACCTTAGTTTAAGTAGTTAGTTAGCTACGGACTGATGACCACGCAGTTTGGTCCGATAGAGTTACAAACATTTGAACATTTGCTTCGCTCTCTCTACTAGTGAGGGCGGGGCCGGCCGCGGTGGCCGAGCGGTCTGCGGCGCGTCAGTAACGGTCTGCACGGCCACTACGGTCTGGGGTTCGAATCCCCCCACGGGCATGGGTATTTGTGCCGTCCTTAGTATTAGCTAGTTCATAAGTAGTTTGTAAGTTTACGGACTGATGACCCCGTAGTTAAGTCCCATAAACTCTACAAACATTTGAATATTTTTTTGAACTAGTGAGGGCGACCCAGCCGAGCGTTCAAGAGCTCTTAAGCCACACTGCCCCATAACACCGACTCGAAAGTAAGGAAAGAATTGGAATCAGAAGCACTACATCAAAAGAATAAACAACCCAATACACCTGAATCCTAATGCAATTCTCCCTGCCCATAACAGAATATAGGTCAGGAAACAAGTAAAATAAGTTAATTTCATGCAAAATTAAGGAATTAAAAATAATAGAGAGACACAGGAGGCGAGACTCAAAGAAGTATTACATAAACTTGTACACACAAAGTAGTAAAATACTGTACGCTGTTAACCGCGTTATTGAACATTAATAGTACGCTATTCGGATGTCAATCGAGCGGCAAAAGGCGTATAACTTGGTCCACGTTATGGCACGAACCGTAAGCTGTGACTCCTCGAAACGGAAGTGGAGGCAGCGCCTGAAAGCAAGTCGCTTCTATGCGCGCTCTTATCGGGGTGGAAAGTTTCCCAAATGCTCACATGCATTTTATTATTTTTTTAAATTAATGCTGAATAAGAATCCGATAAAGTCGGAAGGTAGGGTCTCATAGAGAGACTTTCTATAATAGTATTAGCTGAAAGCCTGCGTTATCCTGACATTTTTTGCATTTGTAGTGCATCTTCCCTCCCCTCCTCTCTCTCTCTATTCATTTCCATCTTCCCCTCTCTCGGCTCATTTCTTCTACTCTCCCTTCACCCATCCGCCTCCTTCGTTCATTTCCTCCCCTTCCCCCGTCTAGAGAAATCCATATATGTCAACTGTCGTGGTCAGAGAAGCAAAGTTTTTTTTTCTTGCAAGGTACCCTTTGTCATGAACCGCACAAAATTTATGTAATCTTCAAACAGTGGTTTAAAGGCGAAGTGTGAAAAATTTATCATGATCGGGACAAAGACATATATTGTGTCAAAGTTTGTAAGTAAAGTACCCCCCGCCATACAATTTTATGTAGATGTTGAGTATCCTCTTGGTTTGAACTCAAGTGTACAAAATTTCATCAAAAGCATGGAAAATTGTTGATTTTTGCAAAATCTGTAAGTAAATACATCGAAGGAAATTTTATGTAGACAGTGATCTTACTATAGTTTGTAGGTAAGATGTGCAAAATTTCACCAAAATACCTATGCAATAGAAATACAAGGACACAACGAAAAACGCAGTTATTCTCAAATTTTGCCATTTTCCGCTAGATTTCTCAAAAGTTTATTTCATAAAAGAAAAACTTATGCAGAGAGAGAGAGAGAGAGAAAAAAAAAAATCAGCCAAATCGGTTTTCAAGTTACGGCGAGTTCAAGATAAATAGGGATTCATTTCGATACATAAAGATTAGTGAGTATATACTCATTTCCAGCGTGCTGCAGGTTAGGTCACCAACTTTGTAGCTTGATAAATATATATGTAAACAGTCCAAACTGCGCAGAAGTATTTCATTTATTTTACTAGCTTATATGACCGTGCTTCGCAACAGTTGCTGAAGGAGGGCCTGTGTGCATCATGGCTTTTTAGGGTTCCGGACCTCAGTCAGTAAAAATAGAATCTTTGTTGGATCGCTCTGTCAATAAACTCAGTTGTCGTAGCCAAGATGTCAAATGTAAAAAAATCATTGTCCGAAACGATGTATCTTCATAAAGATGTCAAGTGTAAGTAACAGTCATGTGATTGACTTTACAAAGAGCATACAACGGTCGTTGCGAACATTAGCATATTACACAACCGCTACCCCTTTTACATTACCACCTTACCCATTTAAGTTAACCAGTGAACCCACTGAACCCCATGATTTAATTTAAAGACATCTACGATTTTTGTAAAGGACGTCTCTGTTGTAAAAATAGAAACTGATCAATTTACATTGACGCTTCCACCTACAGGGTCCCATGATTTAATTAAAGAATACTAACCATTTGAAACAGTGCTCATTTGCAACATGCATTTAATATGCCATATTCTTTCGGCGGAACACGGCTGTCTCAGTTGATGCTCATAAACAAATACAGGACTCGCGCTACTTAATCCCTGTACGCAGAGCGAACTCTGCCAACATTGCCAAGCCCCCTCACGTTAAGTAAAGTTCGTCGCTACAGCTGATTAAACTTTTACCGAATGATTGTAATACCATTTCTGCTTAATTAAAGAAATTCTTATGATACTTATCTTTCCAAGCGGTAGTAAATCGTTAGGAGATATGAATCACCATGAATTAAGTGTAAAAAGCGGCAAATATAGCTGTCTCAATGACAAGTTACAATATATTTATGAAGATGTATCTATTCGCAACTGGTTTTGCAAACGCATTAAAAAGGATCTAAAGCCTTTGGCATATTTCAAAGGAACATCTTGTAAAAAAATTCAATTCAGTCGTTTGATATAAGAGATAGAGTTTACGAACATTTACCTTTTCCATTTGATTGTTCTAAATATCAAAGTTTTGAAAGTTCTTGACCGATTGGAATTTTTGACACAAAATTGCATTCTAACACAGGCGTATTTTCTTAAACCTATTTTTGCAAAAGTCTATCCGCTTCTTTAATGGAAAGGCAATCCGTAAAATACTTATGCACAACTGTATGTGGTTTGCTCACGTACTTTTTAATTTTTTATAAATTGTAACCAAGAAACCATACACCTCTTTATGTAATTGTAGCTACAAAATTGCCTTAATAGCAACATTTTTCAAATCTATTCATCCCCTCTTTCACCCCCTTGATGTGTGAAATTCCAAAAATACCTAAATACTTTCTTTTTCTTTTTCAATTGGCCAACAGGCCAAATATGAATTTCCGTAGCTCTAGCCCGAAAATCGTCCCAATAGTAACGTATTTTCAAAAAGAATTTTTGATCCTCTATTTGACCCTCTTAGTTGTTGAAGTTTTACAGACACTGAAACACGCATTTTTTAAATCCTGACCAGAGTCCACATCGGAAATTCCAACCAAGTATGCAAATATCATTCTTTGTAATTCTGGGTTCAAAATTGACTTAGTAGCAACGTATTTTCAAAAAAATGTGACATCCCCTATTTCACTCCCTAATTGATTAATTTTCTGAAAATACCGAAACACGTGTCTTTTTATTTATGATCAAGAAAACATATTCCAATTTTTGTGGTTGTAGCTTCAAAATTGCCTTATTAGCAAAAGATTTTCGAAAAACATCCCCTCTCCAATTTAACCCCTTTGATGGTTGAACTTCCAAAAATACCGAAACACGTATTTTTTAAATCATAACGAACAATACAAATACCATTTTTTGCAGCTATAGCTTCAAAATTGTTTTGACAACAAAGTGTTTTCGAAAAAAAAAAAAAAAACTTTTGATCCCCTCTTTTGCCCCCTTAGTTTTTGAATTTCCAAAAATACCGAAACTCGTGTCTTTTTAATCCTGATCAAGATTCCATATCCGAAGTTTCGTAGTTTTGGCTTAAAATTTGAGTTAAGAGCAACATATTTTTGAAAATCACTTTTTTGCGTCACCTATTTTACCCCCATATTTGTCGAATTTCAAATAATGCCGAAACACGTGTCTTTTTAATTCGAACCCTGAATTAAAATACGAAGTTTTGTAGTTCTAGCTTCAAAATTGCCTAAATAGTTACGTATTTTCATAAAACGTTTCATCCCCTATTTCACCCCCTTACGTACGGAATATCAAAAAATCGCTTCTTAAATGAAGCCTACAGAGTAAGATCAACACCCTCCACAAATTTCAAGTTTCTATCTTCAATGGTTTGGGCTGGGCGATGATGAGTCAGTCAATCAGTCAGTCAGTCAATCGGGACACTTCCTTTTCATCTACATCTACATCTACGTAGATACTCTGCAAATCACATTCAAGTGCCTGGCAGAGGGTTTATTAACCACTTTCATAACTTTTCTCTACCGTTCCATTCTCTAATAGCGCGCGGGAAGAAAGAACACCGAAATAGTTCCGTTTTCGATCTGATTTCTCTTATTTTATTGGGATGGTCATGTCTCCCTAAGTAGGTGGGTGCTAGCAAACTATTTTCACATTCAGAACTAAAAGTCGGTGATTGAAACTTCGCAAACAGATCACGCCGCAATGAATACCGTCTTTCTTTTAATGATTTCCACCCCAATTCGTGCAACATTTCCGTGACGCTTCCCCCCCCCCCCCCCGTAACGTGGTAGAACAAAACGAGCTGCCCTTCTCTGAACCTTCTCAATGTCTTCCGTCAATCCCACCTGGTGTGGGTCCCACAAGGGGCAACAGTACTCCAGGAGAGGACGCACAAGTGTGATGTAACCAGTCTCTTTGGTGGAGCTGGCGCATCTTCGAAGCGTTCTGCCAATCAAACGTAACCTTTGGTTCGCCCTTCCCCATAATATTTTCTATGTGTTCTCTCCAGTCAAAGTTGTTCGTAATTGTAACTCCTAGATATTTGGTAGAATCTACGACCTTAAGGTTTGACTGATCTATCGCTTAATTGAAGTTCAGCGGATTTATTTTAGTGGTGATGTGTATTACTTCACACTTTTCTTTATTTAGTGTCAATTGCCAATTTTCGCACCATGCAGAAATTTGGTCTAAATCGCTTTGCAGTTGCTTTTGATCCTCTGTTGACTTCACTAACCGATAAACGACAGCATCATCCGCGAACACTCTAAGGGAGCTATTCAGATTGTCTCCTAAATCGTTTATAAACACGAGGAAGAGTAGGGGACCTATAACGCTTCCCTGTGGAACGCCAGATATCACTTCTGTTTTACTCGATGACTTACCGTCAATTTATATATAGAGAAGAAGAAGATAGAAAAAAATGATAGAGAAGAAGATTACAGGTGACCGTTTTCAAACCATCTCATAAGTAGAATTTAACGATAAAACTGGCCACATGATTTAACTGTGTTCGAAAAATGTTCAAATGTTTGTTAAGCCTATGGGACTTACTTGCGGGGTCATCAGTCCATGCCCGAGGGAGGATTCGAACCTCCAACGCGGGAGGCCTTGCGATCCGTAACGTGGCGCTCCAAACCGATCGGCTACTCCTGCACGGCTTTAACGGTGTGTATAGCTGAATATACATGAACGTTAATGTATATTCAGCTATCCAGACAGTTAAAACATGTGGCCAGTTGTACGTTTAATGATAAATAAATAAAATATTTCCTCGCAATTTCAACTGGCGACATATATATTGATTTGTCACTATATCATAATCACTGGTATGGCATCAAATAAAAGATTATCAAAATAAATTTCACTCACAATCCTCCTGAGAATTATTTCAAGTTACAACCTTCACTTAAGCTAAAGGCCCCAGACCGCATGATTATTTTCGCGGAGCACAATGGATCTGATGCAACCTTGTAATGTCAGCTCACTCATTCCACCGTTGACGTCATGGGAAGCTCTCCTCATATACTTCTCAAATAAAATGCAGAACATTGACACCAAAAGAATCATCACACAATGCAGCAACGGAAAAACGTCATTTTGCCAGATGAATCTTGCTTTACACAGTTTGCAACTTCTGAACGAATCTACGTCTCCCGGATGCCGTCTAGGCCACGATGCAGACGGTTTGCATCTGATAGTAAAACCGAAAGAGAAGAGAGGAGCATAAGGCCGAAGAGAGGAAGGGGGTAGGGGCAGAGAGAGGGGAGAGAGGGGGGGAGTTACTGAGAGTGTAGGATGTGTATCCAGTTCCCAGTTACAAAGAAGTATGCGCTTTTTCTTTCTCTTCAATTTAATCCGTAACAAGCCACAACAATGCGTGGCCGTGAAGAGCTAGTAGAGAGAGAGAGAGAGAGAGAGAGAGAGAGAGAGAGAGAGAGAGAGAGAGAGAGAGAGAGAGATATCATTTATAGCGCTCCCTAGGTTGCGATTAAGTTTATTCAGTTTCAGTGAGTCGAATGCACTCTTTTTCATTTTTTTTTTTTTTAAACTTCTACTACTACATTTTACCATTTTACTGCGTATTCCACCGTGCGGTTTATGTGGCGGAGAAAACATAGTGCAGCAGTAGCGCTTTACTCTGCCTAGTCCATTACAAAACAGCCAACAGGAAGATGGACAGTCGGGTTCATCTCCTCATACGGGTTAAATACGTCGAATTTTACCTTTATAATCTTTACACATGACGCATGTGGATCCAAGTTATACATTTTTTTACAAAGTCCATTCTCAGAAGTTGTACTCCATTTAAAAGCGAGGTCAGTGAAGGGAGTCACGTTAAGACTGGACCACACAACAAATAAAGCTATCTGAGCGGGATCATCAGCATCTCTTTCTGTTGGTATACTACAGTTTATTAAATGAGAAAAGCTGCACGACGAAAAAGATCGGCATTATGAGACAAGTCCAAATTCACTGCCATGTGATATTTATTTTCTTTTATTTACAACATATTCACAAAAAATCAGTTTCTGCTTATACTGCCTTTATTGACTTTTAACTTAACAATTTAATATATAAAATGAATGTTTGTTTGCTTGTTTGTATGTTTGTTCGAATTTTGTGCGCTGCCGTACCGTACTGTTCATCCGATTACGATGAAACTTTGTACACTGGATCTTCAAAATAACTTCCTGTCTACGTAAAATTTAGTATTGCATATAGCAGAGGATGTTTTACCTACGAATGTCCACAATCTCTACGACTTTATTTCGGTCTTGATGAAATTTTACACACTTAACCTTCAAAATGAGAGGAACATTACGGTGTATTGAAGAGGATGCCTTGCAATAAACGTAAGACACCACTTCACTCATTACCGTGAAAGTTAACAGAGTTACGTAATTTTCCACAGATGGAGGAGGCAATGAAATGAGGAGGAGGTGTTTGACAGACGAGGAGGCGTTTGGCAGTGAAATACGAAGGTGAACAGAGAGACAGACGGGGTGGGGAAAGAAGGAGATGGAGAGAAATGGAACAAAAGAGAAGCTGGACACCAAGAGAAAAGGGAAGGAGTGATGGACTAACTTAAAACTGGGACATATAAGTACCCGGGCATCGCTGGGATTTCAGGTAGTTCAAATGTTCAAATGTTTGTTAAGCTTATGGGACTTTACTGCGGGGTCATCAGTCCTTAAACTTACAAACTACTTATCAACTACCTTATACTAAGGACGGCACAAATATCCATGCCCGAGGGGGGATTCGAACCCCCGACCGTAGTGGCCGTGCAGACCGTGACTGGAGCACCTCAGTCCCCTCGGCCACCGCGGCCGGCATTTCAGGTAGTCTAATACATAAAAATGAACATTTGTATGAATGCTTCTTGGTATTTTATACGCTGCTGTACCATTCATCTGATTGCGTCGAAACTTTGTCAACATATTTCTTCCACTTTCGCAAGATTATAGGCGTATTCACTGTACGGCACACGGTTCAGGAGATATGACGTCATAAACAATGACATGCGTGATAAACGTCATTTGACAGTGATACACATCATCTCCTAAACTATTCGACCGATTTCTATCACATGTGGTGGCGTACATATTCCGTACCGTGAGGTAACAATTGGTCTAGAGATAAGAACCATCTGTGACACACAATTCCGGAGATAATGACGTCATGAACGATGAGATGCATGGTAAAACCCAGGATTTTGCCAAGAATCTCGGAAAGTTCTTGAGCGATTTACTGAAAATCTTTACATGATACTGTAATAAACATTCTGAGAGAAATAGGATTTTTTTTTTCAAACAAATTTACTAGCTTTTGTGTGTTTGTATTTTATAAAAATTTACAGTTTTGTTCCAGTCTTGTGAAATTTTGCACATTTGACTTCCGAAACAGGAGGAAGGTCACTGTCTACATAAAATTTAGTGCGGTGCATGGCGGAGGGTACTTTACTTACGGACTTCGACGAAATCTACAATTTTCTTTCGATCTTGGGAAATTTTGTATAAATGATCTTAAATGCAAGAGGAGGTTCAGTGTCTACAGAAATTTTCGTATGATGCACGGCGGAGAGCACTTTACGTATGGCATGGACATCAACAAAAACTACATTTTTATTGCGATGTTGATTAAATTTTTCAAACTTGACCTTGCAAACAAGAGGAAGATCACTGTCTACATAAAATTTAGTAGGGTGCGTAGCGGATGGAACTTTACGTACAGTCTTCGATACCAGCCTACATTTTTATTCCGTCGTAGAAAACAATTTGCACACTTGGTACGAGAGGAGAGAGAGGCGAGAGAGGAGATTAACTGAATGGAGTATGGAATAAGTAAAAAGCCGGAAACGCCAGGTCTTCAGCTAGTCTGGTGTAAAATAATCTTAAAATGTTCGTGATGGTTTGACAGCCATAAAACATCGTTGTTTTATCTGAATGATTATGTGACTTCATAGTCACGAAACGTGTTGTGACTGAGTGAGTAATAAAATATTTACAGGCAGCTGTTGCGGTTTCATTAGCTGAAATGGACTGCTACAGCTAAGTGGTGTGAAAGTTTGCTGTCGAGTTTCTTCTGAATATTTCTTTCAAATGTTCAAATGTTTGTAGATCAATCGGACCAAACTGCGTGGTCATCAGTCCGTAGCTTACAAACTACTTAAACCTAGGTAAACTAACCTAAGGACAAACACACACACCCATGCCCCAGGGATGACTCGAACCTCCACGGCGAGCAATCGCGCGCTCCGCAGCGACACGCTTTAGACCGCTCGGCTACCCCACCGCGGCAATATTTCTTTCCATCCCTCTTAACTTTTCCTTTTAAGGTATGTGGTCGGGTGATTTTAAATCGTAGCGTAGAAACTGCCCATTAGGTATTCTTTCTTTGCGAGTACGTCTCCATTTTCATTTTGTTGAACGCCTTAACGCGTTTGTATTCAGAGAAAGTGCACCCAAGTTTCATACCGTTGTAGCTCAACCACCTTCTGTATTATACTCATCAAATAAACATCTCTGCTTCTCCATATTGCTGCTGTCTTCAGACCCAATAGCACATTGAATGAGGCATGCGAGATCAGAGTAAGAGTCCCGTAAGGAATGGAGAGCTTGTGTGATATTTAAGGGGAAGAGGTGGGAATGGGATTCTTCATCCAAATTCAAGATAAAAGGTTTATTTATCAAAATCAGTTGTGCTTTATTTTGAGAATTTAATCCATAGGTTCATAGACGATGAGAATTTGATGTCGCATCAGTGTAGTGAATGAATTACACTGTAGGCATGCGTATGCAAACACAGGGATACGTAAACACTAAAGAGGACGTCGCCGCGGTCGGCAACAAGGCAGTAGGAGTAACCCACTAAACTACAGGCCTATTTCATTGACGTCAATTTGCTGCAGGATTTTGGAACATATCATGTATTCAAATATTATGAATTAGCTCGAACAGAATGATGTATTGACCCAAGGTCAACACGGATTTAGAAAATATCGTTCATGCAAACACAACTAGCTCTTTAATCACATGAAGTGAAGAGTGCAATCGACAAGGGTTCTCAAATTGATTTCGTATTTCTTGATTTCCAGAAGGCTTTTGATACCGCACCTCACAAACGGCTTTTAATCAAATTGCGTGGTTATGGTATATCGCACCAAATTTGCGACTGGATAGGGGATTTCCTGACAGAGGACACAGTTCGTAGTAATCGATGGTAATGCATCGACTAAAACAGAGGTGATATCGGGCATTCCACAGAGTAGTGTCATTGGTCTTCCTCTGTTCCTTATTTACATAAACGATTTGGGAGAAAATCTAAGTAGCTCTCTTAGGTTGTTTGCAGATGACGCCATCATTTACCGTCTAGTAAAATCATCTGAAGATCAGAATGGAATGGGAGATGAATAGTATAAAGGTGGTTCGATGAACCCTCTGGCAGGCACTTAAATGTAATTTGCAGAGTATCCCATGTAGATGTAGAAACATGACAACAGACGACTGGGGCAGGCGATAGATCCGTTATTGCTGCTATAGTCAATATTACTAAAAATTTCCGGGCTATTATGCCGTGGTCTTATGGATTTATTATTTAAACGCAACGTTTCGTCCCTAACTGCGGAGGACATTTTCAAGGGGGATCGTGGCACTTTTGTATGTCCGATGCACACCCTGGCTCGCTAATGACTGAAACTCCATTTACGAGGGCTCGCGCGCAGAGGTGTGACGTCAGATGTTTTGTATCAGCGCGCGCAATTCGTCGTTGCCGATTGCCGTCGTCCGTTATTAATATCGTCCCGTGGTGGAAGACTGTTACATTTCTTCTTCAATACCGGAATCGAGATTTCATTTAGTTTCACGCCCTCCTCCATCCTATTGAAATTATTTGGGTGTTTTACAATTTGTGTAGCCTCTCTGTACAGTCTTTCGTGGTATCCATTTGTGTCTGCTAAAACCTAAGTCTTATCAAATTGAATAAGATGGTCCCCCGGCTTAAAAACATGTTCAGCAACAGCTCATCTGTCAATCTCTCCCCTTGTCCCTTTTTCCCCTGGTTCTTTTTTGCGTTACCCACGTATACGTCTCCACAGTTTCACGGAATCCTATAAATTCCTGCTGTTTCCAGCGCTTTTTCGAGCATCCTTCGCCGATTTCAGGTGATCCTTTATCTTCGAGTAGGTTTGCAGATAATGGAAACATTCCGTTTCGCCAAAATTTTGCCGATGCGGTCGGTGCCGTCGTTAATAAAAGGCAGGAATACTTTAGATTTCACCGGAACCTTTTCATCTTTTTCAGTTCTACGTGTCGGTCTCAGTTTGAATCCCGATGCAGATAAGTCTGTGTGGGTGGGCTTCCGATAAACTGTATGACCCAAACTACCATTCCCCTTTTTGAAAACTGACACGTCAAAAAATTCAATTTTCCGTCTGCCTCCTTCTCCATGCTAAACTGAATTCTAGAATTACTCCCGTTGAGGTGTTGAAGTAAACGATCTAGTGCCTCTCTACCGTGCCTCCAAACAACAAATGTATCGTCTACAAAGCGGAACCAAATAGCAATAGAACGATGATGTCTATGAACAAACAGATGGTGTAGCTATGGGGAGCCCTTTAAGCCTGGTTATAGTAAATTTCTATATGGAAAAAGTCGAGGAGCAGGCACTGAAAACAGCAAACAAAAAACCCCTTGAAAATGTCCTCCGCAGTTGGGGACAAAACGATGGGTTTAAATAATAAATCCATAAGACGATGTCATAATAGCCCGAAACGTTTTAGTAATATTGTCCTTTCCGACCGTGAAAGTTTACATTTTACAATGCTTCTATAGTGTCGGTTTATAACAATTTGAATTTGAAGATGGTGTTATAGTCAGCGCCCGAGACATGGGACGCAGCATCTCCGAGGCAGCGAAGGGGTGGGGATTTTCCCGTACGACCGTTTCGGGAGTGCACCGTGAATATCGGGAATGCGGTAACACATCAAATCTCCGACATTGCAGTGGCCGGAGAAGGCCCTGCAAGAACGGGACCAAGGAGGACTGAAGATAATCGTTCAACGTGGCAGAAGTGCAGCCCTTCCGCAAATTGCTGCCGACTTCAATGCTGGGCCATCTACAAGTGTCAGCGTCGAACCGTGTAAAGAAACACCATCGATGTGGGTTTTCGAAGGCCCCTTCGCGTACCCTTGCTGACTGCACGACACAAAGCTATCGCCGTGTGGCTGGGCCCTTCGACGCCGACGTTGGACTGTTAATGGCTGGAAACGTGTTACCTGGTCCGACGAGTGTCTCTTCCATTTGTATCGAGTGGATGGAAGTGTACGGGTATGGAGACAACTTCATCAACCCATGAACCCAGGATGTCAGCAGAGGACCATTCAAGCTAGTACAGGTTCTCTAACAATGCGTGGCGTGTGCAGTTCTAGTGATAGGAGACCCCGGATATGTGTGGATACAACTCTGCAGGTGAAACATCTGTACACAAGCTGGCTGATCACCTGCATCCCTTCATGTCAATTGTGCGTTAAACTGTCAGCACATGGAGCGTGTAGCTGAAAGAGTGTGGCCAACATGGCGAGTTTCTAACGTCACAACGTGCGAACCGAGACCTACGAGAAAAACAGGCCCCAGCACAATCGTCACAGTAGCTTAGTGACTGACCGCTATGAGGCCGTGGGGTGTGCCCCAGCGGTCGGCCAATCGGCTAGCGGTCGCGCCGGCTCAGAACTACCTTGCTTACGTGGCATGACGACTGCGCTGGGGCCTGTCTTTCTCGTACGCCTCAGTGAACCGTGGCCGACGAGAAAGACAGGCCTCAGCGCACATATCATGCCACGTAAGCAAGGTAGTTCTGAGCCGGCGCGATCGCTGGCCGATTGGCCGGGCGCTGGGGCACACCCCACTGCCTTATAGTGATCAGCCACTAAGATAGCAATCGCTCCGGCTCGGAATACCTTGCTTACGTGGCATGATATCTGCGCTGGGGCCTGTATTTCCCGTTGGCCGCTGTGCGAACCGTACGTTGGGGAAGCTTTCTCGACATGTCGGGCAGTATCAAGCATACCAGATATTCTCAACATGTTTCTCAACGATCACCAATAAGGTGGGAGAATGCTACCGACGTCACGCCACGTGGCTATCCGAGGAGGGGACAGCTCGTTTCGGTACGAAGACGTCATATTAGCCGTCGTATTTCATGGGTTTTATGTATATAACTTAGGTCTTATGAATGTATGACATTTGAAAGGAAGTAAAAGTAACTGAGTAAACTGAAAATCTCTCGAAAACCGGTCATTAGAGGTACAATTTGTTGGAATAAATGACTGGAAACGTCTTATATGTGGTTATAAAATTTCTGTATTACACTAATCAGCCATCACAAGGGAAAGCGCACTATGTTAGTGGCCGTTGCTTACGCAGCAACGCCGTGGACTGTAAAATGGAAGATGATTTTCGGAGCTGGTTCAAGACTCCTCGGAACCAAACATTTTTTTCCTCTTTTATTCGAGTATTCTGATAGACTCACAGACTTTCCTATAAATTTCATAGAAGTATACTGCATAACATTGGATGCTATGTAAACGTAAGTGCGCATCCTCCGATGAGTGAGTTCGTTGGATTCGTTTTATGAACAGGACAGCTTGCACATTACTTAGAATAAAATACGAACTTTATTGTTTCACGTATTGTATTTTCCACGTTCTTAACATTCCTCTGTTGAATAGCAATATTGACCGTGGAAGAATAATCTTTGAGTTTCACTAAAAAGTGTGACTGTTGCAAAAATGTTTGCCTCATGTAGAGGCCTTTTATAATTTTATATAGCGCAGTTTGCCATGAAACTTTTATAATTCGCTGCACTTTTTGACGTAATATGCAACTTTTATAAGGGACTTATGTTAATAGATATTTTGTTGTTACTTATGTAGGCCTATATCACAGAACATAACGATCATATGCACAAGCGCGGAAACAAGCGAATTAATAGGTAAAGCAAGAATTCCACTCTTTTGATTTCGTAAACAGTGTAAATCCGGAACCTGATGCCGCCGACAACTGACGTTTGAGCGCGCTGCGATCGCGTGTAGCTCGTTGAGGTGCACGTCTCGTATGCTCAAATAGCGCCGTCTCCGAGCGTTCAGCCGCACGGTGGACTCGGCACGTTGACCACACACGTTCAGACACACGATCCGTGTGCCGACGGCTCTACGACGAACTTGGGCAATTCCAGCAGGACAATGCGACACCCCACACGGTCATAATTGTTGCAGACTGGCTCCAGGAACACTTCTAATTTTAGACACCTCCGCCGGCCACCAAACTCTCCAGACATGAACATTATTGAGCGTTCTGGGATAACAACATTCATATGTTCAAATGCTTGTAGACCTAAGGGACCAAAATGCAGTGCTCATCGGTCCGTAGTCTTACAAAGAAACTACTGTAAGTTACACTAAGGACACACACACACACACACACACACACACACACACACACACACACACACAAAAACACACACACACACACACACACACACACATGCCTGAGGGAGGACTTGAACCTCTGATGCGAGTGGCCGCACGAACCGTTACGTGGCGCGCCTGACCACAAGGTGTTTCCCGCGCGGCTACCTAGGAAGCTTGTAAATGTTTGTAAATCTATCGGACCAAACTACGTGGTCATCAGTCACCTAGGATTCCCTACAACGTGCTGTTAAAAAGAAATCTCCAAACCCTGGTATTCTTACGGCCTTATCGACAGCCCCTGGTGTCAGTTCCCTCCAGCGCTGCTTCATAGTGGAATCCACGTTACTTTGCACTGTGGCACTTCTGCCTGCTCGCTGGGGCCTTACACCATGTTATGCAGGTGGACCACTTTATTTGGGTTTTCAGCGTAGTTGGTGTGAAGAATGAGGACCAGACCTAAATGCAAAAATACGTAAGATGGTGGCGATTGGTGGGAAAAAAATCTCATCATGTTCGAATACAGCGAAAGTATTGTGCTAATTGTCACAGTTGCGTCGATTGAATACGTACTCGTAATGGAATAAGCATGTTAGGACAGTCAGGGGGAAGGTGGATTATCATTTTATTGGGTGCATTTTGGAGAGATGTACAGATGTGGTTCATGTGTAAAGGACACTGCTTATAGAAAGCTTGTGCAGCCCCTTTTTAGGTGACGTCACATTAATATAGAGAGGGACGTTTAAGATACAAAATATATACAGTAATTTGTTACAAAAAAGAATTGATTTACAAAAATTTTGTACTCACACAATTCTCAGTTTTGAGCCTTCATTACAAATTTTTATAATCTGCACCGTCTTACAGTAATATGCCTTTAAAACAAATTACATGATATCACAGGATCATATTCAATCAGCTGGTTTTACAGATATGATAGCTTCACATGTCAAAACAAGGATATCAACACCTTGTCATAAAGTCTTTCTTGCCACCATTGTAAGTGAACTGGAAGTTTGCCGACTGCTGGTACCACCCAGTATAGAAACATGGAACTAAAACACGTTCGTTACCACAGTCCATCCACGATTGTGTGATACAGGCCAGAACTTTCTTGCGTGAATCACAAAGATATAAAACGGGCAAAACCAGAAGTGCACAATTGTGCGTGCAGGGCCTGAAAGGGTTAAATATTGGTCAAATCTTTGGGATTACAACCCAATCGCTGTGAAGGAAGATATAGAAACAATTCAGAGGTTGGCTGGATGGATCCATCAGTGCAAAAGTGTTATAGATGTTTCGGGAATTCAAATGAGAATATATGGAGGGGAGAAATATTATTGCGGAAATTTAGAGTGCTGAAATCAGAAGCTGACTGCAGAAGACTTTCAGTGCCACCAATTTACATTTCCCATAAAGAACACACAAATAAGAAATGTTCAAATGTTTGTAAAGCTTATGGGACTTAACTGCGGGGTCATCAGTCCCTAAACTTACAAACTACTTAAGAACTGAAACTTCCTGGCAGATTAAAATTGTGTGCCGGAACCGGGACTCGAACCTGGGACCTTTGCCTTTCGCGGGCAAGCGAAGGAGAGCTTCTGTGAAGTTTGGAAAGTAGGAGGCGAGGTACTGGCAGAAGTGGAGTTGTGAGGCGGCATCGTGAGTCGTGTCGGGATAGCACAGTCGGTAGTGCGCTTGTCCGCGAAAGGCAAAGGTCCCAGGTTCGAGTCCCGGTTCCGGCACACAATTTTAATCTGCCAGGAAGTTTCATATCAGCGCACACTCCGCTGCAGAGTGAAGTTTCATCTACTTAAGAACTAACTGATACTAAAGACAACACAAACATGCATGCCCGAGGGAGGATTTGAATCTCCGACGCGGGAGGGGCCGGAACGTGGCGCTCGAGACCGCTCGGCTAATTCCGCGCAGCAAAATAAGAAAAATTAGGGCTTGTACAGAGGCATACAGGTTCGTTTGTATTCTCGTTCTGTCTGGGAGAAACTTGTAGTGGTACGAGGTACCCTACGCCACAAACTTTACGGTGGATTGCGAGTTATGTTTGCGGAGAGACTCATCCCGGAAGTATTGCAACGGTGAGACTATCAAATTACACTCTCTATCAGATTAACTCATACTCCACAAAATGGCACCTTTTCAACATTGTGGGAACAAGATTATGACAAGGTCGATGCAAAGTGGCGGAGTTCTACGGCAAAGACATTATGATGCAGATGTTTATTCTTTGTTTTTTCTCTTGCTTACACATAGAAACTATCTTGTTTATTTTAAGATTATTATTATTGTTTGTCTTGCTTCCGACTTGGAATAAAGTTGATTACTGTACAATTTAGCCGTGGTTATTTTCTTTAATTGAAATGATGCTTTGAAGTGGCTATAAAGTGGTGACCCGACACAAAAAACAAATACCAGCGTGCGAGAAGACGCGGCTACGTCGGAAAATGCGGCATGTGACAGCATTCCGGTACCAAATTTTAACGCAGCTCCAGAACACACTGCGGGGCCAGATGCAAGATTTACGGAAAGGTCCGAGATCAACATGAATATTATGAAAAATGAAATTACGTCCAGAGGTGTATGAAAGTGCACACTCTGCAGTTTTTGTCGGATAAGCCGGAAATATGGTTTTCGATGTTGGAACTGACTTTCCTTCATAATGATGTCACAGAAGACTATGAGAAGTTTGCTATAGCTGTAAATAGTTTGGACGCCAGAGCGGCGTCACTTGTGGAAGACGAAATTAGAGATCCGCCGATAACACAGAAATATTCCTTTCTGACGCTGTTAATAAACCGGATTGGTAAGCCATTGGACCAACGAATACACCGAGTATTACAACACGATCGTCGTGGTGACAGGTCGCCATCGGAATTTTACCGACAATTACGGGGTATAGTGGCAGAAGAAGAATTTTCAATTGTTCAAACGTTCGTAGAACTTATGGGACTTAACTACGGGGTCATCAGTCCCTAAGCTTACAAACTACTTATGAACTAGCTAAGACTAAGGACGGCACAAATATCCATGCCCGAGGGGGGATTCGAACCCCCGACCGTAGTGAAGAATTTTCAGACTACACGCTACGATACGTTTGGGCGTCACAACTTCACATGACAGTACGGGTAGCAGTGGCGGCGGACGAAGGACACGATATGACCAATATACCTCGACTCACCGACAGAGTATATGCAGCAATAGAAACAGCTGATACAATGAGTATAACGGAGACTGTAACGACGGCCGATGTATACGAGGCGGCAGCTATCAAGAAACATCGGCACGTAGAATCCAATGTACAATTTCAAGAAATGAAGGGACAACTCGACAGGCTACAAAAGCAGTTGCAAGTTTTGAAGACGGCAGGTTCGGTGGTTCCGGAAACACACTCGAGCAGCAGTAGAAGGGAGAACAAGGAAAAATGGTGTTGCTTCCATCAGCGATTCGGTAAACGAGATACCAAAAATGGTCCCCCATGCAGCTACATGCACCATTTCAATAAAATGGAAATTGTTTTTTACCTGCATCTACACGATTTTTCGTTCGTGATGTGAAGAATTCTTGTTGTTATCTCGTAGACACGGGATCTGATGTAACTGCATTACCAGTTAAACAAAATAGGGTCTGTACCAACAATTCATTGGTACGCCTTTCTGACGCAAACAAAGCACAGATACAAACGTATGGTACTAATAGAAGTTGATTTAGGTTTTACGAATAAGTACAAGTGGACATTTGTGATTGCAGTTGTGTCTGAATGCATTTCAGAGGCGGATTTTCTGTATGCACATAATATTAGCATTGACCTTCGCTTCTCAGTTAAAAATAGGAAAAGATGTTGTGACAGGATTTTTGGGTCAATTTGTGAAGGAACATTTAATGTAGCGTGCGGCATCGAAATAAACCAACACACAGATCCGCAAATACAGACGCGGAACACTGTGGCGCATAAAACGGTTCACCATGTTAACAAGGTACCAGGTCCTCCCATTTCTCTCAGGCCTAGAAGATTGGTGCCAGATATATTTGCCTGATGCAAAAACAGAATTCGAATGTATGTTACAGAACGGCATCATACGTCGATCTGACAGTGCATGGTCCTCACGTTTACACATGGTAAGGAAGAAAGGCCGGCCGCAGTGGCCAAGCCCACTACGGTCGGGGGTTCGAATCTCCCCTCGGGCATGGATATTTGTGCCGTCCTTAGTATTAGGTAGATCATAAGTTGTTTGTAAGTTTAGGGACAGATGACCCCGTAGTTAAGTCCCATAAGCTCTACAAACATTTTTGAGTGGCCGAGCGGTCTGCGGCGCGCCAGTTACAGTCTGCACGGCCGCTACGGTTGGGGGTTCGAATACCCCCTCGGGCACGGCTGTTTGCGTCGTCTTTAGTATAAGGCAGTTCATAAGTAGTTTGTAAGTTTAGGGACTGATGACCCCGCAGTTAAGTCCCTTAAGCTTAACAAAATAAAAGAAGAAAGACGGAAGCTGCTGACCATGTGGCGATTACAGGCAATTAAATGTCCGCACGATACCCGATTGATATCCTATATCAAATATTATAAATTTTACAAACGTGTTTGCTGGAGCAACTATCTTCAGTGTGATAGACTGTCATAAAGCTCACTATCAGATTCCAGTAGCGGAGGCAGACATACATAAAACAGCAATTAGAACGACTTTTGGCCTTTTGAATTTTTACGTAAGACATTATGATGCAGATGTTTATCCTTTGTTTTTTCTCCTGCTTAGACGTAGAAACTATCTTGTTTATTTTAAGATTATTATTATTCTTTGTCTTGCTTCCAAGTTGGAATAAAGTTGATTAATGTACAATTTAGCCGTGGTTATCTTTTTTAATTGAAATGATGCTTCGAAGTGGCTATAACATAATGTTCATTACAAGCGATGCACTCCGCAAACGTTGAATCCAACGCTCGAATCCTCTTTTTAAAAATTCATGTTTGCATTGTTGAACACACTGCTTAACTGCAACTATCACGGAATCTGTGTGCTGAAAGTGTCGTCCCCAAAAACTGTCATTCATTGGGGGCAAATAATTAGAAGTCAGGAGGTGCTAAATCTGGGCTGTGCGGCGAGTGAGGCTTCACAGAGCAGCCCAACTTGCCGAAGTCCTGAACTAAACTGTCATCATGAATTTGGATCTATTTCATATTATTGTTTGGTATCTTCTTTCTTATGACTTTTCGAAGCTTCATGTTATAATATAGCTGTCACTGTTCAAAGCTCAACCATATTCAAGGAAATCAACGAGAATGAATGTCTTATCATCCGAATAAACTGTCGGCGTCTTTGCTGATCGCTGGCTTTTCAACTATTGGTCTTGCAGAAGAGATGCTACTTATTGGACTGATTCTTTGTTTTCGGATCGTAAGCATACTTCCATGTTTCATGCCCTGAGACGTACACCTTCGTAATCGAGTGGACAGCGTGGTATATCGCCACGCAAGAGGGCCCGGGTTCGATTCTTGGTCGGATTAGAGATTTTTCCAAGCTGGGACTGAGTGTTGTGTCATCTTCATCGTCATTTCATCTTCATCGATGCGTAAGTCACCTAATGACTTGCACCAGGCAGGCCGAACACGATCCCATGTGGGTCTAATGCCAAAAATGCCACACGGAATCATCATCAGATCAAAGAAACGTGTCTTCGCCAGCTTCAAAGCTTCCAGTAGCTCAGAGCAGACTTTCACCCTTATGTCCTTGTGAAGCACGTGTCAGCTGTCTCGGCACCTATTTCACGCACATTTTCCGAAGCCCCAAGTCTTTCCCCATCTCATTCATGGAATTATAGCCACAGTGAACTTGTGCAGCAAGCTCGCCAGCTGTGATTTGCTTTGTCCGCACGAATCAGTTCATCCAGTCGTCGGCGATCACGTCGGTGGTTGCAGTTACCGGTCTCCCCGCACGTGGTTGGTCTTCATTGCTGGTTTCTCTTTTTTCAAACTTGTTTTCATCCATATCTGCAGTTTGTTCTTCTCAACTGTGCCCTCTTCATAGATATATTTAAACCTCCTGTCGATGTTCGTAAGGCCACACTCTTTCTTTGTCAAGCTTTCAATGAAGGTACGTTGTTTAAGCTCCGAATCTATGCCGTTTCCCTCGCCCCCCCCCCGCCCCCTCAACAAAAAGAAGACAAATTACGGTACGTGATTATCCAGGGAGTGCTATTCTTCTAACATGTGAAATTTGAGCTTCATACATATGCGCACTGTTCCGTTACTTTCGGATTGGCGCTCGTAAATGTGGATGTATATAACGTAAGAAGTCATTCATGGCCAAGAGGACTTTGACCAAATTCTTGTCGGGTTTCCAGCCGGATCATACTGACATCTGTACACAATATTTCTGCGGTTCATCTGGCCGCCATCATCAGGGGAGGAAGCTAAGCCGCTGTCGCCTTGACAGAGTGAAACTCTGCAACGGCTGAATCTTATAGGCAACAGAAGTACGAAGACGCGTACAGTCAACGCCACCTAGATACAAGGCCTGTGCGCTGCCTGCCAAGAGTAGTCATAACACAAGCTAACTATTTGTCTTGAGTTGCTGTGCTGAGTTTGGGAATACGTACACATTGTACAATGTGTTGCAGAGTTTTTTTCGTGTTATATATGTGATTCTCCGTGCAGATTTTTGCTGATATGAGACAAAATGCCTAATATGAATCGTCCGATTTCAATATCGGTAAGATATCTTAATAATAGTTCATAAATACCTTATACCACAATAAATTTGTATGTGAATCACATAAAAAACATTGAGAACATTCTTAAACACAGTGTTCAACATTTTAGTATTCTCAAACTCAGCACAACGCAACATAAGAGAAATAGTGTGCTTGTGTTATGACTATTCTTGGCAGGCAGCGCATAGGCCTTGTATCTAGGTGGTGTTGGTACTCGCAGCTGTTGACCCCTGGCGCGAGAGAAGTTGCAGCGCGTCCAGTGATGAGTGACGTCAAAAACAATTCATCGCTGAGTATTGTCATTCGTGGCCATTTGATGCAGATGCCGATATTTCTTCACGTCTGATTTACTCAGCGAATAACCACTGCCCCGGTTAATTGTGTTATATGTTATTCTGATTTCAACGGGTGCTTTCAAAACACAATCCCAGTAACGTGAGTTATTTGCAACAACTTGTTTTTCGTCGTGTAACATCCTATGTCCTTCTGACGGACAGTGTTCAGCCACCGCGGATTTTTCAGGCTGCATCAATCACGTATGGCGGCGATGTTCAACACATCTGTCACTGACGGTATGAATAGTCTAGCTAGTGTATGGTTTGCTGCGCCCACATGCTATTTTATAAACGCCAGGAGTCTTTCGGTAACAGATATCTGCCTTAAAGTGAGGGGCAAATGTCAAAGGGTCCGTTTAGAGGACAACCTTTTATGCGAGTGAAACAGGCACAATGGGGAAACCAAAACGGAAGAGAATTGAAGCTTTGTTTATTTATTTTATTTATTTGTTTATTTAGCCTGATCAGATTAGGGCCATCAGGCCCTCTCTTACATCGGACCAGGGTTTTACACATACAGTATTTCTTTACATGTGAGTTACCTATAACATAACAATGATTTTTACAGATAAACAATTAATAACATAATTTATACAAATTGATTACATGTAAAAGGATGTAAATAAAAGGTACTGACTTAACTCTAATAGGATTAATACTAGTAGTACCACTGAGACACCTTCTGCTGCTGTTGGTGTAATAATAGAAGTAACAACATTGATATTAGCAGATACAAGATGTACTTTTGAATATATCGAGACTGGTTGAGGTATGGCGAATTCTGACAGAAGGAAGTTAAGAAAGCTGTACCTGGCGAGAGCAATGACAGTAGGAGAATATCTGCGAGGAGGAATGGATGTGACGTACCGTGACCATAGGGTATTAAAGACTGGCGTAATTATTGCTTTAGTAGATAATCCATTAACTGTCGTTTGAAGCTGGCAGTGTTATTCAGTTCTCTGATATATTGAGGTAGATTGTTCTAGAGCCTGGTTCCTGCTACTGAAAAGGATTTTGAGAAACCGGCTGAGTGATGGATAGGGACAGAAAGGGTTTTGCTCTGACAGGAACAAGTAGTTCTGTTATGTTGATCAGATAAGAGTGTTAAGGTCGAGGAAAGATATGAGGGACAGTGTACGTTGATTAGAGAGTAAAGGAAACAGTGTATGAAAATCTCTGCGCTTGTCAGCACGGAGCCAGGATAGTTGCTTATAAGATGGTGAAATGTGATCAAAGAGACGGATGTTACATATATATCGAACGCAGGCATTCATGATTAGTTCCAGACGTCGTGAGCTTTCCCAAGAAAGACCTTGCAAGATAACATCACTGTAATCAATAATTGCAATTAGAAGTGTTTGTATAAGTTTCTTTTTAAGATCGGCGGCTGTGTGCTCAGCCCAATTTAGTTTGTCGTCCATTTTCACTCCCAGACTTTTTGCTGAGGGCGAAAAATAGGTGTGTCATTTAATATTAATGATGGTTGAGATTCGCGGTATTTGTAGTTTATGAGCCTAGGATGACCTACCAGAATCGCTTGTGTTTTACTTGGATTGAGCTTTAATCCTATATTCTGTGCCCATTTTGATAGTGCACATAGGTCAGAATTAAAATTTTCGATTGCTGTCTTCAGGTTTTTTGGTTTTGCACTTAAATACAATTGGAGGTCATCGGCATTCATGTGGTATTTACAAAAGGACAAGACCGATGATACGTCATTTATGTACAATGAAAAGAGAAGTGGACCTAATACCGAGCCCTATGGCACGCCTGATAGTACTTTTCTCCACTGTGACTTTTCGGTGCCGGACAAGACGCACTGAAGACGCGATGTCAAGAAGTATGAGCGAAACCATTGCACCAAGCCTTGAGAGAGATTTAGGCTGTTAAGTTTAGCAAGTAAAATATCAAAGTCCACAGTGTCGAAAGCTTTGCTAAAGTCTAAGAAGCACATAATAGTCGCCTCTTGTCTATCCATTGCCCGCTTAAGATCGTCTGTTACTTTTATCGAAGCAGATGTTGTGCTGCGATATTTGCGAAAACCTGATTGGTGTTCGTCAAGGTTATTAATAGTGAAGTAGCTGGTTAGCTGATCATGTACTATATATTCTATGGCTTTGGATAGTGCCGGAAGAATGCAGATAGGTCGGTAATCAGAGGGTGCTGTGGCAATGTCCTTTTTTGGCAGTGGCTTAACTAGTACGCGTTTCCATGCATCAGGAAAAACACTTGTGGCTAAGGACTGATTAAATATATCTGTTATGATGGGCAGCAGTGGATCAATAATCAGCTTTATCATTTGGGTAGTGATATCATCATCCCCGGGAGACGCTGATGTAATACGCATAATGGCTTTTTTGACTGTACTTCCAGTAACATGCTTAGAACAAAACTTATCATGGTAGCGTTGTTTATCCTCGTGATATGGCCAATAAGTGTTTGTTTCGTTTGGTGAACGATTGTAGTTCTGGCGTTGTGAAATACTGATTTAGTTCCTCAATGGGGACAGTGGGTTCGGCTGCAGTTTTTACTTTTCCAATACCAAGACCGCGCAGGTTTTTCCAGCCGGTCTATTTATGTTGTCGGTTAATGGATGGGTGTATCTGAGATTAGCATTTCTCACAGCCTGGCTGACTCTGTTAAGTTTCTGCTTGTAAGCGGTGTGATTTTCAGGTGTAGGGTGCAGTTTGTATGTCCGATGTGCAGTGTCTTTGAGATTCATGAGCTGTTTTAGTTTATCAGTTAGCCAGGGTGCAGGTTTCCTTCTCACTTTTTTGGTCTTGATGAGCGCATATTTATCATACAGCTGGTATGGTGCTACAGACTACTGGTGAAAATTAAGTGGACTGATACGTATGAGGTTCTCAGTAGAATCGGAGAAGGAAAGACCACGCGGAAAACGTTGACAAGTAAGGAATAAACTAGAGGGACTGATGACGACAGTAGTTTGGTTCCTTTATATCCCCATCCAACCAACCAACCAACTAACGAACTAGAGGGAGGTGTAGAAGGTGAAACGTGCAGGGGAGGACAAGGAGCGGCATACAGAAGTGTGGGGGGCTTGACCCTGGTGCTCGCCTCATGAGGGCCAGCGTTGGCGGCACTCGCCGTCGCTCGATGGCGTCCACTCGACCGCTGCCGCCGCCGCTGCCACGGTCAGCCGTAGCCCTCACAAGACAAACTCCGCCAGTACAGGGGACGCGCCGAGCGAAGTACGCCGCGCTCCGACACCCCAACCTCTGCAGCTGCCTGCCGCGCCGCGTACAATATTCCGCAGCTACAAAGGAGGGAAGATCCGTGTTCAGCGTCCACAGCTACAGCTGCGTAAACAGACTAAAATCCACTGTACACAACGTGTCGGCAGGGGGAGGGGGCTACCAATAACTGGAACCCGTGGAAGATCACTATAAAAATATTAAGAAGCGAGTGTTGCACTGCGCAGCAGTTTACGAACTTAAAAGAACACGTAAATTGTGGGTTACGTGTATAACTGAAAGTAGAAGTTATTTTGCGATGTAGTTATTGAATGATCAGTTTATTTAGTACTGCAGTTGGTACTACAAAATTAATTTTATCAGCCTTGATTCCATGTTGGAATTGGTGCTCCACGACTGTATTTGACTTGTGGTAATTCTTTCAGCAATCAGTCGTAAAAATATAAATTTTTATTTGTTTGCAAATCTAGATTTCGACCACTGTGTGGTACAAACGCAACCTCCAACATGGAGGTCGAGATGTTTTAAGTATTTTAATTGGTTTTAAGCATTGATAATGAGCACACAGTGGTCGAAATCTAGATTTGCAAATAAATAAAAATTTATATTTTTCCGACTGATTGCTGAAAGAATTACCACACAAAATTAATTAATTTAGTCCGTAAAAAAATCATTGTTTTTCAGTATACGCAGTGTTGTAGTATGAAAATGGGTGCATATAATTGCATAAATCTTGCTTCTAAAATCATTGAAAACTTAAGTGTGTTACAGCATTAAAAATAATATCCTTGGTATAGAAAAAAATCAGGTCTGAAAGGGTTAAAATTCAACACTATAATGATGACAGGTCCATAAAATTGCGGGAATTCAGCCATAACCACAAATTTTCTTCTGTAGATATTTCGGCTGCAAACTGTCCACTAGAGTTGTGGCGGTTCGTCAATGAGTCGTTCATTTGAACGAATACAAATAAAGAATCGTAAGAATCGTCGTTCAAAATAATCGTCTGTCTCGTGACGATTCTAAGTTCCAACGATCCACGATTCGAAGGCGACTGCCGAATCTTGCCGAATCGTGCCGAATGCCGGAGAGAAGAGGGGGGACGAATCGTCGTTCAAAAGAATCGTATGTCTCGTGAATATTCCAAGATCCAACGATTTATGATTCGAAAGCGAGTGGCGAATCGTGCCGAATAATTACGAAAGTCAGAAAGCGTCTGAACAAAGAAAGCACAGAACGAAGATCGTGAGCTGTTAATTATTAGCCTATTCACGAATTACAGATGACAGAAACAAAACGCAGCGAAATACACAGATGCCAATACATACGAATATATGTCTTTCTTACAGTTTACATATTATGTATTTAAACGAGCAATCCTTACACATTTATATTTCGCGTATCCCGGCAATGGCTGCAACGATTTGGATTATATTTTGTGTTTAGAGAGGTTTAAGCTTTTCAAGTTCATCTACATAGTTGTAGTTTTTGTAAAAACTCAATTTTTACAAAAATATACTTTTTATATAAAAACGCGATTTTAAATGTTTTTAAAGCCACCTCAAAAATCTTTTTTACCATTTTGGTTTTTACGTTATCAGCTTTCCTGAAAGAAACCGATTTTACAAAAAAAGAAACATTTGAATAAACGTGAATTTATTGCATCTCGAAAGAAATTTAATATTTAGAGACGGATTTTTATTTTTAATGTTTATTTCGTGTTTCCTTAAACTAATTGATTTTACATAATAAGTATTTTATAATGATTAGATATCTGTTAATTACCATAGATTTAATTAAATTTATATTTAAATGGCCGAAGTATTCAAACAGAACGAAAAAAAAAATGTATAAGGTTACAGCACGATTCGAAATAAGTAACCTACGTTCACTAAACCTATAACGCTACTAAATGAGTTATGATGACAGCAGAAATAGTAGTGTAATATGTATTTATAACCACTCGCAAAACTTCAGACTATTTTCTCGAGAATATTTGAGAGCTAAACCGAATGGCCTTGTCACATTCTTATTTAAAGTCTGAACTTTACGCACCATAAATATTAAAAAATCCATACCCAAATTGTCAACTTTTCGGCATTTTGTAAGAATCACGTCGTCGCAGACCAGGAAGAATCGAGAGCGAGTCGTAGGAACAGATGCAAAAGGTTAAGATTCCAACATCCATGACACAGACATGTATTGCCATCTATGAGCAAGATGTAGAAGTAAGAATCGCGCCAATGCAGACTAAAGAATCGTAGCAATCAATTAACAATGTGGGATTGAATCGCAAGAATCGATTCTTAAAAAAGAATCGTGTTGCCCAACTCTACTGTCCAGACATCCTCGGAGCGAGTATGACGGCAAAGCGTTCCCGTCCACCTTACATACTGTGGAGCGAGCCTATGTGCATGCTTACTGGGAAGACGTACCACACCGACGGCAGTTGTAGTGCCCTCTGAGTAGTATCACATACTGTGGTTGATATCGATGGCAAAAATGTATGAAGCCGTAGTGCCCTCTATGGAGAGCGTATGTAATCATATTTTGTGGTTAACAAGGGTTGCAGCGCCCTTGTTTTTGATCGTTTACGTTTGTGAATGACGGCCTCTAACTTTTGTCATGATTAAAACCATCATCACAATTAACTAAATTACTCGCCAGTATAATTCCAATCGCTTCTCTAGACACTTAATCCCAGAAAGATGAAGCAGTTGATAAAATCTGAAAATTTTCGTAATCTATGTTATGGTCAGTCTGAATATAATAATCAGCTACAGCAGATTTATCAGGTTGTAGCAGGCGGGTGTAATGTTTATGCTCCGCAGATCGTTCATGGACTGTGCGCAAAGTGCGTCCTATATACGAACATACGCACTGGCAAGGAATTCCATACAAACCTGCCTTCCGCAAAACCAAATCATCCTTCACAGAGCCGACGAGCGCGGATATCGTAGATGCTGGTAGAAAATCGACTTTGACATTGTTTCTGGAGAGGATGCGGCCAATTTTGGATGATAAATTACATATATACAGGGTGAGTCATAAATGACGAAAATATTTCGTGCAAATTGTCACACACTGAGCTACAAACATAAATTCGTTTTCCGCATGTTCCTATGTCAATAAATGAGAATGAAATTGAATGGTAAAAATCTCGAAATTTGAAGTGGACGTTTGGTTGTTACTGTGCGCCGACTTTGGCCAAGGGGACAGATCGTCAACAGAGAAACAGGGCACAAGTTCCTTTCTCTAAGCCAACTAGCGACGATACATACCGGTCAGCGAAAACGGTACGAGATAGATGTGAGCGCTGTCATTGCTCGCAGTGTCACGCAGACCGCCGCTTGATACCGCATGCCTCGCCTTCTCGTGATCGGCTAGACTACCTGCAACACTCGCATGTTATGCTCTGCAGCCGACCTGTCCCATTGGCCTATGTCGGCGCACAGTAACACCGAAAAGTCTACTTCATATTTCCAGATTTTTACCATTAAATTGCCATGTCATTTATTGACATAGGAACCTCCGGAAAACGAATTTATGATTGTAGTTCATTGTATGACAATTTGCATGAAATATTTTTCCTTATTTATGACTCACTCTGTATATGGTAGGAAGGCCATGAACTTGAACTTTTCTTCTTCAGGTTCTTCCTGTGGAACATTTACTTCAGGTTTGAATTTCAAGGCTTTTCAATTTTCGACAGTGGATAACCATTCTCTTCAAATACTTTTTCCAGGTGCCGAGTTCTTCCTGTAGATGGTCTTCGCAGGAAATTGTGTGTGCTCTGTATGCTGCACCACTGTAAAGAGGTCGCACAGGTTCTTCCAGAGCACTAATAAGAGCTGGTATGGCCACAGTTCTTGGAGAGAACGCAAAGTTTAACCCCTTACCTAGGACGGAAGAGATTGAAATTCGACTGGCGAGTAATTTAGTTAATCGTGATGATGGTTTTAATCCGGCACTCACAATCGGAAACGATCAAAGACAACGGCGCTGGAATCCTCTTAACCACAGAGGCACTAAAGCTTCATACATCTTTGCCACTGATATCAATCACAGTATGTGATCATATATAGTCTACTTAGAGGGCACTACAACTGCCGTCGGTGTGGTACGTCTGTGACGATGACTTCCCAGTAAGCATGCGCACTGGCTCGCCCCACAGTATATAAGGTGGACGGGAGCGCTTTGCCATCAGTATTCAGATTCGCTCCAAGGTTTGCAACCGAAATATCAGCAGAAGAAAATATCGATGGTGTTGAACCTCAACCTCGTATGTCAGTTTGTTCATGTAAGAATATCATTGACAATTTTTTTAAATTTATGGCTGAAAATTATTTTCCAGTATGCTTGAAAATTATTTTCCAGTATGTTTTCATGGAACATTTTATTAATGAAATAATTTATAGAGATAATAATTGTTTTTTATTTATTTGCTATCGAGATAACTGTTAAATAATGATGCTTATTTCACTCTCCAGCAAAACTGAATTTTTTGACATACGAGGTTGCTATTCAACACCATCCATATGTGGCTACGGCTGAATTTCCGCAATTTTATGGACCAACATATAAGCCGTGAAAGTATGAAGATTCACATAATGACGACAGTTTGCAACACACCGCAAAGATGTTCGTCGAACTGTGACGGGGGCATAAGACACTCATACACGCGTAACTTAAATCTTTCAGCCACAGGTTTCATAAGAAAAACACACGCACACACTCATCAAGTGGTTTGATAGCCACGAGCTTTCGGCCGAGATCTCCTCGGACATTGTCAAATGGTGACTTGAACAGCTGCGCGGCTTCCTGTGACGCCACGTCACTGTTGCTCGCCGCATCGCCATAAATTACGATGTTTTGGTCGCGCACCCGCTTCACGTATTTTAATTTCAATCATTTTAATTATGCTATCCCAGAAAGTATTTCTTCTGGTAATGACTGAATCTTAGATTTCAATAATCTTTTGTCTCAATACGAGTATAAATAGTACCTACAGTCGGGTTTCTCGCTCTCTCTGTGTCTAGTCTCCGATATGTTTAAATCTCTCCGAGTCTAGCTCCACGTGATTAGATGGGGGATTAGTTAGAATTCGCTCGAAATTCGATAAGATTTTATGTCTTGTAAAATACTGAGATGTACAGGAAATGATTAATAACGAAGTTATAGACTACGCTATTACGTTATGAATATCTTTGGACTTTAGATTGGGATAGACTCCGAAAAATAATTATAAATTCCTGCCTCCCGTTGATTAATTGCTCCATGTCAGATAAATCTGAAACAGAACAGTTTTGTTAAATTTAAAGGAACTTGCATTACGAACTCTATTTTTAAGAACTGAATTTATTCTCAACTGTCAGGAAGACCAAAGACTTTCTTGTAAATGAGCAGCTGTGAGAAATATAGTTACGGAATTGTAAACATTCGAAGTGTCTTTAGGAAAGTAAATTTCTTGTAACGGTGTCAATTTGAGAATATAGAATCAGTGAAACCTTAAGAAGTGTCTTAAACAATTATTCAAGTATTTAGATCCCTCATCTAATCTATGATTATTGTGAAAATTGCTCATATACCAATATCTCTGACTTCTAATAGATCGCTAAAATGAGTGTGTATAAGAAAATAATTTAACACTTACGTTCAAAAGGAACTTTAAGTAAATCCTACCAAAGAATAATTAATGATAAAAATCAGGGATAGACAATATCTTTTTGTAACTGGTCCGACATAAATGAACTACCGAGAAAAAAAAATGTATTTGAAATACTATTTTATCAAATTAGAAGCCCCTGAGAGACAGAATTTCATTTTCGATCAATTGAAAAAAAAGTTTATTTTTTTAGTTAACACATAGGCTCAGAAACAATAATTACGACGCAGAACTTCAAGCTAAATAAAACAGTATTGTATTACGAAAGGAGCATCAGTCATACCAACCTACATTTCATACAGGAAAGCTAAGTAAAAGTTAGAGCCAATTCAATGATGATGAATTTCCATTACTAAATGCAAAAGAAGTCAAGCCCTTCTAAAACTAAAACTAAACCGAAGAAGAGATCCAATTCCAAAATTGGCCACCAAAAATAAAAAGCAATATCATACAGAAGACGCCCGTTACAATGATAGTTTTCAATTACTATAGAGAACTGTTCTTCCTCGGTCAAACTGCCAAAGGTGCTGGAGCCGCGGTGGAGTAGCCGAGCGGTCTAAAGCACCTCGCTGCGGAGCGCGTGGTTACTCGCCGTGTAGGTTCGAGCTCTCCGTGGGGCATGGGTGTGTGTGTTTGTCCTTAGGTTAAAATGTTCAAATGTTTGTTAAGCTTATGGGACTTAACTACGGGGTCATCAGTCCCTAAACTTACAAACTACTTATGAACTACTTACGAACTAGGACGACACAAATACCCATGCCCGAGGGGGGGGGGGGATTCGAACCCCCGACCGTAGTGGCTGGCCTTGCTGACCGTGACTGGAGCGCCTCAGTCACCTCGGCCTGTCCTTTGGTTAGTTTACCTAGGTTTAAGTAGTTTGTAAGCTACGGACTGATAGATTTACAGACATTTGAACAACCGTATGAAAGTACGATTTCAGCACATCAGCACGGCCGCCTGTGCCCCCTTTACACGGAGCTTGCAGGGGCACTACTCGCACCCACTATCTGCGCATGCGCAACCTTCGGCGACACAAACGCTAGCTGGCAACTTCTCGTGATTTGGAGGCCAGCAATGCATTTCTATTCTCGCGGTTTCCGTAAATCTCGTCAGGCAAAAGACTAAAGCCTCTTCCCTTCCACAACGTAGCTCATTAGAGCTATTATTCTGTAGCTAATGACCACGAACTCTAAATTTCCCTTCTTTGTTCCGCGGAAGCTTTATTGCCCATAAAATGGATTAGCAAGGGAGGCGACCAAATCGTGGTGCTGGCTTTCCTGGCGAAAGTGTTTCCCATGTATTGGTTTGCTAGGAACGCGGTAGCTGGCAGAGACCTCTGGCATGAACCTCACACAGCGCGGGGTTCGGCGGGAGTCGTTGGCCTGGCGCCAGTGTCAATGTGTGTGTGTGTGTGTGTGTGTGTGTGTGTGTAGAAGGGGCGGAAGGGGAGGGGACATGTCGTCTCATAACAGCCAGCACACTGACCCGTTTCTCAGGTCAGCCTCGTGGCTTCAACGCTTGCCAACTAGAAGGCACCTGAAAGTTAAGCGGCGACAACAATCCACAGCTCTCGTTACGTAACCGTTATGTTATAGGCGTAATTTCTACACCGGGGACTTTCCCACATTTACGTACATACTCCGCAAGCCGCCATACAGTGCGTGGTGGAGGGTACCTTTTGCCATTTCTAGACATTCCCTTTTTTGTCCCACTCTCAAACAGAGCCGAGAAAAAACAAAGCCTTTCACGCCTTAGTGCGAGCCCTGATTTCTCTTCTCTTTGTGTCCCTTAACCCACTCATGCGTCGCGTCTTATTTCTGTCATCTTTTACATCTGAGGGTACCGTAAAAGCACAGGTACCTATATGAGGTCTAATAAGGAATGCTAGAATATCTCCTTAGACGCCAGTGCCAGTCGTTAGGCTGACAAATAAATGGAAAGTAGAGATTACAATATAGAGGCAGGCCTTCGGATGAAAGCACATTGTTATCTGTACATCAAAGCAAAGCCTTCGACTTCGACTGGGTATTACACTCACCAGCCGAGCTGGGTGATTCAGTGCCAAGAGATGTCATGATCGGGACTGCAGACGGAAAACACGTTAATAATGTTTTTTGATGTTTGTAATTCTATCGGACCAAACTGCGTGGTCATCAGTCCGTTGCTTACAAACTACTTAAACCTAGGTAAACTAACCTAAGGACAAACACACACACCCATGCCCCAGGGAGGATCCGAACCTCCACGGCGAGCAACCGCACGCTCCGCAGCGAGGCGCTTTAGACCGCTCGGCTACTCCACCGCGGCGAAAACACGTTACATTTGAGAAAAGTGTCAACTTGCTGTGTGCCCTGAGTGACGGAAACAATTCCATTGTACGAAAAATAGAAAAAGGTGTACACTCTTCATATATTCTTCGATATTAGTAATAGATTTTACACGTAAAAGTAGCAGTTTTCGTACTCACTGTTCTCATTTGAGGATACCTCCCTATTGGTCTGTGAAACACTTTATTTATTTTATTTATTTATTTATTTCTTTTTTTTAGATAAATCATGATGAATTTTGCACAAGGTAGGTCGTTACCAAACAATATATCAGAAGTTTTATTCATTGTCGGGTTGATAATTCGTGCTTGAGAGGTTTAAGCGAAATCTAAGTTGGCGTTAGTACAACCGTTCTTGAGCCATCTTAAAATTCTGGCCCTGTGTTCCTTTTATAGTTGCGTAGGCTTCCGCGACCAGAGTCAGTTAGTTTTCTGATGTACCGCGTGTTCATGTAAGATGGCTTTCACTTTAATATACAACGTTTCGGCCGACGTTACAGTAGCCTTCTTACGGGTAAACGTATGTAATATTTGAGTGTAGTTTTATTGGAGTCATAAGATGAGAGGTAAAAAGAGTTGATAGCTTCTTTCGGTGACCCATTTTTTCCTTGATGTCGTAACCCCATCATCTCCCGCACTATATTATGTACAGAACGCCGATATTGTCGAGGTGGCTCTCTTAACATACATCCACTTGTTACAATATGTTTCCGCAGTTGGCATCTTAGCATCTGGTGTGTTGGGATGAAACTCATATTCATTCTCAGATGCTGAATCAGTTCCAGTTTTTTCCACGTCACTATCCACCTCGGTTGTAACTAAATCTGATTCATTCGTGACTTCTTCAAACGCTATTTCAATACAGCGTTCATGCAAAGGTCTCCTACTTGTTCAATAGAAGTAGAAAAAAACAATAAAAACAATAAAAAATTTAAAAAACCGCTGTAATATTTTTGAAGATAACGACGGAAATCTTAATTTCATTTCAAATATTTAAAACCAAGGTCAAATCACCTGAAATTTTCCTTCATATACTGACGGGAGGGGGGGGGGGGGTGAATTTCTAAGGCCCAGGGAGAATAAAATCAAATTATTGAAATTTGATAAATTCTTTCTAACGAATTCTATAATCTCTAAACTGTAAATGCTTTCAAGTTCATATATCAAAGAACAAGGATACAACTTATAAATAATGAATCCATGGGTCTAGCAATTCCCCCCCCCCTTCCCTGTTGATAACGCTAAGGCTAAAGGACGCTTCTAACACACATGTTCATAAAGAATACAATTAATACGAATCTGAAAATTACTTATGATCCCTTACTACTGAAGAAGTGAGACGTCTAATGAATGCAGAACCAGTAGCGCCACACTTTCCAGTGTTGAAACGCACCATTCGCCGTGTCCCCCATTCCAGTAGCTTTGTTAGCAGCAGGCATCTGGCAGTTTTGTATGTTGTTTTACAAGTTGGCGCCTCCAACTTCGACACGACAGGCAGTCGTTTGTCATGAAACGCAAGCCCCACGCACATTGGTTATCCGCGATCTCGTATTACCGAAAAACTCATTTCCGCCTTATAGCCCTGTTCGTGAACAGCTCCAAAGATTCCAAACTCAACTGCGAGAAAACTGCAGGTTACACAGAACATAAATACAGATCATCTTTCCAAACTTTTAACTCACATTCGTTTGCACAGTACATACAGCGTTAGTGGTGCAGAACACGTCAATACTTGTTCAAAGAAGTTTCGGGCGTGCAGCCGCATAAAGTTTACTTCTTCTAATATTTCGGCTGAGAGCCATTCAGCCATCTTCAGAGAGAGTCGAAGACTGACGCTCCGGCACGCGCTTCGTGCTTATAAACGCGCGGGCTGCTCTCATCAGCAATGACGTGTGCTCTATGGACCAGTGCTCTAAGAACACTCATCGTCTGGATGGATGATGGCAGCTACTTGCATGTAAGTATAAATCCGTCTGCATCGGTTTCCTATATATTGAATGTCGTAAGGTGTCATCGTCTTTACGTCGTACCATTACATCCAGAAATGGAAGGCATCCCTCTTTTTCGACTTCCATTGTAAACTGGATTTGGTTATGGATGGAATTCAGGTGATTTAAAAATTCTTGTAACTTACCTTCATCGTGAGGCCACACAACAAATGTGTCATCAACATACCTCCAGAACACTGTGGGCTTCAATCTGGCAGATTCCAGCACCTTTTCCTCGAAGTCCTCCATAAACATATTGGCCACCAAAGGCGACAACGGACTACCCATGGCGACACCGTCAGTTTGTTCAAAGAACTCGTTGTTATTATTATTAGGACATTCAGTATATAGGAAACCGACGCATACGGATTTATACTTACATGCAAGTAGCTACCATCATCCATCCCACATGATGAGTGTTCTTAGAACACTGGTCCATAGAGCACACGTCATTGCTGACGAGAGCAGTCTGCAGGACGAGCTTCTATACCTGAAGAGAGTTTTTGAAGCAAACGGGTACTCTCCACAACAGATACATAAGGCATTACGTATGAAGCCAACGGTACGTGCAAAGAATACAGATGATGATGCAGAGAGTTTTAAATCCATAGCTTTTCTGCCATATGTTGGGAGCCTGTCGTCGGAAAACGGACGGATTATGAATAAACACGATGTTAAAGTTATTTTTCTGCCTCCACCAAAGACAGCAGCACTTTTGGGTTCCATCAAAGATGATTTGGAGCTCCGGAAGGCCGGGGTTTACAAGATCCCATGTGAATGTGGCCTTTCGTACATAGGGCAGACGACACGTACAGTCCAGGAAAGATGCACGGAACACCAGAGATATACCCGTCTCTTACAACCAAATAACTCGGCAGTGGCAGAGATCCGGCACTTTCTTTAATAAATTTACAAAGACGCCGCCACAGCACAGATCATAATACATCGATTTCTCCGCAGTAATCGAACATGCAGCCACAGACATAATTTACACATACGTGTACTTCCTTGCCGTCAAGTAACGTCTTTGGCGCCTTGTATCTGTGGCCGCATGCGCAGTAGCGCGGCCCGCGCGTTTATAAGCAGGAATCGCGTGCTGGAGCGTCAGTCTTCGACGCTCTCTGAAGATGGCTGAACGTTTCTCAGCCGAAATATTAGAAGTAACCTTTATGCGGCTGCACGCCCGAAACTTCTTTGAACAGTCATTGCGCCGCGAAAACATGAAGATGCACACGTCAATACTTGCCTGCAGTTGATCAGGCCCCTACTCCTCCTGAAGGAGCAACAACCCGCTTTGGAAATCTGCTTACCGGACTGCCTACCTACATGCTACTACACAACGGAACGAATTGTTTACATCTGTGTTTTTCAACCTGAGGGTCGCGACCCCTTGGGTCTCGCCGGCACACGAGGAAGTTCCGGCACCATTTAACAACTGCAAATGGTTCCGTAAAAAAAAAAAAAAAAAAAAAAAAAAAAAGTAGGCCTAATAAAAGATAAATTTGCTTTTTATTAAAAGTTTATAATTCCTTGTTTAACATTAATTCTGAATTGAAAAGAACGTAGATATTTTTTTATTACAGTGTGTTGTCGTTGAATAAGCGCAAAATCTGAAAATTCTTTTCAGGAACCATTCGTTCAATAAATGTGCAACATGCATTAATTCTAAGAAATCAACGTCTTTAAAATTTGTCTATACAGTGAGAGCTTAATTAATCAGCATAATTCGGTTCTGAATCTTGCCTAAGTTCGAAACATTCGTTATGCAAAATATACACTTCTGTCGGAAACAATGTGAATATGTCTTCCATTCCGAAAAATACACATTAAAAACAGCGTCCACCAATTTATAAGAAAGCTGTATCAACAGAAAGAACATTACATTCGTTGCCTTTGAGATAAGTTTTAATTGAAAGGGGCCGCATATTGGAAAACGTTGAAAATCACTGCCACGTGGAAACGCGGGGTGTTAATAGGCTATTTGTTCCATCTCCAGATGCATTTTCTTATATTTACAAAAAAATCTCATTGAATCCTGCACTTCATAACTGGCCCAAGCAACAATTTTCGAAGTCATTAACATAACTATTAATCTGTGATTCTCATAAACAATGAATACGTCGCACGTAAACAATCATTAGAGGGCACCGAGTCTGCCTTACTTTGCTCTGACTAAAGTTTGTATCGAATTATTCAGTTTGTGTCCTGCTTGCCTTACATAGTTCACAGATGAAATCTGCTTAAAAGCTTTCATTATTGTGTGGGGATGTGATCTGATGAGGTTTTCGCTTTAGCTGATATTTTTAGAGGACGTATTTTAAACGACTGTTATAACGATAGCCTTGTTCTGAACCTAATTTTCGTTTTCTTTTGTTCCAGGTGAGTACCCCTTGTTGAATGCCTCTTCACCATGCAAGTCTTACCTGGTGAGTTGCATTCAGTTTCTCTCGTTCCCCAACGATTTCCAAAGCCCTACACCTCAAAACAGTGCAGAAAAGTGTACCAGGGATGTGAATATACAAGAGCTTTCGAGTTAAATGTGAATTTTTAAAAGCGACTTACGAGATACCGAATTTTCTGTTTAAAGGCACATTTTTTCGGCCCTGACGACATCCCATTTTGTGAAAAGAAGAATGGAACTGTTTGTAAGTCTGTACCTGCTGTAAGTAGTCTGTGGACGGTGGTGGAGCGTGTGAGATGCCAGGGCGAGAGGTAAATAGTTGTCTGGTCTGCGTAAGTCAGAATCGCTTTGCCTGGATTATAGGGGCTAAAATTTGTGCTTATGTGCTCATGTTCTGAAATTAATCTTTTACTCATATATAAGTAACGACAACTATTATTTTTCTTGGAGATGACATTATTGACAGAGATGCTTACCGTCCCCCCCCCCCGTCTTATTTGTGACCTTTTGCCGAATACATACTTCTGATCCTGAAGTTGTTATTCTTTCACATTCAAAGAATATGACATCAACTGCGAATGGGCAAAGCTGAAAATGTGTACCCGGGTTCGAATCCCGGCTGGGTACACATTTTCAGCTTTGCCCATTCGCACTTTTGCCGAATGTCTGAATGGCGTCGTATACCACCTGCGCGTCTACTTTTGATGACGTCGTGTGTTGCCCGGCCTACAGCGTAGATTGTCTCTCAACCCGTAGGTCGCGCAGCCTGGGGGGTCACAAAGTCTTGTTCGAGGGGTCGCGGTGACAGGGTTATGCAGTAGCAGCATTTTCGATAGCAAATCTACTTTTCGTGACGTTAAGCTACTGTGGCAATGTTTCGGTTTCGTAAAAGTCATCTGTAGGTGGAAAATTGCCTTTGTTGTGACACGTTGCGGATGGCCCTCTATGTGACAGCGAAAGAGTGACAGATACGAGATGTACCTATTCAGCTTTTGATTTCTGATGTTCTGTGTAACAATGAAGCTATTTTTGCACCCCATGAGCAATTGTTAATTAGCGACTTAACAGCGTTTGTGCAGTACTACTACAGTTATTTACAATGGTCTTAATCTTCTTGTATGACTTCGTCACATGTTCAAATACTGTTATGTCAGAAAAATATTAGTAACATAATATTATTTTAGTCATTAAACAACAATACCTTTTTATTACTGGGTCATAGTATTTTGCTCCTAGTTAAGGGTTTTCAGTATCCTTTCGAAGAAATCCAATGTTTCTGAGAACCCTTGATCAAATTCAAATGTTTGTAAAGCTTATGGGACTCAACTGCGGGGTCATCAGTCCCTAAACTTACAAACTACTTACGAACTAGCTTATACTAAAGACGACACAAACATCCATGCCCGAGGGGGGATTCGAAACCCCGACGGGGAAAGGCCGCGCGAATTGTAGCATAGCGCCTCAATGCGCTCGGCCACTCCGCCGCCGCAGAACCCTTGAAATATTAAGAAGTGATTTATCAGCTATGATGTTTTTATACTCGCACATTACAACACGCCATCTCAAATTACGCATTTTAGTTTATTACTCATGACAGCAAAAGGTAAAGCAGTCAACAATCCGAAGATTGGTTTGAACACCACAGTGCTTTACTAGGCATGGTCCTGTTTGGAGATGGTATGCCGTTGCAAAACCATACGTAAATACGTGCAGTCATAAAGTTTTTTTTCTTTGTTTCAGTTTTTATTCGTTTCCGCTACTGCAGCTTTCACTAGATGCGAATGCCTGCGCATATCGTAGATACTGATACATCTAAGAAACAAAATGAAATTCTTTGGCTTTGGAATCACTGACATAGATTTATTTCTGACGAGGGGGAGGGGGTGAGTTCGCCGGGAATTTTTACTCCGAAAGAGGGTGGCGCGTTCAAAAGGTTTGAAAACACTGGTTTACTTGACTGATACGACTGGTCCTGGTATGTACGTACAGCATGGCGATCCGGATAATGATACGCCCTGCCTCAACATATGTATTTGCGACTTTCCGTCCACAGAGACTGGTTGTTTTCTTCAGAGGCACGTTTGAGACTGCTCTTTGCTACGAAGAGATACGCTGATGAAACATTTTAATACCATTTGAGGAAACTGACTGCTGAACATCACGAGGCAATGTTAATGAGATAATGAAGTTTTTGGAATGGAGGTAAGAAACTTTTTTAATACTTTTGCAACGGGTATAGGTGCTTCTCAGACAGTCAGTCAGTGTTAGGGTATATTAAAAACACAATGACCTTTTGTCATGATCAGTCTTTGTATCTTGTAATGATGTAATTTAGCTTTCTTATGTCAAGATGATTGTGTGAAAATCAAGTGACATGCTATTGTCATGTTCTTCCAATAATTACAATCAAGGTTCTTAAAAGAGAGTATGGTAAAATCTAGATGTTGTAACGATCATACCAGGCTGCGGTGGCCGAGCGTTCTGCGACGCGTCAGTCACAGCCTGCACGGACACTACTGTCGGGGGTTCGAATCCCCCCTCGGGCATGCATATTTGTGCCGTCCTTAGTATTAGCTAGTTCATAAATAGTTTGAAAGTTTAGGGACTGATGACCCCGCAGTTAAGTCCCATAAGCTCTACAAACATTTGATTTGATCATACCAGTTAATGAATCTTCATTAAAAATGAGTGAAATCAAGCTTCTTGCGTCAGAGTTATTTCTACCTGCTCACGTTAATTTATTCCTGAGAAAAATCAAGTTGGCTGCTTGCATTATTTATTTGAAAAAGTGTTATATTTAGGCTTAAGATTGTCTCAGAAGTATCTCGCATCATGTTCATCAGTTTTTATTTCAGTAATCAAAGGAAAATTAATTATGAAATTTTATAATCAGATGACTAGTTCATTAAAATAAATACATAAGTTCAGATTCTAACAGTAATTGTCAGGCGCAATTCAATTACAGGAAATTAATTTGAATATCATTTTTTTAACTTTCAAAAAACATTGAAATGTTTGTCAATCTATCGGACTCAACTGCTCGGTTACTAGTCCGTAACTACTTACACTAAGGTAAACTAACCTAAGGACAACACACCCATGCCCTAGGGGGGGGGGGGGGGTCTCGGTGCCCCGGCGGCGAAAGGCCGCGCGCACCTCGGCACGGCGCCCCAGGGCGCACGGCTAATCCGCCGCGGCCTTCTAGTGCCTAGAAATTCTTCTTTATGCTTTCAGTCAGGACTAGTTACAAATACACGAAACACACACAACACCTGAAACAAATTTAGCCGGATTATTTTGTAGGGCAATTTTATTGTGCAGATGTAAGGACTATTTATTTTTACTGTAGTATTATGCCAGTCAGTCACTGTTCATTCCCACACTCAGTCAGATGAAAGAACACACCAGAAGTAATTTTAATTTAAGAAAAACACCACCACACCACAATTTCCTTATAGACAACTTTCATAGCGTGTGTTGTTACGTCAGAGAAGTGCGGCAGTCGGTAGAGCGGAGACACCCTCGGATCCGGCAATTAGCGCTGCAAAAGTCTCGTGAAATACGGGCCACTTGCTACGGCGAGTTTGAGCCGCGGCGCGGCGCGGCGCGGGCATTAAATTCAGCTTAGCGGACCGCCGCGCTGGCCAGGGGCGGGGTAGGCAACCCCGGCAGCAGGGGCGGCTGCTGCGGTGGGCGGCGCGTTCCAGCCGAGTCTGCCCCGCGCGCTGCGCTGGCTCTTGTCCTGCGCGTTTGCCTTCCCCACCAGGTCAGGGGACACAGTCGTCGTCGCCATTGAGGCTGCCTCGCCTGCTGTTACAGCGTAGAGTGGCGGCTGGGCGTGTTGTGCACCAGGTAACAGAGGCGCGTGGCGCAGTCTGCAGAACAAAGGACCCGCACTCCACTATTCAAAACCTGGTGCAGAAGTACCGGTCCGGGCTTTCACAAGCCTTATGTAATTACTAGCTGCTCCCCACGGTTCAATAGTCAGACATTAAAGTGCCAAGAAAGGGCATAAATAACTACATGACTGTTTGCGACATTGTTAGCACGGAATATATAATTGTCTTGGAACGAATGGAGAGCCAAAAATCTATTGCAATACGTCCCTGTAGACGACGTTTCGAGACTTCTTGTTCTCCGAGTATACATAGAGAGTTCTAGCTCTCAATACACGGGAGCAGCCTACGTACAGCTGTCCGTGCGAGAAACATGGGGTGACCAGATGAATACCTGCCACTTTTAATGTTTGTCCTTGACTCTTGTTTATAGTAAGGCCATTTTCAATGGGAACTGTAACCGTTTAAACGGAAATGGCAAGTTTGGTGGGATGATGGGAATTCGTGGCGTCTGCTTCTTCGGCTGTCTCAGAAACACGCAGACATGCAGTGCGTTCGGCGTTCTGCTGACGCCGATCATCAGCTTGCGCAGCGGTTTCAGCCGCTAGAACAACTGCCTGCCGCTCCGCCTGCCTAATTTTCCGCTCTTCAGCATCTGTAGGCGATTGTTGCTGTCTAGCTACCTTCATAGCTCGAGCGCGTTTAGAGCTCCGAGATAGATTTGACTTGCGTTTGATAGGCATTAGAAACTTAAACAGTAATACCTAAAGTGAGGAACTGGTGTCGTAAAATATCCGACCAAACAACAAAATCTAGTAAGTAATTACAATAACAATAGAAATCTATCGGAGAAACTAACAGTTGAGGTCCTACAAATGCAAAGCGAACCAACAAAAGAAACAACAAATGTAATGAATAAAGAAACTATCCTGATCCTATATGTACGAACTAAACGAATGAAAGGAAAAATAAATATAACAGGGAAACAAGTCTTACAAACGAACGAAATCACCAGAGAAAGATGTAATCAATGAAATCTAACCAGCAAAGTCACGTCAATGCACTAAAAGGAAACGTTCGAATGCTATAAATAATAAAAATCACCAAAGAAACTATTATTCATTGAAATCAAAAGAGAATACAATTTTAAAGAATTACGATAACATAACAATGTTCGAACATCTATAGTTGAAGGTGACAGTCCAATACATGTCATCGAAAACCAAGGAGAAAACAATATTTAAGAACCTGAATAATATCACAATTCAATACACATTATACGTCCTGGGATATATTTTCATGAGTGTTGTACAGCCTGCCATCTGTTGAGTGCATTTGCTACTACTTTCGTTGCAGTTTACGTACGCTATTTATACGTGGCAGTTCGCGCTCTGTACACTAAATAGGGCTTGGTCAATGTTTTTTCTTGCCATGGTACTTAGAGCATATTTTATTTAAAGTCTCCAATTTATATACATACTACCTTCATTTGTTACAACAAATGACAATGAAGCGGCATAAACGCCAACATTCAGATTTCTTGTGTATGTAATAATATGTCAGTTAAGCCATTTTGGCAGTATCCCAGAATCTTTTTGTATATTCGAAAGAAAAAAAAGATAACAATAAAAGACAAAATTTCACCCTCGTAGGACCCGAAACTTTGCCCAAAATAATGCAAGTTTGTGACATGACGCGTTAACCCTCTCGGCTACACACGACATACGCTAAATAGCATCTCTTCTGTTGTATTAGAAACTTCTTAAAACCGTTGTGTATTTCTATGCATATGACCTAAACCAAGACATAAGAAATCTCTATATGAAATTTCTTCTAAATCAGTGCTGCAGTTTTAGCGTGATGCGGTAACAAACATACAAACTTTCGCATTTATAACTTGTATAGGATAAGATGTGATTAAGAAGTTTCCCTTTGAGAACGCCGCTGCACTGCTGCAGAGTACGAATACCTACATCTACATAGATACTCTGCGAATCACATTTAAGTGCCTGGCAGAGGGTTCATTAACCACTTTCATAACTTTTCTCTACCGTTCCATTCTCTAATAGCGCGCCGGAAGAAAGAACACCTAAATCGTTCCGTTTTCGATCTGATTTCTCTTATTTTATTGGGATGGTCATGTCTCCCTAAGTAGGTGGGTGCTAGCAAAATATTTTCACATTCAGAAGTAAAAGTCGGCGATTGAAACTTCGCAAACAGATCACGCCGCAATGAATAACGTCTTTCTTTTAATGATTTCCACCCCAATTCGTGCAACATTTCCGTGACGCTTTCCCCCCGTAGTGTGATAAAACGAGCTGACCTTCTCAATGTCTTCCGTCAGTCCCACCTGGTGAGGGTCCCACAAGCGGCAACAGTATTCCAGGAGAGGACGCACAATTGTGATGTAGGCAGTCTCTTTGGTGGAGCTGGTGCATCTTCGAAGCGTTCTGCCAATGAAACGTAACCTTTGGTTCGCCTTCGCCACAATATTTTCTGCGTGTTCTCTCCAGTCAAAGTTGTTCGTAATTGTAACTCCTGGGTATTTGGTAGAATTTACAACCTTAAGGTTTGACCGATTTATCGCGTAATTGAAGTTCAGCGAATTTCTTTTAGTGGTAATGTGTATTACTTCACACTTTTCTTTATTTAGTGTCAATTGCCAATTTTCGCACCATGCAGAAATTTGGTCTAAATCGCTTTGCAGTTGCTTTTGATCCTGTGTTGACTTCACTAACCGATAAACGACAGCATCATCCGCGAACACTCTAAGGGAGCTATTCAGATTGTCTCCTAAATCGTTTATAAACACGAGGAAGAGTAGGGGACCTATAACGCTTCCCTGTGGAACGCCAGATATCACTTCTGTTTTATTCGATGACTTACCGTCAATTACATCAAACTGTGTTCTTTCTGATAGGATATCGTGAATCCAATCGCACATTTGGGGAGATAATCCATAAGCACGCAATTTCATAAGAAGCCGCTTGTGGGGTACAGTGTCAAAAGCCTTCCGGAAATCCAGAAATATGGAATCGATTTGAGATCCCTTGTCGATGGCACTTAACACTTCATGTGAATAAAGGGCAAGAGCGATACTTTCTGAATCCGTGTTGACTATTGGGTAATAGGTCGTTCACTTCGAGGTAGTTCATAATATTCGAACAAAGTATATGTTCCAAAATCCTACTGCAAATCGACGTCAATGAGATTGGCCTGTAATTTTGGGGATCACTCCTATTGCCTTTCTTAAATATTCGAGTAACTTGGGCAACTTTCCAGTCTTTGAGTACGGATCTTTCGTTGAGTGATCGGTTGTAAATTATAGCTAAGTACGGAGCTATTGCATCAGCATACTCTGAGAGGAATCTAGTTGGTATAAAATCTGGCCTGGAAGGTTTGTTTTTGTTTAGTGACTTTAGTTTACAGGCGCTGTCGCATTGGCAGTTTTTAAGTGACCAATGACTCAATTGTGGCAGAGGACGCTTTTCTACCCGTGTATTTGAAGTCACTTAACTACAGCCTCGCTATGTGCAGTGTATTCGAGAAAACGACGGTCAACAGTTTGCGACAGAATACAGATAATGATCGGTTCGTTCACGGCTATGAAAGGCTAGTTCCTGCGGCCGACCGCGGTGGCCGAGGAGACTGAGGCGCTCCACTCACGGTCTGCACGGCCACTACGGTCGGGGGTTCGAATCCCCCCCCCCCTCGGGCATGGATATTTGTGCCGTCTTTAGTATAAGGTAGTTGATAAGTAGTTTGTAAGTTTAGGGATTGATGACCCCGTAGTTAAGTCCCATAAGCTTAACAAACATTTGAACATTTGATTTAGTTTCTGCGAGCAAACCAAAGGCAGGAAACATTCAGTTACAGCGCTAAATGCAAACTGTAATTTCTCGCTGTCGCTGGTTACGTCAAAATTATCTCACACCGACTAGTGGCTACTAAGCTGTAGTAGATGTCCATTGATGCTTGGCAATTAGACAGGCCACCGAGCGAAGTGGCGCAGAGTTTCTCACACTGGACCCTCATTCGGGAGGACGGTGGTTCGAATCCATCTACGGCCATGAAAATTGATTTTCCGTGTTTTCCCTAAATAACTCGAGACGAAAACTGGGATGATTCAATGAGCGCGGCAGATTTCTTTCCTCACCTTTACCTAAACAATTCGAGCGTGACCTCTGGCTCTGATGACCACACTGTCGACTGAACGTTAAACCCTAATCTTCCTAATCCTTATCCTAATCCTTCCTAAGGCTATAGACGAAGCAGGCAGATTTGAATCGATAAAAGAATGATGGTGTGAAAAGTAATAGCAAGTAAAAAAGACTTGGCACGAGTTAGAAATGAAACAACCCAATTAGACCAATTAACTCAAATGTTCAAATGTTTGTAAATCTATCAGACCAAACTGCGTGCTCATCAGTCCGTAGCTTACAAACTACTTAAACCTAGGTAAACTAACCTACGGACAAACACACACACCCATGCCCCAGGGAGGACTCAAACCTCCACGGCGAGCAACCGCGCGCTCCGCAGCGAGACGCTTTAGACCGCTCGGCTACTCCACCAATTAACTCAGTTAAAATAAGAACTGAAGTAATTTTGATTAGACGTAGGAAAAAAGAAAAACTTGCGTCAACGAAATTCTCGTACAAGCTTAGTACCGAGAGGCTGTAATCCTAACCATTATTGTGCTCCTCGACACTAATCATTTTTGTGTTGAAGCTTGGAAAGTAGGAGGCGAGGTACTGGCGGAAGTAAAGTTATGACGCGGCATCGTGAGTCGTGTCAGGATAGCACAGTTGGTAGTGCGCTTGCCCGCGAAAGGCAAAGGTCCCAGGTTCGAGTCCCGGTTCCGGCACACAATTTTAATCTGCCAGGAAGTTTCAGATCAGCACACACTCCGCTGCAGATTGAAAGTTTCATTCTGGAAACATCCCTTAGGCTGTGGCTAAGCCATGTCTCCACTATATCCTTTCTTCCAAGAGTGCTAGTCTTGCATGGTTCGCAGGAGAGCTTCTGTGAAGTTTGGAAAGTAGGAGGCGAGGTACTGGCGGAAGTAAAGTTGTGAGGCGGCATCGTGAGTCTTGTCGGGATAGCACAGTTGGTAGTGCGCTTGCCCGCGAAGGCAAAGGTCCCAGGTTCGAGTCCCGGTTCCGGCACACAATTTCAATCTGCCAGGAAGTTTCATTTTTGTAACTATCTAGTCGGAACGAAGGGTTATAGCTTTATAAAACTTCGGCGTTCCGTAAATCGAATGAAGGTCATGTAGTGTAAGTCGACTTCTATAACCTACACACGAAGTTATTTCGTGGCTTCTGCGAAAGGATCCAGATGCAGCAGTGGTGTGTATAATACGGATGTATTTCGTTAGCACTGTTGTACGTGTATTGTTCTTGTGTGGTTATCGTGTGTAGTGGAATTCTAAATAAAAGTGACAGTCGTATCAATCGTCATCAAAACACATCTCGAAAGAAACTCGCACCAGGATCTGAAAGTGAACTGAGCCCTTGTGGCGGTTTGACGACAGCGAACGGTTCGTACGCGACGTTCAGCGCTCTTATTGGAGGAAAGCAGGACCAACGCGTGAAGTCTGAATTAGTAATTTTTGTCGGACTAATAATTAGCTTCATCTGTAGATCACGCACGCCAGACTGAGATGCGAATCGGGAATGTTTAACTGAATCACATCGCAGAGGGTGGTGATTGTTAATCAAGTCACAGGAGTAGAAGCCCCTCCACGCTCGCACTAGCATATCACGTCAACAACTCAATAGGTCTGCTATCACCTCTGCATGTGTTAGTATTTATAATGTAGGAGTCACAGGAACGGGAACTGTGATGTGTGCAGTAGGTGTGGGTAGGATTACCCATTAATACGGTCCTTCGGAGGATAGTAAGTGGTCGAAAGCTTTTTGAAACGAGAGCGGTTTTACGGGCAGAGGGGAAATAGTGGTAAGGCAAGTTACCAAGGGAAAAACCTCTGCGACAGTCATGAACGGGTAGTAAGAGCAGTAGCGGATTTATTGCTATCTGCGACATATCATGCAAGGACGTGGGTTGTGTTAGTTACTGGGTATAGTGTAAGCTCGGTACCATTTTCGTTGCGTGTTTGTCATAAATTTGTCAATCAGTCGGATGAGTTGCACCACTGCAGCTGGCACTGGGATGTCTCCTAGGGCACCATCAGCGGTGCAACAAACAAGACTGATGAATGAGTGTTCGATTGTGGTATCAACCTCTGCATGTGTGGGTTTCGCGTGGGATTTGTTTATGTGTGGTACCTCTGCGACGTTCCTATCAGTACAGTAAGAATTGGGCAATACATAACTCTGGGTAGTGAAAGTTTATGGTTCGTTGTATCTGTTCATAGGAGTGAGTTATGTATGTCAGCTTCTATGCCCTAAACAGCTACCCAATCTATTTAAACAAGACCAATAATTAATCTGTAGTTTAGCCAGTCTATCAATCGGCATATGATGACGTGAAAATACATTTAAACAAACATAAATTAAACTTCTGAATAACCAACAAAATGGATTATAAGATAAAGAAGAGATTCAATCTCGAAGTAATTCTTTATAAATAGAGTTTATTTCTCTTTCTGGAAATGAAGATGCGGAGGTGGTCCTACTTTATATATCGGTAAATAACTGAATATTTCCCCAATTTTTGTTCATGAGAGGCACTATAAGTATCACACGCACTCGATGGTAAAAGTTCCAAATTGTTACTCGTAAATTAGTGTAGTCCATCGAACATTTCAGTTCCTAATTAATCCGCGATTAAAGTATTTGTCATTAATCACAGTTTGTAATCACAGGAGTACCCGATTGCTGAATTATCACAGTTCCACAGTTTATTGCTTTTCAAGCAGAGACTAAGTTCCACAGTCACAGTCCCTAAATTTTCTAAGTCCACACATGCCTATCTCTTCAAATCAAAAGTTCGTAACGCTGCTTCAGACCGCCCAGCGTCACAACCTTTCTCCACAACGTCCAAGTTAAGAGTTCCCCCAAGCTATCGAAATCGTGCTCTCTCTGCTCCCAAATTTGTATCTTTCCGCGCATCCTAACGCCTCATCTTTAAAATATAATTTCCCTTACAAAATATTATACATTTGAATATCACAGAATTAAATGCTTTGAACATCTCTCTACAAATGTTTTTTACATTATTTTTAACAAAGAAATATTTATTTAACGCGGCTCCGTAGCACAGTGGTGGAGTGCCAGACTACAAATCGAAAGGTCGCGGGTTCGATCCCCGCCAGGTCCTAGGATTTATATCTGTCACTTTCCACTTCTTTCACCTCTGGCAGTGTTGCTGATGTGAAAATTACTGATTAGCACCGTGGTACGGAATCCACGTTAAACTGTAGGTCCCCCTATAACTGGCTGGGTAAGTCAGTTCGAAGGTCGGAGGAAGGCAACGGCATACCACCTCCAAACAGGACCATGCCTAGTAAGACACTGTGGTGGTGAAACCAATTTTCGGATTGTTGACTGCTTTACCTTACCTTACCTAATATTAAAAACGGTTGAGACTGAAGCTCTTTGTACAGGTATCGTCACACTGTTCAAATATACGCCGCCGTCGTAATAGTTACACAATTAATATTTAATTATCATGGATTTTAAGTAAATATATTCAGTTCTTGTCCACAAATATATATAATTTTTATATATAAGTTGTCTGCTGCATATCTACTATTTTTAGTCGGCCATGAAATATTGAAGTGGCAGTCTACAATATAAAACTAACGTTAATAAGAATACGTATAATAAAATTCATATATAAATGTAATGCGCTTTGCTGGTTTAATGTTTTTTGTTTCTATGGTGGAATCTATGTTCTGACACAAGAGTATTACTACCTCAACGAAAAGCAGAACAAGAGAGTAAAACAAAGTTTATTGAAAGAATACGGAAATAACGTAGTACGTCTTTTATGATAGCGTGTTGCAATGCTGTCCACTTGCTTCTTAAACTGTTACTGATAAACACTACGTATCAATAATTGTAAATATAAATCTTATAATATTATTATTATAGTACTGAGGTTTATCAGCTTTTTATCTGTAAGGGATATTTAAATTTAATTACGACGTTTGATTCTCTCAAGTCTCCTGAATCCATTCATATAATTATATTTGCCGTATGATCATTCACTGATTTTATAAGGATTTTTAGAATAATGCTTGTTGCTATATTGCATTTCAGTGGCAATCTGGAATAGCTGCCCTAGCTCAGCCAAGCGTTTCCGGTTTCTGAGCACATTAGGGAAACCCTGATTACCTGTCCATTCACTAGGTTCAAACTGTTAGCCAGCTGGCTGGGAAACCCAACAGTCTGGCAAAACCCGTATCTGTAATATTACACCTGTTCATGTTCCCTGCTCTCGCCAGTTAGTCGGAGGTATTAGCTCAACTGGAGTAGCCAGTCAGTTTGCTCAGGTCCATGGGTTAGGCGAAGAATGATTTTGTTTGTATTAGTTAATCTTAGTGTTTTAGATTGGTTGTGCTTCCACCTACGGTTATGATCGTTTTTGCCCGGATTAAGAATGAAGGGGTTGTTCGAGTGTCTAGAGTTTTTGTATAGTCGTGCTGCGGGTTTTTTGAATACCTTCGTGAGGGTATCAAGACGGTATTCACGGTGAAGGTCCGCTGTACGCGTGTACCTTGGGGCACTGCTTATGATCTAAATCTACAGCTACAGGGATACTCTGCAAATAATATTTAAATGTCTGGCAGAGGGCCATTCTCGAATAGCGCGCGGGAAGAAAGATCATCTGAATCTCTCCGTTCGAGCTCTGATTTCTCGTATTTTATTAAGATGATCATTTCTACCTATGTAGGTGGAAGTCAACAATATATTTTCGCATTCGGAGGAGTTTCGTAAGTAGACCACGCCGCAGCGATAACAGCCGTTGTAGTAATGATTCCCATCCCAGATCCTGTACCATTTCCGTGACGCTGTGTCCTGCGTATCGTGACAATACAAACCGAGCTGTCCTTCTTTGGACTCTTTCGATGTCCTCCGTCAGACCTGATAAGGATACCACCCTGGGCAGCAATACTCCAAATGAGGACGGACAAGCGTAGTGTATGTAGTCTCTTTAGTAGTTGTTTTGCATCTTTTAAGGGTTCTGCCAATAAAACAGTCTCTGGTTCGCCTTACCTACGACATTATCTACGTGTTATTTCCAGTTGAAGCCTGTTGTAATAGTAATTCCTAGGTATTTAGTGGAGTTTATGGCCTTCGCATTCTATTATCTTGCAAACAAAGTTTAACGGATTTATTTTCGTACTCATATGGACGACTTCACACTTCTCATTATTTAGAGTCAACTGTCAATTTTACACCATACTGTTATCTTATTTAAGTAGCACCTTGCTCTGTATGAGCTGCAAGCCGTAGATACTATGTTAACTTCTATATGGTTTCCAGCCAACAAGGGGGGGGGGGGATGTTTCCAGACTTCGAAATCAGAATGATCTGTCGCTTCTTTCTATGCGAGAAAGGGAGCGGATATACTTTTAAGCTGTTACAATTTGCACCTGCACATTTAGATTCATTTATTGGATATTCGTTGCACGCACTGGACAGTTTAATTGCGTAAATTTTGTAAATAGATGCATGTATTACAAGTGGTATTAAAAGCACGAACAGCTGTGATATTGTTGTAAATTTTGTAAATAGATGCATGTATTACAAGTGGTATTAAAAGCACGAACAGCTGTGATATTTTTGTATCTGCTCGACATCATCCAATTCGGGGGTGCTATTTGATAGCTTAGGCTACATATGGGTATCTGGAGTGAAAATCGGTAATTTCAATTTGACATTTAAATGACTTGAAAATGGCAACACAGAACTGCAGAAACGCTTCAAATAAAGCAAATTGAGACTGGCGATCTTGGCTGCTTGCTTATGCAGACTCCCATTACGAGTTATAGCATCATTTTCATTTATTACTGGCAACCAGTTTCGGCGGCCATGCCACTATCTTCAGGTCATTTAGGATAGGGGTCTGCATTTGTTATAAATATTATTAAGATGTAACAAAATAGCTGGATCGCACATTCAAGTGTTGTGTTACTAGGGGAGAGAAATAGAAAATCATATATCATTTTGTTACATGTTAAAAATATTTTTCCCAAAATGCAGATCCCCAATCCTAAAGGCCTGACGATGGTTGGCAGTAATAAACACAAATGACGTTACAGCTGTTGGCGCTTTTAATATCACTAACAACATTGGAGAGTATCCTTCTTCCTCTGCAACTAAGCATGTGTGGCGTGTGTAATCGAGGTTTCTCAGGCAATGAAGTGTTAAACTGGTGTTGTTCGGAATGACTATTATAGAAGGAAGAAAAGTCGAAATTTAATTTCTGTCAACGTCAAGATCATTAGAAATGAGTATTACTTTGTTTGGAGAAGAATGAAGTATTGTGCGGCGGGATGATTGTGCCCGCCAACATTTCTGAGCGTTCTGACTTTATGGTCAGTCGAAGTTGCCACAAAGTGTATTCATGCCGCTGAGCATTGATTTCGATTCCACGGTCGAGAAACTCGAATAAGGTAAGAAAGTTGTGTAAACAGCTTTTGATTTCTCTGGTGGCGGGGAGGTGGGAAGTTCGCGCTATTGGTTTTGCTCTTTGCCCCCGGCTTCGAAACGGTGGCGATACGGGACAGAAGCGTTGCACGATATCGCTCGCGCCAGGAAGGCTACGCTTCATGGACGTCGGTGTGAGTCAGATGAAAAGGTTCAATGGTTTAATGGTGGAGACGGTTGTGGACCGATCAGTGGTGCGTCGCGCCCTGGCCGTCTCGCGTCTGCCTATGATGTCTACTTTCAAATAGATGGCCCTTTTGTGGTGCGTCCTCCGTTTTATTTGACTGCATCTTAGAGGTGGTAGTCAACGAAATCTTTTCGCATATGGAGCAGAAAATTGGAAGTTAATGAAAGACACTCTCTTTGCTACCCTATTTAGTTATAACACACTTGCCTCCAGAGATAAACAGAACACATATACAGCACACGTATGTTTGCCAGAAATGGTTAGCATTTGAACCATGTCGGCCAACGGGTTCAACGTCAATATCGTTATCGCGGCTCTCATTGTCGCCAGAAACCGAAGTTAATGGATGGTGTAACTTTAGCAGACGAGCAAATACTCCGCAGTCGTGCGAACCGTGCCGTCAAACAGCGAGTTTGAAATAGGGCGCATTATTGGCATGAGAGAATGTGATGCATCCATCCTGGAAATTTGCTGTTCGTGTGGGACGAAGTGTTTCAGCGCTGGAACAGGGTGTGTTCAGAATGGTTCACAGGAGGCTGTCGAACGCGACGAGCTGGGTCCAGATTACCCCCCACCCCCCCATCCTCCTCCGAAAAGATCGACACGTCATGAGACTTGCTTTTCAGATGTGCACCCTCCTCGTCTATGGCACAGCAGTGGCTGTAACACATCGTAGTTTATCAGGGACTGATAGTCCGTCGCCGTTTATTACGGCATGGGTTACGTGTGCCTTTTGACTAATATGCGGACACATGATAGACGGCGATAGTGTACGGAACGTTGTCACTGGGGACGAGGCAGGAGTTGCATCAGATAGTGTTTTCGGACAAATCAAGGTTATGTCTTGTTGAAAGTGATGGCTGCAATTCGTTTCGCCGCAGACAGGCTGAGCGACATTACAGTGACTGCAGTCACAATGTGACCAGTTTGACGTAAGTCAGTGCCCTTTGTGTACGATACCCCAGACGCAATTTTTCAGCAGGATAATACAGACACACATGTTGAAGCTCGAAGACGTACTTTCTGGGTGTCACGGTATGCTGATTACACAGAATGGGCATACGGTGAAACGGGATTAATAATCTTTTTAACGCATTTTATCAACCATTAGCTGTTTATTACATCTACAAGCTTACCAGTTTCAGTTATGAACCATCATCAGAAAAGTAAATTAAAAAGACTGATTACGTTGCTACATTTTCTGTCATTACATCCATGTCAAACAACAAAAGATACGTAAAATGTCACTTCTCATTACGTCTTGAAGATAATTAAAATAATGCCAGGCTGGTTCACAATGATGCAACCTGGCTTTGTTTTATTTATCATCACGAGCTAATGAGAAGTGACATTTTACGTATCTTGTATTGTTTGACATGGATGTAATGAAAGAAAATGTACCAACGTAAACAGTAGACCGCTCCATTATCACCATCAACAGAACGGGCTGTGATAACGGTAACTACGCCTTCTACATCGCTGGCAACGGTTTCTACACAACGTTGGTGACCACTTTGAAGAACAGTAAGTAGCCGAGCGGTCTAAAGCGTCTCTCTACGGAGCGCGCGGTTGCTCGCCGTGGCGGTTCGAGTCCTCCCTGGGGCATGGGTGTGTTTGTGTGTGTTGTCCTTAGGTTAGTTTACCTAGGTTTAAGTAGTTTGTAAGCTACGGACTGATGACTACGCAGTTTGGTCCGATAAGATTTACAAACATTTGAACATTTGAAGAACAGTAACAGATATAACGCTTTTATATGGTTGTGAATAAATAGTTGCAACTATTTAAGTTCCAGCCGTCGTAGCTTGCATTTATCGCGAATCTTTAATTCAGTGCAAAGTTCCTAGAGATTGGAAAAAAGCGCAGGTGACTCCCGTTTATAAGAAAGGAAAGAGAACTGACCCACACAATTACAGGCCAATATCGTTGACATCAGTTTCATGTAGAATTTTAGAACATATTCTCAGTTCGAATATAGTAAATTTCCTCGAAACGGTAAAGCTTCTTTCCATGAATCAGCACGAGTTTAGGAAACATCGTTCATGTGAAACTCAGCTTGCCCTTTTCTCACATGACATCTTGCGAGCCATGGATGAAGGGCAACAGGCGAATTGTGTTTTTCTCGACTTCAAAAAGGCGTTCGACGCGGTGCCACACTGCAGACAGCTAACGAAGATACGAGCTTATGGAATAGGTTCACAGATTTGTGACTGGCTGGAAGAGTTCCTAAGTAATAGAACGCAGTACGTTGTTCTCGACGGCGAGTGTTCATCAGACGAGTGTATCGTCAGGCGTGCCCCAGGGGAGTGTGATAGGACCGATATTATTTTCCATCTATATAAATGATCTGATGGACAGAGTAAGTTGTAATTTGCGGCTGTTTGCTGATGATGCTGTGGTGTATGGGAGGGTGTCGTCCGTAACTGACTGTAATAGCATACAGGTGATGCGCATGAGTAGAAAAAGCAATCCTATAATGTTCGAATACAGCATTAGTAGTGAGCTTCTTGATGCTGTCGCGTCGTTCAAATATTTAGGCGTAACATTGCAGAGCGATATGAAATGGAACGAACATGTAAGAACAGTTGTAAGGCGGACAGCCGACTTCGCTTTATTGGGTGAATTTTGGGAAGATGTACTTCACCTGTAAAGGAGACCGCGTATAAAACGCTTGTACGACCACGTCTTGAGTATTGCTCAAGTGCTTGGGACCCGCAGCAGATCGGTTTGAAGGAAGACATAGAGGCGGTTCAGAGGCGAGCAACTATATTTGTTACCGGTAGGTTCGACCAATGCGCGAGTGTCACGGAAATGCTCCGGCAACTCAATTGGGGATCGCTGGAAGAAAGACGACGTTCTTTTCGTGAATTTCTGTTAAGTAAATTTAGAGGGCCGGAATTTGAAGCTGAGTGTAGTACGATGTTGCTGCCGCCTACTTCCATTTCATGTAAAGATCACAAAGACAAGATAAGAGAAATTAGGGCTCGTACGGAGGCATATAGGCATTCTTTTTTTCCCCGCTCTATTTGGGAGTGGAATAGGAAAGGAAATGCCTAGTAGTGGTACAGTGTACCCTCCGCCACGCACCTTACGGTGAATTGCGGAGTATGTATGTAGATGTAGATGTAGAACACAGCAGCGTCATGTGCCTAAAGTACGAAATATGCAGGGCGTTGCCGACGCTAGTGGGTCGCGGTTGATTTGAGAGCGTGTATCACGCTGACTGGCCAGGTGTTTGTGACTGGCGTGGCCTTGGCTCTCGTCCCGGGCTGGCGACTCGCACAGTAGCTGCGACGCCCGCTCTGTGGGCTCCGCAAGGCCGGCTGGTAGTAGCGCGGCAGATGAAGGAGGCGCCTCCAGGCAGACAGGCATCGCGGTTGGGAGTGCTGCCGAAGTGCAGCAGTCTAGCCGACGAGAACTGCGAGCTGTACTAGTGTCTGTCAGTTCACCCAGCAGCTCCGCGGGAGACTGCGAAGAACAACACGTCCAGGAGCAGCGCATTCTGGCTATTTGAACCAGGCATGGCCAGCATTTCCGCCCGGCGGAGTGCACTGTAGTTCACCGCCCCGGCCGCGACCGTGTGTCGCTAGTGTCGGCTGCGGAAAGAGTGAGACCGCATAGCACTGCTCTGCGGTGGACTGTCCCGCGGTCAGATCCAACGTCAACGAAGTAACAGAGGAAGTGCAGCTCTGTAATGTGGTCAAAGAACGGTAAAAGAAGCAAATCATGTACTGTTTAGGTAACAATTAGTGTTTGCCGGCCGCGGTGGCCGAGGGGACTGAGGGGCTCCAGTCACGGTCTGCACGGCCATTACGGTCGGGGGTTCGGATACCGCCTCGGGCATGGATATTTGTGCCGTCCTTAGTATTAGCTAGTTTGTAAGTAGTTTGTAAGTAGTTTGTAAGTTTAGAGACTGATGACCCTGTAGTTAAGTCCCATAAGCTATACAAACATTTGAAAATTTTGAATTAGTGTTTGTATGCCGCGGTGGAGTAGCCGAGCGGTCTAAGGCGCCCGCTGCTGAGCGCCCGGTTGCTCGCCGTCGGAGGTTCGAGTCCTCCCTGGGGCATGGGTGTGTGTGTGTGTGTTGTCCTTAGGTTAGTTTACCTAGGTTTAAGTAGTTTGTAAGCTGCGGACTGTTGACAACGCTGTTTGGTCCGATAGATTAAAGGAAAAAAAGTGTTTGTATGGCAGAATCACTGCGCGAAGCATTAGAAAATATCCGAAACACGAATCGAAGAAAAACGTACCGATTTGTAGACCCAGATTTGATGGTATTAGTATTGTTCATGTACACTCTTCATATATACAGTAGGCTTCTTCTGAAAGACACGTTTGTTAATTGAACTAGTATCATAAATATGCTATTTTAAAAATAATTTTAAAGGGTTAAAGCTCTCATTCTTACGAGTAATTGAGTAGCCTATTATCAAAGACGGACATCTGTCGTTTGCCAGAAACTGAGATAAGCGTCAATTTTTATTGCGAAACGTAGAGCTAATGCATTTATAAGCTGATTTGAGCATTATCAACTTTAATACTCCAGGACTTATATCTGGAAGTGGCTAATATCAATTTGATTACTCAAGCACCTTCAAAATGTGTTTGAAGATACAGATGTCCGTCATTGAAACCTAAACGTATAGGTGCCCGCTTTTGATGTGAACACGCTTTCAGATGTCCGTTTGTGATACACAGAGGTTCGCTTACTGCTGACGATAATCTTTTACAGGTGTACAATCTGGGAAATTATAGGAATATCGACATAAACTGGAAAATATGAAATTCTGAACTCTATTACATATTGGAAAAATGAAGAACTACAATAATCATAATAATCTTTTTAATTTTATATACAAAATTAATTGTTACGGCACTGAATCTCTAAAATTATTAGCATAAGGTCTGTTGAAACTGTCGCCAGATTTTTCCGTAAACATCCTTACGTTATTTCTGACATCGAACTTCTTTCCAATAAGTGATAATTTCGTACAACACACTTTACAATAGAACAGTGTGGTTTACAAGCTAGTCTTACCTTTGTTTCTTCTCAATGTTTATTTTCTACTTTTCAGGTTGTCTCAGCCACTTCCTAGCTTTTCCTTCGACGCTGGTGATATGTTCTATTTCACTAGCTTTAAGATGGTTATTAGTAATAATACTATAGAAAATTACGGGAAAACGTAAGTACCGGCTAATACGTCTTAGAACTTTGCACATATTGCCGCCATGTTTGATTTTCGAGGTCATGTAATCATATACTGCATTCCCATTGGTGCATACTGCTTTATTCAACAAGTGTCCGAATTTGATATCAAGCTCTTATGCAGGTGTCCGATTTTGATGTGAACAGTCAACTTTATCGAGTGATTTATCACATTTAGGTAAATTTTTGGAAAAAGCGGACTTCACCAATGAAAAGAGCGGAAAAACTTCATTCAGGATCGACTGCAAACTCAATTTCGGCCATTAGGTCAGATGTCCAGGTTTGATATTAGGCTACTCAATTATTTTTGGTTAAAACACAAATAAAAAAACTAACAAAAAAGGACTGGTTTTAGGTGCATTTCCCCCAGTTATTCTGAAAAGATGCTAGCGCACTTCGGGCGCGAGCCGTTTTGACCAGTGCAGTACTTCCCCCACCACTGTAATGCCTGCAGCATGTGTGGGAGTGAGACGGATATATGCCAAACACTCCAAGGGGGAAACGAAGGAAGGCATTTTTTGCAATACAGTTAGGCTACTAACTGGAGATGGCTAAGTCGTAGAGTACTTTTATAATCGGGATTTTAGTACTAATATATATTCGCTACCTTTCTTCATTCGCCAAAGCAATAACTTTATTCTCTAATGAAATAAGCACATTACGCATTTTTCATGTAATTAGGAGACATAGATATCTTTCTTGAAAAAGAAACCCATTTGCATTAAGCTGTTTAAGATATTTAGAAACCTTTATTGAATTCCTTGAAGAGAAAGGATAATCTTCGAGACCTCAATCTCAAAACAACAGAGATATTATGTAACGCATAAAATTCAGTTTTAGCCAGCCTGACTGTAGCCGCGTTCTTCCTGTTGCTGGTCGCCACTCTGCCCCAGTGCGCGGAGCAGCGGCGCTGCAAGGCCGCCAGCAGGCGGTGTTTGGCCATGCATGATTACAACGAATACCTGTCAGTGCGGTGGGCAGGGATGTTACTGTTCTCGTTGAAAGCTCGTATATCTGGACAGGAGTACTTATGCCCATGGGACAAGTACCTAACGTTATCACATCATCTAATCTCCAGAAAACTATTTTTGTCGCAGCTACTAGTTCAGAATATTAACCTTTATTTTACTCCGAAGGCCAACTAAATAAGAAAAACCTTTGTACGAGTATTAGGTTTCTTACTAACTACCAGATTGAGGTAGTTGTTACATAATAATTAAAAAGAAATATATCATCCCCTATTTTAGAAAACAGGCTAAGGAAAGGCAAACCTACGTTTTTAGCGTTTGTCGATTTGGAGAAAGCTTTTGACAATGTCGACTGGAACACAATCTTCCAAATTCTGAAGGTATCAGGGATAAAATATAGGGAGCGAAGAGCTATATTAAACCTATAGAAAAACCAGACAGTGGTTATTAGAGTCGAGGGCAAAGAAAGGGACGCAGAGGTTGGGAAGGGAGTAAGACAGGGTTGTAGCCTTTCCCCAATGTTGTTCAATCTGTACATTGAGCAGGCAGTGAAGGAATGGAAGGAACAATTTGGAGAGGGAATTAAAGTTCAGGGAGAAGAAATAAAAAGTTTGCGGTTTGCCGATGACATAGGAAGATATAAGATGAACATTAACAAGAGTAAAACGAGGTTAATGAAATGCAATGTCAGAAAAATAAGGCGATTCTGAAGGAATTAGATTAGGTAATGAGACAATAATAGTAGTAGATGAGTTTTGTTATTTGGGTAGCAAGATAACTTCTGAAGGTCGAAGTAAGGAAGATATAAAATGCAGAATGGCTATGGGAAGAAAAGCGTTTCTAAAGAAGCGAAACTTGTTAACATCCAATATTAATTTAAATATTATGAAGTCCTTTCTGAAAGTATTTGCCGGCCGCGGTGGCCGAGGGGACTAAGGCGCTCCAGTCACGGTCTGCACGGCCACTACGGTCAGGGGTTCGAATCCCCCTCGGGCATGGATATTTGTGCCGTCCCTAGTAATAGCTAGTTCATAAGTAGTTTGTAAGTTTAGGGACTGATGACCCCGTAGTTAAGTCCCATAGACTATACAAACATTTGAAAGCATTTGTATGGAGTGTAGGATTGTATGGGAGCGAAACGTGGACGATAAGGAGTTCAGATAAAAAGATGATAGAGGCTTTTGAAATGTGGTGCTACAGACGAATGATGAAAATTAGATGGGTAGATCACGTAACTAATCGGGGAGAAAAGGATTTATGGCATATCCTGACTAAGAGAAGGGATATTTTGGTTGGACACATTGAGACATCAAGGAATTGTCAACTTAGCTTTAGAAGGAAGCGTGTGGGGTAAAAATCATAGAGGGAGACCGAGGGACGAATATAGTAAACAGATTCAAAAGGATGTAGGTTGCCGAACATATTCTCAGATGAAGTGATTTGCACAAGGTAGGGTAGCGTTTAGAGCTGCATCAAACCAGTCTGCGGCCTGAAAACAACAACAACATATCATCCCCTTACACACAAACACAAGGACAGACTGTCTTTCGCTTCTTGAACTAAAATCACATTTATAAACACACACACACACACATACACACACACACACACACACACACACTAAATTATTTGTTAAGAATTTGTATGCCAAGATCGCTTCTTGAATATTTTTTTTTTATTTTAGATGACCAGTTAAGGCAATCTTATTTTTTATCTTCAGATCTCTAAATTTTTACAGAATAGCATCTCATGTGCCATAGTGCTTGATGCGTAAGCAATAAAAGTCACAACATATTTTAAATTTACTGTGTTAAGTACATGTAAACTAAATGTGTCAAATTTAAAAGTGACAAGCTATGGCACGTAATTTTAAATTTAACGTATGCAGTTTATATGTACTTAACACAGTACATCTAAAAGATGTATTTAACGTTTTAACTAAGACATCACATGAGGCGCTATTTTGTAAAAAAAAAAAAAAAAAAAAATTAGAGATCTGAAGATGACGACTAACATTATCGAAGCCGATCACCTGAAATAAAATAAAATATTCAACAAGCGATCTTCGTATTCATATTCTTAACAAATTTAGAAGACAAGTTTAATTGGAAATAGTGACAACATTAGTTGTATTGTGAGTGCTGCAAAAATACATGAGAGGACAACAAAAAACGTATGTAATCTTAATAGCTCTTTTTATTCATAATAAAATAAACCCATAGCATGAAAACTGTTTATGATTGAATTCACTAAAAACCACACAAAAATGTAACACAAAAAATTATTTCCTGTACACATGAACACTGAAGATACTTTGAAATAATGCGAAACGCGTCTGATCTGAATTAGACTGATTTTTACAGTTATAAACGATGGTAACTAAACCTTTACAAATTGTATAACTGGAACTTAGGAGGAGGTGACCAAAAAACAAAGAAGAAAGCTGGTTCTATTACAAAGATTTATTTATCCGGTAATTTCAGTAATTTTAATACCAGAGAAGCAATATTAGGTTGTAACAAAGCATAAAACTTAAATGCAACACTGATATTAACATACAGGGTATTTATAAAGTCTACCTTACTCTGATGAAGAAATATCAATTCCATGATCGGACTTTTAGTTGTGCATGACACAGGTATCACGTGATACTTCGTGTACTGTGGCCATGTGATTTGATAACATCACTTTGAGACTCCCATCAGAATGAAGCATACTTGACATCTTATGTAGACTTTTTTGTTGCTTCCTTATTTATGATGAAATATTTTAGTCATTATGTATTTGTAAAGTAACCATAGGTTCGTAGCCGTTTTATACATGAGAGTTGTACACCTACTGACACGTTTATACTTTACAAGGCACTTGAAGATGTGTACAACTGCCACTACCTACTTTTCCTATTCAGATCGTGTATGGTTCGCGGAAAGAACGACTGTCGCTTGCCGTGCTGGGGCGCCGTGTTGCGGTGCGCGCGGCCGTCCGCCGTCGGGGGTTCGAATTCCTCTTCGGGCATGGATGTTTGTGTTGTCTTTAGTATAAAGTAGTTCATAAGTAGTTTGTAAGTTTGGGGACTGATGACCCCGCAGTTAAGTCCCTTAAGCCTTAAAAACATTTGAACATTTTGACTGTCGCTTAGATTCCATGTGGGCCCTAATCTCTACGTTCGTGGCCTTTTCGTGACTCTACGAGGAACATCCACACTGTAGTTTGTTTTATAAACAAATACAACATAGTTACATGAAAATGTTCATTCACATCAAGTGCAACATAGTTTGACCTATAGTTTGACAGTCTGCTGCCTGTGATTAGAAGTAGGCCTAATGTGTAACAGTAGTCTTCTTCATCGTTGTCAAAACGCTGGCCGGAGGGTAGGAGTTTCTAGAGGTGCGAGAAAAGCTGGAAATCTCTGGGAGCAAGATCAGGACTGAATGCTGGCTGATTAGACAGCTCGGCAAAACAGCTGCTGTAGGGCGAGCTGTGCGGGGACGAGCATCGGCATGCAGTAGCCCGACACCTGCAGCAAGCATTCGACACCTCTTGTTGTGAATGGCAAATCGTTGAAATTTCTTGTCCTCCGGTTAGTGTTTTGTCAACGACGAAGAGCTGAAGACACTGTAACGCCATGGTTCCATTCACAGGCGGTAGTCTCCTGTGAGACAGGAATACTTCATCCAATGATATGACAAGTGTCTCAATTCTATTGGTCACTACGTCGAAAAAAGCAGCAATATTTCTATACCTCTCTTTCCATTTGGCCTTGTTCCCGTACAGGCAGGGTCGGCTCTTCGTTAAATCCGGATTAGGCGTGTTAATAGTTACGCGGTGGCCGGACGCCCTTCCTGTCGACACCCCAAGCCACCCACATGTCTATGTATCTCTAACATTCACTCACTGATTAAAAATCTAATCTCGAAAACTACTTCCCATATAACGCTGAAACTTGGCAGAAATGTATTTTATAGGTAGAAGACGACAGCTAAGAAAGGATTTTGCGATAGGGCCAGTAGTTTGGAGATATGAGTCTTAAACAATGAAAACTTACCGGTCTTGCGGCACGTGATAGTGTGACTTTATCTGCCCACTATTCGGGAATGGAGAGCAAAATGTTCCAATGTTTGTAGAGCTTATGGGACTTAACTACGGGGTCATCAGTGCCTAAACTTACAAACTACTTATGAACTAGCTATTACTAAGGACGGCACAAATATCCATGCCCGAGGGGGGATTCGAACCCCCGACCGTAGTGGCCGTGCAGACCGTGACTGGAGCGCCTCAGTCCCCTCGGCCACCGCGGCCGGCGAATGGAGAGCACTTAGCTTCTTGCAACAAAATTTAAACATAATTTCAAACATTTAGGAAACTTTTTCTCGCTGACAACCACAACAAAATGATGAAAGGAAAAAAGTTTGTCACTTACCACTTTTTCGGCGTTCATGCAGTAAAATTACGGTATTTGGCATGACGTTACAATTTATTACTCGTATACTATTTATTGTATTCACGAGAAATGTTACAGACAGTATGCACACAAACCACTGAACGTAAGTTCGAAATTTTATCATCGCACGACACTCAATTCACAAGGTACGACGTCATAAACTACGAGATGCGAGAAAAACTGCTACATCACGCGACAGTATTGCACATTTCCTTGTAAACCTCTCGGCAGATTTCAACAAAATTTCATACACATATTCTTTATCGTGAGATAAGAGTTCATGAAGGGTTAAGAATCACATACGACACATTGTTCAGGAGATATGATGTCATAAACAATAGGAATATAAAAAAACAGGCACATAATGCGACGAGATTCTATTCATACACTGTATGAGATTGAGGGTACTTAGCGACTTGCAACAAACTTTAAAGATAATTTCAAACCTTTATTATAATTGTCTCACTGACAACACAGTAAAACGAAGAAAGGAAAAGAAAAGTTTTTCGGTTCAGTCTTTTTCGCTGTTCATGGACTAAAACTACGGCATTCGGTATGACGTTACAATTTATAATTTCTACACTACTAACTGTAGCCACAGGAAATTTTACAGACAGTACACACACATATAGTTGAATATAGCTTCGAAATTGTATCGCAGTATGAGATATCAGCACATAAACAGTAACATTCATGGGAAACCGCCCTACCACGCTCCAAGTTTTAATCTATTACTTCTTTTCTGCTAACTGTGTTCCCAACAGATTTTACAGACATACAGCACTTATATAAATAAATACATACCTGAAAAATTATACAATTGTACAACATATAACTCAATAAATACGAATTTGTATTTTAATTGCTACCTTTCTTTGTTTGGATATTGCACTTACAATTTTGTACATTATGCAAGACAGCCTTATTTCTTAAAAGATTTTCTCACAAACATAACATGCTTTTAGAAGAAAAAACAGAATGACAGAGAGAGAAAGAGAAGGGATAAGAGAAATACTAACTCAAGCTTGGAATAACTAAATGAATACCCGGGCAACGCCGGGTTTTCAGCTAGTGGTGTTATAAGTGTGAAAGTGTAATGTGTTATGAAACGTTTGCCAGTTGGCTGAGACGGGACTTGGGAACCAGCTCGGTATTCAACTAGGGGGTCGTGGAATGCGGCCTAAAAACCACAACCAGGCTGGCCGGCACTCCTACCCCCTTCGTTAATCCGCCGGGCGAATTCGAACCGGGGCCGCTACGCCTCCCCGTCTCAGAAAGCGGCGAGTTAGACACACGGCTAACAGAGCGGGTTAAATATTTCTCTACCTGTTGCAATGAAGTTTTTTATGTAATATTTTGCGTTATTTTTATTTTTATTTTATTTTTTTTTTTTTTTTATAAATAGGCAAACTCATTTTTATGGATGCGCCTCGTACAGAGGAGGAACCAGTATATGGGTTGACTCTTCTGGGGACGTACACTCTCGGTATTGGGACAGTAGCCCAGAAGTGACGTCCACACGCCGGAGTACCGGTGTGGAAGGAGAATCGGAAGGTGCGCAGAAACTGACGGCGGAGTTGTGTGTGAGCTGCGGTGTCGGCCGGGGACCAACTTTAATTGGAAGCGGGCGGTGTGGCCGCCTGCTGCCAACTTAACTTGTCTGTCGCTGCCGCGGCGCGCGAGGCCCAGCGGCCACACTGCCCGGGGCTGCCCTGCCCTGCCAGTGGCGCCAACACCCGCATCAAAACACACTCGAGTGTCGGTAAACGATCCACTCGTTCTGTTAGGCAGCGCGTCAGTCAACTAGATTACTGTACAAGGGCCCGCTGCGTCATATGTCATAGGGCTATTATTACACTGTTCAAAACAGTGGCTCAAGTGAGATATCATACATAGTAGACACATGGTAACGTATTTTATTCAGATATTGGTTACAGTAGGTAGGAAGAAGCAGACAGCCTGGTGAAATGACACAGTCAAGGCAGCCTGTAGAAAGAAAAAGAAGGCATTTCAAAAATGGCTCCATACTAGAAATCAGGCAGAGAAAGTTATGTTGAAGAAAGAAACAAAGCCAAACCGATAATTGCAGACTCCAAGCAGAAATCATGGGAAGACTTTGTAAACAACCTAGAAACTCTGAGTCAAGCCACAGGAAAACCATTTTCGAGCGTAATTAGCAACCTTCGAAAGGGAGGGAAGAAGGAATTAACAAGTGTTTTGGACAGGTCAGGAAAGCTGCTACTCAATCCTGTGGATGTCTTGAGCAGATGGAATATTTTGAAGAATTGCTCAATGTAGGTGAAACTTTCTATGATGTGTCAGATTTTCAGGTGGAGTGGGACAGGAACGACGATGGAAACAGGATCTCATTTGAGGAACTGGAGAAAATGGTCAGTAGATTACAGTGCAATAAAGCGGGTGGGGTAGATGAAATTAGGCCGGAACCCGTCAAATACAGTGGAATATCAGGTCTTAAATGGTTACACAGGATAACTGAGAATGCGTGAGAATCCGGACAGGTTCCGTCTGACTGGACGAAAGCGGTATCACGCCAATTTTGAAACATGGAAACAGAAAAGATTGTAACAACTATCGAGGTATCTCTTTAATTAGCGTTTTAGGCAAAATATTCTCAGGCATTGTTGAAAGAAGAGTGCGAATATTAATTGAGAACAAGTTACATGAAAATCAGTGTGGGTTTAGGCCTGTTAGAGGCTGTCAGGACCAGATCTTTACCCTACGGCAGGTAATGGAAAAGTGCTATGAGTGGAACAGGGAACTGTACCTATGTTTCATAGATCTGGAAATTCCTAGGAGGAAGCTACTGTCAGCTCTTCAAGATTATGGTATAGGAGGCAAATTTCTGTAGGCCATTAAAGGGCTTTACGTAGACTGTCAGGCAGCAGTTAGAGTTAATGGTGGCAAATTAAGCTCATGGTTCAGGGTAGTTTCAGGAGTAAGACAAGGCTGTAACCTGTCACCACTGTTGTTCATATTATTCATGGATCATATGTTGAAAACATTAGACTGGCAGAGCGGGATTAAAATAGGTGAAAACAAAATAAGCAGTCTCGCATATGCGGATGACTTTGTCGTAATGGCCGATTCGATTGATATGTTGCAAACTAATATTTCAGAGCTCGATCAGAGGTGCAAGGATTATGATATGAAGATCAGCATCTCCAAAACGAAAGTAATGTCTGTGGTAAAGAGATTTAAACAGATTGAGTGCCAAATAGGAGGAACAACGTTGGAACAGGTAGACAGTTTCAAGTACCTGGGATGTATTTTCTCACAGGATATCAACATAGTGAAAGAACTGGAATCGAGGTGCAGCAAAGCTAATTCAGCGAGTGCTCAGCTAAGATCTACTATCTTCTGCAAGAAGTAAGTAAGTAAGTACCAAGACTAAGTTAGCGGTGCACCGCTCTATATGTCGACCAACTTTGTTGTATGGGAGTGAAAGTTGGGTGTATACAGGTTACCTTATTCATAAGATAGAGGCTACAGTTATGAAACTAGCAAGAATGATAGCAGGTACTAATAGATGGGAAGAATGGCAGGGTGTGTCCATAATGAGGAAATAAAAGAAAAACTGGGAACGAACACCATAGATGAAGCAGTTACAGCGAACAGACTGGTATGGTGGGGTCATGTTACACGCATGGGAGAAGCAAGGTTACCTAAGAGACTCATGAGCTCGGCAGCGGAGCATAAGAGGAGTCGAGGTAGACCAAGAAGAAAGTACTTAGATTCGGTGCAGAATGATTTTGAAGTAAAAGGTATAACATCAGACGAGGCATCAATGTTAGCATTGAATAGGGGACCATGGAGGAATATTATTAGACCGAACGCTGAAAGGCATAATCAGTCCCTAATGATGATGATGATGATGATTGGTTACAATTGTACAGTAAGGTATCAACTTAGAACACTGCAGCTACGATCCCTGACTAGCACGCACATACAGAACGAATCTGTACCTACCCACCAAATCACGAAACGCAACCGTTAATGTTGTACCGTTTTACAGGATGTTTTACTGTGAATCGTGCTCTGATGGGTATGGAATCGTTGAAATGACAACGTTTTCGGAGATACTGACCTGGCTCTACAACACCACTGCGCTCACAAAATCTGTTCTTGGCGTCGTAATTATACTTTTTAGAGCTCCATATACAACTGCCAGCTTCACTAGAGCAACACCATTGACATCCGAGGCAAAACTGCAGATAATTCCAGACAACTATGCCTAAACTGCCGGCAGCTCGTCACAGAGCCCACAACTCTACTAATGCTTTGTTCATTTACAGGCCACGCTACTCGAAGTTTCTCCCGCCAATTCCCACCTTTTACGTTACACACATACAGTTTCGTTCTTAACCGGCCACAATATACAGGTTTTACATACCATCTATATCTAATATCTTTGAATTTCCTATGCCTGAACCAGGGAATTACAATAGAAATAGCTACAAAATCTGCTTGACAACTATATATCACTTTCATACATAATATTTACATATGTGTGTCTTTCCAAAAACAAGCAGGATGTAATAGCAAAATTGAATACAGTATAAACAATACATCAAAGATAACGCATTACAAGGACATCATACACTACCATCAATACATATATACATGAAATAAATTAATACAGAAAAAGCATCAATAGAAGGGTGATCTACAGTGTTACACTTTACGTGACGTTTAGATGGCGTATACTTAGAGCGAGGCACCATGGGGCTACCATAATAGTGGAAAAGTCGTTCTCCTTACCCCCTAATATGATTTGTCATCACCTCGGGCGGTCATTACAGTTGCAAACCTGCGTAGCATGGACAGTATTAGGTTGTCAATCAATTCTTGGGTGTTATTTCGCCATTCTTCCATGAGTCCAATATGCAGCTCTGCAACCGTTGCAGGAGGTGCTAATCTGGCTGCAGTGCGTCTGCCAAGTTCACCTAGACATGTTCAATCGAATTTAAACCCGGTGATCAACCTGGCCACTCCATCCGTTCAGTTCCCTCAGCTTCAAGCATGTTGTCCACCAGTGCAGTTCTGTGGCGACGTGCGTCATCGTCCACCAGAAGGAAGCCATCTCCTATGCCACCAGCACAGGGCACAACAAAAGGTCGAAGGATCTCTTCTCTATACGTCTGAGTAGTCAAAGCGCCATTCTGAACGACACAGAGGTCAGTACGTCTGCGAATACTGACTCCTCTCAACATCATTCCTCCACCACCATGATATGGCGATGTTTCCTGCACATAAGCAGGATTGTTCCAAGTTCCACGTTTTCTCCAGGTGAGGGAGCGACGACTGTAAGCCTGAACACAAAATCCTGACTCATCTGTGAACAGAATCCGGTGCCATTCTACATCTACATCCATACTCCGCAAGCCACCCGACGGTGTGTGGCGGAGGGTACCTTGAGTACCATTATCGGTTCTCCCTCCTATTCCAATCACGTATTGTTCGCGGAAAGAAAGATTGTCGGTATGCCTCTGTGTGAGCTCTAATCTCTCTGATATTATCTTCATGATCTCTTCGCGAGATATACGTAGGAGCAAGCAATATACTGCTAGACTCCTCAGCAAAGGTATGTTCCCGAAACTTCGACAAAAGCCCGTACTGAGCGACAGAGCGTCTCTCCTGTAGAGTCTTCCACTGGAGTTTATCGATCATCTCCATAATGCTTTCTCGATTACCAAATGATCCTGTAACGAAGCGCGCTGCTCTCTGTTGGATCTTTTCTACTTCCTCTATCAACCCCACCTGGTACGGATCCCACATCGGTGACCAGTATTCAAGCTGTGGGCGAACAAGTGAATTGTAACCTACTTACTTTGTTTTCGGAGTGCATTTTCTTAGGATTTTTGCATTGAATCTAAGTCTGGCATCTGCTTTACCGACGATTGACTTTATATGGTCGTTCCATTTTAAATCACTCCTCTTGTCTACTCCCAGATAATTTATGGAATTAACTTCTTCCAGTTGCTGACCTGCTATAGTGTAGCTAAATGATACAGGATATTTCAGTCTGTGTATTCGCAGCACATTACACTTGTCTAAATTGAGATTAAATTGACATTCTCTGCACTAGGCGTCAATTCGATACAGATCCTCCTGCATTTCAATACAATTTTCTATTGTTACAACCGCTCTATATAGTACAGCATCATCAGCAAAAAGCCTCAGTGAGCTACCGATGTTATCCTCAAGGTCATTTATATACATCATGAACAGCAACGGACCCACGACATTCCCCTGTGGCACACCTGACATCACTCTTACTTCGGAAGACTTCTCTCCATTGAGAATGACATGCTGCAGTCTGTTATCTAGGAACTGCTCAATCCAATCACACAACTGGTCTGATAGACCATATGCTCTTACTTTGTTCATTAAACGTCTGTGGGGAACTGTATCAAACGCCTTGCGGAAGTCAAGAAAGCATCTACCTGAGAACCCGTGTTTATGGCCCACTGAGTCTCGTGGAGGAATAGCGCGAGCTGGGTTTCACACGATCGCCTTTTTCGAAATCCTACAGAGCAGATTACTAGTCTCCAGAAATGTCATTATATTCGAACATAATACATGTTCCAAAATTCTACAACTGACCGACGTTAGAGATATAGGCCTATAGCTCTGCACATCTGTTCGACCTCCCTTCGTAAAAACGGGGATGACCTGCGCCATTTTCCAATCTTTCGGAACACTACGCTCTTCTAGAGACCTACGGTACACCACTGCAAGAAGGGGGGCAAGTTCCTTCGCGTACTCTGTGTAAAAACGAACTTGTACGCCATCTGGTCCTGCAGCCTTTCCTCTTTTGAGCGATTTTAATTGTTTTTCTATCCCTCTGTCAATTATTTCGGTATGTTCAATTTTGTGATCTGGTGAAGAAGGAACTACAGTGCAATCTTCCTCTGTGAAACAGCTTTGGAAAAATTCATTTAGTAATTCAGCCTTTAGAGTATCATCCTCTGTTTCAATGCCATTTTCGTCACAGAGTATCTGCAGATTTTGTTTTGATCCATCTGCCGCTTTAACATAAGAGCAAAATTTCTTAGGATTTTCAGCCAAGTCAGTACATAGAACTTTACTTTCGAACTATTTGAACGCCTCCGCATAGCCCTACTCACGCTACATTTCGCTTCGTTTAATTTTTGTTTGTCTACAAGGCTTTCGTTACGACTCCGATCCGTAAGTTTCTCTGCCCAGTTTCTGCGGGCTAAACGATGTTGTGATTTTAATGGGCCACATTCCCGAAGGCGATTTCGGACCGTTTGTGTTGATATTGCGCGTCCTGTTGCTGGCTGGAGGGTTCGTTGCAGCTGAGTTGTATTCAGCCTCCTGTCTTGACGGGCTGTTAATCGGAGATAACGTTCGTCGCTTGCTGATGTTGCCCGTGGACGACCTTGGTCTTGCCTTCTTTTAACGGTTCCGTTTGTAATCGCGTCCTGATCCCGAAACATTACACTTGGGACACTCCAATAGCTGCAGCCACCTCCCTCTGTGTCTGTCCCGCTTCCAGCCTTCTTACGGCTCTCCATGACGTAGCTTCCGGTAGTTACGTTGGTGTTGCATTGCACTACCTGCTCACTACATAGTCTGAACCCAACTGTTTGTGTAATTCGTTTTGTAGAGTAAATACAAATTAACACAACGCCCTCTGTAGCAACTTTGTTTTATTTCCACTATCTCGGCTGTCGTAATGTTATTGTTTCCTATCTCAACTGATTCCCGAGTTGTTTTTACCAGTGTCATGAATCAAGGAAACCTGTACCAGAAACATCACCTGTTCGTGCATGACTATTCCAAAAAGAAATGTATGTCACTGTGCTGCCTAATAATCAGTACTTTCCAGACCTGGGCCCTGCGGACTTTTTTTTTTTTAATTTCCAAAGTTGAAAAAATGTAAGGACGAAGATAAGCATTGGTAGGCTAGATGAAAGAAATTTCACAGTCGGCGCTTCGCGCGAACCAGAAAGGGCTACCACGGCTGCTTCCTGAAGTTCAAATTGTGTTGAGAGCTGTCTATATGTTGTGCAGGAGACTATTTCAAAGGAGACCATGCGCAGTAAGTACAAGGTAACAGTAGAATAATTCTGTGGAGAAAGTTCCGAAATGTTTTGAACTGAACACGGGAGTAGGTTGTGTGTGTGTGTGTGTGTGTGTGTGTGTGTGTGTGTGTGTGTGTGTGTGTGTGTGACCGCAGTGGCCGAGCGGTCTGCGGCGCGCCAGTTGCACGGCCGCTACGGTCGGGGGCTCGAATCCCCACTAGGGCATGCATGTTTTTGCCGTCTGTAGTAGAAGGTAGTTCATAAGTAGTTTGTAACATTAGGGACTGATGACTCCGCAGTTAAGTCCCTTAAGCTTAAGAAACATTTGATGATTTGTTACCACTCTTCAAGTTTTGGAAATGGACTTCTAAACATAAATGTATGGAACTGCGAATACATTTTACTTTTTCACCACTCAGTTCCGAAAAGGCCGCGCAGTGTTTGCCTCGTGCTTCCACCATTTGATAGGGTATTCGAAAATACCCCTTACAAACTTATGTAACTCGAAGAAACGAGAGAGCACATAATATATGAATAAGGAACTACATCCGGAAATGGTTTTCAGAGGCACTAAGAAGTATTTTTTAAAATCTTAAATAGTGTGAAAAATATCTTCACTTGCAAGCACTTTGTTTTCCATGTTTTGGGAGGAGGTATTATGGACGAAAATAAGAACACATATGTATTAAATGTAGACTCTAAAATGCATGCCTTAAGATGAATGAGCACTTGACGAGTTTACAATATCTTAGATGAAGACATGCTCAAAAGTCTTAAGGCATGCATTAGAGCCGATGTTTAGACATTATGTTGTTATTTGATCCATACTATTTCCTCCCAAAATGTGGAGAGCATCCAGATTTGTTTCACATTGTTAAAGACGAAATGATCATAGCGTCACTGTATGAAATTTCCGGGATGCGTGTAATAGTCCTAGAAATTTCCGAGCGCACGTTTTGTAGTGGTGACATGGGAACTTTGTCACTGTCAACTGACGTCAGACGGGTTTTTACTCTCTGGCTGAATGGTATATTTGATCAGCCATGTCTGCTTTACGTTAGTTTTATTTCTGATGCCTGCTTCCAGACAAAATAATATTACTACAGTATAATATTAGCGACTATAAAACCATCATAGATATCTACTTCTAGTCAGTTACACTCATGATAGCTTTCCTAGATAAACTTATTGCTATTCTACGTAGCTTGCAGGCGCTAGATTATACAAACCATATGTCTCCGTTATATAATAATACTGACTCTAAACGTACCTTAAACAGATCGAAGAAAAGTTGCGAAGCTGCGACGTAGTGCTACCTGCCAGTGCTTGAAACCTTGAACATTGATACGTTTATAAATAGTGCTACTCATTGGAGAGAACTATACAGCTTTTCTGTGTATGTGCCGAGGATGACAGGTTATTGTACTCGCTATAAATAAGCTAAATTCGTTAACAAGTGGACTGAATTGTTATACTTGGCCTTTAGTTATTCGTAACTAGTTAGCAATGTGACACCACTTGATGGGTCAATTAAAGAGGAAATTATTTGTCAATAAAGTTCTTCAAGTTGCTTGATCGCATTGTCAATATTTATGAAATAGCCCAACCCTTTGGCCACTATTACTAGTGGTTTTCCTTAAGTTGTTTTCCTGACCGTTGGAAAAACAACGTTAGGAAGGCCACTTTCTAATAGTGGATAAAATATCGGGCTGTTTCATAAATGAAAGTAAATACTAAAATTCATCTGAGTTGCAGCCATGGTTCCAGGGTGATTTTGTCATTTGGAATTTCAAATATTTGTAAAGCGAATGAAAGATGACTATTTTTAAATCACTTGACATAAAGGTCAGAGAGGTGATAATTAAGTTTTAAAAAGAATGTATATAAAGTCGTATATTAAGATCGCAATGATTTTATTTAATGAAATTTATATTTCGATTATGGATATAGTGTTAGTTCTTTCGGCATTACCGAATTCAATGACGAAGCTGAACATTTCTGCTGGATCGGGATTCGAACCAGGATTTCCAGCTTCGGCCAAACGGTTGCTTAACCAATTAGGCTATCCGGCCACACTATCCGTCCTGCAAAAATTCTCAACCTACAGCACAATAAGATTCCATTTCATCATTCGCAGCTTTAACTGTGCTCCTGCAAGGGATCGTGGTATCTGAACATCCACACAGAAATTGTCATTCACCTGTTGGAGTAGTATACACGTTTCTAGAGATGGTCCGAAATATCAGACAACATATCTGTAATTGTTTGTATGCCACCAATAGGCGAATGACAATTTCTGAGCGGATGCACAAATTCACCCATCTCTTTCCCGAACACAGTTAATTCTGCGAGCTAGAGGAAATAATGGGTAGGGTCTGTACAGTTATAGTGTGCATTAAGTTCGAATTATGGCAGTACGGAAAGCGTGTCTAGGTAGCCTGAATGGTCAAAGCGACCACCGGCCACAAATGAGAAATCCGGGTTCAAATCTCAGGCCACCACAAATTTTTACGTTCGCGGTAGAATTTATTTCAGTGCCATGTAACAGTGGAGATGATGAATGTTTCAAATGACTACATTCGTCTTACCACGGAGCCATTTTGCCGGCCGCGGTGGCCGAGGGGACTGCGGCGCTCCAGTCACGGTCTGCACGGCCACTACGGTCGGGGGTTCGAATCCCCCCTCGGGCATGGATATTTGTGCCGTCTTTAGTATAAGGTAGTTGATAAGTAGTTTGTAAGTTTAGGGACTGATGACCCCGTAGTTGAGTCCCATAAGCTTAACAAACATTTGAACATTTTTTTGAACGGAGCCATTTTTGGAATTTTTCGGTAAGAGTAGGTCCGCATACTACCACAGTATGTTGTAAAACACTGACGTCACTATCACTGATTCTTGTTAGACGCTTCGACAGCAGCGCTCCAAGCGGCCGGCAAGGTACCTTTAAGAATACGATATTGGATGAGCGTGTATAGCATCGTTTAAGTTGATTTTAACATACATTTTACATCAATAAAGGTATGTAGTGCCATACAAATCGGTAATAACTAGAAAATAACTCCACATTTATCTTTATCAGCTTTCTTAAAAACCATATGAAGGTATAAAACGGTACTTTGTAGGACAGTTTGTTTATGATTGTATTTAAATCTACGACTTTTAATCTAGAATTTCATTTTGTATTAACACAAAAATGGCTAATAAACAGCAGAAGACTCAACATTCGGCAGAAAGACCTTGGTTTTCTACTCAGAAACATAAAGTTTTCTTCACTACAGTTACAATCAGATAAGTGTTGTAAGAAACTTATATGGAATGCACCATATCAGCCAGTACAGCTGTAGCTGAAGGAAAATCCTCACAAAGGTGATGATAAAAAAAACCGTTTCCCAACAAAGAAGAAACCAATACCACAATTGTTAGTACATTTGAACCACAAACGGAAACAGTCTTCAAGTGGAAAAATGTTCGAATCGTCAATTTTTACATGTCAAAGGAAATGCCCGTCATATAAGAATAGACCACAACACGAATTTCAGCGGAGTAAGCTGCTAAATATACACATATTCGAAAGCATTTCATCATAAAACAGTTATTGTTTATATCACTGAATCAGGCAAGTAAGACTGTTTCTACATTTATTTGACGATTATATGTGCCTCTCGATATTTTACTAATGCTTTTAACGCAAAAATTACGGATTCTGTTTAATTAGTTACACAGAAAAGTAATTATGAACAAACATTATTCTTATGACTTCTTGCGCAGCACCAGAAGAGCTAGTGTCGTTGCAACTGTCAGTTGGTAACAACTTTCACATCAGTGAGTGTCGCGACTGTATATGTTAGAAATCAAATGTTCAAATGTTTGTAAAGCTTATGGGACTTAACTACGGGGTCATCAGTCCCTAAACTTACAAACTACTAATGAACTACTTACGAACTAGGACGGCACAAATATCCATGCCCGAGGGGGGATTCGAACCCCCGACCGTAGTGGCCGTGCTGACCGTGACTGGAGCGCCTCAGTCACCTCGGCCACCGCGGCCGGCGTATATGTTAGACTGTGATACTACAGTAGTGTCTGATGGATCATACACACTGACTTTTAAACAGTGTTATGGTCCGTATATGGATCAGTAATTGGCCGAAACTAGTTATCATTAAAATAAAATCAATGCGGATTGGAATAGAGTGCTACGTTCATACATTTCCCTCCTTTTAAATTGGGTAGTTCAGATAGTTTAGCTGATCTGAGCTTTCTTTGCTCGAAGTCTTCCTTTGGAATGGTGTTCAAAACCCTCGTCACATTTCGTTTAAATTGGGTAGTTCAGATAGTTTCGCTGTTATGAGCTTATTATTCGAGTACCTACTGAGGTCTGTTAGTTGACTGGGAATTGTACTTGACATTTCGATGAACCAAATACCTTTTACTGTCATCGTGTTGCAAATGCTGTCTGTAAACAAGAAGCAATTATGAAACAAGAGCAGCAGGAGAAAAGCGAGCGATAATTACATATGACTGACGTCAGCAGAGAGCATCAGTCGCGGCTCCCAACCTAATGACAGAAGCGGACAATATTTCAGTGCTCTGTCCTTGAGATCGCGCTAAGCGTACAAACCCAGCCGCGCAACAGCGGCTAACCTTGACTTACGACTGTGTAAAGCCGTCCCTGTTTTATGGCTCCTGTACGCCTCAAGTTTGCTACTCATTTATGGTCACTGTTTTTCCCCAGCTTAATGACCCGGTGAAGCTTTTTGCGTCTCCCCTGTAGATGGCTTGGAGTACAGCGCGAGACGATGTTTCCTCGCACGGCATCGTTAGCTCAGTGGGTGGCAGCTTTACAACGTTGTTTTTGTGGACAAATTTCGGCTGCGTAGCACTGTAGTGACACTGACTCGTCCATAAAAATGGAAAATGAAAATATAATATTTGTCTTTCGCACTTAAGAAAAGAGAGTGCAAGGACAATTAAGCTTGGAACGACAGCCTGGCTTAATTTTATCGCTGGCTGCGACATCACGACTCTGTGCCAAATTGACTAATAGTTTGCTGCATAAGGTCAACAGTAAAGTTGATTGCTCACTGATAACTATTTGTGGTAGTGAATCAGACTCTATCACATTGCTAGCTTAAACCCGCGGCTCCGCTCGCGTGTTGGTTGATTATGATAGATAAGCTACCATTCAGAAGTGTTCTATGAGACTGGTTTTGAAGGATGACATGAAATACAATACCTTCTTTAGAAACAAACATTTTTAACCAACATTCAAATAAAAAAAATAAAATTATGTGAAGTGCTTAATGATTTACAATAAATAATACATAAATTATTCGTTACAGCCTGTGTTGCAATATCTCAACACTTATGGTGAGAGTACTGTCCAAATTCACTTTAATTTCATTTTAGGGCATTCCGGTAAACTACGTTATTTGTAATATTGTTTGGAGCGTAAATGTAGAAATTTTTGGGTTGGCCACACTTGAGCAAGCGACGTATAATTGGCCATGTGAAAAACCTGAGGGCTGTAAATGGATTCCTGCGATTTTTTTAAAGAGATGTATTAAAAGAAATTTCTTTTTTAGTGCTTTATTTTTTATTTTTATATTTCCTTATTCGTATGCTTATCCTTACAGAGAAAGAGCTGAAGACATTGTAGCACACATAGACCAAAGATTTGGTCTGCGGCATCACATTTCGCTGTATGTAACCTCCTTGCAATAGAGTCGCAAACGTCATCGCTGGCCTTCAGTCCGATTTTTTAAAATTATTTGACGACTTTCAACCCACCATATCTTCCACCCCTTTATAGCTATCGGCATGGAACTGCTATGGTGTACAACGGGAGACTTCGGACAACAATTACACACAGACCATTCGTTTGCATTTTGTAGTTTTCACTGCAGAGCGAAATATTAACACACACACACGTATAATTTTATATAAACCGATAACTTTCCATCCTAATATACTCCGCCCTTTTATCATTATAAACCCTCAAGGAACAATGCAACCAATAAAACCACTTTCAAAGAGTAAATATAATTTTCAAACAGTAATTATTGTTCCGCATTTCGCATTATATTCTTCAAATTACTAAATATCTATCAGATCGCTATAAAACCGTGCCTAAAACCTTCCTCAGGTATAAATTAGTAACTGTACAAATTTTTAGCTCTTTATGTCGTGTGGTTCAGACGTGATAAACGTACACCGAACAGATATAGATTAATGACAACACTCAAGATCGCTTATAATTTTTATTGCGATTACTGGTTTCGGCAGATTAAACTGCGATCCTGGGTCTTTCATTTCATTCATAACATCACGGATAAAACTTTTTATAAATCACACTTGTTCACCAAAATTAATGTGATAGAAATAAAATGTCAAAAGCCTTATTAATGTGACCACATCACATTACGTTTTATTTTTTGGATGACTAGCCAACAAAATGTTGATGAACAAGTGTGTTTTTTAAAGTTTTTATTTGTGGCGTAATGAATGAAATGAAATATCCAAAGATGGCAGTTTTATCTGTCGAACCCGGTAATCGAAATAAAAAATTGTAAGAGATCTTGGCCGTTGCCCTTCATAAATCGTTTGAAAGGCTCGCCTCTCAACTATGACAAACTTTTCTATAATACAAATTAGCTTAGAACCTTTTGAAAATCATTCGGCAGTAGCAGTGACAAATATAGCATAAATGCTCGGGGGGGGGGGGGGGGGGAGAGCACGATTAATGTAAAGATAAGGTAAGTAATTTTAAGTAGACATCCTATGATATTTTGTATCAGTTTTGCTGCTCATATTCAGAGGATAATTTGCACCGAAGCCTCTTTTACTTTCTTGTTGTTGTTGACATTAAATCATAAAAAATATACCAATTAAAAAAACTGACACGAGCTTTACACCACTAACACCGCACTTCCGTTTGAATACACTTTGTACCACGGCGATGCCTTCACGCATCATTCATTAAAATTATTTCGGGAGGTGGTGGTGGGGGGAAGGCTCCCTGCCCCTACCGATATATACGCCGCTGAGCAGTAATACTGTCTGTCGTGACGAACATAACCATTCCAAATACACTACGCGTGCCATAGAAGAGTGCCTGCAATTATTACAAACATACAGTTTTATTTCAATCTTGATGAAATTTTTGACGCTTGATCTTCAACACAAGAGGAAGATCAATAAGATTTCATATGGTGCATGGCCGTGGGTACCTTACACTGTTTGAGCGATCGCCATGAAAGTTGGAACATGTGTGGAAAGTCTCTGACGTAAAGTTCGTGCGTGAATAGTCCTGTAACATTAAATTGGTTGATGTACTGTCCTCAGAAATAGTCACATCCCATAACTATGCAACGCTGAGATGTCCTGGAAGCTTTGCACGTTCAAAAGGCTCGTCACAGGTGATGGCAGGAATATAGTCAAATCTGTTTCCTTTCAAAGCGAGATTGAGACAAGGGAATGGGAAGACATGTGGAGAATTGAAATCCGGTGAGTACGGTAGATTTTCAGATTGCACGACAACGCTCGCCCCAACACAGCCGAAATCGTGAAACAGTTCCTGGCAAAAAAAGGGGGTGGTGTAATTCGAACATCCACTATAGTCGCCGGTTCTCAATCCTCAAGACTTCTTCCTGCTCCCTCGACTTAAACTCGCTTCGAAAGGAAAGAGATTTCACGATATTCCTGACATTCAATGAAACGTGGTGAGGTTTTGAACACCATCCCAAAGGAAGACTTCGAACAAAGTTTTCAGGGGATGTAACGTAGAGGTCAGCGGTGCATAGTTATGGCAGGTGACTATTTCGAAGGTTGTTCATAGTACACCTACATTGATGTTACAGGATTATTCACCGAACATTATTGTCTGGGATTGTTTGTCTTTATGGAGAAGCTTTTTCTTCTTCGAAAGATACCGTATTGTACATAGGTGAGGATACATTGCAATGAACTTCATCGCCTTGCCACCAATCGCAGTGAAATTTGCAGAAATGTGTGATTTTTCATAGACATGAAGGAAGAACGAAGATAAAGTTTAACTCTCCGTCGACAGCGTGGTCATTAAAGTTGATTTAGACAGGAGGAGGAGGAGGAGGGAGGAAGAGGCGATGGACAGAGAGAAAGTGGGACGAGATGGACACAGAGAGTGCGGGGAACAGACGAACAGAAGGAGGGGAGGGGAGGGGATGGATAGAGAAGGAAAGGGAAGAGTAGTCGGTTAGTGAAGCTTTGCAGACGCTTAAGTACAGGTAGCAATGTACAATAACTAGCAACAGGTTTGTTAGGTGTACGTAATACTACTAACTGCTCCGAATCGCCACTACAAGCCTACGCCTACAGAATTGTGCCCCTGCGAGAGGATTTAAATTTGACTGCGTGTTATCCTAATAAAAGAACGCATCGGAGGTAACCTTCGTTTCACAAAGATATATGGTACCAAAAGAGAAAATAGTGTTGAAACCACAAAGAATGGGAAAGTTTTTACTTTAAGAGCAAAACGGCACTATTTGTTTTAATTACGCCAGTCCCTATGGACAATAATTAACTATTTGGTTTGTAGTCTGAATGTGAGATGCAGCAAGAAAAAATATTTCTTTAGTAATCTGATATAACGCATTGGTAAAACAGACTTTACATGCAACACTACTTAAAACTGTAACTTTTGTGGATGTCAGACAGCATCACGGCAATCTACACTTAAATTTAGTTACTAATTAAAACAGAAGCATCATTAATCTATTTACTATTGGATTTTAGTCTACAGCAACCTAATGAAGTTGTGAATAATAAGCATACGCTTTCGTTAGAAAATGTGAAACCAAAATATTAAAATGATAGATATTTCATTTAGGCCTATTCCAAAACCCAGCAAATTAACTTCAGAACACCCACTATTCTGTCTTAATTTTGTAAAATTACTGTAATAGACAATCTTTTTAGAAACCAAGTCCAAACATATGTTAAGCACTGGTATTTTTACTATTTCTTTGACTATATAGATGGATTCTGCTTTTCACTGACTTACTTGCATAATAATAATAATCTTTCAGTAGCGCAAGGATTTATTTTTAAGAGCAAACACACTTTTAAAATGAGGTACCTGAATCTGATAAGCAATCTTTCAATTAACTCAAACAACTATGTACTTTACTATTGCAGTCAAGAAACTTTATGATTCAGTTAATTGAGTTATTGTTTGATTAAAGTTAAGTAAAAATGCAACAATGACTGAAATAGTTGAACAGTAACCTACACTTTACGTTGATCTCCACTATACGATTATGCAACAACAATCACTATAACTTGCACTCAATAAAAAATTAAAATTATTTTCAATTATTCTTTTACTGGATCATTCGGAATATTTCAGTTTAAATAAGGAAAGGGCCCTATATAGGATAATAACATAGGACACTAACAGGTTAACAGCTCTGTTTACAGTTTAGGAAGTTGATTATTCACAGTAGTGGGTGAAAGGCCACTATCCAGTCAATCGTTGATCATTCCGGGTAGTAATAGAAGAAAGCAAACGGCCAGGCTCTTAAATATGATTTGCAGAGTATACCATGTAGATGTATTAGATGTAAATGTAGAAAGCTGAAGTTCTAAATTACTTCCTAAGAGGACCGTACAAACGTACCATCAGTTGATCAATGCACTAACTCCCCAATGAAGGACATAGTAATATATATTTCGGGCGTAGAGAAGCAGCTGAGAGAGCTGAATACGAAAAAGTCTCCTAGCCAGGACGAAATACCAGTTCGGTTTGACAAAGAGTATTCTGCGGCATTGGCCTCTTACGTATCTTGCATATATCACGAATCTTTAATTCAGCTCAAAGTCCTAGTGATTAGAAAAAAAGCGCGGGTGACTCCCCTATATAAGAAAGGTAAAAGAACTGGCCCACATAATTACCGGTCGATATCGTTAACATCAGTTTTCTGTAGAATTTTAGAGCATATTCTCATCTCGAATATAGTAAATTTCCTTGAATTGGAATAGCTTGGAATAGCTTGAATCAGCACGAATTTAGGAAAGATCGTTCATGTATAACTCATCTTGACCTTTTCTCACATGACACCTTGCGAGCCATGGATCAGTGGCAACAGGCATATTTCGTTTTTCTCGATTTCATTTGAAGTAGTGTCACACAGCAGACTGCTGACGAATATACGAGCATATGGAATAGGACACATATTTGTGACTGGCTAGTAGAACGCACTACGTTGTTATCGACGGCGAGTGTTATCAGAGACGAGTGCATCGTCAGGCGTGCCCCAGGGGAGTGTGATAGGACCGCTATTATTTTCTATTTACATAAATGATCTGATGGACAGAGTAACTTGTAATTTGCGGCTGTTTGCTAATGACGCTGTAGTGCATGGGAGGGTGTCGGCTTTAATTGACTGTAATAGCATACAGGATGACTGAGACAAAATTTCTAGTTGATGCGAAGAATGGTAAATATAGAAAAATGTAAGGTATTGCTGATGAGTAGGAAAAACAGTCCCATAATATTCGAATACCGCATTAGCAGTGTGCTTCTTGATGCAGTCGCGTCGTTCAAATATTTAGGCGTAACACTGCAGAGCGATACGAAATGGAACGAACATGTAAGGGCAGTTGTGAGTAAGGCGGACAGCCGACTTCGATTTATTGAGAGAATTTTGGGAAGATGCACTTCATCTGTAAAGGAGACCGCGTATAAAACGCTTGTACGACCACGTCTTGAGTATTGCTCAAGTGTTTGGGATCCGCAGCAGATCAGTTTAAAGGAACACATGGAAGCAGTTCAGAGGCGAACAGCTAAGTTCGTTACTGGTGGGTTCGACCTATGCGCGAGTGTCACTGAAATGTTACGGGAACTCAAATGGAAATCGCTGAAGGAAAGACGACGTTCTTTTCGAGAAACTCTGTTTGAGGAAATTTAGAGGGTCTAGAAGCTGACTATAGAACGATCTTCCTGCCGCCTGCTTACATTTCGCGTAAAGATCACAAAGACAAGATAAATTAGAGCCCGTACTGAGGCGTATAGACATTCTTTTTTTTCCCTCGTTCTATCTGAGAGTGGAACAGGAACAGTGTACACTCCGCCACGCACTTTACAGTGGATTGCGGAGTATAAATGTAAATGAAATCAAATACGGTGCCGGCCGCAGTGGCCGAGGGGACTGAGGCGCTTCAGTCACGGTCTGCACTGCCATTACGGTCGAATCCCCCCTCGGGCATGGAAATTTGTGCCGTCCTAGTTCGTAAGTAGTTCATAAGTAGTTTGTAAGTTTAGGGACTGATGACCCCGCAGTTAAGTCCCATAAGCTTTACAAAGATTTGATTTGATTTGATTTCAAATACATTGGTCTCAGTCGCCGGTTTCGACTAAAGTTTTCTGGTGGGGCCCCTCTTGGTTGTCAGTCCCATGCCGTAACTGGTGAGCCTTTCCCATTTGTTCTCAGTTTGGATCCCCACTTGCCCCACTATTGTCTGATAATTGACTGAATACAACCGCGACTCTTAATGTGCCATATCTCAAACATTCTTTTCCGCTTCTAGCAACATAAAGTAACAACAAAGGAAATGCCTGAAACGTGATCTATTACAGAATGCCATGACATTGAAATACAACTGATATCACTATTTATAACGGTTCACAATATCATGCGCATATCGCCAAGAATGAGTATAAGAGTGTAGGTATTTGTTAGGATCTAAACTGCAAATTTATCTGTTACTGTGTCGTCACCTTGGAAAAGAATGTAAGTCTGCAGCCAAAAGAGGGACTGTTTTACATTACCAATGAGTTCCGCTTGAAATACCTCGCTACTGTTGATCCTTCGTTTGGAGAATATTTTTTCCATACAAATCATTTATCGTTTGACGTCGTCAAATTAATAGCGGCGTGTTGCCATGGAATGAGTAAGATAAATGAGCTATTTACACATTGTAAAATGATATGCAAATAAGTTTATGTCACGCGTGTGTTTGAAAATGGCACAAAGACGAAATTACCCAATCGCACAAATTAAATAAAGGACATTAATGCAGAGCTTATAGCGGGCCAGGTTTTCATTTGTAACATATAATTACTATATCTCGAATAAATAATTATACGCTTTTTTACTCTGGTTGAAAAGTATGAAATATCATGGTCAATTAGCAGCGAACTGAATTTTGTTAAATGCCACTCACCCAATTTAAAAAAAACTGCGGTGTTGTAGACTTGTATTAATTCTAGTGGTCTGGGTATTCCAATTAATGTGTTGAGAGCTCTTTATTGGAAAGGGATAATTTAATAATGCAAGATCTCTCTCTCCGCCATACACACACACACACACACACACACACACACACACACACACACAGAGAGAGAGAGAGAGAGAGAGAGAGAGAGAGAGAGAGAGAGAGAGAGAGAAGGGGTGCAGAGGGCGGATGGCAGAGAGTGAGGGTGAAAGAGGGCGGGAACCTTGTGTAATTAAAACCGCGTTTTCTTTATTAGTGTGGATAAAACGAACGCTTTTTCATTAAGTAAAAGTGGGTGAGAGTTCGTTATTTTTGCGCAATGAGGACACGAGAAATTTCCTTTAGAGTACTTCGTAGGTGCGAGCCGCACGAAAGGCTGCAATAAGCGATGTTAAGCAATTATTAAGACTGTTGGCTACTTTAGAAGAATGGTTCGCGGCAGAAGTGTGAAAATATCAAAGTAAAATAACTTGCAGCCTAAAAAAAAGTGCATTTGAGGAGAGAATTTTTATAATCTGAAAAGTTATGTACAAAACGTTTAGGCAGAGGTTTTGCTTAATTTATTGCAGAATTTGATGTTTGACCGTTGCTTTGACTCTGACATGTCAATTGTCAAGGACAGACTGGCGCAATGAACTCACCGTCACAACGACGACCGTACATTTGCTCCCAGTGCATGCACATGTTATGTTCCTCATTGTTTCACAATTTTTGCCTTATCGGGACTCGAAGCCGGACCTTCCGCTTTGGACCAGCGGTCGTCTTAACTGGACACTTTTCTCTTCCTGCCCAAAATCTCAACATATCGCACACAATGATTGTAGTGCCCCCTGTTCATTATTCCACTTGCTCCCAGATTTACCTATATTCCCGTAAGGGATCGGACTTGCTTGCGCATCCGCATAGAAACTGTCATTTGGCTGTTTGAGGCATACATAAAATTACAATTGTATACCTTGTCAATGGATTAAGAAATTTTGCATGACAATAGACGCTTTTAAAGATAGAAACGTGACATACAAGCGGTGTTTGACTGGGAAGTTCTTGGTACAATAGTGTCATACATGATGACCCTGAGGCGTTTACAACTGCTGTTAGCATCAGTTTATCAGCAACATCCAAATGTTTAACAATTACAGCATAGAAACAAGTGAATTTGTCTTTAGTTTCCAATACGCAGTAATTCTATCGAAATCGTTAAAATTCATGCGTTAAACACGCAAACGCTAATGAAATGCGTCGTATGTCACATAACGTTATGGTTTTCATTGTGCATATTTACTTCTCCCTATTTTTATAGCCGGCCGTGGTGGACGAGGGGACTGAGGCGCTCCAGTCACGGTCTGCACGGCCACTACGGTCGGGGGTTTCGAATCCCCCCTCGGGCATGGATATTTGTGCCGTCCTTAGTTGTAAGTAGTTCATAAGTAGTTTGTAAGTTTAGGGACTGATGGCCCGTAGTTAAGTCCCATAGACTCTACAAACATTTGAACTATTTTTATATTCCTCATTTTGATAAGTAGGTTCTGAGAAACCTATACTGAAACAGTTTTCAGTATTTATGAAAAAACGACTATAGAAAGTTTTATTTACAGCAGCGGCTGCTTACTGTGCAGATGGCCTGTGGGTGGCTCGAAGAGTACGTGCTCCTCGATAGCGAGTATTCATCAGAGTATTGCCGGGAAGTGTCACAGGACCACTATTCTTTTCTACGTATTTATATTATCTGAGGCACAGAGTGAGTTGCACTCTGCGGCTGGTTGTTGATGATGACTCGGTGTACAGAAGTGTGTCGTCATTGAACGATTGTAGTAGGATGCATGATGATTTGGACCAAATTTCTAGGTGGTGTGAGGTATGGTGGTTAGCTCTCAATGTAGAGAAATGTAAGGTGATGCAGATGACTAGGAGAAACAATCCCGTAATGTTCGAATACAGAATTACTAGTGTGCTGCTTGAGAGAGTCGTGTAAATTGAATATCTTGGCGTAACGCTGCACAGCAATATAAAATGGACGAGCATATAAGGACAGTAGTGCGAAAGGCGGATGGTCGCCTTCTCCTTATTGGGAGAATTTTGGAAAGGTGAATTTCGCCTGTGAAGTAGACTACATATAAAACGCTTGTACGACCCCGTCTCGAGTATTGCTTAAGTGTTTGTGGTCCGCACCAGATCGGTTTAAGGGAAGACACAGAAACACTTCAGAGGCGGACGGCGAGGTTTGTGACTGGTAGATTCGAAGAATGCTAGAGTCTTACCGAAATGCATCGGATAGTCAACTGAAAGTCGCTGGAGGGAAGGCGACGTTCTTTTCGAGAAGCACTGTTGAAGAAATTGAGAGGCTCGGAATTTGAGGTGAACGAAAGAACGATTCTACTGCTGCCAACCTACATTTCGCCTAAAGACCACAAAGATAAGATCAGAGAGATTAGGGATCGTACAGTTGCAAAAAAGCGTTCGTTGTTTCCTCGTTGTATATGGGAGTGGAACAGGAAAGCAGATAGTCAGTAGCGGTACTATGTACCCTCCACCACTCACCTTTGGGTGGAGTACGGAGTATGTGAGTAAGCAGATTTCATACCCGATCGTTTTTCTGATTTTCATATCAATAGTCTACCATAAAAATAAACTGATACTAGTTGACCCGTGCGAATAATTCGCATTCTACGGTGATCAATCACAGATAGGTAAGATAGTAATGGAGAAGAGGAAGATGCAAATATATATGTATAAAAGATAATAAACTTTGAACAGTAGTAACAAATATCAGTGTTATTGTAAGAAAATTTATATAATTAAATTCAATATGGTTAATTGTCAAACATATAAATAAATCAGATACTCACTTTTTCATGTTTATTTCATTTTTTAAAAACTTTTTATGCAGGACACAACACTTGTCTGAACAAAGTCAAGAATTCCAATAGCTGTTGTGCAGCGACGTGCGAAACAGAAATCTCGTGAAAAACTACGCTTGCGTAAAGTATGTAAAAAACTGCAAGAGTTGTCATGTCTGTTAGTTAAATTAAATTATTTATGTGTTTTTCGTCGTTATATCGACGTTCATAACTGAAATCGTGATGAAATATGCTTGCATCAAAGAAGGCCTTTGGCTTGCATAAATCAAATCAAATGTTCAAATGTTTGTAGAGCTTATGGGACATAACTACGGAGTCATCAATCTCTAAACTTACAAACTGCTTATGAAGTAGCTTATACTAAAGACGGCACAAACATCCATGTGCTAGGGGGGATTCGAACCCCCGATCGCAGCGGCCGTGCAGACTGCGACTGGCACGCCGCAGACCGCTCGGCCACCGCAGGCTGTCTTTGCATAAATAATCCAAACAACTGCAAGAGCTGTCGTTCATGTTAGTTAAACAGATTATCAACGGATGGCACCTTCTACATTGCTTTTATCACGGCCGCGCAAACTAAGTTGGTACTCGGCGCGGTGGTTGATTGGAGCAACCGTAAAAACATATCCCATTTCCAATCGTTCGCCGAGTGTCAGCTTAGATGGTAAGAACAGTACGATTTTTTTTTTCAGAATAAAGTTTTTTGTGAAAACAATAACTTTAAACTTTATGTGCATTTCTCGTCAGTAGTGGAGAACGAAATCTAGAAAATGATACCTCAATCATTAATTTTGGATAAGTAATACGGGAGATAAGGCGTACACATAAAAAAACACCCATGATAAATAATATAGTTTTCAAAATAAAAAGCCAAGATCGCACATTAATAATTTATTAAATGACGACCGGTTTCGGTGCACTGTGTCACCATCATCTGATCACATATAGGCCTATGTTACAAGCTGGTCATCTTGTTAAAAAAATTGGGTATAAAATAACAAGTGCAACATTGCAATTAGTCACTATATAAAAAATACACAAGTTAAAAAAGTTTGTAAGCTGTCATGTTTTTAACTTGTGTATTTTTTATATAGTGACTAATTGCAATGTTGCACTTGTTATTTTATACCCAATTTTTTTAACATGATGACCAGCTTGTAACATACAGGGTGTCCCAGCTATCTTGCCCACCCAAAATATCTCTGGAACAATAACAGCTATTGGAAAACGACTTTCAACGGTATCAATGTACGGCTGGGGCCCATGAATGTACATACTTGGAAACATTCTCAAACGAAAGCAAATATGTTTTTTAACACAAACTTATGTTTTTTTAAATGGACACCCTATATGTTTTTTTCAGCAATCCATAGAATGACAAATCACACAAACAATGGCGTTGATTGCATCGCAATATTCCAATTACATCCCGAGATATTGCGACGCGAAGTTGACGCTTGAAATACACGAAACGCGCGGCTAGCGCACGTCCTGAGCAGCATGGGGTTCCAGCGTGAGTCGCATGGATTGCCGAAGAAAAAATATAGGGTGTCCATTAAAAAAAAGTTTGTGTTAAAAATCACATTTGCTTTCGTTTTAGAATGTTTCCAAATATGTACATTCATGGGACCCAGCAGTACATTGATACCGGTGAACGTCGTTTTTCAATAGTTGTTATTGTTCCAGATATATTTTGGATGGACAAGATAGCTGGGACACGCTATATGTGACGAGATGATGGTGACACAGTGTGCCGAAACCGGTCGTCATTTAATAAATTATTAATGTGCGATCTTGGATTTTCATTTTGAAAACTATGAAACGATCAGATCGCCTGCAAACCCGACTATGTCAGTTAATCTTAATAAATAACATAAATGATTTTTCGGAAGAATGCATGAGTGAAGTATGTCGTATCTGTAAAAATTCTTGAAGATGCGTGATTTTTTACGTTGCTCATTAAACGGAGAAATCACAAGTTAATCTTAAATTGGACCGTCTTCAGCTGGTTATTGCAGCAATATTCGTATCAGACTTCAGTGGCACCGAGATGTGTGGCGTCTCTCATGGTACGAACGTAGTGTGGTTTTGGCAGGCGAGCAGAGACAGGTTTTGTGGGAAGCTGTTACGGGTGGAACTGGCCAGCTTATCACAGGTGCGTGGCGACGGCGAGCAGTGAGCGCCAGAGAGACGGATCGCGGCGATCGAGAGGGGAGCGGGCGCGGTTCGCGGACGGCGCGGGTGCTTTATTCCCTAATCCCCTATAGGGCGCCGCCGCAGCCCATGAATATTTAGATTGGTAATCCGAGGCACTTGGCGCGCACGCACAGTTCAGTCCTCGGCGAACGTTCACATTTTTTTTTTCGCTTCCGACATAGTTTCTCATATCTGCATGTAATCCGCGACTTCGTTCGTTCCAAATATATATGTCTTACATTTTCGCAATAACTGAGAGTAAAAATACAATTCCATCTCCCCCCCCCCCCCCACCGAATACCAACCATTTCTCAACAGACAATGCCTTCATGACTGAGAAAATGTCGTATCAACCGGTCCTTCAAATGTATGGCATACATTCTCGTAGTAATCGACCAAGTGGAAGTACGATTGGATCTATGAGGGTTCCATACAGCTACGTTGGAGTGGTGCAGTGTTTTAAGGCGCCTTGTTGCAGAACGCGCGGTTGCTCGCCGTCGGAGGTTCGAGTCCTCCCTGTCGTGTGAGTGTGTGTGTGTGTGTGTGTGTGTGTGTGTGTGTGTGTGTGTGTTGTCCTTAGCTAAGTTTAATTACTTTGTAAGCTTAGAGACTAATAACCAAAAAAGTTAAATCGCATAGATTTACAAACATTTGAATTGGAATTTTGTTCTTTACGAATTTAATTATGTCTGTAGATAGCTGAGCGATAGCTTTTTGTTGTCTGAGTTTGCGAGTATCAGAATATGTAACATAAATGGTTATAGCTTTCAATTTTGTTTATTTTCAGACCGAAAAAAAAAAGAAATCACACATCACACACTTAGGTTCTGATACATTGCCACGTAAAGTGGAATTACACCTGTCAGTGCCAGAGAATTCCTTGTGGATATTCTATCACAGTGCAGATAATCCTACTTCTTTATTTTTTTTATTTATTTTTTTTTTTTTTTTTTGTACATTGATACAAGCGGCTAGGAATCTACACAGTTGACTGGTTGAATGTAGTATCGATGAACGTAAAAAAATCGTTTATAATCATTTGTAACATCGTACTCATACATTTGTTGCAACATCACGTCCAGAAATATAAAACCCATATACATTAGAATCTTCAACACAGGCGTCTTTTGAAGGTGAATTAGTTACGTTAAACAAAATTGTTAATATGTTGGAAAGACGAATGTACTGTGGTGGAAAAGTAACTACGTGAGAAGGGAAATGGTTCGGGTCCTCCCTTGCCGATAGCTGTGTTTTTAAAGTAGTATGTGAGTTTAGAGAAATATGATATCACCACTTAGATCCCTTAGGTTTATAAAAATTTGAACATTATATGACAATAACAGTAATAGAAAAAACCATTTAAAAAGATAGATCCATTTCTTTAACAAATTCACTCCTCGTTCAATTTTTAGGCATGTCCACAAGCAATCGGAAAGAAAACTTGGAACAAAATGTGATATCGAAAATAAAGTTGAAAATATATTTTAGCAAATTCTTTGTTGCGTAAGTCGTATCATTTACGAGTTTTCATTTTCTTTTTCTTTTTTTGTGTATTTGACAGACTTTCAACTCTACACCGACGGAGCAATAAGACGGCGTTCCACAGGGTAGTGTTATTGTTCATCTGCTTTTCCTTATCTACATAAACGATTTAGGAGAAAATCTGAGCAGGTCTCTTAGGTTATTTGCAGATGGCGCCGTCATTTATCGTCTAGTAAAGTCATCCGAAGATCAAAAACAAATGCAGATCGATTTATATAACATATTAGTATGGTGTAAAAATTGACAATTGACTGTAAATAATGAGAAGTGTGAAGTCCATATGAGTACGAAAGGAAATCCGTTAAACTTTGTTTACAAGATAAATCAATCGAATGTGAAGGCCGTAAACTCCACTAAATATCTAGGAATTACTATTACATCAGACTTAAATTGGAAAGAACACGTAGATAATATCGTGGGAAAGGCGAACCAGAGACTGCGTTTTATTGGCAGAACCCTTAAAAGATCCAACAGAAGTACTAAAGAAAATACTCCTCATTTGGAGTATTGCTGCCCAGTGTGGGATCCTTATCAGGTGGGTTTGACGGAGGACATCTAAAGAGTCCTAAGAAGGGCAGCTCGTTTTGTATTGTCACGATACAGGGGAGACAGCGTCACGGAAATGACTCAGGATCTGGGATGGGAATCATTACAACAACGGCGGTTATCGCTGCGGCGTGGGCTACTTACGAAACTCCAATCACCAACATTCTCCTCCGAATGCGAAAATTATTGTCGACTCCCACCTATATAGGTAGAAATGATCATCAGAATAAAATACGAGAAATGAGAGCTCGAACTGAGACTCAGATATTCTTTCTTCCCGCGCGCTATTCGAGAGTGGAATAGGAAATGTATAATGGTGGTTCGATGAACCCTCTGCTAGGCATTTAAAGGGATTTGCAGAGTATTCCATGTAGATGTTGATGAAGGGGAGATTAAACGTAAGTTACATTGACATCTCGTGGAATCGGGCGTACTGCCGGTGATCCGCGTCTTCCATACATGATATTTCGACACCGTAACTCGGCGTCGTCTTCAAGTGTTCCCAGAGACTGATCTACAAGCCGACCTTGTCCCATATGTATGCCTAGGCGGCGTCTGGTGCTTTCTATGGTTCGCACCCAATGTGCTGCAGTCTGGCGGTTGCGTCTGACGTATGATGATTCATTATCGGACCACGCCCAGTGCGGCCGCCTCCGACTAAATCTACATGTACATGAGATACTCTGCAAATCACATTTAAGTGCCTGGCAGAGGGTTCATCGAACCACAATTATACAATTTATCTCCCATTCTATTCTCGAATAGCGCGCGGGAAGAAAGAACACCTGAATCTCTCTGTTCGAGCTCTGATTTCTCGTATTTTATTCTGATAATCATTTCTACCTATGTAAGTGGGAGTCAACAATATATTTTCGCATTCGGAGGAGAATGTTGGCGATTGGAGTTTCGCAAGTAGCCCACGCCGCAGCGATAAGCGCAGTTGTTGTAATGATTCCCATCCCAGATCCTACATCATTTCCGCTACGCTGTCTCCCATGTATCGTGACAATACGAAACGAGCTGCCCTTCTTTGGACTCTTTCGATGTCCTCCGTCAAACCCACCTGATAAGGATCCCACGCTGGGCTGCAATACTCCAAAAATGGACGGACAAGCGTTTCTTTCATAGTTCTGTTGCATGTTTTAAGGGTTCTGCCAATAAAACGCAGACTCTGTTTCGCTTTTCCCCCGATATTATCTACGTGTTCTTTCCAATTTAAGTCTGAAGTAATAGTAATTCCTAGGTATTTTTTGGAGTTTACGGCCTTCACGTTTGATTGATTTATCTTGTAAACAAAGTTTAACGGATTTCTTTTCGTACTCATGTGGACGACTTCACACTTCTCATTATTTAGAGTCAATTGCCAATTTTTACACCATACTGATATCTCATTCAGATCGTTCTGCAGTTGGTTTTGATCTTCATTTGATTTTACTAGACGGTAAATGACGGCGTCATCTGCAAACAACCTAAGGGAGCTACTTAGATATTGCCCTAAATCGTTTATGTAAATAAGGTACAGCAGAGGACCAATAACACTACCCTGTGGAACGCCCGATATCACCTCTGTTTTAGTCGATGCCTTATCATCCATTACTACAAACTGTGTCCTCTCTGACAAGAAATCCCCTATCAAATCGCAAATTCGGGGAGATATACCATAACCACGCAATTTGATTAAAAGCCGTTTGTGAGGTACGGTGTCAAAAGGTTTCTGGAAATCAAGAAATACGGAATCGATTTGCGAACCTTTGTCGATAGAACCCATCACTTCGTGTGAATAAAGAGCTAGTTGTGTTTCGTATGAACGATATTTTCTAAATCCGTGTTGACCTTGGGTCAATAGATCGTTCTGTTCGAGATAATTCATAATATTTGAATACAGGATATGTTCCAAAACCCTGCTTCAAATTGACGTCAATGACTCGTGGCGTTCCATAAGTGGTCCGAGCCCGCCACGCGCGTTCCGAGCACTTTCAGGGCACTTTTGGTAAGCGTTTCAGAATGTTATTGTGGCCACGCTACTCTCCTGAGAAGTATGCTTCCCGTCGCATCAGGCTGTTGTTGGGGTGGCACTCCGCCGGAATTACTCGGGGCGTTGGTTGTCATGTGTAGCATATAACAAGACCAAGGCATTGCACACTGGTTCTGACTGGAAGATAGATGGCCAACTGATTGAGAAAGTCGAGAGTTTTCGTTATTTGGGAGAGGAGGTAACAGGTGGAGTAGTAGAGCAGCAATAGCGCAGTAGACAGGGCACAGCTCGTGCAGAAGCTTCGGTATGCAGTGAAAACAACATATGGCAAGAAAAATCTGTCACGGAATGCCAAACTGACACTACACAGCAATTGTAAGAAATACTGCACTGTATGCATCAGAAACGGTCACACTCGGTAAGAGAGCTTGTATACAGTTGGAGGAGGAGAGGCGGAAAATCTTAAGAGCCATATGGGGCACTAAAAATGTGGATATCTGGATACTCAGAACACGACAGGAACTGTGCGAAAATTTTGACCATATATCGAGCGAGATACGGAAAAGGAGGATACGATTTGTTGGGCACATCGTGCGGATGGACTATGTTCAATTGTTTGTATGGCTTATGGGGCTTAACTACGGGGTCATCAGTCACTAAACTTACAAACTACTTATGAACTAGCTAAGATTAAGGACGGCACAAATATCCATGCCCGAGGGGGGATTCGAACCCCCGACCGTAGTGGTCGTGCAGACCATGACTGGAGCGCCTCAATCCCCTCGACCACCGCGGCCGGCGAGGATAGACTATGAGATGTTGACTAAGAAGATATGGAATGCAACATGTCATACGGGAAACAACTGGATGAATAAAGTCAGAAATGAGTGGAAGACTGTAAGAATAAAAGAAAGGAATCTGCAGGCACTGGTGCAGGACAGGGAGAAGTAAAAAGGGTTAGTGGATGGTCACAGGGGTCCGGACTCCAAAATCAAGCCGGCCGCGGTGGCCGAGGAGACTGAGGCGCTCCAGTCACGGTCTGCACGGCCACTACGGTCGGGGGTTCGAAAACCCCTCGGGCATGGATATTTTTGCCGTCCTAGTTCGTAAGAAGTTCATAAGTAGTTTGTAAGTTTAGGGACTGATGACCCCGTAGTTAAGTCCCTTAAGCTTAACAAACATTTGAACATTTTGAACCAAAATCAAAGTAATCTTAACTGAAGAAGAAAGAAACAGAAGAAGCGAGAGAATGAAGAGGTATTGGGAAGAAAGAAGACGTGCATAACAAGCCACACGTGATCCTGAAAGGTCCTAACGAAGCAGAAGAAGAAGCTTTTATTAGAAGTTCAGTCATGTCGTCACAAATGATGTACGGTGCAGAGCTGTAGACGGAAGCGGAAATCATTCTGATGAGCTGTAAGTAAGACGAACCAGTGGCACGTTGCGAAACCATACGCGGGCGAGGAATGTCAAACTCAGCAGAGAGATGCCGTACTACAAAAAACCAGAGGAAGTGGCCAGACATTTTGTAACTTCACGTAACTCTTACACAAGAACACGTAGTGGAGACTGAAGTCAGCAGTAAACAGCCTGTCAAGAGGACATTACAAAAATAGCTAGGTTACAACTCCCTTGCTAGTTTCTTTAAATACTCCAGCTCTTGCAGCTCGACATCTTTTGCTCCTAGGGATCGATGGTGTGGCGCTTGTGCCACACTCCATGCTATGTTCTCGATACTGTGAGCCTATTCCTAGATGATCCAGCACAGGCTAGTGTAACTGGCAGAGACTTTGAGGTGCTGGTCTCTACTCGAGAGGGCAAATTGTGCTGTCTTTTTCTGCTCACTGATGGTGAATCTGGTTGTCTTCCGACAACGCGGCGTCTTCTGGCAACACGGCATCACGGAGGGTTGCACTTAAACGCGGAAGTCGATGGCGCGAGCTTCGGGTTCTCGTTCCTGTTCAACGCCAGACATCTGAGGGTGCTGACTCCTCTCTTCGGGTAAGGGGGAGAATATCGATCGGACACGCGTCTACACGACTACCAGTGGCAGAGGGTGTGTCCTCAGGGGTCCGGCTGCCAGCTGGGTGGGACTGACCACAGCCAGACAGCTGCTGCGGGTTCAGACGAGGCGCCAGCGCGCCCTGTATCAGCGACCACTGTACGCCTCCGTCTTCTGCACGCGCTGACACAGCGCCATCCTGAGCCACAGGCGGCGCCGTGTCGTCACGGCTGGTTGACAGCGTTCGACGTCAGCGAGAATGCTGAACGCGGCCGTGTTGACGACTAGCCATGTCTGGTGTGTATCCAGCTGAGAACTGTATTATCAACAGATGTTGGTTTTCACCAAAAAGTTCAACTGTGTGTGAGGTCTTATGCGACTTCGTGGTCATCAGTCGCTAGACTTACAAACTAATTACTTAACTAACTTAAACTAACTTACGCTAAGAACAACCTAAACACCCAAGCCCGAGGGAGGATTCGAACCCCTCGACCGCAGCGACCGTGTAGACCGTGACTGGCACTTCGCAGACCGATCGGCCACTGCGCCCGGCACTGGTTTTCATCATTGTTTTCTTGGAGTCAGAGGCGCTAACAGGTATCATCTCTAATCCTGACGAGTAGACTGAATATCTACAAATCTCTTCTCGGCGCCGCCTAAACTATTACAATGCTACTGTTAATACACATTACAACTCAGAAAACGAATATAAGTGTTGATTAAAGTTTATTTTTTGATTGATGTTTTTCTCGAACCTTGTGGTCCATGCTCACAACAAAGGAATTAGAGTGGCCACTAAAAACAAACAAACAAACGATATCAGCCACTGACCTAGTGCATACCAGACACTCTGTGTGAGGTTCAAACAGGGAGAGCGAGAAAACAACACCATGCATGCAATACTGTTTCCTACAAAACATCAGACACCTGTGCTGTTAGAGATCGAGCATTATCGTCCACCAGTACGAAATCTATGTACCTTGCAACAATCGCACATGAGGTCCCAAGATCTCTTCACGATATTTGGCAGTTGTCGAACCTTGCAGATTCACTCGTACAATTCCATGGAGAAGTGTTTGCTCAACATAATCCCTGCCCATTAGGGATCCTCTTTGATGTCGGACTCTCTCCACAATATTTGGTTTCCGAAAACGTGTTCTACGTTCCCTACAGTTGAGATTCGGCCGAGACTCGCTCTCCAGACCTTAGCGGGACAAAGGCCCACTTTTGACCATCCATGTGGCTTGTTGAAGACTGCACTCGAGACGTTGACCTCTGTGAAGATGCGTCCGGGATACGCATATAGTACGTGTCTCACAAAAAGGACGACTCTGTCGAAGCCGGTTGTATACTGTTTGCCTCGATAAAAATCTACCAGCCGATGCCGCTTGGTCAGTTGGCAGTTACTGTGCGGTACTACCGCGGTACCGACGTGCCCTTACAGCCAAATACCGGTTCTCTCTCTCTCTCTCTCTCTCTCTCTCTCTCTCTCTCTCTCTCTCTGCCATCACACGTCGTCGGTCCTGCCATGGTCTTCGGGATGCAGTTCAGGTATCAATAAATTATCGTAACATCCGAGAAACGACAGAACGAAACGATTCACATTAATGGGCGTACTTGGAGACGAGAGGCACCACGGGATATTTTAAATTCCACAGCCTATAATTTTACAAATAAAGGACAACGGCCAAGATCGCCTTGAATGTTTATTAATATGACCGGCTTCGGCACTTTAACTGCCATCTTCGGATCTATAAGTGCACATGTAAAATCGTACTCAAAATGCCATAGTAAAACATGTCAGAGAAATACATTTCTTTAAATACATTCACTTTCCATACCCACCTTTCATTTCATTCCTCATACTAGAAATAAAAACTTTTAAAAGTACACTTCTTAGTCAACGTCATTGTTAGGTTGTCATCATATAAATAAAATATCAAAAGCCTCATGATGTAATTAGCCGTCCAACTCATAGTATGGCACCACATGGACATGACATTTGAGTACCACCTTTTCCTGATGTCAAGAATCTTATATTCATTCAATGACATTAACATTTACAATACCGAAATTGACAATTAACATGTATCTCAACATACTATCAATTTACCGATAAAACTTCAGTCAGTAAAGTAGGTGTTACACAATAGAGATAATGCAAAATTGAGATTTTAACTATAAATTTTATTTCCTAAACATGGAATTTAATATGTAACCATTCATTCATTTATTCATAAATTAAATAAATTGTACAGTTCATAAGCTGGAAATATGATTTGTATGCTGTGCAAAATTCACCGAAGAATCTCTCTTATTTATGAAGTATAACTACAGCAACAAATGCAGCTTTAGTAAGTGAAAAAAGTGATGAAATTCCACTTTTTTTTAACAAGGAACTCTTCATGCCCTTCACACCATACTGATTTTATTTGTATGGCAAGAATGCTAATTTTTATTATAATGGACTTGAGCAATTCTTCTGATGAAGTTGTTCTTAGTCGCAACGAAACCTAGGTCAAGCACCTAAAACTTACGCAACCGGTTCGCTGATATACAAAATTGTTAAAAAAACTGGATTACGGTTGCTGTTAATCAGCCATGTTCAAAGTTGTACATGTAAAAAGGTTTTTGTAATGTTTTTTAACTTCCACTGCTATCAGTGAGAGTCCTGAATCCTTCCTGATCATTCTAACAAAGTTTTACGACTTTATTTGTAAAAGTATAGAGAGTGGAAACAAGAATGTTCTGTGGTGGCTTTCCTATTCGTATGACGTCCTATCCTCCTTAAACATAGGACCAGTTTTTTAGTCTGTTCCGCTTCCATTGCTGCTATGACCGTCCACCGCAGAGATTGCCGGGCGTCATCTTCGTTCCCTACTGCACCGCATGTGGTGTCTACTCAGCGATTGCTGATGCGGGACAACCCAGCAATCACTGTCATGTGTAATAGGGGCACTGACGTGGTTGTATACTGAAAGGAATGCCATAGTCCGAAAGACGAGGGTGGGCGTAATTCTTGACATTTTGTATGGTTATATTTTAATTCGATACAAGACGGGGAAATAGTGGTTTGTTGCTTTAATTTTAGACACCACTGTATTGAATTTTAATGTATATATAAACATCTTTCTGATGGCAATTCAGATATCACTGACCAGCGGGTTGTACTTTGGTCACCCCTTGTGTAAACATATCCTCGGATCCTCATACGGATATTTCATCTCGCAGTATTTACACAAGAACATGTAAAAGACAATTTATAACTCTTCTTAACACATGTCAAGCAATGTACGTATAGTTGACAAAAGTTTTCTGGGTGTTGTACGCGTCATAATGTGAGATGGCTATTCCTTTAACAACCATCTTTTAGGCCAACGTTGCAGTGGCCTTCTGCTGGGTATACTGATACGCGGTAGTCGTTAAGACACTATATTATGTCATCACTGTGAACTAGGCGTGACATTACGTCATAGTTTTAAAAATCATTGATGTCATTGGTGATATTTGCCGGAGGAAATGAAACTTTATTATAATCGGATACTGAGGTGGAAAGAGTAGGGATTAGCCGTTGTCTCTTTCTCCGTGCATCGGTATCTGCACGCTCAATCCATCCACCACCCAGCACAGAAGAACACTGTCATTTGCTTACTGGCAATTCGCGCGTAGCGCCAAGTGATGAAGGCTACAAAACAACTGAGCCCAAACACTAAGAACAACTTTTCTGGCCGAAGGCTGCGAAGTGATCCACAATGAAAGGCGAGAAATAAACAAGAAGCAGCCAGCAGCGGGCTTACCGTAAGTGGAAAAAAAAAGAAAAAAAATCTGCCATGGATGGGATTGGTGAACATCTTTGTCGGTTGGTGTCCAGCTTGTCTCCTATAGTAGCCGCAAGATCCAGGATGTTCTAGGCTGCACGACACTACAGGCTGCTGGAGTATACAATGTGGAATGCGAGTGTGGGTGAACTACACAAAGGCGAGACAGGAAGTCCAAAGCAACGCGTAAACGTAGACTGGAATCCTGCACTGTATTTGGGCAACACAATGACTCTGTAACAAGATAGTGGCAAAAAATAAAATTTAACGTAGCCAAAATAATATCCAAGCTGCCAGGGATGGTTAAGAGCAAGATAAGAGAAGCCATCCAAATTTTAAAACATTATAAAAACGTGAACAGAGAAGATGGACTCACACTTGCCAAGAAAAACTCACGCTTGCTCCCTTCTGGCTGCCAGCCATCACAGCGAACAGCGAAATAGGCCGCACTGACAACACAACACGCGAGCGTCACCAGCAAGCAATGCCGCCGCGCAGCTCACGGCCGGTAGGATAAAACCTCACCTCACCTCACCTCACCTCACGACCACGAATCGTAGCTCCCTAAGCAAGGAGCTACAGACAACGGCTGATCTTCAGTCCTTCCCTTCCTTACATTAAAGTTTCCCTTCCTCCAACAAAAATCACCAATAACATCAATGACTTTTAAAATTATGACGTAATGTCCCATCTAGTGATAACAGTGACATAATATAGTGACCTTAACAACTAGCTCACATAAGTATACCCAAAAGAATGGCCATGTATCGTTGGCAGAATAGCCAATAGGAATAGCCCTCTTACATTATGATGCAGTACAACACTCAGAAGACTTTTGTGACAACTGACTTTGGCCGCGGAAGCCTACGCAATTATAAACGTACATATAAACTTAGTAAAAAGTAAAGAGAATAAGAAACTGTAATGAGCCACCCTCTAGACTTGCGCATAATAGTGCGCGATCGGGAGCGCTCACTTTAGTTCGCGGCTCTGTGCGAACTAGTTCGCTCTTTTAGTTCGTCCGCTCCCAGTGACGGCTGAGCGACGTGGTCTGCGCGTGCAGGTAGAGGGGGAAGTTCCCCCACCTAGCTGCTTCATGCGCTTGCTGCTTGAACCGCTAACGATATCACGCAAACCAAAAGAAACAGTTTGTGAATAATTTCTCGCGTTTGTTTATCTACATCTACATAGATACTCTGCAAATCACATTTAAGTGCCTGGCAGAGGGTTCACTAACCACTTTCATAATTTTTCTCTACCGCTCCATTCTCTAATAGCGCGCGGGAAGAAGGAATACCTAAATCGTTCCGTTTTCGATCTGATTTCTCTTATTTTATTGGGATGGTCATGTCTCCCTAAGTAGGTGGGTGCTAGCAAAATATTTTCACATTCAGGAGTATAAGTTGGTGATTGAAACTTTGCAAACAGATTTCGCCGCAATGAATAAAGTCTTTCTTTTAATGATTTCCACCCCAATTCGTGCAACATTTCTGTGACGCTTTCCCCCCCGTAACGTAATAAAACAAAACGACCTGCCCTTCTCTGCACCTTCTCAATATCTTCCGGCAGTCCCATCTGGTGAGGGTCCCACAAGGGGCAACAGTACTCCAGGAGAGGACGCACAAGTGTGATGTAGGCAGTCTCTTTGTTGGAGCTGGTGCATCTTCGAAGCGATCTGCCAATGAAACGTAACATTTGGCTCGCCTTCCCCACAATATTTAGAGTTATCTCTACATCTTGGCATTATGGAATTTATTATTCAGATATTGCAGAGTGCAGAACACATCAAAACAGAAATTTTGTAGCACTGAACAATGTAATCTAGCAGGCAGACGCTCACCTCGAAATGACTCATCAGCAGAAGGCAAACACGTGATTTTTAATTCTGCTACGCGCCCTCTCATAATTTCCCGTCGGTCTTCGGGAAAGAATCCAACGAACTATGAAGCAAGATACGTTTGGAATATTCGTCCACTGTTCCTAGTTCGTCCGCTGCTCCTAGTTCGTCCGCTCCTTCTAGTTCGTCCGCTCTTTTTGGCTTTTGCTACCGCTACTAAAAGAGCTCTTTTTTATGACAGCTTTTTTATATAATGAATCAATGTTGCCAAAGCGTGTGCTATTACCCGCATTTTTGGGCATTGACATCAAATACTTAGGCAAATAAATCAGTTATTTACAATTCAAATGTTCAAATGTTTGTTAAGCTTAAGGGACTTAACTGCGGGGTCATCAGTCCCTAAACTTACAAACAACTTATGAACTAGCTAACACTAAGGACGACACAAATACCCATGCCCGAGGGGGGGTTCGAACCCCCGACCGTAGTGGCCGTGCAGACCGTGACTGACGCGCCGCAGTCCCCTCGGCCACCGCGGCCGACAGTTATTTACACGAATGGATGATACAATGGTATTCAACTACTTTGCATACAGATGAGTCGTAGTATTTTATTTTTAACCTCTCATGCGTCACGTCCTTAAACGAGGACACTTAAATTTTGCCTCATATCTGTCATCTTTGACATCTGAGGTAACCGTAAAAGCACAGGTACCTCATATGAGAAATAATAATAGATACTAAAATGTCTCCTAGATGGAAGTGTTAGTCGTTGGACTAACACAGAGAGGGAAAACAGGGATTACAAGAAAGAGTAGAGGCAGGCCATCAGATGAAAGCTCATTGTTGTCTGTACATCGAAAAAAAGCCTGCCATTCGGCACCCAACGAATTACGCTTCGATAGTGTATAACAGTGGCCAGCCAAGGCAGGTGATCCCAATGCCAAGAGGTCTCATGATCGGGACTGCCGATGGAAAATACGTTACATTTGAGAAACGTGTAAACTTGCTCTCTGCCTAGAGGCCATGTAACAATTTCATTGTACGAAAAAAATATTGTATATTCTTCATGTATTCTTTGATATTAGTAATAGATGTTCTATGTAAAAAGTAGTACTTTTGGTACTCACTGTCCTCAAATGAGGACACCTGTGTATTGGTCTATGAAATTAGTTTTTAGATAAATTATGTTGAATTCTCCATAAGATAAGTCTTAAGTTACCAAATAATATATCAGAAATTTAGGTCATTGTCGGGTTGATAATTCGTGCATGACAGGGTTAAAACAGATTTCTTGTGGCAGTGAACTATGAAACTACAGCTAAGGTGCATCTCAGATAGAAATGAAGGTAACTGGAAGAAGGGGATCACGCGATTCTGCACGCTCTCGCGTCCTCTCGCTATTCCCCGTGAGTTTTCGGAAAAAGAGCTGACGAACTAAGAGGCGAGCGATCTGCGAACTAGTTCGCGTAGTTCGCCTGTGGGAGCGCTCTGGCAGAAGGGAATCACGCGAATCTGCACGCTCTCGCGTCCTGTCGCTATTCCCCGTGAGTCTTCGGAAAAAGAGCGGACGAACTAAGAGGCGAGCGATCTGCGAACTAGTTCGCGTAGTTCACCTATGGGATCGCTCTGGCAGAAGGGAATCACGCGAATCTGCACGCTCTCGCGTCCTGTCGCTATTCCCCGTGAGTCTTCGGAAAAAGAGCGGACGAACTAAGAGGCGAGCGATCTGCGAACTAGTTCGCGTAGTTCACCTATGGGATCGCTCTGGCAGAAGGGAATCACGCGAATCTGCACGCTCTCGCGTCCTGTCGCTATTCCCCGTGAGTCTTCGGAAAAAGAGCGGACGAACTAAGAGGCGAGCGATCTGCGAACTAGTTCGCGTAGTTCACCTATGGGATCGCTCTGGCAGAAGGGAATCACGCGAATCTGCACGCTCTCGCGTCCTGTCGCTATTCCCCGTGAGTCTTCGGAAAAAGAGCGGACGAACTAAGAGGCGAGCGATCTGCGAACTAGTTCGCGTAGTTCACCTATGGGATCGCTCTGGCAGAAGGGAATCACGCGAATCTGCACGCTCTCGCGTCCTGTCGCTATTCCCCGTGAGTCTTCGGAAAAAGAGCGGACGAACTAAGAGGCGAGCGATCTGCGAACTAGTTCGCGTAGTTCACCTATGGGATCGCTCTGGCAGAAGGGAATCACGCGAATCTGCACGCTCTCGCGTCCTGTCGCTATTCCCCGTGAGTCTTCGGAAAAAGAGCGGACGAACTAAGAGGCGAGCGATCTGCGAACTAGTTCGCGTAGTTCACCTATGGGATCGCTCTGGCAGAAGGGAATCACGCGAATCTGCACGCTCTCGCGTCCTGTCGCTATTCCCCGTGAGTCTTCGGAAAAAGAGCGGACGAACTAAGAGGCGAGCGATCTGCGAACTAGTTCGCGTAGTTCACCTATGGGATCGCTCTGGCAGAAGGGAATCACGCGAATCTGCACGCTCTCGCGTCCTGTCGCTATTCCCCGTGAGTCTTCGGAAAAAGAGCGGACGAACTAAGAGGCGAGCGATCTGCGAACTAGTTCGCGTAGTTCACCTATGGGATCGCTCTGGCAGAAGGGAATCACGCGAATCTGCACGCTCTCGCGTCCTGTCGCTATTCCCCGTGAGTCTTCGGAAAAAGAGCGGACGAACTAAGAGGCGAGCAATCTGTGAACTAGTTCGCGTAGTTCACCTATGGGATCGCTCTGGCAGAAGGGAATCACGCGAATCTGCACGCTCTCGCGTCCTGTCGCTATTCCCCGTGAGTCTTCGGAAAAAGAGCGGACGAACTAAGAGGCGAGCGATCTGCGAACTAGTTCGTGTAGTTCGCATGTGGGAGCGCTCTGGCAGTATGGAATCACGCGATTCTGCACGCTCTCGCGTCCTCTCGCTATTCCCCGTAAGTCTTCGGAAAAAGAGCGGACGAACTAAGAGGCGAGCGATCTGCAAACTAGTTCGCGTAGTTCGCCTGTGGGAGCGCTCTGGCAGAAGGGAATCACGCGAATCTGCATGCTCTCGCGTCCTCTCGCTATTCCCTGTGAGTCTTCGGAAAGAGCGGACGAACTAAGAGGCGAGCGATCTGCGAACTAGTTCGCGTAGTTCGCCTGTGGGAGCGCTCTGGCAGAAGGGAATCACGCGAATCTGCACGCTCTTGCGTCCTCTCGCGTCCTCTCGCTATTCCCCGTGAGTCTTCGGGAAAAGAGCGGACGGACTAAGAGGCGAGCGATCTGCGAACTAGTTCGCGTAGTTCGCATGTGGGAGCGCTCTGGCAGAAGGGAATCACGCGAATCTGCATACTCTCGCGTCCTGTCGCTATTCCCCGTGAGTCTTCGGAAAAAGAGCGGACGAACTAAGAGGCGAGCGATCTGCGAACTAGTTCGCGTAGTTCACCTATGGGATCGCTCTGGCAGAAGGGAATCACGCGAATCTGCACGCTCTCGCGTCTTGTCGCTATTCCTCGTGAGTCTTCGGAAAAAGAGCGGACGAACTAAGAGGCGAGCGATCTGCGAACTAGTTCGCGTAGTTCACCTATGGGATCGCTCTGGCAGAAGGGAATCACGCGAATCTGCACGCTCTCGCGTCCTGTCGCTATTCCCCGTGAGTCTTCGGAAAAAGAGCGGACGAACTAAGAGGCGAGCGATCTGCGAACTAGTTCGCGTAGTTCACCTATGGGATCGCTCTGGCAGAAGGGAATCACGCGAATCTGCACGCTCTCGCGTCCTGTCGCTATTCCCCGTGAGTCTTCGGAAAAAGAGCGGACGAACTAAGAGGCGAGCGATCTGCGAACTAGTTCGCGTAGTTCACCTATGGGATCGCTCTGGCAGAAGGGAATCACGCGAATCTGCACGCTCTCGCGTCCTGTCGCTATTCCCCGTGAGTCTTCGGAAAAAGAGCGGACGAACTAAGAGGCGAGCGATCTGCGAACTAGTTCGCGTAGTTCACCTATGGGATCGCTCTGGCAGAAGGGAATCACGCGAATCTGCACGCTCTCGCGTCCTGTCGCTATTCCCCGTGAGTCTTCGGAAAAAGAGCGGACGAACTAAGAGGCGAGTGATCTGCGAACTAGTTCGCGTAGTTCACCTATGGGATCGCTCTGGCAGAAGGGAATCACGCGAATCTGCACTCTCTCGCTTCCTGTCGCTATTCCCCGTGAGTCTTCGGAAAAAGAGCGGACGAACTAAGAGGCGAGCGATCTGCGAACTAGTTCGCGTAGTTCACCTATGGGATCGCTCTGGCAGAAGGGAATCACGCGAATCTGCACGCTCTCGGGTCCTGTCGCTATTCCCCGTGAGTCTTCGGAAAAAGAGCGGACGAACTAAGAGGCGAGCGATCTGCGAACTAGTTCGCGTAGTTCACCTATTGGATCGCTCTGGCAGAAGGGAATCACGCGAATCTGCACGCTCTCGCGTCCTGTCGCTATTCCCCGTGAGTCTTCGGAAAAAGAGCGGACGAACTAAGAGGCGAGCGATCTGCGAACTAGTTCGCGTAGTTCACCTATGGGATCGCTCTGGCAGAAGGGAATCACGCGAATCTGCACTCTCTCGCTTCCTGTCGCTATTCCCCGTGAGTCTTCGGAAAAAGAGCGGACGAACTAAGAGGCGAGCGATCTGCGAACTAGTTCGCGTAGTTCACCTATGGGATCGCTCTGGCAGAAGGGAATCACGCGAAACTGCACGCTCTCGCGTCCTGTCGCTATTCCCCGTGAGTCTTCGGAAAAAGAGCGGACGAACTAAGAGGCGAGCGATCTGCGAACTAGTTCGCGTAGTTCACCTATGGGATCGCTCTGGCAGAAGGGAATCACGCGAATCTGCACGCTCTCGCGTCCTGTCGCTATTCCCCGTGAGTCTTCGGAAAAAGAGCGGACGAACTAAGAGGCGAGCGATCTGCGAACTAGTTCGCGTAGTTCACCTATGGGATCGCTCTGGCAGAAGGGAATCACGCGAATCTGCACGCTCTCGCGTCCTGTCGCTATTCCCCGTGAGTCTTCGGAAAAAGAGCGGACGAACTAAGAGGCGAGCGATCTGCGAACTAGTTCGTGTAGTTCGCATGTGGGAGCGCTCTGGCAGTATGGAATCACGCGATTCTGCACGCTCTCGCGTCCTCTCGCTATTCCCCGTAAGTCTTCGGAAAAAGAGCGGACGAACTAAGAGGCGAGCGATCTGCAAACTAGTTCGCGAAGTTCGCCTGTGGGAGCGCTCTGGCATAAGGGAATCACGCGAATCTGCATGCTCTCGCGTCCTCTCGCTATTCCCTGTGAGTCTTCGGAAAGAGCGGACGAACTAAGAGGCGAGCGATCTGCGAACTAGTTCGCGTAGTTCGCCTGTGGGAGCGCTCTGGCAGAAGGGAATCACGCGAATCTGCACGCTCTTGCGTCCTCTCGCGTCCTCTCGCTATTCCCCGTGAGTCTTCGGGAAAAGAGCGGACGGACTAAGAGGCGAGCGATCTGCGAACTAGTTCGCGTAGTTCGCATGTGGGAGCGCTCTGGCAGAAGGGAATCACGCGAATCTGCATACTCTCGCGTCCTGTCGCTATTCCCCGTGAGTCTTCGGAAAAAGAGCGGACGAAATAAGAGGCGAGCGATCTGCGAACTAGTTCGCGTAGTTCACCTATGGGATCGCTCTGGCAGAAGGGAATCACGCGAATCTGCACGCTCTCGCGTCTTGTCGCTATTCCCCGTGAGTCTTCGGAAAAAGAGCGGACGAACTAAGAGGCGAGCGATCTGCGAACTAGTTCGCGTAGTTCACCTATGGGATCGCTCTGGCAGAAGGGAATCACGCGAATCTGCACGCTCTCGCGTCCTGTCGCTATTCCCCGTGAGTCTTTGGAAAAAGAGCGGACGAACTAAGAGGCGAGCGATCTGCGAACTAGTTCGCGTAGTTCACCTATGGGATCGCTCTGGCAGAAGGGAATCACGCGAATCTGCACGCTCTCGCGTCCTGTCGCTATTCCCCGTGAGTCTTCGGAAAAAGAGCGGACGAACTAAGAGGCGAGCGATCTGCGAACTAGTTCGCGTAGTTCACCTATGGGATCGCTCTGGCAGAAGGGAATCACGCGAATCTGCACGCTCTCGCGTCCTGTCGCTATTCCCCGTGAGTCTTCGGAAAAAGAGCGGACGAACTAAGAGGCGAGCGATTTGCGAACTAGTTCGCGTAGTTCACCTATGGGATCGCTCTGGCAGAAGGGAATCACGCGAATCTGCACGCTCTCGCGTCCTGTCGCTATTCCCCGTGAGTCTTCGGAAAAAGAGCGGACGAACTAAGAGGCGAGCGATCTGCGAACTAGTTCGCGTAGTTCACCTATGGGATCGCTCTGGCAGAAGGGAATCACGCGAATCTGCACTCTCTCGCTTCCTGTCGCTATTCCCCGTGAGTCTTCGGAAAAAGAGCGGACGAACTAAGAGGCGAGCGATCTGCGAACTAGTTCGCGTAGTTCACCTATGGGATCGCTCTGGCAGAAGGGAATCACGCGAATCTGCACGCTCTCGCGTCCTGTCGCTATTCCCCGTGAGTCTTCGGAAAAAGAGCGGACGAACTAAGAGGCGAGCGATCTGCGAACTAGTTCGTGTAGTTCGCATGTGGGAGCGCTCTGGCAGTATGGAATCACGCGATTCTGCACGCTCTCGCGTCCTCTCGCTATTCCCCGTAAGTCTTCGGAAAAAGAGCGGACGAACTAAGAGGCGAGCGATCTGCAAACTAGTTCGCGAAGTTCGCCTGTGGGAGCGCTCTGGCAGAAGGGAATCACGCGAATCTGCATGCTCTCGCGTCCTCTCGCTATTCCCTGTGAGTCTTCGGAAAGAGCGGACGAACTAAGAGGCGAGCGATCTGCGAACTAGTTCGCGTAGTTCGCCTGTGGGAGCGCTCTGGCAGAAGGGAATCACGCGAATCTGCACGCTCTTGCGTCCTCTCGCGTCCTCTCGCTATTCCCCGTGAGTCTTCGGGAAAAGAGCGGACGGACTAAGAGGCGAGCGATCTGCGAACTAGTTCGCGTAGTTCGCATGTGGGAGCGCTCTGGCAGAAGGGAATCACGCGAATCTGCATACTCTCGCGTCCTGTCGCTATTCCCCGTGAGTCTTCGGAAAAAGAGCGGACGAAATAAGAGGCGAGCGATCTGCGAACTAGTTCGCGTAGTTCACCTATGGGATCGCTCTGGCAGAAGGGAATCACGCGAATCTGCACGCTCTCGCGTCTTGTCGCTATTCCCCGTGAGTCTTCGGAAAAAGAGCGGACGAACTAAGAGGCGAGCGATCTGCGAACTAGTTCGCGTAGTTCACCTATGGGATCGCTCTGGCAGAAGGGAATCACGCGAATCTGCACGCTCTCGCGTCCTGTCGCTATTCCCCGTGAGTCTTCGGAAAAAGAGCGGACGAACTAAGAGGCGAGCGATCTGCGAACTAGTTCGCGTAGTTCACCTATGGGATCGCTCTGGCAGAAGGGAATCACGCGAATCTGCACGCTCTCGCGTCCTGTCGCTATTCCCCGTGAGTCTTCGGAAAAAGAGCGGACGAACTAAGAGGCGAGCGATCTGCGAACTAGTTCGCGTAGTTCACCTATGGGATCGCTCTGGCAGAAGGGAATCACGCGAATCTGCACGCTCTCGCGTCCTGTCGCTATTCCCCGTGAGTCTTCGGAAAAAGAGCGGACGAACTAAGAGGCGAGCGATTTGCGAACTAGTTCGCGTAGTTCACCTATGGGATCGCTCTGGCAGAAGGGAATCACGCGAATCTGCACGCTCTCGCGTCCTGTCGCTATTCCCCGTGAGTCTTCGGAAAAAGAGCGGACGAACTAAGAGGCGAGCGATCTGCGAACTAGTTCGCGTAGTTCACCTATGGGATCGCTCTGGCAGAAGGGAAACACGCGAATCTGCACTCTCTCGCTTCCTGTCGCTATTCCCCGTGAGTCTTCGGAAAAAGAGCGGACGAACTAAGAGGCGAGCGATCTGCGAACTAGTTCGCGTAGTTCACCTATGGGATCGCTCTGGCAGAAGGGAATCACGCGAATCTGCACGCTCTCGCGTCCTGTCGCTATTCCCCGTGAGTCTTCGGAAAAAGAGCGGACGAACTAAGAGGCGAGCGATCTGCGAACTAGTTCGCGTAGTTCACCTATGGGATCGCTCTGGCAGAAGGGAATCACGCGAATCTGCACGCTCTCGCGTCCTGTCGCTATTCCCCGTGAGTCTTCGGAAAAAGAGCGGACGAACTAAGAGGCGAGCGATCTGCGAACTAGTTCGCGTAGTTCACCTATGGGATCGCTCTGGCAGAAGGGAATCACGCGAATCTGCACGCTCTCGCGTCCTGTCGCTATTCCCCGTGAGTCTTCGGAAAAAGAGCGGACGAACTAAGAGGCGAGCGATCTGCAAACTAGTTCGCGTAGTTCGCCTGTGGGAGCGCTCTGGCAGAAGGGAATCACGCGAATCTGCATGCTCTCGCGTCCTCTCGCTATTCCCTGTGAGTCTTCGGAAAGAGCGGACGAACTAAGAGGCGAGCGATCTGTGAACTAGTTCGCGTAGTTCGCCTGTGGGAGCGCTCTGGCAGAAGGGAATCACGCGAATCTGCACGCTCTTGCGTCCTCTCGCGTCCTCTCGCTATTCCCCGTGAGTCTTCGGGAAAAGAGCGGACGGACTAAGAGGCGAGCGATCTGCGAACTAGTTCGCGTAGTTCGCATGTGGGAGCGCTCTGGCAGAAGGGAATCACGCGAATCTGCATACTCTCGCGTCCTGTCGCTATTCCCCGTGAGTCTTCGGAAAAAGAGCGGACGAACTAAGAGGCGAGCGATCTGCGAACTAGTTCGCGTAGTTCACCTATGGGATCGCTCTGGCAGAAGGGAATCACGCGAATCTGCACGCTCTCGCGTCTTGTCGCTATTCCCCGTGAGTCTTCGGAAAAAGAGCGGACGAACTAAGAGGCGAGCGATCTGCGAACTAGTTCGCGTAGTTCACCTATGGGATCGCTCTGGCAGAAGGGAATCACGCGAATCTGCACGCTCTCGCGTCCTGTCGCTATTCCCCGTGAGTCTTCGGAAAAAGAGCGGACGAACTAAGAGGCGAGCGATCTGCGAACTAGTTCGCGTAGTTCACCTATGGGATCGCTCTGGCAGAAGGGAATCACGCGAATCTGCACGCTCTCGCGTCCTGTCGCTATTCCCCGTGAGTCTTCGGAAAAAGAGCGGACGAACTAAGAGGCGAGCGATCTGCGAACTAGTTCGCGTAGTTCACCTATGGGATCGCTCTGGCAGAAGGGAATCACGCGAATCTGCACGCTCTCGCGTCCTGTCGCTATTCCCCGTGAGTCTTCGGAAAAAGAGCGGACGAACTAAGAGGCGAGCGATCTGCGAACTAGTTCACGTAGTTCACCTATGGGATCGCTCTGGCACAAGGGAATCACGCGAATCTGCACGCTCTCGCGTCCTGTCGCTATTCCCCGTGAGTCTTCGGAAAAAGAGCGGACGAACTAAGAGGCGAGCGATCTGCGAACTAGTTCGCGTAGTTCACCTATGGGATCGCTCTGGCAGAAGGGAATCACGCGAATCTGCACTCTCTCGCTTCCTGTCGCTATTCCCCGTGAGTCTTCGGAAAAAGAGCGGACGAACTAAGAGGCGAGCGATCTGCGAACTAGTTCGCGTAGTTCACCTATGGGATCGCTCTGGCAGAAGGGAATCACGCGAATCTGCACGCTCTCGGGTCCTGTCGCTATTCCCCGTGAGTCTTCGGAAAAAGAGCGGACGAACTAAGAGGCGAGCGATCTGCGAACTAGTTCGCGTAGTTCACCTATTGGATCGCTCTGGCAGAAGGGAATCACGCGAATCTGCACGCTCTCGCGTCCTGTCGCTATTCCCCGTGAGTCTTCGGAAAAAGAGCGGACGAACTAAGAGGCGAGCGATCTGCGAACTAGTTCGCGTAGTTCACCTATGGGATCGCTCTGGCAGAAGGGAATGACGCGAATCTGCACTCTCTCGCTTCCTGTCGCTATTCCCCGTGAGTCTTCGGAAAAAGAGCGGACGAACTAAGAGGCGAGCGATCTGCGAACTAGTTCGCGTAGTTCACCTATGGGATCGCTCTGGCAGAAGGGAATCACGCGAATCTGCACGCTCTCGCGTCCTGTCGCTATTCCCCGTGAGTCTTCGGAAAAAGAGCGGACGAACTAAGAGGCGAGCGATCTGCGAACTAGTTCGCGTAGTTCACCTATGGGATCGCTCTGGCAGAAGGGAATCACGCGAATCTGCACGCTCTCGCGTCCTGTCGCTATTCCCCGTGAGTCTTCGGAAAAAGAGCGGACGAACTAAGAGGCGAGCGATCTGCGAACTAGTTCGCGTAGTTCACCTATGGGATCGCTCTGGCAGAAGGGAATCACGCGAATCTGCACGCTCTCGCGTCCTGTCGCTATTCCCCGTGAGTCTTCGGAAAAAGAGCGGACGAACTAAGAGGCGAGCGATCTGCGAACTAGTTCGCGTAGTTCACCTATGGGATCGCTCTGGCAGAAGGGAATCACGCGAATCTGCACGCTCTCGCGTCCTGTCGCTATTCCCCGTGAGTCTTCGGAAAAAGAGCGGACGAACTAAGAGGCGAGCGATCTGCGAACTAGTTCGTGTAGTTCGCATGTGGGAGCGCTCTGGCAGTATGGAATCACGCGATTCTGCACGCTCTCGCGTCCTCTCGCTATTCCCCGTAAGTCTTCGGAAAAAGAGCGGACGAACTAAGAGGCGAGCGATCTGCAAACTAGTTCGCGTAGTTCGCCTGTGGGAGCGCTCTGGCAGAAGGGAATCACGCGAATCTGCATGCTCTCGCGTCCTCTCGCTATTCCCTGTGAGTCTTCGGAAAGAGCGGACGAACTAAGAGGCGAGCGATCTGCGAACTAGTTCGCGTAGTTCGCCTGTGGGAGCGCTCTGGCAGAAGGGAATCACGCGAATCAGCACGCTCTTGCGTCCTCTCGCGTCCTCTCGCTATTCCCCGTGAGTCTTCGGGAAAAGAGCGGACGGACTAAGAGGCGAGCGATCTGCGAACTAGTTCGCGTAGTTCGCATGTGGGAGCGCCCTGGCAGAAGGGAATCACGCGAATCTGCATACTCTCGCGTCCTGTCGCTATTCCCCGTGAGTCTTCGGAAAAAGAGCGGACGAAATAAGAGGCGAGCGATCTGCGAACTAGTTCGCGTAGTTCACCTATGGGATCGCTCTCACAGAAGGGAATCACGCGAATCTGCACGCTCTCGCGTCTTGTCGCTATTCCCCGTGAGTCTTCGGAAAAAGAGCGGACGAACTAAGAGGCGAGCGATCTGCGAACTAGTTCGCGTAGTTCACCTATGGGATCGCTCTGGCAGAAGGGAATCACGCGAATCTGCACGCTCTCGCGTCCTGTCTCTATTCCCCGTGAGTCTTCGGAAAAAGAGCGGACGAACTAAGAGGCGAGCGATCTGCGAACTAGTTCGCGTAGTTCACCTATGGGATCGCTCTGGCAGAAGGGAATCACGCGAATCTGCACGCTCTCGCGTCCTGTCGCTATTCCCCGTGAGTCTTCGGAAAAAGAGCGGACGAACTAAGAGGCGAGCGATCTGCGAACTAGTTCGCGTAGTTCACCTATGGGATCGCTCTGGCAGAAGGGAATCACGCGAATCTGCACGCTCTCGCGTCCTGTCGCTATTCCCCGTGAGTCTTCGGAAAAAGAGCGGACGAACTAAGAGGCGAGCGATCTGCGAACTAGTTCGCGTAGTTCACCTATGGGATCGCTCTGGCAGAAGGGAATCACGCGAATCTGCACGCTCTCGCGTCCTGTCGCTATTCCCCGTGAGTCTTCGGAAAAAGAGCGGACGAACTAAGAGGCGAGCGATCTGCGAACTAGTTCGCGTAGTTCACCTATGGGATCGCTCTGGCAGAAGGGAATCACGCGAATCTGCACTCTCTCGCTTCCTGTCGCTATTCCCCGTGAGTCTTCGGAAAAAGAGCGGACGAACTAAGAGGCGAGCGATCTGCGAACTAGTTCGCGTAGTTCACCTATGGGATCGCTCTGGCAGAAGGGAATCACGCGAATCTGCACGCTCTCGCGTCCTGTCGCTATTCCCCGTGAGTCTTTGGAAAAAGAGCGGACGAACTAAGAGGCGAGCGATCTGCGAACTAGTTCGCGTAGTTCACCTATGGGGTCGCTCTGGCAGAAAGGAATCACGCGAATCTGCACGCTCTCGCGTCCTGTCGCTATTCCCCGTGAGTCTTCGGAAAAAGAGCGGACGAACTAAGAGGCGAGCGATCTGCGAACTAGTTCGTGTAGTTCGCATGTGGGAGCGCTCTGGCAGTATGGAATCACGCGATTCTGCACGCTCTCGCGTCCTCTCGCTATTCCCCGTAAGTCTTCGGAAAAAGAGCGGACGAACTAAGAGGCGAGCGATCTGCAAACTAGTTCGCGTAGTTCGCCTGTGGGAGCGCTCTGGCAGAAGGGAATCACGCGAATCTGCATGCTCTCGCGTCCTCTCGCTATTCCCTGTGAGTCTTCGGAAAGAGCGGACGAACTAAGAGGCGAGCGATCTGCGAACTAGTTCGCGTAGTTCGCCTGTGGGAGCGCTCTGGCAGAAGGGAATCACGCGAATCTGCACGCTCTTGCGTCCTCTCGCGTCCTCTCGCTATTCCCCGTGAGTCTTCGGGAAAAGAGCGGACGGACTAAGAGGCGAGCGATCTGCGAACTAGTTCGCGTAGTTCGCATGTGGGAGCGCTCTGGCAGAAGGGAATCACGCGAATCTGCATGCTCTCGCGTCCTCTCGCTATTCCCTGTGAGTCTTCGGAAAGAGCGGACGAACTAAGAGGCGAGCGATCTGCGAACTAGTTCGCGTAGTTCGCCTGTGGGAGCGCTCTGGCAGAAGGGAATCACGCGAATCAGCACGCTCTTGCGTCCTCTCGCGTCCTCTCGCTATTCCCCGTGAGTCTTCGGGAAAAGAGCGGACGGACTAAGAGGCGAGCGATCTGCGAACTAGTTCGCGTAGTTCGCATGTGGGAGCGCTCTGGCAGAAGGGAATCACGCGAATCTGCATACTCTCGCGTCCTGTCGCTATTCCCCGTGAGTCTTCGGAAAAAGAGCGGACGAAATAAGAGGCGAGCGATCTGCGAACTAGTTCGCGTAGTTCACCTATGGGATCGCTCTCACAGAAGGGAATCACGCGAATCTGCACGCTCTCGCGTCTTGTCGCTATTCCCCGTGAGTCTTCGGAAAAAGAGCGGACGAACTAAGAGGCGAGCGATCTGCGAACTAGTTCGCGTAGTTCACCTATGGGATCGCTCTGGCAGAAGGGAATCACGCGAATCTGCACGCTCTCGCGTCCTGTCGCTATTCCCCGTGAGTCTTCGGAAAAAGAGCGGACGAACTAAGAGGCGAGCGATCTGCGAACTAGTTCGCGTAGTTCACCTATGGGATCGCTCTGGCAGAAGGGAATCACGCGAATCTGCACGCTCTCGCGTCCTGTCGCTATTCCCCGTGAGTCTTCGGAAAAAGAGCGGACGAACTAAGAGGCGAGCGATCTGCGAACTAGTTCGCGTAGTTCACCTATGGGATCGCTCTGGCAGAAGGGAATCACGCGAATCTGCACGCTCTCGCGTCCTGTCGCTATTCCCCGTGAGTCTTCGGAAAAAGAGCGGACGAACTAAGAGGCGAGCGATCTGCGAACTAGTTCGCGTAGTTCACCTATGGGATCGCTCTGGCAGAAGGGAATCACGCGAATCTGCACGCTCTCGCGTCCTCTCGCTATTCCCCGTGAGTCTTCGGAAAAAGAGCGGACGAACTAAGAGGCGAGCGATCTGCGAACTAGTTCGCGTAGTTCACCTATGGGATCGCTCTGGCAGAAGGGAATCACGCGAATCTGCACTCTCTCGCTTCCTGTCGCTATTCCCCGTGAGTCTTCGGAAAAAGAGCGGACGAACTAAGAGGCGAGCGATCTGCGAACTAGTTCGCGTAGTTCACCTATGGGATCGCTCTGGCAGAAGGGAATCACGCGAATCTGCACGCTCTCGCGTCCTGTCGCTATTCCCCGTGAGTCTTCGGAAAAAGAGCGGACGAACTAAGAGGCGAGCGATCTGCGAACTAGTTCGCGTAGTTCACCTATGGGATCGCTCTGGCAGAAGGGAATCACGCGAATCTGCACGCTCTCGCGTCCTGTCGCTATTCCCCGTGAGTCTTCGGAAAAAGAGCGGACGAACTAAGAGGCGAGCGATCTGCGAACTAGTTCGCGTAGTTCACCTATGGGATCGCTCTGGCAGAAGGGAATCACGCGAATCTGCACGCTCTCGCGTCCTGTCGCTATTCCCCGTGAGTCTTTGGAAAAAGAGCGGACGAACTAAGAGGCGAGCGATCTGCGAACTAGTTCGCGTAGTTCACCTATGGGGTCGCTCTGGCAGAAGGGAATCACGCGAATCTGCACGCTCTCGCGTCCTGTCGCTATTCCCCGTGAGTCTTCGGAAAAAGAGCGGACGAACTAAGAGGCGAGCGATCTGCGAACTAGTTCGTGTAGTTCGCATGTGGGAGCGCTCTGGCAGTATGGAATCACGCGATTCTGCACGCTCTCGCGTCCTCTCGCTATTCCCCGTAAGTCTTCGGAAAAAGAGCGGACGAACTAAGAGGCGAGCGATCTGCAAACTAGTTCGCGTAGTTCGCCTGTGGGAGCGCTCTGGCAGAAGGGAATCACGCGAATCTGCATGCTCTCGCGTCCTCTCGCTATTCCCTGTGAGTCTTCGGAAAGAGCGGACGAACTAAGAGGCGAGCGATCTGCGAACTAGTTCGCGTAGTTCGCCTGTGGGAGCGCTCTGGCAGAAGGGAATCACGCGAATCTGCACGCTCTTGCGTCCTCTCGCGTCCTCTCGCTATTCCCCGTGAGTCTTCGGGAAAAGAGCGGACGGACTAAGAGGCGAGCGATCTGCGAACTAGTTCGCGTAGTTCGCATGTGGGAGCGCTCTGGCAGAAGGGAATCACGCGAATCTGCATACTCTCGCGTCCTCTCGCTATTCCCCGTGAGTCTTCGGAAAAAGAGCGGACGAACTAAGAGGCGAGCGATCTGCGAACGAGTTCGCCTAGTTCGCCTGTGGGAGCGCGTTGGCAGAAGGGAATCACGCGATTCTGCACGCTCTCGCTTCCTACACATTCGCGAACTACACAAGACTACCACCCTGACGAGAGCAGAAGCGCGCGGCTGCTGCTAGGCAGTGGAACGCAGGCATGTCGCCGTGTCGCGAAGTGTAGCAGTAGGGGTATACCGGGTGGCGGCCTGCGCTGGTCGGCCCGGCGAATTAGGTGTAGCGTCCCACCCGACCACCTGTCACCAGACACGCCCGCATATCGATTGTGGGCGACCGGCGTGGCTGCCGATCGCGCGGCACACGGTGCTCAGGTGACGACTCACTGACCAGGGGGACCAAGGCTCCATCCGTCTGCTTGACTCACAAGGAGACAACGTGGCTGTCGAATTTTAGAATTTTGGCCCACTTTAGGTTACGGTAGTAACACTAAAAGTGGGCCTTTGCGATCGTCTTTTGACAGCTCGAAATTTAAATGAAAATAACGGCTTAACTATTCATCTGACACGAAAATTGAATAACCGAATTTGTAGAGGAGAAAATTCTCTACAACTTTGCTCTTTTATGTTTTTTTCATATCTCGTAGCGTTTCAAAGATATTTGCAAAAATAACGGCGATTTTGGGATGTCTGTCTGTCTGTCTGTCTGTCTGTCCGTAACGTGTTCCCTGTTTTTAAGACGAACTGTTCAACCGATCAGCACCAAATTATACTGACATGATTCTAGGCTGCCAGAGGCTAGAACCTACCTTTTTCAAATATATCGGACAAAAAATACGGTAGTAAAACCAAAAAGAGCCGTTTATAATATAATTGTAATTGCAAACGAATCGTTCAAAATGTTCAAATGTTTGTTTAGCTTATGGGACTTAACTACGGGGTCATCAGTCCCTAAACTTACAAACTACTTATCAACTACCTTATACTAAGGACGGCACAAATATCCATGCCCGAGGGGGGATTCGAACCCCCGACCGTAGTGGCCGTGCAGACCGTGACTGGAGCGCCTCAGTCCCCTCGGCTACCGCGGCCGGCCGAATCGTTCATCTGACACGAAAATTGAATAACCTAATTGGTAGAGGAGAAAATACTCTACAACTTAGCTCCCTTATGTTTTTTTCATATCTCGTATCCTTTGAGACATATTTGCAAAAAAACGGAGATTTGACACCCTCCATTGAATTAACGAAAACCAGCCGTTCGGAGATGTCACGTGACATTCCTCGCGTATTTGATGGATTTCTTATTGTAACTTACACGCTGTCATTTCAGAGCAACGGCACACTGAGGAATTAACAAAAACATATCGTTCTTCGTACGATAAATGATAATCTAATGTCTACAAATGCCATATTAACATCTGTTAACAACGGCCATCAATAGTATGAGATTAAAGAACTCCTTGATTTATAGCCGTAGTGTAATGGGCAAGGTGCTGGACTGTGACGCGAAAGGGCGGTGGTTCGAAACCCGCCACTACCTAATTTTTTATCCTAAAAGGGTTTCAGACACTCTCATTAATTAATTAATTATTATTTAGATTATTATTTTGGTCCAAAATATTTGCAAAAACTTATAAAACTACAAATCTAAAGTTGGCCGTAAAATATGTCAGTGAGATTTTTTGATATGGTACTTCAGTACTCAAATAGCAATCAGCCAAAGCCGTTCGACGCAACTCTCCAAAATTATCGAGAAAATCAACTTTGAATGTTTGTAAGTACACGTAAGTACCAATAATTAAATACGTTGCAGTACCTGTTGGTATAGCTCAGGCGGCAGCCGATCTCCGCCGCTGAGCAGCAACCAGCGGTAGGTCATTGCTACAGAGAATCAGAGGAAGTCTGGCAGATCACCGGCTACGATACCTCGACATTGTTCAACGTACACAATATGTGAACATCTATCATGCCTCCCGCGTACCCCATGTGGCTCAAGTGCTACCGATCCCAACTCTCATGACACGGCATATGTAGCTTAGGATTGATATTCAAAGTGCAATACGACGCTCTTGCACTCCGTCGGGAACGTGGTGGGGTGGGATTAACACGTGTATACCAGAGCCACGGTGCTCTGTCAGATCACAACTAAAAATCTGGCGTCGTTGCCCACAGAGTACACCGGAATCCTATTCAATGCCTTTACCCCGAACTCTTTGGTTGCCACAGTTAAGATTGCAGCCCTTCCGGTTGCCTTCCATCATATCCGTCGTTTCTTCCTGCTCCTTAGTTCATCATCATCATTAGAGACTGATTATGCCTTCAGTCTGGAGCACAGAACCTCTAATAAAATTCCTCCATGATCCCCTATTCAATGCCATTGATGCCTCGTCTGATGTTATGCCTTTTACTTCAAAATCATTCTGCACCGAATCTAAGTACTTTCTTCTAGGTCTACCTCGACTTCTCTTACCCTCCACTGTCGAGCTCATGAGTCTCTTAGGTAACCTTGCTTCTCCCATGCGTGTCACATGACCTCACCATCTCAGTCTGTTCGCTCTAACTGCTTCACCTTAGTTATGTATACAAATCTTTACCACTTTCTCGTTTGTCTCACACGAAAACAGTATATGATCTGCAACAACAGTGTCGACCATCCAACCAAATTAAGCATCCACAGTATATGTAGCAGCACACAAGGGAAGCTGTTTACGAGCATTTTCTCGAATAGGACGTCCAGTCAGCTTGGTATCTCACTGTGGACGGAAAACAATTAAACCGACATTGTGTGCATCGGATCCATCTCGCCGTTTCGCCCCTCTGCATTCACTGCGGAGCGGACGACACAGAGGGTCACAGGTTCCACTGTGGTCAGGAAAACTGTGTCTGGACACTCCCGCAGCGAATTTTGGCGTTTCTTACTCGCCAAACACCCGCCCAGATCGACACCAACACGCTGTTATTCCCGGGGGAGACTTTCTACCCCAACGACAAAACACACTCGGTAAACTGGATTCGTGGCCACACGACACGATACCTCTTTGATTCTGAGAGAAGTCAGTACTCGGATATTGGAACTTTCTCAGTGAACGACACTGCGTCCATATCAGTAAACCAAAGTACGAGCAATATTTTATAAACTTCTTACGGAGTCCCTTTCATGACTCGCCTTGCAGCTTGAACGTCGAAGCCATGAGAAGATAACACAGCCCACTTGAACTGAACATAACTCACAAAGGAACATACGCCAATTCAACGAGAAGACGCGTTTGGATGTTTCTACCTATGATGGCGGCAACAATATCGCGCTCCTGTTATTATGTTTTAAAAATAAATTACAAAATAAAAAAAAAAAAAAAAAAAAAAAAAAAAATAGAGAGTAAAAAAAAAAAAAAAAAAAAGAATTTTTTCAGTTATTTCTCAAAGCTCTTCTAAGTTTTATATTTTTTAAATATTATTTTTCTGCTTTCTGTAGCCTTTCTGTAGCCTTTCTTGCCCCTTATTAGAATTAGGTTAGTTGGACTGCGACTACGATAAGTAAGGAGCCAACGCCTGAATTGGTCAAGTATATATTTTTTCCTAATGGCAAAAGTGGCGGTGGCCATTCACTTTTTTTTTTTTTTTTTTTTTTTTTTTTAAATCGTTGTGACCTTACAACCATAGATTCGGTGGTTCGAATCCTGCCGTAACGTTTTTTTTTCGTTGTATTCGAATACTTACACAATTTTAATATCTAATGGTATTTTTGTTTTCGAAAAATTTCCCCTTTTTTTGTATATTCATAATTTTCTAGATTTTATAAATGGTTGTTAATAATGATGGTTTCGAACAAAAGAAAAAAAAAACATGTTAAATTTTTTACGGCATTGGCTTCACTATTAGTTGACGACGGTAATCTTTGATTGTTCAAATTGTGAAGAGCTACGAGGCTATTTTTTGGAAAGTCATCTCCATAGCTAATGGCTTTCCAAGCAGCTAACTAAGCTAACTACTCAACCATCGTTTCAGGCAGCGACAAGGTGTTCAGCTCGTCTAATTACACCTAAAAAAAGGAGAAAAAAAAAGAAAAGGATTCAAGACGTGGGTTTGGAAATCTAAAAATATTTTATATAACTGAATTCGAAAACAGAAAAAATATCCGTCCCAGCGGAATTCGAACAGCCAGAACGGCGCCACCTGAGCTACACCGACAGATGCTGCAACTGTTGTAATTTTTGGTACTTACTGTACTTGCAAAACTTAAAAGTCGATTTTATCTATAATTCTTGAGTGTTGCGTCGAATGGCTATGGCTTTTTATTTAAGTTTTAGACTTCACGTACCATAAACATAAAGAAATTCTAAAATCTGATACCCACGTGGTCTCCTCGTGAGTGATATTGCACGGCATCTGTGAGTAGGGTAGCAAACAGGATACGGGAACATCAAAGTGTCATGTTACAGCTGATTCACTCGCGCATGTTACATTCAAGGACCCCTTTCTCCGGCGAAAGTTGGCAAGGGGACTGGAGGAGAGGGGAAAAAGTGGGGATCCTGCAATTGTCTCAAGATGCTCTCGTCCATTACTGATGTGTTCAATTACGGACAACATTAATAGTAAATAACACACAGAAAACACTGTGGAGGAGGTGAACCAAAGGCTACGTTTCATTGGCAGAGCACTTAGAAGCTGCAACAGTTCTACTAAAGAAACTGTGTACACTACTCTTGTCCGCCATAATTTAGAGTATTCCTGCGCATTGTGGGATCACCAAAGTGGGACTGACGAAGGATATACAGAGGGTTCGGAGGAGGTCATATCGTTGTGTAGTATCGTGTTACAGGGGACAGAGTGTCACGGAAATGTTGCAGGAGTCGGGTGGAAAATATCATAGAAATGGTTTTATTCAATTTATCATGTAGAACAACCAAGTTCGCTTTTCATTTTTATTTAGATTACAGGTGTCAACGGATGAAACTACCATTTTCGATATTTTATTGGCGATGTGGTGAATGAAATGAAAGATCTGAAGATGACAGTTAAAATGCCGTAACCGGTTATCTAAATAAAAATTAAAAAGCGGCCATGGCTGTTGTCTTTAATAAATTGATTGAAAGGATCGCCTCCCCCCCCCCCCCCCCCCCACGCCCGCTAAACATCATTACAAACTTTTACAAAATTTGTATTCGGCGTGAATCTTCGGCGATGTAAATGAGTAGGAAAACATCCCATAACGTTGTAATAAAGCGTCAGTAGTGTGCTATTTGGGAGTCGCGTCGGTTAAATAACTGGGCGCAACGCTTCACAGTGATACGAACGTGTATGGATAGTCGAGGCGAAGGTGGATGGTCCACTTCGGTGTATTTGGAGAATTTTGGAAAGATGTGGTTCATCTGTATAGTAAGTATTTAGGACCCTAACAAGATTGGTTTAAAGCAACTCATAGAAGCATCTGAGAGGTGGCGACTTGGTTCGTTACTGGTAGGTTCGATCAATGCGCGGTGTTACTGAGATGCTTCGAGAACACAAATGGGAGTAGCTGAAGAGAAGGCGACTTTCTATTCGAGAAACACTGTTGAAGAAATTTAGAGGGCCGAAATTCGAAGCGGACTACAGAAAGATTCTACTGCCACCAAACTACATATTTCGAAAATACAACAAAAATGAGAAATTAGAGCTTGTACAGAGGCATATAGGCATTTTTTCTTCCCTCTTTCTGTTTGGAAGTGAAACGCATAAGGCAACTGAAAGTCGTATTACGAGCAGCCTCCGCCTCTTGTGATGGATTGTGTTGTTTGTTGTTAGATGAAGACAGGAAAATAATTCAAATGAGGTCCTCGGTCCCTAGACTTCCAAACTACTTAAACTAACTTACGCTAAGACAAAACACACACACACACACACACACACACACACACACACACACACACACACATCTCCCCAAAGCCGGATTCGAACCGCCGACGGGAGCGGCCGAGCAATCCATTAAGTGACGCCTTAGACCATGCGACCATTCCCGCGCGGCGGATAATAATTAATTTGGTCAACTACCAAACTTCCAAAGTGTTGCTAATAATTAGCTACCTCATCATTACACAACTCAACTTATTTACAGAGATACGGTTATTTTGTAAACAGAAGAGATGATATAGAAACATAATTAATGATTTATCTACCTATATATACCTATATACAGGGTGTTACAAAAAGGTACGGCCAAACTTTCAGGAAACATTCCTCACACCCAAAGAAAGAAAATATGTTATGAGGACATGTGTCCGGAAACGCTTAATTTCCATGTTAGAACTCATTTTAGTATTTCTCTTTAAATGTAAATTACATTCCAACGTGATCAAATTGTAAATTTTTACAATCAACATGTGTGGGCTGACGAGAATCCGCACGCCATTGGGCAATCACGTCGTCAACACAGATTTTCTGTGAACATTTGGGCAGGAATTGTTAGTGATGTCTTGATTGGGCCTCATGTTCTTCCACCTACGCTCACTGAAGCACGTTATCATGTTTTCATACGGGATACTCTACCTGTGCTGCTAGAACATGTGCCTTTACAAGTACGACCCAACATGTGGTTCATGCACGATGGAGCTCCTGTACATTTCAGTCGACATGTTCGTACGCTTCTCAACAACAGATTCGGTGGATTGGTAGAGCCGAACCAATTCTAAGGCCTTCACGCTCTCCTGACCTCAACCCTCTTGACTTTCATTTATGGGGGCATTTGAAAGCTCTTGTCTACGCAACCCCGGTACCAAATGTAGGGACTCTTCGTGCTCGTATTGTGGACGGCTGTGATACAATACGGCATTCCTTAGGGCTGTATCAGCGCATCAGGGATTCCATGCGACGGAGGGTGGATGCATGCATCCTCGCTAACGGAGGACATTTTGAACATTTCCTGTAACAAAGTGTTTGAAGTCACGCTGGTACGTTATGTTGCTGTGTGTTTCCATCCCATGATTAATGTGATTTGAAGAGAAGTAATAAAATGAGCTCTAACATGGAAAGTAAGCGTTTCTGGATACATGTTCACATAACATATTTTCTTTCTTTGTGTGTGAGGAATGTTTCCTAACAGTTTGGCCGTACCTATTAGTAACACCCTGTATATAAAAATGAATATATGTCTGTATGTCCTCTTTGTTCATAAACCATTAATTCGATTACAGTGAAACTTTGGTCAACTGTTCACCGTATGCCCACGAAGGTTCCTGAACCAAAAAGAAAAAGAGTACGACACATAGCTCAGGAGATATGACGTCATAAATAATGAGAGGCCACTGCGTGAGAATACCCAGATTTATGCGTCAGTTATTGGAAAATGCGAGTAGTTAGGGAAATGCAACAAATTTTGCATGTAATTTCGGACGTTTATGAAGCGTTTTGTAACTGATGCCCTCCCTCTCCCACACAAACACAAAATGATGGTACGAAAAGAAGTCTACCGCTCATAACAGTTTCGCTGTAGATGCCGTAAAACTGTCGTATCAGGCATTACCTTATATCAAATAAAATTAGCATTACAGATTTGCATGTTACTATTCATTTTTGTCTGTCAGAGTCCCTTAATTCTCTTGCATCCAAAATTAAGCAATCTCTATCTATATCTAATCACTATCTATATAAAAGCGAAAGGACACTCACTCACTCACTAAACACGAAATCTCGAAAACTACTTCACCTATGAAGCTGAAATTTGGCAGGAATGTAGTTTATAGGTAGAAAACGTCAGATAAGAAAGTATTTTGTGATAGGTGCATGGCGGAGCATACTTCTTCTCTACAGTTTCATTCTGATCTTCACGAAATTTATGATGCTTGAGCTTCAATGCAAGAGGAAGGTCACCGCGTACCTTAAGTTTCATACAGTGCATGGAAGAGGGTACTTTGCAACATAAAAGTGGATCCCTTAATACCTTGGTCGCGCCGTAACTTGAGAACGGCTTGACCGATTTCACACATCCTTTATTATTTTATTTTATTATTATTTCTTTATTCGTCATTCTCAGAACAAGGGTTGTATGAAATAAAACTGGAATATTTGAGAACCACAAAGTGTGTTTTTCAGTGTGACCCTGCTTTTCTACTGCATAGTAATCTATAGTTTTGTTCCGATATTGATGAAATTTTGCACACTCTACCTTAAAAACAAGAGGATGCCACCGTCTGTATAAAATTTCGTTCGGTGCATGGTGGAGGCTATTTAAATTACGGAATTTAACAAAATGCATAGTTTTTCTCCACTCTTTATAAATTTTTGCACACATGACCTTTAAACCAAGAGAATGATCACTGGGTATATAAACTTTTGGGTACATGACAGAGAGTACCTTGCAGAAAACTTTTCCGAGAGAGGGAAAGATGGAAACGAACAGAGAGATGGGAGAGAAAGAGGTTGATGCAGAGAGAGGGGAGATGGGCATGTGGACTACGAGAGTGTAGGATAAATAAACACCCGGGCAACGTCGAGTTTACAGCTAGTTAACAACAATTTTCGACAGTGTTTGTTCTTTTGCGCTTACAGATGACTCATATAAACAGTGAAATAATTTCCTCAGGTTTTTTTTTACAATAATTTCATTTTTGTACTTCAAAGATAGTCTATATACAGTTTCTTTGGAAGCTAATACTATCAGGTACATACTTACAATTTATACTAAAACTAGTAGAGAAATCTCCATACAAAATTTGCCCTATAACCATTGTATTTATGTATTGTACACTGAACAGCCACTAGAAACTGGCACACCTGGCTAATATGGTGTAGGACTCCCGCAAGAAAGCAGAAGTGCTGGAACGCTGTGTGGAATGAACTAATCTGTTTCGAATGCTGCTGAAGGGAACGGGCAAAATGCCTTCTGCAGGACTGTCCATAAATCCTTGAGAGCAAGAGGAGGCGGGGATCTCTTCTGAAGAGCAAGTTGCACGGCATCCCAGATATGCTCAATAATGTCCATGTCTGGGGAGTATGGTTGACAGCGGAAGACTTTAGACGCAGAAGAGCGTTTCTAGAGCCACTCTGTAGCAGTTCTGGACGTGAGGGATGACACATTGTCCTTCTGGAAATGCCCAAGTCCGTAGGAATACACAACGGACATGAATGGATGTAGGTCATCAGCCAGGACGAGTACGCACATTTCACTTGCCCGAGTCGTATCTACACACGCTGCAGCAGCTTGAACAGTCCCCTGCAGGGTTCATGGATTCTCGTCAGACCAGGAAACATGTTTCCAGTCATCAACAGTGCAATGTCGGTCTTGACGAGCCCTGGCGAGGCGCTAAGCATTGTGTCGTGCAGTCAGCAAGGGCTGTGGGCTTTCGGTTCAGAAAGCCCATATTGACGACGTTTCGTTGAATGGTTCGCACTATGAAACTTGTTGATGGCCCAGCACTGAAATCAACAGCAATTTACGGAAGAGATGCACTTCTGTTACATTGAACGATTGTGGTCAGTCGTGGTTGGTACCGTTCTTGAAGGATCTTATCCGGGCGGCGGTGGAGTAGCCGAGCGGTCTAAAGCGTCTCGGTGCGGAGCGCGCGATTGCTCGCCGTGGAGGTTCGAGTCTTCTCTGGGGCATGGGTATGTGTGTTGTCCTTAGGTTAGTTTACCTAGGTTTAAGTCGTTTGTAAGCTACGGACTGATGACCACGCAGTTTGGTCCGATAGATTTACAAACATTTGAACATTTTGATCTTATCCGGCCGCAAGTTTCACGATGCACTGGCAAATGGTCGTATGGGAAATTCCCCACCTCATTGCTACCTCGGAATGCTGTGCCCCATTTCTCGTGGACCGACTATAATGCCACGTTCAAACGTATTATCAAAATAATATCGTGGGAAAAGAAAAAACGAAAGTGATTTAATATCTTACCTGATACCATCGAGGCTGGCTATTTATCTGGGCGAACACGTTAATCTCTGAATGGGGTTTTCACAGGTTACTTTATTTCGGGCTTTATATCAGCAAGCCCCGCAGAATGTGCGCGTTGTTTAACGAGCCAAGCAATGGATTGCGCAGCCGCTCCAACCAGAAGTTTGACTCCTTCCTGGAGAAGAGGTGTGTGTTCTCCTTAGCGTTAGTTGAAGTACTTTGTAAGTCTAGGGAGCAGTGATAATAGTGGATTACAAGCAATGTATCAGCAATGCTCGATGAGAGAAACAATGTTGTCGTACTTTAATGTTTTATCTTTAACCTTCGTGTCTGTTTCAACTCGGAAATTTCGGAACATACTAAACGAATTTGCTTGATGCTTTCACATTTAACAGGCGCGCACGTTCAAGTTGAATAGTCGCGGCCGAGCGCACTGAAGTGCTATTCTACGCTGCGCGAGGCCGTTCCCCGTGAGGTGTGAATCCCCCCCCCCCACCCCTCGGGCATGGATGTTTGTGTCGTCTTCAGTATAAGGTAGTTTGTAAGTTTAGAGACGATGACCCCGCAGTTAAGTCCCTTAAGCTTCACAAAAATTTCAACATTTTTCAGGCTACATATAGAGTTTATACCATTAAAATCGGACCACACAAGCTCAAGATATCGTAATGCAGAGTACCTTATCTAAAGATATCTTTTTTTCCTTCTTGGTTTAAATGTGGTAACATGCAAAAGCACTAGATGAATTTGTATGGTGTTTTAATAGGTAACTGGAACATTGTTTCCTGAAACTCGGACTAAGGAAAGTAAAGTTAACGTAATGTAATGTTTGAGGTGACTGCTGTCCTTAGTAGTGTGGTATAGTACAACACAGAACCAATGGCACTGTTTTTTAAACTCACAATCAGTGACAATGTTTTCGGAAATTTACGTAAGTGACAAAATTAAGCAACACAATCTTATTTTTATGAATACGAACTCACATTGAATTTACTTGATGAGGATATACGACTTTATTGATTTCATTGTGTGCTTCAGAATCTTAACGATATTCGTTTGCTTATTTTAATAGCTATTATTTCTGTTTGCCTTCTTGGCTAGGAAAAACGAATTTATTAAGTTAGTGATCCTATAAGAGTACGTAAGGTTATCCTTGGCCGGCCGCGGTGGCCGAGGGGACTAAGGCGCTTCAGTCACAGTCTGCACGGCCACTACGGTCGGGGGTTCGAATCCCCCCTTGGGCATGGATATTTGTGCCGTCCTAGTGCGTAAGTAGTTCATAAGTAGTTTGTAAGTTTAGGGACTGTTGACCCCGTAGTCAAGTCCCATAAGCTTAACAAACATTTGAACATTTTTGTTGATCGTGGAAAAACTGCCAACATAAAATTGTATCCCGTCAGTAAAATATGTTATTTATATACATTTAAAATGGTTACTTAACTTCATTGTGAAGAACATGAATATTTACAATCATACAGTTGTACATCCGTGGAACATTTATACAACTGTGACTGACAGTGTCCGTTTCTTTGTCGACTGTATCAATCAATGTCAATACACTGGTTGCTCTCTGTGACCACACTGACAAGCTCCGTACTGCGGCCTGGCTTCTAGTGTTCTGTTGCCTGGGGGCGTGGTCGGCCTGCCTTTGGACGTTGCAGGCGTGGTGGCGCTGGCTGCCAACCTAACGCTGTTGAGGTCGTAATCGATGTTCGCCTGTGCGTAGCTTCGATACGTCACCATAATCTTCTTTACCGATTGAAGTACTGAACCTTAAAAAGGGAAGGCCCTTCTTCAGCTGCCATTGCAAAACACTAGGTGTAATTAATAGTTAGGATTCGTTTTTGAAACAATATGACGAAAACAGTAGGATTAGCTGCGGCAGGTGAACACACACACACACACACACACACACACACACACACACACACACACACACACACGCAATCGCACACACAAAGCTTACACTTCCACGCACTCACCACTGAATGGCGTCAGAAAGGAAGGGCTCTGATCCTGTCTGCAAAGATGAAGCATTTGTCGTCACTATGCGACAGTCTGAATGCACTTCAGTGCAGGATGTACCTCACCTTGGTTCACGACATGTCAACAAGCATCATCACCACCGCACAAGCACTGCTTCAAGCCTTCAACCGTGTGGCACCTGACGAACGCCCTGCCTGCCTTTTTATGGCACCTGCAACTATACTGCACGCGCACATTTAACATTTTCGATCTGAGCTCCACAAACTCTACTACAGTCTGTGACCCACTCGCCTCATCTTTCAACAGGCCGAAGGATTAATAGTAATGTATTTGTTATAATAAATTATTTACAGAGTTCAGTTATATCTGCATTTCAGACATATTTTTTCTGTATGAATGAATGAATATGCATTCGTCAAGAAAGTACATCTACATTATAACCTATCTTTCAAACTTGTTAATTATGATCCTTTCTCTACATAACACAAAATTCATACGATCTCTGTTGGACGAGAGCATCATCATGCAATTTCCCGACCTATCCTCCTACCCCCTTCCCAATGGAGGGAAAAGGCTTATGTTAGTATTTAGTATTTATTTATAAATGTGAAAGAAATAGCGGAATGTGTTAAGCGCACGGCCACTACGCTCGGGGGTTCGAATCCCCCCTCGGGCATGGATATTTGTGCCGTCCTTAGTATAAGGTAGTTGATAAGTCGTTTGTAAGTTTAGGGACTGATGACCCCGTAGTTAAGTCCCATAAGCTTAACAAACATTTGAACATTTGTTAAGCGCAAAACTTGACAACGGCTGGAAGAACTGATTTAAAATATTCTTACGAGAGGGAGTTCGAAAATATGTTTCCCATGTAGACTGTGGGCAGGATTGTCTATGAAAACAGAAAAAAGAAAAAAAAAAAAAAAAAAAAAAAAAAAAAAGAAAGAATGAGACATTAAAGATTAGGCATATCTTTGTTTTTCTTCATAATTTCCAAGTACACTGAGACATTTGTCAAACAGCTTTATATGCTTCAAAGAGCCTTTCAGGAAAAAATCAAGGCGTTGCATACGGAAGAAGAGTTGAACGGCTGTGGGCGAAAGACGACACAGCAGGTGAACGCGCACGTGCAAGACACCGATACACCATTGGGTAGAGGTCAACCATGAATATGACAATGACTTTCTGTTTCGGATTGTGACGCGGCATGAAACGTGGGTTCACCATTATACACCCGAATCGAAGGCCGCATCCATGCCGTGGAAACATCTGTCATCACCTGTCCGAAAGAAGTTCAAAAGCACTCCATCTGCAGGTAAAGTGCTACCCACCGTTTTCTGGGACGCAATTTTTCTTCCGTATGCAACGCCCTAATTTTTTCCTGGAAGACTTTTTGAAGCTTATATAGCGATATGACAAATGTCTCAATGTACTCGGAAATTATGCCAATTTTTTACTTTCATATACGACTCTGCCCACAGTCGACAGGGGAAACTTAAATCCCCAAAAGGTAAAAACCCATTTTCCTATTAGCTAGTCAAAATTTTTTACATGTGTGAAACAATAATCTCGTCCTAAATCGCTCAACCGATCTTGATGAAATTTTGTATGTGTATTTGAGTGGGCACCTGGATGGTTTAGATTCACAATTATACCGGTAAAATTGTATTGTCACTTCGGGTTAGATTCGTATATCATGCGCTGCTATACTATTCGTTCGATTGCGATTGCACATTTGATCTTCAAAACTAAAGGAATGACAGGGTGTTATTTGAACGGCGCATGGCGGAGGGTAGCTTACTCCGATACATCTGACCGTTCATCATGAAATTTAGCACATAGATGTAATTTTTCATGTACTGAAAAGGAAGGAGAAGAACAGAGGGAGAGGACCCGAAAGTGACGGGCAGAGAGTGGTGTTGGTGGTTGGGGGGGGAGGGGGTAATGACAGTGGGAGGAATGGGGAGGTAGGTGGGAGGAGGAGGAGGAGGAGGAGGAGGAAGAGGAGGAAAGGAGACAGAGGCAGTGGCAGATGGAGGGGGAGGAGCAGACGGACAGAGAGAGGAGGGAGAAATAAATGTTTAAGATAGAGGGAGATATTTAAACACTTTACTCAAACGCCACAGTCGCTATTTTACGTTTTGTCTTTTATTACCTGCAAATAATTCCGGCGGAAGTATGTCGCCATTCACAAGTACTTATGCATTAACTAAAATTTTTTTATTGTAAAAATATTGAATTTTTAAATTTCTATTGCTTCACAAAAATAAAATTAAATAATGACTATTTGCCAAAATAATTTAAAAAAATCCATATTACATGTGCTAAGATTGTCACATCCTTCCTAGAGTAAGGAAACAGGTCTGGGCTCAAATATTGTTTCTTTTGTAGAAAATTGTTTAGCAATGAGTCCTAATATTTAGTTTATTCAGATCTAGATTTCGACCAGTTGTGGTCATTATCGAGCAAAACAAGGGTAATGGAGTACAGCCTAAGAAAATCAGGTGATGCTGAAGGAATTAGATTACGTAACGAAACAATAAAGGAGGTAGATGAGTTTTGTTACCTGGGCAGTAAAATAACAAATGATGGTCGCAGTACAGAGGATATAAAATGCAGAATGGCAATGAGAAGAAGAGTGTTTTTGAAAAAGAGAAATTTGTTAACATCGAACACTAATTTAAGCATAAGGAAGTCCTTTCTGAAGGCGTTTGTTTGGAGTGTTGCTTTGTATGGGAGTGAAACATGGACGATAAACAGGGCGGACAGGAAGAGGATAGAGGCTTTTGAAATGTGGTGCCACAGAAGAATGCTGAAGATTAGGTGGGTGGATCGCGTAACTAATGAGGAGGTACTGAACAGAATTGGGAAGAAAAGGAATTTCTGGCATACTTTGACTAAAAGAAGGGATCTAATAGTAGGACACATTCTTAGACATCAAGGAATTGTGAAATTAGCGTTGGAGGGAAGTGTGTGGGGTAAAAATCGCAGAGAGAGACCAAGAGATGAATATAGTAAGCAAATTCAAATGGATGTAGGTTGCCGTTCTTATGAGGAGACGAAGAGGCTTGCTCAGGATTAATTAGGTTAGAGAGCTGCATCAAACCAGTCTCCGGATTGAAGATTTACAACAACAACAACAACAACGTGGTCATTATCAATGCTTAAAACAAACAGTTAAAACATTTCGACCTCCATATTGGAGATTGCATTCAACACGGAGGTCGAAATGTTTTACATGTTCTGTTTGTTTTAAGCATTGATAATGATTACACACTGGTCGAAATCTAGATATGAAAAAACTAAATATTTACGTCTGATTGCTGAATAATTTTCTACAAATACAAAAACAGTCGTTGAACACAAATGCCAAATTGGAATCAAGCCTGGCATTGTTTCTTTAGTTTCATATTATTTAAGTTTATTTTTGTGAAGTAATAGAAATTTAGAAATTCAATATGATTGTTTCATTACATTTTTTTTAGTTGATGCATAAGCAGTTGGGAATGGCGACATAGTCTCGCCGAAACTAGTTGTACATAATGCAGAAAAAAGTTAAATAGCGACTATGGCATTGAGGACATTGTTTAAATGTGTCTATCTTAAACGATTTTATCAGTTACTCTGACTTTGTGGCGAAAGAAATGGTTGGTATAAATAAATACCTGAACAACAATGGGTTTTGGTGTAGTTAATACAAATATAATACATACCGAACTGACAAGCCGAGTTTTAATATTTTACTTAAAATGACTCAAACTTGAATGTTAACCGATTTCATTTCTGACGAACTGAGGGAAGTTGCTAGCGGTCGGACTTGACCATTAATCCCTGTTATTCAACCAAGGAATTTTATGCAAAATATTTAATTGCACCTGAAGATGCAACTATAAAGTTACCAAACTCTAATAAAAAAACAGGTTAAGTGGACCAACGGCCTTTCGCTCGGACTACATTTTAAATGTGTGACAGTTCCTTAACTATGTATAATACAGAGAGGCCTAAGAGGACAAAAGGGAAGGTAAGAAATAGAGACGGGGAAGTGATGGGCAGAGAGATTAGGGGAAGGAGTGTGGGACGTGAATGGAGTTGACATGCATATATTGGTACGGAATAAGTGACATTCGGGCTTCTGCCCTAGACGAGTCAATCGGGCCACACTGAGCGCTGTGTGATCCTGTGCCTATGGCGCCACTGGATGCGGTCGGGAGGGGATTTTGTCAGCACTCCACTCTTCCGGTTTATCTTGTAACCGGCTCTCTGGCAAGCAACCGGATGTCTCACGAGACTGAGTGCACGCTGATCCAGCAAGGAAGACTCTCTGGTGTTACCGGAAATCACTAGGGAGATTTACTTTACGTGACACAATGCATAATATTAGCTGAAATGTTTCGTTCTACGACGCAATGTGATATGAAACAACATAATGTACTGTGTGGCACGAAGTTTCGGTTACATTGTGATCCTGTGCACTGCAGAGTCAAGTCACCGTATAGCGATATGCACAGACAGATTTGGCAGAGCTGTCATTTCGGTGAAAGACGTAAAAAGGGCTCCGACGTGGTTACGGGAGCGCGACGGGGGACTTTATGGACTTTTAACTCGGAGTGGGCGTCGAGGCTTGTCGCATGGGAAATTCCGTTTCGGAAATCGTTAGGAGACTGAATTAGACCGACATTCAGGCTGTCTAGAGCGTGCCGAGAATACCAAATTTCAGGAATTACGTCTCTGCACGAGAACAGCGACGTTTGCGTACAGTTGTCAGCGCTCACACACAAGCAACTCTGCGTGGAAAGAGGTCTCTTCGGAAAGCAAGTTATTTCGTATCTCACGATTCTTTATTTTAATTTAAATGTTTTTGAAGCTGTCAGTCGAGAAGCTGTTTCCCGTCATTTACACGTTTGTCTCTGGATACGACTTATTCACCTTTTGTTTTACTTTGATAGCGACGTTTTTTTAAACTTTGTTCCCAACTCTCAATGTACCACAGTTGAGTACCTGATAATCGTATCGGATTGCGAATTACGACAGAAAGTTTTGAAAATAAATAAATAAACGCCGTCTCTAAGATTATTTTACTGCACTTATTTAAAACCTTACTGCACTTAATGTACAACCAACGAAGCAATAGTCAACTGACAATATACTGTCAACTCGTAAATTCACCGTTGTCTGGGCGTTCGGAGAGTCTTAGCAAGTGTTAAATTTAGCTCACTTTTAAATCATGATATGTATACAATGTATGTATGATAAAAAATCGTTTTAATTTTAACCATTTATCTAAATACGTGAAAATTTGAAACAATTCATTCACGGGCTTCAAAAAATATGCCGCAACATGTTTTTCCGCTTAATTTCCGGCGAACAAATGGAGGCTTTGACTGAGCATTAATTGCAGTCCAGTTTACATGTTTTGAAAAATTTCTTCCTACAGTTTGCATGGACACCAGGTCTGGCTCGTCGTTCAGACTTTTCTTACATACTGTAGCTAAGGCAGTCTAAGGGGAGTGTCTTACACATGAATCACCGATTTCGATCAAATTTTGCCTACGCGCTCTATAATGAATAGAAAGAGACACGTGATTTGGCATTTTGCTAGACTATAGTTTTTGAAAAATGAACGTAAAATTTGATGGTAGAAATCGCGTTTTCAATGCTGTACTTCGAAAGAGTAGTAATATATGGGGTCAAAAGTTAATGACGTAAGAGTAATTAATGTTTTCCTGTTTTGATGCTGTAGATCAGCAAGTTTCTAAAAGCCGTCAACTCCGACTTGTTTTTCAAAAACTACTGAGTGTCTAACAAAACGAAAGACGTGTCTCCTTGTATTCAGTATACAAGGTGCGTCTGAAAAGTTCGGTGAATGGTCCCATATTTTACAAACCGCGCTGGCGAGGACGAGGGGCGCGCGCAAACACATTGAGGGACATGTCAACAAATGTTCAAATGTTCAAATGTCTGTAAATCTATCGGACCAAACTGCGTGGTCATCAGTCCGTAGCTTACAAACTACTTAAACCTAGGTAAACTAACCTACGGACAAACACACACACCCATGCCCCAGGGAGGACTCGAACCTCCACGGCGAGCTACCGTGCGCTCCGCAGCGAGGTGCTTTAGACTGCTCGGCTACTCCACTACGGCGACATGTCAACAAGCGCCCCGTATCGTGCAAAGCATTGCAGTGAAGCGGTGGTGTGGAAACTCGTGTCATTGCAACATGAAACAAACCTGGAGCAACGCGTTGACGTCAAGTTTTGTTTCAAGTGGACAAAACGGCGACGGAGACCCATGGGATGTTAATGAAATATATCGTGTTGAAGCAGCGAGTAAAAAGTGTGTCTTTGAGTCGTTTAAACGTTTTAGAGAGGGAAACGAAGATGTCGAGGATGATTCATGTTTGGGTCGAACACAGTACCGGACGACACTGAACGAGTGCGACTGATCCTTTCGGATCATCGGCGGCTGTCTTCAAGAATGACAGCAGACGGTAAGACGGTAATCAGCTCAGTGTAAACACTTGCGGAGATCGAACAACGCCTGACCTCAGTGCTTCGAGCTAGTCCACAAGAAGCGTTTGCTGACAGTTTACAACAGCTGTACAGCCGATGTAGTAAGTGTATTGTAGGAATGGCGACTACTTTGAAGGTCAACAAAGATATTTTGCTTGTAACTTTTGTTTCCTATATTTCGTAAGACCATTCACCGAACTTCAATGTTCAAGTGTTTGTATAGTCTATGGGACTTAACTACGGGGTCATCAGTCCCTCTACTTACAAACTACTTATGAACTACTTACGAACTAGGACGGCACAAATATCCATGCCCGAGGGGGGATTCGAACCCCCGACCGTAGTGGCCGCGCAGACCGTGACTGGAGCGCCTTAGTCCCCTCGGCCACCGCGGCCGGCCACCGAACTTTTCATACGCACCTATGCAAAATACGAAGTCGGTGACCCACATGTCACCTTGTAAGCCAAAAATTTTCACTTCATGTTCCAACTCAAACACAGTGCCCATAATAGAAATTAGTACATAAGCTTAGAGTTTTCCAATTTACTCAAGATGTATGTTGAAACAATTCAAATGGAGAACATGAACGTCTTACACGTGTAGATCAGTTTGTATACCGGTACTGACGTACCAGGTGACGATCCAAACGCCGATACCAGTACGTGGTGTAGCCTCGACTGGCGACAATACAGGCACTGATTCGGGCGTCCATTCTACCATATAGCTGGCGAATATAATTCGACGCTTGCTCGACCCGTTCACGTAGTTCTACGGGAATTGTGGGTTGACGGGCATCACTTGTTAGCCGTCGTCCCACCGTATTCAATACGTGCTCGATTGCAGACTAAATCGCGATGGCCAGGGAAATAGCTGCACTTGTTTTGGATCACTTTGAATTTCACCCTCTGTGTGTGGGAGAGCATTATCCAATTGGAACGATACATCACCTTCGTGTTCCAAGAATGGTAAATGGTCTTATTACATTGTGCACCTACCGAGTGCTGGTCACAAATCACTCTACAAACACCAAAGTTTAAAGAGAATTCTAGCTTATCGCACCTCAGACCTTAAAGAAAAGGGTGAGGGCAATGTGTCTTGGACGAACGCACTTTATGAATAAGCACTAGCCATCTAAACGTCACTGGTGTGAACATCTACATATACATATACATCTATATGGTATGCTCTGCAAATCATATTTAAGTGCCTGGCAGAAGGTTCATCGAACCACCTTTATACTTTTTATCTCCCATTCCACTCTCTAATAGCGCGTGGGAAGAAAGAACACCTGAATCTCTCAGTTAGAGCTCTCACTTCTCGTATTTTATTCTAATAATCTTTTCTACTTAAAAAAGTGGGAATCAACAATATATTGTCGCATTCGGAGGAGAATGTTGGCGATTAGAGTTTCAATAAGCGCCGTTGTTGTAATGATTCCCATCCAAGATCTTGTATCATTTCCATAACGCTGTCTCCCCTGTATCGTGACAATACAAAACGAGCTGCCTTTCTTTGGACTCTTTCGATAACCTCCGTCAAACCCACCTCATAATACTCCAAAAACGGATGGACAGGCGTAGTGTATGCAGTCTCTTTAGCAGTTCTGTTGAATCTTTTAAGGGGTCTGGCAATAAAATGCAGTCTCTGGTTCGTCTTCCTCACGACATTATCTAAGTGTTATTTCCATTTTAATTCTGAGATAATAATAATTCCTAGGTATTTTGAGGAGTTTACGGCCTCCACTTTTGATTGATTTATCTTGTAAACAAAGTAAACGGATTTCTTTTCGTACTCATGTGGACGACTTCACACTTCTCATTACTTAGAGTCAATTGCCAATTTCTACACCAAAGTGATATCTTATTTAGCTTGTTCTGCAGTTTGTTTTGATCTGAAGATGATTTTACTAGACGGTAAAAGACGGCGTCATCTGCAAACAACCTAAGAGAGCTGCTTGGATTTTCTCCCAAATCGTTTATGTAAATAACGAACAGCAGAAGACCAATAAAACTACCCTGTGGAACTCCGGATAACACCTCTGTTTTAGTCGATGCTTTACCATCGATTAATACAAACTTTGTCCTCTCTGACAGGAAATCCCCTATCCAGTCGCAAATTTGGGTCGATATACCATAACCACGCAATTTGATTAAAAGCCGTTTGTGAGGTACGCTGTCAAAAGCATTGTGGAAATCAAGAAATACGGAATCAATTTGAGAACCCATCAATTGCGTGCAGGCGGAATCTGATTTCATCGCTGAAGACCATGGCTCGGTACTCCATTTTCCTAGTGATCCTTTCATGGCAGCAGTCGAGCTGTGCACGTTGATGTTGTGGCGTGATCGGAAGACGGGCTACAGATGTTTGTGCACTTGTCCCACTCTTATTAACCGGTTGGCAACAATTCGTGTTGATACTTCTGGGATGAAGCCTATAGAGAGAGAGAGAGAGAGAGAGAGAGAGAGAGAGAGAGAGAGAGAGAGAGAGAGAGAGAACAAGTACTAACTATAGGCTTGAATAAATCTGTGCCACGGTAGGTTTACGATCAGCAACCTCTGCCCTTGCAATACGACGTTCAATACATCCAATTTGTGCGGCATTCTACCAATAATATCGCACTGAGCTTTACGGATGTAAACATTCCCTATTAAAGGGGACAAACAAAAGACGCTCTGGCAGCTGACTACGCTGTGTGTTGCTGGACGACACCTGGAAGATCTAGCATCTCCCAGGTGGCATTTTTCGTCATTGGATCAACATAGTCCTCATCTTTACAGGTCTATTATTGTTTTTTTAGGATTAGATTAGATCAATACTTCTTCCATTGATTATATATACGACATTTCGTAATGACGTGGAACGTGTCAGTTTACTAAATGTTGTCTATACATGAGAATCAATATTTTAAGGATTTTTATTTGCATTTTTGTTGTTTATTTAATTTTTTAAAAAAGTTTTATCTAAAATTCATTTACATTGTAAAAGGAGTTGCCATTCAGAAATCCTTTCATTTCTTTTTAAATGCTAGTTGGCTATCTGTCAGACTTTTGATGCTACTTGGTAAGTGACCTAAAACTTTTATAGGAGCATAATTCACTCCTTTCTGCGCCAAAGTTAGTTTTAATTTTGAATAGTCAATAAGAACCGGGCACTTACCCTCCTTTCAAATCGCGATTATGCGCGGGCACTGTTCAGACATATTTGCTTCAGTGCTATCGCGCCTTATCGATAATTTCCTCGACGGGAAAGTGAGAATTTCACAATGCAAGAAAAAAAAGCGGTAGATTTGTTTCGGAACTACAGGTAAGGTTGCGAGGAAGAGAGTTAATGGACTGGAGAAACTACAATAGTAGTGTGGGGTAGACTGATAATTTGGACGGGATGCTTGGCCGATAGCCAGTGTGGTCTGAAGCGGGAAGTCTGGGTTTGAATCCCAGTCCCGCACTTTCTGTAAGAATCGAAATGTTACATCTACCAGTGGCATCTGTTACTTTTGGCATGTTCGAAAGAACATAAACCACGTATATGACGTAAAACTGCGTTACAGTGCAGACTTAGTGTACCAAGAAAATACATTCGTATCCGCGTAGGCAATTAAACCATTAGATGATAGGAATCCATTACGACATATTCTTCTCGCGGTGCTCAGCTGAACCACGGTGATTCGCCTGTGTTGCCCGATCGACCGTGCTTACTTAATTCATCGAACTTTGTCAGAGTTTGTGCAAATGTCTGCAGTTCCCCTGATTGTAACGAAAAACTGTAAACCCATAGTCTCAAATGGCGACCTACGTCGCTACAAAAGATTTGCCTAAGTGTGTGGCGTCCTGTGTTGTTCTCATTGTCAGTACTAACTTCGCGCTGCTTACGTGACGTCGACAGTCCCACCCAGTGAGCCCCCATTATTTCTAAAGCGTCTGGCAGAGTCTTGCGCTTAACGAGCATCGTCCCCCCAACGCTATAGGGGTTGCTTAATTACACGGCTGTCTGTAGGTAGCATCGCGAGCGTGCTCGGCTTCATTGTTCTCATATGAGAGCGCATTTCCAACCGGCCACGGTTATCGTTCCTTTCAAAAATATTTACCTTGTAGCATTACATGCAATTTTTTTTGTTAAAATTATATCTGCGACGCTTGTCGCTAGCATCCCTTCTCTCTACCATTATTTTGTTTTATAAGACACTTTCAATTTTTTTTTGAACGAGCTGGGTAGAAAACGGAATCGCTCGTCGTCTTTCGTCTTCTCACTGGTGAACAGATCGGACGTCTCTCTTTTGGTCTCTCCACATTGACTATGTAAGTGTGAGCATATAATTCATTAATCGCAATAAATACCTCAGTTCATTTGAAATGAATATTGAGTCAAAAAATTTTCTCCATTTTTCATTAATTTTGTAATCTTTGTTTCCAGCATAATTCGTAAAATGATGCTTGGCCATTGATGTAAATTGCTTCGCGATTGCGAAAGAGAAAGAACATTCCAGACGCGGATTCCGCTTACGCACATTTTGTATTGACTTTTATTTCAATGCCTGCAGTATTTTTTTTTTTTTTTTTTTTTTTTTTTTTTTTTTTTTTTAAATCGAGGTCCGATAATTTTGCAATTTTAACCACTAATCGTAGTTGGAATTAAACACAATCATGTAATTTTAGTATCCGAAGGTTATGCAGCCAAGCATCAGTTTACAGTAAAGAAGAAATTTATTATTCCGTAAAGGTTCGACTCCAGTGTGGTGACTTCAATCCAATCTGTATTCTCATGCCAGGTAAAAAACGGATTCCGCCACTTTCTTTTGTAATGATGCTTTCTGGTGTTATCTTTATTCTAACCGCTATTGCAGCTAAATACTGATGGTGGAATCTTTCATGTATTTCTCACTGTCTCTATCTCCTCAAAATTAACATTCATTGCAATATTTCACAGTTTGTTAAATTTCAATAACGGTCCATAACTTTAATATTGATAACAGCAGCCAAAAGAAAAAAAGAAATGAAAAAGTATCATTGCAACCTCTTTCTATCCATACCTCCTTACAGACTCATTATTATGGTAACTGCGAGGGACCATGTTGATTTGAGATTTCTTGAAAACTTAAATGTATACACAAGAGTTAATAGACATATCTTCATTTACCGCAATTATTTACCGATGATAATTTTACACGTGTTTCATTAATTCTGTTTCCGGAAGTCTACATATGAGTAAATTTTTATCTCTGTTACATACCATTGTCGTATCTTAATTAGTCTTAGTTTCCATAGATAACATTTGATTCACACAGTAATGGTTACATGTACACACGGTTAGTCATATGATTTGTGCAACTTCTCATAGTATAGTTTCAAAAATTGTAGAACTACCAAATCCGTTGTCAAAGACCCTGAAGAATCTTTTAAAAATGCGGATATGTGCGACTACGACACCCGTACTGAAACCTCCGTTCGAAATTATTTGTATCGTAAGTATTCAGACGATATTAATACAAAGTAACATTCGCTAACAAAATTATCATACAGTAATAATAAGGACAGTCATAAATGAAGTGCTGCTAAAACCACAGAGCTGTACGTAGATGTCTTGAGTTGCTACAGCCGGTTTCACGCCAATAAAGACGCATCTTCAGGTTATAACTTCGCAGTAAGAAAACTTACGGAGTTCCAGAGTTAGAGATGGCCCTTGTTAAAAACAACCACTTACCGTGGATGTCGTCGTCGTCGTTGTTGTTGCTGTTGTTGTGGTGGTCTTCAGTCCGGAAACTGGTTTGATGCAGCTCTCCACAATACACTGTCCTGAGCAAGCCTCTTCAACTCCACATAAGAACGGCACCTGTCTCATACATCTTACACACCAGGTGAAATAGTTTGGCTGGTTCTCCCAGACGTTTCAGGAACTCTGAGGGAATGTCATCTACTTCAGGGGCCTCGTTTCGACTTAGATTTTTCAGTACTCTGTCAAATTCATCTCTCAGTATAGTATCTCCTATTTCATCCTCATCTACTTCTTCTCCCCTTCGTACAATATTGTCTCCAAATTCGTTTCCTTCGTATAGCCTCTCTATATACTCTTTCCACCTTTCAGCTTTCCCTTCTTTACTGAGAACTGGTCTTCCATTTGCGTTGTTGATATTCATAGAGCTGTTTTTATCTCCAAATATCTCTTTTATTTTTCTGTAGACTGTATCTTTTTTCACCTGTTTATACATTCTTCTACATCTTGCATTTGCCTTCTAGCCACTCTTGCTTAGCCATTTTGCACTTCCAGTCAATCTCATTTCTTAGTCGTCTGTACTCCATTTTGCCTGTTTCATTTACTGCATTTTTATATTTTCTCCTTTCATCGATTAAATTTAGTGGATGTCGTAATGGATTAAAACTAATCACATTCGGCTTGATAAAAGAGTAGATAAATGTTTGTATTGCACCGGACTTTGTTTAGCGTAGCTAATACAGTTGCTTTCATTACATTCGGTGATGCAGTTTTAGAGGAAGGATTTCGGCCTGCCTTGAACCAATCGGAAAGAGGAGAGCACTGAGTCGACGCTTACATTGTTACACAAATAACGTCAACGGCAGACCAAGTTCTTTCTGTTAGACCCACTGAGTAGTGGACGCGGGTATGAGGACTTTTTGCTTGAGGTGGCCTTAGAGTTGGTAACTCTCTAGTGTGTGTGCGAACTTCCTGCGCCGTGATTGATCACTTCCCGCTACGGTTTTCAGAGGTTTTGTTCCAAGGGCCTGCGTCATTACTTCGTAACTTCTGATAAAACAACGATAACGGCGACGTGGGGATAGTATCGAATGGGTACCCTGTCCTCACAGGCCACCAGGAGTTAAAAGTTGCTGTTGTTGTTGTTGTATCCATATGCATAAATGGGCCTGGTAGTATTGCTGGCAGTCTGAAAGACCAGTTTTACCGTATCAGATTGTTCACACATCCAAACACATACACGAAACAGAACTCTCTCCACACACACAACAAAAACACGCACAAAGAAAAACACACACACACACACACACACACGCACACGCACATTCACCCACATATATCGCCTGTGTCAAAACCATTCAAAAATCGCATGCCACATCGCGGACATGACACACAAACAAATGAATACAGCCACCACAACAAGACAAATGGCGATGTAAACAATGTTAGTTACCAACAAAGGAGCACGAAACAGGGAAAAAGAAATCACGAAACATATTACACGCCTCAAAGAAGGAACAACACCACAGCTAGTAAGTAAGTCACAAAATAGCCACACAGGCGTATATTTTATCATAACGTCCAGGCAAAGGTACAAAAAATAAATTAGTTTTGGAAACAAAAGTGTTTTGTTGTTGCAGATGACAAGCTGTAAAAATCGTCATTGCTGAATAAGGGCTGCATGCAAATCCTGCAATGACATTATGTAGATATTGTAAAGCAAAATAGGCCTACTTCATTCATCATAATTTTCAATATAAACGAAGTATCCAAGTGACTACAGAATAAAAATACCTGTAACATGTTATTTCAGAAAATAAAATGCAAAACCCACAGAAGATGGCGCAATAAGTGCCTTAACATGTCTGGGTGATAAAAATAAAAGGTGTCTTCACGAATCTACTTAAAGTAGCTTACACTACGGACAACACACACACCCATGGCAGAGGGAGGACTCAAACCTCCGGCGGGATCGGCTGCCCAGTCAATAGTATTATGCCCTAGACCAAGCGGCTATTCCGCGCGGACTTTAATGATGAGGAATCAAGACTGGAACCAAACAGTTATAGAAGAAGAGTGTAGAAAGACAGAGGAACTTGGAAAATTACGAGTCGGGAAAGGGGGGGGGTGGAGTTGGAAAATAAGTTTCCCCTGTCGACTGTGGTCAGAGTTGCGTATGAAAGGGGAAAAATAGAATGAGACATTAAAGATAAGAGACGTCTTAATTTTTGTACACAATTTCCAAGTACAATGAAACATTTCTCATACGTCTTAAGCTGCATTGATGCATTTTACATGCACTTTACATGCAGACGGAGTGCTTTTGAACTTCGTTCGGACAGGTGATGACGAATGTTTCCACTCCATGGATGCGGGGGGGGGGGGGGGGGAGTTTCCTCCATACGACAGAATGCCTCACCAATACACCACAAAACACCAGAACTGAAATGTGGCGAAATAAAAATGTCCTTCTCCATGACTGGCTTGTACCAACGGAAGAAGTTCCCCCAGGACACGGTGAGAAGAGGAACGTCTGGAGATCTTTGAATAGACTGCGTTCCGGAGTTGCAAGAACAAAGAGCAACAGGCATAGATGGGGGCTATCGGATGAATCAGTGTTGTGCGATTGTGGACAAGGGCAAACTACTACCCACCTTATGGAGTGCGAGTTATGCCCAAACACCTGCACAGTGGAGGAGCTCATGAAGGCTACTCCCAATGTTCTGAACGTGGCCAGTTATTGGTCAAAAATCTCCTAACATTACAATTATCTATTGTACATGACATTTATCGTACATTTTACCTTATATATTTTAATACTCTCTGGGCATTGCCAGCTTTAGCCGAAAAAGTCTTAGCCCTAGAAAATACATGTTCATGTAATATATATATATGAAGAGCCTAAGAAACCTATCTTTCCGATGTCTAATGTACGTATAAAGTTTGATGCTTCTGACACGATTAAATAAATAAACTCCAGTATTGCTCCAGCTGTTGACCTGTAAACGTATCATATCACGTACGCCATATGCACTGTTGCAACAGTAAATATTGAGAGAAATGGAACGCTCTATGAGGGTGTAATAATTTTTATTTCCGGCAGTGAATTTTCATCTAAATGTTCAAATGCTTGTAAATCTATGGGATTTAACTACTGCGGTTATCAGTCCCTAGCCGACCGCGGTGGCCGCGGGGACTGAGGCGCTCCCGTCACGGTCTGCACGGCCACTGATTCATCCGATAGCCCCCATCTATGCCTGTTGCTCTTTGTTCTTGCAACTCCGGAACGCAGTCTATTCAAAGATCTCCAGACGTTCCTCTTCTCACCGTGTCCTGGGGGAACTTCTTCCGTTGGTACAAGCCAGTCATGGAGAAGGACATTTTTATTTCGCCACATTTCAGTTCTGGTGTTTTGTGGTGTATTGGTGAGGCATTCTGTCGTATGGAGGAAACTCCCCCCCCCCCCCCCCCCCCCCCGCATCCATGGAGTGGAAACATTCGTCATCACCTGTCCGAACGAAGTTCAAAAGCACTCCGTCTGCATGTAAAGTGCATGTAAAATGCACCAATGCAGCTTAAGACGTATGAGAAATGTTTCATTGTACTTGGAAATTGTGTACAAAAATTAAGACGTCTCTTATCTTTAATGTTTCATTCTATTTTTCCCCTTTCATACGCAACTCTGACCACAGTCGACAGGGGAAACTTATTTTCCAACTCCACCCCCCGTTTCCCGACTCGTAATTTTCCAAGTTCCTCTGTCTTTCTACACTCTTCTTCTATAACTGTTTGGTTCCAGTCTTGATTCCTCATCATTAAAGTCCGCGCGGAATAGCCGCTTGGTCTAGGGCATAATACTATTGACTATTGACTGGACAGCGGCAGTATATTTGAACAGTGACATGCCACGCTTTATAGCTACCTGCGCAAACAGCTTTAGTCTCAAACGATTTTAGTATTGTTAAATATGTATTTGTTAAATATGTATAACTAAACTATAACTAAACTATAACTAAATATTTCCCCAACTATTGTTCATGAGAGCCATAATAAGTATCACACGCACTTGAGACTAAAACATCCAAATTATCACTCGTAAATTAATGAAGTCTATCGAACATTGTAGTTCCAAATTAATCCGCGATTAATTACAGTATTTGTTATAAAACAGTTTGTCATCACACGAGTACACGACAGCTGAATTATCACAGTTCCACAGATCTACTACCGTCCATAGTTTACCACTTTTCTACCAGACACTAAGTTCTGCAGTCACAGTCCCGTAAATTTTCTATGTCCACACATGGCTATCTTTTCAAATCACACGCTCGTAAGGCGGCTTCAGACCGCCCAGTCACACCCTCTCGCCACCACGTCCAAGTCACGAGTCCCCTCCCAAGCGTTCGAAAGCGTGCTCTCTTTGCTCCCAAAATTGTATCCTTCCACGCATCCTAACACTTCATCTTTAAAATACAATTTCCCTTCCAAAATATTATGCATTTAAATATCACAGAATTAAATATTTTGACCACCTCCCTACAAATGTTATTTACATTTAACAAACAAATACATATTTAACAATACTAAAATCGTTTGAGACTAAAGCTGTTTGCGCAGGTAGCTATAAAGCGTGGCATGTCACTGTTCAAATATACTGCCGCTGTCGAAATATAGTTACATAATTAATATTTAATTTATGATGGCTTTTTATGCAAATATATTCATTTCTTGTCCAAAAATACATATAATTGTTTATGTATAAATAATCTGCTGCATATCTACTAGTTTTAGTCGGCCATGAGATATTTAAGAGGCGCTCTACAACAGAAAATTAACGTTACTAACAATGCGCTTTGCTAGGTTCATGTTTTGTGTTCCTGTGGTGGAATCTATGTTCTGACACAAGAATATTACTAGTTAAACTAAAAGCAGAACAAGAGAATAAAACAAAGTTTATTGAAAGAATACGGAAATAACGTGGTGCGTCTTTTAAGATAGGTAGCGTGGTGCAATGCCGCCCATTTGCTTCTTAAACTGTTACTTATAAACACTCCGTATCAATAATTGTAAATATAAGCTTTATTATTATTACAGTACTGAAATTTATCGGCTTTTTATCTGTAAGGGAAATTAAAATTGTAATTATGGCGTTTGTTTCTCCCAAGTCCCCTGAATCCATTCATATAATTATATTTGCCGTATGGTCATTTCCTGATTTTATCTGGATTTTTAGAATAATGTGTGTGCTATATTGTATTTCAGTTGTAATCTGGAATAGCCGCCCTCGCTCATCCAAGACCACCGTTTGCTTTTTCCGAGCAGATCAGGGCAGGGTTTCCCTAACGACCTGTATTCCATTCACTAGGTCCGAACAGCCCCAGCTGGGGAACGCAACAGCCTGACAAAACCCGCCTTTCACATGGAAACAATTGTCTTCCCTCTGTATCTGTATTATCACAGTTTTACGCATGAGATGCAGCCATCTTGTCTTGTCTATACGAAACAGTGTTAATGATTTGATTGGGCAGTGTGTATATTAGTATTTGTGAATAGTATGGGGGTAAAGAATGACCAGGAGCTGCTGGAAAAAAAGTATACCTGGGAAGATGACGTCGATTTCGAGCCTATGACGGCAGATTCCACCTGGGGGATTGTAAATGTAGCGATAATGGTTTCAACGTCGTCATCAACAGAAACCGTAGTGACATAGCAGCCAAGAGCCATCTATATGTGCCCTTTAATAGGAAAAGTTTACAGCCATAATGCTCAGTGTGGTATCAACGTGTGGAGTAAACAGGCGTCATGCCACGGAGCAGCACTCGTGCTTCTACAGCCAACTGAGCGAGTCTGAAAGTAGTGAAATCGTGACCTTCCCAGTGACGGGATGGCGCTTTCGAAGAACTGCCACACAAGTTGAACGAGCGTCAGTTGTACATGGATGCCGGTTGCAACGGTCACATGAACATTCGCACGCCTGCAGACGTTCTGAACGTCTACACAGCACAAACGTTCGTCACTATCGTCCTCTTCTAAGGGCAGCAGTGCCAGATTATAAAGCTACAACAGCGCAGAAAATGGGTTGTGAACCCAGAAGTGTCGGTACAGACTGTTGCCGACCGGTTGCTAGCAGTGGGACTACAGCAGTGCTCGCCTCCAGCCCGCCCCCACCGTCGCCACAGTTCGACTGGTGCCGTCAGGGGCTCACTTGGCGGATCGTGGCCTTATGAAAGCAGATTCTGCCTGCAAACATAATCACATTTAAGTGCATGGCAGAGGGCTAACCGAACTGCTCTTTCTCTACCGTTCCATTCTCTAATAGCGCACGGGAAAAACAAGCATCTGAATTTACGGATGTTTCATTCAACTTTGTCACATGCTTCCACGTTCCAGACAATGGACCTGTTTAAGATAATTTTTTGGTCAAGTTTAATTTAACCAGTTAAATTTTTAACATATATTCACAATGCTTCCATGTTTAAGATAAGGTAAGTTTTGATCAATATTTTACAGCCAATTTCTATTGTTTCACTTTATATTTCTTATGATAACGTCATAATTTATTATATTGCCACATATTTTAACGATGTCACAACAACTTGAATTGTAATAATTTCCCGAACATTAGTGTCCTTTGAAAGTTATATATATAACAAATTAAGATCTTTGAAACTTAAACTTGTAATAAGATTACCTGACATAGTCGGGTTTGGAGGCGATCTAATCGTTTTATAGTTTTCACAATGACAAGCCAAGATTGCACATTAATAATTTATTAAATGACGACGGGTTTCGGTGCACTGTCACTATCATCAATTTTTTTTAACAAGATGACCATATTATAACATGTATGTGAACAGATGTTGGTGACACAGTGCAACGAAACCGGTCGTCATTTAATAAATTATTATTGTGCGATCTTGGCTTGTCATTTTGAAAACTATAAACTTGTAATGTTTACTTTATGATGGCGTAACAGCTGGAAACCGGTTCGTAAACCAATAAATTTGTAGAACATCTCACTTATCTTGTGTGTTTCATTCATAATCTTTCCGTTTCCGATCTCATTTCTCTTATTATGATGATCATGTCTCCCTATGTAGGAGAATGCCAACATCTGTTCGTCATTGGAAGAGAAATCTCACTTATCTTGTGTGTTTCATTCATAATCTTTCCGTTTCCGATCTCATTTCTCTTATTATGATGATCATGTCTCCCTATGTAGGAGAATGCCAACATCTGTTCGTCATTGGAAGAGAAAGTTGCTAAAAGAAATTTTGCAAATACATGTCGCCGTAGCGAATTACGCCTTTCTTTTAATGATTTCCACCCAACTCGTGCATCATTTCCGTGACACTCTCTCCCCTATATAGCGATAATACAAAACGACCTACCCTTTTCTGAACTTTCTCTTATATCATCCGTCAGTCGCACTTGGTGTTGTGTATACAGTTTCTCTAGCAGAATAGTTGCGTATTCTATTTTGCCAATGAAACGTAACCTTTGGTTCACCTTCCCTGCAATATTTTCTGTGTTTTCTTTCCAATTTAAGTTGTTCGTAATTGTAATTCCTGCATATTTAGTTGAACTTAGGGCCTTCAGATTTGACTGATTTGTAGTGTAAATTAATTTTAACTGATTTCGATTAGCGTATATGAATGACTTCACATTTTGCGTTATTTTCGCACCATGCAGGTATCTTATCTAAATCATTTTGCAGTGCTTTTGATCTTGTGGTGACATTACTAACCGGTAAACGAGAGCATCATCCGCGAACAGTCTTAAGACAGCTGCTCAGATTGTCTCCTAAATCTTTATATATAAAGCAGAGTGTCCATGTGCTTGTGTGTACGTATTGCATACAAATCTACTATTTATTCCAATCTTATGAAATTTTGCACATGTACGTTCAACCATTAGGATGGTGGCCGTAAGTGTAAGGATCACGAACAACACATAGTTCAGGAGATAAGGCGCCATAAACAATAACGTGCGCGAAAAACTGCGTCATCACGCGACGATTGAGTACACATATTCCTTGCCTTGACGTAACATTTCTGTATGGGTAAGAACCACAAGAGATATAACATTATAAACAATATGAGTCGTAAAAGAACTGCAACATCAGGCGACGAGATTTTATTCATACATTGTACGAAAATAAAAGTACTTAGCGACTTGAAAGAAACTTTAAACTAATTTCAAACCTTTCTGAAACAATATGATGAAAGAAAAAAGTTTATGGCCTACTACTTTGTTTCTGACCATGGAGTAAAACTACAGCATTCGGTATGACGTTACAATTTATAATTGCTTCACTGTACACTGTACTCGAAGGAAATTTTACGGACAGTATAGACTCATACAGCTGAATGTACCTTTGACTTTGTATCACAGTACGACATAGTTCATGGGATATGAGGACATCAACAGTAACGTTCGAGGAAAGCGCCCTATCACGCATTAGGTTTTAATCTATTTATTTTTTACTACTAACTGTATTCGCAACAGATTTTACAGGCGCACAGCACTTACACAAATGAGTATATACCCGCAAAACTGTACAACAGTAAAACATATAATTCAGTAAATATAAGATGTATTGCAGTCAGCTTAAGTAAATTCCTGAAAGCTGACAGTTGTGTTGACTGAACTGTGAAGCGCACGCGGCTGCAGGTGAAAGCCATAGAAGCTGACATACATAACTCACCCCTATGAACATAGACGACGAGCCATAAACTTTTACTACCCTGAGCTATCTATAGAGCTACAAGGAATGGAAGAGAATGAAACAGTGTCCATCAAACGATTAACCAATATTTACTTCAGATCTGCATTTTAACTTCAAAAGACCAGTTTCCAGTGAGAATTGCATTTTCTATTACTATTAATAAATCACAGGGCAATCTATTAAACAGCACGGAGCGAATCAGATTTCCATGTTTCTCACACGGACAACTTAATATCGCTTGCTCAAGGGTGGGCTCACGACAGACTTTATTCATACTAGCTCCTGGACAGGTAACCATAAGTATTTTTTGTAATCAAGTTTTGAATTAAACGAACGTATGAATGTTACATATCATTTGTACCTTGATGATTACTTTTCTTTGTTTAGATATTACATTTATTATTTTGCACATTATGCAAAACAACCTTATGTCTTTAATATCCTGCCATAAATATAACATGTTCTTAGGAAAAAAAAGTGATGGGCGAAGAGAAAGAGAGAGAAGAGATAGAACAAGTACTAACTATAGGCTTGAATAAATAAATAAATACCCGGGAATGCCGTGTTTTCAGCTAGTCGTTTATAAAGGTTAGGGACAGTAGGGGTCCTGTAACATTTCCATGACACACATTATCTTCGTTTTACTGGATGCCTTTCCATTATTTACAACGTGCTGTGTCCTTTCTGACAGGAAATCACGACTCCAATCGCACAATTGTGCTGATATTACATAAGCACGCTATTTGATCAGAAGATTTTAGTGTTGTACAGTCAAAAACATCCCGGAAATCTAGAAATATGGAAACGATAAGATATTCCTTGGCGACAGTACTTATCAAATCATATAAGTCAGAACGATGGTCGTTTGAGAGAACGACGAAATGTTGCCGATGTACTGGAATGACCGATTGAAATTTCTCATCATCATAGTTTTAACAAGTACCGTGTTACCGCGCATGAAACCTAAGAAAACAAACACACAGTTTTTGATAATTACATAATAAAAATCATTAACATTAAAATTATTAACAGCATAAATAAACATATTTTACCTGAAAAACGAACTGATGCAAGGCAGTAGCAGAGACAAGCTTTCGTTCCACTACATCTACGCTGAAATCATTCGTGCACGAAACACTGGCCTCACCTCATACTTTATGGTCTGGGGCGCGATGACCGAGCGAGGTGGTGTAATGGTAACACACTGGACTAGCATTCGAAAGGATGGTGGTTCAAATCCACCTCCGGCCATGCTAATTTAGGTTTTCCACGATTCCCCTAAATCACTGCAGGCAAATACCAGGATGCTACCTTTGCAAGGACCGGCCGATTTCCTTCCAGTTCTTTTCCCAAACATTCCGAGCGTAAGCTCTGTCTCTAATGACCACGCTGTCGACGGGACGTTAAATTCCAAGCTTCCGTCCTTTCTTGGGGCGCGATGAGCTACAACTCTCGTTCACAATTGTGCAGAGAACGCCGCTAACGCTCTGTACGTGCGAAATGTTTTCAGACCCGTAGTTTTGTCATTCGCACAACAGAAAGGTGATCTATTGGTCCAAAAGTATAACGCTCGCGTACACACTGCGCGTGAAACTCAATGTCAGCTTTAAGACATGCAGCATCTTTCCTGGACGGTACGATCCCCGGATTTGTCTCCAATTGCTCACGCGTGAGGTATGGTGGGAAGACAGCTGTCACGTCAACCCGAAACTCTTCCAGAACTACGTGAACAGGTCGATCAGACGTAGAAAAATCTATCCCAAGAGATTATTCGACATCTGTTTGGTGGAATGGACAAAAAGGCGTTCGACAAGGTGCCACACTGCAGACTGCTAACGAAGATACGAGCTTATGGAATAGGTTCACAGATTTGTGACTGGCTGGAAGACTTCCTAAGTAATAGAACGCAGTACGTTGTTCTCGACGGCGAGTGTTCATCAGAGACGAGTGTATCGTCAGGCGTGCCCCAGGGGAGTGTGATAGGACCGCTATTATTTTCTATCTATATAAATGATCTGATGGACAGAGTAAGTTGTAATTTGCGGCTGTTTGCTGATGATGCTGTGGTGTATGGGAGGGTGTCGTCTGTAACTGACTGTAATAGCATACAGGTTGACTTAGACAAAATTTCTAGTTGGTGCGAAGAATGGCAGCTAGCTCTCAATGTAGAAAAATGTAAGGTGATGCGCATGAGTAGAAAAAACAATCCTATAATGTTCGAATACAGCATCAGTAGTGAGCTTCTTGATGCGGTCGCGTCGTTCAAATATCTAGGCGTAACATTGCAGAGCGATATGAAATGGAACGAGCATGTAAGGACAGTTGTGAGTAAGGCGGACAGCAGACTTCGGTTTATTGGGAGAATTTTGGGAAGATGTACTTCACCTGTAAAGGAGACCGCGTATAAAACGCTTGTACGACCACGTCTTGAGTATTGCTCAAGTATTTGGGACCCACAGCAGATCGGTTTGAAGGAAGACATAGAGGCGGTTCAGAGGCGAGCAGCTAGATTTGTTACCGGTAGGTTCGACCAATGCGCGAGTGTCACGGAAATGCTCCGGCAACTCAATTGGGGATCGCTGGAAGAAAGACGACGTTCTTTTCGTGAATTTCTGTTAAGTAAATTTAGAGGGCCGGAATTTGAAGCTGAGTGTAGTACGATCTTGCTGCCGCCTACTTACATTTCGCGTAAAGATCACAAAGACAAGATAAGAGAAATTAGGGCTCGTACGGAGGCATATAGGCATTCTTTTTTTCCTCGTTCAATTTGGGAGTGGAATAGGAAAGGAAATGCCTAGTAGTGGTACAGTGTACCCTCCGCCACGCACCTTACGGTGAATTGCGGAGTATGTATGTAGATGTAGAATCAGCGTCTGCTTGCCGCCCATGGGAGCTACACCACGTACTGATCTGGTGTTTCAGTAGGGATCGACAGCTGATACCCCAGTGCATTGTGCAACCCCAAAATATTTAGGAATCACCTTAGATAGAACCCTCAACCTACAGGGAGCACTGTTTGAACACCAAGCAGAAAGTAGCTGCAAGAAACAACATCGTTGGCGAACTAGCTGGCACTACATGGGGTGCAGAGCCCAGCACACTGAGGACCACAACCCTAGGCTTGTGTTATTCAGCTGCGGAACACGCAAGTCATGTGTGGTACAACTCAAGCCATGCTAAACAAGTGGACATGCCGCTTAACGAATCCTTCCGCGTCATCACAGGTTGCTTAAAGCCAACACCGACGGATAAACTACACTGCCTAGTTGGTATTGCACCCACTCGTATTAGACGCAACGTGGCTGCCAGCAAAGAGAGGCTAAAATCAGTCACGTCTGCGGCGCACCCCTTTTTCGGACAACAACCCGCCTGTGGTTGACTTATCTGAAGGAGGAGTTTCCTCCATACGACAGAATTCCTCACCGATACACCACAAAACACCAGAACAGAAATGTGGCGAAATAAAAGTGTCCATCTCCATGACTGGCTTGTACCAACGGAAGAAGTTCCCCCAGGACACGGTGAGAAGAGGAACGTCTGGAGATCTTTGAATAGACTGCGTTCAAAAGTTGCAAGAACAAAGAGCAACATGCATAGATGGAGGCTAACGGATGAATCGTTGTTGTGCGATTGTGTACAAGAACAGACTACTTCTACCTTATGCTGTGCGAGTTATGCCCAAGCACCTGCACAGTTAAGGACCTCATGAAGGCTACTCCCAACTCTGGACGTAGCCAGTTTTTGGTCAAAAATTATCTATTGTACATGACATTTATCCTACATTTTACCTTATACATTTTATTACTCTCTGGACATGGCCAGCTTTAGCCGAAGAAAGTATTAGCCCTAGAAAATACATGTTCATATATGAAGAGCCTAACAAACCTATTTATTCGATGTAAAATGTACGTATAAAGGTTGATGCTTCTGACACGATTAAATAAATAAACCCCAGTACCGCTCCAGCTGTTGACCTGTAAACGTATCATATCATGTACGCCATATGCACCGTTGCAACAGTAAATATTGAGTGAAATGGAACGCCCTATGAGGGTGTAATAATTCTTATTTCCGGCAGTGAATTTTCATCTGAATTTAAATGTTCAAATGTTTGTAAATCTATGGGATTTAACTACTGCGGTTATCAGTCCCTAGGCTTACAAACCACGTAACGTAACCTAGGGACAACACACACACACACACACACACACACACACACACACACACACACACACACACACACACTTGCCCGAGGAAGGACTCGAACCTTCGACGGCGAGCAACCGCGCGCTCCGCAACAAGACGCCTTGGAGCGCTGGGCCAGTCCACCGCGGCAGTCGTCATCTGACAAGGGGAACACCAAGTATCGTACCAACGGATTTTGATGGGTCGCAGGTATGTTGTGAGGGAATTCCTCCAGACCATCAACCTAAAAGGATTTATTCCAATGGGCCTTGATTTATAAGATCATCGAGATCAAATTCGCAGAAAATTACGACGCGTAACGTGTCTTCTTGTACATGTTGGTTACAGCTCAGCGAGACAGCGTGGTGTAATAGGCAAGGTGCTAGTCTCCAATGCAGGAGACCCGGGTTCGATACCTACTGAGAGAACAAATTTTAAAAATTGTAATTGGTACTCTTTATATTTAAAAAAAAATCAAAAAATAATTAAGCAAAGAAAAAGATATAAAGAAAGAAAAACGGAAATAATGAAAAGTCAAACGATTAAAAAATAACCAAGAAAAAGAAAATCTTCCCCTTCGGGTCATTTATTCTTCACTTTTCTTTATTTCTCTTCTATTATTGAGCATAATTATATGTTACTATCATAGCGCATTTGTTCTCCACGTTGCACTACTAGCCGCACGCATGAACGACACGCTACGAATGACTAACCGACTGGCCGTAGCATGATGGTCCACTGGGACGCGTCACGTGGGTACACACGCCATAGGAGGAGATAAAAACAGCAAGGTCAGAAACTGTAAACATAGGTATTAAATGTTGTCCAAATATTATAGGTATTAACAAAAGCCTTAAAAGTGTGCTTTGGAAAAAAGTCGCGCAATACACAACATATTGAGCGAACGTTACATGTTTTTATCTGGACCATTTACTGCAAACGTTTACATAAGAATGGTAACAAAAATACATAATTATGCACAATTATCGGACAGGTGTGAAAACTAATTGAACCATGTCGGACTTGAACCCAGGTCTCCTGCATGGGAGCCTAGCATTTTTTTTCTATTTCTTGTACATTCTACTGTATACAGTGAACATCAATTATAACATCTTGGGATACATATGCACAAGTAAAATACATTACTCATAATGATGTACTCACACATACACAATCATAAAAAACATGTTCATTTACTCCTATTTTGCAGTTCAATTTTAAAATAATTTAACCTTAGCATTTAGGCTTTTAATAACACTTTCAGTTTTTTCTTGTAGGCATCGATAAAACTTATATTTAATTAATCCATGTATGTATATTAACCTATCCCCATTCGTTCAAATACGATAATAAGCATGTTTCCATATTTGGATTTTTGGTCCATATACTTGCTAAGTTATCTTATATTCATCCTGCATGTATAGCTTGAAGTCAATGGTGGTGTCCGGTCCAATATTATTAACCACTTAGCTCACGTACTTTCCCAATAACCAGTATACTGCGTTATTTTTTTTCCCTCTGGAAAATATCTTGCATCTGGTCTACATAGTATGGATGGAGATACGTATTCAGGTGAAGTTCTTGTGAGGAGTGCTATTTGCACTCTCACCCATTTCCAGTTATTTAAGTTTACCCCACAGGTAAATCGGTGTATAACTGTATCAACAAGATTGGCATATATCTGTTTGATTTATACCGATTCCACAGAGTCGTTCGTTGGTGGGAATTATATTATTGACGATTTTGTACCAAGCTGTTATTACGTCCGAAGAGTGTCCTTTTAGATTACACCACGCTGTCTCTCTGAGCGGTAACCGCCATGTTTAAGTAGAGACATGTTACACGTGGTAATTTGCTGCGAATTTAATTTCGATTTTCTTAGAAATCAAGGCCCGTTGGAACAAATCCTTTTAGCTTGATGGTCTGGAGGAATTCGCTCACAACATACCCACGACCCATCAAATTCCGTTGGTACCATACTTGGTGTTCCCCTCGTGAAAATATGTTGTCGGCAGGTATCGTGCGCCGACCGCGGTGGCCGAGGGGACTGAGGCGCTCCAGTCACGGTCGGGGGTTCGAATCCCCCCTCGGGCATGGATATTTGTGCCGTCCTTAGTATTATCTAGTTCAATGGAAAAGCTGGTAGAAGCTGACCTCGGGGAAGATCAGTTTGGATTCAGGAGGAACATAGGAACCCGGGAGGCAATACCCACTTTACGTCTTATCTTAGAAGATAGATGAAGGAAAGGTAAACCTACATTTTTAGCTTTTGTAGATTTGGAGAAAGCATTTGACAATGTTGACTGGAATACACTCTTTCAAATTCTGAAGTCAGCAGAGGTAAAATACAGGGAAAGGGGAGTTATTTACAACTTGTACAAAAGCCAGACCGCAGTTATTAGACTCGAAGGGCATGAAAGGGAAGCATCAGTTGGGAAGGGAGTAAGACAGGGTTGTAGCCTTTCTCCGATGTTATTCAATTTGTACTTCGAGCAGGCGGTGAAGGAAAGCAAGGAAAAATTTGGAATAGGGATTAAAGTTCAGGGGGAAGAAATAAAAACATTGCGTTTTGCTGATGACATTGTAATTCTGTCAGAGACAGCAGGGGACTGATGACCACGCAGTCTAGTCCCCTCTAAACAACAACAACAACAACAACAATCAGAGACAGCAAGGACCTGGAAGAGCAGTTGAATGGAATGGACAGTGTGTTGAAGAGAGCGTATAACATGAACATTAACAAGAGCAAATCAAAAATAATGGAATGCGGTCTTAGAAAGTCGGGCGATGCTGAAGGAATTAGATTAGGTAACGAAGCAATGAAGGTGATAGATGAGTTTTGTTACTTGGGTAGTAAAATAACATGCGATGGTCGCAGTACAGAGGATATAAAGTGCAGAATGGCAATGGGAAGAAAAGCATTTTTGAAGAAGAGAAATTTGCTAACATCGAATATTAATTTAAGGGTAAGGAAGTCTTTTCTGAAGGCATTTGTGTGGAGTGTTGCTGTGTACGGGAGTGAAACATGGACGATAAGCAGTGCGGACAGGAAGAGAATAGAGGCTTTTGAAATGTGGTGCTACAGAAGAATGCTGAAGATTAGGTGGGTAGATTGCATAACCAATGAAGAAGTACTGAACAGAATTAGTGAGAAAAGGAATCTTTGGCATACCTTGGCTAAAAGAAGGGATTGCTTGGTAGGACACATTCTTAGACATCGGGGAATCGTAAATTTAGCATTGGAGGGAAGTGTGTGGGGTAAAAATCGCAGAGGGAGACCAAGAGACGCGTATAGTAAGCAGATTCAAGTGGATGTCGGTTGCCGTTCTTATGAGGAGATGAAAAGGCTTGCTCAGGATAGAGTAGGGTGGAGAGCTGCATCAAACCAGTCTCCGGACTGAAGACCATAACAACAACAAGTAGTTTGTAGGTTTAGGGGGTGATGACCCCGTAGTTAAGTCCCATAAGCTATACACACATTTGAACAATTTGAACAGGTACCGCGCGCGGCCTCAGTCGCCGCCTTTGGCAGTGTCGACTTCCCCGCCAGCCACGCGCTCACAGTGCAGCCGCGTCCGCCTCTGCTGCTGCCGCCGCCTGATACTCTCGCCACATGCCCTCGCCTGCTAAGTTTAGATCGAGTGGCCCCCGAATCACGGCCACTATTCATAGCTGTGCGCCATCTGCAGTCTAGCCCACGTTGCATTCCTCTGCTTGCTCTTCGCTCTAATCTCATTCTTTCCAGGAACTGTGTACACTTACCCAGTGGCGGCTGGTGATGATGTGCTAATGTGCTGCAGCGCACTGTAAATATATTACTAAAATTATGCCATTTCTATTCGAATGCAAGCGGGAAATCGCTGTAAAATTACATCCTTTCTCTTGGAATACGAGCCAGTTATCACAATAAAATTATACCAATTCTCTTCCAATGCGTATTACAATGCTAGTAAAAAGGATGAAAACGCATTTTGGAGCGCTCTCGCCGCGATAGCTGGAAACAAGCCCCGCGTGCTGAAGTGGGATTCAGCCGCGCTGGTACCTGCGCAGAGAGGCGGCGCAGTCGTCTGTTCGCTAGTGCTCATGCGCAGACATGACGTCAGGCCTGGCGACTCATGTGTGTTGAGACAGACTGCAGCACCAGATCAATATTTCTCTTCGCGCTGCGTGTAACAGCTGCGGAAGAATAGTATATGACGAATATTGCGGCATACAGAGTCAAATAGTGCGCTGGCTCAGGCGTCTTACGCGTTGTCTCTAAAACCGACCTCATATTCAAATACCTCTGAGTCTAAATTTTTAATTTCTGTAAATAAAATTAATATTTTTTAATCATATTTTCTACCAGCAGTGAATACATGCAGTTGGCAGCGCTGTTACAGATTCCCCTCAAGATCTTACTGTCAATACAGTATTAATTGATATTCAATTAAAGGCAATCATACAAAGGTTATTTTAGTATATTTTGTTTCCTGTTTATTTTTGTAATATTGTAGCACACTGGTCAAATTTTGTACGAGCCGCCACTGCACTTACCGTGTCGTCGGACTTTCCTTTGCCTTGGTGCTGTCGGTACTGATGAGTGATGGACGTCGGTTCGACGAAACGTCTGTCAGATAGCGTGAGCCACTGAGATTCTTGCTCGTAATTTTCCATTGTTTCCGTAAAGGTAACTATAGTCTATTCACCGAGAGCTGGGACGCAACATAAATAGTGTCACGTGAGCGACTACGCTCATTTACAGCGAAAGCATTCGGTGTTCACGTGATACGTAGGGGTGTGCAAAATTCTTGGCGCGCTCTTTGCAGCTGGCGGCGTTGGCTGGCTGCTGAGCTGACGTCACAGCGGACCATGAGAAACCTGCGCAACAATGTAACGAAAATAAAGCGTAAAAAATCACAGACGTTAATGAAGATTCAAAGCCAATTACAATAATGTTAAATGTACGATGAAACTACTGAGTTCTTTCTGTTGAAGTACATTTATTTTCATTCAGGTTGTTAACAGATGCTGAGAAAAAAAAAAAAAAAAAATGGAATGCGTTCTTAGAAAATCAGGCGATGCTGAAGGAATTAGATTAGGTAACGAAACAATGAAGGTGGTAGATATTTTGTTACTTGGGTAGTAAAATAACACGCGATCGTCGCAGTACAGAGGATATAAAATGCAAAATGGCAATGGGAAAAAATGCATTTTTGAAAAAGAGAAATTTGCTAACATCGTTTATTAATTTAAGTGTAAGGATGTCTTTTCTGAAGGCATTTGTGTGGAGTGTTGCCTTGTACGGGAGTGAAACATGGACGATAAGCAGTGCGGACAGGAAGAGAATAGAGTCTTTTGAAATGTGGTGCTACAGAAGAGTGCTGAAGATTAGGTGGGCAGATCGCATAACTAATGAAGAGGCCCTGAACAGAATTGGTGAGAAAAGGAATTTTTGGCACACCCTGACTAAAAGAAGGGATCGCTTGGTAGGACACATTCTTAGACATCGAGGAATCGTAAATTTAGCATTGGTGGGAATCGTGTGGGGTAAAAATCGCAGAGGGAGACCAAGAGACGCGTATAGTAAGCAGATTAAAGTGGATGTGGGTTGCCGTTAGTATGAGAAGATGAAAAGGCTTGCTCAGGATAGAGTAGGGTGGAGAGCTGCATGGACTGAAGACCATAACAACAACAACAAAACGCTCCATTGAAACTAAAACAATTTTTAATAACAATATCAGTAATAATAATGTTCATGGACAACGAAACAAGGTCACTCTGTCGAACTTGAACTGTTTTCATTGAGGTTTATAACAAACCGCTCCTCTCTCTCTACTCTATAATGCAGTCTAATTTCGACATTTGAATTTCAAATTTTTCTACCACATGGAGGACACACTTGTTCCAATCTTCTGCAGTATCTGTTCTTACTGCTTCTTCTAGCAGTTCTTTAACTTCCGGCATTTTGTATGTTTTGTTTTTCGCTGCAACATAGCCTTTGATTCTGGCCCACACTAACTCGATGGCGTTTAATTCACAGTGGTACGGGGGAATTCTATGAAGTTTTCCCTGCATTCTTCGCCATTTCATCTATCGTGTATTCTTTGTGTGCTGTTCTGTGATTTTTAACTGTAAGTTCTTTCTTCAACATACTACGTTCAAAATAGATATTTTTAGATTTTAGCCATTCTCATATTTCGTGCTTATTGGAATTAGCACTGAGAACATTTTCTATTTTACGATAATGGTACAGCGCGTTATCAAGAACAATAACTGCGTTTTCCTGAAGCCGAGGAAGAACATCTTGAAACCACTTCTCGAAGGTTTCGGCGCACATCTCCTCATGATAACCTCCACTTTTCTTGCATTGGAAGGTCCAAAGTCCACAAACATCAACAAACGCTGTTTTGCTGCCAATGTGTGCGATAATCATTACGTTTCCCTTTACCTGATGGGCCCTTGCTTCCGGTGGATAATCCGGACAGAAACGCTTGTTTTGAGGACTTCATGGTGTCATCAAATGTTCAAATGTTTGTAAAGTCTATGGGACTTAACTACGGGGTCATCAGTCCCTAAACTTACAAACTAGCTAATACTAAGGACGGCACAAATATCCATGCCCGAGAGGGGATTCGAACCCCCGACCGTAGTGGCCGTGCAGACCGTGACTGGAGCGCCTCAGTCCCTTCGGCCACCGCGGCCGGCTGGTGTCATCTTCCCAGACGTTACTTCGGGTATGAACTGAAGAGATCCCGCTGTACAACGCGCACTAACGAATTCACACCTGCTACGGAGATGGCCACGCTGACCGCGCCCCTGCCTTGTACACCCCTCGACGGCAGCGCTGTGGTCACGCGCCTTGCCGTGTTTACAGTACGTCTCTCGTTTCGGTGAATGGAGTATAGATGGTGGCTTGTTTCGCTCGCTTAATTTTGAGGAGGTAAACGCCACTGCAGAAAGGTCACTGAAAAAACTGTTCACTTGATATTAAAAAATATTGGTATAGATAAGTGGTCGGAAAAGTCCTTATTCAAAAGAGCCAAATTACAGCAGTATATGTGATATAAATTTACTGAAAACAGCATTTACTTTCTACAGTTATGCTTTTAGGACTCGGTTAAAACAATTAACAGCAAATAAATATAGTAATCACGATTAACGTTCAAAAATGTTTGTCGAGCTTATGGGACCTACCTTCGGGGTCATCAGTCCATAAACTTACAAATTTTTGAACTAGCTAATACTAAGGACGGCACAAATATCCATGCCTGGAGGGGGGGGTTCGAACCCCCGACCGTAGTGGCCGTGCAGAACGTGACTGACGCGGCGCAGACCGCTCGGCCACCGCGGCCGGCACAATTAATGGTAGGTCTATTTATTGTCATATAGAATACAATAAATAATGTATGACAATGCATGGCATTGGCTTTGTTTGGAAATTATTTAGTAGGTTTTCTTGGATGATGTTCTCTCGAACTTCAGGCGGTGCGCTAAGATGTATTTGAATATCGTAAAAAAATTATATGAGTAGCTTGTTATCAAAGGCGGACATCTGTCGTTTGCAAATAACTGAGATAAAGGCCATTTTATTACAAAACGTGGAGTTAATACGTGTGCATGCTAGTTTGACCATCATTTAGTTGCAAATGATCATCAAACTAGCATGCATACGTATTAACTCCATGTTTCGTAATAAAAATGGCGTTTATCTCAGTTATTTGCAAACGACAGATGTCCGCCTTTGATAACAAGCTACTCATATACCCTCTTGCAGTGATTTCGATGTTGGCGGTTACAGTCCAAAGATTCACAACGTTGTTCCCTTTGAGGAATTTGAGTGCACCCCTTGGAAACAGTTCGCTTATGTTCTAAAGAGAATTGTTGAAAGGAGGCCTGTAAACGTCGATGTAAAGAATAGGCCGTGTCTCACAATCTCTCACCGTGGGCTTGCCATATTCGTATCAAACGAATTTTGTACAAGTGTTGATTCCACGTTTAAATGTTCTCCACACTGTCACATGAAACATTTTTTTTCTTATAAAAGAGGAGATGGACACGCCTGGTGAGGGCAATGAGGATTCATAGGAGGTATGTACGGTATCCTCTAGTCAAGAGGAAGTTCAGGAGGAGACTAATGATAACTGTTAGCCAAACGAAAACGAAAGTTTCGAGGCCTGTATTTGCGCGCATGTACCGATGGCGACGGGGAACGTCTTGTAAGTCTTCCCTCAGTTAAAAATATTAAATTGTATTAATGTATCCGAAAGAGGCACTAAAAGATACCCGACTGGTCGACGTCAAGAGTTAAGAAGTAAATTTTATACACTACTCCCGAGTCGGCAAAACTTTGATATGGCCGTATTACAAATAAAACTGCATGGTCTTGAGGATAATTCACATCTTATATCTTTAAACAACAATTCAAAAATTTAATTTCGTATTTTTCGAATCGCAGAAGTTATGTTTGCCTCTAAAACGCGGTGAGTAGCTCTCTGTAATACCATGTAACAGAAAAATAATTTCCGAGCAACGCTCGATCACCGATTATAATAATGTGAGCATTTACATACATACGTATGACTCATATTCCAAAAATAAACACTCTGTGACGAAGTTGTATACCTTACTAAATTACAGGTATTGATGCTTTTAATATTCGGAGCTAGTTGAAAGACACAAATAGCTGAATACACGGAGTAGATATGTTTGTCAGTCGCGCACTTTTCTCCTACCCGCCTGGCTCCGACCACTAGACACACTGATAACTGGCTCCCTTGACTAGCGAATGTCGTGCGTACCTTCCCTCTGCTCAGCCTGTGGTACAGCACAATTTACCTATTCGTCCGCAGTTAACAATACTTGCCAAGCTTTGAGGACTGGTCCGAATATAAAGACTTCAAGCGCTTTTGCATGACGAGGTATGTAAACTGATAATAGATGATTTTTTCCCGTTCATTATGTTCGTCAAATAGACATATAAAGCTGCAATGCAAAAACAACCAACGCTCACCATACGTGCCTGTATAATACCAGTTTTCAACATCATCGTGACCGTAAGGTTTTGCAACAGCTGGAGTGTGCAAAGAGTCGCGTGCGGCTCGCGAACAACTTTTTGTAGTCCACGGTCTAAGGTAAACGCTTTGCGGCATTTACAGCTGATAACTTAGTACCTACCCTCTCCAGTTCATTTCTGATTCCAAAGGATCGACTTCCCCAGTGGCAAACAATTCCTATAAGAGAGATGTCTTAGAAAGAATTAAGTCGTTACCCAGAAAACTAGTGTATTCATATAAGACAATAAAACAACAATTTAATTTAAATTAGTGACGCTCAAAGTTTTGTGAAATGAAAAGTAGATATATAGTTCTCTGTTTCCAAATGATAAGCGTGACATGAGAAAAGTGCGTCAGTGCATGTGTTGCTTCTGGTCATCAAGTTGGAGGCTCATTGTTCAGTTCGAGGTCGAATATGTCACGCATAAAGTCGATAACATGTGCTCCATCACCACTCTGCAGTCCAGTATTTATGTCTCCTGCGAAAACGGTGGGTATTAGATGATAATGATTTTCCTTTACCACTTCGAACACGTTTGACGTATCTTGAAGTCAGATACATTGTCGTCTGCAAAACGTTTCAGTGTACTCCTTAGATCGTTTTCATACCATAGGAGGTCGCATACAGAAGAAACGAATCAAACGAGTCGTCATACAAACGGTTTGTGAACTCTCAGTCGAATGTAATAGTATCGAAAATTTTGCTTACTGGTTCTGAGGTCTTGTCCTGCAAGGTTTCTGTACCTCTTGACATCACGTGATCGATGACGTCACTTCCGTCACGTGTTTTTGTAGCTCATCCTTTTTACTGACTCTCAGAGCAAAGACATCTCCATGTCAATATTTACCAGGTGAACAAAAAGTCAGTATAAATTTGAAAACTTAATAAATCACGGAATAATGTAGATAGAGAGGTAAAAATTGACACACATGCTTGAAATGACATGAGGTTTTATTAGAAAAAAAAGAAAAAAAAAGAAGAAAAACACCAAAGTTTAAAAAATGACGCAGCCACGACTCTCTGGCGCACGCGCCGTTAGTGCTTCGCGGCGTATATAAGGCCGCCGATCACGGCAAGTCTTCAGTTTCCAACGACACTCAGCAGCATCCATATCACCTGAAGATGGCGGCCATGTGGTCCGCAGAAATATCGTGTCAAGATGACTCTACGATCCGGCTGGAAACCCGACATGAATGTCAACAATTAATACGCCGGGAAACTCTACGTAATCACAGGGTTTAAGGTCCCTTAGACATCGTGGTCATTAGAGACAGAGTACAGGGTCGGATAATTTTTGGCAGGGATGGGGAAGGAAACCAGCCGTGCTCTTTGAAAATAACCATCTCATGCAACAACATATTAAAACTTCCTGGTGATGATATTTTCAGAAAGTTTCTGTATGTTGTAGCTTTTGACAGTTTTATGTCTTGAAGATATTTTATGTTGCACGGCATGACCTATCTCAAGGCCATGTAATCTTTCATAATTTATGGACATGGAAATTATTTTATGATATAATGACTGTATTGTTTTAATCATATTTCATTAATAAGACGGCAGTCATTCATTTTAAACGCTTATGCTATATCAAGATGGCTCGTTTAAAGCCGAAACTTGTAATCCAATAATTAAATTGGTGATTTCGACTCTGATGATTTGTCCTTTTCTATACCCTGATTTATGTTGATGTGCATCCATCTCACTGATGTGGAGTGTAGGACTTGAACTGGTGAAAAAAACACCCAACAGCTACTTCTTCAAATATTTAATTTTAAAAATGAACCAGTTTCGGCTTTTCAAACATGGCAGCTTCAGGTCCCTAATTAGTTACAAAACAATCAAATAGAAACTTAGATACAGAAATGTCATTCAGACAATATCAAGCACATAACTATAGTACTTGAATGAAATAGCATCTGTAAAAAGTAAAGATAAAACAAAGAATACATGTAATCCAATTGTGGTGTAACTTTAACAGAATGTGCTAGCCGCCACGAAATCAACAACGATACATATACGCTAACAAGATATAAGGGGAGTTCACGTTATACAGTAGTCATATTTAAAAACCGAATGAGGAAAAAAGGAGAGAAAGCGGGTTTCTAGCATGGCATCTTATTTAGCCTACATATTCGAAATTATTAAGACGAAAATTATTTATTGCATACAATCAACAGCATTGCTTCTAGAAGTATTATCTTTCAGAAACTTTAATTCTTATATTATTTATAATTGCCATTTTATTTTAATAGCCATGTCTCATTATACCATTTACTAAGCTTATTATATTCTTCAATGCTAATTGTTGACTATTTGTACTTTATTATTTATATTTTATGTGACATATGTAGTACATGATGTTATAGAGACAACACTGATTTGTAACTTGGTTTATATAGAACCTGAAGGCCGACCGCGGTGGCCGAGCGGTCTGCACGACCGCTGCGGTCGGGGGTTCGAATTCCCCCTCGGTCATGGATGTTTGTTTCTTCTTTAGTATAAAGTAGTTTATAAGTAGTTTGTAAGTTTAGGGATTTATGACCCGCAGTTAGGTCCCTTAAGCTTAACAAATAGTTGAACAGAGCCTGAAGATGGTATCAATGTCATACCGAAACCGGTCGTTCTATAAAACAACAAATTTTACTGCTGTTGGTTGATACATTAATTAATAGGAATTAAGACGAAAGTCGTCACCAAAGGGCAAGGAATTTTTATAAAACTCTTGTATGAGATATTGTTTGAATATTATTGTTGCAGAACAGTTGGGGCTGATTATTGGTCGACACGTTACACCAAACAGTATCGGAAACTATATATGCTCTGCAAATAGAGAATAAAAAATATGAAAAAGATAACCTCATGTTCACCGGGTTCTACGAAAGGAACTGTGGCTTATCTTGCATCGTACAGGTGTTGATTACACCAATCTTAAACCGTAACTGATGTAATAATCCATACTATACCTCCAGATAAATGTGACTAATGAAACATACAAAGTTATATGCTATGTCATAGTATTAAGTTGAGTTCATAGAGATACACAACCTTCTCTATAAGAGAAACTTGTCAGACTTACCGATACTATTTTACTCTTTTACAATAATCATTTATACATTAAGTGGTGTCTGTTCTTTCGGATATGTCCGAAGTATGAATGATTAGGGCGAAGACAGCGATCGATCCTTACTACAGTGCTGATGGACACTAGACGTGTACTCATAAAGGAACCAGCGAAATACCAGTGGCTGTGGTGGTTAGTGTGTCCCCAGTGGCGTAGTGGTCATTGCGACTGCCTAGTTAACAAAAGGACCCGAATTCGAATCCTGGGTGGAAACAAATTTCCAACTTTTCTCACTGATTTATTTCAATTCCCACTGGACGCTAGTGTCGTAAATTGCTTAGTCTGTTAATTATGTGCTTGACATTTATGAGGAGTCAGAATGATAGTGCCGTGACTATGTTTCTATTTGATGGTGCTATAACTATGTTGGGGCCTGAAAATAGCATGACAAATACCGAAACTGGCTGCTTGATAAGAATACATCTTTGAAGAAACTGTTGTTGGCTGTTTTTCTAGAATACCTTGATTTCTCTTTATCTAGTGTGTTTTAGAACTTCACTTATTTATGGTTATTTTAGTGGCTAGGCCTTTAATTACCTGTATTAGTTACATAGAGTACTACGCTTTTCCTTTATTGTCCGAAGTCTAATGACATACTCAAAGGCTTTTTAAAAGTCAATGAAAGAACACTTTTTTTACTCTGTAGGCAAATTTGAAAACTTAGTGATGAACAAACAAATGAAAAGGTGAGATATCCATCTGTCTGATATACGAACTCCAAAAACTACGTACTCGTGACAAGTACATAGAGAAAACGAATTTTCTTTTCTTTCTTTAAATCAGATGAGGGGCAAAGCAAAATATTGCATCAGAGATGAGCGCGTATTTATAGAATCGACCTACTTTCCTACTTATTGAGAAAGTTCATAAATTTGTCTGAAATCGGTTTCCGGAGTGGTGCTTTCAGAGATTCTTTTAAGAGGCCGTCTTGTGAAAACTTCGCCCGGAGCGGTTGCCACCGCACCTTCACAAGGCGCCGCCACCCGCCGACACCCCGAAGAGGCTCACCACGTTTGTTTCTGCTCCAAGTTTTACTTAATTATGTTCGTTCAGAGTGAGTGCGGTTAATGGGATTTAACTTAAAGCTCCCGTACTTACGGCCATCAGAGGAGGAAGAGATGCGCTTATTCAGCTGTTTAATGCAAAATCCGTAAGCTTTCGGCAAAACTTGGCCTAATTGGCACTTGCACAGCTGTCGTTTCGTGATGGAGACGACATAGATCGTCCGTAGTGTGGTACTATAGACCGGTATGTAAAAACAAGTCATCGATTAACTTTCGAGGAGTTCTTGATCTATCTACTTCCATTTTTTACACGCAGCTCTAATGAACAAACTGACTGTGTTAGGCGATATATTTTCAAATATACGTGTTTTATAAAAAAATATAAAAGGAAAGAAAGGTACCATAAATTTCAAATAGTTCTTGTCCCAACTGCTACAAATTTTTACACGTTTACTGAATATTCAGATCGACATAGGCTTTGTATGTTTTAAAGCGACAATGTTACTTACAGATTTCTGTTTATATTGATTGCTAGAAAGAAAATGCTGTGTTGTGAAAGTGTGTTGTTCCGGCAAGTGACATAATTGTATTACTTACATTATTAGACCAATACGCTATACACTATTCCTTTAAAATACGATAGATTCGTTTCGGCTTAAACTGCCATTCTCAAGTGACCCGAGATATAGATCGGGTAAGAGATTGAAGAAAATAATATTTCAAAGTATGTTATTACAAGATTGGTCTTAAAATCTATTCACTTATTTGTCTAGAAATTTATAAGAAATTGTTTGTCCTAATAATTGGAATGACCTTATTTGGTATATTTACTGTATACAGGGTGTTACAAAAAGGAACGGCCAAACTTTCAGGAAACATTCCTCACACACAAAGAAAGAAAATATGTTATGTGGGCATGTGTCCGGAAACGCTTAATTTCCATGTTAGAGCTCATTTTACTATTTCTCTTTAAATGTAAATTGAAATAATTCCTGCAGACAATTGTCAAAATACCCAAATGTTTCGTTAGTATGTACTGTACTTCCTCGATTCATCGCATTTGTAAACATTGCACTGACTGCAAAACCACGTTCGTGATGGACACTAACCAGTTGATGCTACGTACTGATGTGCCTGATGTTTGTACTGTAGAGCAATGAGTCGCATGTCAACACAAGCACTGAAGTCAACATTACCTTCCTTCAATTGGGCCAACTGGCGGTGAATCGAGGAAGTTCAGTACATACTAACGAAACAATTGGGTATTTCGACAATTGTCTGCACGAATTGTTTTAATTTACATTTAAAGAGAAATACTAAAATGAGATGTAACATGCATTTACGGACACATGTCCACATAACATATTTTCTTTCTTTATGTGTGAGGAATGTTTCCTGAAAGTTTGGCCGTACCTTTTTGTAACACCCTGTACAATAATTTGGAATTCTTCTTTGTTAATTTCTATTTTAGATCTTATAAGATGAGTTATGTTTCCAGATCGTGTAGGAATTATTGCGTCATTGACAAGGTCAGAATACAGGGAGACGTCCTTATGCTGAAAAAAGTGAAGCCTGCGTCCGCCATGTTTTGGAGAAGTGTTCGTGGGCTACTTACGAAACTACATTCGCCAACATTCTCCTCCGAATGCGAAAAATATATTGTTGACTACCACTTACATAGGCAGAAATGATCATCAGAATAGAATACGAGAAATCAGAACTCGAACGGAGAGATTCAGGTGTTCTTTCTTTCCGCGCGCTATTCCAGAATGGAATGGGAGATAGTATAACGGAGGTTCGATGAACCCTCTGCCAGTCACTTCAATGTAATTTGCAGAGTATCCCATATAGATGTATTGTAGAGCTAATGTTTTAAGTCACGTACAACTGGGATAAAACTTCTGACGGTTTTACAGTGATGTACCACGTGTTAAAGAACTACAAATTAGATGTTAAAAAGTAAGTTTTCAAATATGTTATGATGTGTATTTACTACTATTTATTGAAGAAAGACTATTGTTTGAAAGTACATACTGGCCGAGTGGTTATCCCCTGGGGCACGGCCCACTGTCTCATGACCACCAGCCAACCAGCTACGCTGTCGTAGCCTCCGCCCCCTAAACTTTGAAGGGTTGTGGCTCCCAATGTGATAGGAATGTAGTTTAAATTGATTTTGACGCAACTGGTTTCAACGAATCCAATGCACGATAAAAAAAAACAACTATTGTTCCATTTAAAAAATTGTCTTTGTGCTGTAACTCTTTGGAAAATGATACAATAAACTATGTTCATAACTCCGCAGAAAGTGTAACATTTCTTGTGTTGACCTACCGCATTAAAATTTCCCATAACCTATTAGTTTATAGGTTACAGAGGCAAACACACTTAGTGAAACACCCTGTATATCTCTGAATGAGCGAATTCGTGAAAAAGCCACGTATAACTGTACATGCGAGAATGTATGTACTTGCAGCTCTATTACTATCTTACCTATATATCACTGATCGCTCGGGTCAACTAGTATAATTTATGGGTGATTATGAATAATATAACAATGATTTGTAAGTAGATGTAAGAGGCACAGGCAATGTGTCAAGCCACGTGATACGATGTTGGCCAAAAGTGGATTTTGTGCATGCAGTACCAGTGGTATGTTCTTTTGACCGTGTTAGAAAGCCACGACAGTTTGTCTTATATATTGTTTATCACAATCTTTACATTGCATCTTGTAGACACCAGATTTATTAGGCGAATAATCTCTATTGCCTGATAACTGTGATGGCAATGACAAAGAAAAACACTGAAGATTCTGACAAGTAACATTATAGTCAACATTACGCTAGAAAATCATTAGCATTTCTCTCATTTTATTGTGACTGTCTCCATATGTAGGTGGATGCGAATAAGATATGTTCGCATTTGGAAGAGAAAGTTGGTGAAGGAAATTCGCAAATAGATCTTGTCGCATCGAATAAAGTCTTTCTTTCAATCATTACTTAAAGCTTCCGGGCTGTGATACCGTGGTCCATACAAAAAACTTTCCCCTGACGTTTCGCCCTCGTCTGCGGAAGGCATCCTCGGAGGTAAAGCGGCGTACTGCTACTTTCTTTTAATTCTTTCCACCCCAGCTCATGCGTCATTTCCGTGACACACTCACCCCTATATCGCGATAATACAAAACGAGCTACCTTTCTCTGCAGTTTATCTAAATCGTCTGTCAGTCACACCTGGTGTTGGGGACTATTCCAGAATAGGACACACAAGTGCAGTGTAGGCAGTTCCTTTCATACAAAATTGTCCATGTGTACTTTCCAATTTAAGTTGTTCGTAATTGTTACTGCCGGCTATTTAGTTGAGTTTACAGCCTATGGATTTGACTGTTTTGTCGTGTAAATGAAGTTTAATGGATTTCTCTTAGTGATCATATTGATTACTTCACACTCCCCATTATTAACTACTAACATTGTTTTCAAATAAGTTTTGTAAAATAAACAAGGTTTTAAAAAATAAAACTTGAAAAAGCACAATCTAATTATCTCTGAATGAGCGAATTTGTGTAAAACCCACGTATAACTGTGCATGTGAGAAAACAGGTTGTGGTAAATAATAATGCAGCCCTTTGAAGCGTCTGACCTTGTGCTTTATTATGGTTATAGCGAAAGTTACTTTTATTGGGAATTGTGTTCTTATCATTTGGAAAGGCATGGTTGGATCAGAAGGTGTGAGGTTAAATGTACTCGCCTAAGTGAGTCAACACTAATCTAGCATCAGTAATTAATCTCCGATTAGAGTTAAAATTTCTAATTAACATATTCCGCGCAGTGGCTGAGAGGAGCAACCGTTAATACACGTCCCATTTACTACTGTTCGCCGGGTATCAACTTAGGTTCTATGAACAGTACAATTTTTTTCAAAATAAAGTTTTTTCTGAAAACAATAACATTAAATTATCTGTGTATTTTTCGTCATTAGTGAAAAACGAAACCTTGAAAATGATACATCACTCATTAATTTTGGATAAGTAATAAGGGAGATATGGCGTAACCATAATAAAACACCGATGAGAAATAATATATATTACATTTATACCACACAACATTCATAAATACAACTGATACTGATTCTCTGTAATGATCAAGTACAATTGTTGTTTCTGGTAGGAGCACGAGCCTGTATGGATATTCCCAGCTGCTAGTAGATGGTGGTTCATTAATATCGGGTGCGAAGCTAGTACGGCGTTGCAAATGACAACAGTTAAGAAGTGTACCACCACGGCGCCTCCGACCACCCGCATTCTGTTCCTAAACTCGACATTTAGTTCGAAATTCAGTGCGAAAAGCTTATAATAGTTTCTACAGTGACACCATGACACGGAACTTGGTAGAAAATCCGAAGAAATTATAGTCGTATGTAAAGTATACCAGCGGTAAAACACAATCGATACTTTCACTATGCGATAGCAATGGGTTAACACAGCTTTCCGAGATTCCTCCACTAAAAAAAGACGAAGCAAACACTCCAGAATTTCTATCAAGAACACCTGCCAGCATGCTTAATTTCGAAGTAGTTACCCGTAGTGTATTAAAGCAAATCACTTAATAAAAGTACGTCTCCCGGTCCTGATTGTATACCAATTAGGTTCCTTTCAGAGTATGCTGATGAAATAAACCCATACCTATTTCTTATTTCTCATATACAACCGTTCGCTCTGTGAAAAATCCGTACTCAAAGACAGAAAAGTTGCACAGATCACTCCAATAGGAGTGATCGGCAAAATTCAGGACTATATCATTGACGTCGGTTTGCAGCAGGATTTTATAACATATACATTCCTCAAATAAATATGAACTACCTCGAAGAGAATGACATTAATTCGAAAAGTATTCTTTACTCGCATGGTGTGATGGCTGCTATCGACAAAGGATGTCAAATAGATTCCGTATTTCTAGATTTCCGAAATGCTTTTGACACTGTACTTCACAAGCGTCTTCTAATCAAATAGCTTGCTTATGAAATATAGCCACAGTTGTGCGATTGGATTCGTGATTTTGTGGCAGAAAGGACACAATACGTTGTAATTGACGGAAAGACATCGAGGAGAAGAGAAGTGATATCTGGCGTTCCAAAGGGAAGTGTTATAGGGTTTCTACTGTTCCTTATTTTTATAAACGATTTATAAGAGAATCTGTGTGACTCTCTTAGACTGTTCGCGGATGATGCTGTCATTTACCGGTTAGTAAAGTCACCAGAAAAACAAAAACAACTACAAGTTGAATTAGATATCAGCGTGGTGCAACAATTGGCAATTGACAGTTAATAATGAAAAGTGTGAAGTCATCCATATGATCAATAAAAGAAATCCATGAAACTTCATTTACACAACAAAACAGTCAAATCTATAGGCTGTAAACTCAACTAAATACCTGGTAGTAACAATTACAAACAACTTAAATTGGAATGAACACATGTAAAATATTGTATGGAAGGAACTGCCTACACTGCACTTGTGTGTCCTATTTTGGAATAGTCCCCAACACCAGGTGTGACACAGACGATATAGAGAAACTACAAAGAAAGGGAGCTCGTTTTGTTTTATCGCGATATAGGGGCGAGAGTGTCACGGAAATGACTCATGAGCTGGGGTGGAGAGAATTAAATGAAAGGCTTTATTCGATGCGACGACTATTTGCGAATTTCTTTCACCAACTTTCTCTTCCAAATGCGAACATATCTTGTTCGCATCCACCTACATAGGGAGACATGCTCATAATAAAATGAGAGAAATTCTAATGATTTTCTAGCGTTATGTTGATTATAATGCTGCTTGTGTTTTTCTTCTTGCAGTGTTTTTCTTTATCATTGTCATCACAGTTATCAGGAAATAATTATTTTAGTTCCTTTAATCAAAATAGATATTATTCGCCTAATATATCTGGTGTGTACAAGATACAATGTAAAGATTGTGATAAACAATATATAGAACAAACCTGCCATAGCTTTCTAACACGGTTTAAAAAACATACCACTGGTACTGCACGCCAAAATCCATTTTTGGCCAACATCTTGATGAGTGCAATTATTCAGAAAGCTCTATTTCCGACAGTATGAAACTCTTACACAATGTACTCAAAGGTCAACTACTCAATGCACTTGAACAAATAGAACTCTACACGCACCATAAGAAAAAAAAACATTAGATTGCATAAATGAGAAGCTAGATTTCAGAGATAGATATTTCTTTGAACTATTCGGTGCTCTCATGTAGAATAGTTACTGTTTTGTTCTATCCACCAATTTTATTTTTCAGTTTAAGACACAAGGTCCTTTTAATTAATGAATTTAGCTCTCATTATCATATATTTTAACCTAATTATTACAATTTCTGATGTAACTTATAACTGTGGCATATATTTTATTTTATCTGGCTCTTAGTTTAGGCAAGGGCCCTGAGAACCCAACACATCACCAAAAACTATTTTATTACAGATGTAGCAGCAAAACTGGTGGTTACTTTAGTTCTGACATAATACAATAATATTTTAATTTATAATCTGACAACGGTAAAAAAGTACCTCTGATTTCTGTTTTTCAAATCGTAACGACACCATAACATGGTTTTCTATGTTTCCATATGCTACATATGTCTTATATCTGACCATATATAATGTAATTTTAAATCCGTTTATATTTTTCTACCTGATTAACCATTCTATACAATGACTTGATTTGTTGCATATTGAAATCCATTGTTGTATAACTTCCATTGGATCTTATTCCTGATTGGCCAACATTTAAATTAGAGGGCGGAGCTTACAGTGTTTAAATAATGACTGCACCTACATATACAGCCTTCAACATTAAATCTTTATGCAGCTCCAGCTGTAAACAACTGGTGGCCAACATTACAGGTCTATTTTATTCTTATTTTAAATACTCAATTTAGAAATAATTTATCCCTCTAATAATACATTATGTATCATTACAGTTGTGGTCTGATGATGGTCATGTAAGTGACCGAAACCGGTTATCAGTGAAGTAAAATAAATTGCGATCTTGACTGACTTGTTATAGTTAGTTGAATTAATAATTGCAAATTAGATGGCTGTTCCATAATGTTGTCAAAAATAAAGTCTCATTGACGTTTGTATTTACAAAATAAAATATTCCGGAACAACGTTTGTGTAACGATAACATTGTGCGTGTCAACTTTCGTGCAAGGACATGGTATCAGTGCGTGTGATTTATATGACATTAATGTAAAGTCCAGTAAAAGTATTTACTAGAGATTTTGTCGTTACTGAAGCTAATACGTAAATCGATCTAGACGGTTAGGATGTAATTTTGATAGAAAGCGTTGGAAAATAGTTTTCAGCATCCCACTTACAAGTAAACATCACGAACTCGACCTCATATTTTAAGGAGAAGGCACACATGCAAGTTATCAGCTATACCGATCGATTCCGCTCGGACATTCGGGCCATAACTCTTGGGTTTGTGAAATGCTGTTTTGTCATTGAAAACGTTGTTTGTTGTTTGAGCTAGATTGCGCTGATTCTAGCCCTGTACATGTTGCCAGAGATCTCTTTGCATTGAACATTTCTATGTTGTGATTTACAAATGAATTGAGGAATTACTGTGTCGTTAAAGAAGTAGCGTGTGCTATTTCTTATCATCTCTGTTGGGTGTTTCTTCTTATGATCGGATAGCTGGCAATGGTAGAGTGAAGTACATTAACAGGATTTCCGCCATTCTACAATGTCATTGGCACAATAAAAATCGAAAATCGTCATTTCGTACTTTGCTCATTAAAACGCACTCTACAGCTTCTTGAGTACTTCGGCAGCCCGTAAAGGATTTCGATGTCGATAATATTGTTTCTGAGGATTTTAATGTTGCTCTGGTGTTGTTATACTTGGTAGAGGTCTTGCCCCAAGACACACAGTATGTTCCTAATAGTTGGAGATTGATAATTATATAGGGTGCGTACGTGATAATAACACGCACGCTGACTAACGAACTGAGAGCCCCAAATGTTGTGATAGGCTACATGTGAGCAAAATATTGATAAACTCCTTTATGTTTTTTAATCCTGCATTACATTTACCATGACTTTTTGATTTTTTACCGGCTAGCTTTCTGAAAATTTATATCAGAGACTTAAATCAAGGTTGTCAATAAAATTCCTAAGACAACTATCAGTGAGTGTCATTAGTTAGAAAAAACTCTAATCTTTTCGTTGTTACAGATGAAACCATCTAGAACTCTTCCTATTTTATTATTTGGATTAAATCAATGACATTAAAAGAGTCACTTTGTAATTGAAATAGTCACTTTAGAGACATTAACATTCACGTTCAGTACTATATTCTCTGGTCGGTGAAATTCGTCGTCTCGACTACAATAAATGAAGTGAAAAAAAAATTAAATAAAAAAAAAAGGCACACAGAATTAGGATTCAATATTTTGTATTTCATTGAAAATTTCCCGTCTCTCCCTCTAAATACATCGGGCGAATTAGCCACCTACAACTTCTACCAAATCGGCACAAAAGAGAGCGAGTGAAGAGTGTTAATGCCTTATATAAAGCGTAAAATGAAGCACCGTGACGATTTGATTACTTAGTACTTAATGTGTTGTACTGTTTGATTTCTTTGTATATAAAATGTTACTGAATTTCGAACTATTTTTCTTATTTAAGTTAATTAGAAAATTCTCAAATAATGATTTTTTGTGAATCTTGAAATGATCGCCAAAGGTGTAGAGTGACTACAATATGGTTAAAAATTTTACTTTTGAGGTATACATAGACTCGTCAGAAACCATTTGAAACACTTGTTAGGCTGCAGGAGAGATTGTGCTGGGAAACAATATTTAAAAAATTAAATAAATATAAATCAATCAACAAATAAATTAATCTGTACTTTGTGGCTTTTGCAATTTAATTAGAATTTGGCAGTCCTACACTAAGTGTTGTGGCGTCGCTGTTCACCATAACGCCGGCGGTCATTTTGGATTTACGAGAAATATAGGAACACGCGAGGCAATACTCACATTACGACTTATCTTGGAAGACAGATTAAGGGAAGGAAAACCAGAATTTTTAGCATTTTTGACAATGTTGACTGGTATACACTCTTTCAAATTCTGAAGGCAGCAGGGGTAAAATAGCGAAGAGTTATATTGAAGTTGTACAAAAACCAGACAGCAATTATTACAGTCGAAAGGCATGAAAGGATCGCAGTGTTTGGGAAGGGAGTAAGACAAGGTTGTAGCCTTTCCCCAAGTTGTACAATGATAAAGCTGTGAAGGAATAGGAGAAATTTGGAGAGGGAATTGAAGTCCAAGGAGAGGGAATAAAAACATTGCGGTTTGCGGACGACATAGTAATTCTGTCAGAGACAGTAAAGGACCTGGAAGAGCAGTTAAATGCAATGGACAGTGTCTTGAAAGGAAGATATAAAATGAACATTAACAAGAGTAAAACGAAGGTAATGGAATGTAATGTCAGAAAATCAGGTGAAGCTGAAGGAATTACATTAGGTAATGGGACAATAAAAGTAGTAGACGAGTTTTATTATATGGGTAGCAACATATCTTTGGATGGCCGAAGTAAAGAAGATACAAAATGCAGACTGGCTATCGAAAGAAAAGCTTTTCTGAAGAAGCGAACTTTGTTGACATCCAGTATTAGTTTAAATGTTAGAAAGTCCTTTGTGAAAGCATTTGTGTGGAGTGTATGGGAGTTAAACGTGGACGATAAGGAGCGCAGGCAAATGTGATGCTACAGTCAAATGTTGAAGAGTAGATGGCTGGATCACGTAAGTAATGAGGAGAATTGTGAAGAAAAGAAGTTTCTGGCATATCCTATGAGAAGTGAGGTTGGTTGGACACATTCTGAGACATCAAGGAATCGCTAACTTAGCATTAGAAGGTAGTGTGTGGAGTAAAAATCGTAGAGGGAGACCGAGAGACGAATTTTCAGCAAGCAGATTCAAAAGTATGTAGGTTGCCGTACGTATTCTCAGATGAAGATGCTTGAACAGAACATGGTACCATGGTGAGCTGCATCAATCCAGTCTACGGACTGAAGACCACAACAACAAGAACAGCTTTTCGGTGAGAGATTTATGTTAATGGACAACAATTCTCTCGCTCATCGTGCATATGTTGTGAATGCGTTCTTCCACCGCAAGATCGCCAGCATATTCTCCAGACATGAACATGCCTGGGATGCCTTGGCAACCAATCTGACAGATGAGCAGGGCCAGTCTGGATCAACATTCTGTTGGTGATATAGTGGACAGTATGCCACGGCGAATAAAGGCAAGCATCAGTGCAAGAGGACGCGTTACGCGTATTGGGTTTCTACATCTACACTCAGCAATCCACTCCCAAATAGAACGAGGAAAAAAAGAATGTCTATACGCCTCTGTACGAACCCTATTTTTTCTTGTCTTTGAGATCTTAACGCGAAATGTAAGTAGGCGGCAGGAAGATCGTTCTACACTCAGCTTCAAATTCAGGACCTCTAAATTTTCTCAACAGAATTTCTCGAAAAATACGTCACCTTACCTCCAGTGATCCCCATTTGAGTTCCTGGAGCATTTCCGTGACACTCGCGCATTGGTTGAACCTAACAGTAACGGACCTAGCTGCTCGCCTCTGAACTGCTTTCATGTCTTCCTTTAAACTGATTTGCTGCTGGTTCCAAACATTTATGCAATACTCAAGAAGTACTCGTACAAGCGTTTTATACGCGGTCCCCTTAACAGATGGTTTACAACTTTCCAAAATTCTCCCAATAAACCGAAGTCGGCTGTCCGCCTTACAACTGTCTTTACATGTTCGTTCCATTTCATATCGCTCTGCAATGTTACGCCCAGATATTGGAACGACGCGGCTGCATCAAAAAGCTCACTACTAATGCTGTACTCGAACATTATGGGATTTTTTTCCTACTCATCACTTTACATTTTTCTACATTTAGAGATAGCTGCCATTCATCACACCAACTAGAAATTTTGTCTAACAAAGAAAGTAATTGGGCTCGAACAAACATATCTGTATGAACGTTTGGTTACAGTATCTCTACGTACACCTCAATGTGCTGGTGGGTATCGTTTTTATGCAAAACTTTGCAATCATGCTCTAGATAGCACTGTAGATGTAATTGTAGACGCCATACGTAATGCATATACCTGAACTATAACTTATGTAATAATCGTCGTACATGTTCTCTAGCGTATTGTCATCAAAAGCCGTGATGATAGTTGCAACTTTAACCTTATTCTAAGAAGACTGTTGGTATTCACTGCCACTGCTTCCATCGCCTCTTTCCGCACATACCGTAGCACTACCGCTAGAAATGTGTTCTTCGTCATTATCATCCCTATTATCATCATTATGTGTTAGTGTTACAACAGTATCTAACTTATACTCATATTTCTGTACCATAACAGATACGAGAAAGCATGCGAATGATTAATCTCCTACGCTAATACCATCTTCACGAAGAATGGTTCTCCGTAACTTCATCTTAACCAATCGCAATACTTTAGCCGTAACTTCATCTTAACCAATCGCAATACTTAAGCAGGATTGATTATCAATCGCTGCTCCATCTGGCGCTTCACCACACAAATTTCACAAAACGCAACTTCGGAGGCACACTGCACCGTCCCTACTAGCGAACCGACAGGTCAAAGTGAAATGTGGCAAGGCACACGCAGAGGCCTCTAACGGACGACCGCAGAGTTTTGCAGATGCGGGAGTGTCACTAGTGCAATAAGGGATCTTTACATTATCTCCCGTACAATTTTGAAGTATATGTGTTTGTTCGAGCCCAAGTACTTTCCTTGTAAGTCATCTTTTATGCTATTACAGTCAATGAAAGACGACACCCTCCCATACACTACAGCATCATCAGAAAAGAGCCGCAAACTACAAGTTATTCTGTCCATCAGATCATTTATATAGATAGAAAATAATAGCGGTCCTATCACACTCTTCTGGAGCACGCCTGACGATACACTGAATGACATACTCATGCAGTCTTGGTGTACACTGAAATCTGGACTACAGATTCAAAATGTCTAGGTCCTTGTTGTACAATTTATGTTTGCTGATCAATGAAGAGAACTGAAATGTTGTTCTTGTAGATAAATTTTTCCTTTTTTTATGAAGGTACTGCTAGAATTGGGGTGATAGAGGACTTTCATATGGAACTGCTTTCACATTGGGCAATTAAACATATTCATTGCACAAAAGCATGTAATCAGAATAATTGCCGAAACCCACCCAAGATCATCCTTGAAACATTTATTTAAGGATCTAGGGTTCTTCACTGTAGCTTCACAAGTGATAAAAGAGAGTGAGTGATAAATGAGGAAAAATATTTCGTGCAAATTGTCACACACTGAGCTTCAAAGATAAATTCGTGTTCTGTATGTTCCTATGTCATTAAATGACAATGAAATAGAATGACAAAAATCAGAAAATATGTTGTGGACTTTTGGGTGTTACTGTGCCCCAATATTGGCCAAGGGGTATATCGGCAACAGGCCACAAGTTGCTTTCCCTATTACAACTAGTCACGATACTTAATCCTGGCCAGCAAAACCGCTACGTGATAGACGTGAGCGCTGTCATTGCTAGCAGTGCCACGCAGACCGTTGCTTGACGCCGCTTTCCTCACCTTCTCGTGAGTGGCTGGATTACCTACCACACTCGCATGTTATGCACTGTTGTCGAACTTGGGCAATGTTAGCACACAGTAATACCCAAACGTCCACTTAATATTTCCAGATTTTTAACAATTAAATGGCATTTTTATTTATTGACATAGGAACCTGCGGAAATCGACTTTATGTTTGTAGCTCAATGTATTACAACTTGCATGAAATATTTTTCTTCATTTATGACTCATCCTGTATATTCATTCATGAAATTTGTTATCAAGTCTGACCCAATTCTATATAATAACAGTGTGCAAAGCTGCAACACTAGGGCGGCCGCGGTGGCCGAGGGGACTGAGGCGCGTCAGTCACGGTCAGCACGGCCACTACGTTCGGGGGTTCGAGCCCCCCCCCCCTCGGGCATGGATATTTGTGCCATCCTTAGTGTTAGCTAGTTCATAAGTAGTTTGTAAGTTTAGGGACTGATGACCCCGTAGTTAAGTCCCATAAGCTATACAATCATTTGAACATATTTTTGCAACACTAGGAGAAAAGGTGATATTCACTATTTTAGGTTAAATCTTTGCCACAGGAAGGGGTAAATTATACTGCGAGAAAGTCTTTCGTCACTTACCAAGTAGCATCGGAGACAGCTCACTAGTATTTAAAAAGATATTAAAAGTATTTGTGAATGTCAACTCCTACACATTAGATGAATATATATAAATGAATTGCTGTTCGTTAGTCTCTCTAAAACTCGAGAACGGATAAAGCGATTTGGCTAATTTTAGTCTTGAAATATTCGTGTAAGTCCAGGGAAGGTTTAAACGGTGATGAAATATGGAAAAGTTTCCGGAAAAAGAGGAAAATCGGGAAAAGTTGAAACAGCTTTTTCCATTGAGCTATCAATACCGTTCGTGCAATTGCGATAAAATTTTGTACATTTCATGTTGAAAGCAAAATGAAGGTTCGCAACAAATACAAATTTGGAAAGTCATCCGGAAAGTAGGAAAACTTAGAAAAAACCGAAAGCGATTTTTTCTATGAATAAAAATTAATTACCACATGGTTGTAAGAACATCACCTGAGTACAGCATGACAGGACGAGATTTGTATGATTTTTTTTTTAATCTATTGGAGAATTTTAAAATTTGAGATAAATTGAAAGTGCGTTTTTCAATGTGATTTTGATTGAATTCAGCACTATAACTGACTATTCGCACGACGGAGATGGGTAATTCTTTTGTTGTTTTGTTCATTATGGTCTTGGAAAAGTATTCAGTAGAAAAAAAAATACGAACAGTTAAAAAGGAAAGTCGCAAAATTCGGACCAAGTTTCTTTTTCAATGTGTTTCTAAATGTACTCAACATTATAAGTTCAGAACCGTTCATCCGATTACGATAAAATTTTGATGATTTGACGTCCCACGAAAGATGAACGTTCTTATGAACTAAAAATTCGGAAAATTAGGAAGTTCGCGAGAAACTGAAATAGCTTTTTTCAATGGGATATCAATATCATTCGGCTGGTTCCGATAAAATTTTGCAATATTTGACTTCGAAAGCAAGAGTAACATTATTATGAAATACAAATTTGTAAAAGTTTCCCGGAAAATTGGAAAATACGGAAATAAACAAAGAGATTTTTCTATGAAATATCAATACCGTTCATCTGATTGCGAAAAAATTTGGCACATTCGACGTTCAAAGCGAGAGGAAAGTTTGAGTGAAGTAAAAGTTTGGAATAGTTGGCCAGAAAATAGAAAAAATTGTGGAAAACTGAAAGAGCTCTTTTCTTTGTGATATCAATATCATTCGTACGAATACGATAAAATTTTTGCACATTTGACGTTCAGAACAAATGCCTTTATAAAGCTACTGGTTTTAAAATACTTGTGATTTAAATCAAGTTATACGAAATTCACCGGGATATCTAGTTTTTAAATAAAACTTAGTAATTTCTATAAGAAGCTAGCTGAAAACCCGGCGCTGCTCGGTTATTTATTAATTTATTCCTGTCATTTTTGGGTGTATATTCATTTGTATAAGGGCTGTATGTAAAATCTCTTGGGAATACAATTAGTAGTAAAGAAGTAATACATTAAAACTTGGTGCGTGACGGAGCGGTTTTCCATGAACGTTATCGTTTATGTGCTCATATCACGTGAACTACGTCTCGTACTGTCATACCATTTAGAAGGTACACTCACATATATGCGTGTATATTGTCTATAAAATTTCCTGCGGCTACAGTTTGTAGTGTATGAATTATAAATTGTAACGTCGTACCGAATGCCATAGTTTACTCCATAAACAGCGGAAAAGTAGTAAGCGAGAAACTTTTTTCCTTTCATCATTTTGATATGGGTGTCAGCGAGAAAAAGTTTAATAAAGGTTTGAAATTATTTTTAAAGTTTGTTGCAAGTCGTTAAGTACTCTTATTCTCATATAGCGTATTTATAAAGTCTCGCCGCATTATGTGGTAGTTTTCTGCGATTCCTATTGTTTACGACGTTATATCACCTGAACCATGTGTCGTATGTGGTTCGTACTCGTACGGCAATTGTTATGTCACGTAAGGAATATGTGTAGCAAATGTTTTTGAAATCGGTCTTGTGGTTTAGGAGAAATTGAGCAGCATTGTCGCTAAATGCAGCAGTTTTAGACACATTTCATTGTTTATAACGTCATATCTCGTGAACTATATATCGTACGTGATTATTACACTTACGGCGACCGTCCTCATGGATTGAAGCTTAGTGTACAAAATTTCAGAAAGATTGGAACAAAACTGTAGATTTGTATGCAACACGTACAAATATACGGCCACTCTGCTTTATATATTAGATACGTAAAAAATAAAAAAAATCTTTAAAATATTGAGTGTCATGTATAGACACGATTTATTAAACCGACACGTCCACATTATTGCGGAAAGTGGTATTAATGATCTATGGAACAAGTATTAATCTAATCTACTTTTGATGTGGTTTTGTGTGTTATGGTCTACAGTCCGGAGACTGGTTTGATGCAGCTCACCACCCTACTCTATCCTGAGCAAGCCTTTTCATCTCCTCATAGGAACGGCAACCCACATCCACTTGAATCTGCTTACTATACGCGTCTCTTGGTCTCCCTCTGCGATTTTTACCCCACACACTTCCCTCCAATGCTAAATTTACGATTCCTCGATGTCTAAGAATGTGTCCTACCAAACGATCCCTTCTTTTAGTCAGGGTGTGCCAAAAATTCCTTTTCTCACCAATTCTGTTAAGTACCTCTTCATTAGTTATGCGATCTACCCACCTAATCTTCAGCATTCTTCTGTAGCTCCACATTTCAAAAGCCTCTATTCTTTTCCTGTCCGCATTGCTTATCGTCCATGTTTCACTCCAGTACAAGGCAACACTCCACACAAATGCCTTCAGAAAAGACTTCCTTACCCTTAAATTAATATTCGATGTTAGCAAATTTCTCTTTCTCAAAAATGCTTTTCTTCCCATTGCCATTCTGTCTTTTATATCCTCTGTACTGCGACCATCGCATATTATTTTACTACCCAAGTAACAAAACTCATCTACCACCTTCATTGTTTCGTTACCTAATTTAATTCCTTCAGCATCGCCTGATTTTCTAAGACCGCATTCCATTATTTTTGATTTGCTCTTGTTAATGTTCATTTTATACGCTCTCTTCAATACGCTGTCCATTCCATTCAACTGCTCTGAATGATGTGGTTTTATAAATTGAGAACTTCGCATGGTAGACATGCTTTCAAAAATTACAGATCACTCTCCAAACACCAACATTTGTGGCCTATAGAAAGATACAGGCGAACAAGAGTTTACTGTGGTGATATGGTGTGCTCAAGTATCCGTCACATATTGGAGAGGTAACGCTGACCCCGAGTCAGGGGTTGCGGTACCGTGGCCGTGACCGCCCCTCGAGACAGCTGTGGCTGGCGGTGGCGGGAGGTGGTGGGGAGGGGGCGTAGAAAGGGAAGGGAAGGCCGGCCACTCGCGCTGTGGCGTCAGGCGGCAGACGGCAGACGGCATGCCAGACGCCAGGCGCCGCGACGCCCAGCGTCCGCCGGATCAATGGCCCAGGCGCCGCCGCGACCAGCCCACGGGCGGCTGCCGGCGCGCAACAGTCGCCACCACTGGGCCAGCCGGTCTCCTGTGGCGGCGAACCCCTGGAAGAGGGTTCCACAGGGAAGCGTTATAGGTCCCCTACTCTTCCTCGTGTTTATAAACGATTTAGGAGACAATCTGAATAGCTCCCTTAGACTGTTCGCGGATGATGACGTCGTTTATCGGTTAGTGAAGTCAACAGAGGATCAAAAGCAACTGCAAAGTGATTTAGACAAAATTTCTACTTGGTGCGAAAATTGGCAATTGACACTAAATAAAGAAATGTGTGAAGTAATACACATGACCACTAAAAAATCCGCTGAACTTCAATTACGCGATAAATCAGTCAAACCTTAAGGTCGTAAATTCTACCAAATACCTAGGAGTTACAATTACGAACAACTTTGACTGGAGAGAACACATAGAAAATATTGTGGGGAAGGCGAATCAAAGGTTACGTTTCATTGGCAGAACGCTTCGAAGATGCACCAGCTCCACCAAAGAGACTGCCTACATCACACTTGTGCGTCCTCTCCTGGAGTACTGTTGCCCCTTGTGGGACCCTTAGCAGGTGGGACTGACGGAAGATATTGAGAAGGTTCAGAGAAGGGCAGCTCGTTTTGTTTTATCACGTTACGGGGGGGGGGGGGGGGGGGGAAGCGTCACGAAAATGTTGCACGAATTGGGGTGGAAATCATTAAAAGAAAGACGTTATTCATTGCGGCGTGATCTGTTTGCGAAGTTTCAATCACCGACTTCTAGTTCTGAATGTGAAAATATTTTGCTAGCACCCACCTACTTATGGAGACATGACCATCCCAATAAAATAAGAGAAATCATATCGAAAACGGAACGATTTAGGTGTTCTTTCTTCCCGCGCGCTATTAGAGAATGGAAGGGTAGAGAAAAGTTATGAAAGTGGTTAATGAACCCTCTGCCAGGCACTTAAATGTGATTTGCAGAGTATCTATGTAGATGAAGAAAGCTCGCCGTGAAAAAAAGTAAATAAATAAATTAAAGTGTTTTTAAACTGTAATTATTCCTTTCATTCTTCCTATCAGATCATTTGATATCTGAAGTACTTTATCCATTTCAGCAACTGTTCAGGTTATAAATTAATAAAATTCAGCAACCAGTTGCATGTTACTATTTATTTTAGACGACCGGTTTCGGACGCTTGAGTGCCATTCTTCTGGTCTCTATACAGACAAACAAGTGGATTGGTATACAGCAAAGGCTATAAATGTACAAAAGTCGGTTACAGAAATTTGAAGCAGTTTAGAACTAAATCGATTGTAATAAATAAAATTAACACTTACATTTTAGTATTGTAACTTAATGAATGTAGCTACATGCTATTAGGAGAATCAACACTGAGTGTAGAGATTATGTAATCAGTAATAATCAGCTGCTATCAAAGTATCTATGGATGAGCCTCATAGTGAAAGAGTAAAAATAAATAAGGAAAAAGGCTATGGGAAAACAGTAATACTCGATGTGTTGAAAGGAAAAGCGTGAAGAGGGGAGCAGGTGACTGATAAAACTACAGATCACTCTCAAAACACCAATATTTGTGGCCTATAGAAAAATACGGACGAAGAAGAGTTTACTGTTGCAATATAGTGTGCTCCGGCACCCGTCACACATTAGAGAGGTGTCCCTGACCTCAGTCAGTCATCAACTACCTTCTACCACTCTGACCCCCTTCCACCCCATAAATATTTGGATACATATGCCAGTTGTAATTTCTGGTAACTATTCTCTCCTATCAGCCCCCCCCCACACCTCATATTAAAGATAGATTATTTTATGCCTCCGCTTTGTTATACTGAACTATGCAATAGTCACTACCATTATGATAGTGACTTCTTTATATTGACAGATGCCCTGACAGTGACATTCTAAGCATGCTACTACTGTGTAAGCTGCTAGTTCCGAAATATTCCGCCTATGGCGCCACTATCATTTTACTTCTTACACTACTAAATATTAATCTGTTAAGCGACTGTTTTATCAGTCACCTGCTCCCCTCTTCACGCTTTTATTTTCAACACATCGAGTATTACTGTTGTCCCATCTCCTTTTCCCTTGTTTATTTTTACTCTTTCACTATGAGGCTCATCCATAGGTACTTTGATAGCAGCTCATTATTATTGATTGCATAATCTCTGCACTCAGTGTTGATTCTCCTAATAGTCTGTAGCTACATTCATTAAGCTACAATACTAAAATGTAAGTGTTAATTTTATCCCATATATGAACATATCTTATTACAATCGAGTTAGTTCTAAACTGCTTCAAATTTCTGTAACTGACTTTTGTACATTTATATCTTTTACTGTATACCAATCCACTTGTTTGTCTATATAGAGACCAGAAGAATGGCACTCAAGCGTCCGAAACCGGTCGTCTAAAATAAATAATAACAAGCAACTGGTTGCTGAATTTTATTAATTTATATCTACATTCAAAGTATTTTTATCGCGTGAGAAACGTTTTACGTCGCGAGACAGCACATATACGACTGGTACCGTGGCCGCTTAACATATGCGGTAGTGGCCCCAGCGTTGTACTGCGCATGCGCGGCTGAGGTTCAAATTCTCTTCTGAACCCCTTGAGACAGCGTATGGGCGCTCCCGTGGCAGGGAAGGCGAGAGGAAACGCCGCTTTTAACATTGGCGTTAAGGCTAGTCTACACGACGACACTAGGTTGCGACACTGGTTGCGTGAAATGAGTTGCGCGCAACTGGTTTCGTGTATGTATCTCGACAAGGCGCCAAAACTATACAGTTGAGTTTCTTTGTTTTGTGGGTACCGTAGTCATCATAAAATCAAAGTTTTGGCAGCTGTACGAGTTGTGGCGGAGCTGTTACTTCTCTGTGTAAAATCACTGCATAAAATAAAAAAAAAAAGCGGTGTTTGGGTTCGTGACTGGATTGAGAAACGACGTCAGCTCTGTTGCTCAGCAACCTTTCTGAAAAAAATTGTCGTTGAAGGCCTTAAAGTTATTGTAATCACCTTACAAAGTCGTCAGAGAAGTTTAAATGTTTCAAATGTTTGTATGGACTTAACTACGGGGTCATCAGTCCCTTAACTTACAAACTACTTATGAACTAGCTAACACTAAGGACGGCACAAATATCCAAGCCCGAGGGGGATTCGAATGCCCGACCGTAGTGGCCGTGCAGACCGTGACTGACGCGCCGCAGTCCCCTTGGCCACCGCGGCCGGCAGAGAAGTTAACATTTCTTTTAAACAGAGTCAGTAATGCAATACGGAAAGAAGATATGTTATGTGAGAAGCACTGTCACGAGAACTGAAATTACAAAGTACATTACGTCGCTGCTTACTTTTGAAAATTTCGTCTTTAAGTCCCACAAACACTTACGCATTGCATAAATATCCAAAAAACGAACAATCTCTTCTGTTCTTCAATTCACTATATATTTTTGTTTTATTTCGGTAATCAACTAACCTAAAAATTGGCGTAACAGTTTCACCAAAGTAGGAAGGTGCCGAAACTGTTTCAGTTTCACCAACGAGTTGCGCATACGTAAGCTGCTACGCCAGCAGCTCAATTTCACACCTAATGCCGTCGTGTAGACTAGCCTGTAGAGCTGGCGGTGACGGCAGATACTGGCTACTCGAGCTCTGGCGGTTATGCACGAATGTTCCCGAAAGAAAGACAATACAGCTACTGCGCACCTTGCCTTGCGCATGCGCAAATCCTCCATAAAGCCGACATCTACCCTTCATATTTGTTTTCGGCGCATTGAAGATACATCAAAAACACGTCATGTTTCGTAAAATATAACTATAAATTAAGGCCGCATCAGCTGTAAAAGGGTTCAGAACACCCGATCATGAATAATAATGAAGTCACAGCTCTCCCCCTAGCATGAATAGTCGTGTGCTTAGAGGCATTGCACTGCTTGTCCCTTCATTTTGTCACAGTCACTTAACAGTGTAATCAGTTACTTACTGTGATTTAGAGTTCATGTGCATATTCAAACGGTGTTTAATATGAAAATGAACAATGTGCATTTTAGAAACAAATTTCTCAGCTATAAGCTAGGAAGAAAAAAGTGTGAAATAAAGAAGCTTGGTAGACCGACGTCTTACCTCGAGTTTAAGCAAGAGCAAACAATTTGCAAATGATTGGTAAAGGAAGGGAAGGAAGAAGGAGAGGAAGGAAAGTATTGACAGTGGCCGCATTTAGACATTGATATTAAACATTGGCAACAAGTGAAAATGTGAGCCAGACTGGGAATCGAACCCGGGCCTCCCGCTTCGGGCCAGCGGTCGCCTTAACCACTTGGCCACCCGTGCTCGCCTCCCGTCCGTCTCAAACTCTCACAAGTCGCACGCTATGTTTGTAGCGCCCCTATCGTCCATGCCCTCTTACACTCACCATTACGGATTCTCGTGCGAGGTCGGACGTACGACTGCATCTGCGGTAAACCAGCGCCACTCGCAGAGTGCACCAAATTGCCTCTTTGGACGACGAGGGGGTGGGGGGGGGGAGGGTTTGCGCTATTTTAAAGATAAGATCCGGCACTGAAAGAAATGAACCCCCAGTCATCTGAATCACCAGCCGCCACTGCCACCGGATGCTGTCGCCACTCCAGTCGAGCGAGCCAGTCAACAAGCATCTGCTCGTCCAATCAGTCTTGACTCGAATTTAGTAAATATATATTTTTTAAATGTTCAAATGTTTGTAAACCTATTGGACCAAACTGCTACGGCCATAATTACACTATGATTCCAAAACTGACCAAGATGGCGGACAGGTTTTAACTGACGTATATGCTCGGCATAGAAAATGCCGTCTCCTTTTATTCTAACCTTCTTGGAGTCACATTCTTCAGTTGTTTTCCTGCAACAAGCGTACGAATAAAGAAAATTAAGTACAGATTGCACTTTGAAAAGTAAAACTACCAAGTAAGATGCCAAAGAGTAAGAAAGAAATTAAGCTTTCTCGATCAGTTTCTAAATGGCAGAAAACGGCGCTGAAAAGTGAATCTACAGCGATAGAAACTTGAGATTTGTAGACGTTGTTTACCTTACACTGTAAGCATCAGCGATTTTTCCCATCCCTAAGGAGGTGAAATAAGGGATCAACGGCTTTTTTAAAAATACGTTGCTATTAAGCCAATTTTGAAGCAAGCAGTACAAAACTTTGGATTTAGAGTTTTGATTGGAATTTTAAAAACACATGTTTCGATATTTTTGGAAATTCAACCACTAAGCGGGTGGAATAAGGGGAAATCTTTTGAGGGTGCTGCTATGACTATTTTGATCCTAGAAATGCGAAAATTTGGATTTGGAACCATGGTTAGAATTTTAAAAAATGTGTTTCGGGATGTTTTAAATCTTGTCATCAATGGTGCATTAGGGGGTAGCAAGTTGTATCAAAATATTTTAGAAATGCATTGTAATGCTAAATCTATGAGAATTGATATTTAGAAGTAGAAACAACCAACGCAAACCATCCAGTCTACGCGTGAAAAGCAACGGGAATTAAGCTAGTTTCAAGTATAAATGAACTATAAATTTTACATTGTGTTTTTTCCCCTATTCGTCCTAGGTCTCATATTTGAGAATAATTTTAGTACCTTTCTTTGGCCAGCAATATGATTACAAAAATGGATTTGATTAAAAATCCTATTATTGTTATAGGCTTTATGGTAACTTTCCCTGAACATAAATACGGACACTATGCCATCAATCGAAACAAAAATAATGACAACGAAACATGGAAATGCCATCTACTTTACTGCGGTAAGTCAAGATTCGAACACATGGGCTGAGACTGGTGCTATGGTTATTACGTAGGATTTGTTGGCACTAGGGACTGCCCTTCCAAAGCTGCTCCACACAGCTGCAAAAAATGTTCAATTGTTGTTAATACTATGGGACCAAAATACGTTTGTCATCAGTCCTTAGTCTTACAAACTACTTGGACTAGGTTAAACTAACCTAAGGACAACACACACATCCATGCCCGAGACAGGATTCGAACCTCCGACGCGGGAGGCCGCTTGATTAGTAACGTGGCGCTCCAGACCGCTCCGCTGCTCTCGCACGGCACACACAGTTGCATTTTGAAACTAATTCTGGCTGTGGTTCGGCTTCACTTTCGCTGACAACTATACCTAACGTTTATACTGCTGTAGCTTCTATGTTCACTATTTCGAATACCTTCAGCTTTATTACGGCAGTCATAAGCCCTAAATCCTCCATCCAGGGTGACAGATTTAGTGATACAGTCTAGAAAATTTTTAAAATTATATTCTTACTGATGAAGTGTCCGGAGAGAAAGGTTTCTTAATTGTTTGCAGATTTTTGACCTTAATGAATTGCGTCAAAAAACTTTCTAGATCATGAAACTGGTTTCTTGTGTTGTTTCACAAACATTTGCAAGAAATATAGTTCCTTAACGCCGTTTCTCTCCAGTTATTTTAATATCTACAGCGTGTGTCAGAAGAATCTTGATCTTTTTTATGTTGGCGATCTAAACTTGATTATCCATTGCAGAATTATTCTGTAACAGTTCCCTTCGGATAATCTTACTATATAATAAAGTTAATGCCATTTCCGATATATCATGTATGTGGAGTCGATTAATTTGCGTGGTTTCGAGAATAAACGGATTCTGCGCCACTAGTACTTTGTGTTTGACTCTCGCGATTTGAGTGATAAGTACCAATGCCAACCGCCATTTAGCAGTAGTTGTTTCTCATGCACCACGTGCTCAGCGATGCCAGTTCTAAGAAATATTTATGCCATATATACAGGATGAAATGTGTTTAAGTACAAATAATTTCATATATGGTACATTGACGTGTTCAGATATCGGTATGTTGGTTGTTTTTTTTTTCTTTGTGTTGAACAGTCGTTGCACAGAACAAATACAAACGGTGCAACCTGATGTTTTCTGAGCAGCAAGTGAACAACACGAGGCCATACATAATTCTATGGTGAGAACTGACCTGCAGTCTCACTGTCACAAGGCGTACGGCAGCACTTTAGCCTTGATCTTTGGGGATATAGGCTTCCTGGCGGTACGCTCATCTCCTAACCTGTAAACGAAGCACTTTCAATAGCTATATTTGAAAGTCTCCAAATGACAAAACAACATCCTTATGTAATGTTGTCTAGTACACTGAATCAACTCTTGAAATATTACTGTTATACATGTTGCAAACTGTGTGTTTAGGAAAGAAAAAAAAGTTGACGTGTATGGAAAACACAGTCAAAATTTCAGCACATTTACCTTAAGTAATAGAAAATGATCAAAGTAAAAGAAATAAATACTAATAGCAATCAGTAATGATAATTTGCTATAATAACAAAATTAGCGAAAGATACTAAAATTTTATCAACCCCTTAATCACATATAATTATAATAACTAGTACATGACTTATCGTACAATAATTAGTTGATAGCCCACGAAACAACAACATTGTAGTCGGGAGTAGTCAGGACATTTACTTCCGTAGTGATTTGTAGATGTTAATTGCCTAGTGTGCAACTTACTACTTGTGTTACACTTCGTTGGATACAGTTGCCTCCTTCCCTAAGCTGTGCCATCGGTGTGTGTGTGTGTGTGTGTGTGTGTTTTGTGTTTTATTTTCACTATTTTCATTGTGTTTTTTAATGAAAATTGGAAGTGTTAGTTTTCTGGCCCTTCGTAAGGGTTACCTTCTACTGCAGCTCGTGGAACCTGGAAATGCTCGTTTGTACTGCTTGACTTCACAAGCAGGTTGAGCGTGACCCCTCCCCACTGTATCTGGTCGCCCTGCTTCTTACAGCCTCCACTCGCATGACGCCAAGTTCCAGTTCGCGAGTAATCTTTGACGTGGGTTTGTACGTAAATTTTCAGTTCTGTCCAACGACAATAACGTGCAATGTTCAACAAGTAACACATCATGGCACTATATCTCCAGTTCAAATGTCGATAAAGTTGTGCGGCTTGTTGGAAAATGTAACACCTGTTAAAGCAAGTTTCTTGTTGAGCAAACAATAAGACGCTATCATTGATTTATCAAGATAAAATGTTAACAATATTCTACATCTAACGCTATATATAACGCATTAATGCTAAATCATTTAATATTTCTCTTGTGTGCTTCTCCGCATTTCAAATCGCGTGAAATGCATTGTAATTAAATAACCATCAGAGTTATGTTTATTAGATGTTTAAAAATTACAGCCCTCAGCCGCAAGTTACATTTAAATATGTTTAGGTATCACAAAGGACACCTTCAGACAATATGAGATGAAAGGTTAAAATTACACGTCAATTCTTAAAAGAAATTAAAATTACAATGACATATATGCCCTTAGTGACAGTGCTGATGTTCCTATTTTAGGTATGACTAACTGACCACGGCAGAATTTTATTTTTCTAATTTTTTTTTGATCTGACATGTAATTATTAACCTTTCGTCTCATATTGTCTGAAGGTGTCCTTTGCGACATCGAAAACTAGGTAATATATTTAAATGTGACTTGCAACTGAGGACTGTATTTTTTTAAACATACAATAGGTATAGTATAGTCGCTGATCGTTAGCCATGGATAAAATATTTAGAGTTGTGTTTATTCCGTAATACTAATATTCTGCACAGAGAATCAATTAGGAATGAAGATAAGACAGACACACACAAAAATACAATAATCAGGCAAGTACAAAATTAAACACAGTGACTGTGACAGGCTTTTATAGGGCAGACAGGGGGAAAATTTACGATAAGATACAAAGAAATGAATCTACGACTAAATCAGCACTCTACAGTAGGTGTAAGCAGCAATCACTCATTTATCATAGAACCAAAAGAGGAAGCTAAATGAGCATTTGCGAGGAAGTCGAAATTTACACACACTTAGCGAAATATACAAATAAAATCCTTAATGACTAAACGGAACTCAGAAATAAATGGTATACTGAAAAGGTTGATAAAATTCATATAGATTATAGATAAAATTCAAATGTTCAAATGTTTGGAAATCTATCGGACCAAACTGCGTGGTCATGAGTTCGTAGCTTACAAACAACTTAAACTAAGGTAAACTAACCTAAAGGACAACACACACACCCATGCCACAGGGAGGACTAGAACCTCCGACGGCGAGCAACCGCGCGCTCCGCAGCGAGGCGCCATAGACCGCTTGGCAGCTCCACCGCGGCAGATTATAGATGGCTCAGAAAAGGTATGTCTACACATGTTTCCTCAGATATCGATCGATTTAGAAGAAAAATATAATTTAAAAGTAAACAATTCTGTCAATAATTTAACTCGTCATCTCTGTCAAAAATCGAAATTGTAGTGAAAATTATAACCGACACATCCTGATTTATACTTACAAGTAGCTGCCATCATCCATCCCAGACGATGAACACTGGTCCGTAGAGCACAGATCATTGCTCATGAGAGCAGTCTGCAGGACGAGCTTCCACACCTGAAGAGAATTTTTGAAGCAAACGGGTACTCTCCACAGCAGACACATAAGGCACTACGTATGAAGCCAACGGTACGTCTAAAGAACACAGAAGATGATGCAGAAAGTTTTAAATCCATGGGTTTTCTGTTATATGTTGGAAGCCTGTCGTCGAAAATCGGACGGATTCTGAATAAACACAAATTTTTCGGCCCCCACCAAAGACAACAGCACTTTTGGATTATATATATATATATATATATATATATATATATATATATATATATATATATATATATATATGACTTAACTACGGGGTCATCAGTCCCTAAACCTAAACTTACAAACTACTTATGAACTACTTACGAACTAGGACGGCACAAATATCCATGCCCGAGGGGGGATTCGAACCCCCGACCGTAGTGGCCGTGCTGACCGTGACTGGAGCGCGTCAGTCACCTCGGCCACCGCGGCCGGCTTGGATTATATCAAAGATGATTTGGAGCTCCGGAAGGCCGGGGTTTACAACATCTCCTGTGAATGTGGCCTTTCGTACATACGACAGACGACACGTACAGTCCAGGAAAGATGCACGGAACACCAAAGGTAACCCGTCTCTTACAACCTAATAAATCGGCAGTGAAAGAGCACTGTATTGATATTGGACACTCCATGACGTACGAAAACGTCAAAATTTTAGCGTCCGCTTCATCTTTCTGGGACTCGCTAGTGAAAGAAGCAATTGAAATTCGCTTAGGGACGAATTTAATTAACAGAGACAGCAGCTTCATATTAGATAAAACTTGGAATCCGGCAGTTTCTTTAATAAATTTTCAAAGACGCCGCCACAGACATTATTTACACACACAAGTAACGTCTTTTGCGCCTTGTTGTATCTGTGGCCTCAAGCGCAGTAGCGCGGTCCGCGCGTTTATAAACACGAAGCGCGTGCTGGAGCGTCAGTCTTCGACTCTCTCTGAAGATGGCTGGACGGTACTCAGCCGAAATATTAGAAGTAGTCAACTTTATACCGCTGCACGCCTGAAACTTTTTTGAAAAATATATGTAACAGCTTCTAATTAGTAAATGGCCGGCCGCAGTGGCCAGCGGTCTGCGGCGTGCCAGTCACGGTCTGCACGGCCGCTGCTGTCGGGGCTTCGAATCCCCTCGGGCATGGATGTTTGTGCCGTCTTTAGTATAAGCTAGTTCATAAGTAGTTTGTAAGTTTAGGGACTGATGACCCCGTAGTTAAGTCCCATAATCTCTACAAGCATTTTAACATTTGGTTAATAAATAATACCGTGGTGGAGTGGCCGTGTGGTCTAAGACGCGTTACTGCGGAGCGCGCGCTTGCTCGGCGTCGGAGGTTCGAGATCTTCCTAGAGCATTGGGGTGTGTGTTGTCCTCAGGTTAATTTAAGTAGTTTGTAAGCCTAGGGACTGATGAGCATAGCGGTTTTGGCCTAATAGGTTTACAAACATTTGAATAAATAATATTTACTAACATATTGTGTAAGTAAATATTTATATATTTTAAAATATATTTGTATGTAGATTTATGCATTGATAACAGTTTGTTTACAGGTACCTCTTGAAATGAGCAAATCTCGAAACTGGTACTGCAATCATTAAAATGTAATAAGTCCAGCTCTGGTGGTTATTTAATTACACTGAATTTCAATTGATGCTAAATCACTTGAAAACATATTTAGCTATAAAAATGCTGCACCTACTCGCCGTGATGGTTGTTTTCATGGTACTTGCGGCGTCTTGTGAAACTTCGCCCGTTGAATAGCGCCAACAATGCCCCCCCTCCCCCTCTTAAGGTACGTTTAGCTGCCGCGGTGGCCGAAGGGACTGAGGCGCTCCAGTCACGGTCTGCACGGCCACTACGGTCGGGGGGTAAGAATCCCCCTCGGGCATGGATATTTGTACCGTCCTTAGTATTAGCTAGTTCATAACTAGTTTATGACTTTAGGGACTAATGACCACGTAGTTAAGTCCCATAAGCTATACAAACATGTGAACATTTTTTGGTACGTTTAGGTGCGCCATAAAAATTGCACAATGTCGAAAATATATCACTAAAATGTTGTCGGGGAACATTGCAGCAACATGTATTGCAGCCTCACCAACCACAACACACTGGAATCTTTTGCCCGGCAATGTTTGCGACAACAAATTTCCAGGCCAGAAATGTTTGCAGAGGGCTACTCTGTTTGACAAGAAATAGATGCCTGCGAGGTTATAGAAGTGAGTGTGGCTCTCCTACTTTTACACGAGACAAGTAATAATGTCACCCGAAACAAAAACAAGAGAAACTATTTTTTTTAGATTTTCTGTCTTTATATATTCTGCTTTCTACGTCCCGCAGCTCAGATGTATTGTGTTACTAAATAAATAATTTTATCACTTTTCCTTTACTGACAGAAAGAAATTCACTAGGCGACGTCAACTGTCTACATATCCACCTTGAAAACAAACAATGTAAGCGCGCGAACTTAGGAGTGATCAAGCGAAACGATACTGTTTTCTCTCAGATACGAGTCTACAGCGCTGTCGGCGAGAGAAGCACGAAACAGAGGTGAGAGCGAGAGAGCAGCATCTACAGACAAAGAGGGAGATGAGTATTGCCCTGCAATACGAAATGTTATCCACCCTTCGTGGACAACACGCCAATCCGTCGACATCAGCAATATTGACCATCCATGCCGAAATATTGCAGTGTATTGCAGTCATTTTGCAACAATGTTGACGGCAACTGTATTTCGGCCAAATATTTCAGTGAAATGTTACCCATCAAAACGTACCTTTACCAAAATCACAGAGTAATACTGGCAGCGCGGGAATGGCAGCGCGGTCTGGGGTGCCATGTAGCGATTGCGCGGCTGCTCCCGTCTGAGGTTTGATTCTTCCCACGGGCGCAGGGGCGCACGAAGAACTTTTAATTGTGTACATAATTATATTTTGTGTATCTACAATGTATTGTTCACTGAGGCTCTGTCAGACACATACAAAATACAATCAAACTCACACAAATTCGATCACAACAAAGGGCGCATACAGTATTATTTTACAGAAGGGGGCGGCGCAAGTCGTAATGCTAATTTTATGAGTTTTTTACATTACAATATAAATACATATTCGATTTAAGCTTTCAACAGGTCACACATGTGGACTAGAACTGATTTGTTGCTTTGTTCATCTTAAATGATACATAACGTGTTAGAATCTAAAATGTCTGCAAAACTGATTGTTAAATATTTATTTAATGTGAAGGCTCGCTGTTATTGGAGTTTCAGTTGAAAAACAAACACAGCAAAGAATGGAACACACTAACAGAAGGTTTAACACTTCCTTTTCTCATAATATGACGTATTATGAAACTGAAGATATAACAGCAAAAGGTAATGCGGCAAATTATCGTCACAGACTATAAAACAAATGGTCAGAGATATTATGTAACGAAAGTAAAATATTGTTCTGACTATATTGCTCTATGAATTTACTGCACATTGTCCTTTTTCTATATTCTGGGTGAACCATTAACGAGTGGGCGTCAATGGTGCTTCTTGTTTCTCAATAGTTCGCTTGTTTCATCATAGCTGAAATAATCCTGTGTTATCTGTTGAGAAGTGTAATTAATTTCAGGAGGTATTCTCATCATGAACTATCTTTACAATAATCCCTCAAATGTTCAAATGTTTGTAGGACTTATGGGACTTAACTACGGGGTCATCAGTCCCTAAGCTTACAAACTACTTATCAACTAGCTAAGACTAAGGACGGCACAAATATCCATGCCCGAGGGGGGATTCGAACCCTCCCCCCCCCCCTCGACAATAACCTCTCTCGGTAGTTACTTTCACATTAATTTTTAAAGTCTTGCTGCTGATTTGTTTCTGACGTGTCTTGTGAGCTTAATAAACAGTTTCACTTATTCACATAGGTCGGTAAGGAATTTTCTATATTTAATTAATCTATGGAATATCACTAGCATTTTATGAGGCACAAAGCCACCTCACGTTTCGACCACCCTAAAACATTACAAGACTCATATTTTCCCATTTTAAGTTATTTCTTATCAGTGTAAAATTAACCACAATGTTAATATTGAAGTCTCTCGTCAGTGGAATCACCGATGTAAAATAATACAATAAATAATATAATAAGAAAAACCTGTAGCTTGAAATAACTCGAGATCCTTCATATTATCCTTTTTTTATTTTGTTACAAATGTTACTGGAGTTTACAAAGAAAAGTAAAGTCGTCGTTTGGATCGAGCGAAAATATCCATTATGTCGTCTGGGTCGGTTACTAGACAAGTGTGCCAGACCGTTCAGTCTATCGCTCTTCACCGTTGAACGCAAGTAAGTTTTCAGACGACGCAAGCAGCTAAAACTTCCCACACAACTGCATGTTGACACAGGAATGACAGCAAATATTTATAGAAGTGTTCGAATGTTTGGGAAGAACGATTTCGAACATACCTCTAGTGTTTAGCCGCGTTCTTAGGCTTGTCACTTTGGTCAACATTTTCCCTTTCCTTCTTCCACCTCTCGAATTCACCTCTTACAACACTTTCTGAAATTGGGAGGTCATTACTGTAGGTGCGCATAGTGAACTGTATATCTGAAACGTTCACATTTTTTATGAATTTCGGGTGAGGTGTTGCAACTTATGACATTCTGATGTCTGGGAAAAAAATTCTAACAGTTCAGTGTGCAACATCTCAATGTACGGAATGTAAAGGTGTTGCATAAGGAGTGTTCTCATGGTTTGTCCCCAACCAGACGTGGCAGTCGTATGTCGACATCAAGCTCTTCACAGAGCTCTGAAACCTGTTGAAATTATTGGTGGAATTCATCCACAGCATTTTTCCGTTTTTCAGCCTATATTCTGACGATATTTTCAATCTGGAACGAGAGACATTATATATTTTTATTTCTGCAAGTAGTTTTTCAAGTCAGAAAAGTAAAAAGTGTTGGAAATGCATTCTGAGAAAATACATAAAAATTATTTACATAAGTATTAAGATAAAAACTGTTTGTTTCATGTCGATATTACATTTTCCATTGTAAGCTACAGAGAAGTAGAATTATGATACGTGAAATAAGGGATACAAATATATGTGTTTACCTGTTTAGTTGCTTCAATAACGTCAAGTTGTGGAGACTTCTAAATGTTCAAATGTTTGTAAATCTATCGGCCCAAACTGCGTGGTCATCAGTCCGTAGCTTACATACTACTTAAACTAAGTTAAACTAACCTAAGGACAAAACACACACACACACACACACACACACACACACACACACACACACACACACACACACACACACACACCCATGCCCCAGGGAGGACTCGAACCTCCGACGGCAAGCAACCGAGCGCTTCGCAGCGAAGCGCTTTAGACCGCTCGGTTACTCCATCGCGGCTTGTGGAATCTGCAACTCAGCAGAGATTGGAAGTAGAAGTGAAGCAAATGATTCGACGACGCAGAAGGCAGAATTAATTCACACTTGCAGGTAGCTGTTAGCATCTCATTTGCATGTGATGAACTAGTCGAGTATTTTGTACTTAAATTCTCCAGTGTGGCAACAATTTGCATAAGAAAGTCTTTCAATGTTATTACGCTTGAATGGTTTTCAATAAACCTGGTAGCACAGTATAGCTTGACACGTTTCTTGGTAACTTCGGGCAGCATTTCACAAACATTTGTGAGACAGGAAATTCGAGCAGAACTGTTTGAAAGAAAATTACATATTGTTTTCATTGTGCCAACTGCATTTCGTATCTGAGGAATTCACAGCTGTGAACCACCACAAGATTGAAGTCATGGTTCGAACAAGGAAGGTACAATGCTAGTGGACATCTCTTCTTCACTTCTGTTTGAATCCCATTAAATTGTCCACTCATTGCATTGCTGTTGTTGTATCCCTGTCCATTCAGATATGTCAATGTCACTGCCTTGAAGAGCGTCAAGCAAAGTTTCTGTCAAACCTTTGCCTTTTCGGTCAGTTACTTTAACGAATGCAAGAAGTCGTTCATCTGGAATATTATCCTTTATGAAGCGCAAGACAATGGAAAACTGATCTTTTTTAGCAAGTCTTGCGTTTCATCTGCTAAGACAGAAAAGAACTTTGCTGCTCTAACTTCAGCAGCTACTTGTCTCATTATGTATGTGCCACAAGCTGAAATAACTTCATTCTGTGTTCGCCAACCCAAATATCTTGCATTTTTAGGGGCTGTGTTCAGATGAGACCGCAGATCTGTGTCACCAGCGTCAATTCTGAATCTGTGAAAAAAGCAATTACAATGTTAAGTACACGAAATGGGTATCTTCCAAATCCAGTTATTTCCACTCTAATTCCTTAATTTCTAATTTTATTTGCAAATCGCTAAGTTATTATGGTTTTAGTTGACCTGGAGAAAGTAATTTCTCTCAAACATTCTGTATATCTACAAATTTTATAAAAATCGCTGCATATATGTATGTTCCACCTAAACTACTGGACCGGTTCCAATCAGACTTGGTACACATATTACTTAGTACCAGGCAACAATCACTGTCACGGTAAGAACCACTCCAACACCATTCGTCAGCAGATATGACGTCATAAACAGTGAAAACTGTCCCGGTCGGTGCGTGGTAACATGATTTTACTCGTCCACTGTTTGAGAATGAGAGAACTCAGCGACTTGAAATAAACTTTAAACATAATCTCAAACCTTTAGGAAAATTTTTCTCGCTGACAACCCCAGCAAAAAAGACGAAAGGAAAAAAGTTAATCGCTTACTACTTTTTCGACATTCATTGAGTAGAACTACAGCATTTGGCATGACGTTATAATTTATTAAGTGTACGCTATTATTTGCAGTCACAAAACATTTTACAGACAGTATACACACACATCACTGACCTACTCTCGAAATTGCGTGATAGTACTACACATAGTTTATGAGATATGAACTAATAGACAATTACATGAATTAAAAACCGCCTCATTACTCACAACGTTTTGATTTATTACTCCTCAACTACTAAATCTATTCGCGACGTATTTTGCAGACATTATGCACATATACTACTGCTTGTTTCTTCGAAATTATATCGTAGTACGACATATAATGTACGAGATATGACATCAAAAACAATAAAATGCTTGAAAATTCTCCTCAATACGCATTAACGTTATAATTTCTTACGTCTTCACTACCGACTAAATTCGCAACAAATTTCGCAGGCACTTTCCCTAATATTCCACTCTACGAAATTGGTAAATAATATTCAACTGAGACATATTCTATTTGGGAGTGAAATAGAAAAGGAAATGTCTAGTAGTGGTACAGTGTACGCTCCGCCACGCACCTTACGGTGGATTGCGGAGTATATATATAATTGTAAATTAATATAATTCTGCTTATGGACGAACTTAGATTGTCGTTGTATACCTTCTGCTCAGTCGGGAGACAAATATTGGAAGGTGGAAAATAATACCACCTTACAACTTATTTGATTACTGTGTTTATTTAAATAGTTGATAAAGAATGGTGGGGTAATTTGAGCTATTTATAATTTATCACTTTCTGATTGTGATTCAGAATTAACGGACGGATACAAACCACTTATGACTTACGAGTACTCAATTCACTCAACCATCCCGGCCTGTTTGGAACATTCTGTGCAGCAAAAACAATGTTCAAATGTTTGTAGAGTTTATGGGACTTAACTACGGGGTCATCAGTTCCTAAACTTACAAACTACTTATGAACTAGCTACAACTAAGGACGGCACAAATATCCATGCCCGAGGGGGGATTCGAACCCCCGACCGTAGTGGCCGTGTAGACCGTGACTGAAGCGCCTTAGTCCCCTCGGCCACCGCGGCCGGCTTCTGTGCAGCACTACTGTTCTGATTAAGATAAAGGACCTAGGCGAGACAAGTTTGGTTTAACTGGGAGGAGTTAGGGTTGCAATATTTCACTATTCAGTGGAGTGATAATAAATAATTACAAATAACATTAAAATCAGGACATGAAATACACGTCCCTATTTCGTCGATAAATCCACTGATCAACAAAATATCGCCCAAAGAGCAGTGGTTGCGTGTCTTTAAAAAAATCTGCTACTAGCAGCTCAAAACGCGACATAACGCTCAATCTGTCCAGTCTGCGCTGGTAATCTGCATCGCTGTAGCGTAGTTCACTATTTATTTGGTTCGTATTTTCTTTCGGTGGTAGACTTGAAGATGTGCTCTGCTCTCGCTGAGTTATTGACTCTACATGAAAATATCTGAAGTAGGTACGTAAAGCTGCACTTCAATTTTTTCCCCTTCGGACGTGGCTAGCTAGTGTCCTTTGCCACTTATATGAGTGGGACCCTTTCACGTGTACTAATAATTTACCTAGGTCTATGCCCAAAGAATTATCCAGATCGCGCCTCTTGTGTAATTATCATTTGATAATTTAATGCAGCCCACACTAGACAGCGAAAGTGAGGAAACACGATTCTGAAATAAGGTCATGGAGGCTAATGTTGTTTGTAAAACTGAAGAAGAGAAATTTGTTGGCATAGAACATTAATAAAAGTGTTACGAAGTCTTTTCTGAAGGCATTTGTCTGGAGTGTGGCCTTGCACGAGAGAGGATAGAAGACTTGAAATTTCGTGCTACAGGAGAATGCTGAATATTAGACTGTTAAACGTCGTAACTAATGAGGTACTGAACAGAATGGGAGAGAATAAATATGTCTGGCATATCTTGACTGAAAGAATGGAGCCATTTGCAGGGCACATTCTCAAACATCGAGGAATTGTCAATTTAGTATTGTAGGGAAGAATTGGGGTAAAAATAGTTGAGGTGGGCCGTGAGACGAATACTGAAAGCAGATTTAAAAGGAAGGGGGTTGACATTCTCAGACATGCAGAGGCTACAACGACAACAACATTGACAGGGTGGATACGTTTACCGTACGATGTTGTGACTATGAAAAATTACGCTCCTGACCAATGAAATTGCTACACAACGAAGATGCTACAGACGCTACAAACGCGAAATTTAACCGACAGGAAGAAGATGCTGTGATATGCAAATGATTAGCTTTTCAGAGCGTTCACACAAGGTTGGCACCGTTGGCGACACCTACAACGTGCTGACATGAGGAAGTTTCCAACCGATTTCTCATACACAAACAGCAGTTGACCGGCGTTGCCTGGTGAAACGTTGTTGTGATGCCTCGTGTAAGGAGGAGAAATGCGTACCATCACGTTTCCGACTTTGATAAAGGTCGGATTGTAGCCTATCACGATTGCCGTTTATCGTATCGCGACATTGCTGCTCGCGTTGGTCGCGATCCAATGACTGTTAGCAAAATATAGAATCTGTGGATTCAGGAGGGCAATACGGAACGCCGTGCTGGATCCCAACGGCCTCGTATCAGTAGCAGTAGAGATGACAGGCATCTTATCCGCATGGCTGTAACGGATCGTGCAGCGACGACTCGATCCCTGAGTCACCAGATGGGGACGTTTGCAAGACAACAACCATCTGCATGAACAGGTCGACGACATTTGCAGCAGGATGGACTATCAGCTCTGAGACCATGGCTGCGGTTACCCTTGTCGCTGAATCACAGACAGGAGCGCCTGCGATGGTGTACGCAACGACAAACCTGGGTGCACGAATGGCAAAACGTCATTTTTTCGGATGAATCTAGATTCTGTTTACAGCATCATGATGGTCGCATCCGTGTTTGGCACATTGGAAGCGTCTATTCGTCATCGCCATACTGGCGTATCATCCAGCGAGATGATATGGCGTGCCATTGGTTAAATGTCTCGGTCACCTATGTTTGCATCGACGGCACTTTGAACAGTGGCCATTACATTTCAGATGTGTTACGACCCGTGGCTCTACCCTTCATTCGATCCTTGCGAAACCCTACATTTCTGCAGGATAATGCACGACCGCATGTTGCAGGTCCTGTACGGGCCTTTCTGGATACTGCTGCCCTGGCCAGCACATTCTCCAGATCTCTCGCCTATTGAAAAAGTCTGATCAATGGTGGCTGAGCAACTGGCTCCTCACGATACGCTAGTTATTACTCTTGATGAACTGTGTATCATGTTGAAGCTGCATGGTCATCTCTTCCTGTGCACGCCATCCATCTGTTTGATTCAATGCCCAGGCGTATCATGGCCGTTATTACGGCCAGAGGTGGTTGTTCTGGGTACTGATTTCTCAGGATCTATGCACCCAAACTGCATGAAAATGTAATCACGTGTCAGTTCTAGTATAATACATTTGTCCAATGAACACCCGTTATCATCTGCATTTGTTCTCGGTGTAGCAATTTTAATGGCCAACAGTGGAGTTATGTTTCATAACTATGAGATATACTTGAAAACATTGAGTACTAAGTAGAATTCGATGTGTTCTACTCCTAATCTTAGAAGGAATATGAAATAATGAAGAAGGATTTTGCTACTAGAAAATATCCATTTTATCCAGTGTAAGCCCCAACAATTAGACGGGGTGAGGGGTGGGGGGCGGGGCTCCGCCACGACCCCCCGTCTCTCTGCGTGTGCCCTTGCCCGGGCGTGTTGTTCTTAGCATAAGCTAGCTTCAGTAGTTTGAAAATCTAGGGTCGGATTGGGATTAGAAACAAGATTTTGATTAAGTATACTTCGGAAGGACACAATCCACATTATATACACTTACCATCTTTTTATTATCATTATTTCTACTAAACGATTTGAGAATGTATGTGGACACAGAAAAAATAGTTTTACGGCAAAAACGTAAACATGGATTAAACCTGTAAGGGAGTGCCTTCTAGGGTTTGAAAGCAGAAGTTCATTGTAAACAAAAGTTTATAGAACGATGCTGCTATCTGGTGACTTATATTGTAAATATGAGGTATAGCTGCAAATTATCTGGTCAGTCTTCTACTAACTGTTACCAATGAAAGATCTTACTCGTGAGCTAAATACAGTGTGGTTTTACACTATGTTACAATTACTGTTGAATGTATGTTTAGCCTGCTCAGGTATGAAAGTAAATTCACATGCTAAAATAATATGTATTATTTACTGTCAGGATTTTAAATAGTATTTTGTACTTAATTACAGAGACATATGGTGCTTCTTACACAGCACTATCAATGTGACGAAAGTTGCTTGACTATTTTCCTTGATTGGAACAATCTTTTAGGTAATTTTAAATTTTTGACTCATGTCCAGTTTCATAAACATATACAGGGTGTTTCACTAAGTGTGTTTGCCTCTGTAACTCATAAAATAATAGGTGACGGGAAATTTTAATACGGTAGGTCAACACAAGAAATGTTACACTTTCTGCGGAGCTATGAACATAGTTTATTGTATCATTTTGCAAAGAGTTACACCACAAAGATATAATTTTTTAAATAGAACAATAGTTCTTTCTATCGTGTATTGGATTTGTTTAAACCAGCTGCGTCCAAATCAATGTAAACTACATTCCTATCACTGTTAGTTTAGGAGCTACAACCCTTCAAAGTTCCGGGGGCGGAGTCTGCGATAGCGTAGCTGACTGGCCGAGTTGCTATCCCCTGGGGCACACCCACTGTCTCATGACCACCAGCCAGTCAGCTACGCTGTCGTAGCCTCCGCCCCCTAAACTTTGAAGGGCTGTAGCTCCCAAACTGTGATAGGAATGTAGTTTAAATTGATTTGGACACAGCTGGTTTCAACGAATCCAATGCACGATAGAAAAAACTATTGTTCCATTTAAAAAATTATATCTTTGTGCTGTAACTCTTTGGAAAATGATACAATAAACTATGTTCATAGCTCCGCAGAAAGTGTAACATTTCTTGTGTTGACCTGCCGCATTAAAATTTCCCGTCACCTATTATTTTATAAGTTACAGAGGCAAACACACTTAGTGAAACACCCTGTATATAAAAAGGGGAGGTAATAATTTTTAAAAATATGACTGTGCATTACCAGTTAAATAATAGGAAGATAGTACACAATTTATTTTATTTTTAGGTTGCATTGGACTGACCATCTCTCTCAAGTACAGGCTTCTGTACAACTTGGTCCTAATACAGCTGCTTGTCAAAATGATACATATAAGATCATATGTTGTAACACTCTTTTGACCATTTTCAAAATTGTAATGTATCTTACTTTTTGTCTTTACTTTGTACTTTTATAAAACTTTTCTTTACTGTGGAGCACTTTAAAATGATGCCATAGTGCATCGAAACTGGTTGTGCATTACACATGAAGCATTAAAAAATTTCCTTTTTTAGAAGCAACTGTGGCTTATAATACATTTGAATCGATCATTGCAAAAAGGTCATAAGTCAACTTTTTTACGAAATTCATAATATTATTCATGATTCAAAAGGGAGTGGAATACGTGAATTGGAAAGGTGAGCAAATTCAGCGTCGGAGTACAGATGACTGTAAGTGAGTAAAATACGTGTAGTTTGATTTCTGTATGGAAGTAAATGCATATACCTACATAGTATGCAATTTAAGCATTATCGTAATTGATAACTTCGACTCTTTGATGTGCAAAAAGGACTGTTTTTCTCTGTTTGATGCTGACGCGAAGATAGATATCATTCCTCACTTGAACAGTTTCAGTGATAAGAATCAACAAGATATCTTCCTGCAAGGGCTAATCGAAGTTCAAGATGTCAAGAGCAGAAGACCGCGAAAGAGGATCCTAAATTAAGAATGTTTTTGGCATACATAATATGAAAACCAAGCAGTCACTTTTATGTGTACCATTAAAGCGAAGCGAAGAAAGGCGCAAATGAGGTTTGCTCATTTCTGTATAATTACATCGAGAAGTATATCTCAAAAGATGTGAATGAGCTTCATCTCCTCTCTGACGGGTGTGCTGGTCAAAACAAAAATCACCTAATGATTCGCTTTTGTTTAACACTTGTATCAACTGGGAAATTTAGGAAGATGAAACATTACTTCCCTATACGCGGGCATAGTTTCCTTCCAAACGATAGATGATCGAATATACTTATCTGAAGAGTATGCCACAAGGATAAAAAAAAGTAAATACTCAGTGGAAACTATTGATAATGTTGCTGTATTAGCCTTTAAAAACTGGTGGGCTGCCTATTTTAAAAAGGCTTGCGTCTCCTAATCAAGTGTGGGAATAATTCCCAAAGAACAAAAAGTTTCCTTTTCTCCTTCAAAATGGATGACTTTTCAGTATGATGCACATTATCCTGGGCAAGTAAAATCAGAGCAATTAATCGATGGTCTCATCAGAGAGACTTTCCGGCCCCTCCAAAGCTTCAATAAGCATCCTGTACTTTCCATCGAGTTGGCGTATCCTGGAAAGCAAGTGCCGATCAATGTAAAAAAAAAAAAATACAAAGTGAAGAGGTATATTCCAGTTGAATATGTGGAATTTTATGACCAACTGCTAGAATGAGCAATGGAAGGGGGAACAAATAACGAAGATGATGATCAAGAAGACTGACTTGGTTTATTGTACTATTTTTTTCATGTTGCTATAAAACACAAAAATGTTGCGAAAAATGTTACTGCAGATAATAATAACCAAATTTCATTTTACTGTGTTAAATATTAACGGATTTTTCAACAAAATAGGCAATTATTTGCAAGTAATACTTTCATTTGCTGCAACACACGGTCGTTCATTGCAAAAAGGTCGCAAGTCAGCAAATTTTAAATTAATATTGTGGTTAAACTATTAATTACAAAACAAAAATACACAGTGTAACACAGTGCTCGGCACCTCACTAAATATTGGTATTAAAATAACAATAAATAAATAAATGTTTTATGCTGTAGAACGTTTTTTCCTTCTCCTGTACAATTTTACTTTCATGACTAATGACCTTTTTGAAATGACCGATTCATTTGTATTCCATATTATTTGAAATAAGAAATGAGATTGACAGGAAGTGCAAAATGGCTAAGCAAATTCAAGGATGTAGAAGAATGTATAAACAGGGGAAAAATAGATACAGCCTACAGGAAAATAAAAGAAACATTTGGAGATAAGAAAAACAGCTCTATGAATATCAAGGACACTGATGGGAAACCAGTTCTCAGCAAAGAAGGGAAAGCTGAAAGGTGGAAAGAGTATATAGAGGGGCTATACAAAGGAAATGAACTTCGAGACAAAAATGTAGGAAGGGAAGAGGATGTAGATGAAGATGAAATAGGAGATACTGTACTGAGAGAAGAATTTGACAGAGCCCTGAAAGACCTAAGTCGAAACAAGGCCCCTGGAGTAGATGATATACCCTCAGAACTACTGAAGTCTCTGGGAGAACCAGCCATGACAAAATTGTTTCACCTGGTGTGTAAGATGTATGAGACAGGCAAAGTACCCTCAGACTTTAAGAAAAATGTTATAATCCCCATTCCAAAGAAAGCAGGTGCAGACAGGTGTGAAAACTACAGAACCATCAGTTTAATAAGTCATGGCTGCAAAATATTAACGCGAATTATATACAGAAGGATGGAAAAGCTGGTAGAAGCCGACCTTTGGGAAGATCAGTTTAGGTTCAGGAGAATGTAGGAACACGGGAGGCAATACTCATTTTACGGCTTATCTTAGAAGATAGATTAAGAAAAGGCAAACCTACATTTCTAGCTTTTGTAGATTTGGAGAAGGCTTTTGACAATGTTGATTGGAATAAACTCTTTAAAGTTCTGAAGCAAGCAGGAGTAAAATATAGGGAGCGTAAGGTTATTTACAACTTGTACAAAAACCAGATAGCGGTTGTTAGAGTTGAAGGGCATGAAAGGGATGCATTGGTTGGAAAGGGAGTAAGACAGGGTTGTAGTCTTTCTCCATTGTTATTCAATTTGTACATTGAGCAAGCTATAAAGGAAAGCAAGGAGAAATTTGGAGAAGGAATTAAAGTTCAGGGTGAAGAATTAAAAACATTACGTTTTGCCGACGACATAGTAATTCTGTCAGATACAGCAAAGGACCTGGAAGAGCAATTGAACGGAATGGACAGAGTGCTGAAAGCTGCATATAAGATGAACATTAACAAGAGCAAAACTAGGGTAATGGAGTGCAGTCTAAGAAAATCAGGTGATGCTGAAGGAATTAGATTGGGAAGCGAAGCAATAAAGGAGGTAGATGAGTTTTGTTACTTGGGCAGTAAAATAAAAAATGCTGGTCGCAGTACAGAGGATATAAAATGCAGAATGGCAATGGGTAGAAAAGCGTTCTTGAAAAAGAGAAATTTGTTAACATCGAATATTGATTTAAGCCTAGGGAAGTCCTTTCTAAAGGCATTTGTATGGAGTGTTGCCTTGTATGGGAGTGAGACATGGACGATAAACAGTGCGGATAGGAAGAGGATTGAGGCTTTTGAAATATGGTGCTACAGAAGAATGCTGAAGATTAGGTGGGTGGATCGCGTAACTAATGAGGAGGTACTGAACAGAATTGGGGAGAAAAGGTATTTCTGGCATACATTTTAAAAGAAGGGATAGATTGGTAGGACACATTCTTAGACATCAAGGAATTGTGAACTTAGCGTTGGAGGGAAGTGTGTGTGGGGTAAAAATCGCAGAGGAAGACCAAGAGATGGATACAGTAAGCAGATTCAGACAGATGTAGGTTGCCGTTCTTATGTGGAGATGAAGAGGCTTGCTCAGGATAAGGTATTGTGGAGAGCTGCATCAAACCAGTCTCCGGACTGAAGACCACAACAACAACAACATTATTTGAAAATTTGATTTGCACAGAGTAATATTAATGGAGAGTAATAAGACACAAAGTGAGTGGTGCAGTGTCTGCTCGTCGCGGTTTGTGTGTGCAGTGCTTTGCTGTTCTGGAGCGGTCGGCAGCAAGGCAATTAAGGGTCGGCGAGCCGTGCTGCGGCCAGCCACGTCCCACTCAGGGCGTCGCATGCAGTTACCTCGCCAGGCAGTGCACTGCGGCCCTTTGTCCACCAAGCGCTCCACACGCAGCAGCCCCTGGCCTTTGACATCACTGCCGGCAGGCAAAAACCGCACCCCTTTGGCTGTATTACCTGATGCTAGTGGAAAAGCAACGCACTGCACAGACATGCGGTAATTACAACGTGATTTGCAAACATTAACATATTGTACAAAACAAACAAACACACACACACACACACACACACACACACACATACATACACACAGTATGCAAACTCAGAGATATGTAAACACTCACAGGACGGCGCTGTATGGTCAACGCTTATATAAGACAACAGGTGTCTGGCGCAGGCATTAGACCGGTCACTGCTGCTACAGCGGCAGGCTATCACGATTTAACCCTTCATTCCCAGTGTTGTTCTTCGACAACAACGTATTAAAAGCCGATTTATATCGTATTTTGTGTAACAGACCTAAAAATCACAGTGTTGGTGAACAACATACTTCTATGTCATTACTTAATTTCTCCTGGTGAATAACAACTTCGAAAAACTTACGGGTATGCTACCAGGTACCAAAACCACGACGGCCGATGTTTCGGAAGATCATCCTGCCATTTTCAAAGCGAAACTACAGTGAGGAAGCAATGTGCAACGATCTTTCAAAACCTCGGTTTTCAATGAGTAAACAGGAAAGACAACACATACACAGCAAGCAAGCACACAGTGCCGACACATCTGTGGTCGTGTTGGTGCAGTGTGCTTGCTTGCGCGGCGTGTGTTGTCTTTCCTGTTTACTCATTCAAAACCGAGGTTTTAATGATCTTTGCACATTGCTTCCTTACTGCAGTTTTGCCTTGAAAATGGCAGGATGGTCTCCTGCCGAAATATCGGCCGCGTCGATTTTGTTACCTGGCAGCATACCCGTAAATTTTTGGAAACATACTTCCTCAGTTACACAGTGGTACAGTGCCACACTATAAATCCAAAGGTCGCGGGTTCGATCCTGCCAGGGCTTACGATTTTTATCTGTCACTTTCCACTTCTTTCACATCTGGCAGTAAGTCAGTTCGAAGGTCGGAGGAAGGTAACGGCAGACCACCTCCAAACAGGACATGCCTAGTAAAGCACTGTGGTGTTCAAACCGATCTTCGGATTGTTGACTGCTTTACCTTACTTCTAGTACGACTTTTGCCGCTTGGTACGCCATGTAGACACTTCTGAGACATTAACCTATCCGTCTTGGAGGTTGTGTTACGTTGCCGTCTGTACGTGGCTGTGAGTGGAGCGTGAGTGTGGTTCATATTATTTTATTTCAGCAGTAAACTGTCTTCTCTTTGGTGCTGTGGCGAAGATTATGCTAGCATTGTTGATCTGATAATCTTAACTATCAACAAAATAACGCTCAAGTAATAAAATACCTCAATACAAGTGTCTGAGTTATGCATGAAATAAGTGACATAAAAAAATAATAGTTTGATCCACTGGCGTATCCAGGATCGTAATATGGGGGGGGGGGGGCTGAGGTCAGTGATCGAGCTGACGTTATTTCTAATAATAATAATAATAATAATAATAATAATAATAATAATAATAATAATAAAAGGGGCTGCGCCTTTACTCATATTGGGAAGATTGATCACTTTCCGTTTTTTCTTTCCTCTCTCTCTCTAGGAGGGGCTGCAGCATGGCCTCGGGGGGAAGGGGGGCTGCAGAAGGGGCTGGGAGGGGAAGGGGCTGTAGCTCAACAGCCCCATCCTGGATATGCCACTGGTTTAATCAAGAATTATAAAACACATATTTTGATGTTTAGTGCACTTTAATAATACAGAAAACACTGAATTTTAATTTTTCTAAAGCTGAATTCGTAATGTGGGAATGAAAGGGTTAAATAAGATGGTGTTGCAGCAGCCCCAGGAGAGATGTGCAGACAGCATCTCCCAGGTGCGGATTTTTCCGTACGACCATTTCACTAGTGCATCGTGAATATTGGGAAATTATCAAATCTCCGGCATCGCTGTGGTCGGAAAAAGGTTTTCCAAGACTTGGACCAACGACGATTGAAGACACTCGTTCACCTTGACAGAGTGCAATCCTTCCACAAATTGCTGCACATTTGAATGTTGGGCCATCAACAAGTGTTACCATGCCAACCATTAACGAAACATTATTGATGTGGGCTTTATGAGCCGAAGCCCCACTCACGCATCGCCTGGGACCGTCAACACCGATATTGGACTGTTGATGGCCGCAAACATTTTTCCAGTCGTATCGAGTGGATGGACCTGTATGGGTACGGAGACAGCTTCATGAATCTGTGGACACTGCACGTCAACAGGGACTGTCCAAGCTGGTGGATGTTCTGAAATGCGGTGGGGAGAGTGCATTTGGAGTGGTATGGGGCTCTGATACGTCTAGAAACGACTCTGTCAGTACATACGCATCCTGGCTGATGACCGTCATCAATTCGTGTCTATTGGTCATTCAGACGGTCTTGGGGAATTCCAACAGGAAAGTACGACACCCCACAGGTCCAGTTGCTACAGAGTTCCTCCAGGAACACTCTTCAGAGTTACAAACCTCCGCTGGACAGCAAAGTTTCCAGACATGAATTGTTAATATCTGGGATGCTTTGGAACGCGCTATTCAGAAGTCTTTACCCTCCTCGTACTCTTACGAGTTCATGAACAACCCTGCAGGACCCCTGGTGTCAATTCTCTCCAGCACTACTTCATACATTACTGGCGTTCATGCTACGTCGTGTTGCGGCACTTTTGAGTTCTGTTGATGGTTCTACACGATATTACGCAAGGGTACCAATTTTTTTTTTCATATATACACTAGTAAAAGCCCGGAAGTTCACAGAATTGACTGCTGTTCTAGATATTATGAATTGTGATCAAGAATATCAGTGCAAAGGTGCGATGAATATCGATCAGCTCTAGCACAGAGCATTATTCTCTCGAATTTACTTCACGGAAAAACATTTATAGTAGCTATCGGCGACAAACTTAGGTACCTAAGCCGTTTATGTACTAGTGATGGGCAGTTCGGATCATTTCACTGTTTTCAAACATACGAATCATCTGAGTCTAGTGAGTCGATTCACTGTTTCGGCACACGAAACATCTGGCGTGCCGCAGTCTCGTGTGGCGCTGCGCTCCCTGATTCACGTGAACCGCGACAGCTGCAGGGCGCCGCAGTGAGTCGACTCACTGCTTCGACACTCAAAACACGAGACGTCCTGCGCCCCGCTACCTCCGCTGATTCGCGTGAGTCTAGAAAGCTGTAGGGCACGGCACAGTAGCGCGATACAGCAAATACGACACATTTATGAAATATCAACGGGGTTTTAATACGTTATTCAGTAGACTGAACTGAACAGCACAGAATTTGATATTACGATTTTACAATCTTATTAAAGCATAAACGTTTACTAAGTACTGTAACAAAGGAAGCACAAAATAGTAATGTTCAAATGCCAAAGTCATGAAACTTTTTCCAACCTTCAAAATCCCACAATTAAATTTAAATAAAACAAGAAAGATCATGGTTCAAATGTCTATGTGCATCCAGAAATGAATAACTTTTCTAACAAATCAGTATAAACAAAATATTTAAGATTTATTCCAAGGACATATTAAATCCAACCAAAAGATATTACTACAAGTATTAATACAAGGAAACACACATTATAATTTACGTGCCGAAACCTCAAAACTGACTCCAATTTTTCAATGTCCAGATAGGTATTTTGATAATCAGATTCATCTTCAGTCAGTCAAATAAAAGAGATTCAATTATAGTTTCTTTAAATTCAAATTCAAAAACGTTATTTTTGACATCTCCTTACTGAGAATGCGGTTTCGTCTCACTGAAATTATCTGCCCTCGCTTTGAAAAGATACGTTCACATGGCACAGAGGTAGCAACAATACATAACAACTTTTCTCGGTGATAACCCAGTCTTCAAACCTCAGTTTAAGGGAAGCATAATTCAAAATCTCGCGTGGCGCGATAGGGGAACAACTTCAAACCCGTTGCACGCCTGGGCGCTGTGTCGAACTCACCCAGGCAGACGGACAGCAAAACGCATGTTAACGGCATCTAGCGTCCGATACATTAATCACAAGATTCGTTGCTTCGAAACAATGCCGCTGACTCGATTCACTGAGTCGAAACATCAACTCAGTAGCCAACTCTATTATATACATCAGTGTTTGCAATTGGAGGGTAATTACCGTATTTTCGGGTAAAATCTTGATCGGTGGGTATTTTGGAGGGTAATATGAAATAGTGGGTATTTTCCGGGTAATTTGATAATTTTGACACCATATATTTTTGTTTATATTCAAATCGTTCTCTAACTTTTTTTAATGTAAAGATGCGATATGAGAACATCAGATAAGTGCAGTATTGTGCAACGAGTCTGGGAATTCCTCGGTTTCTCTGATCTTACTTTTGCGGTTCGTTCGAACTGCAGTGTGTCGTAATTCGTAAGTCAGAAACTCAGACTTGTGGTCAGTAATAGTACAGTTATTAAGCTATAGTGCTTTTATTTCACTAAAATGGATAAGTGGTTGCATAAAGCAAGTGCTAGTGCGAAATCTGTAGACAATCTAGTGGTTCCTCCTGAATTTCCTTTCTCACCTAATTTACCTCAAACTCGTAATTTACAAAATGAGCTTTTTGAACAGAACTTCGTGTTCTTCGGGAAATCAAAGAAATCCAAAATAAACAGATTCAGTGGTTCCTGGTTGAGTGCGTGATTGCGCTGGTTGGTTACAGAAGAGGAACGAACAAAGGAGCGGACATGATTTAGCACATTTCAATATGAAATCTGAAATTTTGAGGCACACAGTCGTTCAAACATATTAATTAAATAGAGACTATTGCATCTTCTTCTAATATATCTTCAATGCTAAAGAGCATTGTCAAGAACGTGAAAATAGCTGAAATTAAAGTAACAGCACTTGTCGCTGCAAATAACTTACCGTTGAGCACATTGAACACATTGATCCTTTTTTGGAAGAATGTCTTTTCTGATTCAACAATCGCTCAGAAGACTGCTTTAAAGCGTATGAAATCTTTAAATATTACTAAGAACGCGCTAGAGAAGTTATTTTCAGAGTTCTGAAACATCCAGATACGTTCTTTTCGCTGATAATGGATAAACTACTAAACCAAGTGCAGTAATAGTCGTGTATTTTAATCCGCATTCATGCCAGAAATGCTTAATTTTTAATTTTTATGTAATTTATTATCATTTTACCGTATGTACCTATTTTTGCAACTATTTTTGAAACAGAGGGTATTTTGAAGTTAAATCGGGTAATTTCATTGACAAGCATTGGCAACGCTGATTATATATGTGCCACATTTCAGAACACCACATCTTCTTGCTAGTTAGCATCAATGCGAACCTGGTAACAATGAGACACGACTGGAGTGTACGAAGTCATCTAATCTACATCTTGGACGTCAACTTGTAGTATGGTATACCTTTTCGTCTGCGACGGTCAACTCATATGATCGGTGATATGCAGTCTTCCAAAGAGACTAAGTTGAATGTGTAGAGTTGGTGGCAGCATCTGTGGCGAAAACGGCTGCACTGTTAAATGTTTGACTGGCGACAGAACCCTAGCTAATGACAGCTTTAAAAAAGATTGTTTCCGGTAAAAGCGACTGCAGAACTCAACACTCATTTGAGTAATACTGCCTCGATAAAAACAGTACGTCTGGAGCTCAAAATTCAGGGAACAACTGGAGTTGTTAAATCTTTAATAATGGAAGCCAACATGATGCGGCGTAGAAAGTAGTGCCAAGGTTATAAAACTTACAGGAAGCCCATATGGGTATCAGATTTTAGAATTTCTTTATAGTTATGGTACGTGACGTTCAGAACTTAAAAAAAAAAAAAAAAAAAAAAAATTAATCAACCAAACCATTCGACGCAATTCAAGTGCATGGTAAAGGGTTCATCGGAACACTTTTATATATTTCTCCACAGTTCCATTCTCTAATAGCTAGCGGGGAAAAAGGAACACTTAAATCTTTTTATTTTCGATGTGATTTCTCTTATATTATGATGAAGATGTCTTCCTATGTACGTAGGTGCTAACAATATATGTTCGCAATCTGAAAAGAAACTTGGTGACAGAAATTTCGCAAATAGATCTGCCTGTAACAAAGAAAGCCTTTTTTAAAATGATTTCCACCCCAACTCGTGCAACATTTCCGTGACCCCTTCCCCCTATATCGCGATAATACAAAACGAGCTGCCATTCTCTGAACTTTCTCTAAATCATCTGTCAGTCCCACTTGGTGGGAATCCCACAATGGCAGGAATACTCCAAATACGAGTATAGTACAGGCAGTTTCTTTAGTAGTACTGTTGCATATTCTAAGTGCTCTGCCAATCAAATGTAGTCTTTGGTTCGCCTTCCTTACAATATTCTCTATGTATTCTTTCCAATTTAAAGTATTCGTAATTGTTATCCCTAAGTATTTAGTGGAATTGACGGTCTATACTGATTTATCGTGTAACTGAAATTTAACGGATTTCTTGTATTGTTTATAAGGATGACCTTACACTTATCATTATTAAGGGTCACATCAAATGTTCAAATGTTTGCAAAGCTTATGGAACTGCGGGGTCTCAGTGAATAAACTTACAAACTACTTATGAACTAAGTTATACTAAAGACAGCACAAAGATCCATGCCCGATGGTGGATTCGAACCCCTGACGGGGAACGGCCTCACGCATCGCTGCACACTGCCTCAATGCGCTCGGTCGCTCCGCCACGGCAGCTTGTATGTGTAGGCCGAGCTTACGTATTTATTACTTAACTAGCTTAAATGACCATGCTTTGCAACGGTTGTTAAAGAGGGACCTGTGTATATCACGGTTTTTTAGGGTTCCGGACGTAGGTCAGCTGCAAATAAGGAATCCTTGCTGGATCGCTCTGTCAATAAACTCAGTTTTCCTAGGTAAAATGTCAAATTTAAGTAGAAGTCATTGTCGAAAACGATGAATGTTCATAAAGTTTTTCATACAAAAAGTAAAATTAATTTAAGTCCATACTCCGGAACGATGTAAATTCAATGTTAGTTTGAGTTCATAAAGTTAAAACTGAAGTGTGTAATTGTGTGTTTGGCGTAAACTTCTGAAAACACTTCTATCGTTGAGATGAGAAATAGTAATAATAATAACAGCACCGTGTATTGGTTCTGTGGTGTAGTACTAAATTGTTTATCACTCACTGCAAGTGTATGCTGAAGTATTAGTATGTTGCAGTGATGCACTGGGGAAATTTAGTCATTCTGTATGCAGTCCTCCCTATTATCGAAAACTCGACGAATGCTGAAAATCTGGTAATTCAATCAACAGAGCAGTTCATGTCTTTTTAAATAAGACGTCATGATGGTGTCACTGGGTAATCGTTGAACAAATGGCGTCAGCTGATCGTCTGTATACAACTTTTCATTAAATATAGTATTTCCAGTGAATTGTCTTGACTGTGTTGGCATTATTGGCCACTGTTTCAGCTAATACATGTCCCCACGTCCTGCTGTGATTACTTCGTAAAGGACAATATTGTACCGAACAATTATGAAAGCAGAGAGGTGTCTGATGAGTTTGTCGATCGCGTGTGTATTTATCTCTAGTGGCAGGCACAGAGCAGAAATATCTCTGGAGTGAGCATTTAGATGCACAGAACAGATTTTGTGTCCTCAACATTAAGGTGGAAATGTCACGTGATATTGGGAAAAAATCTACTAATCGCTGACTTCATCTTGGTCCTTTTTTGTTCGGTTAAGACAGATTATGTGTAAATGGCCCTTTTAGCGACGCTTCCTCAACTTTCTTGTTGCTTCTGTAACACATTTAGATTAAATTTCATGTTAATGTGGTTGCTCTGCGAAAAGGAGGTGGGGCTTCTTTGCAGCCAATGAGGTACAAACCAATCGTAAGAGCAAATACATGTGTGGAAAGAGTACATTTGTCTCAATATCACGTGGTAATGCCAAATGTTGAGATGCCCAGAACGCAATGCTCACTCCATAGATATTTCTACTCTATGTACAATTAAGTGGTTATACCCGTCGAAATATGCACATCTTTTCTTTCCATGACATTGAAAAGCATATGGGATGCACCTAGGAAGAAAAAAAATTGTTGTGTCCTACCTGGGTTAAATTTTACTTGCAGTGGCAGCGGTTTAGTTTACTATCGTTGGCAACGTACTATTCGCTTTAGGAGGATGATTAATTTACTGAATAGAACAGCATATTTATTTGATCGTGAACATAATGAATTGTTCATCTCATTCTACATAGCATTTTTTAAAGAGCATTTAACGGCCGTTGCCAACATTGGCACACTTCGCCAATGCCGTAAGTAAAATTGTACCCCTTGTTATAGTGTATTACACCACAGTTATGACAATGAAAAAACGAAGCATTGGCATCTATTAGTTATTTGGTGTGCTATGTAACTAACATCTCCTCAATTTGTCCTTTTCTGTACTATGGCGACAAACACAGATGTTACTCACCTAACTGAATGGTATTAATCTGTTCGTAACGCGATAGGTGCAGATAGGTGCAGAAAGGTAGGAAAATAAGGAGATGGGACTTAGATAAATTGAAGGAAAGTGAAGTTCTGGAGAATTTCAGAGGGAGATTTAGGCAACAATTGACAGAAACAGGGGGAAATAAAACAGTAGAAGAGGAATGGGTAGCATTGAGAGATGAAATAGTGACGGCAGCAGAGGACAAAATAGGTAGAAAGGCAAGACCCACAAAAAATCCTTGGATATCACAGGAAATACTAAATTCAATTGATGAAAGGAGAAAATATAAAAATGCAGTAAATGAAACAGGCAAAATGGAGTACAGACGACTAAAAAATGAGATTGACAGGAAGTGCAAAATGGCTAAGCAGGAGTGGCTAGAAGCCAATTGCAAATCTGTAGAAGAATGTATAACAAGGGGAAAAGTAGATACCGCCTACAGGAAAATAAAAGAGACATTTGGGGACAAGAAAGGCACCTCTACAAATATCAGGAACTCGGATGGGAAACCAGTTCTCAGCAAAGAAGGGAAAGCTGAAAGGTGGAAAGAGTACATAGAGCAGCTCTACAAAGGAAATGAACTTACAGACGATGTTGTAGGAAGGGAAGAAGAAGTAGATCAAGATGAAATAGGAGATACTATACTGAGAGATGAATATGACAGAGCCTTGAAAGATCTTGGTCGGAACAAGGCCCCAGGAGTAGATGATATTCCCTCAGAGCTACTAAAGTCTCTGGGAGAGCCAGCCATGACAAGACTATTTGAACTGGTGTGTAGGATGTATGAGACTGGCGAAATACCCTCAGACTTTAAGAAAAAGAAATCAGGCGCAGACAGGTGTGAAAATTACAGAACCATCAGTTTGATAAGTCATGGTTGCAAAATTTTAACACGAATTATCTACAGGAGAATGGAAAAGCTGGTAGAAGCTGACCTCGGGGAAGATCAGTTTGGATTCAGGAGGAACATAGGAACCCGGGAGGCAATACTCACTTTACGTCTTATCTTAGAAGATAGATTAAGGAAAGGCAAACCTACATTTTTGGCTTTTGTGGATTTGGAGAAAGCATTTGACAATGTTGACTGAAATACACTCTTTCAAATTCTGAAGTCAACAGGGGTAAAATATAGGGAAAGGAGAGTTATTTACAACTTGTACAAAAGCCAGACCGCAGTTATTAGGCTCGAAGGGCATGAAAGGGAAGCATCAGTTGGGAAGGGAGTAAGAGAGAGTTGTAGCCTTTCTCCGATGTTATTCAATTTGTACATCGAGCAGGCGGTGAAGGAAAGCAAGGAAAAATTTGGAATAGGGATTAAAGTTCAGGGGAAAGAAATAAAAACATTGCGTTTTGCTGATGACATTGTAATTCTGTCAGAGTCTAACGCCCATCACCCCTTTTCGGAATGACTCAAACTGAGCCCTAATAGTTTCCTGAATTACGGAAAGTTTTATTAGTTCACAGTCTATAACAAAGTCATTCCACTGTAGGTGAAGTTGAACTTATCTTATATGCTGGCTGAGGTCCATTGCGTTGTGAGTTGTCTTCGGCATTCACAAAAGAATTTGATTTTACAGGATCTTTTCGTAAATTAAAACCATCTCAGTAGATATGGAAACGATTTTATTTCCACTTAAACATTGCACAATAAAAAATGCAGCAGCAAGCCAACAGAGCTGCTTACAGGTTTCTGGCCACTAGCATACTCTATCGAAGACTAAATAAACAATGGTTTCTCTCAAACATCTTTCTACGTAACCGCGTAATAAGATTGATGACAAAGTTTTGTAATTCACAATCAAACAATATTCTTTTACATTGAATTTGCCAAAATACAGAAATTAAAACATTACACTTAAGCTTTGACTATTTATGTTAATGTATGTACTTGTTTCATGAAATTTGTATTTAAATGTAGTACACAAAATCAAAGTCATCCTTTTGACTAGTGTTTACAGTGCTCAAATTATTTACATTATGTGTGTTTTCGAAATGCACACATATTTGTTTTGCCAATATTGTGTAGGCGCAATATTATTGTGACATGGAATTTTAATGTGTTTCAGTTTGCGGTCAAATTAATACGGATTTTTATATGGTTGTCGTAGTTTTGTTAATTTCGAAGATAGTTTCTTAGTACCAAACGGATTATTAATTTTAATGCATGAAAAAGTATCAGTATTTAATTTAGGATCTAGTGATATATAAAACATAGTCTGCCCTAATTTATTTAAACAAAAGGTATATATGAAATCATGTTGTGCAATAGTTTATAACATGTAGCATTATTGTTTTCATACAAATTAGTATCTATATAGGTTCAGCAATTTCCGAAACTAAGTGTAATGCATTTTTAGTGTTTGCAGCTATTATTTACGAAAGTATTAAAAACTGAAAATTACGTAAAAGGTAAGCCAAAGTTACATTTAAATAAATGTACTATTTCTTAAAAGCGTTTTACTAATAGTGTTAAAAGAATTTCAGACTGAAGGCGAAAATGTGAAATATCACATGTCCGGTAATGAAGTTTTACTTTAGGTGTCAGATGTTGTGTGTTTCTATGTTGGCAACTGATTTTTAGGAGTCTGCAACATAGCAGAAACGTTACAAGAGACAGCAAAGGATCTGGAAGAGCAGTTGAATGGAATGGACAATGTGTTGAAGAGAGCGTATAAAATGAACATTAACAAGAGCAAAACAAAAATAATGGAATGCGGTCTTAGAAAATCAGGCGATGCTGAAGGAATTAGATTAGGTAACGAAACAATGAAGGTGGTAGATGAGTTTTATTACTTGGGTAGTAAAATAACATGCGATGGTCGCAGTACAGAGGATATAAAATGCAGAATGGCAATGGGAAGAAAAGCATTTTTGAAAAAGAGAAATTTGCTAACATCGAATATTAATTTAAGGGTAAGGAAGTCTTTTCTGAAGGCATTTGTGTGGGGTGTTGCCTTGTACGGGAGTGAAACATGGACGAGAAGCAATGTGGACAGGAAGAGAATACAGGCTTTTGAAATGTGGTGCTACAGAAGAATGCTGAAGATTAGGTGGGTAGATCGCATAACTAATGAAGAGGTACTCAACAGAATTGGCGAGAAAAGGAATTTTTGGCATACCCTGACTAAAAGAAGGGATCGATTGGTAGGACACACTCTTAGACATCGAGGAATCGTAAATTTAGCATTGGAGGGAAGTGTGTGGGGTAAAAATCGCAGAGGGAGACCAAGAGACGCGTATAGTAAGCAGATTCAAGTGGATGTGGGTTGCCGTTCTTATGAGGAGATGAAAAGGCTTGCTCAGGATAGAGTAGGGTGGAGAGCTGCATCAAACCAGTCTCCGGACTGAAGACCATAATAACAACAACAACGCGATACTGTCCGCTAAACCAAAGTAATCTATGACTTACGAACTTTCCGTCACATACATACATTAACGTATGTCTACAGTCTTTGTATTGCAGTAAGCTCAAAGATAATATGGAGATGGTACTATGTATTATGAAAGCGTGACGCTCGACGTATATTTGTCATTCTAACCCAGTTGTCAGTATTTTGATCCTAAGCACTACAGTTATCTTTCCAGTTTTTATATTGAGATCATTGGTGTATTGCCAGTGTAGTTAATGTATGTCTGTGTTTCCCAGTGTTTTATCTTTGAGTATCTATTGATCGTCGTATTGCTCCATATTTTACGGATTTTTGTTCGTCACACTTACCCACCGCCATACACCGTGACCAAAATACCATAGTGCACACCGCGAACCTAAAGGCTACTCTCATGCATAACCACCATTGTTCTGCAGTGAATAATTTTGGCTACCAAGTGAAATATACGGACACACGTCCCACCTTCCATTTTTATATATGTATATTGATTATTTTTTCTCATGTTGCAGGTAAGGGACTCTGTAATACTTAAGCCGCGTTGGAGTGGTCGGGCGCTCTAAGGCGCCTCGCTGCCGAGCGCACGGTTGCTCGCCGTCGGAGGTCCGAGTCCTCCCCGAGGCATGGCTGTGAGTTTGTTGTCATCAGTTTAGTTTCAGTAGTTTGTAAGTCTAGCGACAGCAGTTTCGTTCAGTAGGTTTACAATCATTTGAATAAAATACTTGAAACGGAAATCAACGTCTAATAAAAAGAGGTACAATCCCATGTAAGTTTAATCTTTATAAACAGGAAACAAGTATTACAGCCAATGTATCAATTGTTGTCATGTTATTGTTATATTCATACATCAACTTTAGATATTCTGCTTCAAAATGAACCAAAGTTCACTGAAATCCGGTATGAAGTTCTTGTATTACACAGCACACGATGTGTCGCATTCGGAAATAAATGATAACTTTACCGAATTTTAACTCGAAAAATAGTAATCATTCAAGGGATAACTTCATGACAGTTGTTTTCTTTTATATTAATTGGTACAGGTAGAAATTATTATTATTTAAAATTATGAGGTTAATGTTCTCATTTTCCGTCCGATTTCAAATGGAATAGTCCATATGTGGAGAATCTAGCTCCTTTCTTTTACATATTTGGCTAGGCCCTATTAGCGTTTTGTTGTGCTGTTATAGCAGCTTTTCTCTCGTCACGACAATATGAAGTGCATCTAAGCCAACAGGTTGTAATGAACAGCTGCCCGTAAACCAACTGAACCAATCGATACTAAAAGTAAATTAACATAATTACTCATAAATTGAGGGACATAGAAAGACGCCATGATCGGCTAACTTCTTTGGCGTGTATACTTGTGTTATTTTCGATCTACAGATTTTTAGATGTTTAAACACGACACGTTATATTTGTACTAAGTTATAATGACTCCTTATGTACTGTTTTGTTAGTAAAAATATACAGTAATCCGTAAATATCTGACCAAAAGTGCGATGTCACAATGTTGTTGATCTCGATGGTTTCATAAAAGTAAATGTTGCTAACATGTACACATCCTTTATTTTGCACCAGGAATCCGATTTCAACACTGTCACAAACCTAACTGCACTTAGCTTATTTGGATAATGCCTGTATTTTAATTTATGCATAACAACATGGATGCAACCACACATTTCAAAACACATGATTTTTACCTCATTTGTAAATTTCCAGTAATACTGTCAAGACGTTTGTTAATTTATGTCTATCAACATCAGACATACCACTAGTCTTTAAATGTGCTAAATAGTGAAATGTCAATTATTTAATTGTTTAAACTCATTTGGTTAAGAAAATCCAAGATGGACGACGGACTTCTTCATTTCTTTATAAGGAATTTAGTGACGCTGGTAGTCAGCATTAAACCGCAATTGTGTGAAGACGTATACTTTGTGTTGTTGTTTGATTCTGTAATGTCCAAAGAATATGGCATGAAAGACAGTTTTGTTCACTGAAGTGTTTGGAGTAAAATAAAACATGGCGGACTTCTCTTTGTGGTAATCACACAGTCTAATACACAGAGTCGCGACGCTCACTGCTGTGAAAGTTGTTACCAACTGACAGCTGCAACGACACTAGCGCTCCTGGTGGTGGGCAAGGTACCGAAAGGAAAATGTTTGTTTGTAATTACTTTTCTTCGAAATTAACCAAGTAGTTTCTGTAATTTTTGCGTCCCAAACATTAATAAAATATCGAGAGACATAAATAATCGTGAAATAAATGTAAAAAACAGCCGAATTTCCCTGATTCAGTGATATAAACAACACCTTATTCATGAGAAAATACTTACGAATATGTTTATCTTATGTAGTCTACTCCGCTGAAAGTGGGAGAATATGAAAAGAAGAGAAACATTAATTCCTGTTGTGGTCTGTTCCTAAATGACAGGAAGTTTCTTTGACGTCTAAAATTCGATATCAAGTCTAATGATTTCAAGATTTTTTTACACCTCACTCGTCTTTGCTATAAACCCATATACTTTCGTGTATAATTATTTTTGATTATAAAATGAATGTCTTGAAGTTTCTTCCATTTGTGGTTCAGATGTAGCGACTATTTTGGAATTGGTTTTTGCTTTGTTGGGAAACTGTTTTTGCTTTCTATGTTCTACTGTCACATTTGCGAGGATTTCTCTTCAGCTGTAGCTGGCTGATCTGGTGCATTTAATAATGTAGGTATTGCATTCTATTTTAGTTTCTTATGTTTAACACTTACTGATTTGACTGGAATTCTAGTGAAGAAAAAAATGTTCAAATGTTTTTAAATCTATCGGACTAAACTGCGTGGTCATCAGTCCGAAGCTTACAAACTACTTAAACTAATGTAAACTAACCTAAGGACAATACACACACACACACACACACACACACACACACACACACACACACACACACACACCCATGCCCCGGGAGGACTCCAACCTCCGACGGCGAGCAACCACCCACGCACTCCGCAGCGAGGCGCCTTAGATAGCTCGGCTACTCCACCGCGGCTGTAGTGAAGAAATACTGACGTTTCTATGTAGAAAAGTGACGTCTTTCTTTAGATGGTTGGGTCTTCTGTTGTTTATTAGCAACTTTTGCTCTTAATAGAAACTGAAATTCTTGATTAAAAATTCGTAGATTTCAAGATAATCTTTAAAAAAACTGTCCTGCAAAGTACCATTTCACGCCTTTCGTAGGAAACCTCATAAAGACAAATGTGGAGTATTTTCTGGTTATTGCCTTTTTTATGGCACTACATACCTTTCCCGTTGTAAAAAAGTATGTTAAAATCAATTTAAACAACACCATTCACACTCATCCGATATCGTATTCAGAAATGTACCTCGCCAGCCGCTTGGAGCGCTGCTGTCGTGGCGTATAACCAGTGATCTCTATACTACCTGGATGTTGAAGTACAGATTTCTGCCAGTCAAAGATGTTCATATTCTGTTTCTTGACTAACTACAACACGGCGCTTATCAAGTATTACAAGGAAATGAAAAAGAAATATGTTTCGATTCTGCACTCACGCGAGTCTGTTACTTCATATATTGACAAATTTCGAATCCAGAGGTAATCTAGCTATTATTTCTCACATACTAACCGATGGAAAATCGTTTGATTAATTACAACATGGTGGACCATGCAAATTCGTGTGCAAAACTTATGAATGTGCAGGCACGCTACAGTTCTATACTCAAACACCTCAGTTATACATCCAGGTTATATAGAGATCACAACAAAAATCAGTGTAAATGTCGTTACTTCATATGTTAGACTGTGATACTCATCTAAAGTATTTGTACACAGTGCTACCGAGTATTATTTACACTTCGAAATACCTTGGACCTTGAACCTTTGGAGAATCATGCAACTACAGACAACGGGACCAGCCAACAGATATTAATTAAAATTTTGATCTTCGAGATTCGACTTTTATATATTGAACGTCTCTGCTCCACAATATCTCCAGTGCCATCTTCATCGATCCAATCGTTGATAGGAGCATCTGAAGGAACTGAGATACCAACAGTCGTATGTATAATAAAATATTTATTCTATCACAACCAGTTTCGGCATTCTACTATGCCATCTTCAGGTCCCTACATCGGAGCATAATATCCAAAAGTAGGGATACTAAAACTGGATTCGTGGACTTCTCTTAGTGGGAAACATTTGTCACAGTTGCTGTTGTTGTTTCCCACTAAGAGAAGTCCACGAATCCAGTTTTAGTATCCCTACTTTTGGATATTATGCTCCGATGTAGGGGACTGAAGATGGCATAGTGGAATGCCGAAACTGGTTGTGATAGAATAAATATTTTATTATACATACGGCTGTTGGTATATCAGTTCCTTCAGACTCTTGACCAGCCACTGTCCCATTTCCACCACCAATGACGGCTTCAATCTACATCTACATCTACATCTACATGGGATACTCTGCAAATCACATTTAAGTGCCTGGCAGAGGGTTCATCGAACCACAATTACACTATTTATCTCCCATTCCATTCTCGAATAGCGCGCGGGAAGAAAGAACACCTGAATCTCTCTGTTCGAGCTCTGATTTCTCTTATTTTATTCTGATGATCATTTCTACCTATGTAAGTGGGAGTCAACAATATATTTTCGCATTCGGAGGAGAATGCTGGCGATTGGAGTTTCGCAAGTAACCCACGCCTCAGCGATAAGCGCCGTTGTTCTAATGATTCCCATCCCAGATCCTGTATCATTTCCGTAACGCTGTCTCCCCTGTATCGTGACAATACAAAACGAGCTGCCCTTCTTTGGACTCTTTCGATGTCCTCCGTCAAACCCACCTGATAAGGATCCCACACTGGGCTGCAATACTCCAAAAATGGACGGACAAGCGCAGTGTATGCAGTTTCTTTAGTAGTTTTGTTGCATCTTTTAAGGATTCTGCCAATAAAACGCAGTCTCGGGTTCGCCTTTCCCACGATATTATCTACGTGTTCTTTCCAGTTTAAGTCTGAAGTAATAGTGATTCCTAGGTATTTTGTGGAGTTTACGGCCTTCACATTTGATTGATTTATGTTGTAAACAAAGTTTAACGGATTTCTTTTCGTACTCATGTGGACGACTTCACACTTCTCATTATTTAGAGTCAATTGCCAATTTTTACACCATACTGATATCTTATTCAGATCGTTCTGCAGTTGGTTTTGATCTTCAGATGATTTTACTAGACGGTAAATGACGGCGTCATCTGCAAACAACCTAAGAGAGCTACTTAGATTTTCCCCTAAATCGTTTATGTAAATAAGGAATAGCAGAGGACCAATAACACTACCTTGTGGAACGCCCGATATCACCTCTGTTTTAGTCATAACAATATGTTGTTGTTGTTGTGGTCTTCAGTCCGGAGACTGGTTTGATGCAGCTCTCCACAATACCCTATTCTGAGCAAGCCTTTTCATCTCCACATAAGAACGGCAACCTACATCTGTCTGAATCTGCTTACTGTATCTATCTCTTCGTCTTCCTCTGCGGTTTTTACCCCACACACTTCCCTCCAACGCTAGATTCACAATACCTTGATGTCTAAGAATGTGTCCTACCAATCTATCCCTTATTTTAGTCAAGGTATGCCAGAAATTTCTTTTCTCCGCAATTCTGTTCAGTACCACCTCATTAGTTACGCGATCCACCCACCTAATCTTCAGCATTCTTCTGTAGCACCATATTTCAAAAGCCTCAATCCTCTTCCTGTCCGCACTGTTTATCGTCCACGTTTTACTCCCATACAAGGCAACACTCCACACAAATGCCTTCAGAAAGGACTTCCCTAGGCTTAAATCACTATTCGATGTTAAATTTCTCATTTTCAAGAACGCATTTCTACCCATTGCCATTCTGCATTGTATATCCTCTGTACTGCGACCATCATTTGTTATTTTACTGCCCAAGTAACAAAACTCATCTACCTCCTTTATTGCTTCGTTACCTAATCTAATTCCTTCAGCATCAACTGATTTTCTTAGACTGCACTCCATTACCCTAGTTTGCTCTTGTTAATGTTCATCTTATATGCACCTTTCAGCACACTGTCCATTCCGTTCAATTGCTCTTACAGGTCCTTTGCTGTATCTGACAGAATTACTATGTCGTCGCCAAAACGCAATGTTTTTAATTCTTCCCCCTGAACTTTAATTCCTTCTCCAAATTTCTCCTTGCTTTCCTTTATAGCTTGCTCAATGTACAAACTGAATAACACTGGAGAAAGGCTAGAACCCTTACTCCCTCTCCAACCACTGCATCCCTTTCATGCCCTTCAACGCTGATAAACCCTGTCTGGTTTTTGTACAAGTTGTAAATAACCTTACGCTCCCCATATTTTACTCCTTCTTGCTTCAGAACTTGAAAGAGCTTATTCAAATCAACATTGTCAGAAGCCTTCTCCAAATCTACAAAATCTAGAAATGTAGGTTTGACTTTTCTTAATCTATCTTCTAGGATAAGCCGTAAAGTGAGTATTGCCTCCCGTGTTCCTGATCTTCCCCGAGGTCGGCTTCTACCAGCTTTTCCATCCTTCTGTAAATAATTCGTGTTAATATTTTGCAACCATGATTTATTAAACTGATGGTTCTGTAGTTTTCACACCTGTCTGCACCTGATTTCTTTGGAATGGGGATTATAACATTTTTCTTGAAGTCTTAGAGTACTTCAGCTGTCGCATACATCTTACACACCAGGTGAAACAATTTTGTCATGGCTGGTTCTCCCAGAGACGTCAGTAGCTCTGAGGGAATGTCATCTACTCCAGGGGACTTGTGTCGACTTAGGTCTTTGAGTGCTCTGTCAAATTCATCTCTCAGTATACTATCTCCTATTTCATCCTCATCTACTTCTTCTCCCGTTTCTACCATATTGTCGCTAAGTTCATTTCCTTTGTAGAGCTTCTCTATATATTCTTTCCACCTTTCAGCTTTCCCTTCTTTGCTGAGAACTGGTTTTCCATCTTTGTTCTTGATATTCATAGAGCTCTTTTTCTTATCTGCAAATATCTCTTTTATTTTCCTGTAAGCTGTATCTATTTTCCCCTATTTATACATTCTTCTAAATCCTTGCATTTGCATTCTAGCCACTCCTGCTCAGCCATTTTGCACTTCCTGTCAATCTCATTTCTTCGTCGTCTGTACTCCATTTTGCATGCATTTTTAAATTTTCTCCTTCCATCGATTAAATTTAGTATCTCCTATGATATCAAAGGATTTTTTTGTAGGTCTTGCCTTCCTACCTATTTTGTCCTCTGCTGCCTTCACTATTTCATCTCTCAATGCTATCCATTCCTCCTCTATTGTTTTATTTTCCCCAGTTTCTGTCAATTGTTGCCTAAAACTCCCTCTGAAATTCTTAAGAACTTCAGGTTCCTTCATTTTATCCAGGTCACATCTCCTTATTTTCCTCCCTTTTTGTAGTTTCTTCAGTTTCAGCCTACAGTTCATAACCAACAAGTTATGGTCAGAGCCTCTGTCTGCCCCTGGGCAGTATTATTTAAACTTCGAAATACCTTGGACCTTGATCCCTTGGAGAATCATGCAACTAGAGACAACGGGACCAGCCAACAAATATTAATTGAAATTTTTATCTTCGAGATTCAACTTTTATATATTGAACGTCTCTACTCCAAAATATCTCCAGTGCCATCTTCATCGATCCAAACGTTGACATGTGTTGTTGTTATGGTCTTCAGTCCGGAGACTCGTTTGATGCAGCTCTCCACCCTACTCTATCCTGAGCAAGCCTTTTCATCTCCTCATAAGAACGGCAACCCACATGCACTTGAATCTGCTTACTATACGCTTCTCTTGGTTTTCCTCTGCGATTTTTACCCCACACACTTCCCTCCAATGCTAAATTCACGATTCCTCGATGTCTAAGAATGTGTCCTACCAAGCGATCCCTTCTTTTAGTCAGGGTATGCCAAAAATTCCTTTTCTCAGCAATTCTGTTCAGTACCTCTTCATTAGTAATGCGATCTACCCACCTAATCTTCAGCATTCTTCTGTAGCACCACATTTCAAAAGCCTCTATTCTCTTCCTGTCCACACTGCTTATCGTCCATGTTTCACTCCCGTACAAGGCAACACTCCACACAAATGCCTTCAGAAAAGACTTCCTTACGCTTAACTTAATATTCGATGTTAGCAAATTTCTCTTTTTCAAAAATGCTTTCCTTCCCATTGCCATTCTGCATTTTATATCCTCTGTACTGCGACCATCGCATGTTATTTTACTACCCAAGTAACAAAACTCATCTACCACCTTCATTGTTTCGTTACTTAATTTGATTCCTTCAGCATCGCCTGATTTTCTAAGACCGCATTCCATTATTTTTGTTTTGCTCTTGTTAATGTTTATTTTATACGCTCTCTTCAACACACTGTCCATTCCATTCAACTGCTCTTCCAGGTCCTTTGCTGTCTCTGACAGAATTACAATGTCATCAGCAAAACGCAATGTTTTTATTTCTTCCCCCTGAACTTTAATCCCTACTCCAAATTTTTCCTTGCTTTCCTTCACCGCCTGCTCGATGTACAAGTTGAATAACATTTGAGAAAGGCAGCAACCCTGTCTTACTCCCTTCCCAACTGATGCTTCCCTTTAATGCCCTTCGAGTCTAATAACTGCGGTCTGGCTTTTGTACAAGTTGTAAATAACTCTCCTTTCCCTATATTTTACCCCTGTTGACTTCAGAATTTGAAAGAGTGTATTTCAGTCAACATTGTCAAATGCTTTCTCCAAATCCACAAAAGCCAAAAATGTAGGTTTGCCTTTCCTTAATCTATCTTCTAAGATAAGACGTAAAGTGAGTATTGCCTCCCGGGTTCCTATGTTCCTCCTGAATCCAAACTGATCGTCCCCAAGGTCAGCTACCAGCTTTTCCATTCTCCTGTAGATAATTCGTGTTAAAATTTTGCAACCATGACTTATCAAACTGATGGTTCTATAATTTTCACACATGTCTGCACCTGATTTCTTTGGAATAGGGATTATTACATTTTTCTTAAAGTCTGAGGGTATTTCGCCTGTCTCATACATCCTACACACCAGTTCAAATAGTCTTGTCATGGCTGGCTCTCCCAGAGACTTTAGTAGCTCTGAGGGTATGTCATCTACTCCTGTGGCCTTGTTCCGACCTAGGTCTTTCAAGGCTCTGTCAAATTCATTTCTCAGTATAGTATCTCCTATTTCATCTCGATCTACTTCCTCTTCCCTTCCTACAACATCGTCTCTAAGTTCATTTCCTTTGTAGAGCTGCTCTATGTACTCTTTCCACCTTTCAGCTTTCCCTTCTTTGCTGAGAACATGAGCACTCTTGAAACAATAACAATATACGCACTGGAATTCGTTTCAAAGTCGAGTCTGGTCTGTGAGGGGTGTTCCACGTGCCTCCAGAGCGCGGCTAGCGCCCCCTGGCGCAGTGCCGCGTTCCTCTTGCACCCCCACCCTCCAACCCTCCACCCATCCAGTGAAACCTCCCCAATGAAACCATAAAAGAAACAGTCTGCGCGGCCGCTGCTAATATGCAGATGCGAATGCTGGCCCGCTGCCAGATCGCGCCGCCTGCTCAAATATTTATGCTGTATGGGCGGAATCCTTGTTCCGCGTCTCGGGGGAAGATAATGGACACGGCGATTTACTGTCTACTTTATAGTTCTGCCACTAATTACATCCGTCATGAACATTAGTTGTTTCGGGGAACTTCTTAATTGGAGTGCATTACGTGTATTCTGTATCATAGTCGCAATTTAGCGACTGCAGAGATAAGCTAGATAGCGTTGCATCAACTTGACCTACAACCACAATACTTTCCGAAGTTCTCATATACATAATACAGTTTATTACCGACAATTTCATTATTCCGTGCCTGATTTCTTCATGTATTTGCAAGTCAATTTTCTTAATAGAATTATTCATGTTAGTGGTTCTCTTCGTTTACTGTTGCCTACATTTAGTTTTTCCCCTTTTTCATACCACAAGAGAACCGAAATTTATCGTTCATTTAAAATCTTATTATTCTACATTAATTGTGGTTTATAGTATCTCTCCTGACACGAATATAACACCAACAGAAAGAGCATAACATTGGATTGTGCGTTGTGAATAATTATTTTTGGCATTAAGGATAACGATTATTATTCTGCAGGAAATATGTGGTATATTAAATTCTTTCCAAACTAATAAAATCTGGCGGAAATATTCTAAACAGTGTAATTTCGCTTAAAAATAATCTTTCGTCAGAGGTCCGACGTCAGTGCTTACAACAGTGATTTACACTTACAGTAACCGAATATAGTGGACAGGTTTTGAAAAGTCGTCCGAAAAGAAGGAAAATTTAGGAAAAACCGAAATAAATTGTTACATGGTTGTAAGAGCATAAGTTGAGTACGGCTTGACAGGTAGAGGTTTGTATGAAATAAATTTTTTTGGAAAGTCTATCGGAAAACTGGAAAATTTGAGAAAAAGTTTTTCAATGTGATTTTGATTGAATTTAGCACTATAATTGACTATTCGACGGAGAGTGGTAATTCTTTTGTTGTTTTGTTCATTATGGTCTTGGAGAAGTTTACACTAAAATAAATAGACAGTTAAAAAAGAAAAGTAGCAAAATTTGAACGAAGTTCCTTTTTCAATGTTTTTCTAAATGTATTCAACACTATTAAGTTGAGAACCGTTGATCCGCTAGCGATAAAAGTTTGATCATTTGACGTTCGACGAAAGCTGACCATTCTTATGAACTAAAAATTCGGGAAAGTTATCCGGAAAATTTGGAAATTCGCGAGAAAATGAAAGAGCTTTTTTCAATGGGATATCAATATCATTCGTCTGGTTGCGATAAAATTTTGCATATTTGACGTACGAAGCGAGGGGAAGGTTTGAGTGAAGTAAACGTTTGGAATAGTTGGCCAGAAAATAGGAAAATTTGTGGGAAAGAGCTCATTTTTTTGGGATATCAATATCATCCGTACGATTGCGATAAAATTTTCCATATTTGACGTTTTATGAAGCTACTGGGTCTAAAATACATTTGATTTAAATTAGTATGATTTATATTAAGACGTAAGTGATACGAAGTTCACCGGGTCATCTAGTTACAAATACAAATGTACCGACATGTTTGATAATCAAGGAAAAATGAATAAGTACAAAATAGGATTTTTTTGTAATACAGAAGAAATGTATGTAACGTGCCAAAAGGAAGAAAGAAGGAAGCTTAGGGTTTAACGTCCTGTCGACAGCGTCGTCATTAGAGACTAAACTTAAGCTCGGATTTTTGGGAAAGGATTTGGGAGGAAATCGGCCGTGCCCTTTCAAAGGAAACATCCCGACATTTGTCTGGCGTGATTTAGGGAAATCACAGAAAACCTAAATCTGGATAGCCGCAGGTGGATTTGAAGCACAGTCCTACCGAATACAAATCCAGTGTCTTACCACTGCACCACCTCGCTTGGTTGTAATCCTCGTACTAAGAAAAATACACTGGGGATCAGTTGAGATATCTGGGTTCTGAAGTATTGTCATCGGTAGAATGAACTAAAATGTTTCGACGTCATTTTTTCGGTTCTACGGAGTGGAGACAACAACATTACGCCAACGTGGAAACTGTAATAACAGAAAGTTGCTGCAGAGGGGATAGCTGTTGACATGTTTACACAAGCAGTTGGGTTCAGATAGCGGGGAGAGCAGGTAGTGCAATGGAGAGTCATAAGAAGGTTGGAAGCGAGACAGAGGGAGGTGGCTACAGTTATTACAGTGTAAGTTCCAGGAATGGTTAAGAGAAGGCAAAGCAAACGTCATCCGCGAATAACATCAGAAAGGCATGAACGTTATCTCTGGTTAACAGCCCGTCGTGACATGAGGCTGAATGCAACTCTGCTGTAACATACCCTCCAGGCAGCAACAGGACGCGTAATATGAACACACAGTCCGAAATCGCTTTCTGGAATATGGACTCTACGCACGGAGTCCTATTACAAATTATAAAATATTAATAGATAACAGTGCAATAAAGCGGCTGGGGTAGATGAAATTCAACTCTTCGAATACAGTGGAATGTCAGGTATCAAATAGTTGCACAGGATACTTGAAATGGCGTGGGAGTCGGGCTGACTGGACGAAAGCAGTAATCACGCCAATTTTCAAGCATGGAAACAGAATAGATTGTAACAGCTATAGGAGGCATCTCTGTAGTTAGCGTTGTGGGGAAGATATTCAAGTATTGTTGAAAGGAGAGTGCGAGTATTAGTTGAATACAAGTTGGGTGAAAATCAGCATGGGTTTAGGCCACTTAGAGGCTGTCCTGACCAGACCTTTAGCTTACGGAAAATAATGAAGAAGTGCTATGAGTGGAACGGGGAATTGTGTATCTATGTTTTACAGATCTAGGAAAGGCTTATGAGCGTGGCATGCTCCTAGGAGGAAGCTATTGTCAGTTCTATTATGGAATGGGAGGCAAACTTCTGCAGGGAGCAATTGGTTTCAAGAGTAAGAGAAGGCTGTAACCTGTCACCACTGTTCTCCATACTATTTATATATCATATGTTGTAAACAGTAGACTGGCAGGGTGAGATTAACATAGGTGAAATCAAAATAAGCAGTCTCGCATATGTAGAGGACTTAGTTGTGATAGCAGATTCGATTGAAAGTTTGCAATCTAATATTTGAATGCTAGATCAGAGGTGCAATGGTTATGGTATGAAGATAGGCATCTCTAAAACAAAAGTAATGTCTGTCGGAAAGAGATTTAAACAGACTGAGTGCCAATTAGGAGGAACAAAGAACAGGTGAACAGTTTCAAGTGCTTAGGATATATTTTCTGACAGGATGGTTACATAGTGAAAGAACTGAAATCGAGGTATAGCAAAGTTCATACAGTGAGTGCTCAGCTAAGATGTACTTTCCACTACAAGAAGGAAGTCAGTACCAAGTTATCAGTACACCGCTCTATCTTTCCACCAACTTTATTGTACGGGAGTGAAAGTTGGGTGGATACAGGTTACCTTATTCATAAGGTAGAGGTTACAGATATGAAAGTAGCAAGAATGATTGCAGGTACTAATAGATGGGAACAATGGCAGGAGGATGTCCATAAGGAGGAAACCAAAGAAAAACTGGGAATGTACATCATAGATGATGCAGTTACAGCTGTGATGGTGGGGTCATGCTACACGCATTGTGGGGAGCAGCGTTACCTAAGAGGCTCACGGTTTAGGCAGTAGACGGGTTAGAGGCGTCGAGGTAAACCAACAAAAAAGTACTTGGATTCGGTCAAGAATGATTTTAAAGTAAAAGGATTAACATCAGACGAGGCATCAATGTTTGCATTGAATAGGGGATCATGGAGGAATTTTATTAGGGGGAGTATACGCCAGACCGAACGCTGAAAGGCATAATAGGTCTCTAATGATGATGATGGTGATGAAAATATTAATTTAGAAATATTGGCGCCTACAAACGCTCACTAACATGTCGGTAACCCGATCACATTCCTTACAAAAATGGCACTTTCCCACGGAAAGAATCTGATGCAACTTCTTCATACAGTCAGGCTTCCCACACCACTGCTGAGTGCTGACGTCATGGGAAACTGCTAATGTGTTGGCTTGAGATTACTTTAGTAACAGAACCCAGTACGTTGTCCACAATGGAGAGTGTTCATCAGAGTCTAGGTTTTGTCAGGGGTTACCCCAGGGAAGTGTGAATGGACGTCTATTATTTTACATCTGTCTAAATGATCTGTCGGACAAACTGTGTTGCAATCTGCGGCTGTTTGCTGATGATGCTGTGGTGCACAAGAGGGTGTTGTCATTGAATGAGTGTAGTAGGACGCAGGATGACTTGGAACAAATTTCTAGGTGGTGTGATAAAATGTAAGACGATGCAGACGAATAGAATAAACAATCCCCTAATGATCGAATAGAGCATTTGTACTGTGCTGCTTGACAGAGTCGCGTCAATTAATTACCTAGGCGTAACGATGCACAGCGATATGAAGTGGAACGAGCATATAAGGACAGTCGTGGGGAAGGCGAGTTGTATACTTCACTTTATTGGGAGATTTTTGGGTAGGTGTGATTCGTCTGTAAAGGAGTGTCCTGTGCAAGTCGGTTCATCTGAGAATAATTTCGACAGCGTAATATCCTTTGAATCTGCTTACTGTATTCGTCCTTAGGTCTCCCTCTACGATTTTTACCCCACGCACTTCCTTCTAATGCTAAGTTGACGATTCCTTTATGTCTGAGGATGTGTCCCACGAACCTATCCCTTCTCTTAGAATACGCCAGAAATTCCTTTCCTCCCCAATTCTGTAGAGCACCTCATTAGTTTGTGATCTACCCATCTAATTTTCATCATTCGTCTGTAACCCCACATTTCAAAAGCTTCTATCATCTTTTTGTCTGAACTCCTTATTGTCCACGCTTCACTTCCATACAATGCTACACTCCAGACAAATGCCTTCAGAAAGGACTTCCTAACATTTAAACTAATACTGGATGTCAACAAGTTTCGCTTCTTCAGAAACGCTTTTCTTCCCATAGCCATTCTGTATTTTATATCTTCTTTACTTCGGCCATCAGAATTTATCTTGCTACCCAAGTAACAAAACTCGTCTGAGATATAAAACACATAAAACGTTTGTACGACTCCGCCTTCAGTATAGCTTAAGTGTTTGGGATCCCCACCAGATTGGTTTAAAGGAGAAAATGGAGGCAATTCAACGGCGGGCAGGGAGGTTTGTAACTGGTAGATTCGATCAATGCGCAAGTGTTACCGAAATGCTTAGGGTCCTCGAGTGGGAGTCGCTGGAGGGGAGGAGACGCTCTTTTCGAGAAGAAATGTAGAGGGTCGGAATTTGACGATTCTACTGCCGCCAATTTACATGTCGCGTAAGACCACAGGATAAGATTAGAGAGATTAGGGTTTGTACGGGCGCATCAACTATTCCTTCTTCTGGAAATGGAACAGGAAAGGAAGTCTTTTTATAAAAGGGTCCGCTTCAGCTGTTTTACTTAAAAAGAAAAAAAAAGACGACTTGTTTCGCGACTTATAGTCGCATCTTCGGGTCAAGTACCTGAATAAAAAGGAAACACCAAACTGTAAGCCAGTGACAAACCGGAATAAGCCTATCTGGATAAAGATGGAATAGAAATATACTTACAGTTAAAACATAAAACCAGGGGCTCGCCAATACGAACAACAACAACAACCACCCCGGCTGTCAGAACATTTCACACAAAACATCAAGGCGACAACCGCTCTCGGCGATGAAAGCAGCTGATAGAGCCAGGCGGCACGGACAGCGGCGTGGTTGGACGTAAACTGGCGCAGGAGCGCGTGATGACACACTGCACCGGGGGTCGCGCATGCGCAAAGTGCGTTTGGCGGGGACAGTAATCACAGGAAAAGCACTTGGTAAATAAAGTACGTGAACGTGCCGTTCAAGCGTAAGCTGGTATAAGACTAGACCAAACATAATATAGCGTGAAATAAAACCTGGGGCTGCAAAGAGCCAAAACCACTAAACAGGGATCTATTATAGGGCTAGAATCCCTAATAAGGTATTCAGAATTTTTAAAAAAAGGACAATAATAACAAAGGGAGGCAGAAGCAACCGTGAAACAGATGAGTGGGCTCGGTTAGACGTTCAGGTAGTCAAAGTTTGCGAGGATGGATTTGTGCCTCAATTCAGTCTGGGTGCTTTAGAGCCCGGTATATCTCAAGTTCTTCTAAAATATTAAGGATATTTCCTTTTCGTTCCCTATGTAGCACTGTTAGATTGACCGAGTGACCAGTTGCAGAAAAGTGGTTGGCAAGGGCTGAATTGGGGGCAGGTGAACACAGAGGTTCCTTGAACCTGACCTCGAATGTTCTACCTGTCTGGCCAATGTAATTATATGGACAATCATTACATGTGATTCTGTAAACGGCTGTGGACCCCCGGTGCAGTCTGTGATCACGCGCTGCTGCGCCAGTTTACGTCCAGCCACGCCGCTGTCCGTGCCGCCTGGCTATATCAGGCGGTTTCATCGACGAGGGCAGTTGTCGTCTTGATGTTTTGTGTGAAGTGTTCTGACAGACGGGGTTGTTGTTTGTATTGGCGAGCCCCTGGTTTTATGTTTTAACTGTAAGTATATTTCTATTTCATCTTTATCCAGATAGGCTCATTCTGGTTTGTCACTGGCTTACAGTCTGGTGTTTCCTTTTTATTCAGGTACTTGACCCGAAGATGCGACCTTAAGTCGCGAAACCGGTCGTCTTTTTTAAAAAAGTAGAACAGCTGAAGCGGACCCTTTTATAAAAGATGTATTAGCTGTGGATGTCCGTCAACAAAGGTTTTAAGGAAAGGACGTAACTAGTAGTGGTACCATCCTCCGCCACGCATGGGTATGTAGATGACAGAACTGCGAGTACTCTCCTATTATAGGTGCCCAACAAAAATTTAGAAATGGAACCGAAAAAGTCAGAACCGTCACAATACGTAAACACAAATCCTTAAGTACCGCACATTAACCCTCCGTCAACTTTCATGACGCCACTAGTCGCGCTGTATCTCCTGGATACATGCGATGGTTTTTGTGGTTGTGCCTTTGTTTACAGCTTCTTTTTCTTTTCCTTCTGTTTTAAATAGCAGTTACCTTTTTGTTATATATTTCGCAAATACATAAGTGAACATTAGGCTCATTACAATTTCAAATTAACAGAAATATTTATCGTATTGTAATGGAGAAGTATATTGAACTAATCAGAGCATGTTTCTTTGTATGGATTGCTCTATAGAGAAAGTTATTGTTCACAAATTATTTTTGCGTCTTTTTGCAAACGAAGATGTGAACCGCATTTTTCACATGCATTGGCTACTTGCTGAGGCAAGTCCTTTTTGTCTTCCTGTAACATGACTGGCATCTTTTTCTTTTCTTATTTCCTGAGGGCAGAGATAGTTCAGCGTTTTCTTGCTCTTTTCCTTGAGGTTTGTACTTTACCAGCATCGACTTTATATCATCTCTTCTTTTGAGATGATCTTGCAGTAGAGTCAGAGCCAAAGTTTTGAGGTATTCCCACCTATTTATTCTTGCTCCCCAAGAAAATTACTCTTGAGTTGATGCCTGCAATGTTTATTATTATTACAACTGAAAGCATTTTAGTTGTCTTTTTACTCACAAAAATAGTAATGTTCATTACTTTGTTACACTTCAATATTTTCCTCTTCATCAGATTCATGATCTATATCTGAGCCAACAAATCTTGTTTCGAGTATATCTTCGGTTTCCGAATCAGTTTCTACAAGATCATCTTCAATTGATATCTCATCGTCGAAAAGAAGGGGATGTACTTCCTCCAAATCCTTAGGACTTTCTATATCATATCGTTTACTCATTTTGAAAGGGAGTACATGTAGCTACAACGAAACGTTGCTTCATCTAGAAGGCAACAACGCAATTGCCAACTTGAGTACGCTCCAAACAATGCTACGGTTGCTGTTATTAGCGGCGACAATGCGTTACGCGAGTAGGCGCGCTGTATCTGGCAGATACAGAAAATACATGTGCTAACGTCTGAGTCATTTATGATCTTGTCAGTATCGGGATAAGGCTGAAACTCCTGTGAAGCAATAACAAAGGTATGACACAAGATGCCGTGGGCCAGCAAGCCTTTATCACTATTCATTGCGATAATATTAGAGAAAAAGTAGGTCACGTATCTCACAGATACATACGCGACTGTCGAAGGTTTAAGTGATGTACCATAAAGAGTGAGCACCTAAGTTTATAGTGACAAGCGAACTAGAAATGCTGCGTTTGTTGGCAGCATTGCCTCGTGACGGAAGCGACGAAGACACTGCCGAGTGCAGTGCTGGCCGGGCGCTCTGTTGGCTGGAGTCGCGGCTCTCCGGGATTGGATCGAAGGGTGGGGTGGGGGGGGGGGGGCGGCGTTTGGCGCCGGCCCTGCGGACGAGAGGGTGGCCGCCGCCATCCGCAGATAATTTGTCGCCGAGCCGCCCAATAAATCAGGAGACACCTGTCCACCGCCATTGAGAGCTCTGCTGCTGCCTGCTGCCGACTCAGCGGCGATATCAGGGGGCCTACTCGACAGCAGCGGACGCCGAATCTCCGGTTCGAGCTGGTAGGTGAGCTCAGTAGCAATGAAACCTTAGACAAGCAGTCGCTACGCCATCTACATTAGTAAACTCGCATTATGTGCTGTAGTGTTCTCGGTACTCCATTGTACACTATCAGTGTGAAAAAAGTAAAACAAATAAATAAAATTATGTTTTTAAACTATCATATTGTATCGTGTTTTACTACAATGTGACTGAACCTCAGGTGACGTACCATCCACCTCAATTGTCAAAGATGGCAATCTCTTGTGGAACATGTGCTCACTCGACTCATAGGGACAGGGATGCGGAATAACACAAGACTCCAAGTTTAGACATTTATTTAACATAAGTTTTACAGCAATTCCGTAGACTTGAAACCCCCTGTTCTTGCAGTTACACAAATGACATGCTAAAACTGCACTCTGTACTTGAACGAAACGGTCTGGCTTTCTCGAAAGAACATTTAAATTGAGAGAATGGATGACCTATCGTTGGACACCGTTGTGGTGCGAGACTCGTACTGCATGAAGCGCTGAGTGAAGATGCTGGCGCAGCGGAAGCCTGTACGGCTGACTGCGCGGAAGATGCCCAGTGCTGCTCGACGATCGCTGTGCAGACAGCAGGCCTCAGGGTCCCGTGGAGGCAGGACCGTGCCGCTCTGCCCGGGATGGCGTGTGACAGTTACGGGCGGCGAACTCGCGTTCTCTGCTGGGCGATGACAGGAGGCTGCGCAACACCCAGGAAGGTAGCTCTCACCGAATGGGTCCCAGGTAAGCTGGCATTGTCGCCGCTGCTACGTTTCCAACCTCCGCGGCGCTAAGTCCGGCGTTGCATGGGAACTGACTGGCTCCCGTCGGCCCCTGGTCTTCTGGTGTCGAAGACACGACCCTCCGATGACGGCTGTGGCGCCCCGGCGCTTCCGGCGACTGACGCAGATTCGGTCCGAACTCTTCTCCGTCTTCTGATGACTATGCCGATCTGTGCTTAAGGGGTCCATTTATAGTCGAAAAGTTGCTACTAGAACGTTCTGGTCGCTCCGGCGACCTGCTTGCGTTAGCGTAAGACACTTTAGTTAGGTGACAAAGTCACGCTCTACACGTAGCCTGTGTTGTTGCAAAATTCCTATTTCGGGTGCGCAGGTGCCTCAGACTAATAACACTCCGGCCACCACTGTTTACAACTGATTTTCGGTAACCGCTGTCTGTCTGCTTCTAAACTTCACTTGTCCATTCAAGTACAATTCCCATAGTTATTTTATTATTAAATATTATATCCTCACACTCTCTATTAATTCATTTTACACTTTTCATTAGTACACTCTATAATATGACGTTCGTCAGAAGCAACGTGCTGTCATTGAATTCCTGTGGTGTGAAAACTAGACAGTGGAAAACACCTACAAGATGTTGAAAAAGGTGTATGGAGATGCTGCTGTCGATCGCAGTACAGTTAGTCGGTGGGCAAGCAGGTTACGTGATGAAAGCGGGCAGGGCAATATTGAGGATTGTCCTCGCAGCGGCAGGCCTCGCACTGCACACACTCCAGAGAATGTGCAGAGAGTTAACGAATTGGTGACTGCTGACGGACGCATCACAGTGAACGAATTGTCACGCTACGTTGGGATAGGGGAAGGAACTGTTTGTTGAGTACTGAAAGTGTTGGTGTTCAAAAAGGTTTGTGCCGGGTGGGTTTCTAGGATGCTGACAGTGGCTCACAAAGAAACAGGAAAAACGGTATGCAGAGAACTTTTCGAACAGTACGGGAATGGTGGAGATGAATTTCTTGGAAAAATTGTGACAGGTGATGAAACATGGCTACATAATTTTTCACCAGAGACGAAGAGGCACTCAATGGAGTGGAACATTGCAAATTCATCCAAGAAAAAAAATTCAAAACCACACCTTCTGCTGGAAAAGTTATGGCTACGGTGTTTTTCGATTCCGAAGGACTCTTGCTTGTGGATATCATGCCACATGGAACCACCATAAATTCTGATGCATATGTAACTTCAAGCTCGACTGAGTCGTGTTCGACCACATCGGCAAAAGCATGATGTTTTGCTGTTGCACGACAATGCAACATGTCAGTCAAAAAACCATGAAAGCGATCACAAACTCGGATGGACAACACTGAAACACTCTCCTTAAAGTCCTGTCCTATCATCTCTTTGAGAAACTGAAAGATTCTCTTCGTGGAACAAGGTTTGAAGTTGATGACTCCATTGTGCACTCTGCCAAACAGTGGCTCCAATGTGTTTGTCCAGAATTTTACCGTGCGGGTATATTGGGTATACAGAAGCTGGTTCCAAGATCGCGCAAGGCAGTTCAGAGGGATAGGGATTATGTGGAGAAATAAAAAATATTGTTCATAAAGGATGTATGTACATAATGGAAAACTTTCAAACATGAAGAATAAATCTGTGTTAAAAATAGTGTGTATATCTTTCGGAGTGACCCTCGTATATCGTATTAGAAACGTTTTACGTCGTGGAGACAGCGCGCATACGAGTCTAGCGCGGCCGCTTAATATAGGCGGCAGTGGCCGCAGCGTTCCAATGCGCATGCGCGGCTGAGGTTCAAATTCTCTTCTGAACTCCCTGGAGGCAACATGGGGGCGCTCCAGGCGAGAGGAAATGCCGCTTTTAACATTGACGTTGGAGCTTGTAGAGAAGCCAGCTCCTGGCTTTTTTTTAACAAACACTGTAATTAATCGCGGATTAATTTAGAACTGCAATGTTCGATGGACTTCATTAATTTGCTTGTGAAACTTGGAACTTTTACTCTCGAGTGCATGTGATACTTATTGTGCCTCTCATGAACAATAGTTGGAGAAATATTCAGTTATTTACTGATGTATAAAGTAGGACCACCTTGGCATTTTCATGTCCAAAAAGAGTAATAAACTCCATTTATAAAAAAATTATTTCGTAAGTGAATCTTCTGAACATTATCTTAGAACCTATTTTGTTGGTTATTAAGAGCTTTAATTTTTGTTTGTTTAAATATAATTTTCGTGTCATCATCTGCAGATTGATAAAGTGGCTAAACTACAGACTAATTATTGATCTTGTTTAACAGTTTGGGAAGCTGTTTAGGGCGTAGAAGCTGACATACATGACTGACGCCTATGAACAGAAACAACGAGCCATAAACCATTTACTACTCTGAGTTATGTATTGCCCAATTCTTATTGGTGAGTACCGATAGGAATCTCGCAATCTGTATAATAATAACAATCTCTGCGACGATCGCATGATTATCAAGCGACCCTACGACGAAACACGCTACTGGAGCTTCTGTATCTTGTCTATTAATGTCACCTAATGAAGCACATAGACCGACGGTCAGTAGTCACGAATCGCTCTAACTAGGATTCTTTCTAAATGACACAATCACGTAGTGTCGCTCGTGACCATGATCGCTGTCCTGGAAGGTATTACCAGGTTATTTTCTTTGTGGATATAACATTTGAGTAAGTTGTAATTTGCGGCTGTTTGCTGATGATGCTGTGGTGTATGGGAGGGTGTCGTCTTTAACTGACTGTAATTGCATACAGGATGACTTAGACAAAATTTCTAGTTGGTGCGAAGAATGGCAGCTAATTCTCAATGTAGAAAAATGTAAGGTGATGCGCATGAGTAGGAAAACAATCCCATGATGTTCGAATGTAGCATTAGTAGTGAGCTTCTTAATGCTGTCGCGTCGTTCATATATTTAGGCGTAACATAGCAGAGCGATGTGAAATGGAACGAGCATGTAAGGACAGTTGTGAGTAAGGCGGACAGCCGACTTCGGTTTATTGGGAGAATTTTGGGAAGATGTACTTCGCCTGTAAAGGAGACCGCGTATAAAATGCTTATACGACCACGTCTTGAGTATTGCTCAAGTGTTTGGGACCCGCAGCAGATCAGTTTAAAGAAAGACATAGAAGCAGATCGGAGACGTTCGTCTAGGTTTGTTACCGGTAGGTTCGACCAAGTGTCACGAGTGTCACGGAAATGCTCCGGCAACTCAATTGGGGATCGCTGGAAGAAAGACGACGTTCATTTCGTGAATTTCTGTTAAGTAAATTTAGAGGGCCGGAATTTGAAGCTGAGTGTAGTACGATCTTGCTGCCGCCTACTTACATTTCGCGTAAAGATCACAAAGACAAGAGAAATTAGGGCTTGTACGGAGGCATATAGGAATTCTTTTTTGCCTCGTTCTATTTGGGGTGGAATAGGAAAGGAAATGCCTAGTAGTGGTGCAGTGTACCCTCCGCCACGCACTTTACGGTGGATTGCGGTGTATGTATGTAGATGTAGAATATTAGCCGGCTCGTTGTCACTGGCAGCATGTACCGTGCCTCCGGCTTGCAAGAAGCAGATCTCGGCCAGGAGCTGCCGGCTGCCGAGTGTTCGCCTCCCAGACGTCTGCAGCGACGGCGGCCCGCGTGGAGGAATGAGTGTGGCAAGGCGAGGTGCGGCCTGGCGTCGGGACGCTTGTGACGTCACGGAGCACTCGGGCCAAGGCTGCTCCGCAAAATAGAACCCGCAGCGCCCGCGGGCACGAGGAGCGCGCCGCTGCCCGCTGTCGCTGCAGGCACTCACCACACGGCCGCTGTAACCACCGGAGTCTAAAGCGGACGTGCGACACGCGCAAGAAAATTCAAATGTTTGTATCGGACCAAACAGCGTGGTCATCAGTCCGTAGCTTACAAACTACTTAAACTAAGGTAAACTAACCTAAGGACAACACACACATCCATGCCCGAGGGGGAACTCGAACCCCCGACGGCGAGCAACCGTGCGCTCCGCAGCGAGGCGCCTTAGACCGCTCGGCCACTCCATCGAGGCCACAAGAAAATTATTGTCGGCTGCAGCGCTCCTTACTATAGACTATGGGACTGCAAAGAAGCGTGTACATTCCACGCGTTTGTCAAGTCGTCTCCTTCACGTGTCTACATCATTTCTTGTCAGAGCAAATGATTAGCCGAGTTAAGATCAGCCGCGCGGGAGTAGCCGAGCGATCTGGAGCCCCACGTTACGGATCGCGCGGCCCTTCCGCGTCGGAGGTTCGAATCCTACCCCCGCGCATGGATGTGTGTGTTGTCCTTAGGTTAGTTTGTAAGATGGTTTTCAAAATAAAAAGCCAAGATCGCACATTAATAATTTATTAACTGACGACCGGTTTCGGTGCACTGTGACACCATCATCTGGTTATAAGCTGGTTATCTTGTTAAAAAAATTGGGTATAAAATAACAAGTGCAACATTGCACTTAGTCGCTAGTCACTTAGTCAATGTTGCATTTGTTATTTTATACACATTAGTATTAGCTAGTTCATAAGTAGTTTGCAAGTTTAGGGATTGATGACCCCGTAGTTAAGTCCCATAAGCTCTACAAACATTTAAACATTTTCTATGAAAGTCTGACTATGAATAGACCTTTCGCTAAGATAAAGCTTCAAATTATACTGAACGAAAACAAATATTTCACCTGTTAACAACAGCATGTTTCAAGAGAGATAGCAAATATTTTAGGAAAATTCAAATGTTTGTGTAGCTTATGGGACTTAACTACGATGTCATCAGTCCCTGAACTTACAAACTACTTATGAACTACCTAAGACTAAGGACAGCACAAGTATTCATGCCCGAGGGGGGATTCGAACCCCCGCCAGTAATGGCCGTGCAGAACGTGCTGGCGGGCTGCAGACCGGTCGGCCACCGCGGCCGGCACTCTCATAGACACCTGAGCTTGTTTATATTAAATACTTGTAGGCCGTGCGGTTTGAGGCGCCTATACTGCAAGTATTTAATCGCCTTTTATAATTAGGTTTACACACGCAGAACGCTCGGCCACCGCGGCCAGCACTTTCATAGACACCTGAACTTGTTTATCATATGTTTTTGTTATGGTCTTCAGTCCGGAGACTGGTTTTATGCAGCTCTCCACAATAGCCTATCCTGAGCAAGCCTATTCATCTCCACATAAGAACGGCTTACTGTATCCATCTCTTGGTCTTCCTCTGCGATTTTTACCCCACGCACTTCCCTCCAATGCTAAATTCACAATTCCTTGATGTCTAAGAATGTGTCCTACCAATCTATGCCTTCTTTTAGTCAAGGTATGCCAGAAATTTCTTTTCTCCCCAATTCTGTTCAGTACCTCCTCATTAGTTACGCTATCCACCCACCTAATCTTCAGCATTCTTCTGTAGCACCATATTTCAAAAGCCTCAATCCTCTTTCTGTCCACACTGTTTATCGTCCATGTCTCACTCCCATACAAGGCAACACTCCACACAAATGCCTTCAGAAAGGACTTCCTTAGGCTTAAATAAATATTCGATGTTAACAAATTTCTCTTTTTCAAGAACGCTTTTCTTCCCATTGCCATTCTGCATTTTATATCCTCTGTACTGCGACCATCATTTGTTATTTTACTGCCCAAGTAACAAAACTCATCTACCTCCTTCATTGTTTCGTTACCCAATGTAATTCCTTCAGCGTCACCTGATTTTCGTAGACTGCACTCCATTACCCTAGTTTTGCTCTTGTTAATGTTGATCTTATATGCACCTTTCAGCACACTGTCCATTCCGTTCAATTGCTCTTCCCGGTCCTTTGCTGTCTCTGACAGAATTACATGTCGTCGGCAAAACGCAATGTTTTTAATTCTTCACCCTGAACTTTAATTCCTTCTCCAAATTTCTCCTTGCTTTCTTTTATAGCTTGCTCAATGTACAAATTGAATAACAACGGAGAAAGACTACAACCCTGTCTTACTCCCTTTCCAACCACTGCATCCCTTTCATGCCCTTCAACTCTGACAACCGCTATCTGGTTTTTGTACAAGTTGTTCAAAAATGTTCAAATGTTTGTTAAGCTTATGGAACCCCCGACCGTAGTGGCCGTGCTGACCGTGACTGGAGCGCCCCAGTCACCTCGGCCACCGCGGCCGGCTGTACAAGTTGTAAATAACCTTATGCTCCCTATATTTTACTCCTGCTTGCTTCAGAACTTGAAAGAGTTTATTCCAATCGACATTGTCAAAAGCCTTCTCCAAATCTACAAAAACTAGAAATATAGGTTTGCCTTTCCTTAATCTATCTTCTAGGATAAGTCGTAAAGTGAGTATTGCCTTACGTGTTCCTACATTTCTCCTGAACCCAAACTGATTTTCCCCGAGGTCGGCTTCTACCAGTTTTTCCATCCTTCTATATATTATTCGTGTTAATATTTTGCCACCATGACTTATTAAACTGATCGTTCTGTAGTTTTCACACCTATCTGCACCTGCTTTCTTTGGAATGGGGGTTATAACATTTTTCTTAGAGTCTGAGGGTACTTCGCCTGTCTCATACATCTTACACACCAGGTGAAACAGGTTTGTCATGGCTGGTTCTCCCAGAGACTTCAGTAGGTCTAAGGGAATATCATCTACTCCAGGGACCTTGTTTCGACTTAGGTCTTTCAGGGCTCTGTCAAATTCTTCTCTCCTTACAGTATCTCCTATTTCATCTTCATCTACATCCTCTTCCCTTCCTATAATAGTGTCTCTAAGTTCATTTCCTTTGTAGAGCCCCTCTATATACTCTTTCCACCGTTCAGCTTTCCCTTCTTTGCTGAGAACTGGTTTTCCATCCGTGTCCTTGATATTCATAGAGCTGTTTTTCTTATCTCCAAATGTTTCTTTTATTTTCCTGTAGGCTGTATCTATTTTTCCCCTATTTATACATTCTTTTGTGTCCGAGCCTCGTCGCCGATTTTGTGTCTCGTTCCGTCGTAGGTGTCGGTGGCCGAGTGGAATGAGACCGACACAGGAATAAAGATAGCACGCTGGTGCAGGTACGGAGGGGAGCAGCCAGAAACTAGAAACACTAGAGTAAATTAGAACGAGATATATATTGCACAGAATTTATACAATACTTAACTTCTACACAATTCAGTACTGCAGAGTGCTGATACATAGTTGAGTTAGAGGCCTGCCTAGTGTCTATCCGTTAGCCAAGTCTTTACTGGTGCCTATCTAATTCCGAAGGTCTTAACTGGTTCCTATCTCAGTCCCAAGTGAACGAAGTCTTTCACTGGTGGCCACGAGCGGCGTTGTAGCAGAGGGCGCTCGTGGCTGTCGTCGTAAGAACGCCGCGCCGTGCGTGCATGGCGGCGCGCGGCGAAAGTAGGTGACTTTTTACTTGTGCGACACCACACATTCTTCTACATCCTTGCATTTGCCTTCTAGCCACTCTCCTGCTTAGCCATTTTGCACTTCCTGTCAATCTCATTTTTATCAAAATGTTTGTAGAGTCTATGGGACTTAACTACGGGGTCATCAGTCCCTAAACTTACAAACAACTTATGAACTACTTACAACTAAGGACGGCACAAATATCCATGCCCGAGGGGGAATTCGAACCCCCGACCGTAGTGACCGTGCGGACCGTGACTGGAGCGCCTCAATCCTCTCGGCCACCGCGGCCGGCTCATTTTTATCATATTTTGAGACAGCTTGTATAAGTCGAACAACTACGTTCCTCTGAGCAGGTGGCAAGTACACATTTCGCAAACGTATTGTCATTCAAGTTTATTGTATCTTGTCACTTCAGTGGTGTGAGTCTTATTGGAGTGGGAGAATGATGGAAGTACGTACATTGATTACTGCTAAAAGGTGTTGTTCGTAGTACCTATTTGTTAATGACGTGTGAACATTTGTGCGTTAATTACTTTTGCATTTTCACGATAGAATGTCACTAAGGGTATAAAGCATAACCGGTGACAAAAACTGACACTATTTGAACTCTGTGACAAGATGTACAAATGTAGCACACCGGTACTATTAAAAGACGTTTAGTTCTCACTTGAATTCGAGAAAGTACGAAAAACCGGTGCGAACTAAAATAAAATAGAACACGAACAGTACACTTAACAACGACTTTTAATCGAACATTTTTCACACAGATTTCTACGGAGAAATATTGTACATCAGCCAATAGAACATTATGACGAAACAAGCTTATGTTTTATATCTAAAAAGGGAGTATTTACCCCGCAAAATATTAAGTATTGATGTTAAAATAAGGCAAGAACATGAGCGATGTATTCACAATACAATTCAAAGACTGCAACGAACGTAAACTGCCGCAATCCGTTTAATAATGGTATGAAACCAGCTTCTTTACCATATAAAGATAGTCGATTTGAGGTTTCCATAAGTGATAAGGAACAATTAGTTCCACTTTATAATGGCCATGCGGTCAAAACTACAATTTTAACTTTTACAAATAAATAATTTTAGCAATAAAAATATAACCTCCACGTTAGTTACATAATTTTAATTTACTATGAACATCCAGCTATGAGAAGTTAAGCTTTTGATAGAGATTTATCGAATATATTACATCTACATCTACATACATACTCCGCAATCCACCGTAAGGTGCGTGGCGGAGGGTACACTGTACCACTGCTAGGCATTTCCTTTCCTATTCCACTCACAAATAGAACGAGGAAAAAATGTCTATATGCCTCCGTACGAGCCCTAATTTCTCGTATCTTGTCCTTATGATCACTACGCGAAATGTAAGTAAGCGGCAGCAAGATCGTACTACACTCAGCTTCAAATTCCGGCCCTCTAAACAGAAATTCACGAAAAGAACTTCGTCTTTCCTCCAGCGATTCCCAATTGAGTTGCCGGAGCATTTCCGTGACACTCGCGCATTGGTCCAACGTACCAGAAACAAACCTAGCTGCTCCCCTCTGAACTGCCTCTATGTCTTTCTTTAAACTGAGCATACTCAAGACGTGGTCGTACAAGCGTTTTATACGCGGTCTCCTTTACAAATGAAGTACATCTTCCCAAAATTCTCCCAATAAACCGAAGTCGGCTGTCCGCCTTACAACTGTCCTTACATGTTCGTTCCATTTCATATCGCTCTGCAATGTTACTCCTAGATATTTGCACGACGCGACAGCATCTAGAAACTCACTACTAATGCAATATTCGAACATTATGGGATTGTTTTTCCTACTCATGCGCATCACCTTACATTTTTCTACATTGAGAGCTAGCTGCCATTCTTCGCACCAGCTAGAAATTTTGTCTAAGTCATCCTGTATGCTATTACAGTCATTTAAAGACGCCACCCTCCCATACACCACAGCATCATCAGCAAACAGCCGCAAATTACAAGTTACTATGTTCATTAGATCATTTATATATATAGAAAATAATAGCGGTCCTATCACACTCCTCTGGGGCACGCCTGGCGATACACTCGTCTCTGATGAACACTCGCCGTCGACAACAACGTACTGCGTTCTATTACTTAAGAAGTCTTCCAGCCAGTCACAAATCTGTGAATCTATTCCATAAGCTCGTATCTTCGTTAGCAGTCTGCAGTGTGGCACCGCGTCGAAAGCCTTTTTGAAGTCGAGAAAAACACAATCCGCCTGTTTCTCTTCATCCATGGCTCGCAAGATGTCATGGGAGAAAAAGGCAAGCTGAGTTCCACATGAACGATATTTCCTAAACCCGTGCTGATTCATGGAAAGAAGCTTTTCCGTTTCAAGGAAATTTACTATATTCGAACTGAGAATATGCTCCAAAATTCTACATGAAACTGATGTCAACGATATTGGCCTGTAATTGTGTGGGTCAATTCCCTTTCCTTTCTTATAAACGGGAGTTACCTGCGGTTTTTTACAATCACTAGGAACTTTGCACTGAATGAAAGATTCGCGATAAATGCAAGCTAAGTAGGGGGCCAATGCCGCAGAATAGTCTTTGTAAAACCGAACTGGTATTCCATCCGGACCAGCAGACTTTTTCGTATTTAGCTTTCTCAGCTGCTTCTCTACACCGGAAATACCTATTGCTATGTCCCCCATTTCGGAATTAGTACGTTGATCAAATGATGATACATTTTTTCGGCCGGCCGCGGTGGCCGAGGCGACTGAGGCGCTCCAGTCACGGTCTGCACGGCCACTACGGTCGGGGGTTCGAATCCCCCCTCGGGCATGGATATTTGTGCCGTCCTTAGGATTAGCTAGTTCATAAGTGGTTTTTAAGATTAGGGACTGATGACCCCGTAGTTAAGTCCCATAAACTATACAAACATGTTTTTTATGTTGTGTGTTCATCGATGGGTTCCTGACGCAGGAAACGAAACTTACTAAGCGCCAAACTCAAGTACGGCTGGACCGATATGGCAAATTTTACAATTATTAGTTAATACGAGGAAGGTTTTCATAAAGAATGAAAAAGGATTTGACGTACTGTCGACAGCGCAGTCACTAGGAACTGAGCTCACAATCTATTTCGGTGAGGGTGTGGAAAGAAATTGGCCGTGCCTTTTTAAAGGAACCATCCCGAGATTTGCCTGGAATTATTTGGGAAAATCACGGACAACCTAAATCAGTATGGTCTGAGGGCCGGCCGCGGTGGCCGAGGAGACTGAGGCCCTCCAGTCACGGTCTGCACGGGCACTTCGGTTGGGGGTTCGAATCCCCCCTCGGGCATGGATATTTGTGCCGTCCTTAGTATTAGGTAGTTCATAAGTAGTTTGTAAGTTTAGGGACTGATGACACCGTAGTTAAGTCCCATAAGCTTAACAAACATTTGAAATTTGATGGTCTGAGGTGGATTTGAACCACCGTCCTCTCGAATGCGAGTGCATTTTGTTAATCACTGTACCACCTCGTTCGGAGTTAAGCTAGACTTTGACACAGTTTGATCAGCCACCATGAAATTTTGAAGATGTAGATAAGTTTTCATATAGGCTACAAGAGAGTCAAGGTAAACAGAGAGTGGGGATTCAAAATCAAATGTTTGTTAAGCTTATGTGACTTAACTACGGGGTCATCAGTTCCTAAACTTACAAACTACTTATGAACTAACTAAGACTAAGGATGGCACAAATATCCATGCCCGAGGGGGGATTCGAATCCCCGAACGTAGTGGCCGTGCAGACCGTGACTGAAGCGCCTCAGTCCCCTCGGCCACAGAGTGGGGCAGGAGGGGATTAGCAGAGTTCGTGGGGAGGGGTGCTGGAAATCATAGGTAATGTCAGAGACAGATAGAGACAGATGGGTGGATGGAGATTAAAGTAGGACGGAATATTAAAATAAATAAATGTCAGAGCGACGTCGGTTTTACAGTTAGCTAATGCGGAGAGTGGCCCAAGAAGACAAACAGCAAGGTAAAAATAGGCACAGAGGTTATGAAAGTAATGGACAGAGGTTAGGGGAGGCAGTGTAGGATGTATATCCGATTCTCGGCAAATTTAGCAGTTCCGACCCATTGCCGGGATCGCTAGCGTTGAATAAAATTTACTAAGAACGACAGTATCATCCCAGTTATCAACAACATGCACTAACGTCTCGGGGTTGGTTGCAAAGAACTGATGTAAAGTTTGTCATAAAGCTGTCGTAGTATCTACGATGGCTACAGAACTTGTAACTCGCCATTATTGCCTTGATACTGGCACTGGGGCGTAATATCGTCCCACACTGGCAGTATCTCTAAATCACGCAGATGGTTCATACAGACACGTGAAACGTGTGGTCGAGCATTGTCGTGTTGGAAAATGGCACCACAATATTGTCGCATGATATCTAACACTTTAAAGACGCGAAGAGTTTGTGAGGTACTGTTATGCCGTCAGAGGTACCTCAGTCACTCGTCACACCCTATTACTTTCCATACCATTCTTGACCTTTTTTCAGGTCACTGTCGTACCCGCCGTCGATGGTTACCCGTACTAAAAAGGAAGTTAGGGTTAATGTCACATCGACATCGTGGTCAGACAGAGCACACGCTGCAATTGGGGAAGTAAATCGGTCGAGCCCTTACAGAGGAAGCATCCCGGAATTTACCTGCAGTGATTTTGAGAAATCACGGGAAACCTGAAGCAGGATGGTCGGAGGCGGATTTGAACCGCCGTCCTCCGCGTACGAGTCCAGTGCATTGCCACCGCGCCACCCACCGCGCTCGGCATCCTGGTAGAGGGGAACCACGATTCATGGGTGCACACAGTGCGACGCCATTCATTTGGAGTCCGCGTTCAGAGGTCGCGGAACCACTCAAAACGCAGCTATTTGTGTAGATTTTATTCCAGTAAATGCATGAGGCTGTAATTCTTAGTACGGCTGCTGCTGGTTTCAGGTCCGTGGTGAGTAAGGCCAGAGTGCTGGATTTCATTACCCATGCCCGAGTGGTAGGCGGATATAAAGGAGCTACGGTACGCTACATGCATAACCACATTGAAAAATTGCTCGTGTCACAGCACAGCAAAAGGCGGATACAACCTTGCCAAAGTTAAATGCGTAAAACGAGCAAAATGTTTCGCGACTTACCTGGCAGCTTCAAACAACAAACATTTAAATAAAATAATCTCTAGATATTAGAGCGTAAAGTAACAAGATTCATATTGTTAAACTGCACATGGCATAACGTCACCAACGTAATCTTCCTCATATCGCGTTAACGTTTAGGCTCCATACATCTCCACGTCCACTGAGAGCCACTAACGTATAAAAAATTTAGCTGCAATTTAAACCATTATATCTCTACCACGGACAGTCATTACACGATAAAAAAGTCATCTTGACTTTCTATTTACCTACCTTCGTGCAAGTATGAAAAAGCTCACAGTTTTTCTGCGTGCAAAATAATATACGAAAGGTGCACGTAAAAATGGTGCCATAAGCTGAGCACTAATTTCAGGCCAATTTACATCTTTTGCAGAAGCAATTAATCGATTAGCGCAATTTTCCTCGGCGGCAGCTCGGGTTCGTTATTCAACAACGGAGTGCGGTATTAAGATCGGATTTATACTATTACTTCTCGACAACGGATAATGATGTTAGGAAAAGAAATCGTTTCGACTTTATCCATTTACTAGCTGAACACCAGTCGTTGCCCGAATATTTGTTTATTTAATTTTTCTACTCTTATTGGTCCATCTTCTCTCTCCTTTCTCTGTCTCTTCCTCTTCCCTCTGTTCCCCACCTCCTCCTCTCTCCCTGACCTCTTGTGACGATCCATAATTATGTTTCCAACCATTTCTATTATTTTTAAATATTTACTAGTATAAACAAATAAGATACAATTGTACTTACAGATTTTGTAAGATTCATGCTAGGTATTATATGAAATGTTATGTAAAGATTTGAATTTCGGGCCAGAGCCCGCCCATGCTGTTAATGTTGACATGTGAAACTCAAAGAACTTGGGAAAATATGACAGTTGTTTTTAAAAAGTTTTCTATTATTATTAATAATCAAATATTGAAAAAATATTAACATTAAAGTTATATGACATATTAGTTGTTCTAAAACTTAAACAACTTGAAGATGATCGACCTATAACGTTATAAATACGTATGCCAGTACAGCAGACGGGGTGTGAAGCAATTGTCGTACATCAGTCAGTCTGTCTGTTTTAGTCCGTCTGTGTTATGCCTGAAGTTATGGAAGTAAAATATGTGTTCTGTCTTAAGCTTTAGAAGTAAAATATGTGTTCTGGCGCAAGCTATGGAAGTGTTGTTGTATAAATAAATTCCGTTTTCGATCATCAGTTAGTAATTTGATTCAGACTTGAACAACCCAGGAAATTATCTGTAATTAATACAGATGTGTCATGAGTATTTGCAGTCGAAATTGCGTGAATTGGTCAGGAATTACACAGGTACACTTCACGCTGTCCATTTCCTTGTTTAACCCCGCCTCCTCAGTTTATAACGAACGTCCTGCTTCCTTGAGGTGGGGATGTAACGTTTTTTAATTAATTTTAGCGTCCGAAGTCAAGATGTCAATTTAATAGTGGGATACCAATATACCTGCAACGTATAGGACCTAGATGTCTGCCACGTTTCGCTATACCGTGGACACGCACCAGTACTCGCTTCGGCGGTACATATACTAAAATTGGAACGATACAGAGAAGATTAGCATGGCCCCTGCGTAAGGATGACACGCAAAATCGTGAAGCGTTCCACATTTTTCGCCGGCCGCGGTGGCCGAGGGGACTAAGGCGCTCCAGTCACAGTCTGCAGGGCCACTACGGTCGGGGGTTCGAATCCCCCCCTCGGGCATGGATATTTGTGCCGTCCTAGTTCGTAAGTAGTTCATAAATAGTTTGTAAGTTTAGGGACTGATGACCCCGCAGTTAAGTCCCATAGACTATACAAACAACAACACGCACCAAACAAATACCAGAGTCACTAAGTTTTTCCAGCTCACCGTGGCGTATGCACTCTCCCATTCACTCATTCAGGATTTCTTACTTGCTGTCAAATGAAAATGTCGCACTAATCTAACGATGTGTAGCCCACAGTAGAATATGGCGCAGTGAGGAAATAGTTCTACCTACTCGGAATAAAAGCAATTTGTTTGCTAACACTCTTCTTTACTTTTAGCAGCGCGGCAGTTGAATATGAAGACAGATACGTATAGAATATATTTAGATCGGGGGATCAAATAATGACTCTTGCTGAGCAGCTTTTATACGTGTCAAATTATCAGATTCAACTTTACTCTCGAATTTATCCAGTCGAAAATTCTCGGACAATCACCAACAAACTATAGGTCGCACATCTAACGAAAATCAGTGAAATATTTCCACACACAAAAGTACAATTAATCAGATATACTGCAGTTCCCTGTTTATCACCACACAGCAGTTCTTCCACGTATTACCACTTCTTTACACACTCGCGACCAACACCTTCACAGAGGCTCACCACGTAATGCAAGCAGAAATGTTGAGTTGTTGAATGTTCCGATACATGCTTGGTTATGCCGCTTTCAGAAGAGGCCTAAGTCACCTCATTACTGAAGGAAAAAAGCTTATATTAGGGAATGAGGGGGCTTTCCTCGTGCTATGGATTCGCCACTGGTAACGCAACAAGTCCATATGGTCCTCCTGATAACGTAACAAGTTGTTGTTTTAGAGGTCAGGTGTGCAAGATTTCATCAAGATTTTATGCCATACAAAAACACGGGTACACTATATATAATCAACAAGAAGAAAGAAGAACAAGATAAATATTCGTGACAAGTTTGAAAGGATTCCTATAACTTTAAAGTGTAAAAGTGACGCGCTTCAAAACCTTTGAAGAAAACATTTTATTTGCACGTAAAATCTGAACGGTGCACGTAAAAATGATGCCATTAGTTGAGCATTAATGTCATACGAATTGACCACTTTTGCAAAAGGATTCGCCTAATTTTCTTGGTCGCTAGCTCAGGTACGTCCTTCTGCTTATATACTGTACCATAGCTACAGTAAGACATGTGTTCTAATGGTCATAAAATAGGTGCTGGTCCGACCTGAACCAAAAACGATTTACCTCATGATTTTAGCTCCAATTGGAAACAAACACGAATACCGCCCAAAATCGTGATCTGCACTCCTCTTAAGTCTTCAAATTTGTTACTGGACTACCACGCTGTAACGATACGGCGATCCCCCTTTGTGCTAATAAAGTAACCCCCTGCATTCCGCGGAATCTGCGGATCCTGCACATTGATTACTCAGTATCCGACTCGCTGAGCTGGAAGAGGCACAGTTCAATGGCCTTGTATTGCGTACCAGGCTAAAGACGAACAACGCCTGTACACTCTGGTCGCCTTTGTTACTGTCTCAATACAGTGCAACTTTCTCAATTTACATACCTACCGATGGTGTGTGTACGTATTCGAAGCTTCATTGATATCGAAACATGTCTTATGGGAGCTTCTTTTTTTTTTTTCGCCAGGCAGCGTAATAATTATCGGCTTATAGCGCACCATAAGAAAGTACTCCATTTAGAATCCTCTACTACCCGTATAAATGTCACCCTGTCCGGTGCTGTCTAGAGTTTCCGGTTGGTGCTGCAGAGTTTCGGGGAACTGCCGGTGTTCTGGGAGTTGCGCCACTCCATTGCCAGTGGCCTTCACCTCGGGTTCAGAGTCACACAAAAACACTGCCAGGTGGATGCGCATGAGCTCCCGGCGATGCCATCACCTGAGATTGAGGAAGGTCGCCGCGACCTCTGAAGACCGCAGCTACTCTTCTCAATTGCTGTTGCCGTCTCAGCGAGATTACACAGCGGTCCGTCGTCCCGATCATAATTGCGATACGGCTGACGCGTTTTAAATCTCCACTGATGTATCTCGAATAGCTTCAATTAATTGCGAACATATTGCTCTTACACGGACGAACTCTATTTTTTCTCATGTGTACAGTGAACAATTGCGTCAGTAAGTTTCTTTGGTTTTCCCGTCATATTTCAAGCTTCTGTAGTAACATTAGACTTCCATCACTGGTGCTGTTTGTTAGACCACTACTAAGACAGCAATCGGCTGGAAAAAAGGCCACTGTGGCCAGCTACTTTTAAGTGGATATGCGAGGATCTAATGGCTGTCTGAATGTGGGTGGTAATAGCTCGTTTTGCATGGTTCTGGCTCAGAGTCAATAGTTAGTCGTTACCAACCCATGCTGCTGATGCTACCAAAGACGTTTCTACACGCTTTGGTTACAATATAGTCGACGAGCCTTCTTCAGGGCGAGTCACACGATCTTCTCTCCCCACCACCGCTGTTATCACGGATTTCCCAGTCTCCAGTAGCTTTCCTGCGGCTCCTGGCCGCTCGGGAGTCACTTGGTGCTTGGACCGCGGTGAGGTAAGGTTGGTTCTGCTCTTGTGCCTGTGGAGGTAGTAGCGATTCGTTGTCTAGCATGTTTAACTTCTTGAACTTAGATTAATTTTCTTGGAATATTCCTTCCAATCGTGCATGGAAATGTGTTCTAGTTTTTAATCCAGTGATTTCCGAGAGATAAACATGGTGTATGTGTTACTAGTTGCAGTTTGATAATGGCCTGGCATATTCAAACCTTTTGTGATTATGTGGCGGTGTACGAACTCTGTGTAAATTCTCTCTAGCTTTGTGGGGCCCGATTTCTAACAGACGATATTTTCAGTTTTGTATGGTGCATGTAAAATTTTTCTTATTATTTCTTTCTATGAGTGATATGTGTTCCATGTGTTTGGTTCATAGAACAAAGACTTCAGCTTCCACTCTTGTTTGTTCCATGCCCATCAGGCAAGTAACTATGCGGGTATCCTTCTGATTTCCACTAATATTTCGCGATCTTCTTTCCCCGCCTATTAGAATTTTGCTGTTCTTCTCCGACTTGTAGTACGCACTCTGTCTTTCGCAGTAATTCTCTCTGAGCCTTGTACAACCTCCTTCAATAGCTTCCTTATGTAATTATAAACATTTCTATGGGTTGCATGCTGTAATTCTTATTTTTCTTTTTCCGAGTTTGCAATTATTTCAATTTTACGAGTTTTTTTGAGACGAGACTTCATCCGTTTCTGTAATTGCTCCCTATCGCGTGTAGCTGCATTTCTTTCGCTTCTTCATGTAATTCTAAACATTTCTATGGGTTGCATGCCGTAATCCTTGTCTTTATTTTTCCGACTTACTTCACTTTTTGCGGTTTTCCTGAGACACGACCTCATCCGTCTCCGTAATCGCCCCCCCCCCCCCCATCGCGTGTAGCGGTATTTCATTCGCTTCCTTATACAATTCTAACCATTTCTATGGGTTGCAAGCTGTAGTTAATTTTCTTTATTTTTCGGAAACTGAATTTATTCAATTTCATCGGTTTTCGGAACCACGTGGGTCCGAGTTCAGACTTCCGGGGTTTGCAGCTAGTCGACTGAATTCACGCCACTTCTCATATAAAATCAGTACCTAGATCAATTTCTAACAGACTGCAACTTTAGAATCCACCGTGATTTTGTACACTGAATCCGACTTTAACCACTTCACCTTCAGTGGAGTGCGTTCATGTAACGTAGCCGTGCGACAGGTTAGCGTGTTTTCTCGCGGTCCAATTCCGATGTAATTTATCTTGGCTATACACACTCACCATCTCAAAACAGGCACGACAGACCAGAGCCAGCTTCAAAGTGTTGTGTATTGTGTTTTGTGCTACCTCCGCCTTGATGAATTTCGCCTAGGATAGCGGCGCCTGCTTCCGCCTCGTCTCAGCACGCTGATTTTGGTGAGTTTCGCTGTGGCATTGGGTGTGTGTAAGCGAATGAGTGTTTTTGTGAATCCTTCCCCCCACAGTAGCGTTAAATCACGTATAATTTAGACTGGGCACCGTCCGCATTAATCCATGTAAGAGATGCATTTTTATTGTATTAACAAAATTGGTTCCCAGTTTTGCTTGTTTCTATCTGAATAAGCAAGTTTAGGTTCAGCATAATCCGTAAGTTGCCTATAAATTGTAGTTTTAGAGCACCTTTCATCTTTTATTTAATATTGTTCTTCACAAGTGCTGAGAACAAGTTCAGATCAGTAATGTTTTAATGTCTAAATTCCGTTGCGCTATAAATATTTTCTTAGCCACCTTTCTAAGATAACTTTAATTGTGGTGGCTTGCTTATTAATGTCTGTGTGTAATAACGTGTGAGCTGCTATGTTTTTTGACCACTGTAGTATTAACTTCCTGTTACTGAAGTAATTTGAAACGAGTCTGTTCTCAGTTTGGGCCCAGGGAAGAAGGAGTAACCGATAGTTCATACGGACCTTATTTGCTAATTTTATTGTTAAAACAAAGCTCTTGTTACGTGCCCCATACGCATGTTCCGAAGCATCACAAAACACGAGAATTTGAACATCGCGACCTTTAGTAGTTGACAACCATCGTGGGATACGAATGGAAGACAATGAAGATAATGAGTACACCCAAGTATTCCATCGTGTAGCCAAAGTCAAAGCTCCTGCATTCGAATCCCCATCCAGCGCACAGTATTCATTTGCCAGAAATCTTATTCCTTTTGCTGTCTACGATGTGCTAGTAGTTATCACAAGTCAACATTAATAGTAACTGTTCAATTGTTTGCAAAACTGACAACTAAATTTGTGAGTTCTTAGACCAGTAACTGTGAATGCAAGAGCGCGAGAGCATAATTTCTTCTACCTGAAAAAGGCAACAAACTGACAAAATTCAAACATCACTGGTGAAGCTTCGGTGATTAGTAACTATGTTTACTGGAAGAATTGTTAAGAATACCATTTCAATACGCCACAAGTAACAAGTGTGAAAATGGAACTGAGACTAGAGTAACAATGAAAACAAAAGTTAGAAATTATATGAACTTGGTACATCACTTTCGATGGGCAATGGATGACAATAAACCAGATCCACAAGAAGCATCGTTAGAAAGAAACAGAACCTAACAACCTATCGACTCATTTTTCCTTTGTATAGTGAAAAAGTACCCATTATTAGATGAAGGAATACTAACTATTGTAAATCATTTGGCACATTAAAACGGTAGTGATAATGTTTCTACAGTCAAAATATTAATTATGTAGGAAACTTTGATAGTGTTATTGGTTGACAACTAACCTGAATAATTATCAATGGCATTAAAAGTAATGAAGAACAGAGGAAATAAAAGCAGCAAAATGGATACAAGGGAGACCAATACTAAAAGATATTTCTGTCTGTTAGAATGGATATCCACTCCCATGAACCACAGACATTGCCGAGGTGGGGTGGCTTGCGTGCCTCAACGATACAGATAGCCGTACCGTAGGTGCAACCACAGCGGAGGGGTATCTGTGGAGAGGCCAGACAAACGTGTGGTTCCTGAAGAGGGGCAGCAGCCTTTTCAGTAGTTACAGGGGCAACAGTCTGGATGATTGACTGAGCTGGCCTTGTAACATCAGCTAATGTGGCTTTGCCACACAGCTACTGCGAACGGCTGAAAGCAAGGGGAAACTACAGCCGCTATTTTTCCCGAGGACATGCAGCTCTACTGTATGAACATATGATGATGGCATCCTCTCGGGTAAAATATTGCGGAGGTAAAATAGTCCCCCATTCGGATCTCCGGGCGGGGACTACTCAGGAGGATGTGATCAGGAAAGACAATACTGGCATTCTACGGGTCGGAGCGTGGAATGTTAGATCCCTTAATCGAGTAGGAAAATTAGAAAATTTAAAAAGGGAAATGGATAGGTTGAAGTTAGATATAGTGGGGATTAGTGAAGTTCGGTGGCAGGATGAACAGGATTTCTGGTCAGGTGAGTACAGGATTATAAATACAAAATCAGTTGGGGGTATCACAGGAGTAGGATTGATAATGAATAAGAAAATAGGAATGCGGGTAAACTACTATGACCAGCACAGCGATCGCATTATCATTGTCAAGATAGATACGAAGCCAACACCGACAACAGTAGTACAGGTTTATATGCCAACTAGCTCTGCCGATGATGAGGAGATCGAAGAAATATATGAGGAGCTAAAGGAAATTATTCAGACAATTAAGGGAGAGGAAAACTTAATTGTTACGGGAGACTGGAATTCGGTAGTAGTACAAGGGAGGGAAGGGAAGATAGTGGGTGAATATGGTCTGGGCAAAAGGAATGAAAGAGGAAGCCGCCTGGTAGAATTTTGCACGGAACATAATTTAGTTATAACAAACACCTGGTTTAACAATCACAAAAGAAGGTTGTATACGTGGAAGAGACCAGGAGACACCGGGAGATACCAGATAGATTTTATAATGGTAAGACATAGATTTCGGAACCAGGTTTTGAAGTGTAAGACATACCCAGGGGCAGACATAGACTCTGACCATAACTTGTTGGTTATGAACTGTAGGCTGAAACTGAAGAAACTACAGAAAGGTAGGAAAATAAGGAGATGGGACCTAGATAAATTGAAGGAACCTGAAGTTCTTAAGAATTTCAGAGGGAGCTTCAGGCAACAATTGACAGATACAGGGGAAAATAAAACAGTTGAGGAGGAATGGGTAAAATTGAGAGATGAAATAGTGAAGGCAGCAGAGGACAAAATAGGTAGGAAGGCAAGACCTTGGATATCACAGGAGATACTAAATTTAATCGATGAAAGGAGAAAGTATAAAAATGCAGTAAATGAAACAGGCAAAATGGAGTACAGACGACTAAGAAATGAGATTGACAGGAAGTGCAAAATGGCTAAGCAGGAATGGCTAGAAGGCAAATGCAAGGATGTAGAAGAATGTATAAATAGGGGAAAAATAGGTACAGCCTACCAGAAAATAAAAGAAACATTTGGGGATAAGAAAAACAGCTCTATGAATATCAAGGACACTGATGGAAAACCAGTTCTCAGCAAAGAAGGGAAAGCTGAAAGGTGGAAAGAGTATATAGAGGGGCTCTACAAAGGAAATGAACTTCGAGACACTATTGTAGGAAGGGAAGAGGATGTAGATGATGATGAAATAGGAGATACTATACTGAGAGATGAATTTGACAGAGCACTGAAAGATCTAAGTCGAAACAAGGCCCCTGGAGTAGATGATATCCCGTCAGAGCTACTGAAGTCTCTGGGAGAGCCAGCCATGACAAAACTGTTTGAACTGGTGTCTAGGATGTATGAGACAGGTGAAATACCCTCAGACTTTAAGAAAAATGTTATAATCCCCATCCCTAAGAAAGCAGGTGCAGACAGGTGTGAAAACTTCAGAATCATCAGTTTAATAAGTCATGGTTGCAAAATATTAACACGAATTATATACAGAAGGATGGAAAAGCTGGTAGAAGCCGACCTCGGGGAAGATCAATTTGGGTTCAGGAGAAATGTAGGAACACGGGAGGCAATACTCACTTTACGGCTTATCCTAGAAGATAGATTAAGAAAAGACAAACCAACATTTCTAGCTTTTGTAGATTTGGAGAAGGCTTTTGACAATGTTGATTGGAATAAACTCTTTCAAGTTCTGAAGCAAGCAGGAGTAAAATATAGGGAACGTAAGGTTATTTACAACTTGTACAAAAACCAGACAGCGGTTGTCAGAGTTGAAGGGCATGAAAGGGATGCAGTGGTTGGAAAGGGAGTAAGACAGGGTTGTAGCCTTTCCCCAATGTTGTTCAAATTGTACATTGAGCAAGCTATAAAGGAATGCAAGGAGAAATTTGGAGAAGGAATTAAAGTTCAGGGTGAAGAATTAAAAACATTGCGTTTTGCCGACGACATAGTAATTCTGTCAGATACAGCAAAGGACCTGGAAGAGCAATTGAACGGAATGGACAGTGTGCTGAAAGGTGCATATAAGATCAACATTAACAAGAGTAAAACTAGGGTAATGGAGTGCAGTGTAAGAAAATCAGGTGATGCTGAAGGAATTAGATTAGGTAACGAAACAATAAAGGAGGTAGATGAGTTTTGTTACTTGGGCAGTAAAATAACAAATGATGGTCGCAGTACAGATGATATAAAATGCGGAATGGCAATGGGTAGAAAGGCGTTTTTGAAAAAGAGAAATTTGTTAACATCGAATATTGATTTAAGCCTAAGGAAGTCCTTTCTGAAGGCATTTGTATGGAGTGTTGCTTTGTATGGGAGTGAAACATGGACGATAAGCAGTGTGGACAGAAAGAGGATAGAGGCTTTTGAAATATGGTGCTACAGAAGAATGCTGAAGATTAGGTGGGTGGATCGCGTAACTAATGAGGAGGTACTGAATAGAATTGGGGAGAAAAGAAATTTCTGGCATACCTTGACTAAAAGAAGGGATAGGTTGGTAGGACACATTCTTAGACATCAAGGAATTGTGAATTTAGCGTTGGAGGGAAGTGTGTGGGGTAAAAATGGCAGAGGGAGACCAAGAGACGCGTATAGTAAGCAGATTCAAGTGGATGTGGGTTGTCGTTCTTATGAGGAGATGAAAAGGCTTGCTCAGGATAGAGTAGGGTGGAGAGCTGCATCAAACCAGTCTCTGGACTGAAGACCACAACAACAACAACAACAACAGAATGGATATAAGATTCGAAGAATTCGAAAAATCTTGATTGCACACCCATATTACGCCAATATTTTAAATAATCTCCTGGAAGCAGCAATGGACAAATGAGTGCACTATTTGATTATGACCTCAGATGAGCTCCTGAGAATTTTTGGTATTGAAACCCGACCATAAGCATCTTCACCGAGCCATCGCAAGGCTTTTATTCAGCGGTTACAATCGATAAATATAGAATTAAGTAATTCTGGAGTCTGAAAGTATATGGGTTTAATAGATTCCAAGTAATCCAAGTTAGTTTGTATAATTCCGTGAAATTTGTTAACATCGAATATTGATTTAAGCCTAAGGAAGTCCTTTCTGAAGGCATTTGTATGGAGTGTTGCTTTGTATGGGAGTGAAACATGGACGATAAGCAGTGTGGACAGAAAGAGGATAGAGGCTTTTGAAATATGGTGCTACAGAAGAATGCTGAAGATTAGGTGGGTGGATCGCGTAACTAATGAGGAGGTACTGAATAGAATTGGGGAGAAAAGAAATTTCTGGCATACCTTGACTAAAAGAAGGGATAGGTTGGTAGGACACATTCTTAGACATCAAGGAATTGTGAATTTAGCGTTGGAGGGAAGTGTGTGGGGTAAAAATGGCAGAGGGAGACCAAGAGACGCGTATAGTAAGCAGATTCAAGTGGATGTGGGTTGTCGTTCTTATGAGGAGATGAAAAGGCTTGCTCAGGATAGAGTAGGGTGGAGAGCTGCATCAAACCAGTCTCTGGACTGAAGACCACAACAACAACAACAACAACAGAATGGATATAAGATTCGAAGAATTCGAAAAATCTTGATTGCACACCCATATTACGCCAATATTTTAAATAATCTCCTGGAAGCAGCAATGGACAAATGAGTGCACTATTTGATTATGACCTCAGATGAGCTCCTGAGAATTTTTGGTATTGAAACCCGACCATAAGCATCTTCACCGAGCCATCGCAAGGCTTTTATTCAGCGGTTACAATCGATAAATATAGAATTAAGTAATTCTGGAGTCTGAAAGTATATGGGTTTAATAGATTCCAAGTAATCCAAGTTAGTTTGTATAATTCCGTTTTTATTACCATAGCGAACTGTAAATGTTTTTTAGTTTCTTCGTATGTGTCAAATATCACTGCGATACTATCTACTAAATACTTCGGTTCACCTTCTAAGCAACCGCGCAAAAAATTGTTTATGAATGCTGGATATCGTAGGATCTTGATCAATCGATTGCTGAAACTGCTCCCACAAATGAGCCCAGTTCTCAACATCTCCAGAAAATGTCTTAAGTTTTATAGTGGGAAGTCTGGTAATGTAGGCCATAGAATTCATATGCTTCCCTTCTATTCCCCTTCAAGTCCGTAAAAAGCGCATTTGGCTGTTTCTGTGTATTCGTCGCATACTCAGTGTCGTCGATAAAAGTGTGTATTTTTCAATTCTATTATTGTACACAACAGTTCCTGTAAACGATCTATAGATTATCTTCAACGGGAGTTGTCATCGAAATTGGTTCAAAATGCTTTCTTGCCCTCGTTCTTTCTCTCTTCATCCGCTGTAATTGAATGTTACTATTAATATTTTCTGTATCTTGACAGCGTGAGCTAATTGTAATTCTGTGCGCTCCTCAATGTAGTTCGATAAACAGTCAACAGATGGCAGCACTAGTCATAAACAAGCTACAGACGTATTGCAATATGTGAAATTTATCAGTTCTACAAATTGTACTACGATATATATGACGTGATAATCCAGTTGAACTTAGCTCTGTATACATGGGTTGGTCGGCGGATGTTTTTGTCGTCTGGCATGACAAATCACTAAACAGATCACGCACCGAAACGTGGCACATAAGAGGAGAATGTTGGGAGCTTGCATTCAGCTCGCAGCGGAGTGGCTGTTAGAACAAGCCGCGTCTCTTTCTCCCAGTGCCGCCGGCTTACGGGCTATAGCTTACATGTTTTAAAAGAAACAACAAGTGTACGGGTTTGAAGCGTCACAGATGAAATACGAAATTATCACTTTAATGTTTGAGTAATAGAAAACTGGAACCTATATCTACTAGATATTAAAATTTTTTAGAGATTTATAAATCAGGTGTAGCAATGCTTTCTGCCTTTTTTATTGTCGTAAATCAATAACAATTGGAATTGATATTTCTCACACCACTTCCAAGGACAGCATTCCTTTTTCTAAAAGAAGTCGTCGGGGTATGTGGACTTATTTTAGCAAATAACAGAGTGGAATACAATAATCAATACCAAGCACAAATCGACAATACATTGACGATGTCTACGGTGTACAATGCTGTTACGAGGTAATGTTGGTAGAGAGCATAAATATTCCGTAGACACACGAACTCAGACGAATTCCGTCGTTCACAGAGGGGCCACGAAAAACTGCGTGATCTGTAGTGAGCCCTTCGTGATAATGGCGCATGAAGTGAGTAAAAATTCTTGGATGTCACGCGTCAATCGTGGAATCTTCCCGGGTTTCGGCACCAAAAATAATTTAGCGAATGACAATAGTAGCGTAGTGATTTGTCTGTACAACACAACATTTTATTTACCAGATTACAGAACATATAAAACAAAGGAGTTCACAAAACAGGAAATCAGAGATAATACTATATTAATTAAGTACATCAATTTCCAACAGATAGGTAATTGGATGGAGGAGGGGAAGGAGGAGGTGGATAGAGGAGGGGAAGAGGGGAGCAGAGAGGGAACGAGGAGGATGGGGAGAGAGAGAGAGAGAGAGAGAGAGAGAGAGGGGGGGGGGGAGAGTAAAGCCGGGTATTAAGACTAGTGAATTTATTAAGATGAGCTACATAGATCTTATCTCGTCTGAAAAGAGAACATTCACTACTTGCTGGTCATGTATTTTTTATTTATCGTTAAGGAGTGTTCATTTGGAAAGGTAATAGAAAAATTGCATGTGCCGCTTTGGGTTAATCTGAGAAATTCAAATCTGTACCGTCATTGTCCAAGGCGCGGTACTTGTCGAATTCCTGAAAGCGGAAGAACTAAAAGCAGCGATGTGTGCTGTGTGACACTCGAGTAGCCTGGACTGTTCAGAGGGAGTGCGCGGACATGTCTCCAAGATCACAAAAAGTGTGACGGGCAAGGAGCATCTCAACATGTAGCTCTGCAGCTTCCATGGGGCTACTACGATTATAAACATATATGTGGGAGCGATTTACTTAGATCGACAAACTGGGCACAGAGGAGGAGACTAGCTCCTGACATAGACAAAGGTATTCTGAGGGTAGAGTCGTTCAGTACATGTTCATGCATTAACACTTATTAGAAAGTTCTAGCGGAGACGATTGAAAAAAAAAAAGTTCTGCATCTAATGGGAAATGGTACGTCTAAATATTGGGGGGGGGGGGGGGGGCAGAAGATAGTTTTAATTAGATGCTGAAACCTGTTGAGTTGAATATAATTAAATGTGCGAAATCCGGTGAAACTCAAAGAAACACTGTTGAATTTCTACTCCGAGCATGCCGGTTTAATCATAAGGGATACCTTCTGAACAAATCAAGTTGTAAATCATTTCTGGTCTTAAAACCTTTATGGACGATACGATTACGACTCTACTATTGTGGTAATATCTACGCACTCAGTGGCCGGTACAGAGGGGGGGGGGGGGGGGGAGATAACACAAGGCTGAGGAGAGTGAACATGTCCTTAAGGGCTTTGTGAGACTAATTTTTAAAACACACACACACACACAAGTCACATATAAACATACTATCTGAATCCCTCTGCTCCGCATGCGTAGGCTGGTTGGTCTGCACTAGTCGTTTCTTTTTAATCCTGATGAAGAATCAATTTCTTAAGTTTCGTAGTTATAGCTTGAAATTTGAGTTAACAGGACCATATTTTTGAAAATCAATTTTTGCATCCCTTATTTCACCCCCTTATTAGTCTAATTTCCAAAAATACCGAAACACGTGTCTTAAATTCGAACCCTGAATTAAAATCCGATATTTCGTAGTTCTAGCATCAAAATTGCCTAAATAGCTACGTATTTTCAAAAAACGTTTCATCCCCTATTTCACCCCCTAATGGACGGAATAGCGAAAAATCGCTTCTTAAATGACGCCTACAGAGTAAGATCAACACCCTCCACAAATTTCAAGTTTCTATCTTCAGTGGTTTGGGCTGGGCGATGATGAGTCAGTCAATCGGGACACTTCCTTTTATATATAGAGATTAAAGGTAACTTATATATATATAAATTACAGTTATTGTCAGATAGAATTGGTATTGGAAACACACAAAATATGTTCCACAGCAACATAGATAAAAAACTTTTTAATTTACTTCCATCTAACTACCAATGGTTGAATCACTGTAATATTTTTTTAACCATAGGACCTTGAGAATGAAACCATAGAGCGTCGAAACTAGTAGTGCATTGGTAATTAGGTGGAAATATATTAATATGCCAAATGAAGACTATTGTACCTCAGCAAACAATAGTACACGCCTCTTGCCGCTGCCAACAGCCAGCGCACGAATAATCAACTTACCGTGGATGAACAGTACAGTAACCGGAGGAGCTGTGTCATTACCAAACAATGCAGAAACTGGAAAAACAGCGTATCTTAAAACGTTGCCCAATTACGGGTCAGAAACAGACAGCCAGTAAATACGAGTATGTCCCGCTAAGTTTCATATTCCCTCAAAACATAAAATTAGATTTCCCGAGTTTGCGTTGTACTGAATCGATTTCTTCTTCATTCTTTGTAAATTTGCTATGCAAAACTAGATGTTTTCAAGAAAGCTTTCACGATCAACAAAATACCACTTGAAACTTCATGTCAGATTAAAATTGTGGGTCAGAAACGGGATTCGAACATAGGACCTTTGCCCTTTGCTGGCAAGCGCTCTACTATCTGAACTATCTTGGCACGCTTCTCGGTCCGTCCACAAAATCTTACTTCTGGCAGTACCTCGCTTCTTACTTTCGAAACTTCACAGAAGTTCTCCTGTGAACGTTTCAGAACTAGCACTCCTCATTCTGGAAACATCCCTTAGGCTGTGGCGAAGCCATGTCTGCAACCACATCCTTTCTACCAGGAGTGCTAGTCCTGCAAGGTTCGCAGGAGGACTTCTGTGAAGTTAGGAAAGTAGGAGGTGAGGAACAGGCACACTAAAGTTGTGACGACGAACTGTGAAGCGTGTCGGGATAGTTCAGACGGTAGAGTACTTGCCCGCGAAAGTCAAAGGTCGCAGGTTCGAATCCCGTGTACAGTACACAATTTTAATCTGTCAGGAAGTTACATATCAGCGCACACTCCGCTGCAGAGTAAAAATCTAATTCTTAAAATTACTCTTGAAAGTGTTTGAAGAAGAATTTCTACTACCATGAAAATCTTTTGTATCTGATGTGGGGAAAAACGCCATTGAAATTTCTAATTTGTTCCATTAACTGGAAAATCGAAACGTGTAGCTTCAAATAAAACTGTTTATAATCGGTGGGAGTACCATTTCTTAGTGTCTAGGAAAGAATCAGATAAACCGTTACCGAAAACATCTGAATGCGCCAGCCTGAACGCAGCCTTTGAAATTCGTTTTTTATAATTTTTTTTATACATAGTTAAATCCTTTGACTTTATTTACGTGTGAGTAAAAATATACACAATTCCAAATTTATTTCCCAAGCAATCACGAAACAATAAACAACTTTTAATCAAAATATCCACAAGAGTACTGCCGGTCTATAGTGTACAACAATGTTTCGGCGATCATACATGTCGCCATCATCAGGTGAACTGACGGACTGAGCTCCTAGAAACGCGCCGGCACGGAGATCCGCACGCTACGGCGGCTCGAAGGGAACTGGGAAATTACGTTATGTTAATTATAAGGATTTTGCATATTTAAACTCACAATTACATACTGCCCGTAAGTAAAAGTTAATTATTCTAATGCTACGATTCTTTCCCTCACTCCCTTCCTCACCAGCTCTCTCTCTCTCTCTCTCTCTCTCTCTCTCTCTCTCGGTCCTTTCGTGAGTACGTGCATGGCGAGCACGTGGCCCCGGGCCAATGCAGTCTGCCTTCCTTCTTTACTTCCCGGACTATATTTCTTTCCCCCCCCCCTCTCCTCCTTTCCTATCCTCACTAGTTCCCCTCCCCACTGGGGGCCTGATAACCTCAATAGTTTAATCCCCCTAACCCAACCTAACAACCAAACCAATCTCTCTCTCTCTCTCTCTCTCTCTCTCTCATTTTTCGTCGCCCCCCCTCCCCCGCCCGTATCCGTTCTTGTATTACTCAACAGCTAATATTATCTCTGACCGTATTTTAACACACCCTGAAATTATTTGACACTCACATTTAACTTTGACAAACATACTTTTTCTTTTTTTAATTTTACCACTTTAAATTTTTATTTTAATATCGTTACATTTTTTCATTGTCTTTTTCTGTTAAAATATCACCTGTTTTGTGGAGTAGTTTTTCCTCTTTTTTCAATTTTCTTATCTTTGGCTGTATTGGTTTACGTACAATCGAGTGACTGTCAAATAAAAAAACATTAGAGAATTTTCTACCCTACAAATACGTTTATTCAATTTTCGTCTCATATGAACGCATGAAGACGTTGATTGTAATTAAATTTCGTGCTGTGAAAAGGCCCTCACAACCGGCCTATTTTTAGTGTTACTGTATTTTTGTCCGATGGCGACCAACAATTACGTCTGCGAAGTTTGATATATCGCCGAAGCAGTGCGAGATATGGAAAAAAATCCGCAGTGGCGTCTTGTACGGCCCACTTGGTTTGTCTGTAGGTTTATGATTTTTTGGAAAAATTTCAGACACACATAAAAATATAAATAAAATACGATTACGATTCTTCTATTGTGATAATATCTATGCTCCCACTACATAATTTTCTTTCTGACTTCATTTTAACAAACAGCCAAAATTATTTGTTATTTGAGTTTAGCCTTGACAAATATAATCTTTTCTGAACTTTTACCTCTTTAAAGTATTATTTAAATATCTCCCCCACATTTTCATTATCACTTAATTTATTCATCTCGAACTTACTGTATAAATAGGATGGATGCCAAGTTCGCAGTTTTTATTTTATTTGTTAAATACGACCGGTTTCGAAACACTGTGGTGTTATCATCTGGTCTCATTGACATTAAACTGCTTATAATAGTGCTCCACATAAAATCCGGTAGGTGTACTGGATGATAGTTATACAGAAAATCATGTGCTGGTGGATAGTCAGATATAAAATGGATGGCGGATCAAAATTAAAACAGTAAAATATTCTTAAAATAATAACCAGCATAGTGCACATGTCTGGTTGGTTTTATGGAGGTGCTCAACATTTGGCGTTCGGAAATAAGTCACGTGACATCCCTCGCCTGAAACCTTGCCCCAAACTCTTTTGCGTACGTCATCTTGCTTTCTGTGTTTGATGATTGTTTTGTATTATACATAAGAAAGAGCTGTAGAGTTGTAGAGATATTCTCCTACTCAGATTCATTCCACTCCCATGAACCACAGACATTGCCGAGGTGGGGTGGCTTGCGTGCCTCAACGATACAGATAGCCATACCGTAGGTGCAACCACAGCGGAGGGATATCTGTGGAGAGGCCAGACAAACGTGTGGTTCCTGAAGAGGGGCAGTAGCCTTTTCAGTAGTTCCAGGGGCAACAGTCTGGAGGATTGGCTGAGCTGGCCTTGTAACATTTTCCCTAGGACATGCAGCTCTACTGTATGAACATATCATGATGGCATCCTCGGGTAAAATATTCCGGAGGTAAAATAGTTGCCGGACGCGGTGGCCGAGGGGACTGAGGCGCTCCAGTCACGGTCTGCACGGCCACTACGGTCGGGGGTTCTAATCCCCACCTCGGGCATGGTTATTTGTGCCGTCCTTAGCTAGTCGATAAGTAGTTTGTAAGTTTAGGGACTGATGACCCCGTAGTTAAGTCCCATAATCTATACAAACATTTGAACATTTTAAAATAGTCCCCCATTCGGATCTTCGGGCGGGGACTACTCAGGAGGATGTGATCATCAGGAAAGACAACACTGGCATTCTACAGATCGCGAAGCGTGGAATGTTAGATCCCTTAATTGGGTAGGGAAGCTAGAAAATTTATTCAGACAGATGTAGGTTGCCGTTCTTATGTGGTGATGAAGAGGCTTGCTCAGGATAGGGTATTGTGGAGAGCTGCATCAAACCAGTCTCCGGACTGAAGACCACAACAACAACAACAACAACAACAGATTCATTTATTCGGCTTTCGTCTCAGATGAACGGTTAAGCCGTTATTTTCATTTAAATTTTTCGCTGTCAAAAGGCGATAACAAAGACCCACTTTTACGTAACCTAACGTGGACCAAAAACGGCAAAACCTGCCAAGCTATCGTACAGGAAGGAAGGGGAATGTTGGACAGCAGTGCTTGTTTGCTCGCCTCCGTTCCTGACGCCGCCTTAAATGAAACACGTGCCGGGCTGCCGCCGTCTCATTAGTCTCCCGATGTGGAACGCCTTTGACGTGCCGGCACAACCCGCGGGACGCCTCTGCCTCTCTCTCTCTCTCTCTTTCTCTCTCTCTCTCTCTCTCTCTCTCTCTCTGTCTCTCTGTCACTCTCTCTTTGTGTCGCGACGACGGCCCGCGCCGCTGTTCTTTGTCCGCCTATTGTCATCGCGGAGTCCGTGACGTCTGTCATCCCGGGGGGTTTCAATGGCACCAATCGCACTAGGCCTTGTTTCCTGTCTCTGACACCGCTCATCAAAGCATTTCCTGAGAGCACAAAGTGACAGCATACTCTTCAGCCCGAGCGTTCGCACTGGATCGAAGTGGAACGTTTATTTTGTTTTCACTAAGTGTATAACGAACTGGCGGTGGTGGTGTGAGGTTGCAACGTTTTTTTAAGTAACTAATTCTAGAGTCCCGCTAATCATGATGTCATTTTCATAAAATTATGGCACTATACCTGCAACGGCCGGCCGCGGTGGCCGAGGGGACTGTGGCGCGCCAGTCGCGGTCTGCACGGCCACTACGGTCGGGGGTTCAAATCCCCCCTCTGGCATGGATATTTGTGCCGTCCTTAGTGTAAGCTAGATCGTAAGTAGTTTGTAAGTTTAGGGACTGATGACCCCGTAGTTAAGTCCCATAAGCTATACAAACATTTGAACATTTTCAACATACCTGCAATGTATACGACCTAAATGTTTGCCACGTCTCGCTATATTGCGGACACGCACCAAATAAATATCAAAGTCACTAATTCATTCGAGGTCACCGCGGTGTCTGCCCTCTCCCACTCAATTATTCATCAACAACAGAACTACTAAAGAACCTGCATACAATATGCTTGTCCGTCCTTTATTGGAGTATTGCTGCCCAGTGTGGTATCCTTATCAGGTAGATTTGACGGAAGACATTGAAAGAGTCTAGAAAAGGGCAGCTTGGCACGATACAGGGGAGACAGCGTCACGGAAATGATACAGAACCTGGGATGGGAATGATTACAACGACGACGTTTATCACTGCGGCGTGGGCTACTTACGAAACTCCAATCGCCAATATTCTCCTCCCAATGCGAAAATATATTGTTGGCTCCCACTTACGTAGGTAGAAATGACCATCAGAATAAAATACGAGAAATCAGAGCTCGAACGGAGAGATTCAGGTGTTCTTTCTTCCCGCGCGCTATTCGAGAATGGAACGGCAGCTAATTAGTATAACGGTGGTTCGATGAACCCTCTGCCAGACACTTAAATGTGATTTGTAGAGTCCCGTGTATATGTAGACCTTATAAACAGAGATTGTGGGTTTTGTTTAATTTCCGCATGGAGTCCGGCACTGTCTCTCGACAAAAAAGAGAGCGACAGAATTAATGCTGCCTTACCTGTTGATTAATAGTCCCTATCGATGTTTCTGATGTTTGCTCACCTTTGATTGACTCTGTAGTGACTTGTGTGTTATCTTCAAAAATGTTCAAATGTTTGTAGAGCTTATGGGACTTAACTACGGGGTCATCAGTCCCTAAACTTACAAACTACTTATGAACTAACTAAGACTAAGGACGGCACAAACATCCATGCCCGAGGGGGGATTTGAACCCCCGACCGTAGTGGCCGTGCAGACCGTGACTGGAGCGCCTCAGTCCCCTCGGCCACCGCGGCCGGCGTGTTATCTTCCTTGTTTACCCTTTGCAAACCGACGTATTACATTCGCTTGCACATTGATTTCCTGAGTGCAGTTGTGCCTTGATAATGGACGGGTGTGCTCCTGTCGAAATATCGGCGGTGGTCGATGATCTCACTCGGCACCGTACCCGTAAGTTGTTTGAAAATTCATTACGCCGGTAAAACTTAAGCTTTCATAGTTCGGGATTTCTTACCTGGCGTCAATTTAATATCTCCCACTGGAAACTCTTTTCCTCAGGCCGCGGACTCTAACCATATGCTGCCTACAGTGGGTGTTGATAGAATATGGCCTGAGGAGGAAACAATTCTACCTCCTCGGATGAAAAATAGTTTTTTAAATATTTTCCTTAATTGTTATCAGCGTGGCAGTTGAATATGAAACCAGATGCATATAGAATATACACTACTGGGCATTAAAATTGTTACAACAAGAAGAAATGCAGATTTTAAACGGGTATTCATTGGACAAATATACTAGAACTGACATGTGATTACATTTTCGCGCAATTTGGGTGCATGGATCCCAGAACAACCACCTCTGGCCGTAATAATGGCCTTGATATGCCTGGGCATTCAGTCAAACAGAGCTTGGATGGCTTGTACATGTACAGATGCCCATTCAGCTTCAACACTACACCACAGTTAATCAAGAGTAGCGACTGGCGTATTGTGACGAGCCACTTGCTTGGCCACCATTGACCAGATGTTTTCGACTGGCGAGAGATCTGGAGAATGTGCTGGCCAGGGCAGCATTCGGACGTTTTCCGTATCCAGAAAGGCCCGTACAGGACCTGCAACATGCGGTCGCGCGTTATCCTACTGAAATGTAGGGTTTCGCAGCGATCGAATGAAGGGTAGAGCTACCGGATCGTAACACATCTGAAATGTAGCGGCCACTGATCAAAGTACCGTCGATGGGGACAAGAGGTGTCAGAGACGTGTAACCAATGGCACCCCATACCATCACGCCAGCTGATACACCAGTAGAGCGATGACGAATACACGCTTCCAATGTGCGTTCACCGCGATGTCGCCAAACACGGATGCGACCATCATGATGCTGTAAACAGAACGTGTATTCATCCGAACAAATGACGTTTTGCCATTCGTGCTCCCAGGTTCGTCTTTGCGTACACCATCGAAGGCGCTGCTGTCTGTGATGCAGCGTCAAGGCCAACCGCAGCCATGGTCTCCGAGCTGCAAACGTCGTCGAACTGTTCGTACATATGGTTGATGCTTTGCAAACGTCCCCATCTGCACGATCCGTTACAGCCATGCGTACAAGATGCCTGTAATCTCGACTGCTATTATACGAGGCTGTTGGGATTCAGCACGGCGTTCCGTATTGCCCTCCTGAACCCACCGATTCCCTATTCTGCTAACCGTCATTGAACCGCAACCAACGCGAGCAGCAATGTCACGATACGATAAAACCGCAATCGCGATCGGAAACGTGATGGTACGCATTTCTCCTCCTTACACGAGGCATCACAACAACGTTTCACCCGGCAATGCCGGTGAACTGCTGTTTGTGTATGACAAATCGGTTGGAAACTTTCCTCATGTCAGCACGTTGTATGTGTCGCCATCGAATCCAACCTTGTGTGAATGCACTGAAAAGCTAATCATATGCATAACACAGCATATTCTTCCTGTCGGTTAAATTTCGCGTCTGTAGCGCGTCATCTTCGTGGTGTAGTAATTTTAATGACCAGGAGTGTATATCGTGGTATCAAATAATGACTCTTTCAGAGCATCTTTTCTACGTATCAAATCAAATTATCAGAATCAGCTTCACTCTTTATCCAGTCGGAAATTCTCTAACAGTCACCAGTAAACTAGAGCTCGTACAGTTCAGCAAAATCAGCGGAATATTTTCACATGCAAAACTTATAATTAACCAGAGCTAATGCGGCTCATTATCATCACATTGCATTTCTTACACTTACTATCATGTCTTTACATACTCACGAGCAACATGACCGAGTTACATGGCACGTTCTCAGAGGCCGAGTATATCGTCTTGGTTCCTGAATTTAAAGAAGCCATTGGCTGAATATCAGTGCCAAATAAAATTGTCTTTTGTTTTATTATAGTTTTAGTTGATGTTGCTTTTCATGCATCACATATGTACGTCAAACAACATACGTGACGCACAAAACTGATGTTAAAGTAATGTTAAAACCAATACTCCTAATATTAACGTGAATCTCATTCACAAATCGTTATTTCATACACTTTGTTAAATGCATAAGTTAAATTTGTAATGAAACTTTCATTCTTATTTAATCTAAACTGGCATTATATTTATATCCTACAAATAAGATAAAGCATTCGTCAATCCTTGGACTCACACGAATTTTTTTAACCTGTATTATAAGCATACTCTTCGGTTTGTTTACAATTTGAAAGATGTGGGACTTGCAGTGCTGTGCTAATGTGTGTGCAGTGTTGTGAAATGTGCAAAATGTTATCCAAAAGTGGAACACATGGCTATACTTTATATGAAACTCCTAACTGTAAGTAACTTCTTATATTGTAATTAAGTACCACATACCACATGTAGTGCTTACTATTAGTTGTTTTCTGCCTCGCCACAGATATACAGTTAATTCCACTGAAATTTATATGTACCATCTGATGATGAGCTGCTAGGCACCTCGGTACCGGCCATGGCTAAATAAATAACTTCAATGAGAAGGGGAAAAAAAAAGGCGACTGGTTGCAGTAATTTCTGAAACCTATTTCAAGTTGCAAGTTGAGATCCATAATGGCTAAAAGTTTTATTTGTAAAATTCTGTATGACTTCTGCTACCTTGACTATGACCTCCAATAATTGTAGAGTTAAAAAGATTTGTAAATAGTTAGAATTTACATATATACTGTGTTGGTTCCCGCCAGACACAAAGAAAGTGAAATCCCGCTCCGCAAAGAGCGCCAGCCTTTTCTTTTCTTTTCCCATGGTGTAGCCAACCATTTGTCATCACAGCAATGGTCCAGCACGTGCCTGTGTACACCGCTGACTACCGAATCGTGCTTTGGACTGCCAACGGCTGGCCATAAGAAAAAAATCGCACTGACATGTTTTACGGCCCACTTTAGATTTGTAGTTTTATAAGTTTTTGCAAACATTTTGAACAAAAATAATCTAAATAATAAAAAATTAATTATAAAATTAATTAATAAGAGTGTCTGAAACACTTTTAGGAAAAAAAATTGGTAGTGGTGGGTTGCGAACCACTGACCTTCAGCATCACAGTCTTTTTTTTTTTTCCAGGTAGATCTTTGATTTGAGGTCGTTTTCATTGTTCGTTCTCGGCCGTTCGTTGATCATTTGGCTCAGCTTTTTTATTACAAAGGACGTTCAGCCCTCTGACCGGGCATGCTGAGCCACGGCGCTAGTCCAACGCATTGCCTACTACACTACAGATGAGTTAGAAGTGATGACCGTTGTTAACTTATGCTAATATGACATTTGTGGACATTAGATTATCATTTATCGTACGAAGAACGACGTGTTTTTGTTAATTCTTCAGTGCGCCATTGCTTTGAAATGACAACGCGTAAGTTACAATAAGAAAATCATCAAATACGCAACGCAAGATGGATTATGCCAGACAGAGTTCTGTGCGAGGAATGTCACGTGATATCTGCAAACGGCTGGTTTTCGTTAATACAATTGAGGGTGTCAAAACTACGTTATTTTTGCATTTATCTCTCAAACGATACGAGATATAAAAAATATAAGGGCACAAAAGTTGTACAGAATTTTCTCCTCTACAAATTCGTTTATTCAAGTTTCGCGTCAGATGAACGATTTATTTGCAATTAAAATTACATTACAAACGGCTTTTCTTGGCCTTACTACCGTATTTTTTGTCCGAAAAAATTTGAAAAAAGGGAGGTTCTGGTCTCCGACGGCCTACCAGTATGTCTGTAAAATTTGGTACTGATCGGTGGAACGGTTCGTCTTAAAACAGGGAACACGTTACGGACAGACATACATCCCAATATAGCTGTTATTTTTGGAAATATTTCTGAAACGATACGAGATATGAAAAAAACATAAGAGAGCAAAGTTGTAGAGAATTTTCTCCTCTACAAATTCGAATATTTAGTTTTCGTGTCAGATGAATGGTTAAGCCGTTATTTTCATTTAAATTTCGAGCTGTCAAAAGACGATCGCAAAGGCCCACTTTTAGTGTTACTACCGTAACCTAAAGTGGTCCAAAAATAATTTAGAAAAGCCCTTAAAGTAATTAAAAATGTGGGGTAACACCACAAGTGGTCAAAACTAGCCAAAGCGAATTTGGATTTAGAGCCGTAGTTTACCCATCAGTCCATCTCCATTAATTGCCACTAGTACCGACCAATTTTATACATTATATACGCTATTGATCCAAAATTTCCTCCTCGAAAACGTGGTTTTATTTATGACAAAAACACAGCATTGGCGTCCTAGGGAAGTACCTGGAGAGGAAACCGACGTAGTCTCTGTATGACGTGTTATAAAATTTGTGCATCACGCAAGTTCGTTATGTGGTGCAATAATGGGACACGCAAGTTGGCGTGATGTGGAATTGATGCTGCCAGCTAGGGGCTGAGAGATGGCCAAATTAAGGCACGAATAAAAGCGACTCTTCTCAATGGACTTTGGATATAGGTAGACCACCAAAAAAATTTCGGCAGTTAGCGTGCCGTGAGACATCAGATGCAGGCAAGTTGAAGGTGGCCTTAAGGTGTCAGCCAAATCCAATATATGGAGAGTATGAAATACGCGCGATAGGTTACCGAACATAAGGAGGGCATTGTATTAAAATTTGTACCGCGGCCGTGATTCGAACCTGGGACATCCTGCTTACTAGGCACTCGCTTTAACATTCTTTTCCTTCGGTTGATTGTTCCTTGTGTTCGTCCTATTGTGTTTGTTCTATTTTGATGTTCTGTTCTTGGCTTAGGTTTTTATTAGAACCACTCATGGAAGTGTGATAGGACCATTGCTATTTTCTTTCTACATAAATGATCTGATGGAGAGAGTAACTAGTAATTTGCAGCTGTTTGCTGATGTCGCTGTGGTGTATGGGAGGGTGTCGTCTTTAATTGACTGTAATAGCTTAAAGGAAGACTTAGACAAAATTCCTAGTTGTATGAAGAATGGCAGCTAGCTCTAAAAGTAGAAAAATGTAACGTGATACGCATGAGTAGGAAAAACAATCCCAAATACAGCATTAGTAGTGAGCTTCTTGATGCAACCGTGTCGTTCAAATATCTAGGAGTAACATTGCAGAGTGATATGAAATAGAGCGAACAGGTAAGGACAGTTGTAAGGCGGACAGCCAGCTTTGAAGGGTTGTAGCTTCCAAACTAACAGTGATAGGAATGTAGTTTAAATTGATTTGGACGCAGCTGGTTTCAACGAATCCAATGTACGATAGAAAAAAAACTATTGTTCCATTTAAAAAATTATATCTTTGTGGTGTAACTGTCTGGAAAATGATACAATAAACTATGTTCATAGCGCCGCAGAAAGTGTAACATTTCTTGTGTTGACCTACCGCAATAAAATTTTCCGTCACCTATTATTTTATAAGTTACAGAGGCAAACACACTTAGTGAAACACCCTGTATATATAATGGAGTGCGTTCAGCCTCGAGAGGTCAACTGAGGAGCTAGTTGACCAAGTCCTAAAGTCAAGAAACCCCTCTATCCCGCGTTCAGTGATGCCGTTGGCAGAGGATGAGAAGGCGGTCGGTCGGACCCGATACTACCTTTTTTGGTCTGAATGGGAAACTTTGGATTTCTGTAATACTGTAATACCCGTTATGTGACAAATGTCTCCACAAAGTTTTGATAATTGTCAAACTGGTGCTTGGTAAAGTGTGGAACACTCCATTTCCGTCACTGTGTATGTTTTAGCAGTAAAATACGCAACACCTATGTGGACAGAATCTGTTATGGAATGGAGAACGTGCCGGCGCATGGCACAAAAGCTGCGTGCAGAGTACGTGATCTGCTAGTGGGTCTGAAGCCTACTGCGGCTGCGTGTCGCCATTGTGTGGCGCCGCTGTCGCACGCGGCGGGCTTCCTGGCACCCGAGCGGCGGAAGGAAGGAAGCAGGCGCGCGCCGCACCATCCCCTGACTGCCTGCCTGCCGCGCCGCGAAGCCGCGGGGCCGCGCACGCACACAAACTAAACCTCTGCTATCACGTTGTACGGCAGAAGAAGTCACGTTATTGAAATCTGACGGATTATAAATGTTGTTTACTTACTTTTTTAATGGCTGACTAGCAGTTGCTTACAATAAGTAATGTTTCCTATTGTTTGAAAGCAGATTGATTTTTACAGTTTTGAACAAGTTTTTATTTTTTTCAGGCAACAACCGTAATACCTTTTAATTGCGGTAAAATTTAGCAACCCACTAGTTCGTAGTAAGTTAATAAAAACGTTCAACACCAATGAAGCATCTCTTCTCCAGAAGTTTTCATAAAAGAAGGAGAAGAAGAAGAAGAGAAAAAAATCGTACGTCTTACATTTCCACATCTACATAAATACATTGAAGTGCATGACACACGGTTCATCAACCGCTTTTATGATGGTTTCTTTACAGTTCCATTGTCTAATACAGCGGTTCCCATCCTTTTTGGCCCACTTTATGTTACGGTAGTAACACTAAAAGGGGGCCTTTGCAATCGTCTTTTGACAGCTCGAAATTTAAATGAAAATAACGGTTTAACTATTCATCTGACACGAAAATTGAATAACCGAATTTGTAGAGGAGAATATTCTCTACAACTTTGCCCTGTTGTATTTTTTTCATATCTCGTAGCGTTTCAAAGATATTTGCAAAAATGACAGAGATTTTGGGTTTGATGTCTGTCTGTCCATAACGTGTTCCCTGTTTTTAAGACGAACCGTTCAACCGATCAGCACCAAATTTTACAGAAATGATTGTAGGCCGTCAGAGACCAGAACCACCCTTTTTCAAATTTTTCGGACAATAAATACGGTATTAAAAACAAAAAAAGCCGTTTGTAATATAATTGTAATTGCAAACGAATCGTTCAGCTGACACGAAAATTGAATAACCTAATTGGTAGAGGAGGAAATTCTTTACAACATATCCCCCTTATGTTTTTTTCATATCTCGTATCGTTTGAGACATATTTGAAAAAATAACGGAGATTTGACACCCTCCATTGAATTAACAAAACTAGCCGTTCGGAGATGTCACGTGACATTCCTCGCGTATTTGATGATTCTCTTATTGTAACTTACACATTGTCATTTCAAAGCAATGGCACACTAATGAATTAACAAAAACAATCGTACGTATATAGAACGAAACCACTAGGGACCGTTAAAAACGAATTGACGAGATCTATGATTCGAAGCGGAAAAGGGTATTTCGTTTTACTCCATTTTCTCACTATCCTGTTGATTGATCACCGACATTAACACATGGATGAATAAAAAGGCACACTTTCCCAGTTTAACTCGGTGGGACTTCTGCACCATTTAGAGCTCTTTACAAACATGCCTGTAAGTGATTTGTACGTTCACTGACCTCTGTTGCTGCGCTTGCGCCTGAGGTCCAGGCAAACCCATTTAATGTCATATGCGCTTCTTGCATGCAAGCTGGCGGAAGTAAAGTTGTGAGGCGGCATCGTGAGTTGTGTCGGGATAGCTCAGTCAAGTCTGCTCGCGGTCGTGCTAGGGGCAGGACGCTCCGTGCCGTGCGCTGCGACAGCTTGTCTTCGCGTGGTAAGTGTCGGCGCTTGCTGCAGCAAATAGCTTTCGTTATTGAACTGTGTGAAAGGTATGAACCGATTGTAATGATGGAACAAGAAATGGAACGACCGACTAGGAAGGATACTTTGAAATTGACATTTGAGAATCGAACTACTAGACCGAAATCCTATGAGATAGAAAATTGGTTAGAGCAGGATGTAAAACTATCATGCAACGACATTATTGGTATTCATCTGTCGATTATAGCGAGTGTGGTATTTGTGAAGTTGAGTAGTGCGGAGCTATGCTCGAAGGTAGTTGAATCCTGTGGAGGTACTATGAAATTTAGGTATTCAGACGGACGTGTTGGGGAGGTTGCTATCACTCATGCTGGGTTTGGAATACGCACTATCCGAATTTTTGAGTTGCCTTTTGAAATTACTGCGAAACAGATAAATGCTGTAATTTCTCCGTTCGGTACAGTGCTTAGCAATTTTGCTGAAAAGTGGTCGAGCGCGCATAAATTTCCCGTTCTAAACGGTGTACGACAACTCCGAGTAGAACTACGGAAACATATTCCTTCATATGTAAACGTCTGCGGGTATAGAGGAATTGTTATTTATGACGATCAACCCAGAACTTGTTCGGTCTGTAACAAGCCTGGCCACGTGCGCGCCAATTGTATACAGAGGCGCGTGGCGCAGCTACCCGCCGGCGAGCCCGCCAGGCCACTAGCCATGACGTCACTGCCTGGAACTTACGCCGCTGCAGCTCGAGCGCAACCGGCTACAGTTTTGGTCCCTGATCCAACTGCAGGAGCAATCGTTTCAGAGCCTGAAATCCCAATGGATGTCAGCACACTTATAGCCGACGATATACTCGATTTCCAACCGCCAACAGCAACAGACGAAGTTCGGCCGACACAGGAAACCGAACCTGTAAATGGTGCAGATCCTTCGGCAAATGAAGAGCTTACCACTCCGCAGGAACCAGAAAGTGGGTCTGAAACCACAGAGAGTTCACCAAAAAGGAAGTCCGGAAGGAGAAACAAGAAGCGCAGGATTGCATCCGAAGGCGCAGAGAAGGCCGCTGCACCTCTGCGACAAAAGGCAAAAGAAATAGCAGCCAGCTTAAGTCAAAAGTCCTCTTCCGATAAGAAAGCGACGCCAGCACCCGAAAAACCCCCTGTCTCTGCACTGGGGAAAAAAGGCGCTGAAGGACGGTTACCAAAGGAACCACCCACACAGAAACCGGAAAGAATTCCCTCTCCGGAGGCTCCCCATGACCCACCCCAGACGCCTACGCACACCAACTGGGCGGACGAAGTGGCAGATGACCCAGCGGATGAAGAAATGAGCGAAATTCACGAATCTAAGATAGATAATGCACAGCTCCAAAAAGATGACGACACTCGGAAAGAAGACACTTCCATGACAGATCTCTCAAAGCGACAAGATTATGTTCCGGATCCTTTTGATACTGATGAGTATTATTAAGCTGTTTTTTTTACTATACGACTTTTAGAGAAGGAACGAAGAACTGAAGAACGAATTCATGATTGAATTGCCAGAACGACCGATGACAGAAGTACAAACGTACAAGATAGCCACAGTAAATCTCAATAAGGCTCATAGCTCATTCAAATTACAAAACCTCAAAGATTTTATATATGCCGCTGACGTAGACATTCTCCTATTGCAAGAAGTCACAGATATTGACCTTGAACATATACCGGGATTCAATGCTTTCACAAATCCAGGGATTGGAACGGAAATGGGTACAGCTATCCTCACGAAAGAGGGCATAATAGTCCAAGATGTTGTAAAATTAACCACCAGTAAAGGCATAGCAGGTACAATCAATAACGTACGAATCATTAATGTCTATCCCCCATCGGGATCTAGCAATAGACAACGCAGGTCGGAGTTTTTTAAAGAAGAAGTTTCCCTCTGTTCGGATCCCGACAGGAGCACATTATCCTCGGAGGTGATTTTAATTGCGTATTGCATGCCAAAGACCAAACTCCCAATCTCAACAAGTCTATCGAACTTGAACGGATAGTCACGCAACTACGTCTAGTAGACTCATGGGAGCACTTGCACGGTGCAGCCCCCGGATTCACTCATGTGACCAGCCACTCGGAGAGTCGTTTAGACAGAGTGTATGTCTCACATAATTTAAAGCGCAACATCCTGCAATCGGAAATATGGCCTGTCGTTTTCTCGGATCATGCAGCGTACATCTGCGCAATCAATATGGCCAAACAGGGGACTTACAGAGGTAGAGGGACCTGGAAGCTGAACGTGTCTCACCTAGAAGACCAGGCGTGCCAGGAGGCGTTCCACGCACTAGGGAGGGAGTGTGAGAGCAGGTTCGCCTCGTACAACACTGCTACCGACTGGTGGCTGAAACATGTCAAGCCGAAAATACGGAGATTTTTCCTAAACTACTCCAGAGAAAAAAGCTTCTGGTACAAAAGTACTATGGAATTTTACTTTCAATGCCTAAGATATTTATTCAAATCAGATGCCACGATTGTTGAAAACTATGCAAGAATTAAAAAGATCAAGGCGAAAATCTTGGCCCTTCGACGTAAACAACTGGAAGGTTACAAAATACGGTCACGAGTGCAGGATACGGCGCCGAATGAGATAACTTCCGTATATCACGTTATCCGTGAGCACAAAAGAGCGTCGCACAAAATATTCACTGCAATACAACTGAATGACGGAAGGAAGCTAACGAAAAACTCTGAGATTAAGGAGGCGATCGTACAACATTTCGCTTCCTTCATGTCCTCTCAACCAGTTAACGAACGCCTTCAAGACGAGTTTCTGTCCACCCTACAAAGGAGAATAAACCACGCGGAAGCACAATCCCTCATCTCAGAAGTGACTGCAGAAGACGTCGAAGAAGCAATAGCAGAAAGCAAGACGAACAAATCTCCAGGATCGGACGGTATTCCTGCTGAATTTTATAAAACATTCAGTTCCCTCATAAAAGACAAGTTCACTCTCATTTGCAATGAACTGTTAAACACTGAAAACGATATCCCAAAAGAGCTTCGGGAAGGCATCGTAGTACTAGTGCCCAAAACATCAGGTACTAAGACTATAAGCGGTCTTAGGCCAATAACATTGCTGAACAGCGATTATAAGATTTTTGGTCGAGTACTAGCGCGAAGATTAAACAGCACAATGACCACCGTCACCGGCCCTTACCAAACGAGTGTCGGTAAAGATAGAAAGATCTTGAAGGCCCTCTGTGATTACAGGGATATAATTGCCACGGCCGACGTTTGCAAAATAAAATGTGCCCTGGTGTCCCTTGACCTTGACAAAGCTTTTGACAGGGTCAATCACCAGTTCCTACTCCGGACTATGAGCACAATGGGATACCCACCCCGCTTTATTGCCGTCATCCGCAATACGCTAACGAACAACGTAGCGAGATTTGTAATTAATGGACAGATTAGCCAACCGATAGAAGTTACCAGCTCCATACGGCAAGGGTGCCCCATGTCCATGGCACTCTTTGCCATTGCTATCGAACCACTCCTCGCTGCCCTCACACAACATCTCCAGGGATTACAAATTAGGAGAGAAAAGATCGTATGCAATGCGTACGCTGATGATGTCGGATTTCTCGCCACGAGTGGCAATGAAGTCGTGACTGCGCTGGAGATAGTCAGGAAATACGAACAAGCTTCAGGCGCAAAACTTAATGAAGCGAAGTCCGGGATATTTCATATTGGACGTGGCATCAGGTTACAAACCCAAAGCTTGCTACCAGAACTCGCAACAATGAAATGCCTTGGCATTGATTTTAAACGGTCCATCCAGAAAACTATTGCAGTTAATTATCGGAAACTACTGAACAGCATGCGAGCCTGTGTACAAGAACATAGTATAAGGAAACTCGACGAACTCCAAAAGGTCGCAGTTGCAAATGTTTACATTACATCTAAAGTAAACTATGTAGCACAAGTCTTGCCCCTTCCTGCAACCTTGGCCAAAAGCATGATATCTGCTCTAGGACATTTCGTGACCCGCGGACGAATCTTCAAAGTGAAATACGACACGCTGACGCTTCCCACGATAGTTGGGGGTTTAAACCTCACAGATGTCAGTCAAAAAGCGAAAGCTCTGTACCTCTCCAACACGTACAAGGAATGGAAAAAGCAAGGTGGTAGCCTTACTGCACACTTGGTAAACGAAACAGCTCCTGTCGACCTCAATGCACCTGTCAGTGTCCGACACATCCCTAGCGGATTGCACCACTTAAAATATTTTTTCGTGGAATACAGTTACATACACGGCAGGATACCAGAAAAAGAAATCGTAAAGGTTAAAGATCTTTACAAACAGCTGATGAAAAACAAACTCGGAAATAATATAGAACAGAAATATCCGTCGAATAACTGGAACATAATCTGGAAAAACATTCACAGCAGGAACTTACCAACGTCCGTGAAAGCGACCTGGTATTTCGCGGTCAATAGGAAAACTGCAACGAACTCTAGACTACATGCAATTCGGCTGGCACCTTCACCGCTGTGTCCACTCTGCAACGTAGTAGACGATGAAGAACATAGACTCTTGTGTAAAAAGGTTGAAGACATATGGCTTTATGTTAGACAAAAGTTAGCTAGCATCAGCAGAACGACACCCACCGCCTTCACAGCTGCTGACTTCCTAACACCGGATAGCATTCCATATCCAAGAACTAAAAGAAATGCTGTCAACTGGTTGAAAGGGCAAACTCTTCATTACATCCTAACCAAAGAATCAAGCAATGTGGAGGATTTCTGGGTGTATCTTACAACTGAACACCACATGCTGATGCGTAATAAAAAATACAAGGAAACTTTTGCAAATTTTTTGACCAGAACAATAATGTAGAGTATTACAAGAAGTTTACATTTAGAAGAATGTAATTGTTTTGACTTTTCTGTTACACGCAACAAGAGAAGGTTTTTAGGGAAACAAAGAGAAGACCGCCATGGATCATTTAAATTCAGATACGTTACTGCGTTGACGACTCTATTTAACCCAGTGACGAAACTGGACGTTCTGTTGCAATTACAAATTTAGTTTAATTAGTATAACAAGAAGAAGAAATCTAATTTACTCAAGACTAACATCAACACGGTTTTAAATCATTGGTAAATCAGAAGAAAAAACTTAAGTATGTTACCACATTACACCTACGAGGAAACGAACTTATGTATTCATACAAATGATTCTTGATTTCCTACAAGACATACCGGAAAAGAGATTTTCTTTTCATTACAGTTTTTAATTCTTTACAATTTATTTTCTTATTTATCTTATTCTATTTTGACATCACGCCACACGCAAAGTTAAAAAACCCTACTAATACATGTACTTGTACGACGAAGAAGAACAAACATTTAGTCTTTTGGTTTGCAATATTTTCGATAAAAAGCTGTGGAACAGCGAGACGGAAATTCGTCAAATCAGCTACATTTTTGTTATTATTGTTATTATTATTTTCAAGTCCAAGAAATGGAACAAAAAGGCCGATAGAAGCCGACGCCGAAGAAGGCGACTTTGGTGAGCGGAAGGACGGGTTGAAGGGGAGGAAGGAGACCCGAAAAAAAAAAAAAAAAAAGAAAGTCGGTATAGCGCTTGCCCGCGAAAGGCAAAGGTCCCAGGTTCGAGTCCCGGTTCCGGCACACAAGTTTAATCTGCCAGGAAGTTTCAGGCGGTAGTGAAGTCGCAGACCACTATTCAGGTGAATGGGTGACAACATCGGTTACTGATGCTAATAACTGCGGCGTCTGTTCTTTCGGACATATTTGAAAAAAAAAAAACGATCATCGCATTTTTAAATTGCAGTCCACCAAGTGGAGTTTGTCAAAGTGGGAGCACATATGGAAATTTGATTCGGACGGTGTAGGTGTCTGTGCAGTTGTGTGAAGTCCGTGTGATTGGGAGGTGCAAGGTTTAGCACGACTGGCTAGTAACCAGGAGACCCGGGTTCGAGTTCCGGTCCTGGCACAAATTTTCATATGTCCATCTTGTATTGTTACAAAAACTACCAACGGCTGAGACAAGAACGCCCCAACTAAACAGACGTGCTTCTAAAGAGCTCAAGAAAAGTTCACAGGTGACACCGAATATGTTACTGTACTTGGTGGTGGAGGGTGCAAGGAGAGGCTGCTTAGAGGGACCCATTGTCGTTTTATCATATATGTGCCGACGTTGCACGCTTCTGAAATTACCCCACACGAGGGTGCGGATGTATAGGGTGGAAAAATCATAAACACCCTTTCCTGAGTCGTATCACGTTCCGATTTCCTCAGACGGTTTTGATTGGTCGCTAATGGTTCCGCCCTGTATAATGGAGCAGAAATTACAGTCATGCAGCACTCCTAAGGGCACGATCACAATCAAGGGTTCACGATGCCCTTAAAGATTGGTTGATTCGTCGGAAAGGAGGGGGGGGGGAGGGAGTGTCAGTCGTAACATTGTCAAAAACGTCGCTTTGTTACTCGTTGCAATGCGATCTAAAATGTTCACTGCTAATCTTGTAGGAATCAGCGCCCAAGGAAAAGGGTGGTTTCATGCACGCCACTCTCCTACACTGCCGTTCACCGAAACGAGAGACGTACTGTAAACACACTGAGGCGCGTGCCCAGGGGTGGACAAAACAAGGTTGCACGCTCAATTTCGCTGCATCCGTTTAAGGTGTAGGGTCGTTATGTGTTTTCTAATATAGCAGTGCCATTAAATTCATTTAATTATAAAAAGTGATTTTCTCCGAAAATTTTCCAGATCTGCATCTTTCCTTACACTTTGTCAAGTGTTAGAAATGTCTTACAAATAACTTGTCTTCGTATCGCATTTCAGTCAAACTTATCAAGACGTACTGAAAGCTTGTCATTTTTCCTCTTTTTTCCTTGGAGGCTTCAAAGAGTGTGTGGCTTTCTATTGACTATTTTCATAACAATACTAGTCATTGACTGAATCTGGGTTTTATACACGCTAGGAACCATGTATATCACTAAAGAACTTTATTACTTCTTCTTTGTACGCTTCTTGGGTGGACTCAAATTGAAGGATGTCATAATAAAGTTACTTTTACGCGATACCAATGAGAGTGAACAGAGACAAATAGACTATGAATGCTAAATGTTATTTAAACACTAATACTTACTATTCAGCAACTGGCCCTTTAAGATGATGTTGACAGTCACATCTATTATCACTGCTATATAACAACTCACACATAGACAACGACTTTACACCTGAAACGGATGCAGCGAAATTGAAGAGCGTCCCTGCTTTGTCCACCCCTGGTCACGTGCCTCGGTGTGTTTACAGTACCTCTCTCGTTTCGGTGAACGGAGTATAGGCCTTGTGTGTCCATTTTGAGAGGGAGGTTGTGTCTGAAATGTTCAAGTGGGGCAACGGTAAGGGAAATGAGTCTCGCTGTTCCTCCATCGTGGAGGCGTCAAAAGAGGGGGCGAAATCTCGGTAAGACGTTACCAACACGTGACAAGTTGGCAATGGCGTGAAATTTGGAGCCGCTGTGGCATCATTAACCATTTCAAACGCAGGTTGTAGGCATCTATGAGCGAAATTTCAATCGTCTTTTTCACATCAGACGATAGTTATGGCCTTCCGAAAAAGTTATCTTTAAAATTGTTGTATAGTGGAGAATCTGGCAACGATTGTCAGATTTTCGGAAAAATACAGGTCCGAAGACACCAAGAGCAGGCAAGTGTAAGAACTATTGCACAATAAAATTATTTGCTCATACAACCAACTATTGACAATGATAATGTACGGAAGACCAGAAAGAAAAACTGGCGGTCTATTAGATAACGGTTAGTTTGGCCTCAGGGAGAATAAAGACATCATAGAGGCAATCCTTACGTTGCGAGTAATAACTGTCACGTTCATATGATTTATCGGATCAGAGAAAGCGTTGGACAAATGGCGCAAGATGTTCGAATTCTGAGGAAAATCGGAGTAAGCTATACGGAAAGACGGGTAAAATACAATATAAACAAGATCTAAGAGGGAGAAATAAAATTACAAGACCAAGAACGGAGTGATGGGATTAAATGAGGCGTCTTACAGGGTTGCAGACTTTCGCCCCTACACATAGGAGCTACGACGGATATAAAGGAAACGTTCAAGAGTGGGATGAAAATTCTGTATGAAAGGATATCGAGGACAAGATTCGCTAATGACAATGCAGTCCTAGCGAAACAGAAAAATTTCTGGCTCTGTTGTATGAAAAAAAAAAAAAAAAAAAAAAAAAAGGAAAGAATAGTCTAATGAGTACGGATTATGGATTGAGAGTAAATCTAAAAAACAGTAATTAGAAGTAGTAGAAATAAAAAAAAAGTATAAATGACTTCTGCCTTCTTGAAAGCAAATAACCAACGATGGAAGAAGTAAGATCATAAAAAAGAAAAAAAAGTGTTAAAGAGGAAATTCGTGGCCAAGAGAAGTCCTCTAGTATCGTACTTAGACCTTAATTTTATCAGGAAATTTCTGAGAGTACTGAAGAGTAGCGAAGTAGACTAGTGAAGAGTAGTGAAGAGTGGTGAAGTAGAGTACTGAAGAGTAGTGAAGTAGGGGCAGCGAGAAAATCGGAAAATAAATAGCGATTGAAACTTACAAGGAGATCACATGGCTATCGGATTTTAGAATTTCTCTATATTTATGGTACGTGAAGTTCAGAATTCAAATAAGTTATCCAAAGCCATTCGACGCAACTCTAAAAAATTCTCGAGATAATTGACTTTTTGCAAATACGCGTAAATACCACAAAATAAATAAGTTGCAGCATCTGTCGGGTTAGCTCAGGTAGCGTTCTAGCCTTCGATTCGATTGTTCGAATCCTGCCGTTACCAATTTCTTTTCCTTTCTTCGTTGTGTTCGAATACTTAAACGATTTTAATATCTAATGATAATTTTTACCAAAATTCCCCTTTCTGCTTGTTTATTCGTAATTTTTTTAAAGGTACTTAATAATGATGCTTTCAATTAAAAAAAACATTAGTTACATTTATTACATTATTGGCTTCACTGTTAGTTGACAACGGTAGTCTTTGATTGTTCAGTTTGTGAAGAGCTACGATGCTGTTTTTGGAAAGTCATCTCCACAGCTACTAATGGCTTTCCAAACAGCTAATCTACTCAGCCATGGTTTTAGCCGACAAGGTGTTCAGTTCGTCTACATACACATAAACGAAAACTGACAATACATGGAATTAGAGATCCGGAAATGTTTTATATAACTGAATTTGAAAAGGAAAAAATATTCGTATCACAGCTTGATTCGAACCCCTGACTCTCTGGTTGTGAGGCCAGAACGATACCACCTGAGCTACTCCGATAGGTGATGCAACAGTTTTAATTATTGGTACTTACGTGTAAGTATTTGTAAAACTTCAAAGTCGAATTTCTCGAGAATTTTTTAGAGTTTACGTCGAATGGCTTTTGGCTGATTGTTATTTGAGTTCTGAAGTTCACGTTACCAAAAAAAGCAAAAATTCTAAATTCAGATTCCCATGTGGTATCCTTGTTAGTACTACAGAATGGTATTTAAAATAATTTGGTCTGAGATGGTGAAAACTGTTGGGGAAAGATAAAGGTAGGAATACATCCAGATAACAACAAGACGTGAGGTGCAAGAACTGTTTTGAAATGAAAACGTTGCCGCAGTAGAAGAAGTTGTCGCCGGTCGTCATCAAACAGAAATTATTTCTTCTTACCGGAACATGTTCCATTATTCAGTTAAAATAATTAAACCATTTTAACTACACTGTAAGAAAAATACGAAAATTTCCGTTTGCTTAATAGATAAATAAGTTTCATATGTTAATAATAATCCCGATAGTTTATTACTGAGTCAGTTGTACACTAACGATTTTCGTGTTCCAAGGTTTCCTCTGAATCTCTGGTGCAGCTCCACCTGTGCACCAGAGATGAAGAAGAAATCTTGGAACACGAAAAGCGTAAGTGTACAACTGACTATCGACATAAGTGAATCACACGACCATTCCATCACAGCAGCTGGTGCAATCCTGTCTACATCCAATCAGATGGTGAAACAAATCACACCACACAGCAAGAACAGCAGAAGACAGCACTACATCTTACTTTATGGTCATCCACTGCCTCCCCCAACTACCAATAATAAAATTTAAATAAAACTACTCAGCTTTTGAACTCAGTATATATCTTCCAAGTTATTTCATGTTTAAGTTGAAAAAAATTCTGTAGTACACTTATTATGTAACTGTTTTACATATATACACGGTGACTACCTAAAAATAAAAATACTTCTCTTTAACTTTAATATGAGAGTTCGAAATTATATTAATACAATTCTACTTTAAAGTATGCTGATTGACGCTTCAATTAACGTATATTGGAGTGGCCGAGCGTTCTGAGGCATCTTGCTGCGGAGTGCGTGGTTGCTGGCAGTCGGAGGTTTGAGTCCTCCCTCGGGCGTGGGTGTTGTCCTTAGCATAAACTACTTTAAGTTAGTTTAAGTAGCTTGTAAGCCTAGGGACGGATGACCAACCAGTTAAGTCCCTTAATTTACAAACAATTAGACATTTGAATTTTCTGAGAACCAGAGGAAAGTCTAAACACTGCACTATCATATAACGGAAGTGAAAATATTTTCTTTCTTCCGCATTTCAAGCCCGCAATTACTCGAGAGAAACTGAATAATGCAGCAAGGAAAACTAGCATGCAGCAAGGAAAATTAGCACATGGCAGAAAGAATATTTCTTGTAACTAATTTTTAATTATGGTAACTAAGTCAGAATCAACGACGCCCTTAGAATATCAATTCTTTCAGCTACTGGGTATCATGCTATAAAAGTGTATTGCCATGTGAAGATTGTCCTTTCTTCCCATGGTTTCTTTTAATATTATAATGCAGATAGTTATTTATATAAGCCGTCTGTGCAATTGAAATAAGACAAGTTATTTTGCCATACTCATTTCATCTTTATTTGCAAGGCGTCTTCAGTGGAAATTTTGGTAGATGTTGGTTTGCATGTGCTGTTTGATGACTCGGGTTGTTGTGTTCCTTCTTTTATACCATTGAATTTTTTCAGCACTTCAACACAAGGCACATGGAATGTGAAACGCCATGTGAAACGTGTATGGCAAAATAACTTCTCGTATTTTAGTTGCATAGACGCCTTATATAAATAAATATTTGCATTACATGAGAACTTAACGAAGCAGATAAAACTTTGAAAAGAGTTTTTCACTCGTTTAAGATGATATGTAATCCTGAGTTAGAAATACTGTATCTGAAAGTTCTGATTAAAGTATTATCATCAGTAATTTTTTATTTATTTTATTATTTATTTATTTATTTTTATTTATTTATTTATTTTTGACGAAACTGCACGCTTCACGTAGTTCTGAGACAGTAATTCTGCAAAGTTGTGACCAGAAGTATGTTGAGCTACACTCTATACTCTACAGCTTTTAAAATGTCAGGGAAAATTATTCATGTATGTGTAAGCGACCGACTACTGTATTCATGCGTTTCTTTTCAGTTATTTTTAACCGCAGCCACAGAAGCCTTGATAATTACAGACTTCATTAGCTATTCATTACAGTTTGCTTTATGAAAGAGGCCTCTTTACCAGGTTATTATCCTCGTCGCAATGCAGGTATTCTGCGAGTATGAACGTTGCTCAGTAAACTCATACTTTCTTTCGAATGACCTGTTATTTACATAGAATGTCGCTTGGCTGCTGTTGTATCAACAGCCCTTCAAATTATAAAAAAGTCGTTCATCAGTGACAAATTCAACATGGTGCTTGTACTTGCGGAGATATAATTTTATCATTATAGTGGAAATAATGGTAAATTTTAACAAGGCAGCAAACTAACGAAAGAGCTCGACGATTGAGGGAAAGTAATATAAAGTTCCTAATAAATAATAAATTATTTAGAACGTTTTCTTTGGTATTATGGATTGCTTGTTATAGGTTACACGGAAGACTCATGGGAGAAGGAAAATAAAAACTAAAAGAAGAAGGAATATGACATCAGTATTGCACTTGCTAGCGACCGCGCTGTGATATGCCTGAGCCCAAAAAGTAAGAACAGTGTTATTATTCCATTACTTACTACTATGTAACCAAAACAAGCTTCCCATACCGAATTCGAAAATTTGTGCTGCATCGGGATTCGAAGCCAGATTTCCCGCTTCGGCCCAGCGGTTGCAATAACGATTAACGCTGTCCTGTCACGTTTCTCGTCCTGCCCAGATTCTCAACATTCCATACACGACGTTGCGAGCGCCCCATCCCATTACTTTCTCTTGATGGCAGCCTTTCTCTATTACCACAAGGGACTAGACGTATTTGTGCATCATGTAACGGTACAGACCCTTTATATAACTAACTAACTTTAGCCGGACGCGGTGGCAGAGGGGACCGAGGCGCTCCTGTCTTGGTCTGCACGGGCACTACGGTCGGGGGTTCGAATCCCCCGTCAGGCATGGATATTTGTGCCGTCCTTAGTATTAGTTAGTTCATAAGTAGTTTGTAAGTTTAGGGACTAATGACCCCGTAGTTAAGTCCCATAAGCTATACAAACATTTGAACATTTTTTAACTAACTTTATCTTAAGGGATGACTTATTCCTGCTACCATTGGCTGGTTGCTGTCATTTATTTGTAAAATTAAACTTTCAATTTAGAAGTCAGGGTACTTTTAAGTAAGGTGGCATCTACTAAATATCTGACTACAACATGTGGGTTGCGTTTTTACTAAAATTGTTGGTTGCCCATTGCATGATTATGCTGGCGAGAACCACTAAATTTGTTAGACTCTGTCTAATATTGCCGCGAGACACCGCGTAAACCGACTGCCGGCTTGGCGCAGGGGGTAGCGTCACCGACTGTGGTGCTGAAGGTCGCCGGTTCAATCTCACCCACCGGCAAAAAGTTATTTCTATGTAATTAACAATTCCAGAATGTTCTACATCTTTCTTATGTTCACTTGAAAAATTCTACTTGTTTCTTATGTTAACTGTTCTTCTAATTTCTGGTGCATTCTGTCTGTGTATAAATAGCAGAGCACTCTGCCCGAGAGGCAGTCACTACTGCGTGTATGTTGAATTCGTAATAATCGTGCTTTCAGTATAAGTGCTGTGTTCAGTTGCCTTTGAAGTCAAGCCTGTTCCAACGCGACAATATGATTAGCTCGAGCCCCCAATATTGCTAATTATATATCTATATGAATATTTAATTATTTGGATAATGTTCTAAAATGATTGATATTAAAGTTCATAGTTCTATCCAAAAGCCCAAGTCAGAATGTGATGAAAAATTTCAGACTTCAGACAACTGTTTCAAAAATCAAAGTCCACATACGTCCGAAAATATTTCAGAATCCAGCGCGTTGGTTTCTGCGGCTGTGTTGAACATCCATCGCATCACTCGTTTTTACTACTCACATGACAAGACTGCCATCAAGATTAAACTATCGTCGACTACTCCCAGCCGTTACTGGCAGCCACTCATATAAAATCTGTGTCGTTATTACAGTAATACGTCACCTAACGGGCTTTAGAGATTTTCGCAGTAGTATACAAAACTTTTTAAATAATGATTGAAATTTTGATATAACGGCATAGTTAGATGTTCGCTAAAATGTTAATGCAAATCCATACCTAACTTCAATTTCGAACTTTAACAATACCCCCAAAATTCTAACTTTAATAATACCCACAAAACCTGAAGTTTAAACATATGACTCTTTTCAGCATGACCGATAACTAAGTCTTTCGGCCGTTGCACAATGAACATTTAAGCAATCACTTAGGTAAAGTGTTTTTCAGGTAGATTTTCCAGTCCTGTTTCCAATGCATTGTTCCGAATTAGTGTGCTCATAAATTTAAACAAATTACGGTCGATAAACAAATTAATTTAGTTTACACGAAGACAACATATTAAAATAAACAAAAATAATATATTATAAACAGATCATAATGTGTGTTTACGACACTTGCAACTTATCATTGCCTCGCAGTTTGTGTATCTGTCTTGTATTAATTGTTATTAACAAATCACTTTTGTTCCTTCTTAAAAGTGCATTATTATGCGCATTATAAAAGTTGCAGATGATATGGTCATACCAAACCTTGCGTCTCGATGAGCCTTTAATTTGAGCCCTTGCTCGTTACTGTAGTTCAATTAGTTTAGTCTCTGGATTTTTCCAAGTGAATAAATATTATTCTAATAACTTGTATTAATTGTTATTAACAAATCACTTTTGTTCCTTCTTAAAAGTGCATTATTATGCGCATTATAAAAGTTGCAGATGATATGGTCATACCAAACCTTGCGTCTCGATGAGCCTTTAATTTGAGCCCTTGCTCGTTACTGTAGTTCAATTAGTTTAGTCTCTGGATTTTTCCAAGTGAATAAATATTATTCTAATAACTTGTATTAATTGTTATTAACAAATCACTTTTGTTCCTTCTTAAAAGTGCATTATTATGCGCATTATAAAAGTTGCAGATGATATGGTCATACCAAACCTTGCGTCTCGATGAGCCTTTAATTTGAGCCCTTGCTCGTTACTGTAGTTCAATTAGTTTAGTCTCTGGATTTTTCCAAGTGAATAAATATTATTCTAATAACTTGTATTAATTGTTATTAACAAATCACTTTTGTTCCTTCTTAAAAGTGCATTATTATGCGCATTATAAAAGTTGCAGATGATATGGTCATACCAAACCTTGCGTCTCGATGAGCCTTTAATTTGAGCCCTTGCTCGTTACTGTAGTTCAATTAGTTTAGTCTCTGGATTTTTCCAAGTGAATAAATATTATTCTAATAACTTTTGATATAAAATTAATATAAATGATGTCAACACATCATCTGAATCGCGCTTATTTGCTCTTTCATTTGGTTCTCCGTGCTAGTCTGTAATAGTGGCAACGTAGTATCTAAAAATAAAGATAATGCCGTTTTTCGTCGGGAAAAATGGCATTTAAACATGACGTCACGTCACTCAACGTGTTCTCCATGGTGTCTTAAGCCGGCCGATGAGAAGCTGGTGGAGTTTCACCTCCTCGCAGCGGCTGATCGCCTGTTCAGTCGCCGCAATTTTTGACGCTCTCCGCCGTCAAACTAGCGCGTTTTGCTCTGCAAATAAATGCTTGTTGTTGCTGTACGTTGCAGTAACGTCACAATCAGCACAGAAATTGTCATTTGCCTTTTCGAGCCATGTATAAGATTATGGTCATGGCGTCTGTTCTTTCAAAAAAGGTCGAACATGGTAGAAAAAAGACACCTTATCTATAATAATATTTTTACATTTAGTACTAATTAATGAAATAAATCGTAATTTGCGATCAGTTATGGCTTCACTATACTAGGTTTAAATGAAATAACGAAGTGCGGCGAATGAAAATTTGTGCCCGGCCGGGGTTCGAACCCGGGATCTCCTACTTACTAGGCAGACGCGTTGACCACTCCACCACCGAGGACAGAATGGAGCTTTGGGTGTGGCGCGAGACGTGCAGCGAAGAGTCCTCGGCAGTCACTGTGTCCTCGATGGCGGAGTGGTCAACGCGTCTGCCTAGTAAGCAGGAAATCGCGGGTTCGAATCCCGGCCGGGCACAAATTTTCATTCGCCGCACTTCGATATTTTATCTAAACCTAGTACAGTGAAGCCATAACTGATCGCAATTTGCGATTTATTTCATTAATTGGAACGCTGTAATGTCGTCGAAGATATATAATTAGTATTAATTTACCTAATTTTAAATAGCGAGATCGCTCGAACCGTTTACAGAAAACTTAAATCCGGAACAATGAAGAGCTACCGAAGAAATAGGAATACCAATCAAGTCACGACACAGAAATATCGCATTTCTGTGAGGCACTGATGGAAAACTCAAAAGGCAATTATTTAAACGCCATACAGTGACCGGACGTAAAATTACTGACTGAGGATGCAAAGAACTAAGCTCCTAACTACTGTATCTAATTTTTTGGATGTTAATTCATCCATATTGTGTTATTAAATAGCCTACACGTTAAAGATTTGGGTCGCGAGTAATTAGTACAAGAGATTGATTTCAGTGACGGCAGAATGTACAAGCGTGATGAAGATTGAGGATATCTTGTAGCATTTTTTTTTTTTTTTTTTTTTTTTTTTTTTTTTTTTTTTTTTTGTGACTCGACTACGGGGCCATCAGTCCCTAAACTTACAAACTACTTATGAACTAGCTAAGACTACAGACGGCACAAATATCCATGCCCGAGGGGGGATTCGAACCCCCGACCTTAGTGGCCGTGCAGACCGTGACTGAAGCGCCTCAATCCCCTCGGCCACCGCGGCCGGCTAGCAAAATGTAGTAGTAAATTTGGGCATCTAGGAAAGGGAGCCATCTGTGTTCTTGCACCCAACTAGTTACCTGTGTGGGGTTGTGGGTCTATATTTTTATGTTTTTTCACAGTTTCGTAAAGATGTTATTCTTGCATTGTTATAGAGTAGAAAAGAATCACTGATGTTGGAGGGATTTCCAAAAAAATGTTCAAATGTTTGTAGAGCTTATGGGACGTAACTGCGGGGTCATCAGTCCCTAAGCTTACAAACCTATGAACTAGCTAATACTAATATCCATGCCCGAGGGGGGGGATTCGAACCCCCGACCGTAGTGGCCGTGCAGAACGTAACTAGCACGCAGCAGACAGCTCGGCCACCGCGGCCGACGAGGGATTTCCGCTGAAAGTAGTATGGGTATCTAAATACACAATTTTTTGCATCAGGGCGGAACCACAATACCACAATTGTAACACAAAAAACGGACTAATAGAAGAGTTTAAAATTGCAGTGAGAGAGCTACCTTTCTTCGTCAAATCCCCCAGTTGGTGAGGCGTTGACTGGTCCTGTCTCTATGACCGTTAACATTTCTTTCGAAGTTCAAACTTAGTATAACTAAGGGACCAATCTGATAAAGTGATCGGCATCTAGATTTCCTCACTGCTTAAAATAACAAATTTGAAGGACAACACACACACACACACACACACACACACACACACACACACACGAAGTAGGACTCGAACCTCCGGCGGGAGCGACCGCCCAATCCGTGACTTTGTGCCTCTGACCGCGCAGCCATACCCATGCGGCATACCCATTGCGACAACATGTTAAGTGAACTACTGGTTGTTGTAAGTACACCTATGTGGTAGTCTGTTTGCACCATTGTAAGAGTATGTCGTATGTGGTGAGGTTGTTCAAGGCATCTCCATTATTTCCTATATGACATTGAAATGTTGGACCGTTTCTTGAATGTATTTTCTCACATTTTTTATCCCCAGAGACATTACAGCTGGATGTTGTCATTTATAAGAAGAAAACAGGTCAATCATCAGTAATCACGAGCGAAAGTAATTTCGGCTTTTAAATCGATCTGTAAATAAATCATATTGCTCGCTTCTGATGGCTATTTTCCTTTCATAAATTTCAGCTCCCGCTGCACACAGACCCTAATGTATTAGTTAAACATAAATGTATGTTGTCATGTTCATAAAACGATACTTCGCTGAATGGTAGCAGGAATTTTCTCACATGAAACATTTGTGAATATCACGTAACTGGAAACACTGGTTTCATATGCTCATTTTCCCTTGTTTGCCGCGGCGGATTAGCCGTGCGCACTAGACCGCCGTGCTGGCGGTTCAGGGCAGCCATTCGCCGTCGGGGGTTCGAATCCTCCCCTCGGGAATGGATGTTTGTCTTGTTCTTACGTTAGTTTACCTTAGTTTAAGTAGTTTGCAAGCTACGACCTAATAACCACGCAGTTGAGTCCGATAGAATTACAAACATTTGAACATTTCTCCCTTGTTTACGAATGTTTTTTAATTGGTTCCTTTTCGTGCTGAGCACTGTTCAGAAATCGTTTATGAATTAGTTGAAAGAATGCAGTCACGGTTGCTATAGTGCTTTTTTAATTATTGTTTAAACTAATGATGGGTTTCGCTCTTTTGTGGCATCATCACATATGTTCTGAGAGGGTGCTTACTAGAAAACTACAAAAATCACTACAAAAATGTTTAAAAATACATTTGAAAAAATTGTGGGGGTGGGGTCCGAATATGTGTCATAATTCCTAGCTGCTCGGCCGTATATACGAGACGTTAAAAATATAGATTTACATAAAATAGATGTGTTGATTCAACAGCAGTTCATACTGGCCAGAGTTAAAATATAAAATTATTAGCAATCAATCCCATCGTCAATGGCTAGTAAAGCCGTGGAGGTTCGAGTCCTCTCTGGGGCATGTGTGTGTGTGTTTGTCCTTAGGTTAGTTTACCTACGTTTAGGAACTTTGTAAGCTACGGACTGATAACCATGCAGTTTGGCCCGACAGATTTACAGACAGTTGAACAGTTGAATGGCTAGTAAAACGGTAGTGACCTAAAGGTGTGGGGGAGTGGGGTAAAACACTATGTCTTGTAAAAGCACTACCTAGCAAAGGGCTTGCGAGCATCTCTGCTGGAAGAATGGATGTTATTGCCTCACCATGACATTGGTACCATCATTCGCAACATGCCACGCCGTTGCCAGGCCTCTATTGCTGTCATATGTTACCACGCTAGATACTGAGCTCATTAACCAGTTCTCTTTACCGTCTAGTAAAATCATCTCAAGATCAAAACCAACTGCAGAACTATCTGAATATCACTATGGTAAAAATTGGCAATTGACTCTAAATAATGAGAAGTGTGAAGTTGTCCACATGAGTACGAAAAGAAATCCGTTAAACTTTGTTTACAAGATAAATCAATCAAAAGTGAAGGCCGTAAACCCCACAAAATACCTAGGAATTACTATTACTTCAGAATTAAAATGAAAAGAACACGTAGATAATGTCGTGGGAAAGGTGAACCAGAGACTGCATTTTATTGCCAGAACCCTTAAAAGATGCAACAGAACTACTAAAGAGACTGCGTACACTAAACTTGTCCGTCCATTTTTGGAGTATTGCTGCCCAGTGTGGGAATCTTATCAGGTGGGTTTAACGGACGATATCTAAAGAGTCCAAAGAAGGGCATCTCGTTTCGTATTGTCACGATACAGGGGAGGCAGCGTTACGGAAATGATATAGGATCTGGGATGGGAATCATTACAACAACGGCGCTTATCGCTGCGGCGTGGGCTACTTACGAAACTCCAATCACAAACATTCTCCTCCGAATGCGAAAATATATTGTTGACTCCCACTTACATAGGTAGAAATGATGATCAGACTAAAATACGAGAAATAAGCGCTGGAACGGAGAGATTCAGGTGTTCTTTCTTCCCGCGCGCTATTCGAGAATGGAATGGGAGATCTTCTATCTAATATATAAAGCAGAGTGTCCGTATATTTGTACGTGTTGCATAGAAATCTACAATTTAGTTCCAATATTTATGAAATTTTGTATACGTAAGCTTCAATCCATGAGAACGGTCGCCGTAAGTGTAAGAATCACGTACGATACATAGTTCGCGAGATATGACGTCATAAACAATGAGATGCGACAATGCTGCTCATTTTCTCCTAAACCATTGGACCGATTTCAACAAAATTTGGTACACACATTCCTTACCGTTAGGTAACAATTTCTTCATGGTTAAGAATCACATACGGCACATGGTTCAAAAGATATTACGTCATAACCAATAGAAATCGCAAAAAATGCCATACAATGCGGCGAGACTTTCGAAATACACTGTATGAGAATGACAGTACTTATCGACTTGCAACAAACTTTAAACATAATTTCAAACCTTTATTAAACTTTTTCTCGCTGGCAACCATAGTAAAATGATGAAAGGAAAAATGTTTCTCACTTACTACTCTTCCGCTGTTTATGGAGTAAAACTACAGCGCTCGGTATGACCTTACAATTTATAATTAATGCACTACAAATTGTAGCTGCAGGGCATTTTACAGACAGTGTACACACATATAAGTGAATGTACCTTCTAAATTGTATCACATTGCGCCAACTAGTGCATGAGATATGAGAACATAAACAGTAAAGTTCCGCTGTTCATGGACTAAGACTACGGTTTTTTGTATGTTACAATTTATAATTTCTACACTACAAATTTTAGCCGCAGTAAATTTTACAGACAGTTGAGTGTACCTTCTAAATTGTATGACAGAACGACACGTAGTTCATAAGATATAAGCTCCTAAACAGTAGCGTTTATGGAAAACCGCCCCTTCCCGCACCAAGTTTTAATCTATTACTTCTTTACTACTGATTGTATTCCCAAGAGAGTTTACAGACATACAGCCCTAATATAAATGAATATATACCTGAAATATGGCAGGAATAAATAAATATATACTCGGGCAACGCCGGGTTTTCAGCTAGTAAATAGTATAACGGTGGTTCGATGAACCCTCTGCCAGGCACTTAAATATGATTTGCAGAATAGTTTAGTTCGAAGAAAGAAGAAAGTGTTACTGTCTACCCTTATGCAAGTTGCTGTTATTGTTTGCATTTCTTTCATTTGCATTATTTCTAATGTACTATCACATTTTATACTATTTCATGGCATAATAAATGGAACATTGCAAAATATCCGTTTGTTGTTTTAATTTTGAATACTAGGTACTTTCACAAAATGTCAACCACGCATCTTTAAGGGCAGATGAGAGCGAGAACTATCGACCTTAACAGCTCATGAGCGCATGGTTGCTGAGAATAATAATATACGTAACACAGTAAGTTTGTGCTCTTTGGTACTGTTCCTAGAGGGCATTAGGGAAATGGTTTGCCGGCAGCAGAGCAGCTACTGGGACGTCAAGCACTTCGGGCTGGCCGACTTGTGCCGATGAAGAGGGGAAGTCTGAGTACGGTTTCTATCGACGAGCCAAGTTTGCCGACTGCAGACGGTGAGTGGCCCTGTTCGATAAAGCCCCGTCTGCAACTAGCGGCCGCTGTAGAACACGCCAGATGCGAATTACTCTGGGCAGCGGAACTACGTGTAGGAACGTACAAGAGACCTATTCGACCAACTTCAGCTACCTCACTAGTACTTTCCCTAGCTACGAAGTTTTTCTTGTCATTTGATGAAATTCCTTTTCAAATAGTGACATGATTTCAAGTTCATTCCTTCTATGGAATCCACAAAAGGATGGAAAGATGCCCAAAATGGACAAGGAATGGTATTATAAGCCACTACAAAAGATTTTATTTGCTCTGAATTATCGCCATTCGACTGTTTTGGTTAGTTTACTACAACATAAACATGGTTTCTACAGTTTAGGAATTTTGAAGCGTCATATTCACTGGAAATTACAAAGTAAATATGTACAGAAGTGTAGGTACTAATTAATAAACGTCAATACAAATATGTAAGGTTAATAAATACAGTTTTCCCAAACGTCTCAACTGAATGTCATCGTCACTTCACTATACGGGGTGAATCTAAATTCGCGCACTCGGGCTTCGCAGCGCGAATCCTCACATGCTAGCAATAAGATAATGTCTGTCACAAAATTTCGTCCTGCGCATATTTCTGGCAGTAAATGGACGTCCAAGATTGAGATGGGTGTGTGTCCCCTACATCCGTGTGTTTCAGAATTACACTACCATACCAACAAACGTCTAAGGGATGTGGGAGGTGTCTTGAGGAACAAAATGAGCACAGAAACCCGTGCCCGGATACGTCATCCAATGACGCTACAGAGCGCGAAGTTGCTGGAGGGGATGTCTAGCGGCAGGAGCTGGTGTCTGTAACTTGGACTCTGCGTAGCGTCGTTGAATGGCGTTTCCGTGCATGGGCTTCCATGCTCATTTTGTTCCTCAAGACGCCTAATACATCCCTTACAAGTTTGTTGGTGTCATTATGAAACACACTGACGTATGGAACACACAGCCATCTCAGTTTCTGGCGTCCATTTACTTGCGGAAATATGCGCAGGATGAAATTTTGTAGGAGACATTTTTCATTGTTGGCAGGTGGGGAATCGTGCTGCGAAGCCCGAGTGCGCGAATTTAGATTCACCCTGTATATTTGGTTTTATAAAGGGCGTTTCAGGAAGAATAGTAAATATTTTCGGAGGTGGTAGTATAGACCCGGAAATTTTTGATATAAAAATTACATTCTCTCCAATAAAATATTTTACACAAATTATACTAAACTAAATGAGATTTGTGGAAATGTTTAGACTTTGTGTTAATGATATTTTGTATATCTGGCTAGAAGCAGGTTAGTTTTAGGCGTAAATCGCGTACCACACAAACTTTTTTTTCTTTCTTTCTGCAAAAGCATGTCGCATTAGTAAGTATTTGATACAATAATACTATATATCAATAAAACCTCCACACTTTCCCTCGTCATTCGACATGCACGAAACAGTAATAATCCACGCGACCATAGAGAGATAAATAGAAAAGAGATACAGTCTTTATACATAAAGCAGTGTGTCAGTATGTATGAATGTTTGTGTGTACGTATTGCATTATTGCATACAAATCTACAGTTTTGCACACGTAAGCTTCAATCCACGAGGATGTTCGTCGTAAATGTAAGAATCACGTACAACACATAGTTCACGAGATATGATGTCATAAAAAATGAGATGCGAGAAAAACTGCTGCATTACGCGACAACAAATTTCCTCCCAAACTACTGGAATCATTTCAACCAAATTCGATAAATGGTAAGAACCACGTACGACACATGGGTCAAGAGGTATAACGTCATAAACAATAGGAATTGCAAGAAACTGCCACATAATGCGACGAGACTTTATGAATACAGTATATGAGTACAAGATTACTTAGCGACTTTCAACAAACTTTAAAAAAAATATCAAAAATTTATTGAACTATTTCTCGATGACAACCATAACAAAATTATGAAAGAAAAAAGTTTCTCGCTTACTACTTTTCCTCTGTTCTTAGAATAAAACTACGGCATTCGGTATGACGTTACAATTTCTAATTTATACACTACAAATTGTAGCCGCAGGAAATTTTACCGACAACACATATAGTTGAATGTACCTTCTAAATTGTATCACAGTAAAACACGTAGTTCATGAGATATGAGCACATAAACAGTAACGTTGATGGAAAACCGCCCTATCACGCACCAAGTTTTAATCTACTACTTCTTTACTACTAATTGTATTCCCAAGAGACTTTACAGACATACAGCACTTATACAAATGAATATATATACCTGAAAATTATACAATTGTACAACATATATAAATGAATTGCTGTTCGTTAGTCTCGCTAAAACTCGAGAACAAATGAACCGATTTGGCTCATTTTAGTCTTGAAATATTCGTGTACGTCCAGGGAAGGTTTAAACCGTGATAAAATATGGAAAAGTTGCCCAGAAAAAGAGGAAAATCGAGAAAACTGAAACTGCTTTTCCAGTGAGCTATCAATACCATTCGTCCAACTTCGATAAAACGTTGTACATTTCATGTTGAAAGCAAGAGGAAGATTCGCAGCAAATAAAAATATGGAAAAGTCGCCCGGAAAGAAGTTAAATTTAGGAAAAAACCGAAAGCAATTTTTTGCTATGAATATAGTGCAGTAATTGTGGCATATGGAAGTTTGGGACGGTCCTGGAGTCGCGTTCGGGTAGCCTAATGGTTAAGGCGACCGCTCGCGAAAAGCGGGAAACCCGGGTTCGAGTCCCGGCCCCGCACAAATTTTCGTATGTCACCATTTGGTAGAACATCTATACCTTATACAGTGACGCAAAGTGAAATTCGCTATTGCGAAAAAGTATTGATGAATATAAATCAATTGCCACATGGTTGTAAGAGCATCACTTGAGTACGGCTTGACAGGACAAAGTTTGAATGAAATAATTTTTTTGGAAAATTTACCGGAACTTTTTTGGTCATTATGGTCTTGGCAGAGTTTTCAGAAAAAAAGACACAAAGGAAAGTCGAAAAATTTGAACCAAGTTCCTTTTTTCAGTGTGTTTCTAAATGTACTCAACACTATACGTTGAGAACCGTTCATCCATTTTTTTCAGTGTGTTTCTAAATGTACTCAACACTATACGTTGAGAACCGTTCATCCATTTGCGATAAAAGTTTGATTAGTTGACGTTCAACGAAAGATGAACGTACTTATGAACTAAAAATTTGGGAAAGTTACCCGAAAATTTGAAAATTCGCGAGAAACTGAAAGAGCTTTTTTTAATGGGATATCAATATCATTCGTCTGATTGCGATAAAGTTTGCATATTTGACGTTCAAAGCAAGAGTAACGTTGTTATGAAATAAAAATTTGGAAAAGTATCCCCGAAAATTGGAACATTAAAAAAAATAGAAAGAGATTTTTCTATAAAATATCAGTACCATTTATCTGATTACGATAAAGTTTTTCTATATTTTATCACCTTTTAAACCTTCCCTGAACTTACACGAATGAGACAAACATTATCCTGGACATGTGTGCATGATCTGCCCACTCTTTCCGCCAACTATCGAGCCGATACTTAGACTATCTGATGATGCCTTTACAAAGCTACTGCATTTAAATGAATATGGTTTATTTTAAGAGGTAAGTGATACAAAGTTTACTTGGTCATCTAGTAATTCAATAAATATGAGATAGTACCAATTTTATGTCATTTATATTTTGACTACTATCTTTCTTCGTTTGGGTATTGCATTTATAATTTTGTACATTATGCAAGACAACCTTATTTCTTATATATTCTCGGATAACATGATTTTAGAAAAAAGGAGATGGACGTAGAGAGAAGGGATAGAAGTACTAACTCATGGCGGGAGTAAGTGAATAAATACTTGGGGAACGACGGGTTTTCAGTTAGTATGAAATACCACGAACCGCTATTATAAACACGCAGACACACGCTGCACAATAAGTAAATAACGTACGGTCTTGCACTCACAAGTAAACCTCTGATTTTTCGGAAATTTGGATATGTTATAACATGAAAAACTAATGACACCCTATTTTTTAGCGGCGGTGAAACATATTTAAGGCGTGAAACAGTCCATTCAAAATGGGAAATAAAATGGAAAATGTGACAAATTGCTTTAACTTAGAGATTAGTGAAGTGATTTCAGTGGTTTTTGTTATGAAAGTGCTTCGTTCGTTAGAGTGATAGAATATGCACGGCAAACGGCCACTTTGTTGGAACTTTAAAGTTGTCGGGACTTTGCCGAGGGCAGAGGTGTGCTGGTTTAAGGACTTCAACTTATTACATTTCGGAACTGTAGCCGAACAGTATGTGAATCTGCATGATTATTAACGAGTCGTACATTTGTCGTTCTAAGGCTGAAATTATTTTGAGTTGAAAATATTTCGTGTTTTGTGATCGCAAAATGAACTGAGAATCTGAGCATCGTCAATGATTATTTAGTTGGGGATTTTGCTACTATTTTATAGCACAGTTACAGCATTAGTTTTGAAAAAAAAATGTTCAAATGTTTGCAAAGCTTATGGGACTTAACTACGGGGTCATCAGTCCCAAAACTTACAAACTAGGACGGCACAAATATCCATGCCCGAAGGGGGATTCGAACCCCCGACCGTAGTGGCCGTGCAGACCATGACAGAAGCGCCTCAGCCCCTCGGCCACCGCGGCCGGCTTTAGTTTTCATAATTTTATAAGGTTTATTTATAATTTATTACTTTTGTGTAGGACCACTTCCAGTAGATAAATCTTGTTTGAATAAACATTATTCAGCAGAGTTATCTAACGTTGCCTACATAATTTGCAAACGTTAGAATAAAACCCCTTGAATTAGTCATTATTTGTATTTTATATATCGTTATTATTTCACAAATTTTAGCGTAGTACGTCACATTTACTAGGTACTATTTGCAGCTGTGCAGACATGTAAGATTTCTGCCCTTTGACTACATCGATCCAGATTTCATTACTGAGCCGTACATAGCCCAATACGTGATTGTTGTGTTTGGCCAATACAACTTAGTGAGGTCAACAAGAAAGGCACGCAAAGTCGAAAACTGCAACAGTGTCTTTTTCAGCTTACTGTTTGTGTCCAACATACGAAATTGCATTGCATATCGTTGTACATTCATTAACAGCCTGCAGTGTGGCTCCGTGTCAAACACCTTTCGGAAATCAAGTAATATGCAGTCTACCTGTTGTCCATCTTTGGCTAGCAAGACATCATGTGAGAAAAGGGCAAGCTCAGTTTCACGCGAACGATGCTTTCTAAAGCCGAACTGATGTGACGAGAGAAGCTTTTCTATCTCAAGGAAATTGATTGCAATGGCCAGCAGTCCTATGAATTGTTGCGTGACCGATAAATATATCCTGATGACGATATCTTGTACAGTTATGCAGTATATTTTATGGCTTGATACGATATTTCTGTAGACCAGACAGCTACCAGTAAGGAATCAATTCGCTTCCCTCAAGCACCTTAGTATGTAATGCATCTACGTCTGCAACCACACGGTACCGGTAAAAAATAGAGCTCAGGCTGGTGCTATTTCGTTACTTCCAGCTTTGTAGTGTCATTTCGAAATTAAGTACCTTCAAATGGCGTTTCCGAACAATTACGCGATTTAATTACAGACTAGTAACTAGAACTTAGTACATCGCCATTTATGAAGATGCATAATTAGAAACCAGATAATATCCTATACGGATCTCACCCAGAAAGTAAAATGAGGCCGGTGAAGAAACACATTATCATCGTGAGATCGGGGCGGCTACATCCCATTACCGTATTACGTAGCATGGCACACTACAGTCTTCGCACACCACAGGTGCATGCAAAACTGTTTATAGCCAGACACACGGAATTTATATTTTGCGTAGTCAGATTTTTTGTCAGAAGAGGCAAACGAGGAAGCAGTGATCTCGTTGAAAGCTATGCTAGGGAGGACCTATTGATGAGTAAATATAATAAAAAAGAAGAGCTGCGGTGAAATGGTCGAGCGTTCCAATGCGCCTTGCTGTCGAGCGCGCCACTGCTCGCCGTCGGAGGTTCGAGTCCACCCTTAGGCGTGGGTGTATTTGTTGTACTTAGCATAAGTTAAAGTAGTTAGTAAGCTTAGGGACTGATGACTAGAGAATTTAAGTCAAATAGATTTACAAACATTTGAACATTAGAACATTTGAAAGAAGACGAAGGAAAACAACAATAAGTTTCCAAGACTTTATTACCTGATAAAGTCACGGAATCGGAGAAGTAAATTTTATTTTGTGTAAAATGCGAAACGAGCTTGTAGTAGATTTGATTTACGTTTACACATGTTATTTATTTTACATTGTCCGCATTGTAGTAAGTGACGTTTCTGCTTTGCCACTGGTCTTTACGATATATGTTTTAAATGAGTGCTCCTGCTTGCGCACATGGTCGACATGGTTGTGCTTTGCTTTATCCTTTACGCAGCTACTTCGTTTTCGGTAATCTAGCCAGTAACTATTCAGTTTGGAAGCCTAAAAAGGTAAAGCAGTCTACAATCTGGTTTGAACACCACATTGCTTTACTAGACATGGTACTGTTTGAAGGTGGTATGCCTTTGCCTTCCTCCGACCTTGGAACTGACTTACCCTGCCAGTTATAGGGAGATCTACAGTTTAACGTGGGTCCCGAACCACGGTGCTACTCGGTATTTTTCACATCAGCAACACTGCCAGAGGTGAAAGACGTGGAAAGTGAGAGATAAAAATCCTAGGACTGGGCGGGGATCGAACCCGCGACTTTTGGATTTATAGTCTTGACACTCTACCACTGTGCAACCGAGGCGACTATATGTGCTGAATTATAGCCCGAACTGATATAAAATGTTGGTAAAATCATCTATAGACTCATTTTTAAATGCTACCATTACTTTTTATTCCTAAATATGCGCAAATGGCACTTAGGTTAATTCACAGATCCTCGAAAAAGCAAAACAAATAGAGAAATTCCGCGGTACAGAAGGGTAATATATGGAATGGGTGTCAAAGACCCAACTTTATTGGTCATCGCTCCATAAACTTACAAACTTCTTAAACTAACTTATACTAAGGACAACACACACACACACCCATGCCGAGAACAGCAGTCCATAGGAAGATGCTTTAGACCACCTTTCCGTGTGGCTCTGTCAGGTTAGTACTTGGTACTGTATATGGTCTGCTGTGTTTCTTTGTACCATGGAACTCTGTTCTCCACGCCTCTTTCATTTGCCCCATCCTGTACATATACAAGGGCAGAGAGGGTGTCAGTAACCCATGATTACGATATTGTGATTTACTGGCGGGAGAGACTCACTAATACACATAAAGATTGTAATTATTTCTTGAGTGAAGTTTCTACTACACATGGGAAGGCTACAGAAACGCCTTCGTAATTACATGCTTGTGATTCATTTGACAGATGACTTAAATTGGGAGAAAATTAGATTTCCAGTGAGTTCTTAATGAGAAATTAAGAAAATATTATTCAGAAGTCAGTACGATGTATGATTTTGGGGACGCCAAAAGAAAATGACATTTACATGTGCTTGAAATTACTGACTATTTAACTGCGTTTTTGTAACTATTTTCAGGTATGTTACATCTATTCGACTTATTTTGTAGCATACATGTATTGAAACTAATTTACGTTATTCTAAATCGTTGCGAAGCTCTGCATCTGTGTGAGAAAAATAACGTAAAAGTTTGTGTGTCTGTGTTTAGTCATTGGTCGCTGTTAACTCTGGAATCCACATCCTCATTACCCTATGTTACAACACACAAACATGAAAAATGAAAACAGCACAATTTTAGAATCATTGTTTCAATTGCGCTTTTATACGTCACTGATTAAGAGATTTATTTATAACTAGTCTGATACAATTTTATAACAAATACTAACTTAACTAGATCTGTGAAAGTTTTCAGATGTCCTTAATAAACCTTACGTAACCATTCCGTGAAAGATATGGCATATACAATGGGTTGGCGTAAACGTCAGAACTTGTTTGCTGTGTAGGCAATTCGCTTCCATTCCCTTCACTTGACCCGATATAAATAAGGTCAGGGGGGATCAGAAACAAACAAGATATGATCATCAGCAACTTTACATCTGGTCAGAGACGTTTCGTAAGATTAATAGCATGAGAACCAAACCTCTATACATTCCTTGAGAAAGCTAGCAATCGTTTACTGCAGATGAAAAAAATTACGACTCGTTAATGGTAATACTGTAACAAAATGTACGTCATATATATCGACTAGAGAGAAGGAAGCAAGCCTAGAATTAAACGTTCCGTCGACACCTGGGTCATTAGAGACGGAGCTCAGGATGGGGAAGAAACCGGCTGTGCCCTTTCAAAGGAACCATCCCGGCATTTGCCTGGAGTGGTTCAGGGAAGTCATGGATAATCTAAATCTGAATGACCGGAGGTATATTTGAACCACCAGCCTCTCAAATGCGAGTCCAGGGTGTTACCACTGCGCTACCTCGCTGCATATCAAACAGGTCCAACTATAGGTAGTAGTTCATCAATTCAGACGCGAAACTTGCCTTTGAACAAACGCTGTAGAAACTGTTAGTAGTTTCTGGCTGCTTGATTGCTTCACTAGGGATTCCACGTCCTGGTTTTGTTCCCTTACTGAGCAATGGATACATAACTGGAGATAACGGGTTTCAAACCCGTGTCAAACAAGTGAGATTTTTCCAGTTTGAACGCTAGGATTGCCTGTTGAGGCCTCGTCCTTTCCCTTGCCATTATACTGCACCTTCACTAATGATTTGTACATTAAGCTTGCAAACGACACGGTACTAAGATGTATACAGGTGCAAAAGGCTGTCGCATCGTGTACATGAGGTATTGTACATTGGAAGAGCCTTCAGTTGTACTCCGGTTATTCATGTGAAAAGGCTTGAGACGAGATTGTGGACGATCAACGTTGAAACACGTCCACTGAATGTGTGGTGTTCCATTTTGAGTTATTCATTGCTCTAAAGTGTTAGTACACCATTAATATTGTTTCAAAAAATTCAAATGTTTGTATAGCTTATGGAACTTAACTACGGGGTCATCAGTCCCTAAACTTACAAACTACTTATGAACTACTTACGAACTAGGACGGCACAAATATCCATGCCCGAGGGGGGATTCGAACCCCCGACCGTAGTGGCCGTGCAGACCGTGACTGAAGCGCCTCAGTCCCCTCGGCCACCGCGGACGGCTTAATATTGTTTATTGTTTATTTGTATGTCAATTATTTTATTTCTTTAGTAATGATCAATGCCCCATGTAAATATATGTTTCTACCCGTGCGACTGAACTGGTGTGTTCGTATGAATGTGGAAGGTTATTCTTAATATTGACTGACTGCCGCGCACTGGCTTACAGTCGTCGCTACGCGCTTTATTCCTCGTTTACTTTAGTTAAGAACTCATGGATTCTTATGTCGTCTGCACTGCCGTCTGCTGGGTTGCCAGAGTCGACCTTACTTGGCAAAATGGCGAGGTGGCCTGTTCTTAGTGAAGTACCAACAATCACAGACGAAAGAGGTGACAAAAGAGGTGACAAAAGAGACCTTTCTGGAGCTCTAGTAGACGGTATTATCACCTTCAGGTAGCGAGGGTTGGTAGACAGTAGGCTCTGAACGCACTATGCATCACTTTGAACGCGCCCCACATCCGGTCCGGAGAGGGGGAGGCTTTTCATGTGGCCTGAGGCATCACTCTAGCCGCGATCGCTGAAGTGAGTATGTCGTCGAATCATGCTGAGGGGATGGCATGCTGTTAGAACTTTTCTCTATAATGTCTGGCAAGTTGTACGTTAATTTGTTTTATTAAGATTTTGGGTGCTTCGTAGTACTAAAATTTATTTCAATGTTTGTTTTCTAGTTTGAAAATATTATTCATCCGTGTTTTGTCAATCGTCCAACTTCATATTTTTGTGAATGACTTCTTTATTGTACTTGAGCCAAAATAAATAAGTATTGTTTGGAACATAACTTTGTTTTTTATTTGCTCATTAAGTTTCAATTGTAGTTTGTAGAAGAATAGTTTAAAATACTGCACATGGTTTGCTACTAAATTATTTAAACTGAGTCCGTTTCATATTCTCCTGGGTTATTGACAAGGGGATGATATATATAAAGAAAATTAAATCACGTAAAAATGTATGTTGAGCTCGAAAATAAACAAGAAACAGAATTTGCGAATCAAAAGTTCAGATACAGCGAAAATATGTTATAATAAATATAAAATATTTTGATATTAATACTAAACTACATTTATTTGTACTGTAGGGTATTCCCTTTGTAGAAGAAACCCCCTGGTAGTCTTTGCAGAAATTATTGTACTGTACTAATTTGGGTAGCATTCCACTGTAACAATTGTAGAAAATTAGGACCCATAAGTAATTGGTAATGGGTTACATTGTATAATTGAGGATAAAGATATACCAACAAAACGGAGAGGAAAGAGTGCTTGGAGACCATTTGACGCCCCATTGCGAATGCCGCCCGTGGTACATACCCCGGTTTGCCCCCGCTAGATCCGGTGCTGGTGAGTTGTGCCTGTGTGATTTTATGAATGACAGTGTGTTTTAGCTTTTCAGCTTTTCTGCTGAAGGCTGTGTCCGACAGCTAAGCTGTATGCTTGTATCTTTTTACGTGCCTGTCTGCAGCTCAACGAATGACGTGCAAGCTATCCTCCTCTTATTGTTAAGTTTGTTACTTCACGTTGAAAGTAGCCTGTTCTATGTAAGATCTCGGGCAGTAGAGATCTGCAAATACAAGTTAATACCCTTACTGCTGCTCTAAATTACTTTACGAGTGGTCACAGTACTTGCGCAACGGAAATTTATCTAACTGCTCACTCCTTAAGGGAGCAGCCAACGTTTTAACAAACATAAATTTAATATTATAAAAAGGAATAGATAATTAAACATGGGGGAGTATGAAATTATAAAGCAGAGGTTTGATACTTTAAATTATTATCTATTCAATAAAATGAACAAGCAAAATGTGGGGAGACCAAATTAATCACAATGAAGCACACACATTCTACAAAAGTGAATTAAAATCATGAAGTTACTGCCCTTAATAAAATTGTTTCTGCCCTTTGCAAATTTCCTCCCAAGTTACCTCCATATTCATAAATACACAGTGGATGAGGGAAAGCACATTCATTCACTCACAGACACACACGTAATGCTTGCGACACATTACTCATGCGGGAACACTTGATAGCAGCGGCGAAACAAAGCGTCGGCGGCGTTTCGAGGAGTGGCGGGGTGCCTTCAAGCACAAAGTAAAATTACACTATTCACCAAATGAACTCATGTGCAGGGAGGCAGCAGCATACTATGCTTAAGTACCACGTGGTGTACGACCACAGTGATTTACATAGAATTTACAAAAATAAATTAATTTAGAGCAAGCAAGTAAAGCACACGCAAGAATTCATATAGAAGAAAGCTAGTATCAGTAAAAGCATGGCTGAAGGCCAAAGTAATGACCGTTATGAAAGCACGTTGTGCAGTCGGTCATACCAAGACAGTAAAGACGGAATCAATCGAGAAATTCAGAGAGAGAATTTAACATGCTCGTGGAAACACACCACACGAAAACGTTAGTTAACAACAGCATGGAATTCAAATATACCAAGTTTATGCAAAGTCTGAGACCACACACGTGTATTCTAACTTGAGGAAATCGGATACAAAATCGTCACCGGAATGAAAAGTTAAATTTTTCACTAAAGTGGAAAGCTGTCTGTGAGATCATATGCCCCTGACAAGCAGTGGGGGCGCCAAATAGAAGAACATGGAACAATGGGGGCGGGGGTGCAGACACCAAAGTGACGGTAACTGCCTGAGGGTGGTGGGTGCTGCAAAGGACGGAAGGACGGGGGGGGCGGGGGGGGGGGGGAAGGAGGCTAATATCAAGTGTGTCTACCGGGTGGAAAACGTCGTAGTCCGGCACTGCAACTGGAGCGTACTGAACAGATCATTCCCAAGAAATGATTATGTTCGGTTGGTTGTGTAACCTTACCGGCCTACGCTACCGACAATCGCGAGTAATTAGACTTAGAATGATCCGTGTGCCTAATGAATTAATAACCCGATAAGGTTACCAGAGGCGAAACCAATAATGTAGTTGAGGTTACACACACAAACGATATTTCATGATTTAATTCGCAATAACGATCGTTTTGTGAGTGAAATGTTGAACAATTTTCTTAGATAGTTTTCAAAATGACAAGCCAAGATCGCACATTAATAATTTATTAAATGACGACCGGTTTCGGTCCTCTGTGTCACCGTCATTTGGTCACATATATGATAAAAATCTGGTCATCTTGTTAAACAAAAAATTGGGTATAATTTTTTTTTAACAAGATGACCAGATTATAACGTATATGTGACCAAATGATGGTGACACAGTGCACCGAAACCGGTCGTCATTTAATAAATTATTAATGTGCGATCTTGGCTTGTCATTTTGAAAACTATAAAACGATCAGATTGCCTCCAAACTCGACTAAGGCAGGTAATCTTAATTTTCTTAGGGTACAAAACCGTACCAAGAGAATAATTTTGAACAGGAAAATATATACGGTCGCCAACTCTATGTACAAGCAACAAATTTAATTAATGAAATGTATTGTCTGATAGCAATAATCACCGATTGGTTAATTTGGGTCAACGCGGTCACAGAATGCAGATTTAGCGCACACGCCACAGCAGCAGGAAACACAGAACAATATAAAGTCAGTAAATTTAGATTACTTAGGCAGTGGAAACAATTAGCACAAATCCCTCTAATGAACATAAAGTATTTTAAGAATGAGCATGCAAGCAAAAATTATACGTGAAATCAAACCATCACCATAATGCTTGCCAAGCCATTTTACTATAGTACTTGAAATTGTTGTAATTGACTTGTGCCTACAATGACTAGCTGAGTGATCAAGTGAGTCCTTTACTGAGACTTATGCAATTAACTTTCTTTAACAAATTGGATCAAGTGTTAATTTTGAGAAGTAATATTATGGCATGGACTTTCGTTCCATACAATATCATCAGCTTAATCTGCCATCAAACATTTTAGCAGTATAATTGAAATGTTCATTGTAATTCATTAACCAAGTGTTGCAGTGCGTCTTTTAGTACCCGTGAATTGAATACTTAACATAAAATCAATATTCACCACTTGGTAGTATTGAATGATTACACATGTTCATATTCAATAATCTGCAATTATTATTAACTGTACTTTGAGTTTTTGTAACAATATTATTTTTCGAACACCGAAATCTTTTGAAATACAACTGATTTTAGTTAGATTTACGTAACGTCTTTTATTGTTCAGGTTGAGCCTGGGAATATTAAAGCTAAGGGAATAGGAACTTGTTTGGATAGTGCCGCGGGTGATAACTTCATCGACACTAATTAATTTCACATAAGTTCACTATTGACCCCTTGAAGAACTATACGTTGGCTTACCATTACAGATCTAAAGACGGTTAATTGTTCAAATGCCTGGAAATATGTCGGACCAAACTGCGTGGTCATCAGTCCGCAGCTTACAAAATACTTAAACCTAGGTAAACTAACCTACGGACAAACACACACACCCATGCCCCATGGAGGACTCGAACCTCCACGGCGAGCAACCGCGCGCTCCGCAGCGAGGCGCTTTGGCACGGTTAACTGCTTAGATCTTACTTTGCAGCGGTGGTGTGGTGTAGCTGGTGATTCTTGCTGGCACTTTATAATGATTGGCAAAAATGGGATTTTCTTGGCGACGAAACATTGTTTAAACATTGGGACCACAACATTCCTCTTGACATTATTCCTCTTGAAGTTTTAGCGCTGTGCCCACGTTAATTATTTGACAGTGCCCATTTGCCAAAATGCTGCTCGTACCAACACGTAGTAAAACCATACTACTACAGTTTACTGCTGCCGCCGCGGTGGAGTAGCCGAGCGGTCTAAGGCGCCTCGCTGCGGAGTGCGCGGTTGCTCGCCGTCGGAGGTTCGAATCCTCCCTGGGGCATGGGTGTGTGTGTTTGTCCTTAGGTTAGTTTACCTTAGTAGTTTGTAGACTACGAATAGATGACCACGCAGTTTGGTCCGATAGATTTACAAACATTTGAACATGTTTGAACAACGTTTCTACTGTTCACTTCGAGACCCCAACAACTTCACTCTCCCGCGCCTCGCGCTAGATTGTACTTAGCGATAACAGCTGCTCCACGTAAAGATACTTCGAACATTGCCCTCGCTAAGCCAATGTGTCTACTTCAATGTTTTTTTATACATTAAATAATGTTTGTTAAGCTTATGGGACTGAACTACGGGGTCATCAGTGCCTAAACTTACAAACTACTTACGAACTAGGACGGCACAAATATCCATGCCCGAGGGGGGATTCGAACCCCCAACCGTAGAGGCCGTGCAGACCGTGACTGGAGCGCCTCAGTCCCCTCGGCCACCACGGCCGGCACTTCAATGCTTTATATTTGTTTCTCAGTACAATATGACATCCTTTAAACATTCGTCATTTACAAGCAAATTAACCCATTTACACTACTATCCGCTGTCATTTATAATGATCGTGTGTACACACGCAGTCAGTGGCGTTGGTCACTGTGTTCTTGCGTTACAGTTGGACTTCAAATTCCCAAGGCATGGAATTTCTTTTTAGGGGTCACCATACACTGTCACTGAACCCCAATTAATATCATATAAATTGAGTTTCCAAATTTACACACCAAATATATTCGTTATAAGGTGAGGCATTCAATTAAAATTTGGGTTATTTCGAGGATACAAGCCCGGGATCTCTCTTCACCATCCATGGAGAACTAATAATTGATAGTTTTCGTCCGCAAAAATACCATAATTGACTTTTAATTTGTGAACTTATTGAGAGATTAATTGCTTATCTTACTTTATTAACGTTTCAAATGTTCAAATGTTTGTTAAGCTTATGGAACTTAACTGCGGGGTCATCACTCCCGCAACTTACAAACTACTTATAAACTGACTTATACTAAAAACAACACAAACATCCATGCCCAAGGGCGGATTCGAACCCCCGACGGGGAACGCCTTCGCGCATAGAGCTTCAACGAGCTCGGCCTCTGAGCCGCGGCTATTAACGCTTATTGAAGATTTCTTATCTACCTATAGCTATAAAATACATGTTACGACGTAAACTACTATTCGACTTGAAGATGCGCTAAACAAGCAAAAAACAGGCCCCCTCTATAGCTCGACACGGATAAAAAATGAAGTTATTTACGTAAAATGTGAACGTCGAAATTAAACATTAAGAACTTCGTGAAGGGTTGTAAAATAATTAAATAAAACACTCGCGATTTGTTTTCGTCGTTACAATCGATACCTCTTTTATTGTGACTTAAATTACTGTTGCGACTAATGCGGCGGATCATTCAGGTAGCACCATTTTTCAAAATAATTTACCACCCTTTCAAAGTCTCTGAACTGTTAAGGGAAATGTTTTCTTCGAAGACTGTCGTCAGGAGTATATGTATACACAAAACTTTTGAGCCCTTATCAGAGTGGAGCGGGAAGACGAGAGATTGTACTGCTTTTGACAAGACACGAACGTCGTAAAAGACTACGAGCAGCATTAAGTAGGCGACAGGGAGACGTTCATGCTTCGTTCTAAATTTAAGAGTATGGGTAGACGACTAAGTTCCGGCGCCTGGCTGTTATATCAACTCTACGTCTCAACTATAAAGAAGAAGGTTACGAAGGGGTAGTATACGTGAGGTGCATAACGGTTTCGAGAAGAGAAATGGCACTAGACCTAAGTCAAAACGTGAAGTGGCAGTGATGATTATAGTAAAAGACAAAATGTCATGGACTATAACCAGGAATAGGACGAGGACACGTACTGTTGATTTGAGAAGAGGCACGGTAGTTCATAGTGAACAGCGAGAAAGGAAACTGAAGACAAACTTTGCAGTAAAAAGGAACATAACGCGCGTCAAAATAAGAGCGTTTTTGGACAATTAATGTAAGCTGTTAATCTTTGCCCCACTTTGAAACTAAAAAGATCTGACGCAGTATTTGCACAGCGACTTTCAGATAGTACTTTATGCAGGGTGATTCAGTGCTGATGTTACGAAGTTTAAGGGATGTTGGATATCTGTGACACGACATGCCATGTTTGTGCATTGGGTTACTACACGGTCAAGCGCTGCCCTTGAAATGCGTGCGGTGGTCGGCTGTGGTCGACCCCGTGGTGCACTTATGTTCGGCACAGGGGTTATTCTGGCTGCGGACGTAACGCCAGTGACTGTGGCACTTGCGCAAATATAGCTGTTTTTCTAATATGCCGGCGTGTAGAGCGAACTATGATAGACACGGAAGATAAGGTGGTAGCAAACGTAAGGTAAGTGAAATACAAACGCAATGATATGCAGATATGACCTGAATGTCCTATATGGGAGGAGATACGAGGCAAGTAGTATTGAACATGAAGGAATAATTAAATAATTTATATCTTTAAAATTACTCAATACTTTAAAGTCATAAGGCCCCTATAAATGGTAGTTCTCGTTAAGACTCATCGGATGAACTATTTACATTTCCAATAAATTTAATAATTAAGCTGTGAGTCATTTTAATTTAATGATTAATCAAAATCAGCATATCTTTTTAACTAACGCAGAAACACTAACCGCTTGGCAGTATGTGTTGGCAGCGGATTCAATGAACAACATGCACTCTCTAGATATTAAGATTGTTGATTTTATTTTGGCTTTTGTCAAATTTTCTTGGTTTTGCCTGTAATTTTCATTTCAGTGAAGGTACGTAAATTGTATAAAACCAGTGGGCAGAGGATTAAAATGCGATGAAAGAGATATATGATTCATAATTGTACCACAAGTAATAAGGGTACCAAGAGAATTTCCAATTATCGTCCATGCAACTACAAATTTGAAATGTTGAAACTTTTATTTGCGGGTAAACTACGCTTCGTAAGTATTATTGTCATATTGAATTTTAGTATGCAATTGATAGAGCAAACTAAATTTTGATTAAATGTACGAGTAAAAAGTTGTATATGTGACATGGTGATCGCTTAAAGCCGCAAGATGTCAAATCGCGCGTTTTTACGACGGGGTTGCTAAGATTTGGGGAATGGAGGCGTATTTTTGGTGAGGGAGGCCGGTGCTATAAGGCCGGATTCCTGAGTTGGGAGACTATTCACTCCTTAGTTAACGACGACTATGGCGCATATTTTGTACGATAAGGTTTAGGAAGAAGTTTGTGAGCTGAAACATTCGGGTGCATTTGGACTTTAAACGTTTTTGGTAGTGCTGAACTTCGTCTCTGAGGCGGTTGTAGGGATTTAGTTTTATTTACAATTCGGTAATTCATAGCTTTGAACACATTTGTTTTCCAGCTAAATTATTTTGTTTATATAGATATGTGTATTCAAATCAAATGTTTGTTAAGCTTAAGGGAATTAACTGCGGGGTCATCAGTCCCTAAACTTATAAACTACTTATGAACTACCTTATACTATAGACGTCAGAAACATCCATGCCCGAGGGGGGATTCGAATCCCCGACAGTAGCAGCCGTGCAGACTGTGACTGGCTCGCCGCAGACCGCTCGCCCATTGCGGCCGACAGACTTGTATTACTATATTGGGGTTCCAGTTATTATTATTGCATCTCAGGGACTTGAGTTGATCACCAATGTACTGATTACCATCAAAAGGTTATTTGCTGTAAATAGGCCCACAAGTTGCTTTGCACTAATACACTTTAAAATGTATAAATGTTTGTTAAGTTTATGGGACTTAACTACGAGGTCCTCAGTCCCTAATCTTACAAACTACTTATGAACTAACTTATGATAAAGACGGGACAAACATCCATGCCCGAGAGGGGATTCGAACCCCCGACAGGGAACGGCCTCGCGCATTGGGGCATAGCGTCTCAATGTGCTCAAGCACTCCGCCGTGGCAAAATATATGTTATACACAATCTAAGGGTGTCTGCATCATACGTATAAAATTATGACATGAGAAGTAAAAGATTACAGCATTTTGTGCTCAAGTCGTATAAAATAACAAAGTTTGTTCGCCTCACTGTTTTATTTCAGTGCTCTCTAGCAGATGATATACAGGGTGTCGCAGCTATCTTGTCCACCCAAAATATCTCTGGAGCAATAACAGCTATTGGAAAACGACTGTCACCGATATCACTGTACGGCTGGGGCCCATGAATGTACATATTTGGAAACATACTAAAACGAAAGCAAATGTGTTTTTTAACACAAATTTACGTTTTTTTTTTAAATGGACACCCTATAGTTTTTCTTCAGCAACCCATAGCATGACAAATCACATAAACAATGGCGTTGATTGCATCGCAATATTCAAATTATATCCCGAGATATTGCGACGAGAAGTTGACTCTTGAAAAACCCGAAATACGCTGATAGCGCACGTCCTGAGGCTCAGGCGTGAACCCCATGCTGCCCGTAATCACGATGTGATTGACATGCGTAATCGCGCTTCCATACTTATCAAGAGGTCCGAAACGAATAAGACGGTCTGCTGTGTATAGATGAATGTTATGTTGCATTTGTCTATTTATTCTCTGAAGGACAATGAGTTATGTATGTTATGGGCCAAGTACCGAAGGGTTGTAATTAAACTTCCCCTATTTATCACAAAACACGGAAACTAATTACCGTACAAGAAACAAACTTGGTATCAATAATGTCCAGAGTATCGGGCGCATTTCCATGCGTCACAGCGCCACGGTGCTACTTGTCCAGGTCCAACTATGGCCACCAGGTACCCGTGAGTAATCATCGTGATCATAGTCTCGTACACCTTACCAGTCATAGCGCACTTGTTCTTGTCATGAACTTTAACAGTGGAGCAGGACACTACTGGTAAAGCTCTATTATCAAAATAACAGTAATACTACAGTTGCGCTTCAACGATATCGCCTGCTAAAGAGTTATGGAGCGTCCTCTTTTTTCACCTACTGGGCGAAGTGTGATGAAGTTCGAATTACATGGATAACTGACGAGAGGTTGCACCACAGGCTGTTCATGAAATTGCTGTTACTATGGAAAACAATACTGTGCGCGTGCTGTGTCACGTCAGTGGAACATCCCGTAGACCACTGAACGGAAGGTGCTCCGAAACATTCTTAAATATATTCGTACAAGATCGATATCGTACAGCGGTTTGCGCCACAAGACGCACAACAACGTGTTGACTTCACTTTCTCTCAAAGACTGAAGTTGACAAGGGTTGGTCCTGGACAATCCTATGGCCAGACGAAGCTGTTTCCCCTGACGGGTGAGATGAACACAAAGAATTTCCGAGTGTGGTGGAGTCCAGTCACTGTACATGAAGTTCCTCTGTATGGTGAACATGCCAGCGTACTATGTGGCTTCACTGTTCAGTTCATGATTGGCCGACTCTTTCTTGAACGGGTAGGTGCTCAAGCACCAGAGACGTGCAGTGTGACTGCCCAGCGTTTCTGCGGTATGCTTCGCCAGCATGTCATACCCTGAGAGACAGCCATTGAATACAACAGTATTCATGCAAGATAGAGCACCACGCACATCGTTCATAAAGTTGATTTGCTTCTCCGAAACACATTTGAGAACGATCAGATAATCAGCCGATCGTTTCCAAATGCTTGGCCTGCATGATCACGATCACGATTTCTGGTTATGGGGCTCCCTAAAGGACAGGGCGTACCGGGGGAACATTGACGCATGTCCAGATCTGAAGCATAGCCTGTCAAGAGAGGTAGCCAGCATGCTTACGGATATGCTTCGTTCTGCGCTTTTAGACTCTTGTGGACACTGTTGGGTGCCATATTGAGCCCCTTTTGTAGCAGTAATGGGACCAGCATGTAATGGTTACGATGTACCGTAGCAGCCGGCCGCGGTGGCCGAGGGGACTGAGGCGCGCCAGTCACGGTCTGCACGGCCACTACGGTCGGGGGTTCGAATCCCCCCCTCGGGCATGGATATTTGTGCCGTCCTTAGTCTTAGCTAGTTCATAAGTAGTTTGTAAGTTTAGGGACTGATGACCCCGTAGTTAAGTCCCATAAGCTATACAAACATTTTTGTACTGTAGCAGAACATTAAGAGTTTCGATTAAATTGATTCTGCATTATTTCTCTTCCCCATGTCCGTTACATTAATGCTACGAAACTTGGTTCTCGTATGGTAATTAGTTTCCTTGTTATAACGTGTTAAATAGGAAAAGTATAATTATAACTGCACTGTATTTATTCTTTTCTGTGGGTTTTACCAAATATACGATTCGTTTTGAAGGTGAAGTGTGGCCTTTTAACGCTGCGTCACTGTCTCTGGTTCTGTACGTCACATACATTATTCCTGAGACTCGGCTTCACGACGTACATGCTATAGACAGTGTATATACACACATGTTGAGCATATACGTTTCGGGTTGTGACGTGCCTCCACTTCCGACATACGGAATTTCAATGTTGCGTGGTAACTGAGATGAAAGCATCGCTGCACAACTGACAAGCTGAGCCCGTTTTACGTCCGTTTGCGTGCCAGGACCAGAAGTGATATTAGCGTAAATACGCTCTGCTGCCCTGTAGCCGCAATGTGAACGTCCTAAACAGCCGGTCTAAATGCTCTTTGGCGAACCTCCAGGGGGAGAGATATGCGCGGTCCTCTCTCTCTCTCTCTCTCTCTCTCTCTCTCTCTCTCTCTCTCTCTCTCTCACACACACACACACACACCGCTTTTTCCCCTCTTTCCTCTCTCTCTCTCGATGTTGGCACCATTCTGCTAACAGAAATTGCATGGAAATTAACCCATTTCCAAAGGTTTTTCTTCTTCTGTGATTTCGAATCAAATGAATTCTCATGTTGTAATAGCAGTAAATTTCCTTATAACGGAATAAATCTTTAAACGAGAAAATTCTTGTATGGGCAACAGCTCCTACGATTTCGATGAAATTTTGTATTTACACTGTTTTTTCTCTTAAAGTTCACCTAAATAGTTGTATTTTTCGTCGAGGCCGCTCCCAGTCGGGGGTTCGAATCCCCCCTCGGACTTGGATGTTTGTGCTGTCTTTAGTATAAGTTAGTTCATAAGTAGTTTGTAAGTTTAGGGACTGATGACCCCGCAGATAAGTCCCATAAGCTTGACAAACATTTGAACATTTTTTGTATTTTTCGTAAAATCAAGATATACAATGTGCTAAATAAATTTCGAGTTTTTTCGGATGACAGCAGATATGTTAGCCTCGTAAACGCGGTGAATAGCATCGTCGCCATTGGGACACTGCACTAGTCCTGTGGCGGAATGTCATCAACCATCGCAATGACGTACCGTGTATCATTAAACGAGTATCTGATCGTGGCTTAGGGTTAGGAGAACTTGTACTCAAATGGATCTGTGGACAAATAAACCCCAATGCAATGTGTATGCATCAAAGGAAAAAAAAAAAAAAAAAAAAAAAAAAAAAAAAAAAAAAAAAAAAAAAAAGAAACAGGAAGAAGCAAATGTCGATTCGCAATTCCTGCATCATTGCAGGAAATAACATCGTTAAAGATGACGGAAAACGAACTTACCGCCGACATTACAATCCACACGTCCTCAAAGTTCCCAATTTTCACACGAACAGTCTACCACAAAGACGTAACTGGACATCGTATAAGAAGAGTAACTTGTCATGTTGCTCCTTACAATCCATATTCATTGAAAAAATTAAACTGTCACATTAATGTTGAGTATGTTGGAAGTATTTTTGCTATGAAATATCATTATAAATATATCTCGGAAACGATTCTAATGATATGCATAATATTATGCATGTAGATCTGGTTCCGCTTATTTAATTTACTCGTGTAGACGTCATTCCTGAAATAACACGATTTTCCAAAATAAATATTTGTCATACATTTTTATTTCGTGTACCTCTGATACCATTCTACCGTTTTGCATTACAATTTTGTATCATGTTATGGATTGTTGCAATAAAGGTTAGGAAATTTTGGACAAAAATATTTACTGTGACACTGAACTACGTACATTTATGGTTATTTTCGTTTAACGGTAGCTGTTACTGGGTAGGTACTGTTGCAAAATATTTATATAACAATACCACTAAGGTACGTACACACACACACACACACACACACACACACACACAAATCCCGAACAAAGCTCGGTCACTCGATATTTCCCTATATACCCGCCGTTTCATGAAATACGAAGTTGTTATCGTTATGGCCTTCAGTCCGGGGACTGGTTTGATGCAGCTCTCCACCCTACTCTATCCTGAGCAAGCCTTTTCATCTCCTCATAAGAACGGCAACCCACATCCACTTGAATCTGCTTACTATACGCGTCTCTTGGTCTCCCTCTGCGATTTTTACCCCACACACTTCCCTCCAATGCTAAATTTACGATTCCTCGATGTCTAAGAATGTGTCCTACCAAGCGATCCCTTCTTTTAGTCAGGGTATGCCAAAAATTCCTTTTCTCACCAATTCTGTTCAGTACCTCTTCATTAGTTATGCGATCTACCCACCTAATCTTCAGCATTCGTCTGTAGCACCACATTTCAAAAGCCTCTATTCTCTTCCTGTCCGCACTGCTTATCGTCCACGTTTCACTCCCGTACGAGGCAACACTCCACACAAATGCCTTCAGGAACGATTTCCTTACACTTAAATTAATATTCGATGTTAGCAAATTTCCCTTTTTCAAAAACGCTTTTCTTCCCATTGCCATTCTGCATTTTATATCCTCTGTACTGCGACCATCGCATGTTATTTTACTACCCAAGTAACAAAACTCATCTACCACCTTCATTGTTTCGTTACCTAATCTAATTCCTTCAGCATCGCCTGATTTTCTAAGACCGCATTCCATTATTTTTGTTTTGCTCTTGTTAATGTTCATTTTATACGCTCTCTTCAATACACTGTCCATTCCATTCAACTGCTCTTCCAGGTCCTTTGCTGTCTCTGACAGAATTACAATGTCATCAGCAAAACGCAATGTTTTTATTTCTTCCCCCTGAACTTTAAGCCCTATTCCAAATTTTTCCTTGCTTTCCTTCACCGCCTGCTCGATGTACAAATTGAATAACATCGGAGAAAGGCTACAACCCTGTCTTACTCCCTTCCCAACTGATGCTTCCCTTTCATGCCCTTCGAGTCTAATAACTGCGGTCTGGCTTTTGTACAAGTTGTATATTTACCCCTGCTGACTTCAGAATTTGAAAGAGTGTATTCCAGTCAACATTGTCAAACGCTTTCTCCAAATCTACAAAAGCTAAAAATGTAGGTTTGCCTTTCCTTAATCTATCTTCTAAGATAAGACGTAAAGTGAGTATTGCCTCCCGGGTTCCTATGTTCCTCCTGAACCCAAACTGATCTTCCCCGAGGTCAGTTTCTACCAGATTTTCCATTCTCCTGTAGATAATTCGTGTTAAAATTTTGCAATCATGACTTATCAAACTGATGGCTCTATAATTTTCACACCTGTCTGCGCCTGATTTCTTTGGAATGGGGATTATTATATTTTTCTTAAAGTCTGAGGGCATTTCGCCTGTTTCATACATCCTACACACCAGTTCAAATAGTCTTGTCATGGCTGGCTCTCCAAGAGACTTTAGTAGCTCTGAGGGTATGTCATCTACTCTTCGGGCCTTGTTCCCACCTAGGTCTTTCAAGGCTCTGTCAAATTCATCTCTCAGTATAGTATCTCCTATTTCATCTTGATCTACTTCCTCTTCCCTTTCTACAACATCGTCTCTAAGTTCATTTCCTTTGTAGAGCTGTTCTGTGTACTCTTTCCACCTTTCAGCTTTCCCTTCTTTGCTGAGAACTGGTTTCCCATCTGAGTTCTTGATATTCGTAGAGTTTCTTTTCTTGTCCCCAAATGTCTGTTATTTTTCTGTAGGCAGTATCTACTTTTCCCCTTGTTATACATTCTTCTATAGATTTGCATTTGGCTTCTAGCCACTCCTGCTTAGCCATTTTGCACATCCTGTCAATCTCATTTTTTAGTCGTCTGTACTCCATTTTGCATGTTTCATTTACTGCATTTTTATATTTTCTCCTTTCATCAATTAAATTTAGTATTTCCTGTGATATCCAAGGACTTTTTGTAGGTCTTGCCTTACTACCGATTTTGTCCTCTGCTGCCTTCACTATTTCATCTCTCAATACTACCCATTCCTCTTCTACTGTTTTATTTTCCCCTGTGTCTGTCAATTGTTGCCTAAATCTCCCTCTGAGATTCTCCAGAACTTCACTTTCCTTCAATGTATCTAAGTCCCATCTTCTTATTTTTCTACCTTTCTGCAGTTTTTTCAGCTTCAACCTACAGTTCAAGACTAACAAGTTGTGGTCAGAGTCTATATCTGCCCCTGGGTATGTTTTGCAGTTTATAATCTGGTTCCGGAATCTATGTCTTACCATTATAAAATCTATCTGATACCTTCCGGTGTCTTCTGGTCTCTTCCACGTATACAACCTTCTTTTGTGATTCTTAAACCACGTGTTTGTTACGATTAAATCATGTTCCGTGCAAAATTCTACCAGGCGACTTCCTCTTTCATTCCTCCTGCCCAGTCCATATTCATCTACGATTTTCCCTTCCTTTCCTTTTCCTACTACCGAATTCCAGTCTCGCATCACAATTAAGTTTTCTTCTCCCTTAACTGTCTGAATAATTTCCTTTAGCTCCTCATATATTTCTGCGATCTCCTCATCATCGGCAGAGCTAGTTGGCAAATAAACCTGTACTACTGTTGTCGGTGTTGGCTTCGTATCTATCTTGACAATGATAATGCGATCACAGTGCTGCTCCTAGTAGTTTACCCGCATTCCTATTTTCTTATTCATTATCAGTCCTACTCCTGTGATACCCCCAACTGATTTTGTATTTATAATCCTGTACTCACCTGACCAGAAATCCTGTTCATCCTGCCACCGAACTTCACTAATCCCCCACTATATCTATCTTCAACCTACCCATTTCCCTTTTTAAATTTTCTAATTTTCCTACCCGATTAAGGGATCTAACATCCACGCTCCGATCCGTAGAATGCCAGTATTGTCTTTCCTGATGATCACATCCTCCTGAATAGTCCCCGCCCGGAGATCCCAATGCGGGACTATTTTACCTCCGGAATATTTTACCCGAGAGGATGCCATCATCTTATTTCCATACAGTAGAGCTGCATGTCCTCGGGAAAAGTAACGGCTGTAGTTTACCCTTGCTTTCAGCCGGTCGCAGTAGCTGTGTGGCAAAGCCACATTAGCTGATGTTACAAGGCCAGCTCAGTCAATCATCCAGACTGTTGCCCCTGTAACTACTGAAAAGGCTGCTGCCCCTCTTCAGGAACCACACGTTTGTCTGGCCTCTCCACAGATACCCCTCCGCTGTGGTTGCACCTACGGTACGGCTATCTGCATCGTTGAGGCACGCAAGCCACCGCACCTCGGCAATGTCTGTGGTTCATGGAGGTAGAAATACGAAGTACTGAGAGATATTTCACAGCTCTAAAGAAATTTTTCGGTGTAATTAATGACACTTGTTTTCGTACAAAGTTGAATTTTTTCAATAATTATGGAGTGTAAGGGACTACATGACAATTATCTCTTGATATACGACGTCCGCTTACGTCTTAGCAGTAGACTGTTTGTACCTGTGGAAATTGAGAACTTTGAGGCTCTGTGGTTTGTAATGTCGTCGATAAGTTGGTTTTCCGACATTTATCAACGATGTTATTTCCTGCAGTGGTTTAGGAATCTTGAGTCGATTTTCCTTGCAGTATTATTATGGAGTTCAGGAATGGTACAGCGAAAATTCTGCCTCTTTTGCACTTCAGGTAGCCCCAAAACTGTAGACCCTCAGAGTTTTCTGATTCTCTCAAGATTTATTGTTGAAACTTTTCTCATGGGATCGTGATATGATTACATTACTATTTGTAAATACAAGGTCCTCAAATTCCCAGAAAGGTACAATATAGCAAAGGAATGGAGGCAATACTGGACGCTGAATAGCCATCGTCCCCTTATCAGTGATTTTGATCCTTCCATGCCGATAGAAGGAGTGCAAATGCCCAGAAGAGCTTGCTGCAGGGCTAACCACAGCAGGTTTAAGGCCGCTCTTCACAAATGGAGACTCACCGGCGACCCACGATGCGACTGCCGTGCATCAGAACAAACAGTCCCTCACTTGATCTTCGCCAGTCCCGGGAGGAGCTTTTAAGTGGAATGGAGGGATATCATGAATGCCATTCCACTTGCCGTTCAATGGTTGACCTGATTAGATGTGGATTTGTAGCAGCTGCTGAGTCTGTCTCTCTAATCAATTAATTAATATTATGAAACTTCCTGGCAGATTAAAATTGTGTGCCGGAACCGGGACTCGAACCTGGGACCTTTGCCTTTCGCGGGCAAGCGCTCTACCGACTGAGCTACCCCGACACGACTCACAATGCCGCCTCACAACTTTACTTCCGCCAGTACCTCGCCTCCTACTTTCCAAACTCCACAGAAGCTCTCTTGCAAACACGCAAGACTAGCACTCCTGGAAGAAAGGATATGGTTCCGGCACACAATTTTAATCTGCCAGGAAGTTTCATATCAGCGCACACTCCGCTGCAGAGTGAAAGTTTCATTCTGGAAACATCCCTTAGGCTGTGGCTAAGCCATGTCTCCACCATATCCTTTCTTCCAGGAGTGCTAGTCTTGCGTGTTTGCAAGAGAGCTTCTGTGAAGTTTGGAAAGTAGGAGGCGAGGTACTGGCGGAAGTAAAGTTGTGAAGCGGCATCGTGAGTCGTGTCGGGGTAGCTCAGTCGGTAGAGCGCTTGCCCTCGAAAGGCAAAGGTCCCAGGTTCGAGTCCCGGTTCCGGCACACAATTTTAATCTGCCAGGAAGTTTCATATCAGCGCACACTCCGCTGCAGAGTGAAAGTTTCATTCTGGAAACATCCCTTAGGCTGTGGCTAAGCCATGTCTCCACCATATCCTTTCTTCCAGGAGTGCTAGTCTTGCGTGTTTGCAAGAGAGCTTCTGTGAAGTTTGGAAAGTAGGAGGCGAGGTACTGGCGGAAGTAAAGTTGTGAGTCGTGTCGGGGTAGCTCAGTCGGTAGAGCGCTTGCCCGCGAAAGGCAAAGGTCCCAGGTTCGAGTCCCGGTTCCGGCACACAATTTTAATCTGCCAGGAAGTTTCATATCAGCGCACACTCCGCTGCAGAATGAAAGTTTCATTCTGGAATTAATATTATGTTTGTAATTTGCTAATTATAATTAATTAACACTATGTCTGCAATTTACTGATTAGCTGGACATGTCCGGCGCTGATTGTAACTGTATGTTCTCAGATAGTACTCTGTAGATGCAATTTGCTAAATAAATAAGCCCTCTTGGAACAACACGTCACGTTCGTATCGCAAGAATTAGTAATCAACGGGTCTTACAACTTAATGCATTGGTTAAATTCCAAGAGTGATCGAGAGAGGCTGCTAATCTAACTTCAGACCACAAGGTCTGGGTTGGGGCCAGGGTAACGTAGACGAGGACTCTTTACGAGTCACTGCACGGCGGGTCTACATCGTACGCGCAAGCGACCACCACTTGCGTGCAGACAGATTTTTAAAAATTTATATATAAAAACAGTATAGAGCGCAAACTTGTTATTTATTCTCAACTACACTCCCGGCCATTAAAATTGGTACACCACGAAGATGACGTGCCACAGACGCGAAATTTAACCGACAGGAAGAAGATGCTGTGATATGCAAATGATTAGCTTTTCAGAGCATTCACACAACGTGATGACATGAGGAAAGTATCCAACCGATTTATCTTACTCAAACAGCAGTTGACCGGCGTTGCCTGGTGAAACGTTTTTTTTTTTCTTTTTTTTTATGGGACTTAACTACGAGGTCATCAGTCCCTAAACTTACAAACTACTTACGATCTAGCTAACACTAAGGACGGCACAAATATCCATGCCCGAGGGGGGATTCGAACCCCCGACCGTAGTGGCCGTGCAGACCGTGGCTGACGCGCCCAGTCCCCTCGACCACCATGGCCGGCAAACGTTGTTGTGATGCCTCGTGTAAAGAGGAGAAATGCATACCATCAGGTTTCCGACTTTGATAAAGGTCGGATTGCAGCCTATCGCGATTGCGGTTTATCGTATCGCGACATTGCTGCTCGCGTTGGTCGCGACCCAATGATTAACAGAATACGGAATCGGTGAGTTTAGGAGGGCAATACGGAACGCTGTGCTGGATCCCAACGGACTCTTTATCACTAGCAGTCGAGATGACAGGCATCTTATCCGCATGGCTGTGACGGATCGTGCAGCCACGTCTCGATCTCTGAGTCAACAGATGGGGACGTTTGCACGACAACAACCATATGTACGAGCTGTTAGACGACGTTTGCAGCAGCATGGACTATCAGCTCGGAGTCCATGGTTGCGGTTACCCTTGACGCTGCATCACAGACAGCAGCACCTGCGATGGTGTACGCAACGACGAACCTGGGTGCACGAATGGCAAAAGTCATTTCTTTCGGATGAATCCAGGTTCTGTTTACAGCATCATGATGGTCGCATTCGTGTTTAGCGACATCGCGTTGAACGCACATTGGAAGCATGTATTCATTATCGCCATACTGGCGTATCATCCGGCGTGATGGTATGGGGTGCCACTGGTTACACGTATCGGTCACCTCTTGTTTGCATCGACGGCACTTTGAACAGTGGCCGTTACATTTCAGATGTGTAACGACCCGAGGCTCTACCCTTCATTCGATCCTTGCGAAACCCTATATTTGAGCAGGATAATGCAAGACTGCATGTAGCAGATCCTGTACGGGTCCTGGATACGGATAATGTTTGACTGCTGCCCTGGCCAGCAAATTCTCCAGATCTCTCAGAACTGAAAACGTCTGGTCAATGGTGGCCGAGCAAGTGGCTCGTCACAATACGCTAGTCACTACTCTTGATGAACTGTGGTATCGTGTTGAAGCTGCATGCCATCCAAGCTATGTTTGACTCTGTATCAAGGACGTTATTACGGCCAGATGTGGTTGTTCTGGGTACTGATTTATCAGGATCTATGCACCCAAAATGTGTGAAAATGTAATCATAATATATTTGTCGAATGAAAACCCGTTTATCATCTGAATTTCTTCTTGGTGTAGCAATTGTAATGGCCAGTAGTGTATTTTACAAGTGTTGATCATCATCAGGATATATTGCTGCAGAGAGACTGCGAAATGAACCACGAGCTATATGTTTCTCCAGTCCCTGTCACTGCTCGCAGTTCTTGGAGGAGTCCATAGCTCTGCTCTGCTCCGCACTGTCTCTGGCGGTACATATCGTGAAGATGATCCACACATGTGTCGAAACAAGTTGAGAATAAATTGCAAGTATGCACTATAGACTATTTTTATGTAAAAATACCAGTAGAATGTTGTTTCCCAAAGGAAACAAAAATGTGGTCAAAACCGTTGGCCGATTTCGGTTTCTTAGTTGAAGACCATGGTGCACCATTCCCAGTGGTCCTCTGACAGCAGCGGTCGCGGCGATGCTGTGCCATGAGTGGAAGACGGGCTAGAGGTGTACGTGCACCTAGCCCCACTGCTGGAAGCCGGATGGGAACAGTTATTGATGACACTATGAGCTCTCAAATCCTCTTACCATTCCAAAGTCGGGGAGCATTGATGATACCAAGGTAAAGGATAAAAACCCAATCAGTCTGCCCTTAAACCTGAAAACATTGAAGAAACTGCTTAACTAGGGCTTCGGTACATACAAACTAACATGCATAACAACCAGGAAAATCGTGTGATACAGTTCTACTCCAACTCGTTGGGAAGGTGGACAAAGCACTATACTTTCATGAAATATCCATCTTCCTGAACATCGAGGGGGCTTTCAGGAACACGTCCTTTGATTCCAAGGTTAAGGCAGCAGAGGTGCATGTATGTGGTATAGGATCGTGCTTAGTGAAGGAATGGTAGAGGCTACCATGATGAATGGAAAAACGGTAATCAACACCACTAGAGGATGTCCACAGAATCACATGTTTCTAAATCTAATGGATTTAACTGCTCCTTAGGCTTACAAACTACTTTACCTTAAAGTAACTTATACTAAGGAAAACACAAACACCCATTCCCCAGGGAGGACTCGATCCTCCGAGGACGAGCAACTGAGCGCTCCGCTGAAAGACGCCTTAGAACGCTCGGCCACTCTACCGCGGTGGGATGTCCACAAGGAGGAGGTCTGTCCATTTTACTGTGGAATCTAGTGGCGAAGGACTAAACTCTAGACACTACTTTTGCCAAGGAGGCGAAGATCATTTTGTCAAATTTGCTGACACAGTCAGAACTATGCCACAAGGTGCTTTAGACATTGTGAAAATTTTTTGTAGGTAACAGGACGTAAGGGTTAGTCCCAAGAAGATTATTGTGGCACCATTTAAAAAGAAACGTATTCAACACTCATTTTGGAATCTAAAGATTTTCAATGAAACTCTGTGAAGGAAACAATTATGGACCCTTCACATGAGCAGCATCTGATCTAAGGCGAAAGATACTCCAGTGAGTACCAGGAGAGCTTGTGGCAAACAACTGGGGCGGAGATAAGTATTGGATACGCACCACGGTGATTAAAGCCTAATTAATTGTGAGGCTGTAGTGTGGTGGAAGAAGGCAGAACAGCGTTGCAGATAAGGAGCTTGCTGAGGTGCAGAAATTGGCTTGCTAGCCATTACAGGCGTAATTAGCAGCACACCTACTGCTTGGATGTAAAACATGCTGGAAATGTCCCCATTACACCCTTGGGTCAAGATGGAGGCAACAGCTGCTGCATACAGGCTTAAAAACTGGTCCTCGTTGTGAATAGTGCATGAGGTAAATATGGAAATGGAAGGGGAAATGCCGGCAGACTATATAGTAACTGCCAAGTGCTTCAGAAAGCCTTACAGTATAATAACTGGAAGTAGGAAGCAGTGGGAAAACATCTCTACACCGTACGGGGGACATTGTCTGGTTCACTGATATATCGAAACCAGTCTGACGCGTTGCGGCTGGGGTGTAAGGGGTGCAGGCAAGACTGGAAGGCGTTCTCTCTAGGATAACTGGCCTCAGTATGTGTGACGAGAACATGCGTAGGTGTTACGTGAGCTGTAACATCTACATCTGTTCAGATAGCCAGACAGCCCTGAAATCATTGGCCGCCTCTCCAACAAGATCAAAGGTCAATGCAGAATGTCAGAGATCTTGTGGAGCTAGGGGAAAGCAATAGGGTAACGTTCGTGTGGGTCTATGGCCACTCAGCGATGAGTGGCAATGGGAAAGTCGATAGATTGGCCAGGACGGGGGCAAAGACTCTATTCATTGGACTGGAACCTGTTCTGACCAAGTCGATGATCAAATTAAAACTATGGAACGGGATCAGGAGACAGCAATACTGGTCTAAGGTATATAAACAAAAACATGGCAAGGTTACACCATGTAGCGTGCCGGGATAGCTCAGACCGTAGTGCGCTTCCCGCTTCCCGCGACCGTAGTGCACTTCCCAGTTCTAAAACAAGAACATTTGCTGAAGATAGTGTTTCGGAATCTATGATTGAATATGTGTCGTATAGTATCAAGCATAGATTTTATATGACATTTTGTAAAAGAAAGGGTAATGTTACTTTCTAAATTAAGGTATTTGTTTTCAGCACATGTCGAATCTGCAATTTTGCTTGCCTTGCTTCTTCCTGACACACAAGAACGTATTCATCAATTAGACATCACTTTTTATGGAAACACAATTAATCTTTCAGCAGCTGTTCTTGTTTTAGAACTTTGGTATTATAAACCTAATTGTGATGAGTTAATAAGGGAATTTAGGGACACATATAAACACTATCTCCTAATTTTTTTGTTATTAGTGCTATAATGGACGTTTTACAAATACAAAGGCCACAGGTGGTAATGCGGCTGTTATTTATTTATGCGTTTCGAACTCCTCATCGTCATAATCTAAAACATGAGGTAAAGTTTTAGATTCTGATGATGACAAGTTCGAAATACGTAAATAAATTACAGCCGCATTACTGTCTGTGGCCTTTGTATTTGTAACACGTCCCTTGTGTATCAGTATTTAATAACGAAAGTTGAAAATTAGCGCATACCTCAATGGTGGCTTCATGTCACATTTGGGATGTCCTAATGCCGAACGGAATTCGATGCGCCAACTCGTATTGTAATTTAGTCAGTGTAGATAAATATCGTTGTGGTATTATTATTAGAACCTCAATAGACAGGAAGTTTCAAATGAAACCGTCTGATCTCTATTGTAGCAGAGTGATCTGCCTCTGGCGATCCTGGCGGACGTCTGTGCTGTGTCCACGTCCAGATCCTCGTATCGGGTGTGAGAACGTTCGCACAGCCATTGCAACCAGCATGGTGGCACAAGTAGCAGCACGACCAACTTGTGCGGCAGTTCTCTTAAAGGTCCGTCCCACCACAGAAAGGCCACAATATGACCCCTTTCACACTTGGCTGTAGGAAGCACGAGTGCTTGTCCGTAGCATGGCGCCTGTATGTTTCTCACGTCGCTACCGCCTGAGCCTACGTCTGTACGCACCCTACTAAAGAGGACACAAAGATGGCGCACTGGCAGCTGTGTCACAACAGGGTCTACTGACGGACGACGTTGAAACCAGCAAATCTACAATCCTCCATGTAGCATCTGCCGTCAAATGAAACCGTCTGATCTCTATTGTAGCAGAGCGATCTGCCTCTGGCGATCCTGGCGGACGTCGAAATCGACGTCGTCGTTACAGGTGTAGCAATTTTCTTTTTCTGGCAGTACACTTTGTCGATACGGTCCAACGCCCAGAATTACTGACAGAACTGAGAATCATAGTTACTTGGAATGTTATCCCTGTGGTGAGCGATTTGAATATGCCTAAAAATACACCTTGTTTGAGGTTATTGAGCCAAGATTGCAAAAAATATTTTATTTGTTTGTCATGACCAGTTTTGATTCTATGCAGGGTGAATCACCTTTCACTTGCATCGCAAACATTGCGGAAACGGAAAGTGCGATTGATGTGCGGTTTTCACAGAATGGATTGGTAGTCGAGGACTCGTATTGTTAGCCCATAAATATATTGTAAAAATACCTAGAAAGTGTATTTTTTATGCAAACATACAACTTTTCAAATGGAACAATGTTTGTTTCTATCATGCACTGGAATTTTTGACACCAGCTGTGTACAAAGAATTTGAATGAAATTTTTATCACGTTTAGTTTGGCAGCTACAACCACTCAAAGTTTTGGGGATGGAGGCTACGACAGCTTAGCTCACTGGCTGGTGGTCATGAGACCGTGCGCCGTGCCTCAGGGGCTAGCCACTCGGCCAGTCATCTACGCTATTGCAGCCTCCGCCTTCGAAACTTTGAACGGTTGTAGCTGCCAAACTAAAAGTGATAAAATATTATTCAAATTTCTTTGTACACAACTGGTGTCGAAAATACCAGTGCATGAGAGAAACAACCATTGTTACATTAAAAAAAAAACTGTATGTTTGCACAAAAATACACTTTCTAAGTAATATCACAAGTTCTTTGTTGGCTAAAAATACGAGCCCGTGGCTACCAATCCATTCTGTGATAACCACACTTCAATCGCACTTTCCGTTTCCGCAATATTTGCGGTGCAAGTGTTAGGTGATTCACCTTCTACATAATCTTCAGAAGGTTGCGTGACTTTAAAAGCTAATTACTATGGAGACCTTTGTTTTACAAGATTTCCAAAGTGATTAGTTTGTAAAGCCAAGCAACCTTCTGAAGATGATGACGTATATCATCATCGAAACCGGTCATGGCAAATAAATATAATAATATTTGCGATCTTGGCCCAATAACCGCAAAGAAGGTGTATTTTTATAGTATTTCAGATCTTATAGAGCTCACGATTTCCTACCAGAAGGGACACAGTCCGTAGTAATTAACGGCAAGTCATCGAGTAAAACAGAAGTGATATATGGCGTTCCACAGGGAAGCGTTTAGGTCCCCTACTCTTGTGTTTATAAACGATTTATGAGACAATATGAATAGTTCCCTTAGACTGTTCGCGGATGATGCTGGCGTTTATCAGTTAGTGAAGTCAACAGAGGATCAAAAGCAACTGCAAAGCGATTTAGACAAAATCATTTTACACTGTGCGAAAATTGACAATTAACACTAAATAATGAAAAGTGTGAAGTAATACACCTGACCAGTAAAAGAAATATGATGAACTTCAGTTCCTCGATAAATTACTCAAACCTTAATGTCGTAAATTCTATCAAATACATAGGAGTTACAGTTACGAACAACTTAGACTGGAGACAACACATAGAAAATATTGTGGGGAAAGCAACCAAAGGTTACGTTTCATTGGCAGAACGCTTCGAAGATGCAACAGCTCCACCAAACAGACTGCTTACATCACAATTGTGCGTCCTCTCCTGGAGTACTGTTGCCCAGTGTGGGACCCTCACCAGGTGGGACTGACGGAAGACATTGAGAAGGTTCAGAGAAGGGCAGCTCGTTTTGTTTTATCGCGTTAGAGAGGGAAAAGTGTCACGGGAATGTTGCACGATGAGCGGTGAAAATCATTAAAAGAATGACGTTATTCGTTGCGGCGAAATATATTTGCGAAATTTCAATCACCGAGTTTTACTTCTGAATGTGAAAATATTTTGCTAGCACCCACCTATATAGGGCGACATGACCATCCCAAGAAAATAAGAGAAGTCAGATCGAAAACGGAACGATTGAGGTGTTCTTTCTTCCCGCGCACTATTAGAGAATGGAACGGTAGAGAAAGGTTATGAAAGTGGTTAATGAACCCTCTGCCAGGCACGTAAATGTGATTTACAGAATATCTAAGTAGATGTAGATGAATATATCAGCCATAGTAGTTCTAGTATTGTTGCGGCTGTGAATATAAAGCTCTTCGCAGATGCGGTTAATGGACGTCGTTAAAACATTAGAAACAAAACCCATGACACCAGTAGAAGGTTTTTGGCGTTGTTAAAACGCGGGATTTCAAAGAAAGAAATACAGCACTGGGAATGCAATCTGCAGACAATATCCACTTTCTTTAGAAATGCTCTTTTAGAAAGCACGAAGCAGAAAAGCGACCGTAATTATGCTCTTTATCTGCACAATCTGAGTGCAGGTATCAGCGGCGTGGTATGGAAATCAGTCTCGCTGCGGCTCGCGATCTTTTCCCTCAAAGGAAATGAAGCGCGAAAGAGAGAGAGAGAGAGAGAAAGTGTGTGTGTGTGAGAGAGAAAGAGACAGAGAGAGAGAGAGAGAGAGAGAGAAATCCGAGCCCCAGCTGCCAGTCTGGCCGGGTTGTTAAGTGGCTTAAGTCTCAGCGCGCGAGGGTCAGGACCAGATGCCTTCACTCTTTTGTTTACGGACAGAGGAAAGAGGGAAGGGAGAGACAGAGACGAACAGACTGAAAAAGAGGAGAAACTGAGCGAGAGGTGGAAGGAGAAAATAAAACACCATCTCCCGTTGCCATCTGATGTGTGGCTCTTGTTACTGGTGGAGAGGACGGGTAGGTTTCAGCTGCCACTGCGCCCAAAAGGGACCCTCTGTAAGACTACGCGACGCTGATTCGTGTCTGCGCTAATTGCCATTTACGAGCCTTTCACTTGCTTTTCTTACACAACTCGGTGCAAGAAATTCTGTTCACTTTGCCAACGAACTTGACGAATCCCGAAAATAACTAACATCAACCTATACATCTCTCTTTTCAAATTTTCTAACTTACCTACCAGATTAAGGGTAGGACATACCATGGCCCTAACCGTAGAATCCCCTTTTTGTTTTTCCTGATGACAACATCCGCCTGAGTGGTTCCCATTCCGGAGACAATATTTTACCCACAAGGATACCATCAGTGCAGCTGCATTTCCTCGGGAAAGGTAACGACTTTAGTATCTCCTTGCTTTCAGCCACTCGCGGTAACTGCGTGGCAAACCCACGTTAGCTGATGTTACAAGGCCAGATCAGTCAAACATCTAGACTGTTGACCCAGTAGCCACAAGATTGTCTGGCCTCTCCACAGATAACCTTCCACTGTAGTTGCACCCATGGCACGGTCATCGCCATTCTCGCGTACCACCCGGCTTGATGGTATTGGGTGCCATTGGTTACACGTCCCGGTTACCTCTTGTTCGTATCGACGGCACTTTGAACAGTAGCAGTTACATTTCAGATGTGTAACGACCCGTGGCTCTACCCTTCATTCGATTCCTGCGAAACCTTACATTTCAGCAGGATAGTGCACAACCGCATGTTGCAGGTCCTGTACGGGCCTTCCTAGATACGGGAAATGTTAAACTGCTGCTCTGGCCAGCACATTCTCCAGATCTCTCACCAATTGAAAACGTCTGGTCAATGGTGGGCGCGCAACTGGCTCGTCACAATATGCGTCACTACTCTTGATGGAAGTGTGGTATCGTGTTGAAGCTGCCTGGGCATACCTGTACACGCGATCCAAGCTCTGTTTGACTCAATGCCCAGGTGTATCAAGGCCGTTATTAGGGTACTGATTTCTCAGGACCTATGCACCCAAATTGCATGAAAGTGTAATCACATGTCAGTTCTAGTGTAACATATTTGTCCAATGAATACCCGTTTATCATTTCTTCTTGGTGTACCAGTTTTATTGGCCAGTAGTGTATATTTGGTCTACATTGTAGGAGCAGAATGCATTCTGATGAGTTTGCAAGTAACGCGGGCCAATGGCACGCTACGGAACTACACGCGAACGAGAAAAGCCAAACTCAGCAGAAAGATGACAGCGACAGAAAAATTAAAGGAAGTGAGACGACGACTTGCCTTGCCTCGCCAGACATTTTTAACTTCACGTAAGTCTTACACGAGAACTTGGAGACTGAAGTCAGCAGTAAACATTCTGTCAAGCGGATATAGAAAAAATAACTAGCACAAGTTCGGCAATTACAAACAGCGATTCACGCAGTCTCTTCTTGGTACTTTGTTTGAATAATCCAGCTCTTGCAGCTTCGTCATAGGGACCGATGACAGGCTCATGTGCCGAACCAGGTACTGTGATTACGAAACTGTGAGTCTGTTCCTAGTTGATGCAAAAATGCTAGTGTAAGCGGCAGAGTCTATAGTCTCGAGGGCCGCTCACTGATGGTGAATCTGGTTATCTTCCAACAAAGCGGCGTCTTCTGACCACGCGGCACCACAGAGGGCTCGACGCCCTAAACTCAATGTGGAAATCGATCACGGGTCGTTCGGGTCCCCGTTCCTGTTCAATGCCAGGGCATCTGACAGCACCACCTTTATGGGTCCTCAGGGGTCAAAGTAGCGATTGGATGGAATCGACACAACCAGATAGCTGTTGCGGATTCGAACGATGTATCAGAAGCATTAATACTAAGTATACATTAAATAAAGTAACCTTTACTGGATTATATACAAAATCACACTTTACAAAATTGACTATACTACTTTTGCCCAGAAGTTGGCGACATCCAATGCATCTTATGTGGCCTGAAGCAGATCTTGGACTGTGCGTGTTTTAGGGCAGCAGCTACACTGCAACAAATGAGACGTCGTCCGGATTGCACCACACTCACACAATGGGGGCTCTGTGATGAAACCCCACTTCTGTAGGTTGCTTTTACATCTTGTCATGCGTGCCCGTAATCTGTTCAGTGATCTCCAAGTACTCCATTTCTGCACGTGGCCGGGTGGTAGTTCTTCGCTAGGTGTCAGCCATTCTTCGGAGCGAGTACAGCCCGCGTGCCACACGTCGATTCGGGATTGCTGAGGCGTCCCGTTAAGAGCCTGAGGAAATTTTTCCTACATTTGAGTCTTGGAGTAGCTGGCCTATATCCATACAGAGCGTGAGTTTCAGATGTTTCCGCCTTCTTCTTCTCTTTTTTTGCTGCAAGCTCTCGATGGATGTCGGGAAGGGCAATATCAGCAAGACGGTACAGTTTGTCCAACGGGGTAGCTCTTAGACATCCGGTAATGATGCGACAGGTATCACTGGGAGCAACATCTACCACCCTCGCGTGACATGACTTGTACCATAGTGGGGATGCATATTTGGCTGCAGAGTAACATAGAACAGGTTCTCTCAGTATTGGGATGTGTTCCCCAGGTAGTGGCAGTTATCTTTCTTATAATATTATTTCTGCATGCCACTTTTTACTTGGTGTTCCAGCAGTTTTTCTAGTAAGTGAGAACAGGATCAAGGGTTACTCCAAGATATATTGGTGAGATGCAATGTTCTAATGATGTTCCTTCCCAGGTAGTTTTGAGAGTTCTGTTTGCTATTTTATTTATGAGGTGAAAGGCACAAGTTTTACTGAGGTTTTTAAGTACACCGAGATGAACAGAAAAGTAAAAAAACACTTTTGTGTATTGTGAGTCCGCGTGCGACTACTGCAGGGTTAACGTCAAAGGTCTACCTATATAAATGATCTGATGGACAGAGTAAGTAGTAATTTGCGGATGTTTGCTGATGATGCTGTGGTGTATGGGAGGATGTCGTCTTTAACTGACTGTAATAGCATACAGGATGACTTAGACAAAATTTCTAGTTGGTGCGAAGAATTGCAGCTAGCTCTCAATGTAGAAAACTGTAAGGTGATGCGCATGAGTAGCAAAAACAATCCCATAATGTTCGAATACAGTATTAGTAGTGAGCTTCTTGATGCTATATCTAGGCGTAACATTGCAGATCGATATGAAATGGAACGAGCATGTAAGGACAGTTGTGAGTAAGGCTGACAGCCGACTTCGGTTTATTGGGAGAATTTTGGGAAGATGTACTTCACCTGTAAAGGAGACCGCGTATAAAACGCTTGTACGACCACGTCTTGAGTATTGCTGAAGTGTTTGGGACCCGCAGCAGATCAGTTTAAAGGAAGACATAGAGGCAGTTGAGAGGCGAGCAGCTACGTTCGTTACTGGTAGGTTCGACCAATGCGCGAGTGTCACGGCAATGCTCCGGCAACTCAATTGGGGATTGCAGGAGGGAAGACGGCGTCCTTTTCGTGAATTTCTGTTGAGGAAATTTAGAGGTCCGGAATTTGAAGCTGAGTGTAGTACGATCTTGACGGAATCTACTTACATTTCGCGTGGTGATCACAAAGACAAGATAAGAGAAATTAGGGCTCGTACGGAGGCATATAGGCATTCTTTTTTTCCTCGTTCTATTTGGGAGTGGAACAGGAAAGGAAATGCCCAGTATTGGTACAGTGTACCCTCCGGCACGCACGTTACCGTGAATTGCGGAGTATGTATGCAGATGTAGATGCTCTCAGGTAGTATCTCTAATCCTGACAAGTGGACTGGACGTCTCCAGAGCATCCTGCACTGCATCATCCTAATAACGCACAAAAATGAAACAAGGTGGGTCACGCTGAAGAGTGTATCGTTGGCACGCGGCCCGTTTCCACCGGCAGGTGAGCTGTAACTGCTGGCTTGCTCGGCAGTGCGAGGCCCGCCGCAGATATTGGCGAAGCCACTGGCGGCAGCGGGCGGCATCGGGGAACGGGGTGGCGCCCGGCGCTCGGCCATTAGGCCGCTGCTAATTGCCTGCCTGCAGCCGCGCTCCGCTTTCGCTATCGCCGCCGCCTCGCCGCTCCGCCGCCCGACTCCGGGATGGCCGATACAGCGACCACCAGGCGCGATTGCCCCAGTATTGCTCCAGCCACCGATTCTCCCGCTCCATACCCCAAGCACTTCACAACAGACAAAGCCGCCAGATGCGCGTCAGTAGATCGAGCGACTCTGCTGGCAGCGATCATACGCATCATATGCGCGTGACACGAGGAGCCAGCTACCGGTAGCAGTCGTGTGCCGAGGAACGGACTAGAGCTCCTAAAACACAGGCTGGCGTAACCGCCATTTTCATTCCCTGCGAGTGCTAAACACAACACGTAATTTATGCGAACACTGTTGTTTTGTTCATGTTTAGTGAAGGCAGAGAGCCTTAGAGCCGGTTGCGGTGCCCGAGGGGACTGAGGCGCTCCAGTCACGGTCTGAACGGCCACTACGGTCGGGGTTTCGAATACCCCCTCGGGCATGGATATTTGTCCCGTCCTTAGGATAAGCTAGTTGATAAGTAGTTTGTATGTTTAGGGACTGACGACCCTGTAGTTTAGTCCCATAAGCTATACAAACATCTGAACATTTGAGAGCCTTAGATCGTGCTACATTGAGCTTGCATTCAACTCTTGTTTACATCGATATATAGATTAGACACAAGAATCTCTCGTTTTCTTTACTTATTGCTGCTTTTCTTTGCTGTCCGAATAAAGAAGAAAAAAAGCGCGAGAAAAAGATATATTGCTGTCATAAAAATCGCGTACTATGTTTAATTCTGCCGAAACTGGTCATCTAGATAGAAGTTTTAAGATGTATTTGCAGTCAACAATCCGAAGATTGGTTTTGAACACCACAGTGCTTTACTAGGCATGGTCCTGTTTGGAGGTGGTATGCCGTTGCCTTCCTCCGACCTTCGAACTGACTTACCCAGCCAATTATAGGGGGACCTACAGTTTAACGTGGGGTCCGAACCACGGTGCTACTCGGTATTTTTCACATCAGCAACACTGCCAGAGTAAAAGAAGTGGAAAGTGACAGATAAAAATCCTAGGACCTGGCGGAGATCGAGCCCACGACCTTTGGATTTGTAGCCTGGCACTCTACCACTGTGCAACCGAATCAAGACTCACATACTGTGCTCTAAAAACTGTGTATTCTGGGATGTTTTGCTGGTTTATGATATATTGCGGCTGTTAACAGCTTCTCTGTTAAGAGTTAAACTAAAACTTACGTTCGAATATCACAGACGACTTTTACTACTAAATATTGCGTAAAGTCATAATAATAAATAATATTTACTTAATACATTACTGTGCGCTCGGTCCCGGTTTCCCAGATTTTGCTCCGACAATTAATGATCCATTTTTTTCTTCTCTCAGTTCTCTCTGGGAAACATTCTGTAGCCACCTCTGGAATGATTTGAGCAGTTTCTGGCAATTCAACCACCCATAATGTCATGCTAAAGTGTCGTGACGCAAATCCTTTAGCACCGCAGTGTGTTTAACTTACGAGCTACGAGAATGAAAATGGCGGATGCATCAGCTCGTACTTCTAGGAGCCTTAGAACGGACGATTACGTCACGAGCAGTATGCAACGCGCAGAGCACTCGAAGCGCTCGGTACTGGGCGTGGCGTGACAGCAAGATACAGCGCGTGGCGTCATATATGGAGGACGGAAGGACGGTAGATTAACAGTTTAGCGTCCCGTCCTCGTCGAGGTCATTAGAGACGAACCTCACTGCCCGACAGTTTTAGTAAGGATGCCAAAGGAAATCGGCCCTGTCCTTTGAAAGGAACTATGCTGGAATTCGCGTGGAGTGATTTGGGGAGATCATGGAAAACCTGAATCTGGAATGGTTGGAGGTGGAATTGACCCACCGCACAGTGCTATGGATCACACAAAAGTTGGCCAAAACTAGAAAAAACATATCTCTATATTTGAACGAAAATTGGTATAGTGGGGTTATTCGGGAAGCTGAATACGAATTTCATATTAAAACTTCTACATTCAAAATAGCAGATCCTACATGGCTGGACCCTTCAGTCATAATTGTTTGGATTTTCATATCAGTATGTACTAATCCTTGAGATCGCAGATTATGAATTCTATTTTATAATTTCAACATTAAAAGTGGCAAATCTCTTGTAGTTTTACAGAGACAAAAGAAATAACGGTTTGCAATATCTTTGATTTTTTATTGAAAACTGTTGAAGTACCAGTTACTGGAAATAACATGTACAGCTAAAAAGTATGTAAATAGGAAAACACAGTAAAATTAGTTCTCACATCAATAGCTCTTTCTAAATGTTTCTTTTCGATTCTCAAAACGCTTTCTGTCTTCCGGTGATCGCGACTACCATGTTTTTTCTAGTTTGAGGTTTATATAGAAAGTGAAGCAAATACTGGAAGCTACGAATAGATGCGTGTAAGGTTGATAATCTATAATGCGAATTAGCATAATTAATCACTATCGTTTTTACAAAATTGTGATCATAAAGTTTTTTGACATTTCTCCGCAAACGTATCAGCGCAAAGATGATGTACTATTAGTTATAGCGCTACAGTCCTTTCCATCAATCATTATGAAACCATTTAACGGTCTGTAAAGGAAATAGAGATGCATTTTCGTCGTCGATATATTTCTTCTCGTTTAAAGTAGACACTACATTTTCATGTAAACACTGTATCCTTATACGTCTACAAAATCGAGGCGATTAAGGTGCAGTATTTTTTCCATACCAGCACTTCCTTTTGTCATAAATTATCTGTGGGTACTAGTTATTAAAAACTTTAGCTTCCGAATCACTTGCATCAGTAAACCTTTGTTTGTGATCACCGTGCGCAGAAAAATCAACAAAACGCTATTTAAGTACCAACTTCGAATGTTTTTACAGTTTCTCGAGATAATGTTTTGATAGTATCTTTCTGAGCAAATAAAATTCTTTTCGATGTGTGATTCAACAGCGCTTGTACATTCAGTGCGGCTCTCAGTTATGTGTTTATCTGATGGATGAAGCCGAGCTTTAGCTTCTCCTATTTTTTTCCGTAAGCGGGACAGATAAATCATTGTGACTTTTGATTGAATTTCTGATAAGCACATACTGAAATTTAGATAATTTTCCTTCAATCACGCCAAACAATACTTGTTGGAGTGCAACACTCTTAATTCAGCAAATATTACATGTTTCTTCATTACCAAAACGCTTCCATTTTGTAAGAAGCCGTACATTCCAATTGCAAGTTACATAAATGATTAATGTTTAATGCTATATTTAAATAAGTACTACAGTTTTAAAAAGAAAGGCAATGGTGATGGTAGCGGTCGACCCCAGTCTATCAAGACAGCTACTCAGCGCACTTTGGTCGTTTATTTTTAACCTCGAAAGTTTAGGGGCAGATGGGGAAGAATTTTCTTTCACATTATATTACAAAACAACATAAGCTATATTTCACATGTCACACTTCCTAAATAACGCTGAATACACAACTTTTCTGCTAATTTTCGGTAAATAGTTGCGGAAGAATAAACAATATGTAAAGATATATTTGACGTTGATTTACAGCATAAAGAAGTAAAAATTCATGAAGGTGTCATATATTCCACTATTCTGCATACCTTCCTTAGTACCCTCTGTGAAAAAGAAATGAAATATGACACCCTGGTAAAACGTTGCGTCTGAGGATTCATAGATATCTAACTTTCCTTTCACAGTAACATTCGTCAAAGGCTCCACTATAAGATCTCTGGTAGTCAGCCTATTTGCTGACTGTCGCTCTTTTGGCCAACGTTTTCCAGATCCAGACCACTATCCAACGTCGTTCCGAAAGCGTCTTCAGAGTGTTACCACTGCGCAACCTCTCTCTGTTTCACATACCATGCCTGTATTAAATAAATAAATAAATTTAAAAAAAAATAATAATAAAATAGTCGGAATATTCGTAATTTTGCGCCAGTGAGGTGTTGGGGCGAATTGCGGCTGGAATTTCATTATTATACGTCTACTCACTGAAATACGGCGTTGCCAGGGTATTTATATATATATTCTATACTATGGTATTCCACCTCCCTTCCCCTCCTCCTCCCTTCATCCATCTCCTCTCCCATGTCTCTCTTCATCTCCGCCTCGCTCTCGGCCCATTTCTTGCACTCCCCCCCCCCCTTCCGACTTCTCAGTCCATCCCCCCCCCCAATCTAAGACAACACATACATAGTCAATTCTTCTGGTAACGAGGAAAACGAAGTTCATTGCAAGGTACCCTTTGCCATACATCTTACGGTTTGTTGCGAATTATAAAAGCCCTCTCCAAGAAAATATACGACAATGAGCTAACTTTCAGAGTAATTGGTAAAACGAGGTCAAAGTCTGCCATGAAACATGTACTGGACAGTGATCTTCCTCTTGTGTTGCAAGTCAAGTGTGTAAAATAAAAGTGCAGGTACGTGTAGATATCCGATAGTAAAGTAACCTCCACCATACACCTCATGAAATGTTGGCAGTGATCTTCCTCTCGCTTTAAAGTTAAAATGTCCAAAATTGCTTAATAATCGGAGTAAAACTATATATTGGTGTCGAAGACTTCATTTGAAATTTTGTTGTCTTCGTTCAGAGGCACTACGTAACTGTGTGTTATCTCCGGTAAGAGACATGGCGAGAAAGAAATATTTGTTAAATAATCAATTGTAATATATATAGTACAATACAACTTTGCGAAAATACAGTAAAACAGAGTACAATACCACTCAGACAAAAATGCTGGTTTCAAAGGAAAAGTCGCGTAATACAATTTTGTTAAGCGACAGAACAATGCAAGCAGCACCTAAAACGCTCGAAGCAAGCCAATAATTAGAATCATACAGACAGACAAAAATCATTGTTATAAACACAATATTGCAAACAAATTATCAAATGGTATCTTTTAGTCACAGTAGAGCAAGATATAGTGATTTACTAGAGTTAAAATTTTAGCCTGTAGTCGGGATCGAACCATATACGCAGACATAACGATTTAAAATCCAGTGCTTTACCACTAACACAAAATCGATACCCCTATATATAGTATATATAAATATTAAGTGAAACATATCTCCCAAACGCAGAATCAATCTCAGTGTACAAAATGAGTTTATACCGGAGAAGAAAACAGTTCAGACGGATCACAGAAAAATGAAGGAATAAACAATGTCTGACTTCAGTAACAAGCAGAAGATTCCAAGAGCGTAAAATGAGGTTGTCGCCAAATGAAATATGTTCTGGATCGGGAACTAGCGTATGTGTGAGTGTGCTTCTGTTCTTCTGTGTGCTGAAGCAACAGTGCCTGTCAAAACTGGTACAGCACTGTGAATGTAAAAAAGTATCTGAATGTCTGAAAAACAAGTAAGACTAAATAATATAGTTAATCAGCCTGGCATCGACGGATTGCAATGTGTATGGCCCTGTTAGTGAGCTTAATTATCCAGAACACGAGACTGGTTAAAGAATGATTGACAAGCCCGGTTGAAGCTCAAGGTCCGAATCGTTAATCAGATAGACAAATATTTCATTAATTAATTTAAATACTGACCAACGGTTGACACAAATTAGATATCCAAAATAAATGTTATCATGGGTGGAGTGACAGACAATCTTTAACAGTGAATGATAGCAGCAGAATAACAAGCAGACTATGGCACAGTGAAAACGCTAAAGTTGACAATTATGTATCCGTTAATTAATTAAACATCAAAGTTTAGATTATTACTGTGGCACAGGTTGAGCATGGGTTCTTATGCGACCTAAGTAGTGACTGTTATATGTAACATTACGTACTGTGAACAAGATCCAACTAATTAACTAACAATATATTGTATTGTCAAAAATAGTTGATTAGCTAGGTCGGGTATAAACCAAACAATATCGAGTGTAAATGTGCCCATGCGCAGAATGACAGATAATCTATAAAAGTGGCTGATAGCAACAAAAGAAACTTGTATAATGTATTATAGTGTAGAAACGTCTAAGTCGATAATTGTGTAATTGAATAATTATTTAAAGTGCAGATCAAAATTTATTTTATTAAATACCAAAATTGACCAAGTATGGATTCGTTTGCGAGCTTAGCAATAATTATTGTGTGTACCGACGTCTTCTGAAAATGTGACCCAATTTTATTAATAAACTAAGTATTGTGGTGTCAGCAAGTAGTGTAATTAATATTTGTATGAAAAGGCGCGTCAAACGATAGACAAGAAATGCTGGTAACTACCTGATAAACTAGTTGGTTACGACTTCTACAACTGAATGTGAATGATATAATAAAAGTGAACAATATGCAAGTGGTGTGATTAATTTGGTATATAGAGCACTTTTCACAATTGCAAGAAATATAGGTAGCTACGTGATAAACTAGTTGCTTACGATTCGTGTGTAAAAATGTAAGAGCATAACAAATCGAGCCGGCCGCGGTGGCCGAGGGGACTGAGACGCTCCAGTCACGGTCTGCACGGCTACTACGGTCGGAGGTTCGAATCCCCCCTCGGGCATGGATATTTGTGCCGTATTAGTTCGTAAGTAGTTCATAAGTAGTTTGTAAGTTTAGGGACTGATGACCCCGTAGTTAAGTCCCATAACCTCTACACACATTTGAACACATAACAAATCGAGGTACTAAGTATGTGCGAAATGTTTAAAGAAGACTCAACAATTTGCCTCCCTACTCGGATACGAATCAAGAATAAATTTAAATTCACTCACGTCTTTTCTGTAGACAGCAGCTTGGTCACTTGCAGAATGATATAATTAAAGTTGAAACTTGCATCGATCCTACCATTATTTTTAAACTCACAATCTAAGACAACTTGCTAAAAATGTTGAGTTTAAAAAGGGAATGAAGCTCTCATCTAACTTGAAGCGAAACAGAAATATGAGTTATGATTATTATTGCTTTTCAAACATCACAATTCCGATAAAAAATACATAGCAAAATCAGAGTTATCAACAATCTTCACTGCTTACAATAACTGTCTCAGTCTACTGCTCTCCATCGACCCTGAATCCGTCTGCCCACTTCCACTCTCATACTCCTGCCTACCACTTGATACCGCCGACTCATAGTTCACAACAACCAACCTCTCTGACCAGAGAGTGACAATGACTAAGTATAGTGTTGCCACCTTTCAGTGATTTAGAAGTCACTTCCTGTACAAATTACTGCATTGGCAATATAGTCATCATTATAGACGGCTCTAAAGGCATGGTGCCAATGGCCGTGCCGCTGTGGATACAACGGTTCCCGTCATATTACTGAAAGCCTTGCCGGGCTTGACTAGCACTTGGATAGGGTACCGTCCGGGTCTGCCGAGTGCTGTTGGCAAGCGGGGTGCACTCAGCCCTTGTGAAGCAAGACTGACGAGCTACGTGATGGAGAAGTAGCGGCTCCGGTCTGGAAAACCGACGCAACGGCCGGGAATGGGAGGCTCTGACTATGCCTTCCTCCATATCGCATCCGGTGACGCCTGAGGGCTGAGGATGACACGGCGGCCGGTCGGTACCTCTTGCGCCCTCGCTGCCTGTATGGGGCGGAGTTTAGTTTATAAAGGCATGGTGCAATGACTTGTTGAGGCCATACCACGTCAAGTTGTAGCACTTACAACGGGAAAAAAATTTCTACAGGGATTGTGCTAATCGGCCCTAAATCATTTTCTTTCCTCCTCCATGTTGCCATGGATGACGCATAAAAGTTTGTGTTTGTACCGCAATTACAGTGTACGCGAGGGTTGTAGATACTCCCCACTGCACTGTGTGAAGAGTAGAAACCTGACGTCTTCTATAGATTTACCCACGCAGATGATATCACGCAGGTCGGAGTTCTTGATTGAGGCTGAAATTGTTAAACTATTGGCAGAAACTGATCTAATTACGAAATAATATTTAAGTTCTTGTGGGATGCCGTTTAGTTTATTTAAAGAAGGCAGAAAACTAGCAAACTGTGTAATAACATCTACTTGACACACATTATCTTAGCTGAAAGTTGAATATAAAGTCATTTCGCATTGTTCTAAACTCATTAACCTATCTATCTAACCGCCTACTTATGCGACATGTTATTCCTCCCAGTGCAGGTTCTGAACTCAACAGTTACTGATCCGAGTGCGTGTACTGACCTGAAGTGTGGTGGCTCGATGCAAGTCTGCCTTCGCTCCGCAAATTGGCGCGTAAACATCGTCGTGCATCGTCCATCTTAAATTAATTGTTTTGATGTTATATTTGTAGAGCTTATGGGACTTAACTAAGGGGTCATCAGTCCCTAAACTTACAAACTACTTATGAACTAGTTAATACTAAGTAGGGCACAAATATCCATGCCCGAGGGGGGATTCGAACCCCCGACCTTAGTGGCCGTGCAGACTGACTGGCGCGGCGCACAGCGCTCGGACACCGCGGCCGTCTGATTGTTTTGTTTATTAATTTAGCGGTAGTTAATATGTTTTACCTTTGAGGGATTTTTTAAAATTGAGTTTGACATTGAATAAATAATTAGTTTGTTAAATATTAATAAAAATATGATTTCGTTTTGGCGCGTGACCACCAGTACTACAGCCAATGGGCGTCCAGTGCCTGCCGCTCGGGGACTTCCCTAGAATTCGAGGAAACTTGCCAGTGCTCTTTCCCATGAGAACCCGACCTATTATACCACCTGTCGTGGTTGTCACCAGCTTTTACCATCTGCACTGAAGCAATACTCCGATCTTAATATGATGGCTCTAAGCCAGAAATATTACAAACTTCGCCAGGTAAAAGAAGGTCCGCTTCAATTACTTTTCGCACCTCAGTGTACAGACAGTGTGCTTTGAAGTTGGCCCCTGTTGGTATAGTGCTACACACAGCGGGAAAGCTTGCGAGCCGAGCCACACAGGGACCTAATCTGCGTCGAGGATTAGCGCCCGTGGTTAGAGGACTGCCAATCTGCGGCTTTTAGATGGTTCCTCAAGCTTCTTCAACGAAATACCACGGTGGTGCCTACTTTCAGCACCAGACGCACAGCACCAGGTAAGTATGTTAATAATATGTGCTATCAACCACAATAGTCCATTTCATTGCATAGTGTCTCCTCAGCAGTGTTGCCACTATTTAAGTTCCAACCCTCGTACTACAAGGCATACCATTTATATAAATAAGAAACAGCAGCCCTAGAATAGACTGGTGATGCACCTCCCCCCCCCCCCCACACACACACACACACACACACACACACACACATTTCTTTAACATTGTAAGTGCATGTCATTGCCAGTTTCAACACTGCAGAGAAATTACCTTCTTCTCTTTGTTATTAGAGGTGAACCAATTGTGAGCTACTCCCCTTACTGCATAATGTTTCAACTTGGGCAACAATATTTTGTGATCCACACAAACACCTGTATTAAATCAGACAATATGCTAAGCGTTGCAGTCTTTTATTTAGTCCATCCAGTGCGCCACAGAGACAACAGAATAAAGCGTCCTCGGTTGTTAAAGGAGATCGGCTCGGGCTGTTGAGTTGGAGAGACGCGAACAGTGGGAGTCAGGGCGTGGGCAGCTAAACGTCTTGAAGGGGCAACGAAAGAGGGTGGAGCGGTTGGTGGGGGGGGGGGGGGGGGGAGGGGGAGGCCTCTCGGGGCTGCGACTGGCGCCAGCCCAGCAGGCAGACAGGTGCTCCCCGCAGGCACCGTCGTTAATTAAAAGCCGGATATACTGCCGGGCCACGACCCGAAGCGCTCCTCTGATTGGCCCGGCCCCGTGCCTGATGGAGCCCACTGTCTATTGGCGGAGCTTTCCACCATCGCGGAAAGGGCGACGCCGATTCTGCGGCTTGCCACGATCTCTAATATATAAAGCAGATTATCCCTATGTTTCTACGTGCTGCATACAAATCTACAGATTTGTTCCAATCTTTATGAAATTTTGTACACGTAAGCTTCAATCCATGAAGACGGTCGTCGTAAGTGTAAGAATCATATACGATATGTAGTTCACGAGATATGACGTCGCAAACAATGAGATGCGTGAAAAACTGCTGCATTTAGCGACAATGCTACTTATTTTCTCCTAAACTATTGGACCGATTTCAACCAAATTCGGTACACACATTCCTTACCGTGGCCGGCCGCGGTGGCCGAGGGGACTAAGGCGCTCCAGTCACGGTCTGCACGGCCACTACGGTCGGGGGTTCGAATCCCCCCTCGGGCATGGATATTTGTGCCGTCCTAGTTCGTAAATAGTTAAGTCCCATAAACTATACAAATATTTGAACATTTTTCCTTACCGTGAGGTAACAATTGCTGCATGGTTAAGAATCACATAGGGCACATGGCTAAAATGCATTACGTCATAACCGCAAAAATGCCATACAATGCGGCGAGACTTTCGAAATACACTGTATGAGAATGACAGTACTTAGCGACTTGCAACAAACTTTAAACATAATTTCAAACCTTTATTAAACTTTTTCTCGCTGCCAACCATAGTAAAAAGATGAAAGGAAAAAAAGTTTCTCGCTTACTACTTTTCCGCTGTTTATGGAGTAAAACTACGGCTCTCAGTATGTTACAATTTATAATTTGAACACTACAAATTGTAGCGACAGACAGTATACAAATATATAGTTCAATGTAGCTTCTAAATTGTATCACAGTAAGACACATGGTTCATGAAATATGGCCAGCCGCGTTGGCCGAGCGCTCTGCGACGCGCCAGTCTCGGTTTGCACGGCCACTACGGCCGGGGGTTGGAATCCCCCCTCGGGCATGGATATTTGTGCCGTCCTTAGTATTAGATAGCTCATAAGTAGTTTGTAAGTTTAGGGGCTGATGACCCCGTAGTTAAGTCCTATAAGCTCTACAAACATTTGAACATTTTTTGAACATGAAATATGAGCACGTAATCAGTAACGTTCCGCTGATAATGGACTAAAACAACGCAATTTGGTATGACATTACAATTTATAATTTCAACAACACTAATTGTAGCCGCAGGAAATTTTACAGACAGTATACAAACATATAGTTGAGTGTACCTTCTGAATTGTATCACAGTACGACACGTGGTACATGAGATGTGAGCACATAAAGAGTAACGTTCATGGAAAATCGTTCCATCACGCACCAAATTTTAATCATTACTTCTTTACCACTAATTGTATTACAAAGAGATTTTACTGACATATAGCTCTTATACCTGAAAAATGGCAGGAAGAAATAGATGAATACCCGGGCAACGCTGCGTTTTCAGCTAGTACTAAATAAAAATGTATTCCTGATGGGGAGGGTGCTGCAAATTTGTTGATGAGTACAAAATAATCGCTGCCGGTGAATATTTCTGCAAAGTTTTAGATCGTGAACCTCCCATCTGCAAGAAGTACCAGTTTAAAGTTAACATAAACCGCACCATTTCGTATGGCCCATGAACGTGTGGCTGGTTTTCTGTTGACTATGGTACTGTCCAGGAAATAAACAAAGCACTTGCCGCATTTTTCCAAATACAAAGTTCAAATAAACGCAGGTAGGTACTTTCAGTGAAAAATTATTTTCACTAGTCCCTATAGTTTGCTTATTTTAGACTGAAAGTCTTGATAGAGGTATGCAACCGGAATTATCAGTATTTTTAAAAATGATTCTAATATTGCTTACAAATTGCTGTATAAAATACAATACAGGGAGCACAACCATTCCAGTAATAGTAGCGCACTAAGTGTCCAATTGCGTCAAAATCATCATCTTCTTAATATTGAAAACAACGTGCATATTCTTCATTATGAGAATAAAAGCATATGTTTAGACATTTTGAAGGATTTAAAAATTCTTGTGCATTGATATACCTTGCAGGATCAACTGCTTAACGTACGAGTTAGCAGCACAAGGGACTGGTTTTTCCAAATTTTCGAAGCAACATTTTTCCATAATTAATTTTGAGGATTTAAATTTATTTGGCAAATGTGTGATTTATTTTTATTTTTGGATATTTGTTTAAAAATGACGCAAATTAAGTTACTGTATTTAGATCTTGTACCTTGAATAAATAAGGCAACTGTTCGATCTCTACTTCCATGCTACTCCCATGATAATGAGCCGTAGAATCTTTATATATATATATATATATATATATATATATATATATATATATATATATATATATATATATAATGATCTCTATTTTATATAAACATTAGCTTGTCTACATTTGATGTTTATTCTTATATGGCACTACATACCAACGGTATTTTAGATGACAAATTTAAATGCCTCCAAATATATATATACATGGTGTCCCAGCTATCTTGTCTACCCAAAATATCTCTGGAACAATAACAGCTATTGGAAAACGACTTTCACCGGTATCAATGTACGGCTGGGGCCCATGTATGTACATATTTGGAAACATTGTAAAACGAAAGCAAATGTGTTTTTGAACACAAACTTATGTTTTTTTTTAAATGGACACCCTATATTTTTTATTTAGCATGACAAATCACATAAACAATGGCGTTGCAATATTCCAATTACATCCCGAGATATGGCGACGCGAAGTTGACGCTTGAAATACGCGAAACGCGCGGCTGGCGCACGTCCCGAGACTCAGGCGAGAACCCCATGCTGTTCAGGACGTGAGATAGCCGCGCGTTTCGCCTATTTCAAGTGTCAACTTCGCGTCGCAATATCTCGGGATGTAATTGGAATATTACGATGCAATCAACGCCATTGTTATGTGATTTGTCATGCTATGGATTTCTGAAGAAATAATATAGGGTGTCCATTAAAATAAACACAAGTTTGGGTTAAAAAACATATTTGCTTTCGTTTTAGAATGTTTACAAATATGTACATTCATGGGCCCCAGCCGTACATTGATACCGGTGAAAGTCGTTTTCCAATAGCTGTTATTGATCCAGAGATATTTTGGGTGGACAAGATAGCTAGGACACCATATATATATATATATATATATATATATATATATATATATATATATATATATATATATATATTCCAAATTATGTAATATTAAGTACCCCCCATGAACCACAGACATTGCCGAGGTGGGGTGGCTTGCGTGCCTCAACGATGCAGATAGCCGTACCGTAGGTGCAACCACAGCGGAGGGGATTCTGTGGAGAGGCCAGACAAACGTGTGGATCCTGAAGAGGGGCAGCAGCCTTTTCAGTAGTTACAGGGGCAACAGTCTGGATGATTGACTGAGCTGGCCTTGTAACATCAGCTAATGTGGCTTTGCCACACAGTTACTGCGAACGGCTCAAAGCAAGGGGAAACTACAGCCGTTACTTTTCCCGAGGACATGCATTTCTACTGTATGAACATATGATGATGGCATCCTCTCGGGTAAAATATTCCGGAGGTAAAATAGCCCCGCATTCGGATCTCCGGGCGGGAACTACTCAGGAGGATGTTGTCATCAGAAAAGACAATACTGGCATTCTACGGATCGGAGCGTGGAATGTTAGATCCCTTAATCGGGTAGGAAAATTAGAAAATTTAAAAAGGGAAATGGATAGGTTGAAGTTAGATATAGTGGGGATTAGTGAAGTTCGGTGGCAGGATGAACAGGATTTCTGGTCAGGTGAGTACAGGAATATAAATACAAAATCAGTTGGGGGTATCACAGGAGTAGGGCTGATAATGAATAAGAAAATAGGAATGAGGGTAAACTACTATGAGCAACACAGTGATCGCATTATCATTGTCAAGATAGATACGAAGCCAACACCGACAACAGTAGTACAGGTTTATATGCCAACTAGCTCTGCCGATGATGAGGAGATCGAAGAAATATATGAGGAGCTAAAGGAAATTATTCAGACAGTTAAGGGAGAGGAAAACTTAATTGTGATGGGAGACTGGAATTCGGTAGTAGGAAAAGGAAGGGAAGGAAAAATAGTAGGTGAATATGGACTGGGCAGAAGGAATGAAAGAGGAAGTCGCCTGGTAGAATTTTGCACGGAACATGATTTAATCGTAACAAACACGTGGTTTAAAAATCACAAAAGAAGGTTGTATACGTGGAAGAGACCAGGACACAGGAAGGTATCAGATAGATTTTATAATGGTAAGACATAGATTCCGGAACCAGGTTATAAACTGCAAGACGTACCCAGGGGCAGATATAGACCATAACTTGTTAGTCATGAACTGTAGGCTGAAGCTGAAAAAACTGCAGAAAGGTAGGAAAATAAGGAGATGGGACTTAGATAAATTGAAAGAAAGTGAAGTTCTGGAGAATTTCAGAGGGAGATTTAGGCAACAATTGACAGAAACAGGGGGAAATAAAACAGTAGAAGAGGAATGGGTAGCATTGAGAGATGAAAGGCAGCAGAGGACAAAATAGGTAGAAAGGCAAGACCTACAAAAATCCTTGGATATCACAGGAAATACTAAATTTAATTGACGAAAGGAGAAAATATAAAAATGCAGTAAATGAAACAGGCAAAATGGATTACAGACGACTAAAAAATGAGATTGACAGTAAGTGCAAAATTGCTAAGCAGGAGTGGCTAGAAGCCAAATACAAATCTGTAGAAGAATGTATAAGAAGGGGAAAAGTAGATACCGCCTACAGGAAAATAAAAGAGACATTTGGGGACAAGAAAAGCAACTCTACGAATATCAAGAACTCAGATGGAAAACCAGTTCTTAGCAAAGAAGGCAAAGCTGAAAGGTGGAAAGAGTACATAGAGCAGCTCTACAAAGGAAATGAAAGAGACGATGTTGTAGGAAGGGAAGATGAAGTAGATCAAGATGACATAGGAGATACTATACTGAGAGATGAATTTGACAGAGCCCTGAAAGACCTAGGTCGGAACAAGGCCCCAGGAGTAGATGACATACCCTCAGAGCTACTAAAGTCTCTGGGAGAGCCAGCCATGACAAGACTATTTGAACTGGTGTGTAGGATGTATGAGACAGGCGAAATGCCCTCACACATTAAGACAAATGTAATAATCCCCATTCCAAAGAAATCAGGCGCAGACAGGTGTGAAAATTACAGAACAATCAGTTTGATAAGTCATGGTTGCAAAATTTTAACACGAATTATCTACAGGAGAATGGAAAAGCTGGTAGAAGCTGACCTCGGGGAAGATCAGTTTGGATTCAGGAGGAACATAGGAACCCGGGAGGCAATACTCACTTTACGTCTTATCTTAGAAGATAGATTAAGGAAAGGGAAACCTACATTCTTAGCTTTTGTAGATTTGGAGAAAGCATTTGACAATGTTGACTGGAATACACTCTTTCAAATTCTGAAGTCAGCAGGGGTAAAATACAGGGAAAGGAGAGTTATTTATAACTTGTACAAAAGCCAGACCGCAGTTATTAGACTCGAAGGGCATGAAAGGGAAGCATCAGTTGGGAAGGGAGTAAGACAGGGTTGTAGCCTTTCTCCGATGTTATTCAATTTGTACATCGAGCAGGCGGTGAAGGAAAGCAAGGAAAAATTTGGAATTGGGATTAAAGTTCAGGGGGAAGAAATAAAAACATTGCGTTTTGCTGATGACATTGTAATTCTGTCAGAGACAGCAAAGGACCTGGAAGAGCAGTTGAATGGAATGGACAGTGTGTTGAAGAGAGCGTATAAAATGAACATTAACAAGAGCAAAACAAAAATAATGGAATGCGGTCTTAGAAAATCAGGCGATGCTGAAGGAATTAGATTAGGTAACGAAACAATGAAGGTGGTAGATGAGTTTTGTTACTCGGGTAGTAAAATAACATGCGATGGTCGCAGTACAGAGGATATAAAGTGCAGAATGGCAATGGGAAGAAAAGCATTTTTGAAAAAGAGAAATTTGCTAACATCGAATATTAATTTAAGGGTAAGGAAGTCTTTTCTGAAGGCATTTGTGTGGAGTGTTGCCTTGTACGGGAGTGAAACATGGACGATAAGCAGTGCGGACAGGAAGAGAATAGAGGCTTTTGAAATGTGGTGCTACAGAAGAATGCTGAAGATTAGGTGGGTAGATCACATAACTAATGAAGAGGTACTGAACAGAATTGGTGAGAAAAGGAATTTTTGGCATACCCTGACTAAAAGAAGGGATCGCTTGGTAGGACACATTCTTAGACATCGGGGAATCGTAAATTTAGCATTGGAGGGATGTGTGTGGGGTAACAATCGCAGAGGGAGGCCAAGAGACGAGTACAGTAAGCAAATTCAAGTGGATGTGGGTTGCCGTTCTTATGAGGAGATGAAAAGGCTTGCTCAGGATAGAGTAGGGTGGAGAGTTGCATCAAACCAGTCTTCGGACTGAAGACCATAACAACAACAAGTACTATATATATAAATATTTTGTATTTTAATTATAAATTGCAAATAAATTTGTGTTTATACTTATTGGTCATATATGAAGCTTACTGTTGCTAAGCTCGTAACATGTTGTGTATTTAAAATAAATAATCTACCAACTACAACTAAAAGATTATTCCAGGAAACTATAAGCAATTTTAGAATCATTTAAAAACAAACTGTAATTTTCGATTTAACCCTTGCAATATTATGTTGTGAAAATGTTGTAATTAAGTCAAGTACAGTATACTTTTAGATTATGAAAAAAAAATATATTTATGCTGTCTTCCACCAGATTACAGGAATGTTTTCAAGTAAATGCAATGTTTGTAATGAATATCGTGTTCATAAATTTCGATGCAGAAACGAATTTCCACATCAGTATCTCCTTAAGAAGTATATCGTGTCTAAGTCAACGACAGCTCCCCAAGTTTTTTTAAACAACAGCCAATGTTGAACCGGCTTGGACATTTTTGTCCAAGTCAACGAATAAGAACTACCATAATAAAACACACAACATATTGTCAAATGGCGCCTATTCTACCACAGACATTACCTACACCAATGTCTGTAATGTTATTGCAGAGATTATTGGCTAACTCAAAGATAGACAAAATATGTAAAGGAGAGGCATTGAACTAAAATTTTAGCTGTAGCCATGATTAGATTCAGGAGCACCTGCATCCTAGGTAGCCGCTTTACACCTTTTTTTCAGTTAGATCTACGCTTTGCGGGCGTTGGTTCAGTTCGTTCAGTATTCGGCTCAGCTTTATATTATAAAGGGCGTTTGGCCCCCTGACTGGGCGGGCTGAGCCACGGCACCCAGCTCGCTCGGCGAACACAGCGTTACAGACAAAGCGACTACACGGACTGTCTCAAGCACGTCTCCCTCTGCCTCAATGTTCCCTGCGAAATACGTATCAAATTACCAAGGCTCTCCTATATTCGAATAGCACCCCGGTAAAGAATGTGTATGAGAACAATCCCGTCTTGATCCTCCAGCAGAGGTGATATAAATATCATATATATTATTTCTCATCGGTGTTTTCTTGTGGTTACGCCATATCTCTCGTATTACTTACCCAAAATTAATGGTTGAGGTATCATTTTCAAGATTTCGTTCTCTACTAATGACGAAAAATACCCAGATAATTGAAAGTTATTGTTTTCGCAAAAAAACTTTGTTTTAAACAAAAAGGAAAAATTGTACTATTCCTATGTATTGCGCGGTCGATATAAAAGCAACGTAGTAGGTGCCATTTATTGACAATCTGTGTAACTAATGTGAACGACAGCTGTTGCAGTTGTTTATATTCTTTATGCAAGCAATGTTTATCACACGATTTCCATTATATACGTCGATGTAAGGACGAAAAATACACAAATAATTTGATTTAATTAACAGGCACAACAGCTCGATCAGTTGTTTACATTCTGTACGCAAGCGTAGTTTATCACGAGATTTCTGTTTCACACGTAGAGGCACACGTAGAGGCACAATAGCTGTTGGAATTGTTCACTTTGCTCAAACAATGACTGTGTACTGCGCGAATGAACTGAATTAGCTCAACGTTTATCATCACAGTTAAGTACCGCTTGCTGTTATAACACACAATAATTTATTTAACTTTAAAAAAATCAAATGTTTGTTAAGCCTATGGGACTTAGCTACGGGGTCATCAGTCCCTAAACTTACAAACTACTTATCAACTACCTTATACTAAGGACGGCACAAATATCCATGCCAGAGGGGGGATTCGAACCCCCGACCGTAGTGGCCGTGCAGACCGTGACTGGAGCGCCTCAGTCTCCTCAGCCACCGCGGCCGGCTTTAACTTTTAATTGCCCGCTACTTTACAGTGCGCGCAACGTTACATGCCGAGAGGTTTTATTTCTTTTAATCTCTTTCTATATTGCACTTTTTCCAAGATGCCACGGAGCACAACATGTAGGCCAAGAGGGAGACACTAATGACGATGGAGTGCCCATTATTCGTGCCGGTCATCTAATCCATAATAATTTATTTCCTTCAGACAAACATTCTCCTTTTTTTTTCTTTTTTTCGTGTGGCTCATTGGCCTGGTGCAAGTCTTTCAATTGGACGCCACTTCGGCGACTTGCGTGTCCCTAGCCTACCCCAGTTCTCCAACCGGGGAAAGGGGACCTACAGCTTAACGTGGAATCCGAACCATGTGTCATTTCCGTCGATGATGCGGACTGAAGAAAATCCGAGGTCAGAGCGGTTTTCGAGCCCCCGACACTTCGGTTTCCAGTCGAGCGCGGAGGAGTAGCCGAGCGGTCTAAAGCGTCTCGCTGCGGAGCGCGCTGTTGCTCGCCGTGGAGGTTCGAGTCCTCCGTGGGGCATGGGTGTGTGTGTTTGTCCTTAGGTTAGTTTACCTAGGTTTAAGTAGTTTGTAAGCTACGGACTGATGACCACGCAGTTTGGTCCGATAGATTTACAAACATTTGATTTTAGCACAAGACCACTGGGCCCGACATTGTATTAAATTGTATTAAATAGGAGGTCCATTGAATTAAAATTTGTGCTGTGGCCAGGTACCTCCTTATATTTGATATCTATCTTTGGCATAACGGGACAATGTTTGTGTCAAGAAACTGAATTATTGTTGATAGACAAAAATATATCTCAAATCGGTCACAATTAATAAATCCTACGCAAGTTTGACGATTATTTATAGAAAAGAAACTGGTAATATAATTCAAGTTGCTGCCTATGCAGTCCCAGTACGCAGGACATACGTCAACGACAACTAATAAAAACTGTATTTAAAAATTTATTGTGCTGATTGTAAGTGAATATTTAGTTATTGCTACATGTTCTTTCGATAAAACAACAACAATAATTTTTTTTTTTGTATTTTTACTGTTTTTCCTTAGGGTTCGCATGAAGTACCCCTCTCTCTCCCTCTCTCTCTCTCTCTCTTTCCTGGTAATCCGCATCTCGCAGAATACGTTGGTACTGCGAGGGTAAACAAAAGCTGAGTTTATTCTATTCACTAACTGTTCCATCGCTTCTTGACATAATAGTTCATTTATCTTGAATAAAACACACGGACCAATGTGTAATATTCTGCGCTTAAAATTACTCAATTGAAATTGTTGTGTAACTATTATTGAACATTGATTTAATATGTAATATGATATAATGTACATCATTCATTAAGAAAATAAATTGGAAAAATTATCTTATGTTTAACAGGAGAAAGATTTGGAACATAGAAATGCGTAAAAAAAAGAGTGAAACATCTGTGAATATATAGGGTAAATTTTTAATGTTTAAATGAAACTATAGTTACGTGTTCAAGTTGTCAGTGCAACATGTTTTAATTCCATCTTTATATTCGTATGCTGTAATTGTGACACGCTTCTACGCAGAGATATACTGATTTACGAATAGACGCAATGTTACTGCATTATACCAGGGTTGGGCAGAAAGTAATAAGAAGTATTTATTTAGTGACATGGGTACTTACACACCTTCAATATAGCCGCCCTGGTTGTTTATAAATTTTTGCTAAATGTCCGGAAGGCCTCGTGTACAGTCGGCGCATATGTTTCTTCTAATGTTCCGTGTTGCCCGCCCTACTGTATGGATAATTTCATCTCTGGTGTTTTTCGGGATCTCTCGGTGTGGTTCTTTCACTTTGGAGAGAGATCGTAATCACGTGGATTCATGTTGGGTGAATCCGGTGTATGTTGCAGAATCTGCAGGTACCAGGGGCACATGAGGTCAGTACACCGGACGTATCCTATATGAGTGCCTGTGATAAAAATCTCTTTTCCTGACTTGAATAACCACTGCAAGCGATTCGGTACAACAAAGGGATGAAACTTACTATATCGGTGTGGTGGTTGTTCTTTCGGACATGTCCGAAAGAACAGACACCACACCTGCTAGGCAGTCATATTGCATTTGCAAATTATTGATAAAGGAGGGGAAGGCAGAATCCTTTCCTTCCTAATCCTTCTTCCCTCCCCTCTTTTATCAATAACTAGCTTGAACCCGCGGCTCCGCTCGCCTGTTGGTTGATTATGATAGATAAGCTATCTTTCAGTAGTGTGCTATTTATTTATTCTTATATTTCCATATTCGTATGCTTATCTTTACAGAGAAAGAGCTGAAGACATTGTAGCACGCATAGACTAAAGATATGGTCTGTGGCATCACGTTTCGCTGTATCTAACCTCTTCGCTAGAGTCGCAAACGTCATAGCTGGCCTTCAGTCCGATTTTTTTTATAATTAACGGCTTTTAACCACCATATCTTCCACACCTTTATAGTTATCGGCATGGAACTGCTATGGTGTACAACGGGAGACTTCGGTCAACAATTAGGCCTACACGCAGATCATTCGTTTGCGTTCTGTAGTTTTCGATGCAGAGCGAAATATTAACACACACACACACACACACACACACACACACACACACACACACGTAGAATTTTATATACGCCAATAACTTTCCATCCCAATATACTCCACCCTTTTATCATTATCAACCCTCAAGCAACAATGCAACCAATAAACCATTTTCATAGAGCAAACATAATTTTCAAAGAGTAATTATTGTTCCGCATTTCGCGTTATATTCTTCAAATTACTAAATATCTATCAGATCGCTATAAAACCGCGCCTAAAACCTTCCTCAGGTATAAGTTAGTAACTGTACAAATATTTAAGTCTCTGCGTCTTGTCGTTCGGACTTGATAAGCGTACACCGAACAGATATTCACATTAATGTATATAGATAATAGCTATCCGATCACCATAAAACCGTGCCTAAAGCCTTCCCCGGGTAGACATTAGTAACTGTACAAATTTTTAGCTCTTTATGTCTTGTGGTTCAGTCGTGATAAACGTACACCGAACAGACATTCACATTTATAGATATAGATTTACAAAAGCGATGATACTGTACAAGTCACGGGACGGTCAACACGCAACATTAATAGGAACACACGCGCGCATCATATAGGACGCCTTGTGATCATTTGGCAAAAGGTCATAAACGACGGGGCGATTATACTGAAGGTGCTTAACTACGAGTACCTCTGTCAACAAAGTCATTTCAAAGGAAAATAATTGTTCTTATTCTCTTACGGTGCATGTTCCAGAATTCGCCATTACCAGGGACACAAGAGGCAACGCACAGCACTGTATTGTATATACGTGTGGTTGAAAATTACTCAAACACATGTACACAAGATCCTAGGATGACGTCAAATAACGTTGTCGAAATCGGTCATGAAATAAAAAATGAATGTACGTGTATGTTAATTTTTTTTTTTTTTTTCGAGCAATCATGACGCAGATTTTTCGGTGCGCTACAATATGTACGCAGTGCCTTAATTTGGTGGATTTTCGCGGCGAAGAGTGACGGAAACATACATAAAATGTTGTGCAGAATCGTGAAAAGTGATCCATGAATTATTTTAAGCTTAAATATCCATGAATTATTTATTCTAGCTCGTCGATCGTGATACGCCATATCTTCTTTTGCGACTCCCGGCTCTTCAACATCACAGGTGTTTGCGCCGGGAACGGTGCAATGAACAAATGACACGGAGAACCGAACAGTACGACATTGTTCTTATTGTGGTGCGGCGGAGTTCTCTTCGTTTATGGGAGGAGGCGTGGCAGGCAGTGACGAGCAATAAACTGCGGTTGGTTAAGCCAACTGTCCGACCGTGGCGAACATCCTGTCGGTCATTGAGAACCTTGATTCTGCCATTAGATGTGTTGAGCGACTGTATGAAAGAAGGAAGCTTAGGGTTTAACGTCCCGTCGACAACTTGGTCATTAGAGACGGAGCTTACGCTCGGAGTTTTGAGTAAGGATGGGGCAGGAAATCGGCCGTGCCCTTTGAAAGGAACCACACCGGCATTTGCCTGGAGTGATTTAGGGAGATCACGGAAAAACTAAATCTGGATGGCCGGAGGTGGATTTGAACCACCATCCTTCCGAATACGAGTCCAGTGCGTTACCACTGCGCCACCTCGCTCGGTGTCAGTCATTGAGGCGGCATGAAGTGGCCTTGACAGTCTCCGGATCGGGCATTGTCCTCTGACACATGGCTATTTACTCCGTCGAGGGGATCCTCCGATTTGCGATGCTTGTGGTGTGCAAATCACTGTACGCCACATTTTACTGGAATGTATTTCCTACCGTGCTGCTAGGGCAGCGGTGGCGCTTTGCGGTGCCCTGCCCTCTGTTTTAGCTGATGACGAGGCGAGTGTGACGAATGTTTTCAATTTCTGTGACCTTCCTGGACTCTGGCCTAAGATTTTAGGCTGGAGGTTTTAGGATGTTAACGAATGGCTCACCTACCACTCCTCTGGCACGGCATTTTGAGTATGTCTCCGACTGTAAACCATGGACGATCGCCATCTATTACTACCTTGCCATGTTTGGTTGGGTCTTTGCTTCGTTCCCCTTATCGTTGGCTAGTTTGGGTACTTTCCTTTGTGTTCCCTAATTGTGTTCATTTTATTTTAATCAGGTCACACGTATTGCCTAATTATCTCGTATGGGCACTAAAGACCTAATTGTCGTGCGCCCATAACATCCTATCCATCCATCCATTCATCATCCATACATTATTCTTACTGATTTTGCCTGCAATACCGCGATGGTCAGATTAGAGCATGGACACACCGCAATGAAGAACTGTTCCTTCATGCAACGCTATACCGGTTTTGCACGTGGTATTGTAGTTTGCGATCGTATTGCTTTTTCCACTCCTGCACACATCCTAGTTTGCATTGGCAGTTCACTTGCAGTAGTATTAAGTGTTGTACCTTGTTGTCTTCCTATACCTTTGAAGCTGGCCATATAACAACAAGATAAGGCTGGAGCTTGTCACACATTCAGTACGCATTGTGGAAGAATTCCTCATCTCCAGCCGCACTACATTGCTGCCTTGGCCTCTCTGTCGCATATCGAAAACTTTTGGTAGAAAACGACTGACCTGGGAGTAGGCACCAGTGCTGTGGAAGCATCGTTGACTGCTATACCGCAGCAGAGACTCTTTGACGTTTAGCAGAGGAAATAGCTAACACCACCGAAGTAGAAGGCCGCGATGCTGTCATCATGCAGAGTAGGTCGAGATCCGTAACTGCCAAAGAAACCCACATAGGTATCGAATTTTAGACTTTTTTTATATTTATGGTACATAACGTTGAGAACTCAAAGAACTATCAGCCCAAGGCATTTCTCGCAACTCTCAAAAATTTTCGAGAAAATCGACTTTGAAGTTTTGCAAGTAAATGTAAGTAACCGTAATTATAACAGTTGTAGCATCTGTCGGTGTAGCTCACGTGGTAGTTCTCTGACGTTACGGTGGCTCGAATCCCGTCACAGATTTTTTTCCTGTATAGTTTTGTTTGAACATGTACAAAATTTCCATATGTAATAGTAATTTTTACGAAAAATGCACGTATTTGTTTAATTCTTAATTTTATACCGGGTGTTACAAAAAGGTATGGACAAACTTTCGGGAAACATTCCTCACACACAAAGAAAGAAAATGTGTTATGTGGACATGTATCCGGAAACGCTTAATTTCCATGTTAGAGCTCATTTTAGTATTTCTCTTTAAATGTAAATTGAAATAATTCGTGCAGACAATTGTCAAAATACCCAATTGTTTCGTTAGTATGTACTGTACTTCCTCGATTCACCGCCAGTTGGCCCAATTGAAGGAAGATAATGTTGGTAATAGTTGGTGATGTCTTGATTGGGCCTCATGTTCTTCCACCTACGCTCACTGGAACACGTTATAATGATTTCATACGGGATACTCTACCTGTGCTGCTAGAACATGTGCCTTTACAAGTACGACACAACATGTGGTTCATGCCCGATGGAGCTCCTGCACATTTCAGTCGACGTATTCGTACGCTTCTCAACAACAGATTCAGTGACCGATGGATTGGTAGAGGCGGACCAATTCCATGGCCTCCGCACTCTCCTGACCTCAACCCTCTTGACTTTCATTTATGGCGGGCATTTGAAAGCTCTTGTCTACGCAATACCGGTACCAAATGTAGAGAGTCTTCGTGCTCGCATTGTGGACGGCTGTGATACAATACGCCATTCTCCAGGACTGCATCAGCGCATCAGGGATTCCATGCGATCGAGGATGGATGCCTGTATCCTCGCTAACGGAGGACATTTTGAACATTTCCTGTAACAAAGTGTTTGAAGTCACGCTGGTACGTTCTGTTGCTGTGTGTTTTCATTCCATGATTAATGTGATTTGAAGATAAGTAATAAAATGAAGCGTTTCCGGACACATGTCCACATGACATATTTTCTATCTTTGTGTGTGAGTAATGTTTCCTGAAAGTTTGGACGTACCTTTTTGTAACACCCTATATATTCTTTAAAAGGTTGTTGATAATGATTTCAAAAAAAAAAAAAAAAAAAAAAAAAAAAAACAACATCTTACATTTTTACAGTATTGGCTTCACTATAAATCGACGACGGTTGTCTTTGATCGATTATTTTGTGAAGCGGTACGACGCTGTTTTTGAAAGTCATCTCCATAGCTGCTAACGGTTTACAAAGCAGCTGACCTACTCAACTATCGTTTTAGGTGACGACAAGGTGTTACGCTCGTCTACATACACATAAACAAAAACTGACAACTCGTGGAACTGGACATCCCAAAATGTTTTTTATAACTGAATTGGAAATAGTACACAATTTTTTACATTCTCCATGAAGTACACATTATAGAACATAGAAAATTAGGAATAACGAAAAAATACTTGCATTTTTTGTAAAAATTACAATCAGATATGAAAATTGTGCAGGTATTCGAACACAACGACAGAAGAAGAGAGAGGGGGGGGGGGGGGGGGAACGGATTCGAACTACCGATCCACCTTCACTTTTTAAAATTTTTATTTAATTTTTTTTTCGCTCTATGGGTAGTTCCGTACTTTGTGGTCGCTGATCGTGTTTGTGTTTGTTCGAGGTTATCGCGGCTCAGCCTTTTTTATTATTATGACCGGGCGCGCTGAGCCACAGCGCCTGGCAACCACCTGAGCTATAGCGACAGATGCTACAAATGTTTCAATTATTGGTACTTATAGGTACTTTCAAAACTTCAAAGTGGATTTTCTCGAACATTTTTGAGAGTTGCGTCGAATGACTTTGGCTGATTGTTATTTAAGTTCTGAACTACAAGTATCATAAATACAAAAATATTGTGAAATCCGATCCCCATGTGGCCCGCTTGTGAGTGTCTAGCCGACAGGGCCTCCCGGGCTCTGGATCAAATGAAAGCGCCGCAGCCTCCTTCGCTGGTGTTGATAGAGACGACAATGGTGACATCAATCAACTCTCCTTCACGTGGCGTTGTATTTTGAATCTCGTGATGTTTGTATAACGCGGTAACTCTGGTCTTCCTCGGTGTTACATTTTGCATGTCTAGCAGCGTTAAACTTTATGTAGTCGTACACAGGCTCGCGTGTGGCCTGCCATTTTCCCACTATTCATCCTCTGCATGGGTACGGCAACAACTGACAAAAATGCTTCACATACGTGGACCCTTCTTTATGCCGATGATGTGGTACTTGCCGAACAAATCCGCCCAGAACCCAACACCAGGTTCAAACGTGGAAGAACAGACTGGCTGAAAATGGACTGCACCTCAATGTCCAGAAAACCGAATACTTAGGATGTGGCTCCCAAACCAGAGGCACCATCAGTATCGGGGAAGAAGACCTGCAGAAGACCTTGCATTTTAAGTACCTGGGGTCCGTTGTCACCTCAGACTGTGACACAACTCTCGACACTCGGACGAGAGTGAATGCAGCTTGGGTTAAGTGGCGACAGGTCACTGGAGTCGTCTGCGATAAAAAGATGCCTCAACGTCTAAAGGCAAAAATTTATAAAACCATTGTACGTCCAGCAGCAATCTATGGGACTGAGTGTCGCCCTATGATGAAACAGCAGGAGCAATTGCTGCATACGATGGAAATGAAGATGCTTCGTTGGTCCATGGGGCTGACCCGATGTGACCATGTAAAAAGTACAGAAGTCCGGCAAAAGTTTGGTGTGGCGCCTATCACAGACAAACTGAGGGAAGCCCGTCTCCGCTGGTACGGCCACGTCAGCAGAAAGGAGGCTAACACGGTCGCAAAGACAGCACTCCACATCAACCTAGGAGGAACAAGACCACGAGGGAGACCGGCAAAGAGATGAACTGACAACATCAGGACAGACATGCATGCTGTTGGTTTAAGGCAACAAGCGAAAGAAGTGGAGGAGATGCAGCAAAGTAGCAGACCCTGCAAGTCGGGATTAATGCTTGGAAAGAGCGAGAGAGTCGGCGTCGGCTACGAAGTTTTCAGCCATTCTGCGCATTCCCCTCCATTAACTCTATGGCAGCCAATAACGTTCATTCTGTAGGCGCGTGGTTGGCCGCGAGTTACGAAATATTTCTCCCGCAGGCGCAACTGTTGGCGCTCGGCCGCAGCTCCTCCCCTCCACGCTTTCCCCTATCGCTCCGCCTCTATGCGCGGAAGCGCCTTCTTGTATGACGCAACGTTTAGTGCAACTGGCCTCGCAGTGCAACTGGTGAGTCGGCCGTGGCGGCGCTCTGCTCATGCGCAGCGGCCACTCTGAGTGGCGAACCGCGGGCAGCAGCGAGCGCGCTAAGCCGCGGCCAGAAGCCGATTAGCCGGCCGCTGTTCCATCCGCAGCCATACGGCGCATCACGACCCTCCATTAGCGACCGACATACAGCGAAGGCACAGCACCTGCGTGCAGCACTACCAGGACACACAGCTGTTCACACTGGCATAAAAGTGACCACAAGTGACACACACATCCTCTTGTGATACTAATCATATGATTACTCCCAAAAGTATCCGTATCTACTCATATTGATACATTTTAATCACCCTGTAGCCAGGGTTGCCAACTTGGGGGTTTCCCCACAGATTTAGGGGGAAATTTTTTTTCAGGGGGGAGTTTAGGGAGAAAGAAGTGTTAGGGGATTCTTAGGGGGGAAAAAGAAGTGTCGGAGGGATTTTTAGGGGGAAGAAGAGGACTTTTTTTTCCTCTTTTTTTGCATTAAATATGTGTGTAGCAATAGGGAGAGTTGTTGCCTTAGTGATTGCAGATATTCATTGCCAACTGTGCAGCGTACTGTCAGCCTGCGTTGACTACACTGTCGCTCTTCTGTCGCGCTGTTTTCTTCAGTTCAGCAGGCCGCGGTGGCCGAGGAGACTGAGGCGCTCCAGTCAAGGTCTGCACTGCCACTGCGGTCGGGGGTTCGAATCCCCCCTCGGGCATGAATATTTGTGCCGTCCTTAGAATTACCTAATTCATAAGTAGTTCGTAAGTTTAGGGACTGATGACCCCGTAGTTAAGTGCCATAAGCTAAACAAACATTTTCTTCAGTTCATGTTGCCTGCACTGTGTACTTACAGCGTACGGAGGCGGCGCATATTTTCCCTCTCTCCACCCCATCCCGTCTCTCAACAATACCAGTTTTTTTTTCTCTCTCTCTCTCTAGTAGTAATGGACGGGTATTTCTCGAGGACATTGCTCTGAATTGCCGCTAAGTCACGTGGTATGCTCGGCAGTTTAGTGCGTTAGCGATCATTGTGTTGTGTTGGTGATCCATCATTGTTTTTACTTTAATGACCAGCTCAAGTTGTGATGTAAATGCATTGTTTTATTACCGAAAATGGCTACCAAAAATAAAAGAAAGTATGTACAAAAGTATGCGAAGATCTGGGAAACGGACCCTTTGCTGAAAGGTAAGCTTGTAATTATTTCTTATTATGAGCTATCTTTCCCTCAAGTCTCGCCCTGGAGTCTGCAGACACAAATACTAGGATATCTGCATACGCAACAACACCTTCAACAGTATTTGCCTCTTCTAGTAGATGTAATAGGGGCTCAATACTAAGATCCCAAAACAACGGACCACTTATGGAGCCCTGAGGACAGCCTTGGTAATCTTTTTGATTATCTTACTTTGTCCCGCAACCCATTGGACGCTACGCCCGCTTCAATAATTAACAAAGCTTTCGTATAGACATTAAGTAGTTTTGGGTCGAATTTTCTACAAGCTGAAGAGCTCTGTTAACCTCATCGTCTATAATTTCCCTATTTCTAAATCCATATTGACATTGGTTCAAAGCCATTAGCTACCGATGTGCCTGCAAACGGTCACACAGCAGACGTTCCTGAACTTTGACCAATACGTTCAATAAGCAAATAGGTCTATAACTTTTCAGTGATGTCGGATCTTTATCCTTTCCTTTTGTTATCGTAGCTGCTTTAGATGTTTTCCATATTTCCGAAATTCTACCTATTCGCAATGCTTCGTTTAGTAATGTCGTCGGATATGGCACTATTAGTGGGCTTACCATCCGCAGGACCTCGGGGTAGACTGATTACATTTTTTGGTAGAAAAAACAACGTTTCATTTATTTACAACTGACTCTTTTCGCCTCTTCTGGGAAGCCGCGCGGGAGTAGCCGAGAGGTCTGGTGCGCCACGTTGCGTTTCACGCGGCCTCCCGCGTCGGAGGTTCGTTCTAAGACTAGGGAGTGACGACCAACGTCGTTTGGTCCCATAGGATTACAATCATTTGAACATTTTTTTCTTCTGGGCATCATCAGACGTTGAAGGAGTAATTTACAAATTTGACTCCCGACTCTGACGATACAATAGCAGAAAGGTTCAAAGAAAACCTGAGTCTAATTTCAAAAACGTACCCGACTCACACGATAATAGTAGGTGGTGATTTTAATTTACCTTCGATCTGTTGGCGAAATTATATTTTCAAATCAGCAGGTAGGCATAAAACATCGTCCGAAATTGTACTCAACACATTCTCTGAGAATTACTTCTAACAATTAGTTCATGAGCCAACTAGAATTTAAATGGATGTGAAAACACACTTGATCTCTTAGCAACAAATAATCCTGAGCTCATAACGAGTATCAAAACGGACACAGGTATTAGTGAACACAGAGCTGTCGTAGCGATATTGAATATCGAAAGTCCCAAAGTTACCAAGCAGATAGAAATAAAATACATTGCTTCTTGAAAGACAGCTTCCACTCGTTTCTAACACTAAACGTATGTGTAGACCAGATGTGGCTCAAATTCAAAGAAGTGGTATCGACAGAAATTGACAGTTTTATAGCAAATAAATTAATAAAAGAAGGAGGCGATCCCCCTTGGTTATCAAAACAGGTCAGGACACTGTTGCAAAAGCAAAGGAAAAGGCATACTAAATTTCAACAAACACAAAATCCCCAGGATTGGCGATCGTACTCAGAAGCCCGAAATTTAGCGAGGATTTCAATGCGAGATGCCTACAATACTTATCACAACGAAACACTTTCTCGACATTTTACTGAAAACCCAAAGAGATTTTGGTCATATGTTAAATATACTAGGGGCAAATCGCTAAAAAAAAAAGGCCGGTATTACACTATCAAATTATTGGACAAAGAATTGGACGAAAAACTTGGATGAAATATTGGTCATATTTTTTGACAAAGTAATTGGATGAAACGCAAAAGGGGGTATTACACTATCATCCAATATTTTGTCAAATTTGCTTCAAAATGGCGGTGTAATGCTCAGCTATTGTTTATAGTACAGTTGCGTTGTGTCTGCATTTAGAAGAGAAGGAGGGAAAAAAGAAAAGGAAACGCACTTGGATGAAACGAGAACGAGATAAATAAAATTTGTTACGGGACCGGGAGGATTTTTCTTTTTTATTCCGTCGGCAGAACAGCCAGGCCGTTCACTGCTAATTATTTTGTCGCTCTTCATCCTTCACAGTTTGCAATAGAGTAACAAAAAGGCTGACTCAAACAGTGTATACGAATAAGATTCTTAAGTTGATAAAGCAAGTTTCATTAAATAAAGTTTTAAATGGAAAATGTGAGCACTGACAAAGACGTTATTAACAATGTAAGGGGGGAAACATTGCTGATAAAGTAAATAGGCTCTATTTATTTCCTTACAAAAATTGGCTGACGTATTTATATGTTCATAGATTCGCTTGCAAACAGATGTCGATGTTTTGAAAGTTGTTTCATTTCCCAGAACTTAGCACACCACATTACCAAAATCATACATTCTAAAATCTGCTTCGGCTGTATTAAGATTTAGGGGTATTACTTAAATTCCGATAGTATATAATGACTTTTTTACATCACGGATTGTAACTCAACCTCACTTTTGCCGCGGAGTATTGGGCTACGCGAATTGACGTGACGGACAGTGTGAATTGGCCTAGTCAACTGTTATACAACACCCCATCTGATTTTTAAAATTTTGTTGTTGCTAGTAAACACTACACAAACATTCCACTACTAGCCATGTTTACGAATACGAACGTTATGTCCAAGTAATGTCAGATTATTTAACCTCCAAATAAAACAGCTGTAGTGGTAAGGAAGCTGTATACTACTAGCGCTCCAAGCGGTCACCTTTCTCACTGCAGGAAACAGAAGACGAGCGATTTCTTTGATCAAATCTAGGCCGAGGCCGAGATTGGATGAAATATTGGACGATGTTCGTATTACACTACGTCCAATTTTTCTTTGTCCAATTCTTTGACAAATAATTTGATAGTGTAATACCGGCGTTTTACCTTCACTACATGATAGCAATGGCGATCCTGCCGATGACAGCGCTACTAAAGTAGAGTTACTAAACACAGATTTTAGAAACTAATTCACCAAAGAAGACGAACAAATATTCCAGATTTCGAATTACGAACAGATGCCGTAATAAGTATCGTAGAAGTAGATATCATCGGAGTAGTGCAGCAACTAAAATCACTTAACAAGAACAAGTCTTCCGGTCCGGATTGTATACCCATTAGATTTGTATCTGATTATGCTGAAGCGATAGCCCCTTACTTAACAGCCATATACAACCGCTCTCTCAAAGAAGGATCTGTATCAAAAGATTGGAAAGTTGCACAGGTCACACCTATATTCAAGAAAGGCAGTAGGAGTAACCCACTAAACTACAGGCCTATTTCATTGACGTCAATTTGGAGCAGGGTTTTGGAACATATCCTGTATTCAAATATCATGAATTATCTCGAACAGAACGATCTATTGACCCAAGGTCAACAAAATATCGTTCATGTGAAACACAACTAGGTCTTTATTCACACGAAGTGATGGGTGCTATCGACAAGGGTTCGCAAATCGATTCCATATTTCTTGATTTCCAGAAAGCTTTTGACACCGTACCTCACAAACGGCTTTTAATCAAATTGCGTGGTTATGGTATATCGCCCCAAATTTGCGATTGGATAGGGGATTTCTTGTCAGAGAGGACACAGTTCGTAGTAATCGATGGTAAAGCTTCGACTAAAACAAATGTGATATCGGGCGTTCCACAGGGTAGTGTTATTGGTCCTCTGCTGTTCCTCATTTACATAAACGATTTAGGGGAAAATCTAAGTAGCTCTCTTAGGTTGTTTGCAGATGACGCCGTTCAAATGTTCAAATGTTTGTATAGTCTATGGGACTTAACTACGGGGTCATCAGTCCCTAAACTTACAAACTACTTATGAGCTACTTACGAACTAAGACGTCATAAATATCCATGCCCGAGGGGGGATTCGAACCCCCGACCGTAGTGGCCGTGCAGACCGTGACTGAAGCGCCTCAGTCCCCGCGGCCACTGCGGCCGCCGATGACGCCGTCATTTACCGTCTAGTAAAATCATCTGAAGATCAAAACTGACTGCAGAACGATCTGAATAAGATATCAGTATTACGTAAAAATTGGCAATTGACTCTAAATAATGAGAAGAGAGAAGTCGTTCACATGAGTACGAAAAGAAATCCGTTAAACTTTGTTTACAAGATAAATCAATCAAATGTAAAGGCCGTAAACTCCACAAAATACCTAGGAATTACTATTACTTCATACTTAAATTGCAAAGAACACGTAGATAGTATCGTGGGAAAGGCGAATCAGAGACTGAGTTTTATTGGCAGAACCCTTAAAACATGCAACCGAAATACAAAAGAAACTGCATACACTACGCTTGTCCGTCCATTTTTGGAATATTGCAGCCCAGTTTGGGATCCTAGTCAGGTGGGTTTGACGGAGGACATCGAAAGAAGGGCAGCTCGTTTCGTATTGTCACGATACAGGGGAGACAGCGTTACGGAAATGATACAGGTTCTGGGATGGGAATCATTACAACAACGGCGCTTATCGCTGCGGTTTGGGCTACTTGCGAAACTGCAATCGTCAACATTCTCCTCCGAATGCGATAATATATTATTGACTGCCACTTACATACGTAAAAAAGATCATCAGAATAAAATACGAGAAATCAGAGCTCGAACAGAGACATTCAGGTGTTCTTTCTTCCCGCGCGCTATTCGAGAATGGAATGGGAGATGTTGTTGTTGTTGTGGTCTTCAGTCCAGAGACTGGTTTGATGCAGCTCTCCACAATACCCTATCCTGAGCAAGCCTCTTCGTCTCCACATAAGAACGGCAACCTACATCTGTCTGAATTTGCTTACTGTATCCATCTCTTGGTCTTCCTCTGTGATTTTTACCCCACACACTTCCCTCTAATGCTAAATTCACAATTCCTTATTGTCTAAGAATGTGTCCCATTAATCTATCCCTTCTTTTAGACAAGGTATGCCAGAAATTTCTTTTCTCCCCGATTCTGTTCAGTACCTCATCATTAGTTACGCGATCCACCCACCTAATCTTCAGCATTCTTCTGTAGCACCATATTTCAAAAGCCTCAATCCTCTTCTTGTCCGCACTGTTTATCGTCCATGTCTCACTTCCATACAAGGCAACACTCCATACAAATGCCCTCAGAAAGGACTTCCTTAGGCTTAAATCAATATTTGATGTTAACAAATTTCTCTTTTTCAAGAACGCTTTTCTACCCATTGCCATTCTGCATTTTATATCCTCTGTACTGCGACCATCATTTGTTATTTTACTGCCCAAGTAACAAAACTCATCTACCTCCTTTATTGCTTCGTTTCCCAATCTAATTTCTTCAGCATCACCTGATTTTCGTACACTGCACTCCATTACCCTAGTTTTGCTCTTGTTAATGTTCATCTTATATGCACCTTTCAGCACACTGTCCATTCCGTTCAATTGCTCTTCCAGGTCCTTTGCTGTATCTGACAGAATTACTATGTCGTCGGCGAAACGCAATGTTTTTAATGAATGGGAGATAAATAGTATAATTTGTGGTTCGATGAACCCTCTGCCAGGCACTTAAATGTGATTTGCAGAGTATTCCATGTAGATGTAGATGTAGAAAAGGAGTTAGCTAAAAATATGTAAAATCTTCCCTATGAAAGAAATACTAGAAGTAAGAAAAAGATGCAGACTCATAAAACTGCAGGCCACATGACCACATTCACGTTTTAGCGTGGGAGGGGGGGGTTAAGGTTAAACTAATAAAATACCGGAGAAGAGTATGGTTTAACTAATAAAATTACTTATTACTGAGATAGCAGGGCGTCAAATTATTGAATTAAAATAACATAGAACCTTTAAAATAGACCTGACAAATGTTGCTGGAAAGTGGGAGCAACGAAGTCAATGGTTAAACCCAACCTAACTTATTTGCGCGTAGTTTATTTACTTCCTTAAGATCTGTCCCCTGCCGCAACGTGTATGTGTTCACGTGGCCTGCAGTTTTATCAGCCTGCACCTTCCCTATTTCTAGTAGTTCTTGCTTAGGGAAGATTTTACGTATTCTTATTTAAGCCCTTTCTTTTAAAAAAGTTTGTAAAATTCCCCTTTAACGTCCTATGATGCCCATAAGAGGCGTAATGCGTCATGTATAAAAAGTGAAACATCGCTTTTGTGCAACCAAGACAGTTTTTTTACTAAAATATCTGTTACAGTTGCTATGCCAGCGCCACAAGAAGTTCAGTGATTTCAGTGAAGTGATTACATTTACTGATCAATAGCTCAAGCAATATTGAGGAGTCGATCCATGCTGGAACACTCATATTAGTACGTGGCGTGGCCTCCATGGACGACAACGCAGGCGCTGATTCTGGCAACCATTCCATTGTACCGATTTTGACTACTGTCTTGAGATACTAATGATTTTGAACATAGCTGGCCTTGAAAGCAGCAACTGTAACAGTTTCTTCAGTGTAATTGCAAATAAGCAGCTCACCAAGTTGCGTTGTAGTTAAATTCACATCACCCGGATTTCGATACCATCTAAGGGGGTGTCTTCGGCAGAGGTACTAATAAAATTATGGCATAACACACACCAGACTCTCACGCTCCTAATAGAAAGCTCTGCGCCACCCCATAACGGCTAGCCACATTGTTTTTAACTTTCATAAACCTCGTAAGATGTATGAGACGGACGAAATACCCCTCAAACTGTAATAAAAATGTGGTAATCTCCATTCCAAAGAAACCTGGCGCAGACAGGTTTGAAAATTACAGAACCATCAATTTAATAAGTCATGGTTGTAAAAGTTTAGTAAGAATTACTTACAGAAGGATCGAAAGGCTGACAGATGCTGACCTCGGGGAAGAACAGTTTGGAATCAGGAGAAATTTAGGAACACGGGAGGCAATACTCATTTTACTACTTAGACTAAGGAAAGGCAAACCTACATCTCTAGCTTTTGTAGAATTGGAGAAAGCGTTTGACTGGAATACAGTCTTTCAAATTCTGAAGTCAGCAGGGATAAAATATAGGGAACGGAAGGTTATTTACAACTTATACATTAACCAAAGAGCTATTATTAGAGTTGAAGGGCATGAAAGGAACGCAATGGTTGGGAAGTGAGTAAGACAGGGTTGTAGCCTTTCTTCAGTGCTATTCAATTTATATATTGAGCGAGCTATAAAGGGAAACAAGGAGAAATTTGCAGAAGGAATAAAAGTTCAGGGTGAATTAATAAAAACATCACGATTTGCTGATGACACTGTAATTGTCAGAGACAGCAAAGGATATGGAAGAGCAATTGTACGGAATGGACACTGTTTTGAAAGAAGCGTATGAACGTTAACGAGAGCAAAATAAGGGTAATGAAGTGCAATCTGAGAAAATTAGGCGATACTGATGGTAACAAATTAGGTAACGAAACACTAAAGATGGTAGATGACTTTTGTTACTTGGGCAGTAAAATAACACATGATGGTCGCAGTACAGTGGATATAAAATGCAGAATGGCAATACCAAGAAAAGCATTTTTGAAAAAGAAAATTTTGCTAACATCAAATATTAAGTGTAAGGAAGTCCTTTCTGAAGGCATTTGTATGGAGTGGTGCCTTGTACGGGAGTGAAACTTGGACGATAAAAAGTTTAGATAGGGAGAGGATATAGGCTTTTGAAATGTGGTGCTACAAAAGAAAGCTGAAAATTAGGTGGGTAGATCTTGTAACTAATGAAGAGGTACTGAAGAAAATTGGAAAAAACGAATTTGTGTCATACCTTGACTAAAAGAAGGGATCGATTGGTAGGTCACATTCTTAGACATGAAGGAATCGGAAATTTAGCATTAGAGGGAAGTGTGTGGGGTGAAAAATCGCAGAGATAAACCAAGAGACGAATATATTAAGCAGATTCAGATGGATGTGGCTTGCCATTCTTATGAGGAAATGAAGAGTCTTGCTCTGGATAGAGTAGGGTGGAGAGATGCATCAAACCATTCTCCGGACTGAAGACAACAACAACAACAACAACAACAAACCTGCTACTATTTGCCTAACATGTAATTTTTTGATAGATTTGATGTTATTTTCTGCCACTTGAACACAGCAATTTTGTCAATACCTCTGATGGACACCCTCAGATTGTGTCGAAATCCTGGTAAGCGTATTTAACTACAAAGCAACTTGTTGGGCTGTTTATTGCATTTACAGACTTCAGATACTCTACTCCATGCTTGATAGACCTCTTAATGGACTTCTGCAAGTGATGTGGATCGACGAGTCTCACATGTCCGATGTTGTTCCGATCACATCCAGCAAGTGCTCGATGGTTGGACCGTGGCTGACCGTGGCCGTGCTGGCCAGGGAAATTGCGGCACGTGTAACAGAGGACATTACGATTCATGTGCTGTGCGTGGGCGAGCATTATCCTCTTGGAACAACACGTTACTTTCCTTACTACTTGAAACTTCCAGGCTCAGATGCCGTGGTCAATGCATGTTGTTCGTTGTATGTAGTCTAACAAAACGCATTGTGTACCCCTTTCGTATGGAACGTTCCAGGGCGTATTGTTTTTCTTTTAGTATTCAATGCTAAAAAGTAAGATAATGTTGGTTTTATGTTACCTGGTATGCTACGTCCTCGAAATGACCCTGGTCATGTACCCGCTCAAACTCACTAGGTGGTAGGGCTGTGGTTAACAAAACACTGCTTGGATTCTTGGTGTATTAGTTACGATGACACAAGCATGGTGATAGTGATGCGAAAGTGAACGAAATTCAGCGTTGAGCAAGGGAAAATTCCTAGTGAAACGTAGACAATTGGAACGTATGTTTGAATATAAATAAATAAAATATTAAAACGTTTAACTGAGTCTGAATGTGTTTGTGTGTGTATGTGTCTGAATGTGAATGCTGTAATTGATCAATCTGAATGCATGTTTAATCAGACAGATTGTATCATATGTACGGCTCTGTGAATGTTTCATCAAAATGTCTGTGTACATGTACGGATGTTGCACTGATTGGGGTTATGTGACGTGGAAATCATGAAATATGTGAATTAATCGAAGAACAAACAAACGTTTGCTACGAGTGTAACAGCGAATACGAACATCTCCATGGATTACCTGGCAGATAATTGTTGCTTATCAAGGTTAACCGTAAGATATAGATCAAATTTATCTGGCAAACAAATTACTATGTCGTAATCAAGTGGCGTAATTTACTGCAGTATTAAAATAGGTTGTTACGATTTTTATAACAGAATGTAAGAGAAGAATAAAGGTGGGAACCAAATATGTGCAAAATAATCAAAGAGACACTCAAACAATCTATCTTCCTGCTAGATATGTGAATCACGAATAAAAAATTAAATCTCACTCACCTTTATCCTCAGAAAAGATATATATTGTTGCATGCTCTAAGAAATGAGTAGTTTCATGAATAGGCAAAACTGTTGCATAAGCAAGGAAAAATGAAAAATATCGAACTACGACTAGGTGTCATGGCTGAATACAAAATGCGCTCTGGTTCACGTTGGAGGTAGAATACAAGAATGGACTGTGTTGCATATTTAAAGACAAAGGTGTAGCGGAACGTCGCTTCCCCTATCTTCTCACTTCTCGTCTAGTGTCGTTGCAGGACAGGTACGTGGCAGTAGAACGACGTCTTTCCTACGAAAGTTAATTATTTATGCTCGACAGTTGCGATTTTTGGACTTACTATTATTTTTATTGGTTTCAATAGTTCTTGTAATTAAAATTTAAGATCTGTGTCCGTCATTTAGATTCACACCGTACGAAATTAAATAAGGCAATGTTCGAACTTAATCACATACGTCGTCGGACTACAAACCAACAATTAAATTTTCTTATTTTTAATTAAAATTCCAAAACATTGTTCAGTGTAGAGGTTCTTGTACGAAAAAGGAACTTGAAATGCTTAAGACGGTAGAAAAGCACCAAACTACGTCACTAATTCGAAAGGTTTGCGCAAAGTTTGATAACATAGCTTTCGTTTGTTTCTTCGACTGCAAAGACGCTAACTGTACGCACACTCTTAATGCTATTCATAACTTTGTAAAACTGTCTCTCGTAAATTTCAGTCCACAAAAAATTCTGAATAATTAAAAAAATTAACACTCTCACTGAAAGTGAAGATTCGATACCTACGGCTAACGTTTCGTATCACAATCTTTTGTTCCTATAAAACATGACATATCATCGCATGAAATAACAGATATCAACTGGAACTCCCTCATTTTAGGTACGTAGCTTGTAACGTAATTACTATTGTATTCAATCAATTTCTATTATTTATTTTATTAAATTCTCTTGACGCAATACCCGACCCCAGTATCCTCTGCTGCCTCGTGGCTGTCGACCCGCTACGTGTTGTGGCCAGCAATTGTATCTCTGGTCCAGTCAGAGGTGCATCCCCGCGATTTGCGCCGCTGTCAGAAAACATGAAACAAAACAAGCACAAAAAATTAATAATTTCAAATAAAACGTTGTTGATATTACGAACACATCAATAGTTTTAAAACCGTGCCTTTCATTGACATGCAAACTAGGCTTATGCAACGATTTAGTTGCGCTTCGATTTCACGTCCTACTACAAAGACCAAAATATCGAAGCACATGTCTCAGTACGAGTTTTTACATCTCAAAACTTTTTGCTTGAAATATTGTTTAAAATTTAGACAGTGTAGAAAATAAAGTTAGACAGAGACCACAGTTTTATGAAGAACGCCTAACGGAGACTTTGATAGCAAATATAGTAGTTATCAAACAACGCGTTATTAATCACATTCATTAGTCAACATCTTTTCGAGAAATTAAAAGGGTGTACCTCTGACCAGTTAAATATCACTCGCCATCTCTCCGTGCACTTAACATACAAAATAAATGTTTTTTTAACTTTTCTTGGAAACAGAACGAATGACAAATGTAGTGAAATTTTATTTTATAAAACAAAAATACTAAAAGAAATGAAGCCACCTTTACAGTTGCCTTGCTAAATGGCAAACAAGGATGTTCATATTTTTTAAAATTTTATTTCTTACCGTTTCTTAACCGCAGAACATGCTCAACAATGCTCTGGATTTCCAAAAAAATTTAAACCATGTAACAAACACATCATATCGTAAAACGTGTTCGGACTCATGCCACGATATCCAACAACTCCTGTGGCAGACCCACGATTACATTTGGCGCAAAAGTCACTCTTGCCACCTTTGCGTCACCAACGATAATTTTACAACCTTCTCTAAAGATTACACTTCCTGGCAAAGATTAAAACTGGCTGCCGGAACCGGAAATCAAAACTGGGACCTTTGTCTTTCGCTGGCAAGCGCTCAGTTGACTGAGCTATCCCGGCAAACTTCACGACATGTACTCATAGCTGTACTCCCGCCAGTACTTCGCCTCCTACTTCTCAAGCTTCACAGAAGCTCTCCTGTGAACCTTGCAGGACTAGCACCCCTGGAAGAAAGGATATGGTTCAGACATGCCTTAGCCACAGCGTAGGGGATGTATCCAGCTTTAAACCCCGGTTCAGGCTGAGTTTGAATCTGCCATGGAGTTTTTTCTTAGCGCACACTCCGCTGCAGAGTGAAAATTTCATTCTTCTCCAAAAATAACAGAGCCCTGTGGCTAGGGAAATACAAGAATTACTAAGTAAAACCGTATGACCATCACACGAAGCGTCAAAGTGATGAGCGCTCATCATTAGCCACAAGAAAAGTCGAACGACAACCTTCGGGAACAAAGACAATGTTGATCATGTTCTTTGACAGTAAAGGATTAATTTACCGTAAGTATGTTGCTCTAAGTCAAACAGTGACCAATCTTTTTACACCTAAGTATTGATACGTTCTGACAAACTTCTTGACACCCGGATGTATGGCATTAGCAGGACTGGTTTTACTGTATGTCAGTCCAGTACTCCCTACTGTTTTATCTGTTACTGAGTATCTGGCCAGACATTCTTTTATTGTCATCCCAAATACACTGTATTTACACGACCTCACGCCTGCGATTTTTTCACCGTTCTGCGAGTGAAAAAGGGACGGAAAGGAAAGCTTCAACAAGGTATCGTAAACAACCTGCGGGCTGTGACTAATGAGCATAAAAGTACTGCAGTTAAAATTTTTCCAGTTTGCTTGCAGAACCTTCAGAAACGTTTGCAGTTGTTTGTAGATAGCCAACAGGACTACTTTCATAGGAGATGGGATCATTACTTTGTAAGTACAATTTTTTTTTTTTTTTTTTTTTAACCTGTCCGGGAGATTTTCTGACAAAGGGAGTACAATGATTTCTTTTTAATGATAATTTTTAAATAAAAAATGACCGTTCGAGTGGTTCACAAAATCAGTTGCCCCAAACAGGAAAAAAGTATTTCTATTCACAGTTGCACTTGCTTTTGAAAATACTCATTAGATACAGATGATGAAATCGGCGAAAACTTTCAGCGCGGTGTCTCCTGACTCTAATGCGGTCATCGTGGTGGCGCAGGCAGAATGGAACTGGAATGACATTGCAAACAACCTGAAAGAGCAATTGAAATGGCGGTGGTTAGAAGTGCGCGTGCGCGCGCGCGCGCGCGCTCGTGTGTGTGTGTGTGTGTGTGTGTGTGTGTGTGTGTGTGTGTGTGCAGTCTTGGGTCTACAATTTTTCCGAACCGGGGCAAAACTCATAGTGGCGCCCATCCCCCAATCTAGCTTTTCAGACAACGTGGCCAATAACAAAAATTTTCCCGTTAAACTAGCGATCTCTATACAAGCAGAATGAATAACTCTGGTCTCTGAGCATAGAACTGTAGCTTGCCTGCCAAGGAAAAAGAATCCTTTACTTCTTGTTTTGAACTTTATGTGAATATGCGATATAACAGGCTGGTATGGAAGGGGAATTGAAACGTATTTTCTTTTTTTATTTTAGTTACCTACATGCTTCCATGTTTAAGTTTAGAAAGAAACGAAATATGAGCATGTTTTGCTCCCACGCTCAGACAGCTGAAATTCAACATCCAGGTAGTGTAGAAATCAAAACGTTAGACTAAAGTAAAATGACAGCTAAATGTTATTGTTGTTTACCCCGCCCCACCCCAAAACAAATGAATTTTCAGGTACTGGTAACTAACAAAAAAATACTCTTTCACTGTCATTGCACATTACTATTATTTTTATTATTATTATTTCTAACAGAACTGTTGTATATACTTGACATTATTCAGCTCAGGGTGCGATCTAAATCGTTATATGTTCTCAAAATATGCCAAGATCGCTGTTTTCAGATCTCTGTTTAACCGGTTTCGACAATACTAAATTGTCATCTTCAGCCCTTATTTTCTTCTCCACGTGTTATTTAACAGCAGCCCACCATACATAATTAAAATTATTAAACAAAATCGTGCTGTGTCATAATTAAACTTGGGCAAAACACGTCACTTACAAAAACATTAACATCACACACATTGCACTGAGAAGCAGTGATATGAAGGGCAGCTACATAGAGACTATAAAGGCAGCTTGATGATGTTCCCGCTTGAGGAAGCCGTCTTCTCATCTTAGAAGCTGATTTACTTATTTCTGATTTTTCGGAGGAAATATTTCCTTTAAATTCTTTTTTGAAGTTCGTCTGTAATCACTGTATCCTCCAAAAAAACCCACTTGTCACTGTCAGCTGACGTATTTCATGACGAGATTCACATCTTTCCAACCAACTCTGGTTGGCAGTGCAGTTAGAATCACCATCGGGCAGCTTGCTGTTTAGCGTCATTTCCTGTAGAACTGGACCGGATATTGGAACATTATGCTTTATTTTCTCAGTGAACTCAATGAAGGCTGTTTCATTTCTTGTTTCATTATTGTACTGTCTGTAGTCATCATTTTGAAGCAGAATTCAATCCCTTTTCGGTTCTCTTTCCAGAATGATACATTTGATGTCCTAACACCATATTGTGCGGCTACGTTTGTCAGTAGCTCTTTGTGTATTCTGTTTAGTACTTTCAACTTTTTGTCTACCAAAACAACTTTCTTTCGCTTTGAAGTTGTTTCACTCTTACTCAAAACATGCAAAAGCACAATACAGTAGTGGTACAATGGGAAAAAATGTAAGTTATGGTACGACATGAAGCACTACCACACGCATCCTGCCTCAACAGAAACGCAACGTTGTCCATTACACCATCGAAACAACATGAGAACAATGTCTGTCTGTAGCGAAACACAAATTTTTTTATTTTTTTGTTAATCTTTGATCAGCGCTGCTTATCGCCTCTGGTTCCTCGCAATGCAACTAATTTAATTTTTCGTCATTTTTTTTTTACTTCCGAACAAGCGGGAAGACGGAACCGTGATAGTAGGTTTACTCACTCTCCTGTCTGTATCCGATGTGTCAAGACGTCTTTCATACCTGTATCCACTCATGTAATTAAGAATAATGCAATCTGTTGCTGAAAATATATTATTTAAATTTAAAAGAATTCCCTCTCCTTGGTTTTCATTTAAACCAAACTCCTCCACGTCAAATATTTAATTTCTTAATGTTTTCAGCTCCTCGACGTCCGTAATAGTTTAATGTTCAGACGCCATTACAATCGCTTCGCATTGTCTGCAAAATTTCAATCTCAATCAATCATCCTTATACAGTACTTTGCTTGATTTTAGAACCTGCAGTCATTTCTTTTGTAATTTCACGAAGTCGGATCATTTTCTTTTATTATTCTATAATTACCAGTAACTTCACGTTCCACCCACGGTCACACAACAATGAAAAGCAAATTGAACAGTCTGAACATTGATCTCCTACGGAAAGTATCTCGAATGTTCACGTATTAAATAAGTAAAAGTTATGATTTCCAGCTTCTACAATACGAAGAGCTGGATCCAGCTAGATGCTTTCCGTAAGTCTTATAACGTGCTGTTGCTTGTATGGTGCCCGACTTTAACATGCAACCCGCGGCTTATTTGCTTTAACGTTCATTTTGTGCTGTACTTCAACTAAATTATTTCAAATTAAGACATTCGGTACAATCAATTCCTTGTCCAAAATATAATCTCGGAATCTACTTTAACAATTATGGCATCATACGAAGCAAGGACAACGTTATATATTGTAGGAGAATACTTATTTTGTTCATAACATTGGGCGCGCATAGAATAATTTGCATTTTAATATCAAGTTTCTTGTCGTATGTGGGATATCTAACTGGACTATTACACCAAAAAGATAATAAGTGTAATCGTCCGTACCTGTTATTACTGGCAATTGTTAGTTTCCACTACGGTTGTTTCAACGTATAGATTTTGCGAGTTCTTTTAGTATTCGCACAACCAGTGAACCACGTAAGTAAACAGTGATCGCCGTCCAACGAGGAAGCGTTCGTGTTTATTCGGCTCAGCTCGTGTAGACACGCTAGAATGCTCGTATTTTTCTAGATGCCCCTGGCTGAGTCATCACAGGCTGTTCAGCTGGAGAGCAGACGGGAGCCCGTGGGAACTGGCAGAGGCGGGGCAGCGAGCACCCAACTATGGCCACGGAGGAGCACTTATTACAGCTAACAAAGAGCATTCAATATAAGCCAAACGTTCCGACAAAAGGTTTTTTACCACCCCCCCTTCCCAGAGATTGGCATCCGGGGCTACATAGATACTCTGCAAATCACATTTAAGTACCTTTTCTCTACCATTCCATTCTCTAATAGCGCACGGGAAGAAAGAACACCTAAATCGTTCGGTTTTCGATCTGATTTCTCTTATTTTATTGGGATGGTCATGTCTCCCTAAGTAGGTGGGTGCTAGCAAAATATTTTCACATTCAGAAGTAAAAGTCGGTGATTGAAACTTCGCAAACAGATCACGCCGCAATGAATAACGTCTTTCTTTTAATGATTTCCACCCCAATTCGTGCAACATTTACGTGACGCTTCCCCCCCTCCCCCCTCGTAACGTGATAAAACAAAACGAGCTGCCCTTTTCTGAACCTTCTCAATGTCTTCCGTCAGTCCCACCTGCTGAGGGTCCCACAAGGGGCAACAGTACTCCAGGAGAGGACGCACAAGTGTGATGTAGGCAGTCTCTTTGATGGAGCTGGTGCATCTTCGAAGCGTTCTGCCAATGAAACGTAACCTTTGGTTCGCCTTCCCCACAATATTTTCTATGTGTTCTCTCCAGTCAAAGTTGTTCGTAGTTGTAACTCCTAGGGATTTGGTAGAATCTACGACATTAAGGTTTGACTGATTTATCGCGTAATTGAAGTTCAGCGGATTTCTCTTAGTGGTCATGCGTATTACTTCACACTTTTCTTTATTTAGTGTCAATTGTCAATTTTCGCACTATGCAGAAATTTTGTCTAGATCGCTTTGCAGTTGCTTTTGATCCTCTGTTGACTTCACTAACCAATGAACGACAGCATCATCCGCGAACAGTCTAAGGGGGCTATCAGATTGTCTCCTAAATCGTTTATAAACACGAGGAAGAGTAGGGGACCTATAACGCTTCCCTGTGGAACGCCAGATATCACTTCTGTTTTACTCGATGACTTACCGTCAATTACAACGAACTGTGTTCTTTCTGATAGGAAATCGTGAATCCATCCGCACAATTGGGGAGATATTCCATAAGCACGCAATTTCATAAGAAGCTGCTTGAGGGGTACATGGTCAAAAGCCTTTCTGAAATCCAGAAATATGGAATCGATTTGAGATGCCTTGTCGATGGCACTGAACACTTCATGTGAATGAAGATGAACATTACTAAGGCCGGTATTACACTATCCAATTTATTGAACAAAGATGATTTGTCCAATATATTGGACGTAGTGTAATAGGTCACTTTTGTCCAATCTCGCCTTTTGTCCAATTTCTTTGATCAAATCTAGCGCCTGGCCTTAGATTTGATCAAAGAAAACGTTCGTCGTCTGTTTCTTGCAGTGAGAAATGTAACCGCTTGTATCGCTAGCATCATTGTAGCCGTTTTTCTGTATTCTAAATGAAAGACATGCCTCATGGCTGCTAAGTTTTCTGGATGTGTTTGTTGGCTACATAATTGATAAAAATGTACGAAACCGATTAGGCGTTCAGTAATTTACAACTGGAGTTGGAGTACGATGCAAGAATTGTGTGTTGATTGGGTAGCTGGATGTACACGTCTTTTCATAGGCGTCCACACATGCCTCTGGATTTACCGAGGTTGCATTCTAAAAAGCGGGCATAGGAGTCGGCAGACACCAGTACACTCGTAGATAAATGTTTTTTGTAGTTATCGATTCTTGCACTTTTGTACTCCAGATGCCGCTGGTTAAAGTGTTTATCTGCATCGTATATTTGCATCAAATCTGTAGTTGATGACATAATACATTTTCGAAATAAATACCTAAATATTTTTCCTGATGACAATATAATGTACCAAACAGCATATACATTATAATTTCTCTTTAAGTGCTTTACACATTGTGTGTTATTTTTTGTCAATACGCTCTACAGTATCTGAGTTCCATCTGTAAACTGGAATATTATTTTCGTCAATGTACACTGCAGTATTATAGTGTCAGCTGTAAACTAAAGTAGCTTTCTGCTGTTGCAAGAAATCGGAGCGTAACTTTACATGTCATTTGAGTATATACCTTTTCGGATGTGAATAATTTTCTGCTTTGTAATATGCGGAACAGAAGAACCTATTTCATTATCATATATTTAAATGTACTATATCGTCCATTCACATGTAATTTTAATGACTATGTGTCTTTACATCCTCGGCTCGCAATTCCCGTTACAAATTTTGTTGTATGTGTGTTATCTCGCGATGATTTCCATGGCTTCTAGTAAATTTACAGTTTTCATTTCATTCTTTATTTTCTTTTAAACGCGCACCTGCCGAACATAATAATGAGTTACTGTCTGCCATTTTGTAGAAACTTTGATCAAATATTGGAGGATAGTGTAATACCCCCTTTCGGCGTCACGTCAAAGATCTTTGCCAAACAAATAGGACCAATATTTCATCCAACTTCTTTGTCCAGTAAATTTGATAGTGAAGAGCTAACCAAGGGTTGTCGAATATCGTGTTAAATCAGCCTGTGCTGAAGGAATTAGATTAAGAAACGTGACAGTAAAAATTTGTGGGTGTCTTTTGTTACTTGTTCAATAAAATAACTTACGATAGTTGAAGAAAAGAAGATATAATGTAGTAATGTAGTAAATGAAGTTACAGCTGTGTTGCGTTGATTCTTCCCACGGTATTTCGACTGACAATCGTTCAGCCATCTTCAGGTCCGTATGAAGATGGCTGAACGAATGTTGCGTAAATATCGTGATCGTGGCAAGAAATCAATATCATGCGGCTGCAATCCCGACCCTTCATAGATAGTGTGACCAACTCTCCCGTATTTCCCGGGATCTCTCGTATTTGAACACATTGTTTCGTAATCTTCCGCTTCCCGTATTTTCTGGCTCAGTGGCCGGTTTTCTTCCGTGTTTAACTTTTTCTTTTTTTCTTTTTTACATATGTACAAATATATTTTTCAAGCATTTAAATTTGTGCGCCCTGTCAGAATTCGTTGTGAATGTTAAGGCAGCAAGAACCACTGATTCTATGTCGACATTATGACTATCGATGATCTTAGAAATGGTCGACCGACGCTTGGCGGTTAGATGTGACTGTTTCTGTACCGGTGTTTACTGTGAATCGTTGTTCAAGATTTTATAATGAGCGGAAAGGACGAAGCTAAAATCTTTCAGAAATACTGCTTAGATTTTTGCGAAATTTCGCCGTCCTCCTAATCTCCCTTATTTTTTTGTCGAGGATATAAGTTTCACCCTTATTTTCGTTTAGAAAGTTGGCCACCCTATTCACAGAGTACGCCTTTCTACGTGAAAACTTCGAGGATGACAGTAAAGTGCATAATGACAATGAGTAGTTGCGCATTTATGAAGTATGTTAACACCACACAATTATTAATTTAAGAGGAAGTCTTTTCTCAAGGCATTTGAAGTGCTGTCTTGTAATAAAATGAAACGTGGACGATAAGCACTTCAGAAAAGAAGAGAGAATCTTTTGAAATTCATGCTATAGAAGAATGCTAAAATGCTAGATGAGTAGCATGAGGAAATAACGAAGAGAACTGGACAGAAAAGAAATTTGCGGTATAACGACTAAAAGGTGGGGTCGATTGATGTGACTCTTTTTGAGACATCCAGTAAGCGTGACATTAGTATTACAACAAATTGTTGGGGATGAAAATCTAAGATGGAGACCAAGAGATGAGTACAATGAGAAGGCTGAAAGGGAAGTGGGTTACCGTTGTTGTTCGGAAATGAAACGGCTTGCACTGAACAAGAAGAGCACGGAGAACAGTATCAAACCAGATTGCAGACTGAAGACCAGAAGAACTACCTTTCTTTAATGAAAGGTGTTTGCTTCCCATTTGTCGCCGATAATCTGAAATTTAAGGTGTGTGGTAACGGTGTTATATCTATTTACAGTCATCAAAAGTTTTATTAATTTACAGATTATCATTTGAAGTTGAACATTCATCTGTCGTAATTAGAGTTGTGGTAATAGCGTCACCGATACATCCATTATTAGCTGTCTGGAAGTTTCACCTTTCCGGTGGCTTCTCTCTCGAAGTCCACAGCTGGTGCGCAGCGATGCTGAGGCTAGCAACGAACGCGGGCAGCCAAGAGTTTGACTTCGGTTCTGACGACGATGAAATTCAAGCGAGTTCTGCAGGATGGCGGCAGAGCCACTTCATAGTTTGAAATGAGCGAAGGAAAGCGAGTGTCAAGTTTTGAGACGCTCTGCGAGAAGTGCTCGAGAGACTCAACGGAATAGAGGGCCGCTGAACTCAATTCTGTGAGCTAGAGAGCATATTTAATTTGTGCAAAAGTATCGTGTTCTGTCAAAATGTAAGGATGAAAACTTAATATAAAGAATGATAAGTCGTTTCGTTATTTTCATTTGCAACTGCAAAATGATTTTCATAGGGTATCAGCATGGTGGAAAAATTGGCAATTGACCCTTAATAATGATAAGTGTGATGTCATCCACATGATCACCAAAAGAAATCCGTTAAATTTCAGTTACACGGTAAATCAGTCAAACCTACAGGCCGTCAATTCTACTAAATACCTAGGAGTAAAATTACTAACAACTTAAATGGGAAAGAACACTTACAAGATGCAACAGTTCAACTAAAGAAACTGCTTACACTACACTTGTGCGTCTTATTTTGGAATAACGCTGTGAATTGTGGGATCCACATCTGGCGGGACTGACGTCGGACGATTTATAGAGAATTCAGAGACGGGCAACTCGTTTTGTATTATCGCGATATAAGGGAGAGAGTGCCACAGAAATGATGCATGAGTTGGTGTGGAAATCATGAAAAGAAAGGCGTTATTTGCTGGTGAGAGATCTATTTGCGAAATTTCCTTTTCCAAATTTCTGTTCAGAATCCGAACATATATTGCTGGCACCCACATACATATGGAGACATGATCACGATAAGAAAAGAGAAATCAGATTGAAAACTGGAAGATTTAGGTGTTCCTTTTTCTCGCGAACTATTAGAGAATGGGACCACAAATAAATATGATGAAAGTGGTTCTACGAACCCTCTGCCATGCACTTCAATGTGTCTTGCAGTGTATACATTAAGATGTTGATGTAGATATCGCTCAGCTGCTGGGAATTTTCACTGTATACCTGTATACAAGTTGCATAATTTCGATTGGTGTTCATGCAGCAGTAATGTAGATTGAAACATAACTATAACCGCCCGACCGATATCTTAAGTCCGCGTCGAAATACTCTACGTTCCACGGATATGTTGAAATTTACCAATATGATTGTCAGAAGAGAAATAAAAGGAGAATTATGACATCTCAGAAGAAGATTTAGTTATTAAAAACAATACACGTACAACTTAAACAATGTGGAATGGCGTCTTTGGGCCGCTACGGTAGAAGGCAATCTACCGAATAAGTTCGATAGGGTATCCACTGTAGAGAAACGTTACCTTTGCCATTTCTGTCGAAAGAACAATTATCACATCAATGATACAATCTCTACGCCATATCAATGTGTGGAAAGTGAATCAGATATTCTGTTTTTGCGCCAGCCGCAAATTGTGTTTGAGGAAAAGAGAGATTAGGTGCTCATAAAATTCACGAGCTTTGGGACACAATTCAATTTTCGACGATCAGATTTCTCAGATCCATTTTTTGGACTATTTCTCTTATATATGATCATGTGTGACGCTCGACAGTTGTTCTCTTGTATGTGGATGGTGGTGTCCATATGGAAGCAGTAAATCCAGTTTAATTCAGCCATGTAGGTTACATTACCTTCTTGAATGTTTTAATGGCCTGAAGATGGCACTAATGAAGTGCTGAAACTTGTTTCCAGTTAATAAAATCATTACTGTTACGACTGCTGGTTTTTAATTATGTCTAATCATAATTTAAACCAGCCGTTGTTCCACTCTCCACATTAGTATGGATCTACATCAAATTTTTATACTGTCGCGATGTAGGTCAGACTACTGTTGTTCCCGTCTAGCGGACAAGATCATAAAGATTTCACTAATTAAAACGACGTGTACATTTTTGACACAAGTCCGAATGCACTATCAATACATTCAAGAACTCATAAAGTTTTACTGCAACCATTTGTGTCGCGACATATACGTAAACGGTAAGCATTTTTTAATTGCAAGAGAACATGAAGTCAGCTTAGATTCAGCCTTACTAACTCAGGTAAAATCATTGATATGGGAATATAGGGATTGCTCAATAAAAACAATGTCGTTCCACTTTCGATTCTGCCTGCGCCACCACGATGGGCGGATTAGTCAGGAAACACCGTGGTGAGACCGTTGAACTGTCGCATTTTGTACCGCCATACTGGTCCTGCAGCCGCAATTATGGTTGCGGTAGTACTGTATTCCTCTCCGTTTGTACACTAACCAGCCGGCGTTACATTTCTGTTGATGGAGCCTGTCGTCCTCCCATACATTTGTAGGTTGCGACTGCCATATTACAACAGTACAATGCCCGACTACGCGTAGCTCGCAATGTTCAAGGCTAATTCGTTGCCCATCGGATTGCGTTACTGCTCTGGCGTCCCTGAATTCCCGAACTCTCGCCTATCAAAACGTTTGGTCGACGATTTGGGAACGACTGTCCGGGAATACTCCACCCACTGCACAACACATCAGCTTTGGCAATATGTGGAAGCAGTGTGGACTGCTGTATCCAACGACTCATTCAGAGTCTCTTTTTGATTCATTTCCGAGTCGTGTAGAAGTGATAGTAGCCAACAATGGCGGAAACGTTCAATACTGATTTAATCATCGTTCTCACTTCACACGGGGCTGTATTTTCAAATTTTCAATCGTGTGATCGTTGAGCAACGTCTTATCTCCCAAGTAAATGTGGCTGTGATAGCTCTTCTTCGAGAGTTGCTTTTTGGATGACCAGTTGTGTTCTCCACCGTACTTATTCTTCCATGAAAATAGTGAAAAATTGTATTGGTTGTACAGAATTAGAACAATTATGAAAGACGAAGCATCGGTTATTTACGTGACAATTAGTCTTCATTATTGGAGGAGTATTTACGGTCTCCATGACTCTGTTATTCGAGATCTGGGTAACTGTTCTCGAATTGATTTGTATTTTATTAGCAAATCGAGCGGTTTTCACACGGATATCCGATTATGTATGCCATCGTACATTTTTGCTGTCGTAATTCTACAGGGTGGTCCTAAAATATATGTCAAAAATGAAAGGGTAGGTAGACGTGCCCGAAATAAGTTCGTATAGGATTATGTGGTCGTTATTGATAGTTTACAAGAGGTACTCGAAAGATCAGCCACCAACAACGATACAAAATTCACAGTGACTATACAGGGTGAATCACCTAAGATGTGCTGTGCACCGCAAATATTGCGGAAACGGAAAGTGCGAATGATGTGCGGTGTCACAGAATGGATTGGTAGTCAAGGACTCGTATTGTTAGCCCATAAACAGATTGTTAAAACACCTAGAAAGTGTATTTCTTATGGAAACATACAATTTTTCAAATGGAACAATTGTTGTTTCTGTCATGCACTGGAATTTTTGACACCGCTGTGTACAAAGAATTTTGAATCTCATTTTTATCACGTTTAGATTGACAGCTACAACCATTCAAAATTTTGGGAATGGAGGCTACGACAGCGTAGCTGACTAGCTGGTGGTCATGACACAGTGAGCCGTGCCCCAGGGGCTAGCCACTCGGCCAGTCAGCTCCGCTATCGCAGCCTCCGTTCCCAAAACTTTGAACTGTTGTAGCTGCCAAACTAAACTTGATAAAAATGTCATTAAAATTTTTTGTACAAAGCTGGTGTAAAAAATTCCAGTGCATGATAGAAGCAACCATTGCTCCATTTAAAAAACTGTGTGTGTGGATAAAAAATACATTTTCTAAGTAATATTACAATCTGTTTGTTGGCTAAAAATACGAGCCCCTGACTACCAATCCACTCTGTGAAAACCGCACATCAATCGCAATTTCCGGTTTCGCAATATTTGCGGTGGACGTTTTAGGTGACTGACCCTGTATGTAGATCAGCATAAATTACAAAAGACGTCATGCCTATCATCACTGTCCAGCAGCAACAGACGCGACGGCTTTTAATATAGCCCCAAATAAAATCACGTTCCTATACAATACCTGCTTTTTTCTGTCCCCTCTACTTGCCGTTTCATTTTTGAAATATGTTTTAGGACCACCCTATATATTTAATCTTGGTCGAGGTGAGTTAGGATTAATAGAGTAACAGATTCTCTTTCCTCTACCATTTTTACCTTTGAATCTGTATGACTTTTGCGTTTTAGCTTTGTGTCTCTGTTGATCATCAGTAGAGATCACTCTTCCGTGATACATGAATACGGTCTGAGAGAGTAAAACTTGAAGTATTCGATGTCAACAATACACGGCAGCATGCCTTGATCGATTTTAATGTAAAAATGACCAAACCGTACAAGCATCGTATTGTAAAACAATGAATGCCTTTTAACATTCACAACAAAGTTTGTAGGTCACACAATACATAGCTTTCTTAAGAGTATTTATTGTTGTGTTTCGGGGCTTTTCGTTCTCCACACTCACCTACTGCCACGTACCTTAGTGAATTATGCACCTAAATCTTCCGAATGGGTCACAACGTCCATTCGGTAGTTTTCTTGGGTTTGCTGAGGACAGATAGACGCATGGGCGAGGACTTCGTTATACGATATGTAGAGCTCTCGAGAGTTTTAAGTAATCAAAAGAAAAAAAAAGTTCAAATGTTTGTATAGCTTATGGGACTTAACTACGGGGTCATCAGTCCCTAAACTTACAAACTACTTATGAACTACTTACGAACTAGGACGGCACAAATATCCATGCCCGAGGGGGGATTCGAACCCCCGACCGTAGTGGCCGTGCAGACCGTGACTGAAGCGCCTCAGTCCCCTCGGCCACCGCGGCCGGCCCGTCTGAAGTATGTCATCTGGTTGCACCAGTAAAAAGAATGAACTGCATGTTTTCGGAATGGCTGGATAAGAGATCGGCAGGGGGAATGACAATTAGGGGGACAGCTACCCATAAATTGACCAATTTTTTGTGCTCAAAAAATTGTTTTGATTGAATCGAAGTTGAATCTATGAAATTTGTCTTTTATCAAAAGATACATTCATACTAAAAATCATTACAATAGCTTCAATAAACTCTAAGTTATCTCCATTTTTCTATTTTAGCCCCAATTTTGGAGGGGCCGTTTCACCCTTTAAATATGTTTTTCCGCCGCTAAAAGAATTACGTGTCCCATAGTTTTTCATGTATTTATGCAAATTTCATAAAAATCGGAGAGTGACTTCGTAGGTTTCCTTGTGAGTGCAGCGGCAGCACTACGCTGTGCGGCCTCTGTCCGTCCCGCCCCACGCAGCCTCGTTCGAGTGTCAACACGCTCGCTACGAGCGTAACACACTCGGCGCGCCACCGCCGAGCGTTGCGCACTCGACCGAGTACGAGCGAGCGAAACCAGCGATTTGCAGACCTCTAGCTCGTGATAACGATGATGAGTTATGGTGAGCTTGACAATTATGCTTTTGTCCTGGAATTGCCAAATGCAGTGAATGTGTGTGAGTGGATGAAATCATAGTATTGGTGACTGTTTTCGAAAGAGGTGTATAGTGAACCGGCTGAGGCATCATGTTACAGATTGCACGATCGATCGCGTCAGAGTTCGAGTCCTCCCTCGGGCATGTGTGTGTGTGTGTGTGTGTGTGTGTGTGTGTGTGTGTGTGTGTGTGTGTGTGTTTTGTCCTTAGTACAGGTTAGTTTAAAAGACTAGGGGCCGATGACCAGAGTCATTTGGTCCGTTAGAATTACACACAGTTTGAATATTCTTTTGCAGATTCGGAACAACTGCTGATTTCTCTGTGGAAACCTATGTTTGAAAATAATTTGCATAATGACTGCTAATGTTTCGTTAGTTATTCATTTTGCTGTATGACACTCACATTTTGCCGATCAGTTTCCATTATTAAACATGATTAGCTTTTTTACCTTTCATGAAAACTCGTAATTGGAACGTCATTATCAACGAAGATTAGTCCTGAACATGGTAAACAGTATTTTTTAGACGCCGTGTCGATCACGAAAAGGACAGCAGGACATAAAAATTTCTGTTTTTTTTATTGAAGTTAAGGCTCCTATAAAAGATTTTGAAAAATAGGTTTTTGACGAAATTACAAGTCATTGTAGTAATAGCATAGAATGGTAAAGAAAGAACATATTTAGGAGTTCACATTTAAAATGGATGTAATGCAGACAACAGAACTCTGTCGTCTTTTGTCAAATCATCAATTAGTGTATTCGTTTGGGCGTAAACTGTGATAAATTTCGTGTTTACTGGCATTAACAATATACTTTTTCTCTTACAGTGGTGTTTGGAGTTGGTGTTGATGTGGCCTTCCACCATCATGTCATGGGGATATACGTCACGTAAGTACACCTGAATCAATTTAACTCCTAAACATTTAAAATCTTGGCACAAAAATAACGTACGTGTCTCCAATGGTAGCTATAGAGACCAAATCTTCTTGAAGATTATCTTGTTTGTGAAAGTTTCTATGCCTGTAAGTAAAACGTAGAGGGGGATGCACACTATGTAAGCGTGATTCAAAGAAATTTACCTTCTAGAACACCAATGAGACAAAAGCGAACTATCGCTACATTATTTAGCTTGTCGCCAAGAGTCAAACTGAAAGTTCGATATTCGTGATAGACTGTCATCATGTCAATCTACGGTTGGTTTATGTAGATTGCTGACTATGAGACTTTTGGAAAACGACTATATCTTGAAACAGATCCGTTTCTGAGAGAAGATACCGCTCCCTCTATGCTGCGAATACATCATGTAAATTGTATAAATAAGTAACATTTCTCCTGATTGTAAAATATCTAATTCCCAATATCTACATCTACATCTACATAGATACTCTCCAAATCACATTTAAGTGCCTGGCAGAGGGTTCATTAACCACTTTCATAACTTTTCTCTACCGTTCCATTCCCTAATAGCGCGCGGGAAGAAAGAAACACCTAAATCGTTCAGTTTTCGATCTGATTTTTCTTATTTTATTGGGTTGGTCATGTTTCCCTAAGTAGGCGGGTGCTTGCAAAATATTTTCACATTCAGAAGTAAAAGTCGGTGATTGAAACTTCGCAAACAGATCACGCCGCAATGAATAACATCTTTCTTTTAATGATTTCCACCCCAATTCGTGCAACATTTCCGTGACGCTCCCCCCCCCCCCCCCCCCGTAAGCCCTTCTCTGAACCTTCTCCATGTCTTCCGTCAGTTCCATCTGGTGAGGGTCCCACAAGGGGCAACAGTACTGCAGGAGAGGACGCACAAGTGTGATGTAGGCAGTCTCTTTGGTGGAGCTGTTGCATCTTCGAAGCGTTCTGCCAATGAAACGTAACCTTTGGTTCGCCTTCCCCACAATATTTTCTATGTGTTCTGTCCAGTCAAAGTTGTTCGTAATTGTAACTCCTAGGTATTTGGTAGAATTTACGACCTTAAGGTTTGACTGATTTATCGCGTAATTGAAGTTCAGCGGATTTCTTTTAGTAGTCATGTGTATTATTTCACACTTTTCTTTGTTTAGTGTATATTGCCAATTTTGGCACCATGTAGAAATTTTGTCTAAATCGCTTTGCAGTAGCTTTTGATACTCTGTTGTCTTCACTAACCGATAAACGACAGCATCATCCGCGAACAATCTAAGGGAGCTATTCAGATTGCCTCCTAAATCGTTTATAAACACAAGGAAGAGTAGGGGACCTATAATGCTTCACTGGGGAACGCCTGATATCACTTCTGTTTTGCTCGATGACGTACCGTCAATTACAACGAACTGTGTCCTTTATGATAGGAAATCGTGAATCCAATCGCACAATTGGGGATATTCCATAAGCACGCAATTTTATTAGAAGCCTCTTGTGGGGTACAGTGTCAAAAACCTTCCGGAAATCCAGAAATATGGAATCGATTTGAGATCCCTTGTCGATGGCAGTTAACACTTCATGTGAATGAAGGGCAAGCTGTGTTTCGCAAGAGCGATACTTTCTGAATCCGTGTTGACTATTGGTTAATAGGTCGTTCTCTTCGAGTTCAGTGGAAACCGGTCATCCATGGAAGTGGATGCAGTTCAGTTATTTCTGTACTGTATTTCTGAAATATTGTGTCTGTATATACAGTTATGGAACTAGATTCATTTTCCGTAGCGTATCTCGTGAAGAAACGAAGTATTAAATAAAAGAACTGATGAAATTTTTTCTACATGGTGACAAATACAGTAATGAAGTATGCAATCGAAATTTATTCTCAACAGCAAATTTTTCACAGCCCGATAGTAGAAGGCGTAGATTTTCTATCAAAACATGACATATGAAAATGTTTGCCGGACCGGGACTCAAACCTGGGTTTTCCAGTTTTTCACGAGCGGTCTCCTTAGATGGAACACAGCGTCTCCGAACAATCTGCCAGGAACAGACGTTATGACCTCACAAGAGGTGTAAGACCAACAGTAGTATTTGTAGGATCAGGGTAACCCGTACAGATGAGGAACGAAGCTCGTAAAGTGAGGGTTCTCGCCGGGAGGTGGTGATCTATTTTGGAGCGAGGATGTACAAACAGCTGCTGCCAGCCACCAGGGGCAAAGTTCTCGCCACGAGAGCGCAGTCCCGTCTCTCCGCTCCTAAACTGCGTGCAACCGCTGCTTCCAGCGTGGAGCTGTATTCCTAGCAAAACTATGTCCCGCGGAAAAGTCAGTACTCAGTCATTTTCATCTACCATTACCGGATTGATATTACGTAATATATTCGTACAGCCATAGCAGGGAAGTTTGATCATCCTAGTTTTGTTTTCTTTTTTATGTCTTTATCTTTCACCTTAAAGTATTGTTGCCTTTTCTGTTGGGCATACATACATGTATTTTGCATAAAACGTTTTATTCGTAGCGACGTATCAAACACAGCACGAGAAGTTCTGAAGGATTAAATGTATCGCTCATATTCCAGAGTGCTTTGAAAGTGTATTGGGACTCATTTTCTTTCATTTTTCCCCTTATTGTTATATCATTCCCCCCCTCCCCCTCATATGGGAGGGCGTGGGTTGTTAGCAGTTCAATACATCCCTCTTCAGCTTTTTGATTGTATGTCAGACTGATATATAACAACAACATAAGTTAATAATGGAAGATAGGTAACAAATGACCCTAAAGAGGCTCGATGAACTCCTGACAGACACGAAAATAGGTACTCACATTCACACAACTTAAATTTTCGGCCATGGCCTTCGTCAGGAAAAGAAACAAATGCATTCATATAATCACTCAGACAACTATACACAGATAACTATCATGTCCGGGCACTCCAGCAAGTGGAGTGGCAAGGGCTGTAGTGGCCGGACATGATAGTTGCATGAGTATAGTTGTCTGAGTGATTATATGAATATATGTGTTTCTTTTTCTGACGAAGGCCATGGCCGAAAATTTAGTTTGTGTGAATGTACCTATTTTCGTGTCTGTCAGCAGCTCATCGAGCCTCTTTACGGTCAGTTCTTACCTATCTTCCATTATTGATATTTCTATCGGATTTTCCATTGTTAAAATAACGTAAGTTACTTAAATATAGGTATTTATACGTATTTATTAAAACCAGGAAGGTGCCTTTAAGATAAGTAAAATAGCGAAATAGTATAATCTATCTCTATTACAAAGACAAAAACGAAAGCGTTTTTGAAGCAGCAGACGTTGACTGTTAAGATTGAAACTGACCAGAAAATCATTGTACAATTGAATACATTTAAATATTTAGGGTGCCTTAATACATATGGGGCAAACAGTGAAGTTAATACTTTTTAATTATTTTTGTGGAACTATACCAAAAACACTGGGGAACAAAGATTAATTAAGTTTTATAAGGTTAAGGCTACCCAATCAGTATTCTGTGGTTGCGAAATCTGGACCCTTAAGGAGAGAGCCGCGAAGAGAGGCTTCTGAAATGAATTTCCTCACGTATGTGGCTGGATGTACTTTGATGGATAAGAAGAGAAGTGCCCTGTGCGAGCTGAACTTAATATAAAGAACATGATCAGCTCAATAAAAAAAAACTTTCAGCTGAGATATAAATAACACACAGATCGTATGCCAGGTGGAAGCTCTAAAACAATGTAAACCAAGAGGCAAAAGATCTGTAGGAAGACCAATGAAGAGATGGCTTGAACACCTTTGAAGGCAACTAAACAGACCAAAAGGCTTGTTGTACATGACGATTAACTTTAACAACAGTACACAGAGCGATTTTATGAGAGTGGGGACGATAAATATGGTGTCCACAAACGGTGAACCTTCTAGAAAACATGTTTGAGACCTCCAGTGTATTACTGATGGACGTGCACTGAGAAAAAGTGTTTTTGAAGATAAAAAGAGTTCAGTAATGTTGAGGGGCTTGGGTGAGAAATATATTAGGGGGTACAGTGGGAGGAACTATATAGATGAGGATGAAAATAAGGCCAGTGGGAAATCAAGAAATCAAATGATGATAAGGGGATGGGTGTGTGAGTTGGGCCATGGGAGCAGAAGAAGGGATGTGTAGGGGTGAAGGTAGGACAGGGGATGGGAGCTCTGGTATTGGGCAAGACAGGTGGAAAGGACTACAGCTACTAGTATGCATAAATATTGGAACAGAATTCGTTGTCTGTGTGGGGAAGACAGTTGAAGTCACATTGGGATGAGTTATGTAGTGTGAGGGTACAGGGAGACGGGATGCAAGTATAAAGTCGTGGCTAGATACCAGGGTTGGTGATCATAGAGGAGACAATGGGATTGTTATATTCACGTTTTCGGGTAGTATGCGAGATGCAGAGGTATTCTGAGAGGGAGAGGGAAATTGATTAGATGGTGTAGAATTCAGGTGGGAGAAGGTAAGTAGATACGGAAAGTGAGGTGGAGAGCATGGCATTTGAGGATTTGGAGAGACTTGTATATCTTTGGTAGGATGTACATTTCATACATTTGCATAGCAGTATGATTTGTAGATATTAAGGTGTGAGCCTCAAGTTCGTCCAATTTATAAGTTTAGTACGTAGAATCTATTTTGAGCTTTTTTATTAGATTTTTAGGCTTCATGTTAACTGTTGGTCGATGATAAGTGCAAGACATTTTAACGTATTAGCTTACTGGGTAAGGTGGACTTAGAATATAAGGTAAAACTATGAAGGCGGAAGATGTGAGTGGTTCGTCCTGTAATTTTTGCCTGGGCTTTGGACGAAGTGGAGGAACAATTGGTTACACTAAGGACTAAAGTGACTGAGATGGAGAGAGCGTCAAGTTTTCTTGGATGTGTGAAAGCGGTGTCATCGGCATACTGAAGGAAGTGGTCTGGGCGTATCAACAGTTTAGAGGATGGTAAAGGAGACGGGAGAAAACGGAGCCTCGGGGCATTCCGACAGTGATATGGAGGGTACGGGAATTGGCATAGGAAGGAGAAATAGGGTTTAACGTCCTATCGATTACATATCCATTAGAGATGTATTTGTGAAAAACGATGTGCGATTGGAGAGGAAGGATATGGTGGACATAGTTATCTGGAAGTTCGTAGGTCTGGAGACTGATTTTCACAATTTTAGCTTTTTTTAGTGCTATTTGTGGGAAACTAAAGGATCCGTGCAGCCACATTTCCGTATGGTGGTGAGTAGTTCGCTATAATGCGGTAGAAAGTATGCAGCTCCGAACCCGTAGTCGTTGTAGTCATTAAGCTGGCCGGCGGCGTGCGCATTGCAGCCCAGGCCATGCATACAAATGGCGGCCAGCTCGTTACTGAAAACTCTGATTTTAATGCAGCCCGAGAGTTCTGCTGTCGATCAGAGATGGCGCGCCTCTCCGGCAACCGTATGCCGGAGAGCCTTCCCTGGTGGATGTTTGGTGCACATTTTGACAGTTATTATGCATCAATGTACAATGCTTTTTTTATTATAGATTCTACTACCGTTATGTCCGTTAAAACAAAACAACGTTTCATTACATTTTTATTATACACGCCTCAAAAAGGTTTTGCATCACACACCAAACTGAAGTTCAACGGTATTTTATACCAAGTTAAATTGGTATTTATAAAGTAACTAGCTGAAAACCCGGAGTTGCCCGGGTATTTACTTATTTATTCCTGCCATATTTCAGGTGTATATTCATTTATATACGGGTTGTATGTCTGTCAACTCTCTTGGGAATACAGTTAGTAGTAGAGAAGTAATAGATTAAAACTTGGTGCATGATGGGGCGGTTTTCCTTGAACGTTACTGTTTATGTGCTCATATCTCATGAACTACGTGTCGTACTGTTATACAATTTAGAAGGTATATTTAAATATATGCGTGCATACTGTCTGTAAAATTTACTGCGGCTACAATTTGTAGTATAGAAATTATAAATTGTAACGTCATACCGATAGCCGTAGTTTTAGTCCATGAGCAGCGGAACGTTACTGTTTATGTTTTTTGTGTCCCAGCCTCGTCGTAGGTGTCGGTGGCCGAGTGGATGAGGCCGACACAGGAATAAAGATAGCACGCTGGTGCAGGTACGGAGGGGAGCAGCCAGAAACTATAAACACTAGAGTAAATTAGAAAGAGATATATATTGAACAGAATTCATACGATACTTAACTTTTACATAGTACTGCTGAATGTTGATACATAGTTGTTAGAGGCCTGCCTAGTGCCTGTACGATAGCCAAGTCTTCAATGGTGCCTATCTGATTACGAAGGTCCTAACTGGTTGCTATCTCCGTCCGAAGTGAACGATGTCCTTCAGTGGTGGCCACGAGCGGAGTTGTCGCAGAGGGCGCTCGTGGCTGTCGTCGTGAGAACGCCGCGCCGTGCGTGCATGGCGGCGCGCGGCGAAAGTAGGTGGCGCGCACTTTGTACTTGTGCGACACCACAATGTTCTCATATCTCATGAACTACGTGTCTTACTGTGATACAATTAAGAAGGTACATTCAACTGTATCTGTGTATCCTGTCTGTAAATTTGCTAGAATTTGTAGTGTTTAAATTATAAATTGTAACGTCATACCTAATGCTGTAGTTTTACTTCATAACAGCGGTAAAGTAGTAAGCGAGAAACTTTTTTCCTATCATCATTTTGCTATGGTTGTCAGCGAGAAAAAGTTTAATGAAGGTTTGAAATTATGTTTAAAGTTTGTTGCAAGTCGCTAAGTACTCTCATTCTCATATAGTGTATCTGTAAATTCTCATCCCATTATGGCAATTTCTTGCAACTCCGCCGGCCGCGGTGGCCGAGGAGACTGAGGCGCTCCAGTCACGGTCTGCACGGCTACTACGGTCGGGGGTTCGAATCCCCCATCGGACATGGATATTTGTGCCGTGTTTAGTGTAAGGTAGTTGATAAGTAGTTAGTAAGTTTAGGGACTGATAACCCCGTAGTTAAGTCCCATAAGCTTAACAAACATTTTTTTCTTGCAACTCCTATCGTTTATGGAATTATATCTCTTGAACCATGTGTCGTATGTGGTTCGTTCTCCTACAGAAGGTGTTATCTCACGTAAGGAATATGTGTACCAAATTTGGTTGAAATCGGTCCAATGGTTTAGGAGAAAATGAGCAGCATTGTCGCTTATGTCAGCAGTTTTCCGCGTATCTCGTTGTTTATGACGTCATATCTTGTGAACTATATATCGTATGTAATTCTTACACTTACGGCAACCGTCCTCATGGATTGAAGCTTACGTGTACAAAATTTCATAACGATTGGAACAAAACTGTAGATTTGTATGCAACACGTACAAATATATCTTCTGATTCAGTGCCAAAACAAACCAAACAAATCACTTATTTTGTATTCAAATAGAACTAAAATCTAGGTGGCTTCTTGATGTAAGCCCATAGTATTCAATACAAAGTTGCATGACCCCTTGCATGAATGCAAGCCAGTATTCTACATGGCTTTCTGACTACATTTATCCAATGCTGGTCTGATTTATCCCATTCTTCAATGGCAGTTCTCCCTGACTCCCGTAGACTTCGGGTTGGGTCAGGACCTGTTCGCGCAGCTCTTCTCAAATCATGCCGACCATCATCAATTGGATTCATATCAGCAGAACCTGCAGGCCAGTCCAATTGTGCAATAATGGCACGATAGATGAAATCGTTGAAAATATCTGCACAATGGACTTTGTAGTTATCGTCCATAAACACGAATTTTTACCCGAATTGCTGATGAAAAGGTGCAACGATGGGTTGTACGGTGTTATCCTTGTACTGCGAAGCCTTGCGCTTGCTCTTGTTTTCGAAGACATTTGATTTTAGGGACTGACAAAGCCATACCAGCAGCTCAGGTTTGGAGCAATATTTAGTTCGGACACGGAAAGCAGGTAAAGTACCTTTTTTTAAAAAAATTGCTTCAAGATCTATTATTAAAAAGTAAATTAGATCTTACTGCTTCTTTCCCCTGAAAGACCATCCACAACAATGTTAGGTTGTAAGCTGAACCTATGTATGAAACTGATAAAACCTCTTCTGAAAGTTATCTTCCTACTCTGATACGAGAATTAGGTCATGTGCATATAAAATTATGTTTAGTCTAATATCACGATCTAAACATGTTCTTTTCATAATCAAACATTTCCACTTTCTGATCACTTCGACTGGTATATATTGAAGTGTGTTGGAGGAATGCGTCGTCCTTGCCGTACTCTTTTGTTTGTGTTCAGTGGCTTACAGATATTATTTGCCATATCAATAGCAAATTCAGTGTTTGGATGTAAAAACTTTATAGAATTTATGAGGTGAGATGAACAACCTCGTTCAGCCATTATATTCCATAGGACTCCTCTGTTTACATTACTATTTTTCCTAATTAAATTTTCGTCTCATTTCTGTAATTTGTTGCAGTGTGAAAAGATTGTAAGTTGCTGTTCGCCCATTTGTAAAATCTGATTATTCTTCTGATATTAGTTTTTTTATGATAGTTTTTCTCTTACAATCAGGATTTTGGCATATAATTTATAGGGCAAATCAAGGAGGCTGGTGCCTCTATAGTTGCTACATTTACCTCCCTTTCTACAGTTAGATATTTCTTTAGCTTTTACCCAGTCTTTAGAGGTCTCATTATTCCTCTAACATTGATGAAAGATATGAAGAACCCTTAGGTTCCATATTAATACCATATAAACGCATGGCTTTAATAATCTTTGTAGCTTTTGGGGGTTCCGTCAGTTTTCTCATATCAATGTTGTCCAATCCTTTTTGTGAGTTTTACTTCAGATAATGTATGAGCCATAGTACTATCGTATCTTTTGTTTGTGTTTTTGAGCTAGCTATTCCTTTTCTCCTACATTATTGAAACACTTAACGATCCCCTCCTTGTCTGTTGAGTAATTTCACTATTTTATACACGATGGTTTGACTCTCTTTATAGCCGGCCGCGGTGGCCGAGAGGACTAAGGCGCTCCAGTCACGGTCTGCACGGCCACTACGGTCGGGGGTTCGAATCCCCCCTCGGGCATGGATATTTGTGCAGTCCTTAGTATTAGCTAGTTTGTAAGTAGTTTGTAAGTTTAGGGACTGATGACCCCGTAGTTAAGTCCCATAAACTATACAAACATTTGAACATTTTGAATTTGAACTTCTTTATAAATCATGATATATATTTCTAATAAAGTGTTACTAAAATTCTTCATGTGTTTTTAAAATTACGTTTTTCACGTTAGTTATTTTTCCCCATTATATTCATTATAGTTATCTATGTCTGTTATGACTCTTTAAGTTTCTTCATTCTTATTACAACTCCTCTACCGTTTACAAGTTTGTTAATGTTTTTTGTCATCCGAGATACCTCTTATGCTGCTATCTTCTAAAAGGTACACCATGAAAATTTGCACTCCTTTTTGATACTTTTTAAAAATATGAATTCCTAAATAATTCTGTGTGCTAAATGTATTTTCATTTATCTTTCTGCGATTAATTTTTCTATGTGTAACATTGGATACCCTAAAATGTGCGTATATTCTATTTTAGTAGTTTTATAGCTAGATAAATCATAATAGACATGTAAATTCGCATTTAATACTTCTTTGCTATGTTCTGAAATAGTTTTTAAGTCAAAGGAAGGTCGGTATCATTATGTGACACATAATCGAAATATAAAGTTAATGTCTGTCAATTACATTACAAGTGTTCACTTCTCTGAAAAGAAGATGTATATACATTTAAAGTTGGGTATCGACTTTTTCTGTATAAAAGTTTGGTCTTCTGTGTCACTTTAATACCCAATGTCGTCCAACTTCTGTATGTGGAACACCGATACTTTCAGAAATTCTACGTGTCCTTGTTGAAGGACTCGGTCCTACCGACTGAATAATGCCTTCTACTTCATTCGCAGTCTGTCCACTGTACCAGTGTCACGCAGTATGGTGAACACACGTGTGTACACACTTGAATCTGGTAATTTGGGATTAGGAAATCTTATCTATTCTCTACAAGCAGCTGCAGCATTTCCGTTACGAAACACGCACACAAATATCTATCGGCATACTCAACATCTGTAACTAGAGAGGCATGTTTACACGCAACAGTACGTTAGATTCTCATACAAGTCACGATGAAAACTTCAGTTTAATCTAAGGCATAACCTCACAACTAGAACTTCAACACTCCTCTGCTGACATTCGATAAATACGCAGATAGCAACTAGTATACCAACACACGAAACGAAAATGTATTGAACTCTGATGTATCTCCGAACTCAATAAAAATTGAACAGATGTTATACGGCATTTTTTATGGCAATTCGTCCACATTAGCACATTTTACAGTACTTACTATACCTGCCGGAACACCCTAACGTGGATTTAGAATTAGTGATTGCGTTGACAGATTTAAAGATGACAACTAGTTGTCGCACAAGCTATTACATTCCACTATACAAGATGGTCTGAAATTATCTGAGAGGCTTCTAAGAATGCTGCAAGATAGATAGTACTGAGAAATATAAACGATAAAAAATATATAAATAAAAAATAACCTTAATTTGTTGCGCCACTTATCATTTAATTAGCATTGAATTAACCAATCATGACGCGCGGTAAGTAATGCATACCGGTGGTGTTGCTAAACGTGGTTTGAAACCGAACAAACAAAAGTGGTAGCCCAAGTGATTGGTGAACCGCTGACTCGGATGCGAACCTCGCTACCGTCCTGTGCCCAATTTGTACATCGCTCGTATGTTCAGTTTGAGGAAACCAAACGAAAACTGTTTCGAAACACCATTACGGGCAGGCTGCCTGAATCTGTGCGCGTAGCGACCTGACTGGCTAACTTCAATTCTAATTAAATCGGAAACGGCGTAACGTAAATATTTTTCCTAAAAGTTACTACTCAGCGCAAATTTCCCTGCATCACCGTTGCAAGCTTTCTCGACTGTTTCTGACCACCTCGTATGTCTAGTATCCACTGTTTTTTACTGCGTGATCATTGTATTACTGCAGGGCCTACCTATTATAACGATGTCACATTGATGAGATCAGTGAACGGCAATGATCTTTTTCACTGAAAGGCACTAGTTATTTGTTTTTCTTCGAAATGGTTGACATACAGGCAGTAAATTTGACGAATAAATCTTTCACTTTCCCTTTAGGTCATGAATTCGCGTCCTTGGGCTCTGTATGGGGCGTAATAGAAGGAACCTCGTAGTAGGAAGATGGGCGGGCAATACTGGTGACCCTGCGACGGTGCAACATAAACTTTCGTATTATTGCGAAATTATTTCGTCGTCTACTCCGAATATCTTTGCTAGTTGAAGTTTTCATACACAACGGGGGTTTATTAGAAGTACGGTCATAGACGAAGAAAGTCTTCTTCATTAAATTCTGTTGAATCTACTGTTACCTGGGGGCAACAACATTAAAAGACGCAGCCTGGTCATTACACAAAAGCTTTCCGTTGCTGCACATTTCAAGCCATGATTTAAAATAAATAATGCTCTGGTATCCCGCGACTCTAGCAATATGGAAGACACAGACTCTGCCCTCGCCACGAACTGAATCATCCACAGTAACTGTATTGACGTTCAAAATAATATTCATTTCTTCTTCATTCTTCCTTGAATGTTTATCATCACTCATACGATTCTATCTCTCTGGGTTATCTTCTGATGTAAAAGAAACTGAAATTAATAGGTGTACGGTCTACTATTTTAAAATAAGTAGAAATATTTGTGCATAAATGTAGAATCTGCCGATGCAGAGAAGTCGGGTAGCCAGTTTGTCTGTGTGAGAGGGGTGAAGAGGGTGAGAAGGGAGAAGGGTGAAGAGGTAACAGGAAGTGAAGGTCTGGGAGAGGGGAGAGATATTAGGGAGGAGGAAGTGGTGTGATTTTCATGAGCGTATATAGAGAAGGTACTATGGTCAAATCAGAGAAATATCAATTATGTACAGTTTTAAAATTTATACATCCATTACTCTAAAGTTTTAATATGTTAACGAGAATTTTACTACTTGATGATTTTAATTTAAGACAATTATGATTATATATTTCCTATGATGGGCACTTTTTCAGTTACTCTATATTCCACTTTTATAATTTGTTATTTACTCCTTTTTACAATTTTTACTTTTATAATTGGCTACATATGCCTTTTACTTCATTGCATATCTTTTAATTATTTATTTTACACCTCTTACAGTATGCATCCCTACACTTTTAAACGATAATTATTATATAATTTTACCTAAAGTTTCACTTCCACTTGATTCTGGATGTAATCTCGAGATATGGAAACATATAATGCATACATACATAAGAAATTGAGATTGGAGAATAAATGAGCATAGTTCTCAAAAATCTTTTTGTAAATCTATGGGACTTAACTACTCTGGTTATTTGTCACTGGGGTTACAAACTAGTTAAAGTAACCTAAGAACACACACACACACACACACACACACACACACACACACACACACACACACACACACACAAAAAAAAAAAGCGCGCCCGAAGGAGGACTCGAACCTCTGACGGGAAGTAACCGCGAGCTCCGCAGCAAGGCGCCTTGGAGCGCTCGGCCACTCGACCGCGGCAGCAAAGTCAGTATGAGGCGTGGGACATGGTGGAGCTCCAGAGGACGCTAGTAAAACAGTATTAGAGTTTACAAGTTTATTCGACTGAATACAAGATTCCATGGTGTAGGCGGTAGTGTCATATATTGATTTTACTGTTGGAATTTGTTGAGAGGCTGTGTGAGCCACAGAGACGCACTCCAGGCTGAGAAATAGAGACCATTGCAGATAACAGGCTAAAACAGACACGTATATCTTACGGGATGTAGGCACTAAAGAAATCTCCTAGCGAACTGCTGATGCCCTCAGCCACCGTCCCAGGGTGGAGGTTACCTTTCGGAGAAGATGGGCGTAACTTCATATAGCGCCTAGACGCTGTTGTAAGACGTTACATTAGTACTTGGTGGCCAACTGACGTAAAACATTGTTGTTGTTGCCCATATTGGGTAGCGTCGTGACGTTTTACTTTCAGATGAACAATGTTGCTACCAAGTATGGATTTTGTTAGTGCACAAACAAGCCACCTCCCCACCCGGGGAATGGCAGAAAGGACAGGGCTGAAACGTGGTTCGCTAGAGGACTCAGAGAGAGGGCAAGCCACAATTTAGATTGGTTAAACCAAGGAGCGGCCAATACAAAACTGTTAACTGTCGGAAAGTGGGGCAAAGAGGCGCGCCCACACCGGCCGTTAAAACCCCCGGTTTTTGGATCAAGAGTGGAGTTCTCAGTCAGACGAGTCGGGCGCCAGCCCGTGACTATCGCCGTCGGCCTCGGGGTGCTCCACGACAGTCTGTTTCTCGTGGGGAGTGCGTCTGTCTAGGGGACGCTGCTAGGGAACGTAATTACTGGCTTCTGTTGTGGCAAACGATTTATACTTCTTGTTTTTTAAATAACTAACCCCAGTGTAGTAGACTTAGTATGGGATGCAATAAATTCAATGCAAGGTACCTAGGAGTTCCATAAAGTTTCCTAAACAAGTATCCTCTCGAGTTCCGAAATCCGCATCTCTAGTAGATGCCTGTACTCTCTCTCTGCAATCAATGCTCTCCGCTCGGGATATGCAGACTGACCTTGCTACCTCTTCCATCTTTCCTATGTCGGACACGACAGTAGCTCGGAAGGAGCTAGATGCAGGTGACGTTGTCTTCGGCGGCGTTAGCTCGCCGTCTCGTCCCGTCTTCTATGGGCCGGCTGCTATACGGTTCGGGCGGAAGTGCCCGCGCCGCGATGCCGGGGGTTCGAAGCAGAGACTGCCAGGTGGAGTCCTGGGTCCCTCCTCATGTCTAGGCAACTGCTTGTGGAACCGTGCTCGGAGCCACTGGACTCGGATGCCGTGGTGACAGTTGACCTCTTGATACCGCTAGCAGGGTTACCACCAGAGTGCTAGCGTGTCGGCAGTATCATTGGCCTTTAGGAAAGCAACCAATGAAGACTGAGCTGGCCTCAGGCTGCAAGCATATTCAGCGCTGCGAAGACGGTAGACAGCAGTTCAACATCTTCCCGGATGATGGTTGCGACTAGTTGCGACTAGCCACTAGTTTGTACTGCTTTATCTGAGACATAAGATGAATGCATAGATTAGATCATTGGATTTACGACTACTTTCCGGAGCATCTTATATTCCAAAGACCGAGTGCCTACACTTCTAAAATCAGCAATTTATTTAAAGAATCGGTTGAAGCTATGCCTTATGGGACGGTTCGTAATGACCGAATGGGTGCTACTAGTGAATGCAGCGTTCACTCAATGAACCCTTTAACCGCTGACATATCCTCGGTTTTATTCACTCTTGTGACAGAGTTTCGTGTTTATTATATTCCACATATAAAGTCGTTAAGCCATTTCACACAAATTGAATATTAATTTACAAAACGTAACTAGTTTCAATGAACTCTGTCATCATTATCAAACGTAAGCAAAAATTGCATTAAACACAAATTAAGAAAATAGTTAAATTATGAAAAGGTGTAGTAAATGTAGCCAGGCCATCTAGGGGTGTGACAGTGACTCCCAACTGTCTACCATAGTCACACATGGTATCGCACCATTTCCAGCTATATATAATTCCATACCATGCCACAACAGCTGTATTTGCAATATGAATGGTATTAGGTTGAGCTGCAATAACCATGTGATATGGCAGGCACAACCAAGATTTTTTGTAACATCAAGACGTTAATATATGTAGCAATTGGTATGTATGGCGATGGGAACTACAATTAGTTGAATAATTAAAAATATCTTGCTGAAAATCATATACATAAAGGAACAAACCAAATGAATTCAGAACATAGTACCAATGTGTACCATGTTCTACATACAAGTTGTGAAGTACCACATGTGATTCCATTGGTAGCTGTCAACACACTGTTGTGCCTGCCTGTCTGCCTGCCATGGTTATTACAGCGCAACAACCTAATACCATTCATATTGCAATTTGTGTTTAATGCGCCGGCCGCGGTGGCCGAGGAGACTGAGGCGCTCCAGTCACGGTCTGCACAGCCACTACGGTCGGGGGTTCGAATCCCCCCTCGGGCATGGATATTTGTGCCGTCCTTAGTTGTAGGTAGTTCATAAGTAGTTTGTAAGTTTAGGGACTGATGACCCCGTAGTTAAGTCCCTTAAGCTCGACAAACATTTGAACATTTTTTGTGTGTTAAATGCAATTTTTGCTTACGTTTGATAATGATCACACAGATCGTTGAAACTAGTTACGTTTTGTAAATTAAAATTCAATTTGTATGAAATGCCTTAACCACTATATATGTGGAATATAATAAATAATGAGTCACATACTCCTTACTATAATGTCATGTAATATAGTATGGAGTAGTTTTGAAATGTTTACAAGCTTACGAATATACCCTCTCTCTCTGCTGGTCGTCTGCCACACTCAATACACAGCCGACGGCAGGCTTTTAACTCGCTGACGCACGTCTGCTGTCGTCATCAGAAGCTGGCGCCGTTTTTACGACAGAGGCAATGACCTGCTCCTGCCTATCTTAGCTGGCGATCGCTTGAGCAATCTAAGATTTTAACAAGTTTCTCTGTCACAAGTTCGCACTGTAACAATAATTTTAAACGCAAATATTTGTATAATTTTTCTAGTAACATAGCTAAACAAAAATTAATTTCTACATCTACGCTACGGAAAAGGAAAATTAGTAGACTACACTTGGAAAAACGATATCGATTTTGAACCTATGAAGGCAGATGACACTTTAGGAATGGTAGAAGTACTGATAATGATTTCGACGTCATCCGCTAACAGAAAGCGTAGAGACTTAACTGTTTGAGCGCCATCTGTGGGTATTCTTTAACCCTTTAAGGTACACGAATAAACATAAGAAGAAAACTGTAACAAATTCTTTCAAAATCTACTTTCACTGTCTGAAAAATCAATAACATAGTGTAATAAAAATAAATTAGTAATTCACAATAAAATATTGTCGGTGGTTTCATAGTGAAACTACTGGGCTGTTAGGACAGTTCTCAGGGCTACATTTTCATAAGAAGTTCAATGAAACAGTTTTTTGCTTTTGTTATGAACAAACCCACATTTCACCGTTTGCAGAATGAACTTGTTCGATGTGGCTCTTTAGCGGTACTACAGGGTGCACATCTTCGAGACGGTCCTCTTTCTGGTATGTGGGATGCAATGTCAAATCGTTTTTTATGATGCAACGAATGGTTTGAATTTGTTAAGCTGGATCTGAGATCTCTTAGGATTAGGAGTTTGACACTGTCAATCCAAGTAGACCAGCAATTACAGAGAGTCTGAACTGCTTCAGAGTTTTCAGATCATTATAAAGAAAAAAAAAAAAAAAAAGTTCAAATGTCTGTATAGCTTATGGGACTTAACTACGGGGTCATCAGTCCATAAACTTACAAACTACTTATTAAATGGACGGCACAAATATCCATGCCCGAGGGGGGATTCGAGCCCCCGACCGTAGTGGCCGTGCAGACCGTGACTGGAGCGCTTCAGTCCCCTCGGCCACCGCGGCCGGCCATTATCACAATAGCCGCGGTGGAGTAGCCGAGCGGTCTAAAGCACCTCGCAGCGGAGCGCGCGGTTGCTCGCCGTGGAGGTTCGAGTCCTCCCTGGGGCATGGGTGTGTGTGTTTGTCCGTAGGTTAGTTTACCTAGGTTTAAGTAGTTTGTGAGCTACGAACTGATGACCACGCAGTTTGGTCCGATAGATTTACAGACATTTGAACATTTGAACATTATCACAATATTCATTACAACAGCAGGACGCTGCAGAATTTTCCAATTAATGAATCTTCATCTACATCTACATAAATGCTATGTAACTCACATTGAAGTGACAGGGGTATGAGTGACCATAAGTTTAAAAACTCATCAGCATTCTGTAGTGTTATCATACACATCGTCGTTATTGTTGCCACTACTAACTTGAACAGTGTCACTTCCAGGACAAACACCTTAATTCACATTCTCTTCAAACTGAACTACGGCCTCATCAAGTGAAAGTTGTCTTGAGTTCTTCATAAATTTCGTCTGATTCACTTCCAATATCCGAAGCAACCGACTCAGTATCATTTGAGGCGCTCAGAACCAAAGGGGTATAAGTGCCAAAATTGAAAATATGCAGTTAGAGCATGCAAATGGAAGAAGCGATTCCATTTTATTTAGTGGCAAAGGAATATAAGTAGATTTATTTACAGGTGCTTCTATATGACGAGTTTTCTAAAACCTACTTAATCACTCCAGTCATCTGTAAGTCACTTACACCCCTGTGCCTCCAAGTTCTTTGGCGATATTCGCAAGTCAGTTATATTGCAACAGTTTGTAAGGGCTGTTTATCATTGATTTTCGTGCGGTTACTGGAGAAGAGTTCTGAGGAACAATTTTATGCAATGAATGAACAGGAGATCAGAGACTGTTTACACGACGAAGACGCAGGTAGTTATTTACTGTATTAAAAAGAAAACTTTCTTTGTATACAGCACAGACATAAACTACACTCTTTCGGTAACTTGGTGCCTTCTTTGTTTATATTTGTGTTAACAATAACTGGAGATTTCTAGGCAAGATTTCCTGATTCATAAAATCGTTTAATTCATCATTTTTATTTCAGACCCTGTTGATGATACAGACAAGGATCAAAATTACGTTCCACTACAAGACACTGACAACGACGACTCTGAATTAGAGATTCAAGGAAGCAAAGAAAGTACAAAGACAGCGTTTAAGGCGTGAGAACACTTGGAAGAGGAGGAAAGCAAAACTAATGCGTGATTCTGGTAAAGCTGCTAAGGGGACGCTAGTCCCTGAAAAATCAGTGCAGTCCTACGATCATAAGTGCCGATATCAGTGTTCTGAGACCTAGAATCGTTGAAGTTGCAAACTGCATTTATAAATGGATGCATGGAATTAAGTGCACAAAAAAAAAGTGAAGTCAGAACGTGCCATAAAGAACAAGCAAACGAGTGAATGTGTTATGCTAGCAGGAAAAGGGGTATGCAAGTTATTCTTTTTAAAAACATTTGACATATCGCAGAAGAGGTATGACAATGTCCTGAAGCGGAAGCAGCATACAGGAACGGCTGTTTCCCCTCGTGACAAAAGAGGTATGCACAGTTCAAAAAATAAAGTGCCTCATGAAGTAGTACAACATGTGAAGAAGCACACAGAATCATTCCCCAAGGCTACGAGCCACTATTCCAGGGCAAAAAATCCACAGACGAAGTACCTGGAAAGCACGTTAAATATAAGGGAAATGTACAACTTATACGTTGGCTGTCGTAAGAACGACGGGATAAATCCAGTGAAAGGGTCGTATTACATGAATGTCTTTGTTACCCATTAAAATCTAAGCTTCAAAGCACCACGAACAGATACATGCAATAAATGTCATAGTTTAGATATGAAAATTAAATTTTGCGAGACTGAAGAAAATATTGAAAGGAGCAAGACTGAAAAGAAGCGTCACTTGATTGCAGCTGAAAATGCAAGAACAGCTGAGAGCTTACCTCAGAAAAAGACAAAGGAAAACCCTGATGTTGTTGCTATAAGTTTTGATCTTCAGAAAACGCTGCCTTCTACAATGTTAAGCTGTAGCAAAGTTTACTACTTAAGGCAGCTATGGACATACAACTTGGCAATACATGACCTTGCAAAAAACAAAGCCACTATGATGTTGTGGAAGGGGATCACAAGAAGTTGTATTCTGTTTTCTTAAGTACGTTTTACAGCTACCTCAAACAGTTAAAAAATAAGCACATCATCGCTTTTAGTGACAACTGTGGAGAACAAAATAAAAATAAGTTTATTGCCAGATTTTTGATGTACATTGTAACACTCATATTGAAACTGTAGACCATAAATATGTAGTTGCAGGTCATTCCTTTATGGAATGCGATGAAAACTTTTGAATAATCGAGAAATATAAGAAAACAATCCAGTACGTGTCTGTACCTGATGATTGGCTAAAAGCAGTAGAATCTGCTCACCGTAATTTCCGGGTTATACGAATGAATAGAGAAACTTTTCTATCTGTGGAAGGAATGAATGACACCCTTAAAGACTCTGTAACAGGGATCAGGAAGTTTCAATGGCTCAGGTTTCTGAAGAGCAATCTACGTACTGTGCTATGCAAGTATTCTGCAGATGAAAACGAAGAATTCAAATCCTATGACATGAGAAAGCCCAAGATTGGAAGTTCATCTAACTTATTTACCTTAAAGACTCTGTTCAACTCACCAGTAAAAATTGATACCAAAAATACAAAGATCTTCAGTCACTTCTACAATTTGTGCAACCAATTCACCACAGTTACTATAAGAACCTTGAACATGGGAGAAAAGATAAGACGAAGAAGAAGCCGTCCAAACCGCAAACCTCTGCTACAGCAGAGGATGAAGACAGTGTCCAAATTTCAGACTTGGAACATGACTTTGTATGGGAATCTGAATAAAAAGAGTTTTCGTTTGCACTTAATTGCTTTATTTTATTATGTGATGAAAACCTTTTAGTTGCACCGTTTCCTTTAAATATAACTTGTTTAGTATCTAGTATCTATGTATTATACTCCTAGAAATTAGCAAAAAATATGGAATAAATTATTGGACGTAAAAGGGTGTACGTGTTAGTTTTGGAAGCAAACGGGTGTAAGTACACGCATGGTGTAACGAAGACAATTAGTGAGGCTTAACAACATGATATTACTCCATCATATTTGTTCGAAAAGTACAGAAGTACATGTAGAATGTGCTGTTATCGATCAAATTAAAATAACATTAAACTGGAATTTTCAAATGTAGCTTCTCTTTGGAGCCCAATTACTCAATACCGGTGTTTAGCCATGTACACCCCTTTGCTTCTGGGCGCCTGATTTGGAATTTCAACAAGAATGTTCATTAGCTTATTTGTGCTAAGGTCACAAGCTCTGAATGGCTGCTTTACTCTTGATGGTGTTCTATTATCCATGCTGACAGGCTGTAAAGAATGAAAGGAAAAGCAACCTGTAGATTTACTGTTTGAAGGTCGTTACGTACCAGTGGTTTCATTCTGAATTTATTTTCGTAAAAAAACTACACTTTACGTTATAATTATCTATAGAAACATTTTCCAAATATCATAAAATGAAGCATAAGAATAATGGATTAGCTGAAATTCAAATTATCTGCTGTATAGTGTCACAAACTATTTTTATGATGAAAGCTGTATCGAAAGCACGTGTACTCATCGCAGCACTACACAAATAAGGCTTTTACCCGACAACAAACACTTCGCTACAGTAACAAGTAGCTGGCGCTGACGCTACATGTCACATTGGGGTAGTGGGTTGAAGAAGGAACCACTGGGCCGTAAAAGCAGGGAAACTATAAATGTGGTTTCAGGTTGACGGGCCTGTAGTTATACACATTGAGTATAATCGTCCCCATTAGTTATAACCTTATGCCAAATGTCCGGATGATATTCTTTACCATTTGCCCGTCTACTTTTTTACTGAGCGCCCTATGGCATAGATAACGACATCCCTGGTATTGTACCGGATCTCTCAAAATTGTTCTTTCATTCTGTCAAAGAGAATGCTAGAATGTCCTGTTACTAGCGGCGTAAGAGATCAAGGATAGCAACATACAGTAGCACAATAAAATGTCATCGTTTTCGTCTGAGCCCTCGACTTAGGTGGTGTTGCAGTGTAAGCAGCGCCTATCGTCACCCTTGGTGGTACACGGTGAAATAATATTATTCCGTCAAAGTCATACACTACATTGAGCATAAGCTTCGCAACACTTGGTATAGCGCGCACTTACTGTGGACGAGGAGAACTGGGATTCCTCGTTTCACTGGATAGGCAATTCAAATCCGGTTCGTACGAGCGCACCTTGGTTTCGTCGGTAGTGACGATGCTTCGAAGAAAGTCGTTACCTTACTTTTTCCTACCGGCCCAACAAATCGTGTTCCAGCGTAGCGATACCATTGGCGCATCTTCGTTATTTTATGGAGAATACAACGTAATGAAACCCTTCGGTAACCCAGAATGTCGTGCCAACTGTTATGAAGCATACTTCGAATTCTTACGCGCAGTTTAGCGGCGATCAACGTCCAACAAGGAACCAAGTAACTGAAGTTCAAACACGTTCATATCCCCTCTAAATAAATGTTGTTGGGCTTCAGGCATTTTTCGAGTAAAGCGAGACACACTATTCGCACTAGGCGAGATACCAGAATGGTATAAGTTATTTTGTTTTTCAAACTATTAAATAATTCTGCTGTATTTCATAATTTTAAAGGTCTATTTTTGTGTATGAGGCCCAAATGTGTAATTGTATATGCTGTGATATGTACCTGCTGACCCTTGCTTGTGCAGTATGAATGGAACTAGTAAGCTGTGATATGTACCTCCTAACCTCTGTTTGTGCAGTATGAATGGAACTAGTAAGCTGTGATATTTGCTTGTAAGTTAAAATTCTTCTTCGCGTCTCTAGTTTTACCTGTACTATACTAGTAATGCGCAGCGGTGTGATTCTATTTAATTTTGATATAATTTGCCAGTTTCCTGTTGACTTTTGCCGAACTTTGACTTCGCGTTCTCAGTGGTGTTCCTTAGCTGAATCCTTCCACTCCCAAACGTTACAGTCCTTCCTTCCTACGCTTAAATATGTTTAAATGTTTTTCATGTTCAATTCCTAGCTAAATTTGATGATTTTCGGGAACTTTTCTATACTTCCGGCGTGCACCCTTTGTCCATAGAACACAAGGACGAGATGACAGAGCCTTCAACTTAATCCATCCGTCTGTGCACACGAGTTGTTAATGATAAATTTGCTTTAGGTGCCGTGGCTTCTGGTACGTGCAATGCTGTAATTGTCTCCGATTTTCGGTACTTCTATACGTAACTTCAGTACTCTCTGGCCCACGTGTGTTCCAAATAGCATGTTGTATTCTGTAACCATTCTCTTTAGATAGATCCTCTCCCCCTGAGTATAATGAAACGTTACAAAACCTACCTCGTGTTTTTATTTTTCCCGAAATTGTATTTTTTTTCACTTTTCCAAAATTTTGTAATCCGATCTCGTAGCATGTTGCATCATTCTGTAACCTTGCTTATTAGATAGATCTCATTTTCCTGAATAGAACGAATTGTTACACGACCTTTTTCGCGATTTTATTTCACCCAATATTGATTTTTTAACTTGTTCAATTTTTATGATCCGACCCTGTAGAGTGCTGTATTGACTTGAAACCTTTTTCATGCAGTAGTTCTCTTCCCTCGGAGCAGAATGAACACCAGTACGACCAATTTACGCATTGGTGTGCGAGTTAGTGCATTTAAATGATAATTTTAATTTTGTTTTTGTGTTTGAAATTTGTACTCCGCGACCATCTCGCATGCCATGTGGTCTTCAGCCACCTGCGTTTTAACCAGCTGATTGCTATCCTGTGTTCAAGCCCCAAGCCCATACCCCACGGAACCAATTATTTATTTTAATGGTGCCCGTGTGAGAAGCTTTCGATCTGCTCTTCCGATCAGCGTTCTGTTGCTGGCGTTGCTGCTATTGTGTGTTCGGTGCTTGGTAAGTACCGGTATGACTTGGCGCTTGATCTGTGTGAGAATCTGTATCAATTTAACCCTTCATCCCTCTGAAAAATTATTACTTTTACTACGCAAGTACTACTTTTGCAGTTGGGCAGTATTAGGGCCGTATAATGGAGGTATACATTTTGACTTTTTTGTAAAGTATGTTTTTAATGAATTTAAATTGTCCCCGTCCCCTCGTTTTGATCATCTCTTTGGACAATAAATCACTTCGTTAAACGCGAATCTCTTGTCCTAATTGATTATCCCCACACCATATGTTTTATATATACTGTTTGAGTCGAAGTCAGATTTTTTAACCTGTTTCTCGCTCCCTTCTGGAGAAAACTAATAGTTTTTCCGTTGACTGTATTTCACTCGTTTTTATTTTTATTTAAGTGCTGTTTTGTTTTAATTGACGATTCACTAACAGGATTCGTCTAACAGTAACTACAGTCTCGTTTACTTAGGCTATCTCAGCCAGGATTAATTTTACGGTACTGCAATCTAGTTTCACTAGAACCGCTTTCGGGGTTTATTAACAGTAACAGCAGTTCAGTTTGAAAGTGTATTGTGGAGTAGTCCTGTACTTGGCGATCCTTCACAGCGTGTCTGCCCGATTTGAACCCTTTAATGCCTCGTACGGCTGTGCTGTGTAGAAGCGCTGCGTCACCGCATGTTTTGCGCAGTCTGTGGAAACATTCTTGCTTACTTTGGCCTCGTGCCACTTCAACTTTCAGCCAAGAACGTTGCTCTCTCTTCGTAAACACGATGATAGGGCAGTTACACTAGTGATGTGAGGTTCAACGATCTACAAACAGCAGTAGATTGACAGAGTACCATCCCCATTAGCCGTCTTACAGGTCTGAAGTACAGTAGTATTTGTACTACTTTGTATCCAGTCCTTGCACAATATATGCACCAACAAATGAAAGAAATGTTCAAATATTCTGGATCAGATTTGTTTCTGATTTATTAATTCCGTCCCCTTTTTGCATCTTTAACAACCAAGAACGCTTAAAATGTTTCTCACATGTTTCTACGCATGAGGGTCAAAATATTCTTGTAAACAGAAAATGATCTAACTATATCACAATAAGTAAGAGACGCAAATATAAGCGAATATATTGTTATATGCATACACGTATTTAAATAGGTGAAGTTCGTGAATCAATATTGTTGTTGTGGTCTACAGTCCGCAGACTGGTTGGCTGTAGATCTCCACGCTACCCTCTCCTGTGAAAGCCTCTTCTTTTTAGTATACGAACGGTAACCTACATCCTTTTGAATTTGCTTACTGTATTCGTCCCTCGGCCTCCCTCTAAGATTTTACTTCCTTATAATGTTAAGTTGACGATTCCTTGATGTCTCAGAATGTGTCCCACCAACCTATCTCTTCTATTAGGATATGCCAGAAACTTCTTTTCTCCACAATTCTGTTGTGTACCTCCTCATTAGTCACGTCATCTACCCACCTAAACTTCATCTTTCGTCTGTAGCACCACATTTGGAAAGCTTCTATCATCTTTTTGTCTGAACGTATTGTCCAATTTCACTCCCATACAGTGCTATACTCCAGACAAACGCTTTCAGAAAGAACTTCGTAACATTTAAACTAATATTGGATGGCAACAAGTTTCACTTCTTCAGAAACGCTTTTCTTCCCATAGCCGTTTTACATTTTATATCTTCTTTACTTCGGCCATCAGAAGTTATCTTGCTACCTAAATAACAAAACTCCTCTACTACTTTTATCGTCTCATTACCTAATCTAATTCCTTCATCATCGCCTGATTTCCTTATACTACATTCCGTTACCCTCGTTTTACTCATGTTAATGTTAATCGTATATCTTCCTTTCAAGACACTGTCCATTCATGTTAATGTTCATCTTATATCTTCCTTTCAAGACACTGCCCATTCAGAAGAAGGCAGTTTAGAGAACTTTGTCTTAATTGCTGTAAATTTTTGCATTTAAATGTTACTTGCTCATCTCTAATGCATCGCGATAATAGTCACGTGGTCTAAGTTATCACACTAGAGTGGTTGGCCGCTCCCACCAGACGTTCAAGTCCTTCATCGAGCATGTGTGTGTGTGTGTGTGTTGTCCTTAGTGTAAGATAGTTCAATTTTTTTGTAAGTATATGGACTGACGACCATAGCAGTTGGGACCATCTAAATCTGCATGGGATACTCTGCAAATCATATTTAAGTGCCTGGCAGAGGGTTCATCGAACCACCATTATACTACTAATCTCCCATTCCATTCTCGAATACCGCACGGGAAGAAAGAACACCTGAATCTCTCCGTTCGAGCTCTGATTTCCCGTATTTTATTCTAACGATGATTTTTACCTATGTAAGTGGGAGTCAACAATATATTTTCGCAATTGGAGGTGAATGTTGGCGATTGGAGTTTCGCAAGTAGCCCACGACGCAGCGATAAGCGTCGTTATCGTAATGATTCCCATCCCAGATCCTGTACCATTTCCATGACGCTGTCTCCCCTGTATCGTGATATTACGAAACGAGCTGCCCTTCTTTGGACTCTTTCGATGTCCTCCGTCAAACCCACCAGATAAGGATCCCACACTGGGCAGCAATACTCCAAAAATGGACGGAAAAGCGTAGTGTATGCAGTTTCTTTTGTAGTTCTGTTGCATCTTTCAAGGGTTATGCCAATAAAACGCAGTCTCTAGTTCGCCTTTCCCACGATATTATCTACGTGATCTTTCCAATTTAAGTCTGAAGTTATTGTAATTCCTAGGTATTTTGTGGAGTTTACGGCCTTCACTTTTGATTTATTTATCTTGTAAACAAAGTTTAACGGATTTCTTTTCGTACTCATGTAGACGACTTCACACTTCTCATTATTTAGAGTCAATTGCCAATTTTTACACAATGCTGATATCTTATCCAGATCGTTCTGCAGTTGGTTTTGATCTTCAGATGATTTTACTAGACGGTAAATGACTGCGTCATCTGCAAACAACGTAAGAGAACTACTTAGATTTTCCCCTAAATCGTTGACGTAAATAATAACAGCAGAGGACCAATAACACTACCCTGTGGAGCGCCCGATATTACCTCTGTTTTAGTCGATGCCTTACCATCGATTACTACGAACTGTGTCCTCTCTCACAGGAAATCCCGTATCCAATCGCAAATTTCGGACGGTATACCATAACCACGCAATTTGATTAACAGCCGTTTGTGAGGTACGGTGTCAAAAGCCATCTGGAAAGCAAGAAATACGGAATCGATTTGCGAACCCTTGTCGATAGCACCCATCACTTCGTGTGAATAAAGAGCTAGTTGTGTTTCGCATGAACGATATTTTCTAAATCCGTGTTGACCTTGGGTCAATAGATCTTTCTGTTTGAGATAATTCATAATATTCGAATATAGGATATGTTCCAAAACTCTGCTGCAAATTGACGTCAATGAAATAGGCCTGTAGTTTAGTGGGTTACTCCTACTGCCTTTCTTGAATATAGGTGTGACCTGTGCAATATTCCAATCTTTTGGTACAGATCCTTCTATGAGAGAGCGGTTGTATATGGCTGTTACGTAAGGAGCTATCTCTTCAGCATAATCAGATAGATATCTAATGGGTATACAATCCGGACCAGAAGACTTGTTCTTGTTAAGTGATTTTCAAAAAAAATGTTCAAATGTTTGTTAAGCTTATGGGACTTAACTACGGGGTTATCAGTCCCTAAACTTACAAACTACTTATCAACTAGCTTGTACTAAGGACGGCACAAATATCCATGCCCGAGGGGGGATTCGAACCCCCGACCGTAGCGGCCGTGCAGACCGTGACTGAAGCGCCTCAGTCCCCTCGGCCACCGCGGCCGGCTAAATGATTTTAGTTGCTGCACTACTCCGATGATATCTACTTCTACGTTACTCATTACGGCCTCCGTTGGTAATTCGAAATCTGGAATATTGGTTTCGTCTTCTTTGGTGAGTGAGTTTCTAAAAGCTATGTTTTGTAACTCTGCTTTAGTAGCGCTGTCATCGGCAGGATCGCCATTAGTCTCACGTAGTGAGGGTATTGTTTGTGTTTTGCCCCTTGTATATTTAACATATGACCAAAATCTCTTGGGTTTTCAGTCAAATTTCGAGTCGTGGTCATAAGTATTGTAGGCATCTCGCATTGAAATCCTCGCAAACTTTCGAGTTTCTGTATCGGATCGCCAATCCTGGGGATTATGTGTTCGTTTAAATTTAGTATGCCTTTTTTTTCTTTTTTTCTTTTTCATCAGTGTCCTGACCTTGTTTTGTTTACCAATGGGGATCACCTTCTTTTATTAATTTATTTGGTATAAAACTGTCAATTGCTGTCATATCAATTCTTTGAATTTGAGCCACATCTGGTCTACACCTACGTTTAGTGTTAGAAACGAGTGAAAGCTGTTTTTAAAGAAGCATTGCATATTTTTTTCTATCTGATTTCCTGAACAAATATACTTTTCGTTTATTTTTGGTAACTTTGGGACTTTCGATATTCAATCTCGCTACGACAGCTCTGTATTCACTAATACCTGTATCCATTTTGATGCTTGTTATGAACTCAGGATTATTTGTTGCTAATAGGTTTACAAGCGATTAAAATTTTAATACAGGCCGGCTGCAGTGGCCGATCGGTCTACGGCGCGCCAGTCACAGTCTACACGGTCGCTACGATCGGGGGTTCGAATCCCCCCCCCCCCTCGGGCATGGATGTTTGTGTTGTTGTTAGTATAAGGTAGTTTATAAGTAGGTTGTAACTTTAGGGACTGATGACCCCGCAGTTAAGTTCCTTAAATTTAACAAATACTTAAACAATTTAATTTCAAGTTCAAACGAATGTAAGTTACAATTTTTGTGACGGCCGCGATGGCCGAGGGGACTGAGGCGCTTCAGTCTGCACGGCCACTACGATCGGGGGTTCGAATCCCCCCTCGGGCATGGATATTTGTGCCGTCCTTATTAGCAGCTAGTTCATAAGTAGTTTGTAAGTTTAGGGACTGATGACCCCGTAGTTAAGTCCAATAAGCTTTACAAACATTTGAACATTTTGCACAATTTTTGTTACGAGGATAACAGCGCGGCAGCAACATTCCTTTCTGATTCTTCTCTACATGTGCAGTTTCGTGCACTGGAATTATACTGGCACCAAATATTGACGTTTATTCTTGCGTGTGCATCTATACCTATATACAGGGTGTCCAGAAAACGGCTCCCTGATTTCAAAATTAAATATCTCGAAAACAAAGGTCGATAGAGGAATGCGGTAAACGGAATGTTTATTGTGAAAGCTGTAAGAAGTTTATACAGCAGTTTGAAATAATAGTTACAAAAGCTGCTAACAAATGGCGCTGTACGCTGTACAGCTCATATCAGCATACGTAAGTGAAATAATCGTATGAAAACACTCTTTGGAAACAATCACATTACAATGTTTTCACAATGTTGACCATTGTCACTACAGAGGTGGCGCAAACGAAGAATGAAATTCGCCATCACATTTCGTAGTGGCTCAACCGAAATGGATTCACATGCCACAGAGATCGCCAATTCGAGCTCGTCCAGCGTGGCGGGATGCTTCGGGTAGACCATGTCTTTCACTGTGCCCCACAAAAAAAAGTCACAGGGAGTCAAATCCGGCGAATATGGAGGCCAATCCATGCCTGCACCAGTCAATTTGGGATATTCCAAAGCAATGACTCGATTCCCGAAGTATTCCTCAAGAAAGCGAAACACTTGTTCGGTCCGATGTGATCGAGCTCCATATTGCATAAACTATTCAGTACCTGGTCGATCCTCTAACGCTTGCTATGTGGCGAAAAATTGTTCCAAAATTGCAACGTAACGTGCACCAGTGACCGTTTCTGGAATGAAAAAAGGGCCAATAATGCCTCTGATGCATACTGCAGCCCACACAGTAACTTCAGGAGAATACAGGGGTTTCGCGTCACACCAATATGGCTTTTCGGAACCCCAAAATCACCAGTTCTGCTTACACACGTATCCATTCATGTGGAAGTGTGCTTCATCTGCAAATCAGATGCAACCAACATCAAATCCTTCACTATCAATCATTGTGAGCATCTCATTAGCAAATGCAACCTTTTGTTGCACAGCTCGTACGGGTATGGCCTGGTGCGTTTGAATTTTGAATGGAAACGTGTGTAGGCTCTTTCTCAGTATTTTCTGACCCTTCATACCAGTCTCAGATGCAATTCTATGGACGGATGACATTGGATTTCGCTGAATAATCCCAGAAACTGTGGCGATATTTTCAGGCGTAACTGCGGTTTGCTTGCGGCCAACATGCCCCACTAAATCATCAGTTACGCTGCCTGTTCGTTGAAATTTTGCGAAGAGCGTACGAATGTTTTTCGCATCGGGTCCTTTTGGAACATTAAATCGTGCTTGAAAACTTCGCCTTGTTGCCGTAGGATTCTCTTCTAACCTGTGGTACTCTAGCACCAGACAAACGCGTTTTTCAATGGAGTACATGGTTTTAATCTCTTCCTTCGGTACGCTAACCTCCTTTCACGTTTCAATAGTAGAACTGATCGCTCTGGGCTTTGGATCACTATTTATACTAGGCATTACGTATGGCGATTACAGCGCCATCTGTTAGCAGCTTTTGTAACTATTATTTCAAACTGCTGTATAAACTTGTTACAGCTTTCACAATAAACATACCGTTTGCTGCATTCCTCTATCGATCTTTTTTTTTTTTCGAGATATTTAATTCTGAAATCATGGAGTCCTCTTCTGGACACCCTGTAGTTCCCAAGGCACCTCGCGCCGTGTGCCGGTGCCACTTCCTCTTCTGCTGTCCCAGTGCCAAGGCGGCATAAACCACCGTCGGTAAGCATCATCGTGGGCTCTTTTCTCTGTTGCAGTATCACAGTGCTCTTTTCACGATATATAGTTGTGAAAGATGTAATGATAGAAATATTTAGCACTGCAAATTGTAACATCTTTGGAGGACTAGAGTCGAACAATAGCTATCGTTGGTGTGCGGCGATCGCTGCTGGGCGACAATGCTGAGCGAGTCGCCCGCGGTTTGGCAGTGGCTGAAGTTGTGCCTGCCGGCCGTCGCGTAAATTCATTCCGGTCGCGCAAGGAATATTTCCAATTGGGACAAACTCCCCCCCCCCCCTCCAAAAGAAAAAATAAACAGTGTCATAACAGAATAAAATATCAAACCCAATGGATGAAAAGAGCAATAAAGAAGCTCCGTAACAGCCCGCCCTTCTTCAAAAAGGAAATGATTTTTTTTTAAGAGAGTGGACAGAAAATGTTTTAGTGTGATGGTGATCAGTTCGCGGATATTTACGTCGTAAAAAGAGTATTTTAGGCGCCTAGAATAGGACCTTTCGTTACCTCATTCAGGTCAAATAAAATCTAAAATAGCCCGTGAAAAGAATTCATTCATTCGTTAATTTTCCTTTTCACTTCCTCCAGAAACAGCACTATTGTCGTAGATTGGTCTACCTGAGCCTTCTAATTCGGAAATAACTGTCGCTATAAATGTGCAGTTGGCTCTATTGTAAGCCAAGTCCCACTGACCCGAGGGATCTTCCTGTAATTGAGCTGAATGTTTGAAATCTGCAATATAGCACACTCAACCCAGTGTTTACAAGGTTTGCTGTTATTTGTTCTTTAGTCTTTGGCCTTTGCTTTGAATAAATCAAATACGCTCTGGATAGCGCATCTGTGTCTAAATGGCCAACAATCAGTTTTTTAATGTGCTGTAGTTTCATGTACAGAAGTCCATATCTAACACTTGCGATATTCCTATCGGTTCTCACCAATAACACTTGGCAATATATAACTCTCGGTAGTAAATGTTTATGCCTCGTTGTCTCTGTTCATAGGGGTGAGTTCTGTATGTCAGCTTCTATGCCCTAAACAGCTACCCAATCTGTTTACACAAGATCAATAATTAATCTGTAGTTTAGCTAGTCTATCAATCTGCATATGATGACCAGAAAATATATTTAACAAACATAAATTAAACCTCTGAATGACAAACAAAATGGATTCTAAGATAAAGAAGTGATCTACTCACGAAGTAATTCTTTATAATTGGAGTTTATTACTCTTATTAGACATGAAACGCGGAGGTGTTCCTGCTTTATACATCGGTAAATAACTAAATATTTCCCCAACTATTGTTCATGAGAGGCACAGTAAGTATCACACGCACTCCAGAGTAAAAGTTTCAAATCATCACTCGTAAGTTAGAGTAGTCCATCGAACTTTGCAGTTCAAAGTTAATCCGCGATAAAAGTATTTGTTATAAAACACAGTTTGTCATCACACGAGTACACGATTGCTGAATTATCACAGTTCCACAGCCCTACTACCGTCCATAGTTTACCGCTTTACTAAGTTCTGCAGTCACAGTCCCGTAAATTTTCTAAGTCCCCACATGCCTATCTCTTCAAATCACAAGTTCGTAACGCGGCTTCTGACTGCCCAGTGTCACAACCTTTCACCACCGCGTCCAAGTTAAGAGTCCCTTTCCAAGCGTTCGAAAGCGCGCTCTCTCTGTTGCCAAAATTGTATCCTTCCGCGCATCCTAACGCCTCATCTTTCAAATATAATTTCCCTTCCTAAATATTATACATTTGGGTATCACAGAATTAAATGCTTTGACCACCTCCCTGCAAATATTGTTTACATTTAACAAACAAATATATATTTAACAATACTAAAAAACGGTTGAGACTAAAGCTCTTTGCTCAGATAGCCAGTAAGCGTGGCGTCTCACTGTTCAAATATACTGCGGCCGTCGAAATATAGTTACACAATTAATATTTAATTTATCGCGGCTTTTTAAGCAAACATATTCAGTTCTTGTCGACAAATACATATAATTGTTTATATATAAATTATCTGCTGCATATATACTATTTTTAGTCGGCCATGAAATATTTAAGTGGCAGTCTATAATTATAAAAATGAACGTTACTAAGAATAATATTAAATATAATAAAATACATATAGAAACGTAATGCGCTTTGCTGGGTACATGTTTTGTGTTTCTGTGGTGGAATCTATGTTCTGACGCAAGAATATTATTACGTCAACGAAAAGCGGAACAAGAGAGTGAAACAAAGTTTATCGGAAGAATACGGAAGTAACGTGGTACGTCTTTTAAGATAGGTAGCGTGGTGCAATGCTGCCCATTTGTTTCTTAATCTGTTATTGATAAACACTACGTATCAATAATTGTAAATATAAGTCTTATAATGTTATTATTATTATAGTACTGAGATTTATCGGCCTTTTATCTGCAAGGGATATTGAAATTGTAATTACGGCGTTAGATTCTCTGAAGTCTCCTGAATCCATTCATATAATTATATTTGCCGTATGATCATTCCCTGGTTTTATATGGATTTTTAGAATAATGTTTGTAGCTATATTGTATTTCAGTTGCAATCTAGAATAGCCGCCCTCGCTTAGTCAAGCGGTTCCGGTTTCCGACCATATTAGGAAAATCCCTGACTACCTGCTGTATCCCATTCACTAGGTTCAAACTGGTAGCCGACCGGCTGGGGAACCCAAAGCCTGCCAAAACCCGCGTTTCACATGGAAACAATCAGCTTCCTTCTGTATCTGTAATGTCACACACTCCGCAATACCTTAACGGCTACTTTGCAGTGCGTCCGTGAAAGCTGAGCCCACATAATTTTTACGGAACGTTAACTCTGCCGGCATAGACGGATGGTACTACATTTTTTAAATACCGATTTCAGTGTTTCTACCTTTGATTTTGAAGCAAGTTCTTTGAAAATAGAAGAAATAGGTAACTTTTAGGATTTTGCAGCTGAATTAAGCAAAAATAGGAGTTGACGTCGAAATAGGGTACTTCAGGTGCTATAAGAATAGCTGTTTCGGTTTTAATTAGTCACGAAACGCCTAAGTACAAATTTAGTTGCAATTAGGAACTTAGAAAAAAGAATAGGTTGTAACCTAAAGATCCGCGGTCTAGTAATCAGTTATTATCGTTGTGGCACTCAGTAATTCGGTGATTGTACATTGATATGAGTAAAATTTATCGTTCTGAATAAATTTCGCAGTTCGTTGCAATGCATCGCTAATTATCAGTTAAACCGTTCATTATCCGCATCCCAGAAACGTCGAAGTATTGATCCATCGATCGAGTAATTAGATGGAGGCTGGCGTATAATCAACAGTTATAACGGTACCGACAGCAATCAGACAACGGCAACGTTGTAAAGTGTAGCAGGAGCAGGATTCTGTGCACGAAATTACTTCTCGAGTAAGTGCCACGAATGTTTGATTTAATATATATCGTACAACATGAGAGTCCAAATTATTCGCTAAAATTATCCATAACCGTAGAATTTTGGCCCCCTGACATGTATTCTAACACATGCATTCTCTGTTAGTCATCGTTAGTTCGATCAGACCAGTCACCCCATTCCATGTAAAACTAACAGACGCCATTATGGAGCTACCTCCAGTAGGCACAGTCCCTTGTTGACAACGTGGGTCCATGGCTTTGTAACGATACATAATTAAATCAATATTTTTTATGGATCAGCAACGCTTGTCGCGGTGGTTCCCTTCTTCTCGTAATATTTTACCTGTGAAAAGGTTTGTTTCGCTCGTCTTTCTGTTCTTTCGGAAAGCAGAGAGGATGGAACCGCGATCAAACACTCTCTTGTTTGAGGCCATTAAGTGTGGATGTGTCGACAGACCGCCCTGAGATGTGTGAGTGTTGTTCATTTAATAATGTCCCGTCCTTTCTTAATTAATCATTTTATTTTAAGTGTTCAGCTCCTCGATATTCCGTCGTAACGTGATGTTCAACACCATCACTTTCGCTTCGCGTATTTCCTTGTTCAGTTACTTCCTTTTACCTTCCTTTTAGAACTTGCATTCATATTAACAGCTTCGCGAAGTTCAATAGATTCTTCTATTTGTTATTTTCTTTATCAAACTTTATTACACGGTGCGGCAACAATGGCTTTCGAGGTGAATAATCTAAAAAAGTAATTTATTGTGGAAAGTATCATAAAATTTATCTAAACCATTCAACAGCTAAACATTTTCAGCAGCTGTGATCAAGATTTCCAGAAAGAAGCTACAATGGGTAATTTCCGTACGTTTTCTCCGTAACTTTGTTTTCGTGTGTTGTCTCAACCCCAATATTTATTCCGCATTTCATTCTATTCAGTCATTTCATGTATTAATTTCATCCACCCTTGTATAAATTATTTGAACAGAATTTTATCCTACTTTTCTATGAACGACATTTTAACAAAAATCCTTAATCTTTAAATCGCGGAGTTTAACATTAATTGGTAAGGGCAACAGCACAAAAGTAATGTTACAGCTTCGAGAGGTGTACACCACGGTCGAACCCTACCAATAGCTTTGATCAACCGATATCAGGATTCGTCTGGCCAAATTACGGTTTTGCAGTCATTGTGGTCGAACCAGTATGGTTAAGAGCATAGGAGAGGTGCTGCAGGCGATGTCGAGCTGTTAGAAAGACACTCGAGTCGGTTGTCGGCAGCCACGGTCCACTGGGCCGCAAACTGTCATAACGGATACATTGCTCATTCCTCCCACTCTGATGTCAGCGGTTACTTCACCCAGTGTTGCGAGTGCGTTAGCACTGACAACTCCACACAAACGCCGTGGTTCTCGGTTACCGCGTGCAGGTCATCGGTCACTGGTGTGTCCATGGTGAGAGGTAGCACCTCAGCTTTTGGAACACCGAATTACCTAACGATTTTGGAAATGTAGAACGCGTAACCAATGAGTAGGTAAGAATTGGAGAAAAAAATTGTGGCGTATCTTGACGAAAAAAAAAAAAAATAAATAAATAAATAAAATAAAAATAAAATAAAATAAATAAAATAAAAAAATAAATTGCACTGACATGTTTTACGACCCACTTTAGATTTGTAGTTCTATAAGTTTCTGCAAACATTTTGGATCAAAATAATAATATAAATAATAATAAATTAATAAGAGTGTCTGAAACGCTTTATTGAAAAATTGGGTAGTGGCGGGTTCCAAACAACAGACCTTCAGCATCAGAGGCCGACGCATTGCCCACTACGCTACGGCAACCAATTGGAAGTTATTTACTTTAATCTCTTACTATCGCTGGCCGTTGGTAACTGTTGCTAATACGGCATTTGTAGACACTACACGCCGGCCGCGGTGGCCGAGGTGACTGAGGCGCTCCAGTCACGGTCAGCACGGCCACTACGGTCGAGGGTTCGAATCCCCCCTCGGGCATGGATATTTGTGCCGTCCTAGTTCGTAAGTAGTTCATAAGTAGTTTGTAAGTTTAGGGACTGATAACCCCGTAGTTAAGTCCCATAAGCTTGACAAACATTTGAACATTTGAACATTTAGACACTACATTATCATTTATCGTACGAAGAACGACGTGTTTTTGTTAATTATTCAGTGCGCCGTTGCTTTGAAATGACAACGTGTAAGTTACAATAAGAAAATCATCAAATATGCAACGCAAGATGGCGTATGCCAAAGAGAGTTCTGGGCGAGGAATGTCACGTGACATCTGCGAACGGCTGGTTTTTGTTAATTTAATGGAGGGTTTCAAAACTCCGTTATTTTTGAAAATATCTCTCAAACGATGTGAGATATGAAAGAAAACAAAAAGCACAAGAGAACAAAGTTGTAGAGAATTTTCTCCTCTACAAATTCGTTTATTTAATTTTCGCATCTAATGAACGATTTATTTGCAATTAAAATTACATTACAAATGGCTTTTTTTGGTATTTACTAACGCATTTCTTGTCCGAAATATTTCAAAAAGCTAAGTTCTGGTCTCTGGTAGCCAACAATTATGTCTGTAAAATTTGGTGCCGATCGGTTGAACGGTTCGACCTAAAACGTGGGAACACGTTAGAGCCAGACAGACATCGTCAAATCGCCGTTATTTCTGCAAATATATCTGCAACGATGCAAGATATGAAAAAAAAAACATGATAGAGTCAAGTTTTAGAGAACTTTCCCTGTGGTGTCGCACAAGTCTAAAGTGCGCGCCACCTACTTTCGCCGCGCGCCGCCATGCAAGTACAGCGCGGCGTTCTTACGACGTCAGTCACGAGCGCCCTCTGCTGCAACTCCGCTCGTGGCCACGACTGCTACATCGTTCATTCGGGACTGAGATAGGAACCAGTTAAGACTTAGCTATCGGATAGGCACTAGGACTCATCAGTAGGCAGGCCTCTCTCTAGTTTAACTATGTATCAGCATTCTGCAGTCTTGAACTTTGTGAAAGTTAAGTATTAACCTATTTCTACGAAATATACAACTTGTTCTAATTTAAACTTAGTGTTTCTGCTGTCCCGCTGGCTGGTCACCTCTGTACCGCACAAGCGTGCATCCTATTTTGCTGTGTCTTTCTCTCTCTACTCTGCCACCGACACCCACGACAACCGGCGGAAACGAGACACAAAAGTGGCGACAAGGCTGGGACACAAAATTCCCCTCGACCAATTAGGCTATTCAATTTTCGTGTCAGATGAACGGTTCGTTTGGCCACCGACACCCACGACAACCGGCGGAAACGAGACACAAAAGTGGCGACGAGGCTGGGACACAAAATTCCCCTCGACCAATTGGGCTATTCAATTTTCGTGTCAGATGAACGGTTCGTTTGCAATTAAAATTACGTTACAAACGGCTTTTTTGTGTATTACTACCGTATTGTTTGTCCGAAAATTTTGAAAAAGAGAGGTTCTAGTCTCTGGCGGCCTACAATTATGTCTGTAAAACTTGGTGCTGATCGATTGAACGGTTCGTCTTAAAAACAGGGAACACGTTACGGACAGAGAGACAGACAGACATCCCAAAATCGCCGTTATTTTAGCAAATATCTCTGAAACGGAACGAGATATGAAAAAAAAAACCACAAGAGAGCAAAGTTGTAGAGAATTTTCTCCTCTACAAGTTCGCTTATTCAGTTTTTGTGTCAGATGAATAGTTAAGCCGTTATTTTCATTTAAATTTCGAGCTGTCAAAAGACGATCGCGAAGGCCCACTTTTAGTGTTACTACCGTAACCTAAAGAAAGCCAAAAAGGGTCGGTTTGTAGTACACATTTTGAGTCGTCAATGAATCATTATTTTTGAATTGGGGGATAGGATAGGTTGCGTACTCATTTACAAATGAAGGGGTTTGCGCGGTATTTTGTTCCGTGGGGAATTGCATGAAACTATTGTTCGGAATGAATTCCACATAATAAAACAACGTGCAGCTGTAATAGGAGCCGGTTCGCTGTTGTTATTTCATTACTGTTGTGATGCAATATTTTTATGGAGACGCGGTATGCGAGCAGAAGAGTAAAGGGACGAGATGAAAGTGTGTGAGAGGCGCGAGCACACAGAGGGCACGGCCGGCCGGTCAAAGCGACGCGCCGCAGGGACAGGCAGCGTGGCTCACGGCTCTGCGCTGCTGACCTGCGGCCACTCCCAGCGCCACCGCCTAACTGCATCCCAGAGGCCGCGCCGGGTTATTTGCGGAACTGCCACTGCAGCGCATGCTGGCGCGCCACCTGCACCGCTCCCAGCTGTGTGCGGGCACACAAGTTTACCCGTCACACTGTGTGTGTGTGTGTGTGTGTGTGTGAGAGAGAGAGAGAGAGAGAGAGAGAGAGAGAGAGAGAGAGCGAGAGAAAGAGAGGCGTAGGGTTTCTTGCAGCAACATCATGACAGCGAGAGACAACAAGGCAACGTAGAACGCCTGTGTACAAAAACCTCTATAACTACTTAATTGCCGGCCGCGGTGGCCGAGGACATTGAGGCGCGTCAGTCACGGTCTGTACGGCCACTACGGTCGGGGGTTCGAATCCCCCCTCGGGTATGGATATTTGTGCCGTCCTTACTATTAGCTAGTTCATAAGTAGTTTGTAAGTTTAGGGACTGATGACCCCGTAGTTAAGTCCCATAAGCTATACAAACATTTAAACATTGGCAAAGGGCGAGCGGTTCCGCCGCACGCACCGAACGGCCACATAAGCCGCCGTGTGAGGGGACGAAACGGCGGCATCGCACAACCGCAGCGGTTTGGAGGTGCAGCCGCTGGTATTTTGTCGCCGCAGCGGGAGTGCGGAGGGGCCGCAGCCGAAGCCAAGCCTATAAACAGGACCTGCGCTGCTTTATAGGATACAGCGCACTCAAACTGCTGCAATTCCTCCACCGCAGAGGAACCGCGGGCTATAAACACTACCTAAGGAGTCTGGCTGCAGAGTGCGCGGTTGATCACCGTCGGAAGTTTGAGTCCTCCCTCGGATGTGTTATACCGTGTGTGTGTGTGTGTTTGTCCTTAGGTTAGTTTAAGTAGTTTGGAAACCTAAGGACTGATAACCAGAGTAGTTAAGTCCAATAGATTTACAAACATTTAAACATTTTATATATATTTCATTATGGAGAAACGTTCTTACAAAATATCCCAGAAATTCACTTGTTCAGCGTGTCTCACTCAAATTTTCCACCCAAAATATTTCTGTCACTGCTGCAGGTATTGAAAAACGACCTTCACTTATACTTACTTATGAGAGTAAGTATTATAAGACTCTAAAACGTATATATATTCCACACAAAACTTCTCCTTAAATGGATACCCGATATTATTTCTCATGCAGTCAATAGTATAACAAATCACAAACAACAGAATGATGTCGGTTACATTGCAAAAAGTAAATTATTGCAGGAAAAATGCGAAGCGAAGTTGATGTTTGAAATGCAAGCAATACGCTTCTAGTGTGTCCCGAGAGTGACGACTGAGTCTCGAGACGCTATAGGCACCAGGTGTCAATCAATGCTGAAACATCCACGTTAGTATGTGATGTAGCCTCTGTGGCTGGCTATCCAGAGTGCGACCTTCCTATTGCTACTCACCAATAATATTTGGGCAATACATAACTAGGGGTAGTAAAATGTTTATTGCTCTTTGCCTCTGTTCATAGGAGTGAGATATGTATGTCAGCTTCTATGCCCTAAACAGCTACCCAATCTATTTAAACAAGATCAATAACTAATCTTTAGTTTAGACAGTCTATCAATCTGCATATGATGACGTGCTCCGGTCTGATTCACGTCACTGCAAGCAATTCAATTGGGACATTTTTAATCGAAACTAGCTGTGGCTTTTACAGATTAAATAGAGAAGAAAGAAAAGATGAATCACACATTTCTAATATAAGAAATTCCATAGCATGTTGTGATAGGGAATTGTGTACAAATCCTAAAATCCCTGCTCACCTTATCTCTGCCTCCCTCTGTTTGCCATACTCATCTTTCCGCATATCTTCTTCCCCCGGGGCATCTCCTCTTCCCCCCTCCCTGTCCATCTTCTTCTGCCATCTTTCCAACTCCACCTTATCTATAAAATGATTTCCAGTCCACGGTGTTCAGCAATCAGTGAGAATAAATATTCCTTCAGTAGAAAACCGTCTTGATTGCAATTGTTTTATTAATTAATGACGCGTTTCGCCCTTTAGCTGGGGATATTTCTCCACCTTCTCTTTCTATATTCCATCCATCTTCACACTTTCCAACGTTTGTAGATCTTTTGGACCAATCTCCATGGTCATCAGTCCGTAGCTTAAAAACTACTTAATCTAAGATCCAGTCGCAAATTTGGGTCAATATACCATAACCACGCAATTTGATTAAGAGTCGTTTGTGAGGTACGGTGTCAAAAGCCTTCTGGAAATCAAGAAATATGGAATCGATTTGCGAACCCTTGTCGATAGCGCCGATCACTACGTGTAAATAAAGAGCTAGTTCTGTTTCGCATGAACGATATTTTCTAAATCCGCGTTGACCTTGGGTCAATAGATCATTCTGTTCGAGGTAATTCATAATATTTCAATACAGCATATGTTCCAAAACCCTGCTGCAAATTGACGTCAATGAAGTAGGCCTGTAGTTTAGTGGGTTACTCCTACTGCCTTTCTTGAATATAGGTGTCACCTGTGCAACTTTCCAATCTTTTGGTACAGATCCTTCTTTGTATATGGCTGTTAAGTAAGGAGCTATCGCTTCAGCATAATCAGATAGAAATCTAATGGGTATAAAGTCCGGACCAGAAGACTTATTCTTGTTAAGGGATTTTAGTTGCTGCACTACTCCGATGTTATCTACTTCTACGTTACTCTGTTCGTAATTTGAAATCTGGAATATTGGTTTCGTCTTCTTTGGTGAATGAGTTTCTAAAAGCTAAGTTTAGTAACTCTGCTTTAGTAGCGCTGTCATCGGCAGGATCGCCATTACTATCACGTAGTGAGGGTATTATTTGTGTTTTGCCCCTAGTATATTTAACATATAACCAAATTCTCTTTGGGTTTTCAGCCAAATTTCGAGAAAGAGGTTTGTTGTGATAAGTATTGTAGGCATCTCGCATTGAGATCCTCGCTAAATTTCGAGCTTCTGTGTAGGATCGCCAATACTGGGGATTTTGTGTTCGTTTCCTTTGCTTTTGCATCAGTGTCCTGATCTGCTTTGTGTACCAAGGGTGATCACCGCCTTCTTTTATTAATTTATTTGGTATTAAACTGTTAATTGCTGTCGATACCACTTCTATGAATTTGAGCCACATCTGGTCTACACCTACGTTTAGTGTGGTGTCGCACAAGTATGAAGTGCGCGCCACGTACTTTCGCCGCGCACCGCCATGCATGCATGGCGCGGCGTTCTTGCGACGTCAGCCACGAGCGCCCTCTGTTGCAACTCCGCTCGTGGCCACCACTGGACTGCATCGTTCACTTGGGAATCAGATAGGCACCGGTTAAGACTTGGCTATCGGATAGGCACTAGGAATCATCAGTAGGCAGGCTCTATCTAATCTATGTATCAGCATTCTGCAGTCAAGAACTATGTAAAAGTTAAGTATTACTAAGTCTCTATGAAATATATATCTCGTTCTAATTTACTCGAGTGTTTCTAGTTTCTGCTGTCCCACTGTCTGGTCGCCTCCGTACCTGCACAGGCATGCATCCTTTATTCCTGAGTAGGTCTCTTTCTACTCGGCCACCGACACCTACGACAACTGGCGGAAACGAGACACAAAATTTAGTGTTGGAAAAGAGTGGAAGCTGTCTTTCAAGAAGCAATGTATTCTATTTCTCTCTGCTTTCCTGAACAAATATCCTTTTCATTTATTTTTAGTAATCTCGGGACTTTCGATATTCAATTTTGCTACGACAGCTTTGTGTTCACTTATACCAGTATCCGTTTTGATGCTCGTTATTAGCTCAGGATTATTTGTTGCTAAGAGATCAAGTGTGCCGGCCGCGGTGGCCGAGGGGACTGAGACGCTTCAGTCACGGTCCGCACGGCCACTACGGTCGGGGGTTCGAATCCCCCCCACGGGCATGGATATTTGTGCCGTCCTAGTTCGTAAGTAGTTTGTAAGTTTAGGGACTGATGACCCCGTAGTTAAGTCCCATAAGCTGTACAAACATTTGAACATTTAGATCAAGTGTGTTTTCACATCCTAGGACGGCCAGTAGAGTTGCACAATTGCGTGGCATGGACAGTATGACGTTATCAATCGGATCTTGAGGGATATTTGGCCATCCTTCCATGCGTGCAATATCCAGCTCTGCATCCAATGTGGGACATGTTGGTCTGGCTAGAAAGGATCTGTCAAGTGCATCCCACACATGCTCAGTCAGGTTTACGTCCGATGAACAAACTCTCCATTCCATTCGTTCAATTCCCTCAGCTCCAAGAATGTTGCCAAGCATGTCGTCTACCACAAGGAACCCATCTCCTATGGCACCAGCATACGGCGCATAGGAGGACGAAAGATATCGTCTCTATACCTTTCAGCAGTCAAAGCGCCATTCTGAATCATATAGAGGTTCGTACGTCGACCAATACTGTCTCCTGTCGACACCACTCGTACTACACAATGATTTGCTGATGTTTCCTGTACATAACTAAGTTTGTTCGGAGTTCCAAATAAGGTAACGAGATTCTCCGGCTGAACACAAAATATTGACTGATCTGTGAACAGAACCCGGTCCCATTCGTTACGACTCCAATCTTAATGTACCTCCACCCACGTTTTATGGGATAAAAGGTGTTGTGAATGGGACACACATCATAGACCTTCGTACGTAGAGGCAATATTCCTGAAGGCGATTTCGGACTGTTTGTGGTGATATTTCAAGTCCTGCTGCCGTCTGTTGGGTCTCCACGAGTCGTTAACCGGAGATGACGATCATCTCTTGCTGATTTTACCCATGGACGACCTTGGCATTGCCTTCTTTTACGGTTCCTGTTGTCTGAAATCGCGTCCAGATCCTGGAAATTACAGTTTGGGACACCCAGCAGCTGCAGCCACCTCCTTCTATGTCTGTCCCGCTTCCTACCTTCCGATGGCTCTCCAGGCCAAGAGGTTCGGGTAAGTCATGTTGTTGCATTGCACTACCTGCTCACCACACTATCTAAACCCAACTGCTTGTGTAATCCGTTTGGTAGAGGAAACACCAACCCTCTCTGTAGCAACTTTCTGTTACTACCAATACCTCGGTTGTTCTCTGCACTCGCTCTATACGACAGAAAGACGTCAAACCATTTTAGATATCTCAACTTATCCCCGAATTGTTTCAGAGCCGTCGTGAAAATATTGTCTCAAGGTCATATAGTCATCTTTCAGCTTTCGCAGTTAGTGATAATTTCAAATCGAAGTAGAAATTCCGAAAAGATATTAGGCACTTTTTTTTAGTATGATGGCCGCGGCGGAGTGGCCGAGAGCATTGTGAGGCCGTTCCCCGTCGGGAGTTGGAATCCCCTCTCGGGCATGGATGTTTGTGCTGTCTGTAGTATAAGTTCATAAGTAGTTTGTAAGTTTGGGATTGATGATCCCACAGTTAAGTCCCTTAAGCTTAACAAACATTTGAAACATTTACAATATGATGGAGTACTTCCCAAAAGAAAAGTTTCGCCGTCTGCTACGAAAAAATAAAATAAAAACTGACATTACGTGCTGCGAAAAAATAAAACAACACATGTATTTTGACTTTGAAATTTTTCAGATGTACATGATAGATATTTTATATTAAATTTATAAACGTATTCTGAAAAATGTGAAACTGAGTCTACTGTGTATCGAAAAATGCTGTCACTGGCGAATTCGCGGCCTGCTCGAACTGGAAGAAATTCCAGCGAAAAATTTATTCAGAAAAAATTTAATTAATTTCGGTAACATCTCTTGCATCATTATTGTAGCCCTTCAGCTACGGACTCAAATTATTTGCGAGGCACTCTATGCTCAGCAGGACGAAGACATGAGGTTTGTTCTGACGCTTCGCCTTAACACTACGACCGAGAATGTTCATTGATTCCAGAAAATACTTTACTTGACGCTGTTACATATACTTCGTCACCGCACCCGTTACTTTTAAGGCCAATATTTCCAGTGAAGTTGTGCAAAACAACGAAAACAAGCCAGTAATCACAAAGAATAAAAGAAACTAGCTGTGACAAACAAAAAGGACCGAGGACGTAAAGCCTCACACCGAACAAAAACACAATTTACTAGTGGCGCTAGGCCAAAATAAATACAACACTTCTACAAACAGCTAATGTCTACAGTGAGTGCTGACGGAGGTAGATCCGGCGTAGGAGCGGCTGGTACCTATCCTATCTGGTTTTGCACTGACTTCTACACTCCGTCGGTGCGCTTATAAAGCCGGTATCGGCGGAGGGCTGCACTAGGTCACTCAGTCACTCAGTTTGGGTTGGCTGGGCACTGTTGCATATGTCTTCTCGTCAAGAAGTTCCGCAGTAACTGATTGTTTGGGCGCCTAAGAAGAAAATTAAGCAGCCCGCCATGGCTGTGTGTTGTGCGGGCACTCTATACAGTCAGGGCCCGCCATAGCACTTTTATCTGACGAATCAAGTTTTACAAATCGTAGTGTAGTGAATCGACATAATATGCATTATAGGTCAGTGGAGGACTCCACTGGTTAAGGCAAGTTGAACATCAACGTCCATGGAATGTCAACTTTTAGTGTGGTATTTAGGTACTCAGTTAATTGGCCCATATTTCATAGAAGGTAATCTGTTAAGTGAAATGTACAACGATATTTAAGATGTTTCACCCATACTAATGGAAGTCCTTCCACTTCAAACAGAAATGGATATGTGGATTATTCACGAATATCTCGAGACGTTTTGATCTAAATTATCAGAGTCAATGGATTGAAGGAGGACGTTCTCAAAAGTTCATCTGATTCGACTTCTGCCGATTTTTTTCTTGTGGGGATGGCTAAAAGAGAGAGTTGACATGGATGTACCAACAAAGCTAGAAAAAATCAATGAATGTGAAAAAATTAACGCAGGGACACTTATAAATGTGGGAGTTGCAATAATCCGAGTTGCAATGTGCCTTAGAAACAACGGGCATCATTTCGAGCAATTGTTTCAATGAAACACTCGTGTGAAGCAGCGGGCCTCAGTAATCGAACACCCCGAATAGTGAAAGGCAAGGGGATTCACCATAAGCTCCACCGAAGAACACATTAGAACTACGTCACGTCGTTAGTCTTGGATACTGCTAAAAGAACTCTAACTGAAATGTTCCAATGTTTGTAAATCTATCGGAGTTAACTTCTTTTGTCATTAGTCCCTATGCTTACAAACTACTTCAACCAATTTAAATATACCTAAGGACAAAACACACACACACACACACACACACCATGGCCGAGGGAACCGAGCAACCACGCGCTCCGCAACAAGGCGCCTTAGACTGCTCGGCCACTACTAGAAGTAGTCTAAGAATGCACTCCGGGAGGGGGGGTAGACGGTGTCACGTGATAGCATTATCAAAAATACAAAAACTTTACTCTGATTTTCCTAATTTAATGTGTATTTTTTGAAATCTTACCGTTTTTCCAACAATATTCAACTCGATGTGCTGTTTCAGGCTTTCCCGACGTAACATATTCTTGAATGGTTCACGGGAGTACCGTCGGATACTATTGTAATAATCGCACAATATTTCTGCGAGATAGCTGCTCGCCATCTTCAGGTGAACTGCCGCTGTTGCTTCTCTGCTCGCAATATATATGGTGGCTCGTTACCACGGCGCAGGCGCCGCTGCTGTGACGTCATGGCAGACCAGAGCTGTCTCGCAGAAATATTGTGCGATTATTACAATAGTATCCGACGGTACTCCCGTGAACCATTCAAGAATATGTTACGTCGGGAAAGCCTGAAACAGCACATCTGGTACCTCTACGGGGAGGAGATGGTCAGCAGTATACGTGAGTTCGATAAACTTCGAAACAAGAAGAACCGATTGTTGTGCTCTCTCGCATTTTTATTGAGATGTCGGGACCAGCAAATTATCCCGACATTTGCTAAGTTCACTCACTATGTCGACTCGACGGCTGCCAAGAGGATTAAACAACGTGCTAGCAAGGCACTGGTGAGAGAAAGAATCCGTTACACCAGGCGTGAATTAGACAGTGTCTCCAAAAATCTGCTTTCACTCCATTTGAAGATCTCGTCTGGTCTGTCTGTGGATTCCTGGGAGTGGGTGGACACCGCTTCATGGGCGCTTTCGGACTGGACGCAGCAGCAAACCACGGCGCGTCAAACTTCCAAGTTCCAGCTTCTTACACGTCGATCATCGCAAGAAAACACATTTAATGGACGGACTGTGTTGAATTTCACAGATAAACCACTGAGCGAACCCGCGATGTCAGTGTTGGAAAAGGGACTTAATTTTGCGCTCACTCCGAAACCCTTACCTATCAAGGACTTCATCAGTGCGGTTGAGCAAGGTATCTCTAAACTTCCGACTGATACTGCTGAAGAAATAAGGCGAGAGGCCTGCAGGGCCATAACAAGGATGCCCGCACCTAAGCAAAACATCAGCTTTGAAGAAAGGAAAGCACTCCGCTCTTTAAGAGAAGACACAGAGATCGTGATTTTACCAGCTGACAAGGGCAACGCTACTGTTCTTCTGCCTGCGACGTCTTACACTGACAAGATGATGAACTTATTACAGGACTCAGCGTATCGTCGCCTCCAGAAAGATCCGACGGATGCAGTACATCGGAAGACATCCGCCCTCCTCAAATCCAGCGACTTTCCGGAACCTCTGAAGAAGAGTTTAAGAGTACGAGCGCCTGTCCCACCTCGCCTTTACGGTTTACCAAAGGTGCACAAAAGTGGAGTTCCGCTAAGACCGATTGTAAGCAATATTGGAGCCCCAACCTATCATCTGGCTAAGCATCTGGCAACTCTCCTCAGCCCTGTGGTCGGAAAATGTGAACACCACATTCGGAACTCGGGAGATTTTATACGGCGTCTTAAGAACCTACGCCTGGAACCTACAGATCTATTGGTGAGCTTCGACGTGGTCTCCCTGTTCACAAGGGTGCCTCTAATGGACTCCTTACAACTCATTGGGGCCGCGCTGGAAGAGGACGTTTTACATCTTTTTAAACATGTGCTCACCTCGACCTACTTTTTATTTACCAACGAATATTTTGAGCAGACTGACGGTGTTGCTATGGGCAGCCCTCTGTCTCCCATAGTAGCTAATCTTTTTATGGAAGATTTCGAGGATAAAGCCCTTCAGACGGCGCCATTGAAACCCAAATGTTTTTGGAGGTATGTGGACGATACCTTCGTCGTATGGCCACATGGGTCTGCCACACTGCCTTCGTTCCTAGACCATCCACCCGAACATCTGTTTTACTATGGAATTGGAAGAAAATGGTAAGCTCCCGTTTTTGGACGTCATGGTTCGCCGAAATGGAGACGGTTCCTTGGGACATGGTGTGTATCGTAAACCTACACACACCGACCTTTATCTGAATGCTACGAGCTGTCATCATCCATCTCAACGCAGCGGTGCACTACGGACACTCGTATACAGAGCAAGAGCGATCTCAGATGCAGATTGTATACAAGCAGAACTCAACCATCTTCGCTCTGTGTTTGCCCAGTACGGCTACACTGAGAAACAGATTCGTGCTGCATTTCGACCAGCTCGCTCGAAACCTGAAGAGGAACTAGAAGAAACGGAGAGCTGCACTAAGATGGTTTTTCTTCCCTATGTCGGTGGTATGTCGCTCAAGATTGGCAGACTGTTTAAAAACATAATATAAAGTGTGTCTTCCGCCCTCCAGCGAGAGTGCAGACAATGCTGGGCTCCGTTAAAGACAACCTCGGCCTCAGAAGACCGGGAATATACAAAATTCCGTGCCAGTGTGGAATGTCTTATATTGGACAGACGTGTCGCACTGTGAAAGACAGGTGCGACGAACATAAACGCCACACAAGATTGTGTCAACCACAAAAATCGGCTGTAGCTGAACACAGTCTTGATTCGGGACACTGCATTAATTACGAAGAGACGAAGATCATTTCTTCCGCTTCCACCTATTGGGACTCCATAATTAAAGAGGCCGTCGAAATACGAATTGCAAAAAATTTAATTAATAGAGACACGGGATTCCAACTTAGTAAAGCATGGGAACCGGCCTTGGCAGTACTGAGACAACATCAGCCGCAGACAGACGATGGTCACCAATCGACGCAGATGGGTCATTGAAGTCAAGACTCGTAATACACGTACTTTTTCCTCCGGTTGGCGCGCGCACAAGGGGTCCACCGCCAGCGGCCGCTCTTGCCCGCGCCGCGCCTGCGCAGACCACCAGCGGCCCGTTCAACGGCCCTCCGGTAGGGGGCTCTCCATGTTCACGCCGTCGACGCTCTGGTCTGCCATGACGTCACAGCAGCGGCGCCTGCGCCGTGGTAACGAGCCACCATATATATTGCGAGCAGAGAAGCAACAGCGGCAGTTCACCTGAAGATGGCGAGCAGCTGTCTCGCAGAAATATTGTGCGATTATTACAATAGTATCCGACGGTACTCCCGTGAACCATTCAAGAATATTCAACTCATTTTAAATTTTTATCGATTACGGTGCCATGTACCATGAAACGAAAAAATGTTTCATACAAAAGTTACATATTTATTCACGCAGAAACCAAATCTGCAATAAAAATAGCGGTTCCCACTTAAGACTTCAAAGTCTCCCCACTTCCTGCCATTGGGGCTGGTCTTTATGTCAATAGATGGCCATTATAGAGGTGAAGAACTTTCATTACAACTTTTTTAAAAATACGATTTGTATTTTTTCAAACATTCAAAATCAGTTTTAAGTGCCTCACCCTGTATGGATGATATAGATTAGGAATAGCAGAGGGCAGAGGTGACTGCGGTGCCGCACTGCAGACTGCTAACGAAGATACGAGGATCATATGGGCATCATCCTTTCGCATAAAACGAGATGAGAGGACAAACATGTTTTTACTATTATTATTATTTTTTTTAGATGTGTTTTGAGCAAAAATCGTGTGTCATTGTGTGTACTGCTGAGGAAGGATGGGTTTTGCAGGTGAATGGCAGTGGAACTTCCGACATTTATTTAAAGGAAAGAGGGACATCAAGGTCTGCGTAGAATTCGCGGCAGGTCTGCAGCTAATATCCGATCGTAAAGGACCGCAATTATGGCCTAAAAGTTCCGGATCGCCTCGCTACGAGGCAGGAATTGCTGATCCATTACAGTCAGCTGCGAAAGTGACCGCCACTGACGTCGTAAGCTCGTGGACATTTGTTACAGGAAGGAACAAGGAAGTTACAAGGAAGGAACACAGGTACACTTTTTCTAGAAACATTTTCCAGTACACTTAGCGAAAACACACGAACTGTGGGGAAATAATGGTGGTGTTGTATTTACCGAAGATTAAAGCAAATTGGAGAGAACTGCTTGTAGCGGACTTTTCAAATGGAGGCAGTTTTGTGGTATGCTGATTGCGTCTTAGTTACAGGAGAAATGGTTCCTTCGCTGAAATAACTGGTATATAGACCGTAAAGAGGTCACCGAGATTATGTACAGACAGTCTTTAACGAAGGTCGTGGATTATCCATATGTTCTTGCAAGATGACAAATGGGACACAACTTTTCTAAAGCGACGAATGCGTTGCTCAGGTTAGATGTTGTTGTGATCTTCAGTCCGGAGACTGGTTTGATTCAGCTCTCCACCCTATCCTGAGCAAGCCTCTTCATTTCCTCATAAGAACTGCAATCTACATCAATTTGAATATGTTTACTGTATTTGTCTCTTGGTCTCCCTCTACTATTTTTACCAACACGCTTCCCTCCAATGCTAAATTCACGATTCCTTGATGTTCAAGAATGTGTACTACCAGCCGATCTCTTCTTTATATCAATCTACGCCAAAATTTCCTTTTCTCCCAATGCCACTAGCCAATATAATTTCTTCAGCATCGCCTGATTTTCTTAGACTACATTCCATTGCCCTTCTCTTCTTAATGTTCATCTTGTAGGCTCCTTTCAATACACTGTCTGTTCTGTTCAATTGCTCTTCCATGTCCTACGCTGTCTCTGACAGAAGCACAATGCCATCGGCAATGTTTTTATTTCAACTCTAATTCCTTCTCCAAATTTCTCCTTATTTTCTTTCACAGCTTGTTCAATGTACAAACTAAATAACATTAGAGAAAGGCTACAACCCTGTCTTACTCGCTTCCCAACCACTGCGTCTCTTTCATGCCCTTCAACTTTAATAACAACTGTCTGGTTAATGTACAAGTTCTAAATAAACTTCCGTTCCTTATATTTTACCCCTGCTGAATTCAGAATTTGAAGAGTGTATCAACCTATCAAAAGTTTTCTCCAAATCTAAAAAAGCTAGAAATGTAAGTTTGCCTTTCCTTAATCTATCTTCTAAGATAAGTCGTAAAGTGAATATTGCCTCGCGTGTTGCTACATTTGTCCTGAACCCAAACTGATCTTCTCCGAGGTCAGCCGCTACGAGCTTTTCCATCCTTCTGAAATTAGTCGGTGTTAAAATTTTTGCAACCATGACGTATTAAACTTATGGTTATGTAATTTTCACACTTATCTGTGCCTGCTTTTTTTGGAATGAGGGTTATTACATTTTTTCTTAAAATATGACGGTATTTAGTCGGTCTCATACATCGTACGCACCAGGTGAAATAGTTTTTGTGATGTCTAGCTCTCCCACAGACTTGAGTAACTCTGAGGGAATATCATCTACTGCAGGGGCCTTGTTCCGACTTAGGTCTTTCAGGGTTCCGTCAAATTCTTCTCTTAGTATAGAATCTTCTATTTCATCTTCTTGTACTTCCCTTCCTACAATATTGTCTCTAAGTTCATTTCTTTTCTAGAAACCCTCTACATACGCATTTCAGCTTTCCGTTCTGTGCTGAGAACAAGTTTCCATCTGAGTTCCTTATATACAGCTGCTTTTCTTGTCTCCTAATGTCTCTTTTTATTTTCCTGTAGGCGGTATTTATTTTCCCATAGTTATACATTCTTACACAGACTTGAATTTTGCTTCTAGCCACTCCTGCTTAGCCATTTTGAGATTCCTATCAATCTCATTTCTTAGTTGTCTGTACTCCATTTTGCCTGTTTCATTTACTGCAATTTTATATCTTCTCCTTTCATCAGTTGAATTTTGTACTTTCTGTGGTATCCAAGAATTTTTTGTAGTTCCTGCCTTCCTACCTATTTGGTCCTCTGCTGCCTTCATTATTTCATCTCTCAAAGCTACGGTTCTTGCATCACGATGACGCACCCGCAGATTACTCCATATTACTGCGCGAACATTGCACAAAACATGAAATTACTGTTTTACCTCAGCTTCCTGTAAAGCTTGAAAACTCCGTTGAAAGGGTAAATATTTGCAACGCTAGACGAGATGGGAGAAACTTCGCAGACGATGTCGCGACCCAGTTTGAGCCGTACCGGGATTCCTTCCGGAAGTGGAAACGGTGTTTTGGAGAAGACTTAGGAGACCATGCACAATAAGTAATTGAAAGAATTCAATAATTTTATTCCAGAATTTTGGTTTGAACAGAGCAAGTACTATTTGCCCAATGCATCACATAAGACGTCACTAAGCTAATACGTTACACTTAATTCAGAGCGTACTGTCGTGTAGGACGAAAAATTTACTTCAAAAACTAACTTCAGGTCGTGCCAAGCATTTTCCGATATTGGTGAAGCGTCAGTTCCACTTTTATTTAGCGCTGCTGAAAGGCAACTTCTGACTCCATCCAGGAAACGATATTGGTTGGGTAATAAATTTTGTTAAAAAAACATCTACGTCCCACACAGGCCTCGAGGGCCCACCGGATACCGACCGGCCACCTTGTCATCCTTTGCCTAAAGGCGTCATCGGATGAGGTATTGAGTGAGGCGTGGTCAGCGTCCAGCACTTCCGGCCGACGTGTTGATATTCCCGACCGGAGCCGCTGCTTCTCAATCAAGCAGCTTCTCAGTTGTCCTCACAAGGGCTGGGTGCACCCCGCTTTCCCAACAGCACTCGTCAGACCCGGACGGTAATCCATCCAATTGCGAGCCAGGTCCGACAATGTTGAACTTCGGTGATCTAATGGGAACCGGTGTATCCACTGCGGCACGGCTGTTGGCAATAAATTATGTTGTCTGCATAATAATCTATATCTATAAATGTGAATGTTCGGTGTACGTTTATCACGTCTGAACCACAAGACATAAAGAGCTAAAAATTTGTACAGTTACTAATGTCTACCCGGGCAAGGCTTTAGGCACGGTTTTATGGCGATCGGATAGCTATTTATCTATATATATATTAATGTGAATGTGTGTTCGGTGTACGCTTATCACGTTCGAACGACAAGACGCAGAGACTTAAATATTTGTGCAGTTACTAATTTATACCTGAGGAAGGTTTCATGCACGGTTTTATAGCGATCTGATAGATATTTAAAAATTTGTTCGGTGTACATCTATCACGTGTGAACCACAAGACATAAAGAGCTAAAAATTTGTACAGTTACTAATATCTACCCGGGGAAGGCTTTAGGCACGGTTTTATGGCAATCGGATAGCTATTTATCTATATATATTAATGTGGGTGTGTGTTCGGTGTACGCTTATCACGTTCGAACGACAAGACGCAGAGACTTAAATATTTGTACAGTTACTAATTTATACCTGAGGAAGGTTTCATGCACGGTTTTATAGCGATCTGATAGATATTTAAAAATTTGAAGAACATATCGCGAAATGTGGAATCATAATTACTCTTTGAAAATTATATTTACTCTTTGAAAATGGTTTTATTGGTTGCATTGTTGCTTGAGGGTTGATAATGATAGAAAGGTGGAGTATATTGGGATGGAAAGTTATGGGTGTACATAAAATTTTACGTGTGTTTGTGTGTTAATATTTAGCTCTGCAGCGAAAACTACAGAACGCAAACGAATGATCTGTGTAATTGTTGTCCGAAGTCTCCCGTTGTACACCATATCAGTTACAGGCCGATAGCTATAAGGGGGTGGAAGATATGCTGGTTCATATTCGTCAGATTATAAAAAAATTCAGACAGAAGGCCAGCGATGACGTCTATAGCAAGGAGGTTACATACAGAGAAACGTGATGCCGCAGACCATATCTTTGGTCTATGCGTGCTACAATGTCTTCAGCTCTTCCTCTGTGAGGATAAGCATACGAATAAGGAAATATAAGAATAAATAAATAAATCAGTAAAAAAGAAATTTCTTTTCATACATCTCTTTAAAAAATCGATTCGACGTTTCGCGCATTAGATCAAGTAATCGATCTGTGATATTATTACAATCATTATTGTTGAATTTCGTGATTGGATTCTTCGAAAAGAGTGCATTTTTACCTGTGATTTGATCTACACTACTTACTATTCAGTTACGTGGTGAAACTGTGAACATTGCACAGTTTCACCACGTAACGTATCTATGCACCTGTGCTTCATTGACATTCTCGATATTACTCTGTGAAGGGGTCGATATGTGTTGTAGGAGTGAAATAGGTGACAGTGAATTTTTGGAAGTATTGAAGTGATTTTGCTAGTGGACAGACTGCGCAGGCAGCGGACAAGTGTTTTCCAACCAGCAGTAAACAGAGAGGAGCAGGCGCGGTTACACGAAAGCAGGCCGCCGATGCATTTAGCAATCCCAGTCAAAACACAGGATCCAGGACGAGTTTATCGGAATCAGCCTAACTAGCACGTACTTGTAAACAAAGTGGTTTCAGTGAGTTCGTGACCAAAGAGGAGTTACCGGTGTTACGCAACCAAGTTCGTACCAGTTTGCGGGTCAGCAAGCTGCAACGGAAGCATCCAGAAACCTTCGTAGACGGTATAAAACAGACAAGAAAACGACGGAAAGGCGGTCTCCGGCAATATTCGCCGAGTACCCAGCGAGTCTCCAGCGAGTATTCGACGGACAGGCAGTATTCGCCAGAAGTCAACCATTAGACGACTGGCAATACTTCGTCATGTTTTAGGGAACGCCGTAGTCAAACTAGCCTTCATAGACCTAGAAGAAGACCCCAGAAGGGCTCCGGAGGATGCAACATCCTTCCTATCAGCAGCGGCCATCGTACAGCGGTCCACCACGCAATGCAGCAAACAGCAGCAGGCCGTCCGGCTCCAGAATAGGCAGCTTCGGGAATTACGGAGAGTAGCGCAGAAGAAGGCCATCGACGGGGAGAATAACCACTCACCTGAGTAACAACGAAGCGATCCGCCAACAGAGAAGCTATTCACTTACCTGGTCCGAAGATAACAGGAGTATATCTTCCCAACCGGCCCGTATAACGTCCTCTCGAGATCTGAATGAGCCACGCTTCTGCAGCCGACGCCAACGGCCGAGTGGAGCGGCCGCCTCAGCACCTGAATCAGCACTCACCGCCACTGGTAGCGCCGCACGCGCCAAACCCACGACAGCCGAGTAAAGATGTTGTATTGGTAACATTCTGTCATAGCAGAGAAGCTGTAGAGTCTGTCAAGTAATAACTGAATATGTGTAATTCAACACGGTAACCGGTCTCCTTCAGGGACACGGGCTTTGTAAAGTTAGATGTTAAATAAATGTATTTAATTTGGTCTCCTGTCTTATTCACAATCCTCTTCCCTTGAGTCAAGTGTTGTATCCCAACCTCGTTGCCACTTTTGTATCCCAGCCTCGTCGCCGCTTTGTGTCTCGTTTCCGCCGGTTGTAGGTGTCGGTGGCCGAGTAGAATGAGACCGACACAGGAATAAAGGATGCACGCGTGTGCAGGTACGGAGGTGACCAACCAGTGGGACAGCAGAAACTAGAAACACTAGAGTAAATTAGAACGAGATATAAATTTCATAGAGACTTAGTAATACTTAACTTTTACATAGCTCAGTACTGCAGAATGCTGATACATAGTTGAGCTAGAGGCCTGCCTAGTGCCTAACCGATAGCCAAGTCTTCACTGGTGCCTATCTGATTCCGAAGTGTTAACTGGTACCTATCTCAGTCCCAAGTGAACGATGTCGTTCAGTGGTGGTCACGAGCGGAGTTGTAGCAGAGGGCGCTCGTGGCTGACGTCGTAAGAATGCCGCACCGTGCGTGCATGGCGGCGCGCGGCGAAAGAAGGTGGCGCGCACTTTGGACTTGTGCGAAACCAGAAAGTGAATCCAGCCTACTAAGTGGTATATCCTGACAAGAGCCACGTAAAAGTAAATAAAGTACAACAAATAACAAAGTGGCAGAAAACACTCTTCAGTGTGGACATTTCTGCTCGAGCGCTTCTTCTGGGCTTTAACAATGGAAATGACTTGCACTTAAAAGCCAGGAGACTTATTGGTTGAACTGTACCTTCATTTACACGTATAAACATATATAAAAATGAAACGTAAAATAATAGAAAATCCAGGTAACGAATTTTTACTTTTTTATGTGCTTTCGAGAGGACTGAGGCGCTTCAGTCACGGTCTGCGCGGCCATTACGGTCGGGGGTTCGAATCCCCCCTCGGGCATGGATATTTGTGCCGTCCTAGTTCGTAAGTAGTTCATAAGTAGTTTGTAAGTTCAGCGACTGATGACCCCGCAGTTAAGTCCCATAAGCTTTACAAACGTTTGAACATTTGAACATTTTTATGTGCTTTCAAGTTCTTAGCAGAGTCTCTACATGAAATGAAATTTTATCAGTCTAACTAAGAGATACGCGTTACCTCATGCTGTACTGACTGACAAACCGATAGAATTAAGAGCATCCGTTTACAAGCGAGTTGACCTACCTTTGTAGCGCAACACTGCTTTGTCTCTGCAGCCAAACATATCGCAGAGTGTGCGGAAGAGACCGTCGAACATCGATGCTGTCGTTGTTTAGGTTTATAGTAGTGAGATCTAATACCGAAAATCATTTTATTGAAATTGGTGCTGGCCGCAGAGCTTATAAACCTGCAGATTAACTGCCGACTTTTGCTATTATGTAAAAGTTTTATTAAGGACAAATACATTTCGCTTTATATCGGGTTTCAATGTTAGAATCGTCGTTGAATTAGTGTCTTTCAGATTTACGATACTAGCCGCAGAAATTACCGTACTTACGTTTTAAAAAACGAAGCTGATGTCGATATGTAAGTAATATACCTCTAGAGACTAATTCGTTTAGTGGGAACTTTCTTACAATTCATCTGGGTGAAAACAGAATTACGTTGTCTTTAACCTTTACGGAAAAATTTGAGCTGAACAACTTATGTGACTCGCCCTACATATTAATAGAATGAAAAATGGTGGTCATCACAGTACAAAAAAAAAAAAAAACGTAAAGTATCTCCTGGCCAGAATCAGAGCTGTTTCTAATACACTGGAATCAATACACCTTGACGTACTGGAATCCTGAACTTGAAGAAATTTCGACATTGAGGATCTGTTTATCCTTGTGATGTATAGTTTCTAATTACCAGACTGTTGTCCAAGACCTTGGTTAACTTCTCACATTAAATGAGGGGACTGTACGTTAAACCTGGCGGCCGAGAAGCAGGAAATCCGGATTCGCGTCCCGGTCCGGCAAAACTTTTCACCTGTTGGTGCTGAATGTATGTTAATGCCCTAGCCACACAGTCGTGAACGACAAGCATTTCCGTTCTTTCGGACATGTCGAAATCAGATGAGCATAGTGTTTGGAGGAAGGAAAGCCTTCCCGTCGTGGTTACTGTACCTACCTGTTGGGGCCTCGCAGGCAACAGTAGGAGGTGCCTTTGTTCCTTTCGTACAAAGCTAATACAGGACTCTGTTGACTACGACCAACTAACATTATCTGAGAACGACATTATAAAAAGTGGCCGACAAAAGAAGATTTTCGGTGGAATAAAGTGGGCAAATGGGGTATCACAGCGGTATTGATCGGTGGCCAGCCCCTTGTTCGCCGGTGGTACATTATCTCAGACATTTTCCAATATATCAGCTTATGAAAGTTTGATGCTCTTATTATTCGAGGAAGCGGTCGTGGCGGCCGGAGAAAATACGGGCGGAGCCAGGGGTCTGGGGCGGAGGGTTGGTAACAGTGGCTGGAAGAGGGTGGCGGCGCGAGGGATGATCCCATTCTTATGATAATAGGCCTCCATTAGCATGCCGGCGACTCGCGTGGCTGCTGGAAAGCGCTGTAATCAGGGCATTAGCCACCACCGCCACCGTAGCTGGCTTCCAGAGCTGTTTTTCCCCGCAAACGTCTGACCAGTTCTGCTGAGCTTTCCCTTCAACTGAATAAGCTGTTGGTGTAACTAATGACGGTGGCGCGTTTAAAAATCTGACTTTTAATCGTTTAATCTTTCGGAAATGCTCTTCGTGTCATCGTTGAGGGAGTGTAGGAGGATATAAAAATTACTTCTCAGGAATTGCCGTTTCGTGTGATTCATGGTAACTCACTTTAAATGTGAAAAGGTGCAGGGTGGCACAAAAGTCAGTGGACTCTGGGCACTGATGTTTGTGTGACATACACTGAACTGACCGTCGTGATGAATACAGGTTACTGAATTAAAAATCATAATTTTGATTCGTGAACCGGTTTTCGGCTTACAAGACCATCTTAAGACGTTGCTGCTCTTATCAATGAAGTTAGAAGTTACTTGAGAGATATTTTACTTATTTATACATCGATGTAAGCGCACATGAATTGTCATCTTTGGCTCTACTGTGGTAGTACAACTAAAATGTTAAAAATTAAACAATCGTTAATAAATATACAAGAATAGGGAGCAGGATCCAGTTTCTTCCGGTGTCACCATTCTTGGACGGGTAAATCTTGGATGTATCCATAACAGATTCGTGTTCTTCACATCTATGTCGTATGTCGTACACAATTTGTCTAGGCGGTAGTTTTGATCTAATGTGTTTTCTCCGTACATTAAAAATTGCAATAGTACCTCTTTTCTTAAATGACTTAACGCGAAAATCTTTCTTTCGTTGACTTTTTGACTTTCGAAAAACACGTCTCATACATCACGCTTTCAACAAATCACTAGTTTGATTAGTTAGTTTGTTTTGTCATTTTATTTACCAGCCTGACTTGGCGAAATTATCAAAATTTGCTAATAACAACTTAATTTTGGGTGATATTTATAAAACAGATCATTAGCTGTTTTGCTAGCCACAGTGGCGCGACAGTTAGTCTGCACGGCCGCTACGGACGGGGGTTCGAATCCAAATCAAATGTTTGTATAGCTTATAGGACTTAACTATAGGGTCATCAGTCTCTAAACTTACAAACTACTTATGAACTAACTAATACTAAGGACGGCACAAATATCCATGCCTGACCGGGGATTCGAACCCCCGACCGTAGTGGCCATGCAGACCGTGACTGGAGCGCCTTAGTCCCTTCGGCCACCGCGGCCAGCTGGTTCAAATACCCCCTCGGGCATGGATGTTTGTGTCGTCTTTAGTATAAGGTAGTTCATAAGTAGTTTGTAAGTTAAGGGACTGATGACCCGCAGTTAAATCCCTTAAGCTTAACAAACATTTGAACATTAGCTGTTCTCATTAATTTTCAGGTGTTATACTACTATGGCCCTATAAAGTTACCAGAACAAAATGCTTCAATAAAAACCTTATTAGATCTGTATCAATACATACAGTCTGGATTAAACAATTGGTCCGTGCTTTACTCCGGTTTAGTGCTGAAATTTAGGGTGTAAATGCGCACTGCTTATTAAAGTTAACGCTGTAAAATTCTTTATTAATGAATTAGAAATATTTAAACATTTCGACCGTTTCAGGACATTGAAATAAATCGAATGGCAAAGATGAAAATTTTATGCTGGACCGGAACTCGAATCCGGATTTCCCGCTTTGGGCCATTAGTCTCCTTAACAAATTAGAATATCCAGGTGCGCTTTCCTTCCAACCCAAATTCTCACCTTGTAGCACACTACGATCGTAGTGCCTCTTGCCCATTTGATTCCACTTGCTAGCAGCCTGTAATGGATTCCCGCAAGGGATCGAGTGTATTAATGCGTTCGTATTCAAATCGTCAATTCCCTGTTGACGCTATATAAATAATCTTTATTAACGAATTGATTGCAAACAAACTGATACGTTGGAAATGGTGATTGGTTTTGTTGTTCATTCTTACGTGGCACTTACTGTTAAACAACAAATGTTGGCAGCATGTGTAGCGTTCAACTGTAACTAACACTGGCTTCAATAATACACAAAAAACTGCTTTAATCATTTCATCGACTGCAATCTGTGATGGTCAATTAAATCCTTGTAGAACTGTAAATTGGTGACACTACTCAAAAACAAATCTGCAAGCGACATACTACTATGCTCTTGCCGGCCGCGGTGGCCGAGGTGACTGAGGCGCTCCAGTCACGGTCAGCACGGCCACTACGGTCGGGGGTTCGAATCCCCCGTCGGGCATGGATATTTGTGCCGTCCTAGTTCGTAAGTAGTTTGTAAGTTTAGGGAGTAATGACCCCGTAGGTAAGTCCCATAAGCTTTACAAACATTTGAACATTTGAACTATGCTCACTCACGTGCACTGTGAGACCGCCACCACAAGAATTTCCAGAAAGGTCAAGTTCCGACAAATCATAGGCAAGAGAAGTGACGTACGCTGCACTGCTTGTGTTAGATTTTTTCACAATATTTCAAGCATCAAAATTTGAACAAACCGTGTGCAATTACATTACTCGGTTTGATAAAATAAAATAACGAAAGAAAAAGGCAACAACATCTTTATGAGAAGTTCTAGAAAGTCAAAGTTTGCTTACCTTGTCGGGGTGGAATTATCATCAACCAAAAGCCCTGAATCGATTTATCAAAGAAAAATGAAAAAAGTGCATTATTGCTCCTCGTTCAAGGAATTTACACTTAATGCATCTTCTCGCAGACCATTGCTCGCCACGTACAGACTAGTACTGCCCGCTTGTCCGCTGCAGTACCGCGACAATCAACGAGCTACTCAGACAGACATGCCACACCTACCAAACCAAAGAGTACATATTTTTGAATAAAAGTTGATAAAGACCTCTACCAATCTGAAATCAATATCTACACTGCAGAGACAGTCATGATATACCTCTTGATATCGTAACGGATAGAGTTGGCTAGAGTTTATGTTTCGATCCAGGGAATCGAGTCAGCGAACTGTTCGATTGAGTCGTAACTTGAATCGGCACTGTTTCGAAACAACGAATCTTGTGATTCATGTATCAGACGCTAGATGCCGTTAACATTTGTTTTGCTGTCCGCCTGCGTGGGTGTGTTCGACACAGCGCCGAGGCGTGCAACGGGTTTGAAGTTGTTCCCCTAATGCGCCATGCGATATTTTGAATTATGCTACCGGTACCCTTCAACTGAGGTTTGAAAACTGGTATATCACCGAGAAAAGTTGTGAAATCCTTCGGTGTTTTGAGGTAGTTTCGCGTGAACTAAGCATTATTATGCATTGTTGCTATTACATCTGTGCCATGTGAACGCATCTTTTCGAAGCAAGGGCAAATAATTTCAGTGAGACGAAACAGCATTCTCAGTAAGATGTCAAAAATAAGGTCTTTTTTTTTTTTCAATTTAAAGAAACTGTAAGTGATTCTCTTTTATGACTGAAGATGAATCTGATTATTAGAATACGTATCTGGACATTGAAAACCTTTAGTTCAGTTTTGTGGTTTCGTCACGTAAATTGTGAAATGTGTTTCCTTATGTTAATACTTGTAGTAATAACTGTTGATTGCATTAAATATGTCTTAGGAACAAATCTTAAATATTTTGTTTACATTGATTGGTTAGAAAAGTTATTCATTTCTTGATGCACATAGACATTTGAACCATGATCTTTCTTGTTTTATTTAAATTATGGAATTTTGAAGGTTGGAAAAGTTTCATGACATTGGAATTTGAACATTACTATTTTGTGCTTCCTTTGTTACACTATTTATTTGTATGAATATACGAGTAACTTAGGAAACATTAACGCTCTAACACGATTTTAACATTGTAGCAGCAAACAAATCCTGTGCCGTTCAATTAAGTCTAGTGAATAACGCATTAAAACCATGTTGATACTCCATAGATGTTTCGAATTTGCTGTATCGCCCTCTTGCAGATTTCTCGGCACACGTGAATCAGCGGAGGTAGCGCCACACACGACTCTGCCAGATGTTTCGTGTGCCGAAACAGTGAGTCGACTCACTAGACTCAGATGATCCGTATGTTTCGAAACAGAAGTGATCCGAACTGCCGATCACTAGTAACGGATCTCCTCTTGTCCAGTGAACTACAGCAACTCGACATAGCAGGGATATTAAACCATGCTGCCTATGTAGCCGTCAATAATGTCTGCGAAAGTGTTGGCGGCGCAGGATCTAGTGGCCGAACTGAGCTGTCGTTTATGTCTCATGAATGTCAGATACGATTCACGACGGGAGATCTGGGTTATCGACTTACTCGTTGCAGTTCTCCCGAAAGTTCTTTAAAATTATCGCGAACTACTGTAACCCAGAGACGTGGGGTATTTCCATCATTAAATTTTCATGTTTCTCAGAAATGAAATTTTAATTCTATGGGACCAAACAACTCTGGTCATCGGTCCCTAGACATACAAACTGCTTAAACCAAACTTATACTATGGCCAACATACTCACCCATGCCCGCCCATATAAGAACGAAATATTTTTTTTTTAAATATCTATAACAGTATTTGAAGAAAAAAGGGTTGTTGTATGAGGTGGGAAGGAAGATTTCAAATAATCTGTCAATATAAATCAAACTGTGATCCTTGGTCTCATAGATTTTTGTGCAAAGAACTAAAAGATTTTTTTCTTAAACATCATAAATATTAACATTTTAGTATCAATTAATAAAAAATAAAATAATATAAAATTAATCGAACCTATGAATCTTCAACGTCAGGCTCATCACAAAACTTAGAACATCTCTTCATCATAAATAAATTCTTCATAAAGTTGTATAATACTTCTTGTAATTAAATATTTTTCGCAATGAATCTGGATTTGTTTCACATCTGGACTTCATAACAAGCCTTCGAAACAAGAACTGAGCTCTTTCGTATTCCATACCGTCAACTTTTTACACTAGGTATTTTTCATTTTTTCTTATTTATTTCTTTGTGACGGACGGTCTTCACATTTGACCACAGTATCATCCAGTGACCTCTATATAACCTGGATGTATAACTCTGGTATCTAAGTATACAATTGTAGTATGCCTGCACTTTTATATGTTTTGCACACGAATTTGCATTGTTCGCCATGTTGTGATTAATCAAACGAATTTCCATCAGTTAGCACCTGACAAATAATTGCTTCATTACCCCCGGATTTGAAATTTATGACAATATGCGAAGTAACAGAGTCGTTTGAGTACGGAATCAAAACGTATTTCATTTTCGTTTCTTTTAAATATTTCATAGCAGCAATGTTGTAATTAGTGAAAAAACAGAACATGTACACCTTTGCCTGGCACGCTATGAAAACTGTAGTTCGCCGACCGCGGTGGCCGAGGGGACTAAGGCGCGTCAGTCACGGTCTGTACGGCCACTACAGTCGGGGATTCGAATCCCCCCTCGGGCATGGATATTTGTGCCGTCCTTAGTCTTAGTTAGTTCATAAGTAGTTTGTAAGTTTAGGGACTGATGACCCCATAGTTAAGTACGATAAGCTATAAAAACATAAGAAAATTTGAATTTGAAAACTGTAGTTCAACATTGCGAGCGTGAAGGGTCCCTCATTTCTTTATCCTTGCCCTTGTGAACTCCTACTTCCTCTTTCCTATCATTATCTCTGTCCATGTGAAGTAGTTTTTCCTCTCTTCTCTCCCCATCTGTATTCCTACTGTAATTATGGTCATTTGATCCCCTGTTATCCAATCTTCTGGTCCTGTTATTAGAATAGCTCCTTGTCCCAAAACGGACGTCATTTGGAACAAATCTTAGATTCTGTCTCGGATTTTCTCTACTACTGTTATCCCCATTCCTATTTCCACCTTCCTGCCTTTGATTTCTCCTATCATTTTCCCATGTTTCCCTCTGGCTTCTATCTCCCAGTTGTCTCCTCTGTTATTGTTACCTCTCCAATTTTCATTTAAATTCCTCTCTCTATTGTCTTTTCCCTGGTTGTGACCCCCATTTCTACTAACTCTGTTTACATTGTGGTTCACATGCTGTGTCCCCCTAAGCTGTCGTTCCATAACTAAACCCTGGTCTATCTTTTCTACAAATTCAATGAAATTCTCAGCTGAATCTGTGGGATGATGAATTAACTGCCAATGCAAATCTGCAGGTAACCTCCTACACAAAGTGGAAATTACTGCTAAAAGACTCAAAGGTGTATCTAAATGCACTAGTTTCTCAAGTTCCTTCTGACAAAATTCTTTCATTCCTCTGTTTCCCTTTCACATAGTATGGCCCGTTCAAGAATTCATTTTGTTTCTTAGCTTGCTTGGCTCCCCACAATACTTATTTAAAAACAATTTTTCAAACGCTTCTAAAGTAACAAATTTATCAGCACACTGATTTGCCCAAGTTTGAGCAGAACAATCAAGCATTCTCTTTGCTAACTTCACTTTACACTGGTCTGACATACCAGGCACAAATTGGTCATTGCATGCAGCCAAAAAATCTACTGGATGATAATTACCCACTCCTGAAAGCTTTTTGCCATTAGGTGTCTGCACCAAGGACCAATTAGTGTTTTCTGATGCAGTACACAATTCTAGATTATTTATTCTAGTGTTCACCTTCTCAATCTCAGTATTGTTTACTGTCACTACTTGTTCTATCTTTTTTCCTAAAGTTACATTATGTATTCTCTAATTTTCCTGACAACAAAGTTTTTGTTTCCTCAATACCTGCCACCATCCTCTTGTCAACCTCATCCAACGCTTGCATAGCTCATTCCTGTGCTCACATATTTGTTCCACAGCATTTAACTTGCCTCTTACCTCAGTCTCAATAGCACCAATTCTGGCATGTATCTCCTTTTCCCTATTTTCAAACCGTTCCTATCTTTTTGTCAATGTCTGTGATTATTTCTGCCTTTAATGCAAACATTGAATTTTGTAGTGCCCCAATGTCTGCCTTAAAGTCTGCTTTCAATTCTGATTTTACAGTTTCTATTTCTGATCTTAAATTTAATTCTAAATGTAGGTTTGAATTTTCTATTTTTGATTCTAAATGTGAGATTGAATTTTCTATTTTTGATTCTAAATGTGAGTTTGAATATTCTATTTTTGATTTTAAGTGTGAGATTGAATTTTCTATTTTTGATTCTAAATTTGAGTTTGAATTTTCTATTTTTGATTCTAACTTTGAGCTAAAACTAGCTAACATGGCTGCGATCATCTCCGGTGTCAACAACATTCACCCAGTATTTACCCTCTCTGGACTTTCTGGTATGCTACCCTCTGAATCTACGTCGCTTGGCGACTTTTTAAAAACGTGCTCCATTATCGGTGCCACAAGAAAGCTTGATCAACACACAAGAATTTATAGCGCCAGCTGCTTTACTTATCTTTTAATCCAGAAGTTGCTGCAACCAGCTGCGACGTCCGCAACGCTTGCTGCCGTCAGTTGTAGAAGATATGGCTGGAATATGTCCTCACTGCATCCCTCATCCTTTGTAGAATCGAAGCTACTGGGCCCCGACGCTCCGTTGACGACTTGCGAAGTACCCACGATCACCGCCGTCCGTTGCAGAAAATGAAATTTGAGTGCGTGGATCCCGCGAGCCGCCGATCACTGCTGCCGGGCCGATGCGCCGTCGATCGCCGGTTACGGATGCCCGCGCCTGAACTCTGCGTCACTAACCGTCCTTAAACGCGCGACGCGATTGCGTATCGTCCACGATAATGCTAATTGTTTTGTCCACTATCACTGTCCTAAGCACACCTTACTTCTCTGTCCGAGCAAAACCGATGTGAATTTATCCCGCTCTCTGCTGCCAGCCGCCACACACACTTGAAATTGTCCGTCACGTCCGCGCACTTGTTTGCAACTGTTCGTAACTGTTCACTGTCCTATACACACCATAATCTCTCCGTCCGAGCAAGTCCAACGTGAACTTATCCCGTAACGAGCCTCCAAATGCGAGCGTGAAGGTCGGGGTGAGAGTTTAAAATAGGGAAAGATTTATTTTTAAAACTCACAACCACCAACTGCGAACCAAATTCCTAAACATGCAAAAACACTGGAACTGTGATTGCGATTGTTTGACTCGTTTTCTAGGGGATGATATCACATGTTCACAGCTTTCCTTCCCTGCATACGATTAACAAAACAATTCGTAATAAAGTCAAGTTCATGAGAGAAAAGGGTGTACTAACTACTATTTTCGAAAGCACGTGAAAGTTCACTTAATGTTGTTTATTACACAATATTAGAACGCTGTGGCTGATACATCTGTACGTCGACACATTTATCAAATAAAGTTATAGCTCGTGAGCCCCCAGACAAAATAAATATTTGTCGCAAATTGTTTTCACACCCTGTGTGTGTCTTAAACACCGTTTATGTTCGTGCCTATGGGTTGACACGTGTTACATTAACAAATCACAGTCACTTTAATTCAATGCGATGCACACCTTGTTCCACCGGCTAAATATTCACAAACACACAGTAGCACTCGATCCAATTTGGTGCAGTCTACGACGAGCAACCACACGTGGCGATTGCCACACACAAATCTATAACCTCCACCTGGAGATCTACACGCCGACTGCTGCAGAGCGACGCCACCCAGCCAGCTACCCCACGTGCTCCCGCATCGTCACTTCCTGCCCAGGCGCGCGCCAAAAGCTCAACTGCCGGGGTTTTTCCCCCTACGCCATCAACTTCCCCATGTGAGCTGTTCTAACCGATTTGCCAACGTACAGCGCTCAGCCAGTACATTTCTAAAACTTTACTTATAATCAAAATAATTACACTACACATTAAACAAATATCTTCTTATGTTTTTATATTGGTGTAAACATCCTTTGTACTATTTATCATAATCGTGCAATTTCGTATATCACAGATAAGTGATTTAACTGAATATATCAAGATAAAATACACAAGATGAATTGAAAATAAAATGAGAAATAGTTAATATATTATTTTTATAAACAAACATTGCCATGCTAGTTGTGTAACTGTCTTGTCTTCGTTGGTAATTTATTACTTTTCATTGTCAATTAAACATATTACGCCAGATGTGACTATATCAGCTAATGTATTGTTTATTTATCAACAGGCTATTTTGTAATGAGGGCCTTAAAGGTTCCTAACTGCATCGTATTACTTCAAATTCCAGTAGTATTATAATATTTTATTTCACGCTGTGCACTGCACTGTGCCTGGCACTCGCCATTGTCCCTCTCTCCCCTCACCGGAAACGAACTGGAAAATCTTAAGGTGGAACAAGCCACCAACGTCGGCCTGCTCGCTGGCCTCCCGTCAGCTACAAGCACACAGCAAATCTCACCGTGGAGAATTTCTACCTATGGCCTAACTATAAATGTTGTCACCCAACTGTGCACATACATTGCTACCATAATTAATAAGATTAAAATTGTGTAACATTTACTGCATTAGCATGGTCAATGTTTGCAGTGAACTTCATACTGTTTAATTATCAAATGCTATTAATTACCAATATTTCTATTTGGCGGTAATCTTACAACATCCAGGTAGTATAGAGATCACTGGTATCATCTGCCGCCTCGTGGCTGTCGACCCGCGACGTGTAGTGGACAGCAATATCTGGTTCCACCAGAGAAGATGCTGTTCTCGCGAGTTGCGTCCTATGAGGTTAAAATCTCTGGAGATGCCCTAATACCGAAAAAGTGAAGCCAGCAAAATGCGCATTTGGCATTTGTTTGTGCCCAAAACATTGGTCGTACTGTGTAGTAAAGTAGTTCTAGTCGTTGAAATATATGTCAAATCTTAGTAAATACTCCGATGAGATTATCAATTTAGTGCTTTACATAAACAGGCCAATATTCACACAGGATTATAAGCGAGAAAACCGTGTTTTGGGCACAAAAGCATGACCCCCTGGCTTCAACCAATGCCTGTTCTCAGTATAGATAACACAATATCCCTTTATTCTAACCTCCTTGGTTGCGCCATTCTCACAGCACATGAAACAAACTTTAAGTATTTCCATAATTATTGCGTCATAAACATATTAAACAAATAGTTTATGTACCTGCAAACTGAGCTGATGGAAGGTAGTAGTGGCATCTATCTTTCACGTCCCACAACACCAACCGATATGTCAAGAGTCTAAAGGAGGCGCTGCACGAGATGCCGTACTCGTATCAAAGATGCTGTTGTTACCAAATTCCCGAAACGCATAGTTGTGCTGCAGTGTCTCTACGGATGCGTTTGTCTTACGTCCCACACTGACTTCTGCGGTTATTTCACTCAGTGTTTCCCGTCTGACAACTCCAGGCTGCTCTCGATCATTACTTCCGGTCGTAGGCCTCTGTGTTTTCCGTGGTCACAGGTAATGCCCGAAATTTGCGATTTATGGCACACTCCCAAACTGTGGATCTCGTAGTAGTAGCTTCGCTAACGATTCGCTACATGGAGTCCCACTCACCATCTCCGCGTTAAAAGTCTATTAATTTCTCTCATGCGGTCATAATCGCGTCGGAAAGCTATTTACACGAATCACCGGAGTACAAATTACAGTTGTGCCAATGCACTGCCCTTCTATCCTCGTGAGCGCAGTACCATCTCCATCAGTGTATGTGCATGTCATTAGCTCGTTGATTTTCTGTAGGGGTAATGTTACGGAACGACATAAAATGGAACGAGGCGAACAGTTCTTCTTTTATACTGTCTGGCAAATGATTTACTATATTCGGATGTGAATGAAGAAGTTAGAAATCTCGCCGATCAGATGAAAGGCTATCAGAGTTGCAGAACGGTATTAGTATTTTTAGTGTTTAGCATTGTTAGTGGCCCTCAGTAAGGTACTATATGATCCGACAGTGACTTTCATAATTGTCAGGAGAGGTTCATCTGGTAGGTGGCAGTGATGAACTGTCACACGCCCAGAATTGTCGTTGAAACATTATTGTTTACACATTTATTAACCTTCTGACTGCTAAGCGAGGGACTAGACAATGTTCTGGCTTATATGAGTGAAATATCCAATTTAGAAGTAAGAACATTTCTGAATGGGTCACAGATTTGATGAACATCATTCCCACGCCTAATTTCTGTAAGATGTGCAATAAATACAAGATGAAAAAAAAAAAGGAAACTTAGGGTACACTCGGATCCCTCTGAGGCCGGTATTACACGGTCATATTTCTTTGTCAAAAATTTACATCATATATTTACATCATAAAATTTTGTAGTGTAATAGGGAACTTTGACATATCTCTGCTTTCGTCAAAAAGTATGATCATATCTAGTGCCTCGCAGTAGATTTGATCATAAAAGTCGTTTGTCTACTGTTCACTGCGATGCGAAATGTAACCGCTTGGAGCGCTAACATCGCTGTAGCTCTTGGACCGCGCTTATTTGAAAACATGACGTCGAAGTTTATTTGGTGTATTAATCGAACCTTTTGAAGCAGACGAAGCACTGTATAATCCCGGACACACTGTATAAGAATAGATTAAGGAGACTCGAAAGTTACAAGAGAATGGCGGTGGTAAGAAAAAGGTTGATGATCTCGTTTGTTACATCAACAACAAAATTAATAGAAATATATGCAGCAGATTTTTATAAGCTCTCCACTCTTCTCTATCTAATAATAATCGATGCTGTTCCTGCTCTATTGTTGACAAATTATTGTATCCGCTCACGTCCGGCCAGTAAGTTACTCCTTCTGCTATAGCAAACATTTCGTTGCCATCATGAGCACGTTACGTCGCCGCGCCGTAAGAAAAATTTCACCCAAGTAGCAAGAAATTGCTGTGTCACTGTAAACCTGTCTTCTGCCGTGCGTACACTGATTTTTAATGTGTGGAGTCACTTTAATGAATAAATACCGATACGTCATATCGTCCATTCTCCTGTAATTTATATGTGACTTGGCGCCCTCCGCTTGCAGATCCCACAACACGAAATGATTTCCACGGTTTCCCCTAAGTAAGCCCCTCTTTTTTCTTCAAACTGCAGTTTTCGTAGTAGCAATGACAGCGCATGATAACATGTGGTTACTGTCAGCCATCTTGAAATATGATCAAAAATATGACGACAGTGCAATACCTCTTGAGGTTTAAAAGCTCTTCAAACTTCGTGTTTGCTTACAAAATAAATTTGCTTTATAGGTTTGGTCCGTCTTGAGCAAACACAAATGTTTTTTCATTTCTCCCATACATGTTTCGCTGGCGTTGCAGCATCATCAGTGGGATGTTTATTGTCTGTCAAATTAACAGTGGAATGATTATTACTTTTTTACATTAACAGTAAAAACTACAGATAATCAACACAAATACTCCTCATACAGAAAGCCCACCACCACAAGCACAGCCATACACAAACACTCAAACAATCCTATTACACAGAAACAAGCCGGATTCCAATACATGCTACACAGACTGCACAAAACCCCACTTAGTGATGAACAGTACAAAAATGAACTACAAACAATCAAACAAATAGCAACAGAGAATGGGTATGACACTAACATCATAGACAAATTAAACCACAAAATTAAAGCTAAGTTAAAATGAACAACTAACACACAGATACAAACAGACCAGAAACACAACACAAGCACACAAAACATAAACCCACTCAACACTCATACCCCAAACACCCACACACAGGAACAAAAATCAAACATAACAACAAATAAATGGCACACTCTCACATATGACAACGAAGCAACACACAGAATAGGAAACATCCTCAGAAAACAAGGTTTGAAAGTAGCATACAGAACAGACAACTCAATACAAAGGAAACTAAAGACAACCAACACCAACACAGTCAAACATAACACTTCTGGCATCTACCAGCTGACATCCAGGATTGTAGCTCAGTTTACATTGGACAGACTTGCAGAAATTTCAATACCAGATACACAGAACACAGAAGAGCACTAAAACGCAATAGTCATTCCACATTTGCAGAACACCTCATAAACATGAACCACAAACCAACTGACTTAAATACTGATCTAAAGATTATGAAACACAGCAAAAGCCTCCTACAAAAATTAACAATCGAAGAGAACTACCATATAGAAAGAAAAGAAATAATAAACGAATACACAGCCCTCTGCAACGGAACAATATTTTCTGCCCTCAAAGAACTTACAGAAAACCTATAAACAACACACACACACACACACACACACACACACACACACACACACACACACACACACACACACTAAAACAAAAACAACATTATTCAAAAAACCCCGCCCCCACCACATTCAGCTGTTCCTAACACTACTCCCAGAATTCAACTGCCCACCATCTTGTTTTCATATCATATACATTGAGTGAAAGTGACACAGTGCCTGTCCATAACACGAAAAACAGCGCATATCCACCAAAGTAAGTGACAAAAACTTGCTATAAACACTTAGACATTTTGTTATAGAAGCAGTAGCTACAATAAAATCAAACCAAAACACAAAAACTACGTCCTATATTTTCATAAAAATCCCGATATTTACAAGCTGACTATTCACCACATTAAATACACACGTTTTGGTTTGCAGATGACAAACTGTCAAAAACTATCAGTGACGTTTTGTGAGTGGAAAAACCACAAACATAACAACATGTGGTATTAAGGTAGGCCTAGCATACCTATAAAAATAAGCAACGATGTATAGTAGTCTCACAATTATCTGTAGTTTTTACTGTTAATGTAAAAAAGTAATAATCATTCCACTGTTAATTTGACAGACAATAAACATCCCACTGATGATGCTGCAACGCCAGCGAAACATGTATTGGAGAAATGAAAAACATTTGTTTGCTCAAGGCGGACCAAACCTATAAAGCAAATATATAGTGTAATACCTCTTTATAGCGTCACTTCAAAGATTTACATAAAAATATTACGATCTTTTGATATTATTTTATGTCCAAGATTTGATCAAAAATTTGACCGTGTAATACCGGCCTTAGGAGATGGTGTATCACATAACTTTTTGTTTATGTTGCGTTTCTTAATTATTCTAACATGCGCTGTTGGATGTCTTATTTTATTTGTTCCTAAATAGATCATAAGATAACTCAAATTAATTAATTATCTCGGTGGTTTAAGGAGACGATGAAATGTTACCAAAGAAAAAATGTTGAGACAAGGGTTTTGCGTAAATTTTATTTTTTGGAAAAATTCAAATTTTCTGGCTGTGGTCCACTTGGACGCCTTTATGTACCTTAAATGGGTGTGCTGATGCGGATACGACCCACAGTGTCAGCGCTGTGCTAAAGAATTCAGTCATTCTTGTGGACAACAGAGGCAACGCCCAGAAAGGGCATTCAACAGAACCACACAAAGTAGTAGCAGAATTACGGCACGATCTCTCTGCCAGAGAGCCACCTGCGACACTAGGGACTATTCTTATTTGCAAGTTGGCTGGCATTAGTTACGCAGCTCCACTGCAACAATAGTGATTTATTAGTTAACTGGTGTTTCAACGTTATGCTCTCATCTCATTGAGCTAGTTCTGCTACATAGACATCTAGAACCAAACTGTAATCGTAATCACTTGGTCGTGTGCCCATAATGCATGCCTTATCAGTAATTCTTATGCGTTACCTTCTGATGTAGGTATATGCACTCGCCTGCTTTGAATTTCACTCTGACTCTAGCATTTTTCAAGCAAAACTATTTTTTGGTGCAACATACCACCCTTCTTTAGAAAATTGATTTTATAATAACTCTTAAATGATCTTCTCGTACACATTTTAAATTAAAAATTATACACCGTTTAGTTATCTTTCTCCCACGGAATTGAACCACAGAGCTTCTGTGTTGACAATAGTGTAGCATAAAGATGTTGTCTGTAGAACTTTTTCCATTTAAAAATGGATTCAGAAAGGGGAGAAGCTGTACAGACAACATATTTATGCTACAGAAAATTGTAGAAACACATAAGAATTTCAGTAAAGGAACACATCCTTTTCGTTGATTAAATGCTTTTGATAAAATAAATAGACAACTATTGTGGGAAATTTTACAAGTAATTTAGAAGACCTATACTAATACAAGAATCCAAATAACTGGGGACAATGAGAAAACAATAATTAATTTCGGAGTTCGACGAGGTTGCAGTCTCTCTCCACTACTTTTTAATACATACATTGACGACGTTGTACGGCAATGGAAAATGAAACTGAAGAACTATACGTATAACTTTAAACAAAAATATTACATACTGACTTTTTCGCAGATGACCAGGTGTTAATTTCGAATAATCAAGATGGTCTGCAGAGAAATGCCTACGATTATACCAACCATGCCAATATGTCAATATCAATGCAAAAAACAAAAGTCATGGCTTTCTGTAGAAAAAAATCCAGTAAAAACAAAATAGGCACAGACAACAAGATTATAGAGCAAGTAGATAGATTCAAATTTCTAGGAACTATGTTATCGGACCGGGGAGATCTAGATCAAAAAGAAAATATTGAGAAATTTAACGCCGGCCGCAGTGACCGAGCGGTCTGTGGCGTGCCAGTCACAGTCTGCACGGCCGCTACGATCGGGGGTTCGAATCCCCCCCTCGGGCATGGATGTTTATGTCGTCTTTAGTATAAGGTAGTTCATAAGTAGTTTGTACGTTTAGGGACTGAAGACCCCGCAGTTAAGTTCCTTAAGCTTAACAAACATTTGAACATTTTGAGAAATTCAACTTCTGAAATGGTACTATCAGGAGAGCCCTCCAACGTAAAGTAAGAACAGGAACATATCAAAAATTTTATAAAGTCATGCCAGTTCCAACATTACTGTATGTGGGTAATGAAAAAGAAAGATAAAACAAGATTACAAGCCAATGAAATGAAATTTCTCAGGTACGTAACAGGATACACCAAGCTAGTCTACAAAAGAAATGCAGTAATCAGAAAGGAAGTAAATGTTTTCTATATAAACAGTAAGGTTGAAGAATACCGACTAAAACTGACATCCCAACTGCTACGAATGGACGAATCAATTTTGGCGATATACTCCGCAAGGAAAAAGATGGAAGACTTGCAAAACGGTGGAAGAACCAGATGTAGCTGCTACAGGCTAAGGGGAGAGCCGAATACATGACGGAAAAAGAAGGAGAAGGAGAAGGACAAGAAGAAGAAAAAGTTCCTGTTTTAACTCTTAGTCCTTGTTGTACGTTCAGCCCATATAACTTAACATTTACTGGAGTTTGTCTACTGATTTAACTCATAATAATTTATTAATGATTAGCTACATTAACAAATCAAATGGTATATGATACGTCGGTCAGGTGAAGTTTTTTATTGTTTTATTGCACCTTATGAAGCATTTTCTCTGCTGTTATTTGCCTCTTCCTGTCGCCACAACTTCGTGTAATGACTGAAGAATCATGATGCAGCTTATTACTCAGGAAGGTCGGGATTTAGGAAGTCAGTATCTCTAGCGGATGCTAGGGGAAAGCAATAGAGTAAACCTATTGTGGGTCCCTGGCCACTCGGGGATCAGTGGCAACGAACATGCCGACAGATTAGCCAGGATGGGGGCAGAGACTCCATTTATTGGAACGGAACCTGTCCTGACAATCACCAAGGCAATGATCAAATTGGAGCTACGTAACTGGCTCAGACGACAGCACGTAGAATATTGGACCAAAGCCTACCAACAAAAACATGGCAAGGTAATGATGCCAAAGCCATGTTATAAAAGAAGCTCTGCAATCCTGGGCCTGAACAGGAGAGAGATTAGACTCACGGTTGGATTGCTGACAGGCCATGGGAATTTCAAAAAACACCTACATACAATGGGAATAATAGAAGAGGACCCTAAATGTAGGATCTGTGATGACGGTGCTGAAACTGCATCACATCTAATCTTCGAATGCATTGAATTGGAGAGTAAAAGTCGCAGAACATTTGGGACAACCAGACCCGAAGAAATAGTGTCTAATAAAGAACTGGTAAAGGGACTCCTTGCACTGTTCAAGGGCATTGGTTGGCTTTACTAGATATACAGGGAGCAATACCGCACAATAAACTTAGTTTCGGTGCGGGCAGTGGCGGGTTGGACCAAGACTGTTTTGGCTTCCCTGAAAGAATCAAATCAAATCAAATAATCTCTAGCGGATTCTCTGTCATGCCAGTGACTGTTGTTGGAAGTTGGTGAAATATAATTTTTGTCATGCACTTCGCCCGTAACAATTTATGATTAGTATTTCTGGCGAAAATACTGATTAGACACAATGTGTACCCACTCTCTGTAAATTATGACCGCAGCTCTTCCCTTCGACATTCAGTTGCATCATTGTCCATACAAGTATGTCTGGGGGAGGGGGTAAAGGGTGATTGCTGCCTTAAAAGCTTCGCCCATCCGGTCATGCTTCCTCGCGTGGTTTGAGGCACCATGTCACGGACTGCGAGTCGTCCATCGGGCATCGTTGTGTTATCCCTAATATGAGTTCGTTTAAAATAGTGTGTAAATCTAGGGGCCGATGACTGAAGCAGTTTAGTTCCACTTATACGCAAACTGTGAAACTCTTTTTGCTTCCAATCTTCCCCAAAATCTCAGCTTGCCGCAAATTACTATAATTCTTCCTTCTGCTCGCAGCTACAATTGTTTTCTTACGATGGGTCATTCGATTTTGCGCATCCTCACAAAGCTTGGCGTCTACCCTTCGCTGTTTATATACAAATATGGGTATAGAGTTTGTTCTTCAATACATATCAGTAGTTTTGCTTAATCTGGGAAGATGAAAGAGGAAAAAGTTATTATGAAAGAACACGGAGAATTACGTACTTTTATTTGATTACTAATGGCCGGCCGCGGTGGCCAAGCGATTTGCGGCGCGCCAGTCACGGTCTGCACGGCCACTATGGTCGGGGTTTCGAATCCCCCCTCGGGCATGGATATTTGTGCCGTCCTTAGTATTAGCTAGTTCATAAATAGTTTGTAAGTTGAGGGACTGATGACCCCGTAGTTAAGTCCCATAAGCTCTACAAACATTTGAACATTTGATTACTAATGATCCTGATGTCGACTAGAGCAGGTAGCGTCAGCCTATCACGCTCTGTGTGATGTCATTTGATCTTTCAGCGGAGAGTGCGTTTGCACTCTGCCAACTCTCACACGTGCATACCTTATTTATTTTCATCTCTGGAAAGTTCTGAAGTCGCCGAACGGAAGATGCCGTGTAAATGGCAGAAATTACTGCTTCTATTCTTAATGATAATGAGGGGACAGTCATCTAAAACTCGAGGATTTCATTGGACATTGGTACCAAAATTAGTGGGTTTTATTCGTGGCAGGAGCAGGCCAAAATAGAAAACTGAATAGAAGTGACGTATTTGGAAAACACGTGAGAAGGAGGGCCGAGTTCTATCGGATAAAGTAGAAGAAGAGGGAAAGGATGCAAGAGAGACAAGAGAGCAATAAGAACAAATTAATAGGTATGTTAGTAGTAGTGCACATATCGAGATATACCCTTTACAGAATGTATGGAGTTATTAGAAGTTATCAGACCATGGAAAGAGAGGGCGTTTTCTTATGTATGATATATTGAACAAGACATTCTTAATCAGAAAAGTACGAATTAACTAATGTATTTATTCATCGTTATGACTGAAAGAGGAGTTGATTTGTAGTAATGAGTGAATCTGGTTTGTACACAGATTGGTGAAGAAAAACACAACTGAATTGTTAATTGCAGGTAAGAGTACGAGCAGTAGCTTGCACACCGATAACTACGTCCAGTGTAACCATCCATATTTGCAGGAGACTGCGCCATTTTGCTTTAACTCCTCTAGTGCGTTGTTATGGCAGACTAACCTGGCACTTGTACTGAGTGCCAGGGCCACACTTATGTACCCCTAAACAAAAAACACATTCTAGAATGAAACTTTGCAGCGCAGTGTGCGCCGTTATGAAACTACCTTGGAGATTAAAACTGTGTCGGAACCGGAACTCGAACCTGGGACCTTTGCCTTTCGCGGGCAAGCGCGCTACCACTGAGCTATCCCAACACGACTCACGTCCGTAGTCACAACTGCAAACTGAAAATTTCATTCTGGAATGAAAGGCTGTGGCTAAGCAATATCTCCATCATATCCTTTCTTCCAGGAGTGCTAGACTTACAAGGTTCGCAGGAGAACTTCTGTGAAGCTTGGAAAGTAGGAGGCGAGTTAATGGCGGAAGTAAAGTTGTGACGACAGACCGTGAGTCGTGTCGGGATAGCTCAGTGGTAGAGCCCTTGCAAAGGTCCCAGGTTCGAGTCCCGGTTCCGCCACCCAATTTTAATCTGCTAGGAAGTTTCAAAGAACACATTATTTATGTAACTTTAGTTTTAGTCATGAGAGCTACATATTTAATTTTACCCTCTTAAATGAATACATAATTACACCAATACAATCGAAGAAACATACTACAGTCTATTTGTAATAAATAGGTGGATTACTGATGGTATGAAGACTAGAAAAAAATAAATTGTAACTGTCTGAAGCACACTGCGACGGGAAGATAAGAGTTAAACATAAAGTACCAGACGAAAAAGTTTTACAGAGAATAGAGGTACGACTTATTCAAAGCTTCATCGTCTGAGGCGATAGTAAACTGTGCAAAAGAGGGGAAAAGATGTAACAGATGAAGCCAACATTATGGAGGATGCTCCATTTATATGGAAAGTCGAAAAACGAAATTGTTCCCATATACTGAAGCGCTCAGATATCTTCTATCGCGTGCACCTCACGTCAGTGGGAACACAACACCCACCCAAATTCAAACACACACACACACACACACACACACACACATACACAGGGGCGAGCGCGCGCGCGCGCGCGCGCGCACACACACACACTACAGAGGCATCCAGAACCGTATTTAACATTGTAACACATATTTAGCAGTGCCTTTGTTCCGTTCATATTGAAATGATTTACTTATAGTTATGTGATTGAGTGTGATTAACACAGGTTCACATGCATACACTATAACGGTGTCTGGAACGGCGAAACATTTCTGTTTAATACATAAATGAGAGCAGTGCTGCACTGTTTCGTGGTAGCTGGGTGGCTACGTTTGAAGCCGCAGCGTTGCACTGCAGACGTATTACGCTAGTGGTGGTAACTGTGTTTCAGCGGCGCAGTGGTAAGCGCAACTGCCTCGTAAGTAGGAGGATCCGGGTTCGAATCCCGGATGTGCTTAAATCCCTTTGTATCATGGCAGGCGGGATACGTTATAGTCATTTGAAGTAAGTATGGCTCAGCATACTCTGGGCACAAGTAAAGAACAAATAAATTCTGAAACAAGTATTTTCTCCACGGCATCAGCTGTGGTTAATATTAGTTTAATAATGATATTGTCGTCGACACTGTCTCGGCAATATACTGCGTTTGCACGGAAAATATTTGCAGCCAAGGCATACGAAAACTCTTCAACTTTATTCAGAAGTCCACGGATAGAAGCGAAATAATGGAAGATAACATTTTATCCGCTTTTCTCTTTTCCATTTTCCAATTCCCATTTATCTCCTTTGATTCCACCAGGGCTTTCTTGTCTTTCCATTGTATGAAGCGTTCTCTGTATGGAGACGACGTAAGCTGTTTAACGGATTTAGTACGTGCTGATTTTACAAGAGATCTTGAAGCTTCATGTAGCTTACTGATACTGGGAGATGGGAAGATACCATCATCTTGTATTTCTAACTCCTGGTGTATTAAAAGTCATTTACACTGAATACATGCCTGTGACATTGAAGAGTTCAATTTTCCAGAGACCGTTTACCGCTTTTTCCATTATTAATGCTATCAAATAGGCTATAACATTATTATTTTTTTTTCGTCGTTTCATTTTCAGATTCCACCTACATTACTAAATAGGATTTCCCTTGAAAATGATATACGAACCATACTTGCTATTATAAAACAATAGGTCATACTCGTCAATTATAAGGTCGTGAAATTTCGTGCATGTTTATACATGTTTGGATCATTATAGGGCTAAATTTCCTATCAGAATTTGATAAAATATTGTTTACAAAACTTAAACGTTTTCTTCAGAACCACTACATTGAATAGTTGAATTTATTTTTTCAGAATATTTACAGCTTCTCGATCAAAATGTACGATCACATCGTTAGACCATTATTTTCTCTTACTCGACTGCATCTTAATTATTGATTCTGCTGCATCTGCTTTCCCATTCTCCCTGCTACTCATATGATCAGTTTTATGCATAGACTAGCTTTCAACCGTAGCTCGTGCGATGCACATCATGTAACTATTAAATGTCACGTTTTACCTAAAACCGTCATGCAGTAGTTGTACAGAAATGTTTTATTCATTTATTTATTAATTTTATGAAAGATAGTATGTTACAATACTGCATCAAATGTGTGACCACTTATGAGGATACGTTGTAATATTAATGTTTGACCTGGAGATGTCAGATTCGTCAAAGCTACTTTTCAAGATGTTAATAAAGTTGAAAAATTGCAATCTTGACAAATAAGCGCATACAATAAGGTTCTTATCATTTAAACGAATACAGATACCTCTCTTCTTCTGTCCGTGTCACGTAATTTTATATTTAATAATACTGATTAATTATTCGGTTAGTTACTCTTCCCAGCGTTTCTAATATGAACCTCGTAACAGATAAAACTTTTCTGAACGTCCGAACTACGTAACAATATTCTCTTACCGAAATAAAATGAATTCCGTTAAAATAATACAAATGAACTGATACTGTTTTGTAACTCTACTAGGATAGTTCTCGATTCGCGTATGAACAGTATTCACTAGAAGGCAGAAAGTTACCACGTAGTATGGCGCGGACGTATGAAAAGTATTTGTCAGATGACGGAACCGACTCTATTTCAGCGAACCACGCACTGCCACCAGGAACTACTTGCACAGCGACACAAACATCTTTTCCCGCCGTGTCTATCGTTGCTAATCAAATTATTACGCTATCGCTGTCGAAATGCTACACTTTCAATGCTGTGTTTGCTAAGCATCGCCAATACGACAGTATGTTGCAGATAGTGCGCAGTTAGGGCCATAATTTGGCGGCAGTGACTGTACACGCCGAGAATTCTGGATGCAAAGTTTTGTTCTGGTGCTGTATCCGCTTTAATGAGGTTCGGAGAAAATAACGATAATGAGAAGACACTTAAAAAATCTGGAACGTTTAAGATGAAAAATGTATGGAAGTAGTAAATGTAGTGGGGAAGAGGTAATGAAGTCGTTTTATAATGTCATCCAGTAATTACTCACTTGTGTGTTACAAAAAAAGTGTAAGAATCAGCGTTAGAAGAATTGGGGAAAAATCAGTTCGAAATCTGAAAAGCAACGATTTTGGAATACGTTTCCTCATTATGACAGGAATAACATATTTTTGTGTGATTATCAGGCTAAACATAATTTTTCAGACAATATATAGATGGAGGCGTAAAACTATTATTTGGCGATTTTCGTTAGAAATAGTGAACTGCAAACGCTCGCACTTGTTTGGCAGACAATTACAGCCCATAAACCGCAATTACTGGACGGCCCGGGAACCCACACTGTGTTTCACGAATTGACAAGCTTCCATACAGATAATAACATGACTGGTTCATGGTTCCGACGCGGTAACAAGCACCGTCTGGGACTGTCGTAATCGCCGCAAAAATGTCCACGTCACTTGTGGGGACATGTTTTGTGAAACAGCTATTAACTGTGCTGTTAGCCTGTATGAATTAGTTACGACAGTAATGATCATTCAGTGAAGTGAGCAAGAATGAAGCATCTCGTTTATTAATTTATGTATATAATTTATCCTAGATGAAACGCTGCAGTTACACGGTATTGTCGACCTTTTTTTCTTTTATATCATTTGGTTGTTGTTGTTGGTTTTAGGAAGGGTAACATTATTTCTCCGAAGAAATCGTGTGATACTAGAAATATTTTGGGGTCCACTTCAGCTTCTCTTTCGGAAGAGAGTAGAGGTCACACGCGTCTATAAAATGGAAGCAACTGTGATACACAAAACTACTGTCAAAAAACGTTCACACCCATTTGCTTTACAAAGAAAGGAAAAAAAATATTATAAACATTTTGGTGGGCATACTCACCTTTTTATGTTAATCTTTAATTTAGTAACACTGATTTGTTCTTCAGAAGCATGACATATACCTGAAGCGACGTATGATATTCTTCAGATGGGGAAAAAACGCTAGCTGCACTGCGTGTGACAAAGTGGTCAATTCTTTAATTGCCCTTAAAGTGTGATTGCCTCTCACATACGTGGTTCACTCTCCTCTGTTTCGCGACGGTATAAAATCTGTTCCCCTTCTTAAATCGTTTTGGATGTCCTCCTTTAGTCCCACCCGGTATCGCGCTGCCCGTCACAATTGTTTGTCAAGATTTGGTGATTTTAAGATTTGCCGCAACTCGGGTTAAATTTCACTATACGCGTCCAGCGGACCGCGCGGTCGGATTTAGGTTGGTAACACAGGGATAAAATTTTAGTATTGGCGCACGTTACGTCGCGTCGTAGCAAAATCAGTTGCCATTACGAACACGACTAACAAGAAAAGTAAAGAAACCTATAATAATTTATTTTTCCTTAAATTACGTAAAAAGGGTTGGTGAGCAACACTATAACAGGCGGAAATCTACCTATTTATTCTCTGTTAAATATTTTTCTTTTTAAACTAAGTTACTATTGTAGTACATTAGTAAATAAATATCGCCTATCATTATTTTTTAATAAAACTGTTTATGTTGAGATAAAAATACTTTACATTCATAAACTGTTAAGTTTCTATTTTATTATTGTTATTGTTTTACCAGAATTCTCGCGAGTCTTCATGGCTCGCACAACAATGGTATGAACCTACAATTACCAAACTGAAGAATTACTGAAAATAGTCATTTAAAAAGTGAAAAACGGGTATTTAGGTATGAAATAATATTCAACACCAGGTTTTGTGCATTCTGAATTTTAGTATTTTATTAGAAAAATAAGAATAAATGTTGCTCGCTACAACACGTACATAATTGAGAACAGCCAACTAAATGCGTCCGATATCATCCACGACCAAACAAAAAGAAAAAAGCTTCTCATCGCTCATCGTTCTCATTCCTTGCCAGGAAAAGATAATAGAAGGGAAAGACAAAGGTCAGAGATGAGAAACGAGAACGATAGCGGAACAAAGAGTAACACCACTGTCTATGGCTTACGTATGTAATCGGCGATGTAATACTATGCTGGTAAGGATCCCATGACGCACAGCTGTACCAAGTGTAGAACGGGATGCTCACTTCAATAGCGAACATTTACGGCTTGGCTATGTTTATATTTGCTTTCATAACAGTTTTCTAACTCTATTATCGAACCACCGTGTATCTTACCCGTCTCTCTTAATTTCACTGTACACGTACTGATGTTACGCGTATTGAAGAGTGCACCTGAACTTTGCCCACATACGAAACTTTCGTGTTGATCTATCAAGTACACTGAAATGTCCAGTACAGGTTTAGCTAGCAGGAAGATCTTCCTACCTTGCTGGATATTGTTATTTACAGATCTATTCAAAATGTTCAAATCTTTGTACAGTCTATGGGACTTAACTACGGGGTCATCAGTCCCTAAACTTACAATGAACTACTTATGAACTACTTACAAACTAGGAAGGCACAAATATCCATGCCCGAGGGGGTATTCGAACCCCCGACCGTAGTGGCCGTGCAGACCGTGACTGGAGCGCCTTAGTCCCCTCGGCCACCGCGGCCGTCACAGATGTATTCAGTGCTGCTGTAACGTTCTTATGATAGCTCATAGCCTGTTCTTCACTGAGTCTGAAAGTTGGCGTCTATTTATCATCAGCACGTCTAACACGTTACCTCCACCAGCCGGCTCTCTGTTTCACGGCCCTTGGTCATTTTCGGATACAGCACTGAGAACAGTATTGCTCGATTCTTCGTCCCTGCCACTCGCCTTAAACACGTTGGTCACGTAGTCTACATACGGTGAGTTAAAATCTCCTCCTAAAACTGTAACATGGAATCTACGGGTAATATTTTCTAAGTTTTCCTTAAGATGTTCTGCCACCACTGCTAATGAGACAGGCGAGCTATAAAAACATCTAATGACAGTGTTTGAGCCACTTTTATGTCTATAAAAATGTCTTCAGTGTTTAGTCTATCTCTGCGCTATACGTTCCAGTCTGCTTTAAGATTTCTTTACTGCTGACATGATGTTTGAGCCACGTTTTCATCCCTAATACTATGTGGACATTGTGACTATCTAAAAATAGAGTAGTTCAGGGATCTTTCCATAGACATACATGAACTTCGTATATTAACCTTCTTTTCCTACGTTCTATCGTTGCCCTGATCGGAGTAAGTAACCGCTTTATCTCCTGTGGAGGGATTTCTCCGTCCTAAAAAAAATAGCACTGACGTGTTTTACGGCCCACTTTAGATTTGTAGTTTTATAAGTTTTTGCAAACATTTTGGACCAAAATAATAATCTAAATAATAAAAAATTAATAAGAGTGTCTGAAACCCTTCTAGGTAGTGGCGGGTTCCGAACCACCAACCTTTAGCCTCATAGTCCAAAGCCATGCCCACCACGCTACGGCTATCAATCAAAAGATTAGTCCTTTAATCTCATACTATTGATGGCCGTTGTTAACTGATGCTAATATGGCATTTGTAGATACTAGATTAACATTTATCGTACGAAGAACGATGTTTTTGTTAATTCTTCAGTGCGTCATTGCTTTGAAATGACAACGTGTAAGTTGCAATAAGAAAAATCATCAAATACGCAACGCAAGATGGCGTATGCCAGAGAGAGTTCTCGGCGAGGAATGTCACGTGACATCTCCGAACGGCTGGTTTTAGTTAATTCCATGGAGGGTGGCAAATCTCCGTTATTTTTGGAAATATGTCTCAAACGATACGAAATATGAAAAAAAACCATAAGGGAGCTAAGTTGTAGAGAATTTTCTCCTCTACCAATTAGGTTATTCAATTTTTGTGTCAGATGAATAGTTAAGCCGTTATTTTCATTTAAATTTCGAGCTGTCAAAAGACGATTGCAAAGGCCTACTTTTAGTGTTACTACCGTAACCTAAAGTCGGCCAAAACCACGTGTCGACACGTATTCTAGAAATCTAGCAGTGGCCGAGTGGCCGAGGGGACTGAGGCGCTCCAGTCACGATCTGCACGGCAAATACGGTCGGGGGTTCGAATCCCCCCTCGGGCATGGATATTTGTGCCGTCCTTAGTTAGTTCATAAGTAGTTTGTAAGTTTAGGGACTGATGGCCCCGTAGTTAAGTCCCATAGACTATACAAACATTTGAAACATTTCAGGCATATCAAAACACCCAGGCAGTAAACAAGAGCATACTCCTATCGAATGTGCAGCAGAACCTTCAAACTGCCATCCATGGAAGAATAATTAAAAAGGGGACTAAACAATATTCAACAGGTTTCTGTAGCCTGACAGAATTGCTACATAATTCCAGGAATATGTAGGGATGACGTTTAAAAATGAAGGGCCAATGTCGCAAAGGCTAACGTACAAAGCAGCCACAGAAGAACTTAAAGTAATACATTGACTCTGGGGTATGTAAAATCAAATGTGCTAATTGTAATAAGTATTATATGAGGCAGAATGGGTGCAAAATTGGAATACGATACAAAGAACGTAGTAGCAATAGTAACCGAACAGCGTTTGGAGGGCATTATAGCAAACAGAAAACACGGCATTAGCATTATAGGTAAGCAATTAGAGGTGCTACATAGGGCTCCAAAAAGTTTTTATTTAAACGTTCTTGAAGAACTTGAAGTATTTGCACATCGAGAGAGACACCCAGAAAAACTACTGATGAAAAAAGTGATTTCATGCATAAGAGTTTTATGAAATATTTAAAGACAATGTGTAGTGATGCCTGGAATAGAACGCGGTGCGAAACACCGGCTGCGGTGATCGTCAACGTTCTAGACTAGCGGCGGTGAATGGAGGGGACCCTGGCGGACGCCTGACCAGGGGAAGACGCACGGAAATAAAATTCTAAACGTTGTTATCTTTTAAATATTTGAACAGATTAAGAAGGAAGTTGAAAATTATTACACGCGTTTTTTTTTAAGAAAGAGAATAAGACCTCATATTGAGACCGGCCTGTCTGTATTTTATTTAAAGGTTTTTAAAAGTTGTCTCATTTAATTTTAATTTCGATTATTAAACGTACATCAAAGTCCCAAGATACTACTGTAGTTAGTTACGACAGTGAATATTGTGTTCAATAAGTAACAAGTCACTCTGCAACAGTAAAAGATTTGGTATGCTTTTATACATTTTTAAAGCTATTACATTTTATTATTATAACTCTTTGTTCCAATCAGTTTCTTTTATTGTTGTTAACAGCTCTGAAGATGGTCAACTGGCCAGGAACTGGCCATTTAAGAAATATAAGTGATCCAAAGATTGACACTGAAGTACTTACCCCAACAGAATCGTCTGAACCTCTGGTTTAAGCATTTCCCTCGGCTGCAAACCAGAGGACAGCTATCGGTTCTGGGAACGATACTGCAAATCGAAAACTCCGCTTCTACACCGCGAGCGCAACTGGCTGTCTTTACTAAATCCGCCAGTCGCCTGAAGAAACCAACGATGGCTAATGAACCCAGGGGAAACGACATCAGACACGATTTGCAGCCGGCTGCATCAGCACCACCTAGAGAGAAGGTCGCGGCGCTCTCGTGTGACGTCAGGCAGAGTAGGTTGCGCGCGCAGAGCTGACTGGGTAGCTGCTGGGGCACGGCCCACTATGTCGAAGCAGCGAGCCAGTCAGCTATGCGCGCGCAACCTACTCTGCCTGACGTCACACGAGAGCGCCGCTGCCTTCTCTCTGGGTGGTGTTGGCTGCATCCAGTTCTCTCTATCGTCGCTGGCAGGGCCGCCTCCACCTCTCGGATGAGAAGCCCAGGAAGCAAACAGAGCACGCACTGTCCTCTGTCCTGTCCTGCCTTTGCCGCTATTTCCCTAGGGAGCTCCATCAATCGCCTAATGTTGGAGTCCCCAATGACAATCATTTCGGAAGACTTTTCTCCGTTGAGAATTATATGCTGTGTTCTGTTAGCTAGTAACTTTTAATCCACAGTTGGTCTGATATTCCGTACACTCGTAATTTGTTTCTTAGGCGACATTGCGGAATTATGTCGAACGCCTTCGACTGTGTGGAATTATGTCGAACGACATCTACCCGAGAGCACGTATCTACTGTTTTCCGAGTCTCGTGGACGAACAGCGGGGTTAGGTTTCGCAGGACAGATTTGACTTGTACAGATTTGATTTTCGATCTCTATAAATGTCATAATACAGACTAACGTCAGAGATATACATGCGTAGTTTAGCGTGTCTTTTCGACGATCATATCTGCAATGAGCTGCGCCGTTTCGAGTGGACACCGTTCATTTTCATACTATTTAGTCAAACTTTAACGATTAAACGCAATTCTATATATCTATATCTATCTATTTATAAGGGATACTCTGCAAATGACATTTAAGTGCCTGACAGAGGGTTCATCGAACCACCTTTATACTATTCATCTCCCATTCCATTCTTGAATATCGCGAGGGAAGAAAGAACACCTGAATCTCTCCGTTCGACTTCTGATTTCTTGTATTTTATTCCGATGATCATTTCTACCTATGTAAGTGGCAGTCAACAATATATTTTTGCCTTCGGAGGAGAATGTTGGCATTTGGAGTTTAGTAAGTAGTCCACGCCGCAGCGATAAGCGCCGTAGTTGTAATGATTCCCATTCCAGGTCCTGTACCATTTCTTTAACGCTGTCTCCCCTGTACATAACAATACAAAACGGGATTTGGACTCTTTCGAAGTCCTCCATCAAACCCACCTGTTAAGGATCCCACACTGGGCAGCAATACTCCAAAAAAGGACGGACAAGCGTGGTGTATGCACTTTCTTTGGTAGTTCTGTTGCATTTTTTAGGGTTCTGCCAATAAAACGCAGTCTCTGGTTCGCCTTTCCCACGACATTATCTACATGTTCTTTCCAGTTTAAGTCTGAATCAATAGTAATTCCTAGGTATTTTGTGCAATTACGGCCTTCACTTTTGATTGATTTATCGTGAAAACAAAGTTTAACGGATTTCTTTTCGTACTCATGTGAAAGACTTTACACTTCTCATTAGAGTCAATTGCCAATTTTTACACAATAATGATATCTTTTTGGGTCTTTCTGCAGTTGCTTTTAATCTTCAGATGATTTTACTAGGCGGTAAATGACGGCGTCATCTGAAAACAACCTAAGAGAGCTACTTAGATTTTCCCCTAAATCGTTTATGTAAACAAGGAACAGCAGAGGACCAATAACACTCTGGAACGCCCGATATCACTTCTGTTTTAGTCGATGCCTTAGCATCGATTACTACAAACTGTGTCCTCTCTGACAGGAATCCCCTATCCAGTCGCAAATTTGGGGCGATATACCATAACCACGCAATTTTATTTCTGAGGTACAGTGTCAAAAGCCTTCTGGAAATCAAGAAATACGGAATCAATTTGAGAACCCTTGTCGATAGCACTCATCTCTTCGTGTGAATAAAGACCTAGTTATATTTCGCATGAACGATATTTTCTAAATCCCTGTTGACGTTTGGTCAATAGGTCATTGTGCTCGAGATAATTCATAATATTTGAATACAGGATATGTTACAAAACCCTGCTGCAAACTGACGTCAATGAAATAGGCCTGTAGTTCAGTGGGTTACTCTTACTGTCTTTCTTGAATATTGGATCTATGCAACTTTCCAATCTTTTGGTACAGATCCTTCTTTGAGAGAGCAGTTGTATATGGCTTTTAAGTAAGGAGCTAACGCTTCAGCATAATCAGATAGAAATCTAATGGGTATACAGTCAGGACCAGAAAAATTGTTCTTCTTAAGTGATTAAAGTTGCTTCACTACTCCGAAGATATCTACTTCAACGTTACTCATTCTGGCCTCTGTTTGTAATTCGAAATCTGGAATATTGGTTGCGTCTTCTTTGGTTATGTTAGTAACTATGCTTTAGTAGCGCTATCATCGGCAGGATCGCCATTACTATCACCTAGTGAGGGTTTGGTTTTGTTTTGTTTTGCACCTACTATATTCATTAGTATTAGGCTGTAAGTGACTATTCCAAGTAATTTGCAACAACAGCAGATAAAGTTATGAAACATTTTTCTAATATGTGCAGGGTTAGATGCAACCATTAAAAATTTTGACGTCAGTCATAAAGTTAAAATTGTTAGCCTATTACACGATCTCCAGCGTAATGGCAGTAAAGGTAAGGAATACAATACCGTACCATTGTTAGCCATGTTAGTTGGTGAGGCTTGCTGGGGCGGTGGACAGAAACGAGGCATTCGTGTTCGGGGGACGAGAAGACGTCTGCTCGAAAGTCGACAATTACCTGAGCTACAACAATTCATCGGAAATACAAAGAAAGAAGTCTGAAAATCTTATCAAGGAGAGGGGCGAGTTTCTTCATAGAGTAATTCTCCAGTTCCTTAAGAAACTCAAGCGTGAAACCAGTAGTGGCCGAGTTTTTCAAACATATCGTGGTGTCGTAAACGCATCTTAACACTTTCATTCCTCGAAATCAACGTATTAAAATCTGATTTATACCGTATTTTGCGTATCAATCCTTAAAGTCACATTGTTGTTGATGAACAACATCTTTCTAGTACATTTTTCCGCTTGGTTCGGCGTGTAGGCACTTCTGAAGTATTAATTTGCCGTGTTACGTAGCCGTCTGTACGTGGCTGTGAGTCGAACGTGGTTCATGTTATTTTATTTCAGCAGTGAATTGTCTTGTCTTTGGAGCTGTGGCGAAGGTTATGAAAGCATTACTGTTCTGAAAGTCTTAACTACCAATAAATAATGTCCCAAGTAATAGAATAAACGTCTGTATTGTGCATGAAATACATTTGATAAAAAAAGAACAAGCCGCGGTGGAGTAGCCGAGCGGTCTAAGGCGCCTCGCTACTAGCGCATGCTTGCTCGCCATCGCTGTCGAAAGCTCGAGTCCTCCCTGGGGCACGGGTGTGTATGTTGTCCTTAGGTTAGTTTACCTCAGTTTATGTAGTTTGTAAGCTACAGATTGATGTCTACGCAGTTTGTTTCGATCGATTTACAAACATTTGAACTTTTCTTTTTAAACAATAGTTCGATCAAAAATTTTAAAACATATTTAGTGCACCGTATTGATACAGAAAACACTGAATATTAATTTTTCCAAAGCTGACATCATAATGTGGTAATGAAAGGGTTAAGTGAGTGAGTTGGCCTGTAAAAAATCCATCTTATGGAAACGCTGGTCAACTTTCGGTGATACCCGACCGTTGTAAGTCATAGCTGTAAACTTATTTTCATTAATACAATAACTGTATTATCATTACCATCTTTATGTTCCTATTGGTTTCCTTGTTTTAATGTATAAAGTAATAACAGTCACTGCGGCATGTTTAAGAATAGGAATTTCTTTGCAGCGCCACGCTGTTGTAACAAAATCCTCAATTAGCCATGAATCATGAAAAATATATACATCCCTGTGATTGGGGCGAATGAGTATTTATTATTACATCAGTCCAGTCGGATTCCTATAAATACTAAATACGTGACTGTTATTTATTAGTAACAGGCAGATCTAAATAATTAATTGCATATTCCTGTTTTCTATTTGCATTTGATAACGATTTTAAAATTCATTGTATTCATTAACGAGACGATATTACTCATGTCCGATTCATTCCCAATAAATAAAAAAAAATGTCATCCACGCAACGCTTGTAGTACACTTTCCTCTATTCTAATGCTGTGTATTTGTGCAAACAATTTTTGTCAAGATCTTTAATAGAAATTTCTGCTAAGGCGCCGGTTAGACTATCTCCCATTGCAAACACTTATTTCTGATGAGAAAGTTTACCGTTACATGGCACTATTTGTACTTACACTTTTAAGAATTAAACTAATTGAATAATTGAATCATTTTTTTTTCATTAGTAGTAAGGTGCGTAAGGTTATTTACAACTTGTACAAAAACCAGACAGAGGTTGTTAGAGTAGAAGGGCATGAAAGGGATGAAGTGGTTGGGAAGGGAATAAGACAGAATTGTAGCCTTTCTCCAATGTTATTCAATTTTTACATTGTACATTGAGCAAGATTTATAGCAAGAGGAAATTTGGAGAAGGAATTAAGGTTCAGGGTGAAGAATTAAAAACATTGCGTTTTGCCGACGACATATTAATTTTGTCAGATACAGCAAAGGACCTGGAAGAGCAGTTGAACGGAATGGACAGTGTGCTGAAAGGTGCATATAAGATGAACATTAACAAGAGAAAAACTAAGGTAATGGAGTGCAGTCTAAGAAGATCAGGTGATGCTGAAGGTATTAGATTAGGTAACGAAACAGTAAAGGAGGTAGATGAGTTTGTTACTTGGGCAGTAAAATAACAAATGATGGTCGCAATATACAGGATATAAAATGCAGCATGGCAATGGTTAGAAAAGCGTTCTTGAAAAAGAGAAATTTATTAACATCGAAATTGATTTAAGCCTAAGAAAGTCATTTTTTGAAGACATTTGTGTGGAGTGTTGCCTTGTGTGGGAGTGAAACATGGACGATAAACAGTGCAGACAGGAAGAGGATAGAGGCTTTTGAAATGTGGTGCTAAAGAAGAATGTTGAAGATAGGTGGGTGGATCGCGTAACTAATGAGGAGGTACTGAACAGAATTGGGGAGAAAAGGAATTTCTGGCATACCTTGACTAAAAGAAGGAATCGATTAGTAGGACACATTATTAGACATCAAGGAATTGTGAATTTAGCGTTGGAGGGAAGTGTATGGGGTAAAAACCGCAGAGGAAGGCCAAGAGATGCATACAGTAAGCAAATTCAGACAGATGTAGGTTGCCGTTCTTATGTGGAGATGAAGAGGCTTGCTCAGGATAGGGTGTTGTGGAGAACTGCATCAAACCAGTCTCCGGACTGAAGACCACAACAACAACAGTATATTTTTTTATTATATCTAGTCATTTTGTAATAGAAACTATGTCGAAAGACGCAAGTTTAGCGTTATCCGATATTCTAATGACAGACAATGCTCTTTCAAACTGCTGGGTGGAGTAGCCGAGCGGTCTAAGGTGCCTCGCTGCGGAGCGTGCTGTTGCTCGCCGTCGGAGGTTCGAGTTGTTCTCCCTGTGGCATGGATGTGTGTGTTGCCCTTAGGTTAGTTTACTTTTGTTTAATTAGTTTGTAAGCTACGGAATGATGACCACGCAGTGGTCCGATAGATTTACAAACATTTCAACATTTGATTTTCTTCCAAGCTTCTTGTTCAAGATTGCATTTACCACAATGTTGGGGGATAGAGAGGTTTCGTTTTTGTGCACCTTTACGTGATATCGTAAGTAAGCTATAATGGTACCCATCATTTAATGTGACAGTTTCTCTGAGTCCGAAATGGTATCTTCCACCTTCTTTCTAACATTACTATTGAAAATCTTGGAATTTCAATTACGGACAACTTAAACTGGAAAGAACACATAGAAAATATCTTGTGGAGGGCGAACCAAATGCTGCTATTCATTGGGAGAACAGTTAAAAGATGCATCAAGTGTAAAAAAGAAAATGATAATAAGTGTCCATCTTATTGTAGAGTATTGCTGAGCATTGTGATATCCTCACCAGATGGAATTGACGGTGGACATAAAGAACAGAGAAAGGCCGCTCTTTTTGTATAATCGCGGTACAGGAGGGAAAGTGTTATAGAAATGACGCAGGAGTTGCAGTGAAAATCATTAAAAGAAAGATGATTAGCTTACAAAATTTTTCACTAACTTTCTCCAGCGAATGCGAACGTATTTTGTAAGCACCCACCTACATAGGAAGATTTGAAACGGAGAGATTTAGGTGTTCCTTTTTCACAGCGCAATGTTAGATAATGGAATGGTACATAAATATTATAAAAGCGAATCGATGAACTCTCTTACAAGTACTTAAGTGTGACCTGCAGAGTATTTATGTAGATGTACTAATATGTTGATAAATTACGACTGCGCTATTTCCCTTCTCTGCCTTGGTAATTATAACAAGTTCTGTTGTTAGTTTCTTACTCACATATAGTGATATTTATAAGTTAACGTATTAGACTGGTAGTTAACAATTTTTTTTTGTTTGAATATCAAAGTTGATAACGTTACACTTCTCCACTGTGTGTAACTCCCTTGCCATGTTAGTCTCAACAATTACTTATGTTATGGAACTAGGAGTGTAGCATAAACTTTAAGGCTCAGACGTTTATCTAGGAAATCCTTTTCATATCTACAAAGGGCAATGTGAGTGAACCACTCCTCCTTCCTTCTGATTCTTCATTACCCATTCATACAGTACCACTTTCTTTTTGGTGCCTATGCTGCATAGGTTAATTGCTATTAACGATGCTATCGTGATCGCGGTCACGTGGCATTCCTCGCAGCAATGCTGACCACGCACTGTTTGGATGTGGAATTCATGATGTAGTGAAACAGGTCAGCAACGGTGGAACACAGCCTGAAGAGATGACCTGGTCCCTGTCGTGTCACGTCACGTAGAGTAGGCCACGATCGCGCAGCTGACTGGCTGGTCTTTGGGAAACAGCCAACTGTCTCGTAGCGGTCAGCCAGTCAGCCTGCTCCGTGTGCGGTGAAATGAGCCGCAGTGGAAGGGCCGAGCGCTCTAAGGCGCCTTGCTGCAGAGCGCGCGGTTGCGCCCCGTAGGAGGTTCGAGTCCTTCCTCGTTTATGGGTATTTGTGTAGTTTTTAGATTAGTTTGTTTAAGTAATTTGTAGACCTATGGACTGATGAGCGCAGTAGTTAAGTTCCACAGATTTAATATATATATATAATAGAAGGAAACTTTCCTGGTGGGATAAATTAATGTGTTTGATTTTATTTGTGCCTGTCGACGAACCTTGGTAAGTCATCCATATATATATATATATATATATATATATATATATATATATATATATATATATATATATATGCTTATGGGACTTAACTGCGGGGTCATCTGTCCGTAAACTTACAAACTACTTATGAACTAACTTATACTAACGAGAGTGAAGGTCGGGGTGAGAGTTTAAAATAGGGAAAGATTAATTATTAAAACTCACAACCACCAGCTGCGAACCAAATTCCTAAACATGCAAAAACACTGGAACTGTGATTGCGACTGTTTGACTCGTTTTCTAGGGGATGATATCACACGTTCGCAGCTTTACTTCCCTGCATATGATTAACAAAACAAATTCATAATAAAACCAAGTTCATGAGAGAAAAGGGTGTACTAACTACTATTTTTGAAAACACGTGAAAGTTCACTTTATGTTGTTTATTTCATAATAATAGAACCCTGTGGCTGATACGTCTGTACGTCGACACATTTATCAAATAAAGTTATAGCTCGTGAGCCCCCAGACAAAATGAATATTTGTCGCAAATTGTTTTCACACCATGTGGCTGTCTCAAACACCGTTTATGTTCGTGCCTATGCGACGACACGTGTTAGATTAACAAATCAGTCACTTTAATTCAATGCGATGCACACCTTGTTCCGCCGGCTAAATATTCACAACACACAGTAGCACTCGATTCAACTTGGTGTAGTCTACGACGAGCAACCACACGTGGCGATTGCCACACACAAATCTAAAGTCTCCACCTGGATGAATGTTTGCAGTGAACTTCATACTGTTTTATTATCAAATGCTATTAATTACCAATATTTCTATTGGGAGGTAATCTTACATACTAAAGGGAGGATTCGAACCTCTGACGTGGGAGGCCCCGCCATCCGCAACACGGCACTCCAGACCGTTTGGGATTAAAAAATATTTGAAGATTTGAACACAATAGGCAGCGATTTCTTAGGTTATTGGCTGGCCGCTATGAGACAGTAATCTATGCACCAGAGGCAGCCAGTCAGCTATATGATGGCGGGCTATACTGCGTGACGTGTCACGACAGTACACCTGCCTTGTCTTCAGGTGGTGTCATCAGAGCCTGACGTTGATGACATGCGGTGCTGTTCTCTCTACTGCCTAAGTGAATGGCTTCATCCAGGGACATATAAAAATCGTTTAGGACACTGTAAGGAAAGGCCCTGTAACACTGCTCAAAGTTTAATATTTAATGCTACAGCTGTTTCAGCACTTTGCCATTTTCAAGCTCCTGCATGTATATAAGTTTACATTGAATGATTTAGCATGTTATTATGAGTCTTCAGTGACGAAATTTTAACGTATGTGTGTGTGTATTTGTATGTGTGCTCCCTATAAATTGCAAGACGGTGGTAGCAATTTTGATGAAATATTCTGGAATTCTCCAGATTAACCCAATGAGTGATCCAGCGATCGCATCAAGATATTCAATAAAATATACGTACAAGCTTACGTCTATCATCTATAACGACAATAGTCTCCTTAGCGGAGAAAGAGCCAACCGCCTTTCTTCTGTAACGCTTGGAACACTAGTGTCGCTTCAGTGAATGTTCATGATGAATATTGTTTATGAATTACGGCAGCGTCCAATAACGATCGAAAATATCTTTCGGCTCTTTCGGCTGAAGTAGCAGTAACTGTGCAGTTCATATGTATACCGGGTGGTCAAAAAGTCAGTATAAATTTGAAAACTTAATAAATCACGGAATAATGTAGATAGAGAGGTAAAAATTGACACACATTCTTGGAATGACATGGGGTCTTATTAGAACCGAAATATAAAAAAAAGTTGAAAAATGTCCGACAGATGGCGCTTCATGTGATCAGAAAAGCAATAATTAGCATAACAAATTAAGACAAAGCAAATATGTTGTTCTTTACAGGCAATGCTCGATATGTTCATCACCATTCCTCAACAATAACTGTAGTAGAGGAATAATGTTGTGAACAGCACTGTAAAGCATGTCCGGAGTTATGGTGAGGCATTGGCGTCGGATGTTGTCTTTCAGCATCCCTAGAGATGTCGGTCGATCACGATACACTTGCAACTTTAGGTAACGCCAAGGCCAATAATCGCATGCACTGAGGTCTGGGGACCTGGGAGGCCAAGCACGACGAAAGTGGTGGCTGAGCACACGATCATCACCAAACGACCGACGCAAGAGATCTTTCACACGTCTAGCAATACTTTTTTTGTTCTAATAAAACCTCATGTCATTCCAAGCATTTGTGTCAATTTTTACCTCTCTATCTACATTATTCCGTCATTTATTCAGTTTTTAAATTTATACTGACTTTTTGATCACCTGGTATATTTACTACTGAAAATATCCTGTAATGACAACTGCACGCACACTTTTCTAGATACACTTTTAACGAGTACATAACAGGCGGACGTGATGGAGCTAAGTAAACCCACATCCGTCCCCTCCCCATATATTATTAACAGTGCATCGTGCTAAAGTGTGCCGGCCGCGGTGGCCGAGGAGACTGAGGCGCTCCAGTCACGGTCTGCACGGCCACTACGGTCGGGGGTTCGAATCCCCCCTCGGGCATGGATAAGTAGTTTGTATGTTTAGGGACTGATGACCCCGTAGTTAAGTCCCATAGACTTTACAAACATTTGAACATTTGATTTGCTAAAGTGTTGTGTCAGTGTCAAGGTATGAGTGTGATTTTAAGATTTCAGCAACTGCGTCAAAATCAGAACAATGTGTTGTCATGTATTTTATCGTCTCTCTGTTCACGCCGTTAACTTTGCAAAGTCTGTGTTTTTTAGCCACCGTGTCATTTTTTCAAAAAATGTTTGTCAAGCATATGGAACTTAACTGCGGGGTCATCACTACGTAGACTTACAAAGTATTTATAAACTACCTTATACTAAAGACAGTACAAACATCAATGTCCGACGGGGAGCGGCCTCGCACATTGGAGCATGGCGCCTCAATCCGCTCGGCCACACCACCGCGGCTGTTTATCTGTGTTTTAAAGCCTTCTTCCATTGCTTTTAATTCGCGAATTTAATCTCCTGTTTTATTGTTAAATTCAATATTCATTTTCTCCTGTTTTAAAATACCTTTACCGATTGTCAGATTCACATGTACACTGGGCTGTAGAGCAACATACGAGGCTGCTGCTAGCCTTCCCCCTCGGGCCATTAAAATACAATAAAGAAAGAAAAAGTGCCAAGTAAGTAGATTTTGATGTTTTTCGCGTTCGTGTCTACTTATATGCTGCATTTATTCCTCCCTTATCAAGATTTGGCTCTACTGCATCGGTCATAAAAGATAATTAGAAGGATACTACCGTACCATAACACACCATTGCTTTACTTAAGCAAACTGTCAGTTCTCAGAGCATTCTAGGCTATTGCTGGTCAACAGAACAATTTGACATTATTGTTTTCGAATATGTAGGACTTACTGAGAGATGAAACACCGTAATCATTGTAAAGAGATTATAAAGCGTAATGTCTCTTCATGTGCAAGTGCTTTCGTGCTTCTTTTCTTAATATTTTCATCAAACTCTTCCAGTCACAACCTGTTCCGGTGTTATGCGAATTAGAATTAACAGGAACTGCTTTCCATGATTGTATCTTCTAGGCCAAAATAACTTTATCCGTATTTTTCTTTTTAGGTTTTTAATTTTTTATTGTGTCCTTATATCGCCCCAAAACTATTTCTAGAAGTAAACGTTTTTCGTGTTGGGAGAAATGTCAGTATAGCTCTTTTACCTGTTGACTTTACAAAATTCGATAACAAATATTATATGTCAATTAATATCTACTGTGGAGGCTAATAATGTCGATTTTAGCATTGTTGACAAGCATCTTTCGTGCTGACTCAGACCAACGTTGCAGCAGCTTCGGAGGATCTAGGTTTAGTGTTACACGATAGAGCGGAACCCTGAAGGAAGTTTTATTTTCTGGACTGACGTCAGATTTGATCTCCTGTTAGCCATGTTTATACAATCGACCAATATACTTGTAAATATACGTTTCACTGTGATAAATTAGTAAGTAATTATGGATTAAACAGACTAAGGACTGTATAAGCATGTATACTTCGTATTTAGTCATGTTACGCAAAACACTGTCACGAATAAAAAAAAAAAATAAATAAATAAATAAAAAAAAAAATAAAAAAAAACACCAACTAGTATAGAATATAAATTACAGCCGTGAGAAACCGAGCGTGTCTCTACTTAGATAGAAACTTCGACTTTTGTCAAAGATTTTCTGCCGTAATATTGTTGATGTATTAAATTACCCCCTTCCTTAAAAAACTATAAGCAAGGAAAAAGTTCTGACTTATGAAATGTTTCTGCACAAGGTCTTTGCACAAAGTTGGATAACAGGCTTTTCTTCAAATGCTCTGGAGCTTTTTTTTTTAATTTTTTTATTTTATTATTATTTTTAATAACCCACTGACTGCATTACAAACAATTATAAAAAAAATAAGGCAAATAAAAGCGTAAAGTGCCTGCTTGTTAAAAGCATACGATCTATGTCGGTCTAATGGTAGCCTGCTTAAGCTATTATAGTCATCCCTTTTATTCTTCCAGAAACTGAAGAAAGATTTCGGAGTGCTTTGCTGTTAATAGTTATTACAACAGTATACAACACATATACTTCGTTTTTCAACCATTTCCTAATTGTGTAAAGTAAGCCGACGAATCATATGAGTTTTCTGAATCTTACAGTGTAAATCCGCTGGTCTCTCAGTTTTAGTTCACAACTCACGCTGTTAGGAGATGCTCGGGAGCACTGTCACACTTTTAGGGAAGAGTTTCCGCTATTGTCTTTATAAGCTTAATTCCAGCTGCTTCGCACACGGAGACTGGATGGTCTGCTTTGGTTGTTTCTACTTCTAAATATAAATTGTCACAGATTTAGCTTTAAAAATGCTTTCCTAATCAAGTATTTTTATATTACTTACCACCTCCTATTGCATCATTAATGGCAGAATTCATAACATCCCGAATCACATTAAAAATAAATAAAATAAAATAAATAAATAAAATAAAAATTTAAAAAATTCTAACCAAGGTTCTAAATCCAAATTTTCTTATTTCTAGCATCAAATAGTTTTAGTAGCACCGTTAAAAGATTTTCACTTATTTCACCCGCTTAATGGTTGAAATTCCAAAAAAAAAAAATAAATAAATAAATAAAAATAAAAATAAAAAATAAAAAAAACAAACAAACAAGGAAACACGTGTTTTTAAAATGCCAATCAAAAATCTAAATCCGAAGTTTTGCATTTCTTGCTTCAAACTTGCCTTAATATCAACATATTGTCTTATAAAGAAACCGTTCATATCCTATTACACCCCCTTAGTGATGGGAATATATCGAAAAAAAATGCCTACAGTGTAAGATAAACAACGTCTACAAATTTCAAGTTTCTATCATCTGGAGATCCATTGTCTTTCTGTCTTTTAGAAACGGATTGAAAACGTGAAATTTCTTTCTTACACTTTGGCATCTTTCTTGATAGTTTTACTTTTCAAAGTACAATATGCACTTATTTTTCTTTATTCGCGCTTGTTGCAGAAAAACAACTGAAGAATGTACATCACGTTTCGCTGTTTATATACTCTTTGCTATTATAGTGTCAAAAGTCATCGCTGGTCTTGAGTCCGAATTTTATATAAGCTGACGACTTTCAACCACTATGTCTTCCCCCTCTTATAGCTATCGACCGGAAGTGCTATGATGTACAACGGGAGATTTTGTACTACAACAACACAGAGAGATCGTTCGTCTCCATTGTGTAAATTTTGCTGAAGAACTAATTTTTGACACCCACACGTAGAACTTTATATAAGTCGGTAACTTTCAACTCTCATATCTTCCAGCCCGTTATCGTTATCAACCCTCTGCCACCATAGTGCATAATGGGAGACTGAAACCTACAACCACATATAAACACTATTTGTTAGCGATGTGTAGTTTTGGCTGCAGAGTGAAATATAGGCACAAACACCTCAATTTTTATAAAATGAAGAGTCCATTACGAGCGGTGTGGACCACGATCATAAAATGACATATATCAAAAGAAATTTCAGCATTGGTCGTAAATTACCATTTATTTATTGCAAATCGATTTCGACTATGGAATAGTCATCTTCAGTGCAACACGCACACCCGAATTGATACATATGTGGTGTTATATGTCAAGCCCCAATGCATAGCTACAAAATATATTTTATAGCTATGCCTTGGGGCTTCACATATAACACCACATATGTATCAATTCGAGTGTACGTGTTGCACTGAAGATGACTATTCCATAATCGAAATCAATTTGCAATAAATAAACGTTTTTATACGACCAATGTTGAAATTTCTTTTGATATTTGTCAATATATATATCATCAGCAAACAGCCGAAAATTACAACCTAATGTGTCCATCAGATCATTTATATAGATAGAATAGGTTCACAGATTTGTGACTGTCTGGAAGACTTCCTAAGTAATAGAAAGCAGTACGTTGTTCTCGACGGCGAGTGTTCATCAGAGACGAGTGTATCGTCAGGCGTGCCCCAGAGGAGTGTGATAGGACCGCTTTTATTTTCTATCTATATAAATGATCTGATGGACAGAGTAACTTGTAATTTGCGACTGTTTGCTGATGATGCTGTGGTGTATGGGAGGGTATCGTCTACGTCAGTGTAATAGCATACAAGATGACTTAGAAAAATTTCTAGTTGGTGCGAAGAATGGCAGGTAGTTCTCAATGTAGAAAAATGTAAGGTGGTGCGCATGAGTAGGAAGAACAATCCCATAATGTTCGAATACAGCATTAGTAGTGAGCTTGTTGATGCTGTCGCGTCGTTCAAATATCTAGGCGTAACATTGTAGAGCGATATCAAATGCAAACGAACATGTAAGGACGATTGTGAGTAAGGTGGACAGCCGACTTCAGTTTATTGGAAGAACTTTGGGAAGATGTACTTCACCTGTAAAGGAGACCGCGTATAAAACGCTTGTACGACCACGTCTTGAGTATTGCTCAAGTGTTTGGGACCCGCAGCAGATCAGTTTAAAGGAAGACATAGAGGCTGTTCAGAGGCGATCATCTAGGTTTTGTTACTGGTAGGTTCGACCAATGCGCGAGTGTGACGGAAATGCTCCGGCAACTCAATTGAGGATTGCTGGAGGAAAGACGACGTTCTTTTCGTGAATTTCTGTTGAGGAAATTTAGAGGACGGAATTTGAAGCTGAGTGTAGTACGATCTTGCTGCCGCCTACTTACATTCCGCGTAGTGATCACAAAGACAGGATAAGAGAAATTAGGGCTCATACGGAGGCATGTAGGCATTCTTTTTTTTCCTCGTTCTATTTGGGAGTAGAATAGGAAAGGAAATACCTAGTAGTGGTACAGTGTACCCTCCGCCACGCACCTTACGGTGGAATGCGGAGTATGTATGTAGATGTAGAATATAATAGCGGTCCTATCACACTCCGCCTGATGATAGTGGTACATTGAGTGTAATACAGGACCTTCATTCGTGTCGCAAAATAGCGCCATTGGTGGGTGTGACAGTAGGGCGTGTGAGTGCAGTGTGAATGGAGTGAGCAGGCCGCCCCTGGGGCGTAGGCAGCCAGCGCTGCAGGCGGCACAAAGTGTCTGGCTGGAGGCAGTCGGCGCGGCGGTGCGCACCGGCTGGCAGCTGCTCTGGCAGTGACGGCGGCAGCAGCAGCAGCAGAGTGTATGGCCGAGGGTGACGCGCCGCTGGCCGCTGCAGTCAACCAGCACCTGACAGCCGAATGAAATGCGGCGCCAGAGACTGCACGCGGCCGCCTGCACCCTGTCGCGGTAGTAACCAAAAACACACACCTACCACAGACACACATTAGTAAAAAGAACAGCACGCCTTCAAAGAGTACATATACACTCCTAAAAACAATTAGGGGATTAGGTGAGATATTATATACATATCGTAACGTATTTTACTGAGACACTGATAACGGTATTTTGCTGTCTCTTTCCTCAACTCTGTAACCCTTGAAGCAATAAAAACTACTACGATTAATGTATAGTGCGTATATACTGAGAAAAAAGAAAAAAATCCTTTAAATTATTATCAACTATGCCTCTTTTTGGGTCCCAGCCTCGTCGCCGCTTTTGTGTCTCGTTCCGGCGTAGGTGTCGGTGGCCGAGTGGAATGAGACCGACACAGAAATAAAGATAGCACGCTGGTGCAGGTACGGGGGGAAGCAGCCAGAAACACTAGAGTAAATTAGAACGAGATATATATTGCACAGAATTTATACAATACTTAACTTTTACATAGATCAGTACTGCAGAATGCTGATACATAGTTGAGCTAAGAGGCCTGCCTAGTGCCTTTCCGATAGCTAAGTCTTCACTGGTGCCTATCTGATTCCGAAGTGTTAACTCGTTCCGATCTCAGTCCCAAGTGAACGATGTCGTTCAGTGGTGGCCACGAGCGGAGATGTAACAGAGGGCGCTCGTGGCTGACGTCTTAAGAACGCCGCGCCCTGCGTGCATGGCGGCGCGCGGCGAAAGTAGGTGGCGCGCACTTTGGACTTGTGCGACACCACACCTTTTATCTTCCCAGAAAGTAACTCATAATGTAACAGTTGTATGTGATTGACTATTTTTACATCGCAGGAGGAATACTAAAGTAAACAAACGCACATGTTAGGAGTAACTCAATGCAGCTAACTGTCCAAATGATTCAGTAGCACTCTACAATTTATAATTTCTAGGACGAGCTACTAACATATCTAACGCTATGTATACAAGCACCTACGAATGAATTTGTGGTAAACTGTTGATCAGCTTCAGAGATAATGGGAAAATAAGGTATGTAGCTGATTAGCTACAACATGCATTAAAGGGTTAAGTTTACAGACTGATAACAGTGGCAGTTTAGAACCTTCCAACAACCAACAAGGTTTACATGTCGTTTTCTTAGAGCAGGATACCATGCGGCTACCATAATAGTGAGAAAGCCAATGTTGTTGCCCTCTAATATGGTGTGTGATCCCCTTGGACTGTCAGTACAGTATAGAATGTTCAGGTTGCGGCCTTCCTATCGGTACTCACCAATAAGAATTGGGCAATACATAACTCAGGTAGTAAAAAGTTTATGGCTCGTTGTCTCTGTTCATAGGGGTGAGTTATGTATGCCAGCATCTATACCGTAAGCAGCTACCCAATCTGTTTGAATAAGATCAATAATTAATATGTAGTTTAGCCACTCTATCAATCTACGTATGATGAAGTAAAAATATATCTTTACATGGAAACAATCAGCTTCCTCCTGTATCTGTAATATCACACGGTATTTTCGTCTGTATCATCATTCTGGGCTTCGGTTTTTAAAGAAAACATTGAAATTCGGAGGGTGAGTAATTTGATTAATTGGAATGATTGTTTGACTATTGATATGATTTGGAATCCAGCACTCACAGTCGTACACAATCAAAGATAATGGCACTGCAGAATATTGTTTATCGGCTCAAATAATAAAATTATTTAAGTTTTAGGCATGTAATGATAACATATGGATATCTGATATTACATAATATTGCATGGGCTAAAGAACAGAATAAATAAAAATTTGAAGTAGAATGTAATATACAGAATCATATTACAGCCAAACAAATGCTAATGTCTCTTTAAATTGTGGTGTCGCACAAGTACAAAGTGCGCGCCACCTACTTTCGCCGCGCGCCGCCATGCACGCACGGCGCGGCGTTCTCACGACGACAGCCACGAGCGCCCTCTGCTGCAACCCCACTCGTGGCCACCACGGAAAGACACCGGGCACTTCGGACTGAGATAGCAACGAGTTAGGACCTTCGTAATCAGATAGGCACCAGTGAAGACTTTGCTATTGTACAGGCACTAGGCAGTCCTCTAATAACTATGTATCAACATTCTGCAGTACTATGTAAAAGTTAAGTATTGTTTCATTCTGTGCAATATATATATCTCTTTCTAATTTACTCGAGTGTTTATAGTTTCTGGCTGCTCCCCTCCGTACCTGCACCAGCGTGTCGGTCTCGTTCCACTCGGCCACCGACACCTACGACGAGGCTGGAACACAAAAGCGGCGACGAAGTGGGGACACAAAATAAATTTCTTACAAATTCTTTCCTTATGGTATCCAATTTTTGAAAAGTATCCACAGCAATAATACAGAAAATTGTTTGGCATTGCAAATATGACATTGAAGATTTTAAGTTTACATTTGTGACACAGGGACATTAATTTATCAACAAAACCTCCATAAGACTAATATCAATTAAAGAGTTTCTTTAAGATTCATGATCTGAAATCTAGCTTCTTGCATTTGCATTAAGCTACATGTTTACTTAAAATTTATGAACAAAAGCCAAACCTACTGCACATACTTTACATGTGGAAACTGCATAATGTTAATGAAATTGCCCGAACTTGCTTGGGACTGTGTTTCTATTCTAAGAGTTCCCATTTTTAGGACTAATTTCTAAAACTTTCCAGTAATTAGAAATCTTGTCATTCTTTTTACACTTTCCCCTTAAAGTTTTCAGAAATACTTCACTTTTGTCAGTCACGTCATGTGAGTTACAGTCAATTGTACTTAATACATTACAGTCCAGTTTTACGTTTTCAGTATTACCTCTTTAAACGTAATAAAGAATGATCAACTTTTTGCCTGCTTACAACAATATCATTTTCAATGCAATTCTTTCTTCACAAACCACTGAATACTTTATTAGTGTTATCAATATACTCCCTACTTTCAACATATCTGTACATAACCTGTCAAATTCAGCATCTTTATCATCTACATATTCATCACTTGCAACATTTTAATTTTCAATATGTTGCTTTCTATAAAACTCACCAAATACTTCATCATTACTGTCAACTACCTTATCATCTCCAACATCAACAATATTACTTGTTTCATTAATATTCCCATACAATGGCGCTATCTGGTTGTTCTATTCAAAATTCTCTACATCCTTTTATACTCGTCCTCCTCATCGACAGAACATCTTATTTCATAATTTACTCCATTGTCTTAGGTATACTATCATTACATTCAGCTACATTTACACTACTGGCCATTAAAATTGCTACACCAAGAATAAATGCAGATGATAAACGGGTATTCATTGGACAAATATATTATACTGTAACTGACATGTGATTAGATTTTCAAGCAATTTGGGTGGATAGATCCCCAGAACAACCACCTCTGGCCATAATAACGGCCTTGATATGCCTGGGCATTGAGTCAAACAGAGCTTGGATGGCGTGTACAGGTACAAATGGCTATGCAGCTTCAACACGATACCACAGTCCATCAAGAGAAGTGACTGGCCTATTGTGACGAGCCAGTTGCTCGGCCATCATTGACCAGACGTTTTCAGTTGGCCAGGGCAGCAGTTGAACATTTTCCGTATCCTGTACAGGACCTGCAACATGCGGTCGTGCATTATTCTGCTGAAATGTAGTGTTTCGCAGGGACCGAATGAATGGCAGAGCCACGGTTCGTAGCACATCTGAAATGTGACGGCCACTGTTCCAAGTGCCGTCGATGCGTACAAGAGAGGGCCGAGACGTGTAACCACCCCATACCATCACGCCGGATGATACGCCAGTATGGCGAAGACGAATACATGCTTCCAATGTGCATTCACCGCGATGTCGCCAAACACGGATGCGACGATCATATTGCTGTAAACAGAACCTGGATTCATCCGAAAAAAATGACGTTTTGCCATTCGTGCACCCAAGTTTGTCGTTGCGCACACCATCGCAGGCGCTCCTGCCTGTGATGCAACGTCAAGGGAAACCGCAGCCATGGTCTCCGAGCTGATAGTTCATTCTGCTGCAAACGTCGTCGAACTGTTCGTGCAGATGGTTGTTGTCTTGCCAACGTCCCCATCTGTTGACTCAGGGATCGAGATGTGGCTGCACGATCCGTTACACCCATGTGGATAAGATGCCGTTGGGATCCGGTAAGTCGTTCCGTATTGCCGTCCTGAACCCACCGATTCCATATTCTGCTACCAGTCATTGGATCTCGATCAACGCGAGCAGCAATGTCGCGATACGATAAACCGCAATCGCGATAGGCTACAATCCGACCTTTACCGAAGTTGGAAACGCGATGGTACGGATTTCTCCTCCTTACATGAGGCATCACAACAACTTTTCACCAGGCAATGCCTGTCAACTACTGTTTGAGTATGAAAAATCGGTTGGAAACTTTCCTCATTTCAGCACGTTGTAGTTGTCGACACCGGCAGCAACTTTGTGTGAATGCTCTGAAAAGCTAATCATTTGCATATCACTGCATCTTCTCCCTGTCGGTTAAATTTCTCGGGTGTAGCAATTTCAATGACCAGGAGCGTACATTATGCAAATTACAACAGGCGGTATTAGTTGTATTATGTTCAGAATGGTTATCCTCAGCAATTTCAAGAGATATAATAGAAGTAGAATTGTGTACAATATTATCGAAACTCTCTGCCTCACAAGTGTCATGTTTTAAAATTTCATTCTTAGCTACAAATTTCTCACTAGACTCATCAGGTGCAATAACATTGAACTACATTATAACTTTGTACAAAATCACACGTAGTTTCTGATCTGATCATACTTTGATATATTACCAATATTTTCAAATTTATCAGTCACATTACCAGTGTTTTGAGATACACAAAAAGTAAATCATTATTTTCAGAATTACATACAGCTTCCAAATCATAATTATTACACATTGGTATTTTAGTATTATACATCCTATCATGAAAATCACTTGATACAGTTTGAACAGGCGGTACATGATTATATCTAATTGGTATACTATATTTTTCATAGACAACTTTTTCAAAATTACATTTAAAAACATTTTGAATCAATAACTGGTCTATTACATCTGTGTACATTACCCCTAGGTATGCTGTTGTCGCAACTGTTTTGCTTAGAATAATTCTTATAGGTGATCCGTTGTATAGGTTTTCTCGTCCCAAATTTACGGACCCTCAGTTTTCTGAATAATTACCTCTGTATTGATTATTTCCATTACAATGTTCATAACCATAATTACTATTATCTCTACTACCTTATATTTCCATTTGATTATTTCTCTTATGAACATGACTTCTTTGCCACCCCCATCCCGTTCATTGCCATAATTAGAATGTTGTCTGTTTTCTCTTTTAGAAACTCTGTCTAGCTTGTCAACAAAATTTAAAAACTGGTCTCTAGACTGGTGAGGTGTATGAACTAAATCCCATTATAATTTTTCGGGGAATCTCCTTTTTAAAGCATCAATTTATATCGTATCTTCAAGTGGCCGGTCCATGACTTTTTAATTCGTTTTTACAATATTCATACATTCCCTCTGTCCTGCTTTTGAATACAGGAACATTTAAGAATTCTAGCCTGTTCTGTCTCTGACGAAAATTTATTAAAAACTTTTTTCTTCAGAATCACTAAATGCTACCCAATGCTCTATCTTTCGATTCACCCAAGATAATGTTTCTCAATTCAATAATTTGACAAATTTAATGTTTAAATCATCTGACGTTTCATTTACAAAATTATTTTTATAATATGGAATGAAATCTACAGGATGCAGTTTATTATGTGGTAAGCTTCTAACAGGAATTTTGGACCATATACCAAAACTGGAAATTACACTTACTGTAACAATATTACCCACAATGAATGTAGACTGGTAATCGCCTCAGTTACATTTTTTCCGCCCTATTTCCTTTCTTCATTACTGTTACAATTTCTGATTCAACAGTTTCAAAATTTTTCTTGACTTTTTCCCTAAGTTTGTTCATTTTTTCTTCTATTGATACTACACTTTTTTCTATAGACTTAACAGCTAAATCTGTGTCTTCAAATCTACTGTTCACATAACTATTTACTTCATATATTAAATTAGTATTCCTGGCTACACTTTCATTTAGATTATGGATTTTAGAATGAATAACATCACATGTAGTTTTAATTGTACTTCATTTAACTTGTTTTATTTGTTCAATTACTTCATGCTTCATAACTTGATATCTATGTTTTAATTCTCCCATATCTAGCACCATTTTAAACATATCCAAATTATTTTTGTCTAGTTTTTGTTCAGTGCTAACCGTAGAAAACTGCCGTTTTAAATTTGATACCATAAGATTTTCTTTCCCCTGATCACTGTCATCGAATTTATTTCTCTTATCCCTGTTGAATAACGATTGCACTCAAGTCACTAAAAATAAAAAATAAAAATTAGCCACCCACTCCGTTCAAAATCAATGTATTTCACTTATTGACTCTGTCTGCATGTCCAGTAAATGAACAGTCTTTCTTAACTAATTTCGGCATTGTAAGTGCTTATGTATGTATATAAAAGAAGTTGCTCCACTGCCTCACTGTTGACACAAACTGTTAGTCCCAAATTTTAACATTAAGTTTCACGGCCGTAGCTGCACCATTTTAATGCATTTTGGTTTACATTACCAGATAATACATTACATCAGCTGCCTTTATTGTTTAATAATATGTATTACTTCTCCATGGTTGTTACATGCTAATGGAAAAATGTTCTAATGTTTGTAAATTTAACGGACTCAACTGCTTGGTCATTTAGTCCGTAGCTTACAAACTACTGATACTAATGTAAACCTAAGGATACCACCTATGCCCGAGGGAGGACTCGAACCCCCGACGGTGATGGGCCGCGAGCACCGCAGCACGGCACCCCAGTGCGCACGGCTAATCCGCCGCGGCCATGTTAATGGAACTACAATTTGTGACTTCGATATGTTTTATTATTTATTGCATCGGTAAAATGAATACATAACTGGTCCAAGACAAGCTTGAGACTTGGTCTAGACTAAAATATACATCTTAATTCCGCGCATTTATACATCGCTGTATGTTCTAGAATAATCCGGAACAAATGTGTTACAATTTAGTTACTGAACTTTATTATCTGTCAAACATAAATAAATCATTCACAAACAAGAAATATATAAAATGATTCCTTATAAATGAGAAGTGTTTTTGTAACAAAACATACGTTAGGTGTATATGTTAGGACTAAAGCAATGCCGAATTTGTTTACAAAAATTAGATTGGACAATTTATTACAATAACGAAACTTTGAGGTAAGTTGTCCATGACAAATTATTAACCGGGTTACAAAAGTCATCAGAAAATGTTACTGATAAAATCTGTTAACAAACATGAATTACTGCACAATATTATTACAAGGTTTGTTTTACGAACAGAAATAATTTAACAGAGTGATCTAGCAAGCAATGTTATTCTTACGGTGAAGTATTATCGTAGTGTTTGTATTAGCAGTCTGTAAATATATTCAAAGTTGTAAAAAGAAAAAGCTTCATTGCATGTGAAATTATAGTGGGTAGCTGGATCTTCACTTATCGAAATAAGCTGCTTCCGTGGGGTTAAAATCCTTACAAGATGAACAGGCAGGAGGGGAGAAGCAGGTGAACAGGGGGAGCCGGAAGCAAAAGATAAACTAACGAAAAATTGTAATAATACATAATGATGGAAATAATGGTTTTGTTTCGTTGTCGCTGTCTGGTTCAGCAACTGAAAAACACTCAATTGTCCTTTAGCAGCAACTAGTATTGGCTAATGAAACTCAATACATTTTTACGTAATCTCAAGATGCTGTACAAGCGAGAAAAGTGTAAATGTGGAGCCGAGACTACTTTCATTCAAGGACTGTAGCAAATGTTGTTGTAAACTAACGTTAGTTCTCGGCGTTGTCCGGACTTGCATTTACTCCACTGTTATGCTGATCTGTCACTTTTTTCCCCTCTGTCCATCTACTTCTTTTCTCTGTCAAAATGTTCAAATGTTTGTACAGTCTATGGGACTTAACTACGGGGTCATCAGTCCCTAAACTTACAAACTACTTATGAACTACTTACGAACTAGGACGGCACAAATATCCATGCCCGAGGGGGATTCGAACCCCCGACCGTAGTGGCCCTGCAGACCGTGACTGGAGCACCTCAGTCTCCTCGGCCACCGTGGCCGGCTTTTCTCTGTCCATTTCAGTTTCGCTTTCATGAAAATCAGTCCGTACGACATCATATCCTCTGAATAATAATGAGCTACAATAATATAATTTTCCAGGTATGTGGATTAGAAAGTTAGAAAACTGTCAGCGAAATGTATTACGGATAGTACAACCTCTTTCATGTTGGGCCCGTTTTTATTACTCTGATTGTTTATGACGTTCTTCTGAACTACAGCGGTGGACAAAATAATCTGAAAACCATGCAGGGTACTACATCGCGCTGCAAGTTGCACCAAAGCGTACATAACTGACGTACGAAGACTTTGACGTTACTTCGAAGCGTATTATACGTTTTGTTCTGCGACGGTCAACACACATGATGGTGAATTTCATCTCTTAAAGAGTCCAACTTGATGGATTGCACTTAGTGGGAGCATGTGTCGGGAAAACGACTGAACTGTTTAATGTTGCACTTGCGACAGTATCCTCGGTCATGACGGCGTACACAAAACAAGGTAAAACATCAAATGTGGAGAGGTTTGTAATTCTATGCGACCAAACTACTGTGGCCATCAGTCCCTAGATTAATAAAGTACTTAAACTAAGTTGAACTAACCGAAAGACAACACACACACACATACACACACACACACACACACACATAGACACATCCGAGGGAGGAAACGAACCATCGGTGGGAGCGAAGGTAAACAGACTGACTAAGATGGATAGTCGATGTTAAGTTAACTTCCGACGAACACTAAGAACGATTTTGGCTAGATAGCAAAACTATAAAGGCAAAGCAAGTGCAAAACTCAACACTTGTTTGAGTAATACTGTTTCGATAAAAAAAAGTACGACTGGCCCTAAAGTTTATGGAAGGGTTGAAGTTGTTAAATCGCTAATAACGGAAGTCAATAGAAACCTGCGAATGAAGTGGTGCCACGATCATAAATCGTGGGCACTGATTGGAAGTATATGGTAGGTTCGATGAATAATCGCTTACATAGCTTTCTACAGACACCTGTGTTTATGTATCGAAAACCCTAAAAGGAGCTGACTTCACAGTATGCCTGTTTTCTACTTTCAAGCATGGGGCAGTTTACGTTATGACTTGGTATATCGTGGTATTTAACTATTTCGATTATTACCCCACTGGTCGGTTATCTGTGGATGAATATCTCACCATCCTCGACAACAAACCACTCAATACGACTAACATATTGCTAATAAATACTGTAAATATGCAGACACACACACACACACACACACACACACACACAAATAGTAACAGGCGTCTTTGAGCCCTCAACGTAATTGAGCCCTCAACGTAATTGAGCCCTCAACGTAATTGAACCGTTATGTGAAGTCTTAGAGCAGAGAGTGAGGGCCCGATTTACAGTTCCACCGTCGCGTCGTTGAGGTAAGTGGAGGATGTTTTGATACAGGAATGGATAACACTCTGTAGGCAGCTATAAAGACACTTTATGGATCTGTTCGTCGAAGATTTGCAGCTGTTTCAAAACCAGTGCTGGTTCACTCCTTACTAATAAATAAATATTTTGTTTATGTGACGTTTTCATTTTATTTTCCCCAGCCCTCTACATCATTTCCGATGAAGTCGATTGCAAATAAACGCAGAGTGCTCTAAATTTCCCCTTACAATGTACAGTTTTGGTGCTATAACTCCCATGTTTCCAAGGTAATTTGAAACAGCGTAGTCAGAGAATCTGATGTCATTTGATGTCTATCCTACCTCTGACTTGGTTGAAGCTTCATCCAAATATTTCTTAGCGGTAGTACACGTTTGCATAATACACTGCCATGATCATTTTGTATGGCTTAGCTCAAGGTAATGGAAGATCGATTCGTCGCCTTTATCGCACAACGTCCGACGCCATCGCATACAAATACCCAACGACTTCGAGAAACGGGATGCCTATACTGCCCGTAGGGGTGATGATGCACTCCTGAATTGAGAGTGGTCGTACTAAGCTTCTCAAAAATGACTCCCATTCCTTTTTTTTCTTTGGCTATTAATGAGCTAAATTGGAAAGGAAGTGATGTACTGGGTCATGATCGGTAAATAACTTGTAAAATTTCTCGCTTTATGAACATATTTTCAGACTATTGTACCACTGAAACGACACGTATCCGGACACGAGTTCCCGCTCAAAGTTTTATTTACTCAATCACGTCCCAAATGCTTTTGTGGGGGCCACCTCCGTCTTAAGGTAACCCCATGTGGCTACCTAAGGTACCCCATGACTTATAGAAGTCAGAAGATATATTGTTCCTTTTTCTCCATCGCATCACATTTTAAAGTACTCTTTCCTTTCAGGATCGGTGCGGTGATCGTGTTCTTCCTGGAAATCACGTGGGCCATCACGCTGTTCCTGCAGGTGTGCCTCAGGTTGGTCTCACCATTTTCTATTTTACATCTTTTGCGTAGTATTAACTCACATTTGTGTGTTGTGTGGTGGCCCGGGTTGCATCCTGGAGAGTGGCGGGCCTTTTTCCCGTTGCAGTCCCTGAAAAGTGGTCCGGACCACTCAGGCTGCTTTCAGATCAGTACTGGGCATCCTTTCTGGGGGAATAGGCACCCAAGCCCCCAGTGTCATCACTAGTTTGAACCACAAAACTTACCATAAAGTCATATTTACTGCTTTTCAATTATTCATCTGTTCAAAGGAAATGGCAAAAAAATAAATGGTACACACATTTAAAAAATGTAGCTTCATGTTGCTTCCAAGATATACTGAACACTGACGTTGAATGTGTACATTGCATGTAGAACACAGTTCCTTAGATTGTACATAGATTTTACATAGATGTCACTCATTCTTCTCAAAGATGAAAAATCACCACGCTTGAGCCGCACCTATGCGACGGAGTGGGTAAGGCGGACGATCAGGAAGGAAGTGCAAAGTTTGTAATGACTGTAGTTTTGCCACGCCCAGACACAAGCTGTTGACCACTTGCCACGCTCTTACCCTCAGAGGCTACGGCAGCAGCTGATGGCCGCAACTAACGGATTTCAGCTCGGAGGAATGACAAGGAAAGTACATGGGCTCGAACAATCTGTATGAACGTTTGGTTACAGGATCTCTACGTACACCTCAATGTGCTGGTGTGTGTCGTTTTTCTGCTAAGCTCTGCAACCATGCTCTAGATAGCACTGTAGATGTAATTGTAGATATCTTAACTCTTACTGATGTAATAATCATCGTACATGTTCTCAAGCGAATTGTCATCAAAAGCCGTGATGATAGTTGCAACTTTAACCTTCTTCCCGAAAGACTGTTGGTGTTCACTGCCACTGCTTCCATAGCCTCTTCCCGCCACTACCGCTTGCAATGACTTGTTCGTCATTATAATCCCTATTATCATTATTATGAGTTTGTAACAACAGTATCTAACTTATGCTCATATTTCTGTACCATAACAGATACGAGAAAGCATGCAAATGATAAATATTCTACACTACTACCATCTTCACGAAGAAGGGTTCTTCGTAACTTCATCTCAACTAATCGCAATACATTATCGAGATTGATTAGCAATCGCCACCCCATCTAACGCTTCACCACATAAATAACATCACAAAACGCAACTTCGGAGGCACACTGCACAGTCCCTACTGGTGAACCGACAGGTCAAAGTGCAATTGTGGCAAGGCACACGCAGAGGCCTCTAACGGACGACTGCAGAGTTTTGCAGATGTGGGAGTATCACTAGTGCAATAAGGGATCTTTACATTATCTCTCATACGATTTTGGTGTTTGTGTGTTTCTTCGAGCCCAAGTACTTTCCTCGTGAGAGGAACACCACCGTGGTGAATAATAATTTTTAGGCAGTCACAGGACGGCGTGTTTCCAGTCAAACTGTACGCCATCATCATCATCCGCGACGGTTGTGGCGACGTCCATCTTTGACACCAAGCATCAAGATACAATAGGCCCCGCAGTAATTTAATGGACTCTTCAGACCTGACGCCATGTGCTATGCACATATGACATTCGCACCAGACAATCGTCGGAGACGCTTTTGGCAGCCTAGTCAGCGTGAAAATTTCGGACACACTGTCCACGTGTGCAACTAGGCGGTGGTTCTCTGTTATTTAGGGGTGGCATTATGTGGGGCCGCCGTACGCCACCGATGGTCATAGAAGTCAATCAGACGGCTATGCGGTACAGGCTAGATCCTCCGACGAATAGAGCAACCATACCGTCAGCATTTCGGCAAGGGATTCGTCTTAACGGACGAGAATAGTAGCGTTTCTCGTGCCCATTTTGTGAATGCGTTCCTTTATGATAAAGACATCGCAAGATTAGAATAGAATGTTCTCCAGACATGAACCCAATCGGAAATGCGGGTGAGATACATGCAAAATGGATGTTTTTAGATGGGACGAGTCACCAAGCACTCTGAGAGATCCACACTGGGTCGTCATTGAGGAATGGGACAATCTGGACCAAACGTCGCTAGAAGAATAGAGGCATGCATGCGTACAAGAGGAGATGTATCAGGAATACCAATTCAGTAAGTGTAGGCTACTGACGTACGAATTGTCAATTTCTCTAGCTTTATTCCATGGTGGAATTTGTGCTCCACGACTTTATTTGACTTGTGGAAATTTTTTCAGAAATTAATCATAAAAATATATTTATTTATTAGAAAATCTAGATTTTGACCACTGTGTGGTCATTATCAATGCTTAAAAATAATTAAAATACTTAAAACATCTCGACCTCCATGCTGGAGGTTGCGTTCGAGTAGGAACGCACCCTCCAGTATGGATGTGGAGATGTTTTAAGTATTTTAATTGTTTTTAAGCATTGATAATGACCACACAGTGGTAAAATCTAGATTTGCGAATAAATAAATATATTTTTTACGACTGATTGTTGAAAAAATATCCACAATTCAATTTCTCTGTTCATGAGCAATAAAGAGACTTAAACGTTGTTTTGTATAATTCTGTTATATTTATATGTGAAGAGTGACGAACCACTGGATTTGTGGTGCAGACCGAACGAATAGGGGAAAATCGTGTAGTCGTGTTTTATACAGTAGTAGAGAAGACCGTCATGAACGACACACTAAAAGTCCCGACCTTTCGGATGTGAGCTCGAGCATGGGTGGGTGTTTAATGGTACACTATCCACGACTTTCTTGACTCGAAACGCGGGATCTCCAGCGGATTAGTACAAGAGTACAAGATTAAGCTGCATAAAATTTACTACACAAAAGCTCCTCTTCATAATTTTTCTAGGATCCACATTTTTGGAGATATGGGACAAGCAAAATTAACAAATTATTAAAAACCGAATTTTTGTGCTGTAAAGTTAAAATGTAAGGTATATTGAGGTAGCGATCGAATAGAAATGGCTACATGACACCCATTAGCTTCATGCAGTCTTAGGGATACATTGTGCACTTGTGATGTGGTATAAGGGAAGGGGAAGGGGCGCGACGGCTGAGCCGTGAGGTGGCAGATGGACGAGTAGAACGCGGCCGAGCGCCTCCCTCTGTTGTGGCAACGCACGCCTTACACCGCGTCCACAGATTGGTACCAACGCTGGCGCCAACGTTGGCCAATATTTTTGAGGCAGCGCCCACACATTGGAGCCAACATTCAGTTGAATTCGTAGAAAGCTAAGGTAAACATATGTGACACACAACTCGCGGACGACGCATTAACGGTTGTGAGAGTGAACAATTACATTTTGTAACTGAAAACCAAAAAAGGAAACATATGTAAAAGATCCAGAATGAAACTTTCACTCTGCAGCGGAGTGTGCGCTGATATGAAACTTCCTGGCAGATTAAAATTGTGTGCCGGAACCGGGATTCGAACCTGGGACCTTTGCCTTTCGCGGGCAAGCGCACTACTGACTGTGAATCGCGACACGACTCATGATGCCGCCTCACAACTTTACTTCCGCCAGTACCGCGCCTTCTACTTTCCAAACTTCACAGAAGCTCTCCTGCGAACCATGCAAGACTACCACTCCCGGAAGAAAGGCAAAGGTCCCAGGTTCGAGTCCCGGTTCCGGCACACAATTTTAATCTGCCAGGAAGTTTCATATCAGCGCACACTCCGCTGCAGAGTGAAAGTTTCATTCTGGAAACTTCCCTTAGGCTGTGGCTAAGCCATGTCTCCACCATATCCTTTCTTCCGGGAGTGCTAGTCTTGCATGGTTCGCAGGAGAGCTTCTGTGAAGTTTAGAAATTAGGAGGCGCGGTACTGGCGGAAGTAAAGTTGTGAGGCGGCATCGTGAGTCGTGTCGGGATAGCACAGTCGGTAGTACGCTTGCCCGCGAATGGCAAAGGTCCCAGGTTCGAGTCCAGGTTCCGGCACACAAGTTTAATCTGCCAGGAAGTTTCATATGTAAAAGATGATGGGGTGTGTTGTATCACTTCCTACCGAACATTAATTACGAAATCAGTAAGTTTTAAAATATGTTACAAGTAATCTGTACACATTATTAAAATTTATACCTGCGCTTTAAGTGATTGAACTTAAAATAAAAAAGGATACCGATACGTTTTGGAGGGACACTACACTTCCTATATTTCTTTTGGTATTGAAGGTGGACTCTTCGCTTTCTTGCTACGGGAGACAGTTTTAGACGTCCACACTTCCTTTCTAAGTAACCATGTCATTGAAATCACTGGTAGTGCTTGAAGTTTGCAAAACAATATGTGGAACTTGCCAGGTAATGTTAATTTTAAAAATTGCATTCAGTAATAGTGTCAAAATTAAAATAAAAAAAAATTATTTCACTGATCGCGCCTAAGTTTTGCCGTGGCATTTCGATTTTTGTGGTTGCTTTTACAAATGAATCACTTTCTGGTACAGAGATAATATTTACAATTTGATTTTAAAACTTTAAAATAAACGGCTTCGAAAAACGAACGATGAAAGAAACAGTTTTGAGACGAGCAGACGACAAAAATACAATAAAACGTTGGCGCCAATGTGTGGACGACGTATCCACATTGGCCTAACGTCCTTTGATGTTTGGTCGAAATACCGACAAGCAACGGAGTCGTACCAACGTTGGTTCCAATGCTGTTTCACCGATCCATACATTGGGTGAACACAGTTGGCGCCAACGTTGGTTCCAATGTGTGGATCCGGCCTTACAAGCAGACCCAACTGCCTGAAAGCATTTCTGTGACACGGTCAGCTCTCTCCAGTGAATGCCCGGAAGATCTTTATGGTGCTTACGCAATTAAGTTGAGTTCATTGCGTGTGTACTTTCTTCCAGTTAGTGAGTGAATTTTCTCGTTTGAAGCATCTGTGAACAGTGGTTCAGAATTTGATGTCACTGACACTTGTAACATCGGGGAGAAAAAATATTGATCCTAGAGAAATTATTAAGAGCAGATTTTTTGTAGTAATTTTATGCAGTTTAATTTTGTACTCTTGTACTTTTTCGCTAGATATCACGGTTTTCGACTTATTGGAGGAAATCGCTCGAGCTTTCATCCCAAAGGTCGGGACTTTCAGTATGTCGCTCAAGGCGTTCTTCCCTACCACTGTACAAACATTTGCGACTACGTCTGAGATGACAGCTGGAGGATAGGCAGCCACACGAATCTATACGTTGCCACACGCCGCCATGTAATGTTGTGAAATGCGTCAGCGCGCGCAACGTACATATTCGTGTGGGTGCCTATCCTCCAGTCGTCGTCTCAGGAATTACTGAGGGTACGACATATGTTAATTTCAAAAATCATCTTTCATTGAATTATTAATAAAACATTAGAATTTTTCCCTAGCAAAACCCTTTCAATATTGTACGGGTATACTGCAATGAGTTGATAAAAGTATTAGGATACCTCCTCGTAGCATGTCTGATCTGCTTTTCCTCGGAGAAATTCCGAAATTGGATGTAGCAAGGTTTCAGTAAGACGTTGGAAGTCCCTTGCAGGAATTATATGTCATTACACCTCTATAACCAGAGATGATGCCGATAAATCACCATGCATACGGACTGACCAGGTTATCTCTCATGAATGGTCGATGAAATTCATGTTGGGAGATTTGAGAGGCCATTTCATTTGCCGCAACTGTCCAGAATGTTCTTCATTCCAATCGATAAAATGTGAGAGCAGATAAAATAGCGGATGTATCAGCCATAAAAATTCCGTCGTTGTTGGTGACCATTAAATCCGTGATTTGTTGCGAATAGTCTCCAAGTAGCTGCTACTACTATTTACTGACAGTGATCGCAACAGTTCATCAACATCTACAACTACGTCCACACAAATAATTCGCTATTCACAGTGAAATGCAAGACAGAGTGCTCAACGAAACGCTTTTGTTATGGTTCTCTACTGTTCCATTCTCTAATAGCGGACGGTCAAAAAGAGCACCGGAATCTTTCCGCTTTCTACCTGATTTCTCTCATTTTATTATGATGGTCGTGGCTCCCTGTGTAGGTGTGTGCTAACAAAATATGTTCGCATTCGGAAGAGAAAGTTGGTTAAAAAAATTTCGCAAATCCCGCTGCAACAAATAACGAACGCCTTTCTTTTGATTTCCAACCCATCTCGTGCATCATTTCCACGACACGTCCTGCCCTATTCGCTGTACTTTCTCTATATCGTCAGTCAGTCCCACTTGGTGGAGAATCCGTGGCACTCCAAAATAGAACGCACAAGTGTAGTGAAGACAGTTTCTTTCGGAGAACTGTTGCATCTTCTACGTGTTCTGCCAGTGAAGCGAAGCCTTTGCTTCGACTTCCTTACAATATTTTCCATGTATTCTTTCCAATTTAAGTTGTTCCTAATTGTTTTTCCTAGGTATTTAGTTGAATATACGGCCTGTAGATTTTGCCAATTTGTAGTGTAAATGAAGTTTAACGGATTTATTTCAATGCTCATATGAATGAATTTACACTTATCATTATTTAGTGTAAAATGCCACTTTTTGCATCATGGACACATCTTATTTTGCAGTTGCTTGTGATTTTCTGGTAACTTCACTAACCGTTAAACAATAGCATCATCCACTAACAGCTTAAGAGAGTATAACCTTCCACTCCTACACTTACCGGCCAGTTAGCAATTAAGTATACCATGTGCGTAAATAAGTCATTAATTGGAAATGTGATCACCCAAAAATAATCCCGATAAGTGTAGTGGAGGTTATAAGTTGATCATTGCCCAAGTTTGTCCGTCCACAACTACTATCGCGAGTTTGGTGGGGAAAAATTGGAAAAATATTTTGTTAGTTGTTAAAGTTGCCAAAATTATGAACGAACGGGTGGAACTGACTGAATTTACTAAAAGAAAGTGGTTTACGGTCACCACGCTCTTTGAATGAGCGACCAGAATTTAGGAAAATAATTTAATTATGGCAGTTAATTAACGAGGAGATAATTAAATAGGCAGGCTGACACAGAACTCACACTACGCTTAGCTAGGATGAGCACCAAAACCATATGGTACCACACAGTCATGTTCTGAAAATTAAATCAATTGTAAAAAAATGCAGTAATGTTGTAACTATTGCACGTTAATAATCAGAAATCATCAGAAAAGCTATTTTGTTGTTACTATTAAAAATGCGTCTCGTCGTAATGCCTCTCGATTTTGACACACGATAAAACACAGTAAGCAAATCGTACTCATTAAGTGAGCAGCTTAATTGCCATAACCTGGTAACTGTGTGGTCAAAATACACTTTCGTTTTTTGTTTACATAACTATATAATTTGTAACTAGTCAATGGTACTAAAAATTATTGCAAATTTAAAACAAAATGGTGATTCGACTGATTAATGAAAATTGTCATTTGAGGAAACTTGTTACTCTAAATAATTTCATACTTGAAATTATCAACTGGAAAAATTTGTTAGCTTTAATGTTTCAATTAATACCGACTGTTATACTGTTTCCTACCTTTGAACACCCAGTGATAATTTGAATAAGTCTGAATCAAAGCAACTTTACAATCAAATGTAGGCAGTTCAATATTGCACAACTAAAAATTCACTGATTTCCACAGCGTTAAATTTAATGGCACTTTGTATAACGAAACTTTCATTCCTAATCAGCATAATAAATACTTCTTATAACCACTTTTAATATTTAATGATTTGGCCTCGGAATAACAATGATGCGGATAGAATCCTGTCTGGTACATGCTTTAGGTGAAAAATCCTTTGTTTTCAGTATTCTGGTTCCATATTGAGAAGATCAGTTGTAGTATGCTGGCTAGCCATACATGCTAATAGAAGGCTAATGAGCTGGATCTTACTTTAGTGATGCGGCGTGCGAAGTAGTCGTTATTGACACACAGTAAGTGGCATAACAGACTCTTCTTGGCGGAGGAATATTTGCAATACACTTTGGCCCACACTACTCTTTTTCTTAACTGTCTCTTCTTGATTGTTTGTACTGTGCCCATAACCATTTAATTACGCCTGATTAGTAAATTCCTGTTGGCTGTGGAACACCACAACTACTTCACACTGCCTCTCGGGTCCAACGACTACGCCAGCGGTACGACTGCCGCGCTACCATTCTGCTGCGCTACTGGTCAAAACGCCACTTTTCAACTTCTGCCGACCTTAGCGTTCCAGCGGTCAAAGCTCTCAGCCAGAGATTGTGTTTTACAATGTCGAAGTCCCTGACTACGCCAGTGTATCTACTGCATCGATCCAAATATTATTTCATTCACAATAGTGACATTGACATACAAAATTAACTTCAAACACAAAATCTAACCACATAAACAATTCGTGACATATATACAGAATAAAATTCACACAAGTATTACACAAGTATACATTTATCACTGCCTTCAAAAGAAAGAAAAGGAAAAGAACCTTATGTTATCCACTGTATTGTGTTACAAGAGCTGCTCGCATTGTCTCGTAAAACGTTTATAAATATAAGGAACACTATAGTTGGCGTCATGTTAGAAGGCGCTTCCGCGCATAGAAACGGTGCGATAGGGGAAGCGTTAATGGGAAGAACTACGGCCGAGCGCCTACAGTTGAGGTTGAGGGAGAGACGTTGAGTAACTCGCGGCCTGCCATGAGCCTAGGGAATGAATGTTATTGGCTGCCAGTGCGGTGAAGCAGGGGGATGCGAAGAACGGCTAAAACTGAGCTGCCTTCCTACGTGATGTAGAATATAGGAGTCCTACAATACTTCCCTGGAGAAGACCAGGAATCACTTCTGTTTTACTCTATAACTTACCGTCAGTTACAATGTACTTTCTGATAGGAAATTACTAATCCAATCGCACAAATGTGGCAATATTCCATAAGAACACAGTTTCATCAGAATCTCTTGTGGGGTGCAGTGTCAAAACCATCCGGACATCAAGAAACATGGACTCAATCTGAGGTGCCTTGTCAATAGCACTCATTACTTCAAGTGAGTAAAAACCTAGCTGTGTTTCTCAAGAACGATACTTTCTGAATGCATGTTCACTATGGATCAATAGGTCGTTCTCTTCAAGGTAGTTCATAATGTTTGAGGGAAGTATGTGTTCCAAAATCTTGCCGCAAACCGACGTCAATAATATAGGTCTGTAATTTTGTGATCACTCCTATTTCCTTTCTTGAATATTAGAGTGACCTATGCAGCTTTCCAGTCTTTGGGTACGGATCTTTCTCTGAGCGAGAGGTTATATATGATAGCTAGGTATGGAGCTAATCAGCATACACTGAAAAGTACCTTATTGGTATACAAACTGTAGTGGAAGACTTGCTTTTGTTTAGTGATTTAAGTTTCTGTAATATTCAAAGGATATTTACTTCTAAATTATTCATACTGGTAGCTCTTCGTGATTCGAATCTGGAGTGTTTGCTTCGTCTTCGTTGGTGAAGGAATTTCGGAAAACTGTGTTTAGAAATTCTGCTTTAGCAGAACTTTCATCATTAGCATCACCATTGCTATCGTGTAGTGTATTCATTGTATTTTGTCGCTAGTGTACTTTATACACCACCAAAATTTCTCAGGATTTTCTGCCAAATTACGTGACAGGGTTTCGTTGTGCAAACTATTATGGGATTATCACATTGAAGTTCGAACTAAGTGTCGAGGTCCGTAAAGTATTGCTAATCTTTGGGATTTTGTGTCGGTTCAAACCGAGTCCATCCCATGTGAGAACAGTCCGCACCCTTATGCAACCAGCACTAACGTGCCCAGTACACTGATGACAACTTGGGTCATCAGTTGGTTCGTAGAGTCTGCACTGCTCTCCAACCGTATCATCATCTCTTACGAACTAAAATTCAGTCTCATTATGTAACGGCTTTTCATTCGCTTGGGATGCCAACGATATGGCGAGGAACTCAGGATTGGCGATGTGGCCGATGTCATGCTGTTATCTGACGCATTCGAGTCAGAGTCCATTAACGCCAAATTACGCCGCACAACGTCCGTTGTTCGTCCCATATATTTCTGCAGTTATTTTACTCAGTGTTGTTTGGTGTGTTAACAGTGACAATTCTACGCAAACGTCGCTGCTCACGGTCATTAATGGTGCGATACACGCCACTGCGTTTTCCGTGTTGAGAGGTAACGCCTGAAATTTATTATTGTTGGCATTGTCGAACTCACAATATTAAAACCCCTAGCGATTCCCCAAGTAGAATGTCCCATACGTCCGGCTTCCAATTACCATTCTGTGTTCAAACACTGATATTGCAGTCGAAAACCTTTCAACGTGAATCACCGGAGTACAAGCGGCACCGCCGCCAATTTATATCTCGTGTACGCTACAATCGTGCCATCTGCACCTGTGCCTATCGCTCTCTCTGGATTTTTGTCAACTCACTGTAATTTATCAAAATGTTTAAATGTTTGTATAGCTTATGGGACTTGACTACGGGGTCATCAGTCCCTAAACTTACAAACTACATATCAAGTAGCTTATCCTAAGGGCGGCACAAATATCCATGCCCGAGGGTGGATTCGAACCTCCGACCGTAGTGGCCGTGCAGACTGTGACTGGAGCGCCTCAGTCCCCTCGGCCACCGCGGCCGGCTGTAATTTATCACCCTGTTCATTGCTAGTATTAGCTCGCTTAACGAGACGTAGTATACTTTTAGATAACACAGTCGGGAGACTTTTTTAAACTCATAATTACCTGCTGATCAGTTACTGATCGAACACTAAACATCTAAAGATGGCCACCAAGTTGGCCGAGCGGTTATCATTTTAATTAAATGATTAATACAATCCCTTAATTAATAGACGTATGAGACAGTTCCGTTCGTAATATTCGTCCCCTCCCCTCCCCCCTCATGAACTACATGTAAGTTTAGTCGAAGGTAGGAAGATTAATGTTTCATTTCCAGGCAAGAGCGAGATCATTTGACCTGTCATACGTTTGGACAAGACAAAGATGAAGATGGTCCGCAACTGTCTCAACATCTCCCTCAATCAGTGTGCGTATATCATGGATATGTAAATGTGGATACCCACACAGGATTTCGAATCCTTCCCTCCCTCCTGGCGGAAGACCTAACAGATATAAACACACACAAAAATCACAGAGTACAGCGACGTGTATAAAGAGTGCCTCTAAAAACAGTAACAACGCTTAGTATGTTATGCAGGATTACAAACTGATCGGTTTTCAAGAAGGAAGCCAGTCCCTGAAACGCTCGGCTTGGGCACAGGAGAGCATTCAAGTCTGAGAACGAACTGTTGTGATCAGGTACTTTTTGGTGCCTGCATACTGAAGATATGAAACCCTTCAGGCATCTGTGTATTGCGGATGACGTCCTGATCCCAACATTCATAAGCACGAAGTCTGAGAAGGGTGTGCGTTCCTCATTAAGTCAATGAAAAAAACATGAGTAGCACATCGTGCTGCCTACATTACAAAAGGGCTTCGAATTTGCTTACCTCCTACATTATTGCAGAGTCTACATCGGCAGTGCCGAGAGGCATGCACATGAGCAGATGTGTGCAGTTGTCTTTGAACTGTTTCAATCGCTCGATGGAGTCGAGCAATAAGGTCTTCAGCAGACATTACAGGAGTGCCATACACCATACTCTTAATGATACAACGCTGTTGTCGTCTTCAGTCCGGAGACTGGTTTGATGCAGCTCTCCACAATACCCTATCCTGAGCAAGCCTCTTCATCTCCACATAAGAACGGCAACCTACATCTGTCTAAATCTGCTTACTGTATCCATCTCTTGGTCTTCCTCTACGATTTTTACCCCACACACTTCCCTCCAATGCTAAATTCACAATTCCTTGATGTCTAAGAATGTGTCCTATCAACGATCCCTTCTTTTAGTCAGGGTATGCCAAAAATTCCTTTTCTCGCCAATTCTGTTGATTACCTCTTCATTAGTTATGTGATCTACCCACCTAATCTTCAGCATTCTTCTGTAGCACCACATTTCTAAAGCCTCAATCCTCTTCCTGTCCGCACTGTTTATCGTCCATGTCTCACTCCCATACAAGGCAACACTCCATACAAATGCCTCTGAGCAGTCAAAGCGCCATTCGGGAGACATTTAGGTCCGTACGTCTACCAATACTGACCCCTTCCACCCCATTCGTCCAACACCATGATGAAGCAGGGTTGTTCCGAGTTACACGTTCTCTCCAGATGATGGGACGATGATTGTTCGGCACAACACAAATCTTGTCCCATCTGTGAACAGAACCCGACGCCATTCGTTACGACTCCAATCCTGATGTTCCTGCGATATCCTGCAGCCTAAACGGTGTCCTGGTTTTAATGAGACACACACTGCTGTGTTTGGATCTACTGATGTATGTGAAAGAATTTGTTTTCAGAAATGAAATGTGGGTTACGTTGCAGCGTAAATGATGACAATCTGATAAACTGTTTCCGTCTGACAGTGTTCCAACATTTTGAAATAGATATGAATTTTATTACATATTCAGCGAATCAATACTAATTAAACATTTTTTGTTTGTTTGTGATATTTTATAAGAACTGTGATCGACACTGTCGGTAGAGGAATGCAAAGTAATTTTTTTCACGTGTAATTGCAATAATGTATTCAATTTCTGACCTCATTCTACATTCGCCTCTCTTTCTATACCTTAGCTAAAATGCAAATATGTTACATGGAACATTGTGGCCCCCACTATATTACTAGTGGAATGCAGTTACAAAACAAAAATAATTATTTTTTCTTCTGAACCAACAGTCAGTAAAGGTATAACATCGCTCTTCGCAGTATACTGCTTCAGTTTTTCGAACTGCTTAAACAGTACTATGTAGTCTTAGGGTCGAACCGTACACGTCTGTTTTCATGACCAGCAACTAAAATAGCTGCAAATATGACCTTGTACCTGTTATCCTTCAGTTGAAAGCTCTTTGAAAACACTAACTTCCGCGAAATAATAATGAAATATAAAATAAAGATGAATTATTAATTGAGAATAAAAGGTTTTATTCTAACATTTGCAAGTGATTTAGGCAACCTGATTAACAGGTACTTGCATCTACGTATTAAATATTTTTAGCAAGTACTTCATTGTAATAGCGAAACAGATAGTTTTATTTCTTGATAGAAAATATTGTTGGTGAATAATTTTAATTCGTTATTATTTTAAAACCATAATGTGTTTCGGTAATATGGCATCTTCACATGGATAACGTTTGAATTCACATACATGTCTTCAGCTGCAGAATTTCGTCAGTTACACACTGCGAAAGAATATTTTAATATTTTTTCCTCACTTTTATATTGTTTCAGTGGTAAAATTATGCTATTGTGCAGGAATTTTTCAGATACAGGCTATAAACCCGTTCGTAGCTACGTAGCTTAGAGGGTTATCACATACTTTTATTCAATACCTAATTGAGGAAAATGGGAACCACTATACTATCAGTTAATCAAAACATCCTCTTTTTGTAGACAAAAAGTTAGTTTGTAGCTTCAGAAACCACTACTATCGCAGACCGTAAGCACGAAAAAAGATTGCACGATCTACTGATTCTCTGATATACTACGAAATTAAAAGTTCTTTCAATTGTCTATTTCGTGTACTCCGCCATACTAATAAGGAGGAAGACTGGTGAAACTGTTAACCAGGGTATTTTATGTTTCCCTGATTCTTGCTAAATAAAGCAGATGTGTTATCGCAAGACGCGTTGAAGTTACCTGTGAAAAGTCATCTAGTATGTATGCGGATTAATGTGTTGGAACATACAAACATCTTCTATTTCTGTGATAGATTTTGATGAAATAAAGCCTTCGCACTGTTCGTAACATCACTTAACTAATCTGTGAAAATCCCAAGAAAATTTGTTAACTAGTTTTTGAAGTTGGTGTGCTCTAACAGACACGAAGGTTTTACTGTTTTATAAATAGAATACAAGCTGAAATATTAGTAGACACATGTGTTCTTGTACAGTCGTGTTCAAAAGTATCCGAACGACCTGAATTGCATTTCGCCTGATTCGCATGCAACCCAACTAACGTACCTGTCTTGCAGGTGCTCTAATCGCTCCTCGGTACAGTCGTTTGAGTATTGAAATCCATACATATTCTCAACTAGCTGCTCGTGAGAGACTTACATTTTTAATGTCAATTTGTGTTAAATAATAAGTAAGGTATATTAATTTGAACAAGCAATAATGAATACAACGAACTTACGATGTGCATTACCTATCTGACGTAATAATGAGAGTGGTAACATTTCAGGCATGTCATTTTTTGCAATAAATGTGAGCTTACAAGTCTTAAGACAGTCTTATCTGTGATAAGGTGTTCCCTGATATTTGTACTATCGTGGTATTATTTTACATCTTGAGTTATTACGATACAGAGCAGCGTTTTCTAGCGGTGACAGGTACGTTAGTTGGGTTGCATGCGAATCAGACGAAATGCAATTCAGGTCTTTCGGATACTTTTGAGCACGACTGTACATGGCGTTGGTCTTGGCATGTTTCTTATATATTCAAAGAAACGGTGTAACTTAACTCTGTAAACTTTACATTTCAAATAACCCAAAGAGCGATATCAAACTTATATTTCTTTTACATGATACTTGGTCTGCTGTATAGGTATTACAGAATAACGACATTGTTTTGGATTCTTCTAATGTGTCAGATGGTTCTATGTAAATTACGTGTTGAATCTAGCCTCCACAGTAAAATTTACTATGTGGAAATTCTTAATTCTGGGAAAGTTCCTGCACAAAGGTTATAACTGACTTATTCCCACAATCTCAGTGCAACGAGATATCAAACTTGAATCTTTCTGTGAATCTTTTAGTCGAATCTCATCGGCCATTGCATAATTCGCAGATATGGCTATCTCACAATGACAAACGTAGGGTATATTGCTTATTGTATTTATCAGATTATTCCACTCAACTACTCATCGTTGTTGAAATGAGTATGATGTCCGTGATTTGATGCTGCTTTTTACTGTGCTGTCTGGAAATTAAATAGGGTCATGTCAGTAGGGGTTTGTCTGGTTAGTTTACCCTTTGTAGCGCGGTTGCCGTCTTCGAAGCTTTCTAAAGAACACCGAAAAAAATGCATTTGTGTTTAGGAAACGTAAACGCAGAGACTTTAAAATTAAAAGAGCATTACGCTTTATGCAGAAGTATGAATTTGTATTTATAAAAAAAGAGCAAAGGACTTAAGGTTTACTTAACGTTTTTCATTAAACTGAGACTAAATATAAATTTTAAGCTTGTTCGCCTTTTAAAGGATGCTTTCGTGAAGCATTTACTGGCAAAAAGAGAGAGTGGGTTTTAATCTCTGTCCTCCAGACTCATAAAAATTCTTAGCGACGAATTTGCTTCGATGTGGTAAACTGCCGTTTCGAGAGTAGATCTTACGCGTATCTTGCACATCTTTTGAGATTACTAACGGATTCGGTTTGATTGCAATACTGAGAAGACCTCGTGCGGTAAGTAACAACACACGCCCTTACTGCTTTTGATTTTAACTTTGAATTGGAAGTGAACTCTTAGGAAGGCTGTAAGACATATCCATAGATGCTTACAACTTATACAGGGTTTTACAAAAAGGTACGATCAAACTTTCAGAAAACATTCCTCACACACAAAGAAAGAAAATATGTTATGTGGGCATGTGTCCAGAAACGCTTAATTTCCATGTTAGAGCTCATTTTATTACTTCTCTTCAAATCACATCAATCATGGAATGGAAACACACAGCAACAGAACGTACCAGCGTGACTTCAAACAGTTTGTTACAGGAAATGTTCAAAATGTCCTCCGTTAGCGAGGAAAAATGCATCCACCCTCCGTCGCATGGAATCCCTGATGCGCTGATGCAGCCGTCCACAATACGAGTTCGAAGAGTCTCTACATTTGGTAACGGGGTTGCGTACACAAGAGCTTTCAAATGCCCCCATAAATGAAAGTCAAGAGGGTTGAGCTCAGGAGAGCGTGGATGCCATGGATTATTCCGCCTTTACCAATCGTACTTGTAAAGGCACATGTTCTAGCAGCAGAGCATGAGGCCCAATCAAGACGTCACCAACAATTCCTGCCCAAACGTTCGCAGAAAATCTGTGTTCATGACGTGATTGCACAATTGCATGCGGATTCTCGTCAGCCCACACATGTTGATTGTGAAAATTTACAATTTGATCACGTTTGAATGAAGCCTCATCTGTAAATAGAACATATGCACTGAAATGAGGAGTGACATATTGTTGGATGAACCATTCGCAGAAGTGTACCTGTGGAGGCCAATCAGCTGCTGATAGTGCCTGCACACGCTGTACATGGTACGGAAACAACTGGTTCTTCCGTAGCACTCTCCATACAGTGACGTGGTCAACGTTACCTTGTACAGCAGCAACTTCTCTGACGCTGACATTAGGGTTATAGTCAACTGCACGAAGAATTGCCTCGTCCATTGCAGATGTCCTCGCCGTTCTAGGTCGTCTCCAGTCGCGAGTCATAGGCTGTTCCGTGACCACTAAGACGCCGATCAATTGCTTCGCACGTCTTCCTGTCGGGACACCTTCGTTTTGGAAATCTGTCTCGATACAATCGTACCGCGCCACGTCTATTCCTCCGTGCTAATCCATACATCAAATGGGCATCTGCCAACTCTGCATTTGTAAACACTGCACTACAAAACCACGTTCGTGATGAACACTAACCAGCTGATGCTACATACTGATGTGCTTGATGCTAGTACTGTAGAGCAATGACTCGCATGTCAACACAAGCACTGAAGTCAACATTACCTTCCTTCAATTGGGCCAACTGGCGGTGAATCCAGGAAGTACAGTACATACTAACGATACAATTGGGTATTTTGACAATTGTGGCACGAATTATTTCAATTTACATTTAAAGAGAAATACTAAAATGAGAACAAGAAATTAAGCGTTTTCGGACACATGTCCACATAACATATTTTCTTCCTTTGTGTGTGAGGAATGTTTCCTGAAAGTTTGGCCGAAACTTTTTGTAACACCCTGTATACATATCATACTTCACGTCATGTGTAGTGAATGCACGTCACGCAACTTTGATAAGAACCGTATTTTAGGATGTTCATAATTACACATAGTAGATATTAGTTAAGTTCAATCAAAATGATGTTTTGCGAAAATCGCAAAAACACACTGGAAAGACGACGACACTTCCATCCAATGATAGCAGATGCCGACTGCGGGATTGTAGATGTGCTGATAATGAGTTCAAGGTCGTCCACTAACATAATGTAGTGACTTGGCTACCGGTCAGACCTTTTATTTATTTATTTACAATTACAATAACAATTTAGGTCTTTTACCTGGATAACTAAAACAGACCTTTACACTCAATTATTATACATTACAAATTGTTTGGTTGTTAGTAATAAGTTAATGACAACTCTAAGTATAATTCCCGCCTCTTAGCAAGCCTCCTGAAGGGAGGCCAGTACCCATCCCTACGACGTGGACGTGGGCGGGGCCTACTTACTAACGTAACCACTGCAACTCATATTAATTTATCAGATTGTTACATTTACAAAACAAAGTAAATTACACTACTTCTACTAGTGGTGCCCTGATTTACACTATCCATCTCCTTTGCACCACTGGATTTCTAGTCTAGATTGGATTTGGAAGGTAGCGAGGCAGCCAACACCAGAGAACTTATTCAGTGACTTCTCTCTTATACTTTGCTCACGCAAGGCGGGAAAGTCGTCCAGCTCTTCACTCCCTCAACTAACCTTCCGGTCATATTCTGTTCCATTCGTGGTGCCAAACCGACGTTAGCCGGCCAGACGCCAGGGTTGGTGATGTCAATCCGGTTTTACGTACGCAGTATATTGCTGCCAATGTATGCCTCATAGAGGCATGCACGGCTTTTCTCTCCTGTTGTTTCGCAGCAGACTATCCTCGATAGATCTGCTGCGCGTGGGTTGATACTTTCTAAGACAGTATAATGAGGATCTCTACTAACTCATCTTTCCTTATTATTTCATAGATGTCCCTGGTGGGTATGGCTTGCCTCTCTACAGAGGCAACTCGTGCGTGTACTAGGCATTCGAAGATTACATGTTCCGGGCTGCCTATCTCAGCACCAAATTCACAAACTGCATCAGACCGTTTTCCTATTCGGTGCAAGTGCACCGGGTAGCGTCCGTGACCTGTCAAAAAGTGCACTAATCCTTTGGGTGGAAGAAATTTTAACTTCATCCTTTCTCTCACTGATGGTAGGAAGGAGTGTACGCGCCTGGCTGTTTCAGATGAATCCCAGTCCCGTTGCCAAATATCGTTAATGGCTTCGTTAATTTCTCTTTTATTTTCACAGACCCTCCCAATTATCCTTTCTACTTGAATGAAGTGACTTGGCTACCAGAGTACCGTCTGTATGTACCGTTCAATAGGAATGGCTACAGCCACAAGGCTAAGTGTGGCAGCAACACGGGAAGCAAACTTATGCCATTCCGCGAGACACACTGATGCTTCCTATAACTAACTCCGTCCCATATAAGCCCCAAGAACCAATCAAGTACTGTCCGGTAGTCGTTTCATCCTCCGCCCGAAGGCGTCAACGGATGCGGTATGGAGGGGGAAGTGATCAGCGCCCCGCACTCCTGGCCGATGTGTGCGTTTTCCTGACCTGAGCCGCTACTTCTCAGTCAAGTGGCTCCTCAGTTGGCCTCACAAGGGCTGAGTGCACCCCCGTTGCCAACAGTGTTCGGCATACCCGAGCGATTACCAAAAACGGTGCTAGCCAAGCCCGGCAGTGCTTAACTTCAGACGAAAACCAGAGAATCCACTGCAGCACGGCCGGTGGCTCGTGTTTCCTATAGACAACTGAAAGATGTTTGAAGTGGTTAAATGATGACCTCCCGAGTGGCGGTATGGTCGTTTCGGAGAATTGCTACACAGGCTGAACGTACTGCGTCAGTGATGCACCGATGCTGACTGCGGTTGTCACGTCAACATTGTCGCACCCGCAAACAAGGTTCTGGGCGATCACACAGACGTCCGTCAAGATCGCCGTATTGTAAGGCAGCTTTGGTTGATCGTGCCGGCCGCGGTGGCCGAGGGGACTGAGGCGCTTCAGTCACGCTCTGCACGGCCACTACGGTCTGGGGTTCGAATCCTCCTCGGGCATGGATATTTGTGCCGTCCTAGTTTGTAAGTAGTTCATAAGTAGTTTGTAAGTTTAGGTACTGATGACCCCGTAGTTGAGTCCCATAGGCATTTTTTGGTAGATCGTACAGCGACCACAGCACAGATGAGATGGTTGTCAACACTAGCTGTTTCCAACCGGTTACTAGTAGTGGGACTATGGGCAAACACGCACCTCTAGCCCGTCTTTCAGTCTCGCCATAGGATCGACGTTGCATCCACTAGTAGAGTCAGGCGATCACTTGGCGGGCCGTGGTCTTCAGCAGTGAAAACAGGTTGATCCTGTGTGCAGTGCTGTCGCACTGACTGCGCACCGCCCACCGCAGCACCGCCAGAACGAGAGTCAGGATGCGCAGCAGCGCGCGCCAGTTTCGAGAAGACGTGCGGCCACGCCCACGGCCGATATGGTGGCGAGGGCCCTCTGTTGTGACCTCGTCGCCTTTTTTTATAAAGGTGAACAGATGGGGCATAACAGCTTTCAGATAATTGCAGAACGACATGTTGACCATAGCTGTTATGCTACCGTTTTCGGTTATTTACTTCAGTCTGTAGCAGTCAGCCACTGTGACAATAACTTGAGCAATTACAACGAATACTTGTGTTATAATTTTGTATTTCGACATGTTAAGCTATTAGTTAATCTCTGCTAACGCTTGACAATGGTAAATAACCGAAACCGGTAGCATTGAGAATTAATAAACAGCTATGGTCAACATGTCGTTCTGCAATCGTCGCCTTTTGTTGAGTACTCGTACTGGTACTGGTGCAGGAATCGATGGTCAGCTGTAACAACTATTCAGATTCATAATACATTCAATATTTTATTGTCTGAAAATTGTAATACTCAACTTTAGAACACATCAACAATAATACATTTCCTTGAGACAATATTGTCTCATTATACTAAAGGTATTAAACATAAGGAGAGGCATTGAATTAAAATTCCGTCTAGCCCATCTTTCAGTCAGCTGTGGCTGGGATTCCAACCCGGGGCCTCCTACTTACTAGGTAGGCGCTTTACACCTTTAGTATAAAGAGACAATATTGTCTCAACGAAATGTATTATTGTTGATATTTATATCAACTCGGCCTGACGAACAAGGCGGGATTTTTCCCATTCGCGTTCTTCGCTGGGGTGCTATTCCAGTATAGGAGATCCCTGGCACTATGATACGCATTTCACAGGGAACATGAGGCAGAATTAAAGTATGTGGTGTGCAGGGAGACTTGCTTTAAAAAAATCAAATCAAATGTTTGTAAATCTATCGGACCAAACTGCGTCGTCATCAGTCCGTAGCCTACAAACTACTTAAACCTAGGTAAACAAACCTAAGGACAACACACACACCCATGCCCCAGGGAGGACTCGCACTTCCACGGCGAGCAACCGCGCGCTCGGCAGCGAGACGCTTTAGACCACTCGGCTACTCCACAGCGGCATGCTTTAAGACAGCCCATGTAGTCGCTGTGTTGTCTGAATGGTCTAAAGTGCCTATCTAGTAAGTAGGAGGTCTCGGATTCGAATCCCGGCCACAGCACAAATTTTAATTCAATGTCTCTCCTTCTGTTTAGAAAATATGTCTGTTTCTTCTCTCTTCTCGTGACGTCTTCCGTATGATGCTAGCTGCGCTGAGACCTAGTTACTGCTTCGTTCGTAGCCGCGTTCTGACTTAGTATGGTCCTGTTTCTGACTTCGTAGCTGACTAGTAACTGCTGGGCGTCCAGACGTATGTCGGCCTAGATATAGCCGCTTGTAGAGGGCGCGCATCTTCGGTTACTCCCTCCAGGATGCGCGGCGCCTGCTTGCGATTGGCTTTCGGTCGATCGCTGCCTTCTCCACGATCGTTCTCTTACGCCTGGCGCTGACTTTACGCCACAACACCCTCTGCAATACTGACTTAAAGAGCTGCACGTTGCTGGTTGGCCAAGTTTGTCGGCCACGGTACTCAAGAGCAGCAGGAAGACAAATTAATATTGCTTATTACGTAATTGTGTAACAGCAGGCCTCTTCTCCTCTCTCTCTCTTCCAGTCAGAAGAAGTTAAGTATTTAAAAATATAAGTCACAGCTTTGGTCGCAGAAATCTTTATTTGACTATTGCAAATTTTAAAAAATGTTCAAATGTTTGTTAATCTATCGGACCAAACTGCGTGGTCATCAGTCCGTAACTTACAAACTACTTACACCTAGGTAAACTAACCTAAGGACAACACACACACCCATGCCCCAGGGAGGACTCGAACCTCCACGGCGAGCAACCGCGCGCTCCGCAGCGAGACGCCTTAGACCGCTCGGCTACTCCACCGCGGCTATTGCAAACATATTTCGGTCACTAAAGGCCGTCTTCAGTGCTGTAATAGAATCAGAAACCAAAATTAACTTAAGTACACCTTCATGTCTTTAAAGTATTAAGAACAAATATTAATTTGACTAGCCGTACATGTTTTTATAGTATAAAGAACAAAAAGTATACGTAGAATCGAAGCCCAATGCGCACACAGAGCCTAGCAGTTTGCATTTTAAAATCAGAGTCTAACTGTATACAGTCAATGTCACTCATAATACTGAACTGATTTTGTTAAGTTTTCTATACACCTGTGCGTGTGCAAACAACACACAGCGCCCTCGACACGGACTACTATGTCTAATGTTACACGCAGCATTAGCAGCATCAAATGTAGTTAGGGTACTGGATGTAAGTAATACAATGAGTTCATATACAGCAATATAAAGAAACAAAAAATCGACGAACAATATTCCAAGTTGTATACCATATAGTGATGCCCTCTATAATATTACACAGTATATTAACCGACATCACTCATATGAGTATAGAAGAACAAAAGAGTGCAAATTAAAAATTTACATGGGCAGGAGGAGTCCATCATTTAAAAAATAAATAAAATTCATTTAAAAAGGAATTAAATACGAAAAGAAAGCCATTTACGCACTGTCAATACGTCCAGCAATTTCAGTCAAAAGGTGTCAAATCCCTTTATCAAAAATACAACTACTCTATCTCGTTTGTGCTAAGTTCAATCAAAGCTCTAATAATTATAAACAAAACATGTCTTTTAAGCCTATGAACCTCCTTTTTCTCATTAAAAAAAGCAAAGGCGTACTAAACCGGAATATTGTATGATAGCCATACGTATACTCATTAACAGAAAAGAAAAAAATACGTTTTATATACATCTCCAAGATGAACAAAGAGTATTATGAGGCAATGTGTAATACATTATCAAACCAAAACTGTCAGGGCAATCACAGAAAATTGTTTAACCACTTACAAAACAAACAGCATATTTGCTTTTGTACTGATTAAACTTATTCTAAGAATGTATGTTCTGCCTTTACTCCGCATCCGTATTTGTTTGTTGCCTGCTGTTCCATTCCCTCAGTAGTCGACACATGTGGGCACTTAAGGTCTGTGCTGTGATGTGTTACAACTCTCGTTCACCTTTGTGGTGTCTGTGGAGGGGTCGATGACCAGCGCCCAGTATATTATGAATGTTGTGAAACCTATTATTTTGCCATTCTTGCAACAGGAGGTTGATTTGTTATTCCAACAGGATAATCCTTATCCACATACCTCTCGTGAAACTCCACCTGTTCTGACTAGAAAGATCTTTGAACTTGTGTCCAATTGTGCAGGTGTGGGATATTATGAGACGACAAATTACATGTGCCACTCGTAAATCCACAAATCTTTGCATAACTACGTGAAAACTTTGAACAGACGTGGGTAATGTAACCCATGACAGTATTCGCCATGTGTATGATCGAATGGATACCAGAATCAGCGCCTTAATTGCCGCACGTGGACGTTCCACCACGTTCTAATTATGAGCGTACCACATGGATCGACAGCTAGTACCGCTTGGCCATTGATCTTAAAATTTAATCATTTCATCTACTCTGTATGCACTGTTTCAGCGATACATGTTTTGGAAAACTGAAAATGCTGCAGTAATTATTATTTCCGGAAGTGTATTTTTATTTATAGTGTCGACCGGTTTCGGTACACTACGGTAACACGTTAAGGTACGAGATAGGATATTACATTTACATAGTTTTTGATGAACATATGGTACGTCACAAATCAAGTGACTCCTTTTATATACGAGGGATATCCCGAAAGTAAGGTCCGGTTAAAACAAAAACATCCAAAATAAAACTTGTTTCAACGTAATTGTTATATTGACATCTCTTCCGTCTTTCTCTATTTTTCTACATAAGCTCCATACTTATTCAGACATTTGTCATATCGTTCGACAAGTTTTTGAATGCCTAAGTTGTAGAAGTGCTACAGCCTGCGAAGATAACCAGTCTTTAACAGCTTCTTTCACTTCATCATCTGTGTCGAAGCGCTTGCTGACAAGAAACTCCTTTAGGTAGTGAACCATCAACCTCATGAATCAACTCGGCCGACCGCGGTGGCCGAGGGGACTGAGGCGCTCCAGTCACGGTCTGCACGGCCCCCTACGGTCGGGGGTTCGAATCCCACCTCGGGCATGGATATTTGTGCCGTCCTAGTTCGTAAGTAGTTCATAAGTAGTTTGTAAGTTTAGTGACTGATGACCCCGTAGTTAAGTCCCATAAGCTATACAAACATTTTTTGTTTTAATCAACTCGTTTGAAATCACGGATGGTCGGCCGGAGTGTGGTGCGTCGTGCACATTTCCCCGTCCTTTATTAAAGTCTCGTACCCACTTGCGCACTGTACTGTCACTCACCGTACACTTCAGCAATCTGCCGATGGATTTCTGTCGCCGAAATGTTTCTTACAGACAAAAACCGTATCTCCGCCCTTACTTCACAATCAGCGGTCTGACTGATTGTCTTAAAAATTGTGACCTGACACTATGAACAGCACACAGCAACAGCAACAACCGATACTAGCGGTATCCTGGTATACCAGGAGTCGGCGCGCATGCGTGTTTTGTCCTTGGCGCTGCTTTCAAATATTTACGGCGAATCGGACCTTACTTTTGGAATAACCCTCGTATATTAAAATTCATCAGTACAATGGTTTTTGTTATGTGGTCTACCCATTCCTCGTGGACTTTAACCAACGCATGTAGCATTATGTGTGCAAAAGCAGAGTTACCAAGGATTTTATGTGCACAATTATCCTATCAAGTCCCTACAGTCAGATAATCTCCGTCCGAACAGACCTCAGAAAGCTAAGGGTTCCGATAGACCGCCGTATCTTCCTTAACATGCAAGTCCGAATATGGAGAGGTTCGGGTTGAGCACAATGACCTCCTGGCCGTTGTCAGTTTTCGTGCACGAGTGGCTACTGCTCGTTCTGGTATCTCACGTAGGTCACGGGTCGCCAAGCTTCTGCCTGCAGGCCGGAAACCGACCCCCTCGTTACTTCTTCCAGCCCACCGAAGATATTTGAAATTGTTTCCCACGGCATATCGCTGTGATAAAAGTTCAGCATTACTTATAACACTAGAAAGAACAGGCACCACATGTTTGCAGGGTTGTTCAGGACGAACAATAAATATATTAGGAGTTGATGTACAGACGCATTGCAATAAAATGCTATGTAACAGGAGCCAATTTTTTACTCTGTAGAGAGATAAAAATCGTAAATGAGAAAATTTTCTCTGATTCTTTTGTTTCTTGTTAATAGATCTTCTTCATATTTAATTAAAAACATAATTTTTATTCAGATAACCAGTTATCGGCTTACAAGATTTTAAACACTGAGGATGGCCTTGTAATCCGGAAAACCGGTTAACTAAATAAAAATTAACTTGCAGGATATATACAAAATTGCACTTTAAATTTGATATCATGATGTTCAACCAAGAATCGACAGATGACTACGAGAGAAAATCTTCATTTTCCTTTGCCTTTCGTTGAGGCACAGGCGTACAGGAGTATCCCTGTACTCGATAAAGTTTGGACACGTGCTATATGACATTATTGTTGCTATTCGTCTGTACTGCAACCTCCTAAAATATCTGCGATTCTTCAGAATCTCATCTTGAAGTGCGAGCATCCGCAGACGAATGTTGTTGTGTATATTAAGTCCGCTCTGCCTGTAACAAGCTTTTATTTAAATAGCACAACCGGTTTCGCTTCTTACAGGCGCATCAACAGGTGATTTAAATGAAAAAATAATTAAATAAATAAATAAGCACCTGATAATGCGAAACCGGTTGTGCTTAAAAAAAACGGTCGTTGCAGTCAGAGCGAACTTAATCTCATCAATTTTACGATTCTTCGTGGAGTAACCTGTATATAATTAACGCGCAGACGGCCATCCATCCTTTCTAAAATGCGGATGCACACCAAGCCCAATCTTTTATTTGAATCGGCGAAATGTCGTGAGCGCTGAGTGGCAAGAACATCACGTTTGTTGATTTTTTCTATTGCATGTATGGATGCGGGGGTCTCAGTTGTATATATTGTAATGAAAACAATGAAAAACACCACCATGAGCTGTACTTTCATTTACTGGCAACCACTTTCGATAGAAATTTAAAATTGGGAAAACTGTATTTTTCTGCGTTACAAATACAACAAAAACAACTGGTGTCGCGAGGATCAACAGTCCCTTTTTGTCAAGCCATTAGGCAGAACTCCTAACCGGACGGACGTCCGCGCTGAACAGGCAGCAGCGGAATAGGCGTTTTCCAGAGACGCCGGCTGTGATTTGTAAACATCGACCAGACAGGAATAGTCGACAGTAAAGTCAGAGTCGCTGCACTGGACTCGTACGAACGAGGATCCCTCGGCCGACTACTGATTGGCCGCAATACGCTACATCTGGATGAGACACAGACTCTAACGCCAGTTCGCCGTGAGTCGTGCTGACAGCCACGACCACCTCGAGGACCGTCTACTGCCGATCGGCCTCCTCTTGCCCACTGGACTCGTGTGTTCGCCGGGATTGTGATGCTGCTGTTCCGACTTCTAACTTCTACTTGTCTACAGACTGGTATACCTTATAACGTGTTTCCGGGCTGCGGCCCGAATTCTCTGGACTGAGTGAAGTAGTGTTTCTTTTGTGCCTTTCAAGGAATGGACTTTAACGTTTTCTGTTAACAGTGAACATAGATGATCGTTCACCTAGACTTGTATGTTGTGAATAAACTGGGCTATCGGAAGTTTTGTGTTGTATTAGTCACAACACTTTGCATAAGCGCCTGTCGCGACACCACTAGAAGTGGGCTGAACGATGTTGGGATGTGAGTGGAAGACGACAGAGCGGCGCGTATGATCGTGCATCATGCTGTGGTGACCCATATCCTACACTCACCGTTGTCTTCTGGTGATCGTCGAGAGAACATTGAAGAGTACACTATACACTGAAACCATCATTCAACCCGTCTTCCTACCGTTCATCCACCAACATGGCGATATGCTTTTCCAACAGGACAGTGCACATCCGTATGTATCTTGTACCTCCAAACATGCTCAGCAAAGTGTACTGCAACTATCCTGGCTAGCACGATCCAAGCGCATTGAGCATGTTTGGATCTGGATGAAACGTCACCTTGCGCGGTCTGAACGACCGGCAAGCAATCTTGCATTGAAGCAACAGGTGGAGAGTTGCAGCTTGAATTGCTGCAAAAGGAGGGTATACAGTACACAGTACTAGCGTCGAAATTGCGCACGCTCATGGGTATGGCTCTGTCTGTATGGTAGTGTGTTCTATACATCGTCATGTATGTGTCAATAAATTTTCTTACTGCTGGGTTGAGAAATTCAATGTGTTATTTTTTCATTTTCTAGGAGCTTATTTGTACCTTACATGCTGCATTTTATATATAAAACATTGTTGGTGGCTTCATTTTTGTTGTGACCTCGTCGCCTTTTGTTGTTTACTCGTCCCGGTCTAGTTGTTAGGAAAGGGACTGGTGCAGGAACTGATGTAATCTGTAACAGCTATTTAGATTAATAATACAAGTTTTATTGACTGAATTTTATGATACTAGAACATATGTCTGTTTCTTCTCTCTTCTTGCTTCTCGTCCGCACGATTCTAGCTGCGCTGAGACTTAGTTACTAGTTAAGTTCGTAGCCGCGTTCTTAGTACTGTACTAGTTCTGTCGTCCTAGCTACCTAGTAACTGCCTGAGTTCTGAATAGTAACTGACGAGGTTCACACTAGTAACTGCCGTATTCCCGAATAGCAATGGTTGGGCTGTCCAGACGTATGTCGGCCTAGATATAGCCGCTTGTAGAGGGCGCGCATCTTCGGTTACTCCCTCCAGGATGCGCGGCGCCTGCTTGCTATTGGCTTTCGGTCGATCGCTGCCTTCTCCACGATCGTTCTCTTACATCTGGTGTGTGGTGCTGACTTTACGCCAGAACAATTTTTGTCTGATACCGCTAACATATGCAAATGTCGTCTGCTTGCACACTTATTACTAGTTGCAAACCTGCTTTTCAGGTTGTTTCAATAACTGTAAAACAACTTAGATTCACTAATTTTTAAAATGAGAAAGAAAACGGCAAAGTGCAGCAGAGAAAGTTTCTCCGAAATCCAGAGAAAGACCTCCAGATACAACGGAACAATACGGCTACAAGAATATCAAATTAGTGGTTATTAAGGATCGTAGAGAAGCGAATATCGTTGCAGGGTCAAACGTAGTCATTTTTATCATTTGCATTGAAATACCATCTTTCAATGATCACCGCAACCGTGGCTTTTCAGTAAGGTAACAGGCAATACCCACAGTAAATTCTACTGTGAGAGGTAGCAAAACGAATGGCGCCTACTACTTTCTAAACTGTCGTTTCGGAACAGGCTCACTTTCTTAAAATTGGAGCTTCATCTGAAGTACTGACAAACGAAATAGTCACACTGTTGATACCATTGCTGCACAAGTCCCCCCCTCTCTCATCCTGCGTCTAATAGAGATATTGGTAGTTTGGTGCTGGGCCCGTAATTGAACGAGGATTTTGGGTTGAAAGGCTTTTGGATTATCTCTGACAAGCGGCATTTGTGTAGCCATTAAAACAGACGTCTTACTGTACTTCTCTTACAGTATATGAGCAAAGTTTGAACGAGGCACCAGAAATGGGACCCAGGCAAATTACGGGAATCGATTAATTGCTTTTCAAAAAGGGTGTCAGTTGGGCTGCAATTAATGCTTAAGATTATGGCAACATTTTTGGCTGCAGTAGTAGCATTTTATTCGCATTTAAGCGCAAAAAACTGTTTCCCTCAGAGCTTTTTGAAGTGCGTCATTTTATTATTTACACTTGGACGAATTTTTTGTGTCCCAGCCTCGTCGTAGGTGTCGGTGGCCGAGTGGAACGAGACCGACACAGGAACAAAGATAGCCCGCTGGTGCAGGTACGGAGGGGAGCAGCCAGAAACTATAAACACTCGAGTAAATTAGAAAGAGATACATATTGCACAGAATGTAACAATACTTAACTTTTACATAGTACTGCAGAATGTTGATACATAGTTGTTAGAGGCCTGCCTAGTGTCTGTACGATAGCAAAGTCTTCACTGGTGCCTATCTGATTACCAAGGTCCTAACTGGTTGCTAACTCAGTCCCAAGTGACCGATGTCTTTCCGTGGTGGCCACGAGCGGGGTTGCAGCAGAGGGCGCTCGTGGCTGTCCTGAGAACGCGGCGCCGTGTGTGCATGGCGGCGCGCGGCGAAAGTAGGTGGCGCGCACTTTGTACTTGTGCGACACCACACCCCTCCCCCCCAAACCGCCGCGCCGTCGTGGCGTAGGGCTGAGGGCCACGGCGACGGCACTGGGAGGAGGGCCTGGGTGGGGGCGTTACTGGTGGGACGGGCGTCGTAGCTGAGGCTGAGATCGAGACGCCGTCCGCGCCCCGGCATCCGCCTTGCGATCCTCCAGGGAACCCACCAAAACCTGGGGAAGGGCGCACCCTGCCGCCCAGATTGAGCAGGTTATCTACTTCTGAGGTGCGTGGCCCAAGCTGGGGGGGGGGGGGGGGCGCACGGTCCCGGAGTCCCTCTCGGTGATGCTGTCAGCTGCGGCGGCGACGGAGACGGAGAGGCAGACTGCGTAGGAAGCGCGTCCACCTCCATAGGGATCTCGTAGTCCGGGGACGAACGATGTGGTTGTGCTCCCTGGCGGTGAACTGGGTCTGGAATCAAGAAACCCGAGACAGGATCGCGCAGCCTGTGCAAGCGCAATTGGTTTGCGTGGCGCCGCAGCTCCGACCCTGTGGAAGAACGTACAACATACATATTGCGACCGAGCACGCGCTGAATGGTGCCCGGCATCCATGTCTTCTTGTTGCCAGCAAACACCCTGTACAGCACCGGCGTGGAAACCTGAAAACGCGTAGCGCCATACGAACCGACTCGGTGCGTGGGAGGCTGCAGCAGGTGAAGGAGAGTGCGGTGACGGCGGCCGTGTAGCAGCTCGGCAGGAGACGGGCCGTCACGTGGCATGCACCGATACGTAGACAGGAAAATTTGAAGAGCTTGCTGCCTGGAGTGCTGACCTTTCATCTTTTCCATGTGTGACTTGAATGTTCGAACGAAACGTTCTGCTTCACCATTGGACTGAGGGTGAAAAGGTGCGGTGGTGATATGCTGAATGCCATTCACACGACAAAACTGTTGAAATTCCGCAATAACAAACTGAGGTCCATTGTCACTGACGATAGTTTCAGGCAAACCTTCGATGCAAAACACTGATGTTAAGGCACTGATCGTACTAGACGCCGTCGTTGAGTTCATGGCAATCACAAAAGGAAACTTGCTGAAAGCGTCTACAACGATTAACCAGCGCGTATTCCAGAAAGGTCCGGCAAAGTCAATATGTAAACGTTGCCATAGTCCCTTGGGGCGTGGCCAGTCTGAGAAACGTTGCGGAGGAGCCGCCTGATGCTCCGCACAAACCGTACACTGTGACGTCATGTTCTCTATCTTGGCGTCCATACCAACGCAGGTACAATGACGTCTGGCCAGTTGCTTTGTCCTAACAATGTCCCCATGTCCTTGATGCAGGAGGCGTAACACTTCTCGTTGCAGGGAACGAGGAACAATCACTCTTGCTTGGTCGTTGTCGGTATGCAACAACAGTACACCCTGACTTAAAGATAATGCATGACGTTGTGCAAAATAACGTCGAACCAGAGGCCGATCAATGTCTTTGGCTCTGGCAGGCCACCCTGAGCGAACAAAACGTGCTACCACACTTAGGTCTGCATCCGCAGCTGTTTCCTGTGCAACCCGACGAGAGTTCAAAGGGAATCAAACATGCATTACTGATTAGTGCAGACTTTAATTTGTCAAAGGCAACCTGGCAATCTTTGGACCATACAAAAGGAACATTCTTCCTACGTAAGTGATGCAGTGGAGCTACAATCTGAGAGGCATTGGGAATAAACCTGAAATAATAGTTCAGCTTTCCCATTACTGCTTGCAATTCGTGCACATTCTTAGGAGGAGGCAAGTCTTTGATTGCTCGAAGATTTGACTGTAAGGGATGTATTCCTTGGGCATTAATCTCACGGCCTAGGTACTCTATTTCAGTTTGGAAAAACGAACACTTTGCTTTATTACAACGTAGACCTGCTGCAGTCAAAACTTTGAAAAGGCACTCCAGGTTTGCTAAATGTTCTTCAACTGTACGTCCGGATACCACAATATCATCTAAATAGTTCGAACAACACGGTACAGAAACTGTCAGCTGTTCCAAAAAACGCTGAAAAATAGCGGGGGCGGAAGAACTGCCAAAGGGTAGGCGTTGAAATTGAAAAAGGCCCATGTGAGTTTTAATGACGAAAAACTTTTTTGACTCGTCATCAAGTGGAATCTGTAAGTATGCCTCTGCTAAATCAATCTTAGAAAAGAAACAAGACTGTCATAATTTGTCCATTAGTTCGTCAGGTCTGGGCAGGGGATAAGTGTCTACCATCGTTTGACTGTTCACTGTTGATTTGAAGTCCGCACAGAGACGAAGTTTTCCTGACGGCTTGGGTATAACGACTATAGGCGAGGCCCACTGACTCGCAGAAACAGGAGAAATCACCCCACTATCTTGCCAACGTTTAAGTTCTTCGGCAACTGTATCACGCAAGGTGATAGGCACTGGTCTAGCTTCACGAAATTTTGGAACTGCAGATTCTTTTAAAGTTACATGTGCCACGAAGTCTTTCGCACAACCTAGTTCCGGCGAAAACAAGTCACTATATTTGTCACACAATGCATTGATTTTATCCTGAGGCACTTTTGACGAAATTTGAAGCACATCTCTTTGAATTGATAAACCAAACAAGTCAAAAGCATCTAGTCCAAAAATGTTCTGTATCGATTTGGCCTGAAGAACTACAAAAGCAACTGATTTTGTTACACCTTGAAAAGAGGCGGGCAGGCTACACGTTCCTAGCACGGGAATATTTTGACCTGTGTACGCTGTTAGCACTTGTTGACACGGCGACAATTTTGGCGAACCCAGAAGTTCATAAGTATCTTTATTTATTAATGTGACAGCGGAACCAGTATCAAGCTGAAATTGCACCGTCTTATTTTCTATGGAGAGAGTCACAAACAGTTTTTGCTTGCGGCGCTCGACAGGTGCGCGAATGTGGGCAACGTCTGCTACGGTTTGTTTACTGCGCTTGTGCGGGCCGCGTAGTGAAGTAAGCGGCGCAGACTCGGCACGCAGCGGATTAACTAGATGACACTACCGCCGGATCGGCGTCCGCGCAAGCATGCGAAGCTACTCCAGATTTACTAACTACTGCACTACACTTTTGAGTAGCTACTTGATGTCTACTGTCACTAGCTACACAGTACTGGGCATTATTACAAGGAGCAATTGCAGAAGGCACTATTTTCACTACAGGAAAGCACTGTTCAGTCATTTTGCTTGTCCCGAACCCTTTTCCGTTGCACTGTTTTACGCGCTCGTCGGCGCTTGCTACGTGGTGCACTATACAGTTTTGCCATAGGCGCAGAACTACTTTCTTGCAATTGAGATCCAAGGAAAGCACTGTTAAATTCCACAGCCCGTATAACATTTACAGAATGAACTGTTCTCGCGCTCTGCGAAGCACTGTTTCTAACGGTACCGTTCTTTGAGTTTTTAATTTGCATACACACAGACTGTACATGTCCTGATTTGCCACATTGATAACAGGTTGCGTTGCGACTAGGGCAATGAGCATGCTTGTGGCGAGACACACACTGGGGGCAAGATTTACGTACATTTTTCTGAAATGAGCGTTGGCGCCCGTTATGCAAATTACTGTGTCTAACACTACGGGGCGACCTTTGCGTCGCACTTTTACACTGGCTACTGTTCACTGTGTGTTCAGCACGGCCGGTAGAAAAATAAGAATCACTAGTGCTATACTGAGAACTACGGCTAGGAAAGCGTTCGTTGTGGCGCACTGAATTTACACTATGGCTTTGCATTTCTACTGTAGCTAAGTCAAAAGTATCATGCGCTTCTATAAGCTGCAGTACACTGTCTAATGAGGGGTCAGACTGTTTTAGAATTGCTGCCCTAATTCTGGGGTCCTGAATGTTCTGCGTAATCGCATCTCTTAACATAATGTTACTATAAGAAAGTCCACAAGAGCAAGTAAATTTACATTGGCGGGTTAAGCCCTTCAACTCGGTGATCCACTCTTGGTGTGACTATTCGGGTGATTGTTTAAGTCTGAAAAATCGGTACCGTGCAGCGGCTACAAGAACTTTTCTCTCATAATGAGCATTCAGTGCATCTAAAATTTGTTCAAAGTCTACATCACGAGGAGATGCGAGAGGGAAAAGTTTTTGCAATAGTACGAAGGTCTGGGGGCCCACAATCGATAAGAAAAGGTGCTTCACTCTCTGACCTGTAATTTGATGAGCCGCGACGAGTTCTTGACACTGTGCGAAATAGTCGCTCCATTCTTCCTCACGTTCGTTGTACTGGCGAAATGTAGGAAGCGGTGCAGCGGCAGGTGTGGGCTGCTGATGTGACGGCTGTTGTTGTTGGTGAGCAGCCTGTGCCGTCAACTGCGACATGGCCTGCAGTAGTTGAGTGATTTGCGCCGTCTGTAACTGAATAATTTCCATTAAGTTTGGGTTCGGGGTAGTGGCCATGCTGACCGATTAGGCGCCGCGCATACAAGTAAATTATAACAAAACACAAATGCAATATGAAAGAGGACGCTCTGCAACAAAAAAGTCCATGTAACAAAATATCTTTCCCCAAAATTGTTATAATAAGGGTGCAATTTTTGCGTGCTCCGACTGCTGCTGTCTGGCTGCTGTAAGCGGGCTGGTCCAAGGTTCTATCACTCCTCGTCGCCACTTTTGTGTCCCAGCCTCGTCGTAGGTGTCGGTGGCCGAGTGGAACGAGACCGACACAGGAACAAAGATAGCCCGCTGGTGCAGGTACGGAGGGGAGCAGCCAGAAACTATAAACACTCGAGTAAATTAGAAAGAGATATATATTGCACAGAATGTAACAATACTTAACTTTTACATAGTACTGCAGAATGCTGATACATAGTTGTTAGAGGCCTGCCTAGTGCCTGTACGATAGCAAAGTCTTCACTGGTGCCTATCTGATTACGAAGGTCCTAACTGATTGCTAACTCAGTCCCAAGTGACCGATGTCTTTCCGTGGTGGCCACGAGCGGGGTTGCAGCAGAGGGCGCTCGTGGCTGTCCTGAGAACGCGGCGCCGTGTGTGAATGGCGGCGCGCGGCGAAAGTAGGTGGCGCGCACTTTGTACTTGTGCGACACCACAGAATTGGTTCAAAATTTGCGCGAAGGTAGATACACAAATAAGTGAAAACGAGATTTTTGTACAATAATTATTATCCAATGCCGATCTAAGCTTAGCACGTCATTGTTTTACGATGAACTGGAGCTGGTGCGCAGGTAAATTGTGTCGAGTCGACTAAATCCTTCTGTAAGAGAAGTTAAGCGAAATTAATGCTGAACGAATAATACTTCTTTTATGTGTATACCGTTTGAATATTATTTTATATGAAAATAATATGTTGTTGTGGGATGTTTTGATGCTCTTCCCTTCAACAATTTAAACTTGAACATATCGGTTCAAAGTTTGTGCGGAGGTAGATAAACTAAATGCTGCGCGTGGTGAGACTGGGCGGAGCCAGTCAATGGTGGACTTATTTCGGCAGTTAATAGTCTTTTCCGTTTGTTATGCATTAACTGCGGTAAGCTTTTAAGTAACCATGGGAAAATAATCGTAAAGACGGCGCTTAAGTTTTGTTAAGAAATTATGAAGAACTACTCATTCACAACCGCTGTTGGTTACGAAAGCTAATCTGCTGAGGTGGAATAAAATTTTCGAGTCTATCATAGCAGGACAAAAGGCCAGCGTGTCCTGGGCAAAGATGTAAACGTGAAAAACTAGCTTCTCTACTTGTATGACAGTTTCATTAATACTGAAATACAATCTCGGACAAAGATCGGCGAATGAAGTCAGAACAGCAGATCGGGCAACACAGGCAAATCACAGCGCTGCCGCTGCGTAGCGCACGGTGTGGACAACCTGTACTGCCCCATGTAGTTCAGTTGAGCATCGTGTGTGTCCCGTGCACAGAGTAACATATAGAGGAGCAGCCCTCCCTAAACCACTGTCCTACACTCCCCGCGTAGTTCCGTAAGATGTTATCAGGTGTCAGGCGAATCGCTGGCTTAGGGTGCCTCTCGCACGTCAGAGAGTAGCGTGGAGGGGAGGCTGAGGGGAGAGCTTGTGCCGCCTGCCACGAGATCACCGCTGTGTCCGGTGTGCCGGCGTTTGAGGGGAGGTGGTGGTGGGGAGAGCTGCTACCTGCCGCCTGCTCTGGCCAGTTTTAAGGGCTGCTTCTGACAGCAGCGCCATCATGGGACGTATAACGGAACTGCTGGAAACCCTCCCTCCCCGCACCCCTGAGCGTAGGACCGGGCCCTTACGGAGGTTTCCCGTCTGTATATATTTGTCTGTGGTCCCGTGTTAGACCTGTTGGACGAACTGCTTGTTCATTGAATTGAGAGCAGGACAATGCACGAGCAAAGGACCAACTGAAAGTTTTAATCTTGGTAAGACGCATAAAGAAAGCATGCGATGCTGGTATGCCTGTATGGGGATCAAGTACTGTCCATGTTTCGCCCGTTTTCGAGGAGGCCGGGAAATTGTTTCTGACAGTCCCTGTAGCGGACGACTGGCTACCGCCGTCACTGATGGAAAGTTGAGAAAGTGATGCATTAATCACGGACGATCATCGATTAACTGTGCGCGTGATAGCGGTTGAACAGCAGATTAAATGCGAAGCCGTGCGACAAATCCTTACCCAGAAGTTAGAGACGAGAAGAACGTGTTGTCTTGTGCCACATTACTTGATAGGCGATCAGAGCAGCCACGTTTAGAGGCCTCAGAGGATTTTGTCGAAACGGCGCTACATCCAATGTTTAGAACCGTGTTGTCACTGAGGATGAAACCTGGTGCCACGGTACGACCATGAAACGAAACGGCAAAGCATGGAATGGCATTCTTCGACATGACCTCGCCGGCAAAAGGTTAGGGCCGAAAAATCACGAATGAAAACAATGATCATCACCCTTTCCGATAGTCAAGACATTATCCACATGGAATTTCTGCCTGAGGAACGACGTTGAAGACTGCAAGCTACGTTGAAATTTCGTTCCATTTCATGCAACGTCTACGCCGGGTACGACCCCAGTGCGTACAAAGAAGTTCATAGTATATTGTTCACGACAATGATCACTCAAACACAGCCAATACCGCCAAGCAGTTCCTGGCCAAAAGAGGTTTTTGACATCCGCCATACTCGACGGATCTCAATCCTCAATCCCTCGACTCAAACTCGCTTTGAAAGGAAAAATATTTCACGATATTCCTGGTATCCAACGAAACGTGATGAGGCTTTTGAATACCATCCCAAAGGAAGTTTTCGTGCAACGTTTGCAGGAAATGAATTGCAGAGCTCAGCGGTACATAGTTATGGGAGGTGAGTATTTGGAAGAACAGAAATGCAACAGTAGTTCATAGTTCATCTGCGTTAATGTTACAGAACTATTCACCGAACTTTGTCAGAGGTTGTAATAAAAAATCTTGATATGCTCGCTCATTCTTACGAGTTATTAATAATTATCGAGAGCTACAATTGTGATAGCAAGTATCCCAAAGCGAGGATCCATATGTCCTAAAGTGCATGGCTCGAGACTGTGACGCAGTAGTAATACACACTGGACTCGTTTCTGGAAGGACAGTGTTTCAAATCCACCTTCGGCCACCCAGAATTACGTTTCCTGTGATTCCCATAAATCACTCCAAATTTCGGCATGGTTACTTTCAAGTTTTGATTCCACATCCGTTTGAAATAACGACGCTTTCGGAGGGACGTTAAATTCTAAGCTCCTTTCATTCCTTCTTCATGTCGATGAAGTGTCGTTTAGCGTAGAATAACTGCAAACCCGGCGTTGCCAGGGTATTTATTTATTCTACACTCTCGTAGTCCACTTCCCTTTCTCTCCTCTCTCTGCATCCAGCTCTTTCTCTCCCATCTCTCTGTTCGTTTCCACTTTCCCTCTCTCGGCAGAGTTTTTTTGCATGATACCCTCTGTCTTGTAGCATACAAACATTTATGCAGCCAGTGACATTCCTCTTGATTTAAAGGTCATGTGTGAGAAAATTCATCAAGATCGGAGCAGACGTTAAGTACTCTCCACCGTGCACCGAACGAATTTTTATACAGACAGTGCCATTCCTCTTGTTTTTCAGGTAGAGTGTGCAAAATTTCATCAATGTCGGAAAAACTGTAGATTTGTATGCAATAGAAAGACAGGGTACTTTGATATGTGAAATCGATCGAGCCATTCTCAGATTATGGTGTGACCAAGTTATTTAGGAATCCATTTTTAATTTTTATGTTGCGAGGTTCCCCCCCCCCGCCCCTTGCATCGTATGAAACTTTAGGTAGACAGTGACCTTGAAGACCAAGCGCAAAGAATTTCATGAAGATAGGAATGAAACTGTAGATTTAGTCAGTCTGTAGAAGAAGTATCATCCCACATGTACCTTAATTCGACCCTATCACAAAATTCGTTATTAGCTGACGTCTGCTACCTTTAAACAACATACCGGCAACTTTTCATCTTCATAGGTGCAGTAGTTTTAGAAATTTCTTGTTTAGTTACTGAGTGAGTCAGTGCGTGAGTGACCTTTCTTTTTTATACATAGATATCTCCTGAATTAGGTGTGATACTAAAATATCATGTAGCGTGGAATATTAGGTAACTGCCTGCGATATGTATTGCAAATGCAACTGTAGTAAAGGCGTAGTAAATTATAAACTTATGCTTATTAGGGCGAATTTCCATGCATTTCATTGTCTTTGACGTAATAGCAGGTTAACTATATGTCGTAATACGATATTATTTCGAAGGTACAACCAGTGGTGTATATGTAAAGTGTCTGCAAAATACGTCGCGAATAGAGTTAGTAGGAAAGACGTAATAAATGGAAACGTCATGAGAGATAAGGCGGTTTTTCATTAACCTAATTGTTTATGACTCCATATCTCATGAACTATGTGTCGTACTATGATAAAATTTCGAACGTACGTATGTGTGATTACTGTCCTTAACATTTCTCGCGAATGCAATTAATAGTGTACGAGTAATAAATTTTAACTTTTTGCCAAATGCCGTAATTGTACTATATGGACGCCAAAAAAGTAGTAAGCAACAAACTTTGTTCCTTTCATCATTTTTTGGGGTTGTCAGCGAGAAAAAGTTTCCTATAGGTTTGAATTTATGTTTAAATTTTGTTGCAAGTCATTATGTGCTCTCCTTCTCAAATAGTGGACTGATAAAGTCAATCTATCTCGTATTGCGAGACGTGGAAGTTTTCATTGTTTGTGACATCGTATCTCCTGAACTATGGACCCTATCGCAAACTTCTTTCTTAAATGACGCCTTCTACCTATAAATTATGTTTCTGCCAAATTTCAGCATCTTAGGTAACGTAGTTTTTGAGATTTCGTGATTAGTCAGTGAGTGAGTGTACGTGAATGAGTGTCCTTTTGGTTTTATACAGATAGAGATTAGCTGTTCGTTCCATATGTCTGAATTGAGGAGATCCTCATAGATGTGAAACATGTCATAATCTTTTTTCTTTCTTTCACAAGCTGAAGTAGTACTATTAACAGTATGAGTATTTACATCATTTGATTCTATTCAAATATTCCTCATTCGAGTAGAAGGGTAAGTCTTTGAGGCTCCTCTTAAACTGATCTTTATTTGTAGCTAAATTTTTTTTATGGTTGCTGGCAAGTAAGTGCTTTTGAGTCAATCGTTTTTGTTGTTAGTATGAACATAACTGTTTGTTGCAAAAACGGATTGATTAATAACAAAAATTTGATTAAGGATTAAATATACTGCGAGGCAGTAGTTAGTATTCCCAGCTCTTCAAAGAGATTTGTATTGGCTATCCGTAAATTTACTCCACAAATAACAAGTTTTACACGCTTTTGGACTCTGAACACTTTTCTTTCACTATGAGAGTTACCTCAAAATATTATACCATATGACTTCATGGAATGAAAGTAAGCAAAGCATGCAACTCTTTTATTTTTATGTCACTTTCGCCTGATAACATTAGAATTACAAATACAGATTTGTTAAGGGGTTTCTGCAGTTCTATGGTGCGCTCTTTCCAGTCGAATTTATTATCAAGTTGTAATCCCAGGAATTTAATACTGTCAACCTCTCCTATCTGCTCTCCTTCATACTTTACGCATATACTGGATGGAAACTGTATTTAGCGAGCCTTTTCAAAATTTAGTATTATTGAGTTGCTTTTAAACCATTTATTAATGTCCACGAAAATATCATTAGCAGATCTTTCTGAAACTATTCTAAACATTCTATTTATAGCAATACTTGTATTATCTTCCAACAAAACTAACTCTGCTTCTGGCAGTGTAGCTGACGAGAGATCTTTAATGTAGACAAGAAAAAGCAGTAGTCCTACGAAGGGTGCTTGTGGGACACCACATTTCTTCCTAATATAATGATGATTGATGGCTTAATTCACTAATCCCTTTTACTGACAACGTTTATTTTCTGTTAGCGAAGTATGACTGGGACCATTTTGCAGCATTTTGCAGCATGTACACCATAGAATTCTAATTTACTTCACCGTATGAGAAATTCCATATGTGTTATGTTTTATAGTGACTTGACATTATGAATGTTATTGTTTTGTACATGCACGAATACATGAAGATTTTTTTAAATTAAACATCTTGGAAGCTGCCTGATAAGACAATACATGAGTTCTCCTCTGTTACATATTTGTCTCTTACTTACAATTATTCGCTTTTATTACTCTGTAATAGCACTTTTCATTGTCGTCTTATATTTCTTTACTTATTTTTCCACCTATTCTTAAGTGTAGATGAGCACCTGTCTTTGGTGTTAGTTGTTGAAGCAGTGAACTGAGTGGTGTGGTGCTGTGCGGTGTGTTGGCAGGAACGAGTACAGCCCGGTGTTCCGGTGCTGGGACGGCGTGCTGTGGCTGGACCGCTGGAAGAAGAGCCTGCTGTACGCCGCCTTCGCCGTCCTGCTGCTGCTCAAGCCGCATCGCCTCTGGCTCTCGTCCGTAGCAGGTACGTTGTAAGGAAAGACGGGGTTTCTTAGGATTTTGAATTTTGAGAAGGTGTGAGTGGAAAGTGAAAATTATTTTTGTTACGTGTTAATAAATGTGTTACTGTCGTATTAATGTTTGAGTAGCCTAACAAACCTGATCTTAATTCCGTGGTAAGCTACTTTAAACTCGTAATCAATGCAAGTGGTGTGATTAACTTTGAATTAATTAGTAAAACAATTAGTGTGATTATCAAAAACTATGGCCCTATCTGACAAACTTTTCAAGAGATCACTCGCCTTCCCTTTCCTTACAAAATCTCCAACGGACACTGTGCACACACTGATAGTTGAAAATGAACCGCCGCGTATGTGCAATGCGTGCAGCTTAATTAGTATACCTGTGGTAGTAATAATTTTGAAAATAGTAATAGTAATATATTCAGTACAAAGTGACTGGCAAATGGGTGCAGTCCAACCACTGAAGTCAGTATTAATGATTTTAAGTAAACAGTAAAATTTACGTAATTTACGTAATTTAGGCTTGGTAACTAAATGCATACAATGATTAACATTTTGGTTCTTTATAGGATGGATGTGACGGTGGTAACTATTGTTGAACTCAGTTTTGAAAAATCTGTTATTCATAAAATCTCAGGTTATTACTATAATTATGTTTGACTGCTATCCTTATTTTTGTGAAATGATCAGGTATCGTCGAATATAGCAAAACAGTCTAAATCAAATAATTAACACTGTCTTTACTCTTCATGTGAGCACTCTCTCCTACTCTCAAAAATGATCGTGTTGAAATATGGATTAACTAAGTCAAAGTTCTATTACTGTTAGGTAAAATCAAAATCTTGTCACAATAAAATATTGCTAACTTTTTCAATTACGTCAACTTTTCTCTTTCTTGATCAGTTACTTTAAAATGTTTGATTCTGGACGCTTTGTTCATCATACATTAATGAGGATTCTTATACTGGCCACGAATGAGTAACTGTTACAGATAAGATAGAATATGTATAATCTAACTTGTTATATTTTGAAAAGAGTCAAACGTGCATCTACATTGATTACAACAAACTACATTCAGCTTATCTTAATTATTAGTCCAGCGATGTGCTTCACTGTAGTTGTACAATGGGTCCTTTAGAATATGCAGATTACAATATTTTGATTTAATACAGAAATTGTTTTGCTGGCTCCTCCTTTAGCAGCTTGTTAGCAGTATGCAGAGATACTTCGCGAATCGCGTAATTATTCACGACCATTAGCGTCCGCGATGACGCTACTGCATTTTCGACGTCTGGACGAACACCGAACACGTAACGAATTTCTGTCTCAGCAGAACGAACGAATAGTTGCACAATATCTGTTTTTGCTTCACTTGGATATACTTAAACACTGGTTTCATTTATACTTTTCATTTCATAGCACCTTTAACACCTTTTTGCATTCACTTTTAATAACACTTTGTTACATATATTGTTTAAGCACTCCACGGATCGCGTACGAACGTCTGTTCTATGTCACGGGGGGGCGGCAGATACTGCTGCTTGCCTGCTCTCCCACAGGCGAGCGCTGCTGTCCAATAAAGTCTTTGACCTGAGGAGCTTTTTCGACTACAGTATGTATCGATTTCATGAGCTTGTTCACAGTGAAATATTCTACATATATGTAAATTAATCATGACAAGTAATTACAGTAAATACAGAAAACATTCAAAGTACATAAAATAAATAAAATAAAATATACATAGACAAATACAGTAGACAGATAATAAATAAATGATACGAAGAGGTTATAGTTACATTACATACATAGATTACACATTACAATAATTAATTAAATGGCATTAGAGCATCATAATTATTACGTTTACACTACATGAAGGTTCAAATGAACAAAATCAATCAAAATGAGGCTTATACCTAGTTGTGATGTAAGGTTTCCTTACAACATCTGGCTGGGGCCACTGACACTCGTAGGATACCTTCTAATACCGTGTCACCTCCATTATCCTGTAAAGCAAACCAACGTGGCGAGGACTCAAAAAAAGTTCAAACGTTTGTAAATCTATCGGATCAAACTGCGTGGTCATCAGTCCGTCGCTTACAAACTACTTAAACCTAGATAAACTAACCTAAGGACAAACACACACCCATGTCCCAGGGAGGACTCGAACCTCCATGGCAAGCAACCACGCGCTTCGCAGCGAGACGCTTTAGACCGTTCGGCTACTCCACGGCGCCAGGCTCAAAAATGTTCAAATGTTTGTATAGCTTATGGGACTTAACTACGGGGTCATCAGTCCCTAAACTTACAAACTAATTATGAACTAACTAAGACTAAGGACGACACAAATATCCATGCCCGAGGAGGGATTAGAACCCCCGACCGTAGTGGCCATGCAGACACCGCGGCCGGCCCGCGGCAGGCGTGGACTCAACTAGTCATTAGAACTGTACTGTAGGAATAATGAGGCATTCTGTCTCTATAGACGTCCATAACTGCGAAGTTGTTGGAGATGCAGGATGATGTTAACGAACTGCTCCCAATTATGTTGCATAAACAGTCGATGCGATCCCTCCCTGGCGATCTGCGTGCCCAGACCATTCGCTGGAATTGTTCATAATGCTCTTAAAACCAATCAACAATACTGGCTAGATGATATGGCACTATGTTATTCACAAATATTACATTGTTGTCTGGGAACATGAAGTCTCAAAGAAAGTAGTGGAGCATAACAATTTTCAGTCAACGACCGGTTCGTTTGGACCACAGGAGTCAGTCGATGTCATGCAAAACAGCCAACAACAATATGGAGCTTAATTTTGACAAAATTGTCAGAGGAGAATACAGCGATCTATTTGGTATGATCAGTATACAGTCAGTCATGATCGCAGAACTGTTTCAATTAACCGGTTTCGACCTGATGTAGGTCATCTTCGGAATTACAAGTATCCCATGTGGCCAGTGCTGCACTCGGCTGGGCTGGGCTGTCATGGGCTGTTCTGCTGACAATAGGTAACTGTTACCTGGCAGGTAAAAGTTACCTGCTGGCAGTAGAACAGCCCAGGACAGCCCAGACCAGCCCAGTCCAGCACTGGCCACATGGGCTACTTGTAATTCCGAAGATGACCTACATCAGATCGAAACCGGTTCATTGAAACTGTTAATTTCTGCGATCAAGACTGTTTTTTGTATATTGTTTATTTAAGAATATGGAGCTTCCACTACCTTGTACAGGGACATCTATATCTGCTGTACATCCATAGTCTGGAAGCCCCCTCACTGTGTGTGATCGCGGCTTTCTACGGGTACCGTTGTCATATCCTCCTATTCCAATATTGTAAGTTTCGCGGGAAAAATGATTGCTTGTATGCCTCCGAGTGGGCAATAATCTCTTACCCTTGTCGTCGCTTCGCGAGATATACGGAAATGTCGCTGCTCTCGCTCATTATGTGGAGGCCGTAGGCTACAGCGTCGCTCGTGCTGAGAGGTAGTTTCGTATTTTCGGCACATTCTTGGTACCGGTGATCTCGTGAGACTGACTTTCTTAACGATATTCGGAAAGGGAACTTCCACGCGTACTTCATATTCAAAGTCTGTTAATTTCTGTCGCGCGGTCACAATCGCATATTCACGTCATAAGACCTTTAACACGAATCAGCGGAATGCAAATGACATCTGAGCCAGTGAGTCGCCATTTTGTAGCTCGTGTACGCGAGACTCCTGCCATCTGTACCTGGGCATATCGCTGTTGCATGACTTTTGCCACCTCGCTGCATAGTTCCGTCTCGGTCATTTCCTGTCTCTTCGAGCTAAGCTGTAAGAATGTCAGTTTGTAGTATTTAGTATATTACATCCTTAGAATTCATATACCATATTTAATTGGAAAGTTATTATTGTTATTATTGTGGTCTTCAGTCCGGAGACAGGTTTGATGCAGTCCTCCACGCTACCATGTACTGTGGAAGCCTCTTCATCTGAGCATACGTACGGTAACCTACCTCCTTTTGAATCTGCTTACTGTATTTGTCCCTCGGTCTCCCTCTACCATTGTTACCTCACATACTGCCTGTAATGCTAAGTTGTCGATTCCTTGGTGTCTCAGAATGTGTGCCACCAACCTATCCTCTTACACAGAAACTCCTTTTCTCGCCAATTCTGTTGGGCACCTCGTTGTTTACGTGATCTAATCTTCATCATTCGTCTGTAGTACTACATTTCGAAAGCTTCTATCATATTTTTGTCTTAACTACTTATCGTCCATGTTTCACTCCTACAAATGCTACACTCCAGATAAATACTTTCAGAAAGGACTTCCCATCATTTAAACTAATATAGGATGTCAACAAATTTCGCTTCTTCAGAGACGCTTTTGATCCCATAACGATTCTGCTTTTTATATCTTCTTTACTACGGCCATCAGAAGTTATTTTGCTCCCCAAATAACAAAACTGATCTGCTACTTTTATTATCTATCTAATCTAATTCCTGTAACATCACCTGATTTTCTGATGATACATTTCATTATCATTGTTTTATGAATGTTAATATTATGTCTTCCATTGAAGACACTATCCATTCCATTTAATTGCTCTTCCAGATCCTGTACTGTCTGACAGAATTACTATGTCGTAAACAAACCGCAAGGTTTTTATACTCTCTCCCTAGACTTTAATTTTCTCTTCAAATTTCTCCTTGCATTTTTACAGCTAGCTCAAAGTACAGATTGATCAACATTGGTGGAACGCAACAACCCTGTCATACTCCTTTCCATAACCTTTACCATTATTATTATTATTAACAACAATACTTGCAATTTCAGTTATCCGAACTACTACCATAGTCTTTACTCATTAGAGAAGCTACTCATTACGGAAAGAAAAGCTAACACAAGCGTTAATACTGCTACGCAATGTTGTCTCATGTTTGCTCCTGCACCCGGTACTATACTTTAGACTGGTACTGGGTTCCACTTCCTCAGCCCCACAAGTATGCTCTGCAGGTACACTAATTCTCCCGCAGAAGTGTTGGAAGCCTTTTCTTCTCTATACCGTCGCCATACAAAAGGTGACCGTTTTGATGAACGGAAAACCAGTTTATATATTCAGTGTGGTACATATATAAATAATGTTTACAAATTAATACAGTTAGTATAGTAAACTGGTGACTAACTAAAATGCAACACCTAGAAGGACCGTAAATATCAAAGCCGAATTTATTTTGAAGATGACTCGTTGTGCGATCATCACATAATTGAAAATAAAGTCTCATTTGAAGAGGTCAAGATTATGAAAACGGTATGGACTTTCGCCACTCGTGCTGGTCATATCCCCTTCTACACGCCTCGGTATTGATCAAAGAGTTTCTGGATCTGTTGGTGGCTTATAGCCAGCGATGTCAATACAACCTGGAACTCTGGTCTCTGAGGACCGGCCGCGGTGGCCGAGCGTTCTTTGGCGCGTTAGTCGCAGTCTGCACGGCCACTACGGCCGAGGGTTCGAATCCCCCCTCGGGCATAGATTTTTGTGCCGTCCATAGTATTAGCTAGTTTGTAAGTTTAAGGACTGATGACCCTGTAGTTAAGTCCCATAAGCTCTACAAACATTTGAACATTTGAGGTGTTTGCAATGGAAGACAAAGATGGAAAAATGGCGTCCCACCTGTGGTCGCGTATTTGTGCGATTGTCCGAAGATATGAGAGGACAAGTCTTCAATACTTCAGAGATATAACGATAGCTTGTTAGTGTATCAGCAATACGTACTTGAGGATGGGTGGCGGGGTTACGGGTGGGATGGTGGGGGGAGGGGAGGGGAGGAAGGGATGGTACTGTGGAACCGAGGACCAGCTTAAATCGTAATACCGAGTGTAGCGCCAGAGTGTTGATCCATAAGGCAACAGTTCAGCAGTCTCTCACTATGGAGTCTCCGGACTCTAATCCGACCATTGTGGTGGTACAGATACAATCTGAGCTGATACGAACTGCTTTTACCGATGAATTCCATTTATATCTGTAGCACCACGGCGATCGGTTTCGAGTCTGGACACACGTGGGGAGGGACTCTTATGAGTCGCCATAATTGTCCTTCACACAGAATGATGGATTGAGGTTATACTGGATTTCCCTGCCGCACCCCAGAAGTACACTCTGACGGTACACTAACTAGCCAGCATTACATCATTATTGGAGACTGTTGTCCTCACATACCTACGCCATTTAATGATGGACGATCTTGATGAAGGGAACAACCATTTTAACTCGGTCTGTGTTTCATAATATATCCAAACTTTTTTAAAGAGAGCATTGCAGACTATACATGTTATATTAAGTTCGTAGCATATAACTAGAGTATTTCTATTTTCGAAAAAAAATTTGCAAAACAAGAAAATATAATTATTTCTAAGAAAACTATTGTACTATTATAGATTACTATATACAGAATTTTTATTAGTTATTTCTTGTTCTGTGGTATTTATTATGTTTTTTCCTAAGTAAATAAAAACAAGCACTTTGGTACCAACCTCCTTCAGTGCTCCCACTCTATATTTTCCTACTAATCCATTATATTATTCTACAAGTGTGTACTATGGATGTGTTTGTATCCTTCGTCAGTATGGCTGAGTTGCATCAATCCTTATTATTTCCCCTGCTCTATGGTGCCTCTCATAAAATGAGTAGCCAGAAACCATTCTTTGTATATAACGCGTTCCATTGACAGGGACGTATGAATAATCCATTAAATCACTCTTAGAAAGAATATTCATTTCATTTATAGCTGTAGCAATTAAAACACTTTTATGGCGCTTCCATTAATAACTGTTAGTCAACACTGCAAAATCTGTGCTGCCTCTACTGGCTGTCCACAGCCAACTGTTGTCTCCATACTCGCACAGCGAACTGCCACTTGTTCCCAGCGCGCCACTGCGTATTGATGTCACAACCTATGCGTGTAGACAATTAAAGACTGCCTGCACTTCAACGATACGTAGTGCATCTTTATACACTTCGCAAGTAGCAACAGTCGACTTGGACTATATCTAGATTTATACAGTAGGTGGTCGAAAGGAGCCGGCCGCGGTGGCCGAGGTGACTGAGGCGCTCCAGTCACGGTCAGCACGGCCACTACGGTCGGGGGTTCGAATCCCCCCTCGGGCATGGATATTTGTGCCGTCCTAGTTTGTAAGTAGTTCATAAGTAGTTTGTAAGTTTAGGGACTGATGACCCCGTAGTTAAGTCCCATAAGCTTAACCAACATTTGAACATTTTTTTGGCAAAAGGATCCTGCCACCCCCAAAACATTTTTCTTACTAGATGCATTGTGCTGCCATTTACTGCCATCGACCTCAGTAGTCATTAGACATCATGAGAAAGCACAATGGGGCGCTCCACGGAACGCAATGTCTTCGAACGTGCTCAGGTGATTGGGTGACACTTCTGTCAGCAAAATGTATGCGAGATTTCCACACTCCAAAACAGGTCCACTCATTCTGATGTGGTAGTGAAGTGGAAACGTTAAGGGACACTTACAACACCGAAGGTTAGAGGCCCGATCTCGTCTGTTGACTGACAGAGACCGTCGACTGCTGACAAGGGCCGTACGGTGTAATAGGCAGTCATCTGTCCAGACCATCAAACAGGAATTCCAGACTGCATCAGGATCCAATCCAAGTACTATGACACGTTGACGGAAGTTGAGAAAACTTTGATTTCATGGCCGAGCGGCTCTCCACAAGTGACACATCACGCAGGTCAATGACAAACGAAGCCTCGCTTGGTGTAAGGAGCGTGAACGTTGGACGATTGAACAGTGGGAAAATGTTGTTTGGAGTGAGGAATTGCGATACACAATGTGACGATCCGATGGTAGGATGTGGGTATGGCAAATGCCAACGTGTAAAATTCAGAGGCAGTGGTATTACGGTGTGATCGTGTTTTTCTTGGAGGAGTTGTATCTGCTTGCTTCCCACTGCTGAAGAGCAATTCGTGGATGGTGATTTAATCTTTCAACCTGTTCATTATGCAGTGCCTGTGGCGGAGTGGTTACACGACGATATCATCCCTGTAAGGGAGTGGCCTGTACAGCGTCCTGACTTGAATACTATAGAACACCTTTGGGATGCTTTGGAACGCCGAATTTCCCAGGCTTCAACGCCCTAAATCAATACTTCATTGCAGCACTCCTTGAAGAAAGGCTGTAATTCGCCAATTGCAGCACCTGATTGAACGTATGCCTCCGAGAGTGAAAGCTATGATCAGGTCTAACGGTGGGCCAACTGTCCGGATTCGTTGGATCACACAGTGTATGTCCCTCCAGGTTGTGTTACTCAGATGAGGCACAGTGACCAGTCCATTTCCAAAATCATTGAGTCTTTCTGCTCGATATATTCTGCTGTTGTCTTCTGACAATACTCCCCGCGTCATTTTACACTAACGGGTCCGCCTTCAGGGATATCTAGTTAATGTATAGTGCTGTCGTCACTCGAAATGGCCGCATGGTCTAAGGCGTCATGATACGGACTGGGCGGACGTTTCCGGAGGAGGTTCGAGTCCTCCCTGAGGGAGCGTGTGTGTAAGTTTTATTTTTTACGTCTAGGGACTGATGACCATTGCAATAGGTTTATCACATTTGAACAATTGTAATGTTATAAAACACACTTCAGCCAAGATCGCTAGTTTTTTTTAGCGCTTTCAATGAACTATGTTATTAGCTTCAGAAAAAAAATTCTCCTATTTTCAATAAAATAAAGTTACTTGTGAAAATGAAATATAAGAAAAAGAACATTGTCAAACGATTAAAATTTGCTTCACTAAAGTGGATCGTCATCTGTATTTCACATTTAAAAGTTGTGTGTGTTCTTGCCACAAGTAAGAAGGAGACTGTTATTTGTGGCTGTTACTTGTGGCAAGAACACACACCATTTTTTAATTAGCAATACAGATGACGATCCACTTTGGTGAAGCAAATTTTAATCGTTTGACAATTTTGTTTTTATTTCATTTTCACGAGTAACTCTTTATTTTATTGAAAATAGGAGAAAATTGTAATTTTTTTTCTGAAGATGATGACATAGTTCATGGAAACCGGTAGAAGAAAATAAATAAATAAATAAATAAACTAGCGATCTTCGCTGAAGTGTGTTCTATATAAATTTTGATCGCTCTCCATAGGCATAACTTAACTTTAAAATTGTAGTGTTGTCACAAGGTACTGCAGTTGGTGTCCGGTAGTGAAGTAGCAGGCGGTGCTTGTGTTGCAGGCTCTATGCTGGTGGTGCTGTCCGCGCTGCACCTGGTGCTCTCCTGCCGGGCGCGCTCCACCACCAAGGAGACGCTGCTGCACAACCGCGAGGAGAGCTTCGACAGGTAACCCACCACTCTCTGCGCTGTTTCCTACTGTAGCTGCACACTGTACTTCGCTCTTCGCCGGAATAAAACTCACTGAATTTTTCTGCTGCTAGGGAGGGAGCAGTTACGGAAGGTGTAGCCCATTTGTAATGGGTGCAAGTCTTGTTGTCATACGTATTTTATTAACAAAATCATTACATTATAATTCAATCCGATCAGGGTGTTTTACAAACAAATTGTCGTAAGGGCTAAAATCATTTCATTCACAATTCCTAAGCAAACAATTAACCGTAAAATTAAGCTCAAAACAACTGTAATCCAAATAACAAGAAGATACATGCAAGTCTTTCTTAAAAACAGGGAGACAGTTGCCCTCAAATTGTGAAACATTAATCGTAAGATTTTTGGTAACATTTCTTAATAATTCTTCTTTTAAGTGAAATTTTTAAAGGAAATATAAAAGTTTAAAAAACCAAGCAATCCGCTGCAATTATGTTTGAATCCATAAGGGGAAAGAGAGATACCGCCTATAGGAAAATATAAGAGATATTTCGAGACAAAAAATCAGCTGTATGAATATCAAGAACTCAGACGGAAAACCAGTAGTAAGCAAAGAGGGGAAAACTGAATTGTGGGAGGAATATATAGAGGTCCTATACAAAGGAATTAAACTTGAAGGCAGTATTCTAGAAAGGGAAGACGAAGTGGAGGAAGATGAGATAGGACATATGATACTGCGAGGAGAATTTGACAGAGCGCTGAAGAACATGAGTCGAAACAAGGCCGCTGGAGTAGATGATATTCCGTCTGAACTGCTGATTTCGTTAGGAGAGCCAGTAATGAAAAAACTATTCAAACTGGTATGCAAGATGTATGAGACAGGGAAAAGAAGAATATCGTAATTCCAATTCAAAAGAAAGTGTGAAAATTACAGAACTATCAGTTTAATGAGCCATGGTTGAAAAATACTAACACGGATTATTTACAGACGAATCGAAAAACTTGTGGAATCTGACCTCGGTGAAGATCAGTTTGGATTTAGGAGAAATGTAGGTACACGGGAGGCAATACTCACATTACGACTTATCTTAGAAGATAGGCTAAGGAAGGGAAAACCTACGTTTGTGGCGTTTGTAGATTTGGAGAGAGCTTTTCACAATGTCGACTGGAAGAAACTCTTCCAAACTCTGAAGGTAGCAGGGGTAAAATTATAGGGAGCGAAGAGTTATATTCAAGTCAGCGGTTATTAGAGTCGAAGGGCAAGAAAGGGACGCAGAAGTTGGGAAGGTAGTAAGACAGGGTTGTAGCCTTTCCCCAATGTTGTTCGATCTGTACATTGAGAAAGCAGTGAAGGAATGGAAGCTGAAAATTGGAGAGAGAATTAAAGTTCAGGGAGAAGAAATAAAAAGTGTGCGGTTTGCTGATGACATAGTAATTTTGTAAGAGACTGAAAAGGATCTGGAAGAGCATTTGAATGGAATGGACAGTGTCTTGAAAGGAAGATACAAGATTAACATTAACAAGAGTAAAACAAAGGTAATGGAATGTAAGGTAAGAAAATCAGGCACTGCCGAAGGAATTAGATTAGGTATTGAGACAATAAAAGTAGTAGATGAATTTTGTTATTTGGGTAGCAACATAACTTGTGACGGCCGAAGTAAAGAAGATATAAAATGCAGATTGGCTATGCGGAGAAAAGCGTTTCTAAAGAGGCGAAACTTTTTAACATCCAATATTAATTTAAATGTTAGGCAGTCCTTTCTGAAAGCATTTGTCTGGAGTGTAGCATTGTATGGGAGCGAAACGTGGACAAGTAGTTGAGATAAAAAGATGATGGAAAATTTTGAAATGTGGTGCTACAGACGAATGATGAAAATTAGATGTGTAGATCACGTAACTAATGAGGAGGTGCTTAACCGAATCGGATAGAAAAGGAGTCTTTGGCATATCCTGACTAAGAGAAGGGATAGATTGGTAGGACACATTCTGAGACACCAAGGAATTGTCAACTTACCATTAGAAGGCAGTGTGTGGGGTAAAAATCTTAGAGGGAGACCGAGGGACGAATACAGTAAGCAGATTCAAAAGGTTGTAGGTTGCCGAACATGTTGTTGTTGTTGTGGTCTTCAGTCCAGAGACTGGTTTGATGCAGCTCTCCACCCTACTCTATCTTGAGCAAGCCTTTTCATCTCCTCATAAGAACGACAACCCACATCCACTTGAATCTGCTTACTATACGCGTCTCTTGGTCTCCCTCTGCGATTTTTACCCCACACACTTCCCTCCAACGCTAAATTCACAATTCCTTGATGTCTAAGAATGTGTCCTACCAATCTATCCCTTCTTTTAGTCAAGGTATGCCAGAAATTTCTTTTCTCCCCAATTCGGTTCAGTACCTCCTCATTAGTTACGCGATCCACCCACCTAATCTTCAGCATTCTTCTGTAGCACCACATTTCAAAAGCCTCTATCCTCTTTCTGTCCACACTGCTTATCGTCCATGTTTCACTCCCATGCAAGGCACATATTCTCAGATAAAGAGACTTGCACAGGACAGGGTAGCGTGGAGAGCTGCATCAAACCAGTCTGCGGACTGATGACCACAATAACAACAACCATAATTGGATTGCTGTGCATAGTGACCGTTATTATAATTGCTGAGAATAACACAGCGCTCGCTCGCAATTAATTTATTAATTACATTTCGATTTCGGCCGGGTAACTAGCTGTCATCAGTGTCATATCGTAGATACGTTTCGTAATCTGGCGTTTAAATTCAAGTCACCTAGCCCAAAACGTTCTGTAATTAATAAACACATTTATTGCGACCGATCGCTGTGTTATTCCCAGTAAATATTTTTGCAACTTTAACCGTTAAAGGACTTGTAATACAATTATACTGGAATTTCACAATGAAGTTCAGTTTTCATTATAAGCTAATATTTGGTATGTTTTCAAATCTATTTTAGAAACAAATTTTCCAACAAAACAGAGAATTTTTTCGCTATATGATTTATATTTTTCGTAACAAGCATTCGCACACATCTTACAAGGTGTATGAATTACAATTTATGCTTTTCTTCCCTTTACTGCATGCTTCGAACCTTTGTCAATATACAAGTATCAACAATTATTGTTGATATTTATATCAGCTCTGCCAGAGATACAAGGTGGGATTGTTCCGTTTCACCTTCATGCTGGGGTGCTATTCTAGTATTGGAGAACCTTGGCAGCTTGATACGTTTTTCACAGCGGAACACTGAAGCAGAATTAAAGTATGTGGCGTGGAGGGAGACGTGCTTTAAGACAATCCGTGTAGCCGCCTTACCCATCAGGTTGTATTAGCTGAGCGCTTAAAGCGCCTGCGTCGTAAGCAGGAGGTGCCTCACCACAAGTTTTAATTAAACCCCTCTCCTTATATTCAAGTAGCTTATATACCCCTGCTTCGCAACGGTTATTGAAGAAGGGCCTGTGTGTATCATTGCTTTTCATGGTTCCGGACCTCAGTCAATAAAAATAGAATCCTTGTTAGATCGCTCTGTCAATAAATTCAGTTGTCCTAGCCAAAATGTCAAATGTAAGTAAAAGTCATTGTCCGAAACGCTGTATCTTCATAAAGTTTTTGATACAAAAGGTGAAACGTGTCAAAATAAGCAAAGAAATGTCGTTAAGTATTTAATACACAAAGCGAAATCGGTAACGTTCGTGGGTCACCAGCGAATCCGATGTCATCTGGCGGCGGACTCGTTGAACTAGGAGGAGTTAGCACACGTTTACTCCCTATGCACAATTTGGAAAGTGGTGTGAACTTTAACTACAGTAGGAGAAAGAGAGAAAGACATTCCGTAGCCAAGACAGTTATAAATCATTGTTATCATGGCAAGCGATTGCTCTGAGACACTGTGAAACAAGCAAGTCCTTGTTTGCCGCATTGGATGACGGGAGAATCACTGCCAGTACAAATTTCGTAGTTTCAGATAGCTGTGTGTGTTTCTGTATTGTTAGTTCGATATAGAATTGTCAACGACCAACCGTGATAATCAGTGAGGTCATTATGAAGTTCGCTCGTATATCATGAAAATAATGCTATATTAAGAGACTGGTAGATATTTCCTGGACCTTTCCTGTTTGCGTAAATGACTGGGTGTGAAACTTAGTGGTTGCAGAATACAAGGCAAAGGCCGCATGGCGCAAGTGGTTGGAGGTGCAAACCAATCCTCCTTTGAAGGATGAGTGAGAGTGAGAGCTGGCTTTTGTAAATGATACCGAGGGGGTGGCCCATGTAAAGTCACAAAGAAATCGCTGGAGATGCGCCAATAGGAGCCAATTGACAGTCATCATCGCCTACAATTTTCATTGATGTACCCCAAAGTCTGTCCCAGCCTTTTACTCTATAGCCTCATTTGGTGGATTTGCTTACCTAACTTCCAACTATTTCCTTAAATATGAGGTGATTCTAGCAAATTTTGTAAGCGATAACTGTCTGGGCAACATGCTGCAACTCTGAAGCTAACAACGCTGTAATTTAACAGTTGGGCGTAGGTGGTCGGGCTATAAGAAGTTCTACATCTACATTAACATACGCAATCCAATCCACCGTAAGGTGCGTGGTAGAGGGTAGCAGTATTTCCATAGGCAATCAGCAGCTACGGTTAAATATCGGTGTGTTAATTACAATGTGGCAGACATTCGCATAACCACTGGTGCCATATGACGTGACATGTTATCAGAAAAAAACAAATCTCACCCGTTATGGCGCGAAGAGAGCAGGGCAGCTTGTTGCACATGCAAACAGTAGAGACAACCAAGGAGATTTCAAATGTTTTCGTTTTATGTACGGACACAGCTAGGGTGCTAGATAAGTGAGATCTTGTGTTAATATTATGATGACACAAAAGATGGTTAAAGTGTTAGCCCAGATCAGGTAATTGTACGTCGTGTAGCCTCAACGGGTGGTATTTCACGCGCTGATTCTAACATCTATTCGATCATACAAATGGTAAACACAATTTGGGATACATTGTTTCGAGGCTGCTCAACCTTTTCATGTAGTTCTGAAAGAAGTGTCGATTAACGATACATACGTGTCAGTTGTCCCACAAAAGGCACAGGTGATCGATTGGAGACAAGTCAGGAGATGGCGCTGGCTGAGAAGTTAGCTGCATGTCTTGCAGACAGTCTAAAGCGTCTCACTGCGGAGCGCGCGGTTGCTCGCCGTGGAGGTTCGAGTCCTACCTGGGGCATGGGTGTGTGTGTTGTCCTTACGTTAGTTTACCTAGGTTTAAGTAGTTTGTAAGCTACTGATGACCACGCAGTATGGTCCGATAGATTTACAAACATTTGAACCTTTGAACATCCACGTCGATGCTGTCGATGCTGTGGTTTGAATGGAAATCGGCTAGAGGTTGCATGCCCGCAGTCTCATTATTAGTAAACGTTTGGCAACAGTCCTTGTGGTCACTTCTTAGCTCACAAACCTTGTATGTGCTGCCATTTAAATAAAAGTATCACGGAGGATATCCATAACCTCGTGTGTGGGAATGTTCAGGCATCGTTGCACAACTGACGCACAACGTCCAACTTGTGTGGCAGTTCTCCAAAAGGACTACCAGCCAGTTGAATGGCCACAATTTGTCCCCTTTCAAAACTGTCTCAGTGGGTTGTAGGAAGTACTGGTGTATTCCACTGCCTGGTACCTGTTTGACTCGCGCGTTTAGAGATCTGTAGCTGTGAGCATTAGCTGTTAAAAGGTACACGAAGATGACGCTCTCACAGCTACGTCACTACGCCATCTGTTGGTGAACGATGTAGAAGAATTATCAATTTTCTACTATGAGCCACGTGGCATCTGACATCTGTCTGCCATCATATGTATCCCATGTCACGATGTATAGCCGCTAAGAACTCCGAAACTACTCAACAGATTTGTATGGTATTTTCCACAGTGTGCGTCATTTAGTTCAATTTAAAAGAAAGGATCCTTTTTATCTCCATTAATAAGCACAATATTATTTTTATTGCAAATTCGATGGTTTTATCTAGATTTTGTAAATACCTAATAATTGTGTGTGCTCTTCAATTGAAGTCTAGGATAATGGCAAAGTGCTGGTCGGAGAGTGAAACGTCATTGGTTCTAAACTAGCTGGGATCACAGAAGTTTTCACTCTGACTCTTTACCTAGCCGTCATATGTGTATGACACGAGGAGTCGCGAATCGTCGTTGTGGCGCCCAAGTGAATGGCATATGAAATTGTTATTACAATCAATTTGAAACGTTTCCATGGTTCTACTATTTATTTCACATTACCCGTGTTTTCCAATCAATTTTACGTAACGCATTACCGTGCTTTTAAAATTATTCTTTTTATTCAGTTGTACTGGGGATTATTTTCAATAAAATGCCGCGAAAAAAAGTATTTCTGTTCGTTTATTTGTTCCTAATACTTGTACATACAAATCTAAAGTCAGATTCCGGTTCTGATGAAATTTTGCGCACTTGACATTCAAAACTAAAGAAGGGTCACTACATAAAGTTCCATATGGTGCATGGCGACGGGTAATTTACTTGCAGAATTGGCAACTCGTCTACACTTCGATCTCGCACATTTTACCTTCAAACCAAGAGGAAGAGTACTGTGTAGACAACATTTCGTACGGTGCATGGCGACATGGAGGTAGTTTGAATGATAATCGTATAAAAGTTATCGCATGCATTTTTTCTTCCGTAAAGGTGTTTTTTATATTTCTGAAGACACCGTACGGAGTTTGAGGTAGGGTTCCTTGCGATGAACCGTACAGTGGATACCATCCGCAATTGTTCATCAATATAGGGAGGAGGAGGTGGAATGGCCGGCCGCGGTGGCTGAGGGGACTGAGGCGCTTCAGTCACGGTCTGCACGGCCACTACGGTCGGGGGTTCGAATTCCCTTTCGGGCATGGATATTTGTGCTGTCCTTAGTTGTAGCTAGTTAATAAGTAGTTTGTAGGTTTAGGGACTGATGACCCCGTAGTTAAGTCCCATAAGCTATACAAAAATTTGAACTTTTTTTGAGGTGGAATGAGGAGGTCGACGGAGATGAGAAGAAGATGGGCTGAGAGAGGGTAGAGGACAGACTCCTAGAAAGGGTCGAGAAAGAGGAGAGGAGGAGGGAGGACTCGGAGCTCCAGCGGGAGCGGCCGCGCAATACGTGATTTGGCATCTCAGACAGCGCGGAAATTTTAATAATTAGAGATACCGTGGCTTATAACTGAAGTACAGGAGATGCACAGAGACAGAGGTATGTATAGAGGTGCTGGTCAATAGAGCGCCGGCCGCGGTGGCCGAGGGGACTGAGGCGCTCCAGTCACGGTTTGCACGGTCACTACGGACGGGGTTCAAAAAAAATGTTCAAATGTTTGTAGAGCTTATGGGACTTAACTACAGGGTCATCGGTCCCTAAACTTACAAACTACTTATGAACTGGAATGAAACTTTCACTCTGCAGCGGAGTGTGCGCTGATATGAAACTTCCTGGCAGATTAAAATTGTGTGCCGGAACTGGGACTCGAACCAGGGACCTTTGTTTTTCGCGGGCAAGCGCAGTACCGACTGTGCTATCCCGACACGACTCAGGATGCCGCCTCGCAACTTATGAACTAGCTAATACTAAGGACGGCACAAATATCCATGCCCGAGGGGGGATTCAAACCCCCGACCGTAGTGGCCGTGCAGACCGTGACTGGAGCGCCTCAGTCCCCTCGGCCATCGCGGTCGGCGGTCGGGGGTTCAAATCCGCCCTCAGGCATGGATATTTGTGCCGTTCTTAGTATTAGCTAGTTCATAAGTACTTTTGTAAGTTTAGGGACTGATGACCCCGTAGTTGAATCCCTTAAGCTAAACAAACATTTGAAATTTTTTTTGAACCCCCGACGGTAGTGGCCGCGCTGACCGTGACTGGAGCGCCTCAGTCTCCACGGCCACCGCGGCCGGCGCTCTATTGACCAGTACCTCTATACATACCTCTGTCTCTGTGCATCTCCTGTACTTGTGTTATAAGCCACGGTATATCTAATTATTAAAATTTCCGCGCGGTGTGAGATGCCAAGACATGGATTGCGCGGCAACTCCCGCCGGAGCTCCGAGCGGCGGAATGCGGGGGGGGGGGGGGATATGCAACAGGGGGACAAAGTTGGAGATTGAGGTAGGATGAAATGGACAGAAAGAGGAAGAAGGTGAGAGATGTGAGGAGGGGTTGGGTCGAGATAGGAGTAGGAGGAGGGGCGATGAGTCGCAGAGAGGGGAGGAGAGATGGATTGACTGATTGTATATAGGTGTGTGTGTGGTGTGTGTGTGTGTGTGTGTGTGTGTGTGTGTGTGTATGAACGATCAGGTGTGGCGTCCATAACGTCCGATGGGTGGCGCGCGCTGTCGGCTGAAGTTTGGTAGTCAGCAGCGCAGCCCGGCCCGGCTGGCGTAGAGTGCAGAGGAGTGGTCCCGTTTAATCAGGGGCGGCCGTCGGCGCGCGCATACCAATCGCCCGGCGGCGGCGGCAGCGCGAAGCCGTCGCCTCACCCGGCCTCCCCACGGCGACGCTGGTACGTCAAGTAGAAGCCATCCGGTCCTGGCCAGCCGCTCACAAATAGATGAGCACGAGTGTTCTCGCTTCCTAGCACTTCATATGCGAAACACAACTAGCTCTTTATTCACACGAAGTGATGGGTGCTATCGACAAAGGTTCGCAAATCGATTCCGTATTTCTTGATTTCCAAAAAGCTTTTGACACCGTACCTCACAAACGGCTTTTAGTCAAATTGCGTGATTATGGTATATCGCCCCCCCCCCCCCAAATTTGCGATTGGATAGGGGATTTCTTGTCAGAGAGGACACAGTTCGTAGTAAGGCATCGACTAAAACAGAGGTGATATCGGGCGTTCCACAGGGTAGTGTTATTGGTCCTCTGCTGTTCCTTATTTACATAAACGATTTAGGGGAAAATCTAAGTAGCTCTCTTAGGTTGTTTGCAGATGACGCCGTCATTTACGGTCTAGTAAAATCATCTGAAGATCAAAACCAACTGCAGAACGATCTGAATATCATTATGGTGTAAAAATCGGCAATTGACTAAATAATGAGAAGTGTGAAGTTGTCCACATGAATACGAAAAGAAATCCGTTAAACTTTGTTTACAAGATAAATCAATCAAATGTGAAGGCCGTAAACTTCACCAAATACCTAGAAATTACTATTACTTCAGACTTAAATTGGAAAGAACACGTAGATAATATTGTGGGAAAGGCGAACCAGAGATTGCGTTTTATGGGCAGAACCCTTAAAAGATGCAACAGAACCACAAAAGAACTGCATACATTACGCTTGTCCGTCCATTTTTGGAGTATTGCAGCCCAGTGTGGGATTGACGGAGGACATCGAAAGAGTCCAAAGAAGGGTAGCTCGTTTCGTATTGTCACGATACAGGCGAGACAGCGTTACGGAAATTATACTTGATCTGGGATGGGAATCATTACAACAACGGCGCTTATCGCTGCGGCGTGGGCTACTTGCGAAACACCAATCGCCAACATTCTCTTCCGAATGCGAAAATATATTGTAGACTCCCACTTACATAGATAGAAATGATCATCAGAATAAAATACGAGAAATCAGAGCTCGAACAGAGAGATTCAGGTGTTCTTTCTTCCCGTGTGCTATTCGAGAATGGAATGGGAGATAAATAGTATAATTGTGGTTCGATGAACCCTCTGCCAGGCACTTAAATGTGATTTGCAGAGTATCCCATGTAGATGTAGATCTGCACTAATGGAAAAACTTCTCAAGTTACCAGGTGGCAAGTTGTCTAAATGTGAGGTGGTACTGTCGCCAGCACATTTTACTCGCCTTGGGGAGGACGGTAGTTCAAATCCACCTCTGACCATCCATATTTAGTCTCTGTGTATCCGTCTTGTTTAGACGGATGATGGGACCATGGCGATGTATCAATTTGACAAATGAAAAACCTTCAGCCTTTATTTTTGGACTTTTTAATTACTGATATTCATGTCGGGTTTCCAGCCGGATCGTCGACTCATCTTGACACAATATTTCTGCGGACCACCTAGCCGCCATCTTCAGGTGCTGAGTCTCGTAGCAAACTGAAGTCTTGCCTTTTTTTTTTCCTTTATTGAATTTTAAAGTCCTAATTACAGGCAGGCTGGCAGCAGCTGATGATGCTGCTCTACAGCCGAGCGAATGATAAACAATGGACAAAACAGAAAATAAAATTAAAGGTGATAAAATGGCGCTTTTACAATGACGAGATGAAATTTTGGGAGAATGTTAAAAGACAATATGACAGAACATATATGGTTGTTAAAACAAGACATTGCCACGGTGGATAAAAAACACTCACTGCATACGACGAGACATAACAAGACGGCAACATTGAGGTAAAAAACACTGAACACTGGTGTACGCAACGTTAGAAAACACTGGACGACGAAACACTATACACACGAAGCACTGAACACTTAAAATACAGCACTGTACTGACACTGCAGGGGAAGGGGGGAGGATGGAGAAGGCGCGGGGGGAAGGGGAAGGAGGTGGGGGAAGGGAGAGTGGGAGAAACCGGAAGGAGCTCCCGGGGAGGTGGAGAAAGGAAGGGGCGAGCCAAGCGGGGGACGGGAGTGGGAGGGGAGGGAAGTCTTGCCGTGACCGGCGGCCTTATATACGCCGCGAAGTACTAACGGCGCGTGCGCCAGAGAGTCGTGGCTGCGTCCTCTGCCGCAAGCAGCCGGTGCAGCGCCTCAGTGGAGAAAACTGGCAGGAACGATGTATCGCTTACATGCGCTAGTTGTCACAGGTGGAGAAAAGAGTGCGCTGTTTTTTAAAATTAGACAAAACTGGATTCCACATGTTGCTAAGAGGGAACCCCTTATCTCTATTTATTATATCGTCCGCCAACCTAATCTCAATAGATTCCTTTAAAACGCATTCCCAGTAGCGAGACGCAGAAGCAAGTACACGTGTTTCGTCATACTTCATTCTGTGTCCTTCGGTTAAACAACGCTCCGCTACTGCAGACCTGTCAGGTTGTAACAAACGTGTATGTCTGTGGTGCTCGGTGCATCGATCATTCACGGTGCGAATCGTTTGTCCTGTATATGCTTTCCCACAGTGGCAAGGAATCTTATAAACACCAGGTTTTCTCAGGTTTTTAATTACTAGTTGTGAGAGGATGTAATGCAGAGAGGATGTAATGCAGTATTATAATGAATGGCAAGTTTTGCATTATTGCACGGATCTTATAAGCATCTGAACAAGAGAATAATGTATTCTCTAAACTAGTTATTAAAAAGTCCAAAAATAACGACTGAAGGTTTTTCATTTGTCATATCCACATTTAGGTTTTCCATGCTTTCCCCAAATCGCTCCTGGAGAATGCCGGTATAAGTTCCCTCGATAAAACACCGTCGATTTCCTTCCCCGTCCTTATCAAAACAACAAACCTTCCATCCGAGTTACAGGCAAGCTCATTATAACCGCAAATTGCACTCAGAAAGCAGCTGTAAAATTATATAGATAAGATATATTCATGGTTCAAAACTTGGGAATTCCCCATAAACAATGAAAAGTGTGAAGTCATCCCTATGAGCACTAAAAGAAACCCATTAAACTTCATTCATACGATAAATCAGTCAAATCTAAAAGCCATAATTTCAACTACATACCTGGGAATTACAATTACGAACAACTTAAATTGGAAAGAAAGCACAGAAAAAAAAATTAGGGAAGGCGTTTCATTGACACCCTACAGTGCACTTGTGTGTCCTGTTTTTCAATGATTGCTGCCCATTGTGAAACCGCCACCAAATGGGACTGACGAATAATATACATAAATTTCACGCCACAATTAGAGGAGTGTTTAAAGAGGAAGTTAACCAATTTGAACGAGGGCGATCAGAAACTGTTATACTCAGTGTTAAGAGAATATGCCTGGTTATTTGCAGACCGAAAGTGCCTCCCTGCCACTGATTTGGTATATCTCGAAATTCCTATGGGGAATGCCAGACCGAATGCACAAAAAGCGATCGGGTCCCTTATCACCTGCAACCTGTGGTTGATGAAATTATCCAGGAGCAGCTAGAGGCAGGAATCATTCAGCCTTTGGCTAGTCCTTGGTCGTCGCCAATCGTGCTCGTGCCTAAAAATTCTGTGAATGGAGAGAAATCGTATCGTATGTGCGTGGATTTGAGGGCCGTAAATAAGGTTACCACGCCTGATACATACCCATTGCCAAGAATAGATGAAACCTTGGACAGACTGGGAAACTGTAAATACTTCACCACATTTGATATGAAATCGGGCTATCACCAAATTGAAATAGCACCTGAAGATCGACCTAAAACTGCATTCATTGTTTCCTCTGGTTGTATGAATTTCTGAGAATGCCTTTTGGATTGAGAAATGCCCCTGCTACCTTCCAACGTTTCGCCGATTTACTATTACATGGGCTGAAACCTATCACCTGTCTTGTATATCTTGACGATATTGTAGTATTTTCGAAAACCATAGAAGAGCATGCGGAGCGCTTGAAGAATGTTTTAACGAGGCTACAGGATGTACACCAAAGTTTAAAATTCTTTGCAGAATCACATGTCCACTACCTAGGTCACATTATTAGTTCTGATGGAGTGAAACCAGATCCCCGTTTGACTGAAGCTGTCAGAACCTTTCCAGTCCCTATCAATGTCAAAAAAAAAAAATACAAAGTTTCTTAGGATTCTGTAATTTCTATCGCCGTTTTATAAAGGATTATGCCATAGTGACCAAACCACTTACTAACCTGTTGAAGAAAGAAATAGCCTTTCATTGGAGCTCTGAATGTGATAATGCCATGGAGCATGTTAAGGAGGTTTTAAGTAGCTCTCCTTTGCTAATTTATCCAGATTTCGAAAAGCCATTCATTCTGTCATGTGATGCTTCGAAGTTTGCTGTGGGATGTATCCTAAGCCAAGAGCAGGATGGTGAAGAAAACCTAATGGTTACGCTTCCAGTCAGCTTAACAAGGCTGAACAAAATTATAGCACATGACTGATACCTCACGCATGCAAATCGAGGGAACAGACAAAACCGACGGGGAAATGGTCGGGGCAGCTCGTTTTGTATTATCGCGATATAGGGGAAAGAGCGTCACGGAAATGCTGCACGAGTTCGGGTGGAAATCATTAAATGAAAAGCGTTATTCGTCGCGGCGAAATCTATTTGCAAAATTTCTCTCACCAACCTTATCTCCCAAATGAGAACATTTTCTGTTATAACCCACATACATAGGGAGACATGATCATCATAATGAAGTAAGAGAAATCAGATTGAGAATGGAAAGATTCAGTTGTTCCTTTTTCCCGCGCGCTATTAGAGAATGGAATGGTAGAGAAATATCAACAAATCGATCTGATGGAGCGTTCGCCATGCAGTTAAATAGATTGACGGAGGATTTATGTAGATGCTGATGTCGTATAACATATTCCTAAATTTTTTTGGCCTACGCGTCGATCATCCACATATATGACATCTGATCAGGGCAGCCTGAAAAATGATAATAAGTTGGGGAGCCAATGCAGCAGTTCTGAAACCTGTGTATCGTGTTGGAGCGCAGTTCACGTTTGTACGGCCTACTGAATCCACTGCCCCCGCCTTCCAGTATGGTCACATGATCTGAAAATAGACTCCAAAGACCGAAACAAGTAATAAACAAGAAATATGCTATCTGGACTGTTTCAATTTTTTATTTCGGTACCATTTATTGAACTCAGAAAAGACTCCTGAATGAAGGACGTTGCAATAGGCATCTCTGCTGTAGAGAATCAGCTGAAACAGCTGAAAATGAATATGTTCGGTTTTAGAAGGACAACACAACTCTACAGTGTCGTGTCCTACATAGGAAAGAGGGAAGAGGTAGCAAGCAAGGTAAGTCTGCATATCCCGAGCGGAAAGGAGTGATTGCAGAGAGACAGTACAGGCATCTACTAGAGATGCGGAATTTATTGCATCCCATACTAAGTCTACACACTTATTTAAAACAAGAAGTATAAATCGTTTGCCACAACAGAAGCCAGTGTTTACGTTCCCTAGCAGCATCCCGTAGACAGACGCACTCCCCGCGAGAAACAGACTGTCGTGGAGCACCCCGAGGCCGACGGCGATAGTCACGGGCTGGCGCCCGACTCGTCTGACTGAGAACTCCTCTCTTGATCCAAAAACCGGGGGTTTTAACGGCCGGCATGGGCGCACCTCTTTTCCCCACTTTCCGACAGTTAATAATTTCCTATTGGCCGCTGCTTGGTTCAACCAATCTAAATTGTGGCTTGCCCTCTCTCTGAGTCCTCTAGCGAACCACGTTTCAGCCCTGTTCTTTCTGCCATTCCCCGGGTGGGGAGGTGGCTTGTTTGTGCACTAACAAAATCCATACTTGGTAGCAACATTGTTCAGCTGAAAGTAAAACGTCACGACGGTACCCAATTTGGGCAACAACAACAATGTTTTACGTCAGTTGGCCACACCTTAGGCTCCGCCTTAGGCCACACCTCAGGGGAGCTGCTAACTTGCAGTTTTTCTTCTTCAACCTCTCACTCTAGCTTCGTGGAACCACTGACGTTGCTGTTCCCAAGTGGCTGGTATCAACTTTGCTACGTACATTAAAACGTGCCTGTTTGCCACCAAGTACTAACGTAACGTCTTACAACAGCGTCTAGACGCTATATGAAGTTACGCCCATCTTCTCCGATAGGTAACCTCCACCCTGGGACGGTGGCCGAGGGCATCAGCAGTTCGCTAGGAGATTTCTTTAGTGCCTACATCTCGTAAGATATACGTGTCTGTTTTAGCCTGTTATCTGCAATGGTCTCTATTTCTCAGCCTGGAGTGCGTCTCTGTGGCTCACACAGCCTCTCAACAATTCCAACAGTAAAATCAATATATGACAACAGCATTAGCTCCTTATTTCATCAAATCCAGTGTTAGGCTTGATTGAAGCACTAATGTTAGTTTTTTTATGAAGGTGATCATCTGTTTCACAAACATTCCACCAGCCATATTAGAATATGTGTTGATTAATTCGAATGGAATAATTTAAAGGTAATCCTAGAACACTTCCTTCAAAGAGCAAGAACACAAAATGGAAAACAAACAACTGAAGCAATTTCTAGAATTTCTAAAAGTAAAGACTGAAGTTGTTACAAACGTCCCATAAGTGTTGGTTTATAACATACTGAAATTCGAGAAGAAAATCAATAATGAGGAATTACATTATCCAATATGAAAAAATAATAATTTAAGAAATTTAGTTGAACTTTTTATAGGAGACTAGCTTCGCAACGGTTGTTGAAGAGGGACCTGTGTATATCATGTCGGTCGATCACGATACACACGCGACGTAAAGTAACCCCAAAGCCGATAATCGCACGGATTGAGGTCTGGGGACCTGGGAGGCCAAGCATGACGAAAGTGGCGGCTGAGCACACGATCATCACCAAACGACGCGCGCTAGAGATCTTTCAAGCGTCTAGCAACATGGGGTGGAGCGCCATCCTGCATAAAAATCGTACATTCCAGCAGGTATTTATCAGCCAGTCTGGGGATGATGCGATTCTGTAACAAATCGGTGTACCTCTCATCCGTCACGGTAACAGTTACAAAACCATAATCATGCAGTTCTTAGAAGAAAAAAGGCTCGATGATGGTAGATGTGGTAAATCCGACCCATACCGTGACTTTCTCGTCGTGCAATGTAGTTTCCATGACAGTTCTAGGATTTTCGGTAGCCCAAATTCTGCAGATGTGGGTGTTGACAGACAACTCGGAGCGTGAAATGAGCTTCGTCGGTCCACAACACGTTAATCAATCAATTGGCATCTTTTGAAACGTCCACACCGCAAATGCCCTCCGCTTCACCTAAATCTCCAGGTAACAGTTCATGATGCGGAAGGATTTTATAAGGATAGCATCGGAGGGTACGCCTAATTGCCAACCAAACAGTAGTGTATGGAATGCCGGTGCGACGTGCGACTCCACGAGCGCTGACTTCCCCGTGCATAGACGAACCTGCCACAGTCTCCATTTCTTCCTGAACTGTCTCTGCAGCATTAAGCCTTGTGCTCGGTCGGCTACTACGGGGACTATAGTCTAAATAAACCATGTCTTTGAACTTCGAAATCATTCTCGCCACAGCTGCATTTGTCAACGGACCCCTTCCTATGGCGATAGGATCAGGATGGCTGATAATACAGCTTCACTAAAAGCGCCTTTTCAGGTGACGTCAACAACATGCTGCGACTGCTGGTGCATTTGATTCGATCTCTTTTTTTAACCACCAGAAGGGGCACGCTGGCAGCAGCTAACATGCTGCTCTGCAGCCGAGAGCATACAAATATGGCAACAGAAGAATTAAAATAGTTGACAAATATGAAGATATGAAGAACTAGCTTAAACCCGTGGCCCCACTCTCGTATTGGTTGATTATGATAGATAAGCTATCTTTCAGTAGTGTGCTATAAGACTGTTACTGTTGTAATATGTGTAAAGTAACGTAATGCACATTTATCTACTAAGTTTAAATAACAATTAAATTAATGTAATTGATTTCACTCAATTTTGAGGAAATGTCGCTGATAAAGCGGAACTGAAAAATATTCCTATCAGACTGCAGAAGTCTATGCACTTACCGTTTATCAGGAAAGTAATTAGTGTAGATAAAATCACACGTAAAAATGCACTCGTTTCGAAGAATCCAATCACGAAATTCAACAATAATGATTGTAATAATATCACAGATCTATCACTTGATGTAATGCGCAAAACGTCAAATCGATTTCTTTTAAAGAGATGTATTTAAAGAAGTTTCTTTTTTACTGCTTTATTTATTTATTCTTATATTTCCCCATTCGTATGCTTATCCTTACAGAGAAAGAGCTCAAGATATTGTAGCACGCAGAGACCAAAGACATGGTCTGTGGGATCACGTTTCGCTGTATGTAACCTCCTTGCTATAGAGCCGCAAACATCATCGCTAACCTTCAGTCCGAATTTTTTTATAATTTGACGATTTGCAACCACTATGTCTTCCACCCTCTTATAGCTATCGGCATGGAACTGCTTTGGTGTACAACGGGAGACTTCAGACAACAATTGCACACAGACCATTCGTTTGCGTTCTATAGTTTTCACTGCAGAGCGAAATATTGACACACACGCGTGCGCACGCGCGCGCGTAGAATTTTATATACACCGATAACTTTCCATCCTGATATACTTCACCCTTTTATCATTATCAACCCTCAAGCAACAATGCAACCAATAACACCATTTTCAAAGAGTATATGTAATTTTCGAAGAGTAATTATAGTTCCGCATTTCGCGTTATAGTCTTCAAATTACTAAATATCTATCAGAACGCTATAAAACCGTGCCTAAAGCCTTCCACAGGTAGACATTAGTAACTGCACAACTTTTTATGTCTTTATGTGTTGTGGTTCAGACGTGATAAACGTACACCGAACAGACATTCACATTTATAGATATAGATTTGAAAAATAGACACGGTGAGATAAATAGGTGGAATGACAATGACTGTGAAAAGGATGACAAATGTACATATTCAGAATGTAAAAAATCACGGTGGATAAAACATTCATGTTGAAGAGATGGAGCGATGACGACGAGACGAAGACACACTTTTAAAAGACACAGCAACACTATGTTCTGCCTATGCAGCGGTTGCTGACGTTTTTAAAAACACACGTACACTCGAAGCACTAAGTCACTGCACACTTAACATCACTGACAAACAATTAAAATCACTGAGCAGGCCCCGCAGTGGAGAGGGAAGAGGAAGGAAAGTGCGGTGGGTAGAAAAGGAGTGGAGGGGGTGGAGTGGGGATGGGATGAGATGGGATGGAAGGACTCCAAGGAAGGGGGTGGGGACAGGGATCCAAGCGGAGGTAGGGAAAAGGATGGTTGGAGGGGGACGTGGCACTAATCTACAAGGAAGGCTCCTTTTTTTAATTGGATTTCAACGCCCACATTGGCAGACTGACAGCAGCCTTAAATGCTGCTCTACAGCCGAGCCAATGGTGGATAAAATGAAAGACATGGTGGTAAATTGATGCTTTTACATAAAGACCTGATGAAAAAGGCGGAAAAGAAATATGCAAAAGACTGATAGTAAACATACATGTAGAATGTGTTGCCACGGTGGGTAAAACACACATTGTGGACGACAAGACACAAAGAGACGACGACACTGATTAATAGATAAACAACGCGAAGCACTGTTGCCATGGGGCTATTGCACAACGTTAAAACCACAGAACGACGAAACACTGAACACACTGTTAAAATCACTATCGTTGCACTGGCCCCGCAATGGGGACCGGGTAGGGAGAGGGGGAGGATGTGGAAAGCACGGCGGGATGAGAAAGGAGGTGATGGGAGGGAAGGAGGGGAGGGACCGGAAGGCCTCCTGGGGAAGCGGATGGGGGGGGGTTAGCTGAGCGGAGGAAGGGATGGGGACAGGTGGGGATGGTGAGGAGGGGGCGACGATCTGCAGGGAGGGGTTAAATTTAGAAGTAGGGATAGATGTCGGTACGGTTGCGGAGAATGTCATCCGGGAGAGGGAGGTGGTGGAAGCCACCCTCGGAGAGGGTATAGAGGGTGTGGAGGTGAAGGGAGGGAGGGATGTGTCGGTAAAGGCGCGGCAGGTGCCCGGGATTCAAGAGGAGAGGAGGTACTAGAGGGTGATGGGACTCTATCTGGCGGTGAACGTACGTGAGGCGGATATGTTGACGAAATTAGACCAGGTGTGGGAAGGGGATGATGTCGTAAAGGATCCGCATGGGGGAAGGGAGGCGGATGTGGTAGGCGAGGCGGAGGTTCCTCTTTCTTTTTTTTCTTTTTTTTTCTTTATTTAGTTTTAAAGCCCTATTACAGGCAGGCTGACAGCAGCCGATGACACTGTTCTACAGCCGAACGTAATAAAACAATAGACAAACGAATATAAAATTAACAAGGTGATAAAATGGCGCTTTTACAAGTACAAGAAGAGAAAAATGGGAGAATGTTAAAAGAAATATGACAGTGGATAGACATACATGGTTGTTAAAACAAGACATTGCCATGGTGGCTTAAAAACACTCACTGCAGACGACGAGACAAAATTTGACCGCGACATTGAGGTAAAAAACACTGAACACTGGTTTCCCACAGACGTGTAAGCAACGTTAAAAAACACTAGGCGACGAAACACTATACACACGAAGCACTGAACGCTGTTAAAACACCAGCACTGTACTGGCTCTGCAGGGGGAGAGGCGGAGGATGGAGAAAGCACAGAGGAAGGGGGAAAGGAGGTGGGGGAGGGGAGGGGAGAAGGGGGGAAACCGGAAGGAGCTCCCGGGGAGGTGGAGAAAGGAGGGGGTGAGCCAAGTGGGGGATGGGAGGGGGAGGGGAGGGGGAGGGAGGAGGGAGCGAGAAACCTACAGAGAGAGGTCAAATTTGGAAGGAGGGATAAATGTCGAGACGGTTGTGGAGAACGTCGTCTGGGAGAGGTAGGTGGCGGAAGGCACCCTCAGAGAGGACGTAGAGGGTGTGGAGGTGTAGGGAGGGAGGGAGGGATGTGGCAGTAAAGGCGTGGCAGGGGCCCGGGATCCAGGAGGAGAGGAGGTACTAGTGGGTTATAGGACTCTAACTTTCTGTGTATGTACTTGAGGCGGATGTGTTGAAGTAATTGGACCAGGTGTGGGAATGGGATGAGGTCGTAAAGGGTCAGCATGTGGGAGGGAGGCAGATGCGGTAGGCGAGGCGAAGGGCATGGCGTTCGAGGATTTTGAGGGATTGATAATAGGAGGGGGGAGCGAAGATCCAGGCAGGATGGAAGCAACAAAGGATGGGGCGCATGAGGGATCGGTAGGTATACAGGATGGTGGAAGGATTTAGTCCCCATGTTCGGCCGGAGAGGCATTTCAAGAAGTTAATGTGGGAGAGGGCTTTTTGACGGGGTTCCAGGAGAGGTCTCTATCTAGGGTTAAGCCGAGGTAGTGGAGGGTCTTCGTTTGTCGGATGGAGGGTCAGGTAAAGGTCTCGGTGGTGAAAGGATGGGGTGGTGCGACCTCTGATGATTGCTGGGGATTTTTTAGGGTTACAGTAAGGAGCCACTGGTTACACCAAAGGGAGAATTCTGAGAGATGGGGCTGAAGGAGATGTTGGGAGCGAGCGACGGATGAAGCAAGAGCAAGAAAGGAGGTGTCATCAGCATACTGTAGAAGATGGATGGGAGGCAGAGGTTGGGGCATATCTGCTGAATATAACAGATAGAGGAGGGGAGACAGGACGGAGCCATGGGGCACCGCGGCGGAGGGGTAGAACAAACAGGAATTTTGGTTATTAACAGTGGCATAGGATGGGCGTTTCGAGAGGAAGGAAGCAATGAGACGGACGTAATTAATAGGAAGGGCGTAGGTTTGGAGCTTGAAAAGGAGACTGGAATGCCTGACGCGGTCATAGGCCTTCTCAATGTCGAGGGAGACGAGGATGGTGGTGCGACGGGAATCAACCTGGACGGAGATGAGATGAACAAGGTGAAGGAGCTGGTCATCAACAAATAAGAATGGTCGGAAGCCACATTGGGAAAGGGGAAGGAGTTGGTATTGACAGAGGTGTTTGCGGATACGGCACGAGAGGATGGATTCAAGGACTCTGCTGAACACCGAGGTGAGACAGATGGGATGGTAGGAGGAGGCGTCAGAGGGCGGTTTGTCAGGTTTAAGGAACATTAGGATACGGGAGGTCTTCCAGAGGTCTGTATAGAAGATGGTGAAGAGAACGACATTGTGCAGTGTAGCGAGGGCGGAATGGAAGGAGGGGGGACAGGCACGTAGGTGCCTGTAGGTAATGTGCTTGTGACCGGGGGGCAGTGTTACGTTTTGTGCGAAGTATGTGTATGATGTCTTGTGCTGTAATAGGTGTGTTTAAGTCTGAGAGGGGAATGTGTGGTCCAAATACTGGAAGCCAGGGGCGAGTGGAGGGACTGAGGTATCGGTGCACTCATGGACGTCGGGAAAACGGGAGTAGTCGAACCTGGGATTGGGCAGGTCGAATATATTGGCAAGGTGGTCAGCAAAATGCTGTGCCTTGCTGGCGTTGTCGGGAAGAGGAAGGTTATTATGGAGAAGAGGGTATGCAGGAACTGAGTGACAGCCAGTAACGTGGTGGAAGGCCTTACAATACTTGGAGGAGTTTATGGGGAGAGTAGCATTAAGACGGGTGCAGTCTGTCGCCAATCCCGGCGTTTCTTCACGTTCAAGAGGTTTCTGGTGTGCCGTTGGATTTGCCGGTGGCGTAGGAGTGTGTCCGGTTCACGGGTCCACAGGAAGGAACAGTACAGACGACGGGATTCTCGGAGCAGGAGGACGGCCTGTGGAGTGAGGGGGGATGGTGAGGATGGATGGCTTTGGTGGGAATATGGGTTTCAATGGTGTCAGCAACAGTCTGGTGCAGGAAAGAGGAGGCATGAACGATATCATGCAGAGAAAGGGACGGCCGGCTGCGGTGGCCGAGGGGAGTGAGGCGCTCCAGTCACCGTCTGCACGGCCACTACGGTCGGGGGTTCGAATCCCCCCTCGGGCATGGATATTTGTGCCGTCCTTAGTATTAGCTAGATTGTAAGAAGTTTGTAAGTTTACAGACTGACCCTGTAGTTAAGTCCCATAAGCTATACAAACATTTGAACATTTTGAGAAAGGGGGTGGCTAGCGACTGAGGTGTCAATGGAATGATGGTAGGCATCCCAGTCGGCGCGGGAGTAATCATGGACTAGTGGAGGAGGGGGCACAGGACGGGTGGTGTGGCCTGGATGGTCACGGGTGTTGAAGGTGAGGAGTACGGGGGCGTGGTCACTGCCAATGAGGTCAAGGACTTCTGCCTGCTGGCGTCCTAGGAGGTTAGGATAGACTAGGACTGCATCAGGAGTGGTATTGCTTCCAGGACACGTAGGACTCGAGAGGGGAACAGAGTCGCCCCAGCGTGGGTAGGAACTGATGCCACCACCGGAATTCGGTGGCAGAGTGGGAATGAAGGTTAAGGTCGGCGGCAATCACATATGTCGTAAGGAGTTGTCTATGTGGGTAATGAAATCGTATGGGATGGGAACACGGGAGCGAATGTAGATGGTGGCTAGGGTAATGGTGAGGGAAGGGAGGAAGAGGGTCAGGATGAGGTGTTCGGCAGGATTATTGACAGGGGGTTGTGGCTGAACAGGGTGGTGGTGGAGGTGGCCGTTCGCCACTCTGCCTTGAGCCAAGAGGGGAGGGCCATCAGTGCGATGAAGGGTGTAAGGAGTGGTGGAGACGGAATGACAGGGTTGGAGGACGGTTTCGTTAAGCAGGAAGGCATCCATGCAGTTTTGGGAGAAGGTATTCATAAAGAGGGATTTATTGGCAGGGAGGGAGCGGATATTGGGGTAAAGGATATGATGGAGAGGAAGTGGATGACGTCCTCCACTGTGGGGGGGGGACACAAGTAATGGTCGGGGTGCACAGGAGGGTCAATGGGAGGGACGGGAACTGTCAGCTCGGGGGAGGTGGGCTGGGCGAGCCTGACACTTATAGGAGTAGGTGGGGTGCGGGCCGCCACAGGTGTTGCAGGTGGGGGGAGAGGACAGATTGGGGCATTGCTTAAGGAAATGGGACTGCTTGCAGTAGGGACAGGTGGGTGGGTTACGATATTTCTCGGTGAGGTGGTCATTATAGGTGAGGCATTTGCCACACCTATAAGACTGGGGAGGGGAGCGAGAAGGATCCACCTTGTAGTGGCGGTTGTAGATTACGGCCCCCTCAGTGAGGAGGTGGTCGATGGAGTTAGGTGGGGCCATGGCCATTGTGAATCCCAGCACTGATCGTATGTGGAGGTCAGGGATGGCTTGGAGGTGGGCCAACACTTCACCCTCCGTGATCACTGGGCTAAGCTTGGTGATCACGGAGATGAGGGTGGGTGGGCGGCGAGCTGCTTGTGGCTGAAACTGGGATGGAGCGCGGAGGTGATATGAAGTGTGAGGTGCTCCCCGAACGTAATCCGGGGAGCATGCTGGAGAAGATCTGTGTGGAAGGTAGGAGAGGGTTTTTTTACGAGGACGGACTCCTTCCATGGAATGAGTTGGAATGGAGGTGCCGAGGGGAAGTACTTGTATATTTCACGGGACAGGTGGCGGTTGTCTAAAAACTGAGGGACGGGGCGGGAAAGGACGTAGGTAAAAAGCTGGGGGGCTGAGGCGACAGAATGTTGAGATGGGGGAATGGGGGAGGTGTCCATAGTCAGGCTGGGGGGGGGCTTTTTTGGAAGTGCTGGGAAGGGGTTCCTCTCTCTCTCACTGCAGCTCCTTTTATATGCGATTTTCATGGTCAGTCTCTGACGTTATGCTGACCAGCGCCATCTGTCGGAAATTTTATCAACCAATTTCTTTTCTAATGAAACCCCATGTCATTCCAAGCATGATTCATTAAGTTTTCAAATTTAAACTGACTTTTTATTCACCCAGTATTTACAAATGACAAAAATGTTGCGATCCTCTATCTACGATTGCGATGTACATGCACATATGCTATGACAAAGTTTTGTCTCCTCAGTTTAGTATCGAGTGGGCTGGTGCTGGGTTTCAGGTTCGACGAGTCGGCGGACATGATGGACGACAGCCTGCCCGGGCCGCTGGGCGAGCCGCTGGCGGACAGCCTGGTGGAGCAGGACGTGATGCTGGAGATGTGACCCCCGCTGCTGCTACACGACAGCGGCCACTGGAGCGAGCCGCCCGACACCTGCACCAGCACCAGCAGCAGCTGCTCCGGCAGCTGGAAGTGACGTCACGGCTCTGGCTGCTAGCGGGGGCATCGCGGACTGAACAGTGCACCTGTGTGACACAGTGGACGAGATTATAGGACACCTTTTTGTGAGCGACGAGTATTTTATTTGGGGACTAAACAAGAGTCGTCTGAAGAAAGGAATGGGCCGCTCGACCAGTCACGTACTGCCATTTGTAGCTTCCACTAGTACCAAGGTGCTTCGGAGCACACTTGGCACTGAAGATCTTTGTTTTTTTCTAACTTTCTAGTACTCCGAGGGTCAGAGCTGTCGCGAGAGTATTGCTGACAGCAGGAGCAAAAAGAGCAATAAAGTTTACGATGAACTTGTCGAACGATTTTTCCTGCGTTCCGTTCTCGAAGTGAAATACACTTGTTTACAGATTTAGACGTCAGAAGAAATAACGCCGACTGGTAATTTACATCTCTATAAGATAGCTTTCATCTGCTGACAAAAGCAATAAATTTTAATACAATACAGAACTTGGATGGTAACACCATCTCTCATTTTACTACAGATCGCGATCGTTTTCGTGTTGTTACAGACTCTAATCGTTACGAGCTTTCACTGTTAAAATTTATAGCGAGTAATAACAAATAGGTAAATATTATAGCTATTACTTGATATGTTTTATACAGTTCAATATTCCTTTCAACTGTGTGCATCACATAAAGATTACATTTGAAGCGGATATAAAATCTGTAATATCACTCTGCAGACAAATTTTACTGGTTTGCACATTTTCTGTTTCGGACCAATAACCCATCGTCAGAACAGTCTGTACTGTTACAAAGTAAATTGTCACTGTAGTACTTGGTGTTCACTGCTATACAGAGTGGACACCTAGTCCTGCTCTGGCAAGTTACTCTGCAACTGTACAGTCATCTGAAGGTAAACAGTTGGCCCGGAAACGGTTGAGTGCAACGTAGTGAAAGCGGTCTACAGACCGACATTATACTTTTTATAGGAATCAGGATCACGGAAAACCCCTTAAGACATATGTCTTGCTTTGTTCAAACTGGATAATAATTTCTTCTCATTACATTAATTCGCACGAAAGATCGAAGACTATTATGACGATAGGATTTTTTTACAACTTCTAGCTGGATTTCAGCACATTTCGAAGGGTATATTAGCTTGGGATACGTGTTTTATTTATCTTCTAATAATTCTAAACGTGTGCTGAGTAACGCCATACTACAGCTCCGGCAAAGCGTCCCTTCGGTGACTGACATTCAAAGTGCAAGCGAAGTGCCTCCTCAGAAGAAATGTAGAGTAGAGTGAACACGTCACACAACACTGAAACGTGTTGTCAGGCGAAATTCCTTGTAGTTCTTATTCTAACAATGACTTTAGAGTTATCGGACAGAAGGACCAGGAACGAGAAAGAGAATGGGGTGTTTTGATAAAACGTTTAATGAACAGCTGCATATACGAATGGTTTTAAGCAAAATGTATGTAGATTTCATTTATAACAATCCGTTTCACACTAACAACGGTATTTTCTGATAGAATTAACGCTTGTTTTTCATAATAACATTTGCAAACAATCGTATGTCTATAGAGACTGATTTCCGATTTATACTGGATAACATATATTGCACGGGTATTTGTGGAGGCTGTAATCACTGCTATTCCATTTTGTGCAAAGCTTTTTATATAAGCTTCTTTGAATCGGTTTCAGCGATTACCATCGTGCTCTTTAACCGAAAATAGGACAGAATAATGTAGCGTCCGTGAACTAATGAACAGATAACTCAGATACAATATACAGTGATGAGCCACTGAAAATTCCGTCAATTTTAAATCATCGAATATTTTGCAACTTGAATAGGTGTTTATATTTTTGTGTTTTATCAACTCTAAAAACACTTGAAGAATACGGTTTATGCATCAATCAATTTAATATACGAGCGCCTTGAGTTGGCCTTAAAGTATCAATCAAACGAATGCTGACTTTGGTCTTTAATGAAGTCTGTGTTTTATTGCGGGAAGAACGGAAGATACATTTTTCTTTGGAAATGAAAGTTGACGCAGCCATTTTATAATTTGCTGTAATATTAGTTGTCCTGGAGCAAAATTAAATTTTTAAGTGCATTTTCCTTCACACAGGAAAACAGTGCTGTGAATTCTGCAAATAACTGTGCTGATCTTGTATATATTTGAAATAAATCTTTTTATTAATTAACAGTTGTTAAACTGTACTTTATTTGAGCAAGCTGAATTATTTCTTGTGTGTACCGTTTTTTTATTGTAAATTTTAATAAGTTACGTTGAAAGATGGAACTATGAAGACGGCTGCTGTATGCTGCCATGAAGGACTGTAGCACTGAAGCCTCTACTGAGCTGCTATTTCAAGATACTAATTCAACTCAATAAATCGTTAATCATGTGAAATTCTCTATAAAGGATCGCACAGAATATACCCAGGACGTACTGCTTCTACCTTGTTTGTTTTAACTCAATCACCTATCAATATAGTAATTAAATACACATACAGGCGTTTCTACAATTAGAAAGCACCTTAGGCATAAGCAGATATCACTGCGTTCCTTTTATATATATTTATTCATTCATATAATTTTTGCCCTTATGGACAGTGTTTGAACTTGAATATCTCACGATGACACAATTTTCTCTTCTTTCCCTTCTTTCTCTTCTCTTCCCAAAATGTCGTCATCCTTTGGCTTGTGCTCCTGTTTCCTTTCTTCTGTCCACAATGTTCCTGTCTTCTTCTTCTCAGGTACCTTAAGTTTTGCATTCTTAATTTTGTTTCTAAATTCTTTTCTATGATTTGCCTGTTGATTCCCAATAGCCTTAAGTATTCATCTATTTGGTGATACCAATTTGTTTTCTGGCTTGAACTGCTTACTACCTCAAAGATTCTCTTTGTAAGTACGGTCTTGCCCATTCTCTGTATGTGCCCATAAAACGTAAATCTGCGTTTTCTGATCACATCTGTGAGTCTGTCAGTGTACTGGTACAGTTCTTTGGCAGGTCTTTTCATCCATATGCCATCTCTGAGTATTGGTCCAAATATTTTCATAAGAATTTTACGTTCTATTTTTCTCTCTCTGTGATGCCCGATGCTCCAATTTTGGTCGTTTCTGACGCATACAGTGCTTCTCGTGATATGACTGTTTTGTAGTGTCTAAGTTTGGCTAATCTTGATATGATTTTCTTATTATAATGTGACTATGTGAGTTTGTATGCTTTCTGGAATTTTTCTGTGCGTTCTCTGATAGATTTCTTGTTTGATACTCCCATTTCTATATATTCTCCTAAGTATTTAAATTTTTCCACTTTTTCATGGATCCATACATTGTATGCATTATGTGTACGTTCTTGGTCTTTCGTTCCATGTATTGCGCCTTCTCATACTAAATCTGTAGCTCCGTTTTGGCAGCTATTTCATACAAACTTTCCAGTGCTTCCTTTGCCTCCTGTGTGATATTGCTGAGTATGGCTATGTTATCTGCAAATGCTAGACATTTCATGATGGTTTTTGTTTCACGTGTTCTTCCCATCTGTGTTCCTTTAACTTGTTTCTCACACTGCTTAAGAATTTTGTCTAGGGTAATATTGAACAAGACGAGGGAGAGCTCGTCTCCTTGTCGGACACTGTATGTGTCTGGAATGGTTCCGAACTTTCTCCCATGAACTTGATCTTGGAGGTGGTGTTTGTGAGTGTCTGTTGTATAAGTTTCCTGATTTACTTCCAAAAGGGTTCGTCGGTCATGGAGTCGTACGCTTAACTACAGTATTTCTTGTTTGTCTGACTTTCAAAGTGTTCTCAAATTCCAGATCTGTTTAACGCGTGATCTTCCTTTTCTGAAGCCTGCCTGGTATTCTCCTATTTGTGGATCTACTAGTGGTGCTAGTCTGTTTAATAGCATCTTAGAGAAAATTTTGTATGCCACTATTACTAGTGAAACACCTCTGTATTGTTTGAATCTGACTTATCACCCTTTTTGTGTAATGGGTGGATGAATGCACATTTCCATTCCTCTGGCATTTTCTCTGTGACCTAAATTTCTGTGATAAATTTATGAATTTGTTTGATGATGTTTTTATCTTGGAACTTCCAGATTTCAGTGATACCATCTTCTCCTGCTGCTCTGTTATTTTTCAATTGTTTTATGGCTTCATCTATCTCCTCTACTGTTGGTGGATTAGAATCGGGGTTGGGTGTGGGCTTTTGGAATGTACATTTTTCTGTGGGTTTCTGGCAATTTAGAAGTTCATAAAAGTCTGAGAACTTTGAAGATATCTTTCGTGTTTCTTTCCAGGGATCCATCTGTTCTCCGGGAGCAACGACTGGGAGGCTGATACCCCTTAATATTTTCTTTGAAAGTTCTATAAAATTTCCATGTGTGATTTCTCTTGAAATCTACCTCAATTTCCTTTAGCCTATTGTTGTCATATGCTCGTTTTTCTCTTCTTATTTCCTTCGATGATTGTTTTTGAACTTCATGAAATTACTTCCATGTTTCTGAAGTTCTTTTACTGCTGAACTTCCCTTCCATGCCTGTAGTCTCCTCTCAATGTCTAGATCACAATCTGAATTTCACCATCTATGTTTCATATGCGGGTAACTATTACTCTGAACCAATTTATCCTCACGCACCCTTCAACTTTTCAACATTAACTTACAACATCTACATAGTTCTATTTTGCGAAGACAGCATATCGATATACAAGTTTAGGAAGTGAGGGTTAATCGTTTTTGTATCGTACTATAATGTCATTAATCTGATGTATAGCTAATGATTCTCGTGTTTTAAATAAATTTCAGAAGGTCTGTAATCGTAAACCACGAGAATCGATGGCAGGTGTGGTTTTGACAGGGAATCAACACGTAAACGATAATTTGTAAGAGAGGTGTATCCAAGGAGCTCATAGTGTGCATAAACGATGTACGGAAGTATTTTAAACAAAGTGAGACTGATCAATATAGGGGCACAGGAAAAGAGGGACAGCTCTATTAGAAAGAAAACCTGTATCCGTTAATCGAAATTCTGTAGATTCTAGCACACAACTAACAACTGGTAAGGTTGATATTTTTTAAACATTCCCCGCCCACAATTAGTGGTGAGGGCTCGCAGCAGGAGTCCAACATGCTACACTTGAGCCTGCGGAAATAAAGGGTTAGAAATGTTTTGATCAGAGTATAAACGATTGTCTAGTCAAAAATGATGAAGCAAAAAATTTCTGTTTGCAGATTTTATTAATTTTCTCAGTTGAAGAGCAGCAATATTATATATTGTGGCTGCGATTCCATCATTGCCCTGCAGTCAAGAAAGTGATATAGCACAATAAAGAAAGTACAAATCCTATCAGCTCTCTGAATGACACTGTGACCGCCGAATCTCAGGTATGAAATAAATTTAAATAAATTTTAATTCATTCTTTCTCAAAGGAAAACCGAAAGAACTGCAGTTGGCTTAATAATTGAAAAATGAGTGAAATTACAACTTCTGAGGTGACGAGAAAAATGCTAAGATGAAGAAAAGTGAAAAAGTCCTATGATATAGAAAAGATCCTGAATTTATTACAAATAAAACAAAACATATCATTTCTTCGTATTCCTACAGCAAGAGATTTGTCATTTGTTCCTGGAGACAAGAAATATTTATGAAACATCCACCAATGAGCATAGCTTCTCGTACTATTCACCAAGAGATACAGCAGAAGAGGGAGAGGCGTTATATTCCCAGTCACCAGCGCTTGTTTCAGTATCCTACATTAATTCTCAACTAGTTCAATGTCCTCATAGCTACTGTTTGAGAGAAGTAGGTGAGTGTCGGCTGTCGGGCTTATCAGATGCCTTCTATCACCATATCATAATAATAAGTACAATTATCATCATAGCCATTACCGTCATCATCATGATCATTATTATAATTAAGATAGGAAACAATGAAAACAACAGCATCAGTAACACATATGGTAATACAACTAGGTACAGAGACATTGAAATGGTTGCAAATAAAAATTAAAAATAAATAAATAAATAAAATAAAAAATAAAAAAAATAAAAAAAATAATAACGTCAGTAGGTTTTCGGGTTCTTTTTATGTAATTTATAAATTCTTAAGTGATCTCAAATTGATATTTTCACTCTGTTTACTGATACGAAACTTCATGACAGATTAAAAGTGAGTGGCGCACTGGGATTAGAAACTGGGACCTTTGCTTTTCACGGACAAGCGCTATAATGAATGAGCTATCCCGACACTCTTCACTATCTGTCCTCACAGCTTAACTTCGCCAGTACCTCGCTTCTTACTTTCCAAATTTCACAGAAGTTCTCCTGCGAACTACGACAACGTTTGTGAAGTTTGGAAAGTAGGAGGTGAGGTTGGACTGTGAAGCGTGCCGGGATAGCTCAGTCATTAGAGCGCTTGTCCGTGAAAGGTAAAAGGTCCCAGTTTCGAATCCCGGTCAGCCACTCAATTTTATTCTGTCAGTAAGTTTGGGAAGAGATGGTTTATTTTCCTGATATGGTTTGTCACTAACTGTGGAAACTGGGTTGTTACATGATAGTGCTTTGTCTCAATTTCGTCACTTCCTGTGCGACTGTGAAAAAAAAAAAAAAAGGTATTTTTCTCTTGCAGTGTTGAGTGAGTGTAGACTATTATTATTTCAATAACAATAATCGTTTCATGAGTACAGGTTAATGTTTGTCTTATTACAGAACAAGCCAGGTGGGTGGGTGTGCTTAATGGCAAAATGAGTATTTCCGGCGTGTGAGTTTCCTATTATTATTTTCTTCTGTAGCGCTGACTATTAATACATCATATTTTCAACAATAATGTTATATTTTTCAGACTTTTTATTGTGAACTTATGTGCAAAATAGTAAATAGAAACAAGTCATTAAAAATAGCTTTGGAATCCTCTTTTTCTTTTTTCCTTATTTTTCAGTCCAGTCTTCAAATGTGATTACAGTTCATGCCACAGTTGTGTAACGAGCATCCTATCTGTCTGAAAACTGATTCCTAGTGCTACTAATTTAGTTAATTGCGATATGAGTTTTCTGCGGAAAAAGGGGGAGATGCCTTACTGATTACAAGAGCTATAACATAACAAACTGTTTTGAGCAACGAAGATGAAATGAATTGTAATGAATAAAAAACGTAATACGAATTTCTTTTATTGTTGTTGATTATTTCTGTATCATGTACAATGTATCCTCTGGGGTTGTGCTCCATTAATTAGGCAAATCCATTTGCATCGAAGTGCTTATAAAAGCCTATACACTTACACATAACAGCATTATTTTTGAACTGTTGGGGCAGCTAATGAAAACTATGTAAGATTTCACACAATTAAGGTAAAAGATGGAAAGGAAATAATAATAAAATAAATGAGTTTAATATAATGTTACCTTTTAACAAGTTATTATAAACAAAAAGCTTTCGATTTTGACTCGTAGTACGTGCAGCCATGTGCAAGTGCTCTTCTTTAACACTGAAGATGTAATCCTCAAGTGGTGTCTGTGTGATACCACAGTAATTTAAACCATAGAAACATACGAAATTTTCAATTAAACATTGCACGTATTTAAAAACGTTCACATCACGGTGGAAAAGTCTAAATAAATGAGATTTTTCTACGTTTTTCTTACGACAGCGATCGCACCAGATGAATTACGTACATTAGATCAGAATATAATGGGCTTGAAAATGGCGATATGCCGAAATCTACTGCACAATAAAATATAATATCAGTTAAGCAGCTACCTGGATTTATTTAATATATCCAAAAAATAAATTCAACAACATCAGTAGAAGTCCATAATATACCTTCAACAACTTAACAAATGAAACTTCCTTGCAGATTAAAATTGCGTGCCGTAACCGGGCAAGCGCTCAACCGACTGAGCTATCTCGACACGACTCACGATGCCGCCTCACAACTTTAGTATCGCCAGTATCTCGCCTCCTACTTTCTAAACTTCACAGAAACTCTCCTGCGAAATATGCAAGAAAGGATATGGTGGAGACATGGCTTAGCCACAGCCTAAGGGATGTTTCCAGAATGAAACTTTCACTCTGCAGCGGAGTGTGCGCTGATGTGAAACTTCCTGGCAGATTAAAATATCGTGCCGGAACCGGGACTCGAACCTGGGACATTTGCCTTTCGCGGACAAGCGCTCTACCGACTGAGCTATCCCGGCACGCAATTTTAATCTGCCAGGAAGTTTCATATCCGCGCACACTCCGCTGCAGAGTGCCCTAAAACATATAGCACGTCATTGCCACGACGAATCCATAAATACAGACTACATTCAGCAGCATCCTGCGGAGACAGCTATTAGGAGTTGTGTCAGCACATGGGACATCGATAACAGAAGTACGTCCACTGCTACCATACAAGTTATCGGTGAGAGTGAATGCTTCACAGTGAAGGACACCGTCGAGGAACACGACGACATTATTAAATGCTATTATGGCGATAATCGGCCTAGTACTGCACTCATTGCGCACTTACATAGTGAACGTTTTTATACACAGGCTGTTCCACTTAAAATCCCCCTCCCCCCCCCCCCCCCCGATACCTCCAGAACAACAGTACTGGAATATGAAATTATGGCAGGGGCTTGTGAAAGTAATGACTATATTATGAAACGTAAACTAACCAATGGTTTTTTGTGATGGGTAGCCCATATTGCCTGTTATGTAATCAAAAAACATGAAAAATCGCAAAAAGAATGATGTTGGTTGCGTCGCAACATGTCTATTACCTCCCTACATACTGAGAAGTCGGTGCTTGAAATAAATGAAGCGCGGAGACTCAAGCTTGAACCACACACTGCCCGTAATCCTGCGCTTGCTACGCTCTTTATTCGCTTCGCAATATCCCTGGATATTTCGATGTAACCTATGCCTCTTTTTGTGATTTTACGTTCTGTTCATCGCATGAGAACTGTGTGCGGTACGCACTTAAAATAGATGTGTTGAAAATATTTTTTATGTTTTAGAATGTCCCATAGTACTTATTTTCATAAGTCCATGCCGTAAGTTCATGCCTGTGAAAGTCTTACTTCAATATCTATTTATTTTTTATTTATTGGTTTTTTTCTGTTCCATAAGACCCAATGGAGGAGTGAGACTCCATGGTCATGGAACAAGGCAATACATTAATTGTTACACAAGAAAGGTAATAGAAAATTTTTAATTAGTCCTTTGCACACGCCAATCTTAAGACAAAGTGAAAAGAATCAATAAAGAAAAAAAATGAATTAGCCTAATTGTTTAACTTTCTAGGAGTTCCTCGACAGAATAAAAGGAGTGAGCCATGAGGTAACTCTTCAATTAAGATTTGAAAGCGTGTGGATTAGTGCTAAGATTATTTAGTTCTTGTGGCAGCTTATTGAAAATGGATGCACAAGTGTTAAGGTGGTGTGATGTAAATGCAGATTCGGCTTCTGTCTAGTATTCACCGAGTGAAAGCCACTAACTCGTGGGAATAAGCTGATATTATTAACAACAAACGACATTAAAAAAAAAAATCCTTTTTGCATCAGGCGAGTTACCCCAAAAAACAATGCCGTACGTCATAAGTGAGTGAAAGTAAGCCTAATAGACTACTTTTCGTGTTGAAAAATCACTTATCTCAGGTAAATATAACAGAATTTAGTTTTGGAACAAGATTCTGAACATGGGCTTTCCATGACAGCTTACTGTCTATATGAACACCTAGAAACACCTTATCACATGCCCATTATGTGTAATCAGAATGTCAGCTTTCGTCAAATTATGTGTTAGAAATTGTAAATACTGAGTTTTACTGTGATTTAACATCAAATTGTTTTCTACAAGCCATGAACTTATCTCTTGAACTGCATTATTTGATATTGTGTTTACTGTTTGTCAAGAGATATCAGGGGTTGAAAGGCACCATGCATAATAACTATGCTTGAAATGTTGTCACGATGTAAAAGAAAATTTAAATATAGACAGCTAATATTTCAGCCAAGTGAATGAAAATTATCCACATTCGGACTATTAGCTATTCTTCCAGCATAAAAGAGCAGGCACCTAAGTAGTAGTACCAATAAAATTGATGCTAAACGTAGTTTGAAACAAGAGATAGATTTATACTTTTTTTTTTCCTTCTTCAACTCTTCTTAGAGTTAGGGAAAGAAAAGCACTGGCTTGTGAATACTACGGTACTATCTAAACGGCTATGAATGTTACTGCTATAATATTGACTGTCTCTCAGCAAGGCTTTAAGTGTTCTCAGTTTTTCTGAATATATACATTTGTCGTTTTTTGGGCAATCATACATTTACAGCGACAGATATCCCACGAGCAGTAGAAGTCCCTAATTTCATCTTAGGTGCGCTGTCAAATTGCTGTCACATTAAATACCATAGAAAAATACGAAATTTTCAATTAAACATTGCACGAATTTAAAAACGTTCACATCACGGTGGAAACGTCTGAATCAATAAGATTTTTCGACGTTTTTCTTAAGACAGCGACCGCACCAGATGAATTATGTACATTAGATCAGAACATAATGGCCTTGAATATGGCGCTATGCCGAAATCTATTGCACAATAAAATATAATATCAGTTAAGCAGCTACCTGTATTTATTTAATATATCCATAAAATACCTTCAACAACATCAGTAGAAGTCCATAATATACCTTCGACAACTTAACAAATGAAACTTCCTGGCAGATTAAAATTGTTTGATTGAACCGGGACTCGAACCTGGGACCTTTGCCTTTCGCGGGCAAGCGCTCTACCGACTGAGCTATCCCGGCACGCAATTTTAATCTGCCAGGAAGTTTCATATCCGCGCACACTCCGCTGCAGAGTGAAAGTTTCATTCTGGGAACTTAACAAATGCTTGTTGTCAGCTAGACCGCAACTGCCCACAGGTTCTGAGAGAAATTATGAAGGAAGTTACTGCATCTGTCACAAGAACTCTGCACACCACTGGAGGTCGAATAACGGAGGAAAAGAGTGGATTTTAATAGCACAAACGTGATAGTTTTACGCTAGTCTGTGTTGTTAAACTTGAAATTGATATATAATATTAAAATATGTGGTAGTATTGTGACGTGGCTTTGCCATACAGTTACTGCCTAAGGCTGAAGTAAGAGGTGCTCCGTGGGACTGGCGGCGCGGTTGTAGGCGGCATGGCAGCGACTGAGCGGCCGCTACCACCTGAGGTATGAGTCCTCCTTCGGACATGTGTCTGTGTGTGTATTTGTCCTTAGGTTAGTTTAACTTAGTCTACGTAGTCTGTACGTCTAGGGACTGGTGACCACAGTCCTTTGGTCTCATAGAATTACCAAAATTTGAACACTTAAGGCAAGAGGAAACTACAGTAGTTACTTTTCCAGAGGTCATGCTGCTCTGTTGTATGGATACTTGATCATGACATGCTTTTCAGTAAGCTGTGGTGATGCTGAGGGTTTTTCCTTCCTTCTTCAAAAATGTTCCGTTCAGGCATATGGAACTGTTCATATTCGCGAAAAGTATGACATTTATTGCGAATGGGTGAAGTTGAAAATGAGCACCCAGCCGGAATTCGAACCTGAGTCTACTGCTTTCTTGGCAGTTGCATGGACTCCTACACCACTGCGGACACAGCGATCACCATACCTGCACGGAAATACTCAAGTACACTTACCGTCAGATAGAAATTCTGAACTTCACCCTTCCCACCAGAACTCCAACTCGTAGATTTTTGTGAACTGACTGCCGTAAGCGCCTAGGAGTGTTTTCGGACTGAAGAAAGGACCATTTCCAGTCATCGACATATAGTGAGCAGGGTAAAGTTCAGAACATGTATCTGACAGGAGGCGTACTTAAGTAATTCCGTGCAGTTGTTGTGATCGCTGTGTCCCCAGTGTTAGGGGTCAGCGGAACTGCCTAGAAAGCAGGAGACCCTGCTGGGTGCACGTTTTCAACTTAGCCCGTTCGCAGTAAATGTCATGCAGTCTGCGAATATGAATAGGTAATAACTGCAGGATCAAAAAGTAAAGTCTGTTCTTTCGGACATGTCCGAAAGAACATACACCACGTGTACATAACTTGTAGGGAACTATTGCTTGAAACTGTTGAAGTATCTTGGTTGTAAATTAGAACCTGTGTCTCATCATTCATTCAGAGCATGATTTTAGACGTATCAGCATAAGCAACATTGAATTCTCTATCACTATCCTGTTGTGCTTACGATTATACGTAGAGTTCTTATAGATACCGGAAAAAAGGAAAACAAATTAATACACCCGTAAAGAAGGCGAGTTTGATCCTGTTACCGTAAATGTCATCTGAGGGATGGTAGATAGATATCTGCTAATGGTTTCAACGTCGTCTGCCAACAGTGTAGTGACATAGATACCTGAGCTGCATCTCCGTGCACAATTTGGGAATTCTTATAGCCATAAGGCTCAGTGTGATCTCAACTTGTGAAACAAAGAGTCGCCATGCCTCAGAGACGCACACGTGCTTCGTATAGTTTGAAAGGAGTCAAATTGTGGCTTTTCCAGTGGCGGGATAGACTTTTCATGGAATTGCTACACAGGGTGGTCATTCTGCCTCAGTTGTGTAACGAATCTGGTTGAAATGGGTATGTATTGATGAGCTTCTGGATGTCCATAAAGGACCAAGATCGCCGTACCGTAAGGGTAGCGGTGGCAGATCGTACAGCTATCACAGCACAGATACGATGTTTGCGAGCCCAGGAGGATCAACACGAACTATGGCACACACACACCACTAGCCCATCTTCCACAAAAGGCAAAGCATCAAGGTGCACGGCTCAACTGGTGCCGTCATGGGATCACTTGGAAGATTTACTGGGAAGCTGTAGCATTCAGCGATAAAAGCAGATTCTGTCTGCACGCCAGTGATGTCTTTTGCACTTACGACGTAGACCTGACGAGCGCTGTCTGGTAGAGTGGATTCATTCAAGCCGTCCCACGTCTCACGGTCAGGGGTGCAATAAGCTACAACTCGCGTTTACCTTTGGTGTTTGTGGAGGGAGCGCTGGCCAGCGTTGTATACGTACACAATGTTGTAAACACTCATTCTTCTAATGTTCTTGCAGCAACAGGTGACATATTGTTACAATAGGATTACACTCCTCCCACACACTGAGCATGTAAGTCAACATGCTTTACAAGACGAACAGCAATGTCCCTAGTGCGAGCGTGAAGGTCGGGGTGAGAGTTTAAAATAGGGAAAGATTAATTTTTAAAACTCACAACCACCAGCTGCGAACCAAATTCCTAAACATGCAAAAACACTGGAACTGTGATTGCGACTGTTTGACTCGTTTTCTAGGGGATGATATCACACGTTCGCAGCTTTCCTTCCCTGCATATGATTAACAAAACAAATTCATAATAAAATCAAGTTCATGAGAGAAAAGGGTGTACTAACTACTATTTTTGAAAACACGTGAAAGTTCACTTTATGTTGTTTATTTCACAATATTTGAACCCTGTGGCTGATACGTCTGTACGTCGACACATTTACCAAATAAAGTTATAGCTCGTGAGCCTCCAGACAAAATGAATATTTGTCGCGAATTGTTTTCACATCATGTGGCTGTCTCAAACACCGTTTATGTTCATGCCTATGCGACGACACGTGTTACATTAACAAATCACAGTCACTTTAATTCAATGCGATGCACACCTTGTTCCACCGGCTAAATATTCACAAACACACAGTAGCACTCGATTTAACTTGGTACAGTCTACGACGAGCAACCACACGTGGCGATTGCCACAGACAAATCTAAAGTCACCACCTCGAGATCCACATGCCGACTGAATGCAGAACGACGCCGCTCGGCCAGCTCACCACGTGCTCCAGAGTCCTCACTTCCTGCCCTCGCGCGCGTGCGCCAAAAGCTCAACTGCCGGGGTTTTTTCCCATATGTCATCAACTTCCCCATGTGAGCTGTTCTAACCGATTTGCCAACGTACAGCGCTCAGGCAATACATTTCTAAAACTTTACTTAAAATCAAAATAATTACACTACACATTAATAAATTGTCTTCTTAGGTTTTTATATTGGTATAAACATACTTTGTACTATTTATCATAATCATGCAATTTCTTATGTCACAGATAAGTGATTTAACTGAATACTTTAAGATAAAATACACAAGATTAATTGAAAATAAAATGAGAAATAGTTAATATATTATTTTTATAAACAAACATTGCCATGCTAGTTGTGTAACTGTCTTGTATTCATTTGTAATTTATTACTTTTCATTGTAAATTAAACATATTACTCCAGATGTGACTATATCAGCTATTTATCAACAGGCTATTTTGTAATGAGGGCCTTAAAGGTTCCTAACTGCATCGTATTACTTCAAATGCCAGTAGTATTATAATATTTTATTTCACTCTGTGCACTGCACTGTGCCTGGCACTCGCCATTGTCCCTCTCTCCCCTCACCAGAAACGAACTGGAAAATCCTAAGCTGGAACAAGCCACCAACATCGGCCTGTTCGCTGGCCTCCCGTCAGCTACAAGCACACAGGAAATCTCAACGTGGAGAATTTCCCTTTGGCCTAACTATAAATGTTGTCACCCAACTGCGTACATACATTGCTACCATAATTAATAAGATTAAAATTGTGTAACATTTAGTGCATTGACATGGTCAATGTTTGCAGTGAACTTCATACTGTTTAATTATCAAATCCTATTAATTACCACTATTTCTATTGGGCAGTAATCTTACAATACCCCCACTTGCGGCATCAAAACCATGTGCAGGATGCCGCAAGTAGCACCAAAATTAATACATTCAAATAGGCAAAATTTAAAATTACAAAAGTATTGAATCGGATTGACTCAAACACTATGCCAATTATTACCTCAACTAATGCACACAAAAAAAATAAATAGATAAATAAAAATAAACAGGGCAGTGAGAAAATTTCCCAATATTTGTACCATTAAGACCACTTATAGTGTGTGCATATTTTTAAGAAAAGAATCCTTATAACTAATTACATCCATGAATTTTAAGTGTGCCTGTTGTTTATATACAGAATTGGCACCAAATTTATAATAGTATTAACCTTTAGTCTTTAGAAGATCTTGTCCTACATGGAAAAACTAGAATCATCACTATAAAAACTTTTGACGGTGTATACTGCACTTGTTTAAAGGAAATCTCTCTTTGACACTGAGAACACCAAAGTCATCGTTGCAGCAACTCTGGTCCATGGTGCATGGTCCTATGTCTCCGTCATTTCAACGAACATGCTGTTGCAGTTTAGATTCATGGCACTGGATCAAGCGTTCTTGTTCACACATGTCATATGCACCCTACATGGAACAGGAAAAGCGGAAGGCACTCATGAGTCAACATAGACAAAAGTTTGTCTGGACACCAGAATTCGGTTGGATTTATATCCCACCCCCCTGCCATCCAGACTTGGTGCAATTGAAACTAAGCATTGAGACATGTACAGTAACATGTAAATCAACAAAATTAAGAACTGAAAGTGGCTGGTGTTAGTCATTATCAGATTAACCCAAACCACCATGCCTGCACTCTCATCACTCATAGCTTCAGATGAAACAGTCAAGAGAATATGTGGCCTACTTGGAGTATTACTCCATCAAATAAAAAAAAAAACAACCTGCCTATGTCAAATATATCTTAAGGCTCAAATAATGCTACCGAAAGAATGTTATCATAGAGAATTTTCTCTTCTATCAAAATGACACCTACAAACATACATACAAATCCTACCCCCTCGCATCAAAAAATTTTATTTTTGCTGGTGTGAGATTAAATTTGGATCCCTGTCATCAGTCTCATGTGCTTTCCACAAGTACTCCCCACAATAAAATATCTAACGTTAAAGTCTAATTTCAAAATTAGTTTCTCACAAAACATCTACATTTTTTAAATAAAGTATCACCAAACCCTATTGATACTCAGGCTAGACAGAAAAATAGTTCTCATCAACTATTGTTGCAGAAATTGTTCAGTCAACAGTTGAGCACCATTAAAGAAACCAAAATGTGTTATCAGAATCAGTTTAATATAACAATACAGAGCATTCCCTATTAGACACGTTACCTACCAAACACTCAAAGAGACAGACATTAAAGTGCAAACACTTTCTCTCATTGAAACATTTCTCAATCCAACCCACAACAGCAAAACAGCCACAACAAACATACATTCCTCACTTCTGACCCATATGGTCAGTCACACCCACATATGCAACACTGTCAGCTAACATTTTCATCACAATTTATCTAAGCCACACACCCTACTGCCTGCATCAATGACCACCACTTTCTCATTCTCCGAGTCACCCCACAACTCACACCACATATCCAGCCCTGCTCACATATACACACACATAAACAGTACACTCCCACTTCCTCTATCCTTTAGTGTTGGCATACATACATACATTTTTACCTCATGTACCACTGTTGAACTGCAAATCTGATACAAGCACATGTTTTAACACAAACAACAAAAGAAAAACATTTACAAAGAACACTTGTAAACTTGACCCCAATGCTTAAATCTAAACACACAAGAAGATACTAACGCAGACCACAAAATAAATATACACAGATTCTTAACCTACTATTTACAATGCATTGAATCTCATACTTCATGCAGTTACTTGTGTAAACATGCCATTAAATCTTTATCACTTGTAAAATTTTTGAATTTCACCCTCTTCATGCATCCCTCCAGACTTAATTCTAGCACTTTATCCTTATATTCCAACTGAGCTTCATATTTGCACAGAAAATCACTTCCTAACACTAGATTTATTTATTTATTATTTATTTATTTATTTGTTTTTTCTGTTCCATAGGACCCACTTCAGGAGTAAGACTCCATGGTCATGGAACAAGTCAATACATTAATTGTTACACAATAATGGTAATAGAAAAATTTTAAGTAGTCCTTTGCACACGACAATCTTAAGACAAAGTGAAAAGAATCAATAAAGAAAAAATAAATTAGCTTAATTCTTTAACTTTTCTAGGAGTTCCTCGACAGAATAAAAGGAGTGAGCCACGAGGTAACTCTTCAATTTAGATTTGAAAGCATGTGGATTAGTGCTAAGATTCTTAAGTTCTTGTGGCAGCTTATTGAAAATGGATGCCGCAGAATACTGCACCCCTTTCTGCACAAGTGTTAAGGTGGTGTGGTGCAAATGTAGATTAGACATCTGTCTAGTATTCACCGAGTGAAAGCTACTAACTCGTGGGAATAAGCTGATATTATTAACAACAAACGACATTAAAGAAAAAACGTATTGTGACGCCAGAGTCAAAACTCCCAGACTACTGAAAAGGGGTCGACATGACGTTCGCGAACTTACACCAGATATTGCTCGAACCGCCCGTTTTTGAGCCAGAAATATCCTTTTTGCATCAGGCGAGTTACCCCAAAAAACAATGCCGTACGTCATAAGTGAGTGAAAGTAAGCGAAGTAGACTACTTTTCGTGTTGAAAAATCACTTATCTCAGATATTGTTCTAATGGTAAATATAGCAGAATTTAGTTTTGGAACAAGATCCTGAACATGGGCTTTCCATGACAGCTTACTGTCTATATGAACACCTAGAAATTTGAACTGTTCAGTCTCACTTATCACATGCCCATTATGTGTAATCATAATGTCAGATTTCGTCAAATTATGTGTTAGAAATTGTAAAAACTGAGTTTTACTGTGATTTAACATCAACTTGTTTTCTATTAGCCATGAACTTATCTCCTGAACTGCATTATTTGATACTGTGTCAATATTACGAGCAACATCCTTCACTACCAAGCTGGTATCATCAGCAAACAAAAATATTTTACAATGACCTGTTATACTCGAAGGCATATCATTTATATAAATAAGAAACAGCAATGGTCCCAAAACAGACCCCTGGGGCACCCCATACTTAATTGTGCCCCATTGGGATTGCACGTCATAGCCATTTTCTACACTGCGGAGAATTACCTTCTGTTGTCTATTATTAAAGTAAGAGGTGAACCAGTTGTGGGCTACTCCCCGTATTCCATAATGTTCCAACTTCTGCAACAATATTTTGTGATCAACACAATCAAACGCTTTTGTTAAATCAAAGAAGACGCCTAATGTCCGTAGCCTCTTATTTAACCCATCAAGTGCCTCACAGAGAAACGAAAATATAGCGTTTTCGGTCGTTAAACCACTTCTAAAACCAAACTGTACGTTTGACAGGAAATTATGTGAACTGAAATGATCAATTAATCTTGAATATACAGCCTTTTCAATAACTTTGGAAAAAACCGATGGCATAGAAATAGGTCTATAGTTGTCTACATTATCCCTTTCTCCTTTTTTATAAAGCGGTTTCACTACTGAGTACTTTAATCTGTTAGGAAACTGACCATTCTGAAAGGAAAAATTACAAATATGGCTTAGTACTGGGCTAACATATGGAGAACAGTACTTTAGAATTCTGCTAGATACCCCATCATATCCACAAGAGTCCTTAGTCTTTAGTGATTTAATTATTGACTCAATCTCACCTATGGAAGTATCATGAAGGATCATTTCAGGCAACAGCCTCGGAAACGCATTTTCTAAAAACGTTATATGATTACCTGTAGAAACTAGAGTGTTGTTTAGTTCCTCTACTATATTCAGAAAGTGATTATTGAATATTGCACATATATCTAACTTGTTAGTAACAGAAACATTCCTACTACGCACTGACGTTATATCTTCTACCTGCTGCTCCTGACCAGACACTTCCTTCACGACTGACCAGATAGTTTTAATTTTATCCCGAGAGTTTGCTATTCTTTTTGTGTACCACATACTTTTTGCATTCTTAATGACATTTTTCAGAACCTTACAGTACTGTTTGTAATGAGCTACTGCATCTTCATTCTGACTGCTTCTAACATTTTGATACAACTCCCGCTTAGTTCTACATAGATTTAAACATAGACCTTTCATCACCAATAAATCTTGAATAAACAGCTCCTCCTCAATGATTACTTCAAATTCTGAGTTCCCTGCATTTAACACCCCTACTGCTCTTGCAATAGCATAATTTTCTTTTTCCCCTGCCACTGGCTCTACTGTTTTTAAATGTTTGAGGAATTGGATCCAATCATCTTGCCCATACTCATGTACTTCTTTATTAACCCAACCTGACTTTAACCCATCAATATCCATTTCATGACACTGTTCATTATTATGAATCATAAAAACTTGTATTTTTCCTCATCATCACCTAACCCCTGCTGTACAACTCTCTGTCCCTCACTTATCTCATCATGATCTAGGGTACACATGCCTAATCCCCTTAATTGATCATGCTCATTGTCCCCAAACTCTTTCAATACATTGTAACAAGCCTGGTCCCTAATATATTGTTTGCCTAGTCTGTCCAAGTAATCATATTTGTGCAATAGCCAATCATCTGGTGCCCACTTCCTAATCCACTTTATCTTCTCAATAATACCTCTGTCCTGTCCCAACACATCATCAGTTACAGGTGGGTGTACATCAGTATTGACAATTTCACCTACTTCAGAAACATTCACACTTCTCTCATTATTCATACTAGACCCAGTGCCATTTACTATTTTTACTGGATCACATTTAAATTTTTTAAATTCAGAACTCCATTCATTCTCATTCACACACTCAACACCATCTATGCTGGCTCCAGTACCATCAATATTTACATTATCACTTTCACATTCAGTCAACACTTGTGCCTCTGACCTATCCAAAACTAAGGCTAACCCAACACTGTTTTTATCTTCTTTAATGTTATTATGAAATAAATTTCGCATATCATATTCCCCTTTACTGTCGTCATTCCTATCTTTTCTCCTCCTGTTTGCCTTTCTTTTGTCATGTTGCCTAAACCAATCCCCAAAAATTTCCTCACTACCTATAACAGCATCCATTTGACACCTACTTTCCTCTCTTTTCTCCCTTTCCTTGTTTACTCTATTTATGTTTTCTTCCCTTTTTTCTTTATCCTTGCCCTTGTGAACTCCTACTTCCTCTTTCCTATCATTATCTATGTCCATGTGACATAGTTTTTCCTCCCTTTTCTCCCCATCTCTATTCCTACTGTAATTATGGTCATTTGATCCCCTGCTATCCCATCTTCTGTTCCTGTTATTAGAAATAGCTCCTTGTCCCAAAACGGACCTCATTTGGAACAAATCTTAGTTTCCCTGATTCTGTCTCAGATTTTCTGTCCTACTGTTATCCCCATTCCTATTTCCATCTTCCTGCCTTTGATTTCTCCTATCATTTTCCCATGTTTCCCTCTGGCTTCCATTATCCCAGTTGTCTCCTCTGTTATTGTTACCTCTCCAATTTTCATTTAAATTCCTCTCTCTATTGTGGTTTCCCTGGTTATGACCCACATTTCTACTGCCTCTGTTTTCATTGTGGTTCACATGCTGTGTTCCCCTGAGCTGTCGTTCCATAACTAAACCCTGGTCTATCTTTTCTACAAATTCAATGAAATTCTCAGCTGAATCTGTGGGATGGTGAATTAACTGCCAATGCAAATCTGCAGGTAACCTCCTACACAAAGTGGAGGTTACTGCTAAAAGACTCAAAGGTGTATCTAAATGCACTAATTTCTCAAGTTCCTCCTGACAAAATTCCTTCATGCTTTGTCTCCCTTTCACATAGTTTGGCCCATTCAAGAATTCATTTTGTATCTTAGCTTGCTTGGCCTCCTCCCAATACTTATTTAAAAACAATTTTTCAAACGCCTCAAAAGTAACAAATTTATCAGCACACTGATTTGCCCAAGTTTGAGCAGAACAGTCAAGCATTCTCTTTGCTAACTTCATTTTACACTGGTCTGACATACCAGGCATAAATTGGTCCTTGCATGCAGCCAAAAAATCTATTGGATGATAATTACCCACTCCTGAAAACTTTTTGCCATTAGGTGTCTGCACCATGGACCAATTAGTGTTTCCTGATGCAGTACACAATTCTAGATTATTTATTCTAGTGTTCACCTTCTCAATCTCAGTATTGTTTACTGTCACTACTTGTTCTATCTTTTTCCTAAAGTTACATTCTGTATTCTCTAATTTTTCTGACAACAAAGTTTTTGTTTCCTCAATACCTGCCACCATCCTCTTGTCAACCTCAGCCAACGCTTGCATAGTGCCCTCATTTCTGTGATCACATATTTGCTTCACAGCATCTAACTTGCCTCCTACCTCAGTCTCAATAGCACCAATTCTGGCATGTATCTCCTTTTCCGTATTATCAAACCGTTCTGTTAGACTTCCTATCTTTTTGTCAATGTCTGTCATTATTTCTACCTTTAATGCAAACATTGAATTTTGTAGTGCCCCAATGTCTGCCTCAAAGTCTGCTTTCAATTCTGATTTTACAGTTTCTATTTCTGATTTTACAGTTCCTATTTCTGATTTTACAGTTCGTATTTCTGATTTTAAATTTGAGTTCGAATTTTCTATTTTTGATTCTATTTTTGATTCTAAATTTGAGCTAAAACTCGCTAACATGTCTGCGAACATCTCTGGAGTCAACAACATTCCCCAGGATTTACCCTCTCTGGACATTCTGGTATGCTACTCTTTGAAATTACGTCGCTTGGCGACATTTTAAAACCCTATCCATTATCGGTATCACAAGAAAGCTTGATTAACACACAAGAATTTATAGCGCCAGCTGCTTTACTTATCTTTTAATCCAGAAGTTGCTGCAACGAGCTGCGACGTCCCCAACGCTCGCTGCTGTCTGTTGTAGAAGCTGTGGCTGGAATATGTCCTCACTGCATCCCTTATCCTTTGTAGAATCGAAGCTGCTGGGCCCCGACACTCCGTTGGCGACTTGCGAAGTCCCCACGATCACTGCCGTCCGTTGCAGAAGATGAAATTTGAGTGCGTGGATCCCGCGCGCCGCCGCTCACTGCTGCCGGGCCGATGCGCCTCCGATCGCCGGTTACGGATGCCCGCGCCCGAACTCTGCGTCACTAACCGTCGTTAACCGCGCGACGCGATTGCGTATCTGCTTGCAACCGTTCGTAACTGTTCACTGTCCTATACACACCCTAATCTCTCCGTCCGAGCAAGTCCAACGTGAACTTATCCCGGACGAGCCCCCAAATGCGAGCGTGAAGGTCGGGGTGAGAGTTTAAAATAGGGAAAGATTAATTTTTAAAACTCACAACCACCAACTGCGAACCAAATTCCTAAACATGCAAAAACACTGGAACTGTGATTGCGGCTGTTTACTCGTTTTCTAGGGGATGATATCACACGTTCGCAGCTTTCCTTCCCTGCATATGATTAACAAAACAAATTTATAATAAAATCAAGTTCATGAGAGAAAAGGGTGTACTAACTACTATTTTTGAAAACACGTGAAAGTTCACTTTATGTTGTTTATTTCACAATATTTGAACCCTGTGGCTGATACGTCTGTACGTCGACACATTTACCAAATAAAGTTATAGCTCGTGAGCCCCAAGACAAAATGAATATTTGTTGCGAATTGTTTTCACATCATGTTGCTGTCTCAAACACCGTATATGTTCATGCCTATGCGACGACACGTGTTACATTAACAAATCACAGTCACTTTAATTCAATGCGATGCACACCTTGTTCCACCGGCTAAATATTCACAAACACACAGTAGCACTCGATTTAACTTGGTACAGTCTACGACGAGCAACCACACGTGGCGATTGCCACAGACAAATCTAAAGTCACCACCTCGAGATCCACATGCCGACTGATGCAGAGCGACGCCGCCCGGCCAGCCACCCCATGTGCTCTCCGGAGTCGTCACTTTCTGCCCTTGCGCGCGTGCGCCAAAAGCTCAACTGCCGGGGTTTTTTCCCCTATGTCATCAACCTCCACATGTGAGCTGTTCTAACCGATTTGCCAACGTACAGCGCTCAGGCAATACATTTCTAAAACTTTACTTAAAATCAAAATAATTACACTACACATTAATAAATTGTCTTCTTAGGTTTTTATATTGGTATAAACATACTTTGTACTATTTATCATAATCATGCAATTTCTTATGCCACAGATAAGTGATTTAACTGAATACTTTAAGATAAAATACACAAGATTAATTGAAAATAAAATGAGAAATAGTTAATATATTATTTTTATAAACAAACATTGCCATGCTAGTTGTGTAACTGTCTTGTATTCATTTGTAATTTATTACTTTTCATTGTCAATTAAACATATTACTCCAGATGTGACTATATCAGCTATTTATCAACAGGCTATTTTGTAATGAGGGCCTTAAAGGTTCCTAACTGCATCGTATTACTTCAAATGCCAGTAGTATTATAATATTTTATTTCACTCTGTGCACTGCACTGTGTCTGGCACTCGCCATTGTCCCTCTCTCCCCTCACCGGAAACGAACTGGAAAATCCTAAGCTGGAACAAGCCACCAACGTCGGCCTGCTCGCTGGCCTCCCGTCAGCTACAAGCACACAGCAAATCTCAACGTGGAGAATTTCTACCTTTGGCCTAACTATAAACGTTGTCACCCAACTGCGTTCATACATTGCTACCATAATTAATAAGATTAAAATTGTGTAACATTTAGTGCATTGGCATGGTCAATGTTTGCAGTGAACTTCATACTGTTTAATTATCAAATACTATTAATTACCAGTATTTCTATTGGGCGGTAATCTTACACTGGCCAGCTATATCTTCGGACTTGTCTCCAATTGAGTACGTGTGGGATAAGATGGAATGTAACTGACACGTGCAAGTTGCCAACCCACAATTCTCATAGAACTATGTGAACGGGCCGAGCAGGCATGGAATAATCTATCCGAAGACAATATTTGTCATCTGGGATGTCGGAATCAGCGCCTGCATTTCAACTCGCTATTTGAGCATGGATCAACACCTGGTACCTCGGTACCGCTTGACTGTTAGTCTGTAAATGTAATCATTTCACGTACTCTATATGTATTGTTTCAACAGTGAATGGCAAAACTCCAACAGGACGTACTAATTTTTATTTACTGTGGTGTACGTCACAGTAATGTTGGTTGTTTTGTCGTAGCACTATTTTCTCACCTCAGAAACCAATAATATTACGTTCATGTTATGCTCACAAGATGGTGGTCTAAAAGGTATGTGGAGCTTGCTGGTATTGCAATTACTTTATATCCTGAACCAACTGCACGAAAAAATCCGCAAACTATGTAAATGAGTTTGCTGTTAAGATAAAATATCGCTGCTGTATTACACTCAACGAGAATCGTGCATACTGGTATCATATCCACAGGACTTCCAACCTCGTAAATCTTATGAGAACTCTTCTCCAAAACATAACTGAAACTTAAAAGTTTTCCTACAGCAACTTTCTGGCTGAAATATGTTGTGTGGTATGGTTTTCTTTCAGTTTAATCTGATCATTCCCTTTGTTGCTCTCTTAATGATACCATTGAGATCCCCGATGCCTAAAGCAGCTGTAGGTGTTTCCAGAATTTATTGTATCCTATTGTTTACCTTAATTACATGAACAGTCCTATTATATGTTCCCCAATCGAATAAATGCCATATTCCGTTTACTATTGCTTTGATGGAAAGTAATTTGCATTTAATATAAACAAACATACTTTTACTGTAAAGTGTACAGCATCACATCTAACGTGCAACTGATTTAGTGATCTCTGTACCATTCATGTTTTTGGAGGCATGTCATGTCATGGCACGTTTCTGAAGAATGTGCTGGCCAGGGCATCAGTCGAACATTTTCCTTATCCAGAAAGGCCCGTACAGGACCTGAAACATGCGGCCGTGCATTGTCCTGTTGAAATGTAGGATTTCGCAGGGATCGAATGAAGGGTAGAGGCATGGATCGTAACACATCTGAAATGTAACGGCCACTGTTCAAAGTGCGAACAAGAGGTGACCGAGACGTGTAACCAATGGCATCCCATACCTTCACGCCGGGTGATACGCCAGTATGGCGATAACGAGTACACGCTTCTGATGTGTGTTCACCGCGAAGTCGCCAAATACGGATGCGATCATCACGATGCTGTAAACAGAACCTGGATTCATCCCAAAAAATGACGTTTTGCCATTCGTGCACCCATGTTCGTCGTTGCGAGCACCATCGCAGGCGCTCCTGTCTGCGATGCAGCGTCAAGGATAACCGCAGCCATGGTCTCCGAGCTGATAGTCGATACTGCTGCAAACGTCGTCGAACTGTTCGTGCAGATGGTTGTTGTCTTACAAACGTCCCCATCTGTTGACTCAGGGATCGAGACGCCGATCTATTGCTGTTTGTGTATGAGAAATCGGTTGGAAACTTTCCTCATGTCAGCACGTTGTAGGTGTCGCCACCGGCGCCAACCATGTGTGAATGCTCTGAAAACCTAATCATTTGCAAATCACAGCATTTTCTTCCTGTTGGTTAAATATAGCGTCTGTAGCACGTCATATTAGTGGTCTAGGAATTTTAATGGCCATGGGTGTATTTCGCCTGAATCATACATCTTTCACACCAGGTGGAATAATTTCGTCGTGGCTGGCTCTCCCGGAGACTTCAGTTAGCACTGCCGTGCACTCCATGGGCCTTGTTTCGACTGAAATCCTTCAGTGCTTTGCCAAATTCTTCTGTCACTTCAGTAAATAAGAATAAAATATTATTAATTCGTTGCTGCAGACGTGTCGTAGCAGTAGAAGCTGTCAAAAGTAAAACACAAAAATGACATTGTAAAAAAGATCCAAAATCAGTGATTTAAGAGTTTATTAGTGATTCAGCTGCTTAGCAATTTGCCATTATCAAGCGCGTACGTGGTGTAATAATTACATACATGATTTAATTTTCTTTGTGCATCACAACTAATGAAATCATGAGTATAAGCTGACTTTGATCTACGTTTTCCGACCTGTATATGAAACAACCATTGACTTTGAAGCGATATTTCAGTATAGACCCAATAATTCAGAAGTTAAAAAATACACACAAACAAAAATTAGAATCTTACTACGTTAAGAATGTTAATGCTAATAAGGTATGAGTAATACCGTGCATATCACGAACTATTAATCTAATCACATATGTAGTTACACAGAAAGTGTATTCTTCTTCTGCTGTCATTTCACTAGAATATGTTAAGAAGATGAAAGTACTCACTAATTTTAAGTTGCAAAGCTGTAACTATTACTAGCACAACAGCGAGTTATCCTTGTGATAAGCTGCAAAGAAGAAGAAATCAAGACAATAACAACTCTGACAGTGAATATTTATCATAGGCTTTGCGAGAATTCCGAATGAAATTCACTATATTAAAATGGGGAATATCTCAAAAGAATTAAGTACTAGTCACTGTGTTGAAAGCGACTGTAAGACATATCCGTCCTAAGAAAGAGATTCCACATGCGTTTATGAATAATGGTACGCCAACAAACAAATGTGACTTACATGAGCTGTATACTGGATTCATTCTGTGAACTATATATGTGACAGTACACATCCAGTTTCATTACAATCCTCCTCCAAAATACGCCAACCCTAACCATTTATAGTTATTTCCGATGTTGCGACTGTAAAGTTAGCGGAAAAACAATAAAAATTAAAAGTAACCAAAATACTTTAGCTTCATGGAACTAGTTACATCACAACAGACGCCAAGTTCAAACTGCTGTGGCTAATAAACTTGTATCCAGATCACCCTCATAGTAAGTATTGGGAAACGTTCAATGCCAGAGACTCACCTTGTTACTAGTCCTGTCAAGCTAAAAATTATAGTGCTATGGAGAATATTCAGTATTCAGAAAAACTTGTGTATTAATTAGTTTACATTTGTCTAACACACGTGATGCTCCCTTGGCAGTTTGCAGTGCAAAAGTTATCTAGCGAGGTGTTTCTAGATGCACAGCCGTTTTTAGTGTCCATAACTTATTTGTATGTTTCATGGCTGAAAACATTACGAAACCCACCCAACACGATTCATAATATCGTCTACCTGGTGAAATTTATAGTGTCAAATAAATGTACAAAATATGGATACGTTATTTTATATCACGGTTTCCTATAACACTTCTTAGATGCAGTGACGTTCTTTTCAGATAAGGTAGAGAAATATGGGCTGTATAGTATACTTCAAGAAGCATTAAAGAATATGCTTGCACAATTCATTACCATCCACTAGATTTTTGTTAAACAGTCAACGCACTTTGTTAAAACCGTTAAGAGCAATAAGAAGGTAGTATTATCAATGCGATACTATACACAGCTTGGTTCATTAGAGTTGCTATCGGTATGTCGAACAAAAACATCTGTAAAAGTATTATAAGAATAATTCCATTGAAAATGTCTTTTAACTGGAAATCGAACCCATTTTATTTATTTATTTCATTTATTACTTACTTAGCCTGACCAGATTAGGACTTTGAGGACCTCTCTTACATCTGGCCAGGAAACAACACGTACAGAAGCTATTACAAAATAGCACACTAATAATAAAATATTAATATTCGACAATAATAATAGAAATTGTGGTATTTATAACAATATTATAGGTCATTTAAAATAAATTATTTTAAAGCATTTTAAGTAATATTTAGTGTTGTAAGAAGGGAGAGGGATAAAAGTAGAGAAGTAGAAAGAAAAGACAGTGACCGAGGCTCTTAGAAAAGAGTGGAAAATAGGTCGAGAAACTTTGGCGACTCAGGGGAAGGAAAGTTTGAGGGGTAGCGTTAGCTGGCCAGAGTAAGCTGGCCGATAGCAGGTGAGCCATTAGTTGTCTTCTGAAGTTTTTGAGGGAGCTTATTTTTCTGATATATTGAGCAAGTTGATACAGTCTGGTTTCTGATATAGAAAAATATTTAGCAAACACGGCAGTAGTGTGCGATGGTACAAAAAGGATTTTACTTTGCAATGGCTAGTTCTGTTGAGCTGCTCAGATAGCAGATTTAGAGTCGACGATAAATATGAGGGACTGTAAAGATTATGTAAATGATAGATCAAGTATAGCGCATGATAATCTCTACGCATATCAGCTGAAATTTTGAAACTAACACGTTGTAAAAAAGTCACTTAAATGAAAATGAAGCGTAATGTGAAATGAGTAAGATGGTGAATTCAGTACTGAGAGTAGCCGCTACTGCTGGCTAAAGTCGCTGCTACACGCCTTCGCATTGTATACAAGCGGCTTTGGATGTGTTTGTGGTGTAGCACTTCATCATATTGCCAAAGATGATCTGTTGTAGTAGCGGGGGGCTTTCACCAGTCATCGATCAAACGTTTTCGGAAAGCGAGACACCGAGAGAACAAGGATGCAAAGGCAGGAATTCAATCGCATTGGCGACGAAGAAGTGAACAACGCGTGTCACATATCCCAGCGGCATTATCCTGTTTTAATGTGGCAGCAAGCCTGGAAGCTATAGAAGGAAAGTAAGCTCATAACAGCAACGTGTACCAGGAGGGAGCTTAAATGAAAAAGACGTGAAGTTATGTAGAAAATCAGGATGCGTTTTATTACTTGAAACCGTTACATGGTGCTAAATGAGGTAGCTTGTACGTAAAGGTTGTGACGTACCCTAATAAAAGAGATTGTTTTATTTGCCACTGGGCAGACTACTCACGCAGCGGGCTCCCACACTCAACAAGAAGGGATACTGTGTGGAATCGACTTGTTAGTGATTCCAACTACAAAATTAAAAATGGCCGAAAACAAACCGAACTGGTTAAACACGGGTTAATAAAAAACGACAATAATGGCTGGCAACGGATAACGCACCTAAGAGGTAATACGGAACCAGTAGCCGGCCGCGGTGGCCGAGGGGACTGAGGCGCTCCAGTCACGGTCTGCACGGCCACTACGGTCGGGGGTTCGAATCCCCCCTCGGGGATAGATATTTGTGTCGTCCTTAGTATAAGGTATTTGATAAGTAGTTTACAAGTTTAGGGACTGATGACCCCGTAGTTAAGTCCCATAAGCTTAACAAACATTTGAACATTTCGGAACCAGTATACATGCTTTGCAAGAAAGGATAAGTCCAGTTTTACAGTCCAGGGCAAATTAAATACCAACATCTTTCAACACACAAATATAGTTTCTACCCCATCCAAAAAAAAGGGGAAGCAAGAGGGGTTGATTGACCATTGAAATACAAATACACTGGGAAATTTAAATGTGGGGCTATGTTCAATTTTAAACTTATTCTTCTTACCGGCAGAAACACATTTACTGAATAGCTCATGAAACAACATTGTACCAACTGTCGCAGCTTAGGAGCTAACAATGAGCTACAGACATTATAAGCATTCAGAATAAGTAAAAGGTAAATATGAACTCAGTTACAGACTGTATTAAATACTTATTGCAAGAAAAATGGCGTATTGAGTAAGTCTGGTGAAAGCACTATGGATTCTGAGAACAAGAAAGGTGGCATATTAACCTCAAGTCTGAGCTCTGCTTTGTTTACTCCGTGAATTACAATCTACAGGTCTCCTAATAAAAGGGCTGCTGAACGTAATTGCATTCTATGTCACACATGGGGACGGGATGGTAGGGAAATGTTCACAGCAACATAACCAGTCACTGTTATTGACTTTGTGTGTTTATATTGTGAGGAGGCGATCCAGTTATATGATACGTTCCAAAAAGGATAAAGTTAATATCGCTGGTATATACTTTTATTTGGGCGACCTGTTTCGGTGCTCTCTGGCATCATCATCTGGTCAAAAAATTGTTACTGTACTTTACGCATCAATTGTCAATAATAAAATATATATGTCAACACGAGATTATCAGTGTTTTACACAGCGGTCATGTTGTGATATCAACAGTCGTTGTATAAAAGAAAGTGCATAGAAGCCCTATGTCATTGCAGTGTAAGTTTACATATCAGTATAAGTGACATTAAGATACTTAATCGTCATTCCTTGGTTAAGCTCTATGATTTCTCGTCAGTGGAACGGCGAACCTCCTCGCATGACGCTCGCTGTCTCCTGTGAAGCGCACTGCAGCTGCTCACGCAGAACGACCGCACGGAAGAGCAGTAAATCCCCACTGTTGTCTGTGCTCTCTGGCATCATCATCTGGTCAAAAAATTGTTACTGTACTTTACGCATCAATTGTCAATAATAAAATATATATGTCAACACGAGATTATCAGTGTTTTACACAGCGGTCATGTTGTGATATCAACAGTCGTTGTATAAAAGAAAGTGCATAGAAGCCCTATGTCATTGCAGTGTAAGTTTACATATCAGTATAAGTGACATTAAGATACTTAATCGTCATTCCTTGGTTAAGCTCTATGATTTCTCGTCAGTGGAACGGCGAACCTCCTCGCATGACGCTCGCTGTCTCCTGTGAAGCGCACTGCAGCTGCTCACGCAGAACGACCGCACGGAAGAGCAGTAAATCCCCACTGTTGTCTGTTGCCCCTTTGTATTGGGCTTCCAGGAGGCGCTATTGGCGTCATTGATAAGCGACACGCGCAGAGGCTCATCAGGGGTATCTCTTGTCACCGCTGAAGCATGTAGCTGATTCCATCTCCAGCCTGGCTCGCTGCAGATTGCAAGAATAAGAAACGGATTCCAGCTCTACGGGCCTAAGCGCTGCTGTGTCTTGTAGAGGATAGATCATGCTTTGGGAATAGGAATTGTATATACGCCCTACACTTCTTGCTCCCATTATCTCTGTCCTGCCATCTCTGTCCATCTCTTCTTCCACTCTCTTTGTTCATACTCTCCTCTTTCCTCTCCACTTCCCCCACCTCCTCTTTCCCCTTCCCATCTCCTACCCTTGTCCATTCAATCCTACATCCACTAATTCTGTGCGGCTTCACCTCCTCCTTTTGCCTGTTTCTCTCTTCATCACGCCCTCCATCTCCTTATCTCCCTTCAGTTTCCTATTATCTCCTCTTACACCTCTAACCTAGAGGTTATATTAAAAATCCTATATCTACGGACGTTGTGGCGGTACTACCTTGCAAGCCAGCAGCCATTTCTTTGTTTTATTTCATAATTTCATTTACTTGTATGGAATAGTAAGAAGTGGCATCAAGATAGTATCCAGATGGTACTGTAAGTACAGTCCCATGGGAAAAGTCTGCCCCTTTCTCTAAGAGTGATCTGATTGGCTGTTGCTATATCTTTACGTGCCACAACCTCCTAGCTATTTTATTAATTATTTAATAAATAAGAATTCAGTTATTAATTATATTGTCATAATGCGTGTTAATTAATTTTTTTCTGATTACGCCATTGTTTTGTAGATTTATTAGATTAAGTACGAGTATTTTAGGTAAAGAGTGAGTGTGATGTTCCAGAAGTGTCGGTTGGCGCCAAACTCTATGCGCCAGCGTGGAGCCCAGCTCCACTGCTAGTCAGTTTACTGCGAGCCTCGACACGGTAAACATCTAGCGGCACTTGCGATAACCAGTCTTGTATTAATCTGTCGATAATGGGGCTAAAATATTTGTAGAGTGTGTGCAAAGTATGTCAAAGTGGTTTATGACTGTAACAACGTTAGTTTTGTGAATTTGACGTAAAAATGCAGTTTGTGGCTTCTGTATTCGAGAGATTGGTAAAAATAAAAGAGCCACTGGCATCTCTTCGTTAATGGTAGTCTACGACCTGTGTGCTGCTTCTGCACTGGGGACATCTACGAGAAAGAAGACACCAGGTTAGTGAAATACTGTCAACCGCCTACGGGCTCACGTGCAACGTTCGGTCTATTACAACTAGACGAGTTAGCACGCTGCTCACGGTAACGTGAGGTAAAGGGAAGATAGGAAAGGGTCAATGAAACTGTTAAGTGCAGGTTTAAAAAATTTCTGTTTCTATCTCACCCCCGCCGTAACGTTTTTGGCAGAATGCAATGCAATTTCGACACAACGTTGAACCTGATTCCGCGAATGTTTTATATAACTAATTTTAATATGTATTTGTTACATAAGTTGCACTATATATACAGGATGTTTCACTAAGTGAGTTTGCCTCTGTAACTTATAAAATAATAGGTGACGGGAAATTTTAATGCGGTAGGTCAACACAAGAAATGTTACACTTTCTGCGGAGCTATGAACATAGTTTATTATCTCATTTTCCAAAGAGTTACAGCAAAAAGATATAATTTTGTAATGCAACAATAGTTTTTTCCATCGTGCATTGGATTCGCTGAAACCAGCTGCGTCCAAATCAATTTAAACGACATTCCTATCACTGTTACTTTCGGAGCTACAGTTTCAGGGGCAGATACCACACGCTGTACATAATACATGGCTTTGTGGTGGGTGATGGATGTTATGGCGGTGGGAAGTTGATTTCATGAGATGTTCAAATGTGTGCCCATGTTCCTCAATGCATAATGCAATGCGCCGTCGAAAGGATCAACTTCCCACCGCCATAACATCCATCACCCACCACACAGCCATGTATTATGTACAGCGTGTGGTATCTGCCCCTGAAATTTTGAAGGGTTGTAGCTCCCAATCTAACAGTGATAGGAATGTAGTTTAAATTGATTTGGACGTAGCTGGTATCAACGAATCCAATGCACGATAGAAAAAAATTGTTCCATTTAAAAAATTATATCTTTGTGCTGTAGGTCTTTGGAAAATGATACAATAAACTATGTTCATAGATCCGCAGAAAGTGTAACATTTCTTGTGTTGACGTACCGCATTAAAATTTCCCGTCACCAATTTTATAAGTTGCAGAGGCAAACACACTTAGTGAAACACCCTGTATAATGTGTGCGTGTACGTCTGTGTGCTGTGTGTGTGTGTGTGTGTATGTGTGTGTGTGCGTTATATAGCTTATAATGTATCGAAGAAAAAGGTATATAAAACTTCCTGTATTAGAATCGAATGATGTGTCAAAATTTCAAACCACCGCTCAAGAATTTTTGGAGATAGCGGTTTTGAACAAACGAATAATTAGATTTTTATTAATTTTGGTAAAGCGTTTATCACTCTAATGATACATTCCCGTCACTCATTTAGCCTTCAGTGGTAATAATTTAGTTTTATTTTAGCTAATATTTTTCATTTTTTTAATTATACAAAAGTTTGAAATTAGTTTGTATAGAACAACGATAAAGTCAGAAATCCTGTCATAGTATCCAAAGAGTACTTTCGTTATTAGGTCACATTTCACATAAACATTAACATTACAAGATTGAATATTCATAGAATATATGACATCAACTGTGATTGGGCAAAGCTGAAAATGTGTACCCAGCCGGGATTCGAACCCGGGTCTCCTGCTTTCTAGGCAGTTGCGCTGACCCCTACACCACTTTTTTTTTAATGTCGCCTTCTTTGACGTGCTTTTGTTTCTATTGGTCAGTCCTTTCTTGTTTTCCCTTTCATGGAAATTTGGTAAAGTAAAAAAAAAAAAAAAAAAAAAAAAAAAAAAAAAAAAAAAAAAAACCACTTCTTCAAGCAATAATGAAACTCAAATTTTCTTATATGTTCTGTTTCTTGAATGAAGATTATTGCAGCTATTTCCCTTTGCTGCCATATATATGTATATAAGGAAATGTAGCTTCTGTTAGCATAAATATTGTTCAGACTTAATTAAATGTACGTTCTTGCGCTTAAGCGGAAAAAGAAATTAATTAGAATAAAAAAAAAATAGAAATAAAATGCACAAGTCTCCTTTCTTTGCAGTTCAATTTCAGTGTACTCGCCCCCTCAGAGTTCGTCTTTTCGAAGTTTGTTGTTAATTTTGTCCGTTTCTTTCTCTTGTGGTACGCCCGTTTCCCGAGGGGTTTTCCCCCTTTTTGAGTATTTCTTCTCATAACTCTGATACCGTCATACACTGAAAGATCTGTGTTCTTACGTTAAAACATTTATGAAATGAACTTGTGTAAACTAATTTTGATTCACACCTGGACCATGATTCTCAACATGTTACCATATCTTTCTTTGTAGTCACTGTGTCCACATATCTTTGCGTGCTCATATTCCATGTATGAGTAGTAATCTATAAGCGTCGCCTGGCGGTTGACGATGACGTAGGCGGCAGAGTGTCCTAACACCCAAAGAGCCGCGTTGTTCTTCTTTCGGGGATACCGTAATTTCTCTGGTCGTATGAGTTCCGTAATCTCGATTGTGTGCGGCACTGTACGGTCTATAATGGCCAATCTTTCCCGCATATGTGCCACTATAAGTCTCGCATTACCGCAGGTAAACCTGTGTATTAACGTGTCCACGAGACCACATATTGCACAAGCAGGTGTTGGGCTCAGGTGAATGTTGTTGAGCTTGTCGTTAGTGGGTACCTTGTAATTAGTGATTAAGTACCACATGGATCTAATGCGTGATGGCAAAAAGGGACTGCGGATGTGTCGCCAAATGGTATTCCACTTTGCAACCGGGTATTTTTGAGTGACTCTATTGACTCTATTGTCTGTTGTGAGGAAGTCATAAATTTTCTTGTTCGTGTAAGGCGACTGGATTTTGTCGGAATGTCTTAGGTAGCTGATTTCACTGCAATAAATCCTGATGTGCCAAAATGATACTGGTATCGCGGCTTCATGGATAGGTGGCATCATACTGCGTGGCAAGTTGATGAGAGACAAGTAAAATTTGAGCCATGTAGTACATTCTACTTGCTATAGATATCCTTACGGTGTGCATCTTTTGCAAAATGTCCAAGTCTCTATCAGAGTAAATGCATATTGTTGCTCTAATTTTAAGCAAGATGTCCGTCCAGTTTTTGGTCGCCATGTCGTCTGGTTTTGCACACCAGCGGACGCCGAGTGTTTTGTGGTGCATTCTAGTTGCACACCAGCCGAGATGGGTCGTGTCGCCAATGCCTCTTCCTATGTGAAGCAGCGTAGTCTTCTTCGTGTTCAATTTAGCGCCAGTGGCCGTAGTGAAGTTGCTGATGAGATTCCTTACATTCGAAATATCTTCCAGAGATGTCACCGCTAAACAAACGTCAGCGTACGCAACGCAAGTGATCTTCTCAGTTCCTATGGTGATTCCAGTTGATGTGCGTGTTATGGTCACGAGCAAAGGTTCAACTGCTATGGCGTATAACGGCATTGATAATGGACAGCCTTGCCGAATTGATCGTCTGATCGGTATTGCGTCAGTCAGATGGCCATTAATGAGCACGCGAGATGAGGCGTTGTAAATACAATGTCTCTGTAGGCAGAGGAAACGTCGTCCAAACCCTGGAACAGGTAGTCGTGGCTTATGCGGTCATACGCCTTTTGAAAATCTAGGAAGAGCAGAGCGCCGGGTTCATTGTTGTGTGCAAACATGCATATGACGCCCCGAAGTTCGCAGGCGGCCGTTATGACGCTGCGTCCTGGTACCGCACCAAATTGGTGTTTCTCGAGAATTTTGCTCAGTAAGGGTTGCACTCGTTCCTTAATAGCTCTCGTTATGATTTTGAAATTCACATTTAATAATGTTATAGGCCGTAGTTCAGTAACTTTTCTGCTGTTGCCTTGTTTTGGTAAAGGGACAATAAGTCCTTCCTTCAGTTCGTCTGGTATAGAGGCCCGCTGCCACATTTCGTTGGCGATTTGAGTCAATGTAGAGCCCAAGATGTGCCAGTATTGTTGATAGAATTCTGCTCCTAGGCCGTCGGGTCCGGGTGACTTTCTGTTTGCGGCACTAAAGACTGCCTCTTTGATGTCGTCCTCACTAAATGGAGATTCAAGCGCTTCATTATCTTCTGGTGAAATGACAGGTGCTATGCTAGCAATAACGTCATTACAGTGTCCGACGTTAATGTCTCGTCCGTCATAGAGGTCTGTATAGTAGCTACGTATCCGTGACATGATATCCCGCTGTCTTGTGATTATGGTCCCTGCGCCGTCTTCAATCCCTTCAATGAGTTTAGATTTTTGCCGCCGCAGTGTACGTAATGAGTGGAACAACGACGCTGATTCCTCTGATGCGATATCCTTCGGCTGTGAACGTATTATGGCTCCCTCCATTCGTTTGCGATACAAGTTGGTAATCTTCGCCTTGTACTTTTTGATGCGCCTGTAAGCATCGTTGGGAGGCAAATCGGTGGCGTGATATAGCTGTCGAAGGCATGAGAAATAAAATTCTATTGTATCTTTATACCAATAGGATTTCTGGTATGCGTAACTTTTAACTGTTGATCTAAGTTTAGGTTTCGCTTTTTGTATCCACCAGTCTATGACCGATCGATAATGAGTTTGGGATCGTTTCGCTTGTGTAAATACCCGCCGGATTTCTTCTTCCAGCTGTTTGTCTTTTAATAGGCTGGTGTTCAGCTTCCAGTATCCTCTCCCACGAAATACCTGGGGGCGGTGGAGGTTCATGAAGCATTGGTGGACACTGTGGTCCGAAAAGCCTACGGGAGCGATGTCACTATTAACTACTTGTTGCCCTAGGTCTTCAGAGACATAAATGCGGTCGATTCGACTGGCTGAATTGTTGGCGATATAGGTGTACGCAATGCGGTCGCCGTGTATTTTGTCCCATGTATCTATCAGTTTCATCCCTTGGATTAGGTGGTCCAGTTCTAGACAGTTATTGAAGTGTGGCGTCTGATCCTTGGCTGAGACGACGCAATTAAAATCTCCCCCTACAACACAGTTCGCGGCATTGTCATTAATTAAGAATGGCACATCATTTTTATAAAAGGAAGCGCGTTCTTGCCGGCGGTTGTTGCCTGACAGTGCATACAGGTTTATTATTTGAACGCCATTAATCTCACACGATATGCCTCGGCCGTTCGTGAGCCGCACGATTTTGGTATAAGGAATGCCGTCACGTAGCAGGATTGCCATTCCAGTATGATGTTCGACACTGATATTCGCTATCGTGACAAATCCCGCCACATTTGGTTCTACGTTGACCTCCTGCAGTAGCCCGATTACATTACTGCTATATAGGAAGTCTGTGAGCGCTCTGAATTTTATCTCACTCTGAATCTTATTAATGTTGACAGTTGTTATATTGTAGGTGAAGGTATCGCTCATTTGTAGGGGGAGGTAGTCACAAACGTATAACTACTATATCAAGGACACGCACACACGCAGCACGCATTATTTGAGACTTATTTGGCCCTCGTTCGATTCCATTTCCACATCCTGCCACCATGGATCGACTAGAATATGTCGTGTACTGCCGTCGAGCTCCGTGGTCGCTACGGCAGTGGCGCTGGGTATATCGGTTTCGTTAGGTGGTGTGGTTTTTAGTTTTGCGGCAACCTTTTGTGCTACCGGTCGGAGGTGTTCGGCAGTTTCTGAAGCACCTTCACGAGCTACGCGTACTTTCTTTTTGTCCGGCGAGGTTTGTCCTTTATCTTGTTTGTTGGACCCAGACGGAGAGTTTTTGGATTTTTTTGAGGCGGGAACTGTTCGCTCAGGGGCAATCGACTGTACTTCAGTCGCCCCCGAAGGGTCCGCCACATTTTCCGTTGTGTTTTGCTTTATTTGCGGACTACTGTCTTCGGTACTTTGAGCTTGTGTTAAGGAAGCAGGTGTAGGTACTTCGGAATTGGTGCTAGTAGCTTTCGACGGTACACCGTGTGCACTTTCTTGTGGTCTAGTAACTTCTGTCATGTTTCGAAGTGTTTCTGGTGTACTAGGAGCAGAAATTGTTTCACAACCGACATTCGATGTGGGGTTCGGTTCTTTAACTGAGGGAGCGTCAGACATCTCCACGTCAGAGCTGACGGGCTTGACGCTCGCTTGCGGTACCTCAGACGCTGCCGCTGCCCGGGCGAGCCCTAGTCATCCGGCGGGGCTGTGACGGCATCAGGACGTGTAAACAAGCGGCTCGCGACTGTTGCGTACTGGGCTCGCTGCCTTCCGCGTCCACCTCTACAGGTAATTGCACGGGACGCCTGCGCGGACATTGTGCTCTGTAATGGCCAGCTAAGTTACAGGAAGAACAGGTGCGAGGTTGCCCCTCATACACAACGAGGGCTCGGAAGCCACATACATTTATGAAGGACGGTATATGTTTTTCTAAGTCGATTTTGACGGACCTCACACCATTATCTACCTTATAATGCAAATTTCCGTTCCACCGGTCGGCTGTGACTGCGTATACGGTACCGTAAGTGGAAAGAGCATCTTTTACATGGCCCAGATCTAATTCAAAAGGCAGCAAGTGCACTTTCACGGTTCTAAGACCGAGTCCCGCATATGTAATTGTCACTTTGCTCACCTGGCCTTTGGTTGTCTTGTACTCAGCTGTCCCATTGGTCTTCTCCATGATCTTCCGGCAGCAGTCATCGTCTTTTAGCTTCACGGTGTATACGTTACTGATGAAGTCGTATGCCACGCCGAACACGTCTTCTTCCGGTACAGTAAACGTTTCGAAGAACCAGTCATCAAACTCGTAGATTTTCGGACGGTCTATTTCAAAACTGAAACTAAATTTTAACGTACACTTTCTTATTTGAGATTCCATTGCTACACAATCGGTAATCACACGCGCGCAAAAGTAAACAAAGCCGGCGGCGCCGGCTAGCTCGCTCTAGCCGCAAGTCCGACCGCTGAGGCGGTGCGGCCGCGAAATGACCACCACTGGGGACACAGGGATCACCGCACCTGCAAGGACTACCTAGGCACGCCTCCCGTCAGATACAAATTCCCAGCTTTGCCCAGTCGCAGTTGATGTCATATATTCTATGAATATTAAATAATAACAACTGCAGGATCGGAAGTGGTGTCTATTCTTTCGGAACAGACGCCACACACACACACACACACACATATATATATATATATATATATATATATATATATATAATATATATATATATATATGCCGGTGACGGGCAATGATCCTATCGTTAGTGGGGAGGGGTGGGCAAGTTTGAAGCCCTTACTCTTACGGGAATTAGTTTCATAACTACGAGTTTGTACTGTGGGCAGGGCGAAGCTGAGAATTTGTATCTGACGGGAGGCGTGCCTAGGTAGTCCTTGCAGGTGCGGTGATCACTGTGTCCCCAGTGGTGTAGGGGTCAGCGCAACTGCCTAGAAAGCAGGAGACCCGGTTTCCAATCCCGGCTGGGTACACATTTTCAGCTTTGCCCAATCGCAGTTGATGTCATATATTCTATGAATATTAAATAATAACAACTGCAGGATCGGAAGTAGTGTCTATTCTTTCGGAACAGACGCCACATGTATATATTACAAGATTGTCTGTCATTCTGTAATTAAGTACAATTGCCATTAGTGTGATTAGTCTGTTGCGATTACATTGTGATTGTGGATGAAGAAAATATATCATCTGTTAACTTTATCCACGTGCACATCTTACATTATTTTCCTCAAATTTTTTTTATTCCGTGTAATTAAACAATATCTTTATGATAGTGTGAACTACGCAGTGATCTCTATACAAACTGGATGTATAACTCTGGTGTCTCTGCATATAACTACAGCGTGCCTGCACATTCAGATGTTTTCTATCCTTTTTCGCCTTGTCCGCCTTGTTTAAATTTGGAGTACGAATTTCCATCAGTTATTACACTACAAAGAATTGCTTGCTTATCTCTTGATTTGAAGTTTATGTAAATACGGGATTTAACAGGCTCATAAAGAAGCGTAGGCGAAACGTATTTTCTTTTCGTTTTCTTATAATACTTGACAGCAGCCATATTTAAATTGGGCAAGAAACGAAATATGAACATCTATGGCTGGCACTCTCAGACAACTGAAGTTCAGCATCCAGGTAGTATAGAGATGACTGGCGCTACGTAAGAACGTAAAAAATTTAATTATGTGAAAATAGTGAGAATACTTTAAAGTGAATGCTAATTTTCAAAGGGTAAAACATTTTTAGAAAGTGTATTAGTGAATTTAAATATCTATTTCTGACTTTAAACATTCCAATTTAGCCTTCTGAACTAGCAAACATATTATTGTGTAACTTATATTATCGGTGGTTGAGATCTGCGCTATCAAGTTAACTTCTGATAACTTTTAGGGCTATGAAGCCGAAAACCGGTTAGGAACTCGATAAATAATTTTGCAGAACATAAAAAATTTTTCCTTTTTGCAACAACTGAAAATTCAGTTAACATTATCCCTGATTACATTATTCCATTACAGTTAATGATAAAACATTGTATGGTTCTGAAACTAATTTCGTAAAATGTGGAATATTTTGAGTTTTTAGAAAATGGACTGAGACTACTGGGGTTAAAATAATAAAATATAACGATATTATTGAACTCATACGCATTGTTATAGTTGCTCACACTGCCAGTTTAAATTTACACGCTACGATAAACGTATCAGAAACTATTTTTACTGCTGCTATGCAGATTAGTGAGGTGAAATTTTAAAACAGAGTTTTATATATTTCAGGTGTCATTCCCTTAATACTGTATTATCACCGAATTTTTCCTTCTACCCACGCGAGATGATATAAGATTAATTAAAAATAAACGGCTAGAGTTCCGTGCTCAATGATACTGTTACCTGTACATCTTATTGTGACACAGCAATGTATTGTTTTCATGCGGTGTTTCACAGTTAGCCATTTGTAAAAAAAACTGACTTGCTTTGCCAACATGAAAACAATAATTTTACGCTCACTAACCAATTTGAAAAACCGAACGCTACATTATTCACATTATCTTAAATTGCAAGGGACTCTTTAGTCATTATTTAATTAGACGATTGCGGTTATTTGCTTCAGTGCCATTACTTTAGTAGCCTTGAATCATGACTAATCGGGTCTTCGCTTATGATAATCTGAAAATGCGCTCAGAGCGCAAAACGTTCTAATGTTTGTAAATCTATCGGACCAAACTGCGTGGTCATCAGTCCGTAGCTTACAAACCACTTAAACCTAGGTAAACTAACCTAAGACAAACACACACACCCATGCACCAGGAAGGACTCGAACCTCCACGGCGAACAACCGCGCACTCCGCAGCGAGACGCTTTAGACCGCTCGGCCACTCCACCGCGCTGCGTTTGTAACCACGCAGTTTGGTCCGATAGATTTACAGACATTTTTTGTACTCCACCGCGGCGCGCAAACCGTGTTTACATTTTTAAAAAAGTAGATAAAAAGCTTGCAACAGGGACTGTTTTTTATTCTTAGAATACAGTGATTTGGGTGGTTCCTGTAGGGTGTTGCATTTTGGGCTGGCAGCAGTGTATGTCCTGTTGGGAGTACACGGGTGTAAATTCGTTTGCGTAGTAAACATTTTAGCGGTGAATGAAAGAAGTGCGTGCCGAGGTATTTCGGCAGGTCGTTAAAAGCTGCAGCAGGCCGGACTGGGGAGCATCCACGAGTGTCGGCTGGTGCTGATGGCGCTTCCAGCGATCCAGCCGTCCCGGAGTATGGTGGGGGGGGGGGGGAGGCGTCAAAATCCTCCGCTGTGAGGCTGCGGTGGCGCCCGGCTACTGTTTACGTCCGCGGAATATAAACCTTCCCAGTCGGCAAATATACCAGACGTGATATTTCCAGCAAATTGACCTGTCGTTTGCAAGCGTCAACTCAGAGCTCTAAAAAGAAAAATTTTCTCAACCAACAAATACGTAACTGTGGTGTTAACGTTTCCGTACGCCTAAGGTCAGAGCTCACATTACGAGTTCGTTGCAGAGTTCCGTGTTCTGGACGTTAGTAACGATATATTAGTAGTCATATACGATATACACTAAAGCTGGTTATATGAGATCTTGCATATGATATGTTATAAATAATGGAAAGTCCAGGGTGGAATTAATAATGTAGTTATAGGACAGTTTACAACTCACCGCAAATACGTGGCTACGAGCTGCGACAAGCACATACGAAAGACACACACATACAACGCATTCAGCTATCGGCCATGGCCTTCTTCAGAACATAGAACACTCACGCAATGACGCAGGCACGCAACACAGTCATACAACCGTCACCTCCGGCTGCCGCACTTCGAATCACGCTCTGCGGCGAGTAAATCATGGACAGGGGGGGGGGGAGAGGAGAGGGGACGGGATAGGTTCTTGTTCTTGTGTGTGTGTAGCTTATGGTACTTAACTACGGGGTCATCAGTCCCTAAATTTACAAACTACTTATGAACTACTTACGAACTAGGACGGCACAAATATCCATGCCCGAGGGGGGGGATTCGAACCCCCGACCGTAGTGGCCGTGCAGACCGCCACTGGAGCGCCTCAGTCCCCTCGGCCACCGCGGCCGGCGACGGGATAGGAAGGTTACGTCACGATGGTGGGGATGGGTACAGCACTGCCTAGGTGGAAATAACGAGATGTCAATAACGAGATAGGCATATCGTTATTCCCATCACTGTAACGTGACCTTCCTATCCCGTCCCCTCTCCTCCCCCCCCCCCCCTTCGTCCACGATTTACTCGCCGCAGAGCGTGATTCGAAGTGCGGCAGCCGGAGGTGATGGTTGTATGACTGTGTTGTGTGCCTGCGTGATTGTGTGAGTGTTCTATGTTCTGAAGTGTTGTATGTGTGTGTCTTTTGTGGGCGCCTGTCGCAGCTCGTCGCCACGTCTATTTGATACGTTAGAAATACATAACGGTTCGACACACCAAAAGAAGAGACAGTCCACGCGAAGAATGAAAACATCTCGCTTTTCAGTTGTTAATGGCAAAGGATAAAAGTGCAGCTCTCGACCGCGAAGATAAAATTATTTAACCTGGTGTAGGCAATAATTATGATTATCTTCATCAGAAACTATAAACAAGTCACATAAATAAAGGTTACACGTCAGCTGTAAAGCTTACCTCACAATTTTTTTGGAAGAAATGTAAGAATAGCAAGTCACTAGGGGCTGCACGCTTGCACGGAGGCAACAGACTGATATTTTCTGTTGAAGGCAATCATAGTTATTGCACAAAGCATGTTAAATAATTTTATCTTTGCGGCCGAATGCTGCGCTTTTATCCTTTGCGTTATAATGGTCGCTGACAATTCGCAGCTACGTTTAAAGTTTTAAATTTTTAATAAGTTCTCTAATCAGAATTCATTATGTTACCTCGACAAAATAAACCCTTAACGCCATTGGAGTAATTTCGTATATCGTACAAGACAACGCCAGAGTCCTGTGTGGGTATGTATTGTGATGCCAGCAAGTTGGATATAAATATATTCCAAGTTACCCACAACACTTTATCTCAAGGTTAACACACCATTTGCCCTTCTGTCACTAAGCTGGATGTCTGCTGTTATACCAAGATCAGCAAAATTGGCTATTTTTGTCTAGGTATGAATAAATAGGACAATAAAATTATACAGGGTGTTACAAAAATATACGGCCAAACTTTCAGGAAACACCCTCACACACAAAGAAAGAAAATATGTTATGTGGACATGTGTCTGGAAACTCTTAATTTCCATGTTAGAACTCATTTTATTACTTCTCTTCAAATCACATTAATCATTGAATGGAAACACACAACAATAGAACGTACCAGCGTGACTTCAGACACTTTGTTACAGGAAATGTTCAAAATGTCCTCCGTTATCGAGGATACATACATCCACCCTCCGTCGCATGGAATCCCTGATGCGCTGATGCAGCCGCAGCCCTGGAGAATGGCTTATTGTATCACAGCCGTCCACATTACGAGCACGAAGAGTCTCTACTTTTGGTACCGGGCTTGCGTAGACAAGAGCTTTCAAATGCCCCCATAAATGAAAGTCAAGAGGGTTGAGGTCAGGAGAGCGTGGAGGCCATGGAATTAGTCCGCATCTACCAATCCATCGGTCACCGAATCTGTTGTTGAGAAGCGTACGAACACGTTAACTCAAATGTGCAGGAGCTGCATCGTGCATGAACCACATGTTGTGTCTTACTTGTAAAGGCACATGTTTTAGCAGCACAGGTAGAGTATACCTTAAGAAATCATGATAACGTGCTCCAGTGAGCGTAGGTGGAAGAACATGAGGCCCAATAAAGACATCACTGATAATTCCTGCCCAAACGTTCGCATAAAATTTGTGTTGGTGACGTGATTGCACAATTGCGTGTGGATTCTCGTCAGCCCACACATGTTGATTGTGAAAATTTACAATTTGATCACGTGAGAATAAAGCCTCATCCGTAAATAAAAAATGAGCTCTAAGATGGAAATTAAGTGTTTCCGGACACATGTCCACATAACATATTTTCTTTCTTTGTGTGTGAGGAATGTTTCCTGCAAGTTTGGCCGTACCTTATCGTAACACCGTGTATATTTTCGTGACTTTTCAAGTTATTATTTGACAAAATGATATTTTCTTTCTGCAGCAGAATGTCAGCTGATATAAAACTTTCCTGGCGGATTAAAACTGTGTGCCGGAACCGGGATTCGAACCTGCGACCTCTGCCTTTCGCGGGAAAGCACTCTACCGACTTATTCTTCAGGTATATCAATTCTTTGCGTTCGTTTGTTCATGTTCGTTCCTGTTTATTCGTGGAGTATTTGGCTCAGCTTTTTTTCCCTTATTTTTAAGATAGAGGGCTTTCAGCCCTGTGACCGGACGCGCTGAGCAATGTGCCCGGCATTCGACTGAGCTATCCCGGCATATTTCACAGAAGTTCTCCTACGAAACTTGCAAGACAAGCACTCCTCTTGCAAGTTCGCAGGGGGACTTCTGTGACGTTTGGAAAGTAGGAGCCGACGCACTGGTGGAAGTAAAGCTACGAGGACGGACTGTAAAGCGTGCCGGGATAGCTCAGTCAGTAGAGCACTCGTCCGCGAACGGCAAAGGGCCCAGGTTCTAATTTCGGTTCCAGCACACAGTTTTAATCGACCAGGAGAGTTTATATTATTTAACACTTTGTAATAGCAGAGAAACGAATATATATTCTTACGAAGTAGTTCACTTAAAAAGTTTCATATCAGTTACAATGTTCTACCTAAATACTCTTAATTTTATATATTTATAATATTAAAACAATCGCGTAGAGTAAAACAACTTGAGTTCGTTAAAGCTCCTCTTAAGCACATTTTACCGCTTCGTTTCTCTGTTTTGGAGTTCAGCGTTCAAATGACAGACCTTTTTAGGGGTTGCCGAGAAAAGCATTTCAGACAAATAACCGGTGAGAATCGACATTAAAAAGTCGCATTTGGTGCCACGAAGGGTGTTAATGGAACCACTTTATGGCAATGATTGGAAAAGTACAGTCCTCGGTGCAGTTGACAACAAGACGGCATTCTTGACAACGTCTGATACTGGTGACCCCTTCTGGACAACTAAGCCATTCTCTGATAAAACCGTCGTGTTGCCGCCCTACTGAACGTGGTCTCATCCGTTGCGATTGTGCTACAGCCACAATTTTTGCTCTAATATAGAGCACGGAACCAGTACAGACTGTTCAAAAACATAATGGTTAATTTAAGGCGATCCAAAATAGTAAAGTGTAGGTCTATTAATGCTTTTTAAGCCCTTATGTCTCCTGCCCTCTTGAGGTATGCTTAGTAGACACGTGCGTGAATAAACGGCGAAAGATCTCCAGTTTGGCAACACAATCGGTGTGCTGCTCATATACCTTTGTTGGGCACAGCTATTTATCTTTTAAAAGATGAGAATGACAGTCAAGTTCGCAAAGATCTCTTCCGAGACCATCATCTGACCAAACTGTCTCGCCGTTGATGCCTAACTGATGAGTGTGCGGCGTCTGGTCTCAGGAGAGATCGAAACCGGTCACCTTCTCTAATAAATTGTTAAAACCTTTTGCGAACTTAGCTGTTATTGTCATCTTTTAAAACATTTACCAGTCCGTTGTTTTCCAAAAGGAAATGTTTTCCAAACTTATTAGCTATTTAGCTGCTGGAATCCTGGCTTGTAAGCAAGGGACAACTATGTTGGAGTCACCTAGATATTTAAAAATACGGTTTCATAAGGTTGAATTCAGTTCTTGTCGTATCAAACCGTTTAAAACCATGTATGATTCGGCAGAGTGGTCATTTCATCCTGGTCGTCAGGCAACCCGCAATGCTTTACGGCAATGTGACCTGCATACACACCAGGCGCTACCATTCGGGAATGAGCGGAAGAAATCACCTGGCGTCACAGCCGACAGGTTTGTATAAAGCCAAACAGTTTGGACAATCCTCAGTTGATGTTACGCTGAGCTATCATATGCAATCAGACAGGATAGGAGAGTTAGTCCAATGCGTTCTCGATCAAAGATGTAGCAACTCTTCGATGTACGGCAAGTTGATGGTAAAAGTCATGCAACAAGTAAATATTGTAACACCACATATCGTAACACCTTGGCATTATGATTAAAGGAACAATTTAGATGCGATCTGTGCCCTCAGTTTGTTAAACGTATAGCTTCAGATGATGCATCGCAGGTGAAAAGGAGAAAAGGAAAATGCCAACAAATACTTGCGGTGCAGAATATTGACGTAGCAGGGACTGCGTCTTCATCTACGCTGTCATTGCCTTCTGCTTCTGCTATTAGTGAACAGCTTACAAAAGAATCAAAACAACTACCTTCTACATCTGGGCATAAATATACCCACCCAGCAAGTGATGGTGATATTGATCAAGCCATTGATAGGTCAATATATCTTTCATCTGCTACACTATCTATGCTGAAGTATTGCCGAAACTACGGCCGATCTACGAGCCTCCAGTCACCACTGCCGAATATAAACATAAGGACGTTTGTCATAAAGCAGTTGGAGCGCTCAACTGCTCTTTTATTGATTTCGGATGGATGGACCGATGTATGAACAGTATCGTTAACTTATTCGTGAAAACACCGCAGCCAATATTCTTTAAAACCATACGACATGGAGACGAAAGGGAAACTGCACAGTATATTGCTTCACAACTAACGGAAGTCGTCCGTGAAACAGGTGTGGAGAGGTTCATAGCAGTGGTCACAGACAATGCGCGAAATTGCCTGCTGCGTGAAAAGTAGTAGAGGAGCAATTTACACACATAACCTGCATAGGGTGCGCAGAACATCCATTGAACGTAGTGATAAAGGTAACAATGGCACAGAGAACGATGGAAGAGTGCTTCAATCTAGGGAAGGAAATAGTTACATTCCTTAGGGAGCGTCATATACCCTATGCTTTATTGACAAAAAAGCACCGACTGCCGGCGTGGCGCATGGGATAGCGTCACCGACTGCGGTGCTGAAGGTCGCCGGTTCAATCCCGCCCACCGGCAAAAAATTTATTTCTTTGTAATTGACAATTCCAGAGGGTTCTACATCTTTCTTATGTTCACTTGTAAATTCTACTTGTTTTTTATGTTAACTGTTTTTCTAATTTCTCTTAAATTCTGTCTGTGTATAAATAGCAGAGCACTCTGCCTGAGAGTCACTCAGTGCTGCGTGTATGTTGAGTTCTTAATATACGTGCTTTGAGTATAAGTGCTGTGTTCAGTTGCCTTCGAAGTCAAGCCTGTCCCCATTTCAAAGCGACAATAAAGAGGCTGTGTTAGAAACAGTTGTTTTTCCAAATGTGCAGTGTGACAAAGGACTTAAATCTTCAGTGTTAGCTGACGAAATGTGGTAGCGGTTTGAGGAGGTATGGAGTGTCTTGCGAACAAAATCTGAAGCCATAAGCAAGGTTGAAGCCCATAATGCTGTCCTTTCGGATGTACACTATTTAAGTTCCAACCCGTCGTATATACCTATTTTTAAATATATGTCTTACAGGAATTTATATAAATTCTATATTTAGGAAACTAGAAAAAAATCACAAAATTGATACATATAGTTTATATGTAATATTTTAAAGATACAGGTATCTATAATCCTCCTTGTCTTAGAATGCAGCGCTGTGTCAAACTGAACTCAACCGGTCCAGAACTTTTTCAGTTTTTGAATCGTATACAAACTACAGAATAATTTTTATATATAGAGATGTTGTACTGCTCTGTTGACACGCCACAGTAGGTCGAGGAAATCACTTTAAAATTCGTCGTATGGCGTTTCATTATCCCTAGTCGTGTCACTTTGTGCACCAGAGCAGAAATTTAGGTTGCACCACACTCCAAAGTGCTCAAGTAGCGTTCAGTGGGACTGCAGCCGTGGCTCTCGCCTTCTCTTCCGTCTCCTGCTACTAAAAGTGAAAATATTTATTTGGTTATATTTCTATAAATATATTTATTTTTCATGATTTTGTTTATGAAAAAGTATTTTTGTACAAAGTAAGGTGCATATGAACTCCAGTTACCCAACGATTCGGAAAAAAGTTCAAATCCAAGGGATTTAAAAAAGTTCAAATGTAAGGGATTTAACTACTTTGGTTATCAGTTCAAATGTTAGTTAAGCTTATGGGACTTAACTACGGGGTCATCAGTTCCTAAACTTACAAACAACTTATCAACTACCTTATACTAAGGACGGCACATATATCAATGCCCGAGGGGGGATTCGAACCCCCGACCGTAGTGGCCGTGCAGACCGTGACTGGAGCGCCTCAGCCCCTCCGCCACCGCGGCCGGCTGGTTATCAGTCCCTGGGGTTACAAACTACTTAACCTAAAAGTAACTTATGCTAAGGACAACACAAACACCTATACCCGAGGGAGGACTCGATTCCCCGACGGCGAACGGCCACGCTCACTGCAGCTAGGCACCTTAGTGCGCACGGTGAGAGCTGCCTATCCCCTGTATCTTAATTTCAATTCACTTTCATGTTATGTATATTATGTTTCCTGTTAGCCTCTTTCACTTACATCTAAATATTACATACTTTGCATTTCATGTTTCTATGTTTCTTGTTAACCTCTTTATCATATATCTGTGATACCTATATTATTGTCCAGTCTGTAAGTTGTGCAGTTATTAGTCTGTGTTTAATCTGGTGGAAATTTTTGGAACTTAAATTCTGTGTAAATTTACATCAAACTGAAGAGTTTTATTACAAGGCAGTGTATGTGAGATGTGACATGGAGTAAGGTAAATATAACTATATAAACGTGTATGTATTGTTAGTCATTTATCCTTATCCTCGAGATTAAACAGTGTGGGAGAATTTCAATTTCTAGAATGCAGTCACTTTCTTTAATGAGTTAATTCGAAATATGATTTGTGTGAAGGGTAATTTGAAATGAAACAATAAGCTATATTTTTCTTATGGTACCTGATTAAGTCCTCTGTTGGTTCAAATGTTCAAATGTTTGTAAAGTCTATGGGACTTAACTACGGGGTCATCAGTCCCTAAACGTACAAACTACTTATGAACTACTTACTAACTAGGATGGCACAAATATCCATGCCCTAGGGGGGATTCGAACCCCCGGCCCTAGCGGCCGTGTAGACCGTGACTGGAGCGCCTTAGTCTCCTCGGCCACCGCGGCCGGCGGTTGGTTCATTCTCGCAGTTGAAATTCTCCTGGTACTGTTTGTTCATTTTATATTCAACATCTTTCTCTTTATTAATTTCTCAAAAGGCATAACTAACAAAAAATTAGGATTTTGTAAGAAAGTACTCAATTGGGTAATCGTATCTATATTGCAGTGCACAGTAATGTTATCCACTGCGTACCTATAATTGCTCAGATGTAGTTTCATTTTAAAGTTTGTGTTGGTTTGAGTTAACTATATTAAAATGAAAAAGCATTTATACTAGAGCCGTAAATAACTAAATCAGTTTCAATTTATTTATATTTTTGGAATGGGAGGTTTTACTCAGACACTTATTCTGCAGCACAATTTTCAAACAGTTAGTTTACATTGCTTTTGAGTCGGTAATTAGATTTCATACAGGGCTAAATGTGACAAAGAATAATTTTTATTTTTTATTTTTGGGTGAACGTAATCCCATTAAAATATTACATAATTATTTACCGATCACGGATTGTTATCGTACCAGTATACATGCTGTTGTCAGCCTACATGCTGTTGTCTTCTAGAGGTAAGCGTCTGTAATTTCTTTCATAATCTGTTCACTATGTTTAGTGTTCAGTTACGTGGCTTTATATACAGTGTTTAGCAACGTGGCTTTAAATTCATTATTCAGTTAAGTGGCCTTAAATTCAGTAACAGTTCTCAGTATGATCTTGTTTTTAAACATAATTTTTTTAAATGAGCATTTTCATTTGTCATTCCATATTGATAATCAGTCTTACAGGAAGCAATCTATTCCATATAAGTTCAGATACACAACAATTCAGTTTTAAATCCTTACACACACTCACACACACACACACAAAGAAAGAAATATAAATAATATTCATTTTATTAGTAACTTTCAACGGATATATTGCCGCAGCAGGAGATTCGATACTGGAATCGATACCTGAATAAACAATTATCCAGTTCATTGGATAAATCAATAAAACAAGTTATTTATTATATGTGAGAACTCTTTTTTTTTTTTTTTTTTTTTTTTTTTTTTTTTTTTTTTTTTTTTTTTTTTTTGGGGAAATGTCAACAGTTTTTATTGATTTTTCTGTAACAGACCTGGTCGTTGGGAATTGTTCAAACAGTGTGTTCCTTTATCAGTGAAAGGCCTGTCTGGTATAAGATGGAATAAAAGAGTACAAGCTATGCGCACGATATTGAAACAGTATCCTTCAGTCTCAAAATTTCAGACGCACATTACCAACATTAATTCCATGTGACGAAACTCTGGTTTTAGGAGAAATACTTCGGATCTTTCAAACGCGTCTTGAAGTCATCATTTGGACCCAACAAAAACGTCACTATGCGGAACAAAGGAATTTCCCTCAACGTAGAAACACAAATAATTAAAGTGCCCTCGTTTTGAATGAAACAAAAATAGTTACTGAGGCCCTTGGCATTTCACCCGAGTTTGTTTTATCAAATACCCACGAAAAAGATGTAAGAAAAACCTTAACTGGAGCCCTGAAATTAATTTAAATCTTATGTCACCCTGTACGTTTTGGATTTCGTCATGAAAGATTCGAAAATGGTATTTCCTAACCGTGAACAAATTTTTGGTCTGTTTTCGCCAGTTTATCTTTCATGGCACTAGCAAATGATTAACTGAAATTTCAAACCACCAATTTTTTCTTGAATATCCTTCAGATTAAACAGAGCCATACAGTTTAGTTGAACAAATTATGCTCTTTAAGAGCGTCTATATTAAATTCTTCCAATCGTAAAAAGGACCCAATGAAGTTACTCAACTCCATATAGGAGAAAAATCTTCCACCAATTTTTTTGAGCATGTGCATTGTAATTAGTCTTTTTTGTACGATCCCAGTAACAGTGTCTAAGGATGAAAGGTCTCTTAATAAACTGTCACATTCTTAAAAAAAAAAAAAAAGCTAGCCAAAGTCGTCTTACACAATTAGAAAGTTTGGTAATTCACAATTAATTATCCAAGACTCTTGACTTTTCCAACGTAATTGGTGTTTTAGTCCTACGAAAGCTCGGAGGAATCTTATCAAGTATTCTTATTTTGTAGCCAGTGTCTCTGATTATCTTTGATCTTAATTTTTTTAACTATTTTCAATTATTCAATTTTAGTGTGTAAAATAAATATACTTGCTGTGGTCATTTTTCAGTAAAATAATTTTATAAAACAGATTTAATTTACACTTACAAAATGGTTGCGTACCATGTAGTTTCAAGTTAAATTGCTTTCTAAAAATAACAAGAAAAAATATCGGTTCAGTCATAATGTAGCTTCATCCAAGGGACGGGGCCTCAGGACCTGTATAAATATATTTATACAAAACTAGATAACCCGGTGAAATTCGTATCACTTACCTCTTAATATACTAATTTAAATAATATGTATTTTAGACGGAGTAGCTTTATAAACGCATCATCAGACAGTCTAAGTATTGGTGAACGTCAAATGTGCAAACTTTTATCGCAATCGTACGAATGATATCGATATCTTTCAGTTTTCCACAATTTTTTCTATTTTCTGGCCACCTATTCCAAACTTTTACTTCACTCAAACCTTCCTCTCGCTTTGAAATTCGAATGTGCAATATTGTATCGCAGTCAGATGAATGGTATTTTCATAGGAAAACTCTTTCTATTTTTTCTGAATTTTCCAATTTTCCGGGAAACTTTTCCAAATTTTACTATTGCTTCGAACGTCAAATACGCAAAATTGTATCGCAAGCAGACGAATGTTATTGATATCCCATTGAAAAAAGATCTTTCAGTTTCTCGCGAATTTTCAAATTTTCGGGATAAATTTCCCAAATTTTTAGTCCCTAAGAACGTTCATCATTTGTTGAATATAAAATGATCAAAATTTTATCGTAATCGGATGAGCCGTTCTCAACTTATAGCGTTGAGTACATTTAGAAACACATTGAAAAAGGAATGTGGTTAGAATTTTGCGACTTTCCTTTTTAACTGTCCCTATTTTTTTATTTGTTTTTTATTCTTACGGAATACTTTTCCGACACCATAATGAAAAAGAAAACCCTGTCCGTCGTGCGAATAGTCAGTTATAGTACTACATTCAGCCGGCCGCGGTGGCCGAGGGGACTGAGGCGCTCCAGTCATGGTCTGCACGGTCACTACGGTCGGGGGGTTCGAATCCCCCCTCGGGCATGGATATTTGTGCCGTCCTTAGAATTAGCTAGTTCATAAGTAGTTTGTAAGTTTAGGGACAGATGACCCCGTAGATAAGTCCCATAAGCCTTACAAACATTTGAACATTTTGTACTACATTCAGTCAAAAACACGTTGAAAAAAGCACTTTCAGTTTTTCTCAAATTTTCCAATTTTCCGGCAGATTGTCGAAAAAATTTATTTCATACTAACCTTGTCCTGTCAAGCCGTACTCAAGTGATGCTCTTACAACAATGTGGCAATTGATTTTTATACATAGAAAAAAATAATCGCTTTCGGTTTTTCCTAAATTTTACCACTTTTCGGGCTACGTTTACAAATTTCTATTTTATGCGAACCTTCCTGTTTCTTGAAACATGAAATGTACAAAATTTTATCACAATTGAACGAACCGTAATGATAGCTCACTGGAAAAATCTGTTTCAGTTTTTCCTGATTTTCGTCTTTTCCGGACAACTTTTCCATATTTTATCACCGTTTAAACCTTCCCTGGACTCACACCAATATTTCAAGACTAAAATTAGCCAAATTGGATCAACCGTTCTCGAGTTTTAGCGAGACTAACAAACAGCAATTTATTTTTATATGTGTAGTTGACAACGTGAAACTTAGCCAAATAAATATTATCACTTTTAGTAGCAGAGAAGTCGATCCATGTCACACGGAGTCGACAAGTGGACCGCTACTGTTAAGTCCTGCCGTGTGTGTTTCTAGAGCAAAGAGGAAAATGCTCGCCTGGCTCACCCAACTGGCTAGATGATGCCGTCTTGTCTCAGAACACACACCCGTTACCTTGGCCTGCGCCCGACACGCACCTTCTGAAGGCAACACGCCTTTGCACAATTACAGGTGAAGGATTTAAGCACTGTTGAGTCAAATGTCACATTTCTGAGCACGACGGAAGATTCAGTTCAGGCTTTTCTAAATGTGACTCTTTAATTTCCTGGAGTACTGTAATGGGAAAAACTGTTAGCATCATTTGATAGGGTACTGAGGAAGAAAAGCAGGGATCTGTTGTTGTTGTTGTGGTCTTCAGTCCGGAGACTGGCTTGATGCAGCTCTCCATCCTACTCTATCCTGAGCGAGCCTCTTCATCTCCTCTTAAGAATGGCTACACACATCCATTTGAATTTGCTTACTATATGCATCTTTTGGTCTGTCTCTGCGAAATTTATCCCACACACTTCCCTCCAATGCTAAATTTACGATTCCCCGATGTCTAAGAATGTGTCCTACCAAGCGATCCCTTCTTTTAGTCAAAGGTATGCCAAAAACTCCTTTTCTCACCAATTCTGTTCAGTACCGCTTCATTATTTATGCGATCTACCCACCAGCATTCTTCTGTAGCACCACGTTTCAAAAGCCTCTATTCTCTTCAAGTCCGCACTGTTTATCGTTCATGTTTCACTCCCGTACAAGGCAACACTCCACACAAATGCCCTCAGAAAAGACTTCCTTACACTTAAATTAATATTCGATGTTAGCAAATTTCTCTTTTTCAAAAATGCTTTTCTTCCCATTGCCACTCTGTATTTTATATCCTCTATACTGCGACTGTCATATGTTATTTTATTACCCAAGTAACAAAACTCATCTACCACCTTCATTGTTTCATTACCTAATCTAATTCCTTCAGCATCGCCTGATTTTGTAAGTCTGCATTCCATTATCTTTGTTTTGCTCTTGTTAATGTTCATTTTATATGCTCTCCTCAACACACTGTCCATTCCATTCAACTGCTCTTCCAGGTCCTTTGCTGTCTCTGACAGAATTACAACGTTATCAGCAAAACGCAATGTTTTTATTTCACCCTGAACTTTAATCCCTATTCCAAATTTTTCCTTGCTTTCCTTCACCGCCTGATCGATGTACAAACTGAAAAGCATCGGAGAAAGGCTACAACCCTGTCTTACTCCCTTCCCAACTGATGCTTCTCTTTCATGCCCTTCGAGTCTAATAACTGCGGTCTGGCTTTTGTACAAGTTGTAAATAACTCTCCTTTCCCTGTATTTTACCCCTGCTGACTTCAGAATTTGAAAGATTGTATTCCAGCCAACTTTGTCAAAAGCTTTCTCCGAATCTCCAAAAGCTAAAAATGTGTTTGTCTTTTAATCTGTCTTCCGAGATAAGTCGTAAAGTGAGTATTGCCTCGCGGGTTCCTACGTTCCTCCTGAATCCAAACTGATCTTCCCCGAGGTCAGCTTCTACCAGCTTTTCCATTCTCCTATAGATAATTCGTGTTAACATTTTGTGAGCCATGACTTATAAAACTGATGGTTCTGTAATTTTCACACCTGCCTGCGCCTGATTTCTTTGGAATGGGGATTATTACATTTTTCTTAAAGGGTATTTCGCCTGTCTCACACATCTTACACACCAGGTGAAATAGTTTTGTCATGGCTGGCTCTCCCAGAGACTTTAGTAGCTCTGAGGGAATGTCATCTACTCCCGGGGCCTTGTTCCGACCTAGGTCTTTCAGGGCTCTGTCAAATTGAAATTCAAATGTTCAAATGTTTGTATAGCTTATGGGACTTAACTACGGGGTCATCTGTTCCTAAACTTACAAACTACTTATGAACTAGCTAATTCTAAGGACGGCACAAATATCCATGCCCGAGGGGGGATTCGAACCTCCGACCGTAGTGGCCATGCAGAGCGTGACTGGAGCGCCTCAGTCACCTCGGCCACCGCGGCCGGCTCTGTTAAATTCATCTCTCAGTATAGTATCCCTATTTCATCTTCATTTACTTCCTCTTCCCTTCCTACAACATTGTCTCTATTAGCTGTCCTTTATTGGTATTTGCACTGTATCACGCCATTGGCGGAAACAGTCACCGCTATTGGTGTTTACATTATTTAGACGCATTAGGGCAGTGGGCGGCAGTTGCGGCGCCGGCTGTTTGCTTGTGGCGCGGCGCTGGCTGTGGCGTGCCACTGCGTGTGTACACACGCCGCCTCTGTGGTACCCCGCGCCCCTGTGATGCTTTGCGCACGCTGCCGCCCGGTAGCGATGTTACTGCCACCAGCCAGGACGCTTCTCTTGTCAACCAGCTCAAATTTCATAGCGGCTAACACACGAGCTACAGCGCTCCTTGCGGCAACTACCTTAAACTTGCGCGGCATTTTATCAGAGAAGACGTTGTGGTATCACGTATTCGTTTCAGAAAGTGGAGTACATTTCTAATGATCTTTGCTTCGGCAGAAATTTCGCTTTGATTGGCACTACCCTGATGGCAGACTATACGTAAATAAACAGACGAGGATTTATAACAAGGACAAATAACAATTTTTTACAGCTCGCTTAGCTCCTATGTGTTCTCTTAGGTATTTTCCAGTGATCAGTATACAAACTGGATGTATAACAACATATACAGTCACGACACTCACTGCCGTAAAAGTTGTTACCAACTGACAATTGCTACGACACTAGCGCTCCTAGCGGTGGGTAAGCTTCCGAAGTAGTTATGTTTGTTTATAATCGCTTTTGTACGTAATTAACGAAATACATACTATAATTTTTGCTTTACAAACATTATTAAAATATCTAGAGACAAACATAATACGGAAATTAATATAAAAACAGCCTCATTTAAATGATTCAGTGGAATAAAGAGTAACTCTGTCATGAACAAAAACTTACGAATACTTGTATATTTGCAGCTTATTCCGCTGAAAGTAAGTTGGATATAAACATAATGGTATAATAAATTTCTATTATGGTCTGTTCTTACTATGACAGCTAGTTTTTGACGTGTATCAATTCGGTACGGAGTCTAATGATTCTCACATTTTTATACGTCACTCGTCTTTCTTATACGTGCATATTCTTTTAAGTGTATTTACTTTAGCTTTAAAAAAAAAAAAAAACAATGTTTTGATGATTCTTGCCGTTTGTGGTTCAGATGTAGCAACAATTGTGGAATTGCGTTCTTCTTTGTTGGAAAACAGTTTGGTTGCTTTTATCGTTATATTGCCTTGTCTGTGACGTTTTTCCTTCAGCTACAGCTGTGATGATTGATTTTGTATGTTAAATACCGTATTTATTGCCTTCTATATACGATTCCTATGTTCCAACCTCACCGATTTCACTGGAATTGTAATGAAGGATAGTTAACGTTCCTGCGTATAAATTGACCTCTCTGTGCTAACGGGTATGTCTCCTGGTGTTTCTAAAGCATTTTTATTTTTAATTGAAAATGAAGTTACTCATTTAAAGCCTGTATGTTATAGGATGATTGTAAAGTAACTGTTCTGTAATATACCCTTTTTACCTTATCAGGGATCTTATGAAACCTAAGAAAGACAAATGGGGAGCTATTTTAAAATTATTACCTATTTATAAGGCACTACATACGTTCCCTAGTAAAATGTATGCTGAAGTCAATCTAAACGATACTATTCACACTCATCTACTATCGTATTCAGATACGTAGCTTACCGGCCACTTGGAGCGCTGCTATCGCAGCGTATAACAAAAATCTGTGGGAGTTTCGTGACTATATGTTAGACTGTGGTATAACTTTGGTGTCTGAGCATAGAATTGCAGCGTGCTTGCCAAGGAGATTAGAATAAAGGGAGATTGCATTATCTATGCCGAGCACATACGTCAGTTGAAGCCTGTCCGCCATCTTGGCCAGTTTTGGAAAACTAATTCTATATTAAAACTATGCGCTAAGTCGGCCCTCTTATTGTTAATTAATTGAACTGACAGTCACTTCAAAGTATAGATTTTCAGGCAAGATACTTTCTGGAATAAATAGTAATAAATACTTATCATGATATGTTTGAAAACTTAATTTTTAACGGCTAATTTTCACTCTTTTAACACGTTGTACATCACGGCAAAACCGTCGGACGTTTCATCCCTGTTTTAAATGGCATAAAACATTAGCTCTAGAATACGAACACTTCTCCAAAACTTAGCAATATGGCGGCGGCAGGCTTCTTCAGCGCAAGGGCGTCTCCCAGTATTCTAACCTCCTTGGTGCTTGCACATTCATATTTTTTGTACATAATTTCGTGTTGTCCGCCATGTTTAAATTTGGAAAACAAGTTTTGATCAGTTATTATGTGGTAAGGAATTGCTTGCTTACCTCCTAATTTGATTTTTTAGTCAATATGCGATGTGTTAGATTGTTATGGGAGCGAAATCGAAACGTATTTTCTTTTGGTTTACTTATAATACTTTATATCCGCCATATCTGAATTTGGCAAGGAACTAAATATGAACATCTATGGCTGGCACGCTCAGACAACTGAAGTTCAACAACCAGGTAGCATAGAGATCAATGGTATTTTCCTAACCACATACTCTAAAAGCGCTACACATTCGAAAATAAACGCATTTTAGTGTCATCGGTTATTTTTTAATTCACAATCATGATTTCGGCCTTTATTATTTTAAATGGCAACGCTACCTGGACGTTCTGGACGAAGGCAGAGCGGGATGCTACGACTGTTGAACACAAAAATTTGAAAGGCAGACATCCACAACTAAAACTGTTTTAATGATTAAGAAAAAGTGCGCTGTAGATCTATTGCAAATGTATTGAAAAGCACGACAAATTTCGTGCCCTGTAGTCCTCTCATTAGACTATTAAAACATTATTCAAGGTGTACCATGAACTTTAACACTCTCTGCACCAGAACTATTTTATGTACCTGTCCATAGACACCGAGCAATTATGCACAATATTGAAAAAATCACTGAATGAAATCTATTGTTAGGATTGTGGGAAATTTAGTAGTATTTTTAAGCTGCATTTTTCTACTTTAATTCATGGAATGCCTTGCTTTAAGGTTCAGTTATAGAATTTACTTAGACGTTTTTGAGAATTTAGAAAAGTCATACAGATGAGATAACGCAATTGTGATTAATTTTTAACCAATAGTATGACACTACATTACATTTCTCCGTAAATCTACAGTAACTGCATACAAATTTCACACACAATCGCATTACTTTTTACTATGGCAAATTTTAAAGCAAGCATTCCAGCCCGAGTGCAACGCCGCACTGTTCACATTCGTACCATCTAAGGACGCATTTTGTTCCTAAGCATCTGTAGAACATATAATGCTGGCGAAACGCGTAGAATTAGCGTCGCACTGTTTTACATTATATTAAATGTAGTGGCCCGTAAATTTCAGGGGTCTGGTGATTTTCGCGCGATCATCCGTAAATTTTACGGGTTTGGCGGTTACAGTGTTAATAATATTCCCCGAGTCCTGAAATGATTTTTTTTTTTAAATAGAAGAATTTTAGGAATCGGGGTTATTTTTAATGTTCATGGCACCCTTTGAATAATGTTTTAATAGTTTTATACTTCCTGTTGTGGCTACAGGTCACGAAACGTGTTGTGAGTTTAATAAAGTTGCAATACAGCTGAAGTGCATCTTTTTTAATCGTCAAGATACCAGCGTGTTGACCACGAAGTAGATTTTACTTTTCTGTTGCGTCTCGTTTATTGTGCACTAATGGAGGAGTGTAGTGCATTTTCAATTTGTGCCCAGTTATGGAACTTGACAACCGGTTTTATCAGACAATTTAAATAGTGATTCGAAGAGGACATGTATTTCAAGCATGACAGTCGATTTAAATTTTGTACATCGTACCGAATATATAATTATAAATTAAAAAACAGTTAATGTTAGCCAAACGTCCTTCAGAAAATTTCTTTGTTATTGGTCTTCCGCACAACATAAAATCAGCAAACACACAAATCTTACAAAGGAGCTAATTGCTTAGGCACCTGTGTAACTAACACACTCGGAAATACGAACATATTCACTTATAAACAGCACACTATTTGTGACAAGGCAGTCTACTCATTTCAGCCGCAATAACTTAAGCTTTCTTCTTTGGTTCCAACATACGTACACTTTCCGAAATTGCCACATATTCTGAAATAGATAGCAAGCTACGTCTATGTGAGAAGAGCGAAAGTAATTATCACTCTTACTTCTTTCAGTCGCGGCATTTTAAGATGTCCTCTTAGTTTCCTGCGTAGCAACGCACACAATTTCTTAAAAAAAGCCTGCTGAATATTGCAGGAGACTGGTAATACATTAATATTATCGTCCCACAATCTGTAACAAACTTAAAAAGACGATTAAAAAACTTGAGTTTGGACAGATTCGATCCTTTAGTTTTCTACCAGATCTGTGTAACTGTACATACAGATGTTTTCCTAAAATATTTCTGTCTTAGAATATTTCTTTGATTCTTTTAATAATTATGTATTTGTATATTTGTATTAATGTTTTATCATTCTGTATATTGCTGTCATAAATATTGTAATATTCACTCGATAAACGTCGTTGCGGAAAAGGCTAGGGGAAAGATTACCTTTGTCAGAATCTTTGTGTGACTTGAACATGGTAGTGCGCCTGCACTCTTATCTGCAGCATTTTCGATGACAGCGTGCGTGGCATCTCAATAATGACAACAAACTGTACGACTGTTCTAATAGTTTTTCCAGTGATTAGTGGTTTTGTAAGGCGTTTCCCAGTTCTTTGATGTGTTTGAAACTTTGACCAATGCATTTTTAAAGGAATCCTGTTTGTTCGTTATCCTGAGTCATTGTTACCTATACTGTCCACTGAAGTGATAACGAGTGTCATCACAAACAAGTACTGTCTGTTCATTATCTTGAGTCATTGTTGCTTAACCTATCCAGTGAAGTGATACCGATAGTTATCACAAAGACCAACTGAAACCAGAAAATACACCGTAAGTGGCATGTAATATTAATTTACCTTTAAAGTTCAGACATTCCAACTTGAAATTACTGGAAGAAAGTCATTTACAAAATAGAAATACAACTTAAGGTAATCGAAACGTATGAAGTAATTTTCTTGTTGATGGAAGCTGGTGCTAATCAAAACTTAAACTTTTATATTTCTTGCGCTGTTTGCAATACATTGTCTTGTCGGTAAGTTCGTATTCCGACGTTGTGTAAATGCTGAGATTATTTGGTAAATTCGTTTTAATTGATCTGTAAGAATTAAAACTAATTTCAAATGTTTTCCTGAGAAATTGTAAAGCTTACTGTGAAGGTGAGAAAGTGTTAATCTGAGGTAATGATTGTGTTCAATCACAATTTCTGCAGAGAGCAAGTTGTTTACTAAATTATGTGAAATTCAATTTGTTCCTTATTTAATGTCAGAAAATACATTTCATCATTTTTAGTAGCAAAGTTGAAAAACTGAAAACGTTTGTGCCAACCTTTTGTTGTGCCACATCAGACAAAGTGAATACTGGTGCTTTGGTGTTGCTATTAACAGTATCTCACACAGACGGCGCCAAATTGGGCTGGTAACTATATTTAATTAATTTAAAATTGAATTTCTCTAAAAAAAATTGTGTAGTTTCTGTGTGCTCTTCTTCCAACATATTTAAATACTTACGTGATCGACTATAATTATTTCAGAATTCACATGTTTAACAGAGAGTAGAGTAGGAGGCAAGGGTTATCTGTGGGGATAATTCGTTATGGCAACTCTCTCTTACTTGTCGTACTTTTGTTTTGCATAATAGCCTTATCTGTTTAGGCAACAATTAACACTGTTTCATTTAAATTTTTGATAACCAATAAAATAAGGGGGTGTTCGACACAGTTATTCCGACGGGACGTTAAACCATAAGCTACCTTCCTTCCTTCAACACAATCATTACCTCTGTCCATAGACAACAGTGAATTATCATGATGACTGACTTGGTATTTGTATGTGCTTAGGGCTTTCATAGATATTGTTTCATTAGCTGTTATTCGCAATTAACTGAAATTTTAAGGCAACAAAATGAAACTTTGTGGTGAATGTTCAATGAGCTATTACCGTAAAAAAGTGTACTATCAAAATTACACTGAAATATGTCACCTGCAAAATTGTGGAAGTTATAGTACAACAAAGACGAACAGCAGAAATATACGTCTTTTATTTTATTATGAAGTAAATTATAAATTTGACACATCCATACATGTCCAGCTTTAAAATGGAAGAAATAAAGTAAAAAAACTAAATATCTATGCCTGTCTTCTAATTTTAATTACTCTTCAAATAACTGTAGGATAGAAATTTGATTTGAAATCAATACAAATTTTCTTTGAAAGACAAGAAGCTAACAAACAGATGGGTAACAAATAATGTAAGAGGAAAAACGATTTACTATTACAGCCAGCTACATTGACTCAATTCATTTAAAGATAAATACAACGCAAGTGATGATAAGTGCTTTTGCGCAAAGCGATACCAATTTTGTTTAATTTTCCATAACATTTACAGAAAGCGAGTAAAACCTTCAACTAGCGCCCAGAAAGTTAACATTCGACAATACAACTCTTCTGAAGCAGTCAGTAACACATGGTAAGTGTGGTATTTACGGGAACACAGTTTCTGTGTTATCATATTTTTGAATCTTTTATGGTGGTAGTAGCTTTTACACAAAAAAAAAAAAATGTTGTATATAAACATATGTTTGTTGCACTCGTCCTGGTATCTTGTAACTACTGCCACAACGAATGACGCTTTTCTTTTTGACGGCAAGAGCCAAAGCGACTTACAGGGCGTAGCGAAGTGAACTTTAAGAGCAGTGGCACGACGCTTATTTTGCGCTTACAGCGTTATGCTTTTAGCCGGAACATCACAAACTCTTCTGTCAACGTGGCTACACTGAAACGCTGTAGCCAGCCAAAAAGACAGACAAGAACAGTATGATACAGGACTGGAGTTACTGTACTTAGATTATTTAAATACCAGTAGGTATGAACTTGGTAGTTTCAGAGTGAATACGACATTCCTTTTGGTAGCTCTAAAGTGAGTGTAATGCATTTACGCAAATTTTTATGTGAGTTCATTTTCTTTTCTCTTGATAATTTTTTAAAAATATCGTTAACAGCCTGTTTTATAATAAAACCATTTACAAAGGTACCAATGGGTCATACATGTACATAATGAGTAGAAGTAGAAAAAAAAATTAAATGTTTGGTACATCTTGGTTATTAAGCCTTTGCGTCCTTCAAACATTCAGTTGTATTGAATGACTGTTCCGTCGGCTGTTGATAGAATGTTTTTTGCATTATGAATGATATACGAGAGTCACTACTGTAAAATATTTCCTATTTCACGACTCTTTTGGCTTTTACGCCATCATCATGATTACAGTACTGTACGTTATTCTGGAGTGTTATAGTTCATTTCTAAAATTCGTAATGTTTTAGATTTACACTTAAGTTTAATAACGTTGTCATTATAATCGAATTGACGTACTCAGTAATGTGTTACTTTAAAACCAATGGTTCTAGGGGGTCGCACATTTATAGGTAATGATCTTTGTATTTCTTGATGTAATAACAGGCGAAAACTGGTCCGTGAAATAATAAGTGTTCTAAAGAATTACAAGAGTGTCTTGTACGTATCTTTCATAATTATGCAATACAACATTTGCATCTTATTTATGAATTATGATTCAAAGCACTTATACGTAATATCATCACTCCCATGATGCTTAAGTTTTTCTAACAAAGTAATACATTCTGCGCAATCAAACTCCGTGGAAAGACTTCAAGAAATACCAGTCGTAAATGCTTTATTACTTTGGCTTGTAATATTCGTTGAGTGACTCTATAAATACCACTGTCAGTCAGGAACCCTGGAGGAATTCAAAAATGCATTAAGCATATTACCAAGGACGTTCCAATTTAGTTAGATTTAGATCTACATCAACTTCTGGATGAAATTCTGTCAGTACCAGTAATAGCAGGTAGTTCGTTTTTTCTCGTTTGTGAAGTGACACTTTTAATTTACCGCTATGTCCTCGGCAGTGACTGGTGAATGCGTTCAACATGGAAGTTTTTGACACTTCTAACACCATATCTCATAAAGTATGTGCTGTACTGTGATAATTTTACAGGTGCAGTCAGAATTATACGTGTGCAGATATTGTTTGCAGAGTCCGTTGCGAACAGATTAATCAGTTAAAAAACAACAAATTAAAATGTAAAATTAGATGCTGAAATCTGACTGCATGAACGGCGAAAATGTAGTAAGAGGCAAACTTTTTCCTTTCATGATTTTGTGGGGTGGAGGGGGTGGCTGAGGAACTGCATCGTAATGAAGTGAAATTTGTTGGAAGTCACAAAAAATTATCATTGACTAGTAATGGACAATCAAAGTTCGCATATTTGAGTACCGTCACTTTCAAGGCAAACACTAAATTTTAAGTTGTAAATATTATCTTACCCGGTTGAAGTAAATAAGTATTTTACTAAGTAGATCTTACAGAATTTAAACCTATAAATTCAGTCATCATGACGCGAAATATTGAAAATGTGGTACTTTTTCCTCAACGTCATTAGACAGACCGTCTGAAGCAAATTTCAGAACAGATCTACTTCCAAAAATGAATTTTATACTGTCGGATTGTCTTCCTTCCTTATGCGAACAGTTCTACTCCCTAAACTAGGTCAGGCCGATCTGTGGTACAGACTGGAAAGATGAATGAAATATTTCTAACACAGCCCGACCGAGAAAATATGCCACTTAAATCATTAAATTGCTTTGCATTGTACATGCTATGTGGTATGAAAGGGAAGTGAGAAAACAGACGCTTTCTTAGATACTCATTAATTATTGTATGTTAGTGTTGTTATCTTCAGTCCTAAGTTCTCAACCCTAATCTATCCGGAGCAAGATTCTTCATCTCCTCATAAGAACGAAAACCTACATAAATATGTATCTGCTTACTGTATTTATCTCTTGGTCTTCCTATCCTACTTTTACCACACACTTTCCTCCAACGCTAAATTCACGATTCCTTGATGTTCAAGAATGTGTCATACTAATAGATCACTTCTTTTAATCAAGGTATGCCAGAAATTCCTTTTCTCCCCACTTCTGATGAGTACCTCCTCTTTAAATATGCGATCTACCCACCTTATCTTCAGCATTCTTCTGCAGTACCACTTTTCAAAAGCATCTATGATCATTCTGTCCGAACTGTTTCTCGTCCATGTTTCACTCCCATACAAGGCAACACTCCACACAAATGCCTTCAGAAAGGACCTCCTTGCGCTTAAATTAATGTTCGATGTTAGCAAATTTCTCTTTTTCAAATACGATTTTCTTCACATTCTGCATTTTATATCCTCTGTACTGTGACCATCATATGGTATTTTACTGCCCAAGTAACAAAACTCTTATACCACTTTTATTGTTTCGTTACGTAATCAATTCCTTGAAAATCGCCTGATTTGCCGAGACTGCGCGCCATTACCCTTCTTTTGTTCTTATTAATGTTCATCTTTTTCGAATCTTTCAACACACTGTCCATTTCGTTCTATTGCTCCTCCAGTTCCTTTGCTGTCTCTGACATAATTACAATGTCATCGGAAAAAGCAATGTTTTTATTTATTCACCCTGAACTTTAATTCCTTCTTCAAATTTTTCCTTGCTTTAGAACTTGCTCAATGTACAGATTGATTAACACTGGAGAAAGATTACAATCCAGTCATACTACCTTCCCAACCACAGCATCTCTGTAAAGCCTTTCAACCCTGATAAATGCTGGTTTAGTTTAAATAACCTTCCGTTCCCTATAGTTTACTCCTTCTTGCTTTAGAATTTGAAAGAATGTATTTCAATCAACATTATCAATAGCTTTCTCCAACTCTACAACAGCTAGTTATGTATGTTTGCCTTTCCTTAATCTATCTTCTCAGATAAACCTCCAGAATATTTTATCTCCCCCGGACGGTTCACGGTTCTTTCGTGAGTACATGCGTGGCGAGCATGGGGCCCCGAGCTAATGCAGTCTTTCTTCCTTCTTTACTTCCTGAACTGCATTTCCTTTCCCCCATTCCTCCTTTCCTATCCTCACTCCTTCCCCTTTCCATCGGGGGACTGATAACCTTAAAGAGTTTAGTCTCCCTATCCCAACCAAATAACCCAATCCAACCCAGTGTTTTATCCGAGAGGATGCTAACGTTATATATTTATACAGTAGTGCTACATGTCCTCGGGAATAGTAACGGCTGTAGTTTCCCATTTCTTTCAGCTGTTCGCAGTAACTGTGTGGGAAAACCACATTCGCTGATGTTACAAGGCCAATCATCCAGACTATGTCCCCTGTAACTACTGAAAAGGCTGCTGGCCCTCTCCAGTAACTACACTAACTTCCACAGATACCACTCTGCTACCGTGCGGCTATTTGTACCGTTGAGGCCCGCAAGTCACCCCCACAACGGCAATGTCTGTGGTTCATGGGGGTGGATATTTATTGTAAACCTACATATTTATTGGAGTGTAGAATAAGGTTCTTGATTGTCCGATTTCTGCACAAAGATAAATGAACAGATTATTCTGACGCCATCACAAAACTGTACAATGTATCTAGCCAATTCTCGTACCAGTTGTCAGTTATATAAAATTGTCAGAACCACATGTTTCGGGTCCAATATTATCCCATTCTCAAGTTCTAAAAATTAAAATGAATCAGTCATTAGTCTACGTCCACCTTAAAATATATGCAACATCGGTGCATTGTCATGCAACCATATTAAGCGTTGTGAAGGCGGTAGACAGTGGTTCACCAACTTCGCGCATGATGGTTAGTTAGAAGCGTAGCAGTTGTCTCCGTACTCCATCTCCTAGTTGTGACTAGTGGATACTAGTCTGTACTGCTTTATCAGAGACGTAAGCTGAATACATAGATTAGATCATTGGATCGACGACTACCCTCCTGAGCATCATCGATTCTAAATGCCTAGTGCCTACACTTCTAAAAGCTGGAGTATATATTCAGAAATCGGGTGAAGCTATGCCATATGGGCCGGTTCGTAATGACCGTATGTGTTCTACTTGTGAGTGCAGCGTTCACTCAATGAGCCATTTAACCGCTGACGTATCTTGTAATAGAGTTACGTGTAGTTATGAAATGTTTACAAGCTTTCGATCTTATTGGCGTCCATCACAGTCAACAGTGCGCAGGCTGTAGGCTTTCAACTCGCCGACGCAGCGTCTGCTGCTGTAACGAGAGACTGTCGTCGCAATTACGACAAAGCCGGTAACCTGCTTCCACTAGCTTTGCTGGCAATTGTCTTACCAATTTTACAAGTTTCTCTATCACAATTTTGCTCTGTAGCACTACCTTATAAGCCACTTACAAAGCTAACCTCTAATTTACAAATCCACTACTTTTTCCCTCTAGGGCCAGTAGCTTGATACTATCAGTGGCGCGCCGACCATGCTCAGCGTCTTTGTGCGAAAGCAAGAAAGCGCCCCTTTAAATTTTAATGTTGTTAATTTGTGAACCAGCTTACTAAAATTTCGTAAAATATGGCAACAGAAAACGCATATTACATAATAATTATTTATTATGTCTTTGCTAATACATATTAAATATAAAGTATAATAAGTTATGAATTTTATTTTTTGTACATTCATTGCACCTGACTTTTAGCCATAATGTTACGTATTTATAGGATAATGTCAATTTTCAATTTTTTGCAGACCCACGTGATTATTTCAACTCCACCTTCCCCCTTCCATCCTCCATCCTCCTTTCTCTCTCTCTCTCTCTCTCTCTCTCTCTCTCTCTCTCTCTCTCACACACACACACACACACACACACAAATATGGTGTCCCAGCTATCTTGCGCTAGCCGCGGGATTCGCGTTTTCCAAGCGTCAACTTCGCTTCGCAATATCTCGTGATGTAATTGACGTATTGCGATGCAAGCGACGCCGTTGTTTATGTGATTTATCATATTATAGACTGATGAAGAAATAAATAGGGTGTACGCTTAAGAAAAATATAAGTTTGTATTAAAAACCACATATGCTTTCGTTTTATAATGTTTAAAAATGTGTACATTCATAAGCCACAACCTTATAGTGATACCGGTGAAAGTCGTTTTATAATATCTGTTGTTGTTCCAGAGATATTTTGGGTGAGAAAGATAGCTGGGACGCCCGATATATATATATAACTTTGTAGTGTTATATTCGCATTATCATTCCTCAAAGGTATCTTATTTTAACATTTTCCATTGTCTTACTCCTGGCAGTGTGCTTTTTAAATATTTTTTAAATTGATACGACCAAATCTATGAAATTTACGTTCAAATGATCGTGCATCTATGGGACTTCTCTGGTCATCAGTCCCAGTCTTACAAACTAATTAAACTAAGATAAACTGTAGATTTTATTCCATTCCATGATGGTGATGGTGGCAGTGGTGCAGCAACATTGTTGAATAATTAAATAATTCTCAAATATTGCAACAGAGACTGAGAATTATTTAAGATGAACTAAACTAAGGACAACATACACAACCATGCCCGAGGGAGGACTCGAACCTCCGACGGCGACCAACTCGTGTTACGCAGCAAGGCGCCTTAGACCGCCCGGCTACTCCACCACGGTAAAGTTTAAGTGAAATGTTTCTAGTGTAACACATTTAGAGCTATATCAAATTGCTATGTACACAAAGTTGTAGAGCCATCGCCTGGGAAATATATATGGACATGACACTGAAATAATATGAAATAAATCGAAATTTGCGATCAGTTTGCGTCTTCACTATTTTTTGACGACGTATTGGTATTCCATCTAAACCTAGTACAGTGAAGCCGCAACTGATCGCAAATTGCGATTTATTTCATTAATGGAACGCGGTAACGTCGTCAAAATATATATAACTGAAATAATACATCCAGTGATGGTTTAGCACAGGAAGGTGCGCCTTTTCGGGTAAATTTTCATCGTTTCATTCTTAATTAATTTGTAAGATAGTTTCGAGACTCACTTAGAATAATTTTGTTAATTCACTTCACAAAAGATGCGATTGACACATAAAATAAAAGATTCACCATGTTGAAATCTTCAGGGGACGTAATGGTACAACAGGCTGACAACACCGCCATTGTAATAATTGTACATATAATCAGTTTATTTGTAATGAATTGTACAAAAATTATTTGTAATAGTATTCTTCACATAAAGAAAACGAAGATCCAATGACTGTATAGAACGTGTATTATCAAAAAATTAATTTTAGGTGCTATGTCACAGATACTCAGAATTTTATAAAATCTGAATTTTTAATCCGATTCCATTTAAGTTCTCCTCCTCAAAATTTTGCAACTACATTTAAGATACCTACCATCATTATCGTATTTAAAATTGTGTACGTCATGGCAATACTAATTTTTCAGTTTTTCAGTGGGGAAGCGAATAGCTGGGACTTCGTGGGAGGCGGCTGTGGAGCGGCCGAGCGCACTGAGGCGCTACGCTCCGATGCGCGAGTCGTTCCCCGTCGGGTGTTTCAATCGCCCCTCGGGCATGGATGTTTTTGTTGTCTTTAGTATAAGTTAATTTATAAGTAGTTTGTACGTTTAGGGACTGATGACCCTTAACAAACATTTGAACATATTTCTGCGAGGAAAATTCTCCTCGCACCCATGCCTCCCCTCCTAAAAGCATCAGGCTGTCGCAGAATGTGAAATCTTAAGAAGGGTGATAATTTGTCCAAGGAAACTATCAGGGTTTCGATAAGTACGAGAATTCTCGTACGAATACCAGAGTTCCATAGTTTGTACGAGACACAAGGAAAAATTCGTACGCAAACATACAAGAACTTTCCGCCGCGCGGGAGTAACTGAGCGGTCTGGAGCGCACGTTACGGATCGCGCGGCCTCCCGCGTCGGAGGTTCGAATCCTCCCTCGGGCATGGATGTGCGTGTTGTCCTTAAGTTAGTTAGTTTAAGTAGTTTGTAAGAATAGGTACTGATGACCAACGTTGTTTGGTCCCATAGAATTACAAACATTTGAATATTTTGAAGAATTTTCCTTATGTTTTTAACAAATATACAGTATACATATTTGTGCGAAAAGTAATTATTCACCTTGAATATGTAATGAAATGCGCACAAATTATTAAGGAATCATGATGATGGACAATGCGGTCTCTGTTAATCAACAAATTCAGATAGCCTTATCCTAGTAAATACGACTTTCACAGTGAACGTCTTTTCTATATTTTTATGTTCATGACGGTATTTAGAGATTAAAATCTTTTCAAAAGTATATAATAAGTAAAAGGCAATAAGAACTAGTAAAAAACAGTATTCTTAAAATGTTTTGTTGGCCTTAAGGCTTACTTCTTTCTTAGTAACACGATTTTTACTAACATGCGCCAGCTATATTTTTTCCTATAATTTTCACTACATGTGTACCAGGAAGCTGCTACCCTAGGCAAGCAATTAAACTGCGCGAATTACCACAAAGGCATTATTAGTTAACAAATATCTAACCTATCCTACAATACATACAATGAGGAACTATCGAGAACTGTGTATCTCCCATTTTCGACAGCAAAAAAAATGTTAGTATTGTACATATAATAAAACTGTAAATTACCATTGTTTCTATGTTTAATTGATAAAAATCATACGAAAGATGACTATAACATCAGAAGCCAAGTAATTGATGGGTGAAGTTTCCATCTGTATGAATGTTTGTTTGCAATGGCGCCGCGATGTTCAAAATGTTCAAATGTTTGTTAAGCTTATGGGACTTAACTACGGGGTCATCAGTCCCTAAACTTACAAACTACTTATGAACTACTTACGAACTAGGACGGCACAAATATCCATGCCCGAGGGGGGATTCGAACCCCCGACCGTAGTGGCTGTGCTGACCGTGACTGGAGCGCCTCAGTCACCTCGGCTACCGCGGCCGGCGCGCCGCGACGGAGTAGCCGAGCGGTCTAAAGCGCTGCGGAGCGCTGCGGAGCGCGCGGTTGCTCGCCGTCGGAGGTTCGAATCCTCCCTGGCGCATGGATATGTGTGTTGTCCTTAGGTTAGTTTACCTTAGTTAAAGTAGTTTGTAAGCTACTGACTGATGACCACGCAGTTTGGTCCGATAGATTTAAAAACATTTGAACATTTTTTGCAATGGCACCACAAGTAAGCTGCTGAACCATTTGACTGTGGGGACTTATGAATCGCTAATTTTCACTTATTGGGAATTCTTTTGTTTTCGAACTGTGATTCTTATCCCATTGTTCAAAGTTACCGTGATTTACGCTTTACAACACTGTTAGATTATCATGAAACAGAGAAAAAAACTTACCGCTGCATAAAGTAGATTTTGAAGTTATCACCACATGCAGCGCTGATTCATCGTTGCAAACTGTTTCGTAAGATTGCTTTCAAGTAGGTTATAAAGTTTTGTAATAATTACTGACTTCTGAAGAGTTTCTATCTCGTTCCTCTTGTCCTTTTCCTTTCCTTATACGATTTTGATAGCCTGATAATTTCTTTTTCTTATCTTCATTGCGCAGTTTCAGTGATTGGTAGCAAACCACAATTCAGTTACACCCATCTGAGGTTTAGTCAGTCCGGCGGTGACTTTACACGGTGAATGCCGGTTTCAACTTCACCCACTCACCACTTTTAATTCTATAATATGGATCTTATTGCTGTAACTTGCCATCAAAGATGTGCGCATTGTAAATGTGCAAATAGACGAACCGCGGCTGCAGTGTCGTAACTATTCGGAACGAGCAGATTGCTTTTAAACTCAAGTTTTATGGCCTGTCTAGTCACAAAGCTGTGGTAATAGCGGGGAAAAAATTCAGTCCTTGTTAGGGGGTTTAATAGTCGCAAGGTTTCTTTTAGTTTACAAATTAATAATGTGCGGCTGATCAAACATAAAAATTAAATGAAATATAATTACTACATTAACGCAGTTATCCGATTTCCTGATACTTGACATTATATGGGACAACCGATTTATTTCACAATTTCATAATAAATATTGAAGTTACGAGTGAGTTATTTGAGTTTTCAGTATGTTGTTGTTGTGGTCTTCAATACGGAGACTGGTTTCAAAAAATGTTCAAATGTTTGTAAATCTTTCGGACCAAACTGCGTGGTCATCAGCTTACAAACTATTTAAACCTAGGTATACTAACCTACGGACAAACACACACACCCATGCCCCAGGGAGGACTCGAACCTCCACGGCGAGCAACTGCGCGCTCCGCAGCGAGACGCTTTAAACCGCTCGGCTACTCCACCGCGGCGAGACTGGTTTGATGCAGCTCTCCACCCTACTCTATCCTGAGCAAGCCTTTTATCTCCTCATAAGAACGGCAGCCTACATCCATTTGAGTCTGCTTACTACATCTCTTGATGTCCCTCAGCAATTTTTACCCCACACACTTCCATCCAAGCAAGATTCACAATACCTTGATGTCTAAGAATGAGTCATACCGATCGATCCCTTCTTTTAGTCAAGCTATGCAGAAACTCCTTTTCTCCCCAATTCTATTCAGTACCTCCTCATTAGTTTCGCGATCCACCCACCTAATCTTCAGCATTCTTCTGTAGCACCACATTTCAAAAGCCTCTATCGTCTTCCTGTCCGCACTGTTTATCGTCCATGATTCACTCCAACACAAAGCAACAGTCCACACAAATGCCTTCAGAAAGGACTTCGTCATGCTTAAATTAATATTCGGTGTTAACAAATTACTCTTTTTCAAAAACGCTTTTCTTCCCATTGCCATTCTGCATTTTATATCCTCTGTAGTGCGAGCATCATATTTTATTTTACTGCTCAAGTAAGAAAACTCATTTACCACCTTTATTGATTCTTTACCTAATCTAATTCCTTCATCATCGGCTGATTTTTTAAACCTTGTTTTGCTCTGTCCATTCCATTCAATTGCTCCTCCAGATCCTTTGCTGTCTCTGACAGAATTACAATGTCATCAGCAAAGCGCAAGGTTTTTATTTCTTCATCCTGAACTTTAATTCCTTCTCCAAATTTCTCCTTGCTTTAATTTATAGCTTGCTCAATTTACAAATTGAATAACATTGGGAAGAGGCTACAACCGTGTCTTACACCCTTCCCAAACTCTGCATCCCTTTCATGCCCTTCAACTCTGATAACTGCTGCCTATGAAATTGCTTTATATTTATATACATGAGATTATTAATAAAATTAAGTACAGTTACAACTAGAAAGTTTTAATGGATCAAAATATACTTTTTCCTTTCAGAGCGGTAGCCTAAGACACGAATAATATGAAGATTTCGTGGGGGCCGGTGAGGGTGTTTGGGGAATGGTTCTGCCAAAGGGCACAGAGCCACCATGCATGATCTCAGACAAGTGTTACTACTGTGCATAGGCGTCACCACCGGGGTGACGTGGACGACATGCTCCCCTCTCAGTATTGTGGCAGTACTTTTATTCCTCCATGTGAGATACCGGGTGAGTCACCTAACCTTACCACTGGGAATATCTCGTAAACCACAACAAATATTTAATAACTAATTCCGCAGACCGAAAGTGAGGAGAGGGGCTGGTGTTTTTTGACACAAACATATGTTTCTTAGATGGAAATCTATTATTATTATTATTATTTTATCACATCTGAAATTAGGAAAACATACTTAAATAATTCCGTTTGTTTCGTTGTGAAGTGTTAATTACACCCAGAGTTATTGTAACCTAAAGTTGACGCTTGAGTAACTCCTCAGCATTTCAGTCGTGTGTATTGAACATAACCGAATTAATTAGGGATACAAAAAGAACAGAGGTGTAAATGTATCCACGGAAGACACTTGAAGAGCATATTACGTCCGTGTGCTAACATTTTTATAGTCTTTTTCCCTGAAGAATACTGCACTGCACTGACTTTTTACAAGAAAATGTACATGAGAATTTAGTTAAACTTAAAAATTAGTTTTTTGTTTTGTTTTCAATTACAGAATGTGAAAGAGTGTGCCCTGACATTTCAGTCCAATAAATGTTCAAAGTGATGCCCATCATTTGCTGCAAATGTTTGCAATCTACCGCTCAGTGCATGTCTTACACGACACGGTTCACAGGCTGCCTCGATACGACGTTTAATACCTTCTGGGGTTGTAGGCACCTCACTGTACACGTTCTCCTTTAACTTACCCCACAGAAAAAAGTCTAAAGGTGTAAGATCAGGGAACGGGCTGGTCCCGTGGTTTGTAAAACCTTCTTCGTCGGTAAACAGGTAGAAATGCAACGCATTCTCTCTTAATGCCCATTGACAGTAATTCAATCGATTCATAATGTCTTCTCCATGTAATGACTGATGCAGCGACACATGATACGGGTGAAATTTATGACGATGAAGTTTGCACATTACACTACTTTGACTCATTGCACTGCCTCTAGAAATGTCATGTGAACTCGTGTGTGGATTCACGGCAACAGTAGCTAACACACCAACTGCACTTGCTTCTCTTGTTGTAGGTCTGTCACGCACGCGTTTGCGTGCTCCGACGTACCTGTAGCACATAATTGTTCGTAGATGTTTCCAAATGTGCGGCGCAACGGATGGTATCTGTCTGGGTACCGGTCTGCATACAATCTGCAGGCCTCAAATTGCATTTTTTCTGTACTCGCCGTAGACGAGTACCATTTCTACATTTTAAGAGTTAGGATAAATCATTTTCATAGCTCTTATAACACTCAACACACTGTTGAACTTCCGACCTGCTTAAAATAATTTAGATTCCCACTTTGCTACTGTGCGTACTTCTGTTCTTACTTGCACTGTACAGTATACTACCACAGACGTCTGCTAACACAACGTACAACACTTATTCTAAGTACAACGACAAATTCGTAATAACTGTAACAGAAAGCGCTGCATGCAGTCACTGAGGCAACGAGGACAAACCAGAACATTGCATTATACCCAAACTAGTAAACATTGTAGTCTTCGTAAACATACTCCTACAAATACTGATTGCTGATCGTGGATCTTGTTTGTTACACCACACGAATGAACTGCCGAGGAGTTAATCAAGCGCAAACTTACAATAACTCTGGATGTAATTAACATTTCACATTGAAACAAAAGGCATTATTTAAGTATGTTTGCCTATTTTCAGTTTTGCTAAAAATAATAATAGGTTTTCATCTAAAAACATATGTTTGTGTTAAAAAACATAGTTCCGTGCATTTTTCAATAGTCTCTATTAACCAATTACACCAGCCCCTCTTCTCACTTTCGGTCTGCGGAATTAGCTTTTAAATAATTGTTGTGGCTTACGAGATATTCCCAGTGGTAAAGTTAGGTGACTCACCCGGTATATCCCAGCCTTTGAGCCCCCCCCTACCCCCCCCCCCCCCCAATAATTTAGTGGCGGTGACATCTATGCTACGCTGTGTAACCTTTAGAACAGCAAATGATTACTGCAAGGCACATACACTCATGATTTATTAGCACTGTAAAATAAACAGGACAAAATTACCAACAAATGGATGGCCATCTTATTACGCTCACTGAAGTAAAAACCACGAATTCTCGCCTCGATCCCGAACTCCTGCCGATTTTGATTTTATGTTTGTCGAACCTGTCGAATTTATAGTGACGACCACGGCTAGATTTTTTGATCGTACGTAAGGTGACGTATACTTCAGCCCAAATTTTTATAATAGAAATGAATAAAAAAAGATACATAAGAATATTGGGTTTCTTTATATGTCAGTGCAGGTGGCACAAGACAAAATGTCCGATTTCCCTGGGGGAGAGCTGGTATGCAGATGGTAACTACACGGGCGCCAACGACCTATAAGTGAAGAAGTGCGAGATGAGATGCTCACGTGACCCAGACTCACCGCTGTCAATCCACATTAGGGAACTACTCGATGCCAAGCTGTTTTTGCAACGATCGACTGCTGTGATACACATTCCATACATAATTAAAATAACTTGGCGAATAAGTGGTCTATTCGATGATCAAATTCTACTCGGGTATCCAGTCGGATCATACTGACATCAGTACACAATATTTCTGCGGTCCAACTGGCCACCATCATCAGGTGAGGAAGCTAAGCGGCTCACGCCATGACTGACTGAAACTCTATGTTTCATACATGGATAGCTCTATGTACGCAACGAAAGTACAAAGGCGCATGCGCTTAGTACAGCTAGCGTGAGTTTACTTGTAGCTGCTGACCCCTGGCGCGAGAGAAGTTGTAGCGCCTCCAGTGGTGGCTAATGTCAAAAACGATAGATCGCTATGGATTGTCATTCGTTGCTATTTGATGCAGATGCCGATGTTTCTTCAGGTCTGATAACATAGGATTCCACGGTTTACTCAGAAAAAAAAACCACTGTCACGATTAATTGTGTTATCTGTTATTCTGATTTCAATCGATTCTTTCAAAACACAATTCCAGTAACGTAAAGTATTTGCAACAACTTGTGTCTCGTCGTATAGCATCCTGTGTCCCTCTGAGAGACAGTGTTCAGCCACCGCGGATTTTTCAGGCTGCATCAGTCGCGTATGGCGGTGATGTTCAACGCACGTGTCAGTGACGGTACGAACAGTCTGGCCAATGTATGTTTTGCCGCACTCACGAGGTATTTTACAAACGCCAGGCTTTTTAGACCTAAATCATCTTTAACACAGCCAAGAATTGCTCTAGTCGTTGCTGGCAGACGAAAAATACACTTTATTTTGTGTTTCTTTAAAATCCTTCCTTTCTTGGCAGACACGTTACCAGCATAAGGAAGGAAAGCAAAAGAACTGGAAGTATTTTCAGCTGGTTCAGTTGGTGGTCCGGACTCAAAACCATATCGAATCTGCCTGTCCGTACAGCCAATTTGGTTGAACACATTCTTGAGATGTTGCAGCTCTTGAGGTAAATTTTCAGCACCCAAGATGGCATATTCTTTTTCTTTTTACAAAGGTCCGTAGGACTCCTGCACGTTGAAAAGGTGATAGGCGGTCGCATGTAAATACCTATCAGTATGCGTCTGTTTCCTGGAAACTGTATGTCGAAGAGTTCCGTCATCTTTTTTATAGACCAGCACATCCAGAAATGGTAACTTGCTTTGACAGCAATGACGAAAAATAGGAGAGTCGACGCGAAGTGGTCTGTAAGGAACGGACATGTGACGAAACCGAACTACGGGCTCTTTCAACAGCTAATCGTGTGCCAACCATATGTGTATATTGCATACTGCATTTCTCTCAGCTCCATATAACATATATTTGATAAAATAAATCGCAATTTGCGATCAGTTATGGCTATACTGTAGTAGGTTTAGATGGAATACCAAAGTGCGGCGAATGAAAATTTGTGCGCGGCCGGGATTCGAACACGGGATCTCCTGCTTACTAGGCAGACGCGTTGACCACTCCGCCACCGAGTACACAGTAACCAGCCTGACTGCAGATGACTTTTCCCTGCACGTCTCCCGCCACATCCAAATCTCCATTCGCCACGCTGTCTGTTTCCTATTACCACATACTATTTGTTATGTAATGCTCGCAGCCACAATACTGTATTCCCGCATCAGGGAGAACAGACCATGAGGTATCGAGACACAATTAATTGTCGTCAGGACCCAAGTCTCGGCTTGTATACAATTATATCTGCAGTCGGGCTGGTCACTGTGTACTCGGTGGCGGAGTGGTGAACGCGTCCGCCTAGTAAGCAGGAGATCCCGGGTTCGAATCCCGGCTAGGCACAAATTTTCATTCGCCGTACTTTGGTATTCCATCGAAACCGAGTACAGTGGAGCCATAACCGATCGCAAATTGCGAATTATTTCATTCAATGAACACTGTAATGTCGTCAAAAAGATATATAATTGTATACATTTGATAATCTGCCTTGTCGAATTATGCCACTTCCAAATGTTGCGTTTCATTAAAGCGTTCCGGCAGTTATCGCTATCCACAGCAGCGGCCCTGCATACTCGGCGCCCGTGTGCGACGCACACATTGCACACGTGTCCTCTGGTTACCATCAAAGGAATAGCTGCTAAGCTTACTGGCTGGGTCTCAGCGGTGATTATTTCTTAAGCCGTCGGCACACGGAGCAATTGTCTGAACGTGTGTGGTCAACGTGCCGAGTTCACCGTGTGGCTGAACGGTCGGAGACGGCGTAATTTGAGCATACGAGGTGTGTGCCTCAACGAGCTATACGCGACCGCAGCGCGCTCTAGCGACAGTTGTCCCCTGTATCAGTTGCTGGAATCACAAATGCTCAAATGTTTATAGAACTTATGGGACTTAACTACGGGGTCATCAGTCCCTAAGCCTACAAACTACTTATGAACTACCTATGACTAAGGACGGCACAAATATCTATGCCCGAGGGGGGATTCGAACCCCCGACCGTAGTGGCCGTGCAGACTGTGACTGGAGCGCCTCAGTCCCCTCGACCACCGCGGCCGGCGCTGGAATCAAACTGTTTATCAAATAAAAAGAGTGGAATTCCTGCTTTACCTCTATTGAATCGCTTATTTCCGCGTTTGTGCTTACGTTCGTTATGTTCTGCGATATGCCACAGTAAGTAACAACAAAATACGTATGAACGTAAGACTCTTATAAAAGTTTCATTTTATGTCAATAAGTGCAGCGAATAATAAAAGTTTCATGACAAAATGTGCGATATAAAATTATAATAGGCCTTCACAACGCAAAGATTATTGCAAGAGTCTCGCTTTTTTCAAAATCTTAAAAGATTTTGCTTCCACGGTTAATGTTTGGGCTACTATTCAGTAGAAGAATGTTAAGACCGTGTAAAATGCAATATGTGCAACAATAAGTTCGTATTTTGCTCTAAGTGAAGTGCAAACCGTCTTGTTCATAAAACGAATCCAACAAACTCACTCCTCAGAGGGTGCGTACTTATTTTTACATAGCATCGAATATTATGCAGTATATTTCTAAGAAATTTATAGGAAAGTCTTTGAGTCTATCAGAAAGCCGAATAAAAGAAGAAAAAATATTTGCTTATGCGGAGCCTTGAACCAACACAACAACCTCTATTTAGCTGCATAGTCCACGACTTTGCCCACTACGGTACAGCCAATTGCATCGCCAATTTATCCTCACCTATGATGTAAGACGTGTCGTATATGCTACTGGGTGATATGTCGGTTGCCGACATGTAATTGTAACAAATGATACAACGAACTATTCGTGTTGATAGATCTTCAGTCCGCCTTTCCTTGAAACGGCAGATTACTGTAATACGGAAATTTTTTAACCGCGTATAAGACATTTCCAGTCATTTATTCCAACAAATAGTACCTTAATGGCCTGTTTCCGAGAGATTCTCAATTTACTCAGTTACTTTTACTTGCTTTAAAATGTCATACATTCATAAGACCTAACAAGGGAACTCCACGAACCCGAGGCGGCAAAACTTTTTGAAAAATTGGGTTTAGGAAGTCCTTACCATGATAAAATTTATGGCGCATTGAAAATGTGCGGAATTTTATTTTAACCCTGCGGAATTATGCGTTAAAAATTGAACAAAATCTGACTATCTCAAAAACTATCAAAGATAAAAATTTCGAACCACTTTTTTTCTTATGAAACCGGTAAAAGTAGAGCCTTTGGCGAAAATTTCAGGTATTTTGCGATATCTCTAGCCGTTTGTGAAAAAACTTGAAATTTGTACATTTTTGAATCTCTTTTTGCTTGTATAAATTATAATTAGGCAGTAATAAGCAGTGAAACGCATAACGACGTCTGAAGTGATCATTTTAAATATATACCTTCCGGTTGGTATGGTAACTGCACCGATTAAAACCAGAATTTACGCTTTGAAACAAATTGCCTTGGCCCCACGGAGTAGGCAAAAGGAGATGCATGTTCGCCAGGCGACGAATGGGTTAGGGCAAGGGAGGTGAGGGGAATGGAGTCGAGCCTCGCTCGTAGTCGTACGCTACTCTGTGAGCCAGCTTGAGCACACGTGCACTGGTCCGCGTTTACCGGACCCCTCTAATATGCAATTCTTATAGCTCATTTGGAGCGACAATTTTATCGCTACTTTTGGAAGTGTGGTCTCCATAGTAAAGGGACTTGCAGAGTTTTTCAAAGAAAAGATGAAAAATAAACGACAATAAGCCAAATTATTGGAGTTTTTTGCGGGGTACTATCATAACGTTTTTCTTAAACATAACGGTATTTTGTGTGTTTGAAACCCGAATACGCAAACACCGGTAAATTTGGTCATTGTGAACAGTTGACGTGGTTTTGTAAACACGAAAATAGTTTGTGATTCGACCTTGAAAAACGTCCTTCGTATAGTCTATTGTTCAACGCCCATGTATTTGGAAATTATCCCCAAAGAAACTAGTAAAGGAAAACAAAATATCAACTCATGCGTGGAGCTTTAAAAAAGGGCGGGGGGCATGGTAGTTTAAAGAAATAGTTGATACTCACTCGAACAATCACAACACAACTTCATTTATACACTTCTGCCTGCTCGGGTTCGAATCTCGTAGAGCCGATTACCGTTTTTGCCATTTTCCATTTTCCGATGTCAGGAGGCCAAGAGCAAATGTATCAGTTGGGGGGGGGGGGCGGGAATGTAGAGCGGGGCGGTTTCGAACCACGCATCAACTCGACACGCTGATCCCAAAGGCGGAGTGATGAACCGTCGGCCACAGCGGACCACTGGGCTCCGTGTCTCTCACAGTCTAGATGGATTATGACCGCGGACGTGCATCGCCTTTTCGCTACTCCGGGGGGCCAAGCGAAAATTGTTTCAAAGCGTAAATTCTGGTTTCAATCGGTGCAGTTACCATATCAACCGGAAGGTATATATTTAAAATGATCACTTCAGACGTCGTTATGCGTTTCACTGCTTATTACTGCCTAATTGTAATTTATAAAAGGAAGAAGAGGTTCAAAAATGTACAAATTTCAATTTTTTCCCAAACGGCTAGAGATATCGCAAAATGCTCGAAATTTTCGCCACAGGCTCTTCTTTTACCGGTTTCAAAGGAAAAAAGTTGTTCGAAATTTTTATCTTTGATAGTTTTGAGATAGTCCGATTTTTTTCAATTTTTAACGCTTAATTCCGCAGGGTTAAAATAAAATTCCACAGATTTTCAATGCGCTATAAATTTCATCACGGCAAGGACTTCCTAAACCCAATTTTCCAAAAGGTTTTGCCGCCTCGGGTTCGTGGAGTTCCCTTGTAAGTTATATACGAGGTATGTCCACAAAGTAAGTTCCGTTTGGTTACATAAAAGAAACGTGTACAGATAAAGAAAAAATATTTATAGTACAAAAATATACAACTATTAAACTACTTTTGTACATAGCTTCCGAAATTTTGTAGGCATTTGTCATAGCATGGCAGAAGTCTATGTATGCCTCCCTCGTAGCAGGTTGCCGCCTGTGTATTCAACCATATGGTCACATGTTCTTTCAGCTCGTCATCATGGCTGAAGTGTTGACCACCACAGGTTTTAGGTGTAAGAAGAAAGTTGCTAGGAGCGAGACTGTACGGAGGATGATCAAACACGTCCCAGTGAAATTCCCATAAGAGTTGTTTGGTCACATTCGCCTTGTGAGATCGGGTGGCAACGTGAAGGGAAATCTTCTCCTTTCGTCTCTTCTTACACCTAAAATGCGTCCTTGGTGGTCAACACTTCAACGATGATGAGCTGAAAGAACATGTTTGCCACATGGTTGAATACACAGGCGGCAACCTTCTATGAAGAAGCCACACAAAAACTTGTCCCACGCTATGAAAAGTGCCTACAAAATTTCGTAATTTATGTAGAAAAGTAGTTGAACAGTAGCAGATTTTTATACAATATATATATTAATTTCTGTATCTGTTCACCTTTGGTTTATATAACCAAACGGAACTTACTTTGTGGACATATCTCGTACGTAAAAACCACGAAATACGACGGCCAACATGGAGTCTTCGTCTGGCGTCTCACTGCCGAAAAGAGCTGTCCCTCATCACGGATAGCCACGTGGTGTGACGTCGGGAGCGTTCTGCCATCTTATTGGTGATCGTTCAGACGCACGTTGAGAATAGCTGGCATGCTTGATACTGCTCCACATGTTGGGAAACCCTCGCCAAAGTGCGGTTCACACGTTGTGACGTCAGAAACTCGCCACGCTCCGTGTGCCGACGGCTTTAGCTGTTGCCGTCTTCAGTGGCATTCGCTTATCTGCACCACTGGAACGTCGTCGTAACATGTCACCGGCTGAGATGTCTTCCTGAGTTGTAAGGGCGTTAAGTTAGCGGCCGATAGTGGCGCCGCTTTCTTCCGGTGCGTGGGGGGAGCTGTTAATGTGAGCTACGGCAGCCCGCGCCTGTCATTAGTCAGGATTTGCCGCAACTGCGGGCAGCGAGATGGCCGTCCTGGCGAGGCGCTGCAACCTGCTGGGGGCGCAGCCAGACAAAGCTGGAAGATATATGTCTTCCAGATGTTCAATAGGACTCACTGAAGTAGAAGTAGAGTTGTTCATAACAAATTATACAAATTACGGAGCACATAATTCTTTAAGATAACATTTATACTATGGCGTACAGCAGCAACAGCACCGTTGTACATTTTCTCATAGTGGCGAACATAATGGTTATGGGGCATGACATACGATGTATCGTCGCAGGATACTGGCTTTCTAGGTGACTACATTCTTTACTCGCTCGATGGGATCGGGTCGTGCTGGCAATGTTTTTTTTAGTTCTTCTCAGAAGTGCTGCCATTTCTTTCTTTTTTTTTTTTTTTTTTTGAAAGCTGGACGTTATGTTGGTGACCACCCTTTTTATCGTCGGAGGTCCCGTACCTTCTATTATGGTGGATTTTCAATAATTGGACGTGGAACTCTCACACAGTACCTCTTCGCGTGGTTTACTGTGCCCGTATATTCTAGGTGCCTGGTGGTCGGTCTGAGGATTTACGTTTTGATTAGTAAGTTCCTTGTGTGCTTTATTGTAAAGTCTTGTATAGTGTCAATATGTATTTGCTCGTCATGCAGCTCTCTCGTTCTGGCCTATCGAGGGGCTCGTAGAAAGAGACTGAGGCACTTATTTTTCAGTACTTGTGACATTTTTATATTGGTGGGACAAGCAGTTCCCCAAGACAAGCATTCGTGTGTCGTGGCTGGGAGGACTGTGGGTTTGTATAAACGTACTTTGGTCTGTGTGGCCATCTGGGTACTGTACTATAGCGGAAACAGTTTATGAATTAATTTAATCATTTTTTCTTAAGTAAAATGTGTTGTTTAAATGTTAATTTATTATCGAGTTGCAATCCGAGGTATCGAACTTGTGGAAACCAAGGTATATTTATATTGTTTAAATGTAGATTATCTCGTAGATCAGGTCGTCGCTGGGTGAAAATTACTGCCTTCGTTTTGTCGGCATTTATCTTGAACATATTTTGGTGAGCCCAACTTTCAGTAAGGTAAAAAAGATCATCAAAATAAAATAAGAGAAATCAGAGCTCGAACGGAGAGATTCAGGTGTTCTTTCTTCCAGCGCTATTCAAGAATGGAATGGGAGATAAATAGTATAAAGGTGGTTCGATGAACCCTCTGCCAGGCACTTAAATGTGATTTTCAGAGTATCCCATGTAGATGTAGTGTAAGCTGACGTTGGAGTCTGATTATGGCGTCGGTGAAACGTCTGCTGCTAGCCAAGAATGCAGCGTCATCTGCAAACTCAGCAACTGTAACTTTTCGGACGTTCTGTAGGTCGTTAACATAGAGGATAAACGGTGTCAGGGATGAAACAGAACCTTGTGGTAAGCCTTCCTGGAGTGTTCGAATACCACACGGTTGATTTTCCAGCCGTACAAACAATCAACTGTCTGTTAGGAAATTGTCTATTAGTTTGATCATATGTAGTGGGATTAATCCAAGGTTATGAATTTTAACTAACAAGTCGTACACCTCGTCGTACACAATCTCGATGTCTATAAACGCAGGAGCTGTGTAATACGCCCGGTTAATATTACAGGCCAGAAACTACGTAACTCGTAACATTTGGAGTTCGGCTGATGGGTGAGGTTGGAAAGCGTATTGGTTTTATTACATCTGGTTCTTGTAACGGAATTCTGATTCGGTGTAGAATGATCCTCTCAAAGATCTTGGACATAGTCGGTAATAAGCTTATGGGTCTGTGGTTGACAGTATGGTCCTTATCAGATTTCGGTATACGCGCAATTCGTGACATCTTCCAGTCAGCCGGCCGCGGTGGCCGAGGTGACTGAGGCGCTCCAGTCACGGTCAGCACGGCCACTACGGTCGGGGGTTCGAATCCCCCCTCGGGCATGGATATTTGTGCCGTCCTAGTTCGTAAGTAGTTCATAAGTAGTTTGTAAGTTTAGGGACTGATGACCCCGTAGTTAAGTCCCATAAGCTTAACAAACATTTGAACATTTGATCTTCCAGTCAATGGGAAAATGATAGTAACAGACAACTGTTTAGGATTCTTGTTAAAAGAACAAGTGACTTCCTAGGAAGGTGTTTCAAGTGAACGTTCGATACGCCGTCTGGTCCCGGAGCCGAATGCGATTCCAAATTTCTGATAATTTGTTGGTTGTCCGCCGGCGTTGTCAATTGTCGTTACGTCTCATCTCCTGCTCGTCGTATGACCTGAAGTTGCCTTTCTATGTCCCGAATGTGTCGACGAGTTATATCGAAGTCGTCAACCTGTATACTATTTTGTTGCTCGTAGGTTTCTGCAAACAGTTCTGCCTTGTGGAAGGGATCGAAGACTAATCCTGCTGATACAAGTAAAGCTGTTTTCGGCGCTTTACGATTTTTGATCACTTTAAGGAGGTTTCAATGTTATACGTTATCTTTCATTAAATGGTAGCAGTATATGTATTAAGTAAGATAACATTTATTGTGGAAGCAACATTTACAGTTAGGCCATGGACAGAATTTTCTCATGTTGGCGAGCGCTGTGGGCTTGAGGCAGAGGAGAGGCCAGTAGGTAGTGGTTTTTCCCACATTAGGGACGTCCAGGCTAAGTCCTACCAGGGGGAGTGCTGGGCAATGGGAGCTACCGGCCGAGGTGCAGCGTCCAGCGCAGTATAAAATATTCAAACATTACTTGAATTTGTAGCAATACTACGTACTGAGGAACCTCTATGGGCCTCACTGATGATAACATGATGCTCAATAAATAATTTAATGTACGATAAATTGGTAATTTGAACTGGATCTCAGACATACAGCAAACATTAAATAAATATGTAACGAGTTCGCATGTTAATATTTATACAACTGTGATACAAAGACGAGCGTGGGCTCACATTATTCATTCTGTTTATGTACATCGGCTAATATGAATATATTTTATGGGAGGTGTTGATCTGATGCAGAAAACGCATTTTAATTATGAGAAAACGTGTGAGGGAGTGTGGGGGAGTGGACATGTATGTAAAAAACGATTTTTCATCGGAGTCAATCGATTTTTCTAAACACTGCACAGAACAGATATTTGAATGTTGTGCAGGAGTTGTTAATGTTAATGGAACTAAACTAGTAATAGTTGTTATTTATAGATCCCCTGACTCAGATTTCAAAATGTTTCTGCCCGAGCTGGAATTGATTCTGGGTTCACTGTATAGGAAGTATAAAAATTTAATTGTGTGTGGAGATTTCAACATTAATTGTGTAGGTGATAGCTCAAGGAAAAGTCAGCTGTTAGATCTATTTAATTCCTATAACATGATGCAAACAGTATTTTTTCCAACGAGAGTGCAAGGAAATAGCAGTTCTACCATTGACAATATTTTTGTTCATTCTTCATTATTAGAGGGGCACTCTGTCAGCAGAATAGTAAATGGCCTATCAGACCACGATTTGTTCTCAAACAAATGTTAAACATAAATATCAACTACTCAGAAAAGTTAATCCAGTTGCAATTGAGACCTTTTTAAGCCTAATTAAGGAACAAGAATGGCAGGATGTTTATAGTGCTGATAATGCAGATGATAAATATAATGCTTTTCTGAACAATTTTATCATGCTGTTTGAAAGTTGCTTTCCGCTAGAACGCTCAAAACAGGGTACTTTCAGTAACAGACAGCCAGGGTGGCTGACAAAGGGGATAAGAGTATCATGTAGAACTAAGCGGGAGTTGTATCAAAATGTTAGAAGCAGTCAGAATGAAGATGCAGTAGCTCATTACAAACAGTACTGTAAGGTTCTGAAAAATGTCATTAAGAATGCAAAAAGTATGTGGTACGCAAAAAGAATAGCAAACTCTCGGGATAAAATTAAAACTATCTGGTCAGTCGTGAAGGAAGTGTCTGGTCAGGAGCAGCAGGTAGAAGATATAACGTCAGTGCGTAGTAGGAATGTTTCTGTTACTGACAAGATAGATATATGTAAAATATTCAATAATCACTTTCTGCATATAGTAGAGGAACTAAACAAAACTCTAGTTTCTACAGGTGTCATATAACGTTTTTAGAAAATGCGTTTCCGAGGCTGTTACCTGAAATGATCCTTCATGATACTTCCATAGGTGAGATTGAGTCAACAATTAAATCACTAAAGACTAAGGACTCTTGTGGATATGATGGGGTATCTAGCAGAATTCTAAAGTACTGTTCTCCATATGTTAGCCCAGTACTAAGCCATATTTGTAATTTTTCCTTTCAGAATGGTCAGTTTCCTAACAGATTAAAGTACTCAGTAGTGAAACCGCTTTATAAAAAAGGAGAAAGGGATAATGTAGACAACTATAGACCTATTTCTATGCCATCGGTTTTTTCCAAAGTTATTGAAAAGGCTGTATATTCAAGATTAATTGATCATTTCAGTTCACATAATTTCCTGTCAAACGTACAGTTTGGTTTTAGAAGTGGTTTAACGACTGAAAACGTTATATTTTCTATTCTCTGTGAGGCACTTGATGGGTTAAATAAGAGGCTACGGACATTAGGCGTCTTCTTTGATTTAACAAAAGCATTTGATTGTGTTGATCACAAAATATTGTTGCAGAAGTTGGAACATTATGGAATACGGGGAGTAGCCCACAACTGGTTCACCTCTTACTTTAATAATAGACAACCGAAGGTAATTCTCCGCAGTGTAGAAAATGGCTATGACGTGCAATCCCGATGGGGCACAATTAAGTATGGGGTGCCCCAGGGGTCTGTTTTGGGACCATTGCTGTTTCTTATTTATATAATTGATATGCCTTCGAGTATAACAGGTGATTGTAAAATATTTTTGTTTGCTGATGATACCAGCTTGGTAGTGAAGGATGTTGCTCGTAATATTGACACAGTATCAAATAATGCAGTTCAAGAGATAAGTTCATGGCTAATAGAAAACAAGTTGATGTTAAATCACAGTAAAACTCAGTTTTTACAATTTCTAACACATAATTTGACGAAATCTGACATTATGATTACACATAATGGGCATGTGATAAGTGAGATGGACAGTTCAAATTTCTAGGTGTTCATATAGACAGTAAGCTGTCATGGAAAGCCCATGTTCAAGATCTTGTTCTAAAACTAAATTCTGCTATATTTACTATTCGAACAATATCTGAGATAAGTGATTTTTCAACACGGAAAGTACTCTATTTTGCTTACTTTCACTCACTTATGACGTACGGCATTGTTTTTTGGGTAACTCGCCTGTTGCAAAAAGGATATTTCTGGCTCAAAAACGGGCGGTTCGAGCAATATCTGGTGTAAGTTCGCGAACGTCATGTCGACCCCTTTTCAGTAGTCTGGGAATTTTGACTCTGGCGTCACAATACGTTTTTTCTTTAATGTCGTTTGTTGTTAATAATATCAGCTTATTCCCACGAGTTAGTAGCTTTCACTCGGTGAATACTAGACAGATGTCTAATCTACATTTGCACCACACCACCTTAACACTTGTGCAGAAAGGGGTGCAGTATTCTGCGGCATCCATTTTCAATAAGCTGCCACAAGAACTTAAGAATCTTAGCACTAATCCACATGCTTTCAAATCTAAATTGAAGAGTTACCTCGTGGCTCACTCCTTTTATTCTGTCGAGGAACTCCTAGAAAAGTTAAACAATTAAGCTAATTCATTTTTTCTTTATTGATTCTTTTCACTTTGTCTTAAGATTGTCGTGTGCAAAGGACTACTTAAAATTTTTCTATTACCATTCTTGTGTAACAATGTAGTGACTTGTTCCATGACCATGGAGTCTTACTCCTCAAGTGGTTCCTATGGAACAGAAAAAGAGAGAGAGAGAGAGAGAGAGAGAGAGAGAGAGAGAGAGAGAGAGAGCATACCAGTCGCTACCATGTTTATATCCAAGACAATTACACAGATAGCATGGCAATGTTTGCATATAAAGTTATTTCAATATTTATTTCATATGATATCGCTGTAAATAGTATGTAATTTTTATGTTAAATGTTCATTTAAATAGAATACCAATTGTATGTGCAGGTGTACAATTTAAATAACTTATGCAAGTTTGTGTATGTTCATGTAAGTGTATAAGCAAATATTATTTAATATATTTCATAACTATTGCAATTTTAAAACAAATGTTAGACATGTATGTGGCGTACCTCTGTGCGTCTTGGCTAGGCTTTGGGCAGTTCAGGCTGGGAATTTGATGACGTAGGTGTAAAACCAGTTAGTCCGCATAAAAGGGCGCACGCGGTCTTTGTAAGGGGCAGTCGGAGGGTAGCTTACCTGCGTGGGGGCTGCGTCGGTCTGTGCCTCGAGTTGGCACTGTGTTTGTTTGTGCAGACGAGTCAGTGTTCCGAGCACTTGGCCGGAGACTCTGTTGCTCGCCGCTACGACGGCAGTATTTATATTGATTCAGTGTGTGAGTATGTGTGTCTGAGGCGGGCCACAACATCAGTCAGTGTAACGATTCCAACGTGTGTAAGTTTATTGAGGTGGAAGATTTTTTGTAGCTGCAATAAGAAGGAGAGCGTGTGTTTACTTGGAGGTAGCTTGCTGAAGCGCCTATTGAAGTGACGTACAGGCTGAGATATTAGTTCAGCGGAAAGTTACCGTGTGAATTTGTGTCTTGAAACATTGCTAATTGTGGAGAGACGAAGTGAATAGTAGAAGTACTTTGGTTTTGATAGCGTCAAGACACTAAAACAGTCAGTGACAAATAACATTTTATTTATGGGGGCTCACGAGCTATAAACAGTGTTGAATTAAATGTGCCAGAGGCCAGAGGCATCAGCCATCAGGGATTAAGGAATTAGAAATAAACCGAACTACATCATTTGAACTGAAATAGTGTTGATGTTTTGATTTACATACCCTCATCTTTCAGAACTTTGAATATTTTATTTATTTGTTGTATATGCAGGGAAAAGGCAGGAACTGTGCACAATCATACCCCTAGGCTAAATTACAGACAGTACAGCAGTTTCTGTTTATGTTTCAACGTGTGCAGTTTTCGAAGACGAGACTTTATAGTGCAGTTGTGCTGCAGTTTCGGTTCGTTTGTCGTTCTGTCTCTAATCTTTTTCTGCTTTCCCATCGCAAGCATTGTGAGTGTGTATGTTGTTCTGCTGGTAGACTGTATCTGTTTAGCGGCTTAGAACCGGCATGTAAATGGGCTGTAGATGTAAAAGTTACTTGCTTTGCTCGCTTCCCTTCAAAAAGGGTATAAATTCGACTTCGCAGTCGAAGAAGTGTGCACCTGGAAAGAAGACGTCGATTTTGATTCAATGACGCCAGATGTCACCTTGCGGGCGGTAGAGGTACTTTGAACGTCCTCCGACAACAGCTACATTAGTGACAAAGCTCTCAGAGCGCCAAATGTGCGTAGCCTTTAATAGGCAATGTTTACAGCCACAAGGCTTTGTGCGATATCAAGGTGCGAGGCAAACAGCCGCCATGCCACAGAGACGCACTCGTGCTTCTGCAGCCAGTTTCAAGCGGGTCAAACACTGACCTTCCGAGTGGTGGGATTGTCCTTTCAGAGAACTGCCATGTAATAATTTTTAATATCTTTATTTCTGTTAATGATCACAAATTTCTCGACGTTTTGACGAGACTTGAACTGCTGTAGACTTGAAAATGGTCATCTCTGACCGTCAAAACGACGATAAATTTGTGATCATTGACGGAAATAAGGATGATAAAGAAATTACAAAACTTATTACTGTTCGCGACCATTTCTCAGCTTGTCAAACTGCCAAATAAGTTGAACGTGCTGTCTCAGCTGTACAACGATGCCAGTTGCAAAGGTCACGTGAACACTCTCACACCCGTGGGCGAGGTTCTGGACGTCCAAGCAGCACAAAAGGCCGCCAGGATTGTCGTGCAGTAACAGCAGAAGAGGCAGGTCCCATAGGTAGCACAGGAAAGATAAGAGGATTTGTGAGCCCACGAACTGCTGCCAACCGCTAATATGGAGGGAGGAGGAGTTGCCACATTCATTAAAAACTGCTATAAATTCAAGAATATTGATATAAATAAATTCTGCATTTAGCAGCATTTAGAAGCTTGTGCAACAGAAGTAGAATTCCATAACAGATGCTATATAATAGTAACTATTTACCGAGCACCTGCAGGAAATTGTAATCTATTCCTAAATCATCTAGAGGGTTTATATGGTTATTTAACGGGAAGAAATAAAGAAATCCTGGTTGCTGGTGACTTTAATACAGATTTTCTTATGCAGTCCTCCAGTAAAAATTTATTGCAGTCAGTAACTTTGTCTTTCAACCTGACACATACCGTAAACTTTCCAACTACGATAACTAAAACCTCTAGGACAGCAATTGATAATATTTTTATAGACAAATCAAAGGAACAAAATCATATCATAAAACCAATAATAAATGGCCTGTCAGATCATGACATGCAGCTCCTTGTTTTAGGTATAGATTCTAAACAGATTATGAAGACTGCAAAATGTACACACAGGAGAGTAGTCAACCCACCAAAAATTGAACATTTCAGAAAACTCCTCAAAGATACGAACTGGAAAGATGTATATAGTGCTATTGGCATGAATGAAAAATATAACAAATTCATTAATAATGTTAGTATCATGTTTGAAAACTGTTTTCCTCTAAAAGTAACGCGAATTAAACAGAAGTCTGCAATAAAACCTTGGATTACACAAGGAATAAACATTTCATGTAAGACAAAAAGGAAAATGTATCTATCAGTCAAGAGTAGTTGCAATGATGATGATTTAACTAAATATAAGGAATACTGTAAAATATTAAAAAAAAGTTATTCAGGTATCTAAACGAATGAACTATGAAAAGAAGGTAGCAACATCAGGAAACCAAATAAAAACAATATGGGACATAGTGAAAGAAGAGACTGGTAGAACCAGAAAGGAACAAGAATAGGTAGGATTAAGAGTAGCTGAGACATTAGTAACTGATGGGCATAGTGTGGCAAATCTATTTAACAAGTACTTTATATCCGTTGCTGATAGTATGGGATTGTCTGGGTCAGTAAATAATGCCCTTGAATATTTGAAACTAGCATTTACAAATACCTTCACACACATGAATATGTCAGTCACTTCACCACAAGAAATATCTTCCATAATAAAGTCTTTAAAAACAAAGAATTCCAGTGGTTACGATGAAATATCAACAAAGTTAATTAAAGCGTGTTCTTGTGAACTTAGCACAACCTTAAGTTATTTGTGTAACCAGTCTATTACAACGGGAACATTTTCTGATTGGCTAAAATATGCAGATATTAAACCTCTCTTCAAAAAGGGGGATAAAGAAACACCGTCAAACTACAGACCCATTTCACTTTTGCCAGCATTCTCAAAAATTATAGAAAAGGTAATGTTCAAGCAGCTTCTCAACCACTTAACCAGAAATGGCATATTGTCTAGAACACAGTTTGGATTTCTAAAAGGTTCCACTATCGAGAAGGCTATTTACACTTACAGTGAGAATGTACTTAATTCATTAGATAATAAATTGCAAGCAGCAGGTATTTTCTGTGATTTGTCAAAGACATTTGATTGTGTGAACAATAACATCCTTTTAAGTAAATTAGAATTTTATGGGGTTACGGAAAATGCTGCAAAATTGTTCAAGTTGTACCTCACTAACTGGAAACAAAGGGTGTCAGTGCAAGTCACTAGTGAATTAGGCCAACAGTCATCGTCAGATTGGGAAGAAATTACATGTGGTGTCCCACAAGGATCCATCTTAGGGCCAATGCTTTTTCTTGGGTTCATTAATGATCTCTCATCAATTACACTACCAGAAGCAGAGGTCGTTTTGTTTGCAGATGATACAAGTATTGCAATAAAAAGTACGTCAAGCATAGTGATAGAAAGTTCTGCTAATGATATTTTCATTAACATTAATAAATGGTTTAAATCCAACTCATTGTCATTAAACTTTGAAAAGACGCACTACATGCAGTTCAGAACATGTAAGAGATTTCCTGACCGCATATGCATTAAGTATGAAGAAGAGCAGATAGAAGAGGTTGACAGTATTAAATTCGTAGGATTACAGCTTGATAATAAATTTAGTTGGGAGGAGCACACCACCACAGAACATAGGAGACATAAAAATAACTAAGCTTGCATACTTTGCTTACTTTCATTCCTTAATGTCACATGGTACAATATTTTGGGGTAACTCTTCAAGTCAGTCAAAAGTCTTCAGAGTCCAAAACCGTGTAATACGTATTATTTGTAGAGTAAATTCACGGACGTCTTGTAGAAGCCTCTTCAAAGAACTGGGTATATTAACTACTGCGTCTCAGTATATTTATTCCTTAATGAAATTTGTCATAAATAATATATCCCTTTTCCCAACAAACTGCTCAGTTCATACATACAATACTAGAAATAAAAATGATCTACAGAAGGACTTAAAAGCACTTACTTTAGTTCAAAAAGGAGTCCACTACTCAGGAACACACATTTTCAATAATTTACCATCAAGTATAAAAAAAATTAGCTACAAATAAAGATCAGTTTAAGAGGAACCTAAAAGACTTTCTAGTGACCAACTCCTTCTACTCCATTTAGTGAAATTGTACCAAATGATGCATGCACTCATACTATATTAGGATTATCATATTATCAGCAAAAAAAAAAAAAAAAAAAAAAAAAAAAAAAAAAAAAAAAAAAAAAAAAAACCTTAAAAATTTATGTATATCTTTGTATTTATATTATTAGTATTATCTATTATTCAATTTGTAAATTTTGTTTCTTGACTTGTTCCATATCCACGAGGATCCCCTCAACATGGATCTACGGAACAAATAACTAATCTAATCTACGAGGGTCACTCAAAAGAAATGCACACTATAATATAGTTTTTATTCTTCATGTTTGAAAGTTTTACAGTGTGTAGATACATCCTTTAGAAACAATATTTTCATTTCTCCATATAATCCTCATCCTTCTCAACTGCCTTACGCCATCTTGGAACAAGCGCCTATATACCAACACGTTGGAGCCACTGTTTGGCAGCGTGCACAACAGAGTAATCATCTTCAAACCTTGTTCCACAAAGAGAGTCTTTCAGTTTCCCAAAGCGATGATAATCACATGGAGCCAGGTCAGGACTAAGGCGGATGTTTCAGAGTTGTCATTCCGAGTTTTGTGATCTCTTCCATGGTTGCCCGTCCATCGTCGTGCAACAGCAAAACACCCTGCTTTGCCGATGTGATCGAAACGACTCAGTCGAATTTATGCATAAGAATTTATGGTGATTCAATGCGCCATGATGTCCACAAGCAAAAGTTCTTCAGAATTGAAAAACACTGTAGCCATAACTCTTCCAGCAAAAGGTATGGTTTTGAATGTTTTTCTTGAGTGTATTTGCATGATGCACTCCATTGATTGCCTCTTCGTCTCTGGTGAAAAATGATGGATCCATGTTTCATCACATGTCACAGTTCTTCCAAGAAATTCATCTCCACCATTCCCGTACTGTTCCAAATGTTCGCTGCATTCCGTTTTTCGTGTTTCATTGTGAGCCACTGTCAGAATCTTTGGAACCCACCTGGCACAAACCTTTTCGTAGCGCCAATGCTTTCAGTATTATGTATGGAACTCATTGTTCTTTGGGACGATCTGAATCAATTTATACAAGTTTCCAGCTAAGATCGCATTTTTATTTATGGATGACCGATTTCGATGTTCAGAGACGTCATCTTCTGAACTATAAATATGTTTGTACAAAAGAAGTTGTTTATGAAAAATAATAACAAAAATATTTTTCTTCTATATACGAAAAAAATCTATGGGTACAATATTTTACAGAGCCATACCTATATGGTTCTATCTATATCCTTTCATTACATTTGCTGTGGAGTAGTTGCATACTAACATTGACGTTGAAGTTGGATCTACAGTATACAGTAGAAGAGTCATTAAGTAAATGACACACAAAGAATTTACAGTTACTAACCTAAGGTTAGTGGTTTTTTCCTTTTTTTTATTTTCATGTGTTGCAAATCTTGTGAATTACATCACAATTTGTTATTCTAATGCTGTTAACCCTTTCATTAAAATTACATGTTACATAATTACATTATTATCACTAAAATGCATTACATAAAATTGTTATAAAGTCATAAAGTTTGTTCTATGTATAGACTCCTGCAACATGCGGTCGTACATTATCCTACTGAAATGTAGGGTTCCGCAGGGATCGAATGCAGGTTAGAGCCACGGTTCGTAACACATCTGAAATGTAACGGCCACTGTTCGAAGTGCCGTCGATGCAAACAAGGTGACCGACATGTGTAACCAATGGCTGGATGATACGTCAGTATGGCGATGACAAATACTCCCTTCCAATGTGCGTTCACCTCGATGTCACCAAACACGGATGCTGTAACAGAACCTGGATTCATGTGAAAAAATGACATTTTGCCATTCATGCACCTAGGCTCGTCATTGCGTACACCATCGTAGGCGCTCCTGTCTGTGATGCAGCGTCAAGGGTAACCGCTGTCATTGTCTCCGAGCTGATACTCCATGCTGCTGCAAACGTCGTCCAACTGTTTGTGCAGATGGTTGTTGCTTTTCAAACGTCCCGATCTGTTGACCCAGGGAACGAGACATGGCTGCACGATCCGTTACAGCCATGCGGACAAGATGCCTTTCATCTCATCGAGATCGTTGGGATCCAGCACGGCGTTCCGTATTGCTATCCTTAACATCAAGATTCCCTATTCTGCTAACAGTCATTGAATCGCGACCAACGCGAGCAGCAATGTCGCGATACGATAAACCGCAAACGCGATCGGAAACGTGATGGTAAGCATTTCTCCTCCTTACATGAGGCATCACAACAACGCTTCACCAGGCAACGCGGGTCATCTGCTGTTTGTGTATGAGAAATAGGTTGGAAACTTTCCTCATGTCAGCACGTTGTATGCGTCGCCACCGGCGCCAACCACCTGTGAATGCTCTGAAAAGCTAATCAGTTGCATATCACAGCATCTTCTTCCTGACAGTTAAATTTCGCGTCTGTAGCACGTCATATTCGTTGTGTAGCAATTTAATGGCCAGGAGTGTATTTGAATTTGTGTTGGACGGTATACGTGCTTCAGCAATCAATCTAAGTGTCTGAATCCATTCTGTCTATATTGTGCAAGGGTTATCATCTACATCTACATAAATACTCCACACTGAAGTGGATGGCAGAGTGTTCATCGAACCACTTTCTGATACTTCTCTACAGTTCCATTCTCTAATAGCTCGCGGAAAAAATGAACACATAAATCTGTTTTCGATATAATTTCTCTTATTTGATTATGGTCATTTCTCTCTATGTAGGTGGGTGCTAACAAAAACTGTTCCCATTCGAAAGAGAAAGTTGGTGAAAGGAATATCGCAAATAGATCCCGTCACAATGAATACGCCTTTCCTGTAAGTTTGTAAGCTGTGATGATTTAACTTATGTATTTTTATATTTAGACTAAGCGCTATGTTTGACATATTATTTAATCTCCATTTTTCAATAAGTTGACCAACTCGTAAAATTTGATATGACCAGATGACTGTGGCATAGCCCACTGAAACAAATCGTCATTAAATAAATATTTTGGGATCTTGGCGTTTCACTTTTGAAGAGTATTAATCTATCAGATCGCCTCCACAACCTACGATGACAGGTAATGTCATGATTTAAGTTGCTTTAATACATCAGACTTCTTAATTACACATGCTGGCAGTTGTTCTTGATACGAATACTGCAGTGTGTTTTACTGCTAGAATACTTTACCCACGAGCAAAATTCCTTAGGATACTGTACCAAATTACGTTACAGGGATTCGTCCTGGAAACTATTATAGGCTTCTCTGACGTTCGAGCTAGATTTCAGAACAGCCAGTTTTGAGGCTTTTGTGTCCATTTAAATTTGGCATGCTTTTTACTTTGCTTTTGCAAGAGTGGTATAACCTGTTTTGTGTACCACGCCGTTCATACACCTCTTTTGTTAATTTTTTTGGTGTAAATGTGTCAGTGGTTACTTCTTTGAACGTAAGCCTCATCTGATCTACACTAACATTGGTAGTTTCAAAAGACTAGAGATTCTCACTCAGGAAAGCGTTAATTGAATTTTTCTGCTTTCTTGGATAGATATATTTTTTCGTACATTCGGGGAATCCGATAGTCATTCTCTCTACAACAACTCTGTGTTCACTAATATCTGTGTCTGCTTTGATGCTCTTTATGAGCTCCTGATTTTTTTTTTTTTTGCTAAGAGGTCCAGTATATTTTCACAACCATTTACTATTGTAGTGGGTTCATGAACTAAATGCTCTAGGTAATTTTCGGAGAAATCGTTCAGTACGATTTCGGACGATGTTTTATGTTATTCTCAAGTTTTAAATATGTATTTTTGCCAACATATCATGTCAAAGTCGCCACCAATTAAAACTGCATGCTTGAGGAACGATTTTGAAATTTGTTCCAAGCTTTCTTTGAACATCTCTGCAATCGAATCATCGGACTCAGGGGTTTGGTAAAAACAGCCTATTATTAGTTTAGTCTTGTCAGGTGTAACGTATACATAACAACTCACAGGAACTATCTACTCCAATCACGCTACAAGATAAACCGCCTGTGACTGCAGTCCGAGTCGGGCATCTGCAGCGTACGCCACGCTGTCACGACTGCTCCGATGCCTGGCACAACACGTCAGCGCGCCTCTTTTATGCAGTTGCTGGCTGCTGAAGCCCTTGCGGAGGGACGTACGCGGCGTTCAAGAAAGAAGTTTTTTTTTTTTTTTTTTCATTATCGTGTTTTGACACCAGCTATTACACCAGTAGGCTGCTCTTCAGCCGAGAGGATAAAATACATAGATGGGATGAAAATTAAAATACATGACAAGCGATAAAACAATGACATAGACAAGGTGACAATTCGAAGTACAATAATTGACAGATGATTAAAATCACATTTAATTAGTTAAAAACGAGGAGCCACGGTGACATAAAAACCATATAGTACGACAATAACAAAGGACGGCGAGTACACGGAGACACTAATTAAAACACTCGGTGCGACACTTGTTTGTTAGCGGTGGACGCAGATAAGAGACACACATTTCTCTGGAGCACTGCACACAACACTGATCTCAGCACTGTTAAAACTGTCGGTCCAGGACCCCGCGGGGTGGGGGAAGGTGGTAACGTGGGGGACGGGGAAAGGTGGGGGAAGAGGCTGTGGGGAGGAGCCATAGGGAGTCCAGGGTAGGGAGGAGGTATAGCCAAGCTGGGAAGGGGAGGGGGCGGGAGAAGGGGCTCTACATCTACAGGGAGGGATCAGGATTGGTAGGACGGGTATAAGGACGGAGGACGTCATCAGGGAGGGGGAGGCGGCGCAAGTTTCCCTGGGAAATGATGCGGAGGGTCTGGAGATGAAGGGAGGGGCTATACAGCGGCAGAGGCGTGGCAGAGACCCGGGGTCGGTGAGGATGGAGTGGACCAGGGCTTTGCGGGAGTCTATTTTGCGGTTGGTGTAGAGGATACGGATATGTTCTAGGCATTGAAGGAGATGGGGAAACGGGCTAAGGTCACACAGGATCCGCGTGGGGGAAGGGAGCCGGATGCGGTAGGCGAGGGGGAGGGCGTGCGCTCATGGATTTGGAGGGTTCTATAATAGGAAGGGGGAGAAAGAAGAAACCGCATAAATGCTTTAAATGTCAGCAACTGGGACATGGGTAAACATAGCCGGAATGAGCCGGCGTGTATGAAGTGGAGCTTGGGACACGACACACGCGAGTGCACCCAGCCGCGCGGATCGCCGCTTAAATGCGTCTATTGCATCGGCCCGCATACTGCGAGCCATCGCAAATGCCCATACAAGGTCAACTTTCTCCGCCCCAGGACCTCAAGAGCGGAACGGCGCGCTTGGACTGCTGGCATCACGACACCTGCGGCAACTTGACTCCCTGATGGCGCTGCTGTCGCGGGATATTTTGAACCTTCACTCGGCCGCCATGGTAGTGGCAAGCGTCAGATAAATACGAGTGTTGTTAGCAGGTAAATCGTGTATTAAATAGCTACTGCGGGGTATATACACAATTGATAGTCACGTCTGTATTGTCTGACTATTGAAGTGTACATGAAGCACGATGGTGAAGAGCTGCTCAGCGTTTAAATGCATAAATCAATTTAAGAAAGGAATAAAAAGATCGAATACTATATTTCCATTTTTATTACTCAGGAATACAAGTAGCCCTACTACTTGTGCTCTTGGTTAACAGTCTGTTAGTCAAGACAATATAGGATTGAACGAAATAAATAAAAGGCCTTTACAATACTGGTAGATTTTAAAAATGGAGCTACTTTATGCAGTACTGGTGGACAGGAAGTTTAGAAAGTTTCATTTTATGAGTGTGTAAAATAATTATCGGGGTCACGAAATTAGTTGCCTCACTGCAGTTCGAATTTTTGTTTATGAAATTAATAGTAACACTAGTACTGCATAATTTAAAGGTAATCTGCTTTACATATAGGTATAATAACAGATAGGGTTTTGCAGAACTGTGTATAGTTCCATACATTAACGACACATGTCCATACTGGATGCACACTGAAGTTCAACCCTGTGACGATAGTAGCTGACTTCTGAGCAGTTCACTCTGCTGTAAGGTATTTGGCTTCCAGCATTAATAATGCTAATTTTCTTGCTAGATATCCTAATGTTAATGTTAGATGACTTAGTTAAGAAAACGCTATGGCATACTTCGTGTTCTTAAAAGAATTTGGTTTTGGCTGTTTGGTGTACTCACAACGTAAGAAGCTATTTTTCAGTTATATATCTGATGGCATATTTCACTTTCGCAATCGGTTTTTAATATTAGCTGTTTCAGGTTGCCCAGTTTGATTTTTTTGATGCTATGAAATATCTAAATATCGGAGAATACAGCACTAAAACAAAGACATAAAGTCTTAAGGAACTGAGGTACCAACAGCCGTAAGTATAATGAAATATTTATTCAATTGCAACCAGTTTCGGCATTTCACTATGCCATCTTCAGGTCCCTACATCGGAGCATGATATCCAAAGTTGCTGTTGTTGTTTCCAACTAAGAGACGAAATCCATGAATCCAGTTTAATATCCCTACCTTTGGATATCATGCTCCGATGTAGGCACCTGAAGATGGCATAGTGAAATGCCGAAACTGGTTGTAATAGAATAAATATTTCATTATACTTACGGCTGTTGGTACCTCAGTTCCTTAAGACTCTTGACCAGCCGCTGTCCCGTTTCCACCACCGACGATGGATTCAGAAAGACGTAGAGTGTGAAACTCTTTCGAAATTAATGTTTGTACAAAGGTTTTACAATGGTATAATATAATCGATTGGAAGATGTTCGGCGAGTAAATACCTTCTTTTCCTTTCCTTATTTTTCCCATCATTTCTTTTTCCATTGAGCGACTAGAAGTCATTTCTTTTGTTCCTGTTATGCACTGAAGCTTTTCCTTATTCCTGCAACGCAGAAGCCAAAAAGAAAAATGATGTCCTCCATCCGCTTCACGCCCTGACGAAGGGAGTAATGCCTTCGGGTAAATCTCCCGTTGAACTTATCTCCAGCTTTAGCCAGCTTTCGGTACCTATAATGATTTGAGATTCAGTACTTTCCATTAGCGCTTGAGATCTGGTACTTCCCCAAACGGCAACGACAATTTGCAACTGTTAGACCAGTGAATATCTGTTTGTCCTTTGATCTGTAACTTTTGAGATTGACATCCTTCCTGTGTGTTCCCGAGGCCCTCTAACCTAAAATACCGCCCAGTCCACGCCACACAGCTCCCGCTAACCGTGTACTCGCTTCATACCTCTAGTGGACTCCTGACCTATTCGGCAGAACTCTGAACACCACCACGCGATGGCGCAAGTCCAGGAATCTGCAGCATACACGGTCGCAGAAGCGTCTGAGCCTTTAATGCTGTGTACCAGATGACCACAGTCAGTCCTGTCAACTATAATGCAGATGGTGAGCTTGTGCGACGTGGAAGTGTGAAGGTGTATTTTTTGTACATTGACAGGAGTCGAGGCAGGGGACGATAAATGAGATGTTTGCTGGGTATTTAGAACAAGGAATACGGACAGGTTCTGCTGACCCCCAATAATTATCTGAATCATTAACGTAATTAATTAAGTTGTTATTGAATTATGCTGCTAGAATAATGTCACGTGATCAATAATCTGATTGACCATGTAAAGCAAAATTCTATTATCTCCAGTCCCATAGACAAATCAACAATAATTCCAGTTAATGATGAGTTTACCCTCTAAAATTATGAATTGAAAACGGGAAACAACAATAAATGAATTCGTTAAGAAGAAACAGACTTTGTTAGCTATACGATTATTATAACGACACAACATTCGACTTATTTCACAGCGATAACTCAAATATCGCAATTAAAAATGGACATCAATATTCATACACATTCGATACAAAAATGAAAAATAAATCTACGCCATTGCTTTACATTAATCTGAACACCGTTAACATTAATACTGATTGGTAAATCAAAATATCTCCTATTGGAAGACGATAAACATCGTAACAGAATGAAAATTTAGGTACAAGTTTGTTGTCCTAACGAAATACTCTGAGCAGGGTAGATTTATAAGCAACACTTTCTCGTTAGACTGGCGAACCTGATACAAGTGCCACTTGCTGCTGGCGTGCGCAAGCCGTACATTACCAGTCGACGAACTGCAGTGCGATCTCGCTGCGTCACTGTGGCGTGGGCACCTGGCGGTATATAAGCTAAAAAGTTCGCGACCACGAAATAAAACCTCGCTCCGTTATTTGGAAGCTGTACTCCCTAATATCAGACACTGTGCTCTCTGTAGTACACAGTGCCTACGACCTCAAGCAGTTTTACCAATTCTGGGCAACTTCAGTTATCATAGACAAGTACGCACAAGTGCTGAAAGCCTGATGATGGTCCTGTAGGAGCGAAACCAGTTCCGAACAAAAAATAGCAGCAAATTGCGATCTGGACTGTCGTATTTTGATTATTTTGAATTTAAGCTTATTTAAACTTCCAAAAATTACATATTGTTGTGACTAATACGAAACCAAACTTCCGATAACACAGTTTATTCACAACATACAGGTCTAGATAACATTTGTCCATGTTCACTGTTAACAGAAAACATTAAGGTCCATTCCTTGAAAGGCACAAAAGAAACACTACTTAACTCATAATGAAAGTACTTAGGCTCTAACAAACAAAAATACACCAAAATCGTATGATAGATAATGTAACGGTCCCTTATTGCACTAGTGATATTCCCGCACCTGCAAAACTCTGCAGTCGCCCATTTGAGGCCTCTGCGTGTGCCATGCCGCATTGCACTTTGACTTGTCGGTTCGCCAGTAGTGACGGTGCTGTGTGCCTCTGAAGTTGCCCTTTGTGACGTTATTTGTGTAGTGAAGCGTCAGATGGGTCGGCGATTGGTAATCAATTCTGATGATGTATGCAATTGGTTGAGATGAACTTCCGAAAAGCCCTTCTTCGTGAATACGGTCTTGGTGTAGAAGAAGAATCATTCACATGTTTCTGGCATCTATAATAGTGCAGAAATATGAGCATAGATTAAAAACACTATAATAGATAATACCATCTTCACGAAGAAGGTTTCTTCGTAATTCATCTCAACCAGTCACACCATATTAGCAGCATTGATTACCAATCGCCAACCCATCCGACGCTTCTCTACGCAAAGAACGTCACAAAACGCAACTTCAGAGATACACTGCACCATCACTACTGGTGTACCGGCAGCTCAATGTGCAATGCGGCATGGCACACGCAGAGGCCTGTAAAGGACGACTGCAGACTTTTGCAGATGCGGGAGAACCACTAGTGCAAAAGGGACGTTTACATTTTCATATGATTTTGGTTTATTTCTGTTTGTTCGAGTACAAGTACTTTCCTTGTCAGTCCAGAGAACTCGGGCCCCTGCCCGGAATCACGAAGTCCAAGTCGTTATTAGGTATTCCAGTCTGTAGACAAGTAGAAGTTCGAAGTTGGAACCGCATCTACACAATTCTGGAGAACACACGAGCAGAAGTCCAGTGGGCAGGCATAGGTGGGCAGTAGACAAGCCTCGAGGTAGTCGTGGCTGCAAGCACGACTCAAGGCGTACTGGCGTTAGCGTCTGTGTCTCATCCAGATAAAGCGGATTGGGCCAATCAGCAGTCGGCGGAGGGACCCTCGATCGTACGAGTCCGGTGCAGCAACCCCTCCAAAATATAGTGCCCTGTTTACATCTTTGACATTAAAATCGACTTTCCCTGTCTATAGTCTGATTTAAATTAGTTGTCACTTGTTTGTTGTTTGCGGGCCAAAGCTGCAGCGTAGTCACGTCAAGTACTGGCTGGCGGCAGCCGCCACCGCGCATCGCTTCACGCGGCGATAGAAAATCGCTTTAAAGCCTCTATCTTCTACAAGAATCGAGTGAAAAATTTCAAATTCACACATGATGTACGTATCTATAAAGTCTCACACTATGTCAAAAATCTATTCTTGATTTTAATTAGGGAAAGAGCTACGTTAATTTGTTTGAAACTATTTCAGCTTTTCTAGTTCGCTAACAGCTTCAAACTTATCACTTCATATCTTAAAAACTATTGGTCTAAAAACAATAATTTTTTTTCCATTCATTGCTAAAAAAACTCGCTTGGCAACGAATCTTTAAAAGTTTTCGTATTGCATTGGTTTTCCGGTATATAAATTTCTGAAAACTACGTTTTTACGCATCTATATCAATATTGAACTCGTAACAAGTATGATGTTTAAAATCTCTAGTTCCTACAAAATTTACGAAAAAATTTTGAAATTTACATACAGTATCAATCTCAGTGATATTTCTAAGCACCAAAAAAAAAATTTCTTTATTTTACGTAGCTCCAGTTTTACATGGGCTATTGAAGTAAGAGATTTTCGCGTCCGGAAAATTTTCCTTCTTTTCATTGCAGATCTCGAAAACTATTACACACATTGAATAACATCTTAGTGTCTACACATTGAATAAAATCTTAGTGTCTACAAAAATAAATTTTAATAAAATGCAGTGTAACTTACCATACGGAGGTGACGGGAGCTGGCTGAACAGTAATTTTTAGTCTCACAACAAGAATGAGACGTTAAACTAAATAAATTCACAAACACATTATTTGCTGGCAGTACGTAAACTATACACTAATCAGACAACGGGAAAACACCGCTTAATTCAGAGTCACTGGAGCTATCTGTGTCGCTGCTGGTATTGACGGATATTATTAAGTCTTCGACGCATTGTTGTAAGACACTTTCATTATTCTAGGCTTCCTAAATCATTCCTTTCACATGATGCACTACCTTTCGCCAGTCTTCTGGTGTCACTGTTTCAACTGCCTCTTTCAACAGGCGTTCCACTTCAGTTATTGTAAATTTTCTATTTTCTACAGCAATATGCTGTTTATTATTTTATTTTAAATATTATTTAAGAAAACTGCTCCAGTCACTTTTACTTGAAATGATATTTATTCCATGAACCGGGTTTCAAACCTTTTCAGGTTCATCATCAGATGGATCATGTTACAATAACATTTTAAGCGTCATGTTGGATGCTGGATCTGTGGTGGGAAGACGGAAATTATTTAAAAAAACTCGAATTGCACGTTTGTTTTGTATTTATAAAATTCCGTGAAATTTGCTGATCTACTTACTGCGACTGTATGGCCGGATTTTTGTGGTTAATTTCCATTTCTTGCGTCTTCTTTTCTTTAAGTCACAGTAACACATCACTTTTTCTGTTGGGTTCTAACTGTACTATAAACAACACTTTACCAGCGTCCAACATGTGCTTTTACAGCTGCTGTTATTTACAAACGTCTTAATTCGAAAAATATAACACTCTTTGTGCAGGCAAGTTTGTTTTGAGTATGATATAGTCGATTATTTAGAAAGTAATTTTGTCAATAATAAACTGCAAAAGTGAATAATAAATAAATACTGTCTGTATTGTTTCCATAGCTTTTCTACTTTATATGTATGTATTCAATCAGTCAAAGTACAAGAATAAATTTCGTATTATTGCTATGTTTAATTTATACACTATTTTTGTTCTAGAATATTAATTTAGACTAGGTTCTATTTATTGTGTTTAAAGACAGTGTGAATCTGGTTGCATATATATTTATATTTCTTTAGTTGTGATTTTTACCTTATCAGAAAGCATATGAAAGAGTTGTCATGGGTGCAGGATTTTTTAAATTTTTTTTATTTTTATTTTTTTTTTTTTTATTTGAGGGGGGAAGGGAAGGGGGGAAGAGGCTTTTTGTGAATTAATTTCTTTACATTAGCAGGTTCTCAAAATTTTGGAGGAACATTTTGTTTTTAGTTCAGTCTGATCGTTGAGCAGGTTGTTGGATGTTGTATTTGTATTGATGAGGATTTCAATCCACGCGTTCGTTCCCCGGAGTTCCTATGTGTGCCGGGGTCCAAACGAAAACCACAGTGTGGCCAGACTGAACGAGAAGGGCAAGAGATTCCTGAATTGACCGCACCAGTGGGTGTTTTGGAAAGCACTGGTCAAGGGCTTGCAAGCCACTCAGGGAGTCGCTGCAGATAACATACGACTCCCCGGGACAGGTTATAAGGTGCTCCAGTGCTCGATGGATAGCTATCAGCTCCGCAGTGAAGACAGTACTCCCACAGGATAAGGCGTGTAGTTCAGTATGCTCATCGTGGGTGTAGGCATACCCACAACGGCCATCGTCTAGGGACCCATCGGTGTAGACAATTTCCGCGCCACGGAACGAACGAAGTACCGCCTGAAACTGGCGGCGGAGAGTCATCGGTGCAACAGAGGCTTTAGAGTGAAGTCCAGCCGAAACTGCGGACGCGGTATAGACCAAGGAGGAACACGGGAAGGGTAGTGGAAAGCAGGAGGAATAGGAAGGGATTCAAGTCAAGAGAGAAGGGAACGAACACGGACCGCGATCGGGAGACCCGACCTTGGCCGCCGTCGTGGGGAAGGATGGACAACATACGGAAATAGAAGCCTGTAGTTTGGATGGTGGGGTAAGGCATGTACATGGGCAGCATAGGCAGAGAGTAAGCGCTGCCGGCGGAAGCGCAGGGGCGGAACCCCTGCTTCAGCTAGCAGACTTGTCACTGGACTTGTGCGAAAAGCCCCTGTCGCCAAACGGACACCACTATGGAGGACCGGGTCCAATACCTGTAGTGCTGACGGTGCTGCAGAGTCATATACGATACTTCCGTAGTCCAGGCGCGATTGTATCAGAGCCTTATAGAGCTGCAGAAGCGTTGGGCTTGATGCTCCCCAAGCCGTGTGGCCGAGACAGCGAAGGATATTAAGGTGTTTCCAGCATTTCTGTCGCAGCTGACGGAGATGTGGCTGCCAAGTCAGCCGGGCATCGAAAACCATACCGAGGAAGCGGTGTGTTTCTTCAACTCGAAGGAGTTCGTTATCTAGGTACAACTCTGGATCGAGGTGAAGTGCCCGACGACGACAAAAGTGCATTACTCGGGTCTTAGGACCCGAGAAGTGGAAACCGTGGGCCAAGGCCCATGATTGTGCCTTTCTAATGGCTCCCTGCAGCCGCCGTTCGGCGACACCAATGGTGGCGGAGCTGAAGTAAATACAAAAATCGTCTGCAAACAGGGAGGACGAAACTGAGGACCCCACCGCTGCTGCGAGACCATTGATGGCAATCAGGAAGAGGGGAACACTGAGAACAGAGCCCTGTGGGACACCATTCTCCTGGACATGGGGAGAGCTGAGACAGGTGCCTACACGAACTTGAAAAGAGCGGGTCGATAAAAAGTTCCGTATAAAAATTGGAAGGGAGCCCCTCAGACCCCAACCATACAGTGTAGCCAGAATATGGTGGCGCCAGATTGTATCGTATGCCTTACGGAGATAAAAAAAGACCGCAACGAGATGTTCGCGCCTGGTGAAGGCAGTGCGAATAGCCGATTCCAGCGAGACAAGGTTGTCAGTGGCGGAACGGCCTTGACGGAATCCCCCTTGTTGTGGGGCAAGAAGTTCGCGGTCTTCAAGGAGCCACATCAGCCGCCGACTCACCATTTGTTCAAGCAGCTTGCAGAGCACATTGGTAAGGCTGATTGGGCGGTAACTGTCAGCCACCAATGGATCTGCTCCAGGTTTCAACACTGGGATGACGGTGCTTTCCCGCCACTGTGATGGAAAGACCCCATCTGCCCAGATACGGTTAAACAGGGAGAGGAGTCGGTGTTGAAACTCAGCCGAAAGGTGACGGATGAACTGGCTATGTATCCGATCAGGTCCCGGAGAAGTATTGAGGCATGCAGCCAGAGCAGTTTCAAACTCCCACTCGCTAAATGGGGCATTGTAAGGTTCCTGGCAGCGTGTGCGGAATGATAACTGCTTCCGCTCGACCCTCGCTTTGAAGGTGCGGAAGTCTGCACTGTACGTTTCAGTTGCTGAGCAATGTGCATAGTAATCCGCCATGTACTCAGCTATGGCTTGCGGGTCAGTGCAGAGTGCACCCTGAATAGTGAGCGATGGAATTCCTGCCGGTGGGCGATATCCAAAGAGGCGACGCACTTGGGTCCAGACCCGAGAAGGGGAGGCGCGAGAGCCGATAGAGGCTACAAACCTCTCCCAGGAATCCTTTTTACTCTGGCGAATCAATCTCCGAGCTCGTGCGCGGAGCCACTTAAAGGCGATTAGATGGTCTAGAGAAGGGTGTCGCTGGTGCCGCTGAAGTGCGCGCCGACGTTCCCGGATGGCCTCAGCGATTTCCTGCGTCCACCAAGGGACCGACTTACGTCGAAGTGACGTAGACGCGGTCGGGACAGTGTTCTCAGCAGCAGAAACTATGGCCTTCGTGACTAGCTGGACAGCCACATCAATGCCGGCTGGAAGCGTAGTCGGTACGACTGCAGCTGAAGCATATGCCGGCCAGTCAGCCCTATGGAGCGACCAATGAGGTAGCCGGTTTGCGGCCTGAGTCTCTGGGAGCGACAGAAAGATGGGAAAATGGTCGCTCCCACAGAGATCATCATGGACGCTCCAGTTCAGACGAGAGAGGAGACTCGGGCTACAGATAGAAAGGTCGATGGCCGAATACGTCCCGTGAGCTACGCTGAAGTGCGTCGGAGCGCCCGTATTAAGAAGGCAAAGGTTCCGCCGAGTGAAGAGCAGCTCCACATCCTTACCACGAGCCGAGGTCTGTGTCCCACCCCACAGAGGGTGGTGGGCGTTAAAATCCCCCAGAAGGAGAAACGGCGGGGGCAGTTGAGCGATCAAGGCATCAAGGTCAGCAAGAGAAATAATCTCATCTGGAGGAAGGTAGAGGGAACAGATTGTTAGTTCCTGCCTGACTCTGATCCTTACAGCCACTGCCTCGAGATTCGTGGTGAGCGGCACAGCTGCACAGGGGACAGTGGCAAGGACATAGAGGCACACACCTCCAGAGACCCTGTCGCAAAAGGGGCGATTTTTGAAATAGCCCCGGTAGCCACGCAGGGCTGGGGTCCTCTGCACAGGAAACCACGTTTCCTGTATCGCAATGCAGATAACATGGAAGTTGTTCAATAGCTGTTGCAGCTCAGCCAGATGGTGGAAGAAACCGCCGCAATTCCATTGGAGGATGTGGTGGTTAGTGACGTTAAAAGCCATAATGAAAAGGAAAATTATAAAATATTAAAAAAAAACCGTTATTCCATAGGTTCATCTGCTGCAGCCGATTGAGAACCTACGGAGTCCAGGACAAGACGTTCTGGGGATTCAGTGAGAGAAAGATCCTCACGTGACGCGAGTATCTGCACCTCATCGTCTGATGCAGAAGATGAGGTAGCGGGTGGCCTGAGAGCCACCGATGACTCTTTTGTCTTCTTTTTCCGTCCCTCTCGCTGGCCCTTAGGTTTGCAGGGCCGGGAGGGCTTCTCTGTAGTGACACCAGGGGTAGAAGAAGAGCGGGAAGCCCTTCCACCCACAGGTTTTGGATCCTTCAGCCATTGGCTGGGATCTGCTGGAGCACTAGGAGAAGCCTCAGAAGGGAGTGCCCCGAGGGACCCCTTCCGAGCGAGGGGAGCCAGAGGAGGCTGCTGCTCCTCCTCTGGCTGGGAGGTGGGGACTTGTGTCCCCGGTGGTGGGGGTGGACGTGCCCCCGCTGGTGGTGGTGGGGGGGCAGTGTGAGGAGTGCCCCCGACCTTGACGGAGGCTGACGAGCTTTGACGGCCCTTTGGGTCCACAGAAGGTAGTTGCACGGTAGGTCTGATCAGAAGTGGTGGTGATGAAGTAACTGCAGCGAAAGATGTAGTCATGGAAACTGGGTGAAGCCGTTCATATTTTTTACGTGCTTCTGTATATGTCAGGCGATCGAGGGTCTTGTATTCCATTATCTTTCGCTCCTTACGGAGCATGGTACAGTCTGTAGAACAGGGTGGATGTTGCTGCCCACAGTTGACACAGATAGGTGGAGGTGTACACGGAGCGTCCGGGTGTGATGGACGCCCGCATTCCCTACATGTGGGGCTGGAACTACATTTGGAGGACATATGTCCAAATTTCCAGCATTTGAAACAGCGCATAGGGGGAGGAACGTAAGGCTTTACGTCACACCGGTAGACCATGACCTTGACCTTTTCGGGCAATGTATCGCCGTCAAAGGCCAAGATGAAAGCACCGGTGGCTACCCTATTATCCTTCGAACCCCTATGCACGCGCCGGACGAAGTGGACACCCCGTCGCTCTAGGTTGGCGCGTAGCTTGTCATCCGACTGTAAGAGAAGATCCCTGTGATAGATCAGACCCTGGATCATGTTAAGCGATTTATGAGGTGTTATACTGACCGGAAAAGTCGCCCAGCTTATCGCAAGCAAGTAATGCTTTTGATTGGGCGGATGACGCTGTTTCGATCAGTACCGAACCGCTTCTCATCTTTGACATGCCTGAGACTTCACCAAACTTATCCTCGAGGTGTTCAACGAAGAAAAGTGGCTTCATCGACATGAAAGTTTCCCCATCTGTTCGACTACAAACAAGATACTTAGGTGAGTATGCCTCATCCCTTTCTTTAGCCCGCCGTTCCTCCCATGGGTTGACCAGGGAAGGAAACGTTCGGGGATCATATGTCGCTGCATTATAAGCAACTCTTCCACGCTTTGAGACGCCGTTTTCGCGGCCGGCCACGCTTTTGTTTGCTCGTTTCATGTTCGTCCCACGAGCAGCTAGGGAACTAAAGGTCCACCCAGGCAGAGCCCCGCTTGCCTGGGTAAGCCTTGTACAGCTGAGATGCGGCAGGTTCCTCAGAGGTTGCTCGCTAGCGGCTGTTCAACCTCAACAGCCATGCATCTCCTCGGCACGTAGCACACCTTGAGATTGAGTTTTTTTTTAGAGAGGTTTGTACCGTCCTCGCGACCCGGGCGATTAAGCCAAGATCCCCGGGCTCCGAGACGTACAACGTTCCACCGTCGCGCCGAACGATGGTCGTTGAAGCACGCACAGAGCTTACGGTGTAGCGGACTGTTGGCGCGACACAGCCCACAGCTCAGGACCCCGGGTTTGCCAAGCCCGTACCCAGCAAATTAATGCTGAGCCCCTGAGGGGATTTTTTGACTACTTCATTCACAATATAAATGGGATTCTTTGGCTTGTGTTGTGATACAAGTTCTAATAATTCCGCCCTTGTCAAATTGCTGTCGAACTGTATCTTACGTTTCAGTAGCCAGCAAACAATGTCGTTTTTCTTCGTTGCCTTTGTGGGTGCCTTGTCCTGGATAACTGATTGGTATGGAGCGTTATCCATAATAATTATGGATCTCTTCGTTAAGTTTTGAAGCACAGAGTCTTCAAACCATTTCACGAAAGTATTGTGGTTCATCTCTTCGTGGTAGTCGGAGGTCTTCTTTGAACTGAATAAAAGCAGACAATTCCGGATGAAACCTTTTGAATTTCCGGCATGCGCTACAATTATTCTCTTTGCCTATCGGAGCTGCCATACTACCGTTGATGGTATCGTCCGTCCAACCGTTTGTTAAAGTGTGTCCTGCATTAACCCATGTCTCATCAAGCCAAACGATATCGCTAAATTAGTCCCTATTAATTCTCTAAGAAAGCGGCATCGCCAAGCTGCAATATCTTGCCGTTCCATTAATAACTTTCTTCCAAAAATAGATTTATAGCGAAAACCTAACATATTCACGATTCGTAACAAGGACGATTTACTGCCTTCAAACAGCTCCGCTGCTACGAGAATAGCATGTAATTTTTTGAGTGTAGGAATAAAATGCGTATATCTGCCGTCGAATCGCATCTTCCCGAATAGAGTCGAGTTTTGTTACTCTCTTCTCGAGCCGCCTCTTCTTCCCAGGTGTCTCCAACGTAGATGATTCACCTGTGTCTTCTTTTGCGAATTTCTCCTTGCAGATCCTTATCACTGATCGTTCGCTGATTTGCAGAGCAGCTGCAGTTCGATCCACCACTTTAACCAAAGAAGCAAGAGCCGCCCCCCCCCCCCCCTTGCATCCCTCTTTCTCTCTTAAAATACTCCCTCAGAGAACACACGTATTCACGCGCCTGACTTCGTATAACTACGCCATGTCCGTCACTTTTTGGAAGTTTCCGAGGTGAGTGCATCCTCGGTCTTCCTCTCTTTCGACTACTTTCGCCGCACATGGCAAAGCACGCGAAGCTAAATTCACACAAATCTGTCACACGCACGTCTACGGCACGGAACTGGCAACAGTGGGAGCCGACCGGGCCGGCCACCCATTGGTTTATGGCTGGCGGGAGCCGTGCGGCCCGCTGCCTGTCAAGTGACAACTAGTTTAAATCAGACTATAGTCGATGTTTACAAGTCACAGCCGGCGTCTCTGGTAAACGCCTAGTCTGCCGCTGCCTGTTCTGCAAGGACGTCCGTCTGGTGGTCTGCTTCCTAGGGGCTCTGCCTAATGGCATGACACATGTAGTTATGTTTAGTGCACTGTAGTAATACAGTAAACACTGTATTTTAATTCTTACAAAGCTGAAATCATAATGTGGGACTGAAACGGTTAAAATCATACTTTTTTTACCGCAGAATTTAGTAGATTAAACTAGAAATATCACGTACTGAAAATGGACATCAATAGATTACTGCAGCATACGGTAGCATGTAATTGAATTAGCAGAAGAGACGTTGATGAGCGCTTGAAAACCTGACAGTGGTAAGGCTGCTGCGTTATTCACAATTTTCATACTCGTGATGTTGTTCCTGCTCCCAACGAAGTATGAAGAGGGGCAAGGGTAACGGCTTAGTCACGTGACTATGACAACAGAGCCGCGTTTTGGGTGAGGGGGGGGGGTGCGATCTGTAAAATTACATTGTGCCGGACCCTGCTGGGTCTTAAGTATGATCGCGGCTCCTTACCCGCCCTACTAAGTCACTTTGCTCATCTTGCTCCAAGGCGCCAGCAGTAACAAACCTTTATTATTGCTACAGGATTAATTAAGAAAATGATTAATTTATTAGAACAAGTTGTTATATTCCTTTTATCTTCCGCTAAACCACTTTATCCATGGGTATTCCTTGCATATGCAGTGGCGTTCCAGTATTTCTTACGTGGAATCTTCGGTAACGTCGTGGCCAGCTGAATTTACGTCTGCCTGGTGTTTTCCATCCATAAATTTTCTTTGGCCATTGAAGACCTGGTGATCTCAATAGATGCCCACATCGTATTAATGATTTCCTTTAAATTCTATCTATCACTGTCTCAGCTGTCTTCAATCTAGCTCTTACTTCATAAATTAGTTTTTTTTTTTTTTCCAATCTTGATATTCTGATATTTTTCTGCCTTCTATTCTGTATTTGTCTTCTGTGTGGCACAGTCCATTTTTGTCAATATATGCACCGAGATATTTAAATTTGTACCTGTCTCTTAACCGCTAGATCACTAATGTGTATTTCAAATTTAGCGGCGTTATTCACCACCAGATATTCTAATTAAATTCAATCAGTAGTCCCCATCTGTCATGCCTGATAAAGCCGAATCACAAACCTCCAACGACGACAACAACCTCCTGCAAACTGGCGCTGTAGTACAGCACTACTTCGAGAATCGCCTCATGTGATTGTGTCCGGCCAATCTGAACTGTGTCACTGATTGTAGCCCTCCGCAGGTGCCGGCTTTATAAGCACACCCACAAAGTGAGAACCACACTGCCACAATGTAGTCGTTGTTGTTGTTGTTGTTGTTGTTGTTGTTGTGCATTTCAGTCCGCAAACTGCTTTGATGCAGCTCTCCGTGCTGCACTGTCTCTTCATCTGAGAACGGCAAACTGCATCCTTTTGAATCTGCTCACTGTATTCATTCCTCGGTATCCCTCTACAATTTTTACCCCACACAGTTACCTCAAATGCTAAGTTGATGATTCCTTGATGTCTTAGAATGTGTCCCACCAATCTATCCGTTCTCTTAGGATATGCCAGAAACTCCTTTTCTCCCCAAGTCAATTAAGCACCTCCTCATTAGATACGTGATCTACCCATCTAATTTTCATCATTCGTCTGTAGCACCACATTTCGAAAGCTTCTTTTTGTCTGAACTACTAATTGTCCACGTTTCACTCCCATACAATGCTACACTCCAGAAAAATGCTTTCAGAAATGATTTCCTAACATTTATAGTAATATTTGAAGTCAACAAATTTCTCTTCTCCAGAAACGCTATTCTTCCCATAGCTATTCTGCATTTTATATCTTCTTTACTTCGGCCATCAGAAGTTCTTTTACTACCAAAATAACAGAAATCATCTACTACTTTTGTTGTCACATTGCCTAATCTAATTCCTTTAGCATCGCCTGTTTTTATGACGCTACATTCCGTTATCCTTGGTTTACTCTTCTTGATGTTCATCTTATACCCTCTTTACAAGACATTGCCCATTCCATTAAATTGCTTTCCATCCTTTGCGGTCTAATGTTCCAATGTTTGTATAGTCTATGGGACTTAACTACGGGGTCATCAGTCCCTAAACTTACAAACTACTTATCAACTACTTACGAACTAGGACGGCACAAATATCCATGCCCGAGGGGGGATTCGAACCCCCGACCGTAGTGGCCGTGCAGACCGTGACTGAAGCGCCTCAGTCCCCGCGGCCACCGCGGCCGGCTTTGCGGTCTCTAACAACATTACTATGTCATTGGCTAACAGCAAATTTTTGATTTCTTCTCCCTGAACTTTAATTCTTTTTCCAAATTTCTCCTTGCATTACTTCACTGCTTGCTCAATGTACATGTTGAACAATATTGGTGAAAGGGTACAACCCTGTCTTCCTCCCTTCCCAAACTTTGCGTCTCTTTCATGGCATTCGACTTTAATCTGTTTTTCTATAAGTTGAATATAACTCTTCGCTCCCTATATTTTACCACTGCACTTACTTGAAACCTCATTTTTCAGACGTCTGTACTCCATTTTCCCTGCTTCACTTGCTGCATTTTTATATTTTCTAATTAAGTTCAGTATATCCTATGTTATCCAGGGATTTCTCTTAGTCCTTGTCCTTTTGGCTATATGATCCTCTGCCGCTTTCACTACTCTCTCAGAGTTACCCATTGTTCTTCTACTGTGCTACTTTCCCCCGTTTCAGCCAATCCTTGCTTAATGCTCCCTCTGAAACTCTCAACCACCTTTGGTTCCTTCAATTTGTCCAGGTTCCAACTCCTAATTTTTCTACCTTTCTGCAGTCTCTTAAGTTTTAATCTGCAGTTCGTAACCAATAAATTATTGTCGGAGTCTATATCTGCCCCTCGATATGTCTTACAATTTAAAACCTGGTTGATAAATCTATTCCTTACCATTATGAAGTCAATCTGATACCTTCCAGTGTCTCCTGGTCTCTTCCACGTATACAGCCTTTGTAGTAGTACGTGTATCTATTTGGCCAGCGCCACTAGTGAATTTTTCCTTTAGTGTGACGATTTAGCTACCTATAATTGTTTTGTTAATTTGTATGCAGTTATTTGTCTTTTCTTTGTGATGACTGATTTGTAGTTTGGTGCCTGCCAAAGGCGTTTTGAGTTAAATAAATTGTGTTCCACTTGATCGTTAGTAATTTCCAGCAGAGTGCAGGACGGTACTTTAAGCACTAGTCATTCCTACTATCACCCAAGTACTAAAAGCTTTTATGGATGGAACATATATTTCGATAAGGCATTGCGCTTTCTGAAGACAGTAAAGATATAGGACTTTGTCTCGTAAAACGTCGCACTGTGTCACGTGACACATTTTCAGTTTTTGCTATTTCTTTGGTTCTCTTTCCACTGAAAGTGTGACATAAAGTCGTGCTGGAGAATACATTCGTCGTTTTCAATTATAGAAGGGCTGCACATATGCTGTTACGACGATTCACAAGTCATTCCTAGATGGAGAAATTACTTTATTGTAGCGTAATTTGGACGGCGTGTCATCAGGCACTAGAAGTGTTACAGTTACAAGATGTATTGCATCAATAACACCGTGTGCAACCATATAAACATGAACTGCTGCACTAAACCAAATAAAGCAGGTGTACTAGACATACAAGTTATGGTCGGCCTGTTTATGATACGTATGTGACGCTCGCCTATCATTTTCTAGCTTTCCTACTACGTTCAAAATTCTGACTCCCTTCGTTGGTAAATCAGTCTTTTCTTACCAAGCTCATCTTCCCGACTCCAGAGATCCAAAGGGAGATTAATCTGGCATCTTATTCTGAAGGAGAGATGTCATGAAATTTCCAGTCTCATGCCACATGTCATAAACATATATACATTATGTGTTTTTAATACAGTGGCTTTAGTTGCCTTCTGCAGTTTCATGCCGCGATCACTATCAGTTTTGCCGACCTTTAGTGACAGTTTCCTACGCCAAGGCTAAGACCTAAACCTCTGTCAATTCCTGCGCATGGCTTTTTATTCCGAAAGTCTTAGTTAGCCTAGACGATATATGGTTCTTTGCGATATACATTTGCAAATATTCTGCAACTTTTCCATTGTTACTGAAGCTTTGATATCCAATTTATTAGTAAACATAGTAAGACTATTATTTGTGGACATCAGTTACATTGTAAGTTAAATTAAGAAATAGAGTTAACGAAATGCTCTTGTACTCTAATGTTGTTAATAACTACGCTATAACTCACTTGAAAACAGAAAAATATTTTGTTTCTTACTTGGAGGTCAGTAATTGATATTATACTAATAGACAAACGATACAACCTGAAAGAACACACAATTGTGGTACCCTGATAGCGTTATACTTCTTGCTGTTGGTTTGGAATTGGAACTGAATGTCCATGCAAGTAACAGTTAATTCCTTTAACTGGAGAGCTATCAAAAATGTGGTCCTTTGCTGTTTTTAATATAAATTAATGACTTGTCATTCAGTATTCACTAAGTGTTAACCTAGTACTCTTTGCTGATGATACAAGTATAGCTACCAAGTCTGACAAACAGGAATTAACCGATGAATTTGTAAATGATATCTTTCAGAAAATTATTGAGTGGTTCTCTATAAATGGACACTCATTAATATTTTATAAAACCCAGTATTACAGTTTCATACAGTAAAAGGCATGACATCAATAATAAATACAGACTTTGAACAGAAATCTTCAGCTAAATTAGAATATTCACAATTTTTAGATTTTTGCCTTCATGAGGGATGGAATTACAAGAAACACGTGGAAGGTCTACTGAAACGTTTGAGTTCAGCTACTTATGCCATCAGGTTCATTGCAAAATTTGATGCTATACATCTCAGTAAATTAGCTTACTACCGGCCGCGGTGGCCGAGCGGTCTGCGGCGCGCCAGTCACGTTTTGCACGGCCACTACGGTCGGGGGTTCGAATCCCCCCTCTGGCATGGATACTTGTGCCGTCCTTAATATTAGCTAGTTCATAAATAGTTTGTAATTTTAGGGACTGATGACCCCGTAGTTAAGTCCCATAACGCCGGCCACGGTGGCCGAGGGGACTAAGACGCTCCAGTCATGGTCTGCACGGCCACTACGGCCGGGGTTCGAATCCCCCCTCGGGCATGGATATTTGTGCCGTCCTAGTTCGTAAGTAGTTCATAAGTAGTTTGTAAGCTTAGGGACTGATGACCCCGTAGTTAAGTCCCATAGACTATACAAACATTTGAACATTTTTAAGTCCCATAACCTCTACAAACATTTGAACATTTTTGCTTACTACGCCTATTTTCTTCCACTCATTTCGTATGGGATCACATTCTCGGGAAAGTAAACATTGTAAAAAAGTATTTATTACATAAAAGCGTGTAGTCAGAATAATTTCTGGACCCCACTAAGGATCATCCTGTAGACATTAAGGATCTACGGATCTTGATTGTAGCTTCACAATATATATATATATATAGTTATGAAATTTGTTATTAACAGTTTTACACAGTTCAAATATAATAGCAGTGTGCTTAGTTAAAACACTAGGAGAAAGGGTGATCTTCACTATTCAAGGTTAAATTTAACTTTGACACAGAAAGCGCTGAATTATGCTGCCACAAAAATCTCGTTACAGATAGCTAACTAATATTTAAAAATGAACGCAAAAGGATTTCTGAACGGTAACTCCTGCATTCTAGATGGACTTTAGATAAATCTTAGAAATTTCGCTAAAAAAATTACATAACAAATAAAATCAATAAATAAAAGTAAAAAAAAGTTCCTTAAAATATTGTCACATATAGACACTCTTTATTAAAATGATACGTTTGACATGGTTGTAAAATGTCGTGTTTATGATCTATGGAACAACTTTAATTTGTAACTTATCATGACATGGCTGTAGCTATGTAACAAGTATATCTGCAAATATCGAGTTCAGAATCGCGACTTTATTTGGGGGAGGGGGGGGGACCTGGTGGTTTAAGATTATAGGTACAAAATATTTGGTTTTCGTCACACCTTCGCCCATTTATATGGGCATTAGAACATGTTTTGCTGCAGCTGTGTTACAGTGTACACAGTTTGAACTGAGAAAGATGAGCTGGGGTCCAGTCAGGCAAATTACAGGAGGAGAACAAATTCTTTTGCAAAAGATATCAACTGAGCTGAAATTAATGCCCAAATAATTGCACCACTTTTACGTGCGCCATTCGTATGTTATTCGGATTTTATGTGAAACATACGATATTTCTTGGTGGTTTTTAAAGCGAGTCACTTTTACGCTTTAAACTTCCGAGAATATACACCAAAGAGAGAAATGTATTATGTCAAAACTAATTCTTGTAATCGAATAATTATTATACATTTCGAGGATGTCATACAGTTGAAATATAGTCAAGGTAAATTCAGTAAGCGCTGAAACCATGAATTCATTCGCAGAATCGTGGCGATATTTTATAAGCACGCAATTTCATTATAAGTCGCTTGTGTGGTACAGAAATCTAGAACTACGGAATCTATTTGACATCCCTTATCGATGGCACTCATAACATGTTGTGAGGAAAAGGCTAGTTGTGTTTCATAAGAACGACGCTTTCTGAAACCGTACTGAGTATGGGTCAATAGGTTGTTCTGTTCGAGGTGGACCACAATGTTTGAGGAAAGTATATGTCCTAAATCCTGCTGCAAACCAACGTCAATGATACAGGCCTATAATTTTGCCGATCACTCCTATTGCCTTTCCTTGATTATTGTACACCTGTGCAACTTTCCAATCTTTTCCTACAGATCCTTTACTGAGCGATCGGTTGCATATGATAGCTTTTTATGGAGCTATTGCTTCTGCATACTTTGGAACTAACCTTATTGGTATACAATCTGGCCCCAGAGAACTGCTTTTGTTAAGTGATTTAAGTTTCTTAAATACTCCAAAGAAATTTGCAGGCTGGCAGTTGTTCTTTATTAGAATTCAGGAGTATTTGTTTCGTCTTCTTTGGTGATTTCGGAAAGCAGTGTTAAGCAATTCTGCTTAAGCAGAACTGTCATCAGTAGGATCACCATTGCTACCGCGCAGTGAAGGTATCGATTGTGTTTTGCTGCCAGCATACTTTAAATATGACCAGAAATTCTTAGGATTTTGCCGGCCGCGGTGGCCGAGGAGACTGAGGCGCTCCAGTCACGGTCTGCACGGCCACTACGCTCGGGGGAGTCGAATCCCCCCTCGGGCATGGATATTTCTGCCGTCCTAGTTCGTAAGTAGTTCATAAGTAGTTTGTAAGTTTAGGGACTGATGGCCCCGTCGTTAAGTCCCATAAACTATACAAACATTTAAACATTTCTTAGGATTTTCTAACAAATTACGTGAGAGGGTATCGTCGTGGAAACTAATATAAGCTTCTCGCATTGAACGTCGAGATAAATTTCGAGACATAGTAAAAGATTTTTGGCGATTTCGTATCTGTTTCAATTTGGCATGCTTTCGTATGAGTTAACCCTGCCTCCTCAGGGTAGTGATGCTCGAGGGGAGGCGATGGGTGAAAGAATTGGGTTGTGTGCATCATAAAAATAGAATGTAGTGTCATATTTCACGACATGTTGAATGGATTATGCTATGTGTCATGTTATACGACATGACATTTTGAACCCTGTCACATAACATCTGCCGCGTGGGAGTAGCCGAGCGCTCTGGAGAGTCACGTTACGGATCGAACTGCCTCCCGCGTCGGAGGCTCGAATCTTCCCTCGGGCATGGATGCGTGTGTAGTCCTTAGGTTAGTATTAGTTACTTCAACCCTTTGTGTTCCAAGGAATGAAATTGAGTTTTGAAACAATTTTATTTTGTATAATTGCATTATAAATGATATAAGGAACTTATATTTGATGTGAGGAAAGTACTCGAATGTTTAAAAATTATTTTTTAAAACACATGTTACTTAGTGAAACCACTGGAGCAGTACATAACGTTCTACAGCACATGGATCAAACTAAAATATTAGTCTACAATGCATAACCTTTCGTAACTTACCAGAACTATGCCAACTTAGAAGACAATACAGCGGAAAAGACAATATATGTAACGTCACGATCCTCACCAACAACTAACACCGGCACACACTGCGCAGCTCAATGTTTTTGTGGCTCTGCCGCGCAAACCTATTACCCGAGGCGGCAGCGACTTGATTTTCTAGACGACAGCGTGTATAACTCTCCGGTGACGTGGTGGTTTTTACATAGCAGCCACTGAGCCACTTTTAAGACATTAATTAAAAGGTGGTTTCAGTTGCACGCAAAGGGTTAAGTAGTTTAAACGACTAGGGACTGATGACCAATGCAGTTTGGTCCCATGGAATTACAAACATATGAACTTAATCTGCGCGAATATGTCAATAGCTTTTTGGTGTAAATATATTTACTGGTGCCAGATTAGTCGAGAAGCTATCCTGGGCATACGTGGCGGCAACACGGCTGCGCCGCCTGCAGCTCATACGGAACAAGGCACTACTCATCATCAGCAACGCTCCACGATACACACGCACCGTGGACCTTCACAATGAATACCGCCTAGAGCGCCTCTCGGTGGTATGCAAGAAACTCACCACACGACTGTACAAGAACTCGAGACACCCGAACAACCCCTTCATCCTGCGCTTGAGGAACTACGATCACAACCATAGGTAGAAACATAAACGCCCCAAAACACTTCTCCTCAGAGACTAACCACCTACGGTCGTAGGGAACACCAACTCGCAAACACGATGAACACGGCAAACCCCTGCAGAACAGCAATCTGACTGGCAATGCCAGCTGAGCCCACAGCCGACCTACAGGCAAAGCAGGGAAATCATGTTCAGCGCACTAAACACAAACAAACCTGAACAGTCCCGCACACTTAGCCAGTTCTATGACCGAACTGCCTAACTACAATGACAAACTTGGCTATGTTACAGGTATTCTGCCACAGCCGATGTTCACGGGTAATCTGCTGCAGCCGACCCAGGAGACTTCGCAGGAGCTCAGCTGCAGCAGAACCTCGCATCAAACGGACTGATTCTTTATGACGGACCTAGCAAAGTCAACGGTACGGAGAAAATACCCATTACTAACATTACCAAAACTTGCATGATCTGTCGCAGATAGCATACCGCTACTGCCCTTCATATCTACCCCACTGTCGCAGAGGTTTTTTTCCCTTGGCTCTTGCCTTGGAATTTTTTTTCCTCTGCCCTTACTTACCTTTACCCTTCGTATACTTTTCGACCAATTCTATCTCCAGATGCACCGTATTAATGGGTGATCGTGCCCACACGTACGGATAACATCGCGGTTCCCACATCCCGTGATCCACCTTGATTTTATTTTTTCAGGGAAGCCGAAACAGTGTTGGTCTAACCCGCAACTGCCCGCACCGAAACTAAGATTATTGTGCGGTATCGCTCCCTGTATATCTCGTAAAGCCAACCAATGCCCTTGAACAGTGCAAAGAGTCCCTTTACCAGTTCTTTATTAGACACAATTTCTTCGGGTCTGGTTGTCCCAAATGTTCTGTGCCTTTTACTCTCCAATGCAACGCATTCGACGATTAGATGTGATGCAGTTTCATCACCGTCATCACATATCCTACATTTAGGGTCCTCTTCTGTTATTTCCATTGTATGTAGGTGTTTTTTGAAATTCCCATGGCCTGTCAGCAATCCAACCATGAGTCTAAACTCTCTCCTGTTCAGACCCACGATTGCAGAGCTTCTTTTAAAACATGGCTTTGGCATCATTACCTTGCTATGTTTTTGTTGATGGACTTTGGTCCAATATTCTACGTGCTGTCTTCTGAGCCAGTTACGTAGCTCCAATTTGATAATTGCCTTGGTGATTGTCAGGACAGGTTCCGGTCCAACACATGGAGTCTCTGCCCCCTTCCTGGCTAATCTGTCGGCATGTTCGTTGCCACTGATCCCCGAGTGGCCAGGGACCCACAATAGGTTTACTCTGTTGCTTTCCCCTAGCTCCACCAGAACCCTGTGACATTCTGCAATAATTTTAGACCTTGTTGCAGGAGCTGCCAGTGATCTCGGGGCTGCCTGGCTGTCTGAATAGATATAGATGCTACAATCTTTGTAGAACCTACGCAAATTCTCCTCCACACACGCCCTGATGGCAATGATTTCCGCCTGGAATACTGAGGCCAGTTTCCCTAGAGAGATGACGCCCTCCAGTCTTGGCTGCATCCCATATACCCCAGCCCCAACACCTTGGTCTGATTTTGACCCGTCAGTGAACCAGACAATATCCGCCGTACGGTGTCGAACTATTTTCTCCCACTGCTCCCTACTTCCAATTGTTATATTGAAAGGCTTGTTGAAGCAGTATGGGGTTATACATACCTTTACCCTTCGTATACCTTTCGACCAATTCTATCTCCAGATGCACCGTATTAATTGGTGATCGTGCCCACACGTACAGATAACATCGCGGTTCCCAATTCCCGTGATCCACCTTAGCAAACTAACCCAAATACGGAGGTGACAGTAGAACTTTTGTGATGGTCACCACGTTGGTGTGGGCGTGGAGGGGCCCCATCCAGTCGAGAAGCTACTCGTCCACTTTTACATGTTTGACTCTGGACACTACCCACCCGCCATTTGTTTGGAGCAGTTTGCGTTCTGGTAGTATGTATATGAGAAAAGTTATCTTCGTTTATTTCCGCGTAAGACGGCTATGAAGTAATTAGTTGTGTGGGCGTTGTTTAAGCGGTTTCCGCACATGGAGGCCGTGAGAGTGACTTCCCCGGCGTGGCCGGGCGCTCCGCCTCTTTAATTACGGCGCAATCCGCAGCAGGAAGTGAGCTGTCAGCGCTAACTGCCTCGTGGGCCAGGCTGTGTCGCCGCGTAATTGCGAATTCCGCTACGCGGAACAGAATTTTCTGCCCGCAAACAGAGTGCTCCGCTCCCGCGCGGGTGTTGGTTCTCTTAGCGGGCAAACGTCGCGAGCAGCGCAGCAGGCGGCAGTGGCGGCGGCGGCTGCACTACAGGGCGTCAACAGACTGCTCTCTGACACCACAAGGATCTGTTTATTACTAGCGAACCAGGCAACACTTCACAATTGGCAAACATACATGGGAATTCCAGAATGAAACTTTCACTCTGCAGCGGAGTGTGCGCTGAAATGAAACTTCCTGGCAGATTAAAATTGTGTGCCGGAACCGGGACTCGAAACATGGGACCTTTGCCTTTCGCGGGCAAGCGCACTACCGACTGTGCTATCCCGACTCGACTCACGATGCCGCCTCACAACTTTACTTCCGCCAGTACCTCGCCTTCTACTTTCCAAACTTCACAGAAGCTCTCCAGCGAACCATGCAAGACTAGCACTCCTGGAAGAAAGGGTATGGTGCAGACATGTCTTAGCCACAGCCTAAGGGATGTTTTCTGAATTAAACTTTCACTCTGGAGCGGAGTGTGCGCTGATATGAAACTTCCTGCAATACCACCACTTTCGCCACAATCTACATCTACGTACATACTCCGCAATCCACCGTAAGGTGCGTGGCGGAGGGTACACTGTACCACTACCAGGCTTTTCCTTTCCTTTTACACTTCCAAATAGAACGAGGAAAAAAAAATAAAGCTTATATACGCCACCGAACGAGCCCTAATTTCTCTTATCTTGTCGTTGTGATCAGTACGCGAAATGTAAGTAGCCGGCAGGAAGATCGTTCTACTCTCAGCTTCAAATTCCGGCCCTCTAAATTTACTCAACAGAATTTCTATAAAAGAACGCCGTCTTTCCTCCAGCGATACCCAATTGCCGGAGCATTTCCGTGACACTCGCGCATTGATCGAACCTACCAGTAACAAACCTAGTTGCTCTCCTCTGAACTGCTTCTATGTCTTCCTTTAAGCTGATCTGATGCAGGTCCCAAATACTTGACCAATACTCAAGACGTAATCGCACAATCGTTTTATATGCGGTCTCCTTTACAGATGAAGTACGTCACCCAAACATTCTTCCAATAAACCGAAGTTGGCTTGCAACACTCCTGTCGGTTAGTGAAGCTTTTCAGCCGTTACATTACAGTTAGCAATATACGATAACTCGCAATAGATTTGTTACGTGTACTGTAATATTACTGACTGCATCGATTCGCTACTACAAGCCTATGCCTACAGAATTGTGCCCCGACGAGAGGATTTAAATTTGACCGCGTGTTATCCTAATAGATGAAAGCATCGGAAGTAACCTTCGTTTCACGAAGATATATAGTACCAAAAGATAAGGTAGTGTTGAAACCACAAGGAATCAGAAAGTTTTTACTTTAAGAGCAAAACAGTATTATTTGATTTACTTACGGTCGCCAGCCCCCATGGACATTAATTAACTATTTGTTTTATAGTCTGAACGTGACATGCAGTAAGAAAAAATATTTCTTTAGTAATCTGATAAAACGCATTGGTAAAACAGACTTCAAAATCAACACTACTTAACGCTGTCACTTTAGTGGATCTCAGACAGCATTACAGCAATCTCCACTTGAAGTTAGTCACTAGGTAAAATTGAAACTTAAATAATCTGTTTACTATTGGATCTTATACTACAGCAACTTACTAACATTTTAAATAATAAGCTTACTCCTGCATTAGAAAATATGGAACCAAAATATTAAACAGATATTCCATTCAGGCCTATTCCAAAACATAGCATATTAACTTCATAACACTCACTATTCTGTCTTAATTTTGAAAAATTATTATAACAGAAAATCTTTTAAGAAACCTAGTCCAAACATATGTTAAGCACTAGAATTTTTCCTGTTTATTTGATTTTTATGAGCCTTTTGCTTTACAATGATTTACTTGCATAGTAATAATAATCTTTCAGTAGTGCAAGGTTTTATTTTAAGAACAAACTCACTTTTAAAATGAGGTACCTGAGTCCCATAAGCTATCTTTCAATTAACTCAAACAAGTATGTACTTTACTGTTGTAATCAAGAAACTTTATTACTCTATTAACTAAGTCATTCTTGGATTAAAGTTCAGTAAACACTTTCAAAATGCAACAACGATTGAAAAAGTTTGAACTTGGTGGAGATGAAATTGAACATTAGCCTATATGATTATGTAACAAAAATCACTGTAACTTCCTGCACTCTCTAAAAATTAAAATGTTATTATTTTAACTCCGAATATTTCACTTCAAATAAGAAAAGGACGCTGTATAGGATAGTGACATAACAGCTCTGTTTACAGTTTATGAAGATGATTATTCAAAATTTCACAGATGTGAGGTTCAGGTTATTACAATACTAAAAAAACAGTCTAATTTGCCTGTGGTGGAAGATTGGCGCTGCAGTGCAGTTATTTGTGGCTTAGAATCGAAATAATGTCAATAATATGCCACAAATTTTATGCCAGTAAACATTTTGAAATATATTCTCCATCCGAGGCCATTTCACTGCTCTTCTTAAAAGTACATCCTCAAGCAAATAGCCACAAGAAACATTGTCGGCGAAGCCTCTGGTTCAGACCCTCCACTCGGCTCCAAACTAACGGACCCCGATCAACCCTGGGAACAATGCTACAAATCGACAGCTCTGCTTGCACTCCGCGAGCGTAGGCAGCAGCCTGCATCAAATCCGCCAGCCGCCTGGAGAAACTGAGGATGTCCTGTTGTAATGTTACTAATGAAACGTTCGCCTTACGAGGATATGTAATTTACTGACCGGAGAATGATACATACAACAACTTGTAAACCATAGAGCTGCAACAGCTTTAATTATTTATTACATAGTTAACGTAAAGAATTATTTTCCTAATTCCATGTGTTTGTGATTTGAACGAGCATTCAAATATCGTTGCCAACAAATACCACACTATGACGATGACTCTGTAACTAAAACTTTATCCATTGATGTCGATTACACTATAAATATTGTTCCTCATCTTTTCACGCGCAGAAATTAAAGTTTTTTTAGGGGTACGGCGCAACAACGTCATCGAAAGTCATTCAATATAGCAGTTTTGCAAAATTACTCTTAAAAAATAATTCTGTCCATAACACCGCAAAGCGAAAAACGTTACCCGTCGAGCCCATACCAACAACCTACAAGTCGAGCAGCAGCAGTCGCCGACGTGAATCTGCACTTTAACTTTTGGAATACAAATAAATTGAATGACTAAGAAACCTTGAAACAAAACAACGGCAGTAAAACACCTGTAGCGCTATATTGCGACCCATTATTGGCCGCTGAGACGTGAGTCCCAGTTCTACATTTTACTTTCTGCTTCCAGTTCATGTCTTCCTTTCTTGAAGACAAGATATTTGCGAGAAAGAACAGCTGAGAATGTACACTTGCATTTAGGTATTGCCAGATATTTTAGGAAACTTACCTCGTCACAATGAACAGCAATCTCAAGTCATGATGAAATCGATATTCTATTGCAACTTGTAGCACTGCTTTCGTGCGTATTTATCAAGAAGGCAGTGCCTACAGTTAAAGTATTTAAGAAAAGAGCAATATAACGAGAGTAAATGGATGTAATTTTATTTCGCTTAACTTTGAGTAAAAAGGAGAACATTGTAAAAACACGGCCGGAACCCGGACAAAGGGCTAAAACTGACAGGTCCGAATTAATCCGGACGACTGGTCACCCTACCCACTCCCGCTGCTCCTTCCCTAAGAATACAGGATAACCATTACTCGGCAGCTCCTGTCTTCTAGTACGGCTCCAGCCGCTAGTGCAGACTGAGGTTTTGCTGAAATAACGTAAGATCCCATCTGGTCTTTTGTGCTTTACACCTAGTACCAGGTGTGTTATTGGGTATTTGTTGACTGGACTGCGCGTGTCGCATGTTTTAATTAACTTATAGCTTTCATAATTATGTTATTTTATAAGCTACTAGCTGAAAACCCGGCATTGCCCGAGTATTTATTCGTTTATTCCTGCCTTGAGTTAGTACTTTTCGTGTTGGCTCCTTTTCTCTCTAAATATCTACGTTTCTACAGGATACTATTATTATTCGTGTTTGTTCATTTATATTGTACTGCATAATTCATTAAACCCGTGAAAATGAATAAGTTGTAGAGACTCACTGCAAGAAGGAAGTCCGTACCCAGACTTAGTTAGCAGTGTACCGCTCTATCTATCGACCAACTTTGTTGTATGGGAGTGAAAGTTTGGTGGATACAGGTTACCTTATTCATAAGGTAGAGGTTACAGATATGAAAGTAGCAAGAATGATTGCAGGTACTAATAGATGAGAACAATTGCAGGAAGGTGTACATAATGAGGAAATTAAAGAAGGAATGAACACCATAGAGGAAGCAGATAGAGCGAACAGACTGAGATGGTGGGGTCATGTTACACGCATGGGAGAAGCAAGGTTACCTAAGAAACTCATGAGCTTGGCAACGGAGGGTGAGGAGAGGTAGACCAAGAAGAAAGTACTTAGATTTGGTGCAGAATGATTTTGAAGTAAAAGGCATAACATCAGACGTGGCATCAATGTTAGCATTGAATAGGGAATCGTGGAGGAATTTTATTAGAGGCACTATGCTCCAGACTGAACGCTGAAAGGCATAATCAGTCTCTAATGATGATGATGATGATGATGATGATGGCTCACATAGGATGAAGCTGCCTGCAAGGCTGCAGTCAGTGAGGTCGCCCGGGTAGTAGACGTTCGCCTTGAGCACCGCCATCTACGATATTTGTACAAACTTTTCGCTTGAATCTACAGCAAAATTCTCCCTGTAGTTTCGATTTCAAACTGCTCAATCGTTATGGTGCTGAGAACAGACTAATGAAGACTTAACAAAATATCAAACATAATGCAGTATATATTTACGGATTTCACGTTTATGATGTAATATCTCATGAATTATGGACCTACAAAAACGTTATTTGCTAGATTCGTAGAATATTAGGAAACTGCCTGCGAAATGTGTTGTAAAAGGAGTTCGTAGTATAGACGTAATAAATTACAACCTCATGCTTGTAAGGCGAATTTTCATGCGTTTCATTGTGTTTGACGCCATAGGACCTGAACTATATGTCGTAATACGATATTATTTCGAAGGTACATCCAGTGGTGTATGTGTAAAATGTCTGCAAAATACGTCGTGAATAGAGTTTGTAGGAAAGACGTAATAAATCAAAACGTCATGCGTGATGAGGTTTTTGATGAACCTAATTGATTATCACTCCATATCTCATGAACTGTGTTCATGATTTCGAACGTACATGGTATGAGTGTATACTGTCTGTAACATTTGTCGCGAATAAAATTAATAGTGTACGGCCAATAAATTGTAACGTCATGCCAAAAGCCGTAATATTACTGCATGAATGCCGGAAAAGTTGGGGTTGTCAGAAAGAAAAGGTTTCCTAAAAGTTTGAAATTATGTTTAAAGTTTGCTGCAAGTCTCTAAACGCTCTCCTCCTTAAATAGTGGACAGATAAAGCCACACTATCTCGTGCCGCAAGACGGAGAAGTTTCCATTGTTTATGACGTCATATCTTCTGAACTATCGGCCCTATCGTAAAATCCGTTCTTAGATGACGTCTTCTACCTATAAACTATATCCCTGCCCAATTTCACCTTCATAGCTGAAGTAGATTTCGAGATTTAATGTTTAGTGACCGAGTGAGTGAGTGAATGAGTGTCCTCTCGATTTTATATAGATACTTGCTATACCCGACATGCTTTACAATGCCATGGAAAGAAAAAGTGTTTAATTGGATGACAGGTTCTTGCGTGTATCCCTGTCCGGTTAGTAGAACAGTAATCCTCGGAAGGCAAGTATTTCGTTACGAACATTAGCACATTACACCGCCGGAGACTTGACGCCCGGAGGATAGGCAACCCGAACGATCCGTATGTTGTACACGCTGCCGCATTATGCGTGTAATCAGTAAACATCTTCAAATCAATGAAAATATTGATGCGATCGCTACCAAACTACACAGGTACACTCTCTGGGCTAATCTGAATATTGTAATAATGTCATCAAAATCGCTCCAGTCGTTTTAGAGTTTATAGAGGACATACAGACAAATATTCATTTTTATATATAGAGAGTAGCCGAAAAACTCGTTTCTTTGCCCGTCTCTTTCTACATCCTCTCCCTGTCCATCTCTTCCTCCCCCTCCCTCTCTTTGTTCATAACCACCTTCCCATAACGCCTCCTCCTACACTACCCATACCACTCTCTGCCCTCCTTCCCTCTGATATGAATGATGATACATGTATCTCATTAATAACATTTCCTGCATTACGCATTTATTCCAATCTTCCATAAGTCCATCTCATCTTCCCATTTCTATGAAAAATTACCTAGGCTCTATCTGCCATTTTCACGATTATCGTTGGAATAGTGTCGTACTTTATCGCGTTTCTCCGCAGAGCACCATAAGATGGCTTGCGGAATATAAGAACCTTGTCTGCGACAACACACATGCATTTATTTACTTATTTGTTATTTTACATGCTCCATTACATAGTAATATTATATGTTTGATGGTTAAATAAGGCAGTTACATCAGGTATTTTAGCAAACACAAATACAATACATGAGTTGACAGGATTTACAAAAGAAAGCGTTCTGGCTACACATTATTAATCGCTTTACATAAAGAAAGCAAACGATTTTATACATCAGGAAATCTTATTGAATTACAGAAATTGTAAAAGTCTGTAGAGTATTTATGTACCAAATCAAATTTACCGACGGGCCATTCTCCTCCTTTGTCAGCTATTTTTTTCCTGAGATGGTCCCTCTCTTTCAATGTCCCATTTGTTCCTGAGCTGTGTTTCGTGGTGAACGGTGTCCATGCAATGTACGAAATTTCATTATGATCGTACTAAATTAATGATAGGTACCTTCCCCCATGCACCGCACGATATAATTATGTAGACTGTAACCTGCTTCTTTTACTGAGAATCAAATGAACAAAATTTGTGCAAGATCTGATGATGGGTTACAAACAATGTAGACGGGAACTCACATCTTTTATGGAGAGTCAAGGGTAGAAAATTTGAGCAAGATCGGATGATGGATTACAAACAACCTACACACAAAGCTGTCTATTAGATACTTATCAAAAGTGCATAACAATTGTTTTCAATAAAAATATTTAGCTCAATAATCGTGATAACAACAATCCTATTTCTTGAGTTAAACCAAAACACCCATAGTGGGCAACATTTCATCAAGATGAGTTGAGTAGTTTAAGAGTTATCGTGGGAAAAAAATTGTAATTTGGGATTTTTATGCTGTCATGTGGAAGTGTCGTAGGGTGCAGCTGGTTGGCTATCACACACTGATTTCAACTCAGCCATGATTTATTTAGCACTTGTCACTTACGTACAAATGGATGGAATGAGCGGACTCTAAACAGAGATTTATACAGTATATGTGAGGATTGCAACTGAAATAGTGGAAACACTGCTGTGGAGGCATTATGCAACGGAATGCATTGTTGACATGCACACCTTACCTGCGAGCAAATAGACTTCCACGTCTCACATCCCCGGCATCCGCACCATCGAGGGAACACAGTCACTGCTAGCGAGAGATCTAGCGTAACGGTGTCGAAACAGGAACAACGGAGTTCGATCAAGATTGAATGTGCCAGAGGTCGTACAGCTGAGAGTGTCATCAAGGTCTTGAAGAGGCGTGCGGGTGATCGGCATTGCCGTTCAGAACAGTGGCACGACAATGCGCGGGCGCATACAGCGCAAGCTCTGGCTGCTCTGTTCGCTCAGTGGGACTTGGAGTACTGTACCATCCACCATACTCCCCGGATTTAAGTCCATGTGACTTTGATTTGATTCCGAGGATGAATGAACCGCTTCGTGGCATTCGTTTTAGAACTGTGCCAGAGATTCGACAGGCAGTAGACCGCTCCATTCGCACCATCAACAGAACAGATTCTACGTTTCCACATCACTGGCAGTGGGTGCTACAGAACGCTGGTGACTACTTTGAAGGATATAACAGGTGCAAACAAGTAACGCTTTTGTATCGGTTGTGAATAAATAGTTGCCACAATTTAATTTCCAACCCTCGTAATTAACCACCAACATAAAGGGGGGTCATTATTTATCAACACACGTAGAAGGTCCTAGAACTGTATATTCAAATTAAAATGTACACACATGATGTATCTCGATATCAGGATCCTTCAAATGCCATCAGTCTAGCCACAACACGAGAGGGTTGCTGTCACTACACTTATTACGATGTTTATACACAGTTCTTCTTCTTCTTTCTTCGGTCCGCTTGGCTCCAGTCTCTTTCATCGGTTTTTCCTGGAAACATTTGGCATCCTTTAATCCCTTTTCTCAATATCTTTTTGGTAAATTTGGAGCTCGTCCACGTCCCTTCTAACTTCTTTGCACCAAGTATTATCCATTTTTAATTTACTGAAGTAACAGAACAGTTTTTTTGTCAGTCTATTGGGATCCATCCTTTGTATATGAGCGTAGAAAGCTATTCTTCTTTTCCTAATTACATCAGTAATTTTTTTCAATAAGTGTATAGATTTCACTATTATGAAGCATTCTGTATTGTGTCTGCTGTTTAACTGGCCCCAAGATTTTCCTTAACGTTTTTCTTTCAGTAATTTGCAGTGATTCCATCACTGCCTTTTTTTGTTCAGAGTCAAACATTCAGTTGCATAGAGTGCTTCTGGGCGAATTACGGTAGAGTAGTGAGCCAGTTTATTATTGATGGATATCGACTTATTATATACGTCCTTGCTGAGGTAGTATGCTGCTTTCATCTTACTAACTCTTGCTTTAATGCTTCTTTCTCTGAAATATCTTGTTCAATTACTTTTTCTAGATACCTGAACTTATTTCTTCTCTCAATTTTTCCCTATTTAGTTACCACTATGTTTGGAACTGTGTTAATGTTTGTCATAAATTTGGTTTTCTCAAAGGAGGCTTTTTCAGCTTGTTCTTTGAGCAATTCAATTTGTCTCATGGCTGTTTCTATTGAATCCGAAAAAATAGCTAAGTCATCTGCAAGTGCTAAACAGTCTATTTGTAGGTGGTCCGCCGGCCGCGGTGGCCGAGGGGACTGCGTCGTGCCAGTCACGGTCTGCACGGCCACTACTGTCGGGGGTTGGAATCCCCCCTCGGGCATGGATATTTGTGCCGTCGTTAGTGTTAGCTAGTTCATAAGTTGTTTGTAAGTTTAGGGACTGATAACCCATAAGCTCGAAAAACATTTGAACATTTTTGTAGGTGGTCCCTTTTGTAACGTAATCTAACTCCCTCATTAATTTGGCTTTCTCTTAATGACACTCTCCATTCCCTTATAACTTTTTCCAGGGCACAAGTAAAGAGCAGTGGGAAGACCCCATCTCCCTGCCTCACTCCAGTTTTAATCTCAAAACTTCTGGATATTTCACCTCTGAATTTCACTTTGGAGTTAGTTGTTGTTTGAGTTTGTTTAATTAGAGCTGTGGTTCTACTGTCTAAGCCCAGTTCATTCAGTATTTCAAACAGTGACTTCCTGTCAAACGAGTCATAGGCTGTCCTGAAGTCAACAACCAAGATTACAAAAATTTTCAATCTTCGTTTCAGATACATTACTACGTTATTATATACAGTTCCTTATAATGATAATAGCGTTTTTCTGGAGACATCGCGAACAGTGCCACCTGATCGTTAGCGCTGGATACTACGCAGAGTATCGACTATTATCTTTGAAAGCTGTTTGGTGGAGGCCTGGGGCTGTTAGTGCCCACTTTAGAAGCGAGGCGGTGGTAGCGCTGCTTCGGCAGCCCGGATCTCGCTACACGCGGAGGCGCTCAGCTGTATTGGCCGCGGCTTCTCTTCACCGCGGCCGAGCTGCATCTGCTTAAGGCCGAAGAGGATTGGCTTAGCAGGGGGAAGGAAATGTAATTGGGTTTGCTGGACGCGTTTGCCTCTATGTTACGTCGCGGTTTATTAACTGTTTAGTAAGATTTGTAAAATTTATTTAAAAAATTCTTAAAATGGCCTGATCCGCGAAAGGAATCAAAATTTGCAATGTGGTAACTTCTTTCAACTTTCAGTCATTTTCAACTGTAAACCAGAGAATATGATACACTTTGAAGAGATTTACAGTATAAAACTGACACAGCTTTTATGAACGTGGACTCACAGGGTTATGCCAGTGTTTTAAAACATTTGAGCTCATATTAGGTTCTGAATATTGCCGCCAGTCTTCCGACGGCACGCGTGGTGCAGTGCTTAGCATCGCAGATCGCTGTGCTTGCGGTCCGGAGGCTGTCATCTGCAAGCCTCTTCATCAGAGTAACAGCCGCGGCGGGGCGGCCAAGCGCATTGAGGCGCTATGCGTCGATGAGCCAGGCCGTTTCTCGTTGGGGGTTCGAATCCCCCCTCGGGCATGGATGTTTCTGCCGTCTTTACTATAACTTAGGTCAGAAGTAGTTTGTAAGTTTAGGGACTTATGACCCAGCAGTTAAGCCCCCTAAAGCTTTACAAACATTACATATTTCAACAAAGTAACAACAGAAACCTACATCCTTTTCAAACTGCTTACTGTGTTAGTCACAAGGCCCCGCTCTACGATTTTTATCACACACTCTTCCTTCCAATGCTAAGTTGACGATTCTACATGTTTCTTATGTTTGATGTACTTGTAAGTTCCAGTAAATTATTTCTATGTATAAATGGTGGAGCACTGTACTGAGTGTACGCTTGTGTTATCAATAAACGTGTTCTAAGTGTAAAGTGTTGTGCTATATTAACCACCAGCCTTCTAATGAATATGGAGGTGGGTAGGGTACTCGAAACACCCCCGTGGATCAAGAATGAGCCACGTCGTACTTCTAGTATTAAAGTAAAAACCAAAGCAATAAGCAAGATTATTTCTAATAGGCTACTATGACATTGCGTCATACCACATTCTTTCATTACATGAGTAAAAATGGATTGTCAGTTACATCATTTTAAACTTTTGGCCACTCATTATATAAAATGTTGAAGTTATATTTACAATGGCAATAAAAATCGCTACTTATATCCTGTACCTCTGGAGGAAAAGGACGGTATGTAGTACAAAAAAAAAAAAAAAAAAAAAAAAAAAAAAAAAAAAAAAAAAAAAAAAAGAGTTATACAAACATTATAAATCTGTCCAAAATGAAGGAGAGAAGGGAAAACCTCAATTGGCATCTCATATCGTGCACTGCCGATGTTACAGAAATCGGGTACATAGAGAGTAGAGGCAGTACACACGCCACACCTTCCTTTTTATCCACAAATACAGGAAATATGTAACAATTATATTGCCATTGTAAAACAGTTCACATTTTCGTCAACAATTTCAACATTTTTGTGAGTGGACAGAATTTTAAAATAATATAACTGGCAATCCAGTTTTATCAACTATTAAAAGAATGTGGTGTTCACAATATTTTAATATCCTATTAAAAATTATCCTCCTTATAACTTTCGAGTAAATAAGTTTGCTGGCCATATTAAATGTACATATCCACAATTTTATTAGATAGGCTATATAACACCTGCGAGATATTTTTAAAGTTGTCATATGTCGTAAATTTACAGAAAATTATTTAACCACACAGGATTACCCATAGCTCTGTGACTGCCTACTTTAAATACGTTAGAACGCAAATGATTCCATTGTGCTTATATAATGTAGCCCTATTAAACCTAAATTGATGTTTCTGATGTGCGGTTTAGTCCACGTTCATAAATTATCGTGTTTCCTGTAAATCTCATGCTTCCGTTAACCACTGGATATTCAGAAATTCGGGGGAGGGGAGAGGGCGAGCCCCGTCTTCCCTGCCCCCCCCCCCCTCATAAGTTACTTGTATGAAGTAAGCGTACTTTTAAACTATACTAATTGTGACCTTGTAATAGATGTGTCTGGTCCGCTTCTTTGATGTTGGTACCTGCTGTTTTATTGGAACAACTTGCTATGGTAAGTTGGCCCGTGCAGGTGAGTGCTTCTTCTTGCAAGTCGGGTTTTCTTTGTGTATCCTTTTGCGGTGATATGAAACATGCCGTGAAATACTGTATAAGCAAAACGTTACGCCTCGGTGTGTTGAAAATTAATTTAAATTTACTCTCGGTGTATTTTATGGCAAAATCATAACAGCTATTGCATTTTATTTGTGCTCCTATTGCTCTTGCCGAGAACACCATTAATTAATTCTGTTTTTTTTTTCTCCCTAGTCTTCTGCAAGCTATCCATTAACGCCAGTACGGAAGTGTCACTCATTCCATTGCAGCCTTTAAGGTATAAGCTTACACATGGAAGAAAAGGGTCACTTAGCCAAAGACTGATAAGACAGAGACACGGGACTCGGTGGGAAGTGAAGCTAACTGGTTTTATATTGAAAGTCAAACACTTTATTACAAGGTTTATTAAACTTCAAAAGCCCAAAAAGAAAACAATGTTCTTACATTGGCTGAACAATCAACACCGTGCCCTACCATTTCATTCTATCGTGCCCTTTAACTGAGCAGAGCTTTAAAATAAAGACATTATAAGAAAATTGTAAATGGTAATTTTTAAACAACAATATTAACAGATTTTTTAATATCTGGAACACGGTACAGTGTACCCAATGCACTTAACGCTTTTACTGTTTATAATCAGGTTATAGAGCTTCCAATTATTGCCCAAGGGTGCAGTGCTTCGTCCACTTAGGAAAATTAACAGTTCTTTACAGAAATTTACACAGCCAGTTCGTCAACGCTTACCGTTAAACTTTAACAAGTTAACTCAGTTCAACCAAAACTTCACGAGAAAATCAGATACATATTTTAAAAACCCATCCAGAAAATAACTGCTTCTATTCTCATGCAATATTTATTTTAAAAGTTTACCACAAGAAATTCAATCAACACCTTATCATGAGAGCTCTCAGTGATATCCGTAATTACTACACTGCCAATGGAAGGATCTTTCAGTACTACAAACAATAGCACACAGCGAGATATTACGGTAACAAAAACCTGATTAAAGTAGCACATACAAACTAAGGTGACTTAAAATTACTTAACATCTACCCACCCCTTAGACCTGTGATGCTTTCATACTACAGGAACCCCTCGTTACAGTACTGACTTCCAGATCAACAAATGTTGTCCAACTAAGACAGCAGGTAACAGTTCGTGCCTTAACTCCGACCAACCAAACGACTCACTCCTTACTGGTGCTGTCCGTATTCTCCCCTCTTAGAAAACTTCACAGCAGTTTAGGCTAATCTACATCTACATCTACATCTACATGGGATACTCTGCAAATCACATTTAAGTGCCTGGCAGAGGGTTCATCGAACCACAATTATACTATTTATCTCCCATTCCATTCTCGAATAGCGCGCGGGAAGAAAGAACACCTGAATCTCTCTGTTCGAGCTCTGATTTCTCTTATTTTATTCTGATGATCATTTCTACCTATGTAAGTGGGGGTCAACAATATATTTTCGCATTCGGAGGAGAATATTGGTGATTGGAGTTTCGCAAGTAGCCCACGCCGCAGCGATAAGCGCCGTTGTTGTAGTGATTCCCATCCCAGATCCTGTATCATTTCCGTAACGCTGTCTCCCCCATATCGTGACAACACGAAACGAGCCGCCCCTCTTTGGACTCTTTCGATGTTCTCCGTCAAACCCACCTGATAAGGATCCCACACTGGGCTGCAATACTCCAAAAATGGACGGACAAGCGCAGTGTATGCAGTTTCTTTAGTAGTTCTGTTGCATCTTTTAAGGGTTCTGCCAATAAGACGTAGTCTCTGATTCGCCTTTCCCACGATATTATCTACGTGTTCTTTCCAGTTTAGGTCTGAAGTAATAATAATTCCTAGATATTTTGTGGAGTTTACGGCCTTCACGTTTGATTGGTTTATGTTGTAAACAAAGTTTAACGGATTTCTTTTCGTACTCATGTGGACGACTTCACACTTCTCATTATTTAGAGTCAACTGCCAATTTTTACACCATACTGATATCTTATTCAGATCGTTCTGCAGTTGGTTTTGACCAATAACACTACCCTGTAGAACGCCCGATATCACCTCTGTTTTAGTCGATGCCTTACCATCGATTACTACGAACTGTGTCCTCTCTGACAAGAAATCCCCTATCCAATCGCAAATTTGGGGCGATGTACCATAACCACGCAATTTGATTAAAAGCCGTTTGTGAGGTACGGTGTCAAAAGTTTTTTGGAAATCAAGAAATACGGAATCGATTTGCGAACCTTTGTCGATAGCACCCATCACTTCGTGTGAATAAAGAGCTAGTTGTGTTTCGCATGAACGACATTTTCTAAATTCGTGTTTCAAAACCCTGCTGCAAATTGACGTTAATGAAATAGGCCTGTAGTTTAGTGGGTTACTCCTACTGCCTTTCTTGAATATAGGTGTGACCTGTGCAACTTTCCAATCTTTTGGTACAGATCCTTCTATGAGAGAGCGGTTGTATATGACTGTTAAGTAAGGAGCTATCGCTTCAGCATAATCAGATATAAATCTAATGGGTATACAATCCGGACCAGAAGACTTCTTCTTGTTAAGTGATTTTAGTTGCTGCACTACTCCGATGATATCTACTTCTACGTTACTCATTACGGCATCTGTTCGTAATTCGAAATCTGAAATATTGGTTTCGTCTTCTTTGGTGAATGAGTTTCTAAAAGCTAAGTTTAGTAACTCTGCTTTAGTAGCGCTGTCATCGGTAGGATCGCCATAACTATCACGTAGTGAAGGTATTGTTTGTGATTTGCCCCGAGTATATTTAACATATGACCAAAATCTCTTTGGGTTTTCACTCAAATTACGAGAAAGAGTTGTGATAAATATTGTAGGCATCTCGCATTGAAATCCTCGCTAAATTTCGAGCTTCTGTGTAGGACCGCCAATCCTGGGGATTTCGTGTTCGTTTAAATTTAGTATGCCTTTTCCTTTGCTTTTGCAACAGTGTCCTGACCTGTTTTGTGTACCAAGGGGGATCGCCACCTTGTTTTATTAATTTATTTGGTATAAAACTGTCAATTGCTGTCGATACCACTTCTTTGAATTTGAGCCACATCTGGTCTACACCTAGGTTTAGTGTTAGAAACGAGTGGAAGCTGTCTTTCAAGAAGCAATGTATTTTGTTTCCATCTGCTTTCCTGAACAAATATACTTTGCGTTTATTTTTGGTAACTTTGGGACTTTCGATATTCAATTTCGCTACGACAGCTCTGTGTTCACTAATACCTATATCCGTTCTGGTACTCGTTATGAGCTCAGGATTATTTGTTGCTAAGAGATCAAGTGTGTTTTCACATCCATTTACAATTCTAGTTGGCTCATGAACTAATTGTTCGAAGTAATTCTCAGAGAATGCGTCGAGTACAATTTCGGACGATGTTTTTATGCCTACCTCCTGATTTGAAAATATAATTTCGCCAACAGATGGACGGTAAATTAAAATCACCACCTACTATTATCGTGTGAGTCGGGTACTTTTTTGTAATTAGACTCAGGTTTTCTTTGAACCTTTCTGCTATTGTATCGTCAGAGTCGGGAGGCCGGTAAAAGGAACCGATTATTAACAGCATTAAAAACGGTAACTTCTCAGTTTGTGTCATGTCATTCCTCTGTTACTCCCTACTCATCGCTTGGAAGGCTAGTATCGCGTGAGCTGTATTTTTTTTTTTTTTTTTTTTTTTTTTTTTTTCATGGAGAGTTTCGCGGCTGCCTTTGATAGACTGTTATATTACATTACACTTCGTAAGGGCCGTCAGTCATTCTAGATCACACATTAATGATCACATATAGCCTTGGTCAGATTCCAAAACTAACTGCAGAATACGAAAAATAATAAAATAATAGAAAGGTGTTTTTCCCATTTAACAATGCTTTCATTAGCCTTATCGTCATGTTTCAGCGGTCTGGTGTGTTCATAGACTGTTGTAATGTCTGTCGGCTTCGACGCCGAAGACTATGTCTGGCTTTCAACTGCTGTCAACATTTATTCTTATTCTTTCTATCATTAACACAAATAAATATTACTGTGTAATAATTTATACGTTTTTGAGAACTTTGGTCCAAACTTCTCAAATAACAGACTTATAATGATATCACACACGTAGCGGTAAGTCACCAGATGTAGAATTTGCTTGTTGTGCTTCAGACGACATGTTGAATCCATGCCACGTCGAGGTGCCGCATTACCCCAGTTGAAAGTGGCCAGAAGATGTGGTATCGCATCACCTCAGTGTATTCCACGTATATTTTTTGGAACTTATTTCATGAAAATATATACCTATTGTCCCTGAAATGCTGATATCGTTACGAGAGGCAATCATAAAGTAATTGTTCTACTTTTCGTGCAAAATGAACGAGACAGCAGGAAGAATATTATACTTCCACAGAAAGCAAGTTCAGGCAAGTGTTAAAATTACAGAACTATCTGTTTAATAATGATCACAAAATACTAACAAGAATTAAATACAGACGAATGAAAACTGGTGGAACCCGACCTTCGGGAAGATCAGTTTGGATTTAAGAAAAATGTTGGAACACGAGAGGTAGTACAATACGACTTATCTTAGAAGATGAATTTAGGAAAGGGAAACCTACGTTTATAGCTTTTGCAGATTAAGAGAAAACATTTAACAATGTTGAATGGCATACGCTTTCAAGATATCAGGGGTAAAATATATGGAACGTATAGTTATATTTAATTTGTGATTATTCAAATTCTCCCGGCGTACTTCATATTGAAATACTTCGCGGGACTCGAGCACTGCTTGGAAGTGTGAAAGACGACCTGCGACTGCGGAAATCCGATATCTGTCAGATCACCTTCCAATGTGGTGTAACATATATAGGCCAGACAGTGCGCACTGTCGAGGATCGGTGCCGAGAACATCAACGGCGCACAAGATTACAGCAACCTAGCAAGTCGGCAGTCGCAGAACATTGTCTGACGGAAATCCACGGAATGGATTCCGATCCCACCAAGGCTCTGACACAAGCGTCCAACTTCTGGGACTGTGTCATCAGGGAATCTGTTGAAATAGGTGTAAGGGAACCGCAAATAAATCGTGATAGCGGGTACATCCTTAGCAAGGCATGGCATCCCGCTATTAGATTGATGAAGAAGAGGAACGAGATATCTGACAAAGAACTGACTTGGGGGATAGGTGGAGGAACAGCAGAAGAGCCGCCAGTACGCGCGCTTCGGCGCGGACCTCGGGTTGAACTCTCGGTCGGCGGGAGAAGCGAGGGCAGGGACGCTGGGCGCGGACCACCGATAGAGCGAATAGCGATGAAACCGCGGCGAGGACCCCCTATCAGCGACCCCCTATCAGCGCACCTGATGATGGCAACGTGGTCGTTTGCCGAAATATTGTGCCCACTGGACACTGAAACCCGGCAGTTTACCCGCGAATTATTTCTATATTTAAGTTGTATAAAAGCTAGACAGCAGTTATTTGATTAGAGAGGTTAGTGTTATTGGTCCTCTGCTATTTCTTATTTACATAAACGATTTAGGGGAAAATATAAGTAGCTCTCTTAGGTTGTTTGCAGATGACGCCGTCATTTACCGTCTAGTAAAATCATCTGAAGATCAAAACCAACTGCAGAACGATCTGAATAAGATATCAGTATGGTGTAAAAATTGGCAATTGACTCTAAATAATGAGAAGTGTGAAGTCGTCCACATGAGTACGAAAATAAATCCGTTAAACTTTGTTTGCAACATAAATCAATCAAATGTGAAGGCCGTAAACTCCACAAAATACCTAGGAATTACTATTACTTCAGACCTAAACTGGAAAGAACACGCAGATAATATCGTAGGAAAGGCGAACCAGACACTGCGTTTTATTGGCAGAACCCTTAAAAGATGCAACAGAACTACTAAAGAAACTGCATAAACTGCGCTTGTCCGTCCATTTTTTGAGTATTGAAGCCCAGTGTGGGATCCTTATCAGGTGGGTGTGACGGAGGACATCGAAAGAGTTCAAAGAAGGGCAGCTCGTTTCGTATTGTCACGATACAGGGGAGACAGCGTTACGGAAATGATACAGGATCTGGGATGGGAATCATTACAACAACGGCGCTTATCGCTGCGGAGTGGGCTACTTGCGAAACTCCAATCGCCTCATTCTCCTCCGAATGCGAAAATATATTGTTGACTCTACATAGGTAGAAATGATCATCAGAATAAAATAAGAGAAATCAGAGCTCGAACAGAGAGATTCAGGTGTTCTTTCTTCCCGCGCGCTATTTGAGAATGGAATGGGAGATAAATAGTATAATTGTGGTTCGATGAACCCTCTGACAGGCACTTAAATGTGATTTGCAGAGTATCCGATGCAGATGTAGATGTAGATGTAGAAGGCATGAAAGGGACGTACTGGTTGAGAAAGGAGTAAGTCATGAATCTGTACAGTGAGCATGCTGTGAAGGAATGCAAGGGGAAATTTAAAGAAGGAATTAGAGTTCAGGGTAAAGAAATGAAACCATTGCGTTTTGCTGACGACATTGTAATTCTGTCAGAGACAGCAAAGGACCTGGAGATGATATGAACAGCATGGACAGTGTCTTGAAAAGAGATTATAAGATGATCTGTAACTAGAGTGATACAAGAGTAATGGAATGTAGTATCAGAAAATCTGACGATGGTGTAGGAATTAGCTAATGAGACAGTAAAAGTAGTAATGAGTTTTGTTGTTTGCCGGCCGCGGTGGCCGAGGAGACTGAGGCGTTTCAGTCATGGTTTGCACGGCCACTACGGTCGGGGGTTCGAATCCCCCCTCGGGCATGCATATTTGTACCGTCCTTAGTTGTAGGTAGTTCATAAGCAGTTTGTAAGTTTAGGGACTGATGACCCCGTAGTTAAGTCCCTTAAGCTTAACAAACATTTGAACATTTTTGTTGTTTGGGTAGCAAAATTACTTTTCTGAAAGCATTTGTCTGTAGAGTAGCATTGTACGGCAGTGAAACGTTGACTATAAGGAGTTTATACAAAAAGATGATAGAAGCCTCTGAACTGACCTACAGGCTAATATGTTCAAATGGACTCGAACCTCCACGGCGAGCAACCGCGCGCTCCGCAGCGAGACGCTTTAGACCGCTCGGCTACTCCACCGCGACTATAGGCTAATACTAATGGGTGGATCGTGTAACTAATGAGGAGGTACTGAACAGAATTGGGGAGAAAAGAAATTTCTAGCATATCTTGGCTAAGAGAATGCATAGGTTGGCGGGGCACATTGTGATACATGAAGACATAGTCACTTTAGCTTTAGAGGGAAGGGTGAGGGATACAAATCGTAGAGGGAAACCCAAATATCAATACAGTAAGCAGGTTCAAGTGGATGTAATTTGCCGTTTCTATTCCCAAATTGGACATAGTAGTGTGGAGAGCTACATCAAAGCAATGTGTGGACTGAAGATCATAACAATAACATGTACCTATTGTATACAGTGTCTATGCGGACTCAAATCCCAAAAGGCGAGAACTACAACCGTCATAATCACGTTCACGTACCGCAACCAATTTACCAGAAGTGACGCAGACCAAAAGCAGTACTACGCGTACGGAAGCTGGCTTGAAGAAGGAAACCGAAAAAAAAGAGAGTAAGCTTGTTGACCTTTCTTCTGACGTAAGTGAAGACGTTTCTCTAGGTATCATCAGAAAGAACAATGTCAGAATATACAATTTTCAAAATTTGACGCAAGTGATACTTACCCAGTATGACCGTATTTTCTAATTAAATTATGGATAATGTACTTTCTTCCTGATACTTACTTGTATGTCACCGACATCAATGACCATTGAATGGGCTCACATAGTAATCATGAGTTGTTTTAAATGATGGACAATAGTTTTGTGAATTTCTTTTAACTATCTTCTGTTTAACAGATGTGTAGAATCTGTTTCAAAAGAGTTCATTTTGGCTACCTCCAGGTTTGAGAGGTATACTCAGAAAAGGATTTGTGAAATTTAGTTATCAGCTATATAAAACTTATGTGGCGAGAGGAATCAGAGAATGAAATACTAATTCATCGGTCTTCGGAAATCTGAATTTGTATGGTGTGCGGTTATACTGTAAGTGTGCTGACTGTCATGTGAAAAATAGCTAGAATAGTATCTGTTAGTATCGAGACAGTTCAATGTATTTGTTGGTTGTGTGAGTTCATTATTCCATATCAAGTGTAACATTTATTCAATTATAAAATTCATTTGCCGGAGGCTTTTATATGTAGCTTGCAGCAACATTAAATAAAGTGGTAGTTCATGTTGGCAACGACGTTATTTCCCACTGTTTATTATGATAGCGAATTGAAAACGGAGTAGCATCTACGCTAGGTATTTTTAGAGTATAGGAAAATTGTTTTAGGCTTTTTTTGTTTCCAACCTTCCTCTTTAAATTAAAGACCGAAGTTCAGTAACTGCATGTTATGTGACGCAGCTGAATGATTCTATAATCCCGAAGTTAATGAGTTCGTCCCGTTATGATAGCCACCCGCGTTAACATATTTTATCATTAGATATCACCATGAAAGAAGGCTTTACACGTGGAAGCGACTAGGATACACTGGTAGGTAGCGGATTGACTTTATAACGGTAAGGCAAAAGTTTAGAAACCAGGTTATAAGACGTAAGACATCCACGAGCAGATATAACCTCTGACCGTACGTTATTGGTTGTTATCTGTAGATTAAAACATAAGGTAGAAAAGGTATGAGATGAAACCTGGAGAAATTGAACGAACCAGAGGTGATAGAGAGTCTCAGAGGGAACATCAAGCAAGGAATGGCTGATAAGGGGAAAGTAATAAAGTAGAAGAAGAATGGGGAGCTCTGAGAGAAATAGTAGTGAAGGCTGCAGAGGATCATATAGGCAGAAGGGCAAGGCCTAATAGAAATCCCTGGATAAATCAGGAGGTGCTGAACTTAATTAATGAAAGGAGAAAACATAAAAATGCAGCAAGTGAAGCAGGCAAAAGGGAGTACAGAAGTCCTAAAAATGAGTTTGATAGGAAGTGCAGACTGGCTACACAGGAGTGGCTAAAGGAGAAAGGAAAGACAGATACCGCCTGAAGGAAAATAAAAGAGACAAGAAAAGCAACGGTATGATTGTCAAGAACTCAGATGGAAAACCAGCACTAAGAAAAGAAGGGAAAACTGAAGAAAATGATAGCAGTATTTTAGAAATGGAAGACGAAGTAAGATGGGATAGAAGACACGATTCTGCGTGAAGAATTTGACAGAGCACTGAAAGATTTGAATCGAAACAAGGCCCCTGTAATATTCCGTCTAAACTGCTAATATCGTTAGGAGAGCCAGTCATGAAGAAAATGTTCCACCTAGTATACAAGATTTATCAGGCAGGAGAAATACCCCCAGACTTTAAGAATATTGTAATTCCAATTCCAAAGAAAGCAAGTGCAGACAAATGTGAAATTACAGAAGTATCAGTTTAATAAGTCATGGTTGCTAAATACTAACACAAATTATTTTACTGACGAATGGAAGAACTGGGCGAATCCGGCCTCTTTAAACCGTATGCTTTCTTCAACAATACCGCAGAATATTTTGCCCCCAACGCTAATTATAGAAATACCTCCGTAATTGTTACAATCTTTTCTGTTCCCATGCTTGAAAATTCGTGTGATTACTGCATTCGTCCAGTTAGACGGAGACAGTCCCTACTCCCACGCCCTTTAAATTATCCTGTATAATCATTTGAGACCTGACATTGCACTGAATTTGATGATTTCCCACTTAATGTAACCCAGCCGCTTTATTGCACTGTAATCTATTGATCATTCCCTGCTCTTCCTCAAATGTGATCCTGTTTCCGTCATCATTTCTATCCCATTGTTTCTCAAAATCTGATATCACTGAACGTTCACTTACAATGACCAAATCCACAGGATTCACGAGCAACTTTTCAGACCTGACAAAACGTCAGTTCCTTCTTCCCTCCTTTTTTTCCCCTCTTCAAGTTTCCTTGACTGCTTCATTCTACCAAACTGTCTGCTTCTTCCTGCCTTATTCCCTCCCCCTTTTTTCCCTCTTCAAGTAGCGTTGACTGTGTCATTCTACCCAGGCTGTCTGCTTCAAATGTTCAAAAATGTTCAAATGTTTGTATAGCTTATGGGACTTAACTATGGGGTTATCAGTCCCTAAACTTACAAACTACTTATTAACTACCTAACTCTAAGGACGGCACAAATATCCATGCCCGAGGGGGGATTCGAACCCCCGACCGTAGTGGCGGTGCAGACCGTGACTGGAGCGACTCAGTCCCCTCGGCCAACGCGGCCGGAACTGTCTGCTTCTTCCTGCCTTTATACACTACTGTTCCAAGTTATACTCTTCCCATCTCTAGTAGTGTGTCCATGTACCTTGTACATTCCTCTTCCAATGGCTGTAAATGACTGGTAGGCCTGCCTTTTTCATTGCAAATTAAATAATGATCAGTGTCATCAAAGAACCCTCTGAAAACACGTGTATCCCGGACTGCCTTTCTGAATTACTGATCTATTGTTATATAGGCATGGCATATCTGGTTTCCCTGCGTCCCCAAGTACCCCGGTGAATGTTGTTACATAAGACGTTTATGATAACTAACACCATATTTACACAGCAGTAGAAGAGCTTTTCCGTTTCTGTTGGCCTCCAAATTTACCCATAACCTTTTTATACCTTTCTGTTCGATTTCGTATCCTGGTATTGAATGAGCAGAACATTGTCCTTCTCATCTAACAACCACATCAATGGGTGTGTTATAAAATCTGTCCATCTCATCTTGATCTGTCCCTTTGCAGGGTGAATACACTGAGTTAATCCAAATTTTCTTGCAAGAGACTGCCAAATCTATCCACATCAGTCGTTCATTTAATACCTTATTGCAATTCTGCTGGGTTTGATTGATTTCCTGATGTAAAACTCAAACCCCACAGGTAGACCTTGTATTCTCTCACTTCGTCATGTTTGTCTCCCTTTATCCGAAAGTCACTAACAGCTGACATCTAACCTCATGTTACTTGCAGTCTCTGTCAGCTCTACTTTCTCCCCAGTGTAGTTCATATTGATATTAATAGGGCCCCATCTCATTTCACATAGTCTGCCAAGTCATATCTGGGAAGTCTCTGGTCAGTAAATTAGAGGTGGCACTCCGTCACTTCCAGACGTTCGAAGTATTTGGTCTGATTGTTGTCAGCATCAGGTCAAAGTATCTAATTGCCCAGGGTCTCATTGAAGGACTAACAGGAGGATTTGGTGGACTTTTCCGTCTGAGGACAAAGATGGCCACTACTCTGAACAGGTCCGAGATGCCATACCTTATTCAAAAGCAACTGGTATCCACACTGTCAGCACCACTTACTTGGTCACTCTTACGTTGCCCGTGATTCATTAACTAGGACATAACATCATGAAGCACTGCACATCTGTCAATGAAGTAATTTTAGAGAAAAATAATATTTTTCATTGCACTTTTTCCAGGCCTCGTGATTGCCATAGCCTGAAGACGCGGCGCAGTGCTACGAAAATAGAACAGAAAATACCCCGTCCGTTTTGTTGGAAACATAGCGGAGGCAAATGGTTATGGAAATGCGTGCAATCTAATATTTTATGTTCCGTTCACTGACGGAGAGAGGGGTAACATCTTTCGCAATCAGTCTTTAGTATTCAGTACAACGAAACCGTGCTCGTGGAGCTCATTTGGACGTAGAAAGTGTTCAGTGGATTTGGGCAGGGTGTCACGGGGGAAACGGCCGCTTGTTGAAATAACGGATTAATAGCGCAATCAGCGGCGGTGGCGCGCGGTGCGGCGCTGTAATTACAGTTTTTGTTTGGCCGCGCACCGTTTTGCCGCGCAGATAACGAACGCAGCGCGCGCGTGTATCTCGCTGCACGTATGCCGCGCAGCACCGAAACGAGTGCGCGTATTGTTTACTTTAGTTTTATACTGTTTTCACTCATTAAAAATGTTCTGCGTTTCACCGAAGGTATTAAACACTGAATAAAAACTCTGTTGATTCGTTGCTGTTGTTAATACACTGAAGAACCAAAGAAATTGGTATAGGCATTCTTCGTTTGTGTGGCCATAATGTCCGTAGTTGCTATCATAATTATGAAAAGTAGTGATTTTCCGTCTTTGCAACTACAATAAAAATGCTATTTTTTTCACACCAGGCGCGTTTCGTTTCATTGAATGTAAAACACCTTCGGTGGTCTGTAATAATAGAAATCTACAGTTTGTTTTGTGTTTAGATCGAAAACAGTTCTTAAATGGACCCTGAAAAGTAGGCCTAATGTTTGGTACTTGCGGAAATGTTGTCTTCTTTTCGCTTTACATCATGGAATGCCGGTCTGTTTAATACAATACCGCCGGTTCTTCATGCTGTGTCGTTTTGTCACTACTTTCACTGTCACTGTTTCACTGTTCATAGTTGTTTTCCACAGATCAGAAGTGTTTGTTTTTGTTTTTACTGAACAAACTGTAGATTTCTATTAGTACAGACCACCGAAGATGTTTTACATTCAATAAAACGAAACGCGTCTGGTGTGAAAAAATCGCATTTTTATTGTAGCTGCAAAGACGGAAAATCACTTCTATTCATAATTAATGGTATAGGCATGCTTATGCAGAGATAATGTAAACAGAGGACGACGCTTGTCTGTAAATCTATCGGACCAAACCGCGTGGTCATCAGTCCGTAGCTTACAAACTACTTAAACCCGGGTAAACTAACCTACGGACAAACACACACACCCATGCCCCAGGGAGGACTCGAACCTCCTCGGCGAGCAACCACGCGCTCCGCAGCGAGGTGCTTTAGACCGCTCGGCTACTCCACCGCGGCAGGACGACGCTGCGGATGGCAATGCCTATATGCGTTGGATGAGTTGCTACAATGGCAGATATTATCTTTTACCTGTGATTCTCTAGTTAAAAACACTACGCATAGGCTGTAGTTTGCGAAACAAGTAAGAAATAGTGAGCGATTCCACGATCGATATCTCGCGTCTGGTTCTTGAACGTGCTATCTTTGGCCTGACATCTTCACCGATGATACATGACTCTGACGGATGGGGTCAAGCCCCCACAGTCGCGTAAGCGGCCGACTGTGAACAGCGGACAAATCAAAGACCTTGTAGAAATAAGTAGACTCCCTGAAGGCGCCGCTGTCGCAGGATAATTTGAACCTTCGCCCGGCCGCCATGGTAGTGGCAAGCGTCAGATAAATACGAGTGTTATTAGCAGGTAAATCGTGTATTAAATAGCTACTGCGGGATGTATACACAATTGATATTCACGTCTGTATTGTTTGACTATCGCAGTGTACATGAAGCATGATGGTGAAGAGCTGCTCAACGTTTAAATACATAAATCAATTTAAGAAAGTAATTAAAAGATCAAATATTTATTTCCATTTAGATTTCTCAGGAATACAAGTAGCCCTACTACTTGTGTTCAGAGATAGATACTCTTGCTTAACAGGCTGTTAGTCAAGATAATATAGGACTGAATGAAATAAATAACAGACTTTCATAATACTGGTAGCTCTTAAAAAGGAGCAACTTTAGGCAGTACTGGTCGACAGGAAGTTCAAAAAGTTTCATTTTATGATTGTGTAAAGTAACTATTGGGGTCAGTTCGAATTTTTGTTTATGAAATTAATATTAGCAACTTGTAACGTAGCATTTAAAGGTAACATAGGTATAACAACTGAAAGGGATTTGCAGACCTGCGTATAGTTCCATATATGAACGGCACATAGCCACAGTGGATGCACATTGTGAAGTTCAACCATGTGGCGATAGTTGCTGACTTTTGAGCAGTTCACTCAGCTATAAGGTATTTGGCTTACAGCATAAAAAATGCTAATTTTCATGCTAGATACCCTAATGCTAATTTTAGATGCCTTAATTAAGAAAAAGTTATAGCATACTTCGAGTTCTTAAAATAATTTGGTAGTGGCTAATTGCTGTATTCACAACGTAAGAAGCTATTTTTCAGTTATGTGTTTGATGACATATTTCACTTTCACAGTAGATTTTTAACATTAGCTGTTTCAGTCAGGCCTTTTTGATTTTTTGATGCTATGAAATATCTAAATATTGGAGAACACGGCATTAAAGCAAAGACGTAAAGTGTGAAACTCTTCCGAAATTAATGTTTGTTCAAAAGTTTCACAATCGTAGAATATACTGAGAAAGTGCCAAAAAATCCTGTCTGACGATAAATTCCGTTCATATGCTGCACATAGAACGCAAGAAAACTACATGTCACTGTTCGGTTTCTTTAGTAAGAGGAAACGGTGTTGGCCAATGTCTACACCATATATGTAATAAATTTACACACAACCGATAGTTGCTGTATATTCAAAGAGTCTGTAGCTGTTTAGTAGTTATATATTTCAATTAGACATGGTTTTCGCGAATTAACTCCAATGAATTCTCTCTCTAATCAAAAGAACCTTACGCACATTTAAAGTTTGCGCGTAAGTTTGCCACCACAATGGCCGCTGAGGCGCTCTTCAATTTGTCCGCTGTTCGCAGTCGGCCGCTTACGAGATTGTGGGGGCTTGGGACAAATTGAACAGCGCCTCGGCGGCCATTGTGGTGGCAAATTTCCACACGAACTTTAAATGCGCGTAAGATTCTTTTGATTGGAGAGAGTATTCATTTGAATTATGTCGCGAAAACTGTAACTGAAATACATAACAACAAAACAGCTTTAGATTCCTTGAATATACAGCAACTATAGGTTGTGTGCAAATTTATTACACATACGGTGTAGAAATTGGCCAACAGCGCTACCTCTTCCTAACGAAACCGAACTATAACATGTAGTTTTTTGCGCTCTGAGTGCAGCATATGAACGTAATTTATCGTCACACGATTTTTTGGCACTTTCTCAGTATATTCTACGATTGTGAAACTTTTGTACAAACATTAATTTCGGAAGAGTTTCACATTTTACGTCTTAGCTTTAGTGCTGTATTTTCCAATATTTAGGTATTTCACAGTATCAAAAAAATCAAACAGGCCTGCATGAAACAGCTAATGTCAAAAATAGATTGTGAAAGTGAAATATGCTCTCAGATGCATAACTGAAACATAGCTTCTTTCCTTGTGAATACAGCAACCAGACACTGCCAAATTCTTTTAGGAACACGAAGTATGCCATAACTTTTTCTTAGCTAATGCATCTAACATTAGCATTAGGGTGTCTAGCAAGAATATTAGCATTTTTAATGCTGTAAGCCAAATATCTTACAGTCTTATTTATTTTTATTTATTGTTTTTTTCTGTTCCATAGGACCCAATTAAGGAGCGAGACTCCATGGTAATGGTAATAAAAATTTTTCAGTAGTCCTTTGCACATTACAATTTTAAGACAAAGTGAAAAGAATAAATAAAGCAAAAAAAATGAATTAGCTTAATTGTTTAACTTTTCTAAGAGTTCCTCGACGGAATAAAAGGAGTGAGCCATGAGGTAACTCTTCAATTTAGATTTGAAAGCGTGTAGATTAGATCAAAGATTCTTTAGTTCTTGTGGCAGCTTATAGAAAATGGATGCCGCAGAATACTGTACACCTTTCTGCACAAGTGTCAAGGTGGTGTGATGCGAATGTAGATTCGACTTCTGTCTAGTATTCACCGAGTGAAAGGTACTAACTCGTGGGAATAAGCTGATATTATTAAGAAAAAACGACATTAAAGAAAAAAACCTATTGTGACGTCAGTGTCAAAATTCCGAGACTACTGAAAAGGGGTCGACATAACGTTCGCAAACTTACACCAGATATTGCTCGAAGCGCCCGTTTTTGAGCCAGAAATATCCTTTTTGCATCATGCGAGTTACCCCAGAAAACAATGCCGTACGTCATAAGTGAGTGAAAGTAAGCGTAATAGACTACTTTTCGAGTTGAAAAATCACTTATTTCAGATATTGTTCTAATGGTAAATATAGCAGAATTTAGTTTTGGAACAAGATCCTGAACATGGGCTTTCCATGACAGCTTACTGTCTATCTGAACACCTAGAAATTTGAACTGTTCAGTCTCACTTATCATATATCCATTATGTGTAATCGAAATGTCAGCTTTCGTCAAATTATGTGTTAGAAATTGTTATTTAACATCAACTTGTTTTCTACAAGCCATGAGATTATCACTTGAACTGCATTATATGTTACTGTGTCAATATTACGAGCAACATCCTTCACTACCAAGCTGATATTATCGGCAAACAAAAGTACTTTCCCTGTTATACTCGAAGGCATATCATATAAATAAGAAACAGCAATGGTCCCAAAACAGTATCGTGAACTGCTCAAAAGTCAACAATCATTGTCATAGGGTTCAACTTCACAAAGTGCATCCAGTGTGGCTAGGTCATTCATATATGGAACTATAAACAGTTCTGCAAACCCCTTTCAGTTGTTATTCCTATATGTAAAGCAAATGTCCTTTAAATTCTGCATTACAAGTTGCTAATATTAATTTCATAAACAAAAAGTCGAACTGCAGTGAGGCAACTAATTTAGTGACCCCTATAGTTATTTTACACATTCATAAAATGAAACTTCTTGAACTTCCTGTCTACCAGTACTGCCTAAAGTAGCTCCTTCTACTTCTACATACATACTCCGCAATCCACCGTAAGGTGGGTGGCGAAGTGTACACTGTACCACTACTAGGCTCCTTCTTAAGAGGTATCAGTATTGTAAAACCCTGTTAATTATTTTATTCAATCCTATATTATCTTGACTAACAGTCTGTTAAGCAAGAGTAACTAGCTCTGAACACCAGTAGTAGGGCTACTTGTATTCCTGAGAAATATAAATGTGGAGACAGTATTCGATATTTTTATTCCTTTCTTAAATTGATTTTTGCAGTTAAACGCTGAGCAGCTCTTCACCACCGTGCTTCAAGTACACTGCAATAGTCACACAATGCAGACGTGACTATCAATCTAATATATAAAGCAGAGTGTCCGTATATTTGTACGTGTTGCATACAAATCTACAGTTTTCTTCCAATCTTTATGAAATTTTGTACACGTAAGCCATGAGGACGGTAGCCGTAAGTGTAAGAATCACATACGATATATAGTTCACGAGATATGACGTCATAAACAATGAGATGCGAGAAAAACTGCTGCATTAGCGATAATGATGCTCATTTCTTCCTAAACCATTGGACCGATTTATTCCAAATTTGGTACAAACATTCCTTATCTTGAGGTAATAATTTCAACAGGGATAAGAATCACATACGACACATGGTTCAGAAGATATGACGTCATAAACAATAGAAAACGAAACTGCCACATAATCCGCCGAGAGTGAGAATGAGAGTACTTAGCGACTTGGAACAAACTTTAAACATAACTTCAAACCTTTATTAAATTTTTTCTCACTGACAACCATACCAAAATGATGAAAGGAAAAAAGTTTCTCGCTTACTACTTTTCCGCTGTTTATGGAGTAAAACTACGGTGTTCGCTATGACGTTACAGTTTCTAATTTTTAGACTACAAATTGTAGCGACAGGAAATCTTACAGACAGTATACACATAATATATAGTTGAATGTAACTTCCAAATTGTATCACAGTACTACACGTAATTCATGAGATATGAGCAGACAAACAGTAACGTTCCTGGGAAACAGCCCCATCACGCACCAAGTTTTAACCCATTACTTCTTTACTACTAATTGTATTCGCAACAGATTTTACAGACATACTGCACTTGCACAAATGAACATATACCTGAAAATATATGCAATTGTACAACACATAATAAATATGAGATCGTACACATTTTAAATGTCATTTGTATTTTGATTACTATCTTTGGTTGTTTTCATACAACATTTATAATTTTGTACATTATGCGAGACAGCCTTATTCCTCCTTTATTCTCCGATAAATGTAGCATGTTCTTCGAAAAAGGAAATGGACAGAGAGAGAAGGGGTAGGAGAAGTACTAACTCCAGGCAGGAATAAATAAATAAATACCCGGGCAATGCCGGGTTTTCAGCTAGTTGTGTGTATATCCCGCAGTAGCTATTTAATACAAGATTTACCTGCTAACAACATTTTATCTGACGCTTGCCACTACCATGGCGGCCGGGCGAAGGTTGCCATCTATCGGGCACTTGAACATCTCAGAGCGTGCCCTGGTCTCTGGTCATCTGTTCTGACTTCCTGAGTGGCTTGCAAGCCCTTGGCAAATGTTTCCCGAAACACCCTTTGGTGCTGTCCATACAGGAGTCTGTTTCCAGGCTTGTTCTGTCTGGTCGCTCAGTGGTCTCTGTTTGGATCCCAGGCCACATCGGCATTCCTGGAAACGAACATGTGGATCAGCTGGCTAAGCAGGCTACTTCCTCCAGTCCATTGGCTATTGGTCTTCCAGAGAGCGATCTCCGACTGGAGTTCCATCGGAACATCCGTAGCCTTTGGGATTACGAGTGGGCTAACTCTGCTCAACCCAACAAGCTTCGTGCAATGAAGGTCTGTACGGTCGCATGGAAGTCCTCACTGCGGTCGTCTCGTAGGGAATCGGTTGTTCTCTGTCGTCTACGAATCGGCCACACATGGCTGACGCATGGCCACCTTCTTCGGCGGGAGGACGCACCAAAGTGCGACTGTGGCGCCCCCTTGACAATGGTCCACATTCTGGTGAACTGTCCACTTTTAGTTGCCTTGCGACAATCTTTTAATCTGCCAGTTGCGCTTTCTTTTATGCTAGGAGACGATGCTGCTATGGTTCAACGTGTTTTAGATTCTATTCGCGCGGCTGGTTTTTATCATGTGATTTAATGGTTTTTTTCTTCTTCGTTTCTCCTTGTATCCTTTCCTCATACTTACCAGTGATTTTTACTCTTTGACTTGTTAATGCATTTCCTTAGGAACGCTTAATGTTTTATCTCTCAGAACGGAACAAGGGACTGATAACCGTTGCTGTTTAGTCCCTTCAAAAATCCAACAACAACAACAAATTAACCCGGGACAGCAGCGCCGTTAGGGAGTCCAGGACGGGGTATGCAGGAGTTTGGTGCCGACAACGGGAGAGTGCGCATGTGGCACTGAGTGACTGCGCGGGCACTCTCAGTAGGGAGGCGGAAGTGGAGGGACGTCGTGGCGAACCAGGGATTGGGACTACGCCGTGCTGCTGGGTTGTCGGCCCTGTCAGCGGTATCCTGTGTTCTGTGTGGGACACGCGGTGAGTGTTCTGTCAGTACGCTGGAGGCAACAAGTTCGAGGAACGAGGGAGGACGTGACGAGAGCTGTTCGAAGCGAGTCGTCACTACAGAGACAAGGCTGCCTTCCGTGTCTTCATGCTGCCAAGCTGGGCAGTAACCTGTGCTCGGATTCTCCGGTCTGCACAGTGCGAGCCGTCTCCGATCGTTCCGGGTGAGAACCTTTTGAAACTTTCGCCTAAAGTTGTGTATGGTGGGAATGTCACCTGTGCACAGTTTTCATCGGTGTAATTGTAGGTTTATGTACCCGGTTACGTAGGATAAGGCGTGGTCATTACGGCACTGATTGTTGGAACCGTTTGTCATTGGTGTTTCCAGGAGCAGGCTCTCGGTACAGTGATTCGCAGTTATTGTGGCTCAGTTTCCCAAATGAATGTTGTTTGTTGATAATAATATGTAGATAGGGCAAAACTCACCGTAAAGACGAACGTTTTGCCGCCGACAGACGCAAATAAAAGACACACAAACAACAGACGCAAATAAAAGACACACAAACACACACACACAATTCTACGCGGACTTCCTCAGAAAGAGAACACTCGTCCACACAATCACTCAGGCACAATCATTAATACACGTCAGCCATCGTTACATTTCGAAATTGTAACGATGTTGGTGTTTTTCATAATCTGTAATTCCTTCTGGTTTATATTGTTTCATTTACCCAGGACAGTCACATGCGATTTATTGACGATTAGTGGTTCGCTATTTCAAAAAATAAATAAAGATAAACTTTAAAAAATTGATTCAGTAATCTTAATAATAATATTGCTGCTAAGTATCTGAGTTTTTTGTTTGTTTCATGTTTCATTGGGAGATACAGGAAATGCTTAGTTTTGTGAGTTTGTATTTCAAAGCTAAAGTAGTTCTCTGTGTGTTTGAGAGTCAATTATCTGTATATGTGGTGACGCTTGTTGTTGAATTGGACGGCTCCTGCTGACGTGAGACAGTTGGTTGACGGGCCCGTTGGACACTATAGACCGGCAGTACACCCGTGGATATTTTGATACCTCAAATGTTTGTTAAGATTATGGGACTTAACTGCGGGGTCATCAGTCCCTAAACTTACAAACTACTTATGAACTACCTTATACTAGAGACAGCACAAACATCCATTCCCGAGAGAGGATTCGAACACGCGACGGGGAATGGCCTCGCGCATTGGAGCATAGCGCCTCAATGCGGTCGGCTAGTCCTCCCCGTCGTAAACGCTACCTGATAATCGTGTTGACAGACCCTGCGGAAGACGAGCATGCACTGTACATATTTAAATTTTCATACAGATTGTTTTGGTCTGTTCTAAAGCTCGTGTCTCTTTTACTTGAAGTGTGTAAGTTCTTGGATAGTGGTTCAAAACTCCATGTCACTTGCCTAGTCTATCCCCTTCGGTCATCAATTGTTTCTTTCTTGAAGAAAACAAGAAGAGAAAGAAACCGAAAATGATCATCGCTTTGCTATCTGGTTCTTCATATTAAATTATGAATTTTCAGATGTATTACTTCACCAAAAATTCATAAATTACAGAAAGCTTACTTTCATAAACTATGGTTTTACACTTGTGAAGAAAATCAAAGAAACAATTTTTTTCCAGACATAAGTGAATGTTACATTTTACTGAATAAAATTTGGTTTTGCTATTGCAACCCGGTTTCTTGCATTTGCCAAATGATTTTTTGTCACTGACCGCTGGAGGATGCCGAGCTGATGATGGCCACTTCCAGAAGAGGAAGTTACAGAGCTGCTTAGTTCATCTGAAATTGACGATCTATCTGATGATCCTGGTGATAATTTTGAACAAGAACACAATGATGGAGGTAATGTAGACATTTTATATCACTCGGTATATTGTAAACTGAGTAGCCTAGACGCTCTGTATGATAAGTGACACTAAGATAATCACGAAACATTCGACGCATTCAAACCACAATACAATGGCAGCGAGAATGTTATTGTTGCGTACGAATTTGTTACAGCGCAGCCAACCTAAAGATGAATATGCAAAATATCCATTCTAGTCATGACAGACTGAAAAGTATGACCAGATTGGTAAGTCTGATGTTTTTCACATGCTTCGCATCCGGACATGGCAGGGCGACAACCATGCCTATTGGGTGTGTAGCGGGCTTTGCATCCATACATAACATGCATCTTCATGTTTTCGCGGCGCAATGACTGTTCAAAAACGTTCTGGCGTGCAGCCTCATAAAGTTGACTTCTTCTAATCCGGAACTTTGTTTAATAAATTTACAAAGACGCCGCCACAGCACATATCGTAACACAACGATTTCTCCGCGATAATCGACCATGCAGCCACAGACATAATTTACACATACGTGTACTTCCTTGCCGCTGAGTAACGTCTTTGGCGCTTTGTGTCTGTAGCCGCATGTGCACTAGCGCGGTCTGCGCGTTTATTAGCACGAAGCGCATGCTACAGCGTCAGTTTTCGATTCTCTCTGAAGATGGCTGGACGGTACTCAGCCGAAATATTAGAAGAAGTCAACTTTATGCGACTGCACGCCCGAAATTTTTTTTAATAACATACGGTACTCTGCAATTTTCGTCTATCTTTTACTAGGGGCATTGTGAAATCACCGTAAGATGAATAAAAGGACAGCGAAATAATTTCATAAATTTCAATGCTATTAGAACCTTTCTATGACAATGTCCTCATATGGAAACATGCATAAAGTTATAAATATGTCTCTTACCTTTCGTTCTGAAAGACCCTTTTAGTTATCACTTTCAAGAATGCACCTTTCTATCCACAAATAATTTATTTTAACCTAAACTCAGACGATATTAACTGCGTGCTGGGAGGTACAAAGATTACTGGGAAGCGTCCATGTGACTGTGCACTCTCACTTTTGTTTTGTGGCACCACAGTTTGACAGGAGATGTCGACACTGTTCTCCAATAAACTCTCTGCTTGTGACAATATGAGGACAACTATCATAAATGGTGAAATGTAACGAATTTTAATATACCAAGCATTTATTTAGTATGTCCTTATATGAGAACCCCATGACCGAAAGGGCTATCTTCCGTAAATAATTTTGGAGCGCTTTCCTTGAAATTAGCTAACAGTGTTCTGCTGGAACATTCTTAAAGGTAGCATCTTTGTTTTGTTGGATATCATTTTGATTAAGTTTTCCATTGTCAATACCTTGAGAGAAACTGTCGTGAGTTCTGACCTGTGATAAAAACAATTTATTTGCCTTGGTAACAAATGTATTTTAATGTAAGCTTAGATAACGAACGAATTCAATTTTCTTCCATCCAGTCCTTCCACGATTGATTCCTGGTTACGTTATTCTCGGCCTGCTGTAGTTTAAGGTAACAAATAGTACATAAAATAACTGGTTCATTAATAAAAATAGTTTTATTCTAATGTTTACAAATGATGTACGGAAAGTCAGATTTAGTTGAATAAGGTATATTCAATCAAATTAGTTCTTTATTGAAAGTGGCCAGTTGAATTATTAATTTTAAACAGAATAAAATGCTTCAAAAGAAGAGGAAGGTCTCCGTCTACCTAAAATTTTACACAGTGCGTAGTGGATGGTACCTTGCAATAATCTGAAGTACCGTTTTACCCAGGCGACGCCGGGTTTTACGATTGTTGTTATGTATGTAAGACAACAGATCACACTATACCAGCTGTCGTGTCTTCTCCCGCCGGTGGTCTATGCAACGTCATCTGTTGTAAACCGAGTATTACTAACGAGAATGCAGGACGCAGAGGATACCGCTATGGACACGCTTGTTCACTGCAGTTTGGTCGATGTGATGTCTGCGAGTATACGAGAGTAAGTCGGGCGTCCAAGTTTTGGTTGTTGGGAGTGTACCCATGCTGTCCTGATAGCTGATTTTTTAATCTGGAACAATGTCCCAAAAATATAGTCCTAATACTCCGGTTCGAAAACATTTGTATCCTGATAATTTACACTTTATATAATGTATAGCTTCTTCAGTTAGTGGTTTAGTCGCGATGTAACAGAGTTTCTTTTCGTATACAGTAACATCTTTATTTACATCTCGATAAATGAGGAGAGTATTTTCGTCATTCTTCGCACGATTTCTATTTAAACCGGAAAATTGGGAACCGCTCTCTTATCCTGATGATCCTGGTCATAACTTAAGAACAAAGTTGCGAAATTATTTTATCTTAGATGGAATGTTGACACGTATTCAAAGCACATCAACGCGAGTGAAACCGCGGGTAAATCGTAGTACTAACATAAAATTATAGGTAACATAAAATGAATCGCGAATGCTTTTCTGAGTAAGATTTTAAAAACTACGAAGGGGACATTATTAAAGAAAAATGTCTAAAATATTGAAATGTTTGTACACCTAAGGGAGCAAAGGTCTGAGTTAATCGTTCCCTAGGCTTACAAACTAATTATATTATTGAGTAGTAAATTCAATAATATATGTGAGTTTAGTCGCGGTGTTAGTGGTATGTTCTGTGTCTTTAACGGAGAATTTTGGCTTTTTAATATTGTCCACTACAGATAAATGACAGTTAATCATGAATGAAAGTAGCTCTTCAAATAAGGATAAAGGTACTCAATTTGCAGTGAGCCTGAAGTAAACACATGAGTTCGAAAAAACCCTTAATCTGACACAATTGTTACTTTTCATTAGTAAGTGGAGAATAATATAATAAAAATAATAAGTGTTACGAAGTACACTTTTTCACTCGAAAAGATAGTTTCATTTAATTATTTTAAAAGTCGCCCGCGACCCACCTAAGCACATCCCGCCATCGACTGGTTGGTCGCGATCTACAAATTGGGTACGTCTAGTGTCTCAAGTACGGGACAGGTAGCCAACCGCAGCCATATATCAGGAACGATCCGGATATTTAGGGAACCATAGATATCCGAAACCAAGATGACTTCCGAATATACGCCACATTTTTGAATAGTATTCGGTAATGTATTGTTTATAAATTCTTGGAGAGGTATTTATTCAATAATATAAAAACAGAGAGATTCACAGTTCATTAATTTAACAATGTAGTTTACGACATACGTATATTGTAAGCTGGGATCAGAGCAATGCCTATGATGCCACGCTTCCATTCTGTGTGCCGTAACTTTTTCTTTCTTCCAAACTGAGTCTCCATCCCTTCTAAACAGTGCGAAACTGAGTTCTGAAGGGAGTTAAGATGTCATAATCATTCAGCGCAGAGCGCTGATGCAAGATTTGTGCTGAACTGTGTTTGGAAATTGCAGTCGCGGTCTTCTATCACAAATATGTGTTAATTTTTTGTACGAAAGTCATCTGTGATATGGAAGGAATCCTTCACTGTACAGAAGTATTTTGTAAGTTAATAGTATCGTTAGAAAAAGGGTGTCATCTCACAGTTTTGTTAATTGCTGAATAATTAAAAACCGTCATGAACTCAACCTTGGCAAATGCAGAAGATTTTTATCTTAAATGGTGGTGGTGGAAAAGGAAATAGTTTGACCGTCCTGTCGTGTCGTGCAGTCGACAGAAAGAATAAAGTTCAACGCCAAGACTATAAAACTGTGGTTTATGAGAAATTGAAGACGCCCCCGGTAGCGGCACTGGCAGTGAAACTCATCAGGTTACGGAACGCAGCACAAAACAACGGAAGATTGGTTGCTGCTTCAGATACGGGAAGAGGATACAGATATGCAGGCAGCGAATGCTATTAGTTGAATATAATGTTTCGACAGATATAAGAGAGTTTAGAAAGATTACTGAGGACGCAGAATACAGGTGACAATCAAATAAGAAAATCATAGAGCGATTTTATTTTTGCAAAGTATGAAAATAGTGAACTGTTGTACGGCTATGCATGGTAAGACTGCATGCTGACGATTGGTACTGAATTTAAAAACTGAAAAAATTACTAGCGATAATTGATAAGAAAAGGTTTTAGTGCACTATTTCGTTTAATCACCTGTGCATGGAACAAATTTAGGTATTCAAGAGTAGCTCATCATTACCTTCAAGGGGGGAAAAGGCTTATCCCTGTGTGAAGATGATGATTTCTTTCAAGAAAAAAGATAAAGGATATCAGTGGTCATTATTAAAGGTTTTCATATAGCATATTATTTCAATAGTATTTTTATAACAGGTAACATCACAGGACAAATAAAAATGTTGCACGAATAAAAATTGAAAGCTAACTTAAAACTTCATAAATGAGTTAACGTTTTACAGGATGGTGGTCGATATATTGCCCACCTTTCAAAAGTGCGAAACACTGTACGTTTTAAAGTTGCACGTTGACTTCCTTGTTTTCACCCATTTCACTGGAAATAACAAGTTTACAAGCAGATTCAGACAGATGTAGGTTGCCGTTCCTATGTGGAGATGAAGAGGCTTGCTCAGGATAGAGTAGCGTGGAGAGCAGCATCAAACCAGTCTCCGGACTGAAGACCACAACAACAACAACAACAAGTTTGCCACTGGAATTTGTAATATTTCATAATGTTTAGTAATGTTTTATTATTTGGATATTGTAATGTGTTCAATTTATTTAATTCAGAAAATAAATAATAAATTGTTTCTTCTTTCCATTCCAAATGCTATTTTAGTTATCTATTCCAGATATAAGAAGGTGGTCTTTTAAATGACCACCATCCATAGTAGTCTTAAGCTCCACTCAAAATGGATAGTGGTGTGTACATCAGCCACCTATTTCTTCCTTTCACTTCCAAGTTAAATGAACATAAATTAATTCTGAGTATATTAAATGCCTACATAATTCAAATGGGATGCTTTAGAAATATTACCTTTCAAATTTTCAGAAAAAAACAGTTTTGTCCTATAAAGGGTTGAGAAAGCAATGTCACGTTCTACTGGCGTATACGTATCAGTATATTAAGACAGAGACAGCAAAAACAGTTTATATATAGAAGCTACTTTATGTTTAACCAGTACTTCTTAAAAGCTTTGTAACATATGATAGTCATGACCATTTAATTATTACCCCTTGGTAATGTAGATAAGTAAAGCATATTTTGTTTACACGTACAAGTGCGCAGAAATCTTCGCCTCTGTGGACAGAACTCCAGAAAGATTGCGTCATATGGCAATGGCAGTATAAAATCCCATCAGACAGAGGAAGCGTATCATTGATTCGTGATTTGCGATGTATCTCACGTTCACGTTGTATTCACCGATCTCCATTGTCCTAAACATTGTTTAATTTATGGCATGAACCACAGACATTGCCGAGGTGGGGTGGCTTGCGTGCCTCAACGATACAGATAGCCGTACCGTAGGTGCAACCACAGCGGAGGGGTATCTGTGGAGAGGCCAGACAAAAGTGTGGTTCCTGAAGAGGGGCAGCAGCCTTTTCAGTAGTTACAGGGGCAACAGTCTGGATGATTGACTGAGCTGGCCTTGTAACATCAGCTAATGTGGCTTTGCCACACAGCTACTGCGAACGGCTGAAAGCAAGGGGAAACTACAGCCGTTATTTTTCCCGAGGACATGCAGCTCTACTGTATGAACATATGGTGATGGCATCCTCTCGGGTAAAATATTCCGGAGGTAAAATAGTCCCCCATTCGGATCTCCGGGCGGGGACTACTCAGGAGGATGTGATCATCAGGAAAGACAATACTGGCATTCTACGGGTCGGAGCGTGGAATGTTAGATCCCTTAATCGAGTAGGAAAATTAGAAAATTTAAAAAGGGAAATGGATAGGTTGAAGTTAGATATAGTGGGGATTAGTGAAGTTCGGTGGCAGGATGAACAGGATTTCTGGTCAGGTGAGTACAGGATTATAAATACAAAATCAGTTGGGGGTATCACAGGAGTAGGATTGATAATGAATAAGAAAATAGGAATGCGGGTAAACTACTATGACCAGCACAGCGATCGCATTATCATTGTCAAGATAGATACGAAGCCAACACCGACCACAGTAGTACAGGTTTATATGCCAACTAGCTCTGCCGATGATGAGGATATCGAAGAAATATATGAGGAGCTAAAGGAAATTATTCAGACAATTAAGGGAGAGGAAAACTTAATTGTTATGGGAGACTGGAATTCGGTAGTAGGACAAGGAAGGGAAGGGAAGATAGTGGGTGAATATGGTCTGGGCAAAAGGAATGAAAGAGGAAGCCGCCTGGTAGAATTTTGCACGGAACATAATTTAGTTATAACAAACACCTGGTGCAAGAATCACAAAAGAAGGTTGTATACGTGGAAGAGACCAGGAGACACCGGGAGATACCAGATAGATTTTATAATGGTAAGACATAGATTTCGGAACCAGGTTTTGAAGTGTAGGACATACCCAGGGGCAGACATAGACTCTGACCATAACTTGTTGGTTATGAACTGTAGGCTGAAACTGAAGAAACTACAGAAAGGTAGGAAAATAAGGAGATGGGACCTAGATAAATTGAAGGAACTTGAAGTTCTTAAGAATTTCAGAGGGAGCTTCAGGCAACAATTGACAGAAACAGGGGAAAATAAAACAGTTGAGGAGGAATGGGTAAAATTGAGAGATGAAATTGTGAAGGCAGCAGAGGACAAAATAGGTAGGAAGGCAAGACCTACAAAGAATCCTTGGATATCACAGGAGATACTAAATTTAATCGATGAAAGGAGAAAATATAAAAATGCAGTAAATGAAACAGGCAAAATGGAGTACAGACGACTAAGAAATGAGATTGACAGGAAGTGCAAAATGGCTAAGCAGGAATGGCTAGAAGGCAAATGCAAGGATGTGGAAGAATGTATAAATAGGGGAAAAATAGATACAGCCTACCGGAAAATAAAAGAAACATTTGGCGATAAGAAAAACAGCTCTATGAATATCAAGGACACTGATGGAAAACCAGTTCTCAGCAAAGAAGGGAAAGCTGAAAGGTGGAAAGAGTATATAGAGGGGCTCTACAAAGGAAACGAACTTCGAGACACTATTGTAGGAAGGGAAGAGGATGTAGATGATGATGAAATAGGAGATACTATACTGAGAGATGAATTTGACAGAGCACTGAAAGATCTAAGTCGAAACAAGGCCCCTGGAATAGATGATATCCCGTCAGAGCTACTGAAGTCTCTGGGAGAACCAGCCATGACAAAATTGTTTCACATTGTGTGTAAGATGTATGAGACAGGTGAAGTACCCTCAGACTTTAAGAAAAATGTTATAATCCCCATTCCAAAGAAAGCGGGTGCAGACAGGTGTGAAAACTACAGAACTATCAGTTTAATAAGTCATGGTTGCAAAATATTAACACGAATTATATACAGAAGGATGGAAAAGCTGGTAGAATCCGACCTCGGGGAAGATCAGTTTGGGTTCAGGAGAAATGTAGGAACTCGGGAGGCAATACTCACTTTACGCCTTATCCTAGAAGATAGATTAAGAAAAGGCAAACCAACATTTCTAGCTTTTGTAGATTTGGAGAAGGCTTTTGACAATGTTGATTGGAATAAACTCTTTCAAGTTCTGAAGCAAGCAGGAGTAAAATGTAGGGAGCGTAAGGTTATTTACAACTTGTACAAAAACCAGACAGCGGTTGTCAGAGTTGAAGGGCATGAAAGGGATGCAGTGGTTGGAAAGGGAGTAAGACAGGGTTGTAGCCTTTCCCCAATGTTGTTCAATTTGTACATTGAGCAAGCTATAAAGGAAAGCAAGGAGAAATTTGGAGAAGGAATTAAAGTTCAGGGTGAAGAATTAAAAACATTGCGTTTTGCCGACGACATAGTAATTCTGTCAGATACAGCAAAGGACCTGGAAGAGCAATTGAACGGAATGGATAGTGTGCTTAAAGGTGCATATAAGATGAACATTAACAAGAGTAAAACTAGGGTAATGGAGTGCAGTGTAAGAAAATCAGGTGATGCTGAAGGAATTAGATTAGGTAACGAAACAATAAAGGAGGTAGATGAGTTTTGTTACTTGGGCAGTAAAATAACAAATGATGGTCGCAGTACAGATGATATAAAATGCAGAATGGCAATGGGTAGAAAGGCGTTTTTGAAAAAGAGAAATTTGTTAACATCGAATATTGATTTAAGCCTAAGGAAGTCCTTTCTGAAGGCATTTGTATGGAGTGTTGCCTTGTATGGGAGTGAAACATGGACGATAAGCAGTGTGGACAGAAAGAGGATAGAGGCTTTTGAAATGTGGTGCTACAGAAGAATGCTGAAGATTAGGTGGGTGGATCGCGTAACTAATGAGGAGGTACTGAACCGAATTGAGGAGAAAAGAAATTTCTGGCATACCTTGACTAAAAGAAGGGATAGATTGGTAGGACACATTCTTAGACATCAAGGAATTGTGAATTTAGCGTTGGAGGGAAGTGTGTGGGGTAAAAATCGCAGAGGGAGACCAAGAGACGCGTATAGTAAGCAGATTCAAGTGGATGTGGGTTGTCGTTCTTATGAGGAGATGAAAAGGCTTGCTCAGGATAGAGTAGGGTGGAGAGCTGCATCAAACCAGTCTCTGGACTGAAGACCACAACAACAACACAGATTTCGATCTCATTGAATGTTAAAATAATAGAGGCTGCAACTGCATACCAACAAATATGGCACAACAAAGGCTACAAAATACGAAAGAAGCCAACCTTGTATTACTGAGATGCTGAAACAAATTTACGCGTGTTTCTTTGCGCGTAATGGTTAAAATGCTGGTGTAGGAATTTGAAGGGCCAGAGCCTATAGCTACGTGTTTCTCTAATTTCTTATTCGTTTCCAATAAATTTACTCAGATTATGAAACAGAATGTGGGAATAACGAAATAGCTGGCCTTACTCTACGTCGAGTTTTTCTTCAAGTAGCTATAGCCGCGACAGATGTGATATGTCAGAGAAAATATGCAACAGCAATGTTTAGAGAGGTTTAATCATATAAGATTGAATTGAACATGAAATCATTAATAGTTCAACATAATAAATGTCAGAAATTCGATCAGCTATACTTAAATATCTATAACCACTAAGTGTGTCAGAGGCAAAGGTTACATTTTCCGTATAAATTGATAGAATGTCTAGACCAGTATCTAATGAGTAAGAACCTAGCGAATATTTTTGCAGTATCAAAAAGCCAATATAGTCTTCATAAATGGCTAGTATTAATTATTAACACGAAATTTCTGGACCACATGGTTGTCAGAAAATATTAACTGCGGTATATACAAGATTTGTTACCCACTTTTGGGTGTAAATTATGCTAAGCCCTATAGAGAAGTTTTGAGTCAGAGGCTCGCATCTAAAGTAGCGAGATAAGTGCAATTAATGGGCTCTTCTGTTTGGTTCCTTAGATACCAACAAAACACCATGGTAAAACGTTGAAAACTAAAAGCCGTGATTCAGTATGCCCATCTGTCTTTGGTACAGTGAAGCAAAGTACTGCATCACAGTGCAAATAATGTACGTCTCCAATTTAGCCCAACGCATGTGCTACACATTCCATTCCTACCACTTTAAAATGATTAAAATGAAGTGCGATGTTGACGAACCAAATTACAGCTACACAAACCCTTCTACGGCAGTAAAGTTGGCCACTTTCTGCTGACACAGCCGCTCCCTCACAGGAAGTCACGCTATCACTGCACCAGTCAGCATCATTTGTCTTGTCTGCTCACTGATTTCTGATGTAGATGAAATGAGTTGTATTTTCTCCAGGTACTGAAATTCTGCACTCAGAATAATAAATATGGCATTATATATCGCGCTTTACGTGGAAACGAATCAGATTATGTAACTTCAAGATCACGGAGCTGCTAAAATAATTACGCGATGTTGACAGTCATACCAATGACAGAAATAATTAATTTGTGCAACGATGGTTCGGCAGAGAAAGTTTGGAAGCGGGGAGCACTCAGATAATGCAGGAAACAGTAACCACTTCAACATGAAAAAACAAGGTATTTATACACGTATAAATTTATTATGTAAATTTCTGTTTAATAATATGAACGTACAATAACCTGTACAAACCAAAATATTTCTGTTCAATTTAATGCAATTAAAATGAACAACACTGAAAATGATACAAATGAAGCGAAACATTTATGGATATGAAAATAAACACCAGTCTTTTGCTCAAGGCAGATCTCATGGTTTTAAAGCAAAAGCGGATTTAAAAGGGCTCCAACATTAAGATTCTCAATTATGTGACTAGATTTAGGGGATAGAGTGTATATTTTGAGCTTGTTGGGGTCCCTCAACGGAATTATTATTATTTGGAATAATTAGCCTTTGTCTGTTTTGATACAACCTCCTATGAATTACTCTCTCTCTCTCTCTCTCTCTCTCTCTCCCTCTCTCTCTCTCTCTCTCTCTCTCCCTCTCCCTCTCTCTTTCTCTCTCTCCCTCTCTCTCTCTCTCTCTCTCTCTCTCTCTCTCTCTCTCTCTCTCTCTCTCTCTCTCTTCGCAACAGAGTAGTACTTATGTAGTAATACATTAATGATTTTTTTGATAGCTTGTGCGATGCTTGTCGCTGACTTCTGCTCTCTCTCTGACAGCGTATCGATAAACATATGACATTTGTCAAGTTCAACTTTTTTGCAACAAGCTGAAGAGAGAGAGCGGAACTGTTCGTCTCTTACTTTCTTCTGCTTCATGTGCTTGGACGTGTCCTAATTCATGTAAGTGTGAGCTTAGTTTTTTTATTAATTTCAATAAACCCCCACAGTTAATTTGAAATATCTTACTTACTTACAATCCCTTCCCCATTCTCACTAATTTTAAAGTTATTTATTTTCAGCAAATCCAGTACTTCATAAGGTGATGCTCGGGTATTGTTGCGATTTGTTTCGCGAATTGTACAAGAACATTCTCAGTGTAACTTTTATTTATTTCGTGTCTATGAATGGTTTATTACATTTTAATGCCTGAAGAAAATCTTCGTAATGTTTATGAAGTCCGATAATTTTGCAATTTTTGACGACTATCATGATTAATTTTCAACACGGTCATAGAACAATAGTAAAGGAAATGCACAATCCCAGCATCAATTTATCGAAGTAATATTCCAGTCATCTCAGCTAGAATCACTACAGAACATGACCGAAATGTTTGTGCCAGCTCTCAATAAGGTAAAATTTAGATTCCGCCGACTTCTTCTGTAATGTTGCTTTCTGGTGTTGTATTTGCCACCGAAATTACGACCGCTACCATTTAATGGCGGAATCCAATAATTTAGTTTAAAGTGTCCCTTCCTTGTCAACATTGCTTAGTAATCTCATTTAAAAATATTTCACTACCTGGTTAAATTTCATTTGCGGTCCCCAACCTTAACTTTAATACTCAACACCCATTTTCGTACGAAAGCAGCATTACAGGAAGAATTGGCGCCCATTGTGACAGGACATGTACAAATAATATATATATCAGACAGTAAATTTATTTGAAATGTTTAGTTAAGATTTTTGTGAAGATTGCGCCTTTTCATGTCACTAATCCTGATATTGTGTTTTGTTTCATGCGTCAACAATGAACTGTACGGGAGATGAAAATTAATGATTTTGGCAACTGAATTAAAGTTTAACCAGCGGATAGCAGTTATACTTCCAGTCCAGCTAACAATTGCAGTCACAATAAAGGTAAGATCAGACTTATTATTCAGCTTGCTTGGTGCTTACTAGATTCTTCTATCTGTCGCTAGTGCACTGTAGCAAATTCAGTATTTTCCATTAGGTACCGCGTTTTCAAAATTTCTCTCGCAGTTACATTTTTATTTCAAGTGAATAACAGGGAAAGTATCAATCAAATAGTTAATGCTGCGTGTAAATAAGCCTATCTTTGCTTTTCTCTCTCGAAGTTTCTCTCGCGTACGTGTGAACGATTCCACAAGTAATTTCAGTAATTTTCCGTGCGAAATTTATAGGACCCCCTCTGTTATCAATTTTTGCCAAAATTCAACAAATATTATGGTTAAAACTCGCAGTCAGTTTAGCAACATGGCATCTGAACAAAATCTAAACGTTCCCCAACAATCTGTTCAGAACGTAGAAGACAACATGGCTGCCAGCTCTATCGAGCAAATTCCACCATTAGTGGAACAAAATCTGGCTACACAAACTCGCGAAAGTAACTTATCCCCACAAACTGAACACCATCTCGCGGATACACAGAATGACTGGCTAAAGCGTTTTGAGGAACTTTTTACTACTCAGATTAGCAATTTACAAGCTGCGACTAACACACAAATTACGGTTTTGACTAATGAGATCACTAATTTACAAACTACCACAAAAAATATGTCGCGACAACAAGCTGCGACTAACACACAAATTACGGTTTTGACTAATCAGATCACAAATGAGATTGATAACTTGCAAGCCAACATGTCGCAACAACAGCTTGCGATTAATAATCAAGATTTCAGCCTTAACTACACAGACCAAACAACAATTAGATCGCTTAGAAGAACAGCAAACAAAAACACAAGCAGAAATTGAAAAACTTGAGTCTGTTCAAAAGCATTTGTATACACGAATTTCCAATGAGGTAAGTGAACAATTAAGTGCACAGATGCTCAAAGTCGAAGAAATCATAAATAGTAAATTTTCCACTGTACAAAAGAAAGTTGTCGACGAAATTATGGGTACGGTAGACGCGAAAATATCTTCTGTTGTCGACAATGTTACTGATTGTCAGGAAACAGTAAAAACATTGCCTTCTGCCATTGATAATATTGCGCAAAATCTCTCGGAATTAAAAATCAAACAGGAATATTTAGAAAGAATTACCAGTCAAGCCGAGAATATTGTGAAAGATAACCAAGAAAGAGTGCAGCAATTTTTGCATAATACGAAGGCTCAATTAAATGACAAAATAGAGTCAGAATTGGCCTCTGTGATAAAGAATGTCACTGAAAAAGTATATGAAGATCATGGAATCACCGTCAAATCTTTACAGGAAGATTTGATGGTGGTAAAATCCATGTTATCGTCACAAAGAAAGTCTTCTCAGGGTTTCACGCCTGTAATAAATGTACCGCAGAATCTGAACCCAGAACATAATGAAATGAATACCCCTTGTTTTCCTGACAATCAAAGCTCAATTAATAAATTAATATCTGATCGAACAAACACTGACTATCGACTGACGACTTCCTGTGACCTTGACAGACTTGGTAGAGAAATGAAGCCTAAAGTACAATCCAAATGTTCATCCCGAAATCAGGCTAACACAGAAGAGCTAGATGAAAGTATAATTAAACATCATCAATTTCAAATATTTATTAATGAGAAACGCACAGTACATCCCGTGATCTTTCTTCAATCTTTTAGAGGATTACTACCCGAGACCTGGTCGGAGAAAAGAAAAATCAGATTTGTTGTGGGCTATATACAAGGCGAAGCCGGAATATGGGCAAACGAAGCCTTGCAATTATATGGCACCTATGGTGAATTTGAACGGGCATTTTTGTCCACTTTTTGGTCGCCCGTAGTACAAGAACGATTTAGGAATGAAGTGTACAATCCGCAGCCTTTCGATGGAAGAAACGGAAGCCTGCGGAGATACTTCGAGAAGTATCTCAATAAAGCAAAATTCTTTGACGACCCTCTTCCGCACCGGGAAGTACTTCGTGTACTTATTAACAAATTGCCCACAAGACTAAGGCTACAAAAAAAATGTTCAAATGTTTGTAAATCTATCGGACCAAACTGCGTGGTCATCAGTCCGTAGCTTACAAACTACTTAAACCTAGGTAAACTAACCTACGGACAAACACACACACCCATGCCCCAGGGAGGACTCGAACCTCCACGGCGAGCAACCGCGCGCTCCGCAGCGAGGTTCTTTAGACCGCTCGGCTACTCAACCGCGGCACTAAGGCTACAGCTGGCTAATGTGCAAACGTACGATCTGCAAAGCATCCTCTCAATGTTAGACACGCTTGATTTGATTTTTGAAGATGATCGAGCACGTCATTACAATAACGGGTACGGTTACGGGAACCGTTTTCTCAATCAATACAGCAATCAGCTGATTCCCGTCAGCCAACAGCCGCAAGCAGAAAACCAAAACATGCCACAATCCCAGCCGATATTACTGCAACAGCCATTTATTAAAAACAACGGACAGTCACGTCCCCAGCAAATGACAACACATGCGAACGGCAGTAACGTCGTACGTAATGTTCCCAACGGCGGACAATATTACCGACGCCACCGTGGTAATCGGTTTAATCCTGGCTATTTCATCAACAACAACAACAATAGCTACCGTAATAATGCTTTTGCCTATCCGAGCAATTTTAATGTCAACCAGCAACCTCAGAGGCGTAACCATAATCAGTATGGAAATTTAAATGAGAATAGAAATTTCTTCCTAAATAATCCCAGCAGTAATCAGCAAATTCAAAATTTTCGTCCGCCTCAACCACCGCACCAAACTACAAACACCATACCGATTACAACTATGACCACTGACTGTTCGGACCAGACGAACTGGACAACAAGCCAGTCGGCAGTGACAATAACTGACGTGACTCAGACAATAAACCAACCGCAACGACAGGCTAGCAGTATGCAGACGTCAAACCAGAGTGGCTCGTGTTAAGCACACCAACATTGAGCGACAGCGACAGCGTGGGCACAATTCTTTCTGTCACAATGCTAAGGTACAATGATGGAACGGACATTAGGGAAGAGCTATTTCATGAACCAACAGAGCAACACAAATTTACTGTAGTCACCTACCAAGCAAATTATCTATTAACTGCAGTCAATTCAGGGAAAATACGAGGTTTATACCCACACAAACATTTAAAGAAATTTTATGCATAAATCCAAGCTGATCAGCTAGTATCTAGTCCTACTTTCACTACAAATACTAAGACAGTGAGCAAAAATCATTTTCTACAAAGGTAAGTGCAATGCAATTGATGTTGGCTCACAGAAACTGTTGTCACGCGTGAAATTTAAGAATTATATAAGAGAATCTCACCTAAACACTTATGATGACACACACATTTACAAAAAGAGCATTAATTAGTATAGTATTTAGTATTATAGGGTATAAGAATATTTACAATTTTTTTTATATGTTAAGGAGATGAATGAAGGAAATGATATTATTGCGGGGTGGAGCGCACTAGCACACCTTCGTCTACGATGAGAGTTGAGTAAAAAAAAAATTATATTATTATATGAGAAGGAGATGATGAGGAAATATTTATATTTTAGTTGTCTGTGGCTCTTAGTACACACACACCCACCCACCCACACACACACACACACGCGCACAAACACACACACGTACACACACATACACACTCACACAGAAATGCTGACATTACGACGCGTGAGCAGTAACAAAAATAAAAACATTACGGTTAACTCTGATCAGCTGACCGACATTACAAATCTAACGATGCCTTAAATCGTTAAGTAGAATGTAATTTATACAAAACAACGAAGCTTGTTGGATTATTCTATCTATACTGTAGGGTACTGACAACCGCTTAAAGGTTAACGTAATATTTTTACATTATTGCCAGTAAACACGCACACCAGTTGGTGTGGAATATCTTTCCGCCCATGTGCCACTTTCAGATTTAGTCACCAAAACAATTACATTGAATGTAAACAAATCCCGTAGCGCTGCAAGCTCATACAACATAATTATGCACCAATCTAAAACCATCAAAGTCTAGTTTAAATAGTCTGTGGCATAAGCTGTAGAATAAGAATTCATTTTCAGCTGTGAATGAGCAGAGAATTGTGTCGCGGCCGACGCTACGAAGATCTACGAGTCGCTGCAGAGGAGGATTCATACGAACAATTTATATTAGACTAGATATGACACTGTAACGAACATTTCACACCTGATAAGTATAAGGAGCTAGATAAATTAACATACCATCCCCTAAATTAGTAGGCACAGGAACATTTAGTCAGACACCAATATTTGAAACTGAACCCACACATATTTTAATAGTCAAATGCGGACAGATCGCACGTGAGTGAGAGACTACGAAGGATAGAGAAGGGCAAAGAATGCTAATCTAGAATAGAACAGCTGTTAATTTTATTAAATGAAATGCAATATTTTGTGGTAGTAGAAGTGTGCAGTAATTTTTGTAGTAATGCGTCAATATGCTGAATTTGTGCAATGCACTATTTGTTTCTTGCGACTATTCTCTGGCTATCTTCTCTTTCTCTCAAACTGTATTAAAAAACTAACAGGCTGTTTTGCACCAGGTTGACTAGCGGGTCTGACCTTGCCTGTGTCTGCCAAAACTGTATTTATTGTCATTTTATTTGTCTCGGACTGGTATTCATGATTTTATCACTCAAGTCGTTTAGTCCAATTTTATGGACGGTATAACATGACATGTTAATTTTGACGAGGCGTACTAAAAGCTGTAAACCGAAATTTAGTATTGTATCAAAAAACTACCCAAGACGTTTCTAAAAGTCATTGAATGTTTACTTACTCATGTTAAAATCAGTAACTTATTTAAAAGAGATAATATTGCTGAGAATAAATAACTTTCCACCCAATAACTGACATGAACATAGGCCACGCCTTAAAAATAAAATATGTAACACCCAATGTTGGCAAATAATCGTTTAAAGCAAACGAATAATGTGATCTGAATGTCACTCGAAAGAAACTGTTACATAAAGTTTTACAAATGAAATAGCCATTCTCAATTATCTGTCTTTGTATATAGCCTTGTACATAGTTTATGTATAGTAAAATCATTACGAATTGTAAAAAGAATGAAGTTTGTGTGTGAAACTAATAAGACAGTGAACTATAGAGAGAACAAAAACAGTGACTGATAACTATCGAAAAGACGCAAACCCGCGACTTTCCTAACAAGTAGTGATTTTGTGATTAAATAAACTCTGAAACTATGTATATTCGCAAGCCACATGTTTGAGTGAAGTGAAATATCAGTGACGAGTATAAGCATGGACTACGATACGTAGCAGGCAAACTAACAGAAATTTTGAACGGTCAGCATATAGATACGTTATAAAGTGTTCGTCGCTGTAAACTTCTCCGTGCTGGACACTTTAAAGAGTGCGACGCATGTTACTATCGCAAACTATAAGTGCTACACACTGTTACGAACTGTTAACTTTGAACTTGTGCAGTGCAGTGCCCAACCAAGGTACGCTACGAACTTACTACAAGTCGTATAAAGCCCAAATGCACCAGTGTTGTTTCAGCGAATAGACTATAATCGTAACTGCTGAGATAGCCGGACGGTGCAATGAAGGTCGCGCGGCATACCAACAGACTTAATCACTATTGTATACGTGAAGCGTACTTACTGCGCTGCATCGATTTTAGTAGTAGCCCTGTCCAAAGGAGGAAGTGCAGAAATCACACACGACTGAACGAAAAAAAAAAATCCAAGTGTAATGTAAAACTAACGCAAATTCACATGTTGCCACTGCCACGGACACGCAAGCACTGGCGAGACTGGCGTGCGTTTACTACATGCCCATTATTGAAAACGTACTGTTGCGTCACGCAGCCGGTGGTCGACCCGACGCGTGGAAATTTCAAACTGACAGAGTCAACGACTCCACGAAGTGAAAAAATAAAATGTTTAAAAGTGATGTTAAAGAGACTGACTCTTCAGCCTTGTCACATCAAAAGACTGTGCTGTAGCACTTGCAAACGCACATTCCCTGAACTAATAAAGTAATGTCCTTGAATGATCCCTATATATATATATATATATATATATGTATATGTAATATCTAAATATGTGTATAAAGTAAAAGGCTAGATTTGCAAACAATTTTTTTACTAGTCAAATAATAGTGCTTCATCTAATGAAAGTTAAATCACATTCAATGCACATAGTGTATAGTAAGAAAACTTTCGCAACATATGCTTTGTAAATAGTTAATTTAAATTGCCAAAATTAGTTTATGTAAAAGACGCGACACATGTTCATGTCAGATTACTCAGATATTTGATTTCACAGAAATAAGCTCACACTTACAAACCAATAGTAATGTAAATTTCTTGCTAAGCAAACAATGACAGAGACACTCGCGAGAACAAAAGTGTAAAAAAAATATAATAACTAACTGTGTCTCTCTTTCAGACGGAAGGACTGTAACATCTGATTAAGTGTCAAATTGTAATGCCTTTTATGTGATCTTTATTTCATGTAATCCAAATTGAGATGGGCCGGCCTAGCCAAAGCGAGCGGGTGCGCAATCCTGACGCCACACCGGCTACACCGCCGGCGCTGGGGGCCAGCAACGTCTTCTCCCCACCACAACCACCGGCGTGCCGCCTCGCGTCGCACCACCGCCCACGCTTCAACAATCGAGGCGCGCTGCGGAACCGCCTCCTACCACCTCGCTGCACCGCCGCGCTACTCGCCCACTCACCGACACTTTGCGTCGATTGAATTATAATAAAAAACAATGCAAAGCAAAAAAGAAATTAATTTGTGATGTAATAATGAGACAAATTCAAAAAGTATATACCTCAGACTGTGTTGTTAAAAAAACATTGAATTTCAAAATTGTCAGTATGCTATAAACCGAAATCAAATATAAGCTCACACAATATTAAGATAAAATGTAACGACATAAATTTCTTCTTGTGTAAGGTATACGAAAATTATAGTTTTTTCTTTTGACTTTGAGTAGGAGATCTTAATTTGCCCACTCAAAGCCAGAGGGGGCAAATGTAGTAATACATTAATGATTTTTTTTATAACTTGTGCAATGCTTGTCGCTGACTTCTGCTCTCTCTCTCTGACAGCGTATCGATAAACATATGACATTTGTCAAGTTCAACTTTTTTGCAACAAGCTGAAGAGAGAGAGCGGAACTGTTCGTCACTTACTTTCTTCTGCTTCATGTGCTTGGACGTGTCCTAATTCATGTAAGTGTGAGCTTAGTTTTTTTTATTAATTTCAATAAACCCCCACAGTTAATTTGAAATATCTTACTTACTTACAATCCCTTGCCCATTCTCACTAATTTTAAAGTTATTTATTTTCAGCAGATCCAGTACTTCATAAGGTGATGCTCGGGTATTGTTGCGATTTGTTTCGCGAATTGTACTAGAACATTCTCAGTGTAACTTTTATTTATTTCGGGTCTATGAATGGTTTATTACATTTTAATGCCTGCAGAAAATCTTCGTAATGTTTATGAAGTCCGATAATTTTGCAATTTTTGGCGACTATCATGATTAATTTTCATCACGGTCATAGAACAATAGTAAAGGAAATGCACAATCCCAGCATCAATTTATCGAAGTAATATTCCAGTCATCTCAGCTAGAATCATTACAGAACATGACCGAAATGTTTGTAACAGCTCTCAATAAGGTAAAATTTAGATTCCGCCGACTTCTTCTGTAATGTTGCTTTCTGGTGTTGTATTTGCCACCGAAATTACGACCGCTACCATTTAATGGCGGAATCCAATAATTTTGTTTAAAGTGTCCCTTCCTTGTCAACATTGCTTAGTAATTTCATTTAAAAATATTTCACTGCCTGGTTAAATTTCATTTGCGGTCCCCAACCTTAACTTTAATACGCAACACCCATTTTCGTACGAAAGCAGCATTACACTTACACCCTACGTCCTTCATTACTGGAACCATGAATGTTAATCGCTGATGTCTTAAACACGAACAACATCATTAAAAATTCTGTGTCGTTGCAATCAATAAGGATTTAGAAAGGAATGTTTCTATGAAATCCAGGTCGCTCTATACGACCACGAGACAGAAAGCAGTAGGTAACTAAGCACATAAGTAAATACCGTGTTTCTTCACTTCTGGAAATGGTTCGAGAGATTCATCATTACCGCCTAATAAACAAAAGACGGGTGTAACTACTAATTGGGTCACTGGAAGGGCTGGGGGAAAATAAAGGCGCTCAAGACTAAAAATAAGTTTGTCTAAGGGACAAAGATTAAGAAAGTGCAAAGATGAATGTTTAGACAATTAACAATGGATACTTTAATCAATTAAAGGACACAAATTTTCTTATACTTTGGAGCCAACTTCTAAACATTCAAGGTTTTACAGGATTGCATGATTTTATAATAGACAAATATAAAGGGACGCAAATATCATAAGTTCGCAGTTAAACCTTTAACGGAGTTAACCCTTTAAACATGCAAGTATTACAGAATAGCAAGGTTTGTACAATAAACCAAATGCTTTAATAAACATGACACAAAATATTACAAAGATTGCAGCCATCTTTTTCAACAATGAATGTATTAGAGGACTGCTTGGTTTTAATCTAAATTCCTTTAACAAAGTTCGCAGTCAACACTTTTAAACGTTAATTATTACAGGACTGCATGGTTTCCCTATTGACTATTCCTTTAAAAAAATCGTAATAGAAAACTAATTCAAGTTTGCTGCAGTAATATTTATTTACCTTGTGCTGGTTGTTTCCAATTCAAGCTTGTTTCGGCTAATGCCATTATCAAGTGGACGTCTAGTTGACATGATGTGCATAAAGCAGTTTAGAGTCAGTGTCTATTTTGTGACAAAGTCTTGAAGTAACTTTTCATCTCATTATTGTCGTATTTAAAAAATAGGTAGAACACTTTTACTCCGTTATCAAATAAAGCCAATAATGAGATAAAAAGTGACTTCAAGATCTTATCACAAAATAAACAATGACGCAAAAATGCGTTATGCCCGTCAGACCAACTAGACGTCCACTTGATAATGGCATTAGCCGAAACAAGCTTGAAGTGGAAACAACCAGCACAAGATGAATAAATATTATTGCAGCAAATTTGACTTAATTCTTTATTACGACAATGTCATATTTTGACCTTCTGTATGCTGCAGACCCAGTAGAGAAGAAACCTTTAACAAACGTGACACACATAATATCATAAAATAATCTGTCGACCCTTTAAACCTTCAGGTATTAAAACGGTGCACACCCTTTAACCCTTTCGTGGTTGTTGGGACATATACGTCCCACTAACTTCGGACCTCATTTGTACCACAAGGTGGCGAGTTACGTAATTCTGCATAGTGCTGCCGTCTGTTGGTGGCCCTTCAGAACGCGGAAAAAAATCGAGGCACTGAAATTCTTACAGTGGAGAAGACTGTGACTGTTTATATGGGCTGCCGCGTTAATTTTCGCGCCGTACCATTGTTTATTGTGCCTTGAATCGGTTTTCGTCGTTTTCTCGCTATCGAAAATGTCCGAAGTAGGTATATTTGCTATTTTATATTTCTTAGAAGTCTACAAACAACAATTACGCTTTCTAAAACTCATTTTACCTCAAAAGTTTTTTTCAGTAAATTTACAATTAGTGGGACGTATGTGTCCCACTTTTTTTTTTTTTTTTTTTTTTTTTTTTTAGGAAAAATGGAATGTGCTAAAATTTTTTGAGTGTCATGTTTGTAATCCTGACCCAAATCAAACTCTGTAACAGCTGAGATAACGTAAGATATTCTAAAAAAATGAGTAAAAACCACGAAAGGGTTAAGATAAAAAATGGCAGCCTTTAAGATATAAATGACAGCCAGTTTCAGCCGCAGCCAGAATGACACCTCATAAGTTCTCATTTCGTAAATAGATGTGCCATTACAAACTTCTCAAATCCCAACAGATGATGAAAGGGCATAACACACATTCACACTGCTTAGAAGAACAGACACTTGGAAGTAGCTGGCCGCCGAACGAGCGAACAGCCCGGAGTCGCTATCCAAACACAATAAGCGAAAGGCAGTGAGATGCAAGGCTTAAGTAAGGTAGAATCAGTCTCTTGAGCCACAACTGAGGGACTACGCAGTTAGTAATTACTGAACGTCCTCTTGAAGTATCCTTGTGTGAACCACTCAAGGACAAAAAAAAAAAAAAAACGGAAACTAGGCTTCTGAAGCTACTCTCTCAGTCTGTGCACTCTCTCCCGCGAAAGACCACAAGCAGATAAGTAGATGTTGAATTTCACAAGGGTAAGTAATTGTTTCCGAAGAAACCTCCATACACAATGGCGGATTCCGCCTCTGGTAAACGAGAAACCACAGATGGAAAAGAAAATTTCTCTCCGCCTCCCCTATCATGCCAGCTATCGAGACGAGCCTAAGCCAACGCCGCCTAACAGCAGGAAAGGAGAATAAATAAATAAATTTGGAGAACTTATCGTGACTGTCCAAGCGACGTCGCTGCAGGGGCTAGGTGATAGCATTCCTCGTGTCCCTCCTTTGCACGCGCCATTCAACACGCCAGGAGCAGCCTTTCGCCCCATCCATCAAGGCGTTTTACAGCTGAGCTGGCATACACGGCTCCAGACTGCTACCCTCTCATATCACCAGCGCTCGTCATTGCTCTCCGATAACAAGACAAGTGGCTGTCTGTCCCGTGTCCTCAGACGCACCGCTCCCGTAGTTCTGGAGACTCACTAAACTGTCACCGAGCATCAAACACCGCCCCACTCGCGCCCGTGCAGTGGCAGTACTCCGTTCCTTTCTTCCTCGTCCACGTACGAAGCGCGACTCAATGAAACCCTTGCTGCCCGCGCCAGCAATCCTCCGACATCAGACGTCAACCATAGAGCCCTCGGCGTGTTGGAAGGGAACAGAATCGACGCATAAGCGCCACGAAACTTGAACCAAGCGTTCAACAAGCCGTTACGGCTATAGTCAGTAACTTAATTCTCAATCTCACTCAACTACCGCACCAAATGGCAAGAAAATACCCAACAGAGCACCGCTCTACTGATAAAACGAGCCGGCACCGCTCAGCCTCGTCGCCCCCTGCCTGAACTTTCCGGCATGGACCGATAAACTACCAAAAGGAATGTAACTGACGATTATACCTTTCACACTGCTAATATAATGCTTTACTTATTTATTTACAAGGAGCTCATATCGGATTTAATTGCCGTCATCATGTTTTATGTAATACAAATGAGATAATTTATAATTAGTAACTACAGTTAGATAAGCATCACCCACCAAAGATATAATATCACGGAAAATAAATTAGCTGATAACTACAATGATGGGTAACTATGTAAACATACGATGTCGATGAAACACTTTGACTAAAGCTTCCATTTTTACTGAGGTAGAAATAAAAAGTTCGTTAGTCATATAAGCCAATTATAATTGCATAAAATCAGTAACATTTTAAACAGAAAGAACAGCAATAAGAACGGCATTGAATCTAAGTTCCTAATAGCCATAAAAGTGTATATATGACAGCTTATCTAATTGTAGTTACTGATTATAAATTACCTCATTTGTAGTATAGAAAACCTGATGATGGCACTAAAATCCGATATGAGCTCATTGTAAATAAATAAATAAAGCATTATACTAGTAGCGTACAAGGTATATACGTAAATTAAAATTGTCACTAAACGACATACTCCACACTAAAAAAAAAAAAGGTGTTAATTATAAAGAACTTAAAGCCGTAAGGCGTTTCAGTTACAAGAAGTAAAAGAAAGAAGAAGTCGATGGATTCTAAAAGAAATGAGAGGTGTTCCCAGTCAAGGGCAGAAAGTCTCTTTCACTCAATATACGAAATAATACCGCTTTGCAAAAGAACAGAAAGCCATCGTAAATTAAGGGAAAGAAAAAAGGCAACGAGCTAGCACGGCTGAACCTCCATCTCTGAAACTAGAACTACCAACACACACTGACAGCCCGAACCACAAAAACACTGGTAGCCTTAACTAGCCAAACACCGAAACATCCGGCGATAGTCTGAACCATCCACAGGCAGATAGTTAAACTACCACACCGCCACACGTGGATATTTTCATGTACACTTGAACTATCGTTATACACACCGGCAACTTCGACCACCCCATGCACCGATAGCCCGAACCAGCCACACATGCCTATGCTTTCAACCACCCGACCGCCATGCGGTTCCGTGACAAGGCAAGCTGAGACCCATAAGACGCGCGCAGGAACATGTTAAACACTGGAACATATGAATAAGAATGCCCCAGAGAATATTCTCAGAACGAGCTCGGTTAGTCGTGTGGTGTAACGCACCGCTTTCGAAGACGGATAGAAGTACTAACCCCTGTTCAAATCCGCCCGGCGGATTGACGAAAGGGGTCGGAGTGCCGGCCAGCCTGGATGTGGTTTTTAGGCGGTTTTCAGCATCCCTTTAGGTGTATACCGGGCTGGTTTGTAGTCCCGCCTCAGTTACACGATTCGCAGACATTTCTTAACACCTAACCCTAACGCAGACATTTGGGGTACACATTTCCACCTGGTGGCATGAGGTGGCGACAGGAAGGGCATCATGACTCCCCGTTAATATTAACACACGCCAAATCCGGATTAACGAAGAGCCGACCATGCATGTCCGGGAACATGGCCAAAGAGAAGAAAGAGAGAGAGAATATTCTCAGAGCAAAACAACTTTCTCTGAGTAAGTTCTCAATTTCCTATGAATAAAAACTTCTCAGTATATACTCTGAGCCGGATGTTCATTCTCGCCAGCTCCCCTCCTTCTTGAGTAAGTTCTCCGTTTATCATGTCCGGCGTAGAACAGCTGTGCAATTTTATATTTCTTTAAACTAGGGCAATCAATCTAGAAATATGGAGTAGGTATCTACGTGTACAGGAAGAACTGTACTGTGTTTAATATACTATGTTGTGTAGCGATATAAATATGGACTTTTAAAAGAATGTAATTTTCTGACGATCTTAAAAACTTTTCGTCACGCGAGAAACTTTTTTGTTATTGAAACTGGGTTAACACAATTTGCGAACGAAATGTTAAGAATGCATCATATTTTCATCTGTTTCGTCTTGGAACGCTATCCTTTCCAACACGAGCTACTTATGGTCGATTATGACACCCAATGCTCTGCTCATAAGTGATAGGCCATGCGATTTTGTTACAAGAAAGAGACTGCTAGGTACGTAATTGATTACTTAATTTTTCTATCGTGTCTGCGTACTTCTAACATAACAAAAGTTACGATTACGAATTCGGGAAACGCATCTTAAATAGGCCAGTCGGTTTGGGTAGAATGAACAAGAGCACAACAGAAAACAATACTTCAAGACCTGCAATTGCTGTAAGGGTCAGGCCACATACGACGCATGGTTCAGGAGGTATAACGTCATAAACAATAGGAGTCGTGGAAAACTGCCGCCGGCCGAGGTGGCCGAGCGTTCTGCGGCGCGCCAGTCACGGTCTGCACGGCCACTACGGTCGGGGGTTCGAATTCCCCCCTCGGGCGTGGATATTTGTGCCGTCCTTAGTATTAGCTAGTTCATAAGTAGTTTTTAAGTTTAGGGACTGATGACCCCGTAGTTAAGTCCCACAAGTTCTTACGCGACTGTAACATAAAAATGGTGTGGCACAAAGTAACCTCCGCCACGCACCATGAGGTGGCTTCTGGAGTATAGATGTGGTAGCAGAAGAGATTTTCAAGGCTTTTACCATCTAGGGCACAATACCGTTATGGCATTAAACCTCAATGACAGTTCTTTACTCACATTATGTGATGAGTGCTATCGACATTGGATGTCAAATAGATTTCCTATGTCCAGATTTCCGAAAGGCTTTTGACGCTTTATTTCACAAGCGTCTTTTAATCAACTTGCGTGCTTATGCAATATCGCCACAGTTGTGCGATTGGATTCATGATTTACTGTCAGAAATAATACAGAACGCTATAATTTACGGAAAGTCATTGAGTAGAAGTGATATTTGGTGTATTTGGTGTTTCCCAGAGAAGTGTTACTGCGCCCTGTTCCTTATTTTTATAAACGATTTAGGAGACAATATCTGTAGTTTTCTTAGACTTTTTGCCGATGATGCTGTAATTTATCGGTTAGTAAAATCACCACAAGATTAAAAGCAACTACAAAATGATCAAAGTTTTGTCCATAATTTTCGTGTCTGTTTGAATGCCATGATTTCCGAAACTCGTAGACGAATTTGCATGCGGTTTCAATAGGTAAGTAGAGCGTAGCTTCCGGAAACATGGACGCAGATGATGGCGCGCTCCCGGGTGGGTTCCTTTTGAGAGATGCTAGTCCTCTGTAATTTGGACGAGCTGATCTCTACGAATTTACGAGAGTAATTCGGGCGGTTGATTTTTTATTGTTGGGAGTGCACTCGTGCTCGCCCCGATAAACCATTTTTAATCTGGGGCAACGTCCCAGAAGTCAATTAAGTTGGTCCCAATCCTCACCACCCCTCCACTCCACCCCCCGTTTCCGACCAAGGTTTTCTAGAGGTTTTCGTTGGTTGTAAGGTGTATTCCGGAGCTGGTGAGCCCCTCCCACCTATTCCCAATTAGGATTCCCCCCCCTTGTCACCCTATCATCATGTCTGATAACTGACTCAATAGAACTCTTTATGGGCCGAATCTCAAACAGCCCGCTCCACTCCTCGGAGAGGAAAATGAAAAGAACAAAATTTTTTTCCGAAAAAATAAAGAAGATTTAGGAGTCTGCGCTGTGTATTAATATCGTATAATGTTTCAAAGGACCAATAATGGCGCTTTCAATTTTGTAATACACTGAGGAAGCAAGTGAGTAAAAGCAGTATTTTAGGGAGATTGTATCAGCGAGAGTATTAAAGACACAATATTATGCCGCGTAGGAGTGGCCGGGCGCATTGAGGAGCTATGCTCTGATGCGCGAGGCCGTTCCCCGTAGGGGTTTCGAATCCTCCTTCAGGCATGGATGTTCGTGCCGTCTTTAGTATAAGGTAGTTTATAAGTAGTTTGTAAATTTAGTGACTGATGACCGCACATAAGCTTAACCAACATTTTAACGCAATATAATCTTTTCGAATAGGAAGTAACATCGGATTTCTTTCTTTCTTACTTTCCTCTTATTTCTGCCTTCGATCCTCTCAAGCAAAAAGAAAAAGAGAAGAAGAAGCCTACCTTTACTCCACAACTCCACATTTTTCTTACGGGCATGGACACACACACACACACACACACACACACACACACACACACACACACAGGCACACACACTACATAATGTTTAGTTAACATACACTCTGTTAAGTTTGCAACGCGAACACAGCAAAATTAATTAAATGTTAAAGTTCGCAGCTGTGAGACACAGATGAATAATGAAAAATAAAATTAAAAAGAATCTAGATAGCAAAATTGTTGTTTTTACTTCATTAACAGTTTCAGTCTATTGTAGGCCATCATCATGATGGCAGGCGGTGCCGGTGGGCAAAACAGTCCGTACAGGCGAGAACTGCCCCGTTTGCACGGCCTGCTGTGTCATCGCCACCGCCTGCCTTCGTACCAAATATTCAAAAGTTTGTAAACCTATTGGACCAAACTGCTATGGTCCTGTCCCTAGACTTACAAAATAATTAAACTAATTAACACAAAGGGACACACACACTTATCCAAGCTAGAGGGAGGATTCGAACCTCCGACGGCGAGCAACCGCTCTTTTGAAAGCTCGGCCACTTCACCGCGGCGTGGTGATACTCATCCGAAGATGTTCTACAATAGACTGAAACCGGTAACGAAATAAAAAGAACAATTAATTTCAACTATCGTAGCAAGATCGCTCTTCGTTTCCAGTGTGCTTTCTAAAACTGCAGATGAGTAACACGTTTACAAAGTAAAAAATCAATAAATGAATAGAAATACAGAAATTTCGCAAATATTACATAAGTAGAACAATTGTATGACATCAAAGTGCGACCAAACGCGGAGAAAAATGAAACCCGAAAAGTGTTACTAAATTACATTAGAGGAAAGACTTCAACTACTTGTAATCTATAAATACAACACATGAAACCGATACCATGATTTATAGAACCTACTGAGGATGCCTTACAGTTAAAAGGTGAAACGCATCTGAGAAGAAAACAGCGTTTTACTTCCAAAAAGAATAATTTACTTTGTTAGGCTATACAGATATACTGATTTTTGTGTATTTAAAACTTGCTTCTATTCATTGATGATCGATCCTATGAGATTCCATTTTTAGCGTCTGAGGTACTGGACACGAAACAGCGACAGTGTCTGCAGACCCTTCTTAAACTTCCGTTGCGAAGCACGGGCGTTTGGATAATTTTGAACAAACTCAACTGTTAGGCACGATAAATACAAACGCAGCGTATTAAAGCAATGGCCGGATCTGTTGTTTCCTCTTTCTCCAGGCGACTATATCTCGCTGTGCACATCCAGTTATCCGTTTCAGGCAAGGAGGTTAAAATATGGGGAGACGGCGCTACTACTGTATTAAAAGCTTAGCTGTCGATTGAAGCCAGTCCGCCATCTTGTGGAGACAAGGAAATATGTGTTCAGATTAAAGCATTTTATGGTTCTTACCCTATTAACTCTCATACATTTAAATGAGTGTAATTTATGAGTACATATCCGATGTAGAATACCTATGTGGACAAATACGTACCTTACAAGTAGTTGAACTGTGATTTATTAACGCAAAATCTCATTCTTTAAGATAAGTACGACTTACATATCGCGATAATACCCAAATGCTTTACAAGAACTGAAATTGTCATCCATAGTAGTTCCCAGAAAATGCAGGACAAGATTTTTGCAATAATGACAGAACAAAGCTGTATAATTTTCTTAAGTTCAGTTGTGAAGAGACGATTTTTACGTTGAATACATATGAAAATTGTTTATGCATTTTCCACCTCGTTAAATATCCATACTAAAATTCTTTACCACTATGCCTTGAAAATTTCAATGCTACCTACATCTGATAGAAATTAAAATTAGAAGTCAGTGAGGGAAAATACCGAAACGAATAGCAAGTATTAATTTAGCCTCAAAACTTTTCTGTGTGAAATAGCAGAAGACTTACCTGTTTTGCTTGTACATACATAGGTAACGCAGGTTACTGTTTTTTTTCTTTTTACATAAATTACCACTTTCAACTCGAAAGTAGACTTGCGCATAATAGTTCGCGATCGGGAGCGCACACTTTAGTTCGCGGCTCTGCCGTGAACTAGTTCGTTCTTTTAGTTCGTCCGCTGTCAGTGACGGCTGAGCGGCGTGGTCTGCGCATGCAGATGGAGGGGGAAGTTCCCCCACCTAGCTGCTTCATGCACTTGCTGCTTGAGCCGCTAACGATATCACGCAAACCAAAAGAAACAGGTTGTGGATAATTTCTCACGTTTAAGTTTACAGTTATGTCTATATCTTGGCATCGTGGAATTTATTAGTCAGATATTGCAGAGTGCAGAATACTCTAAAACAGAAATTTTGTAGAACTGAAGTATGTAATCTAGTAGGCAGATGCTCACCTCGAAATGGCTCTCATCAGCAGAAGGCAAACACGTGATTTTTAATTCTGCTGGGCGCCCTTTCGCTATTGCCCGTCGGTCTTCGCAAAAGAATCCAACGAACTTTGTTTACAAGATAAATCAAGCAAAAGTGAAGGCCGTAAGCTCCACAAAATACTTCAGACTTAAATTGGAAAGAACACGTAGATAATATCGTGGGAAAGGAGACTGCGTTTTATTGGCAGAACCCTTAAAACATGCAACAGAACTACGAAAGAAACTGCATACACTATGCTTGTCAGTCCATTTTTGGAGTATTGCAAAAATGTTTAAATAGTCTATGGGTCTTAACTCCGGGGTCATCAGTCCCTAAACTTACAAACTGCTTATGAACTAACTAAGACTAAGGATGGCACAAATATCTATGCCCGAGGGGGGATTCAAACCCCCGACCGTATTGGCCGTGCAGACCGTGAATGGAGCGCCTCAATCCCCTCGGCCACCGCGGCCGGCGGAGTATTGTAGCCCAGAGTGGGATCCTTATTAGGTGAGTTTGACGAAGGACATCGAAAGAGTCCAAAGAAGAGCAGCTCGTTTCGTATTGTCACGATACAGGGGAGACAGCGTTACGGAAATGATACAGGATCTGGGATGGGAATCATTACAATAACGGCGCTTATCGCTGCGGCGTGGGCTACTTGCGAAACACCAACCGCCAACGTTCTCTTCCGAATGCGAAAATATATTGTTGACTCCCACTTACATAGGTAGAAATGATCATCAGAATGAAATACGAGAAATCAGAGTTCGAACAAAGAGATTCAGGTGTTCTTTCTTTCCGCGCACTATTCTAGAATGGAATGGGAGATAAATAGTATAATGGTGGTTCGATGAACCCTCTGCCAGGCACTTAAATGTGATTTGCAAAGTATCCCATGTAGATGTAGATGTAGAAGAAGCGAGATACGTTTGGCGTAATAGTTCGCAACCAGTAACGAATGTTTTCGTTTTGACCGATCGTACATATTTTAGTTCGCAACCGGTAGCTATCCTTTTAGTTCGCAACTCGGCCGTGAAGTTGGTCGCTCTTTTTAGTTCGTCCCCTCTGTTTGGCTTTTGCTACCGCTACTAAAAGAGCTCATTCTTTTGTTATGGCATTTTTTATATAATAATCAGTGAGCTTCGTCTCAGCTCGAAATGACGGTAAGTGGCAGAAGGGAATCACCCGATTCTGCGCGCTCTCCCGTCCTCTCGCTGTTCCCCGTGTCTTCGGGAAAAGGAGCGGACGAACTACGAGGCGAGGGATCTGCGAACTTGTTCGCGTAGTTCGCCTGTGGGAGCGCTCTTCCGAACTAGTTCGTTCGCGAACTACATAAGACTACTCGAAAGCAATGAATACACATTCGTCACCACAAATGTTATTGGCTCTGCAATATGACGATGGTGACTTCGTTTCTGTGGTGTTAAAGGCACCTCCCCGGCTCCCCCTACTCTAACCTCCTCGGTTTCGAGTGCAGCAGTTGGCGGCGCTGGTCGGACAGCGACGGTGTCGCCGGCGCGTTCAGAGTGGTGCTAGCGCGGGTCATCTGTCTCTGCGGCCGCCGGGGGCGCCGCATTGTCAGGCGCGCCTGCGGGAGCAGCCGGCCAGTGTGTGGCCGGGCCCCGGGGAGCGCTCACACACACACACACACACACACACACACACAGATAGGGCAGGCGGAGAGTGTGGCCGCTGCTGCGCCGCTGTTTCCGCAGCACACATCTCACTGTAGCGCGCGGCTCGTCCTGCTGTTAACGTGTAGCGCCACACATGCACGCAGGGCGCGGCCGTAACTCCTCCCTGCCCAACAGACCCGCCATAATGGAGCACCCTGAGCTGATATACCGCCCTCATCTGGGCAGACGATGGTGGAACTCTGACTTTCATCGCATACGGCACGCCCCAATTTGCCGAGGTTCGTTCGATCAGTAGCACCCCGGGCTCATGCGCATGCGCAGAACTGGAGGTCGAGTTGCAATTTTTTTCTGGTGCTCCCAAGTCACGACATCACCTTTTCTCGTAGCTGTTGTAATGAGACTAGCCCAGTCATGCACTGTTCCTATACGGTACGAGACAGTCCTAATGAAAAGACGTTTATTTTAACGCGCAAAGGAAGTTGGGGTGTACACGAAAGCGTCCAAATGTCATCCAATGTAGCCATAGTGAAAGAAATTGCAGATGGTCGACACCATACTAAAAAAAAATAATAATAATAATAAAAATTCCAATCATGAGCCACACCATAGATGAACAAGAAAATAACAAATGCATAATCAGCATCCCACAAGTAGACAATATTTTAGAGAAGATTGCAAACATTTTCAAAAATCACAAAATCAAAATTGGCTCTTCTACAAACAACAAATTGCAACAAAAGCTATTACATAACATGAAGTGCAAGCATGACCTACATTCCGACTCCAGAATATATAAAGTAACATGCCAAACAGGACAATCAGACTGAAAAATAAATACCCGATACACAGAACACATCAAAGCCTACACAGCCAACAAACACACAACAACAGCAATAGCAACACACATAAAAAAACACAGGACACCCATGTAGAAAAATTGAGCAGACTGTCAAAGTAATTCACCGACTAGACAAAGGACATAAAATGGACCTATATGAAGAACTGGAAGTCTATTCACATTATAGAAAATATGAAGACAAAATACTAGATGAAGAAGTGGAAAGTGAATCTGTACATTTTTTCCGATGTTTCGATAGCATACTCAAAAATGTTAATAAGTGTAAATGTACCACCATTGTAAATATGCATAAATTAGGAAAATAAACAAAAGTAAAATATCCTCTGTAAAATGCAGCATACTCTATGGAAATATTGTCTTTAAAAGGTACCCTTAGCTAGATTTTATCAAACGTAGTCTGTGAAAATGTATCTTTGGTAATCTTAAACCTAAAACGTCTCTGTAACTGTTTATTTGAATGTACGTTTGTGACAATTGGTATACTAATGTGCAAAAATATATGTGATTGACATGTGTGAGTGCTGCCACTGATGGACAAGAAGAAAACTATAAGTAAAAAGCTTTTTATTTTATTTTTCTTAAGAAAAAAAAAATCCGCCATTAACTCCATATAAAGATAACCAGAAAGTAAAGTCGTGAGTATTTATATATTACAGTAATGACAGCATAATGAAGCAGGAAATCACATACGCTCTTGAAGATGGGAATGATTTCTCGAAACACTTCGTGCTAAATAAATAAAAAAATCGTGAATGACAGCAGTATTGTTATTTATAAACAAATCCAATGTAGTGTCTCTTCAGCTACCACGTGAAATTGCGAAATATTAAGTGGAGTGTTGAAATAAAAAGGCAGGACACGACGTTTTGGGTGTAACTGAGCCATGCGTGCTTGTTTCGAGCTCTCGATTCATGGGGCTTGGGCTATCTTTGGCGACTGGCCTCTCTGGGATGGGAGGTGGGGGAAGGGCGCTTGGTCGCGGGTGTGTCGGCAGTTCCTGGCCTGGAGCGAACCGGGAAGGACGAGAGGCTGGGCGATTTGATTGAGCTGCCTCGGTTAAACGGATGGGGACCGTTACTGCCAGCAAGGCCGTAGTACATCTGGAAGCCTGCCAGTGACGAAATTGTGGAAACCTGGAGTGCCTTCAGGCTATCTGGAATGTTATGGTGAGCTCTGCTGTCACTGCGATCTTGAAATTGTGATGTTTAATGGTGCACTCTAAATGAGGATTTCTTCAGGTTGTGACCTGAAAGAGATGAATTGTTCTTGCATTTTCGCTGTGTTAGCGAAGTTTCGTTATGTGGTTGCAGTGATATGGGCTGGTGGCCAAAGCCTATGTATTAACCCAGTGCGTATGGCAGTATTTCTGGCAAAGAGTGTCACAGCCGTATGCTCTGTAAATACTTTTCAAAGTGAATTACTCAAAACTATGTGGGGAAGGGAGGTCGTTTGCACCTACAAAGCTGCTTGTTAAGATTCGGCTTGATAGATTAATCATGTTCTGTGTGTTGCCAAAAGCTCGAAGTGAGTTATAATTTTAGCATAACCAGATTGCATTGCTAAAAACAGTGGACTTTGTGGTATCTTGTAATTTTTTTTTTCTTTTTTGAGTGACGAATGTCACGTAAGTCTCGATCAACTGCCAACTTGGCCTGTGTTGTTAAGAGTGACGCAATCTGGAAACAAGAACCATTTATAAGTTTGATATTTAAATAATTTGTTTGCCTTTTGTTTGGGATGAAGTCCTGTGCAAATTTGAGAGCCTTCAGTTAGATGTGCTTCCTCGTTGTGTCACAGTGTGGTTAACTTACAGTTGTTGACCTATTTAATTTGATAGAAAGCCGTTGTCAATGCTACTGTCAGTGCTATTACTCCGGGCAAGCAACTTCGAAACGACAATAGAAAACTGAAAACAGTAAAATATTAAGCTGTCACGCATATGTTTCAGCGTAGTGATGTCCAATGTAATTTGCCGAGAAGAGATTCATTTCTATTACCTTGGGAAGGTTAAAACAAACTTAGTAACTAAGTAAAAAAGGGAAATTATTTTATTTAATTTCCGTGTAAAACGATTCATCATTATTACACTCCTGGCCATTAAAATTGCTATACCATGAAGATGAGGCGTAAATTAAGCGACAGGAAGAAGATGCTGTGATATGCAAATGGTTAGCTTTTCAGAGCATTCAAACAAGGTCGGCGCCGGTGGCGACACCTACAACGTGCTGACATGAAAGTTTCCGACCGATTTCTCATACACAAACGGCAGTTGACCGGCGTTTCCTCAAGAAACGTTGTTGTGATGGCTCGTGTAAGGACGAGAAATGCATACCATCATGTTTCCGACTTTGATGAAGGACGGATTGTAGCTTATCGCGATTGTTTTATCGTATCACGACATTGCTGCTCGCATGGGTCGCGATCCAATGACTGTTAGCAGAGTATGGAATCGGTGGGTTCAGGAGGGCAATACGGAACGCCGTCCTAGATCCCAACGGCCTGGTATCACTAGCAGTCGAGATGACAGGCAACTTATCTGCATGGCTGTAACAGATGGTGCAGCCACGTCTCGATCCCTGAGTCAAGAGACAACAACCATCTGCATGAACACTTCTACGACGTTTGCAGCAGCATGGACTATCAACTCTGAGACCATGGATGCGGTTACCCTTAACGCTGCATCGCAGACAGGAGCACCTGCAATGGTGTACGCAACAACGAAACTGGTGCACGAATGGCAAAACGTCGTTTTTTTGGATGAATCCAGGTTCTGTTTACAACATCATAATGGTCGCATATATGTTTGGCGACATTGTGGTGAACGCACATTGGAAGCGTATATTCGTCATTGCCATACTGGCTTATCACCCAGCGAGATGGTATGGTGTGCCATTGGTGACACGTCTCGGTTTTGTTCGCATCGATGACACTTTGAACAGTGGCTGTTACATGGAGGAAGTGTTACGACCCATTGGATCCCTGCGAAACCCTACATTTCAGCAGGATAATGCACAACCCTATGTTGCAGGTCCTGTGCTGGCCTTTCTGGATACGGAAAATGTTTGACTGCTGCCCTGGCTCGCACATTCTCTACATCTCTGACGAACTAAAAACGTCTGGTCAATGGTGGCTGAGCAACTGTCTTGTCACAATACGCCAGTCACTACTGATGATGAACTGTGGTATCGTGTTGAAGCTGCATAGGCATCTGTACCTGTACACGCCATCCAAACTGTTTGACTCAATGCCCAAGCGTATCAAGGCCGTTATTACGGCCAAAGGGGGTTGTTCTGGGTACTGATTTCTCAGGATCTATGCACCCAAATAACGTTAAGATATAATCACATGTCAGTTCTAGTATAATATATTTCTCTAATTAATACCCGTTTATCATCCGCATTTCTTCTTGGTGTAGCAGTTTTAATGGCCATTAGTGTACATTCTAAGATTAATTTGAGTTTGTTGTCGAGTGGCTTGTTGTGCCTGCCCCATCTGATAATACGTCCGTATGGAGAATTTCGCTCTGCTACTGGAAATATGACTGTCTGTGGGCGGGACAAGTGAACATTACCTGGGGCAGATCCTATCTCTACCAGGGGCGTAATTGAGATTTGTATTTATAATTCGCTAAATATGCAAACTGTTCTCGTTGGCCTTTCGATTATGTTGTGTATTTAATAACCTTATCCAACTCCAATGTGATGTGATATAAAACTTTTACTTCCTTAATCTACTGCAACTAACGAACTGAGGTTTTGAGATAAATTCATCGTTTATACTGATTTCTATTGATTTGATGAAGCACTGGTTAAAATATGTTGTTACTAGTATGTATTCCAATTCAAGCTCAAATTTCCTTAAATGTGTTGCTTTCATATTGGATGAAACAGTTAAAAGGAAAAATATATTACTACTGGCTAAGCAGGAGTGATTACAGGACAACTGCAGAACCGTAGGATGCATAACTGTGGGAAAGATAGATACCGCCTACAGGAAAATAAAAGAGATATTTGGAGACAAGAAACTTACTGCAGATATTGTTTCTACTCAATTTTAAAACCAGGCTATTCACAGAAGACAAGGAAAGAAGATGAAGATGGGTATGCATATACTTTGCAGTAGTGGACCCAAATATGGTAAGGACCTAGTCAAGCAGATTCCCGTAACCATTCATGTGGTAGACACAAAAATTTACACGCAGGTTAGGAACACAAAATGAAGGAGCTTAAATAAATTAATAAAGTAATTTTTTTGAAAAATAAAACTAAAATTTCAGGATATGTTCTGTCTTGTCTGTGTTTGTCATTCATTTATTTCATTTAGTGTTGTCATTGTTGATTTAAAAATTGTTCATTTAATTAAATAATTAGTAAAAAGAATTGAAAAATAGACGTTTCTCTTTTGTGACCTGGCGTATTCCTCTACTGCTGCTGCAATATGTATACATTGAAGAAACAAATATGTAAAATATGTATGTCTTTGGACGATTCATGTGTATCAAAAATGGGTTTGTCTAGCAAAGTATGGAACACTGGCTTGCGTGATTCAAATGGCACCTGAGGTAAAGTTTAGTCGATCTTTCTGCTTTTCCTTATGCCGATATTTTTTGTACGCCATTCATGTTTCACATAAAAGACATCTGGACCCGGATCTACTTTTTTTCCTGGAATTTCGGGAATACCGAATTCCTGTCAGAATTACAGTCAAAATGTTATATATTTATTCTGAGTACATTGTTTAGTGTCCCTGTTTGTGTGTGTTTAAGTATTTGGATTGGTTTTTGCAAATTCGTAATCAAACCGACACCTATCTTTTCTCTCTCTCTCCCTCCAATATCTTTCATATTCCGCTTCTGTAGCGTCATAGACATTTGAATTATATACATTGTAACATATTTTGATTGCCTTCTTAATATAACTCTGATACACTCGGTAAAAGTTAAAACGGGCAGACATTAAAATGGGCATGTTGAAAGTGCAACAGATAAAATGAATCAGTGTTTTTATAGAACGGAAGAGTGCCCTTTACAAAAAGAGCATCTTTCAACGATATATTCGAATGAAGAACTTTCCAACATGAATAAAATTCTGTCTTTTCCTTGTTTAGGAAGATCGTAGGCATATTGCATGTTGATTTTTTTAACATATCAGCATTTGACGTCTTGGATTAAATAGATATCGGGATGATGTAAATAGGTGTAAGACAGAAAACCGTAAGAAAGGGAGAGCAATAAACACGTCGACTGTTACTTCTGGACATAAATCTGAAAGTCCATTTCTGCAGATAAACCGTACTTAGTGCTAAACTCTGGCATCTTATTCAGAGATATTTTTTCAGATTAAACTTTATGAGTTTGTTCACAGGGATTAAGTCATTTTTACGCATTAACGTAAATAGGACATTAGCATCCGTTTATTACTTGAACTCTAAGGAATGTTGGCCATAAAACTGGACAAGTGTAGAACTGCAGGAGAGTTACATACATCTTAAAGGTAAATTTAATGCCGTGGAGGAGTGGCCGAGCGTTCTAAGGTGCCGGAGGTTCGAGTCCTCACTCGTGTGTGTGTAAGTTAGTTTAAGCTAGTTTAAGTAGTTTGTAAGCCGAAGAACTAATATTTACAAACATTTGAATATTTTTTGGTAAATTTAATACTGTAACTGCCTCCTTTTTAACACAAAACGTGCTTTGTCATTCCATTTTGAATCATTAACTTTTATTTGAATCTTTCTATTTTGAGTGGAAATATTTTACCCTATAGCACCTTCATTGATTTCATCTCCATTGACACAATTATTTCAATGTATTTACTTCTGCTGGTAAATTAATGGAACTTTCTTACGCATGCGTAAAATGAAAGCGCTTGCCTATAGCTTACGAACTGAATTCACAGTAATGACAAACTATTCCAACTATGAATTCGGAATACTATCGAGCGTGATTAGCACCTACGAGTTTCCAGGCTGATAAATAAGGCAAAAAGAAACAGTTAGACAAGAGGAAAGAGGTGTGTGAAGTGGTGACAGGCTATGGAACAGGTAGGTACGCCCCCTTTCGGAAAGTTTTTTGGTAAACGTGAAAACTACTTGTGAGCTATTAAACAGATGAACCAACGGTATACAGCTGACAGACGTAAGAAGGCATAACCACGTTCCATTAAGGTCTTGAAAATTTAGAACAGTCGCTGAATTGTTCTTAGACTAGAACAGGAGTTTAAGAGTTAAGCATACATTACGAAACTTGGTCGATCATCAAACCTAGAGTTGATCATTTCGTATAAATTTGTAGACATCTGTGAAAGCGTTTGAGGTGGGATCCCCATTTACTTCTACTACAGCATTACGTTTTTAGTGCCTTCGCTGTGTTTTACGAGGAAGTATGGACGGAGATAAAGAGGAGAATTTAGTTTCGGAAGGGAGGCGTTTGAGATTGATAGTGCGGTTGTGAGAAGAAACTGTGCCAGGCTGGCACAGTAGTTGGCGCTGCTCAACTCAGAGCTGTGCCCTTCAAGTCAATATTTACATATGACAATACTAAGGAACGGCTGCTGTTGATGCTTAATTTTGTAACTCTATTTTTATCTTGAGAAACCGACAAGGCGTATTGCAGATATTATGCGAACAACGTTTTCAAGACTGTTACGGCTACAAGCCAACAAATTTTAAGGAGAAGAAACCCATCTACAATGGCACTAGTGTAGGGCACAACAAAATGTCAAAGGCTCTCGTCTCTATTGATCTGAGCAAACAAAGCGCTATTCTGTACCGCTGGAAGAAAATGTAATACTTACTGAACTTACAGCTGTACAATACATAGCACAAAAAAAATTTTTTTAACCCAAAAATGGTACTCAAATTATATGAACAACAGATGAAACCTAAAACAAGTCACATACACAAAGAAATAACACTAGGAAAATAAGACAAAATTACAAGAAGACCAACAAATGTACCAACAACATAGCTAGGCAACATATCGAACAAAATTAACGAAATATTTAAGAAAACGAACATGAAACTAGTATTTCGCACAAACAATACCCTAAGGTCAAAATTAAGGTCAGGAAAGACGAAAACCGACATTTATTCCTACCCTGGCGTTTACAAAATTTCGTGTAACGATTGAACTAAGTTTTATATTGGGCAAACAGGAATAATCTTTGAAATTCGAATTAAGGAACACACAAGAGACTGTGAAAGCAACCAGTCGAACTTTTACTTACACCTGAAAAGCCAAAATCACACAGCTGAAAACATCGAAACTGTTTTAAAAATTCTACACACAGTACCTAAAGGCCATATTCTAAATATACTGGAGAAACTAGAAATTTTCACACACACGAAGAAATACCCGTTTGATATTCTCGACGAACAAAGAGATTTAAAGAACAAATATTATTTAGAGAAATTTATTGAAATTTTGGAAAAGGAAAACCGATAAAAAATTCCACACAAGAAATTTTATTTTATTTTATTGTTTTTATTTTATTATTTTTTATTTTATTATCCATGACACACGAGTATACCCTCTGACTGGCACAGATATATTTTACTGTAAACATTAAGCATCAACAGAGTAAACATATGTTTGTATAGCTTATGGGACCTAACTACGGGGTCATCAGTCCCTAAACTTACAAACTACTATGGACTGGATAATACTAAGGACAGCACAAATATCCATGCCCGAGGGGGGGACTCGAACCCCAGACCGTAGTGGCCGTACTGAACGTGACTGGCGCAGATAGCTCGGCGACCGCGGCTGGCAGCAGAATAAACAGTCTATATCTGTCAAAAAAAAAGTTAAAAAATGATGAGATAAAACGTGACCTTACCATCTTACCACAAAAAGACACTAACTCTAATATGATTTATGGACGTCAGTCAAACTCAAACGTAAGTGAATTTGTAATGAAATATTTTTTAAATTTTTTATACAAAATTGTATATTGTAAACGTAGGTAATTATTTTATTATACATCACCAGGTCCACTTGAAAATGGCAAAAGCCGAAAAAAGATTGTAATGGAGTCAATATACACAAGCTGAATAAATATTGTTAGCAGCAAGCTTGGATTTCTGTATTACGATGTCATATTTTGACCTTGTATATGCTGCGGGCTCAGTAGAGAAGAAAACGTAGAATTCCGTACGTCCGCCTAAACTGAATACTGCTCACACCATTCGTTCACCACTTTGATATGTTTCCTGCAGATAAGCAGAATTGTTCAGAGTTCCACGTTCTCTCCAGATGAGGAAACGACGATTGTCCGTCTGAACACAAAAATCTTAGCTGTTCTGTGAACAGCTGTCCTGGCACCATTCGTTACGACTCCAATCCTCATGTTCCTCCGCAAATTTTCCGTGGGATAAATGGCGTTGTGCTTTTACTGGGACGCACTCCTTAGGCCTCGGCGCGTAGAGTCCATAATCCTGAAGGCGATTGCGGACTGCTTGTGTCGATATTGCGCGTCCTGTTGCTGCCAGGAGGGTGCGTTGCATTTGAGTTGCATTCAGCCTCCTGTCTCGACGGGCTGTTAATGAAGATAACGATCTCTTGCTGATGTTACCCGTGGACGATCATGGACTTGCCTACTTTCGACGGTTCCTGTTGTCTGATATTGCGTCTAGGGCCTGGCATTACACTTACTTCAATAGCTGCAGCCACCTCCACCTGTGTCTGTCCCGCTTTCAACCTTCCTTTGGCTCTCCATGACTTCGGGTAAGTCACGTTGTTGTTGCATTCCACTACCTGCGCACTACACTGAACTAAAATGATTGTGTAATTCGTTTGGTGAACACAACCCCCTCTACATCAGCTTTGTTTTTACCACTCCTTAGAACCAACAGAAAGAAGTCGAACCATTTTAGTTCATTCTTCCTATGACAGTACTTTAGATCCTATATATCTGAACTAATCCCCTATTTGGAGCAGTATACGTTCTAAGGAGAAACTATCACAAATTCATCTAGCCGCATCAAATAACAGCTTTCTTTCTTTCAATGATTTCCGTGACACTGTCTCCCCTGTATCGTGATAATACAAAACGAGCAGTCCTTCTCTGAACTTTCCCTGTATTCTCGCTCAGTCCACTCACAATGGACAGCAAAGCTCAGAAGTAGCTCGGACAGGTGTGGTGTAGGCAGTTACTTTAGTGCAACTCTTGCGTTTTATAAGTGTTATCCTAATGAAACGCAACCTTTGGTTCGGTTTCCCTAAAATGTGTTCTTTCTAATTTAAGAAGGAATTTTACAACCCTTGGATTTGACTCATGCATTTTGTAACTGAAGTTTAACTCATTTATTTTAGTAATTATATGTATGATTTAAGACTTTTCATTATTTAGGCCAATTTAGTTTTATCACCATTCAGATATATTATCTAATTAGTTTTCCAGTTGCTTTTCATCTTCTGGTGACTTTACTAAGCGATAAACGACAGCAACATCTGCGAACATTGTAAGATAGCTGTCAGATTGTCTCCTAAATCATTTACAAAACCAAAGGCCAGGAGGCGCCCTATAACACTTCCCTGGGGAACGCCACATATCTGATCTGGTTTACTTGATGGCTTTCCGTCAGTTGAAACGTACTGTGTCCTTCCTGACAGGAAATCACGAATCCAGCCGCACAACTGAGACGATATTCCTTAAGCGGGCAGTCTGATTCAAAGTCGCTTGAGAGGCAGTCTTCGCTTTTCTGAAATCAAAAGTATGGAATAAATTTGAGATCGCTTGTCGTCACCTCTCATCACTTCAAATGAGTAAATAGCTATTCTGAATCCGTGATTAAGGGCTAATAGGTCGTTCTCCTCGAGGTAATTGATGAAGATTAAAAAAAAATACAGTTTCGAACCGACGTCAGTGATATAGGCCTGTAATTTTGCGTATCACTCCTATTGCCTCTCTTGAATATTGGAGTGACCTGTATAACATTCCAGTCTTTGGGTACGTATCTATTATGGCTAGGTACTGAGCTGTTGCATCAGCATACCCAGGCGAAATCACTTTCCGCACAACCGTCAGTGTTTTGGAAGGACAAAAGTGGGTTCAGATGGTCCCAAAACAGCTAAACATAGAGCGGAATATTCAAGTGATTCCAGAACATCTGAACAGCCCTTTTTGTACCACAAATGCTAAAAACGTAGGTTTCCCTTTCCTTAACCTTTCTTCTAAGATAAGTCGTAATGTGGTTATTGCCTCGCGTGTTCCTACATTTCCCCAAACTCCAAACTGATCTTCCCCAAGGTCGGACTCCGCCGTTATCCATTCATAAGCATCATCATCTACATCTACATAGATACTCTGCAAATCACATTCAAGGGCCTGGCAGAGGGTTCATTAACCACTTTCATAACTTTTCTCTACCGTACCATTCTCTAATAGCGCGCGGGAACAAAGAACACCAAAATCGTTCCGTTTTCGATCTGATTTCTCTTATTTTATTGGGATGATCATGTCTCCCTAAGTTGATGGGTGCTAGTAAAATATTTTCACATTCAGAACTAAAAGTCGGTGAATAACGTCTTTCTTTTAATAATTTCCAACCCAATTCGTGCAACATTTCCCTGACGCTTTCACCCCCGTAACGTGATAAAACAAAAAGAGCTGCCCTTCTCTGAACCTTCTCAATGTCTTACGTCAGTTCCACCTGGTGAGGGTCCCACAAGGGGCAACAGTAGTCCAGGAGAGGACGTACAAGTGTGATGTAGGCAGTCTCTTTGGTGGAGCTGGTGCATCTACGAAGCGTTCTGCCGATGAAACGTAACCTTTGGTTCGCCTTCCCCACAATATTTTCTATGTGTTCTCTCCAGTCAAAGTTGTTCGTAATTGTAACTCCTAGGTATTTGGTAGAACCTACGACCTTAAGGTTTGACTGATTTATCGCTTAATTGAAGTTCAGCGGATTTCTTTTAGTGGTCATGTGTATTACTTCACACTTTCCTTTATTTAGTGTCAATTGCCAATTTTCGCACCATGCAGAAATTTTGTCTAAATCGCTTTGCAGTTGCTTTTGATCCTCTGTTGACTTCACTAATCGATAAACGACAGCATCATCCGCGAACAGTCTAAGGGAGCTATTCAGATTGTCTCCTAAATCGTTTATAAACACGAGGAAGAGTAGGGCACCTATAACGCCAGATATCACTTCTGTTTTACTCGATGACTTACCGTTAATTACAACGAACTGTGTTACTTCTGATAGGAAATCGTGAATCCAACCGCACAATTGGGGAGATATTCCATAAGCACGCAATTTCATAAGAAGCCGTTTGTGGGATACAGTGTCAAAAGCCTTCCTGAAAACCAGAAATATGGAATCTATTTGAGATCCCTTGTTGATGGCACTTAACACTTCATGTGAATAAAGGGCAAGCTGTGTCTCGCAAGAGTGGTACTTTCTGAATCCGTATTGACTACTGGTTAATAGGTCGTTCTCTTCGAGGTAGTACATAATACTCGAACAAAGTATATGTTCCAAAATCCTACTGAAAATCGACGTCAATGAGATAGGCCTGTAATTTTGGGGATCACTTCTATTGTACCACCTACTTAGCAGGTGTGATCCTTCGATTTATTGTGTCACACACGGAGCCCTCTCCCCCCCCCCCCCCCTCATGAACCACAGACATTGCCGAAGTGGGGTATCTTGCCTGCCTCAACGATGCAGATAACCGTACCGTAGGTGCAACCACAGCGGAGGGGTATCTGTGGAGAGGCCAGACAAACGTATGGTTCCTGAAGAGGGGCAGCAGCCTTACCAGCAGTTATAGGGGCAACAGTCTGGATGATTGACTGAGCTGGCCTTGTAACAAAAGCTAACAAGGCTTTGCCATGCAGTTACTGCGAACGGCTGAAAGTAAGGAGAATCTACAGTCGTTACTTTTCCCGAGGACACGAAGCTCTACTGTATAAACATATGGTTATGGCATCCTCTAGGATAAAATACTCCTGAGGTAAATTATTGCCCCATTCGAATCTATGGGCGGGGATTACTCAGGAGGATATCATCATCAAGAAGAAAAAAAAACAGGCTTTCTACGGATCGGAGAGTGGAATGTTTTATCCCTTAATGCCGTAGGTAAGTTAGAACATTTGAAAAGCGAAATAGTTAGGTTACAGTTAGATATGCTGGGGATTAGTAAAGTTCGGTGGCAGGATGAACAGGATTTTTGGTCAGGGTTATAAATACAAAATCAAATGCTGGTAATACAGGAGTAGGTCTGGTACTGAATAAGAAAATAGGAATGCGGCTAAGTTACTATTAACAGCATAGTGAACGCATTATTATAGCAAAGACAGACATGAAGCCCAACAACGACCACAGTAGTACATGTTTATATGCCAACTATCTCTGCCGACGAAGAGGAGATCGAAGAAATGTATTACGAGATAAAAGAAGTTATTCAGACCGTTAAAGGAAAGAAAAATTGTCATGGGGGACTGGAACACGGTTGTAGGAAAGGGAAGAGGTAGAAGGTGAATGTGGACTGGAAAAAAAGGAATGAAAGAGGTGATCGCTTGGTAGAATTTTGTACAGAGTACGGTTTAATATGTGGGAGAGACCAGGAGACACTGGGAGATACCAGCTTGACTTTATACTGCTAAGGCAAAGGTTCAGAAACAAGGTTTTAAACTGTAAGACATATCCAGGGTCAGATATACAATTTGACCATGACTCGTTTGCTATGAACTGTAGATTAAAACTTAAGAGACTGCAAAAAAGGTAGAAAATTAAGGAAATGTAATCTGGACAAATTTAAGGAAGCAGAGGTGGTTGAGTGTTTTAGTCGGAGCATTAGGCAAGGATTGTCTGAAACGGGGAAACTAAGACAGTAGAAGACTGGGTAGCTCTGAGAGAGTAGCGAAGACCGCAGAGGATCATATAGGCAGAAGGACAAGGCCTCATAGAAATCCTTGGATAACAAGGCAGACACTGAACTTAATTGATGAAAGGAGAAAATGTAAAAATGCATCAAGTGAAGCAGAAAAAATGGAGTAAAGACGTCTGAAAAATGAGTTTGACAGGAAGTGCAGAATGGCTAAGCAGGAGCGGATTGAGGAGAAACATAAGACAGTAGAAGAATACGTAACTAGTGGAAAGATAGCGCCTACAGGAAAATAAAGAGATATTTGGAGACAAGAAAAGCAGCTGTATGAATATGAAAAACTCAGATGGAAAAACAGTACCAAGCAAAGAAGGGAAAGCTGAAAGGTGAAGGTATATAGAGGGCCGGTACAAAGGAAATAAACTTGAAGGCACTATTCTAGAAATGAATGATGAAGTAGAGGAAGATGAGACAGGAGATACGATACTACGAGAAGAATTTGACAGAGCACTAACAGATTTGAGTAGAAACACGACCCCTTGAGTACATGATATTCAGTCTGAACTGCTGATATCGTAAGGAGTCATGAAGAAATTGTTCCACCAGGTATGCAAGATGTATGAGAACCGGGAAATAGCCTCCGACTTCAAGAAGAATACATTGATTCCAATTCCTACAAAAGCAAGTTCAGACAAATGTGAAAATTACAATTTCACAAATCATGGCTGCAAAATAATGACACGAATTATTTACAGACGAATGGATAACGTTTGCCAAGTCGTATCGGAGGAGTCCCTGGTCTGTGAATTAGAGGTAGGGCTCCATCAACCCCAAAGGTCCGAGGCATTTTGCTCTGATTGTTGCCAGCATGATATTGAAGTACCTGGGAAGCAGGTTGCTATCATTACTTGCCCAGGGCCCCACTGGGTTTTACCCCTAACGGTTGAAGGACTAACCGGTGGATTTGGTAGTCTTTTCCGTCAGAGCACAAAGGTGGCCACGACTCAGACTATGTCCGTGGGAATGAACACCATAGATGAAACAGAGCGAACAGAATGCGATGGTGGGGTCATGTTACACGCATGGGAGAAACAAGGTTACCAGGAGACTCATGGGCTCGGCAGCGGAGGGTAAGAGGAGCCGAGGTAGACCAAGAAGAAAGTACTTACATTCGTTGCAGAATGATTTTGAAATGAAAGGCATTACATCAGATGAGGCATCGATGTTAGCATTGAATAGGGGATCATGGAGGAATTTTATTAGAGGTACTATGCTCCAGACTGAACGCTGAAAGGCATAATTAGTCTCTAATGATTTAGTTGTCAGTTCAGTTGTTATTTTGATTTATTAGTTCGCGTATATATTTTTCAGATTCGCCGTTAATAAACAGTTTAGTATTAGATCCATATTTTTCGAAGCTCACTGTTTATCAAACTTCTGTGTCCTCAGACGTACTTACTTGGAAAAAAACAAAGGTTTTTAGAATGGGTAGGAACTGTGACTGCTGCGAACGGATGAAGGCAGCTTCAGGCGGCGTTGGCTTCGCTGGCAACGCTTGAGACTGCGGTGGATGGGCGCCGCTGTTGTGGGTCGCTCGCGGGGGTGCAGCAGACGCCCTGTGCGTCTGTTGTGCCCTCCGATCGGCCTGCGGCTGTGGCCAGCCCGCTCACTGCCCGCGAGGAGGTAGCCTCCAAATCCGTGGTGGATTGGGAGGTCTCCTCAGCGCTTGTCAGGCGGCGTAAGACTTCCCGGGGGACCGAAGTGGAGGCCTCCCCGGTTAGTCTTGCCAACAGATTCGAGGCGCTGTCTGTGTCAGAGGATGTTCCTGACACAGATGGTGTCGCTTGTCCTGTACTCGCCCCGCTGCCTTCAAGATCCGGGCACTCACAAAGGGTGGGTTTGTTGGTAGTTGGGAGCTCCAACGTTAGGCGGGTGATGGAGCCCCTTAGGAAAATGGCTGCTAGGGAGGGGAAGAAATCCAATGTGCACTCCGTGTGCATACCGGGGGGAGTCATTCCAGATGTGGAACTGGTCCTCCCGGATGCCATGAAGAGCACAGGTTGCAGCAAGCTGCAGGTGGTGGCTCATGTCAGTACCAATGTTGTGTGTCGCTTTGGATCGGAAGAGATCCTCTCTGGTTTCGAGCGGCTATCAGAAGTGGTAAAGACTGCCAGTCTTGCTTGCAAGATGATAGCGGAGCTCACCATCTGCAGCATAGTTGACAGGACTGACTGCGGACGTTTGGTTCAGAGCCGAGTGGAGGGTCTGAATCAGAGGCTCAGACGGTTCTGCGACCGTATGGGCTGCAGATTCCTCGACTTGCGTCAAAGGGTGGTGGGTTTTCGGGATTCGCTACATAGGTCAGGAGTCCACTATACTCAGGAATCGGCTACACGGGTAGCGGGGGCTGTGTGGCGTGGACTGGGCGGTTTTTTAGGTTAGAGGGCCTCGGGAATACACAAAATGGGTTTCAGTCTCAAAGGGGGCAGGTTAGACACAGGAAAAAAGCGAATCTAGAAACCATTGATATAACAGTTGTAAAGGTGTTTTCACAGTGAACTATAATAGTCTCCAGAACATTAAAATAATCTTAATTATATCCATTATTGATTTGAGGTCGTGGTTGTATGCTTAATTATTTTGTCAAGTAGGTTCAATCACATAGATCGTGTATAAAACACTATAATATGACGCGTTCAAGGGTCAAGCCCTCATCATCAGATAAAATATACAAGAATCTTTAAAACCCGGGACAAATAAAATCTAAAACGTAATAAAAGAAAACGTGGTTACTTCCCTTGTAACCGTGTCTCCGTAGAAAGCTCCTCAGCATACTGTGCTTCGTCAATATTAAAAACAGTCCCCAGTACTGGCGGCGCATAGCACTAGTGAAGCGCACGGAGTCAACAACACGAGTAGAGCGCACGTATGAACATGAAAACAAAGTCCTATAAATGCCAAAGATCATCCACAAGGCAGTGGGTACATTCGGGTGTACAGTAAGACAGAGGTTGAAATTTAAAATAAACGACTTTTGTTATAATAGGTCCACAAAGTTTTTAAAAAAGCTGTATGCATTGCCTTGAACTTGTTCATTTAATGAAACGTCGCTTTTTGCGTTATGTATTGTAATCTCTAGCTGTTCTAGCAGATCTAACTTTCTTCCCTTATCCTGTTTATGTAAAATCTTCAGGTCATCTTCAATCTGCTTTAATAGGTGGCCAGTTTCGCGGATATGTGTAGCTACAGCGGACTTATCAAAATTGTTAAGTCGGAAGGCGTCCACGTGTTCCTTGTACCTAACTTTAAACGATCTACCGGTCTGACCAATATAGCTGGCATTGCAACTACTACACTGTATCTTATAAACCCCTGCTTTGTCATATTTATCAGTCTCTTGGTTTAAGTTATATCGTAATTTATGATGTAACGTATTATTATTTTTAAAAGCAGCTTCTACTTTAAAAGGTTTTAGTATGTTGGCCACTTTCTGAGACAGGTTACCAAAATATGGAACCATTTCCCTCTTGATATTATCCGTGCCATTTGTATATGATTTCGCACGTTGTTTCTTTCGTATTAGGTTATTAACTACGTTTTCTTGGTAACCATTCGCCTTAGCAAGCTGTCTTATAATGTTAAATTCAGTGGTTCTGTCTTTTTCATTCATGGACACTTTAAAGGCTCTATCGACTAAACAGCGTAGGGCAGAAAGTTTTTGGCCATTAGGGTGACAAGAGCTGTTATGTATTAGAATGTCGGTAGTTGTAGGTTTCCTTTATACCTTAAATACGTGTCTGCCATCCTGCTTCGTAATGTTAAGGTCAAGGAACTGAAGTGTGCCATCCTTCTCTTGTTCAACGGTAAATTCGATTTTCTCATGTAGGCTGTTAAATTTATTAACTATTCCACTAATTTCAGTTTCACTTCCATCTATCAATAGCAAAGTATCGTCAACGTAGCGTTTATAATATAAGATTTCATCAACTGGATGCTGCATATTTGTGAAAAGCCGGTTTTCCAGGCTATTAATAAAAATGTTTGCTATTGTTCCTGAAATACTTGAACCCATAGCCAGTCCATCCTTTTGTATATAAAATTTCCCGTTAAAGGTAAAAGAGTTATATTTCAGCATAAACTGAAGTAGGTCAATGAATTCAACGATTTCTTGCTGAGATAGTCTCTAGTGTTTAAGTAAGTTTGCTTTAATCAACTCAATGGCCTCGCCAACCGGAACATTTGCATATAAATTTTTAATATCAAGAGACATAAGGTGGGATGTATCTGCTATAGGCTTATCTTTAATCTCATTGATCAACGTAGTGTTGTTGCTAACTGAAAAATTATCCCCAAATACATAAAACTCCTTTAAAATTTTATCGAGTTTTTTCATAATTTTGCATAGGGGGACCTTCATTGAATTTACGATAGCTCTAATAGGATGCCCATTTTTATGGACCTTTAATTGCGATCTTAGTCGAGGAGCTGTGGGATTCATGACGTAACATTCAAATTTCTCTTTTTCAGTCAATAGGAAAGACGTCCTTTTAAGCAACTGTTTTAACTCTGCCTGTACCTTTTTAGTTGGATCTTTAGCTATTTCTGTCACACCGTTTTCTGAAAGGACTGTAGTGTTTTATTAATATATTGTTCTTCACTAACGATAACAGTAGTATTGCCCTTATCGGCCTTAGTAACGATCGCTTTATTAGAGATGAGCTTGTCGTTAATGGAGGTTACGGTTTTGTGATCACTGTTATTATGCGTACTGTTACAGGATTTATTCGTTTCGGCTTTGATGGCGGTAGCTAGCCTAAATGATAAAACTATAAAAGAACTTATCGTAGCGACTAAAATGGCGGTAGATGTTGCTAAACTGAATGAAAACGAAAAAGGACACGTGGGATATAAACTAGCTAACTCCATCAAAGCCGAAACGAATAAATATAACTATTTTACCTTTAACGGGAAATTTTATATACAAAAGGATGGACTGGCTATGAGTTCAAGTATTTCAGGAACAATAGCAGACATTTTTATTAATAGCCTGGAAAACCGGCTTTTCACAAATATGCAGCATCCAGTTGATAAAATCTTATATTATAAACGCTACGTTGACGATACTTTGCTATTGATAGATGGAGGTGAAACTGAAATTAGTGGAATAGTTAATAAAACTAACAGCCTGCATGAGAAAATCGAATTTACCGTTGAACGAGACAAGGGTGGCACACTTCAGTTCCTTGACCTTAACATTACGAAGCAGGATGGCAGACACGTATTTAAGGTATAAAGGAAACCTACAACTACCGACATTCTAATACATAAAAGCTCTTGTCACCCTAATGGCCAAAAACTTTCTGCCCTACGCTGTTTAGTCGATAGAGCCTTCAAAGTGCCAATCAACGAAAAAGACAGAACCACTGAATTTAACATTATAAGACAGCTTGCTAAGGCGAATGGTTACCAAGAAAACGTAGTTAATAACCTAATACGAAAGAAACAACGTGCGAAATCATATACAAATGGCACGGATAATATCAAGAGGGAAATGGTTCCATATTTTGGTAATCTGTCTCAGAAAGTGGCCAACATACTAAAACCTTTTAAAGTAGAAGCTGCTTTTAAAAATAATAATACGTTACATCATAAATTACGATATAACTTAAACCAAGAGACTGATAAATATGACAAAGCAGGGGTTTATAAGATACAGTGTAGTAGTTGCAATGCCAGCTATATTGGTCAGACCGGTAGATCGTTTAAAGTTAGGTACAAGGAACACGTGGACGCCTTCCGACTTAACAATTTTGATAAGTCCGCTGTAGCTACACATATCCGCGAAACTGGCCACCTATTAAAGCAGATTGAAGATGACCTGAAGATTTTACATAAACAGGATAAGGGAAGAAAGTTAGATCTGCTAGAACAGCTAGAGATTACAATACATAACGCAAAAAGCGACGTTTCATTAAATGAACAAGTTCAAGGCAATGCATACAGCTTTTTTAAAAACTTTGTGGACCTATTATAACAAAAGTCGTTTATTTTAAATTTCAACCTCTGTCTTACTGTACACCCGAATGTACCCACTGCCTTGTGGATGATCTTTGGCATTTATAGGACTTTGTTTTCATGTTCATACGTGCACCCCACTCGTGTTGTTGACTCCGTGCGCTTCACTAGTGCTATGCGCCGCCAGTACTGGGGAATGTTTTCAATATTGACGAAGCACAGTATGCTGAGGAGCTTCCTACGGAGACACGGTTACAAGGGAAGTAACCACGTTTTCTTTTATTACGTTTTAGATTTTATTTGTCTCGGATTTTAAAGATTCTTGTATATTTTATCTGATGATGAGGGCTTGACCCTTGAACGCGTCATATTATAGTGTTTTATACACGATCTATGTGGTTGAGCCTACTTGACAAAATAATTAAAATAATCATTATTTAAATACGCGAACACGATTTTAATGTATCATAGAGGAATCGATTGAAACTAATATGAGAAGAGCTTTGCCATGGATGTTTTGATATGTAAAGGGGGTTTTAGAAGACGACGCACCACAAATACTACGGGTCTAGAGTGAGATCCGCCGACCGCGGTGGCCGAGGGGACTGAGGCGCTCCAGTCACGGTCTGCTCGGCCACTACGGTCGGGGGTTCGAATCCCCCCTCGGGCATGGATATTTGTGCTGTCCTTAGTATAATGTAGTTGATAAGTAGTTTGTAAGTTTAGGGACTGATGACCCCGTAGTTAAGTCCCATAAGCTTAACAAACATTTGAACATTTCTAGAGTGAAATCCATGTTTCGGTAGAAAGGTGGAGCTACAAGATCGCTATAAATCAAGAGGGGCTTTACAAAAAACTAAAACATTTACGGAACCTTAAAGGAAGTTTAAAAGAAGTAGATTATAACCCACTTTAGATTACGGTAGTAACACTAAAGTGCGCCTTTGCGATCGCTTTATCACAGGTGGAAATGTAACGAAAATAACAGCTTAACCGTTCATCTGACACGAAATAAACCGAATTATACAGGAGAAAATTATTTACTACTTTGTTCTTTTTTTCCATATCAACAACCGTTTCAGAGGTATTTGCAACAGTAACGGCGATTGACACTGTTTGTCTCTAACATGATCCCAATTTTCAGGTCGCATAGTTCAACCGATCGGCACAAAATTTTAGAAATGTAATTGTTAGTCGCCAGTGACCAGAACCTCCCTTTTTCAAATGTCAAGTAAAAAATTCAAAGTTTAATTCTGTAATATCAATTCTAACAATGGAAATAATTAAAGGATTCGACAAATTGTCTGAATGCGCAGATTGGAACTCTTCCTATAATATATCCAACGCTCCCGCAATCCGCTAGGCCTAAACCTTCGCTAGTTTCTGCCCCAACCACTCTCCTCTCTCCTTCCTTTCCCTACCCACACTCCAGCTTACGAACCTCCCTTTCCGCCACATCCTCCAGTCCCTTCCTATCTGTCAGAGAGCACTGACGCATTGCTCCCTGCCCACCGGCATCCCTTCCCTCCTTCCTGCTTCCCTCTCCGTGCCGCTTCCTCAGCCCCACAACTAGTTGCTTTCGCCTTAGCTGTGTTTCAGTCCAGCCGCGACATCTGGAGACGGCGGTTGGGTTTGTGTGTGTGTGGGGGGGGGGGGGGGGGGTGTTTGTGTATGCGTGTTCTCTGTGGCAGAAGAAGGATTGACAGCCGAAAGTTACATTTTTTGTTTTTTTCTGTTATGTGTGTTCTCTCTGCGGCTCATCGGGCTTCTGTGTGGTGAATATTCCAGATTTCGAATTACGAGCAGAAGCAGTAATGAGTAACGTAGAAGTAAATATCATCGGAGTAGTGCAGCAACTAAAATCACTTAACAAGAACAAGTCTTCTGGTCCGGATTGTATACCCATTAGATTTCTATCTGATTATGCTGAAGCGATAGCTCCTTACTTAACAGCCATATACAACCGCTCTCTCATAGAAGGATCTGTACCAAAAGATTGGAAAGTTGCATAGGTCACACCTATATTCAAGAAAGGCAGTAGGAATAACCCACTAAACTACAGACCTATTTCATTGACGTCAATTTGCAGCAGGGTTTTGGAACATATCCTGTATTCAAATATTATGAATTATCTCGAAAAGAACGATCTATTGACCCAAGATCAACACGGATTTAGAAAATATCGTTCATGCGAAACAGAACTGGCTCTTTATTCACACGAAGTGATGGGCGCTATCAACAAGGATTCGCAAATCGATTCCGTATTTCTTGATTTCCAGAAGGCTTTTGATGCCGTACCTCACAAACGGCTTTTAATCAAATTGCTTATGGTATATCGCCCCAAATTTGCGATTGGAAAGGGAATTTCCTGTCGGAGAGGACACAGTTCGTAGTAATCGATGGTAAGGCATCGACTAAAACAGAAGTGATATCGGGCGTTCCACAGGGTAGTGTCATTGGTCCTCTGCTGTACCTTATTTACATAAACGATTTAGGGGAAAATGTAAGTAGCTCTCTTAGGTTGTTTGCAGATGACGCCGTCATTTACCGTCTAGTAAAATCATCTGAAGATCAAACCCAACTGCAGAACGATTTGAATAAGATATCAGTGTGGTGTAAGAATTGGCAGTTGACTCTAAATAATGAGAAGTGTGAAATCGTCCACATGAGTACGAAAAGAAATACGTTAAACTTTATTTACATGATAATTCAATCAAGTGTGAAAGCCGTGAACTCCACAAAATACCTAGGAATTACAATTTCTTCTGACTTAAATTGGAAAGAACACGTAGATAACGCCGTGGAAAAGGCGAAACAGAGACTGCGTTTTATTGGCAGAACCCTTAAAAGATGCAATAGAACGACTAAAGAAACTGCATACACTACACTTTTATGGAGTATTGCTGCCCAGTGTGGGATCCTTATCAGGTGGGTTTGACGGAGGATATCGAAAGAGTCCAAAGTAGAACAGCTCGTTTCGTATTGTCACAATGCAGGGGAGACAGCGTTACGGAAATGATACAGGATCTGGGATGGGAATCATTACAACAACGGCGCTTATCGCTGCGGCGTGGGTTACTTACGAAACTCCAATCGCCAACATTATCCTCCGAATGCGAAAATATATTGTTGACTCACACTTATATAGGTAGAACTGACCATCAGAATAAAATACGAGAAATCAGAGCTCCATCGGGAAGATTCAGGTGTTCTTTCTTCCCGCGTGCTATTCGAGAATGGAATGGAAGATAAATAGTATAATGGTGGTTCGATGAACCCTCTGCCAGGCACTTAAATGTGATTAGCAGCGTATCGCATGCAGATGCAGTAGCAACCTATCCTTTCCGAAATATCAATTCTGAAATATGAATTAATATTTGCTGAGTGTTTAAATACGGTAAGAAAAAATGTTACGTGTTGAGGTGAAAGATATTATTTTTGAGCGAAATATTAAAAAAAAAAATCCTAAACTAAAGAAAAACCAAAAGTGTCGATTTCTTTCCTATCTAAAGGACCTATTAAGACGACGACACGCCGCGGAAGAAGAACCTTGCAGCCGTCTAGCGGTAGAAGGGGTGAAACTACGACATCAGCCGTGTTGTCAGCAGAAGAAACCAAAATTTCGCGGTAACAAAATAACGTTATTTCTAGGCGTTGCTATTACGCGAAGAATTACTCAATAGCAGTTTATGCTACTAGAGAATTCAAATAATTACTTCTTCTTGAAGAGCCATGCAGTATTCAAGTAGCAGCTACAAAACTGCATACCAATATCAATAACATATAAAGCATTAAGTTTCGTTACTCTGTAAGCATAACTGGTCGAATTTCGACGACAGGCAATTCTGGTAATAATAGTGTTGCGTGCGAGTAGTATGTTTCAAGCTTATGTCAGGATGAGGCGTGAAACCTGGTGGAGCGCCAGAGGTCGCTAGTAAAACAGTATCAGTGTTTACAAGTTTATTCAACGGAAAACAACACTCAGGCGTCAGCTCGGAAGCAGCTAGATCAGCAGGTGACGCCGCCTTCGCCTTCGAAGCGTTAGCTCGCAGTCTGGCCATGAGTTCTATGGGCCGGCTGTTGCACCGTTCGGACGGAGGTGCCCACGCCGCGACCTCTGGGAGTTGAAGCAAAGACTGTCAGGTGGAGTCCTCTGTCCCTCCTCCTGTCTACGCAGCTGCTTGTGGGTCCAGGCTTGTAACCACTGAAGTCAGATGCAGCAGTTACAGATGACCTGTTGATACCGCTGGCAGGGTTACCACCAGAGAGCTAGCGCGTCAGCAGGACAATTGGTATTAGGAACGCAACCAATGAAGACAGTAACCATATTCAGCAATGTGAAGACGGTAGACAGCGGTTCACCATCTTCCCGGATCATGGTCAGTTCGAAGTGTAGTAGTTGTCTCCGTAATGCTAGTTGCGGCTAATGGATAGTAGTGGATACTCCTTTATCTGAGACATAAGCTGGATACATTGATTAGAGCATTAAATGGACGATTACTCTCTTGAGCATCTTCGATTCCATAGACCAAGTGACTACACTTCTAAAAGCGGGAGTTTATATACAGAATCGCCCGAAGCTATGACGTATGGGACGGTTCGTAATAACCGCTGACATATCGTCGGTCTTATTCACTCTTGTGACAGAGTTACGTGTAGTTATGAAATATTTACAACCTGTCGAATATACCCTCTCGCTTTCCTTGTCGTCCGTCGGATATGTCTGCTGACTGCAGCCTTTGAACTCGTCGACACAGCGTCTGCTGTCGTTACGAGAGACTGGAGTCGCATTTACTACAGAGTCTATGACCTGATTCCGCCTAGCTTGGCTGACGATTGCTTGAGAAATCTAAGATTTTAACAAGTTTCTCCATCACAATTTTGAGCAGTAATAACATAACGCGTCAAGTAGATGCCATAGTCACCTAACGTACATTTAAACTTAGTGAGTTGTAAAATTAAAAAAAAATGTTCAAATGTTTGTATAGCTTATGGGACTTAACTACGGAGTCATCAGTCAGTAAACTTACAAACTACTTATGAACTAAGACTGAGGATGACACCAATATCCATGCCCGAGGGGGGATTCCAACCCCCGACCGTAGTGACCGTGCAGACCGTGACTGTAGCGTCTCAGGCCCCTCGGCCACCGCGACCGGCGTTGTAAATCAACAAGCAAAAGATTTATACTATTTTATTATACAACACATATACAGTGGTTAAGCCGTAATCACAAATAATAGAAAAATCTTTTATTCACAGAAAGTAACTTGGTCATCATTCTCAATCGTAAGACTATCACAACTTCCTAGAAACTAAGCATAAACAGAGATTATTAAGTAAATAAATTATGTAAACTGTAGTTTGTTCAGACAATGGAGCCAGGCCATCCAGAGGAGTAAAAGAGGTCCACAACTGTCTGCTGTATCCATAGCATATGGTGTCAAACCATTTGCGGTTGTATTTTATTCCATAATATACAGTAGCAGACGAAGATGGTAATGTATTGCTGTGTTGCTTTAATCGTATAATGCAGCATGCACAGACAAAGACTGACTGTAAAATCAAGAAATAGAAATAAGATTATACAGGAAGTCTTGTCTGTGCATGCTGTATCATACGATTAAGGCAGCACAGCAATACATTTCCATCTTGCTCTCCTGCTGTATGGTATGGAGTAAAGTACTGCTGCAATTGGTTTGATAGCGTATGCTGTGGATATAGCAGACAGTTGGGGACCACTTTGACTCCTCTGGATGGCCTGGCTCCAGTGTCTGGAGAAACTACATCTTTTCATAATTTATTTACTTGATAATCTCAGTTTATACATAGTTTCCAGTAATTTGTGATATTCTTACGATTGTTAATGTTAATGATGAGCAATATCATCGTAACTAGTTACGTTATGTGAATAAAAGATATTTATGAAAATACATCGTGAAGATTGGACAGGATCAGCAACTGGATATTCCTATTTTATTCACCCTACAATATAGGATGACCTGCGGCTGTGTGTCTAAGGAAGGACTTTATTTATATTCCATTGAGGTTATAATATTCGTTATTTGCCTAAAAACAGTACATGAACAAAAAATCCAAAGATATTACTCTACAATCGATATGCAAGTTCCTACATGAAAAGTAGACGACTTTGAGCGGCGTGACCTTGGAAACCTAAATCGCGGAATCGTCCTAGTTGTAATACTACACTAGGACGATGGTGCAACAATAACCAAAGATAATAACGTACACGACAAAGATGACATAAGGCAGGGTAGATACAGACCACAATGGTACCAGTATTAGTGCCTCAATAGAGGGGAAAAAGTCCTTCCTCAGTAACACAGCGAAGATATTTCTATTAAAAATGTTCAAATGTTTGTATAGCTTATGGGACTTAACTACGGGGTCATCAGTCCCTAAACTTACAAACCACTTATGAACTATATAACACTAAGGACGGCACAAATATCCATGCCCGAGGGGGGATTCGAACCCCCGACCGTAGTGGCCGTGCAGACCGCGGCCGGCTATTTCTATTACTTGTGACTGGTTTAACCACTATATAAGTAGTATATAATAAAATATCAAATGTTCAAATTTTTGTAAATCTTGTGCGGCGTCATCAGTCCCTAAATTTACAAACTACTTGTGAACTAGTTTATACTAAAGACGGCACAAACATCCAGTCCGCGGAGGGATTCGAACCCCCGACGGGGAACGGTCGCGGGCATCGTGGCATAGAGCCTCAATGCGCTCCGCCGCGGCAATAAAATATCACATACATTCCGAAAGAACAGACATCACTTCTGATCCTGCAGTTGTTACCCTTTCATATTAATGGAATATATGACATCAACTGCGAATGGGTAAAGCTGATAATGTGGGTTCGAATCCTGGCTGGGTACACACTCTCAGCTTTACCCATTGTCAGTTGATGTATACTCTCTGAATACGAATAAAATATCAATTTCACACTCCTAGACAGTAATGTCGAATAAAATAAAATAAAAAGCAAATCGCTGACGGTGAGGCCACTTGAGGTGGACGTGTAGAGGCAGCTACAGTAAGTAGCCAGTGTAGCGTCAGCAGCAGCAGTAGCAGCCTCGGCTCGATACGGCCACGACTACGGCTGTTGTCCAGACAAAGGGCTGGCAGGCCGCATGTCGTCGCGGCCAGCACAGCACAGCACAGCACAGCGGTAGCGGTTTTGGGCGGATCGCGATTGCCCGGCCGTTCCCTTTTATTGGGCGGAAAAAGGGAAAGAGGCGGCCGCGCTGAGCTGCGCCTGCCCGATACGCAACCCGCAAGCCGCGTTCCACTTCCTGGTCGTGGCTCTGCTGTCGCGCTGTTGCGCTGCGTTGCGTGGTGCCTGCAGGAAGAGGGGCGAACTGAGCAGACGTAGCCTAGCTGCTGCCTGTGGTCGTCACGGGGCAGGCCATAAAATCCAAACCTTCACAAGTCACACTCTCAGATCAGTACCAAACGTTGCATGTCGATAGAGTATCAGTCTAAACTTCTATACAATTCCTGCTACGTGCTGCCGTCTAGGAGAACGAGAGTAAACGGGAAATAATATGTAACACCTGTCATACAGAGCACAGGAAAACCGTATCTGTAGGGGTCTGTCGCGCTGAACACCCGTGGGGTAGTTGATAGAGTTTGTCGTTACGAGAGTCCGGGGTGAAACCCTAGTGAGGCGATTTTTGTTTTTGTTTTTTGTTTTTTTTTTTTTTTTTTTTTTGTGTTCGTTATTGTTGTACGTCAACACCGAGTGCTACATGGGACAAAATGTTCCTTTAATAAAAAGTAAAACGATTGTTCGGATAACATAACACTGTGTAATCGGCAGTTAACTTCTATCTACATCTACATAGATACTCTGCAAATCACATTTAAGTGCCTGGCAGAGGGTTCATAAACCACTTTCATAACTTTTCTCAACCGTTCCATTCTCTAATAGCGCGCGGGAACAAAGAACACTTAAATCGTTCCGTTTTCTATCTGATTTCTCTTATTTTATTGGAATGGTCATGTCTTTCTAAATAGGCAGGTGCTAGCAAAATATTTTCACATTCAGAAGTAGAAGTTGGTGATTGAAAGTTCGCAAACAGATCACGCAGCAATGAATAACGTCGTTCTTTCGATGATTTCCACCACAATTCGTGCAACATTTCCGTGACGCTTCCCCCCCCCCCCCCCCCCGGTAACGTGATAGAACAAAACGAGATGCCCTTCTCTGAACCTTCTCAATGTCTTCCGTCAGTCCCACTTGGTGAGGGTCCCACAAGGGGCAACAGTACTCCAGGAGAGGACGCACAAGTGTGATGTAGGCAGTCTCTTTGGTGGAGCTGGTGCATCTTCGAAGAGTTCTGCCGATGAAACGTAACCTTTGGTTCGCCTTCCCCACAATATTTTCTATATGTTCTCTCCAGTCTAAGTTGTTTGTAATTATAACTCCTACGTATTTGGTAGAATTTACGACCCTAAGGTTTGACTGATTTATCGCGTAATTGAAGCTTAGTGGATTTCTTTTAGTGCTAATGTGAATTACTTCAGACTTTTCTTTATTTAGTGTTAATAGCCAATTTTCGCACGAGGTAGAAATTTTGTCTAAATCGCTTTGTAGTTGCTTTTGAACCTCTGTTGACTTCACTAACCGATAAACGACAGCATTATCGGCGAACAGTCTAAGAGAGCTATTCAGAATGTCTCCTAAATCGTTTAAGGAAGAGTAAGGGACCTATAACGCTTCCCTGGGGAACGCCAGAAATCACTTCTGTTTTACTCGATGACGTACCGTCAATTACAACGAACTGCGTCCTTTCTGATAGGAAATCGTTTTATTTGAAAGTTGCAAACCTGTAAAATATATTCGTAGACGAAAAAGTAATTGCACCATGCGTGAGGAAGTAATAATAATAATAATAATAATTAATAATAATAATAATAATAATAATAATAATACATGACTGCTAGATAGGCAGCACCGCCGTTCAGTGGATGGTCGTGCTGTGGCTAGAGTGCCGTGTGTTTGCCCACAGCATCAAGTGGGGCTGACGTTGCTGTCCAGTCCGCAGGCTACTGCTACTGCTGCAGCTGACAGTTCTGATTTGCGAAATGAACCCATGGAACGTTATAGAAAATCTCTTTTAACAATATTAAACGTACTGCAGTTAAAAAAATGGCTCTAGGTGTGGCTTGACCTCACAACCCTCTTTTCGGTAAACTAACGCTCTACCAACTAGCCCACGGTAGCGCAACGTGATGATCTCTCACAGTTACGCTTTTCCACTACTACGTAGGTTAGGCGTTATTGTTATTATAGTTTACGCGCGTTCTTCTGGACGGCAGAACATAGCAGCAATTGTATAGAAGTTTCTGTTGATACTCTACTACGTTTGGTACCGATCTGAGTGTCTGACATCTGAAGGTTTGGTTGTAAGACTGAGCGTACCCAAAAAATCCCAAAATGACTCGTCCTAACTGATATTAATCCGATCTCATGCCGAACACTTGTAGATGTTTTCAAATATTTTACTTTTAAACTACTGATATTCGCCGGCCTGAGAAATGCAACACTAGCTCTGCAACCAATAGCTGCGCTGAATTCCGAGCATATTTGGCGCATGCGCAGTAAACTGTTTCTTTCCCGCGGCTTACATCCTGTAAGTTACAGGGTTTGCATAGCCTTCATACGACTTCTAAAAGCTGGTAATTTATTTACTTCCACTTCTCGCCACTTCTCGCTGGCAGGTGGATACATGCCTGGACATTATACACGATATGGTGGAACAAGGAATCGTTCAGTGGTGTCCTAACAGATAGCGCCTCATTCTGTCGACAACCTTCTTAGCCTGCGCCAGAGCACTATGAGAAACAATTAACTGTTAATTTCAGTGTTCATTTCAAAAAAAGAAAAACGCAGTATTTAGAAGCTAAGAATGGTGTCATTCGAAATAATTGACACAGCACTGGTAAGCATAGGAATTAGATTGAAAAACGTTCAAGAAATGGATTTTACAGAACTTAAAAATGAGAAAACGTTCACAATTTATAGTAGGACAAACTGTTTCACGACAGATGAGGTTGAAATTTTTCTTAAACTGTACCCCTTCTTTAACAGCGAGAAAATGAAAGGAGCACTTACTTTTATTTACAGCAATAAGGATGAACGTCGACTATCCCCTTAAATACACCATTTTATGAACGACGGATTAAAAATGTGTTATCTCAATGTGTGAAATTACAGTCGTTAGTTCTTGCAATTCCAGTAACCACAGTTTCTTGCGAAAGAAGCATGAGCACATTAAAACCTGTTAAGACCTGCCTTCGCAAAACAATGGCCACGGGGCTGAATTTCAAAGGTTGTGCGTGTGCCAGCTATCTTCTAGATTATGATGTGTCTTAGGAATTTTCATCTACGCATTTCTACAAAAGGTCTGAAGATACCGGCATTGGTATCTGAACTAGTTGACAGTAAATAATCAGATGATTCCAAGGCTGACGGCGCTCTTTTCAATCATATTTTTTGTATTGTTTTCTTCAGATCGAAGGTGGTACGAAGCAGCTCTCCACAGTAGAAGACTGGCCTGCTAGTATTTAGATTACGTGAAGTAAACAGTAAGACAAGAGTCAGTTTTATATAGCTTTTATTTTAAATGGCAGATTTTGTCCCTCTGCCAATCTCCAGATGTTTACCGAGTAACGGCAGTGAACATTTCGTTCAGAAAGAGACAGCAAATGCGAAACCTGTCATACAAAAAGTAAAGGGATTTAAAGACTATCATTGCAGTATTTACTGAAAATCAGGGTCGTTGAAATTTCCTAAAGACGCATATGTTTAGTTATAATAAACGTAAAATAAGAGCCTTTCGAACTACAGACTTCCTTGAAATTTCTGTGTGAAGAATAAACAAATGAAATCATACAGCATTTAGACTCAATTTTAAGGTCTTCCCGTAGTACTTGAACGCCAACACGCACTTCCTAAGAAACACAGAAAACTGGATATAGCCCCCGAGAACAGCAGAGTCAGTGAGAGGGCAAGTGAATGAAATTGCTGATACATCTGACCCCACTCAGGAAGTCTCTAAGGGTGGGGGCCAAAAGGCGTCAGGCATTGTTGCTGACCACACCGGGAAGAACAGTTGCGTTTTGCTTTTCAGGGAATACTGTTGCTACCAAGTATTTATTTTGGTAGAGGCTGTAACAGGCAAGTTTATACACCACTATTTATCAGTTTGACAATTATTTAATCTCCTTAACTGTATACCATTTACTATGTACAATGTTGTTTAGACTTGGACTGTCCAGAATTCTGTAAATAAATGTAAATTACTCATAAGGATTACTGAGGATTATCCCTACCCTGAGGGCTCCAAATGCGTCGTACATTAATAAATCACGATTGTGACTGAATGCGAGTTCTTTTCATTTTATAAAGACAAAACAGTTTCGGAATAAACACTGATGTCAATGGATAACATTGTAGTTGAACCTACGAACGAAGCAGACCGTGCATGTCTAGAAAAGAGCACCTTTGACGGTTCTAAGCGACAATTGGGGTAAGCATTTGTACATGCATTGGGCTTGAAGAAACCTTATAGCCCGAAAATATTGTCACGTACCATCAGCGATCACAACTTGCAACAAATAGACTAAGATTCACTGAATAAGACTCTACAAAAAAAGTTTAATTTCGGCACTGCCTACGACAGTCGCAGCAGAGCTTTCAGAACAATACTGAACGCTCATTGGCTGTCGACGAATGTATGACGTAGATACGTGGACCAAACATAAACTGAATCGCGTCATTTGTGGTTCCAACTACACTTAATTGATGAAACTCCGTGGCAGAGTAAAATTGTGTGCCAGACAGGGATACTACGAAACTCCGGACATTCACCATTCGCGGGCAAGTGCTCTATCGACTGATGTGGCATGTCACGGCTGAGGTCCAGTCATGTCTTCATTACCTCCGCCAGTACCTCGCCCCGTACCTTTCAAACTTCACAGACGTTCTGATGCGATCCTAGGAGGTAAAAACGATATGGTAGAGACATGTTTTAGTCACAAGCTAAGGGATGTTTTCAGAATTTTGTTTTCACTGCATCTGAGTGTGCGCTGATATGAAACTTCCTGGCAGATAAAACCGCGTGGCAGATCTGAATTCAAAACCAGTACCTTTCTGTTTCGAAGGCAAGAGCGCTACCGACTCAGCAGGAGAACTGCTGTGAAGTTTGGAAGGTGGGAGGCGGGGTACTGGTGGAACTGGAGCTCTTGTCACGGGCCGTGAGAAGTGACAGGGTAGCTGAGTCGGTGGAGCGCTTGCCCGCGAATGGTGAATGTTCGGAGATGGCAGATGGCTGCTTCAGCTTACAGCAGTTGAGTAAATCCGGTATGGCACGACATACCTATATAAGTCCGGAACTACCAACGTATTCTTCCGTTTTATTACACGACAGACCTAAATGTGTAGACGTCCGGACGATCACCTTAAGAGTGCATACTTGTGTTGTTGCTTGACTACTTCACAAAAGAGCCTGTATTTAAAATAGTACTTTGTTTGATTTCAAGTTTGATTTTGCTGAATCCTTATGATGGTCAGGAAAACCATCCAAAAAACAATCGCTGGATAATTCTACAGGCAATAGCACAAAAAAGAGAAGGCAGCCAAATACAACAAATGCTAATATCACGAAGGACCGTATCCATCACTGGCCTAACTAATGTGGAAACTCTACAAAATTAAAAAAGCAATGCGTACAGAATGTGGCACGTATTTATTTATTTCTTTTTACCAGATAGAAATTGTATCTACAATACTGTAGTTTTATTGTTTGCCTGACTATTTTTTGGTGGAAAAATAGGCCATACTGAAGTAATCGAAAAGTTTTTGAAAATAAGTAGTAATGAAACCTACAGTTTATACGAACCGGTAATTTTAAAAAATTGAAACGAAATGGAGTGGCCAAACATTTGAAAGATTAAGGTAGTTTGCAGAACAAGCAACCCACAGAATTCGACGATTAGTTACCTTTCACAGCGGTGTAGAAGATCTCGTTAATGAGCTGTAATAAAATTATTTGTTACCGAGTAACTATTCACCGACGTTGCTGGAGGTTCGGAATAATTAGATTCGATACACGTGTAGCAAATTTTGAATCAAAGTGATTTAATAGATGAAAGAATAGCAATAAATAATACGTACTAACGGCTGATCAGACTTCGAACTGTTCTTTAAGTAAAGTGATTGCAGGTTCTATGCCAAAAAATGTTGGAAAAAGATTGAATAAATTCAAAGATGCACTGGCAAGCTACACGAGATATATAATTTCAATATATCTAATACCCGAACTATCCAAAGTCGTAATAGTTGGCTTTAACTGATAACAGCATGATAATCAGAGAGAGGAACTGGTAAAATAATTAAATGAAATTAATTTTGACGGAAGGGATTTACTAATAAGAACAGAAAGCAGATAATGCGTACGTGAGTTTCCATTTTATCAGTAGATCTTGTACACTGTATTGCCGTGAGAGACCACGAACACCAACTGCCGGCGTGGCGCAGGGGATATCGTCACGGACTGCGGAGCAGAAGGTCACCGGTTCAAGCCCGCGCACCGGCAAAAATTTATTTCCTTGTAATTTACAATTCCAGAAGGTCCTACATCTTTCTTATGTTCACTTGTAAATTATACTTTTTTTCTTATGTTAACTGTTCTCCTAATTTCTGGTAAATTCTGTCTGTGTATAAATAGCAGAGCACTCTGCCTGAGAGGCAGTCAGTGCTGCGTGTATGTTGAGTTTGTAATAAACGTGCTTTCAGTATAAGTGGTGTGTTTAGTTGCCTTCGAAGTCAAGCCTACTTCCATTGCAACGTGACATTGTTTGGTGGAGGCGCCAGGTACACTGTGCAACAGCTGCATCACCGTGGCTCCGATTAGGCAACGTAAAAGCCGTCGCTTACACGGACTGGAACCGGAATACAAGGGATACGCCTAGTACATCCTTCCAAAAGTCCGTATTATCAGAAGAACGATGGAGACGAAACCAGCAATTAGCCAGCTGCACATCAGACACCCGTCGGTGTTCTCTGGAGATGCTGGACAGGACCCCAACAAATGGCTAAAAGGGTTCGACCGAGTCGCCAAGTACAACAGGTGGAATCATACGATGTGCTTGGTCAACGTTTATTTCTACCTGGATGGAACAGCCCAGCAATGGTTCGAAAACAACGAAGACAAGTAGAATGACTGGGAGACGTTCCAGGAGGAACTTAAGAAGACGTTAGGAGACCGCCAGCGACAAATCCGCTCGGCGGAAGAACAACTGAAGAACCGGGCCCAACGACATGGGGAGCCGACACAATCGTGCATACAGAGTGTTTTGGCCCTGTGTAACGTAGTCAATCCGAACATGACTGAAGCGGACAAAATCACGAACCTGATGAAGGGAATTGCAGAAGATATGTACCAAGCTCTTCTGATAAAAGACGTCGCTACGACAGAAGAGTTCATCAAGTGGTGCCAGCGTATTGAAGAGATGCAACAAAGGAGGGTTGGACGCAATAAGTATGCCAGACTCCCAAATGTAGTCTCTATGGCCGTTGTGGAAGACCAGCAGGACTTGGCTTCTCTCATACGACAAATCGTGAGAGAAGAATTACAACAGTGCGTGGCAGCCGGAACTATTAGACCGAGCGAGCATCAAATTATGGCCATGGATGTGAGCCCAGTAAGTCACGAGATAGCCGACGCCGCTGAGGACGAGGTATTTCAAACATTAGCTCCTGTCTGCCCCGTCAATCGCACCCGACGTGAAGAATGGCGTCGCCCTGCTATGACTTATGCTGCAGCCGCCAAACGGCAGCCCATGAACCGACCGACTCGACCACAGCCAACTCCCCCGGTAACTATGTCGCCCCGCAGAAGAACAGACGTCTGGAGAAGAGAAGACAACACACCACTGTGTTTCCACTGTGGACGCCCTGGACATGTCGTACGCTACTGCAGAGAGAGGAGGCGAGTATTCGATGATTATTTTGCCGCAAGACGTCAGCCGTCGGAGCAGTTCTATCCCAGGCAGTCACCTTATGATGAGTTCAGTCGACCTATGGGAAGAAGCCCATCGCCGTATCCTAGACGAGGTCGCTCACCGACGCGCTGCAGCCGTTCACCGTCGCCGTACAGAGGTACCAGCCGCTCCCCTAGCCGCCGCGCCCAGGAAAACTAGGCGAGGCGACCATCTACGGAGGTGAGGCCGCAGCAGATGAAAATCCTCCATGGACAACAGTCGCCAAGATGTCGGGAAATCTCATCGACGTCATAATCGACGGCCGACGTGTCCGGGCACTTGTTGATTCAGGAGCCTCTTTTTCTGTATTATCGGATAATTACCGCCGCACACTAAAGAAGACAATGTTCTGTGATACGGGAGCAACTGTGCTGAAGGTCGCGAATGGAAAGTACGTCCATCCAGCAGGAACTTGTGTCGCAAGAATAACCATCAACAACAGGACGCAGCCATTTGAATTTGTCGTGTTAACAGAATGTAGTCACAATGTCATCCTCGGATGGGACTTCCTTCAGGCATCCCAAGCTATCATTGACTGTGGAAGATCTGAGCTGCAAATTGAAGAAGTTGTTCCGCCAGATACACGTAATACAGAATTTTCTGAGAAGTTATTCGTCGTTGACAATGTGACGATACCGCCGTTGACAATGAGAAGAGTTGCAGTCACAAACGCAGATGACTGGTTAAACTGTGAAGTTCTTGTTGATAGTAAAAAGTTTATGAGGCTCACAAAAGAAATTTACATACCAGCGGCTATCATAAGCATTACCGGTGGTCAAGGAGAGATTTGGATCACAAATTGTCACGAGCAGTCACAACTTATCCCCAAGGGAATATGTATCTGGACAGCTGAACCAATCCAGGACGGTGAGCTCAACGTCATCAATGAAGACCCATGCCCTGCTATCAGTACAGACAACACGCTGGAGGAAACAAACGTGGAACTGCCAATAGGGCCTGGACTGATCAAGGAACAACGCCAGCGGGTGTTAGGTATACTACGCCAATTTTCGGGTGCATTCACACCTCAGCAGGGGAAAAGTCAGACGAAACGGCATACGATAAAGCACCGTATCAATACTGGGGACCATCCGCCAATTATCCAGCATTCGTATAGCGTGTCGCCAGCTGAAAGACGGATAATTCGGGAGGAAGTGGAGAAGATGTTGCGAGATGACATTATTCAACCTTCGGAGAGTCCTTGGTCGTCTCCGGTGGTCCTCGTAAAGAAGAAGGATGGCACGTGGCGATTCTGTGTCGACTATCGGCGGCTGAACAGTATCACAAAGAAAGATGTCTACCCATTGCCTCGTATTGATGACACCTTAGACTGCTTGAAAGGAGCTACATACTTCTCAACTATGGACATGCAGACAGGTTACTGGCAAATCGAGGTTGACGAAGCTGACAGGGAGAAGACGGCTTTTATTACACCTGGCGGTCTCTATGAATTTAAGGTAATGCCATTTGGATTATGTAATGCTCCAGCCACATTCGAACGCATGATGGACAACTTGCTTCGACACCTTAAGTGGACGACGTGTCTCTGCTATTTAGATGACATTGTCGTTTTCTCGAAAACATTTGAAGAACATCTGAGTCGCCTGTCAACTGTGTTGAAGTGTGTTCAGGCTGCAGGTCTCCGCCTCAATCCAAAGAAGTGCCTCTTCGTCGCCGAAGAGATAAAAATCCTGGGGCACCTAGTCAATGGAGATGGTGTCCGTCCTGATCCAGATAAAGTAAGGGCAGTCACAGAATTTCCAACTCCTCAGCACATTCGTGATGTGAGAAGTTTTCTCGGGCTATGCTCATACTACCGACGTTTCATAAAAAGATTTTGTAACAAGGCACGTCCATTACAAGAACTTCTGCAGGGAGACGCAAAATTTTACTGGGATGAGAAAAAAGAAAGAGCTTTCCGAGCACTTAAGGAGGCTCTAACTTCCGCACCAGTGCTAGCCTTGTACGACGAGAATGCAGAAACGGAACTTTACACAGACGCCAGTGGCTATGGGATTGGTGCAGTGCTTGTACAAGTTCAGGAAGGTGCCGAAAAAGTGATGCGTCAAGAGTACTCTCAAAGTCCGAGATGAACTACTCTACAACTGAAAAAGAATGTCTCGCGGTTATCTGGGCTATCAACAAGTTCCGGCCGTATTTATTCGGCAAACCATTCACCGTCGTGACAGACCACCATTCTTTGTGTTGGCTGACTAACTTGAAGGATCCATCAGGACGACTAGCAAGATGGGCACTAAGACTCCAAGAGTACGATGTCACAGTGGTATTCAAGAACGGGCGCAAACACAAGGATGCCGACTACCTTTCGAGGAATCCATTAGTGGAACACAACAGCATTAATGAAATTTCAGCTCCCACTGAATTAGATGACGTTACAGCTGAACAGAGGGAAGATCCAACACTATTAAAAATGATAGAGGCCTTGGAGAAAGGAAAACCGACCAATGGAGAGTTCCAACTAATAAACGGAACATTGTACAAGAGCAACTACGATCCACTGGGCCCCAAATGGCTACTTGTTGTTCCAGCTCATCTCCAGCCAGCTATTCTCAGATATTTCCATGATGCTCCAATATCCGGTCATCTGGGATTCGTGAAGACCCCAGACAGAATCAGACGCAGGTATTACTGGAAAGGTCTCTACCGATCCGTCAAGCACTATGTGAGTCACTGTAAAGAGTGCCAGCGACGGAAGCATGTGCCGCAATTACCTCCAGGACATCTCGTACCGATTCCGCCGGCAGCAGCTCCATTCCACCGAGTTGGGATCGATCTTTTAGGGAGGTTCCCGAAGTCGACAACCCGTAACCGTTGGATAATAGTCTGCACTGACTAGCTAACACGCTACGCTGTCACCAAAACTGTGCCGACTGCAGAAGCTCCAGAGATCGCAAAATTCCTTGTAGAAGACATTATTTTGAAGCATGGAGCACCACGTGTCATGATATCTGATCGTGGCAAAGTATTCCAGTCAAAACTAGTATCAGAGGTAATGTCACGGTGCAACATTGTCCACAGAATGACAACTGCATACCATCCTCAGGCAAATGGTCTTACGGAACGTTTTAACAAAACGTTAGCCGACATGCTGTCGATGTACGTCGATGTTGAGCAGAAGGATTGGGATACAATTCTGCCAGTCGTGACATTTGCGTACAATACCGCAAGACAAGACACCACAGGCTTCACTCCGTTTTTCCTGCTCCATGGCCGTGAAGCTGAGACGACAATGGATACACTGTTCCCGTTCCAACCGGACGACACTCAGGATGACTATGTTAAACAGCTCATCACCAGGGTCGAAGAAGCAAGACAGCTGGCTCGCATACGGACACTGGACGCCCAGGAGAAGGACCGTCAGCGGTATAACGAGAAGCACCGACCTGTTGTGTACAGCCCAGGAGATCTGGTATGGATTTTTACCCCCGTACGGAAGGTTGGACTGTCAGAAAAGTTATTGAAGCGATACTTTGGTCCGTATCGTGTCATACGCCGCCTGTCAGACGTCACATACGAAGTTGAGGATTATGAGCCGTCGTCGAAACGTCAGAAACGAAGAGACATTGTTCACGTCCTGCGCATGAAGCCTTACTACGATCCTAAAGAGCAGGTAGAAGACAATGGTTTCTTGTTGAAGGACTTTAAGGACGGTAATGTTCCTGATGAAGCCACGACAGGAACGTCTGTCGTCGATAATAGCGGAGAAGGGAAGGATTCTCTTGAACTGTCATACAGAGGACCCATGACACGGTCAAGATCCAGGACATTGCAGCTGGCTCCACAGGGATCATAACAGCGGGTCGCTGTTTCTCCAGGAGAGGGAGCAATGCCGCGAGAGAGCATGAATACCAACTGCCGGCGTGGCGCAGGGGATAGCGTCACGGACTGCGGAGCAGAAGGTCGCCGGTTCAAGCCCGCGCACCGGCAAAAATTTATTTCCTTGTAATTTACAATTCCAGAAGGTCCTACATCTTTATTATGTTCACTTGTAAATTCTACTTTTTTCTTATGTTAACTGTTATTCTAATTTCTGGTAAATTCTGTCTGTGTATAAATAGCAGAGCACTCTGCCTGAGAGGCAGTCAGTGCTACGTGTATGTTGAGTTCGTAATGAACGTGCTTTCAGTATAAGTGCTGTGTTTAGTTGCCTTCGAAGTCAAGCCTACTTCCATTGCAACGTGACAGTATGACAATAGTCTATATTTAATAATGCTCATTGCAATACAATAGTTCCGTTCCAGGACAAAGCCAGACAATAGAGAGAGAACAGAGATACAATTATTTTTATGCTATTACTATTCCAAGGATAATTGATGGTTACACTCATATTATTCTTAGAGCTTTGTGAGTATATCTGTTATGTAGCCTATAGATTCCCACGAAAATTAACAAAAAATGAAGTCGTTATATTATATTACATATTTGATTAAATTATTCATTTCATTTTAAGAGAAAATTATTTATGGGGCTTTTGCTATATGGTAATCTTAAAATATTCACAATGTATAAATTAGAGAATTCTGTAATTGCAAAGCAGCAACATTTTTCCAACTGATGTATACCCAACATTTCTAATGTTTTTCATGTTTTAATAAGTACATATTAATTGATACAGTTTACATAAATTTTGAACGCTGTTCCCGAAACCTTTAGTACCTTCTACTAACTATAATGTAGGTACGCACAACATTCGTACTTTCGCAGTGTAGATTTGAATATACGGAGTGATTTTTTCCAAAATAAATATACTAGAACGTGTATGATCATATATTTTATTTTCAGGCGTAGCATCAAATATAATTCCAATGTTCTTATTGCAAAATTCTTATTTTAATTACTCTTGTGCAGTTGAGGGTTAACCTGACAGGAAGTTTCATATTAGCGCACACTCCGCTGCAGAGTGAAAATATCATTCTACGTAACTGATGTTCTTGCATGTGCATGCAAGAATGACAGCATTTATGTGGATTCAACATAACCACAAGATTATTGCGACAATAATGGAAGAGTCTGTAGGACGAAACCCAGAGGAACTAATTACTCCATTATGGTCTATGATGGTGACATTGTCCAATGAGGCAAGGTGCTGTGCCTGGCCCGACTCTGAACCGACCGCGACTGTTGGTCGGGCCTAGGTAACTCCTGCCTGTGACTGCTTGACGGGGGCCGTGCACTGGTCAAAATACTCCAGGCGGGGACTACTTGCAGATACAGGGTATCCAGAAAAGGGCTCCCTGATTTCAGAATTAAATATCGATAGAGGAATGCAGTAAACGGTATGTTTATTGTGAAAGCTGTAAGAAGTTTATACAACAGTTTGAAATAATAGCTACAAAAGCTGCTAACAGATGACGCTGTACGCTGTACAGCTCATATCAGCATACATAAGTGACAAAATCGTATGAAAACACTCTTTGCAAACAATCACATCACAATGTTTTCAAAATGTTCTCCATTGGCACTACAGAGGTGGCGCAAACGAAGAATGAAATTCACCATCACATTTCGTAGAGTCTCAACGGAAATGGATTCACATGACACAGAGATCGCCGATTCAAGCTCGTCCAGCGTGGCGGGATGCTTCGGGTAGACCATGTCTTTCACTGTGCCCCACAAAAAAGTCACAGTGAGTCAAATCCGGCGAATGTGGAGGCCAATCTATGCCTGCACCGATAAATTTGGGAAATTCCAAAGCAATGACTCGATTCCCGAAGTATTCCTCAACAAAGCGGAACACTTGTTCCGTCCGATGTGGTCGGGCTCCATCTTGCATAAACCATTCAGTACCTGGTCGATCCTCTAACGCTTGCTGTGTGGCGACAAATTGTTCCAAAATTGCAACATAACGTACACCAGTAACCGTTTCTCGAATGAAAAAAGGGTCAATAATATCTCTGCTGCATACTGCAGCCCACACAATAGCTTTAGGGGAATACATGGGTTTCGTTTCACGCCAATATGGCATATCGGAACCCCAAAATCGCCAGTTCTCCTTATTCACGTATCCATTCAAGGGGAAATGTGCTTCATCTGTAAACCAGATGCAGCCAACATCAAATCCTTCACTATCAATCATTGTGAGCATCTGATTAGCAAAGGCAACCCTGTGTTGCACAGCTCGTACGAGTATGGCCTGATGCGTTTGAATTTTAAATGGAAACATGTGTAGGCTCTTTCTCAGTATTTTCTGCGTGCTGAAACGCTTCAAACCAGTCTCAGATGCAATTCTACGGACGGATGACATTGGATTTCGCTGAATAATTCCAGAAAGTATGGCGATATTTTCAGGCGTAACTGCGATTTGCTTGCGGACAACATGCCCAACCAGAACATCAGTTAAGCTGCCTGTATAACCCTACACGTCCTACACCACCGGTTAGTATATGTTAATTAGAAAAATGACCCACGTGCCTAATTATCTAAATTTGGTGGAAAAGCTATCGGTAATGAGGCCGATGATGTATTGGAGGCTATAACCGGAACGTTGCTGCACCTCTTTGGTAGACAACAACGATCGATAGAAATAAAGAAAGTGGAAGGTAAAATTTGGAATAAAATTATTGATGTTTAAATGAAAAAAATGTGGAACAGACGGAACACAGGGATTAATTTCGAAAAAGGGAATAACTTATTGATTTACGGTCTCCAGCTCGATGTACGAGCAAATAATTTGGTGGGATGTCAATAATAGCAAAGTTAATTAACAAACGTGAAAAATTACGTAAAATTTTGGTGGGCCGTGAATCACAGTATGTGCATCACATCCGGTACAAAAGACACTGACAATATACTAATTACTGAGAAATAGTTCACTAACACAGGGTTCAATGTCAGACAGCGAAATGCAAGCCATAGCCACGCAAATGCAACATGCAGCAAATCATGCAAAACTCTCACCTTAATACTTACTATTTACAGCTTCAAATAATTAATTGTTTCCAGAATGAAACTTGACTCTGCAGCGGAGTGTGCGCTGATATGAAACTTCCTGGCAGATTAAAATTGTGTGCCGGAACCGGGACTCGAACCTGGGACCTTTGCCTTTCGCGGGCAAGCGCACTACTGACTGTGCTATCCCGACACGACTCACGATGCCGCCTCACAACTTTACTTCTGCCAGTACCTCGCCTCCTACTTTCCATCCAAACTTCACAGAAGCTCTCCTGCAACCACGCAAGACTAGCACTCCTGGAAGAAAGGATATGGTGGAGACATGGCTTAGCCATAGCCTAAGGGATGTTTCCAGAATGAAACTTCACTTTGCAGCGGAGTGTGCACTGATATGAAACTTCCTGGCAAATTAAAATTGTGTGCCGGAACCGGGACTCGAACCTGGGACCTTTGCCTTTCGCGGGCAAGCGCACTACCGACTGTGCTATCCCTTTTTTTCTGCAGCGTATAAAGTAAAATAAATCAAAATATAATTACATCCCCGAACGCAATTTCTCCAACCAGGATTAGAACTGCCGCCTCACACCAGGCTTGCAGCAGAAGACACAAGCAGAGCTTTTTTTTTTTTTTTTTTTTTTTTTTTTTATTCGTAAACTTACTAATTATTATTATTATTTTTTCTTACTTTAGTCTACCACTTCTTTTTAAAAAGAAAAGAAAAGAAAAGGAAAGTAATGTGCCACCGCCACTTTGACCCTAATCCCTAATAAAAAAAGAATCTCAACCTCTTCAGGCGTTGGCGCCTAACTAAACCTACCCCTGTAAAAGACCTACATGAGGGAAAAGAAACAAGGGAAAGGAAAGGGACTGTGTGGTAGATAAGAAAGAAACAAAGTAAATCTCTTTATCCTTATTATTACGGTTTTTTTATTATTATTATTTAGGACTTTCTGTCGCTCCGTAGGAACAATCACAGTAGAGTCGTCTCTGAGTTCGTCTTCTCGTGAATTGCTTTCCATTATGTTCCACAATCAATTTGATTGTCTTGTCGTCGATTAGTCGATTATTGTCATCCGTTTCGGCGTCTCGTAACCCAAAGCGCTCCACCACATGCTCCGCGGTACAAATTGGTGGTACCAGGAGATTATAGTCCTCCAGAATCTGGTTTTTAATGTATTGATACATTAGTTCTAAGAGTGAACTAATCAATGTGGGACTCTTACTACACCCCATGGAACAGAACATAAGACTGGCGTCCAGTTGCCATGAACTAAAACGAAGTACTCATTCTTCAGGTGCTAATACAAATATTGAGGGTATGGGAGTAGTGAGGATGCCTTCACAATAAGTAAAATAATAAATGTTCCTCTATAGAAATGAAGTGCAGTCCTTCTGCAATAATAAAGTGTTCTGTATCTTTATATCTATCGTATAGCATCGGGGTTTCTACATGTCCTTCTGATTGTGCGATAATCTTTTCTTTAGTTTCGTTTTTCTCTCTTTTTTGTTATGAATCGAAATATAATCGATGCTCTTTATTAGTGTCATGTTATGTGCAAGACGGCTGGTAAATAACCACCCATCTTTGATTTCCATTTCCCACGCTGAGATCTGATGCGGTACTCATGTAAGACGTGGTTCTGAAATTCCAGGAGAGACTTGCTCTCGTTGCGCAGGCAGTAGTCAATAAACTTTCCCATTAACCAATAAGTGGACATACGTTTTTGATTTGGGTAAGGCCACCTTGTCGGAGCGAGCAGTTCCTGCAGAGTGATGTTGCTTTCTGAAGTTCGGTTCATAACTGCGAGCTTGTGTCGTGTCCATTGCCATATCTCATTGGCGGCGCCGCAGGTGAATCGGTGAAGTACAGTGTCCGTCTGCTGACAATGCATGCATGTGTTGGTATTTGACATGCCAATCCTGAATAGGCGCTCATTTGTGCAAACTATGTTATGTACAGCACAGTACCACGAGGCCCTGACGTGTGACGTGGAAGTTGGAATGTGAATGTTTTTCCACACTCTGCTCCAGGTGATAGCGGGCGTGTTCTTCTCGACCTTGCTGACCGCCGTATCTTCCGCCACAAGTACCTGCTAACTGTGATGTCGAAAATGGGCATGGGGCCTTCTTTTGTCGACCTTATTCGGAGGCTATACGTTGGTGCAACTTCACGAATTCTCGTCAATGGACACTGCACGCCATACGTATCTATCCTATCGTCGGTAAGACAAGGGTGCCCCCTGTCAATGATGCTCTTCTCGGCGGTGCCGCTTTCGATTCCTCTGTTTAGAATGGCACTATACCCCGCAATATGTTCTACCCTGTCCGTACACACTTCCTGCAACATGGCGATGTCTATATCAAATGCATAAAGGAAATCCCGAAGGCATTCAACTTTCGTCGGACTAGTTAATCTGTTAATGTTGATAGTGGCTATACTATATGATTGCAGCTTGATGTCAGTCGTCATACTTGTCAATTAGCGGTGCTTTAGTGCCGTTTAATAAAAGTTGTCTTCCATTTCTTCATCATTCCTGGCTACCTCCAAAGGACCATGAGGTACTGCTGACGAATCGCCGTCCTCTACGTCTTCATGCCAGGGTATGTTGTCGGGGGTTGATGCCGTCACGTCCATCCTGTTAGCACCATCGCTGTGTGGAGCTCCTGCAATCGATGCAGTAGCACTGAGAGCCTTTGGGGGGTCGCCGTCCAGCTCCTCCTCCGGTTTGCGAGTGGTTGGCTGTACGAGGTCCCTTTGTCCCCTTCTGTGTTTGGCCATTCGAGTCTCCTGGACGCTTGGAAGGCACAGAGGTGTTTGCCGTTTTCCACAGGTTTTTGGCCCCACAGGCCGCCTCTTGTGACGTCTGTGTTTTCTTCTGAGTTTGGTGGATGGCATCTTGTGATTCCAGTGTCCCATCCTCAAGTTTTTGCCGTACCTGCTTGGCTCTTTCTCGCAACACAGATGCGCTGTTGTCCGCTCCTTGACGGGCGATCCGTCGTTTCTTGCTCTCCGCGCCGGCTTTTTCTGTGGTGTCGTCAGCTGCCGCCATCTCTCCGACCTCCAGGCTGTTCTGTGTCGAGTCTGTGCTACTGCTCTGTTGCGTTTTACCAGGTGGTTCGGGGACGGTATTCGCTGTCGGTCCATTGATGGTAGTCTGTTCCAATCGCATTTCCTCATCGATGTGACTGACAACATCATCTACTGTGACGTCCATCGCTGTAGGTGCGCTGCGAGTTGCCGCGGCGTATGTGATCGGTAGGTGTGTCATGCTGGGTGGGGCAGCGGCCTCACCTGTCGGCACTTGTGTCACTCGGCGCTGCACACACTGAGCTCGCAAATGTCCAGTGGCCCCACACCCGGAGCAAGTACGCGGTTGCCCATCGTAAATAACAATGGCCCTGTATCCACAAACCGTAATGTAAGACGGTACATGTTTGACCATTTCAAGTTTAATCTGTCTCACTCCGTTTAATACTCGAAATCTGTGTACCGAGGACCATTTTTCAGCAACATGGCTGATTACCGTGCCGTAAGGTTTCAAGACAGCTTCAATGTCCTCGTCCGTTATTTCAAACGGCAGCTCGAAAATGCGTAACGTCTTAGTGCCAAGTCCTGCATGAGTCACTTTCACGTCACCAATATTCCCGTCAGAATGTTTAAATTTCAAGTTGTCCCCATATAAACGTACAATTTGCTCACATTTTTCGGGATTCCGTAGCTTCAAATACACGGTACTACTGCTGATCGAGAGGTGATAGCCAATTACGTCATCGGTAGTTAACTTCAGTGATTCCTCCAAAAAATCTTCAACTTCAAAAGACTTCGGTCGTGCAAACTTATTCTCAAAACTAAACTTCAATGTGTCTTTTCGCAAGCGCATCGGAATTGCCATTTCTACGATACGATCGGAGGTAAACAACTATGCGCGCACTGCGGCGTGTAACTCACCAACAGCCCCGAGCCGCTGGCCGCGGAGACGTAAACACCGTACTTCCTCTCGCCACGGCCGCCGAGGGCCGACTGCCGCACCGACTTTGCTATCCCGACACGACTCACGATGCCGCCTTACAACTTTACTTCTGCCAATACCTCGCCTCCTACTTTCCAAACTTCACAGAAGCTCTCCTGAAACCACGAAAGACTAGCACTCCTGGAAGAAAGGATATGGTGGAGACATGGCTTAGCCACAGCCTAAGGGATGTTTCCAGAATGAAACTTCACTCTGCAGCGGAGTGTGCGCTGATATGAAACTTCCTGGCAGATTAAAATTGTGTGCCGGAACCGGGACTCGAACCTGGGACCTTTGCCTTTCGCGGGCAAGCGCACTACCGACTGTGCTATCCCGACACGACTCACGATGCCGCCTCACAACTTTACTTCCGCCAGCACCCGTAAGAGTACGGGCTTCAAACTTGCCCACCCCTCCCCACTAACGATAGGAATTAGTTTCATAACTACGAGTTTGAGTACTGTGGGCAGGGCGAAGCTGGGGATTTGTATCTGACGGGAGGCGTGCTTAGATAGTCCTTGCAGGTGCGGTGATCACTGTGTCCCCAGTGGTGTAGGGGTCAGCGCAACTGCCTAGAAAGCAGGAGACCCGGGTTCTAATCCCGGCTGGGTACACATTTTCAGCTTTGCCCAATCGCAGTTGATGTCATATATTCTGTGAATATTAAATAATAACAACTGCAGGATCAGAAGTGACGTCTATTCTTTCTGAACAGACGCCACATGTATATAAGTAAATATAGTAGACACGCTGGGTTAGCAAGGGCTTTGCTATTGTATAGAATCATCTCTCATTCGGCGCTCGGCTGCCGAGGTGGACGGTCGCGCGGCGGCAGCGCTAGACGTGCTGGAGTAAACATCGGCTGCGTGGCTGTTACGAAGGTCAGTAGAGCGCTTTGTCTACTATTGCGTCTTTACGTGATTTAAAATGACAAAATGAACGAGACTGAATGTGCAAGAATAGATACGATTAGATTTACCTTTGACTGGAACTGTACAAGACCGAAAGCGTTCGAGATAAAAAGATGGTTATCAGAAGAGGTTAAGATCACAGGAGAGGAAATTATTGGTGTACATCTTTCCTTTGTAACCAATTCTGTCTTTTTAAAATTGATTTCTCCTGAATTGTGTTGCTCTATTGTTGACAAGTGTGGTGGTAAAATGAAATTTCGTCACACGGACGGAAGCGTTAGTGAAGTAATTGTTTCTCATGTCGGGCTAGGCATCCGTACAGTAAGAGTGTTCGAGCTGCCATTCGAGGTTCCAGCTGCAGCAATAAACGCTGCGCTTCAGCCTTATGGTAGGGTTCTATCGAATATTGCAGAAAAGTGGTCAGAATAACATATGTTTCCTGTTCTGAATGGAATTAGACAAATTAAAATTGAGCTTTTGAGGCATATACCTTCTTATTTGAATATCCGTGGACATCGCGCTCTCGTACTTTACGATGGACAGCCGCGGACATGTTCATTATGTATTGCCACCGGGCACGTTAGAAATCAGTGCACGAGAAGGCGGGTCCCTCAATTACCGAATAACGAGGCGGTTGTCTCAGGGCAGGCTGTAAGCATGAAAGTGACGTACGCTGCCGCGGCGGTCAACCGGGCCCCCTCTCCATCGACTATGGCCGAGCAGGCGGGACCTTCCGACGCGTGCGCGGAAACCGGCAAGAACGCAGAGTTGGGCAAAGGAGGCGAGCCGATACCGGCCAACGATGACGTCACTGAGAGCGCAACGCGCATGCTTTGTGAAACTGACAACTTTTCAAACGATAGACAAGCATCACAGACGACGCCTGATGTAGACATGACAGAAAACGTGACGACAGTCGCACACGAAGATGCCAGTAATTTAGAGGGGCCTAAAATGAATGAACGTCAAACGACCGATATACTAAAAGTGGCGAAGGACGACCATGCGGCTGACAAGATACAACAGGAAGAATTAGATAACTCCAAACTACCGGCAAAAGGTAGAGAACAAGAAGAACCCGAAGCACCACTCACTTCACGTGTCGAAGAAAAAGAAGCAATATTCGACTGCGAAATTAACGGAGTTCAAAAATCTTCTGTCAAGAAGAAAGGCGAGGTAGCGTCTCGGCGATCTTCCATGGAATCGCCAGAAAGTTCACCAAAGATTTCACCCGAGAGCTCACCAAAATCATCAAGAAAGAAAAAGAGTAGAATCGCACATCAAGCTGCAGAGATCTTGGCTCCTCCTTTAAGAGAGCGGCTGAGACAGATACAGGAGTCTGACAAGAGAAAAGAAGACACAAACACGCAAAGAGTAGTTGCGTGCTCTGATCGGAAAAAGAAACAGGAAAAGGTCGCTACACCGCACGGATCATGTGAACAATTGCATGACAAGACGAAACCGGAGATAGACGATGACACCCGACATGGATATCTGCACGGACATGACACCAAGGAAACAAGAATGAACTGGGCGGATGACAAGGAAGATCAGACCAATGAAATGGAAATGGAAGGGGCCTTTGAGGAAGAAAGTTTTTATTAAAATTTGTGCATTGAATTTAAAGAAGAATGAAAAAAAAGAAGAAAGAAAAACGAAGAAAGAAAAAATTTAACTAGGGAAAAAAATTATTCTAAGAGGCTCCAATTACGTGTCCTCTATTATACGTCTTGTAGCGTTTCAAAGTGGAACATACATATAATGTGCTCACTCTAAATATAAACAAAATTCAGAGTCCACCAAGGGTGGCTGCTCTGAAAGACTTCCTGTATCAGTCAGATACAGATATCGCTTTCTTGCAGGAAGGACTTGTATATTTCCGGGTATAAGGAAGTGTAAAAAGGTAGCTCCAGAAGAATCGTGTGGGACAGCGATCCTAGCTAAAGAAGGAATTGAGATAACGAATGTGTCAGGGAGGGGAATCAGCTGTAAAATTTTTAACACCACTTTTATAAACATTTACGCGCCATCAGGCAACAACGCAAGACAAGAGACAGCGACCTTTTTTAGGAGTGACATTTTATATCTACTCAAAGAGAACCCGTCAGAAGTTTTAATAGGGGGAGATTTTAATTGTGTTTTGAATAAAAAGGACCAGCGACCAAATTTTAACTTCTCCCAAGAACTGAAGGCTTTGGTCGAAAACTTGAAATGGTTTGACGCATGGGAAATTAAATATCCTACGATGGTTAGATTTACGTACATCACTAGTACTACCCAGAGTAGAATAGACAGGATATATGTCACCCCTAATCTAGAGACCAAAGTAAGTAGCACTGAGGTGATACCAGCTGCTTTCTCTGATCACTTAGCAGTGAAATGCAGTATCAAATTAACAAGGCAAAAGACTTACTGGGGTCGCCCACTATGGAAATTGAACATCAATACCCTCTCAGAAGATGCTCTGGCTTTAAAGATACAAGAAACTTGGGGAGCTGCTTTAAGAACGCGTAACAAGTATAGAACAAATATCGAATGGTGGACGATGGCCGCCAAGAGAAAGTTAAGAGCAGCGTTGATATCTTCCGCAAAGGAAAGAGCAATTTGGTCAAGACACACAATGGAATTCTACTACTGTTGTCTAAGGGACCTTTACGACCAACCAATATCTCGAGAGGCCATTATAAATATTAAAAAAAATTAAAGCCAAAATGATAAGTATCAAGAGGAAACAACTGGAAGGATTGCAAATAAAGTCGCACACTAGAACGACAGTAGAGGAAGAAAATACCTCCATCTATCACTTGATACAACACGCAAAGAACAGAAGAAGAAATTTTATTGTCAGCCTCAGAACGGAAGGTAACAGAGTCCTAACAGGCCAAAAAGATATTTTAAATGACATACATAGATTTTATCAGCAGTTATATTCTGGAAATGCTACTGACGACAACCCCGTGCAAGAGCTTTTACAGAGCTCTGAAATAGAATAGTTTCAGAGGAAGAGAACAGAGGTCTTACGTTAGGAATTACGAATGCGGAGGTACTTGACATCATTACATCTTCGCCTTCGAGGAAGTCTCCAGGCCCAGACGGCTTGCCAGTGGAATTTTATAGAATCTTTTGGCAACTAATAGGTAACGAATTCACGGAAGTCGTTAATGACGTCTTGAGAGGAGTGGATATTCCTCCTGCATTTAAGGAAAGTGTCACTGTACTACTGCCAAAGGGAAGGAGCACGGACATAAAAGATATTAATAATATGAGGCCGATCACCTTAATGAATTCAGATTATAAAGTAGTTGCACGTGTAATTAAAGACAGAATGAGACTTATTTTAGAAAAAGTTATTGGAAGCTACCAGACCTGTCTCCCTAGACGTACCATTTTTAAGTCTGTATGTGAATATCGCGACATAATTGCTCTTTTCTCGACATCGTCAGCTAATGGCGGCATTGCTTTCATTGATTTTGCTAAAGCTTTTGATAGAGTGAACTACGAATACCTCTTCAAAACTCTGAAACACATAGGCTTAAATGACACCAACTTAACGGTTTTAACGAACATCGTCAGGGGTATAAAAACCAAAATCTCGATAAATGGACAATATACTAACGAGGTATCGATATTAAGTGGAGTTCCTCAGGGAAGTCCCTTGTCCATGTTGTTTTACGTAATTTCTCTAGAACCTCTCCTACGGCGTTTGAATGCAACCTTAGAAGGAATAACGGTAGCCGGACACAAGACAGTTACGAACGCATACGCTGACGATGTGGGAGTTTTAGTAAGGAGCAATGAAGACTGTGCTAAACTAACGGAAACATTAATGATTTATAGCAGAGCAACTGGTGCGAGGATCAATGAGACGAAAAGCTCTTTTTTAATTTTATAGGGACTTGAAAATGTGCAGCTACCGTGGGCACACACAGTGGAACATCACACGACTCTTGGAATAACGTTCTACAGTTGCCCGTTAAGAACAACGGCTGCAAATTGGAAACAGGTGCTAGGAAAAATAAGAAGCAGCTTAATACTGAACGAAACGAGGGATTTAAATATAAAGCAAAGAATTAAGCTAATAAATTGTGCAGTTCTATCAAAAGCGGCATACGTCGCTCAGATTTTACCCACACCTTTAGCAACTGCGAGAACTATAATGAGCATTATCTGCAGATACGTATGGAAAGGCCATATTTTCCGAGTATCAGTAGGAACAACCACCATGAGATCAGAAAAAGGAGGTCTAGGGCTGACAGACATTCGGAAAAAAAAGCACGGCCCTCTTCATTAAAAGGACACTCAACCTTATAGAGACGCAACCGAACAGCATAACTGCTGCTCTGTTCAACCTTCTGAAACCTGACAGCATGCAGCCACCAGTAGATGTTAGCGAAATAAGCTACAAACTGAAGCACATTCAGTCTTTTTACGTAGAACTAAGCTACTTGACATGTATTTTAACGGATAAACACAAGAGGACAAGCAAATATATAGTAGATAAGTTGCAATCCACCGACAACTAAAATAAGGTGGAGCTGAAATACCCTAACAAAAACTGGGGCAAAATTTAGACAAATATAAATAACCGAATACTGACAACAGATGTGCAAGCGTCATGGTACAGAGTAATAAATAATGTAGTTAGCACGAACGAAAAACTTTATTCAATAGGACTGAGCGCAACCAACGAATGCCCAAAATGCAAACATTTGGACTCATTAAGCCATCGCTTCATCTGTAACGGATACAAAAATATTTGGAAAGACGTTATATCACAAGTCGCTTTCATCAAACGGAGCGATGGAAGGGAATTAACATTTAACAATTTACTCTTCCCAGAAGATGTTTATTTCCCATCACAAAAGAACAACGTGATATTATGGCTATTTGGAAACTTCGTTAATTATGTAGTCAACAAAAAAGGAGCCGACAATGTACCAGAATATCAAGAATATATAACAGAAGAATACTTCAAAATATACAAGAAAAAAGACCATAAAAAGAATTTTGGAAACATGTTGAAAATTTTGTTTCAGAAACAAGGTATAGGTTAATCTACATATCATGAAATAGAACAAGGTAGAATGCCAAAGTAGGGGAGTGCTGTTGAGGGTGAAGTACGGTGGGGACTTCGTGCCCCGAGACCGCTACGGTAGCCGTGAAGGCCTCAACGGAACCCCGAAAAAGCATTTCTGCCGAAGAGAAATGGAAACGGATAAATTGCCACGAAGCGAAATTAGTACTGGAACTATACAAATGCATAAGAAGAGGTAAAGCGACGAAAATTATGTATATTAATTATTCTACTTTTCTTTCCTTTTGAAGAACATAATTGGTCCCGTTGAAACAACTTTATAAAATTTTTCAAGTAAACTATTTAATAAAGCAAGGTATTCGGATAAGGAATTTTGAGTTTGTCTTTAAAATGCAGGAAGGCATTTTTCTTTCAGTTAAAATACATTAATAAAAAAAGTACCAAGAACGGTACTTCAAATACGAACTGCGAAGAAGCGGATATATTCTTTTGAAAGGCATATGAAGCCGACGCCGAAGAAAGCGATTTTGGGGAGCGTAAGGTGGAGACGAAGGGAAAAAAAAAAAAAAAAAAAAAAAAGGTGGTGTAGGGGTCAGCGCAACTGCCTAGAAAGCAGGAGACCCGGGTTCTAATCCCGGCTGGGTACACATTTTCAGCTTTGCCCAATCGCAGTTGATGTCATATATTCTGTGAATATTATACTATATTTACATTATTTTTGACATACATGGAAATTAGCAGGACATTGCAAATATATTACAGAAACAAAATATACAAATACCTAATAAATTACAAAAAAAATACAAATAATGAGGAAAAATACATAAAGCGTCGTTTTATATGTCACTCTGTTCGCTCACGTGACTGGAAAGCACCGCTGGCCACTGTGTTGTTGTGTCACACCTGTTTGTTGAAATTTTGCGAAGAGCGTACAAATGGTTTCTTTTTGAAACATTAAATCATGCTTGAAAACTTCGCCTTGTTGCCGTAGGGCTCTCTTCTAACCTGTGGTACTCTATCACCAGACAAACTCGTTGTTCAATGGCGTACATGGTTTTAATCTCTTCCTTCGGTACGCTAACCTCCTTTCATGTTTCAATAGTGGAACTGATCGCTCTGGGCTTCGGATCACTATTTATACTAGGCATTACGTATGTCGATTACAGTGCCATCTGTTAGCAGCTTTTGTAACTGTTATTTCAAACTGCTGTATAAACTTCTTACAGCTTTCACAATAAACATACCGTTTACTGCATTTCTCTATCGATCTTTGTTTTCGAGATAATTAATTTTGAAATCAGGGAGTCTTTTTCCTGGATACCCTGTAGATGACTGCAGCCGATCAAAACATCGCGAAGGCAGCGCTTCTAGCGGTGACGCACAGCTCTCCTCTTTTGTTGATCCACGAGGTATTTTGGCATCGCCAACCTGTATTAACAAAGTCAAGTGATAAGGCGACCATATTAGCAACTAATTTGGTCAAATGATCAGGTATATCTACCCTCAGGGAAAAGTGGCGTATGTTGTTATGTCGCATCGCTAGCATGAATTGTGGAACTGAAAAGAATGTTCACAGGTAGGTTCGGTTAACGCCATGAAGTGTACAGAACGGATTAATTAGGCCTTCTCAGAAGGCAACGGAAGGTGCAGCTGATACTTTCAACTTCAGTAACAGGATATTTTGAAAATTACGAAAAGAGAGACACAAAACTGACAACGGATTCAGATTTCTATTTCGAAGTAGGAGAATCCAGATGCTCAAATTGAGTATTTCATTAATGAAAGTCGCGCGGAATGGCTGCGTGGTCTAAGGCATCTTGCTGCGGACTGGGCGGTCGTTCCCGGGCATGTGTGTGTGTGTGTGTGTGTGTGTGTGTGTGTGTGTGTGTGTGTGTGTGTGTTGTCCTTATTGTTAGTGTAAGTACTTTGTAAGTCTAGGGACTGCTGACCATAGCAGTTTGGTCCATAGGTTTACAAGCATTTGAACAGGTGAACATTAACGATACGGCCAAAGACAACAATTCCTACATTTTTACGAACCTTGTAAAAAAAATCATCTTCACGGGTACTAAACAGCTTTGGTTGTACACGGTTCAACTTCTGGGCATGCAAGGAGAAAAGTTGTTCTGTCCATAGGATGTAGTTTAAATTATTGTCAAAAGAAATGGGTCTCACATGTGAACAACTGGTTGCAAAATGAGCTTGGAACTATGATATGTTTTCGAGGAAGAACAGAAAGTTGGAATAAAACCGGCCTGAAACATCGATTTATATACAACACAGTAAACAAATTGCCGTATACAATAGACGCTCATATTTCAATTGTGGTGATTTCAGTATGTGACTTCATTCCAATACATAGATACATCGCACTGTCACTTAGAAACAGATAGCGAATATTTTTAAAAAATACGGATATTTCCAAGTTATTCCAGAACAAAGAAATATTGGCCCACATCACATTAAGAAGGAAAGTAAGCCAGGTTAAATTATGAATTACTTTATCCAGGTTCTCTCACTTAAGAACGCTCTCGTCTACAATCCCTTTCTGGTATTTGCTTGGCTGTTAATAAAGTGGCAAGACAAAGGATTATAATTAAATTTAATATTATTAATTGAGTAAAAAGAAGAAATAAAATGATTATCTTAAAGATTTAAAAACAAAAACTTCTCAGTATAAGGGCTCCGAACCCATATCACCTATTATGCCCTTCGCGGTAGAAAACCGTCCTTGATTTCAGTATTTTATAATGTACACACCAGGGAACCGCGCGACGTGCTTTTTCCTATTTATTCGCAATGTCGCAAATATTCCAATTCATTTTTAGCAATTTAAGCGCCAAAGCTGTTTAATTACAATAATGTTCAGCCAGTGAATAGTTATCTTTTGATTTTCGTATTGTGCGTGACCTGAGTCTCCGATTAATTAGATTTTTAAACATCTGTTCTTGAATAGATCTCTTTTATCTGTTAACAAATTTTAAGGGAAAAACTATGAAGGCAGTAACAATATCACTTCAAACAAATGCATAAATTGTACAGCAGACTTGCATAACACATTCGATCGCGACACTTTGAAAGCGATATTTCATTGGGTTAGTAGATTCAGGCTCATAATGAAAATAGGACAGAGAGAAAAGAATCTGAATGTCAATTTTGCACAAATTGCGCCACTTTTAAACTTGGTGATGGACGCGAGTCACGTGACAGCGCCATCGCTCCACTTGCCAGAATCCTGGGGTGTACGCCAGCATTGCTCTCTCGACCTCCTTCTCGAACGCGAGGAGTTCTGCGACTGAAGCGAGATTACCACTTGGCTTTGCCGAGTGATAATTTCCGTCCGTGTTTACATCTTGCTGCCTCGCGGCCTCTCGCGGAACACGTAAGCGGCGCCTGTGGCTTTGGCAACCCACTATACGCAGGCGAGCTGTGTCTGTCGTATCAAAGAATGCAGGCGCGGCTACTGCAGTATCCCTATAACAAAGCGTGTTGAAGCACCCACGTGCGAGTTGTGGAGCAATGACGACCCAAGTTAGAACCCACCTGGCAGATTAACGACAAGCTGGCTGTGGTTTTTGGGAAGTTTCCCACATAGCTACATGTGGATACCAGCCTCGTACCCAAGTCCCAACTAAGTCACCCGATTCGTAAGATTTAAGAAAACTAGAATTGCTTGTGGTCGAAATTCTGCCAGTTGTCTTTGCAAAGCCATGAAAAAAAAAAAATTAATTTAATTTGAAATGATGGAGCACTGCAAATTTACAGGTTTCATGTGAATGCTATAACTACATTTAAAAGTCTAGAATTGAACATTGTGAAGAATTAAAAGAAATTGGGGGGTCGTTGGAATCGAACTCAGGAACTTGAGATTGAAACTGCAAGCGATAACTGAATGAGCTAATTTCACCTATACAAATGTGCGACCTACAACGGGTTATAATATAGTAGCGAAACTTACGGAGAGTTTAGAGTATAATCCTAAAATTTCTTTTTCTTTTTACCACTCATAACGACTAAGTGCACACATAATTTCTATATTCGCAACCACATTTTGTATTATGTACGTTTCATTGGCCTCCTTGTATCATTTATATTAAAAATCAGTACTCTCAGTTTCGTTTTAGCGTATTTATATAATGATGTCCACCTAATTTAATATGTATAACAGTAACGGTTGGGATAACATATCTCCTCAATGTGGCTAATTGGTAGGTGTCACACAGTGTACACAGTCACTGCGATCACCCGTCAGGAAGGAAGGTATATGCTTTGAGGGGTGATACTGAACAAAAAACTAATAAGCATATGCTATTTTCTTAATCGTTTCCGGGTAAAATTAGGTACGTGAAAAGTATATGCTTCGTTACGGTTCTTTTCCTCACTGAAGACGCTCAAAGAATCGACCGTCAGCTTCAATGCATTTTGCTGGTCTTGTTGCCGGTTGGAGCTCAGTTCTCCATGCCATTACTTGAGCACAAACATGTGAAATACGAGCAACAATGTCCTTTCTTGTGTGCACTCTGCGTCTTAGAGCTCTCCGCCATTCTACCGCGACACGTACACTTTTCCCGTTATTAGTAGCTTTCATTTGTTTTCCAGTTCTTGTTGTTGTTGTTGTTGCTGCTGCTGCTGTTGATGTTGATGTTGCTGTTATTGGAATTTTTAGAGGGGACTAAACTGGTTAAGAAAAGAGCAAATGTTTATTCTGTCAAAAGAACGGACACCATATATATATCCCACAAAGCTTTGGGGTTGCAGCCGGATTCCATCGACTCCTTGCCAAGATATTTCGGCTGACAACTGGTCAGTAATATTCAGGTGAGTGTGTTCCACTGTAGATTGTTAGTTCCCGACGACGCCTTTATAGAAAAAAATGGCGCGGAGGCGCGTGCGCATCAGTGGCCGTCACAGGAGCGCCCTCTTTCGAATTTACCGCCCTCTGTGAGAAACATTTGACAAGCGGCGCGCGGGTGTCTGCGCGAAGTTGAAACTGCATGTCCGCCATCTATCGGAACACCTAAGTACTCCATAAGGTGGAAATACGGTTCATGTTCGCCCTCTGTTTGATTGCGCACTCAGTACATTGCTTGTCAGATGTATAAAAAAAATTTAATTATCGCTATAAGCGTCATCCTGGATAAAATGTTTCCTCTCAGATGACAGTAAAGAAATCACCGGGTCCCAAGCCTTGTCCAGATGAAAGCCGCCGTCACGATTAATAAGATCTTGGGCTAACTGTATTTACACAGTTTCTTTGATTAGTGAATCCCAGAAGGATCTTGTCGTGGCCAAGATTTCAGTGGCGGAGTAATTCATACAATGTCCTGTGCTAACACAATGCTCAGCTACGGCCGACTTACTGGGCTGCAACAGTGAGTGTGGCGTTCATGTTCGACGCACCTTTCCTGTACTGTGCGTGTTGTCTGGTCAATGTAAGCTTTGCCACACTGGCAAGATATTCTGTAAGTTCCGGCTTTCTTCAATCCCAGATCATCCTTAACCGAGCCGAAAAGTGCACTAATGTTCGCAGATGGCCGGGAATGACTTTTACTTGATGTTTTCGTAAAATTCTGCCTAATTTCGACGAAAGGTTTCCGACGTATGGAAGGAAAGCTCTTGACTTGAACACCTCCTTATCCTCTTGATGTTGAGGGTCGTCACGTTTTTCATCTTCAATGCTGCGCTGATCTGATGTGGAGACTATCCATTATCTTTGAAGACGGACTTTAGATGTTCTAGCTCCGTAGGAAGGCTTTCCCCATCAGACACAACATGCGATGTATCAACGTTCGAAGGACGCCGGTAGATTGTGCAGGGTGGTGGCAGCTGGATGCTTGTAAATAGATGTCCGTATATGTGGGTTTCCGGTACATGTAATGCCCCAAGGTCCCATCCACTTTCCTACTGACTAGGACACCAAGCAGCCGCCCTCTCAGTTTCCATCGTGAACTGGATATTATCGTGGATTGAATTCAGGTGTTGCAGAAAACGTAAAAATTCTTCTTCGCCATGAAGCCACATTACAAAAGTGTCATCAACATGTCGCCAAAAGACAGTCGGTATATGTTCTGCAGAATCAAGTGCCCATTCCTCAGAATATTCCATTAAATGTTTGCTACCAGAGATTAGATGGGACTGCCCATGGCAACACTGTCAGTTTGTTCAGAACATGCATTGATGAATAAAAAGTAAGTTGACGAAAGAGTATGATGGAAAAGTGCTGTTACATGGGCTGTGAACTTTTTGCTGATGAGTGACATTGAGGCCTCGGAGTGTAGGGTGAGATGACATGCCTTGGGGCATTCCGTGTACGTAAAAAACAATATCGGTATAGTCGTGTTTATCCAACGATAAAACGGAAACATCGGAAAGAAAAAATCCGGTGTCATTAATAAGACTCTCGGGAGCCTTTAGAACGGCACCAGTGGATGCGCTGTTATTCTACGCATGTTCCCAACAGATATAACTGTAAGATTAAGAGCTGCAAAGTACTGGTTAAAGAAGGGGAGACCAGACAAGGTGGCGGAGATCACCGGACACGACGTAACAGACAAGCGCCAACTGGATAGTTGGCGGGTGGATATCTGGCAACGGGAATGGGACATAAGTGATAAGGGCCGTAGAGTATATAACTTCTTCCCGGACATCAGGGAACGTCTCAAAATGCGCCATATTAATCCCAGCCGGGTTATGGTCCATTTCGTGACTGGACACGGTCCGTATCCCACGTATCTTCGACGCGTGAACGCAAGCCAGAGTGTGGACTGTACAAGCGGGGTTGAAGGAACCCCCGAACACATAATTTTAGACTGCCACATTTCACATACACATTAGACGAGACTAAACCCCAAATGTAGACATAAGACTGGTACTTTGAGATCCTGACGCATATACGAAGCTCAATGACCTGACAGACAAAATATCGACGAACTTCTACGAAGAGTACACACAAAACACACAATACAGACGCACCAACACAAGAGAGGCTTACACAGAGGATAGCACTGACACTGAAACCAGCACACAAACTGGCAGTAGTACCGGCACTGAAGAAAGTTGCTAACACACTAAGCCTACACCAAATAAGGCGACTTATTAATGTATCAGAACAATGAAAACTCACTGAATTCATGTAAAGTAATAACAACAAATTGATATTTGAAATAGTAATTTGGGTGTTGGACTATATCAAGATATTTGTTGAACACTTCGATAACTTATTATTCATGTAAATAAATAAAATATATCGATATTTGTAATGGTGCAATTGGTGATGGAGTATTGTAGGATAATTGTTTATTATTTCTTTTGTATAGTGTCAGTGAATTCAATTGCTACTCACAGTTACTCACTAGTCTATAGCTGCTATTGTCTAATGTTAAATATACTCAATGTTGTGTATTATCTTCTGTGTAAATGTCAATGGACCATAGCAATGTAAAAAATATGGATTTTACCTCTCTCTGATCTATAATTATTTCATGTAGTGGAATGTAAAACTGAACAGGGCTGACTGGCTCGATGTATATTCCGAGCCGCTCAGGCCTGTCCAGTTAAACTAGCGGGAATCAAAATTGTTATCGGTTTGTAATTATCGCCCCTAACACTTTATATTCCCCTGATTTCTTACACCATCTTTCTCTCTTACTATTCTTTTTTGGTTGTACTTTTACTTTCTATTAGTTCTTTCTGTTCACACATTTTTCCAAAGCTGTATAAGAATATTGTAAAATAAAAATACGGTAATGCAAAAAGGAATAGTTCGCCTCCACGTGGTGGGATACGGGCAACGGTGCGAGTGTAGCGGGAACTGGGGGATGCCAGTCACAGCGTCTTTCAGGGCCCGTGTCCAGTCGCAGCGGCTAAGAGGCCATTCCACGACCCACCTTATTTCTTAGGCGTTGGGTCAAAGTAGGACAGCAAAGAAAAAAAAATGAAAAAAGTGCCCATAAAATAACATGTAGGGTTCTACTAAAAGTTCAACAGAATGCACTTTTCTGCAATATATTTTTTCTCCTGTCACATAGTTAATGGGCGTAATTACAAATCCAACCTCCCGTGTCTAAAGCATTCTAATGGGAAATTTCATTATCTTCCCAGTCACACAACCTAGAAGCTTCTAGCTGCCATAATTTTCGAGATATTCGCCTTTTAACTAAATACATTTGCCTTACAAAAGAATTCCTAAAAGAATCGTTTCGTGGCGACGGCGGCTGCGTTATTAAACGCATTTTGCCTTGTGGTGAGCACGAGGCGCTTACCGCCTGCGTTATCAAGGACGCATCATATCGTATCGTGGGATGAGATGAGGCGTTTAATAACGCAGGCGCCGTCGGTACGCTTTATCGACGGATTCGTTTTTTCCGCAGTACAAGAAACGGAAACGACGACGGCAAATGGTACTGGAAACCACAAAAAACAAGCATACATCTTTTCCAAACTAAATACGTTAGCTTTACGAAAGAATTCTTTTATTTCGCAGTACAAGAAAGGCAAACACATCGTTTAGAAATCTCCGAAACTACATCGTAGTGTGAGTACAGATAATATTCGTATCCGCTTTACAGATATCGGAGGGATGGCAGTGATCGTAGACAGTCTATGGACAATGGAATGGTATATTTTGGAAAGCGATTTAAGACATACACGTATTTCACGTATAGGCGAAGAGACTGAAGGAGAAGATTATAATTAAATTTGAGAAAAAGAGTACAATGACAAATAAATAAATAAATAAAATCGCAATATGAAGTTGGCAATAGTGGAAAAGTAAAAGCTATTAGGATGAGGGAGGAAAATAACAACCTCTTGACGAGATGTAGGATAACGTATTTGAATTTAAAGAAGTAATAAAAATGTATTTAATGAAATGTATTAGAGCAAAAAGAAAGATGTGAAAAACTTTACAAAAAATTAAAAAAAAAAAAAAAAATAAAATAAAACACACGAGAGAAAAAGTATCGTCTGATGGTGTGTTAATCGAAGTACTCACTACGGTAAAAAATAATTTACGTAGTAAAATATTAACAAGTTCAAATAAACGGAAATTCTTAATGTATTTGGTTTTCTTATTGTCTTATTGCAGTGGAGCTAGAGCCAAATGTGATTTAATACGTCGAATGAACAACCGTCAAATATTCGAATTGTTAACAACAGGTCGTGTTAAAATCATTTCGAAATCTATTACATTTGTACCTCTATTTGTACCAGAATATGTTGTCAATTAATTTTGTTTGCCTGTATTGGCTGGTGGTGTCAAAATTATAACTATTCTAGAATTGGCGGTAGGTGTCTCCTGTCGTTTGGATGATTAAACGTTGTTTTCGAAAAATATAAGCAGGTACAGCACAAGCAAAAGCCTCTGTGGGTTGATGAATTCAACTTCAAACCATTCAACTGCATACCGGTTAATAAATTATAAGTATTCGTCTTCAGTAACACGTTGTTCCATTCCTCATGTAACACACTATGGACACAGTTCTCGCTTCCATGCCTACAGGTTGTGACGTAATTGAACTCTTTTCTGTCCGCCACTAGCAGCTCGTCAATGGAACACATCCTTTCACAGACTGAGACAGATTTTTTCCCCACTAAAAAAAAAAAAAAAAAAAAAAAAAAATAAAAAAATAAAAAAAAATAAATAAAAAAATAAAAAAATAAATAAATAAATAAATAAATAAAAACAAATTTGCATTAGTTCACAGCCTAGCCACATCCAGCGTTATTTATTTATTTATTTATTTTACTAGAATTTCCTGGCTGAATGGTACTGTTGACCATGCCTTGCGAACTTTAGGCTCTCGCGCGAGTCATGACGTCACGTGACGCGGGCGCTGGCGCGACGCCGACCTACAGTAACGCGGGCTTCAGGCGATAAGACTGCGCCGAAGTCGCTGTTGCTAAATAAGAGGACCCAGATTTGCTGTTGAAAACATCATACGCATCGCGATATTTTTCCGAGACGAAATTGTGACGATTAGCAGTGAATTTCTACTTGACTCTATAAACCACGTAATTGTGAATCATTTCCTCAGTGCGCCGTTGTCGCTGTTACTAAATAAGAGGACTCAGATTTGCTGCTGAAAACACAAATGTTTACAATGGATGAGTCTTGTGCAAAACGAATTAAAATTAACGATGATATACTCGAATGGATTTGTAAGGGTAGTGCACTCAAAGGACGCATTTGCACATGTATGATAGTGAATGAGCTTGGGTTTAAGGATCCTAATGAATTAGAGCATGTCGGGCTTTATTCATTACCAAGGTGCAAGAGTTCAATCAGTCATCAAAAATCAATGTATCTCTGGCATGTAAATTTGTGGAACCCAAATCCGGTAAGGAAAGAGTGATGTACATTAATACGAAGAACACTCCTTTATTCCCGTTAGATGATGATGTTATTGATTGGTATTCGACTAATATTACTGAACATATGTGTGTGTGTGTGTGTATGTGTGCGTTCAGTAATATTAGTCGAATATAAGGGGAAAATTATAGAGAAACGCGTAAATCTGCTAATGCTTCCCATAGAAAATACTGAAATTTACCATTTCTATTACATAAAGAACTTTTCGAGACTAGCACGTACCACTATTACTGCTCATAAGAAAAAATGGAAATATGTGAACGTTGTATATGCTGCTTATCTAGTAAATTGTTGACAATTTAAAGCAGTAAACAGTATCATGCCCAAAGGAGAAAAGCAACATATAAAATTTAACAGCTATAGCTACCAAATAAAGTCGGCCGTCATCATATAATTATGTAGTTGTAGAATGTCTGTTACTACCCGGAAGTGATAATGACATACACAGTCACAAACCATATAGCATCGCCTGTTATCTTCATTGTACTTATAATTCGGAATACTCCAAATTTTAATTATATCGAGGATCTGACTGAATGCAATGGTTCAGTAAACAATTATATCTGTTCGCAGATCAAATAAAAAATTATTTGTTACAAAACAAGAAAATGAATATCAGTTTTAACGAGGAACAAGAATTTCTCACATATGCAAAGAGCATTTCATTAAATCACATATAAAACATAGAGACCATTGTCATTTTACAGGCCGATTTCGACGAGCAGTGCATGCTGCATGTAATATAAATTGTAGACCAAACTTAACTGTGTCGGTAGTTATGCACAATCTAACTAATTATTATAGCCATTTTATAATAATTAATCTGTGCGAAGACTCAGAGAGAAAAGTAAATGCAGGCCGTTTTTCAGTAGGCGCATCAAATATGGAAAAATAAAAAATTCTAAATCAATTGCCGTGGATTACCGCCAAGACATAAAATTTAGATTTATTGATTCAATCAACTTTTTTATTTGTTCTTTAGCCTACTTGCATCCCGATGAACTTAAAATTACAAGACTATTCTTCCCTGAAGATGAAAAATTCAATAAGAAGGGTGTATTTCCGTATGGATACATAAGTTGCGAATGTGTTGTAATAGAAGAACAGTTGCCACCTATTGATTATTTCAAAAGCTTACTGACTGGTGAAGCAACCATTAAAGATAGTGACTACCAACGGGAATGTGATGTATGGCGAGTATTTGAATGCAAGACTTAGGCGAGTACTCCGATTTATATTTAAAATTTGATATTTTACTATTGGCGGATATATTTGAAACTTCCGAACACTCTTTATAAAAACATATGATCTGGACCCAGCTTATTACGTAACGTCACCTGGCTTAGCCTGGGAAGCTTTATTAAGAAGCAGTAACGTAAAATTACAACCAATTACAGATATTTATCAATGATAATTTCTTGAACGAGGCATCAGAGGCGCAATTGTTCACTGCTAATGTCGGCATGCTATTGCTAACAATAGGTTAATGTCAAATTATAATCAAAATGAAGATGAATCTTATATAATTTACCTTGATGAAACGGTACTTACACATCTCCGATTTCACGTGAGTACATAGCTTTGATGTGACAAAAATAGCTGATGATTCAGAGATAAGTTATTTTTAGAAATTGACCTATTCCGGAAAATATTCATGATCTACACGCAGATCTACCTTTATGGATTGAGAAAATGGTGCCACCTCCACACTGTGACAAAGCAGGCATAAATAAAAAAACTGATATGCACATTATATAATAAAAATAATTATGTCATTCATTATCGAAATTTAAAACAATGTTTAAACAACAACCTCATTCTAAGAAAAAAACATAGAGTATTGTCATTCCGTCAGGCTCCGTGGATGCCCAGAAACGTATGGCTGCCACCAATGTCATTGAGAAAAAAATTTCCAAACTAATGAATAACAGCGTTTTTGGAAAAATTATTCAAAATGTTCGCAAAATGGTTGATGTAAAACTTGTGACGAATGGGATGGGCGCTATGGCGTTGCAGCTTCAAATGCGAAGCTAAACCATAAAAGGAGTGTCATATTTAAGGAAAACTTAGTAGCCATAGAGTTAAGCAGACTAATGTAGTATTTGATAAACCAATAGCTGTGGGTATGGACATTTTAGTTATATCAAAGACACTTCTTGCTGATTTTCATTATGGTTATATGTTACAACAATTTCCAGCAAACCATGTTAAAATGAGCAATACTGACACAAATAGCCTAATTTACCACATAAAAACCGCCAATATTTCTGATGTGATTAGAAAAGATGCACATAAATGGTTTGTTACATCAAGTTATCCTGTAGACAACAAATATAACATTCCACTTATAAATAAAAAGGTAGTAGGTTTAATGAAAGATGAATTAAATGGCGATGTTATAACAGAATTTATAGGTCTAAGGGCAAAAATGTCTCACTAGAAACAGAAGGACAACGGATTATGTGAGGAGCTAAAGGGATAAAACGCTCTTCTGAAAAATCGGTAAGTATTGACGACTATCGACAATGTGTGTTAAATGATATAGAGAAAACTGTTGAACAATACCTAATTCGATCAAAACTACACACAACAAAAGAATCTAAATTAGCTTTATCTTAAAACGATGATAAATGCTACATCCTTAGTAATAAACTCAGTACTGTAGCTTGTGGACACTTTCGAGAAAAACAGCTGACTGCACAATGGAATGAGTAACTTTATATATTAGGGTGGGTGGAAAAACGCGTTTTGCTGCAATACAAATATAATAGTACGGAAAACATTATAAATGCGGAAAAAAGTGAAATAGATTATTTTTGTTCTAATAGTGCAAAAGTGTTTTAATAGTGTCCTTAATGTATACAAAATATAACTAGACCCATTCTTGTTTTACTTAATTGGCGCAAAAGCCCTAAAGTACTTTTATACATAGTAGAAAATACATATTTACTGTAAATATTGAAAATAAAATTCACCCTGGTTACTGTAAATACTGGAAATAAAATACACCGTGGTTGGTTGGTTGGGTATGGTGGAGGTGGGATTTGCCTTGCAGCCACATCCTCTCTGTGAGTCCTGGGTCATTTTAGCACAGATTAAATGTTGAAATGAGCTGAGAGAGCAATAGGATAGCTGGAGAGTATTGACATTTTATATGCCCATCATATTGTTGTTTATGTCCACCAACTTGTTGTTTATGTCCACCATGTTGCTTATGCCTGCCATCTTGTTTGTGTCCGCCATATTGTTTATGTCCGCCATCTTATTTATGTCCACCATCTTGTTTATGCCCCTGTGAGGTAGGCAACCAGCTGTCAAGAGGTCAAGAGGTTAGCGAGGTGACCACAATGTTGACCTACTGGCCCCTGCGAGGTTGGCAACCAGACGTTCAAGAGGTCAAAGGTCAAATTTGGCCCAGAATCCCCCAATTTGTATCCAGAAGCCCCACAGCGTATCTACGGTAGTAACTGATTGTAAATCATCTAGTAAAACAGATGAGATATCTGGCTTCTCCAGGTAAGTTCATTATGTGTATAGCCTGTTTAGAATACGATATGACTCATGGAGTGTTAGCGGACGATGCTGTAGTTTATCAATTAGTGAAGTCACCATAAGATCAAAAGCAAGTGCAAAATGATTTAGAAGAGATATCTGTATGGTACAAAACATAGAAATTGACCCTAAATAATGACAACTGTGCAGTCATACATATGAATACTAAAATAATTCTGTTGATGATAATTTACACCATAAAAAAGTCAAATCTACAGGCGGTAAATTCAACTAAACGACTAGGAATTGCAATTATGAACAATTTTAACAAGAAAAAACACATAGAAAGGAAAGGCGAAGCAACGGCTACGTGTCATTGGCAGAAGATAAAACGGTGCTTCTAGGGAATTGTCTAGTGAGTCTTACTTTGAAGTATTCCTGCTTATTGTGGGATCCACAGTAAATGGGACTGGCGGACGACTTACAAGAAGTTCAGAGACGGGCAGCTCGTTTCGTATTATTGTGATATAGGGGAGAGTGTCACACAGAAATGATGAACGAGTAGGGGTGGAAATCGTTGCGTTGAGAATTATTTGCAAAAAGGTTTTCACCAACTTTGTCTTCCGAATGCGAACACGTTATTTTAGCAATCACCTACATAGGGAAACATGATCACCATAATAAAATAGAAGTCATATCTAAATCGGAAAGATTTTTGTTCATTTTACCGCGAGAGAAATATCTTAAAAGCAGTTCGCTGAACCTCCTGCCATGCAACTCAGTGTGATATTTGGAGTGTACCGTGCCACAGTTCCTCGATAGGTCATGGCCCGTCTTCGAGTCGCAGAGTTTCTCTCTATGAAATCGCCACCAGGCTGCGTGGTACGCGGAACAAGGACGGTCGCAGGGAGACTTGTTGCGGTCGTTGGTAGACGGAGCAGGAGGCTTTAGGCGTTGTCGGACGTCGAGAGCCGTGTACAGTCGATGCACGAAGTGAGCCTTCGCGCCGGCACCTAACAGCAACAGGGAAGCGACGGTCAAACCGTTTAAAGGCCCGTCCCGAACAAACGAGTGACGACGAAACTACCTTGCATTCTAAGTTGACGTCGGCTTACAAGCTTCAAGTTAGGCGGCGATATTGGTTCCAGGAAAAGAAAACCGGGTGAACGTATTTGAGATTGTGTACTGTGGAAGAGCTCTGTGTATAGCATTGGTTTTATGTCGATTTGAACGTGACCCTGAGGCGGCATTGGAAATGCTTGGAGGTTTCTAACCTTGGTTTGCAGTCTGCCGCCTTTTTGAATCGGCCAATAGTGTGTTGCCTTGTGAGATGGGCATTTAGTTTCATAATGAGATGTGGTTCTGCTCAGTCTCCTAAGAGCAAACAACTTATGAACTATTCTCTTTAAACTTTAACTAATGCACTTTAATTACTTCTATTCTGTCGGGTTTGGCGGCACCACACATTGAAGTTACATGAACTTTGAAACATTTCTCCCAATTTCCTAATAATTTTAATTATGAGTATTATTTAATTAATATCTATATGCAAATATTCTTGAAATGAAATAGCACCTGCAAATGAAACAGTTCTGCGATTTTAATAAAGAAAAAAAAATTGAAAGATATATTAATTTGAATGAAATCACTGTAAAAGCATGTTTAAATTTTTTGAAAAACTATCACTGACCGTGCCATAATGACTGATCGGGAGAAATTTTTCAAACTGGTGTCGTAGCATTTACGTGAGTCATGAAAATGTGCCTCTGTTTTTAAAACAATGGAAAATTGCAGTACTGTTAAAGAAAAGGCAAGCTACGCACAACAAAATTATTTAAAAAAGACCTGTTGTTGATGGAAAACCGCCGTGAACCTAAATGTTGAAGACATAATTTACTATCACTATCCTCTATTATCAAAGTCCACGACTAGCTCAAATTGTTAAAACTGAAATTTAATAAGTTGGCACAAAATCTCAGGATCGTATTCAGAACAATTATTTAGCGAAAGAATGGGATGAAAATGAATACTAGCCTGATCACATTTATAACAATTAGTTTCGAGATCAGATGTAATGGAGGAATGGGTTGTCCTGAAAAATAAATTGCATCACAGTTAATAAAATCTGAGAAGGAAAAAAGAAAGGAATCAGTTTTTTACTAAATAAGAACATATTCGAAGTTCGGTTGAACTGCAGAGCTTATAATTAGATTTAAAAAAGCAGCATATCTACATAAAACTTGCATCACTTACAAAGTTCATATAAATCCTAGAAAATATTCGTAATAATTACAGAGCTCAAATCATTTACGATGTAACTGTCTCAGTGTTCGAACAAGAAGAAGGAAGTGGAGACGCATCTCCTGTCTTTATGGATGGGAAGAATTGAACGTTTCATGGTCTTTGTATTTTTTGCACAGAGGTTTACGTACATTAATCAATCTTCAAAGAATGTTAAGTCCATATGACTAAGAGTAATATATTAATATATAGGGAAAATTTCAACAAAATATGCAAATATGAAAAGAAATTAATTTTAAAATATCGGAAACAAGAACCTTTTGATACGTGGAGGCACATGTAACATTACAACTTATAAGCTTGCCATAGACCGAGGTTATTTGGTTATTACATAACATCCCATTTTATTAAGAGTCTGCAATTAAGTTTCTAATCACGTTGGGGAATTTACCTGTTGTATTATCGGGGTAATGTGTCATGAACCGGAGGAAGTATTGGGTTTGATTCCCCGCTGTGGGGTGTTGGATAATCTTTAGAATATCGAGGTTTCCTAGGGCTCAGAATTTTATGTGCCACTTCCGCTATTTGGGGACCTCATTTACCCACGCCATCCGTCCTATCGGTGAAACTTGTTACTGTTGCCTTACTGTGAACACCGAGATTTCTGCAATCATTTTCAGAGTAGCGCGAATCGCGCGTGAGTGAGCTAAATTTGTATTTTACGGCGGGCAATGCTAAGAGTTTGTTAATGTTTTAGAATCTTGTGCCGCCCATATTCCACAGTCATCGGGGCCGTGGCGTGTCTTTCTCTCCCAATGAAACGTACTCAGTGACTCCTATTTCGGACACAGGTTTGTATGTCAATATATAGATTTATACATTTGTACATTTATGTTAGTGACTGTTATAAATTCGGCAGTGTATGTGTTCAAATGTTTGTATAGCTCATGGGACATAACTACGGGGTCATCAGCCCCTAAACTTACAAACTACTTATGAACTACTTACGAACTAAGACGGCACAAATATCTATGCCCGAGGGGGGGATTCGAACCCCCGACCGTAGTGGTCGTGCAGACGGTGACTGGAGCGCCTCAGTCCCCTCGGCCACCGCGGCCGACCAGTATATGTGATTAACGATATCTACATGTACATCTACATAGATTGCTAATCAAATTTAAGTGCCTCGCAGAGGGTTCATTAACCATTTCCATAACTTTTCTCTACCGTTCCACTCTCTAATAGCGCGCGGGAAGAAAGAACACCTAAATCGTTCCGTTTTCGATCTGATTTCTCTTATTTTATTCGGATGGTCATGTCTCCCTAAGTAGGTGGGTGCTAGCATAATATTTTCACATTCAGAACTAAAAGTCGGTGATTCAAACTTCGCGAACAGATCACGCCGCAATGAATAACGTCTTTCTTATAATGATTTCCGCCCCAATTCGTGACGCTTCCCCCCACCCCCTCCCGTAACGTGATAAAACAAAACGACCTGCCATTCTCTGGACCTTCTCAATATCTTCCGTCAGTCCCACCTGGTGAGGGTCCCACAAGAGGCAACAGTACTCCAGGTGAGGACGCACAAGTGTGACGTAGGCAGTCTCTTTGCTGGAGCTGGTGCATCTTCGAAGAGTTCTGCCGATGAAACGTAACCTTTGGTTCGCCTTCCCCACAATATTTTCGATATGTTCTCTCCAGTCTAAGTTGTACGTAATTATAACTCCTAGGTATTTAGTAGAATTTACGACCTTAAGGTTTGACTGATTTATCGCGTAATTGAAGTTAAGCGGATTTCCTTTAGTGGTCATGTGTATTACTTCACACTTTTCATTCTTTAGTGTCAATTACTAATTTTCGCACCATGTAGAAATTTTGTCTAAATCGCTTCGCAGTTGCTTTTGATCCTCTGTTGATTGCACTAACCGATAAACAACAGCATCATCCACGAACAGTCTAAGGGAGCTATTCAGATTGTCTCCTAAATCATTTATAAACACTAGGAAGAGTAGGGGACCTATAACGTTTCCCTGGGGAACGCCAGGTATCACTTCTGTTTTACTCGATGACTTACCGTCAATTACAACGAACTGTGTGCTTTCTAATAGGAAATCGTAAATCCAATCGCACAATTTAGGAAATATTCCATAAGCACACAAGTTCATTAGAAGCCGCTTGTGGAGTACAGTGTCAAAAACCTTCCAGAAATCCGGAAATATGGAATCGATTTGAGATCCCTTGTCGATAGCACTTATCGCTTCATGTGAATGAAACTATACGAAATAAGCACGAAGATGGGTGACGACATACATTCTTTCACATATTTTCTTACTACTGTTTTCTTCTGATTATAATAGAAATTGGGGACCACAAAGGTATTTCTGTGGAGCATAACCCTGAACGGAAGTGAATTATTAACGACAAGCAACTCAGTTAAAGGAGTTTGGAAGCTTTCGAAATATGGTCCTAATATTGATGGTAAATGGGTAGATAGTAAAACTAAGTAAGAGCTATTGTGAAGACTAGAAAGAGAAAGTAAATTGTTCCACAACCTGACTAAAAGAGGAGATTGTTTTATAGAACACATTCTAAGACTTATTGCAATAGTCAGATACGTAATGGAGGCTAGAGTGGGTTTAAAGATAGCAGACGAAGACCAACAACTGACGATAGTACCAAACCGAAATAGATGTAGGTTCAAGTAACTGGACAGTTGTTACATCTACATACTTACTCTGTAAAACATGATTAAGTGCATAGCAGATGCCTTATAGAACCGATTTCATATTATTCCTCTACTGTTTCATTTTTTTAATAGTACGTAGGAAAAAGGGACGCCTAAATCTTATCGATTTAGATCAGATTTTTTTATTATAATAATCATGTCTCCCTATGAAGTTGGGTGCAAACGAAATATGTTTGCATTCGGTGGGAAAAGTAGCTATAAAAGAAATTTCGCAAGTAGATCTCGCCGGAACGAATAAAGCCTTTCTCTTAACGATTTCCATCCCATTTTGTGCATCTGTGACACTCGTTCTACTGTGAAAATACAAAACCAGTTGGTCTTCTTTGAACTTTTTCTATATCGTCCGTCATTTCCACCTGGTGAGAATCTCAGATTGCACAGCTATACTCTAAAAAGTACAGACAAGTGTAGAGTAGACAGTCCCTTTAAGTAGAACTGTTGTTATATAGCATTACATTAAATATTTAAACTAAAATTATATCTGCCATGCTTGTCGCTTGTGTATTCGTTCTCCTTTCAGTTAACAAGTCTGACTTTTTGATTTACGTTTATCAATTTTTGCAACCAGCCTGGAAGCGCTCTTCGTCTTTCTGTTCTGCACTCTTGTACTGATAGGACGCCTATTCGTGCTCTCTGCTACTAAAATGTAATTGTGAGGATTCTTTATTTATTCCGATTGTAATAAAAACCCGGTTGGATTTCAAACATGTTTTAATTCAAAATGAGCTCCTATTTCCAATATTTTTTTATTCATTGTTTTCAGCAAGCAGTGGTCATTCATAAAGAGACGCTTGGTCAGTATCACGATTCATGTGATTGCACGAGTTTGGTTGTCCTACATTAAATTTATACTTATTTGATTTTAAGAACTTGCAATTAATGTTTTTATTCGGTGAAGTATGATATTTTATAATTCTATTTCCCTATTGTGTCAGTAACTGAACGGTATCGTGATACCTTAAGCAAAGCTTGAGATCACCAAGCATCGATTTACGGTGGATAGTTTGTAAGAAGTCAAGGTTTTCTGACTTCCTTCCATGACAATTTCATGCAAATAATCACTTTCTACTCGTCATTCCGATTCATTTGATACCTCACACGTCATATTTGTGTTGGTCATGAGTGTAATGAGTAATTACACATGAATTTGTCAATTGCGTTTAATGTTTAACGGGAGGATTCCGCACGCAGACAAGGGACACTTCACGGCGTAGCCGGAGCGAGGCAACGACGGTGAGTCAGCGGGTGGAAAATCACACACAAGCCTTTTAAACAGCAGGCGGGCCGCGTCTAAAGAGCTTTCAGGCAGACAAACAGGTGAAAGGAAGGTGGGTTGGCTCCGCATAACTTTATGAGAGCGACGCGTGCTAGAGCAAAACAAAAACTTTGTAAAACGGCCTACACTGTATGTAACACGCGCTGTTATTAGCGAATGCTGGCGGAAGGCGTGTTGTTATGATGACGCTGATTGTCTTCTGAGGATAGAGACATGGTAGGAGAGATTTGGTAGCTGCTGCCAAAGTAAATTGTCGATGGACACTTAGGCGTCTTCTCCCATCTTTTGTAAGCGAAGGGAACATACGCTCTGTGAATTTGAAAGCGTCTTGCTGTGGTTACGCCTGATTGTGTGTACAGCAGAGTTTGCAGTACCAAGTGTTGAGTTACATGCGTAACATGTAACTACGGTACAATCACAGAGCAGTGGGCATTTTGCCAGTCCATAATTGTGATAGTTAACGTCTGCAGACGATTTTGAGTGGCATCTTCTGGGGGGCTAATTTGCTGAATTAGTGTACCCAGCCAATATTAGTTTGACTAGGGGAAAATAGTGAGCCTTGGCTTCACCAAGTGCAATAGGAAGATTTTGGCTGATTTATCCCAGCCATCGATTTAATGAGCTTGGCAGTGGAGGGTAACATGAGTCAAGGTATACCAAAATGAAAGTTCTTAGATTTGGTGCAGAATGATTTTGAAGTAAAATGCATAACATCAGACGAGGCATCATTGTTAGCATTGAATAGGGGATCATGAAGGAATTTTATTAGAGGTACTATGTTCCAGACTGAACGCTGAAAGGCATAATCAGTCTCTAATGATGATGATGATCGATTTAATCAGCCAGATTGCTACAGGTTTCAGAGACTGTCCTGACTTACGAAATCTCGCTTCACTTCCCACAGCTGTTTTCATGCACATGCGTTTCTCCTGAACTGACACTTACTCTGTTCCATCATAAGTGGCTCTCTCTGCCCGCTGCACTATCTATGTCCTACTCACATTCAACCAGAAAAAAACTCTTTGCCCGCATGCCAAAATTTCTGGTGAGAAATTTGGAATGAGGATTGAGGCAGCTGGTTCCACAGTTTTGTGTCAGAGAACATATTCGCCTTTTCTGTGCTCCGGCAGGAGCATTTTTCAGCTAGTACCCGGATATTACATGCATATTTGTCATGAATATGTGTGGTAACTTAGAATCTACAGATCTCGGTAATCGATAGTATTATCGGAAAAACTTTCAAAGCTTTCCAGAATCATAAAATTAGAAGGCATCGTAAAAATTTCGATGAGTTACCATGAATAAAAAGTATCGAAGTGACCATTCCTACGATTCGTTTTTTGGTACCCAAAAATCATGGTTTTTGAGATTTTCTCAGGAACCGCCCATGAATGATAGGTGCTTTTGTAAGCCGTTTAAAGCCCACCATAGACTACACGTCATGTACAAAAACCAACTGGTGTGCTCAATTTTGATGGATTCCAGGAAGTGTGTAACTTTTGACGATGTACTGTATGATAGCTATAGTATACCCATTCTTCTAATATGTACACAACTGATCACTAGGCCAAGATCTATCCAGAACACTTAACCCTTTCACACTGAGATGAATAGAACCTGAGGTATGGGCCCCTAAAAATCGCAAATTCTCACGCCCCGTTTACGAACATATTAATACCGCGAACTGCCGTGCGTGGTATGATTATATCAATAGTAGGCTGCGACTGAGATATGGAACACTTCTTCTTAAATTACCCTTGGTTGCACTAGAAATACTAGCGTGGAAAAATCCATCAAACTACTCTTTGATCAATAAAAAGAAGGCTTCGTTGTAAACTAAAATAATTTAAACATGTAGTTACAAGGCAATTATAACTTGTGAAACAACAGCAAACAGGTTACGATTAAATATCCTTAGCACACGCAGAATATCGTAAACCTTAATTAAGACTATTCCACTGCATCCTTATTTGATATATTCATAGCTGTTAAAATAAAATAAAAAGTAGATAGTTGCATAGAGAGAAGAGACCAATAAACAAAAATCCGCTGGTTTTATATCAGTGCCAATAAAAACATTTCGAATATCAGTCATTTGAGAAAATACTTATATGTGACTCTTTATGTGCTGGTCCTTTCCAAAAAAACGACACTATGAAGTGTGACGATTGCTACGATCGCAAATAGTTCAAATGTTCAAATGTTTGTAAATCTATCGGACTAAACTGCGTGGTCATCAGTCCGTAGCTTACAATCTACTTAAACTAAGGTAAATTAACCTAAGGACAACACACCCACACACCCATGCCCCAGGGAGGACTCCGACCTCCGATGGCGAGAAACCGCGCGCTCCGCAGCGAGGTGCCTTAGACTCACGATCACTCGGAACGAGGTTCTACCCGTCCGTGGGAAATAAATACCAATATCTCTAAAATGGAAAGAGACCTCATACTGGTCTCAACTATACATACTGTTTAGGTATGTTGGCTACAATTCATTCGCAATAATGTATGGCCTAAAATAAACCATATGTCTGCAAACTCTTTTAAACCTCTAAGCTTTTTACGTTCATTATGTGCAAGACAGGCAATGTGGCGAATAAGTATAGCCCTTTATCAAGCAAATATATCAAGGTTTAACATAAGAGAAAATAAATTTTTTTCACTGAATAGTTTTCTTAAAATCGTGTGACAAGTTTTTCAGCTCATGTACATCGTTTGCAAATTTCTTCGCCAAGAAAGCGCTAGCCTCCATGACCGTGGGGCCAAGTATTTCCCGTGAGCCCCTGTAGACACTGCCTACGTCGCGCCCATCGCCTTCTGTGATTGGCTGGAGACGTGGCGCGCGTTGCGCGGCAGTGGTTCGCCATGCACAAACCACGCCACCGAGCCTGCCGCACAGCGCCGTTCAGGGCGTTCCCATCACAATTCTACCGCTGCAGCACGCCACCCACTAGTGGGAACATGGCCGCGCTCCTGGCTTAGCGTCGCGCGGGGCGTGACCATGGCAACCGTGCCGCTAGTGGGAAGCGGCCCTTAGAGGGAACGCTTTATGTTGAACGGTGTTAACCTGTTATCTATATATTTAAAAATAAATTTCTGTTCGTAAGTCTCGCTAAAACTCGAGAACGGCTGAACCGATTTCACTAATTTTAGTCTTGAAATATTCGTGTAAGTCCAGGGAAGGTTTAAAGAGTGATAAAATATGGAATTGTTGTCTCGAAAAGAGGAAAATCGGGAAAAACTGAAACAGCTTTTTCCAGTGAGCTATCAATAACGTTCGTCCAATTGCGATAAAATTTTGTACGCCTCATGTTGAATTCAAGAGGAAGGTTTGCATCAAATAAAAATTTGGAAAAGTCTCCCGGAAAGTAGGAAAATGTAGGAAAAACCGAAAGCGATTTTTTTTTCGAATAAAAATCAATTGCCACATGGTTGTAAGAGCATCACTTGAGTATGGTTTGACTGGACAAGGTTTGTATGAAATAATTTTTTTGGAAAATCCACCGGAAAATTTGAGAAAAACTGAAAGCGCCTTTTTCAAAGTGTTTTTGATTCAATTCAGCACTATAACTGCCTATCTGCACGACGGAGAGTGGTAATTCTTTTTTGTTTTGTTCATTATGGTCTTGGAAAAGTTTTCAGTAAAGAAAGTAGGGACAGTTAAAAAGGAAAGTCGCAAAATTTGAACCATGTTCCTTTTTCAATGTGTTTGTAAATGTACTCAACACTATAAGTAGAGAACCGTTCATCCGACTGCGATAAAATTTTGCATATTCGCCGATCAAAGGCAGAGGAAGATTGGAGTGAAGTAAAAGTTCGGAATAGTTCGCCAGAAAATAGGAAAATTTGTGGAAAACTGAAAGAGCTCGTTTCCTTGGGATATCATTCTTACGATTGCGGTAAAATATTGCATATTTGACGTTCAAAGCAAGAGTACATACATATTAGCAATTGCGAAGCATTTCTGGGTCGACTAGATGACCCGGCGAACTTCGAATAATTTACCTCTTAATATAAACCATCCCTTAGGCTGTGGCTGTGTCTCCACCATATCCTTTCTTCCAGGAGTGCTAGTCTTCCATGGTTCGCAGGAGAGCTTCTGTGAAGTTTGGAAAGTAGGAGTCGAGGTACTGGCGGAAGTAAAGTTGTGAGGCGGCATGGCTTAGCCACAGCCTAAGGGATGTTTCCAGAATGAATCTTTCAGTTGTGAGGCGGCATCGTGAGTCGTGTCGGGATAGCACAGTCGGTAGTGCGCTTGCCCGCAAAGGTCCCAGGTTCGAGTCCCGGTTCCGGCACACAATTTTAATCTGCCAGGAAGTTTCATTTTCTATCGTGTTGTTGCTGACATGATACGTAAAATTTTACCCCCCAGTGACCATTGTAAACACAATTGGTCGATTTTCGACCACAGGCAATACTAGTACTGATGAAATCCTTGAAGTTGGGGACAAGCATTCTCGGTACCGTACAACGCTGCGCGAGAGCCACAACTGGGCCGCGGTAGGCGTTGGGAATCGCTGCTGTAGCTACACGCTGGCTGTAAGCGAATCAGCTGGCTGTTGGTGGGGATCAGTTGGGCAGAGCGGCAGAGAGCGAGGCAATGGCGCGTGGACGGCCTGGATTTACTGCCGGTGGCTGCGAGGATGAGCGCCCAGCCGCTCAATTAGGCCATTGATCGGCGTGCTGGCGACCCGCGGTGCTTCACTGGCCAGCGCTGCTGCTATCCGGGTTTACGTCGAGGCGGCAGTGTTTGCCGACCAAGCGCTGCGTGCTGCAGCTAATCTAACTTCCCAATGTGGAACCTGACCTCCTGGCTTACAGAATACTCGAAAGCCTAACTGTTTGCAATTGACATTCACAGAATATATGACATCAACTGCGATTGGGCAAAGCTGAAAATGTGTACCCAGCCGGGATTCGAACCCGGGTCTCCTGCTTTCTAGGCAGTTGCGCTGACCCCTACACCACTGGGGACACAGTGATCACCGCACCTGCAAGGACTACCTAAGCACGCCTCCCGTCAGATACAAATTCCCAGCTTCGCCCTGCCCACAGTACTCAAACTCGTAGTTATGAAACTAATTCCCGTAAGAGCAAGGGCTTCAAACTTGCCCACCCCTCCCCACTAACGATAGGATCATTGCCCGTCACCGGCATTGCCCAATCGCAGTTGATGTCATATATTCTGTGAATATTAAATAATAACAACTGCAGGATCAGAAGTGACGTCTGTTATTTCGGAACAGACGCAACATGTATATGTTTGCAATTGCATGAGATGATCGACGATCGCCGATATTTCGTCTGGAAGACAGCTGCCTCGAAAATGGTCAGTGTCCTCCAGTCTAAATGTCTCTATACTCCGTTCACCGGAATGAGAGACGGACTGTAAACATAGCGAGGCGCGTGACCAGGGGTGGACAAAACAAGGGCACTCGCTCAATTTCGCCGCATCAGTTTTAGGTGTAAAGCGTGTGTGTCTGTTATGAGGGGTGATATCAGAGGCTGGCTAGATATTTCTCCTTAAAGGACCAGCTGCTGAATAGCAGCATAAGTATTACGCTTTCATATTCTCTTTCTCTTTCTTATCTCTATCATGCAAGTGGACTCATTATGTCGTCCTACATTCTGAATCCACACAAGAAGCGATCAAAGAAGAAATGAATATAAAACGGAGCTGTTGTGTCCAGAACAATAATGACAGATATTGTTATAAAACAGATGCATCTAGCGCTGTTGGTCGTTCCTCAGTTTATCGTATGGTAAGTGATTACAAGGCCACACAATCCTTGAAGTCTCCAAAAAAACATCACGTGACAAGCTTACAGAAAGTGTTGACGACTTTCACAGAAGCGTGATACGAAGGAAAGTACATGATTTGTTGTTTTGTTGACATAGATATTATTGTGAAGTAAAGGCAGATTTGGACAATTTTAAGAGATTCTCTGAATTATTAAAATAAATGAATTTTGAATATCTGTCGCGTCTAATATAACTGCTATATAGCAAACACACCACAACTTTACACTTGATGCAGAGATTTTAATTCCAAATTATCAACTTATCCATCAACAGCCGTAAAGTTTATGTTGTTTTGTTTAACGACCGGTTTCGGTATTGCATTAATACCATATTCAGGCCCTTTAGAAATTAAGTTTCATAGCAGTGTTATACCCATAACATCATGCTTTACGTATGACATACAAAATGTAAAGAAGAATTAATTTAATACCGAAACCAGTCGTTAAATAAAACATAAACTTTACGACTATTGATGGATATGTTAATAATTTGGAATTAAAACTCGACCAACATCCTCAGTCCCTATTCGATTGCAACATGTGACCACATCGATCGATACATAGATAGCGACATCGAGCGAGCACCCCGTGTTTGTCCACCCCTGCTCAAGCGCCCCGGTCTGTTTACAGTCAGTCTCCCGTTTCGGTGAATGGAGTATAGTCGAAGATCGTCTCACACGGCTGCATACCCGTGTTTAGCTCTCTGTTGTTTTCCTTTGTGGTGAATTTCTTCGCACGCTTACACATGGATTAATTTAGACAACGCTGTCAAAGGAGAAAACCAGCGATTTGGTATGATTAATATTACAAAAAAAGGCCTTGATGGCAAAAATTAGCATTGATCGATTTCGACCTGATGTAGGTCATCTTGGGAACAAAATGTAGCCCATGTGGCCAGTGCTGGACTACGCTGAGCTGGACTGTTCTGGCTGTTCTCCTTCCAGCTGGTAGGAGAAGAGCCAGGGCAGCCCATCCCAGCCGAGTCCAGCACTGGCCACATGGGCTACATTTTGTTCCCAAGATGACCTACATCAGGTCGAAACTGGTCAATAAAAACTGTTAATTTTTTGCGACCGAGGCTGGTTTTTGTAATATTAATTACACACGGATGTCTCTCTTACTGACACAGTGATGAGTGATAAGGCCAAAAAGTATTCTGCTCAAAACAATTAGGGGATCAGTTGAGACATCTAGCTTCTGTATTGAGATCGGCAGTATGACCTAAAATTGTTTCTAAGGGAAACGGTTCATCAGAGGTGACTCGTAATACTACAGAACATGTAAAAGATACAGCACACACCCACAGAACCCTTCTTTCAAAGAATGCAAATACAAGTAGCAACAGCAGAATATCTTTAAAACTTTATACTGCACAAAACTACATTAAATTGTAACTAATGGAGTTGCCAAATTTCTACAACGAAAGTTTGAACTACTTTAAAATGATTTTATTGAATTGAACAAAAGATGAACAAGCAAGGAACAAATAACTATTAAGTCTACATCTACATAGATTAGAAATCACATTTAAGTGCCTCGCAGAGGGTTCATTAACCACTTTTATAACCTTTCTCTACCGTTCCACTCTCTAATGGCGAGCGGGAAGGAAGAACACCGAAATCGTTCCGTTTTCGATCTGATTTCTCTTATTTTATTAGGATGGTCATGTCTCGCTATGTAGGTGGGTGCTAGCAAAATATTTTCACACTCAGAAGTAAAAGTCGGTGATTGAAATTTCGCAAATAGATCTCGCCGCAACGAATAACGTCGTTCTTTTAATCATTTCTACCTCAAATCGTGCAACGTTTCCGTGACGATTTCCCCCATGTAACGTGGTAAAACAAAACGAGCTGCCCTTCTCTGAACCTTCTCACCTTCACCCTTCACCACCTGGTGAGGGTCCCACACTGGGCAACAGTACTCCAGGAGAGGACGCACAAGTGTGATGTAGGCAGTCTCTTTGGTGGAGCTGTTGCATATTCGAAGCGTTCTACCAATGAAAGGTAACCTTTGGTTTGCGTTCCCCACAATATTTTCTACTTGTCCTCTCCAGTGTAAGTTGTTCGTAATTGTAGCTCGTAATTATTTGGTAGAGTTTATGACCTTAATGTTTGACAGATTTATCGTGTAACTGAAGTTCAACGGATTTTTTTTAGTGGTCATGGGTATTACTTCAACTTTTCATTATATAGTGTTAACTGCCAATTTTCGCATCATGTAGAAATTTTGTCTATATCGCTTCCTCTTTTGACTTCACTAACCGATAAACGACAACATCATCAGCGAACAGTCTAAGAGAGCTATTCAGATTGTCTCCTAAATCGTTTATAAACACAAGGACGAATAGGGAGCCTATAACGCTTTCCTGGAGAAGTGAATCTGAATACCCAATAAAATTATTTTCAAAAGAAAATTAACAGTTTTAAAGTAAACAAAGATGATAAAAGTAACGTTCAAACAAACTTTGTATAGTTCTTTCTTGGAGAGAGTGAGCAGCATTGCAGCTTATCTGACCTATGTTGACGGTACTTGACGATGTGGCAGCATGATGGCATCCTGACATGGTGGTTACTAATTTTGACGTCCAAAGTGGATTTGTTGCTCTGCTCGTCGCATTCCGCGGTAAAAAGCATAGATAATACTCCAGTTGAACTGAAAAACATCACGTAATGGCGTTTAACAGGACACTTATCGTTGGTAGGCATTGTAGTCTATTACCCACAGACTTTTCTTTTTTTTTCCGTGTGCCCACTATGACTACACGTTAGGCACACACACAAGTCTAATGCACTCGCATTTTCTACACTGTCAGTGGCTCTTACCACCACAACGTCTGAGTTAGTCAGCAAAACAATTATCACGATCGTGATGTCACAGTCACTGTAAATGTTCTTGCAAAATGATACAGTTCACCATCACGGACGAGAACATAAACAGCCGCCAGTTACTTTAATATTATGTGAAGCATAATAAAGACACAATTCTCCTATCATTAGTAAAAGGCAAAGATAGTCGCACTCAGGTCGTAGTAATGTTGACATTGTTCATTCACAGAGCCGTCGTTAGTACTGGATATTACAAAGTCGATTTAAGGGCGTACCGACTGCTGATGATTACTGTTTATGATAATTACTTGTAACAACACCTCTTTTCTAACTCTCAACGCTCTCAATGCAAGAATAAATTTTCTTACTCAGTGATAATATTCACATAGACTATTCGCCAATGCATCGACGGTAGCAAGCGTGACACAGTTCACTTAACAACATGCCTACCGTCGAACATTTCATTTTATCACGACCGCGTGAAGTTCCGTCACTCGACACTGAGTCAGTATTACTTTTTGTTTCGTAGTCGCGTTAAAATATATATCTTCAATCGAAACATATTATCACCACCATGCTGCTTCCGGTACACCTCATTTCACAGTTTCCAGTAGTAGTCTCTCTTTCTCTCTCTCTGTATGTTGCTGCTGTCGACTATACCCTATCTATATTGCTGCCTATGACTACGATTCACGCAACATAAAATTTTATCACATTTACTGTTACACATTCCAAATACCAAAAACGTTAACAAGCAGAACACATATACGTTTTCATGAAAAAGGAAATATAATCAAAGTCTTTTTACATATGAAAACCATAATTTCATTAATCTTCCCCCATAAACCACAGATATTGCCGAGGTGGGGTGGCTTGCGTGCCTCAATGATGCAGATAGTCGTACCATAATGGAGGGGTATCTGTGGAGAGGCCAGACAAACGTGTGGTTCCTGAAGAGGGGCAGCAGGCTTTTCAGTAGTTACAGGGGCAACAGTTTGGATGATTTACTGAGCTGGTCTTGTAACATCAGCTAACATGACTTTATCACGCAGTTACTGTGAACGGCTGAAAGCAAGGGGAAACTACAGTCATTACTTCTCCCGAGGATGATGGCGTCTTCTTGGGTAAAATATTCCGGAGGTAAAATAGTCTCCCAATCGGATCTCCGGGCGGGGACTACTCAGGAGGAAGTCGTCATCAAGAAAAACAAAATAGGCATTCTACGGGTAGAAGCGTGGAACATTCTAACCCTTAATCGCGTAGGTAAGCTAGATAATTTGAAAAGAGAAATGGATAGGTTAAAGTTAGATATGGTAGGGATTAGTGAAATTCGGTGGCAGGATGAATAGGATTTCTGGTCAGGTGAGTACAGGGTCATAAATACGAAATCAGTTGGTGGTAACGCAGGAGTAGGTCTGATAATGAAAAAGAAAATAGGAATGCGGGTAAGTCACTATGAACAGCTTAGTGAACGCATTATCGTAGTAAAGATAGATACGAAGCCAACACCGACCACAGTAGTGCAAGTTTATATGCCAACTAGCAAGGCCGATGATGACGATATCGAAAAAAATGTATGAGGAGATATAAGAAATCATTCAGAAAGTTAAGGGAGACGAAAACTGGATTGTGATGGGGGACTGGAGCTCGGTAGTAGGAAAGGGAAGAGAAGGAAATGTAGTGGGTGAATATGGATTGGGAAAAAAGGAATGAAAGAGGAGATCGCTTGGCAGAATTTTGCACAGAGAACAATTTAATGATCACCAACACTTGGTTTAATCATCATGAAAGAAGGCTGTATACGTGGAAGAGACCAGGAGACACTGGAAGGTACCAGATTGACTTTATAATGGTAAGGAATAGATTTAGAAACCAGGTTCTGAACTGTAAGACATATCCAGGGGCACATATAGACTCTGACCATAACGTATTGGATGTGAACTGCAGATTAAAACTTTAGAGACTGCAGAAAGGTAGAAAGGTTAGGAAATGGAACCTGGACAAATTGAAGGAACCAGAGGTGGTTGAGAGTTTCAGAGGGAGCATTAGGCAAGGATTGGCTGAAACGGGGGAAAGTAATACAATAGAAGAACAATGGGTAGCTCTGAGAGATAGGGTAGTAAAGGCTGCAGATGACCATATAGGCAGAAGGACAAGGCCTAATAGAAATCCCTGGATAAGACAGGATATACTGAACTTAATTGATGAGAGGAGAAGATATAAAATTCAGCAAGTGAAACAGGAAAAATGGAGTACACACAAAACAATTAGGGCATCAGTTGAGACATCTAGCTTCTGAAGTATTGTCATCGGCAGAATGACCTAAAATTGTTTCTAAGGGAATCGGTTCATCAGAGGTGACTCATAATACTACAGAACATGTAAAAGATACAGCACACACCCACAGAACCCTTCTTTCAAAGAATGCAAATACAAGTAGCAGCAGCAGAATATCTTTAAAACTTTATACTGCACAAAACTACATTAATTGTAGCTAATGAAGTTCCACAGATTTCTACAACGAAAGTTGGAACTACTTTAAACTGATTTTATTGAATTGAACAAAAGATGAACAAGCAAGGAACTAATAACTATTAAGTCTACATCTACCTAGATTAGAAATCACATTTAAGTGCCTCGCAGAGGGTTCATTAACCACTTTCATAACCTTTCTCTACCGTACCACTCTCTAATGGCGAGCGGGAAGGAAGAACACCGAAATCGTTCCGTTTTCGATCTGATTTCTCTTATTTTATTAGGATGGTCATGTCTCGCTATGTAGGTGGGTGCTAGCAAAATATTTTCACACTCAGAAGTAAAAGTCGGTGATTGAAATTTCGCAAATAGATCTCGCCGCAACGAATAACGTCGTTCTTTTAATCATTTCCACCTCAAATCGTGCAACGTTTCCGTGACGATTTCCCCCATGTAACGTGGTAAAACAAAACGAGCTGCCCTTCTCTGAACCTTCTCACCTTCACCCTTCACCACCTGGTGAGGGTCCCACACTGGGCAACAGTACTCCAGGAGAGGACGCACAAATGTGATGTATGCAGTCTCTTTGGTGGAGCTGTTGCATATTCGAAGCGTTCTACCAATGAAACGTAACCTTAGGTTTGCGTTCCCCACAATATTTTCTACTTGTCCTCTCCAGTGTAAGTTGTTCGTAATTGTAGCTCGTAGTTATTTGGTAGAGTTTATGACCTTAATGTTTGACAGATTTATCGTGTAATTGAAGTTCAGCGGATTTCTTTTAGTGGTCATGGGTATTACTTCACACTTTTCATAATATAATGTTAATTGCCAATTTTCGCATCATGTAGAAATTTTCTCTACATCGCTTCCTCTGTTGACTTGACTGACCGATAAACGACAACATCAACAGTGAACAGTCTAAGAGAGCTATTCAGACTGTTTCCTAAATCGTATATATACACAAAGTCGAGTAGGGAGCCTATAACGCTTCCCTGGGGAAGTGAATCTGAATACCCAATAAAATTATTTTCAAAAGAAAATTAACAGTTTTAAAGTAAACAAAGATGATAAAAGTAACGTTCAAACAAACTTTATATACTTCTTTCCCACTCCCATGAACCACAGACATTGCCGAGGTGGGGTGGCTTGCGTGCCTCAACGATGCAGATAGCCGTACCGTAGGTGCAACCACAGCGGAGGGGTATCTTTGGAGAGGCCAGCAAAAGTGTGGTTCCTGAAGATGGGCAGCAGCCTTTTCAGTAGTTACAGGGGCAACAGTCTGGATGATTGACTGAGCTGGCGTTGTAACATCGGCTAATGTGGCTTTGCCACACAATTACTGGGAACGGCTGAAGGCAAGGGGAAACTACAACCGTTATTTTTCCCGAGGACATGCAGCTCTACTGTATGAACATATGATGATGACATCCTCCCGGGTAAAATATTCCGGAGGTAAAATAGTCCCCCATTCGGATCTCCGGGCGGGGACTACTCAGTAGGATGTGATCATCAGTAAAGACAATACTGGCATTCTACGGGTCGGAGCGTGGAATGTTAGATCCCTTAATCGAATAGGAAAATTAGAAAATTTAAAAAGGGAAATGGATATTTAATGTGGTACACAAATTTAAAGTCATCCATTTGACTAGTGTTTACAGTGCGCAAATTATTTACATTATTTGTGTTTTCGAAATGCACACATATTTGTTTTGCCAATATTGTGTAGGCGTACTATTATTGTGACATGGAATTTTAATGTGTTTCAGTTTGCGGTCAAATTATTTATTAATATGGATTTGTATATGGTTGTCGTAGTTTTGTTAATTTCGAAGATAGTTTCTTAGTACCAAACGGATTATTAATTTTAGTGCATGAAAAAGTATCAGTATTTAATTTAGGATCCAGTGATATATAAATCATGGTCTGCCCTAATTTATTTAAACAAAAGGTATATATGAAATCATGTTGTGCAATAGTTTATAACATGTAGCATTATTGTTTTTATACAAATTAGTATCTATATAGGTTCAGCAATTTCCGAAACTAAGTGTAATGCATTTTTAGTGTTTGCAGCTATTATTTACGAAAGTATTAAAAACTGAAAGTTACGTAAAAGGTCAGGCAAAGTTACATTTAAATCAACGTACTATTTCTTAAAAGCGTTTTACTAATAGTGTTAATAGAATTTCAAACAGAAGGCGAAAATGTGATTTTACATGTCCGGTAATGAAGTTTTACTTTAGGTGTCAGATATTTCGTGTTTCTATGTTGGCAACTGATTTTTAAGAGTTTGCAAAATAGCAGAAACGTTACAAGGCGAGTACAGGATTATAAATACAAAATCAATTGGGGGTATCACAGGAGTAGGATTGATAATGAATAAGAAAATAGGAATGCGGGGAAACTACTATGACCAGCACAGTGATCGCATTATCATTGTCAAGATAGATACGAAGCCAACACCGACAACAGTAGAACAGGTTTATATGCCAACTAGCTCTGCCGATGATGAGGAAATCGAAGGAATATATGAGGAGCTAAAGGAAATTATTCAGACAATTAAGGGAGAGGAAAACTTCATTGTTATGCGAGACTGGAATTCGGTAGTAGGACAAGGAAGGGAAGGGAAGATAGTAGGTGAATATGGTGTGGGAAAAAGGAATGAAAGAGGAAGCCGCCTGGTAGAATTTTGCACAGAACATAATTTAGTTATAACAAACACCTGGTTCAAAAATCACAAAAGAAGGTTGTACACGTGGAAGAGACCAGGAGACACCGGAAGATACCAGATAGATTTTATAATGGTAAGACATAGATTTTGGAACTAGGTTTTACAGTGTAAGACAGACCCAGGGGCAGATATAGACTCTGACCATAACTTGTTGGTTATGAACTGTAGGCTGAAACTGAAGAAACTACATAAAGGTAGGAAAATAAGGAGATGGGACCTGGATAAATTGAAGTAACCTGAAGTTCTTAAGAATTTCAGAGGGATCTTTAGGCAACAATTGACAGAAACAGGGGAAAATAAAACAGTAGAGGAGGAATGGGTAAAATTGAGAGATGAAATAGTGAAGGTAGCAGAGGACAAAATAGGTAGGAAGGCAAGACCTACCAAAAATCCTTGGATATCACAGGAGATACTAAATTTTATCGATGAAAGGAGAAAATATAAAAATGCAGTAAATGAAACAGGCAAAATAGAGTACAGACGACTAAGAAATGAGATTGACAGGAAGTGCAAAATGGCTAAGCAGGAGTGGCTAGAAGGCAAATGCAAGGATGTAGAATATTTTATAAATAGGGGAAATATACACACAGCCTACAGGAAAATAATAGAAACATTTGGAGATAAGAAAAACAGCTTTATGAATATCAAGGACACTGATGGAAAACCAGTTCTGAGCAAAGAAGGGAAAGCTGAAATGTGGAAAGAGTATTTAGAGGGGCTCTACAAAGGAAATGAACTTCGAGACAATATTGTAGGAAGGGAAGAGGATGTAGATGAAGATGAAATAGGAGATACTGTACTGCGAGAAGAATTTGACAGAGCCCTGAAAGACCTAAGTCGAACCAAGGCCCCTGGAGTAGATGATATTCCCTCAGAGCTACTGAAGTCTCTGGGAGAACCGGCCATGACAAACCTGTTTCACCTGGTGTGTAAGATGTATGAGACCTGCGAAGTACCCTCAGACTTTAAGAAAAATGTAATAATCCCCATTCCAAAGAAAGCAGGTGAAAACTATAGAACCATCAGTTTAATAAGTCATGGTTGCAAAATATTAACACGAATTATATACAGAAGGATGGAAAAGCTGGTAGAAGTCGACCTCGGGGAAGATCAGTTTGGGTTCAGGAGAAATGTAGGAACACCGGAGGCAATACTCACTTTACGGCTTATCCTAGAAGATAGATTAATAAAAGGCAAACCTACATTTCTAGCTTTTTTAGATTTGGAGAAGGCTTTTGACAATGTTGATTGGAATAAACTCTTTCAAGTTCTGAAGCAAGCAGGCGTGAAATATAGGGAACGTAAGGTTATTTACAACTTGTACAAAAACCAACCAGCGGTTGTCAGAGTTGACGGGCCTGAAAGGGATGCAGTGGTTGGAAAGGGAGTAAGACAGGGGTGTAGTCTTTCTCCATTGTTATTCAATCTGTACATTGATCAAGCTATAAAGGAAAGCAAGGAGAGATTTGGAGAAGGAATTAAAGTTCAGGGCGAAGAAATAAAAACATTGCGTTTTGCCGACGACATAGTAATTCTGTCAGATACAGCAAAGGACCTGGAAGAGCAATTGGACGGAATGGACAGTGAGCTGAAAGGTGCATATAAGATGAATATTAACAAGAGCAAAACTAAGGTAATGGAGTGCAGTGTAAGAAAATCAGGTGTTGCTGAAGGAATTCGATTGGGAAACGAAGCAATAAAGGAGGTAGTTGAGTTTTGTTACTTGGGCAGTAAAATAACAAATGATGGTCGCAGTACAGAGGATATAAAATGCAGAATGGCAATGGGTAGAAACGCGTTCTTGAAAAAGAGGAATTTGTTAACATCGAATATTGATTTGAGCCTAAGGAAGTCCATTCTGAAGGCATTTGTTTGGAGTGTTGCCTTGTATGGGAGTGAGACATGCACGATAAACAGTGCGGACAGGAAGAGGATTGAGGCTTTTGAAATATGGTGCTACAGAAGAATGCTGAAGATTAGGTGGGTGGATCGCGTAACTAATGAGGAGGTACTGAACAGAATTGGGGAGAAAAGAAATTTCTGGCATACCTTGACTAAAAGAAGGGATCGCTTGGTAGGACACATTCTTAGACATCAAGAAATGGTGAATTTAGCGTTGGAGGGAAGTGTGTGGGGTAAAAATCGCAGGGGGAGACCAAGAGATGGATACAGTAAGCAGATTCAGGCAGATGTGGGTTGTCGTTCTTATGTGGAGATGAAGAGGCTTGCTCAGGATAGGGTATTGTGGAGAGCTGCATCAAACCAGTCTCCGGACTGAAGACCACAACAACAACATAGTTCTTTCTTAGAGAGAGTGTGCAGCATTGCAGCTTATCTGACCTGTGTTGACGGTACTTGACGATGTGGCAGCATGATGGCATCCTGACATTGTGGTTACTAATTTTGACGTCCAATGTGGATTTGTTGCTCTGCTCGTCGCATTCCGCGGTAAAAAGCATAGATAATGCTCCAGTTGAACTGAAAAACATCACGTAATGGCGTTTAACAGGACACTTATCGTTGGTAGGCATTGTAATCTATTACCCACAGACTTTTCTTTTTTTTTCCGTGTGCCCACTATGACTACACGTTAGGCACACACACAACTCTAATGCACTCGCATTTTCTACACTGTCAGTGGCTCTTACCACCACAACGTCTGAGTTAGTCAGCAAAACAATTATCACGTTCGTGACGTCATAGTTACTGTAAATGTTCTTGCAAGCATCTCACAAAATGATACAGTTCACCATCACAGACGACACCATAAACACCCGCCAGTTACTTTAATATTATGTGAAGCATAATAATGTCACAATTCCCCTATCATCAGTAAAAGGCAAAGATAGTCTCACTTAGGTCGTAGTAATGTTGACATTGTTCATTCACAGAGTCAACGTTAGTACTGGATGTTACAAAGTCGATTTAAGGGCGTACCGACTGCTGATGATTACTGTTTATGATAATTTCTTGTAACAACACCTCTTTTCTAACTCTCAACGCTCTCAATGCAAGAATAAATTTTCTTACTCAGTGATAATATTCACATAGTCTATTCGCCAATGCATCGACGGTAGCAAGCGTGACACAGTTCACTTAACAACATGCCTACCGTCGAACATTTCATTTTATCACGACCGCGTGAAGTTCCGTCACTCGACACTGAGTCAGTATTACTTTTTGTTTCGTAGTCGCGTTAAAATATATATCTTCAATCGAAACATATTATCACCACCATGCTGCTTCCGGTACACCTCATTTCACAGTTTCCAGTAGTAGTCTCTCTTTCTCTCTCTCTGTATGTTGCTGCTGTCGACTATACCCTATCTATATTGCTGCCTATGACTACGATTCACGCAACATAAAATTTTATCACATTTACTGTTACACATTCCAAATACCAAAACGTTAACAAGCAGAACATATATACGTTTTCATGAAAAAGGAAATATAATCAAAGTCTTTTTACATATGAAAACCATAATTTCATTAATCTACCCACATAAACCACAGATATTGCCGAGGTGGGGTGGCTTGCGTGCCTCAATGATGCAGATAGTCGTACCATAATGGAGGGGTATCTGTGGAGAGGCCAGACAAACGTGTGGTTCCTGAAGAGGGGCAGCAGGCTTTTCAGTAGTTACAGGGGCAACAGTTTGGATGATTTACTGAGCTGGTCTTGTAACATCAGCTAGCATGACTTTACCACGCAGTTACTGTGAACGGCTGAAAGCAAGGGGAAACTACAGTCATTACTTCTCCCGAGGACATGCAGCTCTACTGTATGACTATACGACGATGGCGTCTTCTTGGGTAAAATATTCCGGAGGTAAAATAGTCTCCCAATCGGATCTCCGGGCGGGGACTACTCAGGAGGAAGTCGTCATCAAGAAAAACAAAATAGGCATTCTACGGGTAGAAGCGTGGAACATTCTAACCCTTAATCGCGTAGGTAAGCTAGATAATTTGAAAAGAGAAATGGATAGGTTAAAGTTAGATATGGTAGGGATTAGTGAAATTCGGTGGCAGGATGAACAGGATTTCTGGTCAGGTGAGTACAGGGTCATAAATACGAAATCAGTTGGTGGTAACGCAGGAGTAGGTCTGATAATGAAAAAGAAAATAGGAATGCGGGTAAGTCACTATGAACAGCTTAGTGAACGCATTATCGTAGTAAAGATAGATACGAAGCCAACACCGACCACAGTAGTGCAAGTTTATATGCCAACTAGCAAGGCCGATGATGACGATATCGAAAAAAATGTATGAGGAGATATAAGAAATCATTCAGAAAGTTAAGGGAGACGAAAACTGGATTGTGATGGGGGACTGGAGCTCGGTAATAGGAAAGGGAAGAGAAGGAAATGTAGTGGGTGAATATGGATTGGGAAAAAAGGAATGAAAGAGGAGATCGCTTGGCAGAATTTTGCACAGAGAACAATTTAATGATCACCAATACTTGGTTTAAACATCATACGAAGGAAATAATATCGAAAGCAGTATTCTAGAAATGGACGACGAAAGAGACTAGGAGACACTGGAAGGTACCAGATTGACTTTATAATGGTAAGGAATAGATTTAGAAACCAAGTTCTGAAATGTAAGACATATCCAGGGGCAGATATAGACTCTGACCATAACTTATTGGATATGAACAGCAGATTAAAACTTTAGAGACTGCAGAAATGTAGATAGGTTAGGAAATGGAACCTGGACAAATTGAAGGAACCAGAGGTGGTTAAGAGTTGCAGAGGGAGCATTAGGCAAGGATTGGCTGAAACGGGGGAAAGTAATACAGTAGAAGAAGAATGGGTAGCTCTGAGAGATAGGGTAATAAAGGCTGCAGATGACCATATAGGCAGAAGGACAAGGCCTAATAGAAATCCCTGGACAATACAAGATATACTGAACTTAATTGATGAGAGGAGAAGATATAAAATTCAGCAAGTGAAACAGGAAAAATGGAGTACAATCGTCTGAAAAATGAGATTGACAGGAAGTGCAGACTTGCTAAGCAGGAGTAGCTACAGGACAGATGCAGAACTGTAGAAGAATGCATAACTAGGAGATAGATACCGCCTACAGGAAAATAAGAGATATTTGGAGACAAGAAAAGCAGCTGTATGAATATAGAGAACTCAGAAGGAAAACCAGTATTAAGCAAAGAGGGAAAGGCTGAACTGTGGAAGGAATATATATAGGGCCTATACAAAGGAAATAATCTCGAAATCAGTATTCTAGAAATGGACGACCAAGTGGAGGAAGATGAGATACGAGACATGATACTGCGAGAAGAATTTGACAGAGTGCTGTCTTGTGGAATCCAACCTCGGCGAAGATCAGTTTGGATTTAGGAGGAATGTAAGAACACGGGAGGCAATACTTACATTACGACTTACCTTACAAGATAGGCTTAGGAAAGGGAAACCTAAGTTTTTAGCGTTAGTCGATTTGGAGAAATCTTTTGACAATGTCGACTGGATTATACTATTCCAAATTCTGAAGGTATCAGGGGTAAAATATAAGGAGCGAAGAGTTATATTCAACCTATACAAAAACCAGACAGCGGTTATTAGAGTCGAAGGGCAAGAAAGGGACGCAGAGGTTGGGAAGGGAGTAAGACAGGGTTGTAGCCTTTCCCCAATGTTCAATCTGTACATTGATCAGTCAGTGAAGGAAGGAGAAATTTGGAGAGGGCATTAAAGTGCAGGGAGAAGAAATAAAAATATTGCGGTTTGCCGATGACATAGTAATTCTGTCAGAGATTGCAAAATATCTGGAAGAGCAATTGAATGGGTTGGACAGTGTCTTGAAAGGAAGATATAAGATGAACATTAACAAGAGTAAAACGAAGGTAACGGAATGTAATGTCATAAAATCAGTCGATGCTGAAGGAATTAGATTAGGTAATGAGACAATAAAAGTAGTAGATGAATTTTGTTATTTAGGTAGCAAGATAACTTTTTATGGCCGAAGAAAAGAAGATATAAAATGCAGAATGGCTATGGGAAGAAAAGCGTTTCTAAAGAAGCCAAACTTGTTAATATCGAATATTAATTTAAATATTAGGAAGTCCTTTCTGAAAGCGTCTGGAGTGTAGCATTGTGTGGGAGTGAAACGTGGACGGTAAGGAGTTCAGATAAAAATATGATAGAAGCTTTTGAAATGTGGTGCTATAGACGAATGATGAAAATTAGATGGGTACATCACGTAACTAATGAGGAGGTGCTTAACCGAATCGTAGAGAAAATGAGTTTCTTGCATATCCTGACTAAGAGAAGGGATAGATTGGTTGGACACATTCTGAGATATCAAGGAATGGTCAACTTAGCATTAGAAGGAAGCGTGTGGGGTAAAAATCGTAGAGGAAGACCGAGGGACGAATATAGTAAGCATATTCAAAAGCATGTAGGTTGCCGAACGTATTCTCAGATGAAGAGACTTGCACAGGACAGGGTAGCGTGTAGAGCTGCATCAAACCAGTCTGCGGACTGAAGACTACAACAACAACAACAACCCAAAGATATAAGAGATTTACTCAGTCTACCAGAAAGCGAAAGATACAGACAGAAAAAAGTTGAAGAAAAAAAATTCACTTATGGCTAGGGGCTATATCTTTTGCCATTTGCAGGGAGTGGAGATAACAACATTACGGCAACCGAGATAATAGTAACGCAGGTGTTTGCTGTAGAGGTATTTGATCTCCTAAAATTATTTTACAGAAATCATTCGGAACATTATCTAATAATAATTCTATATAATATGAATCCTTAATCTTGTCGTCACTTTCTTCAGTTGGAAAATGGCACTTTATAAAATCCAATCTCCTTTTGGGCATGTCTAAAGCAATATAGATTTGTACTCCTACACTTCTCTGACCATACTCTGAGCTGCAGTGGGCTGAAATAGTGTACTGACGTCCCACGTTCCTATCCGAAATCCTAATCGTAGTCCATGCCAGTCCAGTGCCAGCTGTCACCAGTGCCACATCGTTACAGCGCTAAGTATCTGAATTTAATTTTGTGTCAAATTTAATTTGCCAGTCTAGTTCATTTTCGGTAGTACTGTTTTAAGAGGTTTATTCCCGCGTACTTGCAGATTTCGTTTGTACTACTGTTTTAATAGTTTATTCTATCGTATTTGATAAATACCGTTGTTTAGTCTTCGTCTTTGACCGGTGTATTTCAAAACAAGTCAGAGACCGTTACTAAGCTCGTTATCAGTCAGTCCAGTGCCAGCTGTCACCAGTGCCACATCGTTACAGTGCTAAGTATCTGAATTTAATTTTGTGTCAAATTTAATTTGCCAGTCTAGTTCATTTTCGGTAGTACTGTTTTAAGAGGTTTATTCCCGCGTACTTGCAGATTTCGTTTGTACTACTGTTTTAATAGTTTATTCTATCGTATTTGATAAATACCGTTGTGTTTAGTCTTCGTCTTTGACCGGTGTATTTCAAAACAAGTCAGAGACCGTTACTAAAGTTCGTTATCAGTCAGTCCAGTGCCAGCTGTCACCAGTGCCACATCGTTACAGTGCTAAGTATCTGAATTTAATTTTGTGTCAAATTTAATTTGCCAGTCTAGTTCATTTTCGGTAGTACTGTTTTAAGAGGTTTATTCCCGCGTACTTGCAGATTTCGTTTGTACTACTGTTTTAATAGTTTATTCTATCGTATTTGATAAATACCGTTGTTTAGTCTTCGTCTTTGACCGGTGTATTTCAAAACAAGTCAGTTACCGTTACTAAGCTCGTTATCAGTCAGTCCAGTGCCAGCTGTCACCAGTGCCACATCGTTACAGTGCTAAGTATCTGAATTTAATTTTGTGTCAAATTTAATTTGCCAGTCTAGTTCATTTTCGGTAGTACTGTTTTAAGAGGTTTATTCCCGCGTACTTGCAGATTTCGTTTGTACTACTGTTTTAATAGTTTATTCTATCGTATTTGATAAATACCGTTGTGTTTAGTCTTCGTCTTTGACCGGTGTATTTCAAAACAAGTCAGAGACCGTTACTATGCTCGTTATCAGTCAGTCCAGTGCCAGCTGTCACCAGTGCCACATCGTTACAGCGCTAAGTATCTGAATTTAATTTTGTGTCAAATTTAATTTGCCAGTCTAGTTCATTTTCGGTAGTACTGTTTTAAGAGGTTTATTCCCGCGTACTTGCAGATTTCGTTTGTACTACTGTTTTAATAGTTTATTCTATCGTATTTGATAAATACCGTTGTTTAGTCTTCGTCTTTGACCGGTGTATTTCAAAACAAGTCAGAGACCGTTACTAAGCTCGTTATCAGCCAGTCCAGTGCCAGCTGTCACCAGTGCCACATCGTTACAGTGCTAAGTATCTGATTTTAATTTTGTGTCAAATTTAATTTGCCAGTCTAGTTCATTTTCGGTAGTACTGTTTTAAGAGGTTTATTCCCGCGTACTTGCAGATTTCGTTTGTACTACTGTTTTAATAGTTTATTCTATCGTATTTCATAAATACCGTTGTTTAGTCTTCGTCTTTGACCGGTGTATTTCAAAACACGTCAGAGACCGTTACTAAGCTCGTTATCAGCCAGTCCAGTGCCAGCTGTCACCAGTGCCACATCGTTACAGTGCTAAGTATCTGATTTTAATTTTGTGTCAAATTTAATTTGCCAGTCTAGTTCATTTTCGGTAGTACTGTTTTAAGAGGTTTATTCCCGCGTACTTGCAGATTTCGTTTGTACTACTGTTTTAATAGTTTATTCTATCGTATTTGATAAATACCGTTGTTTAGTCTTCGTCTTTGACCGGTGTTTTTCAAAACAAGTCAGAGACCGTTACTAAGCTCGTTATCAATCAGTCCAGTGCCAGCTGCCACGAGTGCCGCAGCGTTAATAGCGCTAAAGCTGCCGGACTCAGTTTTGTTGATTCGACAGTGTAGTTACCACTGACCACAGTTAAGTCAGCAGCCAGCCGCCTTCATTAGAATACTAGGCTCCTTTAAAGTTGTTAATTGCTGTTAATAGTATCGATAGGATGGATAGGATGTGTGCCTGCTGTGTGCGGACGCAGGAGGAGTTGGCCGCGGTTCGCGAACAGCTGAGCGTGCTGTTGGCTACGGTCAGCCGTCTTCAGGCTGCTGTCTCGGGGTGCAGCGATGGTGGGGAGTCTGGTGCGTCGAGTGGGACACCTCAGGTGTCTCACTCTTCGCTCTCTGTCCCTGCTACCGAGGCACCTTCAGGTGTACCGGACGTCGTCGAGCCGCCTTCTCCGCAAGGGGAGTGGCGGGTTGTACGGCGTTCGCGTCGCTCGAGGCGGAAGGCCAATGTGGAGGCTGGATGTCCGTCCGCGCCCGTTCGTCCTGTGAGTGGAGGTGTGGCGACTCCTTCAGCAGGGTCCGAGCAGGTGCACGGGGGGAGGGGATTATTAGTTATTGGGAGCTCCAATGTCAGGCGCGTGATGGAGCCCCTTAGGCAGATAGCGTCCAGATCTGGAAGGAATTCCAACGTGCACTCGGTGTGTTTGCCGGGGGGCCTCATCCGAGATGTGGAGGCGGCCTTGCCGGCGGCTATCGAGGGTGCGGGGTGCAGTCGACTGCAAGTCGTAGCTCACGTCGGCACCAATGACGCTTGTCGCTTGGGTTCTGAGGACATCCTCAGGTCCTACGAGCGGCTGGCGGAATTGGTGAAGGCTGCTGCCTTCGCACGCGGGGTGCAAGTAGAGCTGTCGATTTGCAGCATTGTTCCCAGGGTTGATCGGGGTCCTTTGGTTTGGAGCCGAGTGGAGGGTCTGAACCAGAGGCTTCGCCGACTCTGTGACAGTCATGGCTGCAGATTTCTGGATCTGCGTTATCGGGTGGGGAATTGTAGGGTGCCCCTAGATAGATCAGGGGTGCACTACACCAAGGAAGCGGCTACTCGGGTAGCAGAGTACTTGTGGAGTGCACATGGTTTTTTTTAGGCTAGGCGCTAACTCTGATGAGCACTCGCCTGTCAGCATTCAAACAGCGAATTCAGGCCACGTTCAGAACAAAAATTCGAACATAAAAATATTAGCCGCGAACTTACAAAGTATTAGAAACAAAGTTCCCGAATTTGCAGCGCTGCATGGAAGTTATTGCGCTCAGATAGTTTTAGGCACCGAAAGCTGGCTAAATGATGATGTGGAAAGTTCAGAAATATTTAGCGAAGCGTGGAATGTATATCGGAAAGATAGATCTGATACAACCGGAGGAGGAGTGTTCATCGCTGTGGACAAAGATATTGTTTCTACTGAGATCGAGGTTGAAAGTAATTGTGAAGTTATCTGGGCACGCATAACAGGTCTAAAAGAAGTAAAGTTAATAGTTGGTTGTTTTTACCGGCCCCCCAGTGCTGCTGTAGCAGTTTTAGAATCATTCAAGGAAAGTCTACACCAGGTAGTGCATAGGTATCCGGGCCATGCAATATTAGTCGGAGGTGACTTCAACCTTAAGAGCATAGATTGGGACCTCGCTAGTTACATTTCAGGCGGTACAGACAAGCAGTCTTGCGAGCTACTGTTGGACACATTCTCCGAAAACTGTCTTGAGCAGTTAAACCGGCAACCCACGCGCAATGGAAATATTCTAGACCTTATAGCCACAAACAGGCCTGACCTTATTAACGATGTCTGTGTAGAGACAGCAATTAGTGATCATGATATCATCATAGCGTCGATGGTGACCAAAGTTCATAAACCAGTCAAGAAGGCTAGGAGCGTGTTTTTGTTGGGAAAAGCCGACAAGCAAATGTTACGATCGCACTTAGAAAATGAATGGGCATCGTTTAATTCTGGGACTATGGATGTAGAGGACTTGTGGACTAAATTTAAATGCATTGTTAATGAAGGGTTAGAGAAATATGTGCCAGTAAAGACGATTAAGGATGGAAAAGATCCACCGTGGTATAATAATGATAGAAAGCTGCTGAGAAAGCAAAGGCTGTTGCACTCTCGATTCAAAAAAGAACACGCAAATGATGACAGGCAAAAGTTAGTAGAGATTCGTGCGTCTATAAAAAGATCGATGCGTGAAGCATACAATAATTATCACAGCCATACCTTAGCAAAAGATCTTTCCGAGAACCCGAAAAAATTCTGGTCCTATGTAAAATCGATAAACGGGTCAAAGCCCACTGTCCAGTCACTAGTTGATCATTCCGGGGCAGTAATAGAAGAAAGCAAACGGAAAGCTGAAGTTCTAAATTCAACCTTTAAGAAATCTTTCACGCAGGAGGACCGCGCAAATATACCATCATTTGATCAACGTACTAATTCCGAAATGGGGGACATAGCAATAGGTATTTCCGGTGTAGAGAAGCAGCTGAGAGAGCTAAATACGAAAAAGTCTGCTGGTCCGGATGGAATACCAGTTCAGTTTTACAAAGACTATTCTGCGGCATTGGCCCCCTACTTAGCTTGCATTTATAGCGAGTCTTTAATTCAGCGCAAAGTTCCTAGTGATTGGAAAAAAGCGCAGGTGACTCCCGTGTATAAGAAAGGAAAGAGAACTGACCCATACAATTACAGGCCAATATCGTTGACATCGGTTTCATGTAGAATTTTGGAGCATATTCTCAGTTCGAACATAGTAAATTTCCTTGAAACGGAAAAGCTTCTTTCCATGAATCAGCACGGGTTTAGGAAACATCGTTCATGTGAAACTCAGCTTGCTCTTTTCTCACATGACATCTTGCGAGTCATGGACGAAGGGCAACAGGCGGATTGTGTTTTTCTCGACTTCAAAAAGGCGTTCGACACGGTGCCACACTGCAGACTGCTAACGAAGATACGAGCCTATGGAATAGGTTCACAGATTTGTGACTGGCTGGAAGACTTCCTAAGTAATAGAACGCAGTACGTTGTTCTCGACGGCGAGTGTTCATCAGAGACGAGTGTATCATCAGGCGTGCCCCAGGGGAGTGTGATAGGACCGCTATTATTTTCTATCTATATAAATGATCTGATGGACAGAGTAGGTTGTAATTTGCGGCTGTTTGCTGATGATGCTGTGGTGTATGGGAGGGTGTCGTCTGTAACTGACTGTAATAGCATACAGGTTGACTTAGACAAAATTTCTAGTTTGTGCGAAGAATGGCAGCTAGCTCTCAATGTAGAAAAATGTAAGGTGATGCGCACGAGTAGAAAAAACAATCCTATAATGTTCGAATACAGCATCAGTAGTGAGCTTCTTGATGCGGTCGCGTCGTTCAAATATCTAGGCGTAACATTGCAGAGCGATATGAAATGGAACGAGCATGTAAGGACAGTTGTGAGTAAGGCGGACAGCAGACTTCGGTTTATTGGGAGAATTTTGGGAAGATGTACTTCACCTGTAAAGGAGACCGCGTATAAAACGCTTGTACGGCCACGTCTTGAGTATTGCTCAAGTATTTGGGACCCACAGCAGATCGGTTTGAAGGAAGACATAGAGGCGGTTCAGAGGCGAGCAGCTAGATTTGTTACCGGTAGGTTCGACCAATGCGCGAGTGTCACGGAAATGCTCCGGCAACTCAATTGGGGATCGCTGGAAGAAAGACGACGTTCTTTTCGTGAATTTCTGTTAAGTAAATTTAGAGGGCCGGAATTTGAAGATGAGTGTAGTACGATCTTGCTGCCGCCTACTTACATTTCGCGTAAAGATCACAAAGACAAGATAAGAGAAATTAGGGCTCGTACGGAGGCATATAGGCATTCTTTTTTTCCTCGTTCAATTTGGGAGTGGAATAGGAAAGGAAATGCCTAGTAGTGGTACAGTGTACCCTCCGCCACGCACCTTACGGTGAATTGCGGAGTATGTATGTAGATGTAGATGTATATCTACATCCTCTCTCAAAGCTATCCATTCATCTCCTACTGTGTTATTTCCCCTCGTTTCTGTCAAATGTTGCCTCTGAAACTTTCAAGAACAGGTTGCTTCTTTTTATTTTCCTATATTTGCCAGTTTCTTCAGTTTCAGTCTACATTGACATCTACATGAGATACTCTGCAAATCACATTTAAGTTCTTGGCAGAGGATTCATCGAACCACCTTTATACTACTATTTATCTCCCATTCCATTCTCGAATGGCGCGCGGGAAGAAAGAACACACCGATGCGATAACAGTCGTTGTTGTAATGATTCCCATCCCAGATCCTGTATCATTTCCGTAACCCTGTCTCCCCTAAGTAGTGACAATACAAAACGATCCCTTCTTTGGACTCTTTCGATGTCCTTCGTCAAACCCACCTGATGTTCTTGCTTGTTTCCCGAAGATCGTCCTGTCCGAAGCTTTGGTATTGCATTGTTCCTGGGATATTCTTGCAGGTTTGATAGCGTCTGAATCTAGAGGACCAAGGATTTGATATTGGACTGTCCTTCTTCTAGGATATTGTCTATCCTGCTTCTCCTAGTCTTTGGAGTCCTCTCTTTACTTGTGCAAGGCGTCACTGACGGCATTTAGTAACCATGTCAAAACACACACAGACACCGATAGGCTGTTGGCGTGACCCCACCATAGGTCACCCAGAGTGAAAGACCCCTATCCCATGAAACTTTCAGTGTCAGTGTTGGAAAAGAAGGCCGGCGATGGCAAGAGGTTAGATAAGTGATGAGCTGAAGTAAGTAAGCGGAAGGACTCAGCTCGGGACCACGTACTCACTAGGTGTGAATACCTGAAAGTATCATATTCACCATCAGACGAAACGACGAACGTGACGTCCACAAAGCGAAATTATCGACAAGGTTATATTTTATTTTTTATTTTTTTATTTTTCTTTCTTTTTGAGCTGACTTCTCGATTATTTCTATGTAAAAATGGGTAACCTGTTAGATCTTGATATTTTTTACACAATTCACTTCAAGCAGAATGTCTCTTAATTACTTCTATGACTGGTGGAATTCCCAAAAATTGAGCAGAATGACACCTCCTCGTATGCCACAGCATCATTAGTAAAAGTCAGATTGCTACTCTCCAGGTCCGCCTGAACATTAATGTAAAAAACGGAGAAAAGTAACGGTCGTATTTCAATTCCGCGGCGGTACACCTGAGAAAACTTTGAAAAAAAAAAAATATCGCCATCGAGGAGAATTCAAAGTAATGGAACAGAAAGGAAAGGCGCTATTACAAATTATGAATAATCTCCCCCTCTCTTCCCCCTCCGCAGCTTTGACGGTTGGGTGTAGTCACTGACCTCTTTAACCTGTTACCTTTGAAGTTAGAAATAACACTTTCTGTTCAGAATCTCTGTCTGCCAGACAGAGAGCTGTATCGAGGTACAATGAAAAAAACATAGAACAGCTACATTTATAGAAGACATACGACGGAATACCTTCTGATATTGTATCGGACCTTTTTCCTGCCGAACTGCAGACACATAACATGGCACGGACGCGAAAAGGCGCTGGAAGTCCCCTGAAGGAAAATCGAGCCATGCATCCTCAATATCCGTAGATTATTGATTTTCCGGTGACGGAGTTTCTGCACTAACTGACCTCCTATAAATGTTTGGTGGGTTTTATGTCTGACGAGTTGGTGACATCGTACCTCTCAATAGTTCAATGGCGACTTAAGAAAATTATCATCGATAAAAACACACCCGGTCTGTTCCATGGAGCGGTTCAAAAAAGAACACACAAATGATGACAGGCAAAAGTTAGTAGAGATTCGTACGTCTATAAAAATACCGATGCGCAAAGCATACAATAATTACCACAGCCATACCTTACCAAAAGATCTTTCCGAGAACCCGAAAAAATTCTGGTCCTATGTAAAATCGATAAGCGGGTCAAAGCCCATTATCCCGTCACTCGTTGATCATTCCGGGGCAGTAATAGAAGAAAGCAAACCGAAAGCTGAATTTCTAAATTTAACCTTTAAGAAATCTTCCACACAGGAGGACCGCACAAATGGACCATCAATTGATCAACGTACTAATTCTGTAATGGAGGACATAGTAATAGGTATTTCCGGTGTGGAGAAGCAGCTGAGAGAGCTAAATACGAAAATACGAATACCAGTTCGGTTTTACAAAGAGTATTGTGGGGCATTGGCCATTTACTTAGATTGCTTCGTTCTATAAATCAGCGCGGATTTAGGAAACATCGTTCATGCGAACCTCAGCTCGCCCTTTTCTTATATGACCTCTTGCGAGCCATGGATGAAGGGCAACAGGCGTGTTGTTTTTCTCGACTTCAAAAAGGCGTTTGCCTGCAGACTACTAACGAACATACGAGCTTATGGAATAGTTTCACAGATTCGTGAACTCAGTACCTTGTTCTCTGCGGTGAGTGTTCATGAGACGAGTGTATCGTTAGGCGTGCCCCAGGGGAGTGTGACAGGACCGCTATTATTTTCTATCTATATAAACAATCTGCTGGACCGAGTAACTTGTAATTTGCGGCTGTGTGCTGATGATGCTGTGGTGTATGGGAGGGTTCGTCTTTGACTGTAATAGCATATACGTTTACTAAGACAAAATTTCTAGTTGGTGCGAAGAATGGCAGTTAGCTCTCAATGTAGAAAAGTGTAAGGTGATGCGCATGAGTAGGAAAAACAATCCCATTATTTTCGAATACAGCATTAATAGTGAGCTTCTTGATGCAGTCCCGACGTTCAAATATGTAGGCGTAAAAATGCAGAGCGATATGAAATGGAACGAATATGCAAGGACAGTTGTCAGTAAGGACATCCGACTTCGGTTAATTGGGAGAATTTTGGGACGATGTACTTTATCTGTAAAGGAGACCGCGTATAAAGCGCTTGTATGACCACGTCTTGTGTATTGCTAAAGTGTTTGGGACCCGCAGATGATCAGTTTACAGAAAGATATAGAAGCAGTTCAGAGGCGAGCAGCTTGGTTTGTTTCTGGCAGGCTTGACAAATACGCGAGTGTCACGGAAATGCTCCGGCAACTCAATTGGGGTTTGCTGGAGGAAATTTGACGTTTGTTTCGTGAATTTCTGTTAAGGAAATTTAGAATGCCGGAATTTGAAGCTGAGTGTAATACGATCTTGCTGCCGCCTACTTCCAAAGACAAGATATTAGGGCTCGTACGGAGGCATATCGGTATTCTTTTTTTCCTCGTTCTAGGAAAGTAAATGCCTAGTAGTGCACCCTCCTCCACGGTCCTTGCGGTGGATTGCGTAGTATGTATGTAGATGTAGATGTAGACCATTATGAACCTTCCCCAAATTCCACAGTGCGTTATTGACAACTGGGGTCCAAGGCTTCGTGGAGTCTGCAGTACACTCTAACCTTAACATTAGCTCTCACCAATCTACCTGTCACTATTTTTCAGCCGCCTAGGGTCCAAACAGTATAGTAAGGGGCCCTGTGGAGACGCTGGCAGAGATATGCTGATAGCAAAGACACTCGTGTCTCTCGTCTACTGCCGTAGCCCGTTAACGCGAAACTGCGCCTAAGGATACGTCCGACATGGGCTTCTAAGGTTATTCCACGCTCGCGTATTAGCACAGATAACTCTGCACATTCGCCACTGATCTGCATTAAGTGCAGGCTATCGTCCACTGCGTTGTGTATGTAGATGTGCCGCAAATGTCGGTGGTAACAGATATCTGAAATTTGGTATTCTTGGCAAACTGTTGTCAGTGTGGATGTCGGAATACTGAATTCCTTAACGAACTGTAAAAAGGGCTGTCCCGTGCGTCTAGCAGCAGCAACGACCATTCAAAGCTTGTTAATTCCCATCATGTGGCCATAATTGTATCGGAGACGTCAGAGAATGACATTATTATTAATAGGTCTAAACAGCCGCGATAATTATTAGTTTTATTACGTCATATATGTTTTGGCTTTAACTGCTATTATCAACTGACTTACGAAAACGGCCTTCTGATACTTTTGTAGTACACACTGTAGACGTTTACATAGACTAGATAAATCTGACTATTTATTCGATAGTTGGTAAAATTATTACCTAGAGACATCAATTGATAATATGTTATACGTTTACAAATTGTATGCAACTATGCGGCAATTATGTTATTTGCACCCGCTGGATTTGGATGTGTTACCTTTGGTTATTCTGTGTTTTGATTTCATGCTTAACAGTTTTCGTATAGTAATATATCGACAAAAATTTTAGGTAGTAATGTTTAATTTGTGTACGTTCGTTTAATATTACTTGCGGATATTTTTTCATTAATATATATTTTTTTCAAAAATGTTCATGAAAGTCCATCTGGTATTGTATGGAGTTTTTCAGACGTATGGTAGATTGATTATTGTAGCTATTTATTATATGTTCTTTGAATCTGAAGTTAGAATTTCGGGTAATTTGGAAGAATGCTTGCAAGCGTTGTATATATAGGTGTGACTGTCATTGATCCAGCTATCGAACACTCGAGCATATCCTTTAAAATCATGACGTATTCGGGTAATTTGGAAGAAGCGTTACACGCCAGCATCATTGTCATCATTGTTTGTTCACTAGCAACAATTTAAGCTGAACTCTTAGGTTCCTGACTAACAAATGTTCAAATGACACTTCCTGGCAGATTAAAATTGTGTGCCGGAACCGGGACTCGAACCTGGGACCTTTGCCTTTCTCGGGCACACAATTTTAATCTGCCAGGAAGTTTCATATCAGCGCACACTCCGCTGCAGAGTGAAAGTTTCATTCTGGAAACATCCCCTAGGCTGTGGCTAAGCCATGTCTCCACCATATCCTTTCTTCCAGGAGTGCTAGTCTTGCAAGTTTCGCAGGAGAACTTCTGTGAAGTTTGGAAAGTAGGAGGCGAGGCACTGGCGGAAGTAAAGTTGTGAGGCGGCATCGTGAGTCGTGTCGGGGTAGCTCAGTGGTAGAGCTCTTGCCCGCAAAAGGCAAAGGTCCCAGGTTCGAGTCCCGGTTCCGGCACACAATTTTAATCTGCCAGGAAGTTTCATATCAGCGCACACTCCGCTGCAGAGTGAAAGTTTCATTCTGGAAATGTTCAAATGTTTGTACAGCTTATGGGACTTAACTACGGGGTCATCAGTCCCTAAACTTACAAACTACTTATGAACTACTTACGAACTAGGACGGCACAAATATCCATGCCCGAGGGGGGATTCGAACTCCCGACCGTAGTGGCCGTGCAGACCGTGACTGACGCGCCTCAGTCTCCTCGACCACCGCGGCCGGCTCCTGACTAACCATATCCTTCAAAATTGTGACATATTCTTAAAAAATGGTAAAGTACTTTTGTCAATTAGAATATACATCTACGAGGTGTATCGTGTAATACGGCCTAATATATGATATTCGTTGGAAACGGGAAAGTACTTTTAAGAAGCTAGACATTAGATGTGTAATCTGATTGACAAAAGGACTTTACAATCTTTTTTAAATATTATCTTCGTAAAATATGAGTACAAAATCGATATGTGTAACTACTTCGATATGTATCGCTTGGAAGCAATCTACCAATTTACCGAATTTCGTCCTGTTTGACCAATGTAAAAGTTATTGCATTTGTTGAAAGTTATTTTATTTTCTGGATTGGTATACTCTGACGTTTTGTAAGTTCTTGATGGAAGGTTGTTGCTAGTTCGAAAGGCTAATTAAACGTTTGCATTTTTGAATAATGAATTGATAATGTTGTTTTACTGCTGTTTTTCTAGCTAGGTGTAATTCAGCATGTGCTGGGACTTAGTTATGTTTGATTGTCTCCTCTACAGTTTTGTGGCTTTTTCTCAATCGAAGTCATATTTTGAACTGCCGTACACTTTTGCAACTTTTATACAATTCCCATGCTTTTTAAATTTAAACAAAATTACTTAACCGCACACACTTTTCAACATCGCTTTGCTTTTGTGGTGTATTTATTCGGTAATTTATTAAATGCAATGTTGTTATACAACTTTTTGTTCTGTAGGTGCAATAATTCTGCCAAATAGGTTGTCTAAGATTGTTCCTATCTGTAGTACAACTGTGACAGTTGCTTTTTCTCTTTATGTAACTATTTAGGGGCTGTCAAGAAGTTGAACTGAGGAACTTTCCATTAGGCCAGGTAATTATGTACAACGTAAATTATACAATTTGTTGAGAGAGAATGCCATAGACAACCTTTATTAAGAAATTAATGTTGACATTGTGATGCAGCCTAAGAGTAACAACATTCTAAATAAAACAGTGTATCAGACCTCAAAATTTAACTTATTTCCCTTCATATCTATGACAATAATGTCAAAACCTTATTATATCTTGGGGCTAGTGTTCGAAATGTCGTATATTGACATATTTTGATAGGTTAGTCCAAAACACTGCAATCAATTACTTTATTTTTATATCACAAGATATCTTTCGGCGTTAAGTGCCATCGTCAGGTCGCAAAATTTTTATTACAAGTCACAATTCAAGTACCACAAAACTTAGCTATTTCAAGAAAATCGAAAATATTTCGTTTGCCTCTTTGCTTTGGGGCGTTTATCTTACAATTTCCTCATTTTTTCACAACATTTCATCTTTTATTGTCGGCCATGTCCAGTTTTTCTCCACCAATCCCATATCATTAACATTCCTGATTTTGGTTATGATACTTAGGTAATGTTCTTCTCCATACTTCCCCATGACACAAATATCCACTACCTTGTCTTCTCCCTTGAAATCCTCAGCTTCCTCCGTGACATGGGACAGCTGAATATGATTCATCACACATTTCGCTATCTTCATCACTTTCACTGAAGCTGCAATTGATATGAAGAGCTGCTTTCTTTTTTTACTTTATTCCTGTGTCAACTGTGTCGCAATGTTGTACTTTGCTCCTTGAAATCTTCAGTATATGCATTCGTAACATAAGGAAGAAATACACAACATTATTATTTTTAATCCAGACCGTCGGAAAATACGGAACAATACTTTGTACCCAACTCACCTTTACTACACTGGTCTGTTTACGTCTCTGTCACAAGAGCAGAGTTTCGTCAGAACGCTCTTTAGTGTCTTAAGCGTCCGTAAACAATGACTTAACCATCGTAGACTTTCCTCAGTTTCTGGTTGCTTCAGGAAATGTACTCATCGTGCCCGTAGGCTACACAGTTTGTAGTTTGAAAGGCCGTGGAGTGCCCGTGAGATTTGAAAAGACCGTCCACAGTATCACTGTCATAAATTTTCATGACCTGTCACATAGTTACCATGGTTTGCGGTATGTAACGAAGTGTGTCTAGTTTTTTTTTTATATTGATGGTTTTCTAGTGGTAAGTTAGTCTATTACTAAATGAGCGGAAAAATGCATATTTATGTGATGATAGCAATTAGCATTTCATTGTTGTCTGTTGTGGTAGACTGTTCTATAAATATTAAAGAGGTTGCTGGTTGTAACTCTTTCCAGTTGTGAAGTCTAGGTAGAATGGAATTGTTTCTGTATATTTCCCTAGTGAATTTGATTTTGTGGCGTAGATTGTTCAGAACTTCGTTAATATTTTGTATGTCTACAAGATTTCCATCAATTAGCAGCATATCTGGCGTAGTACACGATTTAACAATGGAAAATTCATATTAGAATCTCGGTAATACATGACAGATAACAACGGTTGATGAGCTGCTGACATGTAACTATATTAACAGAACTTCAGTTTTCGGCGATGGCCTTCATCAGAAAAGAAACACATACATTCTCACAATCACCCAGACATAACTATGCACAAATGACCACCATCACTGGCGTTCCAGCGCAATAAGCCATACAGATACGGGAGCGAATGTGGTTTGAAAGGCAACAAGAAACATATAGTAATCAAGAGAAAGAAAAGGACTGAGTAGGAAATGTTAGAAAACAGTCAAAAGGATAACACTGGATTAGGGATAGAAGATGGGTCGTTTGGCAAACATCTAACAATGAAAAATGCAGATTGAAATGTCAATAATGTTGCACTGAAGCGGTCACACATGAGGCCCATGTGTGTACACTGTGTGAGTGTATGTGTTTCTTTTCTGTTGAAGGCCATGGCTGAAAATTTAAGTTGTTTGAAAGTGTCTATTTATGTGCCTGTCAGCGGCTCAGCCTTCGTCTTCACGGTGAGTAGTGTACGCTTTTATTTATTAGAGGTAAAAAATTTCATTCGGGGGTACTGAGGAAGATGTCTCCTCTTTTGTTAGCTACACTATTCTCCGAACGTACTCCATCTGCTGGGATAAAAGTGTTGTTCTCGAATTCAAAATAATTTTGTGATTTCTAAAATATTTATGATTTAGTGTATTCCAGCAATATGTATTTATGCCAATAAACTGATGTCTTCTAACACGTATGCGCGAAAGTTATTAAAAAGCATGTATATTCAAGGTTAATTGTTCATTTCAGTTCCCACAATTTGCTGTCAGATACTGACCTACAGTTTGGTTTCAGAAGTGGTTGAACATCAGAAAATGCTATATTTTCATCTCATTGTAAGGATCTTGATGGATTAAATAAATTGCGAACGCTAAGGGTATTCTTTGATGTAACAAAACGTTTGCTTGTATTGATTACAGTGTATTGTTGCAGAAGTTGGAACATTATGGATTAAAGGGAGATGCTCACAGCTGGTGCAGATCTTCCTTTAATAACACAGTAGAAGGTGATCCTCTGCGTGGCTGTGCCCCAAGGTTTTGTTCTAGAGCCAGAACTGCTTCTCTTTTATATAAATGATATGTCTTCTAGAGGTAATTCTATTTCTGGCATTACTTGACATCGCAGGGCCCAGACGTTCTATAATGATTAATTAGCTCTATAAAGAAAGCAGCCAAGGTCGCAGTTTGATTTATGTAAATTTAACGCCAAAGATCGCTTTTTTGCATTTTATTTTTATTTTTGCACACCCATTTTCAGCTGTCTAGCTACCAGCTGCTTTACAGATATATATGGTTTATGTATTGACGACCGGTTTCGATGTGCTTTGCCATCACCTTCTGGTGACACATACTTTTACAATGCGGTCATGTATTTCAAAGATAGAGGCTAAAAAGTTAAAGTACAACAATGGAGTTAGTCAAGATATCATAATATCCACATGTGACGGTATTAACTGTAAAATTTGGATATTATGATATCTTGACTAACTCCATTGTTGCACTTTAACGTTTTAATTTTAAATGCATGATCACATTGAAAAATATATGTGCGAGCAGAAGGGGATAGCAAAGCACATCGAAAACGGTCGTCAATAAATTAATGATACTGCGGTCTTTGCTTTTTTCGTTTTGGAGCTAATTAAGATATTTCTGTATATTGATGACACTAGATTGGTTGTGAAGGATGTTGTTGGCAGACTTGATACAGTATAAAATAATGCAGTTAGAGAAATAAGATCATGGCTTGTAGAAGATAAATTGATGCTAAGTCACAGTAAGACTCAGTTTTTCCATACTCTATCACAGAACTAATAGAAAACAGATATTTCAAGTAGACAGAATCGGTACATGATAAGTGAGACTGCGCAGTTCAAAATTCTAGTCCTTCTGATAGATAGTAAGCTGTCCTGGAAAGGATTTTGTTCAAAAATTAAATGCTTTCTTAAATAAGTGATAATTCAATACGAAAAGTGGTCTACTTTGCTTATTTCATTCGCTTAAGACATACAGTGTTTTTTGTTTCCGTTAATCCTCTGATTTAAAAACGATATTTATTGCTAAGAATAGAGGGTTCGAGCAACATGTGTAAGATCGTGAACACTTGTCGAATCCTATTTATAGCCTGGGAATTGCGACATTGTCCTCACAATACCTATTTCCTTTAATGTTAATTTTTGTTATTAGCATTTGGTTATTCCAAGAATTTGCAGCTTTCACCCAGTTAACATTACGCAGAAATCAAATCACACCTGTTGGACCCTTGTGCAGATAGGTGTGCATACATTTTTAATAAGCTGCCACTAGCATTCAAAAGTTTAATAATAATCGACGTACATTCAAGGCTAAAGACTTTCTTCATGGCTCACTCTTTTTATTCTGTAGAGGAATTCCTAGAAAAATTAAAAAATAATTTAGGTTATTTCTGTGCTACTTTGTTGGTTCATTTCACTTAATCTTAGGACTGTCGTGTGGACAGGATTGCAATACGTTTCACTTTATCAATTACTACTACTTTGTCAGTGGCGAATATAGCATATACAGGGCGAATCACCGCAAATATTGCGGAAAGGGAAAGTGCGATTGATGTGCCGTTTTCACAGAGTGGATTAGTAATCAAGGACTCGTATTGTTAGCCAATAAACAGATGTTAAAAATACCTAGAAAACGTACAATTTTCAAATTTAACAATGGTTGTTACTATCATGCATTGGAATGTTTGACATCAGCGCTGTACAAAGAATTTTGAGTGACATTCTTATCACGTTTAGTTTAGCAGCTGCAACCATTCAAAACTTAGGGGGCGGAGGCTACGACAGAGTACCTGACTGGGTGGTGGTCATGAGACAGTGGGCCGTGCCCCAGGGGATAGCCACTCGGCCAGTCAGTTACGCTATCGCAGCTTCCGCCCCTGAAATTTTGAACGGTTTTATCTGCCAAACTAAAGGTGATAAAAATGTCATTCAAAATTCTTTGTCCACAGCTGGTGTCAAATATTCCAATGTATGACAGAAATAACCTTTGTTACATTAAAAAAACTATGTTTGAATAAAAATACACTTTCTAAGTAATATTACACTCTGTTTGTTGGCTAAAAATACAAGCCCCTGACTACGAATCCATTCTGTGGAAAGCGCCAGTCACTCGGACTTTCCGTTTCCGCAATATTTGCCGTGCAAGTTTTAGGTGATTCGCCCTGTATTTCCGGGGCGCCAAGATTAATGTAAAGATAAATTAAGGAATTTTAAATAGACCCCTCGCATGACGTATCACTTATGCTACTCATGTTCAGAGGATAATTTGCACTGAAGCCCCTTTATCTTTACAGAGATTTTTTTTATTGTTGACATTGAATCATAAAAGTATAGCTATTACAAAAAAATCTGGCACTAACTTCACACCACTGGAACCCCACTCCCGTCACCCATACAGTGAAATATGGCTGTTTACGATGGCGAAGCCTTCACGCATCATTCATTAGAATAATTAAGTAATTCAGATACGGTAGTAACACTAAAAGTGGGTCTTTGAGATCGTCTTTTGACAGCTGGAAATTTAAATGAAAATAACGGCTTAACTATTCATCTGACATGAAAATTGAATAAGCTAATTGATAGAGGAGAAAATTCTCTACAACTTAGCTCCCTTATGTTTTTTTCATATCTCGTATCGTTTGAGAGATATTTGCAAAAATAACGGAGATTTAACACCCTCCATTGAATTAACGTAAACCAGCCGTTCGGAGATGTCACGTGACATTCCTCGCGTATTTGATGATTTTCTTATAGTAAATTACACGTCATTTCAAAGCAACGGCACACTGAGGAATTAACAAACACACATCATTCTTCGTACGATAAATGATAATCTAAAGTCTACAAATGCCATATTAACATCAGTTAACAAAGGCCATCAATAATATGAGATTAAAGGAGTAGTGTTTTGATTCATAGTCGTAGCGTAGTGGGCACGGTGCTGGAATGTGACGCGGAATGTCGGTAATTCGAAACCCACCACAACCTAAACTTTTTTCCCTAAAAGGGGTTTCAGACACTCTTATTAATTAATTTATTATTATTTAGATTATTATTTTGCTCCAAAATGTTTGCAAAAACTTATAAAACTACAAATCAAAAGTGGGCCGTAAAACACGTAAGTTCGATTTTTTTTTCTTTATATTCATTAATTTCCGGGCACAGGCTCTCCCTTTATTCACCACTGTCCTTTGTTACAATCTGATGAACTGCCTCGTTCCATGATCCAACAGACTTGCTCCTTAATTCGGTCCCACCAACGGCTGTATCTGTGGTTATCGTTGTCCTATGACCTGTGTTACGTAGTAAGCTGACTGCACCTGTTCTGTATCTGCTGTGGTAAACACAGCCAACGGTCTTAAAGCATGCACTAACTTTTCTACGAGTTACTTATGCATCTTGTAATTTTCTCGTAATTTACAGTGACAAACTTTGTTTATTTACTGTTGGAGTGGTATTCTTGCAACAAACGACTCCGATAAGGAGTGATATAAACGCGGATGGCCGGGTTGCAATATCCGACATGTGAATTATTTCTAACTGCTACACGACGCAATGGCGAGCAGCACAGCCCGGCTCTAGCAGCACAGACGCGTCAACTCTAGGATAGCAGATGAGGATGCAGAGCGGCCGGCGTTAGGCAAATGTCAGGGGCTGGCGTGGCGGCAGCTGCGCGGCTGGCCTCGCACGACGGTTTCGGCGGTCTCGGCTTCGCGTCCAGAAGACCCCAGCGACCCTTCACGCCTGCAAAATGGAATCTTCTTCGCCACGGAATAAACCTAGGGCCCACACCATTCCTCATGACATTATTCCTCTTGAAGTTTTAACGCTGTGCCCATGTGAATTATCTGCCACTGGCCAATTTCAAAACTGCTGCATGTACCAACACGTTATGAATAAGCACGCTACTTCAGTTTGCTGCTTCTGTCCAACTTTTCTACCGTTCATCTACATCTACATCTACATAGATACTCTGAAAATCATATTTAAGTGCCTGGCAGAGGGTTCATTAACCACTTTCATAACTTTTCTCTACCGTTCCACTCTCTAGTAGCGCGCGGGAAGAAAGAACACCTAAATCGTTCCGTTTTCGATCTGATTTCTCTTATTTTATTGGGATGGGCATATCTCCCTAAGTAGGTGGGTGCTAGCAAAATATTTTCACATTCAGAAGTAAAAGTCGGTGACTGAAACTTCGCAAACAGATCACGCCGCAATGAATAAAGTCTTTCTTTTAATGATTTCCACCCCAATTCGTGCAACATTTCCGCGACGCTTTCCCCCCCGTGACGTGATAAAACAAAACGAGCTGGCCTTCTCTGAACCTTCTCAATGTTTTCCGTCAGTCCCACCTGGTGAGGGTCCCACAAGGGGCAACAGTACTCCAGGAGAGGACGCACAAGTGTGATGTAGGCATCTTCGAAGCGTTCTGCCAATGAAACGTAAGCTTTGGTTCGCCTTCCCCACAATATTTTCTATGTGTTCTCTCCAGTCAAAGTTGTTCGTAATTGTAACTCCTAGGCATTTGGTAGAATTTACGACCTTAAGGTTTGACTGATTTATCGCGTAATTGAAGTTCAGCGGATTTCTTTTAGTGGTCATGTGTATTACTTCACACTTATCTTTATTTAGTGTCAATTGCCAATTTTCGCACCAAGTAGAAATTTTGTCTAAATCTCTTTGCAGTTGTTTTTGATCCTCTGTTGACTTCACTAACCGATAAACGACAGCATCATCCGCGAACAGTCTAAGGGAGCTACTCAGATTATCTCCTAAATCGTTTATAAACACGAGGAAGAGTAGGGGACCTATAACGCTTCCCTGTGGAACGCCAGATATCACTTCTGTTTTACTCGATGAGTTACCGTCAATTACAACGAACTGTGTCCTTTCTGATAGGAAATCGTGAATCCAACCGCACAATTGGGGAGATATTCCATAAGCACGCAATTTCATTAGAAGCCGCTTGTGGGGTACAGTGTTAAAAGCCTTCCGGAAATCCAGAAGTATGGAATCGATTTGAGATCCCTTGTCGATGGCACATAACACTTCATGTGAGTAAAAGGCAAGCTGTGATTCGCAAGAGCGATACTTTCTGAATCCGTGCTGACTATTGGTTAATAGATCGTTCTCTTCGAGGTAGTTCATAATATTCGAACAAAGTATATGTTCCAAAATCCTACTGCAAATCGACATCAATGAGATTGGTCTGTAATTTTGGGGATCACTCCAATTGCCTTTCTTGAATACTGGAGTAACTTGGGCAACTTTCCAGTCTTTGGGTACGGATCTTTCGCTGAGTGATCGGTTGTAAATTATAGCTAATTACGGAGCTGTTGCATCAGCATACTCTGAGAGGAATCTAGTTGGTATACAATCTGGTCCGGAAGTTTTATTTTTGTTTAGTGACTTAAGTTGTTTTACTACTCCAGGAATATCTACTTCTAAGTTTTGCATGCTGGCAGCTGTTCTTGGATTGAATACTGCAGTGTTCACTTCGTCTTCTTCACCTCTCGCGCCTCGCACTCAGCGATAAAAAATGTTTACGCAAACATGGACGAACATTGTCCTCCCTAAGGCAACGAGTCTACAACACACTACATTTTTGTTTTCTTTGTACAATATTCAATCACTTAAAGATTCGTAATTCACGTAACTCATTTACACAGTATAATTAGTCAATTTACGCGAGACACACACACACCCACACCCACACCCACACCCACACACACACACACACACACACACACACACACACACACACACACACACACACACACACACATATGCACAGGCTACACATATTTCTCATACTATACATCGTCATTCACGCTGATCGTGTTTACACAGGCAGACAATGGCGTTGGTCACTGTGTTGTTGCGTTACAATGTGACTGGCAGCCTTATAATGTCCATGCCACCTAGGTGTGCAACTGTACACCGTATTAGAGGGTAACGAAAATGACTTTTTCACTATTGTGGTAGCCTCATGGTGCCTGGGTCTAAGTAAATGCCATGTAAATCTGAAGCAAAGACTGAGACAGCAAAATATCGTACTGTATCAAACACAAACTACAATCGTAACAAATAACTGAATAAAATACTTTACCATATGTATATTCTGTATGAAAACTCACCTGATATGGTAATTATTTAGTTTTTTGAGCAATGTAGTTAGTTTCCTGAGGTAGTTTTAGTTAGGCACAAATACCTGAAGAGTTTCAGACTGTTTTTCATTTACAAGGGTTGAAGTGACGGTGGCGGTACGATGCGCCGCGCGGAATAATCCTCGGGTCTAAGGCGTCATGCTGCGGACACGGCGGCCGTTCCTGCCGGAGGTTCGAGTCTTCACTCGGTCAGTGTGTGTGTGTGTGTGTGTGTGTGTGTGTGTGTGTGTGTGTGTGTGTGTGTGTGTGTGTGTGTGTGTGCACGTGTTTCGTCCTTAGTGAAAATTAGTTTAAGTAGTTTGTAAGAGTAGGAGCTGATGACCATAACAGTTTGGTCCAATAAGTTTACAAATATTTGAACAAACGGAGACGGACTGTTGCATCTAATAGTGTGTGCGTTACATTCCACTACTGCACCAGATCCTAGGAGAACGCAGATCCTTTTTGCAGTGCAGGTGTCCATCTTTTCAGGGGGCGAGAGCGTTGTAGTGTGACGCATTCTATGACTTTCCTAGAACCTTTCTGCACAAAGCAATTACAATACCGATACACTTCATCCCTCAAGAGCATTTATTTCTCAGATGGATTGTGGATTTGCAACCACTTATATTTGACCTGTCATCGGACTCGCCAATTTCTTTTCTAGTGTTGCTTTCGTAATTTTTGTTTCGTGTTGTAAAGATTAGGATTAAATACCGCTTGTGAAATTGAATGAACTTCGAAATATCTGCAGGAATAAATTTTTTAAAGATGATGTCAGACTATAGCACGGATCGTAAAGGCGTTCGGAAACAGCGTTAGTCATTGTTGAAGTTAAGACAACACCTGAAAGCACCACTACAAAAGAAAATTGGGAAATAGTCACCTCTACTTGCAGGACGAGGCATGGATCTGGTGTATACTCTTGTTTTTGTGCTGGAATGGAGAATGCATTGAACTATCCGTCGTAAATCTATGCTTGGCTATCATACGCTTCGCGTAACAATATTTCACGATAACGTTACTGACCCAATAGGGAAATAAAATCATAAAATATCGGATATTGCTGAGTAAAAACATTAATTACAGGTTTTGAAAATCTAATAAATATAAATTTAATGTAGGAAATAAAAATTGCGGATCATCTCTTTACGATTGACCACAGCTTGCTGAAAAAAATGAATAAAAGTTATTGGGAATAGGAGAAGGACATTTTGAGCGGAAACATGTTTGAAACCAAACTGGGGTGGGTTATTACAGTAAGAACAAAGCTCACACTTACATATTTCTAGCAGGAAGTATGAAGAGGCATATGATCGGTACAAAACTGCAGTACAGAAAGACAAAGAGCGCTTACGTTCTCTCTCCAGGCCTGTTGAAAAAATTGATACTCGCAAAACAGAGATATCTATTGAAGTGAGAAGGGATACGCAAGTGAAAAGCGTCGCAGATATAATTTTAGTAAAAAAGTAACGCTACAGGATTCGTCGTATTTTCTCATACGAATTATACGCCTCTTGTAAACTTTGACGGTATTCCTCTGCATGCAAAACCACTGAACAAGAAGGCCGCCGCGCTCCCGTTTGACGTCAAGTAGAACAGACCGCGAACGCGTAGCTGAGGCGTTAGTCTCTACGGCATAATGTACTGTGTCCTAACGGCCAGTCAGTCAGCTAGGCGACCGCAGCCTACTCTGCGTGACGTCTAACGAGAGCGCGGTGGCCGTCTCTTCAGGTGGTGTTGCTACGAGGTGTCCTGTACATCTGCCCAGCTCACACTGAGCCATTACAATCGATTTAAAGCGACAAACACAGTGGAAAATACAATTTTTTCGGTAGGTGTTGTTGCGTTCCGATATCGGTTAACCTTGAATCGGCGGTTCGATATGGTTGAAATACTAGGATAAGGTCGGCTGAATTGGGTCAAAATTTGTTAAAATCGAAATAAAAGACAAATTTAAATACCAACAAATTTTCATTGTATGTCCACAAAAACTGTTATTTTGTTTATAAATTCAAATATATAACACTTCGTAAATATTGTTCATAGTTACACATAATAAATCTGAAAACTGAGCTGCATGACCCTATTCGCCTTCTTCAAGTAAGGGGAATCGGGTCATCAATTTGGTGAATAGGGTCAGTACAAAAATGTATGCATCACTTTAAAATAGCAACACATTTTCCACAAATAAATCTCTTCTTCCCTACTGCACCACCACAATTCTCATGGTATCATTCCCTGTCATTTCCTTGACACTGAATCCAGTCACCGAGTTTCGCCGATATTGGATCGCTGTATTTAATGTTGCAAAATTCACAAGCTGTGTCATCATCTGTTTCTTCGGAGGATTCTGATGAACCTGACGCTGATGATTCATGCTGTAGGTCTTGTCTGTTCTTAAACTGCTGTTTCTGCAAACTTTTGGGCTGGGATGAGATTTTTCTTTTCTTTTCCAATCTATTTTTTGTTGCTTTTATATTTTCTGGGGATGTAAGAAATAGTGCATTCTGTTTTCTGACCACCTTCTACCTTTGCTGGATCATCCTTTCCACTTTGCAGTCGCAGTTGTAGACAGGAATGCGGTACCCCAAACAATTCCTCTACATGGCGCTGACATCTACCCTTTCGGTAAGCTTTAATTGCATTTTGCATGTTATCCTGCTCCACAAAGTAACGGTTTTTCTTTCATATTTCCTCATCCACACTTAAAAGCCGAAAACGAATTAATTAAAAAGAAAACAATATAACAACTGCAATCAATCGGAATAAAAGCACTGACGCTTTTCACCCGGATTGTAATGACCTGATTCGGTAGAATTGCACATTATTTTTTCCCTACGTTGGCATTCCTGCACAAGCATATCTACGCCCCGTTAACACCATAAGCTTTTCTCCATTATATAATCTTACTTCTGAACGAATAGTTAACAAATTACTAAACGAATTACCAGAGATATATGAATTTGAATCCAAAGCTGTTTTACAAAGGAGAAAATTTTAAGAACTTAACAAAAACAGCGCAATCTTCCACAAATTTTTACGCAACAACGAACACGCCCGACTGTCACTTTCCAACTCATACACAGAGTTTCAACAGTCACCGCTGTGCGGCAGCACTTCCCATACTACTTCGTACATTGCGATTAGGCGGGAATTTCTAAAATTGACCCGATTCATCTGCCGACCCGATTTGGCCGACCTTACCCTATCTTTAGAACATACTGATGTACATTGTAAGAGGACTGGAATCAACCCTCCCCCATGACGCCAAAGAGTCGCTGTGCCTTTAGCAGAAAAAAATCAGATGTTTGTTAAGCTTATGGGACTTAACTACGGGGTCATCAGTCCCTAAACTTACAAACTACTTATGAACTACTTACGAACTAGGACGGCACAAATATCAATGCCCGAGGGGGGATTCGAACCCCCGACCGTAGTGGCCATGCAGACCGTGACTGAAGCGCCTCAGTCCCCGCGGCCACCGCGGCCGGCCCTTTAGCAAAGTAGACTCTCTTTTAAATAAGGACTTTGGCGCGCACTGCCGAAGGAGCAGGGCGACGCGAAATGTAGTCAGTCACGTCAAGGACCAGTTGCGTGATGGCTCGCACTTACGGCCACGGAGCCCTTTTATATTACGAAATTTTTGCTGGGACGCGCAGACGTCGCTGTTGTTCCAGAAATTAATCTAACAGATTATCATCAGAGGTATATCAAAGCCTACGCTCCTCTGAAGTGCGTTGTGAAAATATTACTTTTGTACCAGTGTTGTGCAACGTGACCTCTAACGGACCTGAATTTTACACACGAGCTGAGAGCAGTTTAAAGATAAGTTTTGACATACTAAAATAGTGAGCCCTTCTTAGTTTTGTACCAATACCTTAAAAGAATATATTGAATTAACAGTTTAAACAATTTGTTTTAGTAGAGTTGGATATCCTCCACCTCCCAGTAAATTTTGAATAGATCCTGTAAAAGAGAATACGTCTTCCACGTGATTCTCCAAGTAATTTTATTTGTTTTAAATCCAATCTACAAGATAAATCATCTATAGTCGTTGACATCATTTGTGGCTAACAAGTACCACAAAGTAAAGATTAATAGAATACATAAACAGTTGCCAGTAGCCTCTTGTATTTGGCAACATCAAATTAATAATCATAATAACTAAAGATAAGTTGTGCATGATTTTAAATAAAAAATTTAAACTATTGCACACTGTGCAACGTTTCTCAAAATTGCCATTAAAAGTCAGGTTGCCTCACATATAACTCGACAGATAACATAATTTCTCTTATCTTGTCTTTGTGATCCTTACGCGACATGTAAGTAGGCGGCAGCAAGATCGTACTACACTCAGCTTCAAATTCCGGCCCTCTAAATTTACTTAACAGAAATTCACGAAAAGAACGTCGTCTATCTTCCAGCGATCCCCAATTGAGTTGCCGGAGCATTTGCGTGACACTCGCGCATTGGTCGAACCTACCGGTAACAAATCTAGCTGCTCGTCTCTGAACTGCCTCTATGTCTTCCTTCAAACCGATCTGCTGCGAGTCCCAAACACTTGAGCAATACTCAAGAAGTGGTCGTACAAGCGTTTTATACGCGGTCTCCTTTACAGGTGAAGTACATCTTCCCAATAAACCGAAGTCGGCTGCCCGCCTTACTCACAACTGTTCTTACATGTTCGTTCCATTTCATATCGCTCTGCAATGTTACGCATGAATATTTGAACGACGCGACAGCATCAAGAAGCTCACTACTAATGCTGTATTCGAACATTATAGGATTGTTTTTTCTACTCGTGCGCATCACCTTACATTTTTCTACATTGAGAGCTAGCTGCCATTCTTCGCACAAACTAGAAATTTTGTCTAAGTCATCCTGTATGCTATTACAGTCAGTTACAGACGACACCCTCCCATACACCACAGCATCATCAGCAAACAGCCGCAAATTACAACTTACTCTGTCCATCAGATCATTTATATAGATAGAAAATAACAGCGGTCCTATCACACTCCCCTGGGGCGCGCCTGACGATACACTCGTCTCTGATGAACACTCACCGTCGAGAACAACGTACTGCTTTCTATTACTTAGGAAGTCTTCCAGCCAGTCACAAATCTGTGAACCTATTCCATAAGCTCGTACCTTCGTTAGCAGTCTGCAGTGTGGCACCGCGTCGAATGCCTTTTTGAAGTCGAGAAAAACACAATCCGCCTGTTGCCCTTCATCCATGGCTCGCAAGATGTCATGTGAGAAAAGGGCAAGCTGAGTTTCACATGAACGATGTTTCCTAAACCCGTGCTGATTCTTGGAAAGAAGCTTTTCCGTTCCAAGGAAATTTACTATATTCGAACTGAGAATATAAAACAAAATTCTACATGAAACTGATGTCAACGATATTGGCCTGTAATTGTGTGGGTCAGTTCTCTTTCGTTTCTTATAACGGGAGTCACCTGCGCTTTTTTCCAATCACTAGGAACTTTGCGCTCAATGAAAGATTCGCGATAAATGCAAGCTAAGTAGGGGGCCAATGCCGCAGAATAGTCTTTGTAAAACCGAACTGGTATTCCATCCGGACCAGCAGACTTTTTCGTATTTAGCTATCTCAGCTGCTTCTCTACACCGGAAATACCTATTGCTATGTCCCCCATTTCGGAATTAGTACGTTGATCAAATGATGGTATATTTGTACGGTCCTCCTGAGTGAAAGATTTCTTAAAGGTTAAATTTAGAACTTCAGATTTCCGTTTGCTTTCTTCTATTACTGCCCCGGAATGATCAACGAGTGACTGGACAGTGGTCTTTGACCCGCTTATCGATTTTACATAGGACCAGTCGAGGTTCTTTATTTGAGTGTAGCAGCAACAGATCCTGTGAATGTTACTTCCGCCGTTACGCTTCGCGCGCCGGTGTGCATTAAGGACCTGCGCGCTGTTATTTTTCCGCGTGACTCCGCCAGCCGCCGCTCCCCCTGGCCCGGCGCTGCAGAGCAGGCAGCAGGCGCGGCCTGCGCTCCGCCCACCTGCGCGGCCGTTCTGGGCCTGCCGCCGCCAGTGCCGCTATTGCTAAACTTATCTCATTTTCGTGGCGCATAAAGCACGCGCGCCTTGTCCTAACTTTGCGGCCAGCGACATTCCACCTGCTGTGCGCCCGCACCCTCCCTGCCCTCATGCAAAGTCGCTCGACGTCCCATGCAAAGCAGTTTTCTCTACTGGCACCTCCAGGACGTCCTTTTTTTTCCGCAAAAACCATAGTGTAACGCACAGACTTTTTGAGGGCACACAATGCGCGGCCGCAACGGCTGTGCCATAACCAAGAAATCAGAGCCAAATAAAATCAATCATGTTATTCCCACCACAGATTCGAGTTGCCAGTAAAATTACGAACTCCTGGCTACCAAAATGGAGAATTTCCTGTAGCCGTTAAATTTAATAGGAAGCGGAAGCCACACTGTGGCGGAGGCATACCAGGTTTGTCCCGCGCTCCAAACAGGTGTCCCAACCTGAGTGTCTGACACACAATGTACAGGTTGAACAACATTGGGGAAATGCTACAACCCTGTCTTACACCCTTCCCAACCTCTGCGTCCCTTTCTTGCCCTTCGACTCTAATAACGGCTGTCTGGCTTTGTATAGGTTGAATAGGGTAAGGTGGTACAAATTCGATATAGGTACTGTACAATTCTGATCAACATAAATTTTCGCGCCATTTGTCAGTCTCGTAGTGTCTCGTTGTGTGTCATTGTAGCGTAGCAGGTTTCTACAGCTCCTCCTGTCTTTTCCAAGAATACACCACTTTGTGCTAAGGAGAAATAATTTTTTTCCCGTTAGGAGGTACGTGAAGCTACTTAGTCTTATAAATTTTCTATTTAAGGGTGACTAGATTCTCTACCCAAAATGTTTGGTACCACGAAGTATGCGTTGGTACCTAACGGGAAAAGTGCTTTTTATGTGGAAGATGCCATTAGTCAAAATTCTACTAGCAAGTGATCACAATTGTACCTAGTGTAGTTTTGTGTGTGTCTAAACCGACATTTGTAATTTTCTAACATTTGTGTTATATATTAGTTAAACATCGAAGAACAAGTGCTATAATTAAAATTACATCTTTTCTCAATATATATCCAGTTACAATAACATTTGTCCGAAATGATCAAAATTGTACCACCTTACCCTATAACTATTCGCTCCCTGTATTACACCCCTGATACCTTCAGAGTTTGAAAGAGTGTATGCAGTCGACATTGTTAAAAGCTTCCTCTAAATCGACAAACGCTAAAAACGTAGGTTTCCCTTTCCTTAGCTTATCTTCTAAGTCGTAATGTGGGTATTGGCTCCCGTGTTCCTACATTTCTCCTAAATCCAAACTGATCTCCCCCGAGGTTGGATTCCACAAGTTTTTCCATTCGTCTGTAATAATTCGTGTTAGTATTTTGCACCCATGACTTATTAAACTGATAGTTCTGTAATTTTCACACTTGTCTGCACTTGCGTTCTTTGGAATTGGAATTACAATATTCTTCTTATAGTCGGAGGGTATTTCCCCTGTCTCATACATATTGCATACCAGGTGATACAATTTTTTCATGACTGGCTCTCCTAACGACATCAGCAGTTCAGACGGAATATCATCAATTCCAGGGGCCTTGTTTCGACTCAAGTCCTTCAGCACTAAGTCAAATTCTTCTCGCAGTATCATATCTCCTATTGATCTTCCTCCGCTTCTTCTTCCATTTCTAGAATACTGCATTCAGGTTTATTTCCTTTGTATAGGCCTTCTATATATTCCTTCCACAGTTCAGCTTTGCCCTCTTTGCTTAGTACTGGTTTTCCGTCTGAGTTCTTGGTATTCATACAGCTGCTTTTCTTGTCTCCAAATATCTCTTTTATTTTCCTGTAGGCGTTATCTATCTTTCTCCTACTTATGCATTCTTCTACGTTTCAGCATTTGTCCTCTAGCCACTCCTGCTTAGCCAGTCTGCACTTCCTGTCAATCTCATTTTTCAGACGTTTGTACTCCCTTTTTCCTCTTTCATTTGCGGAATTTTTATATTTTCTCCTCTCATCAATTAAGTTCAGTATATCCTGTGTTATCCATGGATTTCTATTAGGCCTTGTCCTTCTGACTATATGGTTCTCTGCAGCCTTCACTAGCCTATCTCTCAGAGCTACCTATTCTTCTTCTACTCTATTACTTTCCCCCGTTTCAGCCAAGTCTTGCCTAATGCTCCCTCTGAAACTCTCAACCACCTCTGGTTCCTTCAATTTTCCAAGTTCCATCTCCTAACCTTTCTACCTTTCTGCACTCTCTTAAGTTTTAATCTGCAGTTCATAACCAATAAGTTATGGTCAGAGTCTATATTTGCCCCTGGATATGTCTTACATTTTAGAACCTGGTTTCTAAATCTATTCCTTACCATTATAAAGTCAATCTGGTACCTTCCAGTGTCTCCTGGTATCTTCCACGAATACAGTCTTCTTTTATGATGATTAAACCAAATGTTGGTGATCATCAAATGGTGCTCTGCTCAAAATTCTACCAAGCGATCTCCTCTTTCATTCCTTTTTCCCAACCTATATTCACCCACTACATTTCCTTCTCTTCCCTTTCCTACGACCAAGTTCCAGTCCCCCACCACAATCAAGTTTTCGTCTTCCTTAACTTTCTGAATGATTTAATCTCCTCATACATTTCTTCGATGTCCCCATCATCGGCAGAGCTAGTTGGCATATAAACGTGGACTACTGTGGTCGGTGTTGGCTTTGTGTCTATCTTTACTACGATAATGCGTTCACTTTTCTTATTAATTATCAGAACTACTCCTGCGTTACCACCAACTGATTTTGTATTGATAAAACTGAGCAGAAATCATATTCATCCTGCCACCGAGCTTCACTAATCCCTACCATATCTAACTTTAACCTATCCATTTCTCTTCACAAATTTTCTAGCTTACCTACGCGATTAAGGGTCTTAACATTCCACGCTCCGACCCGTAGAATGCCTGTTTGGTTTTTCTTGATGACGACATCCTCGTGAGTAGTCCCTGCCGGAGATCCGAATGGGGGACTATTTTACCTCCGGAATATTTTACCCAAGAACACGCCATCATCGTATAGTCATATAGTAGAGCTGCATGTCCTCGGGAGAAGTAACGACTGTAGTTTCCCCTTGCTTTCAGCCGTTGGCAGTAACTGCATGGCAAAGCCATGTTAGCTGATGTTACAAGGCCAGCTCAATCAATCATCCATACTGTTGCCCCTGTAACTACTGAAAAGGCTGCTGCCCCTCTTCAGGAACCACACGCTTTTCTGGCCTCTCCACAGATACCCTTCCACTGTGGTTTCACCTGTGGTTCGGCTGTCTGCATCGTTGAGGCACACAAGCCACCCCACCTCGGCAATGTCTGTGGTTCGTGGGGGTGGGGTAATTGATGAACATAAGTATTAAGTGGCTCTCTCATTGAAGTTAATTGATGAACACAACTGAATTCTCGCATCAAAAAGATGAAGAGTGGAAAACGTTGGATATTGTGATCTTCCTTCCAAAAGTAGAACATATAACGTTCTTCCACTGCAAACTCAGTGGTAGTGTTCTTGTTTATTCCACCTCCAGCGTCATTAAATGTATGTACTGCGGAAAATAACGTACCTCTTATGGATGTACGATGTTTATATCGAAATCTCTTTTCACTAGTAACTGATTGGTCACTTAAAATGCTATGCTGATATAATAAAATATACAGATGAAAAAGTGTTGTATCAGCTTGGTTCCAAGATCTCCTGAACACAGTCCGTTAGATTGTCCATAGATGTCATTCAACTTCCACAAAGATGAACAACCACACATAAGCAGTGCCAGTGCGACGGAATGGGTAATACAGCCAATCACTTCCAGTCGTAACACCAGGAATACAGTACACTGCTTGTGTTGGCTCTAGTTCTACCTTGCCTAGAACGTCGGTTCCGAAGTTTGATCGTATCCACACTGCGTCATTACGGGATGTTTCCAAGCATTTCGGAGTGTACGAAAGCGCTGTTGTTCGGACGTTCAGGAGGTATAGGAACTGTCGACGACCTGTCTCACTGTGGCTGCCCAAAGACTACCGCAGCAGGTGATGACCGCTATTATATTTGCAATGATGTGGAACGTATCAGTTAAATAAATGGTGCCGCGGCGGAGTGGCCGAGCGCATTCAGGCGCTATGCTCCGATGAGCGAGGCCGTTACCCGTGGCAGGTTCGAATCCTCCCTCGGACATGGATGTTTGTGTTATCTTCAGTCTCAGTTTAAAAGTATTTTGTAAGTTTAGGGACAGATGACCCCGCAGTTAAGTCCCATAAGCTTAACAAACATTTAAACATTTAATAAATGATGTCTATACAAGACACTCAATATTTTAAGAATATTTTTTTCTGTTTCTTTTATTATTTATTTTTTACGTATTTTTTTGACGAAATTACTAAGTTTTTCTAAAAATTCATCTGAACTGTAGGAGTTGCTATTCAGAAATTGTTTCAGTTTCTTTTTAAATACTAGTGGCTGTCCGTCATACTTTTGATGCTACTTGGTAAGTCACCGAAGACTTTAGTGGAAGCTTAACTCATCGCTTTCTGTGCAAACGTTAAATTTGACACTGAATAGTGAATATCACCATTTCTCCCTTAGTGTTGTAGCTATGCACACTGCTATTACTTTTGAATTGGATGGGATTGTCAATTACAAATTTCATAAGTGAGTAGATATGGTGCGAAGCTACAGTGAAGGTCTTTAGATCCTTAAATAAATGTCTACAGGATGATCTTGTGTGGGCTCCAGCAATTATTCTCAATTAATACGTTTTTATGTTGAAATGTCCCAGAATATGAACCCATACGAAAGCAGTTAATGAACATAGGGATAGTAAGCTAATTTAATGCGATGTATGCCACCAGTGACCCTGTTAGCATACGTAGCTGAACTGAAACGTTTTAGCAGATCTTCAATGTGTTTCTTCCAAGTCAACCCCGCATCAGTGCAAACACCTAAAATTTTTGAATTTTGTAACTTAGCTACAGATTATTGTTCAAAGTCAATACATATTAATGGTGTCATGCCGTTTACTGCAGGTAACTGTATATTCGGGGTTCTGTCAAAGTTTATTGAGACAGCCACTTAATAATTTTCAGAAAGACAATATTAACAATTTCATCAGTTAATTCCTGTTTGTTAGGCATGATAGCTATGCTTGTATCGTCAGCAAAAAGAATTAGCTTAGCATCTTAGTGAATATAGAATGGCAAGTCGTTAATATATATTAAGGACAGCAAAGGATCCAATACCGAAGCTTCTGGGACCCCGTGTAAGATAGCGCCCCAATTAGAGGAATTAACTGTGTCTTGCATATTATGTAAACTACTTATTTCAACTTTCTGCATTCTTCCAGTTAAGTATGATTTAAACCATTTGTCCACTGTCCCACTCATACCAAATACTTAAGATCATCTAGAAGATTTCCATGATTTCTACAATCAAAAGTCTGAGAAATCACAAAAAAACTCAAAGGGTGATGTCCGGTTATTCACAGTATTTAATAATTCATCGGCGAAAGAATATACAGGGTGTTTCACTAAGTGTGTTTGCCTCTGTAACTTATAAAATAATAGGTGACGGGAAATTTTAATGCGGTAGGTCAACACAAGAAATGTTACACTTTCTGCGGAGCTATGAACATAGTTTATTGTATCATTTTCCAAAGAGTTACACCACAAATATATAATTTTTTTAATGGAACAATAGTTTTTTCCTATCGTGTATTGTATTCGTTTAAACCAGCTGCGTCCAAATCAATTTAAACTACATTCCTGTTAGTTTGGGAGCTACAACCCTTCAAAGTTTAGGGGGCGGAGGCTGTGATAGCGTAGCTGACTGGCCGAAAGTCTGTCCCCTGGGGCACGGCCCACTGTCTCATGACCACCAGCCAGTCAGCTACGCTGTCGTAGCCTCCGCCCCCTAAACTTTGAAGGGTTGTAGCTCCCAAACTAACAGTGATAGGAATGTAGTTTTAATTGATTTGGACGCAGCTGGTTTCAATGAATCCAATGCACGATAGATAAAAACTATTGTTTCATTTAAAAAATTATATATTTGTGCTGTAACTCTTTGGAAAATGATACAATAAACTATGTTCATAGCTCCGCAGAAAGTGTAACATTTCTTGTGTTGACCTACCGCATTAAAATTTCCCGTCACCTATTATTTTATAAGTTACAGAGGCAAACACACATTTTAGGTAGTAAAACTTTTCTGAAAACCAAACAGACATTTTGTAGGAATTTTAGTTTACATCAAACTTGGCCTTCGCTATTATCAGGCAGTCTGGAACTGGTCTTCTTGCTCGACATGATACAGGCGGGTAGTGTATGCAATACTTTCTGTGGCGCTCCCGGCGGTTTGATTAACATCGGAAAATCTGCTAAGAATTTGCGATACTCCTCTTTTGCCACTTGGATCAGCTCGATGCTATTAAAGTTCATGACACGACAGAAACGTGCTGTTGTCAGGCCGGCGCGACTGTCTATAAGGTGGGCGGGAGCAAAGTCCGGTAATTGAAGATGCGCCAAGAAATCTGCACCTATTATGGCTTCACACACACATATGCTACCGTGAAATCACATAAAAATTCTCTTCGGAGTCCAAAGTTTAGGCTCTCTCGGTGTGATCCGTGCGTCGCGAACACCGAATTGTTGGCTGCACTCAAGCTGAATTTCGTGCGTGCTCAGCAACGATGTATGGAACCCTTCGACAAAATGCCAAAGTCGGAACCGGTAGCTATTAGAAACTTCCATCCTGTAACTCTGTCTCTTACAAACAGGTGCGGTGGAGTTGCCGAGCGTTCTAAGGCACCTTGCTGTGGAGTGCACGGTTGCTCGCCGTCGGAGGTTTGAGTTCTCCCTCGGGCATGGGCATGTGTGTTGTCCTTAGGTTTGTTTAACTTAATTTAAATAGTTTTTAAGCCTAGGGACTATTAGGCAAAGAAGTCCCATAGATTTAAAAGCATTTGAACTCGATGTGGCATGGCAATCGGTGGCGTCTGCTGCCGATTGCCGCTCCCGTTTGAGTAATTGCAATGAGTTATACATTTCCGAGCTTTATCACCGTAGCGGTGTTATGCCCACAAATATTCTGAATATTTGATGCGGGCTGTGAGGCAGAGTGGCTTTATTACGCCGTTCACTGCTGCTCCTGTGTTTTGTGACATTAAACATGATATCTGCACACATGCCCACTTTGGCTGCTAACGCATCATAATCCTCACGTGTCGCCGTAGAGTTCACAGCGGATACGATGTCCGGTAACCTGTGTAGTTGGCTTGATCGCCTCCAAAACGTGGTCAGCGAGATCCGCCCTAAGTCCGAGGACATCTCCCTCTGCGAAGCCATGACAGCTTTCACCTGCTGTGGCAGGGCGCTTCACAAGCTATTCGGAACTGTGCCGGCGTCCACATTGCTCCTGAGGTGGCGTAAATACTGCGATGGCTTCCAGCCGCCGATATCCTCTTGAGTCAGTATTTGAGGTGTCTAGTGAGAGAGAGGGAGCTGTGCCATTTTGAGGAGAAATGGCGATAAATCGAGTTTTGTAAAGCGTTGTATTAAAGCATTATTTGTACATCGTTATGTAAATTATACAACAGGAAGTAGCAATGATTGTGACCTTGTAGGCTTTAATACCAAAATATTACAAAAACACAAATTTTATACACATATCCTGGTTTAAATACAGTTACCCAAGTGCAAATCATGTTACCAGACTTATACACCAACTACAAACAACCATAAACAACTTCATATCTCTTCAAAGTCTCTTCGTGTTTTTTGCCGGATATTGAAATCTAACAGATTCAATATTTCAACGGTACAACTGTCCCTCATCTTCAGGAACAGTCGCTGCTGCTGAGTTACGCTGAATACTGATGCAAAAGCCAAGTTCTTCGTCCTGTATAGTCGCTAGTCGCGTGCACGGCGCATGCGCCGGTCGTCAAAGTTGCTGCCTCCTAGACCGGGCTGGTGGCGCCGCCGTAAGTGGAATAGGGCACAACGATGTATCGCACCTTACGTCCATCAGTCACAGGTCCTGAAATCTTAGTCTAACATTGCAACTTGATATTGTTTAATAGTGGGTTCCATGTTCTACTAAGAGGAAACCCCATGTCTCTATTTATTAAATTGTCAGTCAACCTGATTTATATCGCTTCTCTATAAACACTGTTTAACGGAGGGACAGAAAATAACAACTGATGAGACTCGCATAGTAGCCAATACCTCCGGTATTTGGAACAGTGTTATAGAAATGTGATAGAAATCAGGTTGACTGACACCAGCCCGGTCTAGGAGGCAGCAACTTTGACGGGCGGCGCATGCGCCATGCACGCGACTGACGCCTATATAGGACGCAGAACTTTGCTTTTGCACTAGTTCAAATGTTTGTAAATCTATCAGACCAAACTGCGTGGTCATCAGTCCGTAGCTTACAAACTACTTAAACCTAGGTAAACTAACCTACGGACAAACACACACCCATGCCCCAGGGAGGACTCGAACCTCCATGGCGAGCAACCGCGCGCTCCGCAGCAAGCTGCTTTAGACCGCTCGGCTACTCCACCGCGGCTTTGCACTAGTATTCAGCTGGACGCAGCAGCAGCGACGGTTCCTGAAGATGATAGAATGTTGTACTGTCGAAATATTGAATCTGTTAGATTTCAATATCCGGCAGAATACGCGAAGAGACTTTGAAAATTTTTTGCGCCCGGAAAGCCTAAGAAGTCACAACTTCGTATCTGTTCTGGAGTATCCTCGCTACTCACTGTTTCTATGGATTTCAGTCTTTGTTAATTAGAGAAAAATGTAATTGTCATGTGATCTTTTAACTCTATGGCTGCTATAGATCTTCTGTGTAGACAAGCAGTGGTATTGCCTCAAGAAGTTTAGTCATATAAGGATGATTAACCACGGGCTGTTTCCTGTTTCAGGAGCGACGACCTGGAATCTTCTTGAAGAGGGATATAGAAACAACAATTACGGTTTTGAACAATATGTTTTTCTATTATCACTAATCAACCAATCTGCAACACATGTGTTGGTACGTGAGCAACTGAAATAGGGGACCACATCGATGGGTGGCATGGCTCCTCCTCTCACTCAAAATGATCGCAGGGGCGCTTTCATGAACTTAAGAAAAAACACTCCTTCTGAAAGAGCGGGAGCTATTCACATCGTTCTTGTTCACAGGGTTGACGCAAGATGGCATGAGCAAAATGACCAAAGCTCAATTTTTCACGTTTTGTGGCATAGCCCCCTCTCTTACTAGACCTCTCATTTGTCTCGCCCTGTCCTTTTGAGGTGCAGCTAAACGTCGTATCAGTTCAACTTTAGTCACTCGTATGCGGTTTTCTTCGGTGTGTTTGTTATAATGTCCATTATTTCAGTCAGATATTGTTGGTCGAGCTGACTCACCACCAAAGCGAATTTTATCGATTCTGTATTCCGGCGTACGTGAAACTCGCTTCAACTTGCGCGAAGCACAGCGTTGGGCTATTTGTCCAAAATGCTAGTCGTGAGAAATACGGGTGTGATCGAAGTCTATCTGCAAAAAAACATTAATAAAAAAAAACCACGACCAATACTGCATACTATATTTACTATATTCATTATTTCGTGCTCGCTTAGCACACCGTTCCAAAAAATGGAATCAAACCTTAAAAATAAATAAATAAATCAAAAATAAATAAATAAATAAAGAAAAACGGTGTTTCCATGTTTGCGTTTTAGTCTCGAGCTTCAGTCGGGCGACACTAATGTCGAGACTCGTAGTTAAACGTCACGATTACCGGATAAAGGGATTAAATGTTCAAATGTTTGTAAAGCTTATGGGACTTAACTACGGGGTCATCAGTCCCTCAGTCCATCAGTCCATCAGCACAGTTCGTTCTCAGATTTATTAACTGACACTTACTGGAAAAAGCTAGTTTTCATGCATAAGAATTAACAAGTGCGTATTGATATGAGCGGAAAAACATGGAGTATATAATCTAAGAGTACGGCGCATCGTCTGTCCTCTCTCTGGACCCGACGCTGCTGCGACGATTAACTTCTGTGGTTGCGCAAACGGCGCGTGCCTTGGCTGCCGAAAAAAAAAAAAAAAAAAAAAAAAAAAAACCGATAATGTGATGTTGCATACGCGTTAAGGCTAATTATTCACACTGCCTGTCACGTCACGTCACGTCACTGTCCGTCAGAACACTCCACAACTTGTTTCTAATGGCGGCATGTCCTTCACCGGACCGTCACGTCACGTCAACGTCACATCATGCTTTCAAATGTTCAATTGTTTGTAATTCTATCGGACCAAACTGCGTGGTCATCAGTCCGTAGCTTACAAACTACTTAAACTAAAGTAAACTAACCTAAAGACAACACACACACCCATGCCCCAGGGAGGACTCGAACCTCCACGGCGAGCAACCGCGCGCTCCGCAGCGAGGTGCTTTAGATCGCTCGGCTACTCCACCGCGGCCCTTGACTGCCGTAAACGATTGTAGCGGTCGCTACAAGCCCTTAATTACTCAATAAACTGAAAATATGCACAATAAAAGTGAATAGAACATTTCCACAAATTTATTTTGAATATGTACGAAAATATAAGGCAAACAGAAACGAGGCGAGTCAAATGAAAGATGCGAAATTTACTACATTGTAAACTATTACAGCTACAGTCACTGAACTATTAAGATTTTCCACGTAAGTATCGGAATTTATATCCAAAATTCTTAATGATATTAAACAGTCGTGAAGTAATTTACGTAAAAATATTGTACGGAAATTTGTCCATTGACGTATGAGGTAGTTTATAGAGGCACGCCATATTCGCATCGTTTTGGAAGGTCAGTCTTGCGATTTTAAAGTGGAAGTCATTGTTAAAACTTTTATGTAGGCCACAGTGGAATTATGCTCAATTTACATGTGGAAACTTGTGTTGCAGAGAAAGCATAAAGAGGTTCCCCTCTGGTCGAATTGTAGCAGACAGCGAAGAAAGAGTGTAGGGAGAGTTGTGTGTTTTCGCACATTATTTTGGTATTACTGACAAAGTGCTTCCGCGCCTGCCGCTAGGGGCGCTGTGTCGCTTTCGCGCTTACTATTTGAATGTTTTTGTTTTGTTTCTTTAATTAGTTACGGAGTTCTTATGTTTTTGTTTCTAGCCGCGGTGGAGTAGCCGAGCGGTCTAAAGCGTCTCGCTGCGGAGCGCGCGGTTGCTCGCCGTGGAGGTTCGAGTCCTCCCTGGTGCATGGGTGTCTTGTGTTTGTCCTTAGGTTAGTTTACCTAGGTTTAAGTAGTTTGTAAGCTACGGACTGATGACCACGCAGTTTGGTACGATAGATTTACAAATATTTGAACATTTTTTTTTTTTGTTTCTGTCGAGATTCGTATTACTGCTTGTAAAATTTCTCTACTATGCATTGTTCTGCAATCAACTCCTTTCACGTTGCTTTAATAAAGAAGTTAAAGTGTTTTTAATTAAAGAGTCGTCCTCATTACAACTGTGGCGATTTTAATAAGAACACGAAGTATTGTATATTCGGACGGCCACTCTCAAACAACTCAGGCCTCAGAATCATTATTGTGTCAAACTTGGCAGGCAAGATTTATGTGTCTTTGATCCACTTCCGGCGACTAGTGTGGAGACCCTGGTTTTGCCAAAGGTGGGGTTGATGCTCCTGTGATCTCGAGAAGGGGTTGTCTGCAAGAGTTCGCGAGAGTTTTCTCTCTGTGGAGTTTGGATACGTTTTACTCTAGTTGAGGTTTAATCTATTTCTCCTGTGGTTTGTGATTCGTATAATCATGTAGAGTATTTAGCGTGGCTTAAACAATAAGCGTTTGGTACCTCATCAATTCTTCGAATAATGAGTTTGGTTTCCAGAACTCAGCAGTGGAACCGTGTTGTAAGAACCATGCTTGATTAATTTGAGTAATAATGATTCGGGTTTCCCAGTATGAATGTATGCGTGTGTATGATTGCAATATCTTTCAACATTTCCTGTCATTAAATTTCTCTCGTGTTCCACATTTCACTTCCATGTGGCATTTGCATACCATGTCCTCGCTGCAACCGAATGTGGCAGGCGCAGTAGACCAGAACCCGTCATCGGCACACTGTAAAAACATTTTTTTACTGTTTGGTAATTATTTAACGATATGCTGAGGACAACTCACGGCGATAAGGACACAGACTCACCCGAAACATACAGTGGTACATCTTCTCGTTACAACATCTCAACAACGACGCTACTCATCACATCTATCCAACATCCCTCTCGACTGTCAGCTCTCGGGCTCTCCTCGACCTGTTCGTGTGCAAGGTGCGTGAGGACAGAGGCTGCAGAACCCTCAGAATCCGTTTTTGAATAAAAATAGCACTGTTATGAAGAATTTGCTATTAACACAAGATGGTGCAAATGTTACTGTGGTGTCGCACAATTCTGAAGTGCGCGCCAACTACTTTCGCCGCGCGCCGCCATGCAAGCACGGCGCGGCGTCCTTACGACGTCAGCCACGAGCGCCCTCAGCTGCAACTCCGCTCGTGGCCACCACTGAACTGCATCGGCCACTTGCCAATAGGACAGGGACTAAGACTCATCAGTAGGCAGGCCTCTACCTAGTTAAACTATGTATCTGCATTCCACTAGTCTTCAGTTAACAAAGTTAAATATTGTACTATCTCTTCGAAATATATATCTTGTTCTAATCTAGGTTAGTGTTTCTAGTTTCTGCTGTCCCACTGGCTGTCACCTCAGACTCTGTACCCGCACACAGGTGCATCCTATATTCCTGTGTCGGTCTCTCTCTACTCGGCCACCGACACCCAGGACAACCGGCGGAAACGAGACACAAAAGTGGCGACGAGGATGGGATACAAAATTCACTGTACACTGATGTCCGCTTAACTTAAAGTTGGCCTCGTCAGACCACATAATTTTATCGAATAGGTTGGTATCATGATTCTGTTGGTCACCTATCAACTCACAAAACTGAAGACGTCTATCTGCGTAATCTTCCAGAAATTCATGATGTTAAACATGGAATGTAAACGTTTAACTTCTGTTTGTGTACCATGCTTTGATACTGATTGAGTTTCGCGGACTTTAGATCTCAGCTAAACATTTTCCTCAGTTGTGACCCTACTTGAGCGGCTATATCTTTGAGCATCAATAACTGATGGATATTCCTCACTTCTATCTCCTACGTCGTACACTGCTTGTGGAGACGGAAGTTTTGATGTAATGTGTCTGCCCCAGTCATTAAAATCTTAAATAGAACCTCCTTTATGAAATGTTTTATCGTGTTTCTCGTATCTTCGTTATTTAAGAACGTGACAATTCAGAAAACACGGCTCACGAATCACGATTTCAACAATTAAATAGATTATTATGTTCATTTTGTTCGGCATTGCAGTGATACTAATTTAATAAAACGTAAGTATCACCATTTGGTAATAACTGAACGGTTAAAATTTCCAACTGTAGTACGTCTTACTGTTCCCTTTATTTTCATTTAACCAACAGTCTAGTGATATTGCACCACCCTGTAAATTGTCCACCCGCTTTTATGATATTGAAACAAGGTCGCATACAGAATGATTCAGTAAACATTTGAACAACTTCTAAGTGTGGCTGGACAGAATAACTTTAAGTGCACTGTGGACCGATCGTGTCACAAATGTGGATATTCTGCGGAGAATGATGAAATGTGGAAGATACGGCACTTGAGACATATGAGTACTGAAAGTGGGTACCACCTTCTTCATTCATATCTCATCAAAAAATACCAAAAAAGGGAAGTGTTGGTCGACGAATAATTTAAAAATGTGAGAACTTGGACCAACAAGATTATATATAAAGTCTGCAAAGGAGCCATGGATTACGCTAGAAATAAAGGTATTCCGTAAGATAAAAAGGAAACTATATGTACGTCAGGAACAGCTCAGATGCAAGTGCTGCAGATAATTAGAAAAATAATTGTAAATATTGAATATGCTAATACGGTCATCAAAGCAAATTCATTATGGGAATAGTATAGTGACATCGGATAGCAAAATAAAGACAATATGCATGTAGTAAAAGGAGAGCCTGGTAGTACCAGAGATGTAGAGGGGCACTTAGAATTAAGAGTAAATGATTCTTGGGTAACAGATGCGTATAGTTTTGCTGAATTTTTCAATGAGCAATTCATAACTGTTACAGGAAACATGGGGTTATCAAGTTCAGTAAATGCAGCTATGGAATATCTGCTGAAAGACCATCCATATTAAATTATGAATTTCATAGTTTCAAAAATCATATATACACTGTTTTTGATTGCTTATGCAAACCAAATAACAAAAAGCGGATATTTGACATAATGGCCCTACATGGCTTACATGTCAGAAGAGGAATCAGCTGTATATCGCTGGATGACAACCTGCAAACTTGGTCCCAGCTGCAAACTTTGCCAGCGACAGAATTCTAGGAAGAGAGGGGGATGGGAGACGGAATACCTAAACCAGAATTCCTACAGCTCATAAGCAATATCCCTGAGTTTCGGTAAACTATTTCTCGAGGAAAATCCATTTTCCAAGCCTCCCAGATTAAATTCTGCAAATCTCAAACCGTGCCGAATATAGAAGTTTCTTTCGGACTGGAGATTGTACTACCAGCTGCCGTGAACTACATGTAAAGATCAATGAGCGTTTCTTGAATAGGAAATAAATTACGTGAAACCGGCATTATTACATAGCCCTTTTTTTAATTTTTTTTTTTTTTGGCAGTTGCAGTTGACTATAAAATCTTTTCCTCAAATGCAGCCTCTAAAGAACCTACAACACGAATTAATAGCATGGTTACATTCTATAACTACGCTATTAGTATAAAATGGACACACACGAAGTACTAAAGAAGTTTTCGACTTAAATAGAAAACGCAGTTACCGTTTTCATTGAAATTGAATTAATCCAACTTTTATTCCCAGAAAAGACGTAACTTCCTGTAGGATTAAAACGCTAAATATTTCACCGCTGCGAACACAAGATTGCAGAGTGAAACACTTACTCTGTAAATAAACGTAACTTTTACAATCCCATAATGCGCTGCAGCAACGGCAGAAATAACGGCCCACCGCAGTCAGCAAAAGAACCAGTCTACCACACGCTGCTATGTTAATGAACTACAGTTTCTAAAATGTCGTCAGTTACTTTCGATTAATAACGTTTTGTTTGAAAACAATTCGATACAACTCTAATTATACTAGACAAGGAACGTTTATTTTAATCAAACAACAGAGCACCCATTTTATTTACTCTGTATTAGACGGCATAATAAACACAAGTATCAATGCCAATTTATTTAAAGATGAGATGGGTAATCGAAAGTGCGATAGATCCATACATACACGCCAAGTTCAAGAAACAGATTGCGAATTTCTAACTGGCATTAAATATCAAGTAAAATAACGGTTGTAAGATTAAAATTTTTTTTCAGTAACTATGAGTTTTTATATTCTATCACGGAATGAAAAACTGAGAGAGAGTCAATAAAAATTGGCTAATTTACAGAAAAGAGCGTGAAGCCCATTCCATAGACAGACAGAAATATATAGACCTATGGCATGTAAATTAGGATTGCCCAAGGAAATTTCGAAGTGGACCACCTGATAAACATCTATAGTTGTGGTGGTCCAGCCAAAGAAGGTTTTGTGAAGTGGCTAAACTAACAGAAATAAAACTTAATTTTTCTAGGTAGTCGTGCAATTCTAACTGAATTTTTATTTCAGTGTTATGAACTTAAAATGAAATGAATAAACTGAAAACATGCTGAGATGGATAAAGCTTCTTCAGTTCCTTGATCTTTGGAAATTATATTAGATGCTGAAATTTTGCCTTTCCGCTGGCGAAATATCGTTTTAGAAATTTACATGTTTCATTCGTGAAATTGTCCACGACTTAGACTTCTTGCGCTAATGAAATCGACAGTTTTAGTTACCTTCTCCGTCATTGTTTTTGTAATCGTGAAGGCACACAGCTGTTCTTCGTAAACGGTGCAGGAGTGTTTTAAATGTTTCATGATATTATTTATCACATATTCCATAATTATCATCGTCATCAATCATGCTCCGTCAGCTTCTAACGTGGAACGTTTTCGCCGTGTTGGTCAAACTTCACCATACGACGTTTTACGGCATGTAAATCTCGTCCTGTTGTTTTACCTTTCAGTAAAGTCAGGTTAAGTAACTGCTCGATTACTGCACAGTTCTCCATCACCTCTCTCTCTCAATGCCAGTCCGCGCGGAGTGGCCGCGTAGTCTCAGGCGTCATTATGTGGACTGGGTGGCCGTTCCTGCCGGAGGTTCGAGACCTCCCTCGAACATGAGTGTGTGTGAGCTCCTTAGTGTAAGTTAGTTTAAGCAGTTTGATCCAGTAGGTTTATTAACATTTTTGACTGCCATTGACCTGTATCTGGAACATTAATTTCGTCGAGCACTACTCTGCAAAATAGAGGGGGCCAAGGACCTGGCTGTCGTGAACCCATATCCCTCAGTCCTCGTCATCACTGAAAAATACACAATCCTGTCACTGTGGTTTGACTGAAATTAACAAAAAATTTTACCGTGTTATTAACTCTTCGTGGCGTGGTAGGACGTAAAATGCTTGTATTTTTTATAAATGACATCTGGTCTGAAGACGTTGCTGATTCCAAAAAATTCTTTAATGACTCCATCAGATTCTAATATTTTCTCCTGCCATAATGCTTATTTTTAGCTATAGTTTTTGAATTTTCTTTTGGCTTCAAAAACATGGCCAGCGCTACCTATCTCTCCGTTTATTTCTTTCTTATTGATCTATTTTCTTTTTTTCTAATTTTCAATGAATCTGGTTCAGTCGTTTCGAGGCACTTAAAAGCTCGTTGGTAGAATAATGTCACATAGTGTTGCGCTTAATGCAAACTTTCATTACAGATAAAGTACAATATGTTCCTACATTGTTCAATATGCTTGAGATAAATTCGGTTGAATGCCTGACAATCTCGTTCAACGTTCCGCTTTTTTAAGGATGATACGACAGCAATAACAGTTCTAGATTCTGACTAATAATTAGCACAGGTAACCGTTATAACAAATATTCTCGAAAGTTTCATGGTTCGATCGAAAACCAAACTAGAATTTGGATATATAAATATTGGATAGGCAGTCCCTAGTAAAGCTGAATTCCATTAACAATAATTTTACAGACAGTTCCCAAATAAAAATATCCACGGGTGTACTGCCGGTCTATAGTGTCCAACGGGCACAATATTTCGGCGATCATACATGTCGCCATCATCAGGTGAACTGACGAACTGAGCTCCTGGAAACGCGCCGGCACGGAGGTCCGCACGCTACGGCTGCTCGAAGGGAACTGGGTTCTAGCCCGGTAGCGGGCCATTTAAATACCCGCGGCCCGCGGAGCGACCCCTCCGCGGTCCGCGCCCCGCGCCGCGGCCGCGCAGTGGAACCGATTGCGCCGGCATCTGAGAAGACGTCGGTGTGAGGGCTCTGTCCGCCGTGGTCGTCACTTCGTTACGTTTGCTAGATTTACTCTTAATTAACCCAATCGCTGGTTCCCAAGCTTTGCTAAGATTATAGCCAGAGTCACGGTTTATGAGGTCGTCACTTGTGCGAATTTCAATGGCCTCTCTAACGACGCAGTCCCAGTATCTCGACGTCTGTACCAGAATCCTAGTGTGTTCATACTCCATGGCGTGATTCTCCGACAAACAATGTTCAGCGACCGCCGACTTGCTCGGATACATCAATCGTGTGTGCCTCTGGTGTTCAACGCATCGATCCTCGACGGTACGCATCGTCTGTCCAATATATGACTTTCCACACTGACACGGAATCTGGTACACGCCCGCCTTCCTCAAACCGAGATCATCTTTAGCGCTCCCCACCAGTGCACGAATTTTATTCGGCGGACAAAAAACAGTTCCAACCTGGTGTTTTCTCAAAATGCGGGCGATCTTCCCTGAGAGTGCGCCGGTATATGGAACGAACGCAGTGCCTACATCCTCCCTTGCGTTTTCATCCGTTTCCACAGGTTGTGTTGTAGTGGTTGGGCGGAGAGCCCGCTGAATCTGCCACTCTGAGTACCCATTTTTTCGAAATACAGTTCTCAGGTGTTCCAATTCCTGGGGTAGACTCTCTGCGTCGGAGATAGTGCGCGCCCTATGTACTAGAGTTTTAAGTACCCCATTCCTCTGTGAAGGGTGATGACAGCTGTCTGCGTGTAAATACAGATCAGTGTGCGTTGTCTTCCGATATACACTATGACCCAGGGTGCCGTCAGCTCTTCTCTTGACCAAGACGTCAAGGAACGGCAATTTACCCTCCGTTTCAGTCTCCATAGTGAATTTGATGTTGGGGTGTATGGAGTTCAGATGTGTAAGGAAGTCAAGGAGTTTATCCATACCATGTGGCCAGATGACGAAAGTGTCGTCCACATAACGGAAAAAGCAAGTAGGTTTCCAGAAAGATGATGCAAGGGCTTCCTCCTCGAAATTCTCCATGTATAAATTTGCGACCACAGGGGAGTGTGGGCTACCCATGGCGACTCCCTCCGTTTGTTCGTAGTATTCGCCATTGAAAAGAAAATACGTGGAGGTCAAGACATGCCTAAAAAGTTCGGTGGTCTTCTCGTCAAATTTCTGACCAATCAAATCTAGTGACTCTCGAAGGGGCACCCTCGTAAACAACGAAACGACGTCAAAACTTACCATGATATCCGACTCATCCAGCCTGAAGTTGTTAAGGCGTTTCACAAAATCCACGGAATTACGTATGTGATGAGGGCATTTACCCACATAAGGACTTAATATTCCCGTCAAGTATTTGGCCAACAAATATGTAGGTGCCCTGATGTTACTGACAATGGGACGTAACGGCACCCCATCTTTGCTTTTTCCGTTATGTGGACGACACTTTCGTCATCTGGCCACATGGTATGGATAAACTCCTTGACTTCCTTACACATCTGAACTCCATACACCCCAACATCAAATTCACTATGGAGACTGAAACGGAGGGTAAATTGCCGTTCCTTGACGTCTTGGTCAAGAGAAGAGCTGACGGCACCCTGGGTCATAGTGTATATCGGAAGACAACGCACACTGATCTGTATTTACACGCAGACAGCTGTCATCACCCTTCACAGAGGAATGGGGTACTTAAAACTCTAGTACATAGGGCGCGCACTATCTCCGACGCAGAGAGTCTACCCCAGGAATTGGAACACCTGAGAACTGTATTTCGAAAAAATGGGTACTCAGAGTGGCAGATTCAGCGGGCTCTCCGCCCAACCACTACAACACAACCTGTGGAAACGGATGAAAACGCAAGGGAGGATGTAGGCACTGCGTTCGTTCCATATACCGGCGCACTCTCAGGGAAGATCGCCCGCATTTTGAGAAAACACCAGGTTGGAACTGTTTTTTGTCCGCCGAATAAAATTCGTGCACTGGTGGGGAGCGCTAAAGATGATCTCGGTTTGAGGAAGGCGGGCGTGTACCAGATTCCGTGTCAGTGTGGAAAGTCATATATTGGACAGACGATGCGTACCGTCGAGGATCGATGCGTTGAACACCAGAGGCACACACGATTGATGTATCCGAGCAAGTCGGCGGTCGCTGAACATTGTTTGTCGGAGAATCACGCCATGGAGTATGAACACACTAGGATTCTGGTACAGACGTCGAGATACTGGGACTGCGTCGTTAGAGAGGCCATTGAAATTCGCACAAGTGACGACCTCATAAACCGTGACTCTGGCTATAATCTTAGCAAAGCTTGGGAACCAGCGATTGGGTTAATTAAGAGTAAATCTAGCAAACGTAACGAAGTGACGACCACGGCGGACAGAGCCCTCACACCGACGTCTTCTCAGATGCCGGCGCAATCGGTTCCACTGCGCGGCCGCGGCGCGGGGCGCGGACCGCGGAGGGGTCGCTCCGCGGGCCGCGGGTATTTAAATGGCCCGCTACCGGGCTAGAACCCAGTTCCCTTCGAGCAGCCGTAGCGTGCGGACCTCCGTGCCGGCGCGTTTCCAGGAGCTCAGTTCGTCAGTTCACCTGATGATGGCGACATGTATGATCGCCGAAATATTGTGCCCGTTGGACACTATAGACCGGCAGTACACCCGTGGATATTTTGATCATCAAATACGCCGGGAGAAACTGAAGAATCACAGTTCCCAAATATTCAATTCAGTCAACCTGAAAAATTATAGTAGGACACACAGGGAGAATTGACGCCGTAAGGATTTGACTGCATGAAAGCGAAACTGAAGTAGGTATAGAATAAAGTAGAAGGCGATGGGCCGGCCGCGGTGGCCGAGGGGATTGAGGCGCTTCAGTCACGGTTCGCACGGCCACTACGGTCGGGGGTTCGAATCCCCCCTCGGGCATGGATATTTGTGCCGTCCTAGTTCGTAAGTAGTTCATAAGTAGTTTGTAAGTTTAGGGACTGATGACCCCGTAGTTAAGTCCCATAAGCTTTACAAACATTTGAACATCTTTTGAAGGCGATTGCCGGAGAGGGTCTCTCTCTTTCTCTCTCTCTCTCTCTCTCTCTCTCTCTCTCTCTCTCTCTCTCTCTCTCTCTCTCTGTCTGTCTGTCTCTGTCTCTCTTTGGCTTTGTTCTCGCACAAGCAGGGTCGGATATTGTTAAATTCGGCTTTGGCGTGTATTGATACTTACAAGGTGGCCGGATGCCCTTCCTGTTGCCACCCCATGCCCCCAGGGAGGAAATGTGTAACCAGAATGTCTGCGTACAGTGTTATATGTGTGAAAGTTGAAAGTCCTATTAAATGTTTGCAAATCATGTAACGGAGGCGGTACTTGGGTACCACGCCGGTATTCACCCAGGGGGATGTGGAAAACCGCCTATAAGCCACATCCAAGCTGGCCGCCACACCGACCCCCTTCGTTAAATCGCTGGGCGGATTCGAACCGGGGCCGGTACGCCTCAGCGTCTCGGAAAGCAGTGCGTTAGACCACGCGGCTAACCGAGCGGGTCAGAGGGGAAAAGGTAATGGAATAAAATATAAAAAGGAATAAATATACGCACACGTAACGCTGCAAACTAACGCTAGTGTATTACCGAAGGAAAAAATACGTGAAACACCGATTTCTCGAAAAGTAGTGTTTATACGACCGCTCTGACAGCAAAGTAAATTATGAGATTATGAAAATAAACGATGGGTTTTTTACACCGTCTACATTGCTGATGCCAAAAGCATCGAACGTCTGGCAATTTAAAATCGCAGGAAAATATGCCGAAGCATGCCACTTTACACCGTACAGCAGGAATAATCGAGCGGTGCTGCAATAATTACATGCGGTCAAGGGGTTAACACTGTGTCCAACGCTATGATTACGTAGTTCATACGACATGTATTTATATTTTTCTGTTTTCCCTTGTTGTATTCTTGCTTCCCAGAGATGCGCCAGAAATTACATTTCTCTGAGTGGCGCAGATGGAGACCGCTGTTGAAATGCAAAACATTAAGCGAGACGGAGGCAAATGAATTAAAATAAATAACAAAAGTAATAGAGTGAGTTGAAACTTTCTGTAAAAGCAAAACTAACGTTATATTTACGTACTGCTCGCAGAAGAAAGCTATAGTTAAAACAGAACAAAGTTCTGAATATGTGACTGCAAACAGCAAAAACGAAATACTTAATTGAAATTTATAAAAACTGAAGATGAAAGTCAATTTAAGCGTAATAATACGCAAAATAGACTCGCTCTTAAAGCAATACATCTTATACGTGGTGTCTCTGCATTTAAAATATTTAAAAGTAAGTACTAGTGCAGAAGTATTTAAGTTCCAGAGGCTAATGAAAAAGTAAGTAGTGCACCACAATTCAAGAAATATATTGACTATGGCGGAAGAAACCACCTCTTGCAGTGCAGATTGCCGATTTATTGAACGTTAACCACGGCTAGCTCAAATTCACAAATACCGACAAAATTTAATAAATCGGCAGGAACGAGTGAAATAAGGCAAGAGAAACTTTTATATCCCATAAATGGAATCGGTGTCAGCAGTAATCGTATCTCCAACAACTGTTTTCGTTTCGCTCCAAGATGGAGATCGGCTTTTAGCTGAAATAAAATGGATAAAATCATATTTAAAAATGCTGAAATAAGGAAATAAGACGAAGTGGGTAGAAAAATCAGGTACGCGACACGAAAGAGTTAACTTCAATCACGATTATTATTAAGACATCCCAGCAAAGAGAAACATCGGTTAACGAATTCCAGAATGTTCCCTACATAAAATTGTAACATAGGCAGAACGAGATAGCAGACACGTTCTATCATGACAACGACATAAACGTGAGAGCAATTTTTCTCTCCGCGCTCTTGGCGCCAGCGCAGACATTCGACGACATGTAATATTAACTTTTTATCACAGTTGTTAATTTCTTTCTTCCTTCCTTCATTAATGTTATGAACTTTACAGTTCTTGACTTTAGTTTATCATATTCATATTTGTCTTGAATTTATTATTATTGTGCATTCCACGTAACTTTATACTGTGTGAACGACCACAAGGTTTGGCTTACAGTACGGCACCCTGATTCTAGTCGCTTTGATAAGGTTCGACGCGCTGAATAACTGATCATCACAATCATCTGAAATGGTTTTACATCAAAGTTTTGTGGTATTTTAGGCAGACATATCCCAAAAAATTTCGCATTTTGTATTCAAACAGATCTAGTAACACTTTTCTGTTGAATTAATGAATGCAGTCTTGCAACCTACATAGCACCTTGCCCTCGTATTCATTTATCCTGTGCTGGTCTAAATGGTCGCATTCGTCAGTGATAATCCTTATGCTTCGTGGTCAGTCCGGACGTGCTCGCACAGCTCGTTTTAATTTATCAAAAGAATGTTCGATTTTTCTCATATCGGGGTAACATGCAGTCCAATCCAATCGTGCAATACCAGCACGACTGATGAATTCGCTGTTGTTGCCTGCTCAATTGACTTGTGGGCTACAAGGCATACACTTGAATTCTTCACAGAAATGCTGCTGAAGAGATTCAGTTATGAGTTGCAGCATGTTGTCGCTGTATTGTGGAGCGTTCACTTACCACTGACGGACAACAGTGGCTTCCCAACCCTCAGATAATACCCTCTCTAAAGATCATTGTTCGGCCACGTTGCTGTTCCGGACTGACGGCATGCCTCTGTAATGAAACTTTAACAATGTTGCCTCCACACTTGCTGTCTACAGTCATATGGAACAGATATTTTCGGCATTCATCTAGGAAGAGACGTTCACGCCAATGTTCCATAGTTTTTGATGACTTTTGGTCCAACTGTACCATGGTATATCGGTTTAAGCGACCGGCCTCTCCATGTTCGCCCACAGTAGTTAGGGAGTCTGTTTGCTACAGTCAGGTTTTATGCTTGCCTACCGGTGGCTCTTACAAAATCACGGTTTGTCATGATGGCAGTCTGGTCGGGATTCCTTCAGTCGACTTCACAGTTGCTGCCCTAGAGCGACTAGTGATGGGCAAGTCATGAACAGTACTCAAACATCCAAGCCCGAGGGGGGTATTCGAACCCCCGACGGGGAACGGCCTAGCGCATCGGAGCATAGCGCCTCAATGCGCTCGGCCACTCCTCCGCGGCTCCAGTTTTTCATTAGTCGTCCCACTAACTACATTTTAACATATGATGCCATTGGTGATGGGAAATGCACTGTTAGTTTATGTTCCACAAGTATTCGTAGTGTTTTACTCGGAAGTATTCATGAGTGGGTTGCCTCCGATAGGGTAGCATAATTTCTTGGCATTCTGAAACCGAAACCTATAGTTACCTAGACCGGTCGAATGATTGTTGTAATTTAGGGACTGTAAATATTATTTAGGTAGGTAGTGATTTTATTTTCAAAGTAGCTTCTGATTCGTTACCTGCAAAACCCATACGTCCCTCAGGAGATCAAAGGAAGCTCTGTTTGGACTGACCTCAAACTAAGGCGCACTAAACTGAGTTTAGGTCCAGCCACGCCGCTGTCCGTGTCGCCTGGCTCAATTATGTGCTTTGATCGACGAGGGCGGTTGTAGCCCTGATGTTTTGTGTGAAGTGTTCTGACAGCCGGGGTTGTTGTTGATTGAATTGGCGAGCCCCTGGTTTTATGTTTTAACTGTATGTGACCCGAAGATGCGATTTTAAGTCGCGAAACCGGTCGTCTTTTAAAAAAAAACTAAAACAGCTGCAGCGGACCCTTTTATTAATGATGTATCATCTTAGCTGTGGATGTCCGTCAACAAAGGTTTTACCCCATAAAGTCACAGGGTGATGTAACAATGTATTCTTCTTTAAGTTATCTTCGGAAATTGCGCAACTTCCATACAAACATCTAGTTTAGTATACCGATAGTTATCAAATAATGTTCTTCGTAATCTATTTCACGACGAACGTCTCCTCACAAACAACACGTTATGTTCTGTCACAACGTCACAGTGTTTAGGAAAAGCACTTTCGATCCAAGCGTATTATCTTAATTCCCGTCTCCATACACTTACTGTGGTTTATTTTAAATCTCGCGTTGCCGGCGCAGAGATAGAAAGTGAGGCATGGTTGAGTTCCGAATGCAGACTGCACCGCATCCGGCGGTGAAAGTAATGAAGTTGTCTCAGGCGGAGATGTAATATCGCGGAACGTTTGCGGAGTGGGTCTCTCTCTCTCTCTCTCTCTCTCTCTCTCTCTCTCTCTCTCTCTCTCTCTCTCTCTCTCTCTCGAGCCGAGTAAATGAGCTGCCGCTCCTCACGGAGACCTCACGTTCAGCAGTTGGTTTCCCCAAGATATATTATACTGAGAATCCATCACTCCAAGCACAGCCATCGAGTGAAAGAAGTGCATTTGGTTAGTGTCGTTCTGTCGTCTTTAAATCGTATCACAAGAAAATTCATCTGGAGTACCTACTCACATCTACATCTACATTAATGCTCGGCTAATCAAATTTAAGCACATGGCAGTTTATTTATCGAACCGCTATCATGATATTTCTCTACCTTTCTCTAATAAGCGCGCGGGAAACAGGAGCACCTTTGCGTTTTCGATGTGATTTATTTTATGTTATTATGATGATCATGTATTCCTAGGTAGGTGGGTGCTCAAAAATTATGTTTGCATTCGGATGATAAAGCTGGTAACAGAAATGTCGCAAATAACTATCGCGGCAACAAATAACTTTCTTCTTTCAATGATATCCACCCCAAGTCGTTCATAATTATAGATATAATTAAGTCGTTCATAATTTTCGTCACACTCTCACCCCTATATCACGATAATACGAAATGATCTGCCTTCTCTGAAATGTCTCTAAATCGTCCGTCACTCCCACTTGGCGGGGATTCCACAATGCGCAGCCATACTCAAAAATACGGCCCACAGTTTCTATAGTAGAACTGTTGAAATGGGCCAATGATACGTATCCTTTGGTTCCCCTTCCCTACCATGTTTTGTATGTGTTCTTTCCAATTTAAGTTGTTCCTAATTGTAATTCCTAGGCATTTAGTTGAATTTACGACCTTTAGATTTGACTGATTTATCGTGTAAATGAAGTTCAACGGATTTCTTTTAGTGATCATATAGATTACTTCACACTCTTAATTGTTTATGATGAATTGTCTTCTTTTGCAACATGCGGGTATCTTATCTAAATCATTTTGCAGCTGTTTTTCATCTTCTAGTGATTTTACTTACCAATAATCGATGGCTTCACATTGTCTCTGAAATCGTACATAATGGTAAGGAACAGTAGGGGCTCTATAACACTCTCTAACACTGGGAACGCCAAATATAATTACTGTTTTACTCGATGACCTTCCGACAATTACTACTTACTGGACCTTTCTGACAGGAAATCGTGAATCCATTCGCAGAACTGTGGCGATATTCCGTAAGTACGCTTACAGGGGAAGGTTTGATAGAGTGAAACAATAACACCTATGTAACATTTGCATTTTGCACGAACTCATCATGTAGGTAGCCTTATGTTCAGCATATTTACAACTTCCGTTTGCTACCACTTTTAACCACTGTTGTGGAAGAAATTAAGATTTATCTTCGGTGTTGTAATTAAAAGAAAAAGCTATCTTGGTACACCTTGAAGTAAATTTCTATCATCATATAAAGTTAAATTATTTGTAGTGACAAACAATAGTTCTATTACTATTATGAACATAGGTATTTACTACTTTTTCGTATACAATTGAGAAAAATTCATCACTTTTCCTAAATTTAGGAAATTATGAATAGCTGCTGTACGAAACACAGTCAAATTGTTTAATGCGTATCACAATGTAACACTGCTACAGTGATGTTATTAGTTCATCCCTTGCTTTAGGGAGCCCAATGACAATAATAAGGATCAAAATGTGTCACAGGAAGATTATTCCAATACAACAGCTGAGGAAAATGTACCATGCCAGAATTTAGTTGATCCTTACATTGAAAAATGGTGATGATGGCCTTATTTCCGTCGGAGGGCCAAACCTATAGACGTATATGAAACACGTCAAAATAGTACCAAATGTGTGTCAGGTAAAAATGTGTGGTTTTACAAAAACCTGTTTGCTTCGGGAAAAGCCTTAAATTTGGTGTAAATGAAATAAAAATGAAAACCTTAATAATTGAAAATTGAGGCTGGAATAATAACATTTTTTAAAGTATAGATAGATACTCACCACATAGAGGGGACATTAACTCGCATACAGACAATACTATAGAAATCTCAGATTTCGGACAAAAAGTCTTTCACTGCACTCGGAAAATGCACCTCATCCCCAAACAACACATACATAACAGCACTAGAAAAGGCACAATTAAGTTCGATCGCTTGCAGGAATACATGCAAAGCTGGAAGCAATTGGAATCGTGGACGGGGGCATTACAATAGTAATCTTTGGTAATTGAGAATTTGTGATGGACGAAAAGCGAAACGTGTCCAGCTAGACTCGTTAAGGAGGCCTACCTATCGAGGCGGCGTAGGAACTGAGCGCATTCCATCAACAAACGAACAAATAAATAAATAAAAGTAAAATAAAATAAGATAAATAAAAAAAAGAGCTAAGAACTCATCTATCAGTACAGAACAAGCACAAATCACGGTCTTCGTCGTTGAATTTCATTTTACGGTCTGAGACAGCCAAGAAGTTTAGGTATTTTTAATTCATTCATTTTGGAAGTTAAAGTCTGTCATTGGTGTTTGCTCTTTTGGACATATTCGAACACATACAAATTTTGCCTTACCTGTACAGCCCACTAATACAATTCCTCCTGGACCTGCTTTGACATTATTCGGAAAACTGCATCTGTTTAGGAATGACTGGTTGCCACATCTGACCAAAATGGGTCGGAATTTTACTTACGATGTACTCCATTAATTATCTTAAATTTTTCTTTCATGTGCTATGACATATTTATGCCACAGATAATTTCTAATAGATAGATTGGCCGCCTTCTTTTGCTGATCAGGAAGAACTTGGAGTTCAACAAGACAGTCACTACATTCATCATATTCGTCCTGATGTTCCACTGGATTTTCTGAGAGGCAGTCGGCATCTTAATTTTTTGTACAGTGGAGTGATGTCATACTCTCGAAATCGTAGTTCCCACCCAGAAAGTCTTCATGATGGGTCCTTAAGTACTGCCAATCAATAAAGCGAATGATGATCTGTAATGACTGTGAAATTCCTAAAATAGAGACAATGTTGAAACTTGCTGATGAACCAGTCATCAGCAAGATACTATTGTTATGCAGTAGAGTAATTTATTCAACCTCACATTTCTGTCGTTGCGCATTTCCAAAGAATTTATGCAGTTCAGTTTGGAATACTGTCAAGCTTGTCATTATGCCCTCATTGTTTACGTACCACTGCTTGGCGGTCACCTTCAGACAGACATTTTGGCAGGCGTACTGCCTCGGCTCATTTATTGAATTTAGGGATAGGCTCGTAGCTCTTTAACCCCTCTTTTGGGTTTGAACCTTTATCGCCAAATAACACTGAAGGATGTCTCACTTGTTGGCAAACCATTGGCGTCGTGTTAGTAATCTCCTCTTCCTCCACTCAAACTTCTTTTACTCAATGTAGTATCGTTCGAACTCTGACTTCTCAACACGTAAACGACGTCTCTGTCATGGTCTGATATGAGCACTGTGTTGACGAGGATTCGTTAGATTGAAAGTTAGCAGTAGCCCGTGTCTCCAACAGAATAATTTCACGTAGCGGTGTCTTAGGATGTAACTGGGTGATTGGATGGTTTGAACTCAGCAGTGGGACTGATGACCTAGCTGTTTAGTCACCTAAAACCAACAACAACAACAACAATTTAGTAGTCTTCTCTTTGGCACTTGCCACACACGTACAAGAGCACAGGATGAACTAACTGCGGCAGGAGGTTTATTTAGTATATGTAAATTAAGAGACAGTTCTGGAAAAATATTTCTCGATATATCTAGAAGGTATAAGAGCACTATTTACAAACGTAGTGGGTCTCGAATCAAGGATCCTTCGCTTCAGAGCCCAACCCAACACTTCGATCACTGGATCACACAGTCGCTCTCTTCTAGCGCCTCGTTTCGAACAATATTGTGAAAAGCAACAGTCCTTTACGACTACCCGAAATCAGAAGACTTTTCCCCGTTTAGAATGAAATGCTTCGTACTGTTAGCTAGAAAAGCCTCTCTCCAGTCACGTGGTTGGTGAGATATTTCACATACTTGCACTTTGTGCGACGGTGTGGAACAGTATCGAACAACTTGCCGAGGTCAAGAATCGCGGCATCTATCTGGGATCCTGTATCTACTGCCCTCTGGATCTCGTGAATAGGTAGCGCGAGTTGTGTTTCTCATGATCGGTGTCTTCGGAATCCATGTTTATTCCCACAAGGAGATTTCCGGTTTTCAGAAATGTCACAATACTGGAATGTAAAACGTGTTCCAAAATTCTGCAACCGACCTATTACAGAGAAATAGACTTATCGTCTGCACATATGATCGACGATCCTTCTTGAAAACGGAAATGTAACCTGACGTTCTTTGTCAGGTATGCTTCGCTCCTCTAAGAGACTTTTGTACACTGCTGCTAGATGGGGTGTACTAAGTCGTGAAACGTCTCAGTTCACCGTTCTATTTGATTTCATTGATCTGATAGGGGTTTTGCACGTTCCCTTGGTGCGTATGTACTTGGATTCTGGGAGAAAGGTGGAGTGCTGCCTTTCACAATTACAGTGATATTTCACATATTTCATATGTCACTCAAATATCCATTTATATGGTGCTTGAATACAACTATAATCATTTTATTAGGGTGAGTTTCAGTGGGCCAAAGAGACATTAGTATCCACTGGTTTAGAGTTATTGCAGGGTTGGTACAGATCGTTTGGGCACATTCTCCCAGGATATTTCCGGTGCTACCTGAGGAGCTGTGTCTCGTAGTGAGCACTTTCACTTTCCGCTGGGACTGCACGACGTAAGGAGGTTGTCCTCACGTCTGCTGTAGAAGTGTGACATTGTGTGGTGCGTCGGACTCCGTTTCTATTCCTCATTTGTTGTCTGTTTTCCTTGGGATGCTCCAAGTGGATTATCACGGTTAGTCATATCAATAAAGGAAAATTATCATGTTTTCTTGTAGTTTTGTTCGTTTTTCCAAGGGTGAGTGAGTAGGCTTGAGACTTTTCGGCCTTCAATTTCAGGTACACTGACTCTTTCATGTCAGACCGCGTTGTGTTTCCTCGTGTGCGTGTATTCATTATCGTTTATTTTTAATTTTGCGAATTTTGTGTAATCTGCATCATGTGCTCGCCCGTTCTCTGAGATTCCTGCCCTACTTCTTATGTCGTGCTTAAATAATTTTCAATAATTCATTCGCGATTTTACGGTCTTCTTCTTGTGTTTTGGTCTTCAGATCACATTGGTGCTTGTCACGTGGTGAATTATCCATTTCCAGTATAAATTATTTTAGCTACCGTTATTCTGATTAATTACCGGGAACCAAACTGTTTTCTTCTTTTCCTTGATCCTGAGGTAGAATGTTAGGAGAACTGAGCATGAGTCATTCAGTCATTCCCCTTGTAAAATCGGATTCCTATCAGGTCCAGTGGCCTTTCCTTCGTTGAGCGATTTCGTTAGCTTCTCTATCGTTCTGACATTTATTTCAATATCTGCCATTTTGTCGTTCGACGGTGGTTTTGAGAATTACAATGCGATCTTCCTCCGTGAAACACCTTTGGAAGAACTTATTTTGTATTTCACCGCTTTTGTGTCATCCTCTGTTTGAACGCCATTATCTGGGTATCTGATTTGCAACTGTTCACCGATTTGGCGTAGGACCAAACTTTCTTAGTATTTTATTTCAAGATAGTTCACAAATCACTGCTCTCAACGTCGTTGAACACTTCTTGCATGGCGATCCTTACGCTAATTTTTGCTTTTCTGGCTACGTGGTAATGTGATAACCATCTGGATTCGTTTTGAGAAGTAGTGTTCACGACTTGCCCTGTACTGGTCGCCCAAACGTAACAACTTGCAGCAGATGACTAACGTATGAATCTTCTCGCCCGGAGGAACCCTGACGACACTGTTAGCATGATAAACAATCACACTGACAGGGGAAAAATATAAAAATGCATCAAATGAAGCAGGCTAAAGGAGTACAGACGTCTGATAAATGAGGTTGACAGACGAACAGGAGTGGCTTGAGGAGGAATGCAAGACCGTAGAAGAATATATAACTAGGGGAAAGCTACACACTCCCTACAAGAAAATAAAACAGAGATTTGGAGACAAGAATAGCAGTTGCATGAATATCAAGAACTCAGATGGAAAACCAAAGAACGGAAAGGTGAAACATGCAAGGAATATCAGAGGGCCAATACAAAGGAAGTAAACTTGAAGGCAGTATTATAGAAATGGAAGACGAAGTAGATGGTGATAAAATAGGAGATAGGATACTGCGAGAAGAATCTGACAGAGCACTAGAAGATTTAAGTCGAAACGAAGCCACTGGTGTAGATGATATTTCGTCTGCTGCTGATATCGATAAGTGGGCCATTCATGAAGAAATTGTACCGCCTCGTATGCAGTACGTATGAGACATTCAAGAAGAATTTAATAATTCCAGTTCCAAAGAAAACAAATTCAAACAACTACAGAACTATCAGTTTAAGTCACGGTTGCAAAACACTAACACGAATTATTTACAGACGAAAGGAAAAACTGCTGGAATCCGACCACGGGAAAATCAGTTATCAGTTTGGATCTAGAAGAAATGTAGAAGCACAGGAGGGAATACTCACATTACGAGTTATCTTAGACGATAGATTAAGGAAAGGGAAACCTACGTTTTTAGCATTTGTAGATCTGGAGAAAGCTGTTGACAATGTTGACTGGAAGACACTCTTTCAAATTCTGAAGGTAGCAAGGGTAAAGTATAGGAAGCGAAGAGTTATATCCAACTTCTACAGAAACCATACAGCAGTCGAAGGATTTGAAAGGGACGAAGTGATTGGGAACGCAGTAGCCTTTCCCCAATGTTGTTCAATCTGTACATTGAGCAAGCTGAGAAGTGATACAAGGAGAAATTTGGTGAGGCAATCAAAGTTTATGGAGGAGAAATAAATACGTTGCGATTTACCCATGACATAGTAATTCTGTCAGAGACAGCAAAGGACCTGGAAGAGTAATTGAACGGAATGGACAGTGTCTTGAAAGCAAGATATAAGACGAACATTAATAACAGTGAAAAGAGCGTAACTAGGTAATGAGGCAATAAAAGTGATAGAGGAGTTTTTTTTAATTTTTGTAGTAAAAAACTTCTTATAAAATACAGATTGTCTATGGGACGAAAAGCGTTTCTGGACAAGCGAAATATGTTGACATTCAATATTAGTTTAAATGTTAGGAAGATCTTTCTGAAAGCATTTGTATGGAGTGCACATTTATGGGAGTGAAACGTGGACGATAAGGAGTTCAGATAAAAAGATGATAAAAGCTTTTGAAATGTGATGCTACAGATGAATGATGAAATTTAGATGGATAGATCACGTCACTAATGAGGAGGTGCTTAACCAAACTGGGGAGAAAATAAGTTTAAGGCATATCCTGACTAAGAGAACGGATAGGTTGGTAGGACACATTCTGAGCCATCTAGGAATCGTCGACGTTGCATCAGCAGGAAGTGTGTGGGGTAAAAATCGTAGAGGGAGACCGAGGGACGAATACAGTAAGCGGATTTAAAAGGATGTAATTTGCCGTCCTTATTCTCAGACGAAGAGGCTTGTAGAGAACAAGAGGCTTGTGAAGAGCTGAATCAAGCTGTTCTGCGGAATGAGGACAAGAATAATAATAACAACAACAACAACATGTGTACTATTTTTAACCTCGTTTGTTAAATTATGCCAGTAAGTGCACAGAATCTTGGGGAGAATCTGTAAGACTGTTGCGTCTCGTTACGACTAGAATGAAGCCCTGTCCCAGTACTGGATGGGCAATGCTGCTGCAAGGCGGTACGAGTTAGCGCAGAACAAGGCGGTTCCGTCGCTGCTAGAACACAATATTCCTCGTGTTACTGATGGATGTATTATTTTAGACATACCGATTCAGTAATGTATAGACATTTTTAGCACTTTTTTGTGGGTTAAACAATCTTTCCTTCATATGTGTATGTGTGTGTGTGTGTGTGTGTGTGTGTGTGTGTGTGGTGTGTGTGTGTATGTGTGTTTGTAGAATCTCCCAAGAGGTTAATTGTTTGAGCGGAAAATACGGCGCTGTCAGGAATTGTTAGAACTGGGAGAAAATATTTTTCTTCGTTCCTAGCCCTTGCATGGAACTGCGGTAAACGTAATATCGGAGCTTTTCTGGAGCGTGCGTAGCTGGTAGTAAATTAATATTCTGCGGCGGGGGCAACCTTTTTTTCGTACCAGCGATGACGTGGCAAGGCTGTTTCATTAATTCCTTGCACGGCCGTCTGCAGCGCGGCGGCCCATACATCACTCGACGCTACCGAACTGTATTAAGCAGGGCAGCCAGAAGCCAGCACTCACGCCCTGCCCCGAGTGGCCCACTCGTCTCGCTTGGTTTGTAATGCGGAGTAGTCGCGGAGACAGGGGCACGCCGCTGCCCACAGTCCAGAAAACATTGCTCTCTTAAAGGGATACTGTCGTCTCTCGACTCTTTATACACAAATTTGTGTATAAAAGGAAGGACAACGAATTTTATTCCAGAATGAAACTTTCACTTTGCAGCGGAGTGTGCGCTGATATGAAACTTTCTGGCAGATTAAAATTGTGTGCCAGAACCGGGACTCGAACCTGGGACCTTTGCCTTTCGCGGGCAAGGCGGCATCGTGAGTCGTGTCGGGATAGCACAGTCGGTAGTGCTCTTGCCCGCGAAAGGCAAAGGGCCCAGGTTCGAGTCCCGGTTCCGGCACACAATTTTAATCTGCCAGGAAGTTTCAGTGAATTTTATTATTTGTAAGAGATTTTTAAATGAACGATGCAAAGCAATTATTATCGCAGGAAACAAAGGACCTTTTTTGACCTTTTTTCAGTCATTTGTTATACGCCAGAGCCTGTAACGAAGTAGGGTGGTCAGTCATGTTTTAGCGTCCATAGAGATCGGACGTGTTCTTGTGTCGATCCAGATTGTACATTAACTTGTTGGCTCGGCGGCGTATCAATTCCCCAATTGGCTCCGCCATTTGTTTCTAACAAGGGAATCGCACCCACCTCAGATTTAGTTATAAGTTGGCGCAGTGAACACAGATCTATCGAGAAAACAGGAAGAAGTTGTGTGGAACTATGAAAAAATGAGCAAAATATAAAACTGAACGGTTCACGCGACTGATAGACAACGAATAGCAGATTCTAAGCAGAGGAGCGTTGTGATCCTGTGGCAAGTGAGAAGAGCTGCGGAGCGAGAGGTCTATGGTTCAAGATTTACATCGTACGAAAATTTTAATTCTTTTTTTTTTTTTTTTTTTTTTTTTTTTTCGCAAAATTACGATCTGTCCGTTAGTGTATGTGACAAATTCTTATGTTTTCATCAATTTTTTGGGAGTGATTATCATATCCACAAGAAAACCTAAATCACCGCCCGCGATGGCCGAGTGTTCTGCGGCGCGTCAGTCACAGTCTGCACGACCACTACGGTCGGGGGTTCGCATCCCACCTCGGGCATCGATATTTGTGCCGTCCTTAGTATTACCTAGTTCATAAGTAGTTTGTAAGTTTAGGGACTGATGACCCCGTAGTTAACTCCCATAAGCTCTACAAACATTTGAACATTTGAAAACCTAACTCGAGCAATGTAGAATCTCTTTACCCATTCACCAAGTTTACAAGTTAGGTGGATCGATAAGATTCCTGTCATATGAAGCACATACCGCCAGCATTGTCGTATAGAATGCATCAGACGTGTTCACCTGTGGAGGAATCGGTTGACCTATCACCTTGCGATCAAATGTTTTAGGTTCACATTGGACAGACACTTCCTTTCGTCTGCTAATCGCACAGTGTTGCGGTGCGGTCGCAAAACACAGACACTAAACTGATTACAGCGATCAGAGACGTCAATGAACGGACTGAGATCATAATTTTGCGAAAGTAAAAGCATGGACCGTTCAGTTTTTATGTTTTCCTTATTGTTTCATAGTTCCACGTAACTTCTTCCAGTATTCTCGACTGATCTGTGTTCAGTTTTTCACGGCCTATCCACTGCGCTAACTCATAACTAAATCTGAGAGCGGTGCGATGGAGAGGTTCCCTTGTTCTAGGGCACTTTTGGCCCGTCTTTCTCGAGAGGGCGCTCGTCGACGGTGAGCTGATCGGTGAGGGAATTTTGAGAATTTGGCGTTTTGTCAGCGAAGGAGGAAAGATAGTTGCAGCAACGGTGGCACCTGCAGCCCGAGTTAAACGTGGGCGTGCGCACGCTCGACACAGAGACGTAACTGCGAGCAAGACTGGAGTCTGCTTGTGCCTTTGGTTTCTGGCCGAATTTATAGAATTTGCAGTTTTCGCTCGGCGCATACAAACGTATGGTTCACTTTAAATTGTCGAAAATAGCCATGTTGGGTGTGTCCCCAGAGCCAGCTTGGACAGCCTATGTGCATTTGACTTAAATGTCGTTTAAAAGTGTTTACTATTCGTATGTTTTAATGTTAATTAATGGATGTTATCCATTTGCTGCCAAATCAAATGTTGACTTATTCAATATAACAAGGAAACAGCCCGAGGCTTGGGTTTAGTTCGCCTTGTACACGAGTAGCTAAACTGTTGTGAGTCGGCAAGCAGAGCGCTTCTTCAAAACCACCTGACTATTGACGGGTATTTGTCTCTGGTGTTTTATTACGCAAGGAGTTGTAATTATTGGTTTAGTGTTAATTATCAGAGGTTTTATTTGTGTAGCACTATTCTAACAAGCTCATTTATGTTTCCATCGGTTCTGACTTAATTTGAGCTAGAAGTAGCCTTTAAGATTTGGAATTTCACTACTTGCATATGCTATTAGGCACTGGTATGTCATATTTGCCTGCTTATTATTAATATCTATATATTCTTGTATTTTCTTGGCGTGCCATTAAAGCGTCAGTCGTGTAACTTGGTTTGCGTATCTACGTGGACTGCCGAGACCGGACGTGTTTTCGGCCGTTACCGCATACGCTCATTGGCCCGCATACACCACTTTGACCATAAGGTAAGTAACGTTTGTAACTGAAATGTTATCAAGTAGTTGCGGCTTAAGAACCTGGTAGTGTTCGCAAATAGCTCGGTTTATTAATTCAAATGTTAGTGCAACGGTAGTCGTGCACTTAAGTATAAGTAAATAAGTATGGGACTGTTATCGTTAAGCTTCTTTTTTTAAATTTCAGACTTGTTCATCCAGTTGCTGTGTTTTGATGTTACATAGTGAAATTTGCACCGACCACTAAAGAAATTATCCATGTTGATGCGACATAGTAGTTGATGCGACATTGTTACAAATTCACTATTATTTATATTTAAATATTTGAATGTCCCATCTGATAACCTATGTAAATGAAAATTCCTTCTTAATGTGACATTGTAGCTGAGGCCTGTGGGTGAAGTTTCACTGTTGTTCATCCTTGTTCTCTAAGGGCATATTCATTTCCGGGTTAAAACGTAAAATGGTGCGGAAATTAAGCTATTTATTACTCTGTGCTCTTGTCTTCTACTGACAGTGTTGTTTTACTCACACTATGTTTATATTTCGTCAGTTATCCTTTTCATGAATTCCTTCAAAGGAATATTTGCTGATGAGTTTAAAATTAAATATTCCGTATTTAAAACTGTTTCAAGGAATTCGAAAGCTTTTTAAAGGATAGTTATTGTTATATCCTAAAAAATAAAGGAGTTCTAACAAGGCTTGTCCCAATAAAAATGTGCCCACATTTGTTAGACATTACAACCTATTTTCTTGCGTCAGAATCACAGGATGACGTTTCCAGCATCCTACAATTACTTTTTTAAAGAAAGTAATTAATAACGTTTGAACACAGTATATGTTGCAACACGTTACCGCGAATCGACGTCAGTGATGTAGGTATGTAATTAAGTGGGTTAATCATATTCCTTTCTAGAATAAAGTTGTGATCTGAGTAGCTATCGTGTTTGGGCACACATCTTTCGTTGTGGAAGCCGCTCTAAAATGTTTGTAAATCTATCGGACTCAACTACGTGGTCATTATACCGTAGATTACATACCATTTAAACTAAGGTAAACTAACGTAGAGACAACACAAACACCCATGCTCGAGGGGGGACTCGAACCCCCGACGGCGAACGGCCGCGCGCATCGGAGCACGATGCTTCAGTGCGCACGGCTATTCCGCCACGGTGGGAGCGGCTCTATATAGCTGTTAAGTATGGAGATCATGAAACACCATAAGCTGATAGGAACGTTATCGGTATACAATACCCAGATTTAATTTTGTAAAGAAGTTTAACTGATTCAGTATTTGGATGATATCTACACCTATGGTGCCTATACTGGCAGCTGTTGTTAATTCGAAATCTGGAGTATTGAGTTCCTCTCTTCCGTAAAAGAATTTCGGTTGTCTGTGTTTAATAACTCTGCTTCAGCAATACTGTCATCGGCATCATCAGCATTACAATCGTATAGTAAATGTATTATTTGTGTCTTACCTCTTGTATAATTACTAAAATATGAACAGAGACTGAATATCTTGTCCAATTGTGATACGAAGTTACGTAGAAATTATTGTAAGCATCTGGAATTCAAATCTTCGCCAAATTTCGAGCTTCTATATAAGATCGCCAATTTTGGGGACTTTTTGTTTCTTTTAATCTGACATACATTTCTCGAACCGACGTGGAATAAAGTATCCTAAAACAGAATTCGCCATCTGTACGATCGAATGGATGTCTCACGCAGCACCTGAATTGCCACCCCCTGGCTACACCACGTGCTGGTGTGAGTGTTTCAGCATCGATCAACGCCTGGTACCTCAGTACCGCAAGCGGTACAGATATGCAAATGTAAACATTTCGTGTGCAATAAGGGCACTATTTCAACAGTAAAACATGAATCGTTTGAAAACTAGTAATTTTTATTTCCGGGAGTGTACTTTGATTCTCTTCTGTTCCGATTTTCACACTCTCCAATATCAAATATTATAGAAGCTGTGGTTCAAACAAACATTCGCAAAAATTTCTGAAACGAGGAGCCTTTCCTTGGCCATAAATCTCATTCATTCTGATTGTCTTCATTTTTTTTTCCGTCAGAGCTATGTGAGACTTGAAAATCTCTCCCAAACCTTATAATTTCTTTTCTATTTCTTCTGCATTCAATATTCTGAGGCTCTTAGCATAGGTAGGCGTCTTCTATGTACGACTTGAACTAATAAAACAGTTTGCATCTTTTTTGTTTGTAATGGTAATTGGTAATTGGTAATTTCTAAGAATACCTGCAATCTAAGTAGCCCGGCCTGAAACGATATATATCGAATGTGCAACTCTAAATTGATTACGAGGGCAATGATGCGCGAGATGACAAAATATGAATGATTACATACAAATTATTTTGACGAGTGGTAATGTAAATCTGCGTTGACTTGAATTATTTTACAGCAGAATCCTCACACATTTACAAGAATTATCGTAGAAATTTGTTGAATGTTTCGGATGATATACATTTTAATGTAATGTCGCATACGCGTTAACGCCAATTATTCACACTGCCTGTCACGTCACGTCACGTCACTGTCCGTCAGAACATTCCACAACGTGTTTCTAATGGCGGCATTTACACTGTCCGTCACCGGACCGTCACGTCACGTCATCGTCACATCAAGCTTTCAAATGTTCAAATGTTTGTAAATCTATCGGACCAAACTGCGTGGTCATCAGTCCGTAGCTTACAAACTACTTAAACCTAGGTAAACTAACCTAAGGACGAACACACACACCCATGCCACAGGGAGGACTTGAACCTCCACGGCGAGCAACCGCGCGCTCCGCAGCGAGACGCTTTAGACCGCTCGGCTACTCCACCGCGGCACATCAAGCTTTCTCGAGAATAAAGTTTTGACGGAATGGTCGTCTGCTGACATTGGAAGTTAACCTATTTTCGTCATGTGATTTTTATGTGGTAGTAGACTATTATATGTCTACATGCAAATATGTCTTATTAATCTTTACTTTATTATTATACTTTGTTTTAGCGGTAAATTCTAAATATTTCATGACAACTTAAATATTATTCTCAATCGAATATCCAAAAAGCCAGGTCTGATATCTGAAACGGACAAATGTTTTATGTTTTATAATATTGTACAGAGAAGACTGAAGCAAACAGTTTATTTGAATAAGAATGTAATTTGATGTCCCAATTTACATTAAATAACAATTTAAATGAAAAAGTCATAACTATTGAAGGCCGAAAATTAAGTTGTTTACGAGAGTATTAACAATGTCAGTGGGCAAATCGTGACGGATAAAGTAAATAGGCTCTATTTATGTTCTTATAAATATTGTTTGATGTATTTGTATGTTTATATTTTCGCTTGAAAATATATGTCATGTCTTGATATGTTGTTACAGTTCCCAGCACTTTACCACACTACGTTGGGCAAAAATATACACTCCTGGCCATTAAAATTGTTACACCACGAAGATGACGTCCTAAAGACGCGAAATTTAACCGGCAGGCAGAAGATGCTGTGTTATGCAAATGATTAGCTTTTCATAGCATTCACATGAGGTTCGCGCCGGTGACAACACCTACAGCGTGCTGACATGAGGAAAGTTTCCAAACGATTTCTCATACAAAAAGAGCAGTTTACCGGCGTTGCCTGGTGAAACATTGTTATGATGCCTCGTGTAAGACACGTGACGTCACATCAATTCGCTTATCCCAGTACCCGATGTTGAAAGTGGGGTTATGAGTGGCGATCTGTTACATAGAAAGTCGTAGTTTAAGGAAACAATAACGCTAAGCGTTATTGACGGCCAAAGAAAACTTTACATCGTACACTACTGGCCATTAAAATTGCTGGACTAAGAAGAAATGCTGATAATAAACGGGTATTCATATATTATACTACAACTGACATGTGATTACATTTTCACGCAATTTGGGTGCATATATCCTGATAAATCAGTACCCAGAACCACCACCTCTGGCCGTAATAACGGTCTTGATACGCCTGGGCATTGAGTCTAACAGAGCTTGGATGGCATGTTCAGGTACAGATGCCTATGCAGCTTCAACACTATACCACAGTTCATAAAGAGTAGTGACTGGGCGTATTGTGACGAGGCAGTTGCTCGCCCACCATTGACCAGACGTTTTCATTGGATGAGAGATACGGAGAATGTGCTGTCAAGGGCTGCAGTCGAACATTTTCCATAACCAGAAAGGCCCATACAGGACCTGCAACATGTGTCGCGCATTATCCAGCTGAAATGTAGGATTTCGCAGGAATCGAATAAATGGTAGAGCCACGAGTCGTAACACATCTGAAATGTAACGGCCATTGTTCAAAGTGCCGTCGATGCAAACAAGAGGTGACCGAGACGTGTAACCAATGGCACGCCATACCACAAGCCGGGTGATTCGTCAGTATGGCGATGACGAATACATGCTTCCAATGTGCGTTCACCGCCATGTCGCCAATCACAGATGCAATCATTATGATGCTGTAAACAGGATCTGGGTTCATCCGAAAATATGATGTTTTGGCATTCGGACACCCAGGTTCGTCGTTGCGTACACCATCGCAGGCGCTCCTGTCTGTGATGCGGCGTCATGGGTAACCGCTGCCATGGTCTCCGAGCTGATAGTCCATGCTGCTGCAAACCTCGTCGAACTGTTTGCGCAGATGGTTGTTGTCTTGCAAATGTCCCCATCTGTTGACTCAGGGATCGAGACGTGGCTGCACGATCCGTTACAGTTAAGCGGATAAAATGCTTGTCATCTCGACTGCTAGTGATACGAGGCCACCGGGATCCAATACGGCGTTCCGTATTGCCCTCCTGAACCCTCAGATTCCATTTTCGGCTAACAGTGATTGGATGGCGACCAACGCGAGCAGCATTGTCGTGATACGATATACCGCACTCGCGATAGGCTACAATCCGACCTTTAACAAAGTCGGAAACGTGATGGTACGCATTTCCGAGATGAGCGAGGACAAAAGATGGACAATTCTATTTGTAGAAATTAATGGCAATTATAGATACGACTTTCATCGCATAATAAATCGCTGCAGAATATCTTCACGAAAGAACTTCGAGAAAGTGTCATTAAATGGGTGTGACAGATTTACTTTTCCTTTGCGTAGCTTTGATTGTGAAGTCTTTTAAAACATAATACATAAGAAAATACTTGCTGATAAAACTCTTCTGGGTATTGGACCACATCGTCAATATATCAAATATTTCACCAACGTTTCGGCCACTATTGCAAGCGGCCATCTTCTGGGTGTTTCGTTTACACCCAGAAGATGGCCGCTTGCAATAGTGGCCGAAACGTCGGTGATATATTTGATAAGTATGTGCGCCAAATAAGGCCATAGTCCCCAATAAGGCCAACTCCCCTTTATTTCAGAAACTTCCATACAAATCCGTCGGATTGCAGCACCTACATGACCGGAAACGCCGTCCTAGTATCAAATGAAAACAAGAAGCGCCATGCTTTCCGTTATTCAGCTGCAGAAGTGTAACTTTTCGTTTTGGAGGTTTTCGTTAAGCTACAGAGGTAAGTTTTTGCTAAGCTCTGGAGTAATTAATTTTTGTGGCTGCTTATTAACTGGTGATTTTTTGAAGCATATTTCTTGTAGATTTGAGGTATTCTGAGAAGACCTTGTTAGAAATTGTAGAAATATGCACGGTATGGGCAAAAAAAGGTGTGTAGACTAATAAGGCCACGCTGGCCTCATTAGGGCCAGGGTGACCGTATTGGGCTCTTTTATCTTATCATTACTGTCTTCCAAGCAACACTACCGTTGCCCTCTATCCAATGGATAGGTCTGCGTTCAAATCCTTTGAGTCATTTTGGGATGACGAAGTCTTTAGATACTGGGAAAATAACCCTGCCAGAAGAATAACGAAAATATCATTCGGAAAACTTTTCTCAAAAGTGGACAAGAGCTTGGACACCAAGCAAAGTAACTGATGGGTTCCGGAGCACAGATCTACCCTGAATGTCATTCCTCCTGAACTTTTTGCTCCCAGTGAAATCACTGAGAAAGAAATGTCGGAACTTACACGGACCCTCGACGTGAACGATTTCATGACAAGGGTAATGGAAGATGATGACTCTACAGATGCGATGAAAACGGTAGCCGGCCGCGGTGGCCGAGGAGACTGAGGCGCTCCAGTCACGGTCTGCACGTCCACTACGGTCGGGGGTTCGAATCCCCCCTCGGGCATGGATATTTGTGCCGTCCTAGTTCGTAAGTAGTTCGTAAGTAGTTCATAAGTAGTTTGTAAGTTTAGGGAATGATGACCCCGTAGTTAAGTCCCACAGACTAAACAAACATTTAAACATTTGAATTTGTTTACGATGAAGCGAATTTTGTCAGAAATGGAGTGGCGAGCTATCACAATATGCAAGTTTGGGCGTATGAAAAACCCATAAATATTGTGCAAACCAGACATCAACAACATTTCACTATTAATGTTTGGGCTGGAATAATAGGCGACACATAAATTGTTTCTCTCATTTTATCGAGTGCATTAACAGCAGCGTCACACTGCACCTTCTTCAATAAATGATTTACATGGTTTGTAGGAAGACGTACCACTGAATTTATTTCATGCGTGATGGAGCACCGCCTCAGCTCGCGCTGTTAGAGCAATTTTCCATCAGCGACTACCAGACAACCAGACAAATGGACAGGGCTTAAGGGAGCGACACCGTGGCTTGCCAGTGTCATCCTAGTTCATAAGTAGTTCATAAGTAGTTTTTAAGTTTAGGGACTGATGACCCCATAGTTAAGTCCCATAGACTATACAAACATTTGTATTTTGAAAACGGTACCGTTCTGGCTGGCATATCTGAGATGCAGGCTATGCCTTCAATGGAACCTGGTGAAACCGATATAGCTGATGAAGTGAAAGTGCACAAACCGATCTCACAAGTCAAATGTGAGAAGCCTCCTGAAACAGAACTCTCAGCTCACCTTTCAGCATCTGCTGGTAGATCCTTCACTGACATCTTAAAAACCCTAAAAATGAAGAAGAGTCGCACCCAGAGAAGAAAAAGTTTGAATGACGTAGGGAACAATTTAAACCGTAGTTTATTCCAAGAGAAACCTCAAACATCAACACTGGGACAACACAACACATGAAAAACTTTGAAGAAAAGCTCTCAAGCAGCCCCCAGATCCTAAAAACCCCATGTGTTTTCTTCTTGGTATTGTTTTATCTGCACTGAGAACTTGGTAGAAGATATGATTCGCTGTTCACTCTGTGGACTATACGTTCATTTGCTTTGTGCCAGGATCGACAAGGGCGACACTGTTGAAAAATATTTTTGTCCCAACTGTGAAATAGAATAATTAGTTTCTGTCTGAATTTTTCTGTGTTGCTTTTTCATGTAATACGTAATAAAAGTTTTTTGACTTATATTCAGCATTTCACAGTCCTAAACCCCTCCGTTTCTAGATGTGGCCATGTTGGGGTACATGGGGTGGCGTTATTGGGAACCCCGTGTATCCCAATAAGGCCATCTGTTATGTTTTTTAAATTTCAGTTTAGAACATACTTCCACTCCTTTGAATGATCAGAAAATTTATTTCTTAGTAGCTCAAGGGCTATTCCTAGGAAATGTGAAGTTTCAAGTTAATCGGCTGACTAGTTTGGCGGTGAAAAATTGTCAAACCTTAAGGTGGCCTTATTTGGCACACCTACCTTATATTGACGATGTGGTCCAATCCCCAGAAGAGTTTTATCAGCTGAAGCCTTCGTTTACAAGAAAATACTTCACCGTCGCTCAAGATCATAGAAACACTGAAATACATCCCAATGAAAACGAACAAACTTACTTCAAATGTTGCGCGTGTATATTCGCATAATCGATTTATAGTTGCACATTCGATAAACAGTACATCGTTTCAGGCCGAGCTACTTCGATTGCAAGCATTCTTGGAAATTACCTAATGTATTTATTTTTTATTAAATTTAATTACAGCATTCTGTTATTGATTAAATAATGACAGGTTTAGAATTTCCTGCGTTAGTTACCGAAATACCACACTTCATGTACGTCGCGCCTACGCAGTCAGAAGCCTTCTCCTGCAGACGGGTGTCCACGTCTCAGTTTCGCGACTATTTCTCAGGCTTACACTGCTCTATAATGAGGCTTCGCTTCCTCTCGTTTTCCGCCCGCCATGACGCGCGTGTCGCTGGACTCGGTCTAGCGCTGCTGTTGTTGCTGCAGAGAAACAAGCGCTGTTGCGTTTGTGTCGGCAGCGGAGCCCTTGTCGCGCTGCCGCGCCTGAATATTCATCACCCAATCCGCTTCCCTGGGGAACACCGGGTAGAATGCGCTGGAGTGCCCACGTAACAAGTTCTCGGACCTCTCCATTGATTCTGCAACACTCTAGTATTCTAGTGGGTTCTGCAGACAGAAACCCTATGAATTAATTTCCATAACTATATTGAAAAGAAATGTAACGACGCAATGGCGGTTCATTACACTGTCAAAATTATAGTTTCACTGATTAATCTGTCTAAATTTATTTCATCTTATACAGGGTGAATCACCTAACACGCCGGCCGCGGTGGCCGAGGGGACTGAGGCGCTCCAGTCACGGTCTACACGACCACTACGGTCGGGGTTTCGAATCACCCCTCGGGCATGAATATTTGTGCCGTCCTAGTTCGTAAGTAGTTCGTAAGTAGTTTGTAAGTTTAGGGACACTGATGACCCCGTAGTTAAGTCCCATAAGCTTAACAAACATTTGAACATTTTTTTTTTCACCTAACAGTTGCACCGCAAATATTGCGGAAACGGAAAGTGGGATTGATGTGCGGTTTTCACAGAATGTATTGGTAGTCAAGATCTCGTATTGTTAGCCAATAAACAGATTATAAAAATATCTAGAAAGTGTATTTTTATGCAAACATACAGTTTTTCAAATGGAACAATAGTTGTTTCTAGCATGCACTGGAATTTTTGACACCAGCTGTGTACAAAGAATTTTGATGACATTTTTATCACGTTTGGTAGCTACAACCACTCAAAGTTTTGGAGGCAGAGGCTACGATAGCGTAGCTGACTGGCTGGTGGTCATGAGACAATGTGGTTTGCCCCAAGGCCTAGCCACTCGGCCAATCAGCTACACTATCGCAGTCACCGCCACAGAAACCTTGAACGGTTGTAGCTGCCAAAATAAACGTGATAAAAATGTCATCAAAAATTTTTTGAACATAGTTGGTGTCAAAAATTCCAGTTCATCATAGAAACAATCATTATTTCATTTAAAAAACTTTATATTTGCATAAAAATACACTTTCTAAGTAATATTACAATTTGTTTGTAGGCTAACTATACGAGCCCGTGATTAACAACCCATCCTGTGAAAATCGCATATTAATCGCACTTTCCGTTTCCGCCATTTTTCGGTGCAAGTGCTAGGTGATTCACCCTGTTTAGTAAAGAAAGCTCATTTGGAAACCTCTTATTATTATACCTCTTCAGAATGGCATAACCGCATAAACGCTGTAAAAATCTCCCTGTCTCTCTCTCTCTCCTTACATATATATAAAATCTTATTCTACTACTAACGGTTTGAACATGATTACAATAAAGTCAGTGCAATGTGAACTAAATACGATGTAATCGTAATTGAAAAATCTAAATTTCAATTTAATGTGTACAAACTGGGACGACGTTTACGATGACGTCAAAAATGTTCAAATATTTGTAAATCTGAAGGACTTAGCAGCTGTGGTTGTCAGTCACTAGGCTTACAAACTACTTAAACTAACTTATGCGAAGGACAACACACACACACACACACACACACACACACACACACACACACACACACACACACACACATGCCTGAGGGAGGAACCGACCCTCCGACGGCGAGCAACCGCCGTTCGCTCCGCCGCAACGCGCCTTAACAATGACGTCAGTGTCGGCTTGGAACCATACATTCCTAATTATCTCGCAAACGGCTCGTTGCCAACCCACGTTTACTTCGACATCTTTTCTTCTATTATCGTGTACTTTCACTGCGCACATTCTCCTTAAGGTGAACGCTAAAAACACAAATATCTAACTTTTATTTCATTTTTTTCCCTTCCCAAAAACCTTTCATTCTTTCACTTTGTACCTTCATTTGTTCGTCTGTCCATTTTCATCTATTGTTTTTACGTTGTGACTTAAAATCAACTTTTTGTTTTCTGATTTTTTTCCCTACAGATTTTGCGATGTCTTCTATAGAGATGTTTGCAGGTTTTCTGTGGTTTCTTTGTACCAAGATGTGCCTAGTTTCGATGTAGAAATTTAGTTTAATATTCTTAGTATGGTGTCATTAATTCTGGCGATATGCATGAAAAATTTTGCTCTCCGTTTTCTGATATGTGTGGTGATTGTTTCAGAGTGTCTGTATAGTTCTTTTGTGGGTCATTTTTGCCAGATATTTGGTGCAAAAACTGCACCGTAGATTTTTCTCAGAATTTTTCTTTCTTGTTTTTCAATCTCGTTGCCTTTTTTAATTCCTTTGGTGCTCGTGGTTTATGATGCAAAGAGAACTTCTTGTAAGACTACTGTATTGTAGTGTCGTAGTTTTGCGGACGTAGAAATACATTTTTTATTGTAGTGGAACCAGGTGAGTTAATTTTGAGACTCTTCGTTTGCTTTTGTGTTTAGGCCGGATTTTTGCATGATTTCTCCTAAATATTTAAACTCACTGACTTGCAGAATTTTCCGTGCTTTTTTTAGTGGGAGTTTATCTGATTATTGTATAAAAATTGTGTCTTTTCATAAGAAATTTGTAGACCGGTTTTCATGACAATCTCGTTGAGTTTTTCTAGTACTTGTTGTGCTTCCGTTCTGGTATTCGAGAGTATGGCGATATACATGTACAGTTCTGTACAGGACGTGCTCAAAGCTGTAAATCAGCTGCCTATTACCCTCATTTCCCATATTGCAATCGTCTCTCGTACGTGCAATACTAATGGACTGAGGTCGGCAGAACTGGCAAGCCACGGTGTCGCTCCCTTAAGCCCTGTCCATTTGTCTGGTTGTCTGGGAGTCGCTGATGGAAAATTGCTCTAACAGCGCGAGCTGAGGCGGTGCTCCATCACGCATGAAATAAATTCAGTGGTACGTCTTCCTACAAACCATGTAAATCATTTATTGAAGAAGGTGCAGTGTGAGGCTGCTGTTAATGCACTCGATAAAATGAGAGAAACAATTTATGTGTCGCCTATTATTCCAGCCCAAACATTAATAGTGAAATGTTGTTGATGTCTGGTTTGCACAATATTTATGGGTTTTTCATACGCCCAAACTTGCATATTGTGATAGCTCGCCACTCCATTTCTGACAAAATTCGCTTCATCGTAAACAAATTCAAATGTTTAAATGTTTGTTTAGTCTGTGGGACTTAACTACGGGGTCATCATTCCCTAAACTTACAAACTACTTATGAACTACTTACGAACTAGGACGGCACAAATATCCATGCCCGAGGGGGGATTCGAACCCCCGACCGTAGTGGCCGTGCAGACCGTGACTGGAGCGCATCGTAAACAATGATTCGACGTTTAGTAACTGCGTAGTAATGGAAGGAGATGTTATATATATATATATATATATATATATATATATATATATATATATATATATAATTATCGCAACTTAAGGGCAACTGGCCTTTGTAATCGTTAAAAATTGATGTTGCCAACGGAACGCATCTGCATAAAATAATGGAATCTAATGTGTAAAAGAATGAATGCAGGTGTCGTAATTCGATCTATGATATGGAATTGGATACATTGGTGCTCATCAAATAATTAATCCCCCTATCTAAAAAAAACGTATAAATTAACTAAATTAATTAGCGGGTGAGTATTTTAAAGAGACACTAAAACAATATGAACGTAAATTATTACTAAACAATAATCTGTAAGATAGAATTGTTACGTGATAAAACTGCGAATGGAAAAGTGGGGGTGATACGAATCGTTCACGATTAGCAATCAAGCGACTCGTTATTCCAAGTTTTGAGAGATGTTCCAATTGTATACTGTTTTGAACTTACATTTACTACGTACTAGGCAATTAACTGTAGTTGACAGACTGTAATTACGAGTCGTGGCTGCTGTTACGCTACCGAACTGGTTGTTCGTCAACTGGTTGGCAGGTCGTGATGCTGATATTGCGGGTTGTCTCGTCTTGTGATCGTTGCTTGGCAGCAAAATTGAAAGCTACAAGCCTGACTGGCTCCAGCTATGGAGACCGGAGAAAATTTCAATGATAAGACTTGCGTCCCCGAAGGTAAAGACAAGTTCGTTATCTTCTAGTCTGCATACAGTAAATGAAGATCCATGGCTGTCGCCCTCACATTCGGAGCGCCAATCCCCAGTTCGGCGTGAAAAACAGGCTAATCCCGACTTGTGAACGCCTCCCCTTGCGGTCCACGCGTAATGACAGCTTATTTCCCTCTCAAAGCGAGTGTTTAAGCTTACTTTTGCCACGGGTGTTTAACAGCTGCGTGTTTATCGCCTAGGACGAAGGATACCACTGGCAGTTTCCCCGAAGCGGCAGTCCTCGCTGAGGCAGCCACTCCCAGCTGTACACTGGCGAGTAAGCTGCATCCGTCCCTAAAGGGATCAACCCGTCACTCAGTTCCGGAAGAGGAGTCTCCGTGGACCTCTAGGCACACCCGGCTGCCTGTTTCCAGTGGCTGTTAGGGCAGACTGTCGCTCACGAAGAATGGACAGCTGGAAATTCTGAACGGACACTCCAACTACAGAGTTCCTAGTACTCCACACAAAAAACTGCCCTATACGAAACTAACTACCATTGTCCACCTTGGGTGGATTGGAGTATGATTATATTTGATGAGAGGGTGCGAAAATAGTGGCACCTCTACACAAACATGGTGTTTCCTCTAATATGGCAGCGTGTGCAACATAATGATATAGGTGCCTACCTTTCAAACGTCAATTCTCAGAACTTACTGACTGTCAAACAATGCTATAAATACTAGCATTAGTTCCCAGCTTTGTCCAAGTGTGTATTTATTAGATTTTCGCATAATAGTTCGCGATCGGGAGCGCTCACTTTAGTTCGCGGCAGAGCCGCGAACTAGTTCGTTCTTTTAGTTCGTCCGCTCCCAGTGACGCCTGAGCGGTCTGTTCTGCGAATGCAGGTGGAGGGAGAAGTTCCCCCACCTGGCTGCTTCATGCGCTTGCTGCTTGAGCCGATAAAGATATCACGCAAACCAAAAGAAACAGTTTGTGGATAATTTCTCGCGTTTAAGTTTAGAGTTATCTCTATATCTTGGCATTATGGAATTTATTAGTTAGATATTGCAGAGTGCAGAATACTTCAAAACAGAAATTTTGTAACACTGAACTATGTAATTTAGCAGGCAGACGCTCACCTCGAAATGGCTCTCATCAGCAGAAGGCAAACACGTGATTTTTAAATATGCAGCGCGCCCTCTCACTATTGCCCGTCGGTCTTCCGAAAAGAATCCAACGAACTAAGAAACGAGATACGTTTGGCATAATACTTCGCGACCGGTAACGCATGTTTTAGTTCGCGAGCGATTGCACATATTTTAGTTTGCGATTGATCGCGCGCCGGCCGCGGTGGCCGAGGTGACTGAGGCGCTCCAGTCACGGTCAGCACGGCCACTACGGTAGGGGTTCGAATCCCCCCTCAGGCATGGATATTTGTGCCGTCCTAGTTCGTAAGTAGTTCCTAAGTAGTTTGTAAGTTTAGGGACTGATGACCCCGTAGTTAAGTCCAATAAGCTTTACAAACATTTGAACATTTGATTGATCGCGCATATCTTAGTTCGCGACCGGTAGCTCTTCTTTTAGTTCGCAGCTCGGCCACAAAGTAGGTCGTTCTTTTTAGTTCGTTCGCTCGTTTTGAGTTTTTGCTACCGCTACTAAAAGAGCTCTTTCTTTTGTTATGACAGTTTTTTATATAATGATCAGTGTTCCCCAAGCGTGTGCTATTATCCGTATTTTTGGGCAATTGGACATCAAATACTTAAGCAAATAAACCAGTTATTTACACGAATGGTTGATACAATGATATTCAACTACTGTGCATACAGAGTAGTCGTATTTTATTTTTAAAATGGATTTATTTATTTATTTAATAGGTCACTGAAGGAACATTACCTACAAATCACGCGATGCTGCACGCTCTCGCGTCCTCTTGCTGTTCCCCGTCAGTCTTCGGAAAACGAGCGGACGAACTAAGAGTTTGTCTGTGGGAGCGCTCATACGAACTAGTTCGATCGCGAACTACACAAGACTAGTATTTATTCCGTTCTTATGATACTCCACCTCATCCTTCCCCTCCGTCAACCGCGCTCTGCCCCACACACTGGCCATTTCACTTCGGTTTTTATGCGACTCACTCACGACATTATATCTCTTGAACCATGTGCCCTACAATAATATAACTTTACATGAAATGGTGGAACGTTAGGAAACTGTCTGCAAAATGTGTTGCGCAGTGAGCGTGCTGTCTGTTTATAGAATGGGGAAGGCACGCAGTCTGTTTGGCCGAAGGCAGAATATCACAGCCTGGAGTGTAGCGAGAACATTTCTACATCCACATGCACATGTTTACTCTGCAAATTACATTTAAGTGCCTGGCAGACGGTTCAGGGAACTGCCTTCATAATATTTATCCACCGTTCCGTTCTCTAATAGCGTACAGGGGAAAACGAACACCTGAATCTTTCAGATGTCGACCTGATTTATTTTATGGTGATGATCATGTCTTCCTGTGTAAGTGTTCGCATTCGCAGGAGAAAGTTGGTGAGGCAAAATTTCGCAAATATATCTCGCCGTAGAGAATAACGAAAGTCACTCCACGCCATAGTTTTGTGGCGATGGCACAGCAACCGTATTTGATATTTTTCGGTTAAAAAAAAAACAGTCTTGGTTGCATAAATTTGATGTTTTATTTATTTAAATATGACGCATTTCGCCTCTTCTGGGCATCATCAGACGTTGAAAGAGGGGGGGGGGGGGGGAGAGCGAAGATTTACAAACTTTTTAAAAACGCAATTAAAAATATGTTAAATATTTTCTAAGCAAGAAATGTTCCAATCGGGAGGGAGTAGACTGGAAAAAAAATCACATTCACGTGTTTCACGTGGGGGTATGAAAATTAAAATAATAAAATACAGCTAAAGGGCATAGCTTAATAAATGAAATTACTTTGAAGTTGCTTAGGAAAGATTTAACATATTATTTTGAGTTGTGTTTTAAACAAGTTTATAATCCCCCCCCCCCTCCCCCGCCCTCAACGTCTGATGATGCCCAGAAGAGGCGAAACGCGTCTTGTGTAGACAAATATAATATCAAGTTTTTGCAACAAAGACTGTTTTTTTACCAAAACTAAGGAACAACGCCTTTCCTTTAATGATTTCCATCCCTACTCGTGCATCATATCCGTGCCACTCTCTCCTTGTACAGCGATAATACAAAACGAGCTGTCCTTCTCTGAACTTTCTCTATGTGCACCGTCGGTTCCCTTTGGTGGGGGATCTCACAATTCGCAGAAATACTTCAAAATAAATTGGACGAGTAAAGGCAGTTTCTTTAGTAGGACTGGTGCATTTAAGTCTTCTGCCAATGAAACGTAGTCTTTGGTTCCCCTTGACTATGATATTTTCTTTGTGTTACTCCCAGTTAATGTTGTTCGTAATTATAATTTCTTGGTGTTTAATTGGTGGCCTTTCGGAAACAGCATGATTTGTCAGGAGTTCGAGGATTGCGTCGGTGAGTGTCTTCAAAAAGTAGAGAAACCAAGGTGGGATCACATCCAAAAGTTGAAGGATTGAGCAGCCCTCCCTCACGACGGATGTCGGACGTCGTAGACTGGTGAAACAGGACATGTGGCGAACTGTGGTGGAACTAACGTCAGACTACAATGCTGGGAAGAGCACAATAGCAGACCCGAACTGGGCAACTTTTAATGGCCATAGAAGGGTACTCTGGAATTGACAGTTAATTCCACACTCGAACTGGACAACTTCTGCTAGCAGGTAGCAGGATGGTCCGACCCAAGGCGTTCCTGGCCCTAACTATAATTACTCTGTTCCCTATCTGAACTCACCAGTCCAGCGAATGACACCAGCTCACTTACGTTCGTTTAGAATCACATAGTGTTTTGTTTTGTACTGCAGTTTAGTCATGGAAGCGAATAATACGGTAGAAAGTCACGATTTGCAACCTGTTATTAGTAATCGTGGCATTTGATCTGTGACGGTTATAATTTCAAACCTTACTGAAGAGTTGTAGCAACGGACGGACGTGGATGGTGATGCTGCGGTAAACGTTCGCGGGGTGCGGTAGGCAGCGAACACACATTTTCGCGTGTGGAACAAGCACAAGACGTCAACACTACAAAATTTGTGGATAATTGAAAACTACAGTGATGAAGAAGATGCAGTCTTTCTCCCAAACGTTTGAACAGCAGATTGCGCTTCTTGTGGAGGACGACTAACGCTTGCGAAAGCTTTCATTTCCAATTCAGTGCTTCATGTGAATCTTCTCACCCGAACATCTTTTAGTTTGTGAAAAGTCTCAAACATGAACAAACTGATACTTATATAAGAATCAACTAAGCAAAAAGAAATATCACCATCCAATAGGACTCAAAAACCAGGAAGAAGCTCGCTTTCCTGCAACAGAAATTAGAATTACTTACGAATGGTGAAATTCCCAAATTAGACTTTAGTGTGCTTCATACCAAGCAGTCGTGATCAGAAAATGAGCCAAACCAAATGGATTTGTTTTCTGGAGATATTTTTGTATGTGAAATTTGTAATAAAATCTTTGTATTTGTATATAATTTGTTTGTTTTTATATCTAGTTCCTTGGCACAGTATTGGCATTATTCTTTAAGGACTCTACAAATAGGGTCAGACGTTACGCACTTGCTAAGTTTAGATTTGGAAGCATTTTGCTTGAATGTGCAGTCGGTCTGACAGAAGCAGGTAGGAGTTGCCCAGTTCGTGCGTGCCGCTCAGGGGGCCCTTTGGGGACAGTTGCCCAGTGGTGTATGGACACACAGTACACCGAACATTCCCTACTAGAGGTCTGCAAATCGCCGGTTTCGCTCGCTCGTACTCGGTCGAGTGCGCAACGCTCGGCGGTGGCGCGCCGAGTGTGTTACGATCGCAGCGAGCGTGTTGACACTTCGATTATATCAAAACATTTTAGCACAAAAACTGGTCATTTTAGGGGTAGCTGCCCCCAGTAATTGTTACTCCCCCTGCAATGTACCTAGGCCGCTCTCTTATCAAAAGATACTTTCATACCAAAAATTATTAAAATCGCTTCACTATATTCTAAGTTATCGGTATTTTCCTATTTTAGCCCCAAATTTGGAAGGACCGTTTCACCCCTTAAATATGTTATGCTGTAGACGTGTATTCCTGTATAGTAGCATGTAACCGCAATATCATTATACCGCAAACGAGACAAAAAGGTTGTTTTTACCAACTACAACATTTGGAAGTAATGTAAAGGATCCAAAGAGAAACTATGGAACGAACGACGTTTTTATTGCAATGTAAAAAAGTGAATGTTACCATACAACAAAGTATACATCGAAAATTAACATCATTATCCCCAAACTATTCCTTGGTGGCATTGTAATTGCAATGTACTGTTAAAATATCATTGACACGTTGTAGATCGAGTTCTTCTATCAGAGATCAGGTTCCCTTCCCCACTGAAAGTACGTTCACTAGGTGCATTTGAGGCGGACACACAAAATACTCTTTTTGCCAATATAACTTGCTTAGGAAAGGGATTACTGTTGCGTTTCTACCATTCAAGCGGATTGTCGTTATCACCATCAATTCGTGCTAAATAAAGGTCCACCTTATTGGTAGATTGCAATTTCAATGTCCAGCCATTCAGAAAACATGCACTTCAGTCTTTTGGCTGATCCACACGGGTGACATTCTTCAGACGGATATCACTGAAACAGCAGGAGCACCATAAATTCGCACAGCTGTGTAAAGTAAGTAGTTGTAATAGAGGATTTAAAACAGTTACATGATATATGAGCATTAGACCGCCATATGACCCTGACGACGGAAGAAAGCGCGGATCCTATATATTTCACAAAAGCTTGCATGCGTTCTTTATTATGTAGATAAGAATGACGACAGTGGCAGTGGGGGGATATATGAATGTTGCAATTGGAAAAATTCCCGTTAAGGACTTACTCGGAAAAGGTAGAGGCATAGGAACCACGCACAGTGCCAAAATGCTACGGGAATATATATATATTAACGGGGGCCAACACAGATGTACAAACCTAAACTAACGGGTGTACATCAATATCGTGTATTTAATATCAATATAAAAGACGGAAAAAGTATTCCAGAACTTGAGAGTGATACGAGGGATGGATATAAAATACAATCACCTCCTAGTTAAGACAGCAAGTAACACCTACCACTTAACAAGCACTAACAGTCCACAAAATGGGAACAAGAAAGAAAGAAAGGTCATGGGAAACTCATTTAGTTAATGATCTTAGCACAGAAACTTTATATTAATCGCTTATATTAACCCGTATGGTAAAGTATAAAATGCGAAACTGAATGGCTAGTTCACCTGGATCGAGAGAACAGCTTTCGAAGCACCCGGGAAAGGAACAATTCCGAATTTCTACATCTACATGGGATACTCTGCAAATCACATTGAAGTGCCTGGCAGAGGATTCATCGAACCGCCGTTGTACTATTTATTTCCCATTCCATTCTCGAATAGCGCGCGGGAAGAAAGAACACCTGAATCTCTCTGTTCGAGCTCTGATTTCTCGTATTTTATTCAGATGATCATTTCTACCTATGTAAGTGGGAGTCAACAACATATTTTCGCATTCGGAGGAGAATGTTGGCGATTGGTGTAGCCCACGACGCAGCGATAAGCGTCGTTGTTGTAATGATTCCCATCCCAGATCCTGTATCATTTCCGTAACGCTGTCTCCCCTGTATCGTGACAGTACAAAACGAGCCGCCCTTCTTTGGACTCTTTCGATGTCCTCCATGAAACCCACCTGATAAGGATCCCACACTGAGCAACAATACTCCAAAAAAGGATGGACAAGCGTAGTGTACGCATGTTTTTAAGGGTTCTGCCAATAAAACGCAGTCTCTGGTTCGCCTTTACCACGACATTATCTACGTGTTCTTTTCCGTTTAAATCTGAAGTAACAGTAATTCCTAGGTATTTTGTGGAGTTTACGGCCTTCACTTTTGATTGATTTATCTTGTAAACAATGTTTAACGGATTTCTTTTCGTACTCATGTGGACTATTTTACACTTCTCATTATTTAGAGTCAATTGCTAATTTTTACACCATAGTGATATATTATTCAGATCGTTCTGAAAATTTCGCAGTCAGGATTTATTCTCAAGCGTAAGCTCCCGACACTCGCCTTGGACTCGAGTGGCGCTGCGGTGGGCGACCGAGTGGCGAGCGGGCACTGTGGACGGTCGGGCCAGTCGAGCGTGCCCCGCTAGAACGAGAGTGAAGGAAGTCAAGCGCAGCCACACGCCTTGCCGCAAGCTGCAGCACAGACACCTGTCGGACTGTCATAGGACGACGTGTATCACACGATTCGAGCGAGCAACCGAGCGAGGTGCAGACCTCTACTCCCTACGACGGGCTCCTGCAGCTGACGACCCGTGCTTGTGCTTATGTTAACATCACCACGACATCGGGAACCATCTCTGAAATAGGTACCTAACTACCGGCAATGTCCGTGAGTGGAGTGGCATTGCACTTCACGATCTGATGAACCCGTAACCTCCTACATCAAGCCGAAGGAAGGGTGCGGCTGCGGCGTCTTCCAGGCAGCAGCTCGCTGACACCTGTACTACGGGACGGAGACAAGGGGACGCTCAGTCCTGCTCTGGGGGACATCCACTTGGGTGCGAATTGGTCCAATGGATCTTGTGCAATGCATCGCAGTGGCCAAGAAAAATGGTACAGTGGTTACAGACCACGTACATCCTTTAATTTATACCGAAGGTAACGAAATTTTTCATTAACATAAAATGCGCCATGCCAAAAGGCCAAACGTGTGGTGGAGTGGATCTGGGACCGTTACAATGAATGTAACTTGTCAGATATGAAACCGGCCAATATATCTTGAACGTGTTTGGAGTCAGAACTGATCACTTCCCTATCGGTATTTGCAGGAATCAGGTGAGTTGCTTGTGCAGATATGGGATATGTGACAATTGCACCCAGTGACTGGAAACTACCTGACGACCTACCTGCAGCACGTACCCTCGCTAAGCCGCCCCTGTGCCCGCGGTAATTCCACGCCGCCCAGTCATCGCTCACCGGAAGTTCGCCTTCCATGATTTGAACCCGTATATGAACCGTGAAAGAAAAAATGATTTGCTGTTCGCTAGTCTCACTAACCCTTGAGAACGGCTGTACCGATTTGGTTGTATATCTGAATCTATTACAGTGCTGAATTAAAAACACATTGAAAACGCACTTTCACTTTTTTTGTGTCCCAGCCTCGTCGCCGCTTTTGTGTCTCGTTTCCGTCGTAGGTGTCGGTGGCCGAGTAGAAAGACCGACACAGGAATAAAGGATGCACGCTTGTGCAGGTAGGAGGTGAGCATCCAGTGGGACAGCAGAAACTAGAAACACTAGAGTAAATTAGAACGAGATATATATTGCACAGAATTTATACAATACTTAACTTTCACATAGTTCTGTACTGCAGAATGCTGATACATAGTTGAGTTAGAGGTCTGCCTAGTGCCTATCCGATAGCCAAGTCTTCACTGGTGCCTATCTGATTCCTAAGTGTTAACTGGTTCCTATCTCAGATCCAAGTGAACGATGTAGTCCAGTGGTGGCCACGAGCGGAGTTGTAGCAGAGGGCGCTCGTGGCTGACGTCGTAAGAACGCCGCGCCGTGCGTGCATGGCGGCGCGCGGCGAAAGTAGGTGGCGCGCACTTTAGACTTGTGCGACACCACAACTTTTTCTCAAATTTTCCAATTTCCGGTAGATTTTCCAAAAAATTTATTTCATACTAACCTTGCCCTGTCAAGCCGTACTTAACTGATGTTCTTACAACCTTGTGGCAATTGATTTCTATTCATAGAAAAATTCGCTTTCAGTTTTTCCTAAATTTTTCTACTTTCTGGATGACTTTTCCAATTTTTTATTTGTTGCGAACCTCCCTCTTGACTTAAACATGAAATGTACAAAATTGTATGGCAATTCGACGAACGATATTGATTACTCACTGGAAAAAGCTGTTTCAGTTTTTCCCGATTTTACTCTTTTCCGGACAATTTTTTATATTTTATCACCGTTTAAACCTTCCCTGGACTTACACGAATATTTCAAGACTAAAATTAGTGAAATCGCTTCAGCCGTTCTCGAGTTTTAGCGAGATTAACGAACAGATAATATATCCGCGAACTCCATATCGTCAGCATCGATGTAATTTCTGTATTCACCACGTCACATGTTGCTCACTAATATTTGGACCACATGTGTAGGATTCATTGTCTTCGTGATAAAGCTGCACTGTTCACAGTTTACACATAACGCGCTTGAACACACTCCAAGATCGTAGATTTTATCGTGGCTCAACCCATAAGCGAGTGCGAAATATCAATTATTCAAAAGTTTTGCTCAATACCCTAAGTTGTGGATTCAAATTAGCTTGGCAGTTGTCATTATAGGTTTGATGTCGTGCACGTGTGATTCGGAGAAACTCGTGATGACGGAGTAAATAAACAACGATGGCTACAGTCTTTGCTCAAATATTATTTTCAGTAATGTAATAAATGAACCACAGACATTGCCGAGGTGGGGTGGCTTGCGTGCCTCAACGATACAGATAGCCGTACTGTAGGTGCAACCACAGCGGAGGGGTATCTGTGGAGAGGCCAGACAAACGTGTGGTTCCTGAAGAGGGGCAGCAGCCTTTTCAATAGTTACAGGGCAACAGTCTGTATGATTGACTGAGCTGGCCTTGTAACATCAGATAATGTGGCTTTGCCACACAGCTACTGCGAACGGCTGAAAGCAAGGGGAAACTACAGCCGTTACTTTTCCCGAGGACATGCAGCTCTACTGTATGAACATATGATGATGGCATCCTCTCGGGTAAAATATTCCGGAGATAAAATAGTCCCCCATTCGGATCTCCGGGCGGGGACTACTCAGGAGGATGTGATCATCAGGAAAGACAATACTGGCATTCTACGGGTCGGAGCGTGGAATGTTAGGTCCCTTAATCGAGTAGGAAAATTAGAAAATTTAAAAAGGGAAATGGATAGGTTGAAGTTAGATATAGTGGGGATTAGTGAAGTTCGGTGGCAGGATGAACAGGATTTCTGGTCAGGTGAGTACAGGATTATAAATACAAAATCAATTCGGGGTATCACAGTAGTAGGATTGATAATGAATAAGAAAATAGGAATGCGGGTAAACTACTATGACCAGCACAGTGATCGCATTATCATTGTCAAGATACATACGAAGCCAACACCGACAACAGTAGTACAGGTTTATATGCCAACTAGCTCTGCCGATGATGAGGAAATCGAAGAAATATATGAGGAGCTAAAGGAAATTATTCAGACAATTAAGGGAGAGGAAAACTTAATTGTTATGGGAGACTGGAATTCGGTAGTAGGACAAGGAAGGGAAGGGAGGATAGTAGGTGAATATGGTCTGGGCAGGAGGAATGAAAGAGGAAGTCGCCTGGTAGAATTTTGCACAGAACATAATTTAGTTATAACAAACACCTGGTTCAAGAATCACAAAAGAAGGTTGTATACGTGGAAGAGACCAGGAGACACTGGAAGATACCAGATAGATTTTATAATGGTAAGACATAGATTTCGGAACCAGGTTCTACAATGTAAGACATACCCAGGGGCAGATATAGACTCTGACCATAACTTGTTGGTTATGAACTGTAGGCTGAAACTAAAGAAACTACAAAAAGGTAGGAAGATAAGGAGATGGGACCTGGATAAATTGAAGGAACCTGAGGTTCTTAAGAATTTCAGAAGGAGCTTTAGGCAACAATTCAAATGTTCAAATGTTTGTTAAGCTTATGGGACTTAACTACGGGGTCATCAGTCCCTAAACTTACAAACTACTTATGAACTACTTACGAACTAGGACGGCACAAATATCCATGCCCGAGGGGGGATTCGAACCCCCGACCGTAGTGACCGTGCTGACCGTGACTGGAGCGCCTCAGTCACCTCGGCCACCGCGGCCGGCAGGCAACAATTGACAGAAACAGGTGAAAATAAAACACTAGAGGAGGAATGGGTAAAATTGAGAGATGAAATAGTGAAGGCAGCAGAGGACAAAATAGGTAGGAAGGCAAGACCTACAAAGAATCCTTGGATATCACAGGAGATACTAAATTTAATCGATGAAAGGACGAAATATAAAAATGCAGTAAATGAAATAGGCAAAATGGAGTACAGACGACTAAGAAATGAGATTGACAGGAAGTGCAAAATGGCTAAGCAGGAGTGACTAGAAGGCAAATGTAAGGATGTAGAAGAATGTATAAATAGGGGAAAAATAGATACAGCAAAGAAGGGAAAGCTGAAAGGTGGAAAGAGTATATAGAGGGGCTCTACAAAGGAAATGAACTTCGAGACAATATTGTAGGAAGGGAAGAGGATGTAGATGAAGATGAAATAGGAGATACTGTACTGAGAGAAGAATTTGACAGAGCCCTGAAAGACCTGAGTCGAAATAAGGCCCCTGGATATTCCCTCAGAGCTACTGAAGTCTCTGGGAGAAGCAGCCATGACAAACCTGTTTCACCTGGTGTGTAAGATGTATGAGACAGGTGAAATACCCTCAGACTTTAAGAAAAATCCCTAAGAAAGCAGGTGCAGACAGGTGTGAAAACTACAGAACCATCAGTTTAATAAGTCATGGTTGCAAAATATTAACGCGAATTATATACAGAAGGATGGAAAAGCTGGTAGAAGCCGACCTCGGGGAAGATCAGTTTGGGTTCAGGAGAAATGTAGGAACACGGGAGGCAATACTCACTTTACGGCTTATCCTAGAAGATAGATTAAGAAAAAGCAAACGTACATTTCTAGCTTTTGTAGATTTAGAGAAGGCTTTTGACAATGTTGATTGGAATAAACTGTTTCAAGTTCTGAAGCAAGCAGGAGTAAAATATAGGGAGCGTATGGTTATTTACAACTTGTACAAAAACCAGACAGCGGTTGTCAGAGTTGAAGGGCATGAAAGGGATGCAGTGGTTGGAAAGGGAGTAAAACAGGGCTGTAGCCTTTCTCCAATGTTGTTCAATTTGTACATTGAGCAAGCTATAAAGGAAAGCAAGGAGAAATTTGGTGAAGGAATTAAAGTTCAGGGGGAAGAATTAAAAACATTGCGTTTTGCCGATGACATAGTAATTCTGTCAGATACAGCAAAGGACCTGGAAGAGCAATTGAACGGAATGGACAGTGTGCTGAAAGGTGCATATAAGATGAACATTAACAAGAGCAAAACTAGGGTAATGGAGTGCAGTGTAAGAAAATCAGGTGATGCTGAAGGAATTAGATTGGGAAACGAAGCGATAAAGGAGGTAGATGAGTTTTGTTACTTGGGCAGTGAAATAACAAATGATGGTCGCAGTACAGAGGATATAAAATGCAGAATGGCAATGGGTAGAAAAGCGTTCTTGAGAAAGAGAAATTTGTTAACATCGAATATTGATTTAAGCCTAAGGAAGTCCTTTCTGAAGGCATTTGTATGGAGTGTTGCCTTGTATGGGAGTGAGACATGGTCGATCAACAGTGCGGACAGGAAGAGGATTGAGGCTTTTGAAATATGGTTCTACAGAAGAATGCTGAAGATTAGGTGGGTGGATCGCGTAACTAATGAGGAGGTACTGAACAGAATTGGGGAGAAAAGGAATTTCTGGCATACCTTGACTAAAAGAAGGGATAGATTGGTAGGACACATTCTTAGACATCAAGGAATTGTGAATTTAGCGTTGGAGGGAAGTGTATGGGGAAAAAATCGCAGGGGAAGACCAAGAGATGGATACAGTAAGCAGATTCAGACAGATGTAGGTTGTCGCTCTTCTGTGGAGATGAAGAGGCTATTGTGGAGAGCTGCATCAAACCAGTCTCCGGACTGAAGACCACAACAACAACAACAACAATAAGTAGTGTTTTCTCTATAAAACTGGGTATCAATTGTGTAAGTGAAGCCCTAGTCTAAGTGGAATAGAGAGAGACATTCGTGTTGGCAAGTACGAGGAGCGTCCAGAAAGTAAGTTCCGTTTCAATTTATCTCCGCTGCAGCGCTGCGATTGCAGTTCCGCACATGCGCTGTAGACGATGTGTATCAAGGAGAAGAACGTGCGCCATTTGGAGATCGCTGTCAGTTACGTACACTTTGTTGTGCTTGTTTGAAATGTCGGCGTTGAGTGAAAATCCCGCCACCCGCGAAATCAGGTCGGTGATTCGGTTTCTGAATGCGAGGAAAGTGAAACCAAGTGAAATTTATTGGTAAATTTGCAATGCTTACGGACCAAATGCGATGAGTGATTCGATGGTGAGAAGATGGGCCCGACAGTTCAATGGCGGGCGTAGTGATGTGCACGATGAAGAACGAAGTGGTCGTCCACCTTTGGTTACGGAAGAACTGGTTCACGCGATTGATGACAAGATCCAGGAAAACCGTAGTTTTACAATTAGTGCTCTCGCTATGGACGACGAGCTGAAAGAAACTGTTTCCAACTGGTTGAAGATATAGGCGGCAGATTTCTATGAAGAAGGTATACAAAAACTGGTGCCACGCTATGACAAATACCTGCAAAATTTCGCCAGTTATGTGGAGAAGTAGATTAAGAGATGTAGAATTTTGTGCAATGAAAATTTCTTCTGTATCTGTGTAAATTTCATTTTATTACCAAACGGAACTTTCATTTCATTCCATTCCATGATGGTGGTGGTGGCGGCAGGTGCAGCAACAGTGTTGAATAATTAAAAAATGCTCAGTCTCTGTTGCAATATTTTATTCTCCAATAACGCGTTTCGCGCTGTTAGTGCATCGTCAGACTGGAAAAAGACAAATGTTTTGTTACAGTCCGTGTACCTGGCGGGCAGCGAATCTAATGTGGCTAAGGTGAGTAAATTTGAAAATTCAGACTTACTTGGGCGGAGATGGAGCCACAGAATTATCTATAGCTGTGTAGGAGGTATCTCGACAATTTGTGTTGTCATTGGGTGCCGACATCATGTTATCCATCTTTTTCCAAAATGACCCCCCTTCTGACAATTCACAACATCTTTCTTCCGCCCCACCCTCAGACCTCTAATAATTTCGTTTTCATTCATTTATCATTGCTTCATACCAACATATATCATTTCACAAGAATCATTCCCCTACGTCACAAACATCTCTTAATAATACCAAGCTACCGTTTGGTAAGCTACCGCTTGGCAAGCCGCTCATTCTCGCAGGCGTAACTCTGCCCATACCGGTCTGTTTAACGGTCGCATTTATGTTCCGCAGTTATTAACAATTCTACCAGTTGTAAACGGGGACCTGCCGCGACAGCGACTCCTCTGCTGCTATGGCGAGTTTTATCAATTAAAAAGCGTTCCATTAATTTCCATACTACACCCCTTTAGTCCCAAGTTATTCTAGTTCAAATAACCCTTACGTACTTTGTACGTTTACCTCTTTGCAGGCGCCCAATGACAACACAAATTGTTAAGATACCTCCTACACAGTTATAGATAGATCTGTGGCTCCATCTCCGCCCAAGTAAGTCTGAATTTTCAAATTTACTCACCTTAGCCACATTAAATTCGCTGCCCGCCAGGTACACGGACTGTAACAAAACATTTGCCTTTTTCCAGTCTGACGATGCGCTAACAGCGCGAAACGCGTTATTGGAGAATAAAATATTGCAACAGAGACTGAGCACTTTTTAATTAACAAACGGAACTTACTTTCTGGACGCGCATTGTATATTGCAAAGTGGCCTCTGAAGTTTCAGTTACTTCAGCCGAAATGAAACAAGTTTCCTAGATAAAGTCCTCAATACAAAATATTTCTCACAGACGTTCCTTGCGTCACAATATTAAATTACTGCTCCGTTATGAAACTTACTTGTATCCTACAAAGACGAAGTGCGAAATACTTCTGCCGGCGGAAGTTGGAGTAATATTTCTTCATCTTTTGCTCGGCGAAGGTGCTCTGACATTACGGCGATACACTGCACCACTAAATTGGGAACAGCGGGGCTACTTTCGGGAACATGAAGAATGTTTCATTGTGTGGCCTTTCACCGTCAGAGCGCAGGGACAGAGCGGTTTGACGTCTGCAGCGCGCGGAAGGCGGGCGCGCCTCTGGTGTTCCGGAACTCGGTCCTCCGGAGTTATGAGTCGCCGCCGCAGACGCAGACGCAAGCGTCCGGCCGGCACAATAGCGCGCAGACACAATGGCGCCGCGCCTTTGTGCGGGCTGGCGTGCGATAAAAGCGGCCGCACTTTAATTGTATAAATGATTTCCGTTCCATTAGGCGCGCAACTCGGTGGAAGGCTCTCGCGAAGGAAAGGCAGCAGCCAAAATCTTGAGCACCTATCACGATAACATCCACCAATCGTGTAGCAGCGAGTGTTTATTAACAAACCAAAGGACCGAGCTGTTGTCCAACTACTATACAAGTTCGTATCCTTTTTATTTAAAACTAGCTGAAAACCCGGCGTTGCCCGGGTATTTATTTATTTATTCGTGCCATTTTCAGGTATATATGTCTGTAACAGCTATTGGGAATACAATTAACACTAAAGAAGTATTAGATTAAAACTTGGTGCATGATGGGGCGGTTTTCCATAAACGTTACTATTTATGTGCTCATAACTCATGAACTACGTGTGGGACTGTGATACAATTTAGAAGGTACATTCAACTATATGTGTATACTGTCTGTAAAATTTCCTGCGGCTAAAATTTGTAGTGTAGAAATTATAAATTGTAACGTCATACCGAAAGCCATAGTTTTAGATCATGAACAGCCAAAAGGTACTGCTTAGGTGCTCATATCTCATGAACTACGTGTGGGACTGTGATACAATTTATAAGGTACATTCAACTATATGTGTCTATACTGTCTGTAAAATTTCCTGCGTCTACAATTTGAAGTGTACAAATCATAAATTGTAACGTCATACTGAAAGCCATAGTTTTACACAATTAACAGCGGAACATTACTGTTTATGTGCTCATAACTCATGAACTACGTATGGTACTGTTATACAAATTAGAAAGTACATTCAGCTATATTTGTGTATACCTTCTATAAAATTTCCTGCGTCCACAATTTGTAGTGTACAAATTATAAATTGTAACGTCATATCGAATGCCGTAGTTTTACTCCATAAACAGAGGAAAAGTAGTAAGCGAGAAACTTTTTTCCTTTCATCATTTGCTATGGTTGTCAGCGAGAAAAACTTTAATAAAGGTTTAAAATTATGTTTAAAGTTTGTTGCAAGTCGCTAAGAACTGTCATTTTCATACAGTGTATTTCGAAAGTCGCCGCATTATATGGCATTTTTTGCGATTTCTATTGGTTATGACATATCTTTTGAACCATGTGCCGTATGTGATTCGTAACCATACAGCAATTGTTACCTCACGGGAAGGATTGTGTGTACCAAATTTGGTTGAAATCGGTCCAATGGTTTAGGAGAAAATGAATAGCATTGTCGCAAAATGCAGCAGTTTTTCGCGCATCCCATTGTTTATGACGTCATATCTCGTGAACTACATATCGTATGTGATTCTTTCACCTACGGCGACCGTCCTCGTGGATTGAAGCTTACGTGTCCAAAATGTCATAAAGATTGGATCAATACTGTAGATTTGTGTGCAACACGTACAAACATACGGACACTCTGCTTTTTATATATTAGACAAATGATTTTATTTGAACACGCGAGTGATACTGTTGGAGAAAACATTTTTGTCAGGTTTCCCATGTGATGTGGCTTATGTTAGAGACAGAGCCGAACAAGTGTCTAGGGACAGTAGGGCTCGGACCCCAGTTACCCGTACCAACCGATAGATGTCTCTACAATCGCAAACTATTTCCTGCACAGACGCCATTTCTATTTCGTATTTTCATGCTTTTCTCCTTATAAGTCGTATGTTGCTATTTCAAAGTTACGGCACACTTAAGAGGTACCAAAATCATCTCGTTCTTAGTACAATTAGCTGTAAATTACAGTCAATAAATGCCACATTGGCGAGTAACCCTTGATATTGATGGCAATGTAAAACAGAAAGATTTCGTGGACGTGCTCCTTGTAGCGTAGTAGAAAAACGCATCTCCTTGAGGAGCTGCAAAGCGTCGGCGGTGGTTCGCTTCCTGGACCGGATAATATTTTTTTTCTTTTTTACCCTGACTCCTAAAAGTTTTCTTACACCGTTGTTAATTAAAAGGAATTTACATTTAGCGATATTTCGACGTATTTACGTATACAAGCGCTTTCTCTAAAAATTGCGATTGTTCTCTTTAGTGAAAATGCCGTTAAATATGGTCCATCGAATTGTAAACATTGTCCCGTGAAGTACCTGCACATAAACTGAAGACACACTATAATAATTAATGTTCTAAATGTCATGCTGATTCAAATAATTTTATATATAGATTACGTACTAGAGTTATGTGGCAACTGTCGTTTCTTAATGAGACTAAAGTGCCTTGTTTCTTTTTGCAACAGCTGTTATACACGTTCTTGCGTCCTATATTCATTGTTTGTGAGTAATTGCGCTAATACTGTAGCCATTTAACTGATCTCAAGAGCTTTATATTTTCTAGTAAAATTTGTATCAGCATATCATTTGCAACATTCACTATAACAATGTGTCCGTACTTTTTGTAGTTCATAAGACAGTGTTTACAATTTGTTGGGTCATATTTCAACACTACGCATATATTGCGAAACAACAGTGAAGACCCCTAGATCCTTAAATAAATGTCTGCAGGCTGATCCTTGGTAGGATCCAGCAATTATTCTTATTATTCGCTTTTGTGCAGTGAATACCTTTTTACTCAATGTTGAATTACCCCAAAATATGATCCCATATGAAATCAATGAATGAAAAGAGGCACTGAAAGCTAAGTTACTGAGATGTATATCACCAAATTTTGCAATGACCCTAATAGCATGGGTAGCTGAACTCAAACGTATTAACAGATCTTCAATATGTTTCTCCCAATTCCATCCCTCATCACTGAAAACTCCTAAACATTTTGAATATTCTACCTTAGCTATAGATTTCTGTTCAAAGTCTATATGTATTAATGGTGTCATGCCATGAAACTTTATATACTGGGTTTTATCAAAGTTTAAGGAAAAGAGCATTTGTAGAGAACCACTTAATACTCGTAATTTTCTGAAAGACATCATTTACAGTTTCCTCGCATAATTTCTGTTTGTCAGGTGTGATACGTATACTTGCATCGTCAGCAAAGACAACTAGATTAGCATCTTCTTAATTATAGAATGGCGAATCATTTATTTATCAAGAACAGCAAAGGACCCAAGACCAAACCTTGTCGGACCTCATTTTTGATAGCTCCACTGTTAGAGGTATCAGATATTTCTCGCATATTATGTGAACTGCTTATTTCAACTTCTGCTCTCTTCCAGTTACGTATGATTTAAACCATTTGTGCACTGTCATACTCATACCACAATACATAAGCTTATCTGGAAGAATTCCATGATTTACACAAACATCAAAAATCCCAACAAGAGATGTCCTGTTATTCAGAGCATTTAATATTTTATTAGTGACGGTGTATATAGCATTTTTCGTTGAAAAGCTTTTTTAATAACCAAACTGACATTTAGATAGAATTTTATTTTTATTAATATGTGAAGCTATTCAAGGATACCTAATCTTTTCAAAAATTTTGGATATAGCTGTCAGAAGTCTACATCTACATCTACATGGGATACTCTGCAAATCACATTTAAGTGCCTGGCAGAGGGTTCATCGAACCACCATTATATTGTTTATCTTGCATTCCATTCTCGAATAGCGTGCGGGAAGAAAGAACACCTGAATCTCTCCTTTCGAGCTCTGATTTCTCGTATTTTATTCCGATGATCATTTCTACCTATGTAAGTTGGAGTCAACAATATATTTTCGCATTCGGAGGAGAATATTGGCGATTGGAGTTTCGTAAGTAGCCACGTCGCAGTGATAAGCGCCGTTGTTGTAATGATTCCCATCCCAGATTTTCTATCATTTCCGTAACGCTGTCTCCCCTGTATCGCGACAATACGAAATGAGCTGCTCTTCTTTGGACTCTTTCGATGTCCTCCGTCAAACTCACATGATAAGGATCCCACTCTGGGCAGCAATACTCCAAAAATGGACGGACAAGCGTAGTTTAGTCCCCTCAAAACCAACAACAACAACAAGCGTAGTGTATGCAGTAGTTCTGTTGCATGTTTTAAGGGTTCTGCCAATAAAACGCAGTCTCTGATTCGCCTTTCCCACGACATTATCTACGTGTTCTTTCCAATTTAAGTCTGAAGTAATAGTAGTTCCTAGGTATTTAGTGGAGTTTACGGCCTTCACTTTTGATTGATTTATTTTGTAAATAAAGTTTAACGGATTTCTTTTCGTACTCATGTGGATGACTTCACACTTCTCATTATTTTAAGTCAATTGCCAATTTTTACACCATGCTGAGATCTTATTTAAATCGGTCTGCAGTTGGTTTTGATCTTCAGTTTCCGTTACCAGACGATAAATGGCGGCGTCATCTGCAAACAACCTAAGAAAGCTACTAAGATTATCTCTCAAATCGTTTATGTAGATAAGGAACAGCAGAGGACCAATAACACTACCCTGTGGAACGCCCGATATCACCTCTGTTTTAGTCGATGTCTTACCATCGATTACTACGAACTGTGTCCTCTCTGACAGGAAAACCCCTATTCAGTCGCAAATTTGGGGCGATATACCATAACCACGCAATTTGATTAAAAGCCTTTTGTGAGGTACGGCGTCAAAAGGCTTCTGGAAATCAAGAAATACGGAAACTTTCGAACCCTTGTCGATAGCACCCATCACTTCGTGTGAATAAGAGCTAGTTTTGTTTCGCATGAACTATATTTTCTAAATCCGTGTTGACCTTGGGTCAATAGAGATAATTCACAATAATTGAATACAGGATATGTTTCAAAACCCTGCTGCTAATTGACGTCAATGAAATAGTTCTGTAGTTTAGTGGGTTTCATGAATATAGATGTGACCTGTGCAACTTTCCAATCTTTAGGTACAGATCCTTCTACGAGAGAGCGGTCGTATATGGCAGTTAAGTAAGGAGCTATCGCTTCATCATAATCAGATAGAAATCTGATGGGTATACAATCCGGACCAGAAGACTTGTTCTTGTTAAGTGATTTTAGTTGCTGCACTACTCCGATGATATCTACTTCTACGTTACTCATTACGGCCTCTGTTCGTAATTCGAAATCTGGAATATTGGTTTCGTCTTCTTTGGTGAATGAGTTTCTAAAAGCTATGTTTAGTAACTCTGCTTTAGTAGCGCTGTCATCGGCAGGATCGCCATTACTATCACGTAGTTAGGGTATTGTTTGTGTTTTGCCCCTAGTATATTTAACATATGACCAAAATCTCTTTGGGTTTTCATTCAAATTTCGAGAAAGAGTTTTGTGAGTTTGGGTGGTAGTTGTTGACATGAGACGTATCCCCTTTTTTTATGCCTTGGTTTAACGATAGCATATTTCAGTCTATCAGGGAAAATACCCTGCTTTAAAGAGCTATTAGATATGTGGTTAAGAATCCTTTTTATCTCTCGGGAACAAGCTTTCAATACCTTGCTAGAAGAAGCAACAGTTCTACTAATTACAATTGTCCGTAACGAAGGAAGGGAGGGTTTAGCGTCCTGTCGACAGCGTGGTCATTGGAGACGGAGCTCGCGCTCGTATTTTTTTAATTAGGATGAAGAAGGAAAATCGTTAGTACACTTTCAAAGGAACTACCCTGCATTTGCCTGGAGTGAGTAACAACAATCATTAAAAACCTAAATAGAAATAGCCGGAGGTGGATTTGAACCACCTCCAGAATAGGAATCAAGTGTGTTACCACTGCGCCACCTTGGTTGGAAGACATGCCCGTCTCCTTTTGGAGTATAGATGCTCAGTGTCTCATCTTTTCCAGGAGGGACTGGCGTAGCACACAGAAAACAGAGAGGAGCAGCTCGTTTTGTATTATCGCAATACAGGGAAGAAGAGGTTGTCACGGTAATGATGCACGAGTTGGCGTGGAAATCATTAAAAGAAATGCGGTATTCGATGCGGAGGGAACTCCTCCGAATGCGAATATTTTGCTTTTATTTTATTTTTTACTAGCTTAAATCCGCGGCTCGGCTCGCGTGTTGGTTGATTATGATAGATAAGCTATCTTTCAGTAGTGTGCCATGAGACAATAGTAATTAGTGTAGATCAAATCACACGTAAAAATTCACTCGTTTTGAAGAATCCAATCACGAAATTCAACAATAATGATTGCAATAATATCACAGATCGATTGCTGTATTGCGCGAAACGACAAATTGATTTTTTTAAAGAGATGTATTACAAGAAATTTATTTACTGCTTTATTTATTTATTCTTGTATTTCCTTATTCGTATGCTTATCCTTAAAGAGAGAGCTGAAGACACTGTAGCACGCATACACCAAAGATATGGTCTGTGGCATTACGTTTCGCTGTATGTAACCTCCTTGCTATAGAGTCGCAAACGTCATCGCTGGCCTTCAGTCAGAATTTTTTAGTAATCTGACTACTTTCAAACACCCTATTTTCCACCCCTTCATAGCTATCGGCATGGAACTGCTATGGTGTACATCGGGAGACTTCGGACAAGAATTACCCACAGACTATTCGTTTGCGTTCTGTAGTTTTCGCTGCAGACGGAAATATTAACACACACACACACACACACACACACACACACACACACACACACACACACACACGCACACGCACACACATGTAGAATTTTACATACGCCGATAACTTTACACCCTTTTATCATTATCAACCCTCAAGCAACAATGCAACCAATAAAACCATTATCAAAGAGTAAATATAATTTTCAAAGAGCAATTATTGTTCCGCATTTCGCGTTATATTCTTCAAATTAGTAAATATGTATCAGATCCCTATAAAACAGTGCCTAAAACCTTCCTCAGGTATAAATTAATAACTGTACAAATATTTAAGTATCTGCGTCTTGTCTTTCGGACGTGATAAGCGTACACCGAACAGACATTCACATTAATATATATATATATAACTATCCGAACGCCATAAAACCGTGCCTAAAGCCTTCCCCGGGTAGGCATTAGTAACTGTACAAATTTTTAGCTCTTTATGTCTTGAGGTTCAGACGTGATAAACGTACACCGAACAGACATTCATATTTATAGATACAGATATTTTTGCACCCACTTATTAAGAGAGACATGATCATCATGATAAAATAAGAATAGTTAGATCTAAAACGGAAGGTGTAGTTGTTTCATTTCCCTCGTGCTACTCGAGAATGGAACGGTAGGTAGATGAATCCTCTACGAAGTACTTATCTGGTGAATTGCAGATCTACATTCATTTGAACCTGTTTTCTGTATTAGTATCTTCAGGTGCATCCATATTTTTCACATATATCATACCTCATTGAAATTTGTCAGCGAATCTACATCTACATCTACATCTACATAGATACTCTGCAAATCACATTCAAGTGCCTGGCAGAGGGTTCATTAACCACTTTCATAACTTTTCTCTACCGTTCCAATCTCCAATGGCGCGCAGGAAGAAGGAACATCTAAATCGTTCTGTTTTCGATCTGATTTCTCTTATTTTATTGGGATGGTCATGTCTCCCTAAGTAGGTGGGTGCTAGCAAAATATTTTCACATTCAGAACTAAAAGTCGGTGATTGAAACTTCGCAAACAGATCACGCCGCAATGAATAACGTCTTTCTTTTAATGATTTCCACCCCAATTCGTGCAACATTTCCGTGACGCTTTCCCCCCCGTAACGTGATAAAACAAAACGAGCTGCCCTTCTCTGAACCTTCTCAATGTCTTCCGTCAGTCCCACCTGGTGAGGGTCCCACAAGGGGCAACAGTACTCCAGGAGAGGACGCACAAGTGTGATGTAGGCAGTCTCTTTGGTGGAGGTGGTGCATCTTCGAAATGTTCTGCCGATAAAACGTAACCTTTGGTTCGCCTTCCCCACAATATTTTCTATGTGTTCTCTCCAGTCAAGCCGACCGCGGTGGCCGAGGTGACTGAGGCGCTCCAGTCACGGTCAGCACGGCCACTACGGTCGGGGGTTCGAATCCCCCCTCGGGCATGGATATTTGTGCCGTCCTAGTTCGTAAGTAGTTCATAAGTAGTTTGTAAGTTTAGGGACTGATGACCCCGTAGTTAAGTCCCATAAGCTTAACAAACATTTGATTCTCCAGTCAAAGTTGTTCGTAATTGTAACTCCTAGGTATTTGGTGAATCTACGACCTTAAGGTTTGACTGATTTATCGCGTAATTGAAGTTCAGCGGATTTCTTTTAGTGGTCATGTGTATCACTTCACATTTTTCTTTATTTAGTGTCAATTGCCAATTTTCGCACCATGCAGAAATTTTGTCTAAATCGCTTTGCAGTTGCTTTCGATCCTCTGTTGATTTCACTAACCGATAAACGACAGCATCATCCGCGAACAGTCTAAGGGAGCTATTCAGATTGTCTCCTAAATCGTTTATAAACACGAGGAAATATGGCCCATAATCATATATCCTCTTTTAGACTACTGTACCGTCTTTTGTTCTCTCTTCTCATAGATCTAACATCTCTTCCACAGTTATCCGGCTCGTCGTATTAATCATTCATAACATGAAATGAAATTTACTTAGTTCATGGGTTGCACTTTCATTAACGACAGACATGCTACGAAATGTGAACAATGGATGGGTAATAACACTGTCAGTCAGCAACCACTACAGTAGGAATACGATTCACGCGGCAAAAGGACAATGCAGAGGGTTTCAGGAGGTGAGCTGCGCTTCTTTGTGCGAACAGAGCAGAGGTCGTCCTCCAGATTATAATTAAGCACGGCCAAGTAATTAATCCGAGGCACACGGCTGCTGCTTGTTATGCACAAGGGGCAGCCAAGTGTATTATAAATAATGAGACTACCCTGATGTCCTTTTCATCGTCGTACGAATATAACACAACAAAGTATTACTTCAAATTCCAGTGGGCTTTTTTCATAATATAAATAATGTCATGGAAATAATAAAACACAAATTTTCTTTTTCCTTCCGAGTGTGGATTTATTATTTAGTTGCTTTTGTTAATGAGATGTGAGAGCAGTCCGTCGTTAGTATTTTCTACTTTATAAGTTTCTGCCAGTACTCCTTCTGCCCGTCGGTACTTTTGCTACCAGGAACTCTGATAAAACAAAAATAAATTCTGTATCTTTTATACCACAAGAAACCTGGATGGATTGAGTGCTGATGTAAGCGACATTTTAGGCACATTAGACCACCCCACCCTTGCTTTATATTTACCAAATATTGACAGTATAATAAATGTACAGGGGAACTATTTCAGTAGGTTTTGTTGCACCTCCATTCTCTAGGTGGCAGTGAGATATTCTTTCTTTATCCATTCCCATATAATTAATTAACACGGCGCAACCATGTAATGTGAGAGGAATTTCTTGTAGTAAAATATTGTGATTGTGCAACTGCAAATTTTCAAATAATTGTTGAAATTTCCTACTAAATTTGATGTTTTGTTTGGACGTTACGATATTTTTCATCGACCATTGGAGCAAAATTCATCTGAGAGGCAATCACGTTCGATTACTGTTATGCAAGGCGACGATGTAACGCAAAAGGGAAAATAGAAGCAGTGTCCTGAGAAAGGACGATGGAGACGTCTCGAATCTTCTACATGATTGGTGTGGTAATACTTGCGGCAAAACGAAGTAATATACAGACTTTGGAAACATAAACATCTTGTAAACATCAGAAAGCACTCGTCTTTGTCCTGAAAGGGACAGAACAGTATTAAAGAATGTTCGTCGAACCACTTTCAAAGTCTAGAATGAAACGTTTACTTTGTCGCAGAGAGTGCGATGATATGAAATTTCCTGATGGATTAAAACTGTGTGCGACCCCGGGATTCGAAACCTGGGCCTTCAGCCGCGAAAGAGAAAGCTTCGTTCAGGAAACATCCTATATTGCTGAGCCATAGCTCCACAATATCCTATCCTCCAGGAGTGCTATTCTTGCAAGGTTTGCAGGAGAACGTCTGTGAAGCAGGGAGACTAGGTAATGGCGGAACATAAGCTGCATAAGCTGTCAGTATGGACAATGAGGGCTGAACAGGTTTCTCAGCATGTAGAAGGATTTTTCGCAAAAGCCGGCCGCGGTGGCCGAGCGCTCTGCGGCGAGCCAGTCACGGTCTGCACGGCCACTACCGGAGTTCGAATCCTCCCTCGGGCATGGAAATTCTTGTCCTAAGTAGTTTGTAAATTTAGGGACTGTTGATACCGTAGTTAAGTCCCATAAGCTCTACAAACATTTGAACATTTCATTTGTTCGCAAAAGGTCGTCGGTTCGAATCCAGGTATTGCACGCAGTTTTAATCTGCTAGGACGTTACAGTTTTATAATACTTATGTACGATTCCGTGATCGAGTATAACATCTAAATCTCATCCTAAGAGGAATAATTTCTCATATTTTAATTATAATTTCTCCATATGTAAACGGGAGACAATAAATACGAATTAATTATTTTAAACAAGGTGTCAACTAGTTTTAGTTTTTATTTCCGAACGGTTTTGGGCAATTATTCCCCTTCTTCAGGTGTATAATTATGTCCCATATGTTCTATCATGTTGAGATCGAGCATACGGGACACAATTACACACATTGCCCGTCTTGAATAATTATCCGAAACCGTCCGGAAATAAGAAATACGAACTTACAAATGGTTGCTGCCTTATTTAAACTAATATTAACTATAGTTCCTAAGATGCACAAAATACTTACGATATATTTACACATATCCACTGCTGCAGGACGCTGAAATTCAGTGGCGAAATTGAAAATTTGTTAAATCGAAATATTGAATCATTTCGTTCGTTCCATGCCACTGAAATAAATTCAACGACAAAGTTGAAAATTTGTGCTGGACCGGGTTTCGAACCCGGATTTCTCACTTCGGGCCAGCGGTCGCCTTTATCATTTTTGGCCCACTTTAGTTTACAGTAGTAATACTAAAAGTGGGCCTTTGCGATCGTCTTTTGACAGCTGGAAATTTAAATGAAAATAACGTCTTAACTATTCATCTGACACGAAAATTGAATAACCTAATTTGTAGAGGAGAAAATTCTCCACAATATCGTAACGTTTCAAAGGTATTTGCAAAAATAACGGCGATTATGGGATGTATGTATCTGTACGTCTGTCTGTCCGTAACGTGTTCCCTGTTTTTAAGACAAACCGTTCAACCGATCAGCACCAAATTTTGCACACATAATTGTAGACCACCAGACACCAGAACCTCCCTTTTTCAAATTTTTCGTACAAAAAATACGGTAGTAACATTTATTATTTATTTACCGTTGTTGCGGACCAGCTGCCTTTGGGTATATAGCTGGTCGTGATTACAAAAACTATGTGATACATTTATGCGACTATGACACATTATTTTCTTTATACATTTACAGTAATTAGATAAAAAAAATACAAAGAAAAGCGTAAAAACTTATCATAAGGAAAATGGAATGGCAACTTAAAAACATCAAATATTTTAAGAAGAGAATAATAGAAGATAGGAAAGATTGAGTGACAGTCTGAAGAATAAGAGAGGAAAGTCCAGGGTGGGAGGCCTCGGAATTTACTTCGAGCCCTGCCATCCTGGAGTTTTCTCATTTTGAGACTCTAATGATTGGCTATATCTGTAGGTTACATTTCGCATGTGTTTATATCGTCCTCTGTGTCGGGGCTGTCATCTGTGGTGTAATTTGTACTGTTTGTGCTTTCAGTGTCAGATTCATCATAAGTGTTTTGTCTTCTGTTGTGGGCGTTTCGTGTTGCATTACGTCTTACGTTCTGTGTGTACTCCTCTTTTTTTCGTAGTGAAACTTCGTCCATCAGCCTGTTCATTGTGTCCCATCCGTTTTTATCTCTTATTAGTTCGTTTAGGTCTTTAGTCGTGTCAAACATAGTGTGAGTGTGTGTTTTGTAGAGCTGACAGTGTATGACAGTGTGTTCTGGGGTCCCAATTTCTCCACACGTACAGCATGGATTGTCACTGAGACCCACACGTGTGAGGTGTGTGGGGTAGGGGCCGTGTCCCGTTAGGAAGTGGATCATACCCCGGCTGGGATTGATATGACCCATTCGAAGACGTTCCCTTATATTCGGGAAAAAGTCATAGACACGTCTTCCTTCCTCGCAGTTTTCCCATTCCCTTTGCCATGTGTCCATTCTCCATTTAATTAGTTGCCTCCGTTCTGTTATCTCTTGTCCAACAAGTTCGTGGATCTTGTCGTATTTCCCCGCCTTCAGCCAGTACATAGCAGCTCTTAGTCGTATGGTAAGGTCTATTGGTGGTATCCCCAGTACCACGCAGAGTGCTTCGTCTGAGGTAGTGTTGAAGGCTCCAGTTAGCCTTAATAGGACACTTCTTTGACCTTTCCTAACAGTGGCAATGTTGGTCTGTAGTGCCAGACGCTGTGCCCATGAACTGGCCCGAAGCAGATTACTGACTCGAAGAGGGCTATGGGGTATGTACGTAGTGTTTGTGTAGGTAGTCTGTACGTTGTGTTGTTTAGCCTGGCAAGGTTTTGAGTCATCTTGGTGGCCCTGTCGGTCGTCAGTCGTATATGTACATTAAAGGTCAAGCGTTCGTCCAATTGGACACCAAGATAACGTGTATTTTGTTGTCTGCGTATTTTGATGTTGTTCTGTTTTATTATTGGGTCCCTCATTAGGGTTCCTTTTAGTAATATGTAGACTGTCTTATGTGCTGCCATCTGTAATTTGTTCTGTGTGCACCATTGTCCTATAGTTGCCAGGACATGTGTTGCCTTGTGTTCTAATTGCATTCTCGAGTCAGCTGTAACCAAAACAAATAGGTCATCTACATACGCTACAGTGCCTTTGACCAACTCCTGTTGCCCCAGTAGGTTCAGGAGTGGTTCAAAGGTTATGTCCCAGAAGACGGGTCCACAGATCGATCCCTGGGGGCACCCTTTGGTGATTTGCTTTACAACCTTTTGAGAGTCCTTACGCCTTTCAACTGCCCTATTTTTGCAGTAGTCTAAAATACTGTTATAAAGGGCCTTAGGTACCCTTAGCTCCCGTAGTCTTGTGAACAGTGCCGGCCACCAAAGATTATCAAAGGCGCCAGCAATATCCACAAGAATGGCCAAAGCGTATTTGAGTGTTGCTGAGTGGACCATATCAGTTGCCGCATGTAGGGCGTCATCAATTGACTTGCCTCGTCTGAAACCATACTGCGTAGGATTAAGTCCTAGTAGCTCCCTGTGCAACTGTATACGTTTGCACAAGAGACGTTCCTGGATCTTAGCCAGGTTGTTAATTAGGCAAATTGGCCTATAGGATTTGGGGTTCAGTGGGTCCTTGTCAGGTGCTTTTTTAATGATCACTGTATTTGCCAGTTTCCAGGGAGCAGGTACCCGTCCCAGCCGTAAGGCGTCATTTAATAAGTTGGTCATGAAGGGTATGATCTGTGGTGCGGCCATTTTGATGGTTTCCGAGTAAACTCCATCAGGGCCTGGTGCTTTCCTATTTTTTAGTTTGGAGATTGCAATGGCAACCTCTTCCTGTGCAAAAGGAATGGTGACGGCATCGTTGTCATATTCAGTGTTGGTGTTGTGTCTGAGTGTTGGGTGGAACGCATCATCATCTGTGTTGGTGTCGTCAGGTAGGAGTTTGTTTAGCAGATATTCTGCTAAAGTTCTCCATCCCTCGGTGTTTGTGCCGTCTTCACGTTTCAGTGTCGATAGGACAAAAGGTGTTTTGATGCGCTCCGTGCAAATTTTGAAAGGTTCTCCCCATATGTTTGTTTGTATCTGCTGTTCTATGTGTGTGTTCCAGTGTTGTTGTCTTGTCTGCAAGAGTGCGTCTTTGTAAATCTTTTTCGCTGTCAAATAGAGTTGTTGCCAGTATCGTTTCTCTTGCTCTTTTTTAGCCCTTTGGTACCATGTTCTCTTACGTCTTGAGTCCTGTCTTAGTGCAATTAGTCTGTTGTTCCAAGGGGATCTATTTTTGTTTAGTTTTGCAGTCGGTACGGAGGAATTTCGCGCTATCTGTAATATGGTCGTCAGAGCATGAGCTCTTAGGGCCACCGATCCCCTTAGTTCATTTATATGAGCGTCCTCTATTATATTTTGTAATTTGCTACTATCCGCTTTGTTAAAACACAGTCGTCGTTGAGTCTCGTCGATGTGTGTACGTTAGATGTTAGGTGTATTGTGATGGGATTGTGGTCGCTATGGATGGTACCGTCAAGTACCCGCCACCCCGTCACTAGTGGAAGGGTTTTGGAGTTGACAATTGTAATGTCTATACGACTACTAGTTCCCCCTGGTCCTCTGTAAGTAGGCGGTTGGTTGGGTGAGTTAGCCATGAATAGGTTATTGAGGTCAAGGTGTTGGTTGACCATTTCCCCATTGACATTAGTTGTGTTAGAGAACCAACGAGTGGACCAGGCGTTTATGTCCGTGGCAATGATTAAGTGCCTGTTATTAGTAATATTGGCTAGGCAGTCTATGTAGTATAGGTAGGGCTCAATGTTGTGCGAGTATTGCGCATACATTGAGGCAACTACCCACTTAGTCCTTCCTATGATTATTTCCACAGTGACAAGGTGCGTGGTACAGAGGTGAGATATCTGTGTAATGGTGTATTGCGGATTAGTGACGATTATGGCTGCCATAGCGTCCGTATGGTGAATGGTTGTGTATTTGTGAGGCATTCCTGTAATTTTGCCGTTTCTTAGGTGTGATTCCTGGAGGCACACAATGTCTATTCCCTGTTCCTCTATTAACCTGGCTAGTTCCATACAGGCGAGTGCATTTAGTTGTAGAAATTTCATGGGTAGTGGGTCCAAACCATGCATCTGGGACCCTCAAGGATCTAGGTACACCCTCCCGTATGCCCTAGCCATGTCTCGGTAGGCTTCCTCCAGGTTGAAGCTTTCGCCTCTCCTGGAGCAAGCCTTTCTATGGATGTCACAGAGTCCAAGTCCGTCTGCGGGGAGATCGAGTGCCTTCAGGACTAGTCTGTCTGTTTGTTCTGCTATTGGGTAGCAGACATTGGCTCCTTTAGGGTGCATTTGTCTTGTCACTTGTCTTAAGGCTGCCTGAAAGGTATGTGGATTTTCCAGTCTTGATAGTTTTGCATTTTCCTCCATTGTCCGGTAGTCAAGTTCATATTCAGCTCGTCGTCGTTTGTCAAGGTCTAATTGTATTACTAAGTTTGTAGGTTGTGTGGTATTAGAGTCAGATACAGTTGTGTCAACCTTGTCAGTATGGGTTATGTCGTCGTGAGTTATTTCTGTATTAGTTGTCGTTGTTGGTGCCTCCAGGTTTGGTTGTGTGTTGGTGTATTGGTGTGTATTTGTGTTGTTTTGTGTGGGTGTGTATTTACCACTTGAGTCAGTGACATCGCCCGACACAAAGGCGATCGGTCTTATTTTGTGTTTACATTTATCTACGTTATATATTTTTGGCTACTTTGTTTAGGTTAACTGAGAAAAGATCCTTTGATTTTATGTAATCTGTGTAAAGAGTTGGTTCTGGTTTTTTGGTGTTGAGGCTTTTAGATTTTTCATCCCCCTTAACGTCTACTTCAAGGATCTCGATACCATTTTCTATTTCTTCTACTTGCTTAGCTAGGTTTTTTAGATTGGCAGTGATCCTAACCTTAGGTGTATTGTGACTTTGGGTGTTGTAAGTTATATTTGTTTGAGTTTCCATGTCGGCTGTTTGTTTATCCTCACGTGGTGTTAGTTCATTACTACCTAAATCTACATCTAGTTCATTATTAACAAAACCTATATCTACAGTGTTAGTAAGAGGTAGATCTATTTCTAATTCTTCTATTCTATATATTAGGTTAATTTGTGCAATCATACTGTCAAGAAAGCATCTCTTGATTATTCTGGCGTCTTCATGGTTTATGGCGCCGCGTCTACACAGGTCCTCGACGTATTCTGCAGCGTACAGGAACTGCTATTGTGCGACGTCTGAGGCGACCAGGTACGGGATGCAGCCGAGGTCCAGTTCACCGACCGGCGGTGGAATGAATCCCATCTGCCGCCGCCACGCGATGGCGCGCTGCCATGAGCGTGCCCTGGTCGACGGTGACTTCTTCCTCTGTTGAGAGGGGTGGTGTTGTTCAGGTTGTGGGTTGTAGTGGCTTCCTGGTAACTTTTGTTGTTGGTTATAATCCATAATCGGTGTTATTTATTATCTTGTCCAAGAGGTGCTTATGTGTTACACAGTCTGGTCCCCCTTTGTGGCTACATGTTCGTTTACGGTACATGCATGGAATGCATGCGACTTCGTCATTTTGACAGTCACCTTTAACGTGCCCTGGTTTGGCACATCTGTAGCACACAGGTTCTTTTAGCTTGCATTGCTTTGTTGAGTGGCCCAGGTCTCGACATGTATAACATCTTGATACTCTAGCGAAGTCTTTAACTCTTAGGGATTCAAAATCAAATTATACTCGTTCGGCCTTGACAAGAATTCACCATATTCTGGGGCTAACTTCAAGTACATTGTTGGCCTTATTGCTTGTTTTCCGTCCCGGTTTTGAATTTAAGACATGCCTCTTTGTTAAATTCGTCCTTGGGGATGTGGTCTCTGAGATTTATTTCGTATAATTGCTCCATAAATTCTTCATCCTTAAGGTATGTTGGAACCTGATGGATTATAACCATTGGTCTTCTCTTTCTAGTTTCCTCGCATTGTATGTTTGGAAGGGTGGCGGTCTTCTCAGCAGCCTTAGCAGCGTCAGCCTTAGTAGCCGTTTCCACGATCACAGTGTTGGTAATTGATCTGAACAGGGAGTTTGCGGCACAACCGCTTCCCCAAATACCTGGCAATAAGCCTAGATAGGTGTCTGACATACAAGAAACACCTATGGAACACGAGAAAAAAATTAAAAAGCAGGAAATACGGCATATCTTGGGGAGCCTGTGTTGACAAACTAAGAACAGCAGCACTTGTTTACCCAGTCACTGAGTACTGCTGTCCTCCGTGGAAAAGAAGCAACAACGTAAACAAGATCGACGTTCACCTAAACCACACAATGAGATTGTTATCTGGGAAAACCCTTACCTTGTCTCCCAAGTCCCACGAACATAGCAGCTCCATCATTCCAACGTCAACAAGCTACATTTAGTGGATTCTATAAATTAAACGATCCAACCTTCCCCCCTTTCACCACCACAAAAAAACTACCAATAATACTCAATACTAATTGACATACCAGAAACTCCATTAAAATCATATAAACTAATGTGGGCAGAGACAAATGAATGACAAGCGTCAGCCTTCACCTGCCAGATAAATGGAGATAACAATGCAGAAACTGTCATGTGCACCAGCCAATGGCACAAACGAATCCCATAGCACATATGCCAGGAATTCAAATGTTTGTAAATCTAAAGGACCTAACTACGTTGGTCATCAGTCCCTAGGCATACAAACTACTTACCCCAGTGAGACTGTTGGAGCCCAAGAAGAGCCTCTAAATCACATAATACACAAATTCCCAACGAGAAACTTCGGACGAACCGTAAAGGGTTTCGTGTATTCTATACCGAAGGCAATAGACTTGTTAAGGTCACTAGATATTCAACTGTGATAGTATCCTTAAGCCATTTCATGCTGTAAATATTTCATCTGCCTTTTCCTCTCACTGCTCTATAATTTAATAACTATGTATATAGTGCAATGTATCTTTATTTTAACTACTTTTATATTTGACAGAAACATTTCATGTTTGCTATCATCTTGTAAGTAAGTATGTTTATTACATCTTTAAAATTAATTTTGCAGTCGTGCCATATGCTAAATACATAAATAAAACCTTATCAGTTCAGAGGAGAAAGTTAGTGTCAGATATTTCATGAGTAGATCTTCCTGCAGCCTAAATCGCCGTTGTAATGAATGGCACTCCAAGTCATGCATCATTTCCGTAACACTCTCTCTACTGTATCGCGATAATACAGAACACTCTCTTTCTTTGTAGTTTTCGATGTACTTCATCAGTCCCACCTGATATGGATCCCACTCCAAAAGAGGACAGAATAGCGTAATGTTGGCAGTCTCTGAAGCAGTCCTGTTGGATCTTCTAAGTGTGTTGTCAATAAAACGCTGTCTCTGGTTCGCCTTCCGAACAACATTTCCATGTTGGCTTTCTATTTTAACTTCTTCGTAATTGTAATTCGTAGGTATTTAGTTCAATTTATGGTCTTTAGATCTCATTTATTTCTCTTATAAACGAAGTTAACCCTTTCATTCCCACATTACCAATTTAACATTTGAACAATTAAAATTCAGTGCTTTAAAATTTTTGATCGAACCATTATATGTTGGCAGTCACTGAAGCAGTCCTGTTGGATCTTCTAAGTGTGCTGTGCTGTCTCTGGTTCGCCTTCCGAACAACATTTCCATGTTGGCTTTCTATTTTAACTTCTTCGTAATTGTAATTCGTAGGTATTTATATCTCATTTATTTCTCTTCTAAACGAAGTTAACCCTTTCATTCCCACATTACCAATTTAACATTTGAACAATTAAAATTCAGTGCTTTAAAATTTTTGATCGAACCATTTTGGGACGATATTTTGTTGATGGATAACACTGGCAGACTAATAATGCTTGCATGATCTTCGCCACAGCACCAAAGACAAGACAATTCAGTACTCAAATAAAATAACATTAACCACACTCACGCTCACATTCACAGCCACATTCAGACGGCAACGTATCACAACCTCCAAGACGGTCAAATTAATGCCTCAGAAATGGCTGCACGCCGTACCAAGCTGCAAATGTATTAGAAGCACGTTTCTCAACAACCATGTGACTTTAAGGACTGATACAAAAAATGGTATAAATCAGCTTTTTAATACGTTGTTTTCCAGGAACAACACTAGGAATGAAAGGGTTAAACAGATTCCTTTTAGCGCTCACGTGGACGATTTCACACTTTTCGTTATTCCGGTCCAAATAGTAATTTGACACCATACATTAATACTGTCTAAATCGTTGTGCAATTATTTTTCATCTTCTGATGACTTTACCAGGCAACAAATGATAGCATCATCCGCAAACATCCTAATAGGGCTACTCAGCAGTAATAAGGTAACGCCACTCCTGAGACAAGCTCGGTCATTGACCCCCTACCCCGTATGAATAATAGCGCTCAACCCTTGACAAAGGTTGCCACCCTGGATGATTGCCAGCTAACATGACATTGCAGTTAATCTCACCGTCCAATATCCGTCGCCGGCGGCGGTGGCCGAGGGGACTGAGGCGCTCCAGACACGGTCCGCACGGCCCCTATGGTCGGGGGTTCGAATCCCCCCTCTGGCATGGATATTTGTGCCGTCCTTAGTATTAGTTAGTTCATAAGTAGTTTGTAACTTTAGGGACTGATGACCCCGTAGTTAAGTCCCATAAGCTATACAAACATTAGAAAAATTTGAACAATATCCGTCACAATATATTGCACTTAACTCACGCACGCCCAATTAGTGACAACTGAAAGCTGACACGATAGCCGCCGCCACCTCTACCACCACCACTACCACCGGTCCCATCTCTTCTCACTTAGGATACTACTTGCCCCCCCCCCCCCCCACCCGCGCAAGCTTACTTTCACGGCCACCTCCCGCACCCACTTTGGCGGGGATTCGAGCTAGGATTTCGGGGGGTCTATGTTTATATTAACAATTTCCAAAAACATTTCGTTTTCAGAAATGTAACCTACTCTCTGGCACGGCTATATACAATAACTTATTTTTGGAAACATTTTTGTTTCACTTATGGGGAACAGCACTCTTATTTATATTTATATATAAAGAACAGTCTAGAGTGCAAAACAATTTATTTTTTTCGCCTAGTTTCGGTCTTATTTTAGACCATCTTCAGGAAATTAAGCTCCATTGATGTTGTGGAGCTGCCAGGAAACTTGGAGCAGTGACGCATTAGAAGGCTCCAACTTTCCTGCCAGCTGCACAACATAAATGGAGCTTAATTTCCTGAAGATAATCTAAAATAAGACCGAAACTAGGCGAATTTTTTTTTTTTTTTTTTTTTTTTTTTTTTTTTTTTTTTTTTTTTGCACTCTAGACTGTTCTCCATAAACCCAGTTTCGATAATGTAGTACATTGAACCTAAGTAAATGAAATAACAATAATTTCGTGTGGCTCATTGGCCTGGTGCAAGTCTTTCAATTGGACGCCACTTCGGCGACTTGCATGTTCCTAGCCTACCCCAGTTATCAAACCGGGGAAAGGGGACCTACAGCTTAACGTGGAATCCGAACCACGTGTCGTCTCTGGCGACTCATCATGTCGTTGAGAGGTGAAGGATTGGTTAAAATGCAGACTGAAAAAATCGTAGGTCCGAGCGGGTTTGAACCCGCGAACCTTTAGTTTTCAGTCGAGCGCTTCACCCCAAGACCACCGGGCCCTGCATCTAATTGTAGATGGAACGTCAAGAAGTCGTTTGTAATGCAACATATATGTATCCTACTTGCACGATATACGAGGTTTTAAACGTCTATTTAAGTGAATAGACGTTTAAAAGAGACCTCACATAAGCAAACATTTTTACCTTAAAAATAACGATGTAAACGTATTAGTCAGACACTGAAGGACGTATTGCGGTCAATAGGCTCTCATCTACATGAACGCCTTAAGCAAATTCTTTCGATACAGAGGTGCCACGACCTCAAAAATAAACTTGATGCACAGTGCGATTACGGTGAACGAGTCGTTATTTTCGAGCGCCCAATACACGCAGCTCCCATATCACCTCTCAAATAATTTTGTTCATGAAATTACGTATTATGATCATTGACGTAGTCAGTAACATGGCAGGGTGGGTGAAACATCAAAATTCAATTTTCTCATAGCTAACTGGTCTGGTTACGGACTAGGAGAAGATAATCGAAAGAAGAAGGATGGATCCCTCCTTCCCGATGATATAGTGCAATAGTTGAAGGACTTTCTAACTATGGAAGAACAAATAACCTATTGACCTTGCTTAAATATCTAGATGAATCTGATTTAAACGTATTTATGTATTTTCAGAAACACTTTCGCAGACGAAATACCAGCTAATACAGGAAATACTGTGAAGTATAAAAGATGTTACATACATAATGTAAAGTGAAAGCAGCGATATCCCTCCCCTTGTAAAAGTAAAACCCAATACAGCATTCATATTTGACGATGCTGAAATGAAGAACCAAGACAAAATACGTCGATACGTCTATTTTTTTTTTCTTCGGGAGAAATATGAGTGTTGATCTTTTTCATGTAAGTCAAACATATTCCAGAATTCCAAAAAAGTTTATAACGTAAACCTCATTATAACATTCAATCATGACATTCTGAATTTAAGAAACATTTCCATTGCTCATGTTGGAACTGATATGTCAGTCAATAATGTTGTAATATATGTGCACAATAAGTTAATACAGGAACAGGAGAGGAAGGTCTGTGCCCTTCAGGTGCAGTTGCATAAGGCAAATGAAGAATTAAATAGGTTGAGAAGGGGGCGGGGGAAAAAGATAGTTGGGAAGGGGAGATATTCAGATAGTTTCACATTGCGTGTGTACAACAGATTTGCCCAACTGTCAGAGCTAAGTGGAGAGGAGCCCCCTGTAGCTTTAGGTGTATGTAAATGCAGCAGATCTCAGTTGTAAGGAAATCTAAAACGATAGAGAAGGCTAATAGAAAGAACAAGGTTTTGCTGTTAGGTATTTCACATGGCAGATTTGCAGGGAAGCAGCTGCAGGAACTGTTGGGGCGTGAAAAGCAGGTCACCAGTGTTGTGAAGGTTTGCATCAGGTGGCTGTTAACATACAGGAGTAATGCCGGAATTCTTCAAAAGTGGCAGCTTCAGCTGATGGTTATTCCTGCTTAAATGCTTAAAGGAAGTGCCTACAATATAGGAACCACGCTCGGCATATGTCATGTATCCAAATAATAGAATCATTAGCTTATTTCACGAAAATAACAAGATATGACAAAGTTACTGGACTACTGACTGATGTTACTGACAATTCAGATCACTTCTTAAATAATGTCACAATGCAGAGTCTTCCTTTAGAGTACAAATTAGCGCCTCTTTATATGGGAGTTCTTTGCAGTATGGGGGAGTGGCCATGTACGTGAAGTAACGTATTACAGTTGACTCCATTGACATTTATAAGCACTGCACTGAAAAGATATTTCAGTGTCGTGCAGGACTGGTCCATTTCAGTGTAGCTAAACTTCTAATTGCTGTTATTCATACTCTCCTAACTCTGAATTAAAAACATTTCTGTTCAAGGTAGAGGGGGTTCCTAAGTTCAATCCATAGAAAGTAGAAAAATTGTATTTGTATGTCCTGATTTTAACATTAATTATGCCAGTGACTGTGCAATAAAATCATACATTTAGATCTCTCCAATTCTTATCACCTGTTGCATACAGTATTCTTTCCAATTAGAGACCAGGGGAAGAGTTGTACTTCAAATGTTCAAATGTTTGTTACGCTTAAGGGACTTAAACTGCGGTGTCATCAGTCCCTAAACTTACAAACTACCTTATACTAAAGACGACACAAACATCCATGCCCGAGGGGGTGATTCGAACCCCCGATCATAGCGGCCTTGCAGACTGTGACTGGCGCGCCGCAGACCGCTCGGTCACTGAGTCCGGCCACAACTGTAGACAACATTCTTTATTATTAGAGAGGAATTCTGTTATTAGAATAGTGAATGGCCTTTAAGACCATAAGGCACAAATTTTATCTCGTAAATATAATTTAAACTATATGGAAAGGCTAGGACAGTTTTAATAGAGGTCTCATGATATTTAAAAAAAATACTTTCCGTTAGATGGCTCAAAACAAGGTACTATCGCAAACAGTGTGGTGTCCTCTCATTGTATTTCAGGTTTCTCAGTAATTAAGTTCGCTGATATGACGTAAAATGTGTGTGAAATACTGTATCCATTGTGCCATTTGTGTGATGCTTCTTGCAGGCATGAACTTTGTATGAAACACATCAATGAATGTAATAATCAACAGTTCAGCTAATTAATATCTATGAAATTGTTCATGTTTAAATAGTATGAAGGAACGCGTCCTGTTCTTATGTTGATTCATGGTAGAGGAAAGACAGTTTGTACAGATCACAAAGTTTATATTCGGCATAGTTAGATTATTATTATTATTTAGTCGAATTCGACCTGAACACTGTAATGCTGTATATCACATGTACAGAGTTTTTTTTAATATGTTGAAATATATGTGTCAAAAATGCATACTAAATTTCAGTTGCAAAATTGCTGGTCAGTTTTGAGATGTTTCACCAAACTTAGCAACCGCCGTCCGAAATGCAACATTCCGCCACCATTATAAAGAAAATTATGACATTTCATTTAAGTCAGTATCGGGTTGTAACAGTTTGGAACCTTTATAAGTTTCAGTCCACCTATACTATGACGCCGCTGTGTACTTCCAAGAAATTTTTTTTCAGAATTTTGGCAAATAATATTTTATTACGTAAGTAACGGTACGACGCAAAAGTGTGGGCACGAATAGCGAATGGGACTTTATTAGATCTCTGTGCGAAAAAAGACTGTGCTTCTTTATTTATTAGTTAGTATACTGCATTTTAGTGAGAGACTAGAAGGGACAGTTTTTATGCCATTTGATAATCATTTAGAAGAGGTACGATGTTACAAAGGGACGAAAGAGACACGATTTATCAGGGCTTTTAGGTTAGGAACAGAGTTAAACAGATTTTGCTCCTTAACTCATCTTTTACAATCTTATGCTAGCAATAACGATAATAACATTATTCTTTTTGGCCATGATTGTACTATTCATTGAACAGTGCCAGATAGAAAAATAACTTCGATTATGAACTTGAATGCCAATTGAAAGTAAACTAATATTGTGCATTGTGCAATTAAATATATGTCATATAGTACCAGACGGAATGTTTACTTGTGCCGAGGTTTTAACGACCGGTTTACTTATCAATATGTAAGACAACCTACTAGCTCTGTCGTGTGATGATAGGCAGGAATTTTAATTTACTGCTACATTTCAGTGTTCATGAGAGATTGAATTTCGAATTTCGTTACTATTGCCATTTGTTTTGAGCCAGCTGAGATCAGCTCTGGGATCTTTAAATAGACGCTCCTGCAATTGTCACTGCATAAATCTTTTCCTTCTCTGTACCATGTGGCGAGTGCTGCGTTGACCGGAATCGGCACACATTTGCACTTCTCTACCCCAGTAGCCACTTCCTGTGTGTGGTGCACGCCTGACCTATTTAGGCACACCCTACAGCTCTCTACCAGGCAGCGGAGGTAGAGAAATTAGCACCCAAAATCACCACAGAATCATGTGAGCCTCTGGTTTAACCCTTATACTTGGTTCCAAAACAGCGATCAGTTACGAGAATGATGCTGCAAATCGATAGCCCCGCTTCTACCCCGCGAGCGAGTCTAAAGCCGCCTGCTGCCTGCAGGACATGTGAACCAATGTGGCAGGAGTCACTGGTGCTATTATGAGCAACGACGTGCACCCAGTGCTCTCTATCGCCACCGGCAAGCAAACCAAATATATACAGGCAATATTTCCCGAAATTCCCGTTATTGCCTTAAGGGTCTTGTGAGATTACCGCCCAATAGAAATATTGGTAATTAATAGCATTTGATAATTAAACAGTATGAAGTTCACTGCAAACATTGACCATGCCAATGCACTAAATGTTACACAATTTTAATCTTATTAATTATGATAGCAATGTATGTACGCAGTTCGGTGACAACATTTATAGTTAGGCCATAGGTAGAAATTCTCCACGTTGAGGTTTGCTGTGTGCTTGTAGCTGACGGGAGGCCAGCGAGCAGGCCGACGTTGGTGGTTGTTGCAGCTTAGGATTTTCCAGGTTCGTTTCCGGTGAGCGGAGAGATGGACAATGGCGAGTGCCAGGCGCAGTGCAGTGCACAGCGTGAAATAAAATATTCTAATACTACTTGCATTTGAAGTAATACGATGCAGTTAGGAACCTTTAAGGCCCTCATTACAAATTAGCCTGTTGACAAATAAACAATACATTAGCTGATATAGTCACATCTGGCGTAATATGTTTAATTGACAATGAAAAGTAATAAATTACCAATGAATACAAGACAGTTACACAACTAGCATGGCAATGTTTGTTTATAAAAATAATATGTTAACTATTTCTCATTTTATTTTCAATTAATCTTGTGTATTTTATCTTGAAATATTCAGTTAAATCATATCTGTGATATAAGAAATTGCACGATTATAATAAATAGTACAAAAGATGTTTATACTAATATAAAAACCTAAGAAGACATTTGTTTAATGTGTAGTGTAATTATTTTGATTTTAAGTAAAGTTTTAGAAATGTATTGGCTGAGCGCTGTACGTTGGAAGTCGGTTAGAACAGCTCACATGGGGAAGTTGATGACGTAGGGAAAAAACCCGGGCAGTTGGGCTTTTGGAGCGCGCGCGCGCGGCCCAGGAAGTGACGAGTCGGGAGCGAGTGGTGTAGCTAGCCGGGCGGCGTCGCTCTGCACAGTCGGCATGTGGATCTCCAGGTGGAGAATATAGATTTTTGTGTGGCAATTGCCAGGTGTGGTTGCTCGTCGTAGACTGCACCAAGTTGAATCGAGTGCTACTGTGTGTTGTGAATATTTAGCCGGTGGAACAAGGTGTGCATCGCACTGAATTAAAGTGACTGTGTTTTGTTAATGTAACACGTGTCGTCGCATAGGCATGAACATAAACGGCGTTTGAGACAGGCACATGGTGTGAAAACTATTTGCGACAAATATTCATTTTGTCTGGGGGCTCACGAGCTATAACTGTATTTGATAAATGTGTCGGCGTACAGACGTATCAGCCACAGGGTTTTAATATGGTGTAATAAACAACATAAAGTGAACTTTCATGTGTTTTCAAAAATAGTAGTTAGTACACCCTTTCCTCACATGAACTTACTTTATTATGAATTTTTTTGTTGCAGGGAAGGAAAGCTGAGAACGTGTGATATCATCCCCTAGAAAACGAGTCAAACGGTAGCAATCACAGTTCCAGTGTTTTTGCATGTTTAGGAATTCGGTTCGCAGTTGGTGGTTGTGAGTTTAAAAAAATAAATCTTTCCCTATTTAAAACTCTCACCCGAACCTTCACCCTCGCAGTCTCCATCACTCGCCTAAAACTGCTTCCTATGGCAAACAGACCCACCCTCCGTGTCTGCCCGGACATCTCGGAAGGATTGGCCGTTGCGCAATAGGCAGATCGTGCTGGTTCAGATGTAATATCAGCGGCGGACAACACCCGAAAACTCCTGCTGAGGCGTAAGGGGAAAGTTCCCGCTTTCGCCTTCTGCCCAGAGATTCGTGACCCCTGTACAGTTCGCTAATCACTGACAGAAACGTTGTAAACACGGTGGCATCAGAATTCGTTGCAGCAGGTACCAGAGCTACGCGAGCAGTCGTCTCATGTGCCTGGGTGACTCTACAGTCCAGGGTAGAATCCTGAAGACTGTTCACCGTATCCAATACAGCCTTCAGCTGTTCACGGCTGGGGGACAACTCTTCCTGGATCCGAACACTACAGGCGCAGTCCCTATCCATCTCTGTAGAGTTACTTAAAATTACCGTTTGTAGCAAAACAATCGATAATCAAGCCCTTGAAAACAGAAACACTAACGAAATTTAAGACGCGTCATGAATATCCAGAAAATTTAAATTATACTACTAACAGCTGCAAAGGTGTAATACTGGCGGAAGCCGGAACTAGACTGGCTAACTAGCCTGAAGCAACAGTCACTGACTTGTTTTGAAATATACAAATCACTCTACATAACACTATTTAGAAAAACGAGAGAATAAAGCTCTTAAAAAACGGAGCACTAAGGGAATTTAAGAAATTGACTAGTAATTAAAACATATAAATTTCGCAACTTAGAGAACTTCAGATGTGCAGTCCGATCTAGTGCATCCTGCAGCCTGGGACATTTACGTGTTGCCTGATGGTTGTGTAATTTCAATTCGTGTGTATGGTGTATGAGACAGTCGAAATACAAGAAAAATGTCATAATCCCTATGTGAAAATTACAGAACCATCAGTTTAAAAGGTTGAATGTTCAAATGTTTGTAAATCTATCGGACTCACCTGTTGGGTTATTAGTCCGTAACTTGCAAACTACTTAAACTAAGGTAAACTGACATAAGGACAACACAAACAACCATGCCCGAGGGAGGACTCGAACTCCCGAAGGCGAACGGCCACGCGCACGGCAGCGCGGTGCCCCATTGCGCACGGATAATCCGCCACGGTTTAAAAATGCTTGCAAAATTTTTACCATAAATTAATTATAGAAGAGTGGGAAACCTGGTCGAAGACGACCTCGGCCAAGATCACTCGGGATTTAGGAGAAATAGAGAAACTCGCAAAGCAATACCCATCTAATAATTTATCTTAGAAGATAACGAAAGGCAAACCTACATTTCTAGCTTTTGCAGATTTGAAGAAAGATTGTGGGAATGTTGTTTGGAAAACAATATTTCAAATTCTGAAATCAGTAAGGAGCTGTAGATTATTTACAACTTGCACCAAAACTAGACAGCAATTATTAGAGTCGCATGGCATGAAAGTGAAACATTGGTTGAGAAGGGAGGAAAACAGGGTAGTGGACTGTCCCCAGTGTCATTCTTTGAGCAAGCTGTGAAGGAAATCGAGGAGAGCTTTGGTCATTGAAGTTCAAGGTGAAGTTTTGCTGATGAGATTGTAAGATCAGAAGCAGCAAAGGACCTTGAAAAACAGTTGAACGGAATGGAAACTGTCTTGAAAGCATAGTATAAGATGAACATTACAAGAAGAAAACAGGCGATGCTGAAGGAATTAGATTATACATAACAATAAATGAATGCTTTAGGAATTATATAAGAAAGATTATAGATGAGTTTTATTATTTGCGCAGTAAAATAACATGCGATGTGAAATTCAGAATGGCCATGGGAAGAAAAGCGTTTCTTAAGAAGAGAAATTGTTAAAGTCGAATATTAAGAAGCCTCTTTTGAAGGCGTTTGTGTGGAGTGTTGCTATGTGTGGTAATGATACATGGACATGCTCCGATCCGCGAGGCCGTTCCCTGTCAGGGATGTTTGCGTTGTCTTTAGTATAAGTTAGTTCATAAGTAATTTGTAAGTTTAGTGACTTATGACCCCGCATTTAAGTCCCATAAGCTTAACAAACATTTGAACATTTTTGACATAAGGCGATAATTAGTTCAGGCAGGAAGAGAATGGTAGCTTTTGAAATGTGGTGCTACAGAAAAATGCTGAAGATTAGTTGGGTAGATCTCGTAACTAATGAGGAGGTACTGAACAGAACTGTGGAGAAAAGTAATTTGTGACATAGCTTCACTAAAAGAAGGGATCGATTGGTAAAACACATTCTTAGACATCAAGGAAGCGTGAATTTAGCATTTGAGGGAATGTGTGGGGTAAAAATCGCAGAGGGAGACCGAGAGACGGATGTAGTGAGCAAATTGAAATAGATGTGGGTTGCCGTTCGTATGGGTAGATGAAAAGGCTTGATCAGGATTGAGTGGAGAGCTGCATTAAACCAGACTCCGTACTAAAGACAACGACAACTGATAGGCGTAATTCCATGCAATCAAAACAAGAGCCTTGTTTTGCATATATTAAAAAGCACTCTCCCTGCCCTGTACTCGTTTTCAAATGATAATGCGTGTTTTATTTATACGGGTGTCATGTGCAGCTGTGCTGCTGGTGGTGATGAAATACGTGTGGTTTGGCGCAGCTTAAGCAGGGTTAATAAGGAATGTCTATCCACAGGAAAGGAAAACACTCTGATTGTATTCCACAGCAACGCAAAAGTTCCTAATTATGAAGCTGCTATATTACGCGGTCTGCGAGTTTGTTTTCATGAGAAAATGCTGTTTCCCAGGCATACGTAAAGAGTTTCGCAAAATAAATGCTTCAGACACAAATTTCTCCACTTTTTCTTTCATTAGAAATGTTTTTCCGTGAATAATGTATGAAGTACTTATAACAAATAGTTGGAAAGACAGGTCCGTAAAAATAATTGTGTGGTACAAATATTTCATGGTAAGTAACTTCCGTAAAGTAACATGTTTATTATTATTATTATTATTATTATTATTATCATTACTATGGGGTTGTTATCCCAAGGGACCATACATTTCATGTATTAGGCAGTAGCGGTAAATATTCATTGTGATTTCGTAAAATAGGAGCTGGGTAAGGAATTTCGGAAAACTGTATTTAGTGACTGTGAAGTAACATGAAGCACCTTAGAACACGAATTCCTGGACGGCGTTTTAGGGCGAGGGGTCATCAGCGACGAATTCCTGGAAGAGTTGTTCTGAGTTAGTAATGTAAGCGCTTGTTATCGTTGTAGCTAGGAAAGCTCTTTTACTTACCGTGTTATGCCAAGGATGTTTGTTGTCACCTATTCTATTTCTGATGGTGCTGGATGATGTGGTGCAGAAGGGAATGAATCGCCGAAGAGAAATTCAATGGGGATTGACAGGCAGGTTGGAGTACTTGCACTTTGCAGATGACCTGTATTTTCTAGCCAGCAGTTACAACGATATGGAAGCTGTGGTGTCGCACAAGTCTAAAGTGCGCGCCACGTACTTTCGCCGCGCGCCGCCATGCACGCACGGCGCGGCGTTCTTACGGCGTCAGCCACGAGCGCCCTCTGCTGCAACTCCGCTCGTGGCCACGACTGCTGCATCGGCCACTTGGGAATCAGATAGGCACCAGTTAACACTTGGCTATCGGATAGGCACTAGGAATCATCAGTAGGTAGGCCTCTATCTAAACTATGTATCAGCATTCTGCAGTCAAGAACTATGTAAAAGTTAAGTATTACTAAGTCTTTATGAAATATATGTCTCGTTCTAATTTACTCTAGTGTTTCTAGTTTCTGCCGTCCCACTGGCTGGTCACCTCCGTACCTGCACACGCGTGCATCCTTTATTCCTGTGTCGGTCTCTTTCTACTCGGCCACCGACACCTACAACTGCGGAAACGAGACACAAAAGAAGCAATGCTGAATGATATAAAAACCGAAACATCAGAGGTGCGGTTGAAGATAAATGGAAAGAAAACTATCGTTTTGATAACGGAAATGAAGTGTAATGTACCGGTGGTTCGTCTGACGGGGGAACAATCCGCAATGCTGGGTACCAGCGCATGGATGCATAACAGTGAGGCGCCCCACAGCGGCAGTTCCGGAGTCACCAGAGGACGCAACGAGCACCGCCAGAGAGCGCACTAAACCGGGACTATTTCCCTCCGCACAGTCTCTTGAGACCAGCTCGAGACTGCCACGTATCACAGCGCGCTGACTATTTAGGGGGGGGGGGGGGCAGTGCAACACGAGGCCAGTTCTCCGCCAACCGGTTACGAGAACCGTAGCTGAGGGATCGCGACCGATGCCTCCGGGGAAGAGTCCCTGCCAGCGATGCCGCGCAACGGAATAAGTCGTCCGGCTCCGTCTCCCTGGCCGTTCTCTCAAGGCTGTCGTCATCTCCCTACCTAATTGGTGAAGAAGAAAACTGTTTGTTCTGTTTGCCTTAGTTTCAGAAGTTTGTTTTGTTTTCAGAAGTTGATTAGTTTGTCTTGTCAATAAACACAATTTCCGTATCAGACAGTGTCTCTCAGTTATTATCTCCGAGGCGAGATATAGCCTGAAGTCTAGTTTTATTTTTTTTTTTTTTTTTATTTTTTATTTATTTATTTTTTTTTTTTTTAGAAAACCCAGAGATCGAGCAAGTGAAACAGTTTTACTTCCTGGGAAGTATAGTCACCCCTGAGGGGGAAACTATCGAAGATATAGGAAACAGAATAAATAAGGCATTTGCAATACTGAGACCAATCTGGAAATCAAGGGAACCTTAACAGCTGTACAAAACTACGCATACAAATGTCAACTCGGTACTGCTCTATGGGTGTGAATTATGGAAAACCAACAAACAGCTGATTAGCAGACTTCAAATATCTGTGAACAGAAGTTTGAGGAATATGTTGAAGATATGATGGCCACATGTAATCCCCAACGAAGAACTATGGAGAAGAACCCATCAAGCACCCAATGATATTGAGATACTCCGTAGGAAATGTATGTGGATTGGGCATACATTAAGGCATGGTAAAGACAATGTGGCAAGACAAGCCCTAGAATGGAACCCACAAGGAAGCAGGAGAAGAGGCAGACCAAGGAATACATGGAGGAGGAGTGTAATGGCAGAAGGGACCGAGAAAGGAGGGAAGGCCTGGACTGAGATCAAGACACTGGCGCAGAACAGAGTCCGGTGGCGGAAGTTCATTGATGCCCTATGCTCCACTTAGAAGATACAGGAAATAGGTGAGTCAGTTATGAAAAGTCAGGTATCTGACACCACACAGTCGAATGATACCTCTATTTTCCAAGGCGCCAAAGTGTTTATTCTTTGCATAATGGTACTGCTGTCGCCAGATCTCGGTCGCCGATACCTGCCCGATGTGAATGCCATCAAGGTCGATTTGGAGACACATGCGGACGACTGCAGATCAGTTCTCCTGGAAGCAAGCGACGAGCCGGTGGTAGACCAGAGTGCGATTGTGGGCGGTCGGCAGCCAGCGCTGGACCTGAAGGGCTATGGAGGCAGCGGAGGCTGGAGACTAGGGCTGAGCCTCGACACCGACAACATTAATGACAGAGTTGTGAGGAACGCTGGAGAGACTCAGAGGAAAGCAGTGGTGTGGGAAGCCAACAGCGGAAATGCGTAGCATCACTGCGGGACAGTAGTTGTGGGGCTACAGACGCAAGCACAATTACTGCATCTACATAGCTACTCTGCAAATCACATTTAACTGCCTGGCAGTGGGTTCATTAATCACTTTCTACCGTTCCATTCTCTAATAACGCGCGGGAAGAAAGAACACCTAAATCGTTCCGTTTTCGATATGATTTCTCTTATTTAATTGGGATAATAGTGTCTCCCTATGTAGGTAGGTGCTAGTAAAATACTTTCACATTCAGAAGTAAAAGTCGGTGTTTGAAATTTCGTAAATAGATCTCGCTGCAAAGAATAACGATTTCTTTTAATGATTTCCACCTAAAATCGTACAACATTTCCGTGAGGCTCCCCCCCCCCCCCCCTCTGTAACGTGATAAAACAAAACGAGCTGCCCTTCTCTGAACCTTCTCAATATCTTCCGTCAGTCCCACCTGGTGAGGGTCCCACAAGGGGCAACAGTACTCCAGGAGAGGACGCACAAATATGAGGTATGCAGTCTCTTTGGTGGAGCGGTTGCATCTTTGAAGCGCACTGCCAGTGAAACGTAACCTGTGATTCGCCTTCCCCACAATATTTTCTTTGTGTTCACTCTCCAGTCTAAGTTGTTCGTAATTTTAACTCCTAAGGTATTTGGTATAATTTACGATCTTAAGGTTTGTCTAATTTATCGCGTAATTGAAGTTCAGCGGATTCTAATGGTCATCTGTATTACTTCACACTTTCCTTTATTTAGTGTCAATTCCCAATTTTCGCGCCATGTAGAAATTTTGTCTAAATTGCTTTGCAGTTGCTTTTGATCCTATGTTGACTTCACTAACCAATAAACGACAACATCATCCAGGAAGGGAGATTGTCTTGTAAATCGTTTACAAACTCACGGAAGAGTTGGGGGACCTATAATTCTTACCTGGAAAACGCCAGATATCGCTGCTGTTTTACTCGTTTATAATTACAAAGCTCGAGACCTGATGTGCTAATGAACAACACAAACAATTTTAGTCACCCACACAAAATGACATTTATTCCCTTCTAGTGTCTAAAAATGCCATATTATGAGTTAACAGCGGCCACCTTAGTATGAGATTATAGGACCCATCATCCGGTTGATAGCCATAGCGTAGTGGGCAAGGCGTTAGACCATGATGCCAAAGGCGGTGGTTCGGAACCCGTCACTAACAAATTTTTCTTCCTAAAAGTGTTTCAGACACTCTTATTAATTAATTTTTTATTATTTAATTTTGGTCCAAAATCTTTGCAAAAACTTATAAAACTACAAATCTAAAGTGGGCCGTAAAACACCTCAGTGCGATTTTTTTTCCTCTGCTGACTGTACTGTTCCAAAAGTTCCATTCATACAGAGGGTTCACATTTTTATCTCAGACCTGAGAGCGTTATCGCATATTAATTACACCAGATTTCTCTTTGCTTCTATGCGCGCAAAAAATTGATTATCCACAATTGTCAGCTACCCTCTTTCTCTATTGACTATTGGAACAAGTCTTAAGAGAGCAAACTACTCAGGTTAATGGGCAACGACTTACGCGATACTTCAACTAACTTACGCTAAGCACTACGCACACAACCATTCCCAAGCAGGACTCGAATTTCTGGCTGCAGCGACCGTGCAATCCATGACATGGCGGCTCAGACCGCGCTGCCATCAGTCAGTTCTTGATGCATTATGAAAGAAACACACAGGACAACACTGTGCAATTTCCTGCTAAATTTGTTTTTTCACGAATCTGTTTTCAGCTATTACGTCATCATCAAGTACACAGATACGAACATCTGGCTGTGAAAATTTGTCAATTCAGACATTTTAAACTATTGTATTGTAGAGTATCTCAGTTCGTTTCCAAGGATGACAATTGTTACAAGTTTAGAGCTAATTGAGGTGAGTTATTTCAGTAAAATTTATATTCAACTTCGATACTATATGTCCCATATTAAAAATGAAATAAAAACACCTATGTAGCGAGACATTAAATATTTTTACTAAAATTATATCTGTGACGCTTGTCGCTTGCGTATTCATTCTCACTGCAATATACACCTCTGACTACTTTCGTTTCCGATGGTCAACTTTTTTCAACGGCTTGGAGAGAGAACGGACGATCTCGTCGTCTTTTGTGTTTTAACCGCGATACTGAACAGACGTTCCTTACTCTCTGCAAGGGACATATAAGTGTGAGCTCCATTTAATTTTATTGTAAGGAATCCCCCGGTTTCATTTCAAATGTTTTTAATTCCAAACGCCTTTTCCTATTCCAATTAATTATAATCATTGTTTTCTGCAAGCTGCGTTCAGTCGTTAATCACTTCGCGATTGCATAAGTTTAGTTCAAACTCGGCTTTGGCTACATTCAATTTATACTGACTTGATTTATAACCTGTAATTAATGTTTTTATCTGACGACGTCCGAAATTCTGTAATTTTACTAACCTATTCTGACAATAACTTCAAAAAAAAATGTTTGTATAGCTTATGGGACTTAACTACGGCCGACCGCGGTGGCCGAGGAGACTGAGGCGCTTCAGTCACGGTCTGCACGGCCACTACGGTCGGGGGTTCGAATCCCCCCTCGGGCATGGATATTTGTGCCGTCCTAGTTCGTAAGTAGTTCATAAGTAGTTTGTAAGTTTAGGGACTGATGACCCCGTAGTTAAGTCCCATAAACTATACAAAAATTTGAACTTAACTACGGGGTCATCAGTCCCTAAACTTACAAACTGCTTATGAACTAGCTAATACTAAGGACGGCACAAATATCCATGCCCGAGGGGGGATTCGAACCCCCCACCGTAGTGGCCGTGCAGACCGTGACTGGAGCGCCTCAGTCCCCTCGGCGACCGCGGCCGGCTGACAATAACTCAACACGGTCACTGAGCGAGGTGGCTCAGTGGTAACGTATTGGACTCACATTCGGAAGGACTGTGGTTCAAATCCACCTCCTGCCATCCAGATTCAGTTTTTTCCGTGATTTCCCTAAATCTCTCTAGGCGAATGCCCGGATGGTTCCTTTGAAAAGGGACATGGCCGATTTCCTTCCCTATCCTTACCAACACGTACGTGAAACTTTGTGATGCGAAGAGTGAAATAACCAAGCATCAGTTTACGGCGGAAAGTTCAGTTTTTATAAATTTTTCAGCGCAAGAAAAGGTGTATACATCATCTAGACTTCATCCGGTATGTAACAGTAACTTTTCGGCAGCTTTCTTTTGTAGTGGTTGTTTCGGATATTGTCTTAACTTTTACAAGACTACCGCTAATTTTTGATGCCGGTATTATTCATACTCTCTTCTGACTTACCCGCTTTAAAAAATTAATCTCTGTCATTCCATAAGCGTTATTTAATCTAAATCCTTACATCACCAAGCCAAAACGAAAGAAACATTATCCTTGGAAAAAGGTCGACTTTGATCCGATGACAACAGATGTCTACAGCCTTAAGGCTCAGTGTAATATCGTAGTGTGAAGCAAATTGATTCCATGCCACGGAGACGCACTCGTGCTTCCTACAACCAACAGAGCGAATATGAAAGATTTTGGATTTCAGAGCAGCAGTTTTTCCTTTCAGAGAATTGCCACACACAATAACAGTTGCGCTATAGTTGTGCTGCAATGGTCGTGAGAACATTCCAACAACCTTAGATGAGGTTCTGGACGTCCACGTAGCTGGTCGTATTGTAAAGGCTCCAGTGGCAGATTGTATATCAAATACAATGCAGATTAAAGGATGTGTGAAGTATCACCTGTGCCTAACCGGTTACCACGAGTGAGATTATGTGCCGTATCACACTCACATTACATCTACATCTACAACCATACTCCGCAAGCCAACTGACGGTGTGTGGCGGAGGGTACCTTGAGTACCACTATCGATTTTCCCCCCTATTCCAGTCACGTACTGTTCGCGGAAAGGATTGTCGGTATGCCTCTGTGTGGGCTCTAATCTCTCTAATTTTATCCTCACGGCCTCTTCGCGAGATATACGTAGAAGGGAGCAATATACTGCTAGACTCCTCGGAAAAGGTAAGTTCTCGAAACTTCGACAAAAGCCCGTACTGAGCGACAGAGCGTCTCTCCTGCAGTCTTCCACTGGAGTTTATCGATCATCTCCGTAACGCTTTCACGATTACCAACTGATCCTGTAAAGAAGCGCGCTGCTCTCCGTTGGATCTTCTCTACCTCCTCTATCAATCCCACCTGGTACGGATCCCACACCTGTGAGCAGTATTCAAGCTGTGAGCGAACAAGTGTACTGTAACTTACTTCCTTTGTTTTCGGACTGCATTTCCTTAGTGTTCTTCCAATGAATCTAAGTCTGGCATCTGCTTTACCGACGATTGATTTTATATGGTCATTCCATTTTAAATCACTCCTAATGACTACTCCCAGATACTTTATGGAATTAACTGCTTCCAGTTGCTGCCCTGCTATAGTGTAGCTAAATGATAAAGTATATTTCTTTCTGTGTATTCGCAGCACATTACACTTGTCTACATTGAGATTTAATTGCCATTCCTTGCACCATGCGTCAATTCTATACAGATCCTCCTGTATCTCAATATAATTTTCCATTGTTACAACCTCTCTATATACTACAGCATCATCCGCAAAAAGCCTCAGTAAACTTCCGATGTTATCCGCAAGGTCATTTATATATATCGTGAACAGCAACGGACCCACGACACTCCCCTGTGGCACGCCCGACATACCTCCTACTTCAGAAGACTTCTCTCCATTGAGAATGACCTGCTGCTTCCTGTTATCTATGAATTCCTCAATCCAATCACACAATCGTTCTGATAGAGCATATGCTCTTACTTTGTTCATTAAACGTTTGTGGGGAACTGTATCAAACGCCTTGCGGAAGTCGAGAAACACAGAATCTACCTGAGAACCCGTGTCTATGGCCCTCTGAGTCTCGTGGAGGAATAGCGCGAGCTGGGTTTCACACGAACGCCTTTTTCGAAACCCATGCTGATTCCTACAGAACAGATTCCTAGTCTCGAGGAGTGTCATTATATTCGAACATAATACCTGTTCCAAAATTCTACAACTGACCGACGTTAGAGATATAGGCCTATAGTTCTGCACATCTGTTCGAGGACCCTTCTTGAAAACGGGGATGATCTGAGCCATTTTCCAATCTTTTGGAACGACATGCTGTTCTAGAGACCTACGATACACCACTGCCAGAAGGGGGGGCAGTTCCTTCGCGTACTCTGTGTAAAAACGAACTGGTACCCCATCAGGCCTTTCCTCTTTTGGGCGATTTTAATTGTTTTTCTATCCCTCTGTCAGTTATTTCGATATCTGCCATTTTGTAATGTGTGCGGCAATCTAGGGAAGGAACTACAGTGCAATCTTCCTCTGTGAAACAGCTTTGGAAAAATACATTTAGTAATTCTGCCTTTAGAGTGTCATCCTCTGTTTCAATGCCATTTACGTCACAGAGTGTCTGGACACTTTGTTTTTATCCACCTACCGCTTTGACATAAAACCAAAATTTCTTAGGATTTTCAGCCAAGTCAATACAAAGAACTCTGCTTTCGAATTCGTTGAACGCCTCTCGCATAGCCCTCCTCACGCTACATTTCGCTTCGTGTAATTTTTGTTTGTCTACAAGGCTTTGGCCAGGATTATGTTTGCTTCCGTAGCAGCTTTCTAATTGGGTTGTTGTACCACGGTGGCTCATTTCCATCTCTTACGACCTTACTAGGTACATACTCATGTAATGCATATTGCACGATGGCTTTGAACTTAGACCACTGTTCCTCAACACCATCTGTACTTAAGATAAAACTTCTGTGCTGAGCCGTTAAGTACTCTGAAATCCCCTTTTTGTCACTTTTTCCGAACAGAAAAATCTTCCTACATTTTTAAATATTTCTATTTACGACTGAAATTACCGATGCTGTAACCGCTTTATGATCGCTGATTCCCTGTTCCGCATTAACTGTTCCGAATAGTTCGGGTCTGTTTCTCACCAGAAGGTCTAATATGTTGTCACCATGAGTTGGTTCTCTGTTTAACTGCTCAAGGTAGTTTTCAGATAATGCACTCAAAACAATTTCACTGGATTCTTGGTCCCTGCCACCTGTAATAAACGTTTGTGTCTCCCAATCTATATCAGGTAAATTAAAATCTCCTCCCAAAACTATAGCATGATCGGGAAATCTACTCGAGATATCTTCCAAATTTTCCTGCAGGTGTTCTGCCACAACAGCTGCTGAGCCAGGAGGCTTATAGAAGCATCCGATTACCATGTTTGAGCCTTCTTTAACCGTGACCTTCACCCAAATTATTTCACACTTCGGATCTCCGTCTATTTCCTTCGATACTAGTGCACTTTTTATCGCTATAAACACGCCTCTCCTTCACTGTCCATCCTATCTCTGTGGTAAACATTCCAGTCTGAGTTTAGAATCTCATTACTGTTTATATCTGGTTTCAGCCAACTTTCCGTCCCTGGTACTACGTGGGCGTTGTGATCGTTTATTATTGAGAGCAATTCTGGGACCTTTCTATAGTCGCTCCTGCAGTTAACTACTACTACATTGATCAATTCCTTCCCTGTTGTGTTCTGCATACTGCTACCTTGTCGCGGCTCAAGAGACAACTTGTCGGGCCTAGGGAGGGAATTCTCTAATCTAAAAAACCCCCATGTGCACTCCACACGTACTCCGCTACCCTTGTAGCCGCTTCCTGCGTGTAGTGCACGCCTGACCTATTCAGGGGAACTCTACATTTCTCCACCCGATAGCGGAGGTCGAGAAATTTGCAGCCCAGATCTTCACAGAATCGTCTGAGCGTCTGGTTTAAGCCTTCCACTCGGCTCCAAACCAGAGGACCGCGATCGGTTCTGGGAACGACACTACAAATAGTTAGCTCAGATTCCACCCTGCGAGCGAGGCTTTCTGCCTTCACCAACTCCGCCAACCGGCTGTATGAACTGAGGATGACCTCTGAAACCAGTCGGCAGGAGTCATTGGTGCCGACATGAGCAACAATTTGCAGTCGGGTGCAACCAGTGCTCTTTATCGCCGCCAGAAGGGCCTCCTCCACATCTCGGATGAGACCCCCCGGCAAGCAAACAGAGTGTACACTGGCCTTCTTCCCCGCCATCTCCCTAAGGGGCTCCAGCACCCGCCTAATATTGGAGCTCCCGATCACTAATAAAACCCTCCCCCCGTGTGCCTGCTCGGACCCTGCTGAAGGAGCGGCCACATGCTCACTCACAGGCAGAGCGGGCGATGCCACACGGCCAGCCTCCCCTTTGAGCCTCCGCCTCGAGCAACGCGAACGCCGTTGAACCCGCCATTCCCCTGGGGGAGAGGGTGGCCCAACCGGGTCCGATACACGCAAAGATGTCTCGACAGCAGGGACCGTGGGTGAAGCATGTGACACATGAGGTGCCCCATGCGACGTACCGAACTCCCCACTGACGCTACAGTCCGAGGCAGCAGCCTGAAGGCGGCTGATCGCGGCCATCAGCACGCTCAGCTGTTCGCGAACGGCGGCCAGCCTCTCCTTCGTCCATACGCAGCAGTCACACATCCTATGCATCCTAACAAATCAACAATTTATTGTAGAGATTAAGTAATCGACTTGTAACAAGACCGATAATTCACTATAGGTGACTAATAGCTGACTAAACAGTGGTTACTAGAAACTTCTTGTTGTAAACAATAGAAATTAGCAAAAACCGTCTCTGGGCTGAAATCAAAATATACGCACAGCATCGACATGCACGGTTCGACAGGTGTCGTCAGAGAATGAAGAATGTTCAAACGTTTGTAAACTTATTGGACCAAACTGATATAGTTATGTCCCTAGACTCAGAAACTACTTAAGTTAAATTAAACTAACCTAAGGACAACACACACACACACACACACACACAAACACACATATACCGCAGGAAGGACTCGAACCTCCGAGGGTGAGCAACCGCGCTATACGCAGCAGGGCGCCCTACACCGCTCAGCTACTCCACCGCGGCTCGGCCACCCACCGCGGCGTCATAGAATCACTTCGAAATGCGGGCCGTGGTCTTCAGCGACGTAAGCAGATTGTGCTCTCACGCAAGTGATGGCCTTTTGCGCGTACGATGTAGACCTGCTGAGTACTGTCTCGTGCCGTGCATTCATCCAGGACACACTGTCCCAACCGCTGGCGTTATGGTCTGGGGTGCGATATGCTACAAGTGTCGTTGACCCTTGGTGTTTGTATTGGTGTTTGTAGAGGAAACGTTGAGCAGCTGTCGTTTAGTGCCATTCTTGCTGCAGTAAAGTGGTACGTTGTTGCAGCAGGATAATGCTCGCCATTACAGAGTTCGTGAAACTCTACGTGTCGTGCAAGACGTGTCGAAACTTGCCTCGCCCGCTCAAACTCCGGATTTGTCTCCCACAGAGCACGTTTGGTATACGATGGGACGACAGCTGACAAGTGCAACTAGACAACTTTTAACTCTTGCAGAACTACGTGAACAGATACAGCAGTCGTCTAATAATGTATTCGCTACCTGTATGCTCGAATGAATGCCAGAATTAACGCCTGCATTGTCGTCAGTGAGGGCTGTACCACGTACTAACATGGATGTTACAGCGTGGATCTTTCCCCCAGGGGGCTCACGGTTCTTTCGTGAGTACGTGCGTAGCGACCACGGATCCCGAGCTAATACAGTCTTCCTTCCTTCTTTACCTTCCGGACTGCATTTCCCGCCCCTCTCGTATCTTCACTCCTTCCCTCAACACCGGAGGACTGATGACAGCAGTTTGGTCCCCCTATCCCAACCAACCAATTAACGAACCAACAACGTGGATCTAGTCCTGGTACCTCAGTACCGCTTGATGTATAGATCTATAAATGTGATCTCTTTTTTTTTTTTTTTTTTTTTTTTTTTTTTTTTTTTTTTTTTTTTTAATGCAGGTTGCCAGCCAAAATCGCGTTGTATTCATTCGGACGACCGGTTCCGACGTGTCTTAGACGTAATCTTCTGATCTCCTGTACCTCTCAACGTTACATCATATGTAGGCCTTAGCTATTCTCTCTTATTACAAACAATGATGGTAGGGTTGGCTACATGATTAGATTTGCTGTAGACATTTCCTCGACAGCAGCACAAGAAGCACTAAGTGTAAGGTATGATGAGGCTTACATGATATGTAACAATGAGAGGTACAGGAGATTAGAAGATGACGTCTAAGACACGTCGAAACCTATCATCCGAATGAATAATATGCGATCTTGACTGGAAACCAGTATAAATTGATAATAGATCGCTCAAATGTTCAAATGTTTGTAGAACTTATGGGACATAACTACGGAGTCATCAGTCCCTAAGCTTATAAACTACTTATGAACTAGCTAAGACTAAGGACGGCACAAATATCCATGCCCGAGGGGGGATTCGAACCCCCGACCGTAGTGGCCGTACAGACCGTGACTGGAGGGCCTCAGTCCCCTCGGCCACCGCGGACGGCTATAGATCGCTCCCACTAACCATGAGTTGCGTACATTTTTTTGAACTCCATATGTACTGTTTCGAGAATTAATCTGAATTGAAAAACACGAAGAGGGTGCTCTAATTTTTCCTGGCGATATCAATAAGCAAGCCGTAGTAATGGTTTTCTGGTTTCTACACTGTGCCTGCGAAACAACTACCAACAACGGAATGTGCTGCGTCACTCCTAATACCATCAAGATGCTCACTGGACGTCGTTCTAGACGAACAGCCGTTTCCAGGCTGCCAGTGCCGTATCTCACTTCTTTGCCGCCTGTAAGCTCCTATAGTCGGCAAGAAGAGCTGACAAAGCGTGTCGTGGCCCGCCGCGCCTGTCAGTGAAATAAGCGCCGTGGCCGGAGAGCACGCGCGGTGAGGCCTCCAGGGATCGATGCTCGCACCAGCCAAGCGCACCGTAGCGGAGCGTGGCGTAGCGGCGCCCGCCCAGCGACGCCCTGGCGAGTGGCTGCCTCTCCTAACGACCAGCCGCCGCTAGGCCCCAGCCGGCTCTATCGGGTTTTCCTCCCATCACAGAGACGCTTGTTGCCATTGGCTTACAGCACACTCTTTAAAAGCCGCATCGACAGCAAATTAGCAAACGAAAGTTATAGATCTACCAGAAGCTTTATGCTTAGAGTGGTGGGTAAAGGAACTCTTGAGTCAATACAATACACCAGTGAATGAGCGCTTAATGTACACTGAAGAGTGAAAGAAACTGGTACATCTGCCCAATTTGTGTAGGGACCCTACTAGCACGCAGAAGCGCCGTAACACGGTGTGACATTCACACGACAAATTTCTGAAACAGTCCTAGAGGAAATTCACACCATGCATTGTGCATACTGTCCATAAAATCCCTAAGAATACGAGGATGGTGGATATCACTTATGAACCGAAAGTTGCAAGGAATCCCACCTATACTCAATAATTTTCATGTTCGTGTGTGTGGTGGCGATCGGAGTTATTTATTTATTCGTGTCGAAAGCGTTGTCTACAAAATGTCAAAGACTAGAGTACAACTATGATACAAAACAAAAGAGATTATATATAAACAAATTACAAAACCACTAAATATAATCAGACCAAAAATTATCAAGCTCACGGCATTCTCCTCGGCCTGCAATAGGTCTTCCAGCCTGCAGGATACTGGGCAGCTGTACAGGTGCTTGGTGGTTTTTTTTTTCGAATACATTCGCAGAGAGTTGATTCATTCCCAAGGTAGTTCCATCTGGCCATGTTCTTTCCACTTCTTAGTCGGAGGGACTTCCACGTTTTCCATGTCAGATTTTCGCCTGGGGGGGGGGGGGGAATCCTCCAGAAGTGGGATCCAGGTTGCGATATCAGCATTTCTGGTTGTTCACAGGATTTGTCGTGTCGTTGAAAGGTGATGTAGTACAGTTGACAGTATTTTTCATAAAACACTTCCTGGATTTCAGCCTGCTTCGGGGAGCTTCGTTTCCATGTAGCGGGTGAGCAGCTTTTTTTTCTGCTTTGCGTCTCTATATATTTGCGGCAACTTCCCGTCTTATATCTGGTGGAGCTATCCCCGCGAGGTTGTGCAGTTTGTTAGTAAACGTTGTCCTCAGGCATCCTGTTGTTATTCTACAGGTCTCGTTGAGGGCAACATGCACAGGCCTGACATGGACAGATGTATACCAAACAGGGCAGGCGTATTCAGCAGCAGAGTAACATAGTGCAATTGCCGTTGTTCTGAATACTGTCGGTTGGGCATCCCACCAGCTATTTGTGAATTTTCTGATTTGTGCGGGTACTTTTTATGTTTAGGCAGTGCTTCCTAAATGTCAACGCACGATCGATCCAGTGCGACCTCCCCCCCTACCCCTCCCCCCCCCCCAGATATACCGGGAGCAATTCCGGACGTGTTGCGTGTCGCATTGTCCTGCTGGAATTGTCCGAGTCCGTCGGAATTCACACTGGACGTGAATGGGTACAGGTGATGAGTACGTACAAGTAACCTGTGAGAGCCATTTCCTGACGTGTCAGGGGTCACGTATAACAGGACACGTCCTACACCATTATAGGGCGGCACCAGCTTAAACAATCCTCTACTGACGTGCAGGGTCAGGTTGTCCCCATAGCCAAACACGTTCATCCACTCGATACAATTAAAAAAGACACTTGTCAAACTAGACGAAGCCTTCCGCTTCGAAAGCCCATATCGATTATGTTTCGTTGAAAGGAGCGCACGTTGACACTTGTTGACGCCCCAGCATTGATATCGGCAAAATTTGGGGAAGGGGTTCAGATCTGTCACGTTGAACGATTTCCTTGAATCATTGTTGGTCGCGTACTATTTTTTTTTTTTTCGGTCGCAGCATTGTCGCAGATTCGATCTTTTACCGGATATCCGATATTCAAGGGCACTCGTGAAATGGTTGTCATCGCTAAATCAGAGATGTATGTCTCATCTCTCGTGCGCAGGCTATAGCACTACGTTGAAACTCACCTAAATCGGAATAAACTGTTATTGCAACAGCAGTACAGATATAACGCCTGCGGCAGACACCTGTTGTATAGGCGCTGCGGATCGTGGCACCGTTGTCTAAGTATTTACATAACTCTGTGTTTACTTACGCATGCCTCTAGCGGTTTATTTGCATATACACTCTCTGACATAAATTACAAAGAGTTGTTGGGACTGAAGAGAACTACATATGATGAAACACCATGTCACTTTAATAAACTTATTACACAATGGTATGAAAGGAACAAAACTATTTGCAATTATGAATGGAGCCTTGGGACCAAATCAGTAGGGTATCACACCCAATCACCCCATACAGTTCTGAATGCTGACTAACAGTCTCCCATAAAAAACGTTTGTACACAATTGTTGTAGCTGTTCTTGCCGATCAAGTGGTTTGACGTTGTGACAGATGCCCCTTCCAATGACATCTCACACCTACCCAATGATGGCCACAGGAAGACCTCAACATGCTGTATATATGTGGGTCTGAGGGGGGGGGGGGAGGATGTCGGGATGAGGGCATCTATTATCCTGTTGGAATACTGCCCCAGGCTGCTTTTTCATCAGGGACGTACTGGCCCATAATGTCTATGAGATATCGCTGTGTTGTCAATGTCCATCAAAGCACAAACAGAGGAGATCAAAAAATGTTCAAATGTTTGTATAGTCTATGGGACGTAACTACGGGGTCATCAGTCCCTAAACTTACAAACTACTTATGAACTACCTAAGACTAAGGACGGCACAAATATCCATGCCCGAGGGGTGATTCGAACCTCCCCCGTAGTGGCCGTGCAGACCGTGACTGAACACAGGAGATATGACGTCCTATTAATCACACTATGAAGCCCGCTGTTACGTCTGTGTATCAGCATCCTCAAGTACGAGGGTTGGAACTTAAATTGTGGCAAGACTGCTGTGGAGACACTATGAAATAGAATCTACTATTGCCGCTGATAGCATATGAGAGCGACGAGTGTAGGCATATGAGTGGACGAGATGTGAGCCACATCGTACGAGCCAAAACCGAAATACCAATCCAACAAATGGCGTCATTATGGGTCGTCACGAAAGTCGAAAGTGCATCAGAGCCCCAATATGGTGAAATTTATGGTGATTCTCGTGTATGATTACCGCATTACGCTCCTCCACGGTAGACCGTCAATGCACAGCATTACTGTTAGTTTTCGGAGCATCACCTGCGACCATCATTACGAAAGAAGCGGTAACACTTTCTGCGCAACCCATCCATCATTTTGCACGACGGTCGATGGGACTAGGAAGTACTGTACCGTCCACCATACTCCCCGGACTTAAGTTCTTGTGACTTTCATTTGAGTCTGAAGAACTGTTGCAGAGATTCGACAGCCAGTAGACCATTCGCACCATCAACAGATCAGGCTGTGCTAACGGTATACTACGCCTTCCACATCGCTGGCAACGGGTTCTACACAACGATGGTGACTACTTTGAAGGACAGTAACAGGTGCAAACGTGTTAGTTTAGATCACATTAATACTTGTTCCATAAATTTCGTAGTGGTGTTTTAAGAATTATTTAATTTCCATTTTTATTTCTTTTTATATTATTTTCTTTTTAATTTCTTAAGCTTTATCTAAAACTTCAACTAAAGTATAAAAGGAGTTGCCATTTAAAATTTCTTTAATTTCTTTTTAAATATCAGTTGGCTACCTATCAGATTTTTGATGCTACTAGGTAAGTGACCGAAGACTTTTGTGACAGCATAATTCACCCCTTTCTGTGCCAAAGTTAGATTTAACATTCAATAATGAATATCACCGTTTCTCCTAGTGTTGTAGCTAAGCACACTGCTATTACTTTTGAATGGAGTCGGGTTATTCATAACAAATTTCACGAGTGATATATTGTGAAGCTACAGTGAAGATCCCTAGATCCTTAAATAAATATCTGTAGGATAATCTTGGGTGGGCTCCAGCAATTATTCTGATTACACGCTTTTGTGCAATGAATAATTTTGTACTAAATGTTGAATTGACTCAGAATATGATCCCATATGAAACCAGTGAATGAAAATAGGCATAGTAAGCTAATTTACTGAGATGTGTATCACCAAATTTTGCAAGGACCCTGCAACGCTTTTGTTTCGGTTGTGAGTACATAGTTGCCACTATTTATGTTCCAATCCTCGTATCTGTAACTCAAGTAATTTTTTTAAATAGTAAATCCTTCATTTTGAATTTCTAAATTTCCATTACACCAGAAACAATAAACATAATAATGACTCTGTTTGTTAAAAATAATCACAAAAAATGCGTAATTCGTGTGATAAAGTTGTTGTACATTCTTCACACAGCTGAGCCACTCTAACAATTGTGCCAAGCTGTTAGCTTTTGATAAAATTGTGCCACGGCCGAGCGCATTGAGGCGCTATGCTACGATGCGCGAGTCCGTTTCCCGTCGGGGGGGTTCGAATCCCCCCTCGGGCATGGATGTTCGTGCCGTTTTTAGTATAAGTTAGTTCGTAAGTAGTTTGTAATTTTAGAGACTGATGACTCCGCAATTAATTCTCATAAGCTTTACAAACATTTGAACATTTTGATAAAATTGTATATTTGCTTGTTCTCTCACTCACTCAAGAGAACAAGCGGATATACAAATTTATCAAAAGCTAAGTACTTGGTACAACGGTTCAGCTGCATCAAAATGTAAAACAACCTTAGCACATGGATTATGTATTTTTTAAATTATTTTTAGCAAACAGAGTTAATATTTAAGTTTATTGTTTCTGAACTAATGGAAATTCAGAAATTAAATATGAATGATTTATTATAAAAATAAATTTAGTTGAGTTACAGGCTCTTGAGAATGGCGACATAGTTTCGTCAAAACTAGTTGCACAGTGTGAGCATATTGCTTAAATGTCCCTATCATAAATAAACCGACTATCATGGTGGCGCCTGCATAAATTGATTCGACCGACGAATCCATATTCTGCCCGCAGAATCACGACGTTTGATTTATAATTTGGAGGCACCGTGGTGAGAGACTGTTGCCTTATGAATGGACGTTCTACTCCTGTACCCTACACAAATGTGTGTGTGCAGTCTCTTTTATAAACTGACTACATTTTTCCTACATACAGCTACCTGAATTATCTTGAATTATCTATGATACTAAGACAACTATTCCACATGTACATGTGATTATTTTGTTACACCTATTTGTTATAACTGAATGATTGAAATTATGACTGATTAATATTGTATATATATAGACTTTTAATGTTATTATTTTACTTTCTATATTTTAAGGAACTTCCTTATATCTGCACTTCCTTCAAATCTTTTTAATATTTACTTGTAAGTCTGGCCAGTTTTTTTGACTACGTTATTCCAGACAACTGCATAATAACATTTAAATATTTAGATGTTGCTTTTGCCTGGCTGTCGTAAGGATCTAGCATGTAACACTGGATGGAGATTCATCAGCATTGTTGCCTGTAACTTACAATGTTTATTGCAAAGAAGTAGTGGGGATCATTTATGTTCATCTTGTATAGCCTATTAAAATATAGGCTATACAAGATGAACATAAATGATCCCCACTACTTCTGTGCGATAAACACTTCAAGTTACAGACAACAATGTCGATGAATCTCCATCCAATAATACATGTTTCATCCTTAAGATAAATTCACAACTCTGTCACATATTTTGTTTCGTGTTTCACGCCTCCAAGTAACTGCAGTGCTATGACATCGAAACAACTGCTTTAAGAAAATTGTTTTTTACTCCGAAAATTGTGATGAACACCACAATGCTTTACTATGCATGATCCTGTAGGAATTGGTATGTCGTTGTCTTTCTCAGACTTGCGAACCTACTTATCCGGAAAACCTACAACTTATCGTTCATTCCTCCTTGCTACCATCGATGTAGGTCGCTTTGTGTTATCTTCTTATTAATACCTGCAGACTACTATAAAGCAGGTGAACCCCCTCCCCCCTGACCCTTGGGGTTTCAGTAGTGACTTTTCTTTCTATAAAAGCTTCTTTCCTTTCCATCGTTTTGATTTTCAATTCTGAATTACACTAATGGAATATATAGTTGTTGTACTATATTGGGCAATGGAATTTCAGCCGAAAGGTTTTTGGTTTCTCCCTTCGTAGGAGTGGAACTTTCTTCCTTTGTATATTTCTGTTGCGTTTCAGGTTAATTTCCAGCGAAGAGTTATTCACTTTCAGAACCTTCTATTTTGTTATTTTTCGATGTGGAGTGATAGCACGGGTTGGAGGGAGGTCAGGAGACCCATAAAAAAGTAAGTAAAAAATTGATTAACTCTTGCGCATACGTTTTGCTAGTCGGGACTGCTTATGACTCTCCCCGTTTTTAATTATCTAAAAGAAACAAAATTAATTTTAAAGGCATTTTCACATCAACAACATCACCCGACGTGAAAGAAAAGTGAAAAGTTGGCCGGATATAGAACTGGTGATATAAATATCAACAATAATTCATTTCTTTGAGACCATATTGTCTCGTTATACCAAAGGTATTTGTAGTCTGGCAATTTACTAATCATCCACCGAACCATACTAATGCAATGTTATATATAATCGTAACACGCTTTCTACAACGCTGGTAACAGCTTGCCATTCGACATACAGTTATACACTAAAGATTATTGCGGTGTTATTTGTCCACAGGTATAGTGCATTTTGGTAAGGATCTTTTGTGGTCAAGCTTCTACAAGTGCGGTTGATAACAGTGAACTACTTGAATATTATGAACTACCTCGAAGAGAACGACCTATTAACCAATAATCAACTCGGATTAAGAAATTATCGCTCTTGTGAAACACAGCTTGCCCTTTATTCACATGAAGTGATTAATGCCATCGACAAGGGATCTCAAATCGGTTCCATATTTCTGGATTTCCGGAAGGCTTTTGACACAAGCGGCTGCTAATGTAATTGCGTGCTTATGGAATATCGCCCCAGTTGTGCGACTGGATTCCCAATTTCCTATCAGAAAGTTCGTAGTAATTGACGGTCAGTCATCGAGTAAACCAGAAGTGATATCTGACGTTCCCCAGAGAAGCGTTATAGGTCCCCTAAACTTCCTTCTGTTTATAAACGATTTGGAACACAATCGGAATAGCTCCCCTTAGACTGTTCGCGGATGATGCTGTCGTTTATCGTTTACTGAAGTTAAAAGAGGATCAAAAGCAATTGCATAGCGATTTAGACAAAATTTCTACACGGTGGGAAAATTGGCAATTAATACAAAATAATGAAAAGTGTGAAATAATACACATGACAACTAAAAGAAATCCGCTGAACTTCAATTACGCGATAAATCAGTCAAATCTTAAGGTCGTAAATTCTACCAGATACCTATAAGTTACGATTACGAACAACTTAGACTGGAGAGAACACACAGAAAATATTGTGGGGAAGGCGAACCAAAGGTTACGTTTCATTGGCAGAACGCTTCGAAGATGCACCAGCTCCACCAAAGATAATGCCTACATCACACTTGTACGTCCTCTCATGGAATACTGTTGCCCCTTGTGGGACCCTCACCGGGTGGGACTGACGGAAGACATTGAGAAGTTTCAGAGAAGGGCAACTCATTTTGTTTTATCATGTTACAGGGGGGAAAGCGTCACGGAAATGTTGCCCGATTTGAGGTGGAAATCATTAAAAGAAAGACGTTATTCATTGCGGCGTGATCTGTTTGCGAAGTTTCAATCACCGACTTTTAGTTCTGAATGTGAAAGTATTTTGCTAGCACCCACCTACTTAGGGAGACATGACCATCCCAATAAAATAAGAGAAACTAGATCTAAAACGGAACGATTTAGTTGTTCTATCTTCCTGCGCGCTATTAGACAATGGAACGGTAGAGAAAGGTTATGAAAGTCGTTAATGCACCCTCTGCCAGGCACTTAAATGTAATTTTCAGAGTATTTATGTAGATTTAAATAGCAGAAACTACGTCAAAGCTTTGAAACAGTGATTTAAAATGTCCGGTTCTGAGTGCTTCGACTACTGAATTGCCGTTAATGCATGTGGACTTACTGAAATTCGTCATCACAACGCATATCAATGATGCTCGATGCGATTTAAATCCGTTCACTGAATATCCTCTCGCTTCAAGAGCTCTTCAACTGCGCTGTTCACTGCGCGGCTTTGCTTCGTCATCAATATCGATGACGTTGGGGTCAAATACATTCCTGAAACTACCTAATGTGAAGCAGTACAGTGGCAAAATAACCGCTGACTGTTAAGCCGCGTTAAATTTCAGTATATAGTTCAACAACAGAAATCGTTATAACTGTAAATGGGTAAATAAAAAAATAAAATAAAAAAAAGGAAACCCTACAGGTAATGTTATTAGAAAAGCATAAAGAAAGGAAATAGACCACGTTCTTTACGAAGAAACCCTTCCAGTACTTTGTTTAAGCGATTTTCGGAAACGATATGAAACCTGGCTCTGACTAGTAACTGGGATTTAAAACTTGATTCTGAATTCGGGGCTAATGTTTCACCCACCATTATGGTACCTATGTCGGTTCATACCAAGGAGGATTGTGAGAAGACACATACAGTACCGCTAATAGATAATATGATGGTTTAAGCATCGGTGTCTTCATAAATAATTATGAAAAGACAGGAGATATATATGTACTTGGAAATAATTTAACTGTCTTGACCACGATTGAACTTTATTAAAGCCCTACGCGTTTCAAGTACGTCGTCATCAAACTATTTACAAAGGCATTGATGTTAATATTCCATCCAAAATTCTGACAAAACATTACAAATAATAACTGTACACTCGCCAAAGCTATGTTAAAATATACCCCCTTAAAATAATTTGTGTCATAGACATATGTCAAGCATAAAACAAAGGTCGAGTGCATACTGACATCTGCTTGAAGGTCCAGTGATTATGTGGAGAATCCACCAGATGGCGATACTGTCTTCCTCCTCCTGCTCTCCCTATCTCTCTCTCTCTCTCTCACACACACACACACACACACACACACACACACACAGACACACAGACACACACACACACACACACAAACACACACACAGACCGTTTGTTCTTTGTTCTTACTATATTTTATAGAAGTGTACAATTTTAAATAACTGAGTGCTGTACAAAAATGTGTTCTGTTAGATTATACAATTTTAAATGAGTGCTATACAAAACATTTTGCCGGCCGCGGTGGCCGAGGGGACTGAGGCGCTCCAGTCACGGTCTGCACGGCCACTACGGTCGTGGGTTCGAAACCCCCCTCGGGCATGGAAATTTGTGGCGTCCTTAGTATAAGGTAGTTGATAAGTAGTTTTTAAGTTTAGGGACTGATGACCCAGTAGTTAAGTCCCATAAGCTTAACAAACATTTGAACAAAACATTTTCTGTTACACTATAGTTTTACATCTTTCAGGCCAAATAGTATTGAGTAAAACAACGCTGAAAACCACCGAAATCACAATCTATTTACAGAATCTAGGTGAGGAGAAGGAGGAGGAAATATACCTGTAAAGTTGTGAGGTAAAGTACTACATAGCCTACAAATATCACTCGTAGGCGGTTCCTATAACACAAAATTGCATTTTGTTCCTCATTTATCACAAAGATTTCTATTACACAATAAGAGTTTTCATTTAATCCTATTGCCATTACATAAAGGAAGAGTGGGGTTATGGGGGATGGATGATGAGAAGAGAAAGTGTTATTTGTGGGTGCAGAAGACAGAGGGATTAAGAGAGCAGTTTACAGAAGATTAAAAGAAAAAAATAAAGGTGGTGGTGGTGGTTCAAAAAAATGTTTGTATAGCTTATGGGACTTAACTACGGGGTCATCAGTCCCTAAACATACAAACTTCTTATAAACTACCTTATACTAAAGACGGCACAAATATCCATGCCCGAGGGGGGATTCGAACCCCCGACCGTAGTGGCCGTGCAGACCGTGACTGGAGCGCCTCAGTCCCCTCGGCCACCGCGGCCGGCGGTGGTGGTGGTGGTGTTGGTGTGTGTGTGTATGTGTGTGTGTGTGTGTGTGTGTGTGTGTGTGAGAGAGAGAGAGAGAGAGAGAGAGAGGTAGATAGAGCGAGAGAGATAGATGCAGAAAGACAGTATCACTATCTGGCGTATTCTCCACATAGTCACTGGACGTGGGAAGAACTTAACGCAGCTTTGGTGAGTGTACAGTTATTGTTACTTATTTTTTACGTTTCAGTAAAATGATGGATGGAACATTAGCACCAATGTCTTTTTATAACGTTTGATAATAACTATGTCGAAATGCGTAAGGCTTTAGTCAAGATAGTTAAATTATTTCAAAGTGTATCAGAAGTGCTACCATGTCTCATAAAAGTCTCATGGAGTCAGTAAGGGAGATTGTATTCGCAGAACCCAAAACTTTGACACAACGTAGCAGGTTTCATGCAGAAGGTTTGCTATAATGGTCAAGGGGACGGTGGGAGGGAGCTGGAAGAGATATGTATCTAACGACGCGCAAACACCCATAACTTATGTATGCAGAATTTCAAAATGACAACACTTAATAGCTCGCAACAAATTTTACATAGAATTTCAAACTTCTACGAAAATTTATCTTAGTCATACTCCCCACAAAAAGGATGAAAGGAAGAAAGTTTATCCCACACTATATTGTCGCTCTTAATGTAGTACAATTGTGGCACCAGGCACAACATATTAATTCATTACTTCGATACTACTTTCTCTATTCGCATCACACTTTCAGTGAACATGACTACTAAATTACATCATGGCATGGAACGACGTTCAAGAGATGTGATCAAGCTACAGCACAACATTCGCTATCAATTCATATGGTTGAATACATTTACAGACTCGTTTAATGTAAATGACAGAAAATCAGACATGAACGTGTGCAGAATGCATTGGTCGTCCGGAACATTATGACCACCACTACATCACACACAAGCACTGTGCATTTAGTATCAATAAAGGTGTTGTCATTTTTTTTCTTAGACTGAGGAAGACGTGCTATCTATCTCAGTTTGACCGAGAGCAGATTTTAGGAGCACAGAAGCTAGGCACGAGCCTTTCGGAAACGTGTTAGGTGTTGGAGTGTTTTGGTGAAACCACGACCATACATGGACGGGTTGGGTATGTTCAAATGTTTGTAAACGTATGGGACCAAACTACTGTGCTCATCAGTCCCTAGACTTACAAACTACATAAACTAACTTAAAGTAACCCAAGGACCACAAACACACACACACACAAACACAGTCTCTGGCATGGTACCTACAACCGCGAGGCCATACCCGCGCGGCAGGGGTTGGTCGGCCAAACGTCATCACAAATGTCGGACGTCGCAGACTCAATATGCTATGCGAAGGGGTTACAGAGAACTAGTCATTTACAGCCTCAGAGACTAAAGAGTCAACAATGATCATGTGCTACATGCTCCTCACGGACATGGAACTTATACCCAGACGATCATACGTGGATGTAGTGGAATATTATGTTCTCAATAAATCACGGAATAATGTAGATAGAGAGGTAGAAATTGACACACACGTGCTTGGAATGACAATGGGTTTTATTAGACAAAAAAAGTATTGCTAGACCCTTGAAAGATCTCTTGCGCGCGTCGTTTGGTGATGATCGTGTGCTCAGCCGCCACTTTCGTCATGCTTGGCCTCTCAGGTCTCCAGACCTCAGTCCGTGCGATTATTGGCTTTGGGGTACCTGAAGTCGCAATTGTATCGTGTCGACCGACATCTCTAGAGATGCTGAAAGACAACATCCGACGCCAATGCCTCACCATAACTCCGGACATGCTTTACAGTGCTGTTCACAACATTATTCTTCGACTACAACTATTTTTGAGGAATGTTGGTGAACATATTGAGAATTTCCTGTAGAGAACATCATCTTTGCTTTGTCTTTATGTGTTATGTTAATTTTTGCTCTTCTGATCAGATGAAGGCCCATCTGTCGGACATTTTTGAACCCTTTTTTTTTCTTTTTTTCTAATAAGCCCCATGTCATTCCAAGCACGTGTGTCAATTTTTACCTCTCTGGTTTATTAAGTTTCCAAATTTATACTATTTTATCATTCAGTACATTGTACACCAACAACTTGGACCAGAGGCTTTGGAACTCAGTCGGCAGGAGTGGGTGGAAGAGGGTAATCCACACCTGCCGCCAGTTTATGTGAGGGTAGCGAGCCTGCAATTTGTGGACCGGCGGTCGTCCCAAAAGCGCAGCGTATGTTAGCCGAGTTGTATGATGAGGCAATACTGCCGTCCGAAGGACATAACTGCGATTAAAGTAGTAGTCCCGGACGTGTGACATTTTGTATGGGATACTGGGCCGACTCAGAAAAAGAACGTAGTTAAGACACACGATGATCTCACAGTTGGAAATAGTATAATCACATTCGGAAGTTTAACGTCTTCTTCGGAGTTGCGGTTTGTGGTCCATGTTCACCTTCAGGTTATACTGGAAAAGTAACTAGCACTGTGTTAGATTTTTAAATCTAAATTATTCAAAAAATGTTCAAATGTTTGTAAAGCTTATGGGACTTAACTACGGGGTCATCAGTCCCTAACCTTACAAAATACTTATGAACTAGCTTATACTAAAGACAACAGAAACATCCATGCCCGTGAGGGGTTCAACCCCCCGACGGGTAACGGTCTCGCACATCGTAGCATACCGCCTCAATGCGCTCAGCCGCTCCGCCGCGGCTGTAAATTATTGCTTAACGATGCTTTCGCTAAATAAACAGTTCCATAACTAACACACTAAACACATGAAAATTAAGTTCGGATCAAACTTGTCTCTAAGTTTAAATAATATCAAAACACTTAATGACGAAACGTTCGTTATGCTCCAGTTTCCTCAAGTATACAGGGTGTTACAAAAAGATACGGCCAAACTTTCAGGAAACATTCCTCACACACAAACAAAGAAAATATGTTATGTGGATCAGTGTTCGGAAACGCTTAATTTCCATGTTAGAGCTCATTTTATTACTTCTATTTTTCTCTTTATCTCATTTTATTACTTCAAATCATATTAATTATGGAGTGGAAATACACACAACAGAACGTACCAGCGTGGCTTCAAACATTTTGTTACAGGAAATGTTCAAAATGTCCTCCGTTTTGTGTCCCAACTTCGACGCCGCTTTTGTGTCCCAGCCTCGTCGTAGGTGTCGGTGGCCGAGTGGAACGAGACCGACACAGTAACAAAGATAGCACGCCGGTGCAGGCACGGAGGAGAGCAGCCAGAAACTATAAACACTAGAGTAAATTATAAAGAGATATATATTGCTCAGAATGTAACAATACTTAACTTTTACATAGTACTGCAGAATGTTGATACATAGTTGTTAGAGGCCTGCCTAGTGCCTGTACGATAGCAAAGTCTTCAATGGTGCCTATCTGATTACGAAGGTCCTAACTGGTTGCTATCTCCGTCCGAAGTGACCGGTGTCTTTCCGTGGTGGCCACGAGCGGGGTTGCAGCAGAGGGCGCTCGTGGTTGTCGTCGTGAGAACGCCGCGCCGTGCGTGCATGGCGGCGCGCGGCGAAAGTAGGTGGCGCGCACTTTGTACTTGTGCGACACCACACCCCTCCCCCCCCCAAACCGCCGCGCCGTCGTGGCGTAGGGCTGAGGGCCACGGCGACGGCACTGGGAGGAGGGCCTGGGCGGGGGAGTTACTGGTGGGACGGGCGTCGTAGCTGAGGCTGGGATCGAGACGCCGTCCGCGCCCCGGCATCCGCCTTGCGATCCTCCAGGGAACCCACCGAAACCTGGGGAAGGGCGCACCCTGCCGCCCAGATTGAGCAGGTCATCTTCTTCTGAGGTGCGTGGCCCAAGCTGGGGGGGCCCGCACGGTCCCGGAGTCCCTCTCGGTGACGCTGTCATCTGCGGCGGCGACAGCGGCGGAGTCGCGTCAATCTCCATCGGGACGATCTCGTAGTCCGGGGACGCTGGACCCGTCGAGAACGATGTGGATGTGCTCCCTGGCGGTGAACTGGGTCTGGAATCAAGAAACCGGAGACAGGATCGCGAGGCCTGTGCAAGCGCAATTGGTTTGCGTGGCGCCGCAGCTCCGACCCTGTGGAAGAACGTACAACATACATATTGCGACCGAGCACGCGCTGAATGGTGCCCGGTAACCATTTCTTCTTGTTGCCAGCAAACACCCTGTACAGCACCGGCGTAGAAATCTGAAAACGCGTAGCGCCATACGAACCGACTCGGTGCGTGGGAGGCTGCAGCAGGTGAAGGAGAGTGAGGTGACGGCGGCCGTGTAGCAGCTCGGCAGGAGACGGGCCGTCACGTGGCATGCATCGATACGTAGACAGGAAAATTTGAACAGCTTGCTGCCTGGAGTGCTGACCTTTCATCTCCTCCATGTGAGACTTGAATGTTCGAACGAAACGTTCTGCTTCACCATTGGACTGAGGGTGAAAAGGTGCAGTGGTAATATGCTGAATGCCATTCACACGACAAAACTGTTGAAATTCCGCACTAACAAACTGAGGTCCATTGTCACTGACGATAGTTTCAGGCAAACCTTCGATGCAAAACACTGATGTTAAGGCACTGATCGTACTAGACGCCGTCGTTGAGTTCATGGCAATCACAAAAGGAAACTTGCTGAAAGCGTCTACAACGATTAACCAGCGCGTATTCCAGAAAGGTCCGGCAAAGTCAATATGTAAACGTTGCCATGGTCCCTTGGGGCGTGGCCAGTCTGAGAAACGTTGCGGAGGAGCCGCCTGATGCTCCGCACAAACCGTACACTGTGACGTCATGCTCTCTATCTGAGCGTTCATACCAACCCAGGTACAATGACGTCTGGCCAATTGCTTTGTCCTAACAATACCCCAATGTCCTTGATGCAGGAGGCGTAACACTTCTCGTTGCAGGGAAAGAGGAACAATCACTCTTGCTTGGTCGTTGTCGGTATGCAACAACAGTACACCCTGACTTAAAGATAATGCATGACGTTGTGCAAAATAACGTCGAACCAGAGGCCGATCAATGTCTTTGGCTCTGGCAGGCTAACCAAAGCGAACAAAACGTGCTACCACACTTAAGTCTGCATCCGCAGCTGTTTCCTGTGCGACCCGACGAGAGTTCAAAGGGAATTCTGCGACAGCGGTAGCATCTCTGGAGTCTATCTGACAACATGCCATTTCCGAAGAATCAAACGACACATCCTGGCCAACCGGAAGTCGGGAAAGTGTGTCCGCGTTGGCGTGTTTAGTGGTAGGTCGGTACAAAATCTCATACTGATAATTAGACAATATCAAGGACCATCTCTGAAGCTTTTGTGCCGTACGTGGCGGAATTGGCTTTGTGGGTGAGAACAACGACGTGAGAGGCTTGTGGTCTGTCAACAAATAGAATTTTCTGCCATAGAGATAATGATGAAACTTTGCGACGCCGTAAATGATTGCTAAGGCCTCCTTTTCTATCTGACTGTAATTCTGTTGCGTCGGCGTCAGTAGCTTGGATGCAAAGGCAATAGGACGATCGTGACATCCAATACGATGTGAGATTACCGCGCCCAGACCATACGATGAGGCGTCAACTGCTAACACTACAGGCTTCTGGGGGTCAAAGGGAATCAGACATGCATCACTGAGTAGTGCAGACTTTAAGTTGTCAAAGGCAACCTGGCAATCTTTGGACCATACAAAAGGAACATTCTTCCTACGTAAGTGATGCAGTGGAGCTGCAATCTGAGAGGCATTGGGAATAAATCTGAAATAATAGTTAAGCTTTCCCATTACTGCTTGCAATTCATGCACATTCTTAGGAGGAGGCAAGTCTTTGATTGCTCGAAGATGTGACTGTAAGGGATGAATTCCTTGGGCATTACACATGGCCTAGGTACTCTATTTCAGTTTGAAAAAACGAACACTTTGCTTTATTGCAACGTAGACCTGCTGCAGTCAAAACTTTGAAAAGACACTCCAGGTTTGCTAAATGTTCTTCAACTGTACGTCCGGATACCACAATATCATCTAAATAGTTCGAACAACGACAGAAACTGTCAGCTGTTCCAAAAAAACGCTGAAAAATAGCGGGGGCGGAAGAACTGCCAAAGGGTAGGCGTTGAAATTGAAAAAGGCCCATGTGAGTATTAATGACGAAAAACTTTTTTGACTCGTCATCAAGTGGAATCTGTAAGTATGCCTCTGCTAAATCAATCTTAGAAAAGAAACGAGACTGTCCTAATTTGTCCATTAGTTCGTCCGGTTTGGGCAGGGGAGAAGTGTCTACAATTGTTTGACTGTTCACTGTTGATTTGAAGTCCGCACAGAGACGAAGTTTTCCTGACGGCTTGGGTATAATCACTATAGGCGAGGCCCACTGACTCGCAGAAACAGGAAAAATCACCCCACTATCTTTCCAACGTTTAAGTTCTTCGGCAACTGTATCACGCAAGGCGATAGGCACTGGTCTAGCTTTACGAAATTTTGGAACTGCAGATTCTTTTAAAGTTACATGTGCCACGAAGTCTTTTGCACAACAAAGTTCCGGCGAAAACAAGTCACTATATTTGTCACATAAAGCATTGATTTTGTCCTGAGGCACTACTGACGAAATTTGAAGCACATCTCTTTGAATTGATAAACCAAACAAGTCAAAAGCATCTAGTCCAAAAATGTTCTGTGTCGATTTGGCCTGAAGAACTACAAAAGCAACTGTTTTTGTTATACCTTGGAAAGAGGCAGGCAGGCTACACGTTCCTAGCACGGGAATATTTTGACCTGTGTACGCTGTTAACACTTGCTGTGACGGCGACAATATTGGCGAACCCAGAAGTTCATAAGTGTCTTTATTTATTAATGTGACAGCGGAACCAGTATCAAGCTGAAATTGCACCGAGTTAATTTCTATGAAGAGAGTCACAAACAGTTTTTGCTTGCGGCGCTCGACAGGGGCGCGAATGTGGGCAACGTCTGCTACGGTTTGTTTACTGCCCTTGCGCGGGCCGCGTAGTGAAGTGAGCGGCGCAGACTCGGCACGCAGCGGATTAACAACACTGTCACTAGATGGCACTACCGCCGGATCGGCGTCCGCGCAAGCATGCGAAGCTACTACAGATTTACTAACTACTGCACTAAACCTTTGAGTAGCTACAACAAGTCTACTGTCTCTATCTACACAGTACTGGGCACTATCACAAGGAGAAGTTGTAGAAGGCACTCGGTTCACTACAGGAATGCACTGTTCATAGTCATTTTGCTTGTCCCGAACCCTTTTCCATTGCACTGTTTTACGCGCTCGTCGGCGCTTGCTACGTGGTGCACTGTATAGTTTTGCCATAGGCGCAGAACTACTGTCATGCAATTGAGATCCAAGGAAAGCACTGTTCAAGTCCACAGCGTCTATAACATTTACTGCATGCACTGTTCTCGCACTTTGCGAAGCAATGTTCCGAAAGGCACCGTTCTTTGAGTTTTTAATTTGCATACACACAGACTGTACATGTCCTGATTTGCCACATTGATAACAGGTTGCGTTGCGACTAGGGCAATGAGCACGCTTCTGGCGAGACACACACTGGGGGCAAGACTTGCGAACATTTTTCTGAAATGAGCGTTGGCGCCCGTTATGCAAATTACTGTGTCTAACACTACGGGGCGACCTTTGCGTCGCACTTTTACTCTGGCTACTGTTCACTGTCTGTTCAGCACGGCCGGTAGAAAAATAAGAATCACTAGTGCTATACTGAGAACTACGGCTAGGAAAGCGTCCATTGCGGCGCACTGAATTTACACTGTGGCTTTGCATTTCTACATCTGCTAAGTCAAAAGTATCATGCGCTTCTATAAGCTGCAGTACACTGTCTAATGAGGGGTCAGACTGTTTCAGAATTGCTGCTCTAATTCTGGGGTCCTGAATATTCTGCGTAATCGCATCCCTCAACATCACGTCACTATACGAAAGTCCACAAGAGCAAGTAAATTTACATTTGCGGGTTAAGCCCTTCAATTCCGTAATCCACTCTTGGTGTGACTGCTGCGGTAATTTTTTAAGTCTGAAAAATCGGTACCGCGCAGCGGCTACGAGAACTTTCCTCTCATAATGAGCATTCAATGCATCTACAATTTGTTCGAAGTCTACATCACGAGGAGATGCGAGAGGGAAAAGTTTTTGCAATAGTACGAAGGTCTGGGGACCACAATCGATAAGAAAAGGTTCTTCACTCTCTGACCTGTAATTTGATGAGCCGCGACGAGTTCTTGAAACTGTGCGAAATAGTCACTCCATTCTTCCTCACGTTCGTTGTATTGGCGAAACGTAGGAAGCGTTGCGGCGGCAGGTGTGGGCTGCTGAAGCGGCGGCTGTTGTTGTTGGTTAGCTGCTTGCGCTGTGAGCTGGGCCACCGCCTGGAGTAGCTGGGTAATTTGCGCCGTCTGTAAATGAATAATTTCCATTAAGTTTGGGTTCGGGGTAGTGGCCATGCTGACCGATTAGGCGCCGCGCATACAAGTAAATTATAACAAAACAGAAATGCAAGATAAATGAGGACGCTCTGCAACAAAAAAAAAAGTCCACAAAACACGTAACGGAAAATGTGCCCCCAAAAATCGTATAATAAGGGTGGGTGGGCGGGAGCAATTTCTGCGTGCTCCGACTGCTGCTGTCTGGCTGCTGTAAGCGGGCTGGTCCAAGGTTCTATCACTCCTCGTCGCCACTTTTGTGTCCCAACTTCGTCGCCGCTTTTGTGTCCCAGCCTCGTCGTAGGTGTCGGTGGCCGGGTGGAACGAGACCGACACAGTAACAAAGATAGCACGCCGGTGCAGGCACGGAGGGGAGCAGCCAGAAACTATAAACACTAGAGTAAATTAGAAAGAGATATATATTGCACAGAATGTAACAATACTTAATTTTTACATAGTACTGCAGAATGTTGATACATAGTTGTTAGAGGCCTGCCTAGTGCCTGTACGATAGCAAAGTCTTCAATGGTGCCTATCTGATTACGAAGGTCCTAACTGGTTGCTATCTCCGTCCGAAGTGACCGGTGTCTTTCCGTGGTGGCCACGAGCGGGGTTGCAGCAGAGGGCGCTCGTGGTTGTCGTCGTGAGAACGCCGCGCCGTGCGTGCATGGCGGCGCGCGGCGAAAGTAGGTGGTGCGCACTTTGTACTTGTGCGACACCACACTCCGTTAGCGAGGATACATGCATCCATCCTCCGTTGCATGGAATCCCTGATGCGCTGATGCAGCCCTGGAGAATGGCGTATTGTTTCACAGCCGTCCAAAATACGAGCAGGAAGAGTCTCTACATTTGGTACCGGGGTTGCGTAGACAAGAGCTTTCAAATGCCCCCATAAACGTCTTACAGTCTGGACACCTTCGTTCTGGAAATCTGTCTCGATACAAACGTACCGCGCCACTGTTATTGTCCCGTGCTAATCCATACATCAAATGGGCATCTGCCAATTCCGCATTTGTAAACATTGCACTGACTGCAAGACCACGTTCGTGATGAACACTAACCAGTTGATGCTACGTACTGATGTGCTTGATGCTAGTATTGTGACAAGCACTGAAGTCAACATTACCTTCCTTCAATTGGGCCAACTGGCGGTGAATCGAGGAAGTATAGTACATACTAACGAAACAATTGTGTATTTTGACAATTGTCTGCATGAATTATTTCAATTTACATTTAAAGAGAAATAATAAAATGAGCTCTAACATGGAAATCAAGCGTTTCCGGACACATGTCCACATTAATTATATATTCTTTCTTTGTGTGTGAGGAATGTTTCCTGAAAGTTTGGCCGTACATTTTTGTAACACACTGTATGTACGTATATCTCATACATCGTAGATATTAAACTCTATTTTAGGTTTAGATGAGCAAGTAAACTGTCCTCAAATTTATATTCTTACAGACTGAATGATTTAACCACGAAATGAGTTCTACAACATTTAGTGGTTCACGCTAAAGTCCGCGTCACTGATCACCTGGTGGAACATGATAAATATTCGGTTTCATTCTGGCCGCACTCTCCCTAGGTTTCGCGGTATCGATTACAATACATGTCAATATCGAACACGATCGTACTTCGATTATTTTCCCTTCGCTTCTACTTGCGAATAAAACTTTAGCAATATACAATAAATCGCAACTAGCTAGAACATAACAACGGGTCTCCGTCAACAATTCCGGAATTTCTCTTACGTAGCCCTACATGGAGAAAATATTGGGAACTATTGCATCCTCATGTAAGAACGTAGGATTTCGCGGTCATTATCGTTGAAATTGAAAAACTTCTGAGCCATTTGCTGCGTCATGCTATATTTCTCCAACGTTTCGAAGCAACTAGCTAGAACATAACAACAGGTATCTGTCAACAATTCCGGAATTTCTCTTACGTAGCCCTAAATAGAGAAAATATTGGGAACTAGTGCATCCTCATGTAAGAACGTAGGATTTCGCGGTCATTATCGTTGAAACTGAAAAACTTCTGAGCCATTTGCTGCGTCATGATATATTTCTCCAACGTTTCGGATCCGTTACAGGAGCCTTCCTCTGGCAATACTGACTTGTTTCCTCCTGTGTTTGTATTATGCAGCCAGCAGGAGGGAAAGGAATAACTTTATTTGTGCTTGGTGTTCGTAATAGCTGGAAATACGGGAGGAAGATGCGTTTATTGGTGCTTGCATCGGTGTTTCTGATAGGTGGAGAACATGGACGTGTATGTGTGTAATTAGCCAACATCGACGATAACCGAAGTTTCCTGGTGGGCCTTCTGTAGTTCTTCTACGTAGTGACGGTGCTGCCACGCTGTCAGGAGTGCCCATCTGCGGTAAAAGGGCCCCTTGTGCCGCTCGCCGATGACCGTCGTCGCGACAATAGGACTGGGCAAACGGTAAACTGTATATTTTGCTTGAAACAGAGCATAAGTGGGCTGGGCAAACGGTACTCGCGTTCGTACATGCTCGGAATTTCTCGATACAGCGGTGAGCTCGATACAGTATCGAACAGTTCGAACACTCAGATAACAAATGTCTCGTGCTGCGTATGTGCAAACAGTACGCCGGACTATTGCTTTGCTCAGAACTGATTTCATATGAAGTACATGTAAAAAAGGGGGCATCACTATGATAAACTGTATATTTTGCTTGAAACAGAGCATAATTGACCTGTCTGACATCACTGAAAGATATGAGCCATTGATAAACAACATATCTGCTACTATAACAGAATTACTGCATCAAATTACTGAAAAGCTAACATTCAAATGAAAAAAGATTGTTTCTGGAAGTATGTTGCATTACTGTGAAATTTTCATAAGTAGAAATTACGTTTAATGTTGTAATAAGAGATAGGTTGCAAATGACAATTCCATTTCCCGTTTTTACGGTACAATAACAGATACAAATGTTACCACCTTTTAAGCCCATGGAAAGCAAGATTAAAACAGATGAAATAGAGAAAACATTAGAAATTTAATACCCAATAACGGAAATAATTCACACAAAAATGAACTGTAATTGCGACCACGGAATGAACAGTGCACAAGCTGCTGTTTACGTAGTACCAACAGGCACTACAATTTTAAATCGCGATTGCTATCGTTTACGTATAGCCTAAATTCTTTGTTTTTTTAAGTATGACCTGCTACTACAGTCTGCATTTCATACTTATTATAACCCATAATAGATTAATGATACAATCTTCGTTATAAGTAGTTTACTGCACAGTGCCGAACAGATTTATGGATATCAACGCTGTAAATCGTAGTGATAGTAAGCACTGACGTTGCTAGATAGCACCGTGATCGAATGTTCGAACATATCCCGAGATTTCCCGAACTCTGACGTTGTTCGAACAGTTCGAGTCATGTTCAAACCCAGTTCTACGTGACAATTGTCTGGGGACAGTAGTGCGTCGGACCCCAGCTACCTTACCAACCGATAGATGTCTCTACGGTCGCAAGCTATGTCCTGCAGAGACGCCATTTTTCATTTCGTATTTTCATGCTTTTCTCCTTTTAATTCGTGTGTTGCTATCTCAAAGTTTCGGCACACTTAAGAGGTACCAAAACCATGTCATCCTTAGTACAATTAGTTGTAAATTACAGTCAGTAAAAGCCATATTTGCGAGTAACCCTTGATGTTGATGGCAATTTGAAACAGAAAGCTCTGACTTACGTGCTTCTTGTTGCTTAGCGGATAAACGCATCTCTTTCAGGAGTTTATAACTGCGGCCGGTGGTTCGCTTCCCGGTCCAGACAATTTTTTTTTCTTTTTTACCTTGACTCCTAAAAGTTTTATTACACTGTTGTTAATTAAAAGGAATTTACATTTTACGATATTTCGACATATTTACGTATACAAGTGCTTTCTCTAAAAAGTGCGATTGTTCTCTTTAGTGAAAATACCGTGAAATGTGGGCCAACGAGTTGTAAACATTGTCTCGTGAACTACCTGCGCCGGCCGCGGTGGCCGAGGTGACTAAGGCGCTCCAGTCACGGTCAGCACGGCCACTACGGTCGGGGGTTCGAATCCCCCCTCGGGCATGGATATTTGTGCCGTCCTAGTTCATAAGTAGTTTGCAAGTTTAGGGACTGATGACCCCGTAGTTAAGTCCCATAAGCTTAACAAACATTTGAACATTTTTTTTGAACTACCTGCACATAAACTGAACTCACACTACAATAATTAATGTTCTAAATGTCATGCTGATTCAAATAATTTTATATATAGATTACGTACTAGAGTTAAGTGGCAACTGTCGTTTCTTAATGAGACTGAAGTGCCTTATTCCTTTTTACAACAGCTGTAATACACGATCTTGCGTCCTATATTCATTGTTTTGTGAGTAATTGCGGTAATACTGTAGCCATTTAACTGATCTCAAGAGCTTTGTATTTTCTAGTAAATGTATGAAACTATTTGTATCAGCATGGCATTTGCATCATTCACTATAACAATGTGTCCGCACTTTATGTGCAGGTAATGTGGTTCAGAAGCAGTGTTTACAATTTGTTGGACCATATTTTACGGCATGGCCACTAAATAGAAGAAACGCACTTTTAAGAAACAGCTGTTGTACTTGCAAATATGTCGGAATATCGCAACTCGTAAATTCTATTTAATAAATGTGTCAAACAACTTTTGGGAGTCAAGGTGAAAAATTAAAATATTGTCGGAAGCGAGAAACGAATCACCTCCCACACACACACACACATCCGTTTTTCTTTTTAATATATATATATATATATATATATATATATATATATATATATATATATATATATATATATATATATATATTTCCCCTAAGCTTTATCATTTCAGGCGTTGGCTCCTGTCACCTATATTACCATCAAAAATTTACTAAATAAACCTACAAAACAAAATATCTAGTGCCACCGCCAGTTTCGCCGTAAGCTAAATTGACACAATAGCGCCAATTCTTCAGTCGCTACCCTCAACGAAATACATTTAGTTTCCTCTAAAAGCCGATCTTTTCTGTCACCATCTGTGAAATATTTACTGTACCAGTGCCATGCAAATGACACTCGAAAACCAACACGTGAATATTCTCAATAACAAAACAGAAATTCATGTAGAACTCAGCTCTGCTTTCCGCTTTATTTATCAGGAAAGTAACCTCAGCTTTATGTTGCGTCTTTTTACAGTTTATGTTTCGAACTTCCAAGTTTTAGACTGCTGGAAAGTCTTACTTGTCATTTTAATAGTGCAGTGTTACAGAAAAATCATGGAATATTACAGACACACTTCTATTACAGTAATACTGAAGTCTTAGAATGATTCATATGTCAAAATGTGAAGGTAGAAACATTTACGTAAATTAAACAGCAGGAGTGATAAAAAGAAGCCACGGAGTCGCATAGTACCATGGTTAAGACTCCTATAATCCGAGCTGAACTATCCGCTATTTTCGCCCCAATGTGCAGGACAGTTGTATGTGGATATATACCAGTCGCGACCGGAAAGGGAGTTTATAATCGAATTTACTGAAGAATTTGTGGAAAATATGGGTGGCTGCTCAGCTGTGAACTGCACAAATTACTGCAGCAAAGGAGTGCGCATGTTCAAATTTCCCAGCAATCCAGAACGAAGAAATAGATGGGCTATAAATTGTCGCAGAAGCAACTGGGAACCAGGACCTGGCGCTCAATTATCTATTGTAAGTATATGTATAAATAAAAACATGTATATAAACATGTCAGTTATGTACAATTGCATTACTTTTCCCTGTGAATGATTTTTGAGCAGTTTGTTGCAGAATGTTTGTGACTTAATGAAGTTTTCTCAGATTTCAAAGTGGAAAGGAATATTTATTGTGGTGCATTTATACGTAGTTTTCAACATACTGAATAATAAAAAATGTTCAGAAGTTTGTAAATGCGTGGTCATCACTCCGTAGCTTACACACTACTTAAAACTAGGTAAACTAACCTAAGGACAAACACACACACACACCCATGCCCCAGGAGGACTCGAACCTCCACGGCGAGCAACCGCGCGTTCCGCAGCGAGACGCTTTAGACCGCTTGGCTACTGAATCATACTTTACAAAATTACTTATATATAAGGTCGAAGCATCTCTTACGGCCGCATAACACACTCCAAAATACGGCACTGGGTAAAATTTTACGACGCTTCTCGCCGGGCTCCAGTGCTTATGTTGGCAACAGATGAACAATGAAGTGTAGAATTGCGTTAATATTTTTCACGAGCTACAGAGTAAATGTTATTGCTGCTCGTTTCACTCACAGCAAAATTAATACTGTGCCTGCTCTACGGTTAACAGGTTCTTGTTTGTACCCTTGTCCGTTCAAAAAAAAAAAACTTTCGTTTTACTTGAAGTTGTCACGAACAAACATTTACTGGTCATCTGAGTTGCAGCCCGGCGAGAAGCTATGTTATATTACCGGTACGATATGATTTTCTGTTATATTAAAAGCGCATTCTAAATATTTATAGGCCCATACACATTAGGTACTGTTCGGTATACTTAGTGTGTGCAATATTAAATACATTTCATTAGAAATATTATTGAAAACTGCGTGAATAGGTGAACCATCGCCAATATAAACATTGTCAGATGCGCCCGTTTTGGGGCAAATATGGCGGACGATTCAGCCTGGGTTTTTAGGAGCTCTAATCATGGTAGCATAACCGAAGAGACATCTATCGGTTCGTACGGGTAACTGGGGTCCAACGCACTACTGTCCCTAGACGCCTGTGTCTTCGCGTCGCTCAAGCCGGCAGCCAAGACGGTAAGAGTTTGTATCCGTCTTCTCTGTTCATATTGCTGGGGTGTTTACTAAACTCAAGTGCTTCACGAAATTTCCTCTTGGATTTAAATGTCTGTTTAGAGAGCACTTGTACATCCTTGGAGTTTATATTTCTACATCTACATCTACATCTACATCTACATACATACTCCGCAATTCACCGTAAGGTGCGTGGCGGAGGGTACACTGTACCACTACTAGGCATTTCCTTTCCTATTCCACTCCCAAATTGAACGAGGAAAAAAAGAATGCCTATATGCCTCTGTACGAGCCCTAATTTCTCTTATCTTGTCTTTGTGATCTTTACGCGAAATGTAAGTAGGCGGCAGCAAGATCGTACTACACTCAGCTTCAAATTCCGGCCCTCTAAATTTACTTAACAGAAATTCACGAAAAGAACGTCGTCTTTCTTCCAGCGATCCCCAATTGAGTTGCTGGAGCATTTCCGTGACACTCGCGCATTGGTCGAACCTACCGGTAACAAATCTAGCTGCTCGCCTCTGAACCGCCTCTATGTCTTCCTTCAAACCGATCTGCTGCGGGTCCCAAATACTTGAGCAATACTCAAGACGTGGTCGTACAAGCGTTTTATACGCGATCTCCTTTACAGGTGAAGTACATCTTCCCAAAATTCTCCCAATAAACCGAAGTCGGCTGTCTGCCTTACTCACAACTGTCCTTACATGCTCGTTCCATTTCATATCGCTCTGCAATGTTACGCCTAGATATTTGAACAACGCGACCGCATCAAGAAGCTCACTACTGATGCTGTATTCGAACATTATAGGACTGTTTTTTCTACTCATGCGCATCACCTTACATTTTTCTACATTGAGAGCTAGCTGCCATTCTTCGCACCAACTAGACATTTTGTCTAAGTCAACCTGTATGCTATTACAGTCAGTTACAGACGACACCCTCCCATACACCACAGCATCATCAGCAAACAGCCGCAAATTACAACTTACTCTGTCCATCAGATCATTTATATAAATAGAAAATAATAGCGGTCCTATCACACTCCCCTGGGGCACGCCTGACGATACACTCGTCTCTGATGAACACTCGCCGTCGAGAACAACGTACTGCGTTCTATTACTTAGGAAGTCTTCCAACCAGTCACAAATCTGTGAACCTATTCCATAAGCTCGTATCTTCGTTAGCAGTCTGCAGTGTGGCACCGTGTCGAACGCCTTTTTGAAGTCGAGAAAAACACAATCCGCCTGTTGCCCTTCGTCCATGGCTCGCAAGATGTCATGTGAGAAAAGGGCAAGCTGAGTTTCACATGAACGATGTTTCCTAAACCCGTGCTGATTCATGGAAAGAAGCTTTTCCGTTTCAAGGAAATTTACTATATTCGAACTGAGAATATGCTCCAAAATTCTACATGAAACCGATGTCAACGATATTGGCCTGTAATTGTATGGGTCAGTTCTCTTTCCTTTCTTATACACGGGAGTCACCTGCGCTTTTTTCCAATCACTAGGAACTTTGCGCTGAATTAAAGATTCGCTATAAATGCAAGCTAAGTAGGGGGCCAATGCCGCAGAATAGTCTTTGTAAAACCGAACTGGTATACCATCCGGACCAGCAGACTTTTTCGTATTTAGCTCTCTCAGCTGCTTCTCTACACCGGAAATACCTATTGCTATGTCCCCCATTTCGGAATTAGTACGTTGATCAAATGATGGTATATTTGTGCGGTCCTCCTGCGTGAAAGATTTCTTAAAGGTTAAATTTAGAACTTCAGCTTTCCGTTTGCTTTCTTCTTCTAGAATATTTCCATTGCGCGTGGGTTGCCGGTTTAACTGCTCAAGACAGTTTTCGGAGAATGTGTCCAAAAGTAGCTCGCAAGACAGCTTGTCTGTACCGCCTGAAATGTAACTAGCGAGGTCCCAATCTATACTCTTAAGGTTGAAGTCACCTCCGACTAATATTACATGGCCCGGATACCTATGCACTACCTGGTGTAGACTTTCCTTGAATGATTCTAAAACTGCTACAGCAGCACTGGGGGGCCGGTAAAAACACCCAACTATTAATTTTACTTCTTTTAGACCTGTTATGCGTGCCCAGATAACTTCACAGTTACTTTCAACCTCGATCTCAGTAGAAACAATATCTTTGTCCACAGCGATGAACACTCCTCCTCCAGTTGTATCAGATCTATCTTTCCGATATACATTCCACGCTTCGCTAAATATTTCTGAACTTGCCACATCATCATTTAGCCAGCTTTCGGTGCCTAAAACTATCTGAGCGCAATAACTTCCATGCAGCGCTGCAAATTCGGGAACTTTGTTTCTAATACTCTGTAAGTTCGCGGCTAATATTTTTATGTTCGAATTTTTGTTCCGAACGTGGCCTGAATTCGCTGTTTGAATGCTGACAGGCGAGTGCTCATCAGAGTTAGCGCCTAGCCTAAAAAACCCCCATGTGCACTCCACAAGTACTCTGCTACCCGAGTAGCCGCTTCCTTAGTGTAGTGCACCCCTGATCTATCTAGGGGCACCCTACAATTCCCCACCCGATAACGCAGATCCAGAAATCTGCAGCCATGACTGTCACAGAGTCGGCGAAGCCTCTGGTTCAGACCCTCCACTCGGCTCCAAACCAAAGGACCCCGATCAACCCTGGGAACAATGCTGCAAATCGACAGCTCTGCTTGCACCCCGCGTGCGAAGGCAGCAGCCTTCACCAATTCCGCCAGCCGCTCGTAGGACCTGAGGATGTCCTCAGAACCCAAGCGACAAGCGTCATTGGTGCCGACGTGAGCTACGACTTGCAGTCGACTGCACCCCGCACCCTCGATAGCCGCCGGCAAGGCCGCCTCCACATCTCGGATGAGGCCCCCCGGCAAACACACCGAGTGCACGTTGGAATTCCTTCCAGATCTGGACGCTATCTGCCTAAGGGGCTCCATCACGCGCCTGACATTGGAGCTCCCAATAACTAATAATCCCCTCCCCCCGTGCACCTGCTCGGACCCTGCTGAAGGAGTGGCCACACTCTCACTCACAGGACGAACGGGCGCGGACGGACGTCCAGCCTCCACATTGGCCTTCCGCCTCGAGCGACGCGAACGCCGTACAACCCGCCACTCCCCTTGCGGAGAAGGCGGCTCGACGACGTCCGGTACACCTGAAGGTGCCTCGGTAGCAGGGACAGAGAGCGTAGCGTGAGACACCTGAGGTGTCCCACTCGACGCACCAGACTCCCCACCATCGCTGCACCCCGAGACAGCAGCCTGAAGACGGCTGACCGTAGCCAACAGCACGCTCAGCTGTTCGCGAACCGCGGCCAACTCCTCCTGCGTCCGCACACAGCAGGCACACATCCTATCCATCCTATCGATACAATTAACAGCAATTAACAACTTTAAAGAAGCCTAGTACTCTAATGAAGGCGGCTGGCTGCTGACTTAACTGTGGTCAGTGGTAACTACACTGTCGATCAACAAAACTGAGTCCGGCACTCGTGGCAGCTGGCACTGGACTGACTGATAACGAGCTTAGTAACGGTCTCTGACTTGTTTTGAAATACACCGGTCAAAGACGAAGACTAAACACAACGGTATTTATCAAATACGATAGAATAAACTATTAAAACAGTAGTACAAACGAAATCTGCAAGTACGCGGGAATAAATCTCTTAAAACAGTACTACCGAAAATGAACTAGACAGGCAAATTAAATTTGACACAAATTAAATTCAGATACTTAGCGCTGTTAACGCAGCGACACTGGTGACAGCTGGCACTGGACTGACTGATAACGAGCTTAGTAACGGTCTCTGACTTGTTTTGAAATACACCGGTCAAAGACGAAGACTAAACACAACGGTATTTATCAAATACGATAGAATAAACTATTAAAACAGTAGTACAAACGAAATCTGCAAGTACGCGGGAATAAATCTCTTAAAACAGTACTACCGAAAATGAACTAGACAGGCAAATTAAATTTGACACAAATTAAATTCAGATACTTAGCGCTGTTAACGCAGCGACACTGGTGACAGCTGGCACTGGACTGACTGATAACGAGCTTAGTAACGGTCTCTGACTTGTTTTGAAATACACCGGTCAAAGACGAAGACTAAACACAACGGTATTTATCAAATACGATAGAATAAACTATTAAAACAGTAGTACAAACGAAATCTGCAAGTACGCGGGAATAAATCTCTTAAAACAGTACTACCGAAAATGAACTAGACAGGCAAATTAAATTTGACACAAATTAAATTCAGATACTTAGCGCTGTTAACGCAGCGACACTGGTCACACTCTTCCTCGTGTTCTGCAACCGCTGATTTGCTGTGCTGCTTTAAACGGATGTACTTTTGATTTTCCGCCATCCGTATATAAATAGGCCTTCCTGTGTCTCCTATGTATACAGTCCCACACCCGCAGTCTATTTTATACACATCAGCATTATTCAGCTTTTCTATGGGATACTCAGTCGATTTGAGGATACCTTTAATTCTGTTATTGCTGGAAAAATGACCTCACTAATGCCCTTAATGTACGACAACCGTGCCACCGGTAACTCTTCAACTTCCGTGTCGTTTTCCTTAGTTCGTCGCTGTTTTATGACTTTCTTAATGCATTTATCGCTGTATCCATTGGCACGGAATATCGATCGAAACTTGGTGATCTCTTCTTCCAAATTATTGTCATCACTAATACGTTGCGCCCTGTTGACTAATGTGGGTAGAACTGAGGTCTTTTGGGCCGGATGGTGATGAGATTGCGCGTGCAAGTACAGTTTGGTGTGGGTTGGTTTCCTGTGCACTCTATGGCCTAGTGTGCCTGTTGCTGTTTTGTGCACTAGTACGTCCAGAAAAGAAACGGTACCATCGTTTTCTATTTCTTCAGTGAATTTTATTTTCTCATGGTGGCTGTTAAGCTGTTCGAGGAATTCATCTAGCTTTTCCTTTCCGTTTAGCCATATAATGAAGGTGTCGTTGGCATAACTCAGCCAGCACTTGAGTAGTGCTGAGTTCAAAGCTGTTCCAGCGATTCCATAAAGATGTTCGCTGCTACCGGTGACGAGGGAGAGCCCATACATTAATTACCACAGCCATACCTTAGCAAAAAATCTTTCCGAGAACCCGAAAAAATTCTGGTCCTATGTAAAATTAATAAGCGGGTCAAAGTCTATTATCCACTCACTCGTTGATTATTCCGGGGCAGTAATAGAAGAAAGCAAACGGAAAGCTAACGTTCTAAATTTAACTATTAAGAAATCTTTCACGCAGGAGGACCACACAAATGTACCATCATTTGATCAAAATACTAACTCTGAAATGGAGTACATAGTAATAGGTATTTCCGGTGTAGAGAAGCAGCTGAGAGAGCTAAATACAAAAAAGTATTCTGGTCCAGATAGAATACCAGTTCGGTTTTACAAAGAGTATTCCGCAGCGTTGGCCCCTTACTTTGCTTACTTTTATAGCGAATATTTAATTCAGCACAAAGTTTCTAGTGATGGGAAAAAAGCGTAGAGGTGACACCTTTTTATAAGAAAGGAAAGAGAACTGACATAATTACAGGCTAATATCGTTGACATTAGTTTCCTGTAGAATTTTGGAGCATTATTCTCAGTTCGAATACAGTAAATGTCCTTGAGACGGAAAAGCTTCTTTCTATGAATCAGCACGGGTTTAGGAAACATAGTTTATGTGAAACATAGCTTGCCCTTTTCTCACATGACATCTTGCGAGCCATAGATGAAGAGCAACGAACAGATTGTGTTTTTCTCGATTTCAAAAAGGCGTCTGACGCGGTGTCACACTGCAGACTGCTAAAGAAGATACGAGCTTATGGAATAGGTTCACAGATTTTTACTGGCTGGAAGACTTCCTAAGTAACAAGACGAGAATATCGTCAGGCGTGCCTCAGGGGAGTGTGACAGGACCGCTATTGTTTTCTATATAAATGATCTGATGGACAGAGTAACTTGTAATTTGCGGCTGTTTGCTGATGATGCTGTGGTGTATGGGAGGGTGTCGTCTTTAATTGACTGTAATAGAAACAGGATGACAGAGACAATTTCTAGTTTGTGCGAAGAATGGGAGCTAGCTGTAAATGTAGACCAATGTAAGGTGATGCACTTGAGTAGGAAAACAAACCCATAAAGTTCGAAAACGGCATTAGTAGTGAACTTCTTGATGCAGTCGCGTCGTTCAAATATCTTGCCGTAATACTGCAGAGCGATGTGAAATGGAACGAACATATAAGGACAGTTGCGAGTAAGGCGAACAGCCGACTTCGGTTTATTGGGAAGATGTATTTCATCTGTGAAAGAGACCGCGTATAAAACGCTTGTACGACCACGTTTTGAGTATTTCTCAAGTGTTTGGGACTCGCAGCACGTCAGTTTAACGGAAGACATAGACGCAGTTCAGAGGCGAGCAGCTAGATTCGTTACTGGTATGTTCGACCATTACGCGAGTCTCACGGAAATGTTCCGGAAACTCAAACGGGGATCGTTGGAGGAAAGACGACGTCCTTTTCGAAAAGTTCTGTTTAGGTACTTTAGAGGGCCAAAATTCGAAGCTGAGTGTAGAACGATCTTCTTCCCTCCTACTTACAATTCCCGTAATGATCACAAAAACAAAATAATGGAAATTAGGGCTCGTTCTATTTGGGAGTGGCATAGGAAAGGAAATGCCTAGCAGTGGCACAGTGAACCCTCCGCCATGCACCTTACGATGGATTGTGAAGTTTGTGTGTAAGATGTAAATGTAGATGTATTGGTCGTAATGAACAGGAGACCTTGTGAACTTTAGGTACACCATAAATCCTGGGTGATGCTGGTACTCTCGGGATGAGTGTCCTGGCTGTATCAAAATCTATTCTTTACTCCTTTATGAGAACATGCGTCTTTCTCACGATCTTGGCCGGTCCAAGACGACTGTGGCATTTCCTCTGTCCGGCTGCAAGATGGTAATGTCTTTGTTTTCTTTTATTTTCATCACAGTTCTCTGCACTTCAAGTGAGACGTTCTTTTTAGGGACCTTAGCGCGAAGTACTCTGTGGATTTCTTGTCTCACTATTTCTGCTACATATTGCGGTAAGTGACGTATGGATGCTTCTACACTCTGTTATATCTTCACACGGCAGTCTACTCGGTCTTATGGCGAAGTTTAGTGATTGCTCCAACACATACATTCCGGCTTCGCTGATTACGCGTGAAAAGAGATTGACAACAGTTCGTGGAGCAGAAGCCATAGGACCCAGTTTCTCAGTTTTCCGAACTAAAGCCTCAAACTTACGTTGTAAAACTGAATAACTATCTTATAAAGCTTTGTACGTGCAAACACACATGCTCATTAGCCCGGTCTAAGGTGCTTAGCCACCCCCATGAACCACAGACATTGCCGAGGTGGGGTGGCTTGCGTGCCTCAACGATGCAGATAGCCGTACCATAGGTGCAACCACAGCGGAGGGGTATCTGTGGAGAGGCCAGACAAACGTGTGGTTCCTGAAGAGGGACAGCAGCCTTTTCAGTAGTTACAGGGGCAACAGTCTGGATGATTGATTGATCTGGCCTTGTAACATCAGCTAATGTGGCTTTTCCACACAGCTACTGCGAACGGCTGAAAGCAAGGGGAAACTACAGCCGTTACTTTTCCAGAGGACATGCAGCTCTACTGTATGGAATTATGATGAGTGCATCCTCTCGGGTAAAATATTCCGGAGGTAAAATAGTCCCTCATTCGGATCTCCGGGCGGGGACTACTCAGGAGGATGTTGTCATCGGGAAAGACAATACTGGCATTCTACGGATCGGAGCGTGGAATGTTAGATCCCTTAATCGGGTAGGAAAATTAGAAAATTTAAAAAGGGAAATGGATAGGTTGAAGTTAGATATAGTGGGGATTAGTGAAGTTCGGTGGCAGGATGAACAGGATTTCTGGTCAGGTGAGTACAGGATTATAAATATAAAATCAGTTGGGGGTATCACAGGAGTAGGACTGATAATGAATAAGAAAATAGGAATGCGGGTAAACTACTATGAGCAGCACAGTGATCGCATTATCATTGTCAAGATAGATACGAAGCCAACACCGACAACAGTAGTACAGGTTTATATGCCAACTAGCTCTGCCGATGATGAGGAGATCGAAGAAATATATGAGGAGCTAAAGGAAATTATTCAGACAGTTAAGGGAGAGGAAAACTTAATTGTTATGGGAGACTGGAATTCGGTAGTAGGAAAAGGAAGAGAAGGAAAAATAGTAGGTGAATATGGACTGGGCAGGAGGAATGAAAGAGGAAGTCGCATGGTAAAATTTTGCACGGAACATGATTTAATCGTAACAAACACGTGGTTTAAGAATCACAGAAGAAGGTTGTATACGTGGAAGAGACCAGGAGACACCGGAAGGTATCAGATAGATTTTATAATGGTAAGACATAGATTCCGGAACCAGGTTATAAACTGCAAGACATACCCAGGGGCAGATATAGACTCTGACCATAACTTGTTAGTCATGAACTGTAGGCTGAAACTGAAAAAACTGCAGAAAGGTAGGAAAATTAGGAGATCGACTTAGATAAATTGAAGGAAAGTGAAGTTCTGGAGAGTTTCAGAGGGAGATTTAGGCAACAATTGACAGAAACAGGGGGAAATAAAACAGTAGAGGAGGAATGGGTAGCATTGAGAGATGAAATAGTGAAGGCAGCAGAGGACAAAATAGGTAGAAAGGCAAGACCTATAAAAAATCCTTGGATATCACAGGAAATACTAAATTTAATTGATGAAAGGAGAAAATATAAAAATGCAGTAAATGAAACACGCAAAATGGAGTACAGACGACTAAAAAATGAGATTGACAGGAAGTGCAAAATGGCTAAGCAGGAGTGGCTAGAAGCCAAATACAAATCCATAGAAGAATGTATAGCAAGGGGAAAAATAGATACCGCCTACAGGAAAATAAAAGAGACATTTGGGGACAAGAAAATCAACTCTACGAATATCAAGAACTCAGATGGGAAACCAGTCTCAGCAAAGAAGGGAAAGCTGAAAGGTGGAAAGAGTACATAGAGCAGCTCTACAAAGGAAATGAAATTGGAGACGATGTTGTAGGAAGGGAAGAGGAAGTAGATCCAGATGAAATAGGAGATACTACACTGAGAGATGAATTTGACAGAGCCTTGAAAGACCTAGGTCGGAACAAGGCCCCAGGAGTAGATGACATACCCTCAGAGATATTAAAGTCTCTGGGAGAGCCAGCCATTACAAAACTATTTGAACTGATGTGTAGGATGTATGAGACAGGCGAAACACCCTCAGACTTTAAGAAAAATATAATAATCCCCATTCCAAAGAAATCAGGCGCAGACAGGTGTGAAAATTACAGAACCATCAGTTTGATAAGTCATGGTTGTAAAATTTTAACACGAATTATCTACAGGAGAATGGAAAAGCTGGTAGAAGTTGACCTCGGGGAAGATCAGTTTGGATTAAGGAGGAACATAGTAACCCGGGAGGCAATACTCACTTTACGTCTTATCTTAGAAGATAGATTAAGGAAAGGCAAACCTACTAGCTTTTGTAGATTTGGAGAAAGCATTTGACAATGTTGACTGGAATACACTCTTTCAAATTCTGAAGTCAGCAGGGGTAAAATATAGGGAAAGGAGAGTTATTTACAACTTGTACAAAAGCCAGGCCGCAGTTATTAGACTCGAAGGGCATGAAAGGGAAGCATCAGTTGGGAAGGGAGTAAGACAGGGTTGTAGCCTTTCTCCGATGTTATTCAATTTGAACATCGAGCAGGCGCTGAAGGAAAGCAAGGAAAAATTTGGAATAGGGATTAAAGTTCAGGGAGAAGAAATAAAAACATTGCGTTTTGCTGATGACATTGTAATTCTGTCAGAGACAGCAAAGGACCTGGAAGAGCAGTTGAATGGAATGGACAGTGTGTTGAAAGGAGCGTATAAAATGAACATTAACAAGAGCAAAACAAAAATAATGGAATGCGGTCTTAGAAAATCAGGCGATGCTGAAGGAATTGGATTAGGTAACGAAACAATGAAGATGGTAGATGAGTTTCGTTACTTGGGTAGTAAAATAACATGCGATGGTCGTAGTACAGAGGATATAAAATGCAGAATGGCAATGGGAAGAAAAGCATTTTTGAAAAAGAGAAATTTGGTGACATCGAATATTAATTTAAGTGTAAGGAAGTCTTTTCTGAAGGCATTCGTGTGGAGTGTTGCCTTGTACGGGAGTGAAACATGGACGATAAGCAGTGCGGACGAAGAGAATAGAGGCTTTTGAAATGTGCTACAGAAGAATGTTGAAGATTAGGTGGGTAGATCGCATAACTAATGAAGAGGTACTTAGCATAATTGGTGAGAAAAGGAATTTTTGGCATACCCAGACTAAAAGAAGGGATCGCTTGGTAGGGCACATTCTTAGACATCGGGGAATCGTAAATTTAGCATTGGAGGGAAGTGTGTGGGGTAAAAATCGCAGAGGGAGACCCAGAGACGCGTATAGTAAGCAGATTGAAATGGATGTCGGTTGTCGTTCTTATGAGGAGATGAAAAGGCTTGCTCAGGATCGGGTAGGGTGGAGAGCTGCATCAAATTAGTCTCCGGACTGAAGACCATAACAACAACAAGGTGCTTAGAGTCGCCGCCTCTAAACACACTCGGTTAATTGTATATAAAACTCTTCTGGGTTTTGGACCGCATCGTCAAAATATCAAACACTTCACCGACGTTTCGGCCACTATTGCAAGTGGCCATCTTCTGGGTGTTACATTTCAGTAAATGTAACACCCAGAAGATGGCCACTTGCAATAGTGGCCGAAACGTCGGTGAAGTGTTTGATATTTTGACGATGCGGTCCAAAACCTAGAAGAGTTTTATATACAATGACAACGGCCGCGGAAGCCTTCGTTTACATTTACACTCGGTTAATTCTCAACAGGAGCGTCCACGTAGCGGGGTGGGCCCAGCTTTCGAGCTGGTGGCGAAGTTCTGCTGGGGACCCAGTATCGAGGGGTATAACGCTTTACCCATGGCACGGTTACGAGTGACGACCACACCGACAAGGAAGGCAGAGGAGATGAAGTTCGGTATGGCGTTTGGCGGACTTGTAACTGGCAGCTCATTCCCAGAGGAACCGAAAAGAGGAATAAACAGAATCTCTGGACCCAGGAAATCAATCGTGTAGTGGAAGAAAACCACGACCTAAGATCACCTGGCTGTTCAGGTCGGGCATTAGGCGTTGGACCTGTACTCCACCCTACTAAAAAAAAATCATATGCAAAGCTTCCGACTTTGGCCTGTAAACGGAATGGATCGAAACGAATACCACGAAAAAAAAAAAAAAAAAAAAAAAAAAAAAAAAATTGCAGCATGGAATAAACCAGGAATTACCATAGCGAAGCGTGAAGTTTAAAAAAATAAATAAATCGCCTTCATTGGAGGCCTAAAAGAAACCAAAGTGAATAAGCATGGTACGGAAGAAATAGATGATTTCATATACATTTATAGCGACGTACCAAAAGACAAACGAGCTCAAACTGCAGTTCCTATTGCCATAAAGTAACAAGAAAAGAGGAACCTTATCGGGAATATGTCAACTACAGGAGTCTGCAAGTACCGAATAAGCTAAAGGGTTATTTTGTTCGTATCATTGTTCCCTAGTCCCCAAATGACGACTTTGATGAGCTATAAAATTGACAATATGTATTGAAACTATAGGGTATTACAAAGAAATAGTGTTACTAAGAGACCTAAATGCAATAAAAGGGTGGAAAGCCAACTACAACATACTGGGTAAATATGATGAACATACCGTTAATAATAGCTGTGAAAGGTTGACAGAATTCTACTTCCAAAATGATTTATGGTCTCTAAATTGCTGGTTCAAGCATAAGGTCATCCATAAATATAAATGGACCAAACAAACTGTTAACCTCGAATTCATTACAGACTACAATTAAACAACAACAAAGGTAGCAGTACAAGATGTGAAGGCTATGGGAGATGCACGGTGGAGATCAGACCATTCTTTGGTCTAAGATGTTATTCGCTTTTATGAAAACCATAGAAATCCAAGGGAAATCACAGTCACAGAAATTCACTATGAATCAGTATAATTTAAAAACTTTGACCCTACTTCCACCCGTTTTTCGTACCAACTAAGGCTAGCAGGAAAACTTGCTTACGTTGAAGATACTTCTGCAGATGAGATGTATGAGGCGGTTAAAGAAGTAGCTTATGAAGCATTGGCAGAAAAATCAAAATAGAAATATAATATGTGATGAGTGGTGGAACGACACCTAAATGCAGATGAATGGACAGACGATGTGATTTTGTTCACTTTATTTTATGCGACGACCAAATGTTAGTAGCTGGGGATGAGGAAGATGCTAATTATATGCTCCGCAGATTAAAATAAGAATATTAAAAATGGGGGTCGCGTTATAATCTTACGTAAAACGGAATATCTGACGGTGGAAGAAAATAATGTTAATGACGTACAACTCGTTTCTGATACTGTTAAAGGGTGTCGTAACTTTAATTTCAAAAAATGTTTGTTAAGCTTAAGGGCCATAAAGCAACTAAATAGTACTCTCAGGAATAACATCGTAACGCGCAATACGAAACATATCATATACCTTGCAATTATTGAAAGTAGCACCACGTGCGGCGGAGACTTGTAGCAACTAAAGAATGTGTACTGGCAGTTGATATGAATTTCTGGAGACGGAGTTATGGATATTCCAAAAATGACACGATCAGAGAGTTCATGAAAGTGGAAAGCACTCTTCTAGACTGCATGGTCACTTATAATGACCAAAAAAGAATATGGTAATGGAGTCCTCATCAAAGAAGCTGGTGTGGCAGAACTGCGAGATGGTGTAAAGATGACGTCACCGAAGCAATGGCTGCGAGAGATCTTAATCAAACCTTTCCTGCCCATTTCGAGCGTCATAAAACAAAGTAGAAAATGATATCTGTTTTGTGTTCCTCACTGGACGTTAGTGTCCCTCTCATGTGTCATCTGGCCGAGATTGCTCAATATCTCTGCTCACAAAGAGCAGTAAACAACGGACTGTTTAATGTCTTCGTGTACGATTTCCTCAGGTGAGTTTTGCTGTCATAAAAGATGCTGTTGTGTGTTCTCACTTTGTTAATTTGGTTTTGCATTAGTTGTTTTAGCTAATAGAAACTGATATCTCAAAGAATGGAGCTCTTTTTCTTCGTATAGCGTTCAATACTGTTACAGGAAGTTTTTAGTACTGACAGTGTGACAAAGACATTTTGTTCATGTCATTTATGTAGTTGGCTTTGTTTCTAGGTGTCACTAACAAATGGTTGTAGTTTTGGTTACCAGTTACGAAATATGAATACTGTTCAGGGAGAACTACAGTTTTCTTCCTCTGTTCAGATCAATATCGAAAATGACATTTCGATATAATTGCTAGTAAATCCTTATGTTATGAGAGATAAGCATTGCATAATATCTCCCAATTGCATTACTTCCTCTTGGACTTTAAAGCCCCATTTTTAAATTTGTGAATGCACCAAAGTGCTTTTATTGACTTTGGTAGCAAAATAACCAAAATGAAGTTAAGTGCTCAAATATTTGACACTCTGGAACGACAGTAATTAATGGAAATTCGGATGCGAGAGTCGGCGGCAGCCGTAGAAACTAGAAACCTCAACTCCCAAATATAAATATCCTAATTAATAAAATCCGAATATTCCCGTATAAACCAAATATTCCCGTATTCGAATCTTCAAATTAATAACGAGCGTTTTAAATTGAGCCCTTGGCCTAGCATTTGGCTAGTGTTGAATTTTCATCAAAATTACGCCGAGACCGATGTTTCCTAAGAAGATTAAAGAAGAAAATTTAAGGTGTCCTACATTCACAGTGATTGAGCAAAAAGAAATGATGACAATGAAAGGCCACCTTAGCAAAAAACTGTTATGATCATTGTCTAACACTTATTTAAATCCAATAGTTTAGAGCTGTCCGTTCTCTGCAAGTCAGGCAGTTCGTCGAAAAAGTATTCATTCAACCGAATCATTCCTAGATGTTGTATAAAATTAAACAAAACAATTTGAGTGTACTAATCATTTATTGATACTAAACAAATAGGATTTCATTATTTTACTTTAATAAATACAGTAACCAGCTACTTTATAAATACGTTTTATTATGCCAAAACCAAAACACGTTTTAGATTTGCACCCATATTCGGTTGCGGTAATTATTTATTTATTTATTTTTATTTATTTATTTATTTTACGTAAACGTCGACAGCAGCTTGGATCTACAGATTGCCAGTAAAAAATAACGAATATTGTTTTTGTGGTGTCGCACAAGTACAAAGTGCGCGCCACCTACTTTCGCCGCGCGCCGCCATGCATGCACGGCGCGGCGTTCTTCCGACGACAGCCACGAGCGCCCTCTGCTGCAATCCCGCTCGTGGCCACCACGGAAAGACACCGGGCACTTCGGACTGAGATAGCAACGAGTTAGGACCTTCGTAATCAGATAGGCACCAGTGAAGACTTTGCTATCGTACAGGCACTAGGCAGGCCTCTAACAACTATGTATCAACATTCTGCAGTACTATGTAAAAGTTAAGTATTGTTACATTCTGTGCAATATATCTCTTTCTAATTTACTCGAGTGTTTATAGTTTCTGGCTGCTCCCCTCCGTACCTGCACCAGCGTGTCGGTCTCATTCCATTCGGCCACCGACACCTACGACGAGGCTGGGACACAAAAGCGGCGACGAAGTCGGGACACAAAAGTGGCGACGAGGAGTGATAGAACCTTGGACCAGCCCGCTTGCAGCAGCCAGACAGCAGCAGTCGGAGCACGCAAAAATTGATCCCGCCCACCCACCCTTATAAGATTTTTGGGGGAACATATTCTGTTACGTATTTTGTGGACCTTTTTGTTGCAGAGCGTCCTCATTCATATTGCATTTGTGTTTTGTTATAATTTACTTGTATGCGCGGCGCCTAATCGGTCATCATGGCCACTACCCCGAACCCAAACTTAATGGAAATTATTCAGTTACAGACGGCGCAAATAACGCAACTCCTCCAGGCGGTGTCCCAGCTCACAGCGCAGGCAGCTAACCAACAACAGCCGCCGCTTCAGCAGCCCACACCTGCCGCCGCAACACTTCCTACGTTTCGCCAATACAACGAACGTGAGGAAGAATGGAGCGACTATTTCGCACAGTTTCAAGAACTCGTCGCGGCTCATCAACTTACAGGTCAGACTGTTAAGCATCTTTTATTGTCTGTGGTGGGCCCCAAAACTTTCGTGTTACTGCAAAAACTATTCCCGCACGCATCTCCTCGTGATGTAGACTTTGAACAAATTGTAGATGCACTGAATGCTCATTATGAGAGAAAAGTTCTTGTAGCCGCTGCACGATACCGATTTTTCAGACTTAAAAAATTACCTGAGCAGTCACACCAAGAGTGGATTACGGAATTGAAGGGCTTAACCCGCCAATGTAAATTTACTTGCTCTTGTGGACTTTCGTATTGTGACGTGATGTTGAGGGATGCGATTACGCAGAATATTCAGGACCCCAGAATTAGAGCAGCAATTCTGAAACAGTCTGACCCCTCCTTAGACAGTGTACTGCAGCTTATAGAAGCGCATGATACTTTTGACTTAGCAGATGTAGAAATGCAAAGCCACAATGTAAATTCAGTGCGCCGCAACGGACGCTTTCCTAGCCGTAGTTCTCAGTATAGCACTAGTGATTCTTATTTTTCTACCGGCCGTGCTGAACAGACAGTGAACAGTAGCCAGAGTAAAAGTGCGACGCAAAGGTCGCCCCGTAGACACAGTAATTTGCATAACGGGCGCCAACGCTCATTTCAGAAAAATGTTCGTAAGTCTTGCCCCCAGTGTGTGTCTCGCCACAAGCGTGCTCATTGCCCTAGTCGCAACGCAACCTGTTATCAATGTGGCAAATCAGGACATGTACAGTCTGTGTGTATGCAAATTAAAAACTCAAAGTACAGTAACGTTAGAAACGGTGCTTCGCAAAGTGCGAGAACAGTTCATTCTGTAAATGTTATACATGCTGTGAACTTAGACAGTGCTTTCCTTGGATCTCAATTTCAAGAAAGTAGTTCTGCGCCTATGGCAAAACTATATAGTGCACCACGTAAACCAGTGCAACGGAAAAGGGTTCGGGACAAGCAAAATGACTATGAACAGTGCATTCCTGTAGTGAAATTAGTGCCTTCTGCAACTGCTCCTTGTAATAGTGCCCAGTACTGTGTAGCTAGTGACAGTAGACATCAAGTAGCTACTCAAAAGTGTAGTGCAGTAGTTAGTGACTCTGTAGTAGCCTCGCATTGCGCGGACGCCGATCCGGCGGTAGTGTCATCTAGTGACAGTGTTGTTAATCCGCTGCGTGCCGAGTCTGCGCCGCTTACTTCACTACGCGGCCCGCGCATACGCAGCAAACAAACCGTAGCAGACGTTGCCCACATTCGCGCCCCTGTCGAGCGCCGCAAGCAAAAACTTTTTGTGAATCTTTCCATTGACAATAAGACTGTGCAATTTCAGCTCGACACTGGTTCCGCTGTTACATTAATTAATAAAGATACTTATGAACTTCTGGGTTCGCCAAAATTGTCGCCGTCACAGCAAGTGTTAACAGCTTATACAGGTCAAAATATTCCCGTGCTAGGAACGTGTAGCCTGCCCGCCTCTTTCCAAGGTGTAACAAAAACAGTTGCTTTTGTTGTTCTTCAGGCCAAATCGACACAGAACATTTTTGGACTAGATGCTTTTGACTTGTTTGGTTCAAATTTCGTCAATAGTGCCTCAGGATAAAATCAATGCATTGTGTGACAAATATAGTGACTTGTTTTCGCCGGAACTAGGTTGTGCAACAGACTTCGTGGCACATGTAACTTTAAAAGAATCTGCAGTTCCAAAATTTCGTAAAGCTAGACCAGTGCCTATCGCCTTGCGTGATACAGTTGCCGAAGAACTTCAACGTTGGCAAGATAGTGGGGTGATTTCTCCTGTTTCTGCGAGTCAGTGGGCCTCGCCTATAGTAATTATACCCAAGCCGTCAGGAAAACTTCGTCTCTGTGCGGACTTCAAATTAACTGTCAACAGCCAAACAATTGTAGACACTTACCCTCTGCCCAGACCTGAGGAACTAATGGACAAATTAGGACAGTCTCGTTTCTTTTCTAAGATTGATTTAGCAGAGGCATACTTACAGATTCCACTTGATGACGAGTCAAAAAAGTTTTTCGTCATTAATACTCACATGGGCCTTTTTCAATTTCAACGCCTACCCTTTGGCAGTTCTTCCGCTCCCGCTATTTTTCAGCGTTTTTTGGAACAGCTGACAGTTTCTGTACCGTGTTGTTCGAACTATTTAGATGACATTGTGGTGTCCGGACGTACAGTTGAAGAACATTTAGCAAACCTGGAGTGCCTTTTCAAAGTGTTGACTGCAGCAGGTCTACGTTGTAATAAAGCAAAGTGTTCGTTTTTTCAAACTGAAATAGAGTACCTAGGCCATGTGATTAATGCCCAAGGAATTCATCCCTTACAGTCACTTCTTCGAGCAATCAAAGACTTGCCTCCTCCTAAGAATGTGCATGAATTGCAAGCAGTAATGGGAAAGCTTAACTATTATTTCAGATTTATTCCCAATGCCTCTCAGATTGCAGCTCCACTGCATCACTTACGTAGGAAGAATGTTCCTTTTGTATGGTCCAAAGATTGCCAGGTTGCCTTTGACAACTTAAAGTCTGCACTACTCAGTGATGCATGTCTGATTCCCTTTGACCCCCAGAAGCCTGTAGTGTTAGCAGTTGACGCCTCATCGTATGGTCTGGGCGCGGTAATCTCACATCGTATTGGATGTCACGATCGTCCTATTGCCTTTGCATCCAAGCTACTGACGCCGACGCAACAGAATTACAGTCAGATAGAAAAGGAGGCCTTAGCAATCATTTACGGCGTCGCAAAGTTTCATCATTATCTCTATGGCAGAAAATTCTATTTGTTGACAGACCACAAGCCTCTCACGTCGTTGTTCTCACCCACAAAGCCGATTCCGCCACGTACGGCACAAAAGCTTCAGAGATGGTCCTTGATATTGTCTAATTATCAGTATGAGATTTTGTACCGACCTACCACTAAACATGCCAACGCGGACACACTTTCCCGACTTCCGGTTGGCCAGGATGTATCATTTGATTCTTCAGAAATGGCATGTTGTCAGATAGACTCCAGAGATGCTTCCGCTGTCGCAGACTTTCCTTTGAACTCTCGTCGGGTTGCACAGGAAACAGCTGCGGATGCAGACCTAAGTGTGGTAGCACGTTTTGTTCGCTCAGGGTGGCCTGCCAGAGCCAAAGACATTGATCGGCCTCTGGTTCGACGTTATTTTGCACAACGTCATGCATTATCTTTAAGTCAGGGTGTACTGTTGTTGCATACAGACAACGACCAAGCAAGAGTGATTGTTCCTCGTTCCCTGCAACGAGAAGTGTTACGCCTCCTGCATCAAGGACATTGGGGTATTGTTAGGACAAAGCAACTGGCCAGACGTCATTGTACCTGGGTTGGTATGGACGCTCAGATAGAGAACATGACGTCACAGTGTACTGTTTGTGCGGAGCATCAGGCGGCTCCTCCGCAACGTTTCTCGGACTGGCCACGCCCCAAGGGACCATGGCAACGTTTACACATTGACTTTTCCGGACCTTTCTGGAACACGCGCTGGTTAATTGTTGTAGACGCTTTCAGCAAGTTTCCTTTTGTGATTGCCATGAACTCAACGACAGCTTCTAGTACAATCAGTGCCTTAACATCAGTGTTTTGCATCGAAGGCTTGCCTGAAACTATCGTCAGTGACAATGGACCTCAGTTTGTTAGTGTGGAATTTCAACAGTTTTGTCGTGTGAATGGCATTCAGCATATTACCACTGCACCTTTTCACCCTCAGTCCAATGGTGAAGCAGAACGTTTCGTTCGAACATTCAAGTCTCACATGGAGAAGATGAAAGGTCAGCACTCCAGGCAGCAAGCTCTTCAAATTTTCCTGTCTACGTATCGGTGCATGCCACGTGACGGCCCGTCTCCTGCCGAGCTGCTACACGGCCGCCGTCACCGCACTCTCCTTCACCTGCTGCAGCCTCCCACGCACCGAGTCGGTTCGTATGGCGCTACGCGTTTTCAGGTTTCCACGCCGGTGCTGTACAGGGTGTTTGCTGGAAACAAGAAGACATGGTTGCCGGGCACCATTCAACGCGTGCTTGGTAGCAATATGTATGTTGTACGTTCTTCCACAGGGTCGGAGCTGCGGCGCCACGCAAACCAATTGCGCCTGCACAGACCACGCGATCCTGCCTCCGGTTTCTTGATTCCAGACCCAGTTCACCGCCAGGGAGCACAACCACATCGTTCGTCCCCGGACTACGAGATCGTCCCGATGGAGATCGACACGACGCCGCCGCTGTCGCCGCCGCAGATGATAGCGTCACCGAGAGGGACTCCGGGACCGTGCGTGCCGCCGCCGCCTGGGCCACGCACCTCAGAAGAAGATGACCTGCTCCCTCTGGGCGGGGGAGGGCGCCCTTCCCCAGGTTTCGGCGGGTTCCCTGGAGGATCTCAAGGCAGATGCCGGGGCGCGGACGGCGTCTCGATCCCAGCCTCAGCTACGACGCCCGTCCCACCAGTAACGCCCCCGCCCAGGCCCTCCTCCCAGTGCCGTCCCCGTGGCCCTCAGCCCTACGCCACGACGGCGCGGCGGTTTGGGGGGGAGGGGTGTGGTGTCGCACAAGTACAAAGTGCGCGCCACCTACTTTCGCCGCGCGCCGCCATGCATGCACGGCGCGGCGTTCTTCCGACGACAGCCACGAGCGCCCTCTGCTGCAATCCCGCTCGTGGCCACCACGGAAAGACACCGGGCACTTCGGACTGAGATAGCAACGAGTTAGGACCTTCGTAATCAGATAGGCACCAGTGAAGACTTTGCTATCGTACAGGCACTAGGCAGGCCTCTAACAACTATGTATCAACATTCTGCAGTACTATGTAAAAGTTAAGTATTGTTACATTCTGTGCAATATATCTCTTTCTAATTTACTCGAGTGTTTATAGTTTCTGGCTGCTCCCCTCCGTACCTGCACCAGCGTGTCGGTCTCATTCCATTCGGCCACCGACACCTACGACGAGGCTGGGACACAAAAGCGGCGACGAAGTCGGGACACAAAAGTTTTACTTTGTTCAGTTTCGCCCGTTTATATTTACGAAAAGCTATGCTGGAAGTACTTTGAATTATATAGGCCATGTATTTTTTTCTTCGGTGTGTTATGAAAACGAACAACGCCTCTATTAGTTCCTTGCAGTAATATGTCGTACTTACAACAAAGAAAAAAGTACAACAAAGCTGCCTACTAGTTCTTTGGTGTACTAAGTATCCAGACAGCGCCTCTTTTGGTTCTATGCTGTATTATATAGTATTTATAAGACTAGCATACACCTAAAACTTCAAATTACGATATCTTTACTTATCGATGTGGTCTTCAGTCCGGAGGCTGGTTTGATGCAGCTCTCCACCCTACTCCATCCTGAGCAAGCCTCTTCCTCATAAGAACGGCAACCTATATCCATCTGAATCTGCTTACTATATCTGTCTCTTGATCTCCCTCTGAGATTTTTCCCCCACACACTTCCCTCCAATGCTAAATTTACGATTTCTTCATGTCTAAGAATATGTCGTGCCTATATATCCCTTCTTTTAGTCAAGGTAAGCCAAAAATTCCTTTTCTCCCCAATTCTATTCACAACTTCTTCATTAGTTACGCGATCTACTCACCTAATCTTCGGCATTCTTTTGTAGCACCACATTTCAAAAGCCTCTATCCTCTTTCTGACCGAACTGTTTATCGTCCAAGTTTCACTCCCGTACATAGCAACGCTCCACACAAATGTCTTCAGATAAGACTTCCTTAGACTTTAAGTGATGTTAGCATATGTCTCTTTTTCAAGAATGCTTTTCATCCCATTCCCTTTATGCTTTTTATATGCTCTGTACTGCGACCATCTGTTGTTCTACAGCGCAAGTATCTACTACCTTTATTGTTTCGTTAACTAATATAATTCCTTCAGCATCGCCTGTTTTTCTAAGACTGCATTCAATTACCCTTGTTTTGCTCTTGTTAATGTTCATCTTATACGTTACTTTCAACACACTGTCCATTTCGTTCAGTTGTTCATCCAGGTCCTTTACTGTCTCTGACAGAATTACAATGTCATCAGCAAACCCCTTGATCCAATTTTGATCACTCTAGCCCCAAGTTACTCGGAATTTACCTGCAAAACCACATGAAATTTCATATATTACATTTGAAGATTAGCCTGCACAGATAGACACACACACACACACACACGAATGTTTTAAGAGAAATGGTGATATCTTGTCTGATCTGATTTTTATAAAATGGAGCCTTTATCTAATTGCACGATACGCTGAAGTTACCTGTGAAACTCCCATGAAATTTCATCTAGTATTTTTGGAGATTAAAGTGTTCAGAGAGACGGAATGACATGACGGTCGTATATAAACAAAAAAAAATTAAATTAAAAAAAAATCATCACCCTATTTTGATGAAATCATGGCTGTGTGTTGACCCAAACTTTGCTCCAGGTACATGTGAATTTCGCATGGAAAATCTTCCGGTAATTTTGAAGATTGAAGTGTACAACGTCAGACCAACATTTTCAGTTTTATTATTCGTTTGGAATAACTACAGCAGAAGCTCCGTATGTTTGTGTGTACGTATTGTATAAAAATTTACAGTTTCCTTCCAATGTTTGTGAAATTTTGCACACTAAGCTTCAATCCATGAGGACGGTGGCCGTAAGTGTTAACATCACGTACAACACATTGTTCACGGGATAAGACGTCAAGATGCGCGAAAAACTGTTGCTTCAAACGACAGTGCTCCACATTTTCTCCTAAACCACTGGACCGATTGAAACCAAATTTGGTGCACATATTTCTTACCGTGAGGTGACGATGATGTCGGGGTAAAAAATACATACGACACATGGTTCAGGAGATACTAAGTCATAAACAATAAAGTTGCAAGAAATTGCCACATAATGCGACGAGACTTTATTCGCTCACTGTAGTACAATTACAGCACTTCCATCCAAATTTAAAGATAATTTCAAAACTTTATGAACTTTTTCTCGCTGTCAACCACAGCAAAATTATGAAAAGAAAAAAGTTTCTCTTTTACTACTTTTCCGCCGTTCATCGATTAAAACTAAGGCATTCTGAATGACGTTACGATCTATAATTTCTACACTACTAATTGTAGCCGCAAGAAATTTCAAAAATGTTCAAATGTTTGTAGAGCTTATGGGACTTAACTACGGGGTCATCAGTCCCTAAACTTACAAACTACTTATGAACTAGCTAATACTAAGGACGGCACAAATATTCATGCCTGAGGGGGGATTCGAAGCCCCGACTGTAGTGGCAGTGCAGACTGTGACTGACGCGCCGCAGAACGCTCGGCCACCGCTGCCGGCCGCATGTAGTTTTACAGACAGTATACACACATATAGCTGAATGTACCTTAGCAATTGTATCACAGTACGACACAGTTCATGCGATAACGTTCATAGAAAATCGCCCTATCACGCACGAAGTTTTAATCTATTACTTCTTTACTACTTATACAAATGAATATATACCTGAAATATTATACAACTGTTCAACATGTAAATAAATATGCGATCTTGCGAATTTTATATGCCATTTGTATTTTGAGTGCCATCTTTTTTGATTTGGAAACTGCACGTATAGTTTTTGACAATTATATACATTATGCTAGACAGCCTTATTTCTTATATATTCTCCGATAAATATGTTTATAGAAAAAGGAGATGGACGGAGAGAGAAGGGATAGGAGAAGTACTACTCAAGGCACGAACGAATAAATAAAATCCCGAGCAACGCCGGGTTTTCAGCTAGTATTCGATGAATGTGGGGAGATACCGTCACTCTTCTGAGGAGTTCCACTGCTAAAGAGAGCGGCACGAAAAGCCTCTCAAACGTCAGACGTAGGCGCGCAGGCGTCGCGGAAGCCACGTGTAATGAACTGCAGAAGTCCATTAGCGGCCAGGGAGCCCGCGGGCGCAGGCCCGTGCGCATGCGCAGAACCGCCGATCGCGCGCAGCTCCAGACGCCGCTGCCTCACGCTGCCGCCTCACCCCCTCCAAACCTCCCCACAAAAAAAATTGCGAGCCTGGTCACGTGAGCGCGACTGTTGTTCTTCCATCTGACGCTCCTCTCGCGTCACACAATCACTGCTGGCCGTGAAAGAAGTCAACACGTTTGCCGCCAGTTTACAAGGCAGCATCTACCCCCATCCCATCCCACCTCGCCCTTTGACCATCCTACAGCTTTTTATCCGGTCTTAACGCGATGCACAGGAATTCCTACCTGTGTCAGGTATTTTGAAACAATGCCGTGACGGGTTTATCATAGGGGAAAGGATTGTACCTTGCCAAATTTTTGACATTTTATTTTTTTTATACTACGATTATTTTACAAGAAATTTGAAAATTTACCCCATCACAGGCATCAATTTTAGGTAATGTTCAACGAACAGCAGTTTATGCTAGCTCTAATATTTACGCAGTTACTCACCAATAAAGAATTTTGTGACGCTTGTCCCAAGGTACAACCTATGGTTTCACCTTGGGACAGTTGTGGTTTTACCTTGGGACACGGTGATGTACTTCAATTTATCAGTTTTATGAGTGAAAAAATCGTATTGGAATTAGGTAGTAAATGTTTGTTAGTCCAAATACAAAAGTTATTTTACCTTAAAACAAGAGATGGTGGGAATAAAATATTAATTGAATGAAACCCACGACACACCACTGGAGCTGGTAGTTCTTTCACTATATTACTGCGATTAACAACGATGATGTTCTCAACATTAGGGAATACAAAATGTTCCTTTGCTTCCTTAAGAATTTCACAGTTATATCTTCTTCTGTTCTTTCTAAAACTAAACATGAGATCTATCACTGATGTCAAATTTTACCAAGACCCAACTACCTCGAGAACAAGAAAGTGTTACGTTTCTAGATGGAAAGAAGGATGAGAAATCCTCTTCTTCAGATGGCAAATTAAATATGCTACCTCCAGTGCTACTGCCAAGCTCGGGAATTTCTTTGTCCGTTTAGTGGCTTCTTTCTTTGGGAAAGACCTTTTTTTTTTCCTCTTCGATTCCTTGCTTTTCTGGTGTGTCAGTGACAATCATGCACCTTCCAGGTGTCCCAAGGTGCAACCAGAGAAGTGTCCCAAGGTAAACCAAATACACAATAACAGAAAAACAGTATCCTAACCTGTGTACACATTTATATCCTAATAACTTATGGTATCAACAGCTTACTTAAACAATGCCCTACAACACTGTAGTTAAGAAACATCAATAATGATGCTTAGCTTTAATTTCTATCTTCTAAGGATAGTGCCTAAATTTTACTTTCAAACACGAAAACTTTTAAAACTTCCCCACAGATCTCAAACATCATCCAAATACAACATGGCCTCCTATACCCTGTGAAAATAGACCTGACAACTTTATTTGATAGTTCTTAAAGTTTCCACTAGACTGCACTGCCTTTATTAAAAAGTGTCCCAAGGTAAAACCGTCCCAAGGTACAACCATTTCCCCTATCTTATACATATGAAAAATAAAGTTTTGCATCACCCGGTCTACGGATTTATAACTCTTTGCGCAGAAATCGGGTAGAGACAGTGGCGCAGCCACCGGAGGGGTAGGGGACTAATGGGGTTGAAGGCGCCCCCCCCCCCCCCCCGAGCACCACCCTAAGATTTTTTAAATTTTTTATTGTTTTCAATTTCTTTTTTTTTCTTTTTTTTTTTTTTCTTTTTTTTTTTTTTTACTCAGGTCTACACCGGAAATTTGAAATAGTGCACATATAACAAATCACAACGTAACTATAATTTGCCAAGCACAAGTGAACGTGACAATGGGTCACAAACGTGATGCCGCCACTGACAAGGACATGGTTAGACTTGTCATGTCGAAACCTGTGTTACTATTTTTACCACTGTGAGACATAGAAGCAGTTCAGAGGGGAGCAGCTAGAATCATTACTGGTAGGTTCGACCAATGCGCGAGAGTCACGGAAATGCTCCGGAGATTCAAATGTGGATTGCTGGAGGAAAGACGGCGTTCTTTAGAGGGTCGGAATTTGAAGCTGAGTGTAGAACGATCTTTTTTCTGCCTACTTACATTTCCCGTAATGATCACAAAGGCAAGGTAGGAGTAATTAGCGCTCGTACAGAGCCATGTAGACATTCTTTTTTTCCTCGTTCTATATGGGAGTGGAATAGGAAAGAAAATGCCTAGTAGTGGTACAGTGTACCCTCCTCCACGCACTTTACGGTGGATTGGGAGTATATATGTAGATATAGATACTACGAAAACAATCGCGCAAGAATTAAAATGAGTAGGCTTGCATGAATTTGGAAGAGTAACAACTTGGTGGAAATGCAGTGTATATAATCAGCAGATTAAAATAATTAAGCAGCTTCTACGTTACTAGCCAGAGACAAAAGTCTTTACAGTTTAATTAACATGAGACTCTATGTGTTAAAAATTAAACTAAAGTAACACTATTGCTGTTCATAAGATTCCACTCGATGGCGCCACTGACTTGCTAAGCAGCGGATCGCCGCATATGAACAATTGGCTCGTAACTTCAGCATAGGAGCGGCAACATCAAACCTGGTCGCGGCGGCATTAAACTACTCACAGCAAGACACGTTCTCAAAAGGGAATGGTCAGACTTCACATGCTGAAACATGTATTGATTTTTTAGCACTTTTAGTTAACATTGAAGGAAGTCTATAGGCAGACTGTTAGCTGCTGACATGACCTGGACGTCTGTAAAAACTTTTATGAAGTTTGACATGATTGTCGCATGGTTTCAGAGCTTATAACTACTTGTAGTACAACCCTGACCTCTCTCGCTACGTTATACCAACGCCGCTCTTCTGCCACAGCAGTGAGAGAGCTGATTCGCTAAGTGAAAGCGATCGTACGATAATTAATAAATACAATAATAATAAATTCGTTGACAAATGTAGCTGATATGTTATCTAGAACATTCTTTCCAAATAGCTATGAAACAGACACAAATACATGTACTGTTTAAAACACGTCAAACTTTTATTTCTTGTAATTACCGAAAAAATGCGAAATATTGGTACAATGTTCAAAACATAGGTTTTTTGTGCACCAAGAACATACGAGCAAAGACGACATATGACAGCCTTGTGAATCACAGACGTTGTTAGACGCCCGTAGATAAAAATCGGCCGGTTTTAGGAAGGAATCAGGTCTAATATCAGTATATTTTCGAGGCGTGCCACGAACATTTAATCACATTTTGAAACCGTGGGGAGGAAAACTGATAATGTACGACTGATTGCAACTTGAGAATATTGTCACGGTGATAGATAGGAAAATGCAGTGATTTGCACACAATAATTTTCTCTGTTAGTTTTCTGTAAAATGCCTTCCACTGGCGGAAAAATTCTCTGTCTAATGATTGAATTACGTTCGTCGTGCCGGGTGGAATCTGAATTTCAGAGTGAGCTCGAAATACAGCTTTTAATTAATCAGAACTTTTATGACCTGACCACTAATCTAGAAAGAGAAGAGATTTCTTCCCGCTGATCGGAAGAAAAGCATGACGCATGAAAAGTGTAACGTTATCATTTCCCATTTCTCCAGACTTCGATGCGTCTACCACAAGATTTTCTGCGTAGAACACTGTTTTTTTGACACGTGGTCCAAAACGTCCAGTTGGTTCTTGAAGACAAACATATACTTTAGGCAGCAATGAACCATCCAGACTAATTGTGTGGACTATAGTGTATGAATGGGTGAGTGCAGTCGTTTCTTTTTTTTTTCTTTTTTTTTTTTTTTTTTTTTTGTGGTGGTAAGTAAAGCTTCCATATTTCCATTTGAGGCACTTCATTTTCCGACCTATTTCTCGATACAAATTGTGTTATTTTCCGTGCCACTATTTTATGTGATCTTTTGAAGCGACTAATCCAAGTTTCAAAAGGTGTAAATTATTTAGCGCCTGTTGCGTTGGCAATCTCTAAGGCCCAATCACGCAAAGTTGTGTCGCTGACACTCAATGACTGTCGTCTGGCATCGGTAAATTGCTCAAAAAGTCGCGCATTTATCTCCGTCGCAATCGACTCTTACGTCGTCCAACGACTTCTGTTTTCCATCTATACAATTCACGTTCAGAACGGACAAAGCGATACCTATTTTGAACAGTACTGACACGTAAGTGTTTCTTACCACTTTCGTTCAACCTATACTTCACCGCTTTTCCTTTGTCTGATAATGTAATTGTAGTTGCTGGTGTTGCTTTCGGAGATAATTGATTATGATACGTGGCACTATCACTCGAAGTCTTCATGTGTGCAACTTTCTTCCGTTTCTTCGCCGTCTGTAGATTCACAGTCTGCAATATCCTGTGTTATAGTCGTTTCTAGCCACATGTCTGCGCTATTAACAAGATCGTCTAGAAGTTTAACTGCCATGTCGCACATCACATAGTCTTCACGCGTGTTTTCTGTTGATTGCTTCATTTGGCTTCTGTGGTATATCTCCATGGCAAGCAGCAAAACATTTACAGGGTTTGCCATCACCTGTGAGGGGAGATTGAATGTTCACCGTAAAGTGGCTTGTGGAGTATAGATGTAGATTTACAGAATATCTTTCACATCTCTAACCAGTTTCAGGACGGTATGTTTCGAAATACGTATCAGAAATGAAAAGGAAGTGCATACCACAGAAACGAATATTCGTTTCCCCTTTCCGCCAAAACCGTGCAACGATATTCCTCTTCTGTGAACGCTGCGATAAGACCGCCGCATCTCCCGACCATGAGCACAACGCTCACCATAACAGATCGCCACTCGCCATTTCTAGGGGTGGCCAGCCGTCACCGCAAGCGCCAAGCAGGAAAAACAGCCACTTTCGTGATTTTTTTTAGGTGACTTTCAAGTCATGCCAGCAGCTAACATTCTGCATACAGACTTCCTTCAATGTTAACTAACAATTGCTAAAAAAGTCAATACCCTCGGCATGACAAGTCTGACCATTCCCTTGTTAGAACGTGTCGTGCTGTGAGTAGTTTTACTGCCCCCGCGACCAGCTTTGATGCTGTCGCTATTGTTACTGCTATGCTGTAGTTACGAGCTGATTGTTCATATGCGGCGACCCACTGCTTAGCAGGTCAGTGGCGCCACCGTGTGGAATCTTATGAGCAACAATAGTGTTACTTTAGTTCAATTTTTACACATAGTCTCATGTTAATTAAAGTGTAAAGAACATTTCCACCAAGTTCTTACACTTCCAAATTCATGCGAGCCTACTCATTTTATTTCTTGCGCAATTGTTTTCGTAGTATCTATATCTACATATTTACTCCCAATCCACCGTAAAGTGCGTGGCTAAGGGTACACTGTACCACTACTAGGCATTTCCTTTTCTATGCCACTCCCAAATAGAACGACGAAAAAAATAATACGTATATGCCTCCGTACGAGCCCCAATTTCCATTATCTTGTTTTTGTGATCATTACGCGAAATGTATGTAGGTGGCAGGAAGATCGTTCTACACTCAGCTTCAAATCACAAAAATCACAAATCACAAAAAGAACGTCGTCTTTCCTCCAGCGATCCCCATTTGAGTTTCCGGAGCATTTCCGTAACGATTCTAGCTACTCGCCTCTGAACTGCTTCTACGGTATGTCTTCCTTTAAAATGATCTGCTGCGGGTCCCAAACACTTGAGCAATACTCAGGACTTGGTCGTACGAGCGTTTTATACGCGGTCTCCTTTACAGATGAAGTGCATCTTACAAAAATTCTCCCAATAAACCGGCTGTCCACCTTACTCACACTTGGTTAAATTATAAAAAGTGTAAAAATAAGTGATACATTAATAAATTCAGTAGGCTTTATTTTTAAAAAATGAACCCCCTTCCCTCCGGAACCAAATCCCGGCTCCAGACTGCAGCAGCTTTAGATCTTAACACTTGGTCCTCAACGGGGATTTGACTTAGATATCTCTGACTGCCTGCTGGGTTGTGTCGTCCAGAAAAAGCACTTTTCATTGTATCGCAGTGTAATGTAACGATAGAAGCAGATATTCAATTCTTCCTTAGGGTTCCATCCTTTAATCTACCACCTATATCTAATCTCGATCGTCTTTTGACAGCTCGAAATTTAAATGAAAATAATGGCTTAAAAATTCACCTCATACGAAAATTGAACAACTGACTTTGTAGAGCAGAAAATTCTCTATAACTTTGCTCCCTTTTTTTCTTTCTTTCTCATATGTCGTATCGTTTCAGGGATATTTACAAAAATAACGGCTATTTTGGGATGTCTGTCTGTCCGTAACGTGTTCCCACTTTTTAAGACGAACCGTTCAACCGATCAGCACCAAATTTTACAGACATAATTGCAGGCCGACAGAGACCAGAACCTTACTTTTTTAAATTTTTCGGACAAAACATACGGTAGTAATACAAAAAAAAGCTGTTCGTAATATAACTGCAATTGCAAACGACCCGTTCACCTGACACGAAAATTGAATAACCTAATTTGTAGAGGGAAAAATTCTCTATAACTTCGCTTCCTTATGTTTTTTTTCCACATATTGCATCGTTGCAGAGATATTTGCAAAAATAACGGCGATTTGACAATGTCTGTAACGTGTTCCCACTTTTTAGGTCGAACCGTTCAACCGATCGGTACCAAATTTTACAGACATAATCGTTGGCTACCAGAGACCGGAACCTCGCTTTTTCATATATTTTGGACAAGAAATACGTTAGTAACACACAAAAAAGCCGTTTGTAATGTAATTTTAATTGTAAATAAACCGTTCATCTGACACGAAAATTAAATAACCGAATTTGTAGAGGAGAAAATTCTCTTCAACTCTGCTCCGTTTTTTTTATGTCTCGTATCGTTTGAGAGATATTTGCAAAAATAACGGATATTCGACACCCGCAGGACATGCGCAGGACGTGAACAATGTCTCTTCGTTTTTGACGTTTCGACGACGGCTCATAATCCTCAACTTCGTATGTGACGTCTGACAGGCGGCGTATGACACGATACGGACCAAAGTATCGCTTCAATAACTTTTCTGACAGTCCAACCTTCCGTACAGGGGTAAAAATCCATACCAGATGTCCTGGGATGTACACAACAGGTCGGTGCTTGTCGTTATACCGCTGACGGTCCTTCTCCTGGGTGTCCAGTGTCCGTATGCGAGCCAGCTGTCTTGCTTCTTCGACCCTGGTGATGAGCTGTTTAACATAGTCATCCTGAGTGTCGTCCGGTTGGAACGGGAACAGTGTATCCATTGTCGTCTCAGGTTCACGGCCATGGAGCAGGAAAAACGGCGTGAAGCCTGTGGTGTCTTGTCTTGCGGTATTGTAAGCAAATGTCACGACTGGCAGAATTGTATCCCAATCCTTCTGCTCAACATCGACGTACATCGACAGCATGTCGGCTAACGTTTTGTTCAACTTGTCTTCGTTGTTCTCGAACCATTGCTGGGCTGTTCCATCCAGGTAGAAATAAACGTTGGCCAAGCACATCGTATGATCCCACCTGTTGTACTTGGCGATTCGGTCGAACCCTTTTAGCCATTTGTTGGGGTCCTGTCCAGCATCTCCAGAGAACACCGTCGGGTGTCTGATGTGCTGCTGGCTTATTGCTGGTTTCGTCGCCATCGTTCTTCTGATAATACGGACTTTTGGAAGGATGTACTCGGGTATTCCTTGTATTCCGGTTCCAGTCCGTGTAAGCGACGGCTTTTACGTTGCCTAATCGGAGCCACGGTGATGCAGCTGTTGCACAGCGTACCCGGCGCCTCCACCAAACAATGTCACGTTGCAATGTAAGTAGGCTTGACTTCGAAGGCAACTAAACACAGCTTTTTTTTTTTTTTTTGGCGGGATTGAACTTTTTTTTTATTTTTTTTAGGCAACTAAACACAGCACTTTTTTTTTTCTTTCCCATTAAAAAAAAAAAAAAAAAAAAAAAAAAACTAAATTAGTCTTCCGAACGAGGAAGTGATCATGGAAATTAAATACAAGTTCCGAACACTTAAGTGTGTAGAAAGGCACTTCCTGAAACACGATGCACACTTCTATGCCAAAATAAATTATCACACGAAATAAGAAGAAATTAAAATTGAAAAACTGTGAAAAGAAGTAGACCTTCCAAATCAATAAAACAGTATAACAGAAGCTTCCATTTACGATATAGTAGAACGTTACAATTTCACTTTTGCAGTAGGTGCACACAAAACACGAAACTGCTATCTATGCAGTCAGGTCACCATAACTTTTTGATATGCATGATCAAGTGCAACCTGTAAAAACTTAGCATACCTATCAGCATAACCATCTCGTTCCTTTTCCTTGCACAGTCCGTCCCAGAGAAAAGCCAAATAGTCCAAGTGCCCGGTCGTCATAAGGGAAAAGAGACAGTGAACCGTATGTCCTAGCAACCAGAGTGTTGCATTCTTCTTCGTCTGAGGATAGGGGTTTCGTTGGGGTAGAGTTGCATCCTCTATTGTCACACTTTCCGAGGGGAGGCGGTTGATGAGGCGAACCATGTCCCTGGCGGTATTCCACACCTCGATGAACTTGGGACACACGAAACGGTGAGCTATCGTGTCCTCCGCACCGCAGATCTCACACTCGCTGGTGCGATGGTGGCGGATGGCGTGCAGTTTGGAGTTAGTGACCACGGTGCGATTAACCACCTTGTACCACGTGGCGCGCACTGTGGCAGGGAGGGCGGTGGCGGAGATGTTCTTCCAGACGGCTCTCCAGTCTACGTCTGGCAGGCGCGCTTCCCACCTGTTCCTGCCGGGAGTCCCTCGAAGTTCTTCCACTAGCTTGCGGACGTCGTTTGCTCGCCGGGTGGGATGCGAGATGTAGCTATTGTGAAGGAAGAAGAGGCGGACGTACCGAAGAGGAGGAGGGATGTCGGCGAGCGACACGGGGGCGACGAGCGAGGGCGGCCGATACCTACTGAAGAGCGCGGCGGTGGGGCCGGCGGGCGACGCGCGGGCCACGGCGCGGGTCCTCTTCACGAAGAGCGCGGCGCACTTGCAGCGGAAGTCGGCCAGCCCGAGGCCGCCCTCCGCCGGGGGCAGGGTGCAGGTGGCCAGGGAGACCTTGAAGAACTCGCCCCTCCACAACATCCAGTACACGGCACGTTGGATGGCGCGTTCCAGCTCCGCCGGTACCGGCAGGATCTGCGCCAGGTACCACGCCCTGGCGAGGATGTTGGAATTGATGACTGCCACCCTGTCTGGGAGTGCCAGGTTTCTTGCGGCGTGGATTTTACTGACGGCACGGATCTTATACAACGTACTCCGCCAGTTGAGGGCACCCATACGCTGGGGAGAGGCCGTCATAATGACTCCCAACACCTTGTGTTGCAAGCAGATGGAATACCAGTCCCGATGTTCGTTCTGGAAGTGACGCGTCAGTGGCAGGAGGACCGTCTTTCTTGGACTGACTACTGCTCCGGTGGCCCTTTCGTAGTGTTGGAGGACGGTTCGTAGCCTGTCGATGTCTTCTGGACGCTCGATGAATACCCCGAGGTCGTCGGCGTAAGCTCGACACACCAATCGACCATTGCCGATGCTGATACCACTACATTCCTCCGAGATGCAGCGGAGGAGCGGGTCAAGGGCGATGGCATACAGACCCATTGACAAAGGGCAGCCTTGGCGCACCGACCGGCTGATGGAGATCCGTTCCGTCCGTGACCCATTAACGCTGACGCTCGACGTGCCCGTGCCTAGCATATTACGAACGATGGCGGAAAACTTCGTCCCAAATCCCATTCTGGCCATAACCTTCATCAGGTACGTGTGGCTGATTCGGTCGAAGGCGTTCTTGAAATCCACAAGTAAGATGGCTGCTCTGTTCATTCGATCGCCTTTGACTGAGCCTATACAGTCCCTATAGGCTAAGACAGCATCGAATATATTTCTGTCAGGGACTGCACACGACTGATATTCGCTAATCACCTTCGACAACATGGGTTTAAGACGGCCAGCTACGCATCGAGCTACAATCTTATAGTCCGTGTTCAGCAGTGTAATGGGTCGCACAGTGTCAATACTCGGTATGGCATTGGATTTTGGTACTAGTATGATGTTTCCTTCAGTAAAGTCCGGCGGTATAGTGACCCCATTCTGAATTTCTGTAACGATGGTCTTTAGAACGTCACCAACAAGATAGAAATATTTGTGATAAAATTCGGCAGGGATACCGTCGATACCTGGGGAATTCCCTTTAGGGCTGCGTTTGACAGCGTCTTCCAATTCGTCGAGCGTGAAAGGTTCATTGATGTGTGCTCGGTCAGCCCTCGTTAGAACGTGCGGAACTTTCTGGATGAGCGTGCGTAAGGATCCAGCGTCGACATCGGTGTCTGTGAACAGCTGTTGGAAGTAGCAGCGTACGTCTTGCTTGATAACTCCGACATCCGTCGTCCGTTGCCCGTTGCGAGTGACCCACGAGTCGATGTGGAGCCTCTCCCGCCTCTTCCGTTCCCTGTTGAGGTGGTACAGAGACAGAGGTTCGCCCGTAACGACCCCGACGGGCTGGCTGCGAACGACCAGTCCGTCACTGCGGCGCCGCAGGTCGGCCAGGAAGCGCGCCTTGTAGCGCTTCAAGTCGGGCAGCAGGTCGGGGCGGTCCGCGACGCGCCTCGCGAGGTCCTGCAAGCACTGCTGGTAGAAGCTGGAGGTCGCCCTGCGCCAGTGCGCCGCCTCGCGGCTGTACTCCTTCAGGAAGGACCGGAGGGCGGGCTTAGCCGTCGCCACCCACCACTCGATCGTGCTGCCGGCGTCGCTCCTGTCCCGCAGTAGCTGGCGCCAGACGGTGGTGAGCTTCGCTGTCAAGCTGGCATCGTCGAGAAGGCTGCAGTTGAACTTCCACAGGTTCCGGCGACGCGGGGTGGGAAGTGTGGGCAGCGCGACGCGTAGGATGTAACTGCAGTGGTCGGAGAACGCGACTGGTTGGACGACGGTCGCCGCGACGTGGCCCGCGAGGTCGGCCGACACGTAGATCCGGTCGAGGCGGCTGTGGCCCGTCGGGTAGAAGTACGTGTACTCCGTCCTGAGCGGGTTCAGCACGCGCCACGAGTCCTTCAGGCGGTAGCTGTCGACTAGGAGGCGCAACTCCTGGCTTCTGTTCGGTCGGGGCACCTGATCGACGTCGGCGAGGACGGCGTTGAAGTCGCCTCCCATAACCAGTTGGTCGGTATTGCGTCGCAGGAGTTGGCATACCTCTTCTCCGTAAAACCGGCGTCTCGCAGATTTATCGGAGCAGGGGGCATACACGTTCAGAAACAGAATACCGTTAATAGTACAAGCTATTGCGTGACCGTGTGGTAAATACTCGATATCCTGTGCCATTAGGTCGGGACAAAGTAAAATAGCAGTTCCGGTTTCACGTTCAGGGGGCACATTATCAATAATCGTAAACTTGCTAATACAACTCAATGCCTCACGCGTCACTTCCTGAAGAAAAGCGACGTGACATTTGTGAAACAACAGAAAGTCTTCAAGTGCCAGTGCTTTATATGGGTTTGTCATCTTGTTAACATTAACTGTTATAACGTTACAAAGTCTGGTGTTAAAAGTCATAACAAAAAAAAGACAAACATAGTACTACAAATTGTCCAGTCTAAAAACAGACAAAAATGCTGCTTGAAAGCGTTAAAAATCCATCATACCAGTACCCAGATTGTGCACGAAATGAAACAGCAGCATAGTCAGTACTGGACAGACACGAACACCACGCACATCCACCGGCATTATAGAAGACACGGAATAAAATGTCACCTGACACACAAGGAAAGACCCCAACGAGGTATGTTTGTTCGAAAAAGGTTTTCAGTCTACGAGTTCCCACCGCACACACATCCATAAGCGTAAAACTCAGCAATTGGAAGCATCCAAAGCAGAATGCACGAACCCGTATCCAGTGTAAAGCGTAACACTCCGGAAACACGTGAATAACGTGTGAAAAGTGTCGTAAGATGATGGCACGACGCACTGTCACGGTCACTGTCTAGACGCGCCAGTAGTGTCGGGCGCGCCCCCTGGTGCCGCCCCGTGTCCGTCGCTACTGGTTGGGCGCGGGCGGCGGCCGCTCCTTTCCGGAGTCCTGCGCCGCTTCCGCCATCGGCACATCTGCACGAGGGTTCGGGCCGGAGTCGAGTCCAGACGTCCGCACTCGTCGTCCCGGACTTTCCTTCAGTTTCCTCTTCCCAGTCAACTGCGAAGATGTAGGGTCCTGGTGGGGCGAAGCGTCCATCTTCACGTCGGGCTGCGAGGTCGACTTTTCCAGGAAGTCCTTCAGCTGCCGCACGGTCTGCTCGAGCTTACCGGCCGAGGGGCCGGCCCGGTGGTCGAGTTGGCTGTGCGCGTCGCCGGGCCGCCGTCGCCGTGCTGGGTTCGAGTCCCGCGCGGCGTCCCTCGTGGAGTATGACGCGGTCTTGTGCCGGGACTTGTTCCTGCTGCTGCTGCTGCGCGACTTGTACCGCCTTCCGGGGGAGGGGCTGCGACACATCAACTCGGCACGGCGTACCTCCGGGGAGCGGGAGGCGCTGCTGCTGCGGGAGCGGTGGCGCTGCGCGCTGCGGTCGCGCCGCGGCTTCGGTTCCTCCTGGACGACGGGGGCGGCGCCGTCCTGAGGCGCCTGCTCCACCGGAGTGTCGGCGGCGGGTAACTGGACCGTCGGCTCTTCAATCGAAACTGCGGGGGCGGCCGGTTGTCCGCCCTCGGGGTCGGACGGTCTCTCCTCCACACACTCGGAGGCAGTCGACACTGAGGGGACGGCGACGTCTGCCGTACGATGCTCAGGTCCCGACTCGGCGGCAGACACCTCGGGAACGACGGATTCCTTGGCGGGTTCGAGTCCTGTGCTCGCGTCGGCTTCCTGCAGGGGACGCTCGGACGCTGCGTTCCGTTCGGCGTCGACTTCGTCCGCCCACGACAGGTGCTGTGCTGCGCCGATCTCTTCCGCGTCCATCAGCGCCTCTTGCGTTGCGGGAACGTCGTCCGCTGCGCGTCGTGCGGGGGAGGGTGCGACGCCGAGGGCGACCGACGCGTACGTCGCGCCGCCATCGCCGGCCGGCAGCTGCACAGGGCCCTGCCTGCGAGGACACTTGTTCCGCACGTGGCCGACGGCGTGGCAGAACGAACACGTCTGCGGTTGGCCGCTGTATGTGATGAACGCGCGGTTGCCGCCCATCATGAGGAACGATGGGATGTGTTGTCGTACCACCATGCGGACGCTGCGGATGCCGTTGTCTACTTGATATATATAGGCCGTAGACCATTTTTCCTTGGTCACGGAGTACACGGTTCCGAACGGCGCTAAACTGCGAGAGATGGTTTGATTCCTCGTCTCGAACGGCAAGTTGAAAACTCTGACAGTTCTAAGTCCGAACCCTGCATGAGAAAGCTGAACGCTACTCACAGTACCGTCGAGATGTTTGAAGGAACGAGTACCACCGTTTGCATTCACCAGTTCGTCACACATTTCGGAGGTCGGTAATTTCAGAAATAACGCGTTTAGAAAAACGTCTAGTTGCAAGCCGAGAAGGTCCGTTTCCGAAATTTTCAGTTCTTCCGATATCCACCGATGAATTTCGTACGCGGAGGGGCGGGCAACAGAACGATCGAACGTACATTGAATATTGTTCTGTCTGTCTTCGGAATCCATTACTTACAAACAGGTGTTAAACACCAAACAACGAAACACGCCGCGAAGACCGCCGCCGACCGCCTCGAAGCACACTTGTTTGCACTGCCCGGAGAGCGACGTGCTCAGGCGGGCAGCCAGACAAGGACTCAACATACACGCAGCACTGACTGCCTCCCAGGCAGAGTGCTCTGCTATTTATACACAGACAGAATTTACCAGAAATTAGAAGAACAGTTAACATAAGAAACAAGTAGAATTTACAAGTGAACATAAGAAAGATATAGAACCTTCTGGAATTGTAAATTACAAAGAAATAAATTTTTGCCGGTGGGTGGGATTGAACCAGCGAACTTGTGCTCCGTAGTCCGTGACGCTATCCCCTGCGCCACGCCAGCAGTTGGTGTTCGTGGTCTCTCGCGGCACTATTAATACATCATTTACAACAATCACTGTAGCAGCATCTCCCCAGTTTATGAACATGCGTTAAAAAAGGTCTACAATTCGTTGCTATGTATTTCATGGCATGTTCTCGAAACAGAACAAGAGCGCTTTTCAGAGAAAGTGCTGTTACCTTTGAACATCTCAGAATGCCTACTCCATATTTGTAGGCAATAATTTGCCTAGTTTAAAGAAATATACGATTGAACAGGTGATCTGCGTGCCGGACATAACACAGGGAGAAGGAGCACAGCTAGCAAGAGTAAACTTCCTGCTCAGAAAATATGCTTCAAAGTTTTCATTCATACGAATTTGAGACCTTGCTCAGAGAATATTCTTTGGCTCCAAGAATCTTCTCTGGAGCATGTGCTCTTTCTTATTCATACGGCCCCATGTCTGGAGAACATTCTGGCCATTATAATTATGCGACGTCATCATGAAGTAACGCATCCACTAGATGAGCTCAATGAGCGGGAGAACTGTCCACTAAAATGAATACCTCATCGAAATGCTGCCGATATATATGCACTATAAGTCGGTTGACATCCCCGTACCGAGTAGCCCTTTGACTGCCTTCTACGGCCACCCACATAATGTCATCCCAAAACATCAGGGAACCACCAACCTGCTCCAATCGCGGAACGGTGTGTTTAAGACGTTCAGGGATTTGAACAAACATCTGCTGAGACTATCGGAGTAGAGCAGCAACTAAAATCGTTTAACAAGAACAAGTGTTCTGGTCCAGATTGTATACACATTAGATTTATATCTGATTATGCTGAAGAGATAGCTCTTACTTAATAGCCATATACAACCGCTCTCTCACAAAAGGATCTGTACAAAAAGATTGGAAAGTTGCAAAGGTGACACCTATATTCACGACAGGCAGTAGGAGTAATCCGTTAAACTACAATTTCATTGACGTCAATTTGCAGCAGGGTTTTGGAACATATCCTGTATTCAAATATTCTGAATTACCTCGAACAGAATGATCTATTGTCCCAAGGTCAAGACGGATTTAGAAAATATCGTTCATGCGAAACACAACTAGCTCTTTATTCACACGAAGTGATGGGTGCTATCGACAAGGGTTCGCAAATCGATTCTGTATTTCTTGATTTCCAGAAGGCTTTTGGCAACGTACCTCACAAACGGCTTTTAATCAAATTGCTTTGTTATGGTATATCGCCCCAAATTTGCGAATGGATATGGTATTTCCTGTCAGAGAGGACACAGTTCGTAGTAATCGATGGTAAGACATCTACTAAAACAGAGGTGATATCCGGCGTTCCATAAGGTAGTGTTATTGCTCCTCTTCTGTTCCTTATTTACATAAACGATTTAGGGGAAAATCTACGTAGCTCTCATAGGTTGTTTGCAGATCACGCCTTCATTTACCGTCTAGAAAAATCATCTGAAGATCATCTGAATAAGATATCAGTATGGTGTAAAAATTGGCAATTGTCTCTAAATAATGAGAAGTGTGAAGTCGTCCACATGAGTACGAAAAAAATCCGTTAAACTTTGTTTACAAGATAAATCAATCAAAAGTGAAGGCCGTAAACTCCACAAAATACATAGGAATTATTATTACTTCAGACTTAAATTGGAAAGAACACGTAGATAATATCGTGGAAAAGAGGAACCAGAGACAGCGTTTTCTTGGCAGAACCCTTAAAAGATGCAACAAAACTACAAAAGAAACTGCATACACTACGCTTGTCCGTCCATTTCTGGAGTATTGCTGCCCATTTTGGGATCCTTATCACGTGGGTTTGACGCAGGACATCGAAAGAGTCCAGAGAAGGGCAGCTCGTTTCGTATCGTCACGATACAGGGGAGACAGCGTTACGGAAATGATACAGGATCTGGGATGGGAATCATTACAACAACGGCGCTTGCGAAAATATATTGTTGACCCCCACTTACATAGGTAGAAATGATCATCAGAATAAAATACTAGAAATCAGAGCTCGAACGGAGAGTTTCAGGTGTTCTTTCTTCCCGCGCGCTATTCGTGAATGGAATGGAAGATAAATAGTATAATGGTGGTTCGATGAACTCTTTGCCAAGCACTTAAATGTGATTTGCAGAGTATTCCATGTAGATGTAAACATGCAGCGTCCGTGGATTGCCGGTCGCGGTGGCCGACGGGACTGAGGCGCTCCAGTCACGGTCTGCACGGTCACTACGGTCGGGGGTTCGAATCCCCCCTCGGGCATGGATACTTGTGCCGTCTTTAGTATTAGTTAGTTCATAAGTAGTTTGTAAGTTTAGGGACTGATGACCCCCGTAGTTGAGTCCCTTAAGCTGTACAAACATTTGAACATTCGTCCGTGGATTCATAAGTTGTCCCCGCTCCCGGAAACGCCCCTACCCCTCTGTACAATTGGAAACGTGACTCGTGAGACCGGGCAACGCGTTTCCAGTCATCAATTGTCCAATGTGTAGTGTTGGACCCACGCGATGCGAGTCAGTGCAGTCCCGACGGGCACATCGTCGGCTTCGAATGTCCATATCCGTGATCTTTCTGTGTGCTTCTCACGCTGATATCGATTACCCAGCAGTGAAATCCGCAGAATTTGCGCAAGACTTGCACTTCTATCACGTTGAACGATCATCTACTGTCGTCGTTGGTCCCGTTGTTGCAGGAGCTATTTCACGACGCAGCGTTGTTGGGAGATTTGACGTTTTACCGGACAAGTGAAATCTTCGAACGCGAAAATCCCCCCCCCCCCCCCCCCCCACCTCGTGGCTACGTCGGAGATGCGTATCTCATCTCTCGCGCGCCTCCTATAATATTACGTTGAAACTCAATTAAGTCTTAATAACCTGTCCTGTAGCAGCGGCAATCGATATAACGCCTGCACCAGACACCTGTTGTCATATAACGGCGTTTCGGACCGCAGCGCCATCCTCTGAGTGTTTGCATAGCTCTATGTTTGTATACACATGCCTATATCAATTTTTTGGACAATAAAAACTCATTGAACGGCTTCAAACTATCTGGTGACATGATTATTTTAACAAAAAAATAATACACAAGGAAATGGGCTTGGAATAGGAAGCATTTCTCAGGAATCTTTCCAGATATTTACATTAACCACACAGAAAATCAGTTACTCAAGTATTATTGTTTATTTAAAAACAAAGGATAAACATGCAGTCCTCGGTCGCAAAATTAAAATTATTTAACCTAGTTTCGGCAATAACTAAGATTGCATTCATCAGAAATTATAAATTAAAACAAGTCAGATAATAAGAGTTACCACTCAGCTGCAAAGCTTACGTCACAAAATTTAAAACAATTGTACAGAAAGCTAACCGCTATGTGCTGTACGCCTGCACGAAGGCATGCACACCGGAAAAAAAAAAAAAAAAAAAAAAAAAGACAAGCTACTGAATGAACAATGTGGTTTCATGCATGAGAACTATTTTGAAATATTAGCTGCGAAACCTGGCATTCCCTGGGTATATATTTTCCCAGTCTTATAATATCTACACACTTTATGTGCACATTTCGTCACAAACCTCTATTCATACATCTCATGCTCCGTTAATATGTATCCATCTTAGTCTCTCCCCTCCTGCCCAACCTCCCTTCACCCTCCCACCATTCTCCCCAGTCTGCCAGTCTTCTCCTAAATGTCTCATGCTAACATCTCTTGCGCTCTCTTTCTCCCTCTCTGCCAATGTCTTCCTCACATGTCTCTTCCTACCCGTTCTTTGTTTGTTGCTCTCCTGCTGCACCTCCCTGTCTCTCTGTTCCATCTCACCCTGTCATTTAGATATGACCAACTCTTCCTTTCCACACTATCTCCTCATACTCCTCTCTCTACGCCCGTCTCCTGCACCGAAATGTATATCCATCTCTTCCCATAATTTCTCTCATTACATCTCCTCTTCCTCTAGTTTCTCCATCTTCTTGTCGCATCTCTCTCTCTGCCCAACCCTTCCCCCACCACCAACGTTTTCTCCTCGCTCTCTTCCTCTCTCTTACCATCAACCTCTCAGACCAATTCGTTTTGACCATTCCTCTATACAGGGTGTTACAAAAAGGTACGGCCAAACTTTCAGGAAACATTACTCACACACAAAGAAAGAAAATATGTTATGTGGACATGTGTCCGGAAACGCTTAATTTCCCTGTTAGAGCTCATTTTAGTATTTCTCTTTAAATGTAAATTGAAATAATTCGTGCAGACAATTGTCAAAATACCCAATTGTTTCGTTAGTGTGTACTGTACTTCCTCGATTCACCACCAGTTGGCCCAATTAAAGGAATGTAATGTTGACATCAGTACGTAGCTTCAACTGGTTGGTGTTCATCACGAACGTGGTTTTGCAGTCAGTGCAATGTTTACAAATGCGGAGTTGGCAGATGCCCATTTGATGTATAGATTAGCACGGAGTAGCTGAAAACCTGGCGTTACCCGAGAATTTATTAATTTATTCAAGCCTTGAGTTGATTCTTCTCCTATGCCCTCCACGCTCTCCTGACCTCAATCCTCTTGACTTTCATTTAATGGGGCATTTGAAGCTCTTGTCTACGCAACCCCGATACCAAATGTAGAGACTCTTCGTGCTCGTATTGTGGACGGTTGTGATACAATACGCCATTCTCCAGTGCTGCGTCAGCGCATCAGGGATTCCATGCGACGGAGGGTGGACGCATGTATCCTCGCTAACGGAGGACATTTTGAACATTTCCTGTAACAAAGTGTTTGAAGTCACGCTGGTACGTTCTGTTGCTGTGTGTTTCCATTCATGATTAATGTGATTTGAAGAGAAGTAATAAAATGAGCTCTAACATGGAAATTAAGCGTTTCCGGACATACGTCCACATAACATATTTTTCTTTCTTTGTGTGTGAGGAATGTTTCCTGAAAATTTGGTCGTACCTTTTTGTAACACCCTGTATATTTCCTCCCCTCGCCTGTCTCTGGCCATTTCTTCATACCTTTGCTCATCTCCTGCTGTCCCTTCTCTCTCTCTCTTTGCCCAAATTCTCCTGTCCTGTCCACGTCGTCCTCCTCATTCTTGCGGTCTATCCTGTCCTCCGCAGTGTCATAAACCACGTGGTACTGATCCTTGTGTTGAAAGCTTTATGTGTACCAAATTCGGTTGAAATCGATCAGTAATTTTAAAATTATTAAAGGCAAAATCTTTACCAACTTCCATTACAACGCACTTCTACGTATTTTAATGTTATTTTAAAGGTTTCTTCTTTAATTTTCGTAATTTCATTTACATACATCAAATTATACGTTTACTTTACACACTTTTTTCCATTATTAGTTACATATAGAGAGATTTATAACGATCAGACGCCCACCAATCAGACTAATGTGTCATAAACCACGTGGTACTGATCCTTGTGTTGAAAGCTTTATGTGTACCAAATTCGGTTGAAATCGATCAGTAATTTTAAAATTATTAAAGGCAAAATCTTTACCAACTTCCATTACAACGCACTTCTACGTATTTTAATGTTATTTTAAAGGTTTCTTCTTTTAATTTTCGTAATTTCATTTACATACATCAAATTATACGTTTACTTTACAAACTTTTTTCCATTATTAGTTACATATAGAGAGATTTATAACGATCAGACGCCCACCAATCAGACTAATGTGTCATGTAATATAAAGACCCAAGAACTTCTTGTTGAAAAAGGGACAAGTTACTCTGTTACTGTAAATAATATCATTTTTAAAATTTTTTATGTTCTATAACTTTTACTCCTCTTAAGCAGTAGCTTACTATCTTTCCTTAATAAGTTTTTTAACAGATTTGAAGATAGGCATCTAGCACAAAATAAAACCGATCCAAGACTGATGCTGAAGTATTTACGTTATTTGCCCAGGAACACCATTACACAAACATATACACGCTGGATGTTCTTAATATGTGAAGTGTCAAAATTTATTTAAACTGTTGACATTTTTATTTAGACATTTTGCTACAGTGAAAAATAACACAATTGTACAAAACGAAATATTATTGAGAAGAAAGTCAAATATGTATATTGAAACATTGGATACTTCTCTCGTATGTCAAGTACATTAATGTTTTAAGATATGTCACTTCACCATATGCAGTTGTTTCACCGATCGAATAGAAGTTTTTATCACAGAATTTGTTTCTACGAAAAGACATGGAAACTTGAAAACGAATGAGCACCTGGAGATAAACAAAAGCCAGAAACTGGTTATGGGATAAGTAAATACTTTACAGTTCAGACTTGTAGCGAAATTATTGTATGCCTCATCAAGATAGTGGATGTAAACGGCTGGAAAGAAGTGAATATCGGCGAGAACTCGTATGTAATGTTTCTATCTACTCTGAATTCGCCATGCATTGGCTCTTAGAAAGTACACAAAGTAATGATACTGGATTAGAAAACCATGAAGCAGCCAACTCAAATCGATTACATATTTCTTGATTTCCAGAAGGCTTTTGACTCTATAAGTAACAAGCGGCCTCTAATCAAACTGTGTGGTTGTGTTCAAAAAATGTTCAAATGTTTGTAGAACTAATTGGACTTAACTACGGGGTCATCAGTCCCTAAACTTACAAACTACTTATGAACTAACTAAGACTAAGGACGGTACAAATATCCAAGCCCGAGGGGGGATTCGATCCCCCAACCGTAGTGGCCGTGCAGACCGTGACTGGAGCGCCTCAGTCTCCTCGGCCACCGCGGCCGGCGTGTGGTTGTGAAATACCGCCACAATTCTGATATTAAATTCGCACTTTTCCATTTGCAGGGGCACAGCACGTTGTAATTGACGTTAAATCATCGAGTAAAACAGACGTGGTATCTGGCGTACCCCAGAGTACTGGAACGACCGATTTAAATATCTCTTTTAGTAAATTTCATGATAACTGCTTATTTAAAGCTTGTTTCATTAGCCTGTATAAGACATATTTTCCTAAACCACAGATATATTTCATGAACCAATTCTACAAATATTGAATCATAAAACTCATACACACTTTCTTCACACTAAAAAGATAATTATTCATAAGTCCCTAATAATTTCATAATCTCTTGAATAATCTTTGTTGTGAGATTCAAAATATAACCTCAGTACAGTGATTAAATATTTGTATCTCTTAGCGCCTGAAATATTTTTCTTCAACACTCATATTCTTGAAAAAAAAATTCAAGATTTATTTCACACAACATACATTCCAGATTTTACTGCTCTGATTATGACAGTTGGCAACAGTGTCCCTTAAAAAGATCTTCTCTTGCCCTGTAGCTGTCGAATCGCGGCATTTAATAATTGATCGAAATCGATCTGCAAATACATTAATAAAAAAAACGACCAATGCTGCATACTATATTTACTACATTCATTTAATAGTACAGAGAAGATGCTGTTCTTGTTGGTTGCGTCATTGTCACTTCCTGTGAGACACAAGAAAACTATCACACTTTTTGATAATTTACACAATAAAAAACATTAACAATTATTAACAACAGCATAAATAAACATCTTTTATCTGCAAAACTAAGGCACTAGCAGTAATAAAATTTCGGCCCAATACATATCCCAACCACAAGCTCAGTTTAGTAGCTAGGGCGTTGTTCCGCGTGTGTAACAAGTGAAGTATACGGTCAGACATTATTATCTCCGAATATACAGAGTGTGTACAAAGTGGAAAATGGTAATATAAGAGGAAGACACCAGGAGCTGGTGCAAATGATGTATCTCGCCAATGACAATTTTTTAAAGAATTTTTGCCAAAATTGATTTTTGTCGTAAATTTCGTTATTATCTCACCCGTTTTCAGATACATGAACCGTCTTTGAGCTTCTTGAAGGAAAAAAAAAATAAATAAATAAATAAAAAGAAAAAATAATGAAATAAAATAAAAAATTCCGTAAGAGTATTGCTTGCCACATACAAGTGTAAGAAAAAATATCGTTTTTTTCTGACGATGGCTAAGAGAGACACCGTGTAATTTTACACACATCCATCTTTGTAAACATAATTATCTACGCGCCAGCCTGCAACGGGCGCTGCGATCGAAAAGCAAATCACGATTAGCAGGACGTTCCTTGGGAGACAGCAGGTCGTTTGAGAGCGTGCTGTAGCTAGGTACAGTTTACTCACTTATCGTGGCCCCTGAGCGGAGAATGCTGGGAGCTGAAGCTTGCATTCAGCTCGTAGCGCATTGGCTGTTAGAAGAAGCCCCGCCTCTTTCTCCTAGTGGCGCTAGCTTACGGCCTATAGCTTAAAGGTTTTAAAAGAAACATGTGTACGGGGTTAAGACGTCACAGTTGGAACACGATATTAAGTATCACTTTAATGTTTGAGTAATAGAATACTGGAACGTATATCTACGAAATATTCATATTTTAAACGGACTTAGCAAAAAATGTTCAAATGTTTGTTAAGCTTATGGGACTTAACTATGGGGTCATCAGTCCCTAAACTTACAAACTACTTATCAACTACTTACGAACTAGGACGGCACAAATATCCATGCCCGAGGGGGGATTCGAACCCCCGACCGTAGTGGCCGTGCTGACCGTGACTGGAGCGCCTCAGTCACCTCGGCCACGGCGGCCGGCCGGCCTTAGCAACTATTTATGCCTATTGTATTGTCGTAACTGAACAACAATCGGAATTAACATTCCATCATACGACTTTCAAGGCCGGTGTTCCTATTTCTAAAATAAGTCGTCGGGGTATGTGGATTTATTTTAACAAGTAACAAAGTGAAAGACAATAATCAGTACCAAGCACGAATCAACAAGACATTGGTGTACAATGCTGTTACGAGGTAACGTTGGTAGAGAGCATAAACATTCCGTAGACACACCAACTCAGCCGACTTCCGCCGATCACAGAGGGGCCACGAAAAAGTGCGTGACCTGTAGACAGCACGTGTGGCCTACGCCACGTTGGGACAACACGACCCGTGTGAGGATGGCCTTAGGCTGCGCCAGCACCATACTGAATTCCAGCAGCACCGATGGAGGGCGCCACGAACTTGCAAGTAATTTTGAGCCAGGTGTCCGCATACTTTTGATCGCATAGTGTATGTAGTGCATCTCAAAATGAATGTGCAGATATTCTGAGGAGAGAGTGAAAATGAAACCTGCAGGTCCCAGGAAACACGAGACTCATTTCCGGCGTCGTGTTGGCCGGCACTTGGCCGGTGAGTGTCAGGTGGAGGGCCCCGGTCTCCCGTGTCGCCCAGGCGACTAATCGCGCGCCTCAGGCGGCCGGGCCGGTTTTAATTAGGGCTGCGGCGCTGCGCGGCATTCCGCAGGCCGTGTAGCCGCCAAATTGGGATGCTGGCGCCAATCGATGGCCGCAGTCCACAGCACAGCTGCCGAAAAACGCCAGCAGCCGCGATGTATGAGGGCTGCGGGCCAGCGCGACGGGAAAGGTCACTGCTTCCTGCTGACAGCGTATGCTGCAGCTGAATGTCATCCCTGTGGGCAGCGTCGGAGGTAAATACAGTGCTCAAAACAACAAGGTGATCACGTGAAATATCATATACAATATACAAATGGTAACGTATTTTATACACATACTGGCTACAATTGTAAGTTGTGTGTGATATAGTACGATATTTTGATGTCTCAACTTAATGTTTACATTGTGTTTACTTAGAGTGAGACGTCACGGGCCAGCGATAATAGTGAAACTGGAAGGCAGAAGGAAATTTCACCACCTTACATCCTACGTTTAAGTATCAATTACTGGTATCAGTTTGATTCCAGACTAGCTGTAAACCCGGCGTTTCCCGGGTGTTTATTTATCCTACACTCTCGTAGTCTACTTTACCTTCCCCCTCCCTCTGCATCCACCTCTTTCTCTCCCATCTCTCTGTTCGTTTCCACCTTTCCCTCTCTCGGTACAGTTTTCTGAAAAGTACCCTCTGCCATGTACCATACAAACATTTACGTACCCAGTGATATTCTTCTTGGTTTAATGGTCATGAGTGCAAAAATTCATAAAGATTGGAGCCAAACTATGCATATTGTAAAACTCCGTACGTTAAGTACCCTCCACCATACACTGAACGAAATTTTATATAGACAGTGTCATTTCTCTTGTTTTAAAGGTAGAGTGTACAAAATTTCATCAAAAAAAATTTTTCAAATGGTTGTATAGTCTATGGGACTTAACTATGGCGCCATCAGTCCCTAAACTTACAAACTATTTATGAACTACTTACAACTAAGGACGGCACAAATATCCATGCCCGAGGGGGGATTCGCACCCCCGACCGCAGGGGCCGTGCAGACCGTGACTGAAGCGCCTCAGTCCCCTCGACCACCGCGGCCGGCAAATTTCATCATTAACGGAACAAAGCTATAGATTTCTATGCAATAGAAACGCAGGGTCACATTAAAAAGCGCACTTTGTTGTTCTCATATATTTCAGTTTAATTTCATACAACCCTTGTTCCAAGAATAACGAAAACAACAAAAAAATGATCTGTGAAATCGATCGAGCCGTTCTTAAGTTATGGCCCGACCAAGGTATTTAGGGGTCAATTTTTACTTTGAAAAGTACCCTTCCTCAAACACCGTGTGAAATTTAAGGTAAACGGTGACCTTCCTCTTGTTTTGAAGCTCAAGCGTGCGAAATTTCGTGAAGATCGAAATGAAACTGTAGAGTTCGTGAATCTGTAGGAGAAGTATGCTCCGCCATGCACCTATCACAAAATACTTTCTTAGCTGACGTTTTCTACCTATAAACTACATTCCTTCCATATTTCAGCTTCATAGGTGAAGTAGTTTCCGAGATTCAGTGAGTGAGTGTCATTTCGATTTTATATAGACAGAGATTAAGAAAACAGCTTGCTTAATTTTGGATGCAAGAGAATTAAGGGAAAATTCCGCATAAAAATAAATACTGTAGTAACATGCAGATCTGTAATGCTAACTTTATTTGATACAATGTCATGGCTGATGCGACAGTTTTACTGCATCTACAACGAAACTATTGTGAGCGGTAGACTTCTTTTCGTTTCATCATTTTCTGGGGGTGGGGAGGGCGTCAGTTTCAAAGCTCTTCCTAAACGTCTGAAATTACATGTAAACTTTGTTGCAGGTCCATTATTACTCCCAACTTCCAACAACTGACGCATAAATCTGGGTATTCTTTCCCGGTGGCCTCTCATTATTTATGACGTCATATCTCCTGAACTATGGGTCGTGCTCTTTTCTTTTCTTTTTATTTATTTATTTATTTATTTATTTATTTTGACTGAAACCTTAGCGTCCAATGAATGAACACATAGAGGGCATACAGGAAACATTCAATTTTTATGTATATATATAGAGAATCTGAAAACAAAAATAGGTAGTAAGAGTGGGAATGTAAATGTTGACTAGGTCACTGAGAAAACTGGTTGATGCTGGTAGGCAACATTTAATATTAACAATATTCGCATGTAGTACTGTTCTTGGTTGTAAACGGGTACACAGCCAAGTCAATGAGCGAGCCCGGCGAGCGCCGAGGGGAGTCTTAACGGTATCACGAAGGGTGCGGCGTGTTGACCCACCGGTGTGACGTCACAGGTTACTGACCGGCACATGGCCGTTGCCGCTTCACGACAAGACTCATGGGCAACGAAACGATTGGGAGATTATTTCAACCGCCAAACGGTCGAAAAGTTCTACAACTTTCTACAAGCCTATGGAGGCTTCTTTTTGCGAGAAACATGTTTGGGAGGAAGTAATGGTGGGGGAGAGAGATTTGAAGGTATAGCTGTGATTGGCTCTTGAAGAGACTTACTGAAAAGTAAGTCGGGGATTCGGTTAGCTGCGCTCGTGGTATGAGGACGCAGGTGGGCAGTCGCTGGCAAAGCATCCTTTGACTTAGCTCACTATTAGTTGGAAGTGCTGGTTGCATTGCTTGAAGTATTCATTACTGTTTCTTTGTCAACAGAGCAACAAAATCATTTGTTCAGTGCATTGTATTTGCATTTCGGATCACTCATTTACAAGCTTACAATTGAGATTTTCTTCTGTTTCTGGCCAGTGAGGCAAACAGTTTGCGAGAACCTCTTGTTCGACTTTGATATTTGAGTGTCTTCAACTTAGGAGTTGTTTGAACGAAGTAGTTCGTTTACAGTGTGACCATCGTCTCACAGCTTCAGCTCCACGACGAACTGACCCATCCACGGTGGCCAGCCATATTGTTCGTCTTATCAGAGCATTATTGCATGTGCTATAGCGCAGTTAAATGTACCTTCCACTAGTTGGCTGTTTTCCTGAGCTTCTGGCATTATTCTCTACCGAGTTGGATAGCGATTTTTAATTTCCTTTAAACAATTAAACGTCCTCAGTATCAGCCATTTTTCATAATACGTAGAGGTTGTGCCATTCTTAGGGCTTTCTTTTGTATCATAATTCATTCCTGAATGTGTGCATCGACCTTTTTTGTAATTAAATTACAATTTTTAATATTGAATCCTCCGAGTTCTTATTTATTATGATTAGGAATCTCAGCTACCTCTAGTGATTGAAACCAAGTGTTTTTGTATCGATAATTGCCTAATGGAAGGGAGTGATTTATACTTATTTTTGTAATGGTACCGTACGGCTGGTAAACCACACGCAAATTAGCGATAAGGCCGTACATTTAGTTTCACCATTGCGGTACGAATAATTACAAAACGCCATTCTCGTTACCCTCTAACATGGTGAACGATCACCTTGGACCGTGAGTAGTACACTTGGTTGGCATGGACAGTTTTAGGTTGCCAATCAAATCTTGCGGGATATTTGGCCTTTCTTCCGAGAATACAAGAACCAGCTCTGCAACTGTTGTGAAAGGTGGTAATCTGACTGCAATATAATAGACTTGCTCAGTCGAGTTTAAGTTCGGTGAAGAAGTCGGCAATTCCATCTGTCCAGTTCCCTCAGCTTGAAGCACGTTGTCCACCAATGCATCTATGTGGGGTCGAACGTTATCGTCCAGCAGAAGTACCCCATCTCTTATGCAACTGCGTAAAACAAACGTGGAATGACCTCATCTCTATACCTCTGGCAGTCAAAGCGCCATTAGAGGTCCGTATGTCCAACAATACTGACTACTGTCCATACTATTCGTCCTTTACCATAATACGGTGATATTTCCTTCACATAAGCAGGATTGTTCCACGTTCTCTCCAGATGAGGGAACGACGATTGTCCGACTGAACACAAATCTTGACTCATCTGTGAACGGAACTCAGAGGCATTTGTTCCCACTCCAACCCTCGAGTTTCTCCGCCCAGTTTCTGCGGTGTTGCGGTTTTAATGGGACTTACAGCATGGGCCTTCGAGCGTACATGCCACATCACCGAATGCGAATTCTGGCTGTTTGTGTTGATATTGCGCGTCGTCCTGTTGTTGCCTGGATGGTGCATTCCAGCTGGGTTGCATTCAGCCTCCTGCCTCGACGTGCTGTTAACCGGAGATCATCTCTTGCTGATGTTAACCGTGGATGACCTTGTCTTTTTTTAAAGGTTCCTGTTGTCTGAAATTTCATCCAGTCCTTGGAGTTTGGAACAATCCGATAGCTGCTGCCACCTTCCCCTTTGTGTCTGTCCCACTTCCAACCTTCCCGTGGCTCTTCATGCCACAGCTTCGGACAAGTCACGTTGTTGTTGCATTGCACTGCCCGCTTAATAAAATTATCCTAACCCGAATGCTTGTGTAATTTGTTTGGTAGAGTAAAAACGACACTCTCTGCAGCAACTTTCTGTTATGACCATTACCTCGGTTACTGTAATGTTATTGTTTCCAATCCGTAGAAATAACAGAAAGACGTCAAATCATTTTAGTTCATTCTGCCGATGACAAAGGCGGATTCAGGGGAAGGAGGGGGGGGGGCACAAGGGTACGTCCCTCCCCCTCAGATGGCCCGACGAAAAATGAAAGAGAGAAGAGGGAGGGGGGAGAGAAGGTAGGAGAGAGAGAGAGAGAGAGAAAGAGAGAGAGAGAGAGAGAGAGAGAGAGAGTGGGGGGGAAAGGGAAAGAATCTCAGCATTAGAATAATTTATTTTTACTTACAGACAACATGTAATTCTGAGTTTAAGAATGCAAAATCACATAACGTTATTTGACTTTTCTGTTATGTTTCCATTTAATTACTTCTTGCTTTTTTTGTCAGAAATTTACGATAAAAATAAATAAAAGTTGTTTATTTTTTCGTGATTGCTTGGAAGATAAAAGAGATATTCTGTATGTTTTTGTCATATGTAAATAAAGTTAGATTTAACTATGCAAAGAACTTTGAATTTCACGACTGCGTTCAGGCTGGCGCATTCAGATGTTTTCGGTAAACAGTTTATCTGATTCTTTTCCTAGACAGAAATGGCACTCCCGCCCATTATAGTTTTATTTGAAGCTACACGTTTCGATTTTCTAGTTATTGGAGCAAATCAGAAGTTTCAAATGTTCAAATGTTTGTAAAATTTATGGGACTTAACCGTGGGGCCAACAGTCCCTAAACTTACAAACTACTTATGAATTGACTTATTCTAAAGACAACACAGATATACATGCACTAGGGAGGATTCGAACTTCCCGCGCGGGAGGTCGCGCGATCCGTAACGTGGCGCTCCAGACCGCTCGGCTACTCCCCCGAGGCCTAGAAATTTCAACGGCATTTTTCCACAAATCAGATACAAAGGATTTTCATGGTAGTAGAAATTCTTCTTTAAACACAGTCAAGTGTAATTTTCACAATGCAGCGTAGTGTGCGCAGATATGTAACATTCTGACAGATGAAAACTGTGTGCTATACCCGGCATTCGAACCTACGACCTTAGCGCACTACCGTCTGAACTATCCCGATACGCTTCGCCTGCTTCTCACCTTCTACTTTTTAAACTGCACAGAAGTCCTCCTGCGAACCTTGCGAACAAGCGATGTTTTCCAGAATGAGGAGTGCTAGTCCTGAAAGGTTCACAGGAAGTTTGGAAAGTATGAGGTGAGGCACTGGCAGAAGTAAAGTTATGTGGAGGGACCAAGAAGTGTGCCAGGATAGCTCAGATGGTAGAGCGCTTGCCCGCGAAAGTCGAAGGTCGCAGGTTCGAAACCCCGTTTCTGGCCCACAATTTTAACATGCCAGGAAGTGTAATTTTGTTGATCGCGAAAGCTTTCTAGAAAACATATCTCGTTTTGCATAGCAACTTCACAAAGAATGAAGAAGAAATTGATTCAGTACAACGCAAACACAGTAAATCGGATTTATGTTTTGAGGTAATATCAAACATTTACTGGATGTTTGTTTCTGACCCGTAATTGAGCAACCTTTTAGGATACGCTGTTGGAAATGTTATCCGCAACAATGTGTGCAGTAACATTTCGTGTCTTGGGCAGCGTAGCGTTGACAGCAATCCGAAATAAATGGATGTCCTTCAAGTAGTGCAAATGTTCTGTGCTGCTGGCATCACCAGGTGAAATCGTCTTCACTTGTCCAATTAATATACTTCCATCTAATTACCAATTCACTACTAGTTGCGACGCACTATGGCGTCACTCTTAAGTTGCTATGATTAAAAAAATATTACAATGATTCAACTACATTAACCAATGAAAAGTTTAATAAATTAACGAACCATGTGCGCCGCATTGTTGTCCTAAGAATAAGTTAAAGTAGATTGTACCTTCAGATTAGAAACATTCGAACTTTTTTTGAAAGAATATTTCCTACGTTTTTGTACAGTCACCATTAAGTCATCTGGTTCATCTAATATGTACAAAACATGGGTCGACCATATTGTATAATTGTTTGAATTTTCAAGTGTCAATCTTATAGTCCATTTATTCCAAATTTGTAAATACGCAACCTATGCCAATTTCGCATGGCTTCTTCTGTATAGGCACGGCCGGTGCAAGAGGTTTCTCCTGAACATGCGAGAGTCATTTTTGCTGACTTCACATGGTAATGCACAACAGAAACAGGAAGTAACAAACAATCGCATATCTGTTTTCTTTGGACTATACAACAAAGAGCACACAGAGTGGACTTTTATAGCTTTTACTAGAGGCGCAAAACGTTCCGAATTCTGTTGACGAGCTCTCCGAATTCTTCTGACGAGCTCTGAGAAGCACTAGCGACCCAAAGTGTTAATTTGTCGGTACCGTATCGTCAACAACCAACACGACTGGAAATTCTTATCTCATCAACACAGTAACAAAAAACGAGGGGCAGGGGGAGTCGACTGCTTACAAAAATGAGTGAATCGGTTATTTATTTTAGCCTAACGACCCTCTTCTTTGAGTCAATGATATAATCAAGAAAGTAAAGGAAAAAGGCTTTTTAAATTGTCGCAATCATTCTCGCGTAGCGATCTCTAACAATGGAAAATCGCAACGCCGAGAGCCTCCTGTTGCCTAGTTGTACCAGAGCTACAGCTGGTGACGCGCACGGGCACAGGGAGTATTTTTTTTTTTATTTTTTTTATTTTTTTTTTTTTTTAATAGTGCAACAGTTTGACAGCAGCGCAAATCCAGCCAGTCGGCAGATACGTGATTCTCACTGCACTACTATACTGTTGCTGTGGTTAGACTGTACGGTCGTGTCGTGACAGAAATGTTTGAGCGCGCATCATACAGACTCATCCCATCACCCTTCACCACCACCAATACACCAGTTTCCTGACCACCTGCACAATAGTCTTTCGGAGTCAGGTGTAAGACTACAGAACAGTGCAAATACATCAGGACGCTAAATTTGAAAGTATGGCGCCCTACTGCGGTGTAGATTCTGTAATCTCAAATATTACAAGGTGTCCAAACAGAAATGGGATGTTTCTTTTACTTCCCGGAAAAGGCGGTCGCGTGTTTAGCGAACAAATTTTTCACTGAAATCAATAGCGCCGATTTGGAAAGGATGGCGCCCTATAGAGGTGTATGTGGTCTTGCCTGTCCATAAAGATGCGTCTTAAAAATATAGGGTGTTTCTCGTCTTTAGGGGTGGGGTGAAATTCTCACGGTAACTAAAGGGCGCCGATTCTGAAAGCGTGGCGGTGAAGGTTGCTTGCCCATAAGGGTTAAACAGAAGTAGGCTGTTTATATCCCGCAAAAGGTGGCCATGTCATTAGGCAAACATTTTTCGGCGCCAGAATAATTTTGAAACAAAAAATGTTGAAGACGCCATGATCGCTTCGTTTTCGCCCGGCGGTCGCATGTTCCGCATGCTCCTTGCGCCGGCCCTGTGTATAGGGACTCTCATATACCCACCTGGCGAAGCTCAGGATCAGTTACATTTTGAATTAAATTCAGAGCCTGATTGCCCAGTGTTCAGCTGTTGGCAAGTGTTTCATTCTTTATGCCCACAGCCGAACACAGGGCATTCGGATGTTTTTTTTTCTTTTTTGTAAGGTGGTTTCTCCTGATCATAGGAATTTGAAAATGAGGCCATTGTGCACAGAAACTAATAGTGTATTTGTGAAACAACCGCGACTAATCGAACAGTCATGGGCCACTAAGTGTGGCACCCGTGCTAGCCTAAGGATAAGACTTGGACCGAAACTCACCAAAGACTTATCCAAACACGAAATCAATTGTGGAAAGCGATAACTATGTTTGAAATAGGTGTAGCGTATAGCAGTAAAAGAAATCTGATTACTATGAAACAAAAATTTAACTTAGGTAATCTTACAATACAAATGTTTCATTATTAAAAATTTATACACGGTCGCCAGCCTAATGAGGCATAAGAATACCCAGCAGTGATAAATTAAGAATGCAGTTAAATTTAGAAGCTTGATGCATAATAAGTAAAGGGTGGAAGAAACTTTGTCACCAGTTTCATAAGAGAGAAAAAAAAAATACCAATCACAAAAATAATAAAGATTTAAATGAAAGCAGTAATTATTTAAATTATTGTAACGGTAAAACTCAGCTCTTCAGTTACTTTCTGTTACTTTAGAATATAGCCTAGAATGCAGTATTGCAGTGCAAGTGGCACTCAGAAACATTCACTGAAAGGCTTATAATTAGTGGTAAAAAATTATAAAAATCTGCTGAGGTTATGGTCAGTGCTGTTTCTAATGTTCTGTGTAAATATGTGAGAAATTGGTTATGATTATGACCTCTATTCAAAATCTACTAAAAGAGCACTGACTAATATGTATCACTTTGTTGAAAATAATGAAATCTTTCTCCCTACCATGAAATTAATGATTCTGTTACAGTTAACTATTATTTGAGTAACACTTTGCTGAATAGATTCATCAATAAAATCTGCTATCCTGGAAACTAGAATGAGGTCACTCAAACTGTACTGACAATTTATAGTAACATAGAAGTTCGTGTCTGAACTATTTCAATTATATGAACTGATTTACATTAGTTATGTGGCAAAACAGTAACTTATTCCTACCAATACTATTGTGCAAGAGCAATGAAATTTATAGTTGCAGCACTGTATATTGTACTAAGAAGATTCTCACAAAAATTTACATTATAAAAATAGATTGCTGCTTTTATAAGAAAAAATAGGATGACTTGGTTAATAATTCTTTACAGGAGAGGATCCTTATTAGGTTACGTGACTCGGGATAAATTAGGGCTACGTACACACTACTTTTATCAGAAATGTAACCTCTATTGAAAAAAAAAAAAAAAAACATTCAAAACAAAAGCTAATTCTCTCAACGACTAGCGTGAATGCCAACCTTCGACTGACTACTCCTTTCCGTTAGCTGCGCGCGAACACCACCTTTTCATTTACAACGGAATTCCGTTCACTAAGTGTTTTACATATTATGCTGGTCGTGAGATATTACAAATTTACGTAATACTCACATACATAAGACGATTCAAAAATAAAATTGACATTATCGAGGCCATTTAAAATTACAAAAAAATAATATACAAAAATAAACATGATGCAGATATTCATAAAACATACAAAGCACATGAAGTACAGACATCACATACCATACAATAGTGGAATCGATTGTAACATGAATGAAATTTAGTATCTAACATAGCAAAAAAATGAAATATTATTACCAAAAAAATTTATCAAAATTGGGCAATGGCGTTACACATTGGTAGTTACATGGAAGTAAATTAAAACGTTTTTCTCTAAGAAGCGACTGTGGCTTTGTAACATATTTTGTGTGTTTCTTATAGCAGTTAAATGTGACACTAACTGTATATGTTAGTCTCACAAAGCCGTTAAGGATACGTTCACACCCTCCTCAGGCTTGTGCCTCTTGCCCAGAACCTAGATATCTCAACTAATCCCATAACTGTTTTGACCAGAGTGTAATTACATTCATCGTGGCCGTGGTTAAAATACAGAAAAGGTATGAGATACTCATGGTTCAACATAAATGAAGTTGCTAATCGAGCATGCGTCCAAGTCCGTAATAGAGGGCTCAACCGGAAAGAGCTTCATGCACGGATCCCAGGATCCCTTCCTGATACCGCTAGCGATTTTTACCTGCAGAGAAAACTGGACTAGGGTGCATTCAGCCCCACGATGCAGAGGAGGACGCACCTGACGCAGGCAGCGGCTACGACAGAGGTGGGCAATGAGCGAGCCTCGCTCTCGGAGCCGTCTGCCTGAGCGGGAGCAGAGCCGTGAGCAGCTGGAGTCCATCACGTGGTTCCTGCTGAAGAGACTAGGTGATGCGCTAACGTAGCTGCAGAAATGCACCTGGCTGAGTGCGTTATAAAATAACTTATCAAGATAATAGTGCAAACTCTTTAGTATCCAACTCGAATGAACAGATTCCACTGCTAGGGGTATATCCTGAAAAACGCTATTATGTTTATATGTAAGTAACTTATGAATATAATACTGGAAACCCTTCTCTAAAATGTCCAGCGCTTGCAGTCGAGCCGGCAAATATAGAGATAAGAGCGAAGTATGTGCACCAGCAAGCATGCAGACTTCTAGCGGCAAGTAGGATAACTACCGGCCGACCGCGAACGCTGCTCTTTTTCCGGCCTGAGCCGGAGCGCTGCTCATTGAGCCGATTTGTGCCCAACTCTGGGTTACGAGACTAAACTACAGTGCAACACGCGCAGTCAAGTCTCAGGTGCTGTGAATATGTTACCGTTTCAAAGCGAGGGCGACACTAGCGCTCTAAGTGGTGGCCAAGCAGACTTACATGCTTCTTTTCTACCTAATTACCTAATAATTAAGATTTTTTGAGTTCCAAGATATACTAAAATACCAGTTGTGAATGTCTTTGACTCAATGCCGTAACACAACTTATACAGAAATAAATACTTTCAAATAGTATAGATTACACTCCTGGAAGCAATAGAATGTAAATATATATATTCTATGCATGTAGTTCTTTATCAAAGGCAATTTATCTGCCACGTAAATTTATTATGGTGTCTAATGATTCTTCTATTCATACATTTAACTTGATTTTTAAATTTATCTACTGTTAATTGACAATTATGCATCATACTCAGATGCGATTTGAATGATAATTTATGGACTCTATTTTAATTGCATAGAAACAACTGCCTCACAATTATATATGATAATATTTACAGCTTTTTATTGTCAATTAGCACAATATTCATACACAGTAATTTAAAATAGATAACCTAATTCTGTTCACCATCAGCTTGCTGGTAACAATTTCAGAATAAGCCACCAAGCAACACTTATCAATATGTTACTACTGCTAAGAAATCAGCAACAATGAACAGATTCTTTCTGAAGGCAATGCAAGATATTCTAACTTTTTTGTCAATTTAAATACAAAAATTAACTTTTATAGCTACTTTTTGTTGGCAGTAATGCATGTAATGTGTCAGAATCATCCACAGAAAATCTTAGAAACACTGACAGCAGCTTGTTGGCAAGTAACCAGCAACGACATGGGTGCGCAGATCCTCCTGTAGAAGGCATTGCTCTAGAATTTGAGAGTCACGCCAGTTTTTGTTTTAATATTTTTACGTTTCCATTTGTGTATCAGAACCATGACAGTAGTTACCTTTACGGGTAGCAATTGCGAAGCAATATATTTTTCATTAATGACCAAGCATTTTAACGTGTTTTAAGTGACTGGTCGTTTCTTTGGCTGCTAGTGATGGCTGCAAGGGGCACAGAGCGCAGCTGTTGCTGTTTATTCTTAACAAATTTCTCGGATTTACTACGTTGCAGGAATTGTTTTCGATAAAACCTCTTTCGGGTCCGAAAGCTGGCTAAATCCCGGCGGTCACAGCGACAGTGGCTACCAAGGTCAATAAATCAGTCAAGAAGACTGCCAGAGTGATTTGCTAGAATGAGCAGATAAGCAGTTGTTAACGTCCCTTGCACAATGAATGAACATCGTTTAGTTCCACTACGATGGACGTAGGAAAATTATGGGCGAAGTTTAAATGCATGTTAAATCAAGCGGTAGACAATTATGTGCCGAGCCAGTAGATAAAGGACGGAAAATACCCATAGTGGCTTAATAAAAGTATTCGGACAGCGCCATGGGACCAGAGAGATAATTTTTCTTCAAAAAGGAGCAAGAAAAGAGCAGATAGACAAAAAGTCTGTAGACATTAGTACGCCTGAAAAAGAATCTGTACATGAAACGTACTACAACTACCTTCGTCCTATCTTAGCCTAAGATATAGCCGATAACCCGAGAAAAGTTCTATGTAAAATCGAAGTGGTTCGAAGGCCTCCATGCCGTCACTTGTTGATCAGGCTGTGGTGGAAATGGAAGAGAGCGAAAGGATAGCTACGGTTCTAATTTCATGCTTAATGATCGTTCACACAGGGGACTCCTACAACCACACCGTAGTTTGTCCATCGCAGGGACTCCCGAATGAATGACAGATCAATAAGCATCTCTGGACTAGAGGAGCAGCTGAGAGAACTGACATAAATAGTGACCATGCTTGAATGCAGTCCTAGTTTGGTTTTACCTGACTTCGCTGCTATTTATCTTCGCCTAGTGTATAGTAGCTACAAGAAAGTGTAAAGGTAAAAGAACGGTATCGTATCATTACAGACAAATATGCGCAAATATGCGACCGTCAGTTTTTTTTTTTTTTTTTTTTTTTTTTTTTTTTTTTTTTTTTTTTTTTTTTTTTTTTTGCAAAATTCTTCTGCATTTTTCAGGTCGAACATAATAGATGTACTAGAAACAGAGCAACTTCTGTCCATGTAACTGCACAAATCTGCAAAGCATTGCAAGCGTGAAACTGGGCTAGCCTGCTTCCCACACGATATCTTCGCATATTCCCTGATTTCAGAAAGGCGTTTGACACGGTGCCGCGGCAGAATATTATGAATGGTGCGAGCTTATGGAGTAGGTTCTCAGATATTTGAGTGGTTCTAAGACTTCGTAAGTATTAGAGCCCAGTATGAGATCCCCGACAATGAGTCAGGAGCACGGAAGGGAATGAATGCTGTTACACTGAAGAGGCAAATATACCCACGGCTAATGTCACGTAGAGCCCCAGAGAGCATTCAGAAGTGCTGGAACACGGCGTGACACGCCCACAACAAATGTCGTGCTGAGGGAAGTGACGCCACGCATCCTGTGGGGCTGATCACAAATCCGAAACTACGGTCGGGGGTTCGAATCCCCCCTCGGGCATGGATATTTGTGCCGTCCTAGTTCGTAAGTAGTTCATAAGTAGTTTGTAAGTTTAGGGACTGATGACCCCGTAGTTAAGTCCCATAGACTATACAAACATTTGAACATTTGAACAAATCCGAAAGAGTGCGAGGGGGTCGGAGATGTCTTCTCAGCAACACGTTGCAAGACATCTCAGATACGCTCAATAATGTTCGTGTCTGGGGAGAGTGTTCCTGCAATTGTCCCGGTTCCTCGTAATGCACAATGGGCATGAATGGATGCAGTTGATCAGCCAGGATCCTTATGTACGTGCCACCTGTAACAGTCTACATGTACATCTACATGAGATACTCTGCAAATCACATTTAAGTGCCTTTTAGAGGGTTCATCGAACCACCTTTATACTATTCATCTACCATTCCACTTTCTAATAGCGCGCGGGAAGAAAGAATATCTGAATCTCTCAGTTCGAGCTCTGATTTCTCGTATTTTATTCTGATGATCATTTCTACCTATGTATGTTGGCGATTGCAGTTTCTTAAGTAGACCACACCGCAGCAATAAACGCCGTTGTTGTAATGATTCCCATCCCAGATCCTATATCATTTCCGTGACGCTGTCTCCTCTGTATCGTGACGATACAAAACGAGCTGCCTTCTTTGGACTCTTTCGATGGCTTCCACCTGATAAGGATCCCACAATGGACAGCAATAGTCCAAATGAGGAAGGACAAGCGCAGTGTACTAAGTCTCTTTAGTAATTCTTTTGCATCTTTTAAGCGTTCTGCCAATAAAACGCAGTCTCTTGTTCGCCTTTCCAACGACATTATCTACATGTTCTTTCCAATTAAAGTCTGATGTAATAGTAATTTCTAGGTATTTAGTGCAGTTTACCGACTTCACTTTTGATTGATTTATATTGTAAACCAAGTTTAACTGATTTCTTTTCGTACTCATGTGGACTACTTAACACTTCTCATTATTTAGTCAATTGACAATTTTTACACCATACTGAAATATTATTTAAATCGGTCTGCAGTTGGTTTTGATCTTCAGATCTCTTTACCAGACGATAAATGGCGGCGTCATCTGCATACACCCTAAGATAGCTACTAAGATTTTCTCCCAAATCGTTTATGTAGATAAGGAACAGCAGAGGATCAATAACACTACCCTGTGGAACGCCAGGTATGCTCCAAAAACGATCAGTAATACTGTGCATTGACGGTCTGCCGTGGAGGAACATAATGCTTTGGGATAACACCATCACAATCGTAATGGAGAATCATCATAACTAATCCGGTTTCGTGGGCGAGCTCACGAATCGTCTGGCGTCGATCACTGTCCACTAACGCGGCAACAGTGCACTTCTCCTTCAGAGCCACTAGGATGATCAGCTCGATTCATGTCTTCCTCAGTTTGCCGACCATTGAAGGCTTTTACCCAACGTACCGCTGTTCTGTATGGCAATGCCGATTCCCTTCACGCCTCTTAAAGACTTTGATAATACCGTCGTGCTGTACGACCTCTGGCATATTCAATCTTGATCCAACTCCGTTGTTCCTATTTCAAAAACATTATGACACCGCTCACAAATGACTGTTTCCCTCGATTGCGCACGCCGGTGACGTGGGACGGGTGAGTCCATTTGCTCGGTGGTAAGGTAGGTATGTCAACAACGTGTGCTATCAGCGTCAAAATATTAGATTCCATCCCTAGTATCTCCACAGCAGTGTTGCTACTATTTAAGTTCCAACCCTCGTATATATCTGAAATAGTATTATATTAAGTCACTAAATATACCTATATGCCTTCCGTGAATCCTTTATGATAGGGTAATAAATGTTTCATGATCTAACGTCTATGCTCTCACAGAATACGTAGAACTTGCATAGACCTTGTTCTTGTGCTTCGAAATGAATTCAAAAGCTACAAGCCAAAGGTTTCTTACTTTCGCCAAGTCCTCGGATTGAGGACATACAAAGTACCATCGTCCAGATCTATGAAACCACTAGCGTGTTCTTGTTCTGCATTAAATACCGAACGGCCTGATAAGATGTTTAGGAATTAGTTCGGCTGCTAAACGCACCTGCTTTCGGTCTCTGCCTTCGGCCATAGATAGTAGTAGATCAGGCAGAGCAGAGCGCTTGTACACTTGCCGCTGTAGCAACATTGGTCGAAAACGTTAACCAGAAATTACTCGAATGTAGGGAAAAATATTTTCACCCTTCCAAATTAAAAAGTTATTAACTCACTAAGAAGAGTTTAGATGGAGTAAAGATGACATCCGTGTGCTGCATCGCGGAAATGTTGCAGTTTCATGGGTAAAATGTCGGATACTCACTAATGTCGCGTACTCACTAACGTCAGTGTCGACCTTGAAGGCCTGGATAAACCGGTCATTCATTTGTCGTCCTACCAATTTCAAGTGTTTCATAACTAAAATGCAGGCTAAAACACTAGCCGACAGCGACGGCGGGTATATATCCTATGAACTGCCAAGAGTACCTGCGAGAGAAGTCGACTGTTTTTCTTCTCTAACGTATGTGAACGTACAATAAGGACGTAAAAGGCAACTCGGTAAGAGAACTGTTATATTTAGGGACATGTTGAAAACTTCTGTCTGTTTGTTCTGTAACTTTCCTACTGTCCCCTTTTTCAATTAATGAATCTTCAATAAGGTGATGAAACACCTGCCAAGAGAAAACGTCTGACGCCTTTAGGGTCAAGGATAGCAGACAGCAGGTGAAAGTCTGAAGGCAGCAAGTCTTCTTGCTTCATCTTCTTTAGATAACTTCACCATTTACAAACAAATACATGATTTAAAGTGCTAAATCAGTTCTGTAACTGAAGTAAAACCTCACAGACGTGGCAAACCTCAAAATTAACAAAACTGTCTTCCAACAAAGCAGAAACCAATTCCACAATTTTTGCTACATTTGAACAACAAACGGGAAGAGAAATCAATACATTCTTTTTTTAAGTAAAATTAAATGAACTGAAAAATAAATGCGCGTATAAGAAATACGAGTGAAGTGTAACGGAATTGTTGTTCTTAGAACAGTCCAAGACAGAATGTTTAGAGTCTGTTCAAGGTTACTACATCAATAGTCTGTTATATACCGCGATGTAAGCTACGAAACTGAGATGCAATATCATATCTACAACTTTTATGGTGCCTTCTAGGCCAAAAATTAGATACAAGACCGACGAAATTACGATTTCAGTTACTTACATCAATGCAATTAAAATTAAGTATTAAGCTACGCATAACCATATCCGTCACCTCCATTAATGATTTCGTCAAAAAAAAAAAAAAAACCACTTATCTCTTTTCATTCTCCACTCCGAGGAGTGGAGCGGGCTGTTTGAGATCCGGCCCATAAAGAGACGCGGTTCTATTCAGCCAATATCAGACAAGCTGATAGTGGGGCAAAGGGGGATCCCAATTGGGAATAAGTGGGAGGGGATTACCAGCTCCGGCATACGCCTTACAACCAAGGAAAACCTCGACGACAAGTATATGACTCATGAATTGCCTAACATGCCTGTGAGAGAAATTGCTAGATTTCTTCTCTATCACAATCTTCTGGTGACTCTTTGTGTACTCATTCTTCTGGAAGTTGAACACTTGCCCTAACCTGTGGACGGACAGCTAGCTCGCATAGTTATTTTGCCAATGTGACTCAATGAACCGCTGTTCACCAGAAAAGAATATAATTCGTGTGAAGACCAGCCATACTCAACCTTTTTCTGCTTTTTTTTTTTTTTTTTTACTTATTCTTTAGTCAAATCATAACTAATTTCAAAGGTAAATATGTAAGAATTTACAAAGTGAATGGCCACCTGAAACTCTGCTGCGACCTTTTGACAGCCATTCCAAGTAGTTACGTTTTTGTTTAATATCTTTGTTCTTAATATACGTTAATCAATGTAATATGACATTTAGCGATTTTTTTTTTCAAGGCAGACAGGGCGAGTGATTTCTGTGAACTGCCTCTATGGTACTTGCCAGAGCTGGAAGCGTTAGCCGAAGAGTTAACTTCATTAACCAGTCACTGAAAATAATAACTTGGCTTACGGACTATTTAAGAAAGTTAACGTTAATCTTTAACTCTGAACTGTATTGTGCAGCCATGAAATCTCGCCTTGATTCTCTGAATTTATATGCGTGTGCTATCGTACCACTGAAACAGAGCAAATTAAGTAAAACATTATAACCTGATATAAAAAAAAAACTGAAACATTTTAAGAAAAAATTAATATTCATTACTGTACCCAGTGATCTTAGAGCTCGAAAGAACTGAAGATTTCTGGATAAAGATAAAATATTACGTTAATGTTTATTAATCAATTACTAACTTTGGGCTAGCAGTCGCCTTAACTCTGAACGTTAGAGCCATGTGCAGAAAAACAACAGTTCGCAATGCACTGTTTAAGTTTTCAAAATGTTTGTAAAACTTAAGGGACTTAACTGCGGGGTCATCAGTCCCTGAACTTACAAACTACTTATGAACTAGCTAACACTAAGGACGACACAAACATCCATGCCCGAGAGGGGATTCGAATCCCCCAACGGCTGAGGGCCGAGCACACCCAAACACGCGGCTGTTTAACCCTTTCGGACCCACTGGCTACAAATGTGTACATAACTTCTACGGTGTCTAAAATGGTTCAGAAGCATTTTGTCTCCTGGGTGTTCAATCTTTTCATCATTCACAAAGACTGCCACCTGCGGAAGATCACTATAAAAATATTCAGAAGCGAGAGTTGCACTGCGCAGCAGTTTACGAACTTCAAAGAACACGAAAATTGTGGGTTACTTGTATTCCAATGTATAACTTATAACATTTATATGCTATATAAGTAATTACAGTTCATTCTACCACTTTCCAACATAATACTCATCTTTTGAACATTGCGATGTATGGGGGTTCTGCTCGCTGCAACATTATTCTCCTGGGGCGTCGTGGTAGAAATAAATACTCTATATGTACAATTTTTCACTTTTTCTTTAATTTAAATCAAACTTCTTCTCCACCAAAACATTACAATAACGTACACAAATTTCCACAACACAGACTGACATAGATTACAAAGTAGTCGACAAAAGACAAAACTCGAACTCCCCCACGCAAGGCGCCGAGTCAAATGTATAACATCGACAATAATGGCATTACGTTATCCATTGTTCATAACAATTGAATATACTGATTTACAATTACCGAACATACAAATAAAACATTTCATGTACACAAGAATAATCACAATATAAAATGAAAACTATGCATACCATAATTTTATATGGTGCATGTATTTTTAAAACTAAATTTCCGATCTTTCTGTTGACAACAAGGCGCGATGTTAAATGTCAATTAATTAACATGTACATCATACATGTACCTAACATATATTGAACTATCAAATCTCATGGCCATTCACAAAATATACTCAAAATCTCACGTCAGTCAACATATACAAAGAAATACAATATGCACGTTGTGGCTATTACGTTAATTACACAATTAGCTGATCTACACAACTTGTTTATGAGCCTAACATATATACAATGCTCTTTATTTTCATGTTTTTATGTTTTACAAAAGTTTTTACCCTTCGTCTATTTATTGAAATAATGTACAATGACAAAAGTATTGTTTATAGAACCGTCTGGAAAGGAAATATATGAATCTCTTAATTAGTGAAATCTATCATTTGTTTTAACCACAGTAACACCGAGACACTGTCCTACACTGATTCCTAGGCTGGCTGTTTCGTTTGTAACTTCACACGCAAAATGTATCAGTACTGAACCACACGATTCCAGATCCGACGTAGACGGTATCGTACAATAACATTGAGATGAGAGGGCCGGCAGTATCGTCACAAACTGAAAGTAGAAGTTGTTATTTCGGGATGTAGGTACTGAACGATCAGTTTATGTAGCACAACAGCTAGTACTACAAAATAAATTAGTCTGTGAAAAAAGCCTTGTTTTTCACTATACGCATTGTTTTAGTATGAAAATGGGTGCATGTAATTGCATAAATCTTCCTTCTAAAGTAATTGAAAATTTAACTCAAGAGTATTACAGCGTTAAAAATAATTTTCCTGATAGAGAAAAAAAATCAGGTCTCAAAGGGTTAAGTTTTCAAGTTTAACATTTTTACAGTTACAGTCTTTACAAAATTAAATCAAATGTCCAATGTAATGGTAATAGCAGTTTGTCACAATTGAATTGCACGGTATTATCGTCAGCGGGAATCGGACTCTTCATGGGCCATCCTGTGGACGCACTGAAATTGGTGTCTTAAAAACTGAGTGAAAGTTTTACTTGTTTTATTTTTTATACTCGTATTCAAGTTCTTTCTGCAATGTCTGCAAATTACTTATATTCAAGTATTTTAGAGTTGAAAATAGTCTAAATTTCTTTATTGTGCTGACTCTTAAAAAGCAAAAGCTGCAGTTTGAAACTTTCAGCACAGTCCTACATAGTATCGATTAATTTATTTTTACCTTTCCCCTTGTGTATTATGGAGTGTTTATTTTCATAATGACGGTGCCATGGCGTGCTTTGGCACATACGGTTGAGTTGCATATTAAGCACACAGCTTTCCCAACATACTTTACAAATACGAATCTTGCCAGTAAGCATAACAGATGGCCCACATATCCGAACCTTTTTTACTCATGCTGAAAGCTAACTAGACAGTGGATAGGATTCAAAACGGATACTTCAGCGCAACGAAAAGTATGCGATTACGAGCGCTGTCCGAGCTGCTACAACCGCCATCCGGGGAGGACAGGGAGGGGGAAACCTCCAAAAAAAAAAAAAAAAAAAAAAAAAAAAAAATGTTCAAATGTTTGTTAAGCTTATGGGATTTAACTACAGGGTCATCAGTCCCTAAGCTTACAAACTACTTATCAACTACCTTATACTAAGGACGGCACAAATATCCATGCCCGAGGGGGGATTCGAACCCCCGACCGTAGTGGCCGTGCAGACCGTGACTGGAGCGCCTCAGTCCCCTCGGTCACCACGGCCGGCGGGAAAGCTCCGAGGCAGCAAACACTCGAGTAGTGCAGTCAGATGAATAGTGATGAATAGTATAACGGAGGTTCCATAAACCCTCTGGCTGGCCCTTTAATGTAATTTTCAGAATATCCCATGTAGATCTCCACTTCCTCAAAGGTTTTGCCTTTAGCTGCAGTTGCTGTGTCATCTGCATAAATAAGCGTTCTAACTTCAGGGCTGATTGGTTGGTCGTTAGTGTAGATGTTATACAGCAGGGGTGCCAGTACGCTTCCCTGAGGAAGGCCAATCTTCAACGTTCTCCATCAGCTCTTGTTATTATGCAGAGTTACAGAAAACCTCCGATTTTGCAACAAGCACTGGATGAACTGTGTTTGGCGATAGTCTTTGGTGACTGAGTACACCTTTCTCATCAGCTTTTGTATTACCACGCTATCTGTTTGCCGACGACGTTGAAAGCATTATCAGTGTATCTACTATCCACAAGGTGCCATCTGCCGTCATCTGTCAGAAATCATCGTATTTCCATGTGTACTCATATTTTTTCCGACAATTTATTCCGACCTACCCCACTATTATCTGCTGGTTGCACCCAGTTGCTTAACAAAGGACATCGAACACTCGATACCACACGAAACAATGGTTAGAATGACAGGTCAGTGCCGTGCGAAATTTACATGCAAACCACGGCACTTGTCTGCTAGCGCCACTAGTTGGTGGCACTGTGTAACTGCACTAAATAGCTCATAAACTGACTGCGCTAACCAGTGCTCCAGTTGCGTGAGTGGTACAGCTGCAGTACGTATATGTCTCTTGGAATGTTCGTAAGCGAGTTACTATGTAAACTGTGTACAGTGCAGTGACACCGTGAAGAGAATTAATCCTATGCGTTGTACCGATACACAGAAACCAAGATAAATGCGGTACTTGCCACCGTCGATACCGTTCTCTTTTCAAAATAAACTTCTGATCTATATTTGTCGCCAACATTCAAATTGTAGCGTCCTTTTTGAAAAGAGAACTCGAACACAAAGCAGTCCTACTTTGTCTTTCATAGTATTCGGTTGTCTTGATGTTCCAGCCGGATGCCACGATTATCCAACATGTGCATATAATAAAATATGCAAGTGTGAGTTACATTTGAGGCTTTGTTTTTTTAATAAACCTCCATAGTTACCCATTGTACGACTTTGCATTTATCATTAACCTTTTAATTCGTTAGATGTTAAATTGTTGTTTTCAGTAATGTATGTTTTGCCGTGGTATGAGGTTTGCATTACATCTTGCTTCTTTTTGCACTTAATGTGAATATTGATCAAGAAAGTTAAATTTCACCGGTCAATTTTTACCATGATTATGGTAACAGAACATACCGGCCATTAATTCTTTTCCTTAGTCCGATAATCAGCAGTTTCTTTTGCGGTGCGATCAAATTTTTGTATGGTCATTCTATTGTTACATTAAGTCCAGAAGATAATGGAGATAGAAACGATGGGGCCCCTCCACGCCCACACCAACGTGGTGACCAACTTAATAGTTCTACTGTCACCTCCGTATTTGTTAGTATTTCTAAGTTGGGTCACGGGATGTGAGAGCCGCGATGTTATCCGTACGTGTGGCCACAATCACCCATTAATACTGTGCATCTGGAGATAGTAGTGCTCGAAAGGTAGACGAAGGGAAATGTATGTAAGGGCAGAGGAAAAAAAGTGCCAAGGGAAGAGCCAAGGGGAAAAAACCGCTGCGACAGTGGGGTAGGTTGCAAGGGCAGTAGCGGTATGCTACCTGCGACAGATCATGAAGATTTGGCTATGTTAGCAAAGGGTATATCTCGGTATCATTAACGTTGCTAGATAAATGGAAGTAACTTCTACTTTCTTTTTTATAATGGTATTTCGCGCCTGTTGTAACGACATTAATTGTTACAACTGCCATATTATTTCGATTAATCACACTGATTCAGTCCTCCGTTTATCAAGGTTTGAGAGTAATTGCAGTTTGTCACATTTTATTTCTGTTTGTTTTTGTTCCACCAAAAAATGTATCCATGTTTTACGTACTTCGCGGATTTTTCCACCTCGACTTATACAGACAACAGTGCCGAGTATCATTATAGCACGTGGTCCAAATAGTAGGGACGAAGTAACAACGTATTGAATATGGAAAGACATCGGGGTCGAGGATATGGAGTTCGCTAATATATAACATAATAATTCAGAAATATAATGACGACTCAACGACGATATTCTGGATAGATGAACGAAATTTGAAGGACATGAGGATCCTGAACCTGACGCAGTACACGATATTTATCTCCAGAGCAACAGAACATTCATGTCACAGTGATTACGAACCCTCGCCACCCAAAAAGATGAGGTCCAGTATATTAAAAGATATTGATGACAACGTTCTAAAGGACATTTATGAGGGCATGATAGTGATATACTGACGTCTTCAGTTGCAATTAGTGCGACTTTTGAAATGGAATGCGTGAATGTGAAAGTGAATTTGAATGTGATAACGTGGCTTTGGTGAGGTGTGCACATCGTCCTCTCCCACTTTGTTTTAAACATTTCATCGAAATCACGCATCTGCTTTTTGAGGACTAATAAGAGGATCTTCAGATGTGTGGTACTGCTGTGTATGTGTTTTGCCCTGTTATAAGTAATTTAAGCAGAGAATTTTTAGCACTGCTGATTGAATATATAATGATGCAATGACGTCATTCAACTACATGTGATTTCATTCCTATGCTGCTGATATCTTGTTATTTTGTTTCTCTCTGTTACTTGACGAACAATGCAACGCTTTGCATGTAACTAACGGACACCACTGTCCTGTATATGATTACATGTTATTCCAAGCAGGGTTTCTCATGCTCATTTTTAAATAGTCTTTCTAGCAGAAACTTGGTACAAATATTTCTGGTAATCTTTGTATACGCAAGCCGTGATACGTAGTCAGTGATTTTCAGTACCTTACTAATGGAGAGGCAGAGGGAAACCATGACGACGCACCACGCTTTACATAACTCAACACCGTGGGTGCCATGGCTAGATTCTGCCGCTGTCGAAACCACACCGCTGACCTCTGTCTGCTTCGGTCGGCAATTACATGCAAAACACTGCGTGAACAGATAGCCACAATAAATCCACGTGACGTGCGCCGAATCTCTGTTTGCGTATTGTGTTGAAGCAGTGTCACGTGAAAAATGGAGAGGGGAGATGAATGAGCAAGCAGATAGGAAGATCGATGTTTAGAATTGTCGTGTGCATGAGGGCAACCACAAGTTTTTCACATATAGTTGCACGCCGTCTGTTTAGTACACATGTGCCATAAATCAGTTTTCGTAAATGTTCTTTTCGTTATGCCTTGGAATAATCGACACGAATAGTTTTCAGGGTCTAGAATACCTCCATTTTTTAAATTTTAGAGCACTACGTACTTCTTTTTCTTTCATTCCTCGAATACCCAGGAGTCTACCCACCGTCTAGACGGTGGTCTGTCACGCTTTGTAACGAAACCTCAGAATTCTCAAATACAGCATTAAACTTGTCGTTAAGGGACAATGAGGGAATTCTTTTATCGTTAATATAAGCACTGAGCTACGAGAAAGCTGGTCTTCTGCTGAGGGTCCCAGGAAAGTTTTTTCAGTGTTTTATACTGTTGCCCTAGTAAATATGGGCACAGCACTCTTGTGGACGCATTATAGCCTGTGTTAATACCATTTGGGATTTCGAAGGTATTAACAGATCACTGCATACCATCCTCAGACAAATGGTCTTACGGAACGTTTTAACAAGACGTTAGCCGACATGCTGTCGATGTACGTCGATGTTAAGCAGAAGGATTGGGATACAATTCTGCCAGTCGTGACATTTGCTTATAATACCGCAAGACAAGACACCACAGGCTTCACTCCGATTTTCCTGCTCGATGGCCGTGAAGCTGAGACGACAATGGATACGCTGTTCCCGTTCCAACCGGACGACACTCAGGATGACTATGTTAAACAGCTCATCACCAGGGTCGAAGAAGCAAGACAGCTGGCTCGCATACGGACACTGGACGCCCAGGAGAAGGACCGTCAGCGGTATAACGACAAGCACCGACCTGTTGTGTACAGCCCAGGAGATCTGGTATGGATTTTTACCCCTATACGGAAGGTTGGACTGTCAGAAAAGTTATTGAAGCGATACTTTGGTCCGTATCGTGTCATACGCCGCCTGTCACACGTCACATACGACGTTGAGGATTATGAGCCGTCGTCGAAACGTCAAAAACGAAGAGACATTGTTCACGTCCTGCGCATGAAGCCTTACTACGATCCTGAAGAGCAGGTAGACGACTATGGCTTCTTGTTCAAGGACTTTAAGGACAGTAATGTTCCTGATGAAGCAATGACAGGAACGTCTGAACTGTCATACAGAGGACCCATGACACGGTCAAGATCCAGGACATTGCAGCTGGCTCCACAGGGATCATAACAGCGGGTCGCTGTTTCTCCAGGAGATGGAGCAATGCCGCCAGAGACCGCGAATACCGACTGCCGGCGTGGCGCAGGGGATAGCGTCACGGACTGCCGTGCAGAAGGTCGCAGGTTCAATCCCACCCACCGGCAAAAATTTATTTCTTTGTGGTTAACAATTCCAGAAGGTGCTATGTCTTTCTTATGTTCACTTGTAAGTTCTACTTGTTTCTTATATTAACTGTTCTTCTAATTTCTGGTAAATTCTGTCTGTGTATAAATAGCAGAGCACTCTGCCTGAGAGGCAGTCAGTGCTGCGTGTATGTTGAGTTCGTAATAAACGTGCTTTCAGTATAAGTGCTGTGTTTAGTTGCCTTCGAAGTCAAGCCTGCTTCCATTGCAACGCGACAATATAAGAGTAACTGAGGAGGTTGACTTATCTATTAGTTGAGGTCTGGACTGTATCAAGTCAAACGATGTTTCCTAATTTTCTTTTAGTTACCAACTGCCTGGCAGTAGTTTCTTCCTAATTTAGGTTTCTTCGTCACTCTATCCACCACCTCCTCTTCGATCTCTGTTTCCTCTAACCCCCGTCATATCTATTCAAATTCCAGATAACAAATTGATAACTTAGTTCATATTTTATGGTAAAAGGTAAAGCAGTCAACAATCCGAAGATTGGTTTGAATACCACAGTGCTTTACTAGGCATGGTCCTGTTTGGATTTTATGGTATCTATGGAAAATCAAATTTCAAATATTGTGTTACTAAGGGACCATGAACCTACACACTACCTAAAATAAGTTATGCGCGAGGGAGACCTCAAACGTCACGCTGGAGCGACCGCGCTATAAGTGATATCGCGCTTCAGACCCCGCGGCGCCTATGGAAAATGTCTACAAAGTTACAGAAAAAGTAAACTACACATTCTTTATTTACAGACTTCATTACTACAGTATTTTGAATTTCACTGTTGACATCATCCTAGCAGGTATGGCATTGTAGCTGTCCGGTATGCATGTGTCACAAAAAATAACCCATTTAATGAACATCCCTAGAATGCGATCTCGCGAAGAGTTGTTAATTACGTGCGGTATTTTTCTCATAGCACCTAATCGGTATACAGGACAGTGGTTCGTAAAACATACATTTTCCACGTTCATCTATTATGACTAGAGACGAGAATTTCATGCACTATCAATTCGCGTAAAATGCATGCATTTATGCACTATCATACTACAAAAGATAGGCAACAGCAGAAATAAAATCATTAAAATATGCATTATCGTTTATACTCTAAATTTATTTTTATTCCATTCTATCTGATATTATACGAGACACTCTACCTACTGACTATTTTAAAACAGCTGCAATCGTATTCATTTATCTCATTTACTAGTTATTTAAGAATGTTTTGTTAAATTTTAGAAAGAACAAGTGGCGGAGAAAATTTTCATAATGACTTCCTTTAATCCAGAGTGACCTTCTGGAACCTTTACTTTGAGACATACTTGAATCACAGTAGCACACATAAAAACGATAATACGGATGTTTTCCACTTCGAGGTTCAAATCAAATGAAGTGTTTCTAAATCTATGGGATATAACTGCTTGGTTATTAGTCCATACATTACAAACTATTTAAGTTAAACTAACCTAAGGACAACACATACACCCATGCCCGAGGAAGGACTCGAACTTCCGACGGCCAACCTCGCGCACTCCGTAGCACGGCGCCTCAGTGCGCTCGGCTATTCCGCCGCGGCCTTCCGAGGTTCACACACACTCACTGCGAAGACAGTTCAGCGAGTGATTTCAGCTTTCATCTATCGCACTTTCTTCAGAGATCACAAAACCGCTCTGCAGCTGTCTTACTGTGACGTCAGCCGCGATGGCTGACTTCCATTGTCGCGATATTAAACATTTGCCGCTCGCTGTTGTGGAAAAATAAGAGAATTAACACGTGCCCAGCAGAGTGCTGTCGATAAAAAGATGGAGATGTTAACCTATTGTGAGAATCGTAGCATTTTTCTGTTATTTCCAGGTTGTTGTTGTTGTTGTTGTTGTGGTCTACAGGATAGTTTGATGCAGCACTCCACGCTATCCTGTCCTGTGCAAGCCTCTTCATCTGAGTATACAAACGACAACCTACATCCTTTTGAATTTGCTTACTGTATTCGTCCCTCAGTGCCCCTCTACGATATTTACCCAACATACTTCCTTCTAATGCTAAGTTGACGATCCTTGATGTCTCAGAATGTGTTCCATCAACCTATCCCTTCTCTTAGATATGCCGGAAACTCCTTTTCTCCTGAATTCTGTTGATCATCTCCTCATTATTAATATGATATACCCATCTAATCTTCAACATTCGTCTGTTGCACCACATTTCGAAAGCTTCTGTCATCTTGTTGTCTGAACTTATCGTCCACGTTTCTCTTTCATACAGTGCTACACTCCAGACAAAAGCTTTCAAAAGGACTTCCTAACATTTCTACTAATAGTGGATGTCAAAAAATTTGACTTCTTCAGAAATTTCCGCCTTACACTTGATTAACTATTGATTCCTAAAGCGAAAATCAAGTAATCGAAAAAGCGAAGTGTCTCCTCTAAACCATTGCAATATCCCGATAACCATTAATAATCGATTATTGTCTATTTTACCCAGTTATTGTTATTTCTTGCCAACTCTACTCAGTTAGTACAACAATCACAATGCTGTATACGAAAACAATCACTGCTCTTAGCAAATCCAGTCCGTTCTGTTCTATCAGACCTACGATACGCATACTGGCGTACCCCGTAACCGCACTTGTAGACCCTGGGCGGTACATAACTCACCTGCATTACTTTTTAAGTGACAATAAAAAGTCGACTACAGAAAATGTAGCAAAATATGATTTATCGATGTGTGGGTTCGTCTTTTATGCACAATACTACAAAACAATGTTCTTCTCTTATTAACTGAATTATTGTACTCCCTTTTAAAATGATAAATCGTGTTCACTTCGTATAAATTATGCTTGTGGCGCCGGGAGAGTAATGAGAAGAGCAGTGTGGGCTGTAGAGCATCTAGTGTAATGCTGGAAACATACAATTGCCGCGGTGGAGTAGCCGAGCGGTCTAAACCGTCTCGCTGCGGAGCACGCGGTTGCTCGCCGTGGAGGTTCGAGTCCTCCCTGGGGCATGGGTGTGTGTGTTGTCCTTAGGTTAGTTTACCTAGGTTTAAGTAGTTTGTAAGATACGGACTGATGACCACGCACTTTGGTCCGATAGATTTACAAACATTTGAACATTTTTGATACATACAATTCATTGTGCTTAGTTTAAGTACAATATCTCTTACTGCTCAATGTAGATAGCAAGAATTGGCAGCAGTGAGAGGAGCGACGAAGTATACAGCATTGCATTATACCAACAGCAACTGAACGAAACTAGGGCGTTTCTGCTCACTTCATAGCATTACAAATATAGTAAAACTAGCTAAAAACCCGCCTTGAGTTAGTATTTCTCCTATCCCTTCTCTCTCAGTCCATCACCCTTTTACTAAAAACATGTTATATTTATCGAACCTATAAGAAATAAGGCTAGCGGAAAGAAGTAATGGAGAAACTTTTTTACTTTCATAATTTTGCTATGGTTGTCAGCTAGACATAAATGTTCGAATGTTTCTTAAGCTTATGGGACTTAACTACGGGGTCATCAGTCCCTAAACTTACAAACTACTTATGAACTACTTACGAACTAGGACGGCACAAATATCCATGCCCGAGGGGGGATTCGAACCCCCGACCATAGTGGCTGTGCTGACCGTGACTGGAGCGCCTCAGTCACCTTGGCCACCGCGGCCGGCTGTCAGCTAGAAATAGTTCAACCCAGTTTGAGATTATGTTTAAAGTTTGTTTCAAGTCGCTAAGTATTTATAAAGTCTCGTCGCATTATGTGGCAATTTCTTGCAACTCCTACTGTTTATGACGTTATGTGGTGCTTATTATAACAGCATTGGTACCTCACGGTAAGGAAGATGTGTACCAAATTTGGTTGAAATCGGTTCAGTGGTTTAGGAGAAAATGTGCAACTTTGTTGCGTGATGCAGCAGTTTCATTGTTGCATCTCATTGTTTATGACGTCATATCTCGGGAACTATGTATTGTACATGATCTTTACAGTTACGCCCTCATGGATGGAAGCTTGCGGGTGCAAAATGTCATAAAGATTGGAACAAAACTGTAGGTTTTTATGTAATACGTACACACAAAGAAACACACAAACATACGAACACTCTGCTTTATATATAAAGACTAGCTGAAAACCCGGCGTAGCCCAGGTTTTTATTTATTTATTCAAGCCTTGAGTTATTACTCCTCCCATCGCTTCTCTCTCTGGCCATCTCCTTCTTTCTAATAACATGTTATATTTATCGGAGAATATATGGGAAATAAGGCTGTCTTGCGTAATATACATAATTTTAAGTACAGTATCCAAACAAAGAAAGATAGTAATCAAAATACAAATGATATGTAAAATTCATTTAATTCACAACTTTACAAAAAACAATACTTCTTGTTACTTTTCCAGGATATAATATGAATCATTTGTTTGGTGAGGCCACCCCTGAGCAAGTGACATAAGATTGTCTGTGTGAGAAACATGGCCATGTCAGATCCACTCCACAGTATTGAATAGATTTACTGTGGTTTATTAATCGTAATAGAAAATGCAAGTCTCATCGGAAACTGTATTCTCTTAAAGTTAAAAGCCAGGTTTGTTGTAAATAAAGGGTATTCGTTGGATGTACTCTGTTTCGTTCTCTTCCTTTCCTTATAACTCTATGGAAGTTTATTGCTATCGCCTGCATCCGTGTGCGCTTCAGAGCTCTAAGTTGTCAACACCACTGTCCAGAGGTGCTCCCCTTGGCAAAACACTCACCCCTCCTAAATTGTGACCAACCCCCACCCCCTCCATACCTGAGATATTACGTCCTGTTTTGCTATTTAATATTTGAATGAAATATCTTTTGTTCCACGTTTTGTAAATTGTTAGCCCCCCTCAGGCTAACAAAGTTCAAATTTTTCACCCCCACCCTCAAGAAATTTCCAGAAGGACGAGAACGGCAGCAGCTCCTTTTTATTATTATTATTATTATTATTATTATTATTATTCTTGCCTGTAAGAATTCGTCTAAAGTGTCATATTTAATTTCTGTGAATCACCTACTCCCATTGCAGATCAATTTTAGCTTGTATTGTCGATTGCAAAGTAGTTGGATACAGCTCAAATTTGAGGTTCATACAGAAGATAATGAAGACTTTCTCGTAGTTGGGTTTATATTTCTTGAACTTTCTTCAGTTTTGAGACATTTATATGTATATATTTCATCTGAAATGTTATTCTACTAATGATGATTTATCATATTAAAATTATAAAACATTCATTTTGACGTCATGTCAGAAAGAAACGCAGTGTTGCCAAATTTATGGCATGATTGTGGTAAAAAAAGCTTATATCGATCTTGTGCGGTCATGTTGTTGTTGTTATGGTCTTCAGTCCGAAGACTGGTTTGATGCACCTCTCCACACTACTTTATCCTGAGCAAGCCTTTTCATCTCCTCATAAGAACAAACAACCCACATCCACTTGAATCTGCTTACTATACGCGTCTCTTGGTCTCCCTCTGTGATTTTTACCCTACACGCTTCCCTCCAATGCTAAATTTACGATTCCTCGATGTCTAAGAATGGGTCCTAACAAGCGATCCCTTCTTTTAGTCAGGGTATGCCAAAAATTCCTTTTCTCACCAATTCTGTTCAGTATCTCTTCATTAGTTATACGATCTACCCACGTAATCTTCAGCATTCTTCTATAGCACCACATTTCAAAAGCTTCTGTTCTCCTCCTGTCCGCACTGCTTATCGTCCATGTTTCACTCCCGTACAAGGCAACACTCCACACAAATGCCTTCAGAAAATACTTCCTTACACTTCAATTAATATTCGATGTTAGCAAATTTATCTTTTTCAAAAAATGCTTTTCTTCCCATTTCCATTCTGCACTTTATATCCTCTGTACTGCGACCATCGCATGTTATTTTACTACCCAAGTAACAAAACTCATCTACCACCTTCATTGTTTCGTTACCTAATCTAATTCCTTCAGCATCACCTGATTTTCTAAGACCGCATTCCATTATTTCTGTTTTGCTCTTGTTAATGTTCATTTTATACACTCTCTTCAACACACTGTCCATTCCATTCAACTGCTCTTCTAGGTCCTTTGCTGTCTCTGACAGAATTACAATGTCATCAGCAAAAGTAACGTTTTTATTTCTTCACCCTGAACTTTAATCCCTATTCCAAATTTTTCATTGCTTTCCTTCACCGCCTGCTCGATGTACAAATTGAATAACGTCGGAGATAGGCTACAACCCTGTCTTACTCCCTTCCCAACTAATGCTTCTCTTTCATGCCCTTCGAGTGTAATAACTGTGGTCTGGCTTTTGTACAAGTTGTAAATAACTCTCCTTTCCGTTTTTACCCCTGCTGACTATGAAGGTAATTAATAGCTTCTGGAAAAAAAGAAGTTAAACCAAAAATAATTCCAGTTTGCGTCTTGACCCCCCCTGACCCCTGTGGGCACCTCTGCTACTGTCAGTTTTCCAGGAATTTTCTTACGCTGAGTGGAATACGTGTTGCATGATGTGACAGGTTTTTACTAGTCGCAGTATGTATGCCGCGCGGGAGTATCCGAGCGGTCTGGAGCGCCACGTTACGGCTGCGCACCCTCCCGCGTCGGAGGTTCGAATCTTCCCCCGGGAATTGATGTTTGTGTTGTTTTTAGTATTCATAAGTAGTTTGTAAGTTTAAGGACTGATGACCCCGCAGTTAAGTCCCATAAAAAATAAAATGTTCAAATGTTTGTAATTCTATGGGACAGACTACGCTGGTCATGAGTCCCTAGATTTACAAACTACTTAAACGAAGTTAAACTAACCTAATGACAACACACACATCAATGTACCAGGGATGATTCGAACCCCCGAAGTGGGAGGCTGCTCGATCCGTAAAGTGGCGTTCCAGACCGTAAGTCCCATAAGTTTAACAAACATTTGAACATTTGAGCAGTAAATACGACCTCATATTTATTGAATCATATGTTGTACAATTCTATAATTTTGCAGCTATATATTAAATTGTATAAGTGCTGTATGACGGTAAAATCCGATAAGAACAGAGTTAACTGTAATGATGTAATACATTAAAATCTAATGCGTGATGGGGAGATTTTCTATAAACGTTACTGTTTGTGTGTTCATATCTCATGAACTACTTGTCGGACTGTGAAACAATTTCTGAGTTACATTCAACTATACATGTGTATACTGTCTGTAAAATTCCCCGCGCCTACAATTTGTAGCCGGCCGCGGTGGCCAAGGGGATTGAGGCGCTTCAGTCACGGTCTGCACGGCCACTACGGTCGGGGGTTCGAATCCCCCCTCGGACATGGATATTTGTGCCGTCCTTAGTTGTAGGTAGTTCATAAGTAGTTTGTAAGTTTAGGGACTGATGACCCCGTAGTTAAGTCCCTTAATCTTAACAAACATTTGAACATTTTTTTCAATTTGTAGCGTAGAAATTATAAATTGCAACGTCGTACCGTATGCCACAATATTGCTCCATGAAAAGCGAAAAAGTGGTAAACTAGAAACGTTTTTCCTTTCATTATTTTGATGTGGTTGTCAGTGAGAAAAAGTCTACTAAAGGTTTGAAATAATGTTTAAAGTTTGTTTCAAGTCGCTAAGTACTCTCATTCTCGTATAGCGTATTTGTAAAGTCTCGCCCCATTATGTGGTAGTTGTTTTGCAATTCCCATTGTATATGACGTCATAATATCTTCTGAACAATGCGTCGTATCTGATTCTTAACCCTTAGCAATTGTTACCTCATGGTAAGGAATGTAAGTAACTAATTTGGTTGAAATCTGCCCAGTGGTTTCGGAGAAAATGAGCAGCATGTTCGCTAAATGCAACCGATTATCGCGCATCTCATTGTTTATGATGTCATATCTCCTAAACTATGTATCGTACGTGATTCTTGCACTTACGGCGACCGTCCTCATGGAATGAAAGTTACATGTACAAAATTTCATAAAGATTGGAAGAAAATTGTAGATTTGTATGCAACACGTACACACAAACATATGGACATTCTGCTTTATATATTAGAAGAAGAAGAAGATTACTCTTTTTCAGTAATTAATGTTAGAAAATTAATAAGAGGTACCACGCAATTTATTGTAATATCTGATCTAAAGGTGTTCAACAAGTAGTATAAACGTCTAAAACGTGCTTCGACATCGAATATACTCCGAAATATACATTTACTCCTCAAATGGCAAAAAACATGCAGCCATGCATGCAAGATGCATTTGCATGAGATTCTCGTCTTCGATATTTTAATGCGTGATAGTACAGGTAACGTCCACATTAATTTACCACCAATAACGACTTCGGAGACAATGTCGGTACGAGGAAATATATCACAAAGAAAATTTTCAGTTCCTCTTTGTATAATTAATATTAGAAAACGGTACAATAGTTTTTGTGTTTTATGATAAAGAATAACGCCTTCTTAGGAAGCAAGTGTTGAAGGCGTCAGTTTAGAAATCGCATCCTCCGATTACGTGATTTTTAGTGAAATACTCTGTATTGCGCTGCTGGTACTGCAGAAATGACGGCGGTCTGTGACCATCGTCACGGCTGATGAGCCAAAGCGGGTGTGTTTTAAATTCCCAACAAACCGGAGCAGCGCGTCATTATGGAATCTGTGAACTCCATAAAAAGGGGCACGAGCAAAAAGGCGCAATTAATTTAAAGTTAATTAAGCCGTAAATGTGAGAGAACAAGAGAAGTACTAATGGCTGCGTTTGCCGAACCTGTACATCGATAAATCGACGGTGCTTTTTTGTTTCTATTTAAGGTAAGAGGAACCGAAAAAAGGGCTACAATTATTGAGAGAGGAGGCAAAGGAAAGACGAGGAGACTTCCATTCAGAAATCAAAGTCCTCCCCATAGCAATAAGTACACTGACGCCAGAGCCACGTTTTTGTCAGACCGTTTTATAGGGTGCCATCCTTAAACTCTCTGTTCATCTTCACCAACTTTTAGTTGTTTATTCACTTGACAGGCTCCTAAATAACACAATGGGTGTTACCGTTATTTATGTTACATTCGTCACATATTTTCCTACACATATCAGTAGGCAGGACGTAGAGCATGCGACTTTCCTATTGGTACTCATCAATAATAATTGGGCAGTACATAACTCAGGGTAGTAAAAGGTTTATGGAGTGTTATCTCTGTTCATAGGGGTGAGTTATGTATGACAGCTCCTATGCCCTAAAAAGCTACCCAATCCGTTTAAACAAGATCAATAATTTATCTGTAGTTTAGCCAATCTATCAATCTGCATTTGATGACGTGAAAATACATTTTAACAAACATAAATTAAACGCCTGAATAACCAACAAAATGGATTCTAAGATAAAGAAGTGATTCACTCACGAAGTAATTCCTTATAACTGGAGTTTATTACTCTTTTTGGACAAGAAAATGCGGAGGTGGTCCTACTGTATACATCGGTAAATAACTGAATATTTCTCCTTGTTCACACACACTCGAGCGTAAAAGTTCCAAATTATCACTCGTAATTTAGTGAAGTCCATCGAACATTGCATTTCCAAATTAAGCCGCGATGAGTTACAGTATTTGTTATAAAACACAGTTTGTCATCACATGAGTACACGATTGCTGAATTATCACAGTTCCACAGCCCTACTACCACACATAGTTTACCACTTTTCACCATAGACTAAGTTCTTCAGTCACAGTCCCGTAAAGTCCACAAGTGCCTATCTCTTCAAATCACAAGTTCGTAACGCGGCTTCAGACCGCCCGGCGTCACAACCTTTCACCAAAACGTCCAAGTTACGAGTCCCTTCCCAAGCGTTCGAAAGCGTGCTCCCTCTGCCCCCAAAATTGTATCCTCCCGCGTCTTAACGCCTCATCTTTAAATTACAGTTTCCCTTCCAAAATATTATACATTTGAATATCTCAGAATTAAATGCTTTGGCCACCTCCCTACAAATGTTGTTTACATTTAACAATTATATATTTAACAATACTAAGAACGGTTGAGACTGATGCTCTTTGCTCAGTTAGCTATTAAGCTTGGCGTCTCACTGTTCAAATATACTGCCGCCATCGAAATATAGTTACACTATTAATATTTATTTTACCATGGCTTTCTATGCAAATATATTCAGTTCTTGTCAACTACATATAACTGATTATACATAAATTATCTGCAGCATATCTACTATTTTTAGTCGGCCATGAAATATATAAGTGGCAGTCTACAACATAAAACAAACGTTACTAAGAATAAAATTAAATATAATAAAATACATATATAAATGTAATGCGCTTTGCTGGGTTCATGTTTTGTATTTCTGTGGTGGAATCTATATTTTGACACAAGAATATTAGTACCTCAACGACAAGAAGAACAAGAGAGTAAAATAAAGTTTATTGAAAGAATACAGAAATAACATGGTACGTCTTTTAAGATAGATAGCGTGGTGCATTGCTGCCCATTTGCTTCTTAAACTGTTACTGATAAACACTACGTATCAATGATTGTAAATATAAATCTCATTATTATTATAGTACTGAAATTTGTCGGCTTTTTATCTTTAAGGGATATTAAAATTGTAATTAGGGCGTTTGATTCCTACAAGTCTCCTGATTCCATTCATATATTTACCGTATGATCATTCGCTGATTATATATGGATGTTTAGAATAATGTGTGTGGCTATACTGGATTTCAGTTGCAATTTGGGAAAGCCGCCCTCGCTCTACCAAGTGCGTCGTTTCCGGTATCCGAGCAGATTAGGAAAATCCTAACTACCTGTATTCCATCCACTAGGTCCAAACTGTTAGCCGACTGGCTGGGGAACCCAACAGCCTGACAAAACCCGCCTTTCACATGTAAACAATCAGATTCTCCCTGTAGCTGTAATGAAGAACACAAAAATAAAAATAACTGTTCTACTCTACCTTCCACAGATCCTAAGTGAAATCTTCTTGAGAAAGGAGATAATACCAAACTTGTATCAAACATGAAAATCTGTGTACATAATGCTACGTAATACACTCTCTTTAACTTTGGAATTGAGTCAAAGAAAGTTTGTTAGACTGAGAAAGAGACGTGATATTTACGAGAAAATTCGTTAAGATGAAACGAAAGTATTCCTAGATTCATGAATAGCTTGTGCAGGATGTGATTGTTAGTGGCATTTGATCTCCTTTGCATACAGATAATCCTGATGATGTGGCTGTAATGCCACGAAACTAGTTGTTTGAATAAAACAGTACCAGACAGATGAAGCGGTTTCTATTCAGTATCATTCAATATGACACATTGAAGAGTTTCATACAGAAGTTGCATCAAGTTAGATGTGAAAATGTGTTCCATATACAAAAATGTTATAAAGAAAACAAACAATGAATAAATGTAATAAATCACTGGTTACATTATAATTAATAGTAACACATGATCATGCCAGTTTTACGAGTAATGTTGTGTTCTTTCTTCTGTATGCAGGACTTGTTTTTTTCATTCGGTTTTCGCTGTATCTTTTTTACGACAATACGCACTACCGGAAAAAAAAAAATTGTACACGTAGACATATGACGTCAAATGTTATCCGATGACGGCAGATGCCACCTGAGGTACAGTAGATGTACAGATGTTGACAGAATTCACGATACCCCTCGTCTAATCACTATGCAAAGTTTTGACGCCTTTTGGGAAGTGTAAAGAGCTAGGGGACATTTCAGCTTGGCAACAACGAAAGTTATTAATGATACGTTATTTCGGCGTGGAATGCTTTTGTGGCAGCTAACGTAGGCCCATTTTCATTGCAGTATTGTTATCACTTTCGTCTCTGTACATAAATGTACTTTAATAATGGTGAATACTATTGCCAACTTTCTCTTCAACAGCAAAGACAAGATTCCATCTTTTGAAAGATGTGGAATATATAGGATCTCTTGCAATCTTTGTGGCAAAGTATATGTAGGTCAGTCGGGTAGGGCTATAACCACTAGACTGAACATGAGAGGAGCTGGTGACTAAAAAAAGAGAGATTCTATCTTTGCAGAACATGCCTTAAATGAATGCCATTCTTTTGATATTAAATGTGTTGTTCTCCACAGAGCAAATAAATGCAGAAAGCTGACATTACTTGAAATTCTATCAACATACACCAAGCTCAGAAACCGAACCCTAATTCTCAGTGATCAGACCCAATTCCTGTATTTACCATTATTAAAGTAACCTATTATGTATGATTCTGCCACCATGCTTGTCGAAATTGTGTAATGTCTCTCACCCACATTTCAATGTTTTACCTTTCATGTGTTACACCATTCTCTTGAAAACCAGTGAATTTTAATATAGGCTATATACTTATATATGCTCCTTTATTCACATACTCCAAACTTATGTAATTGTTCCCCACCAACATTTCATTTTATGTCTGCCTGACTCACCTGTTCCCTTCCTACTTTTGTTCGTATATAGAAGTTAATTTAGTATACAATTGTACTTACCGGTATTCACTGAACCATTGATTGTTTCAACCTATTTGTCAAAAATTAAAGTATAGTTATGTCTTAGCTACAGTTTTGTTTAAGGGGTTGGTCGTCTCTGTTTAAAAAATACTTAAGGGCTACATAGTCTATTACTGACAGTTATCTCTGTAAAATGTTTGTACTCGAAACACAGCAGCTGGTGTGATGGGGATAATCTGCAGTATTAAGTTGTCTCAAGATGGCCTAAGAAGCCGAAAGCTAGTTCACAACAAAAATAAATATTATTGTGCAACAAATACATAATGTATACAATAATTTAATATGTCTATGTTCCAAGAAGAACAGACGGAAGAGTCCATAAAAATCAGAATATAACTAATGCGACAGGGATGATTTTTTCACTTTTTTTTAAAGTTTGCGTGAGTTTTGGAAATTTTTGAACAAAAAAGTACTGAATATGATGTGACTGTCCTGTTTACAAAATAATATGTTCCATAAAAATGTCTTAGTATGGCAAATCTTGGCTCTCACTTCAAAAATTCAAAATTGTTTTCTAGTCGTTTAGATTCTCCTACTCGTCAATTATTTATCATTTGTAAAAACGTTTGCTGTAATGGGTTACAATCGGTAAAGTACGATTTATATCGTTATTCCGTGTGTACTGTAATTTGGGCCTTATCTTCAGAATTTTCTTTTAGATGGTGATCATCACAAAATAGAAATGCAATATGATTGAAATTATCAATTTTTAATGTTTCATTTCATACAGCCAATCATTTATGAATGATATCGTAATTACTGGTGTATGTAATTACTGGTTACTGTCAGCTAAATCATGCCCATTGTTGAGTGCTGAGTATTAGTTTGTTATTTTTGTGTAACAACTAAATTTCAGTTATCATATATTCTCGCATTCAAATAAAGTTTACTTCTTCGCATCATTTCCCTTTTTATGTTGTAAAACATCTTTTCACGCATAATCAATGAAAACATTAGAATTTGGTAATCTAAATTATTTTCTCAGTTACTTGTGCCAAAGTGAAAAAAATAAATAAATCAGAACATGACTTACATCGTATAAAACTAAAAACAAGAGAAGTCATACAATGAATTAGGTAATACTTTTCGGACTAAATTCACAGCCCTTGCACTTTTAGCAGCAAAAGTACACACACACACACACACACACACACACACACAAATTCACCAAAATGTTTCCTGAAACTGAGTTGTATGACTAACATCTGTGGTTACACTATTCGTATTACTCTATTAATCATTTCAGTGTACGATTCAGTTTGTATCAGCAATTTAGCAAACTTAATCCTCAGCTAGAATCCAAGCCCTGTGGGCCCACAAAAACTTGCACTTTGAATGTTAACATAAGATAAGAAGAACGTATGGTGAATGTTCTTATTATCTTACGTTAACATGCAAAATGCAAGTTTTTGTGGTCCCACAGGGCTTGACCTCTAGCACTGAAGATGGTCAGACACTGACTGAACTCGACCTGTAATAAAAAATAAAGGTTTCAATGCGTCCAATGGTGGTTCTCCCTATTTCAATAATTTTAATGTGGTCGATCTGCACCAGACTCCAGATGGAGTCGTCTACATGTAACACAATTGTTGTTCATAAGATACCACTCGGTGACCTGCTAAGCAGCGGGTCACCGCATATGACCAATCGGCTCGTAGCTTCAGCATAGCAGTAACAATCGCGGCAGCATCAAAGCTGGTCGCGGCGGCATTAAAACCGCTCACAGTAACAGCGGCACACTTTCTCAGTGGCGGCATCACGTTGGCGACCCATTGTCACCTTCACTTGTGTTTGGCAAATTATAGTTACGTTGTATATTCAGCAAGTGGTGCAGGAAAAAGGGAGTACAGACGTCTGAAAAATGAGATTGTACAGACTGGCTAAGCAGGAGTGGCTACAGGACAAATGCAGCACCGTAGAAGAATGCATAACTAGGGGAAAGATAGATACCGCCTGCAGGAAAATAAAAGAGATATTTGGAGACAAGAAAAGATGGTGTATGAATATCAAGAACTCAGACGGTAAACCAGTACTAAGCAAAGAGGGGAAGGTGAAATATGGAAAGAATATGTAGAGGGCCTATACAAAGGAAATAAACTTGAAGGCAGTATTCCAGAAATGGACGGCGAAGTGGAGGAAGATGAGATAGGAGATACTATACTGCGAGAAGAATTTGACAGAGCGCTAAAAGATTTCGGTAGAAACAAGGCCCCTAGAATAGATTATATTCCGCCTGAACTGCTGATATCATTAGGAGAGCTAGTCATATTGTTCCACCTGGTATGCAAGATGTATGAGGCAGGGGAAATACTGTCAGACTTCAAGACTTCAAGAATATAGTAATTCCAATTCCAAAGAAAGCAAGTGCAGACAAGTGTGAAAATTACAGAACTAACAGTTTAATAAGTCATAGTTGCCACATACTAACACGAATTATTTACAGACGAATGGGAAACCTTGTGGAATCTGACCTCGTGGAAAATCAGTTTGGATTTAGGAGAAATGTAGGAATACGGGAGGCAATACATTACGACTTATCTTAGATAGGCTAAGGAAGGGCAAACCTATGTTTTTGGCGTTTGTAAATTTGGAGAAAGCTTTTGAAAATGTCGACTGGAATACACTCTTTCAAATGCTGAAGGTAGCAGGGGTCAAATATAGGGAGTGAAGAGTTACATTCAAGCTATAGAAAAACCAGACAGCAGTTATTAGAGTCGAAGGACAAGAAAGGGACGCAGTGGTTGGGAAGGGAGTGAGACAGGGTTGTAGCCTTTCTCCAATTTTGTTCAATCTGTACATTGAGCAAGCAGTGAAGGAATGGAAGGAGAAATTTGGAGAGGGAATTAAAGTTCAGGGAGAAAAGTTTGTGGTTTTCCGATGACATTGTAATTTTGTCAGAGACTGCAAAGTATCTGGAAGAGCAATTGAATGGCGTCGACAGTGTCTTGAAAGGAGTATATAAGATGAACATTAACAAGAATAAACCGAAGGTAATGGAATGTAATGTCAGAAAATCAGGCGATGCTGAAGGAATTAGATTAGATAATGAGACAATAAAAGTAGAAGATGAATTTTGTTATTTGGGTAGCAAGATAACTTCTGATGGCCGAAGTAAAGAAGATATAAAATGCAGAATGGCTATGGGGAGAAAAGCGTTTCTGAAGAAGCGAAATTTGCTGACATCCAATATTAAATTAAATGCCAGGAAGTCCTTCCTGAAAGCATTTGTCTGTAGTGTAGCATTATATGGGAGTGAAACGCCCCATTAGCCCTCCCCCGTTGCTGCGCCACTGACATTCATGCACTTTGATAGTCATTTTGTGCAGCTAACGGCATCATTAGGTTGATGAGTCTTGCATGTTTTTTTAAAGTGATATGCAAGACGTCGTTAAGCAGTATAAAATTTCTCAGTTATTCCTTTCATCTGACGATCGGATACCTTACGCGCATTTCCTTTAAGCTACCAAGACAGCAGTGGTACATTAGAGAGTCCACGTTAGTCAACTCTCCTGCAGTTAGAGCGACCATTTATTTTCCCGCGGGGCCTTTTTGCCCCTCGGTGATGAACGGCCGTCCATCGCGTTGTCGTGGCAACCAAAAGGCGGCTATCGCGGGAGTTTTCTTGGCGCCGGCGCATTGATCCAGGTGAAAGCCTCGGCCGCCCTAATCACTGCCGCTCTTTCAGGAGCCGGCCACCGCCCGGCCCTAACGGCGCCGCCGTAGACGGCCCGTGGCGCGCTAATTACAAAAAACACCGCCGCCAATGCCTGGCGCCACCAGCGCCGAAAACACCCAGGTGCGGGTCACAGCGGCCGCAGCTGCGATGAGTACACGCCTCCACATTCTCTCTACCAGAGAGCATCGAATAGTAAGATACAATATTATTTTCTGCCACGGTATTGTGGGTGGAATGTTGAAATACGACATCTATATCTATAAATGTGAATGTCTGTTCGGTGTACGTTTATCAAGTCCGAACCACAAGACATAAAGAGCTAAAAATTTGTACAGTTACTAATCTCTACCCGGTGAAGGCTTTAGGCACGGTTTTATGGCGATCGGATAGCTATTTATCTATATAAATTAATGTAAATGTCTGTTCGGTGTACGCTTATCACGTCCGAACGACATGACGCAGAGCCTTAAAATATTTGTACAGTTACTAATTTATATCTGAGGAAGGTATTAGGCACGGCTTTATAGCGATATGATAGATATTTAGTAATTTGAAGAATATAATGCGAAATGCGGAACAATAATTACTCTTTGAAAATTATATTTACTCTTAGAAAATGGTTTTATTGGTTGCATTGTTGCTTGAGGGTTCATAATGATAAAAGCCTGAAGTCTATTGGGATGGAAAGTTATAGGTGTATATAAAATTCTATGTGTGTGTGTGTGTGTGTGTGTGCGCGCGCGCGTTAATATTTCGCTATGCAGCGAAAACTACAGTTCGCAAACTAATGGTCTGTGTGTAATTATTGTCCGAAGTCTACCATTGTACACCATAGCAGTTCCATGCCGATAGCTATAAGGGGGTGGAAGATATGGTGGTTGAAAGTCGTCAAATTATAAAAAAATTCGCACTGAAGGCCAGCGATGACGTTTACGACTCTATAGCCAGGAGGTTACATACATCGAAACGTGATGCCACAGACCATATCTTTGGTCTATTCGTGCTACGATGTCTTCAGCTCTTTCTCTGTAACGATAGGCATACAAATAAGGAAATATAAGAAGAAATAAATAAAGCAGTAAAAAAGAAATTTCTTTTAATATATCTTTTTTTGAAAACAATCGATTTGACGTTTCGCGCATTACATTTCTCTTATATTATTACAATCATTATTGTTGAATATCTTTATTGGATTCTTCGAAACGTGTGCATTTTAAGTGTGATTTGACCTACACTACTTACTTTCCTGATAAACGGTAAGTAGTTCTGCAATCTGATAGGAATACTTTTCAGTTCCGCTTTATCAGAGACATTTCTTTAAAAATGAGTGAAATGAAACTTCGTAGACAAATGTGCATTGCGTTACTTTACACGTATTACAACAGTACGTCTACTTTTAATAGATCACATTCAGACAACATGCATCGAAAAAGGAAAACGTTTTTATCAAGAAATACTGTTGGAGCAAAACGTATTAAAAAATCTTTCAAAACCAGTCTCATAGCACACTACTGAAAGATAGCTTATCTATCATAATCAACCAACACGCGAGCGGAGCCGCGGGTTTAATCTAGTCTGACTATAAAGTTCAGTGAATAGTAACATTAACGTAGACGAAGTATGAACTACCTTATTGTCCTTCGAAATAGTCACCTCCCATAACTATGCACCGCTGAGACCTGGAAACTTTGCACGAATTCTTTCTTTGGGACGGTGTTCAAAAACCTCGTCACATTTCGTTGGATGTCAGGGATATCGTCAACTCTCTTTCCTTTCAAATCGAGATTGAGTTCAGGAGGCTTGAGCTCCGGCGAGTATGGTGGAATAAATAAATATTCCTATTTATGCTACCAGTCACTTCATTTCTTAGTGTTTAAACTAAAATAGCACAACACGTTTCGAGCATGTTTTGCCCATCATCAAGCGCTTTTTATACATACAAAAGAGTTTATGTTACCTATAATTTACTAATTTAAAATCTAGGTGTTGTTATTGATGGTTGGGTATAGTTGGGGGGGAGGGGATGGGAGGGAGTGCAGTGTATGGTCATGAACTAAGATGTAATTCTGCGTTCTGCTAGTCTTCATGTGTGGTGAGACTTGTTTCACTACATCTGAGGGATGTAGACAGGAATTCATCAGGTGGTTCGATGGAATGGTCGAGTAAATCACTTATGTTGATAGTCAGTTGCACACTTACAGCCCGCCAGCAGCTGCGAGAGATCATCGAAAAGTAAGACACAATATTATTTTCTGCCACGGTATTGTGGATGGAATGTTGAAATACGACATCTGACTATAAAGTCCAGTGAATAGTCTTGTGACATTAACGTAGACGAAGTATGAACTACAGTTACCTTATTGTCCTTCGAAATAGTCACCTCCCATAAGTATGCACCGCTGAGACCTGGAAACTTGGCACGAATTCTTTCTTTGGGACACTGTTCAAAAACCGCATCACATTTCGTTGGATGTCAGGAATATCATCAAATCATTTTACTTTCAAATCGATTTTGTTCAAAATGTTCAAATGTTTGTAAATCTATTGGACCAAACTGCGTGGTCATCAGTCCGTAGCTTACAAACTACTTAAACTAAGTTAAACTAACCTAAGGACAAACATGCACACACATGCCCCAGGGAGGACTCGAACCCCCGACGGCGAGCAGCCGTGCGCTCCGCAGCAAGGCGCCTTAGACCGATCGGCTACTCCGCCGTGGCAAATCGAGATTGAGTCCAGGAAATATGTCTGGAGGCTTGACCTCCGGCGAGTGTGGTGGAATAAATAAATATTCGTTTTTATGCTACTAGTCACTTTATTTCTTAGTGTTTAAACTAAAATAGCACAACACTTTTCGAGCATGTTTTGCCCATCATCCGGCGCTTTTCATACATACAAAAGTGTTTATATTATTTACTAGTTCAACGCCCTCTGCTTCGCATGCGAAGGCTGATTGGTCTGCAACAGTTGTTTCTCCCTCTTAATATAAATTTTCATAGATATAGCTTAAGTACTATCATAATAAAATGTTGTGATACTACTTGCAGCCACGGCAGAATGGCCGTGCGTATTGAGGCACCATGCTGCGTTGCGCGCTGCCGTTCGCCGTCGGGTATTCGATTCCCCCCTCGGCTATGAGTGTTTGTGTTGTCCTTAGCATAATTCAGACAAAGTTAGTTTACATTAGTTTAATTGGTTTGTAAACCTTAGGGACTGACGACCCTAAGATGACCCTAAAATGACCCTAAGATTTAAAAACATTAGAACATTTGATTTTCCTACTGGAACCCCCCTACGGCACCCCTTAATAGTTGAATTTCGAAAAATACCCGAACATGTGCCTTCTAAATGCCAACCAAGGATGCAAATGTCATTTTTTGTAATTCTGGGTTCAGAATCGGCTTAGTAGCAACGTATTCTCAAAAAATGTTTCATCCCCTATTTCACCCCATAAATGATTAATTTTCTGAAAATACCGAAACACGTATCTTTTTAATTCTGACTAAGAAAACATACAGCAATTTATGTGGTTGTAGCTTCAAAATTACCTTAATAGCAAAACATTTTCGAAAGCATCCCCTCTCCAATGTAACCCCTTTGATGATTGAATTTACAAAAATACCGAAACACGTATTTTTTAAATTCTAACGAACAATACAAATACCAATTTTTGCAGCTCTTGCTTCAAAATTGTCTTGAAAACAATGTGTTTGCGAAAAGAATTTTTGATGCCCTATTTTACCCCCGTAGTTGTTGAATTTCCAAAAATACCGAAAATCTTGTCTTTTTAATCCTGATCAAGAGTCCATAACCTAAGTTTCGTAGTTATACCTTGAAATTTGAGTCAACAGCAACATATTTTGAAAATCAATTTTTGCATCCCGTATTTCACCCCCTAATTGGTCGAATTTCCAAAAATACCGAAACACATGTCTTTTAAATTCGAACCCCGAATCGAAATCCGTAAATTTGTAGTTCTAATTTCAAAATTGCCTAAATAGCAACAGATTTTCGAAAAACATCCCCTCTCCAATTTAACCCCCTTCATGGTTGAATATCCAAAAGTACCGAAAACCTTTTTATTTAAATATTCTAACCAACAATACATACATGAAATTTTTCAGCTCTAGCTTCAAAATTGTCTTAATAGCAACGTGGTTTCAAAAAGAATTTTTCATCACCTATTTTACCCTCTTACTTGTTGAATTTCCAAAAATGTGTTTTTTAAATCCTGACCAAGATACCAGAGCCGAAGTTTCGTACTTGTAGCTTAAAATTTGAGTGATGAGCAACATATTTTTGAAAATCAATGTTTTGCGTCTCCTATTTTATCCCCTTATTGGTTGAATTTAAAAAAAAAATGCCGAAATACGTGTATTCGAACCCTAAATTAAAATACGAAATTTTTTAGTTCTAGCTTCAAAATTGCCTAAATAGCAACGTATTAAAAAAAACTTATCATCCCCTATTTCACCCCCTTACGGGCGAAATATCGAAAAATCGATTCTTAAATGACTCCTACACAGTAAGATTAAAACACTCTACAAATTTCAATTTTCTATCTTCTGTGGTTTGCGCTGGGCGATGATGAGTCAATTAGTCAGTCAGTCAGTCGGGGAATTGCCTTTTCCTATATAGAGATAAACTTGACTAAATTTTATATTTATTCTTATGTGTCGCCGGAAGCGGTGGCCGAGGGGACTGAGGCGCTTCAGTCACGGTCTGCACGGCCACTACGGTCGGGGGTTCGAATCCCCCCTCGGGCATGGATATTTGTGCCGTCCTAGTTAGTAAGTAGTTCATAAGTAGTTTGTAAGTTTAGGCACTGATAACCCCGTAGTTAAGTCCCATAGACTTTACAAACATTTCAACATTTTCTTATGTGTCAATACATATGTTGTTGTTATGGTCTTCAGTCCGGAGACTGGTTTGATGCAGCTCTTCACCCTGCTCTATCCTGAGCAAGCCTTTTCATCTCCTCATAAGAACGGCAACCTACATCCATTTGAATCTGCGTACTATATGCGCCTCTGCGATTTTTACCCCACACACTTCCCTCCAATGCTAAATTTACGATTCCACGATGTGTAAGAATGTGTCCTATCCCGCGATCCCTTCTTTTAGTCGAGGTATGCCAAAAATTCCTTTTCTCATCAACTCTGTTCAGTACCTCTTCATTAGTTATGTGACCTACCCACCTAATCTTCAGCATTCTTCTGTAGCACCACATTTCAGAAGCCTCTATTCTCTTCCTGTCCGCACTGTTTTATCGTCCATGTTTCATTCCCGTACAAGTTAACACTCCACACAAACGCCTTCAGAAAAGACTTCCATACACTTAAATTAATATTCGATCTTAGCAAATTTCTCTTTTTCAAAAATGCTTTCCTTCCCATTCCCATTCTGCATTTTATATCCTCTGTACTGCGATGAACAGGATTTCTGGTCAGGTGAGTACAGGATTATAAATACAAAATCAGTTGGGGATATCACAGGAGTAGGACTGATAATGAATAAGAAAATAGGAATGCGGGTAAACTACTATGAGCAGCACAGTCATCGCGTTATCATTGTCAAGGTAGATACGAAGCCAACACCGACAACAGTAGTACAGGTTTATATGCCAACTACCTCTGCCGATGATGAGGAGATCGAAGAAATATATGAGGAGCTAGAGGAAATTATTCAGACAGTTAAGGGTGAGGAAAACTTAATTGTGATGGGAGACTGGAATGCGGTAGTTGGAAAAGGAAGAGAAGGAAAAAAAGTAGGTGAATATGGACTGGGCAGGATGAATGAAAGAGGAAGTCGCCTGGTAGAATTTTGCACGGAACATGTTTTAATCGTAACAAACACGTGGTTTAAGAATCACAAAAGAAGGTTGTATACGTGGAAGAGTCCAGGAGACACCGGAAGGTATCAGATAGATTTTATAATGGTAAGACATAGATTCCGGAACCAGGTTCTAAACTGCAAGACATACCCAGGGGCAGATATAGACTCTGACCATAACTTGTTAGTCATGAACTGTAGGCTGAAACTGAAAAAACTGCAGAAAGGTAGGAAAATAAGGAGATGGGACCTAGATAAATTGAAGGAAAGGGAGGTTCTGGTGAATTTCAGAGAGAGAATTAGGCAACAATTGACAGAAACAGGGGGAAATAAAACAGTAGAAGAGGAATGGGTAGCATTGAGAGATGAAATAGTGAAGGCAGCAGAGGACAAAATAGGTAGGGAGGCAAGACCAACAAAAAATCCTTGGATATCACAGGAAATACAAAATTTAATAGATGAAAGGAGAAAATATAAAAATGCGGTATATGAAACAGGCAAAATGGAGTACAGACGACTAAAAAATGAGATTGACAGGGAGTGCAAAATGGCTAAGCAGGAGTGGCTAGAAGCCAAATGCAAATCTGTAGAAGAATGTATAAGAAGGGGAAAAGTAGATACCGCCTACAGGAAAATAAAAGAGCCATTTGGGGACAAGAAAGGCAACTCTACGAATATCAAGAACTCGGATTGGAAACCAGTTCTCAGCCAAGAAGGGAAAGCTGAAAGGTGGAAAGAGTACATAGAGCAGCTCTACAAAGCAAATGAACTTAGAGACGATGTTGTAGGAAGGGAAGAGGAAGTAGATCAATAGGAAATAGGAGATACTATACTGAGAGATGAATTTGACAGAGCCTTGAAAGACCTAGGTCGGAATAAGGCCCCAGGAGTAGATGACATACCCGCAGAGCTATTAAAGTCTCTGGGAGAGCCAGCCATGACAAGACTATTTGAACTGGTGTGTAGGAAGTATGAGACAGGCGAAATACCCTCAGACTTTAAGAAAAATTTAATAATCCCCATTCCAAAGAAATCAGGCGCAGATCGGTGTGAAAATTACAGAACCATCAGTTTGATAAGTCATGGTTGCACAATTTTAACACGAATTATCTACAGGAGAATGGAAAAGCTGGTAGAAGCTGACCTCGGGGAAGATCAGTTTGGATTCAGGAGGAACGTAGGAACCCGGGAGGCAATACTCACTTTACGTCTTATCTTAGAAGATAGATTAAGGAAAGGCAAACCTACATTTTTAGCTTTTGTAGATTTGGAGAAAGCTTTTGACACTGTTGACTGGAATACACTCTTTCAAATTCTGAAGTCACCAGGGGTAAAATATAGGGAAAGGAGAGTTATTTACAACTTGTACAAAAGCCAGACCGCAGTTATTAGACTCGAAGGGCATGAAAGGGAAGCATCAGTTGGGAAGGGAGTAAGACAGGGTTGTAGCCTTTCTCCGGTGTTATTCAATTTGTACATCGAGCTGGCGGTGAAGGAAAGCGAGGAAACATTTGGAATAGGGATTAAAGTTCAGGGGGAAGAAATAAAAACATTGCGTTTTGTTGATGACATTGTAATTCTGTCAGAGACAGCAAAGGACCTGGAAGAGCAGTTGAATGGAATGGACAGTGTGTTGAAGAGAGCGTATAAAATGAACATTAACAAGAGCAAAACAAAAATAATGGAATGCGGTCTTAGAAAATCAGGCGATGATGAATGAATTAGATTAGGTAACGAAACAATGAAGGTGGTAGATGAGTTTTGTTACTTCGGTAGTAAAATAACATGCGATTGTCGTAGTACAGAGGATACAAAATGCAGAATGGCAATGGGAAGAAAAGCATTTTTGAAAAAGAGAAATTTTCTAACATCGAATATTAATTTAATTGTAAGGAAGTCTTTCCTGAAGGCATTTGTGTGGAGTGTTGCCTTCTATTGGAGTGAAACATGGACGATAAGCAGTGCGGACAGGAAGAGAATAGAGGCTTTTGAAATGTGGTGCTACAGAAGAATGCTGAAGATTAAGTGGGTAGATCGCATAACTAATGAAGAGGTACTGAACAGAATTGGTGAGAAAAGGAATTTTTGGCATACCATGACTAAAAGAAGGGATCGCTTGGTAGGACACATTCTTAGACATCGGGGAATCGTAAATTTAGCATTGGAGGGAAGTGTGTGGGGTAAAAATCGCAGAGGGAGACCAAGAGACGCGTATAGTAAGCAGATTCAAATAGATGTGGGTTGTAGTTCTTATGAGGAGATGAAAAGGCTTGCTCAGGATAGAACAGGGTGGAGAGCTGCATCAAACCAGTCTCCGGACTGAAGACCATAACAACACAACTGCGACCGTCATATGTTATTTTACTAACCAAGTAACAAAACTCATCTACCACCTTCATTGTTTCATTACCTAGTCTAATTTCTTCAGCATCGCCTGCATTCCATTATCTTCCTGTTGCTCTTGTTAATGTTCATTTTATACGCTCTCTTCAACACACTGTCCATTCCATTCAACTGCTCTTCCAGGTCCTTTGCTGTCTGACAGAATTACAATGTCATCAACAAAACGCAATGTTTTTATTTTTAATCACTATTTACTTTAATCCCCATTCCAAATTTTTCCTTGCTTTCCTTCACCGCTTGCTCGAAGTACAAATTGAATAACATCGGAGAAAGGCTACAACCCTGCCTTACTCCCTTCCCAACTAATGCTTCCCTTTCATGCCCTTCGAGTCTAATAACTGCGGTCTAGCATTTGTACAAGTTGTAAATGATTCTCCTTTCCCTGTACTTTACTCCTGCTGACTTCAGATTTTGAAAGAGTGTATTCCAGTCAACATTGTCAAAACTTTCTCCAAATCTACAAAAGCCAAAAATGTAGGTTTACCTTTCCTTAATCTATCTTCTAAGATAAGTCGTAAAGTGAGTATTGCCTCCCGGGTTCCTACGTTCCTTCTGAATCCAAACTGATCGTCCCCGAGGTCACCTTCTACAAGTCGTGTTAAAATTTTGCAACCATGACTTATCAAACTGATGGTTCTGTAATTTTCACATCTATCTGCACCTGATTTCTTTGGAATGGGGATTATTACATTTTTCTTAACACTAGAACGGCTGAGTTTCTGATATTCCTAAAACGGCGGAAAGGGGTCATTTTGACCCCCACATAAAATATTTTCATATTAGACTTAAATAAGGTTTTGTTTTGTTTTTTGTTTTGTTTTTTTGTTGTTCCACGCCTTTTCTCTATCAGGGAAAATAATTATTAAACACCATAATTAATAATAATCTATAATTATTTTTTTCAACAGCAAAATATCTTACAAATTTATTGCTGCTGCTAACAAGTTTCCTATTTGTATAAACTTGAGGACACATTTAGTATACGTGGTATGTATTACTCTCGTACGTGGTCTACACACACCTTTGTATCACTTTTCTCTCAAGTTACTGGAATCTGCTAGGCGCACTTAGTACATATAATTTCTGTTTTACGAGCCCATTTTCAGCACACGGATTTGTGGCACTTTACACAGTGTTCGCTGGTCTTGTTGCCTTTGCAGAGGCTGATTTGGCACTTCCTATGCTTTCTAGTTGATTTCGGTCCAGTATCCTCTTCCTTTGCCTGATGTTCTTGCTCTTTCATTCTCTTACGTTCATTAGCCAGCTGAAGTATGAACTTCTTCCTTTCCATTTTCTTGTTTGTTACTATGTTGTAAATGACCCATGCATTTATTGCCTCCATGTCCAAGATGTTGTAAAAGACATGCATTGGCCATCTCCTACATGCAACCTTTGTAGTATATTTACGGGTCATTTGATCTACCACGTCCATCCCATACTTTGTTGTATTGCTAATGTTACTGTTTCAGGTTTCTTTACTTCCTTGCTTATTGCTACTTCAGAATGTAGTGTACTCAGAAGAATGACTTTTTATTCTTCTTTCCTTGGTATACAGTCATGGTGCATTCTGGGTTGCCCCTATGGTGCAGGATGCTGGTGGAGTGCATTTCAGCATTGGACTTCATTACGGCATCAGAGATTTCACGACGGATCTTGTACATTGCACCAACTAATGAACTTTTCTTCTCTTTGAGTTTCTTAGCAAGCTGTATGTCGTCAAATTTCAACCTTGATTTACAAATGGCTCCATGAGACGCAGAATGACGTACTCTCAAACTGGTTGGTTCTCTCTATGCATGTCCTCCTTGCCGAAGCATGGAGAAGCATTACATATATACTTTGTTGTCACATCGACAGCCAACCAGAATTTGATGCCATATTTTTCTGGTTTGTTGGACAGGAACTGAGTGAACCTGCATCTTCTTTTGCTTGGTAATAGTTGCTCATCTATGGATATATTTTCTCCAGGACGGTAAGCACGAATTCAGTTGTCAATGAACTTACCCCAAATTTCAAATACAAGAGCGAATTTGTTGGCTGCCTGGCGTTCAAATCGGGTTGATTTTTTTATCGAAACGGAGGAATATGAGAAGCTCCTGAAATCTGTCCCTCGGCATAATGTCCTTGATAAAAGTAGGCCCCCAAGAGTGCGACCAGATATCATCCACAGACATACCTTTCGTACAAATAACGACCCGAGCATACATGATGGCTATCAGTTTCTCCAGTTCCTCAAGCGAAACAGTCCAGTTATTGTTTTTCAGTACTTTTCGTGTATTTGACTCTGTGTATCTTCGTGAGATGTAGCATTGCTTCGTCAAAAATAACTCGGAAGGCACTGGTGACACAGTCGTTTATTCGTTGACAAGCATAAGCAGTAGGTCCTCCTTTCTCCTTCAGAGAGTTCACAGCCGACCTCCTTCCAGAAGATGAAAAATTGGTCGTCTCCCACACGGTTACATCCCTAGCAACCATCTTTGTACACGCTGCCAACTGTGCCTGCTGTGATGAAATATGTGATGAATGATGTAGATCAGCACGTGAATCCTCTTCCACTAACCGCTCCTCATTCACTGTCTTCATCTTCACTTGTCTCAGGTACATAATCATCATCTTCATCAGCGAAGTCCGTTTCCGCTGTTCTAGGTATATCGATAGAAATGTCAAAGAAAATATAAATACTTTTTAAATTCTAATACATCATTATAAAGGGGAGAAAAATTAGGAAAAGTCATATGATTTCATTAGGAAATTAAATAATTTGAAATGACAATGAAGGAGAAAAGTATCGCCGGGGTCATTTTGACCCCTTCCGCCGTTCTAGTGTTAAAGTCTGAGGGTATTTCGCCTGTCTCATACATCTTGCACACCAGGTGATGTAGTTATGTCATGGCTGGCTCTCCCAGCGACTTTTGTAGCTCTGAAGGAATGTCTTCTACTCTCGGGGCCTTGTTCCGACCTAGGTCTTTCAGGGCTCTGTCAAATTCATCTCTCAGTATAGTGTCTCCTATTTCATCTTGATCTACTTCCTCTTCCCTTCCTACAACATTGTTTCTAAGTTCATTTCCTTTGTAGAGCTCCTCTATGTACTCTTTACACCTTTCTGCTTTCCCTTCTTTGCTGAGAACAGGTTTTCCATCTGAGTTCTTGATATTTGTAGAGCTGTTTTTCTTGTCCCAAAATGTCTCTTTTATTTTCCTGTAGGCAGTATCTACTTTTCCCCTTCTTATACATTCTTCTACATATTTGCATTTGGCTTCTAGCCACTCCTGATTAGTCATTTTGAATTTCCTGTCAATTTCATTTCTTTCTACTCCATTTTGCCTGTTTCATTTACGGCATTTTTATATTTTATCCTTTCATCAGTTAACTTTAGTATTTCCTGTGATATCCAAGGATTTTTTGTAGGTCTTGCCTTTCTACCTATTTTGTCCTCTGCTGCCTTCACTATTTCAATCCTCAGTTCTACCCATACCTCTTCTACTGTTCTATTTCCCCCCGTTTCTGTCAATTGTTGCCTAAAGCTCCCTCTGAAATTATTAATAACTTCAGTTTCCCTCAATTTATCCAAGTCCCACCTCCTTAGTTTCCTACATTTCTGCAGTTTTTTTCAGTTTCAGCCTACAATTCATGACTAACAAGTTATGGTCAGAGTCTTTATCGGCTTCTGGGTATGTCTTACAGTTTCAAACCTGATTCCGGAATCTACGTTTTACCATTATAAAATCTATCTGATACCTTCCGGTGTCTCCTGGTCTCTTCCACGTATACAACCTTCTTTTGTGATTCAGGTGTTTGTTATGATTAAATCATGTTCCGTGCAAAATTATACCAGGCGACTTCCTCTTTCATATATTCTGCCTAGTCCATATTCACCTACTATTTTTCCTTCCTTCCTTTTCCTACTACCGAATTCCAGTCTCCCACCATAATTAAGTTTTCCTCTCCCTTAATCGTCTGAATAATTTCCATTAACTCCTCATACATTTCTTCAATCTCCTCATCATCGGCAGAGGTAGTTGGCATATAAACCTGTACAACTGTTGTCGGTGTTGACTTCGTAGCTATCTTGACAATGATAATGCGATCACTGTGCTGTTCATAGTAGTTTACTCGCATTCCTATTTTCTTATTCATCATCAGTCCTACTCCTGTGATACCCCCAACTGATTTTGTATTTATAATCATGTACTTACCTGACCAGAAATCCCGTTCATGCTGCCACCGAACTTCACTAATCCCCACTATATCTAACTTTAACTTATCCATTTCCCTTTTTAAATTTTCTAAATTTTCCTACCCGATTAAGGAATCTAACATTCCACGCTTCGATCCATAGAATGACAGTATTTTCTTTCCTGATGACAACATCCTCCTGGGTAGTCCCCGCCCGGAGATCCGAATGGGGGACTATTTTACCTCCGGAATATTTACCCGAGAGGATGCTATCATCATATGTTCATGTCCTCGGGAAAAAAAAAAAAAAAAAAAAAAAAAACGGCTGTAGTTTCCCCTTGCTTTCAGCCGTTCACAGTAGCTCTGTGGCAAAGCCACATTAGCTGATGGTACAAGGCCAGCTCAGTCAATCATCCAGACTGTTGTAACTACTGAAAAGGCTGCTGCCCCTCTTCAGGAACCACACGTTTGTCTGGCCTCTCGACAGATACCCCTCCGCTGTGGTTGCACCTACGGTACGGCTATCTGTATCGTTGAGGCATGCAAGCCACCCCATCTCGGCAATGTCTGTGGTTCGTGGGGGTGGTGGCAGTACAAAACAACGGTATTTTTAAGTTACAAATTTAAATAACTCAATGCTCAGTATATATTATATCGGTAATTTCATGTATTTTACTGACAGGTTACTAGATGATGGGCTAAGCCTGAAAGTTGTTGTGTAAATAAAATAAATAATTTGTTTTCAACAACAAAGAGATTATTTCAGCAACCTATGTCAATTATAGAATCATTTTTAAAGAAAACATTAATAATTATTTATTATGAATAAAGGTGAGTTGCTACAGCTTAGTGTAAGTTGGTTACTGTTATTTATTTGTTCTTCCATTATTGTAATATTGCTTCTCATTTTGGCGTCCCTTTCAGCTCTGTGCCGCCGGCCGCGGTGTCTGCGGCGCTCCAGTCACGGTCTGCACGGACACTACGATCGGGGGTTCGAATACCCCCTCGGGCATGGATATTTGTGCTATCCTTAGTTCATAAGCAGTTTGTAAGTTTGGGGACTGATGACCCCGTAGTTAAGTCCCATAAGCTCTACAAACATTTGAATCAACTCTGTGCCCCCCCCCCCCCCCCGGTTCTGTCACTACAGGTACTACTTCCTTAATACAGCGAAAATGGAGGACGTAATGTTAATCTGCATAGATGTAAATTAACCAACGAGATACATGGCTAGGGAGAGCGTCGGCGGTTCAGAAAGAGGCTGCGCGTCAGGTGTGACGCGACACGCCAGCAGGAGATAATGGAGGGGTGGGAGTTACTGGTGGTGTGTGCAGGAGGGAGGGGAGCAGAGCTGCAGCTGTGATGAGAGCAGGCCGTGGCGTGAAGGGGAGGCAGGGGTGGCGCCTGATTAAAAGGTTCCTGCACGCCGCGCCAATAAACATCCATACCACACATCGCACCTCGCCATAACGTGTCGCCTACAGCAATCACTGCAACCACTGTATAAGTCTCTGGTTCCACGTACATTAAGTGAAGGTGTGTAAATCCGAGAGACTAGGATCTCCCCATCGTTTCCACCTTCAGAAAAATAATCAAGACGTAAATCTGAATTTATTTAGAACAATTTATTATTAACAGTTATACAAATAGTGTTTCGCCAGCCGCGATCACTGTATTACAATCTTGAGGAGCCTACTAGCGGTGGCCCTCTGAGACGTCCGACATGCGCCCGTTAGCGACGGCGCCTCGATACAGTCTGCCGTGCCGAGGGCCGGGCACCCAGCACGAGGACTGGGGCGGCATCTGAACAAAGGCAGTATACTTGCCGGCGGGCCTGCGGTGGTGGTCAAGCTGCCCTTGGGAATCCAGCATTTCTCACAGGGGGCAGACTTGACTAGGCGGCATCTCCGCCCAACTACCAACCACCACCAGATGGCAACTGTGACTCCAAACAACCACGTTTGCGAAAATAGTTTAATTCCGTTATCTACGGACTCAAATTCCGCTTTATTCCGCTGCTGTACGTGGCTGTATAGTTGTGCTGTAATTTTATCTGTGCTGTAATTTTATCTAGTGATGGGCTACTGAGCGCGCTCGAGACACGTGCGACACTAAGGCATGCTCTCGACTACTCTCGATAAGTTGTCGACAGCGCTGCGCTCTCTGGAGCCTGAGCGAAACTACTCTGCAGAGAAGCATTTAGCAAGTCGTAATCTTTGTCATCTACATCTACATGGGATACTCTGCAAATCACATTCAAGTGCCTGGCAGAGGGTTCATGAAAGCACGATTATACTATTTATCTCCCATTCCGTTCTAGAACACATGAATCCCTCCGTTCGAGCTCTGATTTCTCGTATTTTATTCTGATGGTCATTTCCACCTATGTAAGTGGGAGTCAACAATGTATTTTCGCATTCGGAGGAGAATGTTGGCGATTGGAGTTTCGCAAGTAGCCCACGCCGCAGCGGTAAGCGCCGTTGTTGTAATGATTCCCATCCCAGATCCTGTATCATTTCCGTAACGCTGTCTCCCCTGCATCGTGACAATACGAAACAAGCTGCCCTTCTCTGCACTCTTTCGATGTCCTACGTCAAATCCACCTGATAAGGATCCCACAGTAGGCAGCATTACTCCAAAAATGGACGGACAAGCGTAGTGTATGCAGTTTCTTTTGTAGTTCTGTTGCATCTTTTAAGGGTTCTGCCAATAAAACGCAGTCCCGTTTTGGCTCTCCCACGACATTAGATACGTGTTATTTCCAGTTTGAGTCTGAAGTATTAGTATTTCCTGGGTATTTTGTGGAGTTTACGGCCTTCACTTTTGATTGATTTATTTTGTAAACAAAGTTTAACGGATTTCTTTTCGTACTCGTGTGGACGACTTCACACTTCTCATTATTTAGAGTCAATTGCCAATATTTACACCATCGTGATATCTTATTCAGATCGTTCTGCAGTTGGTTTTGATCTTCAGATGATTTTACTAGATGGTAAATGACGGCGTCATCTGCAAACAACCTAAGAGAGCTACTTAGATTTTCCCCTAAATCGTTTATGTAAATAAGGAATAGCAGAGGACCAATAACAGTACCCTGTGGAACGCCCAAAGCACTTCTGTTTTAATCCATGTCTTACCATCTATTACTACGAACTGTGTCGTCTCTGACAGGAAATCCCCTATCCAATCGCAAATTTGGGGGCGATATACCATAACAACGCAATTTGATTAAAAGCCGTTTGTGAGGTACGGTGTCAAAAGCCTTATGGAATCAAGAAATACGGAATCGATTTGCAAACCTTTGTCGATAGCGACCATCACTTCGTGTGAATAAAGAGCTAGTTATGTTTCGGATGAATGATATTTTCTGAATCCGTACGTGTAAGGAAGAATTTGAACGTTTGTTTGTACTGAATTAGTAGTACTAGCAGAATGTTTCTTGGAAGAATTTGAACGTTTGTTTGTACTGAATTAGTAGTACTAGCAGAATGTTTCTTGGAAGGCAAAAATCATAGATCTTTTACTAAAACATGTAGCTCTCACGAAACTAAAAATTCATTGTTACCGAGACAAATAAACATTCCGCGCATATTTGTACTTAAATGAGAGAGAAATGTAGTACGACCTAATCCTGCTCCCTCATCACTTGCAATACCTAAAACATATCCGGATTACATCACTCGAAAAATAGATTCCCGTAACCTTTTGCCTCATCTTTACGAATCCCGGGCCTCTTCCGCGCCTTTACCACTGCATCCCTCCCACTTTTCACCTCCACACGGTCCACAACTTTTCCCATGGTAACTTCCGTCACCCCTACCGAATGCTGCCCTCCGACCCGAAATCTAGCCCTCCCACCAACCCTGATACCCTCCCCGTAGATGCAACGCCCCCTCTTCCCCTCCTCTACCTCTCCCTTTTCCTCCCCCCGCTTGGTTACCCTCTCCCCGGAGTCCTTGCACTCCTTCCCCATCCCGTCCCACCTCCTCCTCCTGCCATGCTTCTCGCCTTCCTTCCTCCTCCCTCCACTGCAGGCTCCTCAATGACGTACTTTAATAGTGCATCATCCAGTGTTCTGTGTCTACTGTGCATCAGTGTCTTTTAACTGCGCATCTACCACCAGTAAACAAGTGTCGTCGCCGAAGTTATTTTTACATAGTGTCTACACTGTTTCTTGGCCTTTCACTGTTGTGTCGCTTACTGTATGATTTAACGCCACCATGGCAGAAACTACAAATATTTTCAGAACGAAACTTTCACACTGCAGCGGAGTGTGCGCTGATATGAAACTTCCTGGCAGATTAAAATTGTGTGCCGGATCCGGGACTCGAACCGGGGATTTTTGCCTTTCGCGGGCAAGCGCGCGAAAAGCGGACTGCGAATGGCAAAGGTTCCAGGTTCGAGTCCCGGTTCCGGCATACAATTTAAATCTGCCTGGAAGTTTCAATCAGCGCACACTCCGCTGCAGAGTGAAAGTTTTATTCTGGAAACATCCCTTAGGCTGTGGCTAAGCCAAGTCTCCACCATATCCTTTCTTCCAGCAGTGCTAGTCTTGCATGTTTCGCAGGAGAGTTTCTGTGAAGTTTGGACAGTAGGAGGCGAGGTACTGGCGGAAGTAAAGTTGTGAGACGGCATCGTGAGTCGAGTCGGGATAACTCAGTCGGTAGAGCGCTTGCCCGCGAAAGGCAAAGGTCCCAGGTTCGAGTCACGGTTCCGGCACGCAATTTCAATCTGCCAGGAAGTTTTGTACAAATGTTTTATTCATCTTTCTGTGCATCGTTTCTCCCATTAAATTCTTTATTTCAAAGTATTACATGCTTCAATTTTTTTATTACTTGTCATGCTATTTAAATACTCATTTTGATGTTTCAAAGCAAGCTCAGCTGAAGAGCAGCGCCTGGGTGTGTACCATTCAGTGTGAAAGAACAATAAAGAAAAGAAATGTACGTCCTCCGTCCAGATATCTATCCGACCTATCTGCCCCAATCCTTCCCACTCCCCACCCCATAGATCCGACGACCCGTCCTTCCCACGCCTCCTTTTCCCTCCCACCGCCTGGCTTACCCCTCCCTCCCTTTCACCAGATTCCTTCGCACCTCCTTTCCCTTCCCCCCTGACTTCACATCCGCCCCCTCTCTTCCGCGGGGCCTTCAGTGCAACGATTTTAACGGTTTCTACGTCCGTCTAGCGTTTGTGCAGTGGAGTGCGTCCACTCAGTGTCCTTTAATTAGTTGCGATCAACGCCAACCAAACCAGGGTCGCCAGTGTGTTTTAATTGGTCTCTCCGTCTGTCATTGTCCAATGTATTATGTTTCATCAGTATGCGTATAGCCACCATGGTCTCATTTTAATTCAAACACTTTTATCATTTTTGAGTATTATAAAAATAATTTACAAAAATATGTAAAAAAGGCTTCACCTTGTTATTTTTAAATTCGCTTTATCTATCAACGTCAATGCAGATACAGGACTATGCGGATGACATAGTAGCAAGAACCCAGAAAGCAATGGAAGAGACATTTACCGCTCTCGAACAGGCTAGTAAGAACATGCAACTTCCGGCCGCAGTGGCCGAGTGGTCTGCGGCGCACCAGTCACAGTCTACACAGTCGCTACGGTCGGGGGTTCCAATCCCCCCCTCTGGCATGGATGTTTGTGTCGTCTTTAGTATAAGGTAGTTGATAAGTAGTTGATGACCCCGCAGCTAAGTTCCTTAAGCTTAACAAACATTTTGAGCACGCAATTAATTATTAATGAAAGAAAAACAAAATAAATGTTAGGTGGAAAATCACATAAAAAATATGTCAAATGCAATTATACATTTGAGAGTGTTGAATATTTCAATTACCTGGGCTCGACAATTATCTAAACTGTTACCTCCTACGAAATTAAGCAGAGATTAATACTAGCGAAAAGAGCCTATTTTGCTCTAACAAGACTTCTACGTTCAAGAGTCCTGACTCATACCACTAAATTAACTACCGTATCTATAAATCACTTATATGGCCAGTGCTTACATTTGCCTCTGAAACGTGCACATTAACAACTAAAGATACTGAAATGCTGTATGCATTTGAAAGAAAAGAACTTAGACGAATTATTGGCCCAATGCGTGAAAGAGGGACATGGGGGATGAGATGCAACCATGAGATGTATATCATATACAAATACCAACGCTTCAGAAGGATAGTGAAATGACCCAGACTGAGGTGGGCAGTGCCTGTGGCTCACAAGTATGTAACAGAAGTACCGAAAAGAGTATTACAAGGAAAGCCAGGAGGGTAGAGAGGCCGTGGTCGACCAAGAGCCAGACGGGAACATGCAGTAATCGAAGATCTTAGGAAGAGAGGAATGGAAGAAATTGTAAAAGAGGCCAAGGCTCATCATGATCTGTGGAGCCAAGAAAGAAGATGAAAAAGAAGTATTTTATCAGTGTCACAAATTTTAACTACTTCATGTCCATTAATCACTTTATGGGCTGAATAGCGGCGTAAGATGCTGCTGCCAACCTTCTGGATTGTATTGTTCAGCAAGAATATATAAAAATAAAGGGGGAAAAAAGAAATGTGCCATCCTTTCGGCAACAGTAACTTACAAGGAAAGTACTTGGGCTCGAACAAACACATATACACCAAAATCGTATGAGAGATGATGTAAAGGTCCCTTATTGCACTAGTGATACTCCCGCATCTGCAAAACTCTGCAGTCGTCCGTTAGAGGCCTCTGCGTATGCCTTGCCACATTGCACTTTGACCTGTCGGTTCGCCAGTAGGGACGGTGCAGTGTCCCTCCGAAGCTGCGTTTTGTGACGTTATTTGTGTGGTGAAGCGTCAGATGGGGCGGTGATTGCTAATCAATCCTGCTAATGTATTGCGATTAGTTGAGATGAAGTTACGAATAGCCCTTCTTCGTGAAGATGGTATTAGTGTAGAAGATGAATCATTCGCATGCTTTCTCGTACCTGTTATGGTACAGAAATATGAGCATAAGTTAGATACTGTTGTAACACTAATTATGATAATAGTGATGATAAATATTGATTTAAGCCTAAGGAAGGCATTTGTATGGAGTGTTGCCTTGTATGGGATGAAACATGGACGATAAACAGTGCGGACAGGAAGAGGATTGAGGCTTTTGAAATACTGTGCTACAGAAGAATGCTGAAGATAAGGTGGTTGGATCGCGTAACTAATCAGGAGGTACTGAACAGAATTGGGGAGAACAGAAATTTCTGGCATACCTTGACTAAAAGAAGGGATAGATTGCTAGGGCACATTCTTAGACATCAAGGAATTGTGAATTTAGCGTTGGAGGGAAGTGTGTGGGGTAAAATCCGCAGAGGAAGACCAAGAGATTGATACAGTAAGCAGATTCAGACGATGTAGGTTGCCGTTCTTATGTGGAGATGAAGAGGCTTGCTCAGGATAGGGTATTGTGGAGAGCTGCATCAAACCAGTCTCCGGACTGAAGACTACAACAACAACAATGACGAACAACTCATTGCAAGCGGTAATGCTACGCTAAGTGCGGGAAAAGGCGATGGAAGCAGTGGCAGTAAATACCAACAGTCTTCCGAGAAGAAGGTTAATGTTGCAACTATCATCACGGCTTTTTGATGACAGTACGCTAGAGAACATGTACGATGATTATTGTATAAGTATTGTATAAGATATCTGTATTGTATAAGATATCTGTATTACGTATGACGTCTACAATTACATCTACAGTGCTATCTAGAGCATGATTGCAAAGTTTTGCATAAAAACGGCACTCACCAGCACATTGAGATGTACGTAGAGATCCTGTAACCAAACGTTCATACAGATATGTTTGTTGGAGCCCATGTACTTTGCTTGTTAGACTTGGAAAGGCAACCCTCTCGTGCTTTGCTTACCTTCCCTCTGACAGCCGCATAGACTTGCGACGGCTCTTCATTCTGCTGCAACTGCCGCGGCTGCTTCCCTTGGGCCTGGTGCGACCTTCCCGTCTCCAGACCGGATCCCGGGTCTCCTGCCAGTAAACCGGCCGTCGGCCCCTGTGGGAGGAGCAGCTACGCCACGCGCCGCCGCCTCGCCTCCAGAGCAGCTGCTGCCGTTCCACCCCGGAACGCGCATCCCCCGGGCACCGTCGCGACCCCGGCCCACCGGAGCCACTTACACCACTTCGTGTACTCCGAATACGAAAACAAGCTAGAAAATACACAGTTTTAATTGGAACTAGCTGGTACCCGGCGCGCTGCTGCCGCAGAAGAAATAAATGTGCAAATAACGTTTGTAATTTGTAAGTTTTAACTCGTTGGTCTTCCTGTCCCTTTCCCTCTCAGTTTCCTCCTCCCCCTCTCTCCGTTCCTTTCACGTGTCCGTCACCACCTTCCCTCTCTCATTCTCCTTCTCTCCCCTTTTCCTGTTTGTCTCGTCTTCCCCTTTCTGTTCGTCTCCTTCCTCCCCTATCTGTCCGTTTCCTCCTCTATCTAAATCTACATCTACATACATACTCCGCAATCCACCGTAAGCTGCGTGGCGGAGGGTACACTGTACCACTACTAGGCATTTACTTTCCTATTCCACTCCAAAATAGAACGAGGGAAAAAAGAGTGCCTATATGCCTCCGTGCGAGCCCTAATTTCTCTTCTCTTTGTGATCCTACGCGAAATATAAGTAGGCGGCAGCAAGATCGTACTACACTCAGCTTCAAATTCCGGTCCTCTAAATTTCCCCAACAGAAATTCACGAAAAGAACGTCGTCTTTCCTCCAGCGATCCCCAATTCAGTTCCCGGAGCATTTCCGTGACACCCGCGCATTGGTCGAACCTACCAGTAACAAACCTAGCTGCTCGCCTCTGAACTGCTTCTATGTCTTCTTTTAAACTGATCTGCTGCGAGTCCCAAACACTTGAGCAATACTCAAGACGTGGTCGAACAAGCGTTTTATTCGCTGTCTCCTTTACGGATGAAGTACATCTTCCCAAAACTCTCCCAATAAACCGAAGTCAGCTGTCCTTACATTTTCGTTTCATTTCATATCGCTCTGCAATGTTACGCCTAGATAATTGAACGACGCGACAGCATCAAAAAGCTCACTACTAATGCTGTATTCGAACATTATGCGATTGTTTTTCCTACTCAGGCGCATCACCTTACATTTTTCTATATTGAGAGCTAGCTGCTATTCTTCACACCAACTAGAAATTTTGTCTAAGTCATCCTGTATGCTATTTCAGTCAGTTAAATACGACACCCTCCCATACACCACAGCATCATCAGCAAATAGCCGCAAATTACAAGTTACTCTGTCCATCATATCATTTATATAGAAAGAAAATAATAGCGGTCCTATCACACTCACCTGAGACACGCCTCACGACACACTCGTCTCTGATGAACACTCGCCGTCGAGAATAACGTACTACGTTCTATTACTTGGGAAGTCTTCTAGCCGGTTACAAATATGTGAACCTATTCCATATGCTCGTATCTTCGTTAGCAGTCTGCATGTGGCACTTTTTGAAGAGAAAAACACAATCCACCTGTTGCCCTTCATCCATGGCTCACAAGATGTCATGTGAGAAAAGGGCAAGCTTAGTTTCACATGAACGATGTTTCCTAAACCAGTGCTGATTCATAGAAAGAAGCTTTTTCGTTTCAAGGAAATTTACTATATTCGAACTGAGAATATGCTCCGAAATTCTACAGGAAACTGATGTCAACGATATTGGCCTATAATTGTGTGGGTCAGTTCTCTTTCCTTTCTTATAAACGGGAGTCACCTGCGCATTTTTCCAATCACTAGGAACTTTGCGCTGAATTAAAGATTCGCGATAAATGCAAGCTAAGTAGGGGGCCAACGCCGCAGAATACTCTTTGTAAAACCGAACTGGTTTTCCGTCCGGACCAGCAGACTTTTTCTTATTTAGCTCTCTCAGTGCCTCATATATATGAAAACATACATATGTTTCATTGTGACTGGTCAAACGGTGTCAAAATCGCAAGGTATCCTCCGCCATGCCAAATTCACTGCCTTGGAGATTATAAAAATCTCCTTTATGAACACATACCTTTATGTGATGACTTTCATGGTGACCAGTCAAACAATTTGATGTTTGTTGTAACGTACCTTCCACCATGCACATTTGGAGACTTACGGAACGTAGCCCATGAATTGAATCGGGGTATAAGCTATCTTCAAAATGTTCAAATGTTTGTAATTCTATGGGACAAACTATGCTGGTCATCAGTCCCTAATCTTACAAACTACTTAACCTAAGGACAACACACACATCCATACACAAGGCAGGATTCGAACCTCCGACGCGGGAGGCCGCGCGATCAGTAACATGACGCTCCAGACCGCTCGGCTACTCCCACGCGACAACCTTTCTTCATTCCGCATTTCATTCAATTCCGTCGAGCCGTTTCAGCGTGAAGAGTAACAAAGGTGTTAATCCATTGTAAGATACCCTCAGCCATGCGCCGTACGATGGCACCCTAAAGATAGCCCATGTATTAATCACGGTATAAGCTACCTCTGTCCCAAATTTAATTCATATCCGTGCTGCCATTACGGGGCGAAGGTGTAAGAAACGAATTAACTATTTGTAAGGCACCCTCCGCCATGTACCATACAAAGTTAATTTAAGTATGCTTATAACCTTTGCGCGAGTGCAAGCAAAGAGTTGACAATGTTTTATCGCAATCAGATCTACGGTATGGTCGTGCATAAAATACAAACAAAAAAACAAACAAACATTAATTTTTATATATTAGATTTATTTTCATATTCGCATTAAAACCATACGTTGGTAACAACAAATTCCTTATGCTAGTGGTTTTCACCGCAATGATTCGGTACGCTTGGTATGCATCAAAGCTGACAGGCAAAAAACCTTCATTTAAAAATCTGAATGAAGTATGCTTACCACTGAAACATATTTTAAAAAAATAATTTCTTACCTTAAATTGCTTACATAATATGCAGATGGTGTGAACAATATTTATGTTTTAAATGTTTCTTTGAGAGTATCACCCTGAAAAATGTAACGTAACTTCCAAAGTTAGCTGCTAGAATTTTCAGAATTTTTTTTTCATTCGAAACGTCGCTGAAATCTCAAAATTAACTGTTTAGTCACATTAATAAACTGAAATGATTGTAGGTAATCTGAATATATTAATACTGCACTGATTAGTTGAATTGTTCAATCATATTTAAAAATTTCATCAGGATAGGAATACAACTGTAGAATCTGACGTAGCCCCCATGTATAGTATCCCTCGTCATTCACCATCTAAATTTTTATGTGTACAGTGACCTTCTTGTGTTTGAAGGTCAGTTGTTCAAAAGTCAAGAAGATTTTAGGATGAATAAAATGTCCTCATTCGCAAGTCGCATGATGCTACATGTTTGCAACAATATAATTGTTTATGACGTCAAATCTCCTGAACTATATGTCGTAAGCAGTTCTTACCCCTACGTCAATTGGTACCTCATGGAAGGAATATGTGTACCAAATTTGGTTGAATTCGGTACAGTGGTTTGGAAGCAGACGTAGCATGATGCAGCACTTCTCCGCGCATTTCATTGTTTACTACGTCATACCTCCTGAATTATTTGTCGCACAGTCATTTAATGGTGCCTATGACCATCGCGAATTTGCAAGTTTCATCGCAATTGGTTGAACGGTACGGCTGTGCATAAAACAGGGACACACAAACATTGATTTTTATATATTAGATTAGGGATTAACACGCAAATATTAATTTTCATTATTTATTTATGGATTGTCTATAGTAACCCGCATGGTTAGCTTGTGGTCTAACGCACTGCTTTACGAGACGCAGAGGCGTACAGGCTCAGTTTCGAATCGGCGGATTAACGACTGGGTGTCGGGTTCCTGGATGTGGTTCTTAGGCGGTTTTCCACATCCAGCTACGTGAATACCGGACTGGTCCCCGAGTCCCGCCTCAGTTACACAGTTCGCATAAATTTCGTAACGTCTGCCGGCCGCGGTGGCCCAGCAGTCTGCCGCGAGCCAGTCACGGTCTGCAGGGTCGCAGCGGTCGGGGCTTCGAATCCTCCCTCTCGACATGGATGTTTGTGTCGTCTATCGTATAAGGTAGTTCATAAGTAGTTTGTATGTTTAGGGACTGATGACCCCGTACTTATGTCCCATAAGCTCTACAGACATTGGAACATTTTTTGAATTTCGTAACACTTTACACTTTCATACACATAACACTGTATAAAGACATTTCGGGTACACATTTCCTCACTGGGAGGCATGGGGTGGCGTGAGGAAGGGCATCCGGCCACCCCGTAAATATTAACACGCCAAATCCGAATTAACAAAATCAACGCTGCAAGTGCGGGAACATGCCAAAGAGAAGGGACTGGTCTGTAGTAAATTTATAGTGTGCATCTGGATACTTGCAAAGTAACATATCCGATAAATCTCAATTAAAAACCTAATATAAACTGCCCGTAGTTTTTTATTACAAAATTATTTATTTCTGAGGAAAAGTATTTCAAAAATGTTCAAATATTTGTAAAGCTTATGGGACTTAAGTACGGGTGCATCAGTCGCTAAACTTACAAATTACTTATGAACTAGCTAATACTAAGGACGGCACAAATATCCATGCTCGAGGGGGGGATTCGAACCCCCGACCGTAGTGGCCGTGCAGACTGTGACTGGCGCGCCGCAGAACGCTCGGTCACCACGGTCAGAAAATTTAGATCCTGTGGCCTTTATTAAGTAGACACACAAGTTATTATGAACTCGACAACGGTTGTTCTCTCCCGTTCATGTGTTTTGTACAGGTTGATAGCTGTATATTCAATTTAAATTCATCCCTTGTGTGTTTTAATCTATTTGAAAATTTCCTCCTTTTTTTATGAGAACAGCAGTGTTCTTTCTGTAAGCGGTGCCCAGCCTTCAGTTGTCCTTGTTTAGAGATCCCTCTAGCGGAGAACCACTAGTCGCGTCACTTCTCCTTGCTCTTATCAGACACGTAGCACTCTACTGTATACCATGCAGCCTGAGTATGCGCTTACTGTACACGTACCGCGGTTGCAGCACTGCCTCATCATGTTTGGAGATGCCGTTTGCTCGCCATAACCGCCAGATTTCAGGTTCTTTTAACATACCTTTTTCTGATTGTTTTATTTTTACTCAGTTTGATTCTGGATAGTATTTATCACGGTGGTTACGATTTTTAGATTCACACACCTTTCTCGTTTTTTGTATTGGATAGAACCGGGGAAGTTAGTCAATGATTTATAATCATACCAGATTTTGAAAGTATTCTGTCAGGGCCTCCTGATTTATGGACGTTGTCATTTACAGAACAGGCAATCATTATCGTACTTCTCGGTTCACCCTTCATTATCATGACATATTTTAGTTTTTGAAAATTATTTCAAAAAACATTAATTTTAAAAAATATAGAAATTTCGTATACTTTTCGGTCCTCTGGACATGTGGTTCGTGGTTCAGTTTCTATTTTGCTATTCACAGATCTACCTAAAGATGCATATCAATTGATGTGACACCGATTATGTTTAAATAAACACGTTTCGTCAGCTTTGCTGTTCTGTTTCAACACACCAGGACTTTTTATATTACTTAAGCTAATTTTAGGTTTTTGGGGAGTAGTGTGTTGTAATTTCACTCAAAACATACTTTTAGCTTGTAACATGTCAAAACTTGAAATCACCAGGCATAACATGTCACAGATGCTGGCTTCATACCGCTGTGATACAGATTACTGTTTTTTGTGTGTATTGCATTCTTTGAATTGACTTTACAATATATTTCTCATACTCTTCATTATTTTTGGGTTAACACGTAATTTTGTATGAACTAAATAATAAAAAATTTCCTGTAATTTCGTTCAAATGTTCAAAAGTATGTAAACGCATTGGAACAAAATGCTATGGTCATCACAGAGTGAGAAACTACTTACACAAAGGACAACACACATGCACACACACACACACACACACACACACACACACCCATGCCCGAGGAAGGACTCCAACGTCCGGTGAAAGTTGTTATTTCTAAGTGTGAGATTTGTTCTTATCAGCTGTTCTGTGTTTACTTTCAAACTTAGGTAGCACCTTTCAATTTTCCTCACTTATTTTATTTTATTTTATTTTTAAAATAACTTAACTGAATAGCAATTAATAAATCTGGACCGCCACCACATTTCACAAAACATAGAAATAAGTAATTGTTGACCATATAGCCTTCATGCTTATGATGTGGTCATATGTATCTTTAAAAGAAATAAATAAAATATCAGTTCCTACTTTGAGCAAGTTGTGAGCTGAACCATGAAATCAATTAAATGAATACTAATTGGTACACTTTGAATTTAACTAATCTATTTACTCCTCCAAAATAGCGAGAAGAAATGTTTTAAAGGAATAAAGATCTACTTATAAATTAATTTATTTCAATCAAAAATCGAACATCCTGATAACAAATCTAATAAACATTTTTACAGCTCTGTACTTTAAACCAAATGACATTCCCTACCATACTTAGCTGACGATAGTATGCAAAACAAAGAATATCTTTACATAGATTTTACAATTTTCGTAAAATAAAAAAAGAAATTCAATGACTGTTTGAGTCAAAGGATCGGGAAACTCCACAAACAGGATGTTAACGGAAATCTGAAATTATCTATACCAACTAAGATCCCCAGAATGAAAAGACAAACCTAAATAAAATAATAATTTAAGAAAAATCTTAGACAGTGGAATTACACAAGTTCTTGCGGTACTTTACCCAATCCCAATTACAGGTGATGCCACCGTAGCAGGTTCGGCAGCAACAAGCGATGGCGAGCTGGAAAATAATCGCGACCGTATTCTCACTGTGATCTGTTTGTCAGAATCGGCATGTAACTCCACTATAAAGAGGTTCGTACGGCACGGAAGCCTCCACCGAACTCCCCTTTCTTCCTCACTGCTCCTGCACACGGCAAGTAGTCCAGCGACCACACCCTCGCACCTCAGGTGCACCGAAGAATGGCTAATTGCCTACCCAATTGGCTGGCGTAGCGCTGTTGAAAAATTAACTAGCTGTCTCTCTACAAAATTATGGCAAATCAGAAATCGTTTTCCGCGGAAACCAAGAGGCTCCGGCCACGCCAGCAGTGTTCCCACAGAATTTACCGTCGGCAAGGTGATTTCCCTCTAAACATTTTAGCGCGCTCTCACTCCTGGCCCCCAGACCAAAACGTTACGCCATTTATGATCTCTGGAGACTACCTCCCACTGACCCAGACGGATGGAAAGCGTCCAAAACGTTCCACCATTCATTGCAGTAAAACATTTCCTGCTCTGCTGCCTTTGGAGAAATTCTACAGATAACAGCCAGCACATTCGTTACCATGAATGACCTGGCGACCAGAGGGCCCTGCTATAGTCGTTTATCGGCAGATTTTCTCTGATGCGGAATGGTCTATTGTATCAAAGCAGTGCCGGGCTAGCGTCTAGTGGAGACCGTCTACGGGGCATTGTGTGGTACATCCCGCACATTCCCGAAAGAACATTTAGCAGGTAAAAAGCCACCTGCATCCTGCCGACCACTTCACACAGTTTCTCTGACCTAGAGGCTGCGGCTGCCAACCAATGGGACCTTGGCCGGCCCTCCCTCCTGCTTTCGGCATGCTGCTTTCTAAGAGTTGCGTCTGAAGGTAAGAAGGCCCGCCAGCAAAGGTTTCCCCTGCCTTGCGCATGCACCGCTGGTTTTCGCTCTCCAGCAGTTCCAGGCCGTACCACCAAAACACTAAACATATCCAGAAAAATAATATTAAAATTAGAAGCGCTGCAATTTCAGGAACCTACCTCCCCTGACAGCTTCCCAAATGCGCAGAAATTTGAATGAACTCAGACACTAAGAAATAGCCCATATAGGAAGGTAGAGTACTGGAGGGCGTCATCTCTCTAGGGAAACTGGCCTCAGTATTCCAGGCCGAAATCCCTGACATCAGGGCGTGTGTGGAGGAGAATTTGCGTAGGTGCTACAAAGATCGTAACATCTATATCTATTCAGACAGCCAGGCAGCCCTGAGATCACCAGAAGCTCCTGCAACAAGGTCTAAAATTGTTGCAGAATGTCACAGGTTTCTGGTGGAGCTAGGGGAAAGCAATATAGTAAACCTATTGTGGGTCCCTGGCCACTCGGGGATCAGTGGCTACGAACATGCCGACAGATTAGTCAGGATGGGGGCAGAGACTCCATTTATTGGACCGGAACCTGTCCTGACAATCACCAAGGCAATGATCAAATTGGAGCTACGTAACTGGCTCAGAAGACAGCACGTAGAATATTGGACCAATGTCTATCAACAAAAACATGGCAAGGTTTATGCCAAAGCCACGTTTTAAAAGAAGCTCTGCAATCCTGGGCCTGAACAGGAGAGAGATTAGACTCATGTTTGGATTGCTGACAGGCTATGGGGATTTCAAAAAACTAAATTTAGGATCTCTGATAACGGTGATGAAACTGCATCACATCTAATCTTCGAATGCATTGCATTGGAGAGTAAAAGGCACAGAACATTTGGGACAACCAGACCCGAAGAAATTGTGTCTAATAAAGAACTGGTAAAGGGACTCCTTGCACTGTTCAAGGGCATTGGTTGGGTTTACTAGATATACAGGGAGCGATACCGCACAATAAACTTAGTTTGGGTGCGGGCAGTGGCGGTTTTGACCAAGACTGTTTTGGCTTCCCTGAGAAAATCAAATCAAAGTAGAGTACATAAAGGTCAGAATAACTACGTCGCCCATCTTACATCGGCAGGAACGATCGCCCACTCCATAGCATGATGCCTTAGACCACGTAGCCATTCCATTGGTTTCATTAGATGACGTTTTCTCAAATGTTCAAATGTTTGTATAGTCTATGGGACTTAACTACGGGGTTATCAGTCCCTAAACTTACAAACTACTTATGAACTACTTACGAACTAGGACAGCACAAATATCCATGCCCGAGGGGGGATTCGAACCCCCGACCGTAGTGGCCGTGCAGACCCTGACTGGAGCGCCTTAGTCTCCTCGGCCACCGCGGCCGGCAAACGTTTTCTCCGCTCATGTATATTCGTTATTGTACACGAACATGTGTAAATTGCTGCATTCAAATTCATTGTAAACATATTATTCTATTTTATTTTAGTTTCTAATTGTCTTCGTACTTTCTCGCATGTAATGGTGAAATCCGTGTTAACGTTTTTTTATCCCATCTTGTAAAAGAATGAGTAGGCTGAAACTTCCTGGCAGTTTAAAATTGTGTGCCGGAACCGGGACTCGAACCTGGGACCTTTGCCTTTCGCGGGCAAGCGCACTACCGACTGTGCTATCCCGACACGACTCACGATGCCGCCTCACAACTTCACTTCCGCCAGTACCTCGCCTCCTACTTTCCAAACTGGCGGAAGTGAAGTTGTGAGGTGGCATCGTGAGTCGTGTCGGGATAGCACAGTCGGTATTGCGCTTGTCCGCGAAAGGCAAAGGTCCCAGGTTCGAGTCCCGGTTCCGGCACACAATTTTAATCTGCCAGGAAGTTTCATATCAGCGCACACTCCGCTGCAGAGTGAAAGTTTCATTCTGGAATGAGTAGGCTATTTAATTACTCTTATAATGGTGTCGCTTCTTGACAATAAATATGCATTATACCTTAGTAACTAAGACATTCTAACTTGCAAAAGCAAGTAAAGCATCAGGAGTTACGCAGAAGTATTTGTTTTAACAGGAATGTTCTACAAACAGTATATTTTAGCAGAATTAATTGTAAATACTAGATTCATCCATTTCAATAAAAGTTTTCACACCTCTGAAATCGTAATTCGTTGAATTACAAACCTGTCAATATGTGCTGACCTCAAGCTCTCCATTAAATGTGATATATAACGAAAAAAACGGATCTGCATGAAAATAAAGCAGAATACGAATGATATGTTTACAACGCATTTGGATACAGCAGTTCACAGAAGGTTTCACAGGCGACAAGAAATGTCCACAGAATGCTACGAGGAGAAAGCAGCGTCTGTTTTATGTTTTATTTGAAATATAAACAAATATGGAATCTTTTATTTCACCCGATATTACCACTGCAAGCAAAAGTCATACATACACACAAAATCATTATTAGGAACAAAGTGTTAACCAAACCGAAAATAAATGAGGAAGACTAAATCAGCCAATAAGAAATCGACATAACAGAGATTCCCAGCCACGACCATCTCACCTACTACCACCTATGTGAATCCCCTCTCCCTTTCGTCGCCACCCTAGCAACCCTCAGTACCACCATTCTCTACGCTGGTTACTACCCCGGAGTTCCCATATTCCCTAATCTTAACAAACCTCCCCTGTGATGCCTCCTCCAACCGTCCTATTTGCCTCACCCCAGTGTTCGTCGAGGTCTTCGAATCGATTCTTACCCATCGCATCCATCACTATCTCCGTTTCACCATCTCCTTCCAGATACCAAAAGCGGCTTTAACCCTTCCTTCTCCACCGACGGCCAAATCCTTTGTCTTGCCCAATTCCTTTCCATCCAACTCAGTTCCCGTCGAACTGCCATGTCCTTAAACCTTGAATGGTACTATGATCTGGTCTTGCATTCCTGTCTGCTCTTCAAACTCAAAACCTACACTCTCATCCCTCCTTCGTCTCCAACCGCCCAACCTATTTTACCATTCATAGTGTGCCCCACCTCTACACCTCAGATATGCCCAAGTCTGCCACTCCCCCATACCCCTCTTACAATATGCTGATAGCTGCTACCCTCACCCATTCCAACATCTTCTCCAAGAATACCTTGAACTTTTCACCACGGTGCAACCAGTGGCTTCTATCAATAAAGACAGCCAAAACCCAGGACAACATCATAGGTTGTAGACCTCCCCCCTTCCATCCTTGTGATTTCTGTCTCACTCTCCATCACCGGTCCACCTCACCCCTACCTTAAGGTACCTCAGCCTTACTTCTGAACGCAACCTACCCTGGGTACCACTGATCGCAAACTACCCTAGGCTCCTCAACTCCGCACTATCCTGGGAAAGCCTGCTCTAGCCTCCACCTCCTCAAACTCCTTGTTGGCCGAACCTGGGATCTAACCCTAATAAGAAGGACATGGTTGACTGCTGGGTGGCGTTGATTATGCTGTGTTCTGTAAAACTTGCACTTATTAGTTACAAGAAAAATTTGTTAAATTCATACATAACTTTTAAGTGATGTCGTGGAGGGCGGGTAATTATTAAAGTCTCATTCGTAAGTTTTATGTTGCCTACCGATCCACCCCAAAGAGTTTACTAACTATAGCACGTCACCCTTATCAGTGAACTATAATCAAACTTCCTCTCATGAAGCCCGCATCACACGTTGCAATTAAATTGTTCCCAATGTTAGAGGTACGTAGCATTAATTTCCACCATAAAACCAAATAATTGTCTTTAAGTTCATCCACTTCCTACAGAATCTACACATATTGTCGTAAAAGTTTCACTGGTTAATTCGTCGAGGACATAATCGATAACTCTTTTCTCCAGATAACAGATAAAATTAAGTCAGTCCTTATATAAAACTCAATTTAAAATGAAATCTCTCTTCCATCTTTTTTCTAGTTTAAGTAAACTAGAAAGATTATTTCGCGCCCTGTCATAGTAGTTGTAGGTTAGGATTCAAAACATTTGATTTTATCAGGTTTGTTAATCTGGGGTTTGTCTGGCTAGATGCTCCTCCGTAGTCCTTTATCTGCCCGGTCGTGGTTGTATAGTAGGCAGTGTGTTTTTCCGGTAGCTAGTACGTCCTACCAGTACCGTGGCTGTAGTTTAGAAGGAAAAATTTCCTGTTAATCTACATCTACATCTACTTAGATACTCTGCAAATCGCATTTAAGTGCCTGGCAGAGGGTTCGTTAACCACTTTCATAACTTTTCTCTACCGTTCCATTCTCTAATAGCGCGCGGGAAGAAAGAACACCTAAATCGTTCCGTTTTCGATCTGTGTATCCAATCTGTGCCATAGCCTATTCCGTTCCACCCTCTTCCTTTCTTACTTGCCTGCTGTTGTTGGGCCGGCCGCAGTAGCCGAGCGGTCTGCGGCGTGCCAGTCACGGTCTGCACGGCCGCTGCGGTCGGGGTTCGAATTCCTCTCGGGCATAGATGTTTGTGTCTGTGGTATAAGGTAGTTCATAAGTAGTTAGTAAGTTTAGGGTCTGATGACCCTGATGAGCAGTTAAGTCTCATAAACTCTACAAACATTTGAATATTTTTTGCTGTTGTTGCTTACCGGGCATAGTGTTATTTTTAGCGTCCGAGCTTGGTTCAACAAATCACGTGAGCTTGGTATAATATTATTATGTCTCATAAGTGCTATGTTAAGTGTTGCCAAGCGAGTTCTGCGCAACTTATAACGTCTCCTTTCAATTTTAAGGAGATCTACTTTAATTCTCGAGCAGGCCTACTGTTGAATTAATCTAGCATTTCTATTAATTTGATATTACCCTTTGATGCAGCTATCTTAAGAAAAGTGTTTCTATAAACATTTGCTTAAGCCTTCCTGTAATTTCATGTACGCTCCTTTAAAATTTTTTGCTGGATTTTTTATTGAATTACCTGTTGCCGGCCGCGGTGGCCGAGGGGACTGAGGCGCTTCAGTCACGGTCTGCACGGCCACTACGGTCGGGGGTTCGAATCCCCCCTCGGGCATGGATATTTGTGCCGTCCTTAGTTGTAGCTAGTTCGTAAGTAGTTTGTAAGTTTAGGGACTGATGACCCCGTAGTTAAGTACCTTAAGCTTAACAAACATTTGAATTACCTGTTATTTGCATTTGTATTAATTATGGCCTTGCCTTCTTATGCAACAGTTTATACTACTGCTATGTTAAAATTTTGCCGGAGCTTTTGGGACTATCAAATGTAACGCCGCCCTCGTAATTTTCAAGACGGCCTACGGTTATATCACCGGTTATTCTAGTGTCTGTTAGGTTGTGTTTGCTACTTGTATAGCTTTCTTGATTCTGACCTCTTGATTGTGTAATTATTCAAATAACGATTTTAAGTAATGTAAATGTTAAGGGCAGCTTTATAAACTGTGCTAGTGTACCTTTTAAATGGATAAGTACGCCTGCCTTTTCCAAGTTAATCAAATATTGAACCCAGCCTGACAAGTTGTTGTAGAGAATTTTCTTTCCGATAGGTGTATAGATATAGATATATAATATCAGGCCATTATTCCTTTCTAACATGTTGAGGACTTTGTCCGTTTAATTGCTTAAATACTGAGCAAGTGTTTCTTGGCTCGAAATCTGAATACGTAATTGATTGATTTGGGGGTATTCATCTTGTATACCATGTCTGGTGTTACTGTTTTACATTTTTTTTCCTTATTACATTCCTAACTAAACTAAAGTGCGACTGTGGAGTAGTGACTGTGTGGTTTCCCCTCAAATGTTGAAAATGTTCAAATGTTTGTATAGCTTATTGGACTTAAATACGAGGTCATCAGTCCCTAAACTTACAAACTACTTATGAACTAACTAATACTAAGGACGGGACAAATATCCATGTCTGACGGAGGATTCGAACCCCCGACCGTAGTGGCCGTGCAGACCGTGACTGGAGCGCCTCAGTCCCCTCGGCCGCCGCGGCCGGCGGGTTTACCCTCCCAGCCCTTTCTTGCTTCCGTCCTTGAGACAGTTCAATTTATTAATTATCTAAATTTAATTATCTGTATGGGAGTGAAAGTTGGGTGGATACAGGTTAACTTATTCACAAGGTATAGGTTACAGATATGAAAGTATCAAGAATGATTGCAGGTACTAATAGATGGGAACAATTGCAGGAAATCAAAGAAAAACTGGGAATGAACACCATAGATGAAGCAGTTAGAGCGAACAGACTGAGATGGTGGGGTCGTGTTACACGCATGGGAGAAGCAAGGTTACCTAAGAGACTCATGAGCTCGGCAGCGGAGGGTAAGAGAAGTCGAGGTAGACCAAGAAGAAAGTAGATTCGGTGCAGAATGTATTTGAAGTAAAAGGCATAACATCAGACGAGGCATCAATGTTAGCATTAAATAGGGGATCATGGAGGAATTTTATTAGAGGTACTATGCTCTAGACTGAACGCTGAAAGGCATAATCAGTCACTAATGATGATGATGATCTAAATTTAAATAATTGTTGTTGTTAAATCGTATTCTGTTAGTTACCGCTGTCTTATCTGTGTATACGCATCTCTGGCTGTTCGGAGGAACTCTCGCTGGGTCTTTAAAAAATGTTCAAATGTTTGTAAAGCTTATGGGACTTAACTGCGGGGTCATCAGTCCCTAAACTTATGAACTAGCTTAAAATAAAGACAGCACAAACATCCATGCGCTACGGGGGAATCGAACCCCTCGACGGGGAATGGTCTGGCGCAAAGTACCATAGCGCCTCAGTGTGCTCGGCCACGCCGCCGCGTCGCGGTGGAGTAGCCGAGCGGTCTAAAGCGTCTCGCTGCAGAGCGCGCGGTTGCTCGCCTTTGAGGTTCGAGTCCTCCCTGGGGCATGGGTGTGTGTGTTTTTTCTTAGGTTAGCTTACCTAGGTTTAAGTAGTTTGTAGGCTACGGACTGACAACCACGCAGTTTGGTCCAATAGATTTACAAACATTTTTCTCGCCGCCGCCGCGACGGGTCTTTGCAGGCTGGTAGACTGAGGGATGGAAGCTGTGATGTTTGGATGACCAACGCGGAGACATTGAGGAAAGGAGGATTGCCGAAAATCGCTCTAACGGTTTACCGGGAACGAGAGAGTCCTCCTGTCTCTTGATGGACCTTCTGTGGATTTGCTCTAGTCGAAGATACTTGGCTGTCAGTTAGCTTGTTTCTTAATTTCTGTGATAAATCCTTACGTAGAGTGCGTAGTTTGAATTATTTGTTAATCACTGCTGCCTTTCAGTTTGAGTGCACCTGGGGAGCCGCAGTGGAGTGGCCGACCGGTCTAAGGCGCCTTGCTGCGGAGCGCACAGTTGCTCGCCGTCAGAGGTTCGAGTCCTTCCTGGAGCATGGATGGTGTGTGTTGTTCTTAGGTTAGCTTCACTTAGTTTACATATTTTGGAAGTCTATGGGACTAACAACCAAAGAAGTCCCATAGATTTGCAAACATCTGAACATTTGCACCTGCGGATGGTTGTTGCTCTGTTTATCCTAGGTACCGTTACAGCCCAAGCGTTAACCATGTATTTTTCTTGGAAATATATATATATATTTCTGTGGTATAAACATTACGTGCTAGCTTGTGCAACACTGTAGCACAGTGTTTTATGTGAAAACTGTTAAAGAAGCAGATTTATTGTAGGTTTATTACTGGTGTGTCCTAAAAATTACGCAATAGCCAGATACTGCTACACCACAAGCATTAACATTGTGTTTTTCTCGTAAACGTATAAATATGCATAATTCTTGTAAATTACATTTTGGGTGATCTAAAGATTATGCAATAGCCTTAGCACCGTTATAACAAGTACTGATATTGTTCTTTTGATGGGATTGTTTAAATGCGTGTATTTGTTGTATATCTATCATTTGTGTGGCATAAAGAATATGCAGTAGCCTGGGCATCATTATTGCGCGATCGGTAATAGTGTTTGGAAATGTGTAAATGTACCTAATTGGCAGTGATGTTATTATCTGCGGGCTTCGATGATTGTTCAATGATTCCTTGGGAGTCACTATAGCGCCAATATTGATCATGTATATCTTGTGATTGTTTAAGTGCAAATAATTTGGCGTATATATGATGTCCATTATTTATGAATTAAATTTTTTATTTAATGCTAAGTGTGATAGCCCTGGAATGTTAATCGTTTGAAACAGTGGTTAGAAATTGATGGTTTGATTGCTTCTAGTGTTTGTTGACAACTTACTTGGGTGCCATTATCTAACTTTACGTGCCCTTTATTAAAAGGGATATGTGTGCCTCCTGGTATTACGTTGTTGCCTGGCAGTGACCTTCTCGCCAATGTCTATTGAGTGTATCATTAAGCGTATGTACGTTGTTGGTTTAGTCATTACATCTGTCGTAAATTGTAGCGACTGCTTCACCTTTCCACTACTTGTTATGATACGTTCTATATTGTTTGCTGGCCTGAAGCTCAGTCAGTTATTATGTCTCTGGTATGCCCCTCTACAATTAGTTTTTTAAGTAATTATTGTACATATTATTTAATTATGGGAGTGTGCAAACGTCGCTTGGGTCACTGCTAAACTTCCTCGCAGGAAGTTATCGTATTCAATGTTCCGTCTTGCTCTCTTAGTCATTGAACTGTTTATTCAGGCAGGGCTACTAGCGCCCCCTCTGTTCATGCCTTGCACCAAACATTTCTATAATCGCAACGTATATTTTCTTTGTATTACATACGCAGTCCAGAATTCCAAAAATTAGACACCTGAGTTACCCACATTAGAGGTAATCGTAAGGGTCAGCCCAACAAAAGTGCAATGGAAGAGCCTCGTCCTGGAGGAACCACCATTTTTTTCTTTCCTTACGTCTTGGAGGAATTGCCTTTTTTATTTTTTCTTGCTTCAAATTAACCGAAACATAGACTGGTGTAACACAGATACTGTTTGCTAGGGCTGTTCGCAGGGCGTACATTTCAACGTAATGGAGGAGACTCATGCTGGACGAACCGGCTTTTTAGAATTCCTTTTTTAACAACACTTAAATCTGTCGCAACACAATAAAATTCCAGGAAAAGAAGGAAAATGAAGAAACAAAATTTAGCTCTTCACCACATCTTGTGGCAAGAACCTCTCTGGGAGAGTACCAATCCCTGATATGCACATAACGTACACAACACAATTAAAACACATTGACATCTATCTTCCTATGACTTTCTATGCCGTTACACAGGTGCCGCCGACAAGAAATTCGCAAATTGTTGCTGGTAACAGCCAAGGGAGCTTAACTTCCGGTGAGCGTTGCACTGCCTGATTCAAGTAGCGTTATAACTTCTCCCTTTAGGCTACATTTCAAAAGTGGGCAGGTCAACTGTGGATGGTGTAGACTCTCCGACGCCTCGGGAAGCATTGTACATCGATGCCCCCCTCCACCCGTCCGTCCGTCACTGCTAACGTTTGTAAAGCATGATGAAGATGGATTTATGTAGAAGTGCACCGTACTTGAAAGATTAAGCGTGACTGTATACACGAATAAACTATAGCTGCAAGCATTACTGTTACTTTTATACAGACAGAAAGTGGAGCTAAGAAACGCAGACTTCATGAACGCTCTTACCTTCTGTATGGCCAGCGATCAGTTAAAAGATAGCCTTACCTTTTGTACTGAATTATATTGTAAAATATAGTGCAGTCAGCCTGCAGTCCGTTATAACTTTGTACTACGTCACCATCACAATTTGAAATGCTGCTGCAATCAGGAATGATCATTTATTTGAAACCATCTGAAAAGCATTACCAGTTATTACATTAACTTTCATTGCACTGCCATTATTACGACTGTCAAATGTTCAAATGTTTGTAAATCTATCGGACCAAACTGCGTGGCCATTAGCCCGTAGCTTACAAACTACTTAAACTAAGGTAAACTAACCTAAGGACAACACACACACCCATGACGACTATCATATCTCCTTGATTCTTCAGATGCTATAATACATTAAAACTATTAGACGACGAAGCTACTGATATATATCCACGAGAGGTTACGCCAGCAGGTCCGTATTTAATAAAGAGATCAGTGTAGCCAAAAGCATTTTGACCCGGAATAGCCCGTGGTGGAAAATCGTTTGCATATTTATATTGCACCCTTAATCCGTTCAGTCACTGAAGGATTATGGAGACTAGCGCTGAGCCTCCAGTAACATTACATAACGCCCGTGATTATCGGCAATCCGTGTGCTCTGTTTTTCGTCCCTCGTATGTTCGTGTGCTGTATTAATTAGATGAGCCAGTCACATAACAGGAAAAGGCGATTTTGTAATTTGTGTTTGGTGTCGATTCTAAAGCAGGCACCAACAATCAATTTATTCAGTTTTCTGCACCAATTATAATTCACGGTGAATTTCTTGCGCTATACGAGTAGCCTGAAGAACTAAGAAAAATACATTTTAAATAATATTGAATTTTAAGTACCGGTATATTGTTTATTGTGAGCTTTTTGAGAGAACTATATCACATACCTACAAAATTTTGACAACTCTCAATGAAACTGCTGTAGCTCATGCGAAATCTCTGAAATTCCTTAATTTTTATTTAATTTATTATTATTATTATTATTATTATTATTATTATTATTATTTTTGCCAATGTATGATGATATTTACCATTTGCCAACCAGTTTCATCAGTATGGTGATTCATAAATATTTTTCCCGTGAAAAGACCTCGGCGAAAGATGAGTGAGATAGATTTAATTATATCTTATGAGAGTCTCGTATACTTTAGCAACCGTCTGAAACGTGCTTCAGGAGCTGCGATGCGATAACGCTGAAGTGCGTGAAATACTAGGTTTTCTTGAAACGTATCGCAAATTATACAGAATGTACTCGTCCAATGTTTGAACAGGAGACGACTCGGCAACTTTAAACATAATTCCAAACCATTTCTAAACTATTTCTCTTTTACATGAACAAAATCAAACAATTAACACATGAGTTCTGTTGTGATGAGATATTTGAAGCTGTGTGATACAGGAGAGATCGCCTCTATGAAGATTTGTGGATTTACTGGCTACTTTGGAATGAATCAGTGTGCAGTTACGAAATACCAACACTCCATAGCGTTACGAATGTAAAGGGGGGTGATATTCAACTCAGGAACACTGGGACAAATTTTGGACCATTTTTTTCTTCAATAACACGACTTACTGCTCCGATTACAATACTACCTTCAGCATCTACACTTTTGCTGGCTAAAAAATTAGTAGAACCTGTAGATAATTTTAATCGATTTTAGGCATAGCTACTGAAATTCTTGGCTTTTTAGTTGACTTTGTAAACTATTGCCATCTAAATGTCACTGCGTAAACCCGAAAACATCCTAAATAATACACACAGCCTGAGCGAACTCTAGCGTTCAGGTGAAGTAACACATATTAGGCTATTACTGCTGCATTTGATAGGAAAAAGTCTCATGTCGTAGTAACTTGTGAATGTAGACCCATTCCATTCTTCCACCGCAACAGAATTTTTCTTTTCCTGTGCTATTTTTATATTATGCTTGATGTTTATTGTGTGATTACGTTGAACATCCATTTTCTTCAATTTTATTTATTTGAAACAAATAGAAAAAGTAACTCATCGATAGCTTTGAAGGTAGTAATAAATAGGCTAATGTTTTCTATGTTATCATGAGATATAAAGACTAGACGTTTAGTAGTAAAACACAGTTTTAACATATACACTCTTGAAACTATTGGAAAATAGTTCGTGACTTTATACCGTCATAAATAAAAACTGTGCAAGTTTGTGCAGTTTATTATTTAAGGACTCTACGGCACACCCATAACTGTAGTTGAGAAAGGGCGCGACAAGGCGCACACACCATTAAAAAAGCTTATCAAAATGACAGCCAATCCAAAATGTTGTTTAATTTAAGTTTGAAATATTTTTGTTACATTCATACATATGTACATAAATACTGTTACCTTTCTGTAACACGCAAACCTGTTCCAAAGTCGAACCTCATTTAGTACACTCACAAAAAAGAGAGATTTAATCTGACAACAGTCAAGAAACGTGTTGTCTGCATAGAAAGCCGTTCTTCAAATGAGGCACCCCCAAATCCATGCGTTTAGGTGCTGCTACCTACTGCCAGGTATTTGATATCAGCGACGTCAGTAGTCGTTAGTCATCTTGGGAGAGCAGAATGGCGCACTCCGCGGAGCTCAGGGACTTCGAACGTGGTCTGGTGGTTGGGAGTCACTTGTGTCAGAATACACGCGAGAGGAAAAAGGGTTATCGGTCAGTCTGCCAGTCCCGAGCGGAAAGGAGTGACTGCAGAAAGACAAGTAATAGACATCGACGAGAGAAGCGAATTTGGGTGCTCGAGAGGATACTTTTTCCGGATATTAAGGGATCTCATAGGTAAATGGAACTATATTTATTGCATTCCAACTACTATTACTACTACACTTAAGCTAATCATTTAGAAAAGCGAAATGATACCTCCGTTGCCACAACATAAGTCAGTGTTTACGTTTCCTTGGGAAGATCCTGATACAACTACCCTTCCTAGCAACATTTCATGAAAGACGCACTCCCTGGTAGAAACAGACTGTCATGCAGCTTACCCGAGGTTGTTGGCGAACGAGACTGATCCGGCGGCCAATTCGTCTGACACAGAACTTTCCGCTCGATCGAAAAACCTGTGTATTAAAGGCCAGTATAGGCGCACTGTCTTTCCCCACTTTCTGGTACCTAACAATTTCCTATTGGCCATTGCTGTGTTCAACCAATCTAATTTTTGGCTTTCCACCTCCCCGAGCCCTCTAGCGAATCACTTTTCAGCCCTGTCCCTGCTGCCATTCCCTGGGTGGTGATGTGACTTGTTTTTGCACTAACAAACTCCCAACTTGGTAGTAACATTGTTTAGCTGAAAGGCAAACGTCACGGTGCTACCCAGTATGGTCTGCAACAACAATGTTTCACGTCACTTGGGCACACCTTACGCCCTTTTTCCTTCTTTACCATCTCACTATAGTCTCGTGAAACCACTTACATTGCTATTCCCAGGGACTGGTATCGACTTTGATACGTACATTAAGTACTAACGTTACATCTTACAACAGCGTCTAGACGCTGTATGAAATTACCTTGCTATTCTCCGAAGGGAAACACTCTAACCTGAGACGGTGGCTGAGGATATCTGAAGTTCACAAAAAGATTTCTTTACCGCCTACATTCCGTAAGCTATATGGGTCCATTTTAGCCTGTTATCTACGATGGTCTCTATTTCTCAGCACGGAGTGCGTCCCTTTGACTTCACACAACCTCTCAACAACAGCGACAGTAATAATCAAAAAATGTTTGTATAGCTTATGGGACTTAACTACGGGGTCATCAGTCCCTAAACTTACAAACTACTTATGAATTAACTAATACTAAGGACGGCACAAATATCCATGCCCGTGGGGGGATTCGAACCCCCGACCGTAGTGACCATGCAGACCGTGACTGGAGCGCCTCAGTCCCCTCGGCCACCGCAGCCGGCCAGTAATAATCAATATGACATCCTGCACTCCTAAACAACCCTTCGTCCACTGATTCTGATGTGTTAGTGATATGGAAACGTTAAGGGACGTTTACACAACGAAAGCATACACGTCCACCTCGTCTGATGACCCACGGAGAAGGGACAAGTATCGATCCAGACCATCACACAGGAATACTGCGTCAGGATCCACTCCAAGTTCTATGAAAGCGACCACAGGCCTTTTATTGATTGATATTTTAAGCACCTTCTTGCTTCCCAATGTTGAAGAACAATTCGGCGATGGACGTTGCACCTGTGACTACGGCCGGCCGCGATGGCCGAGGGGACTGATGCACACGAGTCACGGTCTGTACGGCCACTACGGTCGGGGGTTCTAATCCCCCATCGGGCATGGATATTTGTGCCGTCCTTAGGATTAGCTAGTTGATAAGTAGTTTGTAAGTTTAGGGACTGATGACCCCGTAATTAAGTCCCATAAGCTATACAAACATTTCATTTTATTTCTGTGACTATGTTCGAGCACCTGTTCATAATTCGCTGCCTGTAGTGGTTACACGACATCCTTGTAATCGAGTGGCCTGCACAGAGTCCTGACTTGAAACCTCTCAGTCTGGATGATTGCCTGAGCTGGCCTTGTAACATCAGCTAACATTGCTGTGCTATGCAGTTACTGCGAACGGCTGAAAGCAAGGGGAAACTACAGCCATAACTTCTCCCGAGGACATTCAGCTCTACTGTATGACTATATGATGATGGCGTCTTCTTGGGTAAAATATTCCGAAGGTAATATTGTCCTCCATTCGGATCTCCGGGCGGGGACTACTCAGGAAGATGTCGTCATCAAGAAAAACAAAACAGGCATTCTACGGGTCGGAGCGTGGAATGTTCTAACCCTTAATCGTGTAGGTGACCTAGAAAATTTGAAAACAGATATGGATAGGTTAAAGTTAGATATGGTAGGGATTAGTGAAGTTCGGCGGCAGAATAAACAGGATTTTTGGTCAGATGAGTGAAGGGTTATCAATGCAAAATCTGTTGGTGGTAACGCAGGAGTAGGTCGGATAATGAATAAGAAAATAGGAATGCGGGTAAGTTACTATGAACATCACAGTGAACGCATTATCGTAGCAAAGATAGACACGAAGCCAACACCGACCACAGAAGTGCAAGTTTATATGCCAACTAGCACGGCCGATGAGGATATCGAAAAAATGTATGAGGAGACAAAAGAAATAATTCAGAAAGTTAAGGGATATGAAAACTTGATTGTGATAGGGGACTGGAAGTCGGTAGCAGGAAAGGGAAGAGAAGGAAATGTAGTAGGTGAATATAGACTGGAAAAAGGAATGAAGAGGAGATCGCTTAGTAGAATTTTGCGCGGAGTACAATTTAATGATCAACACTTGGTTCAAACATCATGAAAGAAGGCTGTATACGTGGAAGAGACCAGGAGACACTGGAAGCTACCAGATTGACTTTATAATGGTAAGGTATAGAGTTAGAAACCAGGTTCTGAACTGTAAGGCATATCCAGGGGCAGACATAGACTCTGACCATAACTTATTGGTTATGAACTGCAGATTAAAACTTAAGAGACTGCAGAATGGTAGAAAGGTTAGGAGATGGAACCTGGACAAATTGAAGGGACCAGAGGTGGTTGCGATTTTCAAAGGGAGCATTAGGCAAGGATTAGCTGAAACTGGGGAAAGTAATACAGTAGAAGAAGAATGGGTAGCTCTGAGAGGTAGGGTAGTGAAGGCCGCAAAGGATCATATAGGCAGAAGGACAAGGCCTAACAGAAATCCCTGGATCACAGGATATAGTGAACATACTTGAGGAGAGGAGAAAATATAAAAATTCAGCAAGTGAAACAGGAAAAAGGGTGTACAAACGTCTGAAAAATGAGATTGACAAGAAGTGCAGACTGGCTAAGCAGGTGTGGCTAGAGGACAAATGCAGAACCGTAGAAGAATGCATAACAAGGGGAAAGGTAGATACCGCCTACAGGAAAAGAAGAGAGATATTTGGAGACAAGAAAAGCAACTGTTGGTAGCCCTGCACAAGGCCAAACGTGCGGTGTCAGTGCGATCGGAAAAGATAAGTAATTTAAGTAGAAATAAAGCGTAGTTTAACACTATAAGTAGCTAAAAACATTTATTACAGTGCTCTTAAAGCTTACCATTAAAGGTTTTTCTTTTACTCACGTATTTATCCAGTAATCACTAAAAGTACGGTTTGTTTACATACGTCCTTGTTAGGCCTAAATTCCGAGTGTGCATATTTAGCGTTTCTCCGTAATTTTAAGTGCATTTAACACAGTTAACTAACTGAATACGTTTATTAGTGTCGTCTTCAAGCTCACCATTAAAGGTTCTTTTCTTTTTTCGCGCATTGTCTCATTAATCGCGAAAAGTTGTTTTGTGTACATTCATAGGCCAAATTCGCGAGTGTGAAAATTTAGTGTTATACCGCAATTTTAAGTGCATTTACTAACAGCTTACACGTATTTTAGTGTCCTAAGCAAATCTAGTAACCCTTGTATCTTTAGTTAATATATATTGTCAATATCACGTAGTAACAATCATGAATGCAATGTGTTTGAGCTGCAGTAGGTTTGTTCGTTTTGGGTTTCAATGCAGCTGTTGTAACAAGTGGTTTCATTTGGGGGGGGGGGATGTAGCGGTGTGGGAAAGAGGGAAGCAAACGAGTCTCTTCCTTTGTTTTGCAAAGTGTGTTCAAGGGACAGAAAAATAGCTGAACAGGAAGGGAAGATTAGGGCCCTTCAGGCTGAACTGGATAGTGCTGGGGAGGAACTTACGAGGTTAAGGGGGGGAGAAGGGTGAGCATGGGTGGGAAGTGGTAGCAGGGAACAGGGGCCACAGAGAGAGTATAGTTCCTGACAGCTTCACAATTGGCACAACCAATAGATTTGCCTTGCTACCACAGTCAAGTGAGGAAGAGGCTCCTTTAGAAGTAGGTGCAGTTAGGAAGCAACAGACTTTCACAAGGAAACCAACGGTTTCAAAAAAAGTAGATAGTAGGAGGAAAGTTCTGTTGTTAGGAAGTAGTCATGGAAGAGGTGTGGGCCAGATTTTACAGGAAAAACTAGGTGACAGGTACCAGGTCACAAACATTTTCAAGCCCAGTGCAGGTCTAAGCCAGGTGGTAGAGGATATAGGTTCCTTGTGTAAGGGTTTCACAAAACAGGATCATGTTGTTATAGTGGATGGGGTGGGAAACAGCATTGATAAGGATCAGGGCTACAATATTGAGTGTGACCTGGTTAAAATAGCTTCTGCAACGACCCAGACAAATGTTGGACTGTTGCCTGCTTTCATGCGGTACGATCAACCCCAATTGAACCGCTCCGTCAGGAGAGTCAATATGGAGATTGATCAACTGCATAGGGCGGACACTCTGTCGGACATTGGTTTGGTTCCTGTGGATGCTATTGATAGGTGGGATTTCACTAGACATGGCCTACATCTCAATAGGAAAGGGAAGGGGAAACTAGCTGGGTTGATAGCAAAGTCCTTAAGGGGGGACACTGGAATTCATGAAGGTACTTCTTTTTTAGGCTAAGATCAGTGTCCAGTGAGAAGCTCAGGCAGGCAGGTGCTAAAAATGTTGAAAAATCAAATATTTCTCAGAGAAGTAAAGTAAAAAATAATGTTAGCATTTTTCACCAGAATATTGGGGGACTAAAGAATAAAATAGATGAGCTTTTAGTTTGTTTAGATGCTATAGAAACTGATAATGTAATAGATATACTATGCCTGTCTGAGCATCACATTGTCACCGGTATGGAAAATGTGAATGTCAGTGGATATAAATTAGTCTCAAATGTAAGTAGAGATAATAAGATAAGAGGAGGAGTTGCCATATATGCCAAAAGCTATCACAGTGTAAAAAATTTAGAAACAAAAAGTTTTGTGTAGAGCAGCATATTGAAGCATGTGCCTGCCAGCTTAAACTTAATGATGATTATCTTATAATTGTAACAGTATATAGGTCCCCTTCAGGGAACTTTCAGTTATTTCTGGAAAACTTGGATGCCTTGTTGTGCTATCTGTCAGATAGGGGGAAGCAAATTATTATTTGTGGTGATTTCAATGTAGATTCACTGAAAGAGTGTAATAGGAAGAAAGACCTGGAAGTCTTGCTTGGCTCATTCAATACTCGGGTAGTAAAGGACAGCAGTACATTGATAGATAACTTTTTTATAGACCAAGATAAGTTTAACAACATCAATGCTTGTCCCATTGAGAATGGTCTTTCGGATCATGGTGCACAGCTAGTAACAGTATATGAAATAGCTCCGTTCAGTAATTCGAAACTGTCCACCAGAATAGTGCGCTCGATTAATGACTTAACAACTAAAAATTTCAAAGAAAGTCTACAGCAGTTAGACTGGGATGAGGTTTACAAGGAACCTGATGTTAATTTAAAATATAATTTATTTCACGATACATTTGTAAGGGTATTTGATAACTGTTTCCCCAAGAAATTAGTAAAATTTAATTCTAAGAAACCATGCAAAAAACCATGGCTTACTAAAGGTATAAAAATATCGTGTAACCGAAAAAGGGAACTATATCTGTCCGCAAGAAAGAGTAATAACCCAGAAACAATAAAATATTATAAAAGCTACTGTGCTACATTAAGAAAAGTTATTAAAAAATCAAGAAGCATGTGCATCATGTCTGAGATTAGCTCCTCTGATAATAAAATTAAAACAATTTGGAATATTATTAAAAGGGAGACAGGGCAACCAAGAACAGAGGAAGAGGGTATTACCATCAAAACAAATGAAAACTTTATCAACAAAAAGTCAGAAGTTGAAAACATTTTTAATGATTACTTTTTAAATGTTGTGGAGAAAATAGGATCTAAATGTTCATTAGAAGGAGCAAGGCAATTAATGGAAGAGGCCATACCCACACAATTTGATACAATTGAAATTCCACCCACCTCACCTTCAGAAATTAGGAAAATAATAAACTCTCTCAAGAGTAAACGGTCTTATGGATTTGATGGCATTTCCAGCAGGGTATTAAAACTTGTTCCCAGGAGATAAGTAGGATTCTCAGTCATATTTGTAATAGCTCATTAAAGCAGGGTATTTTCCCAGATAGACTGAAATATGCTATCGTTAAACCTTTGGATAAAAAAGGAGATACATACGATGTCAACAACTACCGGCCCATCTCACTTCTGACAGTTTTATCAAAGATTTTTGAAAAAGTTATGTATTCTCGAGTTGCTTCACATATTAGTATAAATAAAGTTCTAACAAAATGTCAGTTTGGTTTTCAAAAAAGCTTTTCAACTGAAAATGCTATATACACCTTCACTGATGAAATATTAAATGCTTTGAATAACCGGACATCACCAGTAGGGATTTTTTGTGATCTTTCAAAGGCTTTTGATTGTGTAAATCATGGGATTCTTCTAGATAAGCTTAAGTATTGTGGTATGAGTGGGACAGTGCACAAATGGTTTAAATCATAATTAACTGGAAGAGTGCAGAATGTTGAAATAAGCAGTTCACATGATGTAGATGAGACAATTAATTCTTTTAACTGGGGAGTTATTAAAAATGGGGTCCCACAAGGTTCGGTCTTGGGTCCTTTGCTGTTCTTAATATATATTAATGACTTGCCATTCTACATACATGAAGATGCTAAGCTAGTACTTTTTGCTGATGATACAAGTATAGCTATCACACCTGACAAACAGGAATTAACTGATGAAATTGTAAATGATATCTTCCAGAAAGTCATTAAGTGGTTCTCTACAAATGGACTCTCATTAAACTTTGATAAAACCCAGTATATACATTTTCATACAGTAAATGGCATGACACCATTAATAAATTTAGACTTTGAACATAAATCTGTAGCTAAGGTAGAATATTCAAAATTTTTAGGTGTTTGCATTGACGAGGTACTGAATTGGAAGAAACATATTGAAGATCTCCTGAAACGTCTGAGTTCAGCTACTTATGCTATCAGAGTCATTGCAAAATTTGGTGATATAAATCTCAGCAAAATTAGCTTACTACGCCTATTTTAATTCACTGCTTTCATATGGGATCATATTCTGGGGCAATTCAACATTGAGTAAAAAAGTATTCATTGCACAAAAGCGTGTAATCAGAATAATTGCTGGAGCCCATCCAAGAGCATCCTGCAGACATTTATTTAGGGATCTAGGGATACTCACTGTAGCTTCACAATATATATATTCACTCATGAAATTTGTTATTAACAATCCGACTCAATTCAAAAGTAATAGCAGTGTGCATAGCTACGACACTATGAGAAAGGATGATATTCACTATTCAAGGTTAAATCTAACTTTGGCTCAAAAAGGGGTGAATTATGCTGCCACAAAAGTCTTTGGTCACTTACCAAGTAGCATCAAAAGTCTGACAGATAGCCAACTAGTATTTAAAAAGAAATTGAAGGAATTTCTCAATGGCAACTCCTTCTACAATGTAGATGAATTTTTAGATAAAACATAAAAAAATATATATAAAAAAATAAAAATAATAAAATAAAAAGAAATTACAAAAAAATTCTTAAAATATAGATTGTCAAGTATAGACAAAATTTACTAAACTGACACGTTCCACATCATTACGAAATGTCGTATACATGATCTAAGGAACAAATATTAATCTAATCTAATCTATCAAGAACTCAGACGGGAAACCAGTACTAAGCAAAGAGGGGAAAGCTGAACTTTGGAAGGAATATATAGAGGGCCTATACAAAGGAAATAAACTTGAAGGCAGTATTCTAGAAATGGAAGAAGACGTGGAGGAAGATGAGATAGGAGATACGATACTGCGAGAAGAATTTGACAAGGCGCTGAAGAACTTTAGTCGAAACAAGGCCCCTGGAGTAGATGATATTCCGTCTGAAATGCTGATATCGTTAGGAGAGCCAGACGTGAAAAAATTGTATCACCTGGTATTCAGGATTTATAAGACAGGGGAAATATCCTCCGACTTCAAGAAGAAATTGTTATTCCAACTTCAAAGAAAGCAAGTGCGGACAAGTGTGAAAGTTACAGAACTATCAGTTTAATAAGTCATTATTGCAAAATACTGACACGAATTATTTACAGACGAATGGTAAAACTTGTGGAATCCAACCTCGGGGAAGATCAGTTTGGATTTAGGAGATATGTAAGTACACGGGAGGCAATACTCACATTACGACTTATCTTAAAAGATAGACTAAGGAAAGGGAAACCTACGTTTGTTGCATTTGTAGATTTGGAGAAAGCTTTTGGATATTCGACTGGAATATACTGTTACAAATTCTGAAGGTAGCAGGGGTAAAATAGGAAGCGAAAATATATTCAACGTATACAAAAACCAGACAGGGGTTATTAGAGTCTAAGGGCATGAACGGGACGCAGAGGTTGGGAAGGGAGTAAGACAGGGTTGTAGTCTTTCCCCAATGTTGTTCGATCTCTACATTGGAAGGAGAAATTTAGAGAGGGCATTAAAGTGCAGGGAGAAGAAATAAAATCATTGCGATTTGTCGATGATATAGTAATTCTGTCAGAGACTGCATAAGATCTGGAAGAGTAATTGAATGGAATGGACAGTGTCTTGAAAGGAAGATATAAGATGATCACTAACAAGAGTAAAACGAAGGTAATGGAATGCATTGTCAGAAAATCAAGCTATGCTAAAGGAATTACATTAGGTAATGAGACAATAAAAGTAGTAGTGAATGTTGTTATTTGGGTAGCAAGATTACTTCTGATGGCGGAAATAAAGAAGATATAAAATGCAGAATGGCTATAGGAAGAAAAGCGTTTCTAAAGAAGTGAAACTTATTAACATCCAATATTAATTTAAATGTTAGGAAGTCCTTTCTGAAAGCATTTGTGTAGAGTGCAGCATTGTATGGGAGTGAAAGGTGGACGATAAGGAGTTCGGATAAAAAGATGATAGATGCTTTTGAAATGTGGTGCTACAGACGAATGATGAGAATTAGATGGGTAGATCACGTAACTAATGAGGAGGTGGTTAACCGAATCGGGGAGAAAATGGCATATCCTGTCTAAGAGAAGGGATAGATTGGTTGGACACATTCTGAGACGTCACGGAATTGTCACCTTAGCATTAGAAGGAAGTGTGTGGGGTAAAAATCATAGAGGGAGGCCGAGGGACGAATATAGTAAGCAGACTCAAAAGGATGTAGGTTGCCGAACGTAGTCTCAGATGAAGAGACTTGCACAGGACAGGGTAGCGTGGAGAGCTGCATCAAACCAGTCTGCGAACTGAAGACCACAACAACAACAACAACAACTATATGTGTCAGGGTCCTGATAATTTAGACGTCGACCCACCATTTAGCCAGTTATTATGCAGTGTATTTCGTACAGAAGTTGGTTTTTGACCAGCATTTGGAGCCAAATACTCCGTGCCGTAACTTAGGCAGACAGGCAGCTGGTTGCTAGATGGATGCTGTGGGCTGTGCTCTGACGTGGTTACGTCAGGAGCGTTAGCTGCAGGTGCCGGGTGGAGGTGGAGGTGGACGGTGCATTGTGGCCGGCCCCATTGTGCCACAGTCTGCAGCACGGCTCCTCCCACCGGGACGCCTAATTTACGGCTCACGCGCAATTGCCGCGTTGGTAATTCACCGGCCACTAATGGCCGACCATCCGGGCGTGCGTTTTGTTTCTGCGTGGTGTGATTGCCGGCTGCTAGTAATTGATTCCGTGACGCATGGTCATCAGATATTGTAACAGTCGTCAGTGTCCAATCAGCCGGCCGCGGTGGCCGAGGGGACTGAGGCGTTCTAGTCACGGTCTGCACGGCCACTACGATCGGGGGTTCGAATGCCCCCTCGGGCATGAATATTTGTGCCGTCCTTAGTATAAGGTAGTTGATAAGTACTTTGTAAGTTTAGGGACTGATGACCCCGTAGTTAAGTCCCATAATTAACAAACATTTGAACTTTTTTTTTTGTCCAATCAAGAGAGTGAAGCACTGGTGGAAAATATTCTCCAGGGCTGTTGCATCCTGGTATGCGCTGGCTTCCGAGTCTCGGAGGTGAACCGCACACGAATAAGACATAGACTAAAACAGAGGTGATATCCGGCGTGCCACAGGGTACTGTTATTTGTCCTCTGCTGTTCCTCATTTACATACACGATTTGGGAAAAGCAGTTCTCTTAGGTTGCTTGCAGCTGACGCCATAATTTACCGTCAAGTATAATCTTCAGAAGATCAAAAGCAACACGATAACTGTCTAAATAAGATGTCACAATTGACGCTAAATAATGAGAAGTGTAAAGTCGTCCACACGACTACGAAAAGAAATCCGTTAAATTTTGTTTACAAGATAAATCAATCAAAATTGAAGACCGTAAACTCCGATAACTATTACTATTGACATAAACTGGAAAGAAAACGTAGATAATGTCGTGGGAAAGGCGAACCAGCGACTGCTTTTTATTGGCAGAACCCTTAAAAGATGCAACAGAACTAATAAAGAGACGTCATACACTACGCTTATCCGTCCTTTTTGGGGGTATTGCTGCCCAGTGTGGGATCCTTATCTGGTGGATTTGGCGGACGACATCGAAAAAGTCGAAAGAAGGGCAGCTCGTTTTGTATTGTCACGATACAGGGAAGAGAGCGTTACGAAAATGATACAGGATCTGGGATGGGAATCATTACAACAACGGCACTTAGCGCTGCGACGTGGGCTACTTACGAAACTCCAGTGACCAACATTCTCCTCCGAATGCAAAAAATATATTGTTCGCTACCACTTACATAGGTAGAAAAGCTCATCAGAATAAAAAACTAGAAATCAGAGGTCGGAGAGATTCAGGTGTTCTTCCTACCGTGCACTATTCGAGAATGGAATGGGAGATAAATAATATAAAGTTGGTTCGATGAATCCTCTGAAAGGCACTTAAATGTGATTTGCGGAGTATTCCATGTAGATGTAGAACTCATGCCATGGATTTACGGCCGCACCGGCTGGTAAACCGGACAGCTTGGGCGTGATTTTCCCTCCCTCTAATTTTGTTGTATTTCGCTTCAGGCAGAGACCATTCCAACAAAATGTTCGTATGTTTGTATACCTATTGGACCAAACTGCTAATCATCTGTCCCTCGATTCAAAAATTACACTAAGGACGCCACCGCCCCACCCCCCACCCACGAGCACAAGGTGGAGTTGTTTTTGGCCACCCAGTTCGGCCACATCACCTCCTCAACATCCCATGAGAACACCTCATACATACCCTCTTCCTCCCCTCCCTTACCATTACCTGTGCAACCATCTATGTCCGCTCCCACACTCCCATCCCTTATGACTTCCTTGCCCATGCTGACAGCACCTTCTCGACCTACGTGATTTCCAACGACCTCAATATTCATTCTCGCACTCCTGCCGAACTCCGCCGGTGGCATCAGTTTCTTCCCACTATTAGTGATGATGTTGTTCCCCTTACCCATCATAGCAACACTGCCCCTGACGTCATCATCATGTCCCCAAATCTCCTGGGGCACGTCACTGCTGAAGTCCTTGATCCCATTGGCAGTGACCATGACCCGATTCTCCTTACCTTCACCCCGAATATCCGTTCCCCCCAAAATCCTCACCCCCCTCCACCTCCCAAATTAGTCCACGATTACTCTCAGGCAGACTGGGATGTCTTTTTCCTATCACCCACCAAGTCTAAAGTTATCCTCTCCCGCTCCACTCTCCTGATGATATTGACCACGCTGCCTCTTTCCTTCAGCAGACCTTGTCTGACACCATCCTTTCCCATATTCCCACCAAAGCCATCCTGGCCCACTATCCCACCCTTCCCCCACAGGCTGTCCTGCTCCTACGGGAATCCTGCTGCCTATACCGCTCGTTTCTCCACACCCGTGACCAGGATATACTCCTCCACCACTGGCAGCTACAACGACACGTGCAAACCCTCCTGACTGCCATAAAGAGCCGGGACTGGCGTCAGACAGTTATACGGCTTCATGCTCACCTCCCCATCCACTTGTCCCAGCATTGGAATGCCTTCCACCTCCTCACTGGCTCCAACCCCAAGCCCACCTCCCCTCTCCTCTACCACGATCATCCCCTGCCTGACAACGCCAGTACGGCTGATCATTTCGCCTCCTTCCTCTCTGATTTCTTCTCCATCCCTGCTAACCCAAACTTTGATTATTCCCTCTTTCCTGACACCCTTGAGAAAACCGACATCTCCATCCCACCACTAGCTCCCAGCTTCCAATACCTGGACCACATCCCCCCCTTGGACCTTAACACATCCATCACATAACACAATATACAGTTAATATTACACACAAAATGTACGTCAGTTCCCGGCCATGATGGCATCACCTACTGCCACCTCAAAGAATGCCCCCTTCCATTCCTCACCACCTTGGCTACTCTCTACATCATTTAGACTGGATTCCATCCCAGCCTGTGGAAAACGCTCCATGACCTCATGTTCCTCAAACTGAACAAACCTCCATCTGACACTTCCTCCTAAAGGCGTATCTGCCTCACCCCAGTGTTCAGCAAAGTCTTTGAAACTGTCCCTTCTCATCGGATCCACCACCGTCCTCATCACCTACTGCCTGACACCCAATGTGGCTTTCAGCCATCTTTCTCCATGGACGACCAACTCCTCTGCCTCACCAAACTCCTCTCCCTCCTGCTTAATTCCCAATATGCAGCTATCCTTGTCTCCTTGACTTGGAACGGGCCTATGGATGGGTCTGGCATCCCGGCCTGCTCTTCAAACCTATGCACTTGCCATCAAACTCACCTGGGTCATTGCCTCCTTTCTTTCTAATCGTCCCACCTACGTCACAGTCCATAATTCTAACTCCCGCCTCTTCTACCCCTCTTCCGGCGTGCCCCAACGTTCCGTCCTCTCTCCTTCTCCTCCTATACCTCCTCTACACCTCTGACAAACCGAAGCCTGTCCCTCCTGTCCACCTCTTCCAGTAAGATGATGACATCGCCTTCCTCTCCTTGGTTCCCACCATCGCCCCCGGTCAAGTCGTCTCCTCTATCAACACCTTGACCTCTTTGCCGCTTGGTGCAACCAGTGTCTCCTATGAATCCCACCAAAACCCAGGCAATCATTGCAGGTCACACCACCCCTTCCTTTCGTTCCCACGATTTTTACCTCACCCTACATAGTCGACCCATCTGCCTCACCCCCACCCTTAAATACTTAGGCTTAACAATATCGCTCCCTCTCCAGGACACCCCACCTCCGCACTATCGATGATAAAGCTCGCTCCCGGTTCTGCCTTCTGAAACTCCTTGTTGGACGAACTTGGGGCCTACACCCTTCCACAGTCCTTTACATCTACAAATCCTTCATCCACCCCATCGTGTGTGTAGACCACCCTGGCTGGATCTCCGACCCTCCGCCCTCCTACAAATTCCTTGAGATCGTAGAATGCTATGCACTCCCCCATCCGCCACTCGAATCCTCTATGAACTTATCCCTTTTCCCTACCTTGTCCTCTTTATTGAACATCTCCACCTCTGCTATCTTTCCCATAAATTAGTCCCGCCCCATCCTCTCGTCCATCCCCTCCTCACAGATCCTAGTTCGCTGCTACGCTCGCCGTGGTGGAGTAGCCGAGCGGTCTAAAGCGTCTCTCTGCGAAGCGCGCGGTTGCTCGCCGTGGAGGTTCGTCCTCCATGGGGCTTTGGTGTGTGTGTGTGTGTTTGTCCTTAGGTCAGTTTCCCTTGGTTTAAGTAGTTTATAAACCACGGACTGATGACCACGCAGTTTGGTCCGATAGATTTACAAACATTTGAAAATTGTTTTAGCTGCCGCGCATCCCACAACAATGTTCCCGCCGCCCTCCAGCTGTCCACCCTACGAACACCAGGTTTTGTATACGGATCAGACCTACTGCTTTTAAAGGAGGAACAGCTGAAGGTTTAGGTAGGAGGCAGCACAATGTCTAGGTTTAAATATGATGTTTAAGGTTTAGGTTAGAGATGTGACATAATGTCTAGGTTTTGCATATAAAGCTGAACGTTAGGGTTGAGGATGTGATATACTATGAAGTATGTGATATGGTATTCAAGGTTGAGGATCTTTAACCTAGACACTGTGCATAACAATCACCTAGATTGTGTACCACTTTGACACACAAAACCTAGATACTGTGTATAACAATCACCTATTGGTGTACCACATTGCCACCCAAAACCATTTAAGTTATATTTAGCACACTTCATCCTCAACCTTGAATACCATATCACATACTTAGATGACTTAATATTTTTAAGTGTGTTGTAACTTTGAAAGCACTGGACCATTCAAAGAGCAACATAACACTTTTTGCACTTTATGCGTGTCATTTTTCGCCGCGAGATAGCAGCACAAACTACACAGCGTGTCTGGGGAATATCCTTTTTCTCTGTTGTGTCCAGGAATCCTGGAAAACTTCCTTCTTTATTCTGCAGTCGAAGTGCAGTTTCTTGTTTTGGTGTCAGTGGGATCTCTTTTCTACTGTTTTGTTCACGAAATTTCTCCACCAACTGCCGGATTAGTTCCAATTGGCATCTGGCTAGTGACAACTTCTGTTGCTCTCTTGCTTTCAAAAAGTGTTTTTGCATTTAGCACACACAAATCAGTCAAATGAAAAAAAAAAAAAAAAAAAAAAAAAAAAAAAAAAAAAAAAAAAAAAAACACTTTCTTGTAGCACTTCATTGTCTTTAGAATGCTCGGATGCATGTACTGAGCTTACCATCATGTCTGCCTTATCAACGGCACTCATCGACTTGTTGTAGCTGACTACACAACTGAATTTCATTTTATTTTGGCCCGTTGCATGTTCTTTCTTCTCTGTCTCCACAAAATCCGGTCCGTTTACGGTGGGAAACATCCAGACTTCCTTGTTATCCATCTACTTTAGTGCCAACGGTGTTCCACAGGACTTGAACTGTATTTCACCTTTTCTCAATTTATCTTACAACGTTGGTTAATGTTTACTGTTTTTGCACACTGTTCCGACAACATTGGTACTTTTTCCATGGAGCCATAGGAAAAATTCTGGGCTCGAGTTCCAATTATCTAAGAAAATGGTATGACCTTTGTTTAGATATATCAGTAGCTAACTCAAAATCACGTCGCCTGATTTTCTCCAGTTAGAATCTCCGTTGTGGCACCAGTGTAAACAATGTATTCCAAAATAAAATTACTTTCTACGTCACAAAGGACGAAAGCTTTAATACCACAACGGCTTCGTTTATTTGGTATGTACTGCTTGAATCGGAGCCTTCCTTTGAAAAGAAGCAGACTTTCATCTATCACTGTTTTCAAACGGAACTATGGCCTGTCGAAACTTTTCTCTTGTGTGACCCATAATGAGTCGTATTTTCACAAGAATATACAGCCGAATTGTCACTAATGTGCAATAAGGGCAATTAGTTTGTATCGATCCCTGGCCATTATTTGAGAAAATGGTGTTTGCAGCAGAGAATCTGTAGACCAATATTCATTTAGTTCTAATTTCTTAGTTCATGGCATAATTAAGGAAAACAACATAAAACAGTAAAATTCTGCAGGTTCTACAGGCTTCTATCGTGCCAGTCTGCTGGGTAGTGTTGACATTTTCTCCATGATAAATACATAATAATTATTAATTAATGTACAAACGGCAGACACAAATTCGAAAGACACGAAGTACAAAAAGAAATCCAAATGACTCACCGAATTTTCGAAGTATATCTCTACACCGCTAAATGTGTTGACAAAATAGTGACGTTTCGTCAGAGGATAGGCTTCCGACCAATCATACACCCTTTTTTCGGAGCCTGTTGTACATCCCAGTTCTTCTTTTGCTTCTTCAGAAGAAGAATCTTGTGACGGTGAAGGTTCTGCAGAAGCTTCAGACATATCCAGGTCTTCATCTGAAGAAAGATACGAAGACGCACTATCATCTTCGTCACTACAATTCATGAGTATATCCATGATTTCCTTGTCTGATAATACACATCCCGACATTTTAATGGCAATAGACTCAAACGCTGTCGGCTCACCAAACATGAATACAGGACTGTCGCAGCACTCGGCTCGTACGCAAAAAGAGCGTAGGAACAGTTGGAAGATTTAAGGTTTTCCATGATTACGAAAAAGAAAAGATAATGATATTGCTGGCAGGACACTGCGAAACGTGGCGCATAACTCGCCTTCTTTATACTGATTTGGTAGTAATTCGTCGTGGATGATCTGGCTCTAAATTTTATTTGGCTTGCCTGTATGAAATGTAGTTTGGTATGCCTGATGATCTTTCGTAATTAAACACAGTCTCTTATTTAACTTGATGCACTGCGTCGTATTTATCTTTTTCTGAACCCATGTGTTAATTTAAGACTTTAGTAATGATAGAAGCCGGCCGCAGTGGCCGAGGAGACTGAGGCGCTCCAGTCATGGTCTGCACGGCCACTACGGTCGGGGGTTCGAATCCCCCCTCGGGCATGGATATTTGTGCCGTCCTAGTTCGTAAGTAGTTCATAAGTAGTTTGTAAGTTTAGGGACTGATGACCCGGTAGTTAAGTCCCATAGACTGTACAAACATTTGAACATTTGAATGATAGAAAATGAAGATTCTTTTTCTCAGGGGCTTCTAATTTGATAAGATTTTGAAATTATATAAGTCCCAGTGGTTCATTTATGTCGAAGCCAGTTACCAAATAAATAGTTTACACCCGATTTTATCTTGGGATTGACCTTGCAGATTGGATTTTAGGTAAATTTCTTTTCACTACCTACCTGATAAATTATTCTTCTACATACATTTAGCAATCTATTGAAAGTCAAAGATATTTCCTATACATTAAAGAGTTCTAATTTACTGACTGATTTCAAAACAAATTAAAATCTCACTCGTCTTTATATTCCTTAAAATAACAGTTTACAATAAATGCACTTGGACAAAAACTCAGAGAGAGCTAGAGTGACAGAGAGAACTGAACTCATAGAAAGCTAAACTTACAGAGAGCTTAATGTAGGGGAAGGTCGGGTAGCCACGGACACAAAAATGATTTGTTAATAAAACAACAATTCATAATTTTTCTGTGTTAACTTTCATCGTAAAATGAAACCAGTAACTTCTTTAGTCATATCACTTAGAACTAAGCATAGATAATAATTTTATTTATGAACTATCTTAAATAAACTTTTAAATCAGTTTACTGGCACTAAAAAAATTGGAGGGTAGCCCCGGACACAGCATTCAGTGGTACTCCACTTGTTTCTTGACCTTGAAAACATACAATTGTAATAAATATCTCAAACATCTACATAAAATCAGTTTTCTTGGTACCAGTCCTTGCAGTTATAGCATTGAATACAGTCTTCTTCGAAGATTTCTCCACATGTGATGCATTCTGTCTCTTTTCCTTGATCCTCTTCGGAGAGACTGAATATTTGTCTTTGCCATGAACGTTTCTTTAGTGCATTTGCGTTTTTTGTTTTTTTCGGCTTGTCCTCTTTATTGCATTTCCTTTTGTTGTCTCTCTTCTAAACCTTTTTTATATGGAGATGACCCTTTTCCTTATTAAATCTATGAGGGATTTTCAGAGCTTCTGCAAGATCAAATGCTAATTTCAAAAACTCTTCTTATGGGTGAAAACCGCCAACGAAGTTAAACAGGAACGAAGAAAAATTTTTGCGCGAACAAAATTCACCATTGCGAGTAGCTCGCTCGGTGCCTATGCCACAACTGACTTGCATGAGTTTTTACTCCACAGGGCGCGCATTTCAAATGCAGTCTTGCCAGCGCAACGTGCTTGGTTTCTTAGAAATTGAAACGTCCGCGGTTACCCGCCGTCCGGGGCTACCCGACCTTTCCCTACAGAGAGAGAGAGAGTAACCCAACTGCGGGTATTATTTATATTAATATTCTGACAAAAGAGTACCGTAATATAAGGTGTTATGACTATCTTATTCTACGGCTTTTATTACTGTAATTTACAAAGATGGTAATTGAGTTGCTAAAATTTTAGAAAAATATGTAATTTCTGCTTCGTAAAAATAATAAAATATTTACAAATGATGGAAAATGGCGATCGTAATGCTACGATCGCGATGTAGTGTTACAGGCGGCGGAGGGCAGCAGTGGGTCGGCGCTCTATTGTGGCCGTTTGCTTGCCTCTGCACCCGGACGCAGATGTATGCCGTTAGCCGTCAGTCCGCTCTACCTGCGGGCGTATATGAACGCCCGCAGCCGTCTGGGCTTTGTACCTGCCGGGCATACATGTATGCCGGTAGCCGTCTGGCCTCTCCACCTGCTGGGCATACACGTAAGCCCGTAGTCATCAAAGGATTAAACAAGCGTCAGCCGCGCCTCGTAGCTCTTGTCGTCTGCTGGTTCAAACAGCATCACTTCAGTTGCCTCTGGCGCCTGTCAAGTTCCGCCAACTCCCAGCCAGAGGCAAATCTTTAGCAAAGATGCTTCGTGAGGATCCTCCTTCAATCCCCTTGACCGGCTTGGATGTTAAGTTTCGTACTTGAGAACGGCTAAACCCTTTGCAGTGGTTCCCCCTCCACCTTAGGTAGCGGGAAAGTAGCGACCACGAGGGCTGCAGAGGGTCGTTGGCTCGTCTTTGGCAGGGTAAGTTGCTTTTTGGTGTTGGCTCTGTTCTGCGCACTTGGCTATACTTTGTTCGGATTCGATTGTATGTTGAAAATGCTATTTCGCGTCTCTAGTTCTGGCTATAATATCAGCACAATGTATAACGGTGATTTTTTTTTTCTGAATTGCAAATTTTATGTTGATTTTTGCCGAAGTTTGATTTCGTGGTCCCAATGGTGTTTGTTAATAGAATCATTGCACTTCTTTGACCGTAGAGTCCTTCCTTCCTACGTTTTAGGCCTCGGTGGAGTAGCCGAGCGGTCTAAGACGCCTCGCCGCAGAGCGCGCGGTTGCTCGCCGTCGGAGGTTCGAGTCCTCCCTAGGGCATGGTTTGTGTTTGTGTGTGTGTGTGTGTGTGTGCGTCCTTAGGTTACCTTACATTAGTTTAAGTAGTTTGTAAGCTACGTACTGATGACCACACAGTTTGGTTCGATAGATTAACAAACACACTTCTACGTTTAAATATGTTAAATGTTTTCATGTTCATTTGGTCAGTAAATTTGATGTTTTTTCGGAAACTTTTAGAAACTCTCCGTGTCTGCCCTTTGTCCACAGAACACGTGGACGGTATGAGAGAAAGCCCTCAGATTACTCCATCATCCTAAGCACACGAGTTGTTAATTATAATATCGCTTAGACGTTGTGATTTCTAGTACGTGTAACATGGAAATTTTCCCCGAATTTTGGTACTCCTAAACTTATAACTTTCATGGCAAATATCGTGTTTTATACAGTAGTCATTCCTATTAGATATCTCATCTTCCCCTGGGTAGAATGAGTCGTTGCATGGCATATCCCGCGCTTTTATTTATTTATTTTTAGAATTGGTAATTTTTCCCTTTTCAAACTTTTTTGTGGTCCAACCCCGCGAAGTACTGTAGGAATCTGTAACCTTGCTAATTATATAGATATCATTCCCCCGAGTAGAACGAATTGTTACAACACTACCTATCTCGCGTTTCTATTTCTCCCAAAATAGTATTTTTTCCACTCTGTTCAAATTCTGTGATTCGACCCCATAGAATGTCCCACCTTTCTGCAACCTTGCTTATTATCTACGTATTATTCCCCTGAGTAGAAGAATGGTTATACGACCTATATCGCAATCTTATTTCTTACGAAATTGAATTTTTTCCAACTTGTCCAAATTTCGTTATCGGACCCCGTCGCATATCGTATCTCTCTGTAACCTTACCTGTTATCTAGATATCACTCTTCTGAGTAGAACGATTCGTTATACGACCTATCTCGTGCTTTATTTTTCCCGAAATAGTATTTCTTCCCTTCTGTTCAATTTCTGTGATTCGACCCTGTGGCATATTCTATCTTTCTGCAACTTTCCTTATTAGCTAGATATCATTCCCCAGGATAGCACGACCTATCTCGCGTTTTTATTTCGGCTGAAAGTATTTTTATTTTTGGGATTTTAAGATCCGACCCTGTAGAGTGCTGTTTTGACCTGACACCTTTACCATTCAGTAGTGCAAAACGAATACCATAACGGCCGTTTTAAGTATTCTTTGGCGAATTTCTCTATTTAATCGATATTTTGAATTTCTCTGGAAACTTATACTTCGCGACTGTATCGCACGCCACGTGGTCTTCTATCACGTGCGTTTGTTACCGCTGATTGCTACCCTGAGCCTAAGCCACAAGCCCATACACTACGGAACAAAGTTTTTCTTTTATTGCTGCGCGAGTGAACTTTCCGCCGTGTTCCGTACATCGCTTGCTGCTGGTGTCCTGTTCTTGTGTTCGGTGCTGGCAAGTACCTGCATGGCTTGGCGCATGTATTTATGTGAGAATGTGTATCAATTCCTCCCTTTCCCCCTCTGAAAAATAATCATTATCAATTACGCTAGTACTACTTTTTCTGATGGGCAGTATTAGGGCCACATAATCTTATGTAAATGTGGATTCACTTGTATTATTTAAATTATATTATTATATTATATTATATTTATATTATATTATATTTAAATTGGTCTCTCCCCCTTTGTTGTTTATGCCTTGGAAAATAAATCATTTTTTAAACGTTAACCCTTTGTCCTAATATAAATTCTACCACACTATATGTTTTGTAAATGTTGTGTAGTAAGATCAAATATCTCGTCTCTTGCTCCCTTCTGGAGGAGAGAAAATAACCCGCGTGCCCGTTGCCACCATTTACTACTTTATTTACGATCCATAGTTGGGGATCGTCAAATAATTAATTGAAGATCCGTTAAGAAAAATAGGATGTTCAAATGTTTGTTAAGCTTATGGGACTTAACTACGGGGTCATCAGTCCCTAAACTTACAAACTACTTATGAACTACTTACGAACTAGGACGGCACAGATAACCATGCCCGAGGGGGGATTCGAACCCCCGACCGTAGTGGCCGTGCTGACCGTGACTGGAGCGCCTCAATCACCTCGGCCACCGCGGCCGGCAGAAAAACAGGAAAATATGCTTCTTTCACTTGGCTATCAGAGCCAGAATTTTGTTACAGAACTGTAAGCTTTTTTCACTTGGCGTACTGCTGACAGGATTCGTCCTTCTGGCGTGTTCTGACTTTTTCTTTTTTTTACTTTATATCATTTTAACTATTCACCCGCCCTCTGCAACCGTGTGATTGTGTGAGTACAGTAGTGCCGCAAGCGCAGAAATTTGTGCGATTTTCTTTTTCAGAGGTGCAATTTAGTACTTTTTGACAACGTTTGACATTTTTATTGAAGCACTCGTGTTCTGTCATGCGGAATGCTAGGCAGCTGCATTTTCTTTGTCTCTGCATTCGCTGTGGATATCAATATGGACGCTTCCGCATCTTCGTCGATTCAAACGCGTAGTCGAGCGGCGAACAAATAACGAGAGCAAACGGGATATATCGCGGGTATCGGATAATGACGCGGTAATAGATTATCGGCCGGCTGCGTTGTTAGGGAACTTGAACCCACCAAATCATGGAGTAACCGCTCCCCTAGTTGACCTGATGCAGAACATGGATAGCACCTGCTCCAAGCTTACCGGAAGCCTGAAACCGGCTCGGGTTCGTGTGTGGACAATACCACGCCCAGACTAGCGCCTGCGCCATTGAGTAACGAGCTGGCCCTGTTACTCGCTCACATTATCGATATCAAGGGGCAGCTCACTATAGTCTATTCACCGAGAGCTGGGACGAAACGTAAACAGTGTCACGTGAGCGACTACGCCCGTTTCCAGAGAAAGCACCCGGTGTTCACGTGATACGTAGGGCTGTGCATAATCCTTGGCGCGCGCTTTGCAGCTGGCGGCGTTGGCTGACGTCAGAGCGGACTATGAGAAACCTGGCCAACAATGTAACGAAAATACAGCGTAAAAAAAAACACAGGCGTTAATGAAGATTCAAAGCCAATTACAATAATGTTAAATGCACGATGAAACTGAGTTATTTCTGTTGAAGTAGATTTATTTTCATTCAGGTTGTTAACGAAACGTTCCATTCAAAGAAAATAAATTTTAATAACAGAATCAGTAGTAATAATGTTAATGTAACGAAACAAGGTTCAATCTGCCGAACGTGAACTGATTCCATTGAGGTTTATAACAAACCGATCCTCTCTCTCTCATCTATAATGCAGTCTAATTTCGACCTTTGAATTTCAATTTTTTCTACCACATGGAGGACGCACTTGTTCTAATCTGCTGCAGTATCTGTTCTTACTGCTTCTTCTAGCGGTTCTTTAAATTCCGGCATATTGTATGTTTTGTTTTCCGCTTCAACATAGTCTTTGATTCTGGCCCACACTACCTCGATGGCGTTTAATTCACAGTGGTATGGGGGAATTCTAAGAACAGTTTTCCCTGCATTCTTCGCCATTTCATCTATCGTGTATTCTTTGTGTGCTTTTCTGTGGTTTTTAACTATATCTAAAAGTTCTTTCTTCAACATACTGTGTTCAAAATAGATATTTTTAGATTTTAGCCGTTCTCATATTTCGTGCTTATTGGAATTAGCATTGAGTATATTTTCTTTTCTACGATAATCGTACGGCGCGTTATCAAGAACAACAACTGTGTTTTCCTGAAGCCGAGGAAGAACGTCTTGAAACCACTTCTCGAAGGTTTCGGCGCACATCTCATGATAAGCTCCACTTTCCTTGGATTCGAAAGTCCACAAACATCCTTCAACAAACGCTGTTTTGCTGCCAATGTATGCGATAAGCAGACGTTTACCTTTACATGATGGGCCCTTGCTTCCGGTGGATAATACGGACAGAAACGCTTGTTTTGAGGACATCATGGTGTCATCTTCCCAGACGTTACTTCGGGTATGAACTTAAGAGATCCCGCCAGTGGCGTAACTATGGGGAAGGGGGGATGAGGGGGATAGAACCCCCCCTCCCCCAGAACCCGAAAATAAAAGAAAAGAAATCGTATAACAGTAAAGGTAAAGATTGAAAACTTGGGGTGTTTTACCATAATCTTTCATTGTATGGGATTGAATTAGTTTTATCAGCGGGAGTGGTAGATGGTAGTCTGTCTGGAAACTGCCTAAAATTTTGCTCGTCAAGCAGATCTATCCCCCCCCCCCCCCCCCAAAGCCAAGTCCTAGTTACACCACTGGATCCCGCTGTACAACGCGCACTAACGAACTCACATCTGCTACGGAGGCGGCGATGTTGACTGAGCGCCCCTGCCTTGTACACCTCTCGACGGCAGCGCTGTGCTTACGCGCCTCGCCGTGTTTACAGTACGTCTCTAGTTTTGGTGAATGGAGCTTAGGTAGGCAGAAGAGACAGGCGGAATCAAAACGCAAGTTCGGGACAAGATAGGCGGAATCAAAAATACAAGGGAATCTCAACAGACTGGAGGAGATTGACCGTAAACATATGACCAGGCAGGAGGAAATTGTAGGTCACGTAGAGATGGCGAAAGTGATGCTCGAGCGGATTGAGCAGAACTCAGAAGACATAAAACTGAACCGAGCTGAAACGCGAGGATAGACAATTTTGTGTCTCGTTGCCGCCGGTTGTCCTAGGTGGCCGAGTAGAGAGAGACCAACACAGGAAAATAGGATGCACGCGTGTGCGGGTACAGAGTATGAGGTGACCAGCCAATGGGACAGCAGAAACTAGAAACACTAAGCTAGATTAGAACAAGAGATATATTTCGAAGAAACATTATAATACTTAAATTTGTTAACTGAAGACTAGTGGAATGCAGATACATAGTATAACTAGGTAGAAGCCTGCCTACTGATGAGCCCTAGTGCCTGTCCTAATCCCAAGTGACCGGTGCAGTTCAGTGGTGGCCATGAGCGGGTTTGCAGCAGAGGACGCTCGTGGCTGACGTCCTAAGAACGCCGCACCTTGCTTGCATGGCGGCGCGCGGCGAAAGTACGTGGCGCGCAATTCAGACTTGTGCGACACCACAGACAAAGTAGAAGTACGCGTGAACGGCGTGGTCGAGGGTGTCGACGAGGTGAGTTATCGCTTCGACGACGTGAAACAAGTGTCGGAGACGTGCGTACCCACGTCGACGCAATCAACACTCGCATCGGTGTAGTGGCCGGCCGCATTGACGAAGTAATTTCGTCCGTTGGTTCGGTAGGCGGACGTGTAGACGCGATGGTGTCCGAGGAGGAAGAGGTAAGAAGCCAGCTCGGGGCATCACCGCCCGACTGGGTGGCAGGAATATCGGATTGAGCAGGGTAGTAACGTATCACGTGACCCACCAAAACCGGAAGTGACCTATCGAAGGAGGTTTTATTTACCTTTGAGCTCAGTGCTCTTGGCGCATACTCTTTCCTTAAATTAAATAAATAAACCGAAAAAAGTGAAGAATGGATTCAGAGAAAACATTGGAATAGTTAAGGGAATTCTGAAAACACGTAAGATAAACAAATTTTCCAAGTTCATTCTGCATCAGAAACCAAAAGGATTTTTAGATGTTTAGCGTTCCATTAAGTATTGGACTGTATGAAGGCTGTATTGTGTTTCGTTTAGTGCACTAATGGGAAATATTACTTACTGAGAATTAATTCCCTGTTTGTTGCGTTGGGAAATTGTTTGCCGTTTTGTAGGGAATTCGATTTGTTTTCTAAGGACGAAGTGACAAATTTCGTAGCCTGTGGCGAGGAACAGCGCGAGGGACTGTGAGATTGCTGCCCATTAGAAATATTGGTAATTAATAGCATTTGTAATTAAACAGTATGAACTTCACTGCAGACATTGACCATGCCAATGCACCAAATGTTACGCAATTTTAATCTTAATAATTATGGTAGAAAATTATGTACGCAGTTGGGTGACAACATTTATAGTTAGGCCATAGGTAGAAATTCTCCACGTTGAGATTTGCTGTCTGCTTGTAGCTGACGGGAGGCCAGCGAGCAGGCCGACGTTGGTGGCTTGTTCCAGCTTAGGATTTTACAGGTTCGTTTCCGGTGAGGGGAGAGAGGGACAATGGTGAGTGCCAGGTGCAGTGCAGTGCACAGCGTGAAATAAAATATTCTAATACTACTTGCATTTGAAGTAATACGATGCAGTTAGGAACCTTTAAGGCCCTCATTACAAAATAGCCTGTTGATAAATAAAGAATACATTAGCTGATATAGTCACATCTGGCATAATATGTTTAATTGACAATGAAAAGCAATAAATTGCCAATGAATACAAGACAGTTACACAACCACCACGGCAATGTTTGTTTATAAAAATAATATATTATCTATTTCTCATTTTTTTCAATTAATATTGTGTATTTTATCTTGAAGTATTCAGTTAAATCACTTATCTGTGATATGAGAAATTGCACGATTATAATAAATAGTACAAAGGATGTTTATACCAATATAAAAAACTAAGAGGAAATTTGTTTAATGCGTAGTGTAATTATTTTGATTTTAAGTAAAGTTTTAGAAATGTATTGGCAAGTCGGTTAGAACAGCTCACATGGGGAAGTTGATGACGTAGGGAAAAAACCCCGGCAGTTGGGCTTTTGGCGCGCGCGTGCGTGGGCAGGAAGTGACGAGTCGGGAGAGAGTGGTGTAGCTGGCCGGGCGGCGTCGCTCTAGGTAGTCGGCATGTGGATCTCCAGGTGGAGGCTATAGATTTTTGTGTGGTTGCTCGTCGTAGACTGCACCAAGTTGTATCGAGTGCTACTGTGTGTTGTGAATATTTAGTCGGTGGAACAAGGTGTGCATCACACTAAATTAAAGTGACTGTGTTTTGTTAATGTAACACGTGTCGTCGCATAGGCATGAACATGAACGGTGTTTGAGACAGCCACGTGGTGTGAAAACAATTTGCGACAAATATTCACTTTGTCTGGGGGCTCACGAGCTATAACTTTATTTGATAAATGTGTCGACGTACAGACGTATCAGCCACAGGGTTTTAATATGGTTTAATAAACAACATAAAGTGAACTTCCACGTGTTTTCAAAAATAGTAGTTAGTACATCCTTTTTCTCACATGAACTTAGTTTATTATGAAATTTTTTGTTAATCATATGCAGGGAAGGAAAGCTGCGAACGTGTGATATCATCCCCTAGAAAACGAGTCAAACAGTAGCAATCACAGCTCCAGTGGTTTTGCATGTTTAGGAATTTGGTTCGCAGCTGGTGGTTGTGAGTTTTAAAAAATTAAACTTCCCTATTTTAAACTCTCACCCCGACCTTCACCCTCGCAGGACTTGTGCGGAAAATTAAGAGCTTCCAGTTATGTTTGCTTGTCGGACAAGGTTACACACAAGAACCTGTCAACCATAAAGCAGGAACAGCATTAATTATGTACTTCATGGTCAGCGCAAAAATGTATTCCCATGTTTCTATAGGATTCGGTTTTCAAATAATATTATCTGAACCCTATAGAATTACGAGAATATTTTTTGGTACTGAACATGAAGTAAATAATTGATGCTGTTACTGCTCAAGGGTTGACAGGTTCTTGTATATACCCTTGGCCGCTCAGTAGCTAGCAAACAGAATTCCCTACAAAACAGCAAACAATTTTCCAATTCACTCAAACGGGGAATTAACTCGCACCAAGTAAGAGTGCATGAAAGCCGAAAAAGACGGAAAATACAAGGCACTACACTGTCTCGTATTCAAACACAGGACAACGATGGTCTATCAATATCTACTTCGCAGAAATGAGCTGAACATATACAACTGTATTTAGACGAAGTGCTGGCTTCACTTTTTCGTGTGCAGGTTGTCTCGCTTTATTGTACTCCCCTTCGTATGAACGCCGACGCTTCCATTCAACGATATGTAGCTATCTTCCGGTTTCGATGTTTCACGTGGTACATTTGTACCCTGCTCAATCCGATATTCCTGCGATCGCCCGACTGGGTCAAATGCACATAACAAGCAGTGAGTGCGCACATAACGGACATGGGATAGCGCTGCGTGAGAGAGGGGATAAGCGGCCGTCTGAGGCGGAACACATTCCGGCCCCGTGCTGCAGCCACGTGGGCAGTGACGCGTGCGGAAACCGCCATGGAGGGTCCGACAAGCATTTGAGAACGATGACGTCACGCCACATGCAGGTCGCGCGAGCCGCCAGAACAGAGCCAACTCTGGCTTTCGACTACAAACACTTGCTGGGCGTTCGAAAGTACGAAGTCTTCCGAAAAATTACAGGCCAATTTCGTTCACATCAGTTTCATGTAGGATTTTGGAGCATAATCTCATTTCGAATATAGTAAATGTCCTTGAAACGGGAAAGCTTCTTTCTATGAATCAGCACGGGTTTAGGAAACATCGTTCATGTGAAACTAAGCTTGCCCTTTTCTCACATGACTCCTTGCGAGCCATGGATGAAGGGCAACAGGCAGATAGTGTTTTTCTCGACTTCAAAAAGGCGTTCGACGCGGTGCCACACTACAGACTGCTAACGAAGATACGAGCTTATGGAATAGGTTCACAGATTTGTGACTGGCTGGAAGACTTCCTAAGTAATAGAACGCAGTACGTTGTTCTCGACGGCGAGTGCTTATCAGAGACGAGTGTATCGTCTGGCGTACCCCAGCGGAGTGTGATAGGACCGCTATTATTTTCTACCTATATTAATGATGTTTGCTGTTTGCTGATGATGCTGTGGTGTATGGGAGGGTGTCGTCTGTAACTGACTTTAATAGCATACAGGATGACTTAGACAAAATTTCTAGTTGGTGCGAAGAATGGCAACTAGCTGTCAATGTAGAAAAATGTAAGGTGATGCGCATGAGTAGGAAAAACAATCCCACAATGTTCTAATACAGCGTTAGTAGTGAGCTTCTTGATGCTGTCGCGTCGTTCAAATATCTAGGCGTAACATTACAGAGCGACATGAAATGGAACGAACATATAAAGACAGTTGTGAGTAAGGCGGACAGCCGACTTCGGTTTATTGGGAGAATTTGGGAAGATGAACTTCACCTGTAAAGGAGACCGCGTATAAAATGCTTGTACGACCACGTCTTGAGTGTTGCTCAAGTGTTTGGGACCCGAAGCAGATCAGTTTAAAGGAAGACATAGAAGCTGTTCAGAGGCAAGCAGCTAGGTTTGTTACTGGTAGCAGTGGCGGCGATTGGACGTTAGAAGTGGGGGGGGGGGGGGGGGGGGGCAAATAAAACCTAAAACTAAAAATGGCACTGTAAGAAATTTTTTCATGTTATAGTTTCATTTTTGTACCTACAGGCCTATAATACCAAATGCGAGGAAAAACTAAAGACAGTATACAATTGTAATTGCCATAAGTCGTTTAATTAAGATGTCTAGTAAAATACAAATGTTACAAACAAAGGAAGATTAGTTTAATTATAAACAAAAATAACAGACAATAGCGTAATTTAACATGATGCGTCTTGTCAAAGCATAATTGCTTTAAAACAAAGCTATGTGCCTTGGTTTCCGCCTGGCATAAATTTCTACACATTCTTCTAATTTGATGTTTTTAGCCGCATCTTTTTCAATGGCTAGTATAGCTAAATGTGCTAAACGTTCTTGAAGCATAGAATTCCTCAAGTAGTTTGTGATCCGTTTGAGGACATTGAAAGATCGTTCTACCGTTGCAGTGGACATCGGGATAGTCAAAAACAGTTGCAGTAGCTTGAATAAATTAAGGAATACATACTGGTTGTGAACATTTTCAGACTTAAATTGTGAAACCAAATTTGGCACAAGATGACGATCTATTTGGTCTGAATCATGCTTCTTTCTTGAAAATACATCGATTTATGAGACTAAATTATCATTTTCCAAACCAAATGCGGAACTCAACAGCAAAACATGCTTCTTTGATAACAAATCTTTTTAAAATTTTTAACTATTGGTTTTCCCATTCATCGGATTGTAATTGCTAACATCTGTATAGGCTGGAAACATTCCCAGAAGGATGTGTTGCTGTGCTGAATGGAACTCTTCATACGTGCACGTAGTCATCAATAGTCCATAAACTAATCCGAAAATAATTAAAAACTTAAATCCCCCTAATTCCTCAAAAAGGACAGAGAATGCATTCACTTCGTCTATTCTCGTATTGATTGGATGAACCCAATGCAACCTTTTTCTTCTTCTTCTCTTCAAACGTCTGCACAAGACAAGCCACCCTAATAACTGATCGTGCCCCATTTGCAGTCTGGGAAGGCAACTGCAGACGGAAGGCTGTCACGACACGGCACGGCATGCCGTGTAGCTGTTGGGTGGCTGTGAAGAGGCGTGGATCTCGTGTCGGCCCGGCAAGAATGCCGGCTTGTCGGCTGCCGGGTTGATGTGAAGTAAGCCGACCACCCGCTCACCACAAGCCAAGTTACAGTTTGCGTATAGCACTGTGTGAGGGGGCTGATATGGAGCCGTTTAAAAAATGTTCAAATGTTTGTAAATCTATCGGACCAAATTGCGTGGTCATCAGTCCGTAGCTTACAAACTACTTAAACCTAGAATGAAACTTTCACTCTGCAGCGGAGTGTGCGCTGATATGAAACTTCCTGGCAGATTAAAATTGTGTGCCGGAACCGGGACTCGAACCTGGGACCTTTGCCTTTCGCGGGCCTTCCAGAGCGCTTGCCCGCGAAAGGCAAAGGTCCCAGGTTCGAGTCCCGGTTCCAGCACACAATTTTAATCTGCCAGGAAGTTTCATATCAGCGCACACTCCGCTGCAGAGTGAAAGTTTCATTCTGGAAACATCCCTTAGGCTGTGGCTAAGCCATGTCTCCACCATATCCTTTCTTCCAGGAGTGCTAGTCTTGCAAGTTTCGCAAGAGAGCTTCTGTGAAGTTTGGAAAGTAGGAGGCGAGGTACTGGCGGAAGTAAAGTTGTGAGGCGGCATCGTGAGTCGTGTCGGGGTAGCTCTGTGGAAGAGCGCTTGCCCGCGAAAGGCAAAGGTCCCAGGTTCGAGTCCCGGTTCCGGCACACAATTTTAATCTGCCAGGAAGTTTCATACTTAAACCTAAATAAACTAACCTAAGGACAACACACACACCCATGCCCCAGGGAGGACTCGAACCTCCACGGAGAGCAACCGCGCGCCTCCGGGAGCCGTTTATTTCGCATATCTAAATATTAGGTGTTAAAGAAGTTTTCTTGGTTGGAGTACTGTGTTACGCAATAGTAGAAAGGGTGTGAGAGAGAGAGACAGTAGATGAGCTTGAATCCCGTGGGAAAGCTCCGCCCCTATTGCAAGTTGGAATATGATTGGTTCCCGCCTATACTACTTGTCCGCCAAAACTTTAAGATTCTTTTTATTAATATTTAACTTTTCTATGTTTATTCATCTACATCTACATCTACATGGGATACTCTGCAAATCACATTAAGTGCCTGGCAGAGGGTTCATAGAACCAAAATTATACTATTTATCTCCCATTCCATTCTCGAATAGCGCGCGGGAAGAAAGAACACCTGAATCTCTCTGTTCGAACTATGATTTCTCTTATTTTATTCTGATGATCATTTCTACCAATGTAAAAATTATCTATTTACTTTCTGTAATGCTTTTGTGCTAAGCTACATTTTGGTTAATTCAAAGATTTAATTATTTGTACATTTTGTAATAAGTTGAATAATGTTAGTCTAGAAGTTTCGCTTGGCGCCAAAACGGTGGCTTGTGGCGCACAGTGAGAGGCGGCGGCAGTCAGTCGAGCGCCGACCGCGATACCTTGCACATACATGTCAGTTCAGTGCGGGCCAGGGACAGTTTATAAGTTATGCAACGTTTATATTTGTAACATTACTCAGTCTGTATATTTGTGCTTAGATATACACTCGCATTTCTTCAATAAAAAAAAAAAAAAAAAAAAAAAACAAGCACTGGCATCCTACAAAAGCAAAAGTTATTCGTAGTGCAGTACTTTCTAGCCACATCTCAACACCTCTTTTAGCATCACTTCAAGTACAACGGACGTGCGAGCTGTGTGCTTCACCTGCGCAATGGGACATCAACTACGACAGAAGACACAAGGTCAGTAAAGAGTGAATTCAGACATGCACTGAAGCTGCATGTCGACATGGCACCTCACGTGCAGTGCTGCCCCGTTTACAAACCAGGGCACTGGCACGAAATGTGTTGGTAACAACACCGAGGATAGGCATGAAAGGGGAGCTGTTTATGTTTAGGAACTTTGTCAACTATGCACTGACCTTCCCTCAGTGTCTTTTTTTTATAAAAAAAAAAAAAAAAAAAAAAAAAAAAAGAGAAGCCCCGCCGTAACTGGCGCGCAGAGAGACATTTAGGATGAGGCAGTGCACATGTCACGTGCACGTGGCTACGATCGTCAAATGTCGTCAGATGTCGTGTGCGAAGGCGGAGCCTCCTTCTGTACTACAATGTCGCGCCGAGCATGTGTACCACCATAATTCCCACTTACAGCTATCTTACAATTGTGCAAATCAGTTTTAAAAGTATACAAGCGTTACTACGCTAAAAAAATCGCACTGACGTGTTTCACGGCCCACTTTAGATTTATAGTTTTATAAGTTTTTGCAAACATTTTGGAGCAAAATAATAATCTAAATAATAATAAATTAATTAATAAGAGTGTCTGAAACACTTTTAGGAAAAAAAAATTTAGTTAGTGGCGGGTTTCAAACCACTGACCGTCACAGTCCAGCTACTTGCCCACTACGCTACGGCGATAAATTAAATCAGAAGCTCTTTAGTCTCATACTATTCACTGATGTTAATATGGAATTTGTAGACATTAGATTATCGTTTATCGTACGAAGAACGATGTGTTTTTGTTAATTCCTCAGTGTGCCGTTGCTTTGAAATGACAACGTGTAAGTTACAATAAGAAAATAATCAAATACGCGAGGAATGTCACGCGACATCTCCCAACGGCTGGTTTTCGTTAATTCAATGGAGGGTGTGAAATCTCCTCTACCAATTAGGTTATTCAATTTTCGTGTCACATGAACGGTTCGTTTGCAATTAGAATTATATTAAAAACGGTTTTTTTTGTTTTACTACGGTATTTTATGTCCGAAAAATTTGAAAAAGGGAGGTTCTGGTGTCTGGCGGCCTACAATCATGTCTGTAAAATTTGATGCTGATCGGTTGAAAGGTTCGTCTTAAAACAGGGGAACACGTTACGGAGAGACAAACAGACATCCCATAATCGCCGTTATTTTTGCAAATATCTATGAAACGCTACGAGAAATGAAAAAAACATAAGAGAATTTTCTCCTCTACAAATTCGGTTATTCAATTTTCGTGTCAGATGAGTAGTTAAGCCGTTATTTTAATTTAAATTTTGAGCTGTCAAAATACGATCGCAAAGGCCCACTTTTAGTGTTACTACCGTAACCTAAAGTGGGCCAAAAGTGAATAATTTAATCATATTCTTCCCAGAAAGTGGGGGGGGGGGGGGGCAACTGCCCTAATCGCCGCCACTGACTGGTAGGTTCGACCAATGCGCGAGTGTCACGGAAATGCTCCGACAACTCAATTGGGGATCGCTGTAGGAAACACGATGTTCTTTTCGTGAATGTCTGTTGAGGAAATTTAGAGGGCCGGAATTTGAAGCTGAGTGTAGTACGATCTTGCTGCCGCCTACTTACATTTCGCGTGGTGATCACAAAGACAAGAGAAATTAGAGCTCATACAGAGGCATATAAGAATTTTTTTCCTCGTTCTATTTGGTAGTGGAATAGGAAAGGAAATGCCTAGTAGTGGTACAGTGTACCCTCCGCCACGCAGCTTACGGTGAATTGCGGATGTATGAAGATGTAGAAAGCGACTGCCGGAATCCACCCCTGCGCATGGCTGGACGAATTTGAGTATTGCCTCCCTCCAAACTGGCCTGAGTACAAAAAGGTAGATTTTTGTGTGGGTTCGTTGAAGGGGAGCCCGCCACAAGATTGCGAGCATTGCTAAGAAATGGGATCGAATACCGCGGTTTCCGTATACATTTCCTCGCGTCTTACTGATCTGAATACCAACAGGACCGGGTGTAATATAGTATCTTAATGAGGCCGCACTACCACCCCTTCCTCTTCTCGAACCCTAGTGAAATTGTACAGGTCATGCTGACAAAGAACCAATTGCTGGATTTTCATTATCCAATACCGGAATTAATAAGGATCAGTTACTTTGACTTTAAACCTTTACCATTTAGTAGTTCTCTTCCCCTTGTGCCAAACGAACACCAAAACTACCGTTTTTAACGGTGTAAGCTTGTGAAACTCATGACGAAGTCTGGGAAATCGGACATTGTCCTCTAAACAAGGTCATTTGTTGCTAACCGTATTAGCTTATTCACATTTGTTAGTAGATTTCACTCAGTTACTACTTGACAGATATCGAATATGCATTTTGATCATACCAGCTTGGCTCTTGTGGAAAAAGGCATGCAATATTCTGCAGCATCCACATCGAATAAGCTGCCACAAGAATTCACAAATGTTAGTAAGAGTCCACCAATGTCAAGTGTAAACTGAAGGTTTTTTTATTGAGTCAAGGAACTTCTGGAAAAAAAAACTTAAGCTAATGTCTTTATTACCTTACTGTGTGTGGTACTTAGCCGCTAGGTAATGACCGTGCGCTCTAAGGCGCCTTGCTGTGGAGCGTGCGTATGCATACGGAAAAAATAATAAGTTGCAATAGCTTGCACAGGGCCACGCTTTCTTCCTTTTCTGAATTATCTCGAATTATCTGTATGTGGCGTTTTCTTTTCAATGTTGTGCAGTCAGAATGCAGGGAATGTCTGTATGCTACATCAAGAAGGCTGTGGAATAAAAGCCCTCCCAAGAAATGTGTTCATGTCAAAACGCGGAATCCTAATTAGTCTCTGAAGACCCTCAAGAAAACGTCGCCCCAAAAATACATTTTTCTCATCCAAGGTAGTTAATGTTGCAGTTTATGATGCATTTATTGCCTTTAATGGTGGCAGCTCAAAGAGGATAAGTGTTTTGTAGAGAATGGGCTTCAAGCCTGGAGTTTTCACTCGCGACATCTTGATGGGGATTGACATTCAACGTACTTGCTGCCATTAAGACCTTGCAGCTCAAACAAGACAGAAAAGCCAGGAGAGAAGTCTTGAAGAAAATGAGACTATTCATTACAGATCTGGAAGCTTTTGAATGTGGGAATGGCAACAAAAAAGCACGTTTAAAATTCATTTTCTCAGAACTATCGTTTTCATTGTTCAAGTACATTTTTATCCTAAGCTAGTAAAGATCACTGTAATTTTTAGCATGTCTTTTGTATTACATATCAGAAACATGTATACAGAGTGAATATTTTATCCCAGTCATGTATGTCAAGACAGAGAATGAAGAAATTAGAATTTCTATATGTAGTTTTTCAATTTAAAAATATTTAAACCTAAATATTCGTTAAATATCAATAATTGAAATGATTCTGTGCTTTCGTTATCTGATGGTTGAGATTATACTGCAAAAATTCGAGGCAATTTCGTAGAAACTATCTTAGGAAATTGTACCTCCGTAAACTTAAAAACTTCCAAACAATTTAAAAATTTCAATTAAAATTACAAAACAATTTCAGTAGAAACTTTGAACTACCATCAAATATTCTACATAATTACATTTATTTAATTTAAAAATTGTGGATTTTGTGATGGGTTATATTTGTACTTGTTTTTCGTGTACGTTCCCCCTTAAGTAGTTTGTAAGTTAAAATGTTTGTAAATCCAAGGGTCTTAACTGCTGCTATTATGTCACTCGGCTTACAAACTACTTTAGCTAGCTTAAACTAACGTATGCTAAGGAGAACACAAACAACGCACGTGATCGAGGGAGGACTCGAACCTCCGACCGACCAACGGCGCGATACGCAGCAAGGCGCATTACAGCGCTCGGTTACTCCACCGCGGTCAGTTTCTAAGTCCAGGGACTGATCACCACAGCAGTTTGGTGTCGTATATTTGAAAACTTTTCAATTTAGGCTTATGTTTGTCGTTTGCATAGGATTAGTATGTTTTAGGTACCTGCAGCTACGCTGCAAAGATGGTACAGAAGGGATTCAGGAATTCATGGAGGAAACTATTTCTTGAACGCTGTTCTCATTTTGGAATTATCACTTTAATCCCTGATTTCGCTATTTGCTAATTTCGCCGCTTAGGAATTTCGAAGCTACCTCTGATATTCCAATCGCCGGCCGCGGTGGCCGCGGGGACTGAGGCGCTTTAGTCACGGTCTGCACCGCCACTACGGTCGGCGGTTCGAATCCCCTCTCGGGCATGGATATTTGTGCCGTCCTTAGTCTTAGTTAGTTCATAAGTAGTTTGTAAGTTATGGACTGATGACCCCGTAAGTTAAGTCCCATAGACTATACGAACATTTGACCATTTTGATACTCCAATCCGTCATTTGATGACGGTTTCTTACCACCATGGTGTTTACGTGAAATCAGATCCTTTACGTTCCACACGCATAAATCATGGACAAATATGTCTGTTACTTCCATGGCCGTATGAAATAGTTATTGACGGCTGCATCAGACGTTGCTTCCACCACAACGATGGATGTAACAGTGGCAGTTCGAAAATATCTAATGAGGCTGAATTACGAACAAGTAAATTGCGAAAAGAAAACTTTCTTGGCCCACTTTAGGTTACTGTAGTAACACTTAAAAGTGGGGCTTTGTGATCGTCTTTTGACAGCTCGAAATTTAAATGAAATAACGGCTTAACTATTCATCTGACACGAAAATTGAATACCCGAATTTGTAGAGGACACAATTCTCTACAACTTTGCTCTCTTATGTTTTTTCATAACTCGTAGCGTTTCAAAGATATCTGCAAAAATAACTGCGAATTTGGGATGAATGTCTGTCTGTCTGTTTGTCCGTAACGTGTTCCCTGTTTTTAAGACGAACCGTTCAACCGATCAACACCAAATTTTACAGACATGGTTGTAGGTCGCCAGAGACCAGAACCTCACTTTTTCAAATTTTTCGGACAAAAATACTGTAGTAATACCAAAAAAAGCTGTTTGTAATATAATTGTAATTGCAAACTAATCGTTCATCTGACACGAAACTTGAATAACCTAATTGGTAGAGGAGAACATTCTCTACAACTTAACTCCCTTATGCTTTTTTCATATCTCGTATCGTTTGAGACATATTTGCAAAAATAAAGGATATTTGATACCCTCCGTTGAATTAACGAAAACCAGCCGTTCGGAGATGTCACGTGACATTCTCCGCCCAGTACTCTCTCTGACATACACCATCATGCGTTGCGTATTTGATGATTATTGTAACTTACACGTTGTCATTTAAAAGCAATGGCGCACTGAAGAATTGACAAAAACACGACGGTTTTCGTACGTTAAATGATAATCTAATGTCTACAAATGCTATATCAGCATCAGTTAACAACGGTCATTAATAGTATGAGATTAAAGAACTGATAGCCGTAGCTCAGTCTGGCCACTGCGGCCGTGCGGTGAGGTCGCGTGCTGCGCGTCTCGCCGTCCGTGTTGTGCGCGAGTTTGTTTACTTCCTTCGAGCGCGAGTAGTTTTCTTCCACGTTCACTGCAGCGACATGGCTCACCTTAGAAAGAACACCGTCAAGATCACGTTCCAAGCTGAATATCCAAGACCACGAGCTTACGAAGTAGAACAGTTTCTTCGTGAAGAACTACGACTAGATCCACAGCAAATTATTGGAATACATTTCTCGATCATTGAAAGTTTCGTCCACGTTAAGATGATTACCGAAGAAGCATGTAAGAAATTCGTTAGCGGAGCAGCAGCAAAACTACAGTTCCGACACTCAGATGGACATATAGGAGCTGTTACTGTTGAACTTGCAGGACTAGGTATAAAGACCCTCAGAGTATTTGAACTACCCTTTGAAGTAGCCGCCGACCAAGTCATCTCGGCACTTACGCCGTACGGAACAGTCATCAACCACGTCGCGGAGAAATGGCAGTCCTTTACGACGTATCCAGTACTCAATGCAGTACGGCAGGTCAAAATCGATCTCCGCAAACATGTCCCCTCCTACCTAAATATTGCCGGCTGCCGTGCCATTATCATGTACGAAGGACAACCGAAAACATGCTCCGGATGTGGACAAGAGGGACATGTCCGCTCTGAATGTATGCAGCGACGTATCACCCAGATTCCAACGGGCGAAGACGTTCAAACAGCCTCTCAATCGATTCTGCCAATGACTTACGCACAGGCGACTTTACCTAGGATGACGGTTGGAAGTGAGCAAGAGACACAACCTCCGCTGTCTGACGGACACGTTGTCGCGGAACATGACAGCCCTCATACGAACGAGACCACAGACGGATTCGAAGACCACCTGTCAGAACAGAAAGATAATTCAGAACCAAACGAACGAATGGAAGTCGACCCAAGAGTAGTAACAACTCAAGCCTTCCTTTCGGGAAGCACTGAAAGGTTGGATACACCGGACCATTCTGACTCGGAGAAGCATGTTCGAAAACAAAAATCGCCTCACAAACACAAGAAACGCCGACGCACACCGTCTGACGAATGTCTTGAAAAGAAGGATACAGTTGACCATTCCGATCAGGATTGTGACGTGACACACATCGCAACAGAGGCACCGAATGTTACTGGTACCCCTCACAAAACTGACAAGATACAAATTTCTATACATACCATTCCACATAGTGATGGAAAGTGCGATGGATCACCGTCCCAGCTTCGAGAAAATACGGAAGGGGAGTCCTCAGCAACCGATGTCACAAACCCACAGCCTCTTTCCAATGGCCCTTGGCATGAAGACATGGAAGAACAACAAGACTTGATGGACACTTTACTTACAACAGAGGGGGAGCACACCCACTTCAGAAGGAATGACTCTAAGAGAGGGTGGCATCGAGGCGATATCACTCGTCTCTACCACCCAAACTGTTGCCTGACATGGATTTACAGGGTGAGAAGCAGTCATACCGATTCGCGACTATCAACATCAACACAATTAGGTCGCAAGTGAAGCTGTCATTATTACGTGACGCACTTTATGCGGCTGATATAGACGTGGCCCTATTACAAGAAGTGTACGTGCTGGGTTTCTCGGACTTATTTGGATATACCACATACATATCACATGCGTCCGATACGGGTAGCGGAGTTGCAATACTTCTCAAAGAAGGTTTAATAGCCACTGATGTACGCTATCTACCTAATGGCAGGGACATGGCTCTCACAGTGCAAGGGATGCACCTAGTAAATGTGTACGCACCTTCGGGTACAAGCAAGAGGCGTGAACGTTCGGCCTTTTTCTCTGAGGACTTGACACAACTATGTCAGGGCAGAATCGATGATATGGTTATCGGGGAGATTTTAACTGTACACTATCCCCGAAAGACCAAATTCCCCATCACTCACCATGTCCAGCACTCTGCGCTGTCATACGCAATCTCGATTTAGTTGACACTTGGGAAATCATGCACGCTGATAGACCTGGTTTCACACATTTTACGGAACATTCGTCCAGCAGAATCGACAGAATCTCCCGCTCTCTTATTCATGCGGTCACTGCAGCAGAATTGTGGCCGGAAGTTTTACCAACCATACAGCATATATCTGTAACATCACGCTTAGAAGACAACGAGTGTGGAGAAGTCGTAGCCCTTGGAAACTGAACATTGCTCACCTGTCCTCGCCGGAATGTCGAGCGGCAGTGTGCGAAGCGTGGAGCTGGTGCTTACGACGACGTGAAGCGTACACATCAGTCTTACAGTGGTGGCTGGAATGTGCCAAACCGAGACTTCGTCGTACATTGATGACCTTTAGTAGGGAAGCTGCTGCATGGAGACGCAGCACCACAGAGTTTTATTATGCCATACTGAGGGAGTGTTCCGTTATGCCTCCATCTCCAGAACATTAGATGATTGCCAACAGTGCGAAAGCAAAGATTGTAGCTTTGACACGTCGACAACTGGAAGGAGCGATCGTTCGTACACGCCAAACAATTGGAATCAATAATGAACGACTCTCTATGTACCACATAGCAGCAGAACGGAAACGCAGGCAGAAGTCCTTAATCCGCGAGGTGACGACAGAAGATGGCGTACGTCACGACACGCAACGATCTATCAACGACGTATTCTTCAAACACTACTCTCGCCTGTATACCGAGGAGAGACCCGATCCAGAAATCATTGATGCTGTCGCCGGGTTAATATATGACAAGAACCCTCTAGAGCTCCAACAAGAATTGTTAGAAACGATCTCTGAAGACGAAGTTGTGGATGCCATTGGAAAAGGAGCACCCAACAAGACACCAGAACTGGATGGCTTACCGCTGGAATTTTATAGGGCTTTTCAGGGACTTCTGGTACCTACTTTGACGATTATCTGCCAAGAGCTTATGACGCCTACAATAAAACTTCCGGCTGTTTTCACGGAAGGTGTCATTATCCCGATTCATAAACCACGTGGAGGATCGCGTATCACAGACTACAGACCACTGACTCTGCTGAACTGTGATATGAAAATATTCCCACGTTTATTGGCGGATCGTATACGGCGCACGGTATGTCATCTTCTATCTGCGGATCAGACATCGATGGGCGGGACCCATAATATACGCGCCGCCCTGTGTCGCCCTTGCGAAGTTGCGTCGCATACCGGGAGCTTTGGCGGCGGTAGACTTTAGTCAAGCATTTGATCGAGTCAGTCACACGTACTTAACTACTGTTCTGCAGAAAATGCACTATCCGGATACCTTCATTAAGTTGATAGTGCGTCTTCTCCATAGTGCATCATTCAAAGTACTTGTCAACGGTAGACTGTCAAACCCATTACCAATCCAACGCTCTGTTCGACAGGGATGCCCAGTATCAACGATACTATATGCGCTGGCCTTGGAACCTTTGTTGTGTGGGCTGAGGAATCGCCTAACTGGATTGACTCTTGGCGGCTATGTTTTTAGCTGCACCGCGTACGCAGATGATCTAGTGTTAACTCTTCGAGACGCACAAGATGTACACAGAGCTATGGAATGGCTTACCACATATGGTGAAGCATCGGGGAGCCGCGTAAACGCACAAAAATCGGTCGCGCTGAATATTGGCACCGGGATGACACCGGAAAGCGTCGCTCCATTCAAACTGTGCGACACAATTCGCTGTCTAGGTATCGAATTCACCAATGACATTTCACGCACGGCGGTGCTTAATTACCGGAAACTATTACAAAATATCCGTGCCGGACTTATGGATCACCGTCTCCGGGCTTTGGACATACATCAACGATCTGAATTTATAAATGTATATCAAGCATTCCGACTGCCACATGTGGCGCAGACACTGCCGATGCCAAAACACATAGCAAGGAGCCTAATGGCGGCATTCGGATCATTCGTCAGTTGCGGAATGATATTTAAAATAAAATACGAATCCCTCATCCTACCGAAGGAACGTGGCGGACTAGGACTTGTTAATGTTCATGACCGAGCGATATCTCTCTACGAACGTATGCACCTCAAGCTGTGGAAGCGTAGCCCGTCCAGTCTCACGGGCCTACTGATAGAGGCTTTCGCGCCGAATTCCCTCGACCCACCGGTGGAGCTAACAAACATACCGACAGTATTTGCCTATTTTGGGAGTTTTTATCTAGAATATAGCTACATTAAAGGCGCCCTACCTGTTAATCGCTTTGCAATGGCCAGAGACATCTACCGCATCTTGCTACAGCGCCGGGAACCCAATATTATGGAAATGAAACATCCCAATGTGCACTGGAGAGTGGTTTGGCGCACAGTGAATGCACCAATGCTGGACTCTGACTTGGTACGTGACGGTGAACAATAAACAGATGACTAGAGAGAGACTCCACAGGATTCATCTAACTGATTCGCCAATGTGCGTGAAATGCGACGTACCAGACACTGACGAGCACCGATTACTTTGCGGGCCGGCGGAAGAGATCTGGGATTTTGTGCGCCAAATTCTGGCTCTTTTTTTACGGGTGTCACCAGGTGCTGTCTATTCACACATATTATTCTATCCGGACAATACCTACTACCCAAGAACAAAATACAGTGCTGTCACGTTGATAAGAGGCCACGCAATCCATTACTTGTTTGGAAGTGGTGTCATAGGGGTGATGGATTTCTGGAACTACCTCAATGAACGTCACTGTGCAGTTTTGAAAAATCCGAAGTACGGTCAATATTTTTCGAACTTCTTAAAGAGCATCTTTCACGATCCGCCCCGCAGCTGGATCATTCATTGCAAGAGATGACAATGAAATGTTAAAAAAAAAAAAAAAAAAAAAAAAAAAAGGAACAGATTGAAGATCACTCCAAAAAATTTCGAGAAGAAATACTATGAATATTTGGCAGCGGAAATCGTGGAGTAAAACGTAGAATATGCGGGCTTCACGAATGTTGATTTCTTTTACATAATTATTTTCTCCTATTAGTTTCCTTTTCACAACAGAAGTCCGTCATAAGAGCAGATGGTTTTATTTTGTTAGTATTACAAACCAAAAATAAAAAATAATTAATAAATATTTAATTTAAAAAAAAGAGAAAATATCCTCTTCAGCCTACATCCTGCATTGAAAAAAAAAAAAAAAAAAAAAAAAAAAGAAAGAAAGAAAAAGAAAAAGAAAAAAAAAACGTGGTGGGCTGGGCAAGGCGTTAGACTATGACACTGAAGGTCGGTGGTTCGGAACCCGTCACTACCTCAACATTTTTTTATTTTCTTAAAAGGGCTTCAGACACTCTTATTAATTTTTTTATTATTTACGTCATTATTTTGGTCCAAAATGCTTGCAAAAAGTTATAAACCTACAAATCTAAAGTGGGCCGTAAAACACGTCAGTGCGTTTTTGTAATTGTAAACGGTCACAAATATATCACATTTCTCATTAAATTACCGATGGTTGCGGATCCGAGCGTGCGGAATGATATAATGCAGAACAGGGAAATCTGTTAAAAGGGAAAAAAATTTTAAGATTAATTAAATCAATTAAAAATGCTGACTCTGTTCACGCCAGTAAAAGTGCCAGATTACGTACAACAAAATTCTAATTCGGTTTCTGCAACTGAAGATAAGAACGTGGAAAATTAATTATTAATTTGTATTTTCTTGGTATGAGGTCCGCCTGATATGCAAAACACTGTTTTATTGTGCACCCAAACTAGGTTCAGCACCTCTGTGCAATCATCAGTGGGCTTTCGATTTATTTAATGCTTTGAAAACAAATTACATTTATTTTATTCATGTACTATTTGTAAATTTTGGCCTAATGAGTCGTCAGTCTTATTTTGGTTTTTACCTTATTTTACATTCTGTGGTCATGTGGGACCCTTTTTTCATACTTATATAGTGGTAGCATTGTCATCTGCAACCAAAACGTGTGAGGTTTTTAAAACGCTACTTATGGTGCGAAAACGTAATTTTGGTATGTGGGGATATTTCTATCGTCTGCTATCTATTACTTACAGTTTCTTTTGGCATATACTTCTTCTTCCGCGCTTCTTTACGTAGCACACATGGAATACACATATTTTGCGGACTTTCTATCACAATCACTTCCCACTTTGAAAATTCTTCTTTGTTTACTTTGTTAAAATGCGCATGTATCAGTTGAGTTTCAGCTGTTCTCCAGTGGAATGGCGGTAGATTTGAATAATGTTTGTTTTGTCTCTGTGTCTGTGTGTGTTGTGTGTGTGTGTGTGTGTGTGTGTGTGTGTGTGCGGAAGAAGTATATGCCAAAAGAAACTGTAATTAATAGATAGTACGCAGACGATAGAAATATCCCCACATACCAAAATTACGTTTTCGCACTGTAAGTAGCGTTTTAACAACCTCACAAGTCTTAAAAGAGATAATTTTGGTTGCAGATGAAACGCTACCAATACATAAGTATGAAAAAAGGGTCGCACATGACCACAGAATGTAAACTAAGGTAAAATCCAAAGTAAGACTGACGACTTTTTAGGCCTAAATTTACAAATAGTACAGTAATGAAATAAATGTAATTTGTTTTCACAGCATTAAATAAATTGAAAGCCCACTGGTGATGGCACAGAGGTGCTGAAACTAGTTTGGGTGCATAATAAAACAGTGTTTTGCTTAACAGTCGGACCTCATACCAAGAAAATACAAATTAATCATTAATTTTCCACATTCTTATCTTCAGTTGCAGAAACCGAATTAGAATTTTGTTGTACGTAATCTGGCACTTTTACTGCGTTAACTGTGTCAGCAATTTTAATTGATTTAACTAATCTTAGAATTTATATCAGGCGGACCTCATACCCAGAAAATTTTTACTACAAACACGGCAAAAATATGAGCTACAAATCAAGACAATGATGAAGATAAATTTGTAACCTGAATGGTGAAAAAAAAAGTATGGTTGAGAATGGCGTTTGTTCTGACGCAACCAGCACCCCGTTAATAATTTCGGTCTCTATCTTGGGACCTTGGGAAATTGTTGAAGTCGTAGATCAAGATGAAAATATAAGTGCGGAAAGATGGAGGGCCAGTGTTAAGGCCACGCACGCCGCTTAAATTACGTTGTCATTCCGCTGTGAAAAACGTATAAAGTCTGCAGCAATCTGGACGGGGCGCTGAGGTCCCGCGAGAGGCGCAAAAACCGGCGCCAGATTAGGCGAGCGGTGCGTTCCTCCGGCCGCGCGTATGGGATGGAGCTGCCGGCTAATTTCATTACTGGCCGCGCCGTCTCCTCCAGCCCCAGAGCTGCGCATGCGCACAGGGCATCCCCCCACCACGCCCTCCCGTCCCGTGGGCGACGTTGCAGACCGCACACAGGGGCCGCCGTGCAGGGCAGTGCGTTTCAAGAAATGGAATCGCAACTGCGAGTATGTATCTCCATTAGCTTCACAATGTACTAGTGACATATGAATGTGTGTGTGTGTAGGCACGGGAATCGAACCTGTTTTGCTTTTCGCGAGCGGTGACATTAACCCCTAACTTCCAAGGTCATGCTTCTGTCACACTGTCCCAGGACCGTGCTGACATATCACAATCCTATACATATTATAAATGCGAAAGTTTGTATATTTGTTACCGCATCACGCTAAAACTGCAGCATTGATTTAGATTAAATTTCATATAGAGATTTCTTATGTCTTGGACTAGGACATGGGCTACTTTTCAAAATGTTTATTACAAGTTATTTATTTGAACTATATCCATAGAAATACGTAACGGTTGTAAGAAGCTTCTAATACAACAGCAGAGGTGCTCTGTAGTGTACGTCATGTTTAGCCGCGCGGGTTAACGCGTCATGTCATAAACTTCCATTATTTTGGCAACGGTTCGTGTCCTGCTATACTGAATTTTTTTTTCTTTGTTATTGTTATCTTTTTTACTTTCGGCTATACAAAAAGATACGGCTTAACTGACATATAATTACATACACAAGAAATCTGAATGTTGGCGTTTATGCCGCATTCATTTTCATTTGTTGTAACAAACGAAGGAAGTAGGTATATAAATTGAATACTTTAAATAAAATATGCTCTAAGTACCATGGCAAGAAAAAACATTGACGTTTTGTGTAGAATGGGATCTAGACACCAAGCTCTGTTTTGTGTACAAAGCGCGAACTGCCACATATAAATAGCGTACGTAAACTGCAACGAATGTAGTAGCAAATACACTCAACAGATGGCAGGCGGTACGCTGCAGTTAACATATGAAACGTTGTGTGTTCCGGCCAACTGCAACGAAAGTAGTAGCAAATGCACTCAACAGATGGCAGGCAGTAAGTATAACAATCATGAAAATATTTCTCAGGACATATAATGTGTATTCAATTGCGATATCCCCATTACTATAAACAAGAGTCAAGGACAAACATTAAAAGTGGCAGGTATTCATCTGGCCACCCCATGTTTCTCACACGGACAGCTCTACGTAGGCTCCTCCCGTGTATCGAGAGCTAGAAATCTCTACGTATACTCGGAGAACAAGAAGTCTCGAAACGTCGTTTAGAGGGACGTATTGCAATAGATTTTTAGCTCTCCATCCGATCCAAAACAATTATATATTCCGTGCTAACAATGTCGCAAACAGTCATGTAGTTATATATATGCCCTTTCTTGGCACTTTAATGTTTGAATATTGAACCGCGGGGAGCAGCTAGTCTAATATATAAAGCAGTGTGTACGTGTGTACGTGTTGCATACAAATCTACAGTTTTCTTCCAATCTTTATTAAATTTTGTACACGTAAGCTGCAATTCATGAGGACGGTCGCCGTAAGTGTAAGAATCACATACGATATATAGTTCACGAGATATGACGTCATAAACAATGAGATGCGCGAAAACAGCTGTATTTTACGACAATGCTGCTTATTTTCTCCTAAACCATTGGACCGATTTCAACCAAATTTGGTACACACATTCCTTACCGTGAGGTAACAATTGCTGCATGGTTAAGAATCACATAGGGCACATTGTTCAAAAGTTATTACGTCAGAACCAATAGAAATCGCAAAAAATGCCATATAATGCGGCCAGACTTTCGAAATACACTGTATGAGAATGACAGTACTTAGTGACTTTCAACAAACTTTAAACATAATTTGAAACCTTTATTAAACTTTTTCTTGCTGGCAACCATAATAAAATAATGAAAGGAAAAAAAGTTTCTCGCTTACTACTTTTCCACTGTTAATGGAGTAAAACTACGGCTCTCGGTATGACGTTACAATTTATAATTTGAACACTACAAATGCAAGCGACAGGAAATTTTACAGACAGTATACACATATATAGTTGCAGCTTCTAAATTGTATCACATTCCGACACGTAGTTCATGAGATAGGAGCACGTAAACAGTAACGTCACGCGGTTCGTGGATAAAAACTGCGGCATCCGGTATGACGCTAAAATTTATAATTTCTACACTACAAATTGAAGCTGCAGGAATATTTACAAAAAGTATACACGCATATATTTGAGGTTACCTTTTAAATTGTATCACAGTACGACACGTAGTTCGTGAGATATGAGCACATAACAGTAACTTTCATGGAAAACCGCCCCATCACGTACCAAGTTTTAATGTATTCCTTCTCTACTACTAATTGTATTCCCAAGATATTTTACGGACATACAGCCCTTATACATATGAATATACACCTGACAAATGGCAGGAATAATTGAATAAATACCCGGGCAACGCCGGGTTTTCAGCTAGTTTTTAAATAATCATAAATAGTTTTGATTGTTATCTAAGTGAACTAATTCAATTTATTACGCAGGAGGCTACTCGTGTGTACATAAATTCTGTAAAAGGAATGGATTTTAAAATTAGTTTTATTAAATACATATATTCAATCATAAAACTGCAGAAAATGGTTTAACATTACATTATTTTATTAACAATGTAAAAAGTCAAATACTCTGGCATTTGAATTTTACTTTGTGCCATATTTTTATTGTTTACTATGCATGTAATGGTAAAAACATAAGAAACTCCCCAGAAAAATTCACAAAAATAAAAATTTCACTTCTGCTTTGTTGGTAACTTCTTGTCTTTTCAAATGTTTTCTCTGCACTTGATGTAAATTTTGGTAGAACATTCAAGGTAGATGGGCTTCTTGCAAAAATGGTAAACATAACACGACTTTCTCTTCTTATTTTTGGTCACAGGTGGAGTGTGTTCTACGTTTCACAGGTGCCAATTCAATTTCTTTTTCACTTTCACACTATACTTCGTCTGCGCGTCCTTCACTTCTGCCCTGACCATATGCCTGTCTCATACCTGTGTCACCTTAGACACAGTTAATTTTTTATTTATGACGACGATAGCACGCAATGCATGTTCGTGTCCCGCGATTGTTATCACATCCACAGAAAAGTGTAGGAGCAAACTGTTCTTACAGTATAGTTCTTGCTCTAAGACTACATCGACACCTCGCTCGTCAATTTGTGTTCGTATTTCATTCATAGCCAGTTTACTTCTCCATGCATTAAACTGTAGCGTTTTTATCGTTTTATGTGTTCCGTGTGTGAGAATGAAGCATTTCGTTGTAGGCTATTTGGATCAAAATATACGAGTTCATATGCTTTTACAAAATGCATGTGTAATTGCTCATTGTCGAAGGGTTGGCTTCTCCTTGTGAAAAACCAGCCTTAGAAGATCACTTAATTGTTTAAACTCAGTTGATCAATTATTCACTCTCAATAGAACCCTGTTTAATGCCCCAGTCTTTGGATGACCAACTCGGGTAACATGTATAACTCTTTCAGACCCAAAGTTGTAGGTGATATGACATTAATATAGAGAGCTACATTTAAAATACATACAGTAATTCATTACAAAAAAGAAAATAAATTTATTTTCAAAAAATTTGTACCCACACAATTATCTGTTTTGGGCCTTCACTACAAATTTTTATGATCTACACCACCCGACAGTGACATGCCTTTTAAATAAATGACATAATAACATCACAGGATCATATAAAATCAACTGGCTGTCAGATATTATAGCCTCATATGTCAAAACAAGGATATCAACACCTTGTCAACAAGTATTTCTTACCGCCATTGTTAGTGTACTGGAAGTTTGCCGACTGTTGGTTTCGCACAATATAGAAACATGGAACTAAAACACGATGCGCACTTTACCACAGTCCATGCCCAGTTATATGCTGCTGGCCCGAACTTCCTAGAGTGAGACACAAAGAAGTAATGCGAGCAAAACCAGAAACGCACAATTGTGCGTGCAAGGCCTAAAAGGGCTAAGAAGAACCCTGCAGAAAATCCAAAGAAATTCTGGTCATATGTGAAGTACATTAGGGGCAAAACACAAACAATACCTTCACTACGCGATACCAATGATAATACTACCGATAACAGAACTGCTAAAACAAAATTGCAAAACACAGATTCTCGAAATTCGTTCACCAAAGAAGACGAAGTGAACAGTCCAGAATTCAAACCAAGAACAGCTGCCAGCATGCGAAATTTAGAAGTAGATGTTCCTGGAGTAGTAATACAACTTAAGTCACTAAACAAAAACAAATCTTCCGGGCCAGATTGTATATCAACTAGATTCCTCTAGAGTAAGCTGATGCAATAGCTCCATAGTTAGCTACCATATACAACCGATCACTCAGCGAATGATCCGTACCCAAAGACTGAAAAGTTGCCCAGGTCACTCCAATATTGAAGAAAGGCAATAGGAGTGATCCCTAAAATTGCCGGGCCATCTCAGTGACGTCGATTTGCAGTAGGATTTTGGAACAAATACTTTGTTCGAACATTATGAACTACCTCGAAGAGAACGATTAACCAATAATCAACATGGATTCAGAAAGTATCGCTCTTGCGAAACATAGCTTGCCCTTTATTCACATGAAATGATAAGTACCATCGACAAGGCATCTCAAATCGATTCCATATTTTTAGATTTCCGGATGGCTTTTGACACTACGGATTCTAATCAAATTCCATGATTTTGGAATATCGACCCAATTGTGCGACTGCATTCACGATTTCCTATCAGAAAGAACCAGTTCGTTGTAATTGACGGTAAGTCATCGAGCAAAACAGAAGTTATATCTGGCGTTCCCCAGGGAAGCGTTATAGGTCCCCTACTCTTCCTCGTGTTTATAAACGATTTATGAGATAATCTGAATAGCTCCCTTAGACTGTTCGCGGATGATGCTGTCGTTTATCGGTTAGTGAAGTCAATTTAGGATCAAAAGCAACTGCAAAGCGATTTAGACAAAATTTCTGCATGGTGCGAAAATTGGCAAGTAACATTATGTGAAATAACACACGTCCAGTAAAAGAAATCCGCTGAACTTCAATTACACGACAAATCAGTCAAACGTTAAGGTCGTAAATTCTACCAAATACCTAGTAGTTACAATTACGAACAATTTAAACTGGAGAGAACACATAGAAAATATTGTGGTAAGGCAAACCAAAGGTTATGTTTCATTGGCAGAACGCTTCGAAGATGCAACAGCTCCACCAAAGAGACTGACTACATCACACTTGTGCGTCCTCTCCTGGTGTACTGTTGCCCCTTGTGGGACCCTCACCAGGTGGGATTGACGAAGGACATTGAGAAGGGTCAGAGAAGGGCAGCTCGTTTTGTTTTATCACGTTACCGGGGGGAAAGCGTCACGAAAATGTTACACGAATTGGGGTGAAAATCATTAAAAGAAAGATGTTATTCATTGCAGCGTGATCTCTTTGCGAAGTTTCAATCACCGACTTTTACTTGTGAATGTGAAAATATTTTGCTAGCACCCACCTACATAGGGAGACATGACCATCTCAATAAAATAAGAGAAATCAGATCGAAAGCGGAACGATTTGGGTGTGCTTTCTTCGCGCGCGCTATTGGAGAATCGAACGGTAGAGAAAGATTATGAAAGTAGCTAATGAACCCTCTGCTAGGCACGTAAATCTGATTTGCAGAGTAGAGATGTAGAGTATGTAGATGTAGATTTAGAACCTCCAACAGACTGGGCTCCTCTAATCAACTCAATTATACATTTACCTCTAAAGCATTATAAATTATGTCTTCAGGTAGTTGAAAATAATTTTTGTTGGGTTTAGAAGTCGTAGGAATAGTTGTTGTTTTGTATGGGAAATTATGATCTACACTGCACTTCACTGTTTCGCCATTTTTCATTCACCAACATGCATTTCACTGGAAGACAGGAAACCTCCAGATTTTGTCGAAGCAGCCTGGGAGTCTCGTGGTGCTGCCGGTGCGTTGTCCTTACCATCACCACCAACTGCATGTAAATCATATCCTTCCATAGGAGCTCAGTGTAGATGTGTCTTCGGGGTGGACAGGTGACAACCCTCCGGAAATGTTGCTGCCCGGGAAACATATCTCGCGTCAGCGCCTTCCGCTACTTGATGAGTGGATGCAGGCACTCTCCTCATGGTCTACACGTGAAAAAAGGTATCGAATTTCATGCGGTTTGATTCTCGTCGTGACGATTAACTGTGCCTTCTTGAATTGCGAAAATGCCATTATCATCCATTCCACATGGGTCTGAATCTTCAGCTTCGCTTGCACGAAATTGGTATAGCTCAAGCTCATTTATCACACAAACTTCTTTGTTTGCAGTATTACCCATTTTAGATACTGCCTTCTAAGTTATTTTTCCAACTCTTGCGTCTAACGTCTACTGCAACATCATGTCATCTATTAAATATATATCTACAAATATGAATGTCTGTTCAGTGTACGTTTATTATGTCTGAACCGCAAGACATAAAGTGCTAAAAATTTGTACAGTTACTAATGTCTACGCGGGAAAGGCTTTATGGCGATCGGATAGCTATTTATCTATATCTATAAATGTGTATGTCCGTTCGGTGTACGTTTATCACGTCTGAATCACAAGACATAAAGAGCTAAAAATTTGTACAGTTACTAATGTCTACCCGGGGAAGGCTTTAGGCACGGTTTTATGGCGATCGGAGAGCTATATATGTGAATGTCTGTTCGGTGTACGCTTATCACAACCGAACGACAAGACGCAGACACTTAAATATTTGTACAGTTACTAATTGATACCTGAGGAAGTTTTGGGCTCGGTTTTATAGCGATCTGATAGATATTTAGTAATATGAAGAATATAACGCGAAATGCGGAACAATAATTTCTCTTTGAAAATTATATTTTTGCTCTTTTAAAATGTTTTTATTGGTTGCATTGTTACTTGAGGGTTGACAATGATAAAGGGTGGAGTATATTGGGATGGAAAGTTATCGGTGATAATATTTCGCACTGCAGCGAAAACTACAGAACGCAAACGAATGGTCTGTGTGCAATTATTGTCCGAAGTCTCCCGTTGTACACCATAGCAGTTTCATGCCGATAGCTATAAGGGGGTGGAAGATAAAGTGGTTGAAAGTCGTCAAATTATAAAAAAATTCGGACTGAAGGCCAGCTTTGCGACTCTATAGCAAGGAGGTCACATACAGCGAAACGTGCTACAAAGTCTTCAGCTCTTTCTCTGTAAGGATAAACATACGAATAAGGAAATATAATCAACCTACACGCGAATGGAGCCGCTGGTTTAAGCTAGTTCATAATAGTTATTGCAAGGACTTGTGTATATCTATACGAAACTAGAGGGATTTATATGGCATTTCACAATACCTTACACCGAATACTGTAGAAATAATAGGATTTACAGATAATGTGAAACCCCTTCACATGGTAATAAATAGTACACTTACCCTATTGCCTATTTCATCCCTTAAAGAATAAATTTCCGTAAATACAGAAACAGGATTTTATTTTCAGAGATAATGATAAGGATGGCCTGGTTCTAGGAAAAATAACACTGTCTCCTAAGAGATCCTTATAATTTTAATGTAAAAATGTAATGGTTGCACACGCATTTAACGTATCTGTCGGAATCTTGTCAACAAAGAAGTTTCGGAAAGAATATTTACATGTCGGTAGAAATTAAGCAAATATTGTCAATTATTAGTTAGTAGCATACATAGAATTGATAGTATAGTAGCTTTTCAAGTAGTCCCTACGTATTGGAATGGGGATAGTGCAAAATTTCAACTGGCAAAGCAGAAGTAACGTAGTCACGGTCGTATAAAACAAAAGAATACTTTTAAAGCAACGAATACGGAAACAGTGAGATACTTACCGATAAACGTAAAGGTAAAGTAACGTTAATAACCTGCGACACGTACAGCACAACGCCAATCACAAAAACAGAAAAAAATGTAACTATATTCTCGATCCTGATCTCAATATATTGCACAATAATCACAGTCAGTTAATGAGATAACTTTATCGACAACGTAAAATTTCAATATAGTCTGCCAATTCCATTTTTTGGAAAGAGATGTCAATTAAAATTTGTAATTAACAGACTATTGTCGGCATCAATACAGTGGTTGTTATTCCGTCCTAACGAGATATTTATTGTAACGGTGTAACTTCTGCTTTACAGCATATCAGCAGTGGATACTATGCGACAGTTGCCATAAAGAAACTTCATGAATTAATTTGTAGGAGCATCCGCGAAGCAGGGATACAAACACTATATCGAAATTACTAGCACGTGTAAATTGAATTTGACGATGTTCTGCCATAGCGACAAACAGATGTTCAAATATTTGTAAAGCTTATGGGACTTAACTACGGGGTCATCAGTCCCTAAACTTACAAACTACTTATGAACTACTTACGAACTAGGACGGCACAAATATCCATGCCCGAGGGGCGGATTCGAACCCCCGACCGTAGTGGCCGTGCAGACCGTGACTGAAGCGCCTCAGTCTCCTCGGCCACCGCGGCCGGCCCATAGCGACACACAAAGGAGATACTAGCATAAATGTTTTCAAGAGGAGAGATATTACAAAAATATTAATTTTAATATTAATGATTGGATGTGTTTGAGGACATATCATTCCACAAGAAATGAATTTCGCATAATACATTTTGACTTAACATATTTCCGAGCGATGTGGCATTGTGGTAGCTCACTAGTCTTGCATTCGGGAGGACGGTGGTTCAAATCCACCTCCGGCCATTCGGATTTAGGTTTTCCGTGATTTCCCAAAATCACTCTAGGCTAATGCTGGGAGGGTTCACTTGAAAGCGCACGGCCAATTTACTTCTCCATTCGTACCCAAAACTCCAAGCGTGATCTCCGTCTTTACCTAGTTGTGGACGGGACGTTATACAATAAGCGTCCTTCCTCTTTTATTAACAAATTTAAATTTTCCAGTCATAATGTAGCTAAAGGAAGATTAAATTGAGTCCTGAATGGTAATAGTCTTTTATTAGTTTATTCAAAGTAGCTAAATAAATGCCTTCATGCTACCATTCGTGCAACCATTTCGAGTTAATCATCTGAAATAACTCCATATGTTCTAATCCAAGTATAATTTGTATCTAATAGAAAACACAACCGTAAATAATTAATAAATATTTACTGGTATACCAAAATGCTTGGTTGAAACTGAAAAATGACATGATATAGAAACAAATTTGGAAAATATATTGTTTTAAGCATCAGAAAATATAATTCTTATTCTTCCTTAGTACCAATCAAAACAGGTTTTTTTTTCACAACTCTACCCATCTGGTCATCTGAACAGATAATTTACCATCATGTTTTCTATTTTTTGTATAATGATAAGCATTATTAGAATGGGATGAATATGTTTCGAAAATTAATTTTTCAGTTAGTGTAAATTGCAATCCAAGGCCGTATTTTGTTTTCGTGGAGAAAGTAACAATACTATATTTATACTGACCAAAAGAAACGTTTCAAACTTGTCTTCCCAGTTTGACCCATTATCCGATGATGCGAACTGGAATTCAGAACTGCTTATTCCATGACTGGATTTGCCACTCCTCAGCGATATCAAGAGTGCCAATGACCTCCTCCCGACGTCCCCCAGCTTGACATAGAAGTAGTGGTTTCTCTTGCCGGCTATTGCATTTGCATGCATATCTACAGATCAGCATGGTACTAATCGAAAAGTTGCTATAATCCGATGAGGGGTTGCAAAGTAGACTCTTCTCCGCATGGTGCATTTCGTGCAACGTGACTGTCGTGGCTTAATAGTCTGCAATACCAGCTGCTGGACCTAAACGGGATTTACACATCAGATTAACTATGCTGAAAGTCTCGTAACTCATCAACAGAGTAGTTCATGTCTGTTTATATAAAACGTCATGGTGGTGTCAATGTGCGATAAAGTAAGCCTGGGTAATCGTTGAAGGAATGGCGTCAGCTGATCGTCTGTATAGAACTTTCATTAAATATAGTATTTCCAGCGAATACATGTCCCCACGTCCTGCAGTGATTACTTCGTAAAGCACGAAGTTCAAATCGATCTTATGTAGGAGATTATAACTAAGTGCAATTATCTCTGCAAAACAAGACGTCTTTCTCTATCATAATGTTGTCCGCACCAAAAGTAATTACAAATTTTAATTACAATATTGCACCGAACAATTATGAAAACAGCGAGGTTTCTCATGAGTTTGTCGGTCGCGTGTGTATATTATCTCTAGGCAGGCAGAGAGCAGAAATATCTCTGGAGTGAGTATTCAGCTGCGCAGAACAGATTTTGTGTTCTCAACATTAACGTGGAAATGTCCCATGATATTGGGAAAAATCTATTAATCGCTGACTTTATCTTGGTCCCTTTTGTTCGGTTAAGACGCTATGTGTATATGGCCCTTTTAGCGACGCTTCCTCAACTTTCTTATTGTTTATGTGACATATTTATTTATATATTATTTCATGTTATGCAGTTGCTCTGTGAAAATGAGGTGGGGCTCCTTTGCAGGCAATGCGGTACAAGCCAATTGTAATAGCAGGTAAATGTGTAGAAAGAGTGGATTTGTCTCAGTATCACGTGGTAATTCCAGCTTAATGTTGAGAAGATGCACAGAACGCAAAGCTCACTCCATATACTCTATATACAATTTAGTGGTTATAACCATCAAAAGATGCACTTCTATTCTTTCCATGACATTGCAAAGCATATGGGATACAGCTAGGAAGAAAAAAAAAAATTGTGTCCTATCTGTATTAAATTTTACTTGCAGTGGCAGCGGTTTAGTTTGCTATCGTTGACGACGAACTATTCGCTTTAGGAGGATGATTAATTTACTGACCAGGACAGCATAAATTATTTCATCGTGAACATAAAGAATTATTCCCCTCATTCTACGTGACTGATTTTTCCAGGAGGATTCAATGGCGTTGTCACCGTCAGAACACTACACCGCTGTAGTAAGGAAATTTGTAAATCATAGCCCTTGTTTCAATGTATTAATCCTTTGTTATGAGCATCGTCATCTATTAGTTATTTGGTATACTATGTAAGTAACAGCAACTCTATCGGATCTTTGCTATACTACGTTGCAATTCAAGCTACGCACACACCAGAAACTACAAATTACTATATCTTTCGTTCCCCTGATCCGATTTTGATGAAATGAAGCGTATATGCTGCCCAAGGTACTCTCAGTTGACCTATGAATCCCCATGAAAGTTCGTATAGTATTCTTGGAGATTTGCTGTACTACACCATACTTACAAGCATAGCATAACAAAAACTTCAAATTACGATTTCCTTTTCCATCCTTACCCAAAAAATCCGAGCGTAGGCTCCGCCTCTAATGACCACGATGTCGACGGTGTATTAAACGCTAATATTCGTTCCTTTCTTGATTATAACCAATATTTTTTGTGACTTGTCCAGGATACAATATGCATATTTTCTGTGGAGAGCCCATGCCAGAGCAAGCGATGTAAAGCTGTCCGTGTGAGAAACATGGAGATTTCAAATACACTCCACAGTATTGAGTAGATCGCCGTGTGATTTATTAATCATAATAGAAAATGCAAGCCCCACTGCAAACCGCAATGTCTTATAGGTAAAGGCCAGATCTGTCGGAAATAATGGGTATTCGTCGGATGTACACTGTTTCATTCTCTTACTTTCTTTATAGAAGTCTATTGCTTCTTCCTACAGCTGTGTGCGCTTCACAGTTCAAAGTTGTTTAAAGGTTTTCAACAGCACTCTCAGGAATTTTCTTAAGCTCACTGGAATACAGGAGTGTCTTAGTAGTAAATAAAAAGTGTGATAAAACGTGATGCCTGACACGAAAAGTTTTTACCCATCGTGGTATATATGATCTCATATTTACTGAGTTATATGTTGTACAATTGTATAATTTTTCAGGTATATATTCATTTGTGTAAGTGCTGTATGACTAAAAAAACGGTTGCGAATGTAATTAGTAGTAAAGAAGTTGTAGATTAAAACTTGGTGCGTTATGGAGCGGTTTTCCATGAACGTGGCTGTTTATGTGCTCGTATATCATGAACTACGTGTCGTACTGTGATAAAAAATTAAAAGGTACATTGAACTACATGTGTGTACACTGTCCGTAAAATTTCTTGCAGGTACAATTTGTACTGTCGGAATTATAAATTTTTGTACCTAATGCCGTAGTTTTACTCCGCGAACAGCGGAAAAGTAGTAAGCGAACATTTTTTTTCCCTTTCTTCATTCTGCTATGGTTGTCAGCGAGAAAAAGTTCCCCAAAGATTTCAAATTATGTTTGGATGTTCGAAGGAGGATCGAACCTCTGACCGTAGCGGCCGTGCAGACCGTGACTGGCGCGCCGCAGACCGCTCGGCCGCTGCGGCCGGCATACGCCTGATTACCTCTCCGGAGTTGGAAACGAGAGAGCAATGAGACCAAACCCTCTCACAATCCATACGTTTAAATGCAACACATTTTCCGGAAAACGAAAACCGAATTTCCTAAACCATTTTTCGCTGTCTTGTTTACATGTTACAGCCTAAATCGGATTTCCTAGCCCACATAATATATCGCCTGAAAAACAGCTGATTCGGTTCCTGATTTAGTCAACACAACCGCTATTTTTCTTTACTTAAATACTCAGATTCATGATCACTCTAATATTTATACTTATATTTCACGGTAGAAAATATCACTCTGTTCATTTGCGCGAAATATCTTAACAAGAAAACACAATCTGACATGCCAAGAACGCTTCAAAAACAGTTGCGAGTACACGAGCACGAATTGGAAAACCGCTTTACTGAAGTGAATTTCCACAATCGATTTTGGGGCGTTTACATGAACAACCAAAAGCGGAATTGGAAAATCGGTTTACGAAATTCGGTTTTTGGAGCCCACGTGAACGGGGTGAATGTTCAGTGGATGGTACATCTGTCATACATACTGTACCCATCAGCGTAGGCTTTAGGGTGAGGCGACCTGGGCGTAAGCCAAGGAAAAAAACGCTGTGCCGTACTGTACATTAGTATTACAGTTTACTATCATCCATCTCGCGAAAATGAAATATTATTCAATCTCATTCAAAATACGTTGTTAATCTCACAAATACGTGCTGAATTGTGGATATCAGAAGAGAAAACGTGCTGAATGTAATCTCCGTTCCAAATAAAGGAAAAGACGGACTGTGAAATAGTCGTAACATTTGAAATTAATTAATTTGGATGGATTTATATCGAATATTTGTGACTTAATGACTCATTTACAGCAATTAATATATCATGCACTGCATTCAAGGAGAATACTCCCCTAAAGCACTGAAACAATACAGCGCCACCCAATGTGTGTTGGACTGCATTATGTTAGCAGCGCTACGATTTACATCCACATCTCAGAAACTTCTAGTACGAGGCGAAGGCAGGGTTTGTGTTTTCGTGGTAAATCATAGTGACTGAAAAGTGTGTTGTGGCGGAAACCACATTTCAATTTTCTGGTAAATTTAAAACCATTTTTATCGTTTAGTTAATGGTTTTTTTTCTAGTTATGTCTAATGAAAGGTGGTTTTATTTATTTGTTACTAGATGAAAACTCGGCGTTGCCCGGGTATTTATTTCTTTATTCCTGCCATTTATCAGGTATATATTCATTTGTATAAGGGCTGTATGTCTGTAAAATCTGTTGCGAATACAATTAGTACTAAAGAAGTAATAGATTGAAACATAGAGCGTGATAGAAACGTTTTCCAGGAAAGTTACTGTTCATGTATTTATATCTCATGAACTACATGTCGAACTGTGATACAATTTTGAAGGTACACTCAACTATATGCGTGCATACTGTCTGTAAATTAAAATTAAAAATTATAAATTGTAGCGTCTTACCGCGAGCCGTAGTTTTACTCCATAAATAGCAGAAAAGTAGTAAGCGAGAAACTTTTTTCCTTTCATCATTTTACTATGGTTGCCAGCGAGAAACAGTTTAATAAAGGTTTGAAATTATGTTTAAAGTTTGTTATAAGTTGCTAACTACTGTTAGTCTCATACAGCGTGCCGTCCGCGGTGGCCGAGGGGACTGAGGCGCTCCAGTCACGGTCTGCACGGCCACTACGGTCGGGGGTTCGAATCCCCCCTCGGGCATGGATATTTGTGCCGATCTTAGTATTAGCTAGTTCATAAGTAGTTTGTAAGTTTAGGGACTGATGACCCCGTAGTTAAGTCCCATAAACAATACAAAAATTTAAAAAATTTACTCATACAGCGTATTTCGAAAGTCTCGCCGCATTGTATGGCATTTTTTCCGATTTCTATTCGTTATGACGTAATATCTTTTGAACCATGTGCCGTATGTGATTCTTAACCATGCAGAAATTGTTACCTCACGGTAAGGAATGTGTGTACCAAATTTGGTTGAAATCGGTCCAATGGTTTAGGAGAAAATGAGCAGCATTGTCGCAAAATGCAGCAGTTTTTCACGAATCTCATTGTTTTTGACGTTATATCTCGTGAACTATAGATCTTATGTGATTCTTACACTTACGGCGACCGTCCTCATGGATTGAAGCTTACGTGTACAAAATTTCATACAGATTGGAACAAAACTGTAGATTTATATACAACACGTACAAACATACGGACACTCTGCTTTATATATTAGATAGATCTAATATTGTGGTCGCAAAGTAGAGCAGTGTCTACGCCATAATTTGCCAAATTATTAAATCATGCCAGAAGACAGGAAAACGATTAAGAAAAAGCTTTCTGGTTCAGAAAATCGGAAAAGGAAAGGTCAGAAAGACAATGTTCTTGAAGAAACTAAAAAGCATATGTATTCTATTAACAGAATGTTACTATAATTTGCCGCTGCTCCAGCACGAGTGGACAGTGGGACATCTTCAATCCTTGAAGTAGTGCTACAGTAAAAAATAAAAAAAATTAAAAACGCGCGTGAAATGAACGATCGTATGACTGTAGACGAGCGGACTGGCCTGGGCTTCACGCAGCGTGAGAGAGGCGCCCGGGTGGCCAACAATGTTGCGTCTCATTCCGACAAAAATGCGCGTTTCTTACAGAAACAGTCGAGGGCCTACTGTGTTACTATATGCTGCTTGCATAGTTGCGATAAGTATTATTGTGTAGGATTAGCCGTATTATATACGTGAAACATGTTTTACTTAATTTCACCTAGTTTTGTGCTGTTTCTTCCTGAAAAACACCGCACGTAATTGATGATATATATCGTCTGTTTGTCCTCTATCCACCCCAATGAACCACAGACATTGCCGAGGTGGTGTGGCTTGTGTGCCTCAACGATGCAGATAGCCGTACCATAGGTGCAACCACAGCGGAGGGGTATCTGTGGAGAAGCCAGACAAACGTGTGGTTCCTGAAGAGGGGCAGCAGCCTTTTCATTAGTTACAGGGGCAACAGTCTGGATGATTGACTGAACTGGCCCTGTAACATCAGCAGGTGTGGCTTTGCCATGCAGTTACTGTGAACGGTTGAAAGCAAGGGGAAACTACAGCCGTTATTTTTCCCGAGGACATGCAGCTCTACTGTAGGACTATACGATGATGGCGTCTTCTTGGGTAAAATATTCCGGAGGTAAAATAGTCCGCCACGGTGGAGTAGCCGAGTGGTCTAAAGCGTCTCGCTGCGGAGCGCGCGGTTGCTCGCCGTGGAGGTTCGAGTCCTTAGGTTAGTTTATCTAGGTTTAAGTAGTTTGTAAGCTACGGACTGATGACCACGCAGTTTGGTCCGATAGATTTACAAACATTTGAACATTTAAATTAGTTCCCCATTCGGATCTCCGGGCGGGGACTACTCAGGAGGATGTTATCATCAAGAAAAACAAAACAGGCATTTTACGGGTCGGAGCGTGGAATGGTCTAACCCTTAATCGCGTAGGTAATCTCGAAAATTTGAAAAGAGATAATGGATAGGTTAAAGTTAGATATGGTAGGGATTACTGAAGTTCGGTGGCAGGATGAACACGATTTCTGGTCAGGTGAGTACAGGGTTATCAATACAAAATCAGTTGGTGGTAACGCAGGAGTAAGTCTGATAATGAGTAAGAAAATAGGAATGCGAGTAAGTTACTATGAACATCACAGTGAACGCATTATTGTAACAAAGATAGACACGAAGCCAACACCGATTACAGTAGTGCAAGTTTATATGCCAACTAACACGGCCGATGATGAGAATGTCGAAAACGTTAAGGGAGACGAAAACTTGATTGTGATTGGGGACTGTAACTCGGTAGTAGGAAAAGGAAGAAAAGGAAATGTAGTAGGTGAATATGGGCTGGGAAAAAGGAATGAAAGAGGAGATCGCTTGGGGGAATTTTGCGCAGAGCACAATTTAATGATCACCAACACTTGGTTTAATCATCACGAAAGAAGACTGTATACGTGGAAGAGACCAGGAGACACTGGTAGGTACCAGATTTACTTTATAATGGTAAGAAATAGATTCAGAAACCAGGTTCTAAACTGTAAAACGTATCCAGAGGCAGATATAGACTCTGACCATAACTTACTGGTTATGAAATGCAGATTAAAACTTATGAGATTGCAGAAAGATGGAACCTGGACAAATTGAAGGAGCCAGAGATGCTTGAGAGTTTCAGAGGGAGCATTCGGCAAGGATTGGCTGAAACAGGGGAAAGTAATACATTAGAAGAAGAATGGGCAGCCCTTAGAGATAGGGTAGTGAAGGCTGCAGAGGATCATATAGGCAGAAGAACAAGGCCTAATAGAAATCCATGGATAACACAGGATATACTGAACTTAATTGATGAGAGAAGAAAATATTAAAATCCTGCAAGTGAAACAGGAAAAAGGGAGTACAAACATCTGAAAATTGATATTGACAGGAAGTGCAGATTGGCTAAGCAGGAGTTGCTAGAGGACAAATCCAGAACCGTGGAAGAATGCATAACTAGGGGAAAGATAGATATCGCCTACAGGAAAATAAAAGAGATAATTGAAGACAAGAAATGGAGCTGTATGAATATCAAGAACTCGGACGGAAAACCAGTACTAAGCAAAGAGGGGAAGGCTGAACTGTGGAAGGATTATGTAGATGGCCTATACAAAGTAAATAAAATTGAAAGCAGTATTCTAAAAATGGAAGACGAAGTGGAGGAAGATGAGATAGGAGATATGATACTGCGAGAAGAATTTGACAGAGCGCTGAAGCACTTGAGTCGAAACAAGGCCACTGGAGTAGATGATATTCCATCTGAACTGCTGATGTCGTTAGGAGAGCCAGTCATGAAATCATTGTATCACCTGGTATGCAAGATGTATGAGACAGGAGATATACCCTCTGACTTCAAGAAGAATATCGTAATTCCAATTCCAAAGAAAGCAAGTGCAGACAAGTGTGAACATTACAGAACTATCAGTTTAATAAGTCATGGGTGCAAAATACTAACCGAATTATTTACAGACGAATGGAAAAACTTGTGGAATCCAACCTCGGGGAAGGCCAGTTTGGATTTCGGAGAAATGTAGGAACACGAGAGGCAATACTCACATTCCGACTTATTTTAGAAGATAGGCTAAGAAAAGGGAAACCTACGTTTTTAGCGTTTGTCGATTTGGAGAAAGCTTTTGACAATGTTGACTGGAATACACTCTTCCAAATTCTGAAGGTATCAGGCGTAAAATATAGGGGGCGAAGAGTTATATTCAACCTATACAAAAACCAGACTGTGGTTATTAAAGTCAAAGGGCAAGAAAGGGACGCAGAGGTTGGGAATGGAGTAAGAAAGGGTTGTAGCCTTTCCCTAATGTTGTTCAATCTGTACATTGAGCAGGCAGTGAAGGAATGGAAGGAGAAATTTGGAGAGGGCATTAAAGTGCAGGGAGAAGAAATAAAAACATTACGGTTTGCCGATGACATACTAATTCTGTCAGAGACCGCAGAAGATCTGGAAGAGCAATTGAATGGGATGGACAGTGTCCTGAAAGGAAGAACATTAACAAGAGTAAAACAAAGGTAATGGAATGTAATGTCAGAAAGTCAGGCGATGCTGAAGGAATTAGATTAGGTAATGAGACAATAAAAGTAGTAGATGAATTTTGTTATTTGGGTAGCATGATTTGGGTAGCATGTTCTGGTCAACTTGGCATTAGAAGGAAGCGTGTGGGGTAAAAATCGTAGAGGGACGAATATAGTAAGCAGATTCAAAAGGATGTAGGTTGCTGAATGTATTATCAGATGAAGAGACTTGCACAGGCGCGGTGCAGTAGCCGAGCTGTCTAAAGCGGGGAGCTGCGGAGCGCGCGGTTGCTCGCCGTGGAGGTCCGAGTCCTCCCTGGGGCATGGGTGCATGTGTTGTCCTTAGGTTTACCTAGGTTTAAGTAGTTTGTTAGCTACGGACTGATGACCACGCAGTTTGGTCCGATAGATCCACAAACATTTGAACATTTGAACTTGCACAGGACAGGTTAGCGTGGAGAGCTGCATCAAACCAGTCTGCGGACTGAAGACCACAATAACAACATGTCCTCTATGTGTTCATAAAACACTCATTCGATTGCAATGAAACTTTGAAGAACTGTTCACCATACGCCCATGAAGGTTCCTGACCCAAAAACAAAAGAGCACGAAGCATAGCTCAGGAGATATGACGTCATAAATAATGAAAGGCCACCGCGTGAGAATACCACAATTTATGCGTCAATTATTGGAAAATGGAAGTAGTTAAGGACCTCCAACAAAGTTTTCATGTAATTTCGGACGATTATGAAGCGTTCTGTAACTACCCCCTCCCCCACCCGACACAAAATGATGAAACGAAAAGAAGTCTACCGCCCACAACAGTTTCGCTGCAGATGCCGTAAAACTGTCGCATCAGGCATGGCCTTGTATCAAAGTTAGCATTACAGATTTGCATGTTACTAATTATTTTTGTCAGCAAGTCTCCTTTAATTCTCTCGCATCCAAAATTAATCAATCTGTTTTGTTAATCTCTATTCATATACAAGCGAAAGGATACACATTCATTCACTAACTAAACACGATCGTCTTTTAACAGCTCGAAATTTAAATGAAATTAACGGCCTGACACGAAAACTGAATAACTAAATTTGTAGAGAATAAAATTATCTATAACTTTGGTCGCTTATGTTTTTTTTTTTTTTTTTTTTTTTTATATCTCGTATCGTTTCAGAGATATTTGCAAAAGTAACGGCGATTTTGGGATGTCTGTCTGTCTGTCCGTAACGTGTGCCCACCTTTTAAGACGAAACCTTCAACCGATCAGCACCAATTGTTTACATACATAATTGTAGGCCGTCAAAGACAAGAAATACGGTAGTAATATCAAAAAATATATAATTTAATATAATTGTAAGTGCAAACTAACCTTTCATCTGACACGAAAATGGAATAACCTAATTGTTAGAGGGGAAAATTCTCTAAAATTTCGCTCTCTTATATATTTTTTTCATATTTTGCATCGTTTCAGAGATATTTGCAAAAATAACGGTGATTTGATGATGTCTGTCTGTCTGTAACGTGTTCCCACTTCTTAGGTCGAACCGTTCAGTCGATCGGCAACAAATTTTACGGACGTAATTGTTGGCTACCAGAGACCAGAACCTCGCTTTTTCAAATATTTCGGACAAGAAATATGTTAGTAATGCAAAAAAGCCGTTTGTAATGTAATTTTAATTGCAAATAAACCGTTCATCTGATGCGATAATTGAATAACCGAATTTGTAGAGGAGAAAATTCTCTACGACTTTGTTCCCTTATGTTTTTTTTCATATCTCCTATCGTCTCAGAGATATTTGCAAAAATAACGGAGATTTGACACCACTACATTAACGAAAACCAACAGTTCGGAGATGTTACGTGACATCCCTCGCCAAGAACTCTCTCTGGCATACGCCATCTTGTTTTGCGTATTTGATGTTTTTCTTATCGTAACTTACACACTGTCATCTCAAAGCAATAGCGCACTGAAGAATTAACAAAAACACGTGGTTTTTGTGCGATGAATGATAATCTAGTGTCTAAAATGCCTTGTAAGCATCAGTTAACAACTTCGATCAATAATACAAGATTAAAGGAAGCATGTTCTGACTGTTAGTCGTAGCGTAGAGGGCAATGCGTTGGACTGTGACGCTGAAGGTCAGTGGTACGAAACACGCCACTACCTATTTTTCTTCGAAAAGGGTTTCAGACACTCTTATTAATTAGAGCTATGTTTTTCAATGTTTAGCATTGTGCATATGTAAGAATGCTCCCTTTAAAATGCGTGTTTGTTCTATTTCGTGAACATGCCGTGAAATATGTAACCACGAATTGAACAATGGTCTTCTGAAGCATATGCACATAATCTGGGAGGATACTGTAATAATGAACATTCTGCACAAACTGCTGGTACAGGTAGTTTCGTATGCAAAGGAAGTCGCAGATTTCTGTGGAAACAGAAGGGAAGTGTATACATTGGAATAAATTACCTTGTTTATTTTATTTCTTTTTCTAAACGTTTATTCACTATTTGTGGAATATATTGAAAGTCATTAATTAGAATCAATGCATCTACACCAAATGTACGCTGAGTTCCATCCAGGATATAGTCACTCGTCCGAACGCCAAATGTACGCCACGTTCGTTCCAGCCTATAGTCATTCGTAACGCAAAGAAAATAAACAACTTAAAACTACCAAGGCGAGTCAGGTGATAATATTTTAACGGAAAAATAGCATGAAAATGGGGGACAGATATTAAAATGATAGTTCAAAAAAGAGTATGTTTGTCAAAGCTAAAGTCAAACATCATAATTTTGGCTGTTTGTTAAAATACGATCAGAAAGAATATTACGTGTTGGATGCACAGATATTACCACAATAGGAGAGTTGTAATCTTATCACCATAGTTTTTTTTGGTCCAAAATGGTTGCAAAAACTTATAAAACTACAAATCGAAAGTGGGCCCTAAAACACGCCAGTGCGATTTTTTTCCTCTTTTTTTATTTCTTTTCCCTTGCTGTTTTCGTAAAACTAGAATATTTGAGAAAAACAAAGTGCGTTTTTCAATGTGACCGTGCGTTTCTATTGCATAGAAATCTATAGTTTTATTCTGATATTGATGAAATTTTGCACAATATACTTTAAAAACAAGAGGAATATCACTGTCTGTATAAAATTTCGTTTGGTGCCTGATGGAGGGTTCTTACGGAATTTCACAAAATGCATAGTTTTGCTCCAATATTTACGAATTTTTGCACACTTGACCTTTAAACCAAGAGGAAGATCACTGCGTACATAAAAGTTTGTATGGTATAGGACAGATGGCACCTTGCAGGAAACTTCGCTGAAAGAGGGAAAGGAGGCAACGAACAGAGAGATGGAAGAGAAAGAGATGAATGCAGAGAGAGGGGGGAAGGGAATGTGGACTACGAGAGTGTATGTTAAATAAACACCCGGGCAACTCTGGGTTTACAGCTAGTAGAATATAAATGTGTACTTTGATTTACCTCTACTTCATGAAGTAAGACCATAATGGAGGTCGCGGTTATAATGGAACTCACGGTTCTGCAAATGTCACGACAGCAGTAAGGAAGAAATAAAATGTCAAAGTTGAAAACGATACTTTCATGATTCACAACAGACACTTTTATACCTCGACAGTCAAACAAACTACGGATTTGAATATCATCTGCAGTTTGAAGATGTGGCAAACAAAATGGTGTAGTAATTACGTAATGTACTTGGTCGGCAAAGCACTGCTTACATTGCTCGCAATTGGAATTATTTTCTAAAATGAGTTTGTGCAAACTTCTCGTGAATACTAAAATGCGCGGAGGAGCCGCCACGTCGCGGGCCAGAAGAGACTTGCGCGAGCAGAGGTGGCGCCGGAATCCCAATGAAGTTCATTACCTTTTCTCGCGCCTCTGCCGCGGCTGCGGCTGAGGGCAGAGAAAGAGCCGCTCCACGCCTGGGAACTTTCCACTGCCCGACTGCGCACTTTCTTGTCCAGCCACTCAACGCCGTCAGACAATACAGCATATTTCCTTATTATTTCGCAACGGTATAAAACTCCGACCGCGGCCGGCTTCGTAGTCTTCCAACTCGAAATAATTGGTGGAAAGGAAACAAACAACGAGTAGCGCTGCTTGGTCACATGCGATACTGGGTTTTACAAATTACGCTCCGGTTGTCAACTATACCAAAGTTTAATATCAGCGCACACTTCGCTGCAGATTAAAAAGTTTCATTCTGGAAACATCCCTTAGGCTGTGGCTAAGCCATGTCTCCAATCATATCCTTTCTTCCGGGAATGCTAGTCTTGCAAGGTTCGCGGGAGAACTTCTGTGAAGTTTGAAAAGTAGATGCGAGGTACTGGCAGAAGTGAAGTTGTGAGGACGGACCGTGAGTCGTGTCGGGATAGCACAGTGATACAGTCTGGTCCGAGCGGCCTCGCGCAGCACCCCTTAAAGGAGAAAGCGTGCGCACGACGTCACAACATGGCGGCGGTAAGAGGCTTAGAGTCCTCTGAAAGATTGTAAACATTAGCAGTGCATGCTGTTTATAGTGCATTCTTTCGATCAGGAGTGTATTTATTACGTAAACTGTTGTTTTATAAGGCGTGATTGCTACCCTGGACGATTTGTGTGTGTGAGAACAACGTGTGATCTCATTTTTGCTGACAAAATGCCGTTTCGCTGTTCTGTGCCGAAATGTAGAGGAAATTACGACTGTGGCCCAAAAGTTACCCTCTTTAAACGTCCGGAGAAGATTAAGTTAAGGGGGGTGGTTATGTAAATAAAATGAATCGCAATATCCAACGGTAAACAGTAATGACTTACAACTCTTTTATAAGGTTAAACAAAAACGAAAACTTACTCATTAACTTGAAGGAGACAAGTTATCCTGGGAATTCTTGATATCCATTTCTTTAAAGACGGTAACGTTTGGGCCACAGTCGTAACTTCCTCTACATTTCGGCGCAGAACAGCTAAACGGCATTTTGTCAGTAAAAAAACAGATCACACGTTGTTCTCACACAAATCGTCCAGCGTAGCGATCACACCGTACACAACACCAATTTACGTAATAAATACTCCTGAACGAAAGAATGCACTATAAACAGCGTGCACTGCTAATGTTTAGAATCTTTCAGAGGACTGTAAGCCTCTTACCGCCGCTATGTTGTGTCGTCGTGCGCAGGCTTTCGTTTATAGGGGGTGCTGCCTCGCGTCTTGTTTACGTCCGAGCCGTAGCTAGCGGCGAGGAGGAAGCGGCGAGTGCGAGGTTCAGCAGCGGCGCGCGTATTGTATACAATAGACGTTCACATGGCTGACTCCTTATGGAAATCGACCGTGAAGTTTACATTTGAGATCCGTTTTTGCAACCCTAAAGCACTAGAAGTTTAACGTTTTCTGAGAGAAGTGGTCACACTCGATCCTCAAGAATTGATTGCTATTCACTTTTCGATTGTATCGAGCGTTGTAAATGTCAAATTAATCAACGATGCATGTTGCGAGCGTCTCATTCAGACCTCCGGCGGGTCTTATAAGTTTCTTCACTCCGACGGCAATGTAGGTAACGTCACGGAGGAGCCAGCGGACATCGGAATTCGAACGATACGTGTCTTCGAACTACCATTTGACGGAACAACAGGTAATTGCGGTGCTCCGGCAATTCGGAACGGTCCTCGCCTAGACAGAAGAAAAATGGACGAGTTTTGATGCGTATTGATGTTCTCAATGGAATTTAAGTACGGATAGATCTCAAGAAACACGTCCCCTCTTATGTCTATATTTGTTGGTGCCGTGCCATCATTATGTACGACGGACAACCACGCATGTGTTCTGGCTGCGGCAAGGAGACGCCTACAGAGACGACCCACGCAATTACCAACGTTTGAAGGCCAATTACCGCAACGTTCCCAAACTCTGTCCCACACATATCTTCAGGCGGCGCTAGGAACAATGTGTCTAAGTGTCTAAGTGTCTAACAATGAAGTTACGGAGGTCGCGGTGTGCTGCAGGAGGGTCCAGCTGCCACCGAACCACCGCGAAAGGAGGAAGAAAGCCCGACGAGAAACGATAAAGTCAGGCCTGATGGAATGGAGATAGACACCAATACGTCGCACGATAAGGGAGAGGATTCCGAAACTACTAGTATGGGACAAAGTTTCCGATACGGAAGAATGACGCTCTCCACGACGCCGCTACAGGAAACGCAAGAAATAACGTACTGCGTCCCCGGACATCGACGAGACAGTTAGACCAAACCGCAAAAACGCTGAAGAACTAGAGTGAACACTGCCAAGTACGCTGAAGATGGACAGTATTACAGGTCAGTGGGTCTGTGAAGGACATGACGAGTCTCCCAACGACATGAGATCAGCGCAGCAGCATGGTGTGGAGGTCCAGATCCGCGCGGGAATAGCCGAGCGGTCTGGAGCGCCACGTTGCGGACCACGAGGCCTCTCGTATCAGAGGTTTCAATCCTCCCTCGGGCATTCATGTATGTGTTGTCCTTAGGTTAGTTTGACTTAGTTGAAGTAGTTTGTAAGCTACAGACTGATAACCTAGAAGTTGAGTCCGATAGATTTTTATAAACATTTGTCCACTTGACTAGATCAACAATTTCAGATCTTACAGAAATTCACATATTACCAAAGTCTTGGCGAGTGGACAGAAGACGCTACCGAGTGCAATGAAGACGTAGACACGACGGAAAAATCCTACGGAAGAGGACTACGTGAGCAAAGTCGTTAAGTCCTGCATAACACAAGACGGCAAGATGGTACACATGGATGTGCAGTCGTTACTGAAAATGAACGGCTTACTGGTCCGCAAGACGCCTAGTGAGGTAGCGCACAGTGAATCCTCTGCAAGTATACAGCATCGCGACGATCAATATCAACAAAATCAGCCGTGGGAACTAATTACAGCTACTGAGTGACATGGTGCGGGCGGCGGAAGTAGATATCTCGCTGTTACAGGAGGTGAGGGAGGCCGACCTCCACTCCCTGTGCGCTTATACCGCTCACATACATCCGGGCACTGCACAAGAACTGGGCACTGCAATCCTGACCAAAACGGAAATCCAAATTAGTGAAGTTTTATGAATCGATATATTTTACTACTGATTCAGTGAGCAACATCTGTGATAGTAAAAGATTATCTTAGGAAATCTTCAACAATATATATATATATATATATATATATATATATATATATATATATATATATATATATATATATATATTGTTGAAGATTTCCTAAGATAATCTTTTACTATCACAGATGTTGCTCAGTAGTAAAATATATCGATTCATAAAACTTCACTAGTTTGGATTTCCGTTTTGGTCAGGATTGCAGTGCCCAGTTCTTGTGCAGTGCCCGGATGTATGTGTGCGGTATAAGCGCACAGGGAGTGGAGGTCGGCCAGATTTTGAACTTTTTCGGTGATTTTTTGGAACATTTTTATTTTCCTATTATCTTACACAAGAACCAAGCAACGAATATTTAAGAGTTTTTTTCCGTGAATGAACATTTTTATTAATTCGAGTGTAGTGGAATGGCCAGGGTCGAAGTCCGACTAAATCAATCTGAAGAAATTTACTCCTCCATTATAATCTAAAGGAGGAATCGGCTGTTCCACGACAGCAGTCGACTTGAAAAAAGTTTTTGACGTAGTCGGCCACCATTTCCTACGAGCCACGTTGGAAGCGATGGATATACCAATATGTTTCATCGCGACAGTAATGCAATTTATGCATGGGGCGAAGTCGATGATACTTGCGAACGGTAGTCTGATAGGACCAATCACTATCCAGTGCTCTGACAGACAGGGATGCCCTCTGACCATGGGACTATTTTCCCTCGCAATTGAACCACTACTGCTACAACTACACAGAACGTTAAGCGGCGTCAGTATATGAGGGGATAAATTTGTGTATCGTGCATATGCAGATGATGTGGTCCTCCTGGTTCAAATCCAGAAATTGCCACAGCCATAGCGCAGATAGAGAGATATGGGAATGCTTCAGGTGCACAGATGAACATGAGAAAATCAGGAATCATGAACATCGGCTGCCAGCGTAACCTGATTGACGCATTAAGGTGGTCACTGAGATGAAATGTTTAGGAGTGGTGTACACTAAGATCACACGCCGCACGATAGCTTTCAACTACAAACACCTCTTGAACAAGATCTGTGCATGCATCTGTCTACATTCACTACTCTCCTTGGATGCGCTGCAAAAAGGTCGACTTGATAAATACCTACTTGGTATAAAAAATTACGTAGTTGGCAAGGACTTTTCCGATGCCAAGAGCGACTGCGGACTGAATCTAAGCGGCCTTTGGACATTACCTGAACTGAGGACATCTTTTCAAAGTCGGCTTGTGACATTATAGATTCAGGGAGAAAATGATTGTTTCCATTTGAAAGGCGGGTTTTGATAGGCTGATGGCTTCCTCAGCTGGCCGGCTAACAGTTTGGACCTAGTTATTGGAATACAGTTAGTCAGGGTTTCCCTAATCTGCTCGGAAAAAGGGAAACAACTATCTTGGATGAGCGAAGGCGGCTATTCCAGATTGCAACGAATACATTATTCTAAAAATCCATATAAAATCAGGGAATGATCATAAGGCAAATATATCTATATAAGTGGATTCAGGAGATTTGGGAGAATCAAACGTCGTAATTACAATTTCAATATTCCTTACAGAAAAAAGCCGATAAATTTCAGTACTATAATAATGATATTATAAGACGTATATTTACAATTATTGATACGTAGCGTTTATCAGTAACAGCTTAAGAAGCAAAAGGGCAGCAATGCATCGCGATAGCAATCTTAAAAGACGCACCACGTTATTTCCGTATTCTTACAATAAACTTTGTTTTATTCAGTTGTTCTGCTTTTCTTTGAGGTAGTAATATTCTTGTGTCAGAACATAGATTCCACCATAGAAACACAAAACATGAACCCAGCAAAGCATTACATTTATATATGTATTTTACTATATTTAATATTATTCTTAGTAACGATCGTTTTTTAAGTTGTAGACTGCCACTTAAATAATTCATGGCCGACTAAAAATAGTAGATATGCAGCAGATAATTTATATATAAAAACGAAGTGTTAGGATGCGCGGAAGGATACAATTTTGGGAGAACTCGTAACTTGGACGTAGTAGTCACTTGGACGTGGTAGTGAAAGGTTGTGACGCTGGGCTGTCTGAAGCCGTGTTACGAACTTGAAGAACTTTGAAGAGATAGGCATGTGTGGACTTAGAAACTTTACGTGACTGTAACTTCAGAACTGAGTCTCTGTTGAAAAGTGATGAACTATGCACTGTAGTAGGGTTGTGAAACTATGATAATTCAGCAATCGTGTACTCATGTGTGTTTTATAACAAACACTGTATTTAATTGTTCGATGGACTTCACTAATTTACGAGTGGTAATTAGGAACTTTTACACTCGAGTGCGTGTGATACTTCTTGTTCCTCTCATGAACAATAGTTGGAGAAATATTCAGTTATTTACCGATGTATAAAGTAGGATCATCTTGGCATTTTCATGTCGAAAATGAGTAATAAACTTCATTTACAAGGAATTACTTTGCGAGTGAATCATTTATTTATCTTAGAATCAATTTTGTTGGTTATTCAGAGGTTTAATTTATGTTTGTTAAATATATTTTCACGTCATCATATGCAGATTGGTAGACTGGCTAAACTACAGTTTAATTATTGATCTTGCTTAAATAGATTGTGCAGCTGTTTAGGGCATAGAAGCTGACATACTTAACTCACCCCTATGAACAGAGACAACGAGCCATAAACCCTTTACTACCCTTAGTTATGTATTGCCCAAATCTTAGTGGTGAGTACCGATAGGAAGGTCGCAAGCTACTCAACGCTCTCACTCCCGATGTTGGGCAGTGGACTAGGACTCACCAATGCGTATGTCAAGGGTATGGCTTTGTTAATGAGGCTTACACTGTGGCATTGGAAATAGGGACCCCAGTATTCTGATTGCTTTCCTTCTCACGGAAATTGCATTACCTAATCTGGACCCCCTGATAGATCTCCATCATATCCCCGCGGCAATGTCCCACTTTGTACATTTTTACTGGAATACACTTAGACGTATACTACGCATATATGACCTACCTGCGGTCCGTAAGGCGTAGGGAACCCTCATGATGTGACAGCGACGGAACACTGTCGAAAGCAAACATCCAACGGTCGACTGGAATGCTTTCTGGTGTAACGTACACTCCCCTAACTTGCCGACAGCGGCACGGACTACACAGTACTACTACGTGAACGGAAAATATCCCACGCAGGCACGTCTGCGCAATATTCACATCGCGGCGACGTCACTGTGCCACGGACACACACCGACTAGTATACGGAACGGCAAAGGAAATTTGGCAACTGCTCTGTGGCTTTTGGCCTTCGTTCAACGTACTGCGCCTCATGCTATTCAGATGAGGACCTTTATTCCTATGTCATTCTATAGCCGTAAACGAAGAGAAATGCAGCGAACTGGCTGAATGACAGGGCACTACATACTAGGCACAGCGGATCACGACGTCTTTGATTATAGAACTTTTATAGAGAGCCAACATTCGAAAACTAAGAGAAATGCTAACTACCGCTGTGGACAAAAATATTGTTTCTACTGAGATCGAAGTTGAAAGTAACTGTGAAGTTATCTGGGCACGTATAACAGGTCTAAAAGAAGTAAAGTTAATAGTTGGGTGTTTTACCGGCCCCCCAGTGCTGTTGTAGCAGTTCTAAAATTATTCAAAGAAAGTCTACACCAGGTAGTGCATAGGTATCCGGGCCATGTAATATTAGTCGGAGGAGACTTCAACCATACGAGTATAGATTGGGACCTCGCTAGTTACATTTCAGGCGGTACAGTCTTGCGAGCTACTTTTGGACACATTCTCCGAAAACTGTTTTGAGCAGTTAAACTGGCAACCCACGCGCAATGGAAATATTCTAGACCTTATAGCCACAAACAGGCCTGACCTTATTAACGATGTCTGTATAGAGAAAGGAATTAGTGATCATGATATCGTCATAGCGTCGATGGTGACCAAAGTTCATAAACCAATCAAGAGCCATATTAATCATGTTAGAAAGCTGCTGAGAAAGCAAAGGCTGTTGCACTCTCGATTCAAAAAAGAACATGCAAATGATGACAGCCAAAAGTTAGCAGAGGTTCATGCGTCTATAAAAATATCGATGCGCGAAGCATACAATAATTATCACAGCCATACCTTAGCAAAAGATCTTTCCGAGAACCCGAAAAAATTCTGATCTTATGTAAAATCGATAAGCGGGTCAAAGCCCACTGTCCAGTTATTCGTTGATCATTCCGAGGCAGTAATAGAAGAAAGCAAACGGAAAGATGAAGTTCTAAATTTAACCTTTAAGACATCTTTCATGCAGGAGGACCGCACAAATGTACCATCATTTGATCAACATACTAATTCCGAAATAGGGGACATAGCAATAGGTATTTCCGGTGCAGAGAAGCAGCTGAGAGAGCTAAATACGAAAACGTCTGCTGGTCCGGATGGAATACCAGTTCGGTTTTACAAAGACTATTCTGTGGCGTTGGCCCCCTACATAGCTTGCATTTATCGCGAATCTTTAATTCAGCGCAAAGTTCCCAGTGATTGGAGAAAAGCGCAGGTGACTCGCGTTTATAAGAAAGGAAAGAGAACTGACCCACAGGCCAATATCGTTGACATCAGTTTCATGTAGAATTTTAGAGTATATTCTCATTTCGAATATAGTAAATTTCCTTGAAACGAAAATTCTTTCCATGAAGCAGCACGGGTTTAGGAAACATCGTTCATGTGAAACTCAGCTTGCCCTTTTCTCACATGACATCTTGCGAGCCATGGATGAAGGGCAACAGGTGGATTGTGTTTTTCTCGACTTCAAAAAGGCGTTCGACGCGGTGCCACACTGCAGACTGCTAACGAAGATGCGAGCTTATGCAATAGGTTCACAGATTTGTGACTGGCTCCAAGACTTCCTAAGTAATAGAACGCAGTACGTTGTTCTCGACGGCGAATGCTCATCAGAGTCGAGTGTATCGTCAGGCGTGCCCCAGGGGAGTGTGATAGGACCGCTATTATTTTCTATCTATATAAATTATCTGATGGACAGAGTAACTTGTAATTTGCGGCTGTTTGTTGATGATTCTGTGGTGTATGGGTGTCGTCTGTAACTGACTGTAATAGCATACAGGATGACTTAGACAAAATTTCTAGTGGGTGCGAAAAATGGCAGCTAGCCCTCAATGTAGAAAAATGTAAGGTGATGCGCATGAGTAGAAAAAGCAATCCCACAATGTTCGAATACAGCATTACTAGTGAACTTCTTGATGCTGTCGCGTCGTTCAAATATCTAGGCGTAACATTGCAGAGCGATATGAAATGGAACGAGCATGTAAGAACAGTTGTGAGTAAGGCGGACAGCCGACTTCGGTTTATTGGGAGAATTTTGGGAAGATGTGCTTCACCTGTAAAGGAGACCGCGTATAAAACACTTGTACGACCACGTCTTGAGTATTGCTCAAGTATTTGGGACCCGCAGCATATCGGTTTGAAGGAAGACATAGAGGCGGTTCAAAGGCGAGCAGCTAGATTTGTTACCGGTAGGTTCGACCAATGCGCGAGTGTCACGGAAATGCTCAGGCAACTCAATTGGGGATCGCTGGAAGAAAGACGACGTTCTTTTCGTGAATTTCTGTTAAGTAAATTTAGAGGGCCGGAAATTGAAGCTGAGTGTAGTACGATCTTGCTGCTGCCTACTTACATTTCGCGTAAATATCACAAAGACAAGATAAGAGAAATTAGGGCTCGTACGGAGGCATATAGGCATTCTTTTTTTCCTCGTTCAATTTGGGAGTGGAATAGGAAAGGAAATGCCTAGTAGTGGTACAGTGTACCCTCCGCCACGCACCTTACGGTGAATTGCGGAGTATGTATGTAGATGTAGATGTACCGGAAAAATTACGCCAACTTTCTCCTGAAGGTGTTTGACGACCTCTTGATGGTCCGATGAAGCCGGGCATGAGCAGATACTAACCCGCGAGAACTCGTGCCTTTAAAAGTTCCGCTATCTATCCAGTGTGTAGCATTTTTCTGATATGCAAAGAACATTTTGTAATGCACGTAATATGTTTAAATAAGTATTTATAGTTGCGCTTATAACAAAACATACATATTTGACTATTTAAAATTGGTTAAATGGCGATTGTTTTAAACTTACTGTGAGCAATATGTTCACGCATGAGTACTGAAAATAGACTGGTTAGTTAACAAAAATTTGAGTGATGTCCGTATTTTCCGCAAATAAACAAACCACGAAAAGACGGACAAGGCTCCGAACAGTCCAGGTAGTCTCCCTAAATACCTTCCTTACGTTCAGATTTTTTTTAATTGAAAAAATATGTACACTTAAAAACACAATGATAAGGACAGGCCGTTTTGTTTCATCAGTTGTCTATTTGAAAAAAAAAAAAAAAAAAACATGAAGTATCCATACAAGAACACATTATTTCTTTTACTACCCCTTATCCTTTCCCTTAGTTTAATTTACAGAACTTGAGTAATGCAGTTTAAATTTAGTATTTGTATTTTCATTCCGGTGATGATTTTATATCCAGCTTTTCTCAAGTTAGACTACACATTTGTGGCCTTTAGTCTGTGTAAACTTAGTATGTTTGATTTTCCTTGCTTTTTTTTCTTTTAGCTAACGTTTTTGTGTCGTTCCTGTATCTGCGAGTATGCTAAACTTTAAAACTTTCCTCAGACTTTCTGGTTTGATTCCATCTCTCCTATCTGAGTACGACTGATACCAGTTTTTTCTATACGAATTCACTTGCTTCACTTGCTTATTCTAAATTAATTTCTTTTGTAAATTCTAAGTAATTCACTGTGGTCGAACACCACGTGTTAATTAAGGATGTTAAGCTGCTTCCTCTTCTGCACATGAGTTCGTTTGGTGCATAGTTGATCTAATTTGTGCTTCAAGACACTCGCCATCTCAACTAAACACTGCGGACACTTCGTTTGTCACTGTTATCAAGGGTTGCAACATGAGTAATGTGTCTCATGCGTTATGTGCATGTCTGTGAGTGAATGAATGCGCATTCCTTTATCCACTGTGTATTTGTAATTTCCTCACAAATTACCTCCACATTCATAAAAGGCAAAAACAATTTTAATACGGGCAGTAACTTAGTGATTTAATTAACTTTTGTACAAGGTGTGTGCTTAATTTGGTCTACCCACATTTATTTGCTTGTTCATTTTACTGAATAGATAATGATTTAAAGTATCAAACCTCTGTTCTATAATTTCATGTTCCCTGTCCCATGTTTAATTGTCTATTCCTTCTTATATGTGTTATTTGTGTGTGTTAAAACGTTGGCTGCTCCCTTAAGGAGTGGGCAGTTAGATGAATCTTCATTGTGCAAGTACTGTGGCCACTCGCAAAGTAATTTAGAGCAGCAGTGAGCGTTTTTAACTTGCATTTGCAGATCTTAACTGCCCGAGATCTTACTTAGAAAACTGAAAAGGCAACTTTCAGGTATTTCTCATCTTTTTTACTTTTCCACTTGACATTCAGTCTTAATCAAGAATGGATATTATTAAGAATTGTTGTTATTGCTAAGGAAATTATAAAATTCTTATTAGTTGTAGAAAATTCAATTGCATCTAGTGTAAGTAGAAACATTTCAGGAGGGGTGGGGGCTGTGCCCTCCGTTCACCGCCCACTTTCCGCTATGTGCAGGCCTGACTGATTAGTGTCAGCGATATAAACCTATTGTATTTCGCATCTGTTGGACGACACTTGTAGAAAACGAAACTACCTCCCTTTTACCAGTGTTTTAGGAACGTTTCTTACCTCTACATCTCTAAGGCAGAATGTTGATAGATGGGGCATACCTTTGTTTGGCATAATCTGTGAAGAATCGAATCTTTGTCAAACCAGTTAAGATAAATGAATGATGTCCATAAGGTTTATGCACATACTTCAGTGCGTGCATTAAAGATTTTACGCTGTGGTACAGTTGCACCTTAATATCAGACTAGCACTCGAACCCGAGACTTTCGGAGACAATTGCTGAACTGACAGAGTTATCCAAGGACGAATCACAGCCCATTCTCACAGCTGTATTTCCTGTTATTCGTAATGAAACACGTTGATGGAGTAGTATCGCAAATCAGAAAAATTGTAAAATAGCGAAAGACTATCGAGTTTTCCCTATGTGAAATTAATGGGATTCGTTCACCCTATATCTCATAACTGCTCAAATTTTTGTATACTTATTGGACCAAACGGCTATGGTCATCGGTCCCTAGACTTAAAAACTTACACTGACGGTAACACTCTCTCTCTCTCTCGCTCGCTCTCTCTCTCTCTCTCTCTCTCTCTCTCTCTCTCTCTCTCTCTCTCTCTCTCTCTCTGTGTGTGTGTCCCTCGTCTCTAACAATATTACACTAGAAACTCCGCTGCTGAAACAGCGTAACGTGCAAAGTTCCAAAACTGTCGTGACGTTGTCTGGGTCCAGCACAGTTGACACCTCTCGGCGGACACTACATAGTTTGTCCATTACGCAGAAAGTGGAGAGTTCCCGTGGGGATAGCAGTCTGCATGAGCGAAGATGAAAGCTCTGGTCCTTTCCAACCTCGAGTTACACGTGGAATCTAGTGAAGGTAGATCATATTAAAAACTGATAAAGTAGTCACTACTTTCTCATTTTGTACAACAACTTTGAGAAATGACGTTGCTTCTAACATCTTTGTAGTTTTGCTATTTGTTCGCGTAGTTCGTCAAGAAGTGGCATAATTTATGGTTTTCAAATTCCACGCGTAAATCGCAGCAGGAGAAAATTAATTGTTTATTGCAACGTGCACAGTAATAGTATTTATTCACTATATGCTTATGTTCACAATTATGTTTGTATTAGTATTTTATAATAGTGGACTAACTACGAACTACATACCAAATTTAGTTACTAGTTGTTCTCATCCGTTTTCCCAGTCGTCTCATAGCTATGTTCCTTTAGTTCATACCATATTTTTTTCACTCTTCTACTTCGGAATTGTTCCATGCTTAATACTTTCTCTCTAAACGCTTCTCTGTTTGTTGTTTCTTCGGTGTTTATAATAGTATTTTTACTCTGATGACTTTTTTTCTTATTAATAGTCAAATATTTGACGATCATTTGATTACCTACCGTTTCATATTCAATATAAATGTCCAAAACTGAAGTAGTTTTATTTTTCTCATTACTTCTGATACGTATCGTAAGCTTATGATTATTGTCTAACTTTCTATAGCTTTTCGTGTCCATAATATTTTCCAAATTATGTGCGTTCTTAGTATTTATAATTTATCTAAATCGTAGTTTGATACTTGCCATTCGCTTACACATATACATTCTTGCTTCACAACTATGTGCTTTATATTTGCAAGAGTAAGCAGGAATCTGTTTTTTTTAGACAATACGTATTTCCTATTTTATGCATCCTTTCCTCTATAGCAGATTTTTCAACCATTGTCTGGTATTAGGTTCCCGGTGCATTTCAATTTTTTTACCTTTTCCATTACGTCAGTATCGGCTTTCCTCAATTAAATTATGCAGTTTTGGTTGATGGTATAGAAGAATCTTGAAATGACAGACTCAAGAAACGATGTGCATAAAAAATTATATCTTCTACGCACGTATCTGAAACGATATAAATTGGTACTGTAAATGGAAATGTCCAGTACTTGTTATTTTCGCCAGTTCACTACGAGGTTGTACACATTGAGAAACCAAAGTTTTCACGTCAGCTGATTACAAGAACGACATGCAGTCATATGACACCTATCAGCAAATATCCCAAGCGGCAACCAGTTGACGGTGATGACAGAGTTTGACGTCCAGAAGCACAGTTCGACTGTCGGAGCCGCCCAACGCCAGGAAGAATTATGAGGGTGAAAAATTATGCCTAATTACGTTTTTGCACTAAGAAGGTCTTGTAACAAGTTGTGTGTTCTTACCTCCGGAATAGGATGTATCCCTGACTTTGTCAGTCACACTCTGACGTGTAACTGAAGCTAAGGTTTTGAACGCAATGTTATAAACTAGCTTTTCTCCATGATACGTTTCGTTACTGTGTGTACTTCACATCTGATCAAATTATAAGTCAGGGTAATAGAGATAATAGAAAAAGCCAATAAACCCTATTTTACTAAAGTCACGATACAGTGTCTGTATTCTGTATTTCCAGAAGGCTTTTGACACCGTACCTCACAAACGTCTTTTAATCAAATTGCGTGGTTATGGTATATCGCCCAAAATTTGCGATTAGATAGGGTATTTCCTGTCAGACAGGGCACATTTCGTAGTAATCGATGGAAAGGCATCGACTAAAACAGAGGTGATATCGGGCGTTCCACAGGGTAGTGTTATTGGTCCTCTGCTGTTCCTTATTTACATAAATGATTGAGGGGAAAATCTAAGCAGTTCTCTTAGGTTGCTTGCAGATGACGCCATAATTTACCGTCTAGTAAAATCTTCAGAAGATCAAAAGCAACACCACAACTGTCTAAATAAGATATAACTATGGTGTAAAAATTGGCAATTCACGCTAAATAAGGAGAAGTGTGAAATCGTCGACATGAATACGATAAGAAATCCATTAAACTTTGTTTACAAGATAAATCAGTGAAAAGTGAAGGCCGTAAACTCCCCAAAATACCTAGGAATTACTATTACTTCAGTCTTAAACTGGAAAGAACACGTAGATAATGTCGTGGAAAAGGCTTACCAGAGACTGCGCTTTATTAGCAGAACCCTTAAAAGATGCAACAGAACTACAAAAGAAACAGCATACACTACACTTGTCTGTCCATTTTTGGAGTATTGTTGCCCAGTGTAGGATCGTTATCAGGTGGGTTTGACGAAGGACATCGAAAGAGTCCAAAGAAGAGCAGCTCGTTTCGTATTGTCACGATACAGGGGAGACAGCGTTACGGAAATGATACAGGATCTGGGATGGGAATCATTACAACAAAGGCGCTTATCGCTGCGGCGTGGGTTACTGACGAAACTCCAATCGCCAACATTCTCCCGAATGCGAAATTATATTGACTCCCACTTACATAGGTAGAAATAATCAGAGCTCGAACGGAGAGATTCGGGTGTTCTTTCTTTCTGCGCGCTATTCGAGAATGGAATGAGAGATAAATAGTATAACGGTGGTTCGATGAACCGTCTGCCAGGCATTTAAATGTGATTTGCAGAGTATACCATGTAGATATAGTATCCTTTACGAGCAATTTCACAAATGTGCATAATATTCAGTTCCCAAATGTTCATGATAAAATATATATAAACTTTTTAATTTATGTCTGAATTAATGTAAAATGCTTGGAGAAGGTTTTTTTAGCATTAACATCGGGGTACTGAATCTTATGCGCAGTTGTGCTTTTCTTCGTAAATGCGGCTGTTCTGTAGCTCTGACGTACTGATGTTGACATCACGTCCAGTTGTGCAATCGTGTGTATTGCAATACAGCAGGCGCGCAACCCATGATACTCAAATTACATGTGAGAGAGTAGGCAAACCTTCCTTCCCTACAAACTGTGCTTGCCTTGACAGGACAAACTAATAACAGAAGTGGTACAAGGAAAAAGCAGTGTCATTCTTGGTGGCTGAAAAGCAATAACTGTTAATTAAATTTAATATTAAACCTATTCGTGAAGTGCATCTGCTGTAGCTGCTATAACGCTGACGGCAAATGTCGTCGCGCAAGTGCGGTTTGTAGTTAAGTAATTATGAGCTACAGTTCTCTAATAAAGATTACTCTCAGGCTGACTTTAGTGTTTCTGAATTTGTATGCAGAGAAGCTGAAATTAAACTATATTAATCGGAGACATTTCCAAGACTCAAATGTAAGTAAGGCCAGATGCGATTGACGGCCTTAGTATAGATAGGCACTTCAGTCTGGATTTATACTTCATGAAATGAAGCCCCTTTGATGTCCAAAATGTTCGAATCATATACTTATTTGAAATATGATCAGTTTGAACATGACTCAAAGCATTTTTTGGGACATAAGAGATACAAATTATAATTTGTAACTGTTTGTTATTGGTCGCTTCACAGAGATATCTCGTGACTTTCTGTAGAATGAACAATCCTTGTAATGAATCTTTCACTGTGCGTCACCTAAATTTCACCAAGATGAAGTAACTACTGAAAACACATTTATTTCCATGTTTTCTCAACCCTCGACAATCAGAAGAGTAATGTCTATGGTTATACGTTGTTCATCAGCATTTTGTTGAGTTGCATCGTAGTTGACTGATAACAGCTATTTTTATCCAGAAAGTTTCATCAATACTTTATATCTTACAGTTTACGAAAAGTTCCGAGTCGAAAATCTGTCAATCAAGTAAAAACTGTTTAATCGGCCAGGAAGTTTGATATTAGCAAACACTTCAATATAAAGTGAAAATATAATTCTGGAAACACTCCCCAGAGAGTGGCTAAGCCTTGTCTCCACCGTATCCTTTCTTGTGCTGCGAGGGACTCAGGAGAACGTCTGTGCAGTTTAGAAACTAGAAGGGGGGATACTGATCAAAGTAAAGCTATGAGGGCTGGTCGTAAAGTGTGCCAGTATAGTCCAGTCTGTGGAGCGCTTGTCCGCCAAAAGCGAATGCCTCAGGCTCGAATCCCGGTGCGGCACACTGTGTTAATCTTACAGCACGTTTCAGGAAGCAGTATTTTTACCCAAATGTGATTCGTCGCCTATTACGAAACGTAAGGTGAAATAGTATGGGTGAGTTCTGTACATACGATCTGCATATCGCTCAGTAAGTTCCGTTAGTTGTAAACCTAAAACAAATAATTAGTTTTATGGTGACGCGACACATGAAGAATTAAGACATTTCTTTTCTGAAGACTATATGGAAAATTTTTCTAGCCGCAAAGCTTTAAATACTTGCTATTTACCCGAGAGTCAACTGCTCATTTTTCCGAGCCATTTCCACGTATTCATGCTTAAGTCGCTCCAAAAACTCAAAGAACATGCAGCAAGAAGAAGCAGTATATGAAATGTAGTAGGTGAAGAGAGAATGAAGTTGCTGGTTTGCGCAACATGTAAAGGATCCTCCGAAGCGTTGAGTGGATTATCAGCTTAAATGTCAGGAGACACTTGTCTTTTCTTGTAGTCGTATGAGTTGTCCCTTTACAGTCGGAGACGGCATGCATTTCTACGCGTCTCGCAAAGAAAATTTTAAATTTCTTTCATTAGGCCTACTCCATTTCTGTAGATTAAGCGACTATGGTTTTCTTTTTGGTAGAAGTGTAATTTTACCTCAAAAAGAGTGCACTGCGCAAACTATGAAGAGCAGCAGTATAGAACAACTTATTATAATTAGCTTGCGACATTCGTACACGTCTGGTTTGGAATTTATAACAGCTATAACGTTCAAGACAAGGTTTTTTATTCCCTCATTCTTACTTTTCAATCAAAAAGCTTATTAAGATCCTAGACAATATCATAGTATTATAAAGACGTTAATCAACAGATGAGAGGCAGTAAGCAAAGACCTTAGGATCGTTAAATCGATGACAAGATTTTTAGCACATTCTAAGTCCGACATGGTCAGCAGTGTTTCCTTTTACCCCAACGCTGGACAGCCGGGCAGACATGACGTCACTGCAGGCAGCTTACCAGCCGGCGTGCATCACGGATGGCGAAAGAGCGTGCCCGGAATAACCGGAGAAAACTGTGTGTTGTGTGTCATAACAGGATGTGAAAGCGAATCAGTAGCGGCAGGATTTTTTTATTGTTCATCATGTATTTACAGGAAAGTGCGGCTCCGTAGCACAGTGGTAGAGTGCCAGAGTACAAATCCAAAGGTTGCGGGTTCGGGCCCCGCCAGGTCCTAGGATTTTTATCACTTTCCACTTTGGCAGAGTTGCTGATGTGAAAATAGTAAGACTGCATTTGCGGACCACGTACGGTGTACACAGCTCAGTGTTAAGGACACGCATAATAGTCTTAAGGTTTTGCATAAGGTACCCAAGGGCAAAAAGTTAAACATCTTGGAAAATATACAAATAATTAGTCACAAGAAAAAGTATCCCAACCTTATCCTTAATGATCGGACAGAATTCCAAGATCATAATTTTTACAGTATCTTTGAAAAGGTCACATGAAGATAGTGCAATATTTGATATTTTATACTAAGAAAAACAACACCAATGTAGCCACTGTATTTTATTTTATTTTTTTGACTCTATTTATCATCATAATAGCTGAACATTTTACCTAATCCTCAGACTAATGTAATTCTTATACTTTTAACATTGATATACCCTTATTAATTGACTGCCCAGGTTCAACCCACCAGCATGTTAGTAAGCCTGTACATAAACAGTCCTTGCAACCTAGGCTGGTTGCCTGATTAACACAAACCTACACATTAGTATACCTTGTGGCAGACAAAATTTTTTGTACAAGGCAATTTAATGATTATGGTAATACTGTCAACCATTATATATACTTTAAATAAAATGTAGAACATCACAATAACGAATGGATTGTGATGTGTACTATTCATCATAAGGTTCTGAACACAGCAGGCCCACTTTCAATTCTCGTAAGATGTTTGGTAATATAATCTTGAATTCTTAGCTAGCTGAGGATACACCAACATTTTTGTAATGTAACATAATGTCTGTAAAAATGGTTCTAATACCTTTGATTTATAAATATACTTTCTGCTGTACATATCTATTATGGAATGCCTTATGTATTATATTTTTATTGGTTATACTGTATAAGATACATAAGCAGTTACTATGATATCTGTAATTGACCAGAGATGCTAATAGACGATGCCCCCTTTTTCTTATACATGCGAAATGGAGACCACAAAATATTCCACTTCATGTGGTACTATACCTTATATAGAATCCATCTAGGACAATAACCTAAGCTCTTACTGCCATTGTCTGCCACACAAAGGTAGAATGTGGATAGCACATTCTATACAGTTGCTTCCTTTTCACATGGAAACTATTTTCCAAGGCATATTAGCTTATATGTAATCTGGTTTTATTCACAGCCTTACTAAAAATTTATTATTCTAATATAACAACTTTTAAAGTTCCTTCGTGATATGATACTGACTTATATATTTTGATATTTGACAAAGAACCCCTACACTGTGGTGCATAGCATTGAACTTTATACAAAATATTTATGTATGACATGCAGTATCAAAAATGGTATTTTATGTAATCATGTAATTTATGTATATCCCATATTTAATGAAAAAACAAAAACACACACACACACACACACACACACACAATTACCTCACAGGCAAAGACCATCGGTAATAGATAATCTATTGTACATGTAACACCTCTGTATATGATTTCCCGCCTAATAGTCAATATTGTGCTTCACTTAAGTCAGTACTGAGCTTGATTCTGAAGTGCCTCTAACGTAAACCTTGAGAAGGATGGATTCTGTTATTTTATTATTGACATGTAAATTTTATTTGCGTGATACATCAATATGGATGTGCTATATTAGAAATTGTTGTTATAGCAGTGATGTAAATAATTATGACAGGTATGTAATTGTAGATAAATAAGATTTTTTGCTATATGTAATGCAGCTCATATTGTAAAAAAAATTGATGTATTAGGTCTGAAGATGGCGCCTAGCTCGCCAAAACCGGTCATATAATTAAAAGAAGAAAGCGATATTGTCTGAAAACCTCTCATTAACCAAATTATACTATTTAATTTTGACAACATTGTCGGGAAAGTCACCATCTTTTATTAGCTACTGATTGCTAAATTATTCAACAATCAAAATTTATACAAATTATGAACGGTATCAGCCTGTTAACGGGCCATAATCAGGACAACGTAGATCTGGATCGACTACACGCAGCAGACGTACATTTGTCGTGTTTGGTAAGTGCTTTATATCTTACAGTTAACGAAAATTTCCGAGTCGAAAATCTGTGACTTACTTACCGATCGTTATATTCTAAAGTTCTTCTAGCAAACACAGAATCTTCAAATTATGTATTTAACTACTTTTAGATTATCACAGAAGCAAATGAAACATCCCTAATTTTCAGACTTGTTTTCCGATAATGAGAACGTTCTCTTTTGGTAAAATAACATCGTTTAATATTGATGAATTTCAGGTATTGGCGGTAATTTCTTTATAAAGCGCTGAATTCCGACACGGGAGTTATGGCTTCGATTCCTTGTGGGATACAAGCGTTTTTTTTTTAAATTTGCCTCTTTCTTTCTTCAGTCATCATTTTAATCTGGCCTTCCACATCTCTAAGGCGTGATTAGCGACCAGAAACGAAATGTGGTTCTAATTCTAACAGTAGGCGGAAACAGTGCATCGATGTACACCAGTTCTTCAGAGCTCACATAGCCTGAAATGTTCGTGGTACGTGGCAGCACCTGAGCACTCGCAGCAGCTCTTGAACCGGTTCACACCATCTTAGAGAAAAACCTTGAAGATGGCCCAACATTGCGTTGAAACCGGTTGGCAGTAAAAAAATAATATTGCTCTTTGCACTAATATATATACAGGGTGTCTCACCTAACGCTGCCACCTCAAATATCTCTGGAACGACAAAAGATATTCAAAAACGGTTTTCACCATCATGAACGTACGGCAGGGTCGAAGAAACTAAATACTATGCGAAATTTTAAAACGTTTACAGATACTATTTTCAACACAAAGTTGTGGTTTTTTTAATGGACACCGCCTATTTTTCGTATGCAATCAATATCATAAAAATCACATAAACAATGGCGTTTATTGCATCGCAATACGCTAATTACATCCCGAGATATTGCGACGCGAAGTTGACGCTTGAAATAAATTAAGCGCACAGCTAGCGCACGTCCTGAAACTCAAGCGTGAACCTCACGCTGCCGGTAATTGTGATCTGAATGACGTACTACGTCAGTAGAGTGTTAATGTATGATGTGGTATTGTATGACAACACATCATTGACACATTTCATTGATGGCATGATGGCACTCTTAAAGGAGTATAGTTTTGCCCCTTCTTGAGCTGTACCTTACTTGAACTGATCCGCCTATTATAATGAGTCAAATAATGCGGTATCAGAATGATGGATGTCCTGTGCATAATGTTTATTGTTGCGAAATGACAACTAGAGGTACAATTAGCGGTAACAGACGTGATTTCACGTATCTAAACCTCATACGTTCTGCAAAATGTAGCTTGTAATGGATAGCAACGGCGTCACAGTTTCTGACGTAATGTGTCGCATGTAGTACTGTGCTCAGAACAGGGATTGCCTGCACTGGCGCCTGTATCCTGCTGTAAGTAAACCAATATCACCACGGCACGCTGTACCTTCAATGTACAGGTATCTCCTAATCTGCTCTGCTGAACTCCTCTCAAACTCTAATTCACATACGTTGCCACATTAAAACCTATTTTCGTGTGGCTTGTTACATTTGGCTTCATCTAATCTATATGCCGACCTTCAGTAATGAAGAAAAACTGGATATTATTTTAATTTATGGCGAATGTCACAGAAACGCAACCGCAGCTGTGGCACAGTATGCTGAACGCTACCCAGATCGGCGGTGTCCGTCACGCCGAACCATTGGCACATCTGCAAGACACTCACGGAAACAGTAAGCTGGACTCCCACAAAACGTCGACTTACAACGCCAGCGACTGGCAATGGAAACGAAATTGCTGTTCTGGCTGCTGTAGCGCACAATCCTCAGGTGGGTGTAGGACAGTTTGCACGAGATGTAGGAATAAGCCACAGTAGTGTGTGCAGAATCTTGCATCGGCATCGGTTTCATCCGTTCCATATCTCACTGCACCAAGAACTGTACGGGAATGACTTTGCTTCCCGCAGTGTATTCTGTCATTTTGCACTTCAGCTGTTGCAATGTAAGCCAGTATTCTTAAGCAATACTTTGTTTACGGACGAGACTTCATTTACAAATCATGGGAATGTGAATCTGCGGATCATGCACTACTGGTCCGTGCAAAATCCCCACTAGTTTCGCCAAGTTGCTCATCAACGACAGTGGAGTGTCAATGTTTGGTGCGGCATCATTGCTGCCTGTATTGTAGGACCCTATTTTTACCGTGTGACATTAAATGGACAGCGATATGCATATTTTCTTTAACACATACTACTGCTCTTCATGGAGGATATATAATTGGAAAATCGACTATCAATGTGGTTCCAACATGATGGATGTCCCGCACACGCTGCAAAAGTTACCAGAGACGTTCTAGATACGACATTTCCAAATAGGTGGATTGGGCGGTGACGTACTGTGCGATGGCCAGCACGGACTCCTGCCTTGACGCCATTAGACTTCTTTCTTTGGGGCGCAGAGAAAGACAGAGTGTATCAAGAATCCCCAACGACAGTAGAGGATATGCAACACCGTATTACTGCTGCCTGTGTGGCAATATCTGTAGAAACTCTGCAATCTGTGCAACACTCTCTCGTTAATCGTCTCCAAACGTGTCTTGATACAAACGGACGGCACTTCGAACATATGCTGACGTAACACAGTTTTAATGGTCAAGATGTCGGTGTCTGTGGGTGACAGGGCAATAGTAAATGTGTTTAGAACAGCGAAACCATGAGTGTTATCTATAATTGTAGCTCTTCTTGTAATTTCGTTGCAACAAACATACATTTACAATGTGAAAAACGTAACTTTGCGTTGGAAGTGTTTCTTGTTCATTTTTGCGGATTGTATTTAAATTCCCATTTTGTGAGCCCCAGACATAGGCAGCGTGAGGTTCACGCTTGAGTTTCAGGACGTGCGCTAGCTGTGCGCTTATTTCAAGTGTCAACTTCGCGTCGCAATATCTCGGGATGTAATTGGCGGATTGCTATGCAATAAACGCCATTGTTTATGTGATTCTTTATGATATTCATTGCATACGGAAAAATAGGAGGCGTCCATTAAAAAATACAAGTTTGTGTTGAAAATAGTATTTGTAAACGTTTTAAAATTTCGCATAGTATTTAGTTTCTTAGGCCCTTGCCGTACGTTCATGCTGGTGAAAACCGTTTTCGAATATCTTTTGTCGTTACAGAGGTATTTCAGGTGGCAGCGTTATATATATATATATATATATATATATATATATATATATATATATATATATGTGTGTGTGTGTGTGTGTGTGTGTGTGTGTGTGTGTGTGTGTGTGTGTGTGGATAGCGATCTGCGGCGCGCCCGTCACAGTCTGCACGGTCTACGGTCGGGGGATCGAATCCCCCCCTCCGGCATGGATGTTTGTGTCGTCTTTAGTATAAGCTAGTTCATAAGTAGTTTGTAAGTTTAGGGACTGATGGCCCCGCAGTTAAGTCCCTTAAGCTTAACAAACATTTGAACATTTTAATGTTACGTCAATGCCCTTCAGAAAACGTTTACACGTTGGGAAGGGATTGGATAATAAATTGCTCCAAATGTTTCAGCGTATTATTTTGGTTAATGTGCAGTGTATACCGCACATACATGAGGAATAAGTTATTACGGATTGGGCATTGAGAGGAAAAGAGCAGATATAGTAATGCTTCTGAACCAGGAAGTATTTATTTGTATCTTGCAAATATTGTGACAAAAGTATGTAAACAAATGCAGTCTACACCGTACTGAGAGATCACCAAACAATAATTGCAAAACGAGCTAGTGTTCAAAAGCAATTCCACCAGAAGCCTAGAATGAAGAAGAATAAAGACATTCCTGCTTTATTTAAGTAATTGTTTCTGAGTCGTAATTGCATTTACAAGAATTGATTTACTTCTTTACTTAGCTGAAATGAGATATTGTTACCTGACACCCTGGAAATCTTAATATATTTTATTCTCATCAATAATTTATCGTTGTTCGCCCCCTGTTACGCATAATCATTAACTGTCAGCTGGATATTATTATTCAAAATTTTGTATCACATATCGGTTATTCAATCGAGACGACAGCCAACATTTTTATGAAGGTTGCCGTCTATTGCTTCAAATTTATTTATATAATTTTCATCGGAATTTTGTTTATATAGAAGTTCAGACAAATGTTGTAATCGATCACCGTTTATTACTTACTGGAACGCAATATATTGTAGGAGAAGTCTGATCTATATCTCCAAACTTTAACGGAATCAGAAGTGAAAGATTGGAATCATCACGCTGATGTATTAAGTTGTTTTTGAGTGGAACTCGTGGCCGTGGTATGAGGTTTTATTAAAAGCTGCCGAGAGTTCAGACACTTTTTTTTAAATTTCGATAGGTGATCCAAAAGGAATACCAACATTCCTTCAGTGTTCATATGCGATCAGGCGTTCGTGCCACTTTTGAGAGTGACAATTCTGGATGGCTTACATCTAATTAATGTCTTTTTGAGTATTAGCAAAGCTCATAAGTCCAGAATCGCTGAACATAAGCGCACAGCCTTAAGTGAAACCTTGAGCACTGCGGTGTCCCGTCACACACAGTAAGCCGCGATCACGTAGCTAACTGGCTGACCGCTGTGAGACCGTGGCTGTGCACCAGAAGGCAGCCAGTCAGCTACGTGATCGCGGCTTACTGTGTGTGTGACGCGACACGGCAGTGCTCTGGGTTTCTCTTAAAGCAGCTTAGAAAACTTGCTAAAATTATTACTTCAAAGTCTCTTAGAAAAAGCAAAAGACAGGGAGTGAGATTTTTGGAAAATGAGTAGCTGACCTACAAGAAATGTTACTCGAGAAGAAAAAATTTGGAAATTATTTAAAACAAAGAAATGAGACCCCATCAAAAACGCAAAAAGTAAAAGAAACGCAAGTCTCGCAACACGTTATTTCCACCGCAAAACTATCTATGAAAGTACTTATTTAACAATTTGGTTATAAATGGTAATCTAACTACTTTTTATTTTTATTTATTTATTATTTAACATTCCCCATTACCTAGTAATATTACATGTTTGATGGTTAGATTAAGGCGGTTACATAAAATATTTTTGCAAACACAAGTACAGTATATAAGTTGACAGGGTTCACAAAGGAAAAAACAATTTTATACATCAGGAAATCTTATTGAATTACAAAAATTGTAAAAGTCTGTAGTGAATTTATGTACTAAGTCATATTTACTGACGGGCCACCCTCCTCTTTTGGCAGCTATTTTTTTCCTGAGATGGTCCCTCTCTTTCAATAAATTGCAGCAGTCAAATAGCACGTGGTCAATAGTTTGGACAGCACTGTTACATGTGCACGTTCCGTCTTCAATTATTTTGAACCGCTGATAGTAGGCTTTCAGTTTCCCTTGACCTGTTAACATAGCTGTAAAATTCGGAGATGTTGGAAGTTTCATCAGTAAACGTTGTCGGATCGGAGGAAAATACGGTTTAGTGCTTCCCCCGTTTTTTGTTATGTGCCACTCAATGTCCCATTTGTTCCTAAACTCTTCGCGAAGTTTCTTCGTTACGGCACTTGTAGGTATTTTGTTGTAGCGTATTGATTGTCGTGATCGAGCTGCTCGTTTAGCAAGGTTGTCAGCTAGTTCATTTCCCCATATCCCTTGATGTGCCTTAACCCATTCGAAATTCACCAGCCAGTTGTGTATCTGCAACCTTCTGATTTGACATCTTATTTCTTCAAATGTTCAAATGTTTTAAGCTTATGGGACTTAACTACGGGGTCATCAGTCCCTAAACTTACAAACTACTTATGAACTACCTACAACTGAGGACGGCACAAATATCCATGCCCGAGGGGGGATTCGAACCCCCAACCGTAGTGGCCGTGCAGACCGTGACTGAAGCGCCTCAGTCCCCTCAGCCACTGCGGGCGGCTCTTATTTCTTCAAACAACAAGTTGTGGTTCTTCGTATTTCGCAATGAGTCCAAAGTAATCCTGCTGTCGGTGTGAATTACTGCAGTTGTATCAGTATTCGAGAGATTATTTACGTAACAACATTTATAGCTACCACATAAATGTTAATCATCTTTATTTCTGTAATAAATTTAAGGACTTCTCAATTACATATAATATGTTAAGAATTAATATAATAATGACTTCGCAATTAATAGAAATATAGTGACATAATAATAACCATAATAATGACAGAATCATATAATCATAATAATGACATATAAGTATATTACCAAACGCGTAAAGAGCCCTACTTTAAATATTAGATGATGATGCAATACAGTTAGATGATGATGCAATACAGTTGGCAAGTCATTATATTTATTACAGAGATATGTGTGTAGTGTTGCTACAATCGCTATAAATATTCTTAAGTAACCAATTAGATTACAATTTATGAAACATTTTGTAAAACAATTCATTTTGTCCTTCGCAGTTGCACAATTTTGAAGTCAGTGACTAGTTTCGTATTCTACCGTCCATTATCAAACCATTAGCCTTTTTTAAACCGTGATAATCCAATACATGTTACAAATGGCTGCTAAAAACTTGTGCATTATCCTCTGTCAATATATCTCACTAGTTATATTAAAATTTGAAATGGCAATTAAAACTGGTGATACATCCAGGGCGTCCAGCCATTCAATAGGTGCTTCTATAGATAGCAAACTATAATGACCGGTATGGTTTTACGTGAGATCTGACAACTGTTTGCGGTGGAAAGAATATTCTGATGTATATTTTACTTCTTTTTTTTTCTGTGAGAGAATTCCGGACAAATACTATCATTTGTGTGCCAGCGAAGAACGTCCTTAAAATGGTTATGTATCAATTGTGATAGATATTTCGATTTGCAAATCCTTTAGGCTGATAGAAGTTGTTCACAATACATAGAAAAATCATGCACATTACAGCTGGTTCTTTCATTTGTACTCGAGGAGATATATTCCTTGAAAGTAAGAAAAAAAATTAAGTTTCCATTCCCGACTGTGAAAATATTTTCGGGAATAATACATCTAAATTATCGACAGATAGTACACATTACTTAAAAGGGTCATTGTTAATATTACCTGCAAATTCCGTCACCTTCGGAAAATGCGTGAAATTGAAGTCCTGGAATTTATTTCTTCATATCTCTAACATCATTTGCAAAACGTGAATCGAGACATTGATCGACACTCTGAATGAGTGGTCACTGTAACGTGGCAGTAATTTTGCTAACGCAGGCAACACCGACAACTGGTGCCTACCATGCCCACTCTTTGCACCTGTACCGTACAAAATGCCCAGTGTGAGCTGGTCCAACGTCATCTATATTAATCTATATGGCCTTGGCTAATCTCTGTTAAGTCTTTGGTATCATCAAGAGTAAATCTACCAATAAACTGGAATACAGTCTGGAGGAATTTACACAGCAACGTTTTATGATCTAATGTCAAAACCATCTGTAAAATATCGTCACCAGCGTAAAACAATTATGCAACATTTGTGTCATACCCGAAGTCTGTGATCTCATTGCTTCGTTAACGCACACGTTCTTCTTGTATAAAGACGTAAAAGCTGATTATCCAAAAACAAAATCAGTTTTGATGATCTAACAGACTGCTACATAATTCACATCCGATCGCCCATTTTCAACGATCTTACACATTCAATTAGGACATCACACAATAATATTCCATAAATCTATCAAGGTTTTATTTTGCAGTTGGCTGAATCATCAAAACAGACTAAGAAAAAGAAGAAGATTGTGATTATTATATGCAATATTTCACAGTGCCGTTCACCAAAATTATGTGAAAGACATCACTAAGTTACGTAAAGCTTTCATGTGAATTATGAACATCAGTTAAAGACAGGACAGCCTGAAGTAAACATGTTAAGCACGATTAAGCGTAATTGTGACTATTCAGCACTATATACGTTGAGTGTGCAATATTTCAGTTATTTTTTCAGCTTCATTCAGTTTTGTTAATAATTAAAAGTACTCCCACTAATTTAATATGTAGTTATCAGTGTTGTTAATCTTAGACTGAAGCAGGGTATTAATTTTATTTATGGTGATGGGAAAATTTTCTTGCTCTTCAGAAATCTGTTCATAGCTTTCTCTGCAACAAATTTGTTAGCATTCAGTCAAAAATTTTCTTTCAGTGAATGAAATGAATTCAGTTTGCATGGCAGGGTCACACTCAGTCGTCCTTTATTAATTTAAATTATTTTCAGCGGGGTTTTTCGGTATTCTTATTTCAGTTTAGGGCAGGCTTAAATTCTAATTTCGTTAAATACCAAGCTTGCCTGTAACCGCAGAATAGCCATGCTGCAAGCTGCTACAACTACAACAACCGCTGTAAATACTGGTATGGTAATGTCGCCGCCACTGCAAATAAGGAACGTCAACAGATTGTCTCTGCTCTGTCTCTTTCCTTGATGTGTTGGTTTAAGTCAAGTGCATGTTAAACTCGCTTTCTAATTAAGTGAGTGAATATTCATGACCGACGCAAATGTGAATTCGTTTTTCATGAAGTTTCTTTCTCGCGAGTTAAATATACTGCTGCCACGGTATTGTTTCCTCTTTATTTTCTCGTCATCAAATGTCGTAGGTGTAATTTACGATAATTCCATGCTGTGTCTCGTAGTAAATGTGTTTCCTCGATTTTTTGTGATACTAAACACTTAAAAGGGACCTCCTTTTACATTTCAGTAGGTTTTTCTCTCCCCTTTTCTACTAATTCACAAATTTAATAATTAATTATTGATCAAGGAAGTGCTCAACGTAGAGGCTTGTGTGGATAGGGAAGCCTCGTTTAAATGGCACTACCTGAAATTGTTTGTGCAAAGACATTAAGCAACGTTCACTCTCGTGTAATACGCATGTTAATACCATTGTTCACGTGTTTATGTGTAGAAAGATGGCGGGTAGTGCTTGTCAACCAGACAGTTTTTGGAATTCTGTAGAAAATTTGATGGAAGTCGCTATGTGTTTTTACTATCATATATTGGATAAATATTATCTGATTATTAGTTGTAGCCTTGATGGCTAAAGTTATAGTTAAAAGAAAGAACAATCAGTCACAAGCAGCTTGAATTTTATGCAAATCGTTTATAGACTAGCCTCCATCAATGCATAATTCACCAAGTGCAGTTACATCGGAATTAAGCTTCCGTACTATTTCATTTCAGCTTACATATATGGACTTGGTGAATTATGTTGTGCTGATGGCTATTCTATAATCGAAATCGATGTGCAATAAATTCATCTTATTCGCGATTAACCGCTGTTTTCTTTTATCATAAATTTCAGTAGTACCTGTACACGGGTCCATATTGATTCGAACATAAATCACCTGGGAAATTTATGCATCATGATTTACATAGTTTGACGAAATGCAGTGTCCATATTTAACGAAAGACTAAACCTCTTAATGAGTTTATTATGATGTAATTCTAATTTCTGGAAGTTCTCCAATTAACTTCGTAAAATAATGAAACCAATTTTTCTTGCCCTTCAAAGCCAAAATAACATAGTCAACAATCAATTAAAATTGTGCGAGTGTTTTAGACATTTAGTCTATGCAGATAGGAATTATTAATACCCGAAAGAATGTGTTATCAGTTTTTTATATTCAATTTTAGCTTGGTCAAATGTGCGTTAATGGATTATCTATTACAGTACAGCATGTTCGGAAACAGTGAAACGCATTTTAAGTCTGAGTATTACATGAACGTCATAATAATGATTTTTTTGTAAACCGAAGGCACCAAACGACTGAGGTCATCGGTCCCTAGGCTTGCAAACTACTTAAACTAATTTATGCTGACAACAATGCAGGCACCCATGCCCAAGGAAGGGCTGGAACCTTCGACGGGAGTGGTTAGGCACTGCGCAACAAGGCGTACCAGACCACGCGGTCATTTCCGTGCGGTGTTCATGAAAGTCATGAATTTTCAAGAATAGCACGATCTGGAACATATTGCTCCCTACTGCCGTAGAAACTTTTCTCATCAAATAATTGAGAAATTTATGAAGAACTACCCGTACCTAGTCAGTCGTTGATGTTGCAGAGGCTTGCTACACATTAATTGGAAAAGAAATGGAAAGTTATTTCTAATAACTTCATAATAGTTTATAATTGGGAACTTGCTATACGTCCTAGACTCCCTGCTCGCCTCATCTCTGTCCTCATCTCTCTGCGCCTCTCCTCGTTCTTCTTTCTCTGTTCATATCCTCCTCCCTCTCCCTCTCTCTCTCTCTCTCTCTCTCTCTCTCTCTCTCTCTCTCTCTCTCTCTCTATACATCTCCTCTTCCCCTCTGTCCCAGGCCCTCTCCCTCCGCCACATCTCCAGCTCCCCTCTGTTTGTCCATCCTGTTTCTGTGCATTTCCAACTCCACGCTCTCCATACCTTCCTGACGCTCTCGCAGTTTACTTCCTTCTCTACTTCTATTCACCAATTTCTTCCTCATCCTCTTTCAACTTTAACGTACATCCTTGTTCTATATCTACGAAACTTCATGAACGAATGCCATGAAATTTTGACACAACATTGTGTTGTTATACGTGTGTATTTCTATTAAACTAATTTGTTAATATATAGCTTTTAAGAATGTTCTTACATCTGTACTTATATAGAAATTGCAGGTGTTCCGAACCGCAGATTTCTGAAACTTGTTGAGTAAATGCTTTGACATGTTTTCTTTCTTTCGTTTTCTTTTTTTTTTTTTTTTCACATATCTATTTTTTAATTTATGTCATATATGAATGTTTATAGGTTTTGTAATGGTGAAACGTTGTTACAAAAAATCGGAAAGAGTCTGCATACATGATGGTGGGTCATAATGTACTGTAGAAATATCTATCAAAAACCTTCCTTTATTAAAAGGCAACGTAGTGACAACAATTCAGAGAAGGAACTTTCGGAGATCATTTTGGACAAACTAACATTTATATTTCTTAATATCTCTTTTCGTATAATTTCTTTGTTATGTATTGCTGTTTTTGGTAGTAGGTTAGTTTGGCGGTTCAAATTTTATTGTTTATTTTTGGGGTGAATATGTATATAAATTATTTATATACATATAACTGATTACATTGAAACATTATAGAATTCAAACTTTAATATTTGTTTGTTGACTTTTATTGTCTCAATATTTATATAAAGCTATAAAGGAAAGCAAGGTGAAATTTGAAAAAGGGATTAAAGTTGAAGGTGAAGAAATAAAAACATTGCGTTTTGTCGATGACACTGTAATTCTCTCGGAGAAACCAAAGGACCGGGAAGAGCAGTTGAACGGAATGGACATTGTGTTGAAAGGTACGTATAAGATGAACATGAAGAGAAAAAGTCAGAAAATCAGGCGATGCTGAAGGAATTAGATTAGGTAACAAAACAATAGAAGTGGTAGATGAGTTTTGTTATTTGGGCTGAAGGATTTAGTTTAGGTAATAAAACAATAAAAGTGGTAAATGAGTTTTGTTATTTGGGCAGTAAATTAACATATGATGGGCGCAGTGCAGAGGATATATAAACCAGAATGGCAATGGGAAGAAAAGCGTTTAGTGTAAGAAAGTCCTTTGTGTGGGCATTTGTGAGCAGTGTCTTGTGTGGGAGTGAAACATGTACGATAAACACTACGGACAGGAAGAGCATAGAGGCTTTTGAAATGAGGTGCTACAGAAGATTGCTGACGATTAGGTGGATGGATCGCGTAACTAATGCGGAGGTAGTGAACAGAATTTCTTCGACATCAAGGAATTGTGAATTTAGCAAGGGAAGTGTGTGGGGTAAAAACCGCAGAGGAATACCAAGAGATGGATACAGTAAACAGATTCAAACAGATGTAGATTGCCGTTCTTATGTTAAGTTGAAAAGGCTTGCTCATGATAGGGTAGGGTGAAGAGCTGTATCAAATCAGTCTCCGTACTGTAGACCACAACAACAACATTCATTGACTTTTATTGTTTAAATATTTATTTTATTATTTTTTGTACATTAGATAACTAAGTGTGTTCCACCGTAACGGACGTATGTGCAGTTACAACGTATTCAGCAATAACAAAATGGCAAACACATTGTATGAGATACACAGGTGTAGCGGGCTGCTGTGTTCAGAACCTGATCGCCCCAGTGACTGACTACACGGGCAGCATCTGCGGATGAAGGGACTGTCTCCAGAGACTGTCTCCAGAAGCGTCTCCGTGCCGGCCTCGGATCGCCGAGTGGCTGGGAAGGGCTTTTCTGCTTCCTTGTCGCGGCGTGATCGATGGCACTTGTTGGTTTCCACGCAGGTTGCAACTTCGGCCTAGCAGGACCGCAACTTTCCTTGATCTTCGTTGCTTCCTCTACAATTTTCGTCGAAAGAGGAAATTGGCAGTTTCCCAAAAGCAAGTGGTAACCTGAATCATTCTCAGTGCCAATTTCTTAAACGCATTTTTGAGAACATGGTAACAATGTAGTTCATTGAAAACTTCGTGGAAGCCACTGTTCCCTGGGCGTTTATTTAGTCCATGCTCTCTCAGTTCATCTCCAATTCCCCGCCCCCTCTCTCTCTTTCCTTCTCTTTCTCTCCAATCCCTCTGCCCATCTCCTCCTTCCGACGGCCTAGCTCATCATCTCTGTTTTCATTCGCCTCTTCATCTCCTCCTCTTCCATGCTATGAAAACCTACTTGTATCTGTCAACTTTCGTGATCAGTTAAATACTATCAAAGTTTATTGCAAGGTACTCTTTGCCATGCACCACACATAGATCTGCGGTTCATAAAAAAAAAAAAAAACTCTTCATTCATACATGAGCGGACTTTCTAATAAATAGTGAAACAAGGTACTCTTGTTACGATGGTCAAGTGTACAATATGTTTACAAGTTTGGAATAAAACTGTGTGTCGAAGTCTGTCAGTAAAGTTCGCTCCGCAATCCACCATAAGAAATTTTATGTACACAGTGACTTCCCCTTATTTTAATGATTATGTGTGGAAAATTACGTTTAAGATCGGAATAAAAATGTAAATTTATGTGAACAAACAAACAAAGACAAAAAAAACACTACTCTTTTTGTATCAGAAAAAATTCAAATTTAAAATTTCAGATAAAAAATCAGCATTTCAATATTCCTGTACATGTATTAATACTATGATGCATCGAAAAAGTAAAAGTGTGCTTCTTTTTCTTATTACTTTTGCACCTTTCTAGGGTTAATAGGCATCCTATTTTAGATTTTTTTTTTTTCGATTTACAGCTTTTCCCTATTACTTTTATTATTTTTTAAACACCTCTGTATGAAAGAGAAAAAAAACGAAAAAAAAAAAAAAATCATATCGACCAAGCTGTTTCTGTGCTTCAGTGAGAACAACGGACAGGTATTCATTTTTATATACAATTAGCTAAACCCGACCACGGTTTGCTGTGGCTCACTCTCATACGCAAAAAATATAAAAGGAAATACTGTAACTCATGTGAACATAGAATCACCGAGAGAATGCTTAAATCATATCAATATTGTTCGTTAGGCTACTGTGACTACTTGGAAAGAAAGTTATAGAAAATATAGTTTCGCAAGTACTCATTATTTCAATCTCATAAGATAGATTACATTTTGGCGTTCGTTTTATCCACAAACATAAATATCAGTTTATCGACTGATGTATAATTCACCTTAGTAAAGAGATATTGTTTTCTACATTCTTTCCACCTACTTCCCATCCGCTATGTCTATATCCTGCTTCCCCACTATCTGCCTCTTCGTTCTCCTTGTAATTTCCGGCCTCTGTTCACCACTCCATTTCCTTCCATCCATCTTCCATCTCCTCATCCTCCACTCAGGGAGCCGATATACTCATCGTCCATCAACTCGTTGAGTGGCAGCGTCTTTCCCCCAGTCTTCCGACTTACTAGGCGGCTTTGATCGTCGTGCATCAATTCGTTGAGTAGCAGAGTCGTCCTTCCAGTAGTCCGACTTACTAAGTGACTTTGTAAGTCAATCCGCAGTGCTCCGCTTGGTAATAGTATATGACAGGGGACACTGCATAGACCACGTTCAAGAGAGTTCAAAAACAACTTGCAATGCGTAATATCTATAAACTAGTTGAAAACCCGTCGTTGCCCGGGTATTTATTTATTTCTGCCGTTTTTTAGGTATATATCTCTATATACAAAAGGAAGTGTCCCGATTGACTGACTGACTGATTGACTGACTGACTGACTGACTCATCATCGCCCAGCCCAAACCACTGAAGATAGAAACTTGAAATTTGTGGAGGGTGTTCATCTTACTCTGAAGGCGTCATTTAAGAAGCGATTTTTCGATATTCCGTCCGTAAGGGGGTGAAAACACGTAGCTATTTAGGCAATTTTGAAGCTAGAACTACAAAATTTCGGATTTTAATTCAGGATTCGAATTTAAAAGTCACGTGTTTCGGCATTTTTGGAAATTTGACAAATAAGAGGGTAAAATAGGTGACGCAAAAAATTGATTTTCGAAAATATGTTCCTGTTAACTCAAATTTCGAGCTATAACTACGAAACTTATATACGGACTCTTGATCAGCATTAAAAAAACACGAGTTACGGTATTTTTGGAACTTCAACAACTAAGGGGGTAAAAGAAGGGATCAAACATTCTTTTCGAAAACACATTGTTGTCAAGATAATTTTAAAGCTATAGCTGCAAAAATTGGTATTTGTATTGTTCGTTACAATTTAAAAAAATACATGTTTCGGTACTTTTCGAAATTCAATCATCAAGGGGGTTAAATTGGGGAGGGGGTGTTTATCAAAAATCTGTTGCTATTTAGGCAATTTTGAAGTTAAAATTACAAATTTTGTGATTTGGATTCGGGGTTCGAATTTAAAAGACACGTGTTTCGTTATTTTTGGAAATTAAGACTAATAAGGGGGTGCAAAAATTGATTTTCAAAAAATGGTGCTGTTAACTCAAATTTCAAGCTATAGCTGCGAAACATAAGATATTGATTCTTCATCAGGATTAAAAGGAAACAACTGGTGCAGACCAACCAGCCTACGCACGGGAAGCAGCAGGGGTTCAGCTAGTTTATTAGTATAAGGCCTGTATGTCTGTAAAATCTCTTGGGAATACAATTAGTATTAAAGAAGTAATAGATTAAAACTTGGTGCGTGATGGCGCTGTTTCCCATGAATGGTACTGTTAATATGCTCATATCTCATGAACTACGTATCGTACTGTGATACAATTTAGAAGGTACACTCAACTATATGCGTGTATACTGTATGTAAAAATTCCTGCGCCTCCAATTCCTAAAGTATAAATTGTAAAGTCATACTGATTGCCGTAGTTTTAGTCCATGAACAGCGGAACGTTACTGTTACTTGCTCATATCTCATGAACTACTTGTCGGAATGTAATACAATTTAGAAGCTACATTCACCTATATATGTGTATACTGTCTGTAAAATTTTCTGCCGCTACAATTTGTAGTGTTCAAATTATAAATTGTAACGTCATACCGAGAGCCGTAGTTTTACTCCATAAACAGCAGAAAAGTAGTAAGCGGAAACTTTTTTCCTTTCATCATTTCACTGTGGTTGCCAGCGAGAAAAAGTTTAATAAAGGTTTGTAATTATGTTTAAAGTTTGTTGCAAGTCGCTAAATACTGTCATTCTCATACAGTGTATTTCGAAAGTCTCGCTGCATTATATGGCATTTTTTTGCGATTTCTATTGGTTATGACGTAATATCTTTTGAACCATGTGCAGTATGTGATTATTAACCACGATAAGGAATGTGTGTACCAAATTTGGTTGAAATCGGTCCAATAGTTTAGGAGAAAATGAGCAGCATTGTCGCAAAATGCAGTAGTTTTCGCGCGTCTCATTGTTTATGACGTCATATCTCGTGAACTATATATCGTATGTGATTCTTACACTTACGGCGACCGTCCTTATGGATTGAAGCTGACGTGTGCAAAATTTCATAAAGATTGGAACAAGACTGTAGATTTGTATGCAACACGTACAAACATACGGACACTCTGCTTTATATAACAGATAAAAGACAATGTTCCGAGTGACTGACTGGTTAAATGAATAACTCATCATCGCCCAGCCAAAACAACTGATTATAAAAACTTGAGATTTGCAGAGGGTGTTAATCTTGCACTGTTGGCCTCGTTTAAGAAGCTATTTTTCGATATTCCGTCCCTAAAAGGGGGTGAAATAGGGGATAAAGTTTTTTGAAAATATACTGTTATCCAGTCAATTTTCATGCTAGACCCTACATTTGAGAAATGCTATTAAGCTAGTTTTGACGCGTGAACTACAAACGTTGGTATTTGGAGACCTCGCTACATTTAAAAAAAGTACGTGTATATCTCCCGTCCCTATCTTTGTCATTACCTGCCCTTCGTGTATCTCGTCTTAGAAATCTAACTTAGAACCATGTTTAGTCTTATGTTCAAAATTTTATATCTCGGAAAGTTCTTGACAGAATCCTTTGAAATACTGATCAACGTACTATTTGGATTACGCGGATGATTTTACATACCTATGTTTTAAATATATATCATATACGAATTTATATAAATTTTACAATGAGGAAAAGTTGTTACCCAAAATCGCAAAAGTGCCATATATATATATAGGTTATGAGTGATATATTAAACAAATAGGTCTCTAAAAACATTCCTGTGTTACAGTGCAACGTTGTGACAAATTTGGAGCTCAATCGGTGAAGAACTTTTTGAGATTTTCTAACACACACAAACCAACACAACATCTTTATCTATAGAGATCTACCTGGCCCTCACAACATTTTTTTTACATTTTTGTTAGGGTAACCGGTTTTCGATGTGTTATTGATACGTTCTTCAGAGCCTCCGTGTGTGTGTCACGGTGGACTGACCGAGTGTTCTAAGGCGCCTTGCTGCGTAGCGCACGGTTGCTCGCATTTAGATTTAAAAACATTTGAACATTTGAAGCCTTTTTTCTGAAGTTGGTATGGAGGAGATGATGGGAAGGGAACACGTCTCAGAAGACACATGTGGCGTCTATATCAAAACAAACAACAAAAAGTGTTTGTAACTCTATGGGACCAAACTACTTTGGTCATAAGTCCCTAGATTTACAAACTACTTAAACTAAGATAAACTAACCTAATGACAGCACACACATCCATATCCAAGGAGGGGGAGGGGGTATTCGAACCCCCGACGCAGAAGGCCGAGCGATCCGTATACTACCGGCCGGCATCGCAAACGATAAATGGGTACTTGATTTTCTTTTCATCACACTACACACGACTATAGGACTAATCGTTTTCACTATAACTATACCTATGCAAGCAAGCTGAATATGCGTGGCGGGGGTAATTTACGTCCTTGTCTCACAAAGCACTTTTCAGCACACATTCGCCACTGGTTCACAGGCAGGTAATTTCACATTCAGAGACTTTTCCCTCTGAGTATCTATAAGGAAGCAGTATATTCGCCGACTCTTCTACGACCATACGCTCTGAAAAGTTTAACCGTAAGCCACACTGTGATGCAGAAACCTTTCTTACGCGTCTACCTCTGGAGTAGGCCAAGCATCACAGTGAATATTTTGTTATTACTAAATGAACTTGTACCGAAATGCGCTGATCTCCTCTGGGTATTTTGTAACTTCTCTGTCAATCCTATCTGGTCCGGATTCCCAGACTGACGAACAATATTCAGGTACTCATAGTGGTGCAGGGAGTGTTTTTTAAGCTACTCTCTTGTTGATGTATTACACTTCCTGAGGATTCTTCCAATTGAATCTCTCTAGCATCTGCCTTACATGCGAAGTTTTATGTGGTCGATCCACTTTAAATTACCCCCATGGACTTTGTACACTTGACTGCTTGGTTTGATTGGTTTGTGTTTATAAGGCCAAACTACATTGGTCGAGTTGTAGACATCTGCCTTACAAGCGAAGTTTTATGTGGTCGATCCACTTTAAATTACCCCCATGGACTTTGTACACTTGACTGATTGGTTCGATTGGTTTGTGTTTATAAGGCCAAACTACATTGGTCGAGTTGTAGACATCTGCCTTACAAGTGAAGTTTTATGTGGTCGATCCACTTTAAATTACCCCCATGGACTTTGTACACTTGACTGCTTGGTTGATTGGTTTGTGTTTATAAGGCCAAACTACATTGGTCGAGTTGTAGACATCTGCCTTACAAGCGAAGTTTTATGTGGTCGATCCACTTTAAATTACCCCCATGGACTTTGTACACTTGACTGCTTGGTTCGATTGGTTTGTATTTATAAGGCCAAACTACATTGGTCGAGTTGTAGACACTTATGATAAGCGACACTTGTGAGAAACTGGAATGAGGCGACACTTGTGAGAAATCCGGGCTGCTGAGGCACCGGCACAGGGTGTGTCGCAAATGCTGCGCCACTACCTGCTCGGCCACACCTGCTGCTGCCGCTTGTGTGACTAGAATAAGGAGTATACAGAAAGGAAACTCCCGCTGCAGTCTGTCGTCCAAAATTTAGTCCGCATGCGCGGAATCTGCCATTTTGAAAAGCAGTAAACGTGTGATCACTCCTACTCTTTGGCGTGGTAATGCGCTGTCTTTGTTTGTTAATTCTGTATTGTAACTGCCTGAATCGCATAAAAGTAAACAAGTATTTGGTACAGTGAAAAGAAAGAACTGTATTTCAGTAGTTGTAGCTGTTCCGTTTTTATTATGAGCAGCAATAAAAGAAAAGGCCGCCGATGGTGTTCAGCACCTAATTGCCGCAATAATTCGAATACAAATAAGGATATATGTTTCTTCACCTTCCCAAAAGATGCTGAGCAGTAAGTGAACGTCACTAAATGTGTAGTGAAAGTTAAATGTTATCAGTTTAGAATGAGAGTAATGTGTGCGTAATTATTAAAAGTAGCCTTCCTTCTTCTCTTGACGATAACTCTCGCTGTTGCTGTTGCTGCAGCAGTTCAACAGCATCGAAATGTTGAAGTACATTTACATGTTATAAGATTAACGTTGCAGAAAATTTTACTTACGGCATTGGAGGCGTAGTGTGCTAATGTTGGCAACGAATGCTCTTCGAATACTCAAACAAATAGATTAAGGGGAATAATTATTTTATGCTGTTCCTGCTCTGTGGTTGACAGATTCCTCTATATGCCCTTCTACGATCAGGTACTCCTAAAGCAAATACAATTTTATATATGCCCAGACGTCATTAGTTCTGTGTAATCACGTTGTACTACTAAGTCTGACTCAATATTTTGTGCGAATTTATTCGTGTCAAATAAAACCTGGCAGTTGTAAAGTCACTTTCTTGTTTATAACTAATTTCCCACACATAACTCCGCGTTATTTGGAATTTTTCTAGAGATAAGCACCAAATAAAACGATCATAGATTCCAATGTACATTTTCGTAGTTGTATTAAAATTTAGGCCTATTTTTTTTTCGTTGGATTACAATTAGGTGCAAGAAGATGGCGCAAAATTAATGAAAGCCGTTTCCTTTCGTAAAAGTCGGTGAGATTAGCTGCAGTTCGTAAAAAGTCCATTTCCAGCCAAAGTACTAAGTGGTTATAGTTCCGCGTTTACTGCTTTTCAATATGGCGTTAAGCGCAACGCTTGGTAACATACAGATCAAAGGCGCCGCCCCCAGCTTTCCCTTCTGTATGCTCCCTATTCTGTGACGGACGGGCAGCTGCCGAGGGACATCCACACTCCTCCAGCGCAGCCAGCTTACGTTATCTTAGAATTATTTGGGCAAGGAAGAGTGGCCTTAGTGAAATTAGAAATCGGAGCTGACTGATATTTTTCTGTACCATTTACATGGATTATAGAGACTATTAATATTATTATTATTATTTCATTTCCATGCCCTACCTTTTTCACACACATTTGACAACTCTTAGAAAAAAATACATCTTGAGCAATAGTCAGACATTCGAAAATAAAAGTTTACGAAAGAACAACTAAACCTTCGCCCTGCCAAAATAAAGTTTCAATATATAACTACCAAAAATATAATTATTATTACGTGAAACATACAGGTTTAGTTACAACCACAAAGGAAATGGCAATGACAGCTGCTCCGAAGAGGTCTGTATCTTTTTTCATTTCTTGTTGTTTTATGTACAAACTGAATTCGAAAATGTGGTTGAAATATTGTACCACACGGAACAGGACCGCGAAATTAAAGCTCTGGTTTGCGCTAATGTGTCCTTGTCGAAATTGATAGTTTAGAAACATGTAAGTTTTTCTATAATCACGGTTTAACAATAAAAAGCCAATTAGAAAACATAATCTTAAAAGAATCATATAACGGCCATATCTTACAGATATGTTATATTCGTGCTAGTAAAGAATCCAAGATGCGTGGAACGTTGTTAAGGTTAATCGTTCTCCGTTTATCCCAGATCACTTGCGTGATCCTGACTTTAACCTAGCATTCGAGGCTAATTACGTGGTGATCTTTAGTATACTACGTAGACTTTCGAAATCATTTTTATTTGCTTATTTTTCGGAAACACGAGAACTCTAAGGTATTCGTAAAGGTTGTGTGCCCTGACGGCTGTAATTTCCAACGTGATTATATTAAACAGTTTTAAGCAGTGTAGCTGCAATGCGATGTGTTGTAATAAGATAAATTTATTTTCATATTTTTTAGCTGTAATGAAATCTTGTGACGAAGATAAGTCGCTGTAATGTGTATTCAGCAATCTATAATATATTCTTATGCGAGCTGATCTATAACAGGCATGTACACCCGACACATACCGCAACTGACAAATATCACATGAACGTCGCCCTCTCAGGACCCCTTCCCCCGGCCAGGTCCACTCCCTGTTAAAAAAAAAAAATCTTTCGTGTGCCAATTACAGTGCAACAACCTATTTCTATTAAAACAAGGTTTTTACCTTTACATCACTGTGCCTCATCATAACTTTGAAGCTATGTACATTTTTATTCAATAAGCGTTTTCTCTGTTCAGGTTCATTCGACCAAACATGTAAATTTTCCATCTCTTGTCGAACAGCTTGTTGCAAATGGTCTGAACAAGGCTGCAACGTGGTGGTTTAAGCTAAATCTAATAAATATTGCCTACAAACTATCTGTTACCTAATCAAGATGTCAGAGGCTATTGCATAGGTCGCTATGTATAAAACTTGTAACACGTATTTAGTGTATGGTATTAATTAACCATCGATAAACATTAGTTGTAAATATAAATTGTTTCTTAAAGAACATAGATTTAATTGAAAAGCAAATATTTCGTTTTATATAATTACCGCAATCTCCAGTTTACTTACATTTTTAACACCTCGCCCCCCCCCCCCCCAACCGAAATAATGCAAGAGGGAAAAATACTGTATCTGAATCATTTTTGTGAATGATGCGTGAAGGCATAGCCATACCAAAAAATCTATATTTTAATTTTATTCGACTTATCTTTATATATAAGAATATAAGAATTTATCTTCCGTATGTATGCGGCATCATAACTTCAGAACGGATCAACCTATAGCATTTGTAAACATTCGGTTTGTATGACAAACGATTGGAAAGGTTGTCCGGAAAATTCGAAAGTTTCAAAAAATGTTTCTTGCACGCAACCTCGTCACTTGAGTATGGTTCAACATAATTAGATTTTTAAATTTTTTTTGTATATTTATATATTTAATTAATTATTTTTTGCATTTGTAATTGTTAGGGCAAGGTTTGTGTGAAAGAAAAGTGACATGTAAAACCAGAAAATTCACAAAATTGACACATGCATGTAACCTCGTAACTTCAGAACAGCTCAATCTATTTGGAGATGATTCTTCGTTATTGGGTTTATAATTGTAATGACAAGGGTTTTATGAAAGAAAAGCCTGGTAACGTTGTACAGATAATTAGGGATTTGCAGGGGAATACAGGAGGGAGGAGGAAAAGGAAATAGACAAATGACGGTGTAAAGGAATGTTATACAGAAGTGGGAGAGACGAAGGAGTTGCAACACATATCCCTCCCCTACACTTTTTTTTAACACCGAAGCATTACTGGGTTTACTAGTATACAATATCCCCCAAAAATATATGCTATATCGACCACTGATAGAGATACATGAGAAGCGAATTATTAGATGATATTTTTGCTTCTTTGCCCCCACGATATCATGTCAACTATTACTTGCAGCACAGTTATGCGTAAGACCTTTTTCATTGGAATTTTTGTTCTGATTAATCTTACATAGGGCATAACTTTCGCTCAACCTCGTACTTAACGATGAATTTTACAGCAACTATAGAAACCGAAAATGCTTTCCATCTTTCAATCCCTCACCCAAAATTTGATTTGGTAGGAGTAGCAACATTTTACCATATATTAAGAGGAGCCAATTAAAGAATTTGGTTCCGGTAGAAACTTTTTTCATTATTATTTAGAAATGAACTTTAATTTTCCCGTACCACGCAGGGAAATGGACTGTGGTCTAATGTGAGTCCTGCTAACAATCAGCGTTAAGGAATGACATTTATGTATTGAAACAAGATGTATTCATCGTACACTCAAACAGCCATTGTTTCTAAGATTCTCTACACAAAAATTCTGATTGTGATCGTGAGAAAAGCTATGAATTTTCAGAATTCATTAGTGAATCTTTTATAATTTGCAAGAGAGATTTAGCCGACTTTGTGTCGTTTCCAGGGACCTCTTCGTTCCCCCATTATATTTATTTACAATATCTACAGGATTATGTATTTACAATTTTTAGAGTAGGGCAATGGGCGTAACTGAATCCCTTTTCAATATTTACAATTGTTGCTGTAGTTTCAGCCATTTCGTTTTCATTCTAATTTCTGTGCATAGGCCACGCAAGTAAGAAATGATTTTATGTTGCCGTCAACTTGGAGTCTTGTAAGGGCCTTTGAAACTATCTCATCTGTCTTAATTGCTGACTTCTTTCTTTTCTTCGACCTACATTTAAAAGTAGTCGGTCAAATTGGTGCCCATGATATTCTGCGTCCTCTCGGAGAATTTTTACTAAGGAGTAAAAGTTTGGATGAACCTTCGAAATTAATATGTTTATCCTACAATTCCATCCTTCTGAAACACTGTTGGTGCAGTGACGCTTTCCTGCGCAGTTCCATATATCCCTTGGCATGTCTTCATTATCCAGCCATTGTTCAACAAAATAATCGTAAAAACCTTGCATTTTTTCATTATCTGGCGTGCTCTCCTGAATGCGTAGCCATCCATCATCTAACATGTCCAGGGGAACGTGAGCCAAAGCGGAACACAAATCTTATGTGAAAGCGAATTTCTTAGTTGTCTTGCAGGCAGCAACAAGGCCGAAATTCTGCACTTGCCTCCACAAGCACTGATTGAAATGGTAGTTGCATCAGGAAACAAATGTGTTACTGATTGGATGAGTGCAGATTCAAAATCCATCAACATAGCTATAGAATTCCATCCGGGTGCCTTGCTCTTAACAGCTGTGAAAAAGCGAATGTACGTTTCTCGTTTTTTATTGGGTAGCAAAGCATACACGGTTGGAACTGTGTTTGTTTCATCCTCAGAACTAGGAATATCGGTATGAAAAATAAATAACTGTCCAAATTCCTTGCTGGAGCTTTTGAACGTTCCATCGACAAAGAACGAATTGCAGTCTGTTAAACAGGATTTTCCCCTTTCGCTGGCGAACACCAATATCCTATCATTTGGTCCTCTACCGTCAAGTAAAAATTTGCTCCCATCATTCATTAGCAAAAGATGTTCTTGCAGAAATATTCCTGCACTATCGGTCGGAGCGTGTGTAGATCCCATGCTTTTTTGCCTGACGCGATGCAGAGATCGTTTTGCACTCCTATGTGACGGCAGTTCATTAGCCACGACGTCACGAATGCATGTATGGCTGCCTTCGCCTAAAACTAACTTGTTTAGATGGATAGTCTTCCTTTACACTTCTTGTTTGCGTTTACGCACCAGCAATAACTTATACCTTCATTGTTGGTATATTCCACTATATATTAATAAAGGGCTAGAGAAATATGTGCCAGTAAGGACGATTAAGGATGGAAAAGATCCACCGTGGTATAATAGTTGCTGAGAAAGCAAAGGGTATTGCACTCTCGATTCAAAAAAGAACACGCAAATGATGACAGGCAAAAGTTAGTAGAGATTCGTGCGTCTATAAAAAGATCGATGCGCGTAGCATACAATAATTATCACAGCCATACCTTAGCAAAAGATCTTTCCGAGAACCCGAAAAAAATCTGGTCCTATGTAAAATCGATAAGCGGGTAAAAGCCCACTGTCCAGTCACTCGTTGATCATTCCGGGGCACTAATAGAACAAAGCAAACGGAAAGCTGAAGTTCTAAATTTAACCTTTAAGAAATCTTTCACGCAGGGGGACCGCACAAATGTACTATCATTTGATCAACGAACTAATTCCGAAATGGGGGACATAGCAATAGGTATTTCCGGTGTAGAGAAGCAGCTGAGAGAGCTAAATACGAAAACGTTTGCTGGTCCGGATGGAATACCAGTTCGGTTTTACAAAGACTATTCTGCGGCATTGGCCCCCTACCTAGCTTGCATTTATAGCGAATCTTTAATTCAGCGCAAAGTTCCTAGTGATTGGAAAAAAAGCGCAGGTGACTCCCGTTTAGAAGAAAGGAAAGAGAACTGACCTACACAATTACAGGCCAATATCGTCGACATCAGTTTCAAGTAGAATTTTAGAGCATATTCTCAGTTCGAATATAGTAAATTTCCTTGAAACGGAAAAGCTTCTTTCCATGAATCAGCACGGGTTTAGGAAACATCGTTCATGTGAAACTCAGCTTGCCCTTTTCTCACATGACATCTTGCGAGCCATGGATGAAGGGCAACAGGCGGATTGTGTTTTTCTCGACTTCAAAAAGGCGTTCGACGCGTGCCACACTGCAGACTACTAACGAAGATACGAGCTTATGGAATAGGTTCACAGATTTGTGACTGGCTGGAAGACTTCCTAAGTAATAGAACGCAGTACGTCGTTCTCGACGGCGAGTGTTCATTAGAGACGAGTGTATCGTCAGGCGTGCTCCAGGGGAGTGTGATAGGACCGCTATTATTTTCTATCTATATAAATGATCTGATGGACAGAGTAAGTTGTAATTTGCGGATGTTTGCTGATGATGCTGTGGTGTATGGGAGGGTGTCGTCTGTAACTAACTGTAATAGCATACAGGATGACTTAGACAAAATTTATAGCTGGTGCGAAGAATAGAAGCTAGCTCTCAATGTAGAAAAATACGAAAAAGTCTGCTGGTCCGGATGGAATACCAGTTCGGTTTTACAAAGACTATTCTGCGGCATTGGCCCCCTACTTAGCTTGCATTTATAGCGAATCTTTAATTCAGCGCAAAGTTCCTAGTGATTGGAAAAAAGCGCAGGTGACTCCAGTGTATAAGAAAGGAAAGAGAACTGACCCATACAATTACAGGCCAATATCGTTGACATCGGTTTCATGTAGAATTTTGGAGCATATTCTCAGTTCGAATATAGTAAATTTCCTTGAAACGGAAAAGCTTCTTTCCATGAATCAGCACGGGTTTAGGAAACATCGTTCATGCGAAACTCAGCTTGCCCTTTTCTCACTTGACATCTTGCGAGCCATGGACGAAGGGCAACAGGCGGATTGTGTTTTTCTCGACTTCAAAAAGGCGTTCGACACGGTGCCACACTGCAGACTGCTAACGAAGATACGAGCTTATGGAATAGGTTCACAGATTTGTGACTGGCTGGAAGACTTCCTAAGTAATAGAACGCAGTACGTTGTTCTCGACGGCGAGTGCTCATCAGAGACGAGTGTATCGTCAGGCGTGCCCCAGGGGAGTGTGATAGGACCGCTATTATTTTCTATCTATATAAATGATCTGATGGACAGAGTAAGTTGTAATTTGCGGCTGTTTGCTGATGATGCTGTGGTGTATGGGAGGGTGTCGTCTGTAACTGACTGTAATAGCATACAGGTTGACTTAGACAAAATTTCTAGTTGGTGCGAAGAATGGCAGCTAGCTCTCAATGTAGAAAAATGTAAGGTGATGCGCATGAGTAGAAAAAACAATCCTATAATGTTCGAATACAGCATCAGTAGTGAGCTTCTTGATGCGGTCGCGTCGTTCAAATATCTAGACGTAACATTGCAGAGCGATATGAAATGGAACGAGCATGTAAGGACAGTTGTGAGTAAGGCAGACAGCCGACTTCGGTTTATTGGGAGAATTTTGGGAAGATGTACTTCACCTGTAAAGGAGACCGCATATAAAACGCTTGTACGACCACGTCTTGAGTATTGCTCAAGTATTTGGGACCCGCAGCAGATCGGTTTGAAGGAAGACATAGAGGCGGTTCAGAGGCGAGCAGCTAGATTTGTTACCGGTAGGTTCGATCAATGCGCGAGTGTCTCGGAAATGCTCCGGCAACTCAATTGGGGATCGCTGGAAGAAAGACGACGTTCTTTTCGTGAATTTCTGTTAAGTAAATTTAGAGGGCCGGAATTTGAAGCTGAGTGTAGTACGATCTTGCTGCCGCCTACTTACATTTCGCGTAAAGATCACAAAGACAAGATAAGAGAAATTAGGGCTCGTACGGAGGCATATAGGCATTCTTTTTTTCCTCGTTCAATTTGGGAGTGGAATAGGAAAGGAAATGCCTAGTAGTGGTACGGTGTACCCTCCGCCACGCACCTTACGGTGAATTGCGGAGTATGTATGTAGATGTAGATGTAGAAGGTGATGCGCATGAGTAGAAAAAACAATCCTATAGTATTTGAATACAGCATTAGTAGTGAGCTTCTTGATGCTGTCGCGTCGTTCAAATATCTAGGCGTAACATTGAAGAGCGATATGAAATGGAACGAGCATGTAAGGACAGTTGTAAGGCGGACAGCCGACTTCGGTTTATAGGGAGAATTCTGGGAAGATGTACTTCATCTGCAAAGGAGACCGAGTATAAAACGCTTGTACGACCACGTCTTGAGTATTGCTCAAGTGTTTGGGACCCGCAGCAGATCAGTTTAAAGGAAGACATAGAGGCGGTTCAGAGACGAGCAGCTAGATTTGTTACCGGTAGGTTCGACCAATGGGCGAGTGTCACGGAAATGCTCCAGCAACTCTATTGGGGATCGCTGGAAGAAAGACGACGTTCTTTTCCTGAATTTCTGTTAAGTAAATTTAGAGGGCCGGAATTTGAAGCTGAGTGTAGTACGATCTTGCTGCCGCCTACTTACATTTCGCGTAAAGATCATAAAGACAAGATAAGAGAAATTAGGGCTCGTACGGAGGCATATAGGCATTCTTTTTTTCCTCGTTCAATTTGGGAGTAGAATAGGAAAGGAAATGCCTAGTAGTGGTATAGTGTACCCTCCGCCACGCACCTTACGGTGAATTGCGGAGTATGTATGTAGATGTAGATACTGGTAACCCTTATAAATCACTACAGGCTTCCCTTTCGTTGTCGTGGTGAATTCCATCTTTACAACACGTACGCATCAGGAACACCACTTCTCAGCGAGAGACTAACAGCAGTACTGAACTGCGGTGCTCTAGTCCCTGAACTTTTTGGTGTCCCTGTAGACTGCCCGCTACCTGTTCGTTCGGGTCTCCTCACAAATGTCGCTCCTCACAACTGTCGCTCCTCACAAGTGTCGCAACCCCACGTTGGTTATCGGTTCCTTGACTGTTTGCACTGATTGTTCGGAAATCTGTTGTCATACATTAGGTTGTTAGTTATGAGTATCTACGTCTAGCACCGATCCTCTTCCATGAGAGTTCCATTGTCCTACGGTAGGTCATTTACAAATATTCTTTGATTTATTAGTATTATAACACTCCTTTGGGGAGGTCACAATTTCCGTCTGAAGATTCCTCTTCTCTGAGAAATACATGCTGTTTTCTATAAACTCTTCTGACCAATCACTGATTTGTGCTCAGATTCCATACGCTAGTATTTTGTTAATTAGGCGGCAATGCGAAAAGGACAGAAGAGTTTAACGTCTCGTCGACAGCGCGGTCATTAGAAAAGGCGCATACGATCGGATAGTTTGTCAGGAATGGGGTAGAAATAGCTTGTGCCCATTGAAAGGAACCATCCTGGTAATTGCCTGCAGTTATTTAAGAAAATCTAGTAAAATCTAAATCCGGAATACCGGAGGGGGATTCGAACAGCCGTACTCCCGAACACGAGTCCAGTGTGTTACCACTCCGCCACCCCGCAGGTCTAAACATGGGCTCCGGTCTGGTTGACGACTGAACGACTTGAGTTTCTCATGAACGTTTTTTTATAAATCTTGTTTATTTCTGCATTAATTTCCGGCCTTCAGAATGTCATGATACGCGAGCATAAAACTTATTTCCGCCGTCAGATATATAGGCCCGTAGTTGTGTGTGGATGTGTGTGTGTGTGTGTGTGTGTGTGTGTAGCTGCATTGAAATGCTAATCACTTCGATATTCCAACACGTCAGTCCGTGTTCCTTTCTTGCCGTCCTCACAACGTTGCAATTCTGGAGAGCAGCAGTTTATGTTAGCTGTATTCATTAACTGGCACGCAGACTATAATCTACATTCATACACGGTAACCCATCATATGACAGAGGGTATATTACAGTACTGATTTCTATTCCTGCTGCAGTCGCAAATGGCGAGGGATAACGACTGCCTATAAGCTTCCGTAAAAGCCTTACTCTCTGAATTTTCTCAGTTGTTTTCCGTCCAGAAACTCCCATATTACAATGCAAAATGCAGCGACCTAGACACACGCAAGCATGTCTCAAGGAAACGACCATGGAAGGTGGTACAGTGGTAACATACTGGACTCTCTTTCGGGAGGTCCGAGGTTCAAATCCACCTCTGGCCATCCTGAGGTACGCTCCGCGAGATTTCCCTAAATCTGTCCAGGCAAATGGAGTGATGATTCCTTTCAAAGGAAACGTTCAATTTCCGTCTCTACCCCTCACCTAAAATGTAAGAGCTTGTGCTCCATCTCTAATGACCATGATATCGACGGGACATCCAACCCTAATTTCAATTACATCCATTCTTCCTTTTTCCAAGGAAACGTACTTTGCGGTAACTGCAACTGTTAACGTTACATGACTACTGACAATTGCGAAAATGACCAAGCATTAGCTGTAAATTTTGTTAGTGCTATTTGAAAATTTGAAAAAGGGCAGAGTTCATGACGTATCTCTGTAGTACTTGCATGTTGATGGAACATTTTAAAAGCAATTCTAACTGTCGGTCTTTATGTCGTCCAACCCAAGCTGTTCCTGATTTTTTTCGGTTACTTCTGTTTTAATAGTACATTAGATCTGTAATAGATAGTTCAAATGTCACAACATTAATTATACACGAATTGCATCCTCAGTCTCGGCCATCCTGGAACGAAGTAAAACTGAAAATACTAATGTTACATGTCGTGACACTTTAATTATAAAGTCATCCCATATATTTCTGGATAATAAAAATAAATCTGATGCGTAAGTACTTACACACCCAAAATCATGAGTTAACTCATACGTTGCTTCTGAATCCCTCTCTTCAAATGTGACTAACATAGAATAATGTGCTGAAACGATGATTGTTAGTATTTTCAAGCCAATTATCGACATTCAAATGGCAGTTCGATGTTGGACAAAGTGTTTTGTGCCAAAAGGAAACGATTTAATTTTTTTTTTTTCAAACGAAACTCCATCATCCTGGAAGGACGTTAGGATCATCCGGGTCAGATATGGTGAGGTTCACTGACGCTTGAGCGGACAAATAGTGGATCACATTTATGTTCTATAACCGCTCACCTTTACAGGTGATCCACACATACGAAAAACTCTCCCAAAAATTCGTAGCCGACCACTGGCGTTTCCTACTGCACCTCTTATATGCCCGTTTCATTCCATACCAGTTTTCATCGTTATCCCTTGATACTTAATCGACGTTATTGTATCAAGCAACAGAGTACCGACGCCGTTTTCGATGAACAAAGGAATATTTTCCTGCACATCTCCATAAACTACAACTCTTGACATCAGATGTGCACGCCCCCCTCTTGTCCAATGACTCCACCCCCTCCCCCCTAACTGCCACCAACCGCTCCCCTTCCTCAAACCCCGAGATATTAGGTCCTAGATTCCTAGCTTATTATCTAATAAAAACAGTTTTGCCATTTAATATTACAATTCTATTTCACGTTTAGTAAGTTGCTTTATAAAGCCCCCTTCCCCCCAGGCTGGCCAAAAGCACTAATTTTTCACCCCCCCCCACCCCCGGCCCAGAAATTACAATGACGCAGTTTGATCCCTGTGGGCACCTCTGCTTTACATTCACAGCAAGGTGACATTCCTGACAGCTAGTAGTAATTTTGTCCACGTTATCTCGAACAGTGGCTTATCAACAACAACTTCTCTTACACTCCAGCGTCATCAGCTAAAGACCTCAGCTTACGGCTGATCCGGTCTGCCAGATAATAAATGTATATATAGATTGATGGAAATATCGCACTTCGCTGGAGCACTCCTAATGTCTGTTCCTGTCTCTGCTTAAAACTGAGTTATAGCTTAGCGCTTGCAGACCCACCGTTTACAATTCTGTACTTGAACGTTACTCAAGCTTAACACACTCTGTCAATGCAAATCGCATGTCCACAATTTTTAATGTTTAATACTTGAACATGCAAAAGTGTTGTCAACTGTTATGGATCTGGATGAAACTATCGACAATTTGTACGTTACATTATACGACAGCTTGTGAACCTCAGCATGCATTGAAGTGTTGGGTTAGCTGTATCCCACTTGAAACAAACCCATTCTAATTAAATGTCCATACACATTTCAATTGGTTTAAAATACATTATATTAATTCATCTTTTACGTATATATATGTTGCGAATGTGGAGTCTGTTTCAGAAGTAAAAATTGTTGTTGTTTATACTTATCTTGAAATCCCACAGAAGTTGGAAAAAGCGTCGCCTCCAGTGGTGTGACGACACTTCTCAAGGTTGTTAAGAGAGGTCAGATTTAATTTCCCTTACTCCATATGGTCGTAAACACATTCATGCACTTAGCCATAGTGCATATCATTCATAGAATATGGCATCCAGTTTGCCTGCCCAGTGTCATTCATGTACAAATAACTTTTATGGAAAAGATAAACAAGACAGTTACATAGGAAATATACCTTTGCTTTTATACAACATACCAAGTTATAATCTCTGTTGTTAAGTCGAAATAATTGCTTTCAAATGAATACTTTTACGAATAGACATTGATATGAGAGAAGCAAAGTAGCTGGTGCACTTTATCAATGTCATACGTGCATATTGTAAAGTGTACAAGGTCATGATTCTGACTCTAATAGTGTTTGTTATTATGTTTAGAGGATTTATAAAATACTGCATCATGTACATCGTAGTAACAGGTGGTTTCTGACTGAGTACCTCTAAACTGATTTAATGAATAATAAGGTTTAATCTGTTCATACCGAATATGGATTTTTATTCTATATAAATATTGACATATTTTACATTTTGAATTGATTCTGTCTAATATCATTACTGAAATTTCTAAAATATGCTGTGAGTCTAATAGAAACTTACTGTCTACAAGTTTGTGAACTTTTTTAATCATTCCGATCGCTAATAAGATTTTGATAATCGTTTTCGTAAGTTGTCCAATTGAACTGACAATTATAAACAAATCTTTATAAACCTAATTTTCCGTGTTTAACAGATTTTGAATATGATATCGTGTATTCAATACTAAGGTAAAGGTAAAGGAGTCAACAATCCGAAGATTGGTTTGAACACCACAGTGCTTTACTAGGCATGGTCCTGTTTGGAGGTGGTATGCCGTTGCCTTCCTCCGACCTTCGAACTGACTTACCCAGCCAGTTATAGGGGGACCTACAGTTTAACGTGGGTTCCGAACCACGGTGCTACTCGGTACTTTTCACATGAGCAATACTGCCAGAGGTAAAAGAAGTGGAAAGTGACAGATAAAAATCCTAGGACCTGGCGGGGATCGAACCCGCAACCTTTGGAGTTGTAATGTGGCACTCTACCACTGTGCAACCTTTTTTTTTTTTTTATTTATTTTTTTTTTTTTTTATAGGGCCTCCCTTCTCCCCTCACAGCCCTTCCTTACGCTCTCCAAATTGTGCCTTCTTCGGCGAGCTTCTGTTGCTTTCTTCGAAGTAAATGAAAGGAAATAAATACATCATTATATGATTGTAAACGAAAACGATCTTCCTGGGAAATGGAGCAGCAGAAAAATGCTGCCATACTGAAAATAATCTGTTCTTGCTGAATTCTCAACAGCAGATAAATAAATGAAAGAATATGTTCTTCTTGTATCCAAAAACAGTAAATCTTCTCTTTGACTCGAAATGTGAAACAACATTCTTCTATGAACAAGCATCGGGAAAACGCAGAAATCGTGGCATAATAACGTCGTCATGTAGAGTGCATACGTGGCACGAGTTGTAGAGAAATCACTGAATTGTGTATCGCAGAAAGTTAGCGAAGAGCTTCTTGTAGTTCTTTCTTTTCATAAGCTTCTGGTGCTGTGTATGGAGGTACAAGTGGAAACTATAGTTGCTTTTCGTTTCTTCTGCCAGTATGTAGTGTAAAGCGTGCCCTTTTATCCAGTTAACGGCATTTCTTTTCGTGGCTGGGTAAGGCACGTCGCTGGGGTTTAGAAGGTCCTTCGGTGTAACGGTATGTGGAGCCGTTCGGGTGACCTTGGCTATGAGTTGTCGAGTAATTTGCCAGATTTCGTCGACTTCAGCGCAAACCAGTCGATGCTCTTCAGTGTCAACCAAATTGCAGGTCGGACAGTTGGGTGAGTCTGCGAGGTGGATGCGGTGCAACTTAGAATTGGTCGGTAGTTTCCTGTTGACGGCTTTATACCACGTAGCTCTGACAGTGGTCGATAGAAATCGGCTACTGATGTTGCTCCAGATGGCCTTCCAGTCATAACCAGGGTATTTTTGTTCCACCACATTTCCGGGTTTCGTTTTCATCAATATGTCATATATCGTTTTCGCTTTGGCCGTCTGCTGGACTATGATCGTTGTGGGAAGATAACTAAGTTCAACTAGAAATTGTTGAAAATGATAAAGTCCTATGGGAACGTGCCGAACGTCAATGGGTGGGGTGAAATCTGTAGGAGCAATTTCCGTTAGTAAGTTGGCGGTGAATGAGTTAGGTGTCATCTTCCAGAGCTTGAGCATATTGCTTGTAAATAATGCTTTGGATTTCATGAAGATATCAGTAAGGTTGAGCCCCCCATTTGCAGCTGATAGAGTTAACGTGTCGAATCTGACTTTAAAGAGATTCCCACGACTGATGAAGTGGCCGAAAGCTGACATTATCCTCGCAGCAATGGCACCTGGCATGGGTAAAACTTGTGCGACATAATTGATCTTGGAAGCGATGTAGATATTGACAAGGGTTGTCTTTTGGATTTCGTCAATGTGTCGCATACTGTGTTGCCTAATTCTGGCTCTCACGCTGTTAAGAAGGTTCCTATAGTTAACTGCTATAGTTTCTTTTATGTGGCGCCGATAAGTAATTCCCAAAATTGTCCGCTGGTCGACCACTGGTAGGTGTACGTTCTGGACCAATAGACCTTGGCCTAAATTCATTATACTGGATTTAGTTCTGTTTAACGTTGCACCTGATGCCAGTTCGTACTTGTGTATAACCTCCAACGTCCGTTCTATGTCTTCATTGTTGGTGACTATGACACCTACGTCATCTGCGTAGGCGTTACAGACAATTTTGTGATCGTTTATGCGTAGTCCTTGTAGTTGCTGGTACAGTGTTGCGAGCAAAGGTTCGATAGCAATGGCGAACAAAGCCGTGGACATGGGACATCCTTGCCTCACTGAACTCTTGAAGTGAATACTCCTGGTGAACTGGCCATTCACCATAATTTTGGATGTGCTGTGTTTTAAAATCCTGGCGATGAGGTTTACAAAGCGGTGTGGAAAGCCCATTCTGGACATCGTTTGGAGGAGGTAATCATGATTGACCTTGTCAAACGCCTTTTGAAAATCTAGAGTCATTAGTGCGCAATTAATGTTGAGAACATCCGCCGTTGATATTATGTCGCGATATCCGCACACTGTTTGTAAAATTGACCTGTCCTTGCCAACACTAGTCTGGTACGGACCAGTTACCTCATTCATTATCAGTTTGAGCCGTCGGGCTAAAATGCGGGTCATTATCTTATAATCACTGTTAAGCAGTGTTATTGGTCTTAAATTCTCAATTTGCGCAGAACGTGGATTTTTCGGGATAAGTGCAACGAATCCGGCAAGAAAATCCTCTGGGATGTCACTGTCGGAATTCATTAGTTCTTTGTAAATGAGGAGTAGTTTGGGTTTCAGCTGCCTATAGAAAACCTGGTAGAACTCGGCCGGCAGGCCATCGGGTCCCGGTGATTTGTTTTTGGGACTGTGTAGGACGGCAGTGTCCAAGTCGTCTTCGTCGATCTCAGCGACCAGGCTGTCAGACGCCTCAGTGCTGAGCCGTGCTCGCAGGTGTCGGAACAAATCTCCCTGCGCCTCAGCGCTAACCGCACCGCCGGACATGAGACTTGTGAAATATTCATGAATTTCAGTTTTAATTTCATTTTGTTTAGTAAGACTGGTTCCATCTGGTCTTTTGATTTCAGTGATTATTTTTTGTTGACCTCTCTTCTGTTCCCGGATAACGTGGAAGATGGACGATTCTTCACCTTTGAGAGCATTCTGTATACGTGCCCTTACTTGATAGCCATTTAATTGCTTTCGCTTCAGAGACAAAATTTTGGATTTAATTCTCTTTATTTGGATATAATTGTCAATGACTGATCCGTCAAGCGTGTATAATTCACGCAAACATTGGAAATAAAATTCAGATGTCCTCTTGTACCAATAAGCTTTCTCCCTGGAGTAGTCAATCAGCATTCTCCTCAGTTGAGGTTTGGCACAGGACATCCACCAGCTAAGAGCGGAATTGTACGACGGGAGACGTCGTTCGCATGCCTCCCATGTTTCGTGGAATCTGTCACGACATCCCGCATCGTGCAGGTGGGTGACGTTTAATTTCCAATACCCTCGTGCACGGTAGGTCCCTTGTCGTTTCATGTTGATTGTACTTATATAAGCAGCGTGGTCGGTGAAGCTGGTTGGCCATATTTCGGCGTGCAAAATACGGTCGTGCATAGTATTCGATACGTACATCCGATCTAATCTACTCGCTGAAGTTCGCGTAATGAATGTGAAGCCTTGTGCATCACCGTGTGTGTATTCCCACGTATCAGTCAGGTGAAGTTCTTTAACAAGATAGTCCAATTCAGGAGAGGTGTTGAAATTAGGGACCTGGTCCTTTGGGCTCAGTAAAAGTCACCCGCTAGAATAATGCAGTCTTGACGGGGTCCAAACAGAGGTAAGATTTCATGTTTGTAAAACACCGCTCTATTGCGTCGATTTGTGCTTCCTGACGGGGCATACACGTTAATTAGCCTAACGTTATGAAAGGTACAAGCTATTCCTCTACCATTGGTCAGTTTTTCGATACTGTGGACAATTATGCCCTCTTTCGCTAAAATTGCAGTCCCCAAAGCGATGCCGTTACCGGCATTGCTGTGAGCATTATACCCATGTATATTGTCTAAGGCAATGTCAGTCACTTCTTGGAGCATAGCAATGTCTACATCTGCAGCATATAAAAAGTCTTTTAAACATTCCAACTTAACTGAACTTCGTATACTAGTTATGTTTAAGGTAGCAATTCGATAGGCCTGAAAAGTGTTCATAATTGAGTAAATAACCGGTATCGGGAAAAGACGTCACTATCAAACATTTCAGTACGTGTCAGTTTCGTAGCCGCTGGCCTTGTCATGATCAGTGGTATTTGGCGATGCTTCACCTTGAACGATGCCTGGTTCACTCATATCGACATCTTCCATTGGATCCTGTGACCAGTCGGTGGACGGAAATCTTGTATTATTATCCACAGCAGTCGTTTGCGGTTCCCCATCACTACCGCGTTGACTGGCTTCCGATAGGATCTCGGCTTTGGTGGCAGTTGGTACAAGGGCTGGTAAGGAAGCGGTGAAGTGGTTTCCCGCGTTGTCAGGTAACGTACTAGCGATTTGTCTGGCTTTTTCTCGCAGTTTGGGGGCAGTTTCTGCTGCACCTTCATGTGCAATCCTTCGCTTTTTATGAGTCCGAGAGGTACGTTTTTTCTTTGGGGATGTCGTAGCTTCTACAGAACTTGTCAGTTCAGTTTCCGTAGTTGTGTCATCAGTAGGTGTGTCCTCGACGTTGGTGCTGTTCTGTTCCCGTGGTGGTTGTGTCGGCAAATCGGTTAACTGCGATGTAGCAGATACAACCGCCACAGTGTCTGGGATTTCCATCGGAACCTCTTTGTCAACCTGGGGTGTTCGTGGTTGTGTCGACAAATCAGTGGACTGTGATGTAGCAGAGACAACTTCGGCAATTTCAGGGCTTGGCATCGGGACGTCTTTGTCAATGACGGTGGGTGAGTGGTTCAGTTCCGTGGCGAGTGTGACGAGCTGTCTGCCGCTGGCAGCGGACGCATACGTCACAGGCAGCGACGTCATCACGGCTGGCCTGGCGGGCTCGCCGGCCGGCAGCTGAGCCACGCGCCGCTGCAGGCACTCGGCGCGCACGTGGCCCTGTTTACCGCAAGCGGCGCAGGTGCGGGGCTGCCCGTCGTATGACACTATGGCGCGGTACCCGCAAACATTTATGTACGATGGAATGTGCTTGTGAAGGTCGACCTTAAGTTGACGGATACCATTCAGTACGGGAAATTTATGAGAGGTCGACCATTTCTCAGCTACATTGCTAAGTACTTTCCCGTATATAGACACCACTGCATTTATTTCCTCAGCCGAAACCTCGAAAGGCAGTTCGAATATTCGTACGGTCCTAATTCGAGATCCTGCATGGGTAACTTCGACATCGCCAATGTGCCCATCGCGATGTTTGAACTTTAAAGTTCCTCCACATGACTGAACTAACTTTTCACATAGTTCCGCACTTTTCAACTTTACAAAAACGTCACTGTTTACGATAGACATATAGATCCCTATAATGTCGTCAAAATTCAACTTCACTGTTTCTTCAAGGAACGTTTCAAATTCAAAAGAATTCGGTCTCGGACGGCTACGATCCAACGTGAACTTCAACGTATCAATACGAAACGGCTCATACATCACGGACTCATCTTTCAGAGACTTCAATCCACGAATAAGTTACAGCTACAAGCTGCAATAGCGAAACACTCACCAAGCGAAAGCGCAATCGGCCGCGGCGCTCAGCACTAAACCGCTCACGACCACTGCCGCCGGCGAACTGCAACCGAGGCGCACAATTCAATAATACTTTTCCGATATTAATCATTAAATTATGTATAACGTAAATCTGTTAGTATTGAGTAACCCGTTTATTTATTACAGCAGTTAATATATGAAAACAAGTATTTTATAAAATGCATTTTAAGCATCATTTATTAAAACCTTTATTATCTACTAGTTTCGCCCAATGCCCATCATCACAAAATAAAAGTTTGGAACAGATTCAAAAAATAAATAAAATTGTTACTTGCTGATAACAGAAACATCAATTAATATTTTCAGATCAATCTGAATAATCTTAACATATCAATAGACAGTTGGTTTCATCACAGAGTTACAGCTTAATAAAACTTCTGACAATAAAGTTCGGTGAATTTTCCTGTAACATTTAATGCAGATGAACCTCGAACTGCAGGTACATTATTGTCCTTCGAAATAGTCACCTACCGTAACTATCCACTGCTGAGCTCTGCGCTACATGTCCTGGAAACTTGCACGAAATCATCCTTTGGGATTGTGTTCAAATGCGTTGTCACTTTTCGTTTGATGTTAGGAATATCGTGAATTCTCTTTCCTTTTAAAGCGAGTTTGAGTCGAGTGAATAGGAAGTAGTCTGGAGGATTGAGATCCGGCGAGTGTCATGGATGTTTATGTTGCACCACCCCTTTTTTTGCCAGGAAGTGTTTGATGGTATTCGCTGTGTATAGTCGAGCGTTGTCGTGCAACTTCAACATGCATCATACTCGCCCGATCTCAATCCTAAAGACTTCTTCCTATTCCCTTGACTCGAACTCGCTTTAATCCTGTCATTCAGCAAAACGTGATGTGGCTTTTGAGCACCATTTCAAATGAAGAATTCCTGCAAAGTTTCCAGGACATGTACCGCACAGTTCAGCTTTTCTTAATTATGGGAGGTGACTTATTCGAAGGACAGTGAGGTAACTGTACTTCATAGTTCATCTACGTAAATTTTACAGGACTGTTCACCGAACAACATTATCAGAGATTGTATTAATTCCTGATCTGTTTTAAAACATTTATCCTGTGTTGGTAGCCATTGACGAAAACTGGTAGATAATAAAGGTCTTAATAAAAAATAGCTAATGGTTAAAAAAGCAGTGTATTGCTCATGTCCAAAGCAATTAAGTATTTTAGTCCATGAAAAGAAGCCATGCTTTTTACTGTGCACAATTGTATTGTATGAAAACAGATAGGTGGAATTAATTGCGCTTGATTATAAATTACTTAAATGTCACTTCAGACAATTACATCACAAAATTACCCTCCTTCAAGAAGAAAGTCAGCATTCACCTATTTGGAAACCTATTTCTTATACTCGTATTTTCATTAAGAGTCCGCCAAGTGGCACCGTATCAAAGGCTTTCTTGGATTGTGTAAATGTGAAATCTACCTGTTGCCACACATCACAGATTTGCAGGACATAACGTACAAAAGTGTAATAGCTTTCGTACGGGATACACTGGTTTGTGGACATAAACGTCCCTGTTACAATGAGTTTACTAAAAGCACACTCAGATTATTGTTTTCGTACGCTAGAGAAGACGTACTGTGATAAGCCAGTGTGTTTTCGAGAAACGTGTTTTATGACAGTAGCAGCAGAGAGCCGCGGGCACTAGACCACACGCGAAGCGAGGCCAGTGATGCACCGGAGCGTAAGGAGTGGCGGCGGCGGTGGCGGCGACTTGCGCGCCGCCCAGCGGCCACGCGCGTAATGAGGGTATTCCGCACTAATTAAACAAACGAGTGCCGCGCCCGTAACGAACACCGTCGCTGGGGAAGGAGCGGGAGGGGGTGGCGGCAGGAGGGTGGCAGGTCGTGGCGCGGTTACCACACAAAGAGACGCCGCGCTGCGATTGTCGCCGCCTCCCAAGTCACCCCACCCTCCTGCAGGCACGCCAAAACGGCAAAGTTCAGTTCTGGTTTCATTGGCCAGATTATAATTTCTTGCCTCGAACGAGCAGTTTTGTCGTACAGGGTGGCGGAAAAGGCACTCGCCACAGGCCACTCATGTAAAACAATTTGTGTGCCACCAGCTACGTGCCCGTGTTAAGCAATGGATGTTGAAGGGTCTCTGCACAATATCACTATTAATAGTCAGTAGATATAACATCTAAAGCCTCGACCGATATTTTATTTGTGGTAATCCTTTCAGTAATCAGTCGTAAAAATATATAAGTTTATTTATTTGAAAATCTAGATTTCGAGCACTGTGTGGTCATTTTCAGTATTTTAACTGGTTTTAAGCATTGATAATGACCACACAGTGGTCGAAATCTAGATTCGCAAATAAATAAACATATATTTTTACGACTGATTGCTGAAAGAATTACCACAAATCAAATACAGTCGTGGAGCACCAACTCCAACATGGAATCAAGCCTGACGATATTTTATTAATAATTATAACCAATTTCAGTTCTGAGTCATCTTCAGATTATGATTTCTTGCCTCGAATGAGCACTCTTGTCATACAGGGTGGCGGAAAAGGCACTCGACACTGGACACTGATGTAAAATAATTTGTGTGTCACCAGCTATGTGCCCGTGTTTAGCAATGGATGTTGAAGGGTCTCTGCACAATATCACTATTAATAGTCAGTAGATATAATATCTAAAGCCTCGACCGATATTTTATTATTAAAGATAACCAGTTTCAGCTCATTTATGAGTCATCTTCATTACGTGCTGGTCAGTCAGTAGTATCTACCGACTGGCAGTGAAAGGTACAACCAGAACGGAGGGGTATCTGTGGAGAGGCCAGACAAAAGTGTGGTTCCTGAAGAGGGGCAGCAGCCTTTTCAGTAGTTACAGGGGCAACAGTCTGGATGATTGTCTGAGCTGACCTTGTAACATAAGCTAACATGGTTTTGCCATGCAGTTACTGCGGACGGCTGAAAGCAAGGGGAAAGTACAGCCGAGGACATGCAGCTCTACTGTATGAATATATGATGATGGCATCCTTCCGAGTAAAATATTCCGGAGGTAAAATAGTCCCCCATTCGGATCTCCGGTCGGGGACTACTTAGGAGGATGTGATCATCAGGAAAGACAACACTGGCATTCTACGGATCGAAGCGTGGAATATTAGATCCCTTAATCGGATAGGGAAGTTCAAAAATTTAAAAAGGGAAATGAATAGGGTGAAGGTAGATATAGTGGGGATTAGTGAAGTTCGGTGGAAAGAGGAACAGGATTTCTGGTCAGGCGAGTTCAGGATTGTAAAGACAAAATCAGTTGGAGGTATTACAGGAGTAGGTCTGATAATGAATAGGAAAATGGGAATGCGGGTAAACTACTATGAGCAGCGCAGTGATCGCATTATCATAGTCAAGATAGATACAAAGCCAACACCGACCACAGTAGTAAATGTTTATATGCCCACTAGCTCTGCCGATGATGAGGAGATCGAAGAAATGTGTGAGGAGGTAAAGGAAATTATTCAGACAGCCTGGTATAATTTTGCACGGAACATAATTTAATCATAACAAACACTTGGTTTAAGAATCATGAAAGAAGGTTGTATACGTGGAAGAGACCAGGAGACACTGGAAGGTACCACATAGATTTTATAATGATAAGACATAGATTTCGGAACCAGGTTTTAAACTGCATGACATGGCCAGGGACAGATATAGACTCTGACCATAACTTATTGGTCATGAACTGTAGGCTGAAACTAGAACTACTACAAAAAAGGTAAGCAAACAAGGAGATGGGATCTGGATTAATTGAACAGCCTGAAGTTCTTGGGAATTTCAGAGGGAGCTTTGGGCAACAATTGACAGAAACGGGGGGAAATAAAACAGCAGAAGAAGAATGGGCAGCAGTGAGAAATAAAATAGTAAAGGCAGCAGAGGACATACTCAATTTAATTGATGAAAGAATATAAAAATGCAGTAAATGAAAGAGGCAAAAGGGAGTACAGACGACTAAGAAATGAGATTGACATGAAGTGTAAAATAGCTAAGCAGGATTGGCTAGAAGGCAAAGGCAAGTCTGTAGAAGAATGCATAAATAGGGGAAAAATAGATACCGCCTACAGGAAAATAAAAGAAACATTTGGAGACAAGAAAAGCAGCTGTATGAATATAAAGAACTCAGATGGAAAACCAGTTCTCTGCAAAGAAAGGAAAACTGAAAGGTGGAAAGAGTATATAGAGGGGCTCTAAAAAGGAAATGAACTTAGAGACAATATTGTAGGAAGGGAAGAGGAAAAATATAATGGTGAAATAGGCTATACTATACTGAGAGAAGAATTTGACGGAGCACTGAAAGACCTAAATCGAAACAAGGCCATTCGAGTGGACGACATTCCCTCAGAACTACAGAAGTCTCTGGGAGAACCAGCCATGACAAAACTATTTCACCTGGTGCGTAAGATGTAGGAAGCAGTCTTAAAGAAAAATGTAATAATCCCCATTCCAAAGAAATCAGGTGCAGACAGGAGTGAAAATTACAGAACCATCAGTTTAATAAATCATGGTTGTCTTTAGTATAAGGTAGTTCATACGTAGTTTTTAAGTTTAGTGACTGATGACCCCGTAGTTAAGTCCCATAAGCTCTACAAACATTTGAACATTAAAAAGCTTTTGACAATGTTGATTGGAATACACTCTTTCAAATTCTGAAATTAGCATGAGTGAACTATAGGTAATGGAAGGCTATTTACAACTTGTACAAAAACCAGACGGCGGTTATCAGAGTTGAAGTGCATGAAAGGGATGCAGAGGTTCGGAAGGGTGTAAGACAAGGTTGTAGCTTTTCCCCAATGTTATTCAATTTGTACATTGAGCAAGCTATAAAGGAAAGCAAGGAGAAATTGGAGAAGGAATTAAAGTTCAGGGTAAGAAATAAAAACCTTGTGTTCTGCTGATGACTCCGTAATTCTGTCAGAGACAGCAAAGGACCTGGATGAGCAATTGAACGGAAAAGACACTGCGTTGAAAGGAGCATGTAAGATGACCATTAACAAGAGCAAAATTAACAAGGGAATGCGGTCTTAGAAAATCAGGCGATGCTGAAGGAATTAAATTAGGTAACGAATCAATAAAGGTGGGCAGTAAAATAAGATATGATGGTCGCAGTACAGATGATATAGAATGCAGAATGGGCAAAGGGTAGAAGGTGTTTGTGAAAAAGAGAAATTTGTTAACATCGAATATTAAGCATAAGGAAGCCCTTTCTGAAGGCATTTGTGGGGAGTGTTGCCTTGTATGGGAGTGACACATGGACGATGAACTGTGCGGACAGGAAGAGGACAGAGGCTTTTGAAATGTGGTGTTACAGAAGAATGCTGTAGATTAGGTGGGTGGATCGCGTAACTAATGAGGAGGTACTGATCAGAATTGGAGAGAAAAGGAATTTCTGGTATACCTTGACTAAAAGAAGGGATCGATTGGTAGGACACATTCTTAGACATTAAGGTATTGTGAATTTAGCGTTGGAGGTAAGTGTGTGGAGTAAAATGGCCGAGGGAGACCAAGAGATGAATGTAGTAAGCAAACTCGAATGGATTTAGGCTGCCGTTCTTATTAGGAGATGAAGAGGCTTGCTCAGGTTAGAGTAGGGTGGAGAGCTGCATCAAACCAGTCTCCGGACTGAAGACCAAAACATCAATAAACAATCTAAGGTTAAACATTTGTAATTTGTAATCTGCAACACATGTGACATTGTTATGTTTCGAACTGCCATACGCTATATAAAAAAATATTTAATTAATATTTTTAATTAACAGTATTTTAACGATTTTTAATCTTCTTCAGTAACTTTTACAGCATTGGTTTCTGGAAATACTAATCTCCTTAAGATAGGACATCATTATTTCTTGTGGGCCACTAAAGAATATTGTTATAAAACTACTGATACTCTGATGGAAAGTACTTTATTATTTTATTAAGGTCTTGTAGATCTTGTAGCTTATTGTGATTAATATGAATCTTTTGCTGTATGCCATATTTCTCGGATAATTATGTACTTTTTTCCCCTTAAAAAGCCAATATGTATTGCGAAGCAGTCCATCTATCCATTCCATACAAACGACATATCCTAGGTTTTGATGTGTCTAGGTCAAATGCCGAAATTTAGCTAGTGAAAACCTCGCAATCCCACCTGGTACGGATCCCACACCGGTGAGAAGTATTCAGGCTGTGGGGGAACAAGTGTACTGTAACTTACTTCCTTTGTTTTCGGACTGCATTTCCTTAGAATTCTCCCAATGAATGTAAGTCTGGCATCTGCTTTACTGATGGTTGATTTTATATGGTCGTTCCATTTTAAATCCCTCCTAATGGCTACTCCCAGATAATTTATGGAATTAACTGTTTCCAGTTGCTGACCTGCTATAGTGTAGCTAAATGATAAAGGATTTTTCTTTCTGTATATTCGCAGCACATTACACTTGTCTACATTGAGAATTAATTTCCATTCCCTGGACCATGCGTCAATTCGATGCCGATCCTCCTGCATCTCAATACAATTTTCCATTGTTACAACCTCTCTATATACTACATTATCATCCGCAAAAAGCCTCAGCCGCGGTGGAGTAGCCGAGCGGTCTAAAGCGTCTCGCTGCGGAGCGCTCGGTTGCTCACCGTGGAGTTTCGAGTCCTCCCTGGGGCATGGGTGTGTGTGTGTGTGTGTGTTTGTCCTTAGGTTAGTTTACCTAGGTTTAAGTACAAACGTAAGCTTCCGAGGCAGTTGTCACTATCAATAAAATTCTTCTGGGTATTATACCGCGTCGTCATTTTGTAAACTTTGCCGACGTTTCGGACACTATTGCAGGTGGCCTTCATCAGGGTCTGTGTCAGACACCGAAGAATTTTATTGATAGGTTTAAGTAGTTTGTAAGCTACGGACTGATGACCACGCAGTTTGGTCCGATAGATTTACAAACATTTGAAAAAGCCTCAGTGAACTTCCAATGTTATCCGCAAGGTAATTTATATATATCGTGCACAGCAACGGACCCACGACACTCCCCTGTGGCACACGTAACTCCTACTTCAGAAGACTTCTCTCCATTGAGAATGACCTGCTGCTTTCTGTTACCTAGGAATTCCTCAATCCAATCACACAATTGGTCTGATAGACCATATGCTCTTACTTTGTTCATTAAACGTTTGTGAGGAACTGTATCAAACGCCTTGCGGAAGTCGCGAAACACAGCATCTACCTGAGAATCAGTGTCTATGGCCCTCTGAGTCTCGTGGACGAATAGCGCGAGCTGGGTTTCACACGAAAGCCTTTATCGAAACCCATTCTGATTCCTACAGAGCAGATTCCTAGTCTCGAAAAATGTCATTATATTCGAACATAATACATGTTCCAATATTCTACAACTGACCGACGTTAGAGATATAGGCCTATAGATCTGCTCATCTGTTCTAGGATCCCTCTTGAAAACGGGGATGAGCTGCGCCATTTTCCAATCTTTCGGAACGCTATGCTCTTCTAGAGACCTACGATACACCACTGCGAGAAGGGGGGCCAGTTCCTTCGCGAACTCTATGTAAAAACGAACAGGTATCCCATCAGGTCCTGCGGCCTTTCCTCTTTTGAGCGATTTTAATTGTTTTTCTATCCCTCTGTCAGTTATTTCGATATCTGCCATTTTGTAATCTGTGCGGCAATCTAGGGAAGGAACTACAGTGCAATCTTCCTCTGTGAAACAGCTTTGGAAAAAGACATTTAGTAATTCCCCCTTTAGAGTGTCATCCTCTGTTTCAATGCCATTTACGTCACAGAGTGTCTGGACCCTTTGTTTTGATCCACCTACGGCTTTGACATAAGACCAAAATTTCTTAGGATTCTCAGCCAAGTCAGTACAAAGAACTCTACTTTCGAATTCGTTGAAGCCTCTCGCATAGCCCTCCTCACGCTACGTTTCGCTTCGTCTTATTTTTGTTTGTCTACAAGGCTTTGGCTACGTTTATATTTGCAGTGAAGTTCCCTTTGCTTCGGTAGCAGCTTTCTAATTCGGTTGTTGTACCACGGTGGCTATTTTCCATCTCTTACGACCTTGCTAGGTACATACTCATCTAATGCATATTGTACGATGGCTTTCAACTTAGACCACTGTTCCTCAACACCATCTCTACTTAAGATAAAACTTCTGTGCTGAGCCGTCAAGTATTCTGAAATCCCCTTTTTGTCACTTTTTCCGAACAGAAAAATCTTCCTACATTTTTTAATATTTCTATTTACGGCTGAAATTACCGATGCTGTAACTGCTTTATGATCGCTGATTCCCTGTTCTGCATTAACTGTTACGAATAGTTCGGGTCTGTTTGTCACCAGATGGTCTAATATGTTGTCTCCACGAGTTGGTTCTCTGTTTAGCTGCTCAAGGTAGTTTTCAGATAATGCACTCAAAACAATTTCACTGGATTCTTTGTCCCTGCCACTTGTAATAAACGTTTGAGTTTCCCAATCTATATCGGGTAGATTAAAATCTCCTCCCAAAACTATAACATGATCGGGAAATATTTTCCAAATTATCCTTCAGATGTTCTGCCACATCAGCTGCTGAGCCAGGAGGCCTATAGAAGCATCCGATTACCATGTTCGAGCCTGCTTTAACCGTGACCAAATTATTTCACACTTCGGGTCTCCGTCTATTTCCTTCGATACTAGTGCACTTTTTATCGCTATAAACACGCCTCCCCCTTCACTGTCCAGCCCAGATCTTCGCAGAATCGTGTGAGCCTCTGGTTTAAGGCTTCCACTCGGCTCTAAACCAGAGGACTGCGATCGGTTCTGGGAACGACACTACAAATAGCTCAGATTCCACTCCGCGAGCGAGGCTTTCCGCCTTCACCAACTCCGCCAACCGCCTGTATGAACTGAGGATGACCTCTGAACCTAGCCGGCAGGAGTCATTGGTGCCGACATGAGCGACGATTTGCAGTTGGATGCACCCAGTGCTCTCTATCGCCGCCGAAAGGGTCTCCTCCACATGTCGGATGAGACCCCCGGCAAGCAAACAGAGTGCACACTGGCACAGACAAATATGAAACCTCCATAAGGGCCCGGTCCTACGCTTCGGGGTGCGGGGAGGGAGGGTTTCCAGCAGTTCCGTAAGATGTCCCATGATGGCGCTGCGGTCACAAGCAGCCCTTAAAACTAGCCAGAGCAGGCGGCAGGTAGCGGCTGTCCCCACCACCACCTCCCCTCAAACGCCGGAACACCGGACACAGCCGTGGGCTCGTGGCAGGCGGCACGAGCTCTCCCCTCAGCCTCCCCTCCACGCTACCCTCTGACGTTCGAGAGGCACCCTAAGCCAGCGAACCGCCTGACACCTGCTAGCATCTTACGGAACTACGAGGGGAGCGTAGGACAGTGGTTTAGGGTGAGCTGCTTCTCTGTATATGCTACTCTGTGTCACTGGCCTTCTTCCCCGACCTTTCATCTATCTCCATAAGGGGCTCCAGCACCCGCCTAACATTGGAGTTCCCGGTCACTAATAAACCCCTCTCCCGTCTGCCTGCTCGGATCTTGCTGAAGGAGCGGCCACATGCTCACTCACAGGCAAAGCGGGCGATGCCGCACGGTCAGCCTCCGCCTCGAGCGACTCGAAAGCCGTTGAACCCGCCATTCCCCTGGGGCAGAGGGTGGCCCAACCGGGTCCGGTACACGACAAGATGTCTCGACAGCAGGGACCGTGGGTGAAGCATGTGACACCTGAGGTGCCCCATGCGACGCACCGAACTCCCCACTGACGCTACAGTCCGAGGCAGCAGCCTGAAGGCGGCTGATCGCGGCCATCAGCACGCTCAGCTGTTCGCGAACGGCGGCCAGCCCCTCCTGCGTTCGTACGCAGCAGTCACACATCCTATCCATCCTAACAAATTAACAATTTATTGTAGAGATTAAGTAATCGACTTGTAACAAGACCCTATTTCACTACAGGTGACTGATAGCTGACTAAACAGTGGTTACTAGAAACTTCTTGTTGGAAACAAAGGAAATTAGCAAAAAGCACTAAACGAAAATTGAGAAATTAACTGTCAACTAAATTTCACGAAAATCAAATTATGACAGCGCTCTGGGCGATGCAGCAGCGACAGCAGCAGGCACTGAACTGACTGGCAGGTAGATGTAGTAACGGTCTCTGACTTGTTTTGAAATGCAGAAGTCACGGACGAAGACTAAACACAACGGTATTTATCAAAATACGAGAGAATGTACTCTTAAAACGGTAACACAAACGATATCTTTGAAGTAGGTGAGAAGAAGACTCTTAGAAACAGAAGCACTAAACGAAAATTAAGAAATTAATTGTCAACAAAAATTCACGAAAATGAAATTATGACACTTTGTGCTCTGGGCGATGCAGCAGCGACAGCAGCAGGCACTGAACTGCTAGACAGCTAGACAGACAGCTTTCGATTTACTTCATTTATTTGTGTAACTAAGGGACCAAACTTGTAGGATCATCAATCGGTAGACTTAGTCGCTACTTAAACTAACATACGCTAAGAACAAAACACACGCACACACACACACGCTAAGGACAAGACACACATATATATCCGATTAAGTACACGATTCTCTGGCAGGGGCGGCCGCGCAATCCAGAACATGGTGCATCAGAGAGTGCAGCACAGATAGCTATAAATGCCTCGTCAATTATTGGTGCACCGGCAGAGGCAGATAAGGGCGGGTTCATCAGTTGCATTCCGGGCTGTGCAATAGTATTTATCACGGTAACGAAGTCACAAATCTTCCACGTGCTACTCCTTGGGTCTCATTTACAGCATCACGATTTGGACTCTGTAATTTTGTATTCATAATAGATTCGGCTATTTGATCGGACTGTAAACGGAAACTACAGATAGGCGCAATTTGACACTCGCTCTCGGTGGCTTCATTTAAGCTGTCACAGAGCCCCCGCACTAAAAAGTGACGACGACGACGCATTGGGCAACCTATAACTTTCAATATTGGTGATAAATAATTCTTGCAGCTCTCGTATCAAAGGTGACACAGGAGCACCGTTTGGGCATCTGGTCCAGGGTTATGGGGACAATATTCAGCTTCAAAACCACCGCTACTGCTCACGTATACGCCATTCTTTGTTACAAATATGAACCTGATTATTCGTCGTCTTTGTGGAATATATGACTGACAAGTGATTGCGAAAAACTAAACGCTGATCTATGTCAGCCACACAAGGTCACAAACTTCTTTTGCAACTGTTTTCAGAGAGCGTATAAAACGGAATCGTGTTTGGTCAGTAAATCTTTATTTCCACTCTCATTTTCTCTATGGTGATCGAGAGCAAGAGAGTTTCTTGTCAGTAGTATACCTAAAATCGGAAACATTAAGAGTTTTCACACTACCAACATATTTATGTTGCAGCTGATAAAATAATACAAGGAGCGTCTGAAAAGTACGATGAATGGTCTCAGGAAGTATAGGAAACAAGAGATACAAACAAAATACCTTTACTGGCCACCAAAGTAATCGCCAAAGGCTGGAATACGCGTCTGACATCGGTTGTACAGTTCTTGGAAACTGTCAGCAAACGCTTCTTGTGGAATCGCTCGAAGCACTGAGGTCACTGTTGTTTGTTCTCCGCAACCACTCAAAACACACGGAATTTACTGACTGCTTTCACACCATACACTTGCTCTAACATCCCATAGGACTTTTTTTTACATGTTCACTTTGTCAATCAGTCACGCAAAAACTATTATTTCTTCCACTTGCCCACGGAGGATTGAGTTTTTCAGCTAATGTCGATATTCCTATCACAAACTTTAAATCATTCTTTGGTTCTGGATGCAAAGTAAACTTTTCAGTCGAGAGCGTATTTTTCCATTCCCTAAATTCTGTGTTTTGATCAGTCGGTATATTTCAGTGTTTTCTAGAATAAGATATTGTGACACATTGGAAAACACCGTGTCTTGGGGCTTTTATGAACATGGTTATTTGGTCATTCACTTTGGTATTCTATTACCGGTTTCTATTGTCAAAGCAACCACCCGCAGACTTATTAGGATAATAAGACATATCAATATTTTTTCTCTACTGGGCCCGCAGTACATACTGTTATGTAGATGACAGACTATTATGAATAAATGGGTATGATAATGCTATTCGAAACATGCACCAGAAACTAAACACCATACATCTAAAAATAAAATTTACACTAGATAATGAAAGAAACATAACTTTAAATTTTTGAACTAAACAATTAGCAAGGATATTTGAAATTTATAGGAAACCAACCACTAATGATAACGTCATAAATAAAAACTGTTGTCATCCAAAATCACAAAAATACGCTTTTTTTTAGAAATCAATCGTCAATATAATCATCAGTCTATGTCTGGATGAAATTAAAACAATACATAGCACGAAAGCATAATTTCAGTCCAGACACTGCGCTCAAACTATATGAACAACACACGAAACCTAAAACAATTCCAGGAGGTAGATAACATTGAAAAAGACCAACTTATTAAAGAAAGTGAAGGAAATATTACAGAAAACGATTATGTAACTACCATGTCGCACAAACAATATCTAAGAAACGAAATTAATATCAGTAAACTCGAAAACCAACATTCATTACTACCTTAGCGTATACAGTATTTTGTCTAATGATTGCACTACATTTTATATTGGGGAAACTGGAAGAAATTTTAGAATTCTATTTAAAAAACAAATAAACTGTGAAAGCAACCAGTCGAACTTTTACTTACATTTAAAGAGCCAAAACTACAAAACCGAACACATCGAAAATGTTTACAGTACCTAAAGGCCCTGTTCTAACATTTACACACACACGAATAAATACTCAAATGATATCTCAACGAATGAACAGGTATGGAAGTTAAAAATTATGTAGAGAACTATACCGAAATTTTAGAAACAGAAATTGGACATAAATCGGATGACTCACGAATGAAATAAACAATTTTAACAGGAATCATTAAAATTCTATTTTCTATGACACGCGGCCACAACCTCTGACCAAAAGAGACATAATTCAATTTATAAATGTGAAGCATCAAAGCAGCAAGGAATGTGAAATTATTTATGAACTTTTATTATTATTATTATTATTATTATTATTATTATTATTATTATTATTATTTATTTGACATGCCCCATTACATACTAGGCCTACTATTACATGTTTTAAGGTTAAATTCAGACGCCTTTCATCAGAAACTTTGGCAAACACAAACACAGTACGTAAGATGGAACGATTTACAAAAGAATGAATTTTCGCTTACAGGATTTATCGAATTCTATTAAGAAACCATATGAGTTCTACACAGCAGGAAATGTTGTTGAATTACAGAAGTTGTAAAAGTCTGTAGTGAATGTATGTACCAAATCAATTCTACTGATGGGCTATCCTTCGCCTTTGTCAGCTATTTCTTTCCTGAGATCGTCCCGGTCTTTCAGTAAGATGCAGAAGTCGAAAAACAGATGCACATGTGCACGTTCCGTCTTCCGTCTTTCTTAACAGTTGATAATAGGCTTTCAGTTTCCCATGATCTGTTACCATTGCTGTAAAATTCGGAGATATTGGGAGTCTATTTTCAATATCGAGATAAATAGTGAATTACAGATTTCGTTACACAAAGAACACTGGCTCCAAAATGCATTATGGACGTTATCCGAACTAGACGTAAGTAAATTTGTAACAATAATTTTGTATAAAATGTAATACATAGACGTAAGCAACTATATTAGGATCATCAACAAGTCCATTTGATAACGGCAATGGCTAAAACAGTATTATAGTGGACACAACCACCACAAGCAGAATAAATATAATTTGCAGCAGACTTCATTTACAAATATGAATAAAATTTCTTGTGTAATTTAGATACAAACTAATGAAAAATAGTAATCTAAAGATCAATACTGCCAAAATACAGTTTTCAGCCAATGTAGCTCCAAATCTGAATGTTGTAGACTTATAATGTCATATAATGTCAAACACAACAACGTTGCCAAAACATTAGAAACTCAGTTTTATGAATGCACGAATAACGTAAGTCAATATTTTTAAAAATTCGGAAAGGAATATTTTTAAAAAAAGTTCAAATGTTTGTAATTGTATGGGACCAAACTACGTTGGTCACCAGTCTCTAATAGACTACTTAAACTAAGGTAAACTAACCTAAGGACAACACAGACATCCATGCCCGAGGGAGGATTCCAACCTCCGACGCGGAAGGCCGCGCGATCAGCAACGTGGCCCTCCAGATCGCTCGGCTACTCCCGCACGGCGGAAGTTTTCAAACTAAAAGTGCCCTTACAATTTAGAAACTATCAACTAACAGCGATATGGAAATCCAAACCAACACAAAAATTCCGATTGTACACGTCACTTAATAAATTGTTAGTTTGCGATCTTGGCTTATCATTTGGAAACTATAAAACGAATTGATCGCCTACAGACAAGACGATGTCAGATAATCTTAAGCACATTTAACACTTCTGGATTGAATTGCAACTCTTAAGATGTTTATCTACGACGACACGACTTCACGATTCCTATCTATTTGAACTCGCATATTTTTCCAAGTTCCTCACCAAGCTGTGCCGTCTCCCCCACTGACAGACGCAGGGCGAGAAGCCGTGCCGCTCCTTCCTTGTAACCGCACGTCCATTTCATTCCCAGTGGCAGTCTTTTTTTGCCGTCGGCAAGCAAAAGCTTGAAACTTTTATCTGAAGATCCACGTTTTACATTTGCGAGGGGTGAACGCAGAAACACGCATTAAGAGAATTGCTTCCAAGGGAGCTGTATTTTCCTCTCGCTTACCGCGACATGCTGCCGAGTGCACTAAAAACTCGGCACCCCCTGAAACACTGGCCTCTTCTTCCACTGGCAAAACCATCACCACACACGACAAATTGGCGATAGCTTGTTTAGTGAGGAAACACAATTATTATATATATATATATATATATACATGTGGCGTCTGTTCCGAAAGAACAGACGTCACTTCTGATCCTGCAGTTATTATTATTTAATATTCACAGAATATATGACATCAACTGCGATTGGGCAAAGCTGAAAATGTGTACCCCAGACCCGGGTTCAAATCACGGCTGAGTACTGCCCAATCGCAGTTGATGTTATATATTCTGTGAATATTAACACAATTATTGTTATTCCTGTTTCTGACTCCAAATAAAAATACAGTAGAAAATCACATCCTGACATTTTAATGCTTCTGAATAGCACGTTTTATTGTACTACTTGAGCAGCTTTTACAGAACCATCTGTTAAATGAGTCATGGTAGGACACGTCACTGGTGTGCCGATTTGGATAATCAGACAGTGTGATCCGCTGTGGTTTTGCCTAGTAACAGAAACAGCAGTACGCGGTGCCAAGTGTTGAGTTGCTGGCTTCACCTGTAACTAAGGCACGTTCACAGGGCGAGTAGTGGGCATTTTTGCCCTCCACAATAATTACATAACGTCTGCGGACGAAAGCGAGGAGGCACAACGGTGGCCGATGTGCTAAATCAGCGTACCCCGCCATATTAGTTTTGAACAGGGAAGTTAGCAGGTCTTGACTTCATCAAGATTAATAAGAAGTTTTGGCTTATTCAGTTCAGCTACACGTTAAAACAGGTAGTTTCTTGATAGGATATCAGAGTCGCAGCCGACGCCCATCGAAGCTAATGGTAACAATCATTATATAAATACGCTAAAGGATATTATTCAGACAATTAAGGGAGAGGAAAACTTAATTGTTATGGGAGATTGGAATTCGGTAGTAGGACAAGGAAGGGAAGGGAAGATAGTAGGTGAATATGGTCTGGGCAAAAGGAATGAAAGAGGAAGCCGCCCTGTAGAATTTTGCACAGAACATAATTTAGTTATAACAAACACCTGGTTTAAGAATCACAAAAGAAGGTTGTATACGTGGAAGAGACCAGGAGACACCGGGAGACACCAGATAGATTTTATAATGGTAAGACATAGATTTCGGAACCAGGTTTTAAACTGTAAAACATACCCATGGGCAGATATAGACTCTGACCATAACTTGTTGGTTAAGAACTGTAGGCTGAAACTGAAGAAACTACAAAAAAGGAAAATAAGGAGATGGGACCTGGATAAATTGAAGGAACCTGAAGTTCTTAAGAATTTCAGAGGGAGCTTTAGGCAACAATTGACAGAAACAGAAAATAAAACAGTAGAGGAGGAATGGATAAAATTGAGAGATGAAATAGTGAAGGTAGCAGAGGACAAAATAGGTAGGAAGGCAAGACCTACAAAAAATCCTTGGATATCACAGGATATACTAAATTTAATCGATGAAATGAGAAAATATAAAAATGCAGTAAATGAAACAGGCAAAATGGAGTACAGACGACTAAGAAATGAGATTGACAGGAAGTGCAAAATGGCTAAGCAGAAGTGGCTAGAAGGCAAATGCAAGGATATAGAAGAATGTATAAATAGGGGAAAAATAGATACAGCCTACAGGAAAATAAAAGAAATATTTGGAGATAAGAAAAACAGCTCTATGAATATCAAGGACACTGATGGAAAACCAGTTCTCAGCAAAGAAGGGAAAGCTGAAAGGTGGAAAGAGTATATAGAGGGCCTCTACAAAGGAAATGAACTTAGAGACAATACTGTAGGAAGGGAAGACGATGTAGATGAAGATGAAATAGGAGGTACTTTACTGAGAGAAGAATTTGACAGAGCACTGAAAGACCTAAGTCGAAACAAGACCCCTGGAGTAGATGATATTCTCTCAGATCTACTGAAGTCTCTGGGAGAACCAGCCATGACAAACCTATTTCACATGGTGTGTAAGATGTATGAGACAGGCGAAGTACCCCTCAGACTTATTCGTACAAGAAGACCAATGAAAGTTACATAATTCGAAAGATTGTTTGTCGTAGATTTTACGAATAAATATTATGAGTGCATTTATCCATTAAAAGTGGTAAAAGGAAGTAGAAATTTGCCTATCTACAGCTTGGATGACGTTCTACATTCCCCAAAAATCAGCTCACTGATTGGCTATTCGCCTCGACCAAAGACGCTGTAATGCAGCGCATCTGCAGTATTAAAATAACGTATTAAAATTAAAATAAAATAAAATATCGAAACATGTAGTGTCCCCAACTCACTTTCTTGTGCCATTCAAATGCTTCATTTTTGCAGTGATTAAGACTGGTTAAAGGAAATGGATGTTTTCATATGAATGCCGATATAAAGGATGATGCGCCGGGAGAGGCATCTAACAGTGCTCGGGTGGAACTACGAAGTTGATAATGCCGATATAAATGATGATGCGCCGGGAGAGGCATGTAGCGGTGCACGGGTGTAACTACGAAGTCGACATGTAGTCAGCTCTGGAATTCTGAATATCGCAGTATCCAAATAACTTAATTTCTTGGCGTTGTATAAATATACGAACACCGAAATTGTAGTTCCATTTCAAATATTAGGCTAATGAAAGTTATATAATTCGAAAATGGCACGAGAAGTATATACTTCCGTTTTTATTTGTTATTATTGTGTCAGGCATTTTCCTTAACCTCCCAGTGCCTCCTATGATAATGTTGGCAACAGATTCTGAATAGTGAGTATCCTGTGAGTTTTCATTTTAGCCAATGCTGATGTTTTCTTATTGAATCTTCGCTTTACGAGGGCAATTATTTTTACTGAGCGGACGAGGGTACATACAAGAAACTGTCAACCATAAAGCAGGAACAGCATTATTTGTTTACTTCATGGTTTGTACGATACACTAATCAAGTCATTCTATGTGGTTCGAAAAAATGGGCAAAGATTTTCTATGTTTTCTCCATGAATTAAATTCAATATCTCCTTGTGACATACGATCATTGTAAACATTATTGGTCGATTTTCGACCACAGGCAACACTAGTAATAATAATTTCGTGTGGTTCATTAGCCCGGTGGAAGTCTTTTAATTGGATGCCACTTCGGTGACTTCCGGGTCCCATTTACCCAACCGGGTAAAGGGAACCGATAGCTTAACGTGGAATCCCAACCCCGTGTCGTTTCTGGCGATTCCTCACATCGTTGAGAGGTGAAGGATGGGTTAAAACGCAGAGTGAAAAAATACGATCTCCGGTAATCGTGCACTAGCGCAAGACTAATTTTTGTTTAGGCAAAGTTGCTTCCGTGCAACATCACCGACACCAGCACAACATTATACCTTTACCGCGACAGCCTCTGTTAGTTCGTTTCTTCAATTGTTAAGTCAAGTGAAGGCGCGATCTTAGTATTATTATTAGTCACCCTCTAAAAACTATTTTTCTTCTGAGATTTGCTATTATTTCGACGTAATTTGGGTGATCGAAAAGATAGCATTAAATGTCAACTCCTGTTCTCTTTTATTATTGTTATTATTGCATTATTAAATTTATTCTAACTTCAGTTGTCTTCGGTTTTCCGGGTTTTAAAGATAATAAACTAAACTTCTACCTCTCATGAGAGCAGCACTTTCATATTACTGACACAAAGTGTATTACAACATTCCTGTACCCGGTGAGGTCCTTTACAGTAATTATTTATTTTTCTACTTCCAGGAGTGGTCATTCGGTCCATTCTGAGTACAGCTAAGAACCTCTTATTTGCCTTGGACTGAGACGGGCACTGCTTTCTGATGACTGAGCCTGCGGGTCAGGGTAGGTTTGTTCAACCTAAATAGACACCGTTTTAGGGTACAAAATATTGCAGATCAATACTTGAGCGCAATAAAAGATAAAATAAATCGTCTGTCCAGTCTCAAGACAGGCCGGCCGAACATAAAATGCAACGACAGACTGCTTATTTTGCACCATTTTGTCTCCATTTTTAGGCGCCCGTAGTCCATGTCCTATGCTTCATTTACAGAATTTCTATGTTTTCTCCATCAATTAAATTCAATATCTCCTTGTGACGTACGATCATTTTTGTAGGTCTTGTCTTCCTGTTTGATCCTCCACGGCCTTCACATTCATATCTCCAAAAGCTGCGCTTGACGTTTTCTACTGTGCTGTTTCTCCCCGTTTCTGTCATATGTTGTCTAAATCTCCATATGAAACTCTCAAGAAGGTTGCATAAATTTATCGAATTCACTACTCCATACCTTCCTGCAGTTTCCTCATTGTAATCTACAATGTAAAAAATACATGGTCAGAGTCTATTTCTGATTGTGGATAATGTCCTACAGTATAAAATCTGACTCCTAAATATGTGTCTTGCTATTACACAAACAAACTGTTACCTACCTTTCGATGTCTGCTGGTCTCTTCCACGAATATATAACCTTCTTTCGTGATTCTTAAACCAAGTATTGATTAAATTATCCTGTTTGAAAAATACTATCTTATTACAGTACCCCCGTCATGATCACATTCTCGCCTCCTTTTAGCGTCAGATTAATTAATTTATCTCGTCCTACATTGAGTCAATCTCCTCAACACGGCAGGGCTAGATGGGCAATAAACTTTTACTACTCTAGTGTTGGGTTCATGTCTAATTTCGGTAAGACAACGCGCTCACTATGCTGTTCATATCAGCTTGCCCGTATTCCTATATACCTGTTCACTACTAGACCTATTACTGAGTTGCACCCGAATGATTTTGTATTTAAAACCCTGTATTCTCCTGATCAGAAATCCTGTTCATCTTTCCATCTAACTTCACTAGTCCCTATCTTGAACCTATTATTTTCAAATTTTCTAACCTCTATATAGAATTAAGGGATTATCATTCCATGCTCCAATTCGGATATGTAGGCCTATAGTTTAGTGCATATATTCCGCGATTCTTCCTGAAAACTGGAAATACTGGTGCTTGTTTTTACTCATTAGGAACGATTCGCTCATATATATAATAAAAGAAGACGTTATGCTCCATGTGATGTGATTTGCATGATATTGTCTGTAAGTACTTAAGAAAATATCGTGCCGGCCGCGGTGGCCGAGGAGACTGAGGCGCTTCAGTCACGGTCTGCACGGCCACTACGGTCGGGGGTTCGAATCCCCCCTCGGGCATGGATATTTGTGCCGTCTTTAGTATAAGGTAGTTCATAAGTAGTTTGTAAGTTTAGGGACTGATGACCCCGTAGTTAAGTCCCATAAGCTTAACAAACATTTGAACATTTTTTAGAAAATATCGTTCGACTTAAAACTCAAAAGTGTCATTCTTTAAAAAGCATTTCAGTAATTTCAAACATTCTGTAGAATTACGCCGTGGAGCAATGTTGTGTACTGTCACATATGAAGGCTGCTGTTGTAAGAAAGAACAGTGATGACAAGTATGTTTGAGTATTTTGTGCATAACTTACTGATAGCACTATCTCCGTCATCTAACAATGTACAGTTATCTAAACACACACACACACAAACACATATACACTAAACAGTGGTCATATTTTATTTAACACAGTGTTTGTTGAGGGAATGAGATAGCGAATGTATATTTTAGGTGGACCATAGACTACGCTACGTCGATACCGGAATCGCAAATTAATCTTGTAACGTGGCGGGATTTTCCGGCCGGAGACGTGGTTCCGGCGCGAGTACACAGAGGCGAAGCCACAGGCAGTACATGTTTGATTTCAAACACGGAATTAACGTACATTATTAACTGCTAAAGGGGAGAGAATGCTCTGATTTGTTATATGAGTTACATTATCAAATCGAATTAGTTCAAATAAATGATTATTTCGCGACAAGGGAAATATCATTTGAACACCTTAAATATTTACTTGTTATAAAATATCTTGTATTTCGTATGTTATAAGACAATTTGCCAAGTGTTGTTCGCGGTATCATTAAAAAAAAAACCTGTGTTCTGTGTCTGGATATTTACTATCATTGCATTACCAATTACACTGCTGGCCATTAAAATTTCTACACCAAAAAGAAATGCAGATGATAAATGGGTATTCATTGGACAAGTATATTGTACTAGAACTGACATTTTATTACATTTTCACGCAATCAGGGTGCAAAATTCCTGAGAAATCAGTACCCAGAAAACCACCTCTGGCCGAAATAACGGCCTTGATACGCCTGGGCATTGGATGGCGTGTACAGGTGCAGTTGTCCATGCAGCTTCAACACGATACCAAAGTTCATCAAGAGTAGTGACTGGCGTATTGTATCGCGCCAGTTGCTCCTCGAGCATTGACCAGACGTTTTCAATTGGCGAGAGATCTGGAGAATGTGCGGCCCAGGGCAGCAGTCGAACATATTCCGTATCCAGAATGGCCCGTACAGAACCTGCAACAAGAGGTCATGCATTATCCTATTGAAATGTAGGCTTTCACAGGGATCGAATGAAGGGTAGAGCCAAGGGTCGTAACTCATCTGAAATGTAAAGGCCACAGTTCAAAGTGTTGTCGATGCGAAGAACAGATGACCGAGTCATGTAAACAATTGCACCCCATACCATCACGCCGGGTGATACGCCAGTATGGCGATGACGAAAACACGCTTCCAATGTGCGTTCACCGCGATGTCCCCAAACACGGATGCTACCATCATGATGCTGTAAACAGAACCTGGATTCACCCGAAAAAATGACGTTCTGCCATTCGTGCATCCAGGTTCGTCGTTGCGTAAACCATCGCAGGCGCTCTTGTCTGTGATGCAGCGTCAAGGGTAACCGCAGCCATGGTCTCCGAGCTGATAGTCCATGCTGCTGGAAACGTCGTCGAACTGAGCGTGGAGATTGTTGTTGTCTTGCAAACGTGCCCCTCTGTTGACTCAGGAATCGAGACGTGGCTGCACGAACCGTTACAGCCAAGCGGATAAGATGCCTGTCATCTCGACTGCCACTGAGACGAGGCCGTTGTGATCCAGTACGGCGTTCCGTATTGCCCTCCTGAACCCACCGATTCACTATTCTGTTAACAGTCATTAGATCGCGACCAACGCGAGCAGCAATGTCGCGATACGATAAACCACAATCGCGATAGGCTACAATCCGACCTTTATCCATGTCGGAAACGTGATGGTGCAAATTTCTGTGCCTTACACGAATCATCAGAACAAACATTTCACCAGCAACGCCAGTGAACTGCTGTTTGTGTATGAGAAATCGGTTTGAAACTTTCCTCATGTCAGCATGTTGTGGGTTACGCCACCGGTGCCTACCTTGTGTGATTGCTCTGAAAAGCTAATCATTTGCATATCACAGCATTTTCTTTCTGTCGGTTAAATTTCGTATCTGTAGCACGTCATCTTGTGGTGTAGCAATTTTAATGGCCAGGATTGTATTTCAAGCCAGATATAGACAATGTATTTAAATTAAATTTATAAGGGGCAGCCCTCAGTCGCAAAGTACGAAAATAATCGTTACCAGGTTTCAATGCCGCTATGGGCACCTTCTTCGGACGAAGATGAATATGTTAAACCTACATGTCAAAATTTAAAATACAAAAAATATATCTGACATAATCAGATAGTCATACCTAAAAAGTAAATAGTTGTAGACAGGCGGAGCAATCACGAGGGGCTGCAATGTCTCCGCCGCCAACGTCGATAGCTAACAATATATTTGCTTTAGTGGTTACCGCGTCTGAACATCAAACGGCAAACCAGGTCGATTACCCGTTACTGCTGGATATTTTCCCTTGATGCAAGTACTGGAGCGAGGTACTCGCAGCCTCGTGATGCCAACCTAGGGGCTGCCTTACCGAGCAGCGTGCGGGACCGCCGTGCTGACCACGAGGCTCCCTACGTCGCATTTAGTGACACCACTGGCGCTCGATTAGCACGTCTGGTGCCAGAACGCGAAACTCCTTATTTACCATAGATACCAATTGCTCCTGAAGAACAAAAATTTCTAAACTGTAACCGGTTACATTATTATTTGTACAGGATTAATGAATACAAATATTTATTAATAACAACATCTTGTCGTATTCCTCTAATCCTCCGGCAAGCCTCTCTATCGAACGCATCTTTCTTGTCGATGCTACTATGTTCCATTACTCCATTTATTTGGTCTGTCCAAGAACGTCGTGGTCTTCCGCGATTACATCTGCCGAGTGGTTTCCATTCATAACCCTTCTTTAGCCACCGATAATCTGGCATTCTCATCATATATCCGTAACAATTCAGTGATTTTCTTTCAATTCTGTCCATCACTGTATCATTTGCCTTCACTCTAGCTCTTACTTCATCATTAGTTTTTCTTTTGAGTCTTGATATTCTGGCACTCCTACGCAAATAGTCCAATTCAACAGCTATTAGTCTTCTTTTGATATCCCCATTTAACATCCATAGTTCTGATCCATAGCATAGCACTGATTCAATCATTATCTTACCAACTCTTTTCTTGTTGTTGTCGGAAATATTCTTATCCCACCAAAAAGAATTCATAAACCCTAACATCTTTCTGCTTTGCTGTATTCTGTATTTTACTCCTGCATGTCCCAATCCATTTTTTTCAATATGTGGCCCAAGATATTTGAATTTCTATACCTGTCTCATAAGTGCTTTGTACTTCAAATTTAGCATCACTACTCACGACCAGATACTCTGTGTTTGTAGTCACAATCGGTTGTATTCGTGATATAATTGAAGCATCATGAACGCAAGGTCGTAATTATCTAGTGTTATAATAGCTTGATCGTCAGCAACACTTACTGAAAATATCTGTATATCACTGACAGTGATTCCCATTCCTCTGCAGATGTTATTCCAATTTCGGAGAGCCACTTCTACATACAAATTGAACAAGATGGGTGACATACTGCAACCTTGTCGCAAATCCTTAGTGACATTGATAGTTTCCGATAACGTTCAACCTCATTTAATCTGTGCCACATTATCTCTGTACATTTCAGTAATAATTTGTAAAAGATGATCATCCGTACTTATATCTTTCATAGCTTCCCACAGCTTAGGGACTACATCGTAAGCTTTTGCTAAATATACAAAGGCAATGTGTAGCTCTTTCCCTACTGCTATATATTTCCCCATTAGTTGTTGCAAAATAAGTAATCTGTACATGATGTGTTCTGCCTGAAGCCGCTCTAGTCTTCCCCAATATGGTGCCTAAAATTTTGTCTAATTTTTATCTGACCAAATAAGAGGCTCATTGTACAGTTGACACAAATTCCTCTATAGCAGTTTGTGTCTTTTCTCTTCCCTTTCTTGAAAAGAGAAACCATATACGACTTTTTCCATTCCGAGGGAGTTTCAATCCTTTTACAACATTTGTTCATCAGGCAGGCTATTCGCTTCTTCATATATCTTCCTCCAATTCAAGAGGAACGTTTCCTGCACCAGATGATCGGCCATTTTTAATTTTATTTAATGCACAGTTCACTTCCTCTATTGTAATATATATATATATATATATATATATATATCTCCACCTTCTCTTCATTCCCTTGCGTGTAATATGGCCTGTCTTCAGTTAAAAGATCTGCATAATGCTTTTTCCATTCCTTTAAGGAATTAGGTTACATACCTTCTGAAATATATTATGAGCGCCACAGTGTCACAAGGATAAACTCCACTAGTTCTCTTTCCCTCATCCTGACATAAAGTTGAGAATCTACTGCGCGGCCCACAGCAATATTATACCGGATAAGAAATTGAGGGCCGGCCGCAGTGCCCGAGCGGTCTGCGGCGCGCCAGTCACAGTCTGCACGGCCACTACGGTCGGGAGTTCGAATCCCCCCTCGGACATGGATGATTGTGTCGTCCTTAGTATAAGCTAGTTCATAAGTAGTTTGCAAGTTTAGGGACTGATGACCCCGCATTTACGTCCCTTAAGCTTAACAAACATTTGAACATTTTTAACGAAGTGTGGAGATTACCGTGCATCAACAGAATTTATTAACATTGCATAAAAGGGAAGACAAGGGATAATTTTCCTCGTTTTATTTCGTGTTCCCGTCCATAGCCATTTGAAAATCAGCGAGAAAAGTGTTGAGAATCTTTTGAACTTTTGAGGCGAAATTTATTTATTTATTTTTTAAATAGTGATCTATTGACAACTGGAGAATTACTTTTCGTCGTAGCTCCAAAGACTTTTTACTTGAACGGAAAATAGGATCATTCAATTTTAGTTTCTACGATCTGAGATGTGGACCAGTCGACTGAAGATTAGGAGATATTTATAAAATAATTTTCAGGTTCTGGAAAAAAAGCAGCAGTAGGTAAAAACCATGCAGAAAAACAGCCAAAGTTATTTACAGCAACAAACGCCACTGGGAAACCATTAGCCGCCCCACAAATTACAGTGGTATGCATATAATCCGAAATGGAATAATATTGGACCACTCCCCTTGGATCATTCAGACTGACGGACAGACAGCTCTGAAATCCCTAGTTGCCTCTTTAACTACATCAAAGATTGTTGCGGAATGCCGTAAATGCATTGAGAGCATGTGAGAAAACGACAGAGTAATCTGCTGTGGGTTCTGGAACACTCATTGATAGAAATGAACTGGCTTACAAGCTAGCCAAAATAGCGGCTAGAACTTGGTCTGAGAACAGAACTATGCGACTGGATTAAAAGACAAGTCACGAAAAACGCTAACAAGATTCCAGGACAAAAGCATCGTAAGTACATGATGCTGTACCTTGCATCTAGAATCCTGGGCATAAAGAAGAGACAAATTAGACTTATAGTATGTCTAGTGACTGGCCATGGGAACTTAAAAATGTTCAGATGTTTGTAAATCTATCGGACCAAACTGCGTGGTCATCAGTTCGTAGCTTACAAACTGCTTAAACTAAGGTAAACTAACCCAAGGACAACACACCACACACACACACACACACACACACACACACACACACACGTGCCTCAGGGAGGACTCGAACCTCCGACAGCGAGCAACCGCGCGCTCCGCAGCCAGGCGCTTTAGACCGCTAGGCTACTCCACCGCGGCCCATGAGAACTTAAAAAATGTTACACAGGTAGAATATAATCTGTAACTACTGCTCCTAGGTGCATCAGTTTTTTGTGTGGCTGTGTATCTTTTCGTTGAGTCTGTGTTGGGAAGAATTGTTTCATTTACTTATCAAGATATCATATTAACTTCAGCCACAGATAATCGTCCCCGTATTTAGGTAACAATCATTATTAATTATATTGACTCATCTTACAATATAGGTTAAAGCTAAAAGTTTTAGCTCTTGTATATCTGGAGAAATCTTTTGACAATGTAGATTGGAATACACTCTTTCAAATTCTGAAGGTAGCAGGGGTAAAATACAGGTAGCGAAGAGATATGTTTAAGTTGTACAACAACCAGACAGCAGTTAATAAGAGTCGAAGGGCATGAAAAGGACGCAATGGTTCTGAATGGAGTAAGAGACGGTTGCAGCCAGTGTTATTCAGTCGGTACATTGAGGAAGCTGTAAAGGAATGCAAGGGGAAATTTAGAGAAGGAATTAAAGTTGAGGGAGAAGAAATAAAAAATTTGCTTTTTGCAGATGGCGTAGTAATTCCGTCAGAGACAGCAAAGGCCTGAAAGAGGAACGTAATGGACAGTGTCGTGAGCGAAGGGTATAAAATGAACATTAACAAACGTAAAACAAGGGTAATGGAATGGAATGCCAGAATATAGTGCGATGATGAAGGAATTAGATTAGGTAGCGAGATAATAAAAGTAGTAGAAGAGTTTTGTTATTTGAGTAGCAAAGAAAATTCTGATGGCCGAAGAAAATAAGATACTAAATGCAGAATGGCTACGGGAAGAAAAGCGTTTCTGAAGAAGAGATATTTGTTGACAACCAATGTAATTTAAATGTTAAAAGTCCTTTCTGAAAGTATTTGTCTCGAGTGTAGCTTTTTATGGGAATGTAACATGGACGATTAGGAGTTCAGATAAAAAGATTCTAGAAGCTTTTGAATTGTGTTTCTACACACGAATGATGAAGAGTAGATGGGTAGATCAAGTTACTAATAAAGAGCTGCTTAGCATAACTGGGAAGAAAAGGAGTTTCTGTTGTGTGTGTGTGTGTGTGTGTGTTTTTTTTTTTTTTTTTTTTTTTTTTTTTTTTTTTTTTTTAAGAAATTACTGTTCTTCTTTATAACAGCTTAGGAGTTGTTTATGGCAGGCCTACAGACTTTGTTTAACCATGGATAGACTTTGTTTCTGATGTACTGCCCACTAACACACGAAAAATATTATCAAGTTCTTCCTCTCTAAGAAGTTCTCACATTTAAAGAGGATTTTAGTTTCATTTAAGATTTAGGTCCATGTGCACAAGAACCAGGAGTCACAAATAATTTCATAAAGTTTTTACCTCCAACAGATTCCACCAAGTGAAATTCACATAAGTTATTGCAAAAGTTTCTAAAGTTGGTTACCCTTCTATTTAAATAACCAACGATGACATATAATTAAACTTTCATATTTTCTCCGTTCACAAAAACGTACAGTCCCATTAAAGTTTGTTAGTGTTCGAGAAAACTTCTAAAATGTACTTTTCATAGAAATAACTGTAGTAACTAATATTCATTTCCATTTAAACCTTTTACACAGTTCAATAAGATTCATTCTTCGTAATACATTTTAACAATCTTTCACATTTATTAATATAACAAGATCTGTACAGCTTGACCTGACAATCGGAACTAACTCATTTTTCAAAGAATTTTTTTTTCCATAACTTTTTATGTCTTCTTCGATCACAACGCAACAACGGGCTGCAGTTGCTCCTTACGCCGCATGGCCATCGACTCGCAACGGTTGGTGGCCAGCAATCACATCTTTGGTTCTGGCGTGTAGGACTCTGCTGACCGCGTTGTGACGCTCTCAAAGAGACATGAAACAGAAAAACAAATACAAACTTTTAAGTACAGAACTTATAAAAATTAAAAACATGATCACAAACATTTAATGAAGCAAATTATCATTTTTTTCGCTTACCTGACAAACTGAGCTTATAGAGTGGCTTGTGACGGGATGTAGCTCCTTGTCCCTATACAACCGCTCTCTCATAGAAGGATCTGTACCAAAAGATTGGAAAGTTGCCCAGGTCACACCTATATTCAAAAAAGGCAGTAGGAGTAACCCACTAAACTACAGGCCTATTTCACTGACGTCAATTTGCAGCAGGGTTTTGGAACATATCCTGTATTCAAATATTATGAATTATCTCGAACAGAACGATCTATTGACCCAAGGTCAACACGGATTTAGAAAATGTCGTTCATGCGAAACACAACTGGCTCTTTATTCACACGAAGTGATGGGTTCTATCGACAAAGGTTCTCAAATCGATTCGGTATTTCTTGATTTCCAGAAAGCTTTTGACACTGTACCTCACAAACGGTTTTTAATCAAATTGCGTGGTTATGGTATATCGCCCCAAATTTGCCATTGGATAGGGGATTTCTTGTCAGAGAGGACATAGTTCGTAGTAATCGATGGTAAGGCATCGACTAAAACAGAGGTGATATCGGGCATTCCACAGGGTGGTGTTATTGGTCCTCTGCTGTTCCTTATTTACATAAACGATTTAGGGGAAAATCTAAGTAGCTCTCTTAGGTTGTTTGCAGATGACGCCGTCATTTACCGTCTAGTAAAATCATCTGAAGATCAAAACCAACTGCAGAACGATCTGAATATGATATCAGTATGGTGTAAAAATTGGCAATTGACTCTAAATAATGAGAAGTGTGAAGTCATCCACATGAGTACGAAAAGAAATCCGTTAAACTTTGTTTATAAGATAAATCAATCAAATGGGAAGGTCGTAAATTCCACAATATACCTAGGAATTACTATTACTTCAGACTTAAATTGGAAAGAACACATAGATAATATCGTGGGCTTACCAGAGACTGCGTTTTAATGGCAGAACCCTTAAAACATGCAACAGAACTACAAAAGAAACTGCATACACTACGCTTGTCCGTCCATTTTTGGAGTATTGCAGCCCAGTGTGGGATCCTTATCAGGTGGGTTTGACGGAGGACATCGAAAGAGTCCAAACAAGGGCAGCTCGTTTCGTATTGTCACGATACAGGCGAGACAGCGTTACGGAAATGATACAGGATCTGGGATGGGAATCATTACAATAACGGCGTTTATCGCTGCGGTGTGCGCTACTTGCGAAACTCCAATCGCCAACATTCGCCTCCGAATGCGAAAATATATTGTTGACTCCCACTTACATAGGTAGAAATGATCATCAGAATAAAATACGAGAAATCAGAGCCCGAACAGAGAGATCCGGGTGTTCATTCTTCCCACGCGCTATTCGAGAATGGAATGGGCGATAAATAGTATTATTGTGGTTCGATGAACCCTCTGCCAGGCACTTAAATGTGATTTGCAGAGTATTCCATGTAGATGTATATGTAGATGTCCCACTACAGTTGGTAGGACAATTATAAGAAGAAGGATGTGTGTGGGTTTAATGTCGTACAGAGAAATCGAGAGACTAATATGGTAACCAGGTTAAAAGAAGCTTGGATAAGACAGGGCAGCGTGGAGAGTTGCACCAAACCCGTCTTTAGACTAAAGAACACAACAAAATCGTCGCATGTTTCAGGGCACAGCACCTGTGACAGTCCATTAGTGTAGTTGGACACCTCGACCGTATATATGTATCGCTAAACGTCTCCGGAATTCGCATGGGAAAGCAAGCGAATGAGTTACGCCTTAGGGCGTGTCGTACGTTGTCTCGCACGCATCGGAGCTGATATGAAGATGTAGAATTTTACGAGCGAGGGTCCCTGGGGTGGCCGCGTGACAGGCGGGGTCGCGATGCCGCAATTTCGGCGCGAGAAACGCAATATGCCGCGCCGCCCGAGCCGCGAAAAAACTCATATCTGTCGCGCCGGGCCGCGCCTCGCCTACCACCTGGCCGGGCGGGCTCCCGTCTGTTTATCTACCTGGGGCGGGCGGGCCACTGTGGGCTCTAAAGCCCAGAAAGCACGTATTTGCGCCCAAAGCCAGCACTGATGCCTTGCTTTGCCGGTAATACCGCCGCAGAACCTACGGCGGGGGCACCAGATTGCACCTTTCTCGCAGTATGAGAATTTATGTTAGAGAGAAGCACTAATGTTCTACTGCTTTGGACGGGTTAGGGTCCAATGAAATACTTTTCTAGTCGCTTATTTCCCCGTATATCTGATTTCACAATTATACAGACTGTTTCAGGACGAATATCAAATAGCACACAGCACAAAACAATTAGGGCATCAGGTGAGATGTTGTTGTTATGGTCTTCAGTCCAGAGACTGGTTTGATGCAGCTCTCCACCCTACTCTATCCTGAGCAAGCCTTTTCATCTCCTCATAAGAACGGCAACACACATCCACTTGAATCTGCTTAGCATACGCGTCTCTTGATCTCCCTCTGCGATTTTTACCCCACACACTTCCCTCCAATGCTAAATTTACGATTCCTCGATGTCTAAGAATGTGTCCTACCAAGCGATCCCTTCTTTTAGTCAAGGTATGCCAAAAATTCCTTTTCTCACCAATTCTGTTCAGTACCTCTTCATTAGTTATGTGATCTACCCACCTAATCTTCAGCATTCTTCTGTAGCACCACATTTCAAAAACCTCTATTCTCTTCCTGTCCTCACTGCTTATCGTCCATGTTTCACTCCCGTACAAGGCAACACTCCACACAAATGCCTCCAGAAAAGACTTCCTTACACTTAAATTAATATTCGATGTTAGCAAATTTCTCTTTTTCAAAAATGCTTTTCTTCCCATTGCCATTCTGCATTTTATATCCTCTGTACTGCGACCATCGCATGTTATTTTACTATCCAAGTAACAAAACTCATCTACCACCTTCATTGTTTCGTTACCTAATCTAATTCCTTCAGCATCGCCTGATTTTCTAAGACCGCATTCCATTATTTTTGTTTTGCTCTTGTTAATGTTCATTTTATACGCTCTCTTCAACACACTGTCCATTCCATTTAACTGCTCTTCCAGGTCCTGTGCTGTCTCTGATAGAATTACAATGTCATCAACAAAACGCAATGTTTTTATTTCTTCCCCCTGAACTTAAATCCCTATTCCAAATTTTTTCCTTGCTCTCCTTCACCGCCTGCTCGATGTGAGATATCATAGCACAAATTAATGTATTTCATTCAGATACTGGTTACAATTTTGTGGTGTGGTATGACATTCCCTCAGAGCTACTGTGTGGTGTCGCACAAGTATGAAGTGCGCGCCACGTACTTTCGCCGCGCGCCGCCATGCACGCACGGCGCGGCGTTCTTATGACGTCAGCCACGAGCGCCCTCTGCTGCAACTCCGCTCGTGGCCACGACTGCTGCATCGGCCACTTGGGAATCAGATAGGCACCAGTTAAGACTTCGCTATCGGATAGGCACTACGAATCATCAGTAGGCAGGCCTCTCTCTAGTTTAACCATGTATCAGCATTCTGCAGTCTTGAACTTTGTAAAAGATAAGTATTATCTTATTTCCGCGAAATATACGTTCTACTTTAGCCTACTGTTTCTAGTTTCTGCTGTCCCACTGGCTGGTCACCTCCGTACCTCCACACGCGTGCATCCTATTTTCCTGTGTCGGTCTCTCTCTACTCGGCCACCGACACCCAGGACAACCGGCGGAAACGAGACACAAAATACTGAAGTCTCTGGGAGACACCTCGTCTGTAAGATGTATGAGATAAGGGAATTACCATAAGACTTTAAGAAAATTGTAATAACTCCCATTCCAAAGAAAGCAGGCGCAGACAGGTGTAAAATTACAGAACCATCAGTTTAATAAGTCACGGCTGCAAAATACTAATGCGAAAGTTGGTAGAAGCCGATGACTGGGAAGGTCAGTTTGGTTTCAGGAGAAATGTAGGAACACGGGAGGCAATACTTACCTTACGACTTATCTTAGAAGATAGAATAAGGAGAGGCAAACGTACATTTCTAGCTTTTGTAGATTTGGAGAAAGCTGTTGACAGTGTTCGTTGTAATAAACTGTTTCAAGTTCTGAAGCAAGCAGGAGTAAAATATAGGGAGCGCAGCTTGTACAAAAACCAGACAGCGGTTGTCAGAGTTGAAGGGCATGAAAGGGATGCAGTGGTTGGGAAAGGAGTAACACAGATTTGTAGCCTTTCTCCAATGTTATTCATTGAGCAAAATTAAGTAAAGCAAGGAGAAATTTGGAGAAGGAATTACAGTTCAGGCTGAAGAATTAAAAACATTGCGTTTTGCCGACGACATAGTAATTCTGCCAGATACAGCAAAGGACCTGGAAGAGCAATTGAACGGAATGGACAGTGCTTTGAAAGGTGAGTATAAGATGAACATTAACAAGAGCCAAACAAGGGTAATGAAATGCAGTCTAGGAGAATCAGGTGATGCTGAAGGAATTAGATTAGGTAACGAAACAATAAAGGTGGTAGATGACTTTTGTTACTTGGGCAGTAGAATGACATATGATGGTCGCAGTACAGAGAATACAAAATGATAATGGCAATGCGAACAAAAGCGTTTTTGAAAAAGAGAAATTTGTAAACATCTAATATTAATTTAAGCGTAAGGAAGTCCTTTCTGAAGGCATTAGTGTCGTGTGTTGCCATGTATGCGAGTGAAACGTGGACGACAAACAGTGCGGACAGGAAGAGAATAGAAGCTTTTGAAATGTGATGTTACAGAAGAATGCTGAAGTCTTTTTTGCAAATATCTGTGACACTATGCGAGATATGAAAAAAACATAATGGCGCAAAGTTGCAGATAGATTTCTTCTCTACATATTCGTTTATTTAATTTCCTCCGTAAAAGAATTGTTAAGCCATCATTTTCATTTAAATTTCGAACTGTCAAAAGGCGACCATAAAGGGCCCACTGGAACCTAAAGTGGGCCAAAAAGAAAAGCAGTTGCAGCACACGTGGTTGGAATCGTTAGCCAAATTTAAGTAAATTATTGACGAAATTCAATTTCATGAGTGTCGAAAGCAGTATTAACGTAACAGAATGATCTATGAAAGATCTTGTCATAGGTTATTGCAAGGTATCATTTCAAACATCCCAGACGTACATAGTAACACAAAACACAAACAGTAATATTAACAAGTATGGACAGTGATTTTACGAGTTGAGAGAGATATTTTATAAACTATGTGAAACTACGGAGAGTTGAACTAGAATAAAAACTGGCTACCATCTGCTCTGCTCAAATCTAATCTTAAGTTCCCCGTAGGAACTGAATTGATAAATGAATAGCTAGTGCAAATTCAGATTCCAGCAACGTGAGTTTACTAACCAGGCTCCGATATTACCAAACCCTTTGAAGTATCCGGCTGAAAGCACGCATCTCAAACATGCAAGGCAAGTGCCGAACACAGGTAGCGTAGCTGTAAACGGAGCAAGGTCCTGAATCAGAATGGCGAATGCTGGCAACAGATGCCGTCTGGCAACACAGCTTTGGTGGTGCGATATCTAATTGCCTATCACTGGTCAGAGCTCTGCAAGCGTCCGAGGCAACACTAGTCGAAACCTCGCGTAGATACACTATGCTAGCAAATGGAGATCGCTTGCAGCTGAGACTCTCTGGAAACAGAGCATTCGGGTGCGCATGTTACGGAACTGCGATTGCACGAAAGTACACTGTTTTAAAGTGGCCCATACTCTTGCAGATGATCTGCTGGAAACTAGGAAAAGAAACCTCTGTACACTTAAAGGAATCAGGAAATATAGCAACCAGTCGTATTTTTTGCGTATTTATTCAACACGACCGGTTTAGAACTGCCTGGAAGTTCATCATCAGGAGGTATACATTTTTATTGGTTGTTCGTAACATTGTGGAACTCATTTGGCTGTGGTGAGAAGTGTGAGCTTTGAGTTTTGGCACTTAATTATGATACTTACATGTATACATCGTATTCTGAAACGCTACTTACAGCTGGTTCACTCTGTTGTTTGATGATCGGTTGTTTTGTTCATTTTTCAGGCATTTCAGATGTTTTTAAGTGCTCACAAGCTGGCCACAACACACAGTTCACGACAGCACTAGCTTTCCACATGTTTTACAAACGTAAACAATACAGAGGTATATACAGCTATTTGTCAAAGATCACAGTTGATACACAGATATTATTTTAATAACTTATTCACTAGATACAATTTCGATACTTGGTGTTCATAAATTCCTATTTAGATAATTCTCTTAGGTGTTGTATGATCTAAGTATGTGTGTTTGGTTTTGTCAGGTTTAAATATATTTAAAATTTTTGGAGAACGAGTTGTTTGCCAGTTCTGTTTGTTCATTTAAAATGGTGTGGGGTGCGTTATTGTTATGGATGAAAATCTGTAATTGTTCTAAAAGGTCCATCTTTATAACTTTGCAGTGTGCAGTATTTGAAGATTAGTTTTTATGTTTTTATGTTTGCAGATGGCCTGCAAAGCTTGACTTGTTTAAATTTTTTAAGTGGAGTTCGTCAGTATGTTCTTTGTATCTAATTTCAAAATTCCTTCCTGTTTGTCCTATATAGTAGGATGAGCAGCTGTCACGTGTTAATTTGTATATGCCATATTTTTGGAAAGGTGTGTTGGTTGATTCAGTTTTGTGAACTTTTTGTTTCGTATTTTATTGTTTCTGGAGAAACATATTTTGACATGATGTGGTTTAAAGAGTTTTGCAAGTTGGTATAACATGTTTCCGACAAAGGGCATAGAGCTGTATTTCGATTGCTCTGCTTCTTATGGTTGGTTTATAGGCACTTAATGATTGGTTTTCAGTTTTTTATCTAATTTGTCAACTTTGGTGGGTCATAGTCATTGTTGTAGGCTATAATTCTTAGAAAGTTCATTTCATTTGTTTTTGTAGTAGGTTCAGCATGATTTTATTCATACAGTTCAGTGCTGATTTAAAGAATGTATCTGTTGTTATGGATGGCAAAAGGAGTTCTTTATAATTACGTCTGAAGTTGACGGTTTTCTGTAAATTTGGAATTTGCGCTGTGTTTTGTTAAGGTCAAGAAAATTAATACCTTGCTATGTCTGGTGTTCAACTGTGAATTTTATTTTGGGGTGTACTTCATTTAATTTCTTAGCTAAGATTTCTATCTCATTTTTAGTTCCATTGTATAGTATCAGTGTGTCATCTACTTGGCATTTACAATAGATGATTTTTATCATTTTTCTATTTGATTTGCTTTGAAAAATTATGTTTCTTGACTATTAATATAAATTTTGCTAGTAGGCCAGCTAAGCTACTGCCCATTAATAACCCATATTTTTGGGTATAAACTTTGCCATTGAAGGTATAGTAATTGTGGTATAGCACCATTTTAAGCAGGTCCATTAGGTCATATATTTCTTTGTTGCTTAATTTTTTATGATGAAGTAGATTATCTTTGATTATCTGGAGTGTTTCATTTAGTGGTATGTTAGTATAGAGGTTTACTATGTTGGAGGTTGTAAAATTCGCTGATATGGGTATGTTGATATCTTTGATGCTGACAAGTAAATCATACCTGTTCTTAATGAAGTAGTTGGTTGTAAATGAGTAAGCTTTGCTGAGGATTTCCTGCAGTTTTTGAATTATTTTATATCTGGGGCTGTTTATGACATTTACTATCAGGTGTATTGGGTGGCCTGGTTTATGAACCTTGGGTTGTGACCTAATTTTTGGTGTTGTTAGGTTCATTACTATGTAGTGCTTAGCTTCGGTGGAAGTTAGGAGGAAGTTGTAGTTTTTTGTTAGGCTTTTTAATTTAGCTTGGTATTTAAAAAATTCAAAGGTTTTTTTAATGTACTCCGATTCATGCATTATAAAATCTGTACTGCTTTTGTCAGATTTGACTACAAGGGCATGATGGTTATCTAACTTTTTATTAATTTCCTTCAATTTGGTAGCCTCATTGAGGGTGTTTTTGTGGAGTTTTTCTGTTTCTAGGCATTTCTTTATAATTTTATTTGCCTCATTAGCCAGTGTATTTTGGTAATTTTGGCTACTTTTAGCTGATTCCTTTAATCATCACAGTCGCGGGTTCTACACTTCCTGAAAGGATACAAGTTTATTTCTCTGTACACTCGTCTGGAAACAAATGTATACTATTATATATGCCTGTTGCTATTTATTGGGCGTACTCAGTATCCAGAATTGGCATGCCATCTGATGTCCGGGACCATGTCATCACACACTGTCGACCGAGTCTTAGCGAACTGGGTTGTGTCATGACTTGTATGAGGTATCTGCTTGGGTGAACAAATAAATAAGGAAAAGGCATACACCAAAAAGAAACACATTAACGTGTGTAATACCAAGTTGGAAAACCTTCAGCACCAAAATATCAAGGATGTTTACATATACATTTAAATAGACCGAAAGTCACCGTGTGGTGTTTGGTGAAGGTCAGTATTCTCATGATGGATCAATACATGGCCCGTACATTCAAGGGTCTCTTAAACCAGTCTTCCTGCAAAATTGTGACTTGGAAATCTAATAACCTTCTCTACAATGTAGACCACCAGCTATCATTGATATGGAGATGTGGTAAACGTATAGGCCATGAGATATTTTAAAGTCAATCCACTTGATCTTAAGGCCAGTCCTGAAAAATGCGAGGGACTCTTATCTTGGAACCTTGCATCACAATGGAACGAACTTAGCAAAACTAAGGGTCTACGTCCCTTCAACAGCGCGCTCATTACAATCGAATGATGTACCTCATCAAGTAAAATTGTCACATAAACCTTGACAGAAATCCGACCTTGCACAGTAGCTTCAGGGCTTATGGAACATCATGATATTACTCGAAACATCATAACTGTACCCAAACTTGTGGACCTAAACTCGGTCATTATTTCGAAACGGTTTCAAACGGGATTCATCCTACCAAACGATTTCATGGCTTCAGTACCACTTTTACTTGCTACAGGCAACACAAAGGTATTGATGTAGAATTCCCTGCTTATGGATCTTCTGACAGTCAGATTTTCCTTACTCTCTTTCCGTGCCAGAACCTGTCAAAAGCTACATACTATTAAGGTGTCTTTTACTAAGCTCTTCTGCGTGTCACATACGAGAACAAATACGAAGCCAGATTTATAACTATATCTGTAACTTTTCTTTTGTATGACTGCATTTCCTACTTGTACAATTCTCTTCCATTGTTGTGCTGCAAATCTGCAAATACATTACCTTAGTAGTTTGCAGGGTATCAAAATAAAAATCGGAATTTCTCACTTTCCTTTTTCTCGTTTTATTTTTCCTTGCGTGAAATGAAAAACAATGCTTTTTCTTCTGTCTACTACAAACACACTCCCGTTCACTCGCTTGACGCCAACTTCGTCCAAATAGTGTATTACTCAGTATGACGTTTTTGTAAAAGTAATATTTAATGTATTTCATTAGATCTTTTAAATATACGAAATAAAATGGTTATATTAAAATTCATACGAATCTTGTTAACAAGTATTGTAAATAGCGAGTCACACTAAATATAGTTCAGAACAAGTAAGACGTTTCCATGCAGCAAAAGAATAAAGTATGAAGAAGAGCAGATTGTAGAGGTTGACGGTATTGAATTCCTGGGATTACAAATTCAAATGTTCAAATGTTTGTAGAGCTTATGGGACTGAACTACGGGGTCATCAGTCCCTAAACTTACAAACTACCTATGAACTAGCTTGTACTAAAGACGGCACAAACATCCATTCCCAAGGGGGATTCGAAACCCCGACCGCAGCGGCCGTGCAGACCGTGACTGGCACGCCGCAGACCGCTCGGACACCGCGGCCGGCTGGGATTACAAGTTGATAATAAATCCAGTTGGGAAAATCATATACCATGTAACTGCAGAAACGCCTTAACAAATCTGTATTTGCAATTTCAGTATTAGCACACGTAGGAGACATAAGAATAAAAAAAGCTGGCATAATTTACTTATTTTCATTCCATAATTCCATATCGAAAAACATTTTGTGGTAGCACTTAAAGTCAAAAAAATTTTCAAAGTCCAAGAGCGTGTTATACGTTTTATTTATGGAATAAATTAATGGACATCCTGCAGTAGTCTCTTCAAAGAACTGGCTGTACTGACTACTGGCTCTCAGCATATTTATTGTTTAATGAAATTTGTCGTAAATGATATATCCCAGTTTCCAACTAACATCTCAGTTCACGCTTGCAGTACTAGGAATGAAAATTGTCTAGAGAAGAACTTAAAAGTACTTACTTTAGTTCAAAAAAGTGGCCACTATTCACCAACACACAGTTTCAATAATTTGCCAGCAACCATAAAAAATTTAGTTCTAAATAAAGATCAGTTTAAGAGAAGCCTGAAAGACTTAAGTAGTGGCTACCTTTTACTCAATTGACGAATTTTTAAATAGAACCAAATAAAGTATTGTATGTATTCATACTATAAGTATTTCAGAGAGACAGAGAGAGTGAATCAAAAAGGATGGCGCAAACTTACGCAGTTATAACAATAAAAATTTCGTGTGGTTCATTGGCCTGGTGCAAGTATTTCTATTGGACGCCACTTCGGCGACTTACACGGTTAAAAGTACACGATAATAGAAGTAAAGGGTCCCCGTAGATATGGGTCCGCAAACGGAGCGTTTGTGAGACAGTTACGAAAGTACGGTTTCAAGCCGCCACTGACGTCGTTCTAAACATAGTCCTAGTTAGTTCACAATAATTCGAAATTTAGATTTTATTATTAAGATTTACATCACATTTAGTTCATATTTCACGTATGGATTATCTGTTAACGGAGGTGCTCGAAGTGTCTTCCTAGCATCTGGATGCAATACTGTGCGCGTCTCTTCAATAAATTTCGAATTCTTTCGAAAACCCCTGGATCGTTTCAGAATTCTTGACAAGCATCTACAACTGTCCGCTCCAGTTCTTCAACCATGTCAACAGGTGTGGTATACACGTTGCTATTGAGGTGACCCAGATACAATAATTCGAAGGATTTAGATCAGGTAATCTAGGAGGCAAAGCGACATCCATTTTTGGCCATATTTGCGCGTTAGATGCCGCCTCACAGCAGAAAAATGTGCCGGAGCTCCATCATACATGTACCACATACTCTGGCGCTGCTGAAGGGGAACAGCCTCAAGCAATCCCGGAAGATGAAGCCGCAGAAACCTAAGGTACCTCCGTCCATTACGTTTTGGTAGAAAAATGTGTGGCCCAATGAGTGGATCACCTATTACCCATAACCGCACATTCAGTGAGAAACTCTGCTGAAGTGGTGACTCATGAACAGCACGTGGGTTTATTTCACACCGCAAATGCGTATTGTGATAATTATAAACACTATCACGTGTGAATCCTGCTTTGTCTGTAAATAAAATATTACATGCGAAACGATGGCTGGAACCATACTTTCATAATTATCTTGCAAACGGCTCATTTGCGAACCCATGTTTACTGTGGCAGTTTTGCTTCTATTATCGTGTAAGTTTGGCCATCCTTGTATTCGAGGATCAAAAATTCAAATGTTTGTAAATCTATCGGACCAAACTGCGTGGTCATCAGTCCATAGCTTACAAACTACTTATACCTAGGTAAACTAACCTAAGGACAAACACACACACACACCCATGCCCCAGGGAGGACTCGAACCTCCACGGCGAGCAACCGCGCGCTCCGCAGCGAGACGCTTTAGACCGCTCGGCTACTCCACCGCGGCGTTCGAGGATCAATTAATCGGTAGTAATGCAAGAAGTAGTAATAAAAAGTCACATTTCAGGCACAGCGTGACTTTATTATGACGTGCTTCGGAATGTTTTCCATCATTAGATATTCATCTGTTTGTGAGATAATCTAACTTAAAGAAATTATGATATTCTTGAACTGGAGAAAATACATTATGGCAGTTATGATCCTTTATATTGCCCCAAACACATGATACGGAATCAGTATGCAACGCGTTTAACGTTTCTAATACACCGGACAATCAACAACTTCACAGCTGAAGAGGCCCACAATGAAAATATGTGCCCCCCCCCCCCCCACCATTGTTCTCTCGCGCGTCTGCGGAGGCGTTGTTTCTGTTTCCAACGCCTCGGCCATCTTCTGGCTGGCTGATGGCTGTCCCTTGTATTGCTTACTTTTTGTGGTTTTGCATAAGTCAAGATTAGTGTAATTTTGAAATGGGTAATGAAAACAGTGTTTAAAAATTATTACATACGCCTTCCTCCTTCCCATTTTAACAGAGAAGATACAAATACTTGGAAGTGGCAAATAATGTCCTCCCTTGGCAATATCAACGCGTGTAAAGCGAAAATGAGGTCTAGTGGAAAAGGATTTCAGAGACGTTTCCGTAAGGAGTTCTGTGAGTTATCTGAGTGGTTTTGCGCTTGTCATGGGACGAACAGATTTTATTTTAGGATCTGTCTGTTATTTACTACAAAGAAAATCATTTGAAATAAAATGGGCTATTGTGGTTTAAATCATCTAAACCTGCTGATAACATGAATAGTACTGTATTCTGTGGTAACAGTGGTAACACACAACCACAGTGTTTTATTCTATAATTAATTGCAACTTTAAAAAATGTTTACAATCAAAATTGATCCACTGTTAGGTATTAACATTCTTATTAATACATAAACAGTTCACAATGTCTAAATTATTAGGACACTATTCTTTCAAAGAAGCAAGAGACACAAATTTCTTTGGCCATTTCATGCACGTCTTCCACATTTTACGCAAGCAGTTTTCACTTTCCTGTCTTGACAGAAGCACAGTCAGAGCACAGACAGAGCACAAACGATATCTTGCTTGCTTCTGCACCTTTTTTGGCCTCTCTTCTTCAGTTTGGGGGTTATTGATTGTCTTGGTTTCTAGAAGTGATGTTATATAATAGCTCTCGCAACAAATTTTTCTGTAGGCGCCGTTCCATATCTGGTGAAGCAAGTTAATACCCAAGATACCTTTAAAAAAACATCATTTTAATCTGTTTCTGTGATTTTACTTTTAAAAATAGCAATTATTGCTGCCCGGACCAAAATTCCATAAAATATGCGAAGTTCCCAGCGTAGTGTACCTCTTGAAACTGTGTGAATGGACCAATTCGTAAAATGCTTCCGTTCCTCCGTTACTATTATTATAAAAGTGTGTGATCTGCATCCTGCATCCTGATCATCATCAGGAGCACTAGCAACTTAAGGGACAAAACTATTACAGATTTTTCCTGGTTTAGGAGTAAAGGACACCAGTACTGGTGAAAAGTAAACTGCGCCGATTGTAGTCCACTTTCTTCCTTCTGTTGGGCAAGAAGCTTAGTGTAATTTCTGCCTTAAGTTTCCTCATTGTACCAACAATTGACAACGAACGAACTGTCGTGATATGGAATACCATCAGTTTTAGAATAACAGATTTTGACTATTTTCATGCCATATTCATCAGATTTTGCGGCAAACACGAAAAGGACGTTTTCACGAAATCCTATGAGCTGCTCAACTGTAAACTAGGAGAATGAGCTGTCCAGAGCTGACGAATAGGTGGAAACATATATGTTGTATTTCCCTTCGTTATCAAATGCATCTTGTTCTTTGTATTTCCTCATTTGTATGAGTTATAGTCATCTTAACTATGCTTGTATTCAATAATTTTTTGAGAGCATCTGTTTCAGAATAAGGAATTTTCACAATGATTCGACTTTGCTTTTCACTTTTGTTAGGCGGTATTTTAGACCATATAAATCCATTCTTACCTTTAACTCTGTTTGCTTCTGATGCCTCCTCTATTTCGTCCTCCTCGTCCTCGTTGTCACCATCTTCCGAACTTGCAGCTTTAGTCTCAGAATTCTGTTCAGACTGCATTTCTAAATCACCTTCATCATTTAAAAATAACTCGTTTTCACTGCAATCATCGCTGTCTTACAAAACACTATTTACAAAGTCGTAAAACCTCGAAACTCGCGTCATTCACATTTACGGATTCCATACCCGCAAACTTTGTCTAAGCTGGCCAAAACATTTCACCCACGTAAAGGGTAACAGATCCGTTACGCTGTGGCTAAGCCATGTCTCCAGCATATCCTTTCTTTCAGGAGTGCTAGCACTGCAAGTCGGTTGGGCGCTTGCCCGCGAAAGGCAAAGGCCGCAGGTTCGAATCCCGGTTCCGGCACACAATTTTAATCTGCCAGGAAGTTTGACTATCAGTTGGCTTTTAAAAAAATGATTTAATTTTTCTAAAGAGATTGCCGCCAATTGTGAAGTTAGGGCTGGTATCGAGTTACATAACGCAAGCAATATGCGACCAATCGATGCCAACTGAAGGCAGTGTATGGAGAAAACACTATGGACCAGTCGTCTGTTCTGCGCTGGTGCCTTAACTTACAAGTTGGGAAGACAGATCACTCGCCGACACAAGCGTTCGGGACTGGCAAATATGATTACTGACGAACTGCTTGGTCCAATTGATGTAGTGCCTTCAGAAGTTCATTTCTTTCGTAAACTAGAAAATTTTTGGGCAAAAAAGAAAAAAATAAAATAAAATGAATGGCTGTGTGACCACTTATTTCAGTAAAACGGTAACGGACTAATTCCAAGTCATACATTAAGACATGTTTAATTTGCTACGGTAGCCATAAAGAGAATTAGTTTAACGTAAATATTTTCATTAAAACTTAAACATTTGTTACTGTTTTTATTTTTACTCCCAAATGGGTACTACTTTCCGGACTGCTCTCGTAGGTAATTCACATATGCTATACTTTTACTTGCAGCTGTCGCAAACAAACTGGTGATGTTGGAGAAAATGTCGTCATAATAGTGTCATAATGTGCCTGAAGTGTGACCTATTCAGCTTCTTGTAGCAGTTGTTGTTGTTGTGGTCTTCAGTCCACAGACTGTTTTGATGCAGCTCTCCACGCTACGGTAACCAGCTTCTTAATAGAAGCGACTTATTTTCATTTCGTGTGTGCTTTCTTTTGCAGATCTATATACTTTAGTGTGCTCGCGTGTTTATTTATTAAGAATCGCGTTTAGTTGTCAGTTCAGTTGTTGATCTTTTGATTTATTAGCTCGCGTATATATTTTTCACATTCGCCGGTAATAAACAGTTTAGTATTAAGTTCATATTTTTCGAAGGACACTGTTTAACAAACTTCTGTGTCCTCAGACGTACTTACTAGGAAGAAACATAGGTTTTTAGAATGCTAGGAACTGTGCTGCGAACCGATGGAGGCAGAGTTGGTGACTCTTCGCTCGCAGCTTCAGGCGGCGTTGACTTCGCTGGCAACGCTTGAGACTGCGCTGGGTGGGCGCCGCTGTTGTGGGCCGCTCGCGGGGGTGCAGCAGACGCCCTGTGCGTCTGTTGTGCCCTCCGATCGGCCTGCGGCTGTGGCCAGCCCGGTCACTGCCCGCAAGGAGGTCGCCTCCCAATCCGTGGTGGATTCGGTCTCCTCAGCGCGTGTGCGGCGTAAGACTTCACGGGGGACCGAAGTGGAGGCCTCCACGATTAGGCTTGCCAACAGATTCGAGGCGCTGTCTGTGGCAGAGAATGACGCAGATGGTGTCGCTTGTCCTGAACTCGTCCCTCTGCCTTCGAGATCCAGGCACTCACAGAGGGTGGGTTTGTTAGTAGTTGGGAGCTCCAACGTTAGGCGGGTAATGGAGCCCCATAGGAAAATGGCTGCTAGGGAGGGGAAGAAGTCCAATGTGCACTCCGTGTGCCTACCGGGGGGGAGTCATTCCAGATGTGGGACGGGTGCTTCCGGATGCCATGAAGAGCACAGGGTGCAGCCAGCTGCAAGTGGTGGCTCATGTCGCTTTGGATCGGAAGAGATCCTCTCTGGATTTGAGCGGCTGTTAGAAGTGGTAAAGACTGCCAGTCTTGCTTGCAAGATGAAAGCGGAGCTCACCATCTGCAGCATTGTCGACAGGACTGACTGCGAATCTTTGGTTCAGAGACGAGTGGAGGGTCTTAATCAGAGGCTCAGACGGTTCTGCGACCGTGTGGGCTGCAGATTCCTCGACTTGCGTCAAAGGGTGGTGGGTTTTCGGGTTCCACTGAATAGGTCAGGAGTCCACTATACTCAGGAAGCGGCTACACGGGTAGCGGGGACTGTGTGGCGTGGACTGGGCGGTTTTTTAGGTTAGAGGGCCTCGGGAATACACAAAATGGGTTTTAGTCTCAATGGGGGCAGGTCAGACACTGGGAGAAAGCAGACCTAGAAGCCATTGGTATAACAGTTGTAAATTGTCGTAGCTCTATTGGGAAAGTTCCGGTGCTCCAAGCGCTGATAGAAAGTACTGAGGCACAAATCGTTATAGGTTCTGAAACCTGTCTGACGCCTGAGATACCGCGGTGGCCGAGGGGACTGAGGCGCTTCAGTCACGGCCTGCACGGCCACTACGGTCGGGGGTTCGAATCCCCCCTCGGGCATGGATATTAGTGCCGTCCTTAGTTGTAGGTAGTTCATACGTAGTTTGTAAGTTTAGGGACTGATGACCCCGTCGTTAAGTCCCTTAAGCTTAACAAACATTTGCACATTTGAACTCCTGAGATAAGTTCGGCCGAAATTTTTTCAAAGGGCCAAATGGTCTTCAGAACGGATAGAATAAATAAAAAAGGGGGTGGAGTGTTTATTGCTGTTACAAACGGTTTATCCTGCAGCGAAATTGAGGCAGATAGTTCCTGTGAGTTGATCTGGGTAGAGGTTATATCTGACAACCGGAATAAATTAATAATTTGATCTTTTTATCAGCCCCCTAACTCAGACGATGCGGTTGCAGAAGTGTTCAAAGAAAGCTTGAATCACATTTCAAATAGGTATTCGAAGCATACAGTTATAATCGGTGGCGACTTTAATTTACCCTCGATATGTTGGCATAATTACGTATTCAAAACCGGCGGCAAATATAAAACATCGTCCGAACTACTTCTGAATGCTTTTTCTGAAAACTACTTCGGACAGTTCATGAACCCACTAGAATAGTAAGTGGTTTCGAAAATACCCTTGATCTCGTAGCAACAAATAATCCGGAGATAGTAAAGAGCATCAAAACAGATACAGGGATTAGCGAACATCGAGTTGTAGTAGCGAGACTGAATGTCGAAATTCCCAAATGCACCAAACATAAACGAAAAATATATGTATTCAATAAAGCAGATAAAAATTCGCTTCACGCTTTCCAGAGTGATAGTCTCCAGTCTTTCAAAACTAAAAATGCGAGTGTAGATCACTTGTGGCCTACTTTCAAAGACATAATATCAGTAGCAATCGAGAGATTTATACCAAATAAATTGATAAAAGAATGGGCTGACCCCCCGTGGACACAAAACAGGTCAGATCACTGTTGCAGAAACAAAGAAAAACGCATGCAAAATTTAAAACGACACAGAATCCGCAAGACTGGCAATCTTTTACTGAAACTCGCAACCTAGCGGGACTTCAATCTTATAGTAGTTACCACAACGAAATCCTGTCTCTTAATCTTGCAGAAAATCCAAAGAAATTCTGGACATATGTGTATTACACTAGCGAAAAAACACAAACAATACCTTCACTACGCGATAGCAATGGTAATACTACCGATGACAGTACTGCTAAGGCAGAATTACTAAACACAGCTTCCCGAAATTCGTTCACCAAAGAAGTCGAAGTGAACACTCCAGTATTCAATCCAAGAACAGCTGCCAGCATGCGAAACTTAGATGATCCTGGAGTAGTAAAACAACTTAAGTCACTAAACGAAAACAAATCTTCCGGGCCAGATTGTATACTAACTAGATTCCTCTCAGAGTATGCTGATGCAATACCTCCGTACTTATCAATAATTTACAACCGATCACTCCGCGAAAGATCCGTACCCAAAGACTGGAAAGTTGCCAAAGTTACTCAAATATTCAAAAAAGGCAGTAGGAATGTTCCCCCCCCCCCCCCAAAAAAAAAAAAAAAAAAAAAAAAAAAACCAGGACAATCTCATTGACGTCGATTTGCAGTAGGATTTTGGAACATATACTTTGTTCGAATATTATGAACTACCTCGAAGAAAACGACCTATTAACCAATAGTCAACACGGATTCAGAAAGTAACACTCTTGCGAAACACAGCTTGCCCTTTATTCACTTGAAGTGTTAAGTGCCATCCACAAGGGATCTCAAATCGATTCCGTAATTCTGGATTTCCGGAAGGCTTTTGACACTGTACCCCACAAGCGGCTTCTAATGAAATTGCGTGCTTATGGAATATCTCCCCAATTGTGCGACTGGATTCACGATTTCCTATCAGAAAGGACACAGTTCCTTGTAATTGACGGTAAGTCATCGAATAAAAGATGAGTGATATCTGGCGTTCCACAGGGAAGCATAATAGGTCCCCTACTCTTCCTCGTGTTTATAAACTATTTAGGAAACAATCTGAATAGCTCTCTTAGACTGTTCGCGGATTATGCTGTCGTTTATCGCTTAGTGAAGTCAACAGAGGATCAAAAGCAATTGCCAAGCGATTTAGACCAAATTTCTGCATGGTGCGAAAATTGGCAGTAGACACTAAATAAAGAAAAGTGTGAAGTACTATACATGACCACTAAAAGAAATCCACTGAACTTCAGTTACGCGATAAATCAGTCAAACCTTAAGGTCGTAAATTCTACCAAATACCTATGAGCTACAATTACAAACAACTTTGACTGGAGAGAACACATAGAAAATATGTGGGAAAGGCGAACCAAAGGTTACGTTTCATTGGCAGAACGCTTCGAAGATGCACCAGCTCCACCTACATCACACTTGTGCGTCCTCTCCTGGAGTACTGTTGCCCCTTGTGGGACCCTCACCAGGAAGACATTGAGAAGGTTCAGAGAAGGGCAGCTCGTTACGCAGCCGGGGGCGGGGGGGGGGGGACGTCACTGAAATGTTGCACGAATTGGGGTGGAAATCATTAAAAGAAAGACGTTACTCATTGCGGCGTGATCTGTTTGCGAATTTTCAATCACCGACTTTTATTTCTGAATGTGAAAATATTTTGCTAGCACCCACGTACTTAGGGAGACATGACCATCCCAATAAAATAAGAGATATCAGATCGAAAACGGAACGATTTAGGTGTTCTTTCTTCCCGCGCGCTATTAGAGAAAAGTTATTGAAGTGGTTAATGTACCCTCTGCCAGGCACTTAAATGTGATTTGCAGGGTATCTATGTAGATGTAGATGTACCTTTTCATGTGCAAGCCTCTTCCTCTGAAAATAAGAACGGCAAACTACATCCTTTTGAATCTGCATACTGTATTTGTTCTTCGGCCTCCTCTAAGATTTTTACCTCACACACTTCCTTCTAATCCTAAGTTCACGATTCCATGATATCTCAGAATGTGTCCTTCCTTTCTCTTAGGCTGGATATGCCAGAAACTCATTTTCTCCCCAATTCTGAAGCACTTCCTCTTTAGTTACGTGATTTACCAATCTGAACTTCATCATTCGCTGTAGCACCACATTTCGAAAGCTTCTACAATCTTTTTGTCTTATCGTCCATGTTTCGCTCCCATACAATGCTACACTCCAGACAAATACTTTCAGAAAGGACTTCCTAAAATTTAATATTGGATGTCAACAAACATCAGTTCTTCAGAAACGCTTTTCTTCCCATAGCCATTCTGAATTTTATATGTTCTTGACTTCTGCCATCAGAAGTTATCTTGCTACTTAAATAACAAAACTCATCTACCACTTGTATTGTCTTATTATCTAATTCCTTCGGCATGGCCTGATTTTCTGATACTACATACCGTTATTATACTCTTATTATACTCTTGTTAAAGTCCATCTTATACCCTCCTCAGTTGTTCTTCATCTTTTATGCACCTTTAGACTGCTCTTTCAGGTCCTCTGCTGTATCTGACACTTTTACTATGTCATCAGCAAACCGCAAATGTTTTATTTTTTCTCCTTGAACTTTAATTGCCCAAATTTCTCATTGCATTCATTCTCAGCTTGTCCGATGTATGGATTGAACACTATTGGAGAACTACAACCCTGTCATACACCCTTCACAATCACTGCATCCCTTTCCTGCCCTTCGACTATAATAACTGCTGTCTGCTTTATGTACAAGTTGAATATAATACTTTGCTCCCTATATTTTACCCCTGCTACCATCTGAATTTGAAAGAGTGTATTCCAGTCAACATTGTCGAAAGCTTTCTCTAGATCTACAAATGCTAAAAACGTAGGTTCGCCTTTCCTTAACCTATATTCTAAGATAAGACGTAATGAGAGTATTGCCTCCCGTGTTTCTACATTTATCGTAAATCTACCAAGCGATCTCCTCGTTCATTGCTTTTCCCCAAGCGATACTCATCTATAAAATTTCCTTCTCTTTCCTTTTCTACTGCCGAGTCCCAGTCCTCCATCACAATCAACATTTCCACTCCCTTAACTGCCTCAATAATTTCTTTATCTCTTCATACATTTCTTCGAACTCATCATCATCGGCAGAGCTAGTTGGCATTTGAACTTGTACTAATGTGGTCGGTGTTAGCTTCGTGTCTATCCTTGCAGTACTAACGATTAAATCAAGGATCAGCATGGAATAAGTACGATACCACTTCCACAAGTGATCGAGCTGCCCAATGACGAGATTAATAAAAAAAAAGTGACCAGTTAGATAGAGCGTTTGCTAGCGAAAGACGAGGTGAAAATAACCTTCTCTAAAATAGATTTATTGCATGTCCTGCAAGAATTAACTGGAAGTGCAATTGCACAATGAAAAAATAAAAAAGAATAGGGAAGTGGTGAACAGATAAAATACTGCAGTCTGATATTTAGCGAAACAGGATCTACACTTTCGAGGATCCTCCTTTGAAAGAACCTTTAGTAACATCTACGGTTTTTCATGACATATTGCCAAACTTTCAAAATGATTTACTGAACGTAGAAGCTGATGTTTTTAGAGATAATAGGCCCTATCTGTAATGAAGTTAAGATAACGGGGATTTTTGCTTTGTATAAAATCGTCCTTTTTTTTAATTAGTTGACCTGTTTACAGTAGTCATTTAAAACTACCGAATGGGGGACGGGGCTACGGCTCCCGCGGCCTCTTGCGTCGGAGTTTCAAGTCCTCCATCGGGCAGGGGTGTATGTGTTCCCTTCGGTTGGTTTACCTTAGTTTGAGTAGTTTGTAAGTTTGTTTCCATAGAATTATGAACATTTGAGTGGGGAAGGGGGAAGTGAAGAATGGAAGTGAAGGAAGTATCGATTTCCCCGCACTAATGTTTGTCGAAAAACCTGAAGTGCGTTACAACTATATCATATTCCTTGGTTTGACAAATCCATCGGGGCAGGCTAAAGTGTAAAGCATAGAGAGCATTTCTTTCTTTTCCAACGCCTTATGATTAAAAATAGCAGACGCCACTGTTGTGCGTGAGTGTTTCATAATCTTATTTGATCATATACGTGACACTATCACATATTAATTACGTCCAGATTTTTCAGAAGCGAGTATTTCCTGATGTTTTTATAATGTTGAAAATGTTCAAATGTTTGTAGAACTTATGGGACTTAACTACGGGGTCATCAATCCCTAAGCTTACAAACTACTTATGAACTAGCTAAGACTAAGGACGGCACAAATATCCATGCCCGAGGGGGGGATTCGAACCCCCGACCGCAGTGACCGTGCTGACCGTGACTGGAGCGCCTCAGTCCCCTCGGTCACCGCAGCCGGCTTTTTATAATGCCTGTTCGCCCTGATGGACCACAGATTTTAATTGTATTTACTACTTCGAAATACATGTGTGTCACTCAGTGAACAAACATTATTATTAATTGAGTTTCTATGCAACTATTTCATTTGAATGTGACGAATGCAAGACAGCACCTGGCGGCAGTTGCTCTATTAGCTTTACTAACAATCGTGGATTCGCCCAATGCAATATTTTGTTATGTGACGAAGCTGCTAATTTTGCGGATAGTGAGGCTACTTTTCTAACTTATCGAGATGCGTTCTAGTGCATTTAATGTTAACGTTTGTACGATGAGAAAACAATATATATTTTGACTATATAATTAGTTATTTTACTTTCTTTTATTGATCTGAAGTTCGTTGTTGAAACGACATCGGTCATTTAAATAATTAATGCAATCAAGTCGGATATTAAGCCTTTTTAAAGAGTGAAACAGTACTTTTTATAACCGCAATCGAACAGTAGGAAATGTTATTATAAAAATCTCTGCAAATTTATGCAACGAAAAGAGTTGGAAACTTTTTTCCGAGATCAGATTCCCTCGTAATTAAGTTTTAAAATTCTTTCGTGAGTTACGGACTCCTCATTAACAGAAAGTGGTCCTTCTACGGGGAGAGCGGCCCTCGTTTTTATGTTCTCGTTTAAGAAGCAGAATTCCACTGCAGCCTCGTTATCGGAGATAATTTCAAGACATTTTTATGCACTCGATTGACTCTGGGAAGCGAGAAAGTTGCGGAGACAACTGTGTTGCAATTGGAAAAAAATGGGTGCACATAAAAGAAAATTCTTGACCATGTCAGCTTGTACTTAAAATATTAGTACCTTAAGATTGGATTTTTTACACAAATCTCCAGCAGACATATTGACTGTATTGAGGTTTAAAGCAATTCTCATTTAATATGTGTATGTGAGGCCGAAATGGAAGCTCCTCGTAAAGAAGCAGTGGCATTGTTAACAGCACTACTTTTCTCGTACTCCTTGTATAGCCAACAAGCGGTCGAAATCGATCTAAGGCCGAATCCTTGCATGGTGTTTACGCTTCCGTTCACGCATTTATCCTTCAGTCTCAGTTGCAGCTTCTTAAAACACGTGACAAATTTCCAATTCTCTGGATCAGTGACTTGACCTGTCTGTGTCAGAATCTCACGAGTGCTCTGATGTGAGGGTCTTCAACGTGCGGTTACTCATCCATATGATGTTAAAAAAATGCTTTATCATTTGTACTTATGATTAATGTAGGTATGACTTTTATAAATACGGTTTGGGGCTATCGTCTGAAATTTTAATCTGCCAGGAAATTTCATATCAGCGCACACTCCGCTGCAGAGTGAAAGTTTCAATCTGGAAACAGCCCTTAGGCTGTGGCTAAGCCATGTCTCCACCATACCCTTTCTTCCAGGAGTGCTAGTCTTGCAAGTTTCGCAGAAGAGCTTCTGTGAAGTTTGGAAAGTAGAAGGCGAGGTACTGGCGGAAGTAAGGTTGTGGGGCGGCATCGTGAGTCGTGTCGGGGTAGCTCAGTCGCTAGAGCGCTTGCCCGCGAAAGGCGAAGGTCCCAGGTTCGATTCCCGGTTGCGGCACACAATTTTAATCTGCTAGGAAGTTTTATATCAGCGCACACTCCGTTGCAGAGTGAAAGTTTCATTCTGGAAACATCCCTTAGGCTTGCCCGCGAAAGGCAAAGGTTCGAGTCCCGGTTCCGGCACAGAATTTTAATCTGCCGGGAAGTTTCAAATAAAATGTAGCTTCTTCGATTTGCATAAGTTATTTCAACGTCACACAAAAAATTAAAATCCCACAAATGAATTTATTAAGAGCAAGGCCATCTCAGGCGGGGTCTTTATAGTTGTTACTACAACAGCCTGGTAGTCATTCTTAATATTCAGGGGAAACACATCGATATGTTATAGCGTCATAGCCTACACTAATCTGGAGTGTGCAAAAAATTATTATTACGGCTAAATATTCCTGAAAACATTTCGTCAACCGCTCAGAAATTTGCATCTCTAATAAATGAAAGCAACCAGAAAATTCAGACGGTAAAATTGTTACAGTAATTTATGAAAATAATTTTTGGCGACAAGATGGCTGCCAACAATTTATTACGTTCATTACAAAATTATTCATACTGCGGCAACTGCGGGTCTAATGATACACAAAATAATTACATATTAAAACAAAACATTTGCTTTTTAAGCTGTAGGACAATAAATTTTTAAGTTTAGTAAGATATAAATTACGTCCCATACATCAGTAAATACGGCCACATGACATAAGGAAGTGCAGTCTGTAAAAAACATATGCCGACAACCACAAAGGACACGATCAGACAATAAAAAGACCATGGTAACAAGAGGCGTGATCTTTATAACTGACCAGAGTATTTTTTTAACAATACATTACATGATAATTACTAATGCACCAGAGTACACGCATACTTAGACACAGACTAAGACGCGGATATTTTTATCTAACGCAGATACATAGTTATTTATATAATATTCGTGATTCAGATTACAGTTTCTTCTTTTTGAGCCACCCCAGAGGGGTGCCATCAAAGAACAGAACGTAACGTAGCTCTGTTAACGGGGAACTCCAAATTACCCAAATTATCATATTATTCATCATGTAAATTCACTGCATCACTCCGCAAGTACGCTAATGGACTTCGTAATCAGCTTTCCTTTCTGGAATACCGGCATGCGCTTACGCGTGGCATTATTTTGTGCAATCAGTTGTGTTTCTGCAGTACACGATGCTTATACAGAGATGAGGAATGTCTCTCACCTATAGAAGACATCTTTCTTTACGTGACTAAGCTACTTGTATTGTTCAAATGTTCAAATGTTTGTATAGTCTATGGGACTTAACTACGGGGTCATCAGTCCCTAAACTTACAAACTACTTATGAACTACTTACGAACTAGGACGGCACAAATATCCATGCCCGAGGGGGGATTCGAACCCCCCCTGACTAAGCTACATCAACAGAGTAGTAATAATACCAGACGACGAGCTGGTGGTAACAATAATTGGTAATAACGCCGATAATGGTAGATACGTCCAAAAAAATTTTCTGAGTTACAGTCTTCTGTAACACATTTGCAACATTATAATAAGCTGTACACCCGAAATGCCGCAGTGAAAGGAGCATTGGTGTGATCTGTAAAACTAAAGGTAATCTATGGCGCTGGTAAACGATATTAAACTTAAGTAGAGACATACAGTAGAAATTAATACATTAAACAAAGAAAACCTCCTGGCAGTGCCTGGAATCGAACCCTAATCCTTCTCACAGCATGAAAGGAAGTCATGGAGATATCAGACATAGCATATTGTATGTACGAATAGCTCTCTTTGCATTACAAGGAGCAATAGAAGGTAAAATTATGTTAAGGGGCAAAAGATGTGAATATGCGTGGCAAGATAGAGAGAGGGTTTAAAATTTCTTAGACGATGAAATTGAAAACATTCTGAAATAATCGACTTACAGCCAGAAGTGTCGAATAAAGTTTATACGAAATAAAACTTTGAATACTGGAGTTTGTTAAAAGGTTTATTGACTTTTAACAAGGTTATTAGACACTAAAGTTCAGGGAGAGAAATAAAAACTTTGCGATTTGTCGATGACGTAGTAATTAAAATGAAGAGTATAACGAGGGTAATGGAACGTAATGTCATAAAATTAGGCGATGCTGAATTAATTAAATTAGGTAATGAGATAATAAAAGTAGTAAATGAGTTTAGATATTTGCGTTAGACAGGTCGGCTACTCCACCGCGGCATGCGCGTCACATTTTTCTAAACTGAGAACTAGTTGTCATTCTTCGCATCAACTAAAAATTTTGTCTAATTCACCCTGTATGCTGTTACAATAATAAAAAAAAGACGACAACCTCCCATACACCACAGCATCGTCAGCAAACAGCCGCAAATTACAAGTTACTCTGTGCAACAGATCATTTATATAGATAGAAAACAATAGCGGTCTTATCGCATTCCTCTGGGGCACTCGTCTCTGATGAACACTCGCCGTCGAGAACAACGTACTGCGTTCTGTTACTTAGGAAGTCTTCCAGTTAGTCACAAATATGTGAACCTATTCCGCATTCTCGTATCTTCGTTAAAAGTCTGCAGTGTGGCACCGCGTCAAACGCCTTTTTGAAGTCGAGAAAAACACAATCCGCCTGTTGCCCTTCATGCATGGCTTGCAAGATGTCATGTGAGAAAAGGGAAGCTGAGTTTCACACGGAAGATGTTTCCTAAACCCGTGAAGATTCGTAGAAAGAAGCTTTTCCGTCTAAAAGAAATTTACTAAATTCGAACTGAGAATATGTTCCAAAAATTTTACAGGAAATTGATGTCAACGATATTGGCCTGTGATTATGTGGGTCACTTCTCTTTGCCGGCCGCGGTGGCCGAGGGGACTGAGGCGCTCCAGTCACGGTCTCTACGGCCACTACGGTCGGGGGTTCGAATCCCCCTTCGGGCATGGATATTTGTGCCGTCCTAGTTCGTAAGTAGTTCATAAGTAGTTTGTAAGTTTAGGGACTGATGACCCCGTAGTTAAGTCCCATAAGCTTAACAAACATTTGAACATTTTGAACATTCACTTCTCTTTCCTTTCTTATAAACGGGACTCACCTGCGCTTTTTTTCCAATCACTAGGAACTTTGCGCTGAATTAAAGATTCGAGATAAATGCAAGCTAACTAAGGAGCCAATGCCGCAGAATAGTCTTTGTAAAACCGAACTGGTATTCCACCCGGACCAGCAGACTTTCTTTTATTAAGCTCTCTCAGATGCCCCTCAACACCATAAATACCTATTACTATGTCCTCCATTTCGGAATTAGTTCATTGATCAAATGATGGTACATTTGTGCGGTCCTCCTGCTTGAAAGATTTCTTAAAGGTTAAATTTAGACTTTCAGCTTTCCGTTTGCTTTCTTCTATTACTGCCCCGTAACGATCAACGAGTGACTGGATACTGGTCTTTGACCCGCTTATCGATTTTAAATAGGACTAGAATTTTTTCGGGTTGTCGGAAACATTTTTTGCTAAGGCATGGCTGCAGTTTCTTTCTCTCTCTTTTTTTTTTTTTTTTTTTTTTTTTTTTTTTTTTTTTTTGTTGTATGCTTCGCGCATCGATCTTTTTGTAGACGCATGAATCTCTCCTAACTTTTGCCTGTCATCATTTGCGTGTTCTTTTTGAACCGAGAGTGAACCAGCCTCCTAGAAGAGAAGGCAAACATGCAGTCATAACTACGAGGCGCGTCCAGAACGTAAGTTCCGTTTGGTCATATAAAACCAACGGGTACAGATACACAAAATATATTGATTGTAAAAAAAATGTACAACTGTTAAACTACTTTTCTACATGGGTTCCGAAATTTTGTAGGTAATTGTCATAGCATGGCACAAGGTTTTGTGTGCCTTTTTCATCGAATGTTTCCGCCTGTTTATTCAACCATGTGGTAACATGTTCTTTCAGCTCGTCATTATCGTTGACGTGTTGTCCATCAAGGACAGCTTTTAGGTGTAAGAAGAGGATTATTGTAAAAGATTTCTTTTTCACGATAATGCCTGACCTCACACACCGAATGTGACCAAACAATTCTTACGCAAATTTCAATGTGACCTGTTTGATCATCCTCCATACAGCTCGGACCTCTCTCCTAGCGACTTTCATCTCTTTTTACACCTAAAATCTGTCCTTGGTGGTAAATACTTCAACGATGATAAAGAGCTGTTACCACATGGTTGAATACACATGCGGCAACCTTCTGTGAAGGATGCATGCAAAAACTTGTGGCGCGCTATGACAAGTACCTACAAAATGTCGGCAGTTATGTGGAAAAGTAGTTTAAGAGTTGTAGAATTTTGTGCAATAAAAATATATTCTGTATCGGTGTCCAATATCATTTTATTACCAAACAGAACTTACTTTCTGGACGCGCCTCGTATTTATTGTAAATAACAAATTCATCACAATTTCGATTCCACGAGTTCCTTTTTTCGTGGTCTGTAAGCTGTAGAGGCAACAAAAAATGTCGGAAAATAGTAAACATAAGAGGTATACAGTGACTTTAATCACACCACAGTAAATTTAGCAAAATGTCGGAAAATATCAATGTAGGATACTTTGACTTTACTCTGTGTTTAAATTAATTGTCATTGGTTTAAAAGTAAATCTAGTTTTGTTATTGATATTTGAGATACCAAACATTTTCTTCACCGATATCTGCATGATGAAGATTCAAATACTGTAATGGAGTTGTGAATAGCTAGTAGCTCAGATAAGCGAAATTGCTACGTGTACCTAGAAGTAAAAAAATAATCTGAATCTTGTCGTAGAGTACAAAGTGCAGGTTGACGTTTCATATCCTAGAGTTTGGAATCTTCCATAATTTTCGTGATATGACAGCAGTAAATTTATTTCCTCACTTTATGAACTCTGTGGTTAAGTGACATAATTAGTTCTAGAAATGTAATTTTTTGTTAATATTGTGAGTGTTCATTTAACAGATTTTTGAATTACTGATTTCAAGTAACTAAATCGTTTTAATCGTTGTTTCTTTACTGCCAAGAAAGAAATGCACTTTTATTCGTGAGAACGCATGAGCTCAAGATGGAAAGGAAGATGAGCGCGAGGAATTTAATTATTTCGAGGTGATGGCGTCTTCTGCGACCCTCTACCTTCTTGGTCGCTGACGTCACAGCTATGAATGCCCGACACACTGGGAGGCAACTGACTTTGCTATACTGAATAGCAATTGTTTATCACTTATGGAATGATTTCATCAGTAAAGCGCTACCACACAATAAAGGTGGAAAAAGGAACAGAAATTCGACAGCTCTATATATATATATTGGTTACAATTTAAATTTGTGTGGAACAGTATTTTACCGTTTCAAATCTTTACGTAAGGTTTACATGGCGCTTACTTAGACCGAGACACCATGGGGCTACTATAATACTGAAAAAGTAATTTTCGTTGTCCACCACTATGTGTTCACTTCGGACGGCCAGTACAGTTACACAACTGAGTGGCATGGACAGTATGAGGTTATCAATCAGCTCTTGAGGGATATATATTCTTCGGTGAATGGAATATCCAGCTCTGCAACCATGGTGGAAGGTGCTGGTCTGGCTGCATACGTCTGCTAAGTGCATCCCAGGTTTAAGTCCGATGAACAAGCTGCACTCTTCATTCGTCCAAGTGACTCAGCTTCAAGCAAGTAGTCCACCAGTGCAGCTCTTTGGCGACGAACGTTATCGTCAACCAGAAGGAACCCATCTCCTTTGTCACCAGCGTAGGGCACAACAAAATGTTGAAGGATCTCATCTCTATACTCCTGACCAGTCAAAGCAGCATTCTGAACGACATAGAGGTTCGTACGTTCACCAGTGCTGACTCCTGTCCACACCATTCGTCCACCACCATGATACGGTAATGTTTCCAGTTCTCATGCAGGATTGTGCCGAGTTCAACGTTCTCTTCAGATGAGGGAACGACGATTGCCCGCCGGCCGCGGTGGCCGAGGGGACTGAGGCGCTTCAGTCACGGTCTGCACGGCCACTACGGTCGGGGGTTAGAATCCCCCCTCGGGCATGGATATTTGTGCCGTCCTTAGTTGTAGCCAGTTCATAACTAGTTTGTAAATTTAGGGACTGATGACCCCGTAGTTAAGTCCCATAGACTCTACAAACATTTCAACAATTTTTTGACGATTGCCCGCCTGAACAAAAAATCTTGACTCATCTGTGAACGGAACCCAGTGCCATTCGTTACAACTGTAATCCTTATGCTTTTCTACTGATTCTGCGGGCTAAACGGTGTCGTGGTTTTAATGGGTCACACACCATAGGCCTCCATGCGTAGAGTCCACATTCCCCAAGGCGATTTCGGTCTGTTTGCGTTGACATTGCCCGTCCTGTTGCTGCTTGAGGGGTGTTTTGCAATTGAGTTGCATACAGGCCCTTGTCTCGACGGACTGTTAACCGGAGATAACGGTCATCTCTTGCTCATGTTAGCCATGGAATGGTGTGGCCTTGCCTTTTGGCCCACTTTAGGTTACTGTAGTAACATTAAAAGTGGGCCTTTGCGATCGCCTTTTGGCAGATCGAAATTTAATTGAAAATAACGGCTTAACCGTTCATCTGACACGGAAATTGAATACATGAATTTGTAGAGGAGAAAATTTTCTACAACTTTGCTCTGTTACGTTTTTTTCGTAACTCATAACCGTTACAGATAAATTTGAAAAAGTAACGGCGATTTGAACCGCCTCTTTATTTTACGTAAACCAGACGTTAGAAAATGTCACGTGACATTCCTCGCCCATAACTCTGGCATACGCCACGTTGCTTTCTGTACCTTATGATTTTCTCGTTATAACTTACGCGGTGTCATTTCAAAGCAGTGGCGCACTGAAGAATTAACAAAAACACGTCGTTCACAATACGATAAATTATAATCTAGTGCCAAAAAATGTCATTTTAGCTGTTAGCAACTGCCAGAAATACTACGAAAAATAAGGGAAAATGCCGTAGGTGTTCGCCTTGGTGTAGTGGATAGTGCGTTACGTTGTGATGCATGTGTTCGGTAGTTCGAAACCCACCGACACGATATTTTTTCGCCTTGGCTGCTAAAAGGATTTCCGTCATTCTTATTAATTAAATAGAGCTATGTTCTGCAATGTTTCGAGTTGTGCAGATGTATGAGTGTTCCCTTTACAATGTGCGTTGTTCCATTTCGTGAACATGCCGTGAAATACGTTACAAATATTTGAACAATGGTCTTCTGAAGCATTTGCATAACGACGGGGAGGACACTCTGATAATGAATATTCTAAACAACGCGTAGATACTGGTAGTTTCATATATAAATGGAATCCTAGATTTCTGTGGCAACTGTCGTTCCTTAATGAAACGGGAGGAAAATGTATACATTGCAACAAATAACTTTTTTTTTTTTTTTTTTTTTTTTTTTTTTTTTTTTTTTTTTTTTTTTTTTTTTTTTTTTTTTTACGGCGATTATTCACTATTACTGGAATATGTAGAATCAATGCGTCTACTAAAATGTTTGGCATGATTGCTATAGACGCTTTTAACGTAAATTACCTTTTCTGTAGTTCAAATATGACTTTGTTCTGCGCTAAAATAAAGAGCAATAATTTTGTCTGGTTTAAAATACGGCCAGAAAGAATATTATGTGTTGGTTGAATAGATATTATCACAATAGTAGGGTCGTAATCGTATCGTCCATCAATTTTATTATTTAACTTATAAAACTACAGACAATTCTCAAGTAGGCCGTAAAACACGCCAGTGCGATTTTTTTTAACGGTTCCTGTTATCTGAAACCGCGTCCAGGCCCTTCAATTACCTCCCTCTGTGTTTGTCCACCTTCCAACCTTCCTATGGCTCTCTATACTATAGCTTACGTTGTTGTTGTATTGCACTACCTGTTTTCTACACTATCTGAGCCCAACTTCTTGTGTAATTCGTTAGGTAGAATAAACACCAGCCCCTCTGCAGCAACTTTCTGTTATTACGTCTATCACTTTTGCCGTAATGTTGTTGTCTCCACTACGTGGAACAGACAGAAAGAATTCGAACCATTTTAGTTCATTGTGCCGTAGACAATACTTAAGAACCTAGATATCTCAACGGATCCCCTAATTGTTTCGACCAGTGCATTTGTATATCGCTACGTGTTCATAATAAAAACATCTCTTACCTGTAGTGGCATTCAGATGTTTCACATACTAGGTAAATGTCGGTAAAATGGTCTAAAGGAAACGATAAAACGTAACTGGTACTCTGTCTCATCTATCACATTATATTGTCTGAGTAGAAGTTCGGGGTTGTCAGAGAATGAATTAAATAATAAACGATCCATATCTTACTGGTCCTAATGCTCATTCAGCCCATTAAATTCTGTATGTTAGAAATGCCGATTGTCGCGTCGTTGCAATTTATAGTCATACAAAAAGTTAAATTTATGGCTGAGCCGATTCATTAATCGGGAAGTGTAAGAGACAGTCAACGACCATAGTGGAAGCATAACTATACCTAGGGTTGTCAGAACCATCCGTCAACAATTCATTTGCTTTCCGTCGGTATGCAACAGCATTTACGCTGTGGATTAAAAACAAATTTGTTCAATAACTGAACAGTAGTACAACATTTTCTTCTACAGTTAATATCAGTTCCTAGTCACTGGAAAAATTTAAAATCGGACAAAGCTGGATCAAGTAACAAATTATTTCTGGTCCGATAAAACTTCTTTATCGGCAATTGTATTATTCTGGTTTAGTCCAGACTGATATTTTCCACATACGCGTTACTGTCACAGCTACACGTGGCATTCATATTTCTTCAAAAATATATTAGATACTGCAGGCAACAAATCCAGGAAAGCCACTAACGAAAAATATTAAGACTGGAAATAATTAAAACATTACAAAAAATCATTCCATAAGTGATAAACAATTGCTATTCAGTATAGCAAATTCAGTTGCCTCCCAGTGTGTCGGGCATTCATAGCTGTGACGTCAGCGACCAAGAAGGCAGAGGGTCGCAGAAGACGCCATCACCTCGAAATAATTAAATTCCTCGCGCTCATCTTCCTTTCCATCTTGAGCTCATGCGTTCTCACGAATAAAAGTGCATTTCTTTCTTGGCAGTAAAGAAACAACGATTAAAACGATTTAGTTACTTGAAATCAGTAATTCAAAAATCTGTTAAATGAACACTCACAATATTAACAAAAAATTACATTTCTAGAACTAATTATGTCACTTAACCACAGCGTTCATAAAGTGAGGAAATAAATTTACTGCTGTCATATCACGAAAATTATGGAAGATTCCAGACTCTAGGATATGAAACGTCAACCTGCACTTTGTACTCTACGACAAGATTCAGATTATTTTTTTACTTCTAGGTACACGTAGCAATTCCGCTTATCTGAGCTACTAGCTATTCACAACTCCATTACAGTATTTGAATCTTCATCATGCAGATATCGGTGAAGAAAATGTTTGGTATCTCAAATATCAATAACAAAACTAGATTTACTTTTAAACCAATGACAATTAATTTAAACACAGAGTAAAGTCAAAGTATCCTACATTGATATTTTGCTAAATTTACTGTGGTGTGATTAAAGTCACTGTATACCTCTTATGTTTACTATTTTCCGACATTTTTTGTTGCCTCTACAGCTTACAGACCACGAAAAAAGGAACTCGTGGAATCGAAATTGTGATGAATTTGTTATTTATAATAAATACGAGGCGCGTCCAGAAAGTAAGTTCCGTTTGGTTATATAAAAAGAACGGGTACAGATACAGAATAGATATTGATTGTACAAAAATCTACAACTGTTAAACTACTTTTCTACATAGCTTCCGAAATTTTGTAGGCACTTGTCATAGCGTGCCACAAGTTTTTGCATGCATCCTTCACATAAGGTTGCCGCCTGTGTCTTCAACCATGTGGTAACAGCTCTTTATCATCGTTGACGTGTTGACCACCAAGGACATATTTTAGGTGTAAGAAGAGGATTACTGTCAAAAGATTTTTTTCACGATAATGCCTGACCTCACACACCGAATGTGACCAAACAATTCTTACGTAAATTTCAATGGGACCTGTTTGATCATCCTCCATACAACTCGGACCTCTCTCCTAGCGACTTACATCTCTTCTTACACCTAAAATCTGTCCTTGGTGGCCAACACTTCAACGATGATAAAGAGCTGTTACCACATGGTTGAAGACACAGGCGGCAACCTTATGTGAAGGGTGGATGCAAAAACTTGTGGCACGCTATGACAAGTGCCTACAAAATTTCGGCAGTAATGTGGAAAAGTAGTTTAAGAGTTGTAGAATTTTGTGCAATAAAAATTTCTGCTGTATCTGTGTAGAATTTCATTTTGTTACCAAACGGAGCTTACTTTCTGGACGCTTGTCTCCTCCCACTACCGAGCTCCGACATCGAATGTAATGCTAACTGACTGCGACCAAAGGACAGATATACTATATTGATGAATTATTCAAGTCGTTAGAATACTTTGGCATACACTTCAGCATATGTGACCACATCAAAACACTATTAATACATTCAAATATCAAACTTACTTGCAGCAATTTTCGGCATTATCTTGTTTCGAGTGAAGTTACCACGACCATGGTCCCATATCTACTAAGGTAAAATTCTTAAATATAGCTCGCTCTTGCCAGAGAGCAGTGCAGCACCCTTCGAGAGCACCATCACGGCGTTGACATCGTGCAGTTATTCGAGAGCAGGAGGCAAGCGTGAGATGTGCAGGAGGGGCGGAGGGGAAGGGAGGTTGGGGAGGTGACCTTAACAGGGAACTGTAGTGACTTCTGCTGACATCGTACCTCGACCTAGTCTCCTTGATCTCCCTTCTATTGTACAAAATTGAATTTTGTGCTTTCACGCGTTCTTAATCTTTTGTCTATGTTTTCATTGCACACTTATAAGGTTTCACGAGGACCTGGTATTGTTACTTGTGTTCTCACACAGGGCTGAAATAATGTAGTTGCCGGCCGCGGTGGCCGAGGGGACTGAGGTGCTCCAGTCATGGTCTGCACGGCCACTACGGTCGGGGGTTCGAATCCCCCTCGGGCATGGATATTTGTGACGTCCTTAGTGTTATCTAGTTCATAAGTAGTTTGTAAGTTTAGGGACTGATGACCCCGTAGTTAAGTCCCATAAGCTATACAAACATTTAAACAATAATGTAGTTACATTTTACAGAGAAAAAGCCAACAGTTCGTAAATACTGTGTTAAAAGAAGGCGACCTTGTCAGACAGAAGGAAACGCGAAATTACGACATGCTGCGTTTGCATACAGAGTCAGAATTCCCGTAGGGTGTGACAATAAGTGTGATGTACCAGTTTGTGCAAAAGTGTTTTGTGCAATACATGCTATCAAAAAAAAAAAAAAAATAAAAAAAAAAAAAAAAAAAAAAAAAAAAAATAAGGAATATATACAGAAGAGCTTGAAACTAAGTGGTTCTGCACCGCAAGACAAGAGGGGTAATCACACACATCTTCACAGTAAGCTGGACGAATCCACAAGTTCGTTGGTATATAGTAATATAAGCAGTTTAAAGGTCGACAAAGCCATTACAACTTAAAAGATTCAAGAAAGACTTATTTGCCTGAAGATTTGAATATCAAGAGAATGTTTGTGATATGAACACGAATTTCAACATATCCTTCGGATACCCACGTAGTGACACGTGCACTCATTGTGATGAATTCTCAGCCAAACTTAAAGCACTCTTCCCAGAGAAAGATAAAGAAGAAATTAAGAAGTTAACAACCAAGAATGTCCTTCACAGAAGAAAAGCCGAAACACTCTACCAACGCAAAAGGGATGCAAGGCATAAAACTATGAAAACCAAGACGATGGAAGCAATTTGTATGGATTTTGCTAAAAATGTGTCGTTACCAAACATAACTACGAACGATGTGTATTATAAGCGTCAATTATCAATGTATTCTTTTAAAGTCGACATTCTCTCCACGGGGCAGTCAGTTTTCTATGAGTACCACGAATGTATTGCCAAGAAAGTTCCTAACGAGTTAGCTTCTTTCCTTTTCCATTTCGTTATGAAATACCTCGATAACAATGTTGAAGAGCTTCAAGTGTTCCGTGATTCTGCTGGAGGGCAAAACAAGAATTTCACAATTTCCCGCTTCTTGCACTATCTCGTTCATAATAACATTCATGTAATGAGAAATATCAAGATCACATTTCCAGAACGAGTTCATTCCTACATGGAATGTCATAGGAATGTTGGTCTGTGAGATTTGAAACGAAGGATGGGAACCCCAGAGGATTTCATGAGTATGACTTAAATTTCGAGAATGAAACCATCACCATTAATTGTGGAGAAAGTTTCTCAGGAAATGTCACATAATGGAAAATACTTCTTAAATCAGAAATATGTACCGAAATGTCCATTTAAGATCAAACCAGTGATGGAAATTGAGACTTCGTCCATTCACCCTCTCCTGATGGAGAGACACGTATAATGGTCACATGGTATCCAGCATCATAAGGAATTCTGGCAGGGATCCATCAAATCATAAGGCTGGAGAGTTCGAGCTACCTTCTTTGTCCTACACAGGTAATTGCAACATGACTTATTAATGCTACCCTTAAAACTTTTATTTAATGTTGCTTATGTGTAAAAATATGTAACAAAATTCTCCATTGTCTGCAGGTCACTTACGTATTTCTAGAGCAAAGTACAATGATTTAATGAGCCTCATGAAGTACTGTGGTCCAGCAGCAGTGGAATTTTTCCATTGATTGCCTCATGATTGATAACTTGGAACAGATCTGGGATTTTCCATTATAATAATAATAAAATTCTAATTGATGATAATAGCATTAGAAATGATAATTATAATATTATAAACAATAAGAATAATGTTAGAAATTACAATACTAATAATAAATGAAATGACGTTAAAACATTCGTTCATACAAGGGAAAGGAATAGCTGACTCTTATGCTCCGTTCTCTTTCTGTTTAATGGACTTACCTGGTTTCTTTCCTGAAAAGTTCGTAGTTTGAGTAAATTTTTTAATTTATTTTCGTGCTATCAATGTTGAACAACATAGAAACGATCTCATTTTGTTCTCTATACTCAGGACTTCAATTTTTTATATGGTTTGAAAACATTAGTTTGTATGAGATGTACTTATTGCGTTTTAAAATTAAAAAATCGTTTTCTGGGTTTCATTGAAATTGTGACTTACCTGGTTCTTTCCCTGGACCCTTCATATAGCTTCAATCCTGAAATTTTATGCTAAGGTACACAATCAAGTACGTTGCATTGTGATGGAGTAATTGTAAACGACTTAATCAAAATTCAGAACACTATTAACACAAAAGTAAGAAAAATGTTAAGGTTATTCAACACGTAGCGTTGTGAGACACACTGTGCTCAATGTAGTGGAGTCACAACAGAATATATCATACATTGGATCACCTCCATTCTGCCACATTCTTCACTAAGACACTGCATTTATGTATCTTGCAGTTTTCTAATGGTTGATCTGTGGTAATTGTGACATAGCAATCTACAAATATACTGTTTCTGTAAAATATACAGAATTGCGCGTGAATAACCCCACAAATATTTAATATTCTTCAGCGCAGAAATTTGTGTTTTTGATCACACTTGTGATTAAATATGGTAAAAGGTAAAGCAGTCATCAATCCGAAGATTGGTTTTGAACACCACAGTGCTTTACTAGGCATGGTCCTGTTTGGAGGTGGTATGCTGTTGCCTTCCTCCGACCTTCGAAGTGACTTACCCAGCCAGTTATAGGGGGACCTACAGTTTAACGTGGGTTCCGAACCACGGTAAATATGGTAACATTACGAAATAATTTAGGACAGGAAAGCGTTTGCTTTCGCCTGAGCATTACGTCAAACAGAAAAATATTCTAACATTCTGTGTGAAAATTTGATACTCCAGAATAATAAAAATCTGGTCCTGCCTCAAAAGTTTCATTCGCCAGAATCATGAAAATAAGCTGGCTGTGTCGATTGAGGTACGCTGAACACAGACAGAAACGACGCGTTTCCCAGAGATTAAAAGTCAACCGGAACTCTCGTTGGAACTGACGTTATAAAGTTAATTAACTGCATCAGCTACCGCAGCTCCATATAACGATTAAAATTTAATTAAAACTTCAAAAATCTCAGAAAACAAGCCCTTTCCGCAATATAATACAATCAGTATTTTTATTATCGAGAGACCAATTTGTAGAAGGGGGGGACACATGTGTGTTAATTAACGACAATCGAATACTGACAGAAGACAAGAATAATCCAGGTTAAATGGAGTGAAAATGAAATTTTGACACATAGATTTCGGTTACTGTATTGTCTGCTGCTAACGGCTTCACTGTCACAAAAAGGCCACTGTTAATGCTATAGAGGCACCAAATGACGCAAGAAGCCTACGGTGATTGGTGCTAAAGCCATAAGACATTACGAATGGTTCAACGGGCTTAAAAGTGGCATATACTTATGGCGTCTGTTCCGAAAGAACAGACGTCACTTCTGATCCTGCAGTTGTTATTATTTAATATTCATAGAATATATGACATCAACAGCTATTGGGCAAAGCTGAAAATGTGTACCCAGCCGGGATTCGAAACCGGGTCTCCCGCTTTCTAGGCAGTTGCGCTGACCCCTACACCACTGGGGAGGGGTGGGCAAGTCTGAAGCCCTTACTCTTACGGGAATTAGTTTCATAACTACGAGTTTGAGTACTGTGGGCAGGGCGAAGCTGGGAATTTGTATCTGACGGGAGGCGTGCTTAGGTAGTCCTTACAGTTGCGGTGATCACTGTGTCCCCAGTGATGTAGGGGTCAGCGCTACTGCCTAGAAATCAGGAGACCCGGGTTCGAATCCCGGCTGGGTACACATTTTCAGCTTTGCCCAATCGCAGTTGATGTCATATATTCTATGAATATTAAAAGTGGCAGGCTGGAAGTTGAAGATGATCCTTGTTCAAGACGTCCTACGACAACTACTGTCGACGCGTAAGTAAGGAGCGTCAACGAATTTGTGCGTACCAATCGAAGACTGACTGTCCGAGAGAGTGAAGAAGATTATGACATTTAATTTCAGTCTTTGCCATCGTCGTAACTCCGAAGACTGGTTTGATGCAACTCTCCGCGCCAACCTATCCTGTGTTATCCTCTTTTTATGCTGAAGCGATAGCTCCTTAACAGCCTGCTCGCTTATTGAAGGATCTGTACCAAACGGCTGGAAAGTTGCCTAGGTTACACCTGTATTCAAGAAAGGCAACAAGAGCAACCCACTAAACTACAGGCCTATTTCAATGATGTCAATTTGCAGCAGGGTTTTGAAACATATCCTATATTTAAATATTATGAATTATCTCGAACAGAATGATCGACCCAAGCTCAACATGGATTTAGAAAATAGCGTTTATGCGAAACACAACAAGCTCTTTACTCACACGAAGTGATGAGTGCTGTCGACAAGGGATCTCAAATTGATTCCGTATTTCTTGATTTCCAGAAGGCTTTTGACACCGTACCTCACAAACGACTTTTAATCAAATTGCGTGTTTATGATATACCGTCCCAAATTTGCGACTGGATAGAAGATTTCCTGTCAGAGGACACATTTTGTAGTAATCGATGGTAAGTCATCGAGTAAAACAGAGGTGATATCGGACGTTACACAGGGTTGAGTTATTGGTCGTCTGCTGTTCCTTATTTACATAAACGATTTGGGAGAAAATCTAAGCAGCTCTCTTAGGTTGTTTGCAAATGACGCCGTCATATAGCGTCTAGTATAATCATCTGAAGATCAAAATGAACTGTAGAACGATCTAAATAGGATATCGTTATGGTCTAAAAAGGGCAATTAACTCTAAATAATGAGAAGCGTGAAGTCGTCCACATTAGTACAAAGAGAAATCCGTTAAACTTTCATAAAGATTTGTCATGATTGGGGGCGATCTTTTAATCAATTTATTGAAAACAAGAGCCAAGATCGCTTTTTATTATTTATTAAGATTACCGGTTTCGCCAGTTTAACTGCCATTTTCGGATCTTAGATTACATTCTTAAAGCTTTTAAAACACATTTACTCGATAACTTAATTGTTGGCTTGTCAACATATAAATAACACATGATCATAAACATTAATAAGGTGTGGTCACAGAGGTAAAAACAGGATAGTTGCAGTTAAACAGCCGAAACCGGTAATCTCAATAAAAAAATAAAAAGCGATCTTGGCTTTTGTCTTCAATAAATCCGATAAACTTTGTTTACAAGATAAATCAATCTAAAGTGAAGTACCTAAGTACCTAGGAATTACTATTACTTCAGACTTAAACTGGAAAGAACAAGCAGATAATGTCGTGGGAAAGGCGAACCAGAGACTGTGTTTTATTGGTAGGTCCCTTGAAAGATGCAACAGTAGTACTAAAGAAAATGCATACACTACTCTTGTACTTCCTTATTTGGAGTATTGTTGCCTAGTGTGGGATCCTTATCAGAAGGGTTTGACGGAGGACATCGGAAAAGTGCAAAGAAGGGCAACTCGTTTTGTATTGTGCGATACAGGGGATACAGCGTTACGGAAATGATGTTACAGGATCTGGGATGGGAATCACAGCAACGGCGCTTATCGCTGCGACGAGGCTACTTACGAAACTCCAATCGCCAACATTCTTCTCTGAATATGAAAATATATTGCTGACTCTCACTTACATAAGTGGAAAAGATCATCAGAATAAAATACGAGAAATCAGAACTCGAACGGAGAGATTCAGGTGTTCTGTCTTCCCGCGTGCTATTCCAGTATTGAATGGAAGATAAATAGTATAAAGGTGGTTCGATGAACTCTCTGCAAGACAGTTGAATGTGATTTGCAGAGTATCCCATGTAGATGTAGATCTCTAATTAACAACGGCAGCCTACATCCTCTTGTATCTGCTTATTGTATTCGTCTCTCGGCTTCCCTTTGCGATTTTTACTCCACAAACTACCCTCGGATGCTAAATTAACGTTCCCTTGATGTCTCAGAATGTGTCCCACCAATCGATCCCTTCTCCTAGTCAAGATATGCCAATTCTTCCTTACCACCTCATTAGTTACTCGATCTACCCATCTAATCTTCTAATTCGTCTGTAGCACCACAATAAAAGATTCTACCATAGTTCTACCTGAACTCCTTATTGTCCACGTTCCACTTCCATACAATGCTACACTCAAGAAAATGCTTTCAGGAATAAATCCCTAAAATATAAATTAATATTTGACGTAATCGCTTCCTCAGAAATGCTTTTCTTCCCACAACTATTTTTCATTAAATCTTTACTTCGGCCGTTAAGTTATTTTGCTACCCAAATAGCAAAACTCGTCTACTACCTTTATTGTCTCATTACCTAATCCAACCTCTTCAGCATCGATCGAATTTCTTAGAGCATTCCATTACTTTTGTATTGCTCTTGTTAATGTTCATCTTGTAACTCCGTTTGAAAACAACGCCCAATCCGTTCGATTGCATTTCCAGGTCCTTTGCTGCCTCAGAAGGAATTACAGTGTAATCGGTAACAACAAGGTTTTTATTTCTTCTCCCTGAACTTTAATTCCTTTTCCAAATTTCATCTCGATTTCACAGCTTCGTCAATGTACATATTTAGTGACATTTCGGGAAGGTTAATACCCAGATTTACTTTCTTCCCAACCGTTGCGTCCCTTCATGTCCTTCGACTCTTGTAATCGCAGTCGGTATTTGGAAGAAAGGATTCGAGTCAGTAGGCTATTACCAAAAGCTTCCTCCAAAGTTACAAAAGGTAAAAACATACGTTTGACTTTCCTTAACGTCTGACATAAATCGTAACGTATTACCATGCGTGTCTGCACATGTTACTGTCCTTCAAAGTCATTACTTTTGTGTCGAACCGTTGCTAGCGATGTGGAAGGCGTAGTATTCCGTTAGCTGAGTCTGTTCTGTAGATGTTGTGAATGGAGCGGTCTACCTGTCGAATCTCTGAAATAGTTCTGAAGTGAATGCCATGAAGTGATTCTTTCACCTCGGGACTCAAATCAAAGCAACAAGAACTAAAGTCCGGGGAGTATGGTAGATGGTACAATACTTTCCAGTCCCACTGACCGAACAGAGCAGCCACAGCTTGCGCTGTATGCGCCTGCGCAATGTCGTGCAAGATGATGGTTGGGTTTCGCAAAAAGTATTACCGCTTCTTTCGGAAAGCTGTTCGTAGGTGATGCTGTACGACCTCTGATACATTTAATCTTGATCCAATTCCGTTGTTTCTGTTTCGAAAACATAGTAACAATTACGTTAGATCGTTCGCTGACAAGTGACTGTTTCCCAAAATTGTGTACACGCCGGTGACGTGGGACGAGATAGTCCATTTGATCTGAGATAAGATAGGTATGTCAACAACGTATGCTATCAGCGTCGATATTAGATTTTGTTGCATAGTGTCTCCACAACAGTGTTGCCACTATTTAAGTTCCGACCCATGTAGTTCTATTGCAAACCTAGAAGAAATGCTACATTGAGTCTGTTTTCATTAAACTGTTCCCCAAAACACATATGAGATTAGTGTTAATTGTTATAAAATTATGTTTGTGAAATATGAGAATAAGATTCTGTCATGATTTAAAGTACTTTGGTGTCTTTGTCCTCATCTTGGAGGATAATTAGAGCTACAAAATAAGAACGCAAAATGAGCAGTTGCAGGCAACATGAAATGTTTAATTTCCATTTTAGCATTAGATAATTTCAATTTCAAAGGACAACAGAATTTCACAGTGCAAAATGATGTACACAATCGAAGAACAATTCGATAATTTCATACAACTACAGCTAGTTCTTGCAGTTTGTCAAGAAGAACATAAATATAAAAGAAAGAACAATGCGAAAGTCTCATTACAGAGACAGTCCGACATAACAGTTGCGATACAGCATCTCGTTTATATTTTCCTACAGCAGCTCTCCAGACGACCAGCAACCCTTCTGAATATGATACCGCAGGACTGCGAACAGTACGTTAATTTTGATTTGTCACACATTCCGCACAATAGGGAGCGTATTTACGGCGATGAAAATCGACAGTAACAAAAGCATGACATCAAGTTTGTGTTTATTTAGTTTTCTATGGACAGGGGAGGTATGGTACGGCAGTTCCTTCACAGTTCTTTTGTAACGTTCAGATATTTACTGAAGAATATTATTTCTTTCTAACAAGGAAAACTTCCAAGTAGATACCAGAAAAACCTATATTTTGCAATAACGGTAAGCCGGCCGCGGTGGCCGAGGGGACTGAGGCGCTCCAGTCACGGTCTGCACAGCCACTACGGTCGGGGGTTCGAATTTCCCCTCGGGCATGGATATTTGTGCCGTCCTTAGTATTAGTTAGTTCATAAGTAATTTGTAAGTTTAGGGACTGATGACCCCGTAGTTAAGTCCCATAAGCTATACAAACAGTTGAATAACGGTAAGTTAAGTTCGTCCAGCAAAAACAGTGAATTCTGAACCTAGGAAGCTTGTATTGAATGCAATACCTACATTATTTAATCTGACGAATAACTCACTACACCAGTATCAAAATGGAAAATGACACGGACGCGATAAAAAGACGTCGAAACAAAAACAATGTTTCTCTAGACAAATGAGGCCAATGCGACAATTGTTGCTACATCTGATACAAAAGCTGCAAAGATACTCGAAACTATTATTTCTTAGGAAAATATTCCTAAGAAAATATTCATGTGTTAAAAAGTCAAGTCAAATGTAAGAGTGCGAGAATAATTGTAGTCCATTTAGTCAAGGAAAATACCAATCACATACTGCCTGACAAAGAAAGCGATGCACCCAAAAGTGGGTATACATCCATATATTTCGGTATATACCAGTGGCGGCGCGTCCTATGTGCTCACTGGTTCCGCGAAACCCCGGAAAAAAAGCACATCGTGAAAAAAAGTAAAAAGTTTTTAAACTATCATTATTCGTTTCGTTCATCATTTATTGCACGTTAAAGTATTTTTATCGCGTGAGAAACGTTTCAGGTCGCGAAGATAGCACATATAAGAGTCCAGCGCGGCCGCTTAATATAGGCGGCAGCGCCCGCAGCGTTGCAATGCACATGCGCGGCTGTTCAAATTCTGGAACCCCTGGAGGTAGTACTGCAGAAGGGAGGGGCGAGGCAAAACGCCCCTTTTAACATTTGATTGGAGCTAGTAAAGACACCAGCTCCTGCCTACTAGAGCTCTGGCGGTTACGCACGAATGGTTCCGATGCAAAGACAATTGAGCTACTGCGCACCTTGCCTTGCGCATGCGCAAATCCTCCATGAAGGGAACATCCGCCCTTCATATTTGTTTTTGGCGCATTGAAGATTCCCAAAAATACGTCATATTTGGTAAAATATTTTAGAACTATAAATTAAAGACGCATAATTATAAAAGCCTTCAGAAAATCCGACAATTAATAATGAAGCGAGTACTCTGCACATAGCAAGAATAGCTATGTGGGTAGAGGCATCGTCTGCGCTGTCGAAAGTAGTGGGTTCAACTGAAAACAATGTTTTTTCAACACAATCTTCTTTTTAACAGATACAACAATGACTTTTGTATCGTTACTTGCCACATATACGTTGGACTTTTTTGCAAATGTGTCGCGATTTTGAGGGTAAATGGCATTTATACACTGTTTATTTAACAGTTTGAAAAGATGTGGGAAAGAGCAGCCTACATGAATTCGTAAGGTTAGGAGGGGGAGGGGGGTGCTGCTTCCAGTGCCACGTGACCCAAACGTAGCTTGTGTCTTCATCATTACAGATTCATGTTTTACAGTCACTTAACAGTGTAATCAATTACTTACTGTGTATAGTGATCATATGTTCTTGGCGTTTGTTATCAATCAAAAATGGACGACATTCAGTACCTTTTAAAAACAACTTACTCAGTTTTAAGCTTGGGCTTGGAAGAAACAAGCTGAGGTAAGACGGTAAGACATTCTGCAGATCTTGTAACGAAAATATATCTAAAGGGCAGGAGAGGATTGGGGGAGGGGGATAACCGGGGCGCTTTCCCCCGGCGCCACTTGCAGAGGTGCGCCAAAATGTCTCTTTGGACACCGAACGGGGGTGCGTCGGAACATCGACACGCCGATTGGTTGGGAAAGGGGGCGGGGTGCATCTGAAGCACCAGTCGCCACTAGTATACACCCACACATTTCGCTCTACGTCCAAACCGTTGATGTGTGTGTGTCAATGATTTGATTTAAATTGATCTCTAATGTGTTCAACAAGCACCAGAGTGCATTAATCCTATCACCGGCCTTTTGCCAAGTTGTATGACGATAAATTACCACATTTGAAGCTGTACTTGTTGTATAAGCTTCTCATTGTGAGTAGCAATGTAACACAGAAAATACCGTAAACAGAAACTGTCTTTAGCGATGTCAAACATTTACTATATTTTTTGAAAGTTCGTGGCTTCAACACGTTTTTCGAGTATTGTATTTTGTAAAATAAGTTTGTCCTAATGTTAGAAAATGATTACGAGAAAGGGTTGTTTACCACATAAATGATGCAACAGTTGTGAATCGTAGAAAATTCCACATTCGTCACTGAACACCTGACGGAATTTGTTTACAATATTCATACCTATAGCGCTGTCATGGGACCAAAGCTTTTACAAAGGCAACGCTGTCTTTAATCACATCGTCCAGTCTATTTGCTTATTTGTTTATCAAATAATTATTATTTGTGGATAGCAAATGTAATCATGGAAATAATAGTTTTGTACGTCATTTATATTCAAACTATTTCTATTTTTAAGAAAAAAGGGTAAAAACGTGTTTTCTTAACTATGTAAAATTGGATGAGTCATTAGTAGTTTTATTTCCATTGTTTTTAAAATATTAATTTAAATAACCTTTATGACAGTTTTTCAATATACTGATAAATGACATAATTAGTGATCACGTGATGTGACGCAACCTTCTTCGACCATATTTAAGCAAGCGAACCAGCTATACTGGGACTGTCTGAACACCCAGAAGACAATCTCGCCTGAAGACTCACCCGCTCCATAATGATTTTGGAGTCAAAGCACAACCGTGCTGCGAACTCCGACGTACCTCGAGGGTCAAAGACTCCCTTCAGTTCAGCAAGGGCATGCTGGGACTGTGATTGGTCGTTTGTCTAAGTAGCATCACGCAGTGTAAATCACACTGGTGAAGGTATGCAGCCATTATAGCAATCAGTACAAAATTTACTTTAAAAAACCTGTTGGGCTGCCGAAATTATGACGATCCTGGTGGTTGTGAAATATTTATTCCTTTTACGCGTTTCGGGCGCTGTCCATCATCAGAGTTTCTGGACAAAATACAAAATTCAAACAAATTACAAGTGTTGACATAGTTTCCTTAAAAATGTAAAAGTGAAATAGAAGCAACCAATCCTTTAACATATCACAAGTCAGAAATAAAGTTCAAAAACAGAATTTATAGCCCATGAGGAACACTTTACTATTCAATCCAGAGCGTTAAACATGACTAACTGTACACGTATGGCACGAGTGCATCGCAGGTAAAGAGGAATAGAACTACGACAGAAGGCAGCACCATACATTCTGGTCGCCATTAGTCAAATAAAAAATATTATAAAGGAAAACTATATAATATTTAAGTTAAAGTAGTTTGGAAATAATACAAAATCCGTATGTCTCACGAAATATAAAAGTATCCAGGTGAACAAACCATAGTCCCACAATTTACTTTAACTAAGTTTACTTTCTAGAATGACATGAAAAAATTCGAAAAACCATTTACGGCTTCCTGTAATCTATTCATTTATTACCAGATTCTGCTCCTCTTGAAAGCTTACATATACATCAACCTTTTGAAATGTTCAAAACGGTTCACCAGGTAGCACAATGCAGAACGTACTATATTAGAATAATAGGGGAATATGGACTGGGCAGGAGGAATGAAAGAGGAAGTCGAATGGTAGAATTTTGCACGGATCATGATTTAATGGCAACAAACACGTGGTTTAAGAATCACAAAAGAAGGTTGTATACGTGGAAGAGACCAGGAGACACCGGAAGGTATCAGATAGATTTTATAATGGTAAGACATAGGTACCGGAACCAGGTTATAAACTGCAGGACATACCCAGGGGCAGATATAGACTCTGACCATAACTTGTTAGTCATGAACTGTAGGCTGAAGCTGAAAAAACTGCAGAAAGGTAGAAAAATAAGGAGATGGGACTTAGATAAATTGAAGGAAAGTGAAGTTCTGGAGAATTTCAGAGGGAGATTTAGGCAACAATTGACACAAACAGGGGGAAATAAAACAGTAGAAGAGGAATGGGTAGCATTGAGAGATGAAATAGTGAAGGCAGCAGAGGACAAAATAGGTAGAAAGGCAAGACCTACAGAAAATCCTTGGATATCAGAGGAAATACTAAATTTAATTGATGAAAGGAGAAAATATAAAAATGCAGTAAATGAAACAGGCAAAATGGAGTACAGACGACTAAAAAATGAGATTGACAGGAAGTGCAAAAGGGCTAAGCAGGAGTGGCTAGAAGCCAAATGCAAATCTCTAGAATAATGTATAGCAAGGGGAAAACTAGATACCGCCTACAGGAAAATAAAAGAGACATTTGGGGACAAGAAAAGCAACTCTACGAATATCAAGAACTCAGATGGGAAACCAGTTCTCAGCAAAGAAGGGAAAGTTGAAAGGTGGAAAGAGTACATAGAGCAGCTCTACAAAGGAAAGGGAAGTAGATCAAGATGAAATAGGAGATACTATACTGAGAGATGAATTTGACAGAGCCTTGAAAGACCTAGGTCGCAACAAGGCCCCAGGAGTAGATGATATACCCTCAGAGCTACTAAAGTCTCTGGGAAAGCCAGCCATGACAAGACTATTTGAACTGGTGTGTAGGATGTATGAGACAGGCGAAATGCCCTCAGACTTTAAGAAAAATGTAATAATCCCCATTCCATTCCAAAGAAATCAGGCGCAGACAGGTGTGAAAATTACAGAACCATATGTTTGATTAAGTCATGGTTGCAAAATTTTAACACGAATTATCTACAGGAGAATGGAAAAGCTGATAGAAGCTGACCTCGGGGAAGATCAGTTTTGATTCAGGAGGAACATAGGAACCCGGGAGGCAATACTCACTTTACGTCTTATCTTAGAAGATAGATTAAGGAAAGGCAAACCTACATTTTTAGCTTTTGTAGATTTGGAGAAAGCATTTGACAATGTTGACTGGAATACACTCTTTCAAATTCTGAAGTCAGCAGGGGTAAAATACAGGGAAAGGAGAATTATTTACAACTTGTACAAAAGCCAGACCGCAGTTTTTAGACTCGAAGGGCATGCAAGGGAAGTATTAGTTGGGAAGGGAGTAAGACAGGGTTACAGCCTTACTCCGATGTTATTCAATTTTTACATCGAGCAGGCGGTGAAGGAAAGCAAGGAAAAATTTGGAATAGGGATTAAAGTTCAGGGGGAAGAAATAAAAACATTGCGTTTTACTGATGACATTGTAATTCTGTCAGAGACAGCCAAAGACCTGGAAGAGCAGTTGAATGGAATGGACAGCGTGTTGAAGAGAGCGTATAAAATGAGCATTAACAAGAGCAAAACAAAAATAATGGAATACGGTCTTAGAAAATCAGGCGATGCTGAAGGAATTAGATTAGGTAACGAAACAATGAAGGTGATAGATCAGTTTTGTTACTTGGGTAGTAAAATAACATGCGATGGTCGCAGTACAGAGGATATAAAATGCAGGATGCCAAAGGGAAGAAAATCATTTTTGAAAAAGAGAAATTTGCTATCATCGAATATTAATCTAAGGGTAAGGAAATCTTTTCTGAAGGCATTTGTGTGGAGTGTTGCCTTGTACGGGAGTGAAACATGGACAATAAGCAGTGCGGACAGGAAGAGAATAGAGGCTTTTGAAATGTGATGCTACAGAAGAATGCTGAAGATTAGGTGGGTAGATCGCATAACTAATGAAGAAGTACTGAACAGAATCGGTGAGGAAAGGAATTTTTGGCACACCCTGACTAAAAGAAGGGATCGCTTGGTAGGACACATTCTTAAACATCGGGGGATCGTAAATTTAGCATTGGAGGGAGGTGTGTGGGGTAAAAATCGCAGAGGGAGACCAAGAGACGCGTATAGTAAGCAGATTCAAGTGGATGTGGGTTGTCGTTCTTATGAGGAGATGAAAAGGTTTGCTCAGGATAGAGTAGGGTGGAGAGCTGCATCAAACCAGTCTCCGGACTGAAGACTATAACAACAACTATAGTCAATAGTTTTTAAATTCTGTTGGTAACTCCGTAAATGTTCCGCCAAGGTATTGCTGTTGTTGGTGTATCCATATTCACGAAATCTAACACGAAATTCTCTCCCGGTCTGCAAGTCTCACTCTACCCTTAACGCCGCCCCGTACGATAAAGTTGAAATGTCGGGCATGCAACGGAATCACAATCCACGTATTGTAGTAAAATATTTCTATTTCTAATTTCCACCGCCTCCCTCCCCCCCCCCCCATTAACCACATAAATTGCCGAGGTGGGATGGATTGCGTGCCTCAACGATGCAGATAGCCGTACCGTAGGTGCAACCACAACGGAGGGGTATCTGTGGAGAGGCCAGACAACCGTGTGGTTCCTGAAGAGGGGCAGCAGCCTTTTCAGTAGTTAAAGGGGCAACCTCTGGTTCCTTCAATTGTCCAGGTTCCACTTTTCTACCTTTTTGCAGTCTCTTAAGTTTTAATCTGCAGTTCATAACCAATAAGTTATGGTCAGAGTCTATATCTGCCCAAGGGTATGTCTTACAGTTTAAAACTTGGTTTCTAAATCTGTTCCTTACCATTATAAAGTCAATCTGGTACCTTCCAGTGACCCCTGGTCTCTTTCACGAATACAGCCTTCTTTCATGGTAATTAAACCAAGTGTTGGTGATTATTAAATTGTGCTCTGCGCAAAATTCTACCAAACAATCTCCTCTTTCATTCCTTTTTCTCAGTCCATATTCACCTACTACATTTCCTTCTCTTCCCTTTCCTACTACCGAGTTCCCATCACAATCAAGTTTTCGTCTCCCTTAACTTTCTGAAAGATTTATTTTATCTCTTCATACATTCCTTCGATATCCTTATCATCGGCCGTGCTAGTTGGCATATAAACTTGCACTACTGTGGTCAGTGTTGGATTTATGTCTATCTTTGCTAGGGTAATGCGTTCACTATGCTGTTCATAATAACTTACTCGCTTTCCTATTTTCTTATTCATTATCAGACCTACTCCTCCGTTACCAACAACTGATTTTATATTTATAATCCTGTACTCACCTGGCCAGAAATCCTGTTCATCCTGCCACCGAACTTGACTAATCCCCACCATATCTAACTTTAGCCTATCAATTTCTCTTTTCAAATTTTCTAACTTACATACGCGGTTAAGGGTTAGAACATTCCACGCTCCAACCCGTAGAATGCCAGTATTGTCTTTCCTGATGACGTCATCCTCATGAGTAGTCCCCGCCTTGAGATCCGAATGGGGGACTATTTTATCTCCGGAATATTTTACCCAAGAAGACGCCATCTTCATATATTCATACAGTAGAGCTGCGTGTCCTGGGGAAAAGTAACGACTGTAGTCTCCCCTTGCTTTCAGCCGTTTGCAGTAGCTTCATGGCAAATCCATGTTAGCTGATGTTACAAGGCCAGCTCAATCACTCACACTGTTGCCCCTGTAACAACTGAAAAGGCTGCTGCCCCTCTTCAGGAACCACACGTTTGTCTGGACTCTACCGATACCCCTACGCTGTGGTTGCACATACGGTACGGCTATCAGCATCGTCGAGGCACGCAATCCATCCCACCTCGGTAATTTCGTGTTAGATTTCGTGAATATGGATACACCAACAATAGCAATGCCTTGGCTGAACATTTACGGAATTAACAACAGCATTTAAAAACTATTGACTATAGTATGTTCCGCATTGTGCTACCTGGTGAACCGTTTTGAACATTTCCAGAGGTTGATGTATATGTAAGCTTTCAAGAGGAGCAGAATCTGGTAATAAATGAATAGATTACAGGAAGCCGTAAATGGTTTTTCGAATTTTTCCATGTCATTCTAGAAGGTAAACTTAGTTAAAGTAAATTGTGGGTCTATGGTTTGTTCACCTGGATACTTTTATATTTCGTGAGACATACGGATTTTGTATTATTTCCAAACTACTTTAACTTAAATATATGGTACTATAAATTATATAGAGTTTCAGAGGGAGCATTAGGTAAGGATTGCCTGATACGGGGGAAAGTAATACAGCAGAAGAAAAATGGGTAGGACTGAGAGATAGGGCAGTTTAAGCGCAGAGGATCATATAGGCAGAAGAACTAGGCCTAATAGAAATCCCTGGCTAACACAGGATATATTGAACTTAGTTGAAGAGAGGCGCTACGCTACGATGAACGAGGTCGTTCCTCGTCGGGGTTCGAATTCCCCTCAGACATGGATGTTTGTGCCTTCTTTAGTATAAGCTAGTTTATAAGTAGTTTGTAAGTTTACGGACTGATGAGCTCGCAGGTAAGTCCCAGAAGCTTACCAAATATTAAAAAAAACTCTTTATTTACCTCTTTTACTTCTAAGTTTACTTCATCCGGTATTTCATGTTCAATCGCCGACATGACGAAACCATTGAATCGATTTTGCATAGTTGTTTTTGCGCTTGACAACTACGCAAATTTTATTTTGGAAAACCTCTTTTCCCCAACTGTAACGATTACAGGGATGATAAGCAATATTCTTAGCGCAGTGCTAAGATTTTGAGCGAAATTTAGGGATTTTTGTTAATTTCAGCACATTACTTGGGCTTTCTTTTTTAAACAAAAGCGCAGAAACAGCAGTTATTTCCTCTGCTAAATCTAAGCCATTTATATCAGGTTCACTACAAACATCGGTTCGCAGCTCAGGTAGTAAATGGACTTTATGACCGGGAGACCAAAGACAGGAAGTATTCTGCCCACGAGGCTACTCACAGTATCGAAGTTTTGACAGCATAAGTGAAGCGACGTAAAATGCCGCCCCTCAAATTTGCCGCCCCAGGAAAAGGCCGGAACGCCCGGCCCTAGAGTGGCCCTCGTGGTTTCTCCAATACAGAATTTTTGCACGAGCCACAGAGAATTTGTGTACTCCGGCCCTACACAATTTATCCGGAATTGGCTCCATACTCTGCAGTAGTAGCATTCTAAACTTTTTCTTAGTCCGAAAACCAACTTTCACGTTTACTTTGCGAAACGAAATCGCAATCATATCTGAAACTACACCAAAATACATTAGTTAAATGTAACATTGTTTCTCCGTGTACTACCAGCTCTTTTACAGTACGTAGCGCTTACCAAACAGAAGCTGACCAATGACAAGTTGACCAGTCAGGAGCTTTCAAGTAGCTATTTGAAGTCACCTCAAAACCAACGTATTCAGTTGCTCTTGACAAGGACTATGGAGGCAATCGTAGACATCTCGAAGTTTTATCCGGAATTGACACGAAAAAGCATGCGACAATATTTATACAAGAATGGTGTTGCGAATGTCTTTGTTCTCTCGCTTGGTATTCGTCTACCTCTACATACATACATATTCCTAAATCCTTCGAAAGGTGATTGGTGGAGGGTACCTAGTACCATTACTAGTTACTTGCTTTCCTGTTCCATTCCTAGATCGAGGGAAAAACGAAGGCCTTTATGCATCTGCACGAGCCCTAATATCTCTGATCTTATCTTTGTGGTCTTAACGGAAAACGTAAGTTGGCGACAGTATAATGTTTGTGCAGGCCACTTCAAATTCCGACCCTCTTAATTTTGTTCAACATTGTCTCTCGAAAAAAACGTCGCCTTCCCTCCAACGACTCCCATTTGAGTTCCCGAAGCACATCGGTATCACTCGCGCATTGATCGAACCTACCAGTAACAAACCTACCCGTCCGCTTCCGAGTTGCTTGTCTTCCTTTAAACCAATCTGTTGGGGACCCCATCACTGTATCAGTATTCAAGACGGGATCTCACAAGCGTTTTATCTGTGGCCTCCTTTGAAGATGAATCACATCTTCCCAAAATTCTCCCAGTACACCTAAGTCGTTCATCCGCCTTCTCTACGACTGTCGTTATATGCTCGTTCCATTTCAGATTGCTGAGCAGCGTTACGCCTGGGTATTTAATTGATGCGGCGCTATCAGTACACTACTAATGCTGTATTCTAGCATTTCGGAATTGTTTATCCTCATCTGCATCCCGCGCGCGAACCCAGCAGTCTTCACCAAGTCTGAGGGTGTCCTCAGAACCCAAGCGACATGATCAACAACTTGCAGACGACTGAACCCCATACGCTCAATAGCCACCTCGTATGATACCCCCAGCAGACATGCCGAGTGCACATCGGAATTCATTCCGGCCCCGGGGGCATAAGGGGCTCCATAACGCGCCTAACATTGTAGTCCCCGATCAGACCCTTACCGCCTCGTGCCTGATCGGACCCCACTGAAGGACCGGCCACCTGATCACTGGGTGAACAGGCGACGCCACACGGCCAGCCTCCCCGTTAGTCCTACGCCTAGATCGACCCACTCCTCACCCTGCAGCAAGGGTGGATCAGCTTCGACCAGTACATGTGAAGGAGCCACGGCAGCAGTGACCGTGGGAGACCCACCTGATCCCTGAGGTGCCCCACGCGACTCTCCAGATCAGTGCTTTCCAAACATTCCCTCATGGCGACACCCTTTTATAGCTTACAGTTTTGCGCAACACGCTTTCACTAACGCACAATATAAATACATATTGTGAGATTACCGCCCAATAGAAATATTGGTAATTAATAGCATTTGATAATTAAACAGTATGAAGTTCACTGCAAACATTGACCATGCCAATGCACTAAATGTTACACAATTTTAATCTTATTAATTATGGTAGCAATGTATGTACGCAGTTGGGTGACAACATTTATAGTTAGGCCATAGGTAGAAATTCTCCACATTGAGATTTGCTGTGTGCTTGTAGCTGACGGGAGGCCAGCGAGCAGGCCAACGTTGGTGGCTTGTTCCAGCTTAGGATTTTCCAGGTTCGTTTCTGGTGAGGGGAGAGAGGGACAATGGCGAGTGCCAGGCACAGTGCAGTGCACAGCGCGTGAAATAAAATATTCTAATACTACTGGCATTTGAAGTAATACGATGCAGTCAGGAACCTTTAAGGCCCACATTACAGAATAGCCTGTTGACAAATAAACAATACATTAGCTGATATAGTCACATCTGGCGTAATATGTTTAATTGACAATGAAAAGTAATAAATTACCAATGAATACAAGACAGCTACACAACTAGCATGGCAATGTTTCTTTACAAAAGTAATATATTAACTATTTCTCATTTTATTTTCAATTAATCTTGTGTATTTTACCTTGAAATATTCAGTTAAATCACTTGTCTTTGATATAAGAAATTGCACGATTATAATAAATAGTACAAGGGATGTTTATACTAATATAAAAACGTAAATGTTTAATGTGTAGTGTAATGATTTTGATTTTAAGTAAAGTTTTAGAAATGTATTGGCTGAGCGCTGTACGTTGCAAGTCGGTTAGAACAGCTCACATGGGGAAGTTGATGACGTAGGGAAAAAACCCGGCAGTTGGGCTTTTGGCGCGCGCGCGTGCGAGGGCAGGAAGTGACGGGTCCCCAGCAAGTGGGGTAGCTGGCCGAGCGGCGTCGCTCTACGACAGTCGGCATGTGGATCTCCAGGTGGAGACTAGAGATTTTGTATGGCAATTGCCAAGTGTGGTTGCTCGTCGTAGACTGCACCAAGTTGTATCGAGTGCTACTGTGTGTTGTGAATATTTAGCCGGTGGAAGAAGGTGTGCATCGCACTAAATTAAAGTGACTGTGTTTTGTTGATGTAAACACGTGTCGTCGCATAGGCATGAACATAAACGGTGTTTGAGACAGAAACATGGTGTGAAAACAATTTGCGACAAATATTCATTTTGTCTGGGGGCCACGAGCTATAACTTTATTTGATAAATGTGTCGACGTACAGACGTATCAGCCACAGGGTTTTAATATGGTGTAATAAACAACATAAAGTGAACTTTCACGTGTTTTCAAAAATAGTAGTTAGTATACCCTTTTCTCTCATGAACTTACTTTATTATGAATTCTTTTGTTAATCATATGCAGGGAAGGAAAGCTGCGAACGTGTGATATCATCCCCTAGAAAACGAGTCGAACAGTGCCAATCACAGTTCCAGTGTTTTTGCATGTTTAGGAATTTGGTTCGCAGTTGGTGGTTGTGAGTTTTAAAAATTAAACTTTCCCTATTTTAAACTCTCACCCCGACCTTCACCCTCGCTATATGGTACAATTTAGATGGTTCTAGTTCTAGTGGAGGGGAGGGGGGGGGGGGATAGAAAGAATGTATTGCTTTATAAACGAAACTGAAATCCTCGTACGCATTGACATGTTTAATGTTGATCCTGACTGCATCAATTACGCACACTCATCACAAGAAAAGGAAACATTAGGAACTACGGAGATGTACAACTTAGTAACAACGCAGGCAACAATGCGTAACTCACACAGTAATACTTGCTTCTTCTACATGCGACCCAACTTCCGAAACACGAAAACTGAATTTCGGAAACCGTTTTTTGCTGTCGTGTGTACATGGCAGGGGCAGATACGATTTTGCTGGATCGATTGAAAACGGCATCTGGAAATCAGCTGCTCGGATTTCTGATTTAGACAGCACAGTGGATGTTCCCTTTCTGTTCAGTATTATCACATTTTTTTAGAAGTAAAGAGGATGTATTTATGGCAAGTGATGAATTGTTATTTAAGTTCTGTTGTTAGGTTCTTGCTTCACCACGACCTCGGAAGTCCCGACACATTCGGAAGAAATGAATACATATTTGTGACAAGTAAGAATATGAATGTCATTTCTGGTCCAAGAATCTGTTGCGTACAGAAAACTGAGAGAAAAAAATATGAAAGCATACCAGGGTTCGAACAAACGATCACTGCATTTAAAATACTACTCTCTGTTAATCACCCGGACATACTCCATACTAAACATCACTACTGAATAGCTTTAGTCAGTGGACAATTGTGACTGCTTTTACAATCTGTGACAGCTTTTACAGCCACTGTGTCGTTGATTGACATTTAATTGTAAGAAACGCTACCGAGGGTTACGTGGCTTCGATAAATCCAATAAGAAACGCTCAGGTGCAGCTTTTTGAGAAGGAAAGCAGACTACAGTGAAGGTTCGTTCAAGCAGCTGCCAGTTACATCAAAATGCGCATGCGAAGAGCTGTTATCGAGTATCAGCAGCAGCTGTGCGCATGCGCAGTTTCCTGGAATCTGGCAACCGGCAGCTGCTTGAACGAACCCTGAGTGTCTACTTCTGCTGAAACAGAGCTGCCGCCTAGCGGCTGAGCACGCAATTAATGTGCACCAATGATTCCTTTAATACGTGATCTGTGGTACACTGAATGAAGAGAAGGATGATTAGCTGCAGGCGAGTCTTCAGGGTAGTATGAAGAGAAGGATATTTTGTGTTGCCTTCTGGCAAGGTGTTTTTTTTTTTTTTTTTTTTTTTTTTTTTTTTTTTGGACCGCGGACAAAAGCACTTTCAGCTGTTCGCAGTTGACAACTCCACCTGCACCCTCACACACGAGACGCACACCCTATCCATCCTGCCACTGCTACTGAAAGATTGAAAACAAATAAAGCTGCTAAAATAATCCAATTCGCTATTACACTTGCGCTTCACTAATGAGAGCTGGTAGCTGAATGAACTGTGTTGTTCAAACCAACAGACTAACGACGAGACATTTTGTAACACTTGTAGAATCAATTTTCTTTAAGACAAAAACACAGCCGAAATTTAAGAATGGACTACTAAGAAAAGTTTGATTTCATAACGTGATGTCTCACACAGGCGAGGGCAAGCAGTAGACAGAAATCACAGGCGAAAGCTCTACACAACAGTATTTTAATTAATAAACAGTGCTATTAGGGACGCTGTAGAAATATAAGCTCATTTTTTGAAGCGTATGGAAGTAATCGTCAGAATCTAGACCTGGGGTAAAGTTTTATACTAATCGTATATCGTCATGGCCCTAATGATAGTTCAGCACAGTTTATATTTCAACACCATCCCTAATTTCACTGTTTATTAACAAAAACTAAAGAAATGGGCTGATACGTCTTCAGGGACTTTACGTCACATCTGGAACAACAGTATTTAGCAAGTACGCGAGATAGAGCCATCGAAAACGAAAGGAGTGCTAGGCACTTAAATGTGATTTGCAGAGTATCTATGTATATGTAAACTGTATGTAGTTTTTAGGTGTAGTCTGATTCTGCAATAAAAATGGGTTCCCATTTGAAATTTTAAAGTTGCCTCCCCCAAACCCCCAGGGGGCTGGGGTGGCAGGCTAATCTTAGAATCAGCAGATGTCACCCACGAAAATAATCGTCTTTGGATTGTACATCCTTTTTCATGTGAAGCTTATTTTTCGAGTTATTCTGATTTGTCAACTTAAATTTACACCCTGTATATTAAAATTGTGTAGGTATTCGAAGACAACAACAACAAATCTGTGACGGCTGGATTCGGAGATTGACCCTATGGTTGTAAGGCCACAATGCTATCACCTGAGCTACACCGACAGATGCTGCAGCTGATTTAATTATTGCTACTTATGTGTACTTGCTAAATTTCAAAGTCGATTTTTTCGATAATTTCGAAGGTTGTGTCTCATGGCTTTGGCTGATAGTTATTTGAGTTCTGAACTTCACGTAGCTTAAAATTTAAAAATTTTAAAATCTCCTCTGACATCATCATCAGACCGATTTTTCTAGACGTTGATAACGATCTTAGAGGAGATCGAAACCGGTCACGCTATGAAAAAAATTAAATAATTTTTGCGGACGTGACTTATTCTCATTTTTAAAACATATACAGTTCGCTGTTTTTTTTTTTTTTTTTTTTTTTTTTTCAAAAGGAAACTGTTTACCAAACTTATTCAGAAGAAATATCAATTTTGTGGTTTGCCTGTAACATTGTGATTCCGTCAGGGACAGCAAGGGACCTCGAAGGGCTATTGAACGGAATGGACATTAACAAAAACAAAACAAGGGTAGCCTATTGGGATGTAGTGTAAAAAAAAATCAGGCTATGTTGGTGGAATTAGATTAGGTAACGAGCCAAAAGTAGTAGACGAGTTTTTTTTATTTGAGTTGCAAAATAACTTATGTTGGTAGAAATAAAGAAGATATAAAATACAGAATGGCTATGAGGAGTCTCAGCGGTTCATATTTTTTAATAGTGGGTAGTTGCCCAAAAGTTGCTGCCCCTACCCCCCCCCCCCCCCCCAATTCCCTGTTCCCCCCCTCTCCTGTTATCAGTAATTTCTATACATAAAATGTGCTATAGCCGTTAATATTCAAAAGTCATCGATCGGTTGCTTTAAAATTTTGAAACAATTCTGCATTTTAATACAGGAAGAATTCTAGGTGCATATTTCAGGAATATATTGTGTAAAATCTATATGTATAGTACTTTTGCGATTTTTCGTATCATCGTTTGCCCATTATAAAATACATGTACGTTCATATATGACATATACTGAAAATTATGTCTATAAAATATGGGCATATTCCAGTAGAACGTTGTGTTAAAATTTCGAAACTTTCAGTCTAGAACTTTCGGAGATATAAGATTTTGAACATAAGACTATCATGGCTCTCGGTTACATATAGTTCTGCGAGGAGACAGAAAAGGCGTAGGAAGCTAATGTAGAGAGGAGGGGGGGGGGGGAGCGGAAGCGGAGTAACAGGTAGAGAGTGATTATAAGGTGGATATTAACATGCATGGAACAGTAAGCTAACCGCTATCGATCTTTTTGATTAAATTACGTACACACACTTGCCAAAGAGTACTACTAGTTAAGAAAAGGTTAATGTTTTATTAGAAAGATAAGGTGCTGCACTAACACGAGTCGAAAAATCAGTCTTTTTAAACCGTATGCGCTTTCCAAAAGAGAGTGAGAAGCGTTATGAAACTATAAACTGACGCAGAAGGAAAAATTAGGCATTTACAAATTTTTACAATCAATGGGAATCACGTAAAGAAAAAAATAAGTTGATAAAACGAGTTGGGGTCGTCCTATATTCCCAGCGTGGCCCGACCGGGCGGATATTCCATCAAGAGTGAGTATTTTAACCACTCTCAATTTCTTCAGTGGGTACAACTACCGCGATCCTTCCTGAAAGAATTTCTCTGGGGTGTAGCATTGTACGAACTGAAACGTGTACGATGAGAAGAAAAAAAATGGTTTTTGAAATGTGGTGCTATAGACGAATACTTTAGATGGTTTGATCGCGTAACTTATGATGAGGTGCTGAAAAGAACTGGGGAGAAAAGAAATTTCTGGCATAACCTTACTAAACGAAGAGGTCTATTGGTGGGACACATTCTGAGAGACCAATGAATCGTCAATTTAGCAATGGAGGGGAGTGTGTGGGATAAAAATTGCAGATTCCAATGGATGCGAGTTGCCGGCACAGATGAAGAGGCTTGCAGAGCTGCATGAAACCAGTCTTCGGACTGAAGACCACAACTACAATAACATATGAATTAAATAGATTTCAGAAATTACTGCAACCAGTCGCCTTTTTTCTTCTTAATGAAGATTTATTAAACCATGACCGGTTTCAAGCTGCCTAGCAGCTCATCATCAGATGGTATATACAGTTAGAGCAAATTACATTTGTATCTGTGACAGGGGAGAAAACGAGAAAAAGTAAACACTAATTGTGGTATGTTACACTGATTAATTACAATATAAGTTCGCCTTCAAGATTTTACTTACAGTTATGAGTTTCACATTTAGTTTGACCATGTGTTTTCCGCTTATATTGTAATTAATCAGTGTAACATACCACAATTAGTGTTTACTTTTTCTCGTTTTCTGCCCTGTCACAGATACAAATGTAATTTGCACTAACTGTATATACCATCTGATGACGAGTTGCTAGGCAGCTTGAAACCGGTCATGGTTTAATAAATCTTCATTAAGAAGAAAAAAAGGCGACTGTTTGCAGTAATTTCTGAAACCTATTTCAAGACAGAGTCGCAGGTTTCAACACATAATGGATAAAAGTTTTACATATGAATGACTTCACTTCTGAGAACAGCCATTATAATAGTACTGTTCTAATTGTAATTTTGTGTAATGTGTTGTCGTAATGTACACAGACACATTAATAGAACCAGTTTGTTTTTTGCCAGTAGTCTGCACTTCTGTTATACGCTGAAAGAAGAAATAAAATTTATAGGATGACTTGTAAACAATTTTTGAAAGATATTCGTCGCCGTGTATAATGCAGGTTCGTGGATCTCTTCGTTCAGCGCCACACAGACACACTGCTGACGAGGTCTTCTGTAACTCGCTTCAATCTGATTGGTAAATAAGAGTATCCAGAACACTGGATTATATCTCACCTTCATCAAATTCTTGAAGTGGTCGTTTGAAGTTGTTTGTATACTTTATATAAAAATGACTTCGCATACTCTTATTAATTACAGGTTAATATTCTTTTATTGTTGCTTCGTAAATAATAATAATAGTTTTTGATTTCAGGCGCAGACAGGTGTGAAAATTACAGAACCATCAGTTTGATAAGTCATGGCTGCACAAATTTTAACACAAATTATCTACAGGAGAATGGAAAAGCTGGTAGAAGGTGACCTCGGGGAAGATCAGTTTGGATTCAGGATGAACGTAGGAACCCGGGAGGCAATACTCACTTTACGTCTTATCTTAGAAGATAGATTAAGGAAAGGCAAACCTACATTTTTAGCTTTTGTAGATTTAGAGAAAGCTTTTGACAATGTTGACTGGAAAACACTCTTTCAAATTCTGAAGTCAGCAGGTGTAAAATACAGGGAAAGGAGAGTTATTTACAACTTGTACAAAGGCCAGACCGCAGTTATTAGACTCGAAGGGCATGAAAGGGAAGCATCAGTTGGGAAGGGAGAAAGGGAGGGTTGTAGCCTTTCTCCGATGCTATTCAATTTGTACATCGAGTAGGCGATGAAGGAAAGCAAGGAAAAGTTTGGAATAGGGATTAAAGTTCAGGGGGAAGAAATAAAAACATTGCGTTTTACTGATGACATTGTAATTCTGTCAGAGACAGCAAAGGACCTGGAAGAGCAGTTGAATGGAATGGACAGTGTGTTGAAGAGATCGTATAAAATGAACATTAACAAGAGCAAAACAAAAATAATGGAATGCTGTCTTAGAAAATCGGTGCAAAATGGCAATGGGAAGAAAAGCATGTTTGAAAAAGAGAAATTTGTTGACATCGAATATTAATTTAATGGTAAGGAAGTCTTTTCTGAAGGCATTTGTGTGGAGTGTTGCCTTGTATGGGAGTGAAACATGGACGATAAGCAGTGTAGACAGGAAGAGGATAGAGGCTTTTGAAATGTGGTGCTACAGAAGAATGCTAAACATTAGGTGGGTAGATCGCATAACTAATGAAGAGGTACTGAACAGAATTGGTGAGAAAAGGAATTTTTGGCATACCCTGACTAAAAGAAGGGATCGCTTGGTAGGACACATTCTTAGACATCGAGGAATCATAAATTTAGCATTGGAGGGAAGTGTGTGGGCTAAAAATCGCAGAGGGAGACCAAGAGACGCGTATAGTAAGCAGATGCAAGTGGATGTGGGTTGTTCTTATGAGGAGATGAAAAGGCTTGCTCAGGATAGAGTAGGGTGGAGAGCTGCATCAAACCAGTCTCCGGACAGAAGACCATAACAACAACACATTCAGTTTTAGAACATGCCACAACATATCTTCGTAAACCACAACAAAAGAACAAACATAAAAATCTCTGACAAAGAGTCTTAAGCTCCACAATTCACAGCACTACTCGAAATATATTAAGGAATATCTCAGCCACTATATATTCGAAATCAGTGTCACATGAATTACTAAATTTACTAAATGTACTACTACATCATTGCAAAACACTGAAAGAAAAATAAAAAATAAGAAAAAGACATTTAAAAATTTATAGAGCCTCTTGAGGCCACAATAGCACAAAATCAATAAAAATGGGAAAAAGTGATCCTTTCCTTACGTCTACATCTACATACATACTCCGCAATTCACCGTAAGGTGCGTGGCGGAGGGTACACTGCACCACTACTAGGCATTTCCTTTCCTATTCCACTCCCAAATTGAACGAGGAAAAAAAGAATGCCTATATGCCTCCGTACGAGCCCTAATTTCTCTTATCTTGTCTTTGTGATCTTTACGCGAAATCTAAGTAGGCGGCAGCAAGATCGTACTACACTCAGCTTCAAATTCCGGCCCTCTAAATTTACTTAACAGAAATTCACGAAAAGAACGTCGTCTTTCTTCCAGCGATCCCCAATTGAGTTGCCGGAGCATTTCCGTGACACTCGCGCATTGGTCGAACCTACCGGTAACAAATCTAACTGCTCGCCTCTGAATCGCCTCTATGTCTTCCTTCAAACCGATCTGCTGCGGGTCCAAAATACTTGAACAATACTCAAGACGTGGTCGTACAAGCGTTTTATACGCGGTCTCCTTTACAGGTGAAGTACATCTTCCCAAAATTCTCCCAATAAACCGAAGTCGGCTGTCTGCCTTACTCACAACTGTCCTTACATGCTCGTTCCATTTCATATCGCTCTGCAATGTTACGCCTAGATATTTGAACGAAGCGACAACATCACAAGCTCACTACTAATGCTGTATTCCAACATTATAGGATTGTTTTTTCTACTCATGCGCATCACCTTACATTTTTCTACATAGAGAGCTAGCTGCTATTCTTCGCACCAACTAGAAATTTTGTCTAAGTCAACCTTGAAACGGAACCGTCGTTCCGCGTCACGACTTTTATTAGTTTTAAAAGGAGTCTAAAATTAAAATCAGATCACTTGCCGTTCAAATGGCGACTATTCAGGTGATCAATCCGTTGGTCAATCATCCTAGGATACAGAAATGGGTTTTGTTTGTTTATTTCTCCTAATTTTTTTTTTTTTTTTTTTTTTTTTTTTTTTTTTTTACTTGCACCATACTTCCTTTCCCTTCCCTTCCCATCCTTTCTTAGGGCGAGAGGAGAGCATGCTGTATAGTGTATGTTGTGGGTGGTGGTAAGTTGCAAAGAACTGTAGTAGAGCTTGTAGAGATAGGTTGTCTGAGGATACGGGCAGCTAAAGTCGGTGACCGACTATAGCTGGTTCGTCAGGTGCATCTTGAGTGCCGACTTTGGCAGGGAGGCCCTCAGCCAATGGCGTCGCTTGGCGCGAAATCTGGTTCGGTTTCGCGTGAGGACAAGGGAGATGACTAAAAGTCCAGGTCAGTTGCAGGAAGCCAGTAGAAGGGAACGTGTAAGGCGCTCGCCAGGAGAGAGTGGGAGCAGTGGAAAGGCAGTCGAGTTACTTGTAGGAGTCTTAGTTGGTAAAGTATGGAATTTTAAGAATTATTAACCTCGACAGTCTAGTTTCATTTGTTGCTGCCCGCGCACTTCTCGGTGCCTCAACATTAACTGTAATTTCCTTGAGGTACTTACTTAGTTTTGTGTCCCAGCCTCGTCGCCGCTTTTGTGTCTCGTTTCCGTGTCGGTGTCGGTGGCCGAGTGGAATTAGACCGACACAGGAATAAAGATAGCACGCTGGTGCAGGTACGGAGAGGAGCAGCCAGAAACTACAAACACTAGAGTAAATTAGAACGAGATATATATTGCACATAATTTATACAATACTTAACTTTTACATAGTATTGCAAAATGTTGATACATAGTTGAGCTAGAGTCCTGCCTAGTGCCTAACTGGTGCCTATCGGATTCCGAAGTCTTTACTGGTTGCTATCTTAGTCCCAAGTGAACGATGTCTTTCCGTGGTGGCCACGAGCGGGGTTGCAGCAGAGGGCGCTCGTGGCTGTCGTCGTAAGAACGCCGCGCCGTGCGTGCATGGCGGCGCGCGGCGAAAGTAGGTGGCGCGCACTTTGTACTTGTGCGACACCACACTTAGCTGACTATGTTTGCCTCTAGACAAGGCCCTTACAAACTTCTTCTTGTCTTCTCTAGTCTATGCTTTTCAGTCAAATAGTGCTCAAATTATTTATTTTATATCTGTGGAGTAATGCAATGGACCTTCGGTCGGAATTTATTTATCCGTGATTTAACTGTGCCTCTTTGTGTCATGCAATCTCATCCACGTGTTGAGCGGCGTAGATGAAGTACTGTTATTTGGTCATTTTGTTCACGTGTTTTGGGGGCAATATTAATATTAATTCATTTAACTTGAGTGTGACCGTAAAGACCGGCAATTTTAATATTATTTCTGTAAGTGGGTTTGTACTTTGCAAATTTCATCCACGTGTTGATAAGCGTAGATGACGTTCTATAAATTGGCCACCTTGTTCATATATTTTGGAGAGAATACTGATATTTATTCATTTAAGTAGGTTGTGACCGGAAAGACCGGCGTTTTAATCAATATCTTAAATTGGTTCACACTTAGAAACTTTCATACAAGTGTTAAGCAGTGCAGTACCTTGCTTATTTATTTCGTAACAAATAACAATATTTTCTAATAACTAAAGTACGTTCCTAAAGGACGAGAATTTGACACAAACAACCACGCCAGTCACACAATAAGCAGTTTTAGTTATGTTGTCCTCGGCGCAAAATATAGTTTGATTGTGGTGTTGAAGCTATTGGATACGAACCTGTACCTCAGACAACTTGCCTCTGCCCCTATTTTGAAGTAACAACGATGGTAGGTTGTGCATGCCAGTAGCTTCAAGGTAGTAACCCATTTAAGCGTCCTTTCTGTCCTCTTAGTATGGTTGCAAGTATTTTACATGTAAGAGATCAGATAGAGTTACGATTTGATACTGTTTCGGCCAGCTATTCTTACCTTTGGAGCCCAATGTTAAACTATGGCAACCAAGCCAAGTTTCTGTTAAATCTATGTATGTTTAATATGTTTTTATTCTGCCTCGTGTTTTAGTTAGCAATAAATAATGTCAAAAGGAAGCCTTCTATTTAAATCTACTCCTGCTCTACCCTACTCAAAATTATGAAAAATTTTAATCGACCAGTTGTACCCTGGAAATACATTTAGCTCTAATTTTGCTGTTGTCTATCGGATCATCCGATACCTGCCCCTTGCTTAAAATCATCTAGTCATGATACAGGGCCAAAGCTTACATTAATTTGGTAATTTGCAGTGCTGCAAGGAGCAGCTACACAAGATAAGGTGCCTGATCTATTCAGGCTAGTCTGTTTTATTGTATTTGATACAATAAATGCACAGACAGAATCGATAGACGTAGGAGTTGGGACGTAATTTGCACACAGTCATCCGAAATTAAACTATATCTCAGCTCCGACAGCGCAGGTTCGGTACAACCTGTATGCTATTACAGTCAGTTACAGACGACACCCTCCCGTACACCACAGCATCATCAGCAAGCAGCCGCAAATTACAACTTACTCTGTTCATCAGATCATTTATAAAGATAGAAAATAATAGTGGTCCTATCACACTCCCCTGGGGCACGCCTGACGATACACTCGTGTCTGATGAACACTCGCCGTCGAGAACAACGTACTGCGTTCTATTACTTAGGAAGTCTTCCAGCCAGTCACAAACAAGTGTGGTCAGCCAGTAGGCAGAGCGCCCACCGCTGCTCAGAACCCGCGGCACGCCGCCTCCAGTAGAGGGAGGGGGAGAGGAGCACCGCAGGGTGTGTGGAGCGCCGCGCCGCGCCATCCATCACCCTGTGGCGGCGTCCGCGACAGCCGCGCTTGAGTTACAGCCGGGAGTGCGGCCTCTGGTCGCCAAGAGTTATGCGCCGCTCTCTCTCACAGCCGCTCTTCATTGATTACGCACCAGTGGCTCACGACACCTGCAATTCCCCTGCACGTGCCTCCACCGTCACAACGCGAGGACGCTTTGCTATCGCGTCTTCCCGCAAACTAGAAGGCGCATCTGCTCATCACTAAAGGTTTCACTCGGTTTTCACCCAAGTTCAGCACCGTATTTTGCCTATGATAACGAGTTAATTATCATTAGTACAGTATAAAACATTCTCGGACTAATCTTGATGAAACTTCAAGCTTTCTGCAACTGACTGCTTGTGTAGTTTTTTTTTTGTTTTGTTTTTTTTTTGTTTTTTTTTTTTGTTTTTTTTTCATTTTAATGCTACCTGTAGATTAGATTAGATTAATACTTGTTCCAAGGATCATATATACGACATTTCGTAATGATGTAAAACGCCGGCCGCGGTGGCCGAGGGGACTGAGACGCTCCAGTCACGGTCTGCACGGCCACTACGGTCGGGGATTCGAATCCCCCCTCGGGCATGGAATCTGTGCCGTCCTTAGGATTAGCTAGTTCATAAGTAGTTTGGAAGTTTAGGGACTGATGACCCCGTAGCTAAGTCCCATAAGCTATACAAACATTTGAACATTTGAATGATGTGTAACGTGTCAGTATAGTAAATGTTGTCTATACTTGACAATCAATGTGTCATCAGAGACCACCGCTCTTCAATTAAGGTAATCTTAAAAATCGGTTTTATGTTTCTCACATTTTTACCGAGTATGTTCCAATTGTAATTCGTTGTTACCCGTACATTTGTAGGGCCACAAGGAAAACCAAAAAACATTCCAGGAAAATAGAAACACCGCAATAACAACTTCGGGTGTCACACCACGGAGAGCGCATTGTAAGCTTTGTTTACCATTTATACTGCCTTCTTACCACAAAATAAGCCCATGTACCATTATAATTTGTAATTCCGCCTTGTAATTTTGTGTAAATTCTGTCACGCAGATAATCTGAAGATGCACTGCTAAAGGGCAAAACGCGTCATTAACGAATAAAAAAATAAAAAATAAAAAAATAAATTTGCAAATAATACGGTTTGAAGGAATATTTATTCTAACGGACTGCTGTTGTACAACATGGATTGGAAATCATTTTATCAACATTTAAAGATTTTTATTTTTTTATTCCTTTTTTTTAAGTTTTATCTAAAAATTCATCTACATTGTAGAAGGTGTTGCCAGTCAGAAATTCCTTCAATTTCTTTTTAAATACTATGTGGATATCTGTCAGAATTTTGATGCTACTTGGTAAGTGAACAAAGACTTTTGTGGCAGCATAATTCACCCCTTTCTGAGCCAAAATTAAATTTAACCTTGAATAGTGAATTTCATCCTTTCTCCTAGTGTTGTAGCTATGCACACTTCTATTACTTTTGAATTGGGTCGGATTGTTAATGACAAATTTCATGAGTGAATATATATATATTGTGGAGCTACAGTGAGTATCCCTAGATCCCTAAATAAATGTCTGTAGGATGCTCTTGGGTGGGTTCCAGCAATTATTCTGATTACACGCTTTTGTGCAATGAATAGTTTTTTACTCAATGTTGAATTGCCCCAGAATATGGTCCCATATGAAAGCAGTGAATGAAAATAGGCGTAGTAAGCTAATTTACTGAGATGTATATCACCAAATTTTGCAATGACTCTGATAGCATAAGTAGCTGAACTCAGACGTTTCGGGAGATCTTCAATACGTTTCTTCCAATTCAGTCCCTCGTCAATGCAAACACCTAAAAATTTTGAATATTCTACCTTAGCTACAGATTTATGTTCAAAGTCTAAATTTATTAATGGTGTCATGCCATTTACTGTATGAAACTGTATATACTGGGTTTTATCAAAGTTTAATGAGAGTCTATTTGTAGAGAACCACTTAGTACGTTGAAGACTTATCACGGACGCTTCACTTTAGTTCATTAAATGTCAATAAAGAACAAATATGTATCAATGATGCAATAATGATGAAACCAAAAACAAGACATATAAACAGAAATCTTACCAATATACAGGATGTTTCACTAAGTGTGTTTGCCTCTGTAACTTATAAAATAATAGGTGACGGGAAATTTTAATGCGGTAGGTCAACACAAGAAATGTTAAACTTTCTGCGGAGATATGAACATAGTTTATTGTATCATTTTCCACAGAGTTAAGTCACAAAGATATAATTTTTTTAATGGAACAATAGTTTTTTTTCTATTGTGCATTGGAATCGTTGAAACCAGCTGCGTACAAATCAATTTAAACTACATTCCTATCACTGTTAGTTTTGGAGCTACAACCCTTCAAAGTTTCAGGGGCAGATACCACAAACGCTGCGCATAATGCAATGCGCCTTCTAAATGTGGTGCGGCCGAGTTGTAACGTCGCGGTGTCACGGAGCGAGAAGCTTCCTCGATGCGCTGTTAGACTGCGGACTGTCGCAGCGGCCGTATACCCGACAGTTGGAGCCACACAAACAACCGGGGCTCAATATAACACAGTTACTGACATCGGATGACGATGGCATACACGAACAACGAGTACGTTGACATGTTGCTGATGCTCGGCGAGTGCTGACACGATGCCACTGAAGCAGCCAAGGCGTATGCCGTGAGATATCCAAGGCGAAGAGCCCCGCAGTCATTACGTTCTTACGTGCCGAATAACGACTTCGGGAAACAGGAAGCTTGGTAATGCTACACGTATGTCAGGAGATATGACGTCATAAACAGCTGCATTCGTGGAAACCGACCGCACCATGCGGTAATATTGTACATCTGCTCCTAAATTAATCCACCGATTTCACCTAAATTTCGTACAAATGTTTTTTGTGGTTAGGAATCATTTGCTATGATGAACAAATCCACCTACGATACACAGTCCATACGATAACACGTCATAAACAATGAAAACTGCCCCATCTTACGGCCAGTGATAGCGTGATTTTATTCGTCAACTATTTGACAATAAGAGCACTCAGGAACTTGCAAAAAAGTATAAACGTAATTTCAAATCTTTACGAAACTCTTCTCGCTAACAAACCCAACAAAATCAAATTCAAATATTTGTAAATCTATCGGACTTAACTTCTAGGTTATCAGTCCGTAGCTTACAAACTACTTAAACTATGGTAAAGGACAACACAAACACCCATGCCCTAGGGGGGACTCGAACTCCAGACGGCGTATGGCCACGCGCACCGCGCAGCTAATCCGCCGCGGCAGACACAACAAAATGATGAAAGAAAAACAGTTTATCATGAATTTTCCGATGTTGTATATCTGCGGCATTTGGCATTACGTTGCAAGTTATTTCTTCTTCACTGTAAATGGTATTAGCGAGACAGAAAACATGGATGCTACTGAATGTTCCTTCGAAATTATATCATAGTTCGATATATAGCTCACTAGATATGAAGTCATAAACAATTTGATCCATGAAAAAGCGATTGATCTCGCATGAGTTTTTGATTTATTACGTCTTTACTACCAACACCATTCACGACAAATTTTGCAGACATTAGGCACATATACAAGAGAATATACCTCGAGATTTACATCCCAGTACGACACATATTTCAGGAGATATAACGTCATAAACAATGACATTTCCGAATAACTGCTACATGATGCGCTAATTTTCCACATCTCCTCCTAAAATAATGGAGCAATTTCAACTAAAATTGGTACACATATTGCTTATTATCAGACACCAATCGCTGTGGTGTTAAAAGCCTGCATAGGTCAGGAAATACGCCGTCGAAAGCAGTGAGATACGGAAACTTTCCCATCACGCGACGTGTAATTTACGAGACCTCATTCAGCCACCATTAACTCTACAACTCTGGAAAATATGATTATTGTATGACGCAAAGTCAATGATATATGGTATCATAAGTATCGAGCTGCATGAAAACTAAACTTAAATGGACGGAGACTAAGGTAGAAGCCCGTGGACAGAAAGGGAAGAACGAGATGGACTAAGATTAGAAAGGAATAAATACATGTAGTTCATGAGAATCACGAAATCGCATATTAATATGAAATATTTTCAGAATTTTTATTTTCTTTAAGAGTGGAAAATGCATATTTATCCGGGCAGCTGTTCTGATACAATCTAACCACGTCAGGTGTGCGCTGCGGTCGCATTTCAGTGTGTCCATACAGCCAGTGTAACCAACGTGCAAGAAAACGTTGTATACTGCAAGGTGTTCATATAATTTTGTTTACCAACTGTATTTGCGCTGTCGTCCATGTCATGAAAAGGACAATCAGATTTTTCGTCAGACTGTACGTGCCAGATGCTAGATTCTACGCATTTGACACATCGGTTGTGTGTGGGTTATCCTAAGTGAACCTGTCCGATCGCATCTGAGTCGTTATCGGCTCTCTGGGCGTATGTGGGTTAAGATGGCCTTGTGAAATTCAGTCTTCTTTCTTTCTTCGTTTCGGCGACCTAAGGACCACGCACGAATTTCAATGTTTCCTCCTTTGTTCTTCTTCCCTTTTCCTCCAATATTCTTTCATCTTTTCACTATGCATCCTTTTTCTCTCCTCAGACCACTTTACTCCTGTCTTCTTCTCCCTCCTGCCTTGGAATCCTTCCTTTTTTAACACTTTCTTCTTAATTCTCTTTCTGTTGCATCCTTTTCACTTACATTGTTCCTTTCCAAATCTTTCCTAACTTCTTGAATCCATGCTATTGTTGACTTCTTGTCCTAGAGATATTTAAAAATCTGTTTGATTAACCTGTTGCTGTTCATTCGGTATAAATGTCCAAAAAATAGCAGTCGCCTCTTCCGTAGTGTTTCAGTTACGTTTTCTATGTTGCGTTAAACTTCTGCATTACTTCTTAGTTTCCATACCTCTTTATTTCTTAGTGGACCAAGTATTTTTAGAATGATTTTTCTTTCTAGGACTTCAAGTTTATGTAATTTGTAATTCAGTACTAAACATTCACTTGCATAAAGACATTATGGCTTTACTACTGTGTTGTATTGCTGTATTTTCAGATTTTTAGACAGAGACCTTTTGTTGTAAATGTTCCTGGTTATACCATATGCTCTGTCCTTTTTATGTACTCTTTCTTCTACAGCAAATTTTTCTAAGCCATTTTCCTGAATCATTTCTCCCACATATTTAAATTTATTTACCCTCTTGTTTTTCCAGAAGATTTACTGCAACCGGTTCAGCGCACGCGCGTGTGTTGGAGCCTGCCCAAGCTTTACGCAGTGGCGGACACGCGTCGGCGCGTAAGTCACGCTGGCGCCGCATGGAGCGCCACCGCTGTTTTGCCGGCTCGGCCCGTGACGTCATAAATCGCGGCGCGCCCGCAGGCCAACGGAAGCCGAGGCCGCAGCGGTGGGCATCCAGACCGCGCTGCCACCGGGGATAACCAGGGAAAAACTAACGGCGCAGCCCAGCACCGTCCCACAACTTATCGAACACCTGAAAGATCTAACAAACCCTTGCATCTTACATTTATTCCAACTACATTCCACCACAGACTGCGGTCTACTAGACCCCATTTTGGTTCTGTCATAAATCAAGTAATTTAAGCTAATCAATGTATACATCTACACCTAAATCTACATCCATACTCCGCAATCCACAGTAAGGTGCGAGGCGGAGAGTACACTGTACCACTACTAGGCATTTCCTTTCCTATTCAACTCCCAAATTGAACAAGGAAAAACAGAATGCCTACATGCCTCCGTACGAGCCCTAATTTCTCTTATCTTGCCTTTGTGATCTTTACGCGAAATGTAGGTAGGCAGCAGCAAGATCGTACTACACTCAGCTTCAAATTCCGGCCCTCTAAAATTTACTCAACACAAATTCACGAAAAAAACGTCGTCTTTCCTCCAGCGATCCCCAATTGAGTTGCCGGAGCATTTCCTTGACACTCGCGCATTGGTCGAACCTACCGGTAACAAATCTAGCTGGTCGCCTATGAAACGCCTCTATGTCTTCCTTTAAACTGATCTGCTGCGGGTCCCTAACACTTGAGCAATACTCAAGACGTGGTCGTACATCGTGGTGAAGTACATCTTCCCAAAATTCTCCCAATAAACCGAAATCGGCTGTCCGCCTTACTCACAACTGTCCTTACATGCTCGTTCCAGTTCATATAGCACTGCAGTGTTACGCCTAGATATTTGAACGACGCGACAGCATCAAGAAGTTCACTGCTAATACTGTATTCGAACATTATGGGATTGCTTTTTCTACTCATGCGCATCACCTTACATTTTTCTACATTGAGAACTAGCTGCCATTCTTCGCACCAACTAGAAATTTTGTCTAAGTCATCCTGTATGCTATTACAGTCAGTTACAGACGACACCCTCCCAAACACCACAGCATCATCAGCAAACAGCCGCAAATTACAACTTACTCTGACCATCAGATCATTTATATAGATAGAAAAATAATAGCGGTCCTATCACACTACCCTGGGGCACGCCTGACGATACACTCGTCTCTGATGAACACTCGCCGTCGGGAATAACGTACTGCGTTCTATTACTTAGGAAGTCTTCCAGCCAGTCACAAATCTGTGAACCTATTCCATAAGATCGTATACTGGGTTATCAAAACGACTGTATAAATTTGAAAACGTAATAAATCACGGAAGAATGTAGATAGAGAGGTAAAAATTGACACACATGCTTGGAGTGACATCGTGTTTTAGTGGGGTTTTATTAGAACCAAAAAAACATTCCGACAGATGGCGCATCATCTGATCAGAAAACTAATAATTAGCATAACAGATGAAGACAAATCAAAGATGATGTTCTTTACACGAAATGCTCAATATGTTCACCATCATACCTCAACAATAGCTGTAGTCGAGGAATAATGTTGTGGAAAGCACTGTAAAGCGTGTCCGGAGTTATGGTATGGCATTGGCGTCGGATGTTGTCTTTCAGCATCCCTAGAGATGTCGGTCGATCACGATACACTTGCGACTTCTGATAACTCCAAAGCCAATAATCGCACGGACTGAGGTCTGGAGACCTGGGTGGCCAAGCATGACGAAAGTGGCGGCTGAGCACACGATCATCACCAAACGACGCGCGCAAGAGATCTTTCACGCGTCTAGCATTTTTTTCCCTAATAAAACCCCATGTCATTTCAAGCGTGTGTGTCAATTTTACCTATCTACATTACTCCGTGATTTATTATTACAAACGTAGTAGCCTAGCTACAAAATTGTGAATAGTAGATTTTAGAACCACCCCCATGAACCACAGACATTGCCGAGGTGGGGTGCCTTGCGTGCCTCAACGAAGCAGATAGCCGTACCGTAGGTGCAACCACAGTGGAGGGGTATCTGTGGACAGGCCAGGCAAACGTGTGGTTCCTGAAGAGGGGCAGCAGCCTTTTCAGTAGTTACAGGGGCAACAGTCTGGCTGATTGACTGAGCTGGCCTTGTAACATCAGGCTAACATGGCTTTGCCATGCAGTTACTGCGAACGGCTGCAAGCAAGGGGAAACTATTACTTTTCCCGAGAACATGCAGCTCTACTGTATGACTGTAAGATGATTACGTCTTCTTGGGTAAAATATTCCGGAGGTAAAATAGTCCCCCATTCGGATCTCCGGGCGGGGACTACTCAGGAGGATGTCGTCATCAAGAAACAACAAAGAGGTTTTAGAAAAAGTATTTTGTTGTTTCAATGCTTAGATCTCATACACTAGATGTTTATAATGCAATAGGATGTGTTACTTCACTTTACTTGGTAAATACGATTAGCATAGTAGATTATTACAATGATTTATTACTTCTCACACGTCAACAAAACACGGATCGAACGTGATTGTATAATTAATATATGGATTATTTGATTTTTAATGGCCACAAAAATAATCATCTTTCACTATTTCTGCGTGCAAAACCGCCTGTAAAATACGAAGAAATCAGCAATGTGGGCTTCACAGTGTGACACTACACTACAGTAGATTTTTACCTACAGTCATTATGTTGGAAGAAATAGCGAGACTCAACAGAGACTGATGGGTGAGTTTCGAGACGCGTTAGCTGTGCGCTTCATGCATTTAGAACGTCAACTCCGCTTCGCATTGTTTCCGGGTCTAATTGACTTATTGCGATGCAACCAACTCAATTCTTTTTGTAATTACAAAAATGTTCAAATGTTTGTAAATCTATCGGACTACGTGGTCATCAGTCCGTAGCTTACAAACTACTTAAACCTAGGTAAACTAACCTAAGGACAACACACACACCCATTCCCCAGGGAGGACTCGAACCTCCACGGCGAGGAACCGCGCACTCCGCATCCGGACGCTTTAGACCGATCGGCTACTCCACCGCAGCTTTGTAATTACAATGTTATTGATTGCGTAAGAAATAACATGGGGTATACATTTAAAAGTTACGACCGCGAAAGTCGTTTCCCAATATTCTTTTTAATCACTACTGCATGATTGTGACCCTAAGTAATTGAGAAATCATTGACTCTGTGTACCTTAAACATGGGAGGAAGTAACAAAAATACTTTTGTACATAAATCTTCTTCCTTCAGTACGAAAGTGTAACAAGTATATTTTCGTGTGATTTTCAAAATGTTCAAATGTTTGTTAAGCTTATGGGACTTAACTACGGGGTCATCAGTCCCTAAACTTACAAACTACTTATGAACTACTTACGAACTAGGACGGCACAAATATCCATGCCCGAGGGAGGATTCGAACCCCCGACCGTAGTGGCCGTGTGGACCGTGACTGGAGCGCCTCAGTCACCTCGGCCACCGCGGCCGGCTCGTGTGATTTTGATTACGGTTATGCGTAGGTGTGCACCATACTATAAAGTATGATGTGCTACGGTTGTTTGTGAAAATAATTTGAAAGTAAAGAGCGCAGCCTGAAATCGTGGGCACCATGGTGAAAAATGTTGCCACACTCATAAGCAACAGATAAAATTTTACAGTACCAGAACACCATCACATTTTGAAATGATGAGCTGAAAGTTTCTGAGTGAGAACTACCTGAAGATACGTTTCCATTTCGGCAAGAACGCCAGTGATGGGCGTTTCTTTCAGCCCCGTGTTTTCGAAAAGGCTTCTTCGAAATCGAGTATTCTTCAAAAAATGTTTGGATAGTCTATGGGACTTAACTACGGGCTCATCAGTCCCTAAACTTACAAACTACTTATGAACTACCTTACACTAAGGACGGCATAAATATCCATGCCCGAGGGGGGATTCGAACCTCAGACCGTAGTGGCCGTGCAGACCGTGAATGAAGCGCCTCAGTCCCCTCGGCCACCGTGGCCGGTGAAATCGAGTATTACCATAACGGCTATTCACTGTTTTTTTTTATGAAAATGTGTTATTTAGATTTTACCGTCACTCTTTATAATGTTGATTGAAACAAAGGTTTACTGCTACCAGTCACTTGTATAATTAACTTCCACAAGGCGATTCGGTTTTTTTTAGCTGCATCGTCAGTTTTTCTTTTTCTTTAATTTTTTTAATTTTTTGCATGATAATGTGTCATGTGTTGGTTGTCATGCCTTTAGGACAATTGGTGGCACTATCTCCAATAGTAACAGGTTGCTTTTTTCCATCATAACACCTCAGATGTGTTAGTTTACTTGTGAGGTTTCATTACATAGAAAGGGACCTGTAACCACTGGAGATAGAGCCACAGGAGATGTAATAACAAAGTAATATTTGTAATAATAATAAAGTAATAGAGAACATAACAATAAAATGTCATAATGAAAACGTCACAAATCATTTAAAAAAATTTTAATGTTCCTAAATATCGAGATTTAAGCTTCGTAATATTTCTGGCTTAAAGCCATCATATTAAGATCGAAGTATTGCTTCAGTGCAGATGGTAAGGACCAATAGGCGTCAGATGGTAAAAGCTGGTGAGAACCACGACATGTGGTACAATAGATCGGGTTCTCGTGGGAAAGAGCACTAGCAAATTTCCCCGAATTCCAGGGAAGTCTCCGAGCGGCAGGCACTGGACTCCGATAGGCTGTAGCATTGGCGGTCACGCGCCAAAGTGCATTCCTATTTTTGTTAATATTTAATAATAATATATTCAATATCAAACTCAATTTAGAAATACCCCTCAAAGGCAAGCTATGCCCTGAGTAGGTAAAATATATTAACAATTGCTAAAAACATAAACAAAACAGTTAGTATAAGACGGACGATGCACGGCGGCCATGTTTACGCGCCAAATTGCGGAACGAAGGCAGTCTTGCATCGAGCCGCCACTCTTCAGTTCAGAACAGGCGCTCCGAAGAGTAACATGTGACTTTAGTACACGCACTAGGTGAAGTAACATGCATACGTTGGCGGTCATAAAACATTGTTTAATGATCTTAGAGCAAGGGGAAAGTCTTTATATTTAATTTCATTTAAAACAGTCTGTGTCAAGTGGATATTATTATGCAGTTTACTGGTTTTCTGCTTACTTTAAATAAATCAGTTGGCATCCCGATTCCCGAGGTTTTCAGTGTTATTCAATAACTAAATCAGTTTCTGCCAATAGTATAATAATTTCAGCCTCAATCAAGAACCCCGACCTACGTGCTATCATCTGCGTGGGGACGACATCTATAGAAGACGTCAGATCGGTGAACTTTCAGAGTTTCTACTCTTCACACAGTGCAGTGGGGAGTAACTACAACACTCGCGTACACTGTCATTATGCTACAAAAGCAAACTGTTGCGCGTCATCCATGGGAACATGGAGGAGGAAAGAAAATGATATAGGACCGGTTAACATACACCCTGTAGACATTTTTCTGTTGTAGCTTCTGAATCGCAATATGGAAGGAAAATAACAGCAAAAGTGACGTTGGAGTAAACGTTGAGGAGCCTCCGTCTGACCCGCCTCCACCGTCGGCATCCCGCCTGACAGTATATAGATGCGGGATGCCTACACCATAGAAATTTAAAAATGGGTATTTACGATGTCCACGAAAACTACAAACCAGATATGAGCACAATAAAGGGTAAGTATTTTCGTACTCCATAATAGATTGAAGAAAATTCCAGCAGCTGTGTTTGTATCTTCTTAATTAATAAAGCGAACATGGGACACAACTCCAGACCACGGCACGAGGCATGGCTGCAGCAATCAACTCCTACAGCAGCCCGGAGCGGCGGGAAGCACACCTCGCAGGCGCAGACCGGACTCTGCCGTCAGATCGACTAGAGAGAGCCCCAGCGGCCACGCTGTTATCAGGAGTCGAAGGGCATTACTTTACAGTCTGCACTAACGAGAGACGAAGAAAATGCAATGTCACAGTTAGTAATTTCCCTTAAAACAGGGAAAGGGTGTTGGACGTGGCTTTCTTAGAAGTAAAGAGCAAAACAGTTGCAACAGGGTGACACGTGTGTGTGTGTCTGCTTGAATCAATAATGCAATGAATTATGTGTGGAGGTGAAAAAGTTGATCCTTACTGAAAATTAATTAAAATTATACTACGTGGAGATGAATAAATTAACTTGTTAGTGCCAATGGTCAGATGTGTAGCAGACGGCAGGAACAGCAATCTGACTGCAACAACAACAAAACATAAGAGCAAAATACCCGTGAAGTGACAAACTAGGCTAACATAAGCGGTGAACAAATAGTGAAAATTTCTATACCTGACGGTGTTGGCCCTGCTCTCAAACGACAATACTAGTTAAAAAGGAACATTTAGCGATTATGTCCAAAAAAATTCGTCACGTTAAGTGTAATGTTTGTGTTCGACGTTTTGTATAGACTTGTCCAAAATACTTAAATGTAAAAAACTATTAAAGCGAAACTAACCATCAATGACATGTAGCAGAAAAATGGTGTTGCGCGTTCTAACAGTAGAAAATAAAAACATTATGCAAAATCTTTTCTCGTCAAGTTCTGGGGAATGTCTGAATCTGTACTGTACAAAACTAGCTGTTCTCACACGTGAGTAGATATGAAACAAATTAATAGTCCTGATAAAGCTTCATAACAAATGAAATGTAAACATTGAAAATTTTACTTTTCTTTTAATCCTGGGAGAATGACACCTCGCTTCCCAGAAATTCACGTTCTTCACTTGATATTGTTCATGAAACTGATTCCCTACAATGCACTCAATTTACAATTACCTACAGTAGCAAGTCTGCTCTCAATTAAAAATATTCCAATGAAACTAAATAAGTCTACGCTCAACAAAATTTCAAGATTAGTAATTAGCGAATTCGACACAGGTAACACAAACCATAAAAACGAAGAATGTACACTCGCGTGTCGGGGTAGCTCAGTCGGTAGAGCGCTTGCCCGCGAAAGGCAAAGGTCCCAGGTTCGAGTCCCGGTTCCGGCACACAATTTTAATCTGCCAGGAAGTTTCATATCAGCGCACACTCCGCTGCAGAGTGAAAGTTTCATTCTGGAAACATCCCTTAGGCTGTGGCTAAGCCATGTCTCCACCATATCCTTTCTTCCAGGAGTGCTAGTCTTGCGTGTTTGCAAGAGAGCTTCTGTGAAGTTTGGAAAGTAGGAGGCGACGTACTGGCGGAAGTAAAAGTTGTGAGGCGGCATCGTGAGTCGTGTCGGGGTAGCTCAGTCGGTAGAGCGCTTGCCCGCGAAAGGCAAAGGTCCCAGGTTCGAGTCCCGGTTCCGGCACACAATTTTAATCTGCCAGGAAGTTTCATATCAGCGCACACTCCGCTGCAGAGTGAAAGTTTCATTCTGGAAACATCCGTTAGGCTGTGGCTAAGCCATGTCTCCACCATATCCTTTCTTCCAGGAGTGCTAGTCTTGCGTGTTTGCAAGAGAGCTTCTGTGAAGTTTGGAAAGTAGGAGGCGAGGTACTGGCGGAAGTAAAAGTTGTGAGGCAGCATCGTGAGTCGTGTCGGGGTAGCTCAGTCGGCAGTCTGCTCGTGGTCGTGCTAGGGGCAGGACGCTCCGTGCCGTGCGCTGCGACAGCTTGTCTTCGCGTGGTAAGTGTCGGCGCTTGCAGCAGCAAATAGCCTTCGTTATTGAACTGTGGGGAAGGTATGAACCGATTGTAATGATGGAACAAGAAATGGAACGACCGACTAGGAAGGATACTTTGAAATTGACATTTGAGAATCGATCTACTAGACCGAAATCTTATGAGATAGAAAATTGGTTAGAGCAGGATGTAAAACTATCATGCAACGACATTATTGGTATTCATCTGTCGATTATAGCGAGTGTGGTATTTGTCAAGTTGAGTAGTGCGGAGTTATGCTCGAAGGTAGTTGAATCCTGTGGAGGTACTATGAAATTTAGGTATTCAGACGGACGTGTTGGGGAGGTTGCTATCACTCATGCTGGGTTTGGAATACGCACTATCCGAATTTTTGAGTTGCCTTTTGAAATTACTGCGGAACAGATAAATGCTGTAATTTCTCCGTTCGGTACAGTGCTTAGCAATTTTGCTGAAAAGTGGTCGAGCGCGCATAAATTTCCCGTTCTAAACGGTGTACGACAACTCCGAGTAGAACTACGGAAACATATTCCTTCGTATGTAAACGTCTGCGGATATAGAGGAATTGTTATTTATGACGATCAACCCAGAACTTGTTCGGTCTGTAACAAGCCTGGCCACGTGCGCGCCAATTGTATACAGAGGCGCGTGGCGCAGCTACCCGCCGGCGAGCCCGCCAGGCCACTAGCCATGACGTCACTGCCTGGAACTTACGCCGCTGCAGCTCGAGCACAACCGGCTACAGTTTTGGTCCCTGATCCAACTGCAGGAGCAATCGTTGCAGAGCCTGAAATCCCAATGGATGTCAGCACACTTATAGCTGACGATATACTCGATTCCCGACCGCCAACAGCAACAGACGAAGTTCGGCCGACACAGGAAACCGAACCTGTAAATGGTGCAGATCCTTCGGCAAATGAAGAGCTTACCACTCCGCAGGAACCAGAAAGTGGGTCTGAAACCACAGATAGTTCACCAAAAAGGAAGTCCGGAAGGAGAAACAAGAAGCGCAGGATTGCATCCGAAGGCGCAAAGGAGGCCGCTGCACCTCTGCGACAAAAGGCAAAAGAAATAGCAGCCAGCTTAAGTCAAAAGTCCTCTTCCGATAAGAAAGCGACACCAGCACCCGAAAAACCCCCTGTCTCTGCACTGGGGAAAATAGGCGCTGAAGGACGGTTACCAAAGGAACCACCCACACAGAAACCAGAAAGAATTCCCTCTCCGGAGGCTCCCCATGACCCACCCCAGACGCCTACGCACACCAACTGGGCGGACGAAGTGGCAGATGACCCAGCGGATGAAGAAATGAGCGAAATTCACGAATCTGAGATAGTTAATGCACAGCTCCAAAAAGATGACGACACCCGGAAAGAAGACACTTCCATGACAGATCTCTCAAAGCGACAAGATTATGTTCCGGATCCTTTTGATACTGATGAGTATTATTAAGCTGTTTTTTTTTTTTTACTATACGACTTTTAGAGAAGGAACGAAGAACTGAAGAACGAATTCATGATTGAACAGCCAGAACGACCGATGACAGAAGTACAAACGTACAAGATAGCCACAGTAAATCTCAATAAGGCTCATAGCTCATTCAAATTACAAAACCTCAAAGATTTTATATATGCCGCTGACGTAGACATTCTCCTTTTGCAAGAAGTCACAGATATTGACCTTGAACATATACCGGGATTCAATGCTTTCACAAATCCAGGGATTGGAACGGAAATGGGTACAGCTATCCTCACGAAAGAGGGCATAATAGTCCAAGATGTTGTAAAATTAACCACCAGTAAAGGCATAGCAGGTACAATCAATAACGTACGAATCATTAATGTCTATCCCCCATCGGGATCTAGCAATAGACAACGCAGGGCGGAGTTTTTTAAAGAAGAAGTTGTCCCTCTGTTCGGATCCCGACAGGAGCACATTATCCTCGGATGTGATTTTAATTGCGTATTGCATGCCAAAGACCAAACTCCCAACCTCAATAAGTCTATCGAACTTGAACGGATAGTCACGCAACTACGTCTAGTAGACTCATGGGAGCACTTGCACGGTGCAGCCCCCGGATTCACTCATGTGACCAGCCACTCGGAGAGTCGTTTAGACAGAGTGTATGTCTCACATAATTTAAAGCGCAACATCCTGCAATCGGAAATATGGCCTGTCGTTTTCTCGGATCATGCAGCGTACATCTGCGCAGTCAATATGGCAAAACAGGGGACTTACAGAGGTAGAGGGACCTGGAAGCTGAACGTGTCTCACCTAGAAGACCAGGCGTGCCAGGAGGCGTTCCACGCACTATGGAGGGAGTGTGAGAGCAGGTTCGCCTCGTACAACAGTGCTACCGACTGGTGGCTGAAACACGTCAAGCCGAAAATAAGGAGATTTTTCCTAAACTACTCCAGAGAAAAAAGCTTCTGGTACAAAAGTACTATGGAATTTTACTTTCAATGCCTAAGAGATTTATTCAAATCAGATGCCACGATTGTTGAAAACTATGCAAGAATTAAAAAGATCAAGGCGAAAATCTTGGCCCTTCGACGTAAACAACTGGAAGGTTACAAAATACGGTCACGAGTGCAGGATACGGCGCCGAATGAGATACCTTCCGTATATCACGTTATCCGTGAGCACAAAAGAGCGTCGCGCAAAATATTCACTGCAATACAACTGAATGACGGAAGGAAGCTAACGAAAAACTCTGAGATTAAGGAGGCGATCGTACAACATTTTACTTCCTTCATGTCCTCTCAACCAGTTAACGAACGCCTTCAAGACGAGTTTCTGTCCACCCTACAAAGGAGAATAAACCACGCGGAAGCACAATCCCTCATCTCAGAAGTGACTGCAGAAGACGTCGAAGAAGCAATAGCAGAAAGCAAAACGAACAAATCTCCGGGATCGGACGGTATTCCAGCCGAATTTTATAAAACATTCAGTTCCCTCATACAAGACAAGTTCACTCTCATTTGCAATGAACTGTTAAACCCTGAAAACGATATCCCAAAAGAGCTTCGGGAAGGCATCGTAGTGCTAGTGCCCAAAACATCAGGCACTAAGACTATAAGCGGTCTTAGGCCAATAACATTGCTGAACAGCGATTATAAGATTTTTGGTCGAGTACTAGCGCGAAGATTAAACAGCACAATGACCACTGTCACCGGTCCTTACCAAACGAGTGTCGGTAAAGATAGAAAGATCTTGAAGACCCTCTGTGATTACAGGGATATAATTGCCACGGCCGACGTTTGCAAAATAAAATGTGCCCTGGTGTCCCTTGACCTTGACAAAGCTTTTGACAGGGTCAACCACCAGTTCCTACTCCGGACTATGAGCGCAATGGGATACCCACCTCGCTTTATTGCCGTCATCCGCAATACGCTAACGAACAACGCAGCGAGATTTGTAATTAATGGACAGATTAGCCAACCGATAGAAGTTACAAGCTCCATCCGGCAAGGGTGCCCCATGTCCATGGCACTCTTTGCCATTGCTATCGAACCACTCCTCGCTTCCCTCACACAACATCTCCAGGGATTACAAATTAGGAGAGAAAAGATCGTATGCAATGCGTACGCTGATGATGTCGGATTTCTCGCCACGAGTGGCAATGAAGTCATGGCTGCGCTGGAGATAGTCAGGAAATACGAACAAGCTTCAGGCGCAAAACTTAATGAAGCGAAGTCCGGGATATTTCATATTGGACGTGGCATCAGGTTACAAACCCAAAGCTTGCTACCAGAACTCGCAACAATGAAATGCCTTGGCATTGATTTTAAACGGTCCATCCAGAAAACTATTGCAGTTAATTATCGGAAACTACTGAACAGCATGCGAGCCTGTGTACAAGAACATAGTATAAGGAAACTCGACGAACTCCAAAAGGTCGCAGTTGCAACTGTTTAAACTACATCTAAAGTAAACTATGTAGCACAAGTCTTGCCCCTTCCTGCAACCTTGGCCAAAAGCATGATATCTGCTCTAGGACATTTCGTGACCCGCGGACGAATCTTCAAAGTGAAATACGACACGCTGACGCTTCCCACGATACTTGGGGGTTTAAACCTCACAGATGTCAGTCAAAAAGCGAAAGCTCTGTACCTCTCCAACACGTACAAGGAATGGAAAAAGCAAGGTGGTAGCCTTACTGCACACTTGGTAAACGAAACAGCTCCTGTCGACCTCAATGCACCTGTCAGTGTCCGACACATCCCTAACGGATTGCACCACTTAAAATATTTTTTCGTGGAATACAGTTACATATACGGCAGGATACCAGAAAAAGAAATCGTAAAGGTTAAAGATCTTTACAAACAGCTGATGAAAAACAAACTCGGAAATAATATAGAACAGAAATATCCGTCGAATAACTGGAACATAATCTGGAAAAACATTCACAGCAGGAACTTACCAACGTCCGTGAAAGCGACCTGGTATTTCGCGGTCAACAGGAAAACTGCAACGAACTCTAGACTACATGCAATTCGGCTGGCACCTTCACCGCTGTGTCCACTCTGCAACGTAGTAGACGATGAAGAACATAGACTCTTGTGTAAAAAGGTTGAAGACATATGGCTTTATGTTAGACAAAAGTTAGCTAGCATCAGCAGAACGACACCCACCGCCTTCACAGCTGCTGACTTCCTAACACCGGATAGCATTCCATATCCAAGAACTAAAAGAAATGCTGTCAACTGGTTGAAAGGGCAAACTCTTCATTACATCCTAACCAAAGAATCAAGCAATGTGGAGGATTTCTGGGTGTATCTTACAACTGAACACCACATGCTGATGCATAATAAAAAATACAAGGAAACTTTTGCAAATTTTTTGTCTAGAACAATAATGTAAAGTATTACAAGAATTTTACATTTAGAAGAATGTAATTGTTTTGACTTTTCTGTTACACGTAACAAGAGAAGGTTTTTAGGGAAACAAAGAGAAGACCGCCATGTATCATTTAAATTCAGATACGTTAATGCGTTGACGACTCTATATAAACCAGTGACGAAACTGGACGTTCTGTTGCAATTACAAATTTAGTTTAATTAGTATAACAAGAAGAAGAAATCTAATTTACTCAAGACTAATATCAACACAGTTTTAAATTATTGGTAAATCAGAAGAAAAAACTTAAGTAAGTTACCACATTACATCTACGAGGAAACTAACTTATGTATTCATACAAATTATTCTTGATTTCCTACAAGACATACCGGAAAAGAGATTTTCTTTTCATTACAGTTTATAATTCTTTACAATTTATTTTCTTATTTATCTTATTCTATTTTAACATCACGCCACACGCAAAGTTAAAAAAAAAACCTACTAATTCATGTCCTTGTACGACGAAGAAGAACAAACATTCACTTCCTTTACCGAATATTTCCGACACAATACGGAAATATAAAAATATATATTTCAGTTCTATATGGCAAAAAGAAGCCCACGCCGAAGAAGGCGAACTATACAGGAAAAAAAAAAAAAAAAAAAAAAAAAAAAAAAAAAAAAAAAAAAAAAAAAAAGAGTGGCAAGCACTGGTCTTTTGGTTTGCAATATTTTCGATATAAAGCTGTGGAACAGCGAGACGGAAAATCGTCAAATCCGCAACATTTTTATTATTATTATTTTCAAGTCCAAGAAATGGAACAAAAAGGCCGATAGAAGCCGACGCCGGCACACAATTTTAATCTGCCAGGAAGTTTCATATCAGCGCACACTCCGCTGCAGAGTGAAAGTTTCATTCTGGAAACATCCCTTAGGCTGTGGCTAAGCCATGTCTCCACCATATCCTTTTCTTCCAAGAGTGCTAGTCTTGCGTGTTTTGCAAGAGAGCTTCTGTGAAGTTTGGAAAGTAGGAGGCGAGGTACTGGCGGAAGTAAAAGTTGTGAGGCGGCATCGTGAGTCGTGTCGGGGTAACTCAGTCGGTAGAGCGCTTGCCCGCGAAAGGCAAAGGTCCCAGGTTCGAGTCCCGGTTCCGGCACACAATTTTAATCTGCCAGGAAGTTTCATATCAGCGCACACTCCGCTGCAGAGTGAAAGTTTCATTCTGGAAACATCCCTTAGGCTGTGGCTAAGCCATGTCTCCACCATATCCTTTCTTCCAGGAGTGCTAGTCTTGCGTGTTTGCAAGAGAGCTTCTGTGAAGTTTGGAAAGTAGGAGGCGAGGTACTGGCGGAAGTAAAAGTTGTGAGGCGGCATCGTGAGTCGTGTCGGGGTAGCTCAGTCGGTAGAGCGCTTGCCCGCGAAAGGCAAAGGTCCCAGGTTCGAGTCCCGGTTCCGGCACACAATTTTAATCTGCCAGGAAGTTTCATATCAGCGCACACTCCGCTGCAGAGTGAAAGTTTCATTCTGGAAACATCCCTTAGGCTGTGGCTAAGCCATGTCTCCACCATATCCTTTCTTCCAGGAGTGCTAGTCTTGCGTGTTTGCAAGAGAGCTTCTGTGAAGTTTGGAAAGTAGGAGGCGACGTACTGGCGGAAGTAAAAGTTGTGAGTCGGCATCGTGAGTCGTGTCAGGGTAGCTCAGTCGGTAGAGCGCTTGCCCGCGAAAGGCAAAGGTCCCAGGTTCGAGTCCCGGTTCCGGCACACAATTTTAATCTGCCAGGAAGTTTCATATCAGCGCACACTCCGCTGCAGAGTGAAAGTTTCATTCTGGAAACATCCCTTAGGCTGTGGCTAAGCCATGTCTCCACCATATCCTTTCTTCCAGGAGTGCTAGTCTTGCGTGTTTGCAAGAGAGCTTCTGTGAAGTTTGGAAAGTAGGAGGCGACGTACTGGCGGAAGTAAAAGTTGTGAGGCGGCATCGTGAGTCGTGTCGGGGTAGCTCAGTCGGTAGAGCGCTTGCCCGCGAAAGGCAAAGGTCCCAGGTTCGAGTCCCGGTTCCGGCACACAATTTTAATCTGCCAGGAAGGTTCATATCAGCGCACACTCCGCTGCAGAGTGAAAGTTTCATTCTGGAAACATCCGTTAGGCTGTGGCTAAGCCATGTCTCCACCATATCCTTTCTTCCAGGAGTGCTAGTCTTGCGTGTTTGCAAGAGAGCTTCTGTAAAGTTTGGAAAGTAGGAGGCGACGTGCTGGCGGAAGTAAAAGTTGTGAGGCGGCATCGTGAGTCGTGTCGGGGTAGCTCAGTCGGTAGAGCGCTTGCCCGCAAAAGGCAAAGGTCCCAGGTTCGAGACCCGGTTCCGGTACACAATTTTAATCTGCCAGGAAGTTTCATATCAGCGCACACTCCGCTGCAGAGTGAAAGTTTAATTCTGGAAACATCCCTTAGGCTGTGGCTAAGCCATGTCTCCACCATATCCTTCCTTCCAGGAGTGCTAGTCTTGTGTGTTTGCAAGAGAGCTTCTGTGAAGTTTGGAAAGTAGGAGGCGAGGTACTGGCGGAAGTAAAAGTTGTGAGGGGCATCGTGAGTCGTGTAGGGGTAGCTCAGTCGGTAGAGCGCTTGCCCGCGAAAGGCAAAGGTCCCAGGTTCGAGTCCCGGTTCCGGCACACAATTTTAATCTGCCAGGAAGTTTCATATCAGCGCACACTCCGCTGCAGAGTGAAAGTTTCATTCTGGAAACATCCCTTAGGCTGTGGCTAAGCCATGTCTCCACCATATCCTTTCTTCCAGGAGTGCTAGTCTTGCGTGTTTGCAAGAGAGCTTCTGTGAAGTTTGGAAAGTAGGAGGCGAGGTACTGGCGGAAGTAAAAGTTGTGAGGCGGCATCGTGAGTCGTGTCGGGGTAGCTCAGTCGGTAGAGCGCTTGCCCGCGAAAGGCAAAGGTCCCAGGTTCGAGTCCCGGTTCCGGCACACAATTTTAATCTGCCAGGAAGTTTCATATCAGCGCACACTCCGCTGCAGAGTGAAAGTTTCATTCTGGAAACATCCCTTAGGCTGTGGCTAAGCCATGACTCCACCATATCCTTTCTTCCAGGAGTGCTAGTCTTGCGTGTTTGCAAGAGAGCTTCTGTGAAGTTTGGAAAGTAGGAGGCGAGGTACTGGCGGAAGTAAAAGTTGTGAGGCGGCATCGTGAGTCGTGTCGGGGTAGCTCAGTCGGTAGAGCGCTTGCCCGCGAAAGGCAAAGGTCCCAGGTTCGAGTCCCGGTTCCGGCACAAAATTTTAATCTGCCAGGAAGTTTCATATCAGCGCACACTCCGCTGCAGAGTGAAAGTTTCATATTGGAAACAATCCCTTAGGCTGCGGCTAAGCCATGTCTCCACCATATCCTTTCTTCCAGGAGTGCTAGTCTTGCGTGTTTGCAAGAGAGCTTCTGTGAAGTTTGGAAAGTAGGAGGCGAGGTACTGGCGGAAGTAAAAGTTGTGAGGCGGCATCGTGAGTCGTGTCGGGGTAGCTCAGTCGGTAGAGCGCTTGCCCGCGAAAGGCAAAGGTCCCAGGTTCGAGTCCCAGTTCCGGCACACAATTTTAATCTGCCAGGAAGTTTCATATCAGTGCACACTCCGCTGCAGAGTGAATGTTTCATTCTGGAAACATCCCTTAGGCTGTGGCTAAGCCATGTCTCCACCATATCCTTCCTTCCAGGAGTGCTAGTCTTGCGTGTTTGCAAGAGAGCTTCTGTGAAGTTTGGAAAGTAGGAGGCGAGGTACTGGCGGAAGTAAAAGTTGTGAGGCGGCATCGTGAGTCGTGTCTAGGTAGCTCAGTCGGTAGAGCGCTTGCCCGCGAAAGGCAAAGGTCCCAGGTTCGAGTCCCGGTTCCGGCACACAATTTTAATCTGCCAGGAAGTTTCATATCAGCGCACACTCCGCTGCAGAGTGAAAGTTTCATTCTGGAAACATCCCTTAGGCTGTGGCTAAGCCATGTCTCCACCATATCCTTTCTTCCAGGAGTGCTAGTCTTGCGTGTTTGCAAGAGAGCTTCTGTGAAGTTTGGAAAGTAGGAGGCGAGGTACTGGCGGAAGTAAAAGTTGTGAGGCGGCATCGTGAGTCGTGTCGGGGTAGCTCAGTCGGTAGAGCGCTTGCCCGCGAAAGGGAAAGGTCCCAGGTTCGAGTCCCGGTTCCGGCACACAATTTTAATCTGCCAGGAAGTTTCATATCAGCGCACACTCCGCTGCAGAGTGAAAGTTTCATTCTGGAAACATCCCTTAGGCTGTGGCTAAGCCATGTCTCCACCATATCCTTTCTTCCAGGAGTGCTAGTCTTGCGTGTTTGCAAGAGAGCTTCTGTGAAGTTTGGAAAGTAGGAGGCGAGGTACTGGCGGAAGTAAAAGTTGTGAGGCGGCATCGTGAGTCGTGTCGGTGTAGCTCAGTCGGTAGAGCGCTTGCCCGCGAAAGGCAAAAGTCCCAGGTTCGAGTCCCGGTTCCGGCACACAATTTTAATCTGCCAGGAAGTTTCATATCAGCGCACACTCCGCTGCAGAGTGAAAGTTTCATTCTGGAAACATCCCTTAGGCTGTGGCTAAGCCATGTCTCCACCATATCCTTTCTTCCAGAAGTGCTAGTCTTGCGTGTTTGCAAGAGAGCTTCTGTGAAGTTTGGAAAGTAGGAGGCGAGGTACTGGCGGAAGTAAAAGTTGTGAGGCGGCATCGTGAGTCGTGTCGGGGTAGCTCAGTCGGTAGAGCGCTTGCCCGCGAAAGGGAAAGGTCCCAGGTTCGAGTCCCGGTTCCGGCACACAATTTTAATCTGCCAGGAAGTTTCATATCAGCGCACACTCCGCTGCAGAGTGAAAGTTTCATTCTGGAAACATCCCTTAGGCTGTGGCTAAGCCATGTCTCCACCATATCCTTTCTTCCAGGAGTGCTAGTCTTGCGTGTTTGCAAGAGAGCTTCTGTGAAGTTTGGAAAGTAGGAGGCGAGGTACTGGCGGAAGTAAAAGTTGTGAGGCGGCATCGCGAGTCGTGTCGGGGTAGCTCAGTCGGTAGAGCGCTTGCCCGCGAAAGGCAAAGGTCCCAGGTTCGAGTCCCGGTTCCGGCACACAATTTTAATCTGCCAGGAAGTTTCATATCAGCGCACACTCCGCTGCAGAGTGAAAGTTTCATTCTGGAAACATCCCTTAGGCTGTGGCTAAGCCATGTCTCCACCATATCCTTTCTTCCAGGAGTGCTAGTCTTGCGTGTTTGCAAGAGAGCTTCTGTGAAGTTTGGAAAGTAGGAGGCGAGGTACTGGCGGAAGTAAAAGTTGTGAGGCGGCATCGTGAGTCGTGTCGGGGTAGCTCAGTCGGTAGAGCGCTTGCCCGCGAAAGGCAAAGGTCCCAGGTTCGAGTCCCGGTTCCGGCACACAATTTTAATCTGCCAGGAAGTTTCATATCAGCGCACACTCCGCTGCAGAGTGAAAGTTTCATTCTGGAAACATCCGTTAGGCTGTGGCTAAGCCATGTCTCCACCATATCCTTTCTTCCAGGAGTGCTAGTCTTGCGTGTTTGCAAGAGAGCTTCTGTAAAGTTTGGAAAGTAGGAGGCGACGTGCTGGCGGAAGTAAAAGTTGTGAGGCGGCATCGTGAGTCGTGTCGGGGTAGCTCAGTCGGTAGAGCGCTTGCCCGCAAAAGGCAAAGGTCCCAGGTTCGAGACCCGGTTCCGGCACACAATTTTAATCTGCCAGGAAGTTTCATATCAGCGCACACTCCGCTGCAGAGTGAAAGTTTCATTCTGGAAACATCCCTTAGGCTGTGGCTAAGCCATGTCTCCACCATATCCTTCCTTCCAGGAGTGCTAGTCTTGTGTGTTTGCAAGAGAGCTTCTGTGAAGTTTGGAAAGTAGGAGGCGAGGTACTGGCGGAAGTAAAAGTTGTGAGGGGCATCGTGAGTCGTGTCGGGGTAGCTCAGTCGGTAGAGCGCTTGCCCGCGAAAGGCAAAGGTCCCAGGTTCGAGTCCCGGTTCCGGCACACAATTTTAATCTGCCAGGAAGTTTCATATCAGCGTACACTCCGCTGCAGAGTGAAAGTTTCATTCTGGAAACATCCCTTAGGCTGTGGCTAAGCCATGTCTCCACCATATCCTTTCTTCCAGGAGTGCTAGTCTTGCGTGTTTGCAAGAGAGCTTCTGTGAAGTTTGGAAAGTGGCTGTGGCTAAGCCATGTCTCCACCATATCCTTTCTTCCAGGAGTGCTAGTCTTGCGTGTTTGCAAGAGAGCTTCTGTGAAGTTTGGAAAGTAGGAGGCGAGGTACTGGCGGAAGTAAAAGTTGTGAGGCGGCATCGTGAGTCGTGTCGGGGTAGCTCAGTCGGTAGAGCGCTTGCCCGCGAAAGGCAAGGGTCCCAGGTTCGAGTCCCGGTTCCGGCACACAATTTTAATCTGCCAGGAAGTTTCATATCAGCGCACACTCTGCTGCAGAGTGAAAGTTTCATTCTGGAAACATCCGTTAGGCTGTGGCTAAGCCATGTCTCCACCATATCCTTTCTTTCAGGAGTGCTAGTCTTGCGTGTTTGCAAGAGAGCTTCTGTGAAGTTTGGAAAGTAGGAGGCGACGTACTGGCGGAAGTAAAAGTTGTGAGGCGGCATCGTGAGTCGTGTCGGGGTAGCTCAGTCGGTAGAGCGCTTGCCCGCGAAAGGGAAAGGTCCCAGGTTCGAGTCCCGGTTCTGGCACACAATTTTAATCTGCCAGGAAGTTTCATATCAGCGCACACTCCGCTGCAGAGTGAAAGTTTCATTCTGGAAACATCCCTTAGGCTGTGGCTAAGCCATGTCTCCACCATATCCTTTCTTCCAGGAGTGCTAGTCTTGCGTGTTTGCAAGAGAGCTTCTGTGAAGTTTGGAAAGTAGGAGGCGACGTACTGGCGGAAGTAAAAGTTGTGAGGTGGCCTCGTGAGTCGTGTCGGGGTAGCTCAGTCGGTAGAGCGCTTGCCCGCGAAAGGGAAAGGTCCCAGGTTCGAGTCCCGGTTCCGGCACACAATTTTAATCTGCCAGGAAGTTTCATATCAGCGCACACTCCGCTGCAGAGTGAAAGTTTCATTCTGGAAACATCCCTTAGGCTGTGGCTAAGCCATGTCTCCACCATATCCTTTCTTCCAGGAGTGCTAGTCTTGCGTGTTTGCAAGAGAGCTTCTGTGAAGTTTGGAAAGTAGGAGGCGAGGTACTGGCGGAAGTAAAAGTTGTGAGGCGGCATCGCGAGTCGTGTCGGGGTAGCTCAGTCGGTAGAGCGCTTGCCCGCGAAAGGCAAAGGTCTCAGGTTCGAGTCCCGGTTCCGGCACACAATTTTAATCTGCCAGGAAGTTTCATATCAGCGCACACTCCGCTGCAGAGTGAAAGTTTCATTCTGGAAACATCCGTTAGGCTGTGGCTAAGCCATGTCTCCACCATATCCTTTCTTCCAGGAGTGCTAGTCTTGCATGTTTGCAAGAGAGCTTCTGTGAAGTTTGGAAAGTAGGAGGCGAGGTACTGGCGGAAGTAAAAGTTGTGAGGGGCATCGTGAGTCGTGTCGGGGTAGCTCAGTCGGTAGAGCGCTTGCCCGCGAAAGGCAAAGGTCCCAGGTTCGAGTCCCGGTTCCGGCACACAATTTTAATCTGCCAGGAAGTTTCATATCAGCGCACACTCCGCTGCAGAGTGAAAGTTTTATTCTGGAAACATCCGTTAGGCTGTGGCTAAGCCATGTCTCCACCATATCCTTTCTTCCAGGAGTGCTAGTCTTGCGTGTTTGCAAGAGAGCTTCTGTAAAGTTTGGAAAGTAGGAGGCGACGTGCTGGCGGAAGTAAAAGTTGTGAGGCGGCATCGTGAGTCGTGTCGGGGTAGCTCAGTCGGTAGAGCGCTTGCCCGCAAAAGGCAAAGGTCCCAGGTTCGAGACCCGGTTCCGGCACACAATTTTAATCTGCCAGGAAGTTTCATATCAGCGCACACTCCGCTGCAGAGTGAAAGTTTCATTCTGGAAACATCCCTTAGGCTGTGGCTAAGCCATGTCTCCACCATATCCTTCCTTCCAGGAGTGCTAGTCTTGTGTGTTTGCAAGAGAGCTTCTGTGAAGTTTGGAAAGTAGGAGGCGAGGTACTGGCGGAAGTAAAAGTTGTGAGGGGCATCGTGAGTCGTGTCGGGGTAGCTCAGTCGGTAGAGCGCTTGCCCGCGAAAGGCAAAGGTCCCAGGTTCGAGTCCCGGTTCCGGCACACAATTTTAATCTGCCAGGAAGTTTCATATCAGCGTACACTCCGCTGCAGAGTGAAAGTTTCATTCTGGAAACATCCCTTAGGCTGTGGCTAAGCCATGTCTCCACCATATCCTTTCTTCCAGGAGTGCTAGTCTTGCGTGTTTGCAAGAGAGCTTCTGTGAAGTTTGGAAAGTGGCTGTGGCTAAGCCATGTCTCCACCATATCCTTTCTTCCAGGAGTGCTAGTCTTGCGTGTTTGCAAGAGAGCTTCTGTGAAGTTTGGAAAGTAGGAGGCGACGTACTGGCGGAAGTAAAAGTTGTGAGGCGGCATCGTGAGTCGTGTCGGGGTAGCTCAGTCGGTAGAGCGCTTGCCCGCGAAAGGGAAAGGTCCCAGGTTCGAGTCCCGGTTCCGGCACACAATTTTAATCTGCCAGGAAGTTTAATATCAGCGCACACTCCGCTGCAGAGTGAAAGTTTCATTCTGGAAACATCCCTTAGGCTGTGGCTAAGCCATGTCTCCACCATATCCTTCCTTCCAGGAGTGCTAGTCTTGCGTGTTTGCAAGAGAGCTTCTGTGAAGTTTGGAAAGTAGGAGGCGAGGTACTGGCGGAAGTAAAAGTTGTGAGGCGGCATCGTGAGTCGTGTCGGGGTAGCTCAGTCGGTAGAGCGCTTGCCCGCGAAAGGCAAAGGTCCCAGGTTCGAGTCCCGGTTCCGGCACACAATTTTAATCTGCCAGGAAGTTTCATATCAGCGCACACTCCGCTGCAGAGTGAAAGTTTCATTCTGGAAACATCCCTTAGGCTGTGGCTAAGCCATGTCTCCACCATATCCTTCCTTCCAGGAGTGCTAGTCTTGCGTGTTTGCAAGAGAGCTTCTGTGAAGTTTGGAAAGTAGGAGGCGAGGTACTGGCGGAAGTAAAAGTTGTGAGGCGGCATCGTGAGTCGTGTCGGGGTAGCTCAGTGGGTAGAGCGCTTGCCCGCGAATGGGAAAGGTCCCAGGTTCGAGTCCCGGTTCCGGCACACAATTTTAATCTGCCAGGAAGTTTCATATCAGCGCACACTCCGCTGCAGAGTGAAAGTTTCATTCTGGAAACATCCCTTAGGCTGTGGCTAAGCCATGTCTCCACCATATCCTTTCTTCCAGGAGTGCTAGTCTTGCGTGTTTGCAAGAGAGCTTCTGTGAAGTTTGGAAAGTAGGAGGCGACGTACTGGCGGAAGTAAAAGTTGTGAGGCGGCATCGTGAGTCGTGTCGGGGTAGCTCAGTCGGTAGAGCGCTTGCCCGCGAAAGGCAAAGGTCCCAGGTTCGAGTCCCGGTTCCGGCACACAATTTTAATCTGCCAGGAAGTTTCATATCAGCGCACACTCCGCTGCAGAGTGAAAGTTTCATTCTGGAAACATCCCTTAGGCTGTGGCTAAGCCATGTCTCCACCATATCCTTTCTTCCAGGAGTGCTAGTCTTGCGTGTTTGCAAGAGAGCTTCTGTGAAGTTTGGAAAGTAGGAGGCGAGGTACTGGCGGAAGTAAAAGTTGTGAGGCGGCATCGTGAGTCGTGTCGGGGTAGCTCAGTCGGTAGAGCGCTTGCCCGCGAAAGGCAAAGGTCCCAGGTTCGAGTCCCGGTTCCGGCACACAATTTTAATCTGCCAGGAAGTTTCATATCAGCACACACTCTGCTGCAGAGTGAAAGTTTCATTCTGGAAACATCCCTTAGGCTGTGGCTAAGCCATGTCTCCACCATATCCTTTCTTCCAGGAGTGCTAGTCTTGCGTGTTTGCAAGAGAGCTTCTGTGAAGTTTGGAAAGTAGGAGGCGACGTACTGGCGGAAGTAAAAGTTGTGAGGCGGCATCGTGAGTCGTGTCGGGGTAGCTCAGTCGGTAGAGCGCTTGCCCGCGAAAGGGAAAGGTCCCAGGTTCGAGTCCCGGTTCCGGCACACAATTTTAATCTGCCAGGAAGTTTCATATCAGCGCACACTCCGCTGCAGAGTGAAAGTTTCATTCTGGAAACATCCCTTAGGCTGTGGCTAAGCCATGTCTCCACCATTTCCTTTCTTCCAGGAGTGCTAGTCTTGCGTGTTTGCAAGAGAGCTTCTGTGAAGTTTGGAAAGTAGGAGGCGAGGTACTGGCGGAAGTAAAAGTTGTGAGGGGCATCGTGAGTCGTGTCGGGGTAGCTCAGTCGGTAGAGCGCTTGCCCGCGAAAGGCAAAGGTCCCAGGTTCGAGTCCCGGTTCCGGCACACAATTTTAATCTGGCAGGAAGTTTCATATCAGCGCACACTCCGCTGCAGAGTGAAAGTTTCATTCTGGAAACATCCCTTAGGCTGTGGCTAAGCCATGTCTCCACCATATCCTTTCTTCCAGGAGTGCTAGTCTTGCGTGTTTGCAAGAGAGCTTCTGTGAAGTTTGGAAAGTAGGAGGCGAGGTACTGGCGGAAGTAAAAGTTGTGAGCCGGCATCGTGAGTCGTGTCGGGGTAGCTCAGTCGGTAGAGCGCTTGCCCGCGAAAGGGAAAGGTCCCAGGTTCGAGTCCCGGTTCCGGCACACAATTTTAATCTGCCAGGAAGTTTCATATCAGCGCACACTCCGCTGCAGAGTGAAAGTTTCATTCTGGAAACATCCCTTAGGCTGTGGCTAAGCCATGTCTCCACCATATCCTTTCTTCCAGGAGTGCTAGTCTTGCGTGTTTGCAAGAGAGCTTCTGTGAAGTTTGGAAAGTAGGAGGCGAGGTACTGGCGGAAGTAAAAGTTGTGAGGCGGCATCGTGAGTCGTGTCGGTGTAGCTCAGTCGGTAGAGCGCTTGCCCGCGAAAGGCAAAGGTCCCAGGTTCGAGTCCCGGTTCCGGCACACAATTTTAATCTGCCAGGAAGTTTCATATCAGCGCACACTCCGCTGCAGAGTGAAAGTTTCATTCTGGAAACATCCCTTAGGCTGTGGCTAAGCCATGTCTCCACCATATCCTTTCTTCCAGAAGTGCTAGTCTTGCGTGTTTGCAAGAGAGCTTCTGTGAAGTTTGGAAAGTAGGAGGCGAGGTACTGGCGGAAGTAAAAGTTGTGAGGCGGCATCGTGAGTCGTGTCGGGGTAGCTCAGTCGGTAGAGCGCTTGCCCGCGAAAGGCAAAGGTCCCAGGTTCGAGTCCCGGTTCCGGCACACAATTTTAATCTGCCAGGTAGTTTCATATCAGCGCACACTCCGCTGCAGAGTGAAAGTTTCATTCTGGAAACATCCCTTAGGCTGTGGCTAAGCCATGACTCCACCATATCCTTTCTTCCAGGAGTGCTAGTCTTGCGTGTTTGCAAGAGAGCTTCTGTGAAGTTTGGAAAGTAGGAGGCGAGGTACTGGCGGAAGTAAAAGTTGTGAGGCGGCATCGTGAGTCGTGTCAGGGTAGCTCAGTCGGTAGAGCGCTTGCCCGCGAAAGGCAAAGGTCCCAGGTTCGAGTCCCGGTTCCGGCACAAAATTTTAATCTGCCAGGAAGTTTCATATCAGCGCACACTCCGCTGCAGAGTGAAAGTTTCATTCTGTAACCATCCCTTAGGCTGTGGCTAAGCCATGTCTCCACCATATCCTTTCTTCCAGGAGTGCTAGTCTTGCGTGTTTGCATGAGAGCTTCTGTGAAGTTTGGAAAGTAGGAGGCGAGGTACTGGCGGAAGTAAAAGTTGTGAGGCGGCATCGTGAGTCGTGTCGGGGTAGCTCAGTCGGGCATTCCGCCGGCGGCGGCCGTGAGCTGCGGACGTCGGAGCGGCCGTGTGGTGTTTACATCGTCGCTGCGGGCAGCCGAGCGCGGTGTGGTGAGTGTACGCTTTCAGCGTTTCTTGTTGTATACGAAGTAACATTTGTAGAATGACATAATGGAACAGAGAACGACAGTAGAGAAATTGAGACAAGAAACTTTGAAGATAGGTTTTGACCCGAAATATGCTCGACCAAAATCTTTCGAAGTTGAGGCATTTATAGAAAATAACTTTAAGATCAAGGTGGACGAATTGATTGGAATTAACTTGTCGATCGTTAGCCCGACAGTTTACTTGAAGTTATCAACTGCTGACAAGTGCGATGAAATTGTGAGATCTTGTGGTGGGGTAGCCAGATTTAAACACTCAGATGGACATATAGGAGATGTCACGGTTTCGCGTGCAGGTATGGGGACACGGACGGTCCGTATTTTTGAGCTCCCCTTTGAAGTAACAGAAGAGGAGATTAACGAGAAACTGCGGGTATATGGCACGATTATCAGCAATGTTGCAGAGAAGTGGTCTACTTTGCACAAATATCCCGTTCTAAATGGTGTTAGACAGATTAAAATTGACATGTTGAAACATATTCCCTCTTATCTCACGATATGTGGATACAGAGCGATAATTATTTACGATGGGCAACCGAGAACTTGCTCAGGTTGTGGCTCGACTACCCACGTCCGTGCTCAGTGCGTGCAGAGGCGTGTGACGCAACTACCGACTGGTGAGCGAGAGCAGCCTAGTCACATGACCACGTTACCCGTGACGTACGCCGCCGTAGCCCGCGGAGATGTTGCCCCAGACACATGCATAGAAAGGGTGGCAACTGAGTTTTCAGAACGTCCAGCTGAAAACGTCCCTATGGAGATTAGTAGCACAGAAGCTATGGGTCCAGCTACTTCTCAAGAAGCAGGAACCAGTGCCCATGCAGAAGATGACCCAATTAAGACGGCAGAAGAAGGCACGTGTCTGTCACACGAAGAAGAGGGCCAGTGCAAAGATGACACTGTTGAGACGTCTGAGGATGGAGACCTGCAGTCCCCCATGACTTCACCCAAGCCCCGGAGGAAGCGTCGCAAAGCTCGTCAGGGAGCAGAACAACTTGCGCCGCTACTGCGTGATAAAGCGAAGCGGATAGGCCAAGAAATTGCGAACACGGCTCAAGGAGCGCTTCCGGACAACCGAACTACAACAACAAAGAAGTCACGAACTGAGGACACTGAACCAGACCGAGGAAAACACACCTCTGAAAGCGGTGCCAAGACAACTGACAAAGCCACAGCAAGTCAGAAGGACCCTCGAAGTATATCACAGACGGACGTGGGGGAAGTTAAGTGCACTCGCGATTGGGCGGATGATGTTGAGGAGCACAGCCACGATGCAGAGATGACTGCGATAACAGGACAGACAGCACCCGAACAACGACATGAAGTGACCACCGATCGACAAAATACCGTAGAAGACGCTAATATGGCAGGTGACGATACAGATTTCTTTTAAATGGAGACATATTCATCTTGTCTGGTAGGCAGTATAACTACTTCAATGGTACAGTCAACATGACGTCCTTGCAGGCGTACAGAATTGCGACCTTGAATATTAATAAAATTAGCAGCACTTTCAAACTGAAGAATCTCCAAGATTTTCTGTACGCTGCCGATGTTGACATCCTTTTGCTGCAAGAAGTAACGGACATCTGTTTGGACAACATCGCTGGCTATAACGCCATTATTAATCCTGGTAATGGCAATGACCTCGGTACGGCGATTATGGCAAAGGAAGGTATCATACTCACGAAAGTGGAGAAACTACCAAACAGTAGAGGCATAGCTGCCACAATAAATAATACTAGGCTGATTAACGTATATGCCCCCTCAGGAACTGGGAACAAGCGCCGCAGAGCCGAATTTTTCAAGGAGGACATAGTACCACTTTTTACTGACCGATCTGAACAAACAATATTCGCTGGCGACTTCAATTGCGTACTAAGCCCCAAAGATCAGACGCCCAATTTTAATAAATCTCTGGAGCTGGAGACCATCGTGAGAGACTTAAATCTGCTTGACACTTGGGAACTGAAACACGGTGATAAGCCGGGTTACACATATATCACCAGTCACTCTGCCAGTCGTATAGACAGGATCTATGCAACGTCCAATTTAAAGGAACACATTTTACAGTCCGAACTATGGCCAACTATGTTCTCTGATCATATCGCGTACATATGCACGGTAAACTTAGAGAGACAGGGAACCTACAGAGCTAGAGGCCAGTGGATGTTTAACGTAGCACACCTATCGGACCCTGGATGTCGTGCAGCATTCTATACGACTTGGGCAGAATGTGAACGGAAGTTCCCCCGTTACAGTACGGCACTGCACTGGTGGCTACAATGCGCAAAACCCGCAATAAGGAGGACACTGAAAAACTACTCTCGCGAAAAAGCCGCCTGGCGGAAGCAGACGACAGAATTTTACTTTCAGTGCCTGCGAGACTTGTACGTTCAGGACGCCACAGTCATCAATAATTACGGGCAGATCCAAAGAATAAAGGCGAAACTGTTAACTCTGAAGAGACAACATCTCGAAGGCTGTCAAATACGAACGCGCTTACAAAACACAACAAATGAAGAGACTACATCGATGTACCATGTTCTCCAAGAAAATAAAAGATAGAGAAGGAAAATTCTGACAGAATTTAAAACTTCAGACGGAGACTCTTGACTGACCAAGCTGCAATACGAGAAGAGATCCACAAACATTTTAGAGAATTACTTGCCATTACACCAACAGACGAAACAGCACAGCAAGCCATTACTGCTAGGACACAAAGAAGACTAACTCCAGAAGAAGCAGGCGAGCTTGCAGCAGAGATAACAGACGACGAAGTCGAAGATGCCATCTCAAGGAGCCCGAAGAATAAATCACCTGGTCCAGATGGGCTTCCCGCGGAGTTGTATCAAGTTTTTCGAGAACGAGTAACGCCTAAACTGACACTCGTATGTAACGCAATAATGCACACAAAAAATGATTTTCCGAAAGAATTCTGTGAAGGCACTGTGGTCTTGGTCCCCAAAACACCAGGAGGCAAAACCATAGCGAATCTTCGACCTATAACACTTCTCAATAGTGATTATAAGATCTTCGCCCGTATTATGATGCAAAGGTTCAAGTCCGTTATTCGTACAGTGACAGGAGCTTATCAAACAAGTGTGGGGAAAGATAGGACAATCTATCAGACCTTAACCGACTACAGAGACATCATAGCAATATCGGAAGCTTGCAACATCAGATGTGCATTGATGTCGCTTGATTTTGAAAAGGCTTTCGATAAAGTAAATCATTCGTACCTCTTCCGGACTATGAAAGCCATGCACTTTCCACAGACAGTGATAGATACTGTGAAAACCATACTCACGAATAGCACATCACGAATAAGTATAAACGGCCAACTTAGCAGTCCGATAAATGTTCAGAGTTCGGTACGACAGGGGTGCCCAATGTCTATGACGCTTTTCGCACTGGCGCTTGAACCTCTTATGACCTGCCTGACAGAAGAACTTCGTGGATTACACATCCATGGGCAGAAGATATCATGCCAAGCTTACGCGGATGATGTTGGAGTCCTTGTGACTGATGCAAGCGAGCTGGACAAAGTACTTGACATTGTGGCGACTTACGAACTTGCGTCAGGAGCTAAATTAAACTGCAATAAGTCTGGTGTCATGAATCTTGGTCGAGGTATAGAGATCAGACCCAATGCACCAATAAAAATAGTGGAACGAATAAAATGCCTCGGAATCGAATATACTCGTAGTATTCACCGCACGGCCGCTCTCAATTACAGGACATTACTTGCAAAATTACGAGCAGGTATACAACAACACAGCTTACGCAATTTAAACGCCATTCAAAAAGTGCAGCTAGTCAACACGTATATTACATCCAAAATCAACTATGTTGCTCAAGTGCTGCCCTTGCCCAGAACCATAGCACGCAAAATACAAGCAACGCTTGGTTATTTTGTTAGTAGAGGTCAGATATTTAAGGTTGCATATGACACCTTGACGCTACAGACACACAAAGGCGGTTTAAAACTGACAGATATATACCTGAAAGCGCAAGCACTATATGTCAGTAAAACGTATAAACAGTGGAAACGATCACCAACGACCTTAGTATCTCATCTTTTGAACGAAATCACACCGGTTAGCAGGGCTCCACCAATAGACGTGCACCACATCTCACACGAGCTGTACCACCTCAAACACTTCCTAGTGGAGTACAGCTATATACGTCATAGAACCCCAGAGAAAGGCATGTACACGGTAAAGGAGATCTACAACGCTTTGATGGAAGGCAAACAGAGTAATCAAATAGAAATAAAGTTTAAACATAACAACTGGAACAATATATGGGCAAACATATCTGACACCCACTTATCATCCAATGCGAGGTCGACGTGGTACTTGGCCGTCAATAGAAAAATCCCCACCAACTCAAAATTGCACAAAATACATCTGGCAGCCGAACCAAACTGTGCCCACTGCAATCTAATTGACACCGAAGAACATCGTTTTGTGTGTGAAGATGCGAAAGATGTGTGGCTTCTATTCAGGAAAACACTGGCACTTATTCTCCGCACATCACCAAACACAATAACACCGGCACAAGTACTAATTCCTGATGACGTACCGTTCCCTAATACTAGACGAAGAGCAGTCAACTGGCTGAAAGGCCAGACTGTTCATTACATTTTAACAAACAAGACAAAGAATAAAGAAGATTATTGGATGTACCTGCTGATAGAACATCAGAAGCTTGAACGTCACAGAAAATATAAAGAGAAGTACGCAAATTATCTAAAACGAACAATAATATAGACAAACGGGAGAGAAAAATTAAACGATACATTTTCATTTAGGTATATTTTTTTATTATCTTTTTATTTCATTTTACACCAAGAAGATGGCTATTTATTTTTATACTTATTTAATTTTGGTTTTCAAATCGATGCAAAAATACGTCGTGGAAAAAGAAAAAAAAATGGAAACAGAAGAGATTAAGTACATTACTGTACTTGAGAGAAATAAATTTCTCTTTTTTTTTTTCTGTTGAAAATAAAAGGCCAGTGAAGCCGACGCCGAAGAAGGCGACTTTTGGCGAGCGCAAGGCCGGGCTAAAGGGGTGGATGGAGGCACGTAAAAAAAAAAAAAAAAAAAAAAAAAAAAAAAAAAAAAAAAAGTCGGTAGAGCGCTTGCCGGCGAAAGGCAAAGGTCCCAGGTTCGAGTCCCGGTTCCGGCACACAATTTTAATCTGCCAGGAAGTTTCATATCAGCGCACACTCCGCTGCAGAGTGAAAGTTTCATTCTGGAAACATCCCTTAGGCTGTGGCTAAGCCATGTCTCCACCATATCCTTTCTTCCAGGAGTGCTAGTCTTGCGTGTTTGCAAGAGAGCTTCTGTGAAGTTTGGAAAGTAGGAGGCGAGGTACTGGCGGAAGTAAAAGTTGTGAGGCGGCATCGTGAGTCGTGTCGGGGTAGCTCAGTCGGTAGAGTGCTTGCCCGCGAAAGGCAAAGGTCCCAGGTTCGAGTCCCGGTTCCGGCACACAATTTTAATCTGCCAGGAAGTTTCATATCAGCGCACACTCCGCTGCAGAGTGAAAGTTTCATTCTGGAAACATCCCTTAGGCTGTGGCTAAGCCATGTCTCCACCATATCCTTTCTTCCAGGAGTGCTAGTCTTGCGTGTTTGCAAGAGAGCTTCTGTGAAGTTTGGAAAGTAGGAGGCGACGTACTGGCGGAAGTAAAAGTTGTGAGGCGGCATCGTGAGTCGTGTCGGGGTAGCTCAGTCGGTAGAGCGCTTGCCCGCGAAAGGCAAAGGTCCCAGGTTCGAGTCCCGGTACCGGCACACAATTTTAATCTGCCAGGAAGTTACAACAGTGCAACTGCTTTCCATAATACTGATTTAAACCGTGGCACAATTCATCGATCAATTTTAATTTTAATCGTTGTAACACGTATTTATTAGGTTGCTTTATTGTCTACTGTGTGTTTCTTACAAATTTTACAATTGATTTTATACTAACAATAGGCCAGAAACTTAATTAACGTAACTCAGAACCGTGTGACAATGCAATATCTACTCGCGTTCATTTTTGCGAGTTGGTGCAGTGGTAACACACTGGATTCATATTCGGCCATTTGGATTTGAATTTTCCATGATTTTGCTAAATAAGTCTAGGAAAACGGCGGAATGGTCCCTGCGGCAGTGTGCGGCCCATTTCCTTCCACATCCTTATCACAACAATCCGTAACCTTCCTTCTTTCTTTCGTGTCTAGTGTGCAATATTTTGTGTATGTTTCAGTGTGTTGGTACAAATTTTGCAGTTCATTTCAAACCTAATTCCCACTGAACAAGAGACGTTAAACTTTCAACTCAACTTAGAACTGGATGGCACTGCTACATTAAAGCCATTTCTTAATTGGTGTGTGGTGGAGGGCACTTTTTATACAACTGCTGTTTCCTCCTGTTTCTCTTCCAGTCGTGAATGGTTCGCCGTTAAAACAATTTCTGGTAAGACTTAATGTGAGTTCATATGGCCCTATCTTTTACCTTCGCGATCTTTCCGTGACTAATACGTACGAGGGGTAAAGTGAATTAGAAATAAAACAGATTTATCGAATGTCTCTGTTGTATTCTCATGCAAACGTTTGAAACTGAATGAATAATTTCACACATACAATATTTGAAAAGTGTAAAACAATCATTTAAATGAAAAATGCTTGTAAAATGGTTTTAAAATAGACTAAGACGTATAAAGTAACTTTTTCCACTCAAAAATTGCTACCGCGTTAAAGATAGTTCCAAAAAAATTTCGAATTTTTAATAGCTATGTCAGTCATCATAGTAACACTGGAACGTAAAGTGTTCTTGCTTCATGAGTAATGCTAGCAGTAACTTTTAGTCGCCATCGACTTGAAGGGTAATTTATTTCATTAACTTTCTGAAGTCGATAAGAGGTATGACGCGGTGGCGGCAGCCACAGTCGTTTCGGTAAGTGCGGCACAACGAGCGAGCGAAGGCGCGCGCGTTTGGAAACGGAGAAGGCGGAGCGCGCCTGCTGGAGGGAAAGGATAGTTGCCGTTCTGAATAGACGAAGCCATCAAACGGAGTCTAACAGATGTTTGGTAGATCTCCCTGAACTTTCGCGGTTTGACTGTAACATAAGAAATAAATTAAATTCACGAATTGTATTGAATGGTTAGGAAATTAATGTCGTCCGCTATCTGCCGACGATACCGCTCGAATGATAATCTATCGACGTGAGATACATGGAACCTAAAAGTCGCCATAAAGTTTGTACTCTGAAACCTATCACCGCGCTGTAGCGAGCAAATTGCAACTAAAACTATGTCTGCAACGCATTCGGCCATCAGACTACGTAACATTTTATGAAATCAACGAGGCAGGCAACAGTAAGACACGCTCGAAAACTATCGATCATATCAAGGAACGTGCTAAAAATTAGCGTTTTATTCAAATGGAACGCTATTTAACGTAGCAAGATGTTCTATCAATAACAGGTCGCTTGTAATTTCCATATTGACCTGCCGACATTTTATTTCATCAGGAAGCAAACTCTAAGGAAACTGGACAGAATTTGAGTATTTACGAAGACTTTTCTGCGACAAAGTGTGCGTCTTTTTGTTACTTAATGGAGTAAAGTAAACATAACGATAAGGCCTACCTAGTATACAACCATAAACCGAGAAACAAAACTGGAAAAACTCTCAATGAGGTATTCATTGATATTTTTTCTTTACTCTTTTAAAATAGCTGGCCACATGGCACATATGCAATTTGGAGGGCACAGTGTCTCGAGCATGAGTGGAATTACGGATCCTAACATGCTACAAAAACTCGTTCATCAGGCCACCAATGTAATCAAGATTTTCCAACGTCGTAGCTAGGGTCTATTGTTTCGCAACTTTGGCATCATGTAGATGTGAGTCTGATTTGTAAATCTGCAAACAGTTGACTTTTTCTCCTCGCCTCCATTAAATATTCTGTAAAATTAATATCAGAATATGCACATTGTAGTAGCTGAATTGTCGTTTCATACATTAACTACTCCTACTCTCTTTCACGTTGCGAGCAATCTGCCTCAGCTGTGAGTAAATCAATGAGGTAAGGTTTATAGCAGAAATGTCTAGCTGTATAATAGTCACTTTCTAAACACCTAGCTTATTTCGAAATCGGGTCAGTTTTGTTGCAAAAGCTGGATCTTATCAACTCATCTCGTTATGTCTTTCAAATGTTCAAATGTTTGTCAGGCTTAAGGGATTTAACTGCAGGGTCATCAGTTCCTAATCATACAAACTATTTGTGAACCACCTTATACTAAAGACGACACAAACAGCCATGCCCGAGAGGGGATTCGAACCCCCGACGGGGAACGGCCTCGCGCATCGTAGCATAGCGCCTCGTTGCGCTCGGCCGCTCCGCCGCGGCGTTACGTCTGTAAATTATCCGCTTACTGTCAAACAAAACCATTCGTGCCAACTGTCTCCTGGCAACCTCATAGTAGATGCAATAGCCACCTACTTCAAGAAAATCAAGTGACATCACGAACAAAACGACAGAACATTTTTTAAATGAATTTATCTGTTGTTCTAAAATGATGGTAAACTTTTAAATATTGATAAAACAACTTACTTGTAAATTACTTCAAATGTTGTCATCACATAAAGTAAATAATAAATTCTGAAACCGCATCAGCTGTTTTTTAATTAAGATCCTTGGTTTACAGGTCCACGACCGTTTTCATGTTAAATATTTTTCATATGAAAATTCATTACAGAGACCCAACGTTCAAATCACTTTCATCTGTCATGGAAATAAAATTTCATTAAATAGGCCCGGATATATGGAACCAGTCCAACAGAAATTATTAATGTCATTCGGAATAAAATCCAACGACGTTAAAATGTGGACAAATAGTCGCGTAATTTTGATTACTTTATTGTCCAAGAAACCAGTAGATTGCCGACGAAGTGAAGGTGTCGAAACTAAAGAAGACTGTCTAAAGAATCGAAAAAACAGATAGATGATGCATTTGTATTTTGTTCATCTTTGCATCAAGTATTACGGGAACGTAAGAAACTTACTAATATGCACACCTACCCACTTTCTCTATTTTGTTTCAGTTTCAAGAGGACTAAATTCAAAACATGCTTATTTAAACATAATTTGTTTATTACACTGCGTCGATGCTTTGGGTACATTTCCATAATAGCTGCTCATTTAGGTAATATACCTTGAATGTGAGACTTGCATGACAACACAGAACGTAGATACAGTCCGTTTTCGAACTACAGTGCCTAGTATCACTGGACAAAATGATCGATCGCACTACTTTTTCGTTTTGTTACAAAAAGCTCTCACTGAAAGTTGGTGAGGGTAAGTGGTTGATACCTTACTGTTTAGTGACGGATGGGGCAACGTTCATTTAATGAAATGTCGAAATCTAACAAAGTAATTGTTTTAGTCTGTTTTTAGGGGGGGACAATAATCAGTATGTTTCACTTCTCTAGTGTGTTGCAGTTGATTATGTTTCTTCTGGCTTTCAAACAAACCAACACGTGAAATATTACTTGTGCGGTCGTAACGCTGCATTTTGAAACACAGTCACTTTCAAGATGCGAAGTTTTTCGTGACGGATGAGGCAACGTGGATTTACAGTAACTTTTCACGAAAAAAACAAAGTAGCTTTTGCTGAAATCTAACAAAGAAATTGTTTTAGTCTTTTTTTGGGAGGGGAGGGGGGAGGTGAAACTGAAATCGTGATGGTAGTTTACATATTTCAGTCTTTGACCTGCCGTATGTTTCAAGAACAATATCAGTATGTTTAACTTCTCTAGTCATTTGCTGAAATTATATCATAATGCTGTTAAGTTTCAAAATATATGAACGCTGGTTTCGGCCTCATTGGACGAATTAAATATCTGCATCCTAAAGTGTGGCGATGAAAACTATCAGGAGATTGCGCCGCGTATTAACCAAAATCCGCGACTTCCCTCTTGAAGCCCGTATGAGACGAGGGCGATTTCGCGTCGCTTATCGCTACACAGGTCTTCCTAGTACAGCTAAGAACTGGCAACATCGTTGCTAATATTTGGCAACACTGTGACAGTGCAGTTACTTCCGCAAGTGGTACTGAGTTGTCTAGCTAAGTTCACTTGACATTCCTCTTCTACTTTCATGACTCATGTTGTATAATGCCCATGTGATGTGAGAGACAGAAATTTAACTTTTGCATTCAAGGATTTTTTTTATTCGTATAGGTGACTTTCAGGTTAACTTTCGAGATACGTTAGAGGCTCAGCACTGAATATGTGAGAGACTGAGGGCACCAGCTGGCAGCGTGTGGTTGGCTGTGTGGGTCTGCTCGTGTCTCGCGATGTAACCGAGCTGTGGGGCGGCAGTTCTAATCCTGGTTGGAGACAGTGCGTTTGGTGGTGGTATTCCGTTTTACTTTGTTTTATTTTACTTTATACGCTGCAGATTGCAAGAAGAAACTCTTTAATGGAATCAGAAGAAAAGCTTTATACAATAAGGCTTTCAGAAAGATCGACTCCAAATTACGGAAATGGTATTAGATGTCTTTTTTGCTTCACCATACAAACGCCTTTGAAGGAATTCGAATTGACTTCCCTCGATGGGAATTTTTACTATTTCCTTAGGACCCACATGCTAGAGGATGCTTACAGAGGAAGTGAACATAATGATTAATATAGTTCGTTCATGCAAAATATCTGCTGTAGAAATGAGACACCTTTCAGTGTGGCTGTGTTGCTTTATAACGTGCGCTGAAACGTATCCACATAATTTAGCTTATACATTTACCATAAGAAATCAAACAACGGCACTAAACATTGTAGTGCAGTTACGCACAGTGTCTTGATGAAAACATATGAAGTGATGACAATAACAAATTACATGAAGGGCTTTTCTGAAAGGAAAAGGATCGCGATTTAAACCATAAATAAGTGTTAAAGATCGTAGAGTGCCATTTGATTGGATCAATGACTATGAAAATATTTTGTCTCTCTAATGTATTATGTATTAGTGTAATAGTATGATCATCATTCAAAATGGGTGGTCTGCTCCGTTGATATCGTGTCTGAAATACACATCGCAACCTTTTTTTTTTTTTTTTTTTTTTTTTTTTTTTTACATATCCAGGGCGATGAGCGGCGGCAGGCGCTGTGGGCAGAGGGCGAGGCAGCGCAGCGCCGCCACCGCTGCTGCCGGCGAGTGGGCCGCGGAGAGCTCTGCCTAGTGCTGCGGCCAGAGGCAACCGTGTTATCGAGCCCAAATGGTTATTAATAGTGTATCAAAAAATGAAAACCGTTACGCATATGCTTCCCTTACACATGTGGCATCAGTACGCACGAGGAACGTGAATTTAAAATTTTTGTCAACAGTCGGTTTCGATCGCTAATACTTTCACGTATGAGTCACGCTCTTTACCGCGGGACCACGGATGCAGCTGACCTACATCACTTCTAACAGCACACAAGAAGTACTGTATGAACTCCCGCTGTCTACAGTGTTGCCAGATTGTGCAGATAGCCGGACTTAGAGCGAATCAGCGCGGCCACTTTTATTGTCCCATGTCGCGATCGGCTCGGACTTAGGCTCAGCGGCGGCCGGCCGGCGGCCAGGTTTTTTGTCAAAGAGTGTACGTATTATTGCGAAGTCGTGCAATGAGGGAGTTTCTAAATCGGAAATGCGACCCTAGCCACAGGAAAAGTATAATTATAAATGTCAAAAGGTAATTGGCGTTAATGAATTACTTTATTATGTTATTTTTTTGTACTGAAAGAATCATAGCAACTAACAATGTGCCTAACAAAGGTGCTTTAATAATGTTCAAAAATCAAAATTTATATTAAATGGAAAGAAAAACTAAATGAAATAAGCAAAATTCCTGCAATGACGAAAACATTAAAAAGATTTACCAAAAAATTCATACCATAATGATGACTGCCACCGACTGCTTCAGCCGTGAGTTCCAATGCTTCCTACCGCGCCAAGCTCCAATTCCCAACTCCCCTACTTCGCGGCAACAGACAGGCAAACCCACTCCGTACTGGCCGCCAAAGATAATCATAACGAACCAGAACAAAGATGACTGTATATGTTGGCAAAGAAATTTCCATTCAGTAGCCACCTTACACAGTGCTGAATTACTCGGCATTGGGGTATGTCGTGCTCTTGCCTAATAGGCAATATTATGCTTTGAGCTACAAAAGTAATCATGTATGTAAAGCGAATTACCTTGGAAGTTTCTTGGTCCTTTAATATTCCGTCAAGTTTGATGTTCTTAAGCCATCATGCCATTTTTAGGGTTACTCAGAGAAACGGAACGACGAATATTTCCAAAAAAGCGTTTACCAGTTATGATGTTAATGTTGACAGATTCATTAATATTTGTGGCTCTAAAACATCTCCAGGGAACGCTGTTCTTTACTTCATTTTGTTTTTCAAAATGTTCAAATGATTGTAAATCTATCGGACCAAACTGCGTGGTCATCAGTCCGTAGCTTACAAACTACTTAAACCTAGGTAAACTAACCTAAGGACAACACACAGCCGACCGCGGTGGCCGAAGGGACTGAGGCGCTCCAGTCACGGTCTGCACGAACACCACGATCGGGGGTTCGAATCCCCCCTCGGGCATTGATTTTGTGTCCTCCTTTGAATAAGGTAGTTTATAAGTAGTTTGTAAGTTTAGGAAATGATGACCCCGTAGTTAAGTCCCATAAGCTTAACAAACATTTCAACATTTGACAACACACACACCCATGCCCACGGAGGACTCGACCCTCCACGGCGAGTAACCGCGCGCTCCGCAGCGAGACGCTTTAGACCGCTCGGCTATTCCACCGCGGCCATTTTGTTTTTACACAGTTACGTCGTCAAGATGTAAAACAAATGATTGCAACCCGGATCCTTAATACTCGTGTTCTGGTAAGTTTGTTAGTAACGTAATTAAGGTCTCAAACACTCGTATGCTCAACTTAGTAGCAACACAAGTGTGGAGTCTGGAAATACTCCCTAAAATAAAGCTGTTCTCGACTAGATTGTTTGGAACACCACAGTTCCTTCTACGCAATGATATGTTCTGCAAGAATTTATAATTTGTAGAATTCTCAAGGGTCCAAACGACTTATATCGTAATTAAGATATTTTGAGGAAAAAAGATGTTTGTTGTTGCTGTGGTCTCCAGTCCGGAGACTGGTTTGATGCAGCTCTCCACTCTATCCTGAGCATGCTTCTTCATCTCTTCATAAGATCTGCAACCTACATCCATTTTCATGTGCTTACTGTATTCATCTCTTGGTCTCCCTCTGCGATTTTTACCCCAAACACTTCCCTCCAACGCTAAATTTACGATTCCTTCATGTGTAACAATGTGCCCTATCAATCGATCCCTTCTTTTAGTGAAGATATGCAAGAAATTCCTTTTCTCCTCAATTCTGTTCAGTACCTCCTCATTAGTTACGCGATCCACCCAACATAAACTTCAGCATTCTTCTGCAGCACCACATTTCAAAAGCCTCTATCGAAGACTATTCCTCCCAAAAAGGCCCATTGTCACGTTCAGGGGGTCACTGATGACTGCTGCTGCATTCTTGTCGTCTTTTTAGGGGGTAACGGCTACCATACAGTATCACCTTGACAGGAATGGAGCAGGAGTCGTCATGGACCATCTACAGATGGCAACGACTCTGTTTCCCGAAACAGCCTGGAGTAATTACGAAGAGCCTCCTAAACTCTACGAATCGCAGTGGTAAACTACGCATGATTATTCTTCAACCTCAGAAACACCGAACTACGTTGCAGCTCGTAGTTTTCACATTAGAAAACCAGAGGTGCGACAAAGAATGATATGTGACGCAAAAACGTCTAAACCCTATTGGAAGAGACGATCTTTAGATCTTTATAGTGATACTTTTCAATGTTTTACGTTCATAACAACTCCTGGTGTTGGAAAATCCCCAGTACAGGTTTCTAGGACTTCTAGAGGACAATTCTAACCCATTTCTGGAAATTCTTTTTTTTTTAATATTTTGGGACCAAAACAAGAAAATAGTCTGCTGCGAGTTGTGGGCCATTGAACCATAATAAAGACCTGTCGACCAGCCAAAACCTCCTGAGGTATGCATTTTAGATGTTTACGTGAGATTCTTTTGCTGTTTGGTTCTATACTACCTCCTTCTAAATTAAGGAAATCGAAGAGCTTGAAGTAACGAGATATGTTTGCCAAAGTCATAAAGAAGTGCCCATAGCTATAATGGATTACATTTTCCGATGTGTGTTCCTTATCAAAACATTAAATATTATATTTTGGAAACTTATGATAATTTGATATATAAAAAAGCCGTCTTAGGCAAAATATTGGTTATTCATTACCAAGTGGTTTCAAGCCAATATTGGGCCATCTTCAGAGTTTTTCTCTGTAATATACATTGTTTACATTCAGAGGATTTCTAGAAAGGAACTACGTTCTAGTCACATCAAACTGAAATAAATATATGGTTATTCAAAAAGAAAGAACAGAATTGAAACATTTATTTCTTCCAAACTACAAAAGATAGAAACATAATTCCAACATTAATGGAAAGAGAAAAGCTTACACTTTATTATTTGTACACTGCTGACCATTAAAATTGCTTCTCCAAGAAGAAATTCAGATGGTAAACAGGTATTCATTGGACAAATATATTATACTAGAAATTACAAGAGATTATATTTTCACGCAATTTGGGTGAATATATCCTGAGAAATCAGAACCCAGAACAGCCACCTTTGGCCGTAATAAAGGCCTTCATACGCCTTGGAACTGAGTCAAACAGAGTTTGGAAGGCGTGAAGAGGTACAAACGCGCATGCAGCTTCAACACGATACCACAGTTCATCAAGAGTAGTGACTGGCGTATTGTGACGAGCCAGTTGCTCGGCCACCATTGACCAGACGTTTTCAGTTGGTGAGAGATTTGGAGAATGTGCTGGCCAGGGCAGCAGTCGAACATTTTCCGTATCCAGAAAGGCCCTTACGGGACGTGCAACATGCGATCGTGCACTATCCTGCTAAAATGTTGGGTTTCGCAAGGATAGAATGATAGGTAGAGCCACGGGTCTAACACATCTGAAATGTAACGGCCACTGTTCAAAGTGCCGTCGATGCGAACAATTGGTGACCGAGACATGTAACCAATGGCACCCCATACCATCACGCCAGGTGATACGCTAGTATGGCGATGACGAATACACGCTTCCAATTTGCGTTCACCGCGATGTCGCCAAACACGGATGCGACCATCATGATGCTGTAAACAGAACCTCGATTCATCCGAAAACATGATTTTTTGCCATTCTTGCATTCAGGTTCGTCGTTGCGTTCCTGTCTGTTGTGATGCAGCGTCAAGGGTAACCGCAGCCATGATCTCCGAGCTGGATAGTCCAGGCTGCTGCAAACATCGTCGAACTCTTAGTGCAGATGGTTATTGTCTTGCAAACGTCTCCATCTGTTGACTCAGGGATCGAGACGTGGCTGCACGATCCGTTATAGCCTTGCGGATAAGTTGCCTGTCATATCAACTGCTAGTGATACGAGGCCGTTGGGATCCAGCACGGCATTCCGTATTGCCCTCCTGAATCCACCGATTCCAGACTCTGCTAACAGTCACTGAATCGCGACCAACGCGAGCAGCAATGTCGCGATACGATAAACTACAATCGCGATAGGCTACAATCCGACCTTTATCAAAGTCGTAAATTTGATGTTATGCATTTCTCCTCCTTACACGAGGCATCACAACAACGTTTCACCATGCAACACCGGTCAGCTGCTGTCTGTGTATGAGAAATCGGTTGGAAACTTTCGTCATGTCAGCACGTTGTGTCGCCACCGGCGCCTACCTTGTGTGAACGCTCTGAAAAGATAATCATATGCATATCACAGCATCTTCTTCCTGTCGGTTAAATTTCGCGTCTGTAGCGCGCTATCTTCGTGGTGTAGCAATTTTAATGACCATGTGTGTAATTATGGAATGCATTCAGTATGACCATCGTGTGTTACACGCCAAATGTGAAAACGGTGGCTCATTTCTTGCCACACACGAATCAGCTGGTCTCTAGTTATCGAACTGAAGCTTCAACAATTCGATGTCGTAGACCTTCAAGAGGGTCAAGGATTGGAGGGATGTAAACACTGTCTTTTACGTAACCCATAGATAAAAATCACAGTGAGTGAGATCTGGAGACCTGGGAGGCCACCGGCGGTAAAATTGATCTTCTGCTCCTCTTCCAATCCAACGTCCTGGAATGGTGTTATTCAAGTAACGTCGAAAGTGTTTAGAGAAATGAGGCGGGGCACCATCTTGTATGAAGATGAAGTCATCTGAATCATCTTCAAGTTGGAGAAGTAACCAGTTTTGAAGCATGTCACAGTATTCACCACGAAGAAGAAAGGCCCATAAACTTTGATTACAGATATCGCACAGAAGACGTTCATGTTTGGTGAATCTCTTTCGTTTTGAATACCTGCCGTAGGAGTTTCAGTTGATCAAATCCTCACGTAATGACGATTAACTTTATTATTCATCGGAAAAAATAATCACTGCGCAATATTGTCTTGTTCCATATAATTTAACACGGTAATGCAAAATTCGTACTTCTTGTTATGGTCGTCAGGATGCAATGCTTGCAATAACCGCATTTCGTATGGCTTCGGGAAAAGACGATGTTTTAGAACTCGTCATACCGTTGGTTCAGGAATTTTGAGTTCTTTGCTTGTTCGTGATGTGGATTTCTTTGGGCTCCTTTCGTAATGTGTACGAAGTTGCTTATGCCGAGGGGGTTGTTTATTAAATTGACGACGAAATGCTCACTGAACTGCAACAATGGAGTCTAGGATTGCCAATTGCAGCACACAAAATGACTTCTCCTGTGGTGTCGCCGCCATTTCACTACAGACAACCAACAACTGTGACAATACGGCCGTGATTGCTCTTTTACCCTGGGTGTTTAAACGTTCAAATCTTTGTAATTCTCTGGGACCAAACTACGTCAGTCATCAGTCACTAGTCTTACAAACTACTTACCCTAACGTAACCTAACCTAAGGACAACACACATATCCATGCCCGAAGGAGGATTCGAACCTCCGACGCGGGAGACCGCGCGTCCATAACTTGGCGCTCCAGACCGCTCGGCTATTCCCGCGCGGTGGCTGTTTAAATTGTATACCTTTCCTAATATGTTAACTTGGGAACCATTTTTCTACCTTTTGAAACCTGATCTTTCTCTTTGAATAACTCTGTATATTATGTATTGACTACTCGAAAAAATCTCCGAGTTTGTAATTGGAATTTTGTAACAACATGACTTTTTTGTGTGTTCTATCTCTACTATTTAGTTCTCTTCCTAGTTGGATTTGAATTCTTCTTCGCCTTTTTCCGCATGTCCTTCGTCGCCATTGTTAATCCGAATTTGGGATAGTTAATTGTAAGTATTCCAAGGTGTGCTTGCTGACGCCATCCGATTTTCATTTACTCCCCATTGTGTTATGTACGTGTTGTCCGCTTTGGCCCGACCGTAACCAATGCGTCGATGCGTAAGTGGCTCTGTGGCCTGGTTTAAGGGGGCCTGCAGTCAGAATCGGCTCGTTTAACGGCATCGGCTCGCTACTGTGATTTGGATGCGACTGCGCTTGAAATACGGCCGCCAGGGTGGAGCCTTTATTGGGCGGTGATCTCCTTTCCATTAGCCGCAGGGCAGAGGCCGCGCATGCGCAGTGGGACAGGCGGCGCGGTTTACGACCTCATAAACAGCGGCGCGCACCGCGGCCCGGCCAGCGCTTGCTGTCGCGTCCACTGCTCACTGCGGAGCCAGCAGCGTTTTCACTCCAGTGAGGGCGCTGCAGCACCAATGCTGCGTGTCTTGATCAACACTGCGATCCAAACATGCTCCTGAAAACAGTGCGTAACGAAGCATCTGCTTGCATTACTGTACCTCCTGAAACCAGTGTTGTACAATAATAGGTACGAATGTAATTAGTCTATTATCATTTTATTTTCCAAAATTTTTCTTATTCTGATTTCTAATGTGACTAGATGATGTTATTTTCTATTATTTGGCGTTGCAGAGATTTATTTAAACTTTATATAGAAAAATGAATGTTTGTCTGTAAGTCCTCTATGTGTGGTGACGTGTCCGCCTCCGTATCTCAGCGGTAGCGTCGCTAACTACCACGCAGGAGGCGCGGGTTCGATTCCCGGCAGGGGACTGGGTGTTGTGTGTTGTCCTAATCATCATTATCATCATATCATCATTGGCACGTAAGTCGCCCACGCGGCGCCAAATAGGAAGTCTTACACTCAGGCGGCCGAACAATCCCGCAAGGGATCTCCCGGTCAAGAAAGCCATACGCTCATTTCATTTTTTGGTTAAGTGGTTACCGTACGCCCACGAAGATTTCTAACTCAGAAACAAAAGAGCACGACGCATAGCTCAGGAGATACGACGCAATAAATAATGAGAGGCCACCGCGTGAGAATACCCAGATTTAAGCGTCAATTATTGAAAAATGCGAGTAGTTAGGAACCTGAAACAACGTTTGCATGTAATTTCGGCCGTTTATGAAGCGTTTTGTAACTGACCCCCCCCCCCCACACACACACACAAAATGATGAAACGAAAAGAAGTCTACCGCCCACAACAGTTTCGCTATAGATGCCGTAAAACTGTCGCATCAGGCGTGACCTTGTATTGAATAAAGTTAGCATTACAGATTTGCATGTTACTATTTATTTTTGTCTGCAAGTCCCTCTTAATTCTCCAGCATCCAAAATTAAGCAATCTGTTTTCTTAATCTGTATCTATATAAAAGAGAAAGGGAACTCACTCACTGACTAAACACGAAATCTCGAAAACAACTAATCCTAAGAAACTGAAATTTGGCAGGAATGTAGTTCATAGGTAGAAAACATCAGCTAAGAAAGTATTTTAGGATAGTTGCATGGCGGAGCATACTTCTCCTACAGACTCATCAAATCTACAGTTTCATTCCGATTTTTACGAAATTTCGCACGCTTGACCTTCAAAAGAAGAAGAAGATCGGAAGGTCATCGTCTACCTTAAGTTTCATACGGTGCATGGGGAAGGGTACCTTGCAACATAAAAGAGAACCCTAAATACCTTGGTCGCGCCATAACTTGAGGACGGCTCGACCGATTACACAGATCATAATTCTTTTTTTTTTTTTTTTTTTTTTTTTTTTTTCTTTTTCTTTTTTTTTCAGAACAAGGGTTGTATGAAATAAAACTGGAATATTTGAGAACAACAAATCAAATGTTCAAATGTTTGTAAAGCTTATGGGACTTAACTACGGGGTCATCAGTCCCTAAACTTACAAACTACTTATGAACTACTTACGAACTAGGACGGCACAAATATCCATGCCCGAGGGGGAATTCGAACCCCCGACCGTAGTGGCCGTGAAGACCGTGACTGGAGCGCCTCAGTCCCCTCGGCCACCGCGGCCGGCTGAGAACAACAAAGTGCGTGTTTCAATGTGACCCTGCGTTTCTATTGGATAGAAATCTATAGTTTTGTTCCGATATTGATGAAATTTTGCACACTCTACCTTAAAAACAAGAGGAATGTCACTCTGTATAAAATTTCGGCAGGCCGAGGGGACTGAGGCGCTCCAGTCACGGTCCGCACGGCCACTACGGTCGGGGGTTGGAATCCCACCTCGGGCATGGATATTTGTGCCGTCCATAGGATTAGCTAGTTCATAAGTAGTTTGTAAGTTTAGGGACTGATGACACCGTAGTTAAGTCCCATAAGCTATACAAACATTTGAACATTTTATAAAATTCGTTCGGTGCATTGTGGAGGGTACTTAACTTACGGAATTTTAGAAAATTCATAATTTTGCTCCAATCTTTATGCATTTTTGCACACATGACCTTCAAATCAAGAGAAAAATCACTGGATACATAAATGTTTGTATAGTATATGACAGAGGGTACCTTGCAGAAAACTTTTCCGTGAGATGGAAAGGTGCAAACGAACAGAGAGGTGGGAGAGAAAGAGGTGGATGCAGAGAGACGGGAGAAGGGAATGTGGACTACGTTAAGATAAATAAACACCCGGGCAACGCCAGGTTTACAGCTAGTTAGCAAATATTAATTAGTTTATGCTTGAGGCTATTGTTATTGCTCACATATTCTGATAAGGGTAACTAAATTATTTTCTCATAATAGTGAAGTAGGTACTATTATGTTTCTCAATTACTGTTATGCAGTGGCGCAGCCAAGGGGGGGGGGGGGCGGGTTAAGGGACTGAAGCCCCGCCTCTTAATCTTATTATTTTGTAAAATTACTGTGAGGTTTTTATTTTTATTTTTTTTTTTTTTTAACAGATTGACACCAGAAATTTGAAGTAGTACACAAACAACAAATCAGAACGTAACTATAATTTGCCAAGCACAAGTGAACTTGACAATGGGTCGCCAATGTGATGCCGCCACTGAGAACGTGTGCCGCTGTTACTGTGAGCGGTTAAATGTCACCGCGACCAGCTTTGATGCTGAGGCTATTGTTACTGCTATGCTGAAGTTATGAGCCGATTGTTCGTATGCGACAACCCACTGCTTAGCAGGTCAGCGGCGCCACCGAGTGGAATCTTATTAACAACAATAGTGTTATTTTAGATCAAATTTTACACATAGTCTCATGTTAATTAAACTGTAAAAAATCTTCCTCTTCGGCTAGTAACATAGAAGCTGCTTAATTATTTTACGAATGATTATATACAGTCCATTTCCACCACATTGCTTCTCTTCCACTTTCATATTAATGCGAGCCTACTCATTTTATTTCTTGCCAATTGTTGTTGTAGTATAATTGGTTAAATTATATTAATATACTAATAATTCAATAGGCTTTATTTTTGAGAAATTAGACTTCATTAGTTTCTGTATAATTAGCGTTTATTTCGAAAGTATTGTCTACAATAATATTACAATAAATTTGGAGTGAAACATTTTAATATAACAGAAACTAATATATCAATTTACTCCATATTATTTACGATACCTTTTACTAAAGCCACTTGCATGTAATTGTTTCCTTTTCCTTTCTAATTAGTTTTATGTAACTAATTAAGAATACATAATTTATAGAGACATTGTTCTGATATATAAATAGGTCTGTTTTCGCACCATGTTGGGAGTCTTGTTTCGTGTTTCATAGGAGGCACAATACACGTCAATCCGATTTGAACAATTACGTTAATGTTTTATGTGTTAGTCATGTATCAAGTATTCCTATAGTGACTATGAACTGATACTTAATATTCGTGCAACGCTAAATGTACACTTCGACAACGTTTGTCAGGTTAGGAGTATTCCACACACGGACTATGTAAACTGAATTTTTGTCGTGTGGAATGTGCTTACCCAGTTGTAGTGACTATTATTGTTGAGATTTGTACGGTGGCCATAAGAGGGGACTATTGGACACCAGTGATTCATTAAAGTGTCAATGAACTGCGATTCTACGTCATGGAGGGTTTCTTAATTCTGATTTACTGCTTTGGCTAGACGTAAATCGATTACCGTCCAAATTGGATGTAATAAACTTTGTGAGCTAGGATGGATAAAGCAATTTCCCTTTTTGTCCACAGCTATAAAAGTAAACGTAACTTTGTGATTTGGTCGCCGTTTTAAATCTTCTTTAGTAATCTTGTAACAGGGGTATACGGGGTGCAGCCAAGACTGGAGGGCGTCATCTCTCTAGGAAAACTGGCATCAGTATTCCAGGCCGAAATCACTGCCATCAGGGCATGTGTGGCGGAGAATTTGCGTAGGTGCTACAAAGATCGTAGCATCTATATCTATTCAGACAGCCAGGCAACGCTGAGATCATTGGCAGCTCCTACAACAAGGTCTAAAATTGTTGCAGAATGTCACAGGGTTCTGGTGGAGCTAGGGGAAAGCAATAGAGTAAACCTATTGTGGGTCCCTGGCCACTCGGGGATCAGTGGCAACGAACATGCCGACAGATTAGCCAGGATGGGGGCAGAGGCTCCATTTATTGGACCGGAACCTGTCCTGACAATCACCAAGGCAATGATTAAATTGGAGCTACGTAACTGGCTCAGAAGACAGCACGTAGAATATTGGACCAAAGTCCATCAACAAAAACATGGCAAGGTAAAGATGCCAAAGCCTTGTTTTAAAAGAAGCTCTGCAATCCTGGGTCTGAACAGGAGAGAGATTAGACTCATAGTTGGATTGCTGACAGGCCATGGGAATTTCAAAAAACACCTACATACAATAGGAATAACAGAAGAGGACCCTAAATGTAGGATCTGTGATGACGGTGATGAAACTGCATTACATCTGATCTTCGAATGCATTGCATTGGAGAGTAAAAGGCACAGAACATTTGGGACAACCAGATCCGAAGAAATTGTGTCTAATAAAGAACTGTTAAAGGGACTCCTTGCACTGTTCAAGGGCATTGGTTGGCTTTACTAGACATACAGGGAGCGATAACGCACAATAAACTTAGTTTCGGTGCGGGCAGTGGCGGGTTAGACCAAGACTGTTTTGGCTTCCCTGAAAGAATCAAATCAAATCTTGTAACCGTATAATAAATATTTTTGGCATCACAGACTTCGATATAATCCAATCATCTGCAGGATAAGACATCTTCTTCTAACAATTAATTTCATTTATTATATAGTACATTTGAAAATAAAGAGACGGAAACAGACTGTTGAATTTGACAACAAACTCTATTTTCAACACCATAAAACACAAAATGTTCACAATAATCACATTCATATACATGAAACGTCTCACAAAACACATACATCGACTTTTTGTCCTTAAGCGTTTGTCGTAACTCATTAAAATTCATTTATTATTTGAAAAAGCATTGTTTTAATGTTCATTAGAAGTGTGTTTCTCCATAACTGTTTTTTTTTTTTTTTTTTTTTTTTTTTTTTTTTTTTTTTTTTTGCGTCCACTTTGCTGCATTTCTAATGTCTTTGACAACTCCAGCACTCGTCCGCTGTGCACTGTCCGATCTGCATAGAAGTTCAAAAGACCCGCGCATAGTACATGAACGACTCAACTAAATCTAAGAATTAAAATATTTTTAAATATCAATAACTATTATTCACAATATCTTTCCTTTCGTGACCCAGTATCCAGTGGAACAAGCAATTTTGCTTCTTTAATTACAGTCTCTCCTATATAATTTGTAGTAGTCTAGTGTTGCCCTATAATTTTTCAGCCAGTCGTTGCCGAGAGCGCCGATTCACGAGAATCTACAAGAGGCTACGAACTGCAATCAGGTGCGTCACTTATGGTGCCGACGTGTGAGGAAAGACTGCATGAGTTTGGAACTGCAAGTGCAAATGAAAATATCGTTACCTGGTTCCAAACACGTTTCCTTTATGAAACATAAAGAAGTATCTTCTATATCTCAACGAAAATAAAAAATAAGTAATGAGTACGAGGCGAAGCATTGTATTAGGTATCACATATGATAACTCCAGTCTAAAACTATTTACGCGTTTCCGACCGTTGGAGCAAGAGCGCCTGGCGGAATACATTCGGCGCATTCTGTTCGTCCTTAGTTAAAATCTTTTCTCATCATCCACAGGAGGCAATGGCACTTCGAAAGTAAACCTTACAAAGGCATAAATAAATATCTTTAGCTTGAAGGTGTTGTAAGTGGTTAAAATGTTCTAATCATATGTGATACCTTGGGATTCTATGAGTACAAATGTCCTGTTGTGTATAGTGAACAGTTTATTTGTGTTTCGGTTTTTGCCAAACGTTCTTTTATGAGATTACGTTTTCTTAGTTAAATTACGTTGTTACCTTGCATTGTATTACCTGGGGAAAAGCGGTAGTTTCCCAGCTTTATATCAGGATGAGGCGTGAAGCCTGGTGGAGCGCCAGAGGAAGATAGTGAAACAGTATGAGAGTTTACAAGTTTATTCATATGAATACAAGATTTCGCGGTGCAGGAGCTAGCTCGGCAGGAGCTAGATCAACAGTGACGTCTACTTCGGTCGCGTCAGTTCGCCGTCTCGCTGTGTCTTCTATGAGCCGGCTGCTGTGCCGTTCAGATGGAGGTGGCCGCACGGCGGCCTCTGGTAGTCGGAGCAGAGGAGTCCTCGGTCCCGCCTCCGGTCTATGCCTCTGCTTGTGGGTCCAGACTTGGAACCACTGGAGTCGAATGTCGTGGTGACCGATTACCTCTCGATACCGCAGCAGGGTTACCACCAGAGTGCTAGCGCGTCAGCAGGAGCAATGGCCTTTAGGAAACAAACCAATGAAGACTTACGTCAGGCAGCAACCATATTCACTATTGTGAAGACGGTAGACAGCAGTTCACCATTTCCCTGGGTGATAGTTCGAGTTGTAGTAGTTGTCTACAGACTCCATCTCCTGGCTGCGACTAAGTGGCTACTAGTCTGTATTACTTTATCTGAGACATAAGTTTATTACGAGGCGCGTCCAGAAAGTAAGTTCCGTTTCAATTTATTTCCGCTGCAGCGCTGCGATTGCAGTTCCGCAAATACGCTGTAGACGATGTGTGTCAAGAAGAAGTACGTGCATCATTTGGAGATCGCTGTCAGTTACGTACGCTTTGTTGTGCTTGTTTGAAATGTCGGCGATGATTGAAAATCCCGCCGCCTGTGAAATCAGGTCGATGATTCGGTTTCTTAATCCGATGAAAGTGAAACCAAGTGAAATTTTATCGGCAAATTTGCGATGTTTACGGACCAAATGCGATGAGTGATTCGATAGTAAGGCACGATGAAGAACGAAGTGGGCGTCCACCTTTGGTTACAGAAGAACTGGTTCACGCGATTGATAACAAGATCCACGAAAACCGTAGGTTTACAATTAGTGCTCTCGTTATGGACTTCCCCCAAATTTCACGATCACTGATGCATGAAGACACAGGCGGCAGATTTGTATGAAGAAGGTATACAAAACCTGGTGCCACGCTATGACAAATGCCTGCAAAATTTCGGCAGTTATGTGGAAAAGTAGTTTCAGAGTTGTAGAATTTTGTGCAATAAAATTCTTTTTTGTATCTGTGTACAGTTTCATTTTATTACCAAACGGAACTTACTTTCTGGACGCGCCTCGTACATAAATGACTGGATCGACGACTAACCTCCTTAACATCGTCGACTCAAAGCAACTACACTTCTAACAGCGGGAGTATATATACACAAATCGACTGAAGCTTTGACGTATGGGACGGTTCTTAATGACCGAATGTGTCCTATTTATGAGTGCAGAATTCACTCAATGAGTACTTTAACCGCTGACGTATCCCTGGTCTTATTCTCTCTTGTGACAGAATTACATAGAGTTAGGAAACGTTTACAAGCTGAGGAAAATACCGTCTCGCTCTCCTTGTCGTCCGTCGCAATTATCAGTCTGCTGATAGGCTGTCAGCTCGCCGACGCTACGTCTGATGTCATCGTAGCTGAGATGGCAGCGTCGCCGACTACCACGCAGGCGACCCGGGTTCATTTCCTGGCAGTGGACTGCGTGTTGTGTGTTGTTATCATCATGCCATACGGGAGACTGACGTATTTACGACAGAGCTGATAACCTGTTTCAGCCTAGTGTGGCTGGTGATTCCTTGAGTAATCTAAGATTTTAATAAGTTTCTCTGTGCCGGCCGCAGTGGCCAAGCGGACTGTGGCGCGCCAGTCACAGTCGGCACGGCCACTACGGTCGGGGGTTCGAATCCCCCTTCGGGCATGGATGTTTGTGTCGTCTTTAGTATGAGGTAGTTTGTAGTTTTGTAACTTTAGGGGCTGAAGACCCCGCAGTTAAGTGCCTTAAGCTTAACAAATATTTGAACATTTGAAGTTTCTCTGTCACAATTTGCACTGTAACAGTATATTATTTGTTTTTTGTTTTTTTAATGCATCAAGAGAAAAAATTTACCCAAAGCTGCTCTTTTTCGTAAAAAGTGAATCTGAACTTTTCTGTCATTAAAACATAATTATTTTAAATATTTGGATGAGTTGTTTTTGTTAAGGTTATATGTATAATTTAGTATCAATATAGACCGAAAGTATCGTATATAACACCTCCTTTAAGAAAATAAAAATATTTTGTTTTTCCTTTATTAATCAATTATTTATGTCCACATGACTTGTGTATATGAGTTTCAACAAAATCAGTCTTCACACTCACCTTCAGGAGTTGAGAGGTTAAAATTTATGCCAAGTCGAGATTGGCATATTTCTTATCACTAATGGACCTGATTGCAACAGAAATTAATCTGCCTATTCCCCAGAAGCATCCACTGCCCGAAAGATCCTATGGCAGGGACGCCAAATGAAATGTTGTTGCTCTATTCAAAATTTATTATTTTGAATGTCAACTGAATGTTGTCCGTCATTTGAGTTCTATTACCTTTTCTGCCAAGTTTGCAGATAGCACATTAATATGCAAATGAATAAATTGTATTTAAATTAACCATCATCACAAAACAATCAAGTTATCCAAGGGTCGCCACTATTTTTTATTATTATTTTAAGAAAATAGAAAAAATTATTAAAAATATGAAACAGAATTTACTGTGCCTTACTGAAAGTATTTCATAAAATGCTTTTTTTTTTTTTAAACCATCAGCTGTTTATTAAAAATCTTATACATCTACCAGTTTCGGTCATAGACCATCTTCATGGATAAAAAGGTGTTAAAACAGAATGGTAAAATGCATCAAATAAAATATATCCAACTTAGATCAGCAGGAGTCAGTATAACTAAAAGTGTAAAAATTACTGTGGTCATCTTAGATAAAACCTATCAGTCAAATATGACATAAAAGGTGAGAACAATCTATGATTTTTATGTCATGTTTGCCTGATAGGTTTTATCTAAGATGACCACAGTAATTTTTACACTTTTAGTTATACTGACTCCTGTTGATCTCAGGTGGATATATTTTATTTGATGCATTTTACCATTCTGTTTTAACACCTTTTTATCCATGAAGATGCTCTATGACCGAAACTGGTAGATGTATAAGATTTTTAATAAACAGCTGATGGTTTTAAAAAAATGCATTTTATGAAATATATTACGGCTGTTGACACTCGCCTCACCAAAGCATTCATAACTGAAAGTAGTGGCGACCAGTAGTCCAATCTCACTTATTTATTTATTTTGTGAAAGTGCGTGTTTGCATACACTGTTGTTGGAAGCACACAAATCCCCTGACTTACCTGGACAAAATCTTAACACCAAAAGAAAAGGTACAAGTTCGACTGGCTATAGTCATAAATTTGGTGTGTTAACCTATCAAAAATGTATTTAAAAAGTCAGTAGAAGGTTAAGTACTGAAACAGACACGCTCGATTAAAAATCGACCTTGACGGCCTCGCAAACTCACACCTACGTCCCACCTATCAACCACCATTCAATAATCCTTTTCACTATTTATGCGTTGGCGCTACTTTACCATATACAGTTGAACAGCGAAACCGATGTCGATAGGCCGCTGATGGAAGAGCAGGCTGACCATGAATGCGATCGCGGATGGGAAAAAATCGGCGCGGCAATTACTAAAGTATTCGAGCTACAAAAAATTGCTGTATTTCCTAAGTAATTGTGCCAGCCTTGAAACAGCCCGGTGCTCTGGCTACTACAAACTGCAGCAGTTTTTGTTCGGTGCTGCCTTGGACTACTGGGGCGCGCCATCTAACAGTCTTCGTGCGGGTCGTGGTGCTCCACGCGCTCCACTTAGCCGGAACCCCTGACCTCCACGTCACTGATGGCTCCATCCACTATTTAAGTGGATTAATTTAGGCAGGGGAGTAATTACCATTATTTACAGCAGAAAGCGCTTTTGGACAGATGCCAGAGGCGCACAAAAGGCACCCAGCACGGACTCAGATGCAAGTAATGCGTTTCAACAGTCCAACTGAACTGAGAAAAGTTTCTCCATCCTTAGCAAACGCAGAACGCGTGATTCATAGATAAATCCGACGCCCCGCTGCTATTGTTCCATCCGCTTCCGGCCCACTGCGTAACCGAAAGCGGCAAATATCGCAGGTTCCTTCCGTAACACGTCCCAACCTATCACTTTAAGTATAACCTATCACAATCGTCTTGCCCTGCGTAACACAACATTGTTGCTAGTTTATCAAACTCCCCAATGATTTGGATTTCTTATCGCAATTATACACATCTGCACAAAATCAATAATTTTGTGTTGTGTTTAATTCTATGTTCACGGCTCATAGCCAAATGCAGTTACGAAAATAAGTTTCAGAAATTTTTATGAAAGGGTAGTACAGTTTTAATTAGGACAAGTAAACACGTGTGTCCCTCTTTCATATGGTTTTTTCTTCTCTTACATCCTACTAACTCATATAAAGACAAGATGTTGTTACCAAAAATCCGGAAAAGTTCACGAGCAGTTTAAAGTTTTACACAATAATCTAACAAACGTGTAGATAGACTTATAATAAATACTTTCATTAGTATGTGGTACGTAGGTTTATTTATATTATTAAAATTGGAAGAACCAGTTTTGGCCGCATTGAAATCTTTATTTTTTTATATAAATTACAGATCGATTTCGGTCAGTGTCTGACCATCCTGACTTTGCAAAGTGCGCGTTTTTGTGGGCCCACAGGTCTTGGATTCATGCACTGAGGATGGTCAGACACTGACCGAAATCGATCTGTATTGTACACACAAAAAATGAAGATTTCAATGCGGCCAAAGCTGGTTCTTCCAATTTTAATAATTTTAATGTGGTCGCTCTGTACCACATAGCGGATGGAGTCGCCTACATGTTTATTTATATTGTCACGTTCCAGGCTGCAGGTCGTCCGGAATTCGCAGGTTGGTCGTTAATAGAGCACAACACTTTACACTCAGAACACATTTATTGCTAACGCAATCGTACACTCAGTACAGACTGCTGGAGTGCTCCACTATTTATACATAGAAAGAATTTTCAGGAACTTACTCGTACATAAAACGTAAGAAACATGTAGATCATTCTAGAAATAGTAAATACAAACAAATTTTTTCTGCCCGTGGTGGGATTTGAACAGGGGACCTCCCGCACAGCTATCTGCAATGCTAACCACGCGTGCTCTCAGAATACTCGTGCCATTACTTCCTTCCTCAAAGAACAGCAACCCGCTGTAAAGTTCCCTTTGGAGCTAGCTGCAATGTCCTTGATCTTGTCACGGGTCCTCTAAATGGTATTTCCGGAGAATCATTCCCTTCTGCCTGCACGCCTTCCTTGCGGTGACAATGACCGGCTCCAGACCCTCCTGTCGAGGCTTCATCGTTACCATAACGGTCTTCAGAGCACTTGAACAAGAGTCCGTTCCTGTCTGTTCTTTGGGATCGTTTTAAGGCTTCATACGGAGGGCGTGCACAATGTTTTTGTCGTTTTTAGGACGGTCCATAATCCTCAACCTTGTATGTGACGTCTGACAGGCGGCGTATGGCACGATACGGACCAAAGTAACGCTTCAATAACTTTTCTGATAGTCCAACTTTCCGTACAGGGGTAAAAACCCACACCAGATCTCCTGGGGTGTACACAACAGGTCGGTGCTTGTCGATATACCGCTGGCGGTCCTTCATGCGAACCATTTGTCTTGTTTCTTCGAACCTGGTGATGAACAGTTCCACATAGTCATCCTGAGCATTGTCCGGTAGGAACTGAAATAGCACTTCTATTGTCGTCACTGCATCACGGCCATGGAGCAGGAAAAACGAAGTGAAGCCTGTGGTGTCTTGCCTGTACGACTATCGAGAGCATATCTGCTAACGTCTTGTTAAAAAGTTCTGTAAGACCATTGCTCTAAAGATGGTAGGCAGTTGTTATTCTGTGGATAATGTCTCAACGTGACATTACCTCTGGTACCAGTTTTGACTGGAATACTTTTCCTAGATTAGATGTCATCATACGTGGTGCACCATGCTTCAAACTAATGTCTTCTGCTAGGAATTTGGTCATATCTGGGACTTCTGCAGTCTATACAGATTTCGTGATAGCGTAGCAGGTGAGGTAGTCAGTGCAGACTATTATCCATCGGTTACTGGCTGTCGACTTCGGGGACCTACCTAAACGATCGAATCCATGTGGAATTCATAGCAGATGACCTGGAGGTAATTGCGGCACATGCTTCCGTCGCTGGCACTCATTACTATGACTCACTTGCTGTGCTTGACAGATCAGTAGAGACCTTGCGTCTGATTCTGTCTAGGGTCTTCACGAATCGCAATTGACCGGATATTGGAGAATCGTGGAAATACTTGAGTATAGCTGGCCGGAGATGAGCTGGAACAAACAGTAGCCATTTGGGGCGTAATGATTCGTAGTTGCTCTTATACAATGCCCTGTTTATAAATTCAAACTCTCCTTTGCTCGGATCACCTTTCTGCAAGGCGACTATGGTTTGTAATACTGTTGGATCTCCCCTCTGTTCAGCTGTAATGTCACCTAACTCAGAGAGGGCTGAAATTTCATCCATGCTCTTGTGTTCAGCTAATGGATTCCTTGAAAGACAGTCGGCGTCTTTGTGTTTGAGCCCGTTTTTTAATACCACTATGAAATCGTGTTCTTGGAGTCTTAGTGCCCAGCTTGCTAGTCAACCTAATGGATCCTTCAAATTGGTCTACCAACATAAATAATGGTGGTCTGTCATGACGGTGAATGGTTTACCGAAAAGATACGGCTGAAGCTTGAACTTTGCAGTTCGACGACATTTGCAGGAGCATGCTGTATGCAACGACGAACCTGGGTACACAAATGGCAAAATGTTTTGTTTTCGGATGAATCCAGGTTCTCTTTACAACATCATGATGGTCGCATCCGTGTTTGGCGACATCGCAGTGAACTCACATTGGAAGGATGTATTCGTCATTGCCATACTGGCGTATCACCCGCCGTGATGGTATAGGGTGCAATTGGTCACATGTCTCGCTCACTTCTTCTTCGCAGCGACGGCACTTAGAACAGTAGCCGTTACATTTCGGATGTGTTACGACCTGTGTTTCTAACCGTCATTCCATCCCTGCGAAACCCTACATTTCAGCAGGATAATGCACGACTGCATGTTGCAGACCCTGCAAGGGCCTTTCTGGATATGGAAAATGTTCGACTGCTGCACTGGCCAGCACATTCTCCAGATCTATCACCAACTGAAAACGTCTGGTCAATGGTGGCCGAGCAACTGGCTTGTCACAATACGCCAGTCACTACTCTTGATGACGTTTGGTATCGTGTCGAAGGTGCATGGGCATCTGTACCTGTACGCGCCATCCAAGTTCTGTTTGACTCAATGCCCATGCGTATCAAGTTCGTTATTATGGCCAGAGATGGTTGTTCTGGGTACTGATTTCTCGGGATCTATGCACCCATATTGCGTGAAAATGTAATCACATATAAGTTTAAGTATAATATATTTGTCCAATAAATACCCGTTTATTATCTGCATTATTTCTTGGTGTGGCGATTTTAATGCCCAGAAGTGTAGTATAAAGGTGGTTCGATGAACCCTCTGCCAGGCTCTTAAATGTGATTAGCAGAGTATCCCGTGTAGATGTACATGCGACAATAGCCTGGCCTCCGAGCTGCTGCCGGCGACTTCGGCGGCTGCACCTGCCTCCTAAGTTGTTTGGACACGGGACACTTTGGGAGCCGCGGCAGTGAGGCGAGATGAGACTGACGCATCTCCGCCATGGCGGCGTCGGCCGCCCCTGCGCTGGGCTGGGCCGGCTTGTTAGCCGTGAAATATTCAGCGCCCGGCCGCCTTGTTACGGCCGGTGGCCCAGCAGACAATATCTCCGCTCCCCCGGCGCCTGCCACGCGCACGCCCTCACGGCCTCCCATTAACGACTGCGGCTTGCGGCGCCGGGGCACAGAGGGGGGTTCCCCAGCCCCCAGGGTAGGGGCGGTCCCCAGCCCCCAGGGTAGGGGCGTTCCAGGCCTCTCACTCACGGGGGCGCCGCTGTCACCGACACCACTTCCGATACCGAGAAGGCGACAGCTCCTCCCCCACTGCCTCTGCCATCCTCCCTGAAACCCTAATCGGCAACTAGCTTCTACCGGTGGAAATTCTTCCTCTATATGCACATCGTTACATCTACATACATACTCCGCAATCCACTGTAAGGTGCGTGGCGGAGGGTACACTGTACCACTACTGTCCGGGAACACTTGAAAGCATCGGCGAAACGAGGCGTCGGTGACGTGTTGATGAAATGGCAGGTGTCTTGGTTACTAATTTTAAATACACTGTGCACTAAACAAACTCATGTAAGGAGGGCAGCGGTTCACTATTCTTAAGTACAACATGGTGTGCGACCATACCGAATTGCATAGCATTTACAAACAGAAATTAATTTAGAATAAGCGAGTAAATCAAACACGAGAATTCGTATAGAAGAAAGCTAGTACTAACAAAAGCATGGCTGAAGGTTGAAGTAATGTCTGTTATGAAAGCACGTGGTGCAATTGGTCATACAAGACAGGAAAGACGGAATCAAACAAGAAAATCTAAGAAATATTTAGCATACCCGTGGATCTACATCTACATCTACATACATACTCCACAATCCACCGAAAGGTGCATGGCGGAGGGTACACTGTACCACTACTAGGCATTTCCTTTCCTGTTCCACTCCCAAATAGAACGAGGAAAAAAAGAACGCCTATATGCCTCTGTATGAGCCCTAATTTCTCTTATTTTGTCTTTGTGATCACTAATCGAAATCTAAGTAGGCGGCAGCAAGATCGTGCTACACTCAGCTTCAAATTCCGGCCCTCTAAATTTCCTCGACAGAATTTCACGTCGTCTTTCCTCCAGCGATCCCCAATTGAGTTGCCGGAGCATTTACGTGACACTCGCGCATTGGTCGAAATTACCAGTAACAAGCCTAGCTGCTCGCCTCTGAACTGCTTCTATGTCTTCTTTTAAGCTGACCTGCTGCGGGTCCCAAACACTTGAGCAATACTCAAGACGTGGTCGTACAAGCGTTTTATGCGCGGTCTCCTTTACAGATGAAGTACATGTTCCCAAAATTCTCCCAATAAATCAAAGTCGGCCGTCCGCCTTACTCACAACTGTCCTTACATTTTTGTTGCATTTCATATCACTCTGCAATGTTACGCCTAGATATTTGAACGACGCGACAGCATCAAGAAGCTCACTACTAATGCTGTATTCGAACATTATGGGATTGTTCTTCCTACTCATGCGCATCACCTTACATTTTTCTACATTGAGTGCTAGCTGCCATTCTTCGCACCAACTAGAATTTTTTCTAAGTCATCTTCTATGCTATTACAGTCAAAGACGAGAACAACGTACTGCGTTCTATTACTTAGGAAGTTTTCCAGCGAATCACAAATCTGTGAAGCTATTCCATAAGCTCGTATCTTCGTTAGCAGTCTGCAGTGTGGCACCGCGTCGAACGCCTTTTTGGTCGAAAAAAACACAATCCGCCTGTTGCCCTTCATCCACGGCTTACAAGATGTCATGTGAGAAAAGGGCAAGCAGAGTTTCACATGAACGATGTTTCCTAAACCCGTGCTGATTCACAGAAAGAAGCTTTTCCGTCTCAAAGAAAGTTACTATATTCGAACTGAGTTTGCCAATCACATTGAAGCGCATGGTAGAAGTTTAATCGAACCTCTATTTTACACAGGTCAAAACAATTAGGGGCTCTACATCTACATAGATACTCTGCAAATCACATTTAAGTGCCTGGCAGAGGGTTCATTAAAGACTTTCATAACCTTTCTCTACCGTTCCATTTTCTAATAGCGCGCGGGAACAAAGAACATCTGAATCGATCCGTTTTTGATCTGATTTCTGTTGTTTTATTGGGAAGGTCATGTCTCCCTTTGTAGGTGGGTGCTAGCAAAATAGTTTCACATTCAGAATTAAAAGTCGGTGATTGAAATTTCGCAAATAGATGTCGCCGCAACGAATAACGTCCTTTTTTATGATTTCCACCCCAATTCGTGCAACATTTCCGTGACGCTCTCCCCCCCCCCCCCCGTAACGTGATAAAACAAAACGAGCTGCCCTTCTCTGAACCTTCTTAATGTCGTCCGTCAGTCCCATCTGGTGACAGTCCCACACTGGGCAACAGTACTCCAGGAGAGGACGCACAAGTGTGCTTTAGTGGAGCTATTGTATGTTCGAAGCGTTCTGTCAATGAAACGTTCTCCTTCCCCACAATATTTTCTATGTGTTCTCTCCAGTCTTTTATGAAATAAATCGCAATTTCCGATCTGATATGCCTTCGTTGTACTAGGTTTCGATGGAATACCATAGCGCGGAGAATGAAAATTTTTGCCCGGACGGGATTCGAACCCGGGATCTCCTGCTTACTAGGCAGACACGTTGATCACTCCGCCACCGAGGACACAGTGACCAGCCCGACTTTTGAGGACTCTTCCCTGCACGTCTCCCGCCACACCAAAATCTCCATTCGCCACGCTGGCTCTTTCCTATTACCACAGCCTAAGTTGTTCCTAATTTTAACTCCTAGGTATCTGATAGAATTTACGACCTTAATGTTTGACTGATTTGTCATGTATTTGAAGTTCAGCGGATTTCTTTTAGTGCCCATGTGAATTACTTCACAATTTTCTCTATTTAGTGTCAGTTGCCAATTTTTCGCAACATGTAGAAATTATGTCTAAATCGCTTTCCAGTTGCTTTTGATCCTCAATTGACTTCACTAAACGATAAACGACAGCGTTATCCGCGAACAGACTAAGGGAGCTATTCAGATTGTCTCCTAAATAGTTTATAAACACAAGTAGGGGACCTATAACGTGTCCCTGGGGAACGCCAGATATCACTTCTGTTTTACTCGATGGATTACCGTCATTACTACGAACTGTATCCTTTCTGATAGGAAATCGTGAATCCAATCGCACAATTGGGGCGATATTCGAGAAGCACGCAGTTTCATTAGTTGATATATCGCGTTTGGGAAGTATTGTCATCGGCAGAATTAACTGAAATGGTTCGAGATCTTTCTATCGGTTATACAGAGAGGAGACAACAAAATTACTGCAATCGAGAGAGTGGTAATAACAGAAAGGGGGGTGGTTTTGATCTGTGATTAATCTACTAAACGAATTACACAAGCAGTTGGGTACAGATAGAGTAGTGAGCAGGTAGTTCAATGCAACAACAACGTGACTTACCCGAAGCTATGGAATGGAGACCCATGGGAAGCTTGGAAGCGGGACTCCAGTTAGAGTTCGACAGAAAAATGATTTACGGGCGAAACCGTTACCGAATATTGGGCTTCTCTTCTAGTTTCGTCCGAAACCGTAACCGAAATTTGCGTAATTAATTAAGTGGCATATTATGCCTAAGGAGAGCGATCAAAATTTATATAAACCACACTTGCTTCAGCCGAGATAGCTAGTTTATTTGTTGGTTTCCTTTACCGGTTTCGATTAATTATGTCATCATCTTCAGAAACATTTTTTTAATAACAATTTTTCCTATTTTCACTTTGGGACTCACATAAAATAAAGAGTTACTTGTGAGTCTCCTTGTTACTTGTGGCAAGAACACACACAATTTTTTAATGTGCAATACAGATGACGATCAACTTTGGCGATGTAAATTTTAATCGTTTGACAATGTTCTTTTTCTTGCCACAAGTAACAGAGAGACACCCACAATTTTTATATGTGCCATACTGATGACGATCCACTTTGACGATGCAAATTTTAATCTTTAGAGAATGTTCTTTTCCTTATTTCATTTTCACAAGTAACACTTTATTTTATGTGAGTCCCAAAGTGAAAACAGAGATCCGCTCGGTTAGCAGTGTAGTCTAACGCACCGCTTTCCGAGACGGGGAGGCGTACCGGCCCCGGTTCGAATCCGCTCGGCGGATTAACGAAGGGGGTCGGAGTGCCGGCCAGCCTGGATGTGGTTTTTAGGCGGTCTTCCACATCCCCCTAGGTGAATACCGGGCTGGTACACAAGTCCCGCCTCAGTTACACAATTCGCAAACATTTCGTAACACTTTACACTTTCACACACATATAACACTAGACGCAGACATTTGGGGTATACATTTCCTCCCGGGGGGCATGGGGTGGCGGCAGGAAGGGTAACCGGCCACCCTTTAATTACTGACATGCCAAATCCACATTAACAAGCCGACCCTGAAATTTGTGAGAAAACGGCTCAAGAGAAAGAAAGAAAGTGAAAATAGGAGAAAATTGTTGTAAAAAATCGTATATGAAGATGATGACATAGTTCATCGAAACCGGTAAAAAAAAAAAAAAAAAAAAAAAAAAAAAAAAAAAAAAAAAAAAAAAAAAAAATTTGCGATCTTGGTTGAAGTAAGTATGTTTTGTATTGCATAATTAAGTTAAAATTTCAGGTAAATTTACATCACTAGGTTATCCATATTTTGTAAGATCCCCTCCCTGTATTAAGACTACTTCAGTGTGTGTAAGCCTAACCAGAAGTCCGTAGAAGATGGCATGGGAGGCGAACATGTTTAGACAAATCGACGCTACTTTTATCAAAGTTCTTTCAAATTGGATTCTATTCTCCTCATTGTGACATTTTCGGTTTAAAAAAACTAAACTAAGAGAAGAACTAAACTGTACTCGATACAGTGGAGTCTAAACATATCGAGTCTGGGAATTACGAGCTTACCATAAATCAGAACGTCATAAAAAAAAGTGCGTGTACACTCTATCCTCGCCGAAAAGGGCACTCCCGGAATAAAGAGTTAAGTCTTTAAAACCTTTAGGCTGCCAATGTGTATGCCTATTTGAATACTTTGTTTAAAAGAAGTTCATATTTTTAACACACGTATTAAAGGTCGATTTATTGTTTTTCGCTCATAAATTTCGATAGTTCAAGGTGGCTCCGGTCCCCTTTACAGCCACTTTAAAAGAATTCTTGGAGTGCTAGTTTTCTATTCCCACCTTCACTTTCGTTCTTGCAATCGTCAAACATCTCTACATATCTCCTCCAAATATATAATTCATACACGTTACAGTCAGTAAATCAGCTTCAATCAGTGCTGTAGAAAGTATTTCGAAAAATAAAGTCACAGTTCCAAGTAAGAGTACGGATAGAGTACAGGAAAAGCTGTGTGCCGCGGTGGAGTAGCCGAGCGGTCTAAAGCGTCTCACTGCGGAGCGCGCGGTTGCTCGCCGTGGAGGTTCGAGTCCTCCCTGGGGCATGGGTGTGTGTGTTGTTCTTAGGTTAGTTTACCTAGGTTTAAGTAGTTTGTAAGCTACGGACTGATGACCACGCAGTTTGGTCCGATAGATTTACAGACATTTGAACATTTTTGAAAAGCTGTGTACCAAGTGATCAAAGTTTCGTAACCCCGCAGCTCGCTTTCAACAAAACACATTAATAAAACCTTTTAGCATAATAATATGGTAACGCGTTCCATTACGTACAATAATGAATGAGATAAATTGTAAATAACTTTGTCTCAGAATATAACTGTAAGATACGATTGCGTTATATTGTGCTTAACAACAAAATACCCACAGTTTATACGCGCGGGGAGAGCAGTTAAAAGGTGCGCCGTCAACTGAAGTAAAGCGTTACTGTTGACTGAATCCATCCCGAATGCGAGCCGACTTCACCAATACGCCGAAACTGGCCGAAATCGAGTATTCGGCCGGTCCTGTCTCCGTTTAACAGGCCATCGAGACAGGCGCTGAATGCAACTCAGCTACAACGCACATACAAGGCAACAAGAGGACGCGCAATAGCAACACGAACAGTCAGAAATCCCCCACAGGAAATTGGTCTCTCTGCACGGAAGCCTGTGGTGTGTGTCCCATCAAAACCAAGACACCGCGTAGCCCGCAGAAACTGGGCGGAATATCATCGGTATTAGAGTCGTAACAGATGGTGCCAGGTTCACATACGAGTCAAAATTTCGTATTCATCCGGACAATCTTCGTTGCCTCACCGGTAAATAACTTGGAACAATCCTGCTTATGAGCAGGTAACATCAACATATCATGGTGGTTGACGAATGGTAATGGCAGCAATCAGTATTGGCGAGTGACGGACCTCTATGTCGTTCAAAATGAAGCTGTTGCCTTGGAGATGGGTTCCTTCTGGTGGACTATAATACTCGTCCTCACAGACCTGCACTGCAGGACAACATGCTTGGAGCTGAGAGAACTGAACGAATAGAGTGGCTAATTTGTTCACAGGACTTAAACCCGATTGAGCCTGTCTGGGATGCATTTGTCAGACGTACTGCAGCCAGACCAGTACCTCCCACAACGCTTGCAGAGCTGGATACTGCACTCGTGGAAGAACGGCAAAATATCCCTCAAGAGCTAATGGATAACCTCTTACCGTCCACGCAACGGCCGGCCGTGGTGGCCGAGGTGACTGAGGCGCTCCAGTCACGGTCTGCACGGCCACTACGGTCGGGGGTTCGAATCCCCCTTCGGGCATGGATATTTGTGGCGTCCTAGTTCGTAAGTAGTTCATAAGTAGTTTGTAAGTTTAGGGACTGATGACCCCGTAGTTAAGTCCCATAGACTATACAAACATTTGAATCCACGCAACGCAGGTTGTAACTGCACTGGTCGTCCGAGGTGATCACACACGAATTAGAGGGCAATGGGAAGACTTTTGCACTATTCTGGTAGCCGCATAATGACTCGCTCTAAGTAAACGCTATGTAAAGCTCATGTATAGAGACAGCAAGATACCGTCTGTACAACGCGCAAACTACACTTGTAACATTAATTGATTTTTCCGTCGGTGCTTGACGGAACATGATAAGAATATCAAAAAGGAACAACTTCCTGATGTTCTGCACGTGATGATGGCCTAAGAAGCCGAAACGCGGTTTGTGACGAATAAATAAGTTTTGCAGAACATCAGGAAGTTGTTTGTTTTTGATATTACAATTGTAACTTTTACCTGAATAAAATACGTTACCGTATGTACCTGATTTCATACGTTACCATAAGTGTTTGATTTCCTAATTGTTTTCTGCAGCGTATTTAGCTTTTTATCTATTCCCGCTCGCTTGCGGTCGCGTGGGTAATTATTGGTTTCGGCATAGTGTATTTGACGTGTGTTTATCGGTGGCAGAGATGTAGTGTGTCATAGTATGAATGTAAAGGTCACCGGTTCGAATCCTGCTAAGACCTATGATTTTCATCTGTCACTTTTCCCTTCAATGTTGTTACACTGTTGTTCAGAATCCACGTTAAACTATAGGTCCCCCCAGTACTTAGATGGGTAAGTCAGTTCGACGAGCGGAGGAACACAACACCATACCACCTCCAAACAGGACCATGACTGGTAAAGCCCTGTGGTGTTCCAACCAATGAGGGAGGGCTCGAAAACGTCTTCCGAGAGCGGGCACGCAAACAATGACTTGCCGCCTTAGGCAACCCAACCATTCTCGATCAGCTGTTGACTGATTTACATTACCTTAAGGAGTATCCGTACGGCCTTGTTACCGCCAGCCCATCCCCCCATGGCCACTTGGAGGTGAAATGTGTACCTTAAGTGTTTTCGTATTCTGTAAAACATGTGAAAGTCGTTTTTCTGAATGTTTGTGATTCGTGTAACTGAAGCGGGGATTCGTTAATAACCCCGTATTTACTACCGAGATGCGTAAAACAGCCTAAAAAACATCCAGGCTGGTCGACACGTGTGTGTGTGTGTGTGTGTGTGTGTTGCGGTTGTTGTTGTTGTCCTTAGCATAAATTAGTTTGTAAGTCCAGGAAATGATGACTACTGCAGTTTGGCCCCACTGCTTTACAAACTTTTGAAAATTTTAGTCCATAGACGAAAATTAATAATAACAGCACGCTGACTAGGAGGTATCGTCAACACACTTAAGGGATGTAAAATGATGCAGAGACTTCAAAATACTTATTCTGATGGCAGTTTGCTATTAAATTGCAGAATTATTCTATTGAAGCCAGAATACACTGTCAGGTTTATGTTCCAATGAGTTACAGTCACAAAGGACTCGATACGATTCTGCACTGTCGCCTGTTAAAGGACTTACGAACGCACGGAATATCAGATCAGATGTGTGACTGGATCCGACTCCATAGCTCAGTCTACAGCGTTCTCTGACTAGCACGTAGGGCACCCGGATTCGATTCCCAGAAGGGGACTGGCTGTTGTGTGTTGTCCTCATCATCTTTTCCATCAACATCGACACGTAAGTCACCGAAGTGCTGTCAACGCAAAGAATTACACTAGTCGGCCGAATTATCCCAATCTCCTGACCAAAATTTCTAAACGATCATTAGTGTAATTTGATTAGAGAGTTTCTAGAAAACAGAGAATAGCATAATTTCAATGGTTAGAAGTCTTCTGATGTGAAAGTGGTTTCTGGCATGACCTAACAGACTGTTATAGAACCATTGATTTTAACTATACAGGCAATAGTAGATACTGAACAAGGAGTTTCACTGGCATGAATGTACTGCAGGGGCTTATAAAAATAAGGACTATGAGACAGTCTAAATCGTAAACAAATATTAGTTTCAAAACAAGCATATGTTTTAGTCGTTTCATCACAATTCATCAGTTACATTTGGAGAAAATGCGAAGCGAAGTTGACGTCTGAAATAAATGAAGCGTGCAGCTAGCGCGTCCTGATACTTATGCGAGAGCGAGTGAGTGAGTGAGTGAGTGACAGCGGCAAATAAATCACTGATACTAAAACTCCACTGAATACAAATATTTCTGTTTACAACCAGCAAAATACCGGAGATTTTACAGGGCGTATCTGAAATGAATGTAAACACGAGATGGCAGGAAGAGGGGTGTGTGTACGCGATATTGTGATAAGGAACCAGTGTTCTTAAGTATGATGTATTGAAGATATGAGCACTTATTTTTGACACTGTGAAACAAATGTCTTATACTGTAAGCTCTTTTCCTTCCATATTTTGGAAAAAGTTGGTATGGACCTAAGCAACAACATCTCTAATAAAGATAAAGAGTTAACCGCGTCAGAATACTCGTGCACACTAAGGGGCCTTGCTGCGGTTCGCGTGGCCGTTCGCTCTCGGGGGTTCGAATCCTCCCTCGGACACGTTTGTGTTGTCTTTAGCGTAAGTTACTTTAAGTTAGTTTAGGTAAATGGATAAAAAAGCATCCCTCAGTCGCAAATTAATTCAGGTAGGTTGTAAGCCTAGGGACTGGCGACCAACGTAGTTAAGCCCCTTAGCTTTACAAACATTTGAATTAGAACGTTAAGAGTTATGAGCTCACCTTCGTCTTTAATAACGTGGTGTATTCCGGGTCAAGTGGTCATAGCTATTAAGGTACGCATTTCACAGTCCTTGTTACATGGACAACTAATCCTTCATTTAAACAAAAATATCTCCTCACAAAATACTGAAAGCAAAGAGCTTGCAGTCCAAGATATTCGATTCACTATGTCAGATTGGAATACATTTCCGCACACGGGTTTCTGATAAAAGTGTACTCACTTCCATCTACTATCCCCATTTTTATTGCATTTACTTGAGATACAAACGTGTATTCAGTCGCACATTTAGGGTATACTTCAAAATAAATTTGAACATATTTACCACAAAATATAAGATGGAAGAAATTAAGGTCAGTGAATATAAATATACAGCTAATCTCCTTCTGCTCCCATCTCTCTATCCCTCTCCTACCTCCTCTCTCTCACCATCTCCTCCTCTACCTTCCTCTGTCTTCGTCTCCTCACCCCCTCCTTTCCATCTCCTACACCCCTCCTCCTGATACAAACAATGATATGTGTAATCCACAGTAACATTTCCAAACTTATATAACAATTCCAATCTGAGCCGTGTGCCATGTGCCCGGTCGACGTGCTACTACTGGCGGCACTTGCTCGATCTGTGAATGTCGATTTTGGTTGTCGCTGCTATTAAGATCTTTGATAGTTCGAGGTTCTGTCCGGGTGCGTGTGTTAGCAGTCAGTCCGAGTGGGCCAACGGTGCGAGAAATCGGCATCCGGAAGCGCTGCGGGAAAGGTGCGGTGTAACTTCGTGGTTGGAGACAAAAAATGTTCAAATGTTTGTAGAACTTATGGGTCATCAGTCCCTAAACTTACAAACTACTTATCAGCTACCTTATACTAAGGACGGCACAAATATCCATGCCAGAGGGGGGGATTCGAACCCCCGACCGTAGTCGCCGTGCAGACCGTGACTGGAGCGCCTCAGTCCTCTCGGCCACCGCGGCAGGCTGACGTCGCACGCAGCCTGGTTAGCCGGCACGTGGAAGGCCTGAAGTTTGCTACCGTCCAGGACTGGAACACCCCTTGAATCTTGGAAACATTTTCTCTGAGACAACTATGGAGAAGTAACTATGTATAATGGATCAATTACTGTGACCTGGATTTCTGAGTTATACTTTTGTTAATTTGGATATTCTGTGTGAGCAGTACTTCCCAAAGTTCAGTATGTTGACTGTATGAAGTCTACATGTAACTGGAACTGAAGAGTCAGTAATCTATTGAAAGACGACGGTCTGTCGTCTTCCATATATTTTTGTATAGTTTCTGTAAAGTTATAATTTATTTAATGTCGCTAGATTATCATTTTGTGAAAAATTGAACCCCACTCTTTTCAAGGCTGGAGGAATAGCATTTTTATTTCATGTGTTAATATTGCGAGGTTTTTCTTATTTTGTTATGTTAATAATTTATTATTATATTAATTAATGTGGCATAAGTACGGCTTCTCCTCTACGCCACTGTCCCTGTGAGAATGTGCAGTTGTTTTACCTTTAAGTGTGTGCGTGAATCTATGGCTGTTTGAATGTGGGGAGTGACAGATCGTTTAGCATCGTTCTCTCTGGCTCAGTATCGATAGCTGCTGATACTACCAAAGAGGTTTCCGCACCCTTTGGCGGCGAGCTGGTTGGCGAGTCTCTCGGTCCCCACCACCGCTGTTTTCAAGGATTTTTCAGCTTCCGGTGGCTTCCCGCGTCTTCCCGAGCCCCGGTGGCCGCGCGGCTGATCATTCTGTTCTGGGCGTCTGGTGAGGTAACGTTGGTCCTGCTCTTGTTTCTAGATACGGTAGCGTTTCATTGACTAGCACGCTTAACTTACATTCGTGAACATATAATCGTTTTTTTAACATTTTCTGCGATAGTGTGCGGAAATCTCGTTTTACAGTTCAGTGATTTCCAATAGATAAACGCGGTGTGTGTGATTCTAGTTGCAGTTTGATAACGGCCTGATATGTTAAAATCTTTCGTGATCATGTGGCGGTGTATGAACTCTGTGTAAATACTTTCTAGCTTTGTGGGACCCGATTTCTAATAGGTTATATGTTCATATTTGTACAGTGCATGAAAAAATCTTCTCATAGATTCCGTCCGTGAGTGCTATGTGTTCCATATGGTTGGTTCATAGAACAAAGCATCCAGCTTCCACTCTTGTTTGTTACAAGCCCATCAGGCAAGTAACTATGCGGATATCCTTCTGATTTCCACTAATATTTCTCAATCTTCTCTCCCCGCCTTTTTTTAATTTTGCTGTTCTTCTCCCACTTGCAGTACGCACTCTGTCTTTGTCAGTAATTCTCTCTGAGCCTTGTACAACCTCCTCCGATAGCTTCCTTATGTAATTATAAACATTTCTATGGGTTTCATGCCGTAATTATTTTTTTTCCGAATTGTAATTATTTCATTTTTGTGGTTTTTCTGAGAGTGGACTTGATCCGTCTCTGTAATCTCCCCATATCGCGTGTATCTGTATTCTGTATTTCATTCGCTTCCTTATATAATTCTAAGCATTTCTATGGGTTGCATGCTGTAGTTAATTTTCTTTATTTTTCGGAATCTGAATTTATTCAATTTTATCGGTTTTCGGAACCACGTGGGTCCGAGTTCCGACTTCTGTGGTACGCAGCTAGTCGCCTGAGTTCATGTCCACTTCTCTTCTCGATTTCTAACAGACTGCAACTTACGTATCCACCGTAATTTTGTATAATGAATCCGACTTTCAACCACTTCACCTTCAGTGGAGTGCGTTCATGTAACGTAGCCATGTGTCGCCGTTAGCGTGTTTGCTCGCGGTTTCTGTTCAGACGTAATTTAACTTGCTATACACACGCACCATATCAAAACAGGCACGACAGACCAGAGCCAGCTTCAAAGTGTTTTTGTACATTGTGTTTTGTGCTACGTCCGACTAGCTGAATTTAGCCTACGATAGCGGCGCCTGCTTCCGCCTCGTCTCAGTATGCTGTTTTTGTGAGTTTCGCTGTGGCATTGCGTGTGTGTGAGAGAATGAGTGTTGTTTGTGAATCCTTCCCCCCAATAATGTTAAATCATGTATAATTTAGGCTGGGCACCGTCCGCATTAATTCATGTAAGAGACGCATTTTCTTGTATTAACAAAATTGGTTCCCTATTTTGCTTGTTTTCTATCTGAATAAACAAGTTTAAGTTCTGCATATTCAGTAAGTTGTAGTTTTAGAGCACCTTCCCTCTTTTATTTAACATTGTTTCATAAGTCCTGAGAACATGCTCAGATGCAATGTTTCTTACAACTAAATTCCGTTGCGCCATAAATGTTTTCTTAGCCATCTTTCTAAGATAACTTTAATTGTAGTGGCTTGCTTATTAATGTATGTGTATAATAACGTGTGAGCTGCTACGCATATTGACCACTGTAGTATTAACTTCCTGTCATTTAAGTAATTTGAAACGAGTCTGTTCTCGGTTTGGTCCAGGGAACAAGGCTTTGTAGCAGGCAGTAACCAGTAGTTCACACGGATCTTATTTACAAATTTTAGTGACAAAGCAAGGCTCTTTTTACGTGCAGTGATCGACTTTTACTATCAGTGATCCGGGTGTTTCTAAAAGACTAGTGTGAAAGGAACCGGCACATGAAGGTTATATACTGTTATTAGCTCACGGCTACTTGAGATCGAACATTAGTAAGTTCATCTTGTAAGGCAGTTTACCTGGCCAAATTTTTTTTTTACTATCTATTATAAGTTAGCTGTTACAATAGAACCAACTAGTGTTCTTATGTCTTTAATATAGTCTGCTGGTCAGTTGGGTTTAACTATCACCCTGATCGATATTAGTTTCTCTAGTTTGCCCAGAATCGCTTGTATATGAGTTGCGGCCTATTACGGCAATAAACTGTGCCATTCGCTTGTATGTTTACAGGACTTCTTGGCAGCATGCGTCTCGTTACTATTTCTTGGGCCAGAAGCAGTGACGGGACGCCGTCTGCGGTGTCACCATCCCGTCGTCGCGCGACGTCTATAGTCGAGCCGAAATAGCATCATCCCTGGTGCTTGCGCCAATCAGCTTTGAGCGTCGGCTGTGGCAGCAGAACATTGGAGTAAGTCAAACGTGAGCTTTGCTCTGCGCATGCGCGCTTTCGGTTGCACTCTGCACTTTTGCCAATCCTGTCAGACAGCACCTAATGTTAAGCTATTCTGTCAGGCAGCGAACTATCTACTTGGCAACATGGTTGCATCCAGTTTGCGCGGCTGGGGCGGTCTCCCAGCCCAGTAGGCGGAGACAGGGATTATCGTATTCCGGCCCGACTATAGGTGACCGGGCTTCCACCCGGGGAGAGGGGGAGGCCTGTTGCAGTTTTGCCGGCTAAGTAACCTTCGTACCTCGTGTCACGACAGAGTCTCGTCTACTTGTCATGGACTTCAATAACTATCCCAATTTGGGTACTAAATAAATCTGGCCGGTTTAATGTATGCTTTTCCTCTAGCTGTTCCGTACTTGCACCTCACGGAGAGTTCGTTAGCACGCTGTGGCCTTTATTTTTATTTTATTTATTTATTTACCTTTTTTTGTGGGATAAATGCTGTGCTTAAGAAACTTTGTCAGTTGTCTATTGAGTTTTTAAAAGAATCATGTTTGGATTTGTATATTGCCCTTACTTTTTTAAATTGATTATTTTAGACTGTAACTATCGTAGTTAAGTGGCGGCTACTGTCGAAACCACCAGTTGTATTTACTCTCGCCGGCCTGGAACAACTGTGCCCTAATTGTATATTGTTTAGAATATGTTTTTAGGTTTTATAAGTTATGGTGGCTTTCATTGGCAATTTTGCCGTCATTACATATTGAAAGGTTGTATTATCTTAACGTTTGGCGGTGGAAACTCTCGCCCCGCTTGTAGTGTTTAAATGGTTACGCTTCGTAACTCTTGTTGTAGTGTGACGGTATATACTGGCACTTACCTTTTCTCTGTGTAGTTCCTCTTTAGGGCGACGACTAGGGCTCCTACTCACCCTTGTCACCTGAATTATATCAACAGCTGAGCCTGGTGTTATTTATTTAGATTTAATACCTTCCTACCAAATCTGTTTTTAGCATACGTTACATTTGCAATGAGTTGTTCGAAATCTGTCCTGACTTAAACAAAACGGTAAGATCTGGCAATCGTACTATCCTGAGCATTGTTATTGCCCGAATCAAGTTTCGTAAAGTTTGTGCAAAATTTTACTATTCACATATGTAACTTTTTAAATTATAATTAAATTAATTAGTGCTTGTTAATTCGATATGATGTATAATAAAAGCAATAACGCGAAATGACAAACGATTTACTTGTCGGTCCTACCTTCTACTTGAATTTTCCTTATCCTATTCCCGGTTTCAGAATCTTCCATAAGTCCATTTCCTCCATCCTCTTCTCTCTATGCTCACCTGCTCCTTACCCCCCTCCCCTTTCTCCGCCCGTCTAGTACTCCACGGTATACCTGTCAACGTTCATGGTGAGTGATCAAACCGTGTAGAGCCTACTACAAGTTATCTGCCGTCAGTGACTCAGTCACAATAAAAACAAATACATCTGATCTGTGAAAGAAAAAGGTGGAAAGTGTAATAGTGAAAGTGAAATTACTGTAAAAAACAGAGATGCAGCGAGAAGAATCTCCGGTATTGCATGAAACAAACCGGCGTTGCATAACGTGAGGCGAAAATAAGACTAAAATTTCCACCACTGAAAATATTTTATTGTCATTAAAACGAAACGCTTTTGGTGAGGAAAATCGCTTTGTTTTTTTGTATTGCATAGACAGACAAACACTGCCATTCATAATTATAAAAGCAACTACTGACCTCAGGCCACACAAACGAAGAAAAAAAAAAAAAAAAAAAAATTTGCCAAATTTGATGGTGATCAACGAACCAAATATGTCGTTCCTATCGTCAGTATGATTGAGTGAGCATACAAAAATTTTGATTTATGTTCTTTGTTCGAATTTTCCGAATTTCTTTTGTAGCTATCCCTCTTTTCTGAAAACTCTTCCAGTACCGTAACGAATAAAACAAAAAATAACTACCCGTCGCCTGAATCTTTAGTTATAGTGTTGAGTTCATTAAAAAAACCGCACTGAAAAATGGTTTCCGGTAGAGTTTCTTTCATCACACCTTGTCTTAAAAATTACAAACAGAAGAAAGAAATAACAGCGAAATCGAGTCTTTCTTAAGTGATACTCCTGACATAAAAGAGTCAAATGATTTTTTTATTTATATAGATTAAGTTAGATTTTTCAGAGGTACGTATCTAAATATTCGCGCGAATGAGTAAGAAATCGTCCTTGATTGTAAAGGAAAAACGTTTAAGACGATTAAATCTGAATACACTGATTCAGAAGGCATAACTTCTACAAACTACGCCATTTCGTGACCGTAAGTTGTAAAATACTGGCGGAGTAATGCTCCACGCAGAACAGCAGCCGACAGAGATTCGTATGGGAAAAATATGTTGCGTTTCGTGACCTGGCTGGTAATTTAAAGCTCCGTTCTATCGGACCCACCAACACGTGCGCCACGTTGGTCATTCGACAATTGGATTCTCAGCGCTTGCATGAATACTTTATCTTCCAGAAAGTATGTGCGGCAATATCTGGCGTATTGAAAACAGGTCTGTTGTGCAGCGGAACGTCTCTAGGAAGATAACGGGAAGCGACGTTGAGATCGGTTCCAGAAAACATCGAAGTGGGCACCGCAGCAAGAATCGACATGTATGAGAATGATCGCTCCACAAAGGGTGATAAATGTACCTCTTCTGAAGTCTACAGATCCGGTGAAAGGAATCGATGTCCATAGATTTCTCGTACTGAATGAGGAGTGCGTCATCGAAGGAGGAAAGATTTATGGGACGTCATAAAATTGGTGTGAACCGAAGCTGCAAAGATGAATGTACCGTAGGAAGGATAAATATTAAAAATCATGTCCGGTGAGAGTATTTATTGCCATATTAACAAAACGCTCACGCCAGAATATAACATGCTTCCTTTGAATTGGTTACCCAAAGTTAGTATTTAGCACTTTTAGAATCGACAATAGAACGATTTAATATTGACAACTTCTCACTTGAGTAATGTTAGATAGTAAAGTATCACATACGCTGTGCGTTAAACAATATTTGTGATCCACAATTTTCCTCCCTATTGCTCGTGTCGCCGAGCGGAAGTAGCCGAGCGGTCTGGAGCACCATGTTGCGGATCGCGCGGCCTCCAGCGTCGGGTGTTCGAATCTTCCCTCGGGCATGGATGTTTGTGTTGTCTTTAGTATAAGTTAGTTGGTAAGTAGTTTGTAAGTTTAGGGACTGATCTCCCCGCAGTTAAGTCCCATAAGTTTTACATACATTTGATTTGCTCGTGTCCCAGATTCTTGAGTGAATCATATATATTTCAGGTGTGGAAACTATGAGGGCTATAATATCATTACCTGCATATTTCCCGTATCAGCGTTAATTTCTGCATAAACTTCTATCCGCGGTGAAGTAGCCGTGCTCTCTAAGACATCTTGATGCGGAACGCGCGGTTTCTGGCTGCCAAAGGTTCGAATCCTCCCTCGGGCACATATATATATATATGTGTGTGTGTGTGTGTGTTTATCCTCAGGTTAGTTTAAGTAGTTTGTAAGCCTATCGTAGTTAACTATCATAGATTTCAAAAGATTTGAATTTGCATAAAACTCTTGTGGTAGCACTGCAAGAAATACAGTTTCTTCCTAAATTTCCTCATCACATTTATAGTGGGTTTGGTAGCACTGTAAGATCGCATAAATTGTTCTGAATGTTCTTTTGTACACGAAAGCTGCAGTCGGTAGTACTCTTATTCAGTTACATTCATGAATGCCTTTTTCAATATTTCCTACCCATATTTTCTATAAATTCTGTTACTTATTATTTATTTATTACTTGAGCCATAGTTTAGAGGGCCATGAGAGTAAACAATTCATATGAATAATCTTTCATGAATTACTGTTTTGTTCGCAGTCTCAACAGTAACACATGTAATGTGGAAAGAATGAGTGATTTAGTATAGTCAGTCGGTACTGATCAATAATCGAAATAATATTCTTCTTAATTCTTACAGGAGGGAGGGTAATGCATGAACCAATAGCATAGCGCACTTTTGCTTTACTTAGTTTGGCAAGCAAATCGCCAATGTTTCGTGTAAAAAGTGATAAATATCCTAATCCTCTTAAACAGAACGTTCGATAGCTTACGTGATGGAATTACGAGGTTTAGTGGTGCAAAATCTGTTAACGCTAAGGAGTTTCACTGAATTGGAACGTACGCAAACCGTTATAGTAACGGCAGTGTAAAAAATATATTAATTTGGACATACTATCTCTTTTATCACGTTGTAATGTAAATTACATGTATTACGTTGAAAGCTCAAAAAGCTTACGGTTATTTAGCCAGATGCATGAATCGTCAGCTGATATTTCGGTAGGAGAACGCCCGGCCATTCTCAAACCAATACTGCAGCGAGGAAGCAACGCCGCGAGAGAGTAGCCGAGCGGTCTGGAGCACCACGTTGCGGATCGCGCGGCTTCCAGCGTCGGTTCGAATCCCCCCTCGGGCATGGATGTTTGTGTCTTTAGTATAAGTTAGTTCATAAGTAGTTTGTATGTTTAGGGACTGATGACCGCGCAGTTAAATCCCATAAGGTTTGTAAAATTTTCCCGGAGAATTTCTTGATTAAAATAATGTCCGGCGTACAGCCGGATGTCATTGCTTACATCCCGCTGTACGCCAGACATTATTTTAATCACGTCCCACAAGCTTTACAAATATTTGAACATTTTTGAGGAAGCAACGTGCAACAGGAAAGACAACACACACCGAGCAAGTAAGTAAACAGCGCCATCACATGCCCACAGATGAAAATCGTCAGAAGTATGAATAATAAATATCTGTTTTTTTCAAAGAGTTGGCATTAATTTTGTACCCTTTTTTTCATCAACATCGTTAGAGACTGGCCCACTTGAGGTTACGGTAGTAAACTAGAAGTGGGCATTTGTGATCCTCTTTTCACAGCTCGAAATTTAAATGCAAATAACGGTATAATCGAAACTTCCTGGCAGATTAAAATTGTGTGCCGGAACCGGGACTCGAACCTGGGATCTTTGCCTTTCGCGGGCAAGTGCACTACCGACTGTGCTATACCGACACGACTCACGATGCCACCTCACAACTTTACTTCCGCCAGTACCTCGCCTCCTACTTTGCAAACTTCACAGAAGCTCTCCTGCGAACCATGCAAGACTAGCACTCCTGGAAGAAAGGATATGGTGGAGACATGGCTGTGTCGGGATAGCACAGTAGGTAGTGCACTTGCAGCGAAAGGCAAAGGTCCCAGGTTCGAATCCCGGTTCCGGCACACAATTTTAATCTGCCAGGAAGTTTCATATCAGCGCACACTCCGCTGCAGAGTGAAAGTTTCATTCTGGGAACGGTATAACCGTTCATCTGACACGAAAATTTAATAAACGAATTTGTAGGGGATAAAATTCTCTACAACTTGGCCGTGTTATTATTTTTTTCTTTTTTTCATATCTCACATAGTTTCCGGAATTTTTTTCAAAAATAACGGTGATTTGACGATGTCTATCTGTCTGTCCGTAACGTGTTCTCAATTTTTAGGTCGAACCCTTCAACCGACGGTACCACATTTTACAGACATAATTGTTGGCCACAAGAACCTCTCTTTTTTCAATTATTTCGGACAAAAAATATGTTAGTAACAGTAAAGAAAGGTCATTTGTGTTTACCTTTTGACAGCATGAAGCAGCATTGGTAGTACTAAACAATAAGGTACCCGAAAACAACGAAAACTACCATCACCTAGAACACGACACGAACCACACAACTGACTACGGACGACTTTATGTAAGGTACTGTGAACTTGACGACTTAGCACCCTGTTATCACATTTGACGGAGCACCAACGCAACGACTATGGTAATATCCGCTACTCAGCGTCGAGCAGCCCTTCATACAAACACGGTTTCTGTTGCTGGTCCCGTCTTTTTTGAGTTACTTACCTTCTGTCGATTACTACCACTTCTGAAAGCACGTCTCTCATGGTCCAAGAGATAAATTTACGTCTCTCTGTTCATCATTTTCGTTACTTCGCCTCAAATTACGTCTTTTCACATGTATCTACATCTACATCTACAACCATACTCTGCAAGCCAGCTGACGGTGTGTGGCGGAGGGTACCTTGAGTACCACTATCGATTTTCCCTCCTATTCCAGTCACGTATTGTTCGCGGAAAGAAGGATTGTCGGTATGCCTCTGTGTGGGCTCTAATCTCTCTGATTTTATCCTCATGGTCTCTTCGCGAGATATACGTAGGAGGGAGCAATATACTGCTAGACTCCTCGGTAGAGGTATGTTCTCGAAACTTCGACACAAGCCCGTACCGAGCGACAGAGCGTCTTTCCTGCAGAGCCCTCCACTGGAGTTTATCCATTATCTCCGTAACTCTTTCACGATTACCAAATGATCCTGTAACGAAGCGCGCTGTTCTCCGTTGGATCTTCTCTACCTCCTCTATCAATCCCACCTGGTACGGATCCCACACCGATGAGCAGTATTCAAGCTGTGGGCGCACAAGTATACTGTAACCTACTTCCTTTGTTTTCGGACTGCATTTCCTTAGAATTCTCCCAATGAATCTAAGTCTGGCATCTGCTTTAACGACGATTGATTTTGTATGTAAAACTCTTCTGGGTGTTGGACCGCATCGTCAAAATATCAAACACTTCACCGACGTTTCGGCCACTATTGCAAGTGGCCATCTTCTGGGTGTTACACCCAGAAGATGGCCACTTGCAATAGTGGCCGAAACGTCGGTGAAGTGTTTGATATTTTGACGATGCGGTCCAACACCCAGAAGAGTTTTACATACGACGATTGATTTTATTTGGTCGTTCCATTTTAAATCCCTCCTAATGACTACTCCCAGATACTACATGGAATTAACTGCTTCCATTTGCTGCCCTGGTATAGTGTAGCTAAATGATAAAGGATCTTTCTTTCTGTGTATTCGCAGCACATTACACTTGTCTACATTGAGATTTAATTGCCATTCCCTGCAACATGCGTCAATTCTATGCAGATCCTCCTGCATCTCAATACAATTTTCCATTGTTACAACCTCTCTACATGCTACAGCATCATCCTAAAAAAGCCTCAGTGAACTTCCGATGTTATCCGCAAGGTCATTTATATATATCGTGAACAGCAACGGAACCACAACACTCCCCTGTGGCACACCTGACATAACTCCTACTTCGGAATACTTCTGTCATTGAGAATTACCTGCTGCTTTCTGTTATCTAGGAATTCCTCAATCCAATCACACAATTGGTCTGATAGTCCATATGCTCTTACTTTGTTCATTAAACGTTTGTGGGGAACTGTATCAAACGCATTGCGGAAGTCGAGAAACGCAGCATCTTCCAGAGAACCCGTGTCTATGGCCCTCTGAGTCTCGTGGACGAATAGCGCGAGCTGGGTTTCACACGAACGCCTTTTTCGAAACCCATGCTGATATAAACATGTACAGGGTGTATCAAAAAGGATGACGCAAACTTACACGGTTGAAAGTACGCGATTATAGAAGCAAAAATGTCCCAGTAAACATGGGTCCGCAAACGAGCCGTTTGAGTGATAATTACGAATGCATGGTTCCAAGCCGCCACTGACGTCACTATAAACATCGTTCTTGTTAGTAAAATTAATTTGAATATTAGTATTGTGTTGTACATCGCATTTAGATCGCATTTCTTGTATGATTTATCAGTTAAAGGAGGTGTTGGAAGTGTCTTCCTTGCATCTAGATCTAATACTGTGCTCCTCTCTACAATATATTTCAAATTCTTTTAAAACCCCTGGATCATTTTGGAATTCTTGACAAGCGTGTACAACTATCCGCTCCAGTTCTTCAAATTCAAACGTGTTAACGGGTGTGCTGTACACTTGGCTTTTGAGTTGACCCCAGACACAGTAGTACAAAGGGTTTAGGTAATCGAGGCCAAGGTTCAAGTCCGCCTGGGCCTATCCATCTTTGGCCGTATCTGCGGGTTAGATTCCGTCTCACAGCAGCAGCAAAATATGCCGGATCTGCATCATGCATGTACCACATACTTCTGGGATGAAACGATCGGAATCCGATATTGGGGAAGATCCGTTGGATTTAGGAGAACTGTAGGAACACGGGAGGTAAAATTCACATTAGCACTTGTCTCAGAAGATGGGTTAAAGACAGGCAAATCTACGTATTTAGCATTTTTAGATCTGGAGAAAGCTTTTGACAATTTTGACCGGAATACACTCTTTCAAATTCTGAAGGTATCAGGGGCAAAATTCAGGGAGCGATGAGTTACATTCAACTTGTACAAAAACCAGAATGCAGTTATTTGAGTAGGACATGAAATGATAGCAGTTGTTGGGAAGAGAGTGAAACAGGGTTGTACCGTTTCCCCGAAGTTGCTCATTCTCTACATTGAGCAGGCTGCAAAGAGAAATTTGGAGAAGGAATTGAAATTCAAATAGAAGAGATAAAAGTCTTGCGGTTTGCTGACGACATAGTTATTCTATCAGACACAGCAAAGAACCTGGAAGACCAATTAAACGGAATGGACAGTGTCTTGCAAGGAAGGTATGAGATGAACGTTAACTAGAGTAAAACGAAGGTAATGGAATATGGTGACAGAAAATCATGCCAAGCTGAAGGAATTACATTAGGTAATGAGACAAGAAAAGGAATAGATGAGTTTTGTTATTTAGGTAGCAAACTATTGATGGCCGAAGTAAAGAAGATATAAATTGCAGAATGGCTATGGGAAGAAAAGCGTTTCAGAAGAAACCGAAATTTGTTCTAATCCAATATTAGTTTAAATGTTAGGAAGTCCTTTCTGAAAGCATTTGTATGGAGTGTAGCATTGTATGGGAGTGAAACATGGACGATAAGGAGTTCAGACAAACAGAGTATAGAAGCTTTTGAAATGTACTGCTACAGACGAATGATCAAGATTAGATGGCTATATCACGCAACTAATGAAGTGTTCAAAAGAAATGGGGAAAATGGAGTTTCTGGCATATTCTAACTATTGTTGAAATGTCTTGGTCGCAGTTAGCTGAGTTAGTTGAGCATGTAAGTCTGGTTGAACACCTTCACCAGACATCCAGATGGTATTTTAAATTTGTAATCAGGAATCTATACCAAGATGGTGTAATTCCCATCGTTTTTTAAAATCCTTTTCTGATGATGATGTTCTCGAAACGCGTCATGAAATAAAGCTAACTGCGACCAAGACATTTCAACAATTTTTTCATACATGCCAACGTAAGGTCGCGTGTCCACAAGAATGGATGGTTTTATGAACCAAGTGATAAATATTCTAACTAAGAATAGGGATAGGATAGGGGAGACAATATGAGACATCAAGAAATCGCCAACTTATCATTAGAAGGAAGTGTATTGGATAAATATCGTAGAGGAGCCCAAGGGACTAATAGAGCAAGCAGATTCAAAAGGACGTAGGTTGCCGTTGTTATTTTCAGATAAAGAGGCTTGACACACACACACACACACACACACACACACACACACATATTATATATATATATATATATATATATATATATATATATATATATATATATATATATATATATATATATATATATTAAATCAATGTTTGTCACCAGTGAATGGTGATTACGAAAATCTGTGGGATTGAAAACTGATGCATTTGCTGTAATTGTTACACGACGTTATGTCTTTATCCTTAACTACACCTACTTCTGTATGAGGCCACCATAATCTGGCATGGCAGAGGTGGACTGCTGTGAAAATCGGCTATGAAGAGATGTTTAGTGGACTGCACTAGTTCACCAGAGGAAACATTTTCCCAGTCCGTCGTCTGTGGTCTTTTGTAGAGGCCCCCCGTAGTTAATGCTTGAATGACGAAATGGCGCAAGCGTCGCATTTCCACATGTACGGTACAGTACCCCAGTCGCAGAATATATAGCTTTTCCTAAGAGTATTCGTTGCTCTGATTTTACATCGCCACACGCACCCACTGCCATGCACGTTAATGAATTATACACCTAACCCTCCCTTGTGATTGACACGTCCATTGATGACAACCGTTCAGTATTTCCTGAGTTTATCAAGGACAGACAGACTCAACGGGAGCACTTGGGTCCTTTACGAAAATGATTGGGAATCATTGCTGTAGACAATGTCGAGGACGCATCAGCGAGACGGGCTGTATACACCAACTACTCTCCAAAATCTGCGAGCAGTTCAGCAGCAAAAAATAGGCGTTATTGCTGCAACATGAGACAACATACTACGTCTATGTGAGTGCTCTATTGCTAGCAGAGGTTGTCATACCCCATTGTGAGCACATTAACCAGTTGTCCTTTTTTTTTTTCTTTTTTAACTTCAAGGTACCCAGAGGATTCTAAAAATTACAGTTTGGTTTTTCGATGGTTCCTTACAGTCTTTAAGGTTTAGGTTTTGTGGTTCTTCCCAGATGGTGACAGTATGTTGTCACAGAATTACTCCATTTATGTAATTTTTTGTGCAAAAATGCACATATGAAAAGATATAAACTGAAATATAGCTGTGATTCAGATAAATTCCGCGTTTACAACGTAAAAAATGCATAAGGTAAAGCAGTCAACAATCCGAAGATTGGTTTGAACACAACAGTGCTTTACTAGGCATGGTCCTGTTTGGAGGTGGTATGCCGTTGCCTTCCTCCGACCTTCGAACTGACTTACCCAGCCAGTTATAGTGGGACCTACAGTTTAACGTGGGTTCCGAACCACGGTGCTACTCGATATTTTTCACTTGAGCAATACTGCCAGAGGTGAAAGAAGTGGAAAGTGACAGATAAAAATCCTAGAACCTGGCGGGGAACGAACCCGCGACCTTTGGATTTGTAGTCTGGCACTCTACCACTGTGCAACCGAGGCACACAATTACATAAATGTAACAATTGTGTGAAATGTTGAGGATTTTCCGCCGTATGCGAGACACCTGATTGTAATTATTTTTCCGCATATTTTGTGCTATCATCAGTGGAGTGGTTTGTTTTGTTCTTTTATATCATTAAGTAGCCTACTTATATGTTGTGTTATTAATAGTATTTACAAACTTGTCATGATTCTTTTCCTTCTCTTTAAAATCTGGTTGTTGCTGTTAATTTTGTAATATGGATATTATTTGTCGTACACGTTTTGTTCGTGGTATGCATTACGCCATTGGTAAATATTCGGCGTATGAATCATGACAAGTTTGTAAATAATATTACCAAAACAACAAATAAGTAGACTACTTAATGATTATTACGTAGCCTAATGTAAAAGATAGCTAATGATAGCACAAAATGTGCTGAAACATGTTTGGGAAAAATAATTAAAATCATGTGTCTTGCATACGGCGGAAAATCCTCACCATTTAGTCATGCAAGCACGGAAGAAAGAAGAACAGCACCATCAAAAGGTGATTAATTGTGTGAAATCAGATTGTCAACATACGGGAAGACCAACAAAACCAAAACTGGTTGTTAACCTAATAAAAAGAGGTTAGCTGTCTATAGTCTATTACCAAAAATAAATAAATTTCATCAGTAAATCAGCGCTTTTATTTCTAAAAGTGAATTCTTCGGCGCTTTCTGCAGAAGATGGCCAGATAAACTTGTGAAGAAATTATAGTCTAACGGTACACTTGTTGCAATTGTTTCTGTTCTGAATTCATTACAATATTTCTACAATACTCTCACCTGCTTATACTGATTTGTGGGAAAATAAACGTAACTTTCTTTTTGTTTTTCACACGATATTTGAACTTGAGTGTAATTAAGTAGTGCCCGAGCAGAGGGTTAACCACTAACTAGCAGGCGGCTTTTTTAAAAACATATTTTTCATTTTTTATGGAACTTAACTACGGGGTTATCAGTCCCTAAACTTACAAACTACTTATGAACTACTTACGAACTAGGACGGCACAAATATCCATGCCCGAGGGGGGATTCGAACCCCCGACCGTAGTGGCCGTGCAGACCGTGACTGAAGCGCCTCAGTCCCCTCGGCCACCGCGGCCGGCACGGCTTTTACATATCGAGGGACGATGGAAACACTGCCTTTGCTAACATCATCTAGAGAAAAGGCTTCACAAAGGTCCGTGACAATTGACACCCATTAAGCTGCGATCGTAAGCTGGCTGGCTGGCCGCTATGAGACAATGGACTGTGCCCCAGCGACCAGCCAGTCAGCTAGCGATCGCCGCCTACTGTGACGTGTTACGGACTGTTGTGAGACCTTGAGACCTTGTCTCAAAATGTTCAAATGTTTGACAATCTTACGGGACTTAACTGCAAGGTCATCAGTCTCTAAACGTACAAACTACTTATAAAGACAACACAAACATCCATGCCCGAGGAAGGATTCCCACCCCCGGCAGGGAACGGCCTCGCGCTTCGGAGCATAGCACCTCAATGCGCACGGCCACTACGCCGCGGCAGCCCTTGTCTCTAGAAGGTATTGCCTCTTTACTGTCGTGTCACATCACACACAGTAGGCCTTCCTTTTAGCCCAGTGGTTCCCGACCAGTGGTCCGCAAGAGCTAAAACATGATCCTCGGAAGGCATATCATTTCAAAAACCTCTCGATAAAAGGACATTAATCGGTAATCCTACTGGCAGTCCTTAATATATGGGTCAGAAGTCATTATTGAACACAAATATGCAAAAAAATAAATAAATAAATTAATTAATTAATTAATTAATAAAAAATAAAAAATAAACAGGTGACATACACAAAAGACCTTACACAATACACAAGAGCTCAACACACAAACTAGGAACAGATACGAGACACGACAGCGCAACGCCAAAAGGAAACAAATGACAGTAACCCAAAATAACGTAATCGTTTACAAGATAAGCAACATATTAAAGAAACAGGGACTCAAAATAGGCTACCGGACAGACAATACAGTACTGAAAAAAGTATGCAGATAACACCAACAGACAGTCATACATGAATTGACAAGTAACACTTGTCTGTCAGTATACATAGGACAAACTTGTAGGAATTTCAAAACAAGATATTCTGTACACCTCAGAGTAGTAAATAGTCACAGCTCCCGCAGTTCATTTACAGACCACCTATTATCTCACAACCACCACCCAACCAAAGAAGAAATACAACAGACAAAAGAATATTAAAATCAAACCACCGCCTAAGCCACAAATTTACAATAGAAGAAAACTACCACATACAAAAAAGTATACAAAATCTGTAATGAATGAATATACAACACTATGAAAAAATTCATTATTTCAGACAATGAAGGACTTATACAGATGATGACACAGAGAGTTACAACGTACACACACACACACACACACACACACACACACACACACACAGCTGCAGCGGAGTCGCCAAGCGCATTGAGGCGCTATGCTCCTATGCGCGAGGCCGTTACCCGTCGGGGTTTTGAATCCCCCCCTTGGGCGTGGATGTTTGTACTGTCTTTAGTGTAAGTTAGTTACTGAGTAGTTTATGTTTAGGGACTGATGACCCCGCAGTTAAGTCCCATAAGCTTAACAAACATTTGAATATTTGGACATTTTGAACATACTCTCAAACACACACACGCCCGCTCATACAAATACTGGCAGAAAGAGAAAATAAACAAAATTCAAATCCACCGCCATTCCCATAGGACAACAAATGAAGGCCAGTTAGTAGGTCCGCATAAGAACACAGCAAACAAAATCGAATTTGCCAAAGTGTAAGTAATACTGAAAGAAAAATGGCTGCGAAATATGTTTTGTTTGTGTGTTGTGCACAGAAACGCAGAAGAGAAAATGGGCTCCAAAACGAACCGTAAGTAATAGACAATACAGGATGATGGTCGAAGAATCGCTGCCAACCAAATTTACGTCTCACACTGAAAAGAGCATGTTAACTACAATGTTCACGAAGAATTACAGAATTATTTGGTAGTAGACAACGCTACCAAGGTCTGAATATGTAAAAACGGTTCTACATCACCACACAGTGTAAAGCCAAGGTAATTAACAGAAATAAGACGTACGTCTTTTAGGCATAATTTTCGCATATAGTACTATTTTGATTTTCACAGCTGTAAATAAAAAGCCCCACTGATGATGGTACAGAGGTTTGTGTAAAAAGTGTTTCGCATATCATTTGGACCTTATACCCAGACCTTCTGACTGCAAACATGGAAATAGTAAGAGCTGCAGATCTAAATGATGAATAAAATTTTAAAATTTTATTTATTTTGAATAATTATTTCTTTGTTCGGTTGTCAGCCAATCGAAGGATTTGTGTGCGATAACTTGACAACTTCGCTATTGATGACATAAGTAGATAATATCGGTACCTCTTGAAATATATTCGTTTGTCTCTCAGTATTTGAACGTTTATTGAACTTAAAAATGTTAGAAACGGTAAGAAAACATTTGAGTTAAACCTCTTGAATAGTTTTGTTGTAAAAAGACAAACTGATTTAAAAACATTCCGGAAATTGCCTACAGCCGGCCGCGGTGGCCGAGGGGACTGAGGCGCTCCAGTCACGGTCTGCACGGCCACTACGCTCGGGGGTTCGAATCCCCCCTCGGGCATGGATATTTGTGCCGTCCTTAGTATTAGCTAGTTCATAAGTAGTTTGTAAGTTTAGGGACTGATGACCCAGTAGTTAAGTCCCATAAGCTATACAAACATTTGAACATTTTGAAATTGCCTACAGCCATCTTTTCTCCAGGTGAACAACGATTTCCTGCTCAAAAAGAAAACGAGGAATCGATTGTAATTAAGATGATATGCGTGTGGGCTTGAGCGATAGCATTAGCTCTAGGATTGCCGAACTTTAAGTTCGGAAAAATAAAAGTAATGAAATAAAAAGAGAACGAAATTAACATTGCCAATTTAATTTTCTATGATCTATTTCTCTATTACATTAGTACTGTCAATTCTTACTACTTTTGAGTGTAACGACATGTTTTTATAGTTACACGGTTTATGGCATCACATGCATGGGGACTCTTGGCAGCGTTTCCGTAGAGCTGAAACGTTGGAAAACGCACTACATTTCGTGTAGCGAATGGCTTGCCACTGGCCGTAACTAATGACAGGCGAGAAACGACGGAAGAAATTTATACCGCCGTATTTAAAACGACTAGCTCGTTTGTTGTTTTTTCGGGTTGTTTGTATCTGTTATCCTTTGGCGTTGTTATGGCAGTCCTGACGATAAAATGGATGGAGTTGAATGAAGTGATATTGCGCGCTAACGTTATTGAATGTGCAATTACTTTTACCAAAACGACCTTACGAATTTGAATTCTCTGATCCAAGTATCGAGCCCCACGATTTAAACACAATAGTCATTTGAAACGTTCATTTGCAGTGGAAAATTTTACGTGGTCAAAATTGAATATTTCAAAATATTTTTCGTCTGAACACGGCTGTCTCGCTGAGCCCAAATACAGAAATAAGACACTGGCGGTTCTTCGTCAAAGCATACTGCAAGACCGGTGCCAACATCGCAGCGCCACGACTCGTAACTACAGTACGCCGTTGACCGTGATGCCGACTTTTATTGTTAACTAGATGACCCGTTCGCACTGTTAGTGGTCCGTGATGGAAATTAGAAATAAGTAAATGTAAATATTTATCAAATTCGCTTAACTTTCTTGGGGTGAAAATAACTGTATACCTACATTAGAACCGAAGATATCGTACAACAAACTCATTGAAATAAGAGGGGTGCCAAACGTCTCAACAACCAAACCGGTTGAAATTTGAATATGCTGCTTTAGGATAAAGTAGCGCGACATCCAGCAACACGAAGAATGCGTCTTCATTTCCATCTAAGAAATTCAAGGTAGTGCCCACAGCAGGCAAAGTGATGCTCATCGTCTGTTTGGACTTCCGAGGTGAGATACTCATCGAATTCCTCTAGTACATAAAAACCATTAACAGTGAAGTGTACTGTGAGACAGTCCCTAGTCTACCCAAGTCCATTAGATTTCTATCCGACTATGCTGAAGCGATAGCTCCTTACTTAACAGCCACATACAACCGCTCTCTCAAAGAAGGATGTGTACCAAAAGATTGGAAAGTTGCGTAGGTCACACCTATATTCAAGAAAGGCAGTAGGAGTAACCCATTAAACTACAGGCCTATTTCGCTGACTTCAATTTGCAACAGGGTTTTGGAACATATCCTGTATTCAAATATTATGAATTATCTTGAACAGAGTGATCTATTAGCCCAAGGTCAACATGGATTTAGAAAGTATCGTTCATGCGAAACACAACTAGCTCTTTACTCACACGAAGTGATGTGTGCTATCGACAAGGATTCGCAAATTGATTCCATATTCCTTGATATCCAGAAGGCTTTTTACACCGTACCTTACAAACGGCTTTTAATCAAGTTGCGTGGTTACGGTATATCGCCCCAAATTTGGGACTGGATAGGGGTTTTCCTCTCAGAGAGGACACAGCTCGTAGTAAGCGATGGTAAGGCATCGACTAAAACAGAGTATTTTCGGGCGTTCCACAGGGTAGTGTCATTGATCCTCTGCTGTTCCTTATATACATAAACGATTTAGGGGAAAATTTAAGTAGCTCTCTTAGGTTGTTTGCAGATGACGCCGTCATTTACCGTCTAGTAAAATCATCTGAAGATCAAAACCAAGGATTTTAATTATATATATATATATATATATATATATATATATATGTTGTTATTTCGCAGTTGACTGTAAATAATGAGAAGTGTGAAGTCGTCCACATGAGTACGAAAAGAAATCCGTTAAACTTTGTTTACATGATAAATCAATCAAATGTGAAGGCCGTAAATTCCACAGAATACCTAGCAATTACAATTGCATATGACTTAAATTGGAAAGAACACGTGGATAATATCGTGGGAAAGGCGAACCAGAGACTGCGTTTTATTGACAATACCTTTAAAAGATGCAACAGAACTACTAAAGAAACTGCTTACACTACGCTTGTCCGTCCTTTTATGGAATATTGCTGCCCAGTGTAGGATTTGACGGAGGACATCGAAAGAGTCCAAAGAAGGGCAGCTCGTTTCGACAGGGGAGACAGCGTTACGGAAATGGTACAGGATCTGGCTGGAAATCATTACAACAACGGCGCTTATCGCTGGGGCGTGGGCTACTTTCGAAACTCCAATCGCCAACATTCTCCTCCGAATGCGAAAATATATTGTTGACTCCCACTTACATAGGTAGAAAAGATCATTCTTCCCGCGCGCTATTCGAGAATGGAATGGAAGATAAATAGTATAACGGTGGTTCGATGAACCCTCTGCCAGGCACTTAATTGTGATTTGCAGAGTATCGCATGTAGATGTAGAAACGGCCTGCGCTGCTGACGGAGGGAGTGATTCTGCTCCATGATAACGCGCGTCCACTAATCTCCAGGGTCACACAAAGTGTACTGGCCAAGTGAGAGCAGCCTGAGCATCCTCCCTACAGCCAGAACATGTCGGCCTGTGACTTCCATCTGTCTGATTCGCTAAAATAACATATCAAAGGGAAGCGCTTCAACTCGGACGACGTTGTTGTCACAGCCACGGGGATTCTACGAACGTGGAAGTCTTCAGTTCGTTAAACTGTGTCGTTGTATACTTTTCTATCTGAACGGTTCTCACATTCACAACAAGTACAAAGGGATATCGATTTGAGTATAAACAAAGAAAGGCGAAGGTTAAGTGAATTCTGATGCAGGGTGAGAAATATATGGATGGATAACTCAAGTAAAAAAAACGGAGGAAATTAGTTGGATAGACCGGCTTCCACTCCCATGAACCACAGACATTGCCGAGGTGGGGTGGATGCGTGCCGTGGGTGCAACCACAGCGGAGGGGTATCTGTGGAGAGGCCAGACAAACGTGTGGTTCCTGAAGAGGGGCAGCAGCCTTTTCAGTAGTTACAGGGGCAACAGTCTGGATGATTGACTGAGCTGGCCTTGTAACATCAGCTAATGTGGCTTTGCCACATAGCTACTGCGAACGGCTGGAAGCAAGGGGAAACTACAGCCGTTACCTTTCCCGAGGACATGCAGCTCTACTGTATGAACATATGATGATGGCATCCTCTCGGGTAAAATATTCCGGAGATAAAATAGTCCCCCATTCGGATCTCCGGGCGGGGACTACTCAGGAGGATGTGATCATCAGGAAAGACAATACTGGCATTCTACGGGTCGGAGCGTGGAATGTTAGATCCCTTAATCGAGTAGGAAAATTAGAAAATTTAAAAAGGGAAATGGATAGGTTGAAGTTAGATATAGTGGGGATTAGTGAAGTTCGCTGGCAGAATGAACAGGATTTCTGGTCAGGTGAGTACAGGATTATAAGTACAAAATCAATTGGGGGTATCACAGGAGTAGGATTGATAATGAATAAGAAAATAGGAAATCGGGTAAACTACTATGACCAGCACAGTGATCGCATTATCATTGTCAAGATAGATACGAAGCCAACACCGACAACAGTAGTACAGGTTTATATGCCAACTAGCTCTGCCGATGATGAGGAAATCGAAGAAATATATGAGGAGCTAAAGGAAATTATTCAGACAATTAAGGGAGAGGAAAACTTAATTGTTATGGGAGACTGGAATTCGGTAGTAGGACAAGGAAGGGAAGGGAGGTTAGTAGGTGAATATGGTCTGGGCAAAAGGAATGAAAGAGGAAGCCGCCTGGTAGAATTTTGCACAGAACATAATTTAGTTATAACAAACACCTGGTTCAAGAATCACAAAAGAAGGTTGTATACGCGGAAGAGACCAGGAGACACCGGGAGATACCGGATAGATTTTATAATGGTAAGACATAGATTTCGGAACCAGGTTCTACAGTGTAAGACATACCCAGGGGCAGATATAGACTCTGACCATAACTTGTTGGTTATGAACTGTGGGCTGAAACTAAAGAAACTACAAAACGGTAGGAAAATAAGGAGATGGGACCTGGATAAATTGAAGGAACCCGAGGTTCTTAAGAATTTCAGAGGGAGCTTTAGGCAACAATTGACAGAAACAGGGGAAAATAAAACAGAAGAAAGAATGAATGGGTAAAATTGAGAGATGAAATAGTGAAGGTAGCAGAGGACAAAATAGGTAGGAAGGAAAAACCTATAAAAAATCCTTGGATATCACAGGAGATACTAAAATTAATCGATGAAAGGAGAAAATATACAAATGCAGTAAATGAAACAGGCAAAATGGAGTACAGACGACTAAGAAATGAGATTGACAGGAAGTGCAAAATGGCTAAGCAGGAGTGGCTAGAAGGCAAATGCAAGGATGTAGAACAATGTATAAATAGGGGGAGAATAGATACAGCCTACAGGAAAATAAAAGAAACATTTGGAGACAAGAAAAGCAGCTCTATGAATATCAAGGACACTGATGGAAAACCAGTTCTCAGCAAAGAAGGGAAAGCTGAAAGGTGGAAGGAGTATATAGAGGGGCTCTACGAAGGAAATGAACTTCGAGACAATATTGTAGGAAGGGAAGAGGATGTAGATGAAGATGAATTAGGCGATACTGTACTGAGAGAAGAATTTGACAGAGCCCTGAAAAACCTAAGTCGAAACAAGGCCCCTGGAGTAGATGATATTCCCTCAGAGCTACTGAAGTCTATGGGAGAACCAGCCATGACAAAATTGTTTCACCTGGTGTGTAAGATATATGAGACAGGTGAAGTACCCTCAGACTTTAAGAAAAATGTTATAATCCTCATCCCAAAGAAAGCAGGTGCAGACAGGTGTGAAAACTACAGAACCATCAGTTTAATAAGTCATGGCTGCAAAATATTAACGCGAATTATATACAGAAGGATGGAAAAGCTGGTAGAAGCCGATCTCGGGGAAGATCAGTTTGGGTTCAGGAGAAATGTAGGAACACGGGAGGCAATACTCACTTTACGGCTTATCCTAGAAGATAGATTAAGAAAAGGCAAACGTACATTTCTAGCTTTTGTAGATTTGGAGAAGGCTTTTGACAATGTTGATTGGAATAAACTCTTTCAAGTTCTGAAGCAAGCAAGAGTAAAATATAGGGAACGTAAGGTTATTTACAACTTGTACAAAAACCAGACAGCGGTTGTCAGAGTTGAAGGGCATGAAAGGGATGCAGTGGTTGGAAAGGGAGTAAGACAGGGTTGTAGCCTTTCTCCATTGTTATTCAATTTGTACATTGAGCAAGCTATAAAGGAAAGCAAGGAGAAATTTGGAGAAGGAATTAAAGTTCAGGGTGAAGAATTAAAAACATTGCGTTTTGCCGACGACATAGTAATTCTGTCAGATACAGCAAAGGACCTGGAAGAGCAATTGAACGGAATGGACAGAGCGCTGAAAGGTGCATATAAGATGAAGATTAACAAGAGCAAAACTAGGGTAATGGAGTGCAGTGTAAGAAAATCAGGTGATGCTGAAGGAATTAGATTGGGAAACGAAGCAATAAAGGAGGTAGATGAGTTTTGTTACTTGGGCAGTAAAATAACAAATGATGGTCGCAGTACAGAGGATATAAAATGCAGAATGGCAATGGGTAGAAAGGCGTTCTTGAAAAATAGAAATTTGTTAACATCGAATATTGATTTAAACCTAAGGAAGTCCTTTCTGAAGGCATTTGTATGGAGTGTTGCCTTGTATGGGAGTGAGACATGGACGATAAACAGTGCGGACAGGAAGAGGATTGAGGCTTTTGAAATATGGTGCTACAGAAGAATGTTGAACATTAGGTGGGTGGATCGCGTAACTAATGAGGAGATACTGAACAGAATTGGGGAGAAAAGGAATTTCTGGCATACCTTGACTAAAAGAAGCGATAGATTGGTAGGACACATTCTTAGACATCAAGGAATTGTGAATTTAGCGTTGGAGGGAAGTGTATGGGGAAAAATTGCAGGGGAAGACCAAGAGTTGGATACAGTAAGCAGATTCAGACATATGTGGGTTGTCGTTATTATGTGGAGATGAAGAGGCTTGCTCAGGATAGGGTATTGTGGAGAGCTGCATCAAACCAGTCTCCGGACTGAAGACCACAACAACAGACCGGCTTGGCTGACTGACTAATTTTAATATTTTCGTTTTAATACTCGGGGTGTATCCAAAAGGATGCTTTAAACTTACACGGCTGAAAGTCACGGTAATAGAAGCAAAAGGTGGAAACATATCTGCTATGTATGAAATAGCTTCGTTTACAGGAACCACAGTAAACAAGAACATTACATCAAAAGTCACCAGAGTATCACTCGGGCTGACATTAATTTCCTTTAGTTTCTCAATAAAATGCACAGAGTTTTTAATGTAGCTGTGCGTTTTTCCAATGTAAGGCTGCAGCAGAGAAGCGAGATGTCTGGCCACCTCATGGGTGGGAGATCCTACGGCGCTCACAATCGGTCTTAACCATAGGCTTATGCACCTTTGGTAGGCCAAATAGTCTGGGTGGATAAGCCCGAGTGATATTCTAGTGAGTTTTGATGTAGTGTCCTTGTTTACCGTGGTTCCCGTAAACGAAGCTATTTCGTACATAGCAGATATGTTTCCACCTGACACTGTGGCAACTGCCTTACAGCAACATATTTCTAGTACAACAAGGAGTGTTAAGAAGAAATTGACGGAGTGGCTATGGGTATCCCTCTCAGTCCAGCTGTTGACAATGTATTTGTGGACCTTTCCGAACAGCAGGCGCTACATACGGCCAGAAAGAAACCAACTAAGTGGTACCGATATGTTGACGACACCTTTGTAGTGTGGAACCATGATGAAGAGTTGGATGTCTTCTTACTGCATATCAATAAAATTAATCAAAAGATACAGTTCACGATGGAGAAAGGCAGAAATGGCCAACTTAACTTCCTGGATGTATCAGTAATTAAATGGGAGGACGGGACTCTGGACCATAACGTATAGACAAAGGACACACACACACACTGATCTATATCTCCACAAGGAATCAAACCGAGACAAAGAAAGGTATCATTAAAACCTTGGTGGAGAGAGCTAACAAAATCGGTGAGCCAGTTTACAATACACGTATGTACAGAGAAACAATAGATTCACAAACACTAGAATAATTTTAATAGAAAAGAAGATCTGAAGTTAGATCAAATATGGACGTCGACATTGCACCAAAAAATTGACAATCGATTACTTTTAATCGAGAATGACGACGTCATCCAAAGATAGCCACACAGTCAGCCCTCTATGTCCTCTATAAATGCGAGAGCCCCTCAAACCACAGTGGCAGTTCCCGGAAAACCCTGGAAGATGTCTCCCACAGTTGGAGACGAAACGTCAGGAGGAAGTTTTATACCTGGCCCACGGCCTATCAGCCCGGAAGTTTTACCTGAAGATTTAAATTTACCCTTCCTAGTAAGACCTTGAAGGTCAGTTATCCACTGCCAGTATGTTTGGTTTTGACCTTTCTTACACCGAAAGAAATAATACCTAGCGGCCACTACTTTGATTTTCTGTTCATAATACGCCGTGAGGACTCCTATCACTGAATCATAAGGTTGTTCTGAAGGTTCTGCGGTGGGAAACAGTTTTTCACAAGACGGAACGCTGAGGGGCCTACACACGATAACACAAAATGAAGCCGACCGCGGTGGCCGAGGGGACTGAGGCGCTCCAGTCTCGGTCTGCACGGCCACTACGGTCGGGGGTTCGAATCTCCCCTCGGGCGTAGATATTTGTGCTGTCTTTAGTCTTAGCTAGTTCATAAGTAGTTTGTAAGCTTAGGGACTGATGACCCCGTAGTTAACTCCCATAAGTTCTACAAACATTTGAACATTTGAACACAAAATGAAGTTTGACAGTATATTGTATCCTGTGAACTGTGGGGTAGGCATCAAACTGTTGCAGCCATTCTGTCCAGTCCTCGTTTGCTTCTTCATACTGGCGGAATGGTGGAATAACTGGAGGTGGTGGCTGCTGCAGTGGAACTTGCGTATTTTGTTGCACAGGTGAGGCCAGAAGTTGTTGAACAGTTGATAGTAGAGAAGCGATTTGTTGGCTCTGAAACTGAAACATCTGCATTAGCTGATGTGCATCGAACGCAGGAAGCTGCGGCGCAGTGGCAGGGATACTTGTGTTAGTAGGGGTAGTCATTTTGCAAAACCAACAAGAACAAACAAGGCAAAAGTATATAAATTTACGCTAATCCCTACAATATAATCAAAAGATTAAAGACTGGATTCGCCGAGACCTGTAATAAAACATAATAATAGCACAGCGTCAGAGATCCCTGAAATTTAACATCTCGTCACTATATGCGTCGTTTTAGTCCTCGTCGCCATTTGTTGATTCATCCTTGTTGCTATTTGTTGAGTACTCGTCCCGGTCTAGTTGTCAGGAAAGGTACGGTGCAGGAATCGTTGACATCTAGAGCAGTTCTATATATTATAAATACAAGTTTTATTGACTGAAGAATAAAATACTCAATTTTAGAACCTGTCTGTTTATTCTCTCTTCTCGCTTCTCTCTTCTCGCGGCATCTTTCATATGATGATAGCTGCACTGAGACCTTGTTACTGCCTAGTTCATAGCCGAGTTCTGACGGGCGTCCAGACGCATGTCGGCCTAGATATATCAGCTTGTAGAGGCCGCGTCTACGGTTACTCCAACGAGCTAGAATTTCATAGAGTGGCGATAGGAGCGCCATATTTGAGGAAAATTGAATTGGCGTCCACCATGTTATTTGGGGTATCGGCTGACAGCTGCTACGCCGCATCCATTAGAAAATTTTATCTATTTATAGTACCACGTTTTAAATAAAGATTGACTATTGAATACTGATGTGCATCAGATTCCGTCAGACTTTATCGAAGCTACGAATTTACGAGACTGGTAATATCTATAAATGTGAATGTCTGTTCGGTGTACGTTTATCACGTCTGAACCACAAGACATAAAGAGCTAAAAATATGTACAGTTACTAATGTCTACCCGGGGAAGGCTTTAGGCGCGGTTTTATGGCGATCGGAGAGCTATCTACATATATTAATATGAATGTCTGTTCGGTAAACGCTTATCACGTCCGAACGACAAGACGCAGAGACTTAAATATCTGTACAGATACTAATTTATACCAGAGGAATGTTTTAGGCTCGGTTTTATAGCGATCTGATAAATATTTAGTAATTTGAAGAATATAACGCGAAATGCGGAACAATAATTAGTCTTTGAAAATTATATTTACTCTTTAAAAATGGTTTTATTGGTTGCATTGTTGCTTGAGGTTTGATAATGATAAAAGAGCGGAGTATATTGGGATGGAAATTTATCGGTGTATATAAAATTCTACGTGTGTGTGTTTTAATATTTCGCTCTGCAGCGAAAACTACAAAACGCAAACGAATGGTCTGTGTGTAATTGTTGTCCGAAGTCTCCTGTTGTATACCATAGCAGTTCCACGCCGATAGCTATAAGGGGGTTGAAAGTCGTCATATTATTAAAAAATTCCGACTGAAGTCCAGCGATGACGTTTGCGACAATATAGCAAGGAGGTTACATACAGTGAAACGTGATGCCCATTGATCTCTATACTCTCGGTGATGCCACAGACAACATCTTTGGTGTATGCGTGCTACAATGTCTTCAGCTCTTTCTCTGTAAGGATAAGCATACGAATGAGGACATATAAAAACAAATAAATAAAGCAGTAAAAAAGATATTTCTTTTAATACAGCTCTTTTTAATAAATCGATTTTACGTTTCGCGAATTACATCAAGTAATTGATCTGTGATATTATTACAATCCTTATTGTTGAATTTCATGATTGGATTCTTCGAAACGAGTGCATTTTAACGCGTGATTTCTTATTTTTTATGTATTCTCTGATAAATGTAACATGTTTTTAGAAAAAAGGAGATGGACAGAGAGAGAGAGAGAGGCTCGAACAAATAAATACCCGGACAACGTCGGGTTTTCAGCTAGTATTCTCTAAAAATGCGGTAATGAAATATCACGAACCTGTCAGTAATACAGTTCCAGTTCGAAGTATAACAGCCGAGGCTTGCAATAACAACGAAAGTGCCACTGTGAAGATATTCGTGTTGATTTTAATGCAAGTACATGGCCGCGAAACATACAGTGAACAGTAATTGTTACGACGAACAATTGTGACACGGATTTGCATCTATAGTTTATGTGTGTAACAGCTAATTTCATAAGCTTTTGTATACATTGATTTTGTGTTTAATAAACGAATTGAGTCTACAAACGTGTACAATTGCTGTCCAAGGGTATTGTTGTGAAATTTGGCGGACGAAATTTGAATACAAAAACGAAGGTGACAACAGAACAATGCAATAAAAATGCACTTGTGTCAGCTGCCACAAAACCATTCCACACTGATAAAACGTAGGAGAAATAACTTTATTTGTTACCACGCTGAAATAAGTACGTATTTGTTGTAAATAACACAGACATACACAAGTGAAAAAATTCTGTTACTGTTCAAATGTTTGTACAGCTTATGGGACTTAACTACGAGGTCATCAGTCCTTAAACTTACAAACTACTTATGAACTAGCTAACACTAAGGACGGCACAAATATCCATGCCCGAGAGGGGATTCGAACCCCCGGCCGTAGTGGCCGTGCAGGCCGTGACTGAAGCGCCGCAGTCCCCTGGGCCACCACGGCCGGCTCTGTTCCTGTTGCTTCCACACTTTGCCCTGGTTACATGTCAGCCATGCCCGATCAGTTGTTGTCAACAACAAATAAAAATATTTTTAAAGAATGTGTACACACTCAAAAGTGTGTTTTCATCAACCACAGGAACAACAGAAGAACACACATCTCAAAAACACACAAACACTAGGTGTAAAATTGAGAATTTACTTCAAGGGAATTAAAGGACAGGTCATTTGAATCTTCACACTTGGGGCAGCTAAGTGCCATTAGTCAAAAATTTAGTCTGAGTATAAACTGACTGAGCTCAAACAAAGCAAAACATTTGGTGTTCTTGCATGAGGTACACTCTTTGACAAAAAACCTGGCCGCCGGCCGGCCGCCACTGAGCCTAAGTCCGAGCCGATCGCGACATGGGACAATAAAAGTGGCCGCTCTGATTCGCTCTAAGTCCAGCTATCTGCACAATCTGGCAACACTGTAGACAGCGGGAGTTCATACAGTACTTCTTGTGTGCAGTTAGAAAAGGACTGGGTCAACTACATCCGTGGTCTTGCGGTAAAGTGCGCGACTTGCATGTTCAGTATTAGCGAACGAAACCGACTCTTGACAAAAATTTTAAATTCACGTCACTCGTGCATGCTGATGCCACATGTGTAAGGGGAGAATATGCGTAACATATTTCATTTTTGGATACACTGGTAATAACATTGCGGCTCAATAACATCGCTGCCTCTGGCCGCAGCACTTGGCAGAGCTCTCCGCGGCCCACTCGCCGGCAGCAGCGGTGGCGGCGCTACACAGCGCTGCCTCGCCCTCTGCCCACAGCGCCTGCTGCCGCTCATCGCCCTGGATACGTAAAGTGCTGTAGTGTTGCTGAGTGGTGATCCACAAAAAAGGTTGCGATTCGTATTTCACACAGGATATAACGAAGCAGACCACCTATTTTGAATGACGAGCATATTATTACACTAATACACAATACAATAGAGAGGCAAAAATTGTCATTGTCCAATCCAATGGCACTCTACAATGGTTAACACTTATTTTTGGTTTAAATCTCGATCCTTTTCCTTTCAGAAAAGCCTTTCATGTAATTTGTTATTGTCATCACTTCATATGCTTTCATCAAGATACAATATATAATTCACTAAAATGTGTTAGTGTCGTTTCATTCCTTACGGTAAATGTATGAGCTAAATTATGTGAATACGTTTCAGTGCACGCTGTAAAGCAACACAGGCACACTGCAAGGTTCGTGTCTTCATGTATCGTTTCTACAGCAGATATTTCCCATCAATGGAGGTGAATTCGAATTTCTTCAAAGGCGTTTGTATGGTGAAGCAAAGAAGATATCTAATACCATTTCCATAATTTGGAGTCGACCTTTCTGAAAGACTTATTGTAAAAAGCTTCTTGCCATCTGCAGCGTATAAAGTAAAATAAAACAAAGTAAAATGAAATTCCATCCCCAAACGCACTTTCTCCAACCAGGATTAGAACTGCCGCCTCCCACCAGGCTTGCATCACAAGACACAAGCAGAACCACACAGCCAACCACACACCGGCGCATTTTCCCATCAGTCTCTCACATATTCAATGCTGAGCCTCTAACGCATCGCGAAAGATAACCTGAAAGTTACCTATACGAATAACTGTGTTCCTTGAGTGCAAAAGTTAAATTTCTGTCTGTCATTTCACGTGCGCATTACGCATCATGAGTCATGAAAGTAGAAGAGAAATTTGCGGCGCTATCTTCTGATAGATTCCGTCGTCATATTTACGATGCAGATATTAAATTCGTCCAATGAAGCCGATACTCTCGTTTAAATTTTTTGAAGCTTTACAGCATTATATTTCAGCAAATGACTAGAGAAGTTAAAATACTGATATTGTGCTTGCAACATACGGCAGGTCAAAGACTGAGATATATAAACTTCCATCATGATTTCAGTTTCACCCCCCCACCTCCCCCCAAAAAAAGACTAAATTACTTTGTTAGATATCTACAAACGCTATTTTTATGAGTTACTGGAAATGAACGTCACTAAACAGTAAGGTATCAAACACTTCGCATCCTGAAAGCGACAGCCCATAATATTCTCAATCCTACAAGCATTTGGCCCCAACTGGCTTTTAGCCATGCTGCGCTAGCAAATGCCATCATAAGGAAAGGCTTCAGTCCGAAAGCAAACAACAGCATTGAGAAGTAATGCTGATGAATTGATAACTTACCCTCATCAACTTTCAGTGAGAGCTTTTTGTAACAAAACTAAAAAGTAATGCGAACTATCATTTTCTCCAATGAGTATAGGCACTGTATCTATGTTGAGTCTTGTCAAACTCGTCTCACATTCAAGGAATATTACCTAAATGAGCAGCTATTATGGAAATATACCCAAAGCATCGATGCAGTTGAGTATTATAAGCAAATCATGTTTTGAATTTAGTCCTCATGAAGCTGAAACAAAACAGAGAATGTCGGTGGTTGTGCATATTCGTAAGTTTTTTACCTTGCCGTAATGCAAAGATGAGAAAAATACAAATCCATCATCTATTGGTTTCTTCGATTCTTTGGTCAGTCTTCTTTGGTTTGTACTCCTTCACTTCATCGGCGATCTACTGGTTTCATTGAAAATACAGTAATCAAAATTACGCGACTATTTGTCCCACATTTTAATGTCCTTGGTTTTTATTCTGAATGACAGTGATGATTAATGAAATTTTTTTCACATGACAGATGAAAGCAATTAGAACCTTGTGTCTCTATCATGAATTTTCATATGAAAAAAATTAAAACCTGAAGATGGGTCTTTATAAACGTGAAAACGGTCGTGGACCTGTAAAGCATCGATCTAAAAAAAAAAAAAAAAAAAAAAATTCCAGATGACACGGCTTCAGAGTTTATTATTTACTTCATGGGATGAATACATTTGAAGTGATTACCAAATAATTTGTTCTATCTATATTTAAAATTTTACCATCATTTTAGAATAATTGATAAATTCATTTAAGAAAATGTTCTTTCGTTTTGTTTGTGATGTCACTTGATATTCTTGAAGTAGGTGGCTACGGCATCTGCTATGAGGTTGCCAGGAGACAGTTGGCACGGATGATTTTGTTTGACAATAAGCGGATAAATTAAAGACGTAACGAGACGAAATGATGAGGTCCAGCTTTTGCAACAAAACTGACCCGATTTCTAAATTGGCTAGGTTTTCAGAAAGTGACTATTATACAGGTAGACATCACTGCTATAAATCCTACCTCATTGACTTACTCACAGCTGAGGCAGATTGCTCGCAACGTGAAAGGAGTAGGAGTAGTTAATGTATGAAACGACCTTCTTGAACACAAATTCAGTTAACTACTACAATGAGCATTTTATGATGTTAATATTTTTTTAAATATTTAATGTAGGTGGCAAGAAAAAGTCAACTGACTGTAGAATTACATATCAGACTCACATCTACATGATGCCGAAGTTGCGAAACAATAGGCCCTACTACGACGTTGGAAAATCTTGTTTACATTGGTGACCTGATGAACGAGCTTCCTGCATGTTAGGAACTGGATCCGTAATTCCACTCAGGATCGAGATACTGTGCTGTCCAAATTGCAAATATGTCACGTGACCAGCTATTAAACAAAACAAAAAAAAAAAAAACAAAAAAAAAATCAATGAAAACCTCATTGAGCGTATTACCAGTTTTGTTTCTCGGTTTATGGTTGATTCATATGCAGGACTTATCGTTATGTTTACTGTACTCCACTAACTAACAAGAAGACTCACAATTTGTCGTAGAAAAGTCTTCCTAAATACTCAAATTTTGGCCAGTTTCCTTCGAGTTTGCTTCCTGATAAAATATAATGTCCGCAGGTCAATATGGAAATTACAAGCGACCTGTTATTGATAGAACATCTTGCTACGTTAAATAGCGTCCCATCTGAATTTTTTGAGCACGTTCCTTGATGAGGTGCTCAATAGATTTCGGACCTGTCTTTGTTGCCTGCCTCGTTGATTTCATAAAATGTTACGTAGTCTCATGGTCGGATGCGTTGCAGACATAGTTTTAATTGCAATGTGTTCATTACAGCGCGGTGATAGGTTTCAAAGTACAAACTTAATGGCGACTTTTAGGTGCCAGGCATCTCTCGTCGATAGATTATCATTCGATCGGTGTCGTCGCAGATAGCGGACGACATTAATTTACTAACCATTGCAATGTTCAATGCAATTCGTGAATTTCATTTATTTCTTATGTTACAGTCAAAACGCGAAACTTCGGGGAGGTCTACCGAACATCTGTTAGACTCCGTTTGATGGCTTCGTCTATTCAGAGCGACAACTATCCTTTCCCTCCAGCAGGCGCGCTCCGCCTTCTCCGTTTCCAGACGCGCGCGCCTTCGCTCGCTCGTTGTACCGCGTTGACCAAAACGACCGTGGCTGCCCCCACCGCGTCATACCTCTTACCGACTTCAGAAAGTAGATGAAATAAATTACCCTTAAATTTGGTGGCCACTAAACGCTACTGTTAGCATTACTCATGATGCAAGAACACTTTATGTTCCGGTGTTACTATGATGTCTGACATAGCTATTAAAAATTCGAAAATTTTTTGGAACTATCATTAACGCGGTAGCAATTATCGAGTGGACAAAAGTTACTTTATACGTCTTAGTCTATTTTAAAACCACGTTTATATGCATTTTCCATTTGAATGATTATTTTACACTTTTCAAATTTTGTATGTATGAAATTTTTCATTCAATTTCAAACGTTTTTATGAGAATACAATAGAGACATTCGATACATTTGTTTTATTTCTATTTCACCTTACACCTCTTATGTATTAGTCACGAAAAGATCGCGAAGTTAAAAGATAGGGCGATATGAACTCACACTAAGTCTTGCCAGAAATAGTTTTAACGGCGAACCATTCACGACTGGAAGAGAAACAGGCGGAAACAGCAGTTGTATAAAAAGTGCCCTCCACCACACACCAATTAAGAAATGGCGTTAATGAAGCAGTGTCATCGAGTTCTAAGTTAAGTTGAAAGTTCAAGGTCTCTTGTTCAGGGGGAAGTTGGTTTGAAATGAACTGCAAAATTTGTACCAACACACGGAAACATAAACAAAGTAAGCTCTATTGCACACGAGACACGAAAGAAAGAAGGAAGGTTACGATTTAACGTCCCCTCGACAAGGGGGTCATTAGAGCGAAGCAGAAGTTCGGATTGTCATGATAAGGATGTGGAAGGAAATCGGCCGTGCCCTGCCGCAGGGACCATTCCGGCATTTGCCTAGACTGATTTAGGAAAATCATGGAAAACTCAAATCCAAGTGGCCGAAGGCCAGTTCGACGCGCCGTGGAGCCGAATATGAGTCCCGTGTGTTACCACTGCACCAACTCGCTCCGTAGCAAAATCGAATGCGAGTAAATATTGCATCGTCACGCGGTTCTGAGTTACGTTAATTAAGTTTCTGTCCTATCGTTAATATAAAATCAATTGTAAAATTTGTAACAAACACACAATAGACAATAAAACAACCCAATAAACACGTGTTACAACAATGAAATTGAATGATGAATTGTGCCGTGGTTTAAAACAATATTAAGGAAAGCAATTGCACTGTTGCTTGTTAAAAGATAGTAAATAAACATATTAACGTATCTCTTATTCAATGATTTTTAACAGTGCAAGGCTGTAATTTTACCGCTATTATAAAAATTGTATGGACTGAGTACAAAATTTGTAAATAAATTTGATCCAAATTATCATTATGAATTAAGTTAATAAATGAGCAATCCGTAAATGTCCTCTGACTACATATCGGTTTCAAACGAAGGGTGTTAAAAGAAGTGTTCCAGATTTTTAGAGGCACTTTTACGGACGAAACAAGACAAAAATGACCGTTATACATTAGCTCTAACTCGCTTATGTTAATGGATATGAGAACTTGTTGATCTTCAATATTGTGAAACATGTTGAACAAACAAATGTAACGGTAATACAAAATACAAATTCAGAGATCAACTTGAAATAAAAACTAATGGTACTAACAATAATAAAGCACAGCAGTTCAACCACTTCACGAGGAGAATTATAGGGAAAATATGTGTTTAACAATATTAAGGAGATGAACAGCAAGAGCAAACTATTTACGGTTACGAACAATATTCGTACAAGTAAATATACCAACGGTAGAAATACGACCGCCTACTGCGAAATGAATGATGTGGAGCACGTGTTTTCTTTCGACGTGAAATCTGAGACCGGCAGAGACAAAGTATTATCCATCTAGAGACAAAGGAAAATGTAATGCGGTCGGAAATGACCAAAGGTAGCTACTAGCAGAGAAAAATATATCTCATTATTTTGTGAGAAGTAAAGGCGAATATAAACCTGAAAGAATATAAATACATGAGAAAAATAAAATTAATATGTAAGTTTCTGAGATATGACTTCTTTCTGCAACATATAATTCCATCTCTTCTGCACAGAGGACTGCCTACGCGAGCCTAACTCTACTATGACAGAGAACCGTCGCTTCTCTGCCTTTCGTAGAGATATTTCAGATGAAAGCTTTCTGCACATGGACGATAGACCTAAAATAACCAAACGGTTTGGTTTATAGGACAAGTTCACTTTTGGCGGTTGCGATTACTTTACAAATAATAATAAATCAAATGAATGGAGGGAAACTAATTATTACAATTACTTTGAATCACCTGCAAAGATAAAAATATTTAAGACAAAATTACTTTTGAAGCAACATTAAACACTAACATTATAATTTACCTAAACAGGGGCATCACTATACGAAGAAAACAGTTTCTTATTGGGAAAGGTTATGCGGATGTAACAGAAGTCACTATATTCTGCAGCAAAAGCCGTCTGGTCAATTTTATGATTATCGCTAAAAACTTGCGTAATAACTGCTCTAGGAAGGTACCCGCCAGATGCTCATTTTGGTGATATTCTTGGAATGTGAGACGCGTATGACAAGATTGGACGTATATACGTCCAATTTGGGACAAAAGTAAGTAGCAACTTTGGAGAAAGTAGTCATTTCACACTTTCTCCGTTTCGTTAAAAGAAACTCTCCCCGGAAGTTGATGAAGTTAAGTCATCTATTCATCAGCATTTTTCAATCATGTTGTCTGCTTTCGGACTGAACCCTTACTTAGAATGAGCTTTGGCAGCGCAGCATGGATAAAAGCCAGTTGAAGCATGCTGTTTGTAGGAGTGAGGATATTGTGGGATGGCCAAGAAATTCTTCCTATAGCTTAGCAGTATTGCTTACGATGCTAGGCAACTTGATCGTTCGCTTAGTTCCAGAATTCGAGATATTTTCCAATATTCATAAGGATATGAGATTAGTCATTGCATTTAAATGACTGTTAACCTGAATTAAATTTTTGACCGCGGATAGGTGGACCCCTCCTTAAATTGCAAACAATTTTGTGTTTTATGTCGGGTCTGTATTAACTGCCAACAAATGTCAGACAACTTAACGAGTAATCTTTTAGCTCGGTGGCACCATTCTCATTTCCTGATCTACAGCAAGCATAGTTGATTAGTGAGGTATCGTTGGACTACTCATGTGTTTGGCTTCAGGTCTATTTTTTTTTCCTCTGAAAAATCTAACTGGTATTCAGCAACGAAATACCAAAACTCATTTCAGTGTATCAGCCAAGAGATCGGCATTTTCTATTGTTATTGTAATCTTTATCATTCTGCTGTAATGCCGTAAACATCATTGATTACTATCATTATTACCATCATTATTACCATTAATTCAGTTGCAAAAGCGTTCTTTCCCATGTGGCCAAGAGACAAGAAAGAATGTGTGGTTTGACGAAAAATAGGACAATAGGAGAAAGTAGGTAAAAAGTTTGTAACAATTTCTGTTGATTTAACATCGTGACGACAGATACTAAGCAACAACACATGCAAGTCATAGGTTGCAACGTTCGAAGAATCCATCAGACACGTGGGTTCGGATTCTCATCATCATTTGTTGGCCCAACAAGGCTGTAACACTTCGAAATCAATAAGCTGCTTAGTAGTCTATAGATTATATGTATATGTTTGCAGAGGAAAAACCTCAGAATTGCACATTTCCCACACATACAGTTTAGTTTCTGTGTTCATGGCCGTAATTTTAAGTATTCTGTCTTCTGAATCCTCAAATGAAATAATAACTGTGTTGCAGAAATAATCAGTTAACTATATTTATTATGGCTTTCAAGCAAACCAACACATTTATGTATTCACGTAGAAGACAAGAAATATTACTTGTACAGTCGTAAGGCTGCATTTTGAAACGCAGTCGCTTTCAAGTTGCGAAGTTTTTCGTGACGGATGGGGCATCATTGATTTCCAATAACTTTTCATGAAAAAAAAAAATAGCTATTGTCGAAATGTAACAAAGCAATTGTTTTAGTCTTTTTTTTTGGGGGGGGGGGGTGGATAAAACAGTAATCGTGATGGATGTTTAAGTATCTCAGTCTTTGATCTGCCGTATGTTGCAAGCACAATATCAGAATTTTTTTTCTCTAGTCATTTGCTGAAAATATATCATAATGCAGTAAAGCTTCAAAGAATTGAAAACTCTGGTTTCGGCCTCATGGGACGAACTAAATATCTGCATCCTATATGTGACGATGGAATCTATCAGGAGATAGCGCCGCATATTAACCGAAATGCGCGACTCCCCTCTAGAAGCCCGCATGAGACGTGCGCGATTTCGCGTCGCTTATCGCTACACAGGTCTTCCTAGTACAGCTTATAACTGGCAACATCGTTGCTGATATTTGGCAACACTGTGACAGTGCAGTTACTTCCGCTAGTGGTACTGAATTGTCTCGCTAAGTTCACTTGACAGTCCTCTTCTACTTTCATGACTCATGATGCGTAATGCGCACGTGAAATGACAGACAGAAATTTAACTTTTGCACTCAAGGAATACAGTTATTCGTATAGATAACTTTCAGGTTATCTTTCGCGATGCGTTAGAGGCTCGGCATTGAATATGTGAGAGACTGATGGGAATATGCGCCGGTGAGTGGAAGGCTGTGTGGTTCTGCTTGTGTCTTGTGATGCCAGCCTGGTGGGAGGCGGCAGTTCTAATCCTGGTTGGAGAAAGTGCGTTTGGGGATGGAATTTCATTTTACTTTGTTTTATTTTACTTTATACGCTGCAGATGGCAAGAAGCTTTTTACAATAAGTCTTTCAGAAAGGTCGACTCCAAATTATGGAAATGGTATTAGATATCTTCTTTGCTTCACCATACAAACGCCTTTGAAGAAATTCGAATTCACCTCCATTGATGGGAAATATCTGCTGTAGAAACTATACATGAAGACACGAACCTTGCAGTGTGCCTGTGTTGCTTTACAGCGTGCACTGAAACGTATTCACATAATTTAGCTCATACATTTACCGTAAGGAATGAAACAACGACACTAACACATTTTAGTGAATTACATATTGTATCTTGATGAAAGCATATGAAGTGATGACAATAACAAATTACATGAAAGGCTTTTCTGAAAGGAAAAGGATCGAGATTTAAACCACAAATAAGTGTTAACCATCGTAGAGTGCCATTGGATTGGACAATGACAATTTTTGCCTCTCTAATGTGTTGTGTATCAGTGTAATAATATGCTCGTCATTCAAAATAGGTGGTCTGCTTCGTTATATCCTGTGTGAAATACGAATCGCAACCTTTTTTGTGGATCACCACTCAGCAACACTACAGCACTTTACGTATCCAGGGCGATGAGCGGCAGCAGGCGCTGTGGGCAGAGGGCGAGGCAGCGCTGTGTAGCGCCGCCACCGCTGCTGAAGCGAGTGGGCCGCGGAGAGCTCTGCCAAGTGCCGCGGCCACAGGCAGCGATGTTATTGAGCCCCAATGTTATTACCAGTGTATCCAAAAATGAAATATGTTACGCATATGCTCCCCTTACACATGTGGCATCAGCATGCACGAGTGACGTGAATTTAAAATTTTTGTCAAGAGTCGGTTTCGTTCGCTAATACTGAACATGCAAGTCGCGCACTTTACCACAAGACCACGGATGTAGTTGACCCAGTCCTCTTCTAACTGCACACAAGAAGTACTGTATGAACTCCCGCTGTCTACAGTGTTGCCAGATTGTGCAGATAGCTGGACTTAGAGCGAATCAGAGCGGCCACTTTTATTGTCCCATGTCGCGATCGGCTCGGACTTAGGCTCAGCGGCGGCCGGCCGGCGGCCAGGTTTTTTGTCAAAGAGTGTACTTGTCGTTTTATCACTTCGATTTGTGCATTTAAATGTTGAGCAGACTTTAGACATATTTCAAGAGCAAAAATTGTACCGACAATACACACTAAATGCAATATACACTAAACACCACGCCTCAAGCTCAACAACAACATACGATAGACAGATTCCTGTCAAGTGTACTGACCACCAAAAGTATGGCGGCCTAGTTTACAAAGGTTGCCGCAAAGAGCGCTGTAACTTGTGTGTTAGCCACTCTATGAAATTTAAGCTCGTTGGTTTACTTCCTCCAAGAGGGGCGGCGCCGGCGTGCGATGGGCTGTCGGACATCCGCTGCCTTCTCCACGATCGTTCTCTTGTGTCTGGCGTGGGGCGCTGACTTCACTCCACAACAACAACTTTTTCCAACCACTGCGTCTCTTTCATGCCCTTCAACTCTAATAATAGCTTTTTGGTTAATGTACAAAAATACCTTTTTTTTTACCCCTGATGACTTCAGAATTTGAAAGATTGTATTCCAGTTAATATTGTCAAAACTTTTTTCTAGAAATGTAGGTTTTCCTTTCCTTAATCTATCTCATAAGATAAGTCGTAAGGTGAGTATTGTCTCCCGTGTTCCTTCATTTCTTAGGATTCCAAACTGATCTTCCCTGAGGTCAGCATCTATCAGCCTATCCATTCTTCTGTAAATATTTGTTTTTAAAATTTTGCAACCATAACTTATTAAACTGATGGGCCTATAATATTCACACCTATCTATGCCTGCTTTCTTTGGAATGGGGATTATAACTTTTTTTTAAGTCTCATGGTATTACGCCTGCCTCATACATCTTACTGAATAGGTGAAATATTTTTCTCATGGCTTGTTGTCCCAGAGACTTCAGTAGCTCGGACGGAATGTCATCTATTCCCAGGGCCTTTTCTCGACTTAGTTCTTTCAGTGCTCTCTCAAATTCATCTTCAGTATCGTATCTCCTATTTCATTTTCATCGACTTCCCCTTTTTCCTGGTTAAATTACATTGTAAACACAGTATTGGTTACAAACATGAAATTGTCATGCAGCATGTGACTGTAAAATTTGGGTAGGAGTCCAACTTTGAGCAGGTCCATGGCTCATAATGCAATGTTGGGGCCATGAAAGGCGCTGTTGATGAGGGCCAAGCTAATGGGCGCGTTGCATTCAGCTACCTCTGCACGCTGGATAACGTTTTCCTCACACAATTTAGAGCAAACGTAACGTCATTTTTATGTCACATGCTATATTGAAGATCGCAAGCACAGCTTGAAAGTAGCCTGTTGTTAAAATAAGCAAGATATCGGGCAGTTGAGATCTGCAAATGTGAGTTAAAACACTCACTGCTGCTCTGAATTACTTTATGAGTGGCAATAGTACATGTGCAATGGAAATTTATCCAACTGCTCACTCCTTAAGGGAGCAACAAACGTTTTAACAAACACAAAATCAATGTTAAAAAATAAATGAATAGATAATTAAACATGTAATGGGGAGCATGAAATCATAATGCAGAGATTTGATACTTTAAAATCATAATTTATTAAGAAAAATAACAAGCAAATAAATGTGTAGCTAAAAGCACATTCTTTTATTCACAGACATGTGCATAAAGCTAGGCAATACGTTACTGTCTGGGAACACTTGAAAGCATCGGTGAAATGAGGTCTCGGTGGCGTCTTGACAAGATGGCAGGTGTTAAAAATTCAAATATTCAAATATTTGTAAATCTATCAGACCAAACTGCGTGGTCATCGGTCCGTAGCTTACAAACTACTTAAACATAGGGAAACTAACGTAAGGACAACACACATACCCATGACCCAGGCAGGACTCAAACTTCTATGGCGAGCAACCGTGCGCTCCGCAGCGAGACGCTTTAGAGTGCCCAGGATGGCAGGTGTCTTGATCACTAATTTTAAATGCACTGTGCACTAAACGAACTCATGTTAAGGGAGGTAGCAGCTCACTATTCTTAAGTACAACATGGAGTGTGACCACACTGAATTTCATAGCATTTACGAACAGAAATTAACTTAGAATAAGCAAGTAAAGCACATGCGAGAATTCGTATAGCAGAAAGCTAAAACAAAAGCATGGCTGAAGGCAAATAACGACCATTATGAAAGCATGTGGTGCAATCGGTCATACAAGACAGGAAAGATGGAATCAAACAAGAAAATCTAAGAAATATTTATCATACTTGCAGATACAGAAACTATACAAAAAGTCAATTAAAAACAGCAAGGAAATTCAAACACAGTAAGTTTACACAAAGGCTGAAGGCCACACACGTGTATTCTAACTTGAGCAAAACCGGACACACAATCATCACTCAAATGAAAATGCAAATAATAAATTTACACTGAATTTACTCGAGTTTTGTAAATTAGAAACACTTCGCCTCGCGCCTAGCGAAAGAACTACTCAAAAGGACTATCACTGAAAATCCAAGACTGCCTGATCACGAAGAAATCAAGGTCCTAACAGCATGCCTTCCTCTCAGCATAATCCGCTGAAGTACTTAGTTCTAAGGCTGCAGCAAGAGTGAAGCTCTAAGGCCACAGAAAAACCTCCCCCCGCCATACAACTTATGTAGAGAGCACTAAAAGTGACACAGAGTGCATTCTGAGACTAGTGTTTACCAACTTTTGCTACCTGGCCAAGACAATTCCTTCTACATCCGCTCCCAGAGAGGTCTCCTGTCACCTCCTTAGGTTGGTATGACACTACGAACACGCCCACGTCGCCAAGTAAGCTTGTCTGTGGCCACCCAGCAGAAGCTAGCACAGACGACAATGAAGACATGTGTTCTTAACTACAGCAAAACGAGGCCTAAAGCGGGAGGCGGCGACTGTAAGCCATTGCGCGGCAGTCAGTCAATGTTATGAGCACACATTCACATTCACATGAACACACAAGTTCAGTCACACAGGTGGAAACATATATAATGTGGGGCAGACATATTTAAACATGGGGCATTCATCATTCATAAAAATAATAAAATAATTAACACACAAACAGATAGCATTAATGTTGCAGAAACACTTTAGGTTAATGAATCAATCAAAATGGAACACGACCACACATTCAGTGGATGTGTTTCAAGCTGTCGACTATTTCACTTTACTTGTTACTTCAATGTGAAGAATTTTGGTATTATTATTCGCAATAAGCCGTTTCATGGAAAATGCGCATTACAGATGAAGCATAGAAATAGTACTCAGCTCTATTTTTCATCACTACAAGTAACTAAACACCGATACTGAAAAATAATCCTGTGATAACAACAATAGATATGCACACTCACGAACAAGTTTTGAAAAACGTTATAGTGCAATGGTCATCGGTGTAATCCTCTAATGGGAAGGTTCCTGCTTCGAACCCTACCTACAAATCTTACCGCATTAAGGAGTTGCTTATTCATAATACATTGTGTGTCTTTCTTATTTTTATAACGGTAGTGTGGTATGCAATACATGATGTTACCTGTAAGAGAGCACTGTCTCAGGAATTAGTAGAGATAACCCAAAGTGAGACGTTTAATAGGTTACACTGTAATAGTAGAAGACACTTAACGTATCCAGTATCTCCCCAAAGAGCGATCAAAGGATGAATAAATAAATTGCTGATAAGTAAAATGAGTGGCGATGACATATTGTTCGTTTCTCAGAAATATTTCGCTGTTTATTTCCGTGTATCTTGTAATTTGCGAGCGTGTGTTTAGGCCTATGTGCCTTCCTTATTTCAGTGTTTAGCTGTTTTATTTTTGAATGTGACGCGAATTGAGAGTGTTGAAAAACCGATATTCCTCGCTTGTCATAAATATTTGATACTTTATTTCTAAATGACTTTTGGTTAGCCAAGATCGGATAAATTTAATTTCTTCTCACATGTGTACAGCTTACTCAGAAGACGAATAGTTCCGTCTGCTGGCATCTCTGCGTCCTAATGTTGATCCCATAGTCTTCATTTTGCAGGCATTTGAGATCGGAAAGAAATATTCATTTTCGTCATAATTTGTTGTTGACTGCACAGGCTACGAAGTTAATAATACGTGACATTAGCTATTTCTCTGTTTCCATTAATGTCAATACAGCATCTCAGCTTAAACCCATTATTCGCTTATTGAGGCCTGGAGAAAAAGGTAGTGTATTGTGTCCATTTATATTCTTAACATACATAAGTGACACTGCAGATAGTATGAGAAATGCTGTTAACAGCAATATCATACGAAAGGATAAATTTCTAGAATTCGTATGATAAAAAAAAAAAGAGAAACTCTGCAACGTATTTTGATATTTATATGCATTTCCATATTTCGTGTTTAGTTTAATTTCATTAGGAACTTCGAAAATAATTTTAGAAATACGAAGGCGAAAAAATAAAAATAAAATGGAAACGGCTCAGGATCACTATATCAGGATAAAGGCCGCGCGGGAGTAACCGAGCGGTCTGGAGCGCCACGTTGCGGATCGCGCGGCCTCCCGCGTCGGAGGTTCGAATCCTCCCTCGGACATGGATATTTCTGTCGTCTTTAGTATAAGTTAGTTCATAAGTAGTTGGTACGTTTAGGGACTGATGACCCCCGCAGTTAAGTCCCATAAGGACAGTTTCAGAATAAAGTTGTGCAAATTCGGACGATACGAGATGTTTGCTTAAAACGTATCGTACCGAGAACGAAGTGTTTTTATGCTACCATTATCTGAGTTTTGCACACGACTATAATCATACCAATAACAGCGTTTATTATGGTACCAGTGGCGGCACTGGGCGTCGGCGAAGTCGGCCACCGCCGACAGCCTTGCGCCTGTGGGGGGCCTCGCAAAACATTGTTAAAATTTTAGAATGTTTATTTATTTATTTTATATTTGATGTTTAACTGCGCTTTCCAACTGCTAGGTTATGTAGCGATGACCTACATCTAATTTACACTAGCTTAACCAATGGACGAACACAACATACGTACAAAAGGGTGGGGTTCGACCCCCGACGGGAGCGATCTCGCTCACCGTGGTATGATTCCTTAGTGCGCTCGGCCATTCCCGGCCGGCAGCTATTTAGTTATCCGTATTTATTTCCGTAGGAGTGAAGCAGTAATGCAATTTTTAGTTAAAAACTTGCAAAACTATTTCGTCAGTACATTTTAAATACGATTTGGAAGATGTATATCGAAATGTTTATATAACAATCAGAATGATGCTCAGTTCCAGTCAGTACATTGCAGAACGATATGTTGACCATAGCTGTTTATTAATTCTCAATGCTACCGGTTTTGGTTCTGTACCATTGTCAAGCGTTAGCATTGAGAATTAATAAACAGCTATGGTCAACATGTCGTTCTGCAATTATCTGAAAGCTGTTATGCCCCATCTATTCACCTTTATAGACCAGTCAGTACAGCCTCGGCCGAGATAAGCTCTACAAAGTTAAAATTGATTAACTTGAGAAGCACAGTGAGCCAAGAAAGACTATCTGCGTTGTCAGTAGTATCAACTGAAAGCGAAACAGCGGCTAGTATCAAGATGTGATCTTAAAAAATCCAGTGAGACGAAAAGCTGAAAAGTATCTCTAATTTGTGTTTGTTTATTGCTATTTTTGTCATTGCAATAATACTCATATATTATACTAACAGAATTTTAGTATAATAATTAAAGGTAAAGCAGTCAACAATCCGAAGATTGGTTTGAACACCACAGTGCTTTACTAGGCATGGTCCTGTTTGGAGGTGGTATGCCGTTGCCTTCCTCGGACCTTGGAACTGACTTACCCAGCCAGTTATAGGGGGACCTACAGTTCAACGTGGGTTCCGAACCACGTTGCTACTCGGTATTTTTCACATGAGCAATACTGCCACAGGTGAAAGAAGTGGAAAGTGACAGATAAAAATCCTAGGACCTGGCGGGGATCGAACCCGCGACCTTTGAATTTGTAGTCTGGCACTCTACCACTGTATAATTCAACTCATTTAACATTTTCTTCATTAATGAAAAAATGAAAGGGGCCTCGCAGAGACGAGTTCGCCGACGCCCAGTTTTCGTCTAGCGCCGCCACTGTATGGTACGATAGCTATTCAAATGAACCAGTACACTATCATATTGCGTTTGCATAAAGTTATGAGATCGCTAGTCGATAGCTGTTCGTGTGGTGGTGTTCGTACAGCGTGTGACGTAAACATGACGTCACGTTTGTTCCAAGTTACCCCTGCTCGCCTGCCTCTGGTGGCGCCTCTGGCGGTGGCATCGCGAACCTGCGGCTGCTGTGGTCGCTGTGCAGGCGCCGCGCTATGCTGCTGAGAGGGTCGGAGGGGGGGGGGGGAGTTCACAGGGAGTTGGGGGGGGGGGGGTGAGCGGGGCGGCAATGTGCGGCTCGCGCCGTCGTGGCGCCACCGTCGCCGCCCTCCCTAATCTCCTCTCCTCTAGCCTTCCTTCAGGGCGGCGACTTCTCGACACTCAAAAAAATTGTTTTTCTCGACTTCTCCTTTTTCTGTGTCCTACATACAGACTCCATCTCATTCTGAAGTGCCCAGCAACAACATCAGTAGAATGTTTCTGTGCGTTCAACAGACAAGTGATATCGCCTTACGATATACGACGTGTGGATACAAAAGATTGGTAACAGGAGCGTTTCTTTGCTAAAGACTCTGAGGCAGGATCGTTTCCATTAACGTACCTTGCTGGGGTGCTATTCCGCTATTGGAGAGCCTCGGCAACGCTGATCCGTATTTATACAGGGTGTTACAAAAAGGTAGACTATGGCTTAAGCACGATATATGTGGTATATTGTGTACCCTTGCTAACTGCACAACACAAAGCCTAGTCTGAGCCCATCAACACCGATTTTGGACTGATGATGACTGGAAACAAGTTGCCAGGTCTGTCGAGTATGGACACAATATCACGATTCCATGCACCTCCCATGTCAGCAGGGGATTGTTAAAGCTGGTGGAGGCTCTGCAGTGGTGTGCAGTTGGAGCGATAGGGGAACGCTGATACTTCTACATACGACTGTGGCACGTACGTACGCATCCTGACTGATCACATGCATCCATTCTTGTCCGTTACAGAAGGAAAATTCCAGCAGTGGTCTTCAGTCTGCAGACTGGTTTGATGCACCTCTCCACGCTACCCTGTCCTGTGCAAGTCTCTTCATCTGAGAATACGTTTGGCAACCTACATCCTTTTGAATCTGCTTACTCCCTCTACGATTTTTACCCCACACACTTCCTTCTAATGCTAAGTTGACAATTCCTTGATGTCTCAGATTGTGACCTACCAATCTATCCCTTCTCTTAGTCAGGATATGCCAGAAACTCCTTTTCTCCACGATTCGGTTCAGCACCTCCTCATTAGTCACGTGATCTACCCATCTAATGTTCATCATTCGTCTGTAGCACCATATTTCAAAAGCTTCTGTCATCTTTTTCTCTGAACTCTTTATCGTCCACGTTTCACTCCCATACAATGCTACACTCCAGACAAATGTTTCAGAAAGGACTTCCTAACATTTAAATTAATATTGGATGTTAACAAGTTTCGCTTCTTTAGAAACGCTTTTCTTCCCATAGCCATTCTGTATTTTACATCTTCTTTACTTCGACCATCAGGAGTTATCTTGCTACCCAAGTAACAAAACTCGTCTACTACTTGTATTGCTTCATTACCCAATTTTATTCCTTCAGCATCGCCTGATTTTCTGACGCTACATTCCATTATCCTTGTTTTACTCATGTTGATGTTCATCTTATACCCTCTTTTCAAGACACTGCCCATTCCATTCAATTGCTCTTCCAGATCCTTTGCAGTCTCTGACAGGATTACTATGTCATAGGCAAACCGCAAAGTTTTTATTTCTTCTCCCTGAACTTTAATACCCTCTCCAAATTTCTCCTTGCATTCCTTCACTGCTTGCTCAATGTATAGATTGAATAACAATGGGGAAAGGCTACAACCCTGTCTTACCCCCTTCCCAACCTCTGCGTCCCTTTCATGCCCTTCTACTCTAATAACCGCTGTTTGGTTTCTGTATGAATATAACTCTTCGCTCCCTGTATTTCACCCCTGCTACCTTTAGAATTTGAAAGAGTGTATTCCAGTCGACATTGTCAAAAGCTTTCTCCAAATCTACAAACGCCAAAAAGGTAGGTTTGCCTTTCCTTAGCCTGTCTTCTAAGATTAGTCGTAATGTGAGTATAGCCTCCCGTGTTCCTACATTTCTCCTAAATCCCCGAGGTCGGATTCCACAAGTTTTTACATTTGTCTGTAAATAATTCGTGTTAGTATTTTGCAACCATGAGTTATTAAACTGATAGCTCTTTAATTTTCATACTTGTCTGCACTTGTTTTCTTTGGAATTGGAATTACGATTTTCTTCTTGAAGTCGGAGGGTATTTCCCCTGTCTCATACATCTTGCTTACCAGGTGATACAATTTTTTCACGACTGGTTCTCCTAACGATATCAGCAGATCAGACGGAATAGCATTTACTCCAGGGGCCTTGTTTTGACTCAAGGCCATCAGCGCTCTGTCAAACTCTTCTCGCAGTATCTTATCTCCTACCTCATCTTCCTCCCCTTCGTCTTCAATTTCTAGAATACTACCTTTAAGTTTATTTCCTTTGTATAGGCTCTCTATATATTCCTTCCACAGTTCAGCTTTCCCCTCTTTGCCTAGTACTGTTTTTCCCTCTGAGCTCTTGATATTCATACAGCTGGTTTTCTTGTCTCCAAATATCTATTTTATTTTCCTGTAGGCGGTATCTATGTTTCCCCTAGTTATGCATTTTTCTATGGTTCTGCATTTGTCCTCTAGCCATTATTGAGCTATATGCGATGCGATGCGATGCGATGCAACGAGCACAGCCTCATATTCTTACGGTGGACTGCCCTGCAGGATGCATGGTTCGTACAGCACTGCTTCAGACATTAGTCGAGTCCATGCCACGTCGTGTTCCCTCACTTCTACGAACTTGCGTGGTAGTACACGCTATTAGCCAGATGTACCAGTGAACAGAGTGGTCCAAAAGTCCGGAAACATCCTTCACAGTCGCGTGGGAATAGCCACGTGGTCCAAGGCATTAATGGCATTATCCTATGGTCTAGACGATCGCTCCCGGAGGTTCGAGTCCTCCCTCGGGTATCGATGTGTTTGTTGACCTTAGTATAAGTTTAATCAGCTTTTATGTCTAGGGACTTATGACCATAGCAGTTTGGTCCAATGGGCGTACAAACATTTGAACATTTGAAACACCCTCATAAAATCCATATGGAGAATCAAACAGGATACACAGTCCCTACACACGACGACGGGGAGGGGGAAAAATTTACTGCCTATGTCACTAACATGGCGTCCATGTAGCCGACATCTTGGATTCAACTACAAAATTGCAAATGGGAATGTGGTCATGTGGAATATCAAACAGAGAATTTCACCTAAAAAGCAAGTACGGTGACATTTTAATTTCTGTTCATTCTCGAGTTGTAACCAATTATGTGTGGTAGCAGTGGGGCGCTCAGCGGTGCTAGTGTTACGTAACGAGGAAATGGGGTTTTAAATGGTGCAAAGTGAGTATCAATGGCCTGATATGTCACATGTATTTAAATGTTAGGCAACATTTTCTCATAATAACGTTTTAATCATTGTTCCCTCATTTAAAGGTTACGAAATGTCATTAACACAAGAAGAACGTATAGATATAATGTTGATGTCAGGAGAATGAAGCACAAGGGACATTGCTGAGGATGTCAGATTCTTCATCCGACCAGACAGTGCATTACGTACGGTGCCGTTGACAGGCTTTTGGTCGATTTCCGGGCAACAGGTCCGTCAGAGGTAAACCTAAAGCTGGTAGACCAAAATCCGCCACCGATGAACAACAACTACGAGTGTTCTGGCACCATTTAACAAATAGTCCGCAACATAGTACTCGTCGCCTGTCGCAAGAATGTGTTACGCAGCTCAAATGGCACCAGTTGAAAATTAAAATGCTCCAACGACTGAATGAGGATGACCCACAACGTCGGGTACAATTCGCAGAATTGTCGAGGCAGCAACTGCAAATAAATCTTCGTTGCCACCATCAGGTACTATTCAGTGATGGAGCCAATTTGTTTATCAATGGTGAGGTGAATAAGCAGAATCACAGATACTGGTCCGACACAAATCCGCTCTGGGTTGATGCATGTAAAACGGTCGACTCGCAAAAAAAAACTGTCGATTGCTATGGTGTAAGGCGTACCAAAGTCGTGGGACATTTTCTATTGACGGTACATTAACAGCCAATGATTATTTGAGGTTAACGGAGGACGAGAGATTTCCGGAATTCTTGCAGCAAGATGGAGCCACACCACATTATGGGCACAATGTGCAAGCATACCTGAATGTGCAGTTCCCTCGAGAGTGGATTGGTCGTAAGGGTGCTGTGGAGTGTCCACCATGTTCACCGCATTTAACTCCTTTGGATTTCTACCTATGTGTTCGTGTCAAAGCACTGGTTTATTCCACGAAAGTACGTAATTTTGATCATTTTAAAGTTGAATGGAATGGACAGTGTGTTGAAGAGAGCATATAAAATGAACATTAACAAGAGCAAAACAAAAGTAATTGAATGCGGTCTAGAAAATCAGGCGGTGCTGAAGGAATTGGATTAGGTAACGAAACAATGAAGGTGGTAGATGAGTTTTTTTTTTTTTTACTTGGGTAGTAAAATAACAAGCGATGGTCGCAGTACAGAGGATATAAAATGTAGATGTCAATGGGAAGAAAAGTATTTCTGAAAAAGAGAAATTTGCTAACATCGAATATTAATTTAAGCGTAAGGAAGTCCTTCTGAAGGCATTTGTGTGGAGTGTGGCCTTGTACGGGAGTGAAACATGGACGATAAACAGTGCTGACAGGAAGAGCTTTCGAAATGTGGTGCTACAAAAGAATGCTGAAAGTTAGCTGGGTAGATCGCATAACTAATGAAGAGGTACTGAACAGTATTGCCGAGAAAAGGAATTTTTGGCATACCCTGACTAAAAGACGGGATCGCTTGGTAGGACACATTCTTAAGACTTCGAGGAATCGTAAATTTAGCATTGGAGGGAAGTGTGTGGGGTAAATATCGCAGAGGGAGACCAAGAGACGTGTATAGTAAGCAGATTCAAGTGGATGTGGGTTGCCGTTCTTATGAGGAGATGAAAAGGCTTGCTCAGGATAGAGTAGGGTGGAGAGCTGCATCAAACCAGTCTCCGGACTGAAGAACATAACAACAACATCAAAGAGCTCCTTGTTGGTGCCTATAGTCAAATTCAGCTGGATACGTAGCTTAAGGTTCGGAGGACAGCATTAACAGTCCGACATAATAGAGAACGTATCGCACCGGCTTTGTCACATTACACGCTGCAAAGCGATAAAGTCGAGAATGAAATGAAATGTCCGACCATGGCAGTTTCATTTGCCGAAACACCTCATCTGATTATAAGCGATCTTTGCTGCTTTCCACAATAAATTTTTCCATAGTCTTCCTCAGTCCCTCTTGGTAAGGATCTCACAATGTGCAGAAATACTCCAAAATAGGACGTACAAGTGTGATGTCAGCAGTTTCTTTAGTAGAACTGTTGCATCTTTTGAAGTGTTCTGCCAATGAAACACACCCTTTTTCTCGGCTCCTACACGATACCTTCTACGCGTCCATAATTAAATTCCGAGGTATTTATCGTGTAAATGAAGTTTAACGAATTTCTGTTAGTGCTCATACGGATGACTTCACACTTTTCATTGTTTAAGGTCAGTCATGGCAGCTGGCCAGGTAGGCCACCTGATTATTCAGTGTAAGATTAATTTGTATAGGGAGTCCTCAAGTCTAAGGTTTTTCTTCAGCAACGCGGAAGAACATTTCGATCACTTTCAAAGTCTGCTACAGTCAGATTAAGTACTGTATTAACTTTCCTACGCTGTCTCTCCTTGTGCCCTGGAACTGTTTTCTGGTCCACTTTTATTTGCCCACCTTGTAAGAGAAATACGTTAAAATTCGTTTACAATATAAAACAGTCAAATCTGAAGCTAGTGTATCCAACTAAATATCTAGGAATAAAAAGTAAGGCCGACTTAAACTGAATAGAACACACACACAAAAATCTACGGTGGGCGAGCAAAGGACTGTGATTTATTAGAAGAACACACAGAAGATTCAACAGAACTACGAAAGAGACGGCTTACGATAGATTTCTCCGTTCTCTTTCGGAGTGAGATCATTATCAGTTGTGACTGACGGAGAGTACCGATAAAAAAAAAAGAGCAGAAAAGACGCAGCTCGGTTTGTGTTATTGCGGTGCATTAGAAACAGTGTCATAGACATAATACACGAACCGAGTTGAGAATCATTAGAACTACGTTTGCTGTTGCGGCTAGATAACGCTACGAAATATCGATCACCAACTAAGTTTTCCAAATGCGAAAATATATATTTGTCTCGCACCTACACAGGATGAACGACGATCATAATAAAAAATAAGACAGATCTGACCTCGAAAGGGATGATTCGGTTATTCCTTCTTCCCGCGCGCTTTTTCACGATGTAATTGTTCATAAATCGGATGGATTAACCCTCTGCCGTGCACTTAAGTGTTATTTGCGGAGTATCGATGTAGATGTAGACTGTGGCATAAAATGTTTTCGGGTCAGAGCGGGTTCTTTAGCGCATCGACGTGATTACGTCGCAGTTAAATGGAAAGCACATAGCAGGCAGGTTTACGCTCTCGGCGAGGAATTTCAAATTGCGTAATCGCTTGTTACTTGTTTGAATGAGTCCCTAATGGTTTATTCAGGACTGAGAGTAAATCGTGTTTGCTTAAGCACAACTTGACAGAAAAGGTCCGATTGTGGGGATGAAAGACTCTTGACTTTTATATCTGCAACGGAACAAGCGCTTAAAACTTCTAATTAAAATTAATTAGTCATAAAACCGAGAAAAGTTTACTCCAGTAAGGGTGCGATCCGCATTTTCGCTTAATGGAGTGAGTGCCAACAGTCCACGCAACATTACCAGACAACTCTTGCTGTTGAAAAGTTACTCGGGCACCTCTGAAGGCAAATTTTTCCCTCTTTACTTTTAATAGGAAATACGTCTCATTTGTCTCTTCAGTTGTCGTATAGGCAGTTTTTCCTTCCCACGGACTACATTACATTTTTACAATCGAGAGGAATTGTGGTGGGTACACGAGAATGCAGTGTACTAATGCAGAACTATTTAAAGATGGCCGCGATTTTTAACTTATATTCCCTGCATTTTGTGTTAACGTTTCGGCGGGGAAAGGAAATGATTGATAATAGCAGCTGATGCTAAATCACAGTAAGACTCAGTTTTTATAGTTCTCAACACACAGTTCAACAAAACCGACATTTGAGCAGTTCAAATTTCTAGGCGCCCAGATTAAGATGTCGTGGAAACCCAGTGTTCAGGATCTTGTTAAAAACTAAATGCTGCATCGTTTACCAATCGGACGGTATTTGAAATAATTATTACTTCAACATCAAAAGTTGCCGGCCGCGGTGACCGAGGGGACTGAGGCGCTCCAGTCACGGTCTGCACGGCCACTACGGTCGGGGGTTCGAATCCCCCCCTCAGGCATGGATATTTGTGCTGTCCTTAGTATAAGGTAGATGATAAGTAGTTTGTAAGTTTAGGGACTGATGACACCGTAGTTAAGTCCCATAAGCTTAACAAACATTTGACCATTTTGAACAAGAAAAGTTGTCTACTTTCCTTATTTCCATTCGCTTAGGAGTACAGTGGTGTTTATTTTTTATGTTATTCTTGTGTTTCAAAAAGGTCATATACTGCACAGAGAAGGGCGGTTGGAGCAATATGTGATGTAAGCTCGAGAATCACTTGTCGACCCCCGTGCAGTGGCCTGCGAATTCTAGCACTGGCCTATTAACCCTTGAGGGGGCGCGCTGGGGTATAGAGTTCCCCACGTCTTGTTTACCGATAGTGACAACGCTGCCTCCCGTCAGCGATTACGTGCACGCTAAGTATTACTCTATAGTTTCCAAATGATAAGCCAAGATCGCAAACTACCAATTTATTAAGTGACGACCGGTTTCGGTGCACTGTGTCACCATCATCTGGTCATTATATATATAGGGATTGATGACCCCGTAGTTAAGTCCCATAGACTTTACAAACATTTGATCATTTTTTTATAATCTGGTCATCTTGTTAAAAAATTGGATATAAATAAGAAATGCAACACTGCACTTAGTCAATATATAAAAAATACCTAAGTTAAAAACATTACAGTATTTTGTAAGCTGTCATGTTTTTAATTTAAGTATTTTTTATATAGTGACTATGTGCAATGTTGCACTTCTTATTTTATATCAATTTTTTTAACAAGATGACCAGATTATATATATATATATATATATATATATATATATATATATATATATATATATATATAGACCAGATGATGGTGACACAGTGCACCGAAACCGGTCGTCACTTAATAAATTGGTAGTTTGCGATCTTGGCTTATCATATGGAAACTATAAAACGAATTGATCGCCTCCAGACCAGACGATGTCAGGTAATCTTAAGTATTACTCTCCTATTGTCGCAGCTACCTACCGCTGCAGTTAGTTTTACTGTGAAGCTTTCTGTCTGCCTGTGTTGTCAGAACGCTGCTGGTGTAGAAAGTACCTCACGTGCCTGCTGCTGTAGGTAAATACATATTTCTTATGTACACACAAATGTGCATCGTTATTCATATCAGAACAGTAGTTTGAAAAACTGATCAGCTTCTTACATATTCAGGGAAATGACGACTGAAGAAATAGCCAGAAGTCTGCAGGAGTTGTCAAATTTGTCAGATTTGCTATGTGCAATTCAAAAAACATTTTTACAAGTAATTTGGAGGTATACTGTGGTAAACAAGAGGATGGTCCATATCAGACTTCAAACATGCCAAGAGACATAGTGTTGCACCTAATTCCCGACACTGAAGGCAGCAATGGGAACATCAGATTTGATAATTGGTACACCAGTTACGCTTTGGCGACGGCTCTCCTACAGAAAAAACTCACTTGTGTCGGAACACTGAGGGAGGACAAAAGTTAAATACACAGAATTTCAAGCATACAAAAATCGAATAGTTGGTTTTCACTTTTTGGATTTCAAAAAGACGTCACTCTTGCGTCATACGTACCAAAGAAAAGCAAATCCGTGATACTGCTGTCAACGATGCATGACCGTCCAAAACTGGATGTTAAAACAAACAAGCCTGAAATAATAATGGACTACAACTTGACGAAAGGGGGTGTTGACACCGTGGACCAACTATGCAATGCCTACAAATGTTCAAATGTCTGTAAATCTATCGGACCAAACTGCCTAGTCGTCAGTCCGTAGCTTACAAACTACTTAAACCTAGGTAAACTAACCTAAGGACAACACACACACCCATGCCCCAGGAATGACTCGAACCTCCACGGTGAGCAATCGCGCGCTCCGGAGCGAGACGCTTCAGACCGCTCGGCTACTCCACCGCGGCGCAATGCCTACAATGTCTCACGCATAACAAGACGATGGCCAATGCGCGTCTTTTATTCGTCCATAAATGTAGGGGGAATCGATGAAAAAAATTTGAATTTCTCTAATCCAGATAACACACGTTATTCAGGAAGAATCTTTTTGAAGAATTTAGCAATGGCACTGATGAGACCCTATCTAATCGAAAGACCCAAAACAATGTATCTGCCTGGTGATATTTCAGCATTCTTGCGTAAATATCGAGAGTCATGAGTAATATATGCAAAAAGTTTGTTTGTAAGAAAAGTGTTACGATGACGTGCAACAACCAGTAACTCTTTGTTCAATTTTAGCGTATTTGGCGAGTCCTAAAATGTAGAGAACAAGTAATAAATTGAAAAATAAAGTATCTAAACCTCTACTGAAACACATATTGTTGCCGCGGTGGAGTAGCCGAGCGGTCTAAAGCGTCTCGCTGCGGAGCGCGCGGTTGCTCGCCGTGGAGGTTCGAGTCCTGCCTGGGGCATGGGTGTGTGTGTGTGTGTGTTGTCCTTAGGTTAGTTTACCTAGGTTTAAGTAGTTTTTAAGCTACGGACTGATGACCACGCAGTTCGGTGCGATAGATTTACAAACATATTAACATTTGAAATTTTCAAATGTTTGTTAAGGTTATGGGACTTAACTACTTATCAACTACCTTATACTAAAGGCACAAATATCCATGCCCGAGGGGGGATTCGAACCCCCGACCGTAGTGGCCGTGCAGACCGTGACTGGAGCGCCTCAGTCTCCTCGGCCACCGCGGCCGGCTGAATATTTGAAACACATATTGTTGCCTTTTCACGAAATATATAAAATTTACCCTAAAAACATCAAATAAAACTCAGGTTTACAATGATTATGCTCACTATGTGTATTTATAAAGTAAACGCCAGTTTTCCAAAGTTTGTTATCGTATTATGAAATTTATGCTCTGGGGTATGAGATACCCCGCGAGCCTATTCGACACTTGGCATTGCGGAGCGCTTGCTCGAGGGATACATATTATCTTAAATGTCATTTGTTGTTATAATATTTGGTTATTGAGAAGAATTAGCTGCATTCACTCATTAATATTAGAAATCGCATCTGCATTTGTGAAACTCAGAATATACATGGGAAAGACAGCTTTTGGAAGAGTGAAAGATTTGCTGGCAGCCAGGATCATCTCAATTAATCTCCGGAAGAGGTTCGCCAAACGTTTTGTGATGAGCATGGTGTCTTATGGCTCTGAAACATGGACAGTTAGAAAAAAAGAACAAAAATATTTAGAGAGTTTTGAAACGTGGGAACGGAGAAGAATGGAGAAAGTGAAATGGACTGACAGAGTGAGAAATGAGGATGTACTGAGTAGGGTAAAAGAGGAAAGGAACTTCATTAGGATGATACAGAAGAGGAAAACATCTTGGGTGGGACACACATTACGCAGGAACTGTCTACTGCAAAGGATAATGGAGGGAAAAGTAGAAGGAGAAAGAGGGAGAGGAATAAGAAAGTTTGGGATGCTAACAGATGTGAAGGAAGGAAGAAGTTACAGGCAAATAAAGGAGGAGGCCCAGGACAGAAAGACGTGGAGGGTGTCCAGTTGATACACATTTACTGAAAGAAGAGATTTGTAACGTACCATCTTGATAATTGTGCAGAAAGATGTGCAGTATTCTGCCGCACTCGTTTATAATAAGCTGCTACAAGAATTCCAAAAGCTTGTCAACCACTCACTTTCAATACTTAACCGAAGAGTTTCCTAATGGCTCACTCTATACTGTCGTGTGCATATGAGTGTTATACGTTTCACTTTATCTATTACTATTTTGTTCAATTAGATGCACTGACTCGTTCCATGACCACCGAGAGTTGCTGCTCAGTTCCGTCCAGTGGGACGGAATAAATATAAATAAATAAAGTATGGAGCTTATTTCGGGTGACTGGTAAAACTGAGGAAGGGCGGGCAGATTAATACGAGGGTGCGCCAGCACATGTCGCAAATGAGGCAGACACCCCAGTGCTGCGTTTACAAGCCTTAAAATCGCTTTACTTTTCAGCTGACTTAACCTGTAAAGGCTTTAAAAGCCTGGAGCTTGGAATTTTGTGACAGTGTTTTCATCATATGACGCTCTTCAGCTGTAACTTCTTTTGGTTCTTTAAACTGCTGTAAAGTAGAAGACGTGTGTGTCAAAGTGGTAGAGGAATACCTCAGTTTGCGACTTGTTCACTGACACACCCTAATAATAGGACAGTTAGTACTTTAACAGCACTGCCAGCGAAGCTTACAATCCATTAATTTCTTCCTACCCTAAGTCGTGCTAGTACAAACACACTTCTGTAACCAAAAATTCAAATGTTCAAATGTTTGTATACCTTATGTGACTTAACTACGGGTTCAGCAGACCCCAAAACTTACAAACTACTTATGAACTAGCTAACACTAAGGACGGCACAAATATCCATGCCCGAGGGGGGATTCGAACCCCCGACCGTAGTGGCCGTGCAGACTGTGACTGACGCGGCTCAGTCCCCTCGGCCACCGCGGCCGGCCTTCTGTAACCCTGTTTGTACAAGAAGTGCACGACATGTGAGGGGTCAATTTGTATTCTACTTTGTTGATTTTTGAGTAACCTGGTATCTTCTTTAGATGTCGTTGTTTCATCGCAGACGTAACACTCAGGTCGTAGGCCGACAGTTGTTGATGTGAGGCTGAAAATTTTAAATCGTGCTGGCCAAGTCATTTGAATTTAATGAATGATGTCGTCACTCGAAATTTTCTATTCACGATGTTTTGATTTATTTAAACATTTTCCTCTGCCAATAAAGCTTCATTTTCATGTGTGACTAGGATCCATTGCCTTTGAACACGGGTGATGAGACCTAGTGCTACATGTTTGATCCGGAATCAAAATGGGGAAAAATGATCGTGTGGTAGCCTTTCTGCAATAGATTCCACAGGAGGGCTTTGCTGATACTTTCCGGAAGCTGTATGAAAGTTGTCGCGATTTGTAGTGGGTGATGAAGGGCAATAAAGAATGTATGTTTGTTTATTTTGTTGTGTTTGTTGTTTGATACCATTCACCGAAGTTCTTAGACAAGCAGGTAAAGTCACTAATTTTGTGCAAAACGAGATTCAAACTCACTGTAGGTACGACCGTCTCTATCTCTCTCTCATAAACTTAGTCACTCACACGCACACACACACACACACACACACACACACACACTCACACACAGGACTACTGGTTGCGGGCGTGCATGGCGTTCGGCGCTGGTGTTCTGCCTAGGTGGGCGACAAATTAATCTGAATCGCTTTGATTGGAATCGTTTCAATGTCTCCATAGCTTCATGACACGACAGTTTTAATCCTCACTGGGTCCACACCACCACACTTCTCGAAAATCCCGAAGTGATATCAAAAGTGACAGTCAGTAACAAAAATAGCTAAGGCCACTCCCAGAAAGAAGGATCTGACGCTGACACTCGAAGCGCAAGGCTCAATTCCCACCGGCTCATTGCTCTTGTGTAATTTTTTTCTATGTGAGCTGTGACATAATCCAACATTTTTCACGGAAATGGCACAGACAGTTGATGATTATATCATCAGGTGTTAAGTAGACTTGCGCATAATAGTTCGCGATCGGGAGCGCTCACTTTATTTCGTCCGCTCCCAGCGCGACCTATCGCGCATATTTTAGTTCGCGACCTATCGCGCATCTCTTAGTTCGCGACCTATCACGCATATTTTATTTCCTTACCTATCCCGCATCTTTTAGTTCTCGACTTATCGCGCATATTTCAGTTCGCGACCGGTAGCTCTCCTTTTAGTTCGCAGCTCTGCCGCGAAGAATGTCGCTCTTTTTAGTTCGTCCGCTCGTTTTGGCTTTTGCTACCGCTATTAAAACTGCAGCTGAGCTGCATCTCAGCTCGAAATGACGGCAACTGGCAGAAGGGAATCACGCGATTCTGCGCGCTTTCGCGTCTTCTCGCTATTACCCGTCAGTTTTCGGAAAAGGAGCGGACGAACTTAGAGGCGAGGGATCTGCGAACTGGTTCGCGTAGTTCGCCTGTGAGAACGCTCTTCCGAACTAGTTCGTTCGCGAACTACACAAGAGTAGTGTTAAGCATTGTTCCACGCGGTTCTTGGCGCAAGGTGTCTGCCATGGGCGCTAGTGTTGCCAACACCACCTACAGACATTTCCCTAAAAACAGCTCATGCTACGTCATACTGACCAGGCCGCGGCCGCCAGCTGAATGGCTGGCCGATAGGGCACGCCCCCTACCTCGTAGGGGCTAGCCAATAAGTTGGCGGCCGTGGCCTGGTCCGTGGACGGCGAGAAATACAGGCCTGAGCGCGCACCTCATGCGACGTAAGCAAGGTAGTTCCGAGCCGGCGGGATCGCTAGCCGATTGGCCGGCCGCTGGGGCACTGCCTACTGCGTCATAGCGGGCTGTTGTAAGGCCTTGTCTCTTTAGTCGAACCGAAATACGATGATACCTGGTGCCTGCGCTGCGCCAATCGGCTTTGAGCGCCGGCTGCGGCAGAGACCATTGGAGTAACGGGAATTTTGCTCTGCGCATGCACGCGTCTGGCTGCGCTGTCCACTTTTGCCCGTTCTGTCACCCGACAGCGAAAATGTTTCATCAGTCCCTAAACCTACAAACTACTTACGAACTTGCTTATACTAAAGACAGCACAAACATCCATGCCCGAGGGGGAGAGGGAATTCGAACCCCCGACCGCAGCGGCCGTGCAGACCGTGGCTGGCACGCCGCAGAGCGCACGGCCACTGCGGCCGGCACACACAACAGCGACCATTGACTATACTGCCCGGCAGCGAACTCACTATTTGGCAACATTGTTGCATTCCGTTTCTCGAGTGGGGCGGTCTCCCAGCTCAGTAGGCGGAGCGCGACTATAGGTGGTGTTGGTCAGTGACTGGGCTCACTGGGCTGTGGCTGCGCCAGACCGCGCAGTGGTCGCTGCGGCTCACAGCTGAACTACGCCATCAGCAGAGCGCTGCCGGCTGCCTTTAGGTTCGTTCGAGTGGCGCTGCTGACGATCTGAAACGGTTTGAGGCGTTCTAGTGGCACTTTTGACTCTTTCTGACGTATTCTGAGGTGTTCGAATGGCGGAGCTGATAGTTTCAGATCGTTTATTTAAGTAAGCAGGTTTTCGTCAAACCGTTTTCTGACTCCAAAGCGTTTAACAAGCCTCCTCCAAAAGTCAAGCCTGCACATTTACGAAGAGTTTTGTGTTCCAAGCCTTCCATTTTCTCTTGATTGAGGATGAGTTTTGTATATTATACAGCATTCATTCAACTTATGTGGCCTTCTAATACAGTACATCCCCTTTTTATTACATCCATACATACTATAAATGAAAGCTGTGGATAATTTCATAACATACGAATTTAAAGATGAATGCATATGTTGTTACAGATTGGATTGTGATATATTCGCCTGAGAATGAAGTCAATATAGTCCTACTGAGATTTTCTGTGCTATCTGTAAATGAAGTGATTGACACATAAGAATAATGTGTCGGGCAGTATTTCCTTCACAACAGGCATTAACATTGATAGACTTTTATAACCGACATCTAGGTTTATATGTGCCACTATAGGGTCTCACAATTACTGTTCCTTCTGTTTCTCCTTGTGGTTATTTATCATAGAAATCTATTAGTGCCAATGTGGGCATTCCTACACTAAATGTGTAACTTCTGGAAAAATCATGTACGATGATAATTCTTGCAAAAAACCTGCAAAGTTTTTGTATATTAATTTGTATGTTTCATTTTTTTTTAATTTTATTGTAACTCATAATAATGGGACAAAATGCATATGAAGTTGTATGTTACCGAAAATTCCTTTCACACACCAATATCGTAATTTACCTCATTTTTGTATGCGGTTTTGTCAGGTTGAATTTGCTACATTATTTATAAAAGGGGGAAATAATGGTGAGAAATATTGTGGCTTACTGTTTCACATTCAAATGATATATAATGTAAGGTGCAGTATGAAGAATTTAACAAATTATTTGCATGGTTTAAAGTTGGTTAATGGGCACAGCGAAAAAGACAAACACGTTGGCCGAAGAGAGCAAAGATGCCAACTAGCGCTATGGGTGGCCAAACTGCAAAACAGGCGAAATAAGCGTTCGAGTTGGCTTCGGAGTTGGAAACTGTCAAAGCGCGCTTGCGCAATGGAGGCCTTCCAAATCGTCAGTAACTATCAGAAACTATCAGCGTTTGGGCCACTCGAACGAACCTTCTGTGGGCGCAGTTGGGGCTGCAGGGACGCCCGTGTGTTGATTTCATCTGTCCTGACCCTGAACCGCGTTTATACCCACATGATTTTGTTCGCTACCTTGTTTGCAACTTACACGTTCTGTATTGACAAAATTTGTTCATTGCTTACGTACGCGCCTACACTAGCGACAAATACAAGTATTACCCGTTAACTTTTCGCTTGCCGACGACAGAACTCGGGACTAAACTATGTTTACAGCCAAATGGGGCCGAAGGCGTCCGCCAGAACTAGATAGTACACGATCGACGCAAGGGCCAGTCCATTCCAAATCGGGCAGCAGGAAACCTTGAATTATTTATGGGGTTTCATTTTTCTGTCATATAAAGTAGACGTTATGTTAATATCTATGACAAACCTGCAGCTGAGATACAAAGTCACTTCCGTAATTTTTCTTTTATTTATTTTATTTTATTTTTATTTTTTATTTTTTTTTTTTGGGGGGGGGGGGGGGGAGCGAAACGAATAATGTCTTTAAATCGCTCGATTATGACACTGTTCAAAGTAAAATTTTAAAATAAATTACAAAATGAAGGCATTATTGCAGTGTTTCCAGGCTTTTTGAATACGCGACCCAACTAAAAATAATTTGGCTGTCCCCCAACCCCTCTCTGAACCATAACTCATCTGTGCATGTAATTTTAAAGGCAATGAATTTAATTTTCTTTTGTTCATACAACTTTCTTATAAGAAAACAATAAAAAAAATACAGTATTGCACATTATAGGACAAATTTTTGACCATTTTTATGAATGGGAGACAGCCTATTATTACATGAATTACGACAGAAAAATATATTCATATTCACGGAATGTATGACATTAACTAAATGTTCAAATGTTTGTAAAGCTTAAGGGACTTAACTGCCAGGTCATCAGTTCCTAAACTTACAAACTATTTATGAACTACTTTGTACTAAAGACGACACAAACATCCATACCCGAGGGGGGATTCGAAACCCGACGGGGAACGACCTCGCGCATCGTAGCATAGCACCTCAATGCTCTCGGCTGCTCGGCCGCGGCTGACATTAACTGCGAATGGGTAAAGTTGAAATTGTGTAACCAGCCGGGATTCGTACCTGGGTATCCTGCTTTCCAGGTAACCCCTACACCACTGGAGACACAGCGATCATCACACCTGCACGGAATTACTCAAGCAGCCTCCCGTCAGAAACAATTTCGTAACTTTACCCTGCCCACTAGAACTCAAACTCGTTGTTACTTAGTACAAATTTCCTGTGAGGAGTAAGGGGCTAGGAGTGGCTCCGTACTGAAGAAACGACCATTTCCCGTCATTGGCAAATTGTATAATTTATATATATGTGGTGTGTGTTCTTTCGGACATGTATAACTTATGGAAAAATATAAGTTGCAAAATGATGTCTGGCATTGTAGGTAATCATTAGAACCGAATTACGCTCGTTAAGCAAGGTCCCACTATATAGTCAATATGTAAACAATCGAATTTATCACAATTACTTAATGTATCTTGTAAATTTACCTATCACCTGGTACCTGAAAACAGATTCAGGCCTTTCGTTTATTCATTGTTAACACGATGTATTTATTATAAAACTATCTTTGTTCTATGAATTGTTCTGAGAATTGATGATCAACAGTAATTGTGTAATCTAAATATTGAAAAACTTTTCTTTGGCATATTACAGAGAACCCCTAGATCTACACTGGTCACATTATTTAATTGCTCAACTACTTTGTCTTGTGACGGCGACCCCGTGAGCAAGTCTTTGTCCCCCCCCCCCTCCCCCCACCCGAGGGTCTAGACCAGAGCTTTCCAAACTGGATGTCGCGACACCCTGGGATGTCGCGTAGGTAGTATCAAGGGTGTCGCGAGACTAACAAATTTAGACTCTAAACAAAACAAAACAAAATAAAGTCATAAAATAACATAAAATATCCTTCTCTTCATACTATCCTGAAGACTCGCATGTAGCTAATCATCCTTCTCTTCATTCAGCCCACCACAGATCACTATTAAAGGAATGATTGGTGCACATTAATTGCTTGCTCAGCCGCTAGGCGGCAGCTCTGCTTCAGCAGCAGTAGACACTCAGGGTTCGTTCAAGCAGCTGCTAGTTGCCAGATTCCAGCAAACTGCACATGCGCAGAGCTGCTGCTGACACTAGATAACAGCTCTTCCCATGCGTAGTTTGCTGGAACTGGCAGCTGCATGAACGAACCTTCATTGTGGTCTGCTTTCCTTCTCAAAAAGCTGCACCTGAGCGCTTTTAATGGATTTATCAAAGCCACGTCACCCTCGTTAGCGTTTCTTACAATTAAATATCAATCAATGACACAGTGGCTGTAAAATCTGTCACAGATTGTAAAAGCAATCACATTTGTCCACTGACTAAAGCTATTCAGTAGCGATTTTTGGTATGGAGTATGGCCGGGTGATTAACGGAGAGTAGTATTTTAAATGCAGTGATCATTGTTTCGAACCCTGGTATGCGTTAATATTTTTTCGTCTCAGTTTCCTGTATGTAACAGATTCTGGGACCAGAATTGAAATTCATATCCTTACTTGTCACAAATGTTTAACCATTTTTTCTGAATACGTCGGGTCTTCCGAGGCCGTGGTGAAGCAAGAACCTAACAATAGAACTTCTAGATGCCGTTTTCAATCGATCCAGCAAAATCGTATCTGGCCCTGACATGTACACACGACAGCGAAAGACGGTTTCAGAAATTCAGTTTTCGCGTTTCGGAAGTTGGGTCGCATGTAGAAGAAGCAACTATTACTGTGTGAGTTGGGCATTGTTGTCTGCGGTGTTACTCTGTTGTACATCTCCGTAGTTCCTAATGTTTCCTTTTCTTGCGATGAGTGCACGTAATTGCTGTAGTCAGGATCAACATTTAACATGTCAATGCGTACGAGGATTTCAGTTTCGTTTACTAACTATATTTAAGCGATATTTTATTTCCGCCCCCCCCCCCCCGCGCTAGAATCATCTAAATACTACCATATGTATCTATATTAGTGGAAGGGTGTCGCGCAAAACTGTAAGCTACAAAAGGGTGTCGCCATGAGGGAAAGTTTGGAAAGCACTGGACTAGACCCACAGGTTGAAAGACACTGTCCTGGCGCAGTGCTTTTCCACCTGGGGGTCGTAAAGATTTGCTCACGGGGTCACCGGTTACAGGAGGAATTACTTGCACCATAAAATAACTAAGGGCTTAGTAACACAAAAACGTAATTCTAAGTGAAATTTACTCAATCTTAAAATTACGGAGTTCCTTGCTTAACATTCATTATAAATTGAATAGATGATTGTTTCCTTTATCATACAGTGCATTAATGATGAATAAGCACAAAGTCTGAAAACTTTCCACGAATCAATCGATAGGTAAAAGAAGATGATACAATAAGTAATTCTCAAAAATTTGAAAAAAATTGATTGTACAAATTGCCTATGCAGTGGGACCTTTCTTAACGAGAATAATTCGCTTAAGATTGTTGCCTGAAATGCCAAACACTCGTTGAGCAATATATATTTTTCTATAATTTTCAAAATAAAAATCCAAGATGACACATTAATAATTTATTAAATGACGACCGGTTTTGGTGCACTGTGTCACCATCATCTGGTCTCATATATGTCATAAATGTTAACTAGAATCTTCAGAGCTGTCAGTATTTTGTAAGCTGTCATGTTTTTAAATGGTGTATTTTTATATAGTGACTAAGTGCAATGTTGCACTTGTTATTTTATACCCAATTTTTTTCACAAGATGACCAGCTTATAACACATATGAGACCAGATGATGGGGACACAGTGCACCGTAACCGGTCGTCATTTAATAAATTATTAATGTGTGATCTTGGCTTTTTATTTTGAAAACTATATAAGGATCAGATCGTCTCCAAACCCGACCATGTCAGGTAATCTTAATATATTTTCCTGTCGGAAATCGTGTAAAAATAGGATAATGTTACATTTAGAAAAATATGAAGAAACACTTCGTCCAACAATTTAAAAGAAAGCAAAGGACAAGGAAGAAGATTAAATGTGCTTCCTTTGAGATAACACAGTTTCGTTGTTCATCAGCAAGGTCGGGAGGGAAGGTGCCAAGAATATTTTCATTTGGAAGGGGGTCGCATAGTCGAAAAGGTTGAAAACAGAGCCCTAGCGCATTATCTAGTTGCCAACTTGCAACAATGCATACTGGATGGAGTTCATTTTCTACATATCTTTAGTTGTAGATGTAGACGTCATACTGAAATAAAAAATGTAATAACGTGATGGTTGTTTTTGGGTCGTTATTTAGACCAGCACAGAAATGGCCCTTCCCTTTAGTGCTGTCGAGAGTATGCTGGACTGGCTTTTATTCATTTGCGCGGCATAAGGCGGTGAGTCGTCCCGTACAAAGGCGCCTGCCGTAATTAGGTTGCCGTAATGAAGCAGGTAGCAGGTAGCCTCGCTCCGCCGCGCCGCCACGCTGCCCTCGTCAGCGGCGGTGTGGCTGGCCGCGGTGCCCGCGTGGCGCGGCATTCTGGACACGCGCGCGCCTGCCGCCCAGAACTGCCGCCTCAGCCGCCAGCCACCGGCTACCAGCCACCGGCTACCAGCTACCAGCCAGCTCCCTCACATATTCCGCGCGGGCTGTCGCTCCAGTTGAGCCGCGGCCGATTCCATTACGTGCGCCGGCGGTCAAAGGCGCCGACTTTTCTCCCGCCCTGGAAAAGCGTTTCCCGTCCGCATTCCAGCGTTTACAGCGTTTCCACTGCACCGCCGGCGGGACCTCTGACCTGCCCTTTTACAGTCAAATGTTCTTCCGAAATTTTACCTGCTGCTGCTGAGTGAGTAAATACGTCGCCCCGACCGAGAGCACCACGCATCCGACGTGGAAATGCGAAAACTGTGAATGAACGAATTTCATTTTACCGGAATGAAATATGCTCCTGTCACTGCACAACAAAGGGGAATATGTCCTGCCCAAAGATGTAAAAGAGAGGAACTAGCTCCTTGACTTATCTGACGTCTTCAAAACCATTTAAGGGGAGTCGTATCGCCCTATGTGCACTTCGCTATATAGACTGTTACAAAAAGTTACGGCCAAACTTTCAGGAAACATTCCTCAGACACATAGAAATTAAGCGTTTCCGGACACATGTCCACATAACATATTTTCTTTCTTTGTTCTTGTCAAACACAAATGCACAGTTCAAAGAGTAAACTGCGAAGCAGCACAAGTGTAGGCAACTTACAAAAGAAATCAAACCACAGCCTTCTAGACTATATTCCAGAAAATTGCTGTTAAAGAAAAAGGAATTAATATATAGCCTTCTGATACGTAAAAAAATATATATTAGAAACTTCCTGGGTGGTAGTTCTCATCTAGTCATTATCTCCCTCACCCAGTGCTGTCATCCCTCTCTTCCATCTGGCTTATTTTGTCATATTGTTTGTTTCTGCCTTCATAAGACTTATTAGTTATTACTTTCATAATATTATGCTTCACCCCTTAAGAAGGAGTGTAACAATTATATCTACCGCTTCTTTATTGCAAATGACTGGGTTTGGACTAACGTTTCAAACTTAAAGTTATTATTTTCTACTTTTTTAGGGTAAAGCAGTCAATCCGAAGAATGGTTTGAACACCACCGTGCTTTACTAGACAGGGTCCTGTTTGGAAGTGGTATGGCATTTCCTTCCTCCGACCTTCAAACTGACCTTCAGCCAGTTATAGGGCGACAGACAGCTTAACGTAGATCTTCCGAACCACGCTGCTACTCGACATTTTTCACATCAGCAACATTGCAAGAGGCGAAAGAAGTGAAAAGAGGCAGAGGAAACTCCTACGACTTAGCGGGGATTGAACCTGCGACCTTTGGTTAATAATTTGCCTCTGTACCACTGCGCTACCGAGCCACTATGAACTAATATTTTCACTAATATTTCCATTTTTATTTTTCTAGGAGTATTACTTAAAACTGGTTCTTGTTCTAATAGCTACTTTTCTTAAATTGAGTATTATTGCGGGTAATAAATCATTTCTAGAGTACAACCTTAAAAAACTAAAACTATCAGCATCTGAAGAAGTCTCTCTGGTAGGACAAACATGTGATTCTGCTTTGAACACTTTATTTAAACACTCAAGTCTAATATAGTTTTGAATAGGAAAAGGAGGTTATCAAATGCATTAAAATACGTCTTCCAAGGAATAAATAGGATTGTAAAACACTTAGTTACGTCTTCTAGACTTTTTGAAATATACATTTATATATAAGAACAAACTGCTTAGAAAATTGTTTACACCTAAAACGAACAAGCTGCAATCTAGCGGCTTATACGGAAATTTTCGTTAATACCAAGATTTAACCACTTCACCAATCTCACTCGGCTACCTATTAATTTGTAAAAGATTACTTGAACAAAATAGTGGTCTTTTGGATTTATGAAATGTTACGTTATAATATATAATTGGGTCGCGAAAATAGTTCCAGAAACATTGTGGGCCTCATTATCAGAAAGACTGGTAACTATTGAATTAAACGAAAAATATGTTGAACTAATCATGCATGTATGACGTAGAAGATTACAGCAATCAACTACAAATGCTTACTTTACTGTGACAGATCTAGATTTCGGTCTCTGTGTGACCATCATGAGTACTTAAAACATAGATTGAGTGTTAACTTATTCTCCAACATGAATATTTCAAGCTTTTATATGTTCTATTTGCTTAAATCTACAAATGAAGCTTTGATAATGAACACATAAGCATCGAAATTTATATCCGCCTCCCTAATAGACTAATGAGTACTCACTGATGGCGTCTTCTAGATATTTAAAATAGTCGATGAGAACTACAACTTCAACAAGGAAAAACGCATATCTATAGTAACTTAATACATAATGTCACGTCGTGTTACATGTCACATGACATCATCCAGAATGTCGTGCAATGTGATACGACGTGCCAGTGAAGTTTAGGAAACGTGCATCCCCTCGGGATTTCACTGTACTGGGAAACGAGGATAAACTCGTCAGGAAGTGCGAATGTGTCAGGATTTTTGATTTACATATTTTGGATCTTCCAGACCAGTCGAGATGCTATTCCATCTTTTTTCAAAAAATCACCTTTCCTTATGGTGTTTTCATTCTGGTTTTCAGTTTTTACCGTAGCTTATTAGCTTTCGAGCTCAACAAGGATTGTGAATTTAAGATAACGAAAAAGTTTTTAAAAAATGTTCTTATCGTTATTCCCTGTGATTACTTTATAGCTTACGCAAAGAAACGCAATAGAAACATAATTAACTATCAAAATACCACTTCTTACATCAACACAAGCTAAATTTAGCTGAACGTCTATCCATAATTACTCGATGACGGACAATCATTATTCGAAAAAAGATCTTTTAATTATCCATTTATCGTCCTTCGTCCAAAATTTGAATTAGTTCGTACAATTTCAAAGCGCAGAAGCGACCCGATTAAAAAATCTGTCACAAAAACAAGTTTTGCACGGAAAATAAAATCCGTACAGTTCACCTTAAATGCTGTCATTAGCCGAGTTTTAATTCCAATGTAATTATTCGCAATTTAAATCAAATGTTCAAATGTTTGTAGAACTTATGGGACTTAACTACGGGGTCATCAGTCCCTAAGTTTACAAACTACTTATGAACTAGCTAAGACTAAGGACGACACAAATATCCATGCCCGAGGGCGGATTCGAACCCCCGACCGTAGTGGCCGTGCAGACCGTGACTGGAGCGCCTCATTCGTAATTTAACCAGCCGCCTCCAACAGGAAAATATATTTAAGGGATGTAACAGTTGTCTCACCGGTTGTTCAGGATGTTAAAGAAAGTATTCCTTCAGAGTTGGTAGTATGCACAACGGCGTCAAAAAATTCTAGTGAAGACGGTTACTAAAATCCCTATCTTAACAGCTCTGAAGAAGATTACGGTTTAAGATCCAATCCACAACGCGATCGTTAGATACGTAGGTCATACTCGGAGATTTGGGTATATTTGCCAAAAGGAATAGGCTGTGTTATTTCTAAGGAAGCATCATGGCATTTACATGGTGAGATTTTGGGCAATCATGGAAACCCTAAATCTGGATGTCCCGAGGCAGATTTGAATCTCTGTCGTCACTAATGCAACTCCAGGTTGCTAACCACTGCACCACTTCTCTCTCGGTTTTAAACTTTACGAAGACGTGATCTGTGCTCCGTGGATCTCAACTATTTTACTGCAAGCTCTTTTCCATTACTAACGACCTGCCAAGCATCGGCAATATTGGTGATCTATGGCCCTAATTGACATCCTTACCTAAGCTCAAAGCACCAGAATTTAAACCTATAATATCCGTAACGTTAATGATGAAAGGAAGCAAGGTCAATGACACTAGTTTTCCGACACGCCACTTCAGCAAGTTATGATGCTACACATACGCATTTGAGAGTAAATTCATCTCATGTTCACACTGTCATCAGAGGTTTATAATTGTTTACTCATCTTGAAGATCGATTAGATATATTAGATAAGCTGTTCGTCCCGTAGATCCGTATTGCCGAGATCCTCTTGGATGTGTAACATTTATTATAGCTGAAGTAATAATACTAATAGTATGATTACATACAGTACATCATTTGGTTCTGTTCAAAATTTCACCAAAGGAGTAGGTGTTGGCCACTAGTAAGTTTTTCAGGCTCCTCTTCAACTGAAATTTATTCGTAGCTACATTTTTATAGTTTCTGGTAAATTATTGAAAATACGTGTTCCTCAACAGTGAGCCCCTTTTTGACCTAAAGTAATCTTTGTCCAATTTTGTTAATATTATTGTATGTATGAACTGAACGTTGGAAAAAGTTATGAATTATGACAGATATCATTAAGGAATAAATCTACAGTAGTTAGTATACCCAGTTCTTTGAAGAGGCTACACAAATAATAAATATTACGCGCTTTTGGATTCTGAAGACTTTTGCTTGACTTTAAGAATTACCCTAACATATTATACAATATTACCTTATGGAATGAATGTAAGCTAAGTGCGCAAGCGTTTTTATCTTATATTGCCTACACCTGATAACACTCGAATTGCAAATTCAGATTTGTTAAGGCGTTTTTGCAGTTCTGTAGTGTGCTCCTCCCAACTGAATTTATTATCAAGCTGTAATCCCTGAAATGTAATACTGTCAACCTGTTCTGTCTGATGTTCTTTATATTTTATGCATATACTAGATGTAAAACTCTTACATGTTCTGAACTACATGTAATGAGTGTTTTCAGAGGTCAATATCAGTGAGTTGTCTTTAAATCATTTATTAATGTCCATGGAGCTATCATCAGCAGACCATTCTAGAACTATGCTCGTCATGCTACTTATTGTAATATTTGTATCATCTGCAAGCAGAAGGAATTCTGTTTCTAGCATTATAACTGATTAGAGATCATCAATGTACACAACAAAAAACAATGGCCCTAAGATGGATCCATGTGGAACATCAAAATTTCAAATGTTTGTATAGCTTATGGGACTTAACTACGGGGTCATCAGTCCCTAAACTTACAAACTACTTATGAACTAGCTAACACTAAGGACGGCACAAATATCCATGCCCGAGGGGGGATTCGAACCCCCGACCGTAGTGGCCGTGCAGACCGTGACTGACTCGCCTCAGTCCCCTCGGCCACCGCGGCCGGCGTGGAACATCACATTTAATTTCCTGCCTTCACCAATCCCATGCATTGACACCCTTTGTTTTGTTGGCGAGCAGTGATGAGAAAAATTTTGCAGCATTTCCCATTAAACTATAGAATTCTGTTTTACTTGAAAGGATGTTCTGGTTCACACAATCAAATGCCTTTGACAAATTACAGTAAATACCTCTTCAAATGTTTGTAATCCTATTTGACAAACCTGCTATGTCATCAGTCCCTAGACTTATACTAACCTAAAGACAACACACATGCAAGGAAGGACTCGAACCTCCGACGGTGAGCAACCGTGCGCTCTGCAGAAAAGCGCTCGGCCACTCCACAGGGGCAGAAAATACCCGCTGCTTGTAATTTATTGTTTAATGAATTAAGTACATTCTCAATCTAGGTTAAAGTTAGAATAGCAGTTCTTAACGATTCTCATTCTTTATGACATCATATATCAGGAACCATCTATCATAGGTGGTTCTTACCCCCTGTGAGATTACCGCCCAATAGAAATACTGGTAATTAATAGCATTTGATAATTAAACAGTATGAAGTTCACTGCAAACATTGACCATGCCATTGCACTAAATGTTACACAATTTTAATCTTATTAATTATGGTAGCAATGTATGTATGCAGTTGGGTGACAACATTTATAATTAGGCCAAAGGTAGAAATTCTCCACGTTGATATTTGCTGTGTGCTTGTAGCTGACAGCAAGCAGGCCGACGTTGGTGGCTTGTTCCAGCTAAGGATTTTCTAGTTTCGTTTCCGGTGAGGGAAGAGGGGGACAACGGCGAGTGCCAGGTGCAGTGCAGTGCACAGCGCGAAATAAAATATTCTAATACTACTTGCATTTGAAGTAATACGATAAAGTTAAATCACTTATCTGCGATATAAGAAATTGCACGATTGTAATAAATAGTGCAAAGGATGTGTATACCAATATAAAAACATAAGAAATTTGTTTAATGTGTAGATAAATTATTTTGATTTTAAGTAAAGTTTTAGAAATGTATTGGCTGAGCGCTGTACGTTGGAAGTCGGCTCGAACAGCTCACATGGGGAAGTTGATGACTTAGGGAGAAAACCCGGGCAGTTGAGCTTTTGGCGCGCACGCGCGCGCATGGGCAGGAAGTGACGAGTCGGGAGCACGTGGTGTGGCTGGCTGGGCGGCGTCGCTCTGCATCACTCGGCATGTGGATCTCCAGGTGGAGACTTTAGATTTTTGTGTGGCAATTGCCAAGTGTGGTTGGTCGTCGTAGAGTGCACCAAGTTGTATCGAGAGCTACTGTGTGTTGTGAATATGTAGCCAGTGGAACAAGGTGTGCATCGCACTGAATTAAAGTGACTGTGTTTTGTTAGTGTAACACGTGTCGTCGCATAGGCATGAACATATACGGTGTTTGAGACAGGCACATGGTGTGAAAACAATTTGCGACAAATATTCATCTTGTCTGGGGGCTCACGAGCTATAACTTTATTTGATAAATGTGTCGACGTACAGACGTATCAGTCACAGGGTTTTAATATGGTGTAATAAACAACATAAAGTGAACTTTCCCGTGTTTTCAAAAATAGTAGTTAGTACACCCTTTTCTCTCATAAACTTACTTTATTATGAATTTGTTTTGTTAATCATATGCAGGGAAGGAAAGCTGCGAACATGTGATATCCCCTAGAAAACGAGTCTAACATTAGTAATCACAGTTCCAGTGGTTTTGCATGTTTAGGAATTTGGTTCGCAGTTGGTGGTTGTGAGTTTTTAAAAATTAAACTTTCCCTGTTTTAAACTCTCACCCCAATCTTCACCCTCGCACCCCACAGGGTTGTAATCGGTACAGTATATATATATATTGTACAATTCCAGCCATATAAAAATTACTACAATTACTGTCTCACTAATGAGATAATCATATCTCCGCCATAGAGCCAGATGCATCTCCTTTAACCCCTGAACATATTTCTGACTGAGTACATGGAATTCTGTCATCCATGCTGAAAATGATCGTAACGAACAGTTGGTAAGTATCTGGGCCCTTGTTTGTAACGCCGCTTCACAGTCATAGGACTTACCATATGTCTGTCCCATTTGAATTTCCAATAGTGGCGCCGATCAATACTAGTACGGAAGGAATTCATGAAAGACCAAAGCCTCCTGGGAACGTCCACTCGTTGAAGCTCCTTCCAAAAATCGTCTATCCATGGGAATGTTGCCATGCCCATTAAAAGAATCCCAATTTCTTGCCCAGTTGAATTTAGGCGAGAAGCTACTCTCATGTAGTCGGACTAGCGTTTTAAGAGCTGTTTTACGTGGTTTAAACCGGCTTTCCTGTGGCGTCAGGTCTTGCAAAATAGGAAGCTTAGGAGTGGACAAAATCTTGTAATATTCTGTCATTAAGTCTTATATCAGGAGAGGCGATATTGCATAGTAATGGAAGCCACTGAAGGATTGTAGACATCGTAAACCAACAGATCAACCTGATTGCCTTATTTAATTGTACGTCAACTTCTCTCACTTGAACACTACTGACCCAAACAGGAACACGGTACAGAGCTGCGGATTAAGGCTGTTGTACGCAGAACCTTAGCATCAGCTCCCCAAGTTGATCCTGCTAAGTGCTAAAATATGTTATTCCTAGTTTTTACTTTGTCTGCTGCTTTTGAAGGTAGTACCTGAAGGAGAGAGATCTATCCAAGATGACTCCCTAACTACTGTGGACGTTCACTGTTTTGGATTTCATCAAACGAATTGGTGAATTTATAGCCAGACATTCTGTTATTGAGGTGGAAGGACGCTACTTCTATTTTATTTTGATTAGGCTTTCCACATTGAGAAGTAATTTCTTAGGTAAGTTAGGTGAGATGTTGAGGTAGCTTCTGTCAAACGAATATTTCTGCGTTGTGTCGCAATGACAATATCATCATCAGAAATGATCTTAATAGACTGCGTAGCTGAAATATCAACGGTGTAATCATTAAGGGTCCTGGACCTGAAAATGACTCAAAATAGAAACAAGTTTATTGCTTCCATCCAAAAGACAAATTTCTTCAGTTTCCAAAAATGTATGGTTTATTTACTTTTAAATTGTTATTATAGTCTTAAACGATCTTTAAAAAAATGTCTCCACACTAATGCTTCAGGCAAGGAATATCACCATAAAGATTCCATGCCTGCCACAGTAATGGAAACAGTAAAGTCAATATACTGGGACCTTGCAGATAAAAAAATTACTTAGCAAATGTATACAGGGCCGTATACAAAATCCTATGAGAGTTTCAACAGCTGTGTATGGCAGGACAAAAGTAATGGACAAATTAGGCATCCAGCCGGGAAAAAATATGATAGCTGTTGTGACTGCCATAGATTGTCAGCGGCTAGTTGAAGCTGTATGGGCTGCGGAAGCCACAACTAAAGAGTACAGAGTAAGGAAATGACTCCTGAAAAGTGTGCGGAGGATAAAGAAGCAGCTGGTCAGTAAGATACGGTGAGTGAAAAGCACTGCGAACATTCTTTTGTCATTTATATATAGAGAACAGTCTAGAGTGAAGTAATTTTTTTCCGACTAGTTTCGTTCTTCTTTCAGACCATCTTCAGGAATTTTAGCTCCATTCCTGAATATGGTCTAAAAGAAGACCGAAACTAGTCGGAAAAAAATTATTGCTCTCTAGACTGCAATAAGAGTGCTGTTGCCCAAAAAGTGAAACAAAAATGTTTTAAAAAATATGTGATTCTTTTATCATTTTATCGAAACTACATGTCAGAAAATTAGGTCCATATATCTTTAAAATAGCATTAGCTATGTTTCTCCAAATTTCTCCGAATTGAAGAATGGGACACTATCTTTGTATGATGCCTAATGCATTGCAGAAATGATTTTTTGTTTGTCATTCTGCACCCACCCCCATGAACCACAGACATTGCCGAGGTGGGGTGGCTTGCGTGCCTCAACGATGCAGATAGCCGTACCGTAGGTGCAACCACAACGGAGGGGTATCTGTGGAGAGGCCAGACAAACGTGTGGTTCCTGAAGAGGGGCAGCAGCCTTTTCAGTAGTTACAGGGGCAACAGTCTGGATGATTGACTGAGCTGGCCTTGTAACATCAGCTAATGTGGCTTTGCCACACGGTTACTGCGAACGGCTGAAAGCAAGGGGAAACTACAGCCGTTACTTTTCCCGAGGACATGCAGCTCTACTGTATGAAAATATGATGATGGCATCCTCTCGGGTAAAATATTCCGGAGGTAAAATAGTCCCCCATTCGGATCTCCGGGCGGGGACTACTCAGGAGGATGTTATCATCAGGAAAGACAACAGTGGCATTCTACGGATCGGAGCGTGGAATGTTAGATCCCTTAATCGGGTAGGAAAATTAGAAAATTTAAAAAGAGAAATGGATAGGTTGAAGTTGGATATAGTGGGGATTAGTGAAGTTCGGTGGCAGGATGAACAGGATTTCTGGTCAGGTGAGTACAGGATTATAAATACAAAATCAGTTGGGGGTATCACAGGAGTAGGATTGATAATGAATAAGAAAATAGGAATGCGGGTAAACTACTATGAGCAGCACAGTGATCGCATTATCATTGTCAAGATAGATACGAAGCCAACACCGACAACAGTAGTACAGGTTTATATGCCAACTAGCTCTGCCGATGATGAGGATATAGAAGAAATATATGAGGAGCTAAAGGAAATTATTCAGACAATTAAGGGAGAGGAAAACTTAATTGTGATGGGAGACTGGAATTCGGTAGTAGGAAAAGGAAGAGAAGGAAAAATAGTAGGTGAATATGGACTGGGCAGAAGGAATGAAAGAGGAAGTCGCCTGGTAGAATTTTGCACGGAACATAATTTAATCATAACAAACACGTGGTTTAAGAATCACAAAAGAAGGTTGTATACTTGGAAGAGACCAGGAGACACTGGAAGGTATCAGATAGATTTTATAATGGTAAAATATAGATTCCGGAATCAGGTTATAAACTGCAAGACATACCCAGGGGCAGATATAGACTCTGACCATAACTTGTTAGCCATGAACTGTAGGCTGAAACTGAAAAAACTGCAGAAAGGTAGGAAAATAAGGAGATGGGACCTAGATAAATTGAAGGCACGTGAAGTTCTGGTGAATTTCAGAGGGATATTTAGGCAACAATTGACAGAAACAGAGGGAAATAAAACAGTAGAAGAGGAATGGGTAGCATTGAGAGATGAAATAGTGAAGGCAGCAGAGGACAAAATTGGTAGAAAGGCAAGACCTGCAAAAAATCCTTGGATAACACAGGAGATACTAAATTTAATTGATGAAAAGAGAAAATATAAAAATGCAGTAAATGAAACAGGCAAAATGGAGTACAGACGACTAAGAAATGAGATTGATAGGAAGTGCAAAATGGCTAAGCAGGAGTGGCTAGAAGCCAAATGCAAATCTGTAGAAGAATGTATAAGAAGGGGAAAAGTAGATACCGCCTACAGGAAAATCAGAGAGACATTTGGGGACAAGAAAAGCAATTCTACAAATATCAAGAACTCAGATGGGAAACCAGTTCTCAGCAAAGAAGGGAAGGCTGAAAGGTGGAAAGAGTACATAGAGCAGCTCTACGAAGGAAATGAACTTAGAGATGATGTTGTAGGAAGGGAAGAGGAAGTAGATCAGGATGAAATAGGAGATACTATACTCAGAGATGAATTTGACAGAGCCTTGAAAGACCTAGGCCGGAACAAGGCCCCAGGAGTAGATGATATACCCTCAGAGCTACTAAAGTCTCTGGGAGAGCCAGCCATGACAAGACTATTTGAACTGGTGTGTAGGATATATGAGACAGGCGAAATGCCCTCAGACTTTAAGAAAAATGTAATAATCCCCATTCCAAAGAAATCAGGTGCAGACAGGTGTGAAAGTTACAGAACCGTCAGTTTGATAAGTCATGGTTGCAAAATTTTAACACGAATTATCTACAGGAGAATGGAAAAGCTGGTAGAAGCTGACCTAGGGGAAGATCAGTTTGGATTCAGGAGGAACGTAGGAACCCGGGAGGCAATACTTACCTTACGTCTTATCTTAGAAGATAGATTAAGGAAAGGCAAATCTACATTTTTAGCCTTTGTAGATTTGGAGAAAGCGTTTGACAATGTTGACTGGACTACACTCTTTCAGATTCTGAAGTCAGCAGGGGTAAAATACAGGGAAAGGAGAGTTATCTACAACTTGTACAAAAGCCAGACCACAGTTATTAGACTCGAAGGGCATGAAAGGGAAGCATCCGTTGGGAAGGGAGTAAGATAGGGTTGTAGCCTTTCTCCGATGTTATTCAATTTGTACATTGAGCAGGCGATGAAGGAAAGCAAGGAAAATTTTGGAATAGGGATTAAAGTTCAGGGGGAAGAAATAAAAACATTGCGTTTTGCTGATGACATTGTAATTCTGTCAGAGACAGCGAACGACCTGGAAGAGCAGTTGAATGGAATGGACAGTGTGTTGAAGAGAGCGTACAAAATGAACATTAACAAGAGCAAAACAAAAATAATGGAATGCGGGCTTAGAAAATCAGGCGATGCTGAAGGAATTAGATTAGGTAACGAAACAATGAAGGTGGTAGATGAGTTTTGTTACTTGGGTAGTAAAATAACATGCGATGGTCGCAGTACAGAGGATATAAAATGCAGAATGACAATGGGAAGAAAAGCATTTTTGAAAAAGAGAAATTTACTAACATCGAATATTAATTTAAGTGTAAGGAAGTCTTTTCTGAAGGCATTTGTGTGGAGTGTTGCCTTGTATGGGAGTGAAACATGGACGATAAGCAGTGCGGACAGGAAGAGAATAGAGGCCTTTGAAATGTGGTGCTACAGAAGAATGCTGAAGATTAGGTGGGTAGATCACATAACTAATGAAGAGGTACTGAACAGAATTGGCGAGAAAAGGAATTTTTGGCATATCCTAACTAAAAGAAAGGGATCGCTTGGTAGGACACATTCTTAGACATCGAGGAATCGTAAATTTAGCATTGGAGGGAAGTGTGTGGGGTAAAAATCGCAGAGGGAGGCCAAGAGACGCGTATAGTAAGCAGATTCAAGTGGATGTGGGTTGCCGTTCTTATGAGGAGATGAAAAGGCTTGCTCAGGATAGAGTAGGGTGGAGAGCTGCATCAAACCAGTCTCCGGACTGAAGACCATAACAACAACAACATTCTGCACATAATTTTAACGGTAATTTTTAGACAAAATAGTAATGAATTGTAATAAGGGTGAAACTTCCTGGCAGATTAAAATTGTGTGCCGGAACCGAGACTCGAACCTGGGACCTTTCCCTTTCGCGGGCAAGCGCACTACCGACTGTGCTATCCCGACACGACTCACGATGCCGCCTCACAACTTTACTTCCGCCAGTACCTCGCCTCCTACTTTCCAAACTTCACAGAAGCTCTCCTGCAAACACGCAAGACTAGCACTCCTGAAAGAAAGGATATGGTGGAGACATGGCTTAGCCACAGCCTAAGGGATGTTTCCAGAATGAAACTTCACTCTGTAGCGGAGTGTGCGCTGATATGAAACTTCCTGGCAGATTAAAATTGTGTGCCGGAACCGGAGTGCTAGTCTTGCGTGTTTGCAGGAGAACTTCTGTGAAATTTGGAAAGTAGGAGGCGAGGTACTGGCGGAAGTAAAGTTGTGAGGCGGCATCGTGAGTCGTGTCGGGATAGCACAGTCGGTAATGCGCTTGCCCGCGAAAGGCAAAGGTCCCAGGTTCGAGTCCCGGTTCCGGCACACAATTTTAATCTGCCAGGAAGTTTCATATCAGCGCACACTCCGCTGCAGAGTGAAGTTTCATTCTGTAATAAGGGTATTTCCATTTCCTCAGATATACTCCAAACTACAAAAAACGAGGCACAATGTGTTTTTACGAATGTTGACAGCACCCTTCCACAGTCTAAATGCTATTAGACTGACGATGCCCTAGAAAATGCTCCCATAATACGAACGTGTATTATAAAACATCAGTTAGGAAAATATTGTGATTCTTGAACTATTACGGATATTACAATATATTTCTAAGTAAAGCTTGATATAATGTCATTCAATGATGGTACAAAATCGCACCTCCTCCGCATTGTATATCAAGAGTAAGATAAACAGAAAGCAAGGTATGAAAATGAAGCCCTTTCACGTCCAGGTCGCCTTGAAAAAAATGGGAGCAATAGGCGAGCTCAGGGAGGGGGCAAGGGGTAGGAGGGGCAGGAGGGAGGGAGGGGGGGGAGAGGAGGGGGCAGGCCATCGTAAAGCACTTTAAAATCACTTTCTGTGTTACCGAGGTAAATCATGATCAGACGGCGACTTAACATCAAATAGGACAAGGAAGCAGGCGCTTCTTCCAAACGAGACTGCGGAGTTTTGGAGGAGATGCGGAACACACACACACGCGCGCGCACGCACACACGAGCGCACATTCATTTGTTCTTCACTGCGAGAAAGCGTTTCCCGGCCACATTCCGGCGTCCACTCCGCCGTAAAGTGATTATAAAGTCGTTGCGCCGCAGCAGGCCTCGGGAGCGCGCCAGCCGTTGTCCCAGAATGTCGGCCTGGTGAGTGCGCGCGGTCTTTAGCGGCGCTGGCTGGCACTGGGGCGGCGTTACTAATTCCCTGCGGTGGGCGTCCGGCAAGTGCGGCCACTTAGGCCGCCGCTCCATTATTCAGCGCTCCGGCCGGCCGCCTTCCTGCTGCCACTGTGCGCGCCGTGGCTGCTGTGCGACATTCACATCCTATCAGGTACACAAACTGCAGTGTAGTTGCAAGAACTGCCTAGTAAAGTACACTAGCGGCAAAACACAAACAATACCTTCACTACGCGATAGCAATGGTAATACTACCGACAACAGTACTGCTAATGTAGAATTACTAAACACAGCTTTCCGAAATTCGTTCACCAAAGAAGTATTCAATCCAAGAACAGCTGCCAGCATACGAAACTTAGAAGTAGATGTTCCTGGAGTGGTAAAACAACTTAAGTCACTAAACCAAAAAAATCTTCCGGGCCAGATTGTATACCAACTAGATTCCTCTCATAGCATGCTGATGCAATAGCTCCGTACTTAGCTATAATTTACAATCGATCACTCAGCGGAAGACCCGTACCCAAAGACTGGAAAGTTGCCCAAGTTACTCCAAAATTCAAGAAAGGCAATAGGAGTGACCCGAACAAGCGACATGCCCTGAAACTGCTAGCAGTGAGGCAGACATCCCACCCGTGGTTGCGTGGGAGGTTGCTCCAGTGCGTGGCAGGAGGCGCAAGACATTCCGGGGGACCGATCGTGAGGCCTCCCCGGTTCGTCTTGCGAACAGGTTTGAGGCGCTGTCTGCTCAGGACGACGTTCCTGAGTCGGATGGTGTCTCTCATCCTGTCACCACCCAGCCTGCAAGATCCGGGCTTTCACAGGCTTTTACTTGTAGTTGGGAGCTCCAACGTTAGGCGGGTGATGGAGCCACTTAGAGAGATGGCTGCCAAGGAGGGGAAGAAGGCCAACGTGCACTCCGTGTGCATACCGGGTGGAGTCATTCCAGATGTGGAACGGGTCCTCCCGGATGCCATGAAGGGTACGGGGTGCAGCCAACTGCAGGTGGTGGCTCACGTCGGTACCAATGATGTGTGTCGTTTCGGATCTGAAGAGATCCTCTCAGGTTTCGAGCGGCTAACTGAAGTGGTAAAGACTGTCAGTCTTGCTTGCAAGATGAAAGCAGAGCTCACCATCTGCAGCATAGTTGACAGGACCGACTGTGGACCTCTGATACAGAGCCGAGTGGAGGGTCTGAATCAGAGGCTCAGACGGTTCTGCGACCGTGTAGGCTGCAGATTCCTTGACTTGCGCCATCGGGTGGTGGGTTTCCGGGTTCCGCTGAATAGGTCAGGAGTCCACTACACGCAGGAAGCGGCTACACGGGTAGCGGGGGCTGTGTGGCGTGGACTGGGCGGTTTTTTAGGATAAAGAGCTTCGGGGAAATAGAAAATGGGCAATCTCAAAGGGTTCAGGTGGATCACAGGAGAAATGTAGATCCGGAAACTATCGGTATAACAGTTGTAAATTGTCGTAGCTGAGTCGGGAAAGTTCCAGAACTGCAAGCGTTAATAGAAAGCACCGAAACACACATCATTATAGGCAGCGAAAGTTGTCTCAAGCCGGAAATAAGTTCAGAAGAAGTATTTTCAAAAGATCTAACGGTATTCAGAAAGGATAGATTGAACAAAATAGGTGGGGGCGTGTTTGTCGCCGTCAAAAGTAGTATTTCATGTAGCGAAGTTGAAGTTGATAGTTCGTGCGAGCTATTATGGGTAGAGGTTGTACCCGAAAATCGTAAGAAGTTAATAATCGGTTCCTTTTACCGGCCTCCCGACTCTGACGATACAATAGCAGAAAGGTTCAAAGAAAACCTGAGTCTAATTACAAAAACGTACCCGACTCACACGATAATAGTAGGTGGTGATTTTAATTTACCCTCGATCTGTTGGCGAAATTATATTTTCAAATCAGGAGGTAGGCATAAAACATCGTCCGAAATTGTACTCAACGCATTCTCTGAGAATTACTTCGAACAATTAGTTCATGAGCCAACTAGAATTGTAAATGGATGTGAAAACACACTTGATCTCTTAGCAACAAATAATCCTGAGCTCATAATGAGCATCAAAACGGATACAGGTATTAGTGAACACAGAGCTGTAGTAGCGAGATTGAATATCGAAAGTCCCAAAGTTACCAAAAATAAACGCAAAGTATATTTGTTCAGGAAAGCAGATAGAAACAAAATACATTGCTTCTTGAAAGACAGCTTCCACTCGTTTCTAACACTAAACGTAGGTGTAGACCAGATGTGGCTCAAATTCAAAGAAGTGGTATCGACAGCAATTGAAAGTTTTATACCTAATAAATTAATAAAAGAAGGAGGCGATCCCCCTTGGTACACAAAACAGGTCAGGACACTGTTGCAAAAGCAAAGGAAAAGGCATACTAAATTTAAACAAACACGAAATCCCCAGGATTTGCGATTGTACTCAGAAGCTCGAAATTTAGCGAGGATTTCAATGCGAGATGCCTACAACATTTATCACAACGAAACTCTTTCTCGTAATTTGACTGAAAACCCAAAGAGATTTTGGTCATATGTTAAATATACTCGGGGAAAGTCACAAACAATACCTTCACTACGTGATAGTAATGGCGATCCTGCCGATGACAGCGCTACTAGGGCTGAGTTACTAAACTTAGCTTTTAGAAACTCATTCACTAAAGAAGACGAAACCAATATTCCAGATTTCGAATTACGAACAGATGCCGTAATGAGTAACATAGAAGTAGATATCATCGGAGTAGTGCAGCAACTAAAATCACTTAATAAGAACAAGTCTTCTGGTCCGGATTGTATACCCATTAGATTTCTATCTGATTATGCTGAAGCGATAGCTCCTTACTTAACAGTCATATACAACCGCTCTCTCATAGAAGGATCTGCACCAAAAGATTGGAAAGTTGCACAGGTCACACCTATATTCAAGAAAGGCAGTAGGAGTAACCCACTAAACTACAGGCCTATTTCATTGACGTCAATTTGCAGCAGGGTTTTGGAACATATCCTGTATTCAAATATTATGAATTATCTCGAACAGAACGATCTATTGACCCAAGGTCAACACGGATTTAGAAAATATCGTTCATGCGAAACACAACTGGCTCTATATTCACACGAAGTGATGGGTGCTATCGACAAAGGTTCGCAAATCGATTCCGTATTTCTTGATTTCCAGAAAGCTTTTGACACCGTACCTCACAAACGGTTTTAATCAAATTGCGTGGTTATGGTATATCGCCCCAAATTTGCAATTGGATAGGGGATTTCTTGTCAGAGAGGACACAGATCGTAGTAATCGATGGTAAGGCATCGACTAAAACAGAGGTGATATCGGGCGTTCCACAAGGTAGTGTTATTGGTCCTCTGCTATTCCTTATTTACATAAACGATTTAGGGGAAAATCTAAGTAGCTCTCTTAGGTTGTTTGCAGATGACGCCGTCATTTACCGTCTAGTAAAATCATCTGAAGATCAAAACCAACTGCAGAACGATCTGAATAAGATATCAGTATGGTGTAAAAATTGGCAATTGACTCTAAATAATGAGAAGTGTGAAGTCGTCCACATGAGTACGAAAAGAAATCCGTTAAACTTTGTTTACAACATAAATCAATCAAATGTGAAGGCCGTAAACTCCACAAAATACCTAGGAATCACTATTACTTCAGACTTAAACTGGAAAGAACACGTAGATAATATCGTGGGAAAGGCGAACCAGAGACTGCGTTTTATTGGCAGAATCCTTAAAAGATGCAACAGAACTACTAAAGAAACTGCATACACTGCGCTTGTCCGTCCATTTTTGGAGTATTGCAGCCCAGTGTGGGATCCTTATCAGGTGGGTTTGACGGAGGACATCTAGAGAGTCCAAAGAAGGTCAGCTCGTTTCGTATTGTCACGATACAGGGGAGACAGCGTTACGGAAATGATACAGGATCTGGGATGGGAATCATTACAACAACGGCGCTTATCGCTGAGGCGTTGGTTACTTGCGAAACTCCAATCGCCAACATTCTCCTCCGAATGCGAAAATATATTGTTGACTCCCACTTACATAGGTTCATCAGAATAAAATACGAGAAATCAGAGCTCGAACAGAGAGGTTCAGGTGTTCTTTCTTCCCGCGCGCTATTCGTGAATGGAATGGGAGATAAATAGTATACTTGTGGTTCGATGAACCCTCTGCCAGGCACTTAAATGTGATTTGCATAGTATCCCATGTAGATGTAGATGTAGAACAAGTACAGGCCAATCTCATTGACGTCGATTTGCAGTAGGACTTTGGAACATATACTTTGTTCGAATATTATGAACTACCTCGAAGAGAACGACCTATTAACCAATAGTCAACACTGATTCAGAAACTATCGCTCTTACAAAACACAGCTTCCCCTTTATTCACATGAAGTGTTAAGTGCCATCGACAAGGGATCTCAAATCGATTCCATATTTCTGGATTTCTGGACGCTTTTGACACTGTACCCCACAAGCGGCTTCTAATGAAATTGCGTGCTTATGGAATATCTCCCCAATTGTGCGACTGGATTCACGATTTCCTATCAGGAAGGCAACTCATCGAGTAAAACAGAAGTGATATCTGGCGTTCCACAGGGAACCGTTATTGGTCCGCTACTATTCCTTGTGTTTATAAACGATTTAGAAGACAATCTGAATAACTCCCTTAGACTGTTTGTGGATGATGCTGTCGTTTATCGGTTAGTGAAGTCAACAGAGAATCAAAAGCAACTGCAAAGTGATTTAGACAAAATTTCTACATGGTGCGAAAATTGGCGCTTGACACTAAACGAAGAAAAGTTTGAAGTAATCCACATGACCACTACAAGAAATCCGCTGAACTTCAATTACTCGATAAATCAGTCAGACCTTAAGGTCGTAAAATTCTACCAAACACCTAGGAGTTACAATGATGAACAACTTACACTGGAGAGAACACATAGAAAATATTTTGGGGAAGGCGAACCAAAGGTTAAGTTTCTTTGGCACAACGCTTCGAAGATGCACCAGCTCTACCAAAGAGACTGCCTACATCACGTGCGTCCTTTCCTGGAGTACTGTTGCCCCTTATGGGACCCTCACCAGGTGGGACTGACGGAACACATTGAGAAGGTTCAGAGAAGGGCAGCTAATTTTGTTTTATCACGTTGCGGGGGGGGGGGGGGAGAGGTTCGCGCAAATGTTGGACGAATTGGGGTGGAAATCATTAAAAGAAAGACGTTATTCATTGCGGCGTGATCTGTTTGCGTAGTTTCAATCACCGACTTTTACTTCTGAATGTGAAAATATTTTGCTAGCACCCACATACTTAGGGAGACATGACCATCAGATCGAAAATGGAACGATTTAGGTGTTCTTTCTTCCTGCGCGCTATTAGAGAATGGAACTGTAGATAAAAGTTATGAAAGTGGTTAATGAACCCTCTGCCAGGCAGTTAAATGTGATTTGCAGAGTATCTATGTAGATACAGATGTTTAGGAATGTTACAGCATTGACCACTGGCGCCGAGTCCTATGCGTTCACTGGTTCAGTGGACCCCCGGAAAAAAGTAAATAAATTAATTAAATAAATATTGTTTTTAAACTATCGTTCTTCGTTTCGTTCTTCTATCAAATTTTTTAAATGCACATTCAATTTTTATCACATGAGAAAAGTTTTACGTGATGGAGACAGCACGTGTATCAGTCGTAGCACGGCCGCTTACTTTAGCCGGCAGTGGCCGCAGCGTTGCAGTCCGCATGCGCGGCTCAGGTTCACATTCTCTTCTGAACCCTCTGGAAGCAGCATATGGGTGCTCCCGCGGCAAGGAGGCGGGGAAGGCCGCTTTTAGGCCATGTTTATAGCCTGCGGTTGTTCCGTGGTGGAGGAATCTTGGCGGTTTGGCAGTGTGCTGTTTCTCATAAGGCAATGTGGGACCTGTTTATCGGCAAGGCTGTGGTATCGGTCCCTCCGCTGTTCCCCTGCGGAGCCGAAAAAGCAGCGGCTGTACTTCCAAACCGCCGCGGTTTAGCGGCCTGCAGCGGCGTCTGCTTGCACGCCGGCTAATGGGTCTGTTCAGTAAGCGCGACGGAACCGCGCGACATATGGCAGTTCTTCCTTTGTCTGGCCCCCAGGCGGAAATAGGGTGCTCAAGGTCACTGCGGCTGAACCACCTGCTGTGTGAGAGACGAGCGGTGCCTCCACGAAATCACAGCGGTTGCTCAGCGGCGGAGGCACTGCTGTCTATAAACGCAGCCTTAAGGCTGGTTTATAGCCCACAGTTGCTCTGTGGCAGAGGAATCGTGGAGGTTTGGCAGTGCACTGTTTCTCATAAGGCAGTGTGGGCCCTGTTTATAGGCGCAGCTGCGGCGGTGTCAAAATACCAGCGGCTACACTTCCAAACCGCTTGGCCACCAGGTGGTAACAGGGTGCTCAAGGTCACTGTGGCAGAAACAACTTGGCCATCAGGTAGGAAGAGGGTGCTCACCTGGTGCCTGAGTGACGAGCAGTGCATCCAAAAAATCACAGTGGTTGCTCCGCCGCAGACAAACTGTAGGCTATAAATATGGATTAACATTGGCGTTGCAGCTGGTAAAGACACCAACTCTTGGTTATTACAGCTCTGGCGCTTACGCACGGAAACAAGACAATGGAGTTACTGCACACCTCCCCTTGCGTATGCGCAAATCATCCATTAAAACAGCTTCCACCCTTCGTATTTGTTTTTAGCGCATTGAATATTCTTCAATAACACGCCACATTTGGTGAAATGTAACTATAAATTGAAGATGCATCAACTGTAAAACCCTTCAGAGGATCCGAACATGAATAATAATGAAGTAACAACTCTCCACCTAGCAACTTTATCCGTGTGGTTAGCAGCCTTGTGCAGCGCTTTCGAAGGTATCGAAACTGCAAGCAGTTATTTTAAACCCAATCTTCTTTTTAACAGATATAGGAACAACAATCAACAATGACTTAAGTATTATTACTTGCCACATATCCTTGGACGTTTTAGGAAAAGTGTCGCGATTTTGAGGGTAAATGACATTTATACTCTTTGTTGTAACAAATACTTAACTTTATGAAAAGATGTGGGCGACAGCTTCCTTTGTGCAGGTGTAGGAGGGGGTGCTGCTTACAGTGTCACGTGACCCGAACGTAGCTCGTCTCTTCATCGTAACAGATTCATTTGTTATAGTCACTTAACAGTGTAATCAGTTACTTATTGTGTTTTAGTGTTCACGTGCATATTCATAAATTCTTGGTGTTTATTATGAAAGAAAAATGAACAACGTTCAGTATGTTTTAGACACAAATTACTCAGTTTAAGCGTGGGACAAAACTGTGAAATAAAGAAGCTTGGTTAGCCGACGCCTCAGCTCATGTTGAAGCAACTGCGAACAAGCCGACGTAACACAGTCTGCAGATCTTTTAACCAAAAATATATCTAAAGGCGAAAGTGGGGCAAAACGGGCCGCCACTCTGAGATATGCACCAAATTGCATCTTTGGACATCGAGAGGGAGGGGCTGGAGGCGCCGAAACATAGCCACTCATCTGAAGCACCAGCCGCCATTGCGGATTGACCAACGAAATGATATCACCATTATTACAAGCGCTGGTCTAGAAAGAAACGGAAGCTGTTATTCGCCCTCTTTAGCTTAGTACCACTCAAAGTAGGCCGTTTACGATGGCCATTTGTCAGCCCACAAATTAATTCTTAATAACGCCTTAGCCGCCCATCCGATACGGAAATTAAATAAATGAATTTGAAGAGGGCAATATTCGATAAAACTTTGCTCTGCTTTTTTTTTTTTTTTTTTTTTTTTTTTTTTTTTTTTTTTTTTTTTTTTTTTTTTTTCCGCACCGTTTCAAAGATATCAGCAAAAAGAACGGCGATTTCACATTTCACCTCCCCTAGCGACATAACCGGACGCCGCTACAGGATCGCACTATGCCTTACCTCGACTATCGCAAGTAACATTGTAAAAAAATTAAAGTTGCTCAAAATTTAATATCGAGTAACTTCTGAATTTTTTTTTCAATTATCTGACTCTTAAAGTAGGTAAAATATATCATTACGCCATACCGTCATATTCTTTTGCTGTTAAGTTATTTAGTTCAGATTGATTTATGCTTTAGGGGCGAATTTATTGCAAGAAAATACTTTTCTAAAGTAAACAAATAACATTAAAAATATAACTGTTGCCAAAGGTAAAGAAAGATCTTTAAGAATATAACAATAAAAACAACTGAAAGATCAAAGATTAATTATGACAATTTTTCTAAATATATGCTGAAGAAACAATTAAGGAAAATGTGTAATTTAATGCAGGGTCATGACGCAAAGCCGGCCGCGGTGGCCGAGGGGACTGAGGCACTCCAGTCACGGTCTGCACGGCCACTACGGTCTGGAGTTCGAATCCCCCTCGGGCATGGATATTTGTGCCGTCCTAGTTCGTAAGTAGTTCATAAGTAGTTTGTAAGCTTAGGGACATGACCCCGTAGTTAAGTCCCATAAGATTAACAAACATTTGAACATGACGCAAACTGCGTCATTGAAATTTCTTTGGGGGGGGGGGGGTGATTAGTAGTTTTGGGGGCTTCATAAAACGATTTACAAGACGTGAAATAAAAAAATAAACCAATGTTTATATACAAAATAAATTTATCTTCCGAATCCAGGATCTAATATGACGCGTGTGAGGGGGGGGGGGAGGGGAGGATTGTTCGCAGTTTGTGGTGGTGGGGGGTGGGGGGTAAGTTATTGGCTAAGGGGGGCGGCACCTCTGCATATTACTATGCCAATGGCTTTTGCTAAAGTTTGTTTATTCCAGGATAATTTATCATTTCAGTCCCTTAAATTTGCTGTTAAATGAACAGTGTGATTTCAGAAGTGGTTTAACAACTGAAAACGCTATATTGTCTTTCTCTCAGAGGCACTTGATGGATAAAATAAAAATTGCGAACCTAGGCGTATTCTTTCAATTAACAAAAGCTTTTCATTGTGTTGATCACATGGAATTGTACCAGAAGTTAGAAATTAGAGAGTAAGGGGAGTAGCTGACAATTGGTTCACCTCTTACTGTAAGAACCGACAGTCTCTTACCGGAGCAGCTCATGATTCCTTACCTGCCTGCTGTAATTTTAGCGGCAGTATCAAAAAAATCCCATTGGATTCTCTTCAGGTCGCGGACTCTTCACGGTGTGGTCAACAGTGTGGGACGCTAGAATGTGACTTGACAAGGCAAAACGTTCTATCTACTTGAAATGAAAGCAGTATCTGCAAAATATTATTTATTTTATAAATAGGACATTCGATCATAAAGCCACATCAAATATATTATATCGTGGTAATAATCCTGCTGATCACCATTTATGTAGCATAGTTCTCAGAAACAGTACCACTCTAAACTTATTCAGTCGGATCACTCGTAATTATGAGAAGGACTCACAAAATCACGAGAGGAATTCCACACGTAGAATTTACGAAACACAAGAGCAACTGCGGCTCACCAATAACTATTTTGAAGTGGTCCCTTCCGCTTATTATAACCAACAACATGGTTCTGCGTGGAGTCTGTGACATGGCCCTTTAGCGACTTGTACCTAACACTTTCTCAAGACTTTTCTCCTGAATTCAAGAAGGCCTTTGGCTGAATGTGACTGTCCAATCAAAGTGTATCGTGTATTTAATAATTCATATTTCAGCTAATACTGCTTATTAATGAATTCTGATAAGATGATTTTTTTCATGGCTAAGATCTGCAGTAATGTTGTAGATATGAAAAACGGTCACATCCAGTAAACATTAGTATTTATAAACTGAGAAATTCAATCTATTCTAGAGCAAATGTGGACCATTTTTGTGTACACGTTGCTTTTCCGACTGTACAACATACCATCTGTCGTTGCGTCATCGATCTCCTAATTTGAATTTTAGTGACAATTTTTACATATTCTTTCTCATATTCTTTTAATAAGTCACCCTATCACCAAATGCAGTACCAGCTTAAAACAAAACAACTTCCATTGCTAGCGGATAATTTTTTTTTTTTTTTTTTTTTTTTTTTTTTTTTTTTTTTTTAAACACATTATTCGAAGATCATGCACTGTGAAGTTGACTTGCTAGCAGTACGACATAGCGTGCTGTACACAAATAGTTTCGGCATTTGCTCTTAGACCAATAATTTTTAAATTACTGGCTTGCTGAAATACGGATCGCTTTCGCCATTTTGTAGGTCTTTTGAGTAATTATCCCAATGCGCGACGACGAATCCAAATGCTGGACTGTCCCGCAGATTCCGTGACGGTTGGCCGCCTTCTGGTATTGTCACTGCCTTTATTCACGTGACAGGCCGAGCACTTACTTATAGTATACCTCGTACGTGAAACCTGATTGTCTCAAGCCTACAGTAGTTAAATAGTCTGCGGATACGGCCTCTAGAAGAGACTGCGCATCGTGTTCATCCGTCGTGTGCATAGAGTCAGTAGTGTCAATATCCAACAGAGTTCTATGATTCCGGACAAAGTGCCACGCGCTCGTAACTCTGCCTCAAGAGTTATTCACGTACTTAGAAATTCTCACTGACAGCAATGGAACTTGGTAATCTAGAAATCTTACTTTACATAAAGTAGAGTGTCCGTAATGGGTGAAAAATTGCTACATCACGCGACAATGTTGCACAACTCCAAAACTATGTTAAAAATCGGGCAGTTTACAATAAATTTCACATGAGTTACTAAATTAATGCCATATATCTGTCCCTAAGTCACCTACCAAATAGAAAACCTGTAATAGTTTCGTGTTTCCCTGTGTTCAGCTGCCTACAAAATCAAATGTTTGTATAGCTTATGGGACTTAACTACGGGGCCATCAGTCCCTAAACTTACAAACTACTTATGAACTAACTAGCTCTAAGGACGGCACAAATATCCATGCCCGAGGGGGGATTCGAACCCCCGACCGTAGTGGCCGTGCAGACCATGACTGGAGCGCCTCAGTCCCCTCGGCCACCGTGGCCGGCACTACATATGAACTACCTTACACTAAGGACGGCACAAATATCTATGCCCGAGGAGGGATTCGAACCCCCGACCGTAGTGGCCGTGCACACCGTGACTGGAGCGCCTCAGTCCCCTCGACCACCGTGGCTGGCACTACATATGAACTACCTTACACTAAAGACGGCACAAATATCTATGTCCGAGGGGAGGATTCGAACCCCCGACCGTAGTGGCTGAGCAGAACGTTACTGGCGCGCTACACACCGCTGCCGGCCGCGGTGGCCGAGGGGACACATTCGAGTGACAGCTGCGGTGCTGTACGGACGTGTGGCGGCAACGCTGGCGTTCGGCAGGTAAACAACGGCTGTGTCGCTGTGTCTGAGATTAGTCGCAAGCGCTCTGCTCTGCTAATTGTGGCTATGATTACTACGAATAAGAAGACAGAATGAACGCGATTAATATATTGAGGAAGGACACGATTAAATTTTCTTTCGACAGATGTCACGTTAGACCAAAAGCTTATGAAGTGAAACAATGGCTTATCGAAACAATCATGATTAATGAGAGTGACGTAATTGGTGTCCATTTGTCCTTTGTGACGAACGCTGCTTTCGTGAAGCTGAAGAGTCCAGAATTATGTTGCTCAATAGTAGACAAATTTGGCGGACTTGCTAAGTTTCATCATTCAGACGGTAGTGTAAGTGACGTTCCAGTCTGTCATGCCGGATTAGGTATTCGGACAGTTCATGTTTTCGAACTGCCCTTTGAAATGCCAGATGACGAAATACAAAAAGTTCTTAGACCCTACGGCAGAATAATTTCGATTATCGCTGAAAAATGGTCAGAGGCCTACATGTTCCCTGTTTTAAACGGCGTTCGTCAAGTAAAGATCGAACTTCATAAGCACATACCGTCATACTTAAATGTGCGCGGTTACCGTGCTTTACTAATATACGACGGACAGCCCAGAACGTGTGCTCTGTGTAATTCCACGGAGCACATTAGGAGCGAGTGTAGCAGGAGGCGCGTCCCGCAGCTGCCGGCTGCAGAGCACGCGGAGCCCGGCCAGGCAGTCGGCCTCAAGCTGACGTACGCTGCCGCCACGTACCCGCGCGGCCCCGCTAGGCAGGAGGAAGTTGTTGCCGCACCGGCCACACCAGGAAACTACGCAGAGCCGAGTCACGTCGAGCAAGCGCGTTCTAGCGAGGCGAGCTACCCGGCCGCGGAAACGAACGAAATACCGCGTCAGGGAGGAGCTTCACTGGATGTGCAGAAGACAACACCTGTCTCCACGGAATCTGAAAGTGGAAGCCGCTCTTCTGTTATTCAACACGAAGGCCCACTGACTTCCGAGGTAACTAGAATGAACATCGAGGACGTGACAGGCAGTCATATGGAGACAAATGAGACCCTACCGAAAACGACATCCGACATAGAAGCCCAAAGACGATCTGGGAAAGAGAATCGATGTATACAGGACAGCACAATTGAGGACCCTACACCTCGTAACATCACACAGAAAGACCCAAATATGGAGGTGCAAAATGGAAATCCGAACAGGCTAACCGATAAGAAGAAGGAACAGGTGGCGACAGAGACATCGTCCACAGATTCTCAAGAGAAGTCACCTGCATCATCCAACGGGGGATCCCCAAAGCGCAGGAGAAATAAGAAGCGCAGGCTGGCTCATGAAGCTGCTGAGAGTATAGCCCCCATTTTGAAGGAAAAACTGAAAACCATTAAAGAACGCGACAAGCAGGTAACTGTTTCAGAAGCAGCAGTAACTTCCAAGGAACGTCCTATAGGAAGCGGAAGTGAAGCAACTGACAATACCATTGAGATGTCAGGAAATGAACCCATGTCAAGTCAAGCTACCTCAGAGGCAGGACTAGACTGGGCACAAGAATCAGACGAAGACATGGCAGATGAAGCAATACCCGATGACGATATTTTTTACTAAAAGAGTGAGAATGAAACCGCTCAGACAAGAAGCAAGAAGACAGATGACAGCGAAGGGGAGAAAAAAAAAGAAAGACAATGAATTGCCCTTATCGGACTTAAAAATTTAGATCACACCCAACTAATGGAACATGTTTATAATGTGACAACTCTTAACATCAACAAAATTCAGAATGAAACAAAAGTGGCTGCTCTTAAAGATTTTTTGTATCAATCCGAAACAGACATAGCATTATTGCAGGAGGTTATCATCAAAGATCTACACGTCGTTGGTTATCAAGCAATACTGAATATTGCACCTGAGAGTAGTTGTGGGACAGCTATCCTTGCAAAGGACGGCATAGAGATGAAAGATGTCTGCCTTTTAGAATCTGGGCGGGGAATCAGATGCAAAATTTTTAATACTAATTTGGTAAATGTTTACGCACCATCGGGCAATAATGCGAGAGACGAAAGAGTAACATTTTACAAAAGTGACATTTTAGTTTTACTTAAAGACAATCCGGAAAATGTTTTAGTTGGCGGTGATTGGAATTGCGTGTTACATGAAAAGGACCAACGCCCAAACTTCAATAAATCCAAAGAACTTCAGGGCTTAGTTAGTAACATGAAATGGAAAGACGCATGGGAAATTAAGTATCCTACCCTCGTCAGGTTCACATACATTACTAGTAGATCCCAAAGCAGAATCGATAGAATTTACGTTTCTTCGAACTTTGACAATAAAATTGCTGCAATTGAAGTTATACCAGCTACCTTTTCCGACCATCTTGCAGTCAAATGCAGTGTTAAGTTACCGAAGCAGAAAACTTATTGGGGCCGACCATTGTGGAAATTGAACATAGGTATGCTGCTAGAGAATAACCTAAATGCACAAATAGAAGAAACCTGGCAGGCCTCTTTACGACAGCGCCATAAATACAGGTCAACTATACAATGGTGGGCTGCGGTTGCCAAGAAAAAATTGAGAGCTACCCTAATAGCGCATAGCAAAGAGAGAATGAGATGGACGAGACATACAACGGAATTTTATTATTGTTGTTTACGCGATCTCTATGAACAACCGATGACTAACGATATTTTCATAGAAATAAAGAGAATCAAAGCCAAGCTCATAAATATGAAGAGGTCCCAGCTAGAGGGCTTAAAAATTAGATCCCATGCACAAACCATTGTGGAAGAAGAAAACGCTTCTATCTATCACCTCATAAGACACGAACAACGGAGGCGAAGAAATTTTATTGATCACATGCGGGCGGAGGATAAGAGAATCCTTACAAACCAAAAAGATATATTAGACGAGGTTTATCGATTCTACACTACACTTTACAGTGAACAGCAGATAGATGAAGATACGACAAAGGAATTTTTAACAACATCTGGCCTTAAGAATACAATAACGGAAGAGGACAATCGACACCTCCAGGCACAAATTACTCAAGAAGAAGTTTTCGATGTACTCAAGTCATCGCCAACTAAAAAGTCGCCCGGCCCCGATGGATTGTCCATAGAGTTTTACAGATCATACTGGCATGTCATAGGCAAAGCTTTTACTGAAATGATAAATGAAGTACTAAATGGGGAGGCTTTTCCTACAGATTTGAAGCAAAGCATCACAGTACTGATCCCAAAAGGCAGGAACTTGGGAATAAAAGATATCACCAAGATGAGACCAATAAGCTTACTCAACACTGATTATAAAATAACAGCTAGGGTAGTTAAGGAGAGGGTAACACCAATCCTACGGAGGATCATTGGTGTTCATCAGACATGTCTCCCAGGACGAAGTATTTTTAAGACAGTCAGTGAATACAGGGACATAGTCGCAATTTTCTCCAACTCTGCAGCACATGGTGGTCTAGTATTCATTGATTTTAATAAGGCCTTTGACAGAGTTCATCATGGGTATCTTTTTAAAACATTGGCCTCAATGATAACAACGTGAAGGTTTTCCATAACATTTTAAAGGGAATGAAAACTAATGTATCTCTCAATGGTCATTATAGTAAGGATATTCAAATAACGAGTGGAATCCCTCAAGGGAGCCCATTATCAATGCTGCTCTATGTAATTGCCTTGGAACCACTTTTAAGAAGGTTAGAAGATGTACTAGAGGGCATATCTCTTGCGGGACTGAAAACGGTTTGTAATGCATATGCCGATGATGTCGGTGTGCTGATTAGAAGTAACGATGACGCCACAAGAATGACAGAGAATGTAACCTTGTACTGTAAAGCAACGGGCGCAAAAGTAAATGACACAAAGAGTGCTTTTTTAAAACTGAACGGAATGGCCAACGTAAATATTGCCTGGGCAAAATGCGTTGAGCAACACACTGCCTTGGGTCTCACCCTCCATAGGTGTCCTCTTCGAACTATAGCTTCCAATTGGAAAAAGATTTTGGACAATATTCGTGGCTCCCTCATTTTAAATTATTTGAGGGACCTAAACATTAAGCAAAGAATTAAGATCATTAATGGTGCAGTTTTATCAAAAGCAACTTACATTGGGCAAATTTTGCCAATACCTAAAGAAGTTGCAAAAGCTATAACGGCAACGGTTTGCCGATACCTCTGGCAAGGTCATATATTTCGAGTAGCTGCTGGAACAGTGACCCTAACTACCGCAGAGGGGGGACTTGGATTGTCAGATATTTTAAAGAAAACCAATGTTCTGTTTATAAAGAGGTCGTTGTAACTTATTGAAATGTATCCAAACAGTGTAACTTCTAAATTATTCAAACTTTTTGAGCCTAACAGCCTTCGGCCACCAATCGACGTCAGAGTAATAAACTATAAATTGAAGCACATTCGACACTTTTATTTCGAACTAAGTTACATGCAATGCCTTGTACAGGATATCAACAAGAGGAACTGCAAATACATGCTGAAAAAAATAAGATCACAGGACAACCCGAATAAGATGGAATTAAAGTACCCTCACAGAAAATGGAAAAATATTTGGCAAAATATAAATAACAAAATACTTACATCAGAAGTACAGTCGACATGGTACAAAGTTGTAAATAATATAATTAGCACTAACGAGAAATTATATTTAATAGGACGCAGTGACACAAACAAATGCCGTAAATGCAATAGGACTGACACGTTAGATCATCATTTCGTTTGTCAAGGGTACAGTTACTTATGGCAAGAAGTTAAAATGCAAGTTGCCTTTCTCAGACGTCATGATGGGAGAGACATTAACCCAAATATAATATTCTTCTCGGAAGAAGTTTTTTTTCCATCTCAGAAAAATAATGCCATCTTATGGTTAATCGGAAATTACGTTAACTACATTATAAATAAAAATGGGAAAGACAGTCTATTGGAATACAGAGAATATTTACGATCAGAATACTACAAAATATACCAGAGTAAAAATCAAATAAAAACGTTTGGTAACATGCTGCGAATTGTGATCGAGAAGCAAGGAGTGGGATAGATAGTAGATGCATGCTAAAGTAGGGGACAGCTGCTGGGGGTGAAGTACGGTGGGGACTTCGTGGGCCCCGTGGCCGCTACGGTAGCCGTGAAGGCCTCAGCAGAACCCTGAAACAGCATGCCAGTGACGACGAAGAAATTCACAGTTTGATACCAAAGGACCAATACTCATTCTCAATGTGAAAGTACTTACTAAGATATAAAGTAAAGAAAAATTCGTGCAGATTAAATGGTGATGTAATTTCATTTACTCACTGAAAAAAGGGGGAGAAGAAAATTGCCCTAGGAAATTTGCTTTTGTTCTGTATGCATACGTTTTAGTGTACACAGAAGTTATGATTTAAAAATGAAACGCCCTAGAAGAGGGATTCATTTTTTTAGTTATTTTTTCTTTCATAATCTAGTACAATTTCACAAAGAGGAGCTTTTTCCCAAATTGTTAAGGAAGAACTGTTGATAAACAAGACAGTAATTTCAAAAATATACATATAAAACAAAAAGACATTCACATAAAGGTACTTTTCTGAACCGAGGGTTTCACTGTTATGAGAAGACGCAATAGGGCTGATGATGAATGCTGATGAACGAAACAGGACAATCCAGAGATTGCGAAACAACCTGCATTTGGCAGCAATTTACGAGAAGACGAGCTTTGAAGCCTTAGAGTGCAGTAGTGCCTCGACACAATTCATCAATTTTCACAGTATCCAACAGGTTGCTAACGAAATCAGGAAAACGAACCAATAATCATGAACACAAATTTATTTTATTTTACATTGATTTACATTCTGTAATATAGCTATGAAGCTCAAAAAAAAAAAAAAAAAAAAAAAAAAAAAAAAAAAAAAAAAAAGAGGGGGGACTGAGGCGCTTCAGTCATGGTCTGCACGGCCACTACGGTCGGGGGTTCGAATCCCCCCTCGGGCATGGATATTTGTGCTGCCTGTAGTCTTAGCTAGTTCATAAGTAGTTTGTAAGTTTAGGGACTGATGGCCCCGTAGTCAAGTCCCATAAGCTCTACAAACATTTGATTTTTTTACACACCGCTCGGAGCTGTCTACAAACATGATTTGCTTCAGATATGCTGAACGTTTAACTCGTGAGTCGTCTGCGTATTTTATACGTTCGTAAACATCCCTTGTAATATTTATTTGTCCACAAGGATATAGGTTTCAATATACAGGTGAAGCCATTCACTGATTACTGCATCCCCTACCGCAATCAGACTCTAAGAACATTTGATTGTACCCATAAAAATGGCTGTTGTCTTGAAGCACTCCACACTTACTTGCAGGAATTTTCTTGGTGAGTGCCATCCTTTCATTAATTTTTGTCCTGCAATTGAGAGCATTTCTAGAACGATCCAATAAGTAACAAAAAATTATAAAATAAGTGTCTGGAGATAAATTTTGCTTGCTTCACTTGAGTGAGGTATCAGCCATCAACGTAAAATAGGTAAGAAAAATTCTGCGTAAAAAGTTTTTCTCCTTAAAATATTGTAATATTGTGCAACTTTCAGTGCAAAACTCGTCTTTTTTTACGTAAACCGACATATGCATTGAACTAAATACATCTGAAAAGAAATTTTATCAGATAACCAACAACCGTTTAACAAACACCAGCGCTTATCAACTGCCATTAAATGCTTGGTCGAGGGTTTAAGGTGCCCTGCTACGGACTGCGTGGTCGCTCTCCATCGGAGGTTCCAATCTTCCTTGGGGCATGCGTGTGTGTGTGTGTGTGTGTGTGTGTGTGTGTTTTCTTATTATCATAAGTAAGTTTAAGTAGTTTGTAACTCTAGGGACCGATAACCTCAGCAGTTTTCTCCCTTAGTTTTACTAACATTTGACCATCAAATACTTACGCACGCGACTGGTAAATAAATATTCTCTTCGGCATTGCAGTGCTTCGTTGACGAAAAAATGTTCATAAGGAGTTCTGCATCGTACATTTCACTGTCTCGATAGAGTGTTCACTGGCAGAATATGAAAATTTATACTGTACCTGGAAATTTTAATAGGAAGAAGATACAGTACATCGAATTATTTATTTATCGTGTGAGAAGCACAGAATATAAAATACACTGACGGTATTCAAAATAAATAATACAGAATGCAAAATACAAAATTCAGAATACATAAATAATGACATGAGAAAGGATTGTCAAAATATAAGTACAGAAAATTATAAAATCAGCAAACCAAAAACATTGTTCCGTCATTTCATATTGTGGCTACGTAGAGTGCATTACGTGTCACTCTCGTCAAGTCTCTCATGGTGCATGTAGCTGCAGATGAAGGGCATCGCAATAGGTGCTTATTACATTGCGCAGAACCACACACGCAGAGTACTGAATGCACGGGAAGGCCCCATTTCTGCAGGTTGGTCTTGCATCTCGTAGTACCGGAGAGTAGCCTTCCATGTTGTCCACTTCTCTGGGTGGGCAGGGGGGAGCTCTTCCATCGGCATCATCCACTCCTCCAAATACTGCCTTTTTTCCTGCTACTTTAAAATCCAGGCTTGCTGCTGTGTCCCTATAAGTGCGTCCGTATTTGTCAGAAAGTTCTTTCAGCCGAGGTCGTGCTGGCTGGCAGCCGTATAGGAGATGGGCTTCAGTTGTCACAGCCTTGATTTTCTCGCGCATAGCTGCTATCTCTCGTCTGATTTCAGGGGAGGGGGGCGGGCGCTATGCCGGCGAGGCAGTGATCTATGGGTGTAGGTCTTGAGCAGCGCGTGATGATGGTTCTGGCATGGCTAGACCTGTACAGTGCGTGGATGGGCTCCCCATGTGGCACCTGTCACCTTTCTCACTAAGTTATTTCTGGAAGATACTTTCTGTTTCGTGTTTAGGCAGTGTTTCTTATAGGAAAGTGTGTGATCTAAATCATTTTGGAGTTGGGCAGTGTTCGAGCTCAGTTCCTTCACCGATGATCTGAAGGGTTTTTGCTGCTTGTTTCTTCCTGAGAACATCGAATGCATCCTAGAGATAAGAACTGAGAGTAGTAACGTTAATGATCTAAATACTCCTGTTCATTTCTGTCTTGTTGTCCTTTAGCCGCGGTGAAGCGGCCGAGCGCATTAAGGCGCTATGCTACGATGCGTGAGGCCATTCCCCGTCGGGGGTTCGAATCCCCCCTCGAGCATGGCTGTTTGTGTCGTCTTTAGTCTAATGCAGTTCATACGTAGTTCGTAAGTTTAGCTACTGATGACCCCGCAGTTGAGTCCCTTATGCCTGACAAACGTTTGAACATTTTTGTCCTCTGACTCAGCTATACCGCAAAGTAAAAGAATGTCACAATGATTCACCCAGTAATTCCACAAATTGTAACTCTGTTTACATATAAAAAACATACGGCTGCATAAAAATGGACAGAACAGAAGAGTAGACAACGGCGTTATTAGTAGTCGACATATTGTTTACATATCATGGTGTAACACTTCAGAGAGATATTAAATGGCAACGATTATACAAGAGCTGTACTAATTAAGACAGGCTTTTTCTTGTAAATTTGTGAAGAATTTATATGCACGTATTAAGAAAACCCACTCAATATCGAATTGTGTTGCAGAGTTTAGGATGTAATAAATAATTTCATATTCACAGAATGTATGATGTCAACTGCGAATGGGCAAAGCTGAAAATGTGTACCCAGCCGGCATTCGAATCCGGATCTCCAGCTTTCTAGGCAATTGCGCTGACCACTACACCACCTGAGACGTACTTAGGTAGTTCTTGTGCGGTCATCACTGTGTCTCCAGTGGTGTCAGCGCAACTGCCTAGAAAGCAGGAGACCCGGGTTCGAATCCCGGCTGGGTACACATTTTTACCTTTACCTATTCGCAGCTGATGTCATATATTCTGTGAATATGAAAGAATAAAAACTCCACGATCAGAAGTGAAGTGTGTTCTTTCGGATCAGACGCCACATGTATATACATGTAATATGCCGGTGACGGGCAATGATCCTTTCGTTAGTGTGGAGGAGTGGGCAAGTTTGAGGCCCTTACTATTACGGGAATTAGTTTCGTAACTACGAGTTTGAGTACTGTGGGCAGGGTAAAGCTGGAAATTTGTATCTGACGGGACGCGTGTTTAGGTAGTCCTTGCAGGTGCGGTCATCACTTGTTCTGCTGTGGTGTAGTAGTCAGCGCAACTGCCTAGAAAGTAGGAGACACGGGTTGGAATCCCGGCTGGGTCCACATTTTCAGTTTTACCCATTCGCATTTGATCTCATATATTCTCTGAATATGAAAGAATAACACTTGCAGGATCAGAAGTGGCGTATGTTCTTTCGGATCAGACGCCACATGTACATAATAAATAATCACCGATTGTCATACTTGTCATTGATGAGTTTGCACACATACACACTCTTAGTTCTTCTACTCCTTTCTGCACACGCAAATGAATAGGACAAAAAACGGTCAAATAACAGTTAGCTCTATCGATGCACTGTGTACATATAAATGTCGTATCAGAAAATTTGTATCTCACTTGGATATCATGATCACATTTGTTTAATTTTCTGATTGTTGCAGTAAACGTATCATGATTACTGATTTCCTTCTTCTGAAATCTGTTATCTGCAGTACGCTTACAAGTTTTTCACCGCATGGAATTGTGCAGCTTGTGAGTAGACTTCTGATGAAATCAGCCACGACTACACATAAATGAAACTATAGCTTGTTTCTTATGTTCGAGGAAAAGCTTCTAAAGTGTAGGTTGCCGGGACCTCAGAAGAGCACACGAGCTCATGGATCCGAGGGTGAGAGTTATTCGGTTTCCGTGAGAGGTAGCGTCGACGTGGCTGCTTCAATCTCCCGGTGAAAGCTGCATCCGTCTCTGTTTCCGTTGACAGATTTTCCTCGCTCGGATCGTCCTCCTACTGCCACTTGCCTGAAAGGCCACGGAGAGCAACATTTATCATCTTTCACGGCGCTAGAGTCGAGACAACGTCACATTAAAACTTATGAAGGATCATTTTCTACTTTTAGCGCATGATTCTACTTGGATGTAGACAATTACTTTGTCTGAAAATCGATAGATTTGCACAGGATATTTTACTCAGAGTTTCTGCCGTTACATCTTGCAGTAGCGTCGAAAAACCTGTAAGTTTTAATTGTCTTTGTGTGCGTCTTACAATTTTTGCCGTGAGGGCTAAATGAATGTAAAATCACTATTTCACAAGAAATTACCTTAAAAATATGTATGTGACGTTTACAACTTAGACATCAAGCACTATGTCATATAAGGTGCTATTTTGAAGAAAAAATCAGAGTTGCAGATCTGAAGATGACAACAAAGAATGTCGAAACCTGTCACCTAAAATAAAATAAAATATTTGACAAGCGATTTTGGCATATAATTCTATTCTTAACAAATAGTTTAGATCGCCCCCTCGCTTGAAAAATGTCAAGCATACACAACTGTTCATTAGAGGCGCATGGGTCACACAATGTCACGTTAAAACTTATGAACTTTTGATGCTGCAGTTGTTATCTCTTCATATTCACATAATGTATGACATTAACTGCGACTGGGTAAAGTTGAAAATATGTACCCAGCCGGGATTCGTACTCGAGTCTCCTTCCCAGGCAGTTGCGCTGACCTCTACACTACTGGCGAAACATCGATCACCACCCCTGCACAGATTACTCAAGCATGCCTCCCGTCAGATACAAATTCTCGACTTTACCCTGCCCGCTAGAACTCAGACTCGTAGTTTTGTAAACTGATTCCCATAAGAGTAAAGGTCCAGGAGTGCCTCCATACTGCAGAAAGGATTATTGCCCGTTATCGACATAAGTTATATATATATATATATATATATATATATATATATATATATATATATATATATATATATATATGCCGATGACGGGCAATTATCCTTTCTTCACTGCAGAGGCACTCCTAGGCCCTTACTCTTACGGAAATCAGCGGAATAATTTTTTTCATGCTATACCATATACCATCCCAGACTACCAAAGCATTAAACACGAAGCATTAACATCTATCCACCTTCTAAAATCTAAGATATGAACATTTATATCACGTATATACTACCCCTGACTATCAAAAATGCAAAACTGTAAACATTGAGCATCTATTTTTCCATACTGTCAAATAAATAATCACGAAAAATTTCCTACAAATTACATAAATACGTGATTTATATAATAACAACTAAATGTTGACAAAAGTTCAGTAGATGCATTATGTTCGTCAGTGACACCTAGACGTAAGTAAAAATGTAATTTACAGTTGTAATATTAATGTATTTCAATCAGACGTATGTGATAATCATTATTATAAACAGCTACAGGCGCACTTGAGGATGGCAGTATGCCGAAACAAGCAGTCTTGCCGTTCTAACTAATATAATTAAATAAAAAAATTGCAGCTATTTGGATATATTTCGTAAAATTTCGTCTTTCATGAGTGTAATTCTCTTTATAAGCCACCAATATATGCTGAAGATAAAAATGTGTTCCGTTACTATCTAGACAACCCTTGTAGCTTGATTTCTAAAACAAAACTTTTGTTATTAGAAATACACGTATACGCAAGTAATTACTAATTAATCATAACATGATTATGGTCCGGGATTTGTTAATTTAGATTTCAGTTCGAGAAATGCGAAAAAAGACATCAACAAAAATCTGTGACAGGAAAATTGGAACTAATGACAGCAAGATCTACAGTCTGCAACGTTTACAACTGAGCTACATGGTACATCGCAATAATTCGTCAGCTTTTTAATATATAATTCTGCCCAGAAATTTGCGAAGGTTTTTTTTTTTTTTTTTTTTTTTTTTTTTTTTTTTTTTTTTTTTTTCCTGGATAGAAATCTCAAGATGTGCATTGTCACAAACGGAAACAGTTTGCCACTACGACTTGTTCAACAAATGGACATATTTTACAACGAATACTGGTGAAGCATCTAGCTACAAATGCGAAATAAAAAGGCTGCAGCTTTTATAAGCTCTTTTATGCATTCAAATACCGTCAAATTCCGTGTCACACAGTTTCTCTTAATTGAAAATTTCAGAATGCAGAAATTTCTACAGATTGAATTATACATAGGGTGCAAATCTCTCTTTACTTCAAACCCATACTGATTTCATAACACAGTACACTGAAGAGCTAAAGAGACTAGTAAAGGCATGCGCATGCAAACACAGAGATATGTAAACAGTCGGAGGACAGAGTCGCGGCCGGCAACGCCGATGCAAGACGATGGGTGTCTGGTGCAGGCGCTAGATCTGTTACTGTTTTTACAATAGCAGGTTATCACGATTTAAATGAGTCTGTACGTCGTGTTATAATCGACGCAGTATACATGGTACACAGCATCTACAAGATAGCAATGTGGCAAGGATTTTCTTTTACGGCCATTTCACGAGTGAGCGTGAATATCGGTTATATGGTCAGAAACCAAATGTCCGACATCGGGGCGGCTGGAGAAAGATCTTGCAACGACGAGTGAATGTGACCGAAGCGGAAGCCTTCCGCAAACTGTAAAAAAAAAAAAAAAAAAAAAAAAAAAAAAAAAAAAAAAAAAAAAAAAAAAAAATTAAATGTTTGTGAAGCTTATGGGACTTATCTATGGGGTCATCAGTCCCTCCTAAACTTACAAACTACTTATGAACTACTTACGAACTAGGACGGCACAAATATCCATGCCCGAGGGGGGATTCGAACTCCAGACCGTACTGGCCGTGCAGACCGTGACTGGAGCGCCTCAGTCCCCTCGGCCACCGCGGCCGGCCGCAAACTGTCGCTGTATTCAATGCTGGGCCATCAACGTCAGCGTGCTGATCATTCAACGAAACATCACCAATATAGTTTTAGAATACATTTCTCGAGACACAGCGATCGTTAATGAAATTATATTTTTCTAAAAACACAGTCTCGATCGCAAGAGATTTATTTTTTTTTTTTTTTTTTTTTTTTTTTTTTTTGTTCTTAGGCAACCGGTTTCAGTCCGCTTGTGAGACCATCTTCAGGCCGACTGCAATACAGTAATATTACAAATATTAAGGAGGATGTACAGAATACGATATTATGGCAATAAACAGTAAAATAATAACAATGTGAAACGTTATACCCGTGGCAGCCGATTGCTAGCGGGTCGGGAACCGTTGGCTGTAGAAATCAGCTGCGGAACACTGCAGTAACTGTGTGGGGGAAGGGATGAGCTGGTCATATGCAGGGTGTTACAAAAAGGTACGGCCAAACTGTTAGGAAACATTCCTCACACACAAAGAAAGAAAATATGTTATGTGGACATGTGTCCGGAAACGCTTAATTTCCATGTTAGAGTTCATTTTATTACTTCTATTCAAATGACATTAATCATGGAATGGAAACACACAGCAGAAGAACGTACCAGCGTGACTTCAAACACTTCGTTACAGGAAATGTTCAAAATGTCCTCCGTTAGCGAGGATACATGCATCCACCCTCCGTCGCATGGAATCCCTGATGCCCTGATGCAGCCCTGGAGAATGGTGTATTTTATCACAGCCGTCCACAATACGAGCACGAAGAGTCTCTACATTTGGTACCGGGGTTGCGTAGATAAGAGCTTTCAAATGCCCCAATAAATTTTATGAAAGGCAAGAAGGTTGAGGTCAAGAGAGCGTGGAGGTCATGGAATTGGTCCGCCTCTACCAATCCATCGGTCACCGAATCTGTTGTTGAGAAGTGTACGAACACATCAACTGAAATGTGCAGGAGCTCCATCGTGCATGAACCACATGTTGTGTCGTACTTGTAAAAACACACGTTCTAGCAGCACAGCTACATTATCCCGTATTAAAAATCATGATAACGTGCTCCTGTGAGTGTACGTGGAAGAGCATGAGGCCCAATCAAGACATCACCAACAATTCTTCCCAAACTTTCGCAGAAAATCTGTGTTGATAACGATATTGCACAATTGCATGCGGATTCTCGTCAGCCCACACATGTTGATTGTGAAAATTTACAATTTGATCTCGTTGGAATGAAGCCTCATCCGTACTAAAATGATCTCTAACATGGAAATTATGCGTTTCCGGACACATGTCCAAATAACATATTTTCTTTCTTTGTGTGTGAGGAATGTTTCTTAACAGTTTGGCCGTACCTTTTTGTAACACCCTGTATATGGCCAGCTCATCCCTTCCCCCACACAGTTACTGCAGTATTCCGCAGCTGATTTCCACAGCCAACGGTTCCCGACCCGCTAGCAATCGGCTGCCACGGGTATAACTTTTCACATTGTTATTATTTTACTGTTTATTGCCATAATATCGTATTCTGTACATCCTCCTTAATATTTGTAACGTTACTGTACTGCAGTCGGCCTGAAGATGGTCTCACAAGCGGATTGAAACCGGTTGCCTAAGAACAATAAAAATTCTCTTGCTATCGAGACTGTGTTTTTTAAAAAAATATAATTTCATCAATATTGGCTTTCTGAGCCGAAGGGCGGCTCGTGTACCCCTGCTAACTGCCCAACAGAAAACTTTAAGCCTTGCCTGGGCCCGTCAACACCGGCATTGGGTTGTTGATGGCTGTAAACATGTTGCTTGGTCTGACCAGGCTAGTTTCCAGTGGTATCGAGCGGATGGACGCGTGCGGGTGTGGGAGAACCTCATGAATCCATGGATCCAGCATGCCAGCAGGGACTGTTCAAGCTGGTGCAGGGTCTGTAATGGTGTGGGGCGCGTGCAATTTGGAATAGTATGGGACTCCTGATACGTCTAGATACGATTCTGACAGGTGACACGTACGTATTACATCTTCATCTACACGGGATACTCTGCAAATCACATTTAAGTGCCTGGCAGAGGGTTCATCGAACCACCTTTATACTATTTATCTCCCATTCCATTCTGAATAGCGCGCGGGAAGAAAGAACACTTGAATCTCGCCGTTTTACCTCTGATTTCTCGTATTTTATTCTGATGATCATTTCTACCTATGTAAGTGGGAGTCAACAATATATTTTTCGCATTCGGAGGAGAATGTATCATTTCCGTAACGCTCTCCCCCCTGTATCGTGACAGTACAAAACGAGCTGCCCTTCTTTGGACTCTTTCGATGTCCTCCGTCAAACCCACCTGAGGGGCAGCAATACTCCAAAAAAGGACGGACAAGCGTAGTGCATGCAGTTTCTTAAGTAGTTCTGTTGCATCTTCTAACGGTTCTATCAATGAAACGCAGTCTCTGGTTCGCCTTTCCCATGATATTATCTACGTGTTCTTTACAGTTTAAGTCTGAAGTAATAGTAATTCCTAGGTATTTTGTGGAGTTTACGGCCTTCACGTTTGATTGATTTATTTTGTGAACAAAGTTTAACGGATTTCTTTTCGTACTCATGTGGACGACTTCACACTTATCATTATTTAGAGTCAATTGCCAATTTTTACACCATAGTTATATCTTATTGAGATCGTTCTACAGTTGGTTTTGATCTTCAGATGATTTTACTAGACGGTAAATTACGGCGTCATGTGCAAACAACCGAAGAGAGTTACTTAGATTTTCTCCCAAAGCGTTTATGTAAATAAGGAACAGCAGAGGACCAATAACACTACCCTGTGGAACGCCCGATATCACTTCTGTTTCAGTCGATGTTTTACCATCGATTACTACAAACTGTGTCATATCTGACAGGAAATCCGCTATCCAGTCGCAAATTTGGAGCTATATACCATAACCACGCAATTTGATTAAAAGCCATTTGTGAGGTACCATGTCAAAAGCCTTCTGGAAATCAAGAAATACGGAATCGATTTGTGAACCCTTGTCGATAGCACACAGCACTCAGCACTCAGCACTTTGTGTGAGTAAAGAGCTAGTTGTATTTCGCATGAAACAAATCCGTGTTGACCTTGGGTCAGTAGATCATTCTGTTCGAGATAATTCATAATATTTGAATACAGAATACGTTCCTGGTTGATTACCAGTATCCATTCAGGCCTATTGGCATTCCGACAGCATTGGGCAATTACAGTAGAACAATGCGATACACGTCCTGAATTGCCACACAGTGGCTCCAGGAGAATTTTTCTGAGTTTAAAGACCTTCGCTAGCAACCAGACTTACCAGACTTGCCATACATGTACATCTTGGCAAGAAGACATCCCTGCAGGACGCATCGTGTCGGTTGTCTCCAGCACTATTTCGTCGGGCCCGGTGTTCTTGGGGTAAAGTGCTCGACTGGAAACCGAAGTGTCACAGGTTCGAAACCCGATCGGACCTCGGATTTTTTCAGTCTACACTTTAACCCATCCTTCACCTCTCAACGATGTGAGGAGTCGCCAGAAACGACACGTGGTTCGGATTCCACGTTAAGCTGTTGGTCCGCTTTCACCGGTTGGATAACTGGGGTAGGCTAGGGACACGCAAGTCGCCGAAGTGGCGTCCAATTAAAAGTCTTGCAACAGGCCAATCAGCCACACGAAATTATTATTATAGCAGTATTTCAGTCCACGTGAGCAGCGAAACTTCCACGTTCTCGCGGGGGCCCTACACGATATTAGGCTGGTGTTCCACTGTTTTGGCTCTTCAGTGTAAGTTATTATTTAAGGTCTTATTTACGCGCAGTAAATTCGATACATAAATCAGTCGAACAAAAGCTCGTACACAACAGAGTGCACGAGAAATATATATAATTCAAGTACATTATAATCGTTTCTCAAAACCCTTCATAACGGCAAAAGAGCTCCGAATAACGCTGCGAACATTTGAATCGTGGCAGGAAAATGGCGTCGTAGGTGATTAGGCAGTCGCGTACGGGTTCATCTATGGCCGGTCTCACCCTCTATACAGGCTCCATACAATGGACGACGTGTTTCGCAGCGGCTTCATTTGTCCGGATGTCCGGTGATTGAGAAAGGCTTAAATTAAAACCCGAGCCGCTAGCATTGTATGGCGCGACCACAAAAGCGGGATCCGAGCCGTCGACTGGCCAGCCAACTGAGACGACGTTTGCAGGCGAAGCGCGTCCTCTACAACGACTTTCAGCTTTGGCACGAGCTTTCAACACACACGTCTCAGATTACTTGCAGTTCAACACACAAGTTTCATCTCCGTGACTAACAGTGTTGAACATCGATGAAGAAAGATCGTGTGGTCTCACGGTGAAGAAAAGTTACAAGAATTTTTAAACCACCTGAATTCCATCCATAATCAAATCCAGTTGACAATGGAAGTCGAAAAAGAGGGATGTCTTCCATTTTTGGATGTAATGGTACGACGCAAAGACGATGGCACCTTAGGACATTCAGTATATATGAAACGGACGCATACTGATTTATACTTACATGCAAATAGCTGCCATCATCCATCCCAGAGTATGAGTGTTATTAGAACACTGGTCCATAGAACACACGTCATTGCTAATGAGAGCAGTCTGCAGGACGAGCTTCTACACCTGAAGAGACTTTTTTAAGCAAATGCCGGCCGCGGTGGCCGAGGGGACTGAGGCGCTCCAGTCACGGTCCGCACAGCCACTACGGTCGGGGGTTCGAATCCCCCCTCGGGCATGGATATTTGTGCCGCCCTAGTTCGTAAGTAGTTCATAAGTAGTTTGTAAGTTTAGGGACTGATCACCCCGTAGTTAAGTCCCATAAACTAAACAAACATTTGAACATTTTTTAAGCAAACGGGTACTCTCCACAGCTTATACATAAAGCACTACGTATGAAGCCAACGGTACATCTAACGAATTGATGCAGAAAGTGTTAAATCCACGGCTTTTCTGCCATATGTTGGGAGCCTGTCGTCGAAAATCGGACGGATTATAAACAAACACGATGTTAAAGTAATTTTTCGACCCCCACCAAAGACAGCAGCACATTTGGGTTCTAACAAGGATGATTTGGAGCTCCGGAAGGCCGGGGTTTACAAGATCCCATGTGAATGTGACCTTTCGTACATAGGACAGACGACACGTACAGCCCAGGAAAGAAGCACGGAACACCAGAGATATACCCGTCTCTTACAACCAAATAAATCGGCAGTGGCAGAGCACTGTATTGATACTGGCCACTCCATGACGTACGAAAACGTCAAAAATTTAGCCTCCACTTCATCTTTCTGGGACTCAGTGGTGAAAGAAGCAATAGAAATTCGCTTGGGGACGAATTTAATTAATAGAGACATCGGCTTCAGTTTAGATAAATCTTGGAATCCGGCACTTTCTTTAATAAATTTACAAAGATGCGGCCACAGCACAGATCATAGCACATCGATTTCTCCGCAGTAATCGACCATGCAGCCACAGACATAATTTACACAGACGTGTACTTCCTTCCCACCGAGTAACGTCTTTGGCGTCTTGTTGTATCTGTGAGCACATGCGCAGTAGCGCGGCCGGCGCGCATATAAGCACGAAGCGCGTGTTGGAGCGTCAGTTTTCTACTCTCTCTGAAGATGCCTCAACTTTTCCAGCCGAAATATTAGAATAAGTAAACTTTATGCGGCTGCAAAACTTCTTTGAACAATCGATGAAGAAAGTTCAACAGCATCATACAATACGCTGCAGGTTATTATGTGCCCATTAAAACTGTACACGATGGGAAATATCAAATGTGATTTAATAACCGAGTCATAAAACGGCTATGGAAGCAAAGAGAACTGCAAGTTTAAGAGGGCCACACCTTGCCTATCTAATCCATGTTAATTTAGAAAAGTATTTGACACATTCCTGAAGGCGCGGAACTTCAGCTATTCTGCCGATTTTACTTCTTTTAAATTGTTCATAGTCTTCCTGATGATAGCGATTTCCCTCCTGAAACCTGTAATTAATTACATTAAATCTTAACATCAGCTTTTTTTTACACAAAAATCATTCTTAATAAACATCTAGATTTCACTTTTTAAGTGTTTTCAGTAACTAGCGACATCACTTCAGTACCAGAACTGACCCTCACTAGTTACACCTTTTTGTATTTAATGTTTTTCTTGCAGGAGATGTCATCTAAGTTTATTTCTACATAAGTGATAAAGTTTCTCCGATTGTAGGTAGACGAGGAACATCTTCCTGAATTCTGCGGAACGTGCTGTTGATGTCTTGTTGCGCAATATATATAGTTGAAGGAGTTACATTAAAATTACGGCATCATAGTTCACTTCAGACAGTGTCCATGAATGTGTCATGATAGGAGTGCAACCCACTCACAATTTAGACACCAACATAAGACAAACGGTGGTTCGATGATATTCTGTTCAAAGATCGAAACCTGTCACGTTATAAAATAAATTGTAAAATTTGTGCAAAATTGACTGATTTCCATTTATATCAAAATTTTATCAATTCGCTATTTTCGAAACTCATGGTCTGAATTCTTGAAAAAGACGTGCTGTGTTATGTTTGCTAAAAGTTCCTCAATCCAGAGTTGGTCCTGTATGCCTTACTCTCGAGTGGAACCGTATCTGGTGCCTTCCGAAAGTTAAGGAACATTTATCTGGGTGCCTGTATCTACTTTTTTGGGTTTCGAATTATTGTGTGTATCTGTTCGATGACCATTTTGGAATTTTGGAATGGCATGCAGTTTTTTTTTCAGTCATGAGGAACGTTACGCTTCTCTACAAATATACGGTACGCTCAAATTTTTATTGAGATGTGGTTCAACAGCCGTAAGATATTTGAGGAAATGCATACTGTAAACAATCAGCTGTTTATTTTTTTTTTTAACTTCTACCGTTTTCGGTTATAAGCCATCTTCACGGAAGAGAACTAGACAGACTCATTAAACAGGTGACATGCATGTCACACAATAAAAATAAATAAGACTTTACTAGGCATCAAGTCTTGATTAAAAACATAAAAGCAATGCCAGAATGTGTGATGGTGAACCAAGGTCTATTACAAGAGAACCTAACTATATAGTGTTGATACAGTTGTGTTAGGTTCTCTTGTAATAGACCTTGGTTCACCATCACACATTCTGGCATTGCTTTTATGTTTTTAATCAAGACTTGATGCCTAGTGACGTCTTACTTATTTTTATTGTGTGACATGCATGTCAGTATGCTTAAGGAGGCATATAATGCACCTGTTTAATCAGTCTGTCTAGTTCTCTTCCGTGAAGATGGTTTATAACCGAAACCGGTAGAAGTTTGAAAAAAATAAACAGCTGATGGTTTACAGTATGTATTTCCGCAAATACGATACGCTGTTGCTGGTAGGGGGCAATTCCGTGACAAACACTTTGCAAAATGAAATTACAATTTCGCGAGGTTCAGAGGCTTTTTCTTTGTTCAAAGAGTCCACTTGCTTTTTTTTATATCTACATCTACATAGCTACTCTGCATTTCACACTAAGGTAGGTAAAAAAGACATATTTTGGTACTCACCATTTCGTTGTTAGTACGAGGGTTAGCCCGCGACCACTCGCGCTAGGAGAATTTTGCTAACAGTAATTTTAAAACGATCGGTATTTCGTCATTTTTAATTAGTCAAACATGATTGTTTTCTTACAAAATATGGGCAAGATGGTTAATTACTGTAGAGCTCCTAGCGTACTAGTCCCGAACTATAAACTTATGCGAGATCTTGCGGCAGCGTGTTTATACGATAAAGTTTGTTGTTTGTTTGCAGATTTGTCCCGCAGTAGTACATATTTTTATTTATTTATTTTTTTAATGAGTTCAATACCGGTAATTTCAGTCATAGCGACGGCTTCGTTTGCACTGCCTTTCGTTGTTAGGAGGAGGGAACAACGACGAAGGAAAACTACGTGCTGGATGCGACCGTGGATTCAGAGAAGAAAAGAAGTAAACCGCGACAAATAATGGTAATGATAGAATTAATGTCAGAGGATCCAAACGAATACCGGAATTATATCTAATTTTTTACATTCTGGCATGCTGTAACAACATAAATAAATATGATGCTCCTGTAACTTCAAGCTTTATTAACAAATATTTACGCGTTTCTGTGACTATGAGCGAAACAAATAGTGCCTCATTATGGTATAAGCTGTTCCCAACATAAAAATGTCTGGCTCTTCGCTATACACCTCTATTAGAACTTTAACAGCATCTTTGTTATTCCATAACTCCAAAAGCAATAGTCGTGATTTCAAATTAGCGCATCATTAAATAATAACGAAATTTACAAAGCTTTAAAAACTTTCATTAAAATATTTAAGAAAAATAGAGCACGGTCACTTGCGCAGTAAGTTCCTTGCGACGATAAAACAAGTCCAGACTTTGACAAAAGTCAAAATACACGCAAAATGGAAGACTGATCGGAGCCGTGACTGCAGTAGACGGCTACAAGCTCGCGCATGCACAGTGAAACCACTAGTACCGTATTTAGGACTCGCCCTATTTCTTTATTGCTACGATTATCGCGCTTCGTTCCTAGCGCAATCATACCAGTGACCCCATTCAAACGACAGACGGCCGCCGTTAACACAACTTATTATCAATCTATTACAAGTTTCTCCATCGTTTAAAAGGGCTTAAGTCGTCGTGTGTGTGTGCTTTTGATCACGGAATAGAAGCACGTGTTTCGGAGCTCTCTCTCTCTCTCTCTCTCTCTCTCTCTCTCTCTCTCTCTCTCTCTCTCTGTGTGTGTGTGTGTGTGTGTGTGTGTATCACCACATACACAGATTCTCTCTTGACCGCGAATGTGTGGGTAAGGAACATATCCGATTGTGAAATGGACCATGACAAATTTGGAATTAACATATTTCATTCCTAGCCACTCCCTGCTGTTGAAGACTGATGCACTACTGACCTTTTTCACAACTGTCCCACTCAATTTGCCACGAGGCCATTCTCCAGACTTTGAGCTCTCTCTCAATCAGTGTACTGCCCCCCGATAACTCACTGTGTCTCGCTTACCGCTTTCCATCCAACATGTAGCCACTCGATGCTTAACAGTTAGTCCCTCCACTGAGGTGATGCAAAAAGCCCCAGGTACCGCAAAAAAATCCTCTCCGTGCCTTACTACAGTGGGCGCCGTAGTGCAGATAATGTGCCGAAAAGCTAGCAACGAGATATACTGTTGGCTCAAAGAGTCTACATCTACATGGCATACTCTGCAAATCACATTTAACTGCCTGGCAGAGAGTTCATCGAACCACCTTATATTATCTCCCATTCCGTTCTCGAATAACGCGAGAAGGAACACCTGACTCTCTCTGATCGAGCTCTGATTTCTCTTATTTTTTTCTGATGATCTTTTCTACCTATGTAAATGACAGTCAACAATATAATTTCGCATTCGGAGGAGAATGTTGGCGATTAGAGTTTCGTAAGTAGCCTAAGGATCCCACGCTGGGCAGCAATACTCCAGAAAAGGACGGACAAGCGTAGTGTATGCAGTCTCTTTAGTAGTTCTGTTGCATCATTTCAGGGTTCTGCCAATGAAACGATTTCTCTGGTTCCCTTTTCCCACGACATTACCTAAGTGTTCTTTCCAATTTTAGTCTGAAGTAATAGTAATTCCTAGGTATTTTGTTGAGTTTACGGCCTTCACGTTTGATTGATTTATCTTGTAAACGAAGTTTAACGTATTTCTTTTCGTACTTATGTGGACGACTTCACACTCATTATTTAGAGTTAATTGCCAATTTTTACACCATAGTGATATCTTATTTAGAACGTTCTGCAGTTGGTTTTGATCTTCAGATGATTTTACTAGACGGTAAATGACGGCATCATTTGCAAACAACCCAAGAAAACTGCTTAGATTTTTTACCAAATCGTTTATGTAAATAAGAAACAGCAGAGGACCAATAACACTACCCTGTGGAACGCCCGGTATCATCTCTGTTTTAGTCGATGCCTTAGCATCGATTACTACGACCTGTGTCCTCTCTGACAGGAAATAGCCTATCCAGTCGCAATATCACAGTGGCGATATACCACAACTACGCAGTTTGATTAAAAGATGTTTGTGAGGTAGGTGTCAAAAGCTTTCCGGAAATCAAGACATACGGATTCAATTTGAGAACCCTAGTCGATATCACTCATCACTTCGTGCGAGTTAAGAGCTAGTTGTGTTTCACATGAACGTTATTTTATAGATCCGTGTCGACCTTGGGTCAACAGATTTTTCTGTCCGAGATAATTTATAATATTTGGATACAGGATATGTTCCAAAACCCTGTTGTAAATTGACGTCAATGAAATAGGCCTGTAGTTTAATAGGTTACTCCTACTGCCTTTCTCGAATATAGGTGTGACCTGGGCAACTTTCCAATCTTTTGGTACAGATCCTTCTTTGGTTGTATATGGGTGTTAAGTAAGGAGCTACCGCTTCAGCATAATCAGATAGAAATCTAATGGGTGTACTGTCCGGACCAGAAGACTTGATCTGTTAAGTGATTTAAGTTCCTTCACTACTCCGATTATATCATTCTGGCCTCTATTTGTAATTCGAAATCTGGAATATTGGTTTCGTCTTCTTTCGTGAATGAGTTTCTAAAATCTATGTTCAGTATGCTTTAGTAGCGCTATAATCGGCAGGATCGCCATTACTATCACATAGTGAGGACATTGTTTGCATTTTTCCCCTAGTATATTTAAGATATCACCAAAATCTCTTTGGGTTTACAGTCAAATTACGAGAAAGAGTTTCTTTGTGAAAAGTATTGTAGGCATCTCGTACTGAATTCCTCGCTAAATTTCGAGCTTCTGTGTAGGATCGCCAATCCTGGGTATTTTGAGTTCGCTTAGATTTAGCATGCCTTTTCCGTTGCTTTTGCAAGTGTCCTGACCTGTTTTTTGTACCAAGGGGGATCACCTTTTTTTTTAAATTGATTTGGTATAAAACTGCCAATTGCTGTCGATACCACTGCTTTGAATTTGAGCCACATTTAGTTTAGAGTTACGTTTAGTAATAGGAACGAGTACCAACTATCTTTCAAGAAGCAATGTATTGTATTTCTACCTGTTTTATGAACAAATATACTTTTCGTCTATTTTTAGTAACTTTAGGACTTCCGATATTCAATCTCTTTACGACAGGTCTGTGTTCACTAATACGTGTATCCGTTGATGCTCATTATGAGCTCAGGATTATTTGTTACTAAGAGATCAAGTGTGTTTTGACATCTATTTAAAATTATAGTTGCCTCATGAACTAATTGTTCGAAGTATTTCTCAGAGAATGCGTTGTGTACAATTTCACACAATGATTTATGCGTACCTCCTGATTTAAAAATATAATTTCGCCAACTGACTGAGGGTAAATTAATATCACCGCCTACTATTATTGTGTGAGTCTGTTACTTGTTTGCAATTACACACAGGTTTCCTTCGAACCTTTCTGGTATTGTATCGTCTGAGTCGGGAGGGGGGGGGCGGAAAAAGGAACCAATTATTAATTTTTTTACGATTTTAGAGTACTACCTCTACCCATAAAACTCATAGGAACTATCAACGGCAACTTCACTACACGTCAGACTACTTTTGATGGCGGCAACAAGCCTCCACCTGTTTTGTTTAATCTACCCTTTCTGAACACAGATCTTTTGCAAAAACTTGTGCAGAACTTATTTACGACTTCAGCCATCTTTCGCTACCTATAATAATGTGTGTTTCGGTGCTTTCTATTAACGCTTGGAATTCCGGTACTTTCCCGGCACAGCTACGACAATTAAGAACTGTTATACTGATAGTTCCTAGTTCTATATTTCTCCTGTGATCGACCCGCACCTTTTGAACCAGTTTTCACAAAGCCCGCTACCCTAAAAAAACCGCCCAGTCCACGCCACACAGCCCCCGCTACCCGTGTAGCCGCTTCCTGCGTGTAGTGGACACCGAACCTATTCAGCGGAATCCGAAACCCGCCACCCGATGGTGCAAGTCAAGGAATCTGCAGTCTACACGGTCGCAGAACCGTCGGAGCCTCTGATTCAGACCCTCCACTCGGCTCTGTACCAGAGGTTCCCAGTCGGTTCTGTCAGATGCTGCAGATGCTAAGCTCTGCTTTCATCTGACAAACAAAACTGGCAGGTTTTACCACTTCAGATAGCCGCTCAAAACCTGAGAGAATCTCTTCAGATCCGAAGCGACACACATCATTGGTACCGACGTGAGCCACCACCTGCAGTTGACTGCACCCCGTACCCTTCATGGCATCTGGAAGGACCCGTTCCACATCTGGAACGACCTCACCCGATATGCACAGGGAGTGCACGTTGGTCTTCTTCCCCTTCTTGGCAACCCTATAAGGGGTTCCATCACCTGCCTAACGTTGGAGCTCCAAACTACAAGCAAACCCACCCTCTGTTAAAGCCCGGATCGTGCAGGCTGTGTCGCTGGCACAGGCCGTTCGGTGCAGACGACGGGAGTCCGTTCGGTCCCCACTACCGGCGAACAACAACGACGCCTCCAGCTGTGCAATTGAGGTTAACACAGCTTGAAGCTGGAAGCGAAGTGTTACCAGCTCGCGCAAACAAAAATCAGAATACTACATGTCGCTTCTAATCATAAGCCGCTTTCACTTACGGAATATGAAAGCGGCGTCTGCTGCGTGTAGGCCGGCGGCTAAACAGACACTGACTGACGACTGACACCAACAAGTACTTTCTTCCAATGGCATAAAATATCTGTAGCTTTAAAATATAGGTATGCATTACTTACAACGAAGTTTTCACGTTTCTTGTTTCTGGCACGTAAAAATTTGAATTTTTTTAATTTTTTTAAAATTTTGTTTAAGAATCAAGATACCATAAATGCATCAACTTTAAGGAGGTTTTCGCTCTCAGTTTTCACATAATTCTTTCCCATTGTGACATAAGAGCTGTAAGCGTGTTTACATCACGAAAAATCTAAACTTTACGTTGAGAAATTATCAAGCTCTAATTGTGTAAAAATAACATGTTTTGTTATTTTTACATAATAACATGTTTTGACCACTCCCATGAACCACAGACATTGCCGAGGTGGGGTGGCTTGCGTGCCTCAACGATACAGATAGCCGTACCGTAGGTGGAACCACAGCGGAGAGGCCAGACAAACGTGTGGTTCCTGAACAGGGGCATTAGTCTTTACATTAGTTACAGGGGCAACAGTCTGGATGATTGACTGAGCTGGCCTTGTAACATCAGCTAATGTGGCTTTGCCACACAGTTATTGCGAAAGGCTGAAACCAAGGGGAAACTACAGCCGTTACTTTTCCCGAGGACATGCAGCTCTACTGTATGAACATATGATGATGGCATCCTCTCGGGTAAAATATTCTGGAGGTAAAATAGCCCCCATTCAGATTTCCGGCCGGGGACTACTCAGGGGGATGTGATCATCAGGAAAGACAACACTGGCATTCTACGGGTCGGAGCGTGGAATGTTAGATCCCTTAATAGAGTAGGAAAATTAGAAAATTTAAAAAGGGAAATGGATAGGTTGAAGTTAGATATAGTGGGGATTAGTGAAGTTCAGTGGCAGGATGAACAGGATTTCCGGTCAGGTGAGTACAGGATTATAAATACAAAATCCATTGGGAGTATCACAGGAGTAGGATTGATAATGAATAAGAAAATAGGAATGCGGGTAAACTACTATGAGCAGCACAGTGATCGCATTATCATTGTCAAGATAGATACGAAGCTATCACCGACAACAGTAGTACAGGTTTATATGCCAACTAGCTCTGCTGATGATGAGGAGATAGAAGAAATATATGACGAGCTAAAGGAAATTATTCAGACAATTAAGGGAGAGGAAAACTTAATTGTTATGGGAGACTGGAATTCGGTAGTAGGACAAGGAAGGGAAGGGAAGATAGTAGGTGAATATGGTCTGGACAAATGGAATGAAAGAGGAAGCCGCCTGGTAGAATTTTGCACGGAACATAATTTAGTTATAACAAACACCTGGTTCAAGAATCACAAAAGAAGGTTGTATACGTGGAAGAGACCAGGAGACACCGGGAGATACCAGATAGATTTTATAATGGTAAGACATAGATTTCGGAACCAGGTTTTACAGTGTAAGACATACCCAGGGGCAGATATAGACTCTGACCATAACTTGTTGGTTATGAACTGTAGGCTGAAACTCAAGAAACTACAAAAAGGTAGGAAAATAAGGAGATGGGGCCTGGATAAATTGAAGGAACCTGAGGTTCTTAAGAATTTCAGAGGGAGCTTTAGGCAACAATTGACAGAAACAAGGGAAAATAAAACAGTAGAGGAATGGGTAAAATTGAGAGATGAAGTAGTGAAAGCAGCAGAGGACAAAATAGGTAGGAAGGCAAGACCTACAAAAAATCCTTGGATATCACAGGAGATACTAAATTTAATCGATGAAAGGAGAAAATATAAAAATGCAGCAAATGAAACAGGCAAAATGGAGTACAGACGATTAAGAAATGAGATTGACAGGAAGTGCAAAATGGCTAAGCAGGAGTGGCTAGAAGGCAAATTCAAGGATGTAGAAGAATGTATAAATATGGGGAAAAATAGATACAGCCTACAGGAAAATAAAATAAACATTTGGAGATAAGAAAAACAGCTCAATGACTATCAAGGACACTGATGGAAAACCAGTTCTCAGCAAAGAAGGGAAAGCTGAAAGGTGGAAAGAGTATATAGAGAGGCTCTATGAAGGAAATGAACTTAGCGGCAATATTATAGACAAGGGAGAAGAAGTAGATGAGGATGAAATGGGAGATAGTATACTGAGAGATGAATTTGACAGAGCACTGAAACACCTAAGTCGAAACAAGGCCCCTGGAGTAGATGATTTCCCTCAGAGTTACTGAAGTCTCTGGGAGAACCAGCCATGACAAAATTGTTTCACCTGGTGAGTAAGATGTTTGAAACAGGTGAAGTACCCTCAGACTTTAAGAAAAATGCTATAACCCCCATTCCAAAGAAAGCAGGTGCAGTCAGGTGTGATAACTACAGAACCATCAGTTTTATAAGTCATGGTTGCAAAATATTAACACGAATTATTTACAGAAGAATGGAAAAGCTTGTAGAAGCCGCCCTCGGGGAAGATCAGTTTGGGTTCAGGAGAAATGTAGGAACACTGGAGGCAATACTCACTTTACGGCTTATCCTAGAAGACAGATTAAGAAAAGGCAAACCTACATTTCTAGCTTTTGTAGATTTGGAGAAGGCTTTTGACAATGTTGATTGGAATAAACTCTTTCAAGTTCTGAAGCAAGCATGAGTAAAATATAGGGAGCGTAAGGTTATTTACAACTTGTACAAAAACCAGACAGCGGTTGTCAGAGTTGAAGGGCATGAAAGGGGTGCAGTGGTTGGAAAGGGAGTAAGACAGGGGTGTAGCCTTTCTCCAATGTTGTTCAATTTGTACATTGAGCAAGCTATAAAGGAAAGCAAGGAGAAATTTGGGGAAGGAATTAAAGTTCAGGGGGAAGAATTAAAAACATTGCGTTTTGCCGACGACATAGTAATTCTGTCAGATACAGCAAAGGACCTGGAAGAGCAATTGAACGGAATGGACAGTGTGCTGAAAAATGCATATAAGATGAAGATTAACATGAGCAAAACTACGGTAATGGAGTGCAGTGTAAGAAAATCAGGTGATGCTGAAGGAGGTAGATGAGTTTTGTTACTTGGGCAGTAAAATAACAAATGATGGTGCAATACAGAGGATATAAAATGCAGAATGGCAATGGGTAGAAAAGCATTCTTGAAGAAGAGAAATTTGTTAACATCGAATATTGATTTAAGCCTAAGGAAGTCCTTTCTGAAGGCATTTGTATGGAGTGTTGCCTTGTATGGGAGTGAAACTTTGACGTTAATAGTGCGGACAGGAAGAGGATTGAGGCTTTTGAAATGTAGTGCTACAGAAGAATGCTGAAGATTAGGTGGGTGGATCGCATAACTAATGAGGAGGTACTGAACAGGACTTGGGATAAAAGAAATTTCTGGCATACCTTGACTAAACGAAGGGATAGATTGGTAGGGCACATTCTTAGACATCAAGGAATTGTGAATTTAGCATTGGAGGGAAGTGTGTGGGGTAAAAACCGCAGAGGAAGACCAAGAGACGGATACAGTAAGCAGATCCAGACAGATGTAGGTTGCCGTTCTTATATAGAGATGAAGAGGCTTGCTCAGGATAGGGTATTGTGGAGAGCTGCATCCAACCAGTCTACGGACTGAAGACCACAACAACAACAACAACATGTTTTGTAAGAATAATGAGCAAATATGCCATCTGCATGTTATCATCATTCACAATAACAACAAATCGAATCATATTTTTAACAAAGGAAAATACCATGTTGCGGGGAAGGGATGACGAGTCAGACTCCAAGGTGGATCAAATTCAGATTTGGCGAGCTTTGGGACCAGCAAACAAACTGCAGCTCGCCCCTGTGTTCCTCGAAACACTCGGTCGCACTCCTGGCCTTGGCACACGACGCATTATCTTGTTGAAAACTGCCACTGCCGATGGGTAACATGATCGTCAATAAGGGGTCTAATTGGTCTACAACCGGAGATCGATACTTCCTGATCGTGATCGTGCCTAGAACGAGTTTCACTGAACTCATAGATGCTGACGTGAATGTTGCCCAGAGGATAACTGATCGCCGCCAGCTCGTCTCTGCCTGCTTGTACGGGTTCCAGTGAGCGGCATGAAGGAATTCATCAGACCATGCAACGCCCCGGCATACCAACAACGTCCGTTCGTAGTTGCTGCTGTCCGTGATGTTCACATTGGCACATGCAATCTGCGGTTGTGGAGGCCCATCGCTAGGAGTGTTAGCTGTACTGTATGACCGTACACACTTGAACTTGCCCAGCATCAATGTTAGTTCCGCCACAGTTGACCTCCTGTCAAGTTTTACCAGTCTGCCCAGCCGACGACGTCCCACATCTGTGATGCTGGTCTTTTGAATTGTTGTTAATTGACAACTGGAACTGTATGAAAGACCAACACAATGAAGGAAGCGGGACCAGTAACTTTTTGCAAATTTTTTATTCTTCACATTTCCGTCGAAGATTTATTTATTTAGTGACTAATTTCGGATCATCCTGTCCATTTTCAAATCATACTACTCATAATAAAAGTTACATACAATGGATCATTTCTAAGCAGCATCATTAACAAGTTAAACTGGCAAATTTCAGTGACCATATGTTGTTCTTTATTTAATAGTACTGACAATATTCATTACTTAATTTTATAGAACACCAGCTGGAAACCCGGCGTAGCCCGGGTGTTTATTTGTTTATTTATTCAAGCCTTGAGTTGGTACTTCTATCCCTTCTCTATCCACCATCTTTTTTTTTTTTTTTTTTTTTTTTTTTTTTTTTTTTTTTTTTTTTTTTTCTAAAAGCATGTTATATTTATCATCGCCATCATGAAGACATCTGCGGTATTTGTTCACACGTTTCGCTTGAATATACCGCGAAATTCGCCCTATAGTATCGTTTTCAAACAGTTCTGTTGTTATGATGTCGTATCTGCTTATAAATGTGTCGTTCATTGATATTATATAGTAGCTCCTTTCAGTGCTATGTTTGGATATTGTTTGCGGAATGTTCTGCGAATACAGTAATAAAGATGTAACAAAATGTCAAAGATACTGCAGTACCTATTTACGGATGTCTCGTTTATGACGTAATATCTCCTGAATTGTGTCCTACAAAAACATTATTTACCATGTTCGTAGAGTGGAATATGCGAAATGGGTTCTAAATGGAGTTGGGAGTAAAGACGCAGTAAATTACAACCTCATGCTTATTAGAGCGAATTTTCATGCATTTAATTATCTTTGACTTCATAGCACCTGAACTATATGTCGTAATACGATAATATGTCGAAGGTACATCCAGTGGTGTATAATGTAAAATGTCTACAAAATGCGACGCGAATAGGGTTAGTAGGAAAGACGTAATAAATCAAACTGTCGTGCGTGATGAGGCGGTTTTTCATGAACCTAGATTAGATTAGATTAGATTAATACTTGTCCCATAGATCATACACATACGACATTTCGTAATGAGGTGCAACGGGTCTATGACTCCATATCTCATCAACTGTGTGTCGTAATATGATAAAATTTCGTACGTACGTTCAGTGGTATGTGTGTATACTGCCTGTAACATTTCTCGCGCATTCAATTAATAGTGTACGAGTAATAAATTGTAACGTCATGCCAAATGCACAGACGCCGAAAAAGTAGTAAGCGATAAACATTTTTCCTTTCTTATGAAAATTCATCGTAATGATAGTTTAGGATCAACAGCTGGGAATATTTAGTAAAACAACTTCAAAATTGTGCGACTGCGAAGGACACAATTAATTGTACTATTGTTTTTTTCCTTTCATCATTTTGTTGGGGCTGTCAGCGAGGAAAAGTTTCCTAAAGGTTTGAAATTATGTTTAAAGTTTGTTGCAAGTCGCTAAGTGCTCTCCATCTCAAATAGTGGACTCATAAACACACATTATCAAGTGCCGCAAGACAGGGAAGTTTTCATTGTTTACAACATCATATCTCCTGAACTATCGGCCCTATCGCAAAACTATTTCTTATCTGATGTCTTCTGTGGTGTCGCACAAGTACAAAGTGCGCGCCACCTACTTTCGCCGCGCGCCGCCATGCTTGCACGGCGCGGCGTTCTTCCGACGACAGCCACGAGCGCCCTCTGCTGCAACCCCGCTCGTGGCCACCACGGAAAGACACCGGGCACTTCGGACTGAGATGGCAACGAGTTAGGACCTTCGTAATCAGATAGGCACGAGTGAAGCATCTGCTATTATCTGTGGTGGGCACCAACACCTTCGTGTTACTGCAAAAACTATTCCCCAACGCATCTCCTCGTGATGTAGACTTTGAACAAATAGTAGAGGCACTAAATGCTCATTATGAGAGAAAAGTTCTCGTAGCTGCGGCACGGTACCGATTTTTCAGACTGAAAAAATTACCGCAGCAGTCACACCAAGAGTGGATTACGGAATTGAAGGGCTTAACCCGCCAATGTAAATTTACTTGCTCTTGTGGACTTTCTTATAGTGATGTGATGTTGAGAGATGCGATTACGCAAAACATTCAGGACCCCAGAATTAGGGCAGCAATTCTGAAACAGTCTGACCCTTCATTAGACAGTGTACTGCAGCTTATAGATGCGCATGATACTTTTGACTTAGCAGATGTAGAAATGCAAAGCCACAGTGTTAATTCAGTGCGCCGCAACGGACGCTTTCCTAGCCGTAGTTCTCAGTGTAGCACTAGGGATTCTTACAATAGTACAGGCCGTGCTGAACAGACAGTGAACAGTAGCCAGTGTAAAAGTGCGACGCAAAGGTCGTCCCGTAGTGTTAGACACAGTAATTTGAATAACGGGCGCCAACGCTCATTTCAGAAAAATGTACGTAAATCTTGCCCCCAGTGTGTGTCTCGCCACAAGCGTGCTCATTGCCCAAGTCGCAACGCAACCTGTTATCAATGTGGCAAATCGGGACATGTGCAGTCTGTGTGTATGCAAATTAAAAACTCAAAGAACAGTAACGTTAGTGACGGTGCTTCGCAGAGTGCGAGAACAGTTCATTCTGTAAATGTTATACGGGCTGTGGAATTGAACAGTGCTTTCCTTGGATCTCAATTGCATGACAGTAGTTCTGCTTTTTTTTTTTTTTTTTCTTTATTGTCGTTTCAATTCCCCGAAAAAAGGGGCGGGCCGGCAGCGCTCACTTGCGCTCTTCGGCCTACAGAAATAAAATTTGTGAGCGGAGAACATAAAAACACAAAGGAGATAAAATTTTGGAGGTAATACAGACATAAAATGGAGATTTAAAATGGAGATAAAACAAAGTACATAAAATGGAGGAAACAGTGGTGACATAAAATATTTGAAATGGCGAAAGTGGTGAATAAATACAGTTACTCGAATGTCAGTGGCGCACACACACAATTAAAATGAGCATAGGGCGGCGGCCATGGTGAGACCGTCCGCTATTTGGAGTTAAAACAAAAAACACAACACACACTTCCAGAGATACACAAGTTAAAACTGACGGTGTCGGCTGCGGGTTGGCCGTCCACTGTTGTAAGATAAAACAATTTAAACTAAAACACACCACACTTGTCGGAGCACAAAAGAGGTTCCATAGATGGTGGGGCACTGACAGCATTGAAGATGTGGTGTGGGGGGAAAAGAGATGAAGGAGATGGAGAGGGTGGGGAGGAGCCACAGAGCCGGTAGGGAAGGGACGGGGGGGCTGACGTCCCAGGAAGCCACGGGGAAGAATGATAGGGGGGGGCGGTAAGAGGAGGATCCGGAGGGACGGAGGAGGGGAGAAGGGACAGGAAGGGAGGGATAGTCGGGGCCCTCAGGGAGAGAAGGGGGAGAAGGAGCAAGGAGAAGGATCAAAGCTGGTATGAAGGGTAGATGTCAGGTCGGAGGGCATCATCCGGGAGGGGGAGGGTACGGAAGTTGCCACGGGAGAGGATCCGGAGGGTGGACAAGTGGAGAGCAGGGGGAATACAGTGGTGGAGGCGCGGCAATGTACCTGGTGCAGAGAGGAGGGGATGGACTAGAGGATTAGGCGGATCTGATTTGCGGGATATGTAACGGAGGCGGAGATTTTCAATAAACAGAACGAGTCTGGGGAAGGTAATGAGATCATAGAGGATCCGCGTGGGGGAAGGGGGATAAAGTGGGATACGGAAGGTGAGGCGGAGGGCATGGCGTTCCAGTATCTCCAGAGATTTGTAGAAGGATGGGGGAGCGGAGATCCAGGCGGGATGGGCGACACAGAGGACTGGGCGGATGAGGGATTTGTAGGTATAGAGGATGGTAGAAGGGTTGAGGCCCCATGTTCGGCCAACAAGGAGTTTGAGGAGGCGGAGGCGGGAGCGGGCTTTTTCTTGGATAGTGCGTAGATGGGGAGTCCAGGAGAGGGTGCGATCAATAGTGAGGCCCAGATACTTTAGGGTAGGGGTGAGACGAATGGGACGGTTATGGAGGGTCAGATAAAAATCTCGGGGACGGAAGGAACGGGTTGTACGACCTACGATGATCGACTGGGTTTTGGTAGGATTTATAGACAGGAGCCACTGGTTGCACCAAGCGGCAAAGAGGTCAAGGTGTTCTTGGAGTAGGCGGTTGGAACGGGCAAGGGTGGGAGCTAAGGCAAGGAAAGCGGTGTCATCAGCATATTGGAAAAGGTGTACGGGAGGGGCAGGCTTAGGCATATCCGAGGTATACAGGAGGTACAGGAGGGGAGAAAGGACAGAGCCTTGGGGCACACCAGCAGAGGGATAAAAAAGACGGGAGTCGGTGTTGTGGACGGTAACATAGGTGGGGCGGTCGGAGAGGAAGGAGGCAATGACCCGGATGAGGTTGATGGGAAGAGCATAGGTTTGGAGTTTGAAGAGCAGGCCAGAGTGCCAGACCCGATCGTAGGCCCGTTCGAGGTCTAAGGACACAAAGATGGCGGCACGACGGGAATTTAGCTGGAGGGAAAGGAGTTGCGTAAGTCGAAGGAGTTGGTCATCAGTGGAGAAGGAAGGACGAAAGCCACATTGGGTGTCTGGGAGAAGGCGGTGGAGGTGGAGGTGGTGATGGATGCGACGGGATAGAATGGATTCGAAGACCTTGCTGAATACTGGGGTGAGGCAAATCGGGCGGTAGGAGGAGGCATCAGAGGGGGGTTTGTTGGGTTTTAGGAACATGAGGACTCGGGAGATTTTCCACAGGCGGGGGTAGCAGCCAGTGTAGAGGATGGTGGTATAGAGGGAAGCAAGAGTGGTGAGGAAAGGGAGGGGACATTCTTTGAGGTGGCGGTATGTGATGCGATCGTGGCCGGGAGCTGTGTTTCGTTTGGTGCGCAGTATCAATTGTATGTCGTGTGCAGTGATGGGGGTGTTAATGTCCGACGGGGGGATGTGGTCCAGGTAATGGAAGCCAGGAGCCAGGGGTGGGATGGAGACATCGGTTTTTTCATGGACATCTGGGAACAAGGAATAATCAAAGTTAGGATTGTCAGGGATGGAGAATACATCAGAGAGGAAAGAGGCAAAATGGTTAGCCTTACTGGCATTATCAGGAAGGGGCTGGTCAAGGTGGAGGAGAGGGTATGGGGGCATAGGTTTCGATCCAGTGAGGCGGTGGAAGGCGTTCCAATACCGAGACGAGTTGATTGGGAGGTGGGCATTAAGCCGTGTCACTGTCTGATGCCAGTCCCGGCGTTTTTTGGCAGTCAGGAGGCTGCGCACATGTCGCTGGAGTTGCCGATGGCGGAGGAGTGTATCCCGGTCACGGGTTCGCAGGAAGGAGCGGTACAGGCGGCGGGATTCCCGCAGAAGAAGGACAGCCTGTGGAGGGAGTGTGGGACGGTGCGGCTGGACAGCTTTGGTAGGGATGTGCGAATGGATAGCATCAGACAAGGTCTGCTGAAGGAAGGAGGCAGCTTCGTCGATATCATCGGGAGAGTGTAGGGGGAAATGGTGGCTTTCGACCTGATGGGTGATGGAGAGGCGAAAGGCATCCCAGTCTGCTCGGGAGTAGTCATGGACGAGTTTAGGAGGTGGAGGTGGGCGAGGATTCTGTGGGCGATGGACATTGTGTGTGAGGGTAAGGAGAACAGGGTCGTGATCACTGCCTATGGGGTCAAGAACGTCGGCGGTGATGCGCCCAAGGAGATTGGGAGAGACAATGATGACATCAGGGGTGGTGTTGCTACAGGGTCGGGTGTGGCGTGGGAGTGGGACAATGTCGCCATTGATGGTAGGAATGAACTGATGCCACCGACGGAGTTCGGCAGGAGTGCGGGAGTGGATATTGAGGTCAGCGGCGACCACGTAGGTTGTGAAGGTGCTATCGATGTGAGCAAGGAAGTCATAAGGGATGGGAACATGGGAGCGGATATAAATAGTAGCACAGGTGACAGTGAGGGAAGGGAGGAAGAGGGTGTGGATGAGATGTTCATAAGGGATGTTGAGGAGGGGATGTGGCCGAACTGGGTGGTGTCGGAGATGGCCGAAAGCCACTCCACCTCGTGCAGGGGGATGGGGAGAGTCGTGACGGTGTAGGATATAGGGTGTGGTACTGACATGTATGTGAGGGAGGAGGAAGGTTTCGTTGAGGAGAAAGGCGTAGTTCTGCGCCTATGGCAAAACTATATAGTGCACCACGTAGCAAGCGTCGACGGGCGCGTAAAACAGTGCAACGGAAAAGGGTTCGGGACAAGCAAAATGACTATGAACAGTGCATTCCTGTAGTGAAAATAGTGCCTTCTGCAACTGCTCCTTGTAATAGTGCCCAGTACTGTGTAGCTAGTGACAGTAGACTTGTTGTAGATACTGAAAGTAATTTTAGTGCAGTAGCCTCGCATTGCGCGGACGCCGATCCGGCGGTAGTGCCATCTAGTGACAGTGTTGTTAATCCCCTGCGTGCCGAGTCTGCGCCGCTTCCTTCACTACGCGGCCCGCGCAAGCGCAGTAAACAAACTGTAGCAGACGTTGCCCACATTCGCGCACCTGTCGAGCGCCGAAAGCAAAAACTTTTTGTGAATCTTTCCATTGACAATAAGACTGTGCAATTTCAGCTCGACACTGGTTCCGCTGTTACCTTAATTAAATAGAGATACTTATGAACTTCTGGGTTCGCCCAAATTGTCGCCGTGTCAACATGTGTTAACAGCGTACACAGGTCAAAATATTTCCGTGCTAGGAACGTGTAGCCTGCCTGCCTCTTTCCAAGGTATAACAAAAACAGTTGCTTTTGTAGTTCTTCAGGCCAAATCGACACAGAACATTTTTGGACTAGATGCTTTTGACTTGTTTGGTTTATCAATTCAAAGAGATGTGCTTCAAATTTCGTCAGTAGTGCCTCAGGACAAAATCAATGCTTTATGTGACAAATATAGTGACTTGTTTTCGCCGGAACTAGGTTGTGCAAAAGACTTCGTGGCACATGTAACTTTAAAAGAATCTGCAGTACCAAAATTTCGTAAAGCTAGAGCAGTGCCTATCGCCTTGCCTGATACAGTTGCCGAAGAACTTAAACGTTGGCAAGATAGTGGGGTGATTTCTCCTGTTTCTGCGAGTCAGTGGGCCTCGCCTATAGTAATTATACCCAAGCCGTCAGGAAAACTTCGTCTCTGTGCGGACTTCAAATCAACAGTGAACAGTCAAACAATTGTAGACACTTACCCTCTGCCCAGACCTGAGGAACTGATGGACAAATTAGGACAGTCTCGCTTCTTTTCCAAGATTGATTTAGCAGAGGCATACTTCCACTTGATGACGAGTCAAAAAAGTTTTTCGTCATTAATACTCACATGGGCCTTTTTCAATTTCAACGCCTACCCTTTGGCAGTTCTTCCGCTCCCGCTATTTTTCAGCGTTTTTTGGAACAGCTGACAGTTTCCGTACCGTGTTGTTCGAACTATTTAGATGACATTGTGGTGTCCGGACGTACAGTTGAAGAACATTTAGCAACCCTGGAGTGCCTTTTCAAAGTGTTGACTGCAGCAGGTCTACGTTGCAATAAAGCAAAGTGTTCGTTTTTTCAAACTGAAATAGAGTACCTAGGCCATGTGATTAATGCCCAAGGAATCCATCCCTTACAGTCACATCTTCGAGCAATCAGAGACTTGCCTCCTCCTAAGAATGTGCACGAATTGCAAGCAGTAATGGGGAAGCTGAACTATTATTTCAGATTTATTCCCAATGCCTCTCAGATTGCAGCTCCACTGCATCACTTACGTAGGAAGAATGTTCCTTTTGTATGGTCCAAAGATTGTCAGGTTGCCTTTGACAAATTAAAGTCTGCACTACTCAGTGATGCATGTTTGATTCCCTTTGACCCACAGAAGCCAGTAGTGTTAGCAGTTGACGCCTCGTCGTACGGTCTGGGCGCGGTAATCTCACATCCTATTGGTTCTCACGATCGTCCTATTGCCTTTGCATCCAAGCTACTGACGCCGACGCAACAGAATTACAGTCAGATAGAAAAGGAGGCCTTAGCAATCATTTACGGCGTCACAAAGTTTCATCATTATCTCTATGGCAGAAAATTCTATTTTTTGACGGACCACAAGCCTCTCACGTCGTTGTTCTCACCCACAAAGCCAATTCCGCCACGTACGGCACAAAAGCTTCAGAGATGGTCCTTGATATTGTCTAATTATCAGTATGAGATTTTGTACCGACCTACCACTAAACACGCCAACGCGGACACACTTTCCCGACTTCCGGTTGGCCAGGATGTGTCGTTTGATTCTTCGGAAATGGCATGTTGTCAGATAGACTCCAGAGATGCTACCGCTGTCGCAGATTTCCCTTTAAACTCTCGTCGGGTTGCACAGGAAACAGCTGCGGATGCAGACCTAAGTGTGGTAGCACGTTTTGTTCGCATTGGTTGGCCTGCCAGTGCCAAAGACATTGAGCGGCCTCTGGTTCGACGTTATTTTGCACAACGTCAGGCATTATCTTTCAGTCAGGGTGTACTGTTGTTGCATACCGACAACGACCAAGCAAGAGTGATTGTTCCTCGTTCCCTGCAACTAGAAGTGTTACGCCTCCTGCATCAAGGACATTGGGGCATTGTTAGGACAAAGCAACTGGCCAGACGTCATTGTACCTGGGTTGGTATGGACGCTCAGATAGAGAGCATGACATCACAGTGTACAGTTTGTGCGGAGCATCAGGCGGCTCCTCCACAGCGTTTCTCAGACTGGCCACGCCCCAAGGGACCATGGCAACGTTTACATATTGACTTTGCCGGACCTTTCTGGAATACGCGCTGGTTAATTGTTGTAGACGCTTTCAGCAAGTTTCCTTTTGTGATTGCCATGAACTCAACGACAGCTTCTAGTACAATCAGTGCCTTAACATCAGTGTTTTGCATCGAAGGCTTGCCTGAAACTATCGTCAGTGACAATGGACCTCAGTTTGTTAGTGCGGAATTTCAACAGTTTTGTCGTGTGAATGGTATTCAGCATATTACCACTGCACCTTTTCACCCTCAGTCCAATGGTGAAGCAGAACGTTTCGTTCGAACATTCAAGTCTCACATGGAGAAGATGAAAGGTCAGCACTCCAGGCAGCAAGCTCTTCAAATTTTCCTGTCTACGTATCGGTGCATGCCACGTGACGGCCCGTCTCCTGCCGAGCTGCTACACGGCCGCCGTCACCGCACTCTCCTTCACCTGCTGCAGCCTCCCACGCACCGAGTCGGTTCGTATGGCGCTACGCGTTTTCAGGTTTCCACGCCGGTGCTGTACAGGGTGTTTGCTGGAAACAAGAAGACATGGTTGCCGGGCATCATTCAGCGCGTGCTCGGGCGCAATATGTTTGTTGTACGTTCTTCCACAGGGTCGGAGCTGCGGCGCCACGCAAACCAATTGCGCCTGCACAGGCCGCGCGATCCTGTCTCCGGTTTCTTGATTCCAGACCCAGTTCACCGCCAGGGAGCACAACCACATCGTTCGTCCCCGGACTACGAGATCGTCCCGATGGAGATCGACGCGACGCCGCCGCTGTCGCCGCCGCAGATGACAGCGTCACCGAGAGGGACTCCGGGACCGTGCGTGCCGCCCCAGCTTGGGCCACGCACCTCAGAAGAAGATGACCTGCTCCCTCTGGGCGGGGGCGGGCGCCCTTCCCCAGGTTTCGGCGGGTTCCCTGGAGGATCTCAAGGCGGATGCCGGGGCACGGACGGCGTCTCGATCCCGGCCTCAGCTACGACGCCCGTCCCACCAGTAACGCCCCCACCCAGGCCCTCCTCCCAGTGCCGTCGCCGTGGCCCTCAGCCCTACGCCACGACGGCGCGGCGGTTTGGGGGGGAGGGGTGTGGTGTCGCACAAGTACAAAGTGCGCGCCACCTACTTTCGCCGCGCGCCGCCATGCATGCACGGCGCGGCGTTCTTCCGACGACAGCCACGAGCGCCCTCTGCTGCAACCCCGCTCGTGGCCACCACGGAAAGACACCGGGCACTTCGGACTGAGATAGCAACGAGTTAGGACCTTCGTAATCAGATAGGCACGAGTGAAGACTTTGCTATTGTACAGGCACTAGGCAGGCCTCTAACAACTATGTATCAACATTCTGCAGTACCATGTAAAAATTAAGTATTGTTACATTCTGTGCAAAATATATCTCTTTCTAATTTACTCTAGTGTTTGTAGTTTCTGGCTGCTCCCCTCCGTACCTGCACCGGCGTGCTGTCTTGTTACTGTGTCGGTCTCGTTCCACTCGGCCACCGACACCTACGACGAGGCTGGGACACAAAAGCGGCGACGAAGTTGGGACACAAAATCTTCTACCTATATACTACATTTCGTGTAAATGTCAGCTTCATAGGTTAAACAGTTTTTGAGAATTCGTGTTTAGTCAGTGAGTGAGTGAATGAGTGTTCTTTCACTTTTATATATACTACCTGGAAACCCAGTGTTGCTCGGGTATTTATTTATTCTGTACTCCTGTTGTCCATCTTCCCTCCTCTCTCTCCATCTCTCTGCCTCTCCTACCTCTGTAGAGCCCCACCTTCCCCTCTTTTGGCCCATTCTTCCACTCACTCTCGCCCCTACCGCCTAACCTCAAAATCTAAGAAAACCCATATATGTCATCTTTCTTGGTGATCAGTGACGCCAACTCTATAGGTTTTTTTTTTTTTTTTTTTTTTTTTTTTTTTTTTTTTTTTTTTTTTTTTTTTTTTTTTTTTTGCAAGGTACCCTGGCCATGCACCGCACAAAATTTATGCAAACAGTGACCTTCATATTGGTTTAAAGGTGACGTATAAAAAAAAAAGCTCATCATGATTGGAGCAATGTATGGATTCTCTCAAAGTTTGTAAGTATAAAGTAGTGTCAGCCATGCACCTTACAAAATTTTACGTACATGATGAGCATAAACTTCGGATTTTGGAGACATCAATAAGTAGAGTACCCTCCGCTATTCACTGAATCAATTTTATTAGACAGTCACCTTCTTGTTTTGTGGACCAAGTGGGCAGAATTTTAACACAATCGCAACAAAGCTATAGATCTGTCTGCTATAGAAACACATTGATTCATTTAGAAATGGACTTCAAGTTTTTCTTAAATTTTCCAATTTTCCGGTGCATTTCCCAAAAACATTAGTTTATAGAAACTGTTTCCTGAGAATTACTAGAAAAAGAGAGAGAGAGAGAGATTAACCAAATCTGTCTCAAGCTATGGCGCGAATAAGGAAAATAGGGATTCATTCTTATAATTATATAAAGATAAGCTTCCATTTCACGCATAGCTTTAGAACTCAGAGTGGTGCAAAAGTACTGAATGCAGGTGGTTTTGATTGTCAGATTTCGCGTCTGTAGAGGAACCATTTTACCTCTAGGCCTATCTTACTTCTAACTTTTGAGTTTCTCAAAGTCTTTAAATAAAGTATCCTCCGCCATGAACCGTACGAAATTTAAAATAGTGAGATTCCTCTTGTTTTGATGATTAATGTGTAAACTTCCATCAAAGTAGGAACAAAGTTATAGATATGTATGTATCTCTGACTTTCCACTTCTTTCATATATGGCAGTATTGCTCATGTGAAAAAAAAAAAAACCGAGTTGCACCGCGGTTCGACACCCACGTTAAACTGTAGGCCCCCTATAACTGGCTGGGTAAGTCAGTTCGATGGTCGGAGGAAGACAACGGCATACCACCTCTAAACAGGACCATGCCAATTAAAGCACTGTTGTGTTCAAACCAATCTTCGGATTGTTGACTGCTTTACCTTTTCATGTAACAGAAACACACGCACACATTAAAAACGCACTTTGTTTTTTTTAAGGTATCCAGTTTTCCGGTGGACTTCCCAAAATCCAAAATATTTAATTAACCCAAACCTTGTCGTGTGAGTTACGAAAGAAAAAGTCAAGAGTCAAATTGGTCGAGTTGTTTCCAAGTTACAGCATGACCAAGGCAAATGGGGATTCATTTTTATAAATAAAGATTATTGGTTCAAATCAAACTGGTCGAGTTGTTTTCAAGTTAAAGCATGACCAAGGCAAATGGGAATCCATTTTTATAAATAAAGATTATCGGATCTCCTTTCCTCCATCTTCATTCGCTTACTTGACTAATAATAGTCGTTTGTAGAAGTATTCTTGCTACCAGAATGCGAACACATCAGGGCTCCTATCAAGCGCTTTCGATCTTTCTCGTATTCTGCCGTCTAACGACCACGTTGTCCAACAAACACGCCCGGCACCAAAGATCTTAGAGCCCAGGCGTCCCCTTTCTGTGCCCTTCTGTCGCAGCGTATACATAATCGAGGAGCACAAGTGACCCTTTTGTTTGGACACTCTTGTCGCTGAATAGCCTCTTTGGACTCACCCTCTGCGTGTGTAAAGCTGCAGCATGAAAGACCCAGCAGTGTAAGTGCCAACTTTCGGAGCACCCCAACGTCGAGAACAACAACCGCTGAAAACATCGTCATAGTGTGGCTCATCTTACAATGCAACGCATCACTCCCTATTCATTCTTACTAAGCGTTTATTTCTAACAATAGAGTGACAAGTGTTGAATGAGATGGTCTGTCGATACGTTCAGCGGTCTAAAGATAGTAGTTTCGGTGACAAATGAAATTTATTTTCAAGAATAACCAGTTAAGAAACTAATGGAAACAAAATAGAATCAAGACACGTAGACTAGACGTACTGTTTCAGTGAAAATATGATCTTCTTACACGATTTATTCCGATTGTAATCAAAAGGAAATTACGTACGCAAAAAAATACTTATACAGTTCATACAGAAAAGATGCAGTTACTGTCATTCGACAGTGGAACATTGACGCATTCTGGCTTTAAACGTTACAGCGATTTTTAGTAACATAGTGTCTTACATCTTTATAAATGTATGGTACAATTCCCTACATGTCCCTGCTGCCACAATACGCAGCCAAGCCAGCCCAGACATACGGTGGTTTGTATTTTTATTTATTTATTTATTTTTCACCGGCTCCAACTCTTCAGCATATAACAGTATCTTCGGGTCGCATAGAATAAATACAGACAATTATTTCAGCTACTGTCACTTATATATTACTTGCCTTTAAAACTGCAGGGTGAGTTGAAAGTCGTGGTACAGCTTTTTATTTCAAAAACTATGCAGGAATTGGGGAACGGAAATATTACAGTAAGGTACGACTGAGGTTGTGTATTTTTTACGATATGTACCGAAAGTGGGAGACGACATGAAATCGGTAGTCTTGAATCCAAATAAGTTTTTAAAATGGGATGACGTTGTGTTATATCAGATAATATCAGTACATTCTGATAAGTTTCCTGTAAACAGCTTCGACGTAGCGGTTATGGTTCAAATGTGACAACACATTTTGTTTGGAGGTGCAGACTGGACTGTTCTCCATAAGAAACACTAAATGTGTGCAGCATGCTTTCACCCTCTGGTCAACGTACATTTGAAGGAGCTGAATCCAATCGTCGTATTCTCGCATAAGGATCTCCGAAAAAATGCCAACACACGTGTCTTCAATTCTACTAAATACCTAGTAGTAACAATTACGGACAACAACGGGCATGGGTGTTTGTGTTGTCCTTAGCTTAAGTTAGTTTAAGTTAGTCAAGTAATTAGCGTATAAGTCTAGCGAATGATAACCACGAAGTTGGTCGCATAAGACCTCACACACATTTGATCATTTTTTTATGTTATCTGATATATCCAATTTTTAAAAAATCACTTAGAATCAAGATGGCGCTCTTGTTCGGTTGTTGTTGTCTTCAGTCCGGAGGCTGGTCTGATGCGGCTCTCCACACTACCCTGTCCTGTGCAATCCTCTTCGTATGAGAATAAGAACGGCAACCTACATCGTTTTGAACCTGCTTACTACATTCATCCCTCGTCTTCCCTCTACGATTTTTAACCCACACACTTCCTTCTAATGCTAAGTTGACGATTCCTTAATGTCTCAGAATGTGTCCTTCCAACCTATCCCTTCTTTTAGGATAGGCCAGAAACTCCTCTTCTGCCCGATTGAACACCTCCTTATTAGTTGCATGAACTACCCACCTTACCTTCATCATTCGTCTGTAGCACTACATTTCAAAAGCTTCTATCATATTTTCGTCTGAACTCCTTATCGTTCACATTTCACTCTCATACAATGCTACACTTCATACAAATGCTTTCAGAAAGGACTTCCTAACATTTAAAATCATATTCAAGTCAACAAATTTCGCTTCTTGAAAACGATTTTCTTCCCATAGCCATTCTGCATTTTACATCGGCCATCAGAAATTATTTTGCTATCCAAATAACGAAACTCATCTACTACTTTTATTGTCTCATAATCTAATCTAATTCCTTCAACATCACCAGATTTTCTGACACTACATCCTATTACCCTTGTTTTACCGTTGTTAGTGTGCATCTTATACCCTCCTTTCAAGACTGTCCATTACGTTTAATTGCTCTTCCAGGTTCTTTGCTGTCTCTGACAGAATTACTATATCATCAGCAAAGTGCAAAGTTTTTATTTCATCTCCCCGAACTTTAATTCCTTATTCAGAATCTCCTTGCATTCCTTTCTCAATGTACAGATTGAACCACATTGCAGAAAGGCTATAATCCTGTCTTACTCCTTTCCCAATTACGGCGACCCATTCGTGCCCTTCGACTCCAATAACTGCTGTCTGGTTTTTGTACAAGTTGAATATAACTCTTCGGCACCCTATATTTTACTGCTGCTACCTTCATATCTATGTTCGGTACATAACTTAAAAGCTAGACCCCCTCAACCCATACGATCCTGGAATAATCATGTTTCCAATTCCTATAGAATTTTTAAAGTAAAAGGGTTTACTGCGACTTTTGATTCACCCTGTATTCCTCTTTTAGTTTGGTGATGATGTTCCACTTGCGAGTTCTAAGTCAGTTAATACGAAAGTAACCATAACATTGATGTTCTATTGGTCTTCAGTCCACAGGCTGGATTGAAGCAGCTGTCCACCCTACATTATCCTGAGAAGGCCGCTTCATCTCCTCATACGAATGGCAACCCACATCACTTACAACCTGATTATTGTATTCGTCTCTTGGTCCCAACCATTCCCTCCATTCACAATTCCTTGATATAGAAGAATGTCCTACCAATCGATCCTTCTGTTAGTTATGCAGGAAACCTTCCCCAGTTCTCACCGGTACCTCATTATTTCCGCGATCTACCAAACAAAATTTCACTATCCGTCTGTAGCACCACGTATGGAAAGCTTTTATCTTCTGCTGGTAAGAACCATTAATCGTCCATTTTTCACTTCAATACAAGGTAACACACCCCACAAATGCCTTTGTAAAAGACTTCCTAATACAAATTAGAACTAAATGTTAACAAATTTCTCCTTTTCTTCCCATGCCATTCCGCATTGTATGTCGTATGTGCTGCGATCGTCGTATGTTATTTACTGACCAAGTAACAAAATTCATCTAATGCCTTTATTGTTTCCTTCTTAATCTACTTTCCTCAGCCTCGCCTGATTTTCTTAGACTACATTCCATTAACCTTGGCCGACCGCAGTGGCCGATGGGTCTGAAGCGCTCCAGTCACGGTCTGCACGGCCACTACGGCCGGGGGTTCGAATCCCCCCTCGGACATGGATATTTGTGCCGTTATTAGGGTTAGCTAGTTCATAAGTAGTTTGTAAGTTTAGGTTGTAAGTTTAGGGACTGATGACCCCGTAGTTAAGTCCCATAAGCTATACAAACATTTGAACCATTAACCTTGTTTTTCTCCTGTCAATTTTCATCTTATAACCTCAAGACACTGTCCATTGCATTCAATTTCCCTTACAGATCTCTCACTGTTGGACATTATTGCAATATCATAGGCCAATCGCAAAGTTTTTATTTCTTTGCCCTAAAATGTTGTACTTGCTCAATTGCACAAATCTATGGCACACTGCGAGTAATTTCCTGCTGTTTATTTGCGTCAATCATATTGATATCACGGAATGGCGGCTCGTGGAACATTGGAAATTCGTGTACGGAAGTAATTTTAATTTCCTCACATATGTGAGACAGGAATCGATTTTTAATTCATTTTATTTCCCTTTAAAATACACATCACTATAAAGCAATTATGCAAGTTAACCATTGATTTTAATATATTGCCAAATAACATTACTTCACCCAACCATTTTTTAATTATTGTCTGTATCCCTGACGGTGCTGTGTTTACACGGTCTATCTTTATACGGCTGGGTTGCTGACTGGATAAATAATAATGCTGCCCAATTAGGCTTGAAATTTAATCAATATATTTGCAGTTTCCGTCCATTACCAACGGAAATTTATTCCAGACGTCGCTTTTTAATCCTTCATTTTCTTTTGGACGTACACATCGCTGTAACTAATATTCTTTACTGCAATTTGCTGCTTGACGTCTGAAAGATAGCTGCTGCTTGCTAGAATGGCCAATCTTCGTTAAGGACCGCCAAAGATTATTGTTGTTAAATTGAAATCAACCCGTAATAAATGGTGGCTCATAGAGGGAGCGGAAGATGGTAGGTATTAAAATTATTAAGCAAACTGTAATCCGGTGTACACTAAACAAACAGAAGCAAGTTCTAAAGCATGGAAAGAATTTAAATAAAAGTATGCAACGGAAACGACTTACTGAACACTCCAGAAGAAAGTAGCCACAACAGTCTGACATAAGGTTACTCTATTATTAACGAAATCAATTATAAAAAGATGGTGAAAGGGGAAACGATTAGGAAAAAGGATTCAAGTGTTAAGTAAGTAATTTATTGATTATGACATAGAGAAATGGCAAAGGCCAATTTCTTAAACAATTGAAACCACACAAGATACACACTTTTATTGCAAAAGGAAACTTCAAAATTGGCTCCTATATTGCCAATGGTAGTGTGTCATTTATGATGAGTTACTTTCAAGGGGAATAAAGGGAGGAATTGAAACTCATTTACGCACACATTCAGAAGCCATTCCAAGCAGGTACTCCTCAATCGGGAATCTGGAAATGAAGAAGCGCCATACAGCAAAGAGGAAAACTGGAACTCACCTTTGCTAGCGGCAAGCCTTTTTCGTGTTCAGTACTAAAACTCGACTTTCTGAGTGGTTGATGCTACCTGCTATGAACAGCAAAATTACCAGGACAGCACCATGTACACAAAATCTCAATAAAATCCAAACTCTGAAAGGAAGATAAGTAAATAAACGGTTCAACGGTTCGCTTTGCATCGAATTAAAGATGTGGCCAATGGGAACGGTTTCACAGGGATAGGACGCACTAAAGGGTAAAGTCATAGAATTTTGTTAAGTATAAAAATATCGATTTAAAGAAAAATAGAAACGAGATATAGTCAAATACGCAGTGTAACGACTAGTTTTACTCAAGGGAAGATCTGTTCAGTATTCACAGGAAGGTACAACACACTACTAGGTCTGACCATGAAAACTTCACAATGTGCAAAAAATTAATTTAACAGCAACTAATACGACGAGATAGGTCAACCAACGGCACGTTCTCCACAGAGGAAAGAGATGTACTTACCAGGGAGGGGTCAAGACACTAGGACAGACTGAGAGATCGGAAATGAATAATGTATAAAGTGGGGAAAATCAAACTACGAAAAAGAAGATCGCAAAATATATAACGCAACCGTTGTTTTACACAGGGGAATGTGATCTACCTAAAGAAGAGAGTTACAAGACACTACAAGCTTCTAGGAGAACAGGTGGATCACAGTACAAAAGCAAGGGAGTTAGAAGTGCCACAAATCGGCCCAAATAGTCGTTTTACACGTGCTAAGAAAATCACTGATTCGAATATAACACAAATACTAGCAGCTTGAAGAACAAAGAGTGATTGAGTAAGCTGAAGGCTTTGTTCTATCAATGATCATGGATTCAAGAAGAGACAAACGGAGACGGACTGGAAATTCAAAAAGATCGCGAAAATACGTGAAATTTAACGGTTGGTGGAGTTACCGAGGCAAATTAACATAGAAGTGAGACGGAGTGGATTCTACAACATTAATAAGGCGAGAAACCGCTAAATCAACGCCATTCAAAGCGCGAAGCTGCAGTACAGAAAAAAATCATTGCAAGCAAGCACTGTTAGAAACGCGGATGAATATTATTAACATACAAAATTATCCTGAACAAATCCTGACAACATAAGCAACGAAGCGTGTTGCCAGAGCAACGACCAACTCACCTCAGCGTCAATGGAAGACTACCTTAGCCGGTCCGCTCGGACCAGGGTGCGCTGATATTGGGGGTGAAAAAGCCCAGAGATATTAGGCGATCTTACAAGTAGGGCAGACCTAACTAGTGTCCCAGAAGGGTTGAAAGGGGAACTCTCATCACTTTCGCTAAAAGTTCTGCCACCAGGTTTAACTTGGCAGAACCTGCACTCTATAAACAAGCATTGCCGCCATGTTTGCTGAAGATAGCAGACGATTTAGGGGTGCCTAAAACAACCGACGACGCTTAATATGTTATGCGGGAAGGGAAACTGATCGGTCTTCAAGAAGGAACCCATATCCGGGTATACTCGGCTTGGGCGCTGTAGAACATTCAAGTCTGAAAACAAACTGTTGTCATCCGATACGTTTTGCTGCCTACATTCGGAAGGTATGCTACCCTTAAGACATCTGTGTATTACGTATGGATCTTCTGATCCTAATAACATTCCTTCAATCTGAGATGGGTGTTGTGCGTTTCTCACTACGTCAAATGAGTAGCAAATCGCGCTGTCTACATTACAAAAGGGCTTCAAACTTGGTACCTCCAACATTATTTCATAGCGTACATCGACGGACAGGAAGAGGATAGAAGCTTTTGAAATGTGGTGTTACAGAAGAATGCTGAAGATGAGGTGGGTGGATCGTGTAACTAATGAGGAGGTACTGAACAAAATTGGGAAGAAAAGGAATTTCTGGCTTACCTTGACTAAAGGAAGGGATCGATTGGTAGGACACATTCTTAGACATCAAGGAGTTGTGAATTTGGTGTTGGAGGAAAGTGTGTGGGGCAAAAATCACAGAGGGACACCAAGAGATGAATATAGTAAGCAAATTCAAATGGATGTGAGGTGATGAAGAGGTTTACTCAGGATAGGGTGGAGAGCTGCTTCAAACCGGTCTCAGGACTGAAAACCACAACAACAACAGCAACAACATCGACGGTGCTGAGACGTATTCACATCAGCAAATAGGTGCGGTTGTCTTTGAACTGTTTCAGTCACTCCCATGGAGTCGAGTAATAAGGTTCTCCGCAGACTTTACAGGAAATACTACCTGACATTGCCATCCTAATATTTAGGCACACTGCATCCAGTAAGGTAGTAAAATATTTCGAAGAAATATGAGGTAGATCGGTCCTGTCAGTCTGAGTGTGTTTGGCAGTAGGTATACCCCAACAATATGGTCACCAGTTATCACGGCCAAGATGTCAATACCAAACCTCCGTTGGTGATTGTGAATCACCTAAACATGTGAGTTTTCGTTTGACCAAACATGCATATTGTGCACGTTTACCAATCCATCTCTTAGTAGATATGCAATGGTGGCTTGATGCTTTTCGAACATTCTCAGGTCGTTATCCTCCAACAGAAGTGGCCAAGTCGAGCGCTGATGACCCGTATCAATTTTCAGTAACTAATAGAGTACAAACAGCAGTTAGGGGATGGTATTTGTAGGTGCCAAGCACAAGATATACATTCATTCCTTAATCATAAAATACCTATGTGAAACTTTCTGTCTTGTTGTAGGCATCTTTCTATGACCACGGACGTGGAATGATATGAGATAAGTCTGTTTGGAAAATGTTTTGCATACAATGGTACAATGAGTCCATGGCAATCCTCTTTTCCATATGCAAGTACCATGCCAGTCATTTCCGCAATTGTGAACAGATACATGTTGCATCGCAGTCAACAACGTTACTGCACTGGCCAACAACACAAGGTCCACACCACAACGGGCATAAGCGCTGTGTTGAAGGACACTGTGGCATTTACGCAAAAATGTTATTATGGTCAGGATGTCCATCCAAAATACACAGATGTCTTACCTCCAGTAAGCAGGTACCAAAACGGATTGCATCACAACCGTTCTCAGACTTGAATGCTCTTCAGCACCCAAGCCAAGCGTTTCTGGATATAGGTTACTTCTTAAAAACAGATCACTTTGCCATACCGCACAGCATAATCAGTATTCTGAGTTTCCCTGCATACAGCAGACAAAGCCTTGCAGCTTGACTGCATCTGTTGTCATGTTCCCCTCCCCTTACTTCCTCTCACAAGATGACCACAACTTTACAACCAAAGTGGTTCCACCGATCTCAACATCATCTCCTGATCCATCAGTGAACTTTGGCAGTGGCTTGTTGCCTCACTCCAGGGTCACGCCGTGTATCCCTCTCACGAACCACATGCACTGAGAGAAACACCACACCTGATATTATTCTCACCTCTCCCAGTTTCCTCAGGTGCCTACAGGCAGACGTTCTTGACCTCATTGGCAATGACCATGCCCCTGTTCTCCTTGCCGGTCGCGGTGGCTGAGGGGACTGAAGCGCTCCACCCACGGTCTGCACGACCACTGCGGTCATTGATAGTTGTGTCGTCCTTAGTCTTAGCTAGTTCATAAGTAGTTTGTAAGCTTAGGGACTGATGACGCCGTAGTTAAGTCCCATAAGTTCTACAAACATTTGAGCATTTGAACCTCTTCTCCTTGCCATAGACCCCCTCCTTACGGTTGCCCAGCCTGCACTCCCTGCCACTACCCTATCAAGCTTATCCATTGTTACTGTCCCGCCGACTGGCATGCCTACTGTTGCTACACACCTGTCTCTCCAAACTCCTGGTCAGACTGAACACACATCCTCCTTCCTACATCAGACTGTTGCTGACGCCGTTCACTCCCACATTCCTACCAAAGCAGCCCATCCGCACTGCCTGACCCTCCCTCCACAGGCCGTTCTCCTATTCAATGAATCCTGTCGTCTTTACCACTTTTTTCTGTGCACTCATGGCCAGGACTCACTCCAACAGCGCGAGAAACTTCAACAATATACTAGAAACCTATTAACCGTGATAAGTCGCCAGTCTTGGCTCCAGACTAGCACACATCTCAATGCGTAGCTCTCCATGAATTCCCCCAAGTACCGTTAATCCTTCCACCATCTTACTGGCAGTGACCCGCCCCCATCTATCCTCACCTTCACACTGACCCTTCCCCTCTCACCACTAGTAAGCCAGAACATTTCCCTAGTTACCTCTTCCATGTATTCTGGCTTGAGAGTGCGTAATATGACTACTCCGTCTTTCCTTGTGTGCCCCCACCCTCCCCCAGCTTCTAGTACATGGATCACATTCCTCCCTCAGAACTAAACACTTGAATTATCGCCCTCGACATTGAAACACGTCCACTGAATGTGTGGTCGTGTTCCATTTTTGACTTATTCATTAACCTAAAGTATTTCTGTACCATTAATATTGTCTATTAGTATGTTAATTATTTTTATTCTGTTTATTAATGATCAATGCCCCATGTTTATATATGTTTCCACCCGTGTGTGAACTTGTGTGTTCATGTGAATGTGGGAGTTTGTTTTTAATATTGAATGACTGCCGCGCAATGGTTTAGAGTCGCCGCCTCGAGCTTTAGGGCGCATTTCCTTTAATTAATAATCCATGGCTTCGTTTGTCGTCTGCGCTGGCGTCTCTAGTCTCATTTATCCCAATTCGCCACTTGGTGTAACCAGTGGCTCCTTTCTGTCAAACACGACAAATTCCTGGTAATCGCCATAGGTCATACCAACTGCTCCTTCGCTACCATGACCTTTACCTCACTCTCCATGGCTGTCCCACCCCACAACCTTCCACCCTATATACTTTAGCCTCTCCCTCGACCGTTCCCATTCCTGGACTCCCCACCCCAAGACTGCCTGCCATAAAGCCCTTTCCCGTCTCAACTTCTCAAACTCGTCTTCGGCTGGACATGGGGTCTCAGCGCATCCATAATCCTCTAGTTCTCTAATGCGTCCCACCTCTGCAGCTTCCGCCCCACCACAGACACTCTGCAACTACAGTAGGTATTGTAACGCGCCTGTCATGTACGTGTGGTTGTGGCTTATAAAAGTAAGTACTATGAGAAGGTGTACAAGGTAAACAAATATTAGTTTTAAACTCAATTTTTTAATGGTTCCTGTTATTTCTTACGCAATCAGTACCATGAAAAATCACAAAAAGAAGATGATGGCTGCCGCGCAATATGTCAGTTACATCTGGATAAAAACATAAGTTTGTGATGAAAATAATATTTGTTTACGTGTTAGACTGTATCGTGGTACATTTATGATCGTGAATGTAGTTTTTCAATAACTATTGTAGTTCCAGAGATAACTGGGGTGAAAATGTTGAGTGGGACACGATGGACTTCAGATAACACGAGGTATAAATTTTCGTTAAAGATATATAGTTTTGAAATTTCCTGGTAGATTAAAATTGTGTGCCAGAACCAGGACTAGAACCTGGGACCTTTGCCTTTCGCGGGCAAGTGCTTTACCACTGAGCAATCCTGACATGACTTACGGTGCCTCTTCACTTCAATTCTGCCAGTTCCTCGCCTCCTACTTTCCAAACTTCACAGGAGTTCTCCTGCGAACATTGCAACACTAGCATTACTGGGAGAAAGGCGTGATGAAGACATGGCTTAGCCACACCATAAGGGATGTTTCCAGAGTGAAAGTTTCATTCTGGATATATAGTTTTACCTGATGACCGTCATATAAAATGGTTCTCGAACCATCAGTGGTTTGTAAATGTAATTTAAACATTGATTATCTGGATAATAGTACGGTCACTGTTCGGGTAATGGTTTTGAGTGTTTATAAAAGCGTCGTATAGGCTATTCAATTTTACCGACTTACCGGCTCTGAAATATTAGACAATTGGTACTGCTGCACATACGCGAAGCATACAGTAATTACCACAGCCATACCTTACCAAAAGATCTTTCGAGAACCCGAAAAAATTCTGGTCCTATGTAAAATCGATAACCGGGTCAAAGCCCACTATCCAGTCACTCGTTGAACATTCCGGGGCAGTACAGAAGAAACCAAACGGAAAGCTGAAGTTCTAAATTTAACCTTTAAGAAATCTTTCAGGCAGGAGGACCGCACAAATGTACCATCATTTGATCAACGTACTAATTCCGAAATTGAGGACATAGTAATAGGTATTTCCGGTGTAGAGAAACAGCTGAGAGAGCTAAATACGAAAACGTCTGCTGATCCGGATGGAATACCAGTTCGGATTTACAAAGAGTATTCTGCGGCATTGGCCCCTACTTATCTTGCATTTATCGCGAATAGTTAATTCAGCGCAAAGTTCCTAGTGATTGGGAAAAAGCGCAGGTGACTCCAGTTTATAAGAAAGGAAAGAGAACTGACTCACGCAATTACAGGCCAATATCGTTGACATCAGTTTCATGTAGAATTTTGGAGCATATTCTCTGTTCGAATATAGTAAATTTCCTAGAAACGGATAAGCTTCTTTCTATGAATCAGCACGGGCTTAGGAAACACCGTTCATGTGAAACTCAGCTTGCCCTTTTCTCACATGACATCGTGCGAGCCATGGATGAAGAACAACAGGCGGATTGTGTTTTTCTCGACTTCAAAAAGGCGTTCTATGCGGTGCCACACTGTAGACTGGTAACGAAGATACGAGCTTATGGAATAGGTTCACAGATTTGTGACTGGCTGGAAGACTTCCTAAGTAATAGAACGTAGTACGTTGTTCTAGACGGCGAGTGTTCATCAGAGACGATTGTATCATCGGGCGTGCCGCAGGGGATTGTGATAGGACCGCTTTTTATTTTCTATCTATATAAATGATCTGATGGACAGAGTAAGTTGTAATTTGCGGCTGATGCTATGGTGTATGGGAGGGTGTCGTCTTTAACTGACTGTAATAGCAAACAAGATTACAGACAAATTTTCTAGTTGGTGCGAAGAATGGCAGTTAGCTCTCAATGTAAAAAAATGTAAGGTGATGCACATGATTAGAAAACAAACAATCCCATATTGTTCGAATACAGCATTAGAAGTGACCTTCTTGATGCTGTCGCGTCGTTCAAATATCTAGGCGTAATATTGCAGAGCGATATGAAATAGAACGAACATGTAAGGACAGTAGTGAGAATGGCGGACAGCCGACTTCGGTTTATTGGAAGAATTTTGGAAAGATGTACTTCACCTGTAAAGGAGACCGCGTATAAAACGCTTGTACGACCACGTCTAGAGTATTGCTCAAGTGTTTGGGACCCGCACCAGATCAGTTTTAAGGAAAACATGGAATCAGTTCAGAGGTGACCAGATAGGTTTGTTACTGGTATGTTCGACCAGTGCGCGAGTGTCACGGAAATGCTCCGGCAACTCAATTGGGAATCGCTGGAGGAAAGACGACGTTCATTTCCTGAATTTCTTTTGAGGAAATTTAAAGGGCCGGAATTTGAGGCTGTGTATAACGATGTTCCTGCCGCCTACTTATATTTCGCGTAGTGATCACAAAGACAAGATAAGAGAAATTAGGGCTCGTACGGAGGCATATAGGTATTCTTTTCTTCCTCGTTCTATTTGGGAGTGGAATACGAAAGGAAATTCCTAGTAGTGGTACAGTGTACCCTCCACCACGCACCTTAGGATGGATTTCGGAGTATGTATGTAGATGTAGATAAGGCAAGATCTTCCTTTAGCATTGTTGCAGTGTTGTGTCTAGAAGTACGTACCGAGTAATGACCTCGTGCATATAGATAGCATGCTGTGTTGTAGGTTGTGTTGTGTGTTCAGACAGTTTGTACTGTAAGTGTAATCGGCGTAAATTTTTACAGTGTGTTTCTAACCAGAATAATCGCATAGAATCTCAGCGGACATATTCTTGGAATACGCAACCCGTGTGTCGGCAAAAGTAAATATTCTATTGGTAATTTTTGTAAAATAGATGTTCAATTGATTCAATCATAAGTCTTACACGTTTTGTTTACTTATTCACTGCAACATCTGAGGTTAATTAACACTAATGGTGGAATGTTCACTATGCATCTCACAGATACATTGCGACCGCCAATGTGCCTCCAAGTGACACGACAACTGTAGTGCTAATGATAGAACTAACAAAAAGGAGGAAATTAGAAGCAAGATTCAAGTTAAGGGTCATACACAAGGGTAAAGAATCCTATAACTGTGCTGCAGCAAGGGGCTTCCATATAAGATAGAAGATGGGAAGAGTTTAGCGAAAGAATGGAGATGCTATTAAAAAAATATATTGTGGAGAGGATTTAGCTTGCTGGCCATATTTAGAAAACAGAGTTGCAGGCTGGGTACAGTAATAGAAGCAGAACTGTAATGTCGTTACAAGAAACATGATAGGTCTTGTGCAAAATAATGGGTACGAGAAACGGGAAACGATATAAAGCAAGAGGCGGTGCAATCATTTCATGAAGAACAAATTGCACACAAATTACTGCAAGATCTTGATGAGAAGTTACGAGTTTTTACCTAAAACCGTTGGCACACGGAGCATGTATCTGAACGAGTATGGCCAACGAGGCGAGTTTCTCACGTCACAACGTGCAAACCGCACGTTGGTGAGGCTTTCCAAACGTGTGGGGCAGTATCAAGCATGCCAGGTATTCACAACCAGCGTCTCAACGATCACCAATAAGGTGGGAGAACGCCCCCGTCGTCACACCAAGTGGCTATCCGGGGAGGGGGCAGCTCTTTTTTGGTAGAGACGAAGACGCCATATTGGCCGTCGTATTTCGTGGTTTCAAAGCAAGTAAAAGTAACTGAGTAAATTGAGAATCTCTCGGAAACCGGCCATTAAGGTACTATTTGTTGGAATAAATGACTGGAAACGTCTTATACGTGGTTAAAAATTTCTGTATTACAGTAATCTGCAGTTTCAAGGCAAGGCGGACTGAAGATCTATCAACACGAATAGTTCTTTGTATCATTTGTTGTAACAAACGAAATATCACCCAGTAGCATATACGAAAATTCTAATATCGTAGGTGAGTGTCATGCTGCTTTCGTATGAAAATGGGTGTTGCGTACTAAAGTTAAGGTTGGGGACCGCAAATGAAATTTTACCAGGTAATGAAATATTTTTAAATGAGATTAATAAGCAATTTTGACAAGGAAGGGACAATTTAAACAAAATTATTGGATTCTGCCATTAAATGGTAGCGGTCGTAATTTCGGTAGCAAATACAACACCAGAAAGCAACATTACAGAAGAAATCGGCGGAATCTAAATTTTACCTTATTGAGAGCTGGTAAAACATTTCGGTCATGTTCTGTAGTGATTCTAGCTGAGATGACTGGAATATTACTTCGATAAATTGATGCTGGGATTGTGCGTTTCGGTTACTATTGTTCTATGACCGTGTTGAAAATTAATCATGATAGTCGCCAAAAATAGCAAAATTATCGGACTTCATAAACATTACGAAGATTTTTCTGCAGGCATTAAAATGTAATAAAACATTCATAGACACGAAATAAATAAAAGTTACACTGAGAATGTTCTAGTACAATCGCGAAACAAATTGCAACAATACCCGAGCATCACTTTATGAAGTACTGGCTCTGCTGAAAATAAATAACTTTAAAATTAGTGAGAATGGGGAAGGGATTGTAAGTAAGTAAGATATTTCAAATTAACTGTGGGGGTTTATTGAAATTAATATAAAAAAACTAAGCTCACACTTACATGAATTAGGACACGTCCAAGCACATGAAGCAGAAGAAAGTAAGTGACGAACAGTTCCGCTCTCTCCCTTCAGCTTGTTGCAAAAAAATTGAACGTGACAAATGTCATATGTTTATCGATACGCTGGCAGAGAGAGGGCAGAATTCAGCGACAAGCATCGCACAAGTTATAAAAAAAATCATTAATATATTACTACATGAGGATACATCGTTAATGTAACTGGCTGTAGCGTAGGTGGTAACTCGTGGTCTGCGAATATAAAAATGTTGCGGTGTTGGTTCAAGGCTCCACGTAAGCAAATATTTTCTGTTCTTTTATTCGGTTTTCTAATAGACTCATACAACTTTCTTATAAATTTATTTGAAGTATACTGCATAATATTCGATGCTATTTAAAAATAAGTGCGCACCCTCTGAGAAGTGAGTTTGTTGGATTCGTTTTATGAACAAGACAGTTTGCACCTCACTTAGAGTAATGCGCACTTGTTGTTTCACGTATTGCATTTTACACGTTCTTAACTTCTTCTACTGAATAATAACACTGATCGTGGAAGCATGATCTTTTAATATTTACTAAAAAGCGAGACTCTTGCAATAATCTTTGTGTTGTAAAGTCCTATTCTAATTTTATATCGCACAGTTTGTCATGTAACTTTTTTTTCCCTGCACTTATTGACATAAAATGAAACTTTTATAAGAGTCTTATGGTCATAGGTTCGTCCTGGGCGCGACGTTAAACTGCCCCCCAACCCAAGGTGTGGTGCGACCCGTGCTGAGGGGTGCGTGGCACATTGGTGGATGTGTCTCGAACGGAGCCTCAGGGATACTGGGCGACCTCCCTGAGTAAGTAGCCTTGTACCGTGCGGCGTTATCCCCAAATCTCGTGGGACTAAGATGAACACGGAGAAAAAAAACTCAGATAGACATCGGGATCAGGACCGATGGAGTGCACTCCTCTTCTCAGTCAGGGTCTAGACCTGAGCAAGAAGTGGGAACTATAAAAGAGAAGTTGTACCAGATTAGAATTAAGGCCTTGTCTGGAGCTCAGAGGAGGAAACTTCTCAAGGAACATAAGCATAAGGAAGGGAAAGAATGGCTTCCTAAACATAAGTGAAGGGAATCAAAAGGGCTTGAGCCCAAGACCCCCAAAAAGAAACTGCCTCAAGTCGAAGGGGATACACAGACCCCCTCGACGTCAAAGACAGGTGGCAAGAGGGTTAGGGAGGAATCTAAGACTCCCTCCTCTCTGGACAAGCGTGATCCTAAAAGGCTGAGGCAGGAAATAGGGAAACAGACCTATAGTACTGCAGTCTCGGTCTTTAGAATGGCGATTGTTCAAGAAGGATACCCACTGGTAAGCATCACCTCGCAGCAGGAGGAGCTCGTGCAGATGGCCCTCTTTGAAGAGATTGGAGGGTACGATGGTCCAGGACACAAATTCAGGAGGGTCTATATAGATCGCAGTGCCATCATTTTTGTCTGCGAGGGGGATCACTCAGCAAAATGGCTTAAGTACAAGGTGCCCATGATATCCCTGTGGGAGGATGTGAAGCTGCTGGTCAAGACAGCAGCCGAACTCCTGAAGACCGCAAAGATCCTTAAGGATGTCTCTCCAAAGACTCTGTTCGAGAAAATATGGGTCCAGAACCGAAAAGTCTCGACAGAGGAATGGAGGGTAATTAACCAAAAGGTCATTCTGGAAGGACAAACCCTGGAGGTGGAGGTCAGAGAGAATTCCCTGAAGGCATTGGGAGAGCAAGGCCTGAAACTATTTCTAGGGTTCTCGCAGGTCAGCGTCAGGGTAATCAAAGACCTTAAAGGCAACAATGGCAGAAAGATTGGGACTGGAAGTGCTGCAGATAAACCTGCAGCACAGTAAAGAGCCGTCACCTGGGGAGACAGGAGGTGGACGTGGCCCTGATACAAGAACCCTATTTATACAAAGGGGGTGTATCGGGCCTCGGTGGTACTGGAGGTAGGCTGATTTACGCCAGAAATCTAAAAAACTCCAGAACATGCATTTATGTTAGAAATGGAATACCTTTCATACCAATGATGGATTTTTGTTCCAGGGACCTGGTGACCATCAGGATGCAGCAACGTGAGGAACGTATCACGAGGAAATTGTTTTGGCCTCAGCATACCTTCCTTACGAAGACAGCTTTCCTCCTTCTTTGGAAGTGCCATCGGCAAGGTGGCGAACTGGTGGTAGGATGTGATGCCAATGCCCACAATCTATCCTGGGGCAGCATGGACACCAACAGTAGAGGTGAGCACCTTCTTGAATTTCTCCTATCTAACAACTTGGAGATCCTGAATAGGGGTGATGAACCTACATTCAGGAATAGTAGAAGGGAAGAAGTAATGGACATAATTTTTGGTTCCATGATGATGGGAAGTTACGTCAAACAGTGTCATGTGGTCCTGGAGCCATCCTCATCAGATCACATATATATTAAATTCAAGGTTGAAATGGGAGCCAGACAGGCCATGGCCTATAGGAACCCCATGAAAACGGACTGGGAGACATATAGGAAAGGCCTTGACTTCTGTCTATCGGAAATTAAAACTTCGATAAGGAATTCAGTAGAGTTTGAGGAAGTAGCAGAGGCCGTAACCTCTGCTATATGACCTCATACCAGGACAACTGCTCAGTCACCAAGAAGTGCACAAATAGGAGTGTGCCTTGGTGGAATAATAACCTGGAAAAGCAAAGGAAACAGGTACGAAGACTGTTTAACCTTGCGAGGTGCAAAGGACAATGGGCAAAGTATCGTGAGGCCCTTGTCAATTACAACCTTGCCATCAGACGGGCAAAGGAGTCATCCTGGAAGGTATTCTGTGAGGAAGTGGAGGGCACGGCTGCTCAAGCGAGACTTCATAAAACCCTCACTAGGGTACCAACTAATCCAGGAGGAACATTGAGGAAGGAGAATGTGGAGTATACTAAGACCACATGAAACGCTGGAACTGCTCCTCAAGACTCACTTTCCTCAACATACTCTGGGGGATAACTCAGACCAGAATGCGATTTCCGAGAGACAACAGTTCTCAGGTATTCGCAAAGAGGACTGGGATTTGGCCAAGGAGTGTGACGATCTCAGTAAGGTCCGATGGGCGGTGGGAACATTTCAACCGTTCAAGTCATCTGGCCCCGATGGAATCTTTCCAGCTCTCCTGCAACAAGCGGGAGAAAATCTTATTAGATTCCTATGCAGGTTATTCAGGGTTAGCCTAGCACCAGGAATCATTCCCAATGCCTGGAGGGCAGTGAAGGTTGTCTTCATTCCTAAACAAGGGAGAATTGATCATACCAAGGCCAAGGATATGAGACCAATCAGCCTGTCCTCCTTCATTCTTAAGACATTGGGAAAGCTGGTTAACGTGCATGTTGGAGAAAGAAGGTTAAGTAGGGCTCCTTTACATTCAAACCAACATGCATATCAGCCAGGTAAATCATGTGAGACAGCTCTCCACCAATTCGTTGGGAAGGTGGAGAAAGCACTACACTTTCAGGAAATAGCCGTCTGTATCTTCCTGGACATCGAGGGGGCTTTTAGCAACACGACCTTCGATTCCATGGTTAGGGCAGCAGAGGTGCATGACCTAAGGACCACAATATGTAGATGGACTAGGGCCATGCTCAGTGGAAGAAAGGTAGAAGCTACCATGATGAATGAAAAAATGGTAATTAACACCACTAGGGGTTGCCCGCAAGGAGGAGTTCTTTCCCCTTTATTGTGGAATCTAGTGGTGAATGATCTCATTGGAGAATTAAACTCGAGGCAGTACTTTTGTCAAGAACACGCAGATGATCTTGTCATAGTAATACTTGGCAAATTTGCTGACACAGTAAAGAATATGGCACAAGGTGCTTTGGACATTGTGCAAGACTGGTGCAGAAAATAGGATCTGGGGGTTAGTCCTAAGAAGAATGTTGTTGTACCATTCAAAGAAGCAAGAAGTTGGAATCTAAAGCTTTTCAATGAAGTGTTACCTGTGAAGGGGACAGTGAAATATTCCTCACATCAGGAATATTTGCTCTAGTTCCAGGAGATCTTGTGGCAAAAATTGGGGCCTGAGCCCCAAGGGTATGCACTGGATTTACACCACAGTGATTAGACCCAGGATCAACTATGGGGCGGTGGTGTGGTGGAAGAAAGTAGAACAGCAGGTTGCTTCTAAGGAGCTTGGTAAGGTGCATAACAGGCGGAATTAGCAGCACACCAACTGCTGGGATGGAAACCATGCTGGATATGCCCCCATTACATCTTTGGATCAAGATGGAGGCAGCTGCTGGAGCATACAGACTCAAATCTGGCAACAACTGGAACTCTTTGGGATATCCAGAATCACACACTAAAATAGGAAAGGTTGGGGAAATGCCAGCCGACTATATTATAACCCCATACTGCTTCAACAAGCCTTTCAATATAACAATTGGAAGTAGGGAGCAGTGGGAGAAAATAGTTCGACACCGTACGGGGGATATTGTCTGGTTCACTGACGGGTCAAAATCAGACCAAGGTGTTGGGGCCGAGGTATATGGGGTGCAGCCAAGACTGGAGGGCTTCATCTCTCTAGGAAAACTGGCCTCAGTATTCCAGGCCGAAATCACTGCCATCAGGGCGTGTGTGGAGGAGAATTTGCGTAGGTACTACAAAGATCGTAGCATCTATATCTATTCAGACAGCCAGGCAGCCCTGAGATGACTAGCAGCTCCTGCAACAAGGTCTAAAATTGTTGCAGAATGTCACAGTGTTCTGGTGGAGCTAGGAGAAAGCAATAGAGTAAACCTATTGTGGGGCCCTGGCCACTCGGGGATCAGTGGCAACGAACATGCCGACAGATTAGCCAGGATGGGGGCGGAGACTCCATTTATTGGACTGGAACCTGTCCTGACAATCACCAAGGCAATGATCAAATTTGAGCTATGTAACTGGCTCAGAAGACAGCACGTAGAATATTGGACCAAAGTCCATCAACAAAAACATGGCAAGGTAATTATGCCAAAGCCATGTTTTAAAAGAAGCTCTGCAATCCTGGGTCTGAACAGGGGAGATATTAGACTCATGGTTGGATTGCTGACAGGCCATGGGAATTTCAAAAAACACCTACGTACAATGGGAATAACAGAAGAGGACCCTAAATGTAGGATCTGTGATGACGGTGATGAAACTGCATCACATCTAATCGTCGAATGCATTGCATTGGAGAATAAAAGGCACAGAATATTTGGGACAACCAGACTCGAAGAAATTGTGTCTAATAAAGAACTGGTAAAGGGACTGTTCAAGGCAGAGCCGTGCAGCGCGCCACATTTACCCGCCCGAGATCGCCTGCGCCCGGCCGCTGCGCTCTGCTGCCCGCACCGCGGGTAGCCGAGCTCCACTGCACCGCTGTACACAGCGAGCGAGCTGCGATGCGCCGTCGAGTCCCGACACTTGCCGGGCGAGCGGGTACCCGCCGGGCCCGTGCAACAGCGCTACACAAGGCGCTGCGAGCGGGGAATGCAGACATTTCTGAGCAAGATGTAACAGCGTAGGCTTCACGCACCTTTTGTGTTACCTACATAGCAATTTATAAGTTATCGATCGTTATGTCTGAAATAAATAGCGAACAGGACAGATCGTACCAACGTGCAAGAAGTAGACGATCCGAGAAAGAAAGAAAAAAAAAAAAAAAAAAGAAAAAAAGACCTTTCCAGGAAACTCGCGTTTAAAGATATCTGGAGACAGCATTGTATGGGAGTATTTTATGTTGATTCTAGGTAATGAAAATAAAACTGTGGGTTTTGCAGAGTGTAATGGCTGCCGTAAATTATTGTCGTTCCGTGATGGCAGTACCACTACGCTGTTATGGCACCTGAATAGCTGCAAAGCTTATCTGAGTACTGATTTGAACGGTTGTAGCAATAATCCAGGGTCAGCAAAATCTTTTGTGCTGGAGAAATAAGTAAGAATGTGTGCAATAGATTTGCGGTCCTTCAGCACAGTTGCGGGATAAGCATTTCGAGACCTCGCACAGGCTTTGATGGAGATAGGAGCACAGTACCCCACTGCAAGTGCCAAAGACGTTCTTCCTCATCCTCCAACAGTTTCTAGGAACGTAAAAAGAATAGCAGACGAATACAATTCGCAGACTACTGGCTTTTTAAAAGATTTCCTGTTTACCTTGGCAGAATTTTAGCTAGATTATTAGTTGGACAACCTTGAACAAAATTAAATATCACATCATCGTAGGGCATATAATTTTTTGTCACATACATGAAATACGTAGATTTACTAGCAACAAGGGACTGAAGAGATTTAAGGAATAATCTTGTTCTTTATGTTAGAGCCATCACTTAGTTTAACATGAAGTGAAAGTGAAACACAGTGTAAGTAAATACTGAGCAAAGTATAAAACTACCTACAAATTTGCTGGAGCCGGCTAACGCGAAGCCAACGACTTTCAACATGTTTAATATTTCAGGCGCGAGCCGATTCGGCTACCGTTTTGCTTCTGCACCACAAAATTGGACGTTCTGCTCTTACCAGGTGCATTAATGCGCACGTCTACTTTTTTTTCTCGCTACTGATAGTACACTGACAATTAAGTCAGTGAGGAAAAATCCCAAGTGTTTACAAGATACACGAGAGACTGTCCAGCGATACAAAACTGATAACTGCGACCTTGAATGTCACCTCTCGAATAGTGGTGACTCCCTCGGCGCTGCAGCTACAAAATGTTCAAATGTTTGTAAATCTATCGGACCAACCTGCGTGGTCATCAGTCCGTAGCTTACAAACTACTTAAACCTAGGTAAACTAACATAAGGACAACACACACACACATGCCCCAGGGAGGACTCGAACCTCCACGGCGAGCAACCGCGCGCTCCGCAACGAGAGGCTTTAGACCGCTCGGCTACTCCACCGCGGATGTGTTTCAGCTACCCCCAGCCAAAGGGAAAAGGGGGAAATATAAAATAAAGTAAAACGACAACAATGGTCCACACGTCTGATCGTGGAACAGTAATTATTTTACTTTCCTTGGAGTGGTTAAGCGTAAGCTGTATCTTCTTTCTACCAGTTAATCGTTTCTAATGACCTCGATTGCAACTGATCGTTTGTTCTTACTTTTATTTATTTACTTATTTTTTTCTTAGCAGCAAGGAAACATCAAGTAATTTTGCGAAATGTCCACAGAAACGCTGTTCGAACACGCGCTGAATGCGTATACTTGCTATCGTAGCACTGATGCTGCTCATTAACTAGCAATTACTCATGATTTGAGACAGCTCTATTGCACTCGCGTTAATGTGTGTTCTAAAATGCATCGGTCAGTAAGCTGCCCAGTATCTAACTTTTTCAATACATGATTTGTAAATGAAAAGTTTAATGCTTTGTTAGAAAGCTAAGTTGCTGTACTATCAGATGTCCTAAAATCAGATTTTTTTAACCCTATAGTTTCTTCAGAATCGAGTGAAAAGCATTATGAAACTAAAAACTCACGCGAAATGAAACGCAGACATGTTATTTTTTCCAAGGAAAGTAAAGTTTGTAAGGAAAAACTAAGTTGATAAGCCGATGTGGGATGTTCGTTTGTAACGTCAACAGTTTTTACAGTGTGAAAATCGGAACAGTGTATTTCCCGCTAAGAGCGTAGCGGCTGTCGGGCGCGTGCCCCGGCTAGCAGCAGAGCGGCACGGGCGGCCGGGCGGACCGGCACTCTTCGGGTAGTTCGGGTACCCGCGCTGCCCGACACCGTCCGGTGGGGCTCGTGCCGGCAGGGCGGGCAGCGCGTGGCCAGGCCCGTCCGGGGGGCGTGGCTACGAGCCCGGGCGAGCAGCGCAGGCTCGCTGCACGCCTCTGGTTCAAGGGCATTGGTTGGATTTACTAGATATACAGGGAGCGATACCGTTTCGGTGTGGGCAGTGGCAGGTTGGACCAAGACTATTTTGGCTACCCTGGAAAAATCAATCAATCAATGGTAATAGGTATTTTGTTGTTGTTTATTTAGGACTATCACAGAACATATCGAACATAACCACAAGCGCGGAAATAAGCGGATACATAGATGTAAAGCAGGAATTCCACTCTTTTGATTTGGTAACCAGTGTGTCAGGGTTGCCATGTGTTTCTATTGCTCTGTCGCCAAATTTTAAACTAAAAATAGCCAAAATATCGCCATCTTTTATCAATAAAATGTCAAAATATAGCCATCTTTTTTACGAGTAAAATGCCTATAATCGCAATTTTAATTGGTTAACTTTATTGTTCTATGGTAATCATGTCGTGTGACTCGACAACAATAATCCTGAAATCAGAGAATAAGCTAATTACTGACTGACAGAAACTGTGGCACTCTCACATTCACAGATACCGTGCTGGGCATTCCAAGGAACTTCGTTCTTCATGCAAACATCTGAGTCCAACCAGGAACTGACCCAGACAGATCAATGGGGCCATCAAAATATGGTCATATTGTTAATGTAATAGAGAGACTCAGGAGATACAGTGGGTACCAAATATAAACACAATTACATTTAACTATCATACTTATTAATTTCAGAACTAATTAAACATAAAACTACTCAAGAACTAGTCTACCAAACTTACACAAGGGGTGCTCTGATGCATAGCTTTGATTACCAATCACTTTCATCTTCTGAAAAACTGATATTTATACATGTTAAATAGAGTTATTAAATGTTTCAACCATTTCTTTACTACATACATTTTGAGGTGAGGAGGACTGTAATTCATAATAATGCAATAAGCATTTCATACTTTGAAGTGAGATGGACTTCAATTCGTAAAAATGTGTCATGAAACACAGCAGAATCATTCATTAGAACGACAGGGAAATTATTGTGTGTTATATTCTGCAAACCAGTCTTAATCACTGTGAAGTGTGTAGCAAAGGGTTCGTCTGACAGACTAACAGTTATTAGGAATTTCTGTTGTGTTGACGTAGGGAGCGCGGAAAAAATAATGTTTAAGTGCCTCAGTGCATGATATAATTAATATAATCTTATCTTCCTTATCTCTACTGGGGTAATACGTACAGTATTGTAGAATATTTCAAGAGCCTGTTCTTGAATAGTTGTAAGTAGGCTCCTTGAGGTAGTTCACGTCTATCTTTATGAGTCTGTAAGTACAGTTTCTTTGCATCCCTGTGACACTTTCCCATAGATCAAAGATAGGCTACCTACAGACATTTGTGCTAACTTCTGTGGTACATTTTCCCAGCATTCTACCGATTTGTAGTCGGTGTCATTGATGAAATGTTTCAAGAGGGATTGCTTTACATTCTTTTAATATGAAGTAAAATTAATTAGCCATTAAGTCGCCAATTAATTATTTTACTAGCCAAATTTAATCGCCAATCGCCAGAAAGCTAGAATGGCTACTATTCCAAGAAAAAGATAGCCAAGAACGCGAAAATCGCCACACATGGCAACCCTGCAGTGTGTTTCCAGCAATTGATACCGCCGACAACTGTCGCTGGAGCGCGCTGTGGTCGCGTGTAGCTCTTTGAGGCACACGCCTCGTATTCACAAGTCGCGCCGTCTCCGAGCGTTCAGCCGCACGGTGGACTCGGCACGTTGACCACACACGTTCTGACACACGCTCCGTGGGCCGACGGCTTAAGCCATGCTCCCCTCCTATGGAAGTCTTCCTCCTCATAGCGTCCCTAAATGTCCTCCTTTGAGAACGGAACCCCCATCGCATTCTTAATGTAACCGCCTTTGCTTTAAATGTCACCGAAACTGATTCAGTTTCCGCACAAAAAAGACGAGCTGCGGAGAATCACTGCGTTTTCAAGCATCACTTGGCCGAAATTGCAGCTCGATGTATGTGCCAGTGCCGGCGGTGTATATATCGCGATCTCTAGGGTACCCGTCCTCTGGTGTAACGCAGGAGCACCGAGGTGTAGATAACGACTGCACAGGGCTGGCCTGCATAGCGGCGGCGAGAGAAGAAGGGTAGACGAGCGAAGCGGGGGCGGGCCCGTCGGCTAAGGGCGGCGTGGTGCGGCGTGGCGTCTCACGGCGCATTTCATTTCCGGGGCGCGGCGAGCGCGGGAATTCAATAGGCGGAGAAATTGGTTGGCCGGAATCTGTAGCGGCCTTAAATTGCTGGCGGCAGGCGCCGACGGACGGCCGCCTGTTCCGCTAAATGGAAGGGGATAGTGGAGGGGAGGGGTAGCTACAGGCCCAGGGGAATTCCCGCCCATCAAAAGGGGCGGCAGCGCGCCGACGTGTTTGTCGACCGCGGCCGAAGCCTTGTATTGTAGCGTCTGTTCCGCGACGGTGTAACCTACAGAGGATCACACGATGAAATTCCTGTGAGCCAAGTTGTAGCTCTGTTGGGATTTTAGATTTTTCATTCAAAGTCGGATAGTACAGCACACATCGGTTAACGCAGTGGAAACATCAAGAGCGCAGGCCACCGATTCCCACTATTTTCACCTACTTTGTTGAAACGGTACTATCTGCACCCTTTCATGGTTTTCACAGTTTACAATAGATTCGTTCGATAATATCAATTAACCCCTTAATACCCAATGTCGCAAATTCGCATCATACCATTGTGATGCTTATAAATGTTTTTCATTGCCAGTTCTGATAGACGCCGAATCTACACAAAGCTGATAATGTTTCTAACACGTGTTGCCACCTCTCCGGATGGTGTAGGGACTGCTACAGCAGTTTGTTTTTCGCACATTTGTTCATGAGACAGATATATGAAGTTTTCGTCTTGTTTTGGAGAATGACGGTAGAATAAAGAGCTAACTTTGGTTCTGAAATTATTAATGTATTTTTTAGTATCTGTGGCCTTAAGTAAATCACATTTTGATGTAATAATGGTGTTGAAAGCACAAGTAAATTTCAAAATACGGTTTGTGTAAAATATTCATCATTGGGCATTTGCATACTTTTGTGTGCCCATGTAATAAAGTGTAAATGGATAGTTCTTTCGACGTACACTACCAAACTTCTTTAGTTGCAAATTACGGATCTTTTAAATGTCAATTGCTGGTTGTTATACGGCGGGACTGTGAGAGCCTCAAAATTCCCCATAAGAAAACGTCATTCTCCAATTCTAGAATAGCAGAGGCACTCTGCAGACAGGGAAAATATATAACAAAGAAAAAGAGAGGTAGACCTTTAACCAGTATACAGACTGAACTGCAGCGTAAGAAGCATCGGGGTCCAGCACCATATTCTCCAGTTAGGACTACCCGCACTGATGCAGTAGGTCATTGGCCTCAAGATACAGGAACAAGCAAAGATGTAGTAAAAAACGGTAGAAGGAAGGCAGCGTTTATTTGTAGCAAATGTAACTTAAATCTCTGTTTTAACAAGAGAAGAAACTGTTTCCGTGAATTTCATGAATAGGGTTACATGCAATGTGTATAGTCAAATCAAAAGCAGCAATGTAATTTCGATTTTTAGTTATAGAAGTTCAATTTGTACTAACCTAAGGTCACACACTGTACCATTAAAATGTTAAATGAAATGATATACCAGATGAAGTCTTATAGGTGTTTACTTTCTCAAGTGCCCATTATCGCAAATACGTAACATGCCTAATTACACCAGTTCAGTAAACAACATCACATATTTGACATTATATAATTTCTAGCATATGTTCACTGGTAATACAATGATTTTTTGATTTTCTATGTCATGTAAAAATTAATTCCGGCATTAAGGGCTTAAAGAAGGTGTTGTTAATGGTCAAAATTAAGCAGGTCATTTATTTATTTGTCAACTTCATTGCGCTATTTTTTTTTTCTATGGGACTTAACTACGGGGTCATCAGTCCCTAAACTTACAAACTACTTATGAACTACTTACAAACTAGGACGGCACAAATATCCATGCCCGAGGGGGGATTCGAACCCCCGACCGTAGCGGCCGTGCAGACCGTGACTGCAGCGCCTTAGTCTCCTCGGCCACCGAGGCCGGCTCATTACGCTATTCTGGTGGACGGAGGCTATCTGTGAAATAAAAAGAAAAACAAGGAGTCATTCTCCACAGAACCCATTTCCCTGCCCTCGTGTTTGTGCATGAGGAGTTATTCGTTGCGGCATGAGTGGGTTAGCATCATCTGCTCAGCGATAGTTAGTCCATGCTTCAGAGAAAGGATCAGTAGCTCCGAGGTAAAAGGCGGAAAAATGTGTGAAATTGAAGTTTGCAATTTCTTTGAATCTATTGCGTCATTATTAGCCGTTTGTAACGAATTCCGGGGAGATATGATTTTTATACGAGTAATGTGGGAACTTGTTGTTTGAGTTTGAGATCAGCCACAAGACAAAGTGCGCTTCTCGTCTTTGTCGTTAGATGGAAATGTTTAGTGCGAAATTAATGAGAGAAAGTCATAAAATAACGTGGCTGAGATTACTCAGTAAAACTAGTAAGGATTGTATAAAAATAAGTGGATTTCTTTTGTGGGCATTGTGTTCGGCGAAAGTTCGCACTAGTTCATTAAAGTGTGGGAATCAGTGGCGGATTAAAAGGGGGCGGGGCGAGAAGGGGGCGGTCGCTCCGAGAGAAAATTTAGTTTTTCAGTTTACTTTGCTTTACGTACGCGAAAAAAGTTCGTATATCTTGGACTAGCTAGAACTTCATCATCTAATGTTCTCTCCCTACTGTACACTCCACGAAATTTTTAAAATTAAAATTAAAATTTGGCCGTGAAGTGTTACCCCTTTTTAGCCAGATCTAGAGAGTATCACTCTGTTGTGCATATCTGCTTAATATGTAGGGGTGGACTTTTGCACCAAAGAAATTATTTCCTGATCACTTTCAAAACTTAAAGAATATACATATAAATACTTATTTTTTCGTGCTATTGCAGAAGTACAATGCAAATGTATTTTGCCTTGTGGGATTGGTACTAATTTCTTTGATGTGGCCTCTATAGCTTACATAATAAATAATTCTACCTGCAAAACAGTAACGCACAATACAGAAGCTGTGACACCGCAAGGCAAGATGTGGAATAGAAATGTCTTTACCTTGAATATGCGTAGCAGGGAGAACAGAAATACCCCTTTGCTATTTTGTGTTCATGAATTTGTGATAAATGTGTGGATTTTACTACATGAAACTCACATCTGCAAATAATATTATTTTGCATGAAACAGAAAAAATGTTTAGGTTGGTACAAACATATACAAAACACACAGAATGCAATGTCACAGGAAATTTCAAGTTTATAAATCATGATAACCTTTTTAACTATTGTAACAGGTCCACACACTTCAGTAAATTTTACCCAATCGACATATTATCGAAATTGTCCAAATTAGTTCGTATCAGCCAATGTTGATGATTAATCCATCTTACTCTTAAACTCAGGGTTCCAATCGTAGCAACTGCTGCAGATAATCTCTTGATGTTTAATTTCTCAGTCACGGTTAGTTCTATTTGAGTAGAAACCTATTACAAAACAGTTTCTTCCTCATTCTCTCGTCTCATATGGCCCCCCGCAGTAAATCAGTTCAAATGATAGACTATCCACTGATTTTAAAACATTCACTACCGATAAGAAAGTCGCCAATTAAAAATAGCATCTGTATATGTTACGTTGGGCATTGTTATTCCAGATTCTCGGGCTTACAGTATGGGAAACTAGTGCATTTATTGTTTTGATCAACTATCCTTTTAGTTTACTACAACTCTCCATCTCTTTTTACTTCTCAGGTTCAATATCTTCAAACATTTGACCTCAGCACACTTTATGTCAGTAATAGTAAAAAGGGGGGTCGTTTGCGATGAACTTTAGCCTCTAAAACTTTAATTCCGAATAACTCCTTAATCGTTCATCTGAAACGAAAATTGAATAAATGAATTTGTAGAGTAAAACACAAATTTGTTCACTTAATGATTTTTTCCATATTACACATCATTTCAAATATATTTAGAAAAGTAATTTGACTGTGTGTCTGTTACGGGTTCCCACTTTTTAGGTCGCATTGCTCAACTGATAGGCACCAAATTTTACAGACGTATTTGTTGGCTGCCAGTGACCAAAACCCCTCGCGACGGCATTACGGGACACCTCTAGAGATCGGCACTCAGGTATTATGAGTCGGTTCGAAAATATGTTGTCATAAAGCCGGCCGTGGTGGCCGAGGGGACTTAAGCGCTTCATTCACGGTCTGCACGGGGTTCGAATCCCCCCTCGGGCATGGATATTTGTGCCGTCCTTAGGATTAGCTAGTTCATAAGTAGTTTGTAAGTTTAGGGACTGATGACCCTGTAGTTAGGTCCCATAAGCTATACAAACATTTGAACATTTTGTTGTCATAAAAGTAGTTCGGAATTTGATATCGAGTAGTTTTTGTATGAAAAGTTTTTGATATTTTTACTCTGAAAGATAAATTTTCATATAGCTTCTTTTGATTTTTATTCTGTCAGTCATTTAATGGAGATTCGAAGAATAGTTTTAGGTTTTCATTTCATCTACGAAAATACCTTTTTACACATAAATAAAAAATATTAAAAAAATTAAACAGTTATGAAAACAGAAAGAAAACTTCGAATTTAAAAACAGCAATAAAATAATTGAAAGGAGGTAAATTACAACAAATATCGCAAATACACGCTGAAGAAACTATGAGTTGAAAAAATAATTAAAATATTATTCTGCTCAACTACGAAAACCGTGAAATTCAATACAAGAATAAAAAAAGGTATGAAATAAAAGTGGTGTCTATGTATTAAAAGAAAATAATATTGCAACAATAAGATAGTGGGTTTTAAAGCCAAACTTAAAAAATTTCAATATTTGATAGAAAATAAAGATGTCAATAAATTGTTTTGAGGAGTAGATTATAAAACTAATGACAAATAAAACTGTTTCGAAAGATCAAAGAAAAATTTCATTGTAATAATTATAAAATTAAAAATCATACTGGCCTATTTTATGGTGCATTTTTGCAAATACTTCGGAACATAAAATACTCAAAGTATAAATAATATAAGTAATACGTAAAACAATATGAAATATTATACTTTTTATGTATATTTAATATTATATTGTGTTATTAAATTATATTATGTTATTTTCTACATTGAATTTTATAATATTTATTACTTACATCGTTTTATTATTTTTTTAAATATCATAAAATTACAAGAAAGCCTAATGTGGACCGCAACAAACACCACCGCAATTTTTTCCGTCATTGGCATTTTATGTAACTTGGGATGTTACAGCACACGTCATACCAACCTGCCCTTTTCACCAATTTTGGTTCCATTACAAAGTTGTAATATTTCCCATTTCACTTTCGAAAGCTAATGTGGACTGTAAAGTGAATGTTAAGCTGTGATCATTCCATTACCCATTTTTTTTTTTTCTCAGAGATAATTGGTTTGGAAAATATGGCTACCAGACATTCCGAAAGAATACAATACGAAACGCTGTAGAATATAAAGTCTCGGTTAGTGTCACCAACGTGTGGAAACAGAGGATTAACAGAGTAGATCATCCGTAAGGTCATGCTCGCATTTGGCCGCCCCGTAAAGCGAAAAGAGCCCTCTAATCGACTTTAGAAAAGCCCGTAACATTTCACACATTCCGCGCAATTGCTTTCCCGATAACGCGGCCGGTACATGCTGACCAGCTGCGCCGCCCTGACGGAAATACCGCCGGCCCCGTTCAGGTGTTCCTAATTGCAGGCGCGGCCACAGAAGCGCCACTGCGGCGTTAGTGGTTTCCGCGGTCGGCATCCCGTCGATATCCAGGTCACTGCCGCCGCAACAGGCGCGAAAAATATCTGCGCTCTCGCGTCTGCGTTACACCTGCATGAGATAGGCAGCGAGGGGAAACCGTAAATTAATTAACAATGAATTTAGGCATAGTGGTTTTTGCAATGGCGGACGACAGAAGAAGAGAAATTTGAGCTGCATGAAACAGTTGAACAACGGCCTGAGTATACATGGTGCCTCAGTTTTTAGGTATTTACTAAATTAACGATATTTTTACACTTAGTAATTGTAATAAAATTGGTCAGATTTACCAACAAATTGGTATGAATCCGCAATTACACAAAATTAATTTGACCGTCATAATAGGTTATTATCCTTCGTTATCTGCACAAACATTTCCCAACCATTTCTCTCAGTTCTCGTCAATAAAGCAGTCCAATATATACTGTAGAAACACTTGCACAATCAACGGCGTGTGTATATGATCGTGTACATCTTCGTAAATATTCTGCAAGTCACAATTAAGTGTACCGGAAAGGATTCATCGAACCGCTGTTATATTTCTCTACAGTACCATTCTCCAGCCTCGGCGGATTAGCCGTGCGTACTGGGGCGCCGTGCTGCGGTGCGCGCGGTCGTTCGCCGTCGGGGGTTCTAATCCCCCCTCGGGCATGGATATTTCTGTTGTCCTTCTGTTATTTTACCTTTAAGTAGTTTGTAAACTACGGACTAATAACCACGCATTTGAATCCGATAGATTTACAAACATTTGAACGTTTTCCATTCTCCAATATCTGGTGGGAAAAAGGAGATGATGTAGGTGGGTCCTAACAAAATATTTCCCATTGGGAATAACAGGTTAAAGAAAGATATTTCGAAAATGGATTTCGCCGCAACGAACAACGCATTTTTTTAAAAAAATTCCACCCCAATTCGTGCATCATTTCCCTTCCATACATCACAATAATACAAAACGAGCTCTCGTTCACTGAACTGTCTCTAAATCGTCCGTCAGTCCCACTTGGAGGGATTCCACACTGCACGGAAATACTCCAAAACTGGACGCACAAGTGCAGTTAAGCAGCTTCTTCAGTAGCACTGTTGCATCTTTTAAGTGTTCTGTCAATGAAGCGTAGCCTTCGGTCCGCCTTCCCTACATTATTTACTATGTGTTCTTTCCAACTTAAGTTCGCGTAATTGTTATTCCTATGTATTTAATTGAATTTATGTCCTTAGTGCTCATATGTATGCTTTCACAATTATCATTATTAAGGGTCAATTTCCAATATTTGCAACCGGCCGCGGTGCCCGAGCGGACTGCGGCACGCCAGTTACGGTCTGCACGGCCACTACGGTCGGGGGTTCGAATACCCCCTCGGGCATGGATATTTGTGCCGTCCTTAGTGATAGCTAGTTCATAAGTAGTTTGTAAGTTTAGGGACTGATGACCCCGTAGTTAAGTCAGATAAGCTATACAAACATTCAACATTCTCCAATATTTGCACCAGGCAGATATCTTATCTAAATCATTTTGCAGTTTCTTTTGATATTCTGTTGACTTTACCAACCGATAATGACAGCAGCATCCGCGAAAAGTCTAAGAGAGCTACTCAGATTGTCTCATTGATCGATTATAAACATTAGGAAGATGAGGAACACTATGACATTTCCCTGGGGTACGCCAGATATCATTTCTGTTCTACTCGACGACTTACCGTCAGTTACAACGTACAGTGTCCTTTCTGACACGAAATCACGAATCAACTCTCACAACTGTGGCTATATTCCATAAGCACGCAATTTGATGAGAAGACTCCTGTGAGGTACAGTGTCAAAAGCCTTTCGGAAATCTAGAAATACGCAATCTATTTGACATCCCTTGTCGATATCACTCATAACATGTGAGTAAAGTGCAATCTGAGTTTCACAAGAACTACTATTTCCGAATCCGGTTGACTATAGCTCAATAGGTCGATCTGTTCTAAGTAATTCGTAATATTTGTGGAAAGTATATGTTCTAAAATTCTGCTGCAAATTGTCGTCAGTGGTATAGGTCTGTAATTTTACGGACCACTTCCATTGCCTTTATGGAAAGTTGGAGTGACCTGTGCAACTTCCAGTCTTTGAGTAAGGACCTTTCACTGTCCGGACAACGGTTGTATAATGACAGGTAGGAATGGGACTACTGTATCAGCATACTCCGAAAGGAACATAAATAGTAGGCCTATATAATCGGGACCGGAAAATACTTTTTTTAAGCGATTTAAATTGCTTTAATACTCGAGGGATTTGTACTTCTAAATTACGTATGTTTCAGCTATTCTTCATAAGAATTCTGCAGTATGTGCTTCGTCTTCTTTGGTGAAATAATTTCGTAAAGCTGTGTTTAGCGATTCTGCTTTAGCAGAACTGTCATCAGTAGTATCACCATTGCTGTCGTGGAGTGAAGGTAGTGATCTTGTTTTACCGCTAGTATACTTAACATACGAGTAGAATGTCTTTGGATTATCTACGAAATTTCGTTACAATTATTATAGGCTTCTGGCATTGAAGTTCGAACTAAAATTCGAGTGTTAGGAAAAGATTGCCGGTCTTAGGGTCTTTGTAGGAGTTTAAATTGTAATGCTTTTTTTCTTTACTTTTGTAAAAGCGATCTAGCGTGTTTTCTGTACCATGGTGGGTCAGCCACCTCTTTTTTAAATTTGTTTGGTATGAATCTGTCAATGGTAGTCGATATTATTTCTTTGAATGAGAGCCACATTTGATCTACATTCACATTGTTAGTTTCTAAAGACTGGAGATCCTCACTAAGGAGAGCGTTAACCGAATTTCATCTGCTTTTTGAATAAATATGTTTTTATTTTTGATAACATTTCGTTTAATTTTTGTGGATTTGGGAATTTCGATATTCACTCGGAATAAAGTTGACATAATCTTTCACATGCCTTAAAAACGCAAGCATCTGTCAACATCATTTAATTTGTCATTTTGATAAAAAAATCCGTTTTGGCTGCAATTAACTTATTTAAAAAAGCATTACCGGTTTCGCGTCTTGTAGACGCATCATCAGGTGCTTAAATTCCTCAGAAAACATCTGCCTTTTTAGCCTTCCCCAGCGTTCACGTAAAATTTGAAACAATTAAAAGCTTCTTAACTTTACGTCCTCATTAAAAATATAAAAAGGCAGATATGTTTTTCTAAGGGATTTTAAGCACCTGATGATGCGTCTATAGGACGCGAAACTGGTAGTGTTTTTTTTTAAAAAAAAGTCAAAATGAAAGCATATGTCTACGGATGCCCGAAATTCAAGATAACATCATTTAAGCGTCCGCGCAAAGCTAACAAAAATGTTTCGAACTAATATGCCTACCCTATAACCAAGTTCATTACTCGTAGTTGCGATAAAAATAATGAAAAATGATCTATGGAAAATGTAATTAAAAACATATCGTATTAGAAAACCAGCTGTGCGGACGTGAAACGATCATGGTGTGAAAAGACAAGCAGCAAATATTAAACGCTAAGTTCAGCCTCGGTGTCGGATAACAACCAGCCAGAGTATTACAACATGTAGAAAGCGCTGGCCTGGGAAAGATACTTGGAGAATTTAAGTCATAAATTTAACAGCCGGGTGCTTGTTAGTTTGATTTACGACGGCGAGGAAAATTTCCAAGTAGCGGCGGAAGTCGCGGAGCCAGAACAGGAGGTGTAATTGTGTTAGACGCTCGCCTTTTTTTCTATTTTGAAAAGCTGTAAGCGCTGTAAGGACGGTGAATCTGCACGGTGGGAGGAGGCACAGTATTTGGGTGTGGCGTGTCAGCGCCATCTATCTTGCGCCGCGACCGCAAACAACACGGCAAGGCGCGGCCGCAGATACTGCACTTCCACCGCGGGGCAGGTGCGCCCAAAGACGTTGTAAAAATAACTAGACTCTCTGACGGCGCTGCTGTCGCGGGATAATTTGAACCTTTGGCCGGCCGCCATGGTAGTGGCAAGCGTCAGATAAATACGAGTGTTAGCAGGTAAATCTTGTATTAAATAGCTACTGCGGGATATAGACACAATTGATAGTCACGTCTGTATTGTGTGACTATTGCAGTGTACATGAAGCACGATGGTGAAGAGCTGCGCCGGCCGCGGTGGCCGAGGTGACTGAGGCGCTCCAGTCACGGTCAGCACGGCCACTACGGTCGGGGGTTCGAATCCCCCCTTGGGCATGGATATTTGTGCCGTCTTTAGTCTTAGCTACTTCATAAGTAGTTTGTAAGCTTAGGGACTGATGACCCCGTAGTTAAGTCCCATAAGTTGTACACACATTTGAACATTTGAAGAGCTGCTCAGCCTTTAACTGCATAAATCAATTTAAGAAAGGAATAAAAAGATCGAATACTGTCTTCTCAATTATATTTCTCAGGAATACAAGTAGCCCTACTACTTGTGTTCAGAGATAATTACTCTGGCTTAACAGTCTGTTAGTCAAGACAATATAGGATTGAATGAAATAAATAACAGGCTTTTACAATACTGGTAGCTCTTAATAAGGAGCTACTTTAAGCAGTACTGGTGGACAGGTAGTTCAACAAGTTTCATTTTATGATCACGTAAAATAACTATTGGGGTCACGAAATTAGTTGCCTCACTACAGTTCGAATTTTTGTTTATGAAATTAATATTAGCAACTTGTAATGCAGAATTTAAAGGTAATCTGCTTTACATATAGGTATAACAATTAAAAGGGGTTTGCAGAACTGTGTATAGTTCCATATATGAATGATACATAGCCACACTAGATGGACTTTGTGAAGTTGAATCCTATGACCATAGTTGTTGACTTTTGAACAGTTCAGGCAACTGTAAGGTATTTGGCTTGCAGCACTAAAAATGCTAATATTCTTGCTAGATATCCTAATGCTAATGTTTGATGCATTAGTTAAGAAAAAGTTAAGGCGTACTTCGTGTTCTTAAAAGAATTTGGTAGTGGCTGGTTGCTGTATTCACAAGGTAAGAAGCTATTTTTTAGTTATGTATCTGATGCCATGTTTCACTTTCATAATCGATTTTTAACATTAGCTGTTTCAGGCAGCCCTGTTTCGTTTTTTGATGTTATGAAATATCTAAATATTGGAAAATACAGCACTAAAGCAAAGACGTAAAATGGGAAACTCTTCCGAAATTAATTTTTGTACAAAAGTTTCACAATCGTAGAATATACTGAGAAAGTGCCAAAAAATCGTGTCTGACGATAAATTCCGATCATATGCTGCACTTAGAACCCAAAAAACTAAATGTTATAGTTCGGTTTCGTAACTTAAATGAATACTCTCTCTAATCAAAAGAATCTTGCGCACATTTAAAGTTCGCGCGGAAGTTTGCCACCACAATGGCCGTCGAGGCGCTCTTCAATTTGTTCGCAGTCGGCCGCTTACGAGATTGTGGTGGGTTGGGTGCGCCGAACTAAAGGCGGTCAACTTGTGCATGTACTGCCAACTTCTCAGCCCCATATAACGTATGATTGTATTATATACTGTTAACTTCATTGCATACTTACCATACTGGTAGAAACAATTAGGGGATTAGTTGAGATATCTAGTTTAGGAAGTATTGTCATCGGCAGAAGAACAAAAAAGGTTCATCGTCTTTCTGTCGGTCACCTACCGTTCGATTATGCGTCCCGTCCTCTGAAGCTTCCATCCCGCCTGGGTTTCCGCTACCCCTTCGCCTAGCTTCCCACATCCGACTCCCTTCCCCCACGCAGATCCTTTACGACCTTATCCCGTTCCCCCACCGTCTGCGGTTCTTAGAGCACATCCGAATCCTATACGCCACACGCAAAATACAGTCCCGAAACCCTCTGATCTACTCCATCCTCAGCAGTCCCGGACCTCTGCCGCGCCTTCACCACCGCATCCCTTCCTCCCTTCACCTTCTCACTTTCCACGTCCTCTCCCAAGGTAACTACCGCCATCTTCCTCTCCCAGATGGCGCCCTCCATTCTGATATCTGTCCTTCCTACCGACTCTAATCCTTACCCCTTCCCAATGACCCAACGCTCCCTCTCCCACTCCTCCTAACCGCTTGGTTACCCCCTGCTTTCCCCTCCCACCCTTTCTTTCCCCAATCCCCAACCCCATTCCACCCCCCTCCTATCGCTCTTTCCATTCAGCCTCCCTTTCCCTGCGGGGTCCTCAGTGCCGTCGACTTTTAATCAGTTCTTCGTCCAGTTTGCATCGAGTGTGTTTTAAAGTGCGTCCACCATCAACCAGATCAAGTGTTGTTCCTGTATTTCACTCAGTGTCTCTGATTGTCTCGTCGTGTCCAATGTACTGATCTTCAATGTATTTTAACGCCACCGTGGCACCATTTTTTACTTACTACATGTTTTTACCATATCTGTTATTCAATGTCTCCAAGTTTTTCTACTTGCCAACTTTTATTGTCCGTATTTTAACTCCATTGTCAAAGTTTTTTATTACTTCGCCTCCATTGTTTTTAAATTTGCTCGGCTGAAGAGAAGCATATAAAGCTGATAGACTGTATGCTTGGTTTTAAAATTACAATAAAGGAAAAAAATTGTCAGTTCTGCGAAGTGGCAGACAACGACATTATGGCAACAGAGATAGTGGTAATAAAAGAAAGTTGCCGCAGAGGGCTTGGTGTTGACTTGTGTTTACCGAACGAATTACAAGAGCAATTGGGCTCAGGTGGTGTACTGAGCAATTCAACAACAACGTAACTTATCCGAAGGTAAGGCATGGAGAGCCATAGGAAGATTGGAAACGGGGCAGACACAGAGGGAGGTGGCTGCAGCTATTGGAGTGTCCCAAAGTGTATTTTCCACGGCCTGGATGTATTTCAGACAACAGCAAGCGTTAAAATGAGGCAAGGCCATTGGTAACATCAGCAAGAGATGACAGATATTTTCCGTTAAGAGACTGTCGAGACAGGAGATTGAATGCAACTCAGCTGCAGCACATCCTCCAGGCAAGGGCATTTATAGACAGATAAAACTGATGCCCTGCACAGTTAAGATCTGGGAAAGGATAATTGAGAAGAGGTTGTGTCTAGGAACTGATGTGAAGAACAGTTTGGATTTATGCTGGGAAGAGGAAAAACAATATTTGCGCTAAGGCAACTAATGGAGAGGCATAGAGAACTATAAGCCAAACTGCGTATGGACTTTATCGATTTTGAGACGGCATATTACAAAATGCCGAGGCAAGAAGTATGGAGATGTCTGAGGAGTAAATGCCTGCCAGAAAAGTATATCAGGGTGGTAGACGACATGCATGAAGGTTCAGCGACACAAGTCAGGAGCAGTGCAAGCGAAAAAAGAGCAATTCTAGTGAGAGTAGGACTACATCAAGGATCTGCTATTTGTCCTTGTAATGGATGTACTTGTGAAAGATGCGAAAAAAGAGGCACCTTGATGTTTGCCGATGATGTAATCTGTGTAGCCACGCATGAGGCACTTCAAGACGAGCTTGAACAGTGGATAAAAGCTCTAGAGGAAAGGAGAATGAGAATTAGCATGGTGAAAAAAAGAGTATGTGTGTACAAAGGATACCAAAGATCTGTATCTTAACCTGCAAGAAGAGCAAGTTACGCTGGTCGAGAAATTTAAATACCTGGGCTCTTACATGAAAAGTGATTGAGGACTGGAGACTGAAATACAGCACAGGGTAAATAGTGGATGGATGAACCGGGGGAAACTGAGCGGATACTGTGTGATGAAAAGGTAAGGTGTAGTACGAAAGGAAATCTTTGTGCTGAAGCCTGCGAGGCTGTATAATGCAAAAACCAGGCCAATTGCAAAGTATGGACGTGACAGAATGTTAAAAATATGTTCAAATGTTTGTAGAGCTTAAGGAACTTAAGTACGGAGTCATCAGTCCCTAAACTTACAAACTACTTAAGAACTACCTTATACTAAAGACGGCACAAACATCCATGCCCGAGGGAGGATTCAAACCCCCGACCGCAGCGGCCGTGCAGACCGTGACTGGCACGCCGCAGACCGCCCGGTCACTGCGACCGGCTGAGAGTGTTAAACCAGACAGCGCGGACTTATTTTTGGATTTAATTTCATTTCGTAAATGTGTAAATTACCTTCATATGACCGCACAAAGATTTTTTTTTTTTTCACAAACACACCATTAGTTTTGGAATATTGCCCATCTTTCTGGAAGGAGGTTAAAATGAATGTTTTATAATTATCACCTGATAGATTATTATTGTTACAACACTGTTTAAGATGAAGTATATACATATAAATGTCACAAAAATTAAAGAATGTTCAAGAAATATGAACCTAACTCCGAAGAAATCTTCAGTATCTTTTGCATGAACCTCAACTTTGCAGTCGTATCCGACCACTTTACGATCAACAGTGCAAACTAAAATGTACCTGAAACTGAAGCAAGAGATTCAAAGACATGAAATACGACACTGTGCGCGAATTCGTGACTACAAGTATGATAAACAAACATTTATTGTCGTCCTTCTGGAAGGACGTCAGCCCTGTCTGGGTTAGGGTGGATAGACTAAGGAATGAGCACATAAAGGAAACAGTGACAGTGTGGCCCATAGGGAAGAAGATCCAAGAAAGTAGACTAAGATGGTATGCACCTGTGCAGACAAGAGAGGAATACTATGTTGGGAGAAGAATTGAACACTTGGAAACAAAGGATCAAGGAGGAGACGAAAATCGAAACTGAGATGGAAAGACAAGACAGCAAGAGACCTACTGGAGAAACGATGCCGCAGAGAAGCAGCACTGGATAGGCATTCATACAAGAGAAGGATCCAGCAAAGCAACGCCCACCCCAAAAGACGTGGGATAACGCTGTGATGATGATGATGATGATGATGAATGTGTTCGGTCATTGTGCTTATCAACAATTCAAGAAAAAGAACGACGATGATAGTTGTAAATAAAAATGCAAAATGTTTTTAAAAATCAAAGTGAATATTAACGTGGAGAAAAATTCTCGATTCAGCCCTTTACATTTCATGTAACAGACAAACAATTAAAACATTTCATAGCTAACTTTTAATGGGCCTCTATCGTACAGCAGAGCTACAGAGTAGCGATACTTGCCAAAGCATATCAAGGTACCTGCTATTTATTTATGTATTTATTTATTTATTTTGTCGAAACAAAGAAATACTGTTTAATGTAGAAAATTAGTATCAATTTTCTACTGGTTTCACCATGTATTTTGAATAGTGTTACTTGTTCATTGTTCAACACCTAAAACACTTGCATCCCTTCCTCGGCCAGTTTCAGCCGTCTTGCTCTCACAGGTCTACAATATACTCTGTTACGCACCTTATTATATGTAACCTAGGACACACGTCCCGATCCACAAATCCAAATAAGCCTCCAGTGGTTCTTTTCCAGTTAGCCAGATCTCATACCTCTGGACTGCTCCTTCTGGGTTTAGGTTAAACCGTTGGTCTGCCACATCCCTGTAGAAACAGATGAAGGTCGTTTCCTAGCGTTCACATTGCCGACTGTTCACCAAGGATATTTCAGAGGATATAGCAGAACTGGATGTTCTGCTGCAACGGATACAAAAAGAAGAAGAAACCTTGTGGTCGTCACTTTGAATACTTTGTGTTTACACGGTGTACATTGCGTAACGCCGTGTGACTATAAATCTGTATTTCAATATAACCAGTTCTGGATACATTATCATTTGTTTGAACTTCACAAAAAAAGTTTTGATATACTCAGTATAATCGTGTGAGAGTAGCCGCGTAGTCCAAGGTATTATGCAACGGACTGGATGGCCGCTCCCGCTGGAGGTTTGAGTCCTCCCCTCGGTCATGAGTGTGTGTGTTGTCCTTAGTGTAAGTTAAAGTAGTTTGAAGACGACTATACCAGTTTGGTCAAATAACTGTAAAATCGCCGTATGTTTGTTTCGTTAGTCTGTTTGAACACACGTATCTTCAAAACTATTCCACGTACATCCAAGGTATTTTCACAGGTAACTTGTGGATTGCTAGTAGCAAACAAAATATTCAATCAAAATTTGCTGGTCGTAAAGATATTGTGATTTTAAGGTTTTATCCGTAACTGACGTGTCTGGATGTCTACTTGAACGCTGTTAGACGTATCTGCATGTTTTTTCACAGGTAACTTGAGCTCAGTTATATATTAAATGGTAGCATTATTATATCTGTACCTAGACTACCATTCCACTTCTCTATGATTTAATAAAGGATAGTGGCTCACTGGAGAGGTGAGCATTCACATATTTGAACTAGCTGCAAATACCCGCTTCACTGGGTTTTTATTCTGTCATCTCTATAGATTTTCTTTTATCATCCACCTGTGCATTTGTTTCTCTTTTTCTTCGTTTTCTTTTCTCGATTCGACGTGTTTCGCTAAAATCTTCAAGCTGTTCCTCTGTCTGATTACCTCTCTGTCGACAGTAGTTTTCTCGGAGCAGTGCCAGACGTGCTTCTCTGTCATCGGTAGATTCACTTTTCAGCGCTGTTTTAAGTCGTTGCGATAATGATCGAGAAGGCGAAAATTCTTTCTTACGCTTTGGTATCTTTCCTGATATTTTTATTTTTGAAACTGCACTACGCACCTATTCTTATTTTACCTCATTCGTGAGCTTCTCCTTGCAGAGAAACAACTGAAGAATGTGTACCACGCAAAGACCAAAGATATGGTCTGGGCATCATCACATTTCGCTGTATGTAACCTCCTTGGTATATACTCGTAAAGTCATTCCTGGCCTCCAGTACGATTTTTTTTTTTAATAATTTGACGACTTAATCAACATATCTTCCACTCCCTTATAGCTATCGACAAGGAATTGCTATGGCGTACAGCGGAAGACTCTGGATTACAAATAAGAGACCATTCGTCTGCGTTGTGTCGAGTAAAGTATTAACACGCACGTATAATTTTTATAGATGTTTGCGCCTATGTTTCACTCTTTAGCCCAAACTGCGTATCGCATATAATTAGTATTAGTTATCAGTCTCGTATTGTGCACTATGGTGGTTGAGGGTTGATAATGACAAACGGGTGAACGATATGGGCGTTTAAAGTTATCGACTTGTAGAAAATCCTACGTTTCTTTTTCTTTCAACCCCCATATCTTCCAACGATTTATCGTTGTTAAACCTCAGTCTCCACACTTGAATTTTCAAGTAGAGACCAACACCATTCGTCTGCATTGTGTAGGTTTGGCTGAGAGTAAAATATAGACTCAAACATTTTATATAAGTAAAGATAAATGTATAATTTGTTTATGAAACAGTAATATCAAGTGCATATTACGGCTTGGAACGTACAGAAAACTGTGACATTGCCTCAGTAATGGTTTAGTAGGGACTGCATGCTGTTAGACTAGGTGAGAAAGCAGTTAGTGAAAGAATGCAGTGAATAGAGCCAATGGATGTCAGTAGGAGGGGCGCTGTGCTGACTTCAATACCAGGAAGGACCAGGCCTGTCCACCGTCACTTTCGGCACGTTTGAGGCCTCCGTCGCCGGTGGGTGGCGAAGCAGATGAACTGCCCGCAGGCGACGTGAAAGCGACCTCGACGTCAGCAACACGCGACCCGTGGTTGCCTCTGTCCGTTTCCCAGGGCTGAGAACCACTTGTTTCTTGAAGCCGGAGTCTCAGTGATACAGAATGGCGACTTAGCTCGCCAGTAAACATTGCTCTCTAATTTAGGCGCTTTGAAACTGTAGAAAGTCCCTCAAGCTCTTCATGTTCATTGGGTGGGATCAAGTGACGACAGCTCATGTGGGGGAGGTTCAGAACCTTCAAAAACGTTCAAATGTGTGTCTTATGTGACCAGACGTCGTGGTCATCAGTCACTAGACTTACACACTAATTACTTAACTAACTTTAACTTGCGCTGAGGACAACACAAACACCCATGCCCGAGGGAGGATTAGAACCCACGACCGCAGCGGCCGTGCAGACCGTGACTGGCGCGCTGCAGACCGCTCGGCTACTGCGGCCGGCCCAGAACCTTCATGGGCAAATTTGCGCGATTGGTTCAAGACACGTGTACATGTGACGCTCTGCGTTACGCCAAGATGATAATGATGATCGTGTGGCATTCAGGGCCGTTAGACCCCAACTCGGGTCATGTTCAGCCTGCCTGTTGCAAGTCTTCTTATCTGACATCACTTCGGCGACTTGCATGTCATTGATGACGGAATGATGATGACGACACAACAGCCAGTCCCCGAACGGAGAAAAATCTCCAACCCGACCGGGAATCGAACCCGGGCCCCCAGCATGGCAACCCACCAGGCTGCTCACTAGCCCACAGAGGCGGACGCGTTACGCCAAAAGCGCACACATTGGACGTATAGAATTATTGTAATGCTGACTCCAGTTGGAGTACTTGGAGAACTCATGGAGCAGGCGATAGGAAAACACTATGTGGCGATGGAGGCGCAGCTTCTCTAGCTGTGGACGCCGATCCAAGAGCACCGACTCCTGCTCGAGTCGCATTCTTTTTGGATGCTCGACATTGAGAAGCCATCACCTACTTTAACCGTTTTTAGACCAAAACTTTTTTTCTGAAAGTTGAAAGGTAATATTTTTTATTGCATCCCATTTGACTTATATAAAAAAAATGTTTGTTAACCTTAAGGGACTTAACTACGGGGTCATCAGTCCCTAAACTTACAAACTACTTATGAACTACCTTATACTAAAGACGGCACAAATATCCATGCCCGAGGGGGGATTCGAACCCCCGACCGTAGTGGCCATGCAGACCGTGACTGAAGCGCCTCAGTCTCCTCGGCCACCGCGGCCGGCTTGACTTATATAGATACGTAAGATACTCACAATGATGTTATGTTCATTTAACTTGGAAGTGAAAGGAAGAAATAGGTGATTGATATACAGACCACTATCGATTTTGGGTGGGGCTTAGACTACTGTGGATGGTGGTCAACTTCTTTTATCTGGAATACATAACTAAAAAATAGCATTTGGAATGCAAAGAAGATACAATTTATTAAATCATTTACTGAATTACAAAAATTGAACGCATTACAATATTCAAACAATAGAACGTTACCAAACGTTATGAAATACTGAAAATTCCAATTTTGAACTTTTTATTTAGAATGAAACGGATGAAAACAAGGAAGGCAAGGAGCAACGTACACTGTTTTGCACTTATGGTAGGTAGGCAATATATCGACTACTATCCCATAAAGGGTTAAATGAGATAGTTACCGCTATCACCTACTTGAAGTGAGGTAGTTGCCGCTACACAATATCGTGATTTAAAGTCATACAACAACTTTGCTTGGCACTACGAGAACAGTCGTTTCTACTGCAAACTGAGTTTCTCACCGCTGTAGTTTAGTATTCTTAGTTCTTCAGGCAGTGTCAATCTCAAGTGAATTGTGCTATAATTTTCATTAACTTTCGAAGGGATATGGGTGTAGTTTTTGTACTTAGAAAAAATTAGTTTAAGTAGTTTGTAAGCATAGGAACTGATGACCAGAGTAGTTAAGTCCCGCAGATTTACAAACAATTGGAAATTTTTATTTATAAAGAGTTTAATGACTTTTCTTAAAGTATCACAGTTCTCTAATAAAATAGAAGTAAATACCTTAACAGAAAACACTCTGTCAGACTGGCCTGCTCGTAAGTTATACCGGCTGCTCTTAATTTTCTTACAAGATTATCACTTCTATATCATACGTATTTTACATGTATAATCAACACGGAATAATTTCAAATGACTTACGAAGATTCAGTGCAAATAATATTCTCTCATTGTGACCAAAGAATAGCGGAAAGAGGAAAGAAATAAGGGATTGATTATTAGAAATTTCCTAAATGTTGTGATGGTTGTACACCAATCCATACCCAACGAAATACAGTTTATTGTATGTATTTAGAACGAAACTCCGGTGCAACATATGCTACACTCGCGCAAAGCATTTATTGTACGTAGTATCAACTAGATGCCCGCAATTAGGTTATTTCACACAACTTTCGTGTAACCACACTGTGTCTGCATAAACAAGACGACCACAATTTGGATATTTCAGAGAACTTTCGTGCGACCACACCACGGCTCGCAGCGTGTTTACGCAAGACTAGTTTCAATTACCTGGGCAAACAAGCGGGAGGCTATTAGTCCAGTCAGTCGCATAATGTCGAGGGAGATTCTGTTTACAGGCTATATTTTCTAATCTGCAGCACAAATTTTCATCGCAATGCAACTTTCTCAAACGTTAAGCTTTGCGGCGTATTTCAGCTGTTTGTTCGTGGCGAGAGAAGTTTCTTCTACTTCAGTTTGATTAATAAATCAATCTAACGATATAGCTTATGAACTACTTGACATAATCTGTTGGGAACGTCAACGTGGCACTGCGTAATTTTTGCATCTGCCTTGTATTATGAACAGATAGTGAATTTGTAACTTTTTTCCCATTTAGAAGTCTCAGGTAAGTTTCGAACGTTTGTAACACATCTGCCCCGGCTGTAAAGTACGTGTATGTGTTAATATTTCGCTCTGCAGCGAAAACAACAGAACGCAAACGAATAGTCTGTGTGTAATTGTTGTCCGAAGTCTCCCGTTGTACACCATAGCAGTTTTGACGTTTCGCGCATTCCATCAAGTGATCGATCTGTGATATTATTACAATCATTATTGTTGAATTTCGTGATTGGATTCTTTGAAACGAGTGCATTTTTACGTGTGATTTGATCTACACTACTTACTATTCAGTCTCATAGCACACTACTGAAAGATAGCTTATCTATCATTATCAACCAACACGGGAGCGGATCCGCGGGTTTAAGCTAGTTTATTATATTTGAAAACGTGTCCGCTTGGTCGAATTCTTAATGCTACGAAATGGGCGGTCGCTCCCGCCGGAAGTTCGAGTCCTCCCTCTGGCATTCGTTTGTGTGTGTGTGTATGGGTGGGTGGGTGGGTGGGTGGGTGGGTGTGTGTTATCCGTAGTATAAGTTATTTTAAGTAATTTGTAAGTCTAGGGATAGATTGCAACACTCCTGTCGCTTAGTGAAGCTATGCAGCCGCTTTCAGTAAAATTTGAAATATACAATAACTGGCAACAGATTTGTTACGTGTACTGTAGTATTATTAACTGCATGGAATCGCTACTACAAGCCTACACCTACAGAACTGTGCCCTTTCCAGAGGATTTAATTTGACCGCTTGTGAGCCTTAGATGAAACTGCAAGGAATCAGAGTTTTTACATTAAGATCAAAACAACACTATTTGTTTTAATTATGGTCGCCAATCCCTAAGGACAATTATTAACTATTTCATTTATAGCTTCAATGTAATTACACAGTAAGAAAAATGTTTCTTAAGTAATCTGAAAAAAAGTATTGATAAAACAAACTTCAAATACAGCACTACTTAAAACTCATTTCTTTGAGTGTCAGACAGCATCACAGTAATCTACACTTGAAGTTAGTTACTAAGCAAAATTGAAACCTCAATATGTTTACTATTGGATCTTAGACCACAGCAACCTACGAAAGTTGTGATAATAAGCTTACTCTTTCATTAGAAAGTGTGAAACCAAAATACTAAAATGATAAATATTTCAATTAGATCTACTCCAAAACACAGCAAATTAACTCCATTCTGTCTCAGTTTTGTGAAATCTCTCTAACAGCATTTTTCAAGAAACCTAATGCAAACATGTTGAGCACTAGCTACTATTTCTTTGACTATTGTAATGAATCTTCTTTACACAGACTTACTTGCATAATAATTTCAATCTTTCCGTAGTGCATGGAGTTTTTAGAACAAACACACTTTGAAAATGAGGTACCTGAATCTGACATGCTGCCTTTCACTTAAACAGCTATGTACTTTACTGTTGCAATCAAGAAACTTCATGACTTTGATAATTAATTAATTATTTAATTAAAGTTAAGTGGTCACTTTAAGAGTGCAACATTGATTGAAAAAGTTTGTAATTGGTGGAGATAAAATTGAACTTTAGCTTACACTTTACTTTAATCTCCACAATATGATTATGCAGAAAAATCACTGTAACTTCTTCCACTCTATGGAAATTAAAATGTTATTATTTTTAATTGTTACTTCACTGGGTCACTCGGAATATTTCAATTTAAATAAGGAAAGGACCCTACATAGCATAGTAACAGGGCAATAGCAGGTTAACGGCACTGTTTAAAGTTATAGAGTTAATTATTCACAAAGTTCAGAAATGCGATGTTCAGGCTGTTGTTACAAAACTAAAAAATTGTTTACTTTGTCTGTGATGGAAGATTGGCGCTGCAGTGCGGTTCGTTGTGGCGTAATATATTCCATTACTGGCTCTTGAAGCATGTAGCAAAATTTAGTCTTCTTAGCATCAGCATAATTTCAATAATAAGCCATTAAACATTTTGAAAAATATTTTCCAACCGAGCTATTTTACTGCTCTTCTTGAAAAGTATAGCCTCAAGCAAAATAGCCTCGAGACACAAGCACTGTTCGCTCATCAGCGTCCAGACTATGACTCTCTCACTACGGACTTTTTCGCCTCGAAAACCGGCCACCTGGCGCGCTTTTCCACCTTTTACTTCCACGTCATCACTCTCCTTTGAAGCGGGGATGCCCCTCACCTTTTACACATAAATATGGTTTACAAAATCCCTAATCCAGAATATTATCAATTTACACATTATTTAACATTGTAAGTTTTACAAGGACAGCAATGTTTAAACGTACTTTACATCAGTAGTTTTTAAACATGCTTGCCATCAGTAGTTTTTAAATTTGCAAAGATAATAAATTTACAGATATATACACATCAAACGAAATTGACAGATCATGTCATATAACTATTATAAAATAGATATAAAAAATTAATTATGGCGTCACAAGATACCATTGCAGTTAGGTCCAACAGATTTATAAACATCTGAAACTTATATCCTGTGATGATGCTCAATGACCAAAACCGGTAGATAACAAAGGTTTTAATAAAATGGCTTATGATTAAAATTAATTCTATAAAAGTACTTATTAATGTAGACGGCGCCGTTTGTCTTGATTTGAAGGTCAAGCTCGAAAATTCTGTCTCACTCGGATGAACGGTACAGCAGCTCATGAAATAGGGAGCCAGTGCCAAGCTATGTCCCGTCTCAAACTCCTCAAACTCCTCACCAGCCGGACGCGGAAACTCAGCCCCTCCACGATCCTGTACACCTCTCGATCGCTCATGCGTCCTGTGTAGCTTCCATCCCGCCTGGGTTTCCTCTCCCCCTACCTACTATAAGACTATGTCCTTGAGCGCCACGCCCTCGACCTCGCATACCGTCTCCAGCTCCCCTCCCCCATGCTTATCCTCCACGACCTCCACCCATTCCTCATCTCCTGCAGTACCTTGAACACATCCGGATCCTTTACATCAGTGATGGGCAGTTCGGATCATTTCATCGTTTCGAAACCTACGAGTTTAGTGAGTCGACTCAGTGTTTCGCAACACGAATCATCCGGCGTGCCGCAGAGTCGTGCCGCAGCTCTGAGTCCTGCTACCACCGCTGCAGGGCACGGCACAGTAGCGCGATACAGCAAAGACATTATTCACTAGACTGAATTCAACATCACAGGATTTATTTGCTACTAAGATTTTACAATCGTGCTAAAGCTTAAACGTTTCCTAAGAAACTCGTATTTTCATACAAACAAATATTGAAATGAAGGAAGCAGAAAATAGTAATGCTCACATGCCAAAGTCATGAAACTTTTTCCAACCATCAAAATCCAACAATTAAGGTTAAATAAGAAAAGAAAGATTATGGTTCAAATATCTGTGCATTCAGATATGAATAACTTTTCTAACCAATCAATGTAAAGAAAATATTTAAGTTTTGTTCCTAAGACATATTTAATGCTATCAACAGATATTACTACAAGTATCAACACAACGAAACATTTCACAATTTACGCGACAAAATCCGAAAACTGAACTAAAACCTTCCAATGTCTAGATAGGTATTCTGATAATCAGATTCATTGCCAGTCAGTCAAATAAAAGAGATTCAATTACAGTTTTTTTTTAATGAAATTCAAAAATGTTATTTTTGACATCTTCTTACTGAGGATGCAGTGCGAGGTCCCCAGTGCCGTGGTTTTAAACAATGCTACGCCCAGTGTCAGAGTCTTCAGTGTGTTTTAATCTGTATCCACGGAGTGTAGTCACTATATATTTTAACCAGTGTCTCCGAGTTTTTCTTCGTGTATCCAGTGTCCGATTTCTCATTGTGTTTTTGTCGGTACCTTGGCACAAAGATTTTAACTGACTACATATTTTTATTATCTGTTCAAAAATGTTCAAATTTTTGTAAATATATCGGACCACACTGCGTGGTCATCAGTCCGTAGCTTACAAACTACTTAAACTAAGGTAAAATAACCTAAGGACAACACACACACACACACACTCACACACGCGCACTCACACACACACACACACACACACACACACACACACACACACACATGTCCCAGGGAGGACTCTAACCTCCGACGGCGAGCAACCGCGCGCTCCGGAGCGAGGAGCCGTAGACCGCTCGACTACTCCGCCGCGGCTTATCATCTCTATACTTTGTATGTTCGTCAGTTACTTCTACATGACAAGGATTTTAATACTCCACATTTTAACTCCATATCGTTCTTATTTTAACCTCGTCATGTCCATTGTTTTATAAATTCTGTCGGCTGAAGGGCAGCGCCTAGGCTGCTGCCAGCCTGTTGGCTGTACGTTTGTATGGTTAGCATCAAAATAACAATAAAGAAAAAATTGCCAAGTGGGGATGCCTTGATTCTTCAGCTGTTCCTTTGCATGTTCCCTATGTTTCTCTAAACCATCATTGTATTAAAGCGGACCAAACAAGAAAAATATCTAAATAGGCACAGCCACTTCTGACTATTAGCGAGGGAACACACAGTAGTTGATTTTTATAAGCATGATTATCAGTGTCGATTGTGCTCCAGTTTCGCTAGAAGAAACATGATACTAGAATGAGAGGAAATTTTTAGATATATATTTATACCTGAAATAAAAAGCGTTTAATGAATGCATAAACTAAACCATTGACCATTAGGAAGTGTGTAAGTTATTGGGCAGCAATTTCAGCCTTATAATGAACAACACAAGTAAATTGCACGTTTGCTAGTAGCCAAATGTTTATAAACCTATTATGTTATGTTCATCAGTCCTTAGACTAACAAACTAATATACCACACTAAGGACAACACAAACACCCATCCCCTGGGAAGGAGTCGAACCTCGGGCGGGATTGCTAGAAGTTCGCAGCTTCTGTATTACACAACTGATCTTTAAAGCGTGCGAAGAAACTGTATCAATGGGTCGGCCAGAAGATGGAGATTTGTATTTCTCACATCTTCAGACCTTCAGCCCAGTGGGCCATCGTCGGTCGCTCTCTGAAAGGAGTTTCTTTGCCGTCTGAAAGCAAAACATCGGTATAGCGCGTTATCGTGGTTTTTTAAGAGTTCAAGCAACAAAAAAAAAAAAAAAAAAAAAAAAAAAAAAAAAAAAAAACCGGCACGAGTCTGCTTCTAGTCAGAAGTGAATCTTGTTTTTGTTATTTCTTTCCATTTCTTCTTGTTCTACTTTAAAATTCCGTAAGCGCCCTCACTATGATGGGTAATAAGCACCTTTTTCTTCTTCCTCTTTCCTTTTCAAGTATTTGTAAGTCTCTCAGTCCTGGGTCAGATAACATAATACGTAAATGATTATGCAATTTTTCTTTATAGCCGCGGCGGAGCGGCCGAGCGCACTGAGACGCTATGTTATGATGCGCGAGGCCGTTCCCCGTCGGGTGTTCGAATCCCACCTCGGGCATGGATGTTTGTACTGTCTTTAGTATAAGGTCGTTCATAAGTAGTTTGTAAGTTCAGGGACTGATGACCCCACAGTTAAGTCTCATAAGCTTTACAAACATTTGAGCAGTCTTTATACTAAAATCGGAGTCGATCCATGATTTCCCAATGTTGTGCTCAGAATGTATGAGATTACCTTTGGTGTCTGAATTGCCAGTGCTGAGTGTAGTATACACAGATTTTTCAGCCAACCACAGGTGTTTTCGATCTTCGAGAAACGTCGCCAGCTCAGCTTTAAGGTTATGTTTCCATTACGCAGGTGACAGCAATACGGTACACCTTGGGACATCGGCAAGCAACTGTTAATGTTTGATGTTTGTTAAGCTTATGGGACTTAACTACGGGGTCATCAGTCCCTAAACTTACAAACTACTTATCTACTACCTTATACTAAGGACGGCACAAATATCCATGCCCGAGGGGGGATTCGATCCTCCGACCGTAGTGGCCGTGCAGACCGTGACTGCAGCGCCTCAGTCCCCTCGGCCACCGCGGCTGGCTAACTGTTAATTATTTTAGTTTTATTGACGTTCCTATTACTGCCTCGAGTACATTGAAAGAATATTTTTCCTGTTCCGGGAGTATGACCAACTTTAGACAGAGAGATAACTTCAATTTTAGGTTACTTCACCGATTTGTTTATTGCTCGATACCCACTCTATACCTTTGTCCTCTCTTTCGGAGACGTACTATCTTGTTGCTCTGGAAATGAGACCATTTTTAAAAGGTCTTGAACTTAGCCGGCCGCGGTGGCCGAGGGTTGCCGGGCGCCGTGGCTCAGCGCGCCCGGTCAGAGGGCTGTACGCCCCTCTGCAATACAAAAGCTGAGCCAAGAACTCATCGAACGACAACGAACACAAAGGAACAACGACCGCAATGAACTGATCTACCCATAGAACGAAAAAAAAAAAAAAAAAAAAAAAAGGGAGTAAGGCGCTCCAGTCACGGTCTGCACGGCCACTACGGTCGGGGGTTCGAATCCCCCCTCGGGCATGGATATTTGTGCCGTCCTAGTTCGTAAGTAGTTCATACGTAGTTTGTAAGTTTAGGGACTGATGACCCCGTAGTTAAGTCCCCTACACTATACAAACATTTGAATATTTTTTCTTGAACTTGGCGAATTAATATTTAAAACAAAAGGCGTCTTATTAGTTTATTTAGAAGTTGTGTTGATTCGTACAGGTAATAATGTGATACGGCCAAAGGAATAATGTCAAACGGAAATTCTGCGCAGTGTGCAGTTGTGGGACCACGCTAGACGTCCGGTCCGTGACCGAGGCCCATTTGTAACGAGACTGGATTGTACCAGCACGCTATTACTGCCTTTCCTCCCGTCTCTCGAGCATAAACACGCCGGCGCAGCCCGCCAGAGCAGGTACCAAGTTTGCTTTGCCAGTTAGTACCTCTACTGTCTGTTGACACTGCTCTCAGTGTGGTCTTCGTAACTTAACAAACCATTAGCAGAACGCCGTACCGCCTGCCCAAGCAATTCGCCAAAAGATGTATAGTCTATAAATATGTCAGATGGTTTCTCTGAGCCTATGACTAATTCTTGTCTCTGCAGAAGACGTCTTGGATGACGCTTGTCAGTACGTCAGCCGATTTCTGTGTTAGCATTCAAAAATATGTTCAAATGTTTGTAACTGTATGGAACTCAACTACTGGGTTATTCAAATGTTTGTAGAACGTATGGGACTTAACTACGGGGTTATCAGTTCCTAAACTTACAAACTACTTATGAACTAACTAATACTAAGGATGGCACAAATATCCATGCCCGAGGGGGGATTCGAACCCCCGACCGTAGTGGCTGTGCAGACCGTGACTGGAGTGCCTCAGTCCCCTCGGCCACCGCGGCCGGCTACTGGGTTATTAGTCCATAGCATACAAACTACTTAAACTAAGTTAAACTAACCTAAGGACAACACACACCGATGCCCGAGGGAGGACTCGAACCTCCACGGCGAACGGCCGCGCGCTCCGTAGCACGTCGCCACAGTGCGCACGGCTTGTCAGCTTTCCTCTGTTTGTTGTTGTCGTTATAAATGGAAGCAAGGGGGAAAGATAACAGACACTTTACACTGATAAAACTGAGCTTCAAAGTCAATTCAGTAAAAGATAATCTAGTCGTGAATAACCGACCGTGTATTTTGTGATGTGATAGATTGGATATAGGCAGTTATTTCAGCATTCTTACGACAGTAGGCGACCTCAAAAAGTCCTCGGTCTGCCTGGTTGTGCGATAACCAGTCGTAATTTTTTATTCCTCTCCTAACGAAGAAAGTCTGTATGTGTTCCATTTGTCCTAATTCGGTGTTGTGTGTCTGAAGGGAACTATAGTTTGTGCACCTTGATTCGACCTCACCGTGATTCCTACACAATTCTTGTAACAAAGGTAAGGTATTGTGTTATAATACATTGGTAAGAGAGGATGGTTTTTTTTTTCGTTTTGGGGTGTTTAATCTTGTTAATTAACGGTCAGACCCAATATTAGCCCCTTTCCTAACTTGGATATTTAAAGTTTCCTTGTTGTTAGGGAATAAAATTTCTACATGATCGTTTTGAATTCCCTAATAGATGTATTGGGTGCCCGCCAAGTATTTCTTTTAGGAGGACTCTTTTTAAAATATGTTGCCTTGCTTTTCAAATTTAAGGTTTTCAACACGTTTTTGGCCATTTTGGATTGTCCATTTATATCCAGGAAATCCACCCACCGTTCTTTTATAGTTACTTTTCCTAAATGAGCTTTAAAATCACGCATTAAAATTTTCAGATGTTCAAATGTTCAAATGTTTGTTAAGCTTATGGATCTTAACTACGGGGTCATCAGTCCCTAAACTTACAAACTACTTATCAACTACCTTATATTAAGGACGGCACAAGTATCCATGCCCGAGGGGGATTCGAACCCCCGACCGTAGTGGCCGTGCAGACCGCGACTGGAGCGCCTCAGTCCCCTCGGCCACCGCGGCCGGCATTAAAATTTTAACATGATTTGAAATATTTTCGAGATGATGCTTTCTAACGTTACCCAACATATTAACTTCTTCAGGTTTTTACGGTTATCCTCATTGACAAACAAATGGCATTAATTAAAGTGTATGATTTATTTGATCATTTAAAATAAATTGCCTTTTGTCTATTAGTACTGGGTCTTACTCCGTTATGGAATGAAAATATTATTGGAGACAATGTCTCATGATGACGAGGGTCCAGAAGAACATTTTGATTTTGCACCTTTCGAGGCTGCAAACGCAATGATTAAGGAAGAAGAACGGAAGATTAGGGTTTAACGTCTCGTCGTCAGCGTGGTCATTAGAGACGGATTGACTAATTGTGCTTCTTATGGTCATATGGGGCCCATACGTGACTTATAATAATAATAACAACAATGGTATGGACTTGCGACATGGCTTCAGTCTGTGTCAAATGAACTCTAGTGCGGGATAGTATGCAGTCGTAAATGAACAACAATGGTCAACAACTTGGTATCACACTGCTACTTAACCACAACACACAACCCACACCAAGAACACTGTAAGACAGGCGAAAGATGTGCCCCTCACAGAGTATTTAGGAATTACTGTTATAAATCCCAACAGATAATATATGGAACTTCTTGATTTCTTCACCTAAAGATTTGATAACACAAAGCGTTAAGATGCAAACCGACATAGATAGATCCTACAATGGCGAAGTTCAAGTAAGACACTGTAATTACCCAACAAAACTACGGTCGCCAGTCTAATTAGGCATAAAATCAATTGTAAACCTTTATGATCACTGCTAAAACTTCACTAATTGATTATTCTCTTTGGTAGAAATGATTTAATAAGAAACAAGTAACATATAAAAACAAAAAATACATAGATTGACAATATGAATAATCTGTTACATAAATTACAAATAAACAAAACTGCAGTCTCATTTGATGATGACAGACACAGCTCAGAATAATGGTAGCCTAATGTTGTTGTAGAACCATGGAATATAAACTTGATAACTGTAACTTCGGCGCTAAGATTCTAAATGCAAATTATTTTTGTTTCTCAATAAGCAAGATTAACAACCAAAGCTATTAATCGCTATCAGTCCACTGTAAAACTGGTTGATGCTTGTTTTACATTTAATTCTTTTACTCTACTGCTATCACTACCCACAAGGAAAGTACTTGGGCTCGAACAAACACATATACACCAAAATCGTATGAGAGATAATGTAAAGATCCCTTATTGCACTAGTGATACTCCCGCATCTGCAAAACTCGGCAGTCGTCCGTTAGAGGCATCTGCGTGTGCTATGCCACATTGCACTTTGACCTGTCGGTTCGGCAGTAGGGACGGCGCAGTGTGCCTCCGAAGTTGCGTTTTGTAATGTTATTTGTGTGGTGAAGCGTCAGATGGGGCGGTGATTGCTAATCAATCCTGCTAATGTATTGCGATTAGTTGAAGTTACGAAGAACCCTTATTCGTGAAGATGGTATTAGTGTAGAAGATGAATCATTTGCATGCTTTCTCGTATCTGTTATGGTACAGAAATATGAGCATAAGTTAGATACTGTTGTTACAAACTCATAATAATGATAATAGGGATGATGATAACTAACAACTCATTGCAAGCGGTAGTGCTACGGTAAGTGCGGGAAGAGGCGATGCAAGCAGTGGCAGTGAGTACCAACAGTCTTTCGGGAAGAAGGTTAAAGTTGCAACTATCATCACGGCTTTTGATGACAATTCGCCAGAGAACATGTACGAAGATTATTACATAAGTTATAGTTAAGATATCTGCATTACGTATGGCGTCTACAATTACATCTACAGTGCTATCTAGAGCATGGTTGCAGAGCTTTGCAGGAAACGACACCCACCAGCACATTGAGGTGTACATAGAGATCCTGTAACCAAACGTTGATACAGATATGTTTGTTCGAGTCCATGTACTTTCCTTGTCAGTTCTGATGAAAATCAAAATACCTGTTTAGCACTGCAAAAGTTTTATCATCAGGTTAAATATTTAATCTGTGTGTTTTTTTCTGTTATTGTTTTAACTAACTTAAACCAATACTTCGTTTAAGCTTTGCTCAAATTACTAGTGGTGCTCCTTAAACTGAACTACCATCCTCTGACCAAAAATTTAAGAAAACTAAGAATTTATCAATTTCATAAATAAAAGTCTCTCAATTTGCAGCTTAATAAGTAACTCAATTTTTCATAAGCCACCACACAAAAATTATCACAGTTATATAGCCATAAATATTAGTGTTCCAGAAAACCTATCACTTCAGTGCTCTCATCTCTTGAAATGGCAAAATCGTAACAAGTCTTGAAGTAATTGCCTTCCAGGTATGCTTGCTGTAAAATCCTACAGCCACTGCTGATCAATGTGTGACCGACCAGGCCAGATGGAAGCACACAACTCCTTCCTAGTCTCGAAGGTTCTGTGGCGTGGAAGCGTCATTTGGCGCGCTTTTAAATCTATTCCTGCCACGTTGTCACTTTCCGTTTTTTGCAAAATTACACAGTATTTTGTACATTAATTTAACATTATGAAACCCTAAGCATGAAACTGAGTAAGCATTACAATATTAACAAAACTCTATAATATAACAAAAATTAGTAAAAAACATTGATACAAAATCATTATAGGAAATTCACATTGTATCTATCTATACATAATGTAGCTTGTCACAGATAGTCAATAAAGACATATTAGTTCCCTCATCGGCATACAACACAATCACAAAAATGTTATTACTACCATGTTTTACAACAGAAAATTAATCATCATATTACAGACTTGCAAATGTATTATTATACTCATATTTCCAATTCTTACACACTTATTTAGGCTAACCAAACTTTCAAGAACTATTATTAATGGGCCATAAAAATTAAATGAAGATAAACATGTTTTCTTTATTACATACGCGTAATGTAAAAGCACTATTTCCTTTCATTTGCATAGTCATAATTTTTGCAGACTATCAAAGATTAGAATTTCATATTACGACAATATTTTTCCTTAATGGAACACCTGAATTTGAATGAAACGATTCAGTCGATTTAAGAAAGTTTTTTTTTCTTTCTTTTTTTTTTCAGGGGAATCTGCTTATTATTCTACTGAACGACGATAAATAAAAGTATTGACAATGTTTACAGTCTGTCGCCAGTTTATTGCTGATAAAAACTTCTGCGTTATCAATGCAGACCGTACTGTAAAAAATGTGACAGTTGTTCAAGCAGTGATATTGCGCAAGTAAACAATAAAAATCAGAACACTGCCTGAAACACTGTATGAAGCTATCTATAAGAGTCCATCCAAAATATTTATCCCATTATTAAGTTGATGAAACTTCGTATTTGAACGTTAATATTTTAATAACAATGTGCACTAAGTAAAAATAGTAGTAAATAATTTGCAGCAATACTTTAAAACTGCAAGATTCTCGGCTATCGGATAACAAGAATATTTACCGACTTTGTAATCCCTAAATCGGCCAGAATCAACAGAAAATCGGTTGAATTCGCAAAGTTGCATGGAATTTTTCACGAGGAATGAAATTTCAGACATGAAGACATCAACTTCATAACTTTTTATGCCATCACAGGCTCGTTTTGATACTTGAGGGAATCTATGGATACGAAAAAGAATTAAGCACTGCATTTATTTATTTATTTATTTCATGTTTCTTGTTGAGACTGTGTCGTCAGGAATTTTTGAGAGAGATTCAGTACTTTCTAGTAATTCGCTTTCATCGGAATTCGAAGTCAGAAGTGTTAATCTAGTCAAGAGCAATTCACGGTCTTTCTATATAGTCACACCTAATCATAAATATGAGGTATATCATATTTATGGTAAGTCCATCATACACTCCTGGCCATTAACATTGCTACACCACGAAGATGACGTGCTACAGACGCGAAATTCAACCGACAGGAAGAAGATGCGTCTAGATCGATTATATTTAGCGATTGTAGAGTATCGAGCTTTGATACTAATGAAGACGACATTCGTTAGACCTAATCTGCCCAATTTTTCACTCTCGAAAGTGCTGTGTACCGTTTACCGTATGTGAAGGGTAAGAATTCATCAGCGCATTGATTGCACCAACAGTTCAAGGTAGAATTCTAACCACATGTCATTTATGACGACTCTTCGCATAGTAGAAAGGTGATTGCCAGCTTAAAATTAACATTGGGGAAAATATTTACGCCACCGGGAATCGGACCTGCGACCTCTCCCGCTGATAGTCTGACGTTTTCCCGCGAGCCCACTACCCGAGTTGCAAGGTAGCAGATAGCCCACTAACTGAGTTACAAGGTAGCAGATACTTTTCCGTCAAACGAAAATGAGTTTGAAAACGGAACTGATATTTATGGATGTTTCAATTTTTCCTTCCGTTACAGGCTAAACAAAATCTAAATACGAAATTTGACATTTGACGTTTTTATGTCTGCTAGAAGTACCTTAGAATTTTGATGATGGGTGAATGAGTAAGTGAGCGATATTTGACTGTCATTATTTCGTAAACTATAAGGTGTGTAGAAACTAGTTATATTTGATAATCGAAAATTCAGGCTTCTAGTTCTATTTAGAACAAGGATAAGCGGTTTTAAAAGTGACATGAAGGGCTTCGAGAAAAGAATGCTGAAGGCGCTCGACTTGGCGTGGGCACTGCCAAGCCCCCACGTATAAAATACATTATGGCTGTCAGCAAAAAATCATTTCTGAAGAAACATAATTTATTGTCATCAAAATTAATGTAAATGTTAAAAAATACTTTTGAAATCCTTTGTCTAGAAGGAAGGAAGGAAGGAAGCTTGGAGTTTAACGTCCCGTCGACAGCGTGGTCATTAGAGACGGAGCTTAGGCTCGGAAGGTTTTGGGTAAGGATGTGGAAGGAAATCGGCCGTGCCCTTGCAAAGGAACCATCCCGGCATTTTCCTGTAGTGATTTAGGGAGATCACGGAAAACCTAAATCTGGATGACCGGAGGTGGATTTGAACCACCATCCTTCCGAATGCGAGTCCAGTGTGTTACCACTGCGTCACCTCGCTCGGTCCTTTGTCTAGACTGCAGCACTGTACGGAACTGAAACTTGGGCGATAAGCAGTTCAAACAGAATTTGGAATGCGGTGCTACTGGCGAATGCTGAGGATTAGAAGGATATATAGCCTAACTATTGAGGAGGTGCGAAACAGAATTGGGGAGGAAAGAAATTTGTGGTGTATCTTGACTGAGAGAAAGGATCTATTGGTGGCTAGCATTCTAAGTCATCAAGCAATCGTCAATTTAGCACTGGAGGAAAGTGTGTAGGGTAAAAATCGCAGAAGGACATCAAGAGAAGCAGGTTCAAAAGGATGTAGGTTGCCGTTCTTATCCAGAGATGGAGGCTTGCACAGGACAGGGTAACGTGGAGAGGTGCATCAAAAGTCTTTGAACTGAAGACTACAATAACAACAACAACAAAATCAAATGTCTGTATATATATATATATATATATATATATATATATATATATATATATATATATATATGAAACTTACCTACTGAGGTCCGCAATCGCTAGGCTTAAAAACTACTTTAACGTAAACTAACCTAAGAACAACACACACACACACACCCATGCTCGAGGGAGGACTCGAACCACCGACAGAGAGCAACTGCGCGCTCCGCAGCAAGGCGCCTTAGCAACAATGACAACTTGGTCTTTAGTACAGCAGGAGCCATGGAAGAAGCACAGCGTTATCCTAACAGACAAATACCACATAAGCGAAAATTTACTGCTGTGGATCGTGACTGCTGGTTCGACACTTTACCAGTAATTACATTTAGGCGCAAGCGAAGTACACAAAGAGACAGCTCGCTTCAGGTACGCCGCTCGCTACAAGGCGCTTTGCTACGGAGTGCATCGCTGCTCCCAACAGGGCCGGCGCAAGCCCAAGTGCCGCCCCGTGCGACACGCTAAATTGCCGCCCTCCCCCTCAGTTTTTTCTGTTTTTCAAAACGTTTGTTGAATTTTATTTAAACAAATCTGTAGGAAATGTCAGTACTCAATCGCAAATGCCGGCGGCAGTGGCCGAGCTGTCTGCGGCATGCCAGTCACGGTCTGCACGGCTGTTGTGGTCGGGGGTTCGAATCCCCCTTCGGGCATGGATGTTTGTGTCGTAGGTATAAGTATAAGGTAGTTCATAAGCAGTTTGTAAATTTAGGGACTGATGATCCCGTAGTTAAATCCCATAAGCTATACAAACATTTGAACAACCGCAATTTTTGTTTTTACTTTTCAGATCTACCTATATTTCGGCCACTGAGTGGTCAGTCTCAAAGCTTTTAATATGTGCTTACATCTAAACCGTCATGTTGACAGTTACGATCAGCATGACGATGTAGATGTAAACATAAAGCATTGAGAATAGGCCTACCGCGGTGGCCGAGGGGACTAAGGCGCTCCAGTCACGGTCTGCACGGCCACTACTGTCGGGGGTTCGAATCCCCCCTCGGGCATGGATATTTGTGCCGTCCTTAGGATTAGCTAGTTCATAAGTATTTTGTAAGTTTAGGGACTGATGATCCCGTAGTTAAGTCCCATAAGCTATACAAACAAACATTGAGAATAGCCACACTGTGCCCGAAATCTATGTAGGTCTGGAATATAACAACAAAAATTGCGACTGGTTGGTGACATTCTCTACAGATTTGTACAAAACAGTTGCTGGGCACTAGCTCAAAATGGAGTCAAACCTGACTGAAGAAATCTAGCGAATTTTAATAAGCCTTGTGTATTTACGAAAATGTTCAAATGTGTATGAAATCTTAGGGGACTTCACTGCTAATGTCATCAGTCCCTATTGAACCTGAATTATCCTAAGGACAAACACAGACACCCATGTCCGAGGGTGAACTCCAACCTCCGCGGGACCAGCAGCATAGTTCATGACTGCAGCGCCATAGACCTCTCGGCTAATCTCGCGCGGCATGAACTTACGATTAACGTAAATAAAATTTTTCAGTGGTTGTGAACAGATAATGTATTCAACGTTAAACTGTACACAGTAAATAAATGTTGGAAAAGTGATAGTGTGCGGGTATTATTGTCAAACAAAAGTGTCGGTCAGAGATTAATTGTTGTTCATACAGGCGCAGACAGGTGTTTCATGGCTTAAAAACCATAACGTCCGACATCACTCAGTAACTGATAGCAAAAAGTTTGAAAAAAATGCGTCGAAACCCAGCTTTTGTCAGGCTTACTACCAATGTCTTTAACCCTTATAATTACTCGCAGCGTATTTAACCATTCGGTATACTTCTAGCCCTTGTAGGTGTTGGACGTGTTTGAGTGAAGTAATATTCAACGATTTTTTTGCACAAAGCGGGAAGAATAAAACACTTGAAAACTGCCTTTGAAGGGTTCAGTAAAACTGCTTCAGACTTAACATGTAACCGCAGTATCGAATATTCCATTCGAATTTCCAAATTAGATTTCGTCTTCTGCAAAATTAGTCGTGAATAAACGCACGGCGCGTAACAGGCTAGCAGCGCTCCACGCATAAGAATACTGGCATGTATCCCACTATCTGCTCGTCCGGCGTAAACACTATGACGCTGCCACCGTGGTGAGGAAGAATTAAGTCCTCCTCCCTCCCCTTGTTCAACAGGGGCGGACGGCAGGTAGCCGAGGCACCAAGCCACAGTTCCCGAAGCCGCTCCCTCCGAGGTTTGGTTTCGAATCCCCTGTTGGGCATGAATGTTGAGTTTGTCCTAAAAAAATTAAAAAAAAAGGTGATCGTCAGATTTGCCGCCCCTCGAAAAGTGCCGCACGTGCCTTGCGCCGGCCCTGGCTCCCACCACTGCAGTTCGGTCCCGTAAGATTACAAACATTTGAATTTGAACTGCACATACGCGGCACCGAATTAGACTAAAGGGAACAAGTATAATGTTTCCCGTTAGGATGCTGGTAGCAATAAAAACAAATCAAACTAGAAATCCAAAATCTAGGAAGCGAACCAACGGTTATCGCGCCACCAGGTATACCGACAACTTTTTATGGTCGTGAATATGCTTCTGCAACCTCCTCCTCCCAACTCCACGTTCTTTTACTGCCTTGTATCCTCCGTCAGTCCTAATTGGTGTAGATCCCATAATGCGCAGAAATACTGTAAAATAGAACGCACAAGTGTAGAGCAGGCACTTTGTTTAGTAGAACTGTTGCATCTCATATAAGTGATCTGTCAATGAAACATAGCCTTTGGTTAGCCTTCCCTGCAATATTTTCTGTGTGTTGTTTCCAATGAAGTTGTTCGTCATTGTTATCCCCAGATATTCAGTTGAATTTACAGCCTGTAGATTTCACTGATTTATCGTTTAAATGAAGTTTAACGGATTTCTTTTAGTGGTCATATGAATAACTTTACACTTATTATTTAGGGTCAATTGACAGTTTTTGGGCCATGAAACTATCCGAGTACAGTGGCGGGAAATCGCAAATCCTATCGCACAACGATGGTGATATTCCATAAGCATGGAATTTTATTAGATATGCTTGTAAGATACAGTCAAAAGCCTTCCAGAAATCTGGAAATAAGGAATCAATTTGAGATCCTTTGTCAACATCACTTCATGTGAGTAAAGAGCTAGGTGTTTTCACGAGACCGATACTTTCTAAATTTACTGTGGGTCATTAGGTCTTTCTTTTCAAGGTAGTTCATGATGTTTGAGGAAAGTAGGCCTATATGTTCTAAAAACCTGCTGCCAACACGTGCCAATTATTATAGGCCTGTTATCCCATAATGTTTCCGAAAATATGTGTTTAAGCAACATCTTTAAATAGTTGTGGTCTTGTGTCCTGGTTTGATGCAGCTTTCCATGCTACCCTGTCATGTGCAAGCAATAATTTTTCCTTATTTACGTCCTGTAATTAGTTATTCAACCTCAAGTTTCATCGAAACTAACTTTATATTGCTTTAACCCCTTGGGTTCTCACCTATTCGTTTGTCTATCCTACCTGTGGTTTCGCTGATTTTATTTCGCTGCCTAAGACTACGAGTACATCTGTTTCCATCCTTTGATCTGAAGAATGTTATTCAAGCTGTTTTATTCTCCATCATTCCCCTATTGCCTGTCCGACTGAACCTTCTTTTGTTCTGACCTTTGCCGATGTTACAGTGTTTATTCAGCTCTCTTAAAAGTTCATTTTTATTATTATATACTCCACATAATTTTCATCATATACCGGTCCAAAATTTTCCCTTGATATTTTAGTTTCGAATAACAACATTTTTATTCATCTCTCTTTCCAATGTTTAACATCCGTCCAATTTTATCGGTAAAATAGTCGAGTCATACAAGCTGATTTTGAAATTATGAAACGATGTTTTTGTTACGTTTCGGTTAAAACTAAATCGTTGTTGGTCTGCTATTACTAGACGTGCAACTACTTTTGTATCTGTTCTATTTTAGCTACCGTACTAGAAAACTGCGTATTTATTTTAAGCAATCAGTAGTCCTGAAAGTGAATGCATCTATGCCAAAGGTGCATCATTTTACATTTTCTAACTTCTGACAAAATCTGTTTTCTTTTTGAAATAATTAATGCTGCAGCAGTCCCTTTTACTAATATTTTTATTAGCGTTTCGGCACCAAGCCGCCATCATCGGGTGCATTTCACAGTTATAAGTTCATTACTATTTTATTATGTTATTGTTTTTTTGTGTTGTGAGTCCCAGTGAGGTTATGGTTGTATTAGTAAAAATAATTGTTTCTAAAAGTTTATAATACAGTCACAGACCTCATACCAATCCACATAACTTATGTTTTATGTTTCCTTTACTAAACCTCGCATTATTACCATTTACGCTCCCCATCTGAAACTATTGTAGCTTTGTCAGGTATATTAGACTGAAAAAATTATCTATTTATTATATATTCAATATCTTCAGTTAAACTTAACCCAAAAATTTAGGTATTAGTAGTAAATGAGACCTTCACAGGGTACGTCTATTTCAAGAGTGTATTCGCCTATTACTATCTCTTTAAAAACTATGTTGTTAGTAAAAGTCAAGCAAAATCAAAAAAATGTTGACTGTATTGGTATAGCTACGAGTGTGGTACAAGATACTCTGACAGTCTATATCCTTCTTACAGTCCACAACATTTTTTTAATATTCTGTTATGATAATTCAACAAAAACTGACGAACACGGCTAACACAAATTACGGAAAATATGTTTCTTTTTAAGGATTAACATATCCTGCTTCACGTTTTAAACAGTACACTGGCAAATACTTATTCAGACAAAGTTCCGCCAACCGCACCGTCTCTCGTGGAAGCATGCAGTTCTGTATACATGATCGTCATTCCGCGATTAATTCTAAAGTCGACTAATCCCTTATACAGAATACTGCAATTTTATAAATTGCAGCCTTTTTCTGTAGATGTACGTCCACTTCAAGACTACTGCCCAATCTCTTGGAGTGCACGCGTAAATGCTAAAATGAGTCCCATTACGGGCAATACATTTCTCCGTCTTACGTTCAGTGGCTCGCCGTTCTCCCGCCCTGCGTCCACCTGGCTGCGTGCCTTGCAGAACCACAGGGGAGGCCGGTCCACTGGGCTATCCGCCCAACCCCTCAAACTCCCCTGCCCTCCCTCTCTCCTCCCCCTTTAATATGGTTTCGAAAGTTCCGCGAGAGCGCGTCTGCCACGACGGGCAAGTTGCGCGCCAGAAGAAGGTGTGCTCAGCTCAAACTCAAAGAGTTCCCTGCCAGGCGCTAAACTGTCTCTGGTGCGACTTTGGAACGATGTCGTGGCGGCAGCGCGTCCCTGCACTTCGCATGGAATATGTAACATCAACTTGTGTGTGTCGGCAGGGCCGAGAGCTCTTTGCCACAGCAGAAGTCCTACCGATAATCTGTGTAAACTAAATGCATGTGTAATACACATTTCTGACCTATCCTCTAAGGCACCGACGCATTTAAGGGTTGATAAGAAATATGAAAAAACGGGAAACGTGCACCTGTCCAACGTTCTGAATACGTTGAAAACGTCAGCGGTGACCGTTAAAAAAGTCTCTCTCTCTCTCTCTCTCTCTTTCTCTGTGTGTGTGTGTGTGTGTGTGTGTGTGTGTGTATGTGTGTGTGCGTGTGTGTGTGTGTGAGTTTGTGCGAGAGAGAGAGAGAAGGAGGGGGGGGAGAGAGGGAGAGAGAGAGAGAGAGAGAGAGAGAGAGAGAGAGAGAGAGAGAGAGAGAGAGAGAGAGAGAGAGAATTACAACCTATATTCCACAGCAGTGGTGCAGCCAGGATTTAGTTCTGAGGGAGGAAGCTCATTATTTTAAAAATAAAGCCCATTGAACTTATTAATCTATGACTTATTTTATTTCTTGTGCAACTGTTTTCTTAGTATAATTGGTTATATCATAAGTACTACGAAAACAATTGCACAAGAAACAAAATGAGTAGGCTCGCATTAATTTGAAATTGGAAATTGGAAATTGGAAATGGAGTCTATATAAACAGCTCATAAATCATTAAGCGGCCAAATAGAAATATCTTTTTTTACAGTTTAAAAATGTTCAAATGTTTGTAGAGTCAATGGGACTTATCTACGGTGTCATCAGTCCCTAAACTTACAAACTACTTATGAACTAGCTTATTCTAAAGACGGCACAAACATCCATGGCCAAGGGGGGATTCGAACCGCCGACCGCAGCAGCCGTGCAGACCGTGACTGGTACACCGCAGACCGCTCGGCCACCATGGCCGGCTTTTACAGTTTAATTAACATGAGTCTCTATGAGTAAAAATTGAAGATTCCACACGGTGGCGCCACTGACCTGCTAAGCAGTGGGTCGCCGCATATGAACAATCGGCTCGTAACTTCAGCATTGCAGTAACAATAGCGAGTAACAGTAGTGGCAGCAGCAAAGCTGGTCGCGGCAGCATTAAAACCGCTCACAGTGACAGCAGCACACGTTTTCAGTGGAGGCATCACGTTGGCGACCCATTATCCTGTTCACTTGTGCTTGGCAAATTACAGTCAAGTTGTGATTTAGTACTGAGTACTATTTTAAATTTCCGGTGCCGACCCGTTTCAAAAAATAAAAAGTGAAAACAATGAGTAATAATAAAATTAAAAAATCTTTGGGAGCAGCTAGGGGAGGCTTCACTTCAGCCCCTTTAGCCCCCACCCTCATGGTTCGCGGAAAAGAAAAGTAGTAGGTATTCCTCTGTATGAGATTGCTATTCATTTACATATTAAAGAGCGGCTTATTTATAAAAGGTAAAGTCACAGCAGACATTGCCGAGGTGGGGTGGCTTGCGTGCCTCAACGATACAGATAGCCGTACCGTAGGTGCAACCACAGCGGAGGGTTATCTGTGGAGAGGCCAGACAAACGTGTGGTTCCTGAAGAGGGGCAGCAGCCTTTTCAGTAGTTACAGGGGCAACAGTCTGGATGATTGACTGAGCTGGCCTTGTAACATCAGCTAATGTGGCTTTGCTACACAGTTACTGCGAACGGCTGAAAGCAAGGGGAAACTACAGCCGTTATTTTTCCCGAGGACATGCAGCTCTACTGTATGAACATATGATGATGGCATCCTCTCGGGTAAAATATTCCGGAGGTAAAATAGTCCCCCATTCGGATCTCCGGGCGGGGACTACTCAGGAGGATGTGATCATCAGGAAAGATGAAGAAACTTGCACAGGACAGGGTAGCGTAGAGAGCTGCATCAAACCAGTCTGCGGACTGAAGACCACAACAACAACAAAGTCACAGCAACTTTAAAAGAGAAAGAATTCAACAACTTCATTCAAGATTTTACGGATGTTATCTACATGGCCCTATCGTGAAGTAGACGTAGACTGATGAACAACAAAAAATGTTTGTACAGCTTATGGGACTTAACTACGGGGTCATCAGTCCCTAAACGCACAAACTACTTATGAACTACTTACAAACTAGGGCGGCACAAATATCCATGCCCGAGGGGGATTCGAACCCCCGACCGTAGTGGCCGTGCAGACCGTGACTGAAGCGCCTCAGTACCCTCGGCCACCACGGCCGGCTCATGAACAACATTCAAGCACAGTGTCATTAAACTAAATTAGTACACCTGGAAAGCAAATGTCGATTTTAATCCGACATATATCTCCATTAGTACTCTGCAACTTACGTTGAAGTGCATGGCAGAGGGTTCATTGTACCGTTTTCATGATATTTCTCAACCGTTCCATTGTCTAATAGCGTGCGGGAGAAAGAAACACCGGAATCTTCCCTTTTTAGATCTGATTTCTCTTATTTTATTACGATGCCCATGTCTCCCTCCCTCCCTCCCTATGTAGCTAGGTGTCAACAAAACAAGTTCGCATTCGGAAAAGAAGGTGAAAAAAATCATAAATAAATCGCTCCGCAACGAATAATGTCTTTCTTTTAATGATTTCCAGCCCAAATCGTGCATCATTTCCATGACACTCTCACTACTATATCGCGATAATAGAAAACGAGCGGCCCCTCTCTGAACTTTCTCCAAATCCTCTGTCAATCCCACTTGGTGGAGGACCCACAATGCGCAGCAATACACCAAAATTGGACGCACGAGTGTAGTGTAGGCGGTTTCTTTAGTAGAACTGTTGCATCTTCTGTTGTGCCAATGAAACTTAACATTTGGTTCGCGCCGGCCGCGGTGGCCGAGGGGACAGAGGCGCTCCAGTCACGGTCTGCACTACGGTCGGGGTTCGAATCCCCCCCTCGGCCATGGATGTCTGTGCGGTCCTTAGTATAAGGTAGTTCATAAGTAGTTTGTACGTTTAGGGACTGACGACCCCGTAGTTAAGTCCCATAAGCTATACAAACATTTGAATTTGGTTCGCCTTCCCTACAATATTTTCCTATGTTTTCCATCTTATTAAAGTTGTACGTAACTGTAATTCATAGGTATTTAATTGAATTTATGACCTGTAGATTTAAATGGTTTATCGTGTAAATGAAGATTAAGGGATTTCTTTAAGTTCTCATATGGACGACATCTCACTTTTATTTAGATGTATTGCACCATGTAGAGATGACGACAGATGTCACCTCAAGAACAAGAGATGTATTGCTAATGGTTTCAACAGATAGCGTAGGAAACAGCTGCCAGAGCGCCATACACGTATGCCCTTTAAAAGGGAATGTTTCCAGCCATGAGACTCAATGCAATACGAACGTGTGAAGCCAACAGGCAGCATGCCACACAGGCGCAGTCGTGCTTCCTAACGCCAAATGAGCGAGTTTGAAGTGAGTCACATTAAGGCTTCCAAATGGGGCATGATCCTTACAGAGCATTGCCACACAAGTTGCACGTGCTACGTCACTTGTGTAACACTGCTGGTCGCAGTGGACATCTGAACATTCTCAGCGGTCCAAGCAGCACAGACGTACGCCACTGTGGAAGATCATACATATAGCACAGCACAGATAAGAACCACATACTTTTAAACAATGATAATTTTATATGTAAAAACAGTACATAGCGCAAAATTCACTGTAGCTTACGAACTCGCAGCTACATCTACATACATGCTCCGCAATCCACCGTAAAGTGGGTGGCGTAGGGTACACTGTACCACTACTATGCATTTCCTTTCCTATTCCACTCCCAAATAGAACGAGGTAAAAAAGAATGCATATATGCCTCCGTAGGAGCCCTAATTACTCATATCTTTGTGATTCATTACGCGAAATGTAAGTAGGTAGCAGGAACATCGTTCTACACTCAGCCTCAAATTCCGGCCCTTTAAATTTCCTCAACAGAAATTCACGAAATGAACGTCGTCTTTCTTCCAGCGATCCCCAGCTGACTTCTCGGAGCATTTCTGTGACATTGTTCGAACCTACCAGTGACGAATCTAGCTGCTCTCCTCTGAACTGCTTCTGTGTCTTCCGTTAAACTAATCTGCTACGGGACCAAAACACTTGAGCAATACTCAAGATGTGGTCGTACAAGCGTTTTATATGCGGTCTCCTTTATAGTTGAAGTACACCTTCCCAAAATATTCCCAATAAACCGAAGTCGGCTGACCGCCTTACTAACAACTGTCCTTACATGTTCGTTCCATTTGATATCGCTCTGAAATGTTACGCCTAGATATTTGAACGACGCGACAGCATCAAGAAGCTCACTGCTAATGCTGTATTCAACGTTATGGGATTGTTTTTCCTACTCATGCGCATAACCTTACATTTTTCTACATTGAGAGCTATCCGCCATTCTAGAAATTTTCTCTATGTCATCCTGTATGCTACTACAGTCAGTAAAAGACGACACTACAGCATCATCAGCAATCAGCCGCAAATTACAAGTTAGTCTGTCCATCAGATCATTTATATAGATAGAAAATAACAGTGGTCCTATCACACTCCCCTAGGTCACGCTTGACGATACACTCGTCTCTCATGAACACTCGCCATCGAGTACAACGTACTGCGTTCTATTACTTAGGAAGTCTTCCAGCCAGTGACAAATCTGTGAACCTATTCCATATACTCGTATCTTCGACAGCCGTCTGCAGTGTGGCACCGTGTCAAACGCCTTTTTGAAATCGAGAAATAGACAATCCGCCTGTTGCCCTTCATACGTGGCTCGCAAGACGTCATGTGAGAAAAGGGAGAGCTGAGTTTCACATGAACGATGTTTTCTAAACCCGCGAACTGTTCTGCTCCACACCATCTCGGAGCAACATCCTGAAGATCAACATTGGGTCAAGTAATAAGTTTTGTGATCAACAGATAAGTAGGCTTTCGAGCACAGAACTGTCGCCAGCTGGTTACTACGGGCTCTTCTTGCACTCACGCCACAGAATCGACGTGCACGCCTAAATTAGTGCCCTCATAGGATCACTTGGGAGAGGAAGTGATGCGCTGTGGTTGTCAGCGATGACAGCAGATTCTACCTACGGTGTTTACGCGTACGACGTATACCTGGTGAGCCTAGATTGCATGCGTCCGAGACTCACTGGCCCCAACTCAGGCTGTAACTTTCGTTCACCTCTGGTGTTTGCCAAGGAAAAGCTGACCAGCACTCTCCTCCAAATCCGAAGAACATCGCTTTCCTTCACTCCGAGAGTCCCTCCGGACACAAAGTACCAATGCAGCTACGATCAAACTTCGGGATTGACCTACTCATGGCAGAACTACAATCTACAACTTCAGTGTGAAGGCCGTAAACTCCACAAAATACTTAGGAATTACTATTACTTTAGACTTAAATTGGAAAGAACACGTAGATAATGTCGTGGGAAAGGCGAACCAGAGACAGCGTTTTATTCGCAGAACCCTTAAAAGATGCAACAGAACTACTAAAGAGACTGCATACACTGCGCTTGTCCGTCCTTTTTGGAGTATTGCTGCTCGGTGTGGGATCCTTATCAGGTGGGTCTGACGGAGGATATCAAAAGAGTTCAAAGAAGGGCAGCTCGTTTTGTATTGTCACGATACAGAGGAGACAGTTTCACGGAAATGATACAGGGCCTGGGATAGGAATCACTACAACAACGGTATTTATTGCTGCGGCGTGAGCTACTTACGAAACTTCTATCGCCAACATTCTCCACCGAATGCGAAAATATATTGTTGACTCCCACTTACATAGGTAGAAATGATCATCACAATAAAATACGAGAAATCAGAGCTCGAACGGAGAGATTTAGATGTTCTTTCTTCCCCGCGTTATTGGAGAGTGGAATGTGAGATGTATAGTATAAACGTGGTTCGATGAACCCTCTGCCAGGCACTTAAATGTGATTTGCAGAGTATCCCATGTAGATGTAGATGTAGATGTGGTGTGCTTCCTTACGTTTGTTTAGAAATAATCGGACGTCGTACCCATTCCGTCGCATTGGCACTTTTCATTCGTGATTGTTTACCACTATGTAAGGATTGAGTGACATATTTGCACAATGTAAGGAACTATGTTAGTTGGTTACTTATTTGGGACATGGGGACCGGACTGCCAAGGTCATCCGTTCCGCGGTGGGGATGGAAAGAAGTGAGGATAGGAAAGGAGGGGAAGAGAGAGGAAATGCAATCCAGGAAGTAAAAAAGGAATGAAGACTTCACTAGCTCGGGGCCCCTTTGCTCGCCACGCACGTACGTCAAAAGAACCGTGAGCCCTCTGGGGAGTAAGGAACTGTTTGTCATGCGATATACACATCCAATGTCAAAGACCTTGGAAGTAACGTGATACAACACTTTTTACGTATGTATTAATATAGTAGAGAGCTTGCTCAAATGTACACAGAAACCCAGTCTCTCGCACTATTAAAAAAATTCATTTCTAGTGCCTCATTGTGTCCAGATTCATTATTCTGGAAGCTACTATCAGTGTGTATATGCTTTGTAATATTTTGGCTAGAGAAATTTCGCATTGTACTCTTTCATGTGAGAGACAAATGCTCAATATATCTTCGTTGCATTCAAAGCATTTTTCAATAAATAATTATTCAATAAACCTATTCCAAATAAATAAGTGCCCATTAAGCAGCTAGCTATGTAATTCCACCTGAATCATTCTCTACATTGGATTATATGCAGGTAGATGCGCTTTGTACACCGCCAATAGTGTTGACCAATTGTCAGAGTTTAATGGAGAGGAGTCGCTTTTAGTTGTATCAAACATGAAAGGGCTTTCAACAGCTTGTGACATTTCAGATACAGGGGGAAGCTGATTGTTTCCACGTGAAAGGCGGGTTTTGTCAGGCTCTTGGGTTCCCCAGCCGGCCGGCTAACAGTTGGGACCTTTTGAATGGAATACAGGTCGTTAGGGAAAACCTACCCTAATCTGCTCGGAGACAGGAAATGGCGGTCTTGGATTAGCGAGGGCGGCTATTCCAGATTGCAACTGAAATACAATATAGGCACACACATGCTAAAAATCCATATAAAATCAGGAAATGATCATACGGCAAATATAATTATATGAATGGATTAAGGAGACTTGGGAAAATCAAACGTCGTAATTACAATTTAAATATACCTTACAGATAAAAAGCCGACAAATTTCAGTACTATAAGAATAATATTGTAAGACTTATATTTACAATTATTGATACGTAGTGTTTATCAGTAACAGTTTAGGAAGCGAATGGGCAGCATTGCACCACGCTACCTATCTTAAAAGACGCACCGAGTTATTTCCGTGTTCTTTCAAATAAACATTGTTTTACTCTCTTGTTCTGCTTTTCGTTGAGGTAGTAATTTGTGTAACTTTATTTTGACGACGTCAGTATATGAACAATAAGACGCCACAATAGCTACCTTAGCAGTGAGCTAAGAGCTTCAGTCTCAAGCGATTTTAGTATCGTTAAATATGTATTTGTTTGTTAAATGTAAACAACATTTGTAGGGAGGTGGTCAAAGCATTTAGTTCTGTGATATTCAAATGTATAATACTTTGGAAGGGAAATTGTATTTTAGAGATGAGGCGTTAGGATGCGCGGAAGGATACAATTTTGGAAACAGGTAGAGTACGCTTCCTAACGCTTGGGAAGGGACTCGTAACTTGGAAGCGGTGATGATATGTTGTGACTGGGCGGTCTGAAGCCGCGATACGAACTTGTGAATTGAAGAGATAGGCATGTGTGGAATTAGAAAATTTACGAGACTGTGACTGCAGAACTTAGTCTCCGGTTAATAAGTGGTGAACCGTGGACAGTATTAGGGCTGTGGAACTGTGATAATTCAGCTATCATGTACTCGTGTGAAGACAAACTGTATTTTATAACAGTTACTGTAATTAATCGCGGATTAATTTGGAACTGCAATGTTCGATGGACTTCATTAATTACCGAGTGATAATTTGGAACAGTTATTCTCAATTGCGTGTGACACTTATTGTGGCACTAATGAACAATAGTTGGGGAAATATTCAGTTATATACCGATGTATAAAGCAGGATAACCTCCGCATTTCATGTCCAAAAAGAGCAATAAACTGCATTTATATAAAAATGATTTCGTGAATAAATCTCTTGTAAACATTATCTTAGAATACGTTTTGCTGGTTATTCAGAGCTTTAATTTATGTTTATTTAAATATATTTTTCGCGTCACCATTTGCAGATTGATAGACTGGCTAAACTACAGAGTAATTATTGATCTTATTTAAACAGTTTGGGTAACTGTTTAGGGTATAGAAGCTGACATACATAACTCACCTCTATGAACAGAGACAACGAGCCATAAACCTTGTACTACCCTGAGTTATGTATTGCCCGATTCTTACTGGTGTGTACCGATAAGTAAGGTCGCAAGCTGGAAGGGTAAGTCAGTTTTGTATTAGGATTTAAAGTTACAAAAGTATAATGAAAAGTGCAGATTACCAGCATTGTAAATCCTTAAGCAAGGCTGGTTCGGGTGAATGACAGCATAGAGGGGGCTGCGTATGAATTTATGAGAGACCATGACATAATGATCTGAAATGTTCAAATGTTTGTAGAGCTTATAGGACTTAACTACCGGATCATCAGTCCCTAAACTCATAAACTACTTATGAACTAGCTAATACTAAGGACGGCACAAATATCCAAGCTCGAGGGGGGGATTCGAACCCCCGACCGTAGTGTCCATGCAGACCGTGACTGGCATGCAGCAGTCCTCTCGGCCACCGTGGCCGGCGACATAATGATTTTGGTAGGATCTGGTAATAGTCTTGATACTTAAAAGGAGTAGTGTATGTTATAGGAGTTGATCTGGAGAGATAGCTACTCAAGCTGGTGCTACAAACGTACGCCTGGTGAGATGTTTCAGCATCATGATGGATCTCATCTTAATCGAGGGGACACACGGGACGGATGGTATGTCAAACATTGTGGTCGCGTCAGATGGTACAGCGATAAATTCGGTTATAATAAGTATGGCTTTAATGTCAAAAGGTATGGTGAGCGCGAGGCACACACTTTATTCAGTATGTAAATGTCATTACAGATATTCGGATTTAGGCTATGACATGTTCGATATTCGTACCTTCCGTGACAATGATGTGGCACTGACGAAATTCTGAATATTGATGCTGTCGATGACTTTTTGATTTTCAGCACAACATTGATTCTAGGTTGTCACTAAACAACTTGTCTTCAATGTACGCTTTGCCTTCGTGTCATCTTGCTATTATATGAGGATGGCTTTCTTTTAGGATAACTCTATTTGTAAAAAAAATAAAAATAAAAAAAATAAAAAAAATTGAGGGCTTTGCCCTTAAATAAATCTGTAACAAATTCTTCTTTGCTAAGTTTCATTGTATATTGTAATGTAACAACATGAGCCACGGTCTACTGAAGTACAGGATAGCTTTTTTCCAATAGTGAAGCTCAAGATACCAGTTTTCTTCCTTTCTACCTTATATCAACCACATTGTTTCTACCTCTAAGAATCCCTTTCCTTTTATTCCCTTTATTAAATTCCAATAAAATTCGTAGTATTTATGGCCAGACCAGATTTCAGTACATCTAGTAAATAAAACAATTATTCACGATTGATTGTTAAGCATTATTTACAAATTTTAAATAACAGTGTAGTATGTTCTAGAAGTTCGATTATTTAATAAAATCCTATTGTTAAATAATGCTGTAATTTATCAATTTCTTGTAACATAAAACTATTTTGTCTTACGGTTTCTATCCAGTTAAAGATCTAGTGTCGATTTTATAGTTTACATTTCATCAGACTATTGTATTTTGAAAGATTTAATTGTATATCGATAATTACAAGTCATTGTTGTGCCAATGTTAATTGTCATTAACTCTATATAAGTCAGACGAACGGATGGTTGGGGTTGTTGTTGACGAGGTATTATGCAGAAGTTGTTGTACATTACGAATCTGTGATAGAAATAAAAATTATTCAAAGTGAACTCGTGTCTAATTTTCAAATTAAATACCATAATAAATTAATATTTATGACGGTAGACCAGATGAAATGGGGATCGTCATAATATGTACATGAAAATTTTGTAACAGATGTGGTCTGGAAGCTCCCAGGCCACGGCCTTGGGACAACATTGTAAAGATATTGTACCCTAACTGTATACTCCCAGTAGACAGCTTAGCAGCTAACTTGGTTTTTTCCTCTCCTCTCTACTTGCTGTTGTATCCCAACGCCAGACCGCTGAGGCGTAGCTGTCGATAAGAGGTTTCAGTTTTGAGCGCGCTCGTCGTTTAATCGGCAGGCTTTGTTGTGGCCAGAGGGGCGGAACACTGGCGGACGTTGGTGGCGAGTTATCAGGGAGGGAGCCGAACGCCAAAGAGGCACAGAGACGCCACCTCGCTCTCCTGTGCCGCCGCCGCGCCGTCCAAAGTTATCTCGCGGCAAGTGCACGCCGCTTTCAGGCTAGCGCTGGCCGGAAAAAAAAGCCAACAAAACACTGCTGCTGGCGTGTTTAGGGCGGTTTGAACTGATGTGGAGGCTGTCAGGGAGTACGTCTGAATTTATACAATTATTGCTGACGTTTTTACATCCTACTGCTCGATTCGAGTTAAATGTTGATGATGATGATTGATACCAAGCAGTATCCGATAAGGAAAGGGAGTGGTGGGTGCAACAATTTGTCATTAACGGTGTCCAAGTTTCAAAACTTTTTACAACATATAAATACAATAAGCCAGAAGAGCTTGCCCTTGAAGAGGAACTTATTTAAAACAATAATAATTTGCCCATTAAAAGGCACCAAGCAAATGCAGTTTCTTAAGTACAGCAGTAAATAATGTTGAAATTTTTTCAAGATATCACAATAAAACAGCACTCATAAAATATACACCCCAAGGAAAATACACTTGCAAGGAGCAATAAATACGTTTTGGAACGTAAGGAGGGAGAGAAGTATAGGAAAGAGGGCACCCCATCAACACAAAAAAAAAAAAAACCACTTAACTGAAGTCACGTCAAATAGCCAGGAGACACCAACCCACGGAAGGGATGCAGTCCCTCATATAATACTCCAGAAGCAGTCTGCAACAACAACCAGAACAAATAAACAGCGCGGAAATACAAATCAAATAAATCCATAAAATTGAATAATACTAATGATCTGAGATAAAAATATAAACAGTAAAGCCCTCTTCATGTAAGAGACTAAAGATGGCCACCTCGAAGTCTCGGTCAAACAGTCCGTGCCACGCTTAACGGACGCAACTCAATAACGCAGACTGTTCAACACAAACCTCTACAATGGTGGCCCATTACAAACATCAAAAATAAACCAATAAATACATGAGAATAATGCACTACTACTCTGGCCCAAAGACCTAGAGTGGAATATGCCACTGTTCACATAAAATAATTAAAACACAGCAGCCGGTCGCGGTGGGCGAGGGGACTGAGGCGCTTCAGTCACTGTCTGCACGGCCACTACGGTCGGGGGTTCGAATCCCCCCTCGGGCATGGATATTTGTGTCGTCCTTAGTTGTAGGTAGTTGATAAGTAGTTTGAAAGTTTAGGGACTGATGACCCCGTAGTTAAGTCCCTTAAGTTTAACAAACATTTGAACTTTTTTTTTTTTTTTTAACACAGCAACCGCAGATAATTCGGACAAGATAGATTAGGAACACTGTTGACCGAAAACGTTATGACGCAATTACTGAGCACACTCAGAACACTATACAAGCAATATCACAGTACCAGACAAACACAGAACCATTATCCAAAGGTGCCATCCAACATACATTACCCGGTCAAATAGTTAAACGTTAGAAGCCGAATTCAAACTGCAATATCACATACACGGTAGTTCGCATCTTGTTAGCATACATCAGTTTCACATCATGCAAATTTTTAGATTAGACACAAAATACAACGCCAATTCACCTTGGCCACATAGCAGACACTACTGTGGGGGGGGGGGGGGGGGAAGAAAGAAAAAAAAAACAATTTTGTTAATGAATAGAACATCATAAAATATAAACCGTCCAAAGAACATGCACTTAGGCTACAACTGGTGCAAACACATCATGGCTGGGAGAACCCCCACACTGAGCACGTAACAGTATACGTAATCGGAGCCAAGCACGAACTACCGCGTAACAAGTACAACAGCTACGGAACAACAACAGTCCCATTCATTGGAATGCTCACTGCCAGACACGCCAGAGCTCAGTCCTCCGCTCGAAGGAAACATCAAAGATAAACCACACGGAAAACGATCTATCGAAGTAGCAGAGACACTCTGGCAAGAGCTATGGAAGCGCAAACCTCCACGATTCATTTATGGCCGTTATACCCCAACTGGGGTCGTGTTAAGCCTTCCCGGTACAAGTCTTTTTAGCTGACACCGCTTCGGCGACTTGCGTGTCAACGATGATGATAAGATGAGAAGGAGACACGGCCGGGAATGCAAATCAAACATCCTGCGTGGCAACAAACCAAGCTGACCACTAGGCTACGGAAGCGAACGTATTAAAATTCATTTGTTAAAATACTATGGGACGTAACTTGTAACGTCACAGCTGCGTCCGCCTAATCCTCGATGGGCGAAGTTGCCGTTACATTCTATTTTATGCTTAATCATTTAATAATTGTTCCAATAATTTGACGGTATGGGATGCGGACAATTACTAGGTTGATCCATAACAGTAAACATTGTTAACTTCCTTTATTATGGACCGACAAATGTTTAAAAAACTCTTCCCTTTAAACACACTGATTTAATAACCGGGTCCCACTACGATGAATGTCTACAAGTCCACAATGAAACATTTCAATATACAACTGCAACCCGTATGCGATACGACGGAATGGCAAAAACTTTAGACACCACTAAACGCAGGTTACGAACTCACTGCCGACATGCTACCGCCTCGCTCTGCGGTCGGCAGGAGACTGCCGCACCCCGGCCAACAAACAAAGAACATTCCAACCTAAGCATTGTTGCCAGCAGCTCTCGCTGCACACCACCGATAACTATCGTTCGACCAAAACGTACCAAAGAGGTTACTAACCTAAAACCCTGTATCCTCACAAACTGCAGTGATCATCAATTCCTAAACTTATAACCTACTTAAACTAACTTATCCTAAGAACAACACACACGCACGCACGCACGCACACACACACACACACACACACACACAAAACACTTGTGCCCGAGGGAGGACTCGAAACTCCGACGGCGAACGACTGCGAGCTCCGCTGCAAGTTGCCTTAGTGCGCACGGCTATTCCGCCGCGGCATGAATGACAACAGAATATTATACAGGGTGATTTTTACACCGTTTACAAACACTAGGAACTGATCGAGGAAAGAATACGGAACAAAAGAAATTTAATGAAATTATATCCGGAAGTGCATGGTTTCAGTGCTGGAGACCGTTTATTCAAGCACGCTCTGTTACTGACTCTGCTGCCTAATACACGCTGTATCATGCAGACACAGCCACAATATACATGGTTTTCTCCTGCTCCTCATTTTGTGCCAACAATGATTCGAAGGGTTATGTGTCTGCTACATGATGGGGCCCCAGACCACTTCGCCGTTAACGTCCGGAACCGTCGTATTTTTCCTGGTTGATGGATCGGAAAAGGAAACCCTGTTGTTTGGCCTACTTGCCCATCAGGTCTCAGCCGTGCTTTTTATGACTATAGCCTCTAGGGCCATTTCAAAATGGCCCTGGTGCTCCCCACCACCATTCTTCCTTCGCCGTTTAGCAGCACGTGTGTGACAGACAACACTCGCTCTCGTGTCTTCTCAGTTCCGCTGAAATATCAATTCTTAATCTTATATAATGAGACACTATTAATCTACGATCAGCATGAGCAAAAAAGGTTAGGATAGGGTAAGGTCTTGTTGTGGTCTTCAGTCCGCCATCTGGTTGGATGCAGCTCTCCATGCTACCCTGTCCTGTGCAAGTCTCTTCATCTGAGAATACGTTCGGCAACCTACATACTTCTGTATCTGCTTACTGTATTCGTCCCTCGGTCTTCCTCTACGATTTTTACCCCACACACTTCCTTCTAATGCTCAGTTGACAAATCCTTGATGTCTCAGAATATTTTCCACAATCTATCCCTTCTCTTAGAATATGCCAGAAACTCCATTTCTCCCCAATTCGGTTAAGCACCTCCTCATTAGTTACGTGATCTACCCATTTAATTTTTATCATTCGTCTGTAGCACCGCATTTCAAAAGCTTCTATCATCTTTTCGTCTGAACTCCTTACTGTCCACGTATCACTCCCTCACAATGCTACACTCCAGATGCTGTCAGAAAGAACTTTCTAACATTTAAATTAATATTGGATGTCAACTAGTTTCGCTTCTTTAGAAACGCTTTTCTTCCCATAGCCATTCTGCGTTTTCTATCTTCTCTACTTCGGCCATCACAAGTTATTTTGCTACCCAAAGAACAAAACTCATCTACGACTTTTATTGTCTCAGTATCTAATCTAAGACCTTCAGCATCGACTGATATTCTCACGTTCCATTCCATTACCCTAGTTTTACTCTTGTTAATTTTTATCTTATATCTTCCTTTCAAGACTCTGTCCATTTTTTTCAATTCCTCTTCCAGGTCCTTCGAAGTCTCTGACACAATTACTATGTCATTGGCAAACCGCAAAGTTTTTATTTCTTCTCCCTGAACATTAATTCCCTCTCCAAATTTCTCCTTGCTATCTCTCACTTCTTGCTCAATGTACAGATTGAACAACATTTGGGAAAGGCTACAACCCTGTTTTACTCCCTTCCCAACCTCTGCATCCTTTTCTTGCCCTTCGACTCTAATAACTGCTGTCTATCGGTTGAATATAACTCTTCGCTCCCTATATTTTAACCCTGATACCTTCAGAATTTGGAAGAGTGTATTCCAGACGACATTGTCAAAAGCTTTCTCCAAATCGACAAACGCTAAAAACGTAGGTTTCCCTTTCCTTAGCGTATCTTCTAAGATAAGTCGTAATGTGAGTATTGCATCCCGTGTTCCTATATTTCTCCTAAATCCAAACTGATCTTCCCCGAGGTCGGATTCCACAAGTTTTTCCATTCGTCTGTAAATAATTCTAGTTAGTAATTTGCAACCATGGCTTTTTAGCTGATAGTTTTGTAATTTTCAGATTTGTCTGCACTTTCTTTCTTTGGAATTGGAAGTCGGAGGGTATTTTCCCTGTCTCATACATCTTGCATACCAGGTGGAACAATTTCTTCCTGACTGGCTCACCTTACTTTATCGGCAATTCAGAAGGAATATCATCTACCCCAGAGGCCTTGTTTCGACTCAAATATTTTAGCGCTCTGTCTAATTCTGATAGCAGTTTCGTGTCTCCTATGTCATCTTCCTCCACTTCGTCTTCCATTTCTAGAGTACTGCCTTAAAGTTTATTTCCAGAGGCCTTGTTTCGACTCAAATATTTTAGCGCTCTGTCTAATTCTGATAGCAGTTTCGTGTCTCCTATGTCATCTTCCTCCACTTCGTCTTCCATTTCTAGAGTACTGCCTTAAAGTTTATTTCCTTTGTATGGGTCCTCTATATATTCTTTCCAGAGTTCAGCTTTTCCCTCTTTGCTTAGTACTGGTTTTCCGTCTGAGTTCTTGATATTCTAGATATGAAAAATAGGCAGATATATAAACACCCGATACACAGAACACATCAAAGCCTACACAAACAACAAACACACAACATCACCAACAGCAACACACATAAAAAATACAGGACACCCATTTAGAGAAATTGAGTAGATTAGACAAAGGACATAAAATGGACCTACATGAAGAACTGGAAGTGTATTCACATTATACAAAATATGAAGACAAAATATTAAATTAAAAAGTGGAAAGTGAATCTGTAATTTTTTTCAGATGTTTCGATAGCTTACTCAAATGTTGTTGTTGTTGTGGTCTTCAGCCCGGAGACTGGTTTGATGCAGCTCTCCACCCTACGCTATCATGAGCAAGCTTCTTCATATCCTCATAAGAGCGGCAACCTTACTCAAATAAAAATTTAATAAGTGTAAATGTAGTACCATTGTAAATAAGCATAAATTAGGACAATGAACAAAAGTAAAATATCTTCTACAAAAATGCAGAATACTGTATGGAAATATTGTTTTTTATAAAATGCAGCTAAGGATTTGTTTTTAGCATACTCTGTGAAAATGTATCTTTGGTGAACCTAAGCTTAAAACATCTCTGTAACTGTTTATTGTATATGTATTTTTGTAAGAACTAATGTACTCTAGTGCAAAAATACTGTATGTGACATGTGTGAGAGCTGCCACAGATGGACCAGACGAAAACTGTAAGTAAGAAGCTTTTCAAAAAAATTCCGTCATTAACTCTTTATATAGATAACCATAAAGTAAAATCGGGCGTATTTATATATTACATTAATATCTCTTTTATTTTCCTGTAGGCGGTATCTATCTTTCCCCTAGTTATACATTCTACTACGGTTCTGCATTTGTCCTCTAGCTAGTATACACTTTGTCAATTTCATTGTTCAGGCGTTTGTACTCCCTTTTGCTTGCTTCATTTGCTGAATTTTTATATTTTCTTCTCTCATCAATTAAGTTCAGTATATCCTGTGTTATCCAGGAGTTTCTGTTAGGCTTTGTCCTTCTGCCTATATCAGGGCCGCTCAAGGTGCGTGCACCGGCGCATCGCAGAGTGAAGAAGACGACTGCGCTGTGTTGACGACGGTGCAAACCCCCCACTCCTCGGCTTTGCGCTGCTCCTCTCTTTCCTTAAGCTTGCGTCGCTCGCGCAGCCTGTCTCCACCTTTTCAAAACTTTTACCCTGTTTTCTTCTTCATTGCCAAAGACTTATGTACACTAGACGGAGAGCTTATTTGGTGGAACACGATTACCGGTATAAAAGAGATTTAAATAATGGTAATAATTGTAATGATAACTATTTTAAATTTGGTTTCAACACAAATTTATCTCTTCTATGTTCTCTTTTTATTAATTTGCAGATATTCTACTAAGATCTGGAACAAGATATCGGCTGACAGCAACTCTGAGAGCATTTTTTAAATTACTATTAGAAATACTTGCACGCAATCTAGTTTTCGTACAAGACAAAACAGAAAAAAACCTTTCACATACACATGTGGAGCCAAACATAGAAATAATCTTCGCTGCTTCTCTTGTAACTTGGGAAATTCTTCCTTCGACAAATTCTGGTAGAACTGGAGCAAACCTTTTGTAATGTAAAAACAAATCCTTTCGGTGAACATATGTTTGCAAATCAATCAGTTCTAAATGTAAATCTGCAGGCGCACTTTCAGTATCCATCGAAAAGGATTTCACAAAAACATCGAGAATTGGCTGCAGGTTGGTAATTTCCTGAAGCAATAACAAAAGCAATATTAATAAATGAAAGTAAAGTAAGTAGTTGTTTCGAAGTACATGTACATGTACTGTGTACTACTGCTTTTAATGTAATTTTACACTTGTATATGTAACGCATTTTCCTTTATTTAGCTGTTAGTTATCGTTCGTTAAAAGCATTTTCAAGGGATTGTAGCACTCTACGTATTTTTCAAAGCGGGCTCCTTCCTGCACAGATGCTGTCAAACAAAAACATAGTACCATTTTGATTAGGGCGGTTATAAAAATCAGGCTGTCTTATTAAAGGTACAATTTATATTTCGCTTACCTAGTTCAGGAAAGTGTTGCGTATTTTTCTCTGAGGTTGTTTTCGAGGAGCTTCAGTTTATATTGGAAAGTGTTTATTTTGCTAATCATATCGTTGATGAGATTATTTTCTTTTTGGAGTTTCAGACTTAAATCATTTAGGAGAGCCATAATGTCCGCCAAAAAACCCAAATCAGCTACCCATTCACGGTCATGAAAAAGTGCCTCCGGACGTCCTTTGCTCTCCAAAAACTGAGACACGGTGTGGCGTAGTCGAAGAATTAGGGAAATCACTTATCCTTTGCTCAACCAGCGCACCTCAGCGTGGCAGTGAATATCTGGATACTCCTCTTCCAAGCAAATCAAAAATTATTTGAATTGACGATTAGTGAGTCCATGAGAACGAATGTAGTTCACGACACGCACCACTACATTCATCACTTCTTGAACAACGATAACTTTTGCACAAAGAGTCTCCTGGTGTGCAAAACAATGAACGGAAGGTAAATTCGGCATGTTAAGCTTTTTCCGCAGTAGGCCAATAAACCCGTTTGCTTTACCGCACATTGTGGGGCCCTGTCTGTGGTTACGGAAAACAGCTTTTTCCAAGGGAGACCTATTCCTTCAGCTGCCATTTCAACAGCTACTAAGATATCCACCCCTGTAACAGTGTCCTTCATAGAAATCATATTCAGGAGCTCTTCCGTTACATGTAGGTCGTCGTCCACGCTACATAAAAAAATTTATAACTGAGCCGTGTCATTAATATCCGTGGACTCATCAAGTGCGATGGAGTACGCTAGGAAGTTTTCAGTTTTGGCTGCCAACTGTTCATGCAAATTCTCAGCAATGTCGTTGATTCTCCGAGATATTGTCATTCTGGAAAGTGGTATTCTGCTGTATGCGGGAGCTAATGTGGGATTCATTGTCTCTATTACGTCCAACATGATGTTTTTTATTAATGGCCCGTCCATAAATGGCCTCCCAGCTCTTGCTAAACGTAGAGCAACTTTGTAACTAGCTCTGGGAGTCCTTTCGCAGCACCCCTCATCTTTTTCAGACTAAATTAGAGATAAAAAGATATGTTAGAAATAATTTAAGAGAAAACGAAACCTAATACACGTTTGAGAGGAAAAATTTTATTTCGTTTCGCATGAATTTTAACCAAAATATACATGCTACAGTACTTGTACCAACATCGTTTGTAGATACAGAATTCTCTTCTGCAAGAGTTTTCAACTTCCGTAATTCTTCCTCTCTGGCAACCCCTGTGATATCACTATACTCTTCTGAATGCAATTTGCTGTAGTGTCTTTCAATAGATGATTTTCTGACACACGTAATTAGTGTACCGCAGATTAGACATTTGGCTTTTTTTTTTTTTTTGGGGGGGGGGGGCGGCAGGTAGTTCCATTATTGTAGTAATTGTCTTGCGCTTACTTAATCCAATGTTGACTAAGCCGTATGGCAACACATTCGGCAGCGTACAGCGACGGCCTCGCCCAGCAACCGAGTTGAGGCGAAGTATGCCGAGTTGAACCGATGCACTGTGCAAACACTCTCTACACCTCGATTTGCACGCGTGCGGTTTTCAGTGTTTGTGCGGCCCTGGCCTATATGGTCCTCTGCGGCCTTCATTACCCTCTCAGAGCTCCCTATTCTTCTTCTACTGTATTACATTCCCCCGTTTCAGCCAATCCTCGCCTAATGTTTCCTCCGAAACTCTCAACCACCTCTGGCACCTTCATTTTGTCCAGGTTCCATCTCCTAACTTTTCTACCTTTCTGCAGTCTCTTGAATTTTAATCTGCAGTTCATAACAATAAATTATGGTCTATATTTGCCTCTGGATATGTCTTACGGTTTAAAACCTGGTTTCTAAATCTATTCCTTACCATTATAAAGTCAATCTGCTACCTTCCAGTGTCTCCTGGTCTCTTCCACTTATACAACCATCTTTCATGATGATTAAACCAATTATTAGTGGTACAAATTCTATGTAGGTACAATTCAGATCAATGTAAGGTTTCGCGCCATTTGTCGGTCTCGTAGTGTTGGTAGCACATGCCTTTGGATGGCGTTGTATTGTAGCAGGTTTCTACAGCTCCTCCTGTCTTTCCCAAGAATACACCAATTTGTGCTACGGAGATATAAATTTTTTCCTATTCAAAGGTACGTGAAGCTATTTAATCTAACGCGCTCTTATATATTTTCTAGTTAATGGTGACTGATTTCACTGCCAAAAAAATGAAACGTTTGGTACCACGGTGCCCGAGAGAAAAAGTGCTTTTTATGTGGAAGACACGTTTCGAAAATTATACGAGGAAGTGATCACAATTGTACCTAGTGTGGTACATTTTCGATCGTTTCTTCTCAATTTCTTTTGTGTTTATACCAAAATTTGTAATTGTCTAATACCTGTATTAAGAAAAAGTGCCATAGTTAAAATTATTTCTTTTCTCAATATATTTCCAGTTACAACAACATTTGTCCGACTTGAACGCAATTCAACCACCTTATGCTGTAACTGTGCCATTCTTTATTGATCAGAGGAAAGATTCATTTTTCCCTCATTCCTGATGGAATAACACTATGCTTAATCTGCCACTCCACCGTAAATATCAAAGCATCGACAGAGCGCCGTCACTACGTAGATAAACATTCTATAATACACGAGGGGGTTGTTGTACTGGACATAACGGAACTGAGTATTAAATTAAAATCAGAGTTGCCACAATCTGATGAGGTAAGCCTTTTTTATATCGTTCATTCTAAAAGAAAAAGAAAAATATACTATTTTTAAATTGTACTTACATCTATACCAACTTCTCTTGAGATATTTTTGTTGAACTACATTATTAGATTGTTTTGTGTGGTAAATTTTAAAATTAAGAATCGCAAATATCTGCTCTAAATTGCATATCGGTAAGCGCAGTTCGAACCAGCTATATTGTTGCACTGAATACTGGAAACCGTGGAAGACCTTTTATGGTCAATATGTAAAACATTGTTTTGTAGGGTCTTCGGCTGCAATTTGGTCCTATTTGAGGCGTTGCGTTTATCGGAACATACAATACAAGTGCCACATATTGGTGAGAAATTAAAGGAGCAGTTGAGCAATAAATGTAACTTTTTAGAACACTCGATTGCCCTCGATGACAGCAATGGCTCTTGTATCATAGCTCAACTTGCCATTTTCGTTAGGGGCGTTAAAAACGATTTCATTGTTACCGAGGAAGTTTAAAAGGACCATAAAAGTCTAAAATATATGCGGTTGTTACCCAACAAGATTGCAACTGATGGGGCCCGTGCAGGGTTGTCGGAACAGGTACGTTTCGTAGGGCATATGGAAACAAAAGTCCGCCGTGAAGTTGTGCGTCTCCCCATTTTGAAGATACAACGCACTGCCATGACGCCATTCCTGTGATGCCCGGTGTAGATGTAAAGCGTCGGTTTGTTTCCCGTCACGAACAAAAAGGCTTTTAAAGCGAAATTTTTTGAGCTCAATCGGTAGACAATTAGTCTAGTGCGACATTCGGTTTTTCGAAATGTATTAACAGAGACAGTAAAACATGGCAATTGACTAGTACTCCGGAAGCGGGCGTGTAGCGCTTCCATAATGCAGTAGCACACGCGACGGGGCAACTCGGGCAATGACAACGGTGCGAACACAAGTTTACCGATAGAAGTACGACGGTGTAGCTGGCAGAAAATGCATCTCTGTTTTGTTTCGGCCCTGCCGTACTGCACAATACAACATGTACACACCTTCAGAAGTAACAGACATGATTTTGGTAATGGGTAAATGCTGCTAACGTTAACTTGTACAAGCAACCTGTTTAATTGTTGTTATTGTAATATACAGTATATTTCTGACAAGATTCCGTACTACGCATTGTAGGGATGTGTAATCAAGTTGCCGAGGTGGAGATGCCGAGCGGTCTAAAGCGCCTTGCTGCGGAGCGCACGGCTGCTCGCCGTCGGGGGGTTCGAGTGCCCCCTCGGGCATGGGTGTCTGTGTTGTCTTTAGATTTAAGTTAGTTTAAGTAGTTTGTAAGCTTAGGGACTGATAACCAAAGACGTTAAGTCCCATAAGATTTACAAACATTTGAACATTTTTTGTAATCAAGTCGCCAAGGAGGCAGCTCGGATGTACACTGCTTTGATAGCGACTAAGTAATGGATTAACTGTTCAGTTGCATAGGAATTGCTTCGTAAATGTAGAGTGCAGGTCTGTCACTAATAAGTGCAGTAAAAAAACAAATGTGTTTACTTTGTTCTCTGTTTCATTAATCTTAGACCTTCGTATCATTCGATAAATATTACGGTGTTAGGTATACAGAAGCTGAAACGCGTGTTCATTGCGTGAAATGTTCTTGAAAATGATACTGCATTGTGATGCATAACTGCTGTGGCTACTAGCATTGCCCTCAGCCGGTGTCCAGCGCATTTGATACCCTTGACAGACATTGACGATTTGGTACACACGTGCTCGCCACTTCGTCCCCGCACGACGTGCCCCATCTCACGTGTACCGCCTCGCCGCGCAGCGTCTGCTGCTGTCTCACGGAAGAGCTACACAATCGCTTTCGGAGTATTGGTCAATTGTCGTGTTTTACTGTCTCTGTTAATTTATTTCGATGAACCGGATATCACAATAGACTAATTTGGGACTGCTCTATCGATTGAACTAAAAAAAAAAAAATCGCTTTAAAAATATTTTAGTTCGTGACGGGAAACAAACCGACAGTTTACATCTACACTGCTGCTGCGTTCACTGATATGAAATCTTCTCTACGGTCAGACTTGGAAGGTGAGCAATGGAACGCTGACCTCGCTTTCATGAATGACATTAAGAGTATTTACGTGAGTTTAATAAAACGTTGCAAGCCAATATTAATTAATCGCTACTATGTGTGACCTTATGGAAAAGGTTGCTGCTTTTGATTCTGAAATATCAGCCCTAAGAAGGAAATTTGGATCATTTTTCCTCTCTAAAATCCTTGAAATACTTATGACCACAATCGTAAGTACACAAAAGCGTTAGGGCTTAACTTTACTATCCGGGCCGCCGCGCAGTATCGTTTAGATGTTGGCTAAAGTGACGTCATCTGACCAGCCAATCAGGTGGTAGTATACGGCAGCCAATGAAATTGGTTCTTTTATACTGGCGCAATATTTGAATATATTCCCTTGAGTATTTACAGTCAATTTACTGAGCGGACAAGGGTACATCAAGAACCTGTCAACCATAGAGCAGGAACAGCATTAATAACTTATTTGATGGTCAGTGCAAAAAATTAATTACTTATTATGTCAATTTATATTTACGTAAGTTGTCATTCGCAATGTGGTAGTACTTTCTATTCTCAAAGAAATTGTACTGATTTCTATAGTTATGTTTTGCATATATGTATCACTGCGCTGTTTATCTGCTTAGGGATTGCGAGTTACAGTAAAAATTTCATTCAGAATGGTTATTCAGCGAAAGATAATGATGAAGAATGTTTCCTGATTGTCATTGCAGTTTTTTTTTTTTTTTTTCGAAAGCTGCTTTTTGGCCATACTACCTTGTCAAGATAGTGTTCACAAGTGATTTTAATTATGGTGATTGTAAGACTTTTGCCGCTTTTTTTAATGGACATAACGTTGAGTGTTACGACATATGGCTTCCTTTAAGAGAGTTGAATGACCATTTCAATAAGTTGCATTATGAGCGTAGCCAAAGGCATTGGAAAACTTTTCATAATTCATTTCATTTAAGAGAAAGACACACTTATTTCGATTCACGTTACAGGAAATTACTGAATTTAAACAAGAAACCTTTCCTTGTACAGAAACGTAATTCTGGAGTCAGCGATGTTCCGCATTCGAATAGTGCTATTCATTTTAAAAATAAAGTAATTGAAACGTGATGTTAACACCTTTTTTCACATGTTGTGATGATAGTGTGTTACGGTCAAAGTCACGAAGTTCTAAACAACGATCACTACGCTAACATAAAATACGATTCTTATTTCGTGATAGTAATTATAACAGTGTTTAACATGTATCATTTGCAGTTACTGATGAATTTTTCGTGTGGTGTTCATTATAAATTGCGTAACATTTCAGTGTTTTTTCACCTACTTCATAATTATTACTACGTTTTTCGTACATTAGAATAGGCAATATTTCATCTGTGCGTGTTTGACATTACTTTACTATCAATATCATCTACCGTCAAAGCAACACATATATTACGCTATATCTGATTGGCTGTCACCGTCTGTGTTACGATTGGTTGGCCGCGGCCGCTGAACATTCGATACTGCGCGGCGGCCCGGATTGTAAAGTTTTACCAAGCGTTAGAGTGATTGCACAAAGAATTTGAAGTTATTAAAATTCTTGGAGGTTTTTGGCCGCATTGTCAATATGCAAAATTCCAACGTTTCGGCCACAGTTGCGAGTGGCCTTTGTCAAGGTGAGTCAGCCAAACACCTTGACAAAGGCCACTTGCAACAGTGGCCGAAACGTCGGAATTTTGCATATTGACAATGCGGCCAAAAACCTCGAAGAATTTTATTGGCAGCGACAACGGCCGCGGAAGCCTTCGTTTACATCAACTTGAAGATAAGTTTAAGAAATAAAATAACCAAAGCTGCACTCAAAAGTTTTTATGACGCCTATTTTGGTGCGCTCAGAGGGTGTCCCCATCAAGTCTCCGAATTGAGCTGATAAAATTGCACAGCGAAACAGTTCTGACAGACCACTATTACCATTACAGTGGTGATTTCATTTCATTTTGTAAAGGCGTTGAACAACGAGAATTCCCAAGGATTCATACCCTTTCCCTGAAATATGGTGCTATGTTCGGAACAACGTTCGCTTCTATCAGACTCAACTGCATGGTTATCAGTCCGTAGCTTAGAAACTACTTAAACTAAGTTAAAGTAACATAAGGACAACACACACATCCATGCCCGAGGGGGGGGGGGGGGGGGATTCGAACCCCCGACGCGGGAAGCCGCGCGATCCGAAACGTGGCGCTCCAGACCGCTTGGCTACTCCCCCGCGGTGTTTGTGATAAATTTTTTAATTATGAATGTTACAAAAACTAAAATAAGGTCAAGTGTGATGCTTCTCTGGATGCTGTACTTCGAAATGCAACTGCCAAAACGATTGTGCCGAATATGAGAAGATTAGTGGCTTCAAAGCGATGCCAAAGATCAATAAAGAACATTGAAAAATAGTCCCTCGGTTGCACAGTGGTAGAGTGCCAAATGACAAATCCAAAGGTCGTGGATTCGATCCCCGCCAGATCCTGGGATTTTTATCTGTCACTTTCCACTTCTTTGACCTCTGGCAGTATTGCTCATTTGAAAAATACCGAGTAGCAGCGTGGTTCGGAACCCACCTTAAACTGTAGGTCCCCGTATAACTGGCTGGGTAAGTCAGTTCGAACGTCGGAGGAAGGCAACGGCATACCACCTCCAAACTGGACCATGCCTAGTAAAGCAGTGTGGTGTTCAAACCAATCTTCGGATTGTTGACTGCTTTACATTTTACATTAGTCCAAAATAATGAGCGCAATAAAAGTATTCTTTCTGTCTCCACATAAAAAAAGACATTATTATTCGTTTTAATAAGTCACAAACAACAAAACGACTCTCGCTACGATAAGCGCAGCGGTGTAGTGGCCGAGCTCTCAAAGGCGCTTTGCCGCGTAGTGCGAGTTTGCTCGCCGATTCCTCACTTGGGCGTCTCTCTGTGTGTGTGTGTGTGTGTGTGTGTGTGTGTGTGTGTACTTTTTCCTTAGCATAAGTTAATTTAAGTAGTTTGTAAGCCTAGGGACTGTTAACCGAAGCAGTCAGGTCCCAAGTAGTTTGTAAGCCTAGGGACTGTTAACCGAAGCAGTCAGGTCCCAAAGATTTACGAACATTTGAACATTTAGAACTCGTTCCTCTCCTAGGACTCCCGTGACAAGGCCTCAAAACAGACCACGTAACACAAACAGGCCGTGAACGCTGACTAGTCGGTCGCTACGAGGCGGTGTGCTGTGTCCCAGCTGCCAGCCACTCAGCTAGCGTTCGCAGCCTCTCGATGTCACGTGGCACGGCCTTTCTTCTAGGCGGTGTTGGCTCGCCGCGGCCACATACCCCACACCACCGGCGTTGCAACAAAGAACCGTTGTTTTTGTCGGACCGGCTGGTGTTCGCGAATCACCTGAGTTGAAGGGGCCTGACTTAAAGTAATTTAAAGTAGCTTATTTTAAGAACAACACAACACATCCATACACGAGAGAGGATGCAACCCTCCGACGGAAGCGGCCGTGAAATCCGTGTCATGACGCCTAAAAATGTCACCCCCCGCGTGACAACAGTGTATTCATGCAGCATAGTCACCATTGCGATTTTAGCGCTCGTTTATCACAGACAGAATGAATGCGCATGCATTGAAATACATTGAAGCCTCTTTTTTTTTTTTTTTTTTTTTTTTTTTTTTTTTTTTTTTTTTTGACACATGATGTAACTGTGGATGCGGTCTCTGTAACATAGTGTGATTAAATAAATGGCAACTATCCCGAAAGAGACCAATATTTTTTTTACAAATATTAATATTGATTCAATCGAAATAGAATCTAATGAAACTTCAAAAGGAACGATAAATAAGGTGTAAACAACCATTTTTATTATGAAATGCATTTATGTCAAGATTGCGTTAGAAGTGACTGTACGTAAAATTCCTCGACATAGAGTAAATCTCCAAAGTACATAAGAAAGACAGAATGCTAAGTTTTTCAGTGGAAATTAATCCCAAATTCTATATATTCAAGAACACAAGACCCGGATATTAGATTTTCTGACGTTGAGGCAATGAAATATAAATCTGCAGCACGAAGAGATATTTACCACAAACAAACGAAACGATGTTTTTCAAAATTTAAATTTGTGCTCAACTAACTATGAAAAAAAATTTAGTCTCAGATTTTAAAGATGTATCTGAAATGACGTGTAACCCATCTCAAAGTTTTTAACCGTAACAAGTGGTTCATGGTCAAAAAAGTTCTGAAAAAGTCTCATTTTTAGCACAATATTTTATTTTTATTTTTTTGCTTTAGGCGTTTTATATAAACTGTTCAAATGTAATATTTTCGGGGAACGTCTGTTCTTGTGGTATCGATCACTTTAGTCTTCAGAGTTATTTAGGGGTGAATAACAAATAAGAAATGATAATTGCTCTATTACATTTCAGAGTCGCGGTGGAATGGCCGAGCGCTCTGAGGCGCCTTGCTGCGGAGCGCGCGGCTGCTCTCCGGCGGAGGTTCGACTCCTCCCTCGGGTTGTGTGTGTGTGTGTGTGTGTGTGTGTGTGTGTGTGTGTGTGTGTGTGTGTGTGTGTGTGTTTCTTTAACAATAAGTCAGTTTAAGTAATTTTGATTCAAGCTTAATAATGAATAAACGATAATTCCTGAAACTTATTCAGATCTTTTCAGTACAGAACAACATACGTATTTAAAAAATTCGTCATTTACGACAAATTTATTTCTTTAGTTGTATTTTATTAGTGTTCGTTCCACTAACGAAGTGCATTCGATTAGAGACGTTTTAAATTTAAGACAGTTGATCGCCGTTTGCATTTTACTATTCTTAATTAGCAATATATTAAACCCGCTGACAAAGCACTGTAATACTGTTGTATAAATTATCGGTGAGGCATGTTGTCTACGAGACACGAGGTTCAGACAATCCCATGTTCATTGTGATTCGAATAGGATGACTACCAAAGGTGGACATCATCTTTAACACATTACCAATAAAGAATAGCGAAATGTAAACAGTGATCAACCAGAACCTTCCTAATCCAACGTACTTCGTTAAAAATGTTACAAAAGCTATTCAATAGGCGTGCTGTTCTGGTAGAACAACTCGTAAACATGATCTCAATCAAGAGAGATTCACTTCAGAGCGTTCTGTGATTGGAGCTATTGATTCTATTGGCTGATAGAAGCACTCAATTAAGAATTTGCTCGGCTTTCAGATGGGGAAGAGAGAAGAGCAGAGGCCTGGGTCACGCATTTCGGCTGTTTTCTCTCTGTGCAAACTGTTCTGCGGCGGCTACTGTTCTGTAAAAATCCTGGTGGAGAAGCCGCCCCAACCATGTATTCACGCAGACGACATTCACCGATATTTTCCGTCATTATTCCACAAAATCAGCTAGTTTAAGTCAGCACCTTCAGTATCAGGCACCTATGCCAGAATGAATATGTGTGTGTAAAAAGCAATAGTCATGTGGAACGATAATACAAGCCGACCGCATGCTGCAGTCTGAAAACGGAAATCATCGAAGAAACTGAAAACGCTTTGTCAGAAAAATTACCAAGTCAGACTCAGTTTTTCATTCTACGTAGATAACTTGAACATGCTTTGTTAGTTCCTTTTTTGTCCTGTTTTTTCCCACAGTTGCTGTATTATAGTGTATGTATCAGGGATATACAAACTTGGATGCCAAAGTTGTGATATCGAGTACACAGGAATGACAGAGATTTAAAAACACGATACAAAGAACACATCAGATGCTGGAAATATGAAACAAACCACTCCACATTTGCCGAACACTTAAACCACCACCACCATCAACAAACCAATATAGACCAAGACATGAAAATTATCAGGACCAACAACCATAACAAACACCTCATACAAACACAAGAAAACTACCATATCCAGAAGGGCATAGCCGAGAGCAAACAAGTAATAAATGAACAGACAAACATGAATGAAAACTCACTGCTAAATCTAGACACACGAGACAGTAATTAAAGACAAAAAAAGAATGGCGCACACACACACAGACACAAACACAAAATTTAATAATAATAATGAGTGAGTAAAGAAACCACGCACTTCTCTCTATCCCTTTCCCACCATCCCTATCTCTGTCTTTCTCTATCTCCCTGTCTCTCTCTATGTCTCTAACTCTGTTTCTATCTCTCTTACTCTCTCTCTTACTCTCTCTCTTACTCTCTCTCTTCCCCCCCCCCTCTCTAACTCTTCACAATCAGGAGTCATAAAATAAATAAATTAGTTATTACATCAGAATCTGTTGCAGTTCTCTATGCAATCACAGTGAAAACACACGCACACATACACATACACACACACACACACACACACACACACACACACACACTGACATAAAGCAAAGATAGGACAAACACATACTCAACTGTTGGCAACACCAACCAAAACACAACACAAACAAAATGGCATGTGCCTAGTGGTACTAGCTGTGAAGTGCTGAAATAACAAAAAACGCAAAATGAACGTAACTGAAGCAGAACAACTGGAAGCCACCAATGAGCACTAGATGTAAAGCAATATCCACGAAATATTGTAACAACATCCAAATATTAGTAACTATACTTAAATAACGCACCAGAACTGTTTATAACCTAAAATACTAAGAAACGTAGATACGAATGTATTACAGGCCACTGATGATGCCTTCCAAATAAATGCGAAATGCATATGGCAATAAAATATTTTATTAAATCAGTTGCATAGACGGATAACCTAAATACCTGCACTATAACGTGAACGTGATTTCGGATCTAACAAAAGTGCAAAACATGCGAAGTTCCTAATTGCTTCCAACGCACTTATTGAGATGCACAGTCTCTACAGAAAAGACACACCAACCGGATATCTTCTGAAGTTAAGTCACCAACACAGAATATGTCTAGTAGCACGTTAGTTTGTGATCTTGAGGCTGTAAAAATTATGAAGCGAGGAACGAAACATGGATTAAAAAAAATTATTCTTCTTCAAAATGTTCAAATGTTTGTAAGACTATGGGACCAAATTGCAGTGGTCATAAGACCCTAGAGTTACAAAATACGTAATACTAAGGACAACATACACACCTATGACCGAGGGAGCACTCGAGCCTCCGATGGGAAGCAGCCGCGCACCCCGTAGCAAGGTGCCTCAGAACGTACGGCCATTCCCGCGCGGCAGTCGTTCCTGTGAAATACAGTTAGCTCCTTTACTCCGTCGAAGTAATGAGTACTATCGACAAGGGATTCGATTCCATGTATCTGTATTTCCAGAAGGCTTTTTACGCACAAGCGGCCTTTAATCAAATAGCGTGCTTATGGAATCGTCCCAGTTGTGCTTTTGAATTCGTCATTTCCTCAGAAAGGACACAGTACGTTGTAACTGATGGAAAGTCGTCGAGTAAACCAGAATTTGTCTCTGGCGTTCTCCAGGAAAGTGTTATAGGGCTCCTACAGTACTTTGTTTTTATAAGCGATTGATGAGACAACCTGCGAGACTGATGCTGTCATATATCGGTTAGTAAACTGCGAGACGAACAGGATGATAAAATAGCAACCAACCACTTTTAATCACGCTGCTTATTTACCGACTGTTCACGTCTCCTTTTTTTATTCTCATAATGTTGCCTTGTGGCGAAGGTTCTATAAAAGAATGTTCAAATGTTTGTAGATCTTATGGGACTTAACTAACTCTAAACTTACAAACTACTTTTGAACTAGCTAATACTAAGTATGGCACAAATATCCATGCCCGAGGGGGGGATTCGAACCCTCGACCGTAGTGGCCGTGCAGACCGTGACTGGCGCGCCTCAGACAGCTCACGAACGGCTTACGAACATTCTAGATTAGTGGTGCCCCACAATACAAAAAAGGTGATTGAAACGACTTACATTAACGTTAGTATGACTAACGATGATGAGACGTAATGTAAACATACTTTTACGATAGAAATTTTGTTGTTATTCCTTTACTCACATCGAAAAATCAGCTCCATAATGTCGCAGTGCTATTTACTACAGTTTGGTGTATCATTTATTTCATGTGAAATGTATGTGGGCGTGAACAGCCATCTGATAATGAACTTTAAGATTTGAAAGCGGTAACGGCAATATTTTGTAATAAATAACGTAATTAATAATGTTCTTGGTTGCTCTTTCCTTGATTGTAAGAATCATCCTGTGTTTTGTACACAACCCCGGGCTCAAAGTACAAGATTTAGACAAAAAAGCAACTGCGTTACCATTTAGACAAGATATCTGCATGGTGTGTAAATTGGCAATTGACCCTAAATAATAATGTGTGAACTCATCCATATGGGCACTAAAAGAAATCCGTTAAAGTTCATTTACACTATAAACCAGTCAAATCTGCAGGCCGTAAATTCAACTAAATGCCTATGAATTACAATTACGAACCACTTAAATTTTAAAGAACACAAAAAATATTGTACGGAATGCGAACCAAAGATTATGTTTCGTTGGTAGAACATAGGAGATGTAACAGTTTTACTAACGAAAGTGCCTACAACACACTTGTGCGTTGTGGGATCCATGCCAGGTGGGACTGACGAAGGATGTAGAGGAAGTTCAGGAAAGGGCTGCTCGTTTTGTATTATCGCCATATAATGGAGAGATAGAGAGAGAGAGAGAGAGAGAGAGAGAGAGAGAGAGGAGAGAGAGAGAGAGAGAGAGAGAGAGAGTCGCAGAAATAAATCACGAGTTGGGGTAGAAAAGAAAGGCGTTATTCCTTTCGACGAGATATATTTACAAAATTCTTTTGACCAACTTTCTTCTCCGAATGTGAACACATTTTATTAGCACCCACCTACTTAGAAACATATGATCAATATAATAAAATAAGAGAAATCAGACCGAATGATTGAGGTGTCCCTTTTTCCTGTGCGTTATTAGAAAATACAAACGTAAAATAATAGTATGACAGCGATTCGATAAGCCCTCTGCAGGCACTAAAATGTTATTTACAGAGTACATTTAGATGAACTTAAGTTGTATGTATTCTATATTTTACCCACGGCTTCATAAAAAATAATTTCGCGACTTTGTTCTTAATTTATGACCAGGATCATCATAAAATAGAAATGTTTCCAATTTTCTGGTTTAAAGATGAAAATAAAGATATTAATTACGAAAAGGAAGACCATTTGTTACTTCGTGACTAAACCGCTCCGAAGGAGCTAAGCGTTATACAAAGTGTAAACTTTGCAAGATTTAAATGCAGACGTTGACGGCTTGCGTAAGCAACGTATTCATTATGTTAAATGGTATTGCATACAAAATATCAACCATTAAATGTAGTTTAATAAATGTGATAAATTTCAACAGTCAAAGATATTTCCAAGGAGTCTTCAAGCGTCGCAAAAATTATAAAAAAACGTCGATGCTCAGCTGTTCCATCTTTCAGTCAACAGAGTTACACATTATCTAAAGTAACTTTGTTCTTCTTCAGCGTTCAATTTATCACCATAGTTTCATCAGAATCGGTTAATCGGTTTAGTCTTGAAAGTGTAACGGACAGAGCTTGTTTCGGATTTATTAATATGAATAGTACGGATTCTGTATCATCTTTCGTACTTTATATTCCAAGCCACATTTTATGTCTATGGTTATATCTAAGGAGGATAGAATACAAGGAGACACCCTTACGCTGAAAAAGTGAAGCCTGCCTCCGCCATATTTCTAAGTTTTGAAGAAGTGTTCGTATGTTTTATGTCACTTAAACAGGAATAAAATGTTCGACGGTTTTGTCGTGATACACAACGTGTTAAAAGAGTGCAAATTAGCCGTTAAAAATTAATTTTTCAAATATATTATGATGAGTATTTATTACTATTTATTCAAGAAAGTATATTGTTTGAAAGTACGTATTTTTCAGTGACTTTCAGTTCAGTGCGTTAACAATAAGAGGGCCGATTTAACGCATAGTTTTGACGGAGAAATAGCATTCCAAAACTGACCAAGATGGCGGACTGGCTTCAACTGACGTAAGTGCTCGGCATAGATAATGCCATCTCCCTTCATGCCAACCACCTTGATTATATCATATAAACCATAAAATGTTTTGTGTGATATAATGTGAGATTTATGGTCTCTTAGATGAGGTTACTTGGAAAATAGCGATCCAAAGATGTTATAAAGTTAACATGAACTCTATCATCTGTACTAACACATTTTTCAACAAAATTTTAAAGGTTATGTGGCAATCTAAGGTTCTAAATTCTTCTGCAGAAAATTTGAATGATTAACATATCATATTTTCCCACGAAGATATTGTCAACTGAAACTGAACATAACTTCACCATTTAAATAGCGAATTATCCGTCTTACAAGACCTTAGGACGACAAGATATCGTTATCTAGGGTCATAGCTCCAACCTTAAGTTCTTCTCAGCAGGAATATTTTGTTAATTTCTGGTTTTCATCTCACTGGAGATAATGATTTTAACTTTCCTGTCAAAGAGCTGCTAGCAGACGGTTAGACAATCAGAAAATAGTTCTTAAGGTATCCATTCCCGTACAAGTTTTGGCGCCGCTTCCAGTCTGTGCCTCATACATCAAAAGTTGAGTAACTTGACAAAATTGTAAACTTATAAATGCCAGATTTTTCTGCTTGTCGCTTGTATTGACTTCATGGCATAGAACCATTGATTTGTTAACTGGGTTTTGCTGTGTACCTGCCGTTAACAGATACAGTAGATGTACTATCAGCGTAACTATGATGCGGGCATCACGTGAATCTGTTACCGACCCTACAAGTGCACTGTTTTACAAAATTCGCTTTGCCCACATTATCGTAGTTATTTTGAACTCAATTCTGCGAACAAATGCTTCATCATTACTTGTAAACTGCAAATTTACAAATCAGAGTTTTTTCTTTCAGATGATATAAATTGAACGCATATTATCGCAAGATAATAAACGCATAAGCTACAATACTTATCCTTCATTACCGAGCAAGGTGGCATTGTGTTTAGCGCACTGCGGTATTACACATGGGCGATGGTTCAAATCCGCTTCTGACCACTCAGATTTACTCGCGTTTTTCCGGGATCTAGCATGTTCCGGGAGAAAAGTTATTTCCCTTCACATCCGTGAAACAATCCGAGCTTCTTCTAATGACATGACGGTTGAATTCACGTTAAATCATATCCATATTCTAGAGGATTCAGAGGTTTGCAAGTCTGTTTTAATTCATCCACTTTACAAAACGGGAGAGAGACCAGATGTGAACTACAGAGGCATTTCAATTGTGCCGGTTACCTGCAAAATTTTATCCGTATGTCATTCAAGGAGATTACAAGAACATAAAGATTCTCAATTAGGCTTTTTACCTAACATATCAAGACGGCAAAAAGTATTTAAGCTTAAAACTGTTTTAAAAATTAAAGCAATGAGGTCGAAAACAAAACCCTGCAGATTCGTTAATGACCCCATAGATAAACACCTCCATGTAACATTCGAGAAGGACGCGGACTACAGAACCCGAAAGCTCATCAAACAAACATTGACAGAAACCAAATCAAAAATTAAATTCATAGATGAAATTCGGAACTATTCTTTGTTAAAACAAGAATAACTCAAGGAGATGTGATTTCGTTTCTATTATTCAATATAGTGTTGGACAAAGTAATGAAAGAATGCAAAAAGGGACTAAGGAAACAAAACTTTTGGAAACCAATCGAAGTAAGAAGAAGTCAAGGAAAATTGAATGTTCCATATTCAGCGATTGGAGATGACATATCGATTCTAAACGACAGTGCATAAACAGAAGTAAAAACAAATTAAGAAGAATGAATTCATCTGTTCCAAGTTGAATATTCCGAAACTTAAATTATGGTGAAATCAACAGAGTCAAACAGTTATGTATCTAAAAATGTTCAAATGTTTGTTAAGCTTAAGGGACGTAACTGTGGGGTCATCAGTCGCTAAACTTACAAACTACTTATGAACTACCTTATGCTAAAGACGCCACAAACATCTATGCCCGACGGGGGATTCGAACCCCCGACCGTAGCGGCCGTACAGACTGCGGCTGGCTCGCCGCAGACCGCTGGGCCACTGCGGCCGGCAATTATGTATCTCGGTAAAATTATTGAACCTACAGGTCTTGAAAAATATCACAAAAACCTTATGACAGAAAATCGAGAAAGCGTTCGGACTTTTCAAAAGTTGTATAACAAAAACGCCTGTTACAAGAAACTAAAATCAGACAATACAACACAGTTATCAAAACCAACAGTGACAGATCTAAGTGAAAAAATCTAATTGAATATTAAACTTAACATAAAATAAGAATTTCTCTAAGTAGAGAGAAAGATTATTAGAAACATTCTGGAACCACGATACGCACAAGATGAATACAGGCTGCAAACCATCGAAACAACAAAAATAGCATAAAGCATCTTAACATATATTAGAAACTGACTATGATGTTTTACGGACACCTACACTGATTATCTGGGAACATACTAACTAAACGTGTATTGGACTACGTGACACCGCGTAAAGCAACAATAACCTGTGTAACTGAAATTAAGGATTTGATTAAAGTAAAAATTGACATGACAGACGCATCAGACAGGGGTACATTCCATAGCAAAATTTTCAAGCAGGAGCTACTGCAGAGACCGAACCAAATCCATACCGATCAAATTGTACCGATGACAGACGAAGGCCTTCGGAGGAGAAAATGAAAAATACGGATCCTGGTGACCTGCCTTTCCTAACGCCTTAACAATAGTGACGGTAATTTCTCGGCGAGTGGGTTGCTAAATGGATATCCTTCCGTCATGCGTGAAAATGAATGGTTATGAAATAATTTTGTGAATTTATTTGAATTTCATAAATGACCCGTTACGTTCTGGAGAAGAAAAACCTAGAACAATTATCATGCTTGATTAACCGCCCGAAGTTCCTGTGTTGCCTTTTTCATACATCCCAATGTACTTCCGTCATAAAAATTAATTCAGAATTCCAGCGGAAATCAATAACGTGACTAATGAACGCGAACCGTGGTACCGATAAGAGGTGCTCATATACTGCTATCGCGCATGGCATTGTTGCATCTTGTTTTATATCTGTTTTTGCCCTTGTCCCATCGATTTTTTCGGTGGTATGATGCAACCTGTCAAAAATTCCTCTCGTGTGCCAACTTTTTCATCTCAGAGTAATCTTCCTCAGTAATTTTTAGAATATATTCCCATCTTTAAAAAAAAGAGTTAAAAGTCTCTACACATCCATGGAAGTAATTCCCTATTTCCCTATCATACTGTCCACTCATATTGACATGTTTTCCATGTACTACAACGTTTCTGAGGAAAAATTGACATCTGTTATACTATTAGTCCTCTATATTTCAACATCTTTCCATCCCATCAGAAACAAATGTTTCGATTCTCTTCTCTTGTTAGGTCGATGTAAGCCATTACTCTTACACACTGCGCCGCAGCGGATTAGCCGTGCGCACTGGAGCGCCGTGCCGTGGTGAAGTGAGTGCGGCCGTACGCCGTCGGGAGTTCGAGTTCCTCCTCGGGCATCTATGTTTGTGTTGTCCTTAGGTTAGTTTACCTTAGTTTAAGTAAGCTACTGACTAAAAAGCACGCAGTTGAGTCACAAACATTTAAACACTTTCTTACAGACTGCATTACGTCAAAGGTACACCCTCTGAAACTTAAAATTACAGCTAATGTCTGCAGCTAATAGCTTCCTTTTAGCCAGGAATGCCATCTCTTGCAGTGGAAATCTGCTTTTCATGTCCTTCCTTCGTGATTTATTATTTTCCTTCAATTGAATCAGATTTCCTTAACTACGCCCACTTCGTGATTGCCAGTTTGAAGTTAAGGGTCTACAACCATCTCCATCCATATACACACTTAGAAATTCACCCAGAGGTACCACCATCAGTTACTTCTTCTCCCATATAGAACGAGAGAGAAACGAATGCGGCCTTTGGGAAATATTCAGTCTTCCTGTTCCCTTTAATTCATAGTTTTCCAAGATTTCATGAGCGAAAAGTGCAAGCTGAGTTTCCCACGATCGATGCTTCGTAAAGTCGTGATGATTCTGGACAGAAGTATTTCCGTCTCAAGGAAATTTACCATATTAGAAATGAGGATATGTTGAAGAATTCTGCAGCAAACATATTAATGATATTAGTCTGTAATTACTTGCATCCGTTCCGTTGCCTTTCTTATATGCGTCGTATGCGCCTTTTACCAGTCACTGAGTATTTTGTGCTGAATGAAAGATTCGCGATAAATAGTAGTCTAGGTAAAACCGAATTGTTACCCCTGCTGTTTCTCTACATCGTATATGCCAATTACTATGACCTCCATTTGAGAGTTAATGCTATCAACAAGCGAAGATATGTTTGCATCGCCCTCATGATTAGACTTGCTTGACGTTTTTTCGACCGAGATTACAACTGCCTTTGCTATCTCCGAATTTTTCGAATATTATTATTAGACCACGATAGGTCTTTCCCATAATTGTAGGCACATATTTCTCCAGCGCTTTATTTACAATGTTTTGTGTCCCATCCTCGTCGCCACTTTTGTGTCCCAGCCTCGTCGCCGCTTTTGTGTCTCGTTTCCGTCGTAGGTGTCGGTGGCCGAGTGGAATGAGACCGACACAGGAATAAAGATAGCACGCTGGTGCAGGTACAGAGAGGAGCAGCCAGAAACTAGAAACACTAGAGTAAATTAGAACGAGATATATATTGCACAGAATTTATACAATACTTAACTTTTACATAGTACTGCAGAATGTTGATACATAGTTGAGCTAGAGTCCTGCCTAGTGCCTAACTGATAGCCAAGTCTTCACTGGTGCCTATCGGATTCCGAAGTCTTTACTGGTTCCTAACTCAGTCCCAAGTGAACGATGTCGTTCAGTGGTGGCCACGAGCGGAGCTGCCGCAGAGGGCGCTCGTGGCTGTCGTCGTAAGAACGCCGCGCCGTGCGTGCATGGCGGCGCGCGGCGAAAGTAGGTGGCGCGCACTTTGGACTTGTGCGACACCACACCCCTCCCCCCCAAACCGCCGCGCCGTCGGGGCGTAGGGCTGAGGGCCACGGCGACGGCACTGGGAGGAGGGCCTGGGCGGGGGCGTTACTGGTGGGACGGGCGTCGTAGCTGAGGCTGGGATCGAGACGCCGTCCGCGCCCCGGTATACACCTTGCGATCCGCTGGAAAACCCGCGAAAACCAGCGGAAGGGCGCCCGCCCCCGCCCAGAGGGAGCAGGTCATCCTCTTCTGAGGTGCGTGGCCCAAGCTGGGGGGGGGGGGGGGGGCCCGCACGGTCCCGGAGTCCCTCTCGGTGACGCTGTCATCTGCGGCGGCGACGGAGGCGGAGGGGCCGACTGCGTAGGAGGCGCGTCGACATCCATCGGGAGCTCGTAGCCCGGGGAAGCTGGGCCCGGCGGCGAACGATGTGGCTGTGCTCCCTGGCGGTGAACTGGGTCTGGAATCAAGAAACCGGAGACAGGATCGCGCGGCCTATGCAGGAGCAATTGGTTTGCGTGGCGCCGCAGCTCCGACCCTGTGGAAGAACGTACAACATACATATTGCGCCCGAGCACGCGCTGAATGGTGCCCGGCGTCCATCTTGTCTTGTTGCCAGCAAACACCCTGTACAACACCGGCGTAGAAACCTGAAAACGCGAAGCGCCATACGAACCGACTCGGTGCGTGGGAGGCTGCAGCAGGTGAAGGAGAGTGCGGTGACGGCGGCCGTGTAGCAGCTCGGCAGGAGACGGGCCGTCACGTGGCATACATCGATACGTAGACAGGAAAATTTGAAGAGCTTGCTGCCTGGAGAGCTGACCTTTCACCTTTCCATGTGAGACTTGAATGTTCGAACGAAACGTTCTGATTCACCATTGGACTGAGGGTGAAAAGGTGCGGTGGTGATATGCTGAATGCCATTAACACGACAAAACTGTTGAAATTCCGCACTAACAAACTGAGGTCCATTGTCACTGACGATAGTTTCAGGCAAACCTTCGATGCAAAATACTGATGTTAAGGCACTGATTGTACTAGAAGCTGTCGTTGAGTTCATGGCAATCACAAAAGGAAACTTGCTGAAAGCGTCTACAACAATTAACCAGCGCCTATTCCAGAAAGGTCCGGCAAAGTCAATGTGTAACCGTTGCCATGGTCCCTTGGGGCGTGGCCAGTCTGAGAAACGCTGTGGAGGAGCCGCCTGATGCTCCGCACAAACCGTACACTGTGACGTCATGCTCTCTATCTGAGCGTCCATACCAACCCAGGTACAATGACGTCTGGCCAATTGCTTTGTCCTAACAATACCCCAATGTCCTTGATGCAGGAGGCGTAATACTTCTCGTTGCAGGGAACGAGAAACAATCACTCTTGCTTGGACGTTGTCGGTATGCAACAACAGAACACCCTGACTTAAAGATAATGCATGAAGTTGTGCAAAATAACGTCGAACCAGAGGCCGATCAATGTCTTTGGCTCTGGCAGGCCAACCAAAGCGAACAAAACGTGCTACCACACTTAAGTCTGCATCCGCAGCTGTTTCCTGTGCAACCCGACGAGAGTTCAAAGGAAAGTCTGCGACAGCGGAAGCATCTCTGGAGTCTATCTGACAACATGCCATTTCCGAAGAATCAAATGACACATCCTGGCCAACCGGAAGTCGGGAAAGTGTGTCCGCGTTGGCGTGTTTAGTGGTAGGTCGGTACAAAATCTCATACTGATAATTAGACAGTATTAAGGACCATCTCTGAAGCTTTTGTGCCGTTCGAGGCTGGTGGTCTGTCAACAAATAGAATTTTCTGCCATAGAGATAATGATGAAACTTTGTGACGCCGTAAATGATTGCTAAGGCCTCCTTTTCTATCTGGCTGTAATTCTGTTGCGTTGGCGTCAGTAACTTGGACGCAAAGGCAATAGGACGATCATGACATCCAATACGATGCGACAAAACGGCACCCAGACTGTACGACGAGGCGTCAACTGCTAACACTACAGGCTTCTGTGGGTCAAAGGGAATCAAACATGCATCACTGAGTAGTGCAGACTTTAAGTTGTCAAAGGCAACCTGGCAATCGTTAGACCATACAAAAGGAACATTCTTCCTACGTAAGTGATGCAGTGGAGCTGCAATCTGAGACGCATTGGGAATAAACCTGAAATAATAGTTAAGCTTTCCCATTACTGCTTGAAGTTCGTGCACATTCTTAGGAGGAGGCAAGTCTTTGATTGCTCGAAGATGTGACTGTAAGGGATGGATTCCTTGGGCATTAATCAGATGGCCTAGGTACTCTATTTCAGTCTGAAAAAATGAACACTTTGCTTTATTACAATAACCTGCTGCAGTCAACACTTTGAAAAGGCACTCCAGGTTTGATAAATGTTCTTCAACTGTACGTCCGGATACCACAATATCATCTAAATAGTTCGAGCAACACGGTACAGAAACTGTCAGCTGTTCCAAAAAGCGCTGAAAAACAGCGGGGGCGGAAGAACTGCCAAAGGGTAGGCGTTGAAATTGAAAAAGGCCCATGTGAGTATTAATGACGAAAAATTTTTTTGACTCGTCATCAAGCGGAATTTGTAAGTATGCCTCTGCTAAATCAATCTTGGAAAAGAAGCGAGACTGTCCTAATTTGTCCATAAGTTCCTCAGGTCTGGGCAGTGGATAAGTGTCTACAATTGTTTGACTGTTCACTGTTGATTTGAAGTCCGCACAGAGACGAAGTTTTCCTGACGGCTTGGGTATAATTACTATAGGCGAGGCCCACTGACTCGCAGAAACAGGAGAAATCACCCCACTATCTTGCCAACGTTTAAGTTCTTCGGCAACTGTATCACGCAAGGCGATAGGCACTGGTCTAGCTTTACGAAATTTTGGAACTGCAGATTCTTTTAAAGTTACATGTGCCACGAAGTCTTTTGCACAACCTAGTTCCGGCGAAAACAAGTCACTATATTTGTCACACAATGCATTGATTTTATCCTGAGGCACTATTGACGAAATTTGAAGCACATCTCTTTGAATTGATAAACCAAACAAGTCAAAAGCATCTAGTCCAAAAATGTTCTGTGTCGATTTGGCCTGAAGAACTACAAAAGCAACTGTTTTTGTTACACCTTGAAAAGAGGCGGGCAGGCTACACGTTCCTAGCACGGGAATATTTTGACCTGTATAAGCTGTTAACACTTGCTGTGACGGCGACAGTTTTGGCGAACCCAGAAGTTTATAAGTATCTTTATTTATTAATGTGACAGCGGAACCAGTATCAAGCTGAAATTGCACCGTCTTATTTTCTATGAAGAGAGTCACAAACAGTTTTTGCTTGCGGCGCTCGACAGGTGCGCGAATGTGGGCAACGTCTGCTACGGTTTGTTTACTGCGCTTGCGCGGGCCGCGTAGTGAAGTGAGCGGCGCAGACTCGGCACGCAGCGGATTAACAACACTGTCACTAGATGGCACTACCGCCGGATCGGCGTCCGCGCAAGCATGCGAAGCTACTCCAGATGTACTAACTACTGCACTACACTTTTGAGTAGCTACTTGATGTCTACTGTCACTAGCTACACAGTACTGGGCACTATTACAAGGAGCAGTTGCAGAAGGCACTATTTTCACTACAGGAATGCACTGTTCATAGTCATTTTGCTTGTCCCGAACCCTTTTCCGTTGCACTGTTTTACGCGCTCGTCGGCGCTTGCTACGTGGTGCACTATATAGTTTTGCCATAGGCGCAGAACTACTTTCTTGCAATTGAGATCCAAGCAAAGCACTGTTCAGTTCCACAGCGTCTATGACATTTACTGTATGCACTGCTCTCGCACTTTGCGAAGCACTGTTTCTAACGTTACTGTTCTTTGAGTTTTTAATTTGCATACACACAGACTGTACATGTCCTGATTTGCCACATTGATAACAGGTTGCGTTACGACTAGGGCAATGAGCACGCTTGTGGCGAGACACACACTGGGGGCAAGATTTACGTACATTTTTCTGAAATGAACGTTGGCGCCCGTTATTCAAATCACTGTTTCTAACACGACGGGGCGACCTTTGTGTCGCACTTTTACACTGGCTACTGTTCACTGTCTGTTCAGCACGGCCTGTACTATTGTAAGAATCACTAGTGCTACACTGAGAACTATGGCTAGGAAAGTGTCCGTTGCGGCGCTCTGAATTAACACTGTGGCGTTGCATTTCTACATCCGCTAAGTCAAAAGTATCATGCGCATCTATAAGCTGCAGTACACTGTCTAATGAGGGGTCAGACTGTTTCAGAATTGCTTCTCTAATTCTGGGGTCCTGAATATTCTGCGTAATCGCATCCCTCAACATCACGTCACTATACGAAAGTCCACAAGAGCAAGTAAATTTACATTTGCGGGTTAAGCCCTTCAATTCCGTAATCCACTCTTGGTGTGACTGCTGCGGTAATTTTTTAAGTCTGAAAAATCGGTACCGTGCCGCAGCTACGAGAACTTTTCTCTCATAATGAGCATTTAGTGCCTCTACTATTTGTTCAAAGTCTACATCACGAGGAGATGCGTGCGGGAATAGTTTTTGCAGTAACATGAAAGTTTTGGGGCCCACCACAGACAATAAAAGATGCTTAACAGTCTGACCTGTAAGTTGATGAGCCGCGACGAGTTCTTGAAACTGTGCGAAGTAGTGGCTCCATTCTTCCTCACGTTCGTTTTACTGGCGAAACGTAGGAAGCGTTGCGGCGGCAGGTGTGGGCTGCTGAAGCGGCGGCTGTTGTTGTTGGTTAGCTGCTTGCGCTGTGAGCTGGGCCACAGCCTGCAGGAGTTGTGTTATTTGCGCCGTCTGTAACTGAATAATTTCCATTAAGTTTGGGTTCGGGGTAGTGGCCATGCTGACCGATTAGGCGCCGCGCATACAAGTAAATTATAACAAAACACAAATGCAATATGAAAGAGGACGCGCTGCAACAAAAAAGTCCACAAACACGTAACTGAAAATGTTCCCCCAAAAATCTTATAATAAGGGTGGGTGGGCGGGAGCAATTTCTGCGTGCTCCGACTGTTGCTGTCTGGCTGCTGGTCCAAGGTTCGTCTATCACTCCTCGTCGCCACTTTTGTGTCCCAGCCTCGTCGCCGCTTTTGTGTCTCGTTTCCGTCGTAGGTGTGGGTGGCCGAGTGGAATGAGACCGACACAGGAATAAAGATAGCACGCTGGTGCAGATACGGAGAGGAGCAGCCAGAAACTAGAAACACTAGAGTAAATTAGAACGAGATATATATTGCACAGAATTTATACAATACTTAACTTTTACATAGTACTGCAGAATGTTGATACATAGTTGAGCTAGAGTCCTGCCTAGTGCCTAACTGATAGCCAAGTCTTCACTGGTGCCTATCGGATTCCGAAGTCTTTACTGGTTCCTAACTCAGTCCCAAGTGAATGATGTCGTTCAGTGGTGGCCACGAGCGGAGCTGCCGCAGAGGGCGCTCGTGGCTGTCGTCGTAAGAACGCCGCGCCGTGCGTGCATGGCGGCGCGCGGCGAAAGTAGGTGGCGCGCACTTTGTACTTGTGCGACACCACACAATGCTTTTAAATTTTGTCCATAATTCCTATACATCCATCGTACCTGAACTAAACGATGTCCATTCATTCCTTAAGTGGGACGCTAACAATTGCTCTTTCTAGCACCCTCTTCTTGACCAATTTATTGACTTTGGTGACGATCGTCGCTGTGACGACATCATGATCAAATATCTTCAAATGTTCGTAAATCTGTGAGACTTAACTACTGAGGTTATCAGTCCCAAGGCTCACAAACTACTAAAACTAACCTAAGGACAACACACATACAAACTCACACACACACACACCTATGTGCGTGGGAGGGCTCGAACCTCCGACGGAAAGCAACCGTGCGCACCACAGCAATGAGCATTAGTGCGCTCGGCCTCTCCACCGCGTCGACATCATGATCACTAACCCCTGTCTCTACAGTGATATCATTGAGAAGGTTGGCCTATTTGCAATTATAATGTCTCAAATATTTCCTTTGTGTGTAGGCCGACGATTTGCTTAAAGAATTGTTCGGATAACGTGTTCAACAGTAGTTCTTAAGACGTTGTCTGTAACTCCTGTAGTGAAACCACAGACGTCCCAGTCAATAGTCGTTAGGTTAAAGTCGCCCCAAACTAATAAGCTGTGGTTAGGGTACCTCCGCACTGCTGAATGTAAACTTTCTTTAAATGACTCTAGCAGGGAATCCGTTACTTTCATTTCCTTGTTACTTCACTAATAAGTGATTTATATAGCAACATTCCTGCCTTAATCAAATATTTTTATACTTTCACCTTGGTTGGTTTCTTCACAGTTTCCTCCCTTGTTCATGAGTATGCACTTTGTTTTTAGAATCGTCTGCGCCTCTTCAGCTGAACAGTCTACTGTAGGTACTTCAAATGTATCTCACAATTATTCAGTACTTCAGTATCATTACATTCACATTCATTCCTCTGGACTTTCCAAATGTTCATTCTACTTGCCATCATAATCAATTATCTTATTTCTGGATCTTTCTCTCTCTGTCCATGATGTAAACTATCTTCCAGTGTCCCCATGGCTTTTCTGCGTATACCTTTTCCACTTGTCAATATTCAACAGTGTATATATTGTTGCTATATTAAATTTTACTCGAGAATAGTTAGCTTTCGAATTTCATCATATTTAAGAAAAGGGCTATCTTTGATTTCAGTTTAGAGGACAACACTTCTACATCTTCAGAGGACAACACTTCTACAGCAACATACTGTAGTGATTATGGCAAAGAAGAGTAATTTTGTAAATTTCAGTTACCCCCCCCCCCCCGCTCCGACCCTCTCTCTCTCTACTTCCATCTACCAGGTCCATTTTTCTCCTATAACTCTTTCGTTGCTTCCTGTGCAATCTCGATGGTGACTGTTCTCCAAGATCATTTGATGCTTATTTCTCTTTCTATATTGACCTTCTGGAACACCAGCTTTTTCCAGGGCATTTATTTTTCCAATTTTCTGTCAGTCTCTCTTCTATTATATTTAGTTAATAAGAATTTCACAATTTTAGTATTGTGCATCATGGAAAGAGTTATCTTAATGTTGTTCTGAAAGCTTTTATTAATAAGTTTAATTTGAGAGATATGGGTTAAGATAACGTTGGTTATACTGAATACAGTTTTCCCGGTTTAGTTTGCGTAAATTTACGCTAAAAACAATCATATTGTTGATCGTGACAATGACGTTATTTTGGAACTACTTTCCGCGTCACTGAAGTTGATTTACTGACTATAACTAATATCCATTACATAATTAGTAATGACAAACAGCAGATACATATGGTTGTTTGTTGACTGCACAATCTGAAGATACTTGCAATATAATTAAGGAATTATACAGACTACTTATGGAAGCAAATAGTAAACCATCCTAGACTGATGTCACAATACACCAATTGTCACAAGATAAATAGGGCGCACACAGTACCTTTAAAACCTGAAGCTCTAAAAGAAGATACTGACGCAATCAAAACAATTGTATCAAGTAAAGGTTACACGGAAATGACAGCCGGCCGCGGTTGCCGCGGGGACTGAGGCGCTTCAGTCACGGTCTGCACGGCCACTACGGTCGGGGGTTCGAATCCCCCCTCGGACATGGATATTTGTGCTGTCCTTAGTCTTAGTTAGTTCATAAGTAGTTTGTAAGTTTAGGGACTGATGACCCCGTAGTTAAGTCCCATAGACTATACAAACATTTGAACATTTGAACGGAAATAATGTTTGACAAACCATCAAGAAAAATACAAGTTAATGTATAACAGCTGCCCTGCATTTTATATAGTTAAAACTGGAAGAACTTTCCACACTTTACAAAGAGTACACTGATGCTTTTAGATTCGATCATTTTGAAAAATCAGCAGTGACTAACCACATAAACGTCAATAAACTTGGACTGACAGTCACAATAGCCTAACTGTATTCCATGTAGAAGTAAATACCAATAAACGTGATCTACTTGAACAGTCAAAGATTATTTAAAAAAAAAAAAAAAGAAAAATATACTGAAAACATGTAAATGATCCAACAGAGTTTAGTAGCCACAGTATCTTCGGCAATTTCACATTATAATTTTATTTTTAGCTGCAGATCTTTGAGTTGTTGTGAAATAACAATTTGCTACCAAGCGAAGAGTATATGTATTGGCATTCTTTTATACCTATAAATGTGCTACAAAGCAGACAATGTATATAAATGCGTCCTATTGTATCACAGAAGTTTATTAATCGCCGTAAAACAGTAAGTTACTTGTTCATTCTCCTTATTTCTGTAAACTTATATTTGTAATGTGGCATATTGCCGTAATTGGTCTTGAGATGCCCAGAACTGCTTAAAACGAATGTATATTTTTGAAGGGGGACCTTTAGATGAGTCCTCACGCCTAGAAAGGCATCGTGTCATTAATAAATCAAGACTATGACTCAAGGCCAGTTCTTTTAATTTTACGAAGGTAAAACAGTCACGGAATAAACACTCCAAACAAATTACCCCCAGTCTTTATTGTAATGCGACCCACTATCTTTCAGCAAAAAAATCTCGAGACCCAGTACACATACACACACACGGTGTTTCACTAAGTGTGTTTGCCTCTGTAACTTATAAAATAATAGGTGACGGGAAATTTTAATGCGGTAGGTCAACACAAGCAATGTTACACTTTCTGCGGAGCTATGAACATAGTTTATTGTATCATTTTCCAAAGAGTTACAGCACAAAGATATAATTTTTAAATGGAAAAATAGTTTTTTCTAACGTGCCTTGGATTCGTTGAAACCAGTTACGTCCAAATCAATTTAAACTACATTCCTATCACTGTTAGTTTGGGAGCTACAACCCATCAAAGTTTCAGGGGCAGATAGCACAAACGCTGCGTATAATGCAATGCGCCTTCTAAATGTGGTGCGGCCGAGTTGTAACGTCACCGGTGTCACGGAGCGAGAAACTTCCTCGATGCGCTGTTAGACTGCTACTGTCGGCGCACATGGCCGTATACCCGACAGTTGGAGCCACACAAACAACCGGGACTCAATATACCACAGTTACTGACATCGGATGACGGTGGAATACACGAACAACGTGTACGTTGACATGTTGCTGATGCTCGGCGAGTGCCGACACGATGCCACTGAAGCAGCGCGAAGAGCCCTGGCAGCCATTACATTCTTACGTGCCGAACAACGACTTCGGGAAACAGGCAGCTTGGTAATGCGCCCAGTAACAGACGAAGGCCTGCAAGAAGTGAGGAGACGGAGGTGTTTGTTTTAGCTGCACTACACCCGATCCTCATGTCAGCTTACGAGCCGTTGCTGCAGTCACTGGTGTCAGTCTCGCATCTGTGTGGCGTATAGTACACGGCCACAGGTTTCACCCGTACCGCCTGTCACTGACCCAGGAGCTGCATGGGAACGATTTCCATGCAAGAGTGACATTCTGTGAGTGGGCCATGCGTAATTTCACGCTGGAGTCATTACAAAGTGTTATGTTCTCCGATGAGTCCAAGTTCACAAATTATGGTGCAGTGAATCGCCATAACATGCACTACTGGGTCGCAGACAATCCTCGGTGGGTACGACCCGTCGACCGTCAACGTAGGTGGTCTATTAACGTGTGGTGTGGAATCCTTGGGGATGAAATCCTCGGTCCACACTACTTCCCAGGTACACTGACAGGTGAGTTTATCGCGCTTTTATAGCCGACAGTTTGGGTGGTCTCCTTGAACATTCGTGTCTACAAACGAGAGTCCATGTGTGGATGCAGCACGATGGTCACCCAGCCCATTCTGCGCGTGCTGTTGTGGAAGAACTAAACAACAGGTTTGCAGGAAGGTGGTTGGGGCGCTATGGTCCTCATTCATGGCCCGCAAGGTCGCCCGATTTAACACCAGTAGATTTCTTTTTGAAGGGGTATCTAAAGGATCGTGTTTATGTCACTGAGACCACATCCCCAGATCTAAAACGGCGCATCGAGGACGCATGTCACTCCGTCACACCGGCGTTGTTACATCTCGTCCGCAGATTCTTTCGAGGGCGCATTGCATTATGCATTGAGGAACATGGACACACATTTGAACATCTCGTGTAAATCAACTTCCCACCGCCATAACATCCATCACCCACCACACAGCCATGATTATGTACAGCGTGTGGTATCTGCCCCTGAAACTATGAAGGGTTGTACCTCCCAAACTAACAGTGATAGGAATGTAGTTTAAACTGATTTGGACGCAGCTGGTTTCAACGAAACCAATGCACGATAGAAAAAAAACTATTGTTCCATTTAAAACTTATATCTTTGTGCTGTAACCCTTTGGAAAATGATACAATAAACTATGTTCATAGCTCCACAGAAAGTGTAACATTTCTTGTGGTGTTGACCTACCGCATTAAAATTTCCCGTCACCTATTATTTTATAAGTTAGAGAGGCAAACACACTTATATATATATATATATATATATATATATATATATATATATATATATATATATATATATATATATATATATATAGTGATTCACCTAACACTTGCACCGCAAATATTGGATTGGTAGCCAAGGACTCTTATTGTTAGCCAATAAACAGATTGTAAAAATGCCTAGAAAGTGAATTTTTATGCAAACATACAATTTTTCAAATGGAACAATGGTTGTTTCTATCATGCACTGAAATTTGTGACACCAGCTGTGTACAAAAAATTTTGAATGACCTTTTTATCACGTTTAGCTTGGCAGCTACAACCATTAGAAGTTTTGGGGGCAGAGGCTACGACAGCGTAGCTGACTGGCTGGTAGTCATGAGACACTGTGCCTTACTTCAGGGGTTAGCCCCTCGGCCAGTCAGATACGTTATAGGAGCCTCCGCCCCCGAAAAGGCTAACTGTTTTAGCTGCCAAACTAAACGTGATAAAAATGTCATTCAAAATTCACAGCTGGTGTCAAATATTGCAGTGCGTGATAGACACAACCATTATTCTATTTAAAAAAACTGTATGATTGCATACAAATACACTTTCTAAGTAATATTAAATCTGTTTTTCGGCTAAAAATTCGAGCCCCTGATTACCAATACATTCTGTGAAAACCGCATATCAATAGCACTTTCCGTTTCCGCAATATTTACGGTGCAAGTGTTACGTGATTCACCCTGTGCATATATCTTTGGAAGGTTACTCATATGACACTAGTTCAACAGAAAGAGGACGGAGCATTATCTTATCGCATTTACGAATGAATGTTACCACTGCATTTTTCTCGTATCATAGTATGTTAGTAGTCTTTAGTTTCTTGTTTAGAATGTGCTTTGTACAAAAATTTTCTGATTTTCACATTATTTTTAGTCAGTAGTGTCTTTTATTCAGATATTTTGAAGTCGCCCGACGACCCACAAGAATAGTCCCCACGACCCATTAGTGGATCGCGGCCCACAGTTTGGGAACCACTGCTCTGAACCATAAAAAATTAAATTAACGTATTCATTTAGCATATGATTTAATGAACTATGATCCTTTTCCGCAGAAGTTGATGTTGGTGCTGGCGTCGTTCACACATTTCACTGTAGGTGGCCCACCATTGATATGAGTGGGGGTCATGACCGGGTCAGCCCGTCGTCGGACATTTGCTAATAAGCGGGCCCGGCAGGCGCTAGTTAATCGAGTTTGCCGCGGCGGGGTCGCTTTGTTAGCGCTAACGCTGTCACCTCGTTAGGGGGCGCGTCTGTTCCCGCCCTGTGTGCGACAACTTTCTCTGCAGGTACGTGGCGTCTTCCAGCGGCAGCTGACTAACTGTAACTCCGCGAGATTCCTCACTAGTACCAGGTCAGTATGCAGTCAGCATAGTTTGAAATCCACCTCTAAGCCCTCGATCGAGGCTGTAATTCCGGATTTGGAACTTCAGCCATTCAGTCACTAAAATGTTGCCGGTGAAAATGTTGTAGGTAATCGAGGTAACTGATTTCGTACCGGTGCCCGGTGGTTAATAACAAAATTTTTTAAAGTGCCTACAAATTTTTGTTCGTTTTTTAACCTAATACTAGATGTTGCTCTATGTAACTGTTTCACATGCTTACCGAGCGAGGTGGCGCAGTGGTAACCCACTGGACTCGTATTCGGAAGGATGGTGGTTCAATTCCCCCTCCGGCCATCCAGATTTAGGTTTTCCGTGTTTTCCCTAAATCACTCCAGGCAAATGCCGGGATGGTTCCTTTCAAAGGGCACGGCCGATTTCCTTCCGTCATCCTTACCCAAAAATCCGAGCGTTAGCTCCGTCTCTAATGATCACGCTGTCGATGGGACGTTAAACCCCAAAATTCCTTCCTTCCTTCCTTCCTTCCACATGCTTCTGGAAGAGCGATTGAATATTTCGTAAAGGAAATCTGCGTAATCAAACCACTCTAGATCAACTTTAAATAGAAAATTAGGAACAAAATGGATTTACACAAGGACTTTGAATCATTTCCTTTACTTCAAAAATGGGTTCATTACTCAGAACCACACATTTTCAACAGTTTGCCAGCAAGCATGAAAAATTTGCTAATATTCAGGTAAGTTTAAGAGGTGTCTGAAAAACTTACTAGTGGCTTCTACTCCATTGAAGAATTTTTGATTAGACAGACAAGGAAAATAGACAATCTATTATTCGTGCCTGTCAGCAGATCAGCGATCCTGTTTACGGTGAGTTGTTATCTATCCTCCATTATTGACATTCCAATCGGATTTTCAGAAAAAAAAAGGTTCAAAATTTGTAAATCTATGGGACTTAACTGCTGGGTTATTAGTCTCTAGCTTACAAACTACTTAAAATAAGTTAAATTAACCTAAGGACAACACACACACATCCACGCGGAGGCCGCACGATCCGTAACGTGGCGCTCCAGACCGCTCGGCTACTCCCGCGCGGCAATCGGATTTTCCATCGTTAATATATACATATTGATATGTTCCACATCCACGAGGATCTTTTCAGTATCGATCTATGGAAAGAAAAGCTTATCGCATCTAATCTTATCGTCAAGTAAATATCACCATCTACAGGGCATGCGATATTGCGGTTAACTGACTAAGGAATCTTATGAATGTGATTTTTCTAATTTTATTGTAAGGCAGTATGATGTTAGATAACTCTTAATATTGTGATACAGATTGTAAAAATTTCAATTATATTCTAATATTACCACTGTAATAAATGCTGGTTTTTTTGGTCATTGCAACTAAAAGCCATAATAAAGGATTTAAAAAAAAAGGAATATGAAGTCTAACTATTTTATGCCGAACAACAATAAAGCGAAATTAGTTTGAAAAATGAAATTCAATACGGCATAAATGTTTTACATGTACAGTCAAAAGACATGTGAAATTGTTATCGAATTGTGCTAGCCTTCTATATTTATATGACTCGCAGTGCGGATTTTAAAACTTTCCTTTTTCTTGTTTTTCAACTCGTGGTAAACGAGTGCAGCTCTCCGCAAGCGTGGCGCTGGAGAACGTTCCCGATTTTCGTGACTCGGGACGCAGCCGCGGGATTAGGGTCGAACTCCAGGAGAGAAATACGTCTGCCGTTGGATCACGGAGACAACAGCCGGCCATCCCGTATATACTGAGCTACCGCACAGCGCAGTGAACGAGGACTCTAACTTTGGATTACACCAGTTCTGTTTGGATGTAATCTACCATGGAAATAAATCCTTACACATACTTCTCATTCAACGTAAGAAATACATTTTGTGTCCCAGCCTCGTCGCCACTTTTGTGTCTCGTTCCGTTGTAGGTGTCGGTGGCCGAGTGGAATGAGACCGACACAGAAATAAAGATAGCACGCTGGTGCAGGTACGGAGGGGAGCATCCAGAACTAGAAACACTAGAGTAAATTAGAACGAGATATATATTGCACAGAATTTATACAATACTTAAATTTTACATAGTACTGCAGATACATAGTTGAGCTAGAGACCTGCCTAGTACTGCTTCCTAGTGTCTATACGATAGCCAAGTCTTCACTGGTGCCTATCTGATTACGAAGGTCCTAACTGGTTGCTATCTCAGTCCCAAGTGAACCATGTCTTTCCGTGGTGGCCACGAGCGGGGTTGCAGCAGAGGGCGCTCGTGGCTGTCGTCGTAAGAACGCCGCGCCGTGCGTGCATGGCGGCGCGCGGCGAAAGTAGGTGGCGCGCACTTTGAACTTGTGCGACACCACACTACATCTACGCAAAAAAAATTCTAAACCAAAAGTAAGTACTGTATCTTCTACATAAATAGAAATCAAATGCCGCATGAGTGAAACATAGACATTTCAGACAGCTAGACCGATTTAGCTTCTTTTTTCGGGGAGGGGGGGGGAGGGGTTCGCAATTGTCAGGAGAAGAATTCTATGAAAGAAAAATTGGAAAAGTTATCCCGAAAAATGTAAAATATATGAAAAATTGGAAGTTATTTTTCTCTGCGATTTTTGTATTAATTCAAGACCATAAGTCATGATTCAAGCGCTGGATATGCATATAGACTTGTAAAAGTTTTGGAAAGAACTAAATTCGGAAGTAATCTGTCGTAAATATTTTGTTTACGAGGGCGGTTTGATAAGTCTGGTAAAAAATAGAATAAAAATTTTTTTTAAGTCAAAAACTCATTTTATTTCTCGAAATAGTCTCCTTGGACGGCTATACATTTGGTCCAGCGAGTTTCCAATTTTTTCAACCAATGGGCAAAGTAGGCTTTGTCAAACTCTGCAAAACAATCTGTCACAACGGCGGACACTTCCTGATTCCATGAAAATTTCTTCCCACCGAGACAAATTTTCAAGTTTGGGAATAAGGAGAAGTTAATGAAATGAAAGGTTTCAGCTTGGTAGGTGATGTGAGATGTTTATTTTATTAAACTTCAAAACATAACGATTTCGTCCCTATGATGGGACATCAGTGCTATTAAAAACAAGATACTTTAGTCAGACATTAAAATCAACATAAAATTACATACACCAAGAATGTTACAATTATATAAAGGAACTACATACCAGAATTGCAAGTCATGATGACCTATGTGCTCTGCTTAAAACATTTTTTCGTGTTATCGTAAAATACATTTAAAAGGTCTTGCTGGTACAAGTCACAAGTATAAAATGAGGTAGCTGCTTACGTACACCTGCGCAGCTTAGTCTGTAGATATCTGGTGCCTGGCGCCCTCTTTGTTTAAAATCGATTACATCGCAACATTTTTTAAGAAAAAAGATTAAATCATTTTAAACGCTTAAGAAGGTGAATTAGAGTTTAACAAATAACCTACACAGTTTATGCAATATATCATAAAAATATAAATTACCATTTATCAGCGCCCTCAGGCTGGTAGGTATCAAAACATATCTTTAAAAAAAATTTGTCAACATCAATTGTTAAAATTTAAGGTATACTCTTTGACAAAAAACCTGGCCGCCGGCCGGCCGCCGCTGAGCCTAAGTCCGAGCCGATCGCGACATGGGACAATAAACGTGGCCGCGCTGATTCGCTCTAAGTCCGACTATCTGCACAATTTGGCAACACTGTAGACTGCGTGAGTTCATACACTACTTCTTGTGTGCAGTTAGAAGTTGTGTAGGTCAGCTACATCCGTGGTCTTGCGGTACAGGGCGCGACTTCCCCGTGAAAGTATTAGCGATCGAAACCGACTGTTAGCAAATGTTTTTATTTCACGTCCCTCGTGCGTGCTGATGCCACACGTGTAAGAGGAGCATATGTGTAACGTATTTCATTTTTTGGTACACTGGTAATAACATTTCGGCCCAATAACGTCGCCGCCTCTGGCCGCAGCACTTGGCACAGATCTCCGCGGCCCACTCGTCGGCAGCAGCGGTGGCGGCGCTACACAGCGCTGCCTCGCCCTCTACCCACAGCGCCTGCTGCCGCTCACCGCCCTTGATATGTAAACCGCTGTAGTGTTTCTGAGTGGTGATCCACAAAAAATGTTGCGGTGTGTATTTCAGACACGATATGAACAGAGCAGACCACCCATTTTGAATGTTGAGCATATTATTACATTAATACGTTAGAGAGGCAAAACATTTTCATAGTCATTGATCCAATCATATGGCACTCTACGATGGTTAACATTTGTGGTTTAAATCTCGATCCTTTTCCTTTCAGAAAAGCCCTTCATGTAATTTGTTATTGTCATCAGTTCATATGTTTTCATCAAGACACAATGCGTAACTCACTAAAATGTTTAGTGTTATTTCATTCCTTACGGTAAATGTATGAGCTAAATTAAGTGAATTCGTTTCAGTGCACGTTCTAAAACAACACAGGCACACTGCAAGGTTCGTGTCTTCATGTCTCATTTCTACAGCAGATATTTTGCATCAATGGAGGTCAATTAGAATTTCTTCAAAGGCGTTTGTATGGTGAAGCAAAGAAGACATCTAATACCATTTCCATAATTTGGAGTCGACCTTTCTGAAAGACTTATTGTATAAATCTTTTCTTTTGGTTCCGTTAAAGAGTTTCTTCTTGCAATCTGCAGCGTATAAAGTAAAATAAAACGAAGTAAAATGAAATTCCATCCCCAAACCCACTTTCTCCAACGAGGATTAGAATTGCCGGCTCACACCAGGGTTGCATCAAAAGACAAAAGCAGAACCGCACAGCCAAACACACGCTGGCACATTGTGTCCTCAGTCTCTCATATATTCAAAGCTGGGCCTATAACATCGCGAAAGATAACCTGAAAGTCACCTACACGAATAACTGCATTCCTTGAGTGCAAAAGTTAAATTTCTATCTCTCATATCACGTGGACATTATACAGCATGAGTCATGAAAGTAGAAGAGGAATGTCAAGTGAACTTAGCAAGACAATTGAGTACCACTTGTGGAAGTAACTGCACTGTCACAGTGAGGCCAAATATCAGCAACGATGTTGCCAGTTCTTAGCTGTACTAGGAAGACCTGTGAAGCGATAAGCGACGCGTAATAGCGCGGGTCTCATACGGGCTTCTAGAGGGGAGTCGCGCATTTCAGTTAATATGCGGCGCTATCTCCTGATAGATTCCATCCTCACATTTAAGATGCAGATACTTAATTCGTCCAATGAGACCGAAACCAGCGTTTAAATTTTTTGAAGCTTTACAGCATTATGATATGTTTTCAGCAAATGAGTAGAGAAATTAAAAATACTGATATTGTGCTTGTAACATACGGCAGGTCAAAGACTGAGATACGTAAACACCCATCACGATTACTGTTTCACCCTCATTTACAAGAAATAATAAATTCATTTAAGAAAACGTTCTTTCCTTTTGTTTGTGATGTCACTTGATATTCTTGAAGTAGGTGGCTGTGGCATCTGATACGAGTTTGCCAGGAGACAGTTGGCACGGATGGTTTTGTTTGACAGTATGCGGATAAATTAAATACGTAACGAGACGAAACGATGAAATCCAACTTTTGCAACAAAACTGACCCGATTTCGAAATGGGCTAGGTTTTTAGAAAGTGATGTTCAAATGTTCAAATGTTTGTAGAGTCTATGGGACTTAACTACGGGGTCATCAGTCCCTAAACTTACAAACTACTTATGAACTACTTACGAACTAGGACGGCACAAATATCCATGCCCGAGGTGGGATTCGAACCCCCGACCGTAGTGGCCGTGCGGACCGTGACTGAAGCGCCTCAGTCCCCTCGGCCACCGCGGCCGGCTTAGAAAGTGACTATTATACAGCTAGACATTACTGCTGTACACCCTACCTCATTGATTTACTCACAGCTGCGGCAGATTGCTCGCAACGTGAAAGAGAGTAGGAGTAGTTAACGACCTTCTTGAACACAAATTCAGTTAACTACTACGATGTGCACATTATGATGTTAATTTTTCAAAATATTTAATGTAGGTGAGAAGAAAAAGTCAACTGACTGAAGAATTGCGTATCAGACTCACATCTACATGATGCACATGATGCCGAAGTTGCGAAACAATAGGCCCTACTAAGACGTTGGAAAATCTTAATTACATTGGTGGCCTGATGAACGAGTTTTTGTAGCTGGCGTCATGCATGTTAGGATCCGTAATTCCACTCAGGCTCGAGATACTGTGCTCTCCAAATTGCATATATGCCACGTGGCCAGCTATTTTAAAAGAGTAAAAAGTCTTCCTAAATACTCAAATTTTCGAGTTTGCTTCCTGATAAAATAAAATGTCCGCAGGTCAATATGGAAATTACAAGCAACCTGTGATTGATAGAACATCTTGCTACGTTAAATAGCGTTCCATTTGAATCCAAAACTAATTTTGAGCACGTTCCTTGATGAGGTGTTCAATAGATTCCGGACCTGTGTTTGTTGCCTGCCTCGTTGATTTCATAAAATGTTACGTAGTCTCATGGCCGGATGCGTTGCAGACACAGTTTTAGTTGCAATTTGCTCATTACAGCGCGGTGATAAACTTAATGGCGACTTTTAGATGCCAGGTATCTCACGTCGATAGATTATCATTCGAGCGGTATCGCCGCAGATAGCGGACGACATTAATTTACTGACCATTGCAATGTTCAATGCAATTCGTGAATTTCATTTATTTCTTACGTTACAGTCAAAACCCGTAAGTTCGGAGAGGTCTACCGAATATCTGTTTAATTGCTTCGTCTATTCAAAACGAAAAATATCCTTTCCCTCCAGCAGGCGCGCTCCACCTTCTCCGTTTCCAGACGCGCGCGCCTTCGCTCGCTCGTTCTGCCGCATTCTCCAAAACGACCGTGGCTGCCGCCACCGCGTCATACCTCTTAGCGACTTCACAAAGTTGATGAAATAAATTACCATTCAAGTTGGTGGCCACTAAACGCTACTGCTAGCATTACTCATGAAGCAAGAACACTTTATGTTCCTGTGTTACTATGATGACTGACATAGCTATTAAAAATTCGAAAAATCCTTGGAACTATCTTTTTACGCGGTAGCAATTTTCGAGTGGACAAAAGTTACTTTATTCGTCTTTGTCTATTTTAAAATCGCGTTTATATGCATTTTTTATTTTAATGATTATTTTACTTTTCAAATTCTGTATGTGTGAAATTTTTCATTCAATTTGAAACGTTTTCATGAGAATACAACAGAGACATTCAATACATTTGTTTTATTTCTATTTCACCTGACCCCTCTTACGTATTAGTCACGGAAAGATCGTGAAGGTAAAAGATAGGGTGATATGAATTAAGTCTTACCAGAAATAGTTTTAACGGAGACCCATTCCCGACTGGAAGAGAAACAGGCGGAAACAGCATTTGTATAAAAAGTGCCCTCCACCACACACCAATTAAGAAATGGCGTTAATGAAGCAGTGTCATCCAGTTCTAAGTTAAGTTGAAAGTTTAAGGTCTCTAGTTCAGAGCGAAGTTGGTTTGAAATGAACTGCAAAATTTGTACCAACACACGGAAACATTAACAAAGTAAGCTCTATTGCACAAGAGACACGAAAGAAAGAAGGAAGGTTAAGATTTAACGTCCCCTCGACAAGGGAGTCATTAGAGCGAAGCAGAAGTTCGGATTGCTATGATAAGGATGTGGCAGGAAATCGGCCGTGCCCTGCCGCAGGGACCATTCCGGCATTTGCCTAGAGTGATTTAGGAAATTCATAGAAAACGAAAATGACCGAAGGCCAGTTCGATGTGCCGTGCAGCCGAATATGAGTCCAGTGTGTTACCACTGCACCAACTCTCTCCATAGTAAAGACGAATGCGAGTAAATATTGCATAGTCACGCGGTTCTGAGTTACGTTAATTAAGTTTCTGGCCTACCGTTAGTATAAAATCAATTGTAAAATTTGTAACAAACACACAATAGACAATAAAGCAACCTAATAAACACGTGCTACAACGATTAAAATTGATCGATGAAATGTGCCATGGCTGAAAACTGTATTAAGGAAAGAAATTGCACTGTTGCTTGGTTAAAGATAATAAATAAACGTATTGACGTATCTCTTATTCATTGATTCTGATCAGATGCCGTAGAATGCGCAAGGCTGTAATTTTACCGCTATTATAAAAATTAAATGGACTGAGTTCAAAATTTGTAAATAAATATGATTCAAATTATCATTATGAATGAAGTTAATAAATGAGTAATCCGTGAATGTCCTCTGCCTACATATCGGTTTCAAATGAAGGGTGTTAAAAGAAGTGTTTCACATTTTCAGAGGAACTTTTACGGATGAAACAAGACAAAAATGACCGTTATACATTAGCTCTAACTCGCTTATGTTAATGGATATGAGAACTTCTTGATCTTCAATATTGTGAAACATGTGGAACAAACAAATGTAACAGTAATAAAAAATACAAATTCAAAGATCAACTTGAAATAAAAACTAATGGTACTAACAATAATAAAGCACAGCAGTTCATCCACTTCACGTGGAGAATTATAAGGAAAATATGTGCTTAACAATATTAAGGAGACGAACAGCAAGAGCAAACTGTTTACGGTTACGAACAATATTCCTACAAGTAAATATACCAACGGTAAAAATACGACCGCCTCCTGCGAAATGAATGATGTGGAGCACATGTTTTCTTCCGACGTGAAATCCGGGACCGGCAGAGACAAAGTATGATCCATCTAGAGACAACGGAAAATGTAATACTGTCGGAAACGACCAAAGGTAGCTACTAGCAGAGATAAATATATCTCATTATTTTGTGAGACGTAAAGGTGAATATACGCCTGAAAAAATATAAATCCATGTGAAAAATAAAATTAATATGCAAGTTTCTTAGATATGACTTCTTTCTTCAATATATAATTCCATCTCTTCTCCACAGAGGACCGGTTACGCGAGCCTAACTCTACTATGACAGAACCGTCCGCTTCTCTGCCTTTCGTGGAGATATTTCAGATGAAAGCGTTCTGCCCATGGACGATAGACCTAAAGTAACCAAACGGTTTGGTGTATAGGACAATTTCACTTTTGGCGGTTGCAATTACTTTACAAATATTAGAGCAAATGAATGGAGTAATTTGAAGGGAAACTAATTATTACAATTACTTTGAATCACCTGGAAAGATAAAAATATCTAAGACAAAAAGTTCTTCTGAAGCAACATTAAACTCTTACATTATAATTCACATAAACAGGGGCATCACTATACGAAGAAAACAGTTTCTTATCGGGAAAAGGTTACGCGTATGTAATAGAAGTCGCTATATTCTGCAGCAAAAGCCGTCTGGTCAATTTTATGATTATCGGTAAAATCTTGCGTAATAACTGCTCTAGGACGGCACACGCCAGATACTCATTTTTGTGATATTCCTGGAATGTGAGCCGCGTATCACAAGACTGAACGTATATACATCCATTTTGGGAGAACAGTCTGTAGGAAGTTTGGAGAAAGTAGACGTTTTGCAATTTCTTCGTTTTGTTAAAAGGAACTCTCTCCGGAAGTTGATGAGTGTAAGTCATCTATTCATAAGCATTTTTCAATTATGTTATCTGCTTTCGGACTGAAGCCTTACTTAGAATGGACTTTGGTAGCGCACCATGGCTAAAAGCCAGTTAGTATGCTGTTTGTAGGAATGAGGATATTGTGGGAGGCCCAAGAAGTTCTTGCTATTGCTTGGCAGTATTGCTTACGACGCTAGACAACTCTGATCGTTTCCTCATTTCCAGCATTCGACGTATTTTCAAATATTCTTGAGGATATGAGTTTAGTCATTGAATTAATATGACTCTGTTAACATGAATTAAATTTTCGACCGCAGGAAGGTCGATCCCTGTTTAAATTGCAAACAATTTTGTGTTTTATGTCGGGACTGTCTGTATTAACTGCCAACAAATGTCAGACATCTGAACCAGTACTCTCATTTTAGTTCGGTGGCGTCATTCTCGTCTCCTGATCTACAGCAAGCATATTTGATTAGTGAGATATCGTTGTATTAGTGATGTGTGTGGCTTCAGGTCTATTATTCTTCTCTGAAAAATGTCCTAAACGGTATTCAGCAACGAAATACCAAAACTCATTGCAGTGTGTCAACCAAGAGATCGGCATTTTCTATTGTTTATTGTAATTGTTATCATTCTGCTGTAATGTGGTAAACGTCATTGAATACTATCATTATTACCATTATTATTATCATTAATTTAGTTACAAAAGCGTTCTTTCCGATGTGGCCAAGAGACTCGAAAGAATGTGTGGTTTTATGGAAAATACGACAATATGAGAAAGTAGGCAAAATGTTTGTAATAATTTCTGTTGATTTATGATCGTGACGACAGATACTAAGCACGTCGTGGGTGGCATAATTCGAACATTCCATCAGACACATGGATTAGGATTCTCATCATCATTTGTTGGCCCAACAAGGCTGTAACACTGCGAAATCAATAAGCTGCTTAGTAGTCTACGGATTATATGTATATGTTTGCAGATGAAAACCTCGGAATTGCACATTTCTCACATATACAGTTTAGTTTCTGTGTTCATGGCCGTAATTTTCAGTAACCTGTCTTCTGAATCCCCAAATGAACTAATTACTGTGTTGCACACATAATCAGTTAATTACGTTTCTTCTGGCTTTCAAACAAACCAACACGTGAAATATTACTTGTACGGTTGTAAGACTGCATTTTGAAACGCAGTAACTTTCAAGATGTGAAGTTTTTCGTGACGGATGGGGCAACGTTGATTTACAGTAACTTTTCATGAAAAATTAAAAAAAATGTAACTTTTGCTGAAATCTAACAAAGTAATTGTTTTAGTCTTTTTTGGGGGGAGAAGGGGGAGAAACTGAAATTGTGATGGAAGTTTACATATCTCAGTCTTTGACCTGCCGTATGTTCCAAGAACAATATCAGTATGTCTAACTTCTCTAGTCATTTGCTGAAATTATGTCATAATGCTGTTAAACTTCAAAAATATGAACGCTGGTTTCGACCTCATTGGACGAATTAAATATCTGCATCCTAAAGTGTGACGAGGGAAACTATCAGGAGATATTTCTTCGTTCTTTTAAGTTTTTCGTGTTCTGCCGTGAGATAAATCCAGTAGTCTTCTTTACTCTTATCTTTTTCTGTGAGAATGTAGTACACCGTATGTCCTTTGATCCAATTAACTGCTTTGTGTTTTGTGCTTGGGTAGGGTACTTCGTCTGGGTGGAGAAGTCTAGCTGGGGTAATGGTTCGGGGAGATGTTCGCAGCATACTAGCGAGTTTAGTTCTGCAGAGAGTCCAGATGGTTGTGACAGCGTCGCAGGTGAAATGGTGTTCCTCCGTGTCCACTAAGTTACAGGAGATGCAATTTGGAGTTTCCGCTAGGTGAATTGCGTGTAACTTTGAATTTATGGGAATTTTCCTGTTAACCGTCGTGTACCAGGTTGATCGCACTTCTGTCGGTAAGTGAGGGTCTTGAATGTTCTCCCAAATTTTTCCCCAGTTGTACTCTTTGTACTTCTTCTCTATTATATTTCCGTTTTGGTTGCTCATCATGTTGTTGTAAACTTCTTTGACTTTGTATAGGTCTTTTTCGAGAGTATTTCTTCGAATGTAACTTAATTCGACAAGAAAATTTCTGATATGATAGAGTGCGTTCGGAATGTGGTGCACGTCTACTGATGGATCCAAACTGGTCGGTGCAATTTCATTTAAGAGATGAGCTGCGAGAGTATCGGGCGATCGTTGCCACTGTTTGTACAACTTGCTGACGAACAGCGCCTGTGATTTCTTGTAAATGTTTGTCAGGTTTAAGCCTCCGTTACTTAAAGGTATCGTTAAGGTCTCATACTGCACCTTAAAAATTTGCCCTCTGGTGACAAAATGGCCGAGCGCTGCTAGCATCTGTCGAGCTATGATCTTCGGTATTGGTAATACTTGAGCAACATAGTTTACTTTGGATGTTATGTAAGTATTTGCTAATTGCACTTTTTGTATGGCATTTAGTTTACGCAAACCATGTTTCTGTATGGCCGCTCGCATTTTGCCAACAATTTTCTGTAATTAAGGGCAGCCGTGCGGCGGATATCTTTCATGTATTCAATTCCTAGTGTTTTGATAGTTTCTACGCAATTTATTTGTACGACGCCTCTAAGATCTAATCCCCGACCGATGTGCATTATTCCCGACTTATTACAGTTTAATTTTGCTCCTGACGCCGCTTCATAGGTTCTTATAGTTTGGAACGCTTTTTCCAGTTCGTCACCTGCCGTGATCACAAAACTGACGTCATCTGCGTACGCTTGACATACTATTCTATGGCCGTGTATTTGTAGCCCTGCAAGGTCCTGCGTCAGGGAGGACAGCAGAGGTTCCATCGCCATCGCAAACAAGCACAGGGATATTGGGCAACCTTGGCGTACTGAACTTTTGATTCTGACAGGTCTGCTTAATTGTCCGTTGACACATATTCGTGAGGTGGAACTTGTCAATAGGTTTTTGACCGGTGTAATAATTTTTCGTGGGAGATTCATGACTTCCATGGTTCGGAAAAGATACGTATGGTTAACTCTGTCAAAGGCTTTTTCGAAGTCAAGAGATACTTGGCACTTGGAATGTCCAAAGCTTCTGCTGTTGCTATAATATCTCTGTATTCGCATAACGTCTGGTGTATTGTTCTATTTTTCCCGACGCTCGTTTGGTAATTCCCAGTAATACTTGTTATAACAGAAGTTAGTCTTTGCGTTATGATGCGTGTGACGATTTTGTAGTCGGTATTGAATAGTGTTATGGGGCGTAGGTTGTTTACAGTCTTCCCTCCTGGCGTTTTGGGAACTAACACCACTATACCTTCACAAAAGTCCTGTAACACGTCACTTCTGGCGTTCAGGATTTCGTTACACACGAGCGTCAGCTTGGGGACGAGCTGTTGTTCAATTCCGCTGGTAATCCGTCAGGGCCAGGGGACTTATTCTTTGCGCTTCTACGTATGGCGTCTGCCACTTCCTCTTCAGTTACGTCTGCTGACAGATCTGCCGCTTCTTCAGGATATAATTTCGCGGTCAGCCTTGCGATGACGGCTTGCTGCGCCTCTTCGTCTGCTGGTTTGTCGGCCATCAGTGTCGTAAAATATTTATGGATTTCTTCTCGTATGCCACGTTGTGTCATCAAGGTTCTCCCGTCTTCTGTGTTCGGTTCTGTCAATATTTTCCGGTTTTTTCTCTTCTGGTCTCGTATGATATGGTACGTTGACGTTGTTTCTTCGTGAACTGTATTTTGTAGCCGTGATCGAATTTTACAGCCTTCTAATTGCTTCCGCTTGAGGCTTAAAAGTGTCGCCTTTATTCGTTTGATCTGTGCATAATTTTCTATGACTGGCATCTTGTTGGTACAAGTCTCTGAGACACTGATAATAAAATTCTATTGTGTTTTTCATCCAAATATTTTGCATCCAAGAGTAGCGTTTCATGGTCTTTATTAAAGCGAGTTTTGCACATTTAATCCACCATGTAAAGGCCGAGTCATATTTTGAAAACTTTCTTTCGCAGTCCGTCCACGTGTTGTGGAAGGTTTCGTGGCACCCTGGGTCTGACAGATGCGTGACGTTTAACTTCCATGTTCCTTTTGCTCTGTATGTTTCTTGTTTTTGTAGGTTATCAGTGCATATGTAGGCTACATGGTCGGAAAATATATTCGGCCACAGTTCCGCTTGCAAAATGTGATGTTGTAAATTAGACGTTACATAAATTCTATCTATGCGACTAGCGGAATGGCTGGTAATGTGGGTAAACCCGGGCTTATCAGCGTGTTTGAGTTCCCACGTGTCGATCAGTTTGACTTCTCTGACGATATTCTGAAGTTCTATGCAGTTGTTGAAATTTGGTGTCTGGTCCTTCGATTTGATGACACAAAGTCGCCTGCAAAAATGACTTGATCGGGACGCCGCATAAAGAGTGGTACAATTTCTTCTTTAAAATATTCAGCCCTCTGGCGTTTTTTACCCGTTCCAGAAGGGGCATAAATATTAATTAGTCTGGTATTATTTATTGTGCAAGCAATACCCCTGCTGTTCGTTAATCTCTCGACGTTTGTGGGCAGGATGCCTTCCTTCGTCATGATCGCTGTCCCGAGTTCACTGCCGTAACCAGGATTAAGTACGGTATTGTATCCCGTTATACGGTCTAGATTAATGTCTGTCACTTCTTGTAAGAACGCGATGTCTATATCAGCTGCATACAAGAAGTCTTGGAGGTTCTTTAATTTAAATGTGCAGCTAATTTTATTGATATTAACAGTTGCAATCCGATACGCTTGCAACGGTAAAAACACATTTGCAGGCATACTTGATGTCATCCTGCTTGTTATTGATATTGATAACACATGACCTGGGTCTTCGTCTACTTCCCCCGATCCGGCTGCGTTGTTTTGTTGCCGGTCAGGGTTGCCTATACATGCATCTGACGACGCCCCTGCCGTGTTTCTCGGAATCTCTGGCATCTCTTCCTCTCGAGTTGTTTCGTCGGTGTCATCTGCCCACGCTCTTGGTTTGATATTTCCCCTGTTCTCTCCATCCTGTTCATTTCGATGTTTGATGGATCCTTTCGGAGCCACCGTGTTCACTGTTGCACGTTCTTCCGACGTTCGCATTTGGCTGGAATCGGGTTCCTGCGTTCGGGTTTTTTTTGGATGTCGGAAGGTTTCCGGGAGGAGGCTGTGATGTCCCTTCTATCAGTGTTTTGCGTATCTGTTCGGCTTTCTCGCGCAGTTTTGGCGCCTTTTCTTCCGCACCTTCGCGTGCAATACGTCGCTTTTTTGTTTTTTTGGGAGACTTCTCGGGCTGTTGGTCTGTTAATTCCAGAGTCTCAACTGGTTATGCCGGAAAAATTCCGTCCGCATTTGCTAACTGCTCCGCACTCTTGTCGTTACTGTTGCTTTCACACTCAACTCCCTGATTATTTTTGTCCGTAGTCTGGTCGGTAGAAGGAAGGACATCTTGTGTGTTTGTCGTATCCATGGGTATGTCGTGTTCGGTGTGGTCGTTGTACGCTTCCAGGGCTACGTCTAGATTTGGTTCCGGTGCAATATTGCCTCGTGTGGCGGCGACGTAGCTCAGGGGCAACGTAGACACGGGGCCAGGCCTCTGCCGCTCGCCGGTCGGTATTTGCGTCACGCGCCGTTGTAAACACTGCGTGCGAACGTGTTCTGTAGAACCACATCCCGAGCATATTCGTGGTTGCTCTTCGTATATTACAACCGCTCTGTAGCCACAGGCGGTGATGTAGGACGGTATGTGCTTCAACATCTCTATTTTCACTTGTCTGACACCGTTCAATACTGGGAAAATGTGAGAGTCTGACCACTTTTCCGCGATGTTACTGAGTACAGTGCCGTATTCTCTGAGTTGGTCGTTAATTGCGTCGGCAGGTATTTCGAAGATTCGTACAGTTTTCAAACCCATGCCAGCTGGTGATATTATAACGTCGCCAATACTGCCGTCTGAATGTTTAAACTGTAATCGTCCGCCACATGAGTCGACAATTTTCTTGCATTTTTCAGGGCTTATCATTTTTAAATATACAGTACTGCTGACTATCGATAAGTGTATTCCGATCAATTCGTCTATAGTGACCTTCATAACGTCTCTTACAAACAACTCCACTTCAAATGACTTTGGTCTAGCTAAATTCGGGTCGAAACTCAATCTAAGAGTGTCTTTTCGTGGTGGTCGATCCATTATGTTCGTCTACAACATATTCTAATACGTAATTATGAACGCCGAAGCGTGCACTCACCGTTTACCTCTGCTCGGCCGCCAAGTAGCGAGGACGTAAACAAGACGTCCGCACAGCACGGCTGCCCGACGAAGACTACCTCTAGAAGCCCGTATGAGACAAGCACGATTTCGCGTCGCTTATCGCTATACAGGTCTTCCTAGTACAGTTAAGAAGTGACAACATCGTTGCGAATATTTGGCAACACTATGACAGTGCAGTTACTTCCGCAAGTGGTACTGAATTGTCTCGCTAAGTTCACTTGACATGCCTCTTCTACTTTCATGACTCATGCTGTATAATGCCCATGTGATATGAGAGACAGAAATTTAACTTTTGCACTCAAGGAATGCTGATATTCGCATTGGTGACTTTCAGGTTATCTTTCGCGATACGCTAAGAGGCTCAACATTGAATATGTTAGGAACTAAAGGCCCGAGGTGCCAGCGTGTGGTTGGCTGTGTGGTTCTGCTTGTGTCTCCCGATGCAACTGTGCTGTGAGTCGGCAGTTCTAATCCTGGTTGGAGACAGTGCGTTTGGCGGTGGTATTTCGTTGTACATTGTTTTATTTTACTTTATACGCTGCAGATTGCAAGAAGAAACTCTTTAATGGAATCAGAAGAAAAGCTTTATACAATACGGCTTTCAAAAAGGTCGACTCCAAATTACGGAAACGGTATTAGCTGTCGTCTTTGCTTTACCATACAAACGCCTTTGAAGGAATTCGAATGGACCTCCCTCGATACGAATTTTTACTATTTCCTTAGGACCCACATGCTAGGGGATGCTTAAGGACGAAATGAACATAATGCTTAATATAGTTCCTTTATGCAAAATATCTGCTGTAGAAATGAGACACATTGCAGTGTGCCTGTGTTGCTTTAGAACGTGCGCTGAAACGTATTCACATAATTTAGCTCATACATTTATCGTAAGGAATGAAACAACGACACTAAACATTGTAGTGCAGTTACGCACAGTGTCTTGATGAAAACATATGAAGTGATGACAATAACAAATTACATGAATGGCTTTTCTGAAAGGAAAAGGATCGCGATTTAATCCACAAATAAGTGTTAACCATCGTAGATTGCCATATGATTGGATCAATGACTATGAAAATTTTTGCCTCTCTAACGCATTAATGTAATAATATGCTCAACATTCAAAATAGGTGGTCTGCTCCGTTCATATCGTGTCTGAAATACACACCGCAACATTTTTTGTGGATCACCACTCAGAAACACTACAGCGGTTTACATATCAAGGGCGATGAGCGGCAGTAGGCGCTGTGGGTAGAGGGCGAGGCAGCGCTGTGTAGCGCCGCCACCGCTGCTGCCGGCAAGTGGGCCGCGGAGATCTGTGCCAAGTGCTGCGGCCAGAGGCGGCGACGTTATTGGGCCGAAATGTTATTACCAGTGTACCAAAAAATGAAATACGTTACACATATGCTCCCCTTACACGTGTGGCATCAGCACGCACGAGGGACGTGAAATAAAAACATTTGCTAACAGTCGGTTTCGATCGCTAATACTTTCACGGGGAAGTCGCGCCCTGTACCGCATGACCACGGATGTAGCTGACCTACACAACATCTAACTGCACACAAGAAGTAGTGTATGAACTCACGCAGTCTACAGTGTCGCCAGATTGTGCAGATAGCTGGACTTAGAGCGAATCAGCGCGGCCACGTTTATTGTCCCATGTCGCGATCGGCTCGGACTTAGGCTCAGCGGCGGCCAGGTTTTTTGTCAAAGAGTGTACATTGCATCACGTACAAAATTCTATCTGTATAAAAAAATATTTTTAATTAAGACTAGCATAAAAGGCAAAATCGTTACAAAGCACAATTGCGTGTGTGTGTGTGTGTGTGTGTGTGTGTGTGTGTGTTAGAGAGAGAGAGAGAGAGAGAGAGAGAGAGAGAAATACACAGCAGTCCACGCCATCTAGTGTTTCAGAATAATACTATGCTGGCCATCTTTGTTTAGCTAGTACAGTGCGTCTAAACCAAAAATATACTAATATACATGAAGGTTAAAACATGATTACATTGCGTCTAATCATAAAATATAGAAATATACATGAGGTTCAAACCTGATTACATAGAAAGAGAAATAATCAGGTTACTTTTTTTTTGTTACTATATGCGCTTACATTATCCAGGTGACATTGGTATAGGCGGTTCTCATAGGTCGCTTAACATAACATCTACTGTGACTTTTCATCCAAACTACCGCATGAGCACAAAGTACGAAATGATGGGTATCATGTAGAACTTGAAATCCAGGACATGTGGAACACACACTTTAGCGCCACTTTAGCTCTGGCTTTCGGTTTCGATGTTTACATGTCGCCTTCACCGTGGGTGACGCTGTACTGTATCGAAAGTTAGCGCGCCGGAATCTCTGAGGCAGAACGGGCTATGTGGCGACGGAGCCCGGAAGGAGATGGGCCGGAGTATAGCCTGTAGCCATTGGGGGTTACTCCGATGGTTTGAACTTCTGGTGGAGACTTGCGAGAGGCGCGAGCTGTGGAAGTTGTAAAAGGGACCGATTGGTGTTGATTGAAATGCTAGATCTGGAGTCGGAAGTCTGGGGTGACGATCACAGCATGTTCTTCTTTAGTGCCTGTTAGCGGTGCGGACGAGTCATTTGACTGGGAGTACTTGCTCGCCGTGTTATTTGGATCGGTACTAATCCTTGAGTACAATGAGCTTGAATTTAAGCTCGGTGCTGGAGTATTTCGCTTTGTGTGGTGTCGTAAGAGGTCGCTGATGACCTCGATGTTGAGCGCCCTATATCACTAATCAATCGTAAGAGTTGCAGAGATTCCAGGCGGTGGTGCTTTTCTTCTGTCATCGTAATACTCCGGAGTTGCAAGTGTTTCTTTTAGTGGGTTAGGCAGTGATTAATGTATTTGGCATCTAAATACGACGTGTTGCTATTTGTAAGATTATTGCAGTATTTATCGCTATTTGCGTATTGTTCTTTGGCTCTTTGGGCATCAAAATATTCCAGCGATTTGTTCTGTCTTGTGGTGCCGTAGCTACCCCGTTCATGGGTGTATTCGAAGGGGAGTATTATTTTCCCGTCTATTTTTCTCTCTGACGTACGGTTTGCGTTAGGAGATCTGCTAGTGACAGTATTGTTCTTTGTTGATTAATTCTATTATATTTTGGTAAGTCCTTTCATCGGGTGGCTAGTAACTCCCGTGTTATCCCATTTGCTCGCTTGTTGTTCTTAGTGACATTGCTGCATGTCGTCAACCCAGACACCGCTCTCCCTTCCATAATCACTCTTGTTTCCGTACAACTGAACTTTTTGTACTGTTATTATTTTATGCCTCTGGATTTGTTTGTAGAGGGCCCTTTCAGTGTTGTTAGAGGCGTTAAGTGCCTTACCATTGGACTTTCATGATTCCGAGTGACTGTTCTTGTTACGTACCTCCAAAGTACGCTTAATTTCGTGATGCGGTAGAATGTGATATTTTAAATATTTATAATCCGCCATTCTGTTCTTCTTATTGAACGTGCAAGTGCTATGGGACTGTAACGTTAGTCTTTCTATTTATTTCATGCTTGCTATATCGTGAATCCCTGCATGATAGGCTTGGTAATCATAAAATGTGTATAATAGCTTGTGGACTGCCAATTGTAAAGACTATATGACTCCTTTAAACTAAAAATGTAATGGTTCATTTCCTTAAAATATTGAATCAGGGTTATTAAGTATACATGTCGTGCCTTTTTTTTTTTTTTTTTTTTTTTTCTTGGATTCGCTAATAGTTCATTGCGTCTGTATTTCTGGCATGTTGCGCCCGACCGGTTTTTTCATTATTGTTACTCTGGTTTAATGAAGGAAAAATAAAATTCGAATATTCATATCCGTAACAGCGTTATTGTAAACTAATGTATTCAACAAAATTGATCCTATTAATGAAGTAACTGGAACTGAATATCTGCTTGTTAATGAAGTTATTGTTATCCAAGGAATTTTAATCGGATGGAAGAAATAAAATGGAGTGTGTAATTTTCGAAATGACAAAGATGTTTGGCGTTTCTTTTCAGCTCTTCCACTCCCATGTTAAGTGTTATGTATATTTATCCTGACTAGCAGCTTTCAGTTACAAATGAAAAATTGGGGCCGCAGCGGATTAGCCTTGCGTACTGGGCGCCGTGCTGCGGTGCGCGCGGCCGTTCGCCGTCAGGGGTTCGACTCCTCTCTCAGGCATGGGTGTTTGTCTTGTCCTTAGGTTAGTTTAACTTAGTTTATGTAGTTTGTATGCTATGGACTAATAACCCAGCAGTTGAGTCCGACAGTTCAACAAACATTTGAACATTTCGAAAAATTCGTACAAGCTGCAGAAGTAGTAAGTTTTGAATGCACCCTTATCATAGCTGAAGATAGGAATACTAGCGAACTCGGCAATGCTCCGCAGTTGCTAAATATGCATGGGAATTGGACATACATCCTACACTCCTTTGCTTACTCCCTCTGTCCATCACGTCACCCATCTCTAGCGTGTTTCTTACCTCTTTATCATCTTAGGGGTCTCATTCTATTAGCAACTTGAACACCAGACGTTGCTCGGGTATTTATTTATTCCAGATATTCGTGTAGTCCCCCTCCTCTCTCTGTTCATCCTCTCCCTCCTCTTTTTGTCTTCATACACCTCCCTCCTCTTTCTCCTACATTCCTCTATACATCCATCCATCAATCCATCCCCCTAGCTCTGTCCTTATCTCTCCCGCTCTCTGCCAATCATCTCCTATTCCTTCTCTCTGTTCATCCCTTCCCTGAGTTGTATATGAAAAATTTCAGTACCTGTCAAATTCTTAGAGACCGGTCGAATGGTGTCAAAGTCTGCAGTAAGGTAAATTCCAAATAAATACATAAAAAATAAAATTTTAAAAAATGTTCAAGTGTTTGTAAAGTTGTGGGACCTAACTGCAGTGGTCATCGGTCCCTAAATTGGCAAACTACTTAAGCTAACTTATCCTAAGCACAACATACACATCCAAGGTACCCTCCGCCATGTACCGTACGAAATCGTACGTAGCAATGTTTCTCTTGTTTTGAAGCTCAAGTGTGCAAAATTCTATTGGAGTCGGATCAACAAAATAGCAGGGCATAAAATACGAATCTAATCCGAAGAGGCGATGGTCCCGTTTCTTCGATTTTTCAGCTGTTGTGTTTTCCCTACATTTTTAACATCCATAAAACAAACAAAAGTTATTAAAATCTGTGAAGCCATTTCTAAGTTTTAGCGAGACAAGAGCGCAGCATATTATACTTTTATATATAGCTAACAAACAGCAAAATTAGAATACAATGAAATACATGAAAAATTAAAAAGCTTGGTTATGTCTTATGTAAACTAGCCAAAAGATGTGTATTGATTTTGGAGAGAATCTAAGTAGCTCTCTTAGGTTGTTTGCAGATGACGCCGTCATTTACCGTCTAGTAAAATCATCTGAAGATCAAAACCAACTGCGGAACTATTTGAATAAGATATCAGTATGGTGTAAAAACTGGCAATTGACTATAAATAATGAGAAGTGTGAGGTCGTCCACATGAGTAGGAAAAAAAACTTTGTTTACAAGATAAATCAATCAAAAGTGAAGGACGTAAACTCCACAAAATACTTAGGAAATACTATTACTTCAGACTTAAATTGGAAAGAACAAAAATGTTCAAATGTTTGTACAGCTTATGGGACTTAACTACGGGGTCATCAATCCCTAAACTTATAAACTACTTACGAACTAGCTAATACTAAGGACGGCAGAAATATCCATGCCCGATGGTAGATTCGAACCCCCGACCGTAGTGGCCGTGCAGACCGTGACTGGAGCGCCTCAGTCCCCTCGGCCACCGCGGCTGGCTTGGAAAGAACACATAGATAATGTCGTGGGAAAGGCGAACCAGAGACTGCGTTTTATTGACAGAACCCTTAAAAGATGCAACAGAACTACTGAAGAAACTGCATACATAACGCTTGTCCGTCGTTTTTTGGAGTATTGCTGCCCAGTGTGGTATCCGTATCAGGTGGGTTTGACGGAGGACGGAGTCCAAAGAAAGGCAGCTCGTTTTGTGTTGTTACGATACAGGGGAGACAGCGTTACGAAAATGATACAGGATCTGGGATGGGAATCATTACCACAACGGCGCGTATCGCTGCGGCGTGGGCTACTTACGAAACTACAATCGCCAACATTCTCCTCCGAATGAAAAAAAATATTGTTGGCTGTCTCTTACATAGGTAGATAAGATCATCAGAATAAAATACGAGAAATCAGAGCTCGTACGGAGAGATTGAGGTGTTCTTCCTTCCCGCGAGCTATTCGAGAATGGAATGGGAGATAAATAGTATAAAGGTGGTTCGATGAACCCTCTGCCAGGCTCTTAAATTTGATTTACAGAGTATCCCATGTAGATGTAGAATGTGATGAACGAAATGTCATAATTCGAATATAATAATTATAATTATTATTAGTTTCGAGTGTCTCAGTGACCTGGAGCAAATCTTTCGATTCGACTACACTTCTGGCCCTAACGTGACACTGACCTACCCCAGTTATCCAAACAAATAAGGGGACGTTCTGTTTAATGTGGAATCGGTACCACCTGTCGTTTCTTAAGACTCCTGATATAGCTGAGAGGTGAAGACTAGGTTAAAACTAAATGTTAAAAATTTTTTGTTCTCAGCAAGTTTCTAAAAAACTCAGCTTTTAGCGCTAGCCTAGACTCTAGATAAAGCAGCTCTAATTATTGGCCAATTACCTAATTTAGATAGAAACATGGAAGATTGTAGGTAAAACAGCTCCAATTATTGGTCACTTGCCGTATTTACAAAGAAACATAGAATTTGCAATAAAAATAATATTAAGGTAACAGATCGAGATAAAAACTACCGTATCTTCTGAGCTAGACAATATCAAATGTGCTATCCAAAATTTCATTTGGATGAGTGGGGTAGTTTCGAAGTTCATCGCGGATAAACATCGTATTCTGAAGTATCCGGCCACCTGGCTGGAAATAACTTTACAAGTTTGTGGCGCTCTCCATCGGTAATGCTGGAATTGGCCCACTGCTAGCCTTGACGACAGCTTCCCCTCTCACAGGCATAAGTTCAAAATCAGGTGCTGGAGGGTTTCTTGGGTAACTGCAGCCCATTCTCCACGGAGTGCTGCACTGAGGAGAGGTATCGATATAGGTCGGCGAGGTCTGGCACGAATTTTCAAAACATCCTAAAGATGTTCTATAGGATTCAAGTCCTGACTCTGTGCAAGCAGGTCCATTACAGAGATGGTATTGTCGTGTAATCTCTCCGTCACAGGCCGTGCATAATGAACAGGTGCTCGATCGTGTTGAAAGATGCAATCGCCATCCCTTAATAGCTCTCAGTGGGAAGCAAGAAGGTGCTGAAAACATCAAGGTGGACCTGTGCTGTGGTAGTGCCACGCTAAGTAACAAGGGGGTGCAAGCCTCCTCCATGAAAAACACGACCACACCATAATACAACTATCTTCGCTGGCAGTGACGTTCACCGCGCTTTCGCCATACCCACATCATGCCATCGGTTCGCCACATGGCGTACCGTGATTCGTCACTCCACACGACGTTTTTCCACTGTTCAATCGTAAAATGTTTACGCTCCTTACACTAAGCGAGGCGTCATTCGGCATTGACATACGTGATTTGTGGCTTATAGGCAGGCACTCGACCATGAAATCCAATTTTTCTCGCCTCCTGTCTACCTGTCGTAGTACTCGGAGTGGATCCTGATGCAGTTTTGGAATTCCTGTGTGACGGTCTTGATACATACCTACCTATTACACTGTACGACCCTCTTCAACTGTCAGCGGTCTCTGTCGGCCTGTTCAAATGTTTATATAGCTTATGGGACCACTCCCATGAACCACAGACATTGCCGAGGTGGGGTGGCTTGCGTGCCTCAACGATACAGATAGCCGTACCGTAGGTGCAACCACAGCGGAGGGGTATCTGTGGAGAGGCCAGACAAACGTGTGGTTCCTGAAGAGGGGCAGCAGCCTTTTCAGTAGTTACAGGGGCAACAGTCTGGATGATTGACTGGGCTAGCCTTGTAACATCAGCTAATGTGGCTTTGCCACACAGTTACTGCGAACGGCTGAAAGCAAGGGGAAACTTCAGCCGTTACATTTCCCGAGGACATGCAGCTCTATTGCATGAACATATGATGATGGCATCCTCTCGGGTAAAATATTCCGGAGGTAAAATAGTCCCCCATTCGGATCTCCGGGCGGGGACTACTCAGGAGGATGTGATCATCAGGAAAGACAATACTGGCATTCTACGGGTCGGAGCGTGGAATGTTAGTTCCCTTAATCGGGTAGGAAAATTAGAAAATTTAAAAAGGGAAATGGATATGTTGAAGTTAGATATAGTGGGGATTAGTGAAGTTCGGTGGCAGGATGAACAGGATTTCTGGTCAGGTGAGTACAGGATTATAAATACAAAATCAATTTGGGGTATCACAGGAGTAGGATTGATAATGAATAAGAAAATAGGAATGCGGGTAAACTACTATGACCAGCACAGTGATCGCATTATCATTGTCAAGATAGATACGAAGCCAACACTGACAACAGTAGTACAGGTTTATATGCCAACTAGCTCTGCCGATGATGAGGAAATCGAAGATATATATGAGGAGCTAAAGGAAATTATTCAGACAATTAAGGGAAAGGAAAACTTAATTGTTATGGGAGACTGGAATTCGGTAGTAGGACAAGGAAGGGAAGGGAAGATAGTAGGTGAATATGGTCTGGGCAACAGGAATGAAAGAGGAAGCCGTCTGGTAGAATTTGGCACAGAACATAATTTAGTTATAACAAACGCCTGGTGCAAGAATCACAAAAGAAGGTTGTATACGTGGAAGAGACCAGGAGACACCGGGAGATACCAGATAGATTTTATAATGGTAAGACATAGATTTCGGAACCAGGTTTTAAAGTGTAAGACATACCCAGGGGCAGATATAAACTTTGACCATAACTTGTTGGTTATGAACTGTAGGCTGAAACTAAAGAAACTACAAAAAGGTAGGAAAATAAGGAGATGGGACCTGGATAAATTGAAGGAACCTGAGGTTCTTAAGAATTTCAGAGGGAGCTTTAGGCAACAATTGACGGAAACTGGGGAAAATAAAACAGTAGAGGAGGAATGGGTAAAATTGAGAGATGAAATAGTTAAGGACAAAGTAGGTAGGAAGGAAAGACCTACAAAAAATCCTTGGATATCACAGGAGATACTAAATTTAGTCGATGAAAGGAGAAAATATAAAAATGCAGTAAATGAAACAGGCAAAATGGAATACAGACGACTAAGAAATGAGATTGACAGGAAGTGCAAAATGGCTAAGCAGGAGTGGCTAGAAGGCAAATGCAAGGATGTAGAAGAATGTATAAATAGGGGAAAAATAGATACAGCCTACAGGAAAATAAAAGAAACATTTGGAGATAAGAAAAACAGCTCTATGAATATCAAGGACACTGATGGAAAACCAGTTCTCAGCAAAGAAGGGAAAGCTGAAAGGTGGAAAGAGTATATAGAGGGGCTCTACAAAGGAAATGAACTTCAAGACAATATTGTAGGAAGGGAAGAGGATGTAGATGAAGAAGAAATAGGAGGTACTGTACTGAGAGAAGAATTTGACAGAGCCCTGAAAGACCTAAGTCGAAACAAGGCCCCTGGAGTAGATGATATTCCATCAGAGCGACTGAAGTCTCTGGGAGAACCAGCCATGACAAACCTGTTTCACCTGGTGTGTAAGATGTATGAGACAGGCGAAGTACCCTCAGACTTTAAGAAAAATGTTATAATCCCCATTCCAAAGAAAGCAGGTTCATAAGTTTGGAAAGCTTATGGGACTTAACTACGGGGTCATCAGTCCCTAAACTTACAAACTACTTATGAACTACTTACGAACTAGGACGGCACAAATATCCATGCCCGAGGGGGGATTCGAACCCCCGACCGTAGTGGCCGTGCAGACCGTGACTGAAGCTCCTCAGTCCCCTCGGCCACCGCGGCCGGCAAGAAAGCAGGTGCAGACAGGTGTGAAAACTACAGAACCATCAGTTTAATAAGTCATGGTTGCAAAATATTAACATGAATTATATACAGAAGGATGGAAAAGCTGGTAGAAGCCGACCTCGGGGAAGATCAGTTTGGGTTCAGGAGAAATGTAGGAACACGGGAGGCAATACTCACTTTACGGCTTATCCTAGAAGATAGATTAAGAAAAGGCAAACCTACATTTCTAGCTTTTGTAGATTTGGAGAAGGCTTTTGACAATGTTGATTGGAATAAACTCTTTCAAGTTCTGAAGCAAGCAGGAGTAAAATATAGGGAGTGTAAGGTTATTTACAACTTGTACAAAAACCAGACAGCGGTTGTCAGAGTTGAAGGGCATGAAAGGGGTGCAGTGGTTGGAAAGGGATTAAGACAGGTGTGTAGCCTTTCTCCAATGTTATTCAATTTGTACATTGAGCAAGCTATAAAGGAAAGCAAGGAGACATTTGGGGAAGGAATTAAAGTTCAGTGGGAAGAATTAAAAACATTGCGTTTTGCCGACGACATAGTAATTCTGTCAGATACAGCAAAGGACCTGGAAGAGCAATAGAACGGAATGGACAGTGTGCTGAAAGGTGCATATAAGATGAACATTAACAAGAGCAAAACTAGGGTAATGGAGTGCAGTCTAAGAAAATCAGGTGATGCTGAAGGAATTAGATTGGGAAACGAAGCAATAAAGGAGGTAGATGAGTTTTGTTACTTGGGCAGTAAAATAACAAATGATGGTCGCAGTACAGAGGATATAAAATGCAGAATGGCAATGGGTAGAAAAGCGTTCTTGAAAAAGAGAAATTTGTTAACATCGAATATTGATTTAAGCCTAAGGAAGTCCTTTCTGAAGGCATTTGTATGGAGTGTTGCCTTGTATGGGAGTGAGACATGGACGATAAACAGTGCAGACAGGAAGAGGATTGAGGCTTTTGAAATATGGTGCTACAGAAGAATGCTGAAGATTAGGTGGGTGGATCGCGTCACTAATGAGGAGGTACTGAACAGAATTGGGGAGAAAAGAAATCTCTGGCATACCTTGACTAAAAGAAGGGATAGATTGGTGGGACACATTCTTAGACATCAAGGAATTGTGAATTTAGCGTTGGAGGGAAGTGTGTGGGGAAAAAATCGCAGGGGAAGACCAAGAGATGGATACAGTAAGCAGATTCAGACAGATGTAGGTTGCCGTTCTTATGTGGAGATGAAGAGGCTTGCTCAGGATAGGTTATTGTGGAGAGCTGATCAAACCAGTCTCCGGACTGAAGACCACAACAACAACAGCTTATGGGACTTAACTACGGGGTCATCAGTCCCCAAACTTAAAAACTATTTATGAACTACCTAATTCTAAGGACCGCACAAATATCCATGCCCGAGGGGGGAATCGAACCCCCGACCGTAGTGGCGTGCAGACCGTGACTGGAGCGCGGCAGTCCCCTCGGCCACCGCGGCCGGGTGGGGGCCTGTACGTGGCTGTATCCCTTTACGGTACCACTGCTCTACCACACTAAAAACGGTGGACCTGGGGATGTTTAGAAGTGTGGGAATCTCGTGTAAGGACTTCTGACACTAATTACACCCGATCGCCTGACCACGTTCGAAATCCGTGAGTTCCACGGAGCGCCTCATTCTGCTCTCTAACGATGTCTAATGTCTCCTGAGGTTGCTGATCTGGAGTGCATGGCTGTAGGCTGTAGGTGGCAGCACAATGCACCTAATATATAGAACTTATGGTTTTGGGAGTGTTTGGATACTTTTGATCACAAAGTGTTTACAGGTTAATCACTTCACACTTGCACCGCAAATATTGCGGAAATGGAAAGTGCGATTGATGTGTGGTTTTCACATAATGGATTGGTAGTCAAGGACTCGTTAAGCAATAAACAGATCGTAAAATATCTAGAAAGTGTATTTTTAATGCAAAAATTCAATTTTTCAAATGGAAGATGGTTGTTTCTATCATGCACTGGAATTTTTGACACCAGCTATGTACAAAGAATTTTGAATGACATTTTTATCACGTTTAATTTGGCAGCTAAAACCAATCAAAGTTTTGGGGGCGGAGGCTACGACAGCGTAGTTGACTGGCCTGGTGGTCATGAGACAGTGGGCCGTGCCCCAGGGGATAGCCACTCGGCCAGTCAGATTATTGTTTATTGTTTAAAAATACGGCCGGCCGCGGTGGCCAAGGAGACTGGGGCGCTCCAGTCGCGGTCTGCACGGCCACGACGGTCGGGGGTTCGAATCCCCCCTCGGGCATGGATATTTGTGCCGTCCTAGTTCGTAAGTAGTTCATAAGTAGTTTGAAAGTTTAGGGACTGATGACCCCGTAGTTAAGTCCCATAAGCTGTACAAGCATTTGAACATTTTTTTTTTTTAATATGAGCCCCTGAATACCAATCCATTCTGTGAAAACCGCACATCAATCGCACTTTCCGTTTCCGCAGTATTTGCGGTGAAAGTGTTAGGTGATTCACACGGTATATAAAGATATACAGGATGATCATATTTACTAAAGACATTCAGATATCATGGAAACTACACGTCGGGGGGGGGGGGGAATACAATGATATTATACTCGCCCTCCCCACCCCCACATGCACACCCAACCCCATGCGTGTCTGGAAGGGGGGAGGGGAGACAAATTTGAAATCTTAAATGGAAATCCCCGCAGACTACGATTGTACGGCAAAATTACACACGTGTCGTGTTAAAACAAAGTCGGCACCCAAGTCAGTGGCCTTTCTGACATACGTTAGCAGCATTTCCAACAAGATTGACCGCATTTTGCGTAAAAAAAAAAAAAAAAAAAAAAATAAATAAATAAAATAAAATAAAAATAAAAATAAAATAAAAAATTTAAAAAAAAAGTAAAATGTGTGTTTCATCCACGTTCTAAAATTAATGCACTGTTGGGATCCGTCAAGGATGATCTCGGTGTCTACCGTGTCCCACGTAGCTGTGGCATGTTATATGTTGGTCAACCTATTAGGGCTGTTGAGGACGGTTGTATTGAGCATAAACGTAACACATGTTTACAACAGCCAAACAAACCTGCTGTGGACGAACACTGCCTTGACACAGGTCACCCTATGGAATACGACAAAACGGAAATTCTGGTATGCAATTCCAACCACTGGGATTGTGTTATCAAGGAAGCGATAGAAATAAAATTAGGTGACAACCTTATAAATATGTTGGGGGGATCTGCTTAAATTCAAGGTGGGCAAACCATTCATAAAGACGAATGACAAAAACTCTTCTGTGTATATAAGATATCTTCAATAACATGTATATCCGTGAACTTTCTAAGAAAGTGTACTTGTGGATTACGCTAATATAAAAGCATACTTCTGTTACTGACACGTATTCAGAGCGTGTATATTTACTGTTAAAGATTTCTTAAAACATCCGTGCTACCTCCCTGTAACAGTGCATAAAGTGACATAAACTGTTTGCCTTTACGAATGTGGATGATAGTTTAAAACTGTGCATCCTTACCGCTAATATACTCACTAAGTTCGTCTTAGCCCCTGACTAACTTTCATACTGGACATTTATAATGTACAGAATGAGATTCTCGTTTAGCTGAACCACTAGTGTATAACAACACACTCGTAGATAATATGTAAAGACACCACAGTAAAACACACTCAAAGTATTTTCCCCGCTAGCCGACCACATTGAGGCGCTATACTACGATGCGCGAGGCCGTTCCCGGTAGGGGGTTTGAATACCTCCTCGGGCATGGATGTTTGTGCCGTATTTAGTATAAGCTAGTTCATAAGTAAGTTGTAAGTTTAGGGACTGATGACCCCGCAGTTAAGTCATATAAGCTTTACAAACATTTGAACATTTTTTCCCTGCTAAAAGGAAATATAAAAGAATATTTCGCTGAACTTTGTAAGTCCCTTCATCTTATGTGTGCACCTTCACTGTGGCTAATTTAAACAGGGTTACGATGTTCTGTCATCCCAGAGTCTACTTACATGACACTGCATAACTAGTCATTAAAGCTACTCACAGATGTCCAGTACTGCGTCTCAGACCAAGCTCAGAATACACAAAGTAGTCATCTGCACTTTATTTCGTGCATAAATGAGCTGAAATTCTTAAAATTTAAAACATTACCAGCAAAATCCATTAACAGGGGACGCTACATCTGGTTTGTTTTTCCATTTCAAAAATGTTCATATGTTTGTAAATGTTCAAATGTTTTTAAATCTTTGGGACTTAACTACTGTGGTCATCAGTCCCTAGGCTTACGAACTGCTTGAACTAACTTATGCTAAGGACAGCAAATACGCACATGCCCGAGAGAGGACTCGAACCTCAGGCGGACACTCCACCGTGGCTTTCCTCCCAGTTATCACGGAAGCGATAGACACATACTCACTTACGCGGATAAAACATAACAATTTCCCTAATGAAACTTCCTGGCAGATTAAAATTGCGTGCCGGAACCGGGACTCGAACCTGGCACCTTTGCCTTTCGCGGGCAAGCGCACTACCGTGCTGTCCCGACACGACTCACGATGCCGCCTCACAACTTTACTTCCGCCAGTACCTCGCCTCCTACTTTCCAAACTTCGCAGAAGCTCTTCTGCGAACCATGCAAGACTAGCACTCATGGAAGAAGGATATGGTGGAGACATGGCTTAGCCACAGGGACGTTTCCAGAATGAAACTTTCACTCTGCAGCGGAGTGTGCGCTGATGTGAAACTGCTGAGGTTATCAGTCCCTAGACTTACAAACTACTTAAGCTAACCTAAACTAACCTCAGATGCACACATACACCCATGCAAGAGGGAGGATTCGAACCTCCGACGGGGAGCAACCGCGCGCTCTGCAGCAAGGCGCCTTAGAGCGCTCGGTCATTCCATCACGTCGAAACTGTCTCTCTTCATAAAATGAAGTACCAAGAAGGAGAGGGAGGACAAGAAAGAAAGACAGGAGCAGTCGAAACTACAAATCACGAAAGTCGTAATTCCATGAAATCAAAGTTTTCAGTTGAGGCTTATTTTTCAAATTATTTTAACCCAAAAACGACATCGTCGAGGTGGGAGCAGTGACAGTGACGAAATACGTGACGATAATATGAGATCCCAGTAAACGAAGTGACGTGAAACTTTTCATTATTTATCGACTGTGCGCGTGAAAGAGCGATTTAGCGCACCCATCTGACAGCACATCCGGCGCGGCGCGTCCTGATTGGCTGTCGGCGCAGACACCGGCTGTAATTATCGAAGAGGAACACGTCAGCCACCTGTCAGCCGCGCCTGTCCGTTTACCGAAAGGTTAATTCACGCCCACCGTATAACAGGCCACTGTATTACGTAAAGCCAAATTTGAACACGCGCCTCTCTATTAATAGAAGACCGTCAACCGTCAACTATTGCAGTGAGAATTTGTAGAATTTTTCAGTGTTGTGGAGCGTCATGTGATAGGCACCTACACCAGTGGCGGCGCATCCTATGTGTTCATTTGTTCAGTGATCCCCGGGAAAAAACTCAACGTAAAAAAAAAGAAAATAAAAAAATTAAATAAAAAGTGTTTTAAACTAATATTATTCGTTCTTCTATCAGATCATTTTATATGCGCATACAAAGTATTTTTATCGTATGCGATACTTTCTACGTTGCGGGGACTGCACATATACGAGTCGTAGTACGGCCGCTTAATATACGCGTCAGTGGCCGCAGTGTTGCAATGCGCATGTACGGTTGAGGTTCAAATTCTCTTCTGAACCCCCAGCATATGGGCGCTCCCGTGGCAAGAAGGAGTGAGGGGAAACACCGCTTTTAACAATGGCGTTGGAGCTGGTAGGGACACCAGCTCCTGGCTGCTCGAGCTCTGGCAGTTGCGCACTGTAGTATTACATTAAAAATTTTCATTCGATAAATAATTTATTTACGATGCTTATACCTGACCACAGCTTTCTCTGGCAGCTAATTACGTCTTCATATCTTTTTGATGTTCATCTATTTTTTACGAGCTGCCCATAACGCGGTTCTGAACTTCGTCTTTCGTATTTCATACCTCATTGAGAACAGTCGCACGTCAGGGACTTCTCCACTATTAATTGTAAGTGTGTGTGAGATCGTTTTTCTTCTGAAGTATGGTGAAAATATAACTAGTTACGTATCTACGGTAGGGGGTTTGAATCCCCCCTCGGGCATGGATATTTGTGCCGTCCTTAGTGTTAGCTAGTTCATAAGTAGTTTGTAAGTTTAGGGGCTGATGACTCCGTAGTTAAGTCCCATAAGCTATACAAACATTTGAAAATTTGAATTAATCGAAATCCGATCCATCTAAACATTCTTTCACAAAAGATAATTTAATATTTTTCTTCGCAGACATTCAGTCACTGCAATATGCTCCAAGCCAACCAAGCATCATTTTACACAATACTGCAAGAGTTTTTGCAGCTTCATCTGCTACATCCATTTTTTTTTTTTTTTTTTTTGACAAATTCAACATTCATCCCCAAGATGGGATTCGAAACCAACCCCCGGACAGAGCGGCTTTGGGAACTGTGGCATGGCGCCTCGACTACCTGTCGGCCGCCCCTGTTGAACCACTGTTGCAGCACCGTCATGTTTACGTCGGAGGAACAGAGAGGGAGAAGCAGTCTGGCGTACACGCCAGTATTCTTATGAGTAAAGCGCTGACAGCCTGTTACGCGCCGTGCGATTACTCACAACTAATTTTGCAGAAGACGAAATCTAATTTGGAAATTGGAATACAATGTTCGAGTCTGCAGTTACATGTTAAGCCTCAAGCGGTATTGCTAAGCCCTTCAATGGTAGTTTCCGAGTGTTTTATTCTTCCTGCATTATAGAAAAAATGGTTGAACATTACTATAGTCAAATATGTCTGACACTTACAATGACTAGAAATATACTGAACGGGTAAATACGCTGCGAATAATTACAAGGGATAAAGACATTGGTAGTAAGTCTGGCATAAGTTGAGTTTCGACACATTTTTGAAAATTTTTGCTGTCCGTTTCTGCGTGATAGTCCTACGTTTTAGTTTTTAGGCCATGAAACACTTGTCTCCGGCTGCATGAACAACAATTAAACTCTTACCGGCACTTTTGTTTGACAATGTCACTTTGCCAGCATTCATTTGCTGTATAATGCATGTGAACATTTATCCATATCATCTGTCACATACTTACTGTTAGCTTTTTGCTTCTTCTTCTTGGGCGCTAGTTTAACCATATCCTCGCTATACCTCGTCACGTGACCTAGTTCCTGGCACTGCCGCGTCTCCACTTCGCCTTTCTAGGAAATTGGTATTGTTGCGATCTCTACAACGAAAACTACAGAATTCGTTTCGGTAGTCGGCCGAGGGAGTCAAGATTGGTCAGAAGCACTTTCATTGCTTTCCGTAAGAACAGAATAATTGGTGCGTCCGATTTTCTTGCAACTTGGGATGTAATATACAATAACGTACAATTAGTATTACGCTAAGTTAGTATTTTTCTCCTTTTAGATTGCAGAATAGGAATATTTATTTTTCTTATGATTTGTTACTTCAAAAACTCAGTGGCCGAAACCTAGGTAGCCGGCCGTGGTGGCCGAGGGCACTGAGGCGCTCCAGTCACGGTCTGCACGGCCACTACGGTCGGGGGTTCGAATCCCCCCCCCCTCGGGCATGGATATTTGTCCGTAGTCTTAGCTAGTTCATAAGTAGTTAAGTAGGGACTGATGACACCGTAGTTAAGTCCCATAAGTTCTACAAACATTTGAACATTTTTGAAACCTAGGTAGATCTGAAAAGTAAAAATAACAATTACGATTGATTGCTGACATGTCCTACAGATTTTTTCAAATAAAATTACACAAAACGTTTTGGGGAAAAAAATGAAAGAAAGAACAAAATACGTGCGGGGCGGGCGGCATTTAAGTAGCTCGCACGGGGCGGCATTTGGGCTTGCGCAGGCCCTGCTTCGTGGTTATCAGTCGCTAGACTTACGCACTAGTTACTTGACTAACTAACTTACTCTAAGGACAATACAAACACCCATGCCGGAGGGAGGATTCGAACCCCCGACCGTAGCGGCCGTACAGACCGTGACTGGAGCGCCACAGTCCGCTCGGCCACTGCGGCCGGCCATCCGCCCTTCATATTTGTTTTTGGTGCATTGAATATTCATCAAAACACGTCATATTTGGTAAAACGTAGCTATAAATTAAAGACGCATCAACTGTAAAAAACCTCAGAAGACCCGATCATGAATAATAATGAAGTCACTACCCACCTCCTAGCACGAGTAGCCGTGTGGTTAGCGCCATCACTCTACGCTTGGACGTTTTCGCGAATGTGTCGCGCTTTTTATAGTAAATGACATTTATACTCTCAGTCGTAACAAACATATAACTGTTTGAAAAGACATATGGGAGAGCAGCCTTTGCGCATGCGTAAGGTTAGAACGGGGTGCTGCTTACAGTGTCACGTAACGCGAAGGTAGCTTATCTCTTCATCGTAACATATTCATTTTGTTCCAATCACTTAACAGTGTAGTCAGTTATTTACTGTGTTTTAGTGTACTTGTACATAGGTGCATATAAGATTAGCATTAACAAGAGCAAAACTAGGGTAATGGAGTGCAGTCTAAGAAAATCAGTTGATGCTGAAGGAATTAGATTAGGTAACGAAACAATAAAGGAGGTAGATGAGTTTTGTTACTTGGGCAGTAAAATAACAAATGATGGTTTACAGTACAGAGGATATAAAATGCAAAATGGCAATGGGTAGAAAAGCGTTCTTGAAGAAGAGAAATTTGTTAACATCGAATACTGATTTAAGCCTAAAGAAGTCCTTCCTGAAGACATTTGTGTGGAGTGTTGCCTTGTATGGGAGTGAAACATCTATATCTATAAATGTGAATGTCTGTTCGGTGTTCGTTTATCACGTCTGAACCACAAGACATAAAGAATTTGTACAGTTACTAATGTATACCCAGGGAAGGCTTTAGGCATGGTTTCATGGCAATCGGATAGCTTTTTATCTATATATATTAATGTGAATGTCTGTTCGGTGTACGCATATCACGTCCGAACGACAAGACGCAGAGATTTATATATTTGTACAGTTAATAATTTATACCAGAGGAACATTTTAGGCACGGTTTTATAGCGATCTGATAGATATTTAGTAATTTGAAGAATATAACGCGAAATGCGGAACAATAATTACTATTTGAAAATGGTTTTATTGGTTGCATTGTTGCTTGAGGGTTAATAATGATAAAAGGGCAGGGCCGACGCAAGCCCAAGTGCCGCCCCGTGCGAGCTGCTAAATTGCCGCCCCCCTTAAAAAAATAAAAATAAAAAAATAAAATAATAAATAAATAAATAAATCTGTGGAATGTTATATAAACAAATCTGTAGGAAATGTCATGTTGACAGTTACGTTCAGCATGAGGGTATAGATGTAAACATAACTGAAAGCATTGAGAATAGCCACACTGTACCCGAAATCAATGTAGATCTGGAAAATAAAAACAAAAATTGGGACTGATTGGTGACATTCTCAACAGATTTGTACAAAACAGTCGTTGGGCTCCACCTCAAAAATGGAGTCAAACCTGATTGAAGAAATCTAGCTAATTTTAATAAGCCTTGTGAATTAACAAATATGTACAAAAGTGTGTGAAATCTTATGGGACTTAACTGCTAAGGTCACCAGTTCCTAAGCTTACACACTACTTAACCTAAATTATCCTAAGGACAAACGTACCCACCCATGCCTAAGGGAGGACTTGAACCTCCGCCGGGACCAATTCAGCTAATCCCGCCATGAACTTAGAGTTAACTTAAATAAACATTTTTCAGTGGTTGTGAACAGATAATGTATTCAACGGAAAACAAAATATATTTCCAATTTAACGATAATTTGGTTTCAACAATAATATTTACAATAACTATTCAATGTTGTACAAAATAAGAAACAACATAGTAAATAAGCAAGATACTGATCATAATATTAAAATAATAATAAAAAATACTAGACGAATCGAACCTTCCTGGCTTTTGCTTGTGCAAACTCTTTCACACGATCTGTGTAATTTAAGTCTTCTGCAAGCTCGTGCTCAATCGATATTGTTACAAGATGATTCAAACGAGTTTGGCTCATCGTTGATCGGAGGTATGTCTTTATCAATTTCAGTTTTGAGAAACTCCTCTCTCCACTCGCAACTGTCACTGGGAGTGTTAGGAGGACTCTCGGAGCAACGTTTACATTAGGACAAAAATTATGTCTTCCTATAAACTTCAGAGTCTCTTTTGGACCTATTCCAGGTTTCAACAATGTTGAAAGCACTTTTAGTTCTTCCCACAACTCTAGTGCATCAATGTCGTTTGACTCATGATCTTGCAAAATCGCTGCGAGGTTTCTACACTTTGTGTCCAGGCTGTCAGGAGGTGCATTCTTCAGCTCGCCAATGTCGTAGAGGAAATCAAAATAAACGCAATGGGATTTCAGTTGATTGAATCTCTTATCCAAAGATACGGTTGCTATATCTAAAACATAATAGTAGAATTCAATATTGTAACGTTTTGTTGGGTCATATGTTCTCTCATGCCTTTTTCCACAGATAAAGTTTATTGGCTTCTTACTTCGTCGCCGGGAAACATTTATCCTTGGTAACGTTAGATCTTCTAGCTCTAATTCTGTAGCCAATTTTTTTGAATCCGTCAAGAGAAACGCAAACTTTTCTTCTGTCCTGCAGGTCTTAAAACATGCTTTCGTTTTTTCATGCATTTCCATGGCCTCAGAAACTTTTATGTCAATGATCTGGAGGGTCTTACTGACTACGCTGATGTGAAGCCGAAGGTCGTACGAGATTACTAGAGAAGTGAGAAAGGTGTAATTTTTTATTTGATTCGCAAGTGACGTCGCTTCGTGAGCGGTCATGCCATCGAATTCTTCTGATATTCCGCGCGGGAGTAGCCGAGAAGTCTGGAGCGCCACGTTGCGGATCGCGCGGCCTCCCGCGTCGGAGGATCGAGTCCTCTCTCGGGCATGGATGTTTGTGTGGTCTCAAATAAATGTTTGTAAAGTTTATGGGACTTAACGACGGGGCCATCAGTCCCTAAACTTACGAACTACTTATGAACTACTTACGAACTAAGACGGCACAAATATCCATGCCCGAGGGGGGTCTAACGTCCATCACCCCTTTTCGGAATGACTCAAACTGAGCCCTAATATTTTCCTGAACCACGGAAACTTTTATTAGTTCACAGTCTTTAACAAAGTCATTCCACTGTAGGTGAAGTTGAACTTATCTTATATGCTGGCTGAAGTCCATTGCGTTGTGAGCTTTCTTCGGCATTCACTAAAGCATTTGATTTTACAGGATCTTTTCATAAATTAAAACCATCTCAGTTGATATGGAAACGATTTTATTTCCGCTTAAACATTTAAATCAATCACATTGCACAATCAAGAAATGCAGCAGCAAGCCAACAGAGATGCTTACAGGTTTCTGGGCACTAGAATACTCCATCAAAGACTCCCAAACAATGCTTTCTCTCCAACATCTTTCTGCGTAACCCCGTAATAAGATTGATGACAAAGTTTTGTAATTCACAATTAAACAATATTCTTTTACATTAAATATGCCAAAATACAGATATTAAAACATTACATTTAAGCTTTGACTATTTATGTCAATGTATGTACGTGTTTCATGAAATTTGTATTTAAACGTAGTACACAAATTTGAAGTCACCCTTTTGACTAGTGTTTAGTGTGCTCAAATTATTTACATTATGTGTGTTTTCGAAATGCACACATATTTGTTTTGCCAATAGTGTGTAGGCGTATTATTATTGTGACATGGAATTTTAATGTGTTTCGGTTTGCGGTCAAATTATTTATTAACACGGATTTGTATATGGTTGTCGTAGTTTTGTTAATTTCGAAGATAGCTTCTTAGTACCAAACGGATAACTAATTATAGTGCATGAAAAATTATCAGTATTTAATTTAGGATCCAGTGATATATAAAACATGGTCTGTCCTAATTTATTTAAACAAAAGGTATATATGAAATCATGTTGTGCAATAGTTATAACATGTAGTATTGTTGTTTTTATACAAATTAGTATCTATAGGTTCAGCAATTTCCGAAACTAAGTGTAATGCATTTTTAGTGTTTGCAGCTATTATTTACGAAAGTATTAAGAACTGAAAATTACGTAAATGGTTAGCCAAAGTAATATTTAAATCAACTTACTATTTCTTAAAGGTATTTTACTAATAGTGTTAATAGAATTTCAATCTGAAGGCGAAAATGTGAAATATCACATGTCCGGTAATGAAGTTTTATTTTAGGTATCAGATATTTCGTGTTTCTATGTTGGCAACTGATTTTTAGGAGTTTGCAACATAGCAGAAACGTTACACACACCCCTACATAGTGTACCTGAAATATAATGTAAGGTTCACTGTGTACTATCGTTTCAATATGTTGTGATTTAAGTGTTCATAGTGAGTCTGTATTAGTTTAGGCTAAAATAAAAAATTGTATGTTGATTGTAATCTTGCGAATGCCGGTGGTTGTTGATGTTGCATGATGCGCCGACAGTGGTGTACCTGCAAACTGCTGTTGGTGATGTAGTGGCTCGCAGCTTCAGCTGACTGTAGTTACAGGCATTCAAGACGGTTCCTACAACATGGTTGTATCTTTCTCAGAACCACATACTATTTTTCCCTAACTACATACATAAATAAGCATACTGTATCAGACTATTGGAAAGAGTAATCAATACGGTATTTTAAACCAACAAAATTATGGGTTCAAATTAACCCTTAAATGTTACTGAAAATTAACGAGAAACTCTCTAATTTGCTTTAGTTTGAATAATGAAATAGCAAGCTTTTACAACTTTTTTTTTCAAAGAGCATTGATATTCATTTGGTAAACAGTTATGTATGGTATTAATTCATATAAAAAAGTATTTTACTCAGAATAATTTTCTTCTATGTGTACATGTATGTAAATGCCATTATGTGAGAACTAAGCTCCTAATTCCTCTAGAAAGGGTGTTGTACATTTTAATAGCTTCACAATTTATAGTCAATTTACTGAGTGGAATGAATGACATAATTAAATAGTAAAACAATGGATAGAAACAAGCTCTCAGTGAGCACATCAAACATTTACCATTCAAAATTATGGTATAGTTAAAATGGTTATATAGACAGAAAATGTAATCGTGGTTTTGAAACTTTTTCAAGTACTGTGGGTATTAAATATTTCTCATACAGTTTGAGAGATTGAGAATGAGCTGTTGTAAAAAGTAGAAACAAATTAGATAATAGTATTACATAATATTTTACTTATTAAAACAACATACGCATTAATAAAAATTCAAAAATCAACCCCCCCTGCGAGTAGTTAGCAGGCAATGGTTAATCTCATAGCTCAAATCAAGCATGGAAATTAAAGTAATAAGTGTCAGTTCTCAACTGATCCACCAAAGTGTCAAATTTTTCCCAAATCATGGAAAATTTAAAGAAAAACTGATCCACTAAAGTGGAATTTAAAGAAAAATGAAAAAAAAAGTTTTTTTTTAACTGCCAAACTACACCCACTCTCAAGGCAGTAATCAAGAGAGGGCGGAAAAATACGCTGCCATTAAATTACGTCCACGGCCAGGACAGGTAACTGACTCGCAAACGGCTACATAAGCAGAAAAAGACTCTGGTTGCGTTTACCTATATTTTGTTTAACAACTTAGTGTCCGTAAGGTATTACGATACACCATTTAGTTTTCATTGAAAATCTTCTAAACGGAATGTTTGTATTAATGGTAACTACCTTACCAAGAGTTACAAGATGCAACTGGCAACTTGACTATTTCTGCAGAAGTAAAAAAAAAAAAAAAAAACACCACATAGTTTTTGTTCTTCTTTGAACAAACTGCCCCAATCAAACACAACACAGTCCAGAGTACCCTATGTTTGTTGAATGGTGAACAGTTACTACCCCTAATAACTCAAAATCAACATTCAATGTTGTCCAGTAGTGTTTGAAAATGAGTGACAATCAAACAATAGAAGTGGATGAAAATGAGTAACTATCTTAAGTGTTCTGAAAGTCTGTACATGTCTACGTTAACAGTGTAAAATCTCATAATTATATACTACACAAAAGTCAAAATTGACATATGGTCTATCTGATCATTAATCAGATACAGTACCATATCAAAACTAAACAGCCTGTAATCAACTACAAATTGATACACAAAGCTTGCACGCATGAGCAAGTCAAGAAGTGTGTCATGAACTAAAGACAGGTGTTCCACATGAAAAATGCAAAATTATACAAGTTTGGTGATAATAATAATGTGTAATAGGTAGTCTGTAATGGTTCATTAACCTTTACATTATGAGTATGTGCAAGTACACATGATAAACATTCCAAGTATGTAACTTGTAAAACATCAATAGTTTCATCATGTAAACTTTAAGAATAAAAATGAAAATTAAACCTTGCATCAGCCAAAGCTGTGTCATATGTACAATATACTATAATATGGTCATCTTAAACCAGTATTAAATATTTTCCTATTAAGCTGTAAGCTCAAGGATAGAAATTGTATTTTACATTGGTCAACACTTGTGTGGTCTGTGTGTCCTCCCATGCTTATAGTCACTTTTGTACTAATTGTTAGCAAGTCCCTCTTGACACATTAACGTACAACACAAAATTCAACCAACAACACAAAAATACTAACGAATGACTAACAAGAGTGAAAAGAATTAAAGTATTTGAATTGTAATGCACTGTGAACGTGATTGATTGAAAAATCACAGTACATAACTGAGGTAAGCTTCTGCATATTTACAATAATATTTCTAGCCATAAACAAATAATGAACACTTCAACATACCTTTGACTATCCATATAAGGTTAATAAATTAATTATTGTGTGCCATGTTCATAAATGGTATCAAAATTATGAGCAATTATCTTCCCTATAGGTTTCAGAGTAAGAGCAAGGTAAAATTCACAAGACAATTAACTTTTCTGTAGGTTGGATTTAAACACATTAATCTATATGAGACCGATCAACTTTATGGATCGTGGATAAACAAAACTGTAAGCATACAGCTAAGGGTTTCAATGAACTTCACGAGGCTCAATGTATATATGTAGATAAACTCAGATCTTAACAAATGGACTACACACATAGTGAAATAGTACTTTGTTTTCAGGTTCAGTTAATAGATTCTTTAAACTTCAAAATTCATGTTCATGTTACTAGAATCACAACTTAAGTTGACATTGACAGAAGGTATACTTTCATATTTATTTTCTCTTAATTCTTTAACATTTCGGTAGATGACTTAACATTTATATCAGGGTTTGGAGCTAACATTTCTCAGTACACTTAACACTATCATTTTGAGATTCCTCAGCAGTATCAAGCAATTTTAACATCTTAGGCTTCAAGTAAAGCATCTGTTCAGAGATTACACTATTCTTAAATATTACATCAACATTTTTCCTTTAAGTATTCATTATTTTCATATTCATTTTCTTTATGCTATATTAATTCTTTCTTTTCAATATATGAAGCATTTTTTCACTTCTATTTCAGTAACTTAATAACTATTTGTTCAGTACTTTCACTGACAATTCTTAACCTAACTTAAATTTCTCATGAACAGTACTTACCAGTTTTTCTAACTTGTCATATCTTTTGATGACTACTCAAAGACTTCCACATTAGCTAGTGGTTCATAAACATCATAACATAAGACTCCAAAATTCCAGTCAAACACATTAAATAAAAACCCCATCATCTACCCATTTTCTTTTTCTGTACTTAAATTCACATAGTATTTTAATTCATAAATCCTCAATGTTTGTTATTATTTGCAACTGTATTAACTGTAAACATGAATTCACTATTCGGTTGACACTGTATTTCAGCAGTATATTTACTTCTTAGCTCTTAAGTCCATTGGCCTATACATTGACATAAGTATTTTTATTGAAAACCCCCCAACTAGTATATCATATTAGGTACAGTATTATTATTTGGTATAACGTTCTTCTGAATTGATGGTTAACATCCACCTACATATTTTCTCAAAAATTCCAACTGGTAATAAAGTTTAAGCAACACATATTTTAAGTTTCAATAAGCATAGAGCAAAAATGTACATATCAAAAGGTATGTATCAGCTGTCTTCATTTGTCAGTGGCAATTAAAACATTTTGTCAAATAATCATAAATATTTACACTGAAGGAAAACTTAAAGCATAGAATTTATTCTGCACTGTGAAAATGATTAATAGAAGTACACAGCACACGACTGAGGACCTGAACTGGTGGCAGCAGTTTCATAACTAAAGAGTAATTATGCCCCTAAGGTATTACATCAGTACATAGCCTGATTCATCTCATTTTGTTTATCATCGGGTAGAAAAGGTAGTGGTATATTACAATTAGGTCCAAAATTAAATGCAAACAACTGGGTCTGGTTTGCCCAAGAACATACTTTACACTTTAGACTTTGCTTAAGTAACATAATTTCTGAAGTGTCATTTAAATCTGATGAAAAACAATCATTGTCCTGTGGCATAAAATAAATAGGACGAAATTTCCTTTTAGGCCTACCAGGTAACTTCACTACTGGTAAACAACTTACACTATTACATCTAGGAATACTCAAAGTTTCAGCATGTAACTTTTCTTGAATTTCGTCTACACACTGTGGTAATTCTGTGACTGTACACTTACTTTCGAGTTCTTGCTCGGGATTATCACTAACACAGTTACATTCAGTTTCTACTTTCAGATCAGAATAACTAAGTTTGCTATTACATTCTTCAAAATCGCGAATCTTTCCAGTTAACTCTGTTTTAGTATCATGGCTCTGAGAATTTACATAACTCGAACTGTCATCTATTTTTTCAACTCTGTCACTCGTCTGTGAAACTTCTGAAGTAGCAGCTATCATAACACTTTTTTCTATACTATTGAATCTAGTACTAAACTTTGTCTCTAGACTTCCAATGCATTGTTTTAGATCAGTCGCTGTTTGGCAAATTTCAAATTTAATTGAATTTATTTGAGATTTCATGTCAGATAGTTCGGTTTTCATGGTTTTCCTTTCTAATGAAAGTTCGGTTTTCATTTGTAATAAAAGTTCCAAGATTGATTTATTTTCTATTTCTGTGTTTGAGGCCATATAACTAATCTGTTGTCCAGTCTCTTGTAAATCACTAGAAAATGGGACCTGCTGCTTTCTTGCAATCGGTGTAGAACTCGCGATACCAGAACCTTCTACCCCACTGTCAAAGTCCGCAACTTGAGTACTATCAACTCCCTCCTTTCTTACTGTATCCATTTTAAAATAACTTTTCACTCCACATAAAACCCCTATCACACAAACAGTCACTACAAAAGTTACTACAAAAGTACTTAGCTGGTCACAAGGATGCGGCGATACAGGAATCAAGTAGTTCAAATTACTGCCATCTTCCTCCATTAAATTTCGACATCGTAGGTGTGGATAGTATTGTAGTCGAATTCTGCACTTTTATGATGGTTCTACTGCACATCCATCATATACATTATTTTCCTTGTATCCTGAAACACATTTTACATTAGTGAATACTGTTTAAAATCCTTTGGTCACGTCACCACTTCTAACGTTTTACATTAGTGAATACTCTTTAAAATCCTTTGGTCACGTCACCACTTTTAATGTTAGTGAATACTCTTTAAAAATCCTGGTCACAAGGCACCACTTCTAACGTCCATCACCCCTTTTCGGAATGACTCAAACTGAGCCCTAATATTTTCCTGAACCACGGAAACTTTTATTAGTTCACAGTCTATAACAAAGTCATTCCACTGTAGGTGAAGTTGAACTTATATGCTGGCTGAAGTCCATTGCGTTGTGAGCTTTCTTCGGCATTCACTAAAGCATTTGATTTTACAGGATCTTTTCATAAATTAAAACCATCTCAGTTGATATGGAAACGATTTTATTTCCACTTAAACATTTAAATCAATCACATTGCACAATCAAGAAATGCAGCAGCAAGCCAACAGAGCTGCTTACAGGTTTCTGGCCACTAGAATATTCCATCAAAGACTCCCAAACAATGCTTTCTCTCCAACATCTTTCTGTGTAACCCCGTAATAAGATTGATGACAAAGTTTTGTAATTCACAATTAAACAATATTCTTTTACATTAAATATGCCAAAATACAGATATTAAAACATTACATTTAAGCTTTGACTATTTATGTCAATGTATGTACGTGTTTCATGAAATTTGTATTTAAACGTAGTACACAAATTTGAAGTCACCCTTTTGACTAGTGTTTAGTGTGCTCAAATTATTTACATTATGTGTGTTTTCGAAATGCACACATATTTGTTTTGCCAATAGTGTGTAGGCGTATTATTATTGTGACATGGAATTTTAATGTGTTTCGGTTTGCGGTCAAATTATTTATTAACATGGATTTGTATATGGTTGTCGTAGTTTTGTTAATTTCGAAGATAGCTTCTTAGTACCAAACGGATTATTAATTATAGTGCATGAAAAATTATCAGTATTTAATTTAGGATCCAGTGATATATAAAACATGGTCTGCCCTAATTTATTTAAACAAAAGGTATATATGAAATCATGTTGTGCAATAGTTATAACATGTAGTATTGTTGTTTTTATACAAATTAGTATCTATAGGTTCAGCAATTTCCGAAACTAAGTGTAATGTATTTTTAGTGTTTGCAGCTATTATTTACGAAAGTATTAAGAACTGAAAATTACGTAAATGGTTAGCCAAAGTAATATTTAAATCAACGTACTATTTCTTAAAGGTATTTTACTAATAGTGTTAATAGAATTTCAATCTGAAGGCGAAAATGTGAAATATCACATGTCCGGTAATGAAGTTTTATTTTAGGTATCAGATATTTCGTGTTTCTATGTTGGCAACTGATTTTTAGGAGTTTGCAACATAGCAGAAACGTTACAGGGGATTCGAACCCCCGACCGTAGTGGCCGTGCTGACCGTGACTGGAGCACCTCAGTCTCCTCGGCCACCGCGGCCGGCTGTGTGGTCTTTAATATAAATTGGTTCATAAGTAGTTTGTAAGTTTAGGGACAGATGACCGCGCAGTGAAGTCCCATAAGCGTAAAAAACATTTGAACTTTTTTTCTGATATCTGAACCAGAGCATCATAAACGCCTACATTGTTTTGTGCGGACGAGAGGTTCAAAGGTTCAAATGTTTGTTACGTTTACCAGACTTAACTGCGGGGTCATCAGTCCCTATACTTGCAAACTATATATAAACTACCTCATACTAAAGACAGCAAAAACATCCATGCCCGGGGGAGAGGGGTATTCGAACCCTCTAAGGAGAACGGCCTCGCGCATCAGAGCATAGCGCCTCAATGCGCTCGGCCACTCCTCCCTGGCCGGACGAGTGGGCATGTTGCAAAAAGACCATATTATGTCGGGTTTTCATCGGAATCAAAGCGACCAAGAGTTTGCTTAGATGAAACATCGATTCTCACGCATTATACAGTAAATAAATGTTGGCAAAGTGATAGTGTGCGAGTAATATTATCAAACAAAAGTCCCAGTCTGTTTATTTGTTGTTCATTCATCTACATCTACATAGATACTCTGCAAATTACATTTAAGAGCCTGTCAGAGGGTTCATTAACCACTTTCATAACCTTTCTCTACCGTTCCATTCTATTATAGCGCGCGGGAAGAAAGAACACCTAAATCGTTATCGATCTGATTTCATTGGGATGGTCATGTCTCCCTAAGTAGGTGGGTGCTAGAAAAATATTATCACACTCATAAGTAAAATTCGGTGATTGAAATGTTCAAATGTTTGTATAGCTTATGGGACTTAACTACGGGGTCATTAGTCCGTAAACTTACAAACTACTTACGAAGTAGCTAATACTAAGGACGGCACAAATATCCATGCCCGAGGGGGAATTCGAACTCCCGACCGTAGTGGCCGTGCAGACTGTGACTGGAGCGCCTCAGTCACCTCGGCCACCGCGGCCGGCTCGGTGATTGAAACTTCGCAAACAGATCACTCCGCAATGCATAACGTCTTTCTTTTAACGATTTCCACCCCAATTCGTGCAACATTTCCGTGACGCTTTCCCCCCGTAACGTGATAAGACAAAACGAGCTGCCCTTCTCTGAACCTTCTCAATATCTTCCGTCAGTCCCACCTGGTGAGGGTCCCACAATGGGCAACAGTACTGCAGGAGAGAACGCACAAGTGTGATGTAGGCAGTCTCTTTGGTGGAGCTGGTGCATCTTCGAAGCGTTCTGCCAATGAAACGTAATCTTTGGTTCGCCTTCCCGACAATATATTCTATGTGTTCTCTCCAGTCCAATTTGTTCGTAATTGTAGCTCCTAGGTATTTAGTAGATTTTACGACCTTAAGGTTTGACTGATTTATTGCGTAATTGAAGTTCAGCGGATTTCTTTTAGTGGTCATGAGTATTACTTCACACTTTTGGTTTAGTGTCAATTGCCAATTTTCGCACCATGTAGAAATTTTGTCTAAATCGCTTTGTAGTTGCTTTTGATTTTCTGTTGACGTCACTAAGCGATAAACGACAGCATCATCCGCGAACAGTCTAAGGGAGCTATTCAGATTGTCTCCTAAATCGTTTATAAACGCAAGGAAGAGTAGAGGACCTATAACGCTTCCCTGGGGAACGTCTGATATCACTTCTGTTTTACTCGATGACTTACCCGTCAATTACAACGAACTGTGTCCTTTCTGATCGGATATCGTGAATCCAATCGCACAATTGGGGAGTTTCATGGCTCAAAATTCAAAACGTCCGACTATCAGTCAGAAACAGATAGCAAAAATTTCCAAAAATACGTCGAAACCCAACTTATGCCAGTCTTACTACCAATGTCTTGATCCCTTCAGCCTGAACGTGTAACCGCAGTATCGAACATTGCATTCGAATTTCCAAATTAGATTTCGTCTTCTGCAAAATTAGTTGTGAGTAAACGCAAGGCGCTTAACAGCGCTCCACTCGTAAGAATACCGACGTGTACGCCGGACTGCTTGCCCCTCTCCTCCGGCGTAAACACGACGGTGCTGCCACAGGCCGCGCGTACGGGAGCGTCGTGTTGCGGTGCGAATCCCTCGTCGGACATGGATGTTTGTGTCATCTTTAGTATAAGGTAGTTCATAAGTAGTTTGCAAGTTTAGGGCCTGATGACCCCGCAGTTAATTCCCATAAAGATTTACAAACATTTGAACATTTTTTGCTGCCACAGTGGCGAGGAAGAAATTTTCTCCTCCGTCTCCTTGTTCAACATGTAATAATAATGATAAAATAAAGAAAAAAAGAGGGCGGCAGATTTGCCGCCCCTCGGAAAGTGCCGCCCCGTGCGGCCGCACGTTTCGCACGTGCCTTGCGCCGGCCCTGTAAAAGGGTGCAGTATATTGGGATGGGAAGTTATCGGTGTATATAAAATTCTACGTGTGTGTGTGTGTGTGTGTGTGTGTGTGTGTGTGTGTGTGTGTTAATATTTCGCTCTGCTGCGAAAACCACAGAACGCAAACGAATGGTCTGTGTGTAATTGTTGTCCGAAGTCTCCTGTTGTATACCATAGCAGTTCCACGCCGCTAGCTATAAGGGGGTAGAAGATGTGGTGGTTGAAAGTCGTCAAATTATAAAAAAAAATTCGGACTGAAGGCCAGGAATGACGTTTGCGACTCTATAGCAAGAAAGTTACATACAGCGAAACGTGATGCCACAGATCATATCTTTGGCCTATGTGTGCTACAATGTCTTCAGCTCTTTCTTTGTAAGGATAAGCATACGGATAAGGAAACATAAGAATAAATAAATAAAGCAGTAAAAAAGAAATACCTTTAATTCATCTCTTTAAAAAAAATTCGATTTGACGTTTCGCGCATTATCTATCATAATCAACCAACACGCGAGCGGAGCCGCGGGTTTAAGCTGTTGTTGTTGTTGTGGTCTTCAGTCCGCAGACTGGTTTGATGCAGCTCTCCACGCTACCCTTTTCTGTACAAGTCTCTTCATCTGAGAATACGTTCGGCATCCTTTTGAATCTGCTCACTGTATTCGTCCCTCAGTCTCCCTCTACGAATTTTTCCCCCGCACGCTTCCTTCTAATGCTAAGTTGACAATTCCTTGATGTCTCAGAATGTGTCCAACCAATCTATCCCTTCTCTTAGTCAGGATATGCCAGAAACTCGTTTTCTCCCCAATTCGGTTAAGCACCTCATTAGTTACGTGATCTACCCATCTAATTGTCATCATTCGTCTGTAGCACCACATTTCAAAAGCTTCTGTTATCATTTTATCTGAACTCTTTATCGTCCACGTTTCACTCCCATACAATGCTACACTCCAGACAAATGCTTTCAGAAAGGACTTACTAACATTTAAATTAATATTGGATGTCAGCAAATTTCGCATCTTCAGAAACACTTTTCTTCCCATAGCCTTTCTGCCTTTTATGTCTTCTTTACTTCGGCCATCAGAAGTTATCTTGCTACCCAAATAACAAAATTCATCTACTACTTTTATTGTCTCATTACCTAATCCAATTCCTTCAGCATCGCCTGATGTTCTGACATTGCATTCCATTACCTTCGTTTTACTCTTGTTTATGTTCATCTTATATCTTCCATTCAAGACACTCTCCATTCCATTCAATTGCTCTTCCAGATCTTTTGCAGTTTCTGTCAGAATTACTATGTCATCGGCAAACCGCAATGTTTTTATTTCTTCTCCCTGCACTTTAATGCCCTCTCCAAATATCTCCTTCCATTCCTTCACTGCCTGTTCAATGTAAAACCCTCTGCGTCCCTTTCTTGTCCTTCGACTCTAATAACCGCTGTCTGGTTTTTGTATAGGTTGAATATAACTATTCACTCCCAATATTTTACCCCTGCTGCCTTCAGAATTTGGAAGAATGTATTCCAGTCGACATTGTCAAAAGCTTTCTCCTAATTGACAAACGCTAAAAACGTAGGTTTCCCTTTCCTGGGCCTATCTTGTAAGATAAGTCGTAATGTGAGTATTACCTATGTACCTCAATGTACCTATGTATTACCTCAATGTACAGATTGAACAAAATTGGGGAAAGACTACAGCCCTGTTTTACTCCCTTCCTAACCTCTGCGTCACTTTCTTGCCCTTTGACACTAATAACCGCTGTCTGGTTTTTGTATAGGTTGAATATAATTCTTTGATCCCTATATTTTACCCCTGCTATCTTCAGAGTTTGTAAGAGTGTATTCAGGTCGACATTGTCAAAAGCTTTCTCCAAATCTACAAACGCTAAAAACGTAGGTTTGCCCTTCCTTAGCCTATCTTCTGAGATAAGTCGTAATCTGAGTATTGCCTCCCGTGTTCCTACATTTCTCTTAAATCCAAACTGATCTTCCCCGAAGTCGGATTCCACAAGTTTTTCCATTCGTCTGTAAATAATTCGTGTTAGTATTTTGCAACCATGACTTATTAAACTGATCGTTCTGTAATTTTCACACTTGTCTGCACTTGCTTTCTTTGGAATTGTAATTACGATATTCTTCTTGAAGTCGGAAGGTATTTCCCCTGTCTCATACATCTCGCATACCAGGTGATACAATTTTTTCACAACTGGTTCTCCGAACGATATCAGCAGTTCAGATGGAATATCATCTACTCCAGGGGCCTTGTTTCGACTCAAGTCCTTCAGCGCTCTGTCAAATTCTTCTCGCATTATCATATCTCCTATCTCATCTTCCTCCACTTCGTCTTCCATTTCTAGAATATTGCCTTCAAGTTTATTTTCTTTGTATAGGGCCTCTATATATTCTTTCCACAATCCAGGTTTCCCCTCTTTGCTTAGTATCGGTTTTCCGTCTGAGTTCTTGATATCCATACAACTGCTTTTCTTGTCTCCAAATATCTCTTTTATTGTCCTGTGGGCGGTATCTATCTTTCCCCCAGTTATGCATTCTTCTACGGTCCTGCATTTGTCCTCTAGCCACTCCTGCTTAGCCAGTCTAGTGGACAATAAACAATGCGGACTGCAAGAGGATAGAGGCTTTTGAAACTTGGTGTTACAGAATAATGCTGAAGATTAGGCGGGTGGATCGCGTAACCAATGAGGAGGTACTGAACAGAATTGGGGAGAATAGGAATTGACTAAAAGAAGAGATCTATTGGTAGCACACATTCTTAGATATCAAGGAATTGTGAATGTAGCGTTGGAGGGAAGTGTTTACCGCAGAGGAAGACCAAGAGATGGATACAGTAAGCAGATTCAGACAGATGTAGGTTGCCGTTCTTATGTGGAGTTGAAGAGGCTTGCTCAGGATAGGGCATTGTGGAAAGATGCATCAAACCAGTCTCCGGACTGAAGACCACAACAACAACACGTGCATAGTCATGTGTTATTAGTGTATATTATCAAAGAAAAATGAATAACGTTCAGTATCTTTTAGAAACAAACTACTCAGCTTTAAGCTTGGAAGAGAAGTGTGAAATAAAGAAGCTCGGTAGGCCGAATCCTCAGCTAGATTTGTAGCAAGCGAAAACTGAGTTGAGACATTCTGCTCATCTTGTAACGTCGACGCGCCAAGAGAGGGAGGGGGTCGCCACTATTAAGATCCGGCACTGAAAGAAGTGAACCCCAAGTATATGAAGCACCAGTCGCCACTGACCTGTACCTATCAAAAAACTGAAAGTACACATTCACCGTGTCGAGTAACTGAACATTCCTGATAGTGTGACAAATAAGAAGCGTGTAGCTGGCTTTATTACGACTTGTATTAAACGCATATCACTTATATCAGTAATAAACTTCTTCTGGACTCATTGCTGTTCGTACATTAGGCTCACCTGAAATGTTCAAATGTTTGTAGAGCTTATGGGACTTAACTGTGGGGTCATCAGTCCCTAAACTTACAAACTAGCTTATACTAAAGACGGCACAGACATCCATGCCCGAGGGGGGATTCGAACCCCCGACGGGGAACGGTCTCGCGCATCGTAGCAGAGCGCCTCAATGCGTTCAGCCGCTTCGCCGCGGCGGCTCGCTTGAATTCTTCAATTGTATGGACATTATACTCGTGGTTGCTTTTCACTTATGAAATTTATTTCTGTTAGATGCATTTTGACCAGTGGTAGAAATTTTTGACGTCTCTCTACCTTTTCACTTTATTGACAAAATATATTTGAGAAATAGTTCACAGGAGAGGGGGAACATATAAACTGGTTACGAGAATTTGAAATGAGTATAATTTCGCCTTGTTTATCATAGAAACTTTAATGTTTACAGTATGGCACGAGATGCAGAGTACGTATTATTGTGACAGTACCGAGATGTATTTGGTAATTACCAAGCGGATCACGTACAAAATATTGTGAGCCAGCCAGCAGAACAACCGGTCAGACGAAGCGAAAGTGCTGGCCGCTGGGAACCATGGCGAATCGACGTCTGTTCGCCTTCTCTAAAGGGACCGCCGGGCGGTCGGGCATCGCGTACCGCTGTGCTCGGGCGAGGGCAATGAATAAATTTCTTGTGCGCCTTAGAAGGCCCAGAGAAGCGACGGACGTGGAGTGAGAAGTGGTTCAGGATAGCGTAAAGCAATATGTTTTGCGAAGGCTCATGTTTGGGGCCTCGCGACTCACTGACGCCAGGAAACGGCCGCGAACCTGTGAGTTCATTGCCCTGCGAAATTGGCGCCTGTTTCTTCTTAAAAGCCACTAAGTATCAGCAATAATCATTGGCTTGACGTCAGCTCATGTGGTGACGGTTTGCTGTGATTGGCTTTTGGCCAGTGGCGGCTGGTGATAATGTGCTAATGTGCTGCAGTACACTGTAAATATATTACTAAAATTATGCCATATCTCTTGGAATGCAAGCGAGAAATCGCTGTAAAATTACATCCTTTCTCTTGGAATACGAGCCAGATATCACAATAAAATTATGCCAATTACCTTCCAATGCATATAAGAATGCTAGTAATAAGGATGAAAACGCATTTTGGAGCACTCTCGCCGCAATAGCTGGAAACCAGCTCCGTGTGCTGAAGTGGGATTTAGCCGCACTGGTCCGTGCGCAGAGAGGCGGCGCAGTCGTATGTTCGCTATTGCGCATGCGCAGATGTGACGTCAGGCCTGGCGGCTCATGTGTGCTGAGACCGACTACAGCACCACATCAATATTTCTCTTCGCGCTGCCTGTGAAGGTTGCGTAAGAATAGTATATGACGAATATTGCGGCTTACTGAGTCAAATAGCGCGCTGACTGAGGCGTCTTGCGCGTTGTCTCTCAATTCCTGTGTGAGGCTCGTATTCAAATACCTCTGAGTCTAAATTTTTAATTTCTGTAAATAAAATTAATTTTTTTAAACGTTATATTTACTACCTGCAGTGAATACATGCAATTGGCAGCGCTGTTAAAGATTCTCCTATGGGGTCATTAGTCCCTAAACTTACTAACTACTTATGAACTAGCTAAGACTAAGGATGGCACAAATATCTATGCCTGAAGGGGGATTCGAACCACCGACCGTAGTGGCCGTGCAGACCGTGACTGGAGCGCCTCACTCCCCTCGGCCACCGCGGCCGGCAATACAGTATTAATTGATATTTAATTAAAGGCAATCACACAAAGGTTGACTTTTTAATTTAGTATATTTTGTTTGCTGTTTATTTTTGTAATATTGTAGCACACTGGTCAAATTTTGTACGAACCGCCACTGCTTTTGGCCATAGACGCTTTGGTGAGACGTCTAACATAAAAGGACATACAGGGCCCTCCATAAGTTCGGAAACACCATGCTGCCTATTACAAGAGAGCAAGATGGAAGTGATCTATGTGAATTATCGGTTAGAATTCGGAATAGCAAGGACAAATAACGATTAATAATGACACAGTAATGTACGCTTAATTATTGCACATATACGTATGTATATTGGAAAAATACTAGTCTTTCTATGATTTATGTAAACTGACGTTACCTTTCCAAGCAGTTCTACTAAACACGCCATGTGGCACGAGTAAAACGCATGGCTATGTAGAGGTACGATGTTTACATTTCTGTTCACTTGTTGTCGCGTTTGCATAAAGGTATAACACGCCGCGAAAGTAATTGGGAATGGCCAAAAAGTGCCAGGCACCTTATGAAACAGGTTCCTATGAAGACCCTCCTCGCTCAGGAGCACACAGGAAAATATCAGAACGCCAGGAAAAGTATTTGGTAGTGACCAGTAAACGTAACAGATTAAAAACTATCCATGAATTGACTTCTAAACGCAAACGAGGGATATACCGGTGAGTCACCAGTGAGACGACGCCTGGCAGGCAACAACCTCCGAGTTATGTAGCAACAAGGAAACCACTGTTACGCCCTTGTGACATTACAGATACAGGAGGAAACTGATTGTCTCGATGTGAAAGATAGGTTTTGAGAGGCTGTTGGGTTCTCCAGCCAGTCGGCTTAAAGCTTGAACCTAGTGAATGGACAGCTAGTCAGGGTTTTCCTAATGCGCTCGGAAAACTGAAACGCTCTTGGCTGAGCGAGGACGTCTATTCCAAATTGAAATACAATATAGCCACAAACAATATTCTAAAAATTCATATAAAATCAGGGAATGACCATACGGCAAATATATGAATGGATTCAGGAGACTTGGAAAATCAAGCGCCGTAATTACAGTTTAAATATCCGTTACAGATAAAAGGCCGATAACTCTCAGTACTATAATAACAATATTATAAGACTTAAATCTACAATACAAATACATAAGCAAATGGACAGCATTGCTCCACGCTACCTATCTTAAAAGACGTGCCACGTTATTTCCGTATTCTTTCAATAAACTTTATTTTACTCTCTTGTTCTGCTTTTTGTTGAGGTAATAATATTCTTGGTCACAACATAAATTCCACCACAGAAACTCAAAACATGAACCCATTAAAGCGCATTACATTTATGTATGTATTTTATTATACTTAATATTATTCTTAGTAACCTTCATTTTTTATGTTGTAGACTGCCACTTAAATATTTCATGGCCGACTAAAAGTAGTTTATATGCAGCAGATAATTTATATATCTGCGTTTATAAGTATTTGTGATCAAGAACTGAATATATTTGTATAAAAAGCCATGATAAATTAAATATTAATTGTGTAACTATATTTCGACGGCGGCAGTATATTTGCACAGTGAGACACCACGCTTAATGGCTATCTGAGCAAAGAGCTTCAGTCGCAACCGTTTTTAGTATTGCTCAATATATATTTGTTTGTTAAATGTAGCCGCGGTGGAGTAGCCGAGCGGTCTAAAGCACCTCGCTGCGGAGCGCGCGGTTGCTCGCCGTGGAGGTTCGAGTCCTCCCTGGGGCATGGGTGTGTGTGTTTGTCCGTAGGTTAGTTTACCTAGGTTTAAGTAGTTTGTAAGCTACGGACTGATGACCACGCAGTTTGGTCCGATAGATTTACAGACATTTGAACATTTTTTTGTTAAATATAAACAACATTTGTAGGGAGGTGGTCAAAGCATTTAATTCTGTGATATTCAAATGTATAATATTTTGGAAGGGAAATTTTATTTTAAAGATGAGGCGTTAGGATGCGTGGAAGGATACATTATTGGGAGCAGGGACAGCACGCTTTTCGAACGCTTGGGAAATGACTCTTAATTTGGAAGTGGTAGTGAAATGTTGTGACGCTGGGCGGTCTGAAGCCGCGTTACGAACTTGCGATTTGAAAAGATAGGCATGTGTGGACTAAGCAAATTGACGGGACTGTGGCAGAAGGACTTAGTCTCTGGTGAAAAGTGATAAACTATGCACGGTAGTCGGGCTGTGGAACTATAATAGACGGCCGCGGTGGCCGAGGGGACTGAGGCGCTCCATTCACGGTCTGCACGGCCACTACGGTCGGGGGTTCCAATCCCCCCTCGGGGATGGATATTTCTGCCGTCCTAGTTTGTAAGTAGTTCATAAGTAGTTTGTAAGTTTAGGGACTGATGACCCCGTAGTTAAGTCCCATAGACTATACAAACATTTGAACATTTGCAAAGTTAAATTTTCTCACTCGAGCTCAAATACCAAGTTCTCCGTCAGAGGTTCTAGTCCTCTCGAGCATGGGTGTTTGTGTTGTCCTTATTTAGTTTAAGTAGTTTGTAAGCCTAGGGACTGATAACCAACGTAGTAAGTACCTTATATTTACAAATTCCTTCTTAAGGTGGCATATGTTCATTCTCTGTGGTGACAAAACCGGGATTGACAGGAAGTGAATGTTGACTAAGCAGGAATGGTTAGAGGACGAGCGTGAGCCGACCCAACTCCGCACTAGAGGCGAACGAGAGCATGCCCCATTCTGCTGGCGAGGCTAGCTTTCGTATAGATCGGGAACCAATAAGAATGCAGGCGGAAGAAGACGGTTTTTGGATTTGCTTGCAGAGCCAACTCAAAGAAATGTTTGTTTCCGAAACTGATGTTTGTTTGCACTATTGACGTGTTTGAGGGTTAGTCTGCTGTTGAGTTGGCAGGGGAGTTCCGGTTTCGTGCAGCCTGTCCAATTAAGCTGACAGCCTGAAAGAGCTGTTACGCGGTATGGCGACCGGCAGGCGTTATGTAATGGCGTCAGAGCACTGTAAGAAGGGGAGCTGGCGGTACCTATTCTTAGAACAGCCATTGACTGAAGCCAGGGGGCCAAAACAAGGATTTCTCGCTTAAAATCCTGCGTGAATATTGCCCTCTTTGCGTAAAGCCACTAAATTGGTAATCAAATCGCATAGATATGAAATACATTTCAACGACTAGAACTACTTTACCACACAGTGTGCCGCAATGTTTTGGGCACAAACAAATGACGGAATACGCATTTTGGTGGCTTCACTTTTCAGGGCTAGGGCATCTCCAGAGATTCTAACCTCCTTGGATTTAATTCATTCGTTAGTTTAAGAGATGAAGGTAATTTATGGTGTACTCGTCATGAGTTCTCTATGGCGACAAAATCGAGATTGACTGGAAGTGAATGATGGCTAAGGATTGGTTACAGGGCAAATGTAAATAAACGTATATATCTCTAGAGGAAAAACAGATAAAACCTATTTTAAAGTTAAAGAATCGTTTGGAGAAGTGAACAGGCGAATATATGACTATGAAAACCTTAAATGGAAAATCAGTAGTAAGCAAACAAAGGAAAGCTGAAAGACGGAAACAGTACATATAAAGGTTACACAGGGAGAGAGAGTGTAGATGATGAGGTAGGAGATATGATGCTGCAAGAAGAATGTAATGGAACAGTGAAATATCTAAGTCGAAAACAGACTCCTGGAGTAGATGACATTCCCTCAGAGTTACCGATATCCTTCAGATTGCCAGCCATAAAAAACTGTGTATTGTGTAAGTTATGTGAGACATGCGAAACACCATCTGTCTTCAAGAAGAATATAACAATTCCAGTCACATAGAAAGTTCGGTAATGATTTGGGCATTTATATCAAGGTATTCAATCGTTTCTATCATTACCCTATCTAGTCTGTTACCTGTGAATGAATATTTCACCATCCTGGACAACAAATTGCTTACTCTGACTAACGTATTGCTAACAAACACTGTCATATTCTAAAATGATAATGCTTCCACACCCATAAAAGGTTTGTATAGTCTATTGGACAACTGCGGGGTCATCAGTCCCTAAACTTACAAACTACTTATGAACTAACTAAGACTAAGGACGGCACAAATATCCATGTGCAAAGGGGGATTCGAACCCCCGACCGTAGTGGCCGTGCAGGCAGTGACTGTAGCGCCTCAGTCCCCGCGGCCACCGCGGCCGGCTTCCACACCCACAACCCATAAAGATTCAGACCTGCTTTCTACAGCATCAGATAATTATCAAACATCTGATCCGGACAGCAAAATCGCCATAAATGAACCATTCTGGGAGTTTTAGAACAGGAAATGAGTACCAAATTTACATTTCCATCATCGCTGAAGTAACTGGCGGGTATTACAGGATAATGATGGTTAACATTCTTTTGGAAACCATCAAAACACTTTACGAGTCTCTTCTTCGAAGAGGTGGAGATGTTCTCAAAACCAATGGTGGGCCACTCCTTACCAATAAATAAATATTTTTATCTGTTATGGTTCGTATTCATTAATTGCCAGCAGCTGCACATCCTTAAGTACTTTGCAGAGTAGCCGATTAAAAATAGAAACAGGTAGACTCGACGGTTCTAGGATTTTTTAAAAAGCCATCTTTCCTTTCGGTGAACTTAGTTAGACTGAAGTTACCTGTGAAAACCTCATGCAAATTCATCCAGTGGTTTCAGAAATTAGCGTGTTCAAAGATACAAAGGGACAGACATGGCAGTTGATGAAAAAAAATTAAATTATGATGTCTTTGGTTTCCGTGATCCGATTTGGATGAAATAAAGCTTGAATGTCGTCCCGTGATACGGCAAACATACCTGTTAAAACCTCACACAAGACCGTCAAGAAGCCTCGGAGATTGTTTTGTTCAGACAAACAGAAATCACGGTTACAGAGAAACATTTTACATCTAATCTGCATGAATACTCTGCAAATCACATTTCAGTCTATGGCAGGAGGTTATAATTATAATATTTCTCTTCTGTTCCATTCTGCAACAACGCGTCGAAAAAAGGGACATCTCAATCTTTCCGTTTTCGACCATTTATTTTATTTTACAATGATGATCACGTCTCCCTATGTAGGTGGGTGTTAACGAAATATTTTTTCATTTTGAAGAGAAAGTTGATGAAAGAAATTTCACAAATAAATCTCGCCGTGACATTGTCTACCCTACACCAAGATGATAAAAATGAGCTGCCCTTCTGTGGACTTTTTCTATATCTTGCGTCAGTCTCACTTGATGGGTATCCCAAAATGCGCAGTTATACTCGAAAATAGTAATTGTAGTGTACGCAGTTTCTTTAGCTGAACTGTTGCATCTTCTAACAATGGACGTCTTTCACCGTGAACGCTCGGAACCACACAAACCCATCCTTACTTCTAATAACAGGCAATCATAAACAGGGCAGTTGTGTACGTTATTTCCAGGCAAAACGTTGCATTTTACCTGAAGTAACATTTTAATAGAGACAAACAAAGTAACAAAATATCAATATCACAGGAAGGAAATTACATGTTATGTAATGGCGTCAGTGTATCATTATATATTCAATCAGCAACACAAGAAACTCTCTGCTTAATGTACTTACAATAGCGCAAAACACGTATATGCAGTAGTAACACACACTTGAAAGTGCTTATATTAGTCCTCAAAGTACAGTTGCGCGATTTCGATAAATGGTTGAAACGAAGTGGGGACAGAATAATGAGCACACCCCACTAAAGCCACAATATCACATTCCAACAACACGTTCGCATTATATATCCGCAAACTCCATATCCTCGGCCCCGATGTCATTTCCATATTCAGCACGTCGCAGCTCGGTCCCGAATATTTGGACCACATGCGTAGGATAATTTTCTTCATGATATCACTGCGCTGTACACAGTTTACACAGTAACTCACTTGCGAACACTCCCAGAGACAAATACGTATTGCAGCTATACCACCCACGTAACTGGAGCACCGGTTAGTGCAGCTACACTATGTCATCGTCTAGTGACGCTAGCTGGCAAGTGCGGAGTTGAAATGAAAATAAAGCATGATTGCTTGTTATTCTAAGAACTTGTTTCCTGTGGTTCCAAGTGTTTGAGGCGAAATGCGTCCCCTGTAAGTGTCTGCCAATGAAACGTAGCTCTGGTTCGCCTTCCCTACAATATTTCCATTGTATTTTTTCCAATTTAAGTTATTCGTAATTGTAAAGTTTTTATCCATAATGGATGAGGAACACTACGACTGTGGTGAATAAAGGATATCTTGAAAAAACAGCAATCAGTCGTCTTCTATGTGTAATGGTTTCATTCATCTTTTTCCATAACCGGTTTCGACATGCCTAGCATGTCATCATCAAATTTTAAGACAAATTTGACATTACATTTGGTGTGCAGTGGGATGGACAGATCTGTGAGTTTTATAGAGTAGCACAAAATAAGTTGACTGTGTGGCAAGAATTATTAACACAATAATATAGACTTAAAGTCACTACTTACAATTGGTATCATCATTAAATATATTCTGGTGAGGTATTTCTTCCAAATGAGTATATCTATTAATATCCTCTTGTCTATTTTTGGCCGGCCGCGGTGGCCGAGGAGACTAAGGCGCTCCACTCACGGTCTGCACGGCCACTACGGTCGGGGGTTCGAATACCCCCTCGGGCATGGATATTTGTGCCGTCCTAGTTCGTAAGTAGTTCATAAGTAGTTTGTAAGTTTGTAAGTCCCATAGACTATACAAACATTTGAACATTTTTTGTCTATTTTGGTTAATTATACCTTTTGATGTAATATATACTTCATTCATAGTTGTTATTCCTAAGTATCTAGTTAAATGTACGGCATGGAGAAGATGGACTCAGGTTTGCCCCTCTTGGCTAACAGCCATCACAGCGAAATAGGCCGCACTGACAACACGACACGCGAGCGTCACTAGTAAGCAACTGCCGCCGCGCGGCCCACGGCCAGCAGGAGAGAAACGGAAGCCCTCACCCCATTCGCCGATGAACACCAATCATGTCCCCCCTATGCAAGAAGCAATAGGCAGCGGCTAAACCCCACTCCCTCCACCTCAGCATCCTATCATAATAACGTTTCCATTCTTCCGCCAAAAATCCATCAATAACATCGCTGTGTTTTTTTTTTTTTTTTTTTTTTTTTTTTTTACGTAATGTCTAACTGAAAGTAAATATAAAGTATAGTAACAACCAGCTCACATCAGTATACCCAGATGAAGGCCACTGTAACGCTTTTATGTCATCTGACTCTGGCCGCAGAAGCCTACGTAATTATATTATGGCATGTAGATTTGACTGATTTATCGTGTAGATGAAGTTCTCAGTGGGTTTCTTTTAGTGCTCATAAGGATGACTTCACACTCACCATCATTTAGGGTCAATTGCCAATTTTTGCACCATGCAGATATCTTATCGAAATCATTTTTCAGTTTTTTTATCTTCTGGTGACTTTATTAACCGATAAATGACTAGCTTTTCACGGCCGCTTTTCATAATAAAACAGTGCCTGAATATTTCCCGAAGGATCTCTCAAATTATCAGTGAAAACCTTGTAGAAGTTCATGGAGTAGTGTTCGTGGCAAATGTGTTCAAACAGATTAGCAACGAATGCGGCGGTGTTACAGAATTTTATTACAGTAGATATCCATGTATTTCGTAGCTTGGTGTATGGAACCCAGCCCCAGAGTGTGTTTGCAAGTATTTCTCAAGCGCCCTGAAAGATGTTACGTGCTTCGTTTGATAGCGTTATCGGAGCGACTTGTGAAGGCGATGACAGGCTGCTTGCAAGAGACGCCTATCACCGATGCGAAGAACTGCCTCGATAAAAGAGAATGTAAGGAGGACGCAGGCGGCCATTCTTGACAGATGAGGAGCGAGCAAGGCGTTGATTCACTGGAAATCAGCGTGGCGGCGCTGCTGTTCCCGCCGCGCAGCACATTCTCTGAGCGACCGGCGCCTGCGACAAAACGCGCTAGCAGAGATAGAGCTCCACGAGGTACGCTGAGGCCACGTGACTGAGAGGGGGGGGGGGGGTTAGGGAGGGGGGAGCGCGAGGAAAGGGGCGCGCACGTCCGCAGTTTACGAGCTCCGCGTGAGCGGACCCGGGCTTTGGCTGGGGGGGGGGGGGGAGGAGAGGGAGGGGAGGCAGTGTTAAGGAGAAGGCTTTGGATCGCCGTCACGTGGCGTTCGCTGACGAAGGGGCTCCCAGTAGAAGGGCCTGAAGGGGGACGATATTAAAGGCTGTGACGTCGTTTTTATTTGATATTTTAGTTGGTGCCGGAAATTCATTTGGTTTGTTGTAGTGCTTCGGTGTGATAGAAGCGACGTCAGCGGTAGTGCAAGCTTTTGTCGTCTTCACATAAAGATTCGGTAGGCACGTAAAATTTTTATTTGAGACATACGTTGCTTATTTAAGTTGGCACACCTGATAATATTTCATGTATTCAGTTACGGATGCCTCTGGTTTAACTTTCCGTAGCCTAACAAAGTTTATGGATTATATTTTAACTGAGGAGAGCGCTAAAAACACAAAAATCTAGCTTTTATTCCCGTCTTTCTTCTTCTTTTTTTCTTCCCAAAAACCTTTCATTCTTTCACTTTGTGCCTTTTTTTGTTCATCTGTCCATTTTCGTCTGTTTTTGTGTTGTGACTTAAAGTCAACTTTTTCGTTTCTGATTTTTTTCCCTACAGGTTTTGCGGTCTTGTATGTCTTCTATAGAGATGTTTAACGTTTTCAGGTCTTCTATGGTTTCTTCGTGCCAAGATGTGCCCAGTTTCGATGTAGAAATTATGTTGAATTTCTTTTAGTTAGTCTGGTGTCATTCATTCTGGCGATATGCATGAAAAATTTTGCTCAGCGTTTTCTGATATGTGTCGTGATTGTTTCAGAGTGTCTGTATAGTTCTTCCGTGGATATTTTTGGCCAGATATTTTCTCTAAAAACTGCACCGTGGATTTTTCTCAGAATTTTCCTTTCTTGTTTTTCAATCTCCTTCATTTTTGCCAGTAGTTTCTGATGCTTAGAGAGCTTCTGGTAAGACTACTGTGTTGTAGTGTCGTAGTTTTGCGGCCGTGGAAATACATTTTTTATTGTAGTGGGACCAGGTGAGTTTATAGGCTCTCTGTAATTTTGAAACTCTTTCTTCGTTTGCTTTTGTGTTTAGCCCATATTTTTGCATGATTTCGCCTAAATATTTAAACTCACTGACTTGTAGAATTTTTCCGTACGTTGTTTTTAGTGGGAGTTTATCTGATGATTTTGTATCAAAAAATTGTGTTTTTTTGTAACACTTACTTTGTTAAACGTTATATAAATTAATAATATTTCTAGGTTCCAGCTCAGGTCTTTTGTAAATAATGTTCATGTATAAAAGAGGGGTGGGGGAGCATCCCCGTCTCAAGGAAAGGTGATGACGTGGATGAAAAAGCACGCCAAGTGGCCGGCTTGCGTGGCTAAAAAGTTAGTTTGGGAGGAGTCTTTGTCTGGACGGTGAACAGAGAACAGTGCCAATGACGTGGGCTGCTTTGTTAGAGGTCAGACACTTCAACAACAATATCAGTTGGCCTCGAATGAAGAATGTTTTTTAATACTCCCATTCTTGACAGATGAGGAGCCAGCGGTGAGTTGATTTACTGGTAGAATATTGTTTAAATTAATTCGATGCCAACAATAGCCACACATATATCACTGAGTCTACCTACAAAATTATATCAGGCTACAACACATAGTTCAGGATATAGAGCGTTGTAATCTTTAAGATTCGTGAACAACCATCTTCTGCCAAAAATATTTTGCAGTATATTCTCTCGGCGTTTTATAAAGACAGCCTTAAAGACTCCCTACAATATTTACACCAATTTCTAAATATTTCTAGGGTCTTTCTCAATTTCATAATTCAAGTCAACTATTTAGCGCATTAACAGACGTTTCAAGCATTTCCAGACTGTGGAATTAAATTCTATCTGGGATTTTATTTATACCCTACGAAAACGTGAAGAGGAAATAGCGATGTCCATGTCGGATGATACGAATTTGGTTTTTGAAGAAAATACTTTCATTCGACACTTCTAACGCAGAATGTGATAGACACAATAACGAGGACATTTGACAAAGATTTCTTGTTACAAAAGAAACGTTTTTAATCATAACGCTGATTTCAATAAAGGAAATGAAATGTTAACAGTACACACAAGAATGCGATAAAAGGCAATGTACACAAATATTTGTGTCTCTGCCTGTACGCTTTCTTTAGACATTTAAACTGTACATATGGAGGCTTCATCGACGACATCGGCTTTGTATTACAGAGGCGCAATTCTGAAATAGTTCTCAGCAGGGAGCAGGAATTCCGAAACAGCCAAAGGGAGGTCCTTAATTAACCTGTTACGTCAGGCAAGGGTTAAAATATGATGAGAAAAGTTGGGAGTCTTTTCCAACATAAGAACCGTTCATTAGAGTTGCTGCTGAAAGTAAGGAACTCTAAACTCTGTCAGTATGAGAAGTACCTTAAAAACGATTAAAATTCACAAAACATCTTGGGCTCCATGTTGGAGGTTACGATTGTAGTGATGCATCTGTTACAATTCTTAGATAGCTGATTTCAGCCTTCGTAATTGGCGACTAAGACGCCTCTTTGAAGGTTCATATAAAAACAAAAAATAAAAATTATTTGTGGTATGTTTATGTGAGTAACTGTTTGGAAATACTTTTTTTTTTCAAGTATATAGGGAACATTTTAATGTAAAAATGTCTATTAAAATTATAATAAAGTGTATTACTCCCATAAAGATACCACAAATAATTTTTATTTTTTGTTTTTATATGAACTTTCAAAGGGGGCGCCTTAATCGCCAATTACGAAGGCTGACGTCAGCTGTGTAATAATTGTAACAGATGCATCAGTACGAGCGCAACCTCCAACATGGAGGCCGAGATGTTTTATGTATCTCAATCGTCTTAAAGGTACGTAATTTTACCTTTTACTGTAACTGAAACATATTCAACTGACTTATAACTTGACATGAATTTTATTCACCTGACACGTATTTTATTCACCTGACCCGTCCCACATCATTACGAAGTGTCGTTTTCATGATCTAATTCTAACTGGTTCTTTGTATTTATTTTAGCACTGATAATGACCACACAGTGATCGAAATCAAGATCTGCCAATAAATAAATAATACTTACGACTGATTGCCGAAAATTTCTACAATCTAAGCAGGGTATTTCGGCTCCGCAATCATCAACCAGATGTTGATGCGAGCCGATGACACAGTAATAAGTCTTGAACACAGTGTCACGTGAGGTCGCATATTATACTGTAGCAACGTGGCTGGCAGCAAGCTGCGAAGTTATGCATGTGGATAACAGGATAACACGTGAGAGGTGCAACAGCAGCTAGTTAGTATACGAGGGCTGGTTGCGTGAGTGGAATTCAGCACCACCTCAAGCCGTAATGCAAGATGTAGCAGGAGCAACATGACGGTGCATAGCTGCGCGCGAATGTCAACGCGGTTCTAGCGCCATGTCAGGAACTGCACGGTCGCTACCGACGGAGGTTCCAGCCCGAACATTCCACATCACCTCACATCGCAGGTTGTGGAGGCCGTCTGATGAAGTAATTATCTTCAAAAGTAGAAGGCCAAGGTCGCAAAATAATTATTTATTTATATAAGGAACTCATTACTCCGGCGATCTAGCATTGTTTAAGAACAGGTTTGCAGGCAAGATCGCTATCTTCATTTAATTACATTACCGGTTTCGGCGTGCTAGACTGACGGTCAGTATTGAACTTGGATTCTGAAGTGCCTCTGGTTATGACCATAAGAAAGATGGGCTCAAACGTTTTATTATTGACTTATAAATTTCATGCTGATGACACATCAATGTGGATGTACAACGTTTGACTATGAAAAAATTATTGAAACAGCAGTGAATTCATGTAAAATTACTACAGATCTGAATATGTCTAGCATGCCGAAACCGGTAATGTCATTAAATAAAGATATCTATCTTGGCTGCAAACCTGTTTTTAAATTATTTATTTTATGACAACCAGTTTCAATGACTTATGCCACCATAATCTGGTCATATAAAATTATACAACGTAGTCATTTTACATTATTTAAAAATGGTTAAATATTTAAATATGAAGGTTAAATACGATGGTGAGTTGGAAAAATAAATTTCCCCTGTGGGCAGAGTTGTGTATGAAAGGAAAATAAATAGAATGAGACATTAAAGATAAGACATATCTCTATTTTTCTACATAATTTCCAAGTACATTGAGACATTTGTCCAATCGCTTAGTAAGCTTCAAAAATCCGTCCAGGAAAAAATCATGGCGTTGCATACGGAAGAAGCGTTGAACGGCTATAGAGTGGAAACATCCGTCATAATCTGTTCGAATGAAGTTCAAAAGCACTCCGTCTAAAGGTAAAGTGCTACTCACAGTTTTCAGCGACGCCCAAGGAGTTTTGTTGCTGGACTTTTTTGGAGGATGCAACCATCAATGCTACTGTGCCACTCAGTCCAAATTGAAAGAGGTGATTCGGAAAAAGCGGCTTGGCCTCCTGGAACTTGGTATTCTGCTGTTGGATGACAATGCGAGGCCACACTCGGCGACGGCAACGATAAACAATATTGCAACTCTTGGTTAGGAGCGCCTACATCATCCGCCATACAGTCCTGATCTCGCACCAAGTAACTTCCATCTGTTTCCATCTCTGAAGAAGACTCTCGGCGGAAGGCACTGTGGAAGCAACGCTGACGTCAAATAAGCTGTTCAGAGTTTTTACTTTTTCCTCTCATACGCAACTCGGACCACAGATGACAGTGGAAACATTTTCCAACTCCCCCTCATATGTAACCTCTATTTTTTAAATAGCGCGAGATGAACACAGTGTATAATTTTATATGACCAGCTGATGGTGACATAGTCCATTGAAACCGGTCGTCATAAAATAATTGGTTTGCGATCTTGGCTTCCTACATTTGAAGTTATTTGAACATTTGAGTTTTGACAATGCACTGCTCCACAGTGTCTACAATGCGAACATTGAGTTGGTGGAGGCAGACTCGAGATTCGTCGGGAAACCCAACGTCGTTCCATTCGCTTGTCGAAGACTATCGTTCATCGCACCACTCCCGGCCCAAACGCCTATGACTCACTGGTAAAAGACGCCTTTGCGGATAGACTTCTCTATAGCAAACTACGTCGAATGGTACGCGCAAACAGTGTTTGTTGAGAAAAAGGCCATACGGTTCCTACAACAATAATTTCGTGGGACTGACTGGCCTAGTGTAAGACTTCAAAAATGGGCGACTTTTCGGTGACGTGCGTGTCCCTAACCCACCCCAGTTATCCAACCGAGAAAAGAGCACCTCCAGTTTAACGTGGAATCTTGTTGTGTCGTTTTTGGCGACTCCTCTTATCGTTGAGAGGTGAAGGCAGGCTTAAAAAGAAGCCAAAAAGAATCCGTGATCCGACCGAGTTTGGAACCCGGGAGCCTTTATTCCGAGACCACCTGACCCGACTGATAAGGTTCCTGCCACGCGCATAATAGGCTTGTAGTGGTCCAAAGAGGTGGGTGCAAGCGGTTCCGTCGGTCCGTTGTCCCCTCCTGCAGCCAGTGATTACAGCTCCGTATTCGGAGTTTCAAGACACCCAATACGATCACCGATCGTGAAGCACTATTCTTTGTTGATCGAACTCAGAAACACCCTTAAAAGACTGAAGAGGGGTGTGTGGAGAGAGAGACACTTGTGACATCAAATGAAGAGTGGTTTTGTCATTTAATGAAGTAACCTTACCACTTTGCTAAATATTGAACTCTTAACAACGGCTAAATGTATTGCCCTATTGCCAGGATGTCAAGTTTTATTGACAAGATATAATTTACAAGGAATATTATAAACATATGGGACGTGGGATCTTTTCCTTGGCTGGGGTATGAGGCGTAAATGAAACAGCATTTACACAAAATACATTTATTAAACAGTTAAACCATACATTAGTCTTACTGTGAACAAGTGGCTCGGCGAGTGCCGGTGGCTGTAAGGCGTGCGGCGGCGAAGAGGCAACACCACCTAGAAGACAAGGCCTTACAACAGGCCGTGCCTACGTCACAGAGGCCGCGGCCGCCATCTGACTGGCCGGACGCTGCGCGTCGGTGGGCGTGCCCCAGCGGACAGCCAGTGAGGTGGCAGCCGCGGCCTCTAAGCGTGACGTAGGCACGGCCTGTTAAAAGGCCTTGTCTTCTAGGTGGTGTTGGAAGAGGCGTTTCGCAGCGTCGGCTGTGGTTCTCTGGTAACGCTTGCGGCATATCCGCTTCTGGGCTCGTCAGTTAAACGAGTAGAAGCGAGTACTGAGCGTTAAAAGACCGTAAATTCTGCGGAATTACCTCGTGGCGGCCGGCCGCGGTGGCTGAGGGGACTGAGGCGCTCCAGTCACGATCTGCACGGCCACTACGGTCGGGGGTTCGAATCACCCCTCGGTCATGGATATTTGTACCGTCCTTAGTACTAGCTAGTTTGTAAGTTTAGGGACTGATGACCCCGTAGTTAAGTCCATAACATTTGAACCTCGTGGCGATGCGGGGTGATTTTCCCGTCTTCTAGAATGCGTTGTGCTACGGCCAGAGATAGTGGCGCGGCGTGGAGGTTTTGCGCCATTGACCTAGAGTCGAACCGGCGGTCTTCAGGCTGCACGTCTTCGTGGGGCAGAACCTTTCACCGAGATCACAGGTGACTTTCACGACCAGACCGCATCCTATCGTTCTGGCCAGTCATCCTGGGTATGTTATTGCTGATTTTCCCGAACGCTGTACTGGCCACTAGATTTTTCCATCTTTTAACTTCAACTGTTACTGTCGGTGGCTGGACTATACTTCTGCTACTGCAGCTGCTACTGATGCCGCTACTGTCAATCTGGCGGTACTGCTCCATCACTCTATCTGTTTCTTACTGTCCGGCGTTGTCTTCATGGCCGTGGTGTTTATTTGATGGACGTGGCTGGAGGTGAACGATCTTCAACGTCGTTGTCTGCTGTCACGTTGTACAGCTTCTACAAAGATCGAATGTCACGTTGCTCCGGAGGTCAATTCACTAGGTTATTGGCTTCTAGACATGTTGCTTCTAGAAGTCTGCGATGCTCACTTTTACAGTCTGCGCTTTCATGTGATTTCGTCGGTCGATGGCCTGATCGCTGAATCAACGGCTTCCGCTTGTTGAGAGTGCGATGAACTTCTTGCCACACGTGACTACTCGACGGGATAATGTCGTGCTGAATCTGCAGCTTAAGCTGGTCGATGCACTGTCGGAATGCTGTGTAGGTCTGCTGTTTTACTCGGCCGTGCCTGAGTGAATTGCACTTTTACTGCACGTATTATTCACTTTCATTTATTATTGCATTTTATTTCACTAATTTATTTACACACCTTACTGCACTCAACAAGACGTATCCTAAGAGGCTGAAGCTGCTTATGCAAAACGAAGGCTCGAAAGAACTATTCCAGCACTTCCACACGGCCGTCTGTTCCCTCTCTACATTGCCGTTTCAGGTCGCACTAGAAGCACCTGCGCTCAAATGGTAATCATGTGCATCGCTCGCCGAAAACGTGAGTTGCAAATTTCATCTGACTTGGGTGCTTTCTTCAGGATGTTGCATTATGGGTGGCCAACAGTGTACATGTCTGCTGCCCCTGATTACACATGCTTTGACACCGTCTCGTACAAAGTATACGATATAGCAGGAGAGTGGGAAGGCCTGCCCTAGGAATGGTTGACCGATTAATACACTAAAAAAGAGGATTCAAATGAGCATTTTATATATTCTAAAATTACCGATTACGCACAGAGCTCATGTTTTAGGGAGATAATTATTAGAGCACGTTGTTGTAAGCAAGCGTTGTCACATTTATCTCTGACGATCTTTTCCATCTGAATCACATGAGTTGTGTTACTTTTGCAATGTAAAGTTTTAAGTTTCCGTCTCAATATTTGGATGAAGACTACTTTGAGCTATGATATTGCTCAGTACGTCCTTCTGGAGAAAACGCCATTTGACTGATAATTTTATATTTTCACGACCAGGTTTCAGCCGTAGACCAATCTCAAGTAATAAAAGTTGTCAGACAACATTTATCACTTGAGAATGGTCTAAGGCTGAAACCTGGTTGTGAAAATAAATATAAAATTATCGCACAAATGGCGGTCAATGCTTTAAAAAAATTATATGACTGAAACTCCAGATGTACATAAAATCATAAATCGCATTTTGTGCCACAAACCAGACAGAAGTCCGAGAGCAAGGAGAATGAGCGGATGCAGCGCGTTCAGTCCGCTCTAGGTTGTCTGTGGCGGTAGGCAAACGTGGAGGCTGGCCGCCTCGCCTCGCTCCTTCACCTTGTGAGTGGACAGGTGACCAGTCCTTCAGCAGGGTCCGAACAGGCACCTGGGAAAGGGGGGGATTAGTAACCGGAAGCTCCAATCATAGGCGGCCTCTGGAGTCCCTTAGGCAGGTAGCGTTCATGGACAGTAATTCTTTAGTTTCGCAATTGTAGGTTCATACCATTGTTGGGCGCCTTTGTGCGAGCCATGAAGACTCGCGAGAATTCTGGTAAAACAGTAATAAGCTACCGATCGCGAACTAAAATATGCGCGATGGGTCGCGAATTAAAATATGTGCAATCGGTCGCGAACTAAAACATGCGTTACCCGGTCGCGAACTATTATGCCAAACGTATCTTGCTTCTTAGTTCGTTGGATTCTTTTCCGAAGACCGACGGGCAATAGCGAGAGGGCGCGCAGCAGAATTAAAAATCACGGGTTTGCCTTCTGCTGATGAGAGCCATTACGAGTTGAGCGTCTGCCTGCTATATTAAATAGTTCAGTGCTACAAAATTTCTGTTTTGAAGTATTCTGTACTCTGCAATATTTGACTAATAAATTCCATAATGCCCAGATATAGAGATAACTCTAAACTTAAACGCAAGAAATTATCCACAAACTGTTTCTTTTGGTTTGCGTGATATCGTTAGCGGCTCAAGCAGCAAGCGCATGAAGCAGCTAGGTGGGGGAACTTCGATCGGGAACGTTTGGGATAATGTGGAGGGTCTCAGCCGTAGGCTTCAACGACTCTGTGACGGTCTTGGCTGCAGATTTCTGGATCTGCGTTATCAGGTGGGAAATTGTGGGAGTTCCCTTGATAGATCAGAGATGCACTACACACAGAAAGCAGCTACTCGGGTAACACAGTACTTGTGGAGGGCACACGGGTTTTTATGGGTTATGCGGCAGTTGCTGTTTCGCTGAACAGCCGCCAGTCGACACGCAATGGAAGCAGCCCGCGTTCAGAAGAACTACATTTCAACTGTCAAAATAGTAGTGTAAATATTCGTAATAAAGTTCCTGAATATATTGCATGCACGTAAATCGTTGCGCTCACACTATACCGGAGCCGAGAGGTGGCTGAATCCGGACGTAGGGAGCAGTGAAATATTTTGCGAGGCGTGGAGTGAATGGACATAAGTCTATTTAAAACATGTATGAAAAACCTGCCGATGGCCGGTGACTACTATATTCGGCTTTCAATCGATAACTCACTGGTATTGCATATTTATAACTAATGCCATGAGGAAATTGAGGCACTCAGTTTTTATCCTTGATTCATCAACTTATGCTATAGCCCGCACTGTCAGATATGTCCTAAGCGTCCTAAGATCAGGAGAAAAAAGGACTGAGAATTTTTTTCTGTTGGTGACAGACTATGTTGCCAAGTATCAACATCAGGTCGATACTGAAGGAATTCTATCCAGCTGTGATTCATTGCATCTGCCTTTTCCATGGCTTACACCGGATAGTAGAAGTCACAAATTATTTTGCTGAGATGAGGATTATCATTCTCTCCGTTAAGGAAATATAAAGCAGAACTACTTCTCGTATTTAGCCCTTTAATGCATTAACTCAGTACATTCAATTCCCACCTGAAACCGTACTTACAGATCAGTACACAAGGCTGTTGAAAGCTTTGTATTAACACTGAATATTATAAAATAAAGAGCTTTTTTTGAATCAGCTTTTATTAAGATAGACATTAAGATCATTAGGAATGACAAGTATGCAGCTATCTTGGAATTTTAAAAGCTTACAGCCAACATCTACCCGTTGCAGTTCAACACATGCAGTCGTCATCTCTACCAATGAAAGATGCTGTAGACGTGATGTCTGTGATCAAGATGTATCTGCAAGAATTACGTGATTCAATCAAGTTAAGGAATATTCACCTGAGCGATATAAAATACGAAGATATACAGAACGTGTCCGTGATGTCTGTGATCAAGATGTATCTGCAAGAATTACGTGGTTCAATCAAGTTAAGGAATATTCACCTGAGCGATATAAAATACGAAGATATACAGAACGTGTCCGTCATTATTTAAGGACAGAATTCGAAAGGGGATTGTATTGAGGCCCACGATCAATTTCGTCGAATAAATATGTACCACCGATCTGTTGTGTTATAAGGTGATTTTCCCCAGGTTACTAAAATGTACAGATAGGAGATAGTTTCATTTAACAAAACCTAAAAATGTGATTAATTTTTTACTGTAAAACCAACACTTGCATGATAGTTCCTTTTAGTATTATCGTTAAATTACAAATCAAAATGTTCAAATGTTTGTAAATCTAAGGGACTTAACTATGTCGGTCATCAGTCCCTACAAACCGCTTAAACTAACTTAAAGTAACTTATGCTAAGGACAACACAAACACCCATGCCCGAGGGAGGAATCCAACTTCCGACGGCGAGCAACCGCTCGCTCCGTAACAAGGTGCCTCAGAACGCTCGGCCACTCCATCGCGGCGTTAGGTTACATATTCTGTTCAAACCTAGGTCCACATTTAAGTGTTTGTTTTATGTCAGAAACGCATGAAAAGAATTTCTAAAAAACTTTTCATTAAAATATTATAAAAATAGAAAACACTTGTATCGTGCAATTTATCGAGAGACCACAGGAGATTTAATTAAAATTTATTTTCTATGAAGAACTAAAGTAACTGTCAAAATTTTAATAATTTCTATATATTAATATTGGTCTTCATGATATTTTTCATTAAAATAACTAAGAATAGGTTAAACAAGATTATTTCAATCTATGAAGGGCTATTCCAAAGAAATGAAGGGCTGTAATTCATTTCATAAAGGTCTAAAAATCAAAACTAATAATAACGAAATCACTGATATGATTATCCGTTATGAGACATATTTTATTTGTTAACTCTATCTTCAATTACAAAGACAAGTCTTCTTTTTAACATCAAACCAGTCCTGTACGCCGTGGAACATTGAGTTAGTCTTTTCGATGAGTCTAAGCGGCGGTAGCTATAACAAGGTGGAATCCAATCCGGAACCGAGGGCGATTTGATCTTCCGATATCGAAGTTTATGAACTCGTAGACGGTGCTGCTCCAGTTTCTGGAAGATTTCCAGCTATAGACAGTAGTGCCAAATCGAATTTTACGAGAGAACGACGCAAGCTGAAATATAAGAGGAAACGTTAAAATCTGAAGATACAAACGTCTGTAGCAGTATAGTAGGTTCCCTGAACATGTGTCGCTAAACCGAGAGGGACACTTTGCAGTATATCCTTTATCTATGTGATTACATCTTTTGTTCACCGCCCATGTGAACTACAAGGCTGACCCAGTTCTCTCAGCGTTTTTGAATGCATTGAAGTATTTGGAGGTGAACAGCCACAAGCTGTAAACAAATTGTATATTTGAATAGACAGAAAATGCTGAATAAGCGTCGTTCAGTAAAATAATTCTCCACAGAACATGTTTATTCGTACCAGTCAACATTTCCTTAGCATGCTCTATTTCTCTACATAGTTGCCATCACGTCCTATGTCCTTGTCGCTTAGTTGTGTAGGAGCAAGTATTCCGTATTAGTAGGAACATTTTTCAGATTTTTTTTCTAATTGTTATCAGTCGAGAATGAACTGTTGCCTATACCACCTACATAATGTTGCAAGCACCTTGAAGTTGACATTCCTCTGCGATGTTAACAGTTTCCATTATGTTGGGCATGTTCTCTATAATCTGAAAGTATTATCGTATACAAAAATCTTAGCTAATAAAGATTTTGCAAACAGTCACTGTGACAATACTTTTATTAACGACAACTGGTTACGCATCTTCAGATTATCTAATATAAGCAGATATTTATGCACATAAAGGCTGCCAAGATGCAGATCAAAATTCCGCTTGCTTGATTCGCAACATTAAAGCACATCGGTTAAGCCAACAACGAAGTTCACACCAGTTACACCTGTGTGATATTCATATTCATACACGCACAGTTGATCAAAGCCGACAACACAGGTTTTTGTTTTTATCACTAATGGTTGTATGACTATCCAAATGACACACATTTTAATATTATTTATGCGGGCTGTCCGTAAGAGAAAGCAAAAATAGAACTGTTTGAGGGAGGAAAGAAAGAGTCCGAGAAACCAGATTTTCGAGATATGGAAGTGAAATTGTCTACCGCTTCTATTGTTTTCCAGATTATTTACAACTAACAATCGAACACGTTCAAACGTACTGCGCTGTATTTTTAAATATGTACTGCTCAAAACAAATAGGGGATTGTGTAAGATATACATATAGTAACATATTTTATTCAGATTTTGGTTACAACTGTAACTTATGTGAGATTTTTGCTGTATCAACTCTTTACTCGAGGTTTACATGGCGTTTACTTACAGCGAGGTACCATGGGACTAACACAATAGTGAAAAAGTCATTCTCGTTACCCTCACATATGGTGTATGATCACCTCGGACGGCCGGTAGAGTTGCACACCTGTGTGGCATGGACAGTATGAGGTTAAAGCCAAACCCTTTCAAAACCCAAGTATATATTTTCCATTTGCGCAATAGAGATGACGGGGTTGACGTCGACGTTACATGGGAGGGTTAGAAGCTAGAGCACTTCCCAACACCTAAATACCTTGGGGTTACACTTGACAGAACGCTTTCCTTCAAACAACATTGTCAAAATACCAAGGCCAAAGTTTGATCCAGGAATAATATCATCTGAAGGCTGACAAACTATGAATGGGGAGCTCAGCCATCAGTACTGAGAACATCAGCACTTGATGTGTTTCAGCAGCAGAATATGCAGCACCAGTATAGGATGCACCCGCGCGCGCTAAACAGGTCGATGTAATTGTAAACGAGACAATGCGCATTGTTAAAGGCTGTCTCGGACCCACACCAACAGGTAATATGCACCTCCTTGCTAGAATTGCCCCACCCAGGATCAGAAGGCATGTGGCAGCAGACGCTGAGAGAACAAAGAGAAAGATTACCGGCAGCCATTGAATGGGCACGTCACTCAGGCTCAGAGGCTTAAGTCTAGAAACAGCTTCATTGCAAGAACCAAGATCCCTGGCGGTTCGCAGAAACATAATCTGTAAATGAAGAACGAACAAACCGCGCTGTTGATAGCACCAAAAGAGGAAATGGTACCTGGAAACAACCTACCTTACACAGTCTGGAGCCGCGGCAGAGTGGCTGAGTGCATTGAGGCCGCTCCCCGTCGGGGGTTCGAATCCCCCCCCCCTCGGGCATGGATGTTTGTGTTGTTTTTGGTGTAAGTTAGTGTATAAGTAGTGTGTAAGTTTATGGACTGTTGACCTCGCAGTTAACTCCCATAAGAACAAACATTTGAACATTTTTGTCTGCACAACACTAAACTGGCTGAGGCTGGTGTACCTAAATGTAAAACTAATATGCGCAGGTGGGGGCCTGGTGACTAACGAACGCGATGCTGTTTGTGAATGCGGAGAGCTTCAGTATGAGGCACATCTGGTTATGTGCCGACTATTGCCGGAGCCCTGCAGTTTTAGTGACCTGCTCCCAGCCAATGACAAAACCGTGGCGGTGACTAACAATTGGAAAAATAAAATTTGATCTGGACACGGAAATAAATGAATAAGAGGTTATCAATGAGCTCTTGAGGGTATTTGGCCATTCTTGCATGAGTCCAATATCCAGCTCTGCACCCGTTGGGGGAGCTGCTAGTCTGGCTGCTTTGCGTCTGCCAAGTGCATCCCAGACATTATCAATCGCGTTTTAAGTCCGGTGAACGAGTTGGCCACTCCATTCCTTCACTTCCCTCTGTTTCAAGCATGTCGTCCACCAGTGTACCTCTGTGGGAACGAGCGTTATCGTCCACCGGAAGGAACCCATCTCCTATGGCTCCAGGGTAGGGCACAATAAAGAGTCAAAAGATCTCGTCTCTATACCTCTGAGCAGTCAGCGCGTCAAAAGCGCCATCCTAACCGAACTAGAGGTCCGCCAATACTGACTCCTGCCTACACCATTCGTCCACCACCATAATATGGTGATGATTCATGCACAAAAGCAGGATTGTTCCGCAACACGTTCTCTCCAGATGAGAGAACGACGATTGTCTGGCTTAACACAAAATATTGAGTCGTCTGTAAACAGAACCCGGCGTTATTCGTTACGACTCCAATCCTGATGTTCCTCCGCCCAGTTTCTCTAGGTTAAACGGTATCGTCGATAATGGGACACACACCATTGGCGTCCGTGCGAAGATGCCACATTCCCGAAGGCGATTTCTGACTGTTTGTGTTGATTTTGCACGTCCTTTGCTGCCTGGATGCTGCGTTACAGATAAGTTGCATTCAGAGGATACAGAGAATTAATAGCTAGAATTGTAGCTGCATGTGATTTGATTCGAAAAACAGGGTGCATCAGAACTTGTTCGCCGATGTCATGTTTTCATTCGGGTTGATGACCGTCATTTTTAGCATATACAGTGAAAATTGTGCTTTCGTCAGTGATGGTATTTGCAGTTAACAGTAACTGGTGTAAATAAAAAAACTGCAGAGTAATGCTGTTGTATTGCTATTATTTCCTTAAGCCGGCTTCTCCGGCCCCATGTCCTCTACCTCAAACTGCTCAGTGTGTGCCCTGTTAGATGTTTGAATGCTCTTACGGAAACTATTACAAAGGCTATAAAGCATTTAATAAAGACACAAAAATCGAGCCTCTATGTTCAATTCACTCCATAATCAATGGACTGAGACTACAGCTGATAAATGTGAATGTGGAAGAAAGTTCCAGCAATCATGCTACCGGTTTCGGTGTTCTAATCACACCATCTTCAGGCCCCTAACCAAACAAGATAACTACAAAAGTTACAATACCATTAAACAATAAATGCATAATAAAATCGATGTATTAAAAATGTCAAGCAATAAACTTGCCATACATTAAAAAACCTATTGTCATACAATAAACACGTTACAATGTGCTCTTAAAATTATAACATAATACATTATTAAAATGACCCATCTTTGCATTATTCAGGAAGAATAATATGAACATAAAAACTTACACAGATCCATTAGTGAACGGCCTGTATGGAATCCAGATTCGTTACCATAGGTAATATACTTCAGTGAGGCAAAGCGTGAACGCGTTAAACGAAAGTCATGAAGGCAAATTCCTCAGAGTTATTGTGTTAATATGTAACAATAGACGACAGAAAAAAGTTATTAGCAAGACTCATATTCAGGTAGAGTTCTCCTCTAATACTGTATCAGCCCAGGAAAACGATAAATATAATTGAGTAAATAAACAATGAGTCATAAACAAAACTGGTCTTAATCCGGGTTAACATCGTGTTGCGGAGTCATACCATTTGTCAATGAAATTGCAATAAAATTTTGTATTGTGAGTGGTAATAGTGATTGTCATCATAGATGGGCGTCAAGTATGTTAAAAGAAGTGCGATAGAAAAACGGTCATAGAAATGATAATATGGGGATCAGAATTCACAAAATGAATGTGAAATAATTATCACATGCTAATGACTTTGTTGTCAACCTACGAACATCTATCTAAGACTGCATGCAATTCTGCACACGAATGCATATCAGACGATGTATACGAAAACACAGACAGAAAGAAGAAGCAATAAAATGTGTAAAACAACTGTGCAATTGGAAATGCACCGAAACAAAAGTGCAAAAAGAAAAACAGAGCGGCATACGACTCATAGCTCTACTGGGGCTCCATTGTCCGAAAAGATAAAGTATCTTTATTATATAAACACTGAAACTCGCCCGCTGTTCTTTTGACTGTTAACTAGCCGTGTTTGTGAAGTTAGCAAGTGGCTGCTTGCTCACAAAATCTAATTACGGCGATATTCACACAGCGGCGAAAGTATACAGTTCCCTAAAGCAAAACTCTGATTCTTTAAGTTAAGCAAATGGTTCTACCTTTACTGTAATCTTTAGAGGAAACTGCACACAATTGAATAATGATCCGCAGTCATGGATCTAAATCAAAAATAAATGTTGGCAACGGAAACGCAAATATTCTCTACTCCAGAAGGGAGCAGAGACACAAGATACATGAACAAATTACCCCCACATTAATCCAAAATAAATGAGGGGAAAATTTAATTAGCACAAAAGGATTATAGTTTAACAAATTAATTTATTGTTCAAAACAATAACAACAAGGGGGAAGACCTTTTTTTTAAATTACAATAAAAAACATACCTTACAAAATATTCAAAATATCCACAATTACATGGCCCTAAAATTGCCCACCTGCAAAGTTGAGTACAGGTTAATTTACGATCACGTTTCATAGGGGGGGGACGAAGGAATTGCAGCACATTCACACACCGATTCATACGCCAAGCCATGCAGGTATTTACCAAGGACCCGACACCAACACACCAAGATGACAGCCAAGCAATGTGGAGAATGCAGATAGAAGGTTCACTCGCATACAATGAAACAGTACCTCGCTTCCATAACGTGTCAAGCTAGTGGCTTAGGCTCATGATAAACTATCAGAAACAAACGCACTTGGTTTAAGACCACAAAGTGTGGTGCACCGACGGAAGTTAAAGTTTCCCTGGAACTTCTAACTATACATTAAGTCAAGATTTCATTAAATAATATCTAAAAACGGTCGCCCTGGCGTTCGTTTAGCACAGGGAGAATATAACTACAGAAGGACTCTACTAAGTCGGAACACAAAATATGCATAAAGTTAACAAAATCAATCTCGAAGAGAATAAGATTGCGAAAAATATCGTGTAACCATTATTTCTGATCAGAGGAATTATATCTATTAGATAAGCAAGGTTACAGACTGATACAGCACAATACAGAGTTCGGTCACAAAAATTCAGATAAGTGAAATAATTATATTTCATAATAAATTAAAAACACAATTTTGTGTGTGATCTACAAGTTTATTTTTGCTTACTTAACCGGTTTTCTGAAGATGGCCTAATAAGCCGAAAACCGGTTAAGTAAGCAAAAATAAACTTGTAGAACACACACAAAATTGTGTTTTTAATTTATTTGGTTATGTTCTGCCAAGAAGCGACGGAACAATCAGTCAAAATGAATTATATTTCACGAAAATTAAAAACACGATATACGTCGTGCAACGGTTCTTTCTACACAGAGGAAAAAGATCTATTTAATGGTAATAACCACGACAGGGAACACGCTAATAGGCGCACACGTGGGCCGACAAGTACACACATTACAAGTTAGAATGGACAATTTTCGGGGAAAATTATGAATCTACGCTCACTAGGAAACACCTTAGTAAATTAGCTGTACAGTTATTAACCACTCATGTGCACTGAATGATGGAAAATCTGAAGGCTTAGTCTGATATCGTCCACGTGTTCTGTCGACAAAGTACGAACAGTATAGGCATCGCGAATCCCCGAAAATATTAGAATTCAACTATGATAAGAACGTGAAAGACATTGAACGTATTTAAACAGGCGAAGAAGTGACTTAAAAGTAATAAAGTACAAGAACTATGCTAACGAAACACCATCAGAGCCTCGGAATCAGATTCCAGCAAAATCGACATAAAATTAGCAATCCTGTAGGAAATTAAGCAAAATCTCACTACTACACATAGTGTAGCTGCTGCTCCTGGAATTAAACTTGCAAAAAGGCATAAGTACGACTATGGAGCGAGAACTAAGTCGAGCCGCGAGGCCACAGCAGAACAAAACCCAGAGGTACTTACCCTACCAGGAACCAAGAAGCGAATGAATAGCTCTCTTGACCAATGCCTAGCCATTGCCGAGGAGGGGTAGTGGAGGGGAGCCCAGAGAGCGTCTCAGTTCGTCAGGCAGGTAACCTGACAAAAACCCCCAGCCAAGGAGGTTAAGAGCAAGCTACATTAGGAATCTTTGCTAAGACTGGGTTCTGCTCAGCAGTGGGCAAACCTACTTCTGGCCCAGAGACATTCAACGTGCAGAGTTTGAAAGAAACGACGACACAAAACAGACGAGGCGCGCCTAGCAGTTCCTAAACTCTCTTACATACAAAGTTTCATTCATTCCGTGGAAGCCAGGGCCAGTGGGATCACATCACAGTACACACTAATAGATATTAGGGGCCTCATGTACAACATAGACACTTAGAATTTTACTTACAGATAGAACTAAATCAATATATAATACCTGGTATCTCGCATATTGCTAGTGGAGTGTCTTGCTACACTAAAAAAATGTCTGAAGCTCGTCAACATTTGTTCATGGGGAGTCAATTAAATGGAACACGTTATGTGGACGTGTTTCAACACTTCATCAAGAACTAAATGATAACGAAGTTATACTATCAAATTTCGACATATGAGAAGAAGTAGGGTCAATGTACGAATGAATGAAAGCAATATAAGTTTTGATCAAATCATAAAAACGTGATCGTAAAAACGTAAATTAATTAATGTGCAAGGTACTGTTAAAATACATATAGATGTACTGTGGTTTGATCACGAAACGCGATATTTACTCGATGAAATTCTGGCTGTAATGCCCGACGGAAGTTCAGACGGGCTTCTTGTGTGATACATGATGGTTACCCACATAAAAATGAGACAGATGCTAATAAGTGACTAAGTTGCAATGATATTTTGCTGTGCAACGGAGTGTGATATGATATGAAACTTCCTGTCAGATTAAAATTGTGTGTCACACCGGAATCTAAAACCGGTTAGAAATGTCAGGTAATTTATTACTGTCACGTAATAGCCATTACTATTAGTACATTTATCCAGTGTGAGAAAAGAGGTTACTTCATTCATGGAAAAATGTTTATAGTTTTCTAAACTTCCAGGATTATACCAATGTGTACACTTCTTCGTCTGAAGTAAATTCACGTTCATTAGATTCGTAGTCATTAAAAACGGAATTCACGGTATAGAAGGCGTGTAAGACATTTGCAGCAAAACTTCTGCAACGTAGTCTAAGTAACGCTAGCAACATTTGGGCTGGGAATTAACCTGCAAAAGAATGATGCCATCTCGACTACGCTGCAGAATATAAAAAAATGTTTGTAAAGCTTATGGGACTTAACTGCGGGGTCATCAGTCCCCAACACTTACAAATTACTTATGAACTTATACTAAAGACAGCACAAACATCCATGTACAAGGGCGGGAGGATTCGAACATCCGACGCCGGAGGCCGCGCGATCCGCAACATGGCGCTCCACACCTCTCGGCTACTTCCGCGCGGCTGCAGAAGATCTTTGGGAAGTCCTCACATTTCCTCCATATAGTAGCGACATCCCCGTGCTTTTCCAAATGCCATGAAATAATCACGACAATACAGTAATTTCGTTATTACAAAGGCGATTTAAAATCGTTCATGAGGTGAGCAACCATTTTAATGTATCATTTTTGTTTTCCTTAACTCAATGCTGATTGGTTGCAAATGGGGTTAATTGATAATTTTATTATCGGTTTCGGACGCTGCCCATCATCAGATGCACTTCGGCATACAAAGAAGAAAAGGAAGACGGTGAAAAGAATTTCGTTATTCTTGACTATTAGCGTTAAAGTAATAGAAGTTTTAGAAAATGATTAAAATTATGCAGAAAGATTGCTGGAAACCGCTAACATACTGAGATAAATGTCGTAGTGATAAATTTTGAGCCGCGCGGGAGTAGCCGAGCGGTCTGGAGCGTCACGTTACGGACCGCGCGGCCTCCCGCGTCGGAGGTTCGAATCCTCCCTCGGGCATGGATGTGTGTGTGTTGTCCTTAGGTTAGCTAAACTTACAAGGGGAGGCCGCCAATTATGAAATTCAGATTCGATTCATACTGCGCATACTGAAATGTCATCGTCAGAGGTGTAATTTGGCAAAGCACCAAGATGCACTTCTCAGCCGTTGTCGAGAAAATCGACAATTAAAAACAGCCATTGCGGTGAAATACTCTCTATGATTAGTAATATTGTACAGAGGCATGGCGTAGCGGTAAGCGCTCGGGTTCATAATCCAAAGGTCGCCGGATCGATCTCGCGGCATGCAACTTTTTTATTATTATGTATACACACACACACACACACACATATATATATATATATATATATATATATATATATATATATATAACAATTAATAATTAATAACATTTGATTAATAACTTTTAATGTTCGAAGTCGCCAGTTTTTCCACGACAAACGACTTTCAAACAAATTATTATATGCAACTGGCGACTTCGAACAGCATTCTGTTTTCCGCAAACAAAGTTGTATTTCACAAATGTTATTAATTGTCTTCAGGTTGTTTACGACCTATAGTTAACGGAAGAAGTGTAAACGATATTCCGAAACGAATACGTATATTGTAAGTCAAACCTGACGAACGATAGAACAATTTTTCAGAATGTCAATCAAGTGTGTTTCTCAACAGAAAATTTAAAAAAAAACAATTGTTCCTGTAAAAACGCATCGTTTATCAGATGCGATCGATGTGGTGCTGTTTCCTGCTTTCCATAATTCTGTGATAACTATCACTCTGGTTCGAGCGATATATATATTTGAATTACAAAAAACAAATAATTAAAAAAAAATTGCATACTGCGAAATTCGAATCGGCGACTTCGGATTACGAACCTGAGCGCTTAGCGGTACGCCACGCCTCTGAACAATGTTAGTAATCGTAGAGATAGTAGAGAGTATTTCACCGCAACGGCTTTTTTTAATTGTCGATTTTCTCGACAACAACTGAGAAGTGCATCTTGGTGCTTTGCCAAATTACACCTCTGGCCATGAGCTTTCATTATGCGTAGTATGAATCGAATCTGAATTTCACAATTGGCGGCCTCCCCTTGTTAGTTTAAGAAGATTGTAAGTCTAGGAACTGATGACCAACGTAGTTGGTCCCAAAACAATTACAAACATGTGAACATTCTATAAATTTTGAAATAATATTTTTTTTTTTTCAATCTGCCTTGTCTTGCTCTGATTTCCATGGAAATGTAAACGATTTTTAATTGTGAGAGAGATGGTCTAATAATCAGGTATGATTTAGCTGAATAACTTTTTCCGATGTGGCAATATCGATAGTTGTCATTACATAAATTCTATCTTCTCGCAGCAACACTATATGAGTAGAAACTCATTTCATGAGATATCAGTAATGAACAACACAGCATCGAGCGAGTGGCGTCGCGTTTCTCGATATTAATTGGAGCAAGCGCCTCTGGTTTCGCTGCTGCCCGCTGCCCTTCTTGCTGGTTCACTTAACGCCTGAGCCGTAAACTGGATGGCCCTGGAGCCGTCGCGGCCCACCCACCCCCCCCACCCCCCCCACCCACCCCCCCACCCACCCCCCCACCCCCCCCACCCAACCCCCCCCCACCCACCCACCCACCCCCCCCACTCACCCCCCACCCACCCACCCCCCCCCCCCACCCACCCACCCCCCCACCCACCCCCCCCCACCCACCCCCACCCACCCACCCACCCACCCACCCACCACCCCCCCACCCCCCCCCCCCCCCACCCCCCCACCCACCCACCCACCCACCCACCCACACACACACACACACACACACACACACACACACCACACACGCTCTAAGTGGCAAGAGACTCCACTAAAAGCTCTCCCGAAGCCATTTCCCTGGTCAACGACCTCCCTCCCCTTCTCCAACCCTTCTTTCCAGCGCCATCTTACTTTGCCCTGCCTAGTCTACTTCACGAGAGAATTTTAAGAATCAGACGATGCCCACTGAATTCATCCATGTACCCCAAAGTAGTTTACATTTTAGGACGATGTTTCTCACGATCAGTTGGTCCAGTGACAAACATTTCTGGCTCCTAACAATGCTGAACGAAGTCTACACAGCCTCAGTTTAAGTTTCGCCGTTTTAGTATTTTGCCTGCAGTATGTTCTGAAAACATTCTGTATCTTTCAAACTTTGTGGCTAATTAAAAATGTGTGCCGGATCGGTAATCTAACCTGGGACTTCTCCCTTTCGCGCGAGAGGCGAAGATCCCGGGTTCGAATACTGGTCCCACGCAAAGTTTTAATCTGCTAGAAGGTTTCATATCTCATTCTGATGCTGCTTTGATCTGCGGACAAGTTGGCAGCACATACCGGCCAGCCGTTATGTTAATTTTATTGTTCAGACTGCTAGTCACAACTAGCAAATATTTTATTACTATTTTTATAAAACATGGCCACATTCAGCTCTCTGGGTAAACGTCTCATTTGAATAAGTATTTTTACGATTTTCATTATAAAAAAAATTCTCTTATGACCATAGATTCCCATGTAGTAATATCTAATACTTTGTGATTCATTTCTAGGTTTTATTTTTATTTCTGATGAAGACACCCTTAGTGGTAGTCGAAATCTGGATTACAGTTCAGTTATTTTAAAGCAACTTGTGAGGCAGAATTCTCGTACGGTATAGTAAACTTAAAGAGTGTTAAAATTATTAACTCACTCTAATGTGAATGCACAGAAAAAGAGTAGCGTGTCAAAATGAAACTGAACAACAGTGAAGACAATCGTTTAAAGTTGAGAAAGAATGCAACAGATTAGAGAAAGTCAAAATGAAGATCAACGAGCAGTCATTAAAGAAAACAAGCGATTTGCAATAGGATCAATTTGTCATCTGTCAGCTGATCAACGTGAAAAAGAACAAAGTAGAGTCAGAATGGGCGGTCTATGCTAGCAACGACTCACAACACATAAGACTGAGACTTTAGAACTTTAGGCATTTCATTATTATCCTAAGAAAAATTACAATGAATACAATCTGTAGGTGCCACGCGGGAGTAGCCGAGCGGTCTGGAGCGCCACGTTGCGGATCGGGCAGCCTCCCGCGTCGGAGGTTCGAATCCTCTCTCGGGCATGGATGTTTGTGTTATCTTTAGTATAGGTTCGTTCATAAGTGATGACCTGCAGTTAAGTCAGATAAGCTTTACAAACATTTGAACATTTTTTGAACAATCTGTAGGTATTTAACATATAGATAAACTGAAACTTCCTGGCAGATTAAAATTGTGTGCCGGAACCGGGACTCGAACCTGGGACCTTTGCCTTTCGCGGGCAAGCGCACTACCGACTGTGCTATCCCGACACGACTCACGATGCCGCCTCACAACTTTACTTCCGCCAGTACCTCGCCTCCTACTTTCCAAACTTCACAGAAGTTCTCTTGCAAACACGCAAGACTAGCACTCCTGGAAGAAAGGATATGGTGGAGACATGGCTTAGCCACAGCCTAAGGGATGTTTCCAGAATGAAACTTTCACTCTGCAGCGGAGTGTGCGGCGGCATCGTGAGTCGTGTCGGGATAGCACAGTCGGTAGTGCGCTTGCCCGCGAAAGGCAAAGGTCCCAGGTTCGAGTCCCGGTTCCGGCACACAATTTTAATCTGCCAGGAAGTTTCATATCAGCGCACACTCCGCTGCAGAGTGAAAGTTTCATTCTGGTATAGATAAACTGATTATATTACTATAGAGAGTACGATGTATTTAGACCTGGGTTTCATTGCCAATCATAAAAAGTTACGCTTCAGTTTGACAACACGAACAGCAAAAATGTAGTGAGCGATAGCTTCTTTCGTTTCGTCACTTTAAAGGGGGGTAAGCGAGAAAAATTTTCGTAAAGGTTTGTTGGAATTCGTTAAGTGACATCTTTTTGGAGTAGTGGATGATCTTAAATGTAAAGTTTGCGTGCCGTCAACACAAAGAATAACATACGGTTTCTAATTTTAAGTTTTTAATTGCCTTATGGTGGTAAGCTTAACAAAATATTTTACTTTTAATGAGTAAACCGCGAAAGAATTTTAAATTTTTGAGTTCGGTCTACAATTACCCTAAATACGGGGTGTTTCAGGAGGAATAGTAGTTATTTTAGAAAGTGGTAGTGTAGATGTATCGGAATAAAAATGTCATGTGTCCAGTTTTCATTCATAGCAGAAATACTCCTGTTAGTATCCCAAACAAACTTAAAGGCAAATGAGAACGTTCAAAGTTTATTTTTCAAAACTTCCACAACCAACTTCAATGCACTTTTGACCTCTGTGGATAACAGAAGAGGTACCTCTTCTTAGGTCGTCTGCTCGTTCTTTTATGAGGGCTGCACTATTCATAACAAGAACCATCAGATCGACTCTTTCATTTACTATGTATATTTCGCCTTTTCATCCCCATAGGCAAAACTCCTCTGGGAACATCGGTGACCAAGAAACATGTCCATATCTGCCGATCCATCTTCCGTTAGGTTTATATGATGTGTTACTTGAGGACTAGTATGTGCAGCATCCCGGCATGCTGGAAAAAAATAAGCATCCCGAAGCCCGCATTCAAGAGAGTGTAGGTAACGGGATCCTTTAAGGCGATGCGGTAACATAACAAGCCCAATCATCTCATTATCTATCAAACTACACCACACGTTTAGAGAGAATCCTTGTTGAGAATTTATTTCAACTATGAAAAACAGGATTTCTTCGGACCGAGCGCGTCATTGCTTCCCCGTCTGAGGTTCACGGCCTCCCTCGGGCGTGTGTGTGTGTGTGTGTGTGTATGTGTGTGTGTGTGTGTGTTGATTACTTCAGTAGTTAAGTCCTATAGATATTCAAACATTTGAATTCTTTCTTCGGCAGACTTATTTGAATTACGAGTGTTACTACATCTACATGGGATACACTGCTAGTTACATTTAAGTGCCTGACAGAGGGTTCATCGAACGACCTAGGTACTATTCATCTACCGTTCCACTCTGGAATAGCGCGCGGGAAGAAAGAACATCTGAATTTCTCCAAAAAATCAAATGTTTGTAAAGCTTATGGGACTTTACTGCGGGGTCATCAGTCCCTAAAGTTACAAATTACCTATGAACTAATTAACACTAAAGACAGCACAAATATCCATGCCCGAGGGGGGGATTCGAACACCTACGGGGAACGGCCTCGCGCATCGTAGCATAGCGCCTCAATGAGCCCGGCCGCTCCGCCGCTGCTGAATTTCTCCGTTAGAACTCTGATTTCTCGTATTTTATTCTGATGATCTCTTCTGATGCAGTGGTTGGGAAGGGAGTAAAACAGGATTGTAGCCTTTCTCCAATGTTACTCAATTTGTACATTGAGCAATCTATAAAGGAAGCAAGGAGAAATTTGGAGAAGGAATTAAACTTCAGGGTGAAGAATTAAAAACATTGCGTTTTGCCGGTAACATAGTAATTCCGTCAGATACAGCAAAGGACCTAGAAGAGCAATTGAACGGAATGGACAGTGTGCTGAAAGGTGCATGAACATTAACAAGAGCAAAACTAGGGTTATGGAGTGCAGTGTAAGAAAATCAGGTGATACTGAAGGAATTAGATTAGGTAACGAAGCAATATAGGAATTAGATGAGTTTTGTTACTTGGTCAGTAAAATAACAAATGATTGTCGCAGTACAGAGGATATAAAATGCAGAATGGCAATGTGTAGAAAAGCGGTCTTGAAAAAGAGAAATTTGTTAACATCGAATATTGATTTAAGCCTAAGGAAGTCCTTTCTGAAGGCATTTGTATGGAGTGTTGCCTTGTACGGGAGTGAGACATGGACGATAAACAGTGCGGACAGGAAGAGGATTGAGGCTTTTGAAATGTGGTGCTACAGAAGAATGCTGAAGATTAGGTGGGTGGATCGCGTCACTAATGAGGAGGAACTGAACAGAATTGGGGAGAAAAGGAATTTCTGGCATACCTTGACTAAAAGAAGGGATCGATTGATAGGACACATTTGTAGACTTCAAGGAATTGTGAATTTAGCTTTGGAGGGAAGTGTGTGGGGTAAAAACCGCAGAGGAAGACCAAGAGATGGATACAGTAAGCAGATTCAGACAGATGTAGGTTGCCGTTCTTATGTGGAAATGAAGAGGCTTGCTCAGGATAGGGTATTGTGGAGAGCTGCATCAAACCAGTCTCCGGACTGAAGACCACAACAACAACGATCTCTTCTATCTGTGTATGTGGTAGTCAACAATATATTTTTTGCATTCGGAGGAGAATATTTGGAGTTTCGTAAGTAGACCACGCCGCAGCTATAAACGCCGTTGCAATGATTCCCATTCCAGTCCTGTATCATTTCCGCTTTTCCCACGACGTTACCTACGTCTGATGTAATAGTAATTCCTAGATATTTAGTGTAGTTTACGGCCTTCAAATTTGATGGATTTATCTTATAAACAAAGCTTAACGGATTTATTTTCGCATTCATGTGGACGATTTCACACTTCTCATATTTTGAGTCAATTTACAATTTTTACACAGTACTGATATCTTATTTAGATCGTTCTGCAGTTGGTTTTGATCTTCAAATGACTTTACTAGACGATAAATGACGGCGTTATCTGCAAACAACATAAGAGAGGAGCTCAGATTTTCTCCCAAATTGTTTATGTAGTTAAGGAAAAACACAGGACCAATAAACCTATCCTGTGGAACGCTGGATATCACTTCTGTTTTAGTCGGTGCCTTACTATCGATTACTGCAAACTGTGTCCTCTCTGACAGGAAATTCCCTATCCAATCGCAAATTTGGGGCTATATAACATAACCACGCAATTTACGGATGCCGTCACAAGTGAATGTCGCTGAGTGAAGCGTAAAAATAGAATTACTTGGCGATTTTTAAGTATCCAACAACAAAATACTAATACTCTATCTCCTGCTCGAAGTTGTTGAATGAGCTGTACATGATAGGGATAGATCCCTGTAAAAGTAATGTCCGCCCTACACTTGTATGTGGATTATCGATACGTGCAGAAATTTAAAAAAAAAAAAAAAAAAAAAAAAAAAAAAAAAGTTCAAATGATTGTAAATCTATCGGACCAAACTGCGTGGTCATCAGTCAGTAGCTTAAAAACCACTTAAACCTAAGTAAACTAACCTAAGGACAACACACACACACACCCATGCCCCAGGAAGGATTCGAACCTCCGAGGGCGAGCACCCGCGCGCTCCGCAGCGAGGCCTTTTTTTTTTTTTTTTTTTTTTTTTTTTTTTTTTTTTTTTTTTTTTTTTTTTTTTAAATCGGGGCTCCCTTCTCCCCTACACCCCGTTCTTACTCTCACCATGAACGCCTTCTTCGGCGAGCTTTCAACTGCTATTGTCAGGAGGTGCTGTGTTCTTCTGATTCGTTGTGGAAAATATAACTGAATATCTTCTTCTTCTGAGAGACGGAGAACCAAAATAAGGCACGATGGTGCCAATGTGCTTCTTGGAACATAACGCAGAACGTAATCTCTTCTATAGACATAAAGAAGCGACATCAGAAAAATAAGAATTACATTTCACACAGACGTCAGTCTCACAATGCTGTGCTAAAGTCAAGACCAGCTAACAGAAAATTGAAATGAAAGAGAATAATTCTGAACAAAGTCGTATTTCCGAACGCTTCCCCCGACGTGAGCAGTGAGAACCTGCATTTTGGAATTGCACTGTTCATCTTTCGTAATTTTATTCATTAGTACCGAAATATTGGTACTATATATGTGACCCAAATTACTTGTCCTCGGTTACAACGGTTAATGAGAAAAGTCAAAATGAGATCAAATTAATAAAAAGCAGGCAGCCCCTGCTCTGAACACAGTACTACATGCGATACATTACGTCAAAAACTGTGACGCCGTTGCTACCCATTACAAGCTACATATTGCAGAAAATATGAGGTTTAGAAAAGTAAAATCACGTCTGTTACCGCTAATTGTACCTCTACTTGTCATTTCGCAACAATAAACATTATGCGCAGGACATCCATCATTCTGATACCGCATTATTTGACACATTATAATAGGTGGATCAGTTCAAGTAAGGTACAGTCCAAGAAGGGACTAAACTATCCCCCTTTAAGAGTGCCATCAATGAAATGGGTCAATGATGTGTTGTCATGCAATACCACATCATACATTAACACTCCACTGACGTAGTACGTCATTCAGATCACGATTACCGGCAGCGTGCGGTTCACGCTTGAGTCTCAGGACGTCCGCTAGCTGTGCGCTTAATTTATTTCAAGCGTCAACTTCCGTCGCAATATCTCTGGATGTAATTGGCGTATTGCGATGCAATAAACGCCATTGTTTATGTGATTTTATGCTATTGATTGCATACGAAAAAATAGGGGGTGTCCATTAAAAAATCACAAGTTTTTGTTAAAAATAGTATTTGTAAATGTTTTAAAATTTCGCATAGTTTTTAGTTTCTTAGGCCCCTGCCGTACGTTCATGCTGGTGAAAACCGTTTTTGAATATCTTTTGTCGTTCCAGAGATATTTAAGGTGGCAGCGTTAGGTGAGACACCCTGTATACGGATCCTGAACGGGTAATACACTATGTAAAGGTAGACTGAGATCTAATAATCATGGGTGATTTGAATGTTCTGGAGGAAGGAAGATTAGGATTTAACGTCCCGTCGATAGCATTGTCATTAGACACGGAGCACAAGGTCCGATTGTTTTGTTAAGGTTGGGAAAAGAAACTGACCGTGGCCTTTCAAAGGTATAAGGAAATCATCGGAAACCTAAACCTAAATAACCGGAGGCGCATTTTAACCTCCTTCCTCCCAAGTGTGGGTTCAGATTCTTGGAAAAGAAGTAAAAGAAAAGAGATATGAAAGGACCAGAATCGAGAATTCTTCTAGAAATTACGTATTTTAATATGGAACATACCGTTCAGAAACCACACGAAGTTGGCTGAATTACATTACAATCAAAGACTTCTTAATCAAATATTGGAGTGCAAGGCGTATTCAGAAGCAGTTATCAACTCAGATCACTATTTGTTAATAATGAACAACATACTGAAGTTTGAGATTCCTACAGAAAAATCCGTGTGAAAACAAGGACATTGAAGAACTAAGGAATGGTGAAGCTCTACAGATGTGAAAACTTCGATAGGGAATACCACTGATAGGGACTGATGACCCCGTAGTTAAGTCCCATAAGCTGTACAAACAGTTGAACAGTTGAATACCACTGAAGGCAGTTCAGAAGTAGAGTAACCACTGGTGTTGGAATGATAGTCGGTAACAAGGCTACTGTGAATACTCCTTTGATAGCAGAATAAATACTTCACTTGATCGAAGAAAAACATCAAGGGAAAGACAAGAACACATTAGAATAAATCAAGGAATAAAGAAATATAAAGTACGTGGAAAGCCATGCAAAATGAGTGCAATCATATACGATATATAGTTCACGATATATGACGTCATAAACAATGAGAAGCGCGAAAAATTGCTGTATTTTGCGATAATGCTGCTCATTTTCTCCTAAACCGTTGGACCGATTTCAAACAAATTTGGTACACACATTCCTTACCGTGAAGTAATAATTGCTGCATGGTTAAGAATCACATACGGCACATGGTTCAAAAGATATTACGTCATAGCCGATAGAAATTGCAAAAAATGCCATATAATGCGGCGAGACTTTCGAATTACACTGTATGAGAATGACAGTACTTAGCGACTTGCAACAAACTTTAAACATAATTTCGAACCTTTATTAAACTTTTTCTCGCTGACAACCATAGTAAAATGATGAAAGGAAAAACGTTTCCCGCTCTCTACTTTACCGCTGATTATGGAGTAAAACTACGGCTCTCGGTATGACGTTACAATTTATAATTTGAACACTACAAATTGTAGCGACAGGAAATTTTACAGACAATATAAACACATATAGTTGAAGGTACCTTCTAAAGTGTATCACAGTACGACACATAGTTCATGAGATATGAGCACATAAACAGTAACGTTTATGGAAAACCGCCCCATCACGCACCAAGTTTTAATCTATTACTTCTTTACTACTAATTGTATTTCCAAGAGAGTTTATACAAATGAATATATACCTGAAAAATGTCAGGAATAAATAAATAAATATCCGGGCAACGCCGGGTTTTCAGCTAGTATATGCTGGTGTGGTGACTTTTCTCTCGCAGACACACATTTTAATATGATGTAAGGAGGTAAAGTTGGCCGTAATTGAGTAATTATATATTCATTGCTTTTACGTATCAGTGTTTAGAAGTGCCATATCCCTACTACCAACGACTTTAGCACTCGACAATCCTTTTCTCGGTCTTCAGTTTTGTCAGCATCCTCACCGCCTCCTGTGTCTACATGTCTTACAGATGTGGGACCTCTGTCGGTGAATTGTGGCCCCCCAATAACAGTATCTTCCCACGGACCAAACATAACGCCACCGTATGGCTATACAATCATCCCACACAAGATCAACGCCGCTTTTCCTTGTTTAGCCTACCTTTGGGACCAACACCTCCAGGTCTAGCGGACCCGAAAATAATGTTATGTGAAACTTCCTGGCAGAGTAAAATTGTGTGCCGGAACCGGGACTCGAACCTGGGACCTTTGCCTTTCGCGGGCAAGCGTACCACCCTGCTATCCCGACACGACTCACGATGCCGCCTTAACTACGTGGTCATGTCCCTAAACTTACAAACTACTTATGAACTAGCTAATCCTAAGGACGGCACAAATATCCATGCCCGAGGGGGTATTCGAACCCCCGACCGTAGTGGCCGTGCAGACCGTGACTGACGCGCCTCAGTCCCCTCGGCCACTGCGGCCGGCTCTTAAATGTTAATAATTGGAATGGGAGATGCTATTTACTGTTAGTTTCGTCTCCTACGATAGAGTGGGTTTCGTTACGTTCTTAATTTCCTTGGTGTGTTTGTTGTGGATTGTGGGTCGTCTCGTATGAGCGGCCGTTCAGGTAGCCATTGGATTGTTTGGTTTAAATTTAAAGGACTTTCATAGGGGGATTTCTTTTTCATTTGCTTATTGGAAGTGAGCATCTTCCTCTGTCCTTTGTCCCTACTTTATGCTCCATCCGTTATAGCTCTTCGAGATCCTGTTTTACCTCTGAATATTTTCTAGGCGTCTGTCGTCAGAGACTAAAACAGTTCAAAGTTCCGAAGGATATTACCTTGTCTTTTTTTTTTAATCTCTATGCAGATTGCCTAAATTTTCATTTTTTTAGAAAAATGAAGTCATTCAGTTGTAAAAGGTTTTCTCTAATTGGGTAAAAAAAATGTTTGTTTGAAGTTTCTTTGAAGGGAGAAAACATCTTTCTCTATTTCTCATCTCTCACAGGATTTGTTCCCTCTCTTATATACTTTCTGCTACAGCTTTAGGTTTCCTTGTATACAATATTCACCTATCACAAGAATATTGCTTATTTTGTTTCACTATTAATGCAGAGAAAAGTGCACTCTATTTCGTTGTTTGACACCGCAGTCATTAAATTACAGTTTGTTTAATTTTCCTTAATTTTCAAATGGTGTTAGGCTGGATTAAAGGGGAGGTTGCAGACCCAGAGAAAAAAACAATAGTTAGTCATTGCTTTTCTATATCGGCTTTAATCTCACATGTTCGTCAGAAAGACAAACTCGCGTGAATTACTAAAAGAGTATTCTCAGACAGTCCCCACGTGTCGGTCATCACCCTACCTAACACTTCTTACCTTTCGACAATCGGAGTAGTTTTTTTTTATCAGTGGGGAGATAATCTACAAAAAGAATCCCCATCACAGAACACTGATGCCATGTTCGAAGAGGGCAGGGGTGGCATACTTGATTGCCTCCTATATGGTTAGTCCTTCACTGCATTAAAGATGTCTGTGCCTTGTCAATATTTGTGGTGATGTCCTTATCATTTCTGGCATGTTGGGAGAAAGCAGAGATGTTTTCATATGTTCTGGTGTGTTCTCTGAATCATATTGCGAAATTTAGTCCTATTTGAGCGATGAAAAACTTTTTAAAATTTTCGCATGTGAAATAATACATTCCTATGAAGGTTGAAGGTAAATATTTGATTTTCGTTTCGTGTGAAGGTTTTTTATGTAGTGTTATGTATGTGTTATGTAGTGTTATTTATTTTCTTGGTATGGATTTTGTCCACAATAAAATATGTGTAAGATCGCAGGATTAGCTGATCCAGCATACATGACACAAAGAAACTGAATATACTAAAACTAAGAGTATCTCATTTAGAGGATGTCTGAATTGAGAGTTGAAGTTTCATGTGCAAGTTGTTTATTAATTTCTCTTTAAACATGGCATTCATATTGCAAATAGAATCCAATTGTGCCACCTATGCACCTATGCCACATCTCAGTGAAGTCATTAAATAAAAAACTCAGTCTTACTAACTAATAAAATATTACACTTTAGCTGGTACCATGTTTGGGATAGGTAGTAGGAAATTTCTAATAGTATTCATTACTGTTCACACCAAACGAAAGCTACCTCGTGTTTACGAGCTGACCCCATAACATTTCTATGCAATACATTATTCACTACGTAACTAAACGTTCGACCTCAAAGTTCCCCCTTGTTTCTATTTACTGGCCAGAATTGAATAATTAATAAAACACAGCACGCTAGTGGGAGGAGACAGGGTGGCGCTGTTAACATGAATTTTACAGCAATATGCAGTACCAGTTATTTTTTCAGTACCCACTGCTATCTTAGTAATGCAAACAGAACCTGCACCGACATTACGTTTGTGAATTTTACGCAACTAGTGAGTACGTAAACTCTACCTTTACCGTTTTTATCAGCACATCTTCCCCTATAAAATTAATGTGCACCACAGAAAAGGACATGTTATAAATATTTAAACGTGCTGAACGAAGTTGCTTATGGTACAGGTTTAGCAAGGTAGAACATAACTAATATTTCACAAGCAAATTACAAAATTTTATTTGAACACTGATTCTTAAATCCCACAAACGTTCTAAACACACACAAAAAAACCCAAAAAGCACTATTACCTTGGCTCGTTATATTTTCTCTTCTTTTCGTTGGGGCTTTTATTTTACATTACCCTTTTTGCCCATAAGCTTTGCTGGTGGTTGCGCGATATGTTTCACGCCGAGAGAGCAAGACCTGAAAATCCCTATTTCTGAACTTTCCTTTAAAGTTCCTTTAAAGTTCAAATGTTTATGTTTGTAGAACTTATGGGGTTATCAGTCCTTAAGCTTACAAACTACTTATGAACTAGCTAAGACTAAGGACGGCACAAATATCCATGCCCGATGGGGGATTCGAACCCCCGACCATAGTGGCCGTGCAGACCGTGACTGGAGCGCCTCAGTCTCCTCGGCCACCACGGCCGGCTCCTTTAATGTTATTACGGAAGCATTTCAACTGCCTGCTGACTAACCATGCTTTAGTCCGTTTCACAGAAAGTTAAAGATTTATTATATTTGTTGCCAAAACCTTTGCGTGAACAACCAGTCATATTTACTTCTAATCAAAAGTTAAGAAAAACAGCATTTAAGCGAGTGAAACAAACAAGTTACTCAGACACGTGACTATGGCTTCCTAACAGTCAAAGTGCAAAGTCAACAAGAAACGAGGTTAAAATTCAAAGTTTTGTTCCCAAATTCCACGAGAGAATATGATTAACAAGTACAAGTTAATAAACCAACCGCAACTACGACTGAAATGCTCCGCAATACGGTTACCACGGACTTCAGCATCACATGCATTCAAAGAATAAGTTGTATTTTGAGGCCAATTGCCAATCTTCAAATGTTTATAAATCCAAGGGGCTTAACTGCTGTGGTTGTCAGTCCCCAGGCTTACAAATTAATTAATCTAATTTACACTATCCCCTAAGACAACACACACACTTGTGTGTCCGCGGGAGGACCGAATCTCCGACGAAGAGCAACCGTGTGCCCCGCAGCAAGGCGCCTTAGAGAGCACGCCATTCCACCGCGGCGCCAATTACCTATTGCATCAGTGCGGGTAGTCCTATCTGTAACACATTTCGCCGGGGCCCTCTGCTTCTTACGCTGCAGTTCCGTCTGTGTACTGCTTTTCTTTGTTATATCTATTCCCTACTTGCAGAGTGCCTCTGTTATTCTAGATTTGAATTGTAACATGCCATTTGTTCGTTATTGGGAACCTTGAAGCTCTCATATTTAAAATTAACAAAATTACATATACATAAACAATGAACATAATGTGCCTCTGCAGCAGTGTGGTGGTATATATTGAATGATCTAGCCATTTACACTTCATTTTTACATGCGCACACAAAAGAAAGCTATTACGTATTTTACACAAACCGTATTTTTCAACAACATTTTTACATTAATATGTGATTTACGTAACATATAATACATAAATAATTTTCAGAACTCAACTTACCTCTTTATTCTGACGTAATTCTACAAACAAAGACGATAACTCCCATATGTGTCCCGTGAACAAATGCGGGAAGAGCTACTGCTGTTGAAGATCCAACATCACCCAGAAAGATGGCAGCACGTGTTAGAAGCCTCGTGTAGAATCGGCATCTACCTGCACTGACGCTCAAAAATGTTTAGCTTTGCGTTTATTAACATCATAATGGTATGCTGAGAATTCGTGACATTGGGCATTAAGGGGTTACCAAGAGAAATGCCTACTTACCTCCACCTCCTATATCCACATGTCAATGTTTATCGGTCTAGGGTTCACAAGCCCGACCAAACCTTTTCCAAGGACATGTTTGGAGAGGGGACGATGGTCACTGAAAGGACAGATAGAAGACTGAGAAAGAAAGAGACAGAGGCAATTTCAGAGGAAAAGAATGGATAAGACAGAGAGATAGGGCTAATGTCGTGGAGCGAGAGTGCCAACGAGAGAAAAAGGGATCACTGGTAGACTTGTGGTCAGTGACAGTGAATGGATTTGTAGAAAAACCTCATTACAACGAGAGACTGGGTAAAAGGATTCAACATGTTCTGTGTTAAAAGAGAGCGACTATGTTCACATGCCTAAATTTTTGGTGAGTGAGACGGAAGGAGAACTGAGGCATCTGAGTATTTTAAAGTTTTTTTCTCCCTCCGACAGAAGCATTATTTAGGTGGTACATAAATTATGTTGCGGTCTTATCTAAAAGGGATTATAAAACCTTCCTTCCTGCTTTATAGGTAAGGACCGCCTTGAGCAAACACAAATGTGTGTGGTTTTTTTTTTTTTTTCTTTTTTTTTTTTTTTTTTTTTTTTTATTTCTCCCATACATGTTTCGCTGGCGTTGCAGCATCATCAGCGGGATGTTTAATTCGTATTGTCTGTCAAATTAACAATTAAATGATCGTTATTTTTGTACATTAACAGTAAAAACTACAGATAATTGTGAGACTAGTATACATTGTTACTTATTTTTATAGGTATGCTAGGCCTACCTTAATACCTATAAAAATAAGAAACGATGTATAGTAGTCTCACAATTATCTGTAGTTTTTACTGTTAATGTACAAAAGTAACAATCATTTCATTGTTAATTTGACAGACAATACAAATTAAACATCCCACTGATGATGATGCAACGCCAGCGAAACATATATGGGAGAAATAAAAAAATATTTGTGTTTGCTCAAGGCAGACCTTACCTATAAAGCATACTTTTGTAATACGGTACGTGTGAAACCGATGATAACAGTAGTTGCGACGTTCAACTCATAAAAGAGAGAGAATCCGTCTTCAAATCCCCGTTCTGCTACCTAGACTTATGTTTCTGTGGTACCCTAAATCCCTTTACGCAATTTGTAGGTGGAAATGGTGTGAATCCTTTAGAAAGGACACTAAGTACTTCCCCCCTCTCCCCCAATTTGAACTCGTGCCCTGCTTTTATGGCCTCGTCGTCGACGGAACTTTAAACCCCAATTATCCCCATTCCGTGTACACGCGGGCGCTCGTTTCGGAGCAGCCTGCGCTCCCAGTGGGGCAGTAAAACTGTGCGAACCTTTTACAGAATATACTGCTAGTTCAGTCATTAGTGTATACTACACGTGGTAAGGCATAAGTAACTGGTAAACACCTGCAGCGCGTTACATTGCTACCTGGCGTTATAAGCATTGAGATTACAATACACTGCGACCTAGCATCTCTGAAACTGAACTACGAGTCTACTTGCACATTTTAAAAGAAACCATCTGGCAACTATCAGACGTCTAAACATTTTTAAAACTTAAACTCGCGGTGAAAATATTATATTTTTCAGTTTCATCACCTACGATCCTTCTTAGTCCCTTTAACAAAATTTAAAACATTACTGCCACACGTTAACTGTCTCACGTACACATGCATCTACAATTCTCTTGGATTGTATTACGTTTATAACAAAATTAAACCCGGATAGATCGCTAAAATTATATTTATTGACGCCGAAACGTCGTAAACAATAAATATAATTTTGTCGATGTAGACTTTTATTCTGACCGAAGAATTAACTAATCAATTTGCAAATAATATATTTCAGAAAATTATTAAGTTGTTCTCTACAAATTGACTCTTATTAAAGTTCGATAAAAAACAGCATATAAATTCCATAAGGTAAACGGCATGACACCATTGATAAATATAGTCTGTGAACAAAAGTTTATATGTGTGAAGCGGTGGAGTAGCCGAACATTCTAAGGTGCCTTGCTGCTCACTGTTGGACATTCCAGTGTGTGTGTGTGTGTGTGTGTGTGTGTGTGTGTGTGTTGTCCTTATCATCAATTAGTTTAAGTAGTTTGTAAGCCTACGAACTGATAATCACAGAAGTTAAGTCCCTTAGATGAATAGAACATTTCTTATGTTCGTACTTTGAAGAGAAATTCAATTGGAAACAACACAGCGATGATCTACTGAAACTTTTGAGTTGAGCAACTTATGCTATTAGGGTTACTGCAAATAGGTTACTATGCCTATTTTTATTCTGAGCTATCATATGGCATCATATTTTAGGGTAATTCATCATTGAGCAGAAATGTATTCATGCACAGAAGTGTGTAATTAGAATAATTTCTGGATCCCACCCAAGCTCATACTACAGACATTTATTTAAGGACCTAGGAGTCTTCACAGTAGCTTCACAATATACAACACTAGGAGAAAGGATGATCTAGACTACTTAACCCTTTATGGCCCAAGAAACCGAAATGAGTTTTGAAACAATTATGTTTTGTATACTTACATTACAAATGATATGTAAAACTAATATAAAAAGTAAGAAAAGTACATGAGTGTTTACAATTTTTTAGAACACGTACATGTTACATAAAGTTCTGCAAGACATGCATCAAAATGAAATATTAGTCTACTCTACAATGCATAGTTTTTCGTAACTTACCAGAACTATGCCATCTCAGAAGAAAATACTGCAGAAAACATAATACATGAAACCTCAGGTCCTCGTCAGCAGCTAACTCCGACACACACTGCTTTGAGCGTCTGAATGTTTTCATTGCTTTCCCTCGTAAACGTATTACCCAGCGAGTTGATTTACTTTATGACGATGGGTAGCACACTCCAGTGCCGCAGTGGTTTTACAGAGCGGCCACTGAGCTGCTTTTGAGGCATTAAATTAAAGGGGGTCTCACTGGGAAACCAGTAGTACGCAAAGCGTTACGGTTAAATCTAACTTTGGCACAGAAGGGGGTGAATTATGCTTCCTTAAATCTTTGGTCACTTACCAAGTAACATAAAATGTCAGACAGATAGCCAACCATCATTTAAAAACAAACTGAATTAATTTCTGAATGACAAGTACTTGTACTCAGTAGATACATTTTACATGGAAATTAGTAATTTAAAAAAATAATAAAATAGTGTAGGTTGTAACACTGTAAACCACACTTATATTAATTCATTTTCTGTATTTATTCAATTTCATGCATATATGTAACGATTATGCAATGTGTTATCTTTGATGTGTTGCTTATACTGTATTAAATTTTGGTATGAAATCCTGATTAATTTTATAAAGACACACTTATGTAAATATTATGTATGCAATTGATACATTTGTTAAGCAGATTTTATAATTATTTCTATTGTAAGTCGCTGGTTCATGCACAGGATATTTAAAGATCTTGGATATAGATGGTATGTAAAACGTCTATAGTGTGGTCGGTGTTTAACGTAATAGGTGGGAATTGGCGGGAGAATCTTCAAGTAGCGCGGCCTGGAAGTGAGCAAAGAGTAGTCGAGATCTGGGCAGCATAGTATTAACACCTCTATGGCCAGCTGCAAGCTGTAAAGGCATATTTTTCTGGTATTATCAGCAATTTTGTCTCGGATGTCGATGGAGTTGTTCTTGTAAAGCTGGCAGTTGTATACGGAGCTCTAAAAGGTATAAGAAGAGATTTTGTGAGCTCAAAGCTGTTGTGGAGCCAGGTATTGCTTTCCGCCTAAAGTGGCTGCCACCAGGAAGAATGACATTATCACCACCGCCACTACAGAACGATCAAGTAAATCTGATTTTAGCATGTAGTATAATGAACCAGCAAAGTATGATTGTGAGTGTTAATAATCACCAGCGTTGGTTTTAATCCCGTATTAGATACATTTATTTATCCTAATAATTGTTCTTAGACAGGATCGCTACCTAGTAAATACTTTTCCGAGTATCCTATTCATGAACGCAGAACAGTGTCAATGTTATCTTTGGTTTTTTTTTAATCAACATTATGTCGCTTAAGTCACTCAGTAAATTCTATAATGAGATCGTTAATCAGTTTATAATGTACTATTACAGAATCATTTTTATGATAGCTCTTGCATAGCAGTTAGTAATTAATGTGCTACTGCCTAAACATAATAAACCTATATTAATTGATTATAAGAGGTAATCCGTCAATATATTAATTGTTTTAATGTCATACATAGCCAAGGAATAGTTTATGTTGTTCATTATTCAAGTGATTTCAGAAGTAGTGACTGTGAAGTCAAGTTCAGATCTTAACAAAGTTAAATGTTCTTGCTACTAAAGTAATGTAATTGACACGGGCAAAATTTTCAAAGAGATAGTATTTTTTATAATTACTGATGAATGTGCATGATACTAATTGTGATCAGGTAAATTTTGTGTGTGCAGTGAACTGCTTTGTGGACACATGTGAGTATTTTTATAAACGTTTATTTTCTTCAAAGTTAACTCACAAGTTGTAGAATTTTATAGTTACATTTGATCAAGTCAGATAAAACCCATAATAATAATGCAGAGCTGTAGAAAAGTAAACGTTACCTGTAAAGTTAGATTTTTATGGAACCTTGATCTGAAGATACCACATCAGGTTATAATTGTACTTCCTTTAACTGTGTGCATACAAATTTTGGCTTATCGTCACTGTCAGGTAATTTGCTAAGAAACAAAATTTACTGTTTTTACATATTATTGTAGAAAAACAGTTTGTGTTTGTTACGTCTGACCACCACAGACAGCCGCTGAAAGGCAGACTACACACATCACACCCCTGTGCGCCGTATAACATACTCAGCCACTAGCAGGCGCAGCTGGTAAACAAGCATTACTTCAAAAACAAAGGCTTATTAGAGACTAATGCGAACCTTTTTCTGCAGAGGTCGCCACACACGACACACGCAGCAGCAGCCACCGCCTTCCTAGCCCTCGTCCCCTCCCTTGCACGTTCTCAGCACCTTCTCCTGTCTCACCTCTCCCAATTCTCCACTTGGTGTAACCAGTGGCTCCTCTCTGCCAACCTCGCTAAATCCCAAGCAATCATCATCGGTCTTACCACCCTATCCTTCCGTCACCGCGACCTGTACCTCAAACTCCATGATCGTCCCATCCCCCAAACCTCCACCCTCAAATACCTTGACCTCACCTTGGATCGCTTCCTTTCCTGGAACTCTCACCTTCAAACAGTCCGTCAAAAGCCCTCTCCGTCTCAACCTCATGAAGCTTCTTTCTGGCCGGACATGGGGACTTAACCCCTCCACAGTCCTGTACACCTATCGTTCCCTGATGCGTCCCGCCCTTAGCAGTTTCCATCCCGCTTGTATATCCGCCTCCCCCACCTATTATAAATCCCTCCAAATACTAGAACGCCACGCCCTCTGCCTCGCTTACCACATCCGCCTCCCTTCCCCCACGCGCATGCTCTATGATCTCATTCCTTTCCCTCACCTTCTGAAGTTCCTCCGTATCCTCTATACTACCCGCAAAATTGCATCCAGTCACCCTGTTCTCTCTCCACTCCCGCTGAACCCCAGGCCTCTGCCACGCCGGTACCAGCATATCCCTCCCTCCCTACACCTTCACATTCTCAACATCCTCTCCCAGGGTAACTTTCATCACCTTCCCTCCGTCCTGATATTTATCCATCCTATCAGCCCTAATCCCTCCCTTCCCCATATATTATGTTCCCCCTCCACTCCCAGTCCCCTCGCTTCCGTCCCATACTTGAATCTCCCTTCTCATCCCTCGAAGTTCTTACGTTTTCCCCACTCCTCCAAACCTCCCTCTTCCCACCCCTCCGAGCCTCCCTTCCTTCCCCCTCTCCTCCTGCGGGATCTCCGTGCTTTACTTTTTAACAGTACACCGTGTTAAAGTGTTGTGTCAGTATCAAGTGGTGAGCGTGGTTCTAAGACTTCAGAAACCGCCGCACAGGCAGAACAATGTGTTACTATGTTTTTTAATTGTCTCTCTGTTATCGTCACCATTCACTGTGCAAAAATCTGTGTTTTTTAGCCACCGTGGCAGTTCTTGATACTGACTATGTGTGTTTTAAGGCCTTTATTTCATTGTTTCTAATTCGCCAATTTTATATTGTTTTTATTGTTAAATTCAACATTTTTATCTTCTTTTTTATTGTTAAATTCAACGTTATTATCTCCTGTTTTAAACTACCATTCATGCTGTCAAACTCATATGCACACTGGGCTGAAGAGCAGCGTACGAGGCTGCTGCCAACCTGCCCCAGCGGGGTACTAAAATACAATAAAGAAAAAAAAACGGGTACAGCTAGTCCTCGCTGAAAGTAGGACCAGCTCACAACGGACACCGCCGCAGACTCTGTACGGTTTCTCCAAGCTGTTATTTTACTTGTGTATAGCGCATTGTTTAAGTTGTGTTAGTTCACTGTTCAATAAACTGATTTCACTGAGTGTACTTCAGTGTTACCTTTCCCATACCAGAAATAGGTCATAATTCTTAATGAAGGTAAGTATTTTTAAATTCAATCCTTAGGTCCAGTATCAGTGCCTGCTGCGTGTTTCTAAATCTGTTGAAACACTTACTTATTATACTAATAAATTATCTTTTGTGTTTAGTAATCTAATTAACCAAAGACACTGTCCATGTTAAAAATTTAACTTAGGCTAAAAAAAAGATTGTATATTACCATTTGTTGCTGGTACACATTTGCCCAATTAGGCTGGCGACCTTTTTCATTAACAACTACAATTTATAGTTTACACTGTGCCTGGTGAGATAAATTCATTATGGCATCACATAAAATACGGGCAAACGAACAAATGTATATGAGGTTTCCAATCTTACATAAGTCCATCTCCTCCTTTACCTTCACTCTTTTCACCTGCTCCTCCCCGTCTTCTCGTGTCCTTTGTCTGTGCATTTCCTCCTTCCCGTCCCTCTGTTCATCTCATTTCACCTGTCTGTCATCATCTCCCCTGTCTCATTCTCCTTCCCTCTCTCTGTCTTCTCCACTACCCTCTCTCTGTCCGTCCCCTCCTCCACCTACTCCTCTCCCTATAAATGAAAACATTTATGCACCACTTTTCATGGTGACAAGTCAAACGGTGTCAGAGGGCAAGGTACTCTCCACCATGCTAAATTCGTTGACTAGCAGATTATAAAAACCTCCTTCATGAAACCATACATTTATGTGCTGACTACTATGGTGAGAAGTCAAGCAATTTGGATATTTGTTGTTACGTACCTTCCGCCTGGAACTTAGGGAGACTTACAAAAGGTAGTATAACACTATAGGTCAATGCTCTATTAAATTTATTCCATTGATATTGTCGACAACTTATGTATCGATTCTAGCACTAAAGACTGTATGTAGTGGAATATCGCTACTAAAAATCTTTGGTGCTACATGATTGATGTGTTAATTTTATGTATGGAATTATTTTTGTAATTTTTATAAAATTATCACTAGGTAAACTGCTATAATGTTGAAGCTAGTTTTGATATCTTGTTATCGTATCAAGATGGTTCATGTATAGAGCATGTAAAATTTATAAATGTAAAAGGTGTATGTCAAACTGTATGTGTGGCATATAGAAGGTGGCGTTTTGGCGGGAGAATATATGAGATCGGTGTCAAGGAGTGAGGATGAAGAGAGAGAGAGAGAGAGAGAGAGAGAGAGAGAGAGAGAGAGAGTGGCTTTCTAGATGTTATGGTGGCAACATCATTGTGAAAAGCAGTGAGTTATGGCTGAATAAAGTATTCTCACTATCAGGAAGTTTTCCTTGGGTGAAGCACTGATCTGTGTATTTGAAGTGGCAGTTAATTATGGAGGTCTAAATATTAATAATCCGACACCAAGAAGAAAAATTAAGAGCTCATGGTACTGAAGACCCAGGCCACAATCACCGCCACTAAAAACTTCGCCGCCACCGCCGCCGCCACGGGATGAACACGTAACAACTTTCAGTTTTGGATTAATGCTTGAACCAGCAATGTCTATTTTCGAATGAAAATACTCACGTATATACTATAAATTCTGGGTTTGACACACTGTTTTTATCCTATTTCACTATACCTAGACTGGGTTCCTTTCCTAACAAAAGAACGTTCCAAGCATCCTAGTTTTTTATATAAAAAAAGAAAGAAAAGATGAATACTAGAGTAATATTTACTGTCTATTCTATAAGATATTTGTAGCTGTGAAAGTTTTATGAAAGTGTGCAGGTTATTCAGACACTTAAAGATAGTAGGTTGTGTTTCAATTCACTATTTCAATGATAGTATAAACAAGATTATTCCTTTGTAATGTACATTAACTTAGTAACGATAGCTATATTAAGGTAAAAAGATAAAGCAGTCAACAATCCGAAGATTGGTTTAAACACCACAGTGCTTTACTAGTCATGGTCCTGTTTGTAGGTGGTATGCCGTTGTCTTCCTACGACCTTCAAACTGACTTACCCAGCCAGTTATAGGGGGACCTACAGTTTAACATGGGTTCCGAACCACGATGCTATTCGATATTTTTCACATGAGCAATACTGCCAGAGGTGAAAGAAGTGTAAAGTGACAGATCAAAATCCTAGAATCTGGGGAGGATCGAACCCGCAACCTTTCGATTTGCAGTGTGGCACTAAACCAACTGTGTAACCGAGCCACACGATACATTATCTATCTCTTAAATGAAACAAATTTCTGACGGTTTATCTATTCAAATTTGGAAAATAAGTGCAGTTAAGATTACACATAGGTTTCTTGGTTGCATAAGTCTATATTAAGGGCAATTATATATAGATTCAAATCTGAATATCTTTGATAAAGTGTTATTGCAATTTAAATCAGTTTTAATTACATTAAATATTTCTTCATGCATACAATATGAATTTTACTGCTAGCTGCAAAAAAAACCTGAACTTAAAACTGGAAGTTTACTAATTTACACAACTGCAACAAAGGTAAGGGTGATGTGTACTCAAAACAGAAACTACTAATCTACCATATGAAAATCTGTACAAAATATGATTATTCAAAAAGCAGTAATACCGTTTGTAGGAGACTAATTTTGCTATCATCATTTTCAAAAAGCAAATGGCTATGGATTAACCTATTTCGTGACAGTGGAAAATTTAGATGTAACAGATAGATTTAGTTGCAGTTTAACTTACAAAGTAGCGTCAGATATTATTTACATGTGTTTTACCTTTGTGCAAAAGAACTTTATACTATCATTTCAGTCAATAATAATTTTAGTGAGCCAAAATTTCTATATTGCTGTCTCACTGTAGGGAAGTACAATGTGTAAGATCTACCCATGTACTCGTAGAATCAGGTCAGAATTAGTTGATGGATGCATTTGTGTTTATATACTGACAGATTGTGTCTATTCTTCTGCAAGCTACATATTTTTCTGAATTAATTTCTGTATCTGTTGGTAGCAATTCTATTAATATTGAGTTTATTACATACTACTGTTTAAAAATACAATGTATGTTTAATTACAATAACTTCACCGTCAGGTGTAGGCCTAAAATAGGAACCATAACAGCACAGATTTTGCCTAAGTAGGCTGGCGACCGATTTCCTTTTACGATTCTTTATTCATTAGGATTTAGAGACGGTCGAAACTAATCCTTTCAGAGGGTAAATCTACCACTGTATTGTTTGTTGGGGCCAGTAGTTACACTATCCGCACTGTACCTATTAGTAGGAGAACAGTATAATCGCTGAATGTTTTAGAAGAACATGTATAAATTCAGGGTATTCCATATTTTATTCAGTTCCGTCCAGCCGTATCACCGTTAAGAGTAACAAACATATTCTCCCACTGTAAGGTACCCTCCGCTATGTACCGTACGGTGGCATCCTAAAGGTATCTCATGCGTTAATTTAGGCTGTAAGCCATCTGCATTCCAAATTTCATTCAAATGCGTCCTTCCATTTCACCGTGAAGGTGTAACAAACGAACTGACTAATTGTTAAGTACCCTCTGGTATGCAGTATTGTAAGTTAATTTTAGTGTGCCTATAACTTTCACGCGAGTGCAAGCAATGAGCAGACAAAGTTTTATTAACGTGCAGTAGCAGTCAATAGACGGCTTGCAGTTTATTGACTTCGATTGGACGTTGCCGCTCAAGTCCACCGGCAACAGCCGAACGGTGCACTAAATCTGAAGATGGCATCGCTGCACAAGAGACATGGCACGTGCAACGTGTGTGACGATTCTGCAGAAGCAGAATCCCGCTACTCGTAAGGCCGCAGTTTGCCCCTTTAAAACATGATGAGTTCGCCGTAGAAACCAGGAGTGTGTCTATGTGGTACGGTGCCTGTTTGCTTCTCACGTTGATACCAAACTGAGCCTCGGGTGGCAAACATTCCCTATTGAAAGGCGCACACAGTTGACGCTCTGGACTGTATCTCACTGCGTTGTGCATTATCGATCTATATTGAAACCACTAGCAGAACATTTATTATCTTCCAGACTTCATTGCTGGTCATCGAATCAAAATCGTCTTTCGTCTTTCCAGGTGTACACTTTATTTTAAGTAGTGTTCTACCTGTCTGTGTTTCGTAATTAAATCTGCGTTACAAAGGAAGAAATTACAACCACCTTGTATAGCAGTGTTTTTCAACTTGTGGATCGCGATCCCCAGGCGGGTCGTGAAGTCTTGCTCGGGGGGTCGTCATCACACGAGGAAGAACCAGGCACCTCCGAATAAAATAGGTTCCGTAAAAAAAAAGACCTAATAAAACTGAAATTTATATTTTGTTAAAGTTATATAATTGCTAGTTTAAGATTAATTTTGAATTTATTATGACGTAGATTTTTATATTACATTGGGTTAACGATGAATAAGCACAAAGCATGAAAACTGTTTCCAGGAACCACTCGATAGTTGAATGAAAAAGATGCAATACTTACTTCTGAGAAATTAGAAATATACTTCTTTGTAAATTATCTATACAGTGTGACCTTTGATAATGAGCATAATTCGGTTATAATTCTTGCCCAAAGTACGAAACACTCGTTGTACAAACTGTAAGATATACACTACTCACCATTAAAATTGCTACACCAAGAAGAAATGCAGATGATACACGGGTATTCACTGGACAAATATATTATACAAGAACTAACATGTGATTACATTTTCACGCAATTTTTGTGCATAGATCCTGAGAAATCAGTACTCAGAACAACCACCTCTGGCCACAATAACGGCCTTGATACGCATGGGCATTGAGTCAAACAGAGCTTGGATGTCGTGTACAGGTACAGATGCCCATTCAGCTTCGAAATGGTACCACAGTTCATCAAGAGTAGTTACTCGGCCACCATTGACCAGACGTTTTCAATTGGTGAGAGATCTGGAGAATGTGCTGGCCAGGCCAGCAGTCGAACGTTTTCCATATCCAGAAAAGCCCGTACAGGACCTGCAACATGCGGTCGTGCAGTATCCTGCAGGAAATGTAGAGTTTCGCAGGGATCGAATGACGGGTTGAGCCACGGGTCGTAACACATCTGAAATGTAACGACCATTGTTCAATGTGCCGTCGATGTGAACAAGAGGTGACCGAGACGTGTAACCAATGGCACCCCATACCATGACGCCAGGTGATACGCCAGTATTGCGATGATGAATACACGAATACATGTGCGTTCACCGCGATGTTGCCAAACACGAATGCAACCATCATGATGCTGTAAACAGAACTGGAGTCATCCGAAAATATGACGGTTTGCCATTCGTGCACCCAGTTTCGTCGTTGCGTACACCATCGCAGGCGTTCCTGTCTGTGATGCAGCGTCACGGGTAACCGCAGCCATGGTCTCCGAGTTGATAGTCCATGCTGCTGCAAACGTCGTCGAACTATTCGTGCAGACGGTTCCGTATTGCCCTCCTGAACGCACCGATTCCATATTCTGCTAACAATCATTGGATCGCGACCAACGCGAGCAGCAATGTCGCGATACGATAAACCGCAATCGCGATAGGGTACAGTCCGACCTTTGTCCGAGGCATCACAACAACGTTTAACCAGGCAACGTCGGTTAACTGTTGTTTGTGTATGAGAAATCAGTTGGAAACTTACAGCCCGTTGTAGGTGTCACCACCGGCGCCAACCTTGTGTGAATGCCCTGAAAAGCTGATCATTTGCGTATCACAGCATCTTCTTCCTGTCGGTTAAATTTCGCGTCTGTAGCACGTTATCTTCGTGGTGTAGCAGTTTTAATGTCCAGGAGTATATATATATATATATATATATATATATATATATATATATATATATATATATATATATATATGTGTCGGAAAACATGTAAAATAGAATAATGTCTTCCATTCCGAAAAACACACATTAAAAACAACGTCCGACGATGTAGAATTTCATAATGTTTGTAAAGCTTATGGGACTTAACTATGGGGTCATCAGTCCCTAAAATTACAAACTACTTATGAACTACTTACGAACTAGGACGGCACAAATATCCATGCCCGAGGGGGGATTCGAACCCCTGACCGTAGTGGCCGTGCAGACCGTGACTGAAGCGCCTCAGTCTCCTCGGCCACCGCGGCCAAGTTTGCCCATATGTGTGAAAGCCTTAAAAAACTAATAAAGCCGAAATTCGTGGTTTTCAGGGTTGAGTTTAGATAAGAACAAAGTGTTGTTCAGTTGTCAGTTGAACTAATAGTAATATAGACAAGGAACACTATTCTGATTATGTAAATTAATTACAGCCGCCAGCCTAATAAGGCAAACAGCAGCAGCAATTAACCGTATAATCAACGAAGTAAACTGCCTACCGCTGTGGACTGTACTTCCTAAATGAAGTTTAGCAGTTAGATAATAACAACGCTGTATCGGAAAAGTAGTTGTACATTAACACAGGTGCAATTTATTTTATTATAACGTTAACCGACTACTTCGCACTTATGTGAACCACTTTGTTAAGAGTGGAAAATAAAAAATACAATCTGGTTTGCATAACTTGAGAAGTAAAAACGCTGGATATCTAGACATCAGGTATGATTCTTTCCTGAAAGTAATGAGCTGAAAATTATTCCCGAACTGCAGCTTCAAATTATCTGATGACTAGTTACTGTTCCCTTGTACTTTTTTGGTTCATGATCTGCACTTTGAGGAACCTGAGTCTTTCATACCATAAGGTATTCTTTGCAAACACAATTTTTTTAATCTTTACTTAAATTTTAATAAGTAATTGGCCGACTTGCTAGCAAAAATGAAAATCAACAAACAGATATGACTACTAACCAGGTTATAATCATCGTTTCTAGTTTCAAAGGTTAAGAAAGAATGAAACATATAAAAACCTATTATTGACGAAAGGGGCATATCAAAGAGTTAGATTATAGACATTTAGCTCAGAAGTTTGTGAATCTAAGGGAGCAAATTGCTGAGGTCATCGGTGCCTGGACGTAACTGCTTAAACCAGCTTATCCTAAGGACAACACAAACAGCCATGTCGATGTAGGACTCGAACCTCCGACGAGAGCGACCGCGCAGTCCTTGACATGACACCCTAGACAAGACTTTTGCGTATCAGAGACTGGGGCTGTAACTGTGCTGCATTGTTTAGTCATGTATTACAGTTCTGCAAATATCTTCTTGGTGTCGATAACATAGATTTTAGAGGAACCTTATGACTGCCGTAATACAACAGCCAGTTCGGTTTCTATAAGCATTTAATTTCAAAATGTTACAATATTAACAATATTAATACGTTACTAGCAAGTAGTATAAAAATTATATGCTGATGTGGTCTGGTTTGATGCAGCTCTCTACACTAACCCACACGGCTCAAGCGTCTTCATCTGTGAATTCGATCTGCAGCCTACATACTTTTGAACTTGCTTGATGCGGTCAAGTGGGAGGGGGTTCTAAGGCGTCTTGCTGCTGAGCGCGCCGCTGCTCGCCGTTGGAGGTTCGAGTCCTTTCTCGGGCATGTGTATGTGTGTGTGTGTGTGTTGTCCTTAGCGTAAGTTAGACAAGTTTAATTTGTAAGTCTAGGGACTGGTGACCAAAATAGACAAACACTTGAACATTTTCTAACCTACTTACTGTATTCGTATTTCGGTCTGTTCAAATGTTCAAATGTTTGTAGAGCTTATGGAACTATGGGGTCATCAGTCCCTAAACTTACAAACTACTTATGAACTAGCTAATACTAAGGATGGCACAAACATCCATGCCCGAGGGGGGATTCGAACCCCCGACCGTAGCGGCCGTACTGACTGTGACTGGCGCGCCGCAGACCGCTCAGCCACCGCGGCCGGCATTTCGGTCTGTCTGTGCAATTTTTACCCTCGGTTTTCCACCCCCCCCCTACTACTCCCCATACACACATACGTGCTTCCCCCCAATTGTAATATCGCAGAATGTGTCCTACCCATCTAATCTTCGGTATTCTTTTGCAGGACCAAATTTGAAAACCATCTATCATCTTTCTGTCTGAACACCTTACCGTTTCACTCCCGCCCGAGGCTACACTCCAAACAAACGTCTTCATAAAAAGTTCCTAACACTTAAACTAATATTCGATGTTAAGAAATTTCTCTTCTGATTTTGAACGTCGCTTGTTTATAGCAGCAACCGTAACAGTTTAATTTACTATGTAAGGAAATAAGCAGCCCCGCAAGTCGTTTAAAAAATTACACTTTATCTAGATTTCAACACCGCCTATGGAAATACAATTATGAGCATACTAGCTTATATGCCCGTGCTTCGCAACGGTTGTTAAAGAAGGGCGTGTGGATTTTTGGGTTCCGGATCTCAGTCAGTTTTAAACATAAACTATATGTAAACCCGGATGCTTACTTACCTTGCACTCTCGTAGTCCACCTCCCCTTCCCTCCTGTCTCTGCATCCATCTCTTTCTCTCCCATCTCTCTTTTCGTTTCCACCTTTCCCTCTCGGCAAAGTTTTTTACAAGGTTACCCTCTGTCATGTACCACAACTAACATTTAAGTACCCAGTGACCTTACTCTTAGTTTAAAGGTCATGTAGGCAAAAATTAATCAAGATCGAAGCAAAACTTTGCATTTTGTTAAAGTCCGTAAGTTAAGTACCCTCCATCATGCAACAACCGAAATTTTATACAGACAGTAACATTCCTTTTGTCTTTAAGCTCAGATATGCAAAATTTTATCAGTATCGGAAAAAACCATAGATTTGTATGCAATAAAAACAGGGTCATATTAAAAAACGCACTTCGTTGTTCTCAAATTTTCCAGTTTTAATTCACACAACCCTTGTTCCGAGAATAACGAAAACAACCCAGTTTTAATTCACACAACCCTTGTTCTGAGAGTAACGAAAACAACCCAAAAAGATCTGTGAATCGGTCGAGCTGTCCTCAAGTTATGGTGCGACCAAGGTATTCAGGGATACATTTTTATGTTGCAAGATACCCTCCCCCATGCGTGTTAAATTTCGTGAAGATCGGAATCTGTAGATTTCGTCAGTCTGTAAGAAATGTATCCTCCTCCTTGCACCTTAATTCCGTCCTATAGCAGAATACTTTCTTAGTAGACGTCTTCTACCTATAAACTACATACCGGCAAAATTTCAGCTTCATAGGTGCGTTAGTTTTAGAGATTTCGTATTTAGTCAGTGAGTGAGTGCGTAAGTGACCTTTCGCTTTTATATATGTAGAATACCTCCTGAATTATGCGCCCTACAAAAAACTTATTTACCATATTCGTACAGCGAAATATTAGAAAATTGTCTACGAAATGTGTTGTTAATGTAGTTGATAGTATATACGTAGTAAATTACAATCTCATGAATATTAGAGCCAATTTTCACGCATTTTGTGAGGATACAGGGTTTTAAGTTAGTAACCTCTTTAGTGCGTTTTGGTTGAACGATAGTTATCGTTGGTGTGCAGCGAGAGCTGCTGGCAACAATGCTTAGGTTGGAATGTTCTTTGTTTGTTGGCCGGTGTGCGGCAGTCTCCCGCCGACCGCAGAGTACAGCTGGGCAAAACGGTTATTCTCCGATATCAGTTATAATGGGTATCGTTATTCTTTTCTATCAGTTAATTTTAGCGGTTATAAATAACTGCACGGTATTTTTCCACTTACTTCCAGATGGAGTTGCTACAGCTTACTCATACTGCTACTAGGTAGCGCTACTGAGCAGTTATTGGGCAGTTATCGTTATGAGTATTCCGTGAATTCTACTAGGTAGCGATACTCTACAGTTATCGTTATTAGTATTGAGTAGTCAGTACTCAGTAGCCACTACTGACTACTGAGAACGGACAGTTATTGTTATTAGAACTCAGTACTCTGAATGGACAATTATTGATATTACGTAGAAATATCAGTACCCGACAGTTATGGTTATTTCTACTCAGTACTAATATCAGTATATAGTATATCTGGTGTGATTCAAATTGCGATTGCTGTGTAATGGCAAAAGTTATCGTCCGAATCGTGGAATAAACACACATAACTAAATGTCATGTGTATTAATATGCTATTACATGAAATCTGTGCCCTGGAAATGTAGCCGTAATTTTCGAAGCTACTATGAACAGTGTATGAAGTGAAAGTGGATTATTAAATATGTGCTTAAACGTGTGTGAAGTGAATATTGCAGTTAAAATTATAAACATAACGTTGCTTCAGTAAGTGTTTTGTGGAGCATCTTTAAATGAAACATAAAAGTAAACGTAATGTGATCGTTTTGTTTATTTCTGATAAAGTTCTATATTAAATTTGAAAAACTGCTTGATTTACGGAAAATTTTCTTTAGTTCATGACAGCATCCTGGTTTGTAAATATGATTATAACTACGAGGTAAATTTCTCCAATTATGCCGTAACGGGTCAATTGAAGATTGGGATACCACCCGTCGGATTTGACGAAAAAGTTCATAAAATTTATTTGGGAATACAGCTTGCTACTAGGGTGTAACAGTTTGCTTTAATAATGTGAACAGGCCGAATTTCGGCATTTCTGTGTACAGTGAAAGTGAATATATTAGCTCCAGAATGGACCACACTGAACAAGTCAATACTGCCCAGTACATGTAACTGATATCTGAAATTATCGGTATTTTAAAATATTAAATCTACTGTAAACAGGTTATCGGTCGTAATTGAGGGTGTAGACCAAATCCTCAAAGCTGCAATGTAAAGGATACCAAACATTGCTCCAATACTATCAAAAGTAAACTGTTACAAATGTGCATTTACAAGTATAGGCCTACTACATGCGAAATCAGAAACTTAATGGTGTTGTAATAAGTGTCTTCCACACAAAACTAGACATACATATTTCCATAAATTGTAAGAGAAATCCCATTTCAGAAAACTAAGGCAAGTTTTATGTGAACTTTGGAAAATGCTTGATATCTTCGGCTATTGACAGGGTATTCAGTTAAATTTTACTTAGGGTATGGTGTGCTATGTTGGTAACAAAATGTTCACTTTGCAAGGGAAATTACTGACAGGACAAGGTTACATATAAGATCCAATCAACAACAAAGTAGGAACAGTATTATTTATTTAACTCTCAATTTGAAAATTTGTTGTTATTCTATAGGCCTACGGTTGAGTTTTAAAAGAGCATTCGAAGGTCATTGCTAACATCAGCATGTTACTCTAGTGAAACCGTAAGAAAACCTTTACCATGACAGTTCTTCATTTTTGGGTGTGAGGATGACTTTTTGTTGTGCTCTCTCTCTTATGTTCAAAAGTATTGCAGACAGAAGTAGGTTCCACCTGTCAGGTGCTACATGTTTCTTGCTTTTTTCTTTGTTTTATTCAGTAAGGACTTGTGTGAAGAAATAAAACCAACACAGCATGGATAGCCACTGTAAATGACAGTGTAATTTTCATAAAGAAAATCTAACCTGGCAAATTAGTGCACTTGGCAGAAAATTCCTCTGTGTCACCCTGTATGATGAAAATCCTTTCTGTATCAACACAATTGCTAGTAATTCATAAAATACCACCAAGAACTATGTGTGGCCCAGTTATTATAGCAAAAAATATAGGTTTTCATTCAAATGCTTCTCCATGCAGTGTCAAATTTGACATGTCTCTCCTACATGTGCATTTAAAGGTATTAAATCAGAAACGTAATGGTGTTGTGGAAGTGTCTTCCAGTACAACACCAAAATATACATTCATATTCCCGTATATTGTAAGAGAAATCTCATTTGAGAAAATTTAAGCATGTTTTATTTGAGCTTTGGAAAATGCTTGATATCTTCAGCTATTGACAGGGTATTCAGTTAAATTTTACTTAGGGTATGGTGTGCCATGTTGGTAACAAAATGTTCACTTTACAAGGGAAATTACTGACAGGACAAGGTTACATATAAGATCCAGTCAGCAACAAAGTAGGAACAGTATTATTTATTTAACTCTCAATATGAAAACTTATTCTGTTATTCTATAGGCCTACAACGAGTTTGCAGCATAGACGTTCAATGTCTTGAAAGCACTCTTTCTTATGTTCAACAATATCACAGACAGAATTAGGTTCCACCTGTCAGGTGCTACATATTTCTTTATTTTTTCTTTATTTTATTCAGTAATGACTTGTGTGAACAAATAAAACAACCAACACATGATAGATATCCACTGTAAATGACAGTGTAATTTTCAAAGAAAATCTCACCTGGCAGAAAATTCTTCGTGTCACCCTGTATGAGGAAATTCTTTATGTATCAGCACAATTACTATTAATTCATAAAGTACCACCAAGAACTATGTGTGGTCCAGTTATTACAACAAAGCATACAGGTTTTCATTAAAAACATTCCTCCATGAAGTGCTAAACTTGACATTTGTCTCCTAAATGTGAATATTCTGTTGTATAATTTTTGTGCAAACTGGTGTGTTTAATGTGCTGTAGAAAGTTTTTTTCAAAGTCTCATGCTAAATAATTAAATCAAAAACTACCATGTGTAACTGAAGAATACTATATGAGAACGCTAGTCACTGTCACAATCCTCACAATAATGCCTAAGAGAAAAGTCTCACCGAACCACCCAAGTAATTTGTACTCTGAAGCTGACATGAATAAGATATATGGTAGGTGATTTTTATTAGAGATGTCTGTGATGCAGCATTGGCACCTAATATTAATGAAGCCACTAAGGTTGAGGTACAGGGTATACTAGTACTTGCAGATGGTTCAGATTTGCTTTAATATTTTACACCCCTGCAATATTTAAACATGAGAAAAATGTTCAAAAATATAACATTCATACTGTTAACTGTGCTGTGTATGTTTTCTCACAGAAATATCACAGTAAGCACTTTTTGAGAAGGATTGAGTGTTTTTCTTTATATTTACTATTATTTAATTTACTGAATGATGTTGAACATCCCAAACATGCACTACTACAAATAATGAACTGTGTGATCCTGTTCTATGTAAACCAGCACTGCCATTCTTTCTCATGCTTTTATTAGACAGCAATATCACCTCAATACAGACACATGTGACTAGGCAACAAGTGAAGACTTACTGTCTGTGAGGAATTAAGGCACTTAAAAATGTATCAATATCCAAACTGTGTTTATAATGTGGGATCATCAGTTGGGTTGAACCTTGACTCCTTTCCCAAATCAAATTGAGCATTTCAAACACACCAGTGTTGCAAATAAAGGAAAAAATGGTTAAATGCTATTAGATGGGGCACAAACTGTGTCTGGACAAGGATGGGATCAGTTCACTGGAATCATCAAATAACACAGGCATCAAATATTTATGTTTATCTTTTTATTTAATTTTAGGAGGTGCCCATCTATCTTCTTTTCATTAATTCCAATCGTTTTGGGGACAAATTCTGTAATGGCACTTTGTACAACTTGCTGCCTTGAGGTGGATGGAATATATTGCTCGACTTCCATACTGCATGTGACTGGTGGGGTCACCTCCATCAGCAGTTTTCCTGCAGGTCTGATTTGACCTGCAGATAAATGGGTTTCACATCAACATATGCAAATAATAAGTTGACTATGGATATGGGATGAAAATTAAAGTGTGTCTTTCATTCTGCTACAAAAAATTTCAGTTTAGTGCACAATTGTTCTTCATGAAACTTGCAGTCTGAAATTTAGTTCATAGAAAGTTACAACTGATTCAGTTTTCTCTTGCTATACAAATGTATAATAGAGTACTTAATAACTGAAGACTTCTCATAAATACCGTACTTTTTAAAGAGATGCTGATGTGTAATTATGGCCCTTAATTTGCAAATACTTAACAAGACATTCACTGTAGTCATCCTACTATTAAAATTGAAAATATTTGTGGAATATGGTAGAAGACTTAATTAAAAACATTAAATATTTTTGAATTTGCCAGGAAGTCCTGGTTTAGACAGCAATATTCTCGTAATTTGGGGAATACAGTCTCTCCCCCCCCCCCCCCCACGCAAGTTGCAGTCGCCTCGAAATAAACATGTTGAACCGGTACATGTATATTTTCACGAAAATGCGCCTTTTAACAAAGATTTAAGCGTTCGTTACACGCACCTCGGAGTGTGAGTCCCATCAAAAATGTATTAGAAATGTAAGATTTCCGTTTTTCTACCTTCCCCTCAATCCTTAACGAATAAATGGCAATAATTGACGTAAGTTTGTTTACAATGTATTGGCAGCAGGGCACTTTCTTCCTCGTAGTAGCATAAAATATTAATTATAACGATTAGAGCATATTTATTCTTTTATATAGAAAATTTATTAATCCTGTCATACAATATTATGAATCTTTTCACTGACCAGCATTGGTTACAAAACTAAGTTTTATTTTTTATTATTTTTGGAGGATTTCTTCATAATTCTAAAATTCGGCACTCTACGAACGAAATATGTATCGTCTCTGGGAATATTATGACCTGCTACAGTTAATAACCAAATACCAAAGAGGTATATAGGTCTTTGCCAAATACTCATAACGATACTGGCAGTGAAAATTAACTGCCAGTGATATTTCTACTATTCTCAATACTCCCTAAAGCGTCTACCGTTATCATAGTACCTCGAATTCGCATTGGTCACTCCATGTTATTAGATACAAGATTCCGACGAGAACGTAGTACAGACTTTCACCAACAGATGGATAATCGTTAAACAGTTATTACCCATGATTCTTACGCGGTTAATTGCATGGAGTATAGAACTGACCAGTATTTGGACAGGACATCTGGTCGATACTGTGGTCGAATCGTTTCATTAGTACCAACTTTTGTGAACAGATGGCGCTACGCAGTACGCATAGTTATTACGATAACTGCCAGTATTTGATGAGCGGTTATTACAATCACGGTTATTCATAAATAACCGGATATTTCTATCAGTTATCGTTATTTTGGCCCAGCTCTACCGCAGAGCGAGGCGGTAACATGTCGGCAGTGACTTCGTAACCTGCGTTTAGTGGTGGCTAAAGTTTTTTCCATTCCGTCGTATCGCATACGGGTTGCAGTTGCATATTGAAATGCTTCAGTGTGGACATTCATCGTAGTGGCACGCAGTTATTTAATCGGTGTATTTAAAGGGAAGAGTTTTTAACATTTGTCGATCCATAATAAAGGAAGTTAACAAAGTTTACTGTTATGGATCAACCTAGTAATTGTCCGATTCCCATACCGTCAAATCATTGGAACAATTATTAAATGATTAAGTTAAAATAGAATGTAACGGCAACTTCGCCCATCGAGGATTAGGTGGACGCAGCTGTGACGTTACAATTTCATTGTCTTTGACGTCATAGCACCTGAACTATATGTCGTAATACGATATTATTTCGAACGTACATCCAGTGGTGTATATGTAAAATGTCTGTAAAATACATTGCGATCAGAGATAGTAGGAAAGACGCAATAAATCGAAACGTCGTACCTGATGGGGCGGTTTTTCATTATCCTAATAGTTTATGACTCCATATCTCATGAAATGCGTGTCGTACTACGACAAAATTTTGAACGTACGTTCAATGGTACGTGTGTATAATGTCTGTAAGATTTCTCAAGAATACAATAAATAGTGTACGAGTTAGAAATTGTAGCGTCATGCCAAATGCCGTAATTTTATTGCATGTACACCGAAAATGTATAAGCGAGAAACTTTTTTCCTTTCATCATTTTGCTATGGTTGTCAGTGAGAAAAAGTTTCCCAAAGGTTTTAAATTATGTTTAAAGTTTGTTGCAAGTCGCTAAGTGCTCTCCTTCTTAAATAATGGACTGGTAAAGTCACAGTATCAGGTGCCGCAAGACGGGGAAGTTTTTATTCTTTATAACGTCATATCTCCTGAACTCCTATCACAAAATCGTTCCTTAGCTGACGTCTACTACCTATAAACTACATTCCTGCGAAATTTCAGCTTCATACGTGAAGTAGTGTTCGAGATTTCGTGTTTAGTCAGTGAGTGAGTGTATGAATGAGTGTTCTTTCGCTTTTATATAAATACTAGCTGAAAACCCGGCGTTGCCCAGGTATTTATTTATTTATTCCTACCATTTTTCAGGTATATATTCATTTGTATAAGGACTGTATGTCTGTAACATCTCTTTGGAATACAATTAGTAGTAAGGAAGTAATAGCTTAAAACTTGGTGCGTGATGGGCCGGTTTTCAATTAACGTTACTGTTTATGTGCCCATAACTCATGAACGTGTCGTACTGCGATACAATTTACAAGGTACATTAAAATATATGTGTACATACTGTCTGTAAAATATCTTGCGGCTACAATTTGTAGTGTAGAAATTATAAATTGTAACGTCATACCGAATGACGTAGTTTTAGTTCATGAACAGCGGAACGTTACTGTTTATTTGCTCATATCTCATGAACTATGTCTCGTACAGTGATGCAATTTAGATGGTACATTCAACTATATTTGTGTGTACTGTCTGGTAAATTTCCTGTGACTACAATTTCTTGTAACGTCATACCGAGAGCCGCAGTTTTACTCCATAAATAGCGGAAAAGTAGTAAGCGAGAAACTTTTTTCCTTTCATCATTTTAATATGGTTGCCAGCGAGAAAAAGTTTAATAAAGGTTTGAAATTATGTTTAAAGTTTGTTGCAAGTCCCTGAGTACTGTCATTTTCATACAGTGTATTTCGAAAGTCTCGCCGCATTATATGGTATTTTTTGCGATTTCTATTGGTTATGAAGCAATATCTTTTAAATCGTGTGTCGTATGTGATTCTTAATCATGCAGCAATTGTACCTCACGGCAAGGAATGTGTGTACCAAATTTGGGTGAAACCGGTCCAGTGGTTTAGGAGAAAATGAGCAGTATTGCGCTAAATGCAGCGGTTTTCCGCGCATCTCATTGTTTATGACGTCATATCTCGTGAACTATGTATCGTACGTGATTCTTGCGCTTACGGCGACCGTCCTCATGGATCGAAGCTCACGTGTGCAAAATTTCATAAAGATTGGAACAAAATTGTAGATTTCTATGCAACACGTACAAATATACAGACACACTGTTTTATATATTAGATAGATTATGCTTATGTCGTATAAAATGACTTTAAGTTAGTTTATAAAATTACATGCTAGGTCTCGTATTTCCTGTGTAAGCGCTAGCAAGCGACTATGGGCTGCCGACGTGCTAGCAGTCAGGATCGGCATCCGAGTCTGATGAAACGTATGATATACTGCAACTGAACGACCATTACTTCGTGCATCAATTGTGCACTGCAGTACCGTCTCATATCCAGTTAACAGTTAACACGTTTGCAGTCGAACCAGCTTGCTACAAGATGTAGTATAATTTGCGGTGTTCATATTTTGTCTCCCCCCCCCCCGGTAGATATGAGGATTATGGAATAAAATCACAGATTAAAGTGCAATGGAATTTTTTTTCTTCTTACTAAAAACACGAATATGTCGGCTATATTTAAAGAAATCGCACTGACGTGTTTTACGGCTCACTTTAGATTTGTCGTTTTATAATTTTTTGCGAACATTTTGGGCCAAAATAATAAAAAATTAATTAATAAGAGTGTTCGAAACCCTCATAGACAAAAAAAGTGAGGAACTGGCTGGTTTCGAACCACTGACCTTCAACGCCACAGTTCAACACATTGCCCACTACGCTACAGCTAACAGTTAGGAAATATGTTCCTTAATCTCGTACTACTGATGGCCGTTGTTAACTTTTGCAAATATGGCATGTGTAGACACTAGATTATCATTTACCGTACGAACAACGACGTCTTTTTGTTAATTCTTCAGTGCGCCATTGCTTTGAAATGACAACGTGTAAGTTACAATAAGAAAAATCATCAAATGCGCAACGCAAGATGACGTATGCCATAGACAGTTCTGGGCGAGGAATGTCACATGACATCAGCGAACGGCTGGTTTTCGTTAATTTAATGTAGGGTGTAAAAACTGTTATTTTTGCAAATATCTGTCAAACGATACGAGTATGAAAAAAACATAATGGAACAAAGTTGTAGAGAACTTTCTCCTCTACAAATTCGTTTATTCAATTTTCTCGTCAGATGAACGGTTTATTTGCAATTAAAATTACATAACAAACGGCTCTTTTTGGTATTACTAACGTATTTCTTGTCCGAAATATTTCAAAAAGCGTGGTTCTGGTAACCAACAACTATGTCTGCAAAATTTGGTACCGATCGGTTCGACCAAAAAAGTGGGAGCACGTTACAGCCAAACAGACATCGTCAAATCGCCGTTATTTTTGCAAATATCTCTTCAAGGATACAAGATATGAAAAAAACATAATAGAACGAAGTTGTAGAGAACTTTCCCGTCTACCAATTAGGTTCTCTACCAATTAGGTTATTCAATTTTCGTGTCAGATGAACGGTTCGTTTGCAATTACAATAATATTACAAACGGCTCTTTTTGGTATTACTACCGTATTTTTTGTCCGGAGAATTTGAAAAAGGGAGGTTCTGGTCTCTGGTGGCAAAATTTGGTCCTTATCGGTTGAACAGTTTGTCTTTAAAACAGGGAACACGTTACGGACAGACAGACAGACATCCCAAAATCGCCGTTATTTTTGCAAATATCTCTGAAACGATACGAGATATGAAAAAAAAAAAAAAACATAACAGAGCAAAGTTGTAGAGAATTTTCTCCTCTACAAATTCTGTTATTAAATTTTCGTGGCCGGCCGCGGTGGCCGAGGGGACTGAGGCTCTACAGTCACGGTCTGCACGGCCACTACGGTCGGGAGTTCGAATCCCCCCTCGGGCATGGATATTTGTGCCGTCCTTAGGATAAGCTAGTTGATAAGTAGTTTGTAAGTTTAGGGACTGATGACCCCGTAGTTAACTCCCATAAGCTTAACAAACATTTGAACAATTTTCTACATCTACATCTACGTACATACTCCGCAATTCACCGTAAGGTGCGTGGCGGAGGGTACACCGTACCACTACTAGGCATTTCCTTTCCTATTCCACTCCCAAATTGAACGAGGAAAAAAAGAATGCCTATATGCCTCCGTACGAGCCCTAATTTCTCTTATCTTGTCTTTGTGATCTTTACGCGAAATGTAAGTAGGCGGCAGCAAGATCGTACTACACTCAGCTTCAAATTCCGGCCCTCTAAATTTACTTAACAGAAATTCACGAAAAGAACGTCGTCTTTCTTCCAGCGATCCCCAATTGAGTTGCCGGAGCATTTCCGAGACACTCGCGCATTGGTCGAACCTACCGGTAACAAATCTAGCTGCTCGCCTCTGAACCGCCTCTATGTCTTCCTTCAAACCGATCTGCTGCGGGTCCCAAATACTTGAGCAATACTCAAGACGTGGTCGTACAAGCGTTTTATACGCGGTCTCCTTTACAGGTGAAGTACATCTTCCCAAAATTCTCCCAATAAACCGAAGTCGGCTGTCTGCCTTACTCACAACTGTCCTTACATGCTCGTTCCATTTCATATCGCTCTGCAATGTTACGCCTAGGTATTTGAACGACGCGACCGCATCAAGAAGCTCACTACTGATGCTGTATTCGAACATTATAGGATTGTTTTTTCTACTCATGCGCATCACCTTACATTTTTCTACATTGAGAGCTAGCTGCCATTCTTCGCACCAACTAGAAATTTTGTCTAAGTCAACCTGTATGCTATTACAGTCAGTTACAGACGACACCCTCCCATACACCACAGCATCATCAGCAAACAGCCGCAAATTACAACTTACTCTGTCCATCAGATCATTTATATAGATAGAAAATAATAGCGGTCCTATCACACTCCCCTGGGGCACGCCTGACGATACACTCGTCTCTGATGAGCACTCGCCGTCGAGAACAACGTACTGCGTTCTATTACTTAGGAAGTCTTCCAGCCAGTCACAAATCTGTGAACCTATTCCATAAGCTCGTATCTTCGTTAGCAGTCTGCAGTGTGGCACCGTGTCGAACGCCTTTTTGAAGTCGAGAAAAACACAATCCGCCTGTTGCCCTTCGTCCATGGCTCGCAAGATGTCATGTGAGAAAAGGGCAAGCTGAGTTTCGCATGAACGATGTTTCCTAAACCCGTGCTGATTCATGGAAAGAAGCTTTTCCGTTTCAAGGAAATTTACTATATTCGAACTGAGAATATGCTCCAAAATTCTACATGAAACCGATGTCAACGATATTGGCCTGTAATTGTATGGGTCAGTTCTCTTTCCTTTCTTATACACTGGAGTCACCTGCGCTTTTTTCCAATCACTAGGAACTTTGCGCTGAATTAAAGATTCGCTATAAATGCAAGCTAATTAGGGGGCCAATGCCGCAGAATAGTCTTTGTAAAACCGAACTGGTATTCCATCCGGACCAGCAGACTTTTTCGTATTTAGCTCTCTCAGCTGCTTCTCTACACCGGAAATACCTATTGCTATGTCCCCCATTTCGGAATTAGTACGTTGATCAAATGATGGTATATTTGTGCGGTCCTCCTGCGTGAAAGATTTCTTAAAGGTTAAATTTAGAACTTCAGCTTTCCGTTTGCTTTCTTCTATTACTGCCCCGGAATGATCAACTAGTGACTGGACAGTGGGCTTTGACCCGCTTATCGATTTTACATAGGACCAGAATTTTTTCGGGTTCTCGGAAAGATCTTTTGCTAAGGTATGGCTGTGATAATTATTGTATGCTTCACGCATCGATCTTTTTATAGACGCACGAATCTCTACTAACTTTTGCCTGTCATCATTTGCGTGTTCTTTTTTGAATCGAGAGTGCAACAGCCTTTGCTTTCTCAGCAGCTTTCTAACATTATTATTATACCACGGTGGATCTTTTCCATCCTTAATCGTCTTTACTGGCACATATTTCTCTAACCCTTCATTAACAATGCATTTAAATTTAGTCCACAATTCCTCTGCTTCCATAGACCCAGAATTAAACGATGCCCATTCATTTTCTAAGTGCGATCGTAACATTAGCTTGTCGGCTTTTCCCAACAAAAACACGCTCCTAGCCTTCTTGACTGGTTTATGAACTTTGGTCACCATCGACGCTATGACGATATCATGATCACTAATTCCTGTCTCTACACAGACATCGTTAATGAGGTCAGGCCTGTTTGTGGCTATAAGGTCTAGAATATTTCCATTGCGCGTGGGTTGCCGGTTTAACTGCTCAAGACAGTTTTCGGAGAATGTGTCCAAAAGTAGCTCGCAAGACTGCTTGTCTGTACCGCCTGAAATGTAACTAGCGAGGTCCCAATCTATACTCTTAAGGTTGAAGTCACCTCCGACTAATATTGCATGGCCCGGATACCTATGCACTACCTGGTGTAGACTTTGCTTGAATGATTCTAAAACTGCTACAGCAGCACTGGGGGGCCGGTAAAAACACCCAACTATTAACTTTACTTCTTTTAGACCTGTTATGCGTGCCCAGATAACTTCACAGTTACTTTCAACCTCGATCTCAGTAGAAACAATATCTTTGTCCACGGCGATGAACACTCCTCCTCCAGTTGTATCAGATCTATCTTTCCGATATACATTCCACGCTTCGCTAAATATTTCTGAACTTGCCACATCATCATTTAGCCAGCTTTCGGTGCCTAAAACTATCTGAGCGCAATAACTTCCGTGCAGCGCTGCAAATTCGGGAACTTTGTTTCTAATACTCTGTAAGTTCGCGGCTAATATTTTTATGTTCGAATTTTTGTTCCGAACGTGGCCTGAATTCGCTGTTTGAATGCTGACAGGCGAGTGCTCATCAGAGTTAGCGCCTAGCCTAAAAAACCCCCATGTGCACTCCACAAGTACTCTGCTACCCGTGTAGCCGCTTCCTTAGTGTAGTGCACCCCTGATCTATCTAGGGGCACCCTACAATTCCCCACCCGATAACGCAGATCCAGAAATCTGCAGCCATGACTGTCACAGAGTCGGCGAAGCCTCTGGTTCAGACCCTCCACTCGGCTCCAAACCAAAGGACCCCGATCAACCCTGGGAACAATGCAGCAAATCGACAGCTCTGCTTGCACCCCGCGTGCGAAGGCAGCAGCCTTCACCAATTCCGCCAGCCGCTCGTAGGACCTGAGGATGTCCTCAGAACCCAAGCGACAAGCGTCATTGGTGCCGACGTGAGCTACGACTTGCAGTCGACTGCACCCCGCACCCTCGATAGCCGCCGGCAAGGCCGCCTCCACATCTCGGATGAGGCCCCCCGGCAAACACACCGAGTGCACGTTGGAATTCCTTCCAGATCTGGACGCTATCTGCCTAAGGGGCTCCATCACGCGCCTGACATTGGAGCTCCCAATAACTAATAATCCCCTCCCCCCGTGCACCTGCTCGGACCCTGCTGAAGGAGTGGCCACACCTTCACTCACAGGACGAACGGGCGCGGACGGACGTCCAGCCTCCACATTGGCCTTCCGCCTCGAGCGACGCGAACGCCGTACAACCCGCCACTCCCCTTGCGGAGAAGACGGCTCGACGACGTCCGGTACACCTGAAGGTGCCTCGGTAGCAGGGACAAAGAGCGAAGCGTGAGACACCTGAGGTGTCCCACTCGACGCACCAGACTCCCCACCATCGCTGCACCCCGAGACAGCAGCCTGAAGACGGCTGACCGTAGCCAACAGCACGCTCAGCTGTTCGCGAACCGCGGCCAACTCCTCCTGCGTCCGCACACAGCAGGCACACATCCTATCCATCCTATCGATACAATTAACAGCAATTAACAACTTTAAAGAAGCCTAGTACTATAATGAAGGCGGCTGGCTGCTGACCTAACTGTGGTTTTCGTGTCAGATGCATGGTTAAGCCGTTATTTTCATTTCAATTTCGAGCTGCCAAAGACGATCGCAAAGGCCCACTTTTAGTGTTATTACCGTAACTTAAAGTGGGCCAAACTGTTAGAATTACTTTGCGGTGAATTGTGTTCATGACTCTTGAGCGCCATTCCTGGAGATGGCGGGCGTTTAAGCATTTGGGCGTGTCGGCGTCGAAGGCTGGGCGGTAATTCAGTTGGGAAGCGAAACTGAGAGAGGGGATGAGTCGGCCAATCTGCGACCGCCGCGGGGGCGCCGGTGCTGCCGCGCCCCGGCCGCCGCCCTAACTAGGTTAGCGCTGATTGAGGCCCGCCGTCGCCATAAGCTGACCCGACAGGGACCGCCGATGGATGTGAGGACAGCCGGCAGCTGACTCTAACAGGGAAAGAGAGTTACTCTCACAAGGAAGGTACAGGGGCTCGAACAAACATATCTGTATGAACGTTTGGTTACAGGATCTGTACGTACACCTCAATGTGCTGGTGGGTGTAGTTTTTCTGCAAAGCTCTGCAACCATGCTCTAGATAGCACTGTAAATGTAATTGTAGATGCCACCATATGTAATGCAGATATCTTAACTATACCTTTCGTAATAATCATCGTACATGTTGTGATTCTTCAGTTTCTCCCAGGCGGTCTATAGTGTCCAACGGGCACAATATTTCGGCGATCATACATGTCGCCATCATCAGGTGAACTGACGGACTGAGCTCCTGGAAACGCGCCGGCACGGAGATCCGCACGCTACGGCTGCTCGGAGGGAACTGGGTTCTAGCCCGGTAGCGGGCCATTTAAATATCCTCGGCCCGCGGAGCGACCCCTCCGCGGCCCGCGCCCCGCGCCACGGCCGCGCAGAATTTTAAGTACCCCATTCCTCGTTAAAACTCTAGTTCATAGGGCGCGCAGCCGCGGTGGAGTAGCCGAGCGGTCTAAAGCGTCTCGCTGCGGAACGCGCGGTTGCTCGCCGTGGAGGTTCGAGTCCTCCCTGGGGCATGGGTGTGTGTGTTGTTCTTAGGTTAGTTTACCTAGGTTTAAGTAGTTTGTAAGCTACGGACTGATGACCACGCAGTTTGGTCCGATAGATTTACAAACATTTCAACATTTTCAACATAGGGCGCGCACTATCTCCGACGCAGAGAGTCTACCCCAGGAATTGGAACACCTGAGAACTGTATTTCGAAAAACTGGGTATTAAGAGTGGCAGATTTAGCTGGCTCTCGGCCCAACCACTACATCACAACCTGTGGAAACGGATGAAAACTCGGGGAGCGCCAAAGATGATCTCGGTTTGAGGAAGGCCGGCGTGTACCAGATTCCGTGTCAGTGTGGAAAGTCATATATTGGACAGACGATGCGTACCGTCGAGGATCGATGCGTTGAACACCAGACGCACACACGATTGATGTATCCGAGCAAGTCGGCGGTCGCTGAACATTGTTTGTCGGAGAATCATGCGATGGAGTATGAACGCACTAGGATTCTGGTACAGACGTGGAGATACTGGGATTGCGTCGTTAGAGAGGCCATTGAAATTCGCACAAGTGACGACCTCATAAAACGTGACTGTGGCTATAATCTTAGCAAAGCTTGGGAACCAGCGATTGGGTTAATTAAGAGTAAATCTAGCAAACGTAACGAAGTGACGACCACGGCGGACAGAGCCCTCACACCGCCATCATCTCAGACGCCGGCGCAATCGGTTCCACTGCGCGGCCGCGGCGCGGGGCGCAGACCGCGGAGGGGTCGCTCCGCGGGCCGAGGGTATTTAAATGGCCCGCTACCGGGCTAGAACCCAGTTCCCTTAGAGCAGCCTTAGCGTGCGGATCTCCGTGCCGGCGCGTTTCCAGGAGCTCAGTCCGTCAGTTCACCTGATGATGGCGACATGTATGATCGCCGAAATACTGTGCCCGTTGGACACTATAGACCTGCAGAACACCCGTGTATATTTTGATTATCGTACATGTTCTCTAGCGAATTGTCATCAAAAGTCGTGATGATAGTTGTAACTTTAACCTTCTTTCCGAAAGACTGTTGGTATTCACTGCCACTGCTTCCATCGCCTCTTCCCGCACTTAGCGTAGCACTACCGCTTGCAATGAGTTGTTCGTCATTATCATCCCTATTATCATTATTATGAGTTTGTAACAACAGTATCTAACTTATGCTCATATTTCTGTACAATAACAGACACGAGAAAGCATGCAAATTATTCATCTTCTACACTAATACCATCTTCACGAAGAAGGGTTCTTCGTAACTTCATCTCAACTAATCGCAATACATTAGCAGGATTGATTAGCAATCGCCGCATCATCTGACGCTTCACCACACAAATAACGTCACAAAACGCAACTTCGGAGGCACACTGCACCGTCCCTACTGATGAACCGACAGGTCATGCAGAGGCCTCTAATGGACGACTGCAGAGTTTTGCAGATGCGGGAGTATCATTAGTGCAATAAGGGATCTTTAGTGCAATAAGGGATCTTTACATTATCCCTCATACATTTTGGTGTATATATGTTTGTTCGAGCCCAAGTACTTTCCTTCTCAGTGGGAAATTTCACGTTAACTGCACAGTTATATTACCTGACCTTCTTTTGTACTTCACTGTTTAGGAACAACAAAACACATTACAACAGTAGGAAATTCATATTATTTGTAACCTCCCTAGTCTCTCGTCTGCCCCTTTACAGTTCCCGGGAATTCTGACATTAGACCCACAGTACATATTTTCTTTACTGTCGTTTGTTATTAATAATGTCTGTTTATCAAATCAAATGTTTGTAGGGCTTGTGGGACTTAACTACGGGGTCATCAGGCCCTAAACTTACAAACTAGCTTATACTAAAGACGGCGCAAACATCCATGCCTGAGGAGGGATTCGAAACCCCGTCCTCAGCGGCTGTGCAGACCGTGACTGGCACGCCGCAGACCGCTCGGCCACAGCGGCCAAGAGTTAGCTGCTTTCACTCCATTAATACTAGAAAATTGCAAATGGATCTCATCACCTTGACCCTCGTGCAGAAAAGCGTGCAGTATTCCGCTGTATCTGTATTCAGTAAGCTGCCGCTATAATTTAGAAATGTTAGTAGTAAACCACACAGTTTCAAGTAGAACATGCTAATGAACATATCCTATGAACTTACTACCTACAGTCACTGAAGATAATTTTTTTTTTTTTTTTTTTTTTTTTTGGGTCTGAGTGTACAGAACAAATCAACTCTTAAAATAAGGGTGTATTTTTATGTTTTTTTTATTTATTTATTTTCTCTTTTTTAATAAAGAAATTCTGGGTCTGAGTGTACAGAACATATCAACTCTTAAAATAAGAGTGTATTACTTTTTTTTTTTTTTTTTTTTTTTTTTTTTTTTTTTTTTTTTTTTTTTTTTTTTTTTACTAAAGCAATTCTCTAATACGGAAATCTTCAGATTACATAAAAGTAATGTATATAATCTCAGAATGTCCTTTAAGAGTGAAACGCGTCATTTACAATAGAAAAATTCATTTACAATAGAAAAATTTCAATCAAGACTGCCTTATTTCTAGAAATCATAACAGGTTGCTGCACCAGGCATCAACATAGACTGGAACCAATTTTACCACGAATTTCATTTATTTTTAAAAGTACATGATACTCTGCTGTGTTAAACATTGAAAGACGATTAACGCAATAATGTTTTTTTTCTGGAATAACTGTTTTACAAACACGGACTAATCTTTTCTTCTTTTTTTCCTTTAAACTTATCTTTATCCTGCCCCGTGGCAGGCATCCTCAGCCCAGAGCCATCGATGGATGCGGAATGTATGGGAATTTGGTTAGCACACCGCTCTCGCTGCCATTTTCAAGACGAGATACATCACCCCTTTTCTCTTGGAGTAAGTACTACAGTGCTTATTTGTGCTATATAAGTTGTGAATGCGAGTAGATGGTTAGAAGTGCCCACAACCTTCACACTTAGCTGAAAAGTATCTATCTTAAGTCTTTAGATGATAAATCATGTTGCCGCATGACGCTGAGAATACTGTACAGTTATACATAGTTAGTCAATAATGATACTTTATTCTCTTTGTACTAATCCGCTCGTGACGACTTCACTAGTATAGTTGTACAATTAGCGTTTAATTAATAATCACAAATAATCTAAATTAACATTTCCTTCCATCTCATGTTTGTTCACATGTATGTCAACGATTGGAGACGCAATCTGTCGTTCAAAGTAGCAAGATAATTCCTCACGTGGTCGCCGCGCGGGAGTATCCGAACGATCTGGAACGCCACGTTGCGGATCGCTAGGCCTCCCGCGTCGGAGGTTCGAATCCTCCCTCGGGCATGGATTTGTGTGTTGTCCTTAGGTTAGTTTACGTTAGTTTAAGTAGTTTGTAAGCTACGGACTAATAAACTAGCAGTTGAAAGCGATGGCCGAGCCGTCTGAGGCGCGTCAGTCACAGTCTGCACGGCCAATACAGTCGGGGGTTCGAATCCCCCCTCGGGCATGGATATTTGTGCCGTTCTTAGTATTAGTTAGTTCGTAAGTACTTTGTATGTTTAGAGACTGATGACCCCATAGTTAAGTCACATAAGCTATACAAACATTTGAACTTTTTTGAATATTTTCGGAAACGCCAAATGCGAAATTCAATTCGTCAGGGGCCCATATTTTAGGTCGTACTGATCACAGAGATAAGGTTAAAGTGTGTTGGGTTTTCCTTGGCCTAATGATCATTTGCATACATACAAGAAGAACGGAAATTCTGCCGCGATCCTACCTATATTAGATGTTCAAAATTGTACATTACACACTTCCTGCAACACAGTCAAATTCAGCAAACCGGTTGGCGTTTGTACATTGTGTATGGTCTATCACGGGCTTTAATGAGCTGCATAAAGCACATAAGTAGACGGACTAATCGATACTTGTGTAATGTTGCAACTGAGAGTAAAACAAGTGTCAAAATTTATATCGCCTTTTCATCGTGTTACACTTTTATGGCAGTATGTTCATGCGTCACTACATGTAATGTTTATGTATGAAATAAATCAAATGTTTAAATGTTTGTAGAGCTTATGGGACTTAACTACGGGGTCATCAGTCCCTAAACTTACAAACTACTTATGCACTAGCTAACACTAAAAACGGCACAAATATCCATGCCCGAGGAGGGATTCGAATCCCCGATCGTAGTGGCCGTGCAGACCGTGACTGGAGCGCTTCAGTCCCCTCGGTCTGCGGTATTAAAAAGTTATTTAGCATATGATTGCATCGAGACCAGTTTCGGCAGTACTTTGTTAGGAACTAACACTTCATGTTCATGAAACACATTTTATAAACATGAGCCTCTTAAAGATCACATTTTCGCACTTGGCGTTTCCGAACATAATAATTTCGTATGCTCTCGTGCACGGTACGATAATGCCACAAAGTGGCTGAATTGTACCATCAAGGAAATGTCCCGCCGGCCGCGGTGGCCGAGGAGACTGAGGCGCTCCAGTCACGGTCTGCACGGCCACCACGGTCGGGGGTTCGAATCCCCCCTCGGGCATGGATATTTGTGCCGTCCTAGTTCGTAAGTAGTTCATAAGTAGTTTGTAAGTTTAGGGACTGATGACCCCGTAGTCAAGTCCCATATACTATACAAACATTTGAACTTTTTTTTTTTTTTAATGTCCCGGATCATTCGATTCTAAGCCCCTATTCCTGAAGCTGCGCTGACCGCTCTAACGGCAGCGTTGTGTGGTATGTCGCCAATCGGCTTGCCTCTTCGTGAGTTGTGGAATTGGCTCAGAAGATAGCGGACTTCCAGCTGTGTATCATCAAGACACGATCCTTCAACCAGTTCTCCGGCTCCACATCTATACGAGTATATTTACTCTGTACATCACATTCAAGTTGTGGGGTGGCAGGGAGGATTTTGGTCGGAACTTTCGTATTTGTTCTGCTAATCTGTTGTAATTGTTTCCACAGTTTGCACCATATGTGGAGTGGCACATCGGTTTCTAAAAGGTCCCTAATTGTTCGTGAATTCCACCTACCTTTAGCCGGTCACCGGAGTCAGCGAAGTATGTGCTTGAACAGCCGGAAAGCGATGGAGAAGTTGCTATTCTATATTCCGCAGGCTCTGTGCCCACTTTACCAGGTTCGACATCTACAAATAAAAGTTTTGAGTTCAAATGAAGGTTGTTATTTTAATTGTCATTAAACACGCACTTTACAAGTCTGATTGCCGCATGTGAATTCATCTAACGTGATCAGCCATAGACGTAGTTCAAAGGCAATTTTTACCCCAAGTTCCAAGAAAACATATAACCCTATCCGTCCTACACCACCGGTTAGTATACGATAATTAGAAAAATGACCCGTGTGCCTAATTACCTAAATTGGGTGGAAAACTTATCGGTAATGAAGCCGATGACGTAGCGGAGGCTATAACCGGAACGTTGCTGTACCTCTTTGGTAGACAACAACGACCGATAGGAACAAAGAAAGTGGAAAGTAAAATTTGGAATAAAGTGCTTAATGTTCAAATAAAAAAATGCGGAACAAACGGAACAAATGGGTTACTTTAGAAAAAGTGAATAACTTGTTGATTTATGGTCGCCAGCTCGTTATACGAGCAAATAATTTGGTGGGATCTCAATAATAGCAAAGTTAATTAACAACGTGAAAAATTACGTAAAATTTGGGTGGGCAGGAAATCAGATTATGCGCGTCAAATTCGGTACAAAAGACACTGACAATATGCTAATTACTGAGAAATAGTTCATTAACACAGGGGTTCAACGTAAGACAGCGAAATGCAAGCCATAGCCACGCAAATGCAACACGCAGCAGATCATGCACACCTTAATACTTACTATTTACGGCTTCAAATAATTAATTGTTTATATAAGTAGCAGAAATTATTCGACAGCGAGTATGCCATGTGCTTTAGCAATAATCAAGTTGTAACTGAACTATTAACTGTACTAATAGAAAGCTGAAAAAATTAATTAATGACTTGACGTGATAACACTGAATATTTAGAAATGAACTATTTAACCTTTTGATTAACTTTCACTCTTTCTTTAACCAGGAATTATTAGCATTTCAAACACTTACAAACAATCACTATTTTCACTAATCAGTACTTGCAAGTAAAAACTTTACCTCAAAATAATATGCAGTGGAAAACAATTAATCTTTTGCAATGTTATTGAAATATCTCTTGAAATTGAAAGTTAGTCTAGCAGTTTCATTCCACTTAGCAACCTATTGATTAGCAACACTGTCATAAGCTACATTTAGTAATACTTTTCTGAATAAATTATAATTAATCACTGGCACACTGTCTTTAATGACTTTGATTTTTAGTTTTCTATAACTTCGTGAATATTCTCGGAAAAACAATGGATGAGGAAGGAGCCTGTCTGGACAATGACATTGGGTAATGATTTTTTTAAACACAGGTTCTCAAATAACAGTGTTCATTATTGAACAATTATCACTAATACGCTGGTTAGCTGTACATGCTAAGACAAACTGGACAGATCTTACTGATTTTGGTGTGCGACGTGGTGCTGCTGATTGGAGACTGTTGGCACTTAACAATTGGCAAACACAGGCTCTTCTTGGCGATGAATGTTAATTACAATTTTGGGCCTACAGCATTCCTCTTGATGCATTTATTAATTATTTGAGCTGTGACCGTATGAATAAGTAATATTGCCTGTTAGCCGTCTCCTATACTATTGCCAAGCCAACACGCATTCTTCTTCACGTACTTTTGCCGTACACCATTGTGCACACCGTCCCACGATTCCGTCTGTCCTCTCCCAAGTCACAACCACGACTCCTGCTCTCTCTCGCTGTGCGCCTCTGCGCTACCAGCGATAGAAAACTCCCTACTCAAAGATGATTCTATACAATAGCAAAGCCCTTGCTAACCCAGCGTGTCTACTACATTTACAGTATTATTTTTCACATATACGGAAATTAGCAGGACAATGCAAATATGTTACAGAAACGAAACATACAAATATATAATAAATTACAAAAAAAAAAAAAATACATAGCCGTGGTTGAGTAGCCGAGCCGTCTAAATCGTCTCGCTGCGAACCGCGCGGTTGCTCGCCGTGGAGGTTCGAGTCCTCCCTGGGGCATGGGTGTATGTGTTGTCTTTAGGTTAGTTTACCTAGATTTAAGTAGTTTTTAAGCTACAGACTGATGACCACGCAGTTTGGGCCGATAGATTTACAAACATTTGAACATTTTTTGAAAAAATACAAATAATGAGGAAAAATACATAAAGCATTGTTTTATACTACACACTGTACGCACACGTGATTGGAAAACGGCGTTGGTCACTGTGTTATTTTGACACAAACAAATCACGACAGCTATTTAGTTATGCTCGTCTTTAAAGTGAGGAATTATTAACCCACTTCCCACGCGTTTTTGTTCAAACATCCATACGGACAGCACACGAAACTGGTAATTCAGTCAATTAGGCGATCCAGGGCGGTGTACGGCCCTCGCGAAATCACTTCTCTTTTCACTGTACGTACACCGGCGCTTCCGTCCTCTAACAGTCGTCGTGTCGGATCAGGAAACCTATCACTTTTGAGACTAAAGACGCGACGTTGTTAAGTTGCCAAGCATTCCACAGAGCGACGTGGATTCGGCGTAGCTTGGTCGCACAGTGACCCTGAGCTGCCACAGTAGTGGGCTTTATATACCCTCCGAAGACAACGACAAGCTCGTCTCTCACTATTAGCCGTATATCAATCTGTGAACTCTTGCCTCCAGAAGGTGGAAATAAACTCAACAGAATTGCTCGCAGTATTTATCGTATGAACCCGACATATACAACAGTTGAATTCAGTACATCATCAAAAGAAACTGTCTCACATACTGTATGACCTAAGGAGGAAGGGGGAACGTGTCGACAACGTTGCTAACAGCGCGCCAAGTGGGAATGGAGGATCTAAGCATTTCACAGTACATGGGCAGACGCGGTATGTTACCCTCTCTCTGGCCCAGTTTACAATTCAGCACATTGCTTCAACGTCCTACAAAGTTCAAGTTGTTTCCTTAACTTTTGTCCATTATTATAATTACCAAACTCGTCAAATCTAGAATCTAATTCTTGGAGTGGGAACGTAAATAAGAAAGAAGAAGATAGTGATGGCCGTTATACAGTTTTGTTTAATACCTTCACAGTAAATTCATAAGTTTTCATTGTCCATTCTTTCAATATGTATATTAGTGTTTCAGCGCCACCGCTGGAGTTGAATTTTGGTTCATTACCGATATCGTGAAGCTATCGTGAAATCACATTAATCATATGCTATGCTATCGGGACTTCATGTTTTGACTATCTATACAACTACAGTAACATGCAATTAAGTGATCTACTTTCACTAGGTGGCATTGTATTGTGGTTGCAAAGACGAACAAAAAATACTCTTCAAAGCTGAACACCAGCTGAACAAGTACGAGGCGCGTCCAGAAAGTAAGTTCCGTTTGGTAATACATTGCAATTGTTCACAGATACAGAAGAAATTTTTATTGAACAAAATTCTACAACTCTTAAACTACTTTTCCACATAACTGCCGAAATTTTGCAGGCATTTGTCATAGCGTGGCACCAGGTTTTCTATACGTTCTTCATAGAAATCTGCTGCCTGTGTCTTCAACCAGTTGGAAACAGTTTCTTTCAGCTCGTCGTCATTGCTGATGTGATGACCGCCAAGGATAGACTTGAGGTGTAAGAACAGACGAAAGTCGCTAGAAGCGAGGTCAGGTCTGTAACCAAAGGTGGACGCCCACTTCGTTCTTCAAATGTTCAAATGTTTGTAGAACTTATGGGACTTAACTACGGGGTCATCAGTCCCTAAGCTTACAAACTACTTATGAACTACCTAAGACTAAGGACGGCACAAATATCCATGCCCGAGGGGGGAATCGAACCTCCGTCCGTAATGGCCGTGCAGACCGTGACTGGAGCGCCTCAGTCCCCTCGGCCACCGCGGCCGGCACTTCGTTCTTCGTCGTACACATCACAACGCCTGTCATTGAACTGTCGCACCCATCTTCTTACCATCGAATCACTCATCACATTTGGTCCGTAAACATCGCAAATTTGCCGATAAATTTCACGTGGTTTCACTTTCTTCGCATTCAGAAACCGAATCACCAACCTGATTTAACAGGCGGCGGGATTTTCAATGAACACCGACAAACAAGCACAACAAAGCGTACGTAACTGACAGCGATCTCCAAATGGCGCACGTTCTTCTCCTTGATACACATCGTCTACAGCGCATGTGCGGAACTGCAATCGCAGCGCTGCAGCGGAGATAAATTGAAACGGAACTTACTTTCTGGACGCGCCTCGTATATGCTAATCCGACAAAACCAAAAATCATCTTTCGACGTTTAGAAATTTGAGTCTGAAAAGGATGTACGGTATGTTTTCGAAAAAGAGCAGCGGTCGTGGAAATGAAAGGTTTCCTCCTACGCTTCCCGAAAAAAAGCAGTCTATTTCGTACAGCTGTCATTACGATACAGAGTTCCCCCGGATGACGCATTCGTCAGCTGCCGCACGCGGAAACGTCGGCTGCTCTTAAGAGCGGCGCATTCAGGCGGCAGCTATTCCGAGGCCACGCGGCTCTTCCATCAGCGGCGTCGCTCTCACCAGCCGGTTTATGCTAAAAGGGAGCCCTGCGTGAAGGGCCCAGCTGTGTGCACCTGGGCTGCCTACACGGGCCGCGGCAGGGGCAGCCAAGGCGCGGGGTAGGCCAGCCCGCGAGCCACAGGGGAGGCGTCTGCCAGCTGATGGGCCCCGCGACGTCCGCACATCCACTTACTGCGCGCATTATCTCGCGGCCTGCAGATACCAGCAATTTACCAGGATCACTTCGAAACTCATGACTACTTTTTTTTTTCTAGAAAATTGTAACAATTTAAATATATACATGTGACGTCTGTTCCGAAAGAACAGACGTCACTTCTGATCCTGCAGTTGTTATTATTTAATATTCACAGAATATATGACATCAACTGCGATTGGGCAAAGCTGAAAATGTGTACCCAGCCGGGATTCGAACCCGCGTCTCCTGCTTTCTAGGCAGTTGTGCTGACCCCTACACCACTGGGGACACAGTGATCACCGCACCTGCAAGGGCAGGGCGAACCTGGGAATATGTATCTGACGGGATGAGTGCTTAGGTAGTCCTTGCAGGTGCGGTGATCACTGTGTCCCCAGTGGTGTAGGGATCAGCGCAACTGCCTAGAAAGCAGGAGACCCGGATTCGAATCCCGGCTGGGTTCACATTTTCAGCTTTGCCCAATCGCAGTTGATGTCATATATTCTGTGAATATTAAACAATTTAAATATTTTCAAATATTCAAATGGAGCTTAGTTCATATGTGCCGAGCGTGGTGGCCAAGCGGTCTGCGGCGCGCCAGTCATGGTCTGCACGGTCGGGGGTTAGAATCCCCCCTCGGGCTTGTATATTTGTGCCGTCCTTAGTAATAGGTAGTTCATAACTAGTTTGTAAGTTTAGGGACTGATGACCCCGTAGTTAAGTCCCATAAGCTCTACAAACATTTAAACATTTGATTTATTTCATACATAAACATTACATGTAGTGACGCATGAACATACTGCCATAAAAGTGTAACACGATGAAAAGGCGATATAAATTTTGACACTTGTTTTACTCTCATTTGCAACATTACACAAGAGTTCGAGGTCTATTAATACTTTGCGGTCAGAAACTGATTTGGAGAAGAGTGTCTCTTTCAAGAAATGCATGCATTTCATTCCCACTGCTATTCTTTCCTCGATGTGCATTTCTATTTCGTTGTCTGAATTATACCTTAGGGAAAGATTGTTTATCGATGGTATTATCGGGAGTGTTGCGAAGCCTGCGAGAAAATGTGATAAAGAAACAAACAGCCTGAAATGTGGCGAGACAATTCATGGCTGTTACATTTCTGCATTCATCCCTGTTGGTGTGCTACTATTGCACAAAAATCGAAATCACTGTGACTCCTCATCCTCCGTACTCTCCACACATGGCCACTGCGGACTTACTTTTATTTCCAAAGTTGAAAACCCCACTGAAAGAACGAAGGTTTGCAATGATAGACAAGACAAAATTCACAGGGAAAGCTTTCACGATCCATCAACACAGCTTCCGGAAGTAAAACCTGCTTTCGGAGCCGTACATACGAGGGTTGGAAGTAAATAGTGGTAACTATTTATTCACAACCTATAAAAAGCGTTACATGTCTGCACATGTTACTGTGTTCAGAGTAGTCACAAGCGTTGTGTAGAACCCATTGCCAGCGATATTGAAGGTGTAGACTGTTCTGTTGATGGTGTGAATGGAGTGATCTACCTCCATTCGAATCTCTGGAACAGTTCTGAAGCGAAAGCTACCAAGTGGTTCCTTCATCTTTGGAATCAAATCAAAGACAAAGGTCTCTGTGAGCATGCTGGATAGAACAGTACTCCTCGGTCCCATCTACCGAACAGAGCAGCCACAGCTTGCGCTGTATGCGCCCGCGTATTGTCGTGCAAAATGATGGGTGGCTTGTGCAGAAAGTGTTGCCGCTTCTTTCACAAAACTGTTCGCTGCACGGAGGTGATGTCCAAAAACGAACAGTAATACTATACATTGACGGTCTGTCGTGGAGGAACGTAATGAGTTAGAATAACGACATCACAGTCATACACGAGAATCACCATAACTTTCACCATACTGGGGCTCTGTCGCACTTTCGACTTTCACTGCTACCCATAATGACGCCATTCGTTGGATTGGAGTTTCAGTTTTGGCTCCTACTATATGGCCCATGCCTCAACCAGTGTTACGATACGGCATAAGAAAGCCTCTCATTCGCGCTCATAGCACTCCAAGTGCTACTGAGGAGCTTAGTAATGCATCCATTTCTGTATTTCCGTCAATTCATGTGGAACCCATCGTGATGCAATTTTTCGCATGTCCAGGCGTTCCTTCATAGTTGCGCTAAACCGGTTTCGTGGGCGAGCTCGTCTGACGTCGATTACTGTCCACTAACGCAGCAACAGTATGAACTTCTTCTTCAGAGACACTAGGACGACCTGCCCAATGCATGTCTGCCACAGTTTGCCGACCTTCATTGAAGGCTTTTACCCAACGTGCCACTGTTGCGTACAGCAATGCCGATTCCCCGCACGTCTTGAGGACCTTGATGACACTGTCTTGCTGCACGACCTCAGGCATATTCAATCTTGATCCAGCTCCGTTGTTCCTGTTTCGGAAACATAGTGACACCGTTACGTTCGACTGCTCGCTCACAAGTGACTGTGTTTCACTCGACTGTGCGCACGCCGGTGACGTGGGTGTGGGAGAGTTCATTTGCTCGGAGGTAAGGCAGGTATGACAACAATGTGTGCTATCAGCGACAGCAGTAGATCCATTGCATAGTGTTTCCAAAGCAGTGTTGTCACTATTTAAGTTCCAACCCTCACAAATTCCTCAGGAGACCATGCACAATAAGAAAAAGGTATGTGTAGAAAAAAATTGTAGAAAAGTTACGGAATTTGTTGAACAGACATAGTGAATGACTGGGAAGCGTACCTGTGACATCTTAGAAACCCTCTAAGAAGTCTCCCCACCCGAAGAATTCATAACACACTGTGTATGCTGAGGAAGATACTGATTTCGCGTAGCCTCACCATGAGAGAATTATCGGATCGCACGCGTCACCACTGTGGTCATGTCATCATGTGTTCCAAGTACCACATTAACCGGACTTATCGCCTTCCGATTATGACCTCACACCAAAACTGAAAGAGCCATTACGTGCAACACGCTTTCGAAATCCTGTAGACATTACCGAAGATTTGCTAATGATGAGACTAAAGGTATTCGGCGTCTTCCACGCTTTGAGGGTACTTTTGCGGCCGTGCGTGCACGAAGACCGCCGATATTACGCGATGCGTGAGTTTGCAGTCACTTTGTAAGTATTCTTTGCAGCGTCATTATTACTACAGCAAGACAATGCAATGAATACTTACGAAGAAACATAACGTTTATGTATTATTTGAGGAAGTATTGTACGAAGGTGCCGTGGAAGGAGTAAGTAATTTCAGTTTATCAGAATTCTATCAGATAGAGGCACATCACAACGTTAAAGGAACAAATAATGAAAAAATATTTTCAATGTCAGATACTGTAATTAAGAAAAGAATACGTTGCATAGGATGACAGCAGTTACGTTCAAAATTTTGTCGTTTAGATCATTTGTGAGCGTGGGCAGGGGGGCACTAAAATCAATAAAGGAGGATAAACTATCATTTTCGTCGATTTAATATTCTGGTCACAAAAACAAGAGTTTTTGGAGTTATTGTCATCAACCGAAGTGCTTAAGTCATCTGAACGTCAGTAATTACACCTAAACTTCAATTTAGTTAATTCACTTTAGAAAAAGAAGAGAAATAATTTCGAACAAATGTTTAATTCCTAACATACTGCAGGAGCTTGTCTAAACACTATGAAGTGACGTGAGTAATGTATCACGGGGCCATACAGAAAGAGGATTGGCAAGACAGAAGAAAACTGAAACTTGAATGGGAGAGACGCCACATGTTCAAACAAAACTCCCCCAAATGTGTGTGTGTGTGTGTGAGTGTGTGTGTCATGCTGAACGTTTATGTATCTGCGAATATATGGGTATATCTGCTTGTATTTGTTAGTGACACCGTGTGTTTATCACACAATTCATATTTTCATAAGTCTTTTGTGTTTTAGCGTTAATCCAACACACGACACCACAAATGCGACACCAAAACAAATACAATTGTAACTGCAATAAATTGCATGGTGGGATGGGAAACTCAAAACTGGTCGTCCTTATGATGACAGGAAGCTCAGCTGGCGAATCCAGGATTTTGATCTGGGGTGATGGGGCTGAGCTTATAGAAATTTTTCAGAAGTGACACAAAAACATTGAACTGATTTCTAACAAAAGAAAGATTGAAGGTTTTCTTGATTCTTTAGAGGAGTGAGGGATGCAGCCTCATAGTCCCCCACCCATGTACACGCCAGTGGGAATCTTCATTTTTATTTATTGCATATCGATTCAGTCACTGAATGAACATTTACAGTGCAGTAATTCAGCCCTGAAAACTCATTCACTGCCAAAATATCCATATTTACCATACATACATAAAACTGCCTGGTTAGGACAACTAAAAAAATGCCATAAGTACCGTACATACAGAAACATTCCTTGTTTGAATAACAGTTGAAATTTGTCCTGTTTTTTGACAAGTCCTGTCCATGTAGGTCCTGTAATTGAGTAGTCAGAGGTGAATTACTGCAATGAAAATGATCTCGCAGTGAATGAATCGATATTCAATAAATATAAATTAAGATTTATATTCCAACGACAAATACCAAGCTTTCTGTCAACATTTTGTACTCCTATGTTTGCACTTAATTTGTTTTGCGAAGACAACATCATGAATTAAGAATTCTGTAGTAAAACTTAAAATTTATTTCTGATCCAATATTATATCCAGCACAATACATAAATAAAACAAGCCGAATATTTTAAAAAAATATATCTCGTTCTAAAAAGCATTAAAATACAAAAACACTTAGTGGGGAATCTGAAACACATTTTGGTAAAAATATTCAACTCCACTTCCTTTACATTTAAGTCGTCTATCTTTTTCCATGATAACTCCTGTCCAACGATATCTTTCTTCCTGAGCAATTATCAAATGTCTGGAATTTTGCTGCCTTTAGGTGGATTCGTAAATATGCGCGGTGTTTTTAACAGTAGAACTGCATGCTTCAAAACTAACACCAAATACCTACTCACGTCTATTATTATAGGATAAAATGTTTCTGAAACAAGAATGTTACACTACACATTCGGTAACCATCATAGTGTCACTAGTATTGAAAAATTAGTATTTCTTTGTATGAATGGTATACGCTAAGGCTATAAACGGTACCTGTCCGCGTAAGGCTGCCAAACGATATTCCAGCGTATCACGTATAACCAGTCGTAGTTTTGGCGTCCGCTATACTACTCTCATGGGAGTGCTTTTACGTTATGAAGGGAGTTGCGGTGTGACAATAAATAAGGGAATATACAACGAAAAAGCACCCATAAATATTAACTTCAGTGTACTCTTGTTGCAAAATCCAATTTCCTATTATATATGTTTGTTTAATGTAAATTGGCGTTTCAAATTTTTGCAAGGAGTAAGAAACCAAATTCGCCATGATCATTATTCCAAATGACACACGATTACAGTCATTATTTTGATCCATCACCTAATCAAATTGAAATCATTTAAATTTAAATTTACTTCGGTCTTATTCAATGACAGCCTACATTTTTAAAATCGATTCGTAATCATAGTGAACAGTCTGTGCCTTATGTGGGTCAACAGAACACGTCATATATTTCACAAGCGTAACTGCTACTGTAACCTGATTAGAACGTAGACGTAAAAGATTTTAAATTGAGTTTTATTTCTGAGCAATTAAGCCAAGTTTCATCTTGAGATATATCTGTAACGATACTATAAGTAGTCTAACATAAAGAAGCTAAATATCTGTTACCAAAACAAAACATAATCCAAATCACCTCATTTCACACATTAAGACCGAGCCGATCTTGTGCCTCTTACGGAACAGGCTAGTTATTCTTAAAGTTTTGCCGTTTAGTGGTTCAGAAACTGGAAAAGACAATATCTACTCTGTCTCCAGGCATCCTACAAAATTACAACAGCTTGTCAGACCTGTAAAAGATGATGAGGCCATAAAACGTTAGGTGCATACAAAATACTGCCTGGGTGTGGACATTTTTACATCGGGCAGACAGTGCGTACTTTGAACAGCTTACGTTATCCCGAAAAATCTCCAATTGCGGAATATGTTCCGGAAAACAAACACCATTTACGGTCGACGAGAAAACAATCATTACGAGAATAAATAGTCTCTGGGATAGCGTAATGAGAGGCGCTCGGGATTAAAATATGTCACAAAACTGAATACAGATGGCGGCTAGCAGCTAAGCTTAGCTTGGGACCCACCCGTCGGAAGGTCGAAGCGGGTGCGGCAGGCACGCGAGCAAAACATTTGCATCCGCTGCGGTGTGGCCGAGCGCATTGAGGCGTTATGCTCCGATGCCCGAAGCCGTTCCCCGTCGGGGGTTCGAACCCCCCTCGGTCATGGATGTTTTACGTCGTCTTTAGTATAAGGTAGTTCATAATTAGTTTGCAAGTTTAGGGACTGATGACCCCGCAGTTAAGTCCCATAAGCTTAACAAACATTTGAACAAAATATTTGCACACATGGTGACGTCGCAGCACGTGTGACGTCACAGGAAGTGGCACAGATATATCAGGAATCAGCTGTGATTCGACAGTCATCACTTTACAATGGCTAACGAAATCTCGGCCGAAATCTCGTGAGCTTCAATGACGCGGCTGGAAGCCTGAGACAATTTTATGAACGAATGATTCATACACACAGCAGCGTGTTTGGCCTACCAGCATAATTTAATAATATGAGTTGCTGTTGTTGTTGTGGTCTTCGGTCCACAGACTGGTTAGCTGCAGCTCACCATCTTACCCTATCCTGTGCAAGACTCTTCATCTGAGAATATGTACAGCAACCTACAACCTTTGAATCTGCTAACTGTATTCATCCCTCGGTGTCCCTCTACGACACACTTCCTTCTAATGCTAAGTTGACGATTCCTTTATTTCTTAGAATGTGTACACCAACCTATACAATATGCCACAAACTGCTTTTCTCCCCAGTTCTACTGATCACCTCCTCAATAGTTGCGTGATCTACCTATCTACTCTTCATCATTCGTCTGTAGCGCCATATTACGAAAGCTTCTATCATCTTTTTGTCTTAACTCCTTATCGTCCACGTTCCACTCCCATACAATGCTACACTCCAGACAAATGGTTTCAGAAACTATTTCTTAACATTTAAACTAATAGTGGATGTCAACAAATTTCGCTTCTTCAGAAACGCTTTTCTTCCCATAGAAATTTTGCATTTTATATCTTCATTACTTTGACCATCACAAGTTAGCTTGTTGTCCAAATAACAAAACTCATCTACTACTTTCATTGTGTCATTACCTGATATAATTCCTTCACCATCACATGATTTTATGACTATACATTCCATTACCCTCGTTTTACTCTTGTTAATGTTCATCTTACACCTTCTTTTCAAGGCACTGTCCATTCCGTTTAATAGCTCTTTCAGGTCCTTTGCTGTCTCTAACAGAATTACTATGTCGTCAGCAAACCGCAAGGTTTTTATTCCCTCTCCCTGGACTTTAATTCCCTCTCCAGATTTCTCCGTGGATTCCTCCCCAGATTGAACAGCATTGGAGAAAGGCTGCCACCCTGTCTTACTCTCTTCCCAACCACTGCGACCCTTTCGTGACCTTCGACTCTAATAAATGCTGTCTGGTCTTTGTACAAATTGAATATAGCTCTTCGCTCCCTATTTCACCTGTGCTACTTTTGTATCTGAAAGTGTATTCCAGTCAACATTGTCATAAGCTTTCTCCAGATCCACAAATTCTAAGATAAGTCATAATGTGAGTATTGTTTCGCGTGTTCCTACATTTCTCCTAAATCCAAACTGATCTCTCCCAAGGTCGAATTCCACCAGTTTTTCCATTCGTCTGTAAATAATTCGTGATAGTATTTCACAACCATAACTTATTAAACTGGCAGTTCTGTAAGTTTCACATTTATCTGCACTTGCTTTCTTAGGTATTGGAATCACTATATTCTTCTTGAAGTCTGAGGGTATTTCCCCTGTCTCATACATCTTTCATATCAGGTGGAACAAATTCTTCATGACTGACTCTCCTAACGCTAACAGCAGAGTGAACATCATCTACTCCAGCGGCCTTTTTTCTACTCAAATCTTTTGGTGCTCTCGCAGTATAGTATCTCCTATCTCATCTTCCTCTAATTCGTCTTCCATTTCTAGAATATTGCCTTCATTTCCTTCGTACAGGCCTTCAGTATATTCCTTCCACTTTTCACCTTTCTCTTCTTTGCTTAGTACTGGTTTTCCATCTGAGTTCTCGATATTCATACCGCTGCTTTTCTTGTCTCCAAATGTCCTTTCTATTTTCCTGTAGGCGTTATCTATATACCCCCCAGTTATACATTCTCCTACGGTCTTGCATTTCTCCTCAAGCCACTCCTGCTTAGTCAGTCTGCACTTTTGAAAAAGTTATGTATTCTCGAGTTGCTTCATATATTAGTAAAATAAAGTTCTAACAAAATGTCAGTTTGGTTTACAAGCTTTTCAACATAAAAGTTACATATACTTTCACTGATGAAATATGAAATGTTTTGAATAACCGGACATCACCTGTTGGAATTTTTTGTGATCTCTCAAAGGCTTTTGATTGTCTAAATCATGGGATTCTTCTAGATAAGCTTAATTAAGTATTGTGGTATGAGTAGGACAGTGCACAAATGGTTTAAATCGTACTTAACTGGAAGAGTGCAGAAAGTTGAAATAAGCAGTTCGCAAGATATAGAAGAAACAATTAATTCCTCTAACTGGGGAGATATCAAAATTGAGGTCCCACAAGGTTCGGTCTTGGGTGCTTTGCTGTTCTTAATATATATTAATGACTTGCCATTCTACTTTCACGATGATGCTAAGCTAGTTCTTTTTGTTGTTGATACAAGTATAGCTATCACGCCTGACAATCAGGAATTAACTGATGAAATATTGTAAATGATATCTTTCAGAAAATTATTAAGTGTTTCTCTACAAATGGACTCTCATTAAACTTTGATAAAACCCAATATATACAGTTTCATACACTAAATGGAATGACACCATTAATAAATTTAGACTTTTAACATAAACATGTAGCTAGGTAGAATATTCAAAAATTTTAGGTGTTTGTATTGACGAGGGATTCAATTGGAAGAAACACATTGAAGATGTAGCGAAACGTTTGAGTTCAGCTACTTAAGCTATCAGGAACATTGCAAAATTTGGTAATATACATTTCAATAAATTAGGTTACTATGCCTATTTTCATTCACTCCTTTCATATGGGATCATATTCTGGGGCAATTCAACATTGAGTACGAAAATATTCTTTGCATAAAAGCATTTATTGCACAAAAGCATGTAATCAGAATAGTTTCTGGAGCCTACCCAAGACCATCTGCAGACATTTATTTAGGGATCTAGGGATCTTCACTGTAGCTTCACAATATACATATATATTCACTTATGAAATTTGTTATTAACAATCCGACCCAATTCCAAAGTAATAGCAGTGCGCATAGCTGCAACACTAGGAGAAAGGGTGATATTCACTATTCAAGGTTAAATTTAACTTTGGCACAGAAATGGGTGAATTATGCTGCCACAAAAGTATTCGGTCACTTACCAAGTAGCATCAAAAGACTGACAGATAGCCAACTAGTATTTAAAAAGAAATTAATTTCTGAATGGCAACTCCTTTTACACTTTAGATGAATTTTTAGTTAAAATTTAACTTAAAAAAAATATTAAAAATCCTTAAATTTTTGATTATCATGTATAGACAATATTTACTAAATTGACACTTTCCACATCATTACGAAATGTCGTATATATGATCTAATCACCAACCTCATTTTTCAGACGTCTGTACTCTCTTTCGCCAGCACTTGACGAGTACAAAAAGAATAAAATAGTGTGCTGAAAGAAAATGTAATCAACTAAGTGTCTTATGGACGCATGTGACTGGGCTCTTTAAGAATTTGTAGTTCGACAGACTGTTGCTGGTTATTCTGGCCAATGAGCAAAGCTTTAAACGAAATCGGATGAAGCGGGGCATAAAACTCACGTAGCAGAATGGCTCTTCCTCAGAGCACTACCTTAAATTGCCTCACTTGGGCAGCTCGCGTTTCCACAACGTATGTAGCGTCGGACGCCGGCCGCCGGCTTCGACACTAAAGCTGGAAGGGTCGCTGTAAAACATGGGGCCAATGTAATGGCTCCAAGCTGTAGCCGGCTCCCTGCTCCAAACAGCGACAGCGCCGACCATCTCCGCACACTGAAACGAGTCTCCACTCGGAGCAGGCTGATGCTATCACGAACGACCCGGCAGGGATTCACCTAATGACACAAGATTTAGACCAGACAGCATAACATTCCGGATTGAGTCTTTCGGGGTAGTACAATCGAAACGAACATGAAAATTTAGTGCACCAAAATGTTATTTTATCCGTAATGGATGACGTAGATTAATTTCGGTTATCAGGTCACAATTCAAAACTCTTTCTTTATCCCCCGACGTCTTCGGGCTTATGCCCATCTTCAGGTGATCATGCCTCCTACCAATGTTACATAGAAACAAATTATATGTAAGTGAAGATCTCTCGGGCGTGCAGCCGGAGCCGGATGGATTGATCGTTGTGGAACGAATTATGGATCATTGGGCTCACGGGAAAGATGAACATCAGGTGTTCATGCAACACGTATTCCATACACAGCCAGATTCAATTTACAATGGAAGTGGAACAAAAACGGTTCGCACAAAACCGAACGGAACATTGGGACATAGTGTCTATCGGAAGAAAACCCACACGGACCAGTACCTCTATGCCTCTAACTGTCCTCACCCGTTCAAATGTTTGTAGAGCTTATGGGACTTAACTACGGGGTCATCAGTGTCTAAACTTACAAATTACTTATGAACTAGCTAACACTAAGGACGGCACAAATATCCATGCCCGAGGGGGGATTCGAACCCCCAGCCGAAGTAGTCGTGTAGACCGTGACTGGCGCGCCGCAGTCCCCTCGGCCACCGCGGCCGGCATCATCACCCGTCCCAAAGGGAAGGGGTTCTAAACACGCTGGTCGACAGAGCTCGTGCGATCTCCGATCTCAGCATATTCGCCGGGAAAACCTACGAACACACAAATAATGTTATCTACACTTTTAATGTAACATTAGTCGTAATCCTTGCTTTATTAATAACAAATCGATTTCAGACTGACCGTCATCAGTGCAGTGCAGTGCTCTTCACGCTCAATACGCGATAAAAGAGGCGGAGCGCATTGAGGCGCTGTGCTCCGATGCCCGAGGCCGTTCCCCGACGGGGGTTCGAATCCCCCCCTCCGTCATGGATGTTTGTGCCGTCTTTAGTATAAGCTAGTCCATAAGTAGTTTGTAAGTTTAGGGACTGATGGCCCCGCAGTTAAGTCTCATAAGCTTTACAAACATTTGAACATTTTTAACTTAAAATACATGAAACCAGAGCTATGTAAATAGAATAAAGTACAGCGTTTATAAATTCTTTACTGATTATTATCAAGATTTGTTAACTACACCTAAAAAAGCGTTATGTTTACCTAAGCAAATCATATGCTTCTGCCTAATAATATTACGATAACGCTATGTAAAGTGCTTCACGCACGACCTACCAGATGACGCTGTACACGATCTTCGCATCGTATTAGACATTATAAATTGTCCTACATTACAACGCTGACTGTATAATTTGGAAAATTCGTTAATATCTTGTAACTTATTGTAGAAAATTTTATTTATTGTAATGCAACAGTCCCGGTCATATAATAACTGCACTACGGTGTCCTCCTAAACACATGTAGTGCTACAAGCATTGCAGTTTTACTGTGATATTTCATTTTTATAGTTCTAGCCCTATTTTAACCATAGAAAAATTTTGGTTACTCATAACGGTATTTACTTTCCGTTTTCAATTATTGAAACCTGTTGCCATTAAAAATACGTCATATATTTCAGTAGAACAAAGAGGACGCTAATGCCGTCTAGACACATTTACTATAGCGTTCGTACACTGTAAACACTTTTTACAGACTATTGTGTAAGCAGCTCTTGTATATAAGGCACGACTGTTAACTCCCGCAGCAGCTGGCCTGTGTTTGAGAGCTAAGTAAGATGCCTCGTACAATGAGATATAGAAAACGCCGTGCTACTGTGTATAAAGTAGTTGTCAATTTAGAGATTGACAGTGAAAGTAACATCGGTGCTCAAGTTATTCTACAAGGTCCAACTATATTTTGTGATGGGGTTGTGAATTTCTGTATTCTGAGAAAAGGCGAATGTCAGCCAGGGAATGGATGGTTAACAGTAGCTGTGCTTCGATGTAATGGTGCAACTGTTAAAGCACTAGCAGGATTGGAGATTGCTAACAGTAGAGATGTTGTTGCCTACCGTACTTGGAATGTTTATTCTGTTGCTAACAAGGATTACGGTAAATGTTAGTGTAGCGAATTTTATTTATTTTAAAGGCAACAATCCCGGTCATATAATAACTGCTGCACGGTGTCCTGTTAAACGCATGTAGTGCCACAAGCGTTGCAGTTATACTTTGCTATTTCATTTTTATAGTCCTAGCCCTATTTTAACCATAGAAATTTTTTTGTTACTCATAACAGTATGTACTTTCCATTTTCAATCATTGAAACCTGTTGTCATTGAAAATACGCCCATTAATATTTCAGTGGAATAAAGAGGACTGTTGACTCCGTAGTTAAGTCCCATAAGCTATACAAACATTTGAACATTTTGAGCTATCTAGATAAACTTTTGACCGGTCGTGCTGTGGTTGGCTGGGTCACGTGTTAAGAGCGACAGGCGAGAAGGGAGAGACGAGAGCGCATAGTGAGACGGGAACTTATTGCGAGGAGGTCTGGCTAAGGCTCCTATAAACCCGAGCTGAACTGTCCGCCATTTTTCCCCAAGCTGAAGGAGTTGCCAAGTTCCGGACGAGCTCACGCGTTACCTCGCGTTTCGTTCAACTCGCTCACACTCACAAACTACTCACTTTATGAACGTGGAATTTTCATCGATGACTTCGTTAAGAACTACACTACATTTTCTTTTTAGTTTTATTTATGGCAATAATTAATAAACAGCATATACTGATAGTTTAAGACCATGCACTTTCTGACGACGTTACGGAATTTTCTACATGCGCGAACTTTTTTTCTGTTGAAGTTAGGTGAACACATTAAGCGAATGAAATGTTCGAAATAGATCAAATTTTCTTCTCCAAGCAGGAACTCTGTGAGAAATATGTAACTTGAGATAATGTCAGTTAAATGTAACGCACTGGGATCCGCCCGCACGTCTAGTAGTAACACGTCTTTCGTATTAGAGCTCCTAATCATTAGGCACATGTTGTTACTGCATAACATCCATACTTGAAGATACTGGTACTGACTTCTTTTAACCCATTAAATTTAATAGTTGCACTCTACAAAAGTGCTGTGTCTCTATGTAATATGCAATTTCAGTTTTTCAGTTACATGAAAAGGATATTCTAAATATCTTAATACAGAGTGCTTTATTATGTGAGGAAATGACAACAAGTCAGTTCGTTAGCTAGTGAAGAGATCCTTGCTATCTGTCATTTTCAAGTACTGTCACATAAAATTGTCATTAGATCTAGTAACTTCCGTTCTGTTAGTGCTAGGCCTTAATCTGAAGGAAATATTACTCCTATTAGGTTTTGGAAACTGAGTAGTAGCTCTGAAACACAATGGACAAGAAGCAAAGAAATAGACATTTGTGAGTGACGAAGGAATATCTGCAAATCGAATAATAAATCACTAACTTTACTCTTTTTCATTTTACAACTATGTATTTCCTTGAATAACGTGACAGTTAATGAACTTTTGTGTAGTAACCATGTGGCAAAATACTCCCCTATTTGCATTTGTCAAAATATCATTTTTTATGCGTATGAGATACGCAGTGATTCATTCTGGCCCTATTGCCATCGGAAATGAGTGCGCTAAATAAAATAAAGTTTAGCGGTATGAGTGAAAGGTAAAGATCTCCTCCTAAGTCGAAAATAAAATTCAATCCATTAGGAAAGTTTCATCCGCAGCAACATATGGTGCAACAAGCACCAAACGGAACATCATAGCAGCCTCCATTTTTTACTGCAAACTTTTCCTAATGTAGCGCAGTCTCTTATTTCGAAGCCAATATCTTATTAACTATGACTATTAACGAAGTGACGAGCATTTCGTCACAATGCAGACAATTACAGATTTAAGTAGCGGAAAAATTAAATATTTCTACCAATTAGTTTTTGCGAAACCGTTTGTGAAAGATGGCAGGGTATGCGCCTCTACGCTGTTAGTGCAGAGCGATTTCAACCATGTTGGTGAAAACGTGGCGGACGATTCAACCTGGGTATTTAGGAGCTCTAGGTCTGACTGAACGGCTGTGAGTGACATCATAAAGTTGCTCGACGGCGTGTGTACGTCGTACTGCCGCAGTGTGCAGTCTGATTGCCGCTGAACTGGAGGACGCCGTGGTCGGCCAGCGGCCTGTTGGTGTTAGGCGCGGCGTGTGGCTGATGTTGGGCGAGTCCCTAGTCTCCTGGAGGCGTGCGCGCTGGGCTGCATTTTGGCTGGTTCGGAGTGTCTGCAGCTATTAGAATTAACCGTGAACCACCTCCATAATAGTCACTAACTCCTGCTGCCCAAATACATATGAACGTTTTGAGGTGTGACTCGTGGTACCGACATGCGAATCGTTATTTTGATAGAGGTATGTACTGTGAAGTCGACCAATATGAGTTGTTAATTGAGGATCGATGTGGTTTGGTTTTTAAATTGTGCTAAATGTTTTTCAAATCACTGTTTTAATATTGCTCTGTTTGTTTAAACGTGTAGTTTCTTTTAACTTATTTTCGTGCTGATGTTTGGTTGTTGTGCCTCACCTGCCTGGAACAGTAGTTTGTCTGTTACAGAGGCACTGTTTTGGTTGTGACGAGTTAAATAACCGTGTATTATGCAACCTCAATTGTATGGGATCTGCCAATGCCAGATATCTTCCTAATGGTACCACTATATAATGTCAAAATATAAAGTAAATAAATCAAAACGCAGACAGCAGTTTATGTCTTGTTAAAAAATAAGGTACTATATACATGTATACAGGGGGAATCACTTAACAGTTGCACCGCAAATACTGCGTAAACAGAAAGTGTGATTGATGTGTGCTTTTCAAAGAATGGATTGGTTGCCAGGGGCTCGTATTATATATATTCTTTTTATTTTATTTATTTCTTTATTTTTTATTTATTTATTTTTGCAAACACACAGTTTATTTAAATGGAACAATGGTTGTTTCGAGGGCGGAGGCTGCAATATCGTAGCTGACTAGCCAAGGGGTTAGCTTCTGGGGCACGGCCCACTTCTCATGACCACCAGCCAGACAGCTACGCTGTCGTAGCCTCCGCTCCGCCTCCAAAACTTTGTAAGGTTGTAGCTCCTAAACTAAACGTGATAAAAATGTCCTTCAAAATTGTTTGTACACAGCTAGTGTCAAAACTTCCAGTGCATGATAGAAACAAATTTGTTAAATTTGAGAAAATGTATGTTTGCATAAAAAATACACTTTCCAGGTATTTTACAATCTGTTTATTGGCTAACAATACGAGTCCTTAACTATTAATCCATTCTGTGAAAAAACCGCACACCACTCGCACCTTCCGTTTCCGCAATATATGCGGTGCAAGTGTTAGGTGATTCACCCTGTATATTACTATGTCATTAACAGTGATCTGGATAAAATTTTTGAAAATTTAAATAAAACTTGTGAATGAATGTGTCCTCTTATGAGTTAGTGGCTTCCACTCCAGCACCTTTTGTAATCTGCTAATAAAGTAACCTTGCTAAAACACTGTTACGTTTCAGATATAAATGGAGTCGTATCTATAAGTATCAGGGGTCCCATATCACTCCAACTGAATGCCTACATGCATGGTCCATGTTTCATGAGGTTGTCTCCATACCCTTACAAGTCCATCCGATAAAATTGGAAACCAGGCCAGACCAAGCAAAATATTTCCAGTCATCAACCGTCCAATGTCGGCGTTGACAGGCCAATACGAGGCGTAAAGCTTTGTGTCGTGCAGTCAGAAAGGGTACGCGAGTGGGCCTTCGGCTCCTAAAGTGCATGACGATGACGCTTCTTTGAATGGTTCGCACGCTGACACTTGTTGATGGCCCAGCTTTGAAATCCGCAGCAGTATAAGGAGGTTTGTACTGTCACGTTGAAGGATTCTTTCGGTCATCGTTGGTTCCATTCTTGCAGCATTTCTATTTGCCCACAGCGATGTCGGAGATTTGATGTTTTACCAGATTCCTTATATTCACTGTGCACTCGTGAAATAGTCCTACCAGAAAATCTGACTTCATCGCTGCCTCGCAGATGCTGCGTCTTGACTTTAACACCACGTCCAAACTCACTTAAATCGCGATAACCTGCCACTCTAGCAGCAGTAACCCACACAATGCCTGCGCCACACACCTGCTGTCTTACACAGGCGTTGCCTACTACAGCGCCGTGCTCCGAGTGTCTGCATACACATTCCTGTACCAGTTTCTTTGACTCTTCAGTGTATAACAGAAATACTACTTGTTGCAAAATACATCGGTCAGTTTCTTTACACAAACATTTCTGGTTTTGTGTATATTTCAACACTCGTTACTTCTGTTATACGTAATTACATAAAATAAATTCATTTCCCAGAGACAGATGTAGTCTCAGTATATCAAAGATAATGATTACTAAGAAACACATTGAATTAAAATTTGTGCCAAGGCTGGGATTCGAACATGGGTCTCCTGCATAGTAGGCACCCGAGATAATATTTTATTTTTTTATTTATTTTAACTGGGGAGAAAAAATATTGTTTGTTACTTGCAGAAAATGTAGCAGCAGGGGGGAAATAAATACCACATACATGAAAATGGAGGATTTGTCTCAACAAAAGCATCTGTTTGAATATCAAGAGCAGAGATGGAAACGCAATATTAATCAAAAATTGGAAAGGAAAAAGATTGAAGGAATACACAGAGGGGCTAAACAAAGAAACTGAATAAGTATTGTACGAGGGTCACTCCAAAAGAAATGCAATTTTTTAAATGCAGTTTTCATTCTGCATATTTGAAAGTTTTACTGTGTGTAGATACATCCTTCCCGCTTGTTTTCAAACTTTTTTCAACCTGTTCGCGTGAGTGGCGTCGACACAGCATGTCTTCAAGATAGCTGCTACACTTGACGTTCGTCAGAAGCAACGTGCTGTCATTGAATTCCTTTGCGGTGAAAATGAGACAGTGGGAAACATCCATAAGAGGTTGAAAAAGGTGTATAGAGGTGCTGCTGTCGATCGCAGTACAGTTAGTCGGTGGGCAAGCAGGTTACGTGATGACAGCGGGCGCGGCAATATGGAGGATTGTCCTCGCAGCGGCAGGCCTCATACTGCACACACCCCACACAATGTGCAGAGAGTTAACGAATTGGTATCTGCTGACAGACGCATCACAGTGAACGAATTGTCATGCTATACTTAGTGTTGGCGTTAAAAAAAGTTTGTGCCAGATAGGTTCCCAGGATGTTGACAGTGGCTCACAAAGAAACACGAAAAACGGTATGCAGCGAACTTTTGGAGCGGTGTGGAGGAGATGAATTTCTTAGAAGAATTGTGACAGGTGATGAAACATGGCTCCATCATTTTTCACCAGAGACGAAGAGGAAATCAATGGAGTGCCATCATGCAAATTTTAGCGTGCGGGTATACAAGCGCTGGTTCCAAGATGGCATAAGGCAGTTGAGAGGGATGGGGATTATGTGCATAAATGAAAATATTGTTCCTAAAGGATGAATCTACACGCTTTAAAACTATCTGACATGTAGAATAAAAACTGTATTAAAAAATAGTGTGCATTTCTTTTGGAGTGACCCCTGTAGAAACGGAAAAAGAATTAAAAGAAGAGGAGACAAACTATTCGATACTGCGAGCATAATTCGATAGAGCACTTAAAGAGTAAAGTCGAAACCAGACCCGTGGCATATTTTATCTGAACTGCTGCTATTCTTGATAGAGCCAGGGATGACAAAACTATTCCACCACATGTAAGATCTATGAGACTGATGAAAATCCTTCAGAGTTCAAGTAAGATGTAATAATTCCAATTCTAAAGAAAGCAAGTGGAGCAATAGAACAAGGCAGCAGCTACTGTAATGGAATATAGTCGAATGGAGTCGATGACGGAGAAGGAATTAGATCGCGAAATTAGACAACAAAAGTAGTAGATTAATTTTGTTACGCGGACAGCAGCGTACCTTATTATGGTCGAAATAGAGAAGTCAAAATTTTCAGAATGGAAAGGGGGAGAAAAACGTTTCTGAAAAACAGAAATTTGATAACACTGAATGTCTGGAGTGTAGCCTTGTATGGGAGTGATGATATGCATTTCAGTCAAGAAGAGGACAGAAAGTTTTGAAATGTTATTGGCAGAAAAATGCTAGAGATTCAGTTGGTAGATACCTAATTAATTTGGAGGTACTGTAGCGAAATGAGGAGGAAATGAATTTGTAGTACATCTAGACTGAAAGAAGGGATCGATTGCTAGACACATCCTGAGACATCAAGAAAACTTCGGAAAGTTGGAACGAATATTAAAGTACTATAGGACACGAAAGTGTTTTTGAAAATGCAATGTTTTATTACAAACACATTAAGTAAATTTCCCATTTGTGGATGAAAAAGGTATGGGTTGAAAACTTCTGCTGCCCATTCTGTATATGCATCTCAGTCATGGATTTCCATGAGGTGAAGAGGACCTTCGCGGAGAAAATTATTCTTTTTCTGAAATTCTCGTTCTCCGCTTGTCAAGCTAAAACCATTGAGCAGATCGATGTCTCTTTCCACGATCTGTAGGCTTATGTAACTTGAATCTTAATGTTTTGGAAAGTTTTAATGCAATTATTTCGTGATAAATTTTGTTCTGTCCCGCATGACAGCAACATTTTGTTGTGTTGGATCAGAATTAAGTCCTCCTGTTTTATTAACGTTTGAAACGGAACCCTTCGTCTCAAACTTCGGGATCAACTTCCGAATTGATGATCCGGTTGTGCCAGCATTACGTCATGAACGATTTCCCTGGGACTTTTACTGTTATTGCAATAACTTTTCATCCCTTGGATACGTTGCTTAATTATAAAACTTTAAACAAGGTTGCGTTTCTTTAGCGAGCGTTTATGAATTCAAATAGTAGTAAGACAGCCCTCGGTCGCAGAGAAAATATGTATTTGACCAGGTTTCGGCAAGTACGAGTCAAAGAGCGGCTTCATCAGAAATTATTAAAAATGCCTATAAAAATTTCAAAATTTTCAAAAGACAAACTTATTTTAAATAAAATGTAATTACTAGTTCGATGTACAGAATGAAAGCACTACCTTCAGGTCACGTGATATAAAACATGTAAGCGATAAGGGCTCTTCACGTGCATAAAGGCGGCATGCCTCCTTCATGTGAGCAGCCCTTAGTAGCTAACCTGTTAATTTTTATTTTACAAATAATCTGACTTAAGCTTTATCGCTTAAACGTTATTTTATCAGGTGATATGTAAGTACTGATTCCATTCTGTTCATCACACTAGTACTTACATTTTGTTAAAACTGTTGCTCTTTTGAAAAATTTTGTAATTTTTGTTGTGGTATTTTTAGCAATTTCCGATGAAGGCACTCTTAGTAGTTGTCGAAACTTGATAAAATACATTTTGTCTCTGCGATTGAGGGCTGTCTTACTACGATTTCGACATAATAAAACAATGCTCGCCAGACAAAAGCTATCAACTTTGTAACGAAGCATGTCGGGATTTATTCCCATCTGCTAGCATTACTGAACTCCCGATACCATTGTTGCATAATAATAGATATGAATGTAATTAGTATATTGTCATTTCTTTTTGTAAAACTTTTGTTATCTTTTTTTTCTAACTAGCTGAACTTATCTTCCATTATTTGACATCGCAGAAGATTGTTTAATTAGCAAAGATTAATTAGTTCATGGAAGAGGCATAATGTTGTAGTTCTGATAGTATGCTATTTAGTATTTTTTATAAAACTAAGTAAATTCTTTTCTCATAATATTAAAGTAGGTATTACTGTGTTTCACAATTAATGTTAGGGAAGTTTGGCCCTCATTAGTTTCTTTATAATTACCGTTAATTACGAAAGAATTGTTGACAAAATTATTTCATTAAATATGTAAATGAAACACAATTAACACAACTGAGATGTAATATCAATTTACTCAGTATTATTTACGCTATCTTTTACCATAGCCAGTTGTAAGTGTTTACTTTTCCATTGTATTTTATTTATTGTACATAATTAACAAAACGTAATTTCCAGTATGATTGTGTGAAAGATACGATTCTTTCGCGTCATGCAATTTCGTTTTATCCCCGATCTGATGCACAATCCACCCTGGTTCTGAGTACTGTTTTAAGTCTCGTTTCGTGATGTATCTGAGGCACAACTCACGTTACTTTGAACTTTAATTTTGAACAGTTATGTAAACATTTTTCAATGTTAAGCGTGTAGAAAGTGTATCTACAGTGATTAATCTTTCATAATTGTACCACACCTAGGAACTTAGTATTCCACAGACGAACTGTGTAAATTTGTATTATTGACGTGTGGAATGTACGTACTGGGTTATTGAATGAGACTTGTACGCTAGCGATAAATGGGGACAATTGGGCACTAATGAATGATTAAAGTGTCAATGAACTGTAATTCTACGTGTTGCCTGCATTATTTGTAACAGATTAGTTTTGTCTCAGCGACTTCCAGCCGTTAGCGCGAGTGCCTATCTACAAGGACATCAAGAAGCAAAGATCAACGGCCTGGTACTTTACAGGCTAAGGAAGTATCGCAAATATGAAACAAGAAAAAAACCACGCCTGCCGACCGTCATGTGACAAAAAACTGCAAAATTCAAATTCGTGCTTACTTCTCAGTCACCTGCAGAAGGAGACCAAGAGACGAGTACAGCATTCAGATTTAAACATCTACACCTACATTTACATAGATACTCTGCAAATCACATTTAAGCGCCTGGCAGAGGGTTTATTAACCACTTTCATAACTTTTCTCTGCCGTTCCATTCTCTAATAGCGGGAGAGAAGAAGGAACACCTAAATCGTCCCGTTTTCGATCTGATTTCTCCTATTTTATTGGGGATGGTCATGTCTCCCTCAGTAGGTGGGTGCTAGCAAAATATTTTCACATTCAGATGTAAATGTTGGTGATTGAAATTTCGCAAATAGATCTCGCCGCAAAGAGCAACGTCATTCTTTTAATGATTTCCACCCCAATTCGTGCAACATTTCCGTGACACCCCCCCCCCCCTCCATAACGTGATAAAACAAAACGAGCTGCCCTTCTCTGAGCCTTCCCAATGTCTTCCGACAGTCCCACCTGGTAAGGGTCCCACAATGGGCAACAGTATCCAGGAGAGGGCGCACTAGTGTGATGTAGCCAGTCTCTTTTTGGTGGAGCTGTTGCATCTTCGAAGCGTTCTACCGATGAAACGTAATCTTTGGTTCGCCTTCCCCACAATATTTTCTATGTATTCTCTCCAGTCTAAGTTGTTCGTAATTGTAACTCCTAGTAATTTGATAGAATTTACGACCTTAAGGTTTGACTGATTTATCGCGTAATTGAAGTTCAGCGGATTTCGTTTAGTGGTCATGTGTATTACTTCACACTTTTCTTTATTTAGGATGAATTGCCACTTTTCGCACCATGTAGAAATTTTGTCTAAATCGCTTTGCGGTTGCTTTTGATCCTCTGTTGACTTCACTAACCGATAAACGACAACATCATCCGCGAATAGTCTGATGGAGTTTCTCAGATTGTCTCCTAAATCGTTTATAAACAGAAGGAAGAGGGAGACCTATAACGCTTCCCTGGGGAACACCAGTTATCACTTCTGTTTTACTGGATGACTTACCGTCAATTACAACGAACTGTGTCCTTTCTGATAGGAAATTGTGAATCCAATCGCACAATTGGGGAAATATTCCATAAGCACACAATTTCATTAGAAGCCGCTTGTGGGGTACAGTGTTAAAAGAAATCCGGAAATCCAGAAATATGGAATCGATTTGAGATCCCTTGTCGATGGCACTTATCACTTCATGTGAATAAAGGGCAAGCTGTGTTTCGCAAGATGTGAGTTGCCATTGTTATACAGAGATGAAGAGAGTTGCCCGGGATAATGTGGAAAGCTGCAGCAAACTGAAGACCACAACAACCTTAAGAACAACTCGATCGACCTCCTACCTTATTTCCGAAATGAACTACTGTAGCCTTGGCCCTCGTGCGAGACAGTACAGAGCAGCGTTACTACCTCTGCAGTGGGTGATAACGGGCGGAGAGAAGCGCAGGCAGCCAATGTCAGGGCAGCTGGGCGCCATACCGGGGCAGTCGCCTGCATGCGTAAGAGCCCGCTTATAAACTCGCAGGCGGCGGCGGTGGGAAGTTGGGCCGATCGCGCGCGGCGTCTGGCTGGGTGAGGCGACGGCAGGAGGGTAATTGGTGCGCCGTAACTCGAGTCTGCAAGCACGGCCGCGGCCATGAATACAAACGCGCGGCTGCCCGCCGCAGATAAGAGGCGCAGCGGCCAGCAAGGGGCTGCACTGTGCCACGAGGCCGCCCCTGCACGCCGGCTAGCCCGCAGCGCACACGACGCTGCATCCCGGCCAGTGAGCTCAAAGGTAATCTGGAGTCAGTACTATTACGAAAGCGTGACGCTCGGCGCCATATTGGTGAACGTATATCTGTCGCACTCTAACTAGTTGTTTCGAAAAAAAAAGCAAGTCAAATAAAAGGATAACTACTTTTGAAAATTCTAATACTACTCACAAAATAGTTGACACGTGTAATAAACCGTGGGCCTACTCATGAAAAGAAACAGCAGTAAACGGCATGTATAAGACGTATAAGTGAGTTATATATTTTTTTTCATAACTAATATTTCTACCACATTGCGTTTAACTAATAAATTGCTTTACTGTAGAAAGACAAATAAAGGTGTAAAACGACCAATTCGAGTCTCTGATGTTAAAAAGAAATGTAATTTCATGGATTCAAATGTTTTTAAATCTATCGGACCAAACTGCGCGATCATCAGTCCGTAGCTTACAAACTACTTATACCTAGGTAAACTAACCTAAGGACAACACACACACCCATGCCCCAGGGAGGACTCGAACCTCCACTGCGAGCAACCGCGCGCTCCGCAGCGAGACGCTTTAGACCGCTCGGCTACTCTACCGCGGCCCTGAGTCTTTGATATAAGCATCATTTTCCGTACAGTAATGTCCATTCAGTGAGCTCAAACGAAAATCTTTATAAACAAGACACAAATATAGAACTGAACACAAGAAGTAGCGTCTACAGCAGTGTAATTTATTCTTTAAATTAACTGTGATAGAAATACTATGTAGTTCTCAATAAAAAATATAGTTCATTTATGGATCTGAATATTTCGTTTCTTTTGCGTTCTCTACAACCATAAACGACTCAAACTTTACCTCAATGCATTTATGAAAGTAATTAATTGTTCATAATTTGATTGTAAAGGACCCAGAGCACAAAAGTACAATACGTACGGAGTTGCTAACTTAACGGAAATAATGTGTCACGATTTTAACAGATTCAAAGTACTACAGTTGTGTATCCACTGTTAATAATCGAGATCACTGATACCGGCACACGTCTGCTCGCTGGCGCTCATCTACGACTGACCAGAGCTTTCTAAACTGGCTGTCGCGACACCCTGGGGTATCGCGTAGTAGTATCAAGGGTGTCGCGAGACTAACAAATTTAGACTTTAAACCAAAGAAAAATCACACTGATGTGTTTTACGGCCCACTTTACATTTGTAGTTTCATACGTTTTTGCAAACGTTTTGGACCAAAATAATAATCTAAATAATAAAAATTAATTAATAAGATTGTCTGAAACCCTTTTAGGAAAAAAGAATTAGGTAGTGGCGAGCTCCAAACCACCGACCTTTAGCGTCATAATCCACCGCCTTGCCCACTAAGCTACGGCCATCAATCAAAAGATTAGTCATTTAATCTGATACTATTGATGGCCTATGTTAACTGGTGCTAATATGGCATTTGTTGATTGTCATTTATCGTACGAAGAACGATGTGTTTTTGTTAATTCTTCAGTGCGCCATTGCTTTGAAATGACAGCATGTATGTTACAATTAGGAAAACATCAATTTCGCAACGCAAGATGACGTATGCCAGAGAGAGTTCTGGGCGAGGAATGTCACGTGACATCTCCGAACGGCTGGTTTTCGTTAATTAGATGGAGGGTGTCAAATCTCCGTTATTTTTGCAAATATGTCTCAAACGATACGAGATATGAAAAAAACATAAGGGGGCTAAGTTGTAGAGAATTTTCTCCTCTACCAATTAGGTTATTCAATTTTCGTGTCAGATGAACTGTTCGTTTGTAATTACAATTATATTACAGACGGCTTTTTTTGTATTATTACCGTATTTTTTGTCTGAAAAATTTGAAAAAGGGAGGTTCTGGTCTCTGGCGGCCTACAATCATGTATGTAAAATTCGGTGCTGATCGGTTGAACGGTTCGTCTTAAAAACAGGGAACACGTTACGGACAGACAGACATACATACAAACATGCATCCCAAAATCGCCGTTATTTTTACAAATATCTTTGAAACGCTGCGAGATATGAAAAAAACATAAGAGAGCAAAGTTGTAGAGAATTTTCGTCTCTACAAATGCGGTTATTCAATTTTCGTGTCAGATGAATAGTTAAGCCGTTGTTTTTTTTTTTTTTTTTTTTTTCATTTAAATTTCGAGCTGTCAAAAGACAATCGCAAAGGCCCAATTTTAGTGTTACTGCCGTAACCTAAAGTGGGCCAAAACTTGTCATAAAATAACACATAATATCCTTCTCTTCATACTACCCTGAAGACTCGCCTGCAGCTAATCATTCTCTTCATTCAGTGCACCACAGATCACTGGATTATCCGGACCTTAGTTATAGGGATTCGCGATTATCCGGATTGTCAACCGCGAGTAAACGTCTTTGTTGTCTCGTCCTAGCATGTACAACATTACCCGCTGTAAGTACCCACCGCATCCCACACCATATGTGTTCCACGACTTTCATTACTGTTTGAGTTAGACAGCGAGCATTTATTTATTGTTAGGCTTAGACAGCGAATGTTTCATCGTTAATTGAGTTAGGCCGTTGCCAATCGCTAAGCCTCTATGCCATGTGTCACGTGTGATTAAAAATGTCAAAGCACAATATTGTTTCTGTTCTGTTGTTTTGAATAAACGCCTAACATTACATGTTAATCCTAGAAAGGTAACAATATGAGAATGCATCTAGTGTTAATTATACGAATCACGGTTTTATGCATAGATTAAATTATCCAGATTTGCGATTATCCGAATGTTTTCTAAGTACACTTAATAAAGTCGCATTGTATTTGTTTCATTTTTCTAAGGGATTTATCAAAGTCAGTCACCCTCGGTAGCGTTTCTTACAATTAAACGCCAATCAATGACACATTGGCTGTAAAAGCTGTTACAGTTGTACACTGACTAAATCTATTCAGTAGCAATGTTTAGTATAGAATAGTGATTAACGGTGAGTAGTATTTTAAATTCAGTGATCGTTGGTTCGAACCCTGGTATGCGTTAATATTTTTTCTCTCTGTTTCCTGTGTGTAACAGATTCTGAGACCAGAAATGACATTCATATTCTTACTAGTCACAAATATTTATCCATTTTTTCCGAATATGTCGGTACTTCGAGGTCGTGATGAAGCAAGAACCTAACAATAGAACTTAAATGATAATTCATCATTCGTCATAAATACATCCTCTTTATTTGTGAAAATAATGTGATAATATCGAACTGAAAGGGAACAGCCACTGTGCTGTCTAAATAAAAAATCCGAGCAGCTAATTTCAGATGCCGTTTTGAATCGATCCAGCAAAACCGTATCTGGCCCTGACATGTACACACGACAGCGGAAAACGGTTTCCGAAGTTCAGTTTTCGTGTTTCGGAAGTTGGGTCGCATGTAGAAGAAGCAAGTATTACTGTGTCAGTTAGGCATTGTTGTCTGCGGAGTTACCCTGTTGTACATCTCCGTAGTTCATAATGTTTCCTTTTCTCGCGGTGAGTGTACGTAATTGCTGCAGTCAGGAGCAACATTAAACATGTCAATGCGTACAAATTTCAGTTTCGTTTACAAACTATATTTAAGGATACTTTATTTCCGTCCCCCCCCCCCCCACCCCCGCTAGAACCATCTAAATTCTACCACATGTATTTATATAAGTGAAAGGGTGTCGCGCAAAACTGTAAGCTATAAAAGGATGTCGCCATGAGGGAAAGTTTGGAAAGCACTGAACTACACGAATGATCTGCACCATGCCAACCACATAAACTGCCTAAAATAAACATCCATTATTTTCAAATTAAACCTTTTTCTCAAATATTATGAACTATCTCGAAGAGTCAACACGGACTCAGAAAGAATCATTCTTGCGAAACACAGCTAGCTCTTTACTCACATGATACGATGAGTGCTATCAACAAGGGATGTCAAATAGATTCCCGCATTCTCCAACGCAAGCTTCTATATCTTCTGTAACGAGGCATCTTGTTGACTCGGTAGACAGCCGACGACTGATGCCGTCTTTCGCATTTCATTAATAATATATAGCACGCATCAAAATGTAAAAATTGGACTAAGAAAATTTTCGGTTTGGCACAACATGCAAGGAGCGGACGCGTGCTCTGGTCTTACCACAAGCACGCGTCTCCGCTGGAGCGCCGGCCAAAGCAAACAGTCAAGGTCAGAACACCAGGCAAGTCCGACACTTCATACGTAATCAATGAGAATGCATAATATAGCTTCACCATACCCACCCCCTTCCACCTCTATAACCAAATAAAATGTTCAAATGCTTGTAAAGCTTATGGGACTTAACTGCTGGATCATCAGTCCCTAAAGTTACAAACTACTTATGAACTTATGAAAATTCATCGTAAAGATGGTGCAGGATCAACAACTGGTAATATGGTGAAAACAATTTATTTTTCCGTCACAGTTGCACTATTTAGGAGTTGGTAACTAGTTTCGGACTTAATCGTCCATTTTCAAACCGTTGGCCTTATTCCAACGGTAATAATACACTGCATGAAGCAAATAACTGATAAAATATGTACGTTGTCCACTGTTAATACATAATTACATTGAAATTTAAAATTCGTTAAAATAGGTGATGCATCCACAGGCCTCGACGTTCGAGGCCTCTGGATGCATCATCTATTTTAACCAATTTTAAATTTCAATGTAATTATGTATTAACAGTGGACAACGTACAGATTTTATCAGTCATTTTCTTTATGCAGTGTATTATTACGGTTGTAATAAGGCCAATGGTTTGAAAATGGACGATTAAGTCCAAAACTACTTACCAACTCCTAAATAGTGCAACTGTGACGGAAAAATACATTGTTTTCAATACTTATGAACTACCTTATAGTAAAGACGACACAAACTTCCATGCCGGGAATGTGGCGCTCCAGACCACTCGGCTATTCCCGCGCGGCCCCCTTATAACCCCCCAATTTAAGGTCAATAAAACAAACAGTTGGATCCTTGATCCCCTGGTTCGCAAGGTACATTAATGGTTCAAAGGTAACGCAACAGTTTTGTATCTGCATACTTCAGTTTGCATTATCTTATATTCTTTTGTCCACTATGTTTAACTGTATTTCATTTTGTCTTTGAGGAAAAGGGGGGGGGGGGAGGCTGCACATACTTTATTGTGTCATATAATAATGTGTTACATCACCAATCAGTTTAATATTTGAGCGTACACCAAACCCTTTATACCTGATGGCGACAGACTCCGTCTCATAAATCTGGCGGCGATTCTTTGTTCTGATAACAATATTGGCACGTTTGATGTCAGACATGATTTTCCTTAGTCCTTATTACCTAATCCAATAACATTAAAAGTACGATAGGCTATAACATCTCTACTGTTACAACTCTCCAAACCAGCCAATGCTTTCACAGCACCACCATTACAACGAACAACAGCAACGGTTAACCATCCGTTTCCATGTTGAGCAATAGCAGCTTTGTTAAATATGGCGAAGTTCACTACACACCCACAAAACATCGACATCGGCATCGCGAACCAGGGGCTCAAGGATGCAACAGTTTGTTTAATTGACATTAAATTGGAGGGTTATAGGGGGGGTCATGATGAAGCTATATTATGCATCGTCACTGATTACGTATGAAGAGTCGTCCTTGCCTGACATTTGGGCTCTGACCTTGACTGATAAGATAACTTTGTTTTGGCCGGCGTTCCACTCCAGCGGAGACATAATAAAATATGTGCAGGCCCCCTTTTCCTCAAAAACAAAATGAAATACAGTTAAATATAGCGGACAAAATAATATATCATAATGCAAACTGAAGTATGCAGATACAAAACTACTGCGTTAGCCGAGAACCGTTAATGTTTATCGCGAACCAGGGACTCAGAACTGCAACAGTTTGTTTTATTGACATTAAATTGGAGGGTTATAGGGGAGGTTGATGAAACTATATTATTCATCGTCAAATGTTCAAATGTTTGTAAAGCTTATGGGACTTAACTGCTGGGTCATCAGTCCCTAAACTTACAAACTACTTATGAACTTAGGAAAATTCATCGTAAAGATGGTGCAGGATCAGCAACTGGTAATATATTGAAAAGCCGGCCGCGGTCACGGTCTACACGGCCACTATGGTCGGGGGTTCGAATCCCCCCTCGGGCATGGATATTTGTGCCGCCCTAGTTCGTAAATAGTTCATAAGTAGTTTGATTATATATGAAGAGTCGGCCTTGCCAGGTGATCGACCTCTGATCTTGACTGATAACTTTGACGGAATCCAAGCGTCTTTTAATCAAACCGTGTGCTTATGGAATACTGTCACAATTGTGCGATTTGTGGCGTCCTTGCAAATAAAACTTAAAAAAGAAATAATAATTGCGCTGTACTGTTACTTGAACTAAATTTTGCTCAAAATAATAAAATGAAAGATTTCACTAATCACTGGCTAGACTCAGTCTGTAAAAGTTTTAAGCATGAGAACAGCCTGTCAGTATTACAAGTGTTGTTAACTTAAGATTTGTCCATGCCACAATACATAAAATACACTTACATGTATCCCTTCAGTTTGGTCCGTAGACCTACTTTTCCCAATTTCATAAACATCTGAATCATTATTCCACTGCCGTCCGGGATCGTCCAAGATGAAAAATAATTCTTAAAAGTCCTGTTTTATTTCAACACCCGTCCCTGAATCATTTAATAATTATTACCTATAATCAACTATGAAATGGCGGCCGATGACTGCAGTTAGCGGCCGTTGTTGAAGATGCTGAAACTGGAGCTAAAATCCTGAAAATGCTTAAAATTTTTGAATGGGTGCTGTTACTATGAAAAACACGATATACTGTTTAACATTTCTGACATTTTAAAATCATTTAACAGACCTTGATCACTATTATTGAGAAAAAGCAATCTAACAGCGACTCTCGCACAATTATAATAATATCATCCTTTCAAATCACGACTTGGAACTTACAGGAACAAGACAAGGCAAGAAGGATTACACATTGTACAATTGCTTAAATAGTACTCGAACAAAGAGCCGAGATAACATTCACGACGATATTGAAATTTCTTTGTTGTAAAAAACAGTTCATTGATGTTGTGAGATTACCGCCTAATAGAAATACCGGTAATCAATAGCATTTGATAATTAAACAGTATGAAGTTCACTGCAAACATTGACCATGCCAATGCACCAAATGTTACACAATTTTAATCTTATTAATTATGGTAGCAATGTATGTACACAGTTGGGTGACAACATTTATAGTTAGGCCATAGGTAGAAATTCTCCACGTTGAGATTTGCTGTGTGCTTGTAGCTGACAGGAGGCCAGCGAGCAGGCCGACGTTGGTGGCTTGTTCCAACTTAGGATTTTCCAGTTCGTTTCCGGTGAGGGGAGAGAGGGACAATGGCGAGTGCCAGGCACAGTGCAATGCACAAATATTGTAATACTACTGGCATTTGAAGTAATACGATGCAGTTAGGAACCTTTAAGGCCCTCATTACAAAATAGCCTGTTGATAAATAAACAATACATTAGCTGATATAGTCACAACTAACATAATATGTTTAATTGACAATGAAAAGTAATAAATTACCAACGAAGACAAGACAGTTACACAACTAGCATGGCAATGTTTGTTTATAAAAATAATATATTAACTATTTCTCATTTTATTTTCAATTAATCTGTTGTATTTTATCTTGAAGTATTCAGTTAAATCACTTATCTGTGGTATAAGAAATTGCACGATTATGATAAACAGTACAAAGGATGTTTATACTAATATAAAAACATAAGAAAATATTTGTTTAATGTATAGTGTAATTATTTTGATTTTAAGTAAAGTTTTAGAAATGTATTGGCTGAGCGCTGCACGTTGGCAAATTGGTTAGAACAGCTCTCATGGGGAAGTTGATGACGTAGGGGAAAAAACCCCGGCAGTTGAGCTTTTGCCACGCGGCGCGTGTGCGTGGGCAGGAAGTGACGAGGTCGGGAGCACGTGGAGAGCTGGCCGGGCGGCGTCGCTCTGCATCAGTCGGCATGTGGATCTCGAGGTGGTGACTTGAGATTTGTCTGTGGCAATCGCCACGTGTGGTTGCTCGTCGTAGACTGTACCAAGTTAAATCGAGTGCTACTGTGTGTTTGTGAATATTTAGCCGGTGGAACAAGGTGTACATCGCATTGAATTAAAGTGACTGTGATTTGTTAATGTAACACGTGTCGTCGCATAGGCATGAACATAAACGGTGTTTGAGACAGCCACGTGGTGTGAAAACAATTCGCGACAAATATTCATTTTGTCTGGGGGCTCACGAGCTATAACTTTATTTGGTAAATGTGTCGACGTACAGATGTATCAGCCACAGGGTTCAAATATTGTGAAATAAACAACATAAAGTGAACTTTCACGTGTTTTCAAAAATAGTAGTTAGTACACCCTTTTCTCTCATGAAATTGATTTTATTATGAATTTGTTTTGTTAATCATATGCAGGGAAGGAAAGCTGCGAACGTGTGATATCATCCCCTAGAAAACGAGTCAAACAGTCGCAATCACAGTTCCAGTGTTTTTGCATGTTTAGGAATTTGGTTCGCAGTTGGTGGTTGTGAGTTTTAAAAATTAATCTTTCCCTATTTTAAACTCTCACCCCGACCTTCACGCTCGCATTTGGGGGCTCGTCCGGGATAAGTTCACGTTGGACTTGCTCGGACGGAGAGATTAGGGTGTGTATAGGACAGTGAACAGTTACGAACAGTTGCAAACAAGTGCGCGGACGCGACGGACAATTTCAAGTGTGTGTGGCGGCTGGCAGCAGCGAGCGGGATAAATTCACACTGGTCTTGCTCGGACAGAGAGGTAGGGTGTGCTTAGGACAGTGATAGTGGACAAAACAGCATAATCGGACGATACGTAAACGCGTCGCGCGGTTAACGACGGTTGGTGACTGGCAGAGTTCGGGCGCGGGCATCCGTAACCGGCGATCGACGGCGCATCGGCCCGGCAGTAGTGAGCGGCGGCGCGCGGAATCCACGCACTCAAATTTCATCTTCTGCAACGGACGGCAGTAATCGTGGGGACTTCACAAGTCGTCAACGGAGCGTCGGGGCCCAGCAGCTTCGATTCTATAAAGGATAAGGGATGCAGTGAGGACATATTCCAGCTACAGCTTCTACAACAGACGGCAGCGAGCGTTGGGGACGTCGCAGCTCGTTGCAGCAACTTCTGGCTTAAAAGATAAGTAAAGCAGCTGGCGTTATAAATTCTTGTGTATTGATCAAACTTTCTTGTGGCACACAAAATAGAGCAGGTTTTTAAAAAGTCGCCAAGCGACGTAGATTCAGAGAGTCCAGAGAGGGTAAATACTGGGGGAATGTTGTTGACACCGGAGATGTTAGCAGCCATGTTAGCGAGTTTTAGCTCAAATTTAGAATCAAAAATAGGATCAAAAATAGAAAATTCAAACTCAAATTTAAAATCAGAAATAGGAACTGAAAATCAGAAATAGAAACTGTAAAATCAGAAATAGGAACTGTAAAATCAGAATTGAAAGCAGACTTTAAGGCAGACATTGGGGCACTACAAAATTCAATGTGTGCATTAAAGGCAGAAATAATCACAGACATTGACAAAAAGATAGGAAGTCTAACAGAACGGTTTGATAATAGGGAAAAGGAGATACATGCCAGAATTGGTGCTATTGAGACTGAGGTAGGAGGCAAGTTAGATGCTGTGAAACAAATATGTGATCACAGAAATGAGGGCACTATGCAAGCGTTGGCTGAGGTTGACAAGAGGATGGTGGCAGGTATTGAGGAAACAAAAACTTTGTTGTCAGGAAAATTAGAGAATACAGAATGTAACTTTAGGAAAAAGATAGAACAAGTAGTGACAGTAAACAATACTGAGATTGAGAAGGTGAACACTAGAATAAATAATCTAGAATTGGGTACTGCTTCAGGAAACACTAATTGGTCCATGGTGCAGACTCCTAATAGCAAAAAGTTTTCAGGAGTGGGTAATTATCATCCAGTAGATTTTTTGGCTGCATGCAAGGACCAATTTGTGCCTGGTATGTCAGACCAGTGTAAAGTGAAGTTAGCAAAGAGAATGCTTGACTGTTCTGCTCAAACTTGGGCAAATCAGTGTGCTGATAAATTTGTTACTTTTGAGGCGTTTGAAAAATTGTTTTTAAATAAGTATTGGGGGGAGGCCAAGCAAGCTAAGATACAAAATGAATTCTTGAATGGGCCAAACTATGTGAAAGGGAAACAGAGCATGAAGGAATTTTGTCAGGAGGAACTTGAGAAACTAGTACATTTAGATACACCTTTGAGTCCTTAAGCAGTAATTTCCACTTTGTGTAGGAGGTTACCTGCAGATTTGCATTGGCAGTTAATTCACCATCCCACAGATTCAGCTGAGAATTTCATTGAATTTGTAGAAAAAATAGACCAGGGTTTATTTATGGAACGACAGCTCAGGGGGACACAGCATGTGAACCACAATGAAAACAGAGGCAGTAGAAATGGGGGTCACAACCAGGGAAACCACAATAGAGAGAGGAATTTAAATGAAAATTGGAGAGGTAACAATAACAGAGGAGACAACTGGGAGAATAGAAGCCAGAGGGGAACATGGGAAAATGATTGGAGAAATCAAAGGCAGGAAGGTGGAAATAGGAATGGGGATAACAGTAGGAGAGAAAATCAGAGACAGAATCAGGGAAACTAAGATTTGTTCCAAATGAGGTCCATTTTGGGACAAGGAACTATTCTAATAATAGGACCAGAAGATGGGATAACAGGGGATCAAATGACCATAATTACAGTAGGAATAGAGATGGGGAGAGAAGGGAGGAAAAACTATGTCACATGGACAGAGATGATGATAGGAAAGAGGGAGTAGGAGTTCACAAGGGCAAGGATAAAGAAAAGAGGGAAGAAAACATAAATAGAGTAAACAAGGAAAGAGAGAAAAGAGAGGAAAGTATGTGTCAGATGGATGCTATTATAGGTAGTGAGGAAATTTTTGGGGATTGGTTTTTGCAACATGACAAGAGAAATGCAAACAGGAGGAGGAATGCTAGAAACAGGGACAATAAAGGAGAGTATGATGTGGGAAATTTATTTGATTATAAAATTAAAGAGGATAAAAACAGTGTTGGGTTAACTTTAGTTTTGGATAGGTCAGAGGCACAAGTGTTGACTGAATGTGAAAGTATGAACAATATTGATGGTACTGGAGCCAGCATAGATGTTGTGGAATGTATGAATGAGAGTGAATGTTTTTCTAAATTAAATGTAAATAAATGTGGTCCAGTAGATACAATAAATGACACTGGACCTACTGTAAATGTTAATATAAATGTGAAAATCTCTGAGGAAGGCCAAGTTGACTGTGTAGATGCACAAACCAGAAATTTAATTGGGAAAATAAACTGGATTAGGAAGTGGGCACCAGATGATTGGCTATTGCACAAATATGATTACTTGGACAGACTAGGCAAACAATATAATAGGGGCCAGACTTATTACAATGTGTTGAAAGAGTTTGTGAAAGGGGGCAATGAGTATGATCAATTAAGGGGATTAGGCATGTATACCTTAGATCATGATGAGATAAGTGAGGTACATGAACTTATACAGGAGGGGTCAGGTGATAAGGAGAATAAGATACAATCCTCTGTCATTTATAATAGTGAACAATATACATGCATGGATGAAGATGGGTTGAATGTAGGTTGGATTAACAAAGAAGTGCATGGCTATGGGACTGATGATTGGATCAGGTTTTTAAAATATTTAAAGATTGTAAAACCAGGGGAATGGCAAAAAGAAAAGTGTGCATTTGCAAGAAAAATAGAAGTGTTAAATGCAGGAAACCCAGAATTTGAAGGAACCATTAAGGAGGAGCTGTTTATTCAAGATTTATTAGTCATAAAGGGACTTTATGACCCCCATGAACCCATGAACCCCCATGAACCACAGACATTGCCGAGGTGGGGTGGCTTGCGTGCCTCAACGATGCAGGTAGCCGTACCGTAGGTGCAACCACAACGGAGGGGTATCTCTGGAGAGGCCAGACAAACGTGTGGTTCCTGAAGAGGGGCAGCAGCCTTTTCAGTAGTTACAGGGGCAACAGTCTGGATGATTGACTGAGCTGGCCTTGTAACATCAGCTAATGTGGCTTTGCCACACGGTTACTGCGAACGGCTGAAAGCAAGGGGAAACTACAGCCGTTACTTTTCCCGAGGACATGCAGCTCTACTGTATGAAAATATGATGATGGCATCCTCTCGGGTAAAATAATCCGGAGGTAAAATAGTCCCCCATTCGGATCTCCGGGCGGGGACTACTCAGGAGGATGTGATCTTCAGGAAAGACAATACTGGCATTCTACGGGTCGGAGCGTGGAATGTTAGATCCCTTAATCGAGTAGGAAAATTAGAAAATTTAAAAAGAGAAATGGATAGGTTGAAGTTGGATATAGTGGGGATTAGTGAAGTTCGGTGGCAGGATGAACAGGATTTCTGGTCAGGTGAGTACAGGATTATAAATACAATATCAGTTGGGGGTATCACAGGAGTAGGACTGATAATGAATAAGAAAATAGGAATGCGGGTAAACTACTATGAGCAGCACAGTGATCTCATTATCATTGTCAAGATAGATACGAAGCCAACACCGACAACAGTAGTACAGGTTTATATGCCAACTAGCTCTGCCGATGATGAGGATATAGAAGAAATATATGAGGAGCTAAAGGAAATTATTCAGACCGTTAAGGGAGAGGAAAACTTAATTGTGATGGGAGACTGGAATGCGGTAGTAGGAAAAGGAAGAGAAGGAAAAATAGTAGGTGAATATGGACTGGGCAGAAGGAATGAAAGAGGAAGTCGCCTGGTAGAATTTTGCACGGAACATAATTTAATCATAACAAACACGTGGTTTAAGAATCACAAAAGAAGGTTGTATACTTGGAAGAGACCAGGAGACACTGGAAGGTATCAGATAGATTTTATAATGGTAAAATATAGATTCCGGAATCAGGTTATAAACTGCAAGACATACCCAGGGGCATAACTTGTTAGTCATGAACTGTAGGCTGAAACTGAAAAAACTGCAGAAAGGTAGGAAAATGAGGAGATGGGACCTAGATAAATTGAAGGAACGTGAAGTTCTGGTGAATTTCAGAGGGAGATTTAGGCAACAATTGACAGAAACAGGGGGAAATAAAACAGTAGAAGAGGAATGGGTAGCATTGAGAGATGAAATAGTGAAGGCAGCAGAGGACAAAATAGGTAGAAAGGCAAGACCTGCAAAAAATCCTTGGATAACACAGGAGATACTAAATTTAATTGATGAAAGGAGAAAATATAAAAATGCAGTAAATGAAACAGGCAAAATGGAGTACAGACGACTAAGAAATGAGATTGATAGGAAGTGCAAAATGGCTAAGCAGGAGTGGCTAGAAGCCAAATGCACATCTGTAGAAGAATGTATAAGAAGGGGAAAAGTAGATACCGCCTACAGGAAAATCAAAGAGACATTTGGGGACAAGAAAAGCAATTCTACGAATATCAAGGACTCAGATGGGAAACCAGTTCTCAGCAAAGAAGGGAAAGCTGAAAGGTGGAAAGAGTACATAGAGCAGCTCTACAAAGGAAATGAACTTAGAGACGATGTTGTAGGAAGGGAAGAGGAAGTAGATCAAGATGAAATAGGAGATACTATACTCAGAGATGAATTTGACAGAGCCTTGAAAGACCTAGGCCGGAACAAGGCCCCAGGAGTAGATGATATACCCTCAGAGCTACTAAAGTCTCTGGGAGAGCCAGCCATGACAAGACTATTTGAACTGGTGTGTAGGATATATGAGACAGGCGAAATGCCCTCAGACTTTAAGAAAAATGTAATAATCCCCATTCCAAAGAAAGCAGGTGCAGACAGGTGTGAAAATTACAGAACCATCAGTTTGATAAGTCATGGTTGCAAAATTTTAACACGAATTATCTACAGGAGAATGGAAAAGCTGGTAGAAGCTGACCTAGGGGAAGATCAGTTTGGATTCAGGAGGAACGTAGGAGCCCGGGACGCAATACTCACTTTACGTCTTATCTTAGAAGATAGATTAAGGAAAGGCAAATCTACATTTTTAGCCTTTGTAGATTTGGAGAAAGCGTTTGACAATGTTGACTGGACTACACTCTTTCAAATTCTGAAGTCAGGAGGGGTAAAATACAGGGAAAGGAGAGTTATTTACAACTTGTACGAAAGCCAGACCGCAGTTATTAGACTCGAAGGGCATGAAAGGGAAGCATCAGTTGGGAAGGGAGTAAGACAGGGTTGTAGCCTTTCTCCGATGTTATTCAATTTGTACATCGAGCAGGCGATGAAGGAAAGCAAGGAAAATTTTGGAATAGGGATTAAAGTTCAGGGGGAAGAAATAAAAACATTGCGTTTTGCTGATGACATTGTAATTCTGTCAGAGACAGCGAACGACCTGGAAGAGCAGTTGAATGGAATGGACAGTGTGTTGAAGAGAGCGTACAAAATGAACATTAACAAGAGAAAAACAAAAATAATGGAATGCGGTCTTAGAAAATCAGGCGATGCTGAAGGAATTAGATTAGGTAACGAAACAATGAAGGTGGTAGATGAGTTTTGTTACTTAGGTAGTACAATAACATGCGATGGTCGCAGTACAGAAGATATAAAATGCAGAATGGCAATGGGAAGAAAAGCATTTTTGAAAAAGAGACATTTGCTAACATCGAATATTAATTTAAGTGTAAGGAAGTCTTTTCTGAAGGCATTTGTGTGGAGCGTTGCCTTGTATGGGAGTGAGACATGGACGATAAACAGTGCGGACAGGAAGAGAATAGAGGCTTTTGAAATGTGGTGCTACAGAAGAATGCTGAAGATTAGGTGGGTAGATCGCATAACTAATGAAGAGGTACTGAACAGAATTGGCGAGAAAAGGAATTTTTGGCATACCCTAACTAAAAGAAGGGATCGCTTGGTAGGACACATTCTTAGACATCGAGGAATCGTAAATTTAGCATTGGAGGGAAGTGTGTGGGGTAAAAATCGCAGAGGGAGGCCAAGAGACGCGTATATTAAGCAGATTCAAGTGGATATGGGTTGCCGTTCTTATGAGGAAATGAAAAGGCTTGCTCGGGATAGAGTAGGGTGGAGAGCTGCATCAAACCAGTCTCCGGACTGAAGACCATAACAACAACAAAGGGACTTTGTTTAAATCTAATGTTAGGAAGTGGTTTCCTGTGCAAATATGAAGCGGAGTATAAAGATAAAGTGTTAGAATTAAGTCTGGAGGGATGCATGAAGAGGGTGAAATTAAAAAATGTTGTAAGTGATAAAGATTTAATGGCATGTTTACACAAGTAACTGCCATAAACCAGTGTAAATCATGAAGTATGAGATTCAATGCATTGTAGATAGTACGTTAAGAATTTGTGTATATTTATTTTGTGGTCTGTGTTAGTATCTACTTGTGTGTTTAGATTTAAGCATTGGGGTCAAGTTTACAAGTAATCTTTGTAAATGTTTATCTTTTGTTGTTTGTGTTAAAAAATGTGCTTGTATCAGATTTGCAGTTCAACAGTGGTACATGAGGTAAATATGTGTGTTTGTATGCCAACACCAAAGGATAGAGGAAGTGGGAGTGTACTGTTTATGTGTGTGTATATGTGAGCAGAGCTGGATATGTGGTGTGAGTTGTGGTGTGACTCGGAGAATGAGAAAGTGGTGGACATTAATGCAAGCAGTGGGGTCTGTGGCTTAGATAAATTGTGATGAAAATGTCAGCTGACAGTGTTGCATATGTGGGTGTGACTGACCATATGGGTCAGAAGTGAGGAATGTATGTTTGTGTGGCTGTTTTGTCTAAATTTGGGTTGGATTGAGAAAAGTTTCAATGAGAGAAAGTGTTTGCTCTTTAATGTCTGTCTCTTTGAGTGTTTGGTATGTAACGTGTCTAATAGGGAATGCTCTGTATTGTTATATTAAACTGATTTTGATAACACATTTTGGTTTCTTTAATGGTGCTCAACTGTTGACTGAACAATTTATGCAACAACAGTTGACAAGAACTATTTTTCTGTCTAGCCTGAGTATCAATATGGTTTGGTGATATTTTATTTAAAAAATGTAGATGTTTTGTGATAAACTACTTTTGAAATTAGACTTTAACCTTAGATATTTTATTGTGGGGAATACTTGTGGAAAGCACATGACAGCGATGCAAATTTAATCTCACAACAGCAAAAATTTTTTTTTTTTTTTTTTTTTTTTTTGGTGCGAGGGGGTAGGATTTATATTTATTAACGTGGGTGTCATGTTAATAGAAGAGAAAATTCTCTATGATAACATTCTTTTGGTAATATTATTTGAGCTTTAAGATATATTTTTGACATAGGCAGGTTGTTTTTTTTTTTTTTTTTTTTTTTTTTTTTTGATGGAGTAATACTCCAAGTAGGCCACATATTCTCTTGTCTGTTTCATCTGAAGCTATGGCTGATGAGAGTGAAGGCATAGTGGTTTGGGTTAATCTGATAATGACTTACACCAGCCACTTTCAGTTCTTAATTCTGTTGATTTACATGTTACTGTACATGTCTCAATGCTTAGTTTCAATTGCACCAAGTCTGGATGGCAAGGGGGTGGGATACAAATCCAACTGAATCCTGGTGTCCAGACAAACTTTTGTCTATGTTGACTCATGAGTGCCTTCTGCTCTTCCTGTTCCATATAGGGTGCATATGACGTGTGTGAACAAGAATGCTTGATCCAGTGCCATGAATCTAAGCTGCAACAGCATGTTGGTTGAAATGACGGAGACATAGGACCATACACCATGGACCAGAGTTGCTGCAACGCTGACTCTGGGGTTCTCAGTGTCAAAGTGGTGAGAGATTTCCTTTAAACAAGTGGAGTGTACACCGTCAAAAGTTTTTATAATGAGAATTCTAGTTTTTCCATGTAGGACAAGGTTCTCTAAAAACTAAAGTTTAATAATATTATAAATTTGGTGCCAATTCTGTATATAAACAACAGGCACACTTAAAGTTCATGGATGTAATTAGTTATAAGGATTCTTTTCTTAAAAATATGCACACACTATAAGTGGTCTTAATGGTACAAATATTGGGAAATTATCTCACTGCCCTGTTTATTTTTTATTTATCTATTTATTTATTTTTTGCATTAGTTCAGGTCATAATTCGCATAGTGTTTGAGCCAATTCGATTCAATAATTTTGTAATTTAAAATTTTGCTCATTTGAATGTATTAATTTTGGTGCTACTTGCACCACATGGTTTGGATGCCGCAAGTGGGGGTATTGTGAGATTACCGCCTAATAGAAATACCGGTAATCAATAGCATTTGATAATTAAACAGTATGAAGTTCACTGCAAACATTGACCATGCCAATGCACTAAATGTTACACAATTTTAATCTTATTAATTATGGTAGCAATGTATGTACACAGTTGGGTGACAACATTTATAGTTAGGCCAGAGGAAGAAATTCTCCACGTTGAGATTTACTGTGTGCTTGTAGCTGACGGGAGGCCAGCGAGCAGGCCGATGTTGGTAGCTTCTTCCAACTTAGGATTTTCCAGTTCGTTTCCAGTGAGGGGAGAGAGGGACAATGGCGAGTGCCAGGCACAGTGCAATGCACAAATATTGTAATACTACTGGCATTTGAAGTAATACGATGCAGTTAGGAACCTTTAAGGCCCTCATTACAAAATAGCCTGTTGATAAATAAACAATACATTAGCTGATATAGTCACAACTAACGTAATATGTTTAATTGACAATGAAAAGTAATAAATTACCAACGAAGACAAGACAGTTACACAACTAGCATGGTAATGTTTGTTTATAAAAATAATATATTAACTATTTCTCATTTTATTTTCAATTAATCTGTTGTATTTTATCTTGAAGTATTCAGTTAAATCACTTATCTGTGGTATAAGAAATTGCACGATTATGATAAACAGTACAAAGGATGTTTATACTAATATAAAAACGTAAGAAAATATTTGTTTAATGTGTAGTGTAATTATTTTGATTTTAAGTAAAGTTTTAGAAATGTACTGGCTGAGCGCTGCACGTTGGCAAATCGGTTAGAACAGCTCTCATGGGGAAGTTGATGACGTAGGGGAAAAAACCCCGGCAGTTGAGCTTTTGCCGCGCGGCGCGTGTGCGAGGGCAGGAAGTGACGAGGTCGGGAGCACGTGGAGAGCTGGCCGGGCGGCGTCACACTGCATCAGTCGGCATGTGGATCTCGAGGTGGTGACTTGAGATTTGTCTGTGGCAATCGCCACGTGTGGTTGCTCGTCGTAGACTGTACCAAGTTAAATCGAGTGCTACTGTGTGTTTGTGAATATTTAGCCGGTGGAACAAGGTGTACATCGCATTGAATTAAAGTGACTGTGATTTGTTAATGTAACACGTGTCGTCGCATAGGCATGAACATAAACGGTGTTTGAGACAGCCACGTGGTGTGAAAACAATTCATGACAAATATTCATTTTGTCTGGGGGCTCACGAGCTATAACTTTATTTGGTAAATGTGTCGACGTACAGACGTATCAGCCACAGGGTTCAAATATTGTGAAATAAACAACATAAAGTGAACTTTCACGTGTTTTCAAAAATAGTAGTTAGTACACCCTTTTCTCTCATGAAATTGATTTTATTATGAATTTGTTTTGTTAATCATATGCAGGGAAGGAAAGCTGCGAACGTGTGATATCATCCCCTAGAAAACGAGTCAAACAGTCGCAATCACAGTTCCAGTGTTTTTGCATGTTTAGGAATTTGGTTCGCAGTTGGTGGTTGTGAGTTTTAAAAATTAATCTTTCCCTATTTTAAACTCTCACCCCGACCTTCACCCTCGCAATGTCCATGGTAACACTTTATTTTTGACATCATTGCACTTAACGTTTTTGATTAGAATTCAATACGTCATCACTTTCTATTAATAATCACTTCACCAAGGGACGCTACAGATTGGATTCGTGATTTCCTCTCAGACAGGACACATTAAGTCGCAATTGACGGAAAGTCATCGATTAGAACTGAAGTGACGCCTGGCGTTCCCCAGGGAAGTGTTATAGGGCCCCTACTGTTCCTTATTTTTATAAACGACTTAGGATATAATCTCAATAGTTTTCTTAGATTGTTCGCGGATGATGCTGTCACTTATCTGTCAATTAACAGAAGATCAAAAGCAACTGCAAAATTATTTAGATCAGATACCTGCATGGTTCAAAAAATGGCAATTGACCCTTAATAATGGGATGTGTGAAGTCATCCATATGACCACTAAAAGTAGCCTGTTAAACTTCATTTCCTCGGTAAATCGGTTAAAGCTACAGGAGTAACAATAAAACTGGATATGAACACTTAAGAATATTGTAGAGAAAACGAAGCAAACACTACGTTTCGTTGGCAGAAAACTTAGAAGATGCAACAGTCCTACTAAAAAAACTGCGTGCATCACCCTTCTGCGTCATTTTGTGGAGTATTGCTGCGCATTGTGGGATCTCCATCAAGTGGGACTGAAAGACGATTTAGAGAAAGTTCAGAGAAGGGCAGCTTGTTTTGTACTATCGCGATATAAGGGAGAGAGTGTCGCAGAAATTATGTACTAGTTGGGGTAGAAGTCATTAAAAGAAGGGGTTATTTGTTGCTACGAGTCCTATTTGCGAAATTTCTTTCACAACCTTTGTCTTGCGAATACGGACATATTTGGTTAGCACCTACATAGGAAGACATGGTGATGAAAATAAAATAAGAGAAATCGGATCGAAAAAAGAAAGATTTAGGTGCTCCTTTTTCCCGCGAGCTGTTAGAGAATGGAACTGTAGAGAAACATCATAAAAGCAGTTCGATGAACCCTCTGCCATGCACTTCAATGTGGCTTGCAGAGTATTTATGTAGATTTAGATGAACCCTGCGACGTCGTTTGCTAAAATTTCCCTAGCACTCTATCCGGGGTCATAAAATATTCAAATGTTTGTTACGCTGATGGGACTTAACTGCGGGGTCATCAGTCCCAAAACTTACGAACTACTTACTAACTACCTTATACTAAAGACATCACAAACATCCATGCCCGAGGAAGGATTCGAACCCCCGACAGGAAACGGCCTCGCGCATCGCGGCAAAGCTCCACGATGCGCTCGGCCACTCCGCCGCGGCTGGGGGTCATACATGACCCCAATCAGTTTACAGGGTGTATCAAAAAGGATGGCGGAAACCTACACGGTTGAAAGTACACGATAATAAAAGCAAAAAAAATCCCAGGAAACATGGGTCCGCCAACGTGCCGTTTGCGAGATAATTACGAATGCATGGATCCAAGCTGCCACTGACGTCACTATAAAAATCACGTTAGTTAGGGACTGATGACCCCGTAGTTAAGTCCCATAAGCTATACAAACATTTGAAACATATTTGATTTGATTAAGAGAAAAGAATAATGACAAAAATGGAATTAGCTTAAATGTTCAACTTTTCCAGAAGTTCCTCGACAGGATAAAAGGAGTGAGCCATGAGGTAACTCTTCAAATTAGATTTGAAAGCGCGTGGGTTAGTACTACGATTCTTGAATTCTTGTGGCAGCTTATTGAAAATGTATGCTGAAGAATACTATACTGCACACATTTTTGCACAAGTGTAAAGGTGGTGTGATGCAAATGCAGATTCGACTTCTGTCTACACATTATGAAAGCTGCTAACTCGTGGGAATAAGCTGATCTTATTAACGATAAACGACATTAAAGAAAATACGTATTGTGGCGCCAGTGTTAGAATTCTCGTACCACCGAAATGTTCTTATGTTTATTAAGATTATGGGACAGCGGGGCCATCAGTTCCTAATCTTAAGAACTATTATAAACTAACTTATACTAAAGACACCATAAACATCCATATCCGAGGGAGGATTCGAAACCCCGACGGGGATCGGCCTCGTGCATCGGAGCATAGCGCCTGAATGCATTCGGCCACTCCAGCTCGGTGGACTGCTGAAAAGAGGTCGACACGTCCGTTTCTGAGCGAAAAATATCCTTTATCAGTCGAATTACCCAAAAAATAACGTCATTATCATAAGTGAATGCAAGTAAGCGTAGTATACTACTTTTCGTGTTAAAAAATCACTGATTTGAGGTATTGTTCTAATCATAAAGAAGAATTTAGTTTTTGAACAGGATCCTGAACATGGGCTTTCCACGACAGCTTACTGTCTACCTGAACACCTAGAAATTTGAACTGATCAGTTTCTCATATGATATGCCAATTATATGTAATCAAAATGTCACCTTTCGTTAAATTACGTGTTAATAATTCTAAAAACTGAGTGTTTTACAGTTATTTAACATCAATTTGTTTTCTAGAAGCCATGAACGTATCTTTTGAACTGCATTATTTGATACTGTGTCAATATTACAAACAACTTCGTTCACTACCAATCTGGTATCATCAGCAAACAAAAATATTTTACAATCATTAATTTTAAATTTAGACATTACTATCAATATTTACATCTCATTTAATTCACATTTCACTAACTGTATTGTAAATATCGTCCTAGTTAGTTAGGTTGAGCTCTGACACATTTTGCTGCTGTTGTGAGATAGCATCTAACGCGCAGATACAACCGAAGTTGGAAGGTCGAGGCGGACCTGTACCTTTGCCTCCAAAATCACCTCAAAAGCTAAGTGCTCAGTACATCCGTTAACATGGTTGATGAACTGGAGCGGCAGGTTCTACACGCTTGTCAAGAATTGCTAAATGATCCAGGGGTTTTCGAAAGGATTCGGAATTCATTGCATAGATGAGCACTGTTTTGCATCCAGATGCGCTTCGAGCATCTCCTTTAACAGGTAACCCATACATGAGGTATGAACTAAATGCGACGTAATCCCTTATAGTAAAGTCTAAATTTGAAATTAAATTGTACCAATTAGGATGTTTTAACAAAACAGTCAGTGAAAAGTGAACTAAAAGCGAAGTAAATCTTAATAGTAAAATCTAAATTTCAAATTAATGCCTACTAAGTAGGGCGATGTTTACAGTGATTTCACTGACGGCTTGGAATTATACATTCGTAATTATTTCGCAAACTGTTCGTTTGAGGACCCACGTTTACTGGGACATTTTTGCTTCTATTATCGTGTACTCTCAACTGTGTAAGTTTGCGCCAACCTTTTTTGATACACCATGTATAATTAATTGTGTATACTAATCATTCTGTACCCAATGTACTATGGTTTATTACTGTTTGTTTATATTTTGTTTATTTTTGGAGTCGCTTCACAGCAATTTTAATAGGTATTTTCATGGGAGAATTAAAATAAATGTGGCAGAGTAATTACATATTTGAACTAAAAATATTACTCTATGTTTTAATTTGTTTCACTCATAAATGTTTCACAATGGCTTTACATGTACAGAAAATGTGACTAAAGACTAAACGGGAAACATAATTTTAAAACGCTAACCGGAATCAGTCTCATAGTCGTTTCCACAAATTTTGCTTATCATAATCATTTATTTCATCAACGAGCCCTCACGGCTTACAGCAGAAGAACAAAAGGAAAATAAAAATGCCTTACAAAGGGGAAAACTATAAAAGGACAATATACACTATTCTTAAGTTACAAGCGGCATATTCTCCCTTAAAAAATCTGAAAAGCAGGGCACTATATAGAAAGAACCTCACATGTATAAAACGTTTTGCATGTAGGAAATATTTCGGAATATTTGTTCAAAACATATTTATTACACTTTTTCCAGGTTGAACTGTTTTTTGTATCCTTTGATCGGGGTCAATGGATCATCTGTCTCGCTTTCTCTTCTGATTTTAGGATATTTGGCCTAGACGTCCACTGTCTAACAGATCATTAAATCCACTACTACTAATAATTTCTTTGTTTCTTATTTAAGGCAAACTCAAACGACATTCCACTTGCGGCTTTGCCATTTCTCTAGCCAACGTCTTTAAAAAACAGACATCTGTTTTCTCAACGGCAACATAGAAGAGTCTGTAGACACTGAGCGCAGCTAGATTGCCTGGTAGAGAGTTCATTAACCACTTTCATAACTTTTCTCTACCGTTCCATTCTTTAATAGCGCGCGGGAAAAAGGACCCCTAAATCGTTCCGTTTTCGATCTGATTTCTCTTATTTTATTGGGATGGTGCTAGAAAAATATTTTCACATTCAGAAGTAAAAGTCGGTGATTGAAATTTCGCAAACTGATCACGCCGCAATGAACAACGTCTTTCTTTTAATGATTTCCACCCCAATTCGTGCAACATTTCCGTGACGCTTCCCCCCCCCCCCCCCCCGTAACGTGATAAAACAAAACGAACTGCCCTTCTCTGAACCTTCTCAATGTCTTTCGTCAGTCCCACCTGGTGAGGGTCCCAGAAGGGGCAACAGTACTCCAGGAGAGGACGCACAAGTGTGATGTAGGCAGTCTCTTTGTTGGAGCTGGTGCATCTTCGAAGCGTTCTGCCAATGAAACGTAACCTTTATTTCGCCTTCCCCACAATATTTCCTATGTGTTCTCTTCAGTATAAGTTGTTCGTAATTGTAATGCCTAGGTATTTGGTAGAATTTACGACCTTAAGGTTTGACTGATTTATCGCGTAATTGAAGTTCAGCGGATTTCTTTCAGTGGTCATGTGTATTACTTCACACTTTTCTTTATTTAGTGTCAATTGCCAATTTTCGCACCAAGTAGAAATTTTGTCTAAATCGCTTTGCAGTTGCTTTTGATCCTCTGTTGACTTCACTAACCGATAAACGACAGCATCATCCGCGAACAGAGTAAGGGAGCTATTCAGATTGTCTCCTAAATCGTTTATAAACACAAGGAAGAGTATGGGACCTATAAAGCTTCCCTGTGGAACGCCAGATATCACTTCTGTTTTACTCGATGACTTACCGTCAATTACAACGAACTGTATCCTTTCTGATAGGAAATCTTTAATCCAATCACACAATTGGGGAGATATTCCATAAGCACGCAATTTCATTAGAATCCGCTTGTGGGGTACAGAGTCAAAAGCCGTCCGGAAATCCAGAAATATGGAATCGATTTGTGACCCTTGTCGGTGGCACTTACACATCATGTGAATAAAGGGCAAGCTGTGTTTCGCAAGAGCGGTACTTTCTGAATCCGTGTTGACTATTTGTTAATAGGTTGTTCTCTTCGAGGTAGTTCATAATATTCGAATAATGTTCCAAAATCCTACTGCAAATCGACGTCAATGAGATAGGCCTGTAATTTTGGGGATCACTCCTATTGTCTTTCTTGAATATTGGAGTAACTTGGGCAACTCTCCAGTCGTTGGGTACGGATCTTTCGCTGAGTGATCGGTTGTAAATGATAGCTAAGTACGGAGCTATTGCATCAGCATACTCTGAGAGGAATCTAGTTGGTATACAATCTGGCCCGGAAGATTTATTTTTGTTTAGTGACTTAAGTTGTTTTACTACTCCAGGAACATCTACTTCTAAGTTTCGCATGCTGGCAGCTGTTCTTGGACTGAATACTGGAGTGTTCACTTCGTCTTCTTTAGTGAAAGAATTTCGAAAAGCTTTGTTTAGTAATTCTGCCTTAGCAGTACTGTCATCGGTAGTATTACCATTGCTATCGCGTCGTGAAGGTATTGTTTGTTTTTTCCCGCTAGTGTACTTCACCTATGACCAGAATTTCTTTGGATTTTCTGCAAGATTACGAGACAGGATTTCGTTGTGGTAACTACTATAGGCTCCTCGCATTTAAGTCCGCGCTAGGTTGCGAGTTTCAGTAAAAGATTGCCAGTCGTGTGGATTCTATGTCTTTATAAATTTTGCATGCGTTTTTCGTTGTTTCTGCAACAGTCATCTGAACTGTTTTGTGTACCACGGGGGGTCAGCCCCCTCTTTTATTAATTTATTTGGTATAAATTTGAGGTGCTGTTCTCCGATGCACGAGGCCGTTCCCCATCGAGGATTCTAATCCTCCCTCGGACATGTTTGTGTTGTCTTTAGTATAAGTTAGTCTATAAGTAGTTTGTACATTAAGTTCAAATGTTCAAATGTTTGTAGAGTCTATGGGACTTAACTACGGGGTCATCAGTCCCTAAACTTACAAACTCCTACTACTTACTACTTACAACTAAGGACGGCACAAATATCCATGCCCGAGGGGGGATTCGAAGCCCCGACCGTAGTGGCCGTGCAGACCGTGACTGGAGCGCCTCAGTTCCCTCGGCCACCGCGGCCGGCTGTACATTAAGTCCCATAAGCTTAACAAGTATTTAAACATTTAGACTGTAGTTTATAACCAATAAATTCTATAAATATTACATATAATCTGTCTCGGTTCAAAATGTTCAAATATTTGTAAATCTATGGGACTTAAGTACTCTGGTCGTCAGTCCCTAGGCTTTCAAACTACTTAAACTATGCGAAGGACAACAAATACACCCATGCCCGAGGGAGGACTCGAACCTCTGACGGCGAGCGGCGGCGCGCGCTCCGCAGCTAGGCGCCTTGGAACGCTCGGTCACTCCACCACGGTCCTATTCTCTGGACTCAAACTGGCTTTGAAATAAGATCTGACGATATTCCTGACACCTAACGAAACGTGACGAGGCTTCTGAACACTATCCCAAAGGAAGACTCCGTTCAATGCTGCTCATGTCGATACCAACGACGTGTGTCGCTTTGGGTCGGAAGAGATTCTCTCCCGGTTTGAGCGGCTATCTGAGGTGGTAAAGACTACCAGTCTCGCTTGCGAGATGAAGGAAGAGCTGGCCATCTGCAGCATCGATAGGACCGACTGCGGTCTTATGTTACAGAGCCGAGTGGAAGGTCTGAATCAGAGGCCCAGACGGTTCTGAGACCGTGTAGGCTGCAGATTCCTCGACTTGCGCCAAAGGGTTGTGGAATTTCGGGTTCCGCTAAAATGTCAGGAGTCGACTACACGCAGGAAGTGGATTCATGGGTAGCGGGGGCTGTGTGACGTGGACTGGGCGTTTTTTAGGATAGAGGGCTTCGGGGAAAAAACAAAATGGGCAATCTCAAAGGGTGCAGGTGGATCACAGGTTAAGTATAGATCCAGGAAATATTGTTATAACAGTTGTAAATAGTCGTAGTTGTGTCGGGAAAGTATCAGAACTCCAAGCGTTAACAGAAAGCACCGAAACACACATCATTATAGGCAGTGAAAGTTCGCTCAAGCCAGAAATAAGTGCGGACGAAGTTTTTGGATAATATCTGTGTTTAGAAAGGATAGATTAAACAAAATAGGTGGAGGCGTGTTTATCACCATCAGAAATATCTATCATATAGGTGAAGTTGATAATACCTGCAAGCTATTATGGGTAGAGGTTGTACCTGAAAATCATAATTGGTTCCTTTTACCGGCCTCCAGATTTGACGATACAATAGCAGAAAGGTTCAAAGAAAACTTTGGTCGATTTGTAAACACATACCCAACTCATACAATAATAATAGTAGGCGGTTATTTCAATTTATCCTCAATCTGTTGACGAAATTATATTTTCAAATCAGAAGGTACGCATAAAACATCGTGCGAATTCGTACTCGACGCATTCTCTGATAATTATTTCGAAAAATTAAATCAGGAGCCAACCAGAACTGTAAATGGATGTCAAAACACACTTGATCTATTTGCAACAAATAATCCCGAGCTCATATGAGCATCAAAACGGATACAGGTACCAGTGAACACAGGGCTGTCGTTGCGAGATTGAATATCGAAAGTAGCAAAGTTACCAAAAATAGACGAAAAGTACATTTGTTCAGAAAAGCAGATAGAAATACACTAAATTGCTTCTTGAAAGACAGTCTCGACTCATTCCAAACCCTAACCGTAAGTGTAGACCAGATTTGGCTCCAATTCAAGGAAGAAGTATCGATAGAAATTGACATTTTTATACCAAATAAATTAATAAAAGAAGGTACTGATCTCCCTTGGCACACAAAACATGTCAGGATACTGTTGCAAAAACAACGAAAAAGGCACGCTAAATTGAAAAAAAAAGTTGAACGAACACCAAATCCCCAGGATTGGAGATCCTACACAGAAGCTCGAATTTAGTGAGGACTTCAATGCGAGATGTTTACAATACTTTTCACAACGAACCCAAAGAGATTTTGGTCATATTTCAAATATACTAGAGGCAAAACACAAACAATACCCTCAATACATGATGGCGACCCCGCCGAAGATAGCGCTACTAAAACAGAGTTACTAAACTCAGCTTTTCGAAACTCATTCACCAAAGAAGACGAAACCAATAATCCAGATTTCGAATTACGAACAGAGACCAGAATGAGTTGCGTGGAAGTAGATATCATCCAAGTAGTGAAGCAACTGGAATCACTTCACAAGTCTCCTGGTCCGGACTGTATACCCATTAGAATTCTGTTTGATTATGCCGATGCGATAGCTCCTTACTTAACAGCCATATACAACCGCTCGCTCAACCAAGGATCTGTACCAAAGGACTGAAACATGCACAGGTCACACCAATATTCAAGAAAGGCAGTAGGAGTAACCCACTAAACTATAGGCCTATTTCATTGACGGCAATTTCCAGCAGGGTTTTGGAACATATCCTGTATTCTAGTATTATGAATTATCACGAGCAGAATGATCTATTGACCCAAGACCAACACGGATTTAGAAAATATCGGTAATGTGAAATACAACTAGCTCTTTACTCACATGAAGTGATGAGTGCTATCGACAAAGTATCTCAGATTGATTCCGTATTTCTAGATTTCCACAAGGCTTTTGACACCGTACCTCACGAACGGATTTTAATCATATTGCGTGGTTATGGAATATCGCCCCAGATTTGTGACTGGATAAGGAATTTCCTGTCAGAGAGGATACATTTTGTAGTAACGATGGTCAGGCATCGACTAAATCAGAGGTGATATCCGGCGTTCGACAGGGTAGTTTTATTAGTCCTCTATTGTTTCTTATCTACATAAATGATCTATGAGAAAATCTGAGCAGCTCTCTTAGGTTGTTTACAGATGACGCCGTCATTAGCCGGCCGCGGTGGCCGAGCGGTCTGTGGCGCGCCAGTCACGGTCTGCACGGCCGCTGCGGTCGGGGGTCGAATCCCCTCTCGGGCATGGATGTTTGTGCCGTCTTTAGTATAAAGTATAGTATAAGCTCTACAAACATTTGAACATTTTTTGAACGCCGTCATTTATCGTCTCGTAAAGTCGTCTGAAGATCAAAAGTAACTGCAGAACGATCTAACTAAGATATCAGTATGGTGTAAAAATTGGAAATTGACTCTAAATAATGAGAAGTGTGAATTTATCCACATTTACAAGATAAGTCAACCAAATGTGAATGCCGTAAACTCCACTAAAGAGACTGCATACACCACTCTTGTCCGGCCTCATTTGGAGTATTGCTGCCCAGAGTGGGATCCTTATCAAGTGGGTTTGACGGAAGCATCTAAAGAATCCAAAGAAGGGCAGCTCGTTTTGTTTTGTCACAGCATTACGGAAATGATCCAGGATCTGGGATGGGAATCATTACAACAGTGGAGTTTATCGCTTCGGCATGGTCTACTTACGAAACTCCAATCGCCAACATTCTCCTCCGAATGCAAAGATGTATTTTTGACTCAAATGTGTTTCGACATCGATTTACATTATCAGAATAAAATACGAGATCAGAGCTCGAACGGAGAGATCCAGATTTTTTTTCTTCCCGCGCACTGTTCGAGAATGGAATGGTAGATGAATACTATAAAGGTGGTTCGATGAACACTCTTCCAGGCACTGAAATGTGATTTGCAGAGTATCCCATGTAAAGGAAGAATGTTTCCAGGACATGTATCGCAGAGCTCAGCGGTGTATAATAAAATTATAGGATGTCTCTATTTCGAAGGACAGTAATTGTAACAATCATAGTCAATCTACGTTAAATAACTGGAAGACTTAATCAGAACCTTTCTTCACTCTTGTATTTGTTGTCAATAATCCATTACTATTTAACAGTAATTTATTCAACAATCGAATACTGGAAGGAAACGTGAACTGTTCTCGTCTTTAGTGATTTGAAATGTGACACAAAATAGTGCAACAACTCTGAAATGCATTGATAATCTGTCAATTGAATAAGAAAGTTTGAAACGCACCATAAAGATTTTCGATTGTAAATGTTTCTCCTTAACAAATCATTCTGTATCACAGACGAATGCTTAATTATACATCATTAATTGCAGATATGTAAATGATCAGTTGGATAAATCGTCCTTGCAATTTTTCATTCGGTATCATGCGGTTAATCGTGAATATTAATTTTGGAACACTGTGATAACCAAGTTACTAAAATTTCAAATGAAACACGTAATCACAATAATAATTATTTATTTAATCTTATTAAGTCCAGGTGTGAAACCATATTTTCAACTTCATAATGAACTCTAGAGTTAAAAAGTTAAAACAGTCACATTTCCATAATGACATTTCAGTTAGAAATAACAGCTGTAAACGAAAACTGGTAACACAAAGTAGGCGTCAAACAATACCGAAAACGTCGACTGTGGTTGCAAAGAACTGGGCTAAGATCAGGAGATGGAATAATATGGCCTGAAGAAGGAACGAGGAGAGAATCTGAAATCATGATATGAACATTCATTATAACTGACTCTGACACAAAGCTGCTAACTTTCGTACTTCAGAATTAAGTTTCAGAATGTAATTATTCGTCACCGCCAGTTCTGAAACGAAAAGCTCGTCTCTCGGATGTTCTCTTTCATGGCTTTCATTACCCATTCCCTAACGCCAGAGGAAATGACATCTCGATTTCTGTAACAGTAACAAAGAAATTAACTTGTGAAAATTGATCATTTTATGAAAAGGAATCATAAACTCTGCGGATAACAGCTACTTTTCCACTTCGTGTTGAGTTGTCTTACCTGGAGAGATATTATAAAGGGGGTGACGTTGAACTGATACATGAGACAAAATTTATCCCATGGAGTTTGCAGCGAGTTTTTGAACCCTTTGAGATTTTATAACTTGTATATTCTAAATTCCAATACGATACTATTATTGGTGCTAACACAGTAACTTCTTATGGCTCACAAGTCGTTAATTTTAGTAGCAAATGCAAAATGAACCACACTTTTGTGAGATATGAAAATGTTTTTAAGTTTATCATCTGTACCTTTCTCGCGTCTAGAGGTTATCCTCTTTGCCTACTTCTGAAATCACCTCGTATTATATCCCGTCTATTAACTCCAGCCCAAATTTTCTATAGAAATTTTTTCCCACATATAAAGCAGTTTCATCTTTCTAAGTAAAAGTTATTTAATGTATTAAATATTTCACGTTAAGAATATAAACCTCTATTGTTGAAAACACAAAGCTATAACTATCTTTTTATATTTTCGTATTACTCACCCATGGACCAAAGAGAGACTTAAAACCATCAGTTTAACATATTCATCATATAAACTGAAAACTGGTTCCTGCAGCCTGTATCCAGATCATATCGTGCATGTGAATGCTTTCTATAAAAAAGATGTTGCAAATAGAGTTAACAGTAATGAAGATAACAATTTAAACATCATGTTTGATCATGGAATTTTTGTGCATGAATAAGTAAAATATAATAAATGCAATATTTCTCGTTTCTTTACTAGATGGGAGATGATTTCGAGAAAAGTTTCGAAAAGATTTGAAATTACACATAAAATTTGTTAGAAGTCGCTAAGTGTTGTCATTCTTAAGTGCAGGATGAATATAATACGTGCAATTTGTATACCACGACTTAAACTGTCTCACATGCTCTATAAACCGGAGTATGAAATATTATACGTACAAATTTTTAGCGCAGTTTAGAAAACATTAGCAGGTTACCACTCCGTAAATATAATATCTGTTATTGACGCCAATTTATTTGTGTGTAAGCGGAGGTTTACATGTTGCCACTAAGTTACATCACAGAATGTCTAGTTGCATAATTATTCTTTTACCATAGAGGCTATTAAAATATGTATGATGGATATAGAGTAATAGACATGGATGATAATCTTGATGAAAGAGTGTTCTTCTTGCTTTGCTCTCTGTAAGAAACGGTTGCTCGATATGTACGTAATGATAAAAGAAAAAGATTATTATTCTGCAGCCAATAAATCAAGGTCTGTAATGAAAACTGATACTGTTATTATTTGAAAATACATTGATACTTAAAACCTTATGTGTTTAATTAAGAACTTAGAAGTTAATCACGGATTTTGAGCATTTTCAGTATATTTGGTGCCGCTGTTAAAAATCCATTGTTGGCGGAAGGCTGCCATTAATTTCCTTGGAACCAGCGGAGGACAAAAGTAATGCAGAACTGATTAAATTGCATGAAAGACGATAATGAAACTAAAAACTGTTAGGAAATTTTTCTATAGCAATTTTAGATTATTACAGCAATGGTCAGTTGCGTAAGTATTGGTGTGTAGACGAAATCTTCAGCGTGGGTAGTGAAACGACAGTGAAGAATTTTGAAAGAAAATGCTATTCACAATTTTTGGCAGATCTATACGTGAAACTTTCTGTGGTGTTTAAACTAGTTGTGTGGAAGTTAAAGATTGTACCATTACCTAAGAGTCTCGGAGCCAGATTATCATATTTCAACGCTAGCCATTCAAAATAAATAATTCAGATATTTATTATGTGAACCTAATGTCTATGTTCCACGAACAGTGTAAAATTCAAGTTTAGGTGAGCAATCTTTAATTACATGTCACAGTCAATTATTGGAGAATATTAAAATAGTTTTATTAATTACTGAAAACTTTTATGAAGTTATGATTTGTTTGGTACATGTCAGGTACAGAAATACTTTTACACCACTACAACATTCTTATTCTTATACGTTGGTACAAGCAACAGACAAAAACCACACACACCCACAATACATGCTATAGGACACCACACACGACTTACACTGTCTCACATGCTCTATTAACCCGAGTATGAAATGTTATATGTACAAATTTTTTAGCGAAGTTTAGAAAAACATTAGCCGGTTACTAGACTTTGTAGGTATTAGTGAAATTAACTGTTCAGTTTTCAAATGTTTGTAAGCCTATTAGATCAAACTACTTAAACTAACGACGTCACAGAAACACACATGCCCAAGGGAGGACTTGAACCTCCGGCGTGAGTGGCCGCCCAGTCAATATCATGGCGCATTAGACCACGTATCCATTCCCGCACGCAAAATAAACTGTGAACTCTAAATCGACTTCTGCATAAATAAATCTAATGTTATAACAACAGAATAAATGTAGAAAAAGGTATTGCCAATTTTATATAGGCTAAATAAACAGAAAGTGATCCTACTGATGACAGTCGTAATAAGACGTAAAACCTTTTTATCAATAGCAACACAGATGCGTTAAGTTCGTTACATAAATGGCAGCAGAACCACAATGTAAATAATCGTCTATGATGCTCACAAACTAAGTCACTTCTGAGATCACAAGGCACGAAATACTAGCCAGTCACTTATCATATTAATGTAATGAAGAGTAGAAACATTTGATTTGCCCATACATAATTCCGCAATGCAAGAAATATTTACCACAGGAACGTCAGCGTTTTTCCACATACAAACGTAAAGTGCCCTGAATCGCTTCCAGGAGCTTTTCACTGGAATAGTTAAAGTATTCTACTTGGCATAAGTAGTGTCCGCCCCTGACGAATTCTCACCGCCTGAAAGTCTCCCCACCAAACTATACATTTCTTACCTTCTAAATACATGGTTCGACTCAACTTTGATCAGGTTTCACAATAACCTTACACAATTTTATATTTTTGTGATTTTTGTCATCTATGGACCGCACTCTTCCCTTCTTTCTAGTACTACATTTTCTCCCCAAACACTTGTGTCTCATCCGTCCACGCTATCTTTTGTCGAGGTTTTGGATTAACTTGCGTTTTCTTTGGTCAGCCTGAAGCGATTCCTGTCAAATAGTATTTCTTGTGTAACGCCTATTTTTGTTTACATCTTTATTCACTTTCTATCCATCCCACAGTTTTCTTCCGCTTTTTAACGTTACACATCGTTATAAACACTTGCATCATCTCACCCTAGTGATAGCACCTTGTAAAATTTTCTTCCCAGGATGACGGTGATGATCTCAACGGCATTGAAGGCTGGGATGAAGATAATCAGACCGGCAAAACTGGCGGAAGAGGCAAACTGAAGTGTCAGTCCCCAAAGTGAGCGGCTACAAAAGGCGAATGTTTCACATGCTATAAGCAGCCTCATTTATAATTCTAAGCTAAATGCTTGAATTTTAATCTTCGAAATTTTCAACTACCTTTCCCCAACTTAGCTTGAAACTATACATGATGGTAAATTACAAAAGAAAAACTGCTCCAGGAAGCATTAAAACTACATTTAATGTAAAACAGTTTTATAAATATTTATTCTTACTAAGGCCATCTACATGAATTGTAAATAGCAGATTGACCATAGAATTATTCAGCATGCGCACTCACAAAAAATGTCAAAAAGTTACCAGCTATTTTGCCCTGTTTGAGTCAAGTTAATTTGGCTAATAATGTCGCGGGAGACATCATTCTACGCTTCCTCTACCATTTCACGTATTTCTATATACAGGTTGTCTCACCTAAGAGTCGTCAGGTGCATTTTAGCCCACTTTAGGTTACGGTAGTAACACTAAAAGTGGGCCTTCGCGATCGTCTTTTGACAGCTCGAAATTTAAATGAAAATAACGGCATAACCATGTCTGTCTTTCTGTCTGTCTGTCTGTCGGTCCGTAATGTGTTCCCTCATTTTAAGACGAACCGTTCAACCGATCAGCATCAAATTTTGCACACATAATTGTAGGCCGCCAGAGACCAGAACCTCCCTTTTTCAAATTTTTCGGACAAAAAATACGGTAGTAATACCAAAAAACTCCGTTTGTAATATAATTGTAATTGCAAACGAACCGCTCATCTGACACGAAAATTGAATAACGTAATTGGTAGAGAACATAATTGGTAGAGGGGAAAATTCTCTACAACTTCACTCTGTTATGTTTTTTCATTTCTTGCATCGTTGCAAAGATATCTGCAAAAATAACGGCGATTCGACGATGTCTGTCTGGCTGTAACGCGTTCCCATGTTTTAGTTCGAACCGTTCAACCGATCGGCACCAAATTTTACAGACATAATTGCTGGCTACCAGAGACCAGAACCTCGCTTTTTAAAATATTTCGGACAAGAAATACGTTAGTAATACCACAAAAAGCCGTTTGTAATGTAATTTTAATTGCTAATAAACCGTTCATCTGACGCGAAAATTGAATAAACGAATTTGTAGAGGAGAAAATTCTCTACACTTTGTTCCCTTATTTTTTTTATCTCGTATCGTTTGAGAGATATTTGCAAAAATAACGGACACCCTCCATTAAATTAACGAAAACCAGCCGTTCGCAGATGTCACGTGACATTCCTCGCCCAGAACTGTCTCTGTCTTGTGTTGCGTATCTGATGATAATCTTATTGTAACTTACAAGTTGTCATTTCGAAGCAATGACCCACTGAAGAATTAACAAAAACACGTCGTTCTTCGTACGATAAATGATAATCTAGTGTCTACAAATGCCATATTAGCATCAGTTAACAACGGCCATCAATAGTATGAGATTAAAGAAAGCAATTCCTAACTGTTAGCTGTAGCGTAGTGGGCAATGTGTTGGACTGAAACGCTGAAGTTCAGTGATTCGGAACCCCCCCAGTGCGATTTTTCTCTGGAGTTTGAGCAGATATTTGCAGTTTCTTTTTGCAATGTGTAGCTGGACTCAGGCCACTCGTATTCTGCTCCTCACGCTATTCCTGCGACGCCCGGTGTAGAAGTAAATCGTTGGTTTGTTTCCCGTAACGAACAAAAAGATTTTTAAAGATAAATTTGAGTCTTCAATCGTTAGACGAGTTCCAAATTATACTACTGTGATATTCGGTTGGTGGATGGGGTACGTCGGGCGAGGACGAAGTGGCGAGCACATGTGTACCAACACGTCGGTGTCTGTCGAGGTATCAAATGCGTTGGACGCCGGCTGAGAGCAATGCTAATAGCCATCAATATCTGTTGAATTTTACGAAAGTCTGTGACGTCCTTTTATTTGGTATTTTGGTTGGTGGTGGAAATTTATTTGCTTTGTTGTAGTGCTTCGGTATGATAGAAGCGACGTCAGCGGTAGTGCAAGCTTTCGTCGTCACCACATAAAGTTTCCGTAGGTACGTACAATTTTTATTTGAGGCATACGTTGGTTATTTTGTAATGTAGGTCGTTAATCCTATGGCAGGAGTTGCTATGTGTATGAACCAGGTCGATAGTTAGGAATTTATATATATATATATATATATATATATATATATATATATATATATATATATATATATATTAGGACAGCAATTAATTATCTTGGGTCGCCATCATATTTCTCCAAAATATGGAAAATGGAAATGTTACTGATCACCTATGATGTGATCATATTTTCAAACATATAATAAATATTCCTACTCGATTGCAATGTATCAGTTGTACCAAACAAACAAAAATGTACTTGAAAAAATTATTGGTAAACTGTGGAATTTAACTTTTCTGTTTCCCCTCCAAAATATTGAAAAAAGAATGTTCTTAAATGAAAGACGATCTGCTTAAAATCAATTTTCCTATCATGTAAAACAGATAATGGTATTCACACAATCTTTTACAAACGTTAAAATATTGAAACACAAAAATGACTGGCTGAGTCAAAGGTCGGAGGTTTTGCAAAACAGAATGCTATTAGATTGGCTACACAGGGGGTTGAAATTATCGTTAGCCCTAAGCTCCCCAAAGTAAATAGGCAGATCTCAAAAGAATAAAATAAGGGACAGAATCTAACAAGTCTGATTCATATAACCCTCCAGCAAGTGCGTCAGCTTACCCACACAGATGACAATTGACGGCAGCGTCTCAGGCTCGCAGGCAGCAGGTGGTGGGATCGGATGAGCTGAAATTTTTATCCGATCGCAACTGCGGCGACCTGTTAAGCAGGGTCGACATGTAACTTAACACAGCATCACTGGCGTCGACGTCGCTAGGCATTTGCTGTGCGATTCTATCACGCTAGTAGACTAATCAATATTTTGCATAGGTGACACAAAGGCCACTTGGCACAAATCGATCAGTCACTTGCATAAAAAAGATCTGTAAGAACAATGCCCGATTCGCAAAGGCGCAAATGCTCAAATAGAGACTTCTAGCAAAACGAAAACTAAACTGTGGCCGCTCACAGCGTAACCACAATGTAACGTCCTTGAAGTAAACACAAGTTCTACAAGGTCCGAATCTTTCGAATCACACACAAGTCTAACCAGAGGACCGTTTAAGACGATGTCCTCCCCGCGAATCTAAACGGATTATTCCGTGTCTCCCGAGGTCCGAACACTTCGGACGCTCAAACAGGAGTCCCCCGAGTTCCGTACCCCTCGGACGCATAAACAAGAGTCTTTCCGAGCTTCGTACACTTCGGACGCTTAAACCGGAGTCTTCGTACGTCCTCGCGCTCTGCCGCAGCTCACGTCAAGTGACGGGCGGCCACACCCACGCGCGAAAGGCAAACCAATCTCTGCTAACGGCCAATAGTCAAACAAATCGGATGGCGTAGCGCCGTTGATAAATTGTTTAGCTGTCATACTAAAATAATCTGCCGATTCAGTACGCGTTCTCTGCGGCTGCCAAGAGGCTCCGCCCACGCCACCAACGCTTCCCGCGGATTTCACCGTTCCCAGGGTGAATGCTCTGCAAGGAATTTCACCTTGCTCCTAGCTACGGTCACACGACCTAAAAATGTTAATGTTGTGCTATATATACAGCCACTGGAGCCAAACCCCTGGGGTGTCAGACGGGCAGAAATCTTTCCTCTCAACCTAACCATTTGTCACACTGTGTTCAAACTCTGCTGCTTTCTAGGAAGTTTTTTATATAACGCCTAAGGGCAATACGTCTACATAAACAGCCCGGGGCCCAGAGCACTCTGCTATTGTTTGTATCTGGCAAATTCCTCTCTTGCAAAATGGCCGAATGACTAAAAAGGCAGTCCCTGCTATCGCCCACAGTAAACCGCGGTCCAGCATTTTTTAAAGCGTCCCACACACTCTAAAAAAATTCTGCCAGGTATACTCCGCCACCTGTAGTGTCGGCGCCAAACAGGTCAAGCCAGCCCCTCTCGTCCTTCCCCGAAGGCGAGCGAAAGTTGGTGGGTGGGGGAGACCCCCAAGAGCGTCTCTGCTCTGCGCGGACTGACCGTGCCCAACACGTAAAATCCCTTTTTAGCGGCCAAGCTGCTCCAATAAATATTACAATTCTGAAATTTTCATATAAACATAGAATGTACTACAATCCCAGGAGCCCATCACCCCTGATGTGTCCCCAAAGGCACAGAAATCAAAATAAATAAAGATCTACAAAGAAAAATGTTACATATTAGTAATTAGCGTAAAGAGAAGTACACTAACACAAGGTTAGTATGAAAAATAGACTAATTACAGCCCACGTCTCACAATTTAAGTTGGTACACCTGATAATATTTCATATATTCAGCTACGGAGGCCTCTGGTTTAACTTTTCGTAGCCTAACACAGTTTATGGATTATATTTTAACTGATGAACGACCTATTAACCAGTAGTCAACATGGATTCAGAAAGTATCACTATTGCGAAACACAGCTTGCTCTTTATTCACATGAAGTGTTAAGTGCCATCGACAAGGGCTCTCAAATCGATTCCATATTTCTGGATTTCAGGAAGGCTTTTGACACTGTACCCCACAAGCGGCTTCTAATGAAATTGCGTGCTTATGGAATATCTCCCTAATTCTGTGGTTGGATTCACGATTTCCTATCAGAAAGAACACAGTTCGTTGTAATTGACAGTAAGTCATCGAGTAAAACATAAGTGATATCTGGCGATCCACAGGAAAGCGTTATAGGTCCCCTACTCTTCCTCGTGTTTATAAAAGATTTAGGAGACAATCTGAATAGCTCCCTTAGATTGTTGGCAGATGATGTTGTCGTTTATCGGTTAGTGAAGTCGATCAAAAGCAACTGCAAAGCGATTTAGGCAAAATTTCTGCATGGTGCGAAAATTGGCAATTGACATTAAATAAAGAAAAGTGTGAAGTAATACACATGACCACTAAAAGAAATCCGCTGGACATCAATTACGCGATAAATCAGTCAAACCTTAAGGTCGTAAATTCTACCAAATACCTACGAGTTACAATTACGAACAACTTTGACTGGAGAGAACACATAGAAAATATTGTGGGTAAGGCGAACCAAAGGTTACGGTTCATCGGCAGAACGCTTCGAAGATGCACCAGCTGCACCAAAGAGACTGCCTACATCACACTTGTGCATCCTCTGCTGGAGTACTGTTGCCCCTTGTGGGGCCCTCGCCAGGTGGGACTGACGGAAGACATTGAGAAGGTTCAGAGAAGGGCAGATCGTTTTGTTCTATCACGTTATGGGGGAAAGTGTCAAAGAAATGTTGCACGAATTGGGGTGGAAATCATTAAAAGAAAGACGTTACTCATTGCGGCGTGATCTGTTTGCGAAGTTTCAATCACCGACTTTTACTTTTGAATGTGAAAATATTTTGCTGGCACCCACGTACATAGGCAGATATGACCATCTCAATAAAGTAAGAGAAATCAGATCGAAACGGAACGATTTAGGTGTTCTTTCTTCCCGCGCGCTATTAGAGAATGGAATGGTACAGAAAAGTTATAAAAGTGGTTAATGAACCCTCTGACAGACACTTAAATGTGATTTGCAGAGTATCTATGTGGATGTAGATGTAGATGTAGATGAACATAGGCTCTGTAATCTTAGGGGCTTGTTTTAAAAATTATTAATTCTTTTTGTAATCTAATCTTTCCTTTCCCGGCAGCTCCATTTAACGAAGCACGTCACATAAACATTCACTAGTCTTTACCTGTAAAAGTCATAACATTGATTCTAAATTGCAAGTCTTTTTACTGAGTATTTACGTCCTTTAATGATTCAAAGATGTTATTTTTAAAAGTTCTTCAATTATCAATGGGAAGGTCAGGTGCTAACTACGATTGATGCGGTCGACACAAAATCTTAAATTAATATCTCTCCTATATTTCACCTTAAGCACAGATTTCCAAAACACTGTCAAAGTCACACGATATATTTTAAATAAGCATTTCTCTATAGTTCATTTCACAAAATCGCAGTTTGATATTCTTGGCAAAGTCAATGTTTAAAAATTATTCATTTTTTGAATCAAGTTAAAGTTATTTGATTTAATGTTTCTCAATGAAGAAAACCTTTTTAGCAATGATTAATATTTTCTTGATTATTACGTTCCTATCGTAAGGCAGATTTTTTCTAAGTCCGTAGCCTTTCCCGAATTAAATTCCACAGATATTATTTACGCACTCGCGTATAAGTTCGATTTAATTAAGCCTTTCGAATAAATTCAATCATAGTAAACCAAAAGTTCGGAATATATATTCGCACCTGACTATCTATTTCAGATACAACCACAAAGACTGAGTGAGATCTTATCGTTACGAGCAACAAATTCTGAGAGCTGGGAGAAACAAAGGACTGAGAGAGCGAGTAGCTATACTGCGGAACTATTTATACTACTATTGCGACAAAAGATTACTCTGATTTACGGTGTTTAGACAAGGTTACTCTGAGACTGTACTGTTTCGATACTTCAAAGATATATTGACTGTTAGTCAAATTTTCACAAATACGTAAAAATTCTGCCTCTTACAAATTATTAAAATTGAATATTGATGAAAATGGCTAGTTTGTGCTTCGATTACGCTGTAGTGTTACAAGTCTGAGATTAATAAAACACACAACAAAGTGTGTTATGTCAGAAAAACAATCACTAACTTAATATTACTTTAGTCAATACCTGACACTACCTTTCTACTGCTGCATGTTGGTAGCTCGCAGCTGGTTAAGAGTTTTCAGTATATTTTCTAAGAAATGCAGAGTTTACGAGTGTCCTTGATATACTAAGAAGTGATGCATCGGCTTCGATGGTTTGATACTCGCACATTACAACATGTCGCCACAAATGCCACACTGAACTTTATTATTCATGACAACAACACCATACAGCAAATACTTGTAGTCTTAGATCCTTTTATCAGTTTTGATTCGTTTTCGCTACTACTGATTTCACCAGCCGTGAATAACTACGCAGATCTTAGATACATCTTAGACATAAAATTAAATACTTTATCACTGACACAGCTTTATTACGGGGCTAGGAAAGGGGTCTCAGTTCTAAAAGATTGAAAAACACTGCTCTATCATATATTGCATTAATACAAAACGAGTCACTCTTCTCTGAACTTTCTTTATATCTTTCTTTTTATATCTTTTTATAGCAGCAACTAGCAGTCCACCCTGGCTTTGCATCAGTAGCAGTGCAAGGATATTTACATTTTGCGTGTCGTTGTGGGGAGTGCATTGGTGAAAAAAGAGTATATAAATCCGTTCAGTAGTATTTTACGTTTATAGGGGAGAGACAGACGCGGCGGGCGGATTTGTTTTGTAAAGGGCAGAGTAATTATTTTTAGAATTTTTTGTTTGTTTCCGTGTGTCTGTCTATCCATATGTTTGATCGCGCATTACACAAAAACAACTGCACGAAATTGTATGTGGTTATCAGAGGTTTCCTTTTCTCTTTTTTTTAACTGTTTCACTACAGGGGAAATTCAATATCGGATATGGGTATACTGTCTTAGGAACTTTTAGGGGCTTTAGACAATTTGCCATAATTAAATTTTTGGTCAAGCGTGAATTGTCCTAAAAGATGAGTAAATTGCCTTTTTCATTTGTTCAAGTGTTAATAAAGCTATAAGGTCAAACTGCAGTGCCGCGGCGGAGTGACCGAGCACATTGAGGCGCCATACTCCAATGAGGGAGGCGTTTCCCCGTCGGGGGCTCGAATCCTCCCACTGGCATGGATGATTGTGTTGTCTTTACTATAAGTTAGCTTATAAGTAGTTTGTAAGTTTAGGGACTGATGACCACGCAGTTAAGTCCCATAAGCTTTACATACATTTGGACAACAACAAACTGCAGTGGTCATCAGTCCCTAGACTTACAAACTACTTAAACTAACTTATGCTAAGGACAACACACACATCCATGCCCAAGGGAGGACTCGAACCTCCGACGGAGATCTGACGCGCACTCCGCAGCAAGGCGCCTTAGAGCACACGGCCACTCCCGAGCGGCCTTTCTTATTTGTATCCACTCAATTTCTGATAAGGATCATTTGACTGAATTGGAAAGAAAACACTGGGACTGCAAAAGTCTTAAAAAACTAAATTGCATATTATATATCACAGAACGTTTACTTCTTTTGATGGATTCCATCATTTTAACAGAGTAATCACCTTACATACAGTTTTATTTCATTACTGAATCGGTGAGCTATTACAGTTGATGCGTTTGTCGAGTTGACACGAAAACATGTACAATTTCCGGTGAGCAAGTGTTTCGCCATGACCATCACAAAGCAGTAAAGACATACACTACGAATCGCCATCGTCGACCTCGGGACCAACTGTTTTTCACATGGACATATATCGTGTGTTACTAACCCCCATTAATTATTGATAGGCAAAATATCAAATATATTAGGCTGTTCATCTATCCATGGCGTAGCCATAAGGGACGAGACTACTGTGGTCATGATCTCTAGATGTACAAACTTATGTAAAGGACTAAACACACACACACAATGCCCGATGGAGAGTTCGAACCTCCGACACGAGTAGCCGCGCAGTTCCATCGAGGGCTAACCGTACTCCACAATTCAGACATTTCTATCTCTGCTTAAAAACTCATCAGTATTTTGCCTTTAGACAGCTTAACGTCAGTTTTCTGTAACCGTTTTTCTCTTCGAGAATAAACTCGTGGATTCTTCAAAGGTCATCCGTACGAAGTCGAAAGCAAAAGGTAAATGGGGAAAATGAATCCTAACTAATGTTTATTTCCGGAGATCTGTGACGGCTTTAAACTGGTTCTAGCGAAAACATTTTTAAGAAACTTTCAAAAAGCACAGTTTGCCTAAGACAGCTTCAATAATTTTTAGCCGGCCGCGGTGGCCGAGGAGACTAAGGCGCTCCAGTCACGGTCTGCACGGCCATTGCGGTCGGGGGTTCGAATCCCCCCTCGGGCATGGATATTTGTGCCGTCCTAGTTCGTAAGTAGTTTGTAAGTTTAGGGACTGATGACCCCGTAGTTAAGTCCCATAGACTATACAAACATTTGAAACATTTTTTGAATAATTTTTATACCGGTTGCGGCAGACCCAGGCTTCCATCGTACCTTCCATGTTATTAACAGTTCGGGATCCACATTTACATCTACCTGTACATCTTAATAAGTACTCTGCAGGCCACATTGAAGTGAATGGCAGAGGGTTCATCGAACCACTTTTATGATATTACCCTATAATTCCATTCTCTAATAGTTCGCTGAAAAAGGAAAACCTAAATCTTCCTGTTTTCGATCTGACTTCTTTTATTTTATTGTAATGTTCATGTCTCTCTATGTAGGTGCGAACTAACAACATATGTTCGTACTCAGAAGAGAAATTTGGTGAAAGAAATTTTGCAAATAGATTTCGTCGCAACGAATAACGTCTTACTTTTAATGATTTCCACCCCAACTCGTGCATCATTTCGGTGGCACTCTCTCTCCTATATCGCTGTAATACAAAAAGAGCTGTCCATCTCTGAATCTTCTCTAAATCGTCCTTCAGACCCTGTTGGTGTGGATCCCACAATCCGCAGAATGTAGGCAGTTTCTTTATTAGAACTGTTGCTAAGCGTTCTACCAATGAAACGTAGTCTTTGGTTCGCCTTCCCTACAATATTTTCTATGTATTCTTTCGAATTGAAGTTGTTCGTAATTGTTAGTCCTAGGTGTTTAGTACTATTGACGGCCTGTAGGTTTGACTGATTTATCGTATAACTGAACTTTAAGGGATTACATTTAGTGGTCATATTGAAAAATTTCTGTACAAATTCAATAATATTGTATCGCCTGTTTTGTACCGATATTTGTATGCAAAATGTTATATGAACTTCTTTGAGTAACTACGTCTATGGTTTACCCTATTGCAACATCTCTTTCAAAGACTATATGTGTGAGGAGTAGCTGAACAGAGAGAGTCAGTCGGTGTGTAGCACTTGAATAGAGCGGATGTGGTTGGTTTGGTTGCTGAGGCAGCAAGTTTTGTACAAGCTGATGGAATAATTTTGTAATTTGATTTTGTGGAACAGACACAATTCTGTCTTTATAAGATTTTGTTTCATTCATATATGTATCAGTCTGATAAGATTTTGTTGTTCTCTAATCATAAGGTAATGATTATTGCTAATAATAATTGAGAACGTTAAACTTCTTTACTTATTTCACTTTTGTATTTAGAAAGCTGACCCTCTTCCTTTCATTGAAAGTTATTTACAATTAAAGTCAAAGCATAGTATTGACTGAGTTTGATTAAGAGATTTCTTTATTGGTGTGGCGCATAATGACAGTAGTGATTGTTGTGCAATACTGCACGCAAGTGAACAAGATACTAAGTTTTTGCAATCAGTCAGTTAGCTCGTAATTGCTTTATTAGAAAGTGATTATTTTTTCAGATTTCTCTCGCACTCAAATTTATAGTGTAGTCAGTGAGCCTTAAGCAGACTATGTATTGTTCTTGGTTTATTCAAAATATCCATCGCGCTTTCAATCAGTTTAAACGCACTATTTCTTAATTAACTGTGCCCGTATTAATAATAGGGCCATAACTAAATAGAATTATAGTGTTAATTAATAATAAATATGTTCAAAAAATCTTTAATGAATTAGTTATCGCTAGTGTTAACTACAACCTGATGACAATTATTTGTGCTGCATTTCACATCAGAGTGACTTCGAAAGCACCTTTAGCTGACTCGCAATTGCCAAAACCCTGTAGCGACCCTGTTTTCCCTATCCGTAGACCAGCATTACCTTATTCCACCAAGCAACACACCAGTTTTAATATGGATGACATAACATCATTATTAAGGCTCAGTTGCCAATTTTTGCAACACGCCAATGACTTATCTATATCATTTTGCAGTTGCTTTTGATCTTCTTGTTACTTAACTAACCGATAAATGACAGCATGATCCGCAAACAGTCTAAGAGATCTACTCAGATTGTCTCCTAAATCGTTTATAAAAATAAGGAGTAATAGGGGCCCTATAACACATCCCTGGGGAACGGCACATATCACTCCTGTTCTACTCGATGACTTTCCATCAATTACTGTGCCCTTTCTGACGGGAAATCACGTATCCTATCGCACAAATGTGGCGATATTCCATAAGCACGCCATTTTATTAGAAGACGCTTATGACGTACGGTGTCAAAAGTCTTCCGGAAAGCTAGAAAATCAGAATCTATTTGACAACACTTGTCGATATTGTTCATCACATCAAGTGTGTTTCACAGGAACGATAATTTCTGATTAAGTTTTGACGATGAGATAATATGTTGCTCTTAAGCAACCTGTTTCTTGTTTATTTATTATTATTATCTCTTTCTTTTTTTTTCAAAAGAAATTAAATCGACCCCCAAAGGTTGACTTTATCCCATAAATATCGGAAAACGTTTATTGTAAATTCACAGACTTTCCTCGTAGAATCGGGTGTATTGCAAGTGTTCCGTTTCTACGCAACACGATATTTCGGCGTCGCAACTCAGTGTCTCTATCAGGTGTTCCTTGAGGCTGGTCAACGAGCCGACCGTGCCCCACATGTATGCCTACACGGTGCCTGGTACGTCCTGGGAGGGCCGCCACTGCTGCAGTTAACTCTGGCGGTAGTGTCCGGCTTACTGTGTTGATTGTTGCTGGTAGAACTTCCGGGTTATAAGGCCGTGGTCCATAAAACTTTTCAGTTTTTCCTAACTGCCGGCAAGACTCAACGGAAGTAAGAAGACCTCCGAAGGTGTCCGGCTACGACGATCCCTCTTTGAATAAGGAGATCGCCACATTTAATAATTAATTTGTTACAAAATTTGAACTTGACGATAAATATTAATTGTGAATGGGTGTTTTTCAAAAGGAACAAATACTTCTTCGAAATCGACTTCGATTTATTGCTACAGGCAAGCTATACAGATCTGACATACAACTGGCTTGGACTGAATACTAATTCTGAAGTACAACAACTGACTACTAATTCCGCGCATTATATTTATTACATTATTAACAATGTCAAGTGATGCATAATTATCACAATGATAATTTATGAATCGCTTCTTTTATAAACAACAAGTCCATGTAATTTGCATTCATACAATGTCAATGTATTAGTATAACAAATAACTGATTAAATAGTTTTAAAATTTATAAATGAAGTGAATCCTATTGTTTGGTTGAAGTTAATTAATCTGCTTTACAATGAACTACAATGTCTGACAATTAGCCATAATGACAATTAGATGTAACAACAACTTTAAATTACAATTTGTACTGGAATTTGGTCAGGCCAAAAATACTTCGAAAATTAATCTAATCTTAATAAAGGAAATAAATGCTGCAGAATAAATACTACGAAATTACTGGGGTTTAATAATGGGAACAATGGTAATAGAGCATTACGAAATTAATGAGGTCTGATAATGGGAAAATAAGGTAATAGTAATTACGAAGTTATGGAAATTTAGTAATGGCCATAAAAGCTGTAATTACTATGAAATTAATGGATTTAATTGGAATAAAATAAGGTAAATACTTAGTTAATATTCATAGAATATATGACATCTGCTGCAATTGGGCAAAGCTGAAAATGTGTACCCAGCCGGGATTCGAATCCGGGTCTCCTGCTTTCTAGGCAGTTGCGCTGACCCCTGCACCACTGGTGACACAGTGATCACCGCACCTGCAAGGACTACCTAAGCTCGCCTCCCGTCAGATACAAATTCCCAGCTTCGCTCTGCCCACAGTACTCAAACTCGTAGTTATGAACTAATTCCCGTAAGACTAAGGGCTTCAAACTTGCCCACCCCTCCCCACTAACTAACATATTCTATGAATATTAAATAATAACAACTGCAGGATCAGAAGTGACGTCTATTCTTTCGGAACAGACGCCACATGTATATATATAAATACTTAGTGACATAAACAATGTAGTTGTTATTATGTAGAAATGAATACGGGTGGTATCACAAACTTTACTACAGGATAGAAAGGTTTAAAGGTGGTATCATAAACTTAACTACAGGAGATAAAGGCATCCGGAGCTTCAGTATATAGGAAATGGTATGCTAAACTACACTATAAGGAAAGAAGGGTATCCTGGGTTTCAGTAAAGAATGGTATCGTATACTACATTAGATGTTGTTACATTATACGGCGCAGCTCTGGACGAAAAGTTAGGAAAAACTGAAAAGTTTTATGGACCACGGCCTTATAACCCTGAAGTTCTACCAGTAACTATGACGCCCGGTCGTGAAAGCCTTCATTGCCGGCCGCGGTGGCCGAGGGGACTGAGGCGCTTCAGTCACGGTCTGCACGGCCACTACGGTCGGGGGTTCGAATCCCACCTCGGGCATGGATATTTGTGCCGTCCTAGTTCGTAAGTAGTTCATAACTAGTTTTTAAGTTTAGGGACTGATGACCCCGTAGTTAAGTCCCATATGACTTACAAACATTTGAACTTTTTCGAAAGCCTTCATTGCGTGATTGCTGTGATCAGCCGTCGGCGTGTGCCCGCTGCGCCTGCTCCCCGCTGTGGTGACCGCCCCACGGCGTTCCACAGTCGATCGGCTCCCGCCTGTCACGGTCCTGGCACTATCGGCACGGTCCCTCTTTTGTTGGCGTTCACTGCGGCTACCATCTTCGCCTTCTTTCTGCGTGCGCCTGCGAGGTAGGCTTCCTGCCGCATTCAGATGCTATGTGGGTGGCATGTTGCATCGGTCGTTGTCTGCAGTTCTCTCACCGGATATGTGCACAACTTTTGTAAGTAATACGAAAAATGCCGCCAGCTGTAATGTAATTTCTTTTATTCACGGCAACCAGTTTCAATGCGCCATACCACCATCTTCAGGCCCTTTAACAAAAGGAATTTGGATTTTGTTATAAATTGTGCTTGTTACAAAAACAACTGATACGTACATTTGTAACAATTTAACTTAGTTTTGTACTTAATGGAATGGGTTATCACATCGTTATGCTGAAAAATTTTATTAATGTTTTTCCTTGAAATCATGGGGCTATTTTAATAACCAACATGGGTTTAGGAAACATTTATCATGTGATACACAGCTTTTCCTGTTTTGTTAGCTCTTTTACAGTGACAAAAATCATACTGTTAGTCGGAACTGTGGCGTTATATTTCTGCGATACTGACTGAAGTTGAGTTACTGACAGGAACGAAGCATCAACACCATATAATAACAATTTTACTTTGCTTAAATCTGATTACTATAATTAAGTAATGAAAAATTATAAAGTTAAAGTTAGCAAAAATATATGAATAGCCAACGAAATTTTACGAAGTATATACGAGTTCTTGAGCGCGCGAGACAAGTCTATTGGAGACAGGACTGTGACAGTCATGGCTGCAGATTTCTGGATCTGCGTTATTGGATGTGGAATTGTAGGACGCCCCTAGATACGTCAGGGGTGTACTACATTAAGGAAGCGACTACTCGAGTAGCAAAGTACTTGTGGAGTGCACATGGTTTTTTTTAGGCTAGGCGTTTTCTCTTATGAGCACTCGCCTGTCAACTTATCGACAGCGTATTCAGGCCGCATTCAGCACAAAAATACGATTATTAAAATATTTGCCGTGAACTTTGAAAGACTTCTTGAATGTGTGTGAGCCTAACCAGGACACTTGAAAGATAACATTGGTAATGTTGGGAATATTTAGCCAACCACTCCATAAGTTGGTAATTACTGTATAGCTTATGGGACTTAACTACGGGTTCATCAGTCCCTAAAGTTACAAACTACTTATGAACTACCTTATACTAAGGACGGCACAAATATCCATGCCCGAGGGGGGATTCGAACCTCCGACCGTAGTGGCCGTGCAGACCGTGACTGGAGCGCCTCAGTCCCCTCGGCCACCGCGGCCAGCCATAAGTTGTACTTGTGAGCCCAGCGCATAAGAATACGTCGTACCTGTTATTAGTGGAGCTATGTCATTTTCCCTCGCAGTTCTCCTGTGTTTCTAAAGAAAGTATAAAGCAGATAGCTGAAAATATACTAAGTTGTTGCGAGTATTATCCTCAAAATAAAGTCCGGGATCCCAATAACGGTACGTTTACTGCTGGTATCGATGCAATACACTTTACCCTAAGGTTCAAATGTAAGCAATACTGTGCAGGTGCATGGCGGAGGGTACACTGTACTACTATTAGGCACTTCCTTTCCTATTCCACTCCCAAATAGAACGAGAAAAAAAATCATGCCTATATGCCTCCGTACGAGCCCTAATTTCTCATATCTTACTTTTGTGATTACTACGCGAAATGTAAGTAGACGGTAAGAAGATCGGTCTGCAGTCAGTTTCAAATTCTGGCCCTCTAAATTTCCTCAACAGAATTTCTCGAAAAGAACTTCGTCTTTCCTCCAGCGATTCCCATTTGAGTTGCCGGAGCACTTATGTGGCATTCGCGCACAGGTCGAACCTACCAGTAACAAAGCTAGCTGCTCGCCTCTGAACCGCTTCCATGGCTTACTTTAAACTAATCTCATGCGGGTTACAAACACTTGAGCAATACTCGAGACGTGGTCGTACAAGCGTTTTATACGCGGTCTCCTTTACAGATGAAGTACATCTTCCCAAAATTCTCCCAATAAACCGAAGTCGGTTTCCACCTTACTCACAACTGTCCTTACATGTTCGTTACATTTCACATCGGTCTGCTATGTTACACCTAGATATTTGAACGACGCGATTGTATCAAGACGCTCACTACTAATGCTGTATTCTAACATTATGGGATTTTTTTTCTACTCATGTGCATCAGCTTACATTTCTCTACATTTAGATCTACCTGTTATTCTTCACACCAAGTAGAAATTTTGTCTAAGTGAGCCTGTATGCTATTACATTCAAGTAATAACGACACTCTCCTATGTGTAGTTTATTATTGCTGTTCGATTTTAAATATTGTCATTTCGTCATTTCGAGATAGAGTGTGGAACTGTATGCGATAGAAAATTAATTGCCAATTAGAGAAATCTCAATATTCGCGACGTATTATTTGAGTTCAATGGAGGGTGACAGCAGGACAGACGGCCTGAAACATTTGCTCCATATATGGCTGATGACAGAGAACCGCAAGAAACCCTCGTGCTTTGGCATTGTTGACTGAGTCAACCAGAGTTCGCTTCTTCGCTCTGAATTCAAAATACGCTTTGTTGCAGTATTGCCGGTTCCACTTATATTCAAGTTGGACCTCTGTTAGTGACTGTATTGTTGGTGCGTTTGTAGCGCTCGCACATTGACAACAATTGCAGCTTATTGTAGTCCGTGTTCTGTTTGGTGTAAAGTCAACCACGCGACCGGTAATGTAAGTCTTATTTATGGTAATTGTGAATATCGCCTTTATTTTGGATTATAATCTTTCAGTAACAACTTATGTTTTACCTTGTACTTACACTTTTAGGAGCTTTTCCAGAAAAGGCTTACCAGAGGAGGAGATTGAAAAGCTTCTAAATGAAGGTTCGGACGACAGCAAGTGTTCTGAATTTGACTGATCAGATGTGGTCATTAAAATTGCTACACCAAGAAGAAATTCAGATGATAATTCATTGGACAAATATACTAGAACTGACGTGTGATTACATTTTCACGCAATTTGGGTGCATAGATCCTGAAAAATCAGTACCCAGAACAACCACCTCTGGCCGTAATAACGGCCTTGATGCGCCTGGGCATTGAGTCAAACAGACCTTGGATGGCGTGTACAGGTACAGATTCCCATGCAGCTTCAACACGATTCCACAGTTCATCAAGAGTAGTGACTGGCGTATTGTTACGAGCCAGTTGCTCGGCCACCATTGACCAGACGTTTTCAATTGGTGAGAGAACTGGAGAATGTGCTGACCAGGGCAGCAGTCGAACATTTTCCGTATCCAGAAAGGCCTGTATAGGACCTGCAACATGCGGTCGTGCATTATCCTGCTGAAATGTAGGGTTTCGTGGGGATCGAATCAAGGGTAGCGCCGCGAGTCATAACACTTCTGAAATGTAATGACCACTGTTCAAAGTGCCGTCTATGCGAACAAGTGACCGAGATGTGTAACCAATAGCACCCGATACCATCACGCCGGGTGATACGCCAGTATGTCGATATCCAATTACACGCTTCCAATGTGCGTTCTCCGCGATGTCGCCAAACACGGATGCGACCATCACAATGTTGTAAACAGAGCATGGATTCATCCAAACGTTTTGCCATTCGTGCACCCTGGTTCGTCGTTGCATACATCATCGCAGGCGCTCCTGTCTGTGAAGCAGAGTCAAGGGTGACCTGCTGCCAAGGTGTCCGAGCTGATAGTCCATGCTGCTGCAAACGTCGTCGAACTGATCGTGCAGATGGTTGTTGTCTTGCAAAAGTCCCCATCTGTTGACTCAGGGATCGAGACGTGGCTGCACGATCCATTACAGCCATGCGGATAAGATGACTGTCATCTGTTAGTGACACGTGGCCCTTGGGATCCAGTACGGCGTTCCGTATTGCCCTCCTGAAACCACCGATTCCATATTCTGCTAACAGCCATTGGATCGCGATCAACGCGAGCAGCAATGTCACGATACGATAAAGCGCAATCGTGATAGGCTATCAAAGTCGGAAACGTGATAGTATGCATTTCTCCTCCTTACACGAGGCATCACAACAATGTTACACCAGGCAACGCCGGTCAACTGCTGTTTGTGTATGAGAAATCGGTTAGAAACTTTCCTCATGTCAGCACGTTGTAGGTGTCGCCACCGGCACCAACGTTGTGTGAATGCTCTGAAAAGCTTATCGTTTGCATATCATAGCATCTTCTTCCTGTCGGTTAAATTTCGCGTCTGTAGCATGTCATCTTCGTGGTCATCTTAGTGGCCAGGAATGTAGTAATTAATTATCACAACAGTGAATCAGATATAGAAGTAGTTCCTATAGTGAGAGGATCATCATCATCATCATCATTAGAGACTGATTATGCCTTTCACCGTTCGGTCTGGAGCATAGTACCTCTAATAAAATTCCTCCGTGTTTCCCTATTCAATGCTAACATTGATGCCTCGTCTGATGTTATGCCTTTTACTTCAAAATCATTCTTCACCGAATCTAAGTACTTTCTTCTTGGTCTACCTCGACTCCTCTTACTCTCCACTGACGAGCTCATGAGTCTCTTAGGTAACCTTGCTTCTCCCATGCGTGTAACATGACCCCACCATCTCTGTTCGCTCTAACTGCTTCATCTATAGTGTTCATTCCGAGTTTTTCTTTGATTTCCTCATTATGGACACACTCCTGCCATTGTTACCATCTATTAGTACCTGCAATCATTCTTGCCACTTTCATATCTGTAACCTCTACCTTATGAATAAGGTAACCTGTATCCACCCAATTTTTACTCCCATACAACAAAGTTGGTCGAAAGATAGAGCGGTGCACTGCTAACTTAGTCTTAGTACTTACTTCCTTCTTGCAGAAGAGAGTAGATCTTAGCTGAGCACTCACTACATTAGCTTTGCTTCACCTTGGGAGGATGACATACACATATTGAAGAGGAAATTGAACGTCATGAATATGAAGAATATGGTGACGATAATTTTATGTGTGAGTATTGTGTTGGTAAAGATGGCAAAAATAAGTGGTCTAACGAACTTCAAAGAGCTAAAACGGCGAAAACACCCTCAAAAAATGTAATATAAAACATCTGCCTGGTCCGAAGAGGTCTGCTAAGGGTATTAGACAATAAGTGACAGCATTCAATAGGATTGTTAGTGTACATATGATTCATTCACTTGTGATTCAGTCTTGGAATACAGCAATTTGCAAATTAGAATCTTAGTATTACAGAACATCTATCACAGAGAGAGAGATATGAAGGAACTTCTAGAGAAGAAATATATGCTCTTATTGTAATCCTTACACTGATTGGCTTGAAGGACGGAAATAAAACAAATATTGAAGAACTTTGGAGTAAAGATGGCACTGGGATGATGATCCTTAAAGGTTGCATGTCTCACAGACGGTTCTTATTTCTCCTCACAAGTGAGAGGTGACGAAAAATTGACAAGAACACAAAGACGGAAGAGAGACAAATTACGGTTCTTTAATTAGATTTTGAAACTGTATCTTTAGAAATAATGAAGGTCAAATAGTAAAATTTGTATTTCTATTAATTAAAAAAAGCAATATAAACTTGTTATTTTTCAGTAGCAAGCATATTATGGTTAATCACATCTTTAATGAAAATGTAAGCTAATTGATGGTGGTTGAGATAACCTCCATTGACATGTTTCCCTGCCTTATATTTAAGGATCTTAAAACCTTCCACTCTGAGAGTATGACAAATGAAGCAGAGGTATTCTCTTGAGCTCTGCCATTCTTTCGGTGCTGCAACGAATTGAATTGTCCCGACAAGTAGTTTTCTGGTAGAGTAATGTTTGTCAAGTGCCGCGCGCACTGGTAGCTCCTGCCAAGTGGGTACGATTTAAAGTTGATGCCACTTGCTCGGCAGCAGATACGTTTGACGAAAGTACGACGCGTCCTGGATAAGAACAGCTACTTGCTGCGGCGGACGAGCGTAACGTGGGGCCACGGCGTTTACGACCGCCGGCGCCGCCGCCTGCTCCGGGCAGCCGGGCTGTGCGGCTGCTGCAGCCTCCACAGACGCTGCTACTGTTGCCGCTCTCCACAAATATACGAGGGTAAGTCAATTATTATGCTCAAAGTAGTTATAAAAAAATTTTATTGTAATAAAATACGAAACTTACAAGAACAACATTTTTCGACATAGTCTCCTTGCTTTTCAATGCACTACGTCCATCGCTCTACAAGCTTCCTTATGCCCTCATAAAAGAAGGTTTTTGGTTGAGCTGCGAGCCAGGAATGCTCCGCTTCCTTCACTGCTTTCGTCCGAGTCAAATCGACGGCCCCTTAATGCCTGTTTGAGTGGACCAAACAAGTGGTAGAAGGGGCAAGATCGGGACTATATGGAGGACGATCCAGTACTTCGAATTTGAGTTTCTGGAGCGTTTCAGCAGTGTGGACAGCAGTATGCGGACGGGCATTGTTGTGCCACACCACAACACCTTCTGACAAAAATCCTCGTTGCTTGCCTTGAATTGCAGGCTCACTGTAACTTACACTGTTTATTGTTGTGCCCCGTTCACCATAATGTTCCAGTACAGGACCTCATGCATCCCAAAAAAAAACCGTAAGCATCAGTTTTCCTGCGGACGGTTGGATCTTGAACTTTTTCTTGCACGGCTAATTTGGATGTTTCCATTCCATACTCTGCCGTTTACTCTCCGGCTCGTAATGATGGATCACATGTTTCTTCACCAGTAATGATTCTGTCTAAGAAGTTGTCCCCTTCGTTACCATAGCGATCCAGATGTTTTTTTGCAGATGTCGAGGCGCGTTTGCTTATGCAACTGTGTGAGTTGTTTTGGGATCCATCTTGCACAAACTTTACGAAACCCAAGTCTGTTGTGAATAATTTCGTAGGCAGAACCATGACTAATTTGAAGACGATGAGCCACTTCATCAATAGTTAATCGTCTGTCTAAGAGAATCATTTCACGTGATCGCTTAATGGTTTCTTCATTCGTGGCGGTAAACGGTCGTCCGGCTCCTTCATCGTGCTTAACACTCGTGCGACCATTTCGGAATTTTTCAGTCCACTCGTACACAGTTCCACAGAAGCTGCTCTCAACAAATATACATTTTCCACTCTTTTACAGATGAAGCGGCAGGGGAAATAAGTCACATTTAATAACTTATAACAACAATACTGACCCAAACAATTACAGGCAATATTGAATACTAACTGAACCCCCGCTGCTTCGAATGCGTAGGCTGGTTGGTCTGCACCAATTGTTTCTTTTTAATCCTGATGAAGAATCCATATCTTAAGTTTCGTAGTTACAGCTTTAAATTTGAGTTAACAGCACCATATTTTTGAAAATCAATTTTTGCATCTCGTATTTCACCCCCTTATTAGTCGAATTTACAAAAATTCCGAAACACGTGTCTTTTTAATTCTGAAGAAAGAAAACATATGCCAATTTTTGTGGTTGTAGCATCAAAATAGCTTTATTGGCAAAAGATTTTCGAAAAACATCCCCTCTCCAATTTAACCCCCTTAATGGTTGTATTTCCAAAAATACCGAAACGCGTATTTTTTAAATTCTAACGAACAATACAAATACCAATTTTTGTAGCTCTAGCTTCCAAATTATTTTGACAACAATGTGCTTTCTAAAAGAATTTTTGATCCCCTCTTTTACCCCCTCAGTTGTTGAATTTCCAAAAATACCGAAACACGTATCTTTTTAATCATGATCAAGAGTCCATATCCTACGTTTCGTAGTTATAGCTCAAAACTTGAGTTAACAGCAACATTTTTTGAAAATCAATTTTTGCATTCCGTATTTCACCCCCTTATTATTCTAATTTCCAAAAATGCCGAAACACGTGTCTTTTAAATTCAAACCCCGAATCAAAATCCGAAAATTTGTAGTTCTAACTTCAAAATTGCCTAAATAGCAACATCTTTTCGAAAAACACCCCCTCTGCAGTTTAACCCCGTTGATGATTGAATTTTCAGAAATACCGAAACACGTATTTTTAACGTCTAACCAACTACACAAATATCAATTTTTGTAGCTGTAGTTTCAAAATTCTATCAATAGCAACGTGTTTCCAAAAGAATTTTTGAACCTCTATTTAACTCTATTACTTGTTGAATTTCCAAAAATACTAAAAATCATGGATTTTTAAACCTGCCCAAGATTCCATATCCGAAGTTTCGTAGTTGTAGCTTAAAATTTGAGTTAACAGCAACATATTTTTGAAAAACAATTTTTTGCGTCACCTATTTTACCCCCTTATTTGTCGAATTTCGAACAATGCCGAAACACGCGTCTTTTAAATTCGAACTCTGAATTGAAATCCAAAATTTTGTAGTTATAGCTTCAAAATTGCCTAAATAGCTACGTATTTTCAAAAAACTTTTCATCCCCAATTTTACCCCCTTACGGACGGAATATCGAAAAATCGCTTCTTAAATGACGCCTGCAGAGTAAGATCAACACCCTCCACAAATTTCAAGTTTCTATATTCAGTGGTTTGAACTGAGCGATGATGAGTCAGTCAATCAGTCAATCAGTCAGTAAATCGGGATACTTCCTTTTATATATAGAGAAGAAAAGGAGAGGCGTTGAACTAAAATTTGTGCTGTGGCCGGGATTCGAACGCGGGACATCCTGCTTACTAGGCACATGCTTTTATTCCTCTCTTTTAAGCTGCGATACGTTCCGCAGTTTTTTTCCCAAGGGGAAAATGAACTACAAGAAAAAAAGGAAGTGCCGCTTTGACACTGTTAAAAAAAAAAAAAAAAAAAAAAAAAAAAAAAAAAAAAAAAGACCGAAGCTGCTCAGCCACCAGCTAGGCAAGCCTGTGACTGTAGCAAAAGATAGATCTGTCTGCGTCCCGTGATTTTTTTAATAAATAGAAACACAAATTATTATAACCGTAAACTAATCCATCTACTATCCCGTGATTTTTTTAATAAATAGAAACAAAAATTATTACACCAGATGTATTGAGCAGCATTGGCCGTTAATGTTTTATTAATAAACAACAGATCGATTTCAATCACATAGTGACCATCTTCAGTGTCCTTCAAATAAGCATTGTGAATGCCCTGAATGTAACTGCAAGGGCAAATATAAAATATATTTATTAATAAAACATTAACGGCCAATGCTGCTCAATATATCTGGTGTGTTCGTCATTGTGTGGTCGTTGAGCACAATCCCGGAAATGGAATCAAACCTCAAAAAATTATTACGTTATACGGGTGGTATCTAACTGTAATCACTTTTCATGAAATCATCGGACTCGATAGCAGAATCCGTTAGTATAAATGTTGTTGTTGTGGTCTTCAGTCCGGAGACTTGTTTGATGCAGCTCTCCACAATACCCTATCCTGAGCAAGCCTCTTCAACTCCACGTAAGAACGGTAACCTACATCCGTTTCAATCTGTTTACTGTATCCATCTCTTGGTCTTCCTCTGCGGTTTTTACCCCACACACTTTCCTCCAACGCTAAATTCACAATTCCTTGATATCTAAGAATGTGCCCTACCAATCGATCCCTTCTTTTAGTCAAGGTATGCCTAAAATTCCTTTTCACCCCAATTCTGTTCAGTAGCTCCTCATTAGTTACGCGATCCACTCACCTAATCTTCAGCATTCTTCTGTATCACCACATTTCAAAAGCCTCAATCATCTTTCTGTCCGCACTGTTTATCGTCCATGTTTCACTCCCATACCAGGCAACACTCCATACAAATGCCTTCATAAAGGACTTCCTTAGGCATAAATCAATATTCGATGTTAACAAATTTCTCTTTTTCAAGAATGCTTTTCTACCCATTGCCATTCTGCATTTTATATCCTCTGTACTGCGACCATCATATGTTATTTTACTGCCCAAGTAACAAAACTCATCTACCTCCTCTATTGTTTCGTTACCTAATCTAAATCCTTCAGCATCAACTGATTTTCTTAGACTGCACTCCATTACCTTAGTTTTGCTCTTGTTAATGTTCATCTTATATGCACCTTTCAGCACACTGTCCATTCCATTTAACTCCTCTTCCAAGTCCTTTGCTGTCTCTGACAGAATTACTATGTCGTCGGCAAAACGCAATGTTTTTAATTCTTCACCCTCAACATTAATTCCTTTTCCAAATTTCTCCTTGGTTTCCTTTATAGCTTGCTCAATGTACAAATTGAATAACATTGGAGAAAGGCTACAACCCTGTCTTACTCCTTTCCCAACCACTGCATCCCTTTCATGCCCTTCGACTCCAATAACCGCTGTCTGGTTTTTGTACAAGTTTTAAATAGGCCTAACCATACGCTCCCTATATTTTACTCGTGCTTGCTTCAGAACTTGAAAGAGTTTATTGTAATCAACATTGTCAAAAGCCTTCTCCAAATCTACAAAAGCTAGATATGTAGGTTTGCCTTTTCTTAATCTATCTTCTAGGATAAGCCGTAAAGTGAGTATTGCCTCCCGTGTTCCTACATTTCTCCTGAACCCAAACTGATCTTCCCCGAGGTCGGCTTCTACCGCCTTTTCCATCCTTCTGTAAATAAATTATAAATGTATCTGTTTATATTCACACATTCACCGTCTACCTTGTGAGAAGGTTTTTTAATAAATAGAAACAAATTATTACGCTATACCTGGAGAAGAAAAGAAACAAGTACACGAAGTTTCACCATAAAAAAATTTATTACTTACTTAGGCCTTTACAGTTTCATGGTATAATTTGGCTATTTTAATGGTTTTTTTTTTTTTTTTTTTTTTTTTTTTTTTTTTTTTTTTTTTTTTTTTTTTTTACTACGAAGTAAGTTATCGTCTTTGTATTAGTGTACCGATAATCGCTAATGAACGATAGATGTTTATTTTCTGCAAGTAACGAATAATCAGTGGAAAAGTTTGATTAGAAATTTATGTGTCCCAGCCTCGTCGCCGGTTTTGTGTCTCGTCCGCCGGTTGTCTTGGGTATCGGTGGCCGAGTAGAAAGAGACCGACACAGGAATAAAGGATGCACGCTTGTGCGGTATGGATGTGACCGGCCACTGGGACAGCAGAAACTAGAAACACTAGAGTAAATTAGAACGAGATATATATATTTCACAGAGACTTAGTAATACTTAACTTTTACATAGCTCAGTACTGCGGAATGCTGATACATAGTTGAGCTAGAGGCCTGCCTAGAGCCTAACCGATAGCCAAGTCTTCACTGGTGCCTATCTGTTAGCTGGTTCCTATCTCAGTCCCAAGTGAACGATGTCGTTCAGTGGTGGCCACGAGCTTAGTTGTAGCAGAGGGTGCTCGTGGCTGACGTAAGAACGCCGCGCCGTGCGTGCATGGCGGCGTGCGGCGAAAGTAGGTGGCGCGCACTTTAGACTTGTGCGACACCACAGAAATATTTATACTAATTCATTTAAAAGTGAATTATGTTCATTGTCGATGTTTTCATCAGAGGTAAGTTTGAAAACGATACGTAAATGTGAAAAATATTTTCAAAGTAGACGCCACTTCATATAGACTTGAAACACGAGATCCTATTGGCTGCCTCAAACCCACTCCTTATTGACTGATTTCACGTGACATTCCATAGCTGACGGCTGGTATCAAACTGTAAACTAATCCCAAAAATTCTCTTGTTCCTCTTTAAATAAAAAAATATTTTAGGCCTATGCTTCTTTCGTTTAAAACATTTCGTATTTATTGGATCAAATTACATAACGCGCGTATAACATTTGCTAGTGAGCCAATCAAACATTAACATGAACTGAACGAAATATGACACAATAGCATTTCAATTAGTATATTTTTTCTTCTAGGGCGATGGACGTGCCGAAATAAAGAAGGCGCAGAGACGTCCGCTGCCCCGTGACCGTCGGCTAAGTTCGTATGATGCCCAGGTCTGTGATGCTGGTCGGTGCTGCGGCTCCTGTTCATTGCAGCACTTCGATCGACCATGAAACAGACAGAACAAACGCAAAACACTTTTAAGTATCGAATTATAAAAAAATCATAACCCATACAGGCAATAAATCGTTTTCATTTATACGTATATCATTCATTTATAATTTCATCTCCTGCAAAACAAAGCTGATATGGGAGAGTTGGGGCTCGCAAATACGTCCCGCTTCAATAGCCAGTGAAACTGAAAGATAAGACAGTGGGGTAAGGAGGATTGAAAGAAAGGGTTGAAGATAGACAGCGAGTGAGAGAGGTAGGAAAAACTGCCAATATGAAATGTTCAAATGTTTGTGAAGCTTAAGGGACTTAACCGCGGGGTCATCACTCCCCAAACTAACAAACTTCTTATGAACTACTTTGGACTAAAGACAGCACAAACATCCATGCCCGAGGGGGGGATTCGAACCCCCGACGGGGAACGGCCTCGCGCACTGTAGCATCGTAGCCGCTCCGCCGCGGCTGCCAATATGAGATACAGAAGACACAGAGAGGGAGATATTTTTAGACAGTGGCAGTATTCAAATGCTTTCAGTTTCCGGTGCGACTCACAATCGCATTTACCATCAAGAAGGTATCCGAAACATTCATGTGGAACTACATCTGGAAAATCTATATGCATCTATGTGACTTTCTAATGCGCAAGAAAGCGGTCAAATTATAAAATTAAACAGTACTTTTACTTTATATAAGATTGCACAAAATGCAAAGCATGCGGGTGACATCAAATACTAAAATAAAATGTTTCGATTTGATTACATTTGTCTTATTAATGGTTTTGGTGTTTGTTAGGGGGAAGGGGGTGAAGGGAGGGGTCTTAACGCACCCCCCCCCCAACGAACCCCTACCCTTTCTCTTGCAACTATGTCTGATTCAGCCATACTTACCTGGTTCAGGTTATATCGGGATCATGATGCGATCCTTCCAGGACAATGCTTTTGCACTGCACATTGATTGGGTTTCTCCCTGTTGATCCAGCCATATTGAAAGTCCTTCAGGGCATATTATCTCTGGAAAATATTTGTGGAGGAGAGTAATAAATGAAGATTGTGAGACGTCGGACGGTATCAGTATATGTTTGGGCAGAGGTGCGTAGAGTGCAAAGTTAATTATCGAGATATTAATTGTTGAGAAAAGAGGCTAATACTTTAGTACACTAGTCTGCAATCAGGAGCTACCTTGTCTAAAGGAACTATATTAACTGTAATCTGTGTCATCGTTCGTGAAAAAGTAATTTTGAATTTAATTTTTCTTGCGGACGCCGTTGAGAGTGGAGACGGACAGTTATTGTTTTTTGAATGTTTGACAGATGGACATGCGAAAGTCTCAAAGTTTACATTCTTTGTGTGAAAGTTAACATAATACAACAGACCGCTTGCTATTTGAAATCTTGACCACGCAGTCGTTATTGTTGGGTGTATTACCGGATTATCCAGTCCTTCAATCCATTCGGAAGTAGTTTCTTCAACATTTTTTAGCTTGTTGCTGACGCGAGAGGAGTAGTCGAGGAAACTCATTTAGGTATTTCATTGATTAATTAGGTGATGGGCGAGAATGCAACCGCCATCCTACAGCAGTTCAGCCATCATCGAGATAAGGAGCGTCGATTCCCAATGCTGCGTCTAAAATAATCCGCCACCATTGACGATCCCAAGTAAAAACAAAACTGTTTCAGTACTAGTATTTTTTTTTCTTCTTGTCGCTTACTTCCAGTCAAATTCGTATTGCCGTATCATACAGTCCCAAGCAGTAATTATCATAGAATCTTCATATGATTCCTTAGGATACTACAACGGAGACTTCATTATTAAGATTAGACTTCACTACGCGTTAGCAGACCCCTTCTGTTCATTTATTCATTGAATAAGCGTTCTAAAAATACGTTGGAAACCTTACCCACACAATTGTATTCGTACCTAAATTTCAACTGAACCTGTTTACGCCTACTGTTGCAATTATAATATTCTGTGTACTGTACCTGTTTGTTTTATAGTAGCCTTTGTGCTATATGTATGTACTTAGGTAATTTAATTTTCGTATAAAGGTACAAATTAACTGCCAGATGTTTGCCTATTTACATTGACTTAGATTGATAGTCTATCCGTATAACGGGGACAGACAGAGGATAGTGGCATCTCAAGTTATACGAATATTTAATCAGCGAGGTATTGTGTATTTACATTCTGTGCGGCGACTATATGAATGGATGATACAGAGAACACAGAGAATCCGATCTTACGTTCAGCTGTGGAAGAGTGTCAGCTACGCAGTTGTTTATTGACTGCAGTGGGAGGATATTTTGTTTATCTTCTGTTCTCATGTTAGAGTAGATTATATAGAACAGCACACCGAAAAAGGAAGTCGAACTTCAAGTACCTTTTTATTACACATTTTATGATCGAATAAATCTATTTATCTTTTGGTAAATATTCATAATCTCCTCCACCATGTTCTTGAAGCGCTGCTTCAATTTTTTTTTTTTTTTTTTTTTTTTTTTTTTTTTTTTTTTTTTTTTTTTTTTATTATTATTTAGTCTGTCAACCTTCAGGATCGCGTTTATTGTAATTATTATTTTATAACGTAGGGGTGATTTTTCGCAAATTGTACCTACAGCGCTATCTTAAAGCATACGAAGTAAAAAAAGTGCATTAAGACAACTAGCTCCCCCCTCCCTCCCCCTCCCCACAATCTATTGTTGACCGAAACCGCCTTTGCTATCTCAGCAGACTCATTTCACTTCTAAATATCTGATTGCTGATATTTATCACCGATTGCAGTCACATTTATCTGCATTACTCAGAGGAGAAATTAATGGGTTGATGATTCGTACCTCATGAAATACTGTATGCGTGTAATTTATTGTTCTAACACTGCAGCTGAGCGTACTGCCAGCACAGCGTGTTTTATGCTCGCGGGAAAATAATTGCACAACATTTTACTCGCGTACGACAACGGGGTCTATTTTTTCCCCTTTCGCCCAAACAGATTTATTCCGCTGCATATCACTGTTGACAGTAAACGGAAAAAAAGGAATGCAGTAATTCACATATTTTTACTCTCATTTCGCAGACAAAAGAGGCAACATTGTACTAATTAGTACAAAATTTTACGTCCCTGCATTTAAACAGCCTCTTGTGTAGAACAATACGACAAACATGCTATGTTTTACAAACTGAGAAAAAGAAGTAATGCAGTAATTGCATTCTGGCCAGTATTCATCTGGGTCGTTAGACACATGCTGAATTAGTCTCTTAAGCAGGTTAAAAAAACAGATTATCAGATTTCTCTAGAAAATAGCTCATGACACATTCGAAATTAAATCAGCTAAAAAAAAACGATGTTTAGAATTTAATTACTGGAGTTAAGACGTAATTCAGTTTTGTGTTTCGTGCAGTTGCAACTGAATACTAGTAGCAGCTAGAGTACTAGCGAGGTTCTTCGGACATTTGTTGTTAATGCACTTTGACACAGCACCGAGTTCAGAGGTACTAATACTACTTATGTTGTTATTTCATTGTTGTCCTATTTACATGCATAATAAACTCTTCATACAACAAATCTGGCTTCTGTAGAGAAATAATAGCCAACATCCATCTCTAAACTTGTCAATCGCCTAGATTTCCTTATGAAACGAAACCGAAAAGTTGTATTGGTTGAGGATTTCTTCACGCAATTTCATAAAATTTCGGCGATAGTGATGACGGAGTTCTACCCGCTGTTCTAACAACTTTTCTTGGGGTTCAAGATAGATGGGCAAACCATCCAATATATGTTCAGAAAACCAGTCGCAGATTGTTTCAGCCTGATAAATTGCGCTAATGTCATCTGGATCTGCGGGGGGAATGGCCGAGCGCTCAAGGTGTCCGATGTGGAGCGCACGGTTGCTCTCCGTCGGAGGTTCGAGTCCTTCCCCGAATGTGTGTGTGTGTGTGTGTGTGTGTGTGTGTGTGCGTGTGTGTGTGTGTGTGTGTGTGAGAGAGAGAGAGAGAGACAGTTGTCCTTACATTAGTTAAAGTAGTTTGTAAGCCTAGGGACAGATTACCATTTGGTTACCATAGATTGACAAATATTTGTCATCTTGTAAAATACAGCTGGCAGGACCATACTTATCATACAGATTTTGACTCAGAGCTCCCGTCGCCGCGTTGTCTCCCTAACGGACTGGAATGGATCAACGTTCTCTGCCTGCAGTAGCTCCTGTTGGGCTTGGAAGCGATTTTGTTTTACAAAACGTGGAACGTGTCTCCAGTTCCACTCTTTTTCGGGCCTCAATTTTCACGCTGCATACTGAAAATACAACACCATGAAGGTAGCAACCAAATCAAGTGAAATTTGCAACTGCCCCGCACAGCAGGTGTTTCTATGGACAAGAATACTGTGCTCACTGCCCTCTCCTAACTTTACCTCCTATTACATACGAAAAGGAAATTTCGCTCACAATAAGCGACCCAATAATGAGCACTTAGCTATACTATACTACGTCCTAAAGGCCACGGAAAACTCGGGAGATATCGATCGGATGTGTCATTCTGTGCCAGAAGCCGTCATTGAATTCTCTGGGTCGGGAGAGGGGGGGGAGGTGTTCTGCGTCCCACTCTCCCGGCCCCTTGTTTCGGTTTACGTGACGTGAACAGCTCCTTCTCAATCAAGAAGCTCCTCAGTTCACCTCATAAGTCCTGAGTGCTCCCTGTCTGCCAAGAGCGTTCAGCAGACACGGACGTTGAGTCATCCAAGTGTTAGGCAAGCCCGACAGCGCTTAACTTCGGTGTTCTAGAGGGGATCAGTATATCCACTGCTGCACGGCCATTGGCCGCATTCCTGTTTACCCCAAAATATTATTATTTGAATAGCTTCTCATTTCTATGTACGTTGGGACTACGGCTGGTTAGAATTTAAGAAAAAAATCTCTAACAGCCGTAATTGAAGGTTTTCATCCGAGTACCAATATCGTTGTCCCATTAATCCCACATACGAGCTGATGCAATACCCAGTCACTTACGCTTAATGAATGGGAACCTCTGTTTCACCTGGTACCGTAGACCTTGATGTCCATGAGGCTCATATGCACATCAGCTGACAAATTATGGCCACGCTATTAAACAAAACTGTATCCACAATTTGATTATGGAATAATGGGTTCTTTTTAAACACCAATTCTACTAACAGTCACGTTTTTTATATGTTATTTAGCACGACGCGTTTCGGGAAATAATTCCCATTTTCAAGTGAGGTTTTGTGCTACCCCATGAAATACAACAAACTTGCATACAAAGAGATTGTCGAATTCATGGAACTACTCCAGTTAACACTAAGTTACAATATTTTACAATGGGATCATGTACATAAATTATTTAAAGCAAAAGTTATTTAGAAGTAAAAAACCCTGCTTGCAGAAAATTTAATCTTATAGGAGATATGTAGACGACACACTATTGTTAGTAATAGGAAATCTGAGAGATATAACTGATATCATAAATGTTTTCAATTACCTACATCAGAAAATTACAGTTACAGTAGAACATGAAAACGAAAACAGCATCAATTCCATGGACATAAATATTACACGACACAAAAATAAATCCAAATTAAGATTTACAGAAAAATTACAACGTCAAACTCCACAATCCCTGGAACGTCATGTCACCCAAATATGCATAAACAGATAGCATGCAGGTCAAGGTTACATAGGGAACCAAAATACCTCTGATCCAGGAATACAAGAAACAGGAAATAAACACAGTGAAACAAATTGCAATAGCCGATGATTACACCTCATCCATGGTAGACACAATATTAACCAAAGTGAAGAAAAATCCAGACACAAACCACACCACAGAAAAAAAAGACAAAAACAAATATATATCCAGCATCCCATTCATTGGAAAAATATCACAGAAGAGAGCAAAAATTTTTAAAAATCACAAAGTAAAAGTAGGCTTTCCCAAGATCAACAGACTGCAACAGAAACTAATACACAACATTCACTGTAATCATGACCCATATTCTGATTCTGGAATATACAAAGTAACATGCCAGGACCTCTCTGGGGGACACCACCTCCATGAAGCACTGTCCATGCGGGTAGAGAGGCTTGCATATCTGTGTGAAGCTGAGGGCTATACCGAAGGCCTCAGCTAATGGATCAGACCAAGCGAGTCCCACAACGTCCCGTCTTCCTTATCCTCTCCCAGTCCTTTCCCAACCCAAGGTGTGATGCGATCCGTGCCGAGGGGTGCGTAGCACATGGGTGGATGTCTCTCGAACGGAGCCTCAGGGATACCAGGTGACCTCCCAGAGTAAGTAGCCTTGCACCGCGTGGGGTTATCGTGGTGTGGACAATATAAATCCCCAAATCTCGTGGGACTAAGATGAACACAGAGAAAGAATCTGAAGGGCAATCTAAGACCTCAGATACTCAGACATCGGGATCAGGACCGATGGAGTGCACTCCTACTTCTGAATCAGGGTCTAGACCTGAGCAAGAAATGGGAACTGTAACAGAGAAGTTGGACCAGATTAGGATTAAGGCCTTGTCTGGGGCTCAGAGGAGGAAACTTCTCAAGGAACAGAAGCAAAAGGAAGGAATAGAATGGCTTCCGAAGCATAAGTGGAGGTAATCAGAAGGGCTTGAGCCCAAGACTCCCAAAAAGAAACTTCCTCAGGTCTAAGGGGATACACAGACCCCCTCGACGTCAAAGACAGGTGGTAAGAGGGTTAGGGAGGAATCTAAGACTCCCTCCTCTCTGGACAAGCGTGATCCTAAAAGGCTGAGGCAGGAAATAGGAAAACAGGCCTATAGTACTGCAGTCTCGGTCTTTAGAATGGCGGTTGTCCAAGAAGGATACCCACTGGTGAGCATAACCTCGCAGCAGGAGGAGGTCGTGCAGATGGCCCTCTTTGAAGAGATTGGGGGGGACGCTGGTCCAGGACCCAAATTCAGGAGGGTCTATCTAGATCGCAGTGCCCTCATTTTTGTCTGGCTTAAGGACAAGGTGCCCATGATATCTCCGTGGAAGGACGCGAAGCTGCTGGTCAAGACAGCAACCGAACTCCTGAAGACCGCAAATCAAAAGTATTGACAAAGGATTGGAGGGTAATCAACCAAAAGGTCGTTCCAGAAGGACGAACCCTGGTGGTGGAGGTCAGAGAGAAGTCCCTGAAGGCAATGCGAGAGCAAGGCCTGAAACTGTTTTTAGGGTTCTTGCAGGTCGCCGTCATGGTAATCAAAGAGGTTAAAGGCAATAATGGCAGCAAGATGGGGACTGGAAATGCTGCAGATAACCCTGCAGCACAGTAAAGGGCCACTGCTGCCCTCAGTCGTCGCCTGGGGAGACAGGAGGTGGACGTGGCCCTGATACAAGAACCCTATTTATACAAAGGGGGTGTATTGGGCCTCGGTGGTACTGGAGGTAAGCTGATTTATGAAAGAAATCTAAAAAAACTCCAAAACATGCATTTATGTTAGAAATGGAATACCTTTCATACCAATGATGGATTTTTGTTCCAGGGACCTGGTGACCAACAGGATGCAGCAACATGAGAAAGGTATCACGAGGGAAATTGTTTTGGCCTCAGCATACCTTCATTAAGAGGACAGCTCTCCTCCTCCTCCTGACGGAAGCCTGCCACCGGCAAGGTGACGAACTGTTGGTGGGATGTGATGCCAATGCCCACAATCTATCGTGGGCAGCAAGGACACCAACAGTAGAGGTGAGCACCTTCTTGAATTTCTCCTATCTAACAACTTGGAGATCCTGAATAGGGGGTGATGAACCTATATTCAAGAATAGTAGAAGGGAAGAAGTAATTGACATAACTTTTGGTTCCATGATGATGGAAAGTTACGTCAAACAGTGGCATCTGGTCCTGGAGCCATCCTCATCAGATCACATGTATATTAAATTCAAGGTTGAAATGGGAACCAGACAGACCATGGCCTATAGGAATCCCAGGAAAACGGACTGGGAGACATATAGGAGAGACCTTGACTTCAGCCTATCGGAAATTAAAACTTCGATAAGGAATACAGCAGAGTTTGAGGAAGTAGCAGAGGCCGTAACTTCTGCTATAGTGACCTCATATCAGGACAACTGCTCAATCATCAAGAAGTGCACAAACAGAAGAGTGCCTTTGTGGAATAATAACCTGGAAATGCAAAGGAAACAGGTACGAAGACTGTTTAACCTTGCAAAGCGCAAAGGACAATGGGAAAAGTATCGTGAGGCTCTTGTCAATTACAACCTTGCCATCAGATGGGCAAATGAGGCATCCTAGAAGGTATTCTGTGAGGAAGTGGAGAGCACAGCTGCTCAAGCGAGACTTCATAAAATCCTCGCTAGGGTACCAACTAATCCAGGAGGAACATTGAGGAAGGAGGATGGGGAGTATACAAAGACAGCACATGAAACGCTGGAACTGCTCCTCAAGACTCACTTTTCTCAATATACTCTGGGGGATAACTCAGACCAGAATTCGGTTCCTGAGAGACAACGGTTCTCAGGTATTCGCAAAGAGGACTGGGATTTGGCCAAGGAGTGTGTCGATTTCAGTAAGGTCCGATGGGCGGTGGGAACATTTCAACCGTTCAAGTCACCTGGCCCCGATGGAATCTTTCCAGCTCTCCTGCAACAAACAGGAGAAAATCTTATTAGATTCCTATGCAGGTTATTCAGGGTTAGCCTAGCAGCAGGAATCATTCCCAGTGCCTGGAGGGCAGTGAAAGTTCCTAAACCAGGGAGAATTGATCATACCAAGGCCAAGGATATGAGACCAATCAGCCTGTCCTCCTTCATTCTTAAGACATTGGAAAAGCTGGTTAATGTGCATGTTGGAGAAAGGAGGTTAAGTAGGGCTCCTCTACATTCAAACCAACATGCATATCAGCCAGGTAAATCATGTGAGACAGCTCTCCACCAACTCATTGGGAGGGTTGGGAAAGCACTACACTTTCAGGAAATAGCCCTCTGTATCTTAATGGACATCGAGGGGGCTTTTAGCAACACGACCTTCGATTCCATGGTTAGCGCAGTAGAGGTACATGACCTAGGGACCACTATATGTAGGTGGACTAGGGCCATGCTCAGTGGAATAAAGGTAGAGGCTACCATGATGAATGAAAAAATGGTGATCAACACCACTAGGGGTTGCCCACAAGGAGGAGTTCTTTCCCCTTTATTGTGGAATCTAGTGGTGAATGATCTCATTGGAGAATTAAACTCTAGGTAGTACTTTTGCCAAGGATATGCAGATGATCTTGTCATAGTAATACTTGACGAATTTGCTGACACAGTGAATAATATGTCACAAGGTGCATTGGACATTGTGCAAGACTGGTGCACAAAACAGGATCTGGGGGTTAGTCCTAAGACGACTGCTGTTCTACCATTCACAAAGAAGCATATCCAATACTCAAGTTGAAATCTAAAACTTTTCAAGGATCGCTACCTGTGAAGGTGACAGTGAAATATCTAGGGGTTACCCTAGATGAGAAACTGACATGGACCCCTCACATTAGGAATATTTGCTCCAAAGTGTGAGATTACCGCTCAATAGAAATACTGGTAATTAATAGCATTTGATAATTAAACAGTATGAAGTTCACTGCAAACATTGACCATGCCAATGCACTAAATGTTACACAATTTTAATCTTATTAATTATGGTAGCAATGTGTGTACACAGTTGGGTGACAACATTTATAGTTAGGCCATAGGTAGAAATTCTCCACGTTGAGATTTGCTGTGTGCTTGTAGCTGACGGGAGGCCAGCGAGCAGGCCGATGTTGGTGGCTTGTTCCAACTTAGGATTTTACAGTTCGTTTCCGGTGAGGGGAGAGAGGGACAATGGCGAGTGCCAGGCACAGTGCAGTGCACAAATATTGTAATACTACTGGCATTTGAAGTAATACGATGCAACCTTTAAGGCCCTCATTACAAAATAGCCTGTTGATAAATAAACAATACATTAGCTGATATAGTCACATCTAATGTAATATGTTTAATTGACAATGAAAAGTAATAAATTACCAACGAAGACAAGACAGTTACACAACTAGCATGGCAATGTTTGTTTATAAAAATAATATGTTAACTATTTTTCATTTTATTTTCAATCAATCTTTTGTATTTTACCTTGAAATATTCAGTTAAATCCGTTATCTGTGATATAAGAAATTGCACGATTATGATAAACAGTATAAAGGATGTTTATACTAATATAAAAACGTAAGAAAATTTGTTTAATGTGTAGTGTAATTATTTTGATTTTAAGTAAAGTTTTAGAAATGTATTGGCTGAGCGCTGTACGTTGGCAAATCGGTTAGAACAGTTCACATGGGGAAGTTGATGATGTAGGGGAAAAAACCCCGGCAGTTGAGCTTTTGGCGCGCGCGCGCGCGCCTGGGCAGGAAGTGAGGACTTGGGACCACGTGGTGTGGCTGGCCGGACGGCGTCGCTCTGCATCAGTCGGCATGTGGATCTCGAGGTGGTGACTTGAGATTTGTCTGTGGCATCGCCACGTGTGGTTGCTCGTCGTAGACTGCACCAAGTTAAATCGAGTGCTACTGTGTGTTTGTGAATATTTAGCCGGTGGAACAAGGTGTGCATCACATTGAATTAAAGTGACTGTGATTTCTTAATGTAACACGTGTCGTCGCATAGGCATGAACATAAACGGTGTTTGAGACAGCCACGTGGTGTGAAAACAATTCGCGACAAATATTCATTTTGTCTGGGGGCTCTCGAGCTATAACTTTATTTGATAAATGTGCCGACGTACAGACGTATCAGCCACAGGGTTCAAGTATTGTGAAATAAACAACATAAAGTGAACTTTCACGTGTTTTCAAAAATAGTAGTTAGTACACCCTTTTCTCTCATGAACTTGAATTTATTATGAATTTGTTTTGTTAATCATATGCAGGGAAGGAAAGCTGCGAACGTGTGATATCATCCCCTAGAAAACGAGTCAAACAGTCGCAATAACAGTTCCAGTGTTTTTGCATGTTTAGGAATTTGGTTCGCAGCTGGTGGTTGTGAGTTTCAAAAATTAATCTTTGCCTATTTTAAACTCTCACCCCGACCTTCACGCTCGCAAAGGTAAAAGGTACTCTTGTAAGTACCAGGAGGGCTTGTGGCAAAAATTGGGGCCTGAGCCCCAAGGGTATGCACTGGATATACACCGCGGTGATTAGACCCAGGATCACCTATGGGGCGGTCGTGTGGTGGAACAAGGTAGAACAGCAAGTTGCCGCTAAGGAGCTTGGTAAGGTGCAGAGATTAGCCTGCTTAGCCAGACGGAATTAGCAGCACACCAACTGCTGGCATGGAAACCATGCTGGATATGCCACCATTACCCCTTGGGTCAAGATGGAGGCAGCGGCTGGTGCATAGAGACTCAAAACTGGAAACAACTGGAACTCTTTGAGATATCCAGAATCACACACTAAAATAGTGAGTGGGGTTAATGTAGGAAAGGTTGGGGAAATGCCAGCCGACTATATTATAACCCCATACTGCTTCAACAAGGCTTTCAATATAACAATTGGAAGTAGGGAGCAGTGGGAGAAAATAGCTCGACACCATACGGGGGACATTGGTTCACTGACAGGTCAAAATCAGACCAAGGCGTTGGGGCCGGGGTATACGGGTGCAGCCAAGACTGGAAGGCGTCATCTCTCTAGGGAAACTGGCCACAGTATTCCAGGCCGAAATCACTGCCATCAGGGCATGTGTGGAGGAGAATTTGCGTAGGTGCTACAAAGATCGTAGCAGCTATTTATTTATTATTTATTGTTTTTTTCTGTTCCATAGGACCCAATTGAGGAGTGAGACTCCATGGTCATGGAACAAGTCAATACATTGTTACACATGAATGGTAATAGAAAATTTTTAAGTAGTCTTTTGCACACAACTATCTTAAGACAAAGTGAAAAGAATCAATAAATAAAAAAAATGAATTAGCTTAAATGTTTAACTTTTCTAGGAGCTCCTCGACAGAATAAAAGGAGTGAGCCATGAGGTAACTCTTCAATTTAGATTTGAAAGCGTGTGGATTAGTGCTAAAATTCTTTAGTTCTTGTGGCAGCTCATTGAAAATGGATACCACAGAATATGGTACCCCATTCTGCAAAAGTGTTAAGGTGGTGTGATGCAAATGCAGATTCGACTTCTGTCTAGTATTCACCGAGTGAAAGCCACTAACTCGTGGGAATAAGCTGATATTATTAACAACAAACGACATTAAAGAAAAAACGTATTGTGACGCCAGAGTCAAAATTCCCAGACTACTGAAAAGGGGTCGACATGACGTTCGCGAACTTACATCACATATTGCTCGAACCGCCCGTTTTTGAGCCAGAAATATCCTTTTTGCACCAGGCGAGTTACCCCAAAAAACAATGCCGTACGTCATAAGTGAGTGAAAGTAAGCGTAATAGACTACTTTTCGTGTTGAAAAATCACTTATCTCAGATATTGTTCTAATGGTAAATATAGCAGAATTTAGTTTTGGAACAAGATTCTGAACATGGGCTTTCCATGACAGCTTACTGTCTATATGAACGCCTAGAAATTTGAACTGTTCAGTCTCACTTATCACATGCCTATTATGTGTAATCAGAATGTCAGCTTTCGTCAAATTATGTGTTAGAAATTGTAAAAACTGAGTTTTACTGTGATTTAACATCAACTTGTTTTCTACAAGCCATGAACTTATCTCTTGAACTGCATTATTTGTTATTGTGTCAATATTACAAGCAACATCCTTCACTACCAAGCTGGTATCATCAGCAAACAAAAATATTTTACAGTCACCTGTTATACTCGAAGGCATATCATTTATATAAATAAGAAAAAGCAATGGTCCCAAAACAGACCCCTGGGGCACCCCATACTTAATTGTGCCCCATTGGGATTGCACGTCATAGCTATTTTCTACACTGCGGAGAATTACCTTCTGTTGTCTGTTATTAAAGTAAGAGGTGAACCAGTGTGGGCTACTCCCCGTATTCCATAATGTTCCAACTTCTGCAACAATATTTTGTGATCAACACGATCAAACGCTTTTGTTAAATCAAAGAAGACGCCTAATGTCCGTAGCCTCTTATTTAACCCATCAAGTGCCTCACAGAGAAACGAAAATATAGCATTTTCAGTCGTTAAACCACTTCTAAATCCAAACTGCACGTTTGACAATAAATTATGTGAACTGAAATGATCAATTAATCTTGAAAATACAGCCTTTTCAATAACTTTAGAAAAAACCGATGGCATAGAAATAGGTCTATAGTTGTCTACATTATCCCTTTCTCCTTTTTTATAAAGTGGTTTCACTACTGAATACTTTAATCTGTTAGGAAACTGACCATTCTGAAAGGAAAAATTACAAATACGGCTTAGTACTGGGCTAACATATGGAGAACAGTACTTTAGAATTCTGCTAGATACCCCATCATATCCACAAGAGTCCTTAGTCTTTAGTGATTTAATTATTGACTCAATCTCACCTATGGAAGTATCATGAAGGACCATTTCAGGTAACAGCCTCGGAAAGGCATTTTCTAAAAACGTTATATGATTACCTGTAGTAACTAGAGTTTTGTTTAGTTCCCCTACTATATTCAGAAAGTGATTATTGAATATTGCACATATATCTAACTTGTCAGTAACAGAAACATTCCTACTACGCACTGACGTTATATCTTCTACCTGCTGCTGTTGACCTGACACTTCCTTCACGATTGACCAGATAGTATTAATTTTATCCCAAGAGTTTGCTATTCTTTTTTGCATACCACATACTTTTTGCATTCTTAATGACATTTTTCAGAACCTTACAGTACTGTTTGTAATTAGCTACTGCATTTTCATTCCGACTGCTTCTAACATTTTGATACAACTCCCGCTTAGTTCTACATGATACTCTTATCCCCTTTGTCAGCCACCCTGGCTGTCTGTTATTGGAAGTACCCTGTTTTGATTGTTCCAGCGGAAAGCAACTTTCAAACAGCATAAGAAATGTGTTCAGAAAAGCATTATATTTATCATCTGCATTATCGGCACTATAAACATCCTGCCATTCTTGTTCCTTAATTAAGCTTGAAAAGGTCTCAACTGCAACTGGATTAACTTTTCTGAGTAGTTGATATTTATGTTTAACATTTGTTTGAGAACCAATACTTTTTAGAATTAAAAGTTGGGCATCGTGGTCTGATAGGCCATTTACTATTCTGCTGACAGAGTGCCCCTCTAATAATGAAGAATGAACAAAAATATTGTCAATGGTAGAACTGCTATTTCCTTGCACTCTTGTTGGAAAAAATACTGTTTGCATCATGTTATAGGAATTAAATAGATCTAACAGCTGACTTTTCCTTGAGCTATCACCTACACAATTAATGTTGAAATCTCCACACACAATTAAATTTTTATACTTCCTATCCGGGCGACCCAGAACCAATTCCAGCTTGGGCAGAAACATTTTAAAATCTGAGTCAGGGGATCTATAAATAACACCTATTACTAGTTTAGTTCCATTAACATTAACAACTCCTGCACAACATTCAAATATCTGTTCTGTGCAGTGTTTAGAAAAATCGATTGACTCCGATGAAAAATCGTTTTTTACATACATGGCCACTCCCCCACACTGCAAGGAACTCCTAGCGTAGAAGGCAGCTAACCTGTATCCTGGCAAAGGAAGTCTCTGAATTGTCACATCACTTAAAAAGTGCTCTGAAATACCAATAATGTCAGAATCAGTATCAATAAGCAGTTCATTAACTTTATCTCTGATACCCTGTATATTTTGATGAAAAACAGTAATTCCCTTATTAATTATATTCTTAGACTTTGTCAAAGGTGGTTCCTTTCTTAGAGGGACTTCCTTTGAGCAGGAATACCTATCAGCTGTCTTCAGTCTAAAAAAGGTGCAGCCCTAACACCAACTACTACAGGAATTTTTCCATGAGTGACACCCCCACCCCCTACTACACTGTCACCTATGAGCTTTGCCAACCTCCCCTTCCCATGCCTATTGAGGTGCAGGCCGTGCCTAGTGAAATGCGACCTTTGGATAGTCTCAACTGGCACCACTGCAATGTGATCCATGCCCTCCGTCATCAGCGCCTTCTCAAGCCCCATGTTAACACGGCTGACAGCCGTATTAAGACAAGGCCTATCATGACGCTGAAACAGCTGCACGAAATGCACATTCGTGCCACCAGTTTGAGTTGCTATCCTTTCCAGATCACCACCTATATCATATTCCCCGTCCCTATCAAGACTATTCCCGGCCCCACCCACTATAACTACCTGATCCTCTTTTGAAAAATTCCTACATAAGTCCCCTAAGTTACAAGTGACCTGAGCTAACCCTGCACTAGGCTTCACTATGCTGGTGACCTGGTACTCACTCCCAAGTACTTCCTGCAACTGTTGGCCAACACCTCTGCTATGAGAACTGCCTAGCAGCAGAACCATCTTCCTAAGAACCCTCTCTACAAATTTCGGCTTCCTAACAGCTGAGGTCTGCTGCGTACTTCCTACACCTACAGCTACAGGAGGTTCATCTCCACTCAACTCTGACAGTTGGTCAAACCTATTTGCAACTTGCAATGTAAAGCTATCTATTCAGACAGCCAGGCAGCCCTGAGATCACTGGCAGCTCCTGCAACAAGGCCTAAAATTGTTGCAGAATGTCACAGGGTTCTGGTGGAGCTAGGGGAAAGCAATAGAGTAAACCTATTGTGGATCCCTGGCCACTCGGGGATCAGTGGCAACGAACATGCCGACAGATTAGCCAGGATGGGGGCAGAGACTCCATTTATTGGACCGGCACCTGTCCAATGATCAAATTGGAGCTACGTAACTGGCTCAGAAGACAGCACGTAGAATATTGGACCAAAGTCTGTCAACAAAAACATGGCAAGATAATGATGCCAAAGCCATGTTTTAAAAGAAGCTCTGCAATCCTGGAGAGAGACTAGACTCATGGTTTGATTGCTGACAGGCCATGGGAATTTCAAGAAACACCTACATATAATGGGTATAACAGAAGAGGACCCTAAATATAGGATCTGTGATGACGGTGATAAAACTGCATCACATCTAATCTTCGAATGCATTGCATTGGAGAGTAAAAGGCACAGAATATTTGGGACGACCAGACCCGAAGAAATTGTGTCTAATAAAGAACTGGCAAAGGGACTCCTTGCACTGTTCAAGGGCATTAGTTGGATTTACTACATATACAGGGAGCTATACCACACAATAAACTTAGTTTCGGTGCGGGCAGTGTTGGGTTGGACCAAGACTGTTTTGGCTTCCCTGAAAAAAATCAAGTTAACATGCCAGGAATGCTCCATTTTCTATCTATAACGAACAGGACGAGATATCAACACCAGGTACACAGAAGACATCAAAGCCTACACACAAAACCGTCACACAACATCAGCAATAGCAACACACATACACAGTACAGGCCATCCATTTATTTTAGTCATGAAAAACGTCAAAGTGCTCCGCGGACTAAATAAATGCCATAAATTGGATATGTTTTAAGAACTGCTTACGATTTTTTAACGATATACTTATATAAAATGCTACGAAAAAGCCTCCATTGCAAATAGAATAAGCAAATTATAGCCAAGATCAGTAAGAAAAAACAATTTGTGTCAAAATGTATCATAAAGGTAAAGCAGTCAACAATCCGAATATTGGTTTGAACATCACAGTGCTTTACTAGGCATGGTCCTGTTTGGAGGTGGTGTGCCGTTGCCTCCCTCTGACCTTCGAACTGACTTACCCAGCCAGATACAGGGGGACCTACAGTTTAACGTGGGTTCCGAACCACGGTGCTACTCGGTATTTTTCACAAGAGCAATACTGCCAGAAGTGAAAGAAATGGAAAGTGAGAGATAAAAATCCTAGGACCTCGCGGGGATCGAACCCGGGACTTTTAGACTTATAGTCTGACACTCTACCACTGTGCAACCGAGGCAGCACATCTGTATGTATTGCTTCATCTTTGTTAAGCCCATATAACAACATATTTGTTTATATATGTACGTTTGTACAAAATATTAGCTGTGGTGTTTAATATGTGTGAGATTCTAAGCAAATGGACCATCAGAAAACTGTAATGAGAAGTTCTTCAAAAGATTTCGCCATTTATTAAATATAAATACCGACCAATAGCTAAAATTTGCACATTTAATCATTGCATTAAAGACAAAAAATAATGCAGACGGTCACACACAAGAAACACCGCAACTAAATAGGGTAGCACAAAAACGCACTTGGAACAGAGGAAATCTCCATAATAATGGTATACATGAATTAGCATCAATAGAGGTGTGAACTTTGGCAACTAACTTTACACAAATTGAATATCCTAACCTGAACTCAATCATTCTCTTGTGTGATTCACACACTGATACACTCTTACTTTAATCTTGCTTATATCTATGTTATCTGGATATATCATAATAAATTTGGATCTCTAGATCTCCACAAGAATGACAGATTTTATTAAAACGATTATTAACAAACTGTGGGTCGTGCGGAATAAGTTACTACAGTCGCGCGGAATGGCCACTTGGTCTAAGGCGTGAAGCTACGTACTAGGCGCCGTTCCCGACGGAGGTTCGTGTCCTCCCTCTGTGTGTGTGTGTGTGTATGTGTGTGTGTGTGTGTGTGTGTGTGTGTGTTGACATTAGTGTACGTTACTTTATGTGGTTTGTAAGTCTAGGGAATGATGACCACAGCAGTTTGGTTTTCAAATATTTGAACATTTATGTTCCTACACAACCACTCTTACCCCGAGGTCAGAGACGATCAAGTTCCCTACCTATTCACAGTATTCATCCAAGTCCCAGCCTCATTGATTTGCGCTAGGGACAAATACATAATGTCTCAGACATTTACATGTGTTATAAACCGCAGTCCTTCATAAAAACAAAAAATAAAATACATGATAATGATGTTTCTATGGGCATGTGTTGCTTGTGATCTTAGTGTCTACCATGTGTCACTTTTTTTCCTTAGAAACTAACGTAAATTGGTCTCAGTTCACAAAACATGGCGAATAGTAACTAAAAGCAAAGGTTCAGATATTTTTTATGCTAAGGGACTAAACTGCTGAGGTCATCGGTCCCTAGACTTACAAACTACTTAACTGACGCTAACAACAGACACAGCCAATAAGAACTGAAGGTATAAATCAAAACGACATTCACAAACAAATCATACACTCAATTGGAAACTTTCCACTAAACACAGATAATATCAAATAGTTCCTGTCATAAAATAATATGAAACATATTGGTAAGAACGTAAGTTCTCCACAACACTTTGGATTTGCTTTGTTAATGTTCCCTCTATATGTTCGCGAATGAAATTCGTTTGGCCAACTGGGTAAGACGCCAGGCTTCTGGCAAGATGACCGAATAAAGGCACGAGAAGAGGTCAGCCTTCTTACTATCGCTTTCTGCGTACCTTTTCGAGGCTACCGTTTACACATTCTGGGACGGAATGACCTCATCTGCACTTTCGCTGTTTATCTGATTCACTTCTTCATTGTCTGAATATTCCGCGTTCGACATGTCTGCAGACTGTAGTAAAATTTTTCAAATTACCTATATTTTACTACGTTATACTGGCTGTTTTGGCTCCAACTCGTCCTCTCCCGCGCTACTTACATCCGTTATCAATTATTTGTCAATTGCTCCATCCCATTGAATAACCTGTTTTTGTTTATCTTTCTAAAAGTAATCGTTCCTATATACAAATGTACATTCTTCTCCTAATCCAAATCCGTGTTCCTAACATCGTTCTCTCTTAAAGTTCTTCCAATGTCCTTTGCTGAATCAGTAGAACTTAAGAGAAAACGACTACTGAAAAAGGTACTTCTGACGGAAAGCAAGGTACGGTCTGGTCATTAATATCAACTAAATTATTCAAGTCCCGAGATGCTCCCATATTCGACAAAGGATGAGGCACCTATAGCCTTCGTAAATTCAGTAACTGATAACCCTAGCTACAAAGCCTTAAATTCTGTTGCCCAGACCTCCACTTAATGTCGCAAAATACATAAGATAGGTGGGCAGCGAAAGACTTCACCATGTCCGTCGTTTATCTGTTTGAACACACTGATTTCCACTATCATGGAAAGAAATATCGAAATCCAAAATTTTTATCTAAAACCAACGTATCAGTCTATTTGTCTCTTTAAAATCTGCATTATTTGATCAAAATCGAATGGTACAAAAAGAAAGCATTTGAATTTAAAGTTTTATCTGTAACTATCATGCATATATCTGATTGTATGAACACGCTTATGTTCGAAAATACTAATTTGCAGTGAGTTCTAACAGGTAATTTAAGCGTTTCTTCGGACAACATATAGGCTTTAATATTACAAAATCGTATCAGGGAAAAGAGAGTTATTGAAATTTATAGTTTTGTCTAAACCTGCCGTGTCTATAACCTAATTTAGAAAAAAAAAAAAAATTTCATGGGGTTTCCATAAGTAACCAAGGCGTACGTTGGAGCAAAATATAGGATTTATTTCAACAAAATTGGATCATAGAAAGAAAATATACTTTAATTTATTGTTATATGAGCCTGACTTTCTTAATAGTATGCCGTAATGCACTAATAACCTTTGGCCCTGTTAGTTCTTTTTCTTTAACCACTTAATCAGTTATCGCAGCATTTTCGGTAAAGTACGTCACTAATAGAACTAAGCACTGCCCCCTCAGCACCTCCCCAAAAAATTATTATTTCTTATTGTTTTATTTTTTTATTTTTTTTAAACCGTTCGGCACCGGAAATTTGAAATAGTACACAATCATGTAGTAAATCATAACGTAACTATAATTTGTCAAGCACACGTGAACGTGGCAATGGGTCGCCAACGTGAGAGAATGTGTGCTGCAGTTACTGTGAGCGGTTTTAATGCCGCCACCACCAGCTTTGATGGTTCCGCTATCGTTACTGCTATGCTGAAGTTACGAGCCGATTGTTCATATGCGGCGACCCGCTATTTAGCACTAGCAGGTCAGCTGCGCCACCAAGTGGAATATTATGAACAATAATAGTGTTCTTTTAGTTCAATTTTTTCACATAATCTCATATCAATTAAAATGTAAATAGCTTTCTCTTTGGCTAGTAACGTAGAAGCTGCTTTATTATTTTACGAGATGATTATATAATTTCCACCACGTTGCTCCTCTTCCACTTTCAAATTAATGCAAGCATACTCATTTAATTTCTTGTGCAATTGTTTTCGTAGTATAATTGGTTACCTTCAGTAGGCTTTATTTTTAAAAAATTTGACCTCCCCTCTCCCAGAACCAAAACCCGACTGCGCCACTGCTTACTTCACTGATTTCTAACGAAATTTCTTGGCCTCTTTCAATAGGTTTTATTTACATTTGATTTATAGTATAAAGATTCATTTTTAACAAGGTACTGAACACTAATAATTGACTGTACTGGCCCCGAGGTCTGAGGCACCATGCCACGCCTGTCGGAGTATTGTTCTTAGCATAAGTTAGTTTAATAGTTTACAAGTCTACTTCTACATGGGAAACTTTGCGGATCACATTTAAGTGCCTGGCAGAGGGTTCATCGAACCACCGTTGTTATACTATTTATCTTCCATTCCATTCTTTAATAGCGCGCGGGAAGAAAGAACATCTGAATGTCTCCGTTCGACCTCGAAGTTCTCGTATTTTATTTTGATGAACATTTCCATGTAAGTCGGAGTCAACAATATATTTTCGAATTCGGAGAAGAATGTTGGCGATCGGAGTTTCGTAAGTAGCCCACGCCGCAGCGATACGCACCGTTGTTGTAATGATTCCCATCACAGATCTCGTATCATTTCCTTAACGCTGTCTCCCATGTATCGTGACAATACGAAACGAGTTGCAAATCTTTGGACTCTTTCGATGTCCTCCGTCAAATCCACCTGCTAAGGATCCCACACTGGACAGCAGTACTCCCAAAAAGGACGGACAAGGGTAGTTTATACTGTTTCCTTAGTAGATCTGTTGCATCTTTTAAGGGTTCTGCCAATAAAACGCAGTCTCTGGTTCGCCTTTCCCACGACATTATCTACGTTTTCTTTCCAGTTTAAGCCTGAAATAATGGTGATTCCTAGGTATTTTGGGGAGTTTACGGCCTTCACTATTGATTGATTTATCTAGTAAAAAGAAAAGGTTATTGTTTTCTTACTCGTGTGGACAACTCTACACTTCTCATTATTTAGAGTCAATTGCCAATTTTTACACCATAGTGATATGTTATTCAGATCATTCTGCAGTTGGTTTTGATCTTCAGATGATTTTAGTAGACGGTAAATGACGGCGTCATCTGCAGGCAACCTAAGAGAGGTACTTAGATTTTCCCCAGAATCGTTTGTGTAAATAAGGAACAGCGGAGGACCAATAACAGTACCCTGTGAAACGCCCGATGACCTTAGCTGTCTGGTCCACTGGATTCACAAACCTTGAAAATTCTGCCAGTATTGGCAGGCCGTGCAGCACCGCTATTAGAAGCAGTATCTGTACCATCTGAATTCCTCGCCGTGGTGCCTCGTACGCCTGCTGAAGCTGCAGAAGCGACGTGACCGGACTGAGCCGCCCCGGCCGTCGGTTTCCGGGTCCACTCGCCCTTGTTTGTCCTCGTTTATCCGGAAGGCATCTCGGATCCGCCGTATCTCCCCTCGCTGGTTCCGGCAGATCGGGCGGTCGTTCCCGGGGCTGCTGACATTCCGCTCTTTTATCAGCCCCGTCAAGCGCGCCCAGTTTCGGCGCTGCCCATCCCGCCAGTTTTAAAATGAAGCCCGGAGTGCGCCGCCAGTTTGCTGGCGCCAGTCGGTCGCGCCTTGTTTGCGCCAGTGGATCGCCGTCTGGAGCCGCTCTACCGCAGCGTTTGACGGCATGTTCCGCTACGAGCGCAAAGAACAAAGAGACGCCAGACGTTCGACAGGGGTCTTCAGGAGCGAGACGCCGTCTACAAAGAGTTACTGAATAAAACTAGTTCACCGTCCCCGTTCCGGGGAAGAGGTGATACTCTACTTTACAACTTGAAACGATATGTCTGAACTTTACTGAAGCTTGTAACGAAGTATGTCGGTTTTTATTCCCATCTGCTTGCAATGCTGAACCTCCCGAGACCAGTTTTGCATAATAATAGGTATGAAATTAATTCGTCTATTATCATTTTCTTTTCCAAAAATTTTGTTATTCTTTTTTCTAACATGACTAGCTGGAGCTATTTTCTATTATTTGACGTCACAGAAGTTTATCAAAACAAGACTTATGGGTCTCGAGGGAGTTTCTGCGATCGTCATACGAATAAAATTGTGGAATGTCTCCAAATCGCTTTTATTTTCTATAACATTACCGCTTTCGGAAAAGCTGCCCATCTTCAGATCAAGTTTATGAAGTTACAGAGTAACCTGTCTGTTATGAACGAATGTTCACAGCCGTAACAACATTTTTTTTTTAATTGTAAATCTATCTGACCAAACTGCGTGGTCATCAGTCCGTAGCTTACAAACTACATAAAAGTAGTTAAACTAACCTAAGGACAACACACACACCCATGCCCCAGGGAGGACTCGAACCTCCACGGCGAGCAACCGCGCGCTCCGCAGCGAGACGCTTTAGACCGCTCGGCTACTCCACCGCGGCTACTCTGTAAACTTGATCTGAAGATGGGCAGCTGTCCCGAAACCGGTAATGTTATAGAAAATAAAAGCGATCTGGAGACTGATATTCCAGAATTTTATTCACAGAAGTTTGGTTAATTCAGTAATAAGTACTTCATGGCATAGGTGTACTGTTGTTGTTGTTGTTGTTGTTGTTGTGCTCTTCATTACGGAAACTGGTTTGATGCAGCTCTCCACCCTACTTTATCCTGAGCAAGCCTCTTCATCTCTTTATAAGAGCGGCAACATACATCCGTTTGAATCTGCTTATTGTTTTCAGCTCATGGTCTCCCTCTGTGGTTTTTACCCCAAACACTTCCTTCCAAAACTAAATTCACGATTCCTTGATGTCTAAGAATGCGTCCTACCAATCGATTCCTTCTTTTAGTCAAGGTATGCCAGAAATTCCTATTCTCTCTAATTCTTTTTACCTCCTCATTAGTTACGCGATCAACCCACCTAATCTTCATTATTATTCTGTAGCACCATATTTCAAAAGTCACTATCTTCTTCCTGTCTGCACTGTATATCGTCCATGTTTCACTCCCATACAACGCAACACTCCACACAAATGGGTTCAGAAAGGTCTTCCTTACACTTAAATTAATATTCGATGTTAACAAATCTCCCTTTTCCAAAAACGCTATTCTTCCCATTGCCATTCTGCATTTTATATCCTCTGTACTGCGACCATCATATGTTTTTACTACCAAAGTAACAAACCTCATCAACCATCTTTATTGTTTCGTTACCTAATCTAATTCCTTCAGCATCGCCGGATTTTCTAACACTGCATTCCATTACCTTTGTTTTGCTCCCGGTAATGTTCATTTTATACGCTCTCTTCAAAACACTGTCCATTCCATTCAACTGCTCTTCCAGATCCTTGGCTCTCTGTGATATAATTACAATGTCATCAGCAAAACGCAATGTTCTTTATTTCTTCGCCCTGAACTTTTATCCCTATTCCGAATTATTCCGTGCTTTCCTTCACAGCTTGCTCGATGTACAAATTGAATAACATTGGCTACAACCCTCTCTTATGCTCCCCTCCCAACCAATGGTTCTCTTTCATGCCCTTCGACTCTAATTACTGCGGTCTGGCTTTTGTACAAGTTGTAAATAATCTTTCCCTGTATTTTAACCCTGCTGACTTCAGAATCTGAAAGAGTGTATTCTAATCAACATTGTCAAAAGCTTTCTCTAAATCCACAAAAGCAAAAAATTTAGTTTTGCCTTTCCTTAATCTATCTTCTAAGATAAGCCGTAAAGTGAGTATTCCCTCCCGTGTTCCTACATTTCTCCTGAATCCAAACTGATCTTCCCCCAGATCAGTTTCTTCCAGCTTTTCCATCTTTCTGTAAATTATTCGTGTTAAAATTTTGCAACCATGACTTAACAAACTGATGCTTCTGTAATTGTCACACCTGTCTGCACCTGCTGTCTTTGTAATGGGAATTATTACATTTTTCTTAAAGTCTGAGGGTATTTCACCAGTCTCATACATCTTACACACCAGGTGAAATAGTTTTCCATGGCTGTTTCACCCAGGTACTTTAGTAGTTCTGAGGAATGTCATCTATTCCTGGGGCCTTGTTTCGACTTAGGTATTTCAGTGCTCTGTCAAATTCATCTCACAGTATAGTATCTCCTATTTCATATTCATCTACTTCTTCTACCCTTCCTACAATATAGTCTCTAAGTTCATTTCCTTTATAGAGCCCCTCTATATATTCTTTCCACCTTTCAGCTTTACCTTCTTTGCTGAGAACAGGTTTTCTTGTCTGCAAATAACTCTTTTATTTTCCTGTAGTCGGTATCTACTTTTCCCCTATTTATACATACTACTACAGTCTTGAATTTGCCTTCCAGCCACTTCCGCGTAGCCATTTTGCACTTCCTGTCAATCTCATTTCTTAGTCTTCTTTACTCCTGTTTCAGCAAATGCATTTTTATATTTCCCCCTTTCATTGGTTAAATTTAGTACTTCCTGTGATATCCAAGGATTTTTTGTAGGTCTTGCCTTCCTAGCTATTTTTGCTGCCTTCACTATTTCATCTCTCAATGCCACCCATTCCTCTTTATCGTGTTATTTGCTCCCCTTGCGGTCAATTGTTGCCTAAAGCACCCATTGAAATTCTCTTGAACTTCAGGTTCCTTCAATTTATCCAAGTCCCACCTCCTTATTTTCTTACCTTTTTGCAGTTTTTTTTCAGTTTCAGCCTACAATTGATGACCAATAAGATATGGTCAGAGTCTATGACTGTTCCTGGATATGTCTTACAGTTTAAAATCTGGTTCCGAAATCTGTCTTACCATTATACAATCTATCTGGTACCTCCTGGTGTCTCCTGGTCTCTTCCACGTATACAACCTTCTTTCGTGATTCTTAAACCAGATTATTGTTATAACTAAATTATCATGCAGTGAAGGCTTTCAAGACCGGCTGAAATAATTGCTGTTGAATCTTTCGGGTTATATGGCCGTGGTCGAGGAAACATGTCTGCTCCTGACGTTTCGTCCAGAGCTGCCGAGTCGGCAAGACTCACCGCTACCAGTAGCACCTATGAAGATGTCCAGCGCAGCTCTGGACGAAACGTCAGGAGCAGATATGTTTCTTCGACCACGACCTTATAACCCGGAAGATTCAACAGCAGTTATAACTAAATTATGTTCCGTGCAAAATTCTACCAGACGACTTCGTCTTTCATTTCTTTTGTCCAGTCCATATTCACCTACTATCTTCCCTCCTTTCCTACTACCGAATTCCAGTCTCCCATCACAATTAAGTTTTCCTCTCCCTTGATTGTCTGAATAGTTTCCTTTAACTCCTCATACATTTCTTCGATCTCTTCATCATCTGCAGAGCTAGTTGGCATATGAACCTGTACTAATGTGGTCGGTTTTGGCTTCGTATCTGCCTTGACTGAGATAATGCGATCACTGCGTTGCCCATAGGATTTTACCCGAATTCCTATTTTCTTATTCATTATCAGTCCTACTCCTGTAATACCCCCGACTGATTTTGTATTTATAATCCTATACTCACCTGACCAGAAATCAAAATCAAAATGTTCAAATATTTGTAGAGCTTATGGGACTTAACTACAGGGTCACCAGTCTCTAAACTTACAAACTACTTATGAACTAGCTAACACTGTGGCAGGTACAAATATCCATGCCCGTAGTGGCCGTGCAGACCGTGACTGGCGCGCCACAGTCCCCTCGGCCACCGCGGCCAGCTGACCAGAAATCCAGTTCCTCTTTCCACCGAACTTCACTAATCCCCACTATAACTTCAACCTATCCATTTCTTTTTATTCTAATCTCCCTACCCGATTAAGGGATCTAACATTCCCCGTTCTGATCCGTAGAATGCCAGTGTTGTCTTTCCTGATGACGAGATACTCCTGAGTGGTCACCGCCCAGAGATCCGAATGGGGGACTATTTTACCTCCGGAATATTTTATCCAAGAAGACATCATCATCATATACTCATACAGTAGAGCTGCATGTCCTCGGGAAATGTAACGGCTGTAGTTTCCCCTTGCTTTCAGCCGTTAAGATAACTGTGTAGCAAAGCCACATTTGTTGACGTTACAGGATCAGCTCATTCAATCATCCAGACTGTTGTCCCTGTAACTACTGAAAAGGCTGCTGCCCCTTTTCAGGAACCACGCGTTTGTCTGGCCTCTCCACAGATACCCCTCCGCCGTGGTTGCACCTACGGTACGTCTATCTGTATCGTTGAGGCACGCAAGCCACCCCACCGCGGGAATGTCTGTGGTTCATAAGGGTGGAGGTGTACTGTATTTCAGATAGTATGCGATTAGTATTTCTGATAAAACTAAGTAAATTCTTTTCTCATAATATTAAAGTAGGTATTATTATGTTTCACAAGTAATGTTAGTTTCTGTACAATTATCGTTTATTACGAAGTAATTGTTTAAAAATCTATTTAGAAATATTTGAACGTGAGCCAATATTAATTTAACAGAAATTTGAATACCAATTCACTCAGTATTATTTATGCTATCTTTTACGGTAGCCAGTTGAATTTAATGGTTAACTTTTCCGTTATAATTAATTTAATGTAGATAATTAACAATATGTATTTTCAGTGTCATTGTTTGGTTTATATAAATAGGATCCTATTGCGCCATGTAAATCAGTGTTACATCCTTGGTTTGAAGCACAATCCACGCCAGTTACGATTATTGTTTCGAGTCGTGTTAACGTGATGTATCTGAGACACAATCCAGGTCACTCTGAACTCTTAATTTCAACAATTCTGTAAAAGTTATTCAAATTTAGGCGTGTAGAAAGTGTATTTACAATGATTAATCCTTCATATTTGTGACGCACTTAAACGTACACCTCAGACTTCTGTACTCCGTACACCAACTGTAAAAATGTGTATTATTCAAAATGTTCAAATGTTTGTAGAACGTATGGGACTTAACTGTGGTGTCGCACAAGTCCAAAGTGCGCGCCACCTACTTTCGCCGCGCGCCGCCATGCACGCACGGCGCGGCGTTCTTACTACGACAGCCACGAGCGCCCTCTGCTGCAACTCCGCTCGTGGCCGCCACTGAACGACATCGTTCACTTGGGACTGAGATAGGAACCAGTTAAGAACTTCGGAATCAGATAGGCACCAGTGAAGACTTGGCTATCGAACAGGCACTAGGCAGGCTCTCTAACTCAACTATGTATCAGCATTCTGCCGTACAGATCTGTGTTAAAGTTAGGTATTGTATAAATTCTGTGCAATATATATCTCGTTCTAATTTACTCTAGTGTTTCTAGTTTCTGGCTGCTCCTCTCCGTACCTGCACCAGCGTGCTATCTTTATTCCTGTGTCGGTCTCATTCCACTCGGCCACCGACACCTACGACGGAAACGAGACACAAAAGCGGCGACGAGGCTGGGACACAAAATTAACTACGGGGTCATCAGTCCCTAAGCTTACAAACTACTTATGAACTACCTTATTCTAAGGACGGCACAAATATCCATGCCCTAGGGGGATTCGAACCCCCGGCCGGAGTGGCCGTGCAGACCATGACTCAAGCGCCTCAGTCTCCTCGGCCACCACGGCCGGCGTGTATTTTTGACGTGTGGGATTTGCGGACTGGGTTGTGGTGACTGTTATTAATGAGACTTGTACGCTGGCAATAAATGGGCACAACTGGGCACTAATGATTCATTAAAGTGTCAATGAACTGCAATTCTAAGTGTCGCCAACGTTATTTGTAGCAGATTAGTTTTGCCCCTCGAAATTCAGCCAGCTGTTACCGAGAGCGCCTATCTACGAGAACTTCAAGAGACAACGAGCTACGACCCGGAAGACATCACATATATATATATATATATATATATATATATATATATATATATATATATATATATATATATGTGTGTGTGTGTGTGTGTGTGTGTGTGTGTGTGTGTATTACACAACAGTTTTATTAAGTAATTAGTTACGGCCGTCACTTTTGGTTTAACAGAACCGGACACACCGTGCAGCCGTACAGTTTCGAGCGGCAGATATCTTCATCTCCACAGACGCTCCGCAATCCACCTAAAGGTGCGTGGCGGCGAGTACCTAGTACTACTGCTAGCTACTTGCTTTCCTGTTCCACTCCCATGTAGAACTAGGGGAAAACGAATACTTGTATACATCTGTATGAAACCTAATCTCCCTGATCTTATCACGTGAAATGTAGATCGGCGGCAGTAGAATCAGCTTCAATTTCCGGCCCTCTAAATTTCCTCAACAGTATTTCTCGGAAAGAACGTCACCTTCCCTCCAGCGATTCCCATGCGGCGACGAATACAGCAATGCATCACTGCAAGACGGCGTATTAGCGGCTACTGTGGGTACTGGTGTAGGCTACGCCGTAATCTCCGGACACAAATTCAGAATGTCCAGGTTATTATTGTACAACTTGTCAAATTCTGTATAATGAGCAGTAAAGAGAAGTATTATTTCTCTTTGTATATCTAAGTAAAGAGTCATGAAACGCTACACTCGTGGTGATGCAACTTTTCTATGTTTATAATTACCTGATACCTTATTCAGGATTTATATAGGATGCGATCTTAGTATGATACTTATCAATCTCTTATGAGATCTTTATTTGCCATAGATCGCTTATATGTATTGATTTAACATCGATGACTGGTTTCAACTCGTTAAAGAGTCATTATCAGATCTGTAACAATTAACACACAAAACTACAGTGAATACACGGTGACTAACTGAACAATGAATGTAGTACATTATTTAATCTAGATGTCATCCATGTCAACTACACAATATACAGAAAACAGTTAATTTTACATTGATTAAAGGTAGCTATAGATCGAATGTATTTTTTCTTTCTTTTTTTAGACACAAAATGTTTGTCAGTTTCATACCTTAATTGTCCAGGCATGCGAAGACGTGTTTCAAATGAGCTAAAACTATAATGGCAATTATAAATTGTATGCACATCACCGCCGCGGTGGAGTAGCCGAGCGGTCTAAAGCGTCTCGCTGCGGAGCGCGCGGTTGCTCGCCGTGGAGGTTCGAATCCTCCCTGGGGCGTGGGTGTGTGTGTATTGTCCTTAGGTTAGTTTACGTAGGTTTAAGTAGTTTGTAAGCTACGGACTCTTGACCACGTAGTTTGGTCCGATAGATTTACAAACATTTGAACATTTTTTTATGCACATCACCAGTCCAATATGCCTCAACGTCATGTTGTTCATTACCCTGTCCCACATGTCCAGGCAGTACGTTATCACAGCAAGAACTGGAGGTGGACTGATTCAGTAAGTAATAAATATTTATAAGTGATCTATCTGCCACCAGGAGGCAGCAAAATGGGGACATGAATCGATATGTATTACATCCAATGATGTGTAACATCTATACTTGTCATATTTTTGGAAACATTTTCGTTTCTCTATTTTTGGGTTAACAGCACTCTATTTAAATTTATTAATAAAGAACAGTCTAGAATGCACTAATTTATTTCATTCAACTAGTTTCAGTCTTATGTAGACCATCTTCAGGAATTTGTCTCTGAAATATATCACAGTTACGTTTAGAGGAGTTTGGAGCAATATACATTACTGTCAAAGCTAAACTAAGTTAATAAATAGAAATGGAACAAAATAAAATAAGCGGTGTTATACCAATCGATGTTGTGGAGCTGGCAGGTAGCTGGGAGCCTTCTAGTGCGTCACTGCTGGCTGGAGCATGGTTTGCTGCTCTTAAATAGCTGAGGCTCCGCCCCATTGCTAGCTCTACCTATCTTTGATAGCCAAGGAAAAGATTAAATACATGAGTATAGCCAAAATATATAAAATTATAATTAGTAACACATTTCTTGGTTAATGTCTAAAATAAAATAATTACAGTCATCTTAGTGGTATTTAAAATAAAGATCAAAACATTAAAATACTGACATGAATTGCATCACATTCTTTTCAGTATTTCCAAAGATATTCTATAAGTGGTTCTACAGTATCTACAGTATGTAAGTTTACTGGTATTAAAAATTGTAACTGTAATTTTTTTTATATTTTTTTATTTTTTTAATATACAAAAAACAATTCAGGATTCAAAACCTTACAAAAATGTATGGTTCGGTTGTCATTGTAATTTATGTAAAGCTAATATATTCGTTATAATATACAAAAATGGGTTGATCTTACTTAATTAAAATGTTGTTATAATAGAATTAAGGCACAGGGTATATATATTGTATATACATGAAAAGTCCTTGATTTATTGTGTGATGCTTTAGGTTGTCATTAAAAATTAAAAAATAATATAGTGTGCTGTAACATTATAAAATATTAGGAATGAAACGTCAAAAACATAACAGGTACAATTCAAATGGCATCATGGAGCAAACTACATAACTGTTTCTTAATAGTAAAAATAAAATACAATGAAGATATTTACCCAAGCTGAATGATCTTAAATTTGTATATATATTGCCTTAGGTGGTCAGTTTAGTTTAAGAAATATGTATAACAACATAAGTAAGATGAGACTGATATGTCAAAAACATAGAAAATTACCATTCAAATGGCGTCTGTCAATGATAAATGTTCAAATGTTTGTAAATCTATCGGACCAAACTGCTTGGTCATCAGTCCGTAGCTTACAAACTACTTAAACCTAGTTAAACTAACCTAAGGACAACACACACGCCCATGCCCCAGGAAGGACTCGAACCTCCACGGCGAGCAACCGCGCGCTCCGCAGCGAGACGCTTTAGACCGCTCGGCTACTCCACCGCGGCTGTCAATGATAGTAAAGTTGTCAGTTAACAGTTAAAAGGATAAATTTAGGGCTAAGATCATTCTGATCACCCTCAGGTTGGGTAAATATCTTCATTGTATTTCATTTTTACTATTAAGAAACAGTTATGTAGTTTGCTCCATGACGCCATTTGAATTGTACCAGTTATGTTTTTGACGTTTCATTCCTAATACCTGAAGATGGTCTACATAAGACTGAAACTAGTTGAATGAAATCAATTAGTGTATTCTAGACTGTTCTTTATTAATAAATCTATACTTGTGACAGTGAATCATAATCCTAAACTACCTGTCATTGTGCATTATTTGTATAAAATCTAGATTTAAAAACATCCAGACTGTCATTGTAACACTGTACAGTATTCATTTCCCTTTCAACTGAATTATTAGAATATCAAAATATTTTCCAAACCCTTAATATCCAAATTAAATGAGTACAGTGTGTTACGATATAATGTAGCAGAACGAAACATCTCTTATCGTAAATCTAAGATCTGAAAATATCACATTCAAGTTATACAATGAAAGAAATTGTAAGTTACTCTTTCAAGTGTGAAGTGACTGAATGTCTAACTTACTTTCCACACACCCCTCGCCCCCCCCCCAATTATTTTGCTTAATTTAAAACATGAATATAAATACAATCTAGTGTACTGTCGAACATAAATTGTTTTAATATTATATGAAATTCTACGTCAACCCGACTCGGTTAGTCATTTGGTCTAACGCATCGCTTTCCGAGACAGGGAGGCATACCAGCCCCGGTTCAAATCCGCCCGGCGGATTTACGAAGGGGGTCGGAGTGCCGGCCAGCCTGGATGTGGTTTTTAGGCAGTTTTCCACATCCCCCTAGGTGAATACCGTGCTGGTCCCCAAGTCCTTCGCAAACAATTTCAACACATTACACTTTCACTCCTATAACACTATACGCAGACATTTGATGTACACATTTCCTCCGGGGGGGGGGGGGGCACGGAGAGGCGACAGGAAGGGCATCCGGCCACCCCGTGAATATTAACACTCGCCAAATCCTAATTAACAAGGCCGACCCTACATGAGAAAGAAGAAATGTGTCACAGAACTGTCGCCCAATGTCCAGGTTTACGTTTGTACAATTTACTGTAATAGAGCTTCATTTGATTCACGTTATCTGGTCAACTACAACCAGAGATAGCTTAAGAGTTCTTCAAGTAAAACATTCTTCCTCTACATTTCTCGAATCTTCTTACTGTCCTTCCCTTTAATTAATTGAGAGGTATTTGTTGTCCAACAACAATAATTACGTAACTTTATGCACTTCTTTTTTTCAAAAACATTTGGTACACTGGGTCGCTTGTAAATACATTTCCAGAAATAACAATTATTACGCGCTCTCGGAGATTTCCAATACTCTCGAGATTTATTTATGAAACAGTGAATATGGGGTACATGGAATGGTTACATTTACAGACATATAGCTAAATCGATACTGTAGTACCATGAATCGATACTCCACAATAGTAAGTGGTCTAGTCTCCATGGACGGCATTGCAGGCGCTGATGCATATGGCGAATAATGTCTTGGGGTACATTCTAAATCTACATATATACTCCGAAATCCATCGTAAGGTGCATGGCGGAGGGTACAGTGTACCACTACTAGGGATTTCCTTTCCTATTCCACTCCAAAATAGAATGAGGAGAAAAAAGAATGTCTATATGCCTCTGTACGAGCCTTAATTTCTCTTGTCTTTGTGATCTTTACGCGAAATGTAAGTAGGCGGCAGCAAGATCGTACTACACTCTGCTTCAAATTCCGGCCCTATAAATTTACTTAACAGAAATTCACGAAAAGAACGTCGTCTTTCTTCCAGCGATCCCCATTTGAATTCCCGGAAAATTTCCGTGACACTCGCGCATTGGTCGAACCTACCAATAACGAATTTAGCTGCTCGCCTCTGAACTGCCTCTATGCCTTCCTTTAATCTGATCTGATGCGGGTCCCAAACACATGAGCAATACTCAAGACGTGGTCGTACAAGCGTTTTATACGCGGTATCTTTTACAGATGAAGTACATCTTCCCAAAATTCTCCCAATAAACCGAAGTCGGCTGTCCGCCTTACAACTGTCCTTACATGTTCGTTCCATTTCATATTGCTCTGTAATGGTACGGGACTGCATCAAGAAGCACACTACTAATGCTGTATTCGAACATTATGGGATTGTGTTTCTTACTCATGTGCATCACCTTACAGTTTTCTACATATAAAGGGAATATAAAGGGAGCTGCCATTCTTTACCCCAGCTAGAAATTTTGTTTAAGTCATCCTGTATGCTATTACAGTCAATTAAAGATGACATCCTCCCAAACACCACAGCATCTTCAGCAGACAGCCGCAAATTACAAGTTACTGTATCCATCAAATCTTTGATGTAGACAGAAAATAATAGCGGTCCTATCAGACTCCCCTGGGGCACGCCTGACGATACACTCGTATCTGATGAACACTCGCCGTCGAGAACAACGTACTGCGTTCGATTACTTAGGAAGTATTCCAGCCAGTCACAACTCTGTGAAACTATTCCATATGCTCGTACCTTCGTTAGCAGTCTGCAGTGCGGCACCGTGTCAAATGCCTTTTTGAAATCGAGACAAACACAATCTGCCTGTTGCCCTTTATCCATGGCTTGCAATATGTCATGTGAGAAAAGAGCAACATGAGTTTCGCATGATCGATGTTTCCTAAATCCGTGCTGATTCATAGAAAGAAGCTTATAAGTCTCAAGGAAATTTACTATATTCGAGCTGAAAATATGGGCCAAAACTCTACAGAAAACTGACGTCAACGATACTGGCCTGTAATTGTGCGAATCAACTCTTTAATCTTCCTTATAAATGGGACTCACCTGCGCTTTTTTCTAATCTCTAGAAACCTTGCGCTGAATTAAAGATTCGTGATAAATGCAAGGGGCCAATCCCTCAGAGTACTCTTTGTAAAACCGAACTGGTATTCCATCCGGACCAGCAGACTTTTTCGTATTAAGCTCTCTCAGCTGCTTCTCAACACCGGAAATACCTTTTACTATTCCATCCATTTAGGAGTTAGTGCGTTGATAAAATGTTGGTACGTTTGTACGGTCCTGCTGCGTGAAAGATTTCTTAAAGATTTCTTAAAGGTTAAATTTAGAACTTTAGCTTTCCGTTTGCTTTCTTCTATTACTGCCCCACAATGATCAACGATTGACTGTATAATGGACTTTGAACTGCTTATCGATTTTACATAAGACCAGAATTTTTCGGGTTCTCGGAAAGATATTTTGCCAAGGTATGGCTGAGGTAATTACTGTATGCTTCACGCATCGATTTTTTGTAGACTCACGAATCTCTACTAACTTTTGCCTGTGTTCGTTTGTGTGTTCTTTTTTGAACCGAGAGTGTAACAGTCTTTACTTTCTCAGTAGCTTTTTAACATTATTATAATACCACGATAGATCTTTCCCATCCTTAATCGACTTTATAGGCACATATTCATCTTTACTTACAATGCATTTAAATTTAGTCCCATTATGCCTCGTCGCTTCACCTGTTCAAGTAGTTTCGCAAGAGTTTTGGGTTGACGAGTCACACGTGTCAGTTATCATCCCATCAGGTCACATGAGTGCTTGACTGGAAACGAGTCCACAGATTGTGCAGAGCACGTTGAGTTACACATGCGGTGTGTGAGCTTTTATTATTCTGTTGGAACAACACATCGTATTCCTCTTGGGAAAACGGCAAAAGAACAGCAATTTTGCGCGAGCGCTGGTCGGCTTTCCTCGCACAAACACAAAGGGTAAGGAAGAGTTGAAACTCATCGTACCGCAGTCAGTAAGCCTTTGGGTGTGGCTAGTGTGTCTTATAGGAATGCACTCTACTAGACAGCGCTCGTCTGGCTTGTGTCGCCGGCCGCGGTGACCGAGGGGACTGAGGCGCTCTAGTCAAGGTCTGCACGGCCACTACGGTCGGAGGTTCGAATCCCCCCTCGGGCATGGATATTTGTGCCGTCCTTAGTGTTAGTTAGTTCAAAGGTAGTTTGTAAGTTTAAGGACTGATGGCCCCGTAGTTAAGTCCCATAAGCTCTACAAACAAACATTTGGGTTGTGTCTTACGCGCCAACACCCATCACTTTCGTGCAGCTTTCATCGCTCAAGATCATGGCCCACGATTCCTAGTATTCCCAGTGATCCTCTGACGGCACCTGTCGAGGCGTGAACGTCAACGATGTTGTGTGGCTGGAAAACAGGACAGAGGTGTGCATACCCGTATTCACTCTGCCAATAAACGGTGGCAAATGGTGTGTGTATTACCACTTGTGGACTCGGAAAGCTTGTTATCTATGTTGTGGTAGCTGTACGATCTGCCACCGCTACTACAGTGCTACGATCATGGCGGATGTCTATGTCGATTGAGAGTTCAGAATCTCGTCTACGGGGGTAAGAATGTTCACGTGACCATTGCAGACAACATCGTTCCACAACTGAGGAATTAATTCTCCATAATGACGATCCCGCACCCGGAAGGTTACAATTTGATCGCTTTCGAACTCGTTCAGTTGGCTGTAGGAAGCAGGAGTGCGTCTCCGTAGCATGGCGCCTTTGCTTAACTCTTTGATACCACAGTGAGCCTGTAAGGTCCCTATGATCCCGACATAATTAATTTTCTATAATATTTAGGCCTTAATGGTGCTCACTCAGTACTTGTAGGGTTGTATTATTTATTGTTATTCATACAGCTTGTCATTCTTCATTGTACATAAATTATTTTGTACATACTTTATAGTGAATTTTGTGAATTGGCCACAGATTTATATATTGTAAGTGACGCAGTAATCTTTGGAAGTTCCATTTTAGAGTAAGCCCTGTGGCTGTGAGAGAGCGTTAGTTGCAAAGAGTTGTCAGTTGCGAGAGGTAGCAGTAAGGAAGCTGTTGGAGAACGCAGTCGTTAATTATGTGTTGCAGCACGCCATTATTGTAATGCATGATATTAACTTAAATTTTTGTAATATTTTTTTACTTCCCATTTTCTTAAGAATACATAATTTTTGAATTTAAATTCTCTTTCTGCGTTTTCATTTTGGTAGTTACCCTTCCTTTTATTTTCTTCATTTATGATTATTGTTTAACTTAAGTACTACCCACCTATAATTTCTGAAAATTTTAATAGTTAGTTAGTTATGAACCTGCATGCTGTGAGCTGCTTGCTGTTTCCTGTTTCCAGTTTTGTAATAAGAATATACCAGGTAAGTAACGCAGTCAGATTGTTTACCCTTTCATTATTCAAGCTAATCAGTTTCGTTGTACCCTTCGGGAGTACTTTTGACAGGGCCATAAATTTTAGTGTTTGTGTTTTCCCGAATTTACCGGACGTGCCGTCTGCGCATATTAATGTTTTCTAAGACTTTTCGGTGGTCGTAGTCACCACATTGTTAGGTTTTTAAAAGTTCAGTTTTACACGTTCGTAGTTCGCAGTATTGGCCAACCACCGTTAAACGTAATTCATTTGGGATACCCTGCAAGCCTTATGGCTGTAAAAATTCCCTATTAAAGGGAACACACCGATGACGGTCTGGCAGCTATGTGACCACGATGTCTGGTGCTGAACGCGTTGAAACCGTTATGAATACATCTGCTACTTCCCAGATGCAGTCCGCCGACATCGGATCAAAATCAGTGGAGTCTTTCCAGGTGTGGTAATTTTTCCGATGATGCTTTGTCATCAGTTACAGTTGTAAAAACTGGTATCGTATATTATCTGATGATGGCGATTCCGTTTCGCTGAAACTAGTAATCCGAATATATTTACAAACCATCTAGGCAAATAAATCTTTAAAAAAAAGAAGAGCATAAAGTTTATATATTGAGATCGTCTCCTACATTTAATAATTTCAGGTAAACACCAAAAAAGTTACAACTATGCATTTTTGACTGTTCGTCTGTCTTCATGAGCAACTAATAGCACAAGATGTAGACGACTTCTTTCCAGTCATACACCTGAGCAAGTTCGGCCCGACCGAGTGAGGTGATGCAGCGATTAGCACCCTGGACTAGCGTCCGGAAAGACAACAGTTCAAACCCGACCCCGTAAATCAAGAATTTTTTGCTTTCCGGTATTTCCGATAAATTTCTTCAGGTAAATGGCAGATTTTTTCTTTTTATTTCATAGGGCGCGGCCGATATCCTTTCCCATTCTTAACAAAAACAGTCCGAGCTGGTGTTCCGTCTCTAATAAACACGTTTTCTTTCTTTCGACCATTATGTTTTTAACTTTTACATTCTATTGTGACGTAAATTATTTGAAGGGCAGCTTCTAAATACGGCCTTACCCTCCATCATGTGATACATCCACTGCCAACTGCAATTAGTCGTCTCGGAGAATCGGGTGTACTGCCGGTGGTCCGCAGCTTCCCAACAAATTATTTCGACCTCGCAACTAGGTGTCTTCATCAGGTGTTGCCTGAGACTGGTTGAAGAGCTGATCTGCCCGATAGGCACGATCATAGCACTATCATGGCTCTGTTGTAATTCGTTATGCTGTCCGCGACCGCAATGAGTTTCTCTTGTGGTCGATTAATTCTCGTAGCCTTCTGAACTCGGTGTGCGCCTGTGAGGTGTGCTTCCCTCGTCGTGCGGCTGTTGGGGCTGCATACTGTGATGGCCGTCCCCCAAGAAGGTTGCTGCCTCCTGGTACCGCGTATGCCGTTCTACTCCGTTACTTACGACTTGGATGTCTGTTGTTCATTCCTAGAGAATTTTCTTCCATTGTTTCTGTAGTAATTCCTAAGCCTTATTCGACGCAGTACTAAGTTAAAGTCCTGCTTCCCGGTTCATCATATTCTCCGCCATCTTGTTTTCTATCTATTCGTTAATTATACTATTCCAGAATCTGGGGAGTTGAGGCAGGATCCTGGTTTTGTCATAATCCATGGTCTGCTCAAGGTCTAGGTAATGTTTAGCTATCGGAGTTTTAGTTACCTATCTCTGGTACTCTACAACTGATATGGTAGTTTGACCGCTGTAAGACATGCCACATTCACATGGTAAATGGAAAATCATCCTTGACAGTTCCAAGGAGCGTCCTGATCTTGTGTTTCTTCGCGATTCTGCTGATCTTGGCAGCTGTAGGTCCAGAATACGGTAGAAATGTTCAAATGTTTGTAAATCTATCGGACCAAACTGCGTTGTCATCAGTCCGTAGCTTACAAACTACTTAAACATAGGTAAACTAACCTAAGGACAACACACACACCCATGCCCCAGGGAGGACTCGAACATCCACGGCGAGGAACCGCGCGCTCCGCAGCGAGACGCTTTAGACCGCTCGGTTACTCCACCGCGGCAATGCGGTAGAAAGACTACCTTCCTGGTCTCCCGTTCCTGCTCTGATGAGATGTTGTTCTTTACTAACTGACTCTTGAAAAGGGACTGAAGGTATATATGTGTCAGTGATGACTCCACATTTTATACGCAAAATTATGGAAACTTATATGTGTGTTGATGTAAGGGATCAGGGAAAATTACACTGGGTTTGACCAAATTCAGCAACCACGCGTAAATGGCCATGCAGTATCAGGCACAATGTCACGGATCGGAGGTTCGAGCAATCCCTCTGGCATGGATGTATGAGTTGTCCTTATAGTATTAGTTTAAGTAGTTTTTAAGTCTACGAACCGATGACCTTAGCAGTTTGGTCTCCGAGGTTCATAATTTTTTTTTTTATTTTCAGCTATACCGTTAACGCACCTACACCAGTAAATTGAATACGATCTCACGTTTGAGCTTTTCGATTGGTTTGCCAGGCGCGTAGTGAATCTGTAGACCGAGGTGAAGAAGTAAGACATGCACTAGATCCGGCCGATGACACATTTTCAGCTTTGCCCACTCGCAGTTGATGTCATATATTCTGTGAACAGGAAATAATAACAACTGCAGGAAATAACAGACGTAACATGCATCATATATGTAACATGCAGCTGACGGGCAAAGATCCCCTCGTTAGTAGGGAGGGGTGGGCAAATTTGGGGCCCTTACTCTAACAGGAATTAGTTTCCTAAACTACGAATTTTAGTACTGAGGCAGGGTAAAGCTGGGAATTTGTGTCTGACGGGAAGCGTGCTTAGGTAGACCTTGCAGGTGCGGTGATCACTGTGTCCCCAATGGTGTAGTGGTCAGCACAACTGCCTAGAAAGAAGAAGAGACGCGGGTTCGAGTCCCGGCTGAGCACACATTCTCAGCTTTGCTCACACGCATTCGTCGTATATTCTGTGAATATTAAAGCATAACAACTGCAGGATCAGAAGACGCCACACATCTACATCTACATGGGATACTCTGCAAATCACATTTAAGTGCCTGGCAGAGGGTTCATCGAACCACCGTTATACTATTTATCTCCCATTCCATTCTCGAACAGCCCAAGGGAAGAAAGAACACCTGAATCTCTCCGATCGAGCTCTGATTTCTCGTATTTTATTCTGATGATCATTTATACCTATGTAAGTGGGAGTCAACAATATATTTTCGCATTCGGAGGAGAATGCTGGCGATGGTAGTTTCGTAAGTAGCCCACGCCGTAGCGATAAGCGCCGTTGTTATAATGATTCCCCTCTCAGATCCCGTATCATTTCCGTAACGCTGTCGCCAGTGTATCGATATATACGAAACGAGATGCTCTTCTTTGGACTCTTTCGGTGTCCTTCGTCAAACCCACCTGATAAGGATCCCACACTGGGCAACCATACTCCAAAGAAGGTCGGACAAGCGTAGTGTATGCAGCCTCTTTAGTAGTTCTGTTGCTTGTTTTAAGGGTTCTGCCAATAAAATGCAGTCTTTGGTTCGCCTTTCCCATGACATTATCTACGTGTTCTTTCCAGTTTAAGTCTGAAGTAATAGTAATTCCTAGGTATTTTGTGGAGTTTACGGCCTTCACTTTTGATTGATTTATCTCGTAATGTGGATGACTTCACACTTCTCATTATTTAGACTCAATTGACAATTTTTACACCTATAGTGATATCTTATTCAGATCGTTCTGCAGTTGGTTTTGATCTTCAGATGATTTTACTAGACGGTAAATGACGGCATCATCTGCAAACAGCCTAAGAGAGCTACTTAGATTTTCCCCTAAATCGTTTATGTAAATAAGGAACGGCAGAGGACCAATAACACTACCCTGTGGAACGCCCGACGTCACCTCTGTTTTAGTCGATGCCTTATCATTGATTACTACAAACTGTGTCCTCTCTGACAGGAAATCCCCTATGCTGTCGCAAATTTGGAGCGATATACCATAACCACGCAATTTGATTAAAAGACTTTTGTGTGGTACGGTGTCAAAAGCCTTCTGGAAATCAAGAAATACGGAATCGATTTGCGAAGCGTTGTCGATAGCACCCACCACTTCGCGTGAGTAAAGAGCTAGTTGTGTTTCGCATGAACGATATTTTCTAAATCCGCGTTGAACTTGGGTCAATAGATCATTCTGTTCGAGATAATTCATAATATTTGAATACAGGATATGTTCCAAATCCCTTCTGCAAATTCACGTTAATGAAATAGGCATGTAGTTTAGTGGGTTACTCCTACTGCCTTTCTTGAATATAGGTGTGACCTGTGCAACTTTCCAATCTTTTGGTACAGATCCTTCTTTGAGAGAGCGGTTGTATATGGCTGTTAAGTAAGGAGCTATCGCTTCGGCATAATCAGAGAGAACTCTAATGGGTATACTGTCCGGACCAGAAGACTTGTTCTTGTTGAGTGATTTTAGTTGCTTCACTACTCCGATGATATCTACTTCTACGTTACTCATTCTGCCCCTTGTCCGTAATTCGAAATTTGGAATATTGGTGTCGTCTTCTTTGGTGAATGAGTTTCTAAAATCTATGTTTAGTAACTCTGCTTTAGTTGCGCTGTCATCGGCAGGATCGCCATTACTATCACGTAGTGAGGGTATTGTTTGTGTTTTGCCCCTAGCATATTTAACATATGACCAACGTGTTGATTCGGAATGTAGTATGTTCCTTGTTCACAAGGTATGTAGATATTAATTCGTTTAAGTTATAGAAATACCAATTAAGATATAAATCATCCATTAATAGAACAAGCATACGGACACTTTCAAACTTATGTGCACATAAGGGAAACGTTTCTCCAACAAAATCGAACATTAGCTCTACACTGTGTTAACAGGTGTAGGCTGGACGTATAATCCGACGCACTGATGAACAGAAGCCGATGATTTGATAGAGGGAGGATGAAGAGGTAGGTAGTGGGGAAGCAGGAAACAGACATAGCGGATGCGAAATGGATGGAAATAATGTATAAAGCAATAGCTTTTTACTAAAACTGTCCAGAGTCGATAAACTGGTCTGTATGTTTGTGGAGAAAACGAACGACAAAAAAGTAATCTATCTTAAGGGTTTAAAATAAAGTGTATCTGTGAAGCTAACCTTTCGTTTTACATACTATACTTTCGTCTTACATAGCCACTGGAGCCTAACGAACGAACGATATACATAGCCACTGGAGCCTAACGAACGAACGATATTGATATGATTGAAGCATTCTCTCGGTGATCCTATGCTCACATTAGTTACAGTATTTCCTTTTCTGTTCTTTTCATATGAGAGCGAGCCACAGCAAAACGTGGCCGGGTTTAGCAAATAAATCAATAAATATTGTAGAATATTACACCAGTGTCGTGTATGTTTTAGCAATCATGTATCAAATATTCTACCAAGTACCAAAGGAACATTCAGGATCAATTAAACTATCGTTTATATTCGTGGGTGATATATTTTTTGTGTTTATTAACGTCTTTGGGCTAAACAATCAATTTCCTGGCCTCGGTTTCTCTTCGTTTACCGGTTCTTTCAATTTCTTAGTTACTTACTATTAATAATACATTATGAATTAACTTCAGTGGAGTCAGTTCCACTGACACTGAAAGAAATAGCATCATTTCTCTATTCGTGAAAAATTTATACTTTCTCAGCTAAACTACTACGTTATCAATTGTTTGTCTAAATCCAACTGAAAACACTGACGTATTTCGTAACAGATATATCGTCCGCGAACATCCTCTATTGTGCACAGAGTGATATAAAACAGTCACAGATATCTTGCAGTGTGTAATCTAAGAATCGTACAAGTGCTACAGATGATTATAGAAGCAAGAAAGAAGTTGAAGTTTCATGCCAAAGTCTGCGACACAATCCTTCGTCAGTTTCTGTGCTGTTGATTGTAAATGTTCATCCACTATAAAATATTTTAAAGAAACTTATAACGTTATTACTCTTCGTCCAACGAGTTAAGCTCTGCAACGTTAATGTTTTAAATCGCGATGAACTGCAGTCGTTTTTGATTTGTATAAATGTGTTCAGTAGATTCTGCTAAAAGTTATTCTTGTCAGTATGTGAACATATTTTCAGAGGATACAGAAAAAAAGCCATTGGCGATAAAACTGCAGTGGAAAAACACTTCAGGTTATCTGTAAAAATATGAGTTTAGCTTTAGGGCGAGCGTATATTAGCGCACGCGTGTTGTTTACGTAGATAATTCACATTTCGTTGTGAAGTGCAGGGCAGATAGCAGCTTCTGTTGTGTCACTGCGTTTAATTTTTTTCGCAGTCCATTCGTCAAATGGAGTTTGACGCTAAGACTGCTTTTGATATGTTTGAAAACGTCACGTACGAAAACGTGATTCTTCAGCAACATATATTTCAAGTTTTTTTCTATAACACAGATAAACTGCTTTGCATATCCCTTGTCCTAGTCTTCATTTGTATTGCTATAAGAATAATTAGCACACTGTGGCTTTCCTACAGAATAGGGTCAAAATTTAAACATCACAAATTTCTTGTTACCCAGTCAAACTGAACAAATCAGTTGGTGTTTGAAGATTACGTGTATCTTAGAGTGGACTTTATACGGGTTATAAATGCACCATTCGTTCATGGGCCGTTCCAGAGAAAAGACGAAAAACCATGGTGTTTTTTGTGTCTCGTTTCCACCGGTTGTCCTGGGTGTCGGTTGCCGAGTAGAAAGAGACCGACACAGGGAAATAGGAAGCACGCGTGTGCGGGTACAGAGTCTGAGGTGACCAACCAATGGGACAGCAGAAACTAGAAACAGTAAGCTAAATTAGAACAAGATATATATATTTCGAAGAAATAGTACAATACTTAACTTTGTTAACTGAAGACTAGTGGAATGCAGATACATATGCATAAAATCACAATAATCGTTTTAACCACCTTTTCACTGTGGACCAGAAATATCTCAATACTATAGTAAAACGATTCAATTATAACAACACAGGGTGTTTACAGAATATACAGGGTACTTCAGGGAGAATAATAAAGATTTTTGTAGATGGCTGGTAAAGACGAATTTCAATAAAATGCTATACAACATGCACCCAATTGTCATTGAGTTCAGAGATATAGCTGTTAGTGTGTAACACGAATAAAGTCAAAGCAAACGAAAATCATAACAACGTTGCTTGGTAGAACACCGTCTTCTTGAATTAAAAGAACAAAACCAGTGAAAATTTTCTTATTTTCGTTTGCTTTAAGTTTGTTCGGCTTGAATACTAACAGCTCTAACAGCTCTAACACTATACTCAATAAAAGTTGGACACACGTTGCATGTAAATTTTCATTGAAATTAGTCTATACTACCACCTCCAGATATATATATATATATATATATATATATATATATATATATATATATATATATATATATATATATACCACCTCCTGATATATACAGGGTGTTTCACTAAGTGTGTTTGCCTCTGTAACTTATAAAATAATAGGTGACGCGAAATTTTAATGTCATAGGTCAACACACCACACCACTCCCATGAACCACAGACATTGCCGAGGTGGGGTGGCTTGCGTGCCTCAACGATACAGATAGCCGTACCGTAGGTGCAACCACAGCGGAGGGGTATCTGTGGAGAGGCCAGACAAACGTGTGGTTCCTGAAGAGGGGCAGCAGCCTTTTCAGTAGTTACAGGGGTAACAGTCTGGATGATTGACTGAGCTGGCCTTGTAACATCAGCTAATGTGGCTTTGCCACACAGCTACTGCGAACGGCTGAAAGCAAGGGGAAACTACAGCCGTTACCTTTCCCGAGGACATGCAGCTCTACTGTATGAACATATGATGATGGCATCCTCTCGGGTAAAATATTCCGGAGGTAAAATAGTCCCCCATTCGGATCTCCGGGCGGGGACTACTCAAGAGGATGTGATCATCAGGAAAGACAATACTGGCATTCTACGGGTCGGAGCGTGGAATGTTAGATCCCTTAATAGAGTAGGAAAATTAGAAAATTTAAAAAGGGAAATGGATAGGTTGAAGTTAGATATAGTGGGGATTAGTGAAGTTCGGTGGCAGGATGAACAGGATTTCTGGTCAGGTGAGTACAGGATTATAAATACAAAATCAGTTGGGGGTATCACAGGAGTAGGCTTGATAATGAATAAGAAAATAGGAATGCGGGTAAACTACTATAACCAGCACAGCGATCGCATTATCATTGTCAAGATAGTTACGAAGCCAACACCGACAACAGTAGTACAGGTTTATATGCCAACTAGCTCTGCCGATGAGAAGGAGATCGAAGAAATATATGAGGAGCTAAAGGAAATTATTCAGACAATTAAGGGAGAGGAAAACTTAATTGTTATGGGAGACTGGAATTCGGTAGTAGGACAAGGAAGGGAAGGGAAGATAGTAGGTGAGTATGGTCTGGGCAAAAGGAATGAAAGAGGAAGCCGCCTGGTAGAGTTTTGCACAGAACATAATTTAGTTATAACAAACACATGGTTTAAGAATCACAAAAGAAGGTTGTATACGTGGAAGAGACCAGGAGACACCGGGAGATACCAGATAGATTTTATAATGGTAAGACATAGATTTCGGAACCAGGTTTTGAAGTGTAGGACATACCCAGGGGCAGACATAGACTCTGACCATAACTTGTTGGTTATGAACTGTAGGCTGAAACTGAAGAAACTACAGAAAGGTAGGAAAGTAAGGAGATGGGACCTGGATAAATTGAAGGAACCTGAAGTTCTTAAGAATTTCAGAGGGAGCTTCAGGCAACAATTGACAAAAACAGAGGAAAATAAAACAGTTGAGGAGGAATGGGTAAAATTGAGAGATGAAATAGTGAAGGCTGCAGAGGACGAAATAGGTAGGAAGGCAAGACCTACAAAGAATCCTTGGATATCACAGGAGATACTAAATTTAATCGATGAAAGGAGAAAATATAAAAATGCAGTAAATGAAACAGGCAAAATGGAATACAGGCGACTAAGAAATGAGATTGACAGGAAGTGCAAAATGGCTAAGCAGGAATGGCTAGAAGGCAAATGCAAGGATGTGGAAGACTGTATAAATAGGGGAAAAATAGATACAGCCTACCGGAAAATAAAAGAAACATTTGGCGATAAGAAAAACAGCTCTATGAATATTAAGGACACTGATGGAAAACCAGTTCTCAGCAAAGAAGGGAAAGCTGAAAGATGGAAAGAGTATATAGAGGAGCTGTACAAAGGAAAGGAAAGGAACTTCGAGACACTATTGTAGGAAGGGAAGAGGATGTAGATGATGATGACATAGGAGATACTGTGCTAAGAGAAGAATTTGACAGAGCCCTGAAAGACCTAAGCCGAAACAAGGCCCCTGGAATAGATGATATCCCGTCAGAGCTACTGAAGTCTCTGGGAGAACCAGCCATGACAAACCTGTTTCACCTGGTGTGTAAGATGTATGAGACAGGTGAAATACCCTCAGACTTTAAGAAAAATGTTATAATCCCCATTCCAAAGAAAGCGGGTGCAGACAGGTGTGAAAACTACAGAACCATCAGTTTAATAAGTCATGGTTGCAAAATATTAACACGAATTATATACAGAAGGATGGAAAAGCTGGTAGAAGCCGACCTCGGGGAAGATCAGTTTGGGTTCAGGAGAAATGTAGGAACACGGGAGGCAATACTCACTTTACGGCTTATCCTAGAAGATAGATTAAGAAAAGGCAAACGTACATTTCTAGCTTTTGTAGATTTGGAGAAGGCTTTTGACAATGTTGATTGGAATAAACTCTTTAAATTTCTGAAGCAAGCAGGAGTAAAATACAGGGAGCGTAAGGTTATTTACAACTTGTACAAAAACCAGACAGCGGTTGTCAGAGTTGAAGGGCATGAAAGGGATGCAGCTGTTGGAAAGGGAGTAAGACAGGGTTGTAGCCTTTCCCCAATGTTGTTCAATTTGTACATTGAGCAAGCTATAAAGGAAAGCAAGGAGAAATTTGGAGAAGGAATTAAAGTTCAGGGGGAAGAATTAAAAACATTGCGTTTTGCCGACGACATAGTAATTCTGTCAGATACAGCAAAGGACCTGGAAGAGCAATTGAACGGAATGGACAGTGTGCTGAAAGGTGCATATAAGATGAACATTAACAAGAGTAAAACTAGGGTAATTGAGTGCAGTGTAAGAAAATCAGGTGATGCTGAAGGAATTAGATTAGGTAACGAAACAATAAAGGAGGTAGATGAGTTTTGTTACTTGGGCAGTAAAATAACAAATGATGGTCGCAGTACAGAGGATATAAAATGCAGAATGGCAATGGGTAGAAAGGCGTTTTTGAAAAAGAGAAATTTGTTAACATCGAATATTGATTTAAGCCTAAGGAAGTCCTTTCTGAAGGCATTTGTATGGAGTGTTGCCTTGTATGGGAGTGAAACATGGACGATAAGCAGTGTGGACAGAAAGAGGATAGAGGCTTTTGAAATGTGGTGCTACAGAAGAATGCTGAAGATTAGGTGGGTGGATCGCGTAACTAATGAGGAGGTACTGAACCGAATTGGGGAGAAAAGAAATTTCTGGCATACCTTGACTAAAAGAAGGGATAGATTGGTAGGACACATTCTTAGACATCAAGGAATTGTGAATTTAGCGTTGGAGGGAAGTGTGTGGGGTAAAAATCGCAGAGGGAGACCAAGAGACGCGTATAGTAAGCAGATTCAAGTGGATGTAGGTTGTCGTTCTTATGAGCAGATGAAAAGGCTTGCTCAGGATAGAGTAGGGTGGAGAGCTGCATCAAACCAGTCTCTGGACTGAAGACCACAACAACAACAACAACAACAACAGGTCAACACAAGAAATGTTACACTTTCTGCGGAGCTATGATAGTTTATTGTATCATTTTCCAAACAGCTACAGCACAAAGATATAATTTTTTAAATGGAACAATAGTTTTATCTATTGTGCATTGGATTCGTTGAAATCAGTTGCGTCTAAATTTGGGAGCTACAACCCTTCAAAGTTTCAGGGGCAGATACCACACGCTGTACATAATACATGGCTGTGTGGTGGGTGATGGATGTTATGGCGGTGGGAAATTGATTTACATGAGATGTTCAAATGTGTGTCCATGTTCCTCAATGCATAATGCAATGCGCCGTCGGAAGGATCTGCGGACGAGATGTAACATCGCCGGTGTGACGGAGCGACATGCGTCCTCGATGCGCCATTTTAGATCATCTGGTGATGTGGGCCCAGTGACATAAACACGATCCTTTGGATACCCCCACAAACATAAAAATCTACTTGTGTTAAATCGGGCGACCTTGCGGGCCATGAATGAGGACCATGGCGCCCCAACCATCTTCCTGCAAACCTGTTGTTTAGTTCTTCCACAACAGCACGCACAGAATGGGCTGGGTGACCATCGTGCTGCATCCACATATGGACTCTCGTGTGTATACACACATGTTCAAGGAGACCACCCAAACTGTCGGCTATAAAAGCGCGATATAACTCACCTGTCAGTGTACCTGGGAAGTAGTGTGAACCGATGATTTCATTCCCAAGGATTCCATACCACACGTTAATAGACCACCTACGTTGACGGTCGACAGGTCTTACCCACCGAGGAGTGTCTGCGGCCCAGTAGTGCATGTTATGGCGATTCACTGCACCATAATTTGTGAACGTGGACTCATCAGAGAACATAACACTTTGTAAAGACTCCAGCGTGAAATTACGCATGGACCACTCACAGAATGTCACTCTTGCACGGAAATCGTTCCCATGGAGCTCCTGGGTCAGTGACAGGCGGTACGGGTGAAACCTGTGGCCGTGTACTATACGCCACATAGATGTGAGACTGACACCAGCGACTGCAGCAACGGCTCGTAAGCTGACATGAGGATCGTGGTGTAGTGCAGCTAAAACAAACACCTCCGTCTCCTCACTTCTTGCAGGTCTTCGTCTGTTACTGCAGCGCATTACCAAGCTGCCTGTTTCCCGAAGTCGTTGTTCGGCACGTAAGAACGTAATGGCTGCCGGGACTCTTCGGCTAGGATATCTCACGGCATACGCCGTGGCTACTTCAGTGGCATCGTGTCGACACTCGCTGAGCATCAGCAACATGTCAACGTACTCGTTGTTCGAGTATGCCATCGTCATCCGATGTCAGTAACTGTGCTATATTGAGCCCCGATTGTTTGTGTGGCTCCAACTGTCGGGTATACGGCTGCGTGCGGCGACAGTCGGCAGTCTTAACAGCGCATCAAGGAAGCTTCTCGCTCCGTGACACCGGCGACGTTACAACTCGGCCGCACCACATTTAGAAGGCGCATTGCATTATGCGCAGCGTTTGTGGTATCTGCCCCTGAAACTTTGAAGGGTTGTAGCTCCAAAACTAACAGTGATAGGAATGTAGTTTAAATTGATTTGGACGCAGTTGGTTTCAACGAATCCAATGCACAACAGATAAAACTATTGTTCCATTTAAAAAATTATATCTTTGTGCTGTAACTCTTTGTAAAATGATACAATAAAATATGTTCATAGCTCCGCAGAAAGTGTAACATTTCTTGTGTTGACCTACCGCATTAAAATTTCCCGTTACCTATTATTTTATAAGTTACAGAGGTAAACACACTTAGCGAAACACCTCCTGATATTATATAGATATAATACAGATTAGTTTGGAAATATTGAAAAGGAGGACAGGCAGGAAGACACTTCTGGAGGAAGGACATAACCTACAAAAGGAGAGGACTATCCTCCCTAAAGGAGCACGATTGGTCACGTTATGGTTACACCAACGATCACAGGAATAGGGCTCGGACCAAGGTAAGTATCACACTACAGGCCGAATTTCACCAGCCAAATCTGGCGGAGCAAATGTAGCGATAGCAATAGCGGTAGCAAATGCAACCTCGATACCCGACACATCACGAGTCCGTATTGGCTGACTAAGACAGTTTGCTTACAAGGTAACGTAAGCGCAGTCTACTAAAGAAAACTGAAAGACGCCGTCCTCACGATGTTGGCACCGTTAGAAAATGCGACGGAATGGGCTGAAGAGCCGTTCTCCGCGTAACTTAAAAGCACGGCCAACGGATTCCTGTGCACTTCCGCAGTAAGCGAGAAATCCCCGTAGCCAACCAAACAGAGAGAAGTAGTGGTAGACGGTAATGCTGTTCCTGGCCGCTAACGTGGCTTTCAGATTGGCTGTCCTGGGCTAGCGCGAATTCCCAGATTGAGGGCAACTCGTCTCCCTCCACCACCGCGTACTTCCAACGTCGGTTTGAAATAACGGCCAGGAAATCGAATTAGGTTCCACTATGTTGGGCGTTTTATATATCAATTAAATAGTGAATGCAAAAATTATCTTGCCTCCTACAACTGATGCTCCTCCATGAATACAATATATTGGTAGTGTCTGTGGACCTCGGGAAATTAATTTAGTAGTGTAATGACGGAAAGAAATTTCATCATCATCATCATCATCATCATCATCATCATTAGAGACTGATTATGCCTTCCAATAAAATTATGCCTTCTAATAAAATTCCTCCATGATTCCCTATTCAATGCTAGCATTGATGCCTCGTCTGATGTTACGCCTTTTATTTCAAAATCATTCTACGCCGAATCAAAATACTTTCTTCTTGGTCTACCTCGACTCCTCTTACCCTCCGCTGCCGAGCTCTCTTAGGTAACCTTGCTTCTCCCATGCGTGTAACATTACCCCACCATCTCAGTCTGTTTGCTCTAACTGCTTCATCTATGGTGTTGTTTCCCATTTTTTCTTTGATTTCCTCATTATGGACACCCTCCTGCCACTGTTCCCATTTATTAGTACCTGCAATCATTCTTGCTACTTTCATATCTGTAACGTCTACCTTATGAATAAGGTAACCTGTATCAAACAAATGTTCAAATGTTTGTAAATCTATCGGATCAAACTGCGTGGTCATCAGTCCGTAGCTTACAAACTACTTAAACTAAGGTAAACTAACCTAAGGACAAGACACACACACCCATGCCCCAGGGAGGACTCGAACCTCCACGGCGAGCAACCGCGCGCTCCACAGCGTAACCTGTATCCACCCAACTTTCACTCCCATGCAACAAAGTTGGTCGAAAGATAGAGAGGTGCACTGCTAATTTAGTCTTGGTACTTACTTTCTTCTTGCAGAAGAAAGTAGATCTTAGCTGAGCACTCAAAGCATTAGCTTTGGTGGACCTCGATTCCAGTTCATTATGTTACCATCCTGTGAGAAAATACATCCCAGGTACTTGTATTTTCTCACAGAATGGTAACATAGTGAAAGAAATTTTAAGGATTATTAATTAATTAATTGATCAATCTTAGTTTGCCATCTGTTTACTCTTTATTTAATATTGAATTAGAATCTGTGATTAGAAATGAGGTATTATTTGTATTGTTCTGTCTTTTTCCGAGGACTAAAGTGGACGGATGCTGCGGTCTCACCGTGTGTCTTTCATGCTTCACCAAGTAACAGCGATACAGTAGCATTCGGCTCTTGTGTTTGCGGACTTCGTATTTCAACCATCCCCACAGGCAAAAATCCAAACGCAAGAGTTCCGAGATCATTGGTGGCCAAGAAACGGGCTCATATCTACCGATTCATCGTCCGGAAAATGTTACGTTTAGATCATGTGCCACCTGATGACTAGAATGTAGAGGATCTCCTTCACACTGCCGCGATGGGGTGCCGAGTGTTCAAAGGCATTCGCTGTGTAGTGCGCGGTTGCTCGCCATCGAAGGTTCGAGTCCTCCCTCGGGTATGGGTGTGTCTGTTTGTCCTTAAATTATTTTAAGTAAGCCTAGTTTGTAAGCCTGGGGACTCTTAACCAGAGTACCTAAGTACCATCTACATCTACATAGATACTCTGCAAACTACATTTAAGTGCCTGGCAGAGGGTTCATTAACCACTTTCATAACCTTTCTCTACCGTTCCATTCTCTAATAACGCTTGGGAAGAAAGAACACCTAAATCGTTCCGTTTTCGATCTGATTTCTCTTATTTTATTGGAATGGTCATGTCTCCCGATGTAGGTGGGTGCTAGGAAAATATTTTCACATTCAGAAGTAAAAGTTGGTGATTGAAATATCCCAAATAGATCTCGCCGCAACAAACAACGTCGTTCTTTTAATGATTTCCACCTCAAGGCGTGCAACATTTCCGTGACGCTTTCACCCCTGTAATGTGATAATACAAAACCTGCCCTTCTCTGAACCTTCTCAATATCTTCCGTCAGTTCCACTTGGTGAGGGTCCCACACTGGGCAACAGTACTCCAGGAGAGGACGCACAAGTGTGATGTAGGCAGTCTCTTTGGTGCAGCTGGTGCATCTTCAAAGCGTTCTGCCAATGAAGCGTAACCTTTGGTTCGCCTTACCTACAATATTTTCTACGTGTTCTCTCCAGTCTAAGTTATCCGTAACTGGAACTCTTAGGTATTTGGTAGAATTTACGATCTTAAGGTTTGACTGATTTATCGCGTAATTGAAGTTCAGCTGATTTCTTTTAGTGGCCGTGTGTATTAATTGACACTTTTCATTATTTAGTATCAATTTCCAATTTCCGCACCATGTATAAATTTTGTCTAAATCGCTTTGCAGTTGTTTTTGATCCTCTGTTGACTTCACTAACCGACAAACGACAGCATCATCCGCGAACAGTCTTAGGGAGCTATTCAGATTGTCTCCTAAAGCATTTATTTATAAACACTTGAAACATTTGATCCCTTCATGGTGGAAGAACATCCGCATTCTCGTAGCCAAACAAATCCCTTACAATAATATGGGAACTCATTTTCAAGAAAGTGTACATATCTGCGGCCTATAAAACACAGTAATAAAACAGGCCCAATCAACTGATTGTCTATCAAACCACACAACACATTTACAGAGAAGCATTGTTGAAAATATGTCTCAACAGTGGGATGTGGGTTTCTTGGGACCACTGTTGTAAATTACGAGTGTTATCGTGGGGCTTCATCAGTGAAGAGTAAAAATAAGTTGACGATTTTGTCAAGTATCCAGCTACTAAAATCCAATCGCCTATCTTCATCTCCTTCTGGAAGGTGTTGAATGAGCTGGAAATGACACGGATGGGACCGGTGCATAAGTAATGACCGCCATACTCTCATATGTGGAACTGCGATACGCGCAGAAATTCTACGTGTGCTTGTTAATTCTGCCGAATGAATAATATTTTCTACTTCGCCCACAGTCTATTCATTTACACGTTCAGATACAATATGACTGCTGGGCACTTTACCAGCGTCACGCAATGTATTAAACAAACAAGCAAACACTCTTTGAATCCGGTAGACTGCAGTTAGGAAAGATTATGTCGTATTCTCTAGAAGCAGTACAAACACCATATTGACATATGCAGCATGTGTAAATATAATATGTGCGACATTTTTACACGCTACAGTGAAGTAGACTTGGCCAATAAATCACAATAAAACTGCAGTATAAGTTAAAGGACGACTTCACAATTCGAACATAAAACCTCTACTGCTGCCATTCGACAAACACGCACGAATCATGGCATAAAAACCGGTGTACCAATACACGAAACGAATATTAAATGAACTATGTTTATCTCTGTACTCAATAAAAACTGGACACATGTTATATGGCACTTTTTATTGCAATTCGTCTGTATTACTACCTCCTAAAATATTTACTGTTCCTCCCGAAAAACCCTATACACGAGGTTCCATCTGACTCTTAACGTAAGCAGACGAAACGAGCTTTAATGAACATAGGAGTGAGTAGACTCAAACTCGCTACTGGGCGTTCCTATTGCGTGACGTTCCGCAAGACCTTGTCCTCATACACCGAAGCGATTCCTCGAGAAGGCGACAACGTTTCCTTCAGATGCTTCACATCCTACAGCACTGCCTGATAACGGCCGGGCTTAAAATTTGAGATACGGTCGGCTTTTAATTGCCGCCTTAAAGCGGACATTTCGATCTAAGCCGCTGCGTCTGCCGACCTGCGACCAGGATTGTTATCAAAAACTGTACATGACCTGTATGCATACGATCTATGGATAGAGATGCGCTCTCCCAAACCTACGGCACGGTAGTACTGGTCAGAACATAATTGTTCAGCACGTTTATCGGCAGACCGTTAGATTTACAAACATTTGAAATAATATAAACTGTACATGATAATTCATCATCATCGTTGATGATTAACAAAAATCGCTGATTTGCAATATGTGTTTGTGCGTTTGTGTTGTTGCCAATTCAGTACATGCTTCTCTTGCCTGTTGTCATTTATTTACTGTCGTCTATTTATTTTCTCAGGGCGCTAAAAGCCTTCCTGTTGTGCACCCTAAACATCCTATCCTATCCGAAGTCGGCTGTCCGCCTTACTCACAACTGTCCTTATATGTTCGTTACATTGCTCTGCAATGCTACGACTAGATATTTGAACGACCCGACTGCATCAAGAAGCTCATTATTAATGGTGTATTGGAATATTGTGGGATTGATTTTCCTACTCATGTACATCATCTTACATTTTTCTACATTTAGAGCTAGCTGCCATTCTTCACGCCAACTACAAATTCTGTTCAAAATGTTCAAATGTTTGTTAAGCTTATGGGACTTAACTACGGGGGCATCAGTCCCTAAACTTACAAACTACTTATCAACTACATTATACTAAAGACGGCACAAATATCCATGCCCGAGGGGGGATTCGAACCCCCGACCGTACTGGCCGTGCAGACCGTGACTGGAGCGCCTCAGTCTCCTCGGCCACCGCGGCCGGCTACAAATTCTGTCTAAGGCATCCTGTATGCAATTACAGTCAGTTAAAGACGACACTCTCCCATACACCACAGCATCATTTGCAAACAGCCGCATTACAAGCTAATCTGTCCATCAGATCATTTATATAGATAGAAAATAATAGCGGCCCTATCACATTCCCCTGCGGCACGCCTGCTGATATACTCGCCGTCGAGAACAACGTACTGCGTTCTATTACATAGGAAGTCTTCCAGCCACTCGCAAATCTGTGAACCTATTCCATATGGTCGTGTCTTCCTTAATAGTCCGCAGTATGGCACCGTGGCAAATGCCTTTTTGAAATCGAGAAAAACACAATCTGCCTGTTGCCCTTCATCCATGGCTTGCATGGCTCATGTGAGAAAAGGGCAAAAAAATGTTCAAATGTTTGTTAAGCTTATGGGACTTAACTGCGAGGTCATTCAGTCACTAAACTTACAAACTACTCAACAACTAACTTATTCTAAAGACAGCACAAACATCCATGCCCGAGGGGGATTCGAACCACCGACGGGAACGACCTCGCGCATCATAGCATAGCGCTTCAATGCGCCCGGCCGCTTCGCCGCGGCGAGAAAAGGGCAAGCTGAATTTCACACGAACGACGTTTCCTAAACCCGTGCTGATTCACAGAGAAGCTTGTCCGTCTCAAGGAAATTTACTATATTTGAACTTAGAATATGCTACAAAATCTACAGGAAAATGATGTCAACGATATTGGCCTCTAATTATGTGGGGTCAGTTCTTTTACCTTTCTTATAAACGGGAGTCGCCTGTGGTTTTTTTCTAATCAATAGGAACTTTGCGCTGAATTGAAGATTCGCGATTAATACAAGCTAAGTAAGGGACCAATGCCGCAGAATACCCTTTGTTAAACAGAACTGGTATCCCATCTGGACCAGAAGACTTTATTGTATTCAGCTCTCTCGGCTGCTTCTCTACACCAGATATAGCTATAACTATGACCCCCGTTTGAGAGTTAGAGCACTTTTTATTTATTTATCCGAGTCCACAAGGCACTACTTCACAATAAAATTTTGAATATTAACTTACTATCTAGTAAATAAATTAATAACAAAATCAAACTTTGTTTGTCCAATACTCTGCCACCAGAATTGTATTGTCATTGACAGCGAACAAGTCTTGCATGTTACAATGTACACTAAGATTCTTGCACACAAGTAAGTGTTCAGAGTCCTGTCTCTCACCGTACTCACAAAGTTCGTCACTGACACCCCATTTATTCATATTACTTTTACACTATGTCACTCCGGTTAGAGCTCTGATCAAATGACGGGACGTTTGTACGGTCATCCTGCGTGAAAGATATCTTAAAGGTTAAATTTCGAACTTCAGCTTTTCATTTGCTTTCTTCTATTACTGCCCCGGAATAATCAACGAGTGACTAGATAGTGGCCTTTGACCCGTTTATCGATTTTACATAGGACCAGAATTTTATCGGGGTCTTGGGAAGACCTTTAGCTAAGGTTTGGCCGTGGTCATTATTGTGTGCTTCGCGCATCTATCTTTTTATAGAAGCACGAATCTCTACTTTCTTTTGCCTGCTATCATTTGCGTGTTCTTTTTTTAACTGAAAGTGCAAGAGCCTCTGCTCTCTCAGTAGCTTTCTAATATTATTATTATACCACGGTGGAATCTTTTCGGTCCTTAATTGACTTTATAGGCACATATTTCTCTAACCCTTTATTTACAATACATTGAAATTTACTCCACAATTCCTCTACATGCATTGTACAGGAACTAAACGATGTCCATTCATTTTCTAAGTGTGATGATAACAATTACTCATCGGCTCTCTAACAAATACGCGCTCCTAGCCTTGTTGATTGGTTTATTAACTTTGGTCACAATGGACGCTATGACGATATCTTGGTCACTAACTCCTGTCTCTACACTGACTTCGTCTATCATGACAACTTGTTGCGACTTGGCGTGTGCGTAATTCGCATTCCTCTCGTATACACCACCAAAAATTTGATTTGAATGCATTCTAATGTAGACAAATAAAGAAGATTCGGAAAAATAAAAGTCCACGCGATTGCATTGTTTCGTTGTCCATTCATTTTCTAAGTGTGATGCTAACAATTGCTCATCGGCTCTCTAACTAGGCCGGCCGCGGTGGCCGAGGGGACTGAGGCGCTCCAGTCACGGTTTGCACGCCCACTACGGTCGGGGGTTCGAATCCCCCCTCGGTCATGGATATTTGTGCCGTCCTTAGTCTTAGCTAGTTCATAAATAGTTTGTAAGCTTAGGGACTGATGAGCCCGTAGTTCAGTCCCATAAGTTCTACAAACATTTGAACATTTTCTCTAACTAAAACGCGTTCCCTAGCCTTCTTGATTGATTTATTAACTTTTGTCACCATTGACGCTATGACGATATCTTGATCACTAACTCATGTCTCTGCACTGTCATTATCTATTATGACAACTTGTTGGGACTTGCATGTCCGTAATTCCCATCCCTCTCGTATACACCACCAAAAATTTGATTTGCATGTATTCTAATGTGGACAAATAAAGAAGATTCGTAAAAATAAAAGTCCACGCGATTGCATTGTTTCGTTGTTTTCGTTGTATCCTCTGGAGACTGAGCACATTGCCGCGGTATTGGATGGGACGTCGTGCAGTAACGAACGCGCAGCGCTTTGCTGGCGCCAGCTGGCAGACGCAGTGGCGCCAGTGACCATCCCCCCTCCCCCTCCCTTCCTGCTCCCTGGGGCAATCGGTCGGCGGGCGGCAGAAGAGCGACGGACCAAATTTCATTCGCGTGTCCGACGCCG